>JANXHW010000001.1:253507849-258507849 GCA_026170595.1 Plestiodon gilberti rubricaudatus | reverse complement strand
TATTTCTTTAAGAAATGTCAGTGTGGTGTCAATGTGTTTAGTGAGGTAGGAGAGACATAGCCCAGGAGGTTCAAACTCCCACTCAGCCTTGAAGCTCACTGGGTGGTGTTGAGTCATGGCTCAGCCCTAACCATCCCCACGAGGTTGTTGAGGGGCTCAAATGAAGGAGGAGAAACAAACCTGAACTCTACCCTGCAATGAGCTCTTTGGAGGAAGGAGGGGACAGAAATGGAACCAAAAAGTCATCCATGTCAAGGAGAGACTTGGCAGTCCTGAGACTTTCTCAGGGAAACAAACAAACAACAAGGACCTGTTTTGTGCATTGGGAAGATACGGCACGTGGCGGCTTTCAGATATGTGTTATTGCCTCAAAACGGACAGCTGTGACTTTTTGCCCATGATAGCACATATGGGGGTGCTTTATTATTATTTTTTCCTACACCCATGCAGGAATATTTTTATTTCAACGTTTATTATTTTGTAAGCGAGAAAGTTGCAACTACGCACCATTCTTGGGTGTGCAGAGCAAATCTTGTGGGAAGCAGCCCTGGATGAAAGGAAGAGGCGCCTTTCCTGCCTTTGGCTGGTTAAACCACAGCAGGCCACCTGCCCCCTCTCGTCCTCTGCCGGCTGCAGGCATACTGGCAGCTCGACTTGCTGCGGCAACCAGAAGTAGGGCTGGTGGACAAGAAGGTGGCAGAGCTTTCTGTTCTATCCTGAATCTCTTTATGAACCCATCCGGGTGAGCATCTGGCAGTGCGCCTCTGTCAGGCATGTCCTGCTTCAGGCTTAAAATGACACCATCCCTTTTGGAGCATTGTCCACAGTCTGAGCTGCGGCTGCCTATATATATATATATATATATATATATATATATATATATATATATATATATATATATATATATATATATATATATATATATATATATATATATATATATATATATATATATCAAAGAACTGAGCTGGAAGATATTTGGAAGTGATATGATTGTGACCGCAAATGAAGATCTTCTCTTTACTCCTCCTCCCTTTGTCAAGGTTGTTGAAAAGAGTTTTACAGCACAGCACAATCCTGTGCATGTCTACTTAAAAGTAAGCCCCTTTGTGTTTGGTGGGGTGTAATATAAGAGAAATGTTGCGTAACAGTCAGGAATCCATCTAGCTTACACTATCAATTTGCAGAATACACAGCAAGACAGGCTTCACCAAACCAGTGCTCAATGGTCTTTTTAAAAAGGAGCTTAAAAAAAGTAAATGCATAGTGAATAAATAAAACTTTATTTACAGTCACTGGGAAGTTTAACACTGGCCAGTTTAGCCTGAGACCAAATGGTTTTCCGTTTCTCCAGAGGAATTTGTACCTGAGCATCTCACTTCCAAGCAGCTTTATAACCTCCTAGTTCGTTGCCACATAGTTTACAGAACAGCTGATAGAACTGGGAAATCAAATCCTTGGCGCTTCTAATGCCCAAGTGCCATCATGTTCATTCATGTTCTATCAAATCTCTGGAGGTCTGAGCTGTAACTGATTACCACTGGACGTGCTGATTAAGTTGTAAAAAAAATCAACCAAAGGATATCTAGTCATTCAGGTTCCCTTTGCTCAGGTTGCTACATAATAAAGAGGAGTTCTCTGTATTCTAGAACATCCACAATATAGAAAGTCCTGTATATTCTCACCTTTTTACTTATAAACTGTTCTAAGAGAGGCGGGAGAGATATTGTCCTGGTGACAATTATGACTTCAAATTGTAATATAGCTTCAAGACCCCCTTTCCCTGTTCTCTTTTAAATATTGGTTAATTAAACTACAGAAGAAAATACTTTCTTGAACCGATAACATTTCCAAAAATATAAGCCTAGGTTTTTTTGTTTTGTTTTGTGTGTGTGTGTGTGAAATCTGTATGCGCATAATCATGCAATGATGTGCAGTGCAATCAAGGTAACTGAACATGCAAATTATGCATAAGAGTAGCTTTCCTAATGTGGGCTTTAATATCCACATACTGTTAACAAGAGAACTGAGGTGTGTGAAAGCAGCTTTTCTTATTTAATTTACATATTTATTTTCAGCTGTTGGCAATACATTTGCAGTGTGCTTTTTATTGAAAAAAATTGCTCTCTGGTGGTGACTCGCTCTGCATAGGGGACACAAAGCACAGCCGATTCTTTTATCTGGCTCTTGTGCCTTAACGATGACTAGGAAAGATGGGGGTGGGGGTGGGTGTTGCTGCTGTTTCTTCTTCTTCTTGGCTAAGGAACTGGAGCTGGTATTAATTCCACCATATGTTGGAAATGCAAAGAAGACTCAGTAAGACATAGACAAGCATACTGTTTCCTACTGTATTAGCCAGGAGGAGGATTTTATAAGAGATTGATGCAAAAAGCAGGTTGTTGAGATAGGAGTTTCCACTTCGATGAGTGGTACTGTATGAATCAACAGGAGAGACACGTTCCCTCTATTCATTAACACGTTCATGCAAGTGACACCTCCGTTTTTCTTCTTCTTTCTTTTAAATCTAATCTTCAGGCAGAGGCGGAGGAAGGAATGGAGTGGGGGGGCGGACCGCCTCTGGGCAGCAGGCGAGGGGCAACCTACTGGCAGCGGGGGTGACAAAATGGCATTAGGGCGACGAAATGGCGTCGTCGTCGGAGAACGCGTCAGCATCGGCGCTGCAGGCGTTGGCGGCGGTGGCAAAGGCGGCTGAACGGCTCAGAGACGGTAGGAGAAGCCGTCCGCCGCCTCCGTGTGGCCATTTTGTTTTGGCCCCCACCCTCCTGCCCAACCCCCGAGGGGTGTTTGGCTCCAGCTGACATCACTCGGGGGGTGGGCCCTGTGACGTCGCATCCGGCCGTGATGTCACAGGGGGGTGGCCTTGCTACCACTGCAGGAGGTATGATGGAATTAAGTTATCATGATGTATTTAAGCCCTGTTTGAAATTTCCCATTTTCCCCAATTTCACTGTTTGAAAATTGAACAGAAAGAGTTGAGAGCTGCTTGACACGCAACATGTTTATTTCATACCCTAAGGTACAGATGAACATGTGAACTGACTCTACGAAAAGTTGTTGGGTTCAAGGGAGTAAGTATGTTCTGTCTCTGGCGCTGGCTCCTTCCAGTCCTTCAATGCTTTAGATCTCTATTTAAAGATCCAATTCACAAATGCATGTACATCACTTTACTTTGGTTATCTGGCATGAACTCACTCCACGAAGATGTGAACAAAGTTCTGTCTGTAGTAGTGTTAGATCTGGGATAACTGATTCACACGTGCAAGTCACTACTTGATGCTACAGCCATCAAGTGGCAAATGTGTGAACTAGTACTAATCCTTTCGACTACTTTAGCCAAATGCAATGCTCATTTTAATGTGCAAAATATATTTGGGTTTCAGCTCATTTAATGGGTAAATATATATTTAGGTTTCAGCTCATCCATGAAGCTCATTGGGTAGTTTTGGGAAAGTCTGTCTCTCAGTCCAACCTATCACATGAGTTTTTGCAACAATAACCAGCATATGAATTGGAAAGATCTTCCATCCAAAGGTTATTAGTAATAATAATGTCTTAAGCACTGAATATTAAAAATGGTTGCCTTCTTGGTATATTCAAAAGGATCTGGAGGTGAATGGGAGCAGTCTGCACTATGCTAAACAAGCATGCACAATGGTTAGCACCTCATCACTCAACAGGTGGCTGGTGCTGTTACATTTGACATGTGCAGTTCACCCATTGAGATGAATGGGGAGTCTTCATTCAAGCCCCACTTTCCTCCCCCCCAATTTTTTGGAAAGAAACATAAGGTTGGGGGGTGATGAACTATGATTTGCGTGCAAGGTCTTGGATTCTAGCTCTGGTATCTCCTGTTAAAAGCTTTGCTGGTAGCAGGTGCTGGAAGAGAGCTCTGTGTCTGAATCTCTGGAGAACTGCTGTGATCAGAGGACAAAAGTACTAGGCTAGATGGGCCAAGGGGAAGAGCCAGCCCATACATGATGTCAGTTGAGGCAGTCACTTCATGCAGCAAGTTAGCAGGAGGCATCCACTCGATTCAAGCCTGATTCACATATGACAGCGTTGTCCCTGCTGTGCGCTTAACGGACCCGCTCTGCCCTGTATTTACATATTCATGATGTAAAAGGACACCATTACGGGGCACCAACGCTAGAATCGCTGGAGATGGCTCGGTTCAACTTTGGCAAAGCGGGTCTCGTGGAGCTTGTGGGCGGGTTCAAAGCGCAACAACAGCCACCAATCGCGCGAGAGGGGGGGGAGAGTGGTTGCATGCCAATCACAAGTTGCTCCAATCACCGCGAATGTTACAAGTCCAGAGATGGAAACCCCTTGCAAGGAAACCCCTTGCAACCCCTGGTACACACAGGCTCGTCAGAGAGGGAAACCCCTTGCAACCCCTTGCACACTGTACCGGCAAACACAGGAGGAGTAGAGAGCAAGCCTGACGCACAGAAATATATTTCAGATTCTGAAAAATGTCAGAAGTTCACAAGAGTTCACAAGACTTCGGCCAATCAGAGCGCGGCTGTGTTTACCCAATCACAGCTGCGCTCTCTTAAGAGGGCGGGACAGCAGGAGGGACGACAAGCAAAGCGACGCTCCCCCTGCTCCAAGCGCCTGATCACGCTTGATCAGCGCGTACGGCGGACGGGGACATATGTGAATCCGGCCTCACTGCTCCTCCTTCCCCCACTGGATTAGGGAAGAGGAGAGTGGTGGGCTAGAGTGTCACTTCCTCTTTTGATCCGCACCTCTCTCTTTTTTCAAAGAGTGAAAGGAGCAGAAGTTGGCACATCACCAGGAAAGAGGGGGCAGCATTTGGCAGCCCACCTCAGGCACCGGGAGGCCTTGGTCCAGTCCTGCCAAGTGGCAACTCACTGTAACACAACCTTTTACATTCATATGGTGGGGCTGGATGTAGTGTCCTCAACAACTCCATTTGTCACTGGACATGTGATTCCTGATCCGTGTCAGAAATCATCCATGTAACCCTGCTTGCTAGATTCAGAGATGTCATGCCAGGAATTTAGGAACCACATGTGCCTTGTGAATGACCCTTGGAGCCAATCAGGAAGTATGTTTGTTGCCTTTCACACCTGAACAAGAAGGGCTAGTAGAGCTTTGTCATGTCAGCCAGCAGAAGGGCAAAGGGATCAGGCTACGTCTGTGGACAATTATCTGACTTTCCATCACAATACAAGTAATGTGCAATCAATGCAAAACACATGTGAGTTGAAAGATGATAGTTTAGCTTGGCCGTTACAAATCTCTTAACCAAAGGAATGTCAAGGCAGTAGGGGACATACACAGCCGTAATGGAGTTTGGCTCAAACAACACAAGCCAAACATATTTCTATATCTAATACTTCATATTACTAGCTATGTAGAGTCAATAATTGTACTGGCCAAGCAAAGTTCCCAGTGATGGCAGTGGGCAATTGTATCAGTGCTGGGAATGCACTCATCTAGAAAGCTCAAGTACGGTATTTCTTGAGATGACGTAGCATGATGTGGTTCCTGACAGCCATTTGGACAAACTTCTGCTTTCTCCATCAGTGCCTTTAAACAAACAGACCCCCTGAGCTTTCTGGAATGCAGCCACCCCACCTCTAAATCAAGGATTACGTTTTGGGCCAAACAGAGATAAGCATGGGATATCAATTGCATTTTTCTCTCCCCCAAAATGACAATTCTCTTCAAGTCTGTTTCCAGGCATGGCTAACCCTATTCTACGGGAACAAAGGTGGAAACACACACACACACACACACACACACACACACACACACACACACACACACACACACACGAGGAACCACCTGTCCTAAATGTGGTCCTTTTATGTACAGTGCTTCATTTAAGTCAGGGCTTGTGGGTTTGGCCCCAGCATCTGCTGTAGAACCTAGAAGCCAATTGAGATGACTGAACAAACCATGGTTTAATATATCTGCTAAAACCATGGTTTGTTGGGTTGTGAATGCAGTCTTAAAAGCTCCTGAGCCCATACATTCTGTCATCCCCTCTCTCCTTATCTCTTCTGCTCATACGCCTGGGGAAATTGTGATTTGCTAAACCACAATTCATCCAAACCTGGGGCTGTGGATTCAAGTCACAATTCAACCAGGGTATGAACCTGAGATTCATCTCTAGCTCCACATCTGGGTTTGATCGTAGTTGATGAACTGCAAAGCTTGGATTTGAGAAATCATGATTGTGACACGAGAGCTTTTCCTAGCAGCTCAGGAGGTAAGGAGGGAGGGAGGAGGAGGCCGCCCATGGGCTTTTGTGACTGCTTTTGTGATCAGACAGATCATCTGAACTGAACCTTAGCCTCTCATCTCCAAGCTAACACTGAAAGCCAGGTCTAAATTAGAAAGGGAAATGCATAACTACCCTTTCAGGGAGCAAGACAGAATGAATCTGTCATGTCTGAATTAATCTGTGTAATGCCAAACAGATGTGTTATTTCTTTCTGTCCTCATCTATCCCAAGGATGTCTGATATGGATTTGTGATTTTGATACTACAAAATCAATTCTCTTCCCTTTTCAGCACTTTGTCAGGTCTGGTTTTGTTCATTTGCAGTCACTGTTCATTCTTTTCCTCCTGTTTAGCTTGTCATTATATATTCTTATCTTATATATATTCCGTGTTATATATATATATATTGGTTGTTGATGTTGGAGAGATTGTTCCTGCTTTGGGGAAGAAGTGAGTGACACAACATGATGATAAAATTGCCATTTGAGATGCACCTGTTAACGTTGATGACATTCAAATGTTTTTTGCTTCAAGTTCTTTAGCCATTTGAGCTATCTCTGGTCTATGATTATGGATAAGCAAGCTATTTAACTCGGGATTACTGTATCTATATACGTATGTAGGACTTCTGAAATCTCCTCTAGTCATTACTGAAAGTTTCAAGAAACAGAAACGCCTGTAATATACTTAACCACTGTAATCTGTAATGGCTTATTCAAATTCAAACTCTGGGAAAGTATAGCTATGCCCATGTATCAGTGAAGGTCTAAGAGGAGGAAGAATGAGAGGAACAGGGCTTTGATCTGAATTGTCAGTCTAGTGTTTTGAATCTTTGAATTGGATTTGAATATGAGGCGGGACTGACGAAAGAAGATTGTTAGGGGAGCACAATTTCTTCTCTTTCCTTTCAACCCAACTTTGATATGCATATTGACTTGACCAAGAAGAAGAGGTCACTCTTCTCCACACTTCCTCTAGTCTGTTCCTCTCCTTTTTCAGACCAGGAAGTGAGAGACAGAAGAACAGTAGAGGTGGCGGGATTGAGGCGGGTGGTGGGTGTCCTCCAACAATCTACTGTCTGAAGTAGCTACCTTGGTTGGCTTCTGTTACCAAAATTGCCCTTGAAATTAGGGGAATAGCTTAAATATGGCAATTTGGTATTAGACAGGGACCTTTAGACCAGCTATACCAGAGTTGGGCTTCCAGAGTTCAGTTAAATAATATAGAGGACACACTTAGTTAATTTCCAATATTTACTAAATAGTTCAGGCAGAGTCATACACAAAGAAAATACAGTTCACTATGCATCACTTCAATCATACTCCAAAGCATACAGAGCTAGGAACTTAGGTAGAAGTAGAGATTTAGAAGGGATCTTGATTCACTGGGGTCATAGTCACCTAATAATCCTGGAGAATTCACCTCTGATGCTGCAAATGCTGTAATTCTGGCACAACAGTGAATGAAAAAGGAGGAAGAAACAAATTGGGTCTGGTCAGACTAGCAGTCTGTAGGAATGACTGAGAAGTCAAATTAAGAGTGGGGGATAAGAGGAGAAGGGGAGGAAATAAAATGATTCTAAGGTTCTGAACAAACTGGGTTCAGGAACCAAATCAGTGATTAACTGAGGGGTAATGCAAAGAGAAGGGAGGGGGGTTGCAAGAGAGAGGGAGGGGGCAAAGGGGGGAAGGGGAACACGATAGAGATAGTGAGAGCTCACCAGTACCAGCTCAAAGCGCAGGAGGAAGAACCAAGAGAGGGCTTCCCAGTCTGTTCCTGCCTTTTATAGCGAACAGAGCACATGGGCAAGAGAAGGGGAAGATCCCCAGGTACACAGACAAACAGGAAACAGGGGTCCTAGAAGGAACACCTCAGTGCATCTCTGGGTAAAACAAACAAGTGGGAGGAGGGTAGAGAGATCTGGCTTGATGGTCGGTACTTAAGAGACAAAAGCAAAGGCTGGGTGGAGTCATCTCAGGTGTTCCTCTGTATTGTTTCTTCTAGGAACATACTTAGCATCACAGTGGGGGGGGGAATGCAGAGTTGTTTGTGAGAGCTTGACCACATAGCGAAATGGATGCTGCTGCTCAGAGCTTTTCAGCTTGGACACATATTAAAATGGAGTCTGCTGCTCAGGTATTTCCTTCCCTCTGGTTCCTTGGGGAAATCCTTACAGCATGGCTCCTGGCAGGAACACAAACGTGGCATGGACATCACGTATTGTGTCATAATACAGTCCAGTTTGGCACATGTTCCACTTTTGCTCTCAATCCTTTTCAAAAAGTAAGTCATTTCCTAACACTTCTGGAACAGCCCAGGGTAGAGGTTGTGTAAGTCTCACTTTTTTGTAACACTATTTGTTTCTCAATTTTTTTCATTATATTTTTATTATATCCATTAAATAATGGATATTAGATCACTATATCATTATATCCATTATATCACTTCCCTGGGACCTAGAACAGGCTGTAGGCCAACTATATGGTTCCCTCTTCATCTCCATCTTCTTTTTTTTCACTTTCAATCATTTCTCAGTTCTGGGATGAAAATGAGTACAGTCGGCCATCCCAATCCGCGGATTAGCCACCCGTGAATTTGACTTAACACGGAATGTTCGCGTCCGCGGTGGGGAGGGTTGCAGCATTGCAGTACCTTATGTAGAAGCTGTGCAGGACCGCAGCCCACTTCTCCAGCTGCCCTGTGCTCTGTAAATCATTCCAGCAGGCTTGGAATGCTTGGAAAACATGACCGGAAATTACTTCCGGTTGCATGTGGGAGGTCTTCTGAGGTGCGCACTGTGCTTTGTATACTGAGGTGCACGCCTCAGAAGACCTCCCACACATGACCGGAAGTTGTTTCTGGTCATGTTTTTCAAGCGGTCCAAGCCTGTTGGAGTGATTTACGGAGTGCAGGGCAGCCAGAGAAGTGGGCTGTAGGCCTGCGCAGCTTCTACATAAGCTAGCGTGGGGCCACAACCCCCCACCGTGGACTTCAATATCCGTGGTTTTTGCCATCTACGGGAGGTTCGGGAACCGAACCCCCACAGATAAGGAGGGCCAACTGTATGGACAAAACTGAAGACCAACTCACACAACACGTTTTTGGGGCTCATTTCAACCTGAGTTTGTTTATTTCCTTGTCAGCCTGGTTTGAATCAGTGTCTGACAATCAGCTATGAGCATGTGCTTGCTACCACAAACATGTGAATGCCTGCCTGGGCGTTTTGTGTTACAACACAAAGGTGATATCACTGAAGGGGTGTCCTGGATTAGGAGCCGACTCATATACACAGTCTGTTGTTGTACGCTGGTTCAAACCTGGTTGACAAAGATAAAGTCAAGCACAGTTTGAAGAACCTTCCCTGCCACAAGGTTTGCATGAATCAACTCTTACAGCCCAATCCAGTGTAAATTCCCATGCAGCGGCACTGGCACAGGCTATGCTGCATCCTGCTTGGCAATTTCGGCTGCTGGAGGTCTCCGCGGAGTAAGGGAACATTTGTCCCCTTGCCCCGGGGTAAGCCCCAGCAGCTGCTATGGAGCAACGTGGACCTGCGTGAGCTACATAGCTGGTGCAAGTCCGCGTTGACCTGTCTCCTTGCCCCGAGACCTCCAGCAGCCAGAAATCCCTCACAGGTTGGGTAGCTGCTACATCATCGCGCGGGGATTTATGTTGGATTGGGCTGTTAATGTAGCTCAGGGAGGCTATGTCAAAATTTGGAAATTCCTCATCTTTCCTGGGTATCATATGTATTTTATATGTTTTTCACTCTTGTGAAAATGAAAAGTGAAAGTCTAGCACGCACGCATGCACGCACGCACGCATGCACACTCACTCACACACACACACACACACACACACACACACACACACACACACACACACACGTCCTTCCTGACTATGAAGGCATATAGGGAAACATAAATGTTTCATTTCAGCGGAAAAAAAATCTTGTAATTTGTTACCCAGGCTTTTCTATGAAACTATTAGTGAATGCTTTCATTTTTCATTTCTTTTTTTGCAAATTTAGTACTTGCCAAAACCTTTTGGTTGACACCTACACAATAAGGGTGGGAAGGTAGCAACAGGAGTTGTGCTTGCTTGTGCCACACTTTCCTATATATGTACTTGGATCCTTAAAAGGGGGCCTCAAGGAAAGAGGTCATGTCAGTCTTTGAGAAATAACGAGTATTGAGATTCTAGTGACATTCCTAACAAAACTACCATCTCAATTTGTGGCTTCATCAAGGATTTGTTGCCCTTCCACTGAGAGTAATCCTGACTCCATCAGTCGGTTAATTTTAGTTGTGGAGCTATTACCACTTTTCCAAACCCACCCCTTGTTTGGAGTACCGAGGACACAATTGATCCTTAGGTTGGTGTCAGTTTTGGTGCTGGGGTTGACCGAAGACATTTTGGCTAGAAAATTTAAATCCCCACCCCATAGTAAAAAATTAAGGCCAAGATCCAAAACATGGGGTCTTTTCAGTTTTCCTCTGACACCACCCATGCCACAAAAGCTCTGCTCTCAAGTTGGTGTGTGTGTGTGTGTGTGTGTGTGTGTGTGTGTGTTGACATCCCATGAGGCATAAAGGACTGTTGCTGGAAAGAAATACTGTACCATTCTACTCAGGCATGTAGAAGCATTTACCATATGCATTGGGGGGGGAGGGGAGATTTGGACCTGGCTGTTTTCATCAATTAAACAAACAGACAAGCAACCATAACACTCTGCTTCTGCCCAACCTGCTTGGTGAAGTATTTTGCCAGAGATTCCTCTGATGTCTAGGATCCATCGTTGTTGGAAGATTGATATCTAAATATACTGCTGGTCACACAGGGATTAATAGAAATAGTTTCCCTCTGAATGATTTGCCCATCAACACAATCTTGCCTGCTCAGCATAAGCAAACAGTGTTGGTATTTCCACGTGCATTTAAGTTGTCAGGACTCGTGGGTGAATAGAGTTCTCTGAATGCCAGCACCAATCTATAATCTCATGGCAGTGTCCCTTTCCAGTGAGACATTTGTATACTGTATGTGTAAGAAGGCTGAGCCTTTCTTCTATTTCCTCCAGTCTCATGCTTCTCATTCCTTTCTGTTTGTTTCAGATTCTTGACCTGCTAAGAAGACGGTTGCCTCTGTACAGTGGAAGTAAAATCTCGTGTATGGCGTGGTTAAGGTTGCAACCTGTCACCTCAACCTTCCTCCGCTTTGGGCTAGTTACCTTTGTGCTGTTTTTACATGGTCTGCAGGTGGACGCTGGCACAGGGGCAGATTCACCCAGCATAGGACATAATGCCACATGCTCAGGTTCTTCTGAGTGCAAGGAGGGTGTTATCTTGCCAATATGGTACCCAGAAAATCCATCTCTAGGGGACAAAATTGCCAGGGTTATTGTTTACTTTGTGGCAATGATCTACATGTTCCTGGGAGTCTCCATCATTGCCGATCGTTTCATGGCATCCATAGAGGTCATCACTTCACAAGAAAAAGAGATTACCATCAAGAAACCAAATGGAGAAACCACCACAACCTCCATCCGAGTATGGAATGAAACTGTTTCCAATCTTACCCTCATGGCCCTCGGTTCCTCTGCTCCCGAGATTCTTCTGTCACTGATAGAAGTATGTGGTCATGGATTCTTTGCTGGTGAACTGGGGCCTTCTACCATAGTTGGCAGTGCAGCTTTCAATATGTTTATCATCATAGCCATCTGTGTCTATGTCATTCCTGATGGTGAGACTAGGAAGATCAAGCACCTGAGGGTTTTCTTTGTCACAGCTGCATGGAGCATCTTTGCATATATCTGGTTGTACATGATCCTTGCAGTCTTCTCTCCAGGTGTGGTTCAGGTATGGGAAGGCCTGCTCACTCTGTTCTTCTTCCCTGTTTGTGTCATCTTGGCTTGGTTAGCAGACAGAAGGCTGCTCTTCTATAAGTATATGCACAAAAAGTACCGTACCGACAAGCACAGGGGTATTATCATTGAGACTGAGGGGGAACACCCCAAGGGGATTGAAATGGATGGTAAGATGATGAACTCCCACTTTCTGGATGGAAACCTAGTGCCTATGGAGGGGAAAGAAGTGGACGAGTCTCGCAAAGAGATGATCCGGATCCTTAAGGATCTGAAGCAAAAACACCCAGAAAAAGACTTGGACCAGCTGGTGGAGATGGCCAACTACTATGCCTTATCTCATCAGCAAAAGAGCAGAGCATTCTATCGGATTCAGGCTACCAGGATGATGACTGGAGCAGGCAATATTCTAAAAAAGCATGCGGCTGAGCAAGCCAAGAGGAGCACTAGCTTGCATGAGGTGCGGCCAGAGGAGCCAGAGGAATTCATCTCAAAAATTTATTTTGATCCTTGCTCCTACCAGTGTCTTGAGAACTGTGGTGCTGTCCTCCTAACAGTTGTTCGGAAAGGAGGGGACATGTCCAAGATCATTTATGTGGACTATAAGACCGAGGACGGCTCCGCCAATGCTGGGGCTGACTATGAGTTTACAGAAGGGACGGTTGTTTTGAAGTCGGGCGAGACCCAGAAAGAATTCTGCATAGGTATAATAGATGACGACATCTTTGAAGAAGACGAGCATTTCTTTGTACGCCTAAGCAACCTACGTGTGGTTGAGGCGGACGAGCCTCCTGAGCTCAACAATTTGCCATATCCCAAAGCCATACTGGCTTCTCCCTCTGTGGCTACTGTGACTATCTTGGATGATGACCATGCGGGCATCTTCACCTTTGAGTGTGATGTGATACATGTCAGCGAGAGCATTGGGGTGATGGAGGTGAAAGTTCTTAGGACATCTGGTGCCCGAGGTACAGTGATAGTCCCCTTTAGAACACTTGAAGGGACAGCAAAAGGAGGTGGAGAGGATTTTGAAGATGCTTATGGGGAGCTGGAGTTCAAGAATGATGAAACTGTGTAAGTACTTCACTTTAATTTTGTCAGTGACCAACTATTTTTAACCCCAGAATTTTCTTCCATCCATCACAGGTAAACTTGGACAACATATAATGGACTGCCCTCCCTCCTTCTCCTCTAGTCTCGTACTTACCTCCTTTTGGCAAGAACCCTACAGCAGGATCTAGTCTCCTCTGATCTCCTAGGATTAAATAAATGGGGTGAAAATCTCTGAAACAATATATAACATTCTGGGCTAAATTCCAAAGCATGTTGGGGGTCTCAATGCAGATGAGATTTGCTTGTGTTGATTGTCATATTTACATACTATTAACAGATTGAATGAATCATGACTGCAGGACTAGACACTTGGTCATCAAAATCTGAATCTTCCTTATTTGTCTATTTAATCAGTTAGTCTTCTCTTTCTAGCCATCAAATTAATCATTCCTCTTTTCAAGCAATAATAATAGTTCAGTATGAGTCTGAGTAAACATGCTGATTGCTTTGAGAAGAAAAATTGTCTAATCAGTTTGAGAGAAATGTGGTATGAAAATCAAGTAGTTTCTATGAGTAACCCCAGCAAATGAAACTCATCTGTTTATCGAGGAATTTCCTCCATCTTTGGATAGTTCACACTGCAGTTTTTCCTGTAAACAAAAGCCATCATTAGCCAAGTCCCCTTGAACAACAATAATTCACATTTTCCAAATTTCAATTGATAGTCTACCCACTTTTTTTGCCACTTCCACTGATCCATACTGTCAATTGCCAATATCAATTGACAAGATATTTTAGATAAAATTGAAAGGCGATGAGATCAGTGTCTCTGAGATGCCTTCAGTGCAATCATCTCTTTCAGCAAAACTTATGCAATGTAAACCTTTATTAACCTTTGTCAAATGTTCTCTTACCCTGAGGAACCCCCCCCCCTCTGGTGGGATTCAGTGTGCACCCCATTGGCATGGCTGCACCACTGCGCAGGAAGTTAAGTAGAATTGGGCTGCTAGTTAAGGATGTGTCCTCTTGGCCACGTTCCCGAAGCCATTTAGCACATACCAGTTTAGAATCCTTGACGCATTTGGGAAAATGGGTGAAAAATATCCTAAGATTTTATGTGCACAGAAAATGTTAAGTGTCAAGAATTTGAATTCAGTCTTTTGCAGCGATGTTACATCATAGTGATCCAACCCCCCTTATGAGCTAATGACCAGAGATGATTGCGCAGAATGCTTTCTCATAATGTGTAAGGGGCAAAGATATTTAAAATATATTTAAAGTATATTTAAAATAGGAAATAATCCTATTTAAAGAAACATCCAGAATCTTTTAAAAAATGTATTTTCTGGGAAGAAAAGGGAATAGAAAGACCTGAGAACCAAATTTTAATGATGTGAGATGCAAATAGATCCTGCTAATGGGTCTTGCTTGTTGCTTCTGTAATTCCAGTATGGTCAAAGTTTCCTCACCCATATGTTGGGAGGTGGGCTGGGAGAAGCAATTTCTGTGATGGTGGATAGGTGTAAAATGGGAATCTTTTGGACATCCTAGTGTCCTGCTACTGAATGAGTATGAAATTGATGGGTGTCTATGAACTACATGTGACTTGCAAGCCAGATCACTTAGATCTGTTGTTTCCCGCAAGCTGTTTGAAGCTGCTTCCACCCAGCTGATGATCTGCAGCTCTCTGGTCGCATCGCGGCAGATTGCCTCTGCAACGACAGCTGAATCAGCTACTTGAGCCAATCCTGTCAAGCCATCCTGCCAACCTTGTCATTGGTTTGGGGCCTAGGGCAGACGTCCCAGCCCAGTCCAATAGCCTTAATTCTGCTGCCACCTGCTCTAGCCCACTGGCTTCCTAGCAGATTAGCATCATTCAGAGATGATGAAGCTGTCTTATACTGAATCAGACCATTGGTCCATCTAGCCCACTTCTATTTACTCTGACTCCAGAGTCTTTCTTATCACCAGCTGCCTGGCACCCTGTGACCTGCTTCATGCAAAGACGTGTGTGCTCTGCGATGCAGCAATGGGACCCTCCTCTTGCTCATCGCCTTCACCCTCCACAGAGGAGCCTTTCCTCACACAGACTAGTCTTCCACTTGGTAGCTTTTCTCATCGCTTTTCTCTCTGCCCCGGTGGTTGCTTCCTTGTTGATATGAACCATAGGCTGCCCTTCCCCTAACTCTGCCATTTATTCTGTTATTAAAAGGTTTTTATCCTACCTTTCCAGAAACCACTCAAGGCGGCTAACACTTTTGAATAAATATTACAAGTACATCAATAAAACATCAAAGATATACCGTATTTATTGGCGTATAAGACGCACTAGTAGGGTGCGTTTTATACGCCAATACTAAAAAATCCCTTTTTCCCCCCTTGCCCGTTTTAAAGCATTTTCGGGCTTACAGCGTTTTTCCGGAGCCTGAGAGCTCCCTTGTGCTTTCTTCCCTAACTAATCTATCAGATCTACAGCTGTTTGTCGGGTTTAATTTATGCACGTGCATGAGTTGAGCTTCTCAGCAGCCAGCAGAGGGCGCTGTGCTCAGTTCAGTTCAGCTGAGCTGCCGAGGGCCTGCTCTTGAATGCAGCATGGGTAAGCTTCTGAACTGGGCCTAGTTGGGAGGCTTTGAAAACTGCATAGGTGGGGTGGGGGAAAAGAGTTGAGTCTGGGGTTTTTGTATTTGGGATTTATGTTGTTTAAGAGTTGGTAAGAGTTGAGTCTGGGGGTGGTAAGGTGGTAAGAGTTGAGTCTGGGTTTTTTTTTGTACTTTTATGTTTTTTACTGTGGAAACTGCAGGGGTGGGGTGGGGGGGAAAAGAGTTGAGTCTGGGGGTTTTGTATTTGGGATTTATGTTTACTTTGGAAACTGTGCATGGGTGGGTTGGGGGGAAAAGAGTTGAGTCTGGGGGTTGTTGTACTTGGGGTAAATGTTTTTTTTTACTTTGGAAACTGTGCATTGGGTGGGTTGGGGGAAAAAGAGTTGAGTCTGGGTTTTTTTTTTTGTACTTGGGATTTAAATTCTGGTGCATTTTGTTCATGTGTGTGTTTTAAAAGAGATCCTGGTATTTTTGTGCAATTTATGTAAATTAGCTAATTAAGCAGCCAAGCAGTAAGTGGCCAAGTGGCCCAAAAATGCTTTAAATCTTTTTTTCTTGAAACCCAGGGCCAAAAGGAAGGTGCGTCTTATACGCCGGTGCGTTTTATACGCCGATAAATACGGTAAATACTGTACAACAATAAAATTCATGTAAAAATGTCATACAAAGCACACACACAGTCCACAGAAAAGCACGGCAGCAAAACATTCAATTTTTCAGCAGCAGCTGCAGCATAAAGATATTGGTATCTCCAACTTGATACCAATAACGGCAGCCTAATAGCCACAATAAAACAGCACAGAAAGTAATCATTTAATCTTTTGATTTTTGTCTGTCAACCGCTTTGTGAACTTTTTGTTGAAAAGCGGTATATAAATACTGTTAATAATAATAATAAATACAATGAACAACAAATAAGCTGTATATGGAGGATAAGCAACACCTCCCAACACCCACCCACACTCAAAATGCCAGTCCAAACAAAAACATTAACCCCCACTAGAATATGTCTAAAGAGTGGGCAGTTCTTAAATCATAAAGGAGGAACTAATTGATCCAGATTTTCTTCTGGTGGTCCAATCCAACTGTTTGTCTCTCATGTCTGAGTCTCTAGTTTCAAGCTGGCTTTTCATTCAGGCCTCTAACTGCCCGATCCTGTCTAAGATGCGGTGGCTGGCCTAAAGGGCCAGCTGCTGTGGACCGTGCCAGCGTCGCCGGGGCTCACTTTGGGTTGTAAGCCCCAGAGGTCCCAATGGGTCTCCTTGGATGCGCATCAGCTCTTTAGTTAGCACACGTCCAGGGAGACCGTGTAAGCCTGGCCAGGCCCGGGAAGGGGACGGGGATATGGCAGTGTGCCCTGGTTCCGTTGGACCAGGCGCCCACCCTGCGGGAGTGCCGCACACCCGTGCTGGAGTCCGACTCCGACTCGGAGACTCGAGTCTCCGAGTCGGGCCGGGCCAGCCCCCTCAATTGGGACAGCCGGCTCGGGGACGTCCTCCCCGGCCGGCTGCCCGGGGCCTTCTAAGGAAGGCCCGCGCGAGAACGGTATTTACATCGTTCTTTTCGCGCATGCTCAGACTGTTACTGAGGGAAAAGGACTTCCCCGAGCCGGCCCTCCCAACTGAGGGGGCAATTGAGGGGGCGCCCGGAGCGGCGACCCAGGTCACCCCCTCTGGAGCGCGCCGCCCCCTCCTCTGGAGCACGGTGCCCCGCCCTCCGGAGCGCGCCGCGGCCTATTGGCCGCAGCGCTATTTAATTATAGGGGCGGGGTGGGCGCCCAGGGCGCCCACCCCGCCCCTTGATCCAGGCGCCGGAAGAGGCTGTTACACCACTGATTATCAAAACTTCCAGCCGATTGCTGCTGAGGCTGCCAGCTGTTCTTACACAAATTTCAGCCAATCACATAAATCCAGTGAGCCTGTCATTGGGATCATAAGAACAAAGAGCCTTGAGTAGGGTCCTCCTGCTTGCGCCGCAACCTGGAGGGAAAGACGGGCTGTAGCCTTTTTCCCAGGTTGTGGCGGGGGCAGGCCCTCCCGCTCACACCACAACCAAGAGGGAAAGGGTACGTGGAGGGTACGGGGGTTATGCGGGCCTCCAAAGGTCTGGGGGTACGCGGAGCAACTGGAGGCCCGCATTGGGGGTATGCAGGCCTCCGAAGATTGGGAACCCCTGCCATAGAGGCAGGCCCGATGTTTCCATGAAACCCAAAAGTAGGGCATGGAGGCAGCAGCTGCCCTCCGCCTCAGTAACTACCTTGGAACATGGAAGCTCTGTTTAGCTATCCTGTCTAATAGCTGTTGAAAGACATATCCTCCATGAATTTGTCTGATTCGACAATATGAGTCTACTCCATACTCTAACATCTTCTAGGCAGGCTCTCTTGTGTGTCCTTTTGCTGTTTAAGTTATGGCTTGTGGGGATGTGTGACAGGGCCTTCTCACTGGTGGCCACCTTTCTGTGGGCTTCCCATGGGAGGTTCAACTTGCTCCCTCTCTCCTGATTTTCCAGAGGAGACTGAAGGAACATCTGTTCAAACCAATCTCCAATTATTTTTAGTTGTTACTGCATTTTTCTCTATCTTTTTTCTTCTTTTTGTCTTCCTTGATGTTTTTCTGATAATGCGTTGAGAGGCTTGTTTTATAATTTTTATCTTCTTATATTTTTTGACCTTTTGCCATGAGCTGCCTTAGTTCTTTGAAGGAGGAAGGGATATAAATCTTGTAAATAAATAAGTAAATTATCAATAGCCCACATCATGTTCTGCAGTAGCAAATTTTATACACTAATTATGCAGGTGTGAAGAAATACTTTATTTTTTTCTGCCCTGAGCCTGTGACCAATCAGTTCCATTTGGGTGACACCAGGTTCTAGCACTGGTTCTAGCACTATGAGAGAGGGAGAAGGATGTCTCTCTGTTTGCTTTCCTCACACCATGCATGCTTTTATAAACCTCTGTCTCCTCCCTCCTCTATTTACATGCCTTGTTTCAATCTACCGGTAAATCAAAGCACCTGAAATGCTTTTTGTAAGAAAGCCACTATTAAATCCTGTAATAATTTTGGTTTTCCTTTTCTGCCTTGCCTTTTTTTCAGCTCTGAAATCCCTTTGGAATTTAGGGGAGGGGGCAGAGCTCCGTGGCAAATGCATGCATGCACAAGGTCCTGGATTATTATTATTATTATTATTATTATTATTATTATTATTATTATTATTATTATTATTATTATTATTATTATTATTTTATTTTGCATGCACAAGGTCCTGGATTTTCTTCCTGACATCAACAGGTAGAGTTAGGGGGTTCCTGTCTGAAACCTTAAAGAGCTACTACCATTCAGAGTTGACAATACGGAGCTAGATGGTCCAGTGGTCTGACTTGGTATAAGGCAGGTTCCTGCTGTACGTTCCTAGATGGGGCAACCAGAACTGTACACGGCATTCCATGTGTAGCAACACCATAGACAGCCATATATATATTGCCGTTACCATATTGGGCCTTTTAAACTTAAAATCTCTTCCCTAGCAATCCCTACCATGAAATTTTCCTCTTTCACTCTCATATGGGACACTCTTTCCTAGAGCCCTATAACTAGAGGGTTTTTTTTGGGGGGGGGGCAGGGGTTGGTGTTATTTTTTTTCCCAAAAGTCCTTGATTCAAAATGCAAATAGTGGTGTTACGTGTTTTGATTCGAAAAAACAACGTTTTATATGTCAAAAACAGGTTTTTCAACAGGAACAGTCATTTCACAGAGACCTTAAAGATGAGAACTTGGTTAAACTTGGTTTGAATTATTTTTGAAAAACCAGAGCACCCCAGGTTAACATCCCAAAATATTTTTTTCATAATTTCTTACTGCAGCAATTGAATTGCAATATAGTTTTCTCCTAAACATTGACTTTATCTTGATACATTACCCTTAGGTGTCTCCCAAGTGTTCAGCGAATGTCAGAAGACTGCAGTAGATTAACAGGCATTTATTTGATTTGTTACTCACTAATTTACAGTGATCTCTGCTGACACTAAAACCCTAAGTTTTCTTTAGTTTCAGTTTCATTGACCACATCAGGAGTCTCCCACCTCCTGCTTAGTGATCATATTTCACTACACCAAATGTTGCCGATCTGATAAGTTCTCTGAATTGTCTGAAGGTTTAGTAATGTCTGACAGATTTTATTTTTTTCTGTTGATTTTATTTATTTATTTATTTACAGTATTTTTATCCCGCCTTTCTCCCCGAAGGGACCCAAGGTGGCTTACAACAGAGAAAAAAAAATACATACAAAAAACACAGTATAAAAAATATCACATTTTAAAACAGTAAAAACAATTAATGAAAATTAATAAAAACAGTGTCTAAAAAACAATTTAAAAGAGCATGGCTTCAATCAGGAGACAAATTTATGGCAGGAAGCCGTTCACCCTGAATATTAGTTATGTGTTGTTTTGAGTGATGTGAGAGGCTCGGTGATGCTTTCTTGGAGACTGGCTGAAACGCCTGTAGGGGGCGTGACAGACGTTCTAGCGGTTCAGGTCAGGTGATACAGTGGCGTGTCAGGCATGCGTGAAATCAGTCTGTTGAAATGGGAGACCTGAACAGTTGCTTGAAGAAGAGAAGCACTGGGCTGATTGTTACCCTCATATAGCCTTTGCTGACAGGTGCTGATTGGGAATACATGCCACCTGTCCATATGAAGGACAAATGGCACCCTGTTGTGGAGGAATGAAGAGGAATGGCATGTGAAAGGATTTATGTGACAACTCCAAATGAAAAAAAAAAAAAGTTCCTGGGTCCCAAATTATCCATGGCTTAAGTGAACTATGTTGCCTCTGAAAATAACAGAGGAAGAAATAACATTCTTAGCATTATGAAGCTCTTGGTAGAAGGATTGTTCACAGGGCATGTGTTTGAGTAATTGTACAGAAAACAAGAATTTTTGCTTGCCAAAAACGACAGCCCCAAAGTGCATTAAAATAACTTTTTCTGATTCAGGTCAAAAAACTAATTTACTGTTGGTTCCAGTTTGGCTGCCTTTGCTCATTGTAAATAAATAAGTGCTTTGTTATGACGTGTACTGGTACTGGTGATGTGTAACAGCGGTTGCAGAGACTCTCTAGCACCTAAGTCTTGCTGATGAGGCCTGCAAGGAGGTTGCTCATCCTGGTCTTTTTCAAGAAAAATGGAGGTTTCTTTGGTAAAAGTAAGTGCCTGTGGGGGTTGTGGAGGGTGTGAGGGGGTTGCGTGCACCCACAGGGGTGCGTTGGCACAGAAAACCGCAGAGGGGGCATTTGCCCCTTTCCACGGTTTCCACAGTGGGGGCTGGAACGTATCCCCCGCGGATACGGCAGCCCCCCTGTAGTCTCAAATTCATTGCCTGAAGAACTCTATCTCAGTCATTCCCTGGTGGTTGTTGTTGTTGTTTTGGGAAAAGATGCAAAAAATTTTTATTGCGTGGCTTTCAATCATATTTTTTGGGGAGGGGGTGGAACATTTCTCAAATGCCATTTTAATAGTAACATGTGAATACGAAACAAGATTAGTTTTTGCTACACCTAAACCTGGTGGAAGCTTGGATAGTTCAAAAAGTTATTTTGAATTGTACAATACTGTACTTTATGGGAATTATATGCAATATAGAAATTATAAATGCCCTGTGTCTCAAGATAGTTGTGAAAAAAGTTACAACAATAATAATAATAATAATAATAATAATAATTAATAAATCACACATACATACATACATACATACATACATACATACATACATACATAGATGATGTTACTGTATGTGCACAATAGGTTGTGCTTTAATGATTAGAACTACATCCTTAAACTATATTGACAGATGATATTATGAACCTTTTTCCAAACTGGTCAGAATCAAAAATGTCTCATTCCAATATAAAACACCAATCTTGTGAGCTGTTGCACCAAGGCTCATTGAATTGGGGGGGGGGGGTCTGTATCCTAGTGTAGGCCAGCTTCAGAGACGGAGACAGCGATGGAATGGGGGGGGCCACCCCGGGCAGCACGCGGGTGTGTGCGCACAAGCCGCCGCATTGGTGGCTGAAAAATGGCCGCACGATTTGCAGCGGCTGGAAGGATTGGCCCGCCTACTCACCCGGGCCGTCAGTAGCATTTTGCTGTTGTCTTTCCCACGGGGGGCATGGTTGTGGCTGTAACGCCACTGGGGTGATGTCGCTAGCGGGGGCAGGGCTAGCGATGTCACGGGGGGGTGTAGCAGAGGCTAACTACGCCTCTGGCCAGCTTGTGCCTAGGCACCAGATTTTGGACCCAAACTCAAATGCTTCTGCACCAAAATTCCTCCCAGCTGAGCCACATGAAGAGATTGTGCTGATCTAAAAGAGGTGGAAAGGAGCTGCACCCAAAAGAAAGTCTGAGAAAGTGTGTAAATGCACTGAGGCAACAGAATGCAGTGGTAGGTTAAAATAGACAAATATTTTAATGATGATGGTTTCTCACACTTCATGTATGGGGTACTTGCAATCAAAATAGGCTCAGAGGATGCCCAGCATTTTTTCACATTAGACAAAGAGTAAATCTTTAGACATATTAATGACCCGGTGGGGAGCACACTCATGTATCCAATTTTTCATCCAGTATATCTGGGAAAGATGCCTGACAGCTGCCCTACATGCAAATCTTATTTCCAAAAGCTCCTGCAAAAGGTTAGTAAAAGGTGTTAATGTAGTCAGAAAACTTGCCAGAACATCATATGCATGGATAGTGCAAACATCATTGCTCTCATTAAATTACTCGCCAACTGGATATTGCACCCCAGAATGGGAAACTAGCCAGCATTGTCTATTAGATTGACACTGGACTCCGTGCTGCAATGATAGTAACCCCAGCTTACAAGGGGTTGGATCCAAAGTGCTCCTCCACATGTGAAAGATGTCTTCTGCTCACAGAAAGACTGTTTTACACCTCATGCTAAGAGTGCTGTGCGAGAGTGTTGTGCGAGAAAACTGCAACTAAAACCAGTAATGCTCTTTCTGCAAAAGGGATGGTCTTTCCATATCTCCATTTTCCCTACCTGCACTCTGTTTTGTCCCTCTGGAGCAGACCGGTGACCACTTTTTTTGGAAGCGAGATGGTGCGTCTCCTGGCTTCCTTGTTCCAGCCACACTCTGCTGCTCTCCTGTTTCAAAGTGGAGAGTAGCAAAATGAGGAGGAAAAGGGCATGTGGGACAAATGGGGCGGGTTGAGGTGTTTATGGAAGTGGCCAGTGTGCGCAGGATGCCACCTCCATCCACCTGCTGTTTAAAGCAGCTGTTTTACCTTGCTTTATGGGTGGGCCGGCACCATCTCTGTGACAACCGCAGAGTAATTTGGCAGCCTGTCACAAATGCTCATGATACCATGACAAAGCAAACGTCTTTGGCACGCCCGAGGTCACATTCTGTCTCCTTACAAGATGCAAGCCTTTTTAGTTTTTGATTGTATTGTGCCTGTTTATTTACAAAAGAAAACAAATGGAATACTTGAATACTTGAACAACTTGTACAAAAAGAATAATGATTGGTTTACATTATATTATCACCCAGCTCCAATATCTACTTCTAGCTTTGATTTTGTTACCAGGTCTCCTCTTGGCTATCGTTATACAGTATTTATGCTTTATTTTTTTTAAGATATGTCTTCCCAAAGAAAGGCAACAATGTTAACTTCTGTTCTGTTCACATACAAGGAGCACATGTGCTTCTCAGTGGATTGAGATTACATTTGTGGCCTTGCCTGGGGATTAGCAAGGGAAATTGCCCTCCTATTGGTCCTGTTAGATCTTTTTGTACTTTCTCACACCATTGATTGTGAATAGCTGGTGATGTGCCTGCAGGATGTGTTGAGTATTTAGAACTCAGTGGTTCCTCTTATTCTTGACAGCAAAATATCCAGAGGACAGTGATGTTGAGTGATTGCTTATAATCTCCCAGAGACCTTTCCTTAACTTCTGCATGAGGCCACTGGGTAAGATCATCTGGAACAGAGTTTAGTGTCATTAGCGTGCAGCTGACAGTCAGCATTGCCTTTTGTTTTTATCTTATCCAGATCTTATCTTGCAGTGCTGGTGCCTGTTCAGTGTTTGGCCAAGGTTGGGCAATGCAGGGCTAGATAGGGAAACAAGAGACATGCCAACCTCCTGTTCCATGTAATAGCTGGAGTTCTCTGGTGACTGAGGGCTACGTGTGTGCACCAAGGAAGGAGTTGGGCTTTATGGTGACCTCTCCATGCGCATGGATGTTCCCCAGAAACAATCATGACCCAAGTCTGCAAGGATGTACAGTCTTCACTGTAATGTGTCTCCCAGATTTTTAGCTCCAAACTATGCTGAGGCAACCCTTATCCCTCTACTGTTTACTGTTATAAAAAAACAACAACCTCAGCCTCATTGAGAAATGACATAAATATCTTGATGTTGCAATTATGTTTTCTTTTACCACAAATATGGAACTGGGAACTGGGAACAGGGCTAGTTTAGGTGCAGAGAACCTGGTGGTAAGGAAATTTAAAATAATATGTAATACATAAGCATATTATCATGTATTCCTGGCTCTGTAGAATGCTGCCCCCTGCCCACAGATGTGTGCGGGAGCACTCTTTATCCAGTCTCACCCTGCATGAGGCATGTGATCAGTCTGGGCACTGGCGTTGCTAGAGGTGGGGCTTTGCCAGTTGAACGGTGAAGGCAAAGACTCTCTGTGCGTTGCCTTCGCCACTCGGATTGGTTCCAACAGCGAGTGGGTGGGGCCACCATGGAACGGAGCAGTTACCGCTGTGCAAGACTAACCGTTCCGCCCCACCTCTAGCAACACCAGTGAGTCTGGGTACCTGACTGGTGCATGAGCAAGCTGAGGGCGGCGCCTGAAATGTACAGCTTGCATGTGGGCTCCATCCATTAAAATTCTGAGAGTGGAGGAGCTCATGATCCAGTCCACCCCACTCATCACAATAGTCTGGGATAAGATGGTCGTCATTTGGGACCAGGTAGGAATTTTTTGCGTTACATCTGATTGGCTGTTTGGGATAAGTGAAAAAAAACTCTACACAGACTATCCTTATGGTGTGTTTTAGCCAGGGCAGTTGCAACTGGCAGGTATAGTGTGGGATAAGGAGTAAGGATTTGGGGTCTACCATGAAGTATGTAAGAATAGGAGAGACCAATCTCAAGAGGCTTTTTGGCTCAGGTACGTTGACTGGTGACCCCTCAAACTTAAATTGTGAGACCTACCTCAAAGGCTCTAAGGCTTGGGGAAGGCAGGGCAATTCAGCTTCCTTGACCCCCTTTCCAGGGTTGGCATTGAAAAGCTGGGGTCACTGAGAGGTGACCTCAGGTTGGAGCTAAGGTGGTGTCATCCAAAGGGGACTGGGCAGGTTAGGGGGGGAGGAGTTTGTGTAGATAGGACCTACTACAGTTGTAAATTGACCAATTGTTATAGATAAATAAACATGGTCCATTTTATTCCAGAACACATGGTCTTTTGTACTGGATACCTAGGCAAATGTTAGCTTATTTCACAAATACCTGATATGTATAGATTTTACTCTTTTAGAAAATATCAAAATTCAGTATCAAGAAGACAGGTTCTAGAGGGGAAGCCATCTTTTGCCCTAATCCTATCCTTTCCCTCCCCAAAGCATGTGCTGTATCCCAGAGGTTTCCTCTGGGTAAAGGAAATTTGTTCCCTTACCTGGGGAATGGGGAGGAGATGGGGCAGGGTGGAGGGCAGATCGGGCTGGGAAGGGGTGGGTTCGGCAGCAGTGGTGCCCGCTGAGTCTTACCCCCCTTCATGGGTCAACTTGTGCCCAGACTTGTGCTTCATGGGTCAACTTGTGCCCAGACTTGTGCCAGCAATCTCGCTGGTGCAGGTCCGAGTTGACCCATGGCGGCAGCTGGAGCTTACCCTGGGGTAAGGGAACAAATGTTCCGTTACCCCAAGGAGGCCTCAACATGCTGAAACTCCCCCATGGGATACAGTGGATGTCGTGTTTGTGCCACTGTATCACTGTGTGGGGAGTTACGGTGAACTGGGCTGTTATTTTCTGATGTGCCAAGAAAATCTCTGTTCTGTGATCAGAGTTCAGAGTGGAGGAAATGCATTTAGTACCATGGACAGCAATGAAAATGTTTCAGGGGTGACTTTGTTGTTACAACTATAGGGATTGATGTGTTTCAGACCTTTGCCATTTTCATAGAATAAAATTATTTTTTTCGTTGTACTGTTCTTAAGTGATCTGAGAGATGGGACAGTGCCAGGAGGTGAAATGTCCCTAAGACTTTCAGACCGGCAGAAACTGTTCCAGCTTATGAAAGTGCTATATGTCTTGCAAATGGTACTCCTCTTCCTACAAGCAAGCAAATGATGAATAGGAACATAGTTCCATTTTTCAGGCTATTGAAATAGGGGAAACAGAGAAAGGCAATACAAATGAGAGCATAATACTCACCGCACTGAAGAAGCATACAAAGAATTAAGAGGGATGCCATGGCATGTCGACTTTGTTTCATTTCCCAAAGTGTTCTATGCACTTCCATTGTTTCATCATACCTAAAATAAACAAACAAAATGTTGGACATCCCTAATGTAGATAATGGATTTGGGTGCAATACTGTATCCATTACTTGAAACGAATCCCAATGATTTCTATGGAACTGGTTTTTCCATATTTTCACAGTCCAGATCCAAGTTGTGTTTGCTTATGCTTCTACTGTACCAGATGTGGAATGAACAACAAAACTTCCCATCTGTACAAGTAGTAAATGGTGGGGAAACTTAATGGTGCACATAGTTTTCTTTCATATATTAACAATGGTGTGAAACTAATGATGCAAATAGGGCTGAAATGGAGACACAATTTCAATAGTTGCCAACTACTGATTTTTCTTTCTTTCTGTAGTACTCTTCAGTGTTTGGAGGATGGTATATTTTATACCAATTCTGTAGAACTCTTTATACCTTTCTGTAGTACTCTTCAGTGTATGGAGGATGGTATATTTTATAGCATACAATGCTGTGCAATTGTGCTATACTGAAGTAAGAAAAGATGCAGATACTAATTGTCCCCCAGGTAAGCTTTGTTTCAGTTCAGAAGTGAATCTGGTGATGTTCTCTGACTGTGCTTCCTTCTGCTATTCATGGAAGCTGGTATTTGCTTCTCTTCTCCTCCCATGCGACTTTGATACCTGCTTGCCAGTGTTCTCTCTTCATGCTACTTTGCTGCTGAAGCCTTCACTTGACAGTGAGGCCTGCTTGAGCAATGTGTTCTTCTCCCCCAGCCTCCAGATGCAGCCTCTTGTGGGGAAGGAGTCATGCCAGATGGTGTGTGTGTGTGTGTGTGTGTGTGTGTGTGTGTGTGTGTGTGTGTGTGTGTGTGTGTGTGTGTGTGTGTGTGTGTGATGGACTTGGGAGAGGAGCAGGTTGCTGAATTCTTGAGGTAAAATGTAGGAGAGGGAAGTCCTATCTTCACAGTGAATACTCCAGCTGCAGTGTCGTGCATGATGCATGGAGAGCCACAGTGACCAGGTGCCAAGGTGGGGTGGTCAGGAAGAGGAGAGCTATGTTGACCTCAGCCATACACTGTCCTGAAATATATGACTTACGCAGGATTGAACCCTAAGAGCCCAATCCTATCCATTACCCCCTCCCGCGCCAATGCAGCCACAGCAAAGACAGGTGTGCTGTATTCTGTGTGGGGGCAGAAGGGCAGATCAAGAGCCTTCAGCGGAGAAAGGGGATTTAAATCCCCTTACCCCTATTTAAGCCTACCAACCCACAATGCATTTTGCTAGTGCAAGTCCAAGGAGAAAAAGGGGGTGGAGAGGCTGCTGCTGAAGGGGATAGGTTCCAGCATGACTTTCGGTGATGGATCCATCCCCTCCTGCAGCCTCCCCACTCTCCGTCATGCCTGACCCCCTGCCTCCCTGTTTTGCTCCCTCCCCACTGCTGCCTTACCTGCTCTGGCGGGTGTACGGCAGCTCTGCTGACACTTCTGGAGTGCTGCTGCTCAGAGGCGTCGTTAAGGGGAGTGCGGTGGGCCCCCGGATGTGGGGGCGACACACGGCGGGCACAGCAATTGTCGCCGGATTCGGTGGCAATTCAGTGGCGGCACCGAAAAAAAGCCCCGGTGTTTTTTGACCACTTTTAGACCATTTGCAGTGACAGGATTCGCCCACCCAGCTGTACCGCAAATGGCCCAAAAGCAGCCCAAAAACTGCTGGGGGTGCTTTTTTCCGGTGGCGCCACGAAATTTCTGCCGAATCTGGGGTGGGGGCGGGGCTTTGACTTCACACCCTGGGCAGGGCTTGTGACGTCACATGGGAGTGTTTCCTTTAACAGCGACACCCCCGGGGTGGAGCTGTGCCGCTTGTGCGGCAGCGCTCCTAAAATGGCCGCTGACAGCACTGTGTATTCTTTTGGCTGCAATTTTGCAACAGTGGAAGCGCTTTCTGCTGTTGCAAAGGGTTCCACTCACTTGCGGCATGCTGAATAAGATTGGGCCGTAAGTAAATTTGAAGAGCTGATTTACAAAAGTGTACAAAAATGAAAATATTTGGCTAGAGAGGAAGAATAGAGCCCATGGGTAAGCGATTTCTACGCATTAGAGTTGCAATTCAAACTAGTGCTGATTCCAGAAATATTTACACTTCCATACAATGACTGGGAGGGAGCACTAGCAGCACATCACCTATTTGATAGGGTAGAGCAGTTCAGCATCACCTCCCTATTAGAGGAAGTGCAGGAGAACTTTATATCCAATTAAAGACACAGGGGGATTACTGGCTGGCAGGTATGTAATTAACTGTACTTGAATTATAGTTTAGTCAGGGCATGGCATTTAAACGTATCAGCTAATATTTGGAGATACGATAAGCAATCTTTGTTTCTGG
This sequence comes from Plestiodon gilberti rubricaudatus, assembly GCA_026170595.1. Lineage (NCBI taxonomy): Eukaryota > Metazoa > Chordata > Lepidosauria > Squamata > Scincidae > Plestiodon > Plestiodon gilberti. The sequence continues at coordinate 258,479,151 of JANXHW010000001.1, read as the reverse complement.
GGGAAAAAGCACCTTCAGTCGCACTATGCTTTCTGGCACAGTTACTGACATCGAGGGAGTGGGGAGGAGAGGAGAGTAAAATCTACTAAACAGGCTGATTCATATTCAGATTTAAGCAGAGGTGGAAGGCTGGGTGGGGGCAGGGGATGAACCTAGGAGTCTCCTTAAAAATCACAAACGTTTCTAATGAACTCCTTTAAGAGGCAAGGTCACACGCCCTGGAGGGTACTTCTAATTTAATTATGGGGTGTCTCTATCTTGTCCTGGGCAGGAGAGTGGCTCGGTTTCCTTTAACCACTGTCCAGAATGCTTGTGAGACACCCTATAATTCAATTAGAAGTACTCTCTAGGGAGCATATAATCTGTGAAACCTAATGACAAGTTCTTCGTATCACATGGTGAGCAATGCTATATTGCTGCCCAGAACCTTTCACCGGGAAAAAACTAATCTGTTTAGTGCAGATTGAACTCGGTGGTATACAGCACTTACTGAAGTGCTTCAGAAAGGAATCCCTGCCAGCAGAATAAGCCTGTTAAATGTGTATGCCTGCCGTTCATTGGGACCTATGTCTCAGACCACAGAGCTGTCATCAACAGAGGCCTCTTTGCACTAACTCAAGAAGCCATCTTCACCACCTTGTGCCTTCCTGTAAAGGCAAGGACTACAATAAGCAAATACTGGAATTTTTTAAATTCTTTTTGGACAATGGGTAGCGCTCATTATCATTTGTGAAATGCTGGTGTTAGGCTTTACCATAGATAGCCTTACCATCCATCCCGGAAAAACCGGGACGCCTCCCGGTTTCCGGGGTCCAAACCGGCCGGCCCTGGCAACTGGGGACTGTCCCGGTTGTTCCACTTGACCCCCGTTTCGTTTCCCGACTGGGCGTCTGCATCCTCCCTCCTCCACAGCCTGCAGGGTCTCTGAACTGGCTGTCCGCCTGCGTCAGCCTCGCGCAGGCACACAACACCTGGAAGCCCATCAGAGATAGAGCTCCCAGGCTTTGTGCGCCTGTGCGAGGCTCGCCTAAGCACACAGCCAGTTTAGAGACCCAGCCAGCCATGGAGGAGGGAGGACACAGCTGCCCGGCTGGGAAAACAAAATGGGGGGGGGGCAGATGGCAGCAAGCAGCGGCTGCAGCTCCTGCCATGCTGCCAAGAAGAACCTGCTCTGGTTGCTGCTTCTTGCAGCAAAAATAAATAATTTCAGGCGCCCTATTGGAGGGCGAGCAGGTGCTCTGCGCCCGAAAAAGGCCACTTTGCGGCAAATAAATAAATAATTACAAAATTTGGGGGCGGCGGTTTGGGACCGGGAAAATCTGGTGATTCCGTAGATAAAGTTTGACTTCCTCCAAATCCTGAAAGTGTAATAATAACCTCTCAAATGAACAGCAATGGATGTATTGATAATTTAATAAATAAAACATTTTTTTTTTGCATTGTGCTGCAGGCAACACCATCAATATCAAAATTCAATAAATAACCTTGAAATACAACATCAGAATCAACCCAATCCTGTTGAACCTCAACTAATAAAAAGACAGACCAGATGAAAATGTCTTACAGCACACCTGGAAATCCTTTAGATTTGGATTTTGGTGAGTGACCAGATGAAGAAAACTCCATAGTTGCAGACCAGCAACTGAGAAGATCTTTCTATATGCCCTTGCTATACAGTGTATATCGTGCTATACAGTGTATATCGTGCTATACAGTGTATACAGTGCTATACAGTCTATATGGCCTTGCCAGTGTAAGTTAAAAGGTATTCTCAGCTGATCTCAAATATACCAACAGAACATTAGGGAACAGATAATCTTTAAAGTACACGGGGCTCAAACCAATTAGCTTTTTCACAGGTCAAAACCAAAACAAAATGGGCAGCCCAATCTTACTAGTGTTCCACCAGTACTAGCTGCCATAAGGCAGCTGTAAAGTGCACTCCGGCAGCGCACACTGCTGGATCTCCAGCGACGCATCATCACCACGCTGGTCCCTTCTGGAGCAGGTAAACCAACACAGGGGGTGGGAGGGGTGGGGGAGGGTAGAACGGGGCCGGGGAGGGTGTGAAACTGGACAGGGAGGGAGGGAATGGGGCGGAGAGGCTGCTGGAGGGTGTGGGTCTGGCGGTGATGGCGTGTGCCGGTTCCTATCCTCCTTATCTGCAGCCTCCCCGCCCCCTTTCTCTCCTCGGACATGCACAAGCGAAATTGCTGGCACAGGTCAGAGGAGGCCCGTAATTGAAATATAGTTAATGGTTGCAAATATAAATATTAAAGCAGTTTATACATATCTATGCTATTATTAGACAAAATTATTAACACCACTCTTTTTATTCGTGTGTGTGTGTGTTTCTGTTTGTGCGTGTGTCTATTTATATCAAAGAAATGAATTATATCAGATAACGAATTTCCTTATTTTGCCAGTAATCAGTAAATGGGTCACCACTTCTGAGCAAAATTATTACGTTTTAGCATTCCTTCTCTTGTTTTAATGAAATGGGGTATTACCACAGAGTAGACATAACTGCAAAGTTATGCATTTTAGGTTCGCATTCTGAAATAGTTGGGATTGTTTTTTGCTGCAAACCTTTGTGTAGCACATTATAACTGTCATGATGATATAGGGCAGTGTTTCTCAAACTGTGGGTCGGGGACCCACTTGGTGGGTCACTACCTAATTTCTGGTGGGTCCCAGGTGATGGAAAGATCAGATACTGTATTTCTCGCTCCATAAGACGCAGCGGACCATAGGACGCATGTGTTTTATGGAGCTAAAAATAGGGGAAAAAATATTTGTAACTTACTGGGGCTTGTGGGGGCTTCGGGGAGGCCTGATGGAGTCATTCACAGATCACAAATGATGCACAATCCTCAACTCATCAGGCTGCAACATTTTTTAAATTATGGGTAGACTTCCTGCCAGTGCTCTGTGTTTGTGTGTGTGTGTGTGTGTGTGTGTGTGTATAAAATAACATACAATATAATATTAATATAGATTAATATCAATCTGTAATAATCTATTAGTATTGTATGCACTATGTTTCTACATCTTAGGGTGATATGGCAGGTTTCAGTTATGCAAGTTATCAGTTATCTCTTTTTATAATAATTTTAATTACATACAAAAAGCTCTCTGCATGACTGAGTCATCAAAAAAAGAACCTCGCAGCCCAGAATACACCCTGCAATAACAGCTCCTATTTCTCAACTGAGTGGCAATCAGGAGAAATTGTATCAGTGAAGCTGAGTTTGGTGATCCAAATGTAGCTCCACAGTAGCCATCACGAAGCTCAGCAGGCCAGCTGAACACAATAAACAAACAAACAAGGAATTTGAGCAAACATGACCCAAACAAGCCAAGAACTGACATTCATGTGGAACTCTGTGGCTGGTCTGCCAACAAAGGAACTGGCTGTCTGACAAAGCCTATACCAACCATGCCCCCTCTGCTTTGTTCTTTCTTACCGGAGCTTGTGGGCTCTTCAGGGAGGCCTGCGCGACCCTCTGCAGGCCTCCCTGATCTTCAGTTCAGCTATAAACGGCTCTTTTCAGCCATTTCCGGTTTTCCGAAAACCGGAAATGGCCGAAAATAGCCTTTATCTCCGAGCGGGAGATCGGGGAGGCCTGCAGAGGCTCGCGCAGGCCTCCCCGAAGCCCTGGTAAGTACCTTTTTACTTTTTTGGGGGGGAACCTTCGCTCCATAAGACGCACGCTTCCCCCATTTTTTTTGGGGGGGGAAGTGCGTTTTATGGAGCGAAAAATACGGTAAGTAATTGCCACAAGCCCTGAGGCTATTCAAAAATCAGATAGCTACTAGTTGCCCTTCAAAGAGCTGAGCCCCTGCAGTTTGCAAGATAGCTGCTAATTACCCTGCAAACAGCTGAGCTCTTTACTTATAAATAAATATTTATTTCTAGATCACCTTTTTTTAAGTCTCGTAAAGCTAGGTGGGTCCCGATATAGTGTCATTTTAAAAAGCGGGTCCCAGTGATAAAAAATTTGAGGACTACTGATATAGGGCATTGATTCAATAAACCTTTTTTTTAGTAGATTCCTAGTATATGTTGGTAGAAAGAGAACTGGATCCAGATCTAGCTTGATATGAGTAATATGTTCTTTTGTATATCTTGTCTGGATCCAATACTGTTTAACAGAAGCACATGACTACCACACATGAAAGAAGCTTTCTACCTAATATGTAGAAGAAGAAGAAACAAATACACCTCCTGATGGGGAGAAGAAAAGGATATAAATATTTAAAAAAAATAAAAACTCCAGTTTGGCATTTCTAACTATTATCATTTACGCCATAAATCTTATCGAGTTCTACTGGTGTAACATACCAACGCATCTTTATTTTAAAACAGTTTTCTTGTATGTTCGCACACGTTCAGAAATTCCGAACTTACAGCCCTGTAAGTTCCAGCCCTTACAGAGGAGACTCGCAGCCCAGTCCTATTCAAAGCCCCGTGCTCGGATGTAGCTGTGCCAGGGCAGGCTCCACTGCATCCGGCGCAGGGCCAGAAGTCTCCTTGAGGGAAGGGTACAATCATCCCCTTTCTCTGTGTCAAGCCCCAGCAGCTTCTATGGGGCTACTCAGAAGCACAGCAAAATGGCTGGCGTAGCTCCAAGAAGCCCTGTGTTGGGCTTTCAGGCACGACATGGGGGATAGGATTCAGCGGTCGATCCCACCCCCTCCCGGGCCTGATCTGCCCTCCTCCCCACCCTCTCCTCACCTTGGAATGCCTCCTCCCTGCCTTCCCACCGCCCTCCCCCCACCTCCCCATCGGCCAGTGGAGAGCTTACCTTGCTCCAGCGGGTGTAACTCCTTCTCCGGTGGTGGCCTGCCTGCACTGGCCTCCATGCTGGCTGGACAGGCCTTCACGCTGTCACAACTTGCTTTATGGCACATTTGCGACAGTGCGGAGCCCAGTCCCGCCGGCAGAGCCCGGCATAGGATTGGGCTCATCGAGGATTCCTGTGAATCCAAATGGAAACATAAGGATATCCATTATTTATTGAAACTATCTAATGAGATTTCAGATTTGACAAAAGAAAATTTAGAATCATTATTGCATGAGACGCAGCGAGCTTTCCGTACGTCCTCATAGTTAAAGCTCTTTAGGATGAGCTGGATAGCAGTGATAAAGATATTAGTATTTGTTCAGTGGAAGGCACTGAATCAGCTACAAGCATGTACTGATTAGTTTATATGGAATGTCAAACCTCCCAAGGGTGAAGAGGAGCATATTTCAACTAAACGTGTCTCAGGGGAGGGGGGTGGCAATGCCAAACACAGCTCAGTATTATCATAGGTAAAGGTGACCCCTAACAATTAAGTCCAGTCATGTCCGACTCTAGGGTGTGGTACTCATCCCCATTTCAAAGCCGAAGAGCCAGCGTTGTCCGAAGGCGCCTCCGTGGTCATGTGGCCGGCATGACTCTCCTTGCCGCAGCGCGTAGCATGCAGCTGGAACACGGAGCGCTGTTTACCTTCCCGCAAGCGGTACCTATTTATCTACTCACATTAACATGCTTTGGAACTGCTAGGTTGGCAGGAGCTGGCCAAGCAACAAGAGCTCACCCCGTCGCGGATTCGAACTGCCGACCTTTCGATCGACAGCTCATGGTTCAGCGGTTTAACCCACTGCGCCACCCGCTGTCCTAAGTATTATCATACAGCTATCTTAATAGCAGTGTGTTATTGGCTGTAGTCAGGCAAATATAACTTGTGCTGTAATTTGAAGCAGGAAGTTTTTAAACCCACTGGAGGTCTGGATATGTTAAGAGCATATTAAAATTAAATTTCTTGGGGTGTTACTAGACTTTGGGATAAGTATAGAGATGTGTTAGATCCTCCTGTCTTGTCAATATTCTTCACGGAGATTTTAAATGGCCAGATGGAAAATCTGTTTCAGTACATGGGAGCAATATGCCTTTATTAATGTTTAAAGAAGAAAATGGAATGATTACATTCCATTAAGTAAGAGAAGTCATACAGATGGAGAGTCTGTGATTTTCCCAGTATTTACAGATCAGGAATCTAATAGTTTGACTCCAGAGGGAGTCTGAAAGTGAATAGAAATCTAACTGAACCTCTGATAGTAAATTTGAAACTCATAAAATGCTTCTTTCAAAAGCTATATTATATTGATAGAAGTTCAACCTATGAACCTCAGGTATAATAGGAAATAGGACAGAAATCTGTGAGTTCAAATCCCAATATCGCAGCAGTTGCATATGTGTAAAATTGGCCCCAGGTTCTCTATAAATGCACCAGTGTGTGACATTTTTAAAAAAGATATTATACCAATGGTATTAGACTCCTGCAAGAATTTGAGAGATACCGGTAAGTAGGTTCTCAAATTTTCACGACAGGAAATGTTACGTCTGAGGATGCCTCAAATGACTGAGGCGAAACTTAAAGTTTTAACATCTAGTTAATTGTATTGGACGACGGAGTTTCCCGGCAGAATGTTTGTTTTTAAATTCTAAAATTTGGAAGATGTTTGGAAATGCCTCAGGGGAATGCCAGAGGTACAAAAAAGATACAAGCAGACTATATTTCATGTGTGGTGGCACTGCATAAAGATAATGGCAGTATTGGAAAATCATGATGGATAATATGAAAAATATAATAGCGAGTTACACTGTTCCAACTTCCCTGCTAATCATTGCATTTTTAAAAATCTAGTGTTGGGCAGAACCATCAAGAGTATTGGAGTATTGTGGAGTACACATCTGGAGTATTGTGTCCAGTTCTGGTCACCACACCTCAAAAAGGATATAGTTGAATTGGAAAAGGTGCAGAAAAGAGCGACCAGATTTGATTCGTGGGCTGGAGCACCTCCCTTATGAGGAAAGGCTACAGCGTCTGGGGCTTTTCAGCCTAGAAAAAAGGCGCCTGAGGGGGGACATGATTGAGACTTATAAAATTATGCATGGGATGGAGAGAGTGGATAGAGGGAAATTCTTCTCCCTCTCGCACAACACCAGAACCAGGGGACATGCACTAAAATTGAGTGGAGGTAGAGTTAGAACGGACAAAAGAAAATATTTCTTTACCCAGCGTGTAATTCATCTGTGGAACTCCTTGCCACAGGATGTGGTGATGGCATCTGGCCTAGATGCCTTTAAAAGGGGTTTGGACAGATTCATGGAGGAAAAGACCATCACAGGTTACAAGCCATAAGCAACCTCCTGGTTTTTAGAAGTGGGTTTTCTCTGTGCCAGGTGCAAGGGAGTGTCAACGGGAAACAGGTTATCTTGTTGTCTTGTGCTCCCTGAGGCATCTGGTGGGGCCACTGTGTGACACAGGAAGCTGGACTAGATGGGCTTTTGGCCTGATCCAGCAGGGCTCTTCTTATGTTCTTATGTTATGTTCTTAAGAGCTGGTAGGCAATTTATTGACTGCAGCAAGCGTGGTATTCTCCAAAATCCTTGATAAAATAATGCGGTTCCTCCTGGAGAAGAATGGAGAAGGGCAAATTCTTTTGTTTGACTAATAATTTACTTTAAAAAAAAGATATGCACAGCCTGCACAATTAGTTTGTTAACGGAAAAAAAATGACCTTCCATGCATTTTTGGAATAGTACCGGTAATCAACTCTAGGAAAATGTTTGGCAAGAAGTATTAGCAATGTTAGAATTTTTTTCTATAAGGTATTGGTATTTTATGATATGATTTGTTAGCACTGGTAATGGGAAACTGAGAGATTTTACTAAGCTTGCAGAATAGAAATAAATAAAGGATCGAAGGTATCATTGGTGTAAGATATTGGTATGTTTGTTATCAGTTATTTATTGGAATTTACATTTGATTTTATTTGCATGTTTAGTACAAAAATTAATAATATTGTAATGGAAAAATACAATAGCAGCACCTTGGAATGTCCCCTAAAGAAATCAGCCTGATTGCCGGAGCACTGCTGTTTGGGAGCACACCCAAAGACCTGCTGCTATTTTCTGTGCTGTACTAGCTGAAATCATCAAACCCTTCAGCATGTCAAGGTCAATAGGGCTTTCTCTTTTTTTATCATATATTTAATTTTTATTAATAAACTACCAAACAAAACAAAATAAAACAAAACAATACAACATACTACGAAAAATTACAACAAGCGCGAAGCTATAAATCCTACTTATATAGTATTATATATTTTCTACTTATAATATCTAACTAAGCCTATATCTCTAATATACTATTCATTAAATTCACACTTCATCACTCCTTCTCTCTCTCTCTCTCTCTCTCTCTTAAAGAATCTATAAGTGGTATCTAAATATTCACAAAAAGATTAACTAACTTTTCCTTTATCATCTAAAAATCTTAATTCACACTTCAAATATTTTAATATATAAAGCCACCCCATTTTTCTCCAAATATATTAAAATAAAAACCTTCCAAATTTTGTTTTTTTTTTAAAAAATCTATATCCCTTTTTATATAAGATTCTTAAAAACAAATCACATCTTATTTAATTCTTTTCAAATAATAAAACATTATTTTTCTTTTATTCACAAAAGGGTTAACTAACTTTTCCTTTATCATCTAACAGCCCATTCCAACCCAACTCCTCCGCAAGTCTGGCATAAGAGTGGCCTAAGTTCAGCATAAGTTCGACATAAGTTATGTCTGAGTTATGTCAGAGTTATGCCTGAGTTAGGCAGGCTGCAGTTTCTGTGGCCCAGCACCACCCCAGGATCCAGGCAACACTTACCTCCCAGGCAGGCAGGCTCTCCAGGCTCGGTGTCTGGCTCGGGCATGTGCAGGCCTGTGTCTGCATGTGTCAGCGTCCATCCATGGCAGCTGCCGCAGGGTCTGTCGCAGCCTGGTCGCAAAGGGGCTGACCGCAGGCATGGGGGTTGCGCCAGTCATGTGGTGGGCGCAGGGCAGGTGACAGGTGAGCGAGGTGCCTGAGCCCAGCCGCCACAGGGCACCCTGTGCATCAGCCACCTGCTGCAGGGGAGAGTGGCCGTCCCCCCTCCTGCAGAAGGCGATGCCACCCCCATGCCACGTTGAGGCTGCACGTGGGGGTCATGGGGGGTGAGCGGGGGAGGGAAGGGAAGGAGGGGGTGGGAACGTCACAAACAAGGGGGGTCCCATGAGGTCTGGAACCGCCTCTGACAGGACGTGCCCGTGCGCTGCCTGAAGCCCAGGGCCTCCAGGGCCGGGGCAATGCCCACAAAGAAGGCAGCCCGGCGTGCCTTCTGCTCTGTGCCCCGGCCAAGACCGAGAGATGCCTCGGGCTTGTCTGCTGTGAGCGGGAAGGGCTCACGCAGCTCATCACACTCCCAGATGGGGCGACGACGGCGCCTCACGGCAGGCGCTCTGGCAGGGTGGGGGGTGGCCAGCAGCCATCATCAGGGAGTGGGAGGAGAGGCAGACACACAGGCAGGCAGACAGGGGGTGCTGGGGAGGGGCACGGGTGGGTCAGAGACAGACAGACAGACAACAAGGCTGGTGGGAGACAGATTCCGAGAGAGGGGTCTGCAGAGACCGATAGGGACACAGGGGGCGCTCCGCAGATGAAGGTGATGCATAAACAGGTGCCTCTTATGCAGACGGACCTTCGACGGAAGCGCCTGCATTACGGGCGGACCTTCGGCGGAAGCGCCTTCATTATGGGCGGACCTTTGGCGGAAGCGCCTTCATTACGGGCGGACGCCCTGGCTGTCACTGTTTGCCTGCCTGAGAGGCCCCCCAACTCCCCCCTCCCCTCTGTGCCATGGGGTCTGGCAGCCCCCCTGCTGTGTTCTCCCAGGGAAGGCCGTGGCAGTCCCTGGATGGGACTCATGTAGGGGCTTCAGTGCTGGGGGCTGTCTTTGTGTGTGGGGCAATGCTTGTGTAAACACTGGGCACATATGTTTCACTGGGGCTCTGCCCGAGAGGCGTCTTTATTGTTCTGGAACGTTAGCAGAGATGGCCAGGCGAGGCTGCCAGGGGGAGTCACAGCAGCCAAACTGAAAGCAGCAGCAGCAGCAGCACACCTGCCCCATGGACCTGGAGATGCAGGATCTTCCCCTGTGGAACCACAGCCTGCTCCATAGAAAGGGGAGGGGCAGCAAGTACGACAGCCAGGGAGGGGGAGCAGCAGCAGCAGCGGCAGCAGCAGCTGAGGAGGGTTGCAGGGCTGGCTCCCTGACCTCTGGCAGCATTGAGGCAGACAACAGTGGGGCAACCAGACTGCAGGCCCAGGGGTGCTCCCAGGAAGGTAGGTGGTAGTGGACGTTCCTGGGGAGACAAAAAACAAGGGGGAGTTACATGTCAGCTGGTGTGTGGAAGCAGTCACCATTGAAGACAAGCCAGTGTGTTGGTTGCAAAAGCCTGCAGGGAGAGAAATAAAACACAGCTGAAAGGTGTGACACACATAGCATGGTCTGAGCTGATGCTGGGAAAGATTGAAGGCAAAAGGAGAAGGGGAAGGCCAAGGATGAGATGGTTAGACAGCATCACCGATGCAACAAACGTGAAAATGAGCGAACTCAGGAAGATAGTGGAGGACAGGAAGGCCTGGCGGGATATGGTTCATGGGATCACGAAGGGTCGGACACGACTTAACGACTGAACAACAACAACAAAAGGAGAGCATGATCCTGTAAGGGGAAAGGGTCAAAGAGAGAGACAACAACACAACTTGGGGGTCACAACCATGGCAAACCTAGCACTACTGACCTGTCAGTAGACCCTGTGGAGACTGTGGAGACCCTGTGGAGACAGCTGGTGTCTACATAAGGCTAACAGTTCCACACTTGTGGCAGTGTCTGCTCACATGACTACAGGCAGCAATCAGACACAACAGTGGTACAGAGGCATGTATCCTATATATCATAGCAGGCTAAGCAGGCAGTTATCAGGCAACACATTGGTAAAGAGGCATTTCAGAGAAGGCAATGCAGGCAGACATGAGAGGGCACATTGGTAAAGAGGCATGTCTCATATATTTCTATATGCAAAAAGGCAGAAGTCAGACCACATGTCAGCACAAACCCTGCTCTTACCTGCACTTACCTGCTGGTGTTGTTGCCTGTGGGGGGGGGGAGGCTGGGAGAAAGACATGGGTTAGCAAATGGTAGCATGGAGACAGCTGCCCAGGCACAGCTGTAAACAGTTTGGCCACAGCCAGAACAGCCCTCTCTGCCCTTGAGGGGGGCAGAGAGGAGAAGAGAAGAGAGAAGTGGGGTGTTTGTGAATTTTGCCCTCCACCGACAAAGTCCCACTTTGTGGCTGTGGGGGACAGAACCGCACGCCACGTGCTCAGAGAGAGAGAGAGAGAGAGAGAGACTGGAGGTCTGGGGCTGGGCTTTTGTGGGAAAGAGGCTGGGTGGGGCTGGGTGCTGATAGGCTCCCTATCTTTGGCATAACTCTGTCGGTTTCCAGACCTTGCTGACACAACTCCAACATAACTCTGACATAACTCAGGAGTAGGGTGTTAGAACTTTTCAGGAGAGGGCTGGATTGGGTAAGGTAAAATGGTTCCTATGGGTCTCCTCGAATTTATGTCCACCCTTTTGGTCGACATAAAATTTGTGTCAGCATTTGTGTTGGAGGGGGTGTGTCTGTGCTCGCCAGGGTCTGGAACCCAACGTTTATTGGTTGCTGCCCCCGTGACGCCCACGGTCCGCCCCTGGAACGCCCACTTTTATGTTGACTTTATGTCCTTTGTCCTAACTTCGACATAACTTCGCCGTAAATTGTCGCGTTCCAGACATAACTTCAACATAAGTGACTTATGCTGAGTTCATGTCTGACTTGTGCTGCTTAGCCCTTGCGTTGGAACGGGCTGTAAAAGTCTTAACTTCCACTTCAAATGTTTTAAATTTAAGTCACCCCATTTTTTGTCTTCAAATTTGTTAATTTTCCATCATCAAAATTTTTCCATCCTCTTTATATAAGTTTCTTAAAAACAGTCATATCTTATTTGTTTTTTATAATAAAACATTTTTTCTTTCTATATAACATTAACTCCAAAAATATTCCCCACAAAAAAAAATATAATCCCTTTTTAATTTTGACAGTTTGCCATTACCCCTTCCATCCCTCCCCTTCCTCCTCCTTCTTCTTCTTCCTCCTCTTCTTCTTCTTCTTCCACTTCTTCATCCTTAAATCTTTCCCGAAAATCCCTTGTTTTTTGAATTGTATCTACTTTGCAATTTTTTCCACAGGATCATTCACGTCTTCTATATTCCTCTCCCGAAAGACAATCTTCAGCACCTTTTTTAGTAAAGTACTCTGCTTCTCTATCTCAAGACTTGGTTTAACTCTTGGTACTTCCTCTGCTACAGTCTCTTCCACTAAATCTTTCTCTTTATCATTGTCTTTCTCTTTATCTTCCTGTACTTCCATCATTCCATCATGTATTCCATCATTTCCATCATTTATTCCTTGTAATTCATCCTTTTCCTTCTCTGCTTGTTTCAGTTCTGTGTTCATGTTCTGAAGATTTCCCTGCAAAATTGTCATTTTTGCATCGAATCTCTGTTCCCATTTTTTAAAACAATACTCCAATTGTGTAGACATGTTGCAAATTTTTCACCAGGTGCCAATCTCTCTTCTCTTAAAAAAAAAAGAGGTAATATAAAAAACTTCTGCGGTCGACGACGTGAAACAGAAAAATTAATTGCCAAGATCCATGAACTCTGACACGGAAGGGCTCATATTCTTTTAGCAAAAATGTCAGGAATGTCAACAACAAAAATCCCAAACAATTTTTTCTTGCCAGAATATTCTATTTAAAAAAACCTTCTTACTGTTTTAATCTTCCATAAGTACAGAAAAAAATCAATAAAACTCACCACTTAAAAACTTTAACTTCGCCTTTCCAACTTTCCAACTTTCACTTTCGAATGTTCAGTTCGCCTTATTGCAACGTATTATTTTTAACGTTAACTCTTATCTCGGCTAATTTCTTCAACTCATAAATCATTTCTACGCCTCTTACCTAAGTAAAGCAAAGCATGTCGGAGGTGGCTTGACTTGCGATTCATCTGCGGCTCGAGCGATGTTGGTAATCCCGCTTTCTCGCCGAGAATCCAAAACTTCAGAGCCTTTGCCTTGAAGTGTCAGAAGGGGGGCAATTGAAAGCAATGTGGTTTATCTCTTCGTACTCCCTTTTAATCCAGGAGTAGAGTAATTAAGTCCATCAGATGTACTCCGTCAATACAGAGCGATCGGCGGAGTTGTCAGCCAGCCATGTCCTCCTAGCCGGAACGATGTGCCATCAGTAGGGCTTTCTCATTGCTTTATTGCTCCTTCCATTGGCATGATGCAGAGCCCCACCAGCCTCCTCTCTGACTTCCTGCTCAGCTTTGACATGACGCAGAATTCTTCTTCTCATCTTGGGAAATTATACCGCAAGAGTGAGAAGAGGTGATGGGCCTCACCACTCCTTCCACAACCACTTGAGACTTCATTCCAGTCTCACCCCAGGTACAATCTTGGAAGGAGGAAATGAGTGAATGTGCTATAAAACATATCATAGTAAAAACTCAGATTCACATCTTCTGGGTCTGCTTTCCTCCAAAATGAGACTGACAGCCCAATCCTATGCTGGCCTCTGCTGGCGGTACTGGGCTCCGCGCAGTTGCAAATGTGCCGTAAAGCACATTGCGATGACGTGGAGGCCAGTCCTGCCAGCATGGAGGCCTCTGCCAGCAAAGGAGCAGCACCCACCAGGGCAGATGAGCTCCGTGCCAGATGATGGCGAGGCGGGGAGGGGGCGTTTGGGGGTGAGGGAGGGCAGGGAGGAGGACAGATCAGGCCTGGGAGGGGGTGGGCTCAGCGGAGGAGGCCTTCGCCGAATCCTATCCCCCGTTCTGGGCTTGAAAGCTCGACACGGGGTTTCTTAGAGCTGCACCGGCCATTTAGCTGACGCACCTCTGAGTAGCCTCATAGGGACTGCTGGCGCTCGACATGGGGGAAGAAGAAACCAGTCCTTTCCGTCGAGGAGACCTCACGCCCCATGCTGGACTGCTGCGTCCCAGCTCGGGGCTTTGGATAGAATTGGGCTGTGAATCTGTAATTTAATTTTATGTTATGAACCGAATAGATGATGGTAATTTCATTATTTTAGCTCTTGCCTGTGCAATAAAAAAGAGGGGAAAAATATTTCCTATATAATTATAAGTAAAGTATGTAGCAGCACAATCCAACACATGTTTGCTCAGAAGCAAGTCCCACTGTACTCATTGAGGCTTACTCCCAGGAAAGTGCGTACAGGATTAGAAACTCACTAAGGCCAGCGGGTGACGCAGTGGGTTAAACAGCTGAACCATGAGCTGTCGATCGAAAGGTCGGCAGTTCGAATCCGCGACGGGGTGAGCTCTCGTTGCTTGGCCAGCTCCTGCCAACCTAGCAATTCCAAAGCATGTTAATGTGAGCAGATAAATAGGTACCTCTTGCGGCAAGATAAACAGCGCTCTGTGTTCCAGCTGCATGCTACGTGCTGCGGCAAGGAGAGTCATGCCGGCCACATGACCACAGAGGCGTCTTCGGACAACGCTGGCTCTTCGGCTTTGAAATGGGGATGAGCACCACACCCTAGAGTCGGACACCACTGGACTTAATTGTCAGGGGTCACCTTTACCTTTTTAAGGACACCCTAAAGGAGGCAGGTTCACCTGGCATTCAGGTTGGTACTGGAATCAAGCGCAGCAAGCAGACGGCTTCTCATCACTATGCAGCCTGCAATTCAGAAACTCGATCCACCACCACCCCTCCCGCCAACCCAAGTAGTACCTAATATGTTACCTAATCTGGAGACACGTCTATATTTCTTAATGCTTTGCATCTCAAGTACTAATTCCTTCTTTTTAGTAAAGTGTTAAAAAAAAACACTATGCAGGATACAATCACAAAACCACTCTCGTGCCAATGTTTTTCCCCCCTCTGGCACAGGGCAGACACTGATGCTGTGTTTTCATCGATTGTTTGTGCTGCTCGTTTTCGCTTCAGGGAGCAGTTTCCGCCTCCTCCTCCTCACATGCTTCCCACATGCTCACTTCACCTCCCTTGGCACTTGCTATTAATTAGTCCCCTGATCCATCAAGCGCTAATCATCAGGGGTTTAAATAGGAAGGGGGGAAGGAGAGAAAAGAAAACACCGCAAAAAAAACGGCTGCCGCACAAACCAGGAAATCTACCCACTCCAAATGGAGTGTGTGCACAGATATTTAATCTTCCGTTCAGTGGTTCAGGGATAAAGATGATGGGAAGCGACAGTTTCCTGTCTTGAGCAAAAATATGGGGGGGGGTGTTCCCTCCAAGCCTTGCAGTCTCTCTCTCTTATCAGCAATATCTTCACAAACTGTTTTGCCATATATATCGAAATTGCTGATATGTCATGGGGGACAGGCACTGCCAATCTGGATGCCTCTCATATTAATGTTATTTTAGTATCTTTTTGTTTTGGAAAAAAAAAATGAAGAAACCAACAGCAAACAATGAAAGGGCCTTTCTCTCTCCCTCTTCTTCTGCCAGTTTCAGGGTAGTTGGTCTCTGTCAAATTTCTAGGTAAGGGGAGAGGAGGAGCCAACTGGCTGCATTGCAGGGCCTTCTCTGCATTTAAGGAATTAACATAAGTACAGTAGTATTTCATATGATCACAGCAACAATACAGAAATGTGTGCGACTAAGAACCAAATTGTGCATTGTGCTGGGAGATCCATGATTGGCTTTGGCTCCCTGAGTTTTACATCTTATTGATGCAGATAGGGGCTGCTAATTTGATCAGGGATGTAGCTTTAGGGTTGTGGGTGTTTTAACGCTTTTGCCCTACACCATTGTCCTAACCTAAATTGTGCCTCTCAATTTGTATTTGCTCTGTGAGGTGGTGGCGGTGAGAATGCAAGTACTGTAAGTCGTGCAGATCGCATGCCTGTATATTTTAAACAGTCTATGATCTGGGGCCTAGTTGTAAGGAGGCGAAAATTGTTCCCTTCCCCAGACAGTGGAGTCCCAAGAGCTTAGCCCCCGCGCTCTGGTGTTTCTCAAGTGTACCCCTGCTTTCTCCCATATAAATGAATGGCTGCCATGTGGGGAATAGTGAAGCGCTGCGTGGGGGTAGCATAGCAGTGGGGGGCAATTTGTCCATCACCCTTGACACTGAATGGCTCAGCCTGCGCTGACAGAAACTCCACAGGGAGCAATATACAGTACAGGCCCTCCTGCTGCCTACGCCCCATTTGTTACAATGATAAGCATTTATCTAGTCTTAGATAAACAGCGAGCTCATTAGGGCTTGTTAGGAGTTCTCTGTGACTAAGCTTATTGAAACTATAAACAGTCCTAGCCCATTCTAAATGATAGAAACTAAATGAGCTTTGAAAATTGGTTTTGTGATGAAGAATGTGAGGCACTTGGTTTAAAAATGAGATGAGTTCAGCAGCTCTCTGGCTTGTGTTGACAACTGTGATTGAGGATCCTTGAAAATGTCAGCTTGTTTCACCAGCTCTGCACAGCGACTCTTTTTTTACCCAGTGAGATGGACCATCTCAGGGTCAGTCCCAATTACGCCCCAATTAATGCAGGCTTTTCGAACAGGCACTCTCTTCCTGAAAGCACAGCTCTCTGGAAATTGTAGAAGAGCTACCTCAGACCACCTCTGACTGCCCACAGTGCATTGGGGCTCATTCTCTCTGAGGAAATGATGCAGATCTAAATGTCAGCTATTGCTTCAAGGCTGCTGCAGGGATGTGGTTTCTTACCAGAGTTCTGCCGTTTAAAGCATCAACCTCATGCTAACCTCTGCAGCTGTGGAACTATTTATCCATCTCTCTCTCTCTCTCTCTCTCTCTCAGCGCAATCCTGTGTAACCTTGCACTGGGGTAACAGTAGATGCACCGGTGCAATAGCAAATGCATCAGTGTAAGTGCAATTACACTGGCATAAATGAACTTACACCGGTGCATCTACTGTTACACCGGTGCAAGGTTACACAGGATTACGCTCTCTCTCTCTCTTGTGTGTGTGTGTGTGTGTGTGTGTGTTTTCCATTCAAGACACGGCTTCCTCTCTGTATCCCACCCTTGCAGACAAGCACACATACATACCACCTTTCCTCCATGTCTCGTCTTAATAGGATTTTGCACCATGTCTTCTATCTTAAAAGTTCAATCTCACAAGGCATACACAAATCTCTTGGAGAATTTTGGTGCTGTCAAAGTGACTGGATTGGGAGTTTTGAAAAGTCAAGTCCTCTAGCTTCTGTACAGCAAAAGATACAGCAGTAACACATTTTTCTCAAACTGCCCAAATGTTTCACTGTTGTTTTTAAAGAACAGTCTGCCTTTGTTCACACCAGCCCGTTTGCTCCTATCTCACATCTCTGTATTTGCGTGTCCATTCATGCGAATCTTGCTTCATTCAAGATTGTCCCACAATTAGTTAATCCTGAATTTAACACTAATTTTCAGCGCATCTGAGATCGTGCCTCTGTCGCCACTGCTGTGGGAAAAAAGTGCCTTTTTCACCTTCCTTGAGGGGTGTGGTGAACATAAGAACATAAGAAGAGCCCTGCTGGATCAGGCCAAAGGCCCATCTAGTCCAGCTTCCTGTATCACACAGTGGCCCCACCAGATTCCTCAGGGAGCGATGGTCCCCCTGGGGGATGCGGGGAGCCTGCAGACCCTTCTGCAGTCCTCCCCATGCCTCAGAACGGCCTCCAATGCGATCGCGACCCACTTCCGGTTTCGTCGGAAAACCAGAAGTGGGTCGCGATTGTGTTGGTGCCCGGGGGCCTACAATGCAGTTGACAGCACTGGCCAGGTAGGTTCTGCTCCTGCAATGAGGAGCAAACTATCCATTTCTTAGAAATAATGATGTCATCAAACCTAAGTCATTTAAGCCCAAGCACAAGGAAGCTCGTGTTGGTCCTGCCAGGTCCTGCCTATATATCTGATGCTGATTCGTAGAAAGCACACCCACTTACTCTCCAGTAAGTGCAGGGACAGAGTTACCATCTGCACCCATCCGCCTCCTGAAATGGCCTGCCTCGCCTCACCTCACCTCATCGCTGGGCCAGCCCTGCATAAAGGACTGTGAAAAATTGCTGAAAACAGGGCTGTGTCTCACAGAGAGTTGAAATACACCCCCTCTTTCAACCCAGCACTAGTATAGGTTATGATTGCTGTGTCAAGTGTTAACTGATATTGAACCATTGTAACTTCTTAACAATGGTATTGGTTTAGTAAAAGGTTATCACTCTGTCCTTTTGGTGCCTCTGACATTTAGTGCTAATAGAAATTGTGCTTTAAATCATACATGGAAGTTGGACTTTTCAACCTTTTCATCCTTTCAGTGCAAAGGGTCTTATTTCATACCGTGTAAATATTTTGACTGACATTCAGTTTATGAGTCGAATGAATTATGTTAGGAACTTGTTAAATGTCCTGTAAAAGTGCAGACAGAATGTGCAGACAATTTGGGGGATTGATCACCGTCTTTGCTTTTTTATACAACATGGCAGTTACATGGGGATGTGGTTTTACGTTACTGTTTCTGGAATGTTGAAAATAGATGCTCTGACAGAAAGTCTTTAGTCGGATAGCCAGAGCAAGCAAGGTCAAGCTGCCTCAGCACTGGGTGGTTCAGCTCCAACAAGCACCATTCAGGATAGGACACAAATGGGGCCAGGATGGAAGTTAGCTTGGAATAAAGGAAGGCAAGCAAGATGATATCAGAAGCCAAAAAGTTTGGATGAATCAAAAATGTAATCCAGGCGCAAAATAAGAAGCAGGACCATAGCAAGGAAGATGTTTAGGATAAAGAATCAAGGCATAGTAGAGGATGGTATATCAGGCGATGTTAAAGCTACAGCTTGGGGAAGGCTCACTGCTCAGAGACTTTATACGTATACTGTACTCTACATACCTTTGTATATCTGAAATTGGCCCATGACACAGCACAGGGCAGGCTTCTGGTAGATACTGTGCTATTGTCCTGCCCTCTTCTACATTGAACCAGGGATTAGCATATCCAAATGATCAAAGTACTGCATGCATACCTCTGAAGTTAAGGTCAAATACCATTCCATTGACTGTTTACGAACATACAAAAACTGTTTTTTTTTGGGGGGGGGGCAAATGGGAGATGAAATAATTCATGACTAGAGGCTTTATATACTAATTCCTCCCAATTTACAATTTGTTTCATGATCATGTTGCTCCACCTGTTTTCCAAAGAAGTTCCTAGAATGCCAAGTAAGACATGAATGCACTTCAAAACAATCATATTTGTAATGGCTGATAATGAATAACTGTCAGCCCAGTCCTAAGCCGGCCTCTGCCGGTGGTACTGGGCTCCACCGATGTTGCAGACGTGCCACACAGCATGTTGCGACAGCATAGAGGCCAGTCCAGCCGGCGTGGATGCCAGCACCGGCAGACCTCTGCCAGCGAAGGAGTGGCACCCACCAGGGCAGGTAAGCTCCGTGCTAGGCGGCAGAGAGGTGGGAGAAGGATGGTGGGGAAGAGAGCAGGGGGTGTTTTGGGGTGAGGGGAGGGCGGGGAGGAGGGAAGATCAGGCCCAGGAGAGGAACGGGCTTGGTGGAGAAGGCCTCCACCGAATCCTACCCCCTGCCTTGGGCTTGAAAGCCTGACACCGGGCTACTCGGAGTTGCACCGGTCATTTAGCTGGTGCGCCTCTGAGTAGCCCCATAGGGACTGCTGGAGATTGACACGGAGGAAAGGAAAATCTTCCCCTTCTCTTGAGTAGACCTCCAGCCCTGCACTGGATACAGCAGAGCCTGCCCAGGCCTCGCCGCTGCATCCAAGTGCAGGGCTTTGGATAGGATTGGGCTGTCAGACACCTTAGCCACACACTACTTTCCATTTCTCAAATGAATGGGGGTTGAATTTGGGCAAGAGGTGTAGTACAGAAATCTCCCATTAATAATATTGGACTCAATCTTTCCACCACTCCCAGTCTTCTAATTTGGGCTAGTTGTTTACAAAGCAGAACTGGGGATGTAGAGGCTCTCAGTTAATCGATTGAGAACAACCAACGGGGGGGGGGGAGGTGGTGAAAGGAAGCCGCAATGGGATGCAAGTCAAACCTGATTGTTCAAAGCTGGAGACATGACAAAACAGCTTAGATTGGAAGTCCTATTTTACACCTGCGCTAATAATGGTATCTTATCAGGTAGCAGCTACTCTTATTTTGATTACTGTCACTCAGAACTGCAGAAACTGAAAGGCAGGGCTGGGATGTGACTATTGATTGGCAATCAATAGGGAACAAGGCTCTTTCATCAGACATGTGGCAGTGCAGCATATTCACCTGCCAGTTGAAATCTCCAATTCCCTGTAGTGCTGGTGTGGGTATTGTCTTGCGTGCTATGCTGTCAAACCGATGCCAGAGGCATGAAACCAGTCAAATCAACATTGCCCTCTTTACAGAAGGGGCTTCATATGAAAGGATTGTTTTCTTTAAGACTTCTACCTAGAAACCAGACCACTGGTAGCAATCAAAAATGGTATAGGGTGTGTGTCGTTATGACCACATATCCTGGTGCAGCAATCTCCGTGGCCTTGCTTGTTTTTAGTGTGCTAATGGGCCAGACAGCCTTGTTACCGGTGATCTTAGGCAGGATAATGCCTAGGGCAGCATTACTATGGGCAAGAATTATTTGCAAGGCAGTAGATGAGAAATACCTTCTATTGCCAGACTCACCGTGGAACACATGCTTCTGCTGTTTAGCAAATGAAGACCTGTTCCTGTAGGGGGGGGGGGGTCCCAGGGGCACAGGATAAAGTCATGTTGCTGATGCTGAGCAAACCTCGATCTGATCTAGAAGCAGGTCTAGATGGGTGACTATCTAGGAGCTCCGTGTATACCACCCAGAGCTCCATGATGGAAGAAAGGTGGGATATAAATGTAGTAATAAAATCAAATATGGTAACAGGCATACCTTCATATTTGGTGATGGGCAGACCAAACAAGGATACAGATGAGCTCAAATTTTGTGTTAAGCCCCAGAAGCTGGGACTCATTAAAATATGAAGGGAAGGACCTACTACTGTTTATTTCCATCCATTGTGAAAACTATCCATTGATTAGAAATATCATTTAAGTAAGGGAAACATAGTTGACCAATCAAATGACATTTAATTGAATAATCAGTAAAGCAATCTGCATAAATTTGAACATAAAAAACAGTCATTCTAAAGAAATGCCATACTGTGAACCCTTGATTTAATGGGCCTCAATTTAACAGACTTTAAAAACAGCAGACATTTTCTTCTTGCTTCATTAAAAAACTAAGTCATTTGCGCATGTGCATCTTCATGAACATAAATGCATTCAAATTTAACAGATTTTCAGTATTAATGGATACCCCTATTAGTCCTTTAAAGTGAGGGTTCACTTTACCCTCACTTTACAAAAATTTTGTTTTTAGATCATGCATGCTAATGTTGCTGTAGACACCATTTTAAAAGTTACGTTCTTTTCTGTGTGACAGAGAAGGGGGAACTCCTCTAAGACTGTGCCGATACCTACCGTTATTGTAAATACAGTACTTGTATTTCAAAGGAATAATTTAATTTTAGGACACCATTTTTAGTTGATCAGAAGATCTTAATCATAACCAAGTTGATCAGTTGACTAAATATTGCAACCCAAACATTTATTCTGAACTTTTTTTGTCCTATCTTTTAGCCAATTACCAGTTTATAAGAGAATCCATCCTTTTATCCCACACTTTTTCACAAGGTCTTTTTCAAACGTTTTGTGGAAATCCAAGTACACAGAGCAGATAATTGGCTCTAAGATTGTAAGTCGCCTGTTGGATGAAAATAGGAAGGGGGCCTTGGACACTACCACTAGCACATCTGTAAGATGCCTTTTTGCGTTCCCTCAACTACACGGTAGCAAGCTTCGAAATGAGATATTACTGAAGTATGCAAGACACCAGCAGCATGATTGCGTTAGGAATCAAGTTACTAGAGGATAAGTTGGCAGCCCTAACTCTCTGGGGTGTAATTCTCACTGAAGTGGTAAACATGTGTTGTCTGTGCCGTACCGCGTCTGACTGCAGGGCAGGGGAGAGGTCACATGATTGAATGTCCTTCTATTTAAAAAAGGAATCCTTTCAATGGAATATAATATTAGCATAGTACAGAGCAGCTGAGCCAGAAACCTTCTCCTCAACGTCTTGTTTTCTGTGTGGTCAGATTTTTAGTTATTATTTTTTAAATATGAGACAGCATTCTGTCATGTGAGCAATCTGAAGTAGTGCCGCCCAACACAGATTTTCTATGTATAGCAAGGTAGGGTAAAAAGGTTTGAAGCCATGTAAAAGTCTCCTTCACTTTTTAAATGCTAACACTGCCTCTTCAAGCCAATGACATCTGGACAGCATGCTGCTGTGTTTTACCCTGAAAACGTCCACAGACGGGGACGAAACGTTGAGATTTTATTGTTGTGTTTTAGATTGTGCCTTTTATGTTTTTAACTGTTCTTAACGTGGTTTTGACGGTTTTAAAGATATTACCAGTTTTTAACCTTTTACATGGCTTCAGAACCTATATACCCTACCTCGCTGTACATTGTATCAGGCCATGAAAGCTTCCAATCTACACAGATTTTCTACTTTATGGCCCAATCCAATGGGCCTTCAGTGTCAGCGGATCTTGCGATCCACTCTCACAGGAGGCCCAGCCGCTGTTGCACGCGATGGAGCTGCTGATGGAAACAGCCAATGGCTCTGCATGCATCATCAGACTTGGCTGGACACTCTGCTGGTGCTGGTAAGTTGGGGGGGGGGGCTGTGGGTAGGAATGTGGGAATGAACCTTGGGGGATGAACCAGGGGGGTTGGGGGAAGGAGGGAGTAGATCTAGCAGCAGTCATGCACGCTGGATCCTATCCCCTTAACCTCACCCTGGAATGCCCCCTGGCTCTTCATATGTCTCTCAGTAACCCTGATCCTAAACTCAGTATTGCCACTAAGGCCCTGTTGGGAGTCCTGGCCTGCAAAACTCTATATAGACAAGCAATTTACTTTTTCTAAGGATGAGTGAGATATGAATAAATATGCTTGCTCTTCTAATATGGATCAATTTAGAACTGCTGCTCATTTATTGAAATTTGTGCTAAAAATGTATTGCTCGGAAATGATCCCTCCCCCCCCCATCTATCCATGGACTGAAAATGGATACAAACAAGTCTGGTCATCTAAATAGCTCTGAGAAACTGTCGTCTTCAATGAAGAAAAATAAAGCCAGCTTTAAGCTCATGCCTATGATCATTCTAGGCCTTCACTCACTCACTCACTCACTCACTCACTCACTCACTCACACACACACACACACACACACACACACACACACAGAGGAGAGAAAATGGTTTTCAGTGGATGTTGTGTTATTTTGGAGTCTATTTTTAAGTGTCAGATCCCTTTCCCAGTGAAATGCTACAGGTTTGTTCAGACTGACACAGCTCTTTACTTACTCATTTGTCTTACCGATTTTGGATTTCTTCTTTGGTCAATGTGCATTGCTTGTCTCCTCTTTCTTTCATTCCCCATAGCTAGTCTGTCTCCAAAGTGTATCACTTCTCCCTGTTCAGCATTGCAAAAAAATGTTGCTTCCTTTCTGTTCCCCTAATTCATGCCCTGATCATCTCTCGCCTCGACTTCTGCAACCTTCTCCACTTTGGCCTTCCATTGTCTCTCCGCAGCCCCCTCTCCTCCACCCCCCATTGTGCTGCCAAAGTCTTTGACCTCTCTCCTCACTCTGATCACAACACATCCCTGCACTGGCTTCCTGTCCATTCCCAGATCCTGCACAAACTTCTGTCCTTCCAAGTCCTCCATGGTCTTGCCCCTTCTTACCTCTTTGCTCTCATATTCTGCTACGTTCCTACCTGTGACTTCAGGTCCTCTGGCTTCATCATCCTCAGCTGATTCGAGGTCCCTTCTCTATTGATGCCCCTTGCGTAATCTCCCTGACCCCCTGTGGGATGCCCCCTCGCTTAAATCTCTCATCAAAGCCCACCTTGTCCATGAAGCCTTTGGAACTATCTCCTAGTCCCTCTGCACGTGTACATGAAGTAACAGCATATTTTTGCCCATATTTCCTGGCTCCATTCCCCCCTCCCCATCCTTTGTTGTCTCCCTTCTGTCTCTTTCAGCCTGTGAGCCTCTTGGGACAAGAACCTGCCCCCTCGTATTTTTCATCAATTACCAAGTACATTGATGGCGCTGTGTACATAATAAATATGAACTCCCCTCTTTCCCCAAGCAGTATCCTATGCCAAACAGTCCTCTCCCTTCCTGCTCTTTCCCTCTCCTGGAGAAAATTCTATAGTCTGATTATTAGCAAGGTTTGTTCCTCATTCAAGTGGCGCAGTGACTCTGGTGGAGCACGGCATGCCTGTCCTAGCTGAGGATGGGCTGTGCATATGTGATGGGAAGCACATGCTGGCAAAGAAGGCACTGCTGTTTGGGGTATTTTTCATTCAAATATTTTTTTTCTTCCAAGAGGAAGGGTGTGTCAAAGGCACAGACATTAATTTCCTTAGGAAGCTGTCTCTAAGCAGGCCTGTCAAACTGGTGCAAAACTGCACACACGTGAGCCCACCAAGTTTTTGATAAACTGCTTCCCCCCTCCACTCCTGATTTCATAGCCCTAGGCAAGCCTCAATACCAGCATATTACCCAGGAGGCACACGTTTAACAGCCCTACCTTAAGCTTTCCAGAGTGCTGTAAAAATGACCTAAATTCCAGTCTAGTCAGATCATGGACCCTTGCAGCTGGAAAGATCCGTAGGGGAGATGCAGGCCAGTGTTGTCCCCTGGAACCATGTGAAAATAAACATAATACAAACATTATCCATAGATGGGCACAGAGTCTACTTTATTCACAGCCCAATTCTAACCAACTTTCCGGAGCCAAGGCAACCGCAATGCAGCCCCGAGGTAAGGGAACAAATATCCCCTTACCTTGAGAAGGCCTCTGGGACTGCCCCCCCCCACAAAAGGAAGGGGAGGAACAGGACGGGGATGCTGAGGGAGGGGGTGGATCCGGCAGCAATGGCACCATTGGATCTTATCGCCTCCGGCAGCAGCCACCCCACCCCCTTTCTCTCCTCAGACCTGTGCCAGATAAAATGCTGGAGGAGATCCATTGCGGGTCGGGAGATTGCGGGTCAGGAGAGAAAATGCGAGGAGACCCATTGCAGGTCGGGAGGCTTACAGAGGGGAAATGTAATTTCTCTTTCAATTTCTCTTTCAAAGCCTCCCGTTCCGTCCCCCTCCCCACTGGATACAGTGTGTGCCTTTTCAGCACGGCTGCACCAGCAGCGGGGATGCTAGGATTGGGCCACAAGTGATTGATGTACCATTTTCCAATTGTTGTAAAGGATAAGACCTTTTTTCCCTGAGATGTTCAGTCTAATGTGCTGTTACAATTTAATGCCATTATTATGTGCTTACAAAATCTCTAAATCAACCACCCAATGAAAGATCCTTTTTCTGGTAGCAGTCTCCAGCAAGGGATTTTGTTGCTGGACAGGGAGCTTGGCATTGCTGTTGTGGCTCCTCCCATATCCTTTAAAAAGAAAAGAAAAAGCTTGGTTTCATTTATTTTTAGACAGGAGTTTGTCTGTCTGACAAAGCCACTGACAGCAGCCCGGTGGCTTGGCTCCTTCCATTTACTCTGACTTATTGATTTTAAATAATGACAATATATGGAGATCCAAAATGATTGTGAAATAAAAATTAAGTGGTTTGGCATCAACTTAGATTATTATTATTATTTTTTCAAACCTGTTCAGGCTATTTGATGGTGAAAGTGGAAATCCTCAGTTATGAATCAGGATCTACTGTCGCAGAGTTCTGCCGCCATTATGGACAGCACCCACCAGACACGGCTTTGGTGCAACGCCCATTCAATCTTCAATTTAGATATAGCTGAACAGGTGTAACTCTCTTGTGTAGCTCTCTTCCTAACAGGTGTAACTCTCTTGAGATATATATGGCTCATGCCCAGATTTGATCTTTTAAGTACCACACTCTGGGGACAGATGAGCATGAACATATGAAGCTACCTGTGGTTAATGGGACCCTTCACCCTAATAAATAATCCCCTACCTGTGTAACATGGTGCTGTCTTCAATGAATCCACTTGGGCAGCAACTCCGCCTTGACCTCCATAATCTGCATGTCCACCAGAAAGACTTGGATGTGTTTTGGATGTGCCAGAGTATCTGACCCTAACCTAGGTGAAATAGTGGGTGAGGCATAAATCACAAACAACCTGCTGGATTTTGCTGATGCCAGTCTACTGGCCAAGTCCGTCTGCCTGACGTTGGCCATGAGGAGGTTCAAGGAGCTGACCTTGGGTTTTCTGCCTTTGGATTATTAGCCAAGCAGAAGGCTAAACATCCTCATTTCCAGTGATGTAGACTCGAGTCAGACTCAAGTTGCGTCAATGACTTGACTTGGACTTGACTCGGTGACTTGAAACTTAGACCCAGAGACTTGGGACTTGACTCGAAACTTGGAGTCAGAAACTTGATCCACTTCCCTGCTCATTTCCTCAAATCCCATAAAAGGAGTTGATTAATTTGAAGCAGCATTTCTGGCATTTTTTTAGGGGGACATGTAGAAGTTTTCAATTGGTGGACTTGTCAGGGTGGCAGCAGTAGTGATACGGTTCTTTATTAAAAGATTTAACAAATCATGAAGCACAATCTTATCAATGGCTAGCAACCATGATAGTTAATAATCACCTCCATGTTTGGAGGGAGTGTACATCCATGGATCACAACGTATTGGAGACAAACAACAAGGAATAACTATTGCTATCGCTGTCTAATGAGAGTTTGTAGTGGCAGAATCTATAAGAGATAAGCAAGCTAATGGCCCAGTCCTATCCCCCGCCGACGTGCAGGATTTAATGCTGCAATTGCAGCTTCCTCTATATCCCACAAGCCAGTAAGGGACCAGGCCAGCCAGGAGAGGTAAGGAAAGTTTTACTGACCTCCTCCACCACTGGCTGGGCCCAATGGGCCTAATCAGACCTACGCCAGCTCTTTTCTTGGCTTAGATCTGTTCTGCCACATGGGTATGTCAGGCTTGGGACAGGGGCTCTGGATCATGTGAATGCTGCTGCCTCCAAGATCTGTCCTGCTCCGATCTGCAGCCCGAAACACATTCAAACATACATCTCTGCCAGCTGGGGTCTATCAATGGCTGATCTGTGGGCTGCTGTTGGCAACACGCAGCCTTCTGGGCCTCACCAGCCAAAGCGCTCTCCAGAATGTCAGAGAGGCTGCTGTGCCAGCAAACCCGCGCATGCACTGGCGAAACTTGCAGTCCGCCAGCATGTGTGAGTAGGATTGGGCCGTACATTACCCACTCTGCAGGAAGATGCTACGTGTTCAAAATAAAACCAGCCATCATAATCATGGATGCCCTGCAACCTTTTTCATGTTATGTGCCAGCAGTCTGGTTCCTTTTCTGTTGGAGTGAAGCCCATCCCTTTTGTACAGGCTTGGCTTGTCCCAAAACATTCTCCAGTGCCTAAGAACCCCCTACTCCTGACACCACTCTCCAGAGGCGTCGCCTGATATGGGGCGGTGGGGCGGTGGGCCCCAGGGCGTAGTGGCGGAAAGGCTCCGGGGGGGCGGGAGCCTCCTTAAGTTTCGGTTTCCCCCCCGCTTTTTTAAAAATAGTTTTAGGGGATTTTTAGCGCTAGCGGGGCTTCTAATAGTTTATGTATGCTTTGCGCAACTTACTGTGTGTACTGTGACCCTCCCGCGACGATCTCCAGGGGCGCAGACGATCTTCCGGGGCACAGATCGCTCCTCTGATGCTCTGCAGCCCCTGGCGCGAACTCTGTAAAGCGCCCAGGAGCGCTTTGCAGAGTTCACGCATGCGCAGAGCGGCGATGTTTCCAATCGACGTTCTGCGCATGCGTGAACTCTAGCGCTCCTGGGCGCTTTACAGAGTTCGCGCCAGGGGCTGCAGAGCATCAGAGGAGCGATCTGTGCCCCGGAAGATCGTCTGCGCCCCTGGAGATCGTCGCGGGAGGGTCACAGTACACACAGTAAGTTGCGCAAAGCATACATAAATTATTAGAAGCCCCGCTAGCGCTAAAAATCCCCTTTAAAACCAGCAATTTAAAACAGCATAATTATGCAAATTAATTATGCTAATTAGCTTGGGGGCGTCGGGGTTTTCCGCCCCAGTAGCAGGGGCGCCTGGCTACCCCTCTGCCACTCTCTCTATGCATTGAGACCCCCCCCCAGCTCCCCTTTCTAGCTGACCTTGCACATGGAGCAGGTAGCATTTCCCTTTCCTTCTCACTCCATGGTTGTGTTGGGGGGAGTCCACTGCCCCATAGTATGCTTTGCATTTGCTTGTCATCCCTCTCATCACAGACCTGTAGAAATAGGATAGCTACAGGGGATTGCCTGGAAAACCCTTCTGGCTGGTGCATCAGCAACAGGTTGCCTGTTAATTTCAGAGTGCTGTATCTTTATTACTGACTGAACAGCAGATAAGAAGCAAAGCGAAATTGTTTTCATGAAGTGGTTCTACAAAATGGTTTGCAGGGTTCGAATTTTCAGAACGAAAATTTCTTAGGCTTGTAAATTTCTCATATGGAAGCTGTTGAGAAAAGACAAATGACAGTGTCTCCCTTCTGACTGTAGCCACACTTTAGGGAGACAAATACATCTCTCTCTCTCTCTCTCCACTTTTCAAGGCATCTAATTTGCAAAGCGAAGATGTCTTTGAAAAAGGCTACCACTTGCCTTGAAATAAGACATATCTTGCTTACTGGCATAAATTGCAAGGTCACTCCTTTCCACCTCCTCTTTATCCCTTCCCCCAAAAGGACAGACTGGCAAGCATCCGCAATTTGTTTCCCCTTGCCAAGAAGTGACAGAGAAGGTGCATTGAAAGGATTGATGGCAAAAGAGCTGGGTGGAATTATTACTTGTTGCACATGGAAGGGAGGTTGGCTTTGTAGGGTGCTGGATCCTCCCTAAATCATCCATCTCTCTTCCTCCCCCTACAAGGCAAACAGGAAAGAAAATAAAAGAAGGAGATTAGCCATTTGTTTAAGAGCTCCTGTCAGCTTTAAGACAAAACAGTAGGTATGCATGAAACAATTAGAACATAGCCTGAATTCCCAGACAGGATACTCTCATCTGGGGAAGGTCTTCAGTGAATATCTATTAAAAAGGGATTGAGAATAAAACAGCCAATATTATTATGCCGTTGTACAAATCGATGGTAAGGACACATCTGGAGTATTGCGTCCAGTTCTGGTTACCACACCTCAAAAAGGATATAGTTGAATTGGAAAAGGTGCAGAGAAGAGCGACCAAAATGATTCGTGGGCTGGGGCACCTCCCTTATCAGGAAAGGCTACAGCATTTTCGGGCTCTTCAGTCTAGAAAAAAGGCGCCTGAGGGGGGACATGATTGAGATGTATAAAATTATGCATGGGATGGATAAAGGGATGTTCTTTTCTCTCTCGCACAACACCAGAACCAGGAGACATCCACTAAAATTAAGTGGCAGGAGAGTTAGAAAGACAAAAGACAATATTTCTTCACCCACCGTGCAATTAATCTGTGGAATGTTTTGCCACAGGATGTGGTGATGGCACCTGGCCTTTAAAAGGGGTTTGGATAGATTCATGGAGGAAAAGTCCATCACAAGTTACAAGCCATAAGCAACCTTCTGGTTTTAGTAGTAGGTTTTCTCTGTGCCAGGTGCAGGGGAGTGGCAGCAGGAAACAGGTTATCTTGTTGGCTGTGTACTCCCTGAGGCATCTGGTGGGCCACTGTGAGATACAGGAAACTGGACTAGATGGGCCTTTGACCTGATCCAGCAGGGCTCTTCTTATGTTCTTATGCTCATAATTATGGAAACAATTCAAAAGGCCTACAAAATCCAAGAAGTCTTTATTTTATTTAAAAACATTTTTATCCCACTGTTCTTGCCACAGGGCAGCTCAAGGTGGCTTACAAAACAGAACAAAATAATAAAATTACATGGAGAAAGTATGATGACAGCACTGCGACAACAAATCCAAACTGAAGACTACCTAAGTGCCCACCACTATCACAACCCTCAGCCCCTCACCCAAAACTGAACAAAAAAACAGGTTTAAACCAATCTCCTGAGGGTGTATAGGGATGGGCCAACCTAACTTCATTAATGGGTTCATTCCATGGGGTCGAGGACACCACCAAAAAGACTCTGGTCTTGGTGGATGCCTGTTGCGACTCTCAGGGCAAGGCCACTCAGAACAAGGCCTGAATGGATGATGGCAGTGTGCATATGGGTAGAGATGGTCCGACTCCTGAAGGCATCCAAGTCCCAAACCATTTTGGGCTTTAAAAGCCATCACATCAGCACATTGATCTAAGCCTGGAAGCAAATTGACAAGCAATGTAATTCACAAAGCATTGGAGTGATGTGATTCTACCACGCAGACCCAATGAACAACCAGGCTGACGAATTTGTACCCTTTGAAGTCTCAGACCGCTCTTCCCAGGCAGCTCCATACAGAGCACGTTACTGTACAGAAGTGCTGACACAGCCATCTTGTAACTCAGATGTCTGTAACTCAGGAAGCCAGTGTATTCCAGTCAGCAGGTGATCAGAGCATGCGGAACTGTAGCTAGGTTGGTCCTCTCCAGGAAAGGCTGCAGTTGGCGAATCAAAGGTGCTTCTCGTCATCGAGGCCATGTCGGCCTCCAGGAAAAGCCCCGGGTCAACTGTGAATCTGTTCTTTAAGGGAAAGTGCAGCCTCATCAAGAAGAATTATATTTTCAGCTCATTAAAATTGCCTATAGTCCAGTAGCTTGGGATCCAAGCTTTAAACAAAGACTTCAGTCCACCATCCAACACAGAACTCGGCACACTTGAGTTTACAGAGCATAATCCAGGGAAATTCAAGCACCTTTAAGGCCCATTGTCTGGAAATGAGCAATAAATGGTGCATAAAGTGCACAACAAGCTTTGCTTGGAACATGAAACTTCTGTAAGTGCCACTTCCTAATGAGGATGGATTCGAGCAGGTTAGTTGGAAAGCTTCCACACATGTCACTTCTGGGAAGTGTGTTTGCTCCTGGCCATGATTCTTTTTCTGTGTGACTGTGGCCATGGCCATCCTCCACATGGAGGACCTTAGAGCACCTGGACCACCTTTGAATAATGCCTGTTCAATCCCCATGCCACAGGGTTGGCCCATCCATGAGAGCAACTAAGCCAGTGGTGGCCAACCTTTCAACATGATGAATGCTCCTGGACCTTTAACGGTTGTATAGGTGAGTGAGGGCATTTCAGCAGGTGCAGCTGCTTTAGCAGCACCATCAGCAGGTGCAGCTGTCAGGATTCAGTCTTCTACATAACTCTTAAGAACGCAGAGGCCCTAATGGTGGAAGGTTGGCCACCCCTGAACTAAGCAGTCGCCTTAGGCAGGAGATTGGTGGGGGGCACCCATCTCCAGTGGCATTCCTGGAGGGGGTGTGGCACTGTAAGTGGTGCAAGGCGGTGCACCACGCCTTGCAAACCTGTGTAATGCAGCTCCTCCCACTCGCCCCGGAGTCATTCCAGTGGTGAGTGGGAGGGGCTGCATTACACAGGTGCAGCGCCTTGCACCACTTACGGTGCCGCACCCCCTCCAGGAAAGCTACTGCCCATCTCTGTGCCTAATTGCTTCCACTGCTTCTCCTTCTCCTTCCAGTCCCTGGATTGGAAACGGAAGAAGCGAGCAAAGAGGGTGGAAGGGAGAACATTGCTGAGCTAGAACTTTGGGGAGTGGGAAGGACAGAGGCTGGTACATCATTGGGTAAGGGGGTAGCGTTTGGCATGCCACCTCAGGCATCAAGAGATCTTAGGCGGACCTTGCCATGCCATGCCATCTTGAAAAGGGTGCTCAACTGAGGCCACCTTGAACTTCCCTGACCCAAGATACCCAGATTCCTTATAGCAGCAGAAGCATTGGCAGAGACATGTCCAGGTTCTGGAACCTGAAAAATGGAATAGCCAGTATTGCTCCAAGTGTGTTGACAGGCTATTGAATAGATGAGAACTATGTAACTACTGTACTTACCGAATAAGTGCCTGTCTGCATTTTATTGTGTCCAAAAGTAAAATGTGAACTTGCATGTGTAACGCCTCATGGGGACTGAGCATGCAAGTATATAAGCACTTATATTTTTGGTAGGGCGCAAACGTGGGTCATTCCAAGTTCGGCCCCTTGAGCTTCTCCTGAGAAACTGTGCTGGCTTTACTGAAGCATAGCACTGTGAGGTGTGCCCCCACCCCTAATCTTTCTCATTGTTCTTCTTTTATTGCTGTAATAAATCTGACAAGGCTTCTGAAAGCGGGAGGGAAGAGAAGCAGATTTCCTGTCTATATTTCAGGCTTTTATTGATTGTCAAAAGGGGCAGTACATTTGACGCCGAAGGTGAGAAGATTTGGATTCCTCATCTATGCCATAATGGGAGTTTGTAGCAATGCCCAAGGCAGCCTAGGGTGGGATTTCATTACTCAGACTCTAGGGCAGTGGCATTTCTGAGGTTGGGGCCCGACCATAAGTCATGCCCCGTCCTAGTACTGCATTCAGGAACCGGAGCGAGGAGGCCCCGCCCCCTTGCCGACGGAGCTATTTGCTCTAGGGACCATTTCACACAATAACCTGACCTGACCTGAAAGTTGATCCATTCGGGTGGCCTGTTTGCACAATAAGTTTCCTCTTGAGGAGGAAGAATTGCATCAATTGGAGCTTCACGGAGGACCCATCTGATCACACGTGACTTTAGGTGTGTGGTGGAGAGAAAGGTAGTGTCCCTGCTCCTTCACCATGAGAAAAGACTGGCAGGCCAGAGAAGAATCTAAACCTTTTCATTCTGGAATGACCACCTGGGGGGTTCTGAATGAAGGTCCTGGATGAAGCCTTGTGCCTCTCTTCTTAATTGAGTTATCCATGATGATCCGTTATCACAGGAGTGGGAAGAAGGTTGATCTCTGATGACTTGCTGTAGGTCAGCAAAGGGTTTTTGCTGGGCATGCTCTCGAAGACTCAACATGTAACATACGCACATGGGGAAAATATATGGCATGTGCAGGGACCAAGTGCAGTGGCTCATGGCACAGCTCCATGGAATGGCGTGAAATGACGAGGGATGCAAGGTTAAAGGTGAGCTAGAGTCCCATAGACTCACACCAAAGGAGAAAAAGATGGAACACTAGGCCTGTCGTCAGTTTGACTGCATACAAGACACAGAAGAGTGTGGGTGGGTGGGTGGGTGGGTGTGTGGGCCAATGGTCAGGAATGCCAAGGGTCAAGGTTATCTAACTGTGTCTGCTAAGATGAGCTTGCAGCATTGCGGAGATCATGGGGCTCAGGTGCCATGACTCAGCGATCTTCTGCTCGAAAGGTGGGGAGAAGGCAGAAAAGGGCTTGAAAAGCAAACCCAGGCTAGTCAGTAGCCGTAGCTGGTTCCAGGGAGGGAAGCAAGGCAGGGAGGCTGAGATTGCTTTCCTAGGGAAGGGCTTGTTGCAAGGAGGCTCAGGGGGTGCTGGACTGGTCGCTTGGGAAAAGAAGGCAGCACAGTGGGCACTGGAGTTGGAGCTTGTGGTAGCACTCAGGGGAGGGTGCAGGGAAGAGGGAAGAAAGGTGGAAAAGAGAAGAGAGCAGTGTGATCCCTGTCCTTGGTATCAGGACTGGCACAGCAGTTGTTGGGGTAGTGGAGGAAATAGGGGTGCTTGATGCACCACCAGCAGGTCTCGGAGCAATCCATGAGAAGCAACAACAGCAGTAAGAATGAGAGGAGGACGGGTGACACTTGGTTTCATGACTCTACTTTTTACAGAACCAAAATTCCAATAGGGAAGCATATAGGCTAGTGTGCGATGAACTCATCACAGCTCTTTCTTTTTTGTCTTGATGGTTCACCCCCAGCTTGAGATGGTGCCTCAGCTGTTCTGCATCATGCAGAGGGTGCGGCAGAGGGTTCCTTGATCAGAGGCGTCGTTGGGGGGACAGGGGCGGTTGGCTCCCGGTCAGCGGGGGAATCAAGCGGGGGGTGTAATTGCTGCTGAATTTGGCGGCAATTCGGCAGTGGCGCAAAAGCTCCCCCCCGGGCATTTTTTCGGCTGCTTGCGCTGGTAGGATTGGCCCACCTGCCCTCCCGGGCTGCAAATAGCCTAAAAGCGGCCCCCAAAATGCTGAGGGGTGCTTTCACACCGCGTCACCACTGTATTTTGGTGGCGGCACAGCGAAAGTGATGTCACGCCACCGGGGCGGGGCTTGTGGCATCATGTGTTGGGTGGTACGTCGACGTCCCCCCCACTGGGGGTGTAGTGACACCTCTGCCCTTGATTATGCCTTAATTATCATGGACTTCTTGATTGAGTTTGCAATGAAGTTGATGAGGGAAGCTCAGGCTGTATTTTGCAGGAGGTCTTGGGCTGGTCCTCGTGATAGGGTATTTGCATGTTAGACAAAGGATCACTTTAGACTCAGTAGGATTTTATTTCATGTCCTGTGTCGCATGGATACACCACCCAGAGGGCATGGAGTTATGAAAGTGGATGGGAAGTGTCAGTTCTTGGAGAGCTGCAGAGATGGATAGCCAGTAATACTGGTGAGGCAGTCAGCTACTGACAGATGGAGATCCAACTGGGGACGGAAGGCAGGCTGTGTTTGCAGTTCCTGCTTTGGTAATTGTTTCTTGTCTTCTGCACAAAGTCCTTTGATTCCCTTTTTGCTCTGAGCATTTGTATGAATTAGACATTAGGATCAGACATTTCTGTGAGTAAGAATAGCATCTGCAGCAGCATTAGCCAGCAGTCATAATTCCTGTGCCTTTGAATCGTCAAGCTTTAGGACATGAATTTCTTACCAGCAGAGGTCAGGAAGAAATCCAGACTAGGAAAGAGCAATGCATCAGCTTTATCTCTGAAGGTAATTCCACCGTCTTGTACATTGACATTGCATGTTTTGGACAGTTCTTCCCAAAAGCCAATGCATGATTTCTCACCAAGTGGATCCAAATTTTTGTTGCACATCTCTTGTGTACTGAAACAAGCAGTGGGCTTGATTGTACATCATGTTTCACTTTCAAATTATAGAGAGCAGTCAGTGAAGATCAGAATCATGGTTTCACATTGCAGGCACAGTTTGACTTGTTTGAACAGCCGCTTGTGCAATGAAGCCATCGGGTGTTGCCTTGCGTGTTTGGCAAACTAACAAAAATATTTGCACACCTATTGCCTGTCCTTTTAACAGCGGATATGTGATGTTCACTTTGGGAGCAGAGAATAATGGGTATTTGCAGCCTCCCTATATACAGTGCATTAGAAGCATCTTCTAATAAGCTTCTAACGGAGACAGAACTTCAGATTACTGTACGTGGTCCACAGCATACCCTGTAGCATACCTCATGCTAGGTTTTAATGGCCATATAGATCCACTCTATATTATCTAGGGCAGGAGTTCTCAACCTTTGGAGGCCCGGGTACCCCCTATCACGGTCCAATTTTCTGAAGTACCCCCTGCTAATTGTACTGCTAATTAATTAGATTAATTAATTAGGTAATTAATCGTTAAGTACTAAAACAAATTTAAATGTGAAAAAGTCTTATTTAACTCTGTGTGTGTGTGTGTGTGTGTGTGTGTGTGTGTGTGAGAGAGAGAGAGAGAGAGAGAGAGAGAGAGAGAGAGAGAGAGAGAGAGAGAGAGAGAGAGAGAGAGAGAGATCTTTTTTCTCCAAGTCAGTCTTCCCAAAATCAGCTCCTCCTTCCCCCACCCCACCAAAGTACATTTTCCAAAGTACAAAACTAAGCCCCAAACCAAAATCAGAGACAGAAGGGCTCCGAAAATAATTACAATTTAAAATCCATGTTAATTAACACTTAATTAGCTGCTGATGAGGCAGATAAGGGTCAGGGCTTGGCGTACCCCCAGCAAGAGATCCGCATACTCCTAGGGCAGCGGTGGGGAACCTCAGGCCCCAGGGCCAGATCAGGCCCCCGAGGCCATCCGGTCCGGCCCCCGGAGAGATTGCCGGGAGGCTGCCCAACCGGCCCCTGGAGGCTCCGCCGGGTCCGCGCGTCACCTCCGGAGGCCGGAAGAGGGCCTTTGCATGTCCTCCCCGGCCGCCGCCTCAACCCCTTCTCACCAGGCCGTTGACCATTTCGCACATGCATACCACGCCAATGAGGGAAGCTCTTGCCCTCTTGCCGTCATCGGCATGGTACGCCAGAGGTGACGCGTGGACCCGGCGGCAGCTTCGGACGGTGAGCGCGGAGCCTCCAGAGGCCAATGGGGGTGGGGGCAAAAATTAATTAAATAAATAAAAATGGTGGCCGGCCTTACGGTCGGCCCTCAAGCAAATTTCTAATATTTAAAACGGCCCTCGCCAGGGAAAAGGTTCCCCGCCCCTGCCCTAGGGGTACCCGTACCACAGGTTGAGAACCCTTGATCTAACCCTTGAGCTTAAGTGTTCTGAGCTATTTGTTCTTTTGGGAAATGACTGTGACTCACTGCAAAGGCAGCTGATTTAGAGATAGACTGGGCCAACCCCCCTCCCCATTTCATGCATAAGAGGAAATACCTGGGGGACATAAGAATACATAGGAATTGCCTTGCTAGATCTGAGCAAGATCCATCTAGTCCAGCATTCTGTTTCCAATGGTACCATCCAGATGCCGCTGGGGTGCTTTTAAATTTTATTTCATTCATTTACTTAATGTGTTGTAGATCATTGTTCCAAAAGAACAAAATGGTTTACAAAACAATGAAGGGAAGAACGACCACAAACACATAATGAAAACAGTATCTAAAAACCCTAAAATAGTAGCATTAAAACCAGTGAGCAATTAGAGAGTCAGGGAGGTTTTACCCAATAAAAACACTTTTCACTTTTTACTGAAAATTGCAAGTGTGGGAGCAATATAGGCCTCTCTGGGAAGGGAGTTCCACAACAGTGGGGCCACCACTGAAAAAAACAGTGGAACAAATTCCCCTATAAAGGTAGAACTCTAATTTCTAGTGCAGGGGCGGGGAACCTTTTCCCTGGCGAGGGCCGTTTTAAATATTAGAAATTTGCTTGAGGGCCGGCTGTAAGGCTGGTCGCCATTTTTATTTGTTTAATTAATTTTTGCCCCCGCCTCCCATCGGCCTCCGGAGGCTCCGCGCTCGCCGTCTGAAGCCGCCGGCGGGTCCGCGCATCACCTCCGGTGTACCATGCCGATGAGGGCAAGAGGGCAAGAGCTTGCCCTCATCGGCGTGGTACGCATGTGCGAAATGGCCAACGGCCTGGTGAGAAGGGGTCAAGGCGGCGGCCGTGGAGGACATGCAAAGGCCCTCTCCCGGCCTCCGGAGGTGACGCGCGGACCCAGCGGAGCCTCCAGGGGCCGGTTGGGCCGCCTCCCGGCAATCTCTCTGGGGGCCGGACCGGATGGCCTCGGGGGCCTGATCTGGCCCTGGGGCCGGAGGTTCTCCACCACTTTTCTAGTGGATAGACTAGTGAGAAGAAGCTTCGGATCATACATTTTTAATATGCATATACACTTTTGGCCCCGAGTACATTGGCATTTTGATAAATCCAAAGGAGGTACTTGATTGGCCCTCGTCACTCAGAGGCGTAGCCAGGCCATTTACGCCCGGGGGCGAATCCTTTACGCCCCCCATTTTTTGACGGGGCCCCTCCCCATTTTTTGACATGCCCCCCAAAACTCCCCAAAACACCTTCGTGTGGTGGTGGTGGGGGGTGCAAAACGTTTTGTGGTTTTTAGCGTTTTGGTTTTTTTAAAAAAAAAAAATTGGTGGTGGGGGGTGCAAAACGTTCCGCGGTTTTTAGCGTTTTGGTTTTTTTAAAAAAAAATTAGGCTAGGGCGGGAGGGCAGCTGATCCGGGGGCATTCTCAGCGGGGCGCGGGTACTTAACTGGCTGGCTTTTTCGGTCTTCCTTCAGGGCGCAGGGCAGGCAGCATTTTTCTATCCGGGAGGCATCCATTTTGAATGGGACTCTCTAGGACTCTTTACTAGTCTCACTGGTCCATTGGTCCTCCAGGCCTCCGTAGGAGGCTCTGGAGGACCGACCAGCGAGACCAACAAGACGCGTGCCCTAGAGAGGGCGTGCGACCAGCGAGAATATCCTAGAGAGTATCGCCCATTCAAAATGGATGCCACCCGGATAGAAAAATGCTGCTTGTGCCCCGCCGAGAATGAAACTGCTGGCAAGTTAAGTACCAGCGCCCCAAAAACACGCTGGGGGGCACACACGAGGCAGCTGCCGCCCTGGGATGCAGCGGGGGGGGCGGCAGCTGCCCACGAATTTTTTTTTAAAAACCCAAAACCCGGAACCCCCCAAAAAACCAGAGTACCCCTAGCCTCAGCGCCCCAGCCTCAGCGCCCCACCCCCAGCCTCAGCGCCCCGCCCTCACTCTGCAACGCCTCTGCTTCACATTCATATCCTATAACGAGGTCCCCACACTGTGGCCAGAGGGCCACTTCTAACCCACCAGCAACACATTTTGACCAGCCCACTAAGTTTAGTGGCTTTACAATTTTAATTCATGTCCTGTGTCTCATGGATACACCACCCAGAGGGCATGGAGTTATGAAAGTGGATGGGAAGTGTCAGTTCTTGGAAAGCTGCAGAGATGGATAGCCAGTAATACTGGTGAGGCAGTCAGCTACTGACAGATGGAGATCCAACTGGGGACGGAAGACAGGGAACAGCAGCCCAACGAGCCTCCCAAGCCAAGCTCTGTCCATGCAGGCTGGATGCGGCCTGCAGGTCATAGGTTGCTGACCCCTGTGCTAGAGGAAGCGACTGCTGCTGGATTAGGTCTCACTCACTGAGACTCTGGCTGAGAGAGAGAGAGAGAGAGAGAGAGAGAGAGCAGCAAGTAGTCAGCTGCAAATATTTTGCCAATATTTTTCTCCTATTGCAAAAGTGCTTAGAGTTACGTACAAAATGCTGCTCTTATTGACTGTAATTGAGCTGCTCTGGCCCCCCACAGGCGCAAGACTGGATGAAGTGGGCCTGGCGGCAGCTGAAAATCTGAGGACCAGTGTCCTGTGCCCTGACTGCATTCTGGGTCCTCCTCTCTGTCTCTGCCACGGCCTGCTCATTTTGCTGTCCTTCTCTGACCTTCTGTGCTCAAAGGTTCCTTGACTCTTCACTTTTATTAATACATCTTCTGGTGAGTGGAGTGCTGAAGTGACAGTTCTGCCAACTTGAGGCCTTTGCATAGCTACAGGATAAGTAGCACACAGGCAGACACAAATGCCTGCCACTTCCCCCTCACGACAATGTGTCTCTCCCCCAGCCAAGGGCAAGGGTGCGTATTCTACGGGCAATTGAATGTATAGCCTTGCTGGGTTGCCAATGTAGGGTTGCCAATAGACAAGGTTTTACTGGTCCATTTCCTGTCAGGTGACCAGCAGCAGAGTCTGAAAGCCCGTACATTCTGGATCCTGCTGAGCTTCGTCCTGGCTCTACCCCCTTCCCTGCGGATTATCCCCTGACTTGCCACGTTCGCTCAAACTCCACCCACTCACCCAGGTCTGCCCCCCTGGCCTCACTTGAGGAGCCAATATGTCTGAAATCCAAAGCTGGCCACCCGATCCCTCACATAACATTGAGTATGGGAAACACATAGAGTTCCCTCTATATGCTGCGTATTTGGCACAGGGCGCTTGTTTGTTATCAGTTGGCTTGGCTGCTAACCATTAGGGGTCTTGTGATCTTTGCTGACTTTCTGCCAATCGTCAGCCAAGATATCTAGCCTTCCCAGGGATACCCCTTATATCCCTGTTTTGCTGTTCTACTGTCAGAACTCAATGCAGCACCGAAGGGGACACAGTTTTGACCCCCCCCCCACACACACACAATTGTAATATCCACCAGAACAGAAGAACGTGGTGTGATGAGGTCTATGGGAAGGAAGAGATGTGAATATATCAGAATAAATTCTGCACTAAGAAAGAGGTGGAACGTGTGTGCGTGAGAAAGGCTCTTCCCCCCACTCCTGTGTCAAACCATTGATAATCCTGCTTCAAACTCAAAGGATGCTCTCCCAAAAGCCATGCTTGGGCATACAATCAGCATTCAATTAATCTATAATGCAAATGTGAAGATTTCTCTTCTGCTTTTACAACGTTCATGCTCGGCACACAGGAGGTCCAAATGCACTTCTTAGCATCCAGTGTGAAAATGGTCCTTTGTTCAAGTGGACTGTTAATTCTGATCAAGTAATCCTGTTTAGCAGCGACCCTCTTGGTTTATTGAGTTCTTAGGAGGCTCCTGCTGTTGCAGGTTTGCCCGTTCTGTAGGCTTCCTCTACTACGACTTGCCCCCAGCTCTTGTCTTGTGTGGACAGCTGTGAGGCTGGCTTGGTAGGGACTCCCTTGGCTCCGAATCCTTGCTTTTGTTCTACCTCTTTCCTTTGTCTGCTTGGAGTGGATGAGTTAAACAGCGAGACAGAAGGAGAAAGTGTGGAGTCAGAAGCATCATGGAAAAATGGTTGGAAAAAAAGATCTAAGTCCCCAGCAGTACGGGACTATTTTTGTCTTTTAGGTAGTTTGAAAATAGCCTTTCGTAACTATCTGAACCATCTCAGCTGACTTAGCGTTCTCACAGTCTCCCTCCCCCCTCTTTCCACAATCACGTTGCTTTTCATATAGAGTATTTTTCACCTTGAGAGTTATACTGCTGTGGCACCCTTAGCAGACACTGATGTGACATGCAAAGCTCTGAAATCCGGGCTCCAGGGTACTTTATCTCCTCCTTCCCGAAATGAGCTATGACATGCTATGTTCTTCTTCTCCACAGGCCACCGTTCACAGTGCTTTCATTAACAGTTCCCTGATAACTGTGGAGAAAGCAGAGAGTAGCACCATCCTCAGGAGGAAGAGAGCATTATGAAAGGAGATGTCCCACCATTATACCCCAGCATGACCACTCCAAACTATGGAGGGCTTTTCCTCCTTGATAGCTAGTTGGGTGTGCTCCAACTGCATTTTGACTTTGCACACCACCCAATCCTATCCCCCGCCAGACCATAGCACACTGCGCTGCCGACAGAGTGCGTGCTGCATGCCAGGTCACCAATGGGTCTCTTTGGACCCATGCCAGTTATTTTGCTAGCATAAGTCTGAGGAGCCTCAGGTGGCATGTCGAGCTGGGAAAACGGGGATAGCATCCCAGTGTGTGCTAATGCCACTGGGATCCATCCCCTCCTGCTCTCTAAACACCCCCTGCTCACCCCACTCCTCCCCTGATCCTCCCCCTCCCACCCTCGAACTAGCCCACCACCATCTTACTGGCCCCGGTACGGCATCCGGCAGCTGCTGCTGTACACACAGGGCCTCTGGCCATTTGTGCCGGCATCCCCAACGTGCATAGCAGTGGCACACCTTTTACGATGCTGTAGCAGCACTTATGGGGGAGGACCAGGAGTTCTGCTGCCGTAAGTGGCCCATAGGATTGGGCAGTCAGTCTCCCACTAGTCTCTTCTAAATGAGAAGAGAGCAAGAGCTGCCATGCTTTTCCTGATGAAGGACTGCACCTTTAAAGCAGCACAATGGGTAGGAATTCAGTAGGTGCATCTTTCCAGTCATTGTAGCTTTATAGTAGGCAGAGCTACCCATTTAGAATTTCTTTAGCATGTCATATGTCTGCTAACAACACAGAACAGCTGTTAGGAACGAAGGAACCCTATGCTGTAGCCACTGTGGGAACCAGGATTCTGGAGTTGCTGGCCCTTTTGTCTGATCCAGGCAAAAATTGTTTATTTAATGCTAAAATATGTATATTCCACCTTTCTTGTCAAGACTATCCAAGGTGGTTCACAACAAATAATTTAAAACAACAACAACAACATAAAACACACTATAAAGACATATAACCATAACAACTATTCAAAAATCAGAGAATGTCAAAACTATAAGAATTTAGCAAATATTGGGCAGCATTTATTTTTAGGCAAAAACATAAAAGAAAAGAAAAACCTATTAGCCTGTTTCTAGCAGCCTACAACCGACTTTTCCAGCAGTAGCCCAACCCTAATCACCCCCAGATGTCAACAAAAAAGGTCATGTTTTAACCTGGCCTCTGCTAGAGTATAATGTGGGCACCCAACAGGTTGCTGGGGGAAAGACATTCCACAAAGTTGGTTACCAAAAAGACCCAACAGTTGGTGGATGCCTGACATACTTTTAAAGGACCTCTGTGAATGACCAGAGTGTTACGGGGCACCGCATCATCTCATGGTATTTTCCTTCTGTATTAGTCTTGCGTGGTATGGAAGCACAGTGCTTTCAAATAATTAAAAATGTTGCTGGCATGACTAATGGCACAATCCTGCGCAAGTATTTAGGCTGGCCGCTGCATCCTGCGCGGATTATGGCCCATGCCGGCATGGCATGGGCTCACCTCAGGGGAAGGGGAGCTTCGTCCCTTCCCCAGTGTAAGCGGCATGGGCCTCAATGGACCTCCTCTACAACATGTGTACAACATGTACAACATGGTGTAGTGGTTTGGGAGTCGGACTTAGACCTGGAAGATCCAGGTTCAAATCCCCGCTCAGCCGCGAAGCTTCCTGGGTGACCTTGGGCCAGTCACTATCTCTCAGCCCCACCTACCTCACAGGGTTGTTGTGAGGACAAAAAGGAGGGGAGGAAATATGTACACCACTCTGAGCTCCTTGAAGGAAGGGCGGTATAAAAAATGTGAAAAATTTTATTTTAATAAAATAAAATGCCAGCCTCCATGGCAGCACAGCTTACTCACAAGGAGCCGCAAACGTGCTTTATGGCATGTTTGGGACTCCTTAGGCTGGTGGAGCACTCGCTCCGCCAGCCTATTTGTAGGCAGGATCGGGCTGCCTGATGGGGACAAATTGTGTCAGTCATCCCTCACTGACCCATGAAATAATAAAAGGTCCCCCCACCCCCAAGTCACAGATTAATTACTCATTCCAGGTTTAATCTGGTTTTCACAAATTAATCATGAATCTCTGTGGCCTCTAGGACCCTGACTGGCTGGGAAATGAAGGGCTAAAGAAGACAGAGAAGTGGAGATCTTAAAGATTCTTAGCAAAAATGTGTTTTGTGTCTAACTTAACAGATGTAGGCAGATCCTAATGTTAAATGTAAGCTGATAGCAGTTCACATGGACAAATGTTGTCCTTATGCAAGACTTCCTCTATAATCTTACCAAATCAAGTGTGCTTCTTCATTAAAACAGTCCTCTGAACCACTTTACTCCTCCTCTGGAATAGCCTTACTAGCCTTAACCTTTGCCATCATGCATCTTCTGCTAAGAGGAGTAGGAGAAGAAGGCTATACACATTGTATTGGTATTTCAAAACTACCGGTATTTGTTGTGTTGCTGTTGTAGCTATTAGGGATAAAATGTTTTACTTGGAGACTCCTGAGCCCAGAGATTGGTTTGTTTGTAAGATGTTTTCCAGAGCACAGTGACTGGACCTCCTAAGGGGAATGAAGATGTGACGGGGGGATTGTTGGGGCAATGTAGCAGATGCCTGGCTCTTCTGCTACATCGCAAGAAAGAAATACACAATCTGGAAGTATGAACACTGGTACAATTGAATATATGCTCTACAAAAGTATTTAGGAAAAGATCTGATTCCATATCACATGGCTTGTTTGGGATCGTTCACAT
The DNA here is from genome assembly GCA_026170595.1 of Plestiodon gilberti rubricaudatus. Classification (NCBI taxonomy): domain Eukaryota; kingdom Metazoa; phylum Chordata; class Lepidosauria; order Squamata; family Scincidae; genus Plestiodon; species Plestiodon gilberti. The sequence continues at coordinate 258,435,479 of JANXHW010000001.1, read as the reverse complement.
GTGATTGTTGCATGCACGGATGGTCTATATATGGTGAAGCATAGAAGTGGGTCTTTGACTTGCATTTGCCATATGTACTGCATAATTTGCAACGTCCATAGAGCCTACTCATACAATCGCCAATCCTTTTTTCAGTCAGGATGTGTTGTGCCAATGCAGCCTATTTGCGTCAAGGCACATGTGCAAGGGTTCCAAGGCACATATTAGGCTGTGCAAGCATTGAAGGAAAGAGAGGGCAGGAACGAGTCAGAGGCCTGCACCCATGTCCCACTGTGTATAGGGCCTTAGTGTAGACCCTTTTTGAATGGGCCATTACTGTGGGGCATAAAAGACCTGTCGTTCTTTCAAAACTGCTGTCCCGTTTGGCTCCGTCTGGAGCGTGTTTTGCTTAGCAAGGCTTTGTGATAGTTCGGCAGTGAATTGTCAGGAGAGTAAAGCGGAACAGCAGGTGCTGATGGAGGTCATGACTGAATTGCATTGGCAGAAGAACTGTGTGCGGGAAGGCTGTCAACATCCGGCCCATACTTTGTGTGCCCAAGCTGTGATCAGTACTATTAAAATAAATCATCAAACCTCCCTCAGCCGTGTGGCATCAAGCTTGGAATGTGTTTAAGTTTACGCAGTACCGCTCGATTACTCAGTGGTTAAATGTGATGTATAATTTACTTAGCCAGTATTATATATAGCATGCTTTAAGAAGCCATTTATACCCTTTCACTGTGTGTGGGAGAAATCTCAACTTGTGGAGTCGCCTTCACTTCTCTGTTTTTTCTAATGCATTACATTGCGAGCAGCGTTGAATGTGTTTGGACAAGGTGAGGGTACACAGTCATCAATAAATAAGAAGCAGGAGCAAACCACCCCCTACCATCCCAACAAAAGAGTGAGGTAGGGGTGTCAGCCTCGTATCCTGCTCCAGCCACGTGAGCAAGACCGGGAGGGTGGGTGCATCATTGGGTACGGGGGTAGCGTTTGGCATGCCACCTCAGGCATCAGGAGATCTTAGGCGGCCCTTGCCATGCCATGCCATCTTGAAAAGGGTACTCACCTGAGGCCACTTTGAGCTTCCCTGACCCAAGACTCCCAGATTCCTTATAGTGACAGAAGCATTGGCGGAGATAGGTCAAGGTTCTGGAACCTGAAAAATGGAACAGCCAGTATTCATTCTGCCCACCCCCGCCACTCCCCCTCCAGCAGCTTACCTCCACTGCTGGAGATAGTTGGCGGCAGCAGTGGGCTTCTGGCACCGCCGCTGTTTATGGTGGCAGACCCATAATGGCCACCGGCAGTGCACTGCGCGCATATTGATAACAACAGAACTGTGTTCCTCTGTCGTAAAGGGCAACCTAGTCCTGGTTATTGGGCTGTAAGTGTGTGGTACATTCCTTTTTGCCCTTTTTAATGGAATAATGCCACTACAGTATTCAGAAGGAAGTATCCACACTTCTACCCATTTGCTTGTCTTCACTGAGAAATGTAGAGGATAGTCTCCGGATTTGGAGAAGTTACTTTTTGCTTCTACTTCTTTTCTGTATACTTCAATTGAAGCTTCTCTGCTAACTCCTACCACAGATGGTAGGATGGTGTCCCTGCAGTTTTTCATTTTCACGGGTGTGAAGGCAATTTTTTTTTTTGCCTGGTTGTGTTCATAGTCAAAGTTATGATTCATAGGGAAAGAGCTGTCCTTGGAAATTAGATACTTTGGGTTGTTCCAGCCAAGGGCTGCAAAAAGTCAAGGGAAAACAGAGGACGGCTGCAGGGATCTCCCTCTCCCTCCCCCTTTCTCCATATTCAGTTTCTGGCTTTGCTGTTTGAAATCTGTGTAGACGTTGCAAAAAATAGCCCTTCTCCCACCCCACCCACCCCAATTCAGCTCACAACCTTTTTTTTCCCCCAGGAAGTGGCTGATGATGAACTCTATTTGCTTAGGCATGGATGAATCATCCATATGCATATGTCAAGTTGGAAAAAACTATAGCCAGGGAAAAAGAAAAGGCAACGATGAAAAGAGATTTACCTTTGGCTTGGTGCTTTCTTATCATGGTGGTTCATTCATATGCATGATTGTAGCTACGGCTCTCTGTTGGAATCTGTTTCGGATTGTACCTTGCTACAATGGTGGACGAGGGCAAGTTTCTGGTGAGAGATCCGAGAAGAAGAAACGATGACTGAATATGTCCCTTGACCTCCAGTCCAGCTGTGTGTGTGTGTGTGTGTGTGTGTGTGTGTGTGTGTGTGCGCGCGCTGTCAGTAGCCCGGATTGCATGCGCCTTACCAGGTTTAACAATAGCCAGTTGCAGCAATCAGCTGTTTGGTAGGGGAATGAAATCGAGCCCCCCTGCTCTCCCTCTAGAACAGCTGGTGCAATCCGGCAGCTGGATGAGATGAGGGGCCTTGTGGACAGCTCCTTCTTCCATGGAGGTCCTCATGCAGCTCGTGCTATGCATGCAGAAGTATTTCCATGCAGGTATATATTTCCTCACTGTATCGGGCCACTGGATTACAGCGGAAGGGGTTACTATTCCTCCTAGTCAGTTGTTACAGTCCCGACTCCTTGGCAGAGCTATATTTAGGATTCATACCTTGATAGAAGTCCAACATTTTAGCTTCTTTACAGAAGTGCATTGTACTTTTGTACTCCACCGCATACTTTTAGATGTAGATCTAAAAAGCTATTTTAGATCATAGATGCTAAAAGATCGTAGATGCGAAAATGAGCAGAATAAATCAACCCAATGTGGCTATTATAATTAAGTCATGTAAGTAAGATGGAAGTACTGGTGCTCATCCTTCTTTCTAAAGAGAATACTTTCTTTTGAGGTACTGCATAACTTTTTCAAATTCTGCCCTTCAGGCTGCTGGGATGACCTTCCTAAATCGTGAAGCATTCATGGTTTCTGTCTTCTGACAACGTTCCATTTATTAGATGTCATGCCTTGTTGAAGATATTTTTGGAATTTGGAATCCAGCGACAAGACTAACCTGCAGAGCTGTAGTTATCCCCCATCTAAAACTAAGAATGAATGGGGGGGGGGAGAGAGAGAGAGAGAAGAGGATATTTTTAACCATGAGACATGTGGCTGGCTTAAGAAAACTGTGTTTTGCCTCAGTAAGGGAACGTGTGAGAATTCACTGAAGGGGAAGGCCCACGTGTGGATATGCATCTGAGATCTTTGCTGATGATACCTAGGATGTAGAACAAGCTGACTGCACGTGCCTAAACCCTGAGGGGAATCGACCGTGTAACAGAACTCCACTGATCCTCACATGTTTAGGGTAAGCTTTGAACTGTGGGAGGGATGTAATGTGTTGGAAGAGTACAATCAAAGTGTCAGCTGAGAGGCCGGTGCACTGAAAGGGAAATGTCTTCTCCCACAAGGGAGGGAGCGAGCGAGTGAAGCAGTGGTGCTCCTGGGTTATGCCACAAACTCACAGCGTCATCTCTCATTCTTCATTGCTGCCTTACCATATGTGCCTTGTGAACAGGAGCTTGAATGAAGACAGGAAGACATGAGGAGACCGCACCAGAAACGTTTAGCACAGTGACTGATACATGTGCAATACAAGGCTCATAAGTGGGGGGGAGGTAGTACCCCCGGCACCAAGGAATCCAAGGGCTCTTACAGATGGTAATGTTTGCAGGGCAACATTAGTGCTAGTATGAGTATCCCTGATTCTGATTTGCCTTGCTGCTCAAGGAGAGCCTATTCGCACACAAACACCACCGTTTTTGAAAGGGAGATGTGTTTTCTGATGTTATATAAGAACATAAGAAGAGCCCTGCTGGATCAGGCCAAAGGCCCATCTAGTCCAGCTTCCTGTATCTCACAGGGAGAGGAGAGAGAAAGCATCCTTCCAAGAAAAAAAAAAAGTGAACCAAAATAAGATGTTTTACCAATGGGTAGAGATTGCGGGTGGCGCAGTGGGTTAAACCGCTGAACCATGAGCTGTCGATCGAAAGGTCGGCAGTTCAAATCCACAACGGGGTGAGCTCTGTTGCTTGGCCAGCTCCTGCCAACCTAGCAGTTCCAAAGCATGTTAATGCGAGTAGATAAATAGGTACCGCTTGCAGGAAGGTAAACAGCGCACTGTGATCCAGCTGCATGCTACGCGCTGCGGCAAGGAGAGTCATGCCGGCCACATGACCACGGAGGCATCTTCGGACAACGCTGGCTCTTCGGCTTTGAAATGGGGATGAGCACCACACCCTAGAGTCGGACACGACTGGACTTAATTGTCAGGGGTCACCTTTACCTTTACCTAGAGATTGTTGCAGAGAAAATATATCTTCTACTCTTTTTCCCTAAAGGATAAATGAGCACTACTGTCTAAAGGAGACAAGTAACCACTATTTACCATTTCTTCCCAAGTCTATATTTGTCTGATACAGGTCAGACTTCATGCCTGTATGTTTCTACTAATGGGGCAAAGAGCAGTGGGGAAATTTTCATTGGGAAAAGGTCTTTTGAGGAGAGGGTTAAAAAAAATCAAGTGGCACAGACATGATCTGGATCAGGGCCTCCTGTAGCAGCTTTTTACCAAAACATGGAGAGAGATGTATTAATGCAGCTTCACTTTAATATGTAGCTTGGCCCTGAGCGCTGCAAACAAACTGTTCAAGTTGTCCAACTCTCATTTATCTTGCCTGGGCTGAAAACGTCCAGTGGATAAGGAAGCCTTGTTATCTGCATTTCCTGGCTAAAACAAACCCAGACTTAAAGTAGAGGTGTCTAGGTAGAGGGAAAACAAAAGCAGGGAAAACATCTGAACATGTGCCAAAGGTTTTTCAAAAGGCAATTTGGGATTTTGTTGTTGAGTCCCATAAAGCTGAATCCCTGAAAACATTGCATAATAGTGGTGTGTTAAATTGTTATGAAGATTTGACTTTTTTATATATATATGTTAAAGGGGGAGAGCCCACTTGACCTCCCTGCTCTTCACGCTGGCACAGACGTTGCTCCTCTGATCCGGTGCTGCTCCTGCATCACTGCTTTATGTTGGTTGTTTTTTTTTACACTTGAAAGGGCTTCTTCAATGCATGATTCTGGGCAATTAGGGATCACTTAGTGACTCGTGAGGCCACATAGCCAATGCCGTTTGGCCATATGATGATGTAAGGAGAAATGAAGCCTTCACTCAAATGAATATGTCTCAGATGGAAAGTATCCCTGTTGCCCAGGCAACTCTGCCAATGCTCCCTGTCTTGGCACACTGTGCTGGCATTTGCATGGCCTGTCAGTGCTACACAGCAAGACATTTGCCCTTATCCAGCTCTGCTCACACATAAATACACCTGACTAGTTGGGACAAGATAGGAATGGGGAAACACATCCTATTGAAAGTAATGCAGTGCAGATGGAGGACATTTGCATTTCAGTGCGCATCCAGATGTGCATCTAAAGGTGGATGTGAAACATCCGCACTACATTACTTTAAATGGGATGTGCAGTTAAAAGCACATCCCCTTCTTGCTCCAGTGAGCAAGAGAGCATCAGCCTGGTCACTTTGGGGTTGGGGGTGCATTCCTTCTTCCCTGGGATACTTGCCACCTTGCAAAAAAGATTTGCACACCCTCACAAAGGGGTGCAAACAATCACCAGAAACGGGGTGATATTTTGTGGGAATGCAATAATGGGTGTAAAATAAGCTCCTCCTTTTGACTCGGCACTGGTTAATGATACCTGCTTCATATAACATGCCAACCTAGTGTAGATGGTTTGGACCTGTATGAGGCAGTGTGTAGTGGCTTGCCACAGGCCAATGAGGCCATTCTTCTCTGTTCTTCCACCAACCACCAAAATGAAGGGGTTGCAGCCATTGACTGACAGACCACATGGCCAGGAAGAATCCATTGAACATGAATAACTCTTCCTGTTCAGAAGTTGCTCTGTGGGTACAATTTCAAGCAGACTCCATGCATCAGCTGTTGCACATGAAGAGGATGTTAAATGAAGATTGTTTTTCCAAATGCAAGTCTGAATGAGAAAATGTGTTCCTCTCTCTGTTCTTTGTCATGTAGGCTCAGATCTTCTCCCCTAGGATAGGTTCCTGGGAAAAAGCAAGGCTGTTCCAAAAACTGCAGTCTTACCTGTAAGTGAACTATCTTTCAAAATCAAAAGGACTGACTTAAAACATCCATGGTCCTTGAACCATCACAGGATGTTTTTAGTGCAGATGAGGCTGCTATCCCTACTGCCTCAGTCTACTTTTCCACTCCGTAGAAGTAGGGCAGTCCACACAAGTGTGACTGTCACAAATGGAAGCATCCTGACATCGTAGTGTCAAATCAATGCACGTGCTAAGGACCAGTGTCTAGGAGGGTCCTGGGGCAATACTCCTTTTGGAACTATCTTGCGTCCTCAATAGAGCTGCAACTAGCATTGTAGTGTTCCATTTTGGTGAGATACTTGCAATGTAGTATTACTGTATTCTGTAATGCCACATGGGATTGTCAGGTGGTGGGTCTGAAGGCAGGATGCAAACACCATACTGAAAGGCAACTGAAGAAAAGGGGGGGGGTCCATACCTTCACCAATGGATGTTGCTTGGTGGCAGTGGAGGTCAGGGAAGCTGTGGCAGCGCTATGTGGGTGTATGGCTATTGATGCCACCAGTCTGTGCCATGCTGCACGCCATACTGTCCGTTCAACAACTACCTGTCTGTGCAGTGCTGCACCTGCCTCTAATGCTGTCAAGCAACACCTTTCAGTGAAGTCATGCGCTGGCAACTGCAGACTGCCTTCAGCCCCATCGTACAAGCCATCATGCTTGTGACCTTTGGACTTATAGGCAGCAGAAATACCCAGACAAAGGTTGATAAATATTTTTGGACAAAATCTTCTGCCCCGTATGGGGCAAGGCAGAGGGCACTTAGCATTAGTAACGTCCTCCCTCCATCCTTCTGTTCTGTGGCTGGCTGGCTTACACATTGTATATTATTCCACGTCAAGTCAAAACTGGTGCTTTAAATGAGAGCTTGAAGAAATCTGACCAGACTGACAAGTGCAACAACAGCTAAGGAAACATGTGGTGGGAAGGTTGGATTCTTGTATTTATTGTTCTTTATTGCTTGGAGTGATGAGGGTCACCTTTACCAGGGTGACTAAATTGCTGGAGCTTTTGCATTTGTTGGAATTTCACTGACAAGTTAACTGTATTTGAAGGGGGGGTTCTGAAGAGGGGTTTTGGACAGTAAGGTTGGAAGTCTAGAACAATGTTTCTCATTGTGTACACCTTGGAGCTCTGGGGCTCCCCGAGACCATTGTTAGGAGTGGAAAAGGCTCTGGAGGCCAAAAGGTTTGAAAACTGCTTGTCTAGAGGAACAGATGGAGAACTGGTAGAGGGAGAAGAAGAGTAAGTTGGATCATGTTCCATATTTCCTTCATGGGCTAGAGATCCAGTGGAACCTTAGCCATGTTCATTATAATGGAGCTAGAACTATAAACCTATTTCAGTATTACACATGGATTGGATAATAATAAGCTTTCATCTTCAATAAATCCAGTGAGCTGATAAACCTACGACTCTTGTTCCTGATTATTGTGACTTTCAGTTGTAGGTAATGCCTGGGGGAAAGGAAAGAAGCCAACCCCTTCCCCTTTTTCTGCATACGGCTCCAAAGGAAGTTCTGTATACTGTATTTCCTTGCCACTTTGCTCAAGCTAAGCTAAAGTGCTGGCACAGCCGTCTGTAAGTCGGACGTTTGTAAGTTGGGGAGCCAGTGTACTGAGACCAGGTAAGCAGACTGTGAACTCTCCAGAAGCCAAACCACCCTCTTCTGACAAGACAACAGTTCACCCCCTGCTTGCGCTTACCTAATGAGACTTCTCGCAGCAGATTGGTGCAGCGCTTGACCAACATGGAGAACATGGAGAGCCCAAAGCTGTGGCTTGCTCCTGGATCACTGAGCGGCAGTCCTCCGAGAGGCACTCTGTTGGGACAAGCAAGAAACCTGTTAGCTGCCAGGACTAGGGCTGAGCTGGGAATCTCTGACAAGCACACACACACCCTCACCACCACCCCTCTTCAAAAGCACCTGTAAAACAGAGGCAGGTGGAAAGTGAAGTTTAATCCACCAGGAGACCACCAGCGCCAGCTGATCATTGGCATTCTTGTAAAGAATTCCTGTTCACCATGTTCATTTCTTTTGGATCAGAAAGGAAGACATTCAACAGCTTATCTGCCTTATTTTTTCTCCTGTCCTCTTTCACTCTCCTAATCCTCATGGCAAAGCCTTAGGTCCTTCACAACTCTCTCACTCCCTGAAACACCTTCATGTTTGAACCATTGTCACACCACAGCCAAACCCACCAGGCAATCGGCTGCGGGGGCTAAGGCAACAGGAGAGCTGGAAGCCAGCTGGGAGTCTGCAGCTTTGGAAGGCTCCTGGCAGGCAACTGCCAGGCCAGGCAAAGGAGGCAGGGGCGGGACTTATATAGGAGTCTCTCAAGACTTGCAAACTCTGGGAAGCCCTCCCCAGGAAGGGGCGGGGCTCGCCGAGCCAGCCCAGGAGCTCATAAGGAGCCGGGTGGCTGAGGAGGGTGGAGGTTGAAGTAGGAGTCTCCCTGACTGGAAAGGGAAGATCCCAGCAGTACCGCTGATAGAGGAGGAATGTGTTGGCGGAGCTATAGACAGAAGGGAAAAGGAGAGGCAACCCCTGTGAGGCAACAGAGAGAGGGCCCACTTTTGGCAGACAGCAGTTCTCCAGGTGAAGGGAGTCCTGGAGCCACTGGCAGGCCTCAAACCCCCAGCTTGACCTGGGGTCAGTTGTGGGAGTGGGGGAAGAGCCACTTAGGGTTTTCCCTGGCCTCAACTTCTACCCAGACCTACGAACTGCCTCTAAGACCACATCTCGGGGTTCATAGCAGCAACTTTCCAGCAGACCTACCTTGACTTCCTGTGCATGATCGGGAACAACCAACCAATGCCTCAAACAAAACATCTCCTGTGAAAAGAACATGGAGAAGGTCATATTAGCAGAGACTTGGATGAAGCAAGGGCCTGTGATGGCAACAAGGCCACATGAATGTAAAACAGTTGACCTGAGTAAAATTTGTGAACATCACAAAATGTAAGTCTGTCTCTTTAATTTTGGGGAGTAGTTCTGGGTCTACTTCCCACCGGCCCAAGGAGAGGTTTGGGAAAGGGTGGCCCCACTCCTTTGAGGCCGCAAGCATGGATGTCACAACCATTCATGTAAAATCTGATTTCCTGGAGGCAGGCATAAGACATATTTGTACCTAACCTTGTTATCTCTTCTTGAAGTAGAAAGGATATAAAGGTGGTTGCATTTCTTCCACGACCAGTCTCATTATATTGTTCTGCCTCCTTCTTTTATATGGCAGTACACACATCCCTCTTCTCTCAGAAGGTGGCATGTCTGATTCTTTTGATGTTCCAGAATGTAGTTACTGTATATGGCTGTATGTAGGTGATAAAGATTACTGCTTGACTTTTTAACCTCTTGCAAAGCTGGCTCCAAGATTTCTCTGGTTGCTGGAGACGTGCATACAGCGTGCCTACTCTGCCAGACATTTGGGTTCTTCGAATTCTCATTGGTAGTCAGTTCTCCAAGGCTCTTGGGTTGTTTTTTTTTGTGTGCGCTATTAGAACATAAGGAGATACCAGGCTCTAGTCTGTTTGCAAGGCACAGCTCCTTAGCTGAAGCACTGCTCCCTAGTGCAGATATGTGAGGACTAGCTGTGGATACACAGGGCCAGTACGAACGTTTTCCTTCCTGTGAAGTATCCCATGCCCTCCACAAGAACAGTTCCAGTTGGGATTTCTGCTATCAGTAATAACTATCACAGTAAAACAGCACGTTTTTCAGCCACTGCATCCACATAGCTGCGTCTGTGTCCGTGCAGATCCAAGCTTACATGTTACATTCGCCCAAAGGAATGCATCTGTTGCACCATAGAAATAATGGTTGCACACAGCCATAATTGTCCTCTTAAAGTACCCAGCATCTTTGTGGCAGAATTATGCAATTTAAATAAATGTGCATGTTTTGTCCAACATCGGAAAATATGTCCTTATTGCAGAAATGTATGCTTTTCACTTGTAATATTTTATCATTCATTATTGCACTGTTCAGTGTACCGTATTTTCTGTTCTTGTGCCTTCCATGCCCAAACTCACCTTTCTGCTCACTGCAGCCGTAGGACTGTTGCAGAATTTCTAATTAGGTGACGCAGAGTTTTCAGGTTTGTCATTACCTGTGATTCTTATGGTCAAAGACAGAGAACAGAGTTCTAGCCAGTATTTTGAATAATACCAAGGGGTAACGGACGTCTCTTCTCCTTCACTTCTCGGCAGTATTTCCCTAAACCTCATTAGCTTGAGAAAGTTGCTTTATTATAGCAAACTGTCAGACAATCATGGTGAAATAGGGTCACAGCATGCATAAAAATTTAAATGAAACAGTGTTAATAACTAATTCGTATGCACGTTTTTGTACTTATACCGGCAATATTTTTCCCCATTCTAAAAAGTATGTGTAACAGAATTCATGTCCCGGTAATGATCTTCACCACCCTTTCACTTTTCTCATCAAACTCTTCAAGTAAACCTGCATTGCCAGTGACCTTTTCAAAATCTCTTGAGCTGCCCAGTGTGAACTTAACGTTATGTCACAATTTAATGGAATCTACAGTACATAGCAGGACAACTGTGTAACGAATTAACATAGCAGCAGTTACCAAGGGGAGTCACAAGATCAGATTAAGTTCCATGCTGTTGATGGATCCTGTTTCATGAGTAGTCCACAGCTGATGTGCTTTCAGGAACCGGCTCTAACCTCACCACTGAGCACTGCAGAAGTTTTCATGTCTGGATTTGAGGCCCAGTCTATCCAATATTTGAAAGGATGTTGTACAGCAGCAGTTCTGGGTGAATGAGAACCATTTATACATTTGTAACATACCTGCCAGCGGGTGGCGCAGTGGGTTAAACCGCTGAACCATGAGCTGTCGATCGAAAGGTCAGCAGTTCGAATCTGCGACGGGATGAGCTCTCGTTGCTTGGCCAGCTCCTGCCAACCTAGCAGTTCCAAAGCATGTTAAAGCGAGTAGATAAATAGGTACCGCTTGCGGGAAGGTAAACAGCGCTCTGTGTTCCAGTTGCATGCTATGCACTGCGGCAAGGAGAGTCATGCCGGCCACATGACCACGGAGGCGTCTTCGGACAACGCTGGCTCTTCAGCTTTGAAATGGGGATGAGCACCACACCCTAGAGTCGGACACGACTGGACTTAATTGTCAGGGGTCACCTTTACCTTTACCTAACATACCTGCAAGGGAAGAAGAAAGGCAAGGCAAGCAAGAATGGGATTTTCACCAGAACACCTTGCTTCATTCTGGTGCCGTTCCAACACCCATATGTCACAGCATGGCTTGCTCTGATTATCTGCATGTCGCCAGTTTGTGACGTGGACCAAAACTCTAATTCCATGGCAGGAACATGGAAGGGACTGTGGGTCAGTGGCAGAGCACCTGCCCTGCATGCTATGGGCCCAGGTTCAATCTCCAGCAGGGACGGTGGGGAAAAAAAATCCTCTCTGAAATCCTGGAGAACTGCTGTCTCTCCTTGCTGACAATACTGAGCTAGAGAGACCAGTGACCTGATTCAGGACAAGGCAGCTTCCTGTGTTCCTCCAAATTATGCCAGAATCATGGAGTGGTGGTGGTGCAAGGATTTGTTTAGCACTCCCCTAGATTCTAATGCTTAGCATTATAAGGCTAAGTATAAGGCTTGTATAAGGCTTTCTGAGCTTCACCTGTATTAACTACGTGGAATCCTTACAACAGCCTTGTAAGGGGAGGGAGTATTGTTATCCCCATATTGCAGCAGGGGAGATAAGGCTGAGAGGGAGTGGTGCTGGCCTAAGGCTGCCCCATGAGTCCGCAAGAGAGGCAGGATTGATGCCAGGAACTCCTGGTTCTCAGCTCAGGCTCTTAGCCACTGTGCTACATCAGCTCTTCTTAGTGCCATTGTGTATTCCCATAGTACAAGTTGTCGGGGGGGGGGGGGGCAGGGGACTGGCATTTCCAATGTGTTCTTCTTATCATTTGTTAAATCAAAGTACTTTTGAACTTCGAAGTGTTAGGGGCACCAAAACTTGAAGGCCAACATTTCAGAATTTTCTAGGGATGGAAAATAGGGATGGAGAATTTTCGATTTGCTTGGTTGTGGCAAATAAAGGAAAGACTGTGTTGGTTCTATCAGCAGGTCACGTGGGGGGCTGCAGGGGGTACAGCCTCCTTCATCCCGAACTCTTTTAGAATTGACCAGCTGCTGTCGGAGGGGCAGCTGCCCAGCTCGGCTTCATGCTGGTTGTAAGTTTAACTTCAGGAATTGTTGATGTGCCTTGTGTGGGTTGAGCTGATCTGCGCTGGCCTTTATTGTCACACCCCCTTCAGCATTTGTTCATTCTCCCTGTTTTGGACATGGGAGCAGAGAGACACTTTTGGTTATCCCTTGGACAACTACGCACATTTACTACATCACATCACAATCCTATGCATGTCTGCTCTGAAGTAAGTCTCAATGTGCTCAATTGGGCTTTCTCCCAGGAAAGTGTGTACAGGATTGTAGCCAGACAACCCAATCCTACCTAATTTTCCCCGAACCGCTGCAGCGACACCAGCATGGGCTACGCTGCATCCTGCAGGGGAATTTAAATGGTGGGAGGTCTCCTCGAGGTAAGGGAATATCCATCCCCTTGCCCCAGGGAAAGTCCCAGTGGAGCCATTAGTTTACTTGAACCTGTGGCTGCCATATGGCTGGCGCAAGTCCGGATTGATCTATGTCAGCAGATCAGGGCCGGGAAAGGGGAGTAGGACACGGTGCACGCGCCAGCACCACCACTCGCACTCCTCCTGGAGCTGATCCACCCACCCTCCACCCCATCGCCCTCCCCTTGTCCTGTTCTGCCCCTTCCCACCCTCCCTGCTCTTCCCCCTTCCCTGCACCGCTCAGTACGGACCTTACCTTCTCCAGCTCGCATTCCTCCTTGCACTGGCACCAGCGGGAAGGCGCAGGCCTTCCCGCCAGTGCTGCTTACTGGTGCTCCATCACAAATGACTTTACAGCAGTTTTGTGACCGTCTGTGCTGGTGGACCACATGCTCTGCCGGCACTCAGAGGAGATATGATTGTGCTCTCAGTGTCTTAAAATCAGGCAACTTCTCTGTTATGGGAATACCGAGCTGCTCTTTCCTCTTAAGATGTGGAGGGCTGCAGGGAAAAGCCTTTTCAGAGGGGGTGCTCCACTTTCACAACACCTTCCCCGGGGTTTCTGTCAAGCTACCCCACCTTTTAGTATTAAACCGTGAGCTATAATAACATTTCTGTTAATGTTTAATTTTATTAAGCATTCAGTCTTTTAGTATGCAAAGCTTTAACTAAGACTTACCCTGCTAGTGTTTTATTGTATCGTATCATATTATATCAACCTTGACTTGCTCTTGGACAAAGAGTCACTTTTTGAAGTGGTGCAGAAGGAGAGCTGCTGTCCCTCTTTCAGTCCTGCATGGCGTCCCTCCCAGTGGCTGCTGCTGGTGTCTCCCTTGTGCGAGGGAGTCCTTTGGGGACGGGGATGAGCCATTTGCTCATTCCTTTTGCTATATAAATTGTACCGTGAACTCTTTTTTTTTGTTGTTAAAAAGCAATAGATACATATTCAAAATGATTATGAGGATAATAACACATTTAATTTCGTTGTACTGTATTTTAATGCTTTTATTTAATTCAACACGAAAACCAATGTGTATCTGTTTGGAATGGTTTGTTTTTAAATTATGTAGTGCCCTCTGTGCCTTGCTTGAAGGGTGGTTTAGAAATGTTGTAAATAAAATAACCCCCCTGAATAAAATAAACCACCTAACTTCAGACTACAGAAATCAGCATCCTTTTGATCACTTAAAAGGGGAACTAATACGCAGATGTTAGTTGCTTTTTAAACGAATGAAGCTTAAGTCAACTGGGTTGACTGGGCCACTGATTTCAATGGGACTTAGCATACATGGTCTCCAACGGACTCTATACAGTATACTAGAAACAGTCCATGTCTCCTGGTACTCGTGGATGGTGAATCGCTGCCTCTATTACTGTATGTGTCCCTATTTTTATCTTTTGGGAATGCTTCGTTAACATGCTCTTGTGAGTTGCTAGATTTGCCATTTTTCAGTCAAATGGATGCATTTCATCTCTGGTGCCGACACGTATCAGATCTGTGTGCACTGACCCTAAGACACCATGCAGCCTGCCGTTCCACACACTGCAGCAGCTGAGATCTATTTTGAACTTTTGAATAACATATTGTAGGATAATTCTGTTTTTCAACTATATCTTTAACCAAAAATAAACACCTGATTGACTTTTAAAAGGGGGGGGGGAGGTCATTGCAGAGTAAACAAATACAAGAGATAACCAGGTGGTTAAGAATCTTCAATGCTGTGTAACAGTGGAGGAGGCAGAGCCTGTCAGTTGATCCTTGGTATGAGAATAGGGGTGGTGACAGAAGAAGAATGGAAGGCAGAATGGGCACAGTGCCTAGTGGTTAGTGACAGTCTTTTTTCCCCTTTGCTCTCTCTTCTACTCTTCCTACTATTCAGACTGGGATTTACTGGAAAACTATCGCTTTCACTGCCACCACCAAGGCCAGAGAGCTCAGACAGAAGGAGGTCACCTCTCTCTCTCAGGTGAATAGGGAGCCCCAAGACCCAGGGGGATTCCCTGTCTTCTAGAAACTACTCATTAGCAGAATGTGATGGTCATAGAGGTGTGGTAAACTTGCACCCTCATAAATAAACTTGGATCAGACAAGTAAACCTGTAAAAAAATGAGTTTAATAAGGGATTGAAGGAACAAGACAATAAAAAGAGAGATGCAAGGAATATGTAAGAAGAGCATTACTGGATCAGGCCAAGGGCCCATCTAGTCCAGCTTCCTGTATCTCACAGTGGCCCACCAGATGCCTCTGGGAGCACTCAAGTCAACATAATATCTGTATCGTTTCCATTCCCTTGATATGAAAGCAAGCACCCCACACTGTCGCCTGGCTGCCCTGTGGCTCTTCTGTAATGGGGAGGACTTTAAAGATGGCAATGGCTATTGAAGGATGTCTCCGCAGCTTTTGGGATTCTGAGACATCACCAGAAGCGTCGTCGGGGTTGGGGCGAGGGGGGGGCTGCGGGCCCCAGGGCGGGGGCTGGACGTGGCGGCGAAGGGGCTTACTCACCTCCGGGATGAGTTTCCTCCGCCTCAGTCGTCTTGGTGTTGGGCCCTCCCGCCTGCCCTGGAGCTCGAACGGCTCCAAAATACTAAATAAAACGGCGGGGGGGCATAATTGGAGCCGTGCCGGGCACGCTCGTGCAGCTGACGTCACGCTCGGGTCTTGTGGGGGCGTGGCATCGGCGGGGGGCCCCCAGAATCGCCACTGGACATCACAAAAGCCTCTGGGCTAGAAGTGTTCAAAATCAGGGAGACATAGGCAAACAAAATGGGAGAATTCAGTTATTTTTCCTGCAGGTGTCTTATGTGCATGTTCTGATTTTCATCCCTCAAATGTTGGAAGTATGACTTCAGCATGACTGACTTGAGTTGGAAAAAGACTTGGGAGGCAAATCCATGTCAGAAACAAAAAACACCCATGCTGGGCTTTGTTTGCTAGTCAGAGGTGGTGGCCCCTGCCTCTCCAGCTTACGTAGCAGTCAGTTTATCCTGAATTCTGTACCTGGCTTGCATGAAACAGTTCAAGATAGACTTCTGAATGTGGATCATAAGCCTGGCCCTGTTTCTTCCCTCTTGCTCCAATTAGCATATCTGCACCTTCTTCTCCCAACTGGCCTAATTGTACAGCCACAAAATGGAGAGGCTCCAATGGAGTCTGGGAGCTTTTCCATGGATTCCGAGGATGTCAGTGCTGCTGACTCACTGTACGTGCTGGAGGCAAATTGCTGTGATACTTGGTGGGGAGGAGGGAAGGAGGGAATGAACATTGCAAAGATTGGTTGATAGATAAGGTCACCCAGTGCCTCAAGTAACCAAATGAAAATATCTGGGATGCTTCACTCATGTCATTGCTCTGCATTCATGGAGAAAAACAAATAACAGCACCCTTCACATGAGGTAGAGTCCAAGTTCTGCTTCATTCATATCGTGTCTGATTTAGTATTTTTAAATTGATCCTAAAGCTTGTTTCAGAATAGTTACTGGAGATTTCGGCTGTGATTTTCTCTCAGATTAACCAGGTTTTAACAATGCGTTTGATTAACATAGTGTGCATGTACTCACAAACAAACCAAGAAAAAAACTTGCAACCTCCTCCTTCTCCCCCCCCCCCATGGCCAACCTCCTGAGTCAACCAGAAACTTCTATGATCGTGACAAGAGGCGCATGAGTTTATATTTGTAATCTCTCTTCTCCCCCCCCCCCTCTGCTGTGTCTGCACTTCCTGCTGGGGCAGAAACTGCCAAAATATCTCCTGACAGAAAACATTCATGTCAAATGTTAATAACTAAGAACAAACAAGGAAATCTTTTTAAAATGTTCAGTTCAATTTATCCAACCCATCTGGGATGCCTAAGAGCCCAATCCTATAATTATGTGTGTGTTGTTGTGATGCGCAAACAGCGCTCATGTTGCTACAGTAAGTAGGGCAGAGCTGTCTGCTGCCTGCTGCCAGAAGAAAGCTTGTACTCAGTAGTATGAGAGAAGCCATGTGCAAGATTGTGTGCTTTATATAAGGCAAAAGGCCACCAGGATACCACATAGCTGTGATGCCCAGGAGCCCTCCATCTCTGCTGGGGCCAAACAAGTGCACTCCTGTTGCACCTGTATGCCTTACTTGTATGAGAGTGGAGTCCCTTCTCGATGCAGTAGTCGCGGATCAGGTCCAACCAGTGGTACAAAGCCACCAGTTCTGACATGGAATTAAGGGGAGTCAGCTCTACAAACTTTGTGTAAACCAGAGGATGCCATTTAATAGTGGTGTTGAGGGGGAAGAAAAGTCACTTCAGAACCCCATTTGTTTACTTTCTTAAGCCTTCATTCATCACCTTATTCATTTGGCTTTGTTTATATTTGCTTCAGGATGCATTCACAGTTATTTTTTGTTTCAGAACCCCATACATTGGCTTCCATACAGAACCCCAAGCATTGGCTTCCCCCTTTCTGAGTATTTTGGTGTTCCCACATGTAGGAGTCAGGCTGGAGAACTTTGGCAGAGTCAACACCATGATGAATACTCATACAGCCCTGACATATACTGTAGCATATATAGCATTGCCCTGGAGCAGAATAGGTAAAAAAAAAATGGCAGCCAGCATGAAAAATGGCACAACCAATGGTAGCACCTATGGCAGGTGGCCACCATTTTTTAATCCACTGCCCCAGGACGATGCTACATCCCAGAGCAGGATGAATATTTAACATGGCATCTGCCAGAAGACAACTGAACAGAAGACTCTGCTGCCTGAAAAATAAGCCTGTGCATTCCAAAGGTGTTATGAACAAAATGAAGGAGCTTCTGAAAAGGAGACCCATTCATAGCTTCTTTGGAGCAGTCTGTATTCATTTCATAACGCAGGGCAAATGAACTGAATGGGCCCCTTTGGTTTGGTTTTCCGTTCATTACAAAATAAATGCACACCCCTCTCACATTTCATAGAGTTACATCGTCCAATGTCCATTTCCCATTGAAACTTACAGCCCAATCCTGTGTAAGATATGGCGGGCGGCCTAAAGGGTCGGCCGCCGTATCCTATCCAGGTCCTGGACTGCCCCGGGTCAGCTTGGGTGCACCTCGAGGGAAGGGGATGATCATCCCCTTCCCTGGGTGTAAGCAGCCTGAGGACCAAGGGGCCTACTTGAATGTATGCCAGCTCTGGTGTAAGCAGCCCGGTCCGCCCTCCCCCCGTCCCTGCACCAGCCGGTGCAGGACTTACCTTGCCTGGCGGGTGTGGGGACAGTCCACCGGGAGAGAGAGGGCCGCCGCCCTCTACACTGGCAGGCCTTACCCTCCGGGTGCCGTGAAAGTGCTTTACGGCACTTTTGTGACACCAAGCACCGGGGGAGCATGCGCTCCCCTGGCGCTTATCTACACAGGATTGCGCCCTTAGTTGCACTCTTGGACCCCTAAATCTCCTTCAGAGGTTAACCAAGATGAGTGTTCATCTTCAGAGGTTCACCTTCAGAGGTTAACCAAGATGAGTGTCTTAGATTTTGCAGTTTTTCAACTGCTTCTTCTGTATCCATTTCATACCGTACAAGGCAAAATTCACATGGTTTCCATCTCCACCTCTATTCCTCACTCCAGACCTTCTTCACCTATGGCAGCAATAATATTGTGGCTAATTGGGGCTAATAATATTGTGTATAATATTGTACACAATATTGTGTATAATATTATACACAATAATATTGTGAATAATATTGTGGCTAATTGGGTGGATGCCGGATGGCATCTACCCAAGAGTTCTGAAGGAACTCAAGAATGAAGTTGCTGACCTCTTGACCAAAATATGCAACTTGTCCCTTAAAACGGCCACTGTGCCAGAGGATTGGAGGATAGCTAATGTCACGCAAATCTTTAAAAAAGGAAGGAGGGGGGACCCGGGAAACTACAGGCCGGTCAGCCTAACATCTGTTCCAGGGAAGATGGTGGAAAGTCTCATTAAGGATAACATCTTAAAATACATAGAAGAACAAGCTCTGCTGAGGGAGAGTCAGCATGGCTTCTGCAAGGGGAAGTCTTGCCTCACAAACCCGTTAGAATTTTTTGAAAAGGTCAGCAGGCATGTGGATGCGAGCGAACCCGTGGATATTATATATCTGGATTTTCAGAAGGCGTTTGACACGGTCCCTCATGAAAGGCTCCTGAGAAAACTCCACAGTCAGGGAATAAGAGGGCAGGTCCTCTTGTGGATTAGGAACTGGTTGAAGACCAGGAAACAGCGAGTGGGAGTCAATGGGCAATTTTCACAATGGCGAGAGGTGAAAAGCGGTGTGCCCCAAGGATCGGTCTTGGGACCGGTGCTTTTCAACTTATTCATAAATGACCTGGAGTCGGGGATAGGCAGTGAGGTGGCCAAGTTTGCAGATGACACTAAACTTTTCTGGGTGGTGAAGACCAGCAGGGATTGTGAAGAGCTCCAGAAGGATCTCTCCAAACTGGGAGAATGGGCAGCAAAATGGCAGATGCGCTTCAATGTAAGTAAGTGCAAAGTGATGCACATTGGGGCAAGAAACCAAAATTTCACATATACGCTAATGGGTTCTGAGTTGTCTGTGACGGATCAAGAGAGAGATCTTGGGGTGCTGGTGGACAGGTCGGTGAAAGTGTCGACCCAGTGTGCGGCGGCTGTGAAGAAGGCCAATTCCATGCTTGGGATCATTAAAAAAGGGATTGAGAATAAAACGGCCAATATCATTATGCCATTGTACAAATTGATGGTAAGGCCACATCTGGAGTATTGTGTCCAGTTCTGGTCACCACACCTCAAAAGGGATATAGTTGAATTGGAAAAGGTGCAGAAAAGAGCGACCAGAATGATTTGTGGGCTGGAGCACCTCCCTTATGAGGAAAGGCTACAGCGTCTGGGCCTTTTCAGCCTAGAAAAAAGGCGCCTGAGGGGGGACATGATTGAGACGTATAAAATTATGCATGGGATGGAGAGAGTGGATAGAGGGAAATTCTTCTCCCTCTCGCACA
This sequence comes from Plestiodon gilberti rubricaudatus, assembly GCA_026170595.1. Classification (NCBI taxonomy): domain Eukaryota; kingdom Metazoa; phylum Chordata; class Lepidosauria; order Squamata; family Scincidae; genus Plestiodon; species Plestiodon gilberti. The sequence continues at coordinate 258,415,767 of JANXHW010000001.1, read as the reverse complement.
ACACCAGAACCAGGGGACATGCACTAAAATTGAGTGGAGGGAGAGTTAGAACAGACAAAATAAAATATTTCTTTACCCAGCGTGTAATTCATCTGTGGAACTCCTTGCCACAGGATGTGGTGATGGCATCTGGCCTAGATGCCTTTAAAAGGGGTTTGGACAGATTCATGGAGGAAAAGACCATCACAGGTTACAAGCCATAAGCAACCTCCTGGTTTTGGAGGTGGGGTTTCTCTGTGCCAGGTGCAAGGGAGTGTCAACGGGAAACAGGTTATCTTGTTGACTGTGTGCTCCCTGAGGCATCTGGTGGGGCCACTGTGTGCCACAGGAAGCTGGACTAGATGGGCTTTTGGCCTGATCCAGCAGGGCTCTTCTTATGTTCTTAATTCCTTGGGAAGAAAAAGAAGACTTCATGAAGGGGGAAAAGGCTGAAAATCAGAATAGTGGATCAAAGCACAAGGATATGCACTTTGATGTTTTTGTATCTTGTTGTATCTGCACTGTTGGTTTGTCCTCCTTGTGGTGAGGCCTCCTACCAGTACATTAGCCCCTCACTGTTTTCAATTGTTGTTACTCCCTTTTGTCTAGACCACTTTGTGTTTAAATTCTGTCTTAAGGCCAGGGTACATGATCAGCAGAATGGTCTGGTGCACCTTTTGCTGGAGGGTATCACTTCAGACTGCAGGTGTGGAATCTCATGTTTGAATGACACCCTTATCAATAAAAATATGTCTTCCATATAAGGAACCAGCATGCCAGTTCCTCCTATACCAGTTTCCTGTGTGCAGGGAGGGTTTTCCTAACATGGGCTACATGCAGACATATGGTTCCCCTTCTACCGTAGCACAAACCAGCATGAGATGCATCACCTGATTATGTGGATCACGTTGTTCAAATTTTAACTTCTGATTCCTTTCCATCGAACAGCCCAATCCTATCCCTCCGCCGATGCTGCCACCCCAAAATGGCTTGCACTGCATCCTGCAAGGGGAGGGGGAGGTCCTGGAGGTAAGGGAACGTTTGGGTTCCCATACCTGGGTGTAAGCCTCCAAAGTGTGGAGGGGTCTGCTCGGACTTGCACTAGCGAAATCACTGGCACAGGTCTGTGTGGACCCAGACCACAGGATTGGGTCGAGGAAGGGTGCTAGGATTCAGTGGATGCTGCTTCCACCGAACCTGGGTTGGCGGGTCCTGATGGAGTCGCTGCTGCAAATGGGGTTGCTGCAGACTCCCCACTGCTGCTACAGCAGCGTGTGCCTCTGTGCGCTGTTGGAGGCTCTTCTGCAGCTGCCGTAAGGAAGTCGCCGCTGGCAGAATACACGTTCCGCCAGCATTCAAGCCCAACAAGATTTGGCTGTCAGTCTTACTAACAAGTCGGATGATAGTTGAATTTATGCTAGAGACCACTGCAGCAGCCGTACATAGCACAACGATGGGGTGGGGTTTTATACCACAGTTGGTCAAACAAAGTCTCTGAGAGCCAGAGGAGGGGCCATAGCTCAGGGGAAAAGCATCTACCTTGCATACAGAAGGGCATAGCCTTAATTCCCGACATCTCTAGATAGGTCAGAGAAAAATTCCTGTCTGAAACTTTAGGGAGTTAGTGTCAACACTACTGAGCTAGATGGACCAATGGTCTGACTCGGTAAAAGGCAGCTTTCTGTGTTTCTTCAACCTGGTTTGAGCAAACACAAGGTTTTTGTGTTGAATTCCAGCAAATGCATAAGCAGCTTTGTGGGCCACATGGTAATTCTCTGAAGGCTACCAATGCTCTGCAGACCCCTCTTTAAGACACACCACTTGCAATCTGGAGTTTGTAATCACATTTTTTTGTGTACTTTAAATCAATCAATTATTTAGTGTCCTTTTACCACTCAGCATTGACCATTCTAGCTCAAGGTCTCTAGAGAGTCGAACTTGTGTTCATTCTATAAATGTTTTCTGACTTGGCATCATAGAGTTGGAGAGATCTAAATTTTCTACTGTGGGCAGATACCCTTGACTGAGACTGTCCCTGGCAAACACTCATCTGGCCTCTTTTGAAAGTGGTTTTGAGCCATCTAATAAATGGAGTGAGAACAATCACAGGTCAATCCAGACTCCTGCTCCCATGCGTGTTTAGAATCTCCCTTCCACTTGTCATTCTTAAGAGGCAAATCCTTTTAGAACGCTACCTTGGTGGAGGGAGTCACATTCACATCTCAGCCATGTCCAAAACTAGTGTGGCTCTCTGTAGTCCAAAAACATCCCTGGTTCCAGGGCATGGTCTCTGGGGGCACATGTTACAGCTGCCTTGCTGGAGCAGGTCTAGGTCTGGTCAGGGGAGGGAGAAATCCCCTCCCTCCCTCACAGCCTTGAGTTCCATGATGGAAGAAAGGTAGGATATAAATAGGGTGGCCTGCAGGACTTGGATTCACCGTAACATTGCAGCTGTAGACTTACTGAATGGTCTCGAACTTGGGTAAGTCAGTGTCTTCACTTCATCTGTCACATGAGGATAACAAGCCTACACACATCTTTTTTTAACAAGAACACCTTCCACATGCTATGCCTTAGTTGTATTTTTAAAGTCACAATTACTGCTAGGAAGAAGCATATAAGAACATAAGAAGAGCCCTGCTGGATCAGGCCAAAGGCCCATCTAGTCCAGCTTCCTGTATCACACAGTGGCCCCACCAGATGCCTCGGGGAGCACACAAGACAACAAGATACCTGTGTCCAGTCGCCACTCCCCTGCACCTGGCACAAAGAAAACCTACTCCTACAACCAGGAGGTTGCTTTTCCCCATCATGGCTTGTAAGCTGTGATGGACTTTTCCTCCATAAATCTGTCCAATCCCCTTTTAAAGGCATCCAGGCCACGTGCCATCACCGCATCCTGTGGCAAGGAGTTCCACAGATGAATTACACGCTGGGTAAAGAAATATTTTATTTTGTCTGTTTTAATAGTCCCTCCACTCAATTTGAGTGGATGTCCCCTAGTTCTAGTGTTGTGTGACAGGGAAAAGAACTTCTGTATCCACTCTCTCCATCCCATGCATAATTTTATACGTCTCAATCATGTCCCCCCTCAGCCGCCTTTTTTCTAGACTGAAGAGCCCCAAACGCTGTAGCCTTTCCTCATAAGGGAAATGCCCCAGCCCACGAATCATTCTGGTCACTCTCCTCTGCACCTTTTCCAGTTCCACTATATCCTTTTTGAGATTTCCCACACCAAGCCCGCAGCCCACTCCATGGGCCTCCCCGCGCCTCAGAACACCTCCCAGATGTGACTGGAAGTTGTGGACACGAACCAGAAGTCGTGTCCGGGAGGTGTTCTGAGGCGTGGGGAGGCCTTTCACGGTTGTTCAAATCTGCAGATGGCAAACCCGTGAATAATGGGGGGGGGGCCTGTATATACATTCCAAAATAAAAGGAATAAATAAAATGGTGAAAAGCAGGATGTCTAGGCCAGCAACCGGCGATTTTAATAATTGGTCATTACTTTTATAAGCTCAGAACATTTGTTTCAAAACTTTTAATATTTTTTTCTTACCTACTGGCACAATTTTTGGGTCATTTATCTATAAAAACACTTGAACCAACATACACATTCATATAACAGTTGCCAACCACCTTGCAGCCATCTCAGAAAGTCAAGAAAGCCATCAGAACTGCAGAAAGTGAGTTTTAGCACTTTGGTACCTAGACAAATCCTGATTCCTCCCAAGACAGAATTGTCACATATGCAGCCAGATCTGCTAGAGGACCATTGGTCTCATGCTGTTGGCATTGCCCTCTATGGGATGTCCTAGGGCTCAGATGACAGAATACTTGACAAGCCAGAGCTGAATGGCATTGCTGAAGAGCTGCTAGTGGGTCTCACTGGACGGGTTGGCCGAGTTATACTGGCAGCGCTACATACTAGGATCAAAGTAGGAAGAGCAAGGTGTGAGGTAGGTCAGAACTCTGTTGAAAAAAAACTATGTGGGAAAGTTTTTCTGTTGGCTCTGTGTTTTTATCCAATGTCTCTGGAGAGCTGCTATGGCCTGTAGTTGTGTCACTCAGGGCTGCTGCAGATGGACTTTCTTTCCAAGGGTGAGGTCGTGGGTGCTCCTGGAACTGGCCCAAGGATCATCCTGGTCTTGACCACCCAATTGCTCACAGTACTCCCCTTTGGCCTTGAGGGGCCAGAGGTCTCTAGCTCCTTAAAGGATCCTCTTCCCATGGAGGGCAGGGCTTGTCCCCGAAGGGAAAATTCCCTTGGGGCTAGGAAGGAGGGAACTACCCTCTGGCACCTCTTCCTTTTCCTGGGTGTGATCCCTCACTTCCTGTGCTCCCATCCCCTTTTCCAGTCTTCTCTTTGTCCGCTCTCCACCTCCCTTCTGCTCTCACCTTTTCTTTTTGGGTTACTTTCCCTTCTTCTGCCGTCTTTCCCTTTTCTCCACTCATTCTTTGCCCTCCATATACTTTCATCCAGCTTCTGTCCACACACCCTTTCTCCCAACTCCTCTCTGTTCCTCCAATCTGCTTCCTCCCACCTCCTTTCTATTCATTACTCTCCTTGTTCCCAGTGTCTCTCTGCACCTCTGCTTTCGCCCTCCCCATTGCCTGCCTTCCACTATAAAAGGGCTTCCACATGCTGTCCAGCTGAGATCGCTGTTGAACTGTTGCTTCGATTCCTGGCACTTGGTGATGATGTAATCACCAGAGCTACACTCTTGCCGTGGCTCAGTGCCAAGACTCTGCTTGAGCAGGGTTTTAAGGGGTTCATGGGAAGGCATATAGAAGTCTCAGAGATGTGAAGAGTTGTATGATGGGTACCTTATATTTCCTCGATACAGGCATTCAACCATGGTTAAGGAAACTGAGGTGATTCGTTGTCAAGGGTTACTCCTTTTCTCTCTGGGCATAGCCAGTTTCCTTCCAGTCCCATTCCCTAGCTCTACTGTTCCTCTGAATCTGTGGTGTAAGAGGAACGTCTCAGTTTGCAACAACGACAGTAATCATAACGGAGAAGAGCTGATGGGTGTCAGAAATGTTCTCCTGGGGAGCAACTAGGGAGTCTAAAGTGGTTAGAAGCCAGAGCTATCCCCTGTACCTGCAAGTCACTGATTGTCCAAGTCCCACTTTTGAGAACACGAATGCCGGTATAGCATATCCATACTTGCATAGGATGCCATTTGGATATTAATATGCAAGTCAAATATGTTCATCAGTCTTGGAGAATCATATACTGCGGCTATGTGGAAGCTAAGCTGGTGTGCATATGATTATGTCTGGATGAGACCCACTTGGATTTCCTCGTAAGCCATCTTGAGCTTCCAAACGGAAGAACAAGATGTAAGTCCGATCAATCCATCAAATGCAGAATTGGAATATTAAATATACGTTTGGGGAGGGAGGCATATAACTATCATTTGCCACCCTTCTGTATAATAACCACTTGCCAACAACACCCCTTTAAGCTAATTTGGAGCTCAGACTGCACGCCTTCCTTGCCTACCGCGTTCTGATTTGCAATGAGCATCTCTGTAGAGGGCTGAGGTGGTTACTTGACAGAGTAGCTGCACCAGTGCTATCAGAAGTGAACCCTTAATTAAAAAACTAATTAATTTAAAAAAAAAAGAATTCAAAGCATGCTAAGAATTCTGAATGGGCTGAAAAAGGAAGAGAACTAAGGGCCAATGCAGGCTTTACGTGGAATTTGTAATGTGGTGCTGTCATTGTATATTTTTGTATGTAGTGCAGCGGGGGGGCTTCAAAATGGGGTGAAACAATAACTGGGGGAGGGATATGGCATCTCTAGGACTTTCCCCCCTGCCATGGTTCCAATTCTGATAGTTCCCCATCCGTGGTGTGCTTTTTTTTTTTTGGCCCAGCATCTTTACGTCTGAGTTGATACTCGGGGTGTGTGTGTGTGTGTGTGTGTGTGTGTGTGTGTGTGTGTGCGTGTGCGTGTGTGTGCACGCGCATGCAAAGTCCTGTGTAATTGAAGATTTGGCAGTCTGCATGAAATCACCAATTTGTTGTGAAAGTTGGAAAAATGCATATGGGCAACTGCAGAGAGGCTGTATTAAACATTCCATGATGAGAAAGACAGGTGTAGGTTTAGTCATAATCAGAGTATAGTTGAAGGGGAGCAGCGGGGGAGCAGAGCAGGAGTGGTGATATCAGCAGGAGCACTCAGGGGCTGCCTTTGAAACTAAGAAGCATCATCAGGCTCAGCAGAAGGGAAACTGAGAACTTTATCTAGGGGCACATGTTAATGTCCAGCTATCGTCTTTCCCAAGGACTTCCTATGTAGTTCTTGTTACATTAAGGTTACAGTTCTGTGTAGATTTCCATGGGAGTAAATTCTATTGAACACAGTGGTACTTACTTCTGAGTAAACATGCAGAGACTAGAACTATGATTTATATTTTTATATTTACTTGGAATATTTTTAATTCCATTTTTCAATGTTTATGCGTTTGTTTTATACTACAACCTACTCCAAGCATTTGGGATGAAATGATATTTTTTATTGTTTTGTTTTGTTATATAGTCTTAATAAGATGTGGCTCTTGGGGCATAGCTTTAGGCCGCGTTTATGATGCCTGCATTTCAAAATTTACCACTACACCACAGGTTGTAATTTGGGGCAAATTAGATGTACACAGAAATGTATGTGCAAGAGGCACACACACCCCCAATTGGAAGTGCCTCGTTTTAATTAAAAAAGAAAAAGAACAGCCCTGCTAGGGAGCTAACCAAGTCAGAACTGGGGCTTGTGGGGAGGAGAAAGTTCCTTCCCTCCCCAAACACCATTTTCATGCTGAATTGCACTGCAGCAATTTACACCAAGCTCCAAAAGCTTGGAAACATGTCTCTTGTGCACACAACTGATTTGGCCATTGGCACTCATAGATGATGATGATGATGATGATTTATACGTATATCGCTTTTCAACAACAGCAACAACAAAAGTTCACAAAGTGGATTACAGACAAAATCAAATACAGTGTAATTAAATGGCTCCCTGTCCCAAAAGGGCTCACAATCTAAAAAGATGCAGAATACCAGCAGCAAACAGCTACTAGAAAAGACACTATGCTGGGGTGAAGTTACTGTGCTGGAGTTACTCTCCCCCTGGTAAATATAAGAGAATCACCACTTGAAAAAGTGCCTCTTTGCCCAGTTAGCAGGAGTATACTCCATGACACTTTCTGCAACAGGGGGAAAAATAGAAATAGACAGTACAATGATCAAAGATGATAAAATTAAACCTACACACACATACAGGCTTGCACACCTGAGTCTCAGGTTAGCACTTCTCCACCGCATGGAATGGGTTGGTGAATTTCCCTCTGATATTTGAGTTTAGGGCTTTATATGACTTTGGTCAGTCATGCAGTGTGTGTCTATAGATGATCTTGTAGACCGCACTGCAGGTCTGTTGTATATAACCCGCATGTCAGTATGCAAGCAAGTCATAGCGTGGTAGGTCATGACAATTGCTGCTGTGATTGATGTACCAGTGTCTGCACAGAAATAGAAGCAGTCTCAGTACTGGGAAGTCTTATGATGCACAGTTATTTTATTTTATTTTTATAGGTACAAAGTGATCTTTTGACTCTTCTTCTCACAACCTGCTGTGCTTTGGGATTCGAGGGCATAAAGATAGCCGGGGTTTACATCTGCGCAACTGACATCATCCTCAAGGGATAGGAACATGAGAGGGAAAGGTTAGCAATAGAATGCGAGGGGCAGAGCAAGTTGGAGAATCAAGAGACATAAAGTATTTTGAAATGCTTAGTGAGCAGAAGCTGGCAGAAGTATTTCTTCTTCAAAACAGAGAGGATTTTTTTTGTCTAGTAATATGCCCATAAGGAGCCTTAGAGAGCAATGATGTCCCAATCTAGATAGACATTTTTTTACACATACTTCTTTAAGAAAAGATTCAGCACCCACAGCAACCCAATACTTAGGAGCATTGAGACAATTCAGTTTGCAAAGTCGTCTTGTAGTAAGGAAACATTTGTTCCCTTACCATGGAGCAAGCATCCATTGCCCCAATGGGTCTCCTTAAATCTGCATGAGCCATTTTGCTGGTGCAGAACCGAGGAGAGTAAGGGAGAGGGAATGGGGAAAGGAATGGGAATAAGATATTGTTTGCATGCTGCTGCCACCAGGATCCACCCGTCTCTCCCTGTTCCGCCTCCCGCCTGCCCCCTCTCTGCCCAGGCACACCCCTGTTCCTCCCCTCCCTGCTCTGGTCCACCCACTGCCTGCCCCCATCACCAAACTCCTGACACTGGCAGTGGGTGGCTCCTTCATTCGCACACGCATGTGGCCACTAGCCATGTGTGTGGTGGTCTCATCGCACACACCATCGCAGCAGCACTTCCGCCGGTGGAATGCTTAGTTAGGATTGGGCCTTTAAGGTCTTCTTCTTCCATTACACACTGAAGACCTAGGTACCTTTCTTAGAGTTCACCCATACCTACAATGTATTAAAATGGTGGAGCTATAAGTCCCTCTTCATACATGTATGCTCATCACTTAATATCACAATGGTACAAATTTGCTATACAGCTGTCAAAGATGAACAGCCCAATCCTATCCCTTGCCAGCCCAGACCATGCAGATGAGGTCGTGCTGTTGGGGGTGGGGGATGGCCCAGGAAAGGTAAGTAAAAATCTTTTGTACTTACCTCTCCATAGGCCCTGGCCTCCATTGGGTCTCCTCAGACCTATGCCAGCTCTTTAACTTGCTGAAGTCTGAGGAGCATCCTGGGGCGGGGCGGGGCCGGGAAGGGGGGATAGGATCTCAGTGTGTGCAGCTGCCACTGAGATCCTCCCCTGAACTGCCCCCAACCCAGCTCGCTCCCCTTCCCAATCCGCCCCCGTCGCTGACTTACCAGTTACGATAGGGAACAGAGGAGGTTCAGCGGGCTGCTGGTTGTTTGCAGCCTCTGGTTGTTTGCCCTGGCGGCCATGACCTGCTGAATGGCAGGGCAGCTCTCCCACCATTGGCACAGGTCCTACGCTGATGGATCATTTATTATTTATTTATTAAAAGATTTATATACCGCTTTTCTAAAAATTCAAAGCGCTGTACAGGCATACAGCAGCAACAGGGAAAGAAAAATAAATAAATAAAGGGGTCATGAGATCCATCTGCATAAGGCCCTGATAAGTTTGGGCCGAAAATCCCATTGCTAGGGCTATTATAGCATTCCAGCACAGTACTTATATTTGTTTTGTTCTAAGTGTTATTGAAGACGTAACAAAATAGCATATCTGGGGTGGAGGGAAGGGAAAAGAGTGTGTGCGTGTGCGTGTACATTTGCAATATCTCAAGGTTATCAGAAGAAGACAGTAGCGTAGCCAGAGTGGGTGTGGTGCTGTAAGTAGCGCAAGACACTGCAACACGTGTGTCAGCGGCCCCTCCCACTCACCGTCATAACCATTCCGGGGAGCAACAGCAACACGCAGTATGCTCCCCACAGCGCAGCGTCGCTCCCCGAATGGCTTCGACAGCAAGTAAGAGGGTCCGCTTACCCATGTGTTGCAGTGTCTTGCGCTACTTACAGCACTGCACCCCCTCTGGCTATGTGACTGGAAGAAGGCAGGCAGATGTAATGACATGTGTGTGAGAGAAATATCCCAGTGATACCTCAGTACTTGTAATAAAAAGGAGGGCTTGTGAGCTCCACTCTTACCTCTTCCTTATCTTTTACACCTGCATAGGAGTGGACTCTGCCTTCCCCTGATGATGTGCTGCTGTAGTCTTGAAGGGGAGGGGCAAAACACGTGATATGTATGTATGCGTATCAACTTTTAGTAACCTAAGAGAGAGAGTCTGAGGACCATCTCCTTTGACTCAGTGCTAATGCTAACATTACATTTGTCTCATGATGTTTGGCCTGTTCATGTGATGTGTACGTTCATTGGTAAGGCAGATGGTAGGTTGGGTCTCCTGCTTTCCACTTAAGGAGTCTACATGCTTCATTCTTTGATCGCATGGTGTGCAAGGCTTCTCTCATGGCATCATGTTCATTTGTATTATAACCGTGTTGGATGCTGCTCAGATGCATGTCCTTAGTTGGCCTGAGCACCGGAGTTGCTGCCGGAGTTGTTAATGTTGCAGAGACTATCTAGGCTTATAAACCTCTATGGTTGCCTCTTAAAGTGTGGCATTCTTTGCCTGAGTAGTTCTGAGCAACAATACAATTTTGGAAGAGGACAAAGTACTTCCTTCTTAACAATGTGGTGAATCATGTGAGGTAACCTAGGGGAAAAAAATCTTAGAACATCTTTCAGATTCAAACTGATCATGCAATCACATTTTGTTAAGAATGAAGAACACATGTGCAACAATCCATCCCAATTGCCACATGTTGACATATTCCTGATAAGCCGTGTAATGTCTGCAATCTCCCATATAAGATAATATGAGCTGCCTCAATGGATCAGAACATAGCTTCATCTAGCTCAACTGTTTCCAACCGCGGTCAGCTGAACTTGATGTGACGGTAATTGAGTGGTGCTGGACATGCTCTAGCTATGCACAAATTAGAAAATGTACATTCCCTGCACTTCATTTTCCTTTGCAATAAATGTCCTGTTGGAGATACTGTCTTTGCATTTCCCCAGCTCAGGGTATGTGCAAGCCACCTCCTCATCAGTAGCCTGTGCATCTCTTAGGCAGGTGAAAAGCAAAGTCCATATTTGATGGTGATGCGATGGTGTTGCAGAGGAGCAGGAAGCAAGAGTCATGGTTGGTACTTGCTCTTTCAGCACAGAAACTAAGCATCTGAATTGATTCTCAGAGGGCCTGTGCAAAGGGACTATAAAGGTAGCCAGTGTGCAAATCAAGATTTTGCAGGCTGCATGAAAATTGCAAAATTGTTGTGACGTGCATGAAATTGACCAATGTGTAAACCGAGTATGTGCGACTCCAGAATAGCTGTAATAAACATCCCATGAGGAAGAGGACAGATGTAGGTTTTAGTCGTAATCTGGCCTCTCATTCACAGATGTTCCATGGCACATGCTGCAGTGGGCTGTAGTAGCTATGTAGATGGTAGGTATGTAGACAGTATATTTGTTTTCATGTTATAGCCTAATACAATACTTGCTATGCTTGTACTGCGTGCTACTAAATTTGGCTTGCATTTCATGCATTGGTTTGCATTAGAAATGAAAATTTTCATTGGTAAATGATTCTCATGAACGTATATCGATGATCAAAGGATTTAGTGACAGGTAATTAGGCTGCAATCCTCAACACATTTACTCAGAAATGAGCCCCATCCAACTCAGTGGGGCTTCCACCTAACCATGCGCAGGATTGCACTGTAGGTATGCTTGGCTGCATTCTTTCAGTGCTGAGCTTCAGGCTGATCTTGATCTTACCCAGCAGTCCCATACATATGGGGGGGGGGCGAGCCAAGGACTCCCGACGCCTGAAGTGGCATGCCAAATGCTATCCCCTTACCCGATGATGCGTCAGCCTTTGCTCCTCCCACTCCAATGTTCTAGCCCACCACTCTCCTTCCCTCCACATTTCCTCTTCCTCTCTGTCCCCCTCTTCCTTTTCCAAGCCAGGGAGCAGAAGGAGGGGCAGTGGAGGCAAGTGGGTGGGCAGAGATGGGCACCACCACCAGTCGGCTGCCTGAGGTACCCACTTCAGTTGATGCTGGGAGTGGAGAGGTTCTGCTCCCTGGATCCTTCCTGCTTGGCCAGTTTAGAAGCAGCAACAGAGACAATGAGGCAGCAGTGATGATGGAGACAGGATAGCAAGGTGTGCATGTGCCAATAGTGGCATTTGGCCCTGCTTCTGAGCCCAATTGCCCTGGACTTTATTGCTTGTATTTTGCTGAGCTGGACTGCGACCAAGCCTCCAGCTCTCATCTTGAAAGTCTGCTCAAGAGTGCTGTGGAGCTACTACCGGTAGTAGAGGCTTCTAGTTTGGCAAGCAGCACCTCTAGCACTGTGAGCAGCACCTTTTTGGTTTGGGGCTTGACAGGAAGCGCCCCACTATTGAATCACCAGTCAGAAATCTGGTGCCCTTGAAAGTTCCCCAGCTCCATACTAGCTGGCACATGACATTTGAGAACATGCTGTTCTTCCTAGAAGAGATATTTATACTATTGCTACATGTATGGAAATTCCCCCAATTTATCATTCACGATATATGCTTATATCTAATTTAAGACCGACTGTAAATATTTATCCTCATACTAAGAAGAAAGAGACCAATATTTGCCTTCCTTTCCTAAATCCTGCACAGTTGGTTAATTTGGCTGTGCTTAACTGGAATACTTACCCGAACTATCTTTACAAATAACACAGCTTTTTTCTTCTGATTGTTGGGCTGGCTTCCTACAATTCCCGCTTTGACCAAGGAGCATCCCTGCCAGGCTCCCCACAAACAAACCTACCCCCCCTTCCTTGGCTAAGTGAAGCTTGTTTCCATGGTAGCCTCATTAAATTTGCATCTTGTTCAGCTTGGGCTGCATCACGGCTGCAAGTTGTATTTTTAGCCCGTGGCAGTTACATAATGAGAGAACTGGGGAGAGTGAGAGCAGGGAGGCTCCAGTGAGAGACAGTGACTTTGTGCGGCCCACTTGACTAACTTTGTTCATCTGGGGCCCTGTGCAACTTCTGTAGCTGGTAGATCCAGAGTTGTCCCTGGCACATATCACCCAGCGAGGCCATGCGCTTTTTCCTTTCCATGAGCTCAGTCAGCCAGGCAGTGGGTATTTAAAAGTGGATATCACTTAATACATGGAAGAGGATTGATGGCTGCCAGCCTCTGGCGCATGCCAAACCCTTGAAATATTGTTCTTGAAGGATGAGGCAGGTCCAGGAAGAGACACACCTTGCCTTTTGGAGGGGAACCAGCCCATGGGCTTCCTCCTTGAGAGTTTCTACCTGTTTTTTTAAAACAAGAGGACAGGAAGAAGAGGGGGAAGAGAGAATTGCCCATTCAGAATTTTCTGTCTCCAAAACTTAATGTCCAAAATAAGAGCTCTTGGGCTTAAAACCCTGCCCAGGAGTCATAGCCTCTGACCTGAGAAGCCTTTCCTCAGTCACTAATGCATGGAAGGGTGGTGGTGGTTGCAGTTACTCAGTGATCTGTGCATATACTACCCACAAGTCTCTTTGCATGTACCCAAAGACACTGTTGATACCAACCTCCCCATGGAGTGCCCTCCCCCACCATCAGAGGTAAGGCAGATGGCTATTGAGGAGTGGGCCTTTTAACTGTGGTGCCCTGCTTCTGAAACCCTCTGCCCAGGGGAGGCTCATCTGGTGCCCACTCATGTCCTTGTCTAGTACATTCTAAAATGATATATAAAGGCCAAGTTATATTATTATCCCTCAAAGCCTGCAAGGACCATTTTACACTTTGTGTGAGATGCACAGAATGGCAATACAGTTTGGCCCACATCTTGCACGAGGGTTAGCACGTAAAGCTAAAATTGCATATACTATATGCAAAATTGTATTGTGAAAACCCCTGACATCTGGAAAACGCATACTGTCTCTTTAAAGATGACGAGACACAGACGGAAACAGCAGCTTCATTCACAGGCTCCCTCCAGGGCACGTATTTAGTAAGCAGAATGGCAGCCGGAATCGCCTGCAGCGTTTAAACTGCTGGGGGTAGGGGTGTTTTTGGTTTGCCAACTGCGTGAAGTTGAATTCACACAAGTCTACTGTGCACAAGTTGCAGGCTAGACTGTATCTGTTTGCTGAATCAGTTTTCTTTCCAGCAGCCAATCTAAGTTATTGTCTGGTCTGTTTTGTATCTCCTATTCTCTGGGACCCAAAACAGCGACAACTCTCTGTATTAAGCTGCTCTGGAAAGTGGAGCACAGAAATAAGAAGACATATCCCATGGTGGGAACCACATGGAAACGAATGTACCAAGTACTCCTGTTGGGTAACCTATGTTCATTTCTGGGGCAGTTGTGCAGGGCTCCTACACAACAAAATGCATGGAGGTGATTCTTGATAGGTTGCTCCCATGGTGCCTTTATTGCGGTCTTTAATTGTTCCTGCTTCAAGGCTAGTGCCAGGCATTTGAAACTGTCCCAATTCTTGTTTGTGATATGTTATATCTTCCCCTTGCAAGATCAAAATCTATATCAAGGTTGTTTATGAGGGTAAGGCCAAAACATTTTTAGCTTGAAATGGGACTTACATCCAAGTACGTGTGCCTAAGATGGAAGCCTTCAGTGTTTCACACCCGGAGCTGTGACACTAGCAGTCATCTCCAGCCATTATGGGTGACTCTGCAAGCGTGCTTATTTGATGTAAGAATGCTGCTTGTTAGAAGATAACGTGTTATGTTATCAGAGTGGTGAATCAGTCACAGATATCGTGTGCTCCAAAGGCTTCCTAATCTCTTCTTTGCCGGTGAATCTTCTGCTGATACCTTATAGAAATTCATGTTCGTCACAGCATGTTGCACACTTACCAAGAATAAACAGTTTAAGCATGTTAGTCACACACACACAGGCAAAAGAAACTGCCCTTATGGACCAAAGCTTCAGCAAGCACAGGGTTAATTCTCTTACTGGATTGCCATGCAGAATCAATCAACTTGTCAGGCAAAACTGTTTTTCAGTTGCAGAAAGAAATAAAAAAATCAGTATTATTGGCTGGTTTGTGGAGCAAGGCATTGTGGTGAATGAGGGGAGCCCTGATTCTGGAGTAAAGGTTTGTTAAAATTGAGTTTTCATACCTAAACCAAGAAGTTGTGAGGGATGTTTGTGTGTTTGGGAACATTTTGCTTTCTTCTTGATATTAATCCTGTAAATGAAATCACCCTCTTTTCAATCTAGAATCAAACTGTAAATCTGCTAGTTTGATTCTGTGAACTAAATGCATCCCTGAGCTTCACTGACATCATTGGAGTCTGTGTATCTGTTCGGAATTGTGTATCTGTTCGGAATTGTAAAAAGTATGACTCTTCTTTCGGAAGTGATTGTAAAATAGTGGTTAGCAACAGTAGTGTAGCTGGGGGGGTGGAGCGGTGCAGTAAGTTTTGTACAGCACTACACAACAGTGCAAAGTGGCGCCCCTCCCACTCACCGTTGGAGCCATTCTTGCAGTGAAGGCAACACCATGCAGCACTTACCGTGCAGCACTTACCGCCCCCCCTCTAGCTACACTAATGGTTAGCAACTGGTAGTCCCAGGGTCAAATATGGTTACTGGTTGGCCCAGTGAGCAATCCAGTCCTATAAGGTTAAAGGCTTACATGGTTTGGATCCTGGGTATCTCAAGGACTGCTTTCTGCCAAGTGTGTCTTCCCACTTGTTGAGATGTAACTTGAGCTCTGCTCCTTGAGCCTCCCCTTTCTGAGGCTCAGTTGACCTGTATGTGAGATAGGGCCTTCTCTGTAGTAGCCCCTTGGCTTTGGAACTCCCTGCTGGAGGGAGTTCAGAGTGTTCCCTCCCTCTCAGCCTTCAAAATAGATTTAAAGACCTGCCTGTTATTCAAGGCCTTTGATGTTTGATTGGTGGGGGTGATGAACTATTTACTACTTTTTAGATGGTTTTTATTGTCTCTGCTTTATTTGATTTTTATTGCATTTTATTGTGTGTGGGTTTTTAAACCATTTTTTCTATTTGTTGGAGCATTGGAGCCTGCTGGTGAATGGCAGAATTCAAACAAACCCAGAGGTAAAGGACAATGATGAAGGGAGCAGTATAGCTACTGGAGTTGTCAACCCCACCAGTCGGAGGGTGTTGACACACCATGGCATAGCACTTTCTCAAGGCAGCCCTGTAGTAAAACCCATTACTGCCCAGGCCTGCAAAAGGAAACAGATAAATTTTGCATTAGGGCTTTTTCTCCACTTCTATTGGTGGGCTCCGACATAGCAGGGAAGGACATAATTGATGCTCTGTACCTTTAAATCTGCGAATGGTGTGGCATGGATTGCCCAGAGCTGACATTGCTCCAGGAACATAGGTTGGTTGTATGTTAAGCATGCAGCTGATATTTACACACTCCTTGGGTTTGTACTGGTGTCGATGTGCCTCAGGGCTGATTAATGCAAAGCAGTGGGGCAGTGTGGTGGCAGTGATGAAACAGCTTCATGTGCAGCAGCTCATTTCAGGGCTCCATCATTTCAAGCAGTTTGGAATATTGGGGTGGAAGAAGGTGCCCATGGAGGACATTGGTAGAACAGCACAGTGTGCTGCTGCCTCTACACAGTTACATTTCAAGTATGAGTCAGGTCTTGGTGCCTGGTGGTTCTTCCAGATCAAATAAGAACACCGTTTCTGAAAGATCTGTCACCGACACATATGCCTCTGACAGATCAACCATTGTCAACATTAAAAAAATGTTCTGCAAGCCAAATTCTGCCTTTGTGATACCTATGTGGCGCAACATTCGCCTTCAGTTGGACTCTGCTTGGTGTCGCCATGGGCCTAGTTTATCCTGCCAAGCTTTTATTACTTGTGTGGCTGTGAGAGAAAGAAGAGGGGGGGGGGAACCCCAGCTTGACTCTAAACCAATAACTCTGAGCTCTAATAAAACCTATCTCTTTGTTTGTAAACTGAGAAAAAATTGATCTGAAATCATTGGGATATAATAAACACACACCCCCATGATGCCACTTTAACAGCTAGCTTCTGAGAAAAGCACTAGACTTTAAGCTGTTTGAAGTATTAGGATTATTTGATTTTTTTTCTCAAAATGGTGATGACTTTATTAACTGTTGCTGGGGAAGCACAGACTCTCATATTATAGTGTTGCTGGGTGGATACAATCTATAGTTTGCTTTTGTAAATGGAATTCTAGAAAGTAGTAGCCCGGTTCAGAAGTTTGTTCTCCATGGAGAGCGAACATGTGAGGAGTGTGGTGGGATTGTGCCTGCTCACCATGAGCCCACACCATCAATGTGCCAGCTAGTAATTCCCCATGTTCAGCTTTTGCAGAGGCCAATGCAGAGGTGGGGGCCGGCATTCTCTCGTCATCGGAACTTTGGAATGCTGAGACAGAGCCGTAACCCAGAGGCACCAGCTGACCCGCCAGAACTCAGTCATCCAACTCACATTTATGTCTGTACAGAAGTAATAGATTTTTCAAGTTCCTTTGTTTTAACAGCCTTGCAGCCCGATCATATGAATGTTCATTCAGAAATATGTCCTGTTGAATTAACAAATAGTCACAATGTACCACTACCAATACGTCCAATTTCACCATTCAAAATGTGACATTTGAGTTCTGAATGTGAGATTTCACCTCAAAACTTGAGGGATTTGTTTGGCATTTCTAGATAGTTTTAATTTTGGAATGTGTCAAATGCAAAAAACACATAAGCTGTCAACTACTAAATACAATTGTATGCCAACTATTCAATACCACTGAATATCGCAATAAGATATGAATGTATGTATTAGATTTATACCTTGCCTATATCGTCTACAGTGAAACTCGTGGCAGCATACATGGTGTTCTCTGGTGGTCTCCCAACCAGGCACTGCCCAGATCCAGGCCTGCTTATTCAGGGGATATCAGACAAATATTTGAGCATTCAGAGGATACCTGGTAAACATTTGACTCCAAAATTGACCGAGAACAATTTTTATTATTTATTTATTCACATTTTTTATACCGCCCTTCCTCCAAGGAGCTCAGAGTGGTGTACATATTTCCTCCCCTCCTTTTTGTCCTCACAACAACCCTGTGATGTAGGTGGGGCTGAGAGATAGTGACTGGCCCAAGGTCACCCAGGAAGCTTCGTGGCTGAGCGGGGATTTGAACCTGGATCTTCCAGGTCTAAGTGCGACTCCCAAACCACTACACCATCCAAACAACTGTGAAGAGAATCTATTTCTCTTCACAGTTGTTCTCTGTCAAGGTAGAATGGGATAGTCCTTCACTCATTTTGATTTCTGAATGTACATGTTTGCATCAATCATGGAGACAAAGGTGTCTTCATGTTATTTTTCCCCTCAGGAAATTGGAAATATGAGGAAAGATTAAAGGGACCATTGTATAGCTTAACTAAATATATGACTTGTGTGTGTGTGTGTGTGTTGGGAGTCTGCTAGTAATGATGGCTATTCATGCTGAGCATTGACCAGGAGAGGAGGGGATGTCAGATCTTTACTGGTGGGCTTCACTCGTTGGCAGTGGCCTCTTACTACTGGATGTCTGACCTCACGTGCTACGTCTGCTCTCTTGTATATAATAGTTCTATGGCACAAAGCAAGTTAACCTTCAGCACAGACAACTGTTCTGCGTAACACAAAGCTCCTCGCAGATAACCTTCCTCTCCTCTCCCGCTTCTTCCAACACTTCCATCTTTGCCACCATCTCCATAGCAACAACACTGTCGCTAAAATATAGCAAAAACTTCTATATATAGCTTCCAGATCTCCTTGCCTTCAGCTCAGAGCCTTAAACCAGGGAAGACAGTTTAAGCACTACGTGGCTAATGGGGGAACAGAGAAGGATGTGTAGTGGGAGTGGTGTAGAGAGGGGACTGAAACTAGGCCCTGAACTTATTTCTTTCTGAATGACATTTTTTTTTGCCATATGAGTAGAAAGGCAACCAAAAGCATTTTGGCCCAGGAGATCCCTACTACATTTTACAGCCACAATTTTTATTGTGAATAAAAGACCTTTGATTACTTTGTCAGACAATACATCCACATTGGGGTTTGACATAAGAGTCTGTTCCCACAGTGCATGCAATTAAACTGGACAATCCAACTTGAAAAGGCACAACAAGGGCACAGAGCAACTACAAGTCTACTTCTCATACAGGGCAATCTTATGCATGTCGACTCAGAAGTGAGTCCCACTGAGTTCAGTGGGACATACTGCCAGGTGCGTATAGGATTGCAACCTGAATCACCATGTATGTTCACAGACACACAAACCAACAAACATGTTCCCAAAATGTGAACTAAACCTCTTTAAGAAAACGTTGGCCATTGCTAAAGTAGACACAGACCCATCTCTTCAGACATAAGAACATAAGAAGAGCCCCGCTGGATCAGGCCAAAGGCCCATCTAGTCCAGCTTCCTATATCACACAGTGGCCCCACCAGATGCCTCAGGGAGCACACAGACATAAGTGCAGATTGATATGTTTGTCTGTTGCTTGGAACAGGGTGTTGACCCCATCCATTTATCTCTTCACCTGTTCTGCCTTATGGTACAGGTGTCTTTGTGTGGTTCTTCCAGTGATTGATGACTGATTGGCGTTGATTGCCAATGTGAAGCCTAGAAGTGTGTTTCTAGGACATTCAATGAACACATGTGAGAGAGAGAGAGAGAGAGAGCTGTGTTTGGCTGTGGCTTCCTTGTGTTGTGTATGCCCACCACCATATGTTTCCAGAACACACTTTTCAGGGTTCGCCTAATGCCAAGGCATCTGCAGCAAAATCTGCTATGGTAACTATCACTTGGCTCGGACTTGCAGTTACTCTAGTTGACAAAGATGAATGGTTAGGCTTGAGGGCTTTTTTTCTTGGGAGGCAGATTATTTCTTCCTGTTTGACTAGTTAACAGTCTTTGTAGACAATTTAAATTAGGATTTATTTACAGGTATTTAGTAAATGTGCTCACCCCCCTTCAATAGAAGCTCCCAAAGTGGCATCCAATTGGAAGATGCATTAGGTATTGCAATAAATTAAAGTTTTAGCTATTTAGATCGTTAGATTTTTAACGTGGTCTCTCCTGTCTTTTCTGAGTCTGCTGCTCTACTTAGGGGTTCTATGTTCTTGGGATAAACACAGGATTTTGCTGCTGATAGGTTGCAGTGAAAGCTTCCCCAAAATGCTAAAACAGGATTTCACTGTAAAGGAAACTGAAATAAAGATTACACTGAACTAAAAATGGAAACAACAATGCAAAAAAAAAATCCACCAACAACAATAGCCCTGCCTTTTTCATACTTGTACCTGAATTTAGAGGGTAAAAAAATAGGTTGAAATTGAGACACTGTGTCCATTCTTCTACGTGTTACTTAATTTGCTAATCGCCATCTGTTAGACTGCATGTGTAGTAACATCCAGAGCCTCTGATCCTGTTTGGCCTCCTTTCTTAATTAATCACTGGCACCGGTGCAAAGTGAATGCAAAACAATGCTGCAATGCCTTGGTGATAAGCTCCCTTTGCATATGTGCAAATATGGCTAATCAAGATGGCATATTCAGGATAACCGAGACTTTCATTTATTTATTGCAATTTTATGGTAAGAAGGTGAATTGACAGCCGTGGTCACATGAATGTGTGGGAGGGCATGGTAAATGACCACACACTACTCTTTATTAGCGTTCACATATTACATGGCATGGGTCATCCATGTGACTCTAAGATCATAACATCCTTAGGAATCTGCCCATATCGAATATGCTATTATTATTTATTTAGGGCCACCACTGCACTAGACATACAGTAGTGCTTTACAGAGTAGCATAAGTAGCAAGAGGAACATCCCTGCCTAAGAAGATTACAGATTGAGTGCTGATAAATGAAGAAGCAACAAAAGGCAAGGAAGGAGGAAAGGAAAAAGTAAGGACAATAGTAAGGGATGACAAGGGTAAATGGTAGTGATCATCACTCTTGGGCAAGTCAGGAATTCCTGAGGACTATTGCTTCCCACCTTTATCATTTGGATTCCAGAGCTGCTGACTATACACAACTCATAGCATCTCCTGGTGGCATGGCTTCACAGAGGGGCACAGGCATAAGAACATAAGAAGAGCCCTGCTGGATCAGGCCAAAGGCCCATCTAGTCCAGCTTCCTGCATCACACAGTGGCCCCACCAGATGCCTCAGGGAACACAAGACAACAAGATACTTGTATCCTGTCGCCAGTCCCTTGCACCTGGCATAAAGAAAACCTACTCCTACAACCAGGAGGTTGCTTATCCCCATCATGGCTTGTAAGCTGTGATGGAATTTTCCTCCATAAATCTGTCCAATCTCCTTTTAAAGGCATCCAGGCCAGGTGCCATCACCACCTCCTGTGGCAAGGAGTTCCACAAACCAAAGCCTGCCATGCCCATTCAGCACCTGCAGAGACAGAGAACCTATGCTGAATAGCAGCTGTGGAAGGAGATTTGACTACTGTACAGTGCATGAGTAGGAAAGAACAGGAAGCTGGGCTAGATGGAATTTGACCTGATCCAGAAGGGCTCTTATGATTTCTACCTTTCTTTTCACCATACATGGTTTGTTTCACCATTCAAGTTTGTTTCTGGTTCATTCAGTTTCATTTGATTTTAGCCTTGATTTTATGGGTAGTATGTGCTGTAAGTGGTAGTTTGTGACTCCCCTTACCACTGTAGTCTGTTGCATGTGATTCCTCCCAGTATTATGTCCCTAAGCCCTTTAGTTCTGTGGCTGGAAATACTGTATCTGAAATTGGAGAGCAAGCAGAAAGTTTGCCCACCCCAAGTGGCCAACAAAAATTACAGCAGCTACACTGCTGGTGAATAATACATTAAAGTCATTACAAATCTTTCACTATTAATATTTTAACAGAAGCAAAGATCTTTATTTTATATGTACGGTTTGGTCTTGACGATGTCCCATTAATTACTA
Organism: Plestiodon gilberti rubricaudatus; assembly: GCA_026170595.1. NCBI lineage: Eukaryota > Metazoa > Chordata > Lepidosauria > Squamata > Scincidae > Plestiodon > Plestiodon gilberti. The sequence continues at coordinate 258,394,211 of JANXHW010000001.1, read as the reverse complement.
TACACCAAGCACGAAAGCATTTCCCAGTAGTTCTAATTGAAACACAGGCCAATTTACTAATTAGCTCAAGATTACAAGGGGAATACACAAAAAGAAATTGCTTTTGTGTCGATGCTTCTTTCTGTTTCTTTCCACTGAGAGTGGTACAGCAGCAGTATCCATGTTTGGAGTGGCTAAGGTTAGATGTTGCAGGCAGCTTCTTCTCCAAAGTGAGAGGAATTCACATGGAAACAAAGCTGAATTAACTGTTAGGTTAAGTACTTTATAGAGTATGACCCATGACAAATTGGGACTCTCGGTACAGAGATGTCCCCAGTGTGTTGAGTGGGTTTAGCAGAAGATGGGGCTGCTTAACAATTCCCTGCAGCTCAGGAGTGACGCAGTCATAAAGAAGGATGTCTTGATCATGGAGTTGGGAAATAAAATTGATATAGCAGAATCATTCCAGTTGTCTGCAAATTGATATAGCAGAATCATTCCAGTTGTCTGCAAAGAGGGGATTACAGCAGGAAGGAATGTGGGCAAGGGGGGAGCCTTTATATAAAAGATGACCTGAACATGGATGAAAGATTTGGCTGAAGGTGCAGAGGGGAAAGGGTAGAGCTGAGAATTGTTGAAGAAAAAGAAGTGATAGTATAGCAAGAGGCTGGATGAAAAGAAAAGTGATGGTCTCATTATTAGAGTTCCTTGGGGAGTGGTGAAATAACAAGACCTTCTACAGTGACAGGTTTGGGAAGAGAGTTTGGGTAGAAACATTTGTAGAGAAACATACACCTGCTCCGTTTCTGAGTTCATGGATTCTTTTCCCTAGCGTTTCTGCGGGCATTTGTTCACAACTCAATGAAGTTGAAGGCCAAGGCAGCATAACCCTACAAACCACTGAGAGGAAAATAATGAAAATTTCAAAGCTTCTGGCATGTCTTCATTGAAACAATGGTGGTGTATACACACATGGCAAGAACTTCCAGGCCACCATCTTGCTACTCCCTGCATTGGAGCTGAACTTAAACTTAAGATTGCGAATATAAGGAAGGAACCCAGCTATGGAGGAATACTGGACATACAGTAGTCTCTTGTGGGATTATGAAAGGGATGCCTGTAAGTGCTAATGGGCATCCCAAATAGCAACATTTTTTTTTCAGTTGAATTTTGTTATTTACACTTCTTTCTTTGCACTTGGCAGCGAAGCTTACTGAGGGCCCAGTCCTATCCTTATGGTACACAGGTGTACCACGGGTTCTTCTGCCAATGTACCGCGAGGTTTGCTGGCATGATAGCCTCCTACTCGATCTGCGGAGTGCTGCTGCTGTTGCAAAGACTGGAAGGGCATACACCAGCAGTGGCACCGCACAGGCTGGTCATCAACATGGTCATGGGCGTGGATCAGGGCAGGGATCAGCTGAGAGTAGATGGAGGTGGGATGGAGTGGATCGCGGTGGTGGCGACAGATGCCAAATCCTATCCCGTTCTCCTGGGCCTGACATGCCCACGTTGGCTTAACAGATCTATGCCAGCAATTAATTTGGTATAGATCTGAGTAGGCCTGGGACCACAGAATAGCTGGAGAGGTAAGTAAAAATTTTCTTTACTTACTTCTCCCACCCAGCCTAGCTCCCAGCCAGCCTACAGGATCCAGCGCAATGGTATCGCTAGCCCCCCGCATCCCGGGGCAGGGTGACATCGCGCCACCCCTGCAGTAAAGTGCTTTGGACAGAGTAAAATAGGTGCAGTCGTCTTTTAAGCAAGCATAGTATTCAGTATAGCAGAGTGGAGTGTATACTCTGACTGTGGTGAATATTCATGCTGCTTGTTTTTCCAGTGCATTTTAGTGGTGCTCAAACTGTTTCTTGAATGACCAACATCAATCTTCTTGAAAGAAATGGTTTTTCATCAAAGGTGGATTGGCTTTCGTTTATGTGCCCAGGGCACTGCATTTCCCATAGTGCTCCAGGGTCTCATATTTTTGTGGCGGTGCTCTAAGAGACTGTGCTGTATTGAAAGGCACACAAAGGTATATTTTTTTTCTTTCTTACCTCTGATGTGCTGATGGGTACATGCTGCTGAAAGCCTCTACAGGCAGAGAATGTTTGATCTTTGCATCAAACAAAAATCTACCTCGCCTTGTCCCAGTTTAGTTTTGTAGGAGCAATAGTCACAAAGGAACGATTTGTGAGTGAAATAATATGGTATGGCTCAGTTTAATTTCTTTCCATTCCCCCCCTTTCTTTTTGTCTGAATCTTCTTCCTTCTCCTCCTACATGAGCAAATAATAAGTTGAGGGTAAGTTTGGGGTCCAAGGAGCATCTTTTACTGCAAAAAAAAAAAAAAAAGAGTGTGAATGGTGCCTTCTTTGTGTATTTCTCTCACACCGAGTCCCTTTCAGTGCACTATTGCTTCACTTTGATAGAGTTTACTGGGATGGAATTGTTTACTGTCACACCCTGACTTAGAAGGCAGCACAGGGCAGGATACTGAAGTATCTACTTATATGTTTGTGGTGTGTGTCTATAGAAGAGAAACAATTGAAGCTTGTCTGAGAATAAGGGGACGTTATCCTTGTGACTCTTCAGTGATCCAAGCTTCTTAGGCAGAAGACTTTTTTTTTAATCTTGAAATGCTGCTGATAAAGCAAACATTTGTCCAGGAAAACTGGATGAAATGGGACTCTTCCCCCCGTCCTTCGAGGTAAACCTACAAGACTGTTCTGGGGATCACTCTGTATTTCTCTGTGGCTCTGCCACACATGGATGTTCCCCTGCTCCATTGGCAAGTGTAACAAAGGAACAACTGTTCATTTTCTGTTGGTGACCAGGGCCTGATGAACAACAGCAGCACATGGAGATAATACAGCATCCGTTGATGTAGCGGCATGCGCTCCTCTGATCCCTTTGGCTGCCAATGGCAGGCTGCCCACTGTCTCATCTGTGCAAATAAAAGTCCGTCACTACACAGTCAATGCCTCTTTGCCATTCGCTTGCTGTTGATTTTTGGAACCTCTGGTAGCACCTGGATAATAAGTCAAAAAGAAGTATGGGAGGGCCATGTAGCTATCAGAAACCACAAACCAAGCACTGCCCTAGCCCTCTCTTAAGATAGACTGCCCCTGGGTATGGAGGCGATACAGGCCCATCATTATTAAGGCAACTAAATACTGTCCCAGTTCTCCCCTGAAGTATGCTACCTCTGAACCTGAAGACTTCTCCAACCCTACGAAAGGCCACTCTCCTTCTAGGATCTAGATGTTGACCCCCAACATTCCCTGCCTACATTCACAAAATGCATTTACTCTTGCATTTCTGGAGAGTGTCTGGGTGGAACAGCACCGACTCCTTCTCCCTCTCCCAAATCTCCCACTGTTCTGTTCACTTTGATGAAAAGGGGGCTGCGGTTGAAAAAAAATGGACAGCCGCAGTTGACTCCATGACTGAGAGCCCAATCCTATTGTTCCTCCTCTTGCCGAAGCAGCGGCACCAAAATGGCTACCACTGCATCCTGGGGGGTGGGCAGTCCAGGAGGTCTGCTCTGGGTAAGGGAACAATTGTTCCTTTACCCTGGTGTAAGCCTCCATGGTGCGGGGGGTGTCTACCAGTGATGGGGACTCAAGTCAAATGACCCGACTCGCAAGTGTGACTTAGCCACTTTTTCCCTGACTCGTACTCGTACTTGTGACCCACTGACTCGCACTTGCACTCGGACTCGTGACCCACGGGACTCGTACTTGACTTGCACTCGTGGGGGTAAAGACTTGCCATTTCCAAGTCATTTTCCTTTAATGGCTGGCATCAACACAGACAGGCAGCAGGCAGGCGCAGTGGAGACCTCGGAGGAGGAGGGCAGCAGAGAGGGAGAGTTTTCAAGGGGGTAGGAAAACAAGCCTGGCTCTGAGTTTTTCCCTTTTTTTGCCATCTATTCGCCATTGGCCACAACTCCGAGCGCGAGGGGTGGAGAGGAGTGAGGGAAGGTGAAGCTGTCGCAGCGGTTCCTCCTCCTTGGCCAAAACTCCGAGCCCAAGGGATGCTCAGCTCAGCAAGGGGAGGGGGCAGGGAGGGAATAATAAATGGTTTGAATGTAGACACGCTTGTTTTTCCCAAACCAGATGGGTGGTGACAAGACTGAGAGGTGAGGGGAAGGGCATAGGGGAAGCCAAGTGGGTGCTTTAAAAGCCCCAGAGGCACGCAGTCACACACCCCACACAGACACCCACCCACCCCATTTTCAGGGGGGGAAAGCCCCAAAGTGACTCGACTTGTAACTCGTGGTTTTTGGCCTTACTTGCACTCGACTCGTACTCGGGGAAAAATGATGCGCACTTGACTCGTACTCGTGCACAAAAGGATCCATACTTGACTCGTACTCGCCCAAAAGTTTTGGCATTGACTCGTACTTGGACTCGTACTCGTGCAAAAATGATCATATTTGCACTCGCAACCTAGTTACCTAGATACATCCCTGGTGTCTACTCGAACCTATGCTGATGTCGAACCTGCCCCTTCCTGGACCCGATCAGCCCCCCTGTCACCGCTTCGTTCCACCCTCCCCCACCCCTCGCACCTCCCCCTCCAACTTACCTTCATTGTTGTTGCCTTTGCGCTGCTCCAGAATGTGTGGGAAGGCTCTGGCTGTGGGTGTAGATTAGAAGTCCTGGAGTTCCCTTTCCCCTCCACCCACCCACCCCAGCTACACTCCTGTTCGCATTTTATGAATCCACAGAAAAATGAAAGAAACCAAATCTGCCACCCATTGTAATATATGTAAGTTTATTCCCACTCTCGACTATATTTTGCAACTCTTGAATTTCTCTGGATTTGCCTCTAGCTCACAGTCAGTCTTGTTCAACAAATAGCCTCACAAAATCCTCAGCTTAGCGGGAGAAGCTCAACATAATATGGAATCCTTGGACATAAGCCTAGGAAGGAGTAGTGCCAGACACACCCTCCTTAATTAGGGGTGAGGGCTACCTAGAGATGATCCATACACAGCTTCTTTCCTAGTTTACGGTCCTGTCCACCACCAGCACCACTACCACCACTCCGTGTTTCCTGATGATCTTTTCCGCTTTACTTTATCAGCCCTCCAGTAACAAGAGGCAAAAGCATATTGATACAACTAGTTACATTTTTATCCTATAAAATATCCTCTTTGCTTTTAGATATCTTCACTCCCAGAGTCTCTTCCTCTGCTTCTAGCCTCTCAGCCTACCCCTGCTTGCTTAATGTCAAAATGATTTTGGGTTATAGTTTTGGTTAAAAAAAAAGAAGTATTTTGTGTGTGAATGAATCAAATCCCATATGAATTGATTAAAAAGCTAATGCAGGAAATTGACCTCCGTTGGCAAACATACATAAGCCATGGCTGCCCCGGTTGTGAAAAGAAAAGAAGGGGAGGAGTGATAGACCACTCCCAACGTCTTGTCTCAAAGAACCACTTGATTGCCTTGCTTTGGATGGGCTTTGTGCTGCTCCGGTACCAAACTGCAGAGGGACATCTTGCCTACTGCAGAGCTGGCAGGCAGGGGAAGAAATACACAAATTGAGGTGTAGTTGAAATTCAAGATTGATGAGTGAAAACTGCTCAGCTGCCCTTTGGATTTCTCACTTTTTATTAAGGGGACCATAACTGTCAAGACGGCTAGGCTGAAAATCCCTCCTGTGCCAGTTCAATTAATTTCAGAAGACTGTCACTGCCTCTCTCTTGTTTGTTCTTTCTTTGGGTGTCTGCATGTCACACCTTTCATATTATTATGGCATCTTTGCAGAATGTTATATCGCTTTTGCTGCCATCTCCATACACAACAAGGCAGGAACAGTCAGCCTCTGGTGGAAGGGTGAAAGGTAGCGATGGGTTCTCTTGCCTAGTTATCAAATCAGAATTTTCTTGGGTAGCTTGATTTGCTTTTCTCATTGACCTCAAGATTGAATGCAACAAACCTGAAACCGTAAGCAAATACAGGGAAAGCTGTTGACATCACCTTGTCAATGAGATTCCTAAGAACATAGGAATTGGCTTGCTGGATCACACCAAGGTTCATCACATCTGACATTCTCTTCCAACAGCAGCTAGACAGATGCCTTTCAGGCCTCACAGGCAGGGTGTGAAGTGATGAGCTTCCACTGTTATTTGTCGTCAGCATCTGGTACTTGGAAGTACAGTGGTGCCTCGCAAGACAAAATTAATTCGTTCCGTGAGTCATGTTGTCTTGCGAATAATTTTGTCTTGCGAGTCACCTCCCCTGCCGTGCTATTTACTTTTAAGTATTTACAGTACTCACAGTTCCCAGAGCTCCGCTCTAGTAATGCACACCGTTTCTGGAAGGGAAGTTTTATCTCTGCTTTGCCTTTATCTCTGCTGGTGTTAGCTATTTGTCTGGTGATAATCGGTGTGGCCTCGGGCTGTACTGTTTGCAGTCTGCTAACCCTCTTGAATACTTTATTCAAATGGCAAGTGTAGCTGTCGCCTATAGTATCCTCCTGCCGCGGTGCCGGCCAGGCTAAGGGGCGGAGCAGGCACCACTAAATGCACCATTACCTCTCGGCCGTGCAACAGCTGAAGAGGCTTTCCTCGGCGTGAGGGCGGCTCCTGTGTGAGTCAGTAAGAGACTCGAAGCAGGCAGGCAGACAGCCTGTGCCGAGTTGCTGCTGCCGCTTCCGGGCCAAAACGAAGAATGGGTAGGGTCTTAATCAGTACACCTACTAGGATGGGAAGTTTTTCAGGATGGTAGTTTTATCTCTGCTTTGCCTTTATCTCTGCTGGTGTTAGCTATTTGTCGGGTGATAATCGGTGTGGCCTCGGGCTGTACTGTTTGCAGTCTGCTAACCCTCTTGAATACTTTAACATTTGAATAGATTGTGGCTTGACTTCCGGTTGGGAGGAATGGCTGGCTGACAGCTCTGTCGGTTGCTCTACACCGACAGAGCACGTCTGATGGACTTAATTGCTCTACCCCTGGATTAAAAGGGTGTGCGATGAGATAAACCACATATCTTCGGATCGCTCCCATTACTTTCTCGGAGAGCGTAGGCTTTTCGAGTTTGTTTTGGTTTGAGCGTGGAAGAGAGGATCAACAACGAGCTCAAAAAATCAGCCGGAATGTAAGCCAAGCCCCCTCCCGCTTATACTTTTGCTTTGCTTCTGCAAGTGGCGAGGAACTGCAGTAAGAATTGAAGAAATAAGCTAAGATAACGAGTTAATTTAAGAACAGAAGATTTGTTGTGAAAAGGATATAATTTGGAAGGAAGATAATATACTACAGTGAAAATATTAAGCGAAAATACTAAGTAACTTGTTGGTACTTACGGAAGATTGAAGTAGTGAAGAAACACTTTGGGGAGATATCTATAAACTGCTTTAATGAGAGAAAGAGACTTGTTTTGCTTTTGAATTGTTTGTTTTGAATTCCTGTGGTTTGGAACTGTACAAAGACGGACAAACAATTTCCTTCCGGGCAGAAGGTCATCATGAAGGTTTGAAAAAAGATTGAAAAATATTATGTTGGTTGGTATTTGCCGCCTGCACACATTTTAAGAAGTTGAGTCTTTGTTTTTGGTTTCAAAGAGAAGGAAAAGAAGTTGAACTGAGTAAGTGAAAGTGTGCCATTTGGTGAAAATTAGAAATATGGCTACAAGAAGAAGAGGGAATACATTAGAAAAAAAATCACCTACAAAATCGCCTGGAACAGAAAGACCAGCGGAAACACTGGAAGAATGCTTTAAAAGATGGGAAAATAAATTCGATGCAAAATTGGGAACTTTGCAAGAAGAATTTCAAAAGATGAAGGTGGAGCTGAAACAAGAAATACACCAGCTTGATGTAGCCGTGAAAGAAATAAAAGGTGATCTGCAAGAGATAAATATTAAGATGAAAACCCAGGAAGATAAAGTGATGCATTTTGAAATGGAGAGCTGCAAGATTCAAGATATGTTGGCGCTGGCTGAACAAGAGAGAAAACAGAGCTTTCTACGGTTTCGTGCAATTCCAGAACAACAAGCAGAAGATACAAGAGATAGAATGGTACACATTCTGTCAGAATTTCTACAAATAGAACGAGATGAATTGGATCTGGAATTGGATAAGGCATATAGAATTAATACAAGATATGCAGCAGCAAAGAAAGTGCCAAGAGATATCTTGGTGCATTTTGTGAGGCAACGAACAAGAGATAAAGTTCTACAGCAACATGCTAAATCAAGACTCAAGGTAGAAGAAGCGCACATCATTGTGCTAAAGGAGATTCCGTTGAGAATTTTGCAGAAAAGGAAAAGTTATGCATTCCTGGTGGAGGTGCTGAAGAAACAGAAGATTGTCTTTAGGTGGGGAAAATTAGAAGGCGTGACTCTTAAACTGCATGGAAAAACCTATAGATTGGATACAATCCAGAAAGCAAAAGAGTTCCTGAGAAGATTCAAGGATGGAAGAGAAGAAGAAGAAGATGAAGGGATGGACAGTGCAATGGCAAGCTGTGAATAATAAAGATGGATTACAAATTTTTATCATGGAATATTAATGGAGCTAATGCTCCACAAAAAAGAAAAAGAGTATTCCATTATTTGAAAAAACTTAATCAAGATGTGATATGCCTTCAAGAAACCCACATAAAAAAGGGAGATACAAAATTTTTGATTCAGAAAAATTTGGGAGAAGAATTTTTTTCAACCAATATTAAGAAGAAGAATGGGGTGGTTTTATATGTTAAAAAATATTTGAAGCCAGAATTAATATTTGCAGATGACAAAGGAAGAGGGGTGGCAGTGGAAGTAACACTAGATGGGATAAAAACGTTACTATTGGGGGTGTATACACCACATCAACAAAAAGGGGATTTTTTTAGATATTTGATGGATTTGTTGGCAAATTATTCTTATAGTAGTTTTTGCTTGTTGGGCGACTGGAATGGAGTTGTCTCCCCGCTGAGTGATAAAGGCTCCGAAAAAGAAATAAAACACAATCAAGGGAAATTACCTAAAAGTGTTTTTGAAATGGTGGAGACTTTAGGGGTCTTGGACATATGGAGACAGAAAAATGGGAGCTCTAAGGAGTTCACACATTATTCAGAGAGACATGGATCAAGTTCAAGAATTGATATGTTTTGGGTGTCAAAGGATATAGCTGTTAGAACTTCCAAAGCAGAGATTTTAACAAAATCTATTTCAGATCATAATCCGATATCGCTGGCTATAAGGAAGAAAATTAAAACTTATAGATGGAGACTGAATGAACTGTTATTACAGAAAGAAGAGATAATAGAAGAAGCTAAGAGTAAACTAAAAGACTTTTTTGAGTTAAATATGAATAAAGGAACAGAAGTAAGAATGGTTTGGGATGCAAGTAAAGCATTTATAAGAGGATATTTTATACAAAAAAATGCAGAATGGACTAAAAAGAGACAAACTAAGTTTCAAAAGATTGAAGAAGAGATGAAGAAGAAAGAACAAGAGTTGAGGAGGACACCTGGTGACAAAAACGTTTTACAACAAATTAAAATTTTACAGAGTCAACTATCCCTGATGATAACAAAAGAAATAGAAATTAAAATGAAGTATGCGAAACAAAGGTATTTTGAACATGCTAATAAACCAGGAAAATTTTTAGCTTATAAACTGAGGAAAGAAAGGGAGAAAAGAATTATTTCTAAGTTACAAGAGACAGATAAAATATGTACAGAACAAGAAGATATACAAAAATTAATTGTAAATGATTATACAAATTTATATAAAAGACAGAAGGTAGAACCAGCAAAAATAAAGGAATATTTGGTAAAGCAAAATTTACCAAAAGTCTTGGAAGATCAGAAATTAATTTTAAATGAAAGGATCATGCCTAGAGAAGTGGCAGATGCGATAAAGAGAGTTAAACTGAATAAGGCACCAGGTCCAGATGGTTTGACTGGGAGATTTTATAAATGTTTAGAAGATGTAATAAGTATCCCATTACAACAGACAATGAATGATATCTTACAAAATGGAAAAATGCCAGATTCATGGAAAGAGGCGAACATAACTTTGATACCAAAAGAAGGACAAGATTCAAGTAGTATAAAGAATTATAGACCTATATCTTTGCTTAACAATGACTATAAGATATTTACATCAATCTTAGCGGAGAGAATGAAGAAGATGTTGCAAAAATTCATACATGAAGATCAATGTGGTTTTCTACCAAAAAGACATTTGAGGGAGAATGTAAGAATTGTTGTGGATATGTTGGAATATTTTGACAAACATATAGACAAGCAATTAGCATTAATATTTATAGATGCTGAAAAAGCTTTTGATAATTTGAACTGGTCTTTTTTATTAGAAGTTTTACAAGAAATGGACTTCGGGGAAAATTTCAATAAATGGATAAATTCAATTTATGTGACACAAACTGCAAGAGTATTAGTGAATGGTGAGCTGACTAAGACATTTGAAATTCAAAAAGGTACGCGACAAGGATGTCCGTTATCACCATTGCTGTTAACTTTATGAAATATGTATTGTTTTTTTTTATGTTTTAATATATCAATAAAATATAAATATATATATATATATATATTGAATAGATTGTGGCTTTAGGAGCTGAGTGTTCCACAAGACGAAATTGTTTTTGCAAGAAAATTTGTCTTGCGAGTCACCAAAAAACTTGCAAAATGCTTTTGTCTTGCGAGTTTTTTGTTGTGCGAGGCATTTGTCTTGTGAGGCATCACTGTATTTTGTTTCTGTACATGGAATTTCCATTTAGCTATCATGCTTCATAGCCATTGATAGACCTGTCCTCAGTGCATTGAAAAAGCCATCGGCCCTCAGCACTAGTGACGGGTGAATCCCCACCCAACCATGCGGTACACATGAGATTGCCTCGGAAATAAGCAGAATTATTTTCTCCAAATTCAGTAAGTCCCCCCACCTTGACCCTCCCCTTCCATCCAGTCCCTTTCTATCAACCAACTGCTGTACCACCAAAATCCTTCCCCTCTTTTCTTTAATCATTTACCTACCTGGCTGAGCCGGAAGAAGTACTGGCGGTGCTTAGGCCGCTGGAAGATAACAGGAAGGAGATCTCACCCTCCCGTTTCTCTTGGCACCTGGAGTGTTCCTTGGGAGATGTAGCTAGAGAGCATAACCACGACTGCTTCTACCACCAGCCCAGCCATCTAAGTGGTTTAAAGAGAGTAGGGTTTCGGGGCTGAATAGATGAAAGGGGGCAAGTTGGATTTTAATCTGACCTGGAGGAGAATTTAGGGTTCCAAATACTTGCAGTTGCCTGGAGGCAAGATTTATTAACCAACCAAGCCCAGTTATAATGAGCTTTGCCAGCATCTCTAATCTGCACACCCCGTGGTAGTGATTAATTGATTGATTGATTGAAATAATTATTAAATTTAAATTTATTACATTTAATTTTTTCACCTTTCCTTTTAAAAACTTAGATGCCCAAGGCAACTCACACACAATAAAAGATAATAAATGAAATGCAATAAAATCCATAGTTACAAAAACATAATTTAAAAATGTAGTGCATATAAAAGAGAGCAGAATAAAACTGGGGAAGCAGCCGGTTGAGGGGAGGGAAAGAAAAACCACACTACTAAAGGGAGAAGGCTAATTTAAACAGAAAGGCCTTCAGACCGCATTGGAAGATCACCAGGCAGGAGGCAGTTCTTAACTCTGTTGGGAAGGGGTTCCAAAGTTGTGGCACCACCACAGAAAAGACCCTCTCCTTCATGGGTGCCAACCTAGGCTCAATCAGTAGCGGCACATGCAGGAGGGCCCCCCAGACAACTTCAGGGGATGGGTCGTCACATAAGTTTAAAAGTTTATTAACAACCAACTTGAGTCCGATGACGACAAATCCCACATACTAAAAACATTACTTTCATAACCCTGGAAGACTTTAAAAATTACTAAAAAAAAAAAACCCACACATTTTATAAATCTACTAAACAACCAGAAAGAAAAAGAAAATTATTTTTATCTAAACATGTTGTTCCATTTGTAAAATTTTGCAATGGATTTTGCTGGCAGCCACAAAGAAGCTTGCACTCAAAATTGTGGTTTGAGAAACAACGCCCTTCAGAAGCTCTTTACAAATATCTGAGTCAGTTTGCAACAGCTTAGAGTAGCAAAGTTCCACTGCTCTAAGTTTATGCTGGATCCGACTACCCAGGACCTTTCCTTTGCCATGGTTCTGATCCCAATTGTGCCGCCGCCCCCCCCCCCAATATTTTAATTGGAAAAAGTTTTTACTGGCTTTCAGTGGAAGGTCTTTTTTCTCCATTTAAATAGAATGTGGGAGGGGGACAATTTTGAATTGGAATGATGTTGTCATAATACCAATAACAAAATTATGACACATGCCACTTCTACGGTGCATGCAAAAGGGTCCTCACACAGGAAGTTCTGGTTTGATAATATTGAAGGCTGCCTATTTTTATTCCTGCAACACAACATGATACGCATCTCAAGGAAATTTCAAAGCTGGGAGTGAGGTTCTCAAGGGACAAGCTTCAGTCCTGAGACAGATTCCAAGACAGTGGCATTCTTCTGTTCACTTGTTGGCAGCATGCCACAAAACACAACAAAAATAGGGCACCTTCTGGATCACACGGAGACTTGAATATTCAAGTGATTATTTAGAGGAAATCTTAGAGTTAATAATGGATAATCAATGTGATGGGACTTCTGATGCCGCAAAGCTTCCCCAGCCCTTAAATGTCACCTCTTTCCAAAACCGATTGGAAAAAAGGAAATCAGTTTTTCTCAGGACAATAAAGGCTTCTGCTTCAGAACTAGGATTTAGAAAAGGTATTCCATGGTAATGTTTGTATTAGAGATGAAACCATCAGTTTTCTGGATCCAACACGACTTACACAATACGAGTGAAGAAGCCATGTAAATTTATTTATTTCTCAGCCAAGCTTTCTGGATTGTTATCCATTCACAGGCGTTTAAAAAAGAAACGTTTAGAGCTTGAGGCACGAGCATCTGCGCTGAGTGAAGATGATCTAGGAATTCAGAGGATTTGCTTTCTTGGTAATTATCCGCAGAGAGATTTTCCTAACTGTCCAGAAGCCAGTTGCTGCCTTAGTTGGACTTTAATGTTAGGAGAAACTTGAACAACTTTTGATTGTCTGCCAAACCAAAGTTCCTTCATGTTTTTCCTGTTTGCTTTTCTAGTTCATTGGTGATTATTTATTTTCCCTTCTGGATTGCCACTCTCAGTTCCCTAGTGGAGCGCTCTCTTGCTAATATCACAACAATAATAATCTGCCTAACAATTAACTGTCATAAGCAACATATTTTAAAAATATGTGTGTGCTAACTGGGCAAGAGGCACTTTTTCAAGTGGTGCTCCTCTTATATTTAGCAGGGGGAGAGTAACTGCCCCCCTTTCACCCCAGCACAGTGTCTTTTCTAGTGGCTGTTTGCTGGTGCATCTTCTGCATCTTTTTAAATTGCACGCCCTTTTGAGACGGGGAACCATTTAGTTATTTGAGACTAACTGCGCTGAAAAAATTACAGGTGGGCCCCCATATCCACGGATTCGCTAGCAAGGGTTTCAGTTATCCACGGATCGCGGGGACACCCCCCCCCCCAGGCTTTTACTTTTTTCCCAGTAAGCTTCATTTCTTCCTTAAACAAACAAGAGAAGCAGCCTCTGGCTGCTTATTGCAGGCAAGTAGAACGAGACTAAGTCCTAGAGAGGCTCTTCAAAGTTAACAGAAACCTTGCAGAGCCTCTCTAGGATTTAGTCTCGTTCTACTTGCCTGCAATGGAGGCTGCTTCTCTGTTTGTTTTAAGGAAGAAACAAAGCTTGCTGAAAGAAAAATAAGAGGTGGGGGCGCACGCATGCCTGCCCGCAGGGGAGGCAGGGCGAGGGGCGCCTCAGGAAACCATGGAGGGGCTGTTCGCTCCTATCCACGGTTTCAAGTATCCACAGAGGGGCCTGGAACATATCCCCAGCAGATATGGGGGGAGTACTGTAGTCTTTTGCAAAACAAATCTAAATGAAGGAGTAGGAGCCGAATATGGGGTGACACATGCAGTGGTGCTACTTTGATAAAGTAGTGATAATGATGGCAAACTTTGAGAGAGAGAGAGAGAGAGAGAGAGAGAGAGAGAGAGAGAGAGAGAGAGAGAGAGGTTTGGACCGTAATAGCCAAATCCTAACTAACTTTCTGTGTTAGGCAATGAGGCAACATTGTATCCTTTGCAGAAATGGGGAAGTGGGAGGTCATTCTCACGGTAAAAAGGGAACTTTTGTTCCCTTACCCCGAGTAAAGCCCCAGCCTCCCCAACAAGTCTTCTCAGATCCTCACCAGCTATTTTGCTGGCAGAAGTCCAAGAGGCCCATGTAAAACAAAAAGGCCTGGGAAGGGTGGTAGGATTCGGCGCACGCTGCCGCTGCTGATCCCACCCCCTCCTGGGCCCATTCCACCCACCTCCACTCACCCCATTAACCCCTTCCCTTCCTGCCCTCCCCCTGCCCTGTTACGCCCCCCCCCCCCCATGCTGGCTTACCTAGGCTGGAGTATGTTCTGCAATGCCTAAACCTCTGGTGTACTGTTGCAACATGCTTTCCAGTACATTTGTGACAGCCTGCAACAGCCTAGTGCTCACTAGGCCATGAATTTTAGGTGTCTGCACCCTTTTCCATGAATAACTGTAGATCGAATCCCAAGCTCTCCTCTTTCCCCACCCCATGTTTGAACTGGTCTGAAATTTATCTGATGTTCATGTGGCTGATTGGGCCCTACGTTCTCTGGGTAAAATGTCATTATGGGGCACCACTTTTTAAAAAACAAAATCCATTCCATTCGGTCTGTAGGAGAGTCCGCTGTGACACAAAAGTTTGCGTTTATAATTTGAAATATTTTGTCTAAATAAATAGAGAAACAGGAAAAGTTTATCGAGGATGAGTCATTCAATTCCTGTCACAGTGTGTGCCTGTGCCTATAGTTAAGGCAGTATGCATTTGCTTCATTGTAGTGTTGATTAAAACCTTCTTCTTTCAACAGAGAGCATTTGAAGAAATTTATAGGTATATCTCTGTTTTTACAATTCATAAGAATACTTTTTGTTCACTGCAGTAGCATCATCTCCTGGGCTAGAAATTTTTAGGGTTATATATATTTGTGATGTTTCGGTCAGCCCCCAGGAAGATTTGGCAATTTCAATTTCTCCAGATGTTAATGTTTGAGAGGTAAAGTCATGTACATCGTCTTCCTTTGAGCTCAGTACTTTGGCCCAAACCTACCAGTATTCCCACAAAGCCACACGTTTCTACATAGGCAATACAAGCTGAGTAGAAATTCTCATTTAATGAGTTAGTCCATCTGGAATATCATCTCTGAGGGAATTCATAAAATGCCTCATTTTAAATTATTGTCATCGCATGCACACCACATAGCTAAACAGTGTACACTCACTGAGACAATGGGTTGTTGACTCCTCGTTCTGAGATGTTGAGAACATTCTATTACCATCCCAACAATAGTTTGGGGAGCAGGAGTGTCTTTAGAGTAGTTGTCTATTTTATATACATATATAGTTATAGAATTCCATATAGAATATATATTTTTAAGCATCTCCAGCATTCTGCTATCATGGATTAATAAATGCAGCACTACAGTCTTCAGATGCCTCAGGAAGCACACAGTCAACAAGATAACCTGTTTCCTGTTGTCACTCCCTTGCACCTGGCACAGAGAAAACCTACTTCTAAAACCAGGAGATTGCTTATGGCTTGTAACCAGTGACGGTCTTTTCCTCCATGAATCTATCCAAACCCCTTTTAAAGGCATCTTAGGCCCGGTGTCATCACCACATCCTGTGGCAAGGAGTTCCACAGATGAATTACACACTGGGTGAAGAAATATTTTCTTTTGTCCATTCTAACTCTCCCTCCACTCAATTTTAGTGCATGTCCCCTGGTTCTGGTGTTGTGCAAGAGGGAGAAGAATTTCCCTCTATCCACTCTCTCCATCCCATGCATAATTTTATACGTCTCACTCATGTCCCCCCTCAGCCGCCTTTTTCCTAGACTGAAAAGCCCCAAACACTGTAGCCTTTCCTCATAAGGGAGGTGCTCCAGCCCACGAATCATTTTGGTCGCTCTTTTCTGCACCTTTTCCAATTCAACTATATCCTTTTTGAGGTGTGGTGACCAGAACTGGACACCAGATGTGGCCTTACCATCAATTTGTACAAGGGCGTAATGATATTGGCCGTTTTATTCTCAATCCCTTTTTTTAATGTTCCCGAGCATGGAATTGGCTTTCTTCACAGCCTCCACACACTGGGTCGACACATTCATCGACCTGTCCACCAGCACCCCAAGATCTCTCTCCTGATCCGTCACAGACAGCTCAGAACCCATTAGCATATATGTGAAGTTTTGGTTTCTTGCCCCAACGTGCATAACTTTACACTTACTTACATTGAAGCGCATCTGCCATTTTCCTGCCCATTCTCCCAGTTTGGAGAGATCCTTCTGGAGCTCTTCACAATCCCTGCTGGTCTTCACCACCCAGAAAAGTTTAGTGTAATCCGCAAACTTGGCCACCTCGCTGCTTATCCCCAACTCCAGGTCATTGATGAACAAGTTGAAAAGCACCGGTCCCAAGACCGATCCTTGGGGCACACCGCTTTTCACCTCTCGCCATTGTGAAAATTGCCCATTGACTCCCACTCGCTACTTCTTCTATATTCTGTCTTGTATGTAGCAGACAGAACAGTATGAGTCATATTCAGTAGAGCCAAAGACGAAGGCCAGCATTTTCCCTACTCTTGACTCAACACAAAGAATTGTTTCTTTGTTTTAAAATAGTTATATCTTTTCTGTTTGGAAGAGATCAACCCAAGTGGCCTTCAGCCAGAGGCGGAACTAGGGCGGAGCGGGCGGAGCGGGCGGAGCACCGGCTCCGGGCGCCATCTCCCGAAGGGCGCCCCGCCCACGAGTCGGACTCGGAGACTCGAGTCTCCTAGTCCGACTCGGAGACTCGAGTCCCCAAGTCTGACTCGGAGACTCGAGTCCGACTGGCCCCCTCAATCAGGAGAGCCAGCTCGGGGACGTCTTCCCCGGCCGGCTGCCCGGGGCCTTCTAAGGAAGGCCGCGCTGCGAGAATGGTATTTACACCTTTCTTTTTGCGCATGCTCAGACTGTTACTGAGGGAAAAGGGCAGCCCTTTTCCCTCAGTAACAGTCTGAGCATGCGCAAAAATACCGTTCTCACAGCGGGCCTTCCTTAGAAGGCCCCAGGCAGCCGGCCGGGGAAGACGTCCCCGAGCTGGCTCTCCCGATTGAGGGGGGGTGCCCGGTGCAGGGTCCCGCCGGGTCGCCCCCCCCCGGAGTGCCCCGCCCCCCCTCCGGAGCACGCTGCCCCCCCTCTGAAGCGTGCTGCGGCCTGTCGGCTGCGGCGCTATTTTATTGTAGGGCCGCCAACCCCCCCTTGCTCCGGGCACCAACGGAGGCAGTTACGCCTCTGCCTTCAGCAAACCTTATAGGAATTTGAATGTTGTCATTTTTCATTTAGAAACCAAACATGAGAATCTTATCTATATGCCAAGGAACGGGCCTGATTTCTGTACCACACTTATAGATTTTCAGATTAGAATTTTTTTCCATCAGCATTTCAATGTAGACTTGGCGTTGAATGTCCTGCTTCCATGAAATTGCAAAAATCTTTGGAGACTTACAAAAAATGTCAAAAGTAGTAAAATGAATGTAAATGTTCTAAAATAATTGTAATATGTTCTGCGGTGGGCATGAAACATCTTGTTGCCAAAATGGAATGTCACTTCCTCACCAAATAAATTGTGACATACGTTTCTGACATTTTCAGTTTTAAACCAATGAAGGGTAATATATGTCTGGATCATTTTTACAATATATTTTATTGTCGAAATGACCTTACAGTATGTGACGGGATCTTCAATTTTTTAACAAAGAGTTAGAGTTGCACTTTCAATTCCATGTTTTAGTTTTGTGTGTTGGGACTTCTGTGCACAGAGCACTATGGAAAAGCCTTCTTAGAGCAATTGCATGTGTGAGGGGTCACTGGGATTGTAGACAGAACTACAGGACTGGAAACCTGAGGTGGGTTTGTAAGAAAAACACATCTCTCATCTTTGTCTGGTTTAAATGCTCCTCCAGACCATCTAGCTTCCCAGCAAAAAGGTTTAAATCCTGACTATGTTTTGTGGTCATTCTCTGTGGGTGAGTAAGCTTTGACCATCTAAATTCCTTGGCTTCTTTCTCCCTCTCTTGCCCCAGCTTGCCCAACCCCCTTCTCCCCATTATGACACTTATTATTTTTTCCATCCACAGCAAAACTATTCACATCAAGGTAATTGATGATGAGGAGTATGAGAAAAACAAGACTTTCTTCATTGAGCTGATGAGCCCACGCATGGTGGATATGAGTTTACAGAAAGGTGTAGTACTGGTTCTCCCAACTAACATTAATACACTTCTTTCCTCCTCGTCCTCTCTCTCTCTCTCTCTTTCTCTCTCTCTCTCTCTCTCTCTCTCTCTCTCTCTCCCCCTCTCCCCCCCTCACTACCTGTAGTCTCTTTTTGTTTTCCAACTGCTCTATCCTTAACACTGCTGTGTATGCACAACATGTCACATGGTACTGATGGGTGCTAGCAAGATGGTAATTACGTGTCTGGGGAGAGAGAGAGAGAGAGAGAGAGAGAGAGAGAGAGAGAGAGAGAGAGAGAGAGAGAGAGATGTTTCTAATGGATATCTATGCATGTTATTGGGGGGGGGAACACTGGAGTTTTCCATTCCCAGTCAGAGAATGGGAACAAGATTTACCTCCACCACCACCACTATTCCCGTTTTGTGCCTACCCCACTCAGCAGCACCAGAGGCAAGTCCGCCAGCTCACACATCTTGCCTGTCTCCTCCTGCTTGAATTGCTGCTCTGTGTTTAGAATCAAAGTCGGGCTGAGGAAACCAGGAGACATGGATGTGGGATGGTGGTCATTCTGACTTTCTTTTATTGCTCTGCTGCTCTCTTTCAAAACATAGAGAGCAGAGTGAGGAGAAAGAGGCAAATGGGGACCAGGTGAGGTGACCACAGAGGTGGCCCATGGGTGCAAGGTGTCACCTGTGCCCATCCGCCACACTCAGTAGCCCACCTCACCTCCGCTTATAGCGTGGCCACGAGGTCCCAAATCCTGTCCATTGCCTGCATTTACACTTCAATCCCATACTGGTTCCATACACCTGGAGGAGAGACAGATATTCCAGCCTTTATTAAAATTTAATCCAATGGAGGTAGATTAGGCTTGACTTGTCCAAGGGATGACTTGTCGAAGATTAGGGATGACTTGTCCAAATCAATTCATTGTATAAATTATTGTTAGGCTGTTTTTCTATTTTAAACAAGTGTGGAAAGTGGTATACAATAGTGATGATGATGATGATGTTGATAGTTAAAATCAAGATAGTCAAATTACCCATTAAACAGCAATAAAACAGCAATAAAACCCACAGTTAAAATATATGAGGTTGAATGAGAATTTGACCTTGGGCTTCCCACATCCCAGTCCAGTCCTCTGTTCTGCTGACATATATCAGCCCATCCTCCCCCCACATGGATTGGCTCTTCATTTCCAGCACACTTGTCTTACTGTAAGCTTATTAAATTTTCAGATCAACTCTGAAGCTGATTTCCATAGTATAACATTTTGCATTAAATAATGTTAAATGCAACATCTAAATGCTGCTCAACAGATGTTTTCCCACAAAACAACCTAGGAAGACAACTTCAGGATTTACCCTTCATGCAGCCATTTTCAGGTTGACCTGAAAGCCGTATGGCTGAAATTTTTTAGGGTAGTGAGGCTGCTAACATCGGCTAACAGCCAATCTGAGGCATGAGGAGGCCCACAGAGGTGGGCGCGGGGGGGGCACACCCTCTGGAGGGCCAGTGTGACCCCTGGTAAGTTTAAAAAACTTTTCCCCACAAGCAGCGGGATGTCGTCAACATCACCGCACGTCACCACCCCCCTTAAGGGGGTGGCGGCCACTTCTGATTTTACTGGTGGGTCACGACCCATCAGTTTGAGAACCACTGTAATAAACCATTAGGAAAGAAAAAGAAAATGGTGTGGAGTTTGTAAACAATGTTTTAACTCCATTTGTACTACCTCAAGATCATCACCTGTTGTGTTGCGTTCTGCCCATAATTTTGTAATACCGAATTTTACAAACACTGAGCAGTCCATTCACCTGAAAATGAAGCATAGCACAGCAGGAACTAATAGAAACAACTGAGTAATTATGTAAGACAGTGTGGTGTATTTTTTACATGTTTCATTCTTAAGGTAGCACTACAAAAACAAAGGAAAAAATGCAGCAGGGAGACATTTCAGATATTGTCTCATCAAGTAGTGAGAGAACTTGACCAAAACAAAGAATTGTGCTTAAAGATCATGTCAAAGATCAATGGGGTGTATTTTCCCCCAAGAGTGGGGTCAACCTAACCTTCACAAAGCGAAGCAAGGGATCTATCCTGGTTGGAAGTCCTGGTGTGAATGTAGGCATTTGTGTGTGTGTGTGTGTGTGTGTGTGTGTGTGTGTGTGTGTGTGTGTGTGTGTGTGTACGCACGCATGGGTGAGGGAGAGAGTGTTCATGCTATCTTTTTCTTGCTCCCCACCCAAAGACAGTCATGTGTAATCAATAAAATGGGTGTGTGTGAGGAAAGAAATTGGCTCTTTAAAATATACAGTATATGATGCCTATCTGGGCTGTCTTGTGCCCATGCATGTTTCTGATTGGTCAGCCAGTGGATGAGCTGTTATTACCATGTGACACTCAACTAAATGTGCTGCAGAAGTCACCTTCCACTAACCATCAACAAGGACCACAGGTTCCCCTTCTTCACCCTCTGCCCATCCATCCCTTCCTTCCTCCTCTAACATTCTCTGACTCACCTAAAGATCAGCTCCGACCGGCGTACCATAGAAAGCAAGCGAAACACCACCAAAGGCAGTGGCAGGAATGGGCTGCATGTGTGAAAGGTGTGGTGGTGGTGGTGATGCTGCTGCTACTACTGCTGCTGTTGCATCTGCTCCCAACCAGGCAACCCACTGTACACACATGTCTTTCTTGTTGTCCCTACAGGAAGACCGTAAGGGTTAAAATAGTAGATGAGGAGGAATACGAAAGGCAGGAGAATTTCTTCATTGCCCTTGGTGAACCGAAATGGATGGAACGAGGAATATCAGGTGTGAGATCCTTTTTGAAAAAACAAAACAAAATGAACCCAACTCTTGAAAGTAACCTTTTTGCTCCCCCTTTTTTTCCCCACCTTTTTCTCTTTCGTTTTTACACAGACCAAGTTTTATTCTTTTCCCTCCTATATTCTCGCTCTCACCCTGTTTCGGTCCCATCTCTGCGTTTTTGAGCCTAGCTTCCTTCAGATCCTCCTCTTGTGCAATGCTTGGGCCCTTGAGGCCATATGAACCACATGTGTTTGGATCGTTTCCCTTCTTCTTTGTTTTTTTTTTCTTCCCCCTTTTGGTGGCATCCTTGGCGTTATCCCGCTTCCCTCCCTAATGCCGAGACTGAAATGACTTTTTCCAAAGAATGCGATTGCATGGCTGCCTCTTCAGCTTGCTCCCCAGTACTGTATCGTGCACAGTCTTTCCCTCCTCCTTCTTGCTCCCATTTATGGCATTGCAGTGAATGACGTTGGGTGCTGATGAATTTTATTTTTAATATCTACCACCAGAATCACAGTTAACACATTCTGTCATCTTAATGACAACAGTCATTTGCAGTCTGTTGGCTTCTTTGGCCCACAGAGCTCCTAGCACAGGAAAGATACTTACTAAGAAAACTTGGTAGTCCTAAAAATGAAGTCCTGAGTTTAATCAAGGCTACACAGCAAGTCAGTAACAAAGAAATATGTCAGTTTGGAAATTAAACTACTGTATGTTTAAAGCACCAGGAGTCTGTCTGCAGATCGCAAAAAGTGTTGAAGACTGGGTACGACAATTTTCTGGGTGGCTCCTCTTCAGCTCAATGGATCTTGTCTGAAAGGTCCCAACAGACTATGACAACTCAGAGTTCTGCATAGAAAAAGGTAGACCAAAAAGAGCTCTACCTTGTACCACTTAAAATAAAATTATTACTGAGAAATCTACCTACTAACAACACACACGAATCATCAAGCCCTTTGGACTTCTAATTTGGTTGAAGCGATTGATGCTTATAAATTCTACAGCCATTTTTAAAACAAAAAATGCCATATAAATAATGGTCCCCAAGTATTATTATTGCTATTGTTGCTATTTCTACACCACTACTCCTGTTAACATGATTACTATTATTACTTCATTGGTTTTTATCCTGCCCTATCCTGATAATTCATGGTAAATATAAAAACAAAATAAAAAACAAAGATGCTTTGACAACACTCCGTCAGTGCTTAACATATTTCAGCCCAAGAGTGATTAAGGTTGCAATCCTATCCCCACTTAGCTGGGAGTAAGGCACTGGGGCTTACGTCTGAGTCAGCATGCATAGGATTGCGCTGTAAAAGCCCTCCAGTGCTGACTCATCATCACTGCTGCCCCTCCAAATCCAAACCACCCATCTTCCCAAACCACTCTTTTGCCTTTCATGAAGCTCCACACTCTATCACTCATCCCCCCTTCCTGTCCTTGCACATTCTCCCTGTCCCAGAAGGTTTGGTACCGGCATCTAGCTCAACTCTTCCACTTTCATAACACGGATTCACCTCCCCTTCTTAGGAAGCCACTGCCATGAGACATTCCTCCATTTCTCCAATTGCTTCAGACCCAACTTTCTGGTTTCCTCCCCGTTTCCTTCCCTTCTGCAAACTGTGCTCAATTACGGTCTAATTGAAAAACGTTTGACAATCCTGAGAACACTCCCAGATGCTCTCACCACCAAAACAGCCAGTGGCCTTCAATGTCCACGTGTAGGCAACTGCACACAGAGCAACTACCTTTCATGAAAGGTAGGGAGGCTACCTTCTCCAAGCATCTGGTACTCTTCTACCTGCTAGCAGATTTGCCCTCCTTAAAGCTGTCTAATCCTTTGTTAAAGCCATCTAAAGCCCTTGTCATGTGACAGGAGAGCTGATGGAGCATGGCTTCTCCCCACACCACCAGGGAAATCTGAGAAGCCCTGGGCCAAGTTGGAGGAGCACAAAAGCAGGGCAGTTGCTGGGGCTAGTATTCCTTGCCCAACACATTTTGAATGCAGTCTTTATCAAGGGAATAAAGACAAACACCAATGGGGAAAAAAGACAAAATAAGAAATAAACCAACTATAAGACACAACATATTCATGCCGTTATAATACTGCAAAATATATCCATTAATTTTTTACAGCTTTCTCATTAGAAGATAAGGGGGGTTGTTTATATAGTTATTCAGAACACATTGCAAATTAACACAAAGTTCCAGCAGCTGTCCTTTCTTGGTATCCCTGTTGTGAATTACAACTGCCTTGATTCTCCTTCCTGTTTGTTGCCTCTGAGTGGACCCCCTCCCAACCTCAACCTACCCTTCTAAAAATTGAGGCACAGTGTGGTCTCCTCCAACGTGACCCAGGATGTCTCGCATTTCTCTAGCAATGCGGGAAGGAAGGAGCCATGCTGCAGAAGCCGCTACACTGATAGCATAACATGATAAAAGTTAGCGTAGCATGCTGTAGTCTGAGGTGAGAATTGATGAATCATTCCTGATGGTTCCACTTCAGACTGCAAATGTAATAAGCTCCCTGCTTGCAGGAAATGAACACATCAGGACTACCCTAACAGCACAATCCTATGCATGGTCACTCAGAAGTAAGCCCCACTGCGCTCAGTGGGGCTTGGTCCCAAGTAAGTGTGCACAGGATTGCAGCCTAAACCTTAACATCCTAGATTAGTACATGCATGGAGTTTTGTTGGTAATGTGAGAGAGCATTCAGTAATGCAGTCCCCCACCTATAGCCTGAAGTGGCACAGTCCAGAATGCTACCACCTGTTTCTGTGTTAAATACCTCTGAACGTGGTGGTGAACATCACATGTCGTTGTAGTAGTGAGTTCCATACATAAGCCTTGTTGTTTTGTTTGGAAAAAAAGTGCTTCCTTTTCTTGCACATAAATGACTCTTCTCCCTCACGATAGCTAGGAGATGGAAAAGTAAAGCATGTGTCCATTGGCTTTACTGCTTTACTGCTGAAATTAGGGATGTGCAGAACCACCACCCCCAAAAGGAATTTAACTCATCTTATAGACACGTATTTGGCTTCCCTGGGGAAAAAACCCATTTGCTTTGAATGCCACGTATTTGGCATTTCCGTGCCGAACCTAATTACTTTCAATGGAAATATCATTGATCTGTTCAGGGGCCCCATTTGAACAGCATGTAGCTCACCATGGGTTGTCTTTGTCATATACCATCATGTGGCCGCAACTTATTTGCCCCCTTTCCCAAGCTTGTCTTCTGTTGGGCCCAACAATTTCAAGGCAAAGTTAGATTTATGGTTTCAGTGGTTTAGAGTACGGAGTCACTAAGCAGCAAATCACTACAGATGATGACTGCTGTTTTATTTATGTTGAGCGCACCTATCCAGCCCTGGCCTGCTTTTTATAATACAGTAAAATGCATTTGGGGCATACATTAACCAATACAATAAAATGAAAATCCAGTTGAATGGAAAGGAAGCAAGGGAGGCATGATTTTAATGCTGAGAGGGAGTTTTTGCAGAGAGATTCTGAACTGACTGAAGATGAAAGTAGGCGTGATGAAGGTCAGAAATGTTATAGCAGTCTAGATCTAGACTAGAGAATGCCCGGGAATGGATTCCAGTTTTAGCAGCAAATAGGTGGCTTTAGGGGCAGCTGAAAAGGAAGAAATTGTACAATTTAGCAATAACATCGGTTCTGCATTAGAGGGGAATGGCAAAGAAAAGTAGGAGAAGCATAAGGGCAAAGGACATCACCCTGTCTGTGACATTCGCAAAGAAATGAAGGTAAGAGAGGCATTTAAAAAGGAAATTGTGCCTTCCCCATGTACCATGTACAGGGCAGTCCTGTGATGGTGCGGATACTTCCATTTCTCTCCAGTTGATTTTCTCCCAATCGAGGTTGTGATCCATCACCTCCCAAGCTGCACATGCAGGAAGGGTTACCTAAAGGGCTCACCTCTCCCTTTCCATGCACATGGTCCTAACCAGAAATACCACCCCCAACAACTGCAATTAAGGGGTGCTTCCAGCTTTAAGCATGCCTCTTATTGACATGAAAAGCTGCACATCTAGCTTGACCTTCCGTTCGTAACAGCAGTGTGGCAAGGAAAAATTAGCAAGTCCATTTTGTTCCATTAATGTGTTGCTGGGACCGCAGAAGCTCAGCCTGCTGCTAAAGCTATAACTGTTATAGACGCAGGAGCTTCCTTCAAGGTTGGAGCCCAGATAATGCAATGCAGATCAGTTTGGGGTCTGGCCAGTGCCTGGTAGAAGATAGCATGGAAATAAGGCCTTGCGTTATTCCCCATTCATTAAATTATTGTGCAGATTTTTCCATTTTATTTTTCGGATCATGTTGGCCAACTTAATTGGTTGAGAAATTAGGCTGAGTATGTGCCTTTTTTGCCCCCTCCCACCCGGGATTAACTGTTCATCCTATTTGTATAAGTTCATCCTATAAGATGTTCAATCTTTGCTACCCTCTAGGCTTTTAGTGTATTAGCTAAATTGAATTAAATTGTGCTTTGTTAGCTTCTCAGCCATTTCATTCTTGAATGCCTTCAGAAAGATTTGCTATACAACACTCAGCCCTGATAATCTTGTATGTTAGTAATTTCCCAACATTTTTGTAATCTGATTCGAAGACATGTAATACCTGAAAAGAGTAGGCCTGAGGCATATGTCCTCAACCTCTTCCATTTGCAGGGAAATTCAGGGTTCAAGGCCCACCAGCAAATTCTTTTTTTTTTCTTTTTTTGCTAGAGCACTTGCTACATTTGGGAGAACATACATAAAAGCAAGACTGTGCTGAATGCCTAGTTATTAAGGCTGGATCTAGGTTGCAGTCCTCTTTCTTTGCTTCTTAGCTCTGAGGCGTTCCAACCACCGCCTCCATTCTCATAGTTCTGTACCCTTCCATTATTTGCCATGACAAGAACCAAACCATTGGGAGTGGAGTATAGCAAGATCTAGAAGCCTTCTAGCATATTGCGTCACCTTTCTGGTCACCCAACTGTCAGTACCTTTTGAGCATCCCTCCAGTAAATAGAGTCTTTTTCCTTGTTAGAAGGTGACATATTTTAGCTCAGCTGTTACTCCCTTGATGGCTTTGGTGTCACATTAGTTGACAATTGGAATCTAGGTTTTTTCTCATTCATCAGCCCCTCAGGAACAGTTTAGTGAAATCCAGGCTGTCTGTATTCTATTCACACACCGTCTCAGTGCTCCGCCATTTGAAGAACAGCTATAGGTCTCCTTTTCCTGGCCTTCTTTCAAGGAAGGATTTGTATCAGTTTGGGGTTTTCGAACTGTGACACCATGAATTTTCCAAAGAGAAAAACGCAGTAAAACCTTTTGTCATAGACTGCAAAACCGAGAGAGGATGTGTGTGTGTATGAATGTGAAGCAGCTGGCAGGCCACCAGCATTGTGCCTTGTGTTGACTTGGTGGGTCACATAAGTTGTGTAGGCCTCAACTAAATTTAATTTATAGCATGGATGTCATGGCTCCAACCTTGAGCGGCAGCCAGGACATACGACTTGAGGGAAGTTTTGAGGGAAAGCCAAGATTCAGGGAAAGGAGCCAGTCACATACAATTCCCCAGTAACAGCTGTGCAGATAGGGGCTCCCATACATCAACACCAAGGCTGAACTTGGCAACAAGGGGCTTCTGAAACCCCCAACCTTAGAACCTGGGCCCCAGTCAGTCAGGCCATCAGTTCCTCTTGAGTCAGATGTCCCCAAGGCGCCAAGCTCTGCCATGCCAGCAACCTTTTGCTCCCCAATATAAGAGAGCTCACTGGTATAAGGAGTGTACCAGGCAGGAAGTAATGGAGAGGTGACAAAGCACCATGCTCTAGGCCCACACATTACCCCTTTAAGGATCTTCATTCCTCAGCAAAGGAATGGAACCTTGGAGAGATAGTCAGGGCCAGAAGTGATCCAAGTGCATGATTGGACCCAGGCTGCCACTGGAGCAAGTAGTTAGCTTTCCAGACATATCTGAGGTCTGGAAAGCCTTGTATCCAACTATCTCTGTTTCCAGGTTCTAGATCTTGGTCTGTGTCCTGCTTCTCTGTGTGCAGCCTACTGTATACTGTACACACATTGTCCAAGCATTGTATACTGGTGTGTTTGCCACATCAGCTTCGGTTCTCACCACCACCACCCCTTTTCCAGACAGCTGACTGGACCTCCTGTCTGGCTGATCATGGCTGACCATGGACTCTGCCAACAGTGATTTAGTACAAATTAGACTTTCTACTAGATGTTGCCTTAAACTGAGGCAAAATTTACTTTTAGCTGAGCTTAAATTGGGGCAAACTATGGTGATCAGGTTGGAACAGGGTGAGTGTCACATTGTGCAGAAAATAAAATATATGTAAATATTAGACACTGTTTTGAACTTCAAAATCACCATTCCAGATTTTGAAGTTCTTGACTTCATTAACACTCAAGCATTCCATTACACATCATCACAACTGAGATTTGGTTTAGTCCAGACGCAGAAGTATATTTTCCAGAGTTCATATTGGGGTAGCAGTTGGAATCCGAGACCATAATCTAGCACATCATTAAGCATTGCAAATGTCCTGAAATTTCAGTGAATTTAAGCACACTTAACTCTGGAATGGATTGTGGCCTTGGATGATAAATCTGGACTCAAGCAAAAATCGTGCGAGATAACAAGAAGGTGGAACTGGCAAAGAAGGCGCTAAAGCTGCTTTAGGAAACACAGCCACCTCGCAGCCAAAGCATGCCACCATGCACGTCTGCCTCTGACTCAACTTGTCGACAGAGATGCTTGTCACCAGCCATCCATGACTTCTCTGCCTAGACCCAAGCTAATCAAATTTGCAGGCATCCAAGCACATTCACCCTTAGTGACCAAATGCTGCTTTCACAAATCTCCTCATTGAAAATGTTTGGAATTTTCCAGATGATCTATTTCGTACTAATGTGGAATTCCTTAAAAGCAGTGCCATTCATGAAGATAACACTCCTTATGAAAGCCATTCAGACTAGCCCCTTATGCAATTCCACTCACATCAGCTTTTCCATAGCCCCGTCTTGCCCCCTAATCAGAAAGGTGAACAAGGCAGCTCACAACGTACAAAAGAACAAAACCCACAACTTTTAAAACCACAATAAATAGAGCAATAAGCAACTCAACTCAATGTCCGTTAAGAATATTTTTTTTTCTATCTGTTCCAATTCTGTCACAAACATTGGAGTATCTCCCCCTCCCACCTGACAGTATTGTAAAAATATATTGGATACGGGGGTGACTGATGCCTCAAAATCTGGAGATGCTACAATGCACCCCAACCACCAAGCCTCACCCACCCCCATCACCTGTTCCTGCTGCTCCAAAACTCCTCCAGTCTGCTCTACCCAAGCCCAATAAAGCCACATAAGCCGCAATTATGTACATGGACTTTTCATCTTGAGAGCCAGTGTGCCTCAGAGTACCAGATGCTAGGGATGTCCAGTACATGATATTTTTGTTGCTGTTTATTTGCTGAGTTTTCCATTCATTTTCATTATTACGAACTTTCACATTTAATTCTCATGGTTATGCATTTGGGAAAATTGCATTCATTTTATTACTCATTCGTTATTACGGTATTTCATTCATTTTTGTAACTCCCTTCATTTTTGTATCCCATTCCTCACTAATGCTAATAATGGAGCAAAGCTGCTTAGTTTTGGGAGGATATATATAAATACTTCTTGGAAAACTACAGCTGCTTAAGGCCTCTTCCCCCAACGGTCCCTTGTAGGAGATAGATATTTTCCTCCCTGCCAGCAGCAGTTTTCCAGGGTGCAGGGTTAAATTCTCCCGCCCCAAATGAGTGATGAATGGGTTACGTCACGATATGAATGAGTAACCCGTTCGTTATTAATTCAGGATTCTGACAGTTCGTTTCAGAACAAATGAAAAATGAACCAACTAGGCACACTTAGGTTCCTTTTGTCATTTGTTCTGAAATGAATGCACACCCCTGCCAGATGCTAGGGATAAAGAACAGGGTAAAACCATCACCTTCACACCCTGCTTGTGAAAGGCATCTGGCTGGCCCAGATTCCCCCCCCCCAAAAGTCATCCCCTCAAAACTTTCCAACTTCTTGGTTTCCAATTCTTCTCCCCCTCCCCAAAGAAAGAAAAAAAATCCCATTTCTGTCACTCAGTTCACAAACTGTTGCCAGTAGAAGAAACTCTTTTCTTCAGTCTTTTCCCAAGCAGGCAGCCCAATCCTAACATCTGTTCTGGCTCTGGCTCAGGGTGGGAGAACAAAGGTGCTATATTTAAAATGAAGAGCAACTGCCCAGCTCACCCACCAATGCCTTGATAGGCAGCATGCCTCCATCATGCAGCACCAGTTCAATACTAGCCTAGATTGGCCATCAAGGAGACAATCCCCCAAATCCTTGATATACTCTGCACTGACACCACCCAGTTCAGAGGCCCCCCCCAAAAAAATGCAGTTATAGGACATTTTAAACAATTGTAAAAAAAAAAAATAGCTAGTGCTACATTCCTTGTTTGGAGTATGATGCATTTGTCTCATAGCTTGCAATCTGAGAATATGGCTGCAATCCTATACACTTTCCTGGGAGTAAGTCCCATTGAACACAATGGGACTTACTTCTGAGTAGACATGCATAGGCTTGTGCTGCATGAGATATAGCTATTTGTAATAGCACTTGTGAATGCTGAGCATCTTATCAGTTCTTTATGGTTACTTTGTTAGAAAATAATTCCATGGCCATTCACATGTTTAACTGTAGTTTTGTAAAGGGAGTTTAGTTTCATTCCAAAATATATTGGGTACTAAGACTAGCAAGAGCAGAACTGAGGCCAAAAGCAGGATGGGTTGGAGGCTCAAGTATGTCGTCCCAGCAAATGTTGGATAAGCAGAATGTGGAATTGTGTATATTTCAAATAAAGACTGTACCAACATAGTCACTGATTCCAGGATTGGAATAATAAGATTTATTACAGGTCAGAACTGAGTTCAAGAAAGCTCTGACTGTGAAACCATTTTCCTGCTTTCATGAGCAGTGTCCACTCAGAAATGTAAAGCTATAGTAATCCCCCAGCTTCTCACTCTGTATTCCTGATGTTTCATTCATAAGGTTCTTCAAATATTCATGTGTCACATTAGATGTGAAAAAGTGAAAAACCCTCCTTTACCAGGCTGAAGTGTAAATGGAAGAAAAAGACCCCGGATCATCATGACACAAATGTTTTAAGAGCCATAGAAGTATTGCAGCTGGGGGCAGCAGTAGCAGTATGAAAAAAAAAACTGAGGACCTAACTAGATGTGATGTGGAAGATTTGAGAAATGTGTTTGTTTCTATGTGTCCCGTCCATTCCCCTATAACAGGCCAGGCACGAACTTACTTTAAGGTAGAGGGAGCATACAAGAGAGAATTGCTGGATCTTTCCCCCTTCCACACTTTAGCTCCCTCCAGTTCACTGCTCTCCTCCCCTGTTCACAACTCATTTTCATGACTGGAGTTAGAAAGAGAGAAAAATGCCTGTAAGTAACCAACTGCAGGGAAGGTGCAGTACAGGGAGAGGGTTCAGCTCTCCTCTCCCATTTTTCTGTTAATGGAAGACACCCTCACACTCATTATTTTATTTGTGATTTGGGACAAATACATGAGTGATGGGCCCCTCACATCTAGTTTGACCCTAAATTTCCTGGGGCTACATCATGAACCTATGACTGCATGTTTAAATGGTTACACATCATTGAGGCATCATGACTGAAAATTGAGTATTGGAGATCTCACTGAGTTTAACTGAGGTCAGTTTTGACTGAGGTCAATTTTGTCATCCATAATCTTCTGTCATTATCTGAAATAGTAAGTTTGATTTCCAGTCTTGTATCAAAATCAGATGTGATCCAGTCAAAGTTAAGTCCATTCATTTCAGAGGGAGAACACTTTTTTTTTTTTTTACTCTTCCACTGAAATCAATGGGACTTAAAAATGCTTACCTTTGAGTGAATTGTGCCCTAGCATTTTGGACCCTTAATTTGAATAGCTTAATTTTAATACACCATCTGAATTTTTAAACACTTTAAACTTAAACGTGCACTTTGAAAATTCTCCCGCTCCCCACCCATGACCCGTCTCCGCTGTCAACTTATTGGTCCCCATGGAGACTTCCAGAGCCCCTGCTGCACATGCCATGACACTTCCTGATTGCAACAGTGGCTCGGAAATGTGCAATGGCGGCCCGGCTTTCGCACCGCCATAAAGGGACTTGTGCTGCCAGAACGCTAGTTCCAGCAGCGCAAGGCCTCAATAGGACTGGGGCTTTAAAGTCAGTTGACTCAAATTGAAGTGTCTAGGGCTGCAATCTTAAACACACTTTCCTGGGAGTGAGCCCCACTGAACACAATGGGGCTTACTTCTCAGTAGACATGCATAGAATTGTGCTGTAAGGCTGCAATCCTATGCACACATATCCGAGAGTAAGCCCCATTGAATACAATGTGACTTACTACTGTGTAAGCATGTATAAGATTGGACGCTAAGAATGATGTTACAATACAAAGTTAGTTGGCCTCTTTTTGTTAGTCTTTTACAATCTGGAAAGGAAAGGATAAAATGGTTATTCAGTTATGACTTTTTAGGAGATAAAATTAAAAAAATCCGAGACTTCAGTCTGTTTGTTAGGATTAAAAAATGTAGGACCTGTTCCTAACGTTTCGCACAGGGGTATTTCTGGCATCCTCAGAGGTACAGCAATATTAAAAGGCTTGAAAAAAGTCAAGCTGCTGAGCTTTTTACTGTTTCAAGCCTTTTTACTATCGCTGTACCTTCTGAGGATGCCATAAATACCTCTGTGCAAAACATTAGGAACAGGTTCTGCATTTTTTTACCCTAATAAACGGACTGAAATCTCGGATGTTTTTAATTCTAATGTGTATACCATCTGCAAAAACCTGAGAACGTATATTTTTAGGAGATATTTGAGATCCTGGGATGAAAAATGCATTCATATTAGTAGAATTGAGAAATATGATTTGAGAAACATGATTGAGAAATATGATTGGCTACTTTCCAAAACTAGTTTGTACCTTATTAGTCCAGTTCAAAGAATCAAGCAAATCGGCATCAAATTCTGCCACATCCCCCCCCCAATTCTATTGTCAGTGTGCACATCAGCACCACCATTCCACATGCCAGCACACAACTTCACACCAGCATGCATGGCAGCACCCATGGTAGCACGCGCACACACACACACACACACTCACACACTGCACCACACCATCCTCATCACCCTCTTCTTCCTCCACTGTTACCTCTACTTGTAAAATGGTTGGACCGGGAGGATCTTGGGAATACTGTAGAACCTCTCTGCTCTAAGCATCCCCCCCCGCCGCCGCCACTTTACCAGAAGCAGTAGGAAAGAAAAGGCAGCAGAGGAAGCATTGGCCATATTCCCATGTGCTCTCCTGCGAGTGCTCAGAAAAAGGATCGCAGTGGTGGTGGAGCTGGAAGAGGAGGCGGTAAGCCACCTCCTTCTCTTCACATGCTTTCCAAGGAGAGCGCATGAGAAGAAGATGGGGCAACAATCAGGAGGAAGAGATGGGTAGGCAGTGGGCCACGGGAGGTGGCAGGCAAGCACAGGCCACCAGTCTCCCCCAGCCCACTACTCAAAATGACAATTTCAGTTGACCTCATGGCAGGGCCACCCCTGCAGTGGTATCAACACCCCTGACTCTGTAAAAGCTACTTCAGGGGAGAGTATAGTTGACTTCCACATCCAGCAACCAGGGTTGCCCTTACTAAGAACTAGTCTACTCTAGGTGATAGATTCTAGATGGGTACCATTTTCCTGGCTCCAGTCTTTGCCTCTGTATGACACTACAAAAATTAATTCCAACTGAAAGCAAGAGGCGTCATCGTTATTTTTCATTTTGGGTTGCCAGCAACTGAGTTAACACTTGCAGCCTTGTATGTGCATTCATTCCTATTGAAATGTGCAATGCAGCCCTCTGTATATTTACTCCTCAGTCATTCTCACTGGGTTCAGCTCAGTTCAACTGAATGAATTCTCTCCCAGGTAAATATGCTCAAGATTGAGGCCAAGGCTTTTTCTTCCTATGAGGGTAGCAGTATGCACAAAACCTGTGCATGCAGTTCTCCAGATCCAGGGTGAAGAGTATATAAGCATTTTAAACAGACATGCATGAAGTTAGTTGAGGGCCTTTTCTTTTCAAATGGTGTTTCTTCATGAAAACTATGGAGGGTTGTTAGCAAGATATGTCATATAGAGCCCAATCCTATCCTCCTCCTCCCCCCCCCCCGCTCAGAGGAGTCGCTCCGGTAGGGGCGGTACCGTAAGTTGCGCCCGGTCCTAGTCCCGTTTACCAAGCCGGCAGGAGGCGGCCCCGCCCCCTCACCGTTGGAGCCATTCCGTGCGGAGAAAGCAAGAGGCTCTTGCCTGCTGCTATCTCCGCACGGAATGGCTCCGACGGCGAGGGGGGCGGGGCCGCTTCCTGCCGGCTTGGTAAACGGGACTAGGACCAGGCGCAAATTATGGTACCGTACCTATCGGAGCGACGCCTCTGCCCCCGCTGGTGCTGCTGCACCAAAAAAGCACACACTGTCATAAATAGCTGTGTGTGACAGCCGAATCCAGAATAGAATTGGGCTGAAGTCAATCTCAAAAGCAACAAAGAGATTCACAGTGCAAGCCTTATGCATGTCTACTCCAACGTAAGTCCTAGTAAATTCAGTGAGACTAACTCCCCAGAAAATGTGCAAAGAATTGCAGCCTCAGATCTTTAATTTTTAAATGGCAGGGAAGTTATACTGTTACCTTGTATTGCCATTCTCTGGAGACCCTCATACCACTTCACAAGCTTATTTTGCATCTGCTGGGTCAGATACTGCTTATATTGCAGCAAGTTATATTTATCCTCCCAGACCTCCTCACAGGCAGAAGCAGCATTTGAAAAAAAGACCTGTGAGTCTTTCTCTAATGTAGCAGTCAGGGCCGGCCCATCCATGAGACCAACTGAGGTGGTTGCCTCAGGCAGCAGATTGACAGGGGGAACCCTCCTCTGTCTATCCACACATCTCCATTGCTCCTTCTCCTCTTATTTCTACTCCCTGGATTGAAAAAGGAAAAGGGGGACAGAGGAGAAGAGAAAATGTAGAGGAGAGGAGAGTGGTGGGCTAGAGTGTCTCCACCCTTCCTCTCCATCCCTTTCTTTTCCAAGCCGGAGATTGGGAAGAACAAGGGCTGCCAGATCACCAGGTACAGAGGGCAACCTCTTGGATCAGCCCTGGTAGTTGTGTCTTCTGAAGCCAACAGTGGGTGAAGAGTTTCATTTTGTGATCAAGTTGTCAGATACAGGACATCTGTCAAAATTATTTTCCTGTGAAACTGAAGGAGTGAAGCTCAGGGACCTCTCACTATCTCCATTTCACACTTCCATTTACCCAGGCCCATTTTTCTAAAAATGCCACACTTCTCCGGGTTCTTCACAGTCACATTCTTATCTGAAAACCAAGAGAACGTGCTGTCCTTCCTGCTAAGGACACCTGTCACGTAACAAGGCATAAACATGAGCACAGCCTTGGTTGTACAGGCTCACGATGGGTCCCCAATCAATTCCCACTCCAGGTTCCTGTTTTCAGTGGTGAATCAGACCGGGTTAGGCATTCAACAACTATACTGAGCTTTAAAGCATACAAGTTTTAAATTAGAGTTAAATTAAAAGCAAGACTGTCACTTAAAGAAGCAATGGTTGCAGGCTTAAGAAATTAATTCTTATTGCAAAACAACGTTCCGATGAGTCATATTAAATTTAACATGAAATAAGAAAGAAGGAGTTTATAATGGGATTAAATGAGAAAGCTCAGCACTTAAAAAGATTATTAATAGTCTAAACCTAAATTAACAATTCTATGGTTAAAATATTCCTATCAATGTTAAACTACCAATTAGCAAACAGGAATTAAAATAAAGAGTTGCATCAAGAGGCTTCCAACTGAATTAAGAGATTAGGAAAGATTCCTATGAAATTGGCCACAGTTATTCATAATTACCAGACTCTTGTCTGTGTTCAAGATCAACTGATTAACCCTTGCCCTGATCAGCTCTGGTAGAGTCCGAAACCACAAACTGAAGACTCAGAGTTTAGAATCCAAAGCCACCCGAACTGCCACAAATCAGCCAAATTCATTTCACTTCTTGGGGACCACCGAACAGCTGCCTTGGTAACTATCTACAACCCCATACAGAAAAAGTGAAAAAGTTCTTGACACTAGCTTGATGACATCAATTCTTCTTCCATTCGTGGCCATGTCATTATCTTGAAATATTTTGGAATTGCACCTGGGCTCCTCTCTAGACATAGGTAACTGGACTGACTAAATCAAAGCTGGTGTGCAAACTATGTGGGAAGATAATACATTCCGCTTTGCATGAGACTGAGTAATTCTAATGCAGACTCAATTATTGAAAATTCATTTCTAAGCATCAGTCATTGTACTCCTGAACGCCTTCTTGCTTTGTGAGGAAAGTCAATGCTACAATTGCTAAACATGGCCATTCGAAGGGCCCCAAAATGGCTTGAAACACCTGCCAGAAGAAAAACCTATTTGGGATGAGTTTTGACTTCTCCCTGGTTCTGAGACTCGGCCATAAACACACACACTTTTTTCCTTAGTGTGCCCCCCCCCCCCGCAAGTTCCATCCTTCTGCCATTGCTCATGAGGGAAAGGGGAGATCTCTGAAAACCAGAATCCTCAGTACACACCTGTTCTCCCCAGCTTCATTTTCATCGTGTCGCTACCAGGCATGCTCACAAACCTGCATCTAGCATGCGGCTACAGAAAATTCATAGCTACATGAAGTCAAGTTCATTGCTCATGTAATACAATCAACTGCAAAATGCCTTTGAAACTCACATGTGTAAGACAGTAACTCTATTCTCTCTCTCTCTCTCTCTCTCTCTCTCTCTCTCTCTCTCTCTCTCTCTCTCTGTTTTTTTTTTTCGTATAGCACTCCTCCTAACTCAAGGTAAGTTTTTTCTTTTTCTTTGTTGGTTTGGTTTTTTACTCGGTGGCCTTGGTTTCCATCTGGTCTCTTTTTTATCTTTCGTGTGTTGTACTGCAGTTACATCAGTTGCGATCCATTGGGACTATATGAATCTTAGACATTGTCACCAGTGCAAGGAAGGTTGTCTTGTTTTGAGACATATGGTGGAGCCAGTTGGTTAAGGTGCTGAATATTCATACCACACACAAACAAATAACCAGGCATCCACTATTCTTCCTGCTCATAATTATTTGATTTCATACAATAATTACCCCAAGTGTAATATTACAATGGAATATGCAACTAACAGAGAATGTGCTGCACCTGTACCCTTACTGGACCTCTTAGAATCATCTGCTGAAAGTCACCAAGAAATCTTTAGCTCAGTCATCAGTCCAGAGCAGGACCATCCATTTAGCCAGCCCTCCACAAATCAATCTGCACAATCCAAAATATATTTGGAACATAACCTACAAAACGCACGGTGCACGCATGCACCCTGGCTCCGGCAGCAGTTGGCTGGGAATTCTTGAACTCTTCCCACACCAAGTTGGAAGAAGCCAGACGCTTTAAATGACACTATGGGTATGTGTTGCCTTTCTGCCATTCCTTTTCATCATGGCAGCCTGGCATCCAAGGTGCTCTAGAAAGCAGCCACCACACCAAATGGTTGTGTCAATAGGAGATGGAGCAGAAGCTCACAAGGATCAAGCTCTATTCTCACTTGAAATTTCAATCTAACCCTTCCACAAAGTTGCTATGAATTTTTGAGCTGTCATGAGGACATAGGGGGACCTGGGTGGGATTGCCTGTGTGATAAAACTGCCCTCTTTATCAACTTTGGTCTGGATCCAAGGCAGGTCGCAACAAGAACAGGCAATTGAAGAAGAGGGAAATGAGGGTCAAAGGAGCCAGAGGCAGAAGACGTGGTCAGGAAAGCCTGGGGTCGTGTGTCAGGTCAGTTAGTTGAAGAAGAAGGGCCAGAAGCAGAAAATGAACTCAAGGATGGCTTAGCAGTCAAGTTTCAGTTTATGCAGATCAGGCGAATCTGCGCTGCTGCTCAGTTGAATGATTTGGCTCAGACCTAGGAACCAGAACCAAGCCTGGGGCAACTATTATATTGGGCCAATAATCAGGCTCCTTTGATTCCTCAGCTCACCTGTGCTGTACAGCTGTATTACTGGTTCCTGCCATAACATGGGTGGTGCTGCAGTGCAGCACAAAGCAGATCTCTCTCTCTCTCTCTCTCTCTCTCTCTCTCTCTCTCTCTCTCTCTCTCTCTCTCTCTGCGGTAGTGTAGGGAGTCAAGCACCTGAACCCTACTATGAGAGTCCCCAGTTTGAGACCCTTGGTCCCCCGTGACGTCTGGTCCTTGCCTGATGAAGGAACCACTGTGGTAGCAAGAGACCAAGAGCTTCATCACTGCACTCCTTACTGTTGATACAAGTCATAGTAAACAAAGGCTGTCTTTCCTCTGCTGCTGTACAGTACTTATACCATTTCCAGGGGAGCAACAACTCTTTTAACTGGGCTCAGAGGCACCTTTGAAGAGGTGAATCTCTTCTGCTTAACTGAGGGAGAGCAACTGTCATGGGCGGCGACGGGGAAATGCGGGGGCGGGCCGCCGGGGGGGGTCGCGCGCATAGGGGTGACGCGCGACCCCCCCACTTACAGTATGTTGTTGGAGCTGGGCCCGCCCGCCCGCCCGCCTTTGCGTCCGTTCGGCTCTGAAATGAGCCGAAAACGGCACGGGGGGGTGTTCCGGGCATGCGCGTGGTGTCACGCGTGGGGCGGGGCCGCGTCGTTAAGGGTGACGCGCACGCCCCGCTCCCCGGTGACGCGCATCCTGGTGACGCGCCTGGCAACTGTCCCTATTCACCCCAGCGTAGCCTCTTTTTCAGGGGCTGTTTGTTGGTGTCTTGTGTGTATGTGTGTGTTAAATTGTGAGCTCTTGGGACAGGGCAATATTTTTTTTTCATTATTTTGCTACTTAAAACTATTTTGTGAACATTTTATTGAAAGGCAGTATATAAATATTTTAAATAATAATAAAAGCAGAAGAGGGGTATGCCTTCAGCTGCTGTTTGTGGGCTTCTCCAGTGGCATCTGTTGGGCCACTTTGCGAGACAGGATGCTGGACTAGGTGGGCCTTTGGCCTGTTCCAATGGTGCTCTTCTTATATTCCAGGACATCCTGTTTTTTTATTATTATTATTATGTCCTTCCGTTTAGGCAATGCAATATCCTACCTCACCAAAGCCTGCTGAGAAAACATGGAAGGGCGACAGGAAGGGCTGATTGTCCCCCTGCCCCTCGTCCAGTGTTTCTGTCACCAGGTCAGACATGGGGTTGCCAATGACTACTCAAGTCAGCTCTCGCCTGGCCTTAGTACACCATATTGCAGCTGAACTGTGTGCTTCAGCCTTCGGGTTCCACTGAGGTGTCAGCAGGCGGGTGAAAGCAGGAAACACAGCTCAAGACTCTAGTGGGTGTTGATGATGACCTGTCATCATTCTGTGAAGAGAGCTTGCAGCCACCTCTTCAGTTTCATGGGCAGCATTACTCTGGGGCAGGATGTAATCAAGCCTCTTGGAAAGCAGTAGTTGCTGCTGTTGCTCTCCATCTCCCCCTCCTCTGGCTTCTGTTCTTTTGCTCCCTCCCCCTGTCTGTGCACTGACTAGTGCTTCTCCCCATTCCATGCTTCAAAACCTGGCTCCTCTTACTGTCAGATAGTGGTTTTTGCTTCCCTTCCACCCTCCTGACACAGCCCCCAACGTTTTTGCGTTGGCTACAGACTGAAATGATAAGAAATCTGCTGCCCAGGATTGAAAATGCGGCTGGTGTGTTTGTATTCAAATATACTTGAACTGGTCCACCACTTCCCCCTTTCATGAAACTGTAAGAGTCTCCTTGAGGCTGCAACTCTCAGAAACTATATAACTGCATGGAGATTGACAAATGCTTCTCCGTTATGGCAGAAGCAGCTCCATGGACCAATTAGAAGTGCCCTGTGAACCACCATCAAATTGTCTTAGAAGGGATGTATAAGATTAAAGCCATGCTCAGCCTACCCAAGTTACTGAGGTTTTGAGACAATGGGGTGATAGCCAAGATTTGATGCAAATAACATTCATGGCACACGTTTGTTTTCTGGCTGTTTTGCCCCACTGGCTGTTTTCTCCAGTGCTTTGGCAACAATAGGGTCGTCCCGTCCCCCCCGGTGTGTTGAAGGTGATATGAAAGAGGCATCACTGCTTCTTATGTGTATCCTCATCCCACTGATGTCTCTGGCAAACCGGTTTTGCAGGTTTTTGTGCTTTAAAAATCTATAACATCTGAATCATCAGGAGCAGCAGCAGCAGCTAGCAGGGTAATTCCCAGGCTACAACAGCGGAGAATAAAACCTGTCCTTTCCAGAAAGCATCAGGAGGCAGTGATGGAGACAGGCTATGTCTCAGTCAACATCATGCAAGTATGTGGTAGCTGATTGGCTAGCAGCCCCTGGTGGGCGTATGAATGGCTGACATCAGCAGGGGCTGCCAGCTAGTCAGCAACCACATGCTTGCATGGTGCTGACTGAGACACTCCCTGTATCCGTCTCCTAAGCCATTCTAGGGGTACTTTTCCCTTCCCCTCAATTGTATCCCAATGGTAGCCAGGATTTCCCACCAGTGGACCACTTGACTGACTGACAATACCTTTAGCACAGAGCTTCCCAACCTGTGGTGCGTGTACCACTGGTGGTACGTGGCCCACAGGCTGGTGGTATGTGGGCTGCCGGCAGCCAAGATAGTGGCCACCATCTCGGCTGTGCGCCGCCGCATCAGAGCCCCCAAAGCGGCAGCTTGAGCTCTGCTTTACCTTGCCTTTCTGAACTCCGACGCTGCCACAAACCCGGAAGTCAGTGTCGATGACATTATCGGCACTTACTTCTGG
Organism: Plestiodon gilberti rubricaudatus; assembly: GCA_026170595.1. Classification (NCBI taxonomy): domain Eukaryota; kingdom Metazoa; phylum Chordata; class Lepidosauria; order Squamata; family Scincidae; genus Plestiodon; species Plestiodon gilberti. Next base: position 258,354,001 of record JANXHW010000001.1, on the reverse strand, counting down.
TGGTACATGGCCGTCCGAAGGTCTGCAAAAATGGTACGTGGCCCGAAAAGGTTGGGAACCTCTGCTCTAGCATACTGTTCTCAAATTTCTTCACAGATGTTGTCTTCTGCTAATCTAGGTTATACCCAGAATCTCACAACGAGGGTTGTATAAGCAAACCCAGAACGTGCAACTGTCCTGCCCCAGCACCTTTTTTTTTTTAAAGGATCCCTTTGCATGGCAAATGGGCTATCTGACTTGTTCATTGCTAACAGCAGGCAACAGCTTTGCCTGTCACTATCCAACCCACACTTAATGGGTTTCCATGGGGAAACATGAAAATGGCAGGTTCTGATTGTGGCGAGGCTATTGGGTGGCCTGTTCCCTATGAGAAAAGATCCCTCATAGGCAGGAGAAAAAAATGGATCTGCCACAAGGAGGACAACTGTGGACTGCTTGTGCTGCTGGGTAGTGACCAGGATCAATCATGTAACTGGTCTGCAAAGCATAGGAAGTTGCCTGACACCGAGTCAGACCATTGGTCCATTCTAGTTCAATACTGTCAACCCTGATTGGCAGCAGCTCTCCTGGGTTTCAAACACGAATTTTTCTCTGTTCTACCTGGAGATGCCAGGGATTGAACTCTTCTGCATGCAAACCAGGTGTGTACCACTGACCCACAGCCTCTCCCTCCCAAAGCTCCTTCATCTACGACTGAGCCTCACAGTCTTTTTTATACACTGAGATTTCTACCGGTAAAATAATGCAACATAAACATGGTGTTGAATGTATGTGCACCATTATTTGTGAGTGTACTTGCAATTTTCTAACACGTGTATTGGGATTTAAGAAGCTGAGGTGCTTAGTGATTTCCTGTGCGTACATAGGGTGTGCATAAAACAAACACTTCCATAGCTCTTTTGTACATTGCACTGTAAAGTTGTTGTTTTGTTTTGTTTTGTTTTGTTGGTATATACATATGAATCCCCAGTGTAAAAGAAAAAAATCAAAACAAGGAAAGGAAGTGGCTCTTTCCTTGTTAGAATTCTATCAGCTCTTTGGTTGTGGAAAGTCAGTCACAGCTGTTCCCACAGTAATTTCATTGCTCTAATTCAGTAGTGTGCTAATTGAATCAGACCTTCTGGAACCAAATAATATGTATTAAAATAATACAATTTCTACCCTTTCTCGTGCTCAAATTTGATTGCTTTTGGCAGGTAATTCACTTGCTTGGCTTTATAGAAGGTTGCTCTTAAGTCAATAAGGAAAGAGGCCAAATCTCTGACCACATTAGGAAAAAAAAGGGGGGGCCAGAACACGATGCTGATGTCCATGTGCAACTTCCTCTACACCCGCCCTCACTCAGCACCACATCTGTTCTAGGGCGCATCCCCCTCCTTTAGATGAGCCGTCAGATGAGCTAAAGTTGTCTAATGACGCTTCCCTCCCTGTTCGTTGCTAAAGTTGGGCCCTTTACAAGAGTTGTGTTGACGTGCCTTGGACACGCGGATGATGTGCTTCCAACTGTGGCAGATGATATCCAGAGCAACATAAAAAATGCATATGCCACTGCACATGTAGAGTGCCACTCAGGACAGATCATGACTAATAAGTAGAGAGTGGAGGTGACATTTTCACTTAGTCCATGTCATGTTAGATTTAGGAAATGCAAACATTTCAGGAGTGTTGGAAAGAATTACGTTGAAAATTACATTGAAGTTTGTCATCGTCGCTTTGCCTCCAGCTTCTGACTTCTCCTGCCCCACCAAACTTCTACATTATTTGACCATTTTTAGACTTGGCTCTGAGTAAACCAAGACCCCCCCCCTCTCTCTCTCTCTCTCTCTCTCTCTCTCTCTCTCTCTCTCTCTCATTTACATTTCATATCGCCTGTTCACTAGCGTATCTCTGCTCTTCAGTTCAGCTAAACTGCGTGCGGACTTGTCTTATTGCCAATAATACAAATGTTGCACTTCTGTAGGGCTGCGAAACTAAACTTATCAACATTCAGAACAATATAAATGTTGGCTTACAGACAAAGATGTGGAGAAACTGGGGAAGCGGTTTTCTATTTGATATTTTGATGTTGACCTGTTCGGATAGTTTTTACTTACACCATCAGTGTACATAGTACATTGTAGGGTAACAAAAGGGGGAACAAAAGACCATTCTCTGCCTCAAGAACCTTGCAGTCTAAATAATGGCCCAATCTTATCCTTCCCGCACACACACACACACTGCTGGTGCAGCTGCACCGAAAAGGCGTGTGCTGTATTCAGTGGGAGGGGGCGGCAGATTGGGAAGCTTTGGAGGGGAAGGGGGATTTAAATCCAATTTCATTCTAAAGCTTTCATGGCCAGCTATCAATTGACAATGTTTAAGGAATACGGGAATTAAAGCCATGTAGTAAAAGAATCTTGAACTTTAATTGGAATAAAAATCACATTAAAATCCAAGGAACTGAGCCCAACGTTTCGTTCCAGCCCCGTGGAACCTCTTCATAGGAATCTTGAAAGATCATAGATGGTGCTGTCCTCAATTCATCATAGTAAATTTAAACCAAAAAACGCAGGGAAACCCCAGCGGTCTTCACTCTCCCTTTCTTTCCATGCTGGATAGTTCTGCTGTTACAGTGTCAGTGTCAGTTACAGTTCGTTCTACTGCTGCAGTGTCAGTTGCAGTATCTCCACTGTCAGTCACCTCGGATTCCATTCCCCCTCCCAAGTCTGATTTCCCATGTAGGACAGGCAACCAAATCCGATTCGTGAATGTCAAGTCTTGTCAAACCCACTTCTAAACTACAACAAGTTCTAGGCAACCCAAAAGACAAACGTCCAGCACTATCCAACCCAGGGATTTATTGTGTAACTTGTGAATGTCATAAATGTTACATCGGGATGACGAGTAGAGCTATAAAAACAAGAGTGGCGGAACACGAGCGATCTCTCAGGCTGAATCATCCGGATCAATCTTCAATTGCCGAACATGCATTGAAAGAAAAGCACACGATCCAATTTGATAAAACGGTGTGCCTGCAAAGGGAAAGCAATTTTAAAATACTACGCCACCTGGAAGCTCTAGAAATAAGTAAAAAACGAATGGGAACACTGATGAATCGTCAGCAAGACTTGACATTCATGAATCGGATTTGGTTGCCTGTCCTACATGGGAAATCAGACTTGGGAGGGGGAATGGAATCCGAGGTGACTGACAGTGGAGATACTGCAACTGACACTGCAGCAGTAGAACGAACTGTAACTGACACTGACACTGTAACAGCAGAACTATCCAGCATGGAAAGAAAGGGAGAGTGAAGACCGCTGGGGTTTCCCTGCGTTTTTTGGTTTAAATTTACTATGATGAATTGAGGACAGCACCATCTATGATCTTTCAAGATTCCTATGAAGAGGTTCCACGGGGCTGGAACGAAACGTTGGGCTCAGTTCCTTGGATTTTAATGTGATTTTTATTCCAATTAAAGTTCAAGATTCTTTTACTACATGGCTTTAATTCCCGTATTCCTTAAACATTGTGGATTTAAATCCCCTTACCCCTCCATAAGCCTCCTGCTCTGCAATGGGTCTTCTTGGACCTGCACTAGCTCTTTAGCTGGTGCAAGTCCAAGTAGACAAAGGGGCCAGGGAGGCTGCAAAAAAAAGAGGAAAGGATCCGGCATGCGCCATTGCTGCCAGATCCACCCTGTCCCGCAGCCTCCCCACCTCATTTTGTATAAAGTTTATACAATTTCTAGAATACAGTGAATGCAAATCTTGGTTGATGTTGGGGATGCAGCAGTTCATTCACACAACCCATCGCCTTGTAAAAGAAAAATCACCAACTCATTAAGGCTCCACCACATTACCATTAGGTTCAGCATCCCCAGGACTGACCCAAGACCTCCAGGTGCCTGAGACATCATGTCAAATGCTGCCCCCCCTTACCTGATGATGTGCCATCCTCTGCTCTTCCTCTTCCCTGGATTAGAGAAGGATGGAGCAGAAGAGGACATGTGGAGGAGAAGAGAATGGTGGTCTAGAGTGTTGGAGATGCTCTAGCCCACCACTCTCCTCTCCTCCACACTTCCTCTTCTGTTCCTTCTCCCTCTTCCTATTCCAATCCAGGGAATGAAAGGACGAGGAGCAATGGAGGCAAATAGGTGGGCCGAGGTGGGAGCCTCTCATCGAACTGCTTCCTGACACAACCATCTCAGTCAGCCTCATGGATGGGTTGGCCCTAAGCATCCCGGTGGTGGGTTCTCCACCCTCCAGTTGTATCAAAACATAATATGAGTTGGAGCCATCAGGTTGTCAGTTCCTTTGACTGCAGTGCACAGCAGTGGCCAGCAGTGGCTGGCAGGGCAGGAAAACGTCCAACAGGATGGACCTGATTTGCATGGTGGGTTGCTCTAATCTAAACACTGTGACTGGGGATGAGAACATTGTCACAGACGTCCCAAAACTCCCCCCCCCCGGCAAATGTAACACCCAGAATGGCTCTGCAGAAGATCTTGAACAGTTTTTGAAGCAACACTTTTCCCTTCCTTGCTCTCTTTTCCCTTCCTTGCACATTTAATTCCAAGACCATCTTTGATCAGTGAACTGCTTTCATTCCATTTTGGACTGCCCTGTGTGAACCTTCTCTGATTCACACTTTCATTACAATTAGGGAGCTTTTCCCACCTTTCTAGAAATGCACAATTCATTTCTCCTTGTCCAAAAAAAGAGAAGGTCTCATCTTCCATCTACCCATTCACACACACGTAGGCCCAGAATTCTTCCCTCCCTTCCTTTCCCATACATCTGGAGAGCAGAGGCAGGAACTGAGGAGGAACTGGCAGGTTCATTTCCCAGCCTGGCATCTCCAGACCTTATCAGGACTAATTGGAGTTGACAGCTGGGAGTCTAGGGTGCAATCCATGTTGAAAGCTGAGTGCCGAGGCTGATGCAAACAAATCAGGGCTGGTTAATAATTAAGCTGCAGTTTGGCAGCATTCACCTTGACAGACTTGACCTGTCAAATTAAAGCCTCGTTGGCTTTTTTGCTCTTGAACACTACCTGCTCTTGGGGTCTCCTGGCACCTTAAGCCTGCAGGCAGTTGTGCCTTTGCAGGGGCAGCTGGTGGAAGTCCCTGGTCTTGGTGCCTTCCTTCTCCTATGTAAAGAGTGTCTGAAAATACCATGTTGGCCTTGTGCTGTTCACGGTCCACAGGTCATTTCTGTTCCTTGTGTCTTTCCCTCTCCATTTCCTTCAGTGCACATATTATTGTTTATAAAGCCCCATGAGTGCCAGAAGCTGGGAGGAAACACTACAGATATAGAAATATTATCATTACCCATCACATTTTAAAAATGTATTGATGTCAGGAGTAGGAAATCAAATCCAGGAGAATGGCAGCCTGACTTACGAGAAGCTATAAAAACTATATAAATAAAGTTGTTGTTGTTGTTGTTGTTGTTGATGATGATGATGATGATGATGATGATGATGATGATGATGATGATAGGCCAGAAAAAAATGGAGGTCTTGTCTGAATGAGAACAAAAATGATCACAAACTTTGACAAAAGAAATTCATGATAATAAGATATGTGAAAAAAAGAGTATGAGGAGCACATGGTTGAAAACACCAAGCCAGACAATACAGGGGGTCAACAAGGTCAATTTCTGGAACCCCCACGGATTCCCAAAACCGTGTTAAATCAAATCTGCGGTGAGGGCACGGGGGTGGTGCCACAGTACCTTATTTTTCAGCTGTGCCAGGCCCAACACCCGCTTCTCAACTGCCGCCCACATTCTACGTAGTCCAAACTACTGCAAACAGTTTTTTAAAAAGTGATCAGAAAAGCAACTTGTGGGCGTCTCTAAGACACAGGTCACTGTGGGAAACAGGATGCCGGACTGAATGGGTGTCTATTAAGAATTTTGATTATTCAGGAATGAATTAGGATCCTTGGAATATGCCATAGCTCCCTGTTTAGACTATTTTAATGGGTGTGGAGCACTATGGGCAGCTGCACATGCAGAAAGGGATCCTCATAGACCTAAATGGACCCTTTAACTCCTCTTTCCCCTCTAGCTTTCTGTTGGGTGGATCATCACCCATCGTGGTATCTGCTGACTGCACTCCATACACACCACCTGCATCTGCTTGGAAACTGTTTGGATAGTTCTATGCGAGGCATGCATGTGCCTTTCGTCATGGGCTACGTGTTGCAATGTGCACAGCACTATGCTTGCCTGGCCAAGGGCCAGCAGGAGAGAGGGACTTTAAAAACTCAGCTGAACTGCATGGGCGACAGACAGGCTGTGATGGATCATGTCCTGGGCTTTTGGGGTAAGTTAGGGAAGGACAGAACCGAATATCCAGACCTGGAAAAAGGATGGCAAGGATCGCAGTCCAAGATGAACCATTTTGTCCATGCCCCACAGATGATCCTTTTTGGCCATTTTTCTGTGGTGTAGAGAAAATCACCCAATCTACCTAGCAATGCCCATTATCAGTTCAGGACATGTCCACAGCCACTACGTAGTAGACAACAGCTGTAATCTTTACACTGGCCCTTAGTGGGAATTGGAATTCAAGTGCCTGAAGGGTTTATTAGGCTCATTCCATTGCTTCTGTGCACTTGACCCCAGTTGTAATGGCATCCAGGTAGTAGTACTAGCGATTGTATTGTTGGGAAAGAGAAAGAAGATGGAGAACAGCAGTCATGGTGAAAAAGTATCATTCAGCAGGATCGCTGCTGGACGTTTTCTCTACCTAGAAGTTTCTAAGAGGTTGACAGGTGAAATGCATGTTTCTGAATCATAGTGATCCTGGTACGCAGTATTCAGTACTCTCATCTGCAGTACTGAGACCCCGCCTGTTCTTGCACCCTGATGTCTCCTGACACACAGAAAGGCATCACAGGATTGTGATCCAGCCATTCCTAGCTGCAGCCCATCTCTGCTTCGGTTCTTTTGCCAGGATGTTTCTTATTCATACAGAGCAGCTGAAGAAGGGATTCCTCATCCTAGAGCACTCAACAGGAGCTGGCAGAAGTGACTGTGACACTTCCATATATTATTGACTTCCAAAGGTGGATGGATTTGTCTCTGCTCTAGTGGGAGATTAATGGGGTGTCTCCTGAAACAGGAATCCTTGTATGTTTTATAAATTCTGCTGGCTCTGCAAAGTTAATAATATTTGGAGTTGAAGCAGGTTTTTCATGATCTGTGGAGTCTATGCATCATTTTTAGCCTCTGAATAATTTCTTGAGGAGTGTTGGAGGCCTGCGGGAGTCCATGCAGGATTTATAAACCCCTTCCGGTGAAGCATCTGGTGCTTCAAGACTACAGGTCATTCCCACAGAATGACCTGTAGTCTTCATAAATCCTACCGAAATCTTTCAAAACCATGCCTACAGGACCTAGCTTCCTGCATTATATCATCTCAGAGTGGGGTGGTCAGGGTTTTATTTCTTTATTTATAAAATGTACCCCACACTTTCGACTCAGTTAGGGTCCTCAGGGAAGCTTGCAAACAATACAGAACAGAACAAAAACATCAAGTCAGATAATCTGCAGGCAACCTGAAAACAACCAACCCCTACCACCTCCAAGAAGCAACAAAGCAGCATCGATGCTAAGAAGGGTGGCAGGAGAATTTTCAGTGGGACCGAGATGAGTATTACCATAGCTACGAACGTAACTCTTTGTGCAAGACACTGTTATGGGTCAGTTTATATCCGACACAGATAGGGTGGCTGCAACTGACATCTGAAAGCTGCTTTCATGTGGCAGGTGCTCACACTGGGGCTCTGATGTTTGCAAATGGCGTCCTCTGTGGCTTGGCCATATCATGTGCAAATCCACTCCAACACCAATGGCCCCTGGAAAGCACCATTGGGCCCTTCAAAACCCTCTTAGAGAACCCACTGATCAAGATCCAGCCTAATAGCCTCAGCACTTTTTACTACTCGGTCAGCGCAATCCTATCCAAATTACACCTCTAGTGTAACCAGCGGTGCAGCGAGAATGGGAGGCCCCAGAACGGAAAGGGGATTCAAATCCCCTCCAAAGGGGGATTCAAAGGGGATATAAATCTCCCCTCCTCTCCAAAGACTCCTGCCCTTCCCTCCCCCGCTGGTTACACCGGTGGTGTAAGTTGGATAGGATTGTGCTGTGTGCCTCCTAAACATACACCATTAGCGTACAGAAACTAAAACAGAAGGGCACTCCTGATAGAAGCAATTTATGAAACAAATATGCTTGCAAGATTCTTAAGTGTATGAAAGATTTACAGTATGGATGACAGTGGAAAATCAAGCACAAACATGGAGAAAGGCAGTCACAAGTAGCCATAACCCATTTAAAGGATGATATGATGGTTCCAGGATAAGATGAAGAGCCAATAGCATTTTCCTTGTGTTGGGCCGTGTCCATCGTCTGAAGGGGGTTTAGGATCTAGCATCTGTCAACTCCTCCACATCCCTCCCACACACCCCTCCCACATCATGTCACACCCTGCTTTCCATCTCATTTTGGCATCTCCGTCAGCAGGGTTCGCCAGCATCCAGGCTGTGTTACGATGGCACAGTGTTTTTCTTGCCATTGCACCAGAGTTAATGGTGATACACCAGCATATCTTTGCAGATAGGATTGGCCTTAAATTATGTAGATTTAAGACACAGGTTTTATGGGTGAAGTAGCCATGTAATTAAATATAAATACAACCGACGTTTCGTCTTATTTCCTAGATAATATCTTAGGAAATAGATAATTTAGACCTAGATAATGTCTTAGGAAATAAGACGAAACGTCGGTTGTATTTATATTTAATTACATGGCTACTTCACCCATAAAACCTGTGTCTTGTATTCTAGTAGCTGGCCATGAAAGCTTTTGTTCTATTATGTAGATTTGCCACAAAAATGCTCACATAAGAAATGACCATATGAATCAGGCCTTCATTTCTGCCTTATCCTGCCATTGCTTCCAAGTTTTCATCAGCACCATGGACAAGGACACAATTTACTATAAGCTTATTTCTAACGCTGAAATTCTATGAGTAGCAAGGGCAAATTCGAAACGTTCACCATGCACAGTATAAAGTATATGAGATTCTGCAAACATCACAGTAGTTTGAAAAATGGCAAAAAAATCATATTTATTACATTGTTTATTGTTAGTTGCTTTCTTAACTGAATTTATACCTTGTGTTTCACCAGGTAAGGGCAACCAAGGCAGGTTTTTTTTTCCTCACATTCATCCATTGCCTTTCTTTCCCCCTGCTTGCTGTCCTCTCCATTTGTTATATTCTTGCCTATCAAAATTTAGGTTGTAAACTCCTCAAGGAAAGAGACATGTCTTTCTTGTTTCTCTGTAATATGTTATATATATTGATGGTGTTACATGGAATGTGGTCACAGACGCTTGGCATCCGCAGAAGGAATAACACATTTTTCGAGGAAGTTCCACATATGCCATTACATTTTCCTTCAGTGAAGTAGCAGAGAGAAAGATCTGAAATATTCATGGGATACTGGCAGGCAGTAGCAGAGGCAGAAACTCCAGGAGGAGGGACCCAGACTCCATGTACCTTTGATCCCTCTAGTGTTAATCAGACCTTCTCTGCCAAATGCCCCCACCCTCACTCTGCACTACTTGTGAGAGGGAGAGGTGGATGCAAAGGATCTATACCAGGAGGGATATAGGATGCACAGAAGTCAGTATGGCATTATCAAATTCAAGAAGAGACCTAGATCAGTTCCTCCCAGCATGTACTATACCCTTCCTAACCTCTGGAATGACTCCTGGTCATTCTCTCTGTAGGGAGAGTCTTGTCTGCATCAGAAAGGATAATACACAGAGAGGTCTCTAGCTCCATTGCACCTTCATGGTGTCCTTGGCCTATGGAGTGACCAACATGCTTCTGGGAAAGTCAAAATCAAATGCAACATTTTCTGGACCATTTTTTGATCTGACAACAGCTAGACACCAAGATGGCTCTGAAAAAAAAGGGGGATGTCCAACGTTCTGAAATCAAATATGCAGGTCTGAACTGTTGGTGATGAATCAGGGAAGTGATCTTGGAGTCATGGTGAATAGATCAATGAAAACATCGACTGAGTGGGTGGTAGCTGTGAAGAGGGAAAGTTCCATGCTAGAAGTCATTAGGAAAGGGATCAAGAAATAAGACTGCTAATATTAAAATGCCCCTATACAAATCTATGGTGCAAGCACACTTGAAGTACTGTATTCAGTTCGCATCACCTTAAGAAAGATATTGTAGAGTTGGAAAAGGTGCAAAAGAGGATACCACAGATGTTCAGAGTGAGGGCTGGAACATCTTCCTTACGAGGAAAGGCTGTAACATTTGAGGCTTTTTAACTTGGAAAAAGGTGATGAGTAGCGCAATCCTATCCAGTACCGGCACAGCGTGGGCACCAGGCCCACGCTGTATCCTGTGCTGGAGAGGAGCGGGGCTGGGGTCCCCTCAGAGTAAGGGGTTGTTTGTCCCCTTACCCCGAGTAATGTTCCAGTCTCCACTATGGGGCTACCTAAATCGGCAGTGTTGACCCAAGAAGCCCTGTATCACGGCTGGAGGCCTGGGAGGAAGGATAGGATATGGCATCCGATGAGGACGCAGATCCCACCCGCCTCCCAGGGCTAATCCTCCCCCTCTCCACCCTCCTCCACCCCATTACACACCCTCCCCCAGCCCCTGCGTCGCCCAGTGCAGAACTTACCTGCTCCATCGTGTAGGGTGCTGAATCGGCTGGTGAAGTGGCGGCGCCGGCCTTGGCGCCAGTGCAGCCTCCTCTCCAGGTGTCACGAATGTGCTTTATGGCACCGTTCATTAAACGAGCGCCGGCACTGAGACTTCAGCACTGGTACTCCCAGCCGGTAGAATTGCACATGAGACTTATAAAATCATGCATAGGGCAGAGAGGGAGAAGTTTTCCCCTCATAACACTAAACTAGAGATCATCCAATGAAACTGAGTGGCAGGAGATTTAGGACAGGCAAAAGGAGGTACGTCTTCACACAGTGCATAATTAGTAAGTGGAATTCGTTGCCACAACATGTGGCCACTAGCTTGGATGGCCTTAAAAGGGGATTGGACAAAATCTTGCAGGACAGGCTTATCAATGGCTGCTGGTCATGATGACTATGTGCTACCTCTAGGTTCAGTGGCAGGATTTCTCGGAATACCAGTTGCAGGGAAGCCATGGTGGGAGAGGGTATGCCTCCATCTCCTGGTTGTGGGCTTCCCAGAGGCAGCTGGTGGCCAGTATAGGTAACAGGATGCTAGGCTAAATGGACCTTTGGCCTGATCTAGCAGGACTTTTCTTAGGTGTTTACATCTCACAGCTCCCCAAATTTCTGAGTTTGTCAGCAATTTTACTGAAATCTAATAAATGTCTATTCTTTGTTTGTCCAACAACCTGTCATTAGTGACATGCCCACGTCAGGATCTGGTCTTGGGTCACTTATAAGGTGTACCACATAGTAGTGATGCTTCTGGTGCATTAATTTGTATTGCAGCACAATCCCATGCATGTCTACTCAGAAGTAAGCCCCAATTAGTCCAGGTAAGTGTGTATAGGACTGCAGCCTTTGTTTGTTCTCTCTCTCTCTATCCTGAAGTCTTAGATATAGGTTTCCCTAGCTGTCACTTAGGGAATGTTTTCCTCTCCCCTTTCACCCCAATGGGGTGTTTCCTAATTCCCTTCTTTGTTCCCTAATTCATTTTTTTTAATGAGTGGGATCTTCTAGCAAAGCCACACCATGAACAAATTAAGTTAAAACCTAGCATGAAATGTGCACATCATTGAGCAAGCTGGTATATGTACTGATGATTAGTATATATCTGTGAGAGCTCAGCTCTAATCTAGAGGGAACAGAGCCATTTCCTGATCAAAGAGGGAAGCCTCTTCTTCATTGGAAAAAAAAAACATGCATGGACATTGAGGTTTTTTTAAAAGGGCTTCTCTGCTACAACAAAGAAAGAAATAATTGCCGTATTAATCCTTCCCAAGCCTTGTGGGCATCAGTAGGTATGTCAGTATCAGAGGAGGACATTCTACAGGCCATTTTTTTGCAGATAATGATGTACTTTTCTTGCTTAATTCACTTTGTATTAATTTGTTGTATTTTCCTACAGAAATATTGGTTTATGTTCAAGTTACATCTTGGCATCTGCTTAAAAATGAAGTGGTATTAAAATTATCATAGGATCAGTGTTTTTGCAAGCTCTCATATAAACTGGAGGGCCCACAAGAGTAAACCCTTTTAGATCATTTTCTAGGATATTATCGGTTCAGTATAGGTGGAGCATCACGCTCACCTTTACATTTTGGTCTTTCGTGGCCCTTGGACTTGGCCCCCAGTTATCCTTGCATCTTGCTTACCCCTTCAGAGTGCAGAGCCTTTACTTTGACAAGGTTTAATGGTTTCCCTTCCAATGTCATGCGCACCAGATTTAGGGGATCACCAGAATGCACTCAGGCCTGTTCATGCGACTTGCATACTACCGAGTCTTTGTCCCATATGATTCTTTATTGTCCCTATTACAACGATCTGTGTCAACATCTTCTGCAGCCATTTATAACATCTCTTTCTAGATCGAATGTGGATATTATCTGTTTTTTATTGGATGGGGAAACGAGAGTCGTACACTGAGGGTAGCCAAATATCTTTTACTTAATCTTGATTAGGCATAACTCTTATTGTAAGAGAATGACTAGGGTTATAGTTTTGCTTTGTTTTAACTATTATTTGTTTAACTATTATTGATTCTTTTTACTTCATTTTACTATAATCTGCTGTTTTAAGTTATCTTATGTAAGTGTTCTTGCACTTGTATTTTAGGTTGGCGGGGTTTTTATTCTCGCTCTTGTATGGTTTGTTTTTATGCCGTTAAAGGTTGATTGATTGGTTGGTGGAGCATCGTGTGCAACATGGAGCCGCTGATGTAACTGCATGCCTATGCCAAGTTCTCTTTCTCTCCCTCATGAGATCTGACAATGACCCCATGGTGGACCTTTCCCTGCCAGAAGCAAACAATTATGTAGAATAGAGGCAGTAAAACACAGAGTGTGATGCTGTCACTACAAAGGAACTTGTAAAATAGAGTTTATATGTTTAGCAACCCAATCCTAACCAACTTTCCACTGCTGATGCAACTGCAATGAAGCCAAGAGGTAAGGGAACAAATGTTGCCCCCACCACCACCACAGAACGCAGCGCGTGCCCCATTCACACAGCTGCATCAGCACTGGAAAAATTGGTTCGGATTGGGCTGCAATAAATGTATTATAGCCTAATCCTACCGAAACCCCGCACGGCATTGCAGCAGTGCCAGCTCAGCCTCCGCTGCATCTTGCAAGGGAGTTTTCGCTGCTGGAGTTCTCCTCAGGGTAAGCCCCAGCAGCCGCTATAGGTCAACTCGGACCTGCACCAGCAATATTGCTGCCACAAGTCTGCATTGACCCATGCAGGCAGATCAGGCCTGGGAAGAGGATTTGGATTTGGCAGGCACTGCCACCACCTAACTTGCCCCCACCAGGGCCCGATCTGCCCATCCCCCACCCCATTGCCTCCCCGTTCTGGCTCCCGCCCCATTCCACCCCCCTGTGGCTTACCTAGGCTTACCTGCTCAAGCGGGCCTCCTTTGTGGCAGCCTATGCCAGCAGAACATGAGTCCTGCCAGCGCTAGTCTTCGATAGGATTGAGCCATTAGTCGCTTTTAGATTAAAAAGACTTTGAAGTGACTTATAGAAAAATACTGTATTAAAATCACCAAAGCTACTTAAGCCTGTTACTCTAGTAAGATAAATGTGCCTAATTCTGCACTGGATTGTAGAAAATAACTAATACAAACCCACTATTGAAAACAGTAAAATAAAAATAAAAATACAACAATCGATGCCAACATTTTCAACTAGCAATACTTTTGAAGTTTGCCCAAAATGTCATATCCGAGGAGTAAATTGTGCTATCTTCCCCTTTTGATCTCATCATTCTGAAAAAAAAAATCATTGCAGGCAGAAAATATTGGTTGGCTGCATCCACGTATCTGACTGTTCAGATAAATGGTATCCATTTGTAGCCCCTATTCCCCACTTTTTCAGAACCGGCAGCTTTCATTGAAAGTAATCCACCTTACCGTTGCCTTCATGTGACTTGATAGCACTGGCTTGTAAAGGAGGCCCCTAGTCTGCAAGGCCCTCTTTGCCCAACCCAGCTCTTCTGTCCAATGTCCTCTTCCCTGGGTTAAGAGTGTGGAGGACACTCTCTGCATGTTGACATTTTTTTCCACAGAAGTGACAGAGAGGAAGCTGACAATGGAAGAGGAGGAAGCCAAGCGGATTGCAGAAATGGGGAAGCCAATACTGGGCGAGCATCCCAAGCTGGAGGTCATCATCGAAGAGTCCTATGAATTCAAGGTCAGTGCCGTGCACCAAGACATTTTGGAAGGAAGGAACTGCAGGAAAGAGAATGACCAGAGGCTGAAGAGTGGGAGCCCAAAGGGGAGGAGGAGAGAGAGGGAAGAGCAGCATGTGAAAAGGAAAGAGAGAAGAATGTAGGCTAGGAGTGGAGAAAGAACACAAACAGGAAAGCTAGAGATGACGCTGTGGACATTAATGACTATGATAATTGAGAACAGAGAAGCCCTATAGGGGTCCCACAACCCGCTCCTGATATGCGACTCCTGAAAATAGAGCCAGCCAAAATATTTTGTGCGAGATCCAATTTGCCCAAGCTGCACCCAAGCCTTACATGGTCATGTACAATTAAAATGAGTTGTCACCATTAATTCATTTCTGTTATGCAAATTTAGAATACATGGTGGACAAGCATTCAAAGTGAGTTATTTTTTTGAAAGTAGAAGAAAAACCTGACCAAAGCTGATGACAATTCTAACTCTAAACAGAAGACAACTATGTTGTCATCAAAGTATTTCATACGATGTTTGTGCAATATAAATGCAAGTGAAAGGAGAGGTGTAAACAAACGCTGTGCTTTTTTGCCTTCATAGCTTCAGTCAGTATGATCATATTTACAGCAGCACTATTTCACAGATATTCACAGATATGCTAATATATTTATAGTAAAAGAAGTATGTGTGCTTTATTTTCCCTCACCGTTCAATTTAGCAGATGGACATAAAAGCTATTTACAGTGAGCAATGGAAAAGAGGGGTGGGGAAGACTGGCTCCAAGCCCCAAGCAGAAATCCCTCCTGCTGCCTCAGTCGTTGTCCCCCCCCCCACTTTTCTTTTACTTTTGGTCTGGCAACTGGGTTTTACCCAGGGGCTGCCGGCAGGGCCCATGAGAGGGGGGAAAGGGGCTAAATTGTACTCGGGCCCAGGGTCAAAAAGGGGGCCCAGGAGCCAAAGGAAGGGTCCCAGAATTTTCCTGGGATCTCAGCTGGCCTCATGGAGAGTGAACGATGGAGGCTGGGCCAACCGGGAGGTCAGGTCTACCAAGTGGGTAGATCTGGGTGCCATATTGGGAAGCTTGGTAGACCTGGGCTCCGGAGACTTTTCCAGTCGTTGCTGTCCTCCCCCTGCCCTGTTTTGCCCCCTCGGGGCCCAAAAGAAACTTTGTACCTCATAATAAAATTCCTCTCAGAGGCCCTGGCTACTGGTTGCTGATCCTGTGCATCAGCTTGTCTTCTCAACTGCCAGACCCCTGAGTACGTGCCCTCCTCCTCTTTGTGGCAGTAATACTAACATGGACTGTTCATTCCCATCGAAAGCGGTGAAGAAGTATTGTAGTGCGCAGTACAAATGTACTTGCACAAAAGTAAAAGAAACAAGCTTAGGTCAGGCAGGTGGGGTCATTTTATTGTGAAAAATAGCAGCAGTGGATTCATCTAAAAACCCAGGCTGGTTCTGGCAACACTTTTGCAAAGTTCTAGTCAGGCTCCCAAGTCAACCAGCCTCCTCCAGTTATAGGAGGGAACTGAAGCGCCTATGGGAAAGCTGTGCTGGAGAATGACAAGCATCCAGTCTATGGGGAGAGTGAGAGTCTTGAAATGAGACAAGCTTGTGACCAAGAAAAGAAGAGACCTGTAGGAAAGAGCGTAAGGTAGATGCACATTATGACCATGAATTGACAAGGTGATCTCATGTATTGAGGCAGCTGCCCAGCTCTGATGTGACCGTATGCAAAAAAAGTGCAATTTGTTGTCATGATTTTTGCCTGCATGATGTACTTATGGTTTGATTTGTATGTTTTTAAGAGTTGTCACAGTCCTGTGATGTCAGCAATCAGTCAGTTCTCAGCTGTAAATGTACAGCTTTTTCTCACAGTGGGAGGCCTGTTTTAAGACGTTTTTCTGTGTGTTCTTGGTGTTTAACAGAGTACGGTGGACAAGCTCATCAAGAAGACAAACCTGGCCTTGGTTGTAGGGACACATTCCTGGCGGGACCAGTTCATGGAAGCCATTACTGTCAGTGCAGGTGAGACAAGATTAATGTCTGCCCCTCAAACAAGAGAAAAAGAGGGAAGTCACAGATGAAACTTTAATCACCACTACAGTCTTCCCTCGCCCCCTCCAGAGACCTCACCTTTTCAGATGGCCCAAAGTTTTTATGTGTCGTCGTTATGTTTAACTTGTGCTGTGCTTTGCTTTGCTTTCTTTTCTTTTTTGTCCATCCAGTGAACGTGAAATGAATGTTTTATCAAGAATGTTTAGTTGATTAATCAGCTGCCTTTTAAGAACCAAGGGACTACATTTTAATAAACAAGCATATTACCAAAACTACACTATAGATCCCCTTTTTTTTTAGATATTGAAGAGCGTGAGATAACTTGCAATTTAAGAAAGAAAATCTCTCTGGTTAGACAGAGAGGCTATTTTTAACATTGTATTTTTCTTCATTTCCCATCACTAGAACATGCCAGAACCAAAGTAGGCTCAACAATAGTAGTTCTCTTAATTCCCAGCCCCACTGATTAAAATTAGCCCTCACCTGCTAAAGAGGTTCCCCTCTGATTGATCAGTGGGAGCTTTAGTTGATTAACCTGCTGGCTCAGCATTGCAGTTCTAATGTGTGGGAGTCAGGATTGAACTATTAGCAGCTAAATCCACCGGATCACCCCGTACAGCGATGTAGCAGCAGCGGCACCGGCAATGCCTCCGCTGCATCCTGTGGGGTAGTTTCAGCCTCCAGAGACCTCCTCGGGGTAAGGGAACAATTGTTACCTTGCCCCGGGGTAAGCACCTGCTGGCCTGGTGGGTCAACCTGGACCTATGCCAGCTCAATAGCTGATGCAAGTGCGAGCTTATTCATGAAGGTGGACCAGGCCCAGGAAGGAGGTAAGGATTTGGCATGTGCCGCCATTGACCTTGTCCCCCTCCCGGCCCTGATTCATCCTCCTCCCCGCCCCGTCACTACTCTGTTCCACCCACCCCCTGCTCTCCCCCCACCCCATTCCACTGCCTGCATGGCCTTACCTGCTCCAGCAGGTCTTTGACTGTTTGCCAGCGTGCAGGATGCCGCTCTGGTCTCCCTGCCAGCTTCCTGCCAGTGCACACCGGTGGAGGCTGCTTTGCAACTGCTATAAAGCAGTCGCCGCCAGAACAATACACTTTGCGGCAGCGCCTAGCTAGGTTAGGACTGGACCATAGGACACTTAACTGTTCCTGGTTTCATTTAGAAACTGCCCTCCATGAGCCTCTGGAAATCTTTCCCTTAGTTCTCGTAGAAAAAGGTTGTCATATGGTTAAAGGAACCAAATGGCCCTTTCCTTTTTTGAAGCTATGTGTTCCATTGTAAGATGTTTCATGGTGCACCTTAGCCTGGGAAACTTCCAGGAGAAGCCGTTCATTTTCAACAAGCCTGCAGATATGAACAGCTGCTAACTACTTCTGCTACAGTTGCAGGCAAGCTTGTGAGCCACAAATTTACCTTGTTATGCATGAGCTTGCTGGAGACCAGTGAATGAGAGGTGGGAGGTGTGCATGAAGGGCCAAAGGTTTCCTGGGCTCTTCTTTCTGTGCAGAAATCCAGTCCTTTTAAAGACTTCTAGCCATACCAGCTATAGTAGAAGGCTGATGTGGGAGCATCTAGCTTGGGGCACTTTGCATTTCGGCATCCACTTCTTTCTTGCATCCAGGTGCAAGACTCAGGCAAGGAGAACTCCAAAATCGCAACAATCCACATTGAAATGGGTAAAGATAATCAGTCTCATCGAACAATCCCCCACCACTACCCACTCGAGCACCTTGCCCAAGAACAGGAGGTCAGAGAGCAGTAATTATCCAGAGCAGTGAGATGAAGGAAGGGTTTCTTCAGCAGAAACTGGATGACTGCCACCTTGAGGCAGGATGGAATATGCCCTCCCTTAGAGAAGCAGCTCTCACTCTCAGTGCCCAATTAGCCAGTCCCCTTCTCTAGGCAGATCTCACCAGCCATGACAGGCAGTGGTCAAGAAGGCACATGATGGGCCTCCCACTACTAAGAACCTTCTCCACATTCTGAGGCTGACCATCGCCTGCAAACTTGGCAAAGAGGCACTTTTTAAAGTGGAGACCTCTTGTATTTAGCCAGGCGAGAGCAACGGTCTCTGTTCACCCCATAACACCTCTAGTGGCTATTTGCTGGTGTTGCTTTTGCATCTTTTTTAGACTGTAATCTTTTTGTTTATTTTGCTTTCGGATCCATAAGCCTCTGTGGGCAGACCTTCCAAATAGGTCCTCCATCCCAGAGGAGGAAAGGAGTGTCAGTAAGTCTAAGCTCTGTCAGGTAGTGATCTGTCCATGACACAGGAGTGATGTTAATCTCTTCCAAACCAGATCAGCATCAACCCACCCAGCAGTTCACACCACCAAGTATCCAACATAGTGTGCAGGAGCAAATATTTACTGAGATAGGTCCCTGGTTGCCATGACAGCAATGACATCTTGAGCTGGCCTCAACCCCAGTTGAGCACTGCTTTGAGGAACATTCCTTGACCGCACACTTTCCTGGAAGTAAAACCCATTGAAATTAATAGGATTTGCTTCTAAGTAGGCCTCCAGTTCAGTTTTCCTGCATTCAATCTCTCTCTTTCCTAGTTTGTTTTCCTTTTGTGATACACTAGCAGGCTTTGCCCTGGAATCTAGATGCCTGAACAGATTCTTCTTCTTAAGCTTTGGTTAAAATGCCCCTCTCTGCAAGTCTTGGTCATGAGAACTACACTGAGTTCTTCCTAGTGCAGAGCAGCCAACCACCAGTACATCTGCGGGAGAGCTGCACTTAGATGGAAATCAGCCATAAAGACATAATCTGTTAATCTAATTGCTTTATCATGTAACAATGCTCAAAAAGGACAAGATAAAGATATCTTTATTTAAGATAAAACAGATCAGATTCCTCATTTCACCCTCATTTCCACCATGAAATCCAAACTTGTAATGTAAGAGGCCTCTCAAACAGGTGATCAACCTCAGATCTTCCAAATGTAGCTTTTATGTGCATTGATGGATTTCAGTAGAGCAGCTAGGGTGCTCATAGCTGCTAGAACTGGCTGTAATAGACACTCTGGGCTGGTTCACACACAAATGTACATCACTTGATTTCTCTGCATTTGCCTACCCTACTCTTGTTGACTGAAAATGAGTATGTGATTTGACTTCACTGAAAAGCAATGAGTTAGCGAAGATATGCAAGGTCTGACTGTAATGTTTGACCTGTGAGGTACCTACTCACACACGCAAGTCTTCACAGCAATTGGAGAGCAAACAGGCTTGATCGACTGACTGATCATGAACATAGATAGACCCTCACCATTATGGCATTGCACTTGGGAGGCCCAGTTGTGGTGGGAGCAGTTTGCCTCCACTCTGACATTGGGTGGCCCAACCTCCACTGACAGGGATCTGCAAGGTGGCGCTTTCATGCTTCCTCCCATGCACACACACATCGTCATGCTGGCATTTGGCTAGTGTCGTGTCATGAGCCTTGGTGTGTTGCACCATAACATGGGTGTGAACTATTTCTTCTAATTTCAGACAGTGAGAAAGGTCTGGCTCAGTGTCTGTCTATGACCCCCCTGACACCAGGTATCACATGGCCTAATGATCAGGCGACAGAGGGTAATAATTTCTATGAATGCCCTTCAGTTTCAAATGCTTGCTTTCTTCTTCTGAGAAAAGACGAATAAAAATGCCTGACTGGCCTTCACTCTTTTCACGATGCTGTTCCTGTTGCCATGGAAATAAATATGGTCATATCCTCTGGGTGCTCATACAAGAACAAAGTTAAGGACATTAAGAGACACTGCGCTTGTTGCTGACCCACTTCCAAATATCCTGATACCATTCAAGGCATGGGGAACCCCAGTGCTCGCTTTAATCATTTGCTCCAGCTCCTCCTCCAGAACCCTAAAGAAACAGAGGAAACAAGGTGGCATTAATTCTTTCAGCACAAAGAAAGACCCCTGATGGCAAAGAGACTTTCTTTTCTGGCCAGCTTGGAGAAGAATGTTTCTGCTGGCTGTCCCTAAGTACACCCAATGTGATCACTCCACTGCTTCTGTGTTTCTAAAGGTCATCTCTATCTGAATGTCCCAGCTGTCAGGGAAAGGAGCCCGCTGATTCATGGCAACATCAGGCATTCATGCACCTTCTTTGGGTCAGGCAAAGTCAAAGTAGAGCTGGAGTAGACTAACATCAGAGCTAATGTCCACAGGAGAAAGGAAAGCAGTAGGTGGTTCAAGTAGCAAAGCTGTTGCAGAGAGCAGCTAAGAGACTAGGGTGGAAGGCAAGGTCCCAGTGAAACAGGGGACTAGGAGGAAAGAGGAGACTGAAAGCAGCAAATGAGGCTTTCGCGTCAAGAGCCAATAGTGGTGCTGGACATTCTGGTTGGGATACTTTTTGAGACTTCTTATATACTACTCAGAAACCAAAAAGAGATTAGGCAAGAAATAGCTTTAGTTCTAATAGATTCTGGTGGACCAAATCATTAGCCTGAATATGTCACCTCCTGGACATGAGCTAAATGGTGGTACAAGATACCGGTGTGGTTCTAGAATCCATAATGTGGTGCAGTAGGAAATCATTGAGGTTGTGCTATACACACATAGGGGCCTTTTGTCACTCCAAAGCTTTTGAATCAGGACACTATGGATATTGGTGGCCAAGCAGGTTTGAAAAAGAAAATCAACTATGGGAAGCGTGAAATGGTGACCAATATTTGTTTATGGTCTATTTATCCAATGTGCATTTGCAAAAGTAAGGAGCCGAGCACAGAGAGGTGAATCATGGATTTTTATTTGTCCCCAGGGCAATGGACAATAGCTATTTGATTGACATGTCTCTTCAAAATGCTAACTGTTGTCACTGGGAGCCGGGGTCTGACAGTTCATTCCGTCCCATAAGACTGTAACCAGCACTCTCCCCAAGAGAATAGATTCAAATGTCTGCTGTGCGAATGCTGTTATTGTTGCATACGTTGAGCCTCTCTTTCCAAATATGCCCATTTTCCCCTTTCAGAAACAAAATCTAATAGCCCAATCCTACTCCCCACCACCACCACTGGAAACAGTATTCCGGCGGCGGAGCGCACTTTTCAGCCATTGCAAATGGCCTTCTGAAAGTCGCACGCTTCCGGAATGCCAGTGGCGAGGCTGGAGCCGTGCAACATGGAGTGGCCACCAACCCAGGTACGTTGGTGAGGGAGATGGATGGATGGGGGAAGGGCAGAATGGGGGTAGGGGAGGGAGGAGCAGGGGCAGTGACAGGGCAAGGAGGAGGGCAGATCAGGTCCAGGAAGTGGGCCGGTTTGGTGGCAGCAGCAACTGTCAAATCCAAACTTCTTCCCTTATCCAGGGGAGACCTCCGGGACTCCCCCCCCCCCCGCAGAATTCAGCACAAGGCTTTTTGGTGCAGCCGCATCGGGGGGGGGGGAAGCATAGGATTCAGCAATGTCAACATTGTCCATAAGAACTTCAAGGGACGTTCTGGTGTAAGGAGGTCTTGAGTCTTGTCATCACTGACCCTCCTTACACCAGGCAGTCCATGTCTCAGAGTGCAGCTGGCAGTTTGAATTTCTGTGTAAGCTCCCTGATCTTAAGTTTCCTTTTTTCTGTTTCTCACAGCAGGTGACGAAGATGAGGATGAGTCCGGCGAGGAACGCCTGCCCTCATGCTTTGACTATGTCATGCACTTCCTGACGGTCTTCTGGAAGGTGCTGTTTGCCTGCGTCCCCCCCACTGAGTACTGCAATGGCTGGGCTTGCTTCATTGTGTCCATCCTGATCATTGGCATGCTCACGGCCGTCATTGGAGACTTAGCTTCCCATTTTGGCTGCACGATTGGTCTCAAGGACTCAGTGACTGCTGTCGTCTTTGTGGCCTTTGGTACCTCAGTTCCAGGTGAGGAAGCCTGTGGGGAAACTGTTGGCTTGCTCCATACTACTTCCTTCTTCACCATCCCACTCTTCGAGTAGTAGTAATACTTGCCAGTGTTCAATTATCATGGCCCCATATTTAGCTTCCTGCAAGTGCATCCTCAGGGATGGCAAAAAGTGGCAATGCTTCGACCAGGTGAAGCAGTATTGTCAGGGCCTCAGGACACAAGAGTATGTTGGTATAGAAATATTTCTTTCCAAATATATGCTCATTTATCATATGCAAACATTTCCACAAACAATGAAGTGTTGTATAAGAATGTACACAGTTTTTTACATCAGTCGTGCGACACATGCTTCGAATTTAGAACGTTCCCTGGCAACAATTCCTGGCCTTGGGAAGGCTGTAGCCAACCAAGGCAGCCAATCCTGGGCTCGCTGGACCAATGTGAGGCAGTTTCATATGACATCATCGTAAGTAACATTCGCTGGATTGTGCTCATGAAATTCCCCTGTGACACCCAACAACTGTGTTGCAGGCAACTCTTGCTAGAAAAGACCAAAAGATCAAGACCCAATGCAGGCTCTGGGCATGGTTGACATGCCTGAACTAAGAGTTGTGTGCTGGGAATCACAGGCAGACACATGGGCTGAGTGACCCAAGGTCAGTCACTGGACTCCATCTGAGGAAATGACAAACGGTAGCAAGGGTGACCTGAGGTTACTCACTGTGAAATCCATTGAGGGAGACAGGAGATGGAGCAAGAAGCAGCAAGCAGGCCATACAAAAGGGACTGAGGCAGGTGCAGGAAATAACAGAACCGGGCTGGGAAGCAGGTATAGGCTCCCTGATGGCATGGCTGATGGCATGGCCAAGGTATTCTTTTGAGCTGCTGTTCGCAAGCAGACTACTCCATTTCTAGGTTCTGCTATAAGCACGAGTTCCATTTCAATGAGTATCTACTACATATGCTACACCCATTTCTATATAGTGAACCACAATCCCTGACCAACTGTAGAGTTATTTCCTGCCAAGTAACCACTAGCTGTTAGTCTGGAATATATTTCATCTCAGCAAACACGTATTCGTCCATCAAGTTAGTGTTGCCTGGCAAACACAGGCAGGAGAAAGTGCTTAATCCTTCCCACCCTTTTCAGCACCTGCCATTTTTCTCCAGGTTGCTCTCCATCGTTGGACGTTCTTTAGCAGAGGCTGGATAGCCACCAGTCAGGTATAATATTGTAGCTATAGACAGCCCACATTGGCAGGGGGTTGGACTTGATGAAAGGCCAAAAAACCTAAGTACTGTATAGTTCTCATGGTGGTGGTATTTCCATCTACCACTTGCCAATCTATCTTGCCCTAAGTAAACATGACTGTCTCCCTAGCCTGGGAAGAGTTGGTCCACTGTTACTCATGCCCTAGTTTCTTTTCTCTCTTTCAGACACTTTTGCTAGCAAAGCAGCCGCCGTCCAAGATGTGTACGCAGATGCTTCCATCGGCAATGTCACAGGCAGCAATGCTGTCAACGTCTTCTTGGGCATTGGACTGGCATGGTCAGTGGCCGCCATCTACTGGGCTTCCCAGGGACAGGAGTTCCATGTGTCAGCAGGCACTCTCGCCTTCTCTGTAACGCTGTTTACCATTTTTGCTTTTGTCTGCATCAGTGTCCTGCTGTACCGAAGACGGCCTCACCTTGGAGGGGAACTAGGTGGTCCCAGAGGGTGCAGACTTGCCACGACTTTGCTCTTTGTGAGCTTGTGGCTACTGTACATTTTGTTTGCCACTCTGGAGGCCTATTGCTACATCAAAGGGTTCTAAGCCGTGGAGAGATGATCACGTCGGAAGGGAGGGTCCTCCTCCTTTGTTACCTCATTGGACACCAGTCCTCAAAGTGTTGTCAAACCAGGAGTGACAGCTATCAATCAAGATTCCATAATTGCCCAGACTGAAGGACAACTGGGCTTTAAGAAGGGCAAAACTATCATAATAAAATTTTTTAAAAAATTAAAGCCAACAACATCAATCCAGCCAATGATCCCATCCAGTCAAATCAGAAACTTCAGCAGCTTTCCGAGTTCCCATGTGTTTAATGTTGCTGCTGCTGCTGCTGAACTCGACTTTGTTCCTTCCTCCGCCTTACAAAATGTCATGTATTAAGATGGATATCATATAAATAATTTGGGTGAATATTTGTTGGTTTTTTTAAATTTGGGGGTAGATCTCTATTTTCCCTTTTGCCCCTCGGAACGGAAGCTGAAAAATGATCAACACATCCAAACCTCAAGCCAGCGTAAGTGCTGACGTTGACAATGCTACATTTTAACATTGCCCAAACAATGTCAGTCAAAAGACTCACTCTTTTCACTTTATTTTAGCGTTACAGTGTGAGACTGTTGTATTTTAAAAGCAAATGCAACACAGACACACAGACACATGCACATTCACACGGTCAGGAACAGTACCGTTGAAGGCTGGAGCATGTAGCAATCTGTTCACCTGCCTGGGCAACCAAAAAAAGAAAGACCTCTAACAATATTGTATGTAACTTGTATATTTTGAATATGGCAATTCTCTTTGTGTAAGTAAACTTAAAAGCTTTTGGCACTGTGGCGAACAAAAAAATATAGTCATTTATAAAAGATAAATAAACCAACACAAGGAAAAAGCCTGCAGTGTGGAAAACAGGAACAAGGGAAAACCAGCACAAATTTCATTTTTCTTTTTAATCATTATATAGGGTGTTTGTTCCATTTGTAAAAGGGAAGAGAGCTGTTCCCTTTTTGAATGGAGGTGAATTTATGTAAATAAGTTGCTGTTCTCACATTTTTGGTGCATATCAGAAAACTTCGAGGTGTTAAAGTGCCACTTGAAGTCTTCCCAGCGTTCTCTTCATGACTGACTTTGTTCTTAAGAGAAAAGGATTCTAGTACTTGCCTAGGCTTGCCAGATTGCATTCTGGGTGGCTCTGTGGGTCCTTTTACATCCTGTTTGTACAAGGAAGCGCTCCAGGTGACTCTTCGGCCTGGAGCCCCACCCAGATGGCTTCCCATGATCACCACCCTGCAGTAAAACTCATAGATGAAGCATCTGGTTACTTGTAATTTGTATAAACTTCCATTGGGCCATTTTCTTCGTGGCTCAGCCAGATGACTTTCTTGCCTCTTTTAAGGCAGAGTATGACCTCATGGATGATGATACACATCTGGTTACTGTACCATACTGGCATCTTATATCCTAAGCAAAGTGAACACCAAGCCCCTTACAGGGTTTGGGGGGGGGTCTTTTTTTTTTTAAGAAAGCACTGACAATATTTTTCCAACTCATGTGATGTTCCTATCCTACTTGCCTGTGTTGCATCCCCCCTCTTGGTCCCTTCACACCCTCTTTTCAAAAGGACCAGTAGTTGCTGGTCTCTCTTTTCAACTAAGGGGTTATGGTCTCAACTGCCACCATTCTTAGGACTTCTGCATCATGTGAAGAACATTCTACAAAAAGCACCCTTTTAATTTTCAGTTTCGTTTTTAAAGGGAAAAAATATTTTAAAATTAAAGTCTATATATATATATATATATAAATGAATTATTGCAACAGCTGCAAACTGAAATGGTAGGTTGGTAATAAATAAAAGCTATACTTATATCTATATAAACATATTATATATACATATTTCTTAAGTGCAAGAAGTAGGAGGGGGTTTATGCTTTATTTTTTCAGAGGAAGACATTTTCTTCTGCCAAAAAACTTAGGTGCTCTAAAGGAATGTCTTCATAAATGTCTAGATTATTAAGGAGGCACAGAGAGAGTTCATTGGCTAGCAGACAAGGACAATGACTTGCATCCTTATTGTGTACTGTTTTATAAGAGTGAATTGGGGAGGTGAAGATGTCTTAGAAGCAGGAAGGCGCATGTGAAAGCGCGTGGCTGAGTATGTGTGAGTGAGTGCATGCACAAATGTGCACATGCGCATCAAAGAGAGAAGAGAAAACTGCAGTGGCCAAAAAGAATGCTTTTACTGAACCTGAAAATGAAGGTAGAAAATGATCTTAGAAATGTATGACAATGAATGAAAATGATCCTTTAAAAAAAGTATTTATTTTAATATAAAACTCAGAATTTTCATACGTGCTATATCCCATTCCTTATCGCATCTATACTAAAAAAAAAATGTAAGAGGGGAGTGAGAATGGTTTGGTCTCCCATGCCATATGTGCGGGGGGTGGGTGGGGGTTAAACTGCTGGAAACAAGCAATGGGAGACCATTAGAAGGTTTTATTCCAGCAAGCAGTTAGGTTTCTGAAGCTGCCCAAAATGTGAGTCATGCCAACAGTGATGTGAATCAGACAAAGAGCAGAATCTGTTGGGAAGTTCTCCTTCGCAAGCCCCACTGAAATGCCTACGAGCCCAGCTGTAGCAGACAGACTATGCCCCAGTGGCGTCACTAGGACGCGCGTCACCCTAGCGAGGCCGCGCCGCGATTGGGGGGGGCGACCCGGCTGCACCCTGCCCCGGGTGCCTCCCCCTGCCCCGCGTCGCCCTCCGGACGCTCCGAGGCCGGCCCGGGAGCTGGCCTCGGAGCGTCCAGCCTGGCCGGCGCTCCAGGGCCTTCTGAAAGAAGGCCTATGCAGTGCGTTTACGGGTATTTTTACAATTTTCGTGCATGCGCAGAGACCGTTTTTGAGGGCCTCTTGCCCTCAAAACGGTCTGCGCATGCGTGAAAATTGTTAAAAAAATACCTGTATTAACGCGCTGCATGGGCCTTCTTTCAGAAGGCCCTGGAGCGCCGGCAGGGTCGGACGCTCCGAGACCGGCTCCCGGGCCGGCCTCGGAGCGTCCGGAGGGCGACAGAGGTGGTGCACGTCACGGAGGTGACACGCGCGGGGGTGCGCACGTCACCCCTTTGTGCGCGTCACCCCGTAGTGGCCTGCTCCCGTCACCTCACGGGAGCGACGCCACTGCTATGCCCAAAGGCGCTTCCTTTGTATGGAACCCCTTTTTACCCTATGCAGGCAACTCATCCTCCGTTCAAGTGGTGGGGTTTCCCACGTGTCCTTCGCCTCCCAATCGTTTTGTTACCAGTCCTGCTCCCTTAGAGAGAGGCGGGCTAGAAACCGAATGAAATAAATATCTTGGTGCCGAGCCCTCCACAGCCCTTGACTTTTGAAACTAGAAGCTGGTTATCAACTCTTCTGGATTCCAAACTAAAAACTAATCAGAGTTTCTGTAAGGTACCACAACCATCTATAATCCCTGTCATTTCACCCTGTGGCAGTGTCATCCCATTTGATGATGTGCTAAGCCCTTGGTACAAATTATCTTCTTTTTTTAAATCCCCCCTGCATTGATTATGTTCTCTTACTGCTAATTCCTCCTTGCTTGCTTATCTGTATGAATGCTTGGGCTATTTGTAACATTTGTATCCACCCCTGCCCAAGGGAGCACAAGACAGTACAAATGAGATCTCATTTTAGCTTCACAATATCCCTGGGAGGCGAGGTGAAACAGAGAGATAAATGACCTTGAAAGACTCCCGCTCGGTGAGGTTTTAAAGGTCATTCAGTCCAATGAAAGCTGTCGTCTCATCTGCCTCGTCTCTCAAGTTTTTGAGATTCCAGTTCTCACTTCATGAGAACCATGTGGGCAATCTTTTTTCCCCTTAAACTGACCTTGATTCTAACAAGTGATATGGTCTAGGCAAGTTCTTCCCAGATGTTATCACAACCACAGTCTTTTCATCTGCTTCTTTCTTAAGATCACCTTGGTGGGGGTGGGGGGTGGACTGTATGCCTTTGCCCGTGTCATGGTTATTTTGCTGTCCTTAACACACACTGAGAAGAACTGTTCTGGGCCAACGATATCAGTGGAGTGTTGCTTCATTTTATTTTTTAAGTCATTAAATACAAGAGAAGTAAATTAAACATTTGTGTTGCCTTTTTTCTTTCTTTGATGGGGTAGATTCCATTCCTTTATCAAAATTTGCATGAAATAATTTTGGACATTTCTTTTCCCCTTATCCTCGCAATTCTTGATTAATTTTTGCTGCAAGAATCAGCTTCCTGCAGACTCTGACAAAACCAGCTCCTCTGTGCCTTTTGCATTCTCACCTTACAAACCACATCCCATTGTATTTCTTCCCTTTTCATTCAGGCTCCTCCAACATTTCTGTGTTTCCTTATTACCAACATGACACGAGAGATCTTCGGCATGCTCTGTCCTGGCATTTGCAGAGTCTCCAGTCCTGCATCAGGACTTAGAGGATCAAGTATCATTCAAAGCCTCTTCCCTCTTCCCTCTGAGTCACCAGCAGTATACTCTTCCTCAGCAGGACATCAAGCCAACATGGAACCTGTAGGATCTCGGAGGCAGAGTTTCATTGATGAAACTCTAGAAAGGTCTCTGCATTGAAATCACCAATCCACAGCATCTGGAATCTGGGACATGATGAGAAAGGAGTATACTGTACAGAAGATCAAAGAAACAGACTCCAGAGTTGGATGTTCTAGGCTGGCTCACGTATGCCTGGTTCACCTTGTTAGCTGAAACATCCAGAAATGACTTGTATATGTGAATGGACCATTTCAGACCTAACAACACAGGTGGAACTTTCAGTTGAAAAGGAGTTTATGGGACATTATATATGTCAGTTCACATATTCATCTGCCAGCGAACAAGCGTATAAAAATCATGCCAATGGAAACCAAGTTTGAACCAACCATATTGGTAGTTGAACCGACCATATTCCAACCAACCATATTCCAACCATATGAATCAACCATATTCCTAGCATGTTCAAGATGCACAAATAAATTAACTGAAATCACTTAATGTAGAATGGATGCTCTCATGGCTTGGTACAATTTTCAAAGAAATAGGGTATATGGGTTCTAAAAAAAAAGGTAAAGGTGACCCCTGACAATTAAGTCCAGTCATGTCCAACTCTAAGGTGTGGTGCTCATCCCCATTTCAAAGCCGAAGAGCCAGCGTTGTCCGAAGACGCCTCCGTGGTCATGTGGTCTCCTTGCCGCAGCGCGTAGCATGTGGCTGGAACACGGAGCGCTATTTACCTTCCCACAAGCGGTACCTATTTATCTACTCACATTAACATGCTTTGGAACTGCTAGGTTAGCAGGAGCTGGCCAAGCAACGAGAGCTCACCCCGTCGAGGATTCAAACTGCTGACCTTTCGATCAACAGCTCATGGTTCAGCAGTTTAACCCACTGCGCCACCCACTGGCGCTAAAGCCATGTCAAAAACAAAAAACAAAAACTGTGGAAGTTTAAAATCAGTTTAAAAGCACACAGACAATTGTGTTTTAGTTTTTTTAGCATTTTAAAAGTGTATGAACCTGGATTTCTGTGCTTTTAAACGGATTTTAAACTTCCACAGTTTTTAGTTTTTGTTTTTGACATGGCTTTAGAACCCATATACCCTATTTCTTTGAAATCACTTAGCAGTTTTACCATTAACATCAATGGGATCAGGACCCATTAGGAACAAGGAAATCCTACTAATTACAAGGACTTCCATATATTTAAGCACTGTATATATGGGATTGAAGAGCATTTCTGGTGCTGCAGAGCCCTAAAGCTAGCACAGATGTTGCACCATCAACAGACTCTTTTTGGGTACATATCTTCCCATTCTGAAGACATAACTCTGTATATTTGAGCAGATGACCATTTTAGGCATGTATAAGGATTGAGGAATATTTTAGAACTTCTTGATGTTTCTACATTGGGGAAGGCAGTAAACATCTCTAAACAAAAGGTTGTGAATTACTGCGAATTCAGCATTAAATTGGGCAGGAGTTTTTCTGAGGGGGGGAAATTGCCCCATTCAAAAAATAGCCCCTGTTCCCAGATCAATCGATATAGTCCAGGCCACAAAATACCACTAACTGAGAGCAAGAACACTGCAGAAATGTGCTTATACATCATATAACTCAGTGTCTCTCTGGCACTTTCGCCATGTCACTTCTGGCCCAATCCTGTGGGGGGGCCTTGCAATGCCAAAACCAGTGCTGTAGTAATGGGGCGTGGGTCTGTCTGCCCCAGGCAACACGTCCGGGGGGGGAGCAACTCACCATGATGCGGCGCTGGCTCTTTTTCGCACCGCTTTTTCCCCCTCGCCTCTGCAGCCTCTTCCTGAGGCCGGGGAGGAATTCCCTGCCCTCCCACCTGCCCCCTGGGGCTGTTTACGGCCAGTTACAGGCCACATGACATCACCCCCGGGGCGCGGCTTTTGGGTGATGTCACGCGGCATGGGCGTGGCTTGTTCCCTTGTTCCCTTACCTGGAGGACTTAAGATGGACTTAAATAAAATGTCTGTTTTGAATTAGCAGTTCAGGCTTGTAAGTGGGGAAGGAACAACTGCCATGTAACCACTAGGAGACTCCATAACTGGAGCCTTTTTGCTGTCTGAGGTCAAGTAAAAGGGTTATTATACATCCATTTGAACAAACAGATTCCAACTAGAAAGCAGGGGAAAGGCCCTATGGAAGAGGTGAGCCCAATCCAGTGTCATTTTCTTCTCCTGCTCCTCTTCCTGCAGGGCAAAAGGAGCAATTGCTCTCCAGCAATGCAATCTTGCTCTTGTTAAGTCAATGGCAAAACTTCCATTGGTTAATGAAGTCGCAGTCTCCAATTGCTGCTTTCAACAGATCCATTCCTGTTCTAGATTCCAGTCTGACGTGGGTTCCAGTACAAGTGCCTTAAGAACTCAGTGAGCTATTGAAGCCCTTTCCAGAGATGTTAAAGATAATCTGCTTCCATTACATTTGCATTAACACATGGTTTACAGTGCTGAAGGAAAGTTATTTTAGGTAAAGATGCCCATTGTCAAGCCTGCACACTTCATCCTGCTGAGAGAAAAATGCACCACTGTCCTACCAGCTTTTTTGAGAGACTTCCTGCTTCATTGCCTAATTGATGCCTCCTGGAATTTGCTTCTTTTTCTGGCTAGTTCCATTCATCACAAAATATGGTTGCAGCCTACATTTAATGGGAAGACACAGACAAAGAATATTATACCTGCAATAAGGTTTTGCACCTGATGTAAAGACTATGAGACAATCACTCCATGAGACAAAAAAGGAGCTCATCTCCTAAATACCTGGTAAAGAAACATTGGATAGACCTCTGATCTGAATACCCTCTTCAGATATTCTAAATTGCATGGAAAGGTCCACATGATGGGGGGGGGGGGACTGAGAATGTGCCAGCAAGCCCCGTGCCTATGCTGACATACTCCTGAAGTCCCCCCCCCACTGCCCATACACACACTGTTTTGTGTATCACACACTGTGATAAACTCAGTTTGGCGCTGGGGAGGCTTTCTGCCTGTGATCTGGAACGCTGATTGCCCCGGCGTGATAACATCACCATCCCTTGATATTCCAAGGATGTGCAGGCTGAGAAGGCAGGTCCCACTTTAAAGTATGTATTCAAATATTTATTTTAAACCCTTCAGTTGAAGTGCTTACAATTTTTCCTCATGCTCCAGAAAGTATGAGAAATTGGAAATCAAGATGGACAACTTAATATCCACCCCATGTCAGCAGTAAGGACTTGGCACAATAAACACCAGTGCAATTGCCCACTGCAAAGAAGTTTTTAAAGTAGTTTCTCAGGTTTTCATGGCCAGAAGATTCAGGAATCCCAGAGGAATAAAAACTTTCAGTTTCTGAAGCCATGTAGAAGTCTTTTAATAAAGACTTCAGAAACTGAAAGTTTTTA
Source organism: Plestiodon gilberti rubricaudatus (assembly GCA_026170595.1). Lineage (NCBI taxonomy): Eukaryota > Metazoa > Chordata > Lepidosauria > Squamata > Scincidae > Plestiodon > Plestiodon gilberti. Next base: position 258,321,960 of record JANXHW010000001.1, on the reverse strand, counting down.
TTCCTCTGGAATTCCTGAAGTTTTTAAAGGTTAATTACTCAAAAAAAGTACTTGCCAGATTTTCTTCAAAACAACAAAGCAATGTACCTCCCAACAGACACGAACATAAGAAGAGCCCTGCTAGATCAGGCCAAGGGCTCATCTAGTTCAGCTTCCTGTATCTCACAGTGGCCCACCAGATGCCTTAGAGAGCACACAAGACAGCAAAAGACCTGTATCCTGGACATTAATTTTTGAAGAACACATTCAAGAGTAAGGGACATAAACTCAATGGGGATTTGAGTTCTTGGTAACTTAAAAAAAAGTCAGAAATATTAGGGGGAATTCCTCAAGATTCAGGTAAGGTTTTCAACAGTCGTGTCTCCCTCATTTTTCAATGCATTTAAACCAAATTTGGAGAACTGGTGGAAACCGTGAGCTAGTTCCTCCGCCAAACTTCATGGGGATTAGATGGAGGGCTCAAATGACATAAGTGGTAAAATGTTCAGGGCTTACATGGTAGAACACTGTCTACCTCACTTTAACAATACATGCACTTCTGTGCCTATATAATGCACCCATGAAAGCCCCAGTTTCAGCTGTGTTATTTTTAGGTCCCCCAACCAAAAGGCTGAAAGAGAAACAGGAAGTTCCTGATTTAGTGCCAGATAAAGGAAACTCTCAGGTAGGTGTTGTCTTCCTCCTTTTTGTGAATTCTTTCTGGATACGACTCTAGCTAGAAGCGTGACTTCCATTTAGGTCTTCACCAGAAATAGTTCTGCTCTTTCTTCTGACGCATCAGTAGCATATTTGAATTCATTTAATTAGAAATAGTACAAGTTCACCTCACTGTGACAGAACTAACCTTTCTTGACTATATTAGCCAGCTTGAAAGAAAACAGCAGTCTTCCTTTGGCCTATCCAAGCCCAGCCCTGCCCTAGGAAGGCAGGCCTGCTGGGAGCCTCTTGTCACTACTGATTCATAAACATGACCACATAGATAGGACACGTTTTAATTACAGCCGTCATTTTTGCAGCTAGTGCCAGAGGCAGGCAGCTTGCTATGAAGCAATGCTTTCATGGCAGTGGCAGTTCAGGCCCGACAGAAGACAATATTAAGTGTTTGCTTGTGTAAGACCAGAGGGGGAAAAATGCTTTGGTTTGGAGACGGCATTTGACTCAAAATAGTGGCTCTATTTGGGAGCTTGCTAGGGGCCCAGGTATTTCTGCATCAATATTATGGCTGCCACCTTTTTGGCTGAATGCTCTTGCACTTTTAATGGCTGCACCACAGGCACACATCCAAGTGGACCGTGTCTCACCATTGCATGCCCATGATGGAAAAACATCCACTGTGGCCTACGGTATGGAGAGGAAGGGGTTAAATAACCCTTGCTCTCCTCTTCCTGGCTCCCCGATTCTGAGCAAATGAACAGCCTCCTGATTGCCTCCTGGCTTCCCCGATATGAAAGTTGGTGCAGCAGCCTGCGTAGGCACTCTATGGCTCTCCCCACTTGCATACGATTTCCAGATCTTGCAGCAGGGCTGGGGGCACCCCCCTCATCATGACAATGGAGCCATTTGGGCAAAGCTCAACTGCAAAGAGGTCTCCTCAGGTTTCCTTCACACCAACCTGCTATTTGGGGGCTTTCCTTTGGGGTCCGCTCGCTAAACAGATGGACAGAGGAATCGTGAGGCATGGCTGGTGGGCAGAGCAAAACCCAGACAGGCTGCACATATTACATTGTTTAAAACCTAGATCTTACTGAATTTTAAAATCAAGAATACATCTTAATTAATGAATATCAAACATGTGCACAATGAAAATCAATATAAAAATAAAAATGTATGAACAAACAAGATAGCACTAAACTATCAAATACTGAAGCAACATACCTGTTGATTCCCCCCCCCCCATTCAGTTAAAGTCATGGGAGTCCTGCCAGAAAACAGGCAGCAGCAGTATCAATCAAATACTGTTACACTTGAGAAAGATGCAAGAGTTCTTGGTAATAATATTAGGCCCTGAAATGCCAGTTGTGGAACTTACCAGCAACACAAACAATTCCGTAGTGGAGCAGAGAGTCCCTCCGTTGCATGGAATCCAAAAGCAAAGCAGTTTGCTTTGATTTAAAATACAGAGGCTGGCTGATCCATGAGCAGTGGGCACTTGCTCCTTTTCTCAGGAGCAAGAACCTGGACCTATCAAGGCTGCAATTATATATGCACACTTACCTAGAAGTAAGCTCCATTGCATCCAGTGGAAATGACTTCTGAGCAAACCTGTCCAGAACCGTGTGGTACAAAATGTATATTTGCATAATAAGAGCAATATGCCAAGAAGTTGCTCACTTGTATACGATCTGATGTTGCATGAGGGGACTTTCTAATCAGCACTTGCCCTGTGGCAGTGGTGTCACGGGGGGGCGCACCAGATGACACCCGGGGTGTGTGGCACCACTAGTGGCAAAAATTGTGAAAACGTTGTATTTATGAATAATACCATAAAGGTTCCATAAATATAAAAATACCATAAATATCACTGGAAAGGTTATTTAATGCAGAATGTAATGAAACAAACCTTGTTAAGTATCTGTATTCTATCAAACATTATGACCAAATAACCAGAAACAGAAAACACAACTACCATATGTAACAAAAAGTGGATTTCCTTAACTCAAAACAGACCAATAAGACTGATTGTTCTGAGAGCTGAGTTGGTTACTGATTTGTTGGGTGACCTGTACTGTTATATATTAAAATAAATAAAGATAATGGGGGTGACACCATGAGCTACCGGACCGGGTGACACCAACCCTAGTGACACCACTGACCAAGAGTAATCTGTAGAAATGCATAGTCCTGCCTGATGGGCATCTTTTGTAGAACCCAGCTCAGCCCAACCTTGTTTCTCCCTATTCACCTCTGGGGTCCATTATGGGGGTGACGGACTGAGCTCTCACACCGGGTGACGCAAACCCTAGTGATGCCTCTGGGCCCTGTGGCGACCACTCAGACCACATTACAACTCTGCCAAATGGAGAACTGAATATCAGTATCTTCTGGCCTTAGAAGGGGATGATCAGATTTCCTGCAACTGCTTGGAAATTGAGGAAGGTGATGTGTGGCAACAGTCATCTTACCATGCAGCCATAGTCTACAAATGCCCAGTTCTCCACATGCTTAGAGCCACCATGGGGTACATCTCAAGTGACACCATGTATCAGATGTCATTTAAATCCCATGTTCACTGTGGTCTGAACATGACTAATGTGTGTTATGATCCAAACATGAAAGTTGATGGAAGGTGCATAGGTCACATTTTTTGAAATGTTATCCAACTGAACAGAATAAGATGAAGTGCAACAAACTAATTTCCTTACATGTTTCGGCTTCCACTTTCTTCTACCCTTCAGACTTAAAAGTCTCCAACAGTTCTGCAAAGAAATGTTCATACTGCCTAGCAATGCATTTGGTCTGGTCATTTATTTCCACCATCTGGCCAAAGTCCTGGCTGCATCCTGGTTCCCAAACACAGATTCAGGCAATGTGTTGCAGCAGAGGAAAAGCTTGCAACTCGGGGGGGGGGGGGGGAGAGGAGGCTGCTAAGCATAGGGATCTCCCTCTTTAAGATGCCACTGCAGTGAACAAAAAATAATTGTCCGTAATCTTAATTATTGTCCAAGCATTTCGAGAATATGTTCTTGTGGTTAGTTTCCCCTCCCGGCCATTTTGCCAGCAGTTAAAGCGTATTATGAGCTACCTTGTGTATGCTGATTCATGTTTAATTAATGTCACCACATGAAAACCTTTGTGTTGCTTAGTTAAATGCTAGTTTCGATCCTAGCAGCAATGTAGAAGGAATGGCTTCTTCTGGCACCTTTGGGTAACTTCTGCGAAAGCAACAACCTTAAAGGCATACAAATGTTTGATTTCTTCTAAGTTTTGGGCTAGTTTTTGGAGAGACAACAAAGGCAGCAGGAACATACTATGCAACACACTATGCAGGAGGCAACTGAGCATGAACTTGGCCATTGGCAACCATTGGCCATGACTCCCCATTACATGATGTTGATGCCTGCCAATAGGTACGCTTTCCATTCGTCCCGGAATTCCCGGGACGGTCCCAGAAACAGGCCTTGATTCCCAGAATCATCCCGGAAGGGTCCCGGAAAGCCGCTGCCGCCAACGCCATTTTAATTTGTTAAACTTACCTTTTTTTCCGAGATCCAGCATCTTGGCTCGCAAAATCTCGTTAAAGTCCTACTGAAAGCATGATGCCCTCATGAGATTTGGGCGCCGACAGATTTCGCGAGATCCAAGAGGCCGGCTCCCAGAAAAAAGTAAGTTTAAAAATTAAAATGGTGGTGGAAGCAACAGTGAGCTGGGCGAGCACGGCCCCGCACTCTCACCCGGTCGCTCGGTCCGCTCTCGCCCGGCTACTCGGCCCGCTCTCGGCCTCGGGCCACGGTGGAGATTTCCTGGAGGGGCAGGAGGATTGGAGGGGTGTATACAGTGTTGGAGGGGGTATACATCAGTGTAACATTAGCAAAACCAAAACCAGAAGAAGCAGCCCCAACTGAGAAGATATTCCCCAGAAATGCCAGGGGATGGCTGATAGTTGTATATACCAGGCTGCTCTGTGGAAAACAGAACAGCATATGCACAGCAGCCAAATAACCACTCCACGCTGCTGGAAGACTTCTGGAGGAAATGGTGTAAAACTGATGTAACATCAAGGTTAAGCACACCTTACAAATAGCATACAAGTCCATATTCTGGATCAGGTAATTCTGAGATTTGGTGCCATGTCTAGAAAATAATGCATCAGTGAGGGGGAGAAATTCCTCTCCATCTTTCTTTTTGTCCAAATTGGCTTCAGAAAACATGGCTCCCTTGTAAGTTTGCAAACTAAATTTGCACACCTGCATTTAACCCCTTCTCTAACAATATCTTTAGGCTCAGCTCCCCACCGCATGCCAAGTCACCCAGAGCCACTAGCAGAGGGGAGCGCAAATATCTTTGCTGCCAATTAATCAGGCTGTTGGCTTTATGCTGTTTGATTAGTTTTATCATGTTTTACTATCTTCCTTTTGATTGAGCTGCTTGGAGGCTTTGTGCTGAAAAGCAGCATGCGCACTCTCAAATAAAACTTATAACATGGTGACTACGTTACTCTCACGTAGGAGGGAAAGGAGTGGCTGTTGTCTAGCACATTGGCTCCATGTGCGCCACTGGGAAAGAAGTCTAAGTGTTCATGGAGCACTGCCGTTCCTCAGCCAGACTTGCAGTCCATTTCAAGTCACACCCAAATCTCTTTTCAGCAAAGAACAAAACAAAATGGTGGGTGCCCTTATGCATATTGCCAAGCCCAAAGGACTCTTCTGAAAAACTGTTGAACAAGACGTTAATGGTTCAGTCAGAGGGACACAAGGAAGAGTTCATTTTACGTCAAAAGTCCTATAGAACAATAATACAATCCTCAGAGACTCCAACCTGAGTAGGTTTAATTGTGACTGAATTTGAAACTAATGAAAAACATTTGCTGTGAATTTTTTAGTTAATTGCTTTCAGTAGGACTTTAACCAGATCAGAACTAAAAGAAATCATTCTTGTTAAGGGGTAGAAGCCTCTCTCCATTTCCATTTGAATTACACATAAAGGAGAAAGGAGAAAAGACAAAGACACTGTCAGTTCAATATCTAGTAATGGTTCAAAACCGTTTCCTATTGGTGGAAGGGTTATGGTGCCAAGTTCTCTGAGAACAACGCTCCTCTCTCTTATTCTAGGAGGTGCTGCTCACATCTGTGACAGGAGGGAGTACCTTTACCAAAGCCAAGTGTTAAAACTGATGTAACATCAAAGTGCAAACAGAACTAGACCAAGGGAGATTTTGCCTGAGTGATAAAACAACCAGGCTTGTTCGACAGACTGGATTTTAAGGACTTCCCTTAAGAAAGAATCACATCGCTCTGTAGACGAGACATCCACAGCATCAGAGGCAAAATAAAAGCAGATTAGGAGTGCCCGTGTGTTTGTTACATTCCAGAGCAATGTGATTTTGCTTCATTTGTAAAAAGAGCTTTGCAGGAGCTCAAGTTCAGGGAATGGTTACCCAATGGTGAGGGAAAGGCACTCTTTCCATGCCCAGAAATACCTACGCCTTCCACCACGAATCCACACATTGAGATCCCACAGTTCTGCCTGTCTAGTTGGCATGCATGTGGATCAGGACACATATCTTAGAGGCTCTGAACTTCAGCATCCCATCATCTACTAACCTATTTTTGTCTTCCAGGACCTCACAACTACATATTTCAATACTGTTGGTACCAATGTGCACCAGTGCCGACTCTTCTCCCAGGCTCGGTTGGAGCCGAAGTGACTCCTGAAGCAGTGCCCAAATTCCATCACCCCTGATTTTTTTTTCTGGTGTGTGCACTTGTGCACTTTTGCCTCCATCTCCGCCTCTGCTTCCTCCTCCACCGAGCACATCATCAAAACTGGCCAGGTGGGAAGAGGATCTCTCCAAAGTTCCTCACTGCCCAGCCATAGATGAGAAGGAGAGAAGACAGAGAGAGGGGACCATCTTCTTTTCCATCAATGCTTTTTCAGGGACAGGATCTCAGCACTACCGCATCTTCTCCTCCAGCTCTGCCCCTGCCTCCATGTCTTCCAAGCTGGTAGGGTGGTTGGCTGGGAAGGACCTTGGGAGCAGAACTCTCACTTCTTGCAGAGCAATCAGGAACAGGGTTGTGGTGGCAACTCGGCTCCTATCTCCTCTTCCAGCTTAGCTTCTGCATTCTCTGGCAGCTGGGCTGAAAGAGGAGGCAACTCTCTCTCCCCCCCCCCCCCTGCTCCTCTTGCTCACTCAATAAGGAGAATGAGCAAGAAGAGAATGGGGCAGCAGCCAGGTGGAGCAGGCAGGCATCTGGCAGGTTGGGGAAAGGGAGTGGGTGGGAAGGCACAGAGTGACCACTCCCTCCAGCCCACCCCTCAAAGCAGGCACTCCAGCCTTCCACATGGGTGGGCCAACCTTGCTTTGTAGGCAGCGTAAGATGCCCAAATGCATCCTTCAGGCAGCCAGGCCAGGCAGCCTTTGGTCAACGTAGCTCTCTCTATGACAAATCATCAAATATGATGCTACCAGCTGACTCCCCCCCCCCACGTCCCACTTTGACTTAACTTCAGATCATCACTTAAGAAATTGGTCCCTTATAATAATAATAATAATAATAATAATAATAATAATAATAATAATAATAATAATAATAAAGGTAAATACAAGGTTTTTATTGTAAAAACTGAAAGGTTGGGTGACGTTTGTTTTTAAGGTTCCTGCAATGGGAGGCAGGGCCTTGAGTGTCCTGGCCTCTTTACCCTGATGCCGAACTCGTGCACATGCTTACCTGCCTCCTTGTCTAGCTCTTGACTCTTTCCCTGCACACTTCATCGCTACTGGGGCTCCATTGTGCTCTCAGAGCTGTGCCTTCCTCAGTGTTGGAGTGTCCCTCGTTTCCCTTCCGTTGGGTATATAGGAGATTGTTGTCTCAAAGTGTATTAGATGCTGCTAATGTGATTTCAATGTCAATATTTTCCTGTTTCTTAAAATATCACATAGAGGACATGCTGACCAGGTTGAGGAGGAAAAAGAAGATCCTCTGTCAGCTTAGGAGGAGTAAATGTTTAACTGAAATAAACTATATTTGAGATTCATGCTCTTGAATTTATTATGCCCCAAAAATGAATGTTTAAAAGACAGTTCTCTTTTTATTCAAATCTCTTCATATAGCTGCATTTCTTACCTGAACAAACACTAAATCCCCAAAAATCCTGCCAACAGTCAATGTTCCTTTGCTCCTTCCAGTCAACATTGGTCAAAATAATCAAAAGTATATAGTCTTCTACCAACAGAAATTAATCCACTAAAATCTCTAGCTTCATGTATAATAAATCCCCATTCATTTCAATCTGATTATGCTAAAATATTGAACTTGTGGGTGATCTATCATGTAAATGTCTATGGGCTTCGTGGAGAGTGGTAACCCTGGTTCAAACCCTGACACCTTCAGGTTGGGGTTCAGATAGGAGGTGATAGGAAAGACACTTGTCCAAGACCCTGGAGAGTCACAGCCAATCACAGCTGACAGCACCAGGCTGAATATAGACCAATTGCTTAAATCAGTGTCATGTTTGCTCCTGTTACACACACACACACACACACACACACACACACACACACACACACACACACACACACACACATTTTCATGACAGTCAAAAATCATCTTGACCCATTGTTGTTGTGGAAGAGTACAACAACAACAACAACAACAACAACAACAACAACAACAACAACAACAACAACAACAACAACAACAACAACAATGTATTGCATTTCTATCCCACCACCTATCTCCCTCATAGGGGGACCCAAAACAGCAGACGAATTAATTGTGTGTACTCCCTTCCTGTATCATTCAGAGTGAAAAAGAATGCACCAAGAGCAAGTCATTCAAATATCGCAATCACAAGAGCCATTCAAATATCGAATCATTTGTGTTTATTAAGAGCAAACGGAAGATACAAGGCAGGAGAAACAAGGCTAAATATGCAGAAAATTCTAAACACTGGACAAGTTTGTCTCGGATAAAGATATTCTCCATATCTTAAATTTTCTCATTTTTGAAGTGTTGATTCCCCCCCCCAACAGAAACAAACCCAAATATTTTCAAAGCAGCATCATTGGTTTAAAAGTAGCACTATCACATTTGTCCACTTGTCTACACATAAACATGTTTATATGGCCTTGTGATGTTCTGTGCAACAGCAGCAGCGGCAACAGGTAGGTGAATGGTGCTGCAGAAGATGAATCCAAACCCGGTGATCTTTCAGATCACGGTAGATCTGAGATCTTGCCATATGGAGCCTTGTTAAGCATGGGTAGAAAAAAATCATCGCATGAAACCAGAGATTAAATGACTTCATTGTCATGTCACCATGGGAAAAAACAAACATGTCCGAATTATATTAGAAACTAGTAACTCACTCAACAGCTGAGAATTGGCTAGCATTCCATGCTGTGAAGAGTCATTACTCTTCGTACATGGATTGTGCAGACCTGACCACGGTGATCCATGCCACGGTGACATCGCGACTAGATTATTGTAACACGCTCTACGTGGGGCTGCCTTTGAAGACGGTTTGGAAACTGCAATTAGTGCAGAATGCGGCGACCCGTGTGGTCACTGAAGGTAGGTGGTTCGACGGCTGCACTGGCTGCCGATTCGTTTCCGGGCCCAATTCAAAGTGCTGGTTTTGACCTTTAAAGCCCTATACGGCTTGGGGCCAGGATATTTGAGAGACCGCCTACTTCTATATAGTCCGGCTCGTCTCCTTAGGTCATCAGAGAAGGCCCTTTTGTGGGTGCCGTCGCCCAGGGAGGTGCGAGGGGTGGCGGCCAGAAACAGGGCCTTCTCAGTAGTGGCACCAACCTTATGGAATTCCCTCCCCTTTGATTTACGAACTGCTCCCTCCTTGGACACTTTCCGGCGAGGCCTAAAAACCTTCTTGTTCCAAGAAGCCTTCTGAGCCCTTGCCTTTTTAACATCTCACTGGTACAGGTGGGGGTGCTGCTGTTTTTATGCTCCTGTTGTGACTGTTGCCATGATCTTTTTAATTGATTTTTAGATATTGTTTTTATTAATTGTTATTAATTGTTATTAATTGTTTTTACTGTTTAAAGTGTGATTGTTTTTATACGGTATTTTTTGTATTTTTTCTGTTGTGAGCCGCCTTGGGTCCCTTCGGGGAGAAAGGCGGGATAGAAATACTGTAAATAAATAAGTAAATAAATAAGAGAAGGTTTCCGTGTTCCACCAGCAAAATTTGATTCAGTAAAAGGTAATCAGCCCCAATTCAGTCAAACTAGTCATACCAATGAAAAACCACTGGGGGAAAAGTCCATCCCATTGCTTTGAATGGAACTTCAGTCACACAACTAACTTTAGCTGGATCAGGGCTGTAGTCTATGTTGCTTTGAATTCTCCTTAATTAGGCTAGCACAACAGTAATTCTCTGTGTCAACCTTGCCTTCCTGATGGAATGGTGTGTTTTTCAAACACCATGTCAGAAAGGCAGTACCAAACTGGACTAGGAACAGCAAGTTTGTTACACTAACTAAACAGCAGAGCAAACATTGCCACCTACAGGTAATAAAGACCATTACATCAATGTCTTCTACAGAAAGTCTACTATTCTATGGATAATTTGCTTTTCCATGTGTGGAAAACAGACTGATAAGAACAGGCACACGCTTTTATTAAAAGTCACACAGTCAGACTCCATTATGTGAAGCATCTAGTTGCCCAAATTCATGTGTACTAGCCTTTCCACCCTAGGGATTCTAATATGCTAAAGAAAGTGCAGAGTTCTGTGTTCTGTGGATTTGGAATTGCAATGCAATGCTCTGAGATGAGATATGGTTTAAGTTCTTTGGGACTGTGATGTTTTGGGCAGACATTACTCCTTTGTTTGGGGCAAACTCAAACCAGCATCAGGACCTCAGCACGGGGTGGAGAGGAAGGGAGAGCAAAAGGAAACCTTGCTCAGCTCTAGGGCCCCCAGCCTGGACTGCAAGCCCATTATTCTGAGGAAGAAATTGAGGCTAGCAGCACAATCCTATGCATATCTACTCTGACATAAGCTTTATTATGTTCAATGGAGCTTACTCCCAGGAAGCAGAAGAGAGAGACCAAAATGATAAATGGGCTGGGGCATCTCCCTTATGAGGAAAGGCTACATCGTTTGGGGCTCTTCAGTCTAGAAAAAAGGTGCCTGAGGGGGGACATGATTGAGACGTATAAAATTATGCATGGGATGGAGAGAGTGGATAGAGAGAAGTTTTTTTTCCTGTCACACAACGCTAGAACTAGGGGACATGCACTAAAATTGAGTGGAGGGAGAGTTAGAATGGACAAAAGAAAATATTTCTTCAGCCAGCGTGTAATTCATCTGTGGAACTCCTTGCCACAGGATGTGGTGATGGCAGCTGGCCTAGATGCCTTTAAAAGGGGTTTGGATAGATTCATGGAGGAAAAGACCATCACAGGTTACAAGCCATAAGCAACCTCCTGGTTTTAGAAGTAGGTTTTCTCTGTGCCAGGTGCAGGGGAATGGCAGCAGGATACAGGTATCTTGTTGGCTGTGTGCTCTCGGAGGCATCTGGTGGGGCCACTGTGAGATACAGGAAGCTGGACTAGATGGGCCTTTGGCCTGATCCAGCAGGGCTCTTCTTATGTTCTTATGTTAAGTGTGTACAGGATTGCAGCCTAAGTTGTAGATCATGTTTAATTATGTCTATGCAAATTTATTTCCCTCTCTCTCGGTGGGATGTCCAGATCTGGCAAGATCTTCTGAAATTTGTTGTGGAACGCAAGAAGCAATCTTCCCGGCTGGGAGCTCCCAACCCAGTTCCACCTGTAGAGCAGAGAATGCTTCTATGGGATTTGAGTTCTTAAGAGAGCGCAGAGGGTGAGGATGGGATGGGGCGGGGGGCGGACCGCCCCCAGGCAGCAGGCAGGGGGCATCAAACCGGTGGCGGTGATCCAGGCGGCGGTAATCCATGTGGCAGAACGGCTCAGAGGAGCCTGCAGAAGCCTCCGAGCCATGTTTGTGTTGGTCCCCGTCCTCCCGTCCAGCACTTGAGGGATGTTTGGCTCCGGCTGACGTCACTTGGGGGCGGGGTGAGTGACGTCAGCGTCATGAGGGGGGCGGCTGGCGCAACGCCAGCTACGCTGCTGAGAGAGCTCTCCAAGGCCAAAGTGAGGGTAGCCGAATCCTCCCACCTCCACGCACCACCCCATCTCCTCACGATCATGCGATCAGCTGCCCCCACTTTGGGCTCGGAGTGCTTCAAGTCCAAAGCGAGGGCAGCCAATAGCGCCCGTAGCTGGAAGTCATGTGATGTCGTGATGTCACCGCTGGGGGCACCAGTAGCCGTTGTTATGCCACTGTAGGGCTGCATTCATTTTTTGGCTAGAAAATAGACGGATGTGACATCGCTAGCATGCCTCTATCATGGCTCTAGTGGGGCTCATTTAAAAACAGAAGCGAAAATGGCATCGAACTGACATAGTGCTTTTGCATCTTTAAGCACTTATTTAAAAGAGCTGGATGCAGAATCAGAACATTTCTGAGTAAATGAGTTAGACTTTTGTTTTCCAGAATGTACAAAAGAGAACTGACACTAGATCCCGGGGGTAGGGGACATTGTCTAAAGTAGGAATGGACAAGTTATTCTTTTGCAGAATCTATGTTGGTGTTTTGCTAGAATCCTGAAGCCCAAACACAGCCAATGCAAAGTAGTGGTTTGAGGGGAGAGTCAATCGCACACCCCAGAGAGGACTTGCATAAACAGGTACAAATTACATACAACTTACTATAAATCAGGGTGGCCAATAGGGAGAAGGCCTTTTTGTGATTGCTATTATTAAATAATTGGGAGATCTGCAAACCATCTGGTGATCTACCAATAGAGTCCAATCTATCTTCTGTCCACCCCTGGTCAAATGGGTGTGTCACAAGTCTACATGGTAGCTTGCAAAAGTCAACTCCGTTTCAAAGTGGCTTTAAGTTTTCCTGAAAAACTTTAATAATTGTAGTTCTGTGAGGGTGTTGAGAATGTTGTGTTCTTTCTTTTGTGGAATGACAGTTCTTTAGATGAGAGCCACGCCAATCTATCAAGTTGGAAATGGTTTTAAAACTTGCAATATACAACTGGCTGGCAAGGATTTAAATATATAGTACTGTATTTTTTAATGAAAACAAGCAAAGACAGACATTTTGGTTTGTGAATCGTTATAAGTTTGTTGCAGAATGTTGGTTAACTGATTGGTGCCCAATAAGCAACTGGCTCACAATTTTCAAACATGTTGGTGTATAGGGGAATTCACTTTTTCCCAAGCAGAAAATACTGGCATGAAAAGCTGTTGCTAAAATGAAACTATCACCCATGGAAGGGTGATAAAATCCAGTGCAGATTGGTCATCTGTGCAGCTACACGTGGGACTTGCACAGAGTTTTGTCCAAGGCACAGGTCCTGAGCAATTCCTCCCAGCTTTATGTGTACACACATACCTACACAACCTAGGACAGCTGTAATAGGGAGGGTGGAAGGGTTGTGTAGATGCAGGTGACAACTTGAAGAACATCAGTTAGATGTAGGCTTACCAGATCTCCAACCGGACAGAGTGCTAGACCTTTAGAAGAAGGAATGTGGGCAGTGTAGCTTGTTAAACCTGAGAGCACAATCCTAGGCATGTCTACTCAGAAGCAAGCCCCACTGAACACAATGGGACTTGCTTCTGAGTAGACATGCCTACTATTGTGCTCTAAGGTTTAACAAGCTACACCTGCCCACATTCCTTCTCCACTCTGTCTTGGTTGGAGATATGGTAAGCCTAGTTAGATGCATGCAACATGTTCTGCATGGCCCCTGTGTAGGCACACATATGGGAGATCAGTAAAGCTGTATGTTGGAGGGTGCAGGTGACTTCAGGGAAACAAGGAGCATAGTATCATCTAACCGACAGTGGCATCCTGCCTTGACATCCAGTGTGTACTGTTTAGTAAAAGTAGAGGACTGGGACTTACAGCACAATTCTATGCATGTCTACACAGAAGCAAGTCTCCTTGAATTCAATGGGACTAACTCCCAGGAGAGTGCATATACAATTCCAGCCTTAATGGTCCACGTTCCAAGACCAGCATTGCCAATGGAGGAGGCTACAGAGGGAGCAAGTGCTCTACAATCAAGGCAAGCTAGTAAGTCAGAAGAACTTGTCCAGCCTCTCATTCTCTGCCATTGCGGACAAGAGGGGAAAAGGAAAACATCTTGCTTTAAAATGGAGCACATGAATAAAGATAATCTTTTTACACATGTCTTTACAGAGTTGTTCTTCATTCCTACAACAGGGTTGATAGGGAAAATAGACGTTTTTACACTATATACGAAGTTTAGTAACTGACATACACACACAGTAGGTCCTGACTATAGCAAAGGAGAAATAACACTCAGAGGAAACGAAGTGGGAAGAGGGGAAGGCGCATACATTGTATGAGATAGGCTGAAGAAGCCAGCAGTGGGTGCTGCTGTTCCATGGGAGACAGATTCACTGTACAGTACACTTGTGAAACTATTTGGCACAGAATTTTTTTTTTTTAAAGAAACATCTACTGCAACCATTTTTGGACAGTTTCAAACTTTCATCCATTTCGAAGCCCCTTCCTCTTAAAACCCAGAATCCAAGGAATCATTTCTTTCTACAACCCGTCCTTGCTTCTGCTGAACTCTTAAGGGATTAGAGACCTACAAGGCGGCAATATTCCTGTCATGAAGCAAAGCCTCATGAATTGATGTGCTGGGGACTGGGGTTGCCAAAACAGAGCACAGTGGTCACATCACTAGGTACAGTAGGGGTGGCCAACACCTTTCAACATGAATGCTCCTGGACCTATAGTGGTTGTATAGGTGAGGGCATTTCAGTAGGTGCAGCTGCTTTTGCAGCAGAAGCAGCAGCAGCAATTGCAGCTGCCACGATTCTGTCTTCTACACAACTCTTAAGAACGCAGAGGCCCTAATGGTGGAAGGTTGGCCACCCCTGATGTACAGTATCTGAAAGACGATGCAGTACTACTTTGTCACTGTATGGCTTGATTCCTGGGTTGTTGTTTTTTTACTTTGGTCTATTTTAGTTTGTAAAGTATTACTAGGGCTATTGATTGCCACTACAACCCAGTCACAAGAGGCTTCTGACAGAAAAACAAAACTAAATAAAGCAGTTCTTGTTTGCTTTCTTCCATCACCTTGAAACAAGTTGTATGTCCATGAACTACGGCAGCCATTCAGTCCCTAAATAACACAACTTACAACTATATGTGATTGACTACTTCCCAGAAAGCTCAAAAGTATAGTGGAAGATTCAGGAGCAAAACTGTCCAGAAGACATGATTAACAGGCACGATTCCTTTCTGCATGAACTTCCTTCCATCAATCCATCACAGTGTGTTCCAAAGGACTGAGACCCAAAGGAAGGCCTGTTGTGCTCAAATTTACGCCACTTGGCAATTTTACTACAGGCTGAGGAGACTGTGTCTGTCTGAACCATCTGCACTTGTCCTTAACCCAAGACAAGAGATAAAGGATTTTCTTGGCCAAGGTACTTTCTTGGAAGGCGACTGCCAAGTCTTTCTTGAGAAGTCCCAGCTTGTCCTTTCAGCAATGCTTTTGCTATTTCAAGAGAGTTCAAATATTTCGGCATGCCACCATGGCCCATTGCAAGAGCATGGAGCTGCAATGCCACACTACTCTTCAGGATGTTTGCTATGGATTTTCAAATTATGCTGCAAGCAGAAGCTCCTGAAGTATAGGGAGGGACATCAAATTTGCAAAAACTTTGAGAGCAAGCTCAACTACAGAACCCAGGTTCAGACTCTTCAGGCCTTTATCTGGGTTAATACATAATGTGATTTCTTTATCTGGTTGAGAAATCACATTAGAGTGATTCATACATTGCCCCAAACACTGCAGAGGAAGAATGCGGTGCAACTGTAAGAAATACAACAATGTCTCTTCCATATTCTTCCGTACATCCTAGTTCTAAATTGCAGGGCATCTAAATGAGGTCAGAAAGGGATTTCCTGACTCTCAAACACTTTTTGAGCTCTTCCATTCTACTAGGCCTTCACCTTGCTACTGCATAGCCCAAGTCAAGGGAGGGGTGGCCTGTCTTGATCTTCAGCCATGGCCTCCTGTCATGCTGGCAATTCTGTCTCACCTTCCCGAGTGGGTTTAGAACATCAAGAGTAGGGTCTGCTTGACTAGTGCCCACATGGCTTGACCCATGAAAACCTCGACAGCTGCTTGCACAAATGCATCTTCTTGTTGCTTATTTTTACTTCTCTGGCTACAACTCCCTCCTGGGCCACATAGTATTTCTTCCATTCTTTGTCATTCCCATTTGTATCCTGTACTCCCTCCAAGCAACTCAAGGCGAGCAACTCATGGAGTTAGTTCATGTTCACAATGAACCTGTGAAGCAAATTTCATCTTGAGTCCTGCCCAAGGCAGCTTCATGACTCAGCAGTCATCTGAATCCAGTTCTCCCGCAGCTTACACCCAACACACTATCCATACCACCACAGCAGCTCTCTCTGTCCACTACATCACATTGATCCTAGAGGGTTTTGCTCAAACTGACACAATTCAGACATGCTCAAGGATCACTTTTTTTATTACTCAGGCACATCTCACTCATCTTTAAAGTTTTTGCAATGCAGTAAAAGGAAATTATGGCTACTGACATTGGTGTCAGCCAGGACCCAATGCTGGGGCCAAATTGCTGGGGCCCTGGCTGGGACAACACTCCCCATGGTTCCTCCCATCACCCCTTGTGTGTACTGGGCACTACCAGCAGTAGCGAGGGTTCTGGGGTCAATCTGGCCAGGAGGGCCCTCAGCCAGTGCTCAACTTGGCTAACCCAATACCACCTCTGCTGCACCCATTTCTTTCAAGTTGTCAGGTGTGTTCAGTAATGCAGACAAAGCCTTTGAACAACTATACCAAAGTGCAGTGGACGACTCAAACAAATGTGTGTGAGCAGCCACTTCATTGGCTTACAGTGTCATCCTATGCATGGCTACTCAGAAGTAGGACCCACTGAGTTTAATAGGACTTACTCCTAGGTGAGTGTGTATATGATTGTAGCCTGAATATGCTGATTGTGAAGGGAAGAGAGTGGTTTTAGGTTCGAATTTGGATTGTTTGTAGAAATCAATGCATTCCTGGATTCCAGACTCTTCTGTGGCCCTTTCATCTGGAGCACCCTAGAAGAAGAATATCCCTGTCCTAGGCAGCAGGGACAATACAGTCACACTAAGGCCAGCATACAACCACTGTACAATTTACATATATTTATATACAGTATATTAAAGTTCTCTTTCTTCAAGTCAAAGCAATCCCCCAAATTTAAATCATCAGTAGCTGCTCAAGTTCTCCTTCCAAGATGTAATGTTCTCCTTTTTCATTCCAAGGTACTGGATAATGGCATTAAAAGTAGACCAACTTCCACCCCTCTTCAATTATTTTTTTAAAAAAAGTGCAAATGTTGTGGATGCCACTTCTGCTGCGCTGGATGTTGCCAGACCCACACGACTGCTTCCAGGTGGCAGTTTGTCCTGTCCTTCCATCCGTCCGTCCGTCCATCCAACAGTGTCATGCTTGTCTTAGACAAGACGTCCTACTACATTTGCAGAAGGGGTAGGGAGCAGAGCATCAACAGTTTGGGAAAGCAGAGAAAGGAAAAGGTGAAAACTCCAGTTAAAATCATATTGGTGGGTAACAGGACTACTAGACTTGCCATAACGTTTCTTCTCCACAATGGACGAAAAGGCATCCTGATCTAGGCACCCCTCCCTCCCACTTGCTCTGCAGGTATGGCCACATCAGAGTAGACTTTATAAAGGTGCCCAAGAGCAGACCATGCCCAGCTTCACAGAGCCATAATTTAAACAGGAACTAAACATGTGGCCTTGACCCAATTTCATAACTTTTGAAAAGAAAAAGGAAGGAGGAAAGAAAGGGGAAAGAGAGGGTAATTCCCAGAAATTGGAATGTTCATAACTGAACACACTGGGAGCTGACAAGCCGCCTCCCTTCATCTACTCTCCAAGTAGCAAGTTCACAAGAACAGGAGAAACAGCCCCAGCTGGGCAGGATACTTTCTTTCCACTGAGCAGAAACCATCACACCAAGACCAACATTCCTTTCTTCCTCAATGGAGGAGGGTATCCTAGTGCAGAATGTTGAAAAGGTTCTATTCTAGGCGGGATCATGCACTACTTGCCATCTAGATCTATACTGATCTCTGTATAAGCTGCCTTCTTAGGGTGAGAACCACTGATCTAGCAAGTGCTTTATGCTGGAGAATGTCTTTCCAATGGCAGCACAGTGAAAACTACGAGGCTGTGCGAATGCCTAAACTCACATTCTGGATAGATAGAAATCTGCGGGATTCTTCACAGATCTACTTGTGCCACTCTTGCCCCCTTGGGTGCTTCAGCTTAGAACAGAGGAAAGGCAGCAGAGTACCTAGTGTCCTACGGAAAAGAGCATTTCCCTTTGGGATAAAGGCAGGATCTACCCAGAGAGTTACAGTGTCATCCTGAAAGATGAGGAGGAGCAATGTATTCACTAACAGGATCCCAATTCCAATACTCTACTGGCTGAAGTGGCTGGAAGGAGAAAAAAAAAGCAACCCAAGCGCGCTAGAAGGCGAAAAAAAGGCTCTCAAGCGTTCCTAGTGCTAGAAGCTGAAAAACAAACACAGCCTTCATTTTCCTTCTGGTAGTATGATAAGAAAGAGTAGCCAGTTGCTGCTGCTGGGTATTGGGTCAAAGACAGTGTGTCAGCTCTATTTGAAAGAGGAGAGGCATGAAGGCTTTCTATGTTGTTTCACAAAGTCTCTGTGTTGGCTTCTTGCCCAGGGAACTGCATTGATGGCTGTGATCATCAGGCCTGGTCTGACGTTGAGAACAGCAGATTCTCTCTAGCCCATTGAAATTTGTAGCTTGGGCATCCTCTCTGGAGGAATAAAGACTTAGACCAGTTTTAGGGTGACAATCACTCTCAGGTGAAGGATTTCTTGCAATGGGAGCAGGCTGCTCTTTTCAGAGTTGATGAGGAAAAACTGTAGTGATAAAATCCAGACAGTCAACTCTGTTGCCTGGAGAGTGAGCAGATCAGTGGGGTCATTTAGGAAAGGGTGCAAGTGGACTCCTTGTAGTCAAACATTATTTTGGTGAAAACTCTCACAGTTGAGGATAGTCTGAATGGTAGGATCTTGTACGTACCATTGCAAAGGTCACTGTAAGCAAACCGGGAAAGTTGTTTATGGTTCAGGTGGACTGGCACAGACAGACAGACTCCTTTTAGGTTGGCTTGGGCCAAGTCATCATTTTATTCCATAGCATTTCAGAGCTTCAGCCTGAGGCTGAGCATAGCGGCAGAAAGGCTTGAAGATGGGAACAGGAGGTGAGTGCATGGGAGAAAGCCAATAAATGACTTTGGAGAACTAATGGGGTCAGGGTAGTGATAACTGGATATCAGTTGGAGGAATGATTGGGGAGAAAGGGATTGGGCAATTAATTAGGATAACAGATTGCTGGGGAAGAGATCAGATAATCAATTAGGGAGTGGGTGGTGTAGGAGCAGGCAATTAAACAGAGAAAACTGATAGGAAACGGAAACAAAATAATAGCACAATAAAAGACAAGAAAAATGTAACTCTAAGTTGGATTGCCCACCAAAACTGGCTGAAGAAAAAAAAATGTTGGGAGCTCCCCTTTTGCCCAAGCTAGCTGGGGAGGAAAGGAAGAATGGGCTTAACAGAAAGATGAAAAGAAGGACAATTGAAGCCTGTTGCTGTGGAGCAGGCAGGATCAGAAGTGGGCTCCTGGGGTGGATTATAAAGCCAACTCTGAGTGACATGGCCCTGGCTGTTGAGCAAATGGGAGGGGTAACCCACATCCAGATACCATCTGCCACCGGGGGGGGGGGGGAGAACAACAGAGGTTTCCCCATTAAAAAGCAACTATTTCTGGCTGACGACACTGGAAATACACACACAATTCATGACCGACTTATGTAGTTTGAAATAAACTACATCCTCCATGGGGTGGGGAGTTTCATACCATCAGGAATATGAACAGACACCTTTCATGCATAGTTGCAGATTGGTCTTCCGTCCTTTGACCTTCCCACCTCAAGACCAACAGCATCCCCACCTACAGTCAATAGGGAAATCCCAGTGGAGAGGCACATGGAGGGGACCAGGACCTTATTGTATGCAAGGCATAAGTGCCACCTTTAAGTCAGCCCTCCAAGCTGCAAGCATAGAGGTCTACAAGACAGTCAAGGGGAGTTTGAAACAAGGTCCAGGAGATTCCTTTTAGCATCAGCACACACTCTGATACAGACCCACCATGAGAAATGTTGTGGAAATGAGAGAGAGCTAAGAATACAGTTGGGGTAGGCTTACCAGATCTCCAACCGGGACAGAGTGCTAGACCTTTAGGAGAAGGAATGTGGACAGGTGTAGCTTGTTAAACTCTTAGAGCACAATCCTATGCACACTTACCCAGGAGTATGTCCCATTGAACTCAATAGGACTTACTTCTGAGTAGACATGCCTAGGATTGTGCTCTAAAGTTTAACAAGCTACACCTGCCCACATTCCTTCTCCTAAAGGTCTAGCACTCTGTCCCGGTTGGAGATCTGGTAAGCCTACAGTTGGGGTGCCCACTGTAAGTCAACACAAAAACAGCAAAGCCCTAGATATATGTTGACCAATACTGTATGTTTCAATTAGTTAACTAATAGCATAAACATGTTGATTTGTGCCAAGGGCTTGCCAATCATTTTCAGTGCCTTTGAACCTACTGGCAACATCAAAGGAAGATGAGAGCAAGTTTAGTTTAGTTATAATAGGCAATTAGGTAGAATACTGTGTGTCTGTTTCCTCTTAAATCCCTGTTACAAGAAGGGGTGTGGTCTTTTTTTTTAAGTGAATGCTGAAAATCCAGGAAAGGGTCTGGAAAATCCTTATGGGATCAGGCCTCTACCCTCCCTCTCCAACTCAGGACCACAACACTGCTCTGGCAGACCTCAAAGATTTTATTCTTTTCAGTGCTGCTGAAGTTCTTAATCCAAAAATAGGAGGAGGAGTGGCTGAAGTATATCAGAGAGCCGTCAAAGTTATTTTGTGTTTTGTTTTGTTTTTTACACCGCCACAGCAGCAATTGGTATGTTTGATTGGATGTGTGTGTTCTATTTTCTTTTTACATTTAATTTGGCTTCAATGGGCTATCTCAGACTCTAGCCTTTGGAGCCAAGGTGCCACAGGAGCCCTGTGCCCCTGCAAGTCATGCCCTCTAACCCGGAAACCCTTTATCTAAAACATGTGGGAGACTGGTAGGGCTCACTGGTTAGGGAAAGGCACTCTGCAGATGCAAAGGGACCCCTTTTATATTATTCATACATTCCAAAGCTGAAACCGCATACTGAAATCAGGGTCTGGAAGCGAGTCTTACGCTCAGTTTGAGATTAAAAAATCCCCATGGGGCATCCTCTTCCCAGGTCTCCTTGAATCAACTCCAGGATAGCAAACTTCAGTAGTTGTCATGCTAAGATAGATACTTGAAGAGTCCTATAGTGAGATGGACTAATGATGGATGAGTCAGTTGACCAAGAAGAACTGATTGGGGGAGTGGAAGGAATAAAAGAAGCTACTTACTGAAAGGGTTAACTCCTTGTCTTTTTCCATGGGGAAAACTGCCAATGCTTCCTACAAAAAGAAAACAAATGAAACACACACACACACACACACATACACACACGTACCCATGTCCAATTAATTTCAAGCATTAAGACTGAAGATATAAGAAAAACAGTGAGAGTGGTCTGCCAGGGAGAATAATGAAGTAAAATAGAAGGTTTACATCCTTTAAGGTAAAGATATTTTGGTTTCTTCAGCTTAGACCGGGCTCTGTGTTTTCAAGAAATATTTGCTCAACAACAAAGTAAATTTAAGAAAAATAAGCTTCCCCAAACAAAGTGACTAACTCCATAGTACGAGTCATTACTTGAAGTCTTTCAGAATGCCAGTTTCAAGACAGCCTCTGCTTAGCTTAGAAGACAGTCTCCTAAGATCCTCTGCTCTAAGCTGAAGCAGGAGGCTGTCTGAGAAGTCTGATACCATAATGTGGGATCTGAGAAGTCAGTTATCATAATCTACTTGCTGGTTGGGAGAATCTGGATGTAACATTCCCCACTCTAGCGGCAAACTGTATTCTCCTTCAGTCAGGGAGAACTCTTTGTACAGTATCAGTAGAAATATAAATTGGGCACATCTGGGGAGTTCTCTTTTCATGGTTAACATGGCCTGCTTTCTTTGTTGCAGTTTGACACCTCCCATGGAAGCCACTAGAGGGTGCCATCACAGCAACAGTATGCCTTTGCTTCTGGTCTCCTCTGCTTCCATGTAATCAATGTTGGCGGTCCAGTTCCTTGCAGTTTCAAGTCTTAAAGGGCCAAACCATAGGCAACGTGGAAGAGCAGTGATTGGATACCCCAAGAGTTTTTTTCCCTCATTGTTATTTTAAATCTAAGACCTGAACAGAGGGCTCTGAATTTAATCAGAGCAGTAGTGTTGGGAGGGGTCCTGCATGCCTCTTTCCCCCGGCTGTTAGCCCCATGGGGAAACAGATACAGGCACAGATGTGAGATGAGCAGTCTTTACACTGAATGTACGGTAGCCTTTTCAGTGAGATGAACGTTGTTAAATCAACAAAGGAAAGTCACCCACCTCCTTCTTTCCCAACACCCAAGCAACCCTTCAGCTCTTGCAGTGAGATGGACTTGTCCTTATTGAGGTCACAGTAGTCAATGAAGCGCCGGGCACATTTCTTGGGCTTGGCTTTCTTCTTCACATAGCGCTTGAAAGGCTTCAGCTCCCTCTTGTTGATGTCATTGCTGCTGTTGTTGTCCAGCTGGCTGAAGTACCAATGGACCACACGCTCCTCCAACGTGTGGCTGGGATCTGGCTCAGAAAACCTTGAAACAGGATAGGAAAGATGCTCACAGGAAACATGGCCTCAGATGTGCATGACCATTTTTTATAATATTCAGGCAAACCACACCCATTTCTGATCGATTCGTATTTTCTTCTTTACGGTCACCTCTAGATGTCTGGTTCTACAGAGAGTGCTTTACTTTTGATCTTTTGGAAACACTTCCAGCAACCCCAGGCAGCCTTTCAAATTGCCAAGGCTGCCCCTACATGTCTAGTAACTTTGCAGGGCCATACAATTATTTTAGAAGGAGTTGGAGAAAAAGAACCTTAAATTTTGTAAACTTACAAAATGCTGCAAAAGGCTTTTTACTGTTTGGCTTTCCATTATTTTTCACAATTCCTCAGGATTCAAACTAAATATGCTTTATACGGTACATGTGTTTGTAGTATATGTCTATACCAAGCCATTTTAATGCCAGCTGTGCTAGCAAACATCCACAAGGACCTTGTTCAATCCACATCTAATCCCACGTCCTATCTTTGTTAGTCTTCCTTACAGATTTTTAAACATGGAAATTTGTATCCCAGGAAACATACGACTGCTTTGGCATAATGTCCTTTATCCTGGTTATCGTTCCGCTATACCTACACTTGGATTGAAGAGGTTCTAGAGCATAATACCACCTATTCAACACTTTCTGGGATTGTATCAGAAGAAAGCACGATGACCGAGAGGAGTCGTTCCTGGTGGTTAGCACACATGAACCCCTTCCTGCACCTACATTCCCTTTTTTACAGGGTCAGCAGCTGAATGAGAGGGGAATCTGGTAGTTTCTATCCACTGCCACCATCCCAAGTCACAGAGACCAGGCAGAGGGGGGCCATCTGCAAAATGTCCCCTTCCCAGGAGAGCACTGAGCCCTAGGGGTTTTTATTAGAAATCAAAAACCACAATGCATCTGTGGAAGTAATCAGACATGACAATCCACTGTATTACCCAGCAACATGGACGACGCAGGCAAGAGTCAAAAGATAACTATATTAAAAATACAGAAATTAAACCAAATGGGGGAAGGGACAAACACACAGATGGGAAATGCCTGAACTTGGCTAGATGGACACAAAGGAAAAATGTGATCAAATTGATACAATGACATAAGTAACTTATGGCCCAATCCTAAGGGCACCTAGAGCCATCAGTGTTCCAGCAGCGCTAGGCACTTTCTGGCTGTTGCAAATAGCGACACACCGGAGCATGTGGCCAGCTCCAGGCACCTGCACCCAACAGAACCAACCAGCACAGGTAAGACACCAACCAGCACAGCACCAACCACCAACCACACACACTCCCGTGATTAGGGAGATTTAGGAACAAAGTGGGGGAAGCGAAGGGAAGGACCGGGATGTACACACACACCATTTTTTAGACACTGTTTTTATTAATTTTCATTAATTGTTTTTTTCTGTTTTAAAATGTGATATTTTTTATACTGTGTCTTTTGTATGTATTTTTTTTCTCTGTTGTAAGCCGCCTTGGGTCCCTTCGGGGAGAAAGGCGGGATAGAAATACTGTAAATAAATAAAATAAATAAGTGTCACAGGGGGGCGGGACAGGGCAGGGGGTGGGTGGAACGGGGCGGTGACAAGATGGATTGGGACCAGGAAGGGGTGGGTTTGTGGCAGCAGCATCCACCAAATCCTAACCCCCTTCCCAGCCTCAATCCCCCAATCTGGGTCCACAAGGTCTGAGTAGACCTGGTAGCCCAGCAATAAATATTCCCTTATCCCAAGGAGGCCTCTGGAAGCTGAAACTCCCACACACACACACACACACACACACACACACACACACAGGATACAGCAGGCACCGCACTGGTGCCACTGCATCATCACATGGGGAGTTAGCTAGGATTGGGTTGCCCGGTTTGATGAGGTCATCAAGTTACCTGATTGGAGGAGTGGAACTCACCTGGCCATTCTATCCCACACCTTTACCTAGACAGACAGGTTTGGCTGCCCAATCGGTAAACACATGCCAAACACTAGGCATTGTTTGGATTCAAATCCACAAACCCATGTGGCTGACTGATAACGGCATTTCAACAAAGGACAAAAACTCTTGAGGGAGGAAGTCCAGCAGCTTTTTAGACTGTAGAAACTTCATAAGAGCTTCTGGAGAGTTAGAAGTGTTCAAGAAAAACAGGCAAAAATTGGGAGGGGGGGAGGAAACAGGGCATTCATTGTATATATATTCTTAACCTTAACACTCTTTCTTCCATCAGGAAAAACACAGGGCACCAGTTTGGATGGTATCTCTTTAACCTGGAACCTGCCCCATTGACTGACAAGTGCACTCCCGTGATTAGGGAGATTTAGGAACAAAGTGGGGGAAGCGAAGGGAAGGACCGGGATGTACACACACACCTTGAGCCACATATCAGGTTTAGGGATATTGTCCAAACTGGCCCAGAGTCAGTCACTTACTAGATTACTATTTCCTTATACAGTATGGCACCATCCCTCACTAACACCAGACACATGATGAAAGACCGCAGTAAACCCATCCAGAGAGGGGGGGGGGAGGAAAGCCAACACACACCAGAGAACCGAAACACACAATAAATGAAAGAACAGCATAAAAGTCTCAAGAGCCTACTTTTCTTTGACCACATCAGAATTGAACCAGTAGCCTCTTTCATGCTGCACAAAGAAAAAAATGGCTCACAGAAGGAATGAGTAATACACATACAGAGAGAGAGGAAATAGCATCTTCTGCTCTCCTCAATCCCCCCTCCCCAGTTAAACTAACCAACAAAAATAAGTTGTTTATGTCATCATTTTGGAATGAAAAAAGAGTTGGCAGAAGCCAGGCTGCTGTCTCTCTCTTCATGTGATGAAATTACAGTACGTACAAACATGCACAGAGACCAGGGAGGAATCTGGCCTGTGGGCTATTAAAGTGCTGACCTGGGAGCCATCAATTATGAGTCCCATTTGCAACAGTCTCCACACTGAAAGTTCTTGGATACAACATGGTCCAACTCCGAGTCACCTTGTACACACCTATTAAATCAAGGAACCAACCACTTTCGAGGTATACTGAAGGCCATTGGCCATCAGCATTGTCAACAGGACAGGCTGATCATTAGGCCAAAGGCCAAATTAGAAAGGACCTCAGCAGACCTGTCTCTGTAAATGTGGGGTGAGAGTCCCATTTTCAGAGTAAAGGGAATGACAGGGGGCGGAAAGGGGGTGTTGGCAGCTTACTTCCCCACACTCTGTTCAGTGGCGTCACTACATGCCCCATGGGTCCTTTGTACACACAGAAAACCAAAAAGTGCATTGCCGTTGACCACAGTTCAGAATATGGAACCTATTCCATCATCGACAGAGGAACCAGAGTCTTTGTTGACAACTGTGGGGAAATTTAGAATTCTGGTATCTTGCTAAGCTTTGGGAGAAAAGCTTTGGAGCACAATAAACTTTGATGAGATATTAGTGAGAGATCAAGGGGGAAAAGGCCCTGGATGCCTAAGTTGTAAATGTAGGCAGAGGAGAATATGGGTCGTATAGGTCACAGAGGCAGAGGCCTCCTGAATATAGTCTGGCACAGGGGCTTCTTTAATCCAGGCCTTTTAAACATTGAAAGAGGGAAAAGACAGTTCCCTTGGCCTGGATATGTAATTTCATAATTACAGGGCTGAATCTGCATTTTTAGACAACAATGCTTCTCTGATTCTTCTCACAATTTATTTAATCACTTGTTATGATGATTTCAGTTGAATTGGTTTTAAACTAATCAATTAATCCAGGACAGCTTGCTCTTTGGAGATAATGAATGTGAAATGCTTTGAATGTTGAAAAGTACAATGCAAAGACTAAAATATTATCACAGTCATCTTCATGCTATCTGGTAAAAATGCTGCCTGTGCAATATTATTATTATTATTATTATTATTATTATTATTATTATTATTATTATTATTATTATAAAAGTTGGATACAAGTAAGTGTTTCTGTCAAATGAACTCCACTGAAATGTGAGGTGTTGTGCGTATAAATTGTCTGATAAAATTTCAAAGGATAGCAATGTTAACACCTGAGGAGAATCAAAAGACTTAGAATTAAAAAGTTGTTAAGGTACTCCCTGACAGTTTTTAGTCCTGCTATAAAAATGGAAAACAGTCATTCATGACGCAAAGCAAGAGACAGGGTTGCAGAGGATGTTCGAAGAGAATGGTCATTAACCTCACTGGGAAACAAAACCTACACTAATCAACGTCATATGTAATCCTGTCTTCTGCAACATTTAAAAAAAGTTTCCTTAGCAACTAGCATCTTCGTCTTGGATTCCCAAATCGAAGGAGACTCACTGCTCCACACAAGAGTTGAGTCAACCTTACACAGAAAAGTTTGAATCCAGCAAACAGAAAGCTAGAATCTAGATAGGAGGGAGACACTCCCCCAATCTTAAACACCATCTCTCTTTATTATAAGAGAGAGAGAGAGAGACAGAGACAGAGACAGAGACAGAGAGAGTGCATAAGCCTTGCACAATAAGATCCCAGGGGTGTTGAGCACTTTCAGTCAGTAGCGTAGCTGGACCTACACCAGTGGGGTGGTGCTACACCTCATCACCCCAACTGCCCCACCACCAGAATAGCCGTGTTCTGTTTGGCTTTGGATCAGGGCCATTCCAGTGGCGGGGCAGGCAGGGCGATGATGCGTTGCCCCGCCCACCGCTCCACTGGCGTGAGTCCAGCTACGCTATTGCCTCCAGTCATAAGGTAGTCAGAAAGCAGAGCTGGGCAATACCTCTACTGGACTTTGGAGAACCACTACCCCTCCAAGTAGACAACACTGGACAATGATCCAACTTGCTATAAGGCACCTTCGTAGACTTAAAGTGGATGGTACTTACAAGGCAAGGATTACCACAATCTGACCCAATTTTTGTCACCTTCACTAAAACCTGGTCTACAAGAAGAGAACAAGGCTATACAGAAAAAAGCAAGCAACTGGTCTCCAACTACAAAACCGTGACAGAGCTTTCACCTGCGCACATTGGTGCGATGATGGCATGCCACATGCTATGCAGCTTGCCTAGAAATGAATTTAAGATGATGGAAACCAACACAAGTCATTTGTTCTAAGCATAGACCCCATATACTTGCATGAATGCTTGGCAGGGCAGGGGGAAGAGAAAGAGAAAGAACCTGTCATTAGACAGAAATCTTCCCAACGTGATTTTCCACAGCACTTTCTTGTCAGGAAAGAGGAGAATGAACAAGTGGCAGAAATTTTGTTTAAGGAAGATGACAAGGGAAAGAAGCAGAACTTGGCTCATAAGGATGCCCTGCCTGAATAAAGATGCCATGGTATCCTACCTCACCTGGTCTTGAATAAGTTACCTGCAAGAAGGTAGCACTGGTGTCAATGGAACTGACATCTATGTGATGTGTTTTGCAGTTGGGTGGTGTTAGAGACTTAGTCTAGAAATGAATTAATTTGTTTTGAATGAAAGTACTTTCAATCATTAATGGTTGCTTGTCGATCTTGCTGATAAGACAAACCGGCACAATGAAACCTGAACTCTTACGGGAATGGCCTGGACATGTAGTAAAGGAGGAAAAAGTTCCAATTAGCTCATTATAATCTACATTTCACTCTTCACTTTTTTTTTTTTTTTAATTTCACCCCCAGCTGTCTTTTGGTTCCAAAGTTAATAACTATTGCTGGAACAAAAGGCGGGTTACACTAAAGAAACGGCAATAAGATCCTGTATTTATTTTCTCAGTTTGCTTTGTTCTAAACAAAAGAACCAAGAGTTTAACTTCAGAATAGGATGTGTCCAGACAAAATAAACTCTCATGACTCATTGCTCTGGACATGACTGATTTTCAAATATTTTTTGGTTAAAGCTTTGGTATTGAAACTCTTATAGCGAACTAAATACAGCCAACTATCAATTCACCTGAAATTCTGTATGCCACATATATTTTTAGGAACAACTGTTAGCCTGTACCACGATATTGTCAGTCTTATAGCAGCAGCAACTATATTTCATTTTAAAACATCTGAAAGAATGCAATATGGAAGCCAGGTCACTTTCTAAGACCTGTAGGATGTTACAGATTTACCAGAAGGAAATGTGGAAAGGGAAAAAGCATGAAACTCATGCATAAATTGTCACAGTTTATTGAATGTGCACCTGTTTCACTGCATGCATAAGCACCAGGAAGCCATGAATGGCAGAGACAGAGATGTGCAACACACCTGTTATTTTTTCATTTTTCCCTGCACTGAGGAGCTTTCCATCCAGGAAGCATGTAATATCCAATGAGGACCCAATGGGTACATATGTAACTTTGCCAACTGAGAGGGAAAAATCAAAGAGTGGCTTTGTGTTACAGCAAGAGACAGCTCCATGGGTGTCCACGATGGGGCAACAGTGTCTCTTCTAGAATGCTCTTCTAAAGAGCCTTTAGGTCTGAAGACATGGTAAAAACAGCCTTGGGATTTGCAGTTGGCCAGAGCTCTTGGGTGCGTATTTACCACATACTTTCTGAGATGTCAAATGCCTTCAAACATTACAGAGATATGGTGAATCTGTGGTGGAGATGCAATGACCCATCTATCCTAGATAACTTGTAAAGTGGCCCTAAATGATACAAGTGAATGGAATAGTTTCCATTCTTTTTCACTTTTAGAAAGAAAGGAAGGCGCGCCACACTGTGGTGAATGGACATGCTAAATGACGCATATTACATATGTTCACATCAGAGCTGTTCCAAATATTAGATCAGGGCTAAGGACAACTGGATAGCTGAGAATCCTTTGAAGAGTAAAGGTGTTTTACCTCACCTGGGAAGAGCTGCTTAAAAAGA
This sequence comes from Plestiodon gilberti rubricaudatus, assembly GCA_026170595.1. Taxonomy (NCBI): domain Eukaryota; kingdom Metazoa; phylum Chordata; class Lepidosauria; order Squamata; family Scincidae; genus Plestiodon; species Plestiodon gilberti. Next base: position 258,292,466 of record JANXHW010000001.1, on the reverse strand, counting down.
TCCCCCTCCCATTCCGGTTTTCATTCTCTCCTGAGAAAGTGGCTCTGAAAGCACCTAAATGTTGCCAAACAAGTGCGATGGTGCAAGCTTCAGTCCAAATGGGTCTTCTTTCTCACACACAGAAATCTGGGGCTTTATGAAGATAAGCCTCCCTCCAAGACTATATCAATTTTTTCTCTTTACATTAAACCGCCCCAGAAATGTCTACCTTATTGTAGTGTATTTTTAAGAGTGCATTTACAATGGCCAAGGGACTGAAAACCAAACAACTAAGGGTGCCAAATACTCCCTAGAGTTCTATTCACTTCTGACTCTCTGTATTTGATATGATAAAGTTACAGAAAACTGAAATCAAGCCACTTCTAGCTTAGAAGGGAAAGTTACATTTCCTACTACAGAAGTTTTCAGCTTGTATTTCTGAAGCCCAACAGTTTTTTTTATCATCATCTGCACAGCAACGCATATTAACTTTGCATGTTGAACATTCCAACTTGTCAGTAGACTGCAGAACATTCAGTTCACAGACATTCAGCCACCAGTGTGATTAACATGGTATAAATGCCAAATTAAAATATACTTTAGAAAGGCCATAAAAATTGTCAATGCTGTACAAAATAGGGTGTGAAATACCATCGTAAGAAATATTACCTTGGGAAACTGAAGGTCATGTTACCAACAATACACACACCCTTCTGTTTTTTAAAGATATGAAAATATGCCCGGTTATAACAACAATGTGAATTGTTGGAGACTTGGGTCTGACTCATACATATATCTTCATCACTCAATGAGTATAGCATAAAGTAGCAACTTGTGTGTGTGAATTACAGACCAAGTGTCAGATAGAACACTCGTATCACTTGGGTGGAATCAGGTCACACGTTGGATCATGAGTCATCACATTATGTATCCAATGTGAACTAGCACTGCATGTTCCTCAGTGAAAGTTCAGACAGGTGTGGATTAATCAGGTGATACGACATTCATTCAAGTACAGACTAGCGCCCATATCTCCAGCCAACTCAGGAATGAAGAAAAAAGCCATTGTGACTGCACACACGGCTTTTGTGACCACACACGTGGTCGGAACCCGTATTCTGCTGGTGCTGGCCTTCCATAGGATTGGGCCATAGGCCACCACATTACTTTCTTAAGACCCTTATAGGGCAAATGCTAGATCAGCAAGTTGATCCTTATAGGGCAAGTACTAGATCAGTACAAGTTGATAGTTCATTTCACAATGCAGACATGGAGTGGTAGTTTTCGGGCACTTGAAGGCATGGGAAGGGTATTTAGGTTTAGTACAACAGTTCCGTGCATGAATTTCCCTTGTGTAATACTCTACTAGAATGAAAACAGTATACAGTTCAAAATCAGAATAAAAGACTGAACACACCTACAGATCTTTGGCTGTCTTGTTTCAGTTCAGCTTGAATGCCTTTCAGACTCACCTCCCGCCTCCAGTAGGTGCTGCTGAGTTAATGGCCTGTACCATGTCTGTGGTGAGAGCATCCAGTAAACTGGTAATAAATTCCACTTTTTTCCCTTCTGGGCAGCCTTCAAAAGGGAGAGATGCTTATTTTGAACAAATGGTAGGAAAAACAGGCCCCAGTTCTTTCCAAGTCTATACTGTAAGTTACCACGCTTTATTTGGGTATGCTTCTGATGGCTGTTTTTTTACTGCATGTTTACAGACTCTCTATACCTCACTTGATTGCTGAAATCTGTCCTACCTTTTCTTCTTCCATGAGATATGAATGTATAGAATAATAGGGCTGCCCATTATTCTGCCCCAAAAGGGCAAAGATTTGCTCATCTCGCCCCAACTAGATCTTATAAAAACATACAATTGCACTTTCCCACTATAACAAAAGCAAGGGTGTGTAAATATATATGGCAAGTTCTGTACAGTTACAGAAATATATATGGCAAGTTCTATACAATTACACAGTATGAACAAACAAAAAGCCCCACCCAAAAGAAGATGAAAAATAAAGGAGAAGAGAGGGCAAAAGCACAACAGCTCAGCCACACACAGATGTTTTAAGTTATAGTGTGAAAGTTTCAGCCCAATCCTAACCAACTGTCCAGCACCGATGCAGCTGTGCCAACAGGGCATGTGCTGCATTCCGCAGTGGAAGGGCAGTCATGGAGGCCTCTTCAAGGCAAGGGAACAACGGTTCCCCTACCACGGGGCTGCATCAGCACTGAGAAATTGGTTAGGATTGGGCTGTTAAAGTGTTACAACTAGATTAATATGAAACTAGTTTCTGGTGGCATCAGCACTAATTAGCCACCCTGGAAATCCCTGATTGGGATTGAGGACTGAAATGTGGGGTACAAATTGTAAAAACAACAAAACAAAAACACAAACGAACAAAACCCCAAAACCCCCACACACAACAAAATAATTACCAGATTGTTCGGTTCAGAAGTTGGCCCAATGTCAGTTACCTTCAATTGGTCATAAATCTAGAGCAAACTAGTACAGGTTGACTATCCCTTATCCGGACTGCTTGGGACGGGAAGTTGTCTGGATTTTGGATTTGTCTGGATATTGGAATATTTGCATAGATATAATGAAATATCTTGGGGATGGGACTCAAGGCTAAACATGAAATTCATTTACCCTATGTTTCATATACACCTTATACACATAGCCTGAAGGTAATTTTATACAATATTTTTAATAATGTTGTGCCCCAGCATGCCTTGTGCTATGCCAGCCAGGTGGTGGAAAAAAGTGTTGTTGTTTTTAAAGTCATAGCCCCCAAAATGTCTGGATTTCGGAATAGTCTAGATTTCAGATGTCCGGATAAGGGATGATCAACCTGTATTGTAAGCTAATATCCACACATGCTGGAAATAATCTTTGAGTAATAATCCACCTACACTTGTCTCTTTCACGTTTTTGTATAAACATTTCTTGGGGCAGAATGGTAATGACAGGAAGCAGGTGGTCAATTACGGAAAAGTAAGGCTTCCTTAGTCAGAGCAAATATTGATTTTAACATGAGAGGTTGAAACTCATCTTTTCACAGGCATTTTCTGAGATTGTTATCAGGGAGCATGATAATAATGAATAAATGTATGAGCACAAATATTGAACTCATGCTCTGAAGTTCGCTAGTTAACTATCCCCGGTGAACGCTGGGACATCCTTCCCATGCTACTAATCTTAGCTGGGGTAAGCAAGCGAGATGGGGTAGGACAAGCAGAATTGTCCTCCACTCCAACCTGGAAGTTCTCTGTCCTTGAATGGGTCATCAGTTTCTGTGCTCTTTGATCTGGCATCACTTTCACACACAGGGGTCTCATATCTAGAAAACAAAGAGGTAAAAACTATATGTTGTTAAGATATGTACTTCCGGAGGAGGCTATACACCTCTCCTGTAGCCACCAAAACAGTCAACTGGACAAACATTCTAGCATTTATGTTTACTATAAAATACAGTGATTCACTGATTCTGATCCCGCAGATTCGCTTACCCGCTTCTATAAAAATGTAAACCATTTTGTCACACACACGGTCTCTTTGCGCCCATTCACAGCCATGCGCCTTTGCTCTCGTGCCTCAAATCCACAATGAGAAAAATCTCACTAAGGGCTGTGAGAAGAAATATTTTACTTACATCCTTCCAAGTGATGACAACTTGGTAGAAGTCTTTGCTAGGAGCAGGGGCCTGTCTTCGCGATTCAAATAAAGTATCTGGGAGGAGGGACGCCATTTTAGGACACCAGTGGCCCATCACTATGGCAGCCAGGAAGGGGCAGTTTTATAGAGAGGTCACTGAAAGCCCAGCCCTCCTTAAAGGAGTCAACCTGCTCTTAAACCTTGAAGTCTCCATCACCCAACCCATAGAATGGCAAGAACCTCTTCCTTGGTTATTTTGGAGGCAACCAAGGTTGAGAGGTTCACAATATTAAAATGCCCCCCCCTTAGCACCATCACTCTCCATTCAAGATAAGATTTGGGTTCATAAAGTTAATTTAGCGTATAAGAGGGTCCACGTGAACCTAACCTCATTTTCCCCATAGGATCAATGGTTTCCGTTACCGTGGGGTTTTCTAGGAACATAACCCCCGCGGTTAATAAGGATTGACTGTATGTATTACACATGTTTAAACAAGCCATGGCCATTCCTCCCCCTCTGTGAGTAATGGCAATAAGTTTGTTCTAGCTCCAATTATGTTATTTACCTACAAGAAAATGTTCCTAGGATAAAAAGCTGACAGGGAAAAAAGAATACAATAGGTCCTGAACTCAAATGGTGCTTCATCTCCTCCTCTCCTCGTATATTTTTACTAGAAAGTGAAATATATTTCACTTTCTAGTATAGGTGTAGTTGCAGGTAGTGGTTCTTACCGGGTGGAAGTACCAGGTAGGGGACGACCAGTGTCAATCAGAACACACCAGCAATATCCTGTGGACTGATGACATTGCACCGGCTTGTACAGCCCTCCTGGAGCACATTCAGGGATAACAATCCCCTCTCTTGGGTTCTGCTTGGCCTCTTCCAGGGCACTTTGCCTCTCTTGGTCACAGGAATTCACTTTCTCTGAAAAAGGAAGCATAGAAATCACCCATGTCACACAAATTGATCTCTTCTTGCTAAAATTTAAGAAACCCAGAACATGAAGAGTTAAGCCCTATTCACCAGGGATGTGGATCAAGTCTCTGACTCCAAGTCCCAAGTCTCTGGGTCCAAGTCTTGAGTCAAGTTCCAAGTCTTTGCCCCCTAGTCCCGAGTCTTTGGTTGCGAGTTGTGAGTCCCTATCTATTTAATGGAGGAAACGAGTTTAAGCCTGGATAAAATTCAACTTCTTGTAAAAGGCTCCAAGTCTTGAGTTGAGTCTTTTACAATCGCTGAGTCAAGTCCGAGTCAAGTCATTGACGGGACTTGAGACCGACTGGAGTCGGAGTCAATAGACTCAAGTCTACATCACTGCTATTCACCTCCTTTGAGTGCATCTTACAGCACCATTCTATATAAAGGCTAAAGCTGTAGCCTCACAAGCAGTGACTTACACCACTGCAGCTTAAATTTTTATGTGGACACAATTCTTTGATTGCAAAGGTTTAGCAGGTGATTAATCCTTTGTTGTACTGTACTAGCTAAGGGAGAAAAGGTACAAACATCCAGGGACTGTAGGCCTTTACATCCCAATCCAGTTGTTTTTTTTAAACTGTGTTCTATGGAATCTGAGAGTTCTCTGGAAACCTAATCGAGGACCTCCTGGTAAAAAGATTGCGAATGGTGGGCCGGCCCCCTGAGTTTTTCCATCCTTGTCAGTAGTGATCCTCCCCAGTGATGCATACCAGGGCGAGTTGGGCACGCTCCAAGTTGCAATCAGTTTGCACAAAGCGACAACAACATTCAACAGTCCAGGTTGATGTTCTGTGTGAACTGAGAGAGTACACTCTGGAACAGAACCCAGAATTCTCTGTCATGCTCCATGAGAGATCAAATTATGTATAAAGGCTTCCTTGATTTTTTAGAATTTGAAACCTCAGCCTAGATATTAAAAACAAAAACAAAACTGCCACAGTAAAATATACACAATTGATGCTTTAAAAAAAAGAGCTTTAACTATATATGCAAACTTGGCATAACAGGAGAGTAACTTGATCAGGGTCACAAAAGGGAACAAAGAGGAGAACCAATTAAGAGAGAAATCAACAAAATTGAAAAGCTCCGACCTCCGCTGATATTTAAGTTGACTTTACATGGCTGACAGGTTTCACATCTTTTCTTGAGCAGAAAAAGCTGGTGACTGTGACTGTGCTGTACATACACAGAGTCATTCAGCAAGAGGCCTGTGGGCGTCCTCACAAATCAATTACATCACAAACTGTCAAATTACTCAAGCTCCCTGCCTGACAGCGATTTACACCTTTGCTGTCAAGGTGAGTTGGGTCATTCATTTATGCAGGGAAAGAGAGCCAAATCATCCACTCTATGGTCTGCCCTGTTTTCTATTCGTCTGCTTTATGCAGCAAAAAATAAAATGAAATGAAAAAATAAACGAAAAGTGGTCCACTGAAATGAAAAGCATTCCAGGCATATTTACATGCAATTCTATGACGCTTCTGCAATACACAGATTCAAGAAGAAATGTGGAATCCAAGTCCTAGCACACACAAACACCCAATGAGGTGGTCAACCTGCATCTCACGACTTCAGAGAGTAGGTTGGGGTTGGGGATAATTAGATGGATAAATATTTCTGCATGACAAATGCTCAGTACATTGCAAACTAGCATGGCAAGTAGAAGGAGAAGCTGGACCCCCTTGTCACAAGCTAGTTTTCTACATGCAATGACTGAGTAGGCTAGGAAGACTGCAAATGGCTGCGCTGCCTATGACGTTTTGGTGCCAACAAGTTTTAAACCCCCTATGAGTACAAGCTACTCCCATAACACCTCTTCCAATTAACCCTTGAACATTTCGGTGCTTGAATCTATTTTCCATTCCTTATACTCCAGTTTTATCCTAGGAAAGGGAAGAACATTTTGAAGAGGCAGAGGGTGCCCTTGGTCATCTAAATGATGGTGTTGGGCAGGATGGTGTAGTGGTTTGGGAGTCGGACTTAGACCTGGAAGATCCAGGTTCAAATCCCCGCTCAGCCATGAGCTTCCTGGGTGACCTTGGGCCAGTCACTATCTCTCAGCCCCACCTACCTCACAGGGTTGTTGTGAGGACAAAAAGGAGGGGAGGAAATATGTACACTACTCTGAGCTCCTTGGAGGAGGGGCGGTATAAAAATGTGAAAAAATAAAAATAAATGCAGGTAAGAGAACCTGATGCTGGGTGGTTTGTCTGAAACATGGCTGGTTGGTATTCCCGCAAAAAGAAAAAGGTGTGGTGTTTGTTTGGTGTTTTTTGCTTACAGAAATTAGACTAAAAGTGAACTGAACAATTTTTTTAAAAAGAGCTCTTAATCCCACATGCAGATATACTCTTATGCTTGTGGAACAAATCCTGCATGATAAGCAAATGTAGACAACTTGTGCAATAACTCGTTTGTGCCAAAGTTTGTCTTTTAAAATAAAATGTAGCAATGTACCGTAGGTCAGTGTTATCTGTTCATTGACAAGAGGTAAACCAAGTGCTGATTATTCTATCCATCTGTGCTTCTCACACACAGAGCAAACACAGGATTTGTACTTGAGGTTCAGAATTCTCTTTTTTAAAATGCAAACATGAACACCTATTTAGGAAAAAAGGAATCTGTTATTTAAAAAAAAAAAAGGAGCAATGGAGTAGAAAAGGAATCTTCCTCTAGGTTAAAAATTATGAAGATGCCTCAGCTAGGAAGAACGAACAATGTTCAAGACACTGAATGATTAGAGGAGGGAGGTGCTGAGTGACAACTTGGCCAGAGTAACAAGGCTGTGACCATTTTTAAAAGAACGAGACTGTCACATTATCCTGTTTTTGCGGTGACTTTTGACAGCCATGAGGAAAGCCAGCCAATGATACTGCCTCCTCAGTGCTGCTGCTGTGGAAGGGAGCCTTTGGGAGATGAGAAATCTTGATTGCATTTTCCAGCAGTGGCAGGAGGAGTAAAACTGCTGGAAATCTCCTTTCAATCAAAGCTGCTGAGTCCAAGCACATTTGACTGCTGTTATGCGCAGAGGGCTTTCCACTCTGCAGCCCATGTTTTAAATGAGCCTGTACAGATGACAAACTAGTGCATTCGCTTCAAGGGTACCATATCACCAAGTATGACTTACTGGTGAACCACGTTTTTTCCACTAGTGGACCTTCTTGAGACATGCATACACCCATTCCTGGCAGCAGGGTTGCTGCTCAAATAGACTTCTGCAGCCGGAAACATCAAGACCAGGTCCCCCTCCGGTCCATATGCATTAATGATTGGCAGAGTAAGGCACTAAGCCTAGAAGGCAGCCAACTATTAGCAGGATGGGCCAGGTCTGCCTGGCACAAACAGATGGAAAGGACAGGGCTCAGAGCAGCCACCAAAGACCAATTGTGATGCCTGGATTTGCTTCAGTTCTTGTTTGCAGAACAAAAGCCATTTCAGTTGCACTCTGAACCCAGTGCCAAATGAACATCTCAAACTACATGACACACTGTGGCAGAATAACTGGGGGGGGGGGGGGAGAAGAGAAATTACAATTACAGCAAGCCAAGAGGCAGGCACTTTTATGATTGTTTTTAGATAATAATAATAATAATAATAATAATAATAATAATAATAATAATAATAATAATAATTATTATTATTATTATTATTATTATTATTATTATTATTATTATTATTATTATTATTATTATTACTACTACTACCTTAGGTAGTACCAAATAAGTGGCTCCAAATCGGAGCTTCTCTGGATTGCAATTGGAGGCCACTCCCAAGCTGTGCCAAGCCTCCAAAGTGACTTCCGGTTTACTTCCAGGTACACTGAAGTCACTTCTGGAGGCCTTCTGAGGCCTGCGGAGGCCCACTGTGGGAGAACGAGGTGGGTCGCGTCGTGGCACCCTCCACCAGGGAGCAGATGGGTCGCAGTGGGTGTGTGTGCTGATCTAGTGTGTTTCACCCTGCTCTCCAGCCTAGCTGCTTGTTAGAACTGCAGCAACAATACACACCAATCCACATGGGCAACCCCAACAAGTCACAGCCCCCAAAATTCTTTGGGTGCAGCAGCACAACCTGGAACGCCAGTCAAGACAGGTTTGCTGCCACCCAGCGTAAAGAAGGGACCAACCAGAAGGCACCTTGCCAAGGGCTCCCTCAAACACAAATTGTTTTATACATGCATAAAGCACGCATGTCTACACATGCATGAGTGGCCCACACCCAAGTGCTCTCTCTGCACGTGGATGCTAATAACTACATGGGCTTCCATATGTTTTTCTAATATGAAACACCCTTTGTAAACCCCCCCCCCAATTTAGTAGTAATTTGCACAGCTTAACTTCAGGGAGGGCTCTACCCTGAAACCTAGTTTCAATTCTATGGCCTTGAAGCATATGAAGAGTGCACACAGGTTTCCAACCCAGATCTGGGATCTGGAAATATTAGAGGCTCCCAGAGGGTATTCTTTCCCGGGCCCAACAATCTTTTGTTCCAAACTAACGACTACTTTGTTGGACTACACTACCTGCAGTGGCTGAGGAATTTGACCCTATTAGTTTTATTCCAACCTCCGTGGCAATCCATGGGGTCCCAATAAAGCGCCTTGACGTTTCGTTCTAACTTTCATGACACCTTGCTCCCTTGCCCACCTTGCTTTTCTCGCCCTCCCGTCTCTCTGCTTTTCCCCTCCTGCCCTCGTGTGCCTTTACAGCAGCTGTGGGGGTTGCAGTTATGACTTTGTGTCTGGAGTCATTTGTTTTCTTTTTTCGGAGGTTGAGGAGAGACTGAATTCTTTGTGAATGATTTATCACATGGCAGCGGGAGCGAACCTCATTTATTTGTCTAGCTGCATATGGTTTTAGCACCTATGATTGCACGCTGATTATTATACTGTGTTATTTTTCCCAGTTGTATACTTTGCACCTTTTCATAAGGTTAGATTAACTGGTCCCCAGTGGCATGTTATTCATTACTCTGTTTGCTGGCTGTCTGGAAGGGCTTAGGCTCTTCCATCACTCCCTCCCTCTCTGCAGCCATACCTGTCTCTAGACAGAGTCAGCTTAAAGGTTATATTCACCAATGATACACCACAGTTAAATTTGTCATTAAAAAAAAAAAAAGACTGGGCTATACAGTTCATTGTTATTCTATCACTTCCATCAATGAGAACTCTGGCACCCATTCCAGAATCTGCCATACTTGCAGTGACAGCCCTATCCTAACCAACTTTCTAGTGCCAGTGTAGCCGTGCCAACAGGGCGCACACTGCATTTTGCAGTGCAGGGGCAGTCATGGAGGCCTCTTTCAGGTGAGGGAACATTTGTTCCCTTACCTCGGGGCAGCGCTGGAAAGTGGGTTAGGATTGCACTGCAAATCTACTTATGAGAATGGGCACTATGTATTCTAAGGATATTTGCATTCTCTGACAATTTGAATCTTTTATTTTGAATGCGCAGAAAGCTCTATATTTTAATCTCTTTATATCCAGTCATCTGCATTCTTGTGATACAACAAAAATTACACATCAAAATTTTGCAACAAATTCTTGAAAACCAAATACACAAATGAAAACAAAACTACTGTCTTGTTACTTTTGCAGCTGTACTGGCCTGGCCATAGCCATGCTTAAAGTTGTTGTGCAACTGGAAATCACCCTGATTTCGAGTTGCTAAAAAGTTGAACACAAGAAGGAAGTAAGGAAGAAACTGAAGTAATATTTTATGGACTCTCATCAGGCATTTAACTACGTGCTAAGAAATTACTTGCCAAGAACCAACAACAATTCAAAATGTGCTTACATTTAGGAGATTTCTTTTTAGAATCATTGTCCTACAGCCCAATCCTGTGTAAGGATACATGGCCTGCCTAAAGGGGCCATCCGCTGTATCCTAAGCCACATGACCACAGAAGCGTCTTCGGACAGCGCTGGCGCTTCAGCTTATAACGGGGATGAGCACTGCACCCTAGAGTCGGACACAACTGGACTTAAATATCAAGGGATACCTTTACCTAGACAAGTGCATTTATGTTCAAAAGGTATGGATATGAAACAAACATGCCATATTCATTTTGGTTTGAAAATGAAAGAGAAAATGACAACAAATGAAAAACAAATGGAACAGGGATAATGAATCTTTTACATGCAACCGGTTTTCTTAGAATCTTGCAGTGGAACAGAATATTGTCCAACTATTGAGTCTTGTGTGCCAGCGGGTGGCGCAGCGGGTTAAACCGCTGAACCATAAGCTGTCGATCGAAAGGTCGGCAGTTCGATTCCCGCGACGGGGTGAGCTCTCGTTGCTTGGCCAGCTCCTGCCAACCTAGCAGTTCCAAAGCATGTCAATGCGAGTAGATAAATAGGTACCGCTTGTGGGAAGGTAAACAGTGCTCCGTGTTCCAGCTGCATGCTACGCGCTGCGGCAAGGAGAGTCATGCCGGCCACATGACCACGGAGGCGTCTTCGGACAACGCTGGCTCTTCGGCTTTGAAATGGAGATGAGCACCACACCCTAGAGTCGGACACAACTGGACTTAATTGTCAGGGGATACCTTTACCTTTTTATTGAGTCTTGTAACAAAACTGAATCTCTATCTAGGAATACCCTAATTCTGCATAAAATGATAAAAGTTGTTTTGATGTTTGCATTGCCTTAGGTATACAAGATTTGTATTCTATCAGAAAGGAGCAAGATAAAATAACCACCAATTCTTGTGAACATCAAGACATGTTTCCTTCTTCAGAAAGGAATACCGACAGACTGCACTGTCCTGCCTCCAGTGCCACATATTCAGAGGTAGACTGCCTCTGAACAGGGAGGCTCCATTTCTAGCCATCATGGGTAATGGCTGCTGATAGGACTGTCCACCCCAAATGTTATCTAAACACTGAAAAAGGACATAACAGAAGTCTGCTGTATCAGACAAAGAGAAGGTCCATCAAGTCCATCAGAAGGATTAGATAGAAGGAGGCAGAAGGAGATCTGGTAATTAGTCATTATATATAATCATGGCTAATTACCAGATCTCCTTCTGCCTCCTTCTATCTAATCCCCTTCCAATGCCCTGCAGCAGGGATGGCTCTGAGGATCCTGCCCTATTACTGGGAATGTGGCAGGGGGTGGCAAGTAACAGGCATTTCAAGCTATTGAAAGATTTAGGAGCAAGCAACCTACCTAAAAATTGAACGAACTTGCTAGATCTTTGTATAACAGCCCAATCCTGTGTAAGATACAGTGGCCAGCCTAAAGGGCTGACTGCCGTATACTATGCAGGTTCCGGGCTGCCCCGGAGCAGCCCTGGTGCACCTTGAGGGAAGGGGACGATCGTGTACGTGGGTGTACGTGGCGGGAGGCCCAATGGGATGTACGCGAATGTACGCGAATCCTTGAATGTACGCGAGCTCTGGAGCTCGCGTACATTTGCGCCGGCTGTGTAAGGCTGCATCGGGCCTGGAGAAGGCCTAGGATATGGCGTATCTTGCCGCCGATATCCCTGCCCTCTCCAAGCCCCAGGGAAGCCAATGGCAGCCCCTCCCTCACTGTCCGGACCGCCCTGCCCCCGCGCCTGTCCCGGCCGGTGAAGGCCTTACCTGCTCAGATGGACGCGGGGACGGCGGGACTGCAGGGTAAGGGCCTCCGACCTCTGCGCTGGCAGTCCTTACTCTCCGGGTGCCGTAAACACGTTTTACGGCGCATTTACGACACCCTGCACTGGGTGAGCGTGCACTCCCCCAGCACTTCATTACCCAAGATTGCTCTGTTAGAAAGGGAATTGACTGGGCTGCACCAGCATTGCACAAAGAGCAGTAATTTAGTAGAGATTAGGGGAGTAGTTCCTGAGAATGGTGGGGAGTGGACAATGGGAGCACAGGAAGGTAGCTTACCTGAAATAAATCACTTTGTCTAAATTTACACTTTGATTTTTAAGCTGAACCTTTAAACTGAATTAATTATCCAGACCGACAGCTTCAGTTAATAGCATGCACTTTAAGCCTAACCGGAGTCTGAATTCAAGGCTAAGCCTATAGTTTTACTATAGTCTAGCTACATTTGCACTATGCCTCTTCTCAGTTTGAAACTACACGTTAGCTTTATCCCTCCTTTAAAATTGGGTTTAATGAAAAATTGAGTCTTTTCCATCAAAAGCAATGTTAAAGCCTGTGCTAGTTGCATGCCCTTTTTGATTGCCTATAAACATGAAAAATGCATCTCATTTTCTCCAGATACAATGCCTTAAGGGAGTAGTAGAATGAATGAAAATTTCAGACCAACTGAATGAGAAACACAGAAGTTGAAAGGAGAGGAACTGCTGGATTTCTGTAATTGAAATCAATGTAAATCTTAAACTGTGTACTTGTTAAAATTGCTATAAAACTGTTCCTTGTATCCAATCCCCATGAAATATTCAGGTATCATGCCTTGATGGAGTAGTACAATCCCTGAAAATGTCACGCAATTTGAGCAGAAAACATCAAAGTTACACGCATCAAAAGATAGGGCGGGTCTCAATTACATTCAACATAAAAAGAAAATGAATGAAAAATGATTGCATTTTTAAATTGCTCATAAAATGGGTTCCTTTTTTGTCCGATTTCTCTAAACGTTTGCACAGAAGATGCCTTCTTAAGGGATCAGCACCAATCCTGAAAATTCATGCAGTTTGGTTGGAAAATGAAACCAATCTAACACAAAAATGAACAAAACAAAACAAATCATAAGGTAAAGACATTTGAATGAAATGAAAACAAAATTGTTATCTTGCACATGCCTACAGGACATGCTTTATTGTTTTTGGAAAGCAGCTTGGGAAGCTTTTCTCATACTGTCGTGCAGTCTTTTGGCACCTTCAGTCAAGGAAGACCAGGGGTCGGCAACCTTATTCCGCATAGGGGCCAGACATTGAGTCCGTCAATAGTAAGAACGCATGAGCATTTGATATGCATGCGAGAACCTCTCAATTAGACCACAGAGCTAAGAAAAAAAGAGATGGGCATGGCGCAGAGAGACGCATGCCCAGACACAGAATGATTCTCAAAAGGACGTTACTGTTCTTGGTCTGCTTACACTGTAAACCTTACAGAGACAGAATTACACATTTGAATTCTTTTTTTAGGACCACCGCAGGCTGGGTGGATATATCTTTTTGGGACTACGGACCGGATGTTTTCAGGTGCTGGTCCGAATCTGGCCCATGGGCCGTAGGTTGCCTACCCCTGAGGAAGACTGTACACTGCCCCCCATCTGAGATGATGAGGAAGCTTCCACCTGCTCTGCTCTAGGTGTCGGGGTCGCAAACTCAGCCTCCCCAGGGCTCCACTTAAATCTTTACACTGATATATCACATGATATCATGCCTGCTCCAATTTATGCTAAATGAACATAGAGTAGGAATTCCACCACTGTACAGGGACAGTCCATCCATTAGGCGAAGTGATGCAGGTTGCATCAGGTTGCAGGAGGACAAGAGGGCAGTGGATTCTGCCTGATTCTGCTGCTTCCACTGTCACCCTCCATCCTACGATGGCCATGCTACTGCAGCGACCCACTTTCCACCTTCTAAAAGTGAGAAGATTTTGGGTCGCCCCCCTCCTTACCTTGCTCAAGGCATGGTTTCTTCAAACACAGAAATAAAGGACCCCCAGTTTGATTTACAAAGACCACGCGAATGAAGGAGTTCCTCTGTTCATGCGGTTCCCTCAAACCAGAAGTCCTGCACTTCTGCTACTGAAGAAACTGTGAGAGGAATACGATATGTGGCCCCCTTTTTTTTGGAATTGAGCAGAGGCGGCAGGCCAGAGGCGGCATTTGGCAGCATTCTGGGTCAAGCTGCCTCTGCTGCCACAGGTGATGGGACCAGTTTCTCTCAATTCCTCCACACTTCACCACCACCATTTCAAGCCCAATTCTAGCACATCGAAGGAGTTCATTTGGAAATAAAAGCTAAAAAGTATAAGGAGCAGCGACAAGTTGCTCTAAACCAGCAGTTCTCGAACGTTTTGGTCTCCGGAGCCCTTTATGTTCCTAAATGGAGTCTTGGGGAGCCCCACTTGAGGAGCATGCACATAGTCTCAGGGAGCCCTAGAACGCCAGTGCATGCACAGAGTGCCACTTACAGTGTGCTCATGGAGCCCCTGAAGAGGTCTCAGGGAGCCCCAGGGTTCCGAGAAACGCTGCTCTAAAGCTTTTCTTTTCCTCTTGGAAAGCCCCAGTGACGTACAACCTTGTGGGTTATCTGGCAAGGTCTTTGCTCATCCTCCCAGTAGATTTCCATGGCCAAGGTTGTTTGCATTATTGTAGCTTAGTCATTACCACCATCTCCCAGATGGCCAGAGTAATCACCATTTGAATCCACTCACCAGATATGAGAAGAAAATGGTGAAAGGTAGCGTTCTCTTTTTTCATATAGGCGTGGGAGCAGAGATGTGCAACTTAACCCTGTAGGTCTGCAATAGAATTCCTGATCTATTAACGTTTCTGGGTAGGGAACCAGGGACTTGGCAAGTTCTAGAAACACCTCCCTCTGGGGGTGTGTCATATATGCAAATAAGCCCAAACATAGTAGCGAACATTCCCTTACTTTGGTCAGTTTGCATGGCAGCAAAAAGGACCCAAGATAGCTAATGTTCCAAGACATTTGCATAAAATGCCATTAAAAACAATTAAAGCAATTCTGAGTAAAAGTAATTTTGAAATTAAAGCCAATATTTGAGCTTCTCTATGTTTAGTTCATAAGCAAAAGCTCTCTACCTGTGATTTTATATTACAAAGCGGAAAGCTAAGGTACTCTCAGATGAGTTTTGAATGCCATGGCAAAACCATATCAAGTGGTAGAGCCTCAACACACACCCAGGGGGACAACTTTTAGAAATAAACACCAAGTTGGGTGTGTGTGGTTTTTTTTTTTTTTAAACACATACAAACCTGTCTTCAGCTTTTAACCTTAATAGATTACTCATTCTTCCTTTCAAATAACGTCATGTAAAAAACCACTAGTCAGGCAAAGTACGGTATTTACTTGAGACTGCTACTGCTGGTTTCCCCAGAGCTGTTTATATTTCCATGTATCCATTCATTACATCATCCTGTGGTTTTCTTAAAGGTTGCCAGGGCAAGCTGAATACATGGGTTAGAATCTCTCTTTAGTCAAAATCAAATAACTTCATACTACAAAGGAATTTAAAGCTGAACCCTTGCAGTAAAGTACCTATCATATGGAAGATGTGCCTCCGTTATGTGATTTAGAGCGCAATCCAACTTACCTTATGAGTGGCGGACCTAGTGATCCGCCGCCCGGAATAGCCCAAAGTAGTTGCAAGCGTGCCGTAAAGCATGTTTGCGGACTACTTTAGAGCAGGGCAGGCTGGTGCAAGGCCGGCCTGCCCTGCTCCGCCGGCCGAGGACTCCGCTCGCCACCGGACCCAAGGAAGTGTGGATCCGGCGGGGGGGTGGGTCCATCGGCGGACGGGGGAGGGATGGCGGAGCCAGGAGGGTGGCCATAGGCCCAGCTGTCCTGGGTGGTGGCGGGGACATGGTGTCCACCATATCTCGGTCCCCACCGGGCTCCATAGGGCGGCTGGGCCGTTACACGGCCTCCTCCGACTTCCGCCAGCAAAATAGCTGGCGGAAATCCTAGGAGACCTACTGGCCCCAGCTGCTCGGGGAAGGGGATGAGCGTCCCCGTCGTCAAGTAGACTTTCCACCGCAGGATGCCTGCTGCAGGCAGCCCACGGCGGAGCACTGGATCGGGCAGATGGCCTCAGCCAGCCGCCCGATCTTTAAGTTGGATTGGGCTGTTATTCTCTCAGAAAACACCAACTTTTTCAGAGATTTATTTGGCCTTGTAATGGGCAGCAACATCAAGTAACTAGCGTGCTCCAGGAGAGTTAAGAAACCGGCAGGAGGAAGGAGATGCCAGCAGGGTGTGATTGCACGTACTCCTTGCACTAGGATTCATGATGTAGAACCCATAAGGAAAGAGTGAAACTGACACAATGATTCGCTAAGCTTACTTGATGCCCCCGGCATGGTATAACAGGATGAAGTGCCCATTGGTAACCAAGGAGGTTCCCAGCTATGTTCAGAGTCCAACACCACACACTGCCTACAGTGGGGTTTCATTCTGCCTGAAAAGTGCTACCTAGTATCAAAAGGGGGGGGGCTAGGCTCACACTTGCCTCTCCTACAATACAAGAAAGGCAGATGAGAAAGCATGAGGAGCTAAGATTCCATTGTCTTGTCTTACCCAGTTCTTCTCCCCTTCTAATCCAGTACATCAAACTGTCTGCACAAGAAGCATCCCTGTTACTGTGTGAACAGGGTGTGTGCGTGTAGATGTGCGTGTCACAGAATGGCACCAGTTTCAATTCAAGAACCATGACCATCACCATGAGTCATTTGACCAGTGGAAGCTACCAGGAAAGTCCCCTGCAGGTAATTTCAACTCACCAGGGTGTTACTGAACATGTCTCCCATTGTCCCAAGTTACTCATCCTCTGGAATCATGGCACATTCTTAGGATTTCCTAACTTTTCCTAACGTCTCTACAGCCCACATAAGGAAGAAGACAGACACACAAAAGAAGAGTGCCAGAACGCACTGCCTCAGCACAGCAGCTAAGAAGCACAACATTGTCCAATCCAACCTGGCTTTGATACCAAAAGTGGAATGCATACACCGCCACTAATTTGGAAACTGCCCTACACATTTCCTAAAGTGATACTAATTAAAACTTCCCAACTTTTGAAAAGTTTGAGGATTTAACACAACAATTTAAAGGGAAACTACACGTGTTCCACCCCCAACCCCACCTTCACATCAGGTTTTTCCCCAAACAATTCTTCTGAATAGGATACTTTGCACGTGCATGCGCACGCGCACACAAAGCATGAAAGTGTATGCATATATTGCCCCTTTAAACCACAGCTCTAGTAACCTAATCAGGAAAAAGAGCAGCAAATTCTTGAATAAGGTGGGATATTTTGCACAACATCAAAGGGCTTGTGTGTTTTTGAATGAACTGTGTTTCTTTTAACCAACTACAGCTACCATTGCAGTTTCTCAGTTGATATTTGAGTATTGCCTGACCTGAGAGACAACACTGAATGCTGTGGTGCAAAGACATGGCACACCTTTGATAAGGTGTGGAAAATTCCCAAGGAAAGGTGGTAGACATTTTTATTGCTTGATGCATTTGAAAACACAAGTGGACTAAAGCAACACTTTGTATTGTAGGAAATACACCTACATTTCTCGTGAACAGGGCCAGTGCTATCATTAGGCTAACAAGGCAGTTGCTGAGGGCACAGACTGATCTTCTTTGAGGGATACAGTTTTATACAGATTACTTTTTTAAACCCAGTTTTGGCTCTCCTTCTCCAGTAGAAGCTAACTGGTTTTTGGAGTACTGTACTGTGAAATATCTATGATGATCGCAGGACTTTGATTCTTTTAGACAGAAGACAGAGGTTGCCTATCCAAGACACTCTGTGAAAGATATCAATATTCCATCTTTTTATTCTGAATTTACCCCTTTGAAAGTGTGAGTTCAATCCTAGTTTCAGATTCAAGGATTACTATACTAGTTTCCCCAATTGGATTTCCCCAGGCTCTGGATTCTATGCAACACTGTATGACTAGAATAATAACTGCATCATCATCATTTATAAATAAACGATAGTGGGAGGAAATTAAGATCCTGCCTAAACCTCAACTTTTGCCTAAACCGTTTCAAAGAACACGCAGTACCTGAATTCTTTATGCTGGAGCTGTTCAGTTTGGAATCTTTGATGACCAAGTGTTTAATCCAAAGGGTGGGAGCTGTGATTTCTGAAAAGCAAGGACAGGTGTCTTTAAAAGAAAACGCACAATGAATTTATTTTATGAAAGAGTAACTTTTTCCTAAATAAAGTTGAGCTCCTTTTCCTACAGTTTCATCCAGTTCTTAGAATTCTGATGTTTTCTAAAGACATTTTCTTCCTCTTAGATGTTTATGTTTGCTGCTTGATCTTGTCCTTATAGCTTGTCCTTATAGCCTCTTGGGCATCTTGTTGTTTCCTTCCCCCAACTTCCCCACATATTCAGTGGGATGTAAAAACGTATTTCATTTGGCCTTATTAACAACATATAGGGGACTTGCATATTCTCAAACCCTAAATACAAGTGGGTATATTGGTGGTGCTGAAATAATACAGGATAAATGGTAAATTATGAAAAGCTACTATTCACTGTCTGGGATCCAAACAGGGGCAGAAAACACTCCCAGTAGCATCTCTTTACAGTGTAACATTTACACCTTATGGGGTGCTACTCCAGAAGACGTTTTGAAGGAGGAGGAGGAGGAGGAGGAGGATGGTAAGGGATTTGTCCTAATTTTCTTCTGGACCAAGGAGCTCCAAATTTAATCTATTTAGGGCGCAATCCTGGGGATCTTCAGAACGGCGGAGCGAGCGCTCCCCCATTTCAAGACATTGTAAACGTCCCGTAAAGCACATTCGCGATGCCTTGGGAGTAAGGGAGTCTGGCACAAGGCCGGCCTCCCTCCCTCAATCGCCGGAATGGGACGTGGCCACCGGAAGAAGGTAAGCTCTCCTGCTGGCGGCCATGTGGGCAGTCTGACGGACGAAGGAGGGGGCCATTGGACTAGCTGGCCTCGGTTTACACTCGGACTAGCCAGCCTCGGTGTCCCCTTCCCTGAGTAGACCTACGACCCACCATCTGATGAGAAGCCTCGGGAAGATCCGGTGGGCGGCCCTGGGCCGCCCATCGGATCCTTACACAGGATCGTGCTGTTACCGTTATAGCAGAGCTGAGGGGTTAAAGCAGTCCTGCACACACAGACTTTTGTTAGGAACTGTACTAGAACAAAGAGAGAACTTCAGTCACTGTTAGAGAGGCAGAAAACAAGAAGACAATGAAAATAAAGCTAAACAGAGGTCTAGTAAAAGTAGGAGAGGGCAGCCCAAAAGCCTTTAACCAAGTAATGAGATCGGTTACAGATTCCCCTACTGGAGTGAGCCAACATTTACACCCTTTCCAATACATAGCAGCTCTGCCAACATTTATTTGGTAAATTAATCAGCCAAATGATTAGTCTACCAAGAAAAAAGTGTAAAGCTTAGAGTCTTTATTCTGGTTCAACTATTATAAACAGCCACAATGTGACCAGCTTAGCAGTGCACAGGGCTGCAGTGCCAACAGGTTCAGGGTCTGTTGGAGATGTTATTTGGGACAATTGGTGACTCTACAGTGGCAATAGGGGTGCTGTTTACAAAATGCTACGATTTTCACGATCATGGCAGCTCTTTTTTGAGTCCCTGCAACGAGTTACTGCCTAAAACTCTACAAACAATGCAAAATGAGGCCTTAACAGAATGTTGCAAACAAATGCATGTAATGAAAACACTACAATCTGCTTCCACTAGAAAGTAACTTCAAAAGTGTCGCAAACATAGTCCCTGTGGCCGCCAGAGACAGGTAAGGGGTGCACCATCGGGGGCGGTTCGGGCTACGAGGGAGGGTAGCCGTTGGTCAAGCCAGCCCAGGAAGGGCAGGGATTTTGGCCACCATATCCCCGTCCTGTTCCCTGGCTGGTGTGGCCATTACACGGCCTCGGACTTATGCCAGCTCAATAACTGGTGGAAATCTGAGGAGGCCCATTGGGGCCTCCTCGTGCTACACTGGGGGAAGGGGACGAACAGCCCCTTCTCCCGAGGAGACCTCTGGGCCAATCACGATCAACCTGGAATGGGGGTAGGATCCAGCAGGCGGCCCTAGGGCCGCCAGCGGACCTTTGCTCTCTCAGAGTGGGAAAGTATCCTGAGGTTGCTTAATCTTTCTCTTTTCCCAAGAGCTACTTCAGTATGTCAGGTAACAGGAAGGAAGGAAAGAAGTGACTTCTCTCTCTTCCTTCCCTCTCCCCATGGCTTGCAGATTCGACTGCCACTACAGCCCAATTATTATGGTGAACTGAAGTTGGCCCATAACCAAAAGAGCTACTGTAGTGTAATGGCTAAGAAACTAAGCTGCAAACCGGAACTTCACTGGTTCAAACCTCATCTGTGCCATGAGCTCACCAGGTGACCTTAGGCAGGTCACTTCCTCTCAGTCTCTGCTGCTATATGGGGATAATAATGCTTACCATAGGGTTATTGTAGGGATTTCATCAAGATAATACAAAGTGCTCTGAACACTCAAAAAGCACTACACACATGTTAAGTATTACTAGTGTTGTTATTAAATAATCCATGAATGAAATAAATGAGTTACAGTACTTTCTGACTGGGGAAGATGAGCCTAATTCATCCAATACAAAGCTGGAAGAAGATGGGGTCAGAGAATGCCAAGCACCTACAGCCCCAAAGTGTAGGAGATTCTTTAGGTTAATTATGCTTGAGGTACTAGGGAAGAACAAACGATCAGTCGTTTTAGAGAGAAGCTTCATATTCCTGATATACTTTTTATGGCCTGGTTCAGATGTTGTTGCTTATTTTCTGTACACAGGAATGTGGAGAACTAACTGGGTAACCTAGGCCATACAGGGCTCTAGTCTTGTGTCACAGAACCCATTTCGTTTCTGGGAACACAGAAGTGGCAGTGAGCCCCGTCCCACAGTCATTGTGCCAATCAATCCCATATACAAGAAGAGATTCTGCGCAGAAAAAAAGAAGCCACTGGAACACCTGAACTGACTAACATGAAATGAAGATTTTGCATTGTGTTGCAGGAGTTTACTTTGGGGTATAAGAAAATCCTTTACTTTCGTACACACTAAACAAGAAACATTTTTGAGGTTCTTACCTTCTCCATCAAAAACAGGTTGGGTCTCCATGGTGGGCGTTGGTTTTGAACCATCATCTGAATTGAGAGTTAGAAAGAATCGAAAAGAAACTACCATTATTGAGGTAAATACTATCTACTCTCCAGTATAGTTGAATGATTGGGATTTTTACATGGCCCGGCCAAGTCCATAAGAGAGAAGACAGACAGACAGACAGACAGACAGACAGACATACACACACATACACACACACACACACACACACACACACACACACACAATCAGAACATAAAGACAAAGAACTTACCAAGTTTGCTTAAAACGTTATAGCACTACTAGGGTATTTGAGAAAATTAACATTAGCAGCCACTTTTAGAATTAGGAAATGAATTAGTAAATCTTTGCCACTTCTCATCTTCATCACATTGACCAAAACCAAAGAACATTTCCTATGTACTGAATGTGTGTAAGAGGGAACAATGATAACCTGCAAGATCAATCGGACATCTCCCACACAGTACAGCCCCCCCCATATTCATGGGGGAGACATTCCAGGCCCCCCCCCCCCGCAGATATGTGAAAACCATGGATAGGAGCGAACACCCCTCCATGGTTTTCTGAGTCCCCCAGGCTCTTACATTTTCCTCAGCAAGCTTCGTTTCTTCCTTAAACAAATAGGAGAAGCAGCCTCCATTGCAGGCAAATTATAGGCTTACCATCCATCCCGGAAAAACCGGGACTGCCCCAGTTTCCAGAGCCTGGTCCCGGGCACCGGACCCGGAACCAGGGCAGTCCTGGTTTTCCAGGTCTGCCTCCTCCCGCTGCTACCCCCGCTGCTTCCACGATTTTAAAAGTTTTCCTGTGCGCCGCCATCTTGGATCTTGCAAGATTTTGTGAGATCCAAGATGGCAGCGCACAGGAAAACTTTTAAAACTTTTAAAATCGTGGAAGCGGCGGCAGCAGGTGGGGGCATTCGAATGGCCCGGGGACTGGCAGGGAGTTCTGGCTGGCTCGATGCAGCTGGTCAGCCAGGAATTGGACGGCGGCAGCATCAGCAGTACCAGGAAGGAGGCAAGCAAAAAAAAAAATTTAAGGGGTGAAAGGGGGAAAAAATGGTGGATACACACCATTAAGTAATTAAATAAATGGAAAAATTTCAGCCTCCCTTATGGGTGGCGAGCGGGCACTTTGAGCCCACAAAAAAACAGAAGCAAAAAAGGCTGAAAATAAAATTAAAAAAAAATTAATCCGGAGGGTGGGAAAGTAAGGGGGGGTGTCCTGGTTTGGCCACCTCAAAATCTGGTAAGCCTAAGCAGGTAGAACAAGACTAAGCCCTAGAGAGGATATGCAAGGTTAACAGAAACCTTGCAGAGCCTCTCTAGGACTTAGCCTCGTTCTACTTGCCTGCAATGGAGGCTGCTTTTCCTGTTTGTTTAAGGAAGAAATGAAGCTTGCTGGAAAAAAAGTAAGAGCCGGGGGGTCATGTGCGCAGGCCCCCGTGATCTGCAGATAAGTGAATTCGCGGATAGCGGATCAGCGGATACGCCTCCCCTTTATGGCTGTACTCATAGAATCACTCTTAATATAGTGATTACAGTCAGTTCCCACTACATACGAATTTGCTTATTCACGAGCAGCAGGATTGACACCACCTCACACTATTCGCGAGGTGTGTCTCATTTTCCATGATCCCCTGCTGCACTCAGGAAATCTCTGCTGGCTTCCTGAGTCTGAAGGGACATTCAAAATGGCCTCCATGACTAGTGCGGAGGCCTTTAAAATGCCTCTGGAAAAGACGCAAGGAGCTTATCTAACGCAGAACAGCTGATGGGCTGGGGATTTAAAAAGATGCGTCTTTTAAAATCCCCAGCTGTTCGACACTAGGTAAGCACTTTGCATCTTTCCCACAGGCATTGTAAAGGGTTCTGTGCTCATCGCTGATGCCATTTTGAATGTCTCTGCTGCCTCCAGAAGCCAGCAGTGACTTCCTGAGTGCAGCAGGGACGTTCAAAATGTCGCCTGCGACCAGCACAGAGCCCTTTGAAATGCCTGGGAGAAGCTTCAGGTAAGCTAACCCCTGCACCTACCACATTGTTCCCATAGGATCAATGCTTCAGTATCCACGAATTTGCTATCTGCTAGGTTTTCTTGGAACCTAATCCTAGCGGATGAGAACTGACTGGTATGTGCTCTCTGGGACTGGACACACCAACATGCAACACAATTCATATTTTGAGGGGATGCAATGAATCAGAATCTCAACATGAGTTGGTGCGTTCACAAGAATAGTCACACTATGTCAAAAAGTGAATTCATGGCAGTTTCAGCACAAGGCCACTATGTAATTAATAGCCATGAGAACCTGATAATGTTCTTGCAAAGTAGTAGACTAAGTATTTCCTGTTATCTTTGTCTGAGATGCTGTATCTTCTGAATTTTTTTATCAGCATGGAGTCTGGCATCACAATTTGTTGCAAAGAAATTAGTCCCTAACCATCCCTATGGTATATTATTTCTAATATTTTCATTGGCTTGACTCTAACACACTGTTGCAACAGAAATGTGCTCTTATATTGCCCTCGCTTGTTTAGAAAATCTCCATGCCCAGAACAACAATGGAACAGTTCTCATAAAAGCTTGAACCAAGTAAAATTTAAAGCAGATTAAGACTCCCATGAAGAAAAATATTCGGTGTCAAAATCTGGCCAGAGAATAAAGCAATTAGGTACAGATTGTGAATGTCAAATCCTCTGCTTCAGTCCACAGATGCCTAGACCTTAAAGCCTGATTGGGTTTCAGGTCAAAGAGTTGGATCTAGGGTTGTTTCCAAGTTTGAGAGGTCCATTTCAAAACAAGCATGCTGGCATGCAAGGCATCTGTTTTTGCCTTCCGTTGCTGGTATTATTCGCTGTAGGAACAAAGAGTTAAGATAGGAAAAAATAAAAATCAAAGCAGCATCGATTATCTGGTTAGGTAGACTGCACAATCATTTTAACAGTACCAAAGTGGAGCATTCAGGAATACATTGTTGTGTCAAATACCTTGTCACATATTCTGTGTCCTCATGCCCGAACACAAGATGCACAAAAAGAAAATCTCAGTTACAAACCATAGGAGAATAAGATGAATTTAAAACAGAAATTTCATCCAAAATTCTATTCAAACTGTAATGACAAATGTTGAATTTAAAAAAGTGTAGTAATTTTAAAAGCAAAGTTCCCAAACATAAGGAAACTTTAAAAAATGTCAAAGTATAAGGGATATATGGGGCAGTATTTTATAGGGGTAATTCAAGAATTACAGTCACAAATTGGATTTAAAAAAACAAAACAAATACCATCATGGATTTAAAGTGGGAATCCATGATCACCAACCAATTCACTGGGAATATTTATTTTAAAAAAGCATGAGATGCTGCAAGATATAAGTGTATGTCAGTCCAACCCAATGTTTCCCAGACATTTGACACTTGGAAGGGTTTTTTCCTCCCAAAATTAAGACTGGAAACATACTACTATAATATACCCAGTCAGCTCCCAGAATAAACAACTCACAGCCCAATCCTGTGTAAGGATACCCGACCGGCCTAAAGGGCCAGCCACAGTATCCTAGGCAGGTCCCAGGCTGCCCCGGGGCAGCCCAGGTACACCTCAAGGGAAGGAGACAATCGTCCCCTTCCCTCGGTGCAACCCAGCCTTGGCTCAATGGGCCTACTCAAATGTACGCCAGTTCTGGAGCTGGCGTACAGTTGAGGGCCAGGTGTCAGGGTAAACCGGGCCAGGAGAAGGCTGGGGATATCAGCAGAGCTCGCCACCGATATCCCCACCCTCCTTCCGCCCCTGTACCAGCTGATGCAGGGCTTACCTGGTCCGGCGGTCATAGGGACGGTCCCCCGGCAGGCCAAGGGCTGCCGGCTGTTGCCCCAGCAGCCCTCACTCACCTAGTATCGCGAAAGTGCTTTACGGCACTTTTGCAACACGCAGCACCAGGGAAGCGCGTGCTCCCCCGGCGCAATGATTACACAGGATTGTGCCCTCAGTTAATATTTACTTCCAGCAACCCACTCTACACTTTGCCCAGTTAATGGGCTCAGATATAGGACTATGCTTTGGGGGCCCAATGATGACACTTCTGCAATTCCCCCATGTCTGTCAGTAATAACATGGTGTGCACCAGGGAAGGTGTGGTGCATCATTACTTCCTCATATATGGTGGCTTCATTTTTCAAATCATACTTCAGCATCCAAAATGGTGTCATGGCATACTAGGTATTCCCAAGCACAGAATTTGGGAATTGTTGATCAAACAAGTTGATGAGACAAGAGATCTCTAATTGGTTGGTATCTATAGGTCTTTTACAGATCAAAATAAACTCGTAAATGTTTTCATCACTCTCCATTGCTTAGTAATCTGAGGGGTTTGTTAGTCTCTGAAGGGTACTCACTGAAAGCCAATGAGCAGCTAGAGCAAACGTTCAATATCTCTTGACACTTCTCTTTATTTCATGTTGGCTCATTGAACTGCACACTCATTTTACTGTCCACGCAAAACACACAACACCTACTCTCCCCCCCCCCAGCATTCTCTGCTTCTTTATAGAAATATGTTTATTTTAGAGCGAATCTTGCAACCAATAAATAAATCAGTCCTAAATAATATGGAGGCATCTTTTGCTAAAAGAGAGAAAACCAGGGAACATGGTTTTCCCAAAAGATTCTTAAAAATCTGGGCATACTATCCAACACTGAGTATATTTCTCCATGTTTACTAAATTGTTCTTCAACACATATACTATACATGTGCATATGAAAGCTAGTGTTGAGTACTGTACTACATTTTTGAAACATTCCTATATCTTTGTGTTTGGATATGCACAAGAAACAGGTGACGTACAACTTGCAGTGTGTTTTGTAGACAAACAGGTATATGCTGCAGCTGGAATGGTCATCTTGTATAAAATAAAAACTCCCCTTCGTTTCTATGCTGAATGCTCACAACATTAGTGCTTTGGTATGTTATTATCATAAGGCCAGCAGGTGGCGCAGCGGGTTAAACCGCTGAACCATAAGCTGTCGATCCAAAGGTCGGCAGTTCGATTCCCGCGACGGCGTGAGCGCTCGTTGCTTGGCCAGCTCCTGCCAACCTAGCAGTTCCAAAGCATGTCAATGCGAGTAGATAAATAGGTACCGCTTGCGGGAAGGTAAACAGCGCTCCGTGTTCCAGCTGCATGCTACGCGCTGCGGCAAGGAGAGTCATGCCGGCCACATGACCATGGAGGCGTCTTCGGACAACGCTGGCTCTTCGGCTTTGAAATGGGGATGAGCACCACACCCTAGAGTCGGACACGACTGGACTTAATTGTCAGGGGATACCTTTACCTTATGTTATTATCAATATGATCTGCATTTCATACATCATGAGATAACCACTGTCTTAACTCTTGGGCAGCCCAATCCTGCTCTAAAGATCTGCTGGGCGGCCATGGCCGCCTGCCGGAACCTGATCGCTGTGGGCAGCCTGCAGCAGGCAGCCCATGGTGGAAAGTCTACTCGGGGAAGGGGATGCTCGTCCCCTTCCCTGAGTGTAACAGTGGCTGGGGCCGATAGGCCTTCTCGGATTTCCACCAGCTATTTTGCTGGCGGAAGTTGGAGGAGGCCGTGTAATGGCTCAGCCGATCGGCAGGGGTCAGGATACGTCCGAGGCCGATCCCCTCCCCCTCCCCGATCAGCTGAGCCTATCAGCTCCCGCCATTCCCAGCCTCACCACCCTCCCCCCCTGTCCGCTGGATCCTTGCCTGGGTTCGGCAGTGGGCTGGCGAGTCCTCAGCTGGCGGAGCGGGAGAGGCCTGCCTTGCGCCGGCCTTCCCTGCTCTCGAGTTGTTGCAAATGTGCCTTATGGCACGTTTACGACGTCTTCAGCCAGCAGAAGTTAGAGTAGGATTGCGCGGTGAAGCAAGAGAAAAGTATAAATGGAGCACGTGCTATGCTCATAGGCTCATGGGCAGTAAAAAAAAATGCAAAAGAACTGGCACATTTTTTCCCAAAAATATTTTTCCCACTCTTATAATCTGGTCAAACACATCCCCCCCCCCCAACTTATAACAAGAGACACAATTCTTCAGTTAGGTTCTCATCCCTGCAAAATGACAACTCTTTTTTTTTAAGAGAAGGTGGATGAGTACATGCAGCAAAACCAGCCCGAGTTTTGAACATACCATGGTTTTGCCCTGTTTTGTGGCCCATCAGCACTCTATAGTTGTTGTTTTTAAAAAGCAACACACAGAGCCACATAATGCATTCCATGTAATGTTTACTTTGGCCCTTAAGGTGAAAACTGGGGAGAGAGCAGCACCCTACTGACAGCACCCTGCTTTCCAGGGATGCTTTTCTGGCACCCAGTGGGATCTCTTTTCAGTGCCATGCAACATCCTTTTCATTTTCCTCATCCTTTTAAAACTTTTAACTGCTTACCAGACTGCTTTAATTTCACTGCTTTATTATTTATTTGTTTATTGATTATTTTTATTGATTTGTTTATTTATTTATTTGTTTGTTTATACTCTGCCTTTCTCCCGACTGGGCAACCAAGGCAGCTTACAATTAAAACAGGTTAAAATTGTTCAATGTACAATTATGTGTTTTAAGGGGGGGGGGGTGTTAATCTACAGTATTGTAATCTCTTGCTTGCATTTTTTGATACAGTAAGCCAACCTGGTAATATTTAGGTTGAAGACAGCATATGAATTCAAAAAATAACTAAACTACAGAAAGAGGCAGTACAAATTTGAGTTTAAGAGTTTTGATAAATTTGATAATTTGAAAGAATTCATTCTATTATTATCATCATCATCATCATCATAGTAAATAAAGCCCAGACTAGAGGGAAATGGAGGCAGGAGTAAACAAGGGAATTGCTTCAGTTACATGTACTTCAGTTACAGCGGAGAATAGGGACTACTAGGGGCACAATCCTAACCCCCCTACTGGAACTAAGAGCACAATCCTAAGCCCCCCCCCCCCGGACCGGCACAGCATGTCCTGGGCCAGCCTGCATCCGTCACATACACTGCTGTAAAGTAGTTGCAACGGCCCCTGCACAGCAAATCCACGTGGCGCAGAGAGGTGATTTTTGCGCCACTCAGCGCGAGCATGGAACAGAGCGAGGGGAGGCTTAGGTGTAACAGGGCAGGGAGGGCAGCGACAGGGGCAGGTGGACCGG
This sequence comes from Plestiodon gilberti rubricaudatus, assembly GCA_026170595.1. Lineage (NCBI taxonomy): Eukaryota > Metazoa > Chordata > Lepidosauria > Squamata > Scincidae > Plestiodon > Plestiodon gilberti. The sequence continues at coordinate 258,263,871 of JANXHW010000001.1, read as the reverse complement.
ACCTGGGAGGGGCCAGGATGGATTGGAGACACTGGTGCACGCAGAATTCTATCCCTCTTCCCTGGCCTTTTTTCCCTACACGGGGCTCCCAGATTTGCGTTGCCCAAAAAAGGGCGCAGATCCGAGGAGACCCATAGCGGTGGCTGAGGCTTTACCTGGGGTAAGGGAACAAAAGTTGTTGTTGTGACCTCCCAGCTCCCATTTTCTTTCCAGGATCCAGTGTTGCCTGCACTGGCCTCGCTGGATCGCTGGGCAGAAACGTATGTAGGATTGGGCTGCCCGGCACTATGCCAAAGACTTTCCCCAAAAAGTGAGCTTTAAGGAGGAAGCAACAGAGGAGGTTTTGCCCAGTTGATCCAGGAAGTAGTTCCAGGCACAAGGGGCAGTAAGGGAGAAAGGGCAGAGCTCTTTCAGGATTCAGACAGTTCAGATGGGGAAACTGGAGAAACTTTATAAATAAACACTATTCATTATACATAAACTTGTATTTATAATGAATTCCACCTCACTGCAGGATCTCAGTCCATGAGAAGCAAGTCTGATGAAGACTATAAACATGAAAACATGGTTAGAAACCAAATGCTTTAACATTCAAGGCTACCAGAGCTCCAAAGAATTGCAAACTTCTGAAATAAACTGCATTTGACAAACCCTGCCAGTGCTAATTGCAACAATATGCTGCAGGAATCATCACCCAAGTAGAAAGGAGACTTTCTGGAACACATTAGTCTCTCTCCCTTTCCTCTCCCCCCTTTCTCTTGCAGGTGCGTTATTATCGGGGGGGGGGGGAGATCTCTTATGCCCCAAAGACTTTGTGATCCAGTATAGCCAGTCAGTGTGCTTCTACAACAGACTGCACAATTCTTTGGTGTGCAAGAAAGGCTGTCCCATGCACAGACAGCTGGAAGCCACTCCGACCCCTGATGACATGATTCAAAGCCTCTTCTGTTTGCCTTTTTGATTCCTGATTGACACATTCACTGCCGGCTGGAGATAAATGCCATTGTGAAGACAATGTTGATCCGCTCCAGCTATTTCTGTGAAGGACTTTTTTTTCCCAATAATAAACAAAACAAAAATGGTGCGCTTAAGTGCCTGAATAGAACTCAAGATAGACGGAGAGAGAGCATAGTTGCTTTAAAGAGGCTGGCAAGTCGATTGAAGAGTTAATTGTCTGGGTGTACAATGAGTTTATTCTGACCACAGACAAAGCACTCTCTCTTCCTGGTTGCAGTTCTTTAAAGGGGATACGTCAAAAAGACCCAGAGCTGCTAGGTTTCTCTTACAATGGCATTGCTTTGAAAACCTTGACTCTCAAAATGCTGATACAGAGCACCTTTCTATATCTTCAATGGTACAAACCTCATCCCAATGAAGTCCAAGACAGTTGCAAAATTTCCATTGATTTCCATTGATTTAAAGGCGCTGAATTATACTTCAAATCATTCTTTGGATACTAGAGAGGTCGTTTGAAAAGTGTAACACTAGTCTTAACAAAATACGTTCGATAACATTTTTCTGTCGTCACCCTACTCCATCTTCTTCCCTCTTCCTCCGTCCGTTTCTTGTGTTAAGGCATGAGCGCTAAAACAAATAATTAAATGCCTGTTCCCAAATGTGATAAGTTACATTTCTAATTCAATTTGCAAAGACATTGTCAAGGTGACTGAGTACAGTACTGCCCATCTTAGGATATAGCACATGTGCCAGTCAGTGTTCTACTATTCTCCTGGTGTACTGCACACTCTTGTCCTCCAGTAGGTGCTCATATATCAGACACCCAGTCATTGAGCTAGAAAATAATCGCACCCAGACCCAAAAGCCACTGCTAGCAGAGGAGGATGTAGCTGGTGGCCCTTTCATTCCCAGAAGGCATAGACAAAACCTTCCTTCCCTTTCATAGTACAGTATAGTCTCAGGCTTTATGACACAGGTGTACAGGCTCTGGGATGCCAAATTCCCTCTTTCACATGGTGGTGATGAGGTTTGAAATGGATGATCGTTTTTGAGCAAGAAGGCATGGATGAGCACAATACACAATAAAGCATGTGGGTTGTCTGAGCAATGCAATATAGATGAAGGTAGAGAAGTTCCACCAACCTTGCAGTATGCTAACTCCATAGACAATATGTCCATACTGACCGCTGCCCGTTTATAAGTGCTGGGGATCCCATATCAAAATAAAACAGCCCTAATTAGACACATTAGCAATGCCTTATTGCCTTATAATCATCATTAGTCTCGACTAATCTAATTTAACATCTAATGAACACACATTTTTAAATGTTCTAAGGAGCACACAGCATGCATGTTGTCATCTGGCTAGATGTGCACTGTGAAGATGAAATGTTTTATCCAATAGTGCAGGGGTGGTCCAACTTCCATCATTAGGGCCTCTGCGTACTTAACAGTTGTGTAGAAGTCAGAATCTTGGCAACTGCAATTGCTGATGGTGTTGCTAAAGCAGCTGCACCTGCTGAAATGCCCTCACTCACCTATATAACCATTAAAGGTCCAGGAGCATTCATGTTGAAAGGTTGGCCACACCTGAAATAGTGGGCTGATACAAAAGGGTTTTGTACGATTATTGACACAACCTAATGCAAAAACCATTGTGTGCACCAATCCCTAGGAAACCAGCATGCACAGGCATAAATCTCCTAAAGAGGAGTGAGACATGATGTCATATTATTGTCTACTGAAGCCAACACATGGTTTTTCTTAAGTGAGGTGCAAACACACACACACACACACACACACACACACACACACACACACACACACACACACACACATATTCTTAGGGTACCCTTAGGGCACCTGCTCGCAGGTGCCTTTGATATACACTATGGTTACAAAATTCCTATGAAGAACACACTTCTGTGTAGACATTACTGTGTTATATATGCATAGATTCAATGCCTTTCTATTCTCCATGCATTTAAATGACTGCATGTACCCAACAGTTCACACGTGTAACAATCTAGACAGAGTGAAATTTAATGTAATGGTTCATTCTTCTACAACTCTTACATGTATCCTCTCTTATCACAGTTCTTTTTTGAATGAGCAATATTAACACTAACAGCGCAATCCTGAGTAACTTCAGACTGGCGGAGTTCCCGCTCCGCTGGCCTAAAGCGTCACAAAAGTGCCGTAAGGGTTACCATGCTGTGGAATTCGACTCGACTCTTTTGGTAAACTTTACCAAAAAATATAAGATATTCTTAATAATAATACTTAAAATCTATTAAACAGTACAAGTATAACCAAGGCATAGGGTCACATTCACAACTTTCTATTGCCATTTTGGAAAAAGTCTTTCCTGAAGCCAGGCCATCAACACAAGCTATGAAGCTGCAGGGGTAGGTTTTTGCTAGCAGGGCAAGACAAGAAGTCATCTTCTTCCTCAAGGGAGCCTGTATTTTTCCAATTGACCCCTAAGAGAGGATCCAGACAGTGCTTTTTTAGAGACTGGATATTCTCATTCAAAATAACAGTGGATCCTTGCAAGCCACATAAGTCTGGCTCTGTTTTTATTTATTTATTTTATTTAGGAATTTGTAGCCCGCCTTTCTCCCGAGGGCACTCAAGGCGGCTTACAACATATTAAAATACATATAAACACATTAAAACAATTAATAAACACATTAAAATAATTAGTTAAAACACTTAAGTTCCCTTTTCCCTTTTCCTTTTCTGAAGGGCAGGAGGAGAGGTTAGGGAAGAGCAAGCATGAGCTGCACTGTCTTCTCAACCCAACTATTGGCATCACCACCAAGTTTGCCAATGCCATATTGCCAATGTACCTGCTTGATCCAACGTCCAGCTCAAAATTAGGGACAGGTGAAAGAACGTTGCCAGGCAGATGTGCCCTTAGAAAGCCCATTTCTCCTTCAGAAGAAACCATCAGGGGCCTTTTTCCATGATCAGCTTACTCTCTGCCCTCCGCAGTTTCTCTCTTCAAGCAGTGATGAAGTATTAAAAGACTAAAGCAGGTTGACATTTCAGAAACTGTGCTAGACGCTACAGAGACACCATTCAAAAGCTAGAAAGATTTGAATTACACATAGCATTGGAAAGTGTTTGAACATACATAATGAGGTAATAAGGGTTTCCCCGTTCTCCTTGAAAATGGTAGTGTAAGATGTGGGGGGGAGCAGGCATTATTTTTATGCAAGCCAAACTTATTTGCCTATTCCGACAAGACCCACAATTAATACCTCTTTTAAAAATCCCATGCTCTTATGCTTAATGTGACTTTTCAGCATTTTAATGCACTTGAAACCGCCATAGAGAACACACCCTATGCCTTTAAGCGACTCCTGCCTCAGCCTCACAGTCTCTCTCCGAAGTAAACTCTCTCTATAAAATCTCCCTTACATCTTCAAGGCCTCGAGTTGCAGGGTGGGGGTGGTGGCAGCAAGTTCCCCAGATCAATGGCCATTTGAAATTCAGCCATATGGTTGAAGCCCTACAGCTGCATGTGTTAATTACCACACGTGCCCCCTGGAAAGCAGTCTGTTAAACACAAAAAGAAAAACAGAAGAGAAAAAAGGCTGTTCCAGAGGATTAAGTAAATAGTCTAAATTTTTTGCCTAATTCCTCCCAGACACACAAACTGCCTTCCTTCTGACACCTGCATGTTTAGGAGCCATAATGCCCCCTTTACATCTCCAGCCATGTGCAGTGAACCCAGGCAAAAGTATTGCAACGTGGACTTTCTCTTCTCAGCCCTCTTCTCTCCTCCTTCCCCCCCCCCTTCTCCTTTAGAGAACTAATTTCTGGCTGACAACCAGACGGAGTTTTGGGGCTTACAATATGCCTTTTCATTTCCTCAGAGAAGAGAATGGACACCTCGTCAGCTACGTCTGTATTGCATGTGAGGGAAAGGGAGAAGGGGAGGGGATGAAAATAGGAGGAGGAGCAAAACAAAGCAGAGCACACACAGAGTCATGTTCTCTCTTTTGACAGAGGTTTTCATTCTGTGTGGGAAAAAAGAGGACGAAACTCCACCAATTTCAACTGGAGCTGAATTTGGTTGTCAGGTATAGGTCTGATCAAGCTAGTTGGATAGTTCCACCCCCCCCCCAAAAAAAACACTAATGAGAAGAAACTGTCCTCATAGAATTTAGTAAGGAGTGAAGAAGAGGACCCCAAACAGTATGGCAGGTATCACCACAAGTAATCTCACATCAGTTTCATGACAATTGCAGACACGTCAATTTCATGACAATTTGCAAACCTAGACCTCCCAACTCCTGAGACAGCATGCCTGATGCTTACCAGATGCTGTGACAAGAACTGCTCCTCCCACTCTCTATTGTCCTAGGTCAGCATTCTCCTTCCCTCCACATTTCCTCTTCCTCAATCCAGGGAGTGGAAGGAAAAGGAGGGGCAGTGGAGGCAACTAGGTAGACAGAGATGGATGTACCTCACCAATCCACTACCTGAGGTGACTGCTTCATGGATGGGCCAGTCTGATCGCAGGATGAAAGCTGTCAACGATCAAGCTAACACCACTCCATATTTTCAATCAAGTTTAGGTTAATAAACTCTGTTCCTCAGTGAAGCATAACTACCAGTTATAGATAGGCTTACCATAGTCCCGGAATCAAGGCGTGCTTTGGCCTAGAGAGGACCCGAGCTGCTCCCAAGAGTGTACCGCGGCTGCCCGATGCAGGCTGCGGCTTCCGTAGCTTCCGGTCAACGAGGCGACTGCGTTGGGCAGCCGCGGTGCACTCTTGGGAGCGGCTCAGGTCCTCTCTAGGCCAAAGCACGCCTTGATTCCGGGACTATGGTAAGCCTAGTTATAGATAGCATAACACCACCCAAACAGATGAGGCTTGTTGTCTCTTCAGAAACACAGAAACCATTCCAACTCTTAATCCATTCAAGGATTTTCCATAACTACCACATATTTATCAACTTGCCTAAATTTGATTCTTATATATACACAATACTGTTAGGGCTCATCAATTTTCTTATGAACTGAACCAGAAAAGATTCAGAAAACTCAAGCTAGCTAATACTAATAAAGGGATTTAAAAATTAAGTAACCATCAGTTCAGTTTTTAAAAGTATGTTTACCCAAACCTAAACCCAGAATACTGAATTCTGCCAGGCCCCAGGGTTATAGTTCTCCCTTTCTTGTATAGCAATTCCAGAAGGAGAGATACAGGGAACTGACAGCTCCTTTTGACTTGCCAGAGTGCCTCATAATGGACTTAATTCAAGAAAAAATATTACAGCAAGATTGGTCTGAATGTAAAGCTTTTACCTCCCTTCATTAGGTTAATGAAATAATTGACGCAAAAACTGAAGAGTGATATACAAATTATAAGCCTTCTCAATACTTTTATATTTACATTACATCCATCCTGACTTTCTTCTAAGGAGCTTAGGGCCTGTACAGGATTCCCTCCCATATTATCCTCACAATAGCCCTGTGAGGTAATTTAGGCTGAGACACAGCCAAGAAGCTTACCGGGTGTCCTCGGGTCAGTTGCTGAGGCCTGGTTCACACATGCAGCAGTATGAGGTGGCAGAATCCTGGCTAAGGCTTGGTAGACTGTATTGCTTCAGAAGTGAGCAAGACAATACTCTGTGTGTGCGTGTGTGTGTGTGTGCGTGTGCGTGTGTGTTTTATGTGCAGGGCTTTTTTTCAAATAGGGGAGCTCCAAGATGGTATCTGTCAACCACCACCAGTCTGAAATTATAACGTTGAACCTACCTCCTCATTCTGCTGCACATATAGACCAGACGTCTGAGGTAATGCCCACCTGGTTCTCCCCAGTCCTAATCCAAGACTGCCCACTGCACCACACTGGCTCTCTCTCAGGCACTTAACCTTTAGTTCCATCATTTTCAGGGATTTTTTTTTTTACTATAAAATCTTCACTCTCTTTTGATCCCCTAGAAGCCCCAGGTGTGTGCGTATGAGGATTACTACAGAAGGGCATCATTCTTCCTCTGTCTTTTTTTTTGGGGGGGGGGGGGTGAAAGCAAAAATTCAGACCAATTTCAGTTTTGCCCAAAGGGTTGTGCATAACCCTAACTGGAACTATTAGAACATAACGACAAAGAATCATATGACACTTTGAAATTAACATACAGTACATTGTGTCACAAGTTTTCAGAGGCAAAAAGATACTTCATCAAATGTATAGGCACTTGAGTTTTCTGACTGCTTCACTTTGAGATGACTGGCTTTAACTCAGAAAAAAATGGGTGATCTCTGACAATGAAAGAATTATCACATCACATTTCAGTTTAATAAACAATTCCTTTTGTGAAAGACTCTCCAGATGCAATTGGATTATCCACTGGCTCTGGAACTTTTGGAATTTGCTAACCACCTCAAAGGTGGATTGCCAGATTCTTACTGGCTAACAGTGGACAATTTAGTGCCCAAGGCAAGCACCTGTTCTCCCCTCCCCACTTTCGTAAACCCTTCAGAATATGCTGTGCCAACACTAAGACCAAGATATTCAGAAAATTCAGTATAAAGGAATGTGAGCTAACCTTGCTATAGACTAACTGAAGCTGTTCACAGAAAACAGAAACAGAAACCTCTGCTCACTTCCCAGGGAGATACAGATATACAGCACAATCCTAAGGATCCGGTCGGCGGCCAAGGCTGCCCAGCACACACCGGGCCAGTGGTCTCCTCGGGGAAGGGGACGCTCGTCCCCTTCCCTGAGTGTAAACCCGGGCCGGCTCAATCAGCCTCCCGGATTTCCACCAGTTAAATAGCTGGAGGAAGTAGAGGAGGCTGTGTAATGGCGTAGCCGGCCCGGCGGGGATGGGGATATTGCCGACACCATCCTCCACCCACTCCCAGGCCGGCTAGGCCAATGGCCCCCCTCCCTCATCTGGCCGGACCACCCATGTGGCCGACGACGGAGTGCTTACCTTCTGCCACCGTCCACGTGGAGATCCGGCGCTAGAGTGAGGGAGGCCAGCCTTGCGTTGGCCTCCCTTACTCCCAAGTCATTGCGAACAAAATAAACAGCATTAAACATATGGTTCACTATGCTGGTATACAAGATAAACAGCATTAAACATATGTGAGGATAGAAATAATACATTTAAGAGGTTTTGGAACGAAAGCTTTCATGGCCAGCTGCTATGTTACAAGATAAGAGTTTTATGGGTAAAATAGCCATGTAATTAAAATATAAAACACAGAGAACTCCAAACACACACGTAAAAAAATTTCAAAGGAGTCACCACATAGACAACGGACACTGAGAAAATTAAAACAGTGATAAGAGAGAAGTCCGATATTTACAGGAACCAATGTTTCAACTTCTAATCTGAAGTCATTTTCAAGGTACAAACAGCAGGGCTGCAAACGTTGGTTCCTGTAAATATCGGACTTCTCTCTTATCACTGTTTTAATTTTCTCAGTGTCCGTTGCCTACGTGCTGGCTCCTTTGAAAAATTTTTACGTGTGTGTTTGGAGTTCTCCGTGTTTTATATTTTAATTACATGGCTATTTTACCCATAAAACTCTTTATCTTGTAACACGTTTAAGAGGTTTTAATAAAATCGGAGACCATTTCTTGACTTCTAGAACTGTCAGATGCCAGGAGATGTGATTTCAAAAGATTTATATCTATGCTGTAACTGTACGTGGATATGATTAATGGCAGATTTTGACAAGTAATTTAGTTGGAAAAAGGAACGTTAATATGGAATAAAAGGCATTAAAATATTATGTACTAATGTTTGAAGTCAAGTAAGTCATGGATTATTATAACAGGATGCATTTTACAGACAATTGGAAAGAAGGATCAGCATATGGGGGAGGGGAAGGATTTTTGAATATAGCTGCCCTTTTGCTTATTTATATGTAAGATGGCTTTTTTCCCCTCTCTTTTCTTTGCAAATAGTTCATTAGGAATTATGGTTTTCTCTCTTTTGTATTTGTCACTCTTGTAATTTATACTTAAATCAATTTTAAAAAATAAACAGCAAAGCAACATATTAGTGCTAGTGAACCAGCATAGCATAATGGTTAGAACCTGAAGGTCAGATTACAACCAGGGAGACCCACGTTCAAATTCCCACTTGGGAAATTTAAGGCTGTTGTTAACAGTAATCAGCAAAACATATACTGTATACAAGTAGCTACAGTAGGCAGCTTGTTAAAAAGGGGAGGAATATCACACTGTCTTGTCAGTATCTAGGCCAGTCCCCAAATTGCATAAGGCACAAAATTTTGTACACTATTATGGGAATATGTAAGTGGAAGACCTCAGTACTTGTTCTGCACGCATCCTTTTGTGATTAAGATATACAAATATGCTCCCTTTAATAACTCTGCAATGAGAAACGACTTTCTGAAGGATACTGAGGATATTAAAAAAACAACCTGGCAATTTACTTTCAGTAAATGGCAAACAAATGGGAAAGTTCAACAAAAGGGCAGTGCCGAAAGGATGGAGACAGACATAAAAATATTGTCAAGCTTCAGTCAATTCACCATTCGGCACATGGCAAAACAGAGTTGAGCTGATCTGCTTTGCATCAACCACATATGAAAAGGATTAAAGGTCATAAATGGTTAATCCAAGACTGCAGCTGAATGAGCAAGAGGTTCTATAAACCCCAATTGTTGTTCTCACTTCCAAGGTGATGGAAGCTGAATCACTGGGATGAATGCTGCCGACAAAGCTGCCAACCATGGATGCATATGTGCATGCATATATACATATTGTTTTTGTGGGTTTTTAAAACAAAAACTACAAAATGGCAGACAGGGTTTTGCTTGAAAATCGACAGAGTTCTTGTTTTCACAAAGCAGCTATAAAGGAGGTGAACACATTAATGGCTCAATAACTGGCTTGGGAAAAGGAAGGGAAGTAGAGATGGCTTTTTCTCTAGAGAATGGGATTGAGTCTAAGGAGAAAATTAAGTCCTCAGTGACACAGCGTTGCATTTTCATACCTTCACAAATCATTGCTTGTCCCTCTTTCCATCCTTTAAAAGGAAGTCTCAGTTCTCAAAACATCTAACCATTTGATTTCACAGGAAGTGACAAGCAAATTGTGAAAGGCCTAGCCTGGGGCCAAGGGGCAGCATCTGCTTTGTTCTACAGATGTGCGTACTGCAACACGTCTTTGAGGGAACTATTCAGAAATGGCCACCACAGATTCCGCCATGTACACTGGAAACTGCTCATCAACACTTCTGTAGCACAGTTATGAAGGGAACTAGAGAAGGGGGGGAATCACAGCAAGCCTTTCGTGCTCCAAGTTCCCACCTGCCGCGCTGCCGTCTTGCCTCCGCTGCTGCCGGCTCTGGAGACATCCTCTCCGGCCGAGGAGTCAGGAGCCAGGGGGTCATTAGGGCGGCGCGTACCCTAGTGGTGTTACTGAATGTCAGTACAATATACAATTCTTCAACACCACAATTTAGAATTGTAGAAGATGAGCATTAAAAAAATAAACTCATAACTACACATATATACCTTTAAAATTACAGCGTTCACGTCTTTACTAATCAATTCAAAATTTGTTGCCTTTATTTTGGCAGCTGCTACTACAAAAACTGCTCCTGTTATGATCTCCTTGTCTCCAGAATATTAGTGACTTGCATGGAACTGTAGCTTGTGACATTTCCTATGGAATTAGATGCAACTATCTTTTAAATCTGAGTAAAGAGAGGAAAGTAATGCGGAAGACCTTCTATAACTGCCTGAGCCCTTGATGGACAAATATAGAAAATACATTGGAAAACTAATTTTCCAATCTTTCCTTTCTAGAAGCCTAGCTAGCATCATCTGAAATAGAGTAGCAAAGGTATTTCTCAAACTTGTGGTCTTTAACTACCTTATACCAAGAGGAGAATCTGAGGGACTGGACTACTGCCAGATCTTGTTGCAAGACTGTTCAAAACTGTTCTGTCAGTTGGTGCAGAAATTACTCACGGAAAATGCAAGAGATCTTGAGGTTGTACATTTCAACAGTGCTTTGGTTTGATCTTATTCCCCTGTTGAATTCAAGGAAAACATTCAAAATGCTTACAAAGGTGATGATGTCACTGACCTCAGAAAGGAACAATGTTCAGCTAACATACAGCAGCTTTGAGAATCCCATACTTTGAACTGCTAGCAAATAGCTCACAAATGTCAACTCAGCATTGCTATGGGGCTTGTGCTTACCATGTTCTCTCCCTCTTGGACAGGGTAACAGTGGCATTCCCAGCCCTCCCGGCGCCTGGGGGGGCGAGGTTGGAGCGCCCCCCCAAGCAGCCGGACTCGGAGCTGAGCGCCCACTAGGCAGGGGACAAGCCCTCCTCAAAGTGACCGCCCAGTTCGGCGTTTGAGGGCTTTCTGAGAGGGCCGAACGCGTCGCGCCAGCTATTATAGGGTTTGCACATGCGCAAAACCTTTCTGATAGCCGGCGCTCTGAGGAGAGCTTATTCAGAGGGGCGCGCCAGCCGGGCTGCACAGCCCCGAGCCCGGCTGCCACGCCCCCGCGCCCACTCAGCGCCTGGGGTGGAGCACACCTGCTCCCCCCATATTAGAACGCCTCTGCAGGGTAACCAGATACGATGGAGGACAAAGTGCCTGTGCCTTTAACCATTGTATAGAAGAGGGAATTTTGGCAGATGCAGCTCATCATGGAAGGGTGCAAAAAGTTGCACCTGCCAAAATTCCCTCTTCTATACAATGGTTAAAGGTATAGGCACTTTGTCCTCCATCGTATCTGGTCACTCTACTCTTTGAATGTACTGAGTGTCCTTCAGGTAAACAAATTCATCAGGACTATCTAGCATCTTCAACTGAAGTTCTGGTCTTATATGCTTTTATCAGATGTAGTCATCCGCCCCATTAAAATATTATATATAACTCAGAACTTGATACTATAGAGTCCTTTAGAGCAGAACTATGTTTTGTTATGAGAAGTTTCAACATGGCTCAAAGGGTATGATTAGGTAACCCTAACGCTACCTCTAAAAAACCCAAAACATACTCATCTTCATTAGAGCATAGAACTCCACTCACCTTTTCTTCCAGAATTACCCTGTCCTAATGGCTTGTCAGTTACTGAACCTTAAAGAGAAGAAAACAGATTGTTGTTCAAAACCACATGAGCCAAGTATGCATATTTATCAACTCAACAAGGTCAGAAAAGTATGAAGATTTTCATGGCTATTTATAACTAGTAAAGAGGTACGCTTAATGGGTTTTCCAGCCATGTATTTACTGTGAGGAAATACAGATAGAAAATTTCCTGAGGCTTGCCAGTGGAAAATCCTTTGATGTCCGTGATCGCTTTAAAGAGACAAGCAGCTGAACTGCGTTCTCCTGGACTATCTGATGCTGGCAGGCAATATTACTGACACTTGCTGATGTTTCGTTACACACTTGTAACTTTATCAAAGCAAACACACGAACCAACACGGTTCCAACATGCCCAAATATAAGATCCCGTTTCCTTTAAAAAGCATCTCAATAGTCTTTGCCCGGAAATCCAGTTTACTATGGAATTGGAAAAGGAGGAATCACTACCCTTTTTAGATGTGCTGGTGACAAGGAAACGGGATCTTACGTTTGGGCATGCCGTTTATAGGAAACCAACCCACACGGGAAGATATCTACACCAGATGTCTAACCACCACCCGGCACAAAAAAACTCCTTAATAAACTCATTGATCTACAGGGCTTTACATGTGAGTGATCAGGATTCTCTATTGAAGGAAAAATCCATCATTATGAACTCACTAAAGGCGAATGGCTACAAGGCACAATACTATTGTGGTGGAAACGGTGTGGGAACAACAACTAAAAAAGAAGAACTATGTTCATGCTCCTGAGGACATCAGCAAGAAGGAAAATAAGGGTACACACTGAAAAGAAAAAAGATCTTAAGTGGCTGTCTCTTCCCTTTGTTAAAGGTGTTACGGACAAAATAGCACATGTGTTCAGGAGACATGAAGTAAAAACAATATTTACACCAACACAGAAGATACAGCAAATGCTGGGTAATCCGAAAGATAAAAGACCTGCACTTTCTAATCCAGGAGTATATCAGATACCATGTGGGGACTGTGGGCGGGTGTATGTGGGCAACACAAAAAGACCTATAAGGGTGAGATTAAAGGAACATATAAGGGCTACTAAGACTTCCCAGGAAGAAAAATCTGCCATTGCTGCGCATGCAGCAGAGTCTGGACATGAGACTGCATTTCAAGCTACCCGCTCTCTCTTTAATGAAGCCAATAATAGACAGAGACTTAATTTAGAGGCCACTGCAATAACACAAAGAAGATCATTGGACCTCCTTAACCGGCAGCAGGAACTGTCATTCGTGAACAAGGTGTGGTTTCCGCTTCTTCAAAGGTCGTTTGGACAACACACAAGGGGGGAAAAGCTGCAGCTGGCCAGTGTGCAACAACCTGCCTCTGCCTCTAACTGATCAGTCCGTTCTGCACCTCACTCACACTGTTACATGGTACTCCATAACTGTATCCCTTTAAGAGGTCATGCAGGGTTTGCGTAACTAGGCAACAAGCTTCCGTTTTGAATCAGCAGTTAGTGCTTCTCAACTACAAAAAGTAACGATGCTCCTCAACAGACAGTAACATCTACCGGCTTGAAGCTGCGTTGGTTCGTGTGTTTGCTTTGATAAAGTTACAAGTGTGTAACGAAACGTCAGCAAGTGTCAGTAATATTGCCTGCCAGCATCAGATAGTCCAGGAGAACGCAGTTCAGCTGCTTGTCTCTTTAAAGCGATCACGGACATCAAAGGATTTTCCACTGGCAAGCCTCAGGAAATTTTCTATCTGTATTTCCTCACAATAAATACATGGCTGGAAAACCCATTAAGTGTACCTCTTTACTCAACAAGGTCAGCCCAAACTATAGGTAAATGGCACATTTGCTTCAAATGCCACATCTTGGAAGAGCATCCAGATATTACCCCCACACACCCTGACCTGGTCTCCCAAACTGTTGCTGCTTCACCTTTGCCAGTGCCAGACAGTACTTGCTAGGTATACAAGGAGGAGAATGAGAGATCTCCTGGGAAAGCTATCAGTAGTGGGCTGTCAGGATGAAGCAGCATGCATGGCCAGGCATGAGAGTTTGGCATGGACCGTTGGGGACGTGCACAGATCATACAATGAGTTGACAGCAGACTTTGAAAACGATAACATCTGCAGTGGGTGAAAAAGTGGTTCAAATTCAAAGTGAATTACAATTCTCTGCATTCTGAATGCATCAGATTATGAAGTTGGGCAACAAAAGAATTACAGCTCTCAAGCAGCAGTGAAAATCGGTCTGCTTAATCATGGCCACCTGCTAACACACTTTGAATTCAAAACTATTCTGGAGTTGTGTATGAATGGGTCTTAAGTCTTTGAATTACAAACTATGGAGCTACTTCAGCATCAAAACTATACTTTTCTCAGACCTCAGTACCTGAACATACAGGAGTTTTGTTCTGTACAGAAGAACCACTGATGGGTTTGCCATCTGAAGTGACACACCAGCAATATCCAGTATAGGTATGGCACTGTACCTGTTTGGGAGAAGAGGAAGCTTAATAGCACTTATTTCCCAATATCTGTGCATCAAATAGCCAAGAGTGAGTGCAAAACCTTTTATGTTGGCAACACGGCACATCATAGAATTAAGGGAATCGATATGTTTATGGAGAAGAGAAAAATCTTTGGTGTGCATGTTTTAATGTAATAGGGGAGGGAATGCCCAGGATTGCCCATGGAGACTTCTGCTGTATATGCAAGACAAAATTCTAACAGGAAATTTACCCGTTTGTCCTGTATTCATGACCAGATATTTTAACTAGACAACATGGCATTAGACATGATTAAAACTCAAAACTCAGTGACAGAACTTAATAAGTGTATAAATTTATGAGGATGTTTCTGGTTAAATTAAAATTAAACAAAGCAATCAACAAGCCAGCACCTGAATGGGGCCTGGAAACAAACTGGACTACATGGGAAAGTTCGGCTGAATGGCTCTCTGCAGACACAATGGTGGCAGAGAAAAAAAGTCTTTTTTGCATCACAGAGCAGGCTCTAACATGAGCTCAAAGTCATGTTTGGTCAGACACATCACAAGTCTTCTTCCCCCGTTGCTCATGTCTGCCCAGTCACTTCATTGTCTGAAGCTCCTCAGAAACTAAGGAGCCACCTTGGCTCTTCAATGTGGCAGAGGCTACTCAGAAGCTATCTGATCTGCCACCCCAGTCATTTCCTCATGTCAGATGTCAACCAGAGCTTTGAATGAGTTGCCAACGCTGGCAGCGGGAAAACCCTCCAGAACTGTCAGAATATCATTGGGATCTATCAACCTCCAGGGCCGGACCATACAATTCAGCCCCCCAACCTCTGCAGAAGCAAGGGGCCGCCCATCATGACCACCTAAATCACTTCATGACCACACCCAGATCACCATCCATTTGTCCAGCAGTATAAACACTAGGTACAATATGTGGGTGCTTCTGTGGCTTCATGAACAGACCTAAGAAATTGTCCATTAATGCGTTTTGAGAAGACATAATCATCCATTCAAACTGAAATCTGAACGAAGATGCAAGCAAATGAACCATATGAAGCTCTCCATCAACTAACTTTGGACACAAAATAAAAACAGGCACAATTCCCTCCTCCTCCCACGCACACTTTCAATTCTAAAAACTAGCCAGATGACAACAACCTTATTAGACCTTCTCACTGCTGGCATTCCAAGAGTGGTGCTTGGATTTAACAATAGCTGTATAGTCGACATGGCCAGCCTGCCAATGGGACCTGGTAGGTCCCAAAAGCTGGGTGGCAGTTTCAGGAGGGGAGGGGGTTGAGCTCTTGATCTCCCACCTTCTTCAGAGTGACTACAGCAACTTTACTCGCTTACACGCGTCTTCTTCACCTAGACTAGACTAGGGTAGCTTCCCACCCTTGCAAAAAGCTGCTCCCTCGGTAAAAAGGAAGTGAGAGCAAGGAGGGCCCCCCACATCACCACAGGGGTGGGAAGCTACCCGAGTCTAGCCTAGGTGAAGAAGAGGCAGCATGTGAGTGAGGCGGCCATAGCCATGTAAGTGAGTGAGGTGGTCATAGGTAGCATCACCCTGCCATGTTTTTCAAACCACAAGAGTGGTGGTAACCAGCTAGTCTAGGCACAGAGGTGGGAGCAAATATGGTAGGGAATGTTGTGGAGGGATGGACAAGCATTGTTGCCGTTGGAGCAGCTCTGGCGTCAGCCTCTGCCTTCTCCACAGCCATTGCTGCCGCCAGACCAGGTGAATAATGGAGCCTTGTATACCCAGAAATCTTTTAATGTGAGGAAGAAGGCTCAGGGACAACCCTTTAAGGTCTGGTCTCAGGAAGCCAACTGGTTTGGACTAGGCGGCCCAATGGTCAAACCCTTGATCAGTCATGAAACATTAAATCTCTCTAAACTTACCTCAGAGCTCAAGTTATGCAACAGAATAGCCTCCCTATCCAAGGGTGGTAAACTGCAGCACATCATAGCCTTTGCTTTGTCAGCCATCTTTCTAATAGACTATTTCTCACACACCCCTCAATTCTTCAGTGTTGCCTTATACTCAGAATTACCAGTACAACTACAGTTGCAAGAAAAAGTATGTGAACCCCTTGGGATTACGTGGAGTTTTGCATGAATTGGTCATAAAACGTGCTCTGAACTTCATCTAAGTCACAATAATAGAAAAACACAGTCTGCGTAAAATAATACTACACAAACATTAGATGTTGCCATGGTTTAATTGAACATAACATGTAAACATTCACAGTGCAGGGAGGAAAAAGTATGTGAGCCCCTAGCCTAATGATGTCTCCAAGAGCTAATTGGAGCCAGGAGTGAGCCAACCTTGACTCCAATCAGTGTGATGATATTGGATGTGTTGCTGACAGCTGTCCTGCCCTTTAAACACACACACCTGGGTTGGGTTTACTGGTTTCAAGAAGCACTGTCTGATGTGAACCATGCCTTGCAGAAAAGAGCTCTCAGAAGACCTACGATCAAGAATTGTTGACTTGCATGAAGCTGGAAAGGGTTACAAAAGTATCTCCAAAAGCCTTGATGTTCATGTGTCCACAGTAAGACAGACTGTCTACAAATGGAGAAAGTTTAGCACTGTTGCTACTCTCCCTAGGCGTGGTCGTCCTGTAAAAATGACTGCAAGAGCACAGCGCAGAATGCTTCATGAGGTAAAGAAGAATCCTAGAGTGTCAGCTAAAGACCTACAGAAATCTCTGGCACATGCTAACATTTTTGTTGACACATCTACACTAAGGAAAACATTAAACAAGAATAGAGTACATGGGAGGACACCACGGAGGAAGCCATTGCTGTCCCAAAAAATATTATTGCAGCACGTTTGAAGTTTGCAAAAGAGCACCTGGATGTTCCACAGCACTACTGGCAAAATATACTGTGGACAGATGAAACGAAAATTGAGTTGTTTGGGAAGAACACACAACACTATGTGTGGAGAAAAAAAGGCACAGCACACCAACATCAAAACCTCATCCCCACTGTAAAACATGGCGGAGGAAGCATCATGGTTTGGGGCTGCTTTGCTGCCTCAGGGCCTGGACGGATTGTTGTCATTGATGGGAAAATGAATTCCAGAGTTTATCAAGACATTTTGCAGGAAAACGTATGACCATCTGTCCGCCAACTGAAGCTCCGCAGAGGATGGGTGATGCAACAGGACAATGACCCAAAGCATACAAGTAATTCAACAAAAAAATGGCTTCAACAGCACAGAATACGCCTTCTGGAGTGGCCCAGTCAGAGTCCTGACCTCAACCCGATTGAAATGCTGTGGCATGACCTTAAGAGAGCGATTCACACCAGACATCCCAAGAATATTGCTACACTGAAACAGTTTTGTGAAGAGGAGTGGTCCAAAATTACTCCAGATTGTTGTGCAGGTCTGATCTGCAACTACAGGAAACGTTTGGTTGAGGTTATTGCTGCCAAAGGAGGGTCAACCAGTTATTAAGTCCAAAGGTTCACATACTTTTTCCACCCTGCACTGTGAATGTTTACATGTTATGTTCAATTAAACCATGGCAACATCTAATGTTTGTGTCGTATTATTTTACGCAGACTGTGTTCTTCTATTGTTGTGACTTAGATGAAGTTCAGAGCACACCTTATGACCAATTCATGCAAAACTCCACGTAATCCCAAGGGGTTCACATACTTTTTCTTGCAACTGTACACCACAGTGTATTTCCTAAGAGTGCTTGAGCACTTCAGATAATTCCTTACAACAACTAGGGCAGTTACAAAAACAAATAAAACTCCAGTGACTTTTAAGCCATAACCAAATTATCCCCCTATAGATGGGAGACTGAGAGCCCAATCCTATTGTCGTCGTCGTCCCACTGATGCAGCGGCGCCAAAATGGGTACAGCTGCATCCTGCAAGGGGGGGGCAGTTGCGGAGGTCTCTTCTGGGTAAGGGAACAATGTCCCCTTTCCCAGGGGAGGGGTCTACTCAGACCTGTGCTAGGTAAATAGCTGATGCAGGTCTGCATGGATCCCCACCATGGGATCAGGTCCAGGAAGGGGGGTTAGGATTCAGTGGCACTCTCACTGCCACTGAACCCGCCCCCTTCCCGGACCCAACCCACCCCCTCTGTCCCTGTTGCTGCCCTTACCCCTGCCCCTGTCATTGCCCTGTTTTTGCCCTCCCCTGCCCCCATTCCACCCTCCTGCCATCTTACCTGGATTGGCAGGTGGTTCCTGATCCACCGACCCTGGCAGGAAGGTTTCGGCCTTCCCACCAGCGTCCCCAGCAGTGCCTTGAGTGGCATACTGCTGGAGCACCTTTTATGACTGGCACCAGAGGCGTAACAAGGGTGGAGCGAAGGCAAGTAGTTCTGCAAGACTCCGTTACACTGGAGTCAGCGGCCCCTCCCCCTTGCTGTTGGAGCCATTCTGGCAGCAAAGGCAACATGCAGGACACTCCCCTGTTGCTGCTGGAATTGCTCCAACAGCAAGGGGGAGGGGCCGCTGACTCCAGTGTAATGGAGTCTTGCAGAACTACTTGCCTCCGCTCCACCCTTGTTTCACCACTGACTGGCACTGACTGCTTTATGGCAGTCAGCACCAGCAGAAGAGGCGCAACAATGACAGCCGATTTCACGTGCGCAACACATGCAGGTAGGATTGTGTGGTGAGAGTGGCTTGTCTAGGGCCCCTTTTGCAAGTTTGCAGCTGAACCAAAACTAAAGCCAGGGACACTCCAGCTCTTAATTCAGGCTCTTAACCACTGTGCTACACAAGCTATCTAGGGGACTACCTAGCTTTTTATATACTTTTTCATACCGCCAACTTAAACAAAGCATTTTTATCCCATGGGAAGCTGTGTTAGTCTTTTCATTCAAATTTGATGAAAAGCAGCAACATCAAAGCTCTCAACAAACTGACAAAATAGGAGGAAAGATATGCACAACAGAACTACCCTGTCACCATTTCCCAAATTAATTAAAAATGCTATTACATCCCTCTCCCCATGTCAGACACATCAATTACAGTTTGTGAAATAGAACAAAAGCCAACACTTCAATCACTGGGCCCTTAAATAAAATCCTGCACCCATAAAAATCATTAGAATATGAAAACATTAAAACTGTAGCCACTGGCAGGCTCCTCTGGGAGAATGGAGCCTTTGTTAGGGTCTGTTCAATCCCTCACTGAAGATGCCAGAATGAGGTTTCAAAGGACTACATAAACATTTTAACAAGCTGGCTGGATCGTCCGTTATAACTTGACAGAGGCAAATCAAGGGGCGATTTGTTTCCACTTCATCTTCTAGAGAAGGGAAAACACAGAATGTGTATGTATGGAAAACTCAGGAGCTGGGCTGGATTAATCATTTGGCTCTGTATTCAACAAGGGACCATGTAATAGGGTGATCTGTGCCTACTCATCTTCCGTACCATCCAAATATGTTGGCTGTTGTCTCGTAGGGCAAAAAAAAACTAAAAAGGGAGGACTTTTGTTGTCTTATACAACTTTAGGGAAGTCTACGTGTTGACATCATATTTCAGTGGCAGGGAAGTCTAAAATATTGGTAGTCTGCAGAGTACAAGGAATGGAATGATTTGAGCATGTTCCATTTCAAGCCGTAAGGGGCTTAATTGCATGGGCATTAGTGCCAAAATGCCCAACTAATAAACTACTGGTTCTCTCAGAACTTTAGAAGCTGTAAATAGCACTAGCAGACTTGCCATTGCATGACATTAGTGGAGCTGGAAAAAGTGGCTACCTCTACATTCCTGGCAGATATTACACAGATATCAGGCAGATTGTACACAGTGTTCCTGCTCAGCCCACCACACATGTAGCTTAGAATCAGTGTAGCGCAGGGGTTCTCAACCTGTGGTACGGGTACCCCAAGGGGTACGCGGACCTCTTGCTGGGGGTAAGCCAAGCCCTGCCCCTTATCTGCCCCATCAGTAGCTAATTAAGTGTTAATTAACATGGGTTTTAAATTTTTCTTGGAGAGAAAAAAGAGATCCTTGCATCTCTCTCCCTCTGCCTCTCGCTCTCCCTCTCTCTCACAGAGAGAGTTAAATAAGACATTTTTTACATTTAAAATTGTTTTAGTACTTTTTTATTTAATGATTAATTACCTAATTAATTAATTGATTGATTGATTGATCCATTTAATTAGCAGTTAATTAGCAGGGGGTACTTCAGAAAATTGGACTGTGATAGGGGGTACCCAGGCCTCCAAAGATTGAGAACCCCTGGTGTAGCGTACACATGTAGATCAAGCGTACACATGTAGATCTTGTGTGATCAAGAACCCGGCTTATCCAGGCTCTTAACTGCAGCGAGAGCCAAACAAGCACACTATTGTACATTTGTAGGCTCTATCAATGTTAAGCCGAGTGTGTGATGGTCAGACAGATGCTTGTGCAATTCCACCACCTGCCATGCAACACCTGGTTAGGGTTTCTGCATCAATACCTCCAGAGTATAGGACGGAGAGGCAAGTGGAAGCATGGTTCACCATAAGCCCCTTCCGCCTTTAGAAGACAGACAAATAATTACCTCTATCTTTTTCACACACAGAGATTCCATCCCCAAAGTTAAATTATATGCTGCACCAAGCTAAAAACCCATGAAGATGGCTAAAATCCAGTCCTATGTTGCCGTAACCACAATCCCGCATACCCAGACCTTGGCAAGCCCCCAGTGGAAAATAATTCCATGGCGATGGAGCAGCCAATGAGAGTTGTTCCTCTATGTGCCCTAGTTGTCCTGATTAATCAGTTCTTCAAGAGGCTGCTCACTGCTGCCACAGAGCATAAAAGAGAAGGTACACTCTTATGCGTGTTGTTGACATGATGGAAAGTTGAGTGCTTTGGCTTGTACAGGGCTTCTGGTGTTTGAGGACAGCAATAAGTAAAGCAGTAATAATTTCCATTTTAGGAAGGTGCTAAAAATGCTGGATACTGAGCTGCAACAGCCCAGAACTTGCAGTTTTTCTGTAAGCAAAAAGAAAAATATTTTTTTAAAGTCCTGATGTTCCAGAGACACAGTGGCCCCCATTCATGCAAGGATTTTGATAAGGGATTGCATCCAACAGCAGATAAGAAATTGAAACACATACCTCTCCTGGCTCTTTCAATAACAAGGAGGTAGGGGAGGATGGAAAGAAAAACATTTGTCTTGCAATCAGGAAAACATTTTCCACAAGAAGAAAACACACTTTCAGTCTTCGGGGGATGCTGTGGTTACGGAATTCTCAGCAGGGCTACTGCATGAGATAACACGAGGGGCACATGCATGTAAACACACACACACACACACACACACACACACACGTTCCAGTCTTATTCAAAGTAGATCCCTGCGTATAACTAGCATCTACAGTAAATAAGTTTTGCGTTACTGGAATTTTCTACTTAAAAGAAAATCATAACATTTATAGTAAATATTTCATAAAGTCTTAATTGTGCCTCTATGCATGTAAGAGATGCTGTTGCTTTAGCCTGTCATTCTATAGTACACATACTATAACTGACTTTCCAACTTTTATGACATCTTAAAAAAAAAAGAAATATAACCAAGAAACAAGCTTGACAGCGCTCAAAAACATCTAAGCACATTAGTCCCTGAATCAAGTGATTGGCCCTTTAGCATGCAACTTTTCAATACATTATTTGTTGTAATGCTTACATTTTTAGAATATACATTAACACAAAGAGTGCAGTTTCCTCATCTCCAAAGTATTTAATGAATTCATATATATTTGTTGCGGTTTAAAATATAAACATTGATCCATGAAAGAGCCATCATTAGTAATATAGTACAAATATGGATAATGGCAATTTATAACAATCAGATGGTGCACCGTTTTGTCATATTTAGCCGTTTACAGTATATAAATAGTACAGCAGTCCTCACTTGATGATAGGTTCTTCTTGGAAACTGTGACTTTAAGAGAAACGACTTATAATGAAACCAATTTTACCATAGGCTAATTGATAAATGTAAATGTTCCTATGGCATTTTACCATCAACTTTAAAATGAAACAACTTTAAATGAAACAACTTTAAGTGAGAATTTGCTGTATATAAATAAATGTGGCCTCTCTTCTCCATCAGGAGGAACTCAAGGTGCTCTACAGCAGCGTCACTAGGGCGCGCGCCGCCCCATCACCCTAGTGACCTCCCCCACACACATAACCTCTATATGTATCTTCAGCATGGCCTGGTGGCCGCGCCGCAATTTGGGGGGGGGGCGACCCGAAGGGACGCTGCCCCGGGTGCCCCCCCTGCCCCTGCCCCCCCCCCGCAACTTTCCTTCGTTGCAGCTGGCTCGGGGACGTCTTCCCCGGCTGGCTGTCCTGGGCCTTCTGACGAGGCCCACTGCATCACAACGTAATTTATACCTTTTTTCGCACATGCGCAGACCATTCCTGAAGGAAAAGGGCTGCCCTTTTCCCTCAGGAATGGTCTGTGCATGCGCGAAAAAAGGTATAAATTACGTTGTGACGCAGTGGGCCTCGTCAGAAGGCCCACGAGCACCGGTCCGCCCCCCCCGTCCCGCTCCAGCGACACCAGTGGTGCTTAATACAATAAAGCTATAAAACCAGAAACAAACTCAGGGAGAAAAAGACAACAGCTAGGCTGAACCAAATGCCTGTTCAAACAGGAACATCTTCACAGTCCTGACTGTGTTTGTTTGTTTGTTTGTTTGTTTGTTTGTTTGTTTGTTTTGTAGAACAGGGGTCATAAAGGTGATCTCCAGGTGGAGGGCAACAAGTCAGGAGCCACAACAGAGAAGGCCTTCCCACTCGTTGCCACATGCACATCACATCTGCATAGACCAGAATGAGAAACCATAGTGCAAAATAAACGGCAACTGAGAAAGGACTGAGCCCTCACTCCCAAATATTTTGTCGAGACATATAGAGGAAAAGCAATAGACAGCTTGATGAAATTCTTACCTGAGTGAATGATCCATCTTCATTACACTCTGGAATGAAAACCGCTTCTTGCGGCTTCTTTTCTTGGTCCAGTGCTTGAGTCCTTTCTAATCGACATTTGCTTTGACCAGCATCTGTGAAGAAAAAAGAAAATCAGTTAGAATTTGATGAGCAACTGGAAACACAATGAAATAACCAAGGATACTACATTCTGTTGTGGAAGCGTCCAAAGGAAAGCCCTGCAAAGTGGTTATTTGGCTCTACCACATTTGTCGCTATACAGAAAACTTCCCTAGTAGATTAAAAAAATGACCTGTGAAAGGGTGGTTCAAAGTCAGCCTTGCTAAAACCAGAGTGAATTGCAAGTGGGTTTTTTTTTTCTTGTTTCTGTGCAATTGGGAGGTAAATCACTAGACAGATGAAGCTGACCAAGTGGGCTCCATCCCATGAAAGTTTATGACACAGTAAGCATGCTGCATGCTACTCTTTTAAGAGGATACAGGATTGTGTTTCCATTAAGGGTGAGCATTCATTTTTGGAACAAATGGGACCTGAACTGAAAGTGGCCCATTCAGTTTGTTATCTACTCATTCAGAAATGAACAGGCAAGGGACTTCCGGTTGGGAGGAATGGCTGGCTGACAGCTCTGTCGGTTGCTCTACACCGACAGAGCACGTCTGATGGACTTAATTGCTCTACCCCTGGATTAAAAGGGTGTGCGATGAGATAAACCACATATCTTCGGATCGCTCCCATTACTTTCTCGGAGAGCGTAGGCTTTTCGAGTTTGTTTTGGTTTGAGCGTGGAAGAGAGGATCAACATCGAGCTCAAAAAATCAGCCGGAACGTAAGCCAAGCCCTCTCCCGCTTATACTTTTGCTTTGCTTATGCAAGTGGCAAGGAACTGCAATAAGAATTGAAGAAACAAGCTAAGATAACAAGTTAACTTAAGAATAGAAGATTTGTTGTGAAAAGGATATAATTTGAAAGAAAGACAAGATACTACATTAAAAATATTAAGTGACAACATTAAGTAATTTGTTGGTACTTACGGAAGATTGAATTAGCGAAGAAACATTTGGGGGAGATATCTACAAACTGTTGTAACGAGAGAAAGAGACTTGTTTTGCTTTTGAATTGTTTGTTTGGAATGCCTGTGGTTTGAAAATAGAACAAACAATCCCTTCCGGTTTGGAGGTCACCATTGAAGGGATAATTATGTTGGTTGATGTTTGCCGCCTGCACATATTTTAAGAAGTTATGGTTTTTGGTTTCTAAAGAGAAGGAAAAGAACTTGAATTGAACAAGTGAAAAAGTGCAATTTGATGAACTTATAAATATGGCTACAAGAAAAAGAGTCAATACATTAGAAAAAAAATCTCCTCCAAGGTCAACTGGACAAGAAAAACCAGTGGAACAGCTGGAAGAATGCTTCAAAAGATGGGAACTTAAAATTGATGCCAAATTTGATAAATTTGATGCCAAATTGGGAACTTTGCAGGAAGAAATTCAAAAGATGAAGGTAGAGATGACGCAGGAATTACGTCAGTTGGATGTTGCTGTAAAAGAAATGAAAGGTGGTTTTCAAGAGATAAATACCAAGATGAAAATACAAGAAGATAAAGTGAAGAATCTTGAAATGGAGAGCTGTAAGATTCAGGATATGCTGGCGTTGGCTGAACAAGAGAGAAAACAGAGTTTCTTACGGTTTCGTGCAATTCCAGAACAGCAAGCAGAAGATACAAGAGATAGAATGTTACATATTCTGTCAAAATTCCTACAAATAGATCAAGACGAAATGGATCTGGAGTTGGATAAGGCATATAGAATTAATACAAGATATGCAGCAGTTAAGAAAGTGCCGAGAGATATCTTGGTGCATTTTGTGAGGCAACAAACAAGAGATAAAGTTCTACAGCAACATGCTAAATCGAGACTCAAGGTAGAAGGAGTGCACATTATTGTGCTAAAGGAGATTCCGCTGAGAATTTTGCAGAAAAGGAAAACTTATGTTTTCCTGGTCGAAGTGCTGAAGAAACAGAAGATTGTTTTTAGGTGGGGAAAATTAGAAGGTGTGATTTTTAAACTTCAGGGAAAAACCTACAGATTGGATACAATTCAGAAAGCAAAAGAATTCCTGGAAAGATTCAAGGATGGAAGAGAAGAAGAAGATGATGATGATGGGATGGACGGTGCAATGGCAAGCAGTGAACAGTAAAAATGGATTACAAATTTTTATCATGGAATATTAATGGAGCTAATGCTCCGCAAAAAAGAAAAAGAGTATTCCATTATTTGAAAAAACTTAATCAAGATGTGATTTGCCTTCAAGAAACCCACATAAAAAAGGGAGATACAAAATTTTTGATTCAGAAAAATTTGGGAGAAGAATTTTTTTCAACAAACATCAAGAGTGGTGGACATGCTCCCAAGCAAAGAAGTACTGGACCCAGATTCATAAACAGATTGAGTTGATTTTAAAGATTAAGATTCAAATGAAACCGGAAACTTTTCTGTTGGGTATGTGGGATGATCATGTAGGCGAAAAATTTCAAACTTTGTTTTTATATATGATAGCTGCGGCAAGAATTTTATATGCACAATATTGGAAGAATTCGGAGATACCTTCGTTGGAAGATTGGTGGCTGAAAGTTTTGGATTATGCCGAAATGGACAAACTTACAATTTTAATTAAGGAAAAGTCAGTTAACCTTTTCGTGAATAATTGGAAACCATTTATAGATTTTTTAAGAGAGAGAGAGAGGAACGATGTGATGATATATGGATTTAATGAATAGATTGTGGGTGTTATTTTGGCTAAGTTGGAAATTATATATAGAAAATAGTGAATAGTATGCTAGTAGGATGTGACGCTTTGTGCTTGCTATAATTTTATGAATTATGTATTGTTTTTATGTTATTATATCAATAAAATATAAATATACCTAAAAAAAAAAAAAAAAAAAAGAAATGAACAGGCAAATGAACGTATGGGGGTATATTTTCAGAACCCCCATTTCTTGCCCAGAGACATAATTTCTTTTATTAAAAAAATATCTCCTACTTAATTATGCTTTATTGTACTTTTTATTTTGGGGGGGAGGGGACTTTTGATTTTTTTTAATCAAAAGCAGACTAGAAATTTGGTAGGATAAAAATAATGTTCACCATCACCTGCATCAGCAGCAGGAGTTCCAAGGAATAGCATAGCTGCTTACTGGGGGGGGGGGGGCACCATCTTGAATGCATATTGTTCCCCAGACCAGACTATTGCCCTGAGGCAGCATGGGTATTCAATATGGGGCTCCCAACTTGAAATCCAACGTAACTCCGCCGGCACAGGGGGCATTCTGGTGGCTTTCAGATGCCCTTGGAATGCCCCCTGAGCTGGCGGAGTTGTGCCAGTGTCTGTTCCGCGTCCAGACTGCATATGTGAGGCATTTGAGGGGGGTTACACTGAAGTCCATCCTGCGTCCATCAGCGTATGGCAAGTTACACTGGGATTAGTGCTCTTACACCGGGGGATCTACTGTTGCACCGGTGCAAAGAGTTACACAGGATTGCGCCCTAAGACACAGGCAGTAACAAACAAGTTAAGAAACAAATAAGTTTTCTTTAAATCAGAATCTTGAAAATGAATTGGGACCCTACAAATAAGTCCCAAAACCAACGCCACCAGAAAAAAGAGTGACACCCACGAAGAAGGGACACAACCTCTCAAATAGCACAAAAAGTGTTTTTTCTTGCTCAACATATTCCAACTGTTTGTCTTCTTCAGAGACACAAAATCAGTCTTTTTAATGGTGGCATACAGTCTCGCTTGAATCCTTCTAGCTGAGGTGATCTTGGTAAGCATACCATCTTAGAGATAGTTAGAAAATGTTCTCCTCTTGTGCTCCTGAAGAAAACAAACAGCCAGAATGTGTCGGGCATAAAGAAAACCTTTGTGGTAAATTCCACACATTTTTGGCACCTTGTTTGGAGTCTGTCTCCATTCTCTTTTGCTCCCAATAAGAGCCCCCAAATGAAAACATTTTCAGTGCACACTGAATAGTCTTCATATTATAGTCTTCATATTATGACTGGGTCACAGAAAACACAAGTGTCCAACACAAAAAAAACCTTGCTGGGTCAGGAGCATGCCCTGTGAGCCCCCTGGCAGCACTCATGAGTACGCATGTCTAAGAGCATAGTCTATGAGCTACATGCCCCAGTATCCTGCTTTGGATGGTTAAGCTCATCTTTGGCCATATGAAGCTAGAGGAAGCCTTTGGATTAAAAATAGCAGGGGGGGGGGTTTAAGTACAACCTAACAGTCTACTCAAATCCAGCTGTTCTCCTAGCAATGCTGGCCAGGGCCAGTTCTATGAATAAACATAAGATGCCCTTCTTAAAAGAGACAACTTACCTTTCCAATTGAAGGGGGGGCACCTAAAGCAGCTCCCATTCACAGTGCCAGGAAAGAAGCTTCTGTTACCTGACATGGCAGGTAACCCAATTGTTCTCCATCCCAGACACAGTACAGCAGGGCTGACTAAAGGTGCCCATATCAGTTGTGAGACAGAGTGGGGCCATTTATGGCTCCAGTTGTGATAGCCAAGCCACAGAACTCAAGCCTAAACTAAACATTCAAAACTACCACATGACATAACCCACTTAGGGTTGTACTGCTTCAGAAAGCAGATAGGCAATTTTGTGTCTGAATATGCCCCTTCCCCCCACCCATGGAAAAAAATGTCTTTGTCTAAAGGCCAAGAACTACAGGAACACAGTTCCACTTTTTACTTTTTAAGGAGGACTGCAAACTCATTTTTTAGAAGCTAGAAAGCATGTGACAGGTGGTCAAGGGACTCTTCAACAACAACAAGAAAACAGAGATTAAAAAGACTTGGGTTATCAAGAGACATACTAGATCCCATCCAGGCAACTCCTGCTGTTTAACAATAAAATATCAAGGAACACTCACTGGTCTCCATATTTTCACAAATTAAAAAGCAGCGCTAGGACACTATAGGATCACCACTATAAAGTCATGATAGGCTAAAGGGTACAGTTCTATTAGTTTATTTCTGGCTAGTGGGGAACAGATCAACACAGCTCACGTCTGCAGTGAGCTGGAGGGAAGCAGTGGCGGACTTGGAATGAAGGGCACCCCGAATCCGCTGCCCCCTCTCCCCACCCTCCACCACTGATGCAAGCCATAACAGGTCACTTCATGGCTGGGCCGACCATGCTTGGACTATGAAAAACTTTCCATTTTTTCCAGTTGATTGTATGGAGGATGAGAATGATTTCTGTAATCATGGTTGATAAGGATATGCAATACTTGTATATGGCATGACATGAAAACTTGTGAATACTAAAGTAGGATTCAGAGGGCAAAGATGCATCTGACCTTCAACTGAGATGGGAAAGTGATTTTGAGCAAAGGAGCACCAGCACAAAACGGTTAATCATCCAGGCCCAAAACTGCTTTGAGCATCAGGTGCTGGGGCCAAATACAGACCTCAGGTATTCATGCAAATTGTGGCCTATTACTCCCGTCTAAGTAATTCAGAACGGTGTTCCTTTCTTCTCTTTTGGATCTCCGTCCTGACAGTTGCCCCCAACAACACAAATCCTGCTGGTTAGAAGACACCGGGCATTTTCACAAGTGGCCCCATGAAGGCATTTTAATTCTCTGCCTTTATACAATCCGAGATCCCCTTTAATGAAATTATAAGTTTGGTTTCAAAAGGAGACTTTTGCTTTCTGTGTCACATTAACAACAGAAGTGATAGACTGAAGAGTGGAGGATTTTATCAGTTTCATTTAAAAACAACAACAACCCTACTACAAATCAATATTTTATTCCTTTGGTCACTACTAATATTCCAATTTCCTCCCCAGAGCCCCTTTTATTTCAGTTTTTTGTTAGGACCTTTAGGGTCAAACTAGACGTTTGACAGGTTTAAACAAATCTTTGACAGGTTTAAAGTAGGCAATTGGACCAAAAGTGGTTTTGGTCAGCAAAACCTGTTTAAGGTTTTAAACAGCAGCAGCTTTGATTCAGCAAAGGAGCACAGGACCCAGGCTGGGGGAGGTTAATGCTTTTTGCGTCGCCATTTTGGCACCAAAAATTGCGTGCGCACGCACACAGGCACACAGGCACACACACACACCCTGAAGCAACTATTTGCCTCCCATAGCAGCAAGAACAGCAGCCTCACCAAGCAGCTCCACATGAGTGAAATTGGTGTTCCCTAGGAAGGCACTTCTTTGGTTCCATGCCAGCCAGAACCTTCTGGTGATTTTAAGTCATCTGAGGCAGGCAGCAGCACCCTGCCATCCAGTGTCAAGAGACCCACCTTCTATCCCCTTACTTACCTTTGCATCTGCCTCGGTGAACCACGCTCAGGCTCGAGTCCCTGCATTTGGCTCTCTGATAATCACACATCGACTCATATGTCCTGCCATCAGAGGCACAGAGTGGCTTGGTGAGGGACCTGGAGCAGTGAAGGTTACATTGGGGGTCTCTGTCACGGTCGCTGATTAAAAACTGAAGGTGAGACAGAGAAAAACAGAAAAAGAAACGCTGTGGATTTTTAAAGGTCATGCATTTTGTTTGCTATATTTCCTATCCTCCCTGAAGCTCCACCAGTAACTCTGGAGCCCCCACATGGAATCACCGCCCTCCCAACTTGGGGGACACTCCAGCTGTCCAGCACCAACATATCATGCAGTCTGTAGATGCACAGAGGGCCAAGCCCAAAGAAGACTTCCCAGGAAAGCAATGACATCCCTATCATTTTCTCATTGGGTTAAAAAAAAATCACATTAGAAACTACCCCAAGCCTTTGAATACCTGCATGCTTTATACATATGGAAGTCCAAGTCACTGTTGTTGTAATCACCTGGGTGGTGCGCAACTGTTTGAGCACAGAAAATCTGCTTTCCAAGTATAAAGCTTCTAAAAACAAACTGAAACGAATGCGACAAACATGTTTCAGGCTTGCTGACCTGATTTTTAACATTCTGAAACATGCATCTCTGAAGTATGTATCTTGGCAAGTTTGACCAAATATCTTCTTCCACTTTCTTTTTAAATAAAAGTCAAGGACTCCGTTAAGTTTGATCCATAGAATTACAATTAAATTGTTAACATACAGGAAAAAACAAACAAACTCCTTCAGAGTAGGCCTCTACAAACAAGAGCTGACAGAAGACACGTGAGAGAAGGACACCTCTTCTGGTTTGGGCCATGATTTTGTTTGTTTCCCCCCCCCCCATCCATTTGATCTGACAGTTTTGCAGTGGTTTTAGTCCTTCCTGACAGGTTGGACCCAGATCTGACAGTTTGCAGCTTGCCTAAGCAAACAACCATACTTTGGTCAAAGGTCGTCTCCCCCCCCCCCATTTTCTTGTAATAATTTCCCTTTACTTAAGCTAGCATGCACTTGCATAGCACCTTTGGAAAGTTGCAGGTGGGTGGTGGTGTTTTTTAAACACAGTGCAGGTGTTTGTTGCTAGATTAAGAGTGTAATTCAGCTTTCTTGAGGTCCATTCAGGCAAGCATCTCATCTCCAGAAGGCAGCAATTTCTGAATGCCTCTAGCAACAAGGCACATGTATGGTGTCTTTCAGTCACTTCCACTAAGTCCAGTGTAAGAAATACAGAAGGGGGAGGGGGGATGGAACTGCATCTTGCCCCCAGGGACTTCCCACCCAACTGTGATCCCATGAATCCTCAGCCCCCTCCGTCATTTTCTCCGAACTCAAGACACTCCCAAAGATCTTTCATGAAAGAGTGCAACAGTTACTTTGGATGTTTTAAGCAGGATTTTCACCTGTTCTTGTAACAGTGCAATCCTATCCCCCACGGGCGCCGGTGCCAAGGCCTCAGCCAGCGATAATAAGGCACATTTCGACACCCTGTGAGTAAGCAGAGCTGGCAGGAAGGCCTGTGCCATCCTGCCAGCGCTGAATCCAAGCCCTGCGTGTGCCAGAGCAGGTAAGGCCGTTCTGAGCGGCGCGGGGGCTGGAGGAGAGAGGGGAGGAATTGGTGTCCTTGTTGGACGCTCGTCGTATCCTATCCCCCCTCCCAGGCCCTTGCAGCTGACACGGGGATTCTTGATTCTCCACCAGCTAAAGAGCTGGCGGAGAACCGATTAGCCCTATTGCAGCAGCTGGGGGTTTACCCAGGGTAAGCGGGCAACTGCCTGCTTACCCCAAGGAAACCTCCAGCCAGGGCCTCCCCTGGGTAGAATTCAGCGTGGGCCACATGGCCTACACTAAAGAGTCTACACCGGGGGAGGATAGGGTTGGGCTGCCCCTCACAGAATTGGCTTAATTAGTAAATATGTAGCCAATTTATAACCTTCCAACTTGACCCTCCAATTTCACACATTCTAGTAATTATAATTAAATGCTTGCTGCAGTGATTGAATATTAATTTATGATTAGATATCTACAAACAAAACGGGGGGGGAGGAGTTTCCTTGTTTGTTAACACTGAGGAAAAATTCTAGAGAACAACTAGCATGAACCAG
Source organism: Plestiodon gilberti rubricaudatus (assembly GCA_026170595.1). NCBI lineage: Eukaryota > Metazoa > Chordata > Lepidosauria > Squamata > Scincidae > Plestiodon > Plestiodon gilberti. The sequence goes on along the minus strand of JANXHW010000001.1, from coordinate 258,231,885 downwards.
CACGAAAATCATCAGATGCAGCTTCTGGGCAGTTCAAACTGTGGCTTAGTAAAGACTGAAAGAAGCAACAGACATGTGATGCTGGGGTCTAGAGTCTGGTTCCTTCCCAAAAGGGATGTCAGGAAGAGCCAATCACAAGGAACAGAAAGACAGTAATGCACCCTGCACAAAGAACAAAGGACACTGAGATTCACAGACTCGTGGGGGAGGCATCAGCTTGCCAACCAACCAGAAAAACACACCAAACCAATGGGTCGTTATGGTGATGGGTTGAAGGCATCGGTTGCCAAATGAGAGAGGAAAGCAGGTTCTCTTCCCACCAGGGATGTCACTAGGGTTGGTGACAACTGGACAAGGTCTCATGGTGTCACTCCCATGGACCTCCTCCCGTACAGAGGCGTCGCTCCGGTGGGGGCCGTACCGTAAGTTGCGCCCCGTCCTAGTTCCATTTACAAGCCGGCAGGAGTCTCCTGCTCTCTGCACGGAATGGCTCCGATGGCGAGGAGGCGGGGCCGCCTCCTGCCAGCTTGTAAACGGGACTAGGATGGGGCACAACTTACGGTACGGCCCCCATCGGAGCGACGCCTCTGCTCCCGTATCAGACCACATGATGTGGAGGCCTCCTGGGAAATGCAAACCCCGCACAAGTTGCAGCGGCGATCGTAGTGTCACCCCTCCCTGGGGTGTTACCTGGTGTGGTCCGCACCCTTACACTCCCTAGTAACACCCCTGCTTCCCACTGCCCAGTTTTCTCATTCCCACTAATTCTGTTTATTAGCAAATTAAAGGAAGGCTTGAAAATGCGTTTGCACAGGACTGGCTTCAACATATGAAATTTAATTCACCCACCATACCCCCTTCATTGTTTCCTAGTCCTACCCTCTTTAAAAGAAGTGGGCAACAGGAGCCACACCGGCTGATCCTCACAGTATGAGTCCTTCCTTGCCCACTACTACTCAGTCCTCCAGCCAGCCTAGTCACACCACCCACCACCCACCTGCTCATGTGCCCAGTGCCTAGAGAGGCCCAAGCAGCAGTCGACAAGGAGTGCTGCAGCCACCAACACAGCCAGGTCAAAGTCAGAGGGACAGCATAGTTAGTTTGGGTGTAAATTCAGGTAGTGATAATCTGGGTCAGGGTCTTGCCGTCCATGCTGTGGATGTAGGTTACCCGCTCTCCAGGATTGATCTGGAGTCTCAAAGAATCTGCTTCATTTGTCACCTGAAGATTGATGCTGTCCCAGAGAGTTTAACTGGGCCCTCCTGGTTTAATGATATTATGTCATGTTGGGGAAAGGGCTTCAGGAATAGCTTCAGTCAGAGTTGGCAACCCTACTAACAAGGGTTAAGTGTGCATGTGTGTGTGTGTGTGTGTGTGTGTGTGTGTGTGTTTCTTATATACCAGTGGTTCTCAAAGTGGTGGGTCGCAACCCACCACTGAGAACTCTAACTGTCCCCTGTCCCCTTAAGGGGGCAGGATCAGCATGGCGGCGGCAGCGATCCCAGGGATCGCCGCCTCCGCAAATGTGCCCGAAACTGATCTTTTTTTGCCTACCGGGTCTTCGGGGATGCCTGCGCGACCCTCTGCAAGCCTCCCCAATCTTCCGATCGCCAAAAATCACCTATTTTTGGCGATCAGAAGATTGAGGAGACCTGTGGAGGGTCGCGCAGGCCTCCCTGAAGATCCCTGAAGCCCTGGTAAGCAAAAAAAAAAAAAAAAGGGCAGTTTCGGGACATATTTTCGGTGCCGGCAGTGATCCCCAGGATCTCTGCCACTGCTGTCCCCACCCCCACAAACACTCAAAACACTTTGATAACCACTGTTATATACAGTTTTTCTTAATTGCATGACCACAGGTATGATTTGTCTGTGGCTTGACTCACTTTCTTAAGTTATCTATTCTGCAGGTAGGTGATTTCCTGCTTATGGCACAGTTGTAGATAAGCCATAGGCACAGTATGGCACAGTTGTAGTTAAGCCACAGTGAACTGGTGAACTGTAGCAGGCCTAATATGTGGACCATTTGCTTGCTTGCTGACACGGTACTTGTACAGCTAATGCATATGTTTACACCTTAGACCAGTGTTTTTCAAACTGTGGGTCGAGAGACCCACTTGATGGGTCGCAACATGATTTCTGGTGGGTCCCACAGAGCCTCCAATGAAAACACAGGTGATGGAAAGCTCAGATAAGTAATTGCCTCAAACCTTCAGACTATTCAAAAATCAGATCGCTGCTAATTACCCTTCAAAGAGCTGCGCTCTGAGCGTCTTTTTTCTGGTGTTTTTTTTTCCAAGTCTGTCAATGACAGGTAGTGGGTGCAGATGAAGGCTGGGTCACAAAACTAAGCCCCTCAAGCCTTTAGGCTATTCATTAGGGCTGCCTCATTACGAGAAATGGGTTGTTTTTTGCAAATAAATAATAAAATATTACTAATAAATAAATATACCATATTGTCCCGAGTATAAGACGCACCCTTAAAGTTTGATGCTATTAAAAAAATTAATTAAAATCACTGGCATTAAATTGCAACAGCCTCATTATAAGACGCACCCCTAGTTTAAAAACTTAAATTAGGAGAAAAAAGTGAGTCTTATACTCAGACCAATACGGTATTATTTCTCTTTCTAGATCACCTTTTTTAAAAGTCTTGTAAGCTAGGTGGGTCCCCATAGGGTGTCATTTTAAAAAGCGGGTCCTGGGTCTAAAAGGTTTGGGAAGCACCCAAAAAAATGTGGTCTCCATTACAAGGACGCATCAGGCCCTGCCCAGGTGCCAAAATTAATATTGCTGAGAGAGAAGCACAAGCAGCTAAAAGGGCAAGGTTATGCTTATTTTCTGTGCAAAACCTTCCAAATGCAACTATCTTTTGGCAACTCCTGTAACACAATATCTACTTCCAGATAACTGAATCTGGTGAAAGATTTTGCAGTCATTCACTTTCTTTCTAGTCTAAATGCACAAATGCTTGTGCAATTCCTTGAGAAGAGGATGTCTTTCAGGAGCATTCCAACACAGCAGCTGAAAAGCCCTGCTTTTGAATGTGCATTTACACAGGTGTACATTTATAGCCACTTCCCAGACTCATTCCAGACTCCTCTGACCCCAGGAAGACAGCAGAGGTGAGATAAGGCAGGTCAGAATAAAGCTCAACTTGCCAACCAAAAGCATCTGCTCGGTTTCTCCACACCTCGGCACCGCTGCTGACAAAAAAACAACCAACACTGATTAAAGGACTTTTAATGTCTATGAGGAAAAGCAGATTCGCCTCACAGCTGGCTCAGCAGCTGGAACCACTTAGAGAATTTGTCTTGGGAAGGGTCTGCCCCACAGGGAAAAAAAAACCTGTTTGGTGGTCATTCATTCTTGACTCCCATCTGCACACATCGCAAGTTAGGAAATTGTGATTGTAATCAGCAGAGCAAGTAAATTTGGACTGATTAACATCATTCAGGCAGGAAAATAGGAAATTGGGGACAAAGAAAGAACCAGCTCCATTTTGGACCTGGCAGCCCAATGATATGGTCCTTTGTGGGTGCTACTTAAACATGCAAAGCAACCATTTCTCTTGCTGCTAAAAGCCTCCCAGACATGAGGTTGTATCTCTTCAGTTTACAGAGGGGAACTGAGACCCCATCTGCAAGAGCAGGTACTATTACAATCCAAAAACCTGCAACAATACATTACACTTTACTGCCAATGCACATTTATCACAGCACACTTATTATTATTAACAGTATTTATATCAAAGCTCTCTTGTTTTATTGCCACAGTCATCTAATCCTTCCGTCACGTGAGTTTTCCTTTGGTTTTTCTATTTCAGTCAACTTCTACGTAAACAACAGTGTTCATGTCTCCCCTCTGAACTGGGTAAAACAATGCAGCTATGATATGAATGAATACACTTCAAGGGGGAAGGTGCTTTGGATTAATAGAACCTTGGGTTCTTCCAGATACACAGCACAATCCTGTGAAGGTTTACTTGGAAGTAAGCCCCACTGAGTTCAATGGGGCTTACTCCCAGGAACGTGTGCATAGGATTGCAGCAACAAACATGGAGCTACACACACTAGCGTCGACGGGGGGAGGCGGGGGGGCCGCCGGGGGGCGTCGCGCGTATAGGGGTGACGCGCGATGCCCCTCACTTACATTTTTGCGGTGGAGGTGGGCCCGCCCGTCCTCCCCTGGGTCCGTTTGGCTCCAAAATGAGCCAAAAACGGAGCGGGGAGGGCGCTCCGCTCCTGCGCGTGACGTCACGCGCGGGGGCGGAGCCTCCCCCTTAAGGGTGACGCGCGCCCCCGCTCAGGGGTGTCGCGCGTCGTCGCGACGCCCCTGGCTACACAATATTCAGCAGGAACAATAAGCTCACTCCCACACTATCTCTGAGAGTGTGTACACAATTAGGTTGAAGACTGCAGTCCAGATGTTTTGTAAGGCCTATACGTTTTTGTTAATAGTGTAACACTAGTCCTCATTATAGGATATGAGCAGAATCTCCAAACTCCAACCTTTTAAAATGTGTGTGTGTGTGTGTGTGTGTGTGTGTGTGTGTGTGTGTGTGTGTGTGTGTGAGAGAGAGAGAGAGAGAGAGAGAGAGAGAGAGAGAGACAATGAGTTATTGTGCAATTATATTTGACAGTCATCCCCATCCCATTGTCTCATCCCTCGTCCCCGTCCAGTCCCCTCCATATTCAAAACCAACAAGTCTAGATTAATCTGCAAGACACTTCCAGAGAAATTGTTTTGGTAAATAATCGTTACTCTTTTATTGTTATTTGCGACCAGCTTCTCCCTTGGTACTAGAACCAGAGAGTAGTAGGGCCTGATGGCACAGTAAACCAAACAAAAAGCAATTATGGCAACACCAAATCCTACCACTGGCTTGTAGCATCCCATCTGTGGGGTACATGCGCACGCGCACGCACACGCACGCACACGCACACGCGCACACACACACACACACAAACTACAGCTTCATCTGTTAATAAGTTCTAAATCTGTCAGAAGCAGCCAAACATGGTAAACGGTGCACAATTCAAGACCAAAGCTAACATTTCTTAACATGACACAATACAGTACTTCATCTTTAAGGGCAATATACAGAGTGACACACACAGCATTTTATAGGATGTTGCAGGGACACAACCAAACATAATGCAAGGTTGTGCAGCAGCAAATGTTGATGGAACTCACTCTATCCTATATCACTGTTCCCATCTGTTGACAAGAGTGACTAGTTCTTAATGCTGTATTGATTGCTTTAAGACCAAAATCCATCACCTGTCTCTTAGTGAAAATAAATGCCCTAATCTGGAGAGAATTTCATATAAATCCACACTAGTTAAGAAGGTATAAAATAATCCTTCCAGCCAAGGAAAGTAATAAGACCTGCCTTGAATTCAGAAGAGAAAGAAAATGTTTCTTTTATTAAATATTAGGCCACTTCATCCAGGAAATCTGAGCGCAATTTTTTTACATTTCGTCCACTACGAAGACTTGTCGGGGGAGTGCAGCCCTGCTGGACCTCTCAGCAGCTTTCGACACCATCAACCATGGTGTCCTTCTGGACTGGCTGGCCATGTTGGACACTGTTTTGCAGTGGTTTTAGTCCTTCCTGACAGGTCGGACCCAGATGGTGAGGTTGGGGGGATACCTGTTGTTTGGTACCCTGGCTGCTGACTTGTGGGATGCCACAGGGATCTATTTTGACCCCATGCTTTTTAACATTTGCATGAAACCACTGGAGAAGGTCATCCAGCGATTTGGAGTTGGGTGGATGACACCCAGCTCTCTCTCTCTCTCTCTCTCTCTCTCTCTCTCTCACCAGTTTTCAAGGGGACTGCCAACGTTCTGGGGTGCTGCCTGGAAGCGGTTGCAGCCTGGATGAGGGCTAATAAACTGAAATTAAATCCTGACAAGACAGAGGTCCTCCTGATCCAGAAGGCCACGATGCAGGTTTTAGATCTACAACTTGCTCTAGATGGGGTAGCACTCCTTCTGAAAGAACAAGTTGGCAGCTTGGGAGTAGGGTGCCCATATCCAGCAGGGTGCCTATGCCTTTAACCATTGTAAGAGGGAATTTGGGCAGGTGTAGCTTGTTGCACCCTTCCATGATGAGCTGCACCTGCCCAAATTCCAATGGTTAAAAGGTATAGGCACCCTGTCCCTTTTTGAATATGGGCACCCTATCCACCCTATCCAGCGGGTGGTGCAGTGGGTTACACCACTGAACCATGAGCTGTTGATCGAAAGGTCGGCAGTTCGATCCCCGCGACGGGGTGAGCGCTCGTTGCTTGGCCAGCTCCTGCCAACCTAGCAGTTCCAAAGCATGTTAATGCGAGTAGATAAATAGGTACCCACGTGCGGGAAGGTAAACAGCGCTCCGTGTTCCAGCCGCATGCTACGTGCTGCAGCAAGGAGAGTCATGCTGGTCACATGACCATGGAGGCGTTCTCGGACAACACTGGCTCTTCGGCTTTGAAATGGGGATGAGCACCACACCCTAGAGTCGGACACGACTGGACTTAATTGTCAGGGGTCACCTTTACCTTTTACCTTTATCCTAGATCAGTGGTGGCCAACCCGCGGCACGCGTGCCACAGAGTGGCACGGGAAGGTCCGTCGGGTGGCACGCCACCCGCCCGCCACCTCCCTCCCGGCTTCTCCCTCCGGGTCCGCGCGACTCCGGAGGCCGGGAGAGAGCGTCCTCCCGTCACGCCGGCTCGGCCTATACTGCCCAGGCCTGAGCCGGCGATTTTGCACATGCGTACAATGCCGATGCAAGGAAACTCTCCTTTCATCCCAGAAATACCTCCAGGGCTGATGTGGAGACATGAAAGGGTCTTGGAAAGTGCCTTGGATTCCAGGGAGCCTCTGACCATTGCAGCTCTTTCCTCTCCAGTCAAACTCATCAACTCTGAGCCATTTTGGGAATAACAGTAGGAGCAGCCTAGCAGGCAGGAATGGGATCATTTCCTCATGCACCTTTCCTCTGCTTAGTGTTCCTTGTGTTTTAAACCATTCGACTCTTTGTGTTGCTGCTAAAGAGCAACGGTTACAGCTTTCTCTGGATGCTTGTTAATTCAAGAGTTGAGAAGTTATTTTTAATAAGAATTTTCAAGAGTATATTTTCATGCATGAGTTGCCGCCTGGAGCCGCCTCTCTTCTTTCCTGCTCTAAAGTAAAGTAAAGTGACGCTGAAACGGAGGCTAAAAGTATAATTTATTTAATAAAATAAAAACACGGTTATTATTTATTTATTTATTTATTTACTTTATTTATTTATTTATGTGGCACGCCCAAGATACAAAAAAACTAAAAGTGGCACATGTCATAAAAAGGTTGGCCACCACTGTCCTAGATCCACAGCTCTCATATGGTTAGGTGGCATGTGTGGCCATGGGGACCTTTGCCCAGCCTTGACTGGTGTGCCAGCTGAACCTGAGACCATCAGTCGGATCTTGTTACCATGTCCTGGTGACATCTCATTTAGAGTACTGTTAAGCCCTCTGTGTGGGGCTACCCTTGCAAATGGTTCAAAAGCTGCAAGCTAGTGTAGAATGCAGAGGCTCGGTTGGTCGATGGGCTCGGAGGGCTGAGCCTGCCATGCCTTTGCTCCTGTGGCTATACTGGCTGCCCATTCCATTCTGAGCCCAATTCAAGGGGTTGGTGAAGACCTTTAAAGCTAGGCTTACCATCCGTCCCGGAATGTCCGGGACCATCACGGGCACTGGGCTCCAGGTCCTGGGCTTTCCGGGCCCAGATGAAGCCTCCACCACTGCCACTTCAAAAAGGTAAAAAGTACCTTTTTCGGGTGCCGCCATCTTGGATCTCGCGAAATATCATGAGATCCAAGATGGCGGTGCCTGGAAAAAGGTACTTTTTACCTTTGAAGCGGAGGCAGCAGGGGCACGACGGGAGGCTGCGGGGGCACGATGGTTAGTTACCGTATTGGTCTGAGTATAAGACTCACTTTTTTCTCCTAATTTAAGTTTATAAGACGCACCCCTAGTTTAAAATCAGGCTGTTGCAATTTAATGCCAGTGATTTAATTAATTTTTTTTAATAGCACCACTGTTATATACAGTTTTAATAGGCTGCGTCTTATAATCAGGTGCATCTTATACTCGGGACAATACGGGGTAATTGGCTAACTAAAAATAAATACATTAAAATTTTCAAAAAAGATTTTTTAAATTTATTTTACTTAAATTAATTAATTGTTGGGGCGGGGGTCCCAGTTTAGAACCGGGAAAATCTGGTAAGCCTATTTAAAGCCCTTATGGCATAGGACCAGGATGTAATATACATACAGCGCAATCCGGTGTAACCTTGCATCGGTGTAACGATAGATGCACCGGTGTAACAGCAGATGCACCGGTGTAAGTGCACTTACACTGGCATAAGTGCACTTACACCAGTGCGTCTACTGTTACACCGGTGCAAGGTTATACAGGATTGCGCTGATAGTAATATACTGTATTTGTATCATTTGATTTGTGTCTCTCTCAATGTTTTAAAGCATGCAATATTGAAATAAACCAAACTAAAATACAAACAAACAACACTGCAATAATATCTATGCTTAAAGCTATCTCAATTCTCTTTCTTTCTGGTTTTACTTTAACCAGGGAGATTGGGAAACTTGTTTGTTTAAATGACAGTAACCACACAAAAGCAAACTGCAAACAAGCAGCATGGTGGACTCCTGGCTTGGATGGCAGTTTCTCTTTGACCCAGAAATGTCTGTTGCTACTTTCCTCAGAGAGCACTATTCTCTCTCTGCATTTTAGACCACATACAATTATTCCTTAAAGGCAGCACCCACATCTCTGGCTAATCATTGCTTCTACAGACTGAGTTATTAAACAATTAAACTGGCTTAAGTATACTGTACATGCCAAAGGCAGAAATCCCTTCATGTAAAATGGGGTGTACGAGACGGTTTGACCTGGAATATCTGCAATTGTTTTATGAAATACAAAACTACTGAACATGCCCTTAAACTACAGCTGCTTTGCAATTTGATCCTAAATATATTCAAGAGCAAACCTTTAAACCTAGCTGAGAATCTTCTTTCCCCTCCTGTGCCAGCAGTCTGATGAGGATCATTTCAGATATCTCAGTGGTACACATGTACAGCTGTGCGTAAAAGCAAACGCATTGTATCCATGTCCTCACCAGATGTTTTGTAACTATCATGGTTTTATGTATACCCATTTTTACTGTATCTTCTTGGAGAGGGGAAAAACATTCCTCCACAGAATGTGCTATAGAATGAGAAGTCTTTATACACCGAGGATACTAGTCCACATTGTTCTGCACATCCTCTAGCTAGCTGGGTCTAGCTTAACATACATAGATGAATACAAAAAGTGTATGTTATCTCAAATTGAGGTGAGCTTCACCAGGGGTTGGCATGCCCATACGAGGACACCAGTGTCCATCATAAAAAATTCCTGGGTCCAAGGCATTAGCCACCTCCCCCCCCCATCCTGCCTTTCGAACAAAGTAGAGGCGGGTCCCGGGACAGGAGGAAGACACCAGGGAGAGCAGTAGAGACTAGATTTGGTGGCTGCTCTAGTCTACCACTCTAGTCACCACTGCTCTCGCTGGTTTCCTTCTTTCTTCCCATGTCTGTATTGCCCTTGTAGAAGGGCACCGAGTGTAGAAAGGAGAAGGAGCAGTGGTTGCAGCTGCTCCCAAGGACAGAGCCAGCACTGGAGGGGTGGAAAGGAAGAACGAACTGCCCTTTTGTCACCTGAGTGCATGATAGCGCTGGAGTGGGGGGGGGGCAGAGAGATGGTTACATCTTGATGTAATTACAGACTGGCTGTACGCCCCACTTGATGGTTACAGACTGGCTTTGCATTTGAGTCAAGCTCCAGTAAATAGATGCAGAGAGCATCTGATAATAGCCGACCAAAGTCAACTATACAGTGTTGCATGTCTACGTCTTATCCCGTAGACATGCAACACTGTACAGTAATCTCGGGCCATGAAAGCTTTCGAACAAAATTCAAAGTCAACTAGTTAAAAGTTTTTTTGAAAAAACAGAACAGTAGCTATTATCTTCCAGAAGGCTCCAGAGTCTAGTCCCTTCCTGAAGTTTTATCGAGCACCATGGCAGATAATATTTATATACCACCTTTCCTTTCTCAATAGACATAAGGCAGTTAACAGAGGCAGGCTGAACCTAAATCATTTTTCAATGACATTTTTACAAGTATTATCCCAGGAGACTCTCTCATAGAGCCTCCATTTCTCCAGGTGTTTCCCTTCACAGTGCAGTCATCATCCTGGCTGCCAGCTCTTGCACTTTCCAAGCTCTTGCAGGCAGCTGCAACCAAGCTTCAGACCAGCTTCTCAAGGATGTTATCCAGGGGGGAGGGGTTGTCAGCAGACTCCTCCACACTCCACTCCTCCACACAGATTATGCCAGTGGCCTCATGGTCTCCCATTCAAGCAACTAATCCTGCTTAACTTTTTCAGGCAAGGCGACAGCTCAACCTCCAGACCACACCTCTGAAGGTCTCTCCACCCCACAGCAAACACAGTTTGCTCATTGGTCATCCTGAACAATTGCAAATGATAACACCTTTTGTCCTCAAACCTTCTGGCACAGGGAGCTGAATGCTGTTGAGCATGTACCCAGTTCCAGCTGTCCTGCTGGAAAAGGAGTTGTTCAAAAACTGATCCCGTGGCAAAATGCTCTGAGCATACAAATAGTGCCTCTCTTTCAGTTCAGAGACTGGGAAATCACAGGTTCTGCACCTCCTCTTTGGCCAGCCTTCCGAGGGCAACAGTGGCTCCAAAGATGCTGCACTGCCTGAGAATTGTCCTAAAGCAAGGCCTACATTCAAGTAGGAGGGAGAGATTTGGGCTTGCTGATTTGTCCATCTGGGAGACCAGGGTACACATGTGCAGATTTGCCAAATGCACCATGGAAAATGCCAGTCACCTCCCTCATTCTCTTATTTAGGGCAGGTACAGCAGCACACCTGTGTCTGCAGTATTGTACACCTGTTAGCCAATATGTGGTTAGCATACACAAATAACCACAACCACATAGCTGGCTAGAACCTTTTTCTAGCTCTGAATTCTCCAGTTCTGACCGGGCCAATAAAAGGTTAGCTCAGAACCTTAGATCTGCAACACTCTTGTCAACTGCCTGTATCCATTTGTGTCATGCCTCCTTCCTGAACCATGTGCCCTTGTCCAGAGAGGTCTGCAGTTACAGTACATAAGCTAGTATGAGAAGCTAAGTGATGAGACTTCCTTGGGGAGAAGGGACAGAAGCTCTGTAGAAAGATGTCAAAGAAGGGGGTGCCTGATGTTAAGCGAGGAACACATATGCAACACTGAGCAGTATTGCAGAGCTGGGAAGCAAGGGACCCAGCTCCTGCCATTGCTACCAGTGGACACGATGATGCAATAAAAAGCTGCCACTTCCACAAGAGCGTTCTTATTATAAAGAACGGACAATATTTGACCGGTCAATTGACCTGGCATCTCAACCCTACTTCTTCCTCCAGCCAAAAGCATGTGATCTGATGTGCATGCCCAATGGCAGAAGTCCACTTTTTCCCCATTTGGCTCTGACTTCTGGCAAGTTGTGTCGTTTCAGCCTTTGTTCCAGATTCAGTTTAAACAAACAATAAGCGATCATCATTATAATGAACATTACAGGGTGTGTGTGCACATGCATGTGTATCACAAAGTCTCCCGTAGAGAACCTAGTACAGCAAGTCCTCACTTAAAGTAGTTGATAGGTTCTTCTTGGAAACTGCAACTTTAAGTGCAACAATTTACTTTAACTGCAACTTTAACTGCAACAATTTACATTGGCGTCACTAGACGCGCGTCACCCCCCCCCCCCGCCCTAGGGTGACCCCCCCAAACACCCCCCCAGGCGCGGCTGTACTTGCCGCTGCCGGTGGCTCTTCTCTTCGGCTGGCTCGGCCAGCGCTCCAGGGCCTTCTGAGAAAGGCCCAATGGCTCAAAACGTGAAGATTTACGTTTTTCGCGCATGCGCAGTACATTTTCTGAGGACAAAGGGCTGCCCATTTGCCCTCAGAAAAGTACTGTGCATGCGCGGAAAACGTAAAACTTCACGTTTTGAGTCATTGGGCCTTCAGAAGGCCCTGGAGCGCTGGTGGGGCCGGACGCTCCGAGGCCGGCTCCCCAGCCTCGGAGCCTCCGGCGGGTGACGCGCGTCACCCCTTTGCGCGCGTCATGCGCACGTCACCCCCTGGCGGTCCGCCCCCCCGCCACGCTCCAACGATGCCCATGACGATTTATAACGAAACTAATTTTACCATAGGCTAATTGATAAACATAAACGTTCCCATGGCATTTTCCCATCAACTTTAAAACGAAATGACTTTAAGTGAGGACTTACTGTATTTATTTATTTTTGCACACAGAGATGTACGCACCCCTATGTCAGAGGGGAAAGCTAAATATATCAAAATGTAAAGGGGTAGCGATGCCACACATCAGTAGAGATGCCACACAGAAACAAAATGATGGAAGAACCCAGAAATGAGAGGAAGAATCATATGGATAGTAGGTTTGCATTCAAATCAGAATGCTTACATTGTATCAGTATATTTTGACTTGAAAGTTCACTTGAGCCTTCAGCAAGCTATATTTTTTGGGGAAAGGCAGGCTATAAATCATTTTACTCCTAGGCAGATTTCATATGTTGCGAAAAGAACCACTTAGCTTCCATTAGAACTGCCAACTACAGAACTCAAAAATTCTGATACATGGACAACAGTGTGCCCAAGATACTGCGATCAAGGGAAGAGACTAACACAGTCCTGCTGTTTAATAGATCTAGGACTGAAGCCCAGTACAGATCCTGTCAAAACACTTACAGTGCAATCCTATGTCTACTCAGAAGTAAGCCCCATTGAATTCAGTGGGACTTACTCCTAGGCAAGTTTGTACAGTCGGATCTTTTTATCCACGGTTTTTTTATCCACGGATTTGACTCAACATGGATGGTAAACTGTGGAAGAGGGAGTCCAACTGCACTACATTAACTCTTTTTTCAGTGTTGTCGGGGGCCTGCCAGCCACTTCCAGCCTCCTGTGCATGTCCAAACCACTGAAAAATGCAGCCGGGAGTCTCTGGCGCCTTTTACAGGTTGCTTCCAGTAGTGGCTTTTGTTTTTTTTTCAGTCAGTTTAAACAACCCAGATTTCATATAGCACTGATTTTCTTATCCACTGCAGTCCCAGGAACAGAACCCCAGCGGATAAAAAAGGTCCGACTGTATATAGGATTGAAGTCTTCATCTGTAAGAGAAAAAAAAAGGTAAAGAGGAGAGAAGAAAAGCAACCTTTCCTCTTCTAGCAACAGGCCAGAACGCAAGAGAACTGGGCAAGTTATTTTTTTCTAGCTGGTTGGCAAACCTACTCCTATCTACACTATGCTACACTTGCAGTAGCAAACTGTTTTCAGTAGTTCCGTTTATTCGGGATTAAAACTGTGTATACAGATTAAAAATCTCTTTACTAGTTTCGCCCTAAGGCTGCATAGGGCCTCGTCAGAAGTTCTTTGATTAGGTGTTGATAGGTGATTTCTCACAGCTGTGGAAAGTTGAGAGTTGGCATCCAATTCTACATTGGCAGCAGCATGTTAAAGGCACAGTGCAGCTTATGTTTCTTGACGTTGTCATTTGAGCATTCTTTATGACAGGCATCCAGATTGTGTTTGTACTGCGAATTTCTTATTTTCTGTTAATATTGTTTTTGTGTTTTGCTATGTCTATGGCTTCTCTATGAATTCTAGTTTTAAAATTATTAACCCTTGCTAAAGATCTCACGTTTTCAAATTTAGTCTCATGTCCTGTTTGTATGGCATGTTCTGCCACTGCCGATTTTTCATGTTGTCCAAGTGCTAAGGGGTCTCTTGGATCTTTTAGCAGGTGAAGCATTTGTTGTATTTTTGTGGTAGGTTTAAATATAGGCATTGGCTGGGGTTTATGAGGTGCCATGTTTGTGTGGCAAAGTGTATATTGAGAGGACGGGCAGAAGCATCAATACTAGAATAATAGAGCACAAAAGGAACTGCCGACTTGGACAACATCAAGAAACATAAGCTGCACTGCATCTTTAACATGCTGCTGCCAACATAGGACTGGATGTCAACTGTCAACTAGCCACAGCTGTGGGAAATCACCTATATCAGTGGTTTCCAACCTGGGGGTCGGGACCCCCAAGGGGGTTGCAAAGTGGTTTCTGGGGGGTCACGGGATGTTGGCTGGATGGCCACATCGAAGATGGCTGCTCAGTCCTCACCCTTCCCACTGCAGAGAAAGAAGTGTCTGATGTTGGGGCTTGTTTGCTCACCTTGTGTTACTTTCTGCTTACCCTTTAGCATCTCTGTTAGCTCACTCCTCCCCCTAAAATGGGACTGCTTATGAGTACAATTTTAAAAATGTGATTTATTTTAAAAAGTGTGATTTATTAAACAGTGTAACTTTTTAAACAAAATATCACTTCCTGGTTACTGACATCCAATCCTAGTTCTTAAGGGGGTCCCAACAGATTGTCACTCTACAAAAAAGGGGGTCCCGGTGCTAAAAAAAAAAGTTGGGAACCACTGACCTATATCAACACCTAAGCGAACTTCTGATGAGGCCCTATGCGGCCTTAGGGCAAAACTAGTAAAGAGATTTTTTTAAAATCTATATACACAGGTTTAATCCCAAATAAATGGAACTACTGAAACTACTGAAATTCAACAATGGACTGTGAAACTCTCTATCAGTTTGTTTTCAGATTCCTTTGATTGGGCAACTTATTATACACCTTCTATTTACCCTCCTACCTTATGATGGGATAAAGGTCTCAGTAGAGCTGGGCAACATTTGGAATATCCACCTTCTCCATGGAATTGGTCTTCCTTCCCCAATTCTTCTTGTACACCTTGAAGGACTCACCTGGCGTTTGGGGCCCACACCACTGAGCCATCAGATCTTTGGAGCAGCTTATTTTGTCTGTAACAGAACGTATTTGTGCAGCTCCATCTCTGAGGTATGTTCCATGTTATTGAGGGGCCAGAGTTCCAACATTCACAGAAGATGCAGGTCAAGTTGGCTGGTTTGGGGAGCAGTGAATGTTACCCAAATTCAGGATGCCAAAGGTTGTGTGCCAGCAATGCACAAGATCCAAATCATACCACAGCCAGAGACAGGAGGTCTTAATCCTGCCAGTTAAGGAAAATATTTTGAAATGCTGCATAGTTTTGTCACTGAGCTGCACCCACGCTAATCACTGCCTGTGTAAGCTCTCACAAAGGTAACAGTGCTGCACATGTTTTAAATTTTGCATGAGAGACCACCAACAGAATATTTATTGTTTTGTGGATGGAGACAAGAATCAAGTTTGACTGCTTATGATCACCAAAGTCTTTAAGTAGTTCCCAAAGATAGGGAGAAAGGGGGGGGGAGGGAGGAACCTCTGCCCTGCCTTACCCCTTGAGCTCAAGGCACATGCCAGTGTGATATACAAAATGAGATAGCACACCCCTTTACTGGAGAGCCACAATTTGAAATTTAGACAAGAACAGAGGAGGAGCACAAAGATATACTGTAAACATGGCGGTACATCTACTTCTATGTTTTATACTCTTCTCAGATCACAATCATTCAGACTTCTTCACAATCCTACCTGCCTCCCCAGTGTTATCCTCCAACTCACTGCTCACTTCTTTCACAAGAGAATTTCCACTAGAATCCTTGCAACCTAATGCCTCCAGCACAAGACTAATCCCTGCTTACCTGTCTTGTACGGACTCCAATGCTTGCCTGGTTTACTTTTAACTGATTCCTTACATCAGTAGCAGTTTTCAGACTGTGTGCAAGAGAACCCTGGGATCCAGCCCTGGTTAGAGAGTGTCCTCTCACACCATTCAAAAAACTGTTGGGTTCTCAGAGCAAAAGGGCAAGGCAGAAGCAGCTTGTTGCGGGTGCAAAAGGGATCACAGTCAACAGTATGAAAGCCACACTGCCAAGCACAGTCTGCCCCAAAAGAAAACTGGAGGTGTCATTTAAGAGCATCACAAGCATGAAGTTATTTTGAATAATCCATGCAATTGTCTGATCAATGTATACCAGAAATGTACAGTAATGTGTACAATGTACACCAGTAATGGCCCCACCTTTAAGATCAATAAAGCACACACTGATTCTTCTTCCCTTCTCTCAAACACATACAGTGCTATCTTTCACCACAGGTTTATATTCCTCTATTAGAGTTCAATTTTAAAAAAGTTGCAAGGATACAGTCTTCACCTAAGTGAGTGATGCCTTACGGCAGAGGCAGAACTGAAACAGAGATATCGGCACCTGAAGACTAATCAGCTCACATCCTGGAATGGTGGCAACAGAACATAGTTAAGGAAGGAGTTTGGCCAGGACGTCAATAGTAATAATTTGGAAGTTTGGCAGAAAGGAACTGTTGTCGATGTGGCTGCAATTAGAACATCACACAAGCAATGACTGGGGAAAAGGTTCAGAAGGTAGGGGGCAAAAGGGACAAGGACCCCAGAGATAAGCAACGTCTAAAGGAACGATAGTAAGACAGTGAGAAGAGTACAATGGAGATTGGGCATTGACTGAGGGCTTCAACAGGCAGGTGACTCTGAAGGAACTTCACAGTCCTTGGAAGTCAGGAGAAGCTGGATGCTATGTGGGTGGCGCAGTGGGTTAAACCGCTGAACCATGAGCTGTCGATCGAAAGATCGGCAGTTAGAATCCGTGATGGGGTGAGCTCTCGTTGTTTGGCCAGCTCCTGCCAACCTAGCAGTTCCAAAGCATGTTAATGTGAGTAGATAAATAGGTACAGCTTGTGGGAAGGTAAACAGCACTCCGTGTTCCAGCCGCATGCTACGCGCTGCGGCAAGGAGAGTCATGCCGGCCACATGACCACGGAGGTGTCTTCGGGCAACGCTGGCTCTTTGGCTTTGAAATGGGGATGAGCACCACATCCTAGAGTCGGACACGACTGGACTTCATTGTCAGGGGTCACCTTTACCCTTTACCTATTGGGGAAGGGAGAGAAAAGTGTTAGGGAAACTGGTCAAGAATCAGGGTGGCTGAAGGCAGTGACACTTGGCAAACAGTGGCCTGGACAGCAGGGAATTAAGCAATTTGTAAGCAGTGAAGACCTGGAGGTGCACAAAAGAGGAGCCACAGTCAGGGCAAATCCTCCCCCTATAGGAGCTAGACAGGAGAGGGCTTTTGTACTATTGGTAGGAAGAAGGAGGGCAGCAGAAAGAGCCAAGCGGTACTAAGTCCATACCCAAGAAGGGAATTCTATCACTATAGTATTTTGACCTAAAGGGTAACAAGAATGAAGAAATGGGGGGGGGGGAATCTCAATTTAATAATAATCTGACCTAACCAGTCAATATTTTTGGCTGCCAGCTTTTAGAAATGAAAAACAGGAATCCTATGTGAATTGCCAAAACAATGGATACTCTCTAACCCTGTTCCTTAGACTGAGTGAGGGCCCAACCACTACAATTTTGCTCGTCCCACTTAAGTTTAAGAGGGCCCGGTACACTTAGTAGCAAGTGAAGAACAGTGTGTATCTCGAGACATGGTCTCCTACAGATCCATTTGGTCCTCGACAGGTTGCTTTCTTTGTATTATCAACTGTCAAACGTGTAACGCTTTGCTTGAAACCAAACAGCAAGACAATTCAGTTGAGTTTCTGAACTCATCTGTTCTTTGTTATATCTAAAAGCCTCTTGGCAGTTGTCCTTCAGTTTTTCTTGTTTAGGTCTGTAGCCTATGAGAAGGAAGACCATATGTTTGTTTACTCAGTACATTAAGGCAAAACATTTCCCTTGCAACAGAGATCAAAAAACTTATTAGGAAGGTTAATTTGGGAAGTTTTTCTTCAGCATACCAACTGAAGGCACCTATCAACAATGTCTTCTACAGAAGGGGCTGAAGTATACACAGCTCCTATCTGTTTATCAAATAAAATCAAAATAAGTTGTGAACTGTTGCTAGTTGGGTGCTTTCTGCACAGGGAAAGTTTCATTTTTTTGGCATGGTTTTCATCAGTTTTGTCAGGCCACACATGCGTTGTTTTTGTTGACACTATATGTAAACTTCTGCTTGAAAAGGCTTAGCATTAATTTCACGGAACGTTGCATATTCATGTGCAGATCTCCAGAACACAATTTGATGTGTCCGAATCTGACACAAGACAATTCTAGGCAACTCATGGCATTAACAAAAAGCCTGAAGTTCTCCTACCGAGCATACACCACCGTCATGAATTTCCTTCCAGTCAATTTCACTGGATGAACCTAGGTTATTATAGTGATCTAGGAGATGGGAGGGAAAAAAATCCTTACACCATGCACAACTTTGAGCCACTATCATGTGTGGCTACCCCACCTGCTCACTTAAAAAGCAACAACCCCAAATGTTGACGCCGTTCCCCACAGATGACATGCGCTCTACCCTCTGATCATTCTGGTTACATTTTTCTATATCCTTTCCAGTTCTAAAATATATTTCTTGAAATGCGACCAGAACTGTATACACAGTATTCCAGATGGAGTCACAGCATGGATTTGTATAAGGACATAATTACACTGGCACTTTTATCTTCGATTTCTTTCCAACACTTATCAATTCTCTCTCCCACGGGACAATATCTCGTTTTAAGGTGGATGGGCAAGATGGCCTTCAGAACCCTTTCAGCTTAGCAGATATGCCTCATATCAATATATGGCAACAATATGTTGTCATACAATCCAGGGCAAATGCTGCTCTTGCTCAGGCCCCCATCACTATAAACACTGCATACAGAAGAGTTCCACTACAGAAACAGTGCCAAGCCCACTCAGTAGCCTATCTCATACTTCCATCTTATGCTCAGATTACCTTTAAAAGCTTTCACCCACCGTACTGTGGGAAAATGCAAACAAGAAGAATGACCTGATGGAAAGTATGGAAGAATCCTCTTCTGAGATGTAAAAAAGAACATACAGTCAGTGAGGCAACCTGGGGTGGAGAGGGATTAATCTAAATTCAACTGTGAAAACATGATGCAATTAATCAGTTTGCCCATGACTGGTATACAGCCAGAGGGTCCTTGCACTCTTCTTTCCAGCAACTGTTAAACTTTTAGAAAGAGACTGAAACATCTGGGTTTTTTCTCCCCCATCCCCACCCAATTTAACAACATACATTGACCATTATCCAAAAGATGTCACATTCCAGCTTGTCGCCTTTTCTTTGGAAGATGTTTTGAAGCACCGTTTTGGCTGGGTTTGTTTATTTCAGTTATTACAGCACAAAACAACTCTAAAGAATATAATTTATTTTCACAAGATTTGTCTTTTAGTAAACTGGGCTTCTGATAGAAGAATTGTCAGAAACGTCCTGCAGACAGGAGGACGTCAGAAAAAAATATAGCTTTGTTTTAGGCAATCTTCAGGCTCACATAAGATCAAACGGGATTTGCCCCACAACCTTTACCATTAGATTGTGTTTTGCTGGAGTCAGACAAGGACATCATAGGCCTGACATCCAAAATGTCAGCTTTGGGGCAGGTTAATTAAAAATAGAACTTTGAATGTTTATGTTAAAGGAAGAACACAAAAGCATCTAGTGTACAAGATGCACAACATGCCTTGGACTATTCAAGTATCATGTGACACCCAGTACATAATCCAGCTAAGGGCCCAATCCTAACCTCCCCCACCCCTGCCAATGTAGCCATGCCAAAACCACTTGCACTACATCCTGCAAGGGGGGGGGGATAGTCATGGAGGTTTCCTCTAGGTAAGGGAACAAATATTTCCTTACCCAAGGGTAAGCCTCCAAGGCCCAGCAGGGCCTTCTTGGATCTGTGCCAGTGAAATCACTGGTGCACAGTAGCGTCGCCAGATATGGGGCGGTGGTGCAGCGGGCCCCAGGGCGGGGGGTGGGAGGCTGGACGGGGGGGCGTGGGCCTCCTTAAATTTTGATGTTTTTCCCCTTTTTTCTCCTTTTTTCGGGCTATTTTTCAGGCGATCTTAAGTGTAAAAACAGGATGTTTAACCAGTGGTGCAAGTCCACGTGGACCTAGGTCAGGAGATTAGGTCTGGGAAGGAGGCTTGGATTTGGCGGATGCCACTGCCACTAAACCCACCCCCTTCATAGACCTGATCCGCCTTGTCGCCACCCCGTTGCCTCCCTGTTCCGCCCACCTCCCGCCCCACCAATCTTACCTGAATCTCAGCGAACGTTGACTAGTCTGCTGGCATGTAGGGGAAGGCTCCAGCCTCCTCCCCACCAGTGCACAATGCCACACACTAACATAATACACTTTACGACTGCCGTAAGACAATTCTGCCAGAGGAGCAGCCCAATAGGACTGGGCTGTGATGCACATCAATAGGCCAGGCACCTGGCCTGGGTGCCTTTAAAAGGGGATTGGACAGATTTATGGAGGAAAAGTCCATCACAGCTTACAAGCCATGATGGGGATAAGCAACCTCCTGGTTGTAGGAGTAGGTTTTCTTTGTGCCAGGTGCAAGGGAGTGGCGACAGGATACAAGTACAGGTGGGCCCTCATATCCGCTGGGGATATGTTCCAGGCCCCTCCGTGGATACTTGAAACCATGGATAAGAGCGAACACCCCCTCCATGGTTTCCTGAGGGCCCCTCCATCCTGCCTCTCCTGCAGGCAGGCATGCTTGCCCCCCCAGCTCTTATTTTTCTTTCAGCAAACTTTGTTTCTTCCTTAAAACAAACAGAGAAACAGCCTCCATTGCAGGCAAGTAGAACGAGGCTAAGTCCCAGAGAAGCTCTGCAAGGTTTCTGTTAACCTTGCAGAGCCTCTCTAGGACTTACAGCCCGGTCCAGCCCAAGGCAACTGCGGTACAATTCAGGCACAATTGCAGCCCAAGTGCTTTAGGCCCGAGTTGTGCCTGAATTGTGCCTGAGTTGGGCTGCAATTGTGACTGAATTGCAGCCCGGTCCAGCCCAAGGCAACTGCGGTACAATTCAGGCACAATTGCACAATTCAGGCACAATTGCAGCCTAAAAGTGGGTGTGTTGGGGGCGTGTCGGGGGTGTGACGGGGGCGGTTACGAATTTTGGTCCGGTTCCAGACACTGGAGAGCCACTGACACGCCCCCTCGAGCCCAACTCAGGCCCAAAATTTGGGCCAGCAAAAAGGGTGGACCCAAATGTGAGGAGACCCACAGGAGCCATTTTACCTTACCCACACCAGCCCTCTCCTGAAAAGTTCTAACACCCTGGGCCCGAGTTGGGCCTGAGTTAGGACCGAACAGGTGTGGCCTAACTCTGGACATGGACCCAAATAGTTACCCTATCAGCACCCAGCCCCACCCAGCCTCTTTCCCACAAAAGCCCAGCCCCAGCCCTCCACTCTCTCTCTCTCTCTCTCTGAGCACGTGGCGTGGGGTTCTGTCCCCCAGCAGCCACAAAGTGGGACTTTGAAAACTTTTCTAACACCCCACTTCTCTCTTCTCCTCTCTCCTCTCTGCCCCCCTCTAGGGCAGAGAGGGCTGTTCTGCCTGTGGCCAAACTGTTTACTGCTGTGCCTGGGCAGCTGTCTCCATGCAAGTGTTTGCTAACCCATGTCTTTCTCCCAGCCCCTCTCTCCCCCCCCCATACAGGCAACAACACCAGCAGGTAAGTGCAGGGTTTGTGCTGACATGTGGTCTGACGTCTGCCTCTTTGCATAGAGAAATATAGGTAGGATACATGCTTCTATACCAATGTCTTGTCTCATAGCTGCCTGCATAGCCTGCCATGATATGCCTCTATACCAATGTCTTGTCTCATAGCTGCCTGCATAGCCTGCCATGATATGCCTCTATACCAATGTCTTGTCTCATAGCTGCCTGTATTAATGTGAGCACACAATGCCATGAGTGTGGAACTGTAACCCATATGTAGACACCAGCTGTTCCCCCCCCCTCTTTTCTCCACAGGGTCTACCGACAGGTCAGTATTGCTAGGATTGCCATGGTTGTGACCCCCAAGTTGTGTTGTTGTCTCTCTCTTTGACCCCTTTCCCTTACAGGATCATGCTCACCGTACACCCAGGGAAGGAGCGCAGACCAGGCTATGTGTCTCACACCACTCAGCTGTGTTTGATTTCTCTCCCTGCAGACCTTTGCAACTGGCACACTGGCTCCTCTTCAATGGCGATTGCTACCACGCAGCAGCTGCCATGGAACACCCCCATGTTGTTCGTCCCCCCAGGAATGCCCACTACCACAAACCATCCGGGGAGCACCCCTGGGCCTGCAGTCTGGTTGCCCCACGGTCACCTGCCTTGATGCTGCCAGAGAGGTCTGGGAGCCTGCCCTGCAACCCACCTCAGCTGCTGCTGCTGCCCCACCGCCCTGGCTGCCTACTTGCTGTCCCTCCCCTTTCTATGGAGCAGGCCATGGTTCCACAGGGGAAGAGCCCGCATCTCCAGGTTCATGGGGCTCGCCTGATGCTGCTGCTGTGGTCCTAGAGGCTGCTGTGCCTACCCCTGGCAGCCACGCCCGGCCATCTCTGCCACTGTTCCAGAACAATAAAGATGCCCCTGGAAACACATGTCCCCAATGTTGCACAAGCACTGCCCCACACACCCAAACAGGCAGGCCCCAGCACACAAGCCTCTGCATGAATCCCAGCCAGGGTCCGCCACAGCCATCCCTGGGAGAACACAGCAGGGGGCTGCCGGACCCTCTGGGACCAGAGGGGAGGGGGGAGTTGGGGGGCCTGTCAGGCAGGCAAACACTGACGGGCACTGTGGCGCACGTCCGCCACGTCCGTGAAGAGCCCTTTCAGCAACCGGGGCTCTCACCCACCCTCTGTCCGCCCATCACCGGCGTCCGTGTCTGCCCGTCACCGGCGTCCGTTTCCGCCCTCTGTCCGCCCGTCACCGGCGTCCGTTTCCGCCCATCAACGGCGTCCGTGTCCGCCCTCGGTCCGTCTGCATGAGAGGCGCCCGTTCCTGCATTGCCTCCATCTGCGAAGTGCCCCCTGTGCCCCTATCGGTCTCTGCAGACCCCTCTCCCTGTATCCCTCTCCCACCAGCCGTGTTGTCTGTCTGTTTCTGACCCACCCGTGCCCCTCCCCAGCACCCCCTGTCAGTGTGCCTGCCTCCCCTCCCACTCCCTGATGATGGACGCTGGCACCCCCCATGCCGCCAGAGCGCCTGCCGCAAGGTGCCGACGTTGCCCCATCTGGGGGTGTGATGAGCTGCGTGAGCCCTTCCCACTCGCAGCAGACAAGCCCACGGCATCTCTCGGTCTTGGCCGGGGCACGGAGCAGAAGGCATGCTGGGATGCCTTCTTTGTGGGCATTGCCACGGCCCTTGAGGCCCAGGGCTTCAGGCAGCGCACGGGCATGTCCTGGCGGAGGCGGTTCCAGACCTCATGAGACCCCCCCTTGTGCGTGCCGTTCCCACCCCCTCCTTCCCTTCTCTCCCCCGCTCACCCCCCCATGACTCCCACGTGCAGCCTCACCGTGGCTTGGGGGTGGCATCGCAGTCTGCAGGAGGCAGGGCAGTCGCACTCCCCCCTGCGGCAGGTGGCTGATGCCCAGGGTGCCCTGGGGCAGCTGGCACTGGCACAACCTCTGCCCTTCAGCTGACTGTCAAACGCGCAGTGCCTGCAGGCCCGCCTGTGGCTGCCCATCTGCTGCGACCGCTGCAGCAGCTGTGGTAGGTGCACGCAGACGGGCTGAGGAGGGGGCTCTTCGCTTCCACAAGACTGACAGCTCCCCACAGGAGCCTGCCTGCCTCTGCGGTAAGTTTTGCCGCGATCCTGGCCCATTGCTGTTGCCTCCAGCCTAACTCAGGCACAGTTGCAGCCTAACTCGGTCCTAGTTTGGGCCACAATTGGGCCACAATTGGGCCTCAATTGTGCCTGAGTTAGGCTGGACTGAGCCCTTAGTCTCGTTCTACTTGCCTGTAATAAGCAGCTGGCTGCTTCTCCTGTTTCTTTAAGGAAGAAACGAAGCTTACTGGGAAAAAAGTAAAAGCCTAGGGGGTCCCCACAATCCGTGGATAACTGAAACCGTGGATAGTGAATCAGTGGATATGGGGGCCCACCTGTATCTTGTGGTCTTGTGTGCTCCCTGAGGCATCTGGTGGGGCCACTGTGTGATACAGGAAGCTGGACTAGATGGGCCTTTGGCCTGATCCAGCAGGGCTCTTCTTATGTTCTTATAATAGGACCAATATGATACCAAACCACTCTGTTTCAGCAGCTTCACACTGCCTAGGTAAAATGTTCGTCAAAGGGAATATCCTTCCCAAACATTTTGCATTAGTAGGTGGTTTGCCAACTACTGCTAGAAGCAACCTAGAAAATAAAACTTGTAGAAATCCAACCTCTTCCTCTAGAAACCTGAATTTTGAAAGCTTGGTACCATATGCAAGAAAACAATGCTTCTTTAAGAGAGACAATAGGAGACAGAACATTAATTGTTTCTTTTGATCAGGTGGAGCATTTTATTATTAAATCTAGTTTGTTGTTCTCTCTCTCTCTCTCTCTCACACACACACACACACACACACACACACACACACACACACCACTCTCTATCAGCTCATTGACTGCACAGTTTCTCCAGACATTTAATGACCAGGGACAAAGCAGAAAACTGCAAGACTTGTGGTATTCACAACTACACAGATAGGGCAAAACCTCATTTCCAATTTAGTTTAAAAATTGCACTTTTAAGGATCCGAGTTTCCAAGTCATGATTTTGTTATGCTGCATTCCTTCATTTCAGGGGGATTTCAGCCCAGCCATAATGCTGACTGTATGCACACTTTCTGCTCCCCCTTTTCTTAAATAAATGGAAGTGATTCCTGAAGGGGATAGGATTAAGCAAACGGGATATTTCAGTTCATTGTTACTGCAAATCTAGTCATGGGATCAGAGGAAGCCGTACATGAGCAGTATGGCTTAGCAGCTACTATAAACAAAATACCGTATTGTCCCGAGTATAAGACGCATCTGATTATAAGACGCACCCTTAAAGTTTGGTGCTATTAAAAAAAATTAATTAAATCACTGGCATTAAATTGCAACAGCCTGATTATAAGACGCACCCCTAGTTTCAAAACTTAAATTAGGAGAAAAAAGTGAGTCTTATACTCAGACCAATACGGTACTACAATGAATTATTCAAATAATGTGTTGTTATGTAGATAGCAGCATAAAGCATGGTATCTTTATACTCATGACAGCTTTATTGGCAGAGCCTAATCGTCATGCAAGGGGTGGGTGGGATGCATCAGATAGGGGTGGGTGGGATGCATCAGATGCATAGAAACTCAAACCCTTTGAGTTTCAGCATACTAACAAACTAGAGGGCAAAAATAAAAGCCCCATACTTTTCAAACAAATCACTTGGGAAAGAGGGAGGAGATGGGATTTACGAGTTAAACACCCATTAAATCCACAGTTTTGCACTGAAGAGGAAACCAGTTAGAGTTTTAAAAGGCATAGATCTTCCCTAACAAAGATAGTGGACATCAGATTTGCTCCGAGCCAATAGGAAAAAAGCAGCTTTTAAGTGCCACCTGAAAATAAAGTTGGGTAATTTATGTAGCAAGTGGTGACAAATCAACAGCTGCTTTTAATTGGGCTTGGGGGTCTCTTGAAATAGTTTCTAGTCCCCAAAAAGACACAGTGCAGGGAGCAATTAGAGAGGCTTGTAAAGTCAAGTATATAAAAATGGTCTACATGGATTTGGTTTGATAGACAAGCTTGTGCAGTTTATATGGTCCGGCATTAAGATTCGTGTGTTTGACTTTTTCAGCTCAACTGTTCTCAATTAAATCCCGACCGAGGCCCTTGTGAACACTGGTGTGGATTCCATATACTGCATCATCTTATGTGTCCAAACAGAGTTGCCATCATCATGGTCCTCCTAAGTATTAGCATGACTTGAAAACCAAGTACTTTTTAGGGTGTATTACAGCTTTAGGATCAAATCAGTCCATCCTACATGAAATCAACCCTGACTGTTCCCTGGAAGGACAGGTACTGAGGCTGCTGAAGCTCAAATATTTTGGCCACCTAATGCGAAGAGAGGACTCTCTGGAGAAGACTCTGATGCTGGGAAAGATTGAAGGCAAAAGGAGAAGGGGAAGGCAAAGTATGAGATGGTTAGACAGCATCACCGATGCAACGAACATGAAAATGAGCGAACTCAGGAAGATAGTGGAGGACAGGAAGGCCTGGCGGAATATGGTTCATGGGATCACAAAGGGTCGGACACGACTTAACGACTGAACAACAACAACAACAGCTTTAGGAAACGCACACTCCACAAAGACCCTCCATTTTCTGCTGCCTTTGCAATTCCTGACTTCCAGTATTTATGACATACACTGGATCCAATCTACCACATTTTAGTTGCTGCTGTTACACATCTTCTAAAGCAAAGGAACTATAAAGGCACAGCTAAATAGGAGAACACATCTTCCTATGCAGCAACAAGCATTCCTAAAGTTAGGAAGGTTTTTCTGGTCACCCGTACTATTCAGTCAATGATATTGTTCACATCCAAAAACAGAGCAATACGATTCTTCTATCCTCTCTACCCCCGTCTCTCGGTTAGCAACAAGATGACCTTCCAATCCTAGCTTGGACACTAGTTTTAACGTACCTTGCCATAAGGGAAGTTTGGTATTTGTTCCAGTTCTAAGTTTATGATATGCATCTTAAGGGGGCGGGGGGAGAGAAGAGAATGCTCTCACCCAGTTTATGCTTGTTTCATTGGAAGCAAATCCCATATACAAGTCAGTGCAACTTATTCCTAAGAAAGTGTGTATAGGACTGCAGTCTTACAAGGTTTAGCACCCAAAGCTACAACACCAGTCTAAAGCACCCTAAAGTACTCTCTTCTTTAAAAAAAAAAAAAAAAAAAGAACACCAACCACCAAGATAAAATAACCAACTATCCCCCCCCACACACACACAAAAGGAGCATTTTAGGGTTGTAAACTTAATTTAGTAGACCCCCCTCTAACATTATAGCTGTATTAAGACAACACACAACAGTCGCCACCCTTACAGCCTGGACTGAAGACATCAAGGCTGTTATGGGTTGTTGGCAGTCCCCCCCCCCCATTCATTTAATCCCCATTTGGAACATAAAAGGGAAAGTCCTAGAGCGATGTTTGGGTAAAGTGGCAACTTTGTTCAATGCAAAATTAACGAGAGAACGCTAAATTACTCCCCCACCATATGTTCACGGCACCAGAATTTTAGTCCCTCGAGTCGTGCCTGGGCTTTTGATCCTAGGGATCAAACTGCAACAATTAAAAGCAACGCTGAGAAAGAAAAGAAAGAAACGGAGACCCCACTACAGCAGCCCAAGAAAGCAGCCTTCCACTTGCTCCACTAAACAGCACCTCGGTAAGTCCATCACTGACAAGGCAGGGGGCCCAGGGCACATTTAACATGTACAGTACAGGACTGTACTTGGAAACGTGAACAAAAACTTGCCAGTTCCTTTTCCAAGAGCCAAGCATAAAGTTGGAGAGGCCAAATATTACTACTCCCCAGCCCAAGAAAGACGTCCAGACTGTTGTTGTTGACGGGCCCCTTCGAGAAGGACGACCGTCAAGCGCAACGCCGCATTCGCAGGAGAGCCGCGCGGCTAGTCCCACTCCCGAGCATCCCCTCCTCGCCCGGACCGACCCTCCTTCCCTCCAGCAGCACCGAGGCGGCAGAAAGAGAGTTGCGCTCACTCACCCGGGGCCCCGTAGCCCGGTGGTTCTGAACCCGAGGAACAGCCACCAGCAGCACCAGGAGGAAGCGAGAAGCCGCTGAGCCCCCAAGCCCGGCAGGCAGCATGGTCACCGAGGGCAGTGCAGCCACAGGGCGACTCACCACCTCCACCGTCGGGGGCGAAGGTGCTGCCTGGTGCGGGGCTTCAGCTTGTTCCCCCCGCCAAACTGAGAAACCCGAATGGTCGCGGGGGGGGGGGCTGCCTGTCTTCCCCCCGACCGGGATGGAGGGAGCGAGCGAGCGAGCGCCCGTGCTTGGCCACCACTGCTCTGTCTGCCCCTCCAGCAGCAACAGGTTAAACGCCTCCGCCCGGGCCATTAGGAGGATTCCCATTATAAAGCCCATAGGCAGGGCGGGGCGGGGCCAGCCGCGTCTCGGCCGGCTGAGTGACGGGCAGGCGGGCAGAGAGAGGGAGCGTGGGGAGGGAGACCGGGCGCCCCCCCCCCCCCGCTGCCGGCCTCTCGCGATCCGCGGAATCGACGCGTTTGCCTCCGCTCACCGAACGAGACACGAGCGATGAAAAGCGCCACTTAATCTAAAGGGAAGAATCGGGAGCTCGGTTGAGGAGCTGACTGTTCTTCCACTCGGGCTGCCAGTCCTCAAGACGTTGACTTCGGAAGGAAGTGCCGGCGAGTTCCGTGGGACCGACCCGTTTCCTTTTTTCGGTGTTGTTGCCCAAATAAAGACGAACGCAGATTTCACTTCAGCACAAGCTTTTGTGGATGGACTGCAGGCTGGTTCTCAGAATTTGAAACACTTTCCGCCACCACAGATTTCGGTCAGAAAACACCAACCTCACGGACTACGGGGCGCCGGGCGGTGATGGAACCGGACTGCAGTCCACAAAAGCTTGTGCTGAAATAAATGCGTTGGTTGGTGTCACTGCTGCTATAGAGGTGAATAAATGCAGCTGCCCCACTGGAGGGAAGAACAAGACCTTCTGCAGGTGAAAAGTGTTGTTTTTAACGCGCCTCAAGGGCAGAAATTCAACTGGAGAAGCCTTTCCCTCCGTGGAAGTGTAGAAATTCAAAACTTCCATTGCACAGGTGGAGCCAGAAGGGGCAAGAGTCCTGTGATTCCCCCCTCCAGTCCTGTGATTCTCACCTTCAGGCCCCCCCCCATTTTGAATCAATCCAGATGTTATAAGAAGGCTGCTGCAGTCCACAATTATGACTTTAACTCCGTTTAAAATTAATAAGATTTATTTCAGAGCAAAGTATATTCAAGATGGGAACATTAATGACATTCATTCATTTTCAGAAACCGAACACATGGTGCAAAGTGCAGCCTCCCCCCTGGGGCACTTTGCCCCTTCTTTGCCCCAGTCTTTTCTCCTGGTGCCACCGCTGAACTTCTGCCCTTGTGTGCACACCTGCAAGAAAAAGACGTGCAAAGTATGGATACCAAAGTAATCTCTAATGCGAGATTCGAGAGCAATCCAGATGGCTCAGCCATTCAAAACACACCAATGCAGTGGGGCAAGGGACGATGTAAGAGAACTCTGGCCACAAGATACCCTATTAACAGTCCAACCCTATCCATTCCCCTCCCCCCACTGCCGATGCAGCAATACCAAAATGGCAACCATTGCATTTGGTGGTGGTGGGGTGTGGAGGTCTCCTAGGCTCTGACTGTAAGGAAACAGTTGTTTCCTTGGACCCGTGTGAACCCACACCCCTGGATCAGGTCTGGAAAGGGGGTTAGGATGCAGCGCATGCTGGCACCGCCAATCCCACCCCCTTCCAGGTCCGATCCACTGACCCACTGCCAGAGGTGGGTCACGGGCCCGTTGGGTTTGGGAACTGCTGTTTTACATTGTTTGCACCACCAGCTACTCTAGCCCCTAACTACTGAAGCAGCCTCAGAGCACATCCCTGATTCTTTTGGCATCCTCCTCATGCACTCTGTCTCTTGAGTATGGACTGGGTGGGGGGCAGAGATGTTGTCCCTCTCTGCTCTGGGTGGTTCCTGCTCCAGTAGAACCTCGCACTGGGAGAGGCCAAAATAGTGCAGGATGGAGCACGTAATCACCACCACCACCACAACCAGCCGCTCGTCACAGTCCAGTCTTTTCAGTACAATCCTCCACTGGTCCTTCAACTGGCTGAAGGCTCTCTCCACTGACATCCTGAACCAACCCAGGATGTAGTTGGTGCTCATGCTCCAGGATGGGGAGGGGGGGAAGGATAGAGCATCAGCCATAGGTGCAGTGGTTAAATGACATCCTGATAATCGGGGTGGCAGGCAACCCCACTGATGTCCTCTGGGACATTGGGCATCCAAGAGCCCTCCTCCATTCTCTTGAACAGAGGGGGCATCTGCTGACCCTTCTGTCATGATATCTGCCAGGTGCCCCTGCAAAAACATCCAAGAACTTCACCCTGGAGGGAGTCCCACTGTCCACCACCACCTGCAGCACTATGGAGTGGTACCTCTTGCAACTGAGGTCACCGTCAGCCCCCTTGCAAGATTGGAATGTGGCTTCTGTCCAGGGTGCCGACACGGTTTACAAAGCCCTTGGCACAAAAATAATCAATTACCACCTTCACATCACCAAGCCCAATGAGTAACCCCACCAAGGTGTTCATGATGGCCTCACAAACCTCTGCAAAAACAGAGGATGCTGTGGACGTCTGGACTGCGTACAGAGGTGGCACTGTCCTGCAGTTTGAATTGAATGACAGCCTGAAAATGGTCATGGCCGTTCTTTTCTCGGGGGTGATTAGCTGTCTCATCAGAGTGAGCTCCTAGGCCAGTTGCACCCTGACCTTATCCACAAGGTCCATGAAGATGGATCAGGACATTTTGGATGATACTACCCCTGCCACTGGTTGTCATCCTGGCTCCAAAGGGTTGTTTCTGAGCAGGACTCAAACAGTTCTGGCGCTTGTGTTCATGAGGTGGTCCATGTACCGAGTGTTTTGGCCTTCTGACTCGATTGCCCACACCACCTTCAACGAATGAGCAAAGAGGGCATTGATGCACTGCTGCATGGCAGTATTGAGGGCCTGGAGGCAGGTCAAGGCACCACAGTGGCCACATTCTCTTGGTCTACTACTACACTGTCATCCACCACTATAATAATCACAGTTGCAAGGATTGCCCCAAGATGGCCCAACACTGTGCAAAGCATCGCATGGTTGGGCAGGGCGGTCTGCTGCACCAACGCCACCAGACCATTCATCCTGGAAGCTCCTGATAAGTTGCTGCAGTGGGCATTAAGTGGGGGGGGGAGCACAGAATGTGCATGAATTCAGCAGCTGGCCGAATGCTGTTCGAAGGAGGAGAGAAGAGGGCAGGCGGAAGGCAGAGGATATACGGAACGCCTTCAGGGGCTAAAATATCCATATAAGAACATAAGAAGAGCCCTGCTGGATCAGGCCAAAGGCCCATCTAGTCCAGCTTCCTGTATCACACAGTGGCCCCACCAGATGCCTCCGAGAGCACACAGCCAACAAGATAACCTGTTTCCTGTTGTAACTCCCTTGGCACCTGGCACAGAGAAAACCTACTTCTAAAGCCAGGAGGTTGCTTATGGCTTGTAACCTGTGATGGTCTTTTCCTCCATGAATCTATCCAAACCCCTTTTAAAGGCATCTAGGCCAGGTGCCATCACCACATCCTGTGGCAAGGAGTTCCACAGATGAATTACACGCTGGATAAAGAAATACCCAGCGTGTACCCATATCCATATCCATGAACATTATAACTGCTCAGGGTGGGAATAACAGTACACAACAACAACAACAACAACAACAACAACAACAACAAAGTTCAGCTTCTGAAAAATTACAGCTTCTAAAAGTTTTGGCTCAGTCACAGCAGTTCTATCTGGGGGGGAGGAAGTCTAAGAACTGGAGAGCTACCTAGGAGAAGGTGGAAAATCTAAGATCTCAAGGACAGCGTATAAGATCTCAAGGACAAGTTGTTGTGGATTAGCCAACTGGCATGAGATGCAGGAACCCTGGGGGAAAGAAGGTGGGAGTGACAGAGACCTGGAGACAACGCTTAGCGACTTTGGGCTAGGGAGCCAAGAGTTGCTGCCAGTTCTGGACCGTGAGAGGGCTCATCAGTCTTTAAAAATGGCATCAAAGAGAAATGTACATCAGAAGTTATTTCTATCATCGCTGCAGCATTACGATTTGACAGTCCTAAGGAGACAGGGTGGGGAATAAGCCACTAAGGAAGATGCTGAACTTCAAGTATTGATTTCAACTAACCAGCCAAATCTCTGCCTGCTGGATTCTCATTGATTATTATTACAGGCCAATGCTTCAAAGTTATTTATGGCAACAAGACAGTGCAGCAATAATTAAGAGTTGGACAAGTATATAAAGGCCAACATTGTATGAAAAACAAGTAACTGTACTTGGTAAGTGTAAAGGAGAAGAAAGGCATGAAATAGAGGGGGGGTCCCCTATAGTACTCAATCACTGCAGAACATCACTCTTTTTATGTGTTGCTCACCCACCCACCAACTAAAGACATCTGGAAACTGTTTTATAGACACACAAATTCTTGGTGTAAGTAGCTGCCTGATTTAGCGCCAAACCACACATTAAAATGTATAATTTGGCCCAGCATATTGTTTTTTAAATTGTAAATATCAGCTGTAAGGGGCTGGTTGGGGCCACACAGGGGAGGGAGCCCCCCCCCCAGCTGCTGTTTACTCAGAAGGGCCACTGCCATGGATGCCAGACACTGGCAGTCTATGAACCCAGTTTCATTCTCTCCCTTTTTAATGTTTTTCCATCAGGTTTCTAGTTTTCATGGGTCAAGACTGCAACCCTATGCATACTTACCTGGGAGTAAGTCCCACTGAATTCAATTACATCATGCATAGGACTACGCTGTAAGAAAATCCTGGAAGCTTGTTGTTTGAGCACTTTCCATGCTGGAAAAAAAAATGTTCATTGCACATATTCATCACTTACTATATGATATTATCAGACATCTGGGGGGTTTCCTGCATGGATATACAGTGTACACACACTGGAATGCTACACGCTATATACAGTAAACCAAACTAGATGTGATACAAGAGAGTCACAAATCTCATGGTTTTTACAAGTGTTAAACAGCAACCACAATGCCCCTGATTTGGATAGAGACCATATTGCTGAGGAGGGAGTTAACTCTTCCCTTCTCTCTTCTAGTTTCCTGATTAAAATCATCTTTATGGTTGCCATTTATACTTTCTAAAATGTGGAAGCTCATATTAACAGATCTTCACTGTCACATCTAGCTTGGTCCTGGCACATACAAGTAGCAAGAAATCCATGCGCACAATTGTAACCTGGGACAGTGACATCACTAGGGGTGTGTGGACCACACCGGGTGACACCCTCGGGGGGGGGGGGGTTCACACCACTAGAGGCCAAAATTGTGGAAATCTTGTATTTATGAATAATACCATCAATTTATATATCATTGGAAAGGTAATTTAATGCAGGATGTAATGAAACTAACCATTTTGAATTATCTGAATTCTATCAAATGTAATGGCAAAATAACATAACAGCCTTGTGTAACAAAAAGTGGATTTCCTTATCTCAAAACTGACCAATAAGACTGATTGTTCTGAAAGCCAATGAGGTGTTGTTATGACACAGCATGGAACCAATACGGTGTTAGATTAGAAATGAGAGCTGACTCATACTATGTATCAGAGTGAATACTAGAACTCATTCAGTTGTCTGAGTGTCATCAAGTTGGCCATTGGCTTTTTTCTGGTTACTGATTTGTTGGGTGACCTGTACTGTTCTATATTAAAATAAATAAAGTTAATGGGGGTGACACCCCGAGTTACCTCACCGGGTGACACCAACCCTAGTGACATCACTGGGGTGACGCGACGAGCTCTCGCACCGGGTGATGCAAACCCTGACCTGGGATGACCTACACACAACTTGCATATTATATCCTTGCAAGTGTAAACAGCAAACAGAGTTGATCTCCCATACATTCCGGTCCATTCTCCTAGGTCATCTGAGGGGGCTCTCCGGCGGGTGCCACCTCTAGCGCAAGTTAGGGGAGTGGCAACACGTGGGCGAGCCTTCTCTGCTGTGGCACCACAACTGTGGAACTCCCTGCCAGGGGATCTGAGAACTACCCCCTCCCTCATGACTTTTCGGCGGGGGCTCAAAACATTTCTGTTTCGTCTTGCATTTGGGTGATGGGTTTCGTCTTGCGTTTTGGTGGTTGTCTGCCTCCAGTGCCTCAATATGTTCTGCCTTGTTGTTTTTCTGCTTCACGTTATTACCCACAAGTGGATTTTATTGGGTTTTTTTAATTTATTCTATGTACTGTTTTTAAATTATGTATTTTAACTGTTGTAAGCCGCCTTGGGCATTTGCCTCGGCATAGGATAAGGTGGGGTATACATTTTTTAAATAAATAACTAATAAATAAATCTAACTCTATAAACAGACATTGATCCAGGAGACTTGGGCTGCAATCCTATAACACTTTCCTGGGAGTAATTCCCATTAAGCACAATAGGAGTTACCTCTGAGCAAACTTGCATAGGCTTGCACTGTTAGGATCACCCTTTCCTCTGTTCATGGATTTTTGCTTGTCCTTGGAGGAAGTAATTGCAGGCATCAGCTGTCCATCCTTTTGCCTCCAGATTTGAAGCCATTGCTCTTTATCACTTGCCTTTCCTGCAGCTTAAGATGCATTTAGAGGTGCAGAAAAGCAGAATTCTTGACAATAAACATCACTTTGGCACTCAAACTCAGCCATTGCATTATCAGCTCAGAAAAGCAACAAGGGAAAAGCCCCGTTAGCTAGACTTGGTTTTAATTTACTAGTTTTTAAGTCTACAGAAACTAATAAAAGCTTTAAGTTGTTTAAAAGGCCCTGAGCCACTAGTCTCTTTACCAAAGTTTACATTCTTGAGGCTTTTTATAGGCTAATTTTGAAAAAAGGAATATAGTGTACTGTATAACAGAACCAACATTAAGGAACTAAGGTTGTAACTCCTCTGGTTCCTATGGCTACATAGCATCTTTCTTTCTTTCTTTCTTTCTTTCTTTCTTTCTTTCTTTCTTTCTTTCTTTCTTTCTTTCTTTCTTTCTCCCCCCTCCAAGGTTGATTCTGGAGTCTTATTTATTTTTCACATTTTTATACCGCCCTTCCTCCAAGGAGCTCAGAGTGGTGTACATATTTCCTCCCCTCCTTTTTGTCCTCACAACAACCCTGTGAGGTAGGTGGGGCTGAGAGATAGTGACTGGCCCAAGGTCACCCAGGAAGCTTCGTGGCTGAGCGGGGATTTGAACCTGGATTTTCCAGGTCTAAGTCCGACTCCCAAACCACTACACCATCCTGGCTTCAGCTCAGCTTCCCTTACACACAACTGAGAGTTAACCCAGTGTTTCCCACATATCTTCCTGCATGCCGCCTCTTGTACTAGAAGGTCTCCTGAGCGACATGCCAGACATTCAATCAGCTAAACCTTCCCCCAGCACTTAATCTCCAAGTTAGAAAAAGCTCCATCTGTTGAATTGTCAGGCAGTTATCAAAGCCATGACACAATAGCTCAGAAGGAAAAACCACATCAAGCAAGTGAACACAGCTAACCCACAAGAACACGGCTAACCCACAAACACCTTCCCAAGTTTATGGGATTTCCATGCACACTCACACTACAGCAGGGGTAGCCAACCTTTCAACCTGAGTGCTCCTGGCCCTTTAAAGGTAAAGGTGACCCCTGACAATTAAGTCCAGTCTTGTCCGACTCTAGGGTGTGGTGCTCATCCCCATTTCAAAGCCGAAGAGCGTTGTCCGAAGACGCCTCCGTGGTCATGTGGCCGGCATGACTCTCCTTGCCGCAGCGTGTAGCATGCAGCTGGAACACGGAGCGCTTAATGGCTGTCTAGGTGAGGGCATTTCAGCAGGTGCAGCTGCTTTAGCAGCACCATCGGCACTTGCAGCTGCCAAGATTCTGTCTTCTACACAGCTCTTAAGAACAGAGGCCCTAATGGTGGAAGGTTGGTCACCCCTGATTTAAGAACTCAGCTGCTGATGTGACATAAGGTCTCCAGGATTTCAAACTCAAGGTTGACAGGCAAAATCTTGAAACAGCTTGATGGAGACCAGACTTGGAATTTGAGTCAAGATACATGAAATGTGGGGAATCTGTCCGCCTTAGCTGTACAATTCTATCCTTCATTCTCATTCTGCCTTGAAGCTGCCTCCGAGGGGAAAAGCTCACTGGGCTGAGGAGGAGCGCACAGCTTGGGACCGTTCATTCCACGGGGATAGTGCGCGTCTAAATCTATGCTGAGGAAAATGTACACCCCTCCAAACAGATAACTGGATCAAAATATCTAGGCGTTTAACTTGTAATTTATTTGTGAGTAAATGGAATAGGCAATCATAGGGTGAGAAGACAAGTGTAACATTTCAATGGTACAATCCTATACTTATGAAACACCAGCCTGAGCAGCATAGGATATGGCTTATGCCTTCGGACACCCGTGCAATGACAGTTCTGCCATTGTAGCCCCAGTTCTGCCAATGGAAGCACCATGGATGCCAGCAAAATACTGCATCAGCATACCTCTTGATGTTGACACAGCTACCTAAACCCCCAAACAGGATGGAGATGACGATGGGACGAGGAAGAATTGATTTACGCCATATCCTAAACCCCTTCCAGGCAATGGACATACCCCAAATGTTGGAATATTCTGTCAACATAAGAGCTGGCTCAGGAATTTATGGTGCAACTCTATATTTCTGAAATGCCAGTCTGAGCAGCATAGGGTATGGCGCATGCCCTCAAATTCTGGCACGACGACAGTCCCATCATTGTAGCCCCAGTTCCACTGACAGGCAGACACCCCAAGCTCAATGCGTCTCTGACTTCTCTCCCTGAAGCCAGGGCTGACAACGATTACTTGTATGGCAAGAGAAGGCAGTTTGTACATGCTCAGTCGGTGCATGTAGTAGAATCCATGAGAAGCATATATAATAACTGTTAAGAAGGAGGGATCAGAATTTATGATTGAAAGTTGCCTCCTGAAACAGATTCCATGGTCTAACGCTAGCAGGCCCTATGTCAAACAAGTTAGGCATTGAAAAATGACATTTGCTCCAGTAGTTTGCTTGCAATTTACATACTTGATTCAAATATTGTGATTAGAAGTTGTGTCTACAAGGGGTGAACCAAAACTATAAATCTGATCATGCTTGAGGATTTGGATTTTTAAACATTTTAATTGCATTTTAAAATGCTTCTACTCAGACCAATAGATAACTAAACTGCAATTCTATTTGGTTGTGAACAAATCCAATCACAGTTTCAGATTTGCTGTCATTTTTTTTCAATATTTTTGTTAAAATTGCCTTCCCTCTTTAAGCCTTGCCACTAACAACATGCAGAGTGGAACCACATACACTTAGAAATGACCTGTAACCAGCTTTCTGGAATATCCTACTGTGGTACATATTAACCTTGATCTTATAAAGAAACCTAACAGAGCAGATGTGTGTGTGCGCATATACACACACACGTGTGTGTGTGTGTGGGCACTGTCAAAAGAATGCTAATGCTCCCTGTCCCCTCCCTCCCTTGCACACCACACTTACGAAGCTGTTTCTAAAGATGCGTGAATCCAGAAGTTGGGGGAAGGGGAGCTTGGGGATCAGGGGATATCTGCAAAAAGCAGGATAGCATTGCACTGAAAGTGAGGGGAGGGAACTAAAGCCCTTTCCCCAGCATCAACAAATATGCAACCATTTAATGTAATTGCAGAGATATTTATGGTGCATAGAAAAGTTTAGTCAAAGACCCCAAGAAACAAGGTTGTGAAGATAGAAAAGCTTTCCCCACCGCCTCTCCTGCAGATGTTGGCTGGCTGGTGGTATCCATGTGTGTGTCATATAACTGGAGGCGCATGTGTGCTTGGTTTGCAGGTGTTGCTGTATGGAGCTCAGGCAGAAAAAAGATAAGAGGGTTGGAAGAGTGTGTGTGTGGGGGGGGGGGGTTAGATATTTCATTCCAGCAGTTCACAATAGCCTCACTTAATCCTCCCCTAATAACAGTGACAACATTTGCAGACAAGTAAAAGGGGAAAAAATCCAATCCAATCCAACCATAACTCCATACAGTAATTTAATTGTTTGGGGTAAGAGTTTGTCTACTTTTCAGAGCCCTTCACAAGAAAGGCTTTAATTTGAACTATTGAGGGGTCGGAATTGGCGCAATTAGGGTCTGCGTTAATCATTGTTGCATGTGCGTTTCTGAACAGTAAGGTTCTTTCTGTTGTTGTTGTACTTGTACTAAAAGGGTCAGAAAGGGGTACCAGCTAATGAACGAGGCGAGTGCAAATTATCTCTGAAATGTTAGGACAAGTGTAACACACACAGAGAAAGTAGCAAAGAATGGAAAAGAGCAGCTCAAAGGCAGGACCTGTGGAAAGCAGAGCCTCTCTCTTATACTTTCCATCTCCTTAGTGCTAGGCCTGCACAACTTGTGACACTAGAAGTCAAATGCAGTCCATCAGTCATAGATGGAAGCGCACATATATACTGCCCAGGACTATGACAAGCCTCCTGTTTTTGCTGTCTGCCTGGAACCGTCAAAGTTGGGGGGAATCAAAGAATATTAGTGCTGGAAGGTATCTTGGAGGCCAGCTAGTCCAACCCCCTGCTCAGTGCAGGCAACTGTTACAGCATCCCAGACAGGTGGCCATCCAGCTTCTGCTTGAAAACATCCAATGAGGGAGAGCCCACAATTGCCCGAGGCAGATTATTCCAGTGCTGGACAGCTCTTACAATTAAGAAACTCTTCCTTGTGTCTAGCCTAAATCTACCTCCCTGTTTATTAAGTACCTGGCACATGCTATATATATATATATATATATATATATATATATATATATATATATATATATATATATATATATATATATATATATATATATATATATATATATATATATATATATATATATATATATATATATATATATATATATATATATACAGCTATTTAGCTGTTGCAGGTCTGAATAGACTCGTCCGTGCCACAGAGGCTTACCTCCAAGTTCCTGTACCCAGAGGAAGCCTCCCGGGCTCCACCCCCCACCATAGGATGCAATGGTCACCATTTTGTCATCACTGCATCAACTGGGGGAGGAATGGATAGGATTGGGCTGATTGTGCTGTAAATAAATGTTTATCACTGGCGTCACTACAGGGGGGCGGAGCTCTAAGTTCCGCCGCGATCCGACCCTCCGTTACACGGGTGAACGAAGCGGCCCTGCTCTCTCGCCTTCGGAGCCTTTCAGGGCAGCGAAAGCAACGCGCAGGGAGTCTCCTGTGCGTTGTTTTCACCGCCTTGAATGGTTCCGAAGGCGAGGGGGCGGGGCCACTTCGTTCACCTGTGTGACAGAGGGTCGGATCGCGGCAGAACTTAGAGCTCCGCCCCTGCAGTGACGCCAGTGATGTTTATATTGTCAAATCCTCAATTTAGGTGCCTTTTAGATTATAGTGAAGGAAGAGATCATTCATGGCAACTCCTCTGGCAAATAGGTTCCCTTTCCACTGCAAAGAATAAGCTGTGCTTAGGAAGCATTAGCATAGTTCCTACCAAAAAAAAAGTCCTGTCCCACCATCTTTTTAGTGTGCTTTCAGCACATTCCTACACATGTCTACTCAGAATTAAGTCCTGTTGTGTTCAAGGGGGCTTACTCCCAGGAAAGTGTGCATAGGATTACAGCCTTTGACATGTAGACAGGAGGGGACTGATCTACAAAGGCTTGCCAGCTAGACCAGCAGTGGCGTAGCTAGACTGGAGCGGAGGCAAGTAGTTCTGCAAGACTTCGTTACACCGGAGTCAACGGCCCCTCCCCCTTGCTGTTGGAGCCATTCTGGCGGCAATGGCAACACGCAGGACACTCCCCTGTCACTGCCGGAATGGCTCCAACAGCAAGGGGGAGGGGCCATTTACTCCGGTGTAATGGAGTCTTGCAGAACTACTTGGCTCCACTCCAGTCTAGTTTCACCTCTGTCCAGCTGCTTTTTGGCATTGTGAAACTGAGAAAATGTTCCATAGTTTCATAAGGTCCCTAAGTAATGAGAGGCTCCTGAGTAAACTTAGTTGTTATTCAGTATGCCTTACAGTCCAATCCTGTCTAGTAGGATGTGGCGGCGCAAATAACACTTGGGACAAGAGTGCTGTAAAGAAACTGTTGAAGAAGCAGTGTTATATAGGCAGTAGTACTGTATTTGATGACAGTGCTTTCCAACAATGTACCCTAACCCAGGATAGATGTTAGGCTACTGGTCCTGTAATTTCCTGGCTCTTCCCAGATCCCATTTTAAAAATGGCTGTGGCATTGGCTATCTTCCAGTTCTCCAGTATGGAAGTCTGTTTTAGTGACATTGCATATTCAGATAACCATTTCACATCTGGGTTCTCTAAGAACTCTTAAGTATATATACCATCCAGACCTGGTGACTTGTAAATGCTTAATTTGTCAGTGAGAACTTCATAACTGATCATTTTTAACTGAGCTCTTTGGTCATCCTCCCACAAAATAATGGTCGAGGTGTAGGCCGCATCTAGCCTACAACTTCCACCATGAGGTACAGCGTTGGTCCCTACAAACACTGTACACATGGGTGGGGATGGGGCTTCAGGACATGGCGGGGCAGGGGCAAAGTGCACCAATGCACTCTTGCTTCCCGTCCACACACACACCACATGTTCATTACACACCTGAAGGTAAGATCTGTAAAGCATTTCCTTTAGCCATCCTTTCTCAGCTTGCTCACAGTCCAACTGCCTCCCTGGCTGGCTTCCTGCTTTTGATGCATTTCAAGAAAATGTTGTTTGTCTGTTAGGAATATGTTCCCAAATTCTTTTTTCACCCTTTATGGTTGCTTTACAGCAGTCAGTGCTGGTGGAACACACGTTCCACCAGCAGGGCAGTCCAATAGAACTGGGCTGTAATGTGTGTGTGTGTTTTTTCCTTGCACCTTTTTATTCTTCTAATTTGAGGAAGACTTACACATTTTTAAAGGAAGTCTCCTTGTCTTGAAAGCATGGCTGGTGCGAGCACTAACCAAAGCCAGACAACTGCTAGGGTTGTAGGGTCTACTGAGCCCCCAAACCCAGCAAAGTCCCTAATTCACCCTCCTTGACAGTTTCCCAAGTGCCAGGCAACCAATAGGGATGGACTATGGATTCCATCAGCATAGAAGTGACACAAAAACACCCGTGAAGGCAGCAGGACTTGTGCTCCAGTGGAGGCAGCAGGACCTGCCCAAAAGACCTCTCAACCTCAAAGTGAGCCCTGAGCACGAGACGCCTTCCAAATGTTGAACTCCTTGAGAACAGAAGGGCAGCAGAGGGGGGGGGGAAGGCAGGTGAACGCAGTGAGTTGTATCCTAAAGAGCACTTGCTCCGGCTGCCATCTCTCTTCCCTGCCCCTGAGCTCCCTGAAAAACCTACTCCTGAGAGTCAAAGAAGCCTCGGGAATTTTGTGAAAAACAGTGCAGAGCTATGAACACCCCCCCCCCCAAAAAAAGCACTGGAGAGGCACATTGCACAAACACTCCTTAGAAATCAACCCTATATACAGTATGTTGGCTCCTTCCCACAAACCGCTTTCTAATTAATTTTACTTGAGGGGTTGAAAAAGTGGGAAATTTCATTACGTTCATGTGAACACAATGCTTACAACCTGATCCTAGGCTTACCCAGAAGACAGTCCCACTGAGCTAAGAGGCATTTACTCCCAAGTAAGTATGCTTAGGACTGTTGCAGCACCTATAGGCTGTTTTCCATGGTCTCTCAATTGAGTGCAGCCTGTATGTTCTGGAAGGACAGTCTGTCTCAGCAAGAACAACAAAGAGCCTTGAAGTACCTTAAAGGCGGACAAACGTGTGGTGCCATAAGCCTTGGTGTTCTGTCCCTTTAAGAAGACTTTCTCCTTTCAGAGCCATCTTCCCCCTTGCCTCCTCCCCCCCCCCACACCACATCCAGCTATTAATATGTGCAAACTCCTGACACCCTGAATGGTTTCCCAATGCCGACACTAATCACATTTTAGGGAGCAGGTCAGCAGTGAAGGAGCTGAAATTCGTGTGAAAAAGTCTCTGGGATGGCCCCAGTGGCTCACACCTGCATGTCCTATTCATCTACACTGTTTATATATTGTCATCCACAATTAATTCTTTCCCGGAACGCTCCACTGATTGCCCTCCCGTTGCACAGGGACCCCATTCTGAGCCGTTGTGGCTGTTAAATTGAGCATGGGGCACCGTGATTAAATTAAGTTTTGTGGAGCTTTTTCTTTCTCTCCTCGCCCTCCCCGCCTCCTTTCTCTCTGCTCAATAATGATGCCTGTTGGAG
This sequence comes from Plestiodon gilberti rubricaudatus, assembly GCA_026170595.1. Lineage (NCBI taxonomy): Eukaryota > Metazoa > Chordata > Lepidosauria > Squamata > Scincidae > Plestiodon > Plestiodon gilberti. The sequence continues at coordinate 258,189,714 of JANXHW010000001.1, read as the reverse complement.
GATGGCTGGCCCGGGAGGACAAAGGTAATTACAGGCACTAAATGTGTGGGGAAGGAAGGTTTGTATTTCGAAGGGTGAACCAGGACAGCAAGGGGGGAGGAGAAATCTCTCCTGGATTATTAATGCTGCTGCTGCCCTTCACGAAGGACAAAACTGCGTTGGAGGGCAGAGGAAAGGAGCAACAGAACCACCACCTCTCCTGAGCAAAAAGGGGAGCAGCTACATAAGGGTAGGGTTGTTGCACTGTGTATGTACAGGCTAGTGGTGATACTTTTTTTCTTGAAATATTGTAAATGGATGGACACATAAACAACTTACCAGCTACATGCCCCTCAGTATGACAGAAGGGAGCAGGAATGAAGAAGAGGAGGGGGCCCATGCCTCTTCAAGGCAATGGGATAAGAGAGAGATGGTCTCAGAAGCAGCATGTGCGTTGTTTCCACTCTGAGAATCCCAACGTATCATTGATCTGGTCCTTATGCCGGGGCCACACTTCTCTCAATGACATGGTCAAAGTCTGGGCCCGCTAGGAAGCGCAAAAAAGGTGCCCGCATTGCCTCCCATTCACACTGTTCCAGACTTCCAAAGGAGAAGTAGATTGAAGTCCAGTTTTCAGGGTACAAATACCAGACTTAGCATCCATCACCCATAGCTGGCCATGCAGCCTTGCAAGCCCATAGGATGCAGAGCAAATGTGGACACATTCCTGGTCAGGAGATGCCAGGCTTCACTGGAGGAAGCATCTTCCCTCCGACGCCAGTTTTGTTTGGCCTGTCCATTTGCAACCAACTTATCATGGCAAATAAGAGATGGATGCTGGGGGGAGGCACAGATTCTTCCTTTCCCCTGCACAGGTTTACAGGCTGCTGATTCCAAAATGTGAGAGAACAGTAGGGATGGATGAGAAGCAAGTCAGGACTGCTCCTTCTTCACACTGAGGTGGCAACCTGAACACATACGCGGCATTTCTTCCTCCGCCAGTAGGTCAAATGAAGACTAATATCAGGTCTGTTTCTTGCATTGCAAGCTAGGGAAGGGAGAGGGAGGACGTTGCTTTGAGTGCAGCGAGTACGTCTGTGCACTCTGCATGTGTGCATGGATTCTGCTCTCTGTATGTTGCTTCTTCTGTTCCCCACAGGACTTATGATATGCATGTCGGCTAGAAGACAGGTGGTCACCCTACACTAGAAACCCACTGTGACAAAAGGACAGAAGCCAGCAATGAGGGGTGTTTTTTTTTTGTATTTACAATATGTCTAGTCTCCCCTATCCTCGAGCCTCAAAGAGAGTCACATGCTGCAGTGTATCATATAAAGTTAGCTGAGTGTGAATTGCCACATTAAATTTTGTATTGGTTAATTCATTTAACCTTGAAAATGCTGCCCCAACTGTAAAAAATACTTTCCAACTACATTTATATCATGGGTAAAATAGCCATTTTGGTATCATATTAACACAAAACAAACAACAAGTAAAAAAAATACTATCATGTACTGAGTATGGAAATTCTGAAATGATAGCATTTAGAATCAGCTTGTATGACACCCAGCTGGAAAAAGAAATTAGAAGAAGAGATCTTCGACCGGGCTTTCTGACCTTTTTTTGGCAAGCACTGCTTTTATTAGTATCACTCCAGGTACCACCACTGTGTGCTGTGTGCAGGATGGGCTCACTGTCCCACACTTGTCCCTGCAAGCAAAGAAGAAGTTCCTCTGGTTACTGCTGCCCCCTGATCTCTCTACCACTCTGCACCTTTCTTGCCCAACCCACATTCTTTGGAAGAGCCAGGCCACTGCACAGGTACACCTGTAGGGGTGTAGGACTGTAGCTCAGTGACAAGAGCACCTGCTTCACACGCAGGTCCAGTGGCGTTGTTAGGGGACGGGGGCATGGGTCCCCGCCCGCAGGGGTGTCGAGGTCGGAGGGGGTGCACTGCCGCCGCCGCGCTGCCAAATTTTGGCGGTGCAGTGGCGGCAGTGCACCCCCTCTGGAGCTCAACACACCTCCAAGCTCGACACAGCAGGTCTCAGGTTCGGTCCTTGGCATCTCCAGGTAAGGTGGGGAAGACTGTTGCCTGAAAACCTGGAGAGACGCAGTGTCTGACACAGTATAAGGCAGCTTCCTACATCCTTGTGGTGCTCTGCCACCCTAACAACCCCCACCTCGGATTGGCCAGGCCACATCAGGCACAGCAGTGTCATGCACACGCACACACACACACACACACACACACACACACGCACACACACACACACACACACACACACACACACGCACACACACCGGGCGGCAAGGGGACCAAGTACCACTTGTCACACTGTGAACTTGTACCACCACCTAATCACTGCCTTAGATATTCTGTGCCTTTCAAGTGATGGCGGATGACAACCCAGTTGTACTGCAAAGGGGCAAAGGGCACTGCATTGGTAGAACATCACTGAGTGCTTCCACATGTCCCGGGTACAATAGGTCAAACAACCTGGCGCGAGGGAATGATAGGAATCATGTGGTTACAGGTTTTCCTGCGCAATATGAACACTAATAATAATTTGTTCCAGCTTTCGTCAGAGAAAGGTGACACCAGATAGCCATCGTTTTGGGTCAGCGCTGAGCTGATGGACTCTGAGAATATTTTTATTCGTCATATTCTTGTACAAGCAGCCACTTAACTTTCTAGCAAGAAATAGCATTTTGAAAAAAAAGAGCTACGGTGTATCATTTCTGATCAGTTTGATGCATGTCTCTGCTGACTTCTCTCTCTCTCTCTCTGCACTGTTTTGGTTCCAGTCTTGTGTCTTGAAAGAAGACAGTATAGCCAGTAACCTCCTTCCACAAAACAACAGGGGCTTCTCTCATCTTCCTGGAGGAAGCAGCACACAGGTTGAACCTAAACACACTGGCACATGGATGTTCCTGGACCAGTTTAACAGCACAATCCTAGGCATGTCTACTCAGAAGTAAGTTCCATTATGTTCAATGGGGCTTACTCCCAGGAAAGTTAGCGTAGGATTACAGCCTTAAAGCGGTATCCTGGGTCAACAATACAAGGCACTACCCTTTGGACAGCAAGACAAAAATAAGCATTCAATGCGAATAAAGCAATACCAAGTGTTGGTTCTTCTAATTGTCTGGAAGGTAAATTAGCCCACAGTGAAAGACTGGATGGATTCAGATAGTCAGTTCCTGTTCTATGCACAATGGACTCCACCACCCAGTATCCCAGTCAAAGTAGAAAGGTATTTTGCTAACCACCCAATCATCTACGTTGAATGTTAGATTATGGCTAATTCAAATTGTTCTCGAAAGCTTATTGGACCCTACAAAGGGCGTCAAAGTGACATGATGCAGTGCAATCATGTGTGTGTCTACTCAGAAGTAAGGCTGACTGAGTTCAGTGGGATTTACTGTCCTGTAAGTGTGGATTGCAGCCTGAGTTGACAATGGCACCTGCCTCGTCTTGACCCCTTGCTGGGCCAATTCATACAGTCCCTTTTATTAGGCTTATTTCCATCTGTGGTTACTTTCTACTCTTAGACCAGCCTGAATGCGAGATGTGAGCCACTGAGTATCCCATTCCCACTATAGGTCCCAATAGCAATCATGTTCCACTGTAAAAATGAAAGGTGGTTTAACAACTGATACCACTTTCCATCTGGGGTGACAAAAAAAATCACTAAAAGTGAAAAGGAAGCCCTCCAAGCCCTTGTACAAACCACCACACCCAACAACCTAGTTCCACAGCTTTCCACCACTTGGTGCCTTTAAAGGCACTGATCTAAACATGCCACCACGGCCTCTCTCTACATTGACGAAGACACATTGGATGACTGGCAGCTGAATGTGGGACCTCAAAAACATGGTGTCTGAGGTGAGACAATATAAAAACTCTGTCTGCTATGTTCGATTTGTGATGACCCATTCACACATGCAAGTAATCCCTTGACATATTTACAGTCGTCAAGTGATGGAATGGAATGCACATATGTGAACTAGCCACAGTTAGTCAGAAGAACACTGATTCCTGGAAACCATTTTTAGACTTGGAGGCTCACCCAAAAATGTTTTCTCTGTGATTTTGTTGAACTGCGTAGATGTTAGAAGGAAGTCTGATTAAATGAAAGTGATAGAAACCCAGCTGGAACCTTTCCCCATCCCTTTCTTTTTGCTTTCATGCTTCCACACCTATTTCCTGGTACATTTCAGCTCCTGCCCTCCAGCTGCAGAGGGTAAGAAGCAACTCAGTGGGATGCTGCCATGTGTGTGCGGAGCCTAAATCGCCACATGATTTCTTTTAACAAGGAAGAAAAGACTTTAAAAACCATCCGCAGTGTGTCCTACCCTGGTCAGTGCACCCATTAAAATGCTCTACGAGCACGAGAACGTGTACCTCCCTTTTGCTTTGAACTGCACAAAAGTCATTAAACTGGTATCCCATGGTGCCCAGGTGTTAAAAGACACCTGATGAATTTCATCCGTAACTGCTGGTGTGCCACCTGCAACACCAAGGTAGCAAGCACTTGCAGGACCACCTTGCAAATGTGTTTTATTTGGGAAGGAAATGCAGCAAGGCTTAGTTACTCTGTATATGCATCCTTTCATCTCTTGAAGCTCCAAGGAGCATAAGCAGTAGCACAGTGAACCCAGAGGTAAACCTTATTTTAGAGTCTACTCCGCAGTGATGATCGTAGACTAGAAATCTTATTTTTCCATCCCATTACATTGTCATCTCCACCAGCTCCTCCCATGGTGGAGCAAACCCTCCAGGGGGTTTAGGAAGCTTACCAACATACAGTATCAGTCTAGACACAGTCTGTGCATTGCTCTCATTTATTTGGGGCCAAACATTAGACAGAGCAGAAAAAGTGGAGGGGTTGACCCTCCTCCCCAGGTTACTTTGGCCTGCCGAGAGAAGCCTCCCTTAGGATTTTTGTGCAGAGGATATCCTTCTTTAAGACTGGCTAAGTGGGTATGAAAAGTAGGTGAACGCCTCTTTGGTTGAGGGGAAGTTCCATCAAGTCCTTAAGAATGATGTTGTCAGGTCACAAAAGCTTTGATGAACCCCACAGGCTGGCCTGGCCTAAAGTCTGATCACCTCTGGACTGGCCACTGCAGCCTACAGTGACAAGAACTCTCAGAGCCATGATGAGTTCCAGCTGGCCTTAGAATTTGGGAGGTCTAGATTGATTGAAACCTGAAGCCAGGTCACCAACTCCTGACAGCTTTGCAGCAGGGAGGACCGATTATGAAACCACCATGCCTGTGAAACCAGTGCTGCTGACTTTGGGTTCTGCTATGCACCTCCTTTCTGCCCAGCCAGGAGGGTGCTGTAGAACAGGTCAATCAGGGCAGAACCTGCCAGGTATTAACCACGGGAGGCCTGAGCCTTTCTGAACTCCCCAACAGCTTGTCTGTCACCTGTCTTGAGAGGCCTACAGATGAGATGAGCCAATTTATTACATGCCACAAAGCCATAAATCCCCCAAGCCTGCTCTGTTTTGGTGATGGTGGTATCAGTGGAAGAGAGACAAAGAATGAGGGTGTGTTCAAGTACAAAATGTATCATAAGGAAAAGTCCTTGGAGTGTCTCCCTCATGCACTTAGGTGGTAGACTGTGGGGTGGGTGTCTATGTCCCTGATGCCCTTGTCAGGTGGTACCCACAGGGCCATGCAGGATGCCTGCCTGCCACTGGAAGGACGGGTCCCTTAATTAAGAGTTCGAAAGCAGAGGAATGTCATTATCCTGATGATTGTCAAGACATCACAGCCCCGCTCTTCGGCCTGTCGGAGCTGCCTTACGTGAGGGTTCCTGTTTAGAGTGACTGCAAGAGGAGAAACAAATATCTAAAGCTTTGCTAGTGCCAACCTGGAGTGACCATCAGCTTCACAGCCACTTCCTGTGGGGTGTCTCCCCCAGTCATAGCTTTCCAGGAAAGAAGCTAGTTTTCTGTAGCTAGTCCTGCCCACGTTGGGGGAAGAAAAGAGTGTCTTCTTCCTTTTACCCATTGGCACTTAAGAGGCACCTTTGAAGCAGTGACCACAGAGTGCCTGCAGACCCTCATCCTTCATTTTGATCCCCTGCTATTTTCTGAATGATGAGAGCATCTACCATGGTAGAGACCTTCTCCAACCCTACCTGAGTCCCTACCTTGGCACCCTCCTAGCCCACTTATAAGCATGCTACTTAACAGATAGATATTTACATGAATGTTCTTTTGTGCCCTGACAACTTTCACTGGACAATGGTCTATAAGGAATGTGCAAAAACAGGCTGAACATATTGTTCTAAACACATAGTTGAATGTCCCCTAGAGTAGACCACTGGTCAGGAGGAGAAGAAAGCTCCCTTACCACAGTGGGTAAAAAGTGGTGTAAAAGACATGCTCACCTATCTACATCAGTGATCTTCAACCTTGAGGTCATGACCCCAAGGTCCTGAGCAAGACAACATCTTTCCCGTGAAAGGGAGTGGCGACTAGGTGGTGATGGCAGCAATGGCACTTCTGGGTTCACGCCACTGCCACCACCGACTAAGTAAAAAAAAGGGTTGGGGATTTACCTGTTGATGGTGGCAGATGGAGACATCGCACAACCCAGGTTCTTGCCGTCGCCGCAAGATGGGTAAGTCTAAACCCCCCTTTTTTAGTTAGCAGTGGCGGTGGCGCAAACCTGGATATGCCGTTGCCACCATCACCGCCAAGTCACAATCATCAACATTTACCTTCAAGTAAATGACCAGCTGCAGCTGCAGAAATTCCCACTTCACCTAATTCTCAAAGGTATAGTAGCACTTATCCTACGTTACGTCTGGTCACCCTAGTTCAAGGAGGAGAAAGATGGACATACCCAATAGGAAATTATTCAGGCTAAAAATCTGTGCAGTTAAAAAAAGAGAAAAAACAGCCTGAGTGGCGTAGGATTGGCAGAAGCCCCTTATGCTTGCATAACTTGAGATATGGGCACCACTATTGTTGTAACATTGGTTGACTGTCATGGGTGCACACAGCCCAAATGGGTCTTGTTGAGATGCAAGCTGGGTTCGGGCACTCAAAAGGTTGCAGGTGACTGCTCTTGACTACAGAGTAAGCAGACACAGCACATCCCAATGCACATTTACTCAGAAGGAAGTCCTACTAGTTAAATGCGACTTCTTCCCAGGCAAGTATGCATTGGATTGCAGCCCAAGCCTCCTAATCCTTTCCCAAGTTGCAGGCAAGGAGGGCAGCCTCCCACCTTTCAAGCCGCAGTTGAACTTTCATAGGCACACCTATCGCTCAGGTTGCAATGATGTCTTAAAACCAAAAGCCCCAACAAATGCTCTTATTAAAAAACACTGTGGTTTAATCTTGAATACACAAAAAGCAGGCCTTTGAGGCTTGTGATGCATGTTGCCCCCTCCCTCTATTGAACCCAGAAATGGTGCCCCCACTGGCAGCCACACAGCTCAGGTGCTACACACACCTTACTCCCCGAAGATGTCGGTAGATATCTGGAGACCAGAATGATCAGTGCAGTTGGTAAATGTGTTTGTAAGCATTTTTCTAATTACCATAGGATAAAAGCCCTTTATAAATGTAATCTTGCTATAATTTCACTCTGAAGGACCTAATTGGTTTACAGACTTCTTGTTGATCCGTGCAGCTGACAGAAAGTGCCACCCCCCCCCATGTGCACTAATCTCGTTAGTTCTGTTTACAGTAAAACTTCCCAAAGCACCCCCTGGAACAGATAATGACTTCCTTTGTGCTGGGTTGCCCTTGGTTTGCTGTCAGAATGAGCAGATGGGAATTAAAGCATGTTCCTAACAACGATGGCCTTCTAGTGTAATTAAAACAAGACGGTTCCCCCCCAAGAAACACAACCTCTTTGGGAGGGCGGAGGGGCAGAATGCGGAGCCTGGATTTTGCTGGATGCTTTCACAGTTCCCACTCCAGGACATACCTCTCAAACGTTCCTCATGGCACTGAGCGCTTGGCTGTTTGTACTAGGCAGGGTTTACCTCTTCACCTGCCGCAGGCAGTTCTGGGCCGCCTGCCTGTGCAACTGTGGGCAGTCATGACCCTTACAGAATCAAACTATGAACTGATCTATAGACTGTATTCTGCTATGATCCTTTCAGGACTGCCTACCATGAAGCAGGTCATAGCAGGGCTCCGGCAGCAGATTGTGGGACAGGCAGGCCTTGGGGGCAGCCTGGCAGCACCCCCATCACGGGTGGCTCTCAGAGGAAAGAAGTTAAAATGGCACTACAATGAACCCTCAACTTAACAGACGGGCAGCCCAATCCTGCCTAAGATGCACCGGTCAGCCTAAATGGCCGGCCACTGCATCCTATGCAGCAGGATGCAGCCGACGCTGGCGGGGCCAGGGCTCACCTCGGGGAAAGGGGATGGAGCACGCTCTCCGCCGGCCTTTTCTTAGGCAGCATTGCGTCCTTCAGTTGCAATTATATGCACACTTTCCTGGGAGTAAGCTCCACTGCACACCATTGAACTTACTTCTAAGTAGATATGCACAGGACCATGCTACAATGGAGGGAACAGCAAAATGCCAAATGTCCACTAAATCAAATGCATTTACACACACACACACACACACACACACACACACACACACACACACACACACGGACAAAGCATATATGACTAGTTTTTAAAGAAGCAGTGTTCATTACTTCCAAAGTCTGTTTAATCGGGGTTCATTGTACACTGATTTCCTTGCCCTGCAATCAAAGAAAAAGAAAGAAGGGGAACAAATTTGAAAGAAGGAAGGAATTGGAGGTGTGGTAGTAACAGGGAAAAAATGGAGAAAGGGGAGGGAAAGGAGGGTGCGTCCCTTGATGTCCACCTCAGACCAGAAATGTCATGGGCCAGCGCTGAACACTCGCTTTCTTTTCTCAGAATTGGCCTTGCTTTCCTTGGGATGTAAAGCAGTATAATACTTTTGCATCAGGACTCCACTCCCCCCAGAGGTCAGACATTCCAGGGGCAGCATTACCCAGGTTTGGTTTTCTTGGATAAGACTAATGAAGACTGATGGCATTTGGTAATAATACTGTATTTGTTTTACTTGTAATTTTTATTACAGAGTAAAGAGCAAGCATTCGTACAAGGCAGTGGGTCCACTGCCCCACATCAAATCCCTGGAGAAGCCCTGCAAGAAAACATTTCTGGAGATGTACTTTGAAAGCTCTCGAGATCTCACTGAGATCTGGATCCCGTTGCTGATTCTGTCACTTCAGGGCAAAAAATTGCAGTAATTAGTTTCTGATGCAGAGATTGAGCCACTAACAGCCCAATCTTATCCTTGAAATATGCCAGCATATGTCCGCATGTACCGGCACAAGGACGTCCCTGCCAACGCAGAAGTCTGCCTGCCGACAGACGAGCCATGAATGCCAACACAATGCTGGAAAAACACTGTGCCAACGTAACTTGGACGCGGGTGCAACTCCACCAGCAAAGGGGCCAAATGGAGAGAGAGATTGTGGCTGGTAGGCTCCTACTGAAAGTGCCCCCTGTTGGCTTCCAAATGAGAATTGCTGGAACGTTGGGAATACAGTATAAGTCCTCACTTAAAGTTGTTTTGTTTAAAGTTGTTTTGTTTAAAGTTGATGGGAAAATGCCACGGGAACGTTTACATTTATCAATTAGCCTATGGCAAAATTGGTTTCATTATAAGTTGTTTCACTTAAAGTTGCAGTTTCCAAGAAGAATCTATTGACAACATTAAGTGAGGACTTGCTGTATTGTCTGGTTCTGGCAAAGTTAGTCTGAAGGTTTTATTTATTCTACCCAAGTTTCTATGAGATGTTTCTCTTCAGCAACATCTTCTGAGATGGAGAGTGTGACATTTTCTAATGGCATGGCTGAGAAGAAGAGAGCAGAAAGGTTATCTGAGCTGCCTCACACTGGAAATTCTGTAGAGCATCTTCCCTCTTTTACTAGTCCTGTGTGTGGTTTACCATTCAGAAGTTCCTTAGGCCCCTGATTTGTGCTTCACTCCTCAACAGATTCACAGGCAGGGCAGCCAGCCGCAGAAGTTTCCGTAATGCTTGTTTGGCTGTTGCCACACTTTGGCTCTCTGCGCCTCTTCAAAGGGTAGAGCTGCTCATTTAGCAGAGGAGGAGGGAGACTGGGCCCTGCTAGCTTAGCTACATACTGCTGTTTGGCACTTACTTACCATATTCCAACCTTGCACTTTGTATGGGGGAGGAAGGAGCTGCTTGCTCAGGGGAGGAGGGACACTGAAACTGTCTGCAGTCCTTCTCCAAGGTGCCCTCCCTGCCTCTGTGTAGTACTGATGGAAAAAGTCAGGCCGGAGCCATCGTACTGATAACAACCACATTGAGGTTAACAAGATAGGAAAACAGGAGAGGCCTCCTGAAAACTATTCTGGGTATTATTAGTTACAATGCCTTCTGAAGAGACGTAGAAGCCGATGACCCCGGAGCGGAGCCCTGGCCCGCAAATTGTACTTGAGGGGAGCAAGCGCATTCAAAAACATTCCAAATGCTGCCTGCTTGGGGTGAGGCGCTGCAGTTCACCTCACGGTCTCTCAAAATGTGACGACATCATGTTGTGGGTGAAGGAGGCCACTGTGGATGAGCAGCTGCTTTGCCTGCATCCTGGCATCATGGAGCAGGAGGGGAGGGAAGCTGTGGGGCAAACAGCAGTGCTCTCTCCCCAGCCTCCGTGCTACCTGCTTTCCCACTCTGTGGCAGGGACAGCCCAGCCAGGGGAGGGAAAGGGTGTGTCCTCTTTTGCAGAAGCACAACTGAGCGGCCCTGGTCCCTCATATAGGAGGGGGGAAAGCAATGCATGGGATGGAACAGACATGCCTGCCTCCCAGAAAAGAAGCTACTGAAGCAACATTCAATTGGTATGGCAACAGCTCGACATACGTGCCCTGCCAGAAGCTTCCTGCCCTGGGAGGTGAAGCCCTCCCCTTGGTGGGGTTCTTGCTGATGGCCCCCACCTGACAACCAGGAAGAGGTACCTCCCAGAAGTAAAGGCTACCCCAATTTGGAACCACTGGAGAATAGCAAGTGAACCTTTTCCATCACTTAATCACCATCACACAAGGTGAGGCAGAGACACCCCTTAGATCAGCTGGCACCCTTAGCACCTTGAAGGAAGGGGGATGTTGTAACTGGCAGAGACTTCCCTGCAGTTGTTTTGACATCTGGATTGTCTTAGCAACAGCTGGGAATTCATCCAGTGGAGACGAGGTACAGTCATTACAATTCAACATTCTCCCTTTTCGGGACTGTAGCAACCCTACTTCTGGCCTGCCAGGCAATTAGGCCATATGGTCCTCCTGAATGCCATGCTCGCCCCAGCAGCAGACAAGAAGAGCTTCACTCGCTGCTTTCTGTGTGTCATGCATCTGTTAAAGGCACAGGCAAACTGCTAGAAAAAAGTTGGCAACCTCGTTTGAAGGGAGAGTTGTGACAGATTTGACCACAGAAATGATTACCAGCCCTGCCATCTTTTGTGGGTACTGTGTAGAGATGTTAATTCTGCTGCTCAATCTAACAAGAGATTGAATGAAATATCAGCTACTGCAATTAGTAGGTTATATTAGATATATATAGATGTGGTTGCCTTGATTGAAATTATTAGGATATCACCAGTGATTCTGGAGAACTGTATAATAACAAAGAGTGAAAATTGTGAGCCACAAAGTCCCTGATTCAAATCTCATCTCAGACATGAATTTGCTCTGTAGCATTCGGCAAACCACTATTCTCTCAGCTTCAGCCCCTATCTGCAAATGCAACATTGGCAAAATACCACCAACTTACCTTGCAAGTAAGATAATGTAAAGTTTTGGACACTCTAAAGTGCTATCTACATATGAAATATGTGGCAGTTATTAGAATTGACCTTATGTTGTCATATATGGCAACAGTTAAATATGTCTTATTACAAAGAAAGAAACAAGTTGCTGGTTTGTTTGTTTTTAAAGACATTCACAAATTAATAGGATGTACTGTAGATTGTTGGGTGGCTAGCTTGAATGGGAGAGGCAATGATATTGAAGTCCTGCATTGCCATCTAGTGGTGTTCATGTGCCATTACATTGGCATTCAGGCTCAGTGAGCATTGCCACACAGCCAAATTTGATGGGAAAACAAACAAACCTTGAACTCAAGATGGTTATTTTGTATTGTGATATGCCATCCAAACCCTACTCGCCAAATTTCAGAAATGTCTGTTGGGTCAACTTTGAAGACTTGAGTATTATCACAAACGCCACCTGTCTTCACAGAGGAAAGAGGAGAAATCTTGGATTTTTCCACCCACAATTTTTTTTCCAGAGCACTGCGTAGTCCTCTGCTTAAGAACAGGTTAAGTTCAGGAGGTCTGTACTTAAGTGGAAACATTATTTATTTATTTGTGCAACGTCAGCAGAATTCTGAACAACTTTCTGTAGTAGGTGAAAAACTGTATAGAAATATTTATATAAATAAATCATTATCTATAGAAGATAGTTCATTCTCTCGTGAATACAGTATACACTTTGTGGTAACCCTGCTTTTTTGTTGTTGTTATAATGTACAATATGGGACTTAGAGCACCTTAGACGGGGGAGGGGCTGCATTTGTATTAGTTGCATTTTAGAACTTGCTTGTTACATTTTACAACACAATTTGCACGTGTATTTGTTGGAGAGGACCAGGAATACAGCTATGGGAGTCCTGTACTGGCTCTCTTTTACCCACCACTTCTGGGTCTCCAAAATGCAGCTTCTCTCTCCCTCTCAAAAACAGAGTGTCTCTCTCCATGCCAGAAACACAGCGTCTCTCTCCCTCTCGCAAGCCAGTGCTATCATGCCTGCGCAAAAGCATTGGAACAGATGGACTGCGCTGCGCTATAGCACTACACGGCTGTCCTTAAGTTGGCCGTCCTTGGATTGGATGTCCTTAAGTTGGAGACTACCTGCACGCAAAGCCATTCAAGTATGCTCTCACTCAAAACCGAGAATTTCAGCGGCTGCAAATGTGTTAATGTGTTTTTTTTTTCCAACCATCATTGCTGTGCTGATCCTATATAGACCATGTCCTGGCACCTGTTATTACACCCATTTGTTGTTAGTAGTACAATTTGATAAGTAATCCTTTAGGATCATGTTACCCTTCTTCAGACTACGATGAAATGGTCAGAACAGATTTTTTAAAAACTAAGAAAAAGATATTGAGTTGCACCATAAGAACTTCTGTACAGGGCCTTTAACATCCTTGAAAGCTTATGACCAATATGTCTGTCCTTAATGTGCCATGAGGTTGTCATTTCATCCAACAACAGCATTTTTGTATTGACCTTCCCCCCCCCTTTCATTTTTCTGTTTTTCTTTTTGGCAATCAGAAAGGGAAAGGTAGTTTCAACTGAGAGGTGATTGTGTTAAAACCTTGTTCAAATTATTGTTCTGTTTCCAAAATTTCAATCAACTCTAACAAGGAAAAACTCTCTTCTAGTACTTTTTCCTGTAGTCCCTTTCTGTCTCCCTTTCTCAGAACGTTTACATACCAACATTTCTTGGTGTCCTCATCGGGTTATTTCCTGCTTTGCATATATATACGTATATTTTTATACCATGTATATGTATATACCATGTATATGTATATATTTTATACTAGGCAAATTGCAAACTGTGCACCGAAGCGCTTCATTCCTTTTGCCACCTCATGTCCTTTTGTTGTTGTTCAGTCGTTAAGTCGTGTCCGACCCTTCGTGATCCCATGAACCATATCCCGCCAGGCCTTCCTGTCCTCTACTATCTTCCTGAGTTCGCTCATTTTCATGTTCGTTGCATCGGTGATGCTGTCTAACCATCTCATCCTTTGCCTTCCCCTTCTCCTTTTGCCTTCAATCTTTCCCAGCATCAGAGTCTTCTCCAGAGAGTCCTCTCTTCGCATTAGGTGGCCCTTTCTGGGTCTATTTGGAGTAGTCCTCCGCTCTTCCTCAGTAGCATATTGGACACCTTCCGACCTGAGGGGCTCATCTTCCAGCGTCATATCTTTTAGCCTTTTGGTTCATGGGATTTTCTTGGCAAGGTTACTGGAGTGGGTTGCCATTTCCTTCTCCAGTGGATCACTTTTAGTCAGAGCTCTCCGCTATGACCTGTCCGTCTTGGGTGGCCCTGCACGGCATAGCTCATGGTTTCATTGAGTTATGCAAGCCCTTTCACCACGACAAGGCAATGATCCATGAAGGGGTTTGCCACCTCATGTCCTAGGGCAAATCAAAGCTACTGTACTGATGCCAAGGAGAGCCACTGAATTCAAGTGGTGATGAGGCTGTTTAACTAGACCTGAAATAGTTTGCAGGAATACGAGAGACCCTCAATCAGGTCATATCCCATGAGAAATACCTTTGGCACCAATAAAGGCTTTTCTTAATCTAGAGCAAATAGTAGCCCCTAATGGGGGGGGGAGATATGATTAAAGTCTCCAACCCCCCCCTCCATCCATACTGTCTCCCCATGTTTGTGCTGTTTACATTAGAAAGACCAACCCCAATCAAGAAATAGATGTATCATTTATTTGGACCAGAGATTAAAAAAAAATTAAAAAAAGAAAACAAAGTATTAAGCCAGACGTGGCATGATGGAAGATCTGTGAGCTGATCTCTGCATGGTGTGTGTGGGGTGTGTGTTTTAACTTCAAAGCAGCCATGGCTGGCTCTGATTGGGTTGGAGTACAGATACCATGGAGCACAGATACCATGCAAGGGGAGTTTTCTCACATAAAAGCAACACTCCACAGGCTAATATTAGCCTGCTGGAGGGGAAAAAAGGTAGGTATCTGTGTGGTGTCCTTATTTCTAGCAAGGCTAATAGTAACTGTATGTGTGCGTGTGCGTGTGCGTGAGAGATTTTAGATGGGGAAAATGCTGCTAGAGAGAAAGTATTAAAACACCCCGTCTCAACACTGCTGCACCAACCCTAATCAGATCCCCAGTGAATGCTTCCACATAATGTCCATATCAAGCAAGGCACCAATTCGGCAGGGCTGTAGCCTTTCCCTCCGGGTTGGCGCACAGGCAGGAGGACCCGCCCGCCCCGCAACCCGGGGAAAATACATTTTAAGGGGGTACTTAGGGGTAGGGCATCTGGGGGTACACGGGGCAACCGGAGGCCCGCGTAGGGGTTCGTGGGCTTCCAAAGGTTGAAAACCCCTGGTCTATAGCCTATGGGGGATGTTGGCACGTACAAGGGGGATGTTCTACATGGGACGGTACTAATGTAACAGCTGCTTCCAAGTGTCTTGGATGATGTTGAGTGGAGATGTCTTTTCTTCCCTTGTGCTTTCAGGCAGGTATGATTGTCCTGCTTCTGTCATCTGTTCCCATCATTGCTTTGTCCGTGATCAGTGGTGGAAGCAACATATGGACAATCTTCACTCCACGCCTGCTGGGGACGTATGCTTTGATGCCTTTCAGTGGCTTCTCCTTGGGCTACATCCTGCCTGTGTTCTTCAACTTCAGTGATCAGCTTAAAGCTGCTTATGTAAATAGCCCTCCATGAAAATGGTCACCAGGAAAACCTGACACAAGGGAGCTTCTTATGTTCTAGTGTATATAATATGGCCAAAGGCACAGAGTCCATCTTTTTCCCAGATGTTTTTTTTTCCCCCACATCACTAATTAGCCTAAACCCAGAAAGCAAGAGGACAAAGAGGCAAATCCACTCCAGACTTAACCATGCACTGGTTTGCCACAACAGGGCAGATTGAACTAGGTGTCCCTTGTAAAAGTATATTTCAAGAGATCATAGCACTGGCAGTTTCCCAGTGTGTTGCTTTTCAAGGACACAGGTTACAGAACACAGCCCTAGCTGTCCGCTTTCCTTTCATGTTAAATTCAGCAAAACAGAGCTACACAACAGGGGACAGTACTGACCTGCAAACCAGTCAGTATCACAGCTCCCAAGGAGCAGCAGAGCAACAGAATGGGTAAAGTGGGGTGCCAGGCTACTACTCCTCCCGTTCAGGCTTGCTGATCTCTACCAGTTTTGTACAAGGGATTTTGGGTAGTGGATGGATGTGTCCCCTCAGAAACTGTGTATCCCCAGGTTCTCTGGAAATGTGTCCTTCTACAGAGTACAAAATGCCCCAAGAAAACTACATGTCTCTTGATGAAGAGCCTAATGTTACATGGGTTACATTACTGGATGAAAGAAAAGTTTCTCTCTGCAACAGTAACCCATGCGATCAACATGAAACAGCCCACACCTAACTACAAAGCCCCACCCCTTTGCCATCTCCCTTGCCTTTCAGTAGTTTCTTTCTTGTTTCCGATTACCAAATATTTGGTAAACTCCAACACAGAGAAGAGGGCACTTTGAAGTGTTCTTGGTAAAACTAACCATGACCAATCCATGGCAAATGATCAGTTTTTAGTACTTTGCAATCGAGGCACGCGTCGCTTAACGATGGGGACATGTTCGTTAGTACACTCTATGCTGAAATCGCCTAACACAAACTTAGATGGTATAGCCTTACTACTGTATTGTACAGGGGTGGCCAAAACGCTTAATGTAAGAGACACATACGATAAACTTCAGATGTTTGAGAGCCGCAATATTTAAGAAGCATTAAAATTCTTAAATATATTTACTCACCATGAACATTAAACTTCTGTTTTAATCCAGTGGACTCCCAGTTTATACCTGGTAAATAAGTATAAAGCTTGAAAAATTCTTATTTACCTTGTATATTAATTGTGATGCAAAAAGGAGCTCAGTCAACATTTTTCAGAGAGCCACACATTATACATCAAAGAACCACATGTGGCTCAGGAGCCGCAGTTTGGCCACCCCTGGTATAGTACATACATGCACCAGTAACATAGTCGTCATTATCAAGTATTGTGTACAGTGCATAACTGTATATGTGTACTGTACATAACTGTATATGCTATGCGATTATATGACTAGCAGCGCAGTAGGTTGGTTGGGTGGCCAACCTTTCATCATGAATACTCCTGGACCTTTAATGGTTGTATTGGTGCAGGCATTTCAGCAGGTGCATCAGCACATTTAAGGCCGACCCACACTACATGAATCCTGGCGCGTTACAGAGATGTGCAGAGCTCTCTGTCACCATTGCGGAAGTAAGTGGAGCAGCTGCGATCTCCCGATTTCCAGCACGTACATAAAGCTGAAAACCCATCTTTTGAGGAGCGGGTTCGCAGAGCTACTGCAGCCAACCAATCAGATGAAAGAGTGGGATGAAAGGGGCTGTCAATCAATTGGAACTTACTCGAGTCCCCGATTTCTCATGGATCCATTTCTCCTTCTCACAAAAGTTAACAAGATGAATTCTATTCCCAGCACAAATTATTATGTTAGTTTTCTCTCCTTCCTGCCCCTCTCTCTTCTCTCGTGTATCGGACCGCATTTGTGCTTAACCAATCACTGCTGCGCTTTCTAAGAAGGCAGGACAACAGGAGGAACAGGCGGGAAGACACTCCTTCGCCCAGCTCTGTGCGCAGAGGCAGAAGCCTCCGCGGCTGAGCTTGTGTAGTGTGGGTCAGCCTTTAGCAGCACCATCAGCAATTGCAGCTGCCAGAATTCAGTCTTCTACACACAACTCTTAAGAACGCAGATGCCCTAATGGTGGAAGGTTGGCCACCCCTGCACTAGGCAATAGGAATTTTTTCAGCTCCATTATAATCATCGTATATACAGTCCATCATTGACCAAAATGTCATTATACAGCACATGACCATATTTGGGTCATTCCATGTCAAATCAACCAATGAAAAATCCATTTTGGAACTTGATGTCATGGATTTTGTTCTTTTTTGGTACATTTGTACCTTACCATGAGATGTTTAAACATTATTTTTTTCAAAAAAAATTTTTTGCCATTTTTAGGCAATTTTGAAAATTCAATCTCAAAAATGGGTGGACAAAAAAATCTGATTTTTTTTAAACATCTCATGGTAAGGTACAAATGTACCAAAAATGAACAAAATCCATGACATTAAGGTTTCATGCATTGGTTGATTTCACATGGAATGACCCATTTGCATCACACTACCTTCTACTAAAAGTACACCATATTTATAGCTTTGAACTGATGGCGAATACAGGATGCAGCCAACCAATTGATTGGGGTTTTTTTTAGCACTCCTTGGGTGCTAAAAAGCTAAACAAACCAGAAGTACCTTGCTTTCTTACGCAGCAGTAGTACAGTACTGAAAATTGGTGCCCTCAACCTCACAGCCTGCGTGCCCACCAGTTTTACATGCAAGTGTAACCACCACCACCACCACCCCATCTACTCAGGGGATGAAGGGGTACCTGGTTAGGACACCCCAGACATCTGAAATTGCCAAAACCAGGAACATGGACCACTGTGGCTGCTGTTCCTGCATCACCTGCTAAGCCACCGGACACTTACTGTGTGATAGGAGTGGAAGTAGTGGTTGCAGTGTGCAGATGGGGTACAGCCAGGCATGGGTGTGGGGCTCTGCACATGCCCAACCAGGTCCCATTTGTGACATTAGCCCTCTTGTGTATTATCCACCCCACCATTTCAATGGGAACTGCTGATTCATCAAGAATCTGAAATTAGTAAGAGTACTGTTTACAGTTCTGTATGTTCTGGTTTGCTCCAACAAATATTTTTTGTGTTCTAGTTCTGCATATAATTAACATCAGTTGTGCAAATCCAGAATGTCCATTTCTCTTTCCTGGCAAGGTTGAATGTTTTGAATTTTGCCTAGCATGCGCTGAAGGCTTTGTCTTGCATCAGCGCATGCTAGGCAAAATTCAAAACATGCACCTTTCTCCATCCTACACTTTCATAATGGGAAAAGCAGCACAACTCTTGAATTTCTGCCTACCACACAGCTGTTACAGACACAAGGCCCTGCTGTGAAAACCACTAGCAACTTTAAGGTAATATACTCTGCATATGCTCAAAGGCACCATCTCCTTTATTTAAATATTTCAAACTGAGAACTAAAATTATGGGATTTGGTCTAATACCTGGTCTTTAAGCCAAGGCTTGAATCAAGCTCTTAAAAATAACCAGCCCATTACTCAACCAGATCTGCTCCTGCCACGTACAGTAAGTAGGGCAAGGTGGAAAAATTAAGCTCAAACCTTTTATTACGAAAGACGCCTTTCTCTAGTTTGTATTAATTTAAACATACAAAGTCACGCACCATGGGTAAGGCAGAACAATTCAGGCCACAGTGCCTGTAGGTAATTAACTTGTCTAGGCACATGATTCTATAACTACATCTCGGGATAACTTCCATGCTCGGGATCATTAAAAAAGGGATTGAGAATAAAACGGCCAATATCATTATGCCTTTGTACAAATTGATGGTAAGGCCACATCTGGAGTATTGTGTCCAGTTCTGGTCACCACACCTCAAAAAGGATATAGTTGAATTGGAAAGGGTGCAGAAAAGAGCGACCAGAATGATTCGTGGCCTGGAGCACCTCCCTTATGAGGAAAGGCTACAGCGTCTGGGGCTTTTCAGTCTAGAAAAAAGGCGCCTGAGGGGGGACATGATTGAGACTTATAAAATTATGCATGGGCTGGAGAGAGTGGATAGAGGGAAATTCTTCTCCCTCTCGCACAACACCAGAACCAGGAGACATGCACTAAAATTGAGTGGAGGGAGTTAGAACAGACAAAAGAAAATATTTCTTTACCCAGCGTGTAATTCATTCTGTGGAACTCCTTGCCACAGGATGTGGTTATGGCACCTGGCCTAGATGCCTTTAAAAGGGGTTTGGACAGATTCATGGAGGAAAAGACCATCACAGGTTACAAGCCATAAGCAACCTCCTGGTTTTGGAAGTGGGTTTTCTCTGTGCCAGGTGCAGGAGAGTGTCAACGGGAAACAGGTTATCTTGTGCTCCCTGAGGCATCTGGTGGGGCCACTGTGTGATACAGGAAGCTGGACTAGATGGGCTTTTGGCCTGATCCAGCAGGGCTCTTCTTATGTTCTTATCTACATAGGCACATGACACTAATGGCCAGGCCCTGCCCTTTTGTGTATAGTCAGACATGGCTCTTTCACTAATGCCCCATCAATGCAATTGGTTTTCAGTTTCAAGCACAATGGGGTAGCTGGCAAAAAACAATTAGGGCCCACATCTACACAAGTCATGACACAGGGGCAGAAGTGAGACAAGACCTTTTAGTAGTGGGGTAAAAATGACATCTGTTTTAAGAAAATAAAGAAACCCAAGACTTTAGTGTAGCTGTGATTTAAGTAACAGCATGTTGTCTGTACGTACCTCAACCCCAAGACAAAGTTCAGGTCTTTATGATTGAGCAATGGAAAAGCTCAAGCATGCTGAGCATTTTTTTAAAAATGCTACAATCAAGAGTACTGTTCATAGTTACCACCATCACATTTCAGGGGTAGCAAGAGCCGAATTGCTAACAGACCTGCAATATAAGATGAGTCTTATAGTACAAGACTAACCAAATTATTTCAGCATGAACTGGAGCATGCTATGAAATCCTCAATAGGCAGACGTGTGCATGTATGCAGAGACATGCCTATGATAAAAACGTTGTAAAAAGGTTGGATCAAAGAGAATGGAAGAGGAAGTTTGTATGCAAAATACACATTGAGAACTCACAACTGTAACAAAAGACTCGTGGGCTAGGTTATCAACTCACTCATGGAAAACACAGATGTCCAAAAATGCCTGCTCATTTCTTATTTTTGTTGCAAGACAAACTCCTCTCTTGCAAAGGAAGGAACAGCATTTTCCGCAGCTGCCTGTAAGCCTCTAAAACTTAACAAGCGAGAGATCATGGCTTTCTCTTCCCCAAACCTCTAGCAAACGTTGACAAACCTGATTTTTTCCTCCACTTCAGCCAAGGTTGTTTGAATAAGAGCAAGTATTTATCTTACTATTCCTTTTAACTGCAAGCAAGCTTAGTTGAGGAGCATTGTTGTACAGCTGAGAAAGGTAAAAAAACCTGACCAAATTCCTGTGTTCTACTTCATCCTGCAGAACAGAGAAAAATCCTTTCCTCTTATGCAAGTACTGGGTACATGTTGAGGGGAAGGGGCAAAATAGCTGGCGAGAACAGGAAGGCTCAGCTAATGCATCAGGCACTGGGTGTCAGTATTCACAACTTGAGGCACAGTAGCCTGGAATGCAAAGAGGGGTGGGAGTAGGTCACTGTATACCCAGTTGTAAACAGATCTACTGAAGAATAAGGCCCAGGCCTCCGGCCTCCTTCGTTTCCACTCAGCCCAGAGCTCAAGCAGCACAAGCTATGCGTAGCCAAGTCAAGGCTGATTGGACACCTCAAGAAGGAAGTGCTAGTTATAGGCACAAGACAAGCTGGTTTGGCAGGTACTACACTTCTTATGGAAACTAGAGCAGCAGCTCCTAACATGGGATTATGAAGTGAAATGATGTCATCATAATTGGAAAACTTAATTAAAAACAGTATTCAAGTATAGCATCAGCTGTAATCATGTCTTCCACACTGGCCTGTAGAGTTGGGTAAGAGTGTAGGCTTTTCACCACATGGTCCCAAGCTCCTTTGCATTTAGCTATCGCTAACACCATGTACCAGAATGCATTCTGCCAACACACAAAACTTGAATCCAATCCTACTTTTAGCCTTTTCCCTTTTAGAAAGCTTCCTGATTCTTTAACCAGCATTCAGCTGTTTTGCACAGCTCAATTATCAAAAAGCATTTGACCTGTTTAGGATAAAAAAACAGACATGTTTTTGAATAAATTTATTAATATTGACCAGTATGACTGGAGAGCTGGCCAAGGCAGAAAATAATGCTTAGAAGCACTGGGGGGAAATCTGAAATAAAAGCTTTATTTACAGCTGGTGTAGAGCTCTGTAACCAAATATTCAACACCCCAAAATGCCAATTACTAGAATACATCAAGAATGTTCAAAAAAGTATGGTTTTTTTAAATATGAAAAGTTTCTTTAAAGAGCTCTACCAATATACACAAAGCTATACACTTCTGACTTAATGAAGTGAGCAGGAAAAGGATTATCAAAAAGACAATACAATTAGATCAATAACGTCAGTGGTCCACATATACAAAGCTGTTAAATTCCCAACTCCCTCCCACTGTTCAGTCCTTCCCAGAAGTCACATACTTACCACAACTATTAGCAAGTATGTTTTTTTTAAAAAAGTTCCAGGAGCAAGAAGTTTAAGCTCAGTTGCCACTGTCAACAGATCTTGACCTCGAGCGTGATCGCTGCCGGTCCACAGAAGCTGGCGACTTGGATCTACTCGAGGAAGCACGTTTCTGGCTCTTTTCAGGGGCAGGAGACCTACTAACTGAGCGAGACTTGCTACGGCTACGGCTCCTGGATCTGGTGTAAGACTTGCGGCTTCGGGAACGAGAACGGCTGCGAGATCTTGATGAGCTCCTGCTACGGGAGCGAGACCTGCTCCTAGACCGACTAAAAATACAAAATGCCTTTCTTAGATTCGATACACATCGGGATTTGGAATCATCAGTATCCAAAGTTTACACTCAATCTTAATGTGCAGACAGATTTCTAAATTGCTCCTACCTGTGTCTTTTGCTGCCTTCAATTAGTTTGATTTTCCTTCCATTTATTTCTTTGCCAGAAAGTTTTTCAATAGCATTCTTAAGATCACTGTAAGAGGCAAACTCAACCACCCTAATAGCAAAATAAAAAATGCAAACAAATCAGCTTGGTTCTAGATACTTCGCTACGTAACTAGGCCCCTTATTAATACGAGATTCAACCACATAACATACAAAAAACACACACTTCCAAGCTACTTACCCTTCATTTAATTTGGGCCTATGTGCATCAGCAAAAGTTACTTCTCCTGCTTGTCTCATGAAGTCTTTGAGGTCCTAACACAGAATCAAATATGTTACGAAGAGGCAGGTAGTGTTTATGCAAAATATTTAAAAAATTTACTACTGTAAGAAAAGATGTCAAGATAATTAAAACGCGGCAGATGCCACACTGAAGATAATTCTATGTGTGATGCAATACATCAGGGCACGAAATAAATGAACAGCATATTGCTTTAAGCAAAATGCTCAACTTTTAACATTAAGTTATCTTTCTATACAGTTTACTAGACTGAGTGTAAAAAGTGTATTTGTAGCAAAGCACTCTGAAATAACGTTTTAAGATTAAGCAATACAGTTACAAAAACACCAGTTATTTTGTGCCCCATATGTCATTAAAAATATAGTTTACTTTACCTTCATTAAAATTTCCCTAGGCTAGGCAAGCAGCAAACTGCATTAAGCGATCGAAGATACCGTCATGGTACATGCCCGACTGGCTCTTCGCCAACCATTTGAAGAATACTACCCAGTCGATGGAAGCCTTTAATCGCACAGCCCTCCCTATTAGCGGACTACTGAGACGGATCCAGATATTCTCTACTCTTGTGCAGTTACACCAAGGACCACCTTACTGCGATCAGGATTCCAACGACCACCTAATGCGTATCTTTCAATTTTCTCGATCAGGATCTCTTATTTCGAAGCTTTACAGGAGGTACAGTTCTCAACTTAGGAATCAGATCTCGTTAACTCTCGGGGATCGCTGCAACCCGGCACTTTAAGGAAGTGCATCGATTACGTCTAGACCGGCAAACACAGATCTAGAGGTGGCCAACTGATACACTGGAGGAGCTGACTGGAAAAGTCAACCAGGCCCAACCAAGAGTGACCAAGACACAACGATTAGGATAACCCACAGGCACTCCTCGTCATAAGGCCAACGACACAGATAGGCTGGCAAATAAAATGGATTTTTAAAGTGGTTAAAATGGATTTTGAAAACAAGATAAAATTACATTAACACACACTACTATTAATCTACTTTTGAAAATGCATTTAAACATTAAGTATTAATCATTTTGATAATGTTTTAAACTTAAGATAAAATTAGTTCTAGTAAAATATTTTACAAATTACATACCCACTTAAAAAAATCTACAGAGAGAATCATGTGTTAACAAACCTGCCAGCTGACTCTGGATGACAAATTTTCTACGATAAGGCGATTTTCTGTCCTTACAGGCGGAGCATTTCTGGTAGTGATAGAAGTTTTAGTTCAGTACTTAGTTTGGTAGTTATTCCAAGCAAATACCGATAGCCATTTCCCCTAAACACAGCATTTAACCTGAGACAGAGATACATACCTTCTGTCATTTCGCGGGCGACGGCTACTAAAACGGTCAGAGTAACGTCCTCTGCCTCTTCCACCTCTAGAACGAGCCCTTGCATGTTCAATTGTAACTCTGGAGAAGAATACAATTTAAAAGCCACTGGTTTTGTCTCATGGAGCACACTTGCATAAACCCACTGATCAGAAACGCACCAGCATTATTTAGACTTAGATTCAAGGAGCCAAGTCCTTAATTCTTCCTCTATGATGAATGTATAATGTGCTTATTTATTCTAAACAGTTGCAAAACACTAAAAATATCAGGGTTACCTTTCACTGCAAAGCTCTTTTCCATCCAATTCATAGACAGCATCATCAGCATCTCTTGGATCTTCAAACTCCTGTTAAACAGGAAGCAACTCCATCAGCAACATACTGAATTGTGACTCAAAGGCCAGCGAAATGCCAAGTAGGACCTAGAACCCAACTTCAAAATCCCCCCCCCAAGCCATGAAGTCATTAGGTTACTTTGGGCCGTTCACTCCTTCTCAGGCTAGCCTACTTCACAGGGTCATTGTGAAACAGGGAGGAAAAAGAGAACATGCACCATGCTTCGCTCCAAGAAAGAGTGAAACATAAATGTAATAAGTAGAGTTCTACAACTTAATAGCCTGGATTTGTATTGTGTTAGGAACACCAAACAGCAGGTGGTTAAGCTACAGCATGACTACAGGTATAGACAATTATTCTCAAGCACAGCTGAACTCAATGGGAGCTACTTTAAACATACATATATAATCAGGTTGAAAGTGGATCAAATTTGGCATCACTTTCATTTACAAACTTGTACTCTTAGATATATAAAAAGAGAACTGGCTACAGCCCAACTCTACACGTAGATTTTCCACATTTGGGTTCCACCACTCAAATCCTGCCAGCGAGCAAGGTCATACACTTCCACTTACCACAAACCCAAAGCCCCTTTTCAGGTCAATATCTCTGATCCGTCCATATCCTTTGAAAAATCTCTCCACATCCTTCT
Source organism: Plestiodon gilberti rubricaudatus (assembly GCA_026170595.1). NCBI lineage: Eukaryota > Metazoa > Chordata > Lepidosauria > Squamata > Scincidae > Plestiodon > Plestiodon gilberti. The sequence goes on along the minus strand of JANXHW010000001.1, from coordinate 258,164,530 downwards.
CTCTAGCTGCTGGATTCAGCCTTCCGATGAACACACGGCAACCACTCATGGTGTCACTGAATATGGATCAGCTGTAAGAAGGCCAGATTATTAACAACAAATCAAAAATGCAGATGTTCGAATCCCGGAAGCTGGCGAACACGGGTCAGAGGCTGCAGGCATCGCCAACCAGTTTCGCTGTGCCGCAGTGCCAGCTCCGCCCTTCACTGCCGCAGTCTGACATCAGGAAAGGCAGAGCGCCAAGTAAACCCCGCCCCCAACTCAAGCGCTCCAGTCGCAACGGGCAACAGAGCACCGTCCTTGCTGGTCCAATTGGAAAACGCCACATTTGCAATGCCCTTTATGACAAAGCGCCCCTGAAAGGCGGCCGGCGTTGAGTAGCGCATGCGCTCTACCGTAGCTCGAGTTCGGCTACCCGAAGCCAACGCCATTACTTTCACAAAATGGCGGTGGGACCGCACCCAGAATCAGTAGTGGCGCCGACGCTAGACCTCATGGCATCTCGTTCTGCGTAGTTAACAATACGTCCGGCCATCCTACTCTTCCACATAAAGGCGGAAATTGACTCTTAGTTCTTCCACATTAAGAGCTCGGAAAGAGAGACTGCCCATATCCCCGCTAAGAGAAACGTCCCTTTCCACAACGGCTCTGCCAGCCGGCCGTCCACCCGCCCGAGTTCGCTCTCCTTGCAGACTCCACCCCAGACTACCAATCTCCTAAACCTACACAAACCTGCACTGCGATCAGTCTATTCTTGGTAAAGACGTCAACCGGCGCTCGGCAAGCAACCGTCTCCCTCAACGTTTCAATCTCGACTGGCCCGTTCGCTCGCTAACTGCGCCACAAAATGGAACCTAGCACCACGTGACAATGAGGGCACGTGACGCCCTGGCGACTCAAGGATAGGCAGAGAGCGGTGGAAAATCTAGGTCAGCCGTGGGGGAAGGGCACTGGGCTCGGCTGAGTCACGGGAGGCGAGGAAGGTGAACGGGTTAGATTGGTGTGTGCGCCTGCGCAGTTGAAAGGCGGTGGGTACTGTTTTCCTCTTCGCAGAAATGTCACAGCTACATGTTCGCGTTTAACTTTCTTGCAATGCAAGCATTGCTATACGTGTCTGCTCAGAAGTCAATCCCACTGATGAATGGGATTAACTCCTAGGAATGTGTATGATATTGCAGCCCTAACCATTTTTTCTGTGTCACATCCTGTCAACTCCCCTCTCCCCCCGTCCGACCCTACTACTTACGTCCTACGGTGTTTTCAAATCAAGTAGAAGTTCCTAGCTGACTTTTTCATAGACAGACGGAGGGGAGCAGAGGCAGGCTGTAACTAGAGGGGTTAATGAAATCCAAAGTAAGCAATTGCACTGTTACTTAAGCAGTGAGGCGGCGGGAGGGCTCGTTATAAAACTCCTTGTTATCGCCTGACACGTCGTGTGTTTGGTATAATACAGCTTGCACACATCCTCATCATCATACAATAGCCTTCCGTGTTATGCATGCATGCATGCATGCTTAGACTTACTTCTAAATCCCACTTTCAAATGAGACTCACTTCCACGTAAACGTGGGCCCTCCTCTCGCACACTGAGCAAACATTCGCAACCGGGATGCTAGTTTTGTTCTACGACGTCAAGTCTGTCTTCTCAGGCGCGCGCCCGCACACACAGACATGCTTTCAATTCTAACTACAATATTTTTCTCTCTTCCATGACCTCTTTGGCACCTTCCCAGAGTTCCATCTCTTCGTTCAATTGCTAATTATTCGGTTCGGTTGCTAACACAGGGCAATTGTATTTCCAGGTTAAGCTACCTAACTAAACCAGCTTAACTGCAGTTTGCGTTCTCTACTACTGTACTAAGAAGAACTTTAAAAACCCCAGGGATGTGAGAAGCCACAATTACTATGGAAACACCTCCAGCGTGTACCAATCATGGGGCAGCATGCCAACAATGGAGAGAGAGAGAGAGAGAGCGTGCGTGCGTGCGCCAACCAATGGCCAACAATGGGAAGTCATTGCGTACCACACCACACCCAACACAAACCTGCTACGGCACCTTCCCTGCAGGAGTTACTGTGGCACAGGGCCACAAACAAAGACCTGCCCAGAACACCACACGCCCCTATTGCATAAACACATGGTGCCAAGATTAAGAAGGACATTCCTGACTGCATCTAACTGAGAGATGAAAGATAACTCCCTTGGGAGAAAAGCAGACCTATTGAACAAAGACACACGCCTGCCCAGGGCAAGGGTTCAAGCCGCCGAACCTATCTGGTGGAAAGAATTTTGACCAGGGAAGGACCTGGGACAAGCCACAAGGGGAATCCCAGATGCACCCAAGCAAGCAATGATGTTGGTAGGAGCCAGGCAAAACCAGCTGAAATTCTGTCAGGCAGCTTGTTGTAACTAGCTATGTCCTTGTCAAAACTTTTGCATGATGGGGAGTTGCTGCCTCAAGATGTCAACACACCACATGCAACCCTCATAGCCCCAGTGGCCAGGGAAGCACCATCAGGAAGAGCCAATGTGAGGACAGCAAACACAGGTCCTAGAAAGATAAGGTACTCGCAGCAGTTCCCAGGGCAACTCCCTGGGGGGACGGGACCTGAATGCATGTTGCAATTGCAACACACACATGATGGATCCATCCCAGAGGGGGGGGGGCGACCTGTAAGAGGGTGCATTGTCCTGTTGGGGTGGTGGAAAAGAACAGGTAGGATAGTTTGGTATTTAAGTGGAATCCGCTTGGGGCAGGGTATCTACAATGAGAGTTCTGAGAAGATATGTTAACAAAGTGCTGTTCTCATTTATCTTTTGAAAGCAGCAGCTTGTTTGTATAAAATGCTGTCTTTGTGTGCAAAGTTCCTTTACACCAGAGTTCATCATGGTGCAAAAGAGGAGCAAAAACTGGTGAGCATTAGCAAAGCTATTCCTCTTCCCACAGCAATGTCCCTACCGTTTAACAAACCTGGTGTGTGTGTCCCCCCCATAAATTTAGAAAGCTGTTCACTTTAGAAAGCAGCCCACACCTCTTTAGAGTGTGGCAAGAAAGACTTTGTCAATTTCTCTTCCAGTTCTTGAACAACAAAAGAAATTGACAAAGCTCCACAAGCAGGACATTCCCCATTTATACTAAAGGTTGAGTATCCCTTATCTGGACTGCTTGGGATGGGATGTAGTCTGGATTTCGGATTTGTCTGAATTTTGGAATATTTGCATAAATATAATGAGATACCTTGGGGACAGGATCCAAGTCAAAACACGAAATTCATTTATGTCTCATATACACCTTATACACATAGTCTGAAGGTAATTTTATACAATGTTTTTAATATTTTTGTGCCCCAGCATGCCTTGAGCTATGCCAGCCAGGTGCTGGAAAAAGTTTTTTTTTTTTAATGTAATAACCCTGAAATTTTGGAATAGCCTGGATTTTGGATGTCCGGATAAGGGATAATCAACCCGTACAGTATTTCCAATAGGAACTGTGTATCATGTATGTAATGCTATATGGGATTTGTGGAAGAATCATTGAAAATAAAGTTATTGGGTACACTTTGAAGGACCATATTGCTACACTTTTAAAGGTTCAGGAGCACTTACATAGTCTAGACTTGGCAACTCTCCCTTAACATAAGAAGAGAGAGGCTATTGGTACAAGATTTTAATAAAATCTAGTGATTTCATTAATACATATGAAATAGCTAGGAGCAATCCTGTGGGAAATGGTCTAGTTTCACAGAACATGGACAGAGGACGTATCGTTGGATTGGATTCAAAGAAAGTGGGTCATGATTAAGTACTGCTGAAATCAATTTTGTTGTTATGCAACCATATTTAAATCTGTAAGATATACAACAAAAAATAGGATACCATTCTAATACTACATATGAAATTATTATTTACTCCCCTTCCCCAAACCCATCTTGTAATCAACACACCTCTTGGCAACTCCACAAGCACAACCTTAGAAAAACTAGGAAAAAAATACTCTGATAAAGTCAGAAAACAAGAAATGAAAGAAAAAAATTGATTGAATACAGTATTTATATTTGTAATAGAAAATTGAATTTGCTGTTAACCTTTATTTCCTAAAAATTAGAATGGAGTATTTAATACATTTGTAAAAGCTGGTGTAGATTGTTCTCATTTCCCCCCCCCCATCAAAAGCTGGTGTAGATTGTTCTCATTTCCCCCCCCCCATCTCCTCCTTTATTGGTGGATATAAAAGAAAAAATGAAACAACAACAATAATGAAAACAAAACCAAAAGAAAATGAAAAAAGGGGGGATTACATTGGTAGTTTGTAATGAGCTCTTAAAGAGCAGCCACACTAACCTTTTATGAATTGCGTTAAATTTAAAATACTCTCGTGGCTGATGACAAGCTGAGAGTGCATTTCTGTTTATAGTCACATTTACGTGCAGCCGTACTGTTGCAGAAGAAGCAGGTATTTCTTTCCTTAAATGTAACATTGGGACAGCAATATGCCACAGGTGGCTGTTGCACAACATACAGCCCAATCCTATATCTCAGAACACTGGTCTGAGCGGTATAGGATCTGGCAGACACCCACAGATGCCAGTATAACTACAGCTGCACTGGCAGCAACAAAGTCCTGCCACCATAGCCCCAGCTCCGCCAGCAGTCATGCCACATGCGCACCTTCTCTGTGGGTGCAACCACAGCTGACATAAACCCCCAAATGTGGTGATATGGGAGGGCTGTAGACAGGGTGGGGAGAGACCAATGTATGCCATGTCCTAATCCCCCTCCAGACAACAGACATGCCCCCAAACTTCAGTGCAATGCTACACCAAGATCAGAGCTGGCATAGGATCCAAAAGAAACGTCACAGAAAACAATGGCGAGAACCTCAGAAAATCTCAACTCCTGCCACCCCTTTTCCTCGCCCACTTTCCAGCAGAGGAGAATAGGCTACACTTTACAGCCAATCATAGCACACTGTAAGCAGACTGATAATTAATAGGACCAGGAAGACTGGTGAACAAGGGAAAAGTATGGGTTTATTTGTTACGCAGCACAGTGGACAGCCCCAGTTGGGGAACTGACCCTTTGCTCCATGTGAGAACAGTTTTTATACATTTCCAAGCAGAATATCACATGGTTGCTGAGAATGTGCATAGTCACAGAGTCATACAGGAAAAACAAGAGACTTTTGATTTACATTTTACAGAAAACAATGGGAACAATAGTGGGCTGAGCTAGTCAGAGGATCCTTGATGGTCCTTGATGGTCCGATCCTTGAGTTCTGGGAGACTTAATTGAGTTAGCTCCGGGAGTCTCCCTGCAACCAGAGTCAGCCTAATGTGTATGCTCTCCTTGAAAGGAGGAAAGATTAAGTTTGCCAAATGTGAGGTTTTTCCTGTGACCTGGGGAGGCAGATATGAACAGAAACCAGGAAAATATTTTTCTGCAACACCAACCCCAATACTAAAGCCCTTGAGAGAGAGACCAGAATTCAGATGACAGGCACATGGCATGGGGCTATAGGCCATGCATGCACTCAGGCCATGCATTCTTGTGCACACGCACACACGCACGCGTTTGCAGATGGAAATGATGGGGAAAAGGCCCTTTATGTAAACAGTCTACTCTCAACATGGATGGCAAGATACTTTGTTACCACTTCACATCTCGGAATTCTTATTGCAGGTACTCTGCCCGAAGTGCACTCCACACACAAATACCCTAGTGCAGTGGTTCTCAAACCTTTTAGCATCAGGACCCACTTTTTAAAATGACACAGTCTATCGGGACCCACCTAGCTTTACGAGACTTTAAAAAAAGTGATCCAGAAATAAATAAATATATTTATTTACATGTAAAGAGCTCAGCTGCTTGCAGGGTAATTAGCAGCTCTCTTGCAAACTGCAGGAGCTCAGCTCTTTGAAGGGCAATTAGCAGCTATCTGATTTTGGAATAGCCTCAGGGCTTGTGGCAATTACATATCTGATCTTTCCATCACCTGGGACCCACCAGAAATCAGGCCAAGTGGGTCCCAAGACCAAGTGGGTCCTGACCCATAGTTTGAGAAACACTGCCCTAGTGAAATCTCCATTGCATTCCCCCAACAAGGGGAGCAAGATAAGGGGATTCCCAACAAGGGAATGCAAGATAAGGGCATTCCCCCAACAAGGGGAGCACTCCACACAGATAAGCAAAGGAATGGGGTGGTGCTGCTGGGGCTCCCCTTGTGACTCATCCCAATCCGTCCCGTCCCCTGGGTTCCTTCCAGCTGGTGGACTCCCCTGATGGGAACACAAATTCTTGCCCGGAAGAGGTTTGAATGTTTATTTTACATGCTTAGGCTTTACCAGATTTATAATTCAAATACATTTTAGAGGGTTTTTTTCCCCTTTGGGGGCGTGAAGCGCCCCTTTTGGTAGCGCACTCGAATTTTTGTTTGTTTATTTATTTATTTAAGCCAAGAATTAAATAAATAATAAAATGAATTTTAAAATAACAGGGGGGCTTACCTCCTCGTCGCCGCCCACATTACCCGTCGCCACTGTGCTGCTGCTCCTCTGGCGCCTCCTCCTTGTTGTCGAACGAGCCGCCCACCTGGCACTTGAAAGGGATGAATGTCCCTTTCCCCCCGAGGTGTGCGCTCTGTGGCAGATGTTACACAGGATTGGGCTGTAATTCTACAATTCTATGCACACTTACTTTTTAGAAGTAAGTCCCATTGAACTCAATGGGACTTACTTCTTAGGAGATATGCTTAGAAATGTGCCTCACATCCGATTGAAACATCTGAGTCATAATAAACTTAAGACCCATTGTTTTCAGTTAGAGCTTCAGCTGGATCAGGGCCAAAGTATTTCTTGCCTTTTGTCGTCATCCATAATTCATCCTTGGAGCTTGCTGAAGTCAACAGCAATGTTTATTTTTTAATGAAAGACTGCTGCAAATTGTTAAAAGGTAATCACCGAAAGCAGGAGACAGAGAGGAGCAGTCTTGAATCTTGTTCGATGAATTTGTGTTTGGTTGTGAACTGTGACCTAGCGGGGTACAGCCGCCATTTTGTAGATTAAAGCAAGTAGAACTTGTCCTGCCATGGGAGGCAGCCTTCTGAGCGGCCGGTGTAAGTGGTCCTCTCTGTAACACGTAGAAGAGGCCTTAGTTAGCAAGTGCTTTAACCATCACTTCATCAATCATCTGGATTTTATCGGAATTAATTTAGTATTAATGTCTGTTTATGAAATCCTGGGTAGTTGGCTGATTATTGGGACAGGAGACGAGTGGATACCATCAGTCTGTTCAACAGTCTGAGCGGCATATTCCTTGTGAGACTCACATTTATTGTACTAGTTTGTTCATTAGAACTAGATTCCACACAATCATTGATACCATGATTGTACTAGCCATGAGGCTGACTGAAGCACTCACTTCAAGTGGAAAGTTCGGGGGGGGGGGAGCAAGGAACTACTAACAACCCCCCAGCCCACTACCACTGTGCCACTTCTATCAGCTTTCCAATCTAAGGAACAGGCCACCTCTTCCTCCAGCGCCACCAGAAGAAAACAAAACTGCTGTCACTGCCACGACCTCCACTGCCTCTTCATTGCCCACCTGGCTACTTAGGGAACTAGTTGGATAGGCAAGGAGAGGCAGAGTCTGGCAACCCCACCCCTGCCCCCTTAGCTGCCGCTCCAGCACCACTTCCTTCCTCCACACAGACCTTTGAAAGAAACGGGATGGGCAGAGCATACCGAGATTGCTCCTAGCATGCTCCACTCATCCTATTTATTCCAAAGAGGACTGCAGGGAGGAAAGAGGCGGTGCTGCTGGACCTGACGGTAAGGGAGCAGATGGGGGGTCCGGATTGCCACACCCTGTCCTACCTCTCCTTGGTGGTGGCAGCGATGGTGGGATGCGTGCATGAGGGGTTTGTCCTAATGTTATTTTGTGGATGGTGCGTACTAGGAAGGGCAGCAGATGTATCCCAGTTCTGGATGCAGATTTGCTCCGGCTGCTTCTGCCACTGGACGAAAGTTGAAAATGTAGATTTCTTCCAGTTGTGAGTGTTCTATTCTGGCAGTCCCCAGGCAGAGTAAATCACAAAATCTCTGTGACGGACTCCTTTTTCTTCATCAGCAATTCCCAATAAATGCCAGCGTTGGAATAGGCTGTATATTGAAACCAAGAATCAATGGCTACTCTTATTTCTCCGTAAACCTGAGGCAGAAGAAATCAACAATACGCTCATTAAACCAACAACAGTTTTATAAAAACACTGAGAATTAGGACTCTGAGGACAGGATTGCAGGAGTTGCTAACTCTGCGCTTCCAGATATTTTCCGTTTTCATCTTTGGATGGTAAGACCATGCATGAAAGCTAGATGGCCTTTGCTAATTTGCCTACTTAATTGTTGTTTTTAATTCACTCATTTTGAATAGTACATGACCATTGGGGATAAAAGACCAAAACTGGTGAACAACTCTATAAGTACAGTATTCTGTGATATATTTATTCTTGTTTAGGAAAGGAATTAGCTGCCTGAATCTCAGTTAAGGAGAGCTTCAAAATTGAATTTTTACTTTAACAATTTTAACCCATATCTCTCACAGCAGCCTCCATGGTTTTAAGAATCCCAATTAAAATGCAAAAATCCCTGACTCAGTTCCCCAGGCTAGTGAAATGGGCTTAAATACATATGCAATTAAAATAGGCATCTCTCCACCTCCTGTGTGTGCTTTAATGCGTACAAGTTGCCATTTGATTTTTGAGTTTCTCATCATAACCACAATACCTTAAAATCCAGCTTTTAGAAAGGAAAGGCCAGATGCTTGTCACTGTAACAAGAGCTCCTGGGCCACACCAAAGTGCCTTGGGAATTCTGCGCAGCCAGGGTTGCTGGCCATCTGTTGCCCTCAGACACAAGCTCAGTGCTTGAACAATGGTGCTTTGTACACCTACGACTGACAACATGTGCGATCTACTCCATCCACATATTGAGGCCACAGCATATCCTTAATATTGTTGGATTTGGGACATGGGTGTTTCAACCTGTGGTCAGTGTCTATTTGCAGTTTTCAGGAAATAGTTTCTCCCATATTACAAAGATCTTAAAAACCATACAAATGACTGTTCATCATTCAAATGGCGTCATGTTGTAGGAATTGCAATTAGCCCTCTAGCTATCTACCTGCAGGAGTCTTTTGCATGGCTACTGGAAGGTTGTTGTTGTTGTTGTTCAGTCGTTAAGTCGTGTCCGACCCTTCATGATCCCATGAACCACATCCCACCAGGCCTTCCTGTCCTCCACTATCTTCCTGAGTTTGCTCATTTTCATGTTCGTTGCATCGGTGATGCTGTCTAACCATCTCATCCTTGGCCTTCCCCTTCTCCTTTTGCCTTCAATCTTTCCCAGCATCAGAAGGTAGGTAAGGTAAGAGGAAGGTACTGGAAGGTAAGAGACAGCAAAGAGAAGGTTTTTTTTATATTTTTATATTATTATTTTTATATTTAAAAAATATATTTATATTATATATTTTTAAATATTTTATATTTTTATATTTTATATATTTATATTTATATTAGGCTCTTTGAATTAGGAGTTTTCTCTGAAATAAGTATCCCCTGATCAAGAGCACATTTTCGCTTAAAATGCATTGACTTTGATAATAAATTCTAATGTTGCACCTATCGTTACTTCCTTGGTCTTCATTGAAAATCAATACTAAAATGTATAGAAGCATAAAAGCCAAAACTGTAATGAGTATTCATAATTAATTTGTTCTTTTCTCTTAACCTTTGTTCTAAAACTAGCAAAAACTCTCTCTTAATACATATCATTTGCATAAGAGAACATGTCAGTAGCTGTAAGGGTTGCTCATTACTTTTCCAAACTTCTTTCGCACTCAAGAGTACAAATAGGTACCTGCATCCCAGAGATGTTACTAATGTCTGCGTCAACAATTTACGCTGCAATCCTATCATCCTGTAACACCAGCATCCCCAGATGTGAGGCCAGAGCAACGACAAACCCTAAACCCGTTTAGCATAAAGGGGGAGAGGCCAACCAGGAAAAAGGGTAATACCCAGGGCAAACCTACCTTTGGCATGGCTTGCTTAAAACACCCACCATGGCAGAGGCAAAAAGAGGAGTATACAGGGCCCAAGCACACTTGGCACAGTCTACAGATCAGCTCTTTAACCACTCAGTTGCTGCAGCAGCAGGAGATCGGCCAAGAGCATCTCATGGGGCACTTAGCATCCCACAGTGCCCCACCCCAACCCAAGAGTAGAGTCGGCATACAAAATGATGACACAGTGGAAGAGTACAAGCCCAACGCATGGGCGTCCTCAGATTTAAACCTGAGATGCGCATACTCCTCCGATTCGAATGGGCTCGAAGGGACTACATATGGGAGACTAGTATGTGAGCCATCAGTGGGAGCACTGCATGAGCCAATCATCTGGCTTCCACGTGACACAGGGTGCCTTTACATAAGCCCCCCCATCAAGCCCCCCCACACACACAACCATGACCCTTTGCACCATTGCCAACACCTGCTACTCGTCATTGCTTAGTGTCGCTATTCTCATGCTGCCCTCCCCACCACTCCCCCACTGACTGCTCATTCATCATGGCAGCAGTGGCTGAGATGCCCATGGCCCTGAGAAGCCTGCCCCCCTCCCCACCCCACCCACACTGAAGCCAACAAAATCAGAGAGTGGGGATGATGCAGACTCTTAGTCCTGGTTGCAGAGATTAGTTCTGAAGTCAGCCTTAACAGAATTATTTGGAATTATTATTATTATTATTATTATTATTATTATTATTATTATTATTATTATTATTATTATTATTATTATTATTATTATTATACCACCACCTTTCTTGGTCATTGGATTTCTCCTCTGACTTTAATTCATGGTGGTGCACATAGGCAAGCAAGTCTAAACCTCCGAGGGATTTTTTTTACAATACAAAGTTCTAATCTTTCATAGAACGTCTTCATTCCAGATGGTTTCCTTTATGGTCTGGCTGATCTCTGCCATTCCTCAGATCTCTTCAGGCATTACAAGGCAGCAGTTCTACCACTGAGCCAGACCTCCTGCCCTCCAGCATTAACTAAGGGAATGAGACAAGGCTGTTATTTGCACTAGTACTTGAGTCATTGGCAGTAGCAGTAAGATCTACTAAACCATCTGTGGTGTAAAAGGAGGGTCGAAAAAGGCTAAGATCACATATCGTGCTAATGATATGAAGCATTCATTGGAACATCCACGGAAATCTTTTAGAGCAGTGGCCCCCAACCTTTCCGGTGTCAGGGACCGGTATCCGTCTCGAATTTCTTCCCATGGACTGGGGGGCCGCCAATGCCACGCCCCCACGTGACCCGGTCGTGATGTCAGCTGCGCATGCCCAGTGTGGCTCCAATCACGCCCCACCCCCCGCCAGTTCAGTTACTCTTTTGGAGCAGTTCGAACTCCAGGGAGGGCGGGAGGGCCGAAAACCAAGACAGCGGAGGCGAAGCATCGCGAAGGCAAGTACGCCCCTTCGTTGCCCCAACCGTAATGCTACTGCCTCCCGCGGCTCGGCGCGTGGTCCGTGGCCCGGTCCTGAATGGGCCACGGACCGGTACCGGGCCGTGTCCCGGTGGTTGGGGACCTCTGTTTTAGAGTGCTTTTTTTTTTTTTTTGCTTTTTTTTTGGACCAGTATAGTGAAATGTCAGGCTATAAAATAACCAAAGACAAGTCTGAAGTTATGAAGATTTTCATGGCTATTTGTAACTAGTAAAGAGGTACGCTTAATGGGTTTTCCAGCCATGTATTTATTGTGAGGAAATACAGATAGAAAATTTCCTGAGGCTTGCCAGTGGAAAATCCTTTGATGTCCGTGATCGCTTTAAAGAGACAAGCAGCTAAACTGCGTTCTCCTGGACTATCTGATGCTGGCAGGCAATATTACTGACACTTGCTGACGTTTTGCTACACACTTGTAACTTTATCAAAGCAAACACACGAACCAGAAAAAGAAGAACTATGTTCATGCTCCTGAGGACATCAGCAAGAAGGAAAATGAGGGTACACTTACTGAAAAGAAAAAAGATCTTACATGGCTGTCTCTTCCCTTTGTTAAAGGTGTTACAGACAAAATAGCACATGTGTTCAGGAGACATGAAGTAAAAACAATATTTACACCAACACAGAAGATACAGCAAATGCTGGGTAATCCGAAAGATAAAAGACCTGCACTTTCTAATCCAGGAGTCCTCAGGAGCATGAACATAGTTCTTCTTTTTTAGTTGTTGTTCCCACACCGTTTCCACCTGTTGTGCCTTGTAGCCATTCGCCTTTAGTGAATTGAATTCGCCTTGAGCTCTTAATTTAGAGGCCATTGCAATAACACAAAGAAGATCATTGGACCTCCTTAACCGGCAGCAGGAACTGTCATTCGTGAACAAGGTGTGGTTTCCGCTTCTTCAAAGGTCGTTTGGACAACACACAAGGGGGGGAAAGCTGCAGCTGGCCAGTGTGCAACAACCTGCCTCTGCCTCTAATTGATCAGCCCGTTCTGCACCTCACTCACACTGTTACATGGTACTCCATAACTGTATCCCTTTAAGAGGTCATGCAGGGTTTGCGTAACTAGGCAACAAGCTTCCGTTTTGAATCAGCAGTTAGTGCTTCTCAACTACAAAAAGTAACGATGCTCCTCAACAGACAGTAACATCTACCGGCTTGAAGCCGCGTTGGTTCGTGTGTTTGCTTTGATAAAGTTACAAGTGTGTAACGAAACGTCAGCAAGTGTCAGTAATATTGCCTGCCAGCATCAGATAGTCCAGGAGAACGCAGTTCAGCTGCTTGTCTCTTTAAAGCGATCACAGACATCAAAGGATTTTCCACTGGCAAGCCTCAGGAAATTTTCTATCTGTATTTCCTCACAATAAATACATGGCTGGAAAACCCATTAAGCGTACCTCTTTACTAAGTCTGAAGTTATTTCCTTGAAAGATAAATTTCAAATTAAAGACTTTCTTGGATTAAATCATGGAAAAGACTGGGTCAAGTATTTAGGAGAGAAGCTGTTATCTAATGCTGCTATCAACATTAGCTGCTATCAACAATTTATAAAGATAAATTATATAATAGCTTGCGGGCAGATATTGAAAGGTTTAGACTCATAGAAACATCTATCACTTCATGGTTTGTAAAAATGTCAGTGGTTAAGATGTCAATGTTACTCAGGCTGCTGCTGCTTTTACAGTCTTACCTTTATGCGTTTATTCTAGGGAAACTATATTTTATTTATTTATTTATTTATTTATTTACAATATTTCTATTCCGCCTTTCTCCCCGAAGGGACCCAAGGTGGCTTACAACATAGAAAAATACAATACCCAAAAATACATACATAAATAGTTAGTTTCAAAACACTAAAAAAACAGTTAACAAAAACTAATAAAAACAACATCTAAAAATTAATTTAAAAGTTATTACAATTAAAACAGATCATAAAAACAGCAGAGCCCCACCTGTACCAGCAGAATGTTAAAAAAGGCAAGGACTCAGAAGGCTTCTTTGAATAAGAAGGTTTTTAGGCCTCGCCAGAATGTGTCCAAGGAGGGAGCAGTTCGTAAATTAAAGGGGAGGGAATTCCATAAGGTTGGTGCCACTACTGAGAAGGCCCTGTTTCTGGCCGCCGCCCCTCGCACCTCCTTGGGCAACGGCACCCGCAAAAGGACCTTATCTGATGATCTAAGGAGACGAGCCGGACTATATAGAAGTAGGTGGTCCACCTACCTCCAGTGACTACACGGGCTAACCTATACACCTATAGGTTGGGAGAAAACCTTGATGAACTTTGTCTGAAGGAAAAAGTGCTCCCAGGTATATAGGCTAGCATGAGTGGAAGACCATGGTCATTGCGAGAAGTTAGCTCATTTAGCAAGGCCTTGCCAGCTCGACCCTTGTCCGGCATGGCTGATTAGATTTTCCTGGGCAGGGATGACCAAGTGGACGGAGAGGGTGTTGAATTCATCTCTAAGGGAGAGGGTGGTGCCGCCGTCATTGAAGCAGGCAGTGGTGCACCCCCTTCTGAAGAAACCCTCTTTGGACCCCACTATTTTGAATAACTTCCAGCCGATCTCAAATATCCCGTTTCTGGACAAGGTGATTGAGCAGGTAGTGGCATCTCAGCTCCAGAGGGTCTTGGAGGAAGCTGATTATCTGGATCCATTCCAGTCTGGTTTCAGGCTGGGGTTCAGAACAGAGACGGCCTTGGTCGCCTTGGTGGATGACCTGCGCCGGGGACTGGACAGGGGGAGTGCGTCCCTGTTGGTCCTGCTGGACCTCTCGGTGCTTTTGACACCATTGACCATGGTGTCCTTCTGGGTCAGTTGGCTGGGTTGGGACTTGGAGGCACCGTCTTGGGGTGGTTCCGCTCCTTCCTGGCTGATAGATCCCAGAAGGTGGTGCTGGGGGATGCTTGCTGGGGGATGCTTGCCCTTGAGGTGTGGGGTGCCACAAGGGTCAATTCTATCCCCTATGCTGCTTAATATCTATATGAAGCCTGTGGGAGAGGTCATCCAGGGGTTTGGGGTAGGGAGTCATCAGTATGCTAATGACACCCAGCTCTTTCTCTCCTTTCCACCTGACTCCAAAGGAGTGGTCAATGTGAGCTGGATGGGGGCAAACAAACTGAAATTAAATCCTGATAAGACAGAGGTTCTTCTGGTCTAGAAGTCTACGATTCAGGTACTGGACTATCCCCCTGCTCTGAATGGGGTTGTACTCCCTCTGAAGGAGCAGGTCTGCTGCTTGGGGGTTCTCCTGGATGCGCAGCTGCTCCTGGATTCCCAGGTGGCGGCTGTGGCCAGGGGGTCTTTTGCCCAGCTTCAGCTGTTGCACCAGCTGTGACCGTACTTGGATCGTGCAGAACTGGCCACAGTGACCCATGCCCTAGTGACATCTAGATTAGATTACTGCAATGTGCTCTACGTGGGGCTGCCTTTGAAGACTGTTCGGAAACTGCAACTAGTGCAGAATGCGGCTGCCCACGTGCTTGCCGGGGCTTGTCAGTTCGACTCAGTCGGACCATTGCTTCGGCGGCTACACTGGCTGCCGGTTCATTTCCGGGCACGATTCAAAGTGCTAGTTTTGACTTTTAAAGCCCTTTACGGCTCAGACCCAGGGTATTTGAGGGACCACCTCCTTCCTTATAATCCGACCCATACTCTGAGGTCATCAGGGGGGGCCCTGTTAACCATGCCACTGCCGCCATTGACGGAGGTGAGGGGGATGGCGGCGAGGAATAGAGCCTTCTCGGCAGTGGCGCCCCAACTATGGAATTCCCTCCCCCTGGAATTAAAAATGGCTCCCTCCTCAGAGACTTTTTGGCGGGGCCTCAAGATGTTTTTATTCTGGTTGGCGTTCGATGTCTGACATGTTGGGATGACTTTTTAATAAAATTAATCATAAGGTGACCCACTGGGGTTGTTTGTTTTAATTGTTTTAATTACTTGTTTTAATTATTTTTATTGTTGTATTTTGTTATGTATTTTAATATGTTTTAATTGTAAGCCGCCTTGATTGCCCTTTATCGGGAGAGAGGGGGTAAAAATTCTCAAAATGAATGAATAAATAAATAAATAAACCCACAGCCGTTTTCTACAAGCACCAATTATCACTGCTAGTTGAGCTAAGACAAGGCCGAGATGGGGATACCTATCTGTGTACAAAAAGTCCGACAGATTCTTTGAAAAAGGTGCAGACAGGGGGATACAGTGAAGCATCTAGCTGCTTTTAGAATTTTCCCGGGGGGGGGGAGGGTGCAGCTATATGACTCCCAGGAATGCCGACACCCTTTGGATTTTACTGGTGGACAAGGACTGCACAGTTGTGCCCAGGAACCTGCCCCTTTGGAGTCCTACTTCTACCGACAGGAATCCCCAGCCAGCTGAAGGGACATGGCTGTAAGCTTTCTTTTGCTGAATTCATCCTCCGTATACCAATAAATCGTATTCTTTCTAACATATATTGCCGTGTCCCTCTCCTTGGCTGCCTTCCGAACCGAGATAAAGGAGAGTCTGGCTGGACCAGCCTGTGAATGAAGACACCAGGTAAAGCTGATCACACTGCAGACACCATTGTCTCAAGGGGGGGGGGGACTTGCCTCCCCTGCTCTAATGACCTCTTATGGAACAACACAGGTCTCATGGCTGAGAATGTGGTTTATGATAGATACATCCACAATAGATGGTCACCTGGAACAAGAACTGAATCAAACACTGTTGGAAGCCTTCTGTGGGTGAAGTCAGGAAAAAATTAATCTTACAAATCCTTCACGCTTAAACAGGATACAGGAAAAACAAAGCAAAAACCTTGCACATGCATTAACATGCACTCACCCTGCTACCTCACCCTCTTCTTTGCCCACTCAGCTGCTTAGGAAAGCCAGGAGAGGAAGGGCAAGGCAAGGTGGAGCCAGGCCCCTTACCTTCAGCTCGGGCACCACTTCTTTCCTTTGACGCCAGCCCAATCCTGCTTGAAATAAACAAGATGAGGGGATCATGGCGGGAGCGCTCTGTCCATGCTGTTTATTTCAAACAGGACTGGATGAGTGTGGAAGGAAGGAGGTGACACCAGAGCTGAAGGGTAGGGGGCTGGCTCTAGCTCTCTTGGCCTCACCCTCTCCTTTTCCTTGCCCATCCAGCTTCTTTCCTAAGCAGCTTGGTGGGGGAGGAGGGGGAGGAGACAGTGGCAGTAACAGTGCAAGGTGTAAAATCTAAAGCTTTTATGGCCAGCAACAATATAGCACGAACGTAGGATCTCTTCGGGATTAAAGGCCATACAAAAGTATACAAGGAAAACAATTTAATGACACATTTAATACTGCAACGTTTCATTTCGCAGAATTGGAAACAAAGTGTGTCACCAATTGGAGAGGATTGGTTAAGAGGGCATTAGAAGTAGTCCAACTACAGCTGCAAGGCTGTTGTATGCACAAAAATGGAAATCGACAGAGGTACCTTTGGTGGAGGAATGGTGGTTGAAAGTTTTGGAATTGACAGAAATGGATAAACTGACTATCAGCGCAATCCTCTTCTACGTGCCGGCGCCGGAACAAGCGTTCCGATGCCGGGAGACGTCGCGAACATGCCGTAAAGCACGTTCGCGATGACTCCGGCACAGAGGCCAGCCTCCCTTGTTCCGGGACGACCCCACGGCCGCCGGACCAGGTACGTCAGGATCCGGCGGGCGGGGGCAGTTCGCCATGCGAGGGAGGGGGCCATTGGCCCAGGCAGCCTGGGAGGGGGAGGGGAATGGCTGGGCCATTACACAGCCTCCTACTTCCGCCAGCAATTTTGCTGGTGGAAATCCAAAGAGGCCAGTCGGGCCAGCCAGCATTTACACTCGGGGAAGGGACCGAGTGTCCCCTTCCCCGAGTAGACCTGTGGTCCGGCGGCAGCCTGGCTGCCAGTGCTCAGGATCCGGCCGGTGGCCCTGGGCTGCCGGCCGGATCCTTATGTAGGATTGGGATGCCCGTTAGTTAAAGAGAAATCTGTAGATACTTTTGTAAAGAATTGGAAACCATTTATAGATTCTTTATATGTAAGGGAAAATAATAATGACTTAATGATATGTGACTTTGTTGAATAGGAAGATTTGTTTTTTTTATTTTGTTTTCTGTTTGTTTTTTAGATTAAAAAGGTAAGAAATTGAGGTCATTTTAATTAAGGGTAGTATTAGGTTACTCTGCAATTAGGAAGGGTGTAAGTAAAGATAAGAATCGATTTAAGTGTAAACGTTGGTGGCTAATCCGGATCTTTTCCTTTTTCTGTTGTTCTGTACTTTTCTTTCTTCTTTTTTTCTATGCTTTGTATTGTCTGTTTTTATGTATTATAATAAAATAAAAATTAATTAATAAAAAGGAAGTAGTCCATATGGACAAGTGTATGGACTTACTGCAACAACAACAAAACAGCAAAGGGTGTGTGTGTTTTGTTTTTCAAAATAAATGGTGATCATTGATTGGGTATTGGAATTTTCTGTACAGACTTGCAAGTTGAACTAAATCATCTTTATGTAAAGATTTGATTTTTGAAGAAAAAACATATACAGGGGTCCCACGTATCCACAGGGATACATTCCAGGCCCCCCGTGAAAACTGTGGATATGGACAAACCCCATATCCATGGTTCTCTGTGGGGGGGGGCCCACACAATCCCCCACAGGGCTACTACCTTTTTTGTTTTAAAGTTTGTGTCTTGCTTAGAGCAAACGCGATAAGCAGCCTCCTGCTACTTATCACATGGATGTAGACTGAGACTAAATGCTAGAGAGGCTCAGCAAGTTTAACAGGAAGAAGGACGGGGGTGTCATGCGTGCGGGTGGATCATGTGTGCAGGGGGATCGGCATCCGCGGATAAGTGAAGTGAAACCGCGGATGCCGAATCAGCGGATATGGGGGCCCTACTGTACATTTAATGTTCCATAAGCTTTCATGGGCTAGTGGGCCACAGTCCACAAAACCTTGTCCCACAATAAACTTACTAGTTCCACAGACCCTTCATTGTTTTTAACATTCTTGTAGCTGATAATATGGCGCCTGCCTCCTTACTAAGAGACAAGAGAGTATCTGCCTTTTTTTTTTTCAAGCTATGCAACATTTAACCAGCAGGTGGAGCAGAGCACCTTCTGGAATGCAGGAGATGCAAAGAATAGCCTAGAACAGGGCTTTTCAATCTCCCCACTCCCCAAAGCACCAACTTTTGCAGGTACCACCATGGCCACCGGAGACAGCAGCTGTTCACCAGGGTGGCTGCACCTCCTTCCCTAAAAGTACTGCACCACCTGCCACTAGCGCAATACCACTGGCTGAAAAGCCCCGGTGGAGAAAAAGACTTCCTATGATTATGCAGCTGGGTGTATGAATGCAGGGAGGGTGTTCTAAGAGGACAAAAGACGGGTTTCTTTTGTCTGCCCTCAATCTACCAACAATCCATTTCATTGGGTCACAAGGCATTTTACTATGGAGAAACAAATTCCCTGCAGCCACTTTGTCCCCACCACACCCAACTGGATATGCTGCCACTCCAGGGCCAGTCTGAAAGTTTGGCATCATCAGGCAGCTGCCAAAGAGCCCTCAGAAGGAAGCCCCTCTCTGTGCCCAACTATAGCCTATGTGAGGCGGTCGTTTCAAAGTGACTCTCTCAGGCTTCGGTCCAACTAGTATGATATTACTGAGACTCCCTATATACCACATTTCAACAAAAGAATTTCACAAAGTGTTTACACACCAAATTAAACTGGTCACGAAGGGCAACCTGAAACCCTCTCTGCCTCACCTCGGTAAGTAGCTGTATGATCCACAAGCATCAGCCATGGCCCAGCAAAGTCTGGTTCTCACCTCTGCACCTTTTTTTGGCCAGCCATTATACTGATTAATGACCACCTAGAACCTTAATGATCAATTATAACCACATTAATTTCTGTTACTTCTCTCTCTCTCTCTCTCTCTCTCTCTCCACAATATTACGCAATATTCCTTTTCAAACACTAGAGGGCGACACTTAATCATAGAAGCCTTGATCTCTCTCTCTCTCTTTCTACAGTATTTTCAGTCAACCTGTAGAAATTGCATCAGTGAAGACTGCTGCTAACTTCTGGAATTGCAGGGTGGGTGTGAGTGAGTGAACCAACATTCCTTTCATGTAACAATCTTAGTAAATGGCTTCAAACTTGGTTTCTTAATAAAGATTTATGGCCACCACCTCTTTGTACCTTGTCTGCCCTCAAAGGTGAATAGCCTGCAACAAGAACCCATTATGTGCTTAAAAAATTGCATTAAGCCTATCCCTGAAACGTCAGTGACACCTCAACAGGAAAAGACACAGAGAGAGAGAGAGAGAGAGAGAGAGAGAGAGAGCCTGTTTAAAGTTGTGTAGGTCGTGGCAGACTCTCGTGGAGCATTGTGGTTCTTTGATTGGGGAACCAACAACATCAAAATAAAAATCACTACGCAAATGCCCCAAAGAGATGGTGATGTGAGAGTTTGTTGGTGTGCAAGGAAAGTGCCTGGACAGAGCAAGTCTCCACAGGATACTTAACTGCTGACCTCACTTTCAAGCTAGTCAATGCAGCAGGGACACCGCATGAAGGTCCGTCTGACACCCATCTTTCTTGCTTTCATCCTGGTTCCATTTCAGTGGGAGCATCTTTCAGGAAGTGCGTCACAAACGTAACAACAGGTTTTTTTTTTAAAAGACACAAAACAAATCTGGCCAACGTTCAAAATGCTTTGGAAAGTGACTGGCAGGTAGGGGCCAAAGCACTCCTCAGTCAAGGTCATCCCGTGCAGGGTCCTCCTGGAGCCCACCCACGTTCCAAGGTATGGTGTTGTGCAACACTCACTACTGAAAGGTGGTGTGGCTGTGCGAAAGGTTAGGCATTTTTACCTAGCCCTGTGTGTTGCTGGCAACAGGTCCAGCCCATAACATGTGGCAATGCAGACTATGGCAGCTATTAGGAATGAGTGGGGGTGGATGAAGATAGGGAGCAATCCCATCAGTGAGTGGCCTGCACCACTGCAAGAGGAAGGAATTCTATTTCCATGACAAACTCTTCACTATCTTGTCTGTAAACATTCAGTCACCCTGTCTCCAAGCATGTGTTCACAACATTTTCCCTTCTCAAAAGGTTGGTTTTGAAGTTTCTTGTAGATTTCATACAGTCCCGCTTGGAACATCTATATTGTAATGAGCGAAGAAAGGGAGTAAATTGTACCTGGGCCCAGGGTCAAAAAGGCGGCCCAGGAGCCAAAGGAGGACCCCCAGAAATTTCCTGGAATCTCAGGTGGTCTCATGGAGAGTGAAAGACAGAGGCCAGGTCTATTGGGTGGGTAGACATTGGGAAGCCTGGTAGACCTGGGCTCCAGAGACTTTTTCGGCTGTTGCTGCCCCCTGCCCCATTTGCCCCCTCCCCCTTTGAGAAGGGCCCCAAAATAAACTTTGTACTCCCTGATAAAATTCCTGGGAGTAAGCAGTACTCCCTGATAAAATTCCTGTCGGAGGCCCTGCATGTCGGAAGCCTGACAGCTGGAAGGTTGGGTGGGAAGAGTTCCCAGGAGATGGGGAACCTAAGGGGCAGAGAGCCCTGCAGCTGTTGCTCAGTGGAGGTGGAGGAACACATGCCTTGCATTCAAAAGGTCCCAGTTTGAATCCGGGGCATCTCCAAATAGGGCAGAGAATGATTCCTCCCGGTTTTAGTAGTAGGCTATCTCTTAGTGCCAGATGCAAGGGAATGGCAACAGGATACAGGTATCTTGTTGTCTTGTGTGCTCCCTGAGGCATCTGATGGGGCCACTGTGTGATACAGGAAGCTGAACTAGATGGGCCTTTGGCCTGATCCAGCAAGGCTAGGCTTACCAGATCTCCAACCGGGACAGAGTGCTAGACCTTTAGGAGAAGGAATGTGGGCAGGTGTAGCTTGCCCATATTCTAGAGCACAATCCTATACACATTTTCCTGGGAGCAAGTCTCATTGAACACAATGGGGCTTGCTTCTGAGTAGACACACCTGGGATTGTACTCTAAGGTTTAACAAGCTACACCTGCCCACATTCCTTCTCCTAAAGGTCTAGCACTCTGTCCCGGTTGGAGATCTGGTAAGCCTAAGCAAGGCTCTTCTTATGTTCTTAACTCTACTTACACTACTACCGTAAGCTTCTTGGAAGTAAAGTTGGGTACAAACATGAAGCAGGAAACAAGGGGCGTGGAGGACCTAAGTGGGGCTGGGGCAAACCCTTAAATAAGGTTGGATGCTCCTGGCAGGATTGAGCAGGAGCCTGGGGAACTCCAGAAAACCAAGGAGAAGTCGGATTCCTATCAGGTGGCACGACCTGGAACCCTGCCTGATGCTGTCTTGGGTCTGCCGCCTCTGCCCCCCACTCCCAAACCCTTACCATGCTCCTTGCACACTGCTATGAAACCCAGAAGTGTGGCGGGACATCCAGTTTCATTTACAGGGACAGCGCAAACAAACTCCCTGTAAATAAAAAATGGAAACCCCACACTTCCGGGTTTCACCACAGCACGCGAGGAACATGGTAAGGAGGGGAGTGACCTGCTTTGCGCCTGAGTAGGTATGAAGCAGATCAGTGCAGCTGGGGTTGGCGGTGGTTTGGAAGGAGATGGCAGCAGCAGACTCCGGGTGAAAAGCACCCCGAATCCACTGCCCCCTCAGGTCCCTCCTGATCTGTCACCGGTGCAACCCGCTTCAGGGGCTGCATGGGTGGGCCAGCACTGATTGCTAGGTCTAGATTTTGAAGTGCTGTGCCTTTAAGAGTTGTACAGAAGGGAGATTTATGCTAGGTGTGGCCCTGCAACCAGCATGATGACTTGGCAGCCCCAAGAGGAAGTAGAAGAGGCTGAATTGCACATGTTTAGGCTTACCAGATCTCCAACCGGGACAGAGTGCTAGACCTTTAGGAGAAGGAATGTGGGCAGGTGTTGCTTGTTAAACCTTAGAGCACAATCTTAGGCATGTCTACTCAGAAGCAAGTCCCATTGTGTTCAGTGGGGCTTCCTTCTGAGTAGACATGCCTAGGATTGTGCTCTAAGGTTTAACAAGCTACACCTGCCCACATTCCTTCTCCTAAAGGTCTAGCACTCTGTCCCGGTTGGAGATCTGGTAAGCCTACACATGTTGATTTGAACTAGGTAGGTGATTCTTTGACCAGGTCTTTGCTTGAGAAGCCAGAACTGCTGCCTTTGAATGGAAGGAATTTGCCCCCATCACCAGTCCTTCTAGACCAAGGGTTCTCAACCTTTAGAGGCCCGGGTACCCCCTATCACGGTCCAATTTTCTGAAGTACCCCCTGCTAATTAACTGCTAATGAATTGGATTAATTAATTAATTAATTAGGTAATTAATCATTAAATAAAATTACTAAAACAATTTTAAATGTGAAAAATTATTTAACTCTGTGTGTGGGGACACACACACACACACACACACACACACACACACACACACACATTCAAGGATCTCTTTTTTTCTCCAAGTCACACTTCCCAAAATCAGCTCCTCCCTCCCCCACTAAAGTACATTTTCCAAAGTACAAAAATAAGCCCAAAACCAAAATCAAAGAGACAGAAGGGCTCCGAAAATAATTTAAATTTAAAATCCATGTTAACACTTAATTAGCTGCTGATGGGGCAGATAAGGGGCAGGGCTTGGCGTACCCCCAACAAGAGGTCCATGTACCCCTAGGGGTACCCGTTCCACAGGTTGAGAACCTCTGTTCTAGACCTCTTCGTAATCGGAATTATAAATTCTTCCATTTAAAATATATATCAATTTTCCTGCCAGAGCACTATGAATGGGCTTTTAAAAAATCCTTTAATTTGAAAGCTTTGTAGCCCAGACTCTGCTTCTCAACTCTGTTGATTGTTTCAGTGACAAACTGAAGGGATTCTTACCTAATTGGGACTCTATAATGGTCTTTGCACAATGGCAATTATTTACATCTCATTTGAACATGACAGTAATTTGGCAATTATTCCAAGACTGCATGTCACAATCATCATGCAGTTTCTGCAACTATTAGTTCTGACTGCCGTCTGCTACATAGCCCGACTGGTCTTCATTGCAACCCAGGAAACTTCTGTAGTGCTTTATAATTAATTACCATTATTTAGAAGAGGAAGCATTCTCTTGTGATTAAGATACTGACAGCATCGGTGTTGAAAACCTTGAGCAAGTCACGTGTCGGTGTCCTGTGTGTACAGTCACAACATTCCTCCAGCTTTGCTTTCGGGAGCAGCAGTATCTGCTTCCAGAAGGATTGGCAAGAGATCTTTTGGACAGCCTTTTGTACATGGGACATATATACAAAAAGCCCTCAGCACTGGCCGAGGGAGGAGTTCAACCAAAAGCTACCCTTGGGGGGAAACACGTATCAAATACGGATGAAGAGCAGCTTGTTTGTTCCAGGGAGTGCCTGGTCCTCGGGGAAAGTGAGCATGTGCAGTTGTGCCGCACCGAAGAAACAGGAAAAACCCGCCCCGTGTGACCTCGGCCTCACTGCAGCTTTTGCCCAGCAGGCACTTTCACAATGTCCAAGAGGCTCATGAAAGAAAAGGTGGCAGGAAGCTCCTTGCCCCCCTCAGCCAGTTTCAAAGCCACACCGACGTCAGAGGTTCTGCTCAGCCCTTCCGGCAACAGGACAGACACTCTTGAGCAACTCCTCTAGACCAGAACAGGTTGTGTGGGCTGTTGAGCCTCCGCCTCCACTTCCCTTTCTTTTCCAGGGGCCCCTGAAACACTTCTTGTGTGGATCCTCTGGGGGCTTTTTGCCCTACCTCCGATCTCACTTTCAATTCTCAGGGACACTTTTTTGTGTGTGCTGGGACTCGTTGCCCCCTTCACCCTGTCCTTTCCCTCCCACTTCAATAGGGTCCTAATTTCCACCGTCATTTGCTTGACTTTTCTTGTATTCTTCCCCCATGGAACAGGGACTCCATGCTCTTCATGGTAACACCACAGTCTCCTCTTCAGGGGGCCAGACCCAAAGCCCAGCTTACCCATCACCCACGCCCAATTCTTTGGGCCACAGGCATCCCACATTTATTTTAGACGTTTGGAGAAGAGGGCGGCAGAGGCCCACTTCCTTCCACACAAGGCTGTACCATCAGCAGCAAACAAATAGCTGAGGTACTGAGGCCCACCTGGTTACCAAAGCGATCCACGTAGCAGGCTCAAAGGCAAAGTCCATTGGTTGTGCTGAAGGGTGAACCCGCCCTTCCTTTTGCAGGAACCACCTAGCTGGAGCTTTCCTTGGGAGAGGAGAACTGGGCAGAGAGTCAGGAACCTGAGACTAGAATTCAAAATGGCATAAGAACATAAGAAGAGCCCTGCTGGATCAGGCCAAAAGCCCATCTAGTCTAGCTTCCTGTGTCACACAGTGGCCCCACCAGATGCCTCAGGGAGCACACAAGACAACAAGATACCTGTGTCCAGTCGCCACTCCCTTGCACCTGGCACAGAGAAAACCCACTTCTAAAACCAGGAGGTTGCTTATGGCTTGTAACCTGTGATGGTCTTTTCCTCCATGAATCTGTACAAACCCCTTTTAAAGGCATCTAGGCCAGATGCCATCACCACATCCTGTGGCAAGGAGTTCCACAGATGAATTACACGCTGGGTAAAGAAATATTTTCTTTTGTCTGTTCTAACTCTCCCTCCACTCAATTTTAGTGCATGTCCCCTGGTTCTGGTGTTGTGCGAGAGGGAGAAGAATTTCCCTCTATCCACTCTCTCCATCCCATGCATAATTTTATAAGTCTCAATCATGTCCCCCCTCAGGCGCCTTTTTTCTAGGCTGAAAAGCCCCAGACACTGTAGCCTTTCCTCATAAGGGAGGTGCTCCAGCCCACGAATCATTCTGGTCGCTCTTTTCTGCACCTTTTCCAATTCAACTATATCCTTTTTGAGGTGTGATGACCAGAACTGGACACAATACTCCAGATGTGGCCTTACCATCGATTTGTACAAAGGCATAATGATATTGGCCGTTTTATTCTCAATCCCTTTTTTAATGATCCCGAGCATGGAATTGGCCTTCTTCACAGCCGCCGCACACTGGGTTGACACTTTCATCGACCTGTCCACCAGCACCCCAAGATCTCTCTCTTGATCCGTCACAGACAACTCAGAACCCATTAGCGTATATGTGAAATTTTGGTTTCTTGCCACAATGTGCATCACTTTGCACTTACATTGAAGCGCATCTGCCATTTTGCTGCCCATTGTCCCAGTTTGGAGAGGTCCTTCTGGAGCTCTTCACAATCCCTGCTGGTCTTCACCACCCGGAAAAGTTTAGTGTCATCTGCAAACTTGGCCACCTCACTGCCTATCCCCGACTCCAGGTCATTTATGAATAAGTTGAAAAGCACTGGTCCCAAGACCGATCCTTGGGGCACACCGCTTTTCACCTCTTGCCATTGTGAAAATTGCCCATTGACTCCCACTCGCTGTTTCCTGGTCTTCAACCAGTTCCTAATCCACAAGAGGACCTGCCCTCTTATTCCCTGACTGTGGAGTTTTCTCAGGAGCCTTTCATGAGGGACTGTGTCAAACGTCTTCTGAAAATCCAGATATATAATATCCACGGGTTCGCTCGCATCCACATGCCTGCTGACCTTTTCAAAAAATTCTAACAGGTTTGTGAGGCAAGACTTCCCCTTGCAGAAGCCATGCTGACTCTCCCTCAGCAGAGCTTGTTCTTCTATGTATTTTAAGATTTTATCCTTAATGAGACTTTCCACCATCTTCCCTGGAACAGACGTTAGGCTGACCGGCCTGTAGTTTCCCGGGTCCCCCCTCCTTCCTTTTTTAAAGATTGGCGTGACATTAGCTATCCTCCAATCCTCTGGCACAGTGGCCGTTTTAAGGGACAAGTTGCATATTTGGGTCAAGAGGTCAGCAACTTCATTCTTGAGTTCCTTCAGAACTCTTGGGTGGATGCCATCCGGGCCTGGTGATTTATTGATCTTTATTTTGTCAATTAAGTCTGAGACGTCTTCTCTTTTAACCTCTATTTGACTTAATTCTTTATTCAGGGGAGACCGTTCACTTGGAAGCATGACTCAAAACTGGAGATTTTTTTCTTGGGTAGTATCAGGTAGAGGTTCAAAGAGAGAGCCATGAGCCAAGGTCTCTGGATCAAAGCTTAGCCCAGACAAACCCACAGAACCAGTTCCACTGTGGCACCTGCAGCTGGGGGCAAGATGCCACTCCCCAACTTTCCCCTCTTTTTGTCCCACTCTGTGCACAACAATTGCTGAGCTCGCAAACACCACTGAGTTCCTCTCCTTTTCCTTACAGTTTGCTGGCAGTGGATCTCTGTCCTCTCTCCTGTTCCTGCTCTCAGTCAAGGATAAATTTTAATATCCTTGGATACAATAAATATGATCTTGTAGTCTTCAGCAAGACATGCTCTCCCAGTGTAGATATATATATATATATATATATATATATATATATATATATATATATATATATATATATATATATATATATATATATATAATACCTTTTGTATTCATGATGCACTGTTTTGTTTCAGTGCACAACAGTGCAGAAACAATCTAGTCCAGCTTTTCTCAAACTGTGGGTCGGAACCCGCTTGGTGGGTCCTACAGAGCCTCCAATGAAAACATGGGTGATGGAAAGATCAGATAACTAATTGCCTCAAGCCCTGAGGACATTCAAAAATCAGATAGCTGCTAATTGCCCTGCAAAGAGCTGAGCTCCTGCAGTTTGCAAGCTTGTGCAAATACAGGGAGATGTTTGAGCATCTTGTTTCTGTGTTTTTTTCCAAGTCCGTCAATGACAAGTAGTGGGGATAGGTGAAGGCTGAGTCACATAACTAAGCCCCTCAAGCCTTGAGGTTATTCATTAGGGCTGCCTCATTACAAGAAATGGATTGAGGGGTTTTTTTGCAAATAAATTACTTGTAAATAAAATATTTCTTTCTAGATCACTTTTTTAAAGTCTCATAAATCTAGGTGGGTCCTGATAGAGTGTCATTCTTAAAAGTGGGTCCCTGTGCTATAAATTTTGGGAACCACTGATCTAGCCCTTTTTATTCTTGGTGTTTGTTGAGATGCCATATCTGTCCTTGTATGGCACAGGTGCTGCAAGCTTGGCCCAACAGCAGAATGGAATCCTATTTCCCATGTTCAGGGCTTCTGTACAGTACATCAATGTTGTAAGCCAGTGATTTTCAGCCTTTTTCAGCTCATGGTGCACTGACAAGGTGCTAAAATTGACAAGGCACACCATCAGGTTTTTTTTGACAATTGACAAGGCACACCACACTGCTGGCAGGGGGATCACATCCCCCAATAGCCCT
Organism: Plestiodon gilberti rubricaudatus; assembly: GCA_026170595.1. Taxonomy (NCBI): domain Eukaryota; kingdom Metazoa; phylum Chordata; class Lepidosauria; order Squamata; family Scincidae; genus Plestiodon; species Plestiodon gilberti. Next base: position 258,136,629 of record JANXHW010000001.1, on the reverse strand, counting down.
ACTAATAAATGACCCTCCCCCAGACTCCCATGGCACACCTGCAGACCATTCATGGCACACCAGTGGTTGAAAATAGCTGTTGTAATGGCTTTTGTGGCTCCATCCATTTCTGCTTGGTTTCTTGGCTTTCACTTCTAAGCATCGCTAAGAATGGCAGGGGAATGATATTAGTGGAATACAGTATAAGGAAGATAAGCGTCTTTGTGGGCCTAGACCAAGGTACTGTACATTCACAAACACAGGAGATTAAGATAATGTATAAGAGAAGACAATCAATAGCTGAGACTGGTTGATGGCTGGCTGTATATTCCAATGACTCTCTTCTCTACAAACAAGTGAGAGTCCATTGAAAAGAACTTAAGTTGATTTTTAACAGATCTCCTTATTCTGCCTTCAAGCTACTTGCAAACCAGATCAAAACAGATAGAATCATCAATTCCATCAAAACTACTCAAGTTCTGTTGGTAGGACAACACATTTGGCAATGGGGATTATGTTCCTGCATGTTGCCCATCCCTTGTGTAAATAGTAAGGCAAAAAGAAGATCCAGAAGGGTAGTTGGGTTGGTCGTTGAGTCAAGCACAGACTCTTGTGGCACCTTAAAGGTTAACACATCCATAAGCCTTTGCGAAGTACAGTCCTATAATGACAGGAAACCTGAATGGACAAAAGTAGATCTCTTGATAAATTTTAATTCAGCAGTTTCACACTGAAGTCTCCCTTTGAAGTATCCCTGTTAAAGGATGGTTTTCAGGTTTTCACCAACAGTGTGTCCTGATAAGTTTCCGACTGATTTCTTAAGTTGCCATTGTTGGTGTCAGATGTGTGTCCATTTATTTTTCTGCATAGAAGTAGACCTGTCTGTCTTTTGTAGACAGCAAGAGGAGACTGGTAGCAGGCGATACATATATCATGGAGGAATTTTGTTCTGGTTTTCTTGTTATTCCACATGCATTTCAGCAACATGTTTTTTGCAAAATCCACAATGAGTTTATTCACAGAAATTTCACAAATAATTTATTTAATCTAATTCAAGTCATGAGATCACATTTAATTAAAAAAAATCTTTATTTTACAGTTTATCCTTCTAGAATGTAAACTGTAATGTAGGACTCTCACGGCTATTTAACATTACACTATCAATGTACATAGCACTTTACAGAGTAATATAAGCAAAAGAGATCTCTACCCCAAGGAGTTTACAACTCAGATAGTAGAGAGAGGGAGAAGGGATGGAGAAATGAGGCAAAAAGGGTAGGATGCAAGCAAATGCAATTGTGTATATATATATATATATATATATATATATATATATATATATATATATATATATATATATATATATATATATATATATATATATATATATATATTAAATGCCCCAATCTGGTTAGAGAGACTTAACCTGAATTTCCAATTCCTTATCTTAGAGACTGTTACTTCCTTCCTCTCCCTCAGACCAGCTCAGTCTTATTTCATCTCACTTTCCTGTATAGGCATGAAACGTGAACAAAACTGCTTCCAATACACAATTTGTCCAATGCTGGACAAAAGATATTTTAAAAAAAGTTCAGCTGCAAGAGCTGTAGGAAAGCCTGGCCTTGCGCAAAACAAAGGGCCATAAAAAAGGCCAGTTTCCCTGAAGCTGCTATCACCACACACTTGCCATAGACAAAACCCGTCTACACAGGAAGAAGACTCTTAAAAGCCCTGCATCATGTTCCCACTTCAAGCCTCTGTTGGTTTTTCCCCCTCTAGATTGGTCCCCTTTTCTGTGCATCTTAAACACAGGTGTATCGGACAAATCACAGCACTATGAAAAAACTTGGGGGAGGAGGTGGGGAAAGGTAAGAGACAACAATTGAAGTGGCTTAAAAAATAAATAAACCAGCCCCCCAAATAGTTAAAATATCTACAGGATATTTTAAAACAAAAATACTACAGGTTTACTAAGTAGAGGCACGCATGTTTACTCACGCGCACACAGAGGAAATCTCAGCTTGAGTGATATGTGAATTTGTTTCTTTTTTGCCATCGCCCATCTCAGAAGAGGAGGGCTTTCTTTTTCCTCATCTCTGGCTCTTAGACCAGAAAGTGGGTATCTGGACCAACTTTCTTGCTCAGTGTCAATGCAAACATGCATCCTTTGCCAATTCTCTATCTTCCACCCTCTGGATTCCTGTCCATGGCCACCCATCCTCCACTATGGAAGTAGGAAGACAACAACCCCTTTTGGAAACTGTTTTCAGATATAAGTAGGGTGGTGGTGGGGAGAGACTAGATGCGACCTCCCTGGCGTTCCAGGATTGCTTCCAAACTTTACAGGCTCTTTGGTCAAAAGTCTTTCTGGTGAATGGAAAAGTGGAGGAAGACATGGTCAGTCTGGTTCCAAGCAACCCATGTTTTTAAAATGGCACCTCAAGAATCCCACAAATCACCAGCTTCATTATATGTTAAACTTAGATGGAATGGAATTTGTGACCTATACTGTTAAATGCTCCATTCCACTTTGCTTCACTTTGAGGTTGGAGAAGCCACCTTCGGTGTAAGCTTGCATACCTTTAATCTATTGTATGCAGGTTTGGGGCAATGGTACTATAGAGAATGGCACTATTGGCTGCCTCAGGCAGCCCAATTGCTTCAGCCAGCCCTGCCTTATAGATAGATCCTCACTTGCTCAGAAGCAAGTCCCATTCAGTTCAATGAGGCTTATTCTCTACAAAGTGCACTTCAGATAGGTCTCCCCATCCTGTTAGACGAAAGTCTCCCTTTAATTCAAGGTTTATGGCACTGGTTTTGGTCCTTTAATTGCTAATTTTCTGAACTCATTTCCTTCATATCCATAGTAATCCCAGTTTGTTTTTGTAATTTCATTTGCACTCTCTTGCTTTTGAGAAAAAATGGAGATGAGTGGCAGGCACCAGAATATTGCCTACTACATCTTTCCTCTTTCCCCATGAGACAGAGAAAAGCTCGGCATGGCCTGAACTGCTGCAAATTACCACAGCAGGAGGCATGTGTGTGGGTTGGGGGGGGGGGCAAAAGCACAAACACACCCAGCCTGTTTTATTCCAGTCACTGAAGAGAGATGGGTAGATGGAGCGAAGCTTGGTGCAGCATGGATACCTCAGAAGGCCTTGCTGGGGAGTTAAGAGATGACCAAACAGCTAAAGCTAGGAAAATCTATCTTTAAAGGAAGACAGTAATGCAGCCTTTTCGACAGAAGAAGCCTGCACACTCTTTTCCTCTACCCCCAAAATCGAACTTCCAAAATACTTTTGTTCTTAGCCATCAGGGAAATGAAACTTTTGTTCTTAGCCATCAGGGAAATGAAAATAAAGTATTTACTACCACAGGTGCAATTTATTGGAAAAACAAAAATGGCAAAACTGAACCTGTTTATGTGCAACAGAGGAATAGGCTGTGTGTTGAGGCCACAGAGGGACATGTAATGGCAGCACAACTAGGAAATGGTGGGACATCAATAGTAGCATCACAAATTAGTTCAGTCACTCTTTGCACTGGGATATAAACATACTGACAGACCAGTACACAGGCTGGTGCTATAGTTGCATTTAAACGTAGAAAAAAGCCAAGCCACTATAAAGCAGATCTTAAAAACTGATGGGAGAACAAGACAGAAAAAAACCTTGGAATGCAATGAGCTGGCAGTGTTATTGTCTGGATGCTTTGCTACAGAGTGAATGAATTATGTTCATTCCAAAGAAAATGCTTAGTGCGGGAGTGACATGCGTGCACATTCATTTTATCGGGAGTGACATGCGTGCACATTCATTTTATCAGGATTCTTCTGGTTCCAGAATTTAGAGACATTTCCTTTTTGTAATGTTTCAGTGATACTCCCCACCCCTGAGTCATGTTTTGTCCTCTCATGTTTTCCAAATGTGCATGTCTCAGCTGCAAGAGAAAAGATACAAAAGAAATTTGAATAGTTCTATATATTAGAACATACCGGTAGTTGTTGATCAGCTCTGACTTTTCCAATTCTAAATTACCCTTCCTGTGATGGGATGACCAAAAGCATATGTAGAAGGTAGGAGGGATTATTCTAATCTTATTGACTCTAACCTTACTTGAGCCCCTGATATCAGCAACACATTGATCTCTAAATACAGAAGCTCACCTACTTTTGCACATATCTTTTCAAAGATACGACTGTTGGGGAAAGCTGGAAGGCAACCCATGGGAATATAGCACACCTCATGTAACTGTCCAACACCGACCTGCAAAGATTCCCCCCAAACTTCCTCCCTTTCATGCAATGCACCCTTTCCCCACCCTCTTCCTTTACTCAGTGGTGGTCAGTGCGGTTTTCTTACCCCAAAACTTAGAATTTTTACAGAAACTTTACTGACTTGCTTCAGCTGGAGAGAGGCAAAATGGAGATGCTGGAATTCCTATCAGGCGCCATCTTCTGGGACCAACTTTTAAAGTGGGCCAATAAAGCCATTTCTGATGCTCCAGCTTCTCCATCCTCCCCCTCCTCCTCCTATTCTAGCCAGCCCCAGCAAACCCTGTTAGACTACACAGTATAGAGTACTGTAGGTGTACTGTAAACAACATTTATTCATATTTTGTAACATATTCGCTACCAATAATAGTGATAGACATAACACCACAATTTATACTACTGGAACCTTACAGGTAAGTAGGGGAGCTTCTGTACCAATAATAGATTAATAAAATAATAGAGTTAAAGTAATGGGGCTGAGTGAAACAGCATTGCTAGGTTTCCCCCAAACCAGTTCTCCTACTTTTCCATTCCCTCCCAACTTGGCTGGGATTGACCTTTGTAGGAGGAGGATCCAGCCATGGGTGGGAGAGTGATGACCCTCCTCCAACAATCTTCTTTGGTGCCAGGAAAGAACTATAAACTTGATCCAGTGACATGATATCCTGTCACCACTCAACACAAACAGAATATCTTGGTGCAGAGGAATCACCAGTCCCAACACTTGCTTCACCCGCTGAATAGCTGACTTTAACTGTAGGTGATCTAGGTTTCAGAATACTAATCTGCTTGTTGGACAGGGAGGCCAAGACAGCAACTCTTGCCTGTGTTCTATCTCTGCCCAAAGTGTACTTTGTGCACCCAGCAAAGCTGATCCCTATGATGCAGAAAAATATTTTCCTGGTTTCTGTTCATATCTGCCTCCCCAGGTCACAGGAAAAACCTCACATTTGGCAACTTAATCTTTCCTCCTTTCAAGGAGAGCATACACATTAGGCTGACTCTGGGTGCAGGGAGACTCCCGGAACTAACTCAATCAAGTCTCCCAGGACTCAACGATCGAACTATCAAGGACCATCTAGAAGTCCTCTATCCAGCTCAGCCCACTATTGTTCCCATTGTTTTCTGTAAAATGTGTTTCCAAAAGTCTCTTGTTTTTCCTGCATGACTCTGTGACTATGCACATTCTCAGCAACCATGTGATGTTCTGCTTGGAAAAATATAAAAACTGTGCTCACATGTAGCAAAGGGTCAGTGCCCCTCTTGGGGTGCAGTCCACTGTGCTGCATAACCAAATAAACCCATACTTTTTTCCTTGTTCACCAGTCTTCCTGGTCCTCCATTATTAATTATCATCTGCTTAAAATTCCGCTACACCTATGAAGACACCCATTTCCACACTGGACCAGTGTCTGAATTACAGTGAACAGAAACAATGGAGTGATTTGTACAAGAGCACATCTTGCTTCCCCCCCCCCCCAGTTTTACTAAGCAACTTCCACAAATCATTCATAAAAGCTGACAAAACGAAACACTTTTTACACTAGTTTTATTAAAGAGGATTTTGAGAATTAGGTTTCTGGGCAAGACTACAGAGAAAGGCCTATATGAGTAATCAAACCTCCATTTCCTAAACTGAAGGTCTTGCGTTAAATATTTTTTGAAGAGTCACCATCCCGTTCATTCTCCTCCTGCCCTTATGTGTCTCAGAGAATCGATGGTGCCTACATGCCTTTGTAGAAGGCCAGATGGTCAAGGAAGGATCCAAGCAACCACCGATGCTGCCATGGCTCATGGACACTATTATTGGGTCTTTTAAATTGCTCATGTATACAAACACTGATTTCCCTTTGAATACACAGGAAGATCAAGACTGACATCTGAATACAAAGGGCATCATCTAGACCAGAGGCTTGCAGAGAGTAGGAGCAAAGGCTTCCTTGACCCTTCAGTTCTCTGTAAGAGCCAACAGGGCTGCTTCTGTAGAACAGCCCGAAGGGCATTCCTTTCCAAAAAAACTGAATGGATGCCATTATTGAGCTATTCAGGAAGCCATCACCACCAAGAGGCTCAAGACAAATACTTTCTTGCACTCCAACAGACAAAAGAGAAACCAAGCAATTCACTTCAAAAGATTTTTTTTTAATTTAGAAATGCAGTTATATACATAGAACAATTGAAATTAAATTAAACTTTGTACAAATATTAAAATACTATCTTCACACCCACTGCAATGTACAGGATACCAGAAAATATATATATAAGCAAAATAAAACTGATTGACATCCTGCACAGCATTAATTATGGTATTTTTTAAATCCCACATATGAGTACCATTCTGCAAATAATTTTCATAGTGGTGCAACTCAGATTACAAAACAAATAAAAAGCGCTGAAGGCAACCAGGTTCTCCCCGTGTGTTTGCATCTAACTACCTGCAGCCTGTCCACTGGGTAACAGAGTGAGAGTGTCTGTGTGTTCTTCTGACAGGTTGTTTTGGACTGTGTGAGCTTCCATGCAAAAGCAAACATAACAATGACACTCCCAGCAGATCTAGATAGCCCTTCTCATTGGCTCACCTATTGGAAAGAAACAGAAGCTAGAATCTCAAACTATATATTGGAACAGAAGGACGTAATCACTCAGCACACATCTCCTCTGGTGCAAGCATTGAAATCTTAATAAAGTGACAGAGGTGGGAAAATTCAAAAGCAATCAAAATGTCTAGGAAACAAACTAGATACAGAGAAACGAGGCTTTAAAAAGAAAGATCCCTAGGATATCAACTAATACGAATCAAACTAAATGAAAACAGGCCTTCTACCAAAAAGAAAACTGGGAATGGATCTTAGTATCAAGCTCCCCCTTTTATGTGCACTTGTTATGTTATGTTACTCTAAAAGCAGTAATAAAAGAAAGTGAGGGCAGGCGCATGCTTTTACATGGCAGTCACACCTACTGGTTGTAAAGCAATGCTTGCTGCAGATGCAGTGAACACCATGATGTGTGAAGGGAAGGCACGCATTGCCAAACACGCATAGAGCCCACCACATTTTGGGCTCCGACATGGCACCACACAGCCGAGATGGCGGCCACCATCTTTGCCACTGGCAGCCCACATACCACCAGCTTGTGGTCCATGTACCACCAGTGGTACACGAACCACAGGTTGGGAACTTCTGTCCTAGAGTATGCAAGCAGCTTTTTCGAGTTCCAAGCCTGGCAGTCCTTACCACCCATGTTTGAGAGCCATTTCTTGCACGGCATTTTTGCAATGGAGAGTGGTTTGTTGTTGTTGTTTTTGCAAGGGAGCATTTTTGCAAGGGAGCAAATCCTCCTAGCAAATTGAAAGGATGTCGTTTTCTCATATAAAAGTGATAAAGAGTAGTTGGGCCCCAGCAGTATCTCTATATACATTATAGAGCTAGTAACATGCATGAAAATCCCTCTTGCCTAAAAGTACTGTACAGGAAAAATCTTAAGCACTCCGGGGTCAAAAATGTATAGCAAGGTGTGGCCCTCGGAGTTTAGCATCCTGCACCTGAGCATCTAGCATCATCCAGTTTCTCTTCTATCCAATGTTGGTTCTACTTTTCTTCCAAATCTTGAGAGAGATACACCAAAGTCTAATCATACAACATTTAAGAAAGTGCAATTTTAAAAAGAAACGGAACCATTTTTAAACAGCCCTCTTTCCCCATCTCTTCTCCAAACTTATTTTATATGAACAATAACCCCAAAGTAGAGGCCTTAAGACAGACAGGACAGTCTTGCTTGTTCCAACTTGCACGGGCACTCAAGCTGCACTTTTTGCTAAAAGGGAGGAAGGACACCCTGGCTTCCTATGAATACCCAGCCGTTCAAGGTCATCAGTGGTTACTGAGCATCATACCGCAAATCCTCTCTTGTATTCTCCAGGATTTCAGTGTCGTCGTCAGCAGCAGCAGTTTAAGGGACGCTGTTGTTGCTATATCACTCATATACAAGTGCATCACTCATGCACATGCATATGGAATGCCTACAAATGACTCTTTGCCAAGTGGTAACTTACTAAGTACTGTACACTGTGATGAATGGTAATCTATACTGATCCATAAGAAAAGAGGCATTGCTTTTGTTTCGTTTTTAAACACAAATGCCACCTTTTAGTACTAGGAGGAGCGTGGAATAGAGGAACACCCACAGCTCAACAGCAGGGCACACATGCATGCAGAAGGTTCCAGGTTTAATCCTGGCTGCTCTACTTTGGGATATCGAAGCTGGGAAAGACCTCTGCCATACAAGACAGACAATGCTGGGCTAGAGAGACCTCTGACTCAATTCAAGGCAGTTTCCTATCATGAACCAGGAATTCTGAACAGAGTTTCCAAAGGGCATGGGGACCACTCAGCCAGAGGTATTCAGTCCCAGCATTTAATAGGCAATGACAGCCTGCTGGATTGAATTTCAGAGAAGGCTCACCCTCCACCCTCCCCAATGTCAAGCACAGTTTACAGCACAATTCTAGGCATGTCTACTCAAAATAAGTCCCACTGCATTAAATGGGACTTACTCCCAGGTAAGTGTACACAATTACAGACCTAGACAGGATTTGATTCCTGCCAGGCACAACTTATGCATCCGGCAAAGGTCAGTCAAATTATTAGACACCTAACAGCTACACTATGCTGGGCCAGTGGTTCATCCAATAACCCTCCTGGTGCTTCAGAAAGGTCTTAAGACACCACGGATGGGCTTGGTGTTTTGTTTTTGAACAGGAGACCCCCTTCACTTTCAACCTCAGCATTCTACATAAGCCCTGAGCATCATACACAACAGCTACCGCTTTCCATAAATGTACCTATAAGAACAAGATGGTAGAAAACCGTCATGTTTTTATAAAACCGTTCTATTTTCAAAGGGGAAAAGAAACCTACATTCTTAGTCTGAAGAGGAAAAAGGGTTGTATTTTCATTCCTTAAAAATGAAGTTTTAGTAAAGAGGTAATTTGGTGATAGCTGACCTCAAATGCACACGGTTTCAACCAGAAACGCCTGTAGTGTCCTCTCATTTAAAGAGTACAGCAAGTCCTCACTTAAAGTTGTCAATCGGTTCTTCTTGGAAACTGCGACTTTAAGCGAAACTTATAATGAAACCAATTTTACCATAGGCTAATTGATAAATGAAGTTCCTATGGCATTTTCTCATCCACTTTAAAAATGAAACAACTTTAAGTGAGGACTTGCTGTATCCAAGTGAAAAATCGGTTCCAGAATTCCCCCCCCCCCCCCGGGGCAAAGCTGAGTGACTCTTCACATATCAGTTCAGTGCTAAAGTTGTCCAGGGAACTGCGAAAGATAATTGAACAAAGGCTGCCCTTGCTATATGCTGAAAGCTGGATCTAACTTCTGCCTGATGAGCATAAGCTAACCTAAAGATAGATTCCAAATGCCATTTCAAAGATGTTATATAACAGAAAGGCTTATGAACCGTTTATTTGAATGAGGAACAGGAATAGTGGAACTACTACTGTGCCATCCAATTATGTAATGAAAAGACCAGCAACTTCCTTTGCAGCAAGTTCCATCCAGCTAAAATACTGCCAGACTTCATTCTGTCCAAAACGTTGACCAGTAAATGCTGTTACCACTACATCCCAAGGAGATGGATATTTTAAGAGGCTTGTCAGCCACTTTCTGAACTAGGCAAGAGCATGCTCTAAAACCAGGGTTCTCAAAGTGCGAGGCAGCCTTCCTTACAGAGAGAGCTGTAAGGTTAAGATAAATCAAAATTACAGGCCAAGGCCATCCAAATTCTGCGACCTGTACATTACAATTAAGCAAGTTGGCATTTTATTGATTATTCTCTGCCATTTATTCTGCTTATCACGAATTGGGCAAGGAGCACTGAAGCCCAGGATCTTACTGTCAGGCTTTAAGATTTCATCAAACATCACTCACACGTTTTCAGAGCCCCCCCCCCCACTTTTTATTTAAAGAAAGTTTAAATAATTTTTTCAGACACCGAATTTTGCACTCAGTATATTCTACACATATACAACACAAGCACATAATTTGGTACTCGGCCCTGAGCTTGCACAGAATACACATTCAAAGATGAAGGAACCTGGGCAGTTGCAGGAGAAGAAGCAGCTTTTCCCTTGCCTCCTGAAATCAGAATGTAAATTGGGAAGTAGGCAAAACCTTGCTGATGGCCCCACACAGCCCAACAATGCTATGTAGGAGGCAGTAAGCACAGTGTTCCCCTGCTATAACTTCCTTTTTTGCATGGACTTTTGCTTCTCCAGATATTTGAAAGAACCACACTATGGGTCGGTGCAGACCTGCTCCCCACCTCTTCCTTTGATCTCCCTATCCCAGGGACTAGGTTAAGAATGGAACGGACAAACCGAGTCATCCTTTGGGAGGGCTCACAAAACTTCCTGATTAACAGCGCAATCCGACTTAACTTTTGTGCCGGTTTAACCAGCGGCGCAGCGAGAACGGGAGGTCCCAGAACGGAAAAGGGATTCAAATCCCCTCCAAAAGAGGAATTCAAAGGGGATTTGAATCCCTTTTCTATTCTGGGGCCTCCCGTTCTCGCTGCGCCGCTGGTTAAACTGGCACAAAAGTTAAGTCGGTGTCCGCTCACCCGCACCGGGGACCCGGCAGGGGTGGTGGTGCGGGCGAACCCAATCGCAGGGGCTTTGTCAAGGGGGTCGTCGACCTCCAGGTTGGGGCCAACTTATCTTGGCTTGGCTCACGCCGGCCTCAGAATTACCAGGAGGAAAGGGGTTGCCTCACCCAGCAACCTTCTCTCCAGTCTGGACCTCGGTTCGTGGGCTTCCAAGCACCAGGGCTGTGGAGCTTAGCACTGGGCCAGCCTCCTCATCGACCTCTAGTGAGCTTTTATTACAGATCCCTGGCTGCCCCACCCTGCCCTGCTGAGGCCTCGCCCCCATGAGGGCTCCGCCTGTCCCGGCTGATTGGCTGACCGCTTGATGGGCCAGGTCCTAGCTGTCAGTGTTTAGCCTGACAGCTTGTTGACTGAGCCTTGCTCGTCGTCATGCTCTCCCCACCTGTGTCTCCTTCCAGCCTTGCCCTTCCAGCTCCCGGGTGGCTACTGTTCCCCCTGGCTCGCCTGCCGCTGCTCCTGGATGGGCCCTGGCAGAGGTAAGCACAGGAAGTCCGGGCTTGCTGCAGGCAAAACCCGGACAGTCCGATTGCGCTGTTAGGGAGGCTAATTAGGGAGCAGTTTGCGAATCCATACTTTTAGACAATGCCATTAAGACACCACATTGCTTTGTCCACATAAGGTCAGATGAACAAGAGCAAAGCGTGACAAGAGGAAAGAAGAGTAAGCAAAATGTTTCCTGCATAGTGAAGGAGATGCTTCCAAGTGGAAGCAGCGTGCAATGAAAAAGAGGGGAGGGATCTTGTATCAGACAATACAGCGGCATGGCTCTTTCCATTTCAAATTTTAAGGCAGACTATAACTGTAATTCATTCAAGGCAGATCAGGCAGGCCAGTTACAAAAAACACACACAACAATCTACACTCTTGCTAATGGTGATCAGTTTTCGGATGATCATTTCTAGCAGAAATGAGGAAGACATCTAAGGGATGGAATCTAAACTAGATACCAAAAGTCCTGGCATTGCCTCCACAAGGGTGAGAATGAGCACAACATCACAGTAATGCCAAAATCACTTTTCCATTATGAGGGGAGCAGAGGAGACTCTATGGACAAAGGTGTCTCCTCACAGAGTAGCCCAGTGCCTCTGTGGCACCCAACAGCCCATCCAAGCAGAACAAGTTCTTAACATACTGGAAGTTGGAAGGCTGTGGATCGATTACGGTACAGCCATAGCACCGCTGACAGGGTGGCTCCTCGTGGAGAAGGGCACTCGTTCTCCACATGGGTTTGCACCAGCACATACTCCTACTCTTGGTCAAGAGCATGTGAACTGCTCAGAGATTTCTGCATTAAGACACCCCTAAACTTTAGCCCACACCAAAGTTCAGGGAATAATGTCAGTGATGAACAAAGTTTGACGGGTTTTTGTTTGTTTTTAAGTGGAAGCTTGCAGAGCTACAGATAATTTGTCCCAACAATGGTACTCTTCCCCTCCCCCTTTTCTTTGGGAAATGAAAAAGAGCAAGGAGCAGCCTAAGCTTGCTGTTAAAAAACAACAACAAAAATAATGAAATCCTTAAGTTGGACAATTGTGATTGCCTTTAAACATAGCCAGCATTGCCAAACACGTTCATGACATAGCCTTGAAGGCTACAGTATGTTGTGTGTCACTCCCACTGGACATCTTCCCTCTCGCAGTCTATCTACAGGAGTTCTGTCTTGCCTTCGTAAGATAGAGAATAAATGGAAGGAAACTATCTGCACCCAACAATGCAAGCCGTTTTGGGCCCCCTGCTTTCTGAGCAGAAGTCCAGAAGCTAGTGAGGCCTGTGAGAAGCTGCAACAAGCCGGTGAGAGAAGGAGCAAGGCACAAGTAAACAGCAGCTCTTCAGAGACCACACTCAAACATCTGCTAGGGAAGGGGAGAGGTAGGAGGAGCTCACGTCCATTAACATCACCGAAGCCCCCCACAATGCAGATGGAATGGAGGGGGGGAGGCTGGCACCCTGTACACCCCACTGGTGCAAAGAGGAGGCATCCTGGCGGCATCCTTTGGATCTTCAGCTAAGGGGTGTTTGATTAGAGGTATTCAGGGCACAGCGTACAAAGGTGGGGACATCTGCACGGAGTGCTCACTATCCCGAAGAGGAGGAAAATGGAGATAAAAGGCTAGATGAATACAGCAAACTTCATGCTTCTTTCAACAATGGAATATCTAGATTGGGAGAGAGGAAGAAGAGACAAAGTTAAACAACTGTCATGTTTGTCTTCCAAGTGCTCACACAGCACAGCCTTGATGCAAAGTTGGTATATCCGTAAAAGTCAATTTGATCAAGTTCTTATTTAATCATATCCAATTTCTGAAGAAGCTGGACATTTGAAAATGTTTCGGCAGGAGCTTTTTTCCTAGCAAAGCCCTAAAGTTTTTTCTGTGGGTGTTTAAGCTGTAACAGTCTGAACGTTTGCCATTCACAAGATATACATGCCCCAACGTTTTGCAAATGGAACCTTTTATTGATATAGGGTACTTGATTCCAAGTACAAATTGAGAGTGGGTTTTAAGAATATGCAGCAGTGTGTTAATTTTATCCTGCTCTTCAGGTAACAGATTCCCAGGGCAGTTTTCAAAACAAACAAATGAACGAACGAACAAACAAACTCAGCAGACGAAAGCCTAGGCAAATAAGGTTTTCATCTGGTACCAAAAATGGACAGAGATTCTGTACCAGGTGAACCACCCATCTTTAGGGAAGGCCATTCACAAAAGAGATGCCACCACGGAGAAGCCCTCTCTCAGGTCTCTACCCACTGCACCCCAGATGGGGTAGGAACCAGAACAGAGCCTCCTAGGCTGATATGAGGCATTAGGAACTAGAAGCAAAGACTGAGCCTATCATGACCTATTTAGGGAAGCAACAACTTTAAGAAGGGGAGGGAGGGAGGGAGGCTCACTTCACTGCATTGTGAAGGCAAGAATGCTGCAAGTTGTGGCACAACTTTGACTTTGCCCATTTTTGGAACCAAACCATCATCTACCACCAGAGACCCACGTAACAAGCAACTCTGACTCACAAACATGGGTTACCCGTTCTAGAGCCCTGTTTGCAACACCTTGTGTGCGTTTAAGAGACAGGAGGAAAAAGAATACTAGTTCTTTTCTCTGTGTTATTTGTGGCACATGCTTCACGACATCAGGAAACGGCACACTGAAACAGCGGAATGGATGAGCTTTGAATTTTTATCCTGGATAGCAGGAATTCATATGCAAGACTTATTTTTTTGTCAGATTGCTTACCATCTGTGTACTCCTCTGAGGAAGTGAGTGATAGAAGACTTTGTACATCACTGTTTTCTGAGTCTGGAGCCTCCTTGTGCCCAGGGCTACTACTCGATGCGCCAGCTACCCAGGAGGAAGAGGTGGCTTGATGCACTAGAACCGCCTCTGAGTGGCCAGAGCGGCCTGCTTCACATAGTCCAGAGTGTCCAGGAACTTCATCCTCTCCAGCAAAGCTATTAGGACCCACTTGCTCGGGGGGCAGCTGCTCCAGCTCCCTTAATCCACTCAGGCCAGCTCCCTCCGACAGGACAATCTGTACCCGTGAATCCGAGGGGGGAATGCAGTTCCCAGCACTGCCATAGACAGCTTCTTCATAGGAGGGCAAAGCCACCTGAACTCCATCCACCATGATGGAGACCTGGTCCCCAGAAACACCTTGATCACGCCTGTGTGCAGAGTTTAAAGAATACATTGTGTTTTAGCAGAAGGAAGCCAACATTTCTGTGTTTACAGAATCCTGCACTGCCAAAGCCTCAAGAATCCATATGCCTTTTTAAACACTCCATCTTCCCCAGAGCCCTACTCATTTTACAGCCAGATACATCTTTAACCTAATCAATAACAATCAAACAGAGGTGCGGCAATACTTGCTGTGCACGACTGCCCTGCCACACGACTTCAGGACTCTTGCAGCATCAGTAAGATTTCCCCAAAAGAACAGTGTTATCCCAGTCCCCGCTTCATACAAGCACATCAGAGCTCAGGAATTACACCATGTCAGGCTGAGAAAGGCCCAGTGGGCCCTTGGCCCGGGGGAGGGGGGGAGTGGCAGGACTGCTGGGCTGTGATTAAGCTCAGATCACCCCACGTTTTTGCTCCCCGAGCTGGATAAGTGGCTTGCATTGCAAAGCTGGTCCTGTTCATTGGCTGCTTAGCTGTATAAACAGGGCCCGGGGGGAGGGAGAAAGTGAGAGAGAGCGCACAAAGCCAGCCACGTCCTACTGCACATGGGCACTGACTGGCCTGACAAGCAGCTTTTGCCGACTGGCACTGTGCTCTGTGCAGAGGTGCCATTTTAAATTTATCAGAGCAGTTAAGAAAACAGTTGCTTTTGCAGACTCCGTTTCTTAGTTCAAAAATATTATCAGAAATACTACAGTGACAACAACGAACATAATCATTTGGGACTTTTCCATCAAAGCATTCAAGACACTTCAATAATCCTTCTCACAATAGCAGTGTCAGGAATGCCATTATTATAATTCCAATAAACACTGCAGATCTGGGGTGGGGTGGAAAGAGAGAAAGTGAGAAACAATGCAAGGCTTGCCTAAAGCTACCCTCTACACTACATTCATAGCTGAGCTGAGATCAGAACAGGGAGACTTGCAGCTTACAACTGCTAGGCTACACACCAATTCTACACATTATAGACTTAAATAGAAAAAACACTTCCACCACCATGATCCCATAATTTTTGGATCAGGGCAAGAAACCATAATTCAGGGCAAGAAGCCATAACTCTGCAACCTGCACCTTATAAATTATAGCACTAACTTTCTGGGTTGGTGGCATAATATCGCCTAGGACAGGCCTCTATGAACTGTTTATCTGCCCCCTGGAATCTAGACCTGTCCTGCTCCTATTCTTGTCACAGGATCTCAACCCTGTGGAGCCCATGGGTACACCATGGGAATTCTGAAAAGGGATGGTGGACCCCACAGCAAAAATGACTGCTGAAGGGGGCAGGGTCCAGTATAAAATAAAAGCTCACACATAATAATGCACCTACACCAGCAAAGACCTTTCATCCATCCATCCTCTGTGGACCCTGTTATCATCTCCTCCTTGCCTCTGCCTATTGAGCTTGCTGTGCTGAGCTGCTCTTTGAGGTGTGCACTTGAGAGACGGAGTGGAAGTGTGCACATGAGGAAGATGCTCTGCCTTCCACTCTTCTGCTCCCCATACGTCCTGGTTCACAATTCAAGCCCATGGAGTAGGTGGAGCAGAGGCTAGGCAATGGCAGTGGTGGCAGCAGAGGCAGAGTGGTTGCTACCAGACACCTTCATAGGTGCGCAACCCTAAGCACCATGTTGAGGACCCCTATTCTGGACTAGCCTTACCAGTGTCCCGGAATAGAGGCTGGCTTCGGCCTAGAGCAGACCCAAATCACTCCCAAGTGTGCCCAATGGCGGTCGTGTCGTTGACCGGAAGCCGGAACCCCATTGGGCAGCCACGGTGCACACTTGGGAGCAGCTCGGGTCCGCTCTAGGCCGAAGCCAGCCTCGATTCCGGGACGCTGGTAAGGCTACCTATTCTGGACACATGCTGTCAAGTTGGGATAAACTGAGAGTCTCAAACCTAGACTTCTCAACTAGAAATGATTGGGATTGAAGCCTACGTGTAAAGCCTATGCATTCAGCAGCTACTAAAAAGCAGCTGGGCTGACTAGGAATAAGGTGACCAAGCACAATCCACAACTTTTTTTGGACAATGGCAGAAAGGAACATTCTCAGTATTTCCAGACATTTGTCTGGACATCCACACATACTACCTTTTTCTTGTATTATTTTAAACAACTGGTTCACAGGACCACTGACTTCTACAACACTGTGGTTCATAGCTTCTGGTAGCTGTACTGGAATGACTAAGACAAGCTCAGAGTTGGGAGGGGGAAAGGAATGCACATCTGTCTGGCTCCTTTTTTGGTCATTATCCAAGAGTGAAAGAGGAGAGACACTACAGGACTTCGTAGTCTGAACACAAGCTTCAGATCTCTGTTTACATGCAGAATTGGAGGGTGTACAGGCAGAACAGCAGATGGGACAGGGGCTGCCACAGGAATTAGCCATGAAGAAACAAAGCAGTGCCTGTTGTCATGGGTCTCCCTGTCCACATACATTCTAAAAAAAGTGCACCACAGATGTTTCTAGCACCCTCTTCAATGAATAATTTCTGTGTTGCATGATACAAATGTAACCCGGCTTCAATTCCTCATTAAATAAGCAAGCTTCTTTTCTACCACCATACCTCTTCCTCCTTCACATGAGTATATTGGATGTGGTGGTGGGAAAATTACTCCCTTTATGCCACATTCAAGATCTTTGCCATTTAAGATGGCAGGGAATTATTCCCCCCTCTCTCAAAAGAACATGCCTTTCTTCGGTCTCATTGAGTGATGTATTTCCCATGCAATTAGCCCCAAGGGCTTGATCCAAACCCTCCACGTGAATGCCTGTATTACAGGAATAGCAGCTTTGCTGGTGCCAGTTGCTCCTTTTAACCATCTCAGTGGAGACTTCAAAAGATCGACTAAGCTTGTATACAAAACTCTCCCATCTGCACAGATAAGTCCCTTCAAGTGGATACCAAAGTGCATCAGCAAAAGTTGTGCATAGGAAGTGTCTCCTCGAGAAAGACCAAGGCTGAATCTTCCCTGGCAAGCATGTAGTCACCAGGCCAGGCCTGCACAAGATGTAATCCATCAAGCCAAGTACAGTCTTGACAGCATCCCATTTTTCAAAACAGTAGATGGACCCGATGCCGAGCCAAACCTACAGAAGAGCTGTAAAAAAGTGAAGAACAAGAGACTGGAGGGGGGAAAAACCCTGAGAAGGCAGCAGGAAAAGAACGTGAGGATGCAGGGGGACAAAATAAGCAAGAGTCACCCCCCCAACCCCCTGTAGACAGTTATATGTACAAACATCCCATCTCCCAGTTGAAAGTCACTCCCACAAACTCCCATGAGCTCACCTGCTGTGATGAAAGGACTTCAGCTTTGGCTGCAGCAAAACAAATAGCACAACTAGGAGAAGGATGAGGGCTACTGAACTTGCTGTGGAAGCCACTATGGACAAGGTAGGCACTCCTACACTTGGAGGAGAACCTTTATCTGTAAAGGCAAAGCAAAAAGATCTTTTAAAAATGCTTTCATCTGTTTCCTATCACACCAAATGAGACTTCCAACAAGCAGAATTGTAAGGATGCTCCTGTCTTCACATGGCCAATGCTGTCCTCTGTTTCCATCAGCACAGAGCTCCCTGGGGCAAGTCAACCCAAATGCTTTCAAACAAGGATGGGAGCAGGACTGTGTTGGTATACAAGTGACAGTCCCTCCAATACAGTTCCCAGAAAACCTTACAATTTGGCCTCCAGGAACCATTTCTGGTGTTGAGTCAATGTGGCCATGTGAATACAAGTCAAACACCACAAAGAATTTAAAAAACCTTTTGAAGTTTAGAATGAAATAAAAGGGAAAGGAATTCCGTTCTTGCATTGCCCATGTCTGGAAGATTGAGTCACCATCTCAGAGAACATACTGGTGAAATAGTTTGGGAAAGCATAGTAGACTCAAGTCAGTCAAAGTCTGAAAATGGAGATAGCACTGCCATTTCCTATCTGATTAATGCACTTTTCTTTCTGGAAAAGAGTGTGATCCTCTTTCACTCCAAACACAGCTTAAATATAATTTGTTTCAGCACATTACCCAGCTTGTAGGGAATTTTTTGCTTTCTTTCCATGAACATTCATTTAATTAACACGCTTCTCTCCCTGCATCCGTACTTCATGGTCAATTAAAACTACATGACAAACATTTTCCTGTAGACTTTTTGGCTTTCTATCATGGGAAAGGAATTTCTATCCAACTGGTAAAAATCCTTGAAAGACCAATCAACCTTATTTTGAAAAAAACAGACAAAGCTACCACATGAGAGTTGGCTTCAAAACAGGCAGGGAATGCTCTGAGCTGGAGCAGGGTGCAACTTACTCAGCAGCAGCACCAAATATTCCCTCACAGGTTAGTGTATGCTTGCTTTAAAGAGTAGCGAGTGTACGTTTTATTCTTTAAAGGGGTAAAATATCAAAACCTAGAGGTGTTTGTTTTTTTAGAAAACCTAGACTTAGCCTTTAGAACCCTAAATGGCTTGGGACTAGGATGCCTCAGAAACTTACTCTCACATGGACCTGGACCAACACTTATGATCGACATCTGAGGCCCTGCTCTCCATCCCACCCTGGTATGACATCAGATTGGTGGGTACAAATGACAGGATCTCTGCAGCAGTAGTGCTGCCAAAGTTATGGCACGCCCTTGCTCCCGAGATTCACCTGGCACCAACTTTTAAGCATTTTTAACATCTTCGTTCAGCAAGCTTGTAGTTTATAGTTTAATACATGCTGCCATTTTAATGCTGTAATCTGTTGCTTTGTTCATTTGTGGACTGTTGGTTGGTTTTATTGCTGCTGCTAATACTGTTCTGTGATTTTACAGTTGTTAATAAATAATTAATAAGAATGATGAGCGTTATATGCCAGTACTTGAAAAGCCTTAGGCAAACACAGCAATACAGGTGAGCATGCTCACACTGAATGAACATGCAGCTGACCTTGGCTGAGCCTACAGGTAACCTCCATGTCTGGATTCCACTTCCCATTCTTGCAAGTCAAGTATTTGTAGTCTCCTTTCAGCAGGTAGCCTTCCTCGCATAAATACTCAATGACACTGCCAGACATCAAGGCGTTTTTGCAGGGGGTTGGGTGGCATATGTAGCCTCCATTCTCAGGCTCGGGCGGCTGCGGACAGACTGCAAAAGAAAAACAGAACCCAAGATGCAAACGTGGCATAAGGGAAAACAGGGTACAAAATGACTAAGAGCCAACAGGAAATAGAAGGTGGCAGATGGTACCCAATTTACGAAAAATATATTAAAATCCATAGCACAGCAGAAACAGAGATCCCTTGCATTTCATCAGCTGGTGAAACACAGCAAGGTAGCCTAAGTACTCTCCCCCTCCTAGTTAGGGAGAGGGACTTCAGTGCTGGGGTTGCACTTGATCCCACTGCAAGCAAGTTTTATATACACCATAGGAGACCAGGCAAGTGTATAGTCAATGGTGTAGCTAGACCGGGGTGGCGGCGGCAAGTAGTTCTGCAAAGCCCCGTTACACCGGAGTCAGCAGCCCCTCCCCCTCAGAGCCATTCTGGCAACAGCAACAGCAACATGCAGGACACTCCCCCCATCACAGTCGGAATGGCTCCAACAGCAAAGGGGAGGAGCCACTGACTCCAGTGTAACAGAGTCTTGCAGAACTACTTGCAGCTGCCACTGTGTATAGTTAGGCTTACCAGATCTCCAACCAGGACAGAGTGCTAGACCTTTAGGAGAAGGAATGTGGGCAGGTGTAGCTTGTTAAACTTTAGAGCACAAGCCTAGGCATGTCTACTCAGAAGCAAGCCCCATTGTGTTCAATGGGGCTTGCTTCTGAGTAGACATGCCTAGGATTGTGCTCTGTGTGTTTAACAAGCTACACCTGTCCACATTCCTTCTCCTAAAGGTCTAGCACTCTGTCCCGGTTGGAGATCTGGTAAGCCTATGTATAGTTAAAGATACCTGAATTATCCCTCTTCTAGTATTAATGGGGGCACGGAGAAGAGAGTTTCTATAACCCTGGTCAACTACGGTTTTTCTTGAAGGTGCACTTTCAAAAGTGACAGATGGTGAGCCAGCACCTCAATCCCCACCTTTAAGTAGTAACAAGCTAGCATCTTCTTCTCCCACAGACACCACTTTCTCTAATCCTTTTCTAAGTTGGCAACTAAGGAGCAAGGCAGGACTTCTCAGGGACTGGATTTGGTACAGGACCTCACGATGCTAATTCTTAGCCTACCGTCAATACTTATGATCATCCCTGATAACCTCAACTTCAATCACTACAGGTATAAGTCTAGGAAAAGCTTCCAAATATCCACAAATATATCTGTTCCTATTGTCAATTGTTTGTAAGCCATTTGCTCAAAAGTCAATAAAGTCAAAAGGTCTTCAATCCATTGTCTAATAGTAGGAGGGCACTTATCCTTCCAGTATTTCAATACAAGTCTTTTAGCTACTTTGAGGCACAAAAAGTCCATTTCCACGGTCCCACAGTAAAGTTCCATGACACAGGTAAATTGTTCAAAAGGACATAAGTTGACAAGTATCAGCGACTATTGCAATGTAACATTACTACAGTTAATAATTTCTTCCCAAAAGAAACATATTTCGGAACAAGACCAGATCATATGTGTAAGAGGTGCATCTGGGTGTATCACCAGGATTTAACACCAAGATTTAAATTCTTTAGTTAGCCCTTTACTAACTGTGTTGTGTTGATGCTGTTGATGTGTTGACTAACTGATGCTGTGTTGTCTTTTAAACCCTGAAAATAATTTTCTGCTGGATTAAACTCAGTCTAAGATCCATAGGTATTGCAGATATATTTAAAATCATTTTCCATTGATTATACTAGATAGGACGGTCCAGCTCTGTGTCCCACATTGTTCTAAGCATCCCAGTGTCATACTGTATTTGTTAAGAGACATCAAATTTAAATTATCTGAACATTAGCTAGAGCTGAAATTCAGTGTAGCAGTGCAAAAGCAGCAGTCCAGACTTTGAATATGTGGGCTTTTTCTTGGTTTTGTTCCTCTCCCCTGCCATACTAGAAGCCTCCCTTTATCCTCCAAGTAGAAGGTCAGGCGTCTCCAATATGCCAGCAGATGGCTTGTCATGTCCCCAAGGGGCAAGCTGCAGAAAAGAGCTTCTGTCCTCACATTACAGTGGGGCTGAAGAAACTCAAACTGTTGGGAAGGGATATTGCAAACATTATTTTGTGCACACACACACACACACACACACACACACACACACACACCCACCCACCCACCCTGTGGGCAATCAGTATACATGTTCTAAACAAAAAGTACTACCAGTTTCAGTCCACATTGCACTCTTCACTCCATCCCCTTTTTCTTCATCAAAAATGCCAAAATACGCTGTTTAATTTTATTCATTTTATTTTAAAACTTCAGTCTACTACACCTTACTGAATTCACAGTGCAGCAGAAACACGTATTACTCTATCTTGATTTTCTTCATATTAAGTCATTATTGGGAAATTACTGTTTCCATGTCAGGGATGCATTTTGAAGAGGAGACTAGCTTTTATAAACTAAAATGGGTAAATGAGATCATGCGCAGGAAAAGGGATTTGTCTATGTAATCAAAGCTGCACATTTATGTAATTAAACACAAGTACTTATCCAGTGTAAAATAATATGCCCAGCCATTTCAGACTTCCCAAAAGCTTTTTAAAAAGATTCCAAAAAGAGGGGAAATAAAGACTAATTACAGTCTTACACCAATGCAGTCACCAGCTGGTGATTCACAAGAAGCACAGAGTTGAATTATCTCAATTAAAATGCTGCAACATTAGAAATACCGTATTTCTAATGCCGTAACCCTCTGCCATGATTAGTCAGCCATGGAGAAAGCTGCCAGCACCACCATAACTGGGAACATTTGACAGCTTTCTATTAAAAATACTATGGTATTTTGCAGCATGTTCTAAATTTGCAGTTAAAAGCCACTACTTTAGCAATTTACAGCAATAGACCCTGTTCCCAGAAGTTTTTTGAGTTCTCAGAAAGTCAAATGATGTTACTTCAAGTCCCTTTGGGATCCTAACTTATATTAGCACATAATTGTGGGGAATAGTAATGATTTGTATCTTAAGCATCCCCTTAGGCAGAGTGGAGAAAGACAAGGAGGTGCCCTGCCCACCTATCTTCCACTATACATAGTCAATATCAGTTTCAAAATGCTTAAGAGTATCCTCTTAAAGAAATGACATTGCAGTTTTGTCTTCTTTAAGAGAGCCAGGATGGTGTGGTTCTGGTCAGTGGCGTTGCTACAGCGTGGCGGTGGCGGGACGCGGGGGTGATGCACCGGGAGTAGTGTCATGAGCCGGCGCATCACCCCGTGCGGGGTCGACTGGCTCGGCGTGTCACTCACACACACACACACACACACACACACACACACACACACACCGGTGCGTCAACCCCGGAGCCGGCAGGTCAAGCCGCATCTTTCTCGACGGCTCAGCCGCTTCTGAATAGGCAGGGCAAGGCTTTGAGCGGTGCATGTGCACAACACCGCTCGAAGCCTTGCTCTCAGAAGGGCTGAATGAAGACCCGATTGCATCTTCGTTTGACCCTTTCTGGAGGGCAAGGCTTCAAGCGGTGTTGTGAGCTTGCGCCGCTTTCAGCCTTGCCCGGCATACTTAGAAGCAGCCGAGCTGCGGCTCGCCAAGAGGGCCTCGGGCGTGTCACCCTCCTGGCACGAGCGGTGAGTTCCGGGTGGTGGCGGCGATGCGGCAATGGGGTGGTGGTGACGCGGAAGTGGGGTGAAGACGCAGCAGTGGGGGGGGGGTTGAAGCACCGAGCCGGCCAACCTCCCACCCAGGGTGACGTGCCGGCTCGTGACGCTGCTGGTTCTGGTGTTGGACTTAGACCTGGAAGATCCAGGTTCAAATCCCCGCTCAGCCATGAAGCTTCCTGGGTGACCTAGGGCCAATCTCTGTCTCTCAGCCTCATCCAACTCACAGGGCTGTTGTGAGGTCAAAAGGAGGGAAGGAACTATGCTGTACACCACCCTGAGCTCCTTGGAGGAAGGGCAGTATAGAAACATGAAAAATAAATATTTCTTTTTCAAGTCTGTAATACACTTAGGACTCAAGTTTAGGAAAAGGAAAACCTAACCAATTCTCTCAAATTAGGTTAGTTTGCTTGCATTGACAGACCTTCAAAACCCTAAACATCCTTGTGCTTTACAGGTATTTTACAACGGAAATGCTATGCTTTTCTGTTTTCACAGCACTACAAAAAAACGTCCTCTATATTCTGCAAGAGTAACAGCAAAATGTTATAGGTAATAATAAACTACTCAAAGGTTTAGCGTAATTCCAGAACACAGAAAATAAAGCCCATTTACCATTAAAGCCCATTTATCATTAAAACATCGTCTCCTGGATCGGTTTTCTTTCTACAGAACATAAAATATAACTCAACATATTTGTAGTCAGCTATAGATGAGCAAATGGGTCAATATTCAGTATCTATTGGCTATCCAAGTACAGAATTTTTGCTGTAATGAATACATTAGTGGCCACTTCTGCTTGAACATTTAAAAATCTCAGTACTGTACCTAGAAACTAAATAGAAGCAGGAGAATCCATTAGTAGTGAATAGATAATCCACATGCATTTAATCCATGGCCTTTTATTTATGCCATGTTCATATATAAAATGGGAAGGTGAGGAGAGTTTATCCTGCATGTGTAAAGGAGCGGGGGGGTGGGAATGAAACCTGCCCCACCTTACCTCACTGCACTTCATTATTTTCAACCAGATAGACTAGGGAAAAAATGGTCTTACTGTCTTTTCACCTGATTAAATAAGGGTGGTGTAACTGAAAGCTATGGGGCTGTCCCAGGAAGTTCTGCATTTTTCAGGGATGAAAGCATTTACTGAAAGCTGATTCACGGTAAAATGTGCACGTTCTTGGCTTTTATACACAACTCTCATAACTTTGTCATTTTGGACTTTTCCTTGTAATGAGACACTGTTCTCCTAGAGAGGAGGCTCATTTGTCTAAGTAGATGGAAATGCCCACAAGGGAGATCCTCTGGCACATTATGCATGGAGCAAAGCTGAGCACTAATTAAGAGAGTAATGGCCCTATACAAGGATATGAATACAATAATCCATTTGGAACTGCATTTTGCCTTCTTCAGTGTCTGTCCGCTGAGGTCAACACTGAATACGCCCCCTGGTTCCTCTGGACCATAGCACTTATGCTTGCAAACTCCCATATCTATATGTTTGTTCCCATGAAACATGAAGGCTTGGCTCAGAAGACTTTAGCTACCAATACCCCTAAAGATTCCAACAAACCGACTGTGTACACCATTCTCCTCCATGTACGGTAAATTGTCTGAATTGTCCTAATTTTCTATGACAATTCAAACAGTGTCTGCAGGCATTTCCGACTAGCTTTAAAGGCATTCTGGCATATTGTTAATGGGATTGATGTTTTGTAAATATCTGCCTTTCATATACCAAGCATACTATTTAATAAGTGACCAATGTATAAAAAATACAAGACAAATATACAAAAAAGATGAAGGGCCCAATCCTATCCAACTTTCCAGTGCAGATGCAGCGGTGCCAGCGGGGTGTGTGCTGCATCCTGTGGTGGTGGGGGGCACTCACAAAGGTCTCCTCAAGGTAAGGGAACGTTTGTTCCTTTACTTCAGGGCTGCATTGCAGCTGTATCAGCGCTGGAAAGTTGGATACGACTGGGCCCAAAATCTTGCTTTCCATTTTTACACCGTCATCAATGGGTAACTTCCACCTACTTAAAAATTAAAGAAATGCACCCCGATCATTCTAATTAGGGTGGAGAGGGGGCAATGGAGGCATGGAGTGAGGCGACAAAGCCACAGTAAATTGAGAGAGTGCTACAGGGCAAGTCATAAACCAACCATCGACTGCTGCTAGGGCAAGAAAGCCAAGTAATGCAAATTGAAGCAAGTTCATGTTTTCATAGCAGCTCAGATTTACCTTGGGGCAGGAAAACTGTCATCATAAGAGTCCAGCTCAGAGGTTTTCCAAAGGAAAAAAGTGGAGGACTAAGTTTATGTCAGTGTTTTATGAAGGAAGTGATTATTTTTCTAACTTGCTGATCTCCTGGAACGTGCTAATTCTCACAGATAGTCCTAGTCAGCACTTCTGCATGTTCTGACATGGGCCATTGTTTGCAAACATCAACATTACTGTAGCAAGACAACCAATCACACGATCTCACTCCGACTGCAGCCACAAACAAAACAAAAAGCAATTCTGCTGAGAGAGCCAACACCAGTTTTCAACAGACTTCCCTATTGTATATCTGGAGACAGATGGAGGATGGATGAAGAGAACTGTTTAAAACCATTTTCATACATCCAATCTCTGAAGCTGCGTAAGACTTGGCAGGAAACAGCATGGGCTGCAGTGGACAGTTGACAACTTTGTTGTAATCTTATGTTTTATACACACAGGGCCCAGGATCAGACTAAATGTGAAAAGTTTCAGTGAGGCCTTGAAAAGACTGAAATAGGGCTTTCAAAAAACCAAACAAAAATCACTAATTCTACAACTCTACCACCAATTTGCTATCCTGCTTAAATAGGGTTACCATATTTTGAGGGACACAAACCAGGACCCCCACACACACACCCATTTTTTTTACCCTGCCAATTTTTTAAAAAACACTTCTGGCCATGTCGCTGCTGTCTTTTTTTTTTTTTTGGTACGGTATTTTCACACCATTTTGACTTGCCTCCCTTTTTTGCTGCTACTGCTCATCCTGCTGCTTGTCGTCGTCGTCTTCGTTGTTGTCACTGCCGTCGGGCTGCCCCCACTGACAGCCAGGGCTCCACGTGCGCTTGCCATGCGCACGGCACGGCTGGAAGCTTCTGACTCGCCAGGAACTGGGCAAGTCCGAAGCTTCCAGCCGCGCCGTGTGCATGCGCGGCTGGAGATTCAGACTCGCGCCCGACTCCCAGCTGGGACTCTGGTAAGACTGAAGCCTCACGCCGTGCACATGCGCGGCTGGACGCTTCTGCTGTGCCCGACTCCCAGCTGGGAAATGGGCTAGGCCAAAGCGTTCAGCCACACCATGCGCATGGCACGACTGGACACTTTGGTCTGCCCAGAGCCTTGCCACCGCAACTGGGCCGTGATGCGTGAAGAGGCCTGGTTGTGGCAGCAAGACTCTGGGATGCTGCCATACACCCCCGGGACAGCACCCCCAAATCTGGGTTTGTTCCGACCATTCCGGGACAGATGGTAAGCCTATGCTTAAAGGCATTTTTACCCAAGGGTGTATATACGCAATAGGAGTTAAATGTGTACACCTGCGGGCTGGGAGAAAATGGGTTTAAACTTGCCTCTGCAACAGTGAGAGCTATAACTTAATCTCTGCTTTACATCAACAAGAACCTACAAGTAAAAAAAAACATTCAGGGTAAGTAGAGACTGCACGGGAGAAAGTGTGGTAAACAGTTATTTTTAGAAGTTGAGACAGAAGTTGTTAATAAGTATTTGTATAGCAGTTTCTGAGCATACAAACTATTTCATATGAATCATGACATTGTCCCCACTTTACAAGGTTTTTGTAACTATCACCCCTGTATTGGGGAGCTGAGGCTTAGAGGGAGTAGCTTGCCTAGGGCCACCCTGGAAAGTTCATAAGCAAGGCAAAACGTGCACTGGTGAAGTTCCGATTCACAATTCGGTAACCAGACTCCAGCAAACCCACCTGTCTCCTCACCTGTGGCGAAATGGGAATGACTCTCTGGTGAATGAAAAATTCTTCACAGCTGCTGGATGGGAGTTGCAAAAACCAGAACTAGATTTTGAGGGGGAAAGGAAGAAGTCTGTTCTCCTGCAAAAGCCTAGCCAGAGGAAAAGAGAAACCACCTCCCCTTTTCTTTACAGAAAACTTCACAAAGAGGGAAAGAAGGGGCTTCTCTCCTGCAGCAGAACTGAGTGTTTTTGCTCCGTTTGTATTTGGGTGTGCAGACTGTCTTCACATCAGCTCTGGTGCAGTAGAGACTGTTCCAGACAACCAGACTCTAGTCTCTACTGCTACTCCCACCTCCTCTTCCCTTTTCAAAAAGGCAGAAAGAAAGAGGCGCTAGTGGCCGAAGTGGTGGAAGAACAGCTGTAGCCACTAGAGTGCGCTACTTGCTGACATCATTGCTCCCACTCCTCAAGAAATGACGCTCCCTCCAGTGCACTCCCCTAGGGCCACGAGCCTGCCTCTATTGAACTTTTGATATTTACATGGTAGAAGCCAAGCCAACCAGCACACATGGAACACAGTTTCAGTCACGACAGAACTTCGAGTGGGCTCTTTACAGTTCAGTTCACTGATCAGTTCTCAGAACCATTGAATGGAGTCATTCTCCCCAACTGCTAGACATCTCGGAGCACAAGGAAAATTTGCTAAATCCTCCCACATGAGTTCATGCAGTTTTTGCAGCGATGAGAATTGGAAGCGTGTTTCATTAAATGAAACTCAGATTCTCAAGATTCCAGAGGAGTCATCTTGGAACATATTTGCGCATTAAGAAATGGTGAAGATGGCTGGCGCAGTGGTAATTCAGAAGTTCGCTCAACGTTCATGTCCCAAGACAACCCTTTTGCCTCAATATATTCCTAAAAATTACAGCAGCACAACTTTGTTGGCTACTGTTCAAAATCATCCTGCTAAAGTAATGGAACTGAGATTATTGTGCTATTTGATCATCGTTTAGACTAGGAGCACAGAGAAAGAAGCCAGGGTTCCCAGATGTGGCTAGAGTTTACCATTCTACCCATCTTTATATCGCCTTACAGTCCCTGAACGAGGAAACTACTCAAAAACTGAAACTACTCAAGAACTGGCACTGAGTGGCGGTTATCCCAGAATAAAATTCTCAAGCTAATTGTTCTGAAACAATGAACTGATGCCCACACACATCAGGAATTCCAGGCTGGACCACGCTCCCTTAATGATTACCTAAGGCTGGTTACATGTCATTGTCTCTCTAGCAAACTGCCCTTCATTCACCTTCATATACCAGAGCTAGCTAGCCTGCTACTATAACATATTTTATTGGCAATCATCCTGGAGACAAGGATTAAAAATTTAGCCAGGATAAGAAGGAAGAGTGGAGAGCTGAATTTGCCTTGGATTGTTGACTCTGAAATAATTCGACACTCTTCAATGCTATAAACAAAATCAAGAGCCAAAGCGGTATCTCTAAACCTTATAAAATCTCTTCTCTCCACCCCCTGCTTTCTAGGCTTGGATACAGGAGAGAGGTTTAGAAATGAATCCTCCTCCTCAACATTTCATTGTGCTTTCTTAGTGTGCAAAGCGCTTCACAGGTCTTATCTATGTTGAAGTCCTTCCAACAGCCTGCAAGGTAAGTATTGCAACCACATTATCACAGCCAACGCTGAGGTAGCAGTTTGCTTAAGGCCACTTAGTGAGTTCATGGCAGAGACAAAATCCGAACTGGGGAAGTCGCAATCCACTACGCTACACTGGCTTGTTTACTGGATATAGCCACCCAACTGCAACACAGACCCTCTGCCCACACCATTTTGACCCCACTTCTATTCCGTGGTCTCAGCTGGGTTCCAGTTTGGAATTTAGGAAATTTTTAATCCTTATCTCCAGGACAATTGCCAATAAAAATATGGAAAGCAGTCTACATGCCCTTCCCACCACATGTGGCAGCATGCCATACAGAAACAGGCATGAGGTACTGTTATACCAGAATAACCTATCGGTTAAACAAGTTAATATTCTGACATATCCCCACTCTGTGTGGTGGTAAAGTTCAACACTAAAATCCCACTCTTGACTGAAAGACCTGCAAAGCCACTCTTCAGTTTGATAGATCATACTTCCAATCACAGAACGTTAGAATTGGAGAGGACCGTGGAGGTATTCTAGGCCAATGGTCTGCTCAGTGCAGACAACTGCTACAGCATCTCTGACAGATGACTTGACTGTCCAGCCTCTGCTTGAAAATCTTCAATTAGGGAGAGCCCACTACTGCTTACAAGAGCAGACTGCTCCAGTGCTGGACAATTCTTACATAGTTAGGAAATTCTTCCTCATCCCTAATCTAAATCTTCTTCCCTGTAGTTTCAACCCATTGGTTCTAGTTCTGACCTCAGGAACTACAGAGAGCAAGTCCACCCCTTCTACATGACAGCCCTTTAAATGCTTGATGATGGCTATCATGTTTCCCCTTCTCTTTTCTAGATAAGCATACCAAGGTCTAACTATTCCACGTTGGACTTGGTTTCCAGATCCCGCACCATCTTCACTGCCCTCCACTGAATAGGTTCTACCTTATCAATGTCATCATTAAAATGTGGCACCAAACACTGGACACAGTATTCCAAGTGGAACTCCTGTGGAACTCCTTGCCACAGGATGTGGTCATGGCACCTGGCCTGGATGCCTTTAGAAGGGGATTGGACAGATTTATGGAGAAAAGTCTATCACAGGTTAAAAGCCATGATGGGTATATGCAACCTCTTATTTAGTAGTCGGCAGCTATCTCAATGCCAGATTCAAAGGAGTTCTGATAGGATACAGGTATTTTGTCGTCTTGTGTGCTCCCTGAGGCATCTGGTGGGTCACTGTGAGATACAGGAAGCTGGACTAGATGGGCCTTTGGCCTGATCCAGCAGGGCTCTTCTTATGTTCTTAAGTGAAGTATAGAATAGAGAATAGAGTCTATTTTGTGATCTGGACTCCATGTCTCTATGGCATTAGCCTTTTTTTGGGGGGGGGCTGCATTGCACAGCTGGCTCATGTTCAGCTTGTGGTCCACTAAGATCCTGAAGTCCTTTTTACATGTATAGTTGCAAGAAAAAGTATGTGAACCCCTTGAGATTACGTGGAGTTTTGCATGAATTGGTCATAAAATGTGCTTATGTTATGTTCAATTAAACCATGGAAACATCTAATGTTTGTGTAGTATTATTTTA
Source organism: Plestiodon gilberti rubricaudatus (assembly GCA_026170595.1). NCBI lineage: Eukaryota > Metazoa > Chordata > Lepidosauria > Squamata > Scincidae > Plestiodon > Plestiodon gilberti. The sequence goes on along the minus strand of JANXHW010000001.1, from coordinate 258,106,062 downwards.
CACAGACTGTGTTTTTCTATTGTTGTGACTTAGATGAAGTTCAGAGCACATTTTATGACCAATTCATGCAAAACTCCACATAATCCCAAGGGGTTCACATACTTTTTCTTGCAACTGTACTACTGTCAAGCCAGCTCTCCCACATTCTGCACTTGTGCATCTAATTTTTTGTACCTACATGCAGGACGTTTATTTTGAAAGATTTCTATACAGCTTTTTTTTCAACATTCAAAGCGTTGTCAAGTCAGCTCAGACAAGTCAAAGCAACTTGTTTATGCTGAACTTCACCTTGTTGGTATGGACCTACCATGGAACCTGTCAAAATAAATTTGAATCCTCATTCTGTTTTCCAGGTTCTTAGCTATGCCCCTCCACTTTGGGTCATCTGCCAATTTGATAAGCATCCTCCTCTACCCTCCATATCTAGGTCATTTATAAAAATGTTGAACAGCACAGAGCCCTGTGGCATCCCACTTGACAAGTCTCTCCAGGTTGACGTGGAACCATTTATTAGCACTCACTGGTATAGTTGCTCGACTAGTTTTGGATCCACCTTATGTAGTACCATCTACATAACATATTACCATTTTTATCAACAAGGATATCAAGGAAGACCTTGTCAAATGCTTTGTTGAAATCCAAGTATACTATGCACAGTATTTCCATGATCCACCCAAGTAGTCACTATCAAGAAGGAAGAGGAGAAGACAAGAAGGAAGAGGAGAGGACAGACTGGCATGACTTGATCTCGACAAATCCATTCTGGTTCCTAGAAATAACTCCCTTATTGTCTATGAGCACTTAGAAATTCTGCTTAATCTGTTCCAGGATCTTCCCAAGTATTGATGGCAAGCTGACCAGTCTGTAGTTTCCCAGATTCTCCACATTCACAAGAGCTACAGAAAGTTGCTTTAAAAATTTGCAAAGATCAGAAATTTTCAACATGCTAAAGTTCCCACGTTGTTTTCGTGGGTCCATGTTGTTCTCACGGGTCCTTGCGGGTCCTCGTTTTCATGTTCCCTGTGGGTCCTTTGTTTGCTCACAGTTTTTGTGGCAATTTCATAGTCCTCGCTGTTTTTGCAGGCTATGGGACTCTTCTGCAGCTTGGGCTGCTTGCATTCCTGACCAGGTTAGCTACCCCTCCCCCTGTACAGCATCAGAGTCCTGGTCACTTCTGGAGGCTAGGGTCATCATGACAAAAGGGTCTGCGAGAAAGTGATCCTATTTTTCCCATTGGATCAATGATTCAGTATCTTCAAAGTTGAACAGAAGCTTTCATGGCATGCCATAATGTAGATAGAACGATTTGTACAACCAGGATTAAAAGCCATGTTAAAAAGAAGAAAAAAATTGTTAAAGTTTAAAAAATTGCTTCTCTCTATACCTGACAAAGTTCATGGTAATGAACGAGATTTAGTATTTTAGCGCTATTGTTTTATTTTTTAATGTTTTCAGTATTTTTAGCCTTTAGTGATACATTTTAAAACAAAAACTTTTTTTAACATGGCTTTTAATCCTGGTTGTCCAAATCATTCTATCTAGATTCAGTATCTGCTGGGTTTTCCAGGAACATAACCCCAGCGAATAACGAGAGTTGACTGTATTTATCATTATTAACCTACTTCAGTATACAAGAACTAACAGAGGTATCAACCTCTTCTTAAGCAGGCAAGAACAGTGGCCAAATGCCCTTGAAAAAAAAATTACATGTTCTCATGTGGTGCTGCAAATCCATTTAGCAGGCTGAACCATACTAATAGTATGGACAAGCAAACCTTTTGATAGACACAAAAATTCTTCAAATAGTTCTTCATGAATCTCTGATTTAAAAGACCTTAACTTTTGGCAGTTTATTCTGCTAGTTTGATTAACACGAATTAAACTCTCAGAATAAACTGTCAAAGTATATAAGACCAAAAACAGCAAAGGTTTATTTTGGTTTTTTAAGCCTTAATTATGGATGGTGCGCTTTAATGGAAACAATCCAATTTGAGCAAGACTTTGAATAAAGTGGCATATTAGCTAATAAGCTTAAGTCTTTGTACTCTTTGTGCACAAAGCAAATTCAAGCTGATCTGGGGGAGCTGAGCCTGTTCCTCTTAATAGAAATTTAATTCTCAAAGACAATAGCTGCTCATACCTGCCCCATCATCATTTTCTAAGGAAATGTTACTCCTGGCACTGTAATGTGAAGTACTGTAATGAAAATGAGGGGCTTGAATCCAAACAGTTTAGTATTTAAGTAGCAGGCCTTATTTCAGCATCATGGTAAGCAGAAAAATCAACCCAAACTAGTGTAAGATGATACTTTCCAGCATATTAACAAAAATTTGATCTTGTCTAATTCAGTCTCTCCCAACTATCTTCGGTTGCAGCTCAGATCAGCAGTTTTATGAACCACTGCTAAATTTCTCATGCTCTTTAAAATGAATAGGGATAGTTCTACTTTAAGACACTTGAAGTTTTGGGTTTGTGGTAACTTTCTTCAGAGAGTTTTTTTAAGCCTTTTAACATCTCCAACTTTCACTTTTATATCTGCTATGCATGTCAATCAGCACTACAATAGCCACAAAGCAGCTTTTCAATTAAGAGGCAAACCTTCTACCTCTTAGAACCTGGAGGTTATGGTAATTCCCCTTTTGAAATGTTAATGTTATTACAAGCATAGCACCAGAAGACAAGTGGCAGGGCCTGGATGACAGAAGTTCTGGCTGTGCCCTTACACAGATGGTTTAATCAGTACCCTTTGTAAGTCATCTCCCCTCCCACCCACCCCCACCACATCCCCTCTGGGTTATGCTTGACAGGCCCTGCAGCTGTGGTCCAGATAAGTAAAGCTCAGCCACAGATAAGGGGCAGTGAGGAGAGTCTTCCAAGTAAAAAAAACAAGTATGTGCCAATAATCTGCACTATATGTAAATATTTAGCGCTGAGCTTCACATATATTCTCAGGCTGTCTTACAACATGTTTGAGAGCCTACCTAGTTGCTTTCACAGCGGGGGCAACATTTGTCAGCTCACAATTTTAGCATCAGAAACTGCTCAACATTCTATTCTTAGGAAGCATGCAATCACACAGCACCATGAAGGTGCTTTCTTGAAGTACCCTACTTTCCGCTCAAAATGCAGAGCAGAAGGTCCACTGGTAGATACAGTAACAGCAGGTAAGATCTTGCAGGAAAAGCTTCTCATTGCCACTGATCAAGGAAGAACCACCTGTGGTTTTTTTTTTTTTTTTTGGCCAAATGGTGTCTGTTAGCCCATTTGAAACATCATGACACTTATTAAAATGTTGGATTTTTCAAGATGTTGCCTTTTCCTTCCTCCAATTTGTAAGTATTTCAAGAAGTCTTCAAGCAGACCACACAGAGAGCCTCAAGCTGAGCCTTCAGTCAAGTGGAAACTGGGCAAACATTTATAACATTTCAACAGGTGAAAAAACACATTAACTGGCAGAATGCACTGCTGATTAAGCTACTGTATTCAGTGAATGAATATTCCAGTGTTCCAAAGTTGTTTCCATTCCGTTGCTGTGCCCTGGCTGGACTGGGAGATGATCATTTTAAGAGAGTTTGCCAAAAGCAGTAAAAACTGAGAATTCATATAAAGAAGCCATTTTATCACAAGTTGACACTGCAGCAATATTTCCTGTCTCTTTATACAGTGCCACAGCAAGGCAGGTGACTTGCACAGGGGGAGAAGAGGGAGCAAACAACTTCAAATAAATAGCTAAGAAACTGCTGTAAGTGAATAATCAACAGCATCTTATCTATAGCAATTTCCAATGTGTAAAGTGCTTTAGAATTAGCATCTTGTTGTAAAGTGTGCCAAGGTGAGCCAATTCACCATCTACATGGCAGACTCATTTGTCCACTGTATGTCCCAGTGAATTTGGGTAACATTTCAAAGGGGAAACATGCATTTATGAACAGACATTGGTCACATTTCAGGGAGGTTGGGCCAGTCACGGCTTCCTGGCACATTTGCAGGAATTAATTTATCCTTGGTGAACGAAGGGCAGATTCATTTGCCATGTGAACAGAATCTGAACAAGCTATGCGGTTCAATTTCTTACTCGCCTATGACTAGAAGTGGGAGAAAATGGTTTTATTTTTTTCCACAAATTTCGGTGTTTAACCAAAATGAAATAGCAGAAAGCGGTGTTGTGTTTTTATTCCAAAATTCTCATTTTTATCAATTTTAACTGCTTTAAAAGTGTACTAGGTAGGTGGTATAGGTTGTACAGTGTCAATAGATGAATAATGAAACATTACATGGTTTTATTTTACAGGTATTAGATTTTTTTTTAGCAGAAAGCAGTGTTATGTGTTTTATTTTGTTATCACAGTTTTCTCTTTTCCTATGATACTCAGGGAAGCCTGGGGAAATACTATTTCTTAGCCTAGTCCACCCCCAACAAGACTAAAATATGACTCTGAGCTTCTTGAAAGGAATGACAACATCCAAATGTAGTAGACAGTCTTTCCTGCATTGTCCTCCCACATCAATGGTGTTACCAAATCCTGTCGTTCTTGAACATCTCCAACATTTGCCTTTTCTTTGCTTCATCCACCCTATTCATCCACCTTCATCCACCCATATCTCTGTTCTTACTACATCAATATTCTGCTTTTCTGCCACAGTGGAACTCGAGGAAGACTACACAGGGTTCCTAGACAGTCTCCCATCCTGGCCTGGACCAAAACCAGACCTGCTTAGCATAAGCAAGACAGCTGAATCATGTGCCCCCAGACCATACTCTAGGTAGGACAATGGCGGCGAACCATTTGGGCTTGGTGTGTCAAAGATTCTGAAAATGCTTAACTTGACTCTGCTGGTGTGTCGCACCCCCCCCCCCGAACTTTTAATAGTACTTTGACTATTGCTACTTTTAATAGTAATTTTGAATTGAACTGAACTGAAAACAACTATAGAACACATTGTATTTTACTTAACATCAATTAGTGACTTTTTTGTTGTTGAGTTTTACTAGAGAATAATTTGAAAGAGGTCTGCCAAAATCCCTGCCCTAAATGTTTAAGACAAGCCTGTAACACATTTGCAAAAATATAAGGTGTGTCAGGGCCCTGGGGGACACACTGGCGTGTCACCAAAAATGACCTTGCATGTCACCTGTGACATGCGTGTCATAGGTTCGCCATCACGGCTCTAGGACCACAGAAATCTTTTGCCTAGAGATTAAGAATATTTATATATCGCTCTTCAACACTAATTCACAAAGCAGCTTACATAGCCCAAAATTTAGAGCTCTAGACACTCCCCCGCCCCAAGAGATGATTATGACCATGGTGGTCTTACTGCCATTTTCTATTAAAGGTCTGCCAAAGCAGAAACACTTTTCATAGGCATTGCCAATATCATGATTTTTATGGGTCTCCAAAGTACACAAAAATTATGATTTTGTGATGTAAGAAGGACAGAGAAGTTTTCAATATTCAAGACTTGCTGGATTTGAGCATTTTCACCATTATACATTTTATAGGTTAGAGATATTATTTGTGAGCCTTGATTTTCTTGGGATTTTTCATCTCACTCTATGCAAGTCCAAATAGAAAATGTCTATATTTGAAAATGTCCAAATAGAAAATGTCTTGCTTGCATAAGAAACAGGTGTGTGCACAGGAAGAAAAAGGCTTCTTAAGCATAGCATTCCTAAGATTAAATTTAAACTCGGGAATGGGTAACACAAAAATTGAAAGCTAATGTTATCGGCCTCATGTTCTTAGGGGCAATGCACTCTCAGAGGAAAAAGGCAGGGTGTGAAAACCTGGAACTCTCACATTGTCAATGATCTTTTAGGGTCTTAGTACTGTTTATTTATTTATTTATTTAATGGATTTCTACCCCGCCTTTCTCCCAATAAGGGCAATCAAGGCGGCTTACAGTTAAGAACATGTTAAAATACATAATACACAATAAAACATAATTAAAAACAAGTAATTAAAACAAATAAGACAGTCCCAGTGGGTCACCTATAAAAGCCATTTGTTAAAAAAGCCATTTGTTAAAAAAGCCAGCCCGCCATGTCAGTCATCGAATGCCAACCTAAATAAAAACGTCTTGAGGCCCCGCCGAAAGGTCTCTAAGGAGGGAGCCGTTCTTAATTCCAGGGGGAGGGAATTCCATAATTGGGGCGCCACTGCTGAGAAGGCCCTATTCCGTGCCGCCATCCCCCTCACCTCCGTCAGTGGCGGCACGGTCAACAGGGCCCCCCCTGATGACCTCAGAGTATGGGTCGGATTATAAGGAAGGAGGCGGTCCCTCAAATACCCTGGACCCGAGCCGTTAAGGGCTTTAAAAGTCAAAACTAGCACTTTGAATTGTGCCCGGAAACGAACCGGCAGCCAGTGTAGCCGCCGAAGCAACGGTCCGACTGAGTCGAACCGACAAGCCCCGGCAACCACCCGGGCCGCCGCATTCTGCACTAGTTGTAGTTTCCGAACAGTCTTCAAAGGCAGCCCCACGTAGAGCGCATTGCAGTAATCTAGTCTAGATGTCACTAGGGCATGGGTCACTGTGGCCAGGTCTGCACGATCCAAGTACGGTCGCAGCTAGCGCACCAGCCGAAGCTGGGCAAAAGCCCCCCTGGCCACAGCCGCCACCTGAGAATCCAGGAGCAGCTGTGCATCCAGGAGAACCCCCAAGCTGCGGACCTGCTCCTTCAGAGGGAGTACAACCCCATTCAGAGCAGGACGATGATCCAGTACCTGAGTCGTGGACTTCTGGACCAGAAGAACCTCTGTCTTATCAGGATTTAATTTCAGCTTGTTCGCCCCCATCCAGCTCCCAACTGCCTCCAGACAACGATTCAGGACATCGACCGCCCCCTTGGAATCAGGTGGAAAGGAGAGAAAGAGCTGGGTGTCATCCGCATACTGATGACTCCCTACCCCAAACCTCCGGATGACCTCTCCCAGCGGCTTCATATAGATATTAAACAGCATGGGGGATAGAATTGACCCTTGCGGCACCCCACACCTCAAGGGCAAGGGTGCCGAACAAGCATCCCCCAGCACCACCTTCTGGGATCTGTCAGCCAGGAAGGAGCGGAACCACCTCAGAACGGTGCCTCCAAGCCCCAACCCAGCCAACCGACCCAGGAGGACACCATGGTCAATGGTGTCAAAAGCCGCCGAGAGGTCCAGCAGGACCAACAGGGATGCACTCCCCCTGTCCAGTCCCCGGCGCAGGTCATCCACCAAGGCGACCAAGGCCGTCTCTGTCCCGAACCCCGGCCTGAAGCCAGACTGGAATGGATCCAGATAATCAGCTTCCTCCAGGGCCCTCTGGAGCTGAGACGCCACTACCCGCTCGATCACCTTGCCCAGAAACGGGATATTTGAGACTGGCTGAAAGTTGTTCAAAATAGTGGGATCCAGGGAGGGTTTCTTCAGGAGGGGGCGCACCACCGCCTGCTTCAAAGACGGCGGCACCACCCCCTCCCTCAGAGATGAATTTACCACCCTCCCTGTCCACTCGGCCAGCCCCGCCCGGGCAGCCCTAATCAGCCATGCCGGACAAGGGTCAAGCGGGCAAGTGGATGGTCTCACACTCCAAAGAATCCTGTCCACATCCTCAGGTTCTACAAGCTGAAAAGAATCCCAGGAAGAAGAACAGACAGGTGCCTCAGGGACATCATTAGATACTGCTAACGCGGCGTCCAAGTCATGCCGAATCCGATCGACTTTGTCCACGAAGTGCTTGGCAAACTCATCACAGCGAGCCACCGTGTGTTCCGCCCCATCTACTGGGGGGGCCAGATGGAGCAGGCCCCGGACCACACGGAAAAGCTCAGCTGGACGGTTCTCCGCAGACGCGATGCCGGCAGAAAAGAAAGCCTTCTTAGCTGCCGCCACCGCCACGGAATAGGCTCTGAAATGAGCTCTAGCCCGTGCCCGGTCGGAGTCAGCACAAGTTTTCCGCCACCGTCGCTCTAGGCCTCTACCCTGCCGCTTCATCGTCCGCAGCTCCTCAGTAAACCAAGGGGCCGCTCTGACTCTGCGGCTTGGTCGAGGACGCTCAGGAGCGATCAGATCCAGAGCCCTGGTCATTTCCCCATTCCAGAGGTCAACCAGGGTGCTGGGTGAGTCGCCGACTCTGTCAACAGGAAAATCCCCCAGAGCCCTCAGGAATCCATCCGGATCCATCATCCTCCGGGGGCGGACCATAGAATGAGGTCCCCCACCACTGCGGAGGCGACAAGCCGCGATAAGCCTAAATCCCACCAGGAAGTGATCTGTCCACGACAAAGGAGTGATGTTAATTTCCTCCACATCTAGATCACCATCCACTTGCCCAGCAGTAAACACCAGGTCCAGCGTGTGTCCCGCATCGTGCGTCGGGGCAGATATTCTCTGAGACAGACCCATGGTTGCCACGGCGGCCATGAAGTCCTGAGCCGCAACTGTCCTCGGGGACTCAGCGTGGACAATAAAGTCCCCCAGCACCAATAGGCGAGGGCACTCCAACGCCAGCGCCGAGATCACCCTGGTCAGCTCAGGCAGGGAGACTGTTGGGCAGCATGGTGGGCGGTACACCAACAGAATCCCTATTCTGTCTCGCCCTTCCAACACGACATGGAGGCACTCAAACCCAGTGGACCGCGGGACAGGGTACCCAGTGAGACTGATGGTATCACGATAGACTATCGCAACTCCACCTCCCCGCCCCTGTAGTCGTGGCTGCTGCAATACCCGGAAACCTGGCAGGCACATCTGGGAGAGACTTACCCCTCCCGACTCATCCAGCCAGGTCTCCGTAATACACACCAGGTCAGCGCCTTCATCCAGGATTAAATCCTGGACTAGGCAGATTTTATTGTTGACCGACCTGGCGTTCAAAAGCAGCAGTTTCAGACTCAGGGGACTGTTGCCCAGACCGCCAAGGGTCAGAGGGATGGGAGAAGGGCCAGAAAGGGGGACAGTCTGTCTGTGACTGACCCTCGTTCTCCTGAAACGGCCTGCCCAGCCCCCACCGCCATATCTTCTGTGACCCCTCACTCTGCTAATAGTGGCTGCCCTAACTTAGTGCCAAGTGAGAACAGCAGTGCGGTTGGTGCAATGATGGAACTTCTTGTGCCAATTTCAGAGTCCCAGCAAAGGCTTGACCTTGCGACACATGGAAGACAGTTCTACTAAACTGGCTTCTGCTTTTACTTCAGAAGGGCCAGTTACAGCAAAGCAGCAGTTCTCAAAAAGAATGCAGCTGCTACACAGGCCACTTCACAAGCTGTGTGCAATTTATTTATTTATTTTTCACATTTTTATACCGACCTTCCTCCAAAAGGAGCTCAGAGTGGTGTACATATTTCCTCCCCTCCTTTTGTCCTCACAACAACCCTGTGAGGTAGGTAGGGCTGAGAGATAGTGACTGGCCCAAGGTCACCCAGGAAGCTTCATGGCTGAGCGGGGATTTGAACCTGGATCTTCCAGGTCTAAGTCCGACTCCCAAACCACTACACCATCCAATTCCTTTGGAACCAACTACTAAAACCAGCCCACCACCTTACAAACAAAGGAATCAACTGTCTGAAAAATATGTTCCCTGAAAAGCCAAAATCGGTTATACTGATTTCACCCATCCTCTCTCAAGGAATTTAGTTGAGGGAATCAGATTAAACAGACTTTCCCAAAATGATACTCCACACAAAAGCAAAGACATCGAAGTTGCTTGAATCAGAGCATTTCCACTCTTATCGCCCCAAAGATCTCCAGTGCAGCATCTTTCTTCCTTCTCCAAAAAGGGGAAAGGATGAACTGTGATTGCAACCAGATGAACCAACATCTGACGTTGCATTTGCAGCCTTATTCACATTGTATGGTCAATTCAGGAGCTCAAATGTTTCAAAGCTATGTATGGGATACTGGATGCTTCACTTTCTGAATGCCCTAATAGTTCATATATCACAAAAACCACAACGTTTTTGTCTTGCTACATGCAAAGTGTACCCACCCTTAGGCAGAAACATATGCAAACTTACAGTACAATCCTATGCATGTCTACTCAGAGCTAAGTCCCACCAAGTTCAGTGGGAATTGCTCCCAGGTAAGTGTTCATCAGATTGCAGCCTTACAGCCCAATCCTGTGTAAGATACGCCAGCCGGCCTAAAGGGCCAGCTGCTGTATCCTATCCAGCTCCCGGGTGCACCTCGAGGGAAGGGGACAATTGTTCCCTTCCCCGGGTGTAAGTGAAGGGAGGCCCAATGGGCCTCCTCGAATGTACGCAAGTCCTGGAGGTCGTGTACATTCGCGCCGGCCGTGTAAGGTTGCACAGGGCCTGGAGAGGGCTTTGATATCGGCGTATCTCGCCACTGATATCCCCGTCCTCTCCAGGCCTGGGACGCCCAACGACTGCCCCCCCCTCACCACCCGGTCCGCCCTCCCCTCGCCCCAGCCGGTGTAGACCTTACCTGCTCCCATGGGCACAGGGCTGGGCAGGAGCTGGGGTAAGGGCTGCCGGCTGCTGTGCTGTCTGTCCATACTCGCCGGGTACCATTATGATGCATTTACGACACCCAGTGCGGCGCTAATGTACACAGGATTGCACCGTTTTGACCCGAATGTCACAAGTGTTGTGTACCATGTCCTACAACTACCAGGTAGCACATACTGCGGCATGAAAACATGAGCAGAGTGCTCCCCACTTTGGCACACAAAGGAAAGTGCCTCCAACAAGGAACTGGAGACAGGGCAAGGAGGGGAGAGAAATACTGCCAGTTCTTTCTAAAGCTCTCGCCTGCAGATCCAACTCTACACAAGCCAGTATTAATGCCACAGCAGACACTGAAGCATGTCAGTGCTTGCCTTTTTGAGAACAGATCAGTGTTTGTGCTCAGAATGGTATATTCAGAACACAAAATCAGTCATCTGTTAGCAACATCAGTATATGATTCAGCAGAAACAAGGTCTGGATGGCATCAGCACTTTAAGAGGCCACTGTTCTCTGTGGAGCAGCTGTCAACCCAATGCAGAGTCCCTTCAGCACTGCAGTGAACACAGCTGCCAGAATGCACAGCCTCCCCTATTCAGGGCAGGGGCAGCTCCATGCAATGGGGATGTGTACAAAGAGCTGCTGAATGGTGAAACCCTCGACTAGGAACTGGGCATGCACCCCCACCCCAGAGCTTCCATATTTACAAAATATATTCTGAATCCGAGTCAGTGCCTACAAGTTTGGCAAATTATAATCCGATAGGTGGTTCATTGGGGTGACTCAACTAAAAGTGCAACACTATAAGCTCTTACTGCGTGACAAACTGGAAGCATGAGGTAATAGTTCAAACACAATTACAATGTGTGACTTTTGTTTATTTGTTTGACTTTTCTGCACAAGAACCCTCTGCCATTATCAGACAGTTAAAACCACAAATAAAGTTCCAGGAAGAACCAAAAAAGCATACACCCCAATAATCAAAACCCAAAATTGTATTCAAACCAATTCAATTTGTCTTGCGTTTCTGAGCAGTCCTCCTTATAAGCTCAAGTTCTAATAAGAGATTTCACACGCAGCTGTGAACACAGATTTAGCTCGAGAGGCATTTTCTATTAGAATTCCTGATGCCACCTTCATTCTGTACCAGACACAATAGACCACAGGGAACTCAGGAGCATTTGTTAATGTCTGAAAATTCTAAGCTTCAAACACTGCTGCATATCATTTATGACCAGTATTGTGTACAATGAAAGTGATCATCATTTGTAAATTGTATTCCAGACACTTCCAACAGTGCTATAGCATCCTGTCTGAGAGCTGCTTCCACAGAACAAAGATTTCCTATAGTAAACACACTTCTATGATCTTCCGCAAAAATATCTCAAGGTGAATTTGGCCTTATAAACCACTTATTAGTACCCCCCTTCCACCTATCTCCACTTTCCCCACAAATAGTATAGTATTTCCTTCCATCCAGGAATTACATCCTCTGAGTTAGAGGATTTGAGTGAGTCTCCAAAAATCCAGCAGTATTTTTTTTAATGGAGACAGCAAGCTTTGTACTCTGCTATCAGACAGAGACTTGAAATCAAGAAAGGAATAAAAAGGTATTGGCACAACTCTCTATAGATTCTAGGAGGCGGCTATTTGCAGCTGCCACACTGTCTAGCCAGGGAAGACACTTGATTGCATTCTGGGAGAACTTGGTGAAGAAACAAATTTAGTTTCAGCAAAGTTAAGCAGGTAGAGCATTATTGGAATGGGCTGCAGAGAAACAGTGTCAGAATGACTACATCTGTTGTGAATTTTAAAGGACTTGGAATGAGATGGAAGCTCTTCGGAGAGATGACCACACTCCTCCAAAGCACTGCAGCTACTTGTGGGACAATGCTGACAGTATATTACTCTGCAAGCAGCTGCCATAGACAAGCTAAGGTAAACCAAGGCTTCCAATTTAAAGAGAGACACAGCCAGACCAGATCTGTCATCGCCCTTCATTTTCTACCTCTTTGTAAATAGCAGCTGTGGAGAGAGGGGGCAAGGCAAGGGTGAAGATGCAAATCAGAATTGGGGCAACAGAGGTTTATGCTTTCCACTTTATTTTCTCCAGACGCAAATTGCGGGGGGGGGGGATTTTCACTGGGACCATGGTGTGGGGTGCAAGAGTTATATACCCCCTCCCCTCATGCTCCTGATTAGGCCCCCAACAGTATTTACAAAAGAAACACACACACACACACACACACACACACACACACACACACACACACACACGAAAGGTTAATGACATGTTTGAAGTCAGGTCTAGTTAGGCACACAGACATTAAATACATCAATTTTTTTTAAAAAAATTGCTGCAATCTCAGAAGATAGGAGCATTAAGCCACCTAAACTCTCTCCCCCCCCCCCAATGCCTCCTGCATCTATTTATCATTCAAGTTGGCAACATACAGTCTTCATACTGAACCTAGTCCAAGTCTTCTTCCTGCGCCCCCAACATTCTTCCAGGCTCTAAGTGGGAAATGGGGGACTGTGGGCCCAACTAGCCCAGATTTAAAAGCTCATCCACAAAAGTCACAAGCCCATTAAAAAAGGAAGCGGCAGCTCTTTGAAAAGATAATCAGTGTTCTCCAGGGCAGTACAGTCACCTGGAGGATCATGCTGGCAGTACTTTATCCTGGGGCAGTTATTAGCCACTATGCCCAGATGGAACCTCCATGATCAAGAAAGCATACTTTGAATATCAGGTGATGAGGATAAAGAAGCAGAGACTGTCAGTCTGTCCTACTTTTGCCAGGAATTCCCCACCCATACAACATAATTTTTATTTGGGCAGCATTCACACAAATGCAAACAACTTCTAGTTAATACTGCAGTAAGTAGTAATCGGGCTTGTTGGCCATGGTCTATTAAGAACTTTGTTTCCCAACACTGCACCCACAACTGTGAGAACCACAAACTTCTAGTCCTTTGGAAATGAAATGTGAGGGAATGAAGTTCTTAATAGGTCGTGGCCAACAAGTCCGATTACTTCTTACTGCAATATTAATAGTACCGGCCACAAAAGCCTCATTGTATATCAACTTCTAGTTAATGTTTCCAGGCTTTATTCAGAAGGCAACTCATCATCTGTATTATTCACACATGGTCTGTGAGAGTTTATACCCCATGAGGAGGATCATAATCAGTGAAAAAGCTAGAAAGAGTTTAAATTCCACCATGGGGGATTTGGAGGGAGGGGTGCCGACATCAACATTTTCCAGTGTTAACAGAGCCCTGCATTAGAAGTGGAAGCATCCATTTCCTAATCCTGAGTGCAGTCATGAGATGCCCTAGACAGAGTGTTCTTCTGCACAGCTTTCTAGAGGGCAGGTCATCATTTATGGTCAACAGAAGAACTTTGAAACGTGTCCTACCCGCCTAACAAACAATTCATGAATAGCACAATACCTTTCAAAAGCAGAAGAAAGTTTTCTCCTATTTCTACCCCCATTTAAATGCTTCTTCAGAGTCCATAGCACAAAGAATAGTAACATTTTATTAAACCTAAAAGGAACTTATGTGAACATGCCTTTATGCCATTTGCGAAGAAGTGGACACCCGCCACCAGCGGGTGGCACAGTGGGCTAAACCGCTGAACCATGAGCTGTCAATCGAAAGGTCGGCAGTTCGAATCCGCGACGAGGTGAGCTCTCGTTGCTTGGCCAGCTCCTGCCAACCTAGCAGTTCCAAAGCATGTTAATGCGAGTAGATAAATAGTACCGCTTGCGGGAAGGTAAACAGCGCTCCGTGTTCCAGCTGCATGCTATGCGCTGCGGCAAGGAGAGTCATGCCGGCCACATGACCATGGAGGCGTCTTCGGACAACGCTGGCTCTTCGGCTTTGAAATGGGGATGAGCACCACACCCTAGAGTCGGACACGACTGGACTTCATTGTCAGGGGTCACCTTTACCTAGGGACACTTTTAGAGGGCTGAGCTCATATCAAATTAATAGATTTGGATTCACCTGTCTGTCTCAACTCATCTTTAAGCAGCCTACTTCCTCTCATTAGAGCCACCAACACGTGTTGTTGTGTTGTCATTTTTCAAAACCAGTTTATGCCAATAGTGACTCACTAACTTCTTAGGATACCTAAAGTTTACATCATTCAAAAGGAACATCTGGCTGGAAGACTCATGAATATTTCAAGCACCAGACTGATCTCCTAAACAACTCATTGTTTATTATGATATTCCAGAACAGAACTGCCGGTCACATCATGTCTGACAATGCTTACCCAAGTCTTGTGTTGTGATCCCATTCTAACACACACAGAGGCAACAGAATAGCAAAAAGACAACATCTGCAAATAAAGGTCTTGTACACATTTATCCCCCACCCTCCCACATATCCTGTATTTTTAATTCTGAAAACTGGAAAAATGGAAGAAATGTGTTTCAAGGACAAGAGAACACTTTTCAAGCAATGTGAGTGAAGTGGGGTTTGGATTTCAAATCAACAGCAAACTTTTTAATTAGGTTACAACATCTAAGACACTGTTGCAAATGAACGTAGTTGATTCTATGCCTAGAACCCTCAAACTTCTCCCTGCAGCTACCATCTACTACTTCCCAACACACACCTGTATTTGGAAACAGTCACTTATTTTCAAGCAGAAGGTTGCATCTTCGGTCCATGTCAAGGAAGGTGTCTAAAATTCATTTTCTTCCTCAAGAAGACTTTTTATACTTAGGCATAATTATCTGTGTACCTGCCTGAATACTATCGGTATTCATTTCAAACAGATGAATGGGATGCAGCAGGCAAGCATATCTGAAGCTGCCCTGCACTGGATTCAGACTGTTGTTCTGTCTAGCTCAGTACTGGCTTCACTAAGGGGCAATCTCTCTCACTAAGGGGCAATCTCTCTCAAGGGCTTCAGGCAGGAGTCTTTTCCCCAGCCCTACCTGGAGATTTCAAGCATGTGTTCTATGACTGAGCTATGGCTACATCACAAACAATGGCAAGAAGTTATCCGATAGAGGCATTTGCTTTTGATGATAACCAAATAAAACCCACCACATTTTCCATTTAATTCAACGTTTTTTTTAAAAAACTCATTTTTAAATGCCTCTACCGATAAATATTACTTCTCAAGAAAAACTAGCACCGTTTCATGCAAATTACCCAGCCAGACACACATGAGTTTTACACGGAAGAGACTGAAACGGTATCATGGGTGACTAAACTATAATTAGATGAGTTGTCCAATATAGGCTACTACTGAAAAGGAACATTCTCCATTGCAGATGTTTCAGTTACTAATTTAAAATTTTCAGTGATGAAGAGATTCAACTACTTATAACAGGGGGTATCCAGCAGGCTAAGCTACACTGAGATGCAAGACTGCAAAATAAGTCTGGGCTAGCATTTCATATAGACCCTTTTCATTCGCCAGCTATTATACTTTATCAGATAATGTTGTTGGATATCAATTGTCTAATCAACCAAGGAAAGGAGGAGAAAGAGTAAAGAAGAATATTGCACATTCCACACCCGCGTTACCCTCTCCTCCTTTTATACAGAAGCACAAGGAGCCCCTGAAGTTCTTCTCTTACAAAGAACAAAGGTGTTTAGTATTCTAAAGTTTTACTATAAGTACCGGTAGGTGCCTTGGGGACGGGGTGAGAAGGAAAAGAGCAACAAGGGCCTGAATATTGCAGGGATACACGGGTCATAACCTGCCATGCACTCTCTTCTCAGTAGAGGCTAGAATCAAGGGGTGTAACTCTGGGGCAAGTGCTGATATTCCAAGAGCAGTACCTTTCTCCTTGTCCCCCACAGCTGTGGACGACAGCAGTCACTTATATAGGGTTGGGCTGTTTTTCAAAGGGTCCACTGCTGGCCAAGAAGATGACAGCAACCGGCAGTGGTAACCAGCAGCAGGATTACTGCTGGGAGGGAGATGGCTTGTTTCATCTGCAGCTCCCCCTGGGAGGGAGAGGTCTTGTTTCATCTGCAGCTCCCCCTGGGAGGGAGAGGTCTTGTTTCATCTGCAGCTCCCCCTGGGAGGGAGAGGTCTTGTTTCATCTGCAGCTCCCCCTCCTCAGGTGCCAGGAGATGCTGCGCTGGGATAAAGATGTCTTGCTGTTTCCTCCTGGAAATTTAACCTCATGAAACTTCATGAGAGTCACTGAGAATGGAGCTTTGTCTTATCTACATAGCCCTGCTAGTGTTTCTTGGTCATGATAGTACACCAGAGAGAACAGAAAACTGTCTATATAAAAACAAGAATAAAGCTGTGATGCTCAGTGTAGAATGTTCTAGCAGCACTTATTAAAGTTGACAGAACCGGAGTCTTTCCCTTTGGTTCTTGTTGTTCAGTCGTTAAAGTCATGTCTGACCCTTCGTGATCCCATGAACCATATCCCGCGAGGTCTTCCTGTCCTCCACTATCTTCCCGAGTTTGCTCATTTTCATGTTCGTTGCATCGGTGATGCTGTCTAACCATCTCATCCTTTGCCTTCCCCTTCTCCTTTTGCCTTCAGTCTTTCCCAGCATCAGAGTCTTCTCCAGGGAGTCCTCACTTCGCATTAGGTGGCCAAAATATTTGAGCTTCAGGCTCAGTACCTGTCCTTCCAGGGAACAGTCAGGGTTGATTTCATTTAGGATTGACTGATTTGATCTCCTAGCAGTCCAAGGGACTCTCAGGAGTCTTCTCCAGCACCACAGTTCAAAAGCATCTATTCTTCGGCGCTCAGCCTTCCTTATGGTCCAACTCTCGCAACCATACATTGCTACTGGGAACACCATCGCCCTGACTATATGAACTTTTGTTGGCATGGTGATATCTCTGCTTTTTATTATGCTATCTAAATTTGCCATAGCTTTCCTCCCTAACCTTCCCCATAACCGATGCCACACTCAAACGATTATATACATGCATTTGCATTACTTCACTAAAGTAATTCTGCCCATCCTAGTACCACACTTCACTAAGAAAGATCAGGATCTCCCCTTCACTCACAAGTATGCACCAGAAGAGCAAGAACCTCCCATCCTGTTCAAACAAGTACATCAAGATCCTAAAAGAGTAAGCAAGCTGCCTTAAGTGACAGCATGCACACTTTTCAGTTGTCAACATTTTAGGGAAAGGAGTTCATCTTTTAATACAGTTATTGTTGCATGCCCTGAACAATCAAAAGACAGAGAGAACTAGAAACATAAGTGAAGTAAGTAGGAAACGTTTTACTTACAGGATTCCAGTCCTTCCACCATGAGTGTACTGAAGGTAACCAACGGGAAAAATATCCCATGACTGATCAAAGCAAACAGTGATGTTGTGGTGATCTTTGTTACTACCATTCCATGGCACATCTTTTAGACAACAACTGTTTTTAATCTCAGTTTCCCACTCAATGTTTTAAGGTTTCGTCTGGCTGGGATCACTTCTACCTACAAACAAGAGGGAGGGAAAAAAGGGTTAAAAGACATCCATGCCAGGAAAAAGGAGAATCAGAATATCTGGAAGCCTCCCAAATGAATACAAAGCCCTGGTTTAAGTCAGTTACACGGTGGGGAGAAGAACGGAAAAAAAAATGAAATGGAATAAGATACAAGAAGCTACTTGAAAAACAAGAGACAGGAAACACACAGAAGGGCCCAGGAGTCCACAAAACAAGAGCTTTGCTTTTGCCTGAACTGACTGGAGTTCAGACAGACTGTCCATAAAGCATAACATATGATTAAGTTTGTATATCTTAAAGGATTTAAAAAAAGAATCTGGCAAACTGTTCCACCTGGATATTTCGCTCAAGAGACCAGGTAAACCAGTTTTGCTAAGACAGATGCCTCCGTCTTTGAAGAGGAGGGAAAAAAAGCTTTATACAGAAGTGGTAATAAGACTAGACAGCTAGGATAAATAAATCAAAATCCTTCATTAACCACCTGGAGAGAGAGAGATCACAAACCCTCAATAGAAAGAAACCTGTAGACATCCTATGCTACCGAAAACGAACTGCAGCACAAGGGGACACAAGGCAGAAAAACAAGTTGCAGTGTCAAATCATCATGCCTCCGAATTACAAAGCAGTGCAGCTATTTACATTCAAGGAAGTGACATCATTCCTACCTGGGGAGTAGGAATTACTCCCACAATTAGATTCAGCTGACGATGTATGTCACCTTCTATGCTCAAACAAGCTAAACTGCCAAAAACCTGCCCTATGGCAAAGAGCTTTAGGGAGTCCATCCATGAGCTGCAGCCATAGGGCAGACAGACACAGTCCAGAGCTGTTAATCTACCAACCACCAAGACCCTAATAATAATAATACAACATGTCAGCTGCTCGGATCTGAATTTCAGAAAAATCTAGACTAAGTGTACAACTGTCATAGATTAGGTAAGGAAGCTTGGAATATTGGTTTACATAGAACATGATCACAGATAGAAAGAGTGCCTTAATAGTAAAGATGAGAATTTTACTTACATTGCTATTCTAACTACCAATGTACAACAGCAAGACCTTGAATTTTTTTTTAACTTTTATGCAAGTTGGAAAGCCTCAAAAAGATATTTTAGAAAATTTATACAAAGCTGTATGTCTAATAATATATTTAGAACCATGAGTTCAAATTGGCAGCAATGACAGTCTACTACAGGGGGTCAAACATATGGAACACGGAAGCTCTTTATCCAGCCCATGTGATAATTGGGCTCTCCCAGCACTGCCCTTTCAGCAGCGCTGCTTCTGCCAGGTGTCTGGGAGGAAGAGAGGCCTAGGAAGGCAAGGAATGCTACAGGGGAAGGGATAGACCAAGAGGGGTAAGGAGACGCTGGGAGAGCCCAATCATCATGTAAGCCACCCTTTCAGCAGTGCCGCTTCTGCCAAGACATCACTTCGCAGTTTACCGTATTTTTCGCTCCATAGGACGCATCGGACCATAGGACGCATGCATCCTATGGAGCAAAAAATAGGGATAGCATGTTTTTTTTAATAAAAATAAAAATAAAAAATGTAAAGAAAAAAATACTTACCGGGGATTCGGGGAGGCCTGCAGAGGCTCGCGCAAGCCTCCCCGATCTTCATTTCAGCAAAAAACGGCCATTTTCGGCCACTTCCTGTTTTCACAAAAACAGGAAGTGGCCGAAAATGGCCGTTTTTTTGACAAAATGAAGATCGGGGAGGCCTGCGCGAGCCTCTGCAGGCCTTCCCGAAGCCCCGGTAAGTATTTTTTCTTTACTTTTTTATTATTCGCTCCATAAGACGCAGGCTTTCCCCCCGTATTTTTTGGGTGAAAAAGTGCGTCTTATGGAGCAAAAAATACGGTACATGAGAACAATGCTTATTTCCGGCCATCATCTGCTTAATGACATACCTTCCTGCTTAATGATGTCACTTCCTGCCCTCAGCAGGCACCTTTAATGCTATTCAGCCCACTATATGAAATGAGTTTGACACCCCTAGTCTAGTACAATACAGACAAGGCAATTCAATTCAGGTTATTTTGAAACATTTACTTTGGTATCAAAGAGAACCACTGATATTCAACTGTTATGATGGCATACGTTTAGTCAGTGTTAAACCCAGGTAACCTGTAACAAATAGGCCTGGTGCCATGAGGTATATACTAGGGCCCCATGCACCAGCAGGGGGCCTACCACCAACTGGAGCCAACTGCTGACACTGGCCTGAAACGAGTCCTCGGATTTTTTTTGGGGGGGGAGGGGTTGTCCCTTGGACCAACCAGTACCTGCTACTATGCCAGAGGACTGGAGGATAGCTAATGTCTCACCAATCTTTAAAAAAAGGAAGGGGATGGGACCCAGGAAACTACAGGCCAGTCAGTCTAACGTCTGTTTCAGGTAAGATGGTGGAAAGACTCAGATAAAATTTTAAACATAGAAAAACAAGCTTTGCTGAGGGAGAATCAGCATGGCTTCTGCAAGGGGAAGTCTTGCCTCATGAAACTTTTAGAATTATTTGAAAAGGGTAACAGGCATGTGGATGCAGGCAAACCCGTTGGTATTATACACCTGGATTTTCAGAAGGGGTTTGACACAGTCCCTCACCAAAGGCTCCTGAGAAAACTCCACAGTCAGGGAATAAGAGGGCCTCTTTTGGACTAGGACGACCTGCCTTAGGAGGACCAGCCGTCTTATTCCTTGACTGGTTGAAGACCAGGAAACAGAGTAGGTATCAATGGGCAATTTTCACCATGGAGAGAGGTGAAAAGCGGTGTGCCCCAAGGATCGGTCTTGGGACTGGTGTTTTTCAACTTGTTTATAAGTGATCTAGAGTTGGGGATAAGCAGCAAGATGGCCAATTTTGCAGATGACACTAAACTTTTCTGAGTGGTGAAGTCCAGAAGGGATTGTGAAGAACTCCCAAAAGAATCTCTCTAAATGGAGGGAAATGGGCAGGAAAATGCCAGATGTGCTTCAATGTAAGTAAGTGTTAACGTAATGCACATTGGGGCAAGAAATCAAAACTTTACATATACGTTAATAGGTTCCGAGCTGTCTGTGACAGATCAGGAGAGAGATCTTGGGGTGGTGCTGAATAGTTTGCTGAAAGTGTTGACCCAGTGTGCAGCAGCTGTGAAGGTGGCCAATTCCATGCTCGGGATCATTAAAGATTCATATTCCCTCTTTCAATTAAATGTCCCCAAAACAGTTTACAACCAAACACTACAAAACTGTACTGGTGGGTCAGCTAAGAGGCAATAGGGGATACGACATTAAAGCCTCTCTGTGGCTTTCTGGTGTTCCTGGTATAGCAGCTGCTGCTCTCCTCACAGAGCCCAATGGCAAAGGTGCAACAAAGTCTCAAATATCTTGCACTAAGCCTATTTGTATTATGAAGTACATTCAAGGTAAAATACTTGCTTAAACATTTCTTAATTAGCTTTTAATCTACAGAAGAGGCCCCCTCATAATGTTAGGCCCTAATTATAACTGACTCGGCTTGTGTATAAATCTGGCCTTGGTCACTTGAGACATTTCCCTTTCATTCTTTTCCATGGTGCTGCTCCTTTCCAAAGTCCACCAATCAACCCCATGTACAGTTTCATGTTACTGGAAAAGACTGTCCCTCAACCCCACACTCTCTCTCCTGTACTTGTATCCATAACTCGCAACTGACATACTTGCCACTCTGGCCTGAGCAGAATGTCTTTGTCTTAAGACTTGGAGAAACACATTTTCATAAGTCAACACACGTTCCATCCCCCCCCCCTTTACTGATGACTAGCTCTACGCTGATCAGAACTACCATACCATTATCTCTAATGGACACACCCACACACACTCTATTAAGGATTAAGTGAGGGGTGATGAACGTGTTATTCTAACAAGTGGCAGTATTTCCCCCACAACTTTTTTAGGAAGTACTGTATTACACCATTGGTTCTTTCTGCTCTGAAATAGAAACACAGTTGCCACTGGTGTTTCACATTCATTTTTGCCAGACACTTCACAGAAAACCAGCATATGGACCTGGCTGAGAATCTTAACCCTACAATGTAAACATCCTCTCTTGCAGGCCAAAAAAAAAAAGGGGGGTCCTTTTTGCACTAATCATTTGTGGATCTCAGCAGCTCACATGGGCAAAGTTCCCAGATTCCAGGCCACAGAGCACCTCCCTGTGCAATCAAGGGCATGAGAAAAGACAGAGCATGCAATAGACATGTTCCGGTGCTTTAAGGACACAACAAGGCAGAAAACTGTTAGCTAGCTTTGCTGTCTGTCTCATTTATCGCCATAAAACGTTTTTATTTTGAAAAAGTGTTTGGGAAGGCTATTTGTCTTACACACAGAAGACTAACTAGATGTCATAGGCTTAGTTGTAACTGGTCCAAACCCTTTAGATTAATATTTACATCAGTCACTGTACTTTGTACAGTCATGTAGCAGAGACAATATTTTTAAGGGCAAAGCATTCTAAACAGAAATAGTTCTAGACCAACTCAACAGCTAAAGGTTCTACTTTTGCAGCTTGCATATTAAATTAAAGCACACCTACAAGTTACTCCTTTGTGCTCAAAGAGATGACTTGTCAAAGGCAAGCAAGAAAAAAGAACTTGCCCTAGAGAGTAAGCAAAAAGCACTGCCATATAGCAGATTTTAGGGGCCCGGTGGCCTAGTGGTTAAGACGCTGAACTGCAGACCG
Organism: Plestiodon gilberti rubricaudatus; assembly: GCA_026170595.1. Lineage (NCBI taxonomy): Eukaryota > Metazoa > Chordata > Lepidosauria > Squamata > Scincidae > Plestiodon > Plestiodon gilberti. The sequence goes on along the minus strand of JANXHW010000001.1, from coordinate 258,083,457 downwards.
GAAGGTTGGCAGGACAGCAGTTCAAGACCCAAGTGCTGCATGATGTACTGAGCTCCCATCTCCTGTCCCAGCTCCTGCCAAACTAGCAGTTCGAAATCAAGAAATCGCAAGTAGATAAATAGGTACCGCTGCGGCGGGAAGGCAACAGCGTTCTGTTAGTCATGCCGGCCACATGACCATGGAAGCATCTTTGGACTGCGCCGGCTCTTCGGTCTTAGAAACAGAGATGAGCACCGCACCCTAGAGTCAGACACAACTGGCTTTCGAGCAAGGGATACCTTTACCTAATCAGCAACTGCAGTATGCACAACCAAGGTCGGCCCATCCATGAAGCCAACAGAAGCAGTTGCCTTGGGCAGCAGATTGGTAGGAGGTGACCATCTCTGTCTACTTACTTGCCTCCATTGCTCCCCTCCCTCCTTCCACTCCCTGGACTAGAAAAGGGAAAGGGGCACAGAATGGAAGAGGAAACGTAGAGAAGAGGGGAGTGCTGAGCTAGAACACTGGAGAGTGGGAGGAGCAGAGGCTGGCATGTCATCAGGTTATTTGGCATGCCGCATCAGGAGGTCTTGAGCCAGTCCTGTGCACAACATTACTCAATACACAAATGGAGCTCCGCATGTTCAGCTTGCCCATCACTGCTAACCTGAAGCCACATGACAGTACTGGGGCACTCCACAGGCCAGGCCAGTGCTTTAACGGCATTAACTTCATCTTAGAACATGCCAAGAATTTTCACATAGGTGTCTCCATTTCAGACAATTTGATCTGAAACTACTGGAATTACAGTATTCACTTCCATGTCAGAGAAAGTTTCATGCATGCAAATTCTCAAAGTAAAAGTGGCATTTCCCCATTTAGAACACCATGGGCACATCAAAGTCCATATGGGGCTTTGGATTGTGCCAAAAATGTCAAATTACTCTAAAAAGGGGAGTTAAGCTAAACCACCACCACCCTCAACCAAAATAAGATTAAAGCAGAGAAACAGTCTTCTTAGTATACTCAAGAGGCCAAAGACTTAGCAATAAACCAATGGGAGAAAAACTATTTCAAAAGTGTAGTTTGAAACAATTCCATCTGCTATTTTTGTTGCTTATTCAGCAGTTTTAATCAATTTAATTTAGATCAAAGTCTTTTGAAAACAGTTCTTTTAGAAGTTACACTGTATACTTAATCATCAACTCTTAAATTATCCACAGGGAAAAAAAATTATTTTTTTTTTAAAAACAGTCAGGTCTCATAAGCGTTCATGGAAAAGTTTTTTTTATAGTAATTCCTTGGTAAATAATGTTTTTAGAAGGCACACTCACTGCCTCCTAAACCAATGGAAAGGGAAGTTATTAAATGAGCCAGTGTGCCCAGAAGGCTAGGTCAGAAATCTCTGCTCAGTCATTCTTCATCATCTATAAAATGGACAAAAGCGCTGCATCTGGGGGCTGTTGCAAAGATGTGTGGCTAAAAGACAGTAAAAGCACACTAGAAGCACTTTGGAAAGGAACAGGAATTCATCTAGTGTCAAATCTGGAGTACCACAAGACATACACGGTCCATTATCACCACTGTTCCTGCTCCCAGGTCTCATGTGGAAAGACCTCAACCTTCCAACTACAACAAAGCATTGAGGGGTTACATTTGGCTTGCAAGCTACTCCATCTTGCAAGCGAATTTTCCTTAGAATGCCCTTCCTGTAGGCAAACTCCAATATTTTACAGCTACTGGGACCTTTGATATCCTCATGGCATTCCAAAGTATTATACTACTAAAGACAAACCCCTATTAGAGTGTATTAGTGGGGAGGGAAGTCACAAAAATTTAGTTCCCGTTTGCTTTCTTGTCACACCAAGTATCCAACACCAAAACAGTAACTGCGCATTTAGAAACATCCCTCCCCCCATCTAATGCAACTTACTCTGTATCATGATGTACGTATGTTGTTTTCTGGTCCCCATAGCATTGGCCATCACTGCTAGGGGGTGGTGGCAAGGAAACATAGCACATGGAATCACAAGATAAGGTAAGTTGCACTAGATATCACCAGAGGTCAGGAGAAAGAGAAGAGAGACTAGGCTTCCAACTGCAGGTTTTGGCATCATGCATTTAGTACGGTCTATTTTCACACTTTCGAAACTGATCTCCTCTGCAGTAGTGGCTTAAGGTTTTCAGTACTGTTAGAATGCAAAACCATATGTAAGGCTTTGAGGGTAGAAGGGAAAGACTTGTGTCCAATGCTGGACTTACCTGCTGTGGTCCCACCCACAGCAGAGCCAGAGGGCATGCCTGCCACGGACCTCTAGCAACCAGACAAGCAGGTTTGCCTCAGCAGCAACGCCAAGCGGCAACATGAATGCTCCAAAAACTGTCCTGTGCACCCCACCAGGACAAGGCCCCCAATGGCCAAGGCTGTCCACTCCTAACTCTGAGATGAACCCCCCTTTGGCAGGGGGAAGAGGAAGGCAGATGCAGCAACCCCGTCCCCACACACCCTTCTGAGGCTCTGCTAGGCTCCACACTACCAGGACCCACCCAAATGGTCCCCGCAACCGCAGAGAAAGAAAAGGGACCCACCCTGACTGGCCAATCAACCACCCCCCAATTAAGAGCCTCAGATGCCCAGACCCCTCTCTCCAAGCTAGTGGGCCAGGTGCTCCTACAACTTCATAATGGCTAAGCATTAACAGCAAGTTTTTGAGGTGGGAATCCTAGACCAAACTTCCTAAGTACCTTTATGGCACAAGTGGTTTATCAGCAGCTGACCCTAGGCAGCATTTTGTAAGAACAACACTACTGCTATAGCATCAGATGAAAAGGGCTTTTCTTTCCTTGCTTTTCTGTTTCTCAGAACAAGGAGAAGAAAGACTTCTGGTACTATTAAACCCTAAGGAAGGATCAGGTAATAGACAAGGAAGCCCCAAAGATACAAACACTGAGGAGTACAGTGCATAGGAGTTTTAAGACAGCAAAAATTAAAGAACATGAACCATCAGGGTGGGGAAGATACACAGGAAAGTCGCCTTATACAGAGACAGACTACTGAACCATCTAGTCCAGTATTGACATCACCCAGTGGCCAATCTCCAGGGTTTCATACAGAAATTTTTACCTCAGCATTTCCCAAACAGTGGGTTGTGACCAGATTTTTGGTGAGTCGTGACTACCTCCGAGTCAGAACAAGGCCGCTGTGGCCGGCTTTCGGTCGACTGTGCACAAGGCCTGCTTGAGTGCTACCTGGCTGGCGCAACACTTGAAAACCACCTCGCTGAGAAGCATGCCACACCAGGAACCTGCCCGACTTCAGCTGCATCTGCTACAGTCCCGTCCCCCCGGACTGGCTTGACAATCCCCATGACTGACTGGCCTGACTGGGAAGCGGCAATGGACCGCGGCGGCGGCAAAGGACCGGCGGCGGCGGGACAGGTAAGTAAAATTAATTCATTAAAAATTAAATAAAAATTTCGGCCACCTGAAAAAAAGTTTAACTTTATTTCAATACATTAATTATTTATTTGATTGTTGGATGGTGTCCCGGTTTACAGCAGGGGAAATCTGGTAAGCCTAATTATGTAGCTAGCAAGAGCAACCTTGACATCTGCCTTCTTGAACGAATCTGAACACCACTCTAATAATTCCATCATCTCTTTTCAAAGTATCGAGAGATCAACACTTTCCTACAGCATAGCTGAAAGCTTAGTTTTTGTTTGAAAATACCAAGACATCTTTCTTAAAAACCCTCTCAAAATATTGTGTGCCTGATTAAAGAGCTACTGCTACTGAAGTCTTCTCCACTACTCAATAGCGCATGTTTGTTTCTTGGCAACAAAAAACCCTGGTAGAGGTACAATCATAACTATAAATTGTTTACATTTACAGAATTGTTAACAGAAGCCTTTTACGCATTTTGCTTTGCTAAGCAATGTTCACCAAGGATGCATTTAGAATGGAAAAAGGGGAAAGACAAGAGAAATGCAAGACACACAGGCTTCCTCCCATCAGGCAATAAAATTCTGCTGAATGGAATCAAAGCAGGTCTAGCTTTGAAAGAGCTGCAAGGAGTAATTTCAAGTGTCAAACATTCAGCCACCAGCTGCATGAATTTAAGCAGCAGCTTAAAGGTAAATTCTACCTGGGATGATTTCAAAGAACTCACCCTTTGATTTCAAAGTCACAAAATAGGTCTGAGGCAATTAAACACAGCCCACAGGGCCTAGCACTCCTGTTCTTTTCCTCTTTCATTCCTTACCTCTCTCGCCCTCTTTCGTTCCTCACCTCTCTCTCCCAAGACTCTTTAAACCTGGCAAAGTGTTCAGCAGCAATTGCACATCACATAACTACCACTCTCTCACTCCTGCACACCTTCGTTGTTTTCACTAATTCTCCCAACAGAATGCCTTCTGAATCAGACAGTAGGATGCTCTGAACATCTACAAAAGAGTCCTAAGAACTGCTTCCATATGCACATGCAGTGATCGCAAGTACAGGCTAGCGCCTACCAGAAAAAGACTTCCTCCAGTAAGGCTTGAAATCAGTTTCACTTGACATGGAACTCTGACCAAACATGTGTGCACGCCAAAGGTTTGTGTCATGTGTGAGGAATGAGGGGCACAAGGCATAAAGGGGGAGGAAGAGGAGAGCAGCAGGAGACCAAGTTCAAAAGGTAAAAAGCCCATCTTTAATGAGGCCTCCAATCTGCATCTGAATGGCAATTTTATGCTCGGTTCCCCACCCCTCACCTGCTTAAAGGGATCACATTATGCAGATTTCATAAAAGGAAAGTCCCTGCACAGATAATGTGCTGTGGGAAATGTAATTGCCATGCTGGCGGGTGGAAGGTTTCAGAATGAACATAGGGATTCTATGAACCACAGCAGCAGCAAACAAACTTGAAACAAAACAAAAGTGAGTTTAGCTGCCAGGAAGTGTGCATGTAAGATGTAACCCATACAAACATGCAACAAGAAATAGTAAAATCTGAGATGGGAAAACTGACATCAAAAGAGCCCTCAAATATCAGCCTTCTATGCACATTAACTAAAAACTCCCTTCACAAATAAACCAGGCAGATTAAGTATGTTAGGCCAGCAAAGCGGAACTGGACTGTTTTCTAACTGGTATGGTAGTAAAGCCATTCCAAATGAGGCTTTGCCAGTTGGCCACTGAAGTCAGTTTTGGTGGCTAGTACATTTCCTTAATCAATCAGCTACTACTGCCCAGGCTGAATCGATTATCCTCATTCTGCATGCTTGAGTACCTGTTCTCCTGGGCGCCGTCATCTTGGATCTCGCAAAACCTCATGAGATCCAAGATGGCGGCGCCCAGGAGAACAGGTAGGAGGAGCTACCGGGGACATCTCACAGCGCCCCTGTGACTGTGCTGTGACGCCCTAAGGCATCGCGACGCACAGTTTGGGAACCACTGCTCTAGTGTGTGCTTAACTTTCCAAGACGCTGCTGATTTAAATAAGGAAATTAAGCATGTGTTTTATGCCATTTCAACCAGAAACCAAGGGAATCTTGACTAACTCATTTGTGATCTCAGTAGGTTAAATAAAAGGGAGGGGCCTCCCATATAAGATAGCCTGTCCTCTACGGTCATTGCAGGTCCCCCTCCTATGTGTGCAGCCAAGAGAGGTTGGTGGCAATGGGGGTAGGCTCTTCTCTATAGTAGCACCACAGCTATGGAACTCCCCTCCCTTTGAGATTAAAAGGATAAATACCGTACCTCCATTTTGTCTTTCTTCCTTACTTTAGTCTTCTCTGCTTATTGATCCTACTGTATTGGTTATTTATTGCTACCTATTCAACTGTTAGTGTTTTTGATATTTTTTTATTTTGTTGTAGTTTATGCTTTTAATTACCATCAACTGCCTTGGTAACAAGGAGAAAGGCAGGATTTAGATGTACTTTCCCTTTCCCTTCTAGAATTGGGGATGAGTTGCCAGCCCTGGTAGCAGGGAAATCCTTCAAAATACTTAGGAATCCATCAGCCTCCCAGGGCAGACCATATAATTTGGTCCTCGACCTCTGCAGAGTGAAGGAGCCATGATTAGTCTAAACCCCACACAGATGTAATCTGTCCCTGACAGAGGAGTGAACTCAATCTCCTCCACTACCAGATCACCATCCACTTGCTCAGCAGTAAACACTAGGTTCAAAGTGTGCCCAGCAACACACATCACGGCCGTAATTAACAGAGATAGGCCCATAGTTACCAAGGCAGCCATGAAATCCTGAGCCACACCTACACCAAGGGCCTCAGCATGGACACTGAAATCCCCCAGCACCACCAGCTGGGTCACTCCAATGTCACTGCCGAGATTACCCCAGCCAGCTCAGGTAGAGAGACTGCTAGGCAGCAAGGCAGGCGATACAGAATCCCAATCCTATCTCCCTCATTCAGTATCAAGCACAGGCACTCAAACCTGGCAAACCACTGGACAGGGTACATGGTAAGGGGAAAACCTTCACAATGGGCTATCGTTGACTCAGCCTCCCCACTCCTGTAGCCATGGCTGCTGCTGCACCCAGAAATCTAGAGACAAAAGCTGAGCGAAACCTACCCCTCCTGCCTCATTGAACCAGGTCTCCATGACACATGCCACCTTCTTCCAAGATCAAATCCTGGATCAGGCTGGTCTTATTACGTACATGGCATTTAGCAGCAGCAGCAACTTCAGGCCAAGGGGATCACTGCCAGTTCTAGCAGTGGTCCTATGGCTGAAAGAAGGGCCAGAAAGGTGTCTATGATATGACTAACCCTCTTTTCCCTGTAATAGCCACTGGATATCTGCAATAAAGCTTGTCCTTGATGCAGCACTTCATTCCTTTCCCTAATTTCATGATTTTCAATTTGCAACCTATTTTCTTTTCAAGAGCTTAGATGTGTGTTTTTTTCCTTTCAGCACAGTGGCCTGGTTCAGATGTCAGGGGAAAGCCTGGTTATGAAAATAAGCCTTAGGAGGTCTTTGGTCTTCTCCTCCTTGCTCATAAAAGAAGAGAGGGAGGAGGTGAGTTAAACTTTAGCTTCTGGTTTGAAGGAAGTCACAATTCTGTATTATGTATAAATTTGAGGAACTGCGATCTTTTCACATTAATGTTAAACACCACAAACCAGGATCAAACTGTTGTTTCAAATGCTGGTTTACTACCCAGCATCTTTCCCAGGTGTAAGTCTCATTGCGTGGTTTTAATGTTGCATATGAACATGGCCACAGCTGTTGAATTAGGAGGCAGACACCTATACCCTGCTCTACTTACCTGAGATCCTAAGAATATAAAGGGGATCCCTGCTGGGTCAGACCAGGATTGACTTCGCTCAGCATCCTGTTTCTAACAGTGATGTCAGGTGCCTCCAGAAAGTACACACATTCAGGCAAGGCATGAAGGGGACAGCCCTCTATCACTGGTCTCATCTCATTGCTAAGAGCTAAAGCGGGTGGCGCAGTGGGTTAAACCGCTGAACCATGAGCTGTTGACTGAAAGGTCGGCAGTTCGAATCCGCGACGGGGTGAGCTCTCGTTGCTTGGCCAGCTCCTGCCAACCTAGCAGTTCCAAAGCATGTTAATGCGAGTAGATAAATAGGTACCGCTTGCGGGAAGGTAAACAGCGCTCCGTGTTCCAGCCGCATGCTATGCACTGCGGCAAGGAGAGGCATGCCGGCCACATGACCACAGAGGATCTCTGGACAATGCTGGCTCTTTGGCTTTGAAATGGGGATGAGCACCACACCCTAGAGTCGGACACGACTGGACTTAATTGTCAGGGGTCACCTTTACCTTTAAAGCGGGGGGGGGGGAGAATGCAAGTTCAAAAAAACTATGGGTACAGATGAGAGAAAAGCAAAATGGTTAATAAGGTAGCAAACCAACATGGGAGCAGAACCAACAGGGGCAAGTGAAAAATAGTCCTAGGTGCCAACATCAAGTTTTATGTCAAGTAACTAGAATTTTTCTAGTCCTGACAATTGGGGGAAAAAAGAAAAGGAGGAAGATGTGAATGCAGACCATGATTCCCCTACACAGCACTTCAAGAGTGGCTAAATCTTTCAGACCCTAAAATCCTAACATCAAGGTATTTTTCTGCCTGTGCAGATAAATCATCATTGTATAGCTTGCATAGAGGGTAATAAGAGTTTAAACTTGGTTTAAGTGACAGAGGCATCGCTGCGCCCGGAGCGGGTTGGTGCCAGTACCCTTGCCGCCGCCCCCCGGCCCCTCTGGTGCCCCCCTAACTTTTTTTGCGGTTTTTTCATATTTTTTTACTATTTTCGGGGTTTTTTTTAAGTGTAAAAGGGGCATCTTATATATATGTATACTTTTCCCCCACTTATCTTGTTATGGAAGGCTTCCAGCGACGATCTTCTCCCTGCGCCCGGGCGCATCTTCTCCCTGCGCCCGGCGCGAACTCCGTAAAGCGCCCAGCAGCACTTTCCAGAGTTTGCGCAGGTGCAGAATGTCGACTGGAAACTTCGTCGTTCTGCGCATGCGCAAGTCTTCAACAGTTTGCACATGCGCAGAACGATGAAGTTTCCAGCCGACCTTCTGCACCTGCGCAAACTCCGGAAAGCGCTGCTGGGGGCTAAATGGAGTTCGCGCCCGGGCGCAGGGAGAAGATGCGCCCGGGAGCAGGCAGAAGATTGTCGCTAGAAGCCTTCCATAACAAGATAAGTAGGGGAAAAAGCATACATATATATAAGATGCCCCTTTTACACTTAAAAAAATCCAGAAAATAGTAAAAAACACGAAAAAATACGAAAAAACCCCGAAACCTAAGGGTTCCCGCCCTACGCCCTGGGGCCCACCGCCCCCCCGCCCCCTATCAGGGGACGTCTCTGGTGACAATAAAAGGTTTAAATTTTTGCAGTACGAGACTTCTAGCAGAGTAAAGTTTGGCAGAAATTCAGTGCAACTTGCTTTTTGGGAAAAATAAAAGGCAGTATAGACGACACTATGCTACGCGCTGCGGCAAGGAGAGTCATGCCGGCCACATGACCATGGAGGCATCGTCGGACAACGCTGGCTCTTCAGCTTTGAAGTGGAGATGAGCACCACACCCTAGAGTCGGACACAACTGGACTTAATTGTCAGGGGATACCTTTACCTTTTTATGCACACTAAACGCTCATGGTTTTTTTCTAATTGCTTGATCCATCATCAGGTATTGTGTTAATAACAATTTCTGCCACTTCTATGGGGTCAGATACCTGGTTCATGAGGTATTTGGGATGGAAAGCTTGAAAGGCCAATTTACAATTTCAGAATCCAACAGGAGAAATCATGACTAGCATTCTAGCAATGCTGCAAGGAAAAATGGAAACATACCAGCAGAATGCTTCTGCAAGTCACTTAAGCTTCTGGCAGCATTCCACGGATTTCATTTCATAGCTGTGTGCAGAACTACAGAAGCAGAAAGGAATGTCACAAGGAAAATAAAAAGCCAGTGACTTAAATCTTGTGGGATATACAAATGGCATCAGGGTGAGGATAGACAGACATATCCATTTTAAAATGGGACAACATGCAGTGTACAGTGAAAAATGCTCACACATTTTATTCTCAAAAAGGGGGCTGGACAGTCAGAGTCCAGCTGAGAAAATCTCCACTGAATAAATAGATAATGGACAAAAAGAGGTTAGACTGAGCAAAGATTCTAAGGTGGCTCAAAACAAATGTTTCATTGAAGATAGCAAGATTATTATCTTCTAATATTTTAATTTTAAAAAAAATCTAATTTTTTATGGTTGTTAAGTGTGATCCATTGGTTTTACTGGGTTTTTATTATTATTAATTGTTATTGTTTTGTAAATGTTGTAAGCTGCCTTGGGTGCCCTTACCAAGAGAAAGGCAGGGTATAAATTCAATAAAGTAAACAAACAAACGAGGAGTGAGGGTATACCTGGCAGATCAAAGCCCCATCTGTCTGGAAGGATCACAGGTATCCACTGCAACCTTGGGAGACAAGTAAGGGGTTACTCACCAGGCCCGGATGGCATCCACCCAAGAGTTCTGAAGGAACTCAAGAATGAAGTTGCTGACCTCTTGACCAAAATATGCAACTTGTCCCTTAAAACAGCCACTGTGCCAGAGGATTGGAGGATAGCTAATGTCACACCAATCTTTAAAAAAGGAAGGAGGGGGGACCCGGGAAACTACAGGCCGGTCAGCCTAACCTCTGTTCCAGGGAAGATGGTGGAAAGTCTCATTTAGGATAAAATCTTAAAACACATAGAAGAACAAGCTCTGCTGAGGGAGAGTCAGCATGGCTTCTGCAAGGGGAAGTCTTGCCTCACAAACCTGTTAGAATTTTTTGAAAAGGTCAGCAGGCATGTGGATGCGAGCGAACCCGTGGATATTATATATCTGGATTTTCAGAAGGCGTTTGACACAGTCCCTCATGAAAGGCTCCTGAGAAAACTCCACAGTCAGGGAATAAGAGAGCAGGTCCTCTTGTGGATTAGGAACTGGTTGAAGACCAGGAAACAGCGAGTGGGAGTCAATGGGCAATTTTCACAATGGCGAGAGGTGAAAAGCGGTGTGCCCCAAGGATCGGTCCTGGGACCGGTGCTTTTCAACTTATTCATAAAATGACCTGGAGTCAGGGATAGGCAGTGAGGTGGCCAAGTTTGCAGGTGACACTGAACTTTTCCGGGTGGTCAAGACCAGCAGGGATTGTGAAGAGCTCCAGAAGGATCTCTCCAAACTGGGAGAACGGGCAGAAAAATGGCAGATGCGCTTCAAAGTATTTATTTATTTTATTTTATTTAAAAAAATTTATCCTGCCTTATCCTATGCCGAGGCAAATGCCCAAGGCGGCTTACAACAAAAATTAAAAAACAGTTTAAAATACAGAAAAGTTTAACACAATACATTAATTTAAAAACAATAAAATCCACGGGGGGGGGGCAATATGGAGCACAAAAGCAGCATGGCAGAGCATCTTGAGACACAGGAGGCAGACTACAACCCATCACCCAAACGCTAGACGAAACAAAAACGTTTTGAGCCCTCGCTGAAAAGTCATGAGGGAGGGGGTACTTCTCAGATCCCCTGGCAGGGAGTTCCACAGTTGTGGCGCCACAGCAGAGAAGGCTCGCCCACGTGTTGCCACTCCCCTAACTTGCGATAGAGGTGGTATACGCAGGAGAGCCCCCTCAGATGACCTAAGAGAGCGGGCCGGAATGTATGGGAGAAGGCGGTCCCTCAGATATCCTGGACCCAAACCGTGAAGGGCTTTAAGCCGCCTTGAGTGCCTTCGGGAGAAAGGCGGGCTACAAATTCTTTAAATAAATAAAAATAAAGGTCATTACCAGCACCTTGAATTGGGCTCGGAAACTAATGGGCAGCCAGTGCAGCCGCTGAAGCAGCGGCTCAACAGAGTCAAACCGCCTAGCTCCAGCGACCACCCGGGCCGCCACATTCTGCACTAATTGCAGCTTCCGAACCGTCTTCAAGGGCAGCCCCACGTAGAGCGTGTTACAGTAATCCAGTCTTGAAGTCACTAAGGCGTGGACCACCGTGGTCAGGTCCAATCGACTCAAGTATGGCCGCAGCTGGTGCACCAGCCGAAGCTGGGCAAACACACCCCTGGCCACAGCCGCCACCTGGCTTTCCAGGGAGAGCTGTGAATCCAGTGAAGTAAGTGCAAAGTGATGCACATTGGGGCAAGAAACCAAAATTTCACATATACGCTAATGGGTTCTGAGTTGTCTGTGACGGATCAAGAGAGAGATCTTGGGGTGCTGGTGGACAGGTCGATGAAAGTGTCGACCCAGTGTGCGGCGGCTGTGAAGGCCAATCCTATGCTTGGGATCATTAAAAAAGGGATTGAGAATAAAACTGCCAATATTATTTTGCCTTTGTACAAATCGATGGTAAGGCCATATCTGGAGTATTGTGTCCAGTTCTGGTCACCACACCTCAAAAAGGATATAGTTGAATTGGAAAAGGTGCAGAAAAGAGCGACCAGATTGATTCGTGGGCTGGAGCACCTCCCTTATGAGGAAAGGCTACAGCGTTTGGGGCTTTTCAGTCTAGAAAAAAGGCGCCTGAGGGGGGACATGATTAAGACGTATAAAATTATGCATGGGATGGAGAGAGTGGATAGAGGGAAATTCTTCTCCCTCTCGCACAACACCAGAACCAGGGGACATGCACTAAAATTGAGTGGAGGGAGAGTTAGAACAGACAAAAGAAAATATTTCTTTACCCAGCGTGTAATTCATCTGTGGAACTCCTTGCCAGGGGATGTGGTGATGGCACCTGGCCTAGATGCCTTTAAAAGGGGGTTGGACTGATTCATGGAGGAAAAGACCATCACAGGTTACAAGCCGTAAGCAACCTCCTGGTTTTAGAAGTGGGTTTCCTCTGTGCCAGGTGCAAGGGAGTGTCAACGGGAAACAGGTTATCTTGTTGTCTTGTGCTCCCTGAGGCATCTGGTGGGGCCACTGCGTGATACAGGAAGCTGGACTAGATGGGCTTTTGGCCTGATCCAGCAGGGCTCTTCTTATATTCTTATGTTCCTTCAGTTTGACAGATTATAGAGCTTTAATATTGTGTACACTTATGAGGTGGGGGGGAGAGGAGAGAAGAAAAAACACTCTAATTTAAGAGTGCAGCAGCATGCAGTCTCAGTGCCAGAATCCGCAATGGGAAATTATAGCCGAGGATCAATTACTTTGGTCCACCTATTCCTGTACAGCACAATGACTTTGCCCCTCTCTCAAGCCCCCCCCCCGCACACCAGGAGAATCATGGGAGAGGCAAGATTGGTTGACAACCACAAATTACGGCTGCCTACAAAAGCTAACCAAAACTTGTGGCACCTTAGTCACACTCTACATTCTCAGCTACAATTTTAAAACACAATGCACAACAATGCCTTCATTAAAATTTACAATATTCAGATGTTAATGAATAATTAGTTTTCTCAGGCTATTCCTGAGATACTCCCATAGCCAAGATGGGATTGCGCCCTCATACCTGCTGGACAACATGAAATCTGACATGTCTTAAGATATTACAGATCATGTGACAAGTGTGCCCCAGAAGACCTAATTTTCAACAGCTTGATAACATGGAAGTTTATTTGATAAAATTACTGAAAACTTCATTTGATGGAATTTCGCATAAAGTTGAACCAGTAAAATGAGTTGTTAGTATAGTTAAGGGAGCAGCTTTGTTAGTACTGTATAGTTAAGGGAGCAGCTTTTAAAAAATAAAACAGATACATAGCAACTACTTGTTGATAAAAAAGTTAGGAGCACCCCATATGGGCTCCAGACCGCACTGTATGGAGTTGCAATTTCTGCAGAAGCTAATTCGGTCATCATGACACATTTCAAACTAACCCCTGCTAACTAAGCAAAGAGGCACCTTTTAAAGTGGTGTCCTCTTATATTTAGCAGGGAGAGAGAGTAACTGTCCCTCTGGATGACCAGCATGTCATCCTTCTCAGCAGCTATTGCTGGTATCACTTTTGCATTCCCCCCCACAAAGACTGTGAGCCCATTGGGGACAGGGAACCATTTATTTTGCTATGTAAAGCACTTTCTGAACCACTTTTTGTTGAAAGCTGTGTATAAATATTCTTAATATTAAGAATGACAGGATTAGAAGCCTAGGAAATGCAAGACTTGTGCACAGACTGGGTCTAGGCCTGCAACATTTGCTCTCCCCCCCCCCCACAAGTGATTTTCATGCACAGTTTGGGAACAAGCACAATGATGTCAAATCTTCTAGCACAGCTGCAAGTGGCCCAGTGATCATAATTAGCTTGGGGACTGCACCTACCTGCACAAATCCAGTAGTTTAGTTTCTAGAGATTAGAAGGTAAAAAAACAAGGTAGAGATTACCTTGTTCTTGATTACACTGAACAAAATGATCCTTGGATCCAGGCAAATTATAGGGGGAAAGAAGCATGGCAGACACACAAGATGCCTATTGTCATCATGCTCTGTTGGCGGGATCTGGAGGTATCTGATTGGCCATTGTGGGAGGCAGAATACTAGAGAAGGCCTCTATCTGATCCAGGAAGACAACTTCACCACCATGCCTCCACCCTTCAGCATTATAAGTTAATACAACCATAGTTAGGAAGGGGGAAAACACATCTGCATTGAGTCCCAGTCACAAGGAATCAGTGCATAAATTTAAGAGAAGATATGCAATCTGGGTTAGCTAGCTGGATGCTCGAGCAAGAACTCAATATAAATTTGAGCAACAAGCACAACTCCAGACTTTAAACATTTCCTATCCTAGACAGAGCAATGACAACAGAGGAGCAGTAACACAAAACTATCCAACTCACTGCAACAGCGTATGAACGCTAGACATTCACAGAAACCCAGGTATCCAACAAAAGTTTTATAGGTGCATTAACCACAGTACAGGAGTTCCACCCCACCCACCCCCCACTCAGCTTTCTGTATTGCTGCTCCCTCACTAAATCTTTTCAAAATGATCTCATCAGAAAGGTCTCCAGGCGACCCTGACCCAAAACAGTTGCCCCATTGATCATATTACAAGTTTGCTTCTGAGGGCTTTCATGGAAGTAGCACTGCAGAGGTTTACAAATCACAGTTATAACAGTAATTTATGCAAGGGCACACAATAGGTAAACTTTCCCAAGAGTCCAGCTTTCAAAATCTACTTACCAGATACCATATTGTCCCGAGTATAAGATGCACCCTTAAAGTTTGGTGCTATTAAAAAAATTTAATTAAATCACTGGCATTAAATTTTAACAGCCTGATTATAAGACGCACCCCTAGTTTAAAAACTTAAATTAGGAGAAAAAAGTGAGTCTTATACTCAGACCAATACGCTATTTCAAAAGCACCCTGTTAACAAGAACTGTTTAAATTTGATTCATCCCTTATTTTATGACTACATTACTAGCAACAACTGAAAACCACTCTATGGGGGTCTTCACTCTATTATATGCAGAATTTTCAATTAAAGATTAGAGATTTTCCAAAACAAAAAAATTGTACAGGGCTATCAAGGAAGGCTACACCTCCCTAGAAGGTAGCTGCTGCAAAGAGTTATTAGAAGCAGCAGGGCCATGTGGGAGGCTGCTATAATGTCTCCAAACTTCATTCATCCAATGCAGATTTCTTTCAAAGACTACTCAATAGCGGGGGGGGGGGGAAGAGGGAAATTCTAAGGCTGCATTAATATCCACTGCAAGGAGCAGGAGCACCAATTCCTTTCCTTGCTCAGGAAAATTCTCATCCCCTGCAATTATTTCAACAGAAACACCCTGATCTTGGGCAGGTATGAGGAGGATGCACACGCGTTTTGCATGTGCAAGAGTGCAGTTCAGTCATCAGTTGAATGAGCTCTGGTAGCAGACCTCTGCCCAAGACCCTGGAGAGCTGTGGCCCATCACAACTGACAGTATTGGCTTGATGGGCTAATAGTTGGGCTCCAAGTCATTAATATAATAATAAATAATGTATTTATATACCGCCTTTTTTGGTCATTGGATCTCTCCTCTGACTTTAATCCAAGGTGGTGTACATGGGCAGGCATTACTCAAGCAAAACAAAAAAAGGAACACCAAAAGGAAATCCTCAAAACTGCAAGACCATCTCTCAGCACTTCATCTCTCATGCTTTTTATGCACAGACTCCCAGGTTCAAATCTTAGCATGTCACGTAACAGTGTCAGGAAACACCACTGCCTGAGAACTTGGAGAGGGCGTGTGCGGAACGGTGTGGCTTCCTTTTTAACCGATCACCATGGAACGCTGGAGAACTGCACTCTCCTGAGTTCAGTTGCGATCGGTTGTGGATCATGCTCATGTTTGAGAGAGGGCGGGACACAGAGCAAACTGTTTGACCAATGGGATGAGAGAGGACTTTCAGCCAATCGGAGCGCACGTGTTTCAGCCAATCAGCGTTGAGCTTTATTACAAGGAGGGACAATCAGGAGGGACAAGCGCATTGAAGAAACTGGTGGAGCCCAGGGCAGCGTTTTGGGTTAGGGTCCTGCCCCCTACGCTCGCGAGCTTCCAAACGCTAACGCAACCATGGACACTGTGCAAGCATCTAAAATAAAACAAAACTATATACTATAAGAATTTTCAATAGTGCGTGAATTTCCGTTCATTCATAATTGGCTTGAAAACACATCAGCTTCCCCTTACGTACAGCAGCTATTCAAGAACCTGTTATTTCAGATAACAATACTTTTCTTAGCTTCTATTATCTATTTCCTCCACAATGTATGGGTGACGATGTCCTACATATGTTGCTCTTTTATAAATGCCTCTCTGAAACAGTCTATTGTACGCTAAGATTCTCCTTCCTAAGTTAGCTCATCAGTACATACAAGACAGACAATGAGACTAACAGAGCAAAAAAACAGTCCAACAGTTGATCTGTATAGGCTCTTCTGGGTGCTTGCTTGCTCTCCCCCCCCCCCCATGCAAGCAGCAATTGGGTAAATTCAGCTATTAAAAAAACAGTTAGCTTTGAAGAGCAGTAGACAGAATACAAAGGAAAGGATGCTCAGTTGAGAGTGGAGACCGAAAAACTGGGATGTAGTTACTTAACTCTTTGAAAAGGCAGGCTTCATTGCTACATTCTGAGCAGCTCCTTTATCCAGCTTGACATGATTTTTTGTATTATAAAATCCACACCAATAATTTGACATCCGGCAACAATTGCTGCCTACATTACTGTTGATGGCCCTCTGCAGACAGGACATGTGGGAACAAAAGAAGATCAGGCAGCAACAGAGAAAAGACATGAAGTGAGAGAAACATCTGCTGGTTTCATTTGGAATACCATATGGCCTGTATCAGACACAGAGACTGGCAATTCGTATATAGAGCAAATGTAACCCTGTCATTTCTTAGGAACTAGAAACGTTTCAGTTCCTTCCCCACCCCCGCATGATTTACTTCTTTTAGACATAGGATGTCATCGTGTCTGTAAACAGGCAAAGCAACTATCAAAAATGGTTAGTGATGCTGCATAAGAGGCAAGATTGTGACATCTAAGAGATCTGTCCATACAAAGAAAAAACTCATCCTGCTGGTTTCAAGCTTGGCAGACAAGGGTGGGATTGACTGCCCAGAGCCAACCAAGAAGCCACTCTATTTTCATAGTTGCAAATTTTAAGTCATAAGAATGGCCCTGAGCAGCTACAAATTTACAGAAAGTGTTCTCCAACCTGGGCAGATTTTGACACACCCAAGATTTTCCCCAATTGCTAAAATGAAGACATTTCAATCCAACAATGTTTCCTGAACTAGCTCACTCTTTTGGGAGGATAAAAATAGTCAAAGCCTTTGGCCCCAAATTGTTAAGGTGGTCTTCCTGATACTATAGCAGATTCTTCCCACCTTCACCTTCCAGTAAAGATCAGTCTGAGGATACTGTCCCCTACTTCCCAGCCTATTTAACATGTATGACATGCAACTCATGCATTCCAAGTGCTGGTGTGAACTTATAAAACTCTGAACACCCTAGAACTGGGTTATCTTGAGAACCACCTTTATCCATAGATACTACCAGCGAGTTAAAACCTGCTTCACAACCCTGTTCTCTGGCCCTCCTAACAGTCAATGTACATTTGCTGGGTACCAGGGAAGGAACTTTCTCAGGGACTATACCCTGGTTGTGGAGCTCTTCCCCTCACCCAAAGATGTCCATCCTTAACAACCTTCAGACACCTACTGAAGATGCTGCTTTTCTATAAAGGCTTTGGTGAAGACCTCTGGTCTTGCTCAGTGACATTATTTTATTGGTGTTCTTTCACCTTATAATACTGTGCTATTCAAATCCTCTCATCCAAATGTAAAATATGCAAACCCAGAACGGAATACAGGCTTAAATCATGCCAAAGGAGCCTCCTGCCACAGACAGGTTCATGTAAAGGACAAATCAGTTTGAGTGGCATGTTGGTCAAGCTCAGTGCTTCTGCACAGTACAGCTACCACAGCACAAAATTGCAGAGCACATTCACAGAGCTTTGCACCACTTTTGTATTCAATGGCCTACTTTGTCAAAATTACTGGTACAAGCCAAATTACATGCAGGCCCAGTGTTCATACAGGAGTAAGCTATGCCCAAAGGTATTCCCTAGTCTTATCCATTCTTCCTCCAGTCTGCTGAAGGTGTGGTTACCTACCGTACTTCTCTTGGATTAAAAAAAAAATCTTGTTCGAAGTTAGACATTAAGCAATTCAGCATAAAAATTCACAGGAGCACACCTGCAAGTGAGATATACCATAATCAGAAGCCTCACAGGAAATATCTATTTCTGCATTGTGCCACTCAGACTGCATGCAGGGGGGACCATGTATCAGAATGCTTTACTGTTTATAACGCACACTCCTTATCCAAGGCCAAATCTCCTTATCCAAGGCCAAATCTTCCCGACATGCTAATTTTGAATGTGCCAAGAAAATTTCTGCATTTTTGTAACGTGGGGGTGTATTCAAACATTTAATCCAACTTGCAATCTGAAGTAATATTGTCAAGCCGTTCACAACCACATGGAATTACCAATAATACATTTTGACTCTCTCATTAGAAGAGTTGAACGTCACAAACTAGTGACTCAGGGGTCAGAAGAAGTATCAGTCCTTCTGACAAACCTTTGACTTGCCAACTGCTGTGATGAAACATGGTCGTATTCCAGACAGTACAAAGGAAACTGTTTTATCAATTCCAGGCACTGGTTTGCAAACTGCCAGAAGTATAGATTTGATCTAAACATCTCTCTTCCTTCCCACCACTCCACTTCTGAACACACGCTTCATTTTCTAATCCAGTGATCAAGGTTATTTGCAAAGGTGGAAGAAAAACCACTAGGGAAAGGTTTGTTGTTGATGCTTTTTAAAAAGCAGAACAATTCCACTGGTCTACAAAAAAAAAATTTTTTTCCCCGGCCTGGACTTTTGCAGCTGTTTTAGACTAATTTCAGGGTGCTGATTCCAAATCTGATCTCAGATTTGCTCTATCACATCTCATTTTATGCTATTGGCATACCCCATTTCATTGATTTTACCGGAAATTAACTCTGTGTCACTTATGATTGCAAGTTGTTGTGAGTCAGTGACTGCTTTAGTGTTAAAATATGGTGCTGTATTTTTAGGATAGTGTGTTTATAATATTTTATGTAGATATCCACATTTATTTAATATTTTTCTTCTGCAGGGCGTGATGGCTACAACAGGGGTTCTCAACCTGTGGTACAGGTACCCCTAGGGTACGCAGACCTCGTGCTGGGGGTACGCCAAGCCCTGCCCCTTATCTGCCCCATCAGCAGCTAATTAAGTGTTAACTAACATGGATTTTAAAATTATTTTCAGAGCCCTTCTGTCTCTGATTTTGGTTTTGGGCTTATTTTTGTACTTTGGAAAATGTACTTTGGTGGGGTGGGGGAGGGAGGAGCTGATTTTGGGAAATGTGACTTGGAGAAAAAAGAGATCCTTGCATCTCTCTCTCACACACACTCACACACAGTTAAATAAGACATTTTTTCACATTTAAAATTGTTTTAGTACTTTTTCACTTGATGATTAATTACCTAATTAATTAATTGATGAATCCAGTTAATTAGCAGGGGTACTTCAGAAAATTGGACCGTGATAAGGGGATACTGTGGAGGGGAGTGCTGCCGCTCGCTTTGAGGCGGGCAGTGGTTTGACCCCTTCCGAAGAAGCCCTCCCTTTATTCCACAATAATGGACAACTACCGGCCAGTTTCAAACCAAACTAAAATGCAACAAAGTTTGAGTCACATACCTGCATGATGCGCATGTTCTCAGACAGATAATATTGGGCAAAGTCCCTTATTGTGCACACTCTACAACAAACCCAGGTTTATTGTTGTGATACAGGCCTCAAAGGCTGGAAAAACAGAAGGGATTCCTCACCCAAAAAGCAGTTATCTAGTCCAAACCCTGTGCAAAGGCAGAGTTGGCCATCAGACTAACCCAGTAGTTCCCCAACTGTGCGTCGTGACTCACAGAGGCAACGCAGGATGTCCCCGGTGGCCCCTCCTACCTGCTCCTATGAAAAATCTTGCAAGATCCAATATGGCGGCTCACAAATCTCATGAGATTTGGGCACCGCCATATTAGATCTCATGAGATTTCATGAGATCCAAGATGGCGGCACCCAGGAGAGCCTGGAAAAAGAGGATGTGGGGGCGTCATAAGCCAGGTTAAATTTGGGAACCACTGGATTAACCTATGCAATCCAAGCCACAACGTGTTACAAACGGAACACAGGTATACTGCTGAAAGATGAAACAAGTTGAGATTAGTCATGCAACAACAACTGAGAACGTAGGGTCACATATCAATCCATAGCAATGAAACAGTTCTCAGTTATAACAGGGAGCTTTGCCTTTGACAAAGACAAAATTATACCAGTGTAGGCAGCTTTAAAACTAAAGCTCTTTAAAGCAAAACCCTGCAGGTAACCAGCAAGCCAATTAGCTCCTCCAATAAACAGTACCTACCAAGTACTCTGAAACTGAGTGATGGGTAACATTGAAAGCAAGTAACTGCAGCTCTCATTATGCTGCTGATGTGTTACACAAGATCTGGTCAACTCATGATATGGTGTCCCCCAAGCTACATCACTTGCTTAGGCACGCTGGCAATTCAAATGTTCTGATGCAATAATGGTAACAAAAGTTGTTTTCATTTAAGCGGAAACAATGACTGTACTTCATTTAATGGGAAACAATGACTGTACTACAGCAAGATGCACAAGTGCCTGCAGACAGAGCTGGTACAATTGTGGCAGAGTGCGCTGAACCTGGACTGGGGTAGATTTCTGCTCAGCTAAAAAGTTCATTGCATAGCTTTGTACAAGTCAGTCTAACCTACTTGACAGAGCTGCCATGAAAATAAAAAGGGAACTTCTCCATGGGGAGGGGCCACGGCTCAGTGGTAGATTTGCATGCTTTGCAAGCAAAAGGTTCCATCTCTGGCATCTCCAGGTGGGGCACAGAACAATTACTGACTGAAATCCTTTGTGGTTTCCTAGGTTTCATATATAATGCCCCAAGACAGACAAGCAGGAATCAAATACCCAGGCAATACAGGTGGGCCCCCATATCCGCTGGGGATATGTTCCAGGCCCCTCCGTGGATACTTGAAACCGTGGGTAAGAGCGAACACCCCCTCCATGGTTTCCTGAGGGCCCCCCACCCTGCCTCCCCTGCAGGCAGGCATGCTTGCCCCCCCCCCAGCTCTTATTTCTTTCAGCAAGCTTTGTTTCTTCCTTAAAACAAACAGAGAAGCAGCCTCCCTTGCAAGCAAGTAGAACGAGACTAAGTCCTAGAGAGGCTCTGCAAGGTTTCTGTTAACCTTGCAGAGCCTCTCTAGTACTTAGTCTCGTTCTACTTGCCTGTAATAAGCAGCCAGAGGCTGCTTCTCCTGTTTCTTTAAGGAAGAAACGAAGCTTACTGGGGAAAAAGTAAAAGCCTGGAGGGGTCCCCACGATCCGTGGATAACTGAAACCGTGGATAGCGAATCAGTGGATATGGGGGCCCACCTGTATTTTGTTATTTCCCCCCAAAAAGTGTTGGCAATACCCTTCAGAAGATGAGTTCCATCTATTGATTTATTTTACTGTGTAAAACGCTTTCTGAACTACTCCTGTTGAAAAGCAGTATAATAATATTACTATTAATATTAATATTACTAATATCAATATCAATAATGAGTTCATCTTCACCAAGCAAATGTGGCATCTAAAAGTCTCCTTAGCATCTACATCAGGGGTGCACAACTTGGAAGTAGGCGGGGGCCAAAATGAAGAGTCCAAACTTCTCCGGGGCCGCACGGGGGGCGTCAAGAAACCGTGATGTCACTTTCTCAGGAAGTGACATCACAGGGGGCGTGTCCATGGGCCGGAAAATATCCCGAAAAAATATTTATATAAATATATATAAATAAATATAAATATACAATAAATAAAAATAAAATATACTTGTGTGTGTGTGTGATATCTTTATCCAGGATTAATTTGGGATAAACGTGCACAGCCTAATCTGCCCACCTGTCCACCCCCAGGCTCGAGAAGCGATACCATCCCGCTTGAGCAATAAGACACATGCACAAAAGGCACACAAATGCCAGGATCTCTTTAAAAACACACACACAGAGCAATAAGACACATGCACAAAAGGCATAAAATGCCAGGATCTCTTTTAAAAAAAACACAAATCCATCTCCCAACTCCCCCCCACCCCCAAAAAAGCACTTTTCCCACGTTAAAAAAATAATAATTAGTGATAATAATTAAACCCCAACCAACTTGCAGGTTAACCTCACTTTGTCAAATGGTTTTAAAAGACTTGGGCTGCTATAAGTACACTAGTATGTCTCCTAGTGGTCTCCAACATCAATTCACTTACTGAAGGCAACCAGGAATTCTCTCTCTTTCTTGCCTACACTTCCTGCACAATAAAAAATATCTAGCTTGCTTGACAGTTTACAACACCTTCACAGAATGCAGAGTTCTGAAACAGCCCAAGGACACCCTCATGTCTGTCTGTCTGTCTGTCTGTCTGTCTGTCTGTCACACACACGTACGTGATGTCACTTCCTCAGTGACAAATCCCTCTCCCAACTCGGCTGACGCTAGATGCGACTTCAAAGCCTGTTTCCGCAATGGAGCCTCGCCATGGCTGCTGCTGCCGCTGTTGGTAGTACCTCCTCCTCCTTCGTCTTTTTCTCTTCTCGCTCTCTTCTCGCTCCACCCCAGCCGCCGTGCTCTTCTTGCTGCTGCTGTTCTAAAAGCAGTTCAAAGCAGCAGCAACTGCGCGGGAAAGCCTCCTGGCTCATTCAGCTCCATGCGGTTTATCCATTCAAGGAAAGCGCCTTCTCGTCTCTGCTCCTCTCCAACCCAATGCTTGAGCCTGACCACGGCTCACGCATCTGACGAAGAAAGCCCCAGCCTCTGCGCCTGTTCTTTTGGCTCCTGGCGAACGCGGAAGCAGCTCATTCGGCTCCTGGCAGAACGCCAGGAGACTCCAGGCGGCGCTTTGATCGCCACCAATCAGCTGGACTGTCCTGGCGTTCAGCCAGGAGCCGAAGGAGCTGCTTCCGCGTTCGCCAGGAGCCAAAAGAACAGGCGCAGAGGCTGGAGCTTTCTTCGTGGGACAAGCCCCAGCCTCTGCGCCTGTTCTTTTGGCTCCTGGCGAACGCGGAAGCAGCTCCTTCAGCTCCTGGCTGAACGCCAGGAGACTCAGCTGATTGCCAGCGATCAAAGCGCCGCCTGGAGTCTCCTGGCGTTCTGCCAGGAGCCGAAGGAGCTGCTTCCGCGTTCGCAAGGAACAGGCGCACGGAGGATTTCTGGGGCACGGAGGATTTCCCGCGACCCGCAAAGCACTTGGGGATCCCAGAGAGCGCCCGCTCTGTGGGATCCCCGATTTCTTCGCGGGCCACGGGAAATCGTCAGGCGGGCCGCATGCGGCCCGCGAGCCGTATGTTGTGCACCCCTGATCTACATAATCTTTTTTATTCCAGCGCTGGCAGAAGACAGAAATCTTCACCGTTCGAGTCAACATGCTTAAAACCATACCGGAATCAAAATGGGCCAAGCTATATTCCTCCAATTTACTACCAGCATGTGGGCACTGGTCAGACATCATATCTGCACTGCATTTGTCTCATGTCCCCCCTCACAGAAAACCACCAGCTGCCTCTTTGGGGAGGCCGGCAGGGTGGGAGTCACCCTCACCGTGGCCGCCAGCTATGTTTTTACAAGCTGAAGCGTGCCCCTTCCCTCTTACAAAGAACCAGCAGAAAACGGTGAAGATCCTTTCTGTGGGGAAAGGAGAAGAGGAAGCAAGTGCGATTTAAACAAGATTGAGCCACTTTGAGGGCCTCTTAGGAGGTGGGAAAGCAGCATACAAATGCCTAGAGCATAGGTGGCCAACCTACGGCACGGGTGCCACTTAGTGGCAACGCTGAGCCTTTTGAAGTGGCACGCACTGCCATTCCTACTCGAGCCGAGCACTGAAGTCCCTCTCTTTTTCTTGACCCCAGTGCACCCTTCCAAGCCTGTGACACTAGAGGAGGTCTCTGCACCCCACTGCGCCTCATTTGTCTTGTGCTGTCACTATGCTTTAAATATTTTCATTGCCTTAGAAATATTTATTTAAATTATTTAAGTGGCACACTCAAGATTATCTACATAAAATGTGGCACATGGCGTGCCACAGGTTGACGACCACTGGCCTAGAGAGACAGAAAGAGGGATAAAAGTGTCAACAGCTTGAATCATACTTACACTTATTTATCTACATGCTATCTCTGTTCAGTCTCCCGAGACATAAGGTGACAAGCAGTCAGTCCCTGGTGAGCCTGTTTGCCACCTGGTTCATATAGTCTTTCCTTTAAACACAAATGCACCATTCACTGTATGACTGTACTGTTCTGGCATTTATGCAATTCTCACATGATATTTTTGAAGTGGCTGTCTAAAATGGCAACAGAAACTCTGCCAATGCATCCAGACAGCAAAATTACAACAGCACACCCTGCAAATGCAGGGACCGCAAAAGAAAAAGTACATTATATAAATAGCAGCACAGTAAGAAGTAAATGACAGAGGAAACACACTGTGTGCTGTACAAAACTGCATAAAATATGACCAGGCTATCATGAAGCACAGACACAACCTTCTCATGAAATTATGCTCCTCCCCAAAAAACAACTGAGGGTTTATAGTAGCACCAGCTGGTTTGTTAATTTTAAGTGACCATGCTTTCAAAATATACATTTTATGAAGGGTATTTACACATTTATACATGTACGTGTTTGGAGTGGCGAGAGCGGGCGAGCGTGGCCTGGCCCAGCCGGCTGAGGCTCGCCAACGACGGAGGAAGGAGAAGCAGCAGCATGGCAGTGATGGGCAACGGCGGCAACGGGATTATGGTAAGTCAATTTCATTTATTATTAATTTGACTATAAATAAAAATTCAGGCGTGCTTTGCGCCCCTTTGGTATTTTTAAATTTATTTTTTTAATTGGAGAGGGTTCCGGTTTAACGTCGGGAGAATATGGTAAGCCAAATCATCATCATCAACAGTATTTATATACCGCTTTTCAACAAGAAGTTCACAAAGCGGTTTATAGACAAAATCAAATGATTAAATGGCTCCCTGTTCCAAAAGGGCTCACAGTCTAAAAAAGATACAGACCACCACCAGCAAACAGCCACCAGAAAAGACACTGTGCTGGGGTGAAAGGGGGCAGTTACTCTCCCCCTGCTAAACAGAAGAGGAGCACTATTTGAAAAAGTGCCTCTTGCCCAGTTAGCAGGGACTTAATGGGACTTACTTCTGAGTAGACAGGCACAGGATTGGGCTCTCAATGAAGTTAATGACGCACAAAGCAAACTGAACTGTTGCGCTATATGCTTGGACATCCAACCTATTTAAAAGCTATCATCTAGTGAGTTTAGCAGTTTCAGAAGGATGTCAATACAGTTGGACCTTTTTATCCGCTGGAGATCCGTTCATGGAACCACAGTGGATTAAAAAAATCAGTGTTATATGAGATCGGGGGGGGGGGAGGTGTCAGGAGCAGTGCCACATTAACTTTTTTCCAGCTTCTTTGCCGCTTCCCTCCTGAGATTGTTTAAACTGACTGAAAAAACAAAAGCCACTACTGGAAGCAACCTGTAAATGGTGCCAGAGGCTCCCGGTTGCATTTTTCAATGGTTTGGACACGCGCAGGAGGCTGGACTCCCTCTTCCACAGTTTTGCCATCCGTGTTGAGTCAAAACCGTGGATTAAAAGGTCCGACTGCACTGTACTACAGTTTTAAGGTAAGAGGAATGGACAATAAAAGCATCAGCAGCATCCATAGCTACATTGGCAGAACAAGTAGCAAAGAGCAAATACAGAACAAGTAGCAAAGAGAATAGCTAAATACTATGGCAGAGCGGGAGAGTCCAAAGTGCATGCTTGTATTGGGAGTTGAGTAGGATAAATATTGGATACTTGTGAGCCTTGATTTTCAAAAGTGGTTGTTGTTGTTGAGTCGTTAAGTCGTGTCCGACCCTTCGTGATCCCATGAACCATATCCCACCAGGCCTTCCTGTCCTCCACTATCTTCCTGAGTTCGCTCATTTTCATGTTTGTTGCATCGGTGATGCTGTCTAACCATCTCATCCTTTGCCTTCCCCTTCTCCTTTTGCCTTCAATCTTTCCCAGCATCAGAGTCTTCTCTGGAGAGTCCTCTCTTCGCATTAGGTGGCCAAAATATTTGAGCTTCAGCCTCAGTACCTGTCCTTCCAGGAAACAGTCAGGGTTGATTTCATTTAGGATTGACCGATTTGATCTCCTAGCAGTCCAAGGGACTCTCAGGAGTCTTCTCCAGCACCACAGTTCAAAAGCATCTATTCTTCGGCGCTCAGCCTTCCTTATGGTCCAACTCTCACAACCATACATTGCTACTGGGAACACCATTGCCCTGACTATGCGAACTTTTGTTCTCTGTTTTTTATTATGCTGTCTAAGTTTGCCATAGCTTTCCTTCCAAGGAGTAAGCGTCTTTTAATTTCATGGCTGCTGTCTCCGTCTGCAGTGATCTTGGAACCCAAAAATCTTGGAACCGAAAAGTGGTACATAACCAGTAAAGATTCTCAGAAGCCATTGCTCTAAACCAGTGGTTCTCCTCACGAGGCGGGAAGAACTTTGAGCATTTGTGGACAGGGTCCGCAGGCCTCCCTGAACACTCCAGAGCGCTCCAGACCCCCCAGTGTTTACATTCTATTTTTTAAACCGGTAGCAGCGATCCCTGGGATCGCCGCTGCCATGCTGTCCCTGCCCCTTAAGGTGGCAGGGGACAGCATCCAGTTCTCGTGGCGAGTCATGACCCACCACTCAGACTCTCCTCAACAGCAGACTAGGTGAGAAATTTTATATTCAGTGCAATACTTATGCCATGGAATGTTTACTTCCATCTTTCAGCAATGGTAATGGTAATTTTTGAGCAATAGAAGCCAAAGTCCAGAATCTCTCAAAAATAAACTTCCAAACACCACAAAAGTGCACCCCAAACCACACGAAGTCCATGGTGTTTTATGAGTGTGCACCTCTAATCGAAGAGAACCCATGCTTCTAGTACTTTAATGACACTAGATCCCAAAAAGTTTAAAGCATTCCAAAATTTACAAGTTGCAGCACCAATTACCATGACAACCTTTTTGTCCTTCCTGACCACCACTACTCATTTAAGAAAACCATTCCACATCTTCCAAGACCCTTGGTGCACTTTTTTTTTCAAAAAACCTCCCAGGAGAGAGAATTTCTTTTAAACTAAACAAAAGGGGAACTGCCATCTTTGACATTACCAATCCATGATTATCCAACTAAGTGCCAGGAACACTATATTCAAATATATACCAGAAAAAAAAACCCAAAATACAATAATGTCATTATGAAACTGCCATTAGACACAGCAAGAATGAATGAATACCAAGGGCTGGAGAGCAATGCACTAATGTTGTAAACCCTAACAGACTGTTCTGTGTAGATCTTTAAGATGTTATTAACACTAGCCTTTATGTTCTAGAGAGAGACAGAAGACAGAGTCCTTCATTTGTTACAGTCACTTCTGCCTAATGGCCAGAAGCTTAAGAGTACAGTACATATGAAACAAACACTCCCCTCTGGGGGGGAAGAGAGAGAGAATATACTGGTGCTTTTAAAGATGGTCAGCTTGATACCCAGAACCAGTTACTCTCTCTAACACAGCACATGATTGTTGTTTGCCCTGTTATATGAACTGGACAATGACGTTGGCAAATAAACAGTGTGCCCTGTTCCCATAGGTACCTTGATTTCCCACTTTGGAAGGAGAGAAGGAAATCTGCCATGAAGACCACTGCTTGTCAAGTTCTAAGATAGATAAGGTCAATACAGTCTCAAATGCGCTTTGTGCTGTAATCAAATACTGTAGCTGTCTCTAAGAGACATTCCTATTTCTGGCAAACCTGACACGGTAAAAACAGCCTTTTGATGGAATCGTCCAAAGACACCAAGGTCCAGTTGGAAATCATGTCTGCAGGATAACTGTACAATGTATTACCAACACAATGCTGAAAGCCATAGGATTGCACTGTTAAACATGCCCCTATATAGCAGACGCATACAGAGTACACAGCAAGAATCAATGCCTCCTCTAGGACGGAAGATCATTCCAGGGGGTTACTACTTACCTTCTAGTCTCCTCACCCGAGCCAACTTCACCTCTCATCTGTTTGGCTTTTGAGGATGCATAAAGAACCAGGCACAACCACCAACTCAGTCTTCAACCACGAACTCTCAGGAAGAATCAAGGCAGCAGCCCTGCCAAGCTCTTTGAATGTTTTCTTGTGCCAGAAAGCAGGGAGATCGCTGCAGGAGTTGGGCTGGGCTGAGCTGCTAGCTTTTGCGTACTTCCTTATATGCCGGAGGAACAGAAGGGAAGGAAGTACAACCAGCTGCCAGGCAACTGGGGAACACAGCAGCTACCTATGCTCCTGGGTCTCTAAGTTGCTTCTGTCTTAGAACCAGTAACCTTCAAAGCAGAACTCAGACACAGATTTGCATGTGCAGTTCTAATTTGCTTTCTGAAGATGCATGTGAAGCCAACGGAAGCACATAGACAACCATAAACACATCTTGATCCGAGACGATACCAGGAGGGGGGCAAATACTACTCACCTCAACTGAGTAGCAAACTGCAAATCTGCTCATACGTACCAATAAGAGATCTGGCAGATGGCTTACAAGTTTGAAAAATTATTCAAAGTACAGAGTTAAATACACCCTCATAGTGAACTAAGCCTCCAGTGGTGGCCCATGCCCCCACGCCACCCGAATCCCCCCAATTTTGCCACCCCCAAGCTGACTTGCACATGCACCCCATGGCAGGTGAGCCAGCAAGCAAGCAGGTGGGTTGCCAAAGAGTGCCTTTGGACAGGGAGGGAGACAATGGGGCCGGAGTGCCGGTGCCTATTTCCCTGTACTTACCAGAGGTCCTTGTGCAGCTTCTCTCCCTACTCTGCGTTGCTTCTGTCATTTCAAACAGAAGCAGCGCAGAGGAGGGAGAGGCTGCATATGGACTTCTGGTAGGTAAGTAAAAGGAAGCGAGAGAGGCTCCTGGTCGCTTCTCCCTGCCTACTTGGTGCTTCATAAGCACCGGATGGGCAGGGAGAAGCTATTTGGAGCTGCAGCAGATTTTCTTTATTCTCCCTCTGGGGCTGCTGCGCGATCCTCTTCTGACCTGCAGCAATTTGGAAGATCAGAGTCCCCAGTGGAACGAGAGGTTGGAGAGGGTGGCAGACAGACAGACAGGCTGGGGGTTTGTCCATTCACCACCCCTCCAAAAGTGCTGCTCCACCTGACTGTTCCAGCTCACTTCAGGGCAAGACCAGCCTTGCAAGCCCCTATGCTTCCTAGACCCAGACAACTACACACCAATCACCACCTGCTCCTCCCATCCTGAAAGTTTATGGAAAATATATGGGGGGGAAGGGAAGAACTAGAAAAATTCTAGGCTTCTGAAATTTGCCTATAGAATATGATGTTGGTACCTACACATCAGTTACTTCTTCAGCTCTACATACGGGCACTGTAAAGGAAAGGTTTTCCCCAGGAGCCAGACCTTACACAGAAGTGGTGGCATAAATAAAACAGGTCAGCCCAACTTAGCCACTCACATATTTGGAGGGCAGACGGGATATAATTTCCCGTAAGTGGTTTGTTAAGCTTGCTGAAGCCCTGCAGAGGCTTGGAAACAATGCAGTTTTCTGGTAAAAGTTTACCTTTTTAAAGCGATTTTAACCGTAGATCCGCTAGATTGCTATCTGCGGGGGGGGGGGGCAGAATGGATCCCAGCAGATAGCGATATCTGACTGTACTATGTTGTCCAAAATAATCCCAAAGTTCATATGTATGTTCACCATTTTTATCTTTCAATATCCTCCTCTTTTGTCCTCCTACCTCAACTATGTACACTTTTGCTACCTAAAGAATATTTGCCTTGACAGCCTTCAAAGTTGTACCAATTCAGTTGGGAAAAGGTGTAATTGCTTCTGATCTGTTACGGGATAACTACAAGTGGAGAATTGCAGCACATAGTCTTCCTTCCCACATATCTCAGGCTGCCTTGCTTCCTATTCCAGCATACCTCATAATTACAGTAGATACAAAGAAGCCAAGCAGGATGAGAATGGTTTCCAATTATACAAGCACAAGGTAACATTAGGAATCTTGTATTTGAACACCTGGATTCTAGGACATTAATTCACTAGACCGGCACTCTGCATACATCAGCTGACAACTGAAGAGGTAATTTCATCCCTACACCTAGAATGTTACTATTTCCTCTCATAAAGAACAATGACTATGTCAAGACAGGTCATTTCCCAATTTCTAATGAGTGCCCGAGTTGATAACCTGAAATGAAGCCTACAACAAAGCCTTTCTTTAATCAATACTAAATGTTGTGATCCTCCATTCATAGCAACAGGTTAGTAAACAGGAACTTGTCAGATGTCAGCCTGGGCCACATTGAGTTAGAGTGCTCTTTTTAGCACTGCCCCCACCTCCTCACCAAAAGCTAGGCTTGTTATCACAACCATATTAGGAAGCTTTACCAGAGTACACAAGCTCACTGACCAATATCACACAGAAAGAGGAAGAGCCCCATCAGTTTATTCAGTAAACAAGTATCGAATGCTTCAGTCACTTCTGCAGATAAAAAACAAACTTGGTTGCTGAGGTTTCATTCCCACCCTCTAGTGCTTTGCTCTCAAATTTATTATATCAAACAGATGTATTCCAGCTATGTTCACTGCTGTGCTTCATAAAAAAAGAGAGTTGCCTCCACAGCCCTGTTTTAAAACGAACCAAAATGAATTTCATTTATACACAATTACTTTCTGAAGCAGTTTGTTGGAATGGAAATATAGCCATTAAAAACATATGTCAAGGCAGATGTTCGCATTATCAGCATAAACAACAGATGGGACAGTCACCTGCTCCTCTGCTTCCAAGCCACTGATTCACCAGTGGTTACACCCATATTCCAGGATTATGGTAAATGACCTGGGGCACACAAATGACCACAGTGGACACGTGTCAGCAACTCATACATTACATTGGCAATAGGGAAGGAGAAGCACAAGATACTCTTACACCCACTATGTATACTATTGTCAATCAGTTTATGTTCTCTAAGTGTTAGTTATGTCAGGTAAACTAACTATTCCACAAGCTGTGGCACTCATTTATGTATAAATCCCACACCATTACACTTATAGTATTATCAGAGTCACACATTTCAAGAAAAATGGGTACACATCTGTATACTACAATAATCCAGTGTTCCCTATAACATGCAACCTCATCTTTCTGTCCCACCACATGAACACAGTTGTTCTGGGCCCATCAGTACATACACACAATATATTTTTTTAAAGGTTTACCTCTCATATGTTGGCACACCCAGCCTATGGGTGTATCTTTGTCAACACTCATATGTGATGAGTGATCAAAATCAGCAACCAGTTACAGAAAAACTCTAGCCACTTGGGTTTCCCACTTCCCTTCATTTCTTGAAGTAGGGTAACTCCAAGCAGGGTAATACAGAAGTAGCAGGAAGTGTTGACCACTATTTCTCTGCCATGGTTCTACCTCTAAATTCCCTTTGTTCTGAATCTGCTTTTCAGCAGTAGGACACTTTTACTAGATCTCATTTACAGAAAACAGAGGTCTGCTTTCAGTAACTAACCTGAAAACCAAAACCTTATAATTAACATTTTCCTCATTACACAATTTACCTGCAGGCTGCTCTATCCTTAGCTGATGTTATCATACAATCACTGAAGAAAGGTTTAAATCGATTCTGTTGTGTCCACTGTCTAAAGAACTGTTGAGCATGTCAAAATAAAAATAAATAAATAAATAAAG
Source organism: Plestiodon gilberti rubricaudatus (assembly GCA_026170595.1). Lineage (NCBI taxonomy): Eukaryota > Metazoa > Chordata > Lepidosauria > Squamata > Scincidae > Plestiodon > Plestiodon gilberti. Next base: position 258,051,515 of record JANXHW010000001.1, on the reverse strand, counting down.
CCTGCTGAGGAGTTAGTTCAAAGATTAATATCTGAACTGTCATGTTGTTCTTCCTTATGGCCAGGGAAGTTAGCTTCTCTCTTCCTTCTCCCCCCCCCCCCCCCCGTCTATTGCCTACATATAATCTTCATGGTTACTTGTTGCAGCATGCAAAAGGATCCAGAATTTTCTAATTCTTTGTTGAGTTTTTTTTAACCTTTCAATTGGTGACATTGTAGCATTTATCCATGCATTTCAGGCAGAACTCCTCTGATCTTCAGCAGTCAGTTGCATAAATCTTTTGTGTCCTATACAGTTTTGCCATTATTGCAAGTCAGCATGGTACAATGCCTGAAGTGCAATGGTGGATGTGGCAACCCTAGGTTTAAAACCCCCACCCAGTCAAATTCGGATTGTTTTTGTGGTTAATTGCTGCTCTTAGCTCCCTGAAAGAAGGGCAAGACACGAATGTGCTAAACAAACAACTGAAGCTTTAAAACCAAGGAATGCCAATGGCATTAACTGCATTTCCTGAAGCACAAAATATGGGGCTTTCCATGGTAGGAAAACAATTTGTTCCCACAACAGAAGTTGAGAATGCAAACTTGCAGGAAAAGATCTAGACTCGGGTCACAAATGGACAAGAGTATTTCATGCCGCAAACGCTGATCGTTCAACATTTTAATACAGCTGAATTGACTTAAAAGGCGACACTTTTTATGAGCTTTCTATTTGAATGGCAAATTCTGGGTCTGTCAGGGTTAGTAGTTCACCAAATGATCAAAAGAATTTTCCAGTCTGAATATTGCAGGGCCCTGATGTTTGGTTTGGTCAGGAATAGCTACCATAGACTCCGTGTGTGTATATCTCTCTGATGTTTGGTTTGGTCAGGAATAGCTACCATAGACTCCGTGTGTGTATATCTCTCTCTAAGTCAGGGGTGGGAAACCTATTTACGGTGGCGGGCCGTGTCCCCTCCACCGCAAGAAGGCGCCCCCCGTGTGCGCGCGCACCCCCACCCCCTGCCAAGCTCTCCTCCCCCACCCCCCATTGCTCGCCTCATTACCTTCCCTTCAGCCGCCGCCGCCACTAGCGGCAGCGGCGGCCCTGCGCGCGCTCAATTCGCCGGACTCACTCAACCCCCGCTGTTGTAGACATGCGCAGAAACAGCCGGGTTGAGAAGAGATCGCGCAACCTCTTCTCAACACGGCTGTTTCTGTGTATGTCTACAACAGCCGGGGTTGAGTGAGTCCAGCGAACTGAGCGCGCGCGGGGCCTCCCGAGGCTCCGGAGCTCTGCTCCGAGCGAGCGCGGGCCGGACCCAATAGAATTGGGTCCAGGCTCGTGCGGGCTGGACCGGACCCAATAGAATTGGGTCCAGGCTCGCACGGGCTGGACGGGATCTCTCCGGGGGCCGGATCCGGCCCGCGGGCCGCCGGTTCCCCATCCCTGCTCTAAGTAAAGAGATGTAATGGAAAGTGAAAGTGAAATAGAGATGAATGCTGAATCACTGTGACAAAGCACCTGTGGAAAGAGCTGATGCAATAGATAATGAGATGCATCAATCCACTGTGATTGGGGTAAAATCACTATATAAGGAGGCTTGCAGAGTCTACCTGTGTGGGTTGTTGTGTAGAGTTTGATAGAGCTGGAGTCTATGCTGTGGAGTTGGAGTTTTGTATATACTGTGCAAGGTACTGCTTTGCTGAAGCTGCTTATCTGTAAATTTGTAAATACAGTCTTGGTGGTGGACATCTGCCTTGTCTGTATTTTACTTTCGGAGGAGAAAAACCTTGGAGCAAGTGTGCCGCTGCACTCTGCTAGATGCAAGCACATTAGGCTCAGCATTTCCTAATAGGGTCTCCAGTGCAGGCTCCACAAACTAGGATTGTACAGTACAGTACTTCTCTATTTCCCTATGTCAGCTTAGTTTGAAAGAATACCATTTAGGATTGCCATCCAAGGTATTTCAAAACTTTCACAACAGACACAAATTATATATTTAGAAAAACGTTGTGCTACCCCAATTAAGACTCCATTTTAAAGACTCCATTTTCCATATATCAAAAAGTTATCTGCGCCACCAATCACCTATACAAAGAATACTTGCAAACAGAGAGCTCAACATGCTCAGGTATTTGTAAGAACTAACTTCCCCTTCCTCTCATGCCCCATCAGTTAGGCAAGTATAATCACAATACTTAAAGTCCATTAAGTAGTTGCCAAGAATACTGCTACATTCCACTTCAGGCATGTGAAGTGGATTTATTGGCAGGCAGGTGGGCTGATTTCCAGGAAGACTACCAATTCCTCACGGGCAGCTTTTAAGTGACACCAGACAAACTGGTACTTTCTGCTGTGAAGATAGATCTCAGCATGTGCACCTGCTTTGAGAGCCTGTCTTTCTCACCACTACCCTCCTACCTCACTTTTGCAGCCATTACGGTTCAGGCAAAGCGGTATTAGTGTAGGCAATGTTAACAACTATTGTGCCTACCACTCAATTTTGTCATGGTCCCCAATCCTTCATTTGTAAGTGCTTAACTGACCCAATAACCTCCAATGATTTCAAATAAGAAAAGCCGAGCTTCTTCTGTCTTCCTTAAAACAAGGAACATCAAGAAAGAGAGAGAGTGTACACACACACACACACACACACACACACACACACACACACACACAGTATACCGCTTTGCAAAAGCGAAAATTAAACCTTGTCCCAAAATGTCATGGCATTACAGCAAAGTAATTTCTATAAGCACCATTAGGTTTAACTGAGCAACTTTTGTTCAGTGAAAACATCCTGTTAGCAAACTTCAGCACAGAGCAAGCTCTCTTAACAGTTTCCTGTTTTTGTTCCTTCTTTGTGAGGCAACCAACACAATCCAATCTTAATGCTGCTCTTCTGGCTATCAAAATGAATTAAGCTTCTAGTAAGTAACTGCTCCCAATAACACATTTTAAAACACATGCTTGAAATGTTTTGTGCAAAGATGCTCCAAGGTAAAAATAAATCCTACATAGTAGAAATGGTCACTTTTTTCCCCCCTTCCTCCGTCCCGAAGCGAACAGGGTGGGGAAAACTCAAGCTAGCAAAAGTGGTCAGATAGTGTAAGCCCGTGAAAGCAGTTTTATGAGAGAGAAAAATTCAGGACACAACTGTCAAATACCAGCTCAAGTTTATTTCTTACACAGTATAAGAAACTCATCCCAAAACAATGAATTTTTTACTATGATAATTAAGGCTATTCATTAAACCAGTTACAGCAGAAGAAAATACTATGAGCCTTCCTCAAGACGCTCTTTTTCACTTATTTATTTATTTATTTTCTGTACTTATATACCGCCTTTCTCATCATCAGATTTCTCATCCAGGTATATATACCGCCTGCAGATCAGATTCATAAAGGTCTGCACATCCACATCCGTAGCCACTACGATGACAATGTCAGCGTTGGTCATAGGCAGAGTTGGAAAAAATTATAAATTCTTAAGTGCTCAAGTTTAGACCTCAGCCCTTTTCAAAGAAGCGGAATAGTGACAAGGGGAATGCAAGTACTGTATTTAAATGTACCTAAGATTTTTCCAGCACTAGATCTAATAATGAAGGAACAAAAGCAGAGCACTCAGCACAGTCACTAACGAATGTTCTTTAGATATTGTTATACAGTACTACCACCATAGAGTACATGCCATATTCAGCATTCTGCAACTGTGAAGTCTACCATCAGAAGCAAAACCTAAGCTCCTTGCTTTAACTTCCACATATCAAGCCACATTCACTGTGGTTTAAACCTGTTATCAAGTTATGGACATTCTTACATGTGTTAACCTTTCTGCCACCCGGCCCCCACCCCAGAAAAGCAGTTCGATCAGCCTTGGCAGTGCCCCATACATACAGGAGATCAGGTTTTATCCTGTCACCCTTAAACTTTGGTGGTGTTAATCTACATTTAAACCTATTTGACACCAAAATGTATTCCTTAACCTTCCAGCTTGAAAATAAACCAGAATTTAAGCATACATACCCCACAGGATATATATGTAATGAAACAGTTGCTTTCAAAAACGTTGTATTGTCAAGGAACCCTTTTCAGACTCAACTGAGGAACCTCAGCATATTACAAAGGCTCTGAAGCATGTTCTAGGGCACCACTCATGCGAGGAACTGTCCAGGCCTGTTGGGTATCACTGCTGCCCCACCTGAACAAAGAAAAACCTTGAACAGGGGCTCTCAACCTTTGGAGGCCCGGGTACCCCCTGTCATGGTCCAATTTTCTGAAGTACCCCCTGCTAATTAACTGTTAATTAATTGGATTAAATAAGCCCAAAACCAAAATCAGAGAGACAGAAGGGCTCCGAAAATAATTGCAATTTAAAATCCATGTTAATTAACACTTAATTAGCTGCTAATAGGGCAAATAAGGGGTAGGGCTTGACGCACCCCCAGCAAGAGGTCCGTGTACCCCTAGGGGTACCCGTACCACAGGCTGAGAACCCCTGACCTAGAGCAAATCCAACATTTGTTCTAGTGTTCCTTACAGCGGAAGACTGGCAGTGTGCACTGGGAAGCTTCTCAAACATGACTCATCTTCCCACAAGAAACTCCCAATATACTTCCAAGAAGCGACAAGTTTCCCCAGAACACAGCTTGCAAACTACTGTCATATAAAAATTCTAACATGGGTTCTTCCCCTTGCAGGCATGGGCTCATCTTCATCAGGAGCTGAGGAAGTTCGAAATAATCTGCTTACTGCATACGGAGCCGCAGCCCAGAAGATAGCAACTGAAGGGAAATGCCCAAGGGTATCAGCCATAAGTTTCCAGTGGCTATCTGCTGCTCTCTCCTACTGACCAAGTAGAGGGTTACTGAGTGGGCTGTAAAGGTCTTGGAGGCTTTCTGGAGGGAGCTGGATAGGGGCTAATCAGCTAAAATTAAATGTACTGTATATAAAACAGAGGTTGTCCTGGTCCATAAACACAATGCAGGTGTTGACTATCAACCTGTTCCAAATGGGGCTGCACTCCCTCTGTAGAAACAGGTGAGCAGCTTGGGAGTCCTCCTGGACTGCCACGTGGCAGCTGTGGCTAGAGGAACCTTTGCCCAGCTTTGGCTGGGCACCAGCCATGGTAGTACCCGAGTCAGTCAGATCTGGCCATGGTGGTCCACATCCTGGTGACCTCTCGCTTAGATTATTGTAACATGATTCACGTGGGGCTGCCCTTGGAAATTACAATTAGTGCAGAATGCAACTCCTCTACTCCAGTGGCTGCAGATTCATTTCTGGGCCCAATTCAAGGTGCTAGTGTTAGGCCATTAAGGGCTTTAAAGGTTGAGACCATGGTACACCTGAGGGACCGTCTGGTTCCATATATTCCGGCCTGCTCCTAAGATCCGAGGGGACCCTACTTCAAGTGCCAACTCTAACAGAGGTTGGGGGGCCAAGGTAAAGAGCAGGTCCTTTTCTGTGGTGACACCACAGCTGTGGAACTCCCTCTCATGATTTATAAACTGCCCCTTCCTTAGAAATATTCCAGCAGAAGTTGGAGACTTTTAATTTAAACAGGCGTGTTTTTTTTTTTAGTGTGGGTAGGATATTCGAGTGGGTAGGTTGCCTTTTTTACTCTTACTGGTTTTATATGATGTTTTTACTGCTGCTGTCTGCTTTACTGCACAATCCTGCGCAACTAAACGGCGCCGGAACAAGGCGCAGAGGCTGACCTACCCTGCTCCGTTGCCAGAGCGGCCACCGGAGAACCCAGGTAAGGATCCGGCGAGCGCGGGGGCATTTCGGTGGGTGGGGGAGGGGGCCCATTGGCCCAGCCAGCCCAGGAGGGGGCACGGGTGGCTTAGGCCATATCCCGTCCACCGGCGGGGCCTTTACATGGCCTCCTCCTACTTCCACAAGCAATTTTGCTGGCGGAAATCGGACGAGCGTCCTTCCCCGAGTAGACCTCCGGCCCAGTGGCAGCTTGGCCACTGGTGCTCAGGATCTGGCAGACAGCCCTGGGCCACCTGCCAGATCCTTATGTAGGATTGCGCTGCCCATCTGTGCTATCTGATTTAATGTGTTGCACTACTGCTTACAATTATGAATTTTTATACTGCTGTAGGTTTTAAGATGGATGTTGCAGGCAGGTATTGGATGTTGATTTATGGATGACCTATTATGGAATGTTATTGGATTTTAAATGTCTATTATTGATTTTAGATTGTATTTATTATGATACGCTTTTGTGAGTCACCTTGAGTTCTTATTGGAAAGGTGAGATATAATTTGAAAAACAATAAACCAATTTGCATACTTTAGTGGTGTGTTTGAATTAAGGTAGTGAACATGAGGCTACAGACAAGCTTTTCTTACTACAGCCTGATCCCACATATACACTGAGCTGCAAGCCCCACTCAGTTCAACAGGATTATGTCCATGCATGCAACCCAATCCAATGCATATTTATCAATAAAGTCTAACTGTGTTCAGTGGTACAAGGGATTCATTCAGATGTTACATTCACGGAGTGGGAGCCAGCGTAGTGTGGCTCAGGTGGCACAAAAAAACCCTGGCCATGTGGGAGGAGCTCATGATGTGTCTTTTTCCCCGCATGAGAACCACACCACCAGGGAACTGAGTTTTTTAAGTGTGTTTTATTAAGTTGTATGCCACTTTGAGCCATACAAAAGCAGCGTAAAAATCTGTAATAAGTGAAACAACCTGAGGCAATGCTGGTGGGTGACAACGCTATATACAAGCTGCTTCCACATGTCCAGTCTTCTGACATTACCAGAGTGGCACAGAAAAGTGCTGAACTGCAGCAGTTGCCACACAATGAAATCAACATCAGAGCCCCCATCCCTCAGTATGCTCTCACTTGCCAGCTAAGCGGAGGGGGGGGGGGAGAGAGAGGAAGAACGGAAGAGGAGAGTAAAACCCCCAATAATGCTACTTATATAGGTAAAGACCAGCATGACTGTCCTTGCCGCAGCGCAAAGCATGCAGCTGGAACACAGAACGCTGTTTACCTTCCCACAAGCGGTACCTATTTTATCTACTCGCATTAACATGCTTTCAAACTGCTAGGTTGGCAGGAGACTTGCATTCATACATGCTAATTAAAATTGAATCTTACAAGGCCCCTTTCTGGCTACTCAACTTTCAAAAACATGCTGCCCCTTTGCTTATAACACCTCAGGAACTAAGACAGGTAGAAATACTTAAGTGAAAGCTAGAATGATAAAGAGTGGCCAAAGTTCTGACAGGGCATGTTGCCATGAAGCACCCTGGAGTCAACCACCCATGATAAAGCCTATGTACTTTATCAGGTGGTTGTGAAAATAAAATAGGGGAGGAGAACCTGGTACACCACACTTTGAGAAAGGGCAGGACAGAAATGTAAATAAAATTGAATACCTGGCATAAGTGTACAGGGAGGTGTACATAGGGAGAGGCCATAGCTCAGTGAAAGAGCATGTACTCTGAACGCTGAAAGCCCCAGGTTCAATCTAAAACATCTCTCAGTGGGGCAGAGAAAAAAAAATTATCTGAAACCCTGGAGAGCCACTGCCAGTCAGTGTTAATATGGAGCTACATGGACAGTAGTCCAACTCAATATAAGCTTCCACTGTGGCTAAGAATTTTGAAACAGCATTTTGCCTATGCTTGGTTGGTAAAGGGAAGAAGGGTTTTAAGAGTTTTAATTATGTGGTTCATTGGGCTCAGTTTTGTTTTAGTGTTTAATTTTTTTAATGTTTAAGTTTATATTGTATTGTTTTTAATGTTGTGTAAGCCGCCTTGGGTGCCCTGACTGTGGGAGAAAGGAGGGGTATAAATTCTTTAAATAATTATTAGCTATATTATTACCAGTACATTCAAATCTCTTGAATTTCAGATGAGATTGTTTACAGAATTAGGAAAACAAAATACAGAAAGACTACCTACATTTTTCTTAGTCCTAGTCACCAGACCCTTAAGGCACTCACACTCTCACACACACACACACACACACACACACACACACACACACACACACACACACACACACCACTGTTTTATCTTTCCATGGCACACACAAACAAAATTGTATCTTGCTTTCCTTCTGTGTTCCACCTACATAGTTCTTAGGGCTCTTGCCTGCATTTCAGTTTCACTTCTGCCCTTGTTCTGGAACAGGCGACCATGTTTAATTACTGAAATGGATATACAATGCCATCATCATCTTGATTCTGCTGCAGGATCTAAGCAGTAGGCCAGAGGCCTCAGCCATTGTAGTACAGATGACACTAGACAACCTAGTAATGTAGATAGATTTAGAAAAGGATCGGGAGGCTGAAAACTTCATTCAAGAAACAACGCTCTCCTAGATTTTCAAAACCTTTTCACTGTTGATAAAAGATAGATGCGTCCTCTACAAGCCCTTAAACGCCACTGCACAGCTAGAATGATATGAAGGATCTTGCCAAGTGAAACCTTTATTACATAACATTTACAGGAACACAAAGGAAATACACTGGCAGTAATAGAGATTACCAAAGAACTTCAAATACCTTCCAGGCAATTTCACATCCCTTCTTCCTCCCACTTCAACCAGATACACGATTGCAATCATATATGGCCATTCAACAACACCTCATACAAGCATATCTTAAACAAAGGCATCTGAACTTAATGCCCAACATGAGTTGTTTAACAGCCAATATTAAATTTAAACAAGAATTATACTTTGTTTACTTGTATTCAATACCTATTTTTTAAATCACAAGATTAAGCTATCTCAAGTATTTTGAGTGTCATTCCCCCCCCCCCATTTTCTGTTTCTCATACCAAGGTAGAGGCTAGCTACTGGTGATCTGGCTTACAAGCCTAACAGTTTCACTTAAATTCTTCCAAGAAAAAAAGTCTGTAGACGCTGTGGCTGGTATGGTGGTGAATTACGAGAAGACAAAAATCTTGTTAAAAAATGTGAAACAAAAAGAAGCTGCTGAGATTAAGGAACTGGGATTTCAGGTGGCGGAGAAGATTAAATATTTGGGTGTTAATTTATCTAAAAAAGTGAGTTCTTTGATGGAAGATAATTATATCAAGGTTTTGGAAGCAATTCAACAAGATTTGGAGAGATGGAAAAATCTGCAATTGTCAATAAGTGGGAAAGTATCAGTTATTAAAATGAATGTATTACCCAAATTGTTATTTCTGTTTCAAACAATACCAATAATTATGAAAAAAACTTTTTTTCTTGAACTGGACAAGATGACATCGAGATTTATTTGGAGTGGCAAGAAACCACGAATTCGTCTGAAACTATTGCAAGATCAGAAGAAAAGAGCAGGGTTGGCTATACCCAATTGGTTATGTTATTATCAAGCTGCAGCCTTGCAATGGATTCGTGATTGGGTGCTTAAGAGTAAAGAGAACTATGTTATCTTAGAAGCAGAAGGATTACAACTGGGCTGGCCTGCATTTTTGATGTATGATAAAGTTAAATATTATGCATTTTTTAAAAGACATGGCTTAAGGAAATCCTTGCTTTGGGTTTGGGAGCAGATCAGATATAAGATCTATGACAAAATACCCGGATGGGTAAAACCATTAGAAATAGCCAACAGACCAGACTGGATAAAAGATTCTCAAAATAGACCATATAAAGACTTGCTTGATTCCCAAGGAGAGTTAAGAGATGAGAACCGATTAAGGATGGAAGGTATTATTATGGACACTTGGTTTCAAAACCAGATCAGAAGTAGGATACGGGAAGATCAAAAAGTGGGTTTTTACCTGAGTGAAACTGAATTTGATAAGGTATTTTTAAATACTGAGGACAAATATGTAACCAAGATGTATAATTTTTTACTGGACTTTGAGATGGTAGACGAAACAGTTAAAGATGTTACGATATTGTGGGCACAAAATTTAAGACGAGAGATCCATTTACATGAGTGGGAACAGGTTTGGAACTCAGGTGTTGAAATGGTTAAAGCTGTTGCATATAAAGAGAATTTATATAAAATGTTTTACAGATGGTATTTAACACCGAAGAAGTTATGTAAGATGTATAAGAATGTTTCAAGTATTTGTTGGAAATGCAACATTTTGGAAGGTTCCTTTTTTCATATGTGGTGGACATGTGCCAAGGCAAAAACATTTTGGAAGATGGTTCATCAGGTATTGGAAGAGATATTATGTTGCAAGCTGCCGTTTGTGCCAGAATTATTTTTATTGAATATGATGTCAGCAATAATATTCCAAAAAGATAAATATATTATTATACATATAGTTACTGCTGCCAGGTTGCTGTATGCTCAGCAGTGGAAAGCTGAGACTATACCAGAGATGGAAGAGTTAATAATTAAGATTTATGATTTGATAGAATTAGATGTCTTAACTGAAAGATTGAGAGATGGAGATGTAAAAAAGAAAATAGAGTGGTGGCAACCATTTTATGATTGGATGAAAAGATAATCATAAAAAAAAAGATTGTTATTGATTATATGGATGTGCAGGATGGGGGAGATAGAATAAGATACAGTGAAATTTATTTTATGTAAGAGATTCGTTGAATAGTCATATTATTGGAGAATGTTGTCCGGGTGTTAGTATTCCTATTGTATCTTGTCAGTTTATCCTGGTTTGTGATGTACCTGATTGTATTATTTTTGTAGGGTTTGGTATTTTTTGTTATTGTTATTTGTTATCTGTTTTTTTTAAAATAAAAATATTATAAAAAAAAAAGTCTGTAGAGATTTTAAAGCAGATACCAATTGAGATTTTGTTTACCAGATAAAACCAGACACTAGAAACAATTCCACCATTTTTAAGATAGTGACGTTTTTAAAAATACACAGCAAACCCCAATGAAAATCCACTGAACATGGACAAATACAAAAGAACCAAAAAGCTAAGAACATAAACTCTAACATGCAAATCATCAATAGAAAAACTGTCTTCCATATACATTAGTGTCTGAAATTCACTACACCTGAAAAGTTGCAACAGATATACAGCGCAAGCTACTCAGAAGTCCTATTATGTTCAATGAGGCTTACTCCCAGGGACGCGTTATAGGCCTGCAGCAGCCTTAGAGATCTTATAAGAAAATTTAAGCATCATGTTGCTAAAAATTAGGATAGTGCTATCATAGTTAAACACAACCATCACAACTTGCAACAAAATTCAAAGAGATTTAAAAGCTGCCACTACTTTCACGATACATCTTCATGCCGATCTTGTATATACAGTACAGTACAGTACATTTTTTCCTAGGAACTGACAAGATAAAGCCTCCCTCAACTGGTTAACTGACAGTGGTGGCCTTTTCTACTTTACAAGTTAAGTTGCTTACAGAACACATTCTAACTGCTAGCAGGCTGACATCAGGATCAGCTAGAATCAGCACAACAGCCAAGTTATTTACAATTAGCAATGCATGTTCTCAGAAGAGGCGCACATTACAGAAAAGCAATGCATTCATTCTCTCTTAATCTGATAATAGACTTTTATTCTTTTCACTACCACCACATCCTTTCTTTCTTGGCCCTTATTTTTAACCAAGGCAGGTCAAAAAGCTACAGTAAAATTTAGTTCATCTTTCCAAGTCTCCAGTAAGTAGCTAGCAAAGAATATGATGTTCAAAAAGAATGCAAAATTAGATAAGATTTCTCTCTTTCGAGGCAGTTACAATCTCAACTTTCCCCAGGAAATCCAGCATTCCTCAAACATCACCCAAGGAAGCTACAGATTGAGACACAAAGAACAAGCACGCAACCAGAGCCTAACAAAGTCATTCCACCACCACCCACTCCGCTCCACAAGAGGGTTTTATTTGGTACAAATAGGATTGTGTTCTGTTAAGTCATCCACTCCAGCGATTCTCTTTGGCTGTGGCCTTAGGATCCCACAGGAGTCAGCATTTGAAAATCCATGGTCTGTAGCAGCCCTTCTTCCAGGAAGTGCTAAGTCTGGCTTCTGCAGCAGCTTTGCCCGGACAAGTTTTCAACTTCCCCAAGCAGTGGGATTTTCCCCAGGCCTCGTGGGAAAGTGCCCTTCCCTTCGCTGTCAGCTTCCACCCACAGATACTCCACACAAAATCCGACTCAAGCATTTCGCCCGTCACCCAAATCAAGCCACCCTTTAAGCATGCCAAGTCGACTTCTTTTGTCCCTCTTCGTCTCCAGGCGCCCCATCCTCCCCGGGCTCTGCAGAGCAGGTGTGAGTGTGTGAAAGGGGAAGCTCCGCCGAGCAACACTGACAGGCCTCCGCCAACGTCTGTGCCCAGCCGTCTGCCTCTTTCTTTTCCACTCTTGGCTAATGAAGAGGAAGCGCCAGCAGCAGCCCCACAAGCCGCCCCTCGCCCTCCTGCTTTCAAGCCACTCTCCGCGCGGCCACCTACTCACCAGGCTGCAGCAGGTACTGTAGAAGCGGTCGGCTGCCCTCTTCCCCTCCTCACTCCAAGGCACTGGAAGGCCGGGCTGCTGCAAGGCCCGCGTGCCCTTGGCTGTCTGGCGCTGGCAGCGGCGGGGGAGGGGAAGAGAGCCGACTCCTCTTGGCGCAGGCTTCGACAACTGCAACATTCGCTGCCGCAACCACCGACACAAGAGGAGAGGAACGACACGGAACGTCCCGTGTCCGGACCAGCGCGAGAGTGCCCGTCTCTCCTCCTTGCTCTCTTCTCTTTCCTGCCTTCAACTCTCCTGCTTCCTCCTCTTCGCCGCCGCTAGAAGCAACAGCCGCTTAGCTCTTGCTCCGCCTGCGCTCTAGCGCGAGCTCGTCTCACGCGCCGGGCCTGGCGAGTAGGAGGGAAAGAGGCGGGACTCCGCGTGGATTTAAAGGGACAGCGAAGGCAGCTCAGCGGTGGGATGAAGCTAGGATGGCTGGAGTGGAGGGTTGGCCGGGGCGAGGCTACAGCACGGAGAAACACAAGGAGGGAGGGGCCTCGCCAACCGGCCTCCGGAGGATGAGCCAGCGCCTTCCTGCACGTGGACTGCCGCAGCCCCTCCGTTCTCCCTCGCCTAAGCAAGAGGACTTAAGGCTGATCTACACGACAGCGTCGCGGAGCGTTTTTTAATCCGGCGCTCCGCCGGACCTCCGCCCCACTGCCGCGTACTCCAAGTCGAGTGTTCTATTTTTTAGGGGGCGTGACGGCAGAGCTTGGAGGTGGCTCACGGAGCTGCTGCAGCCTACCAATCACAGGAGAGGGGGGAAGGTGGCTGAATGCCAATGTGATCTACACGCCTCTGCCTGGCGCCTCCGTGCTGGAAGCGGGGGAGTGTCTTCAAGCCTGTTGCCCCTCATGTTGTCCCGCCTTCCTAAGAAAGCGCAGTTGCTGTGTGGATGTAACCTCCAAGGTGATTGGTTGTCGTTCACATTGGCATTCAGCCACCCTCCCCCCCTCCTGTGATTGGTAGGCTGCAGCAGCTCCGCGAGCCACCTCCAAGTTCTGCCGTCACGCCCCCTAAAAAATAGAACACTCAACTTGGAGTACGCGGCAGTGGGGCGGAGGTCCGGTGGCTCCGCCGGATTAAAAAACGCTCCGCGACGCTGTCCTGTAGATCAGCCTTAACAGTGAAGGGGAGGAGCAACGGCTGCCCTCCCACGAGGCAGGGATTGTGGAAAGCAAGGGAGGTTTCGGAAAACGCAGTTGCATTTTTCCGCGCAGCGTGATGTGTGCTTAGTTTTGTGTGGGAACGGTTCAAATCTTCCAGCATTAAACCTTCATTCCGAACATAATAGAGATTTATTCTCTCTCTCCGTTTGATTTCACTTTTTTAAAAATATCAGGCAAGCAAGACTGGAATGCACGCTCCCTGGGCTAGAACCGCCCAGTACGGTAGACTTATGTTGTCCCAGTCTGGAACAAGCCGACAGCTGGGACTCCCCCTCCCCCTGGCCCTCCCCATTATTTCCTCTCCTTATTTTCTCCTCCCTTTCCAACAGGAAGTTCCCTTATACATACGATAGGAAACTTCCTTTAGTACACCTCCCCCATATCGAAATGTTTTCGGTCTCTGCTGCTCTCCCCCGCCTGCGTCTGAATGAAATGGTGCTATGTGCTCATAATCATAACCTGTCTCTCATATAAACAGAATGTTGACTGGTCAGGCTTGTCCCTCTCTCTACAAAAAAATGTTTGTTCCCCGAGAAATACACTTGGGGGGGAGGCAAGGGGTCAGGACAAAAGATTTCAGATAAATACTGTATTAACAATTGCTGTTTTTGATTGCTAGTTTCCAGCCAAGGTAGATACAAGATGAAAACCTCTTACAGTGCAGTTCTAGGCATATCTACTCAGATACATAAGGCCCATTGTGTTGAATGGGGCTTAAGGTAAAGGTGACCCCTGACAATTGTGTATATAGGATTGCAGCTCAAGGTTGCATATAGGCTTTTATTTTGCATTGAATTTGAAAAACTGCATTTCATTCACTTTACTTTCCATCCCATTAACAAGGACTTCAGACTTGAAAATCCAACAAGTACCCAACTTTGTGCAATTCTTCATTTTTCTTCTCCAGATCAAACCACGGGTGTGTTTAGGAATCTAAGGATACATTGGTCAAACTTCCTATTTTCCAGTTCTTCAGTCAAACACCGAAACCGAGTGGGCTGCCGAAACATAGTTCTGAAGTCCTGTCCTGTATTTATTTCACTGAAACAATATCATCTAGGACTCATATGTGTAATAATGTGTAAATACATTTCCTTAGCAGCAACGCAATGTGATGCTACCACACAAAATTGTCTGAGCTACGACCATCGCCACACCACCAATAACTGATTGGTGTGCAATCATTTGTTTAGAAGCCAACAGGATGATCTGAAATGCTTTTGCCACAAGCAGTGTGACATCTGACAGCGGCCCTTGAATAATTTCTTTTGAAAACCTAATATGCATACTTTTCAGACTGGTGCTCTCTAAATGATGAGTCATATGAGTATCCCTGGTATATCACCAGATTTAGGAGGCAAAAATACAATGAATCGTAAGATGCTATAGAAATCAGGATGTGGAACTATAATTGTTGCATGATGAAACTCATATTTCTTTTGGTAGTCCCCTCACTAAAAGCTTGGAATCCATCATTCAAAGAGAGCCAAACTATTTGGGAGTCGGACTTAGACCTGGAAGATCCAGGTTCAAATCCCCGCTCAGCCATGAAGCTTCCTGGGTGACCTTGGGCCAGTCACTCTCTCTCAGCCCCACCTACCTCACAGGGTTGTTGTGAGGACAAAAGGAGGGGAGGAAATATGTACACCACTCTGAGCTCCTTGGAGGAAGGACGGTATAAAAATGTGAAAAATAAATAAATAATGCATTGCTTATAATAAAAATTCTTATCTGTCATCAGGTACCTTCATCATCCACAATGGCCAAATGTTTTTTACAGCTTGATCACTTAACACCAAAGATGCAAGAAATTCCTATCATGGTGACATCTCTATATCTCTTGAACGCTATGTAGTGAGTGGCAAAGAACAGAGTTTTTCATTAGGAAAGACACACATATATAGCGTAAGTAACAGCGCAATCTGACTTAACTTTTGTGCCAGTGTAACCAGCGGCCCAGCGAGAACGGGAGGCCCCAGAACAGAAAAGGGATTCAAATCCCCTCCAAAAGAGGAATTCAAAGGGGATTTGAATCCCTTTTCTGTTCTGGGGCCTCCTGTTCTCACTGGGCCGCTGGTTACACTGACACAAAAGTTAAGTCGGATTGCACTGTAAGTGAAGTTCTCTTGTTCTTCAACCCTTTGGGTGAACACAGTCAGAATTTGATTTCTTCCACCTCAGTTTCTGTCCCCACCCACCCCCTGGCAACATATAGTTCCTGTGAGCCAAAAACAACAGCACAAGAACAGTTCTGAAAGGGATGGAAAATTATAGCAAGGGAAAACAAATCCTCAATGTACAAAAGAGACATATGAATCATGTGCTAAATATATCATTAAAAGCCACAAACAGTTCAAGTCCTGTTGACTTGTGGTCTCTTACAGTGCAATCCTATGCATGTCTACTCAGAAATAAATCCCATTCTGTTCAGTGGGGCTTGTTCCCAGGTAAGTGTGTATAGGATTGAAGCCTTAATTTCTGACATACTGTATTATGATCTCATGTAGAACAGACCTTCATCATGATGAATCTATTGACACTATCATCAACTAAGCAGACAATATGTCCCCAGTTCCCATTTTCATTGTAGTTGGGCTGAAATGGGGGAGCATGGCTCTCCCGAAATGTTATCCCTTATGAGACACCATTAATGATTCTACTCCTTAGACCAGGAGTTCAAAGGGCTCAAAAACACACACTTCACTAATCTTTTGCATACAGTGGCCTCCATTGGCCATGGCTCAGGGCGCGTACTTTGCACTTTAAAAGGTTTCCAGTTCAGTTCTCGAATGCCAGGTACCCAGAAACATCTTTGCCCGGGCACCCAAAGTGTTACTGTTAGAAAGCACTGGGTTAGATAGACCAGTGGTCTGACTTGGTATAAGGAGCAAGATGCCGGAAGATGTGTGATGATCAGTCTCCCAACAGCTGTGGTCTGATCAGAACAGTGATGGGATGTGTGTGCTTAGCCTTTTCCTGACCTGTTTGTCTGATGCAAAATTGCTCACTCCCCCCCCCCATTGCAGATGGAAAGAAACATGGTCCCCCTAATATCTAAGATACCTTCTTACTGTAAAATCCAGTTCTGCCGTGAAGCTCAACTCTTTTCTCCAGCAGCAAGGCAATTCTGGGTAAGAGAACCTCAGTTAGCTGTTGAATGTGTAAAGCTTTAAGAACAACAGATAGATACACACTCAGAGTGACAGTCTGACTTATATTATTTAGTGAAAGGCAAGGCTGTAACAGGGGACTCCTCCCACCCATCATTCTGACAGGCACTTCCCTAGCCCCTTAATTATAAACTCACTTCCTGTGTAATTCAGCAGTCCTTTATAAAACAGCCATTTCCTGCACTTTACAAATGGGTACTGCAAGCATAAGTATATGGCTAAAAAGTGGCATTTGACCTCTAATTGCTACCTTCTTTCTAACAGAAATAAAGTTGTGTGCCTTTAAGAACTAGATGACAGACAGCCTTTCAACAGATGTAGCTTCATCTTGGAAAGCTGCTGAATTTCTGCCTGTTGCATACATCTATTAAAGGATCTGAGACTTTATCAGAAAAAGTAGCTATTTGTGGAAGAAACCCTCCTTATTGTCCAGAGTCAAAATGGCAGCTGCACCTGACTGAAGCAGAATAGCGATGACAAGGTAAGCAAGATTGTAATGGAACTTCCAGGCAACCTACACATAGTTGGTCCAAGGACATGATTTCACTCTTGTTGTGAACAAAATATTAGCTATTCAAAATGCTCCCTGTATAAACAGCATCTATACAGAAGCAGGAAACAGCTGTATAATTATCAGCTAAACAATATGTACCAAGACAGGAAAGTACAAGGTGGACTTAGAGACAGTGAAAGAGCCACACAAGATTTCCCTTGCTGTTTATAGGCATACCGTATATGCTTTATCCTGATTTCCCACTTGCGTCCACAGTGAGTGTTCATTCATTCCCTATATTGGTAAAGTAGGAAAGTGCTGAGAGCCAAAGTGCAGGGAGGACAGGGTGGAGAGAGCTTCTTCCAGCAGAGAGATCCTCTAGGACTGCAGGAAAGTATTCAGGTGTCAAAATGTCCTTCTGGGAGTGGGAGGAGCAGAGGCAGGTACATCACCAGGTGACTGAGAGTTCTCTTGGCACCTCAGGCACCAGGAGGCTGGTCCTGTATGGTGACAAACTTGCACCACTGCTGCCAACCATTATGCTAGTGCTCTACCAGCTCAGGTTTACCACTGAAGGAGGGAGAGGGAAAAACTGGAGACATAGCAGTTTATTTTCTCCTGTCCTAGGGAAACAGTGGTATAAATATTCCCTTGCCTACCAGCCATGAGAACCATTTTGCTCCTACCATTAACCACTACATGGGAGTAAATGAAACCAAACATAGGAGCTGCTGCAGCCTCTGACATTTTAGCAAGAAAAAATGTTCTCACCCTGAATGAAGGTGCCCAAACGGCCTTGAAATGTCCTGAAGGTTTGGTGGGTTCAAATCCATCTTTGTAATACCCCAGAGGCTTTCCTAGGTGTGAGTCACTTTTCCACGGTGGTTCTGTGCAGTTTGCTTTTATCTTGTAGGTAAGGAGCAACTTGCCACTCCTATATTCCACCCCAACCTCAAGGCACTCACAAGATAAGTACAGTAACAAAGCAAAAAGCTGTGTGCACACTATAACTTGGAGACATGTTATTGCTAAACCAGATCCAAGAAGCAATCTTTGTGTGGGTAGATTGTGCAAGAGGGCTACTAAACTATGGCATGCCCATTTATCGACATATCATCGATTTTTATCTTGGCAGATATTTTTAGTTTGGTGAGTGTCCAAAAAGCCTCTAGACTAGAGCAGTGGTTCCCAACTGTTTGGTGGGATTTTTGGTGGGTTGCGAACAGCCTGTCGCCCCCCAAGTCTCAACTTCCAGGTTGCTAAGCTTTTGTATTTTTTTATGTTAACAATCAGCTGCCTGAGCCTCTGCCTCTGTTCTCTCAGCAAGAACATGATGCAACAAGACCTAGAGTGGCTGAAGACCACCAAGCAGAGGCTCAGACAGCTGGCTGTTTGCATAAAAAAATGTGAAAGTGATGTGGTGATGTCATCACGTCACCGCCGAAACTTCCGGGTTGCAGAGCTCCATGCCAAAAGTGGGTCACAGAGCTAAAAGGATTGGGAATCACTGCTCTAGAGCAACGAAATCTACAAAGGCCAAAGGCACCATTTCCTTGAGCTTTCTTTCTGGGTAAGATGAGTTGCAGTTGTTTCTTGTGCCTTGAACAGCTGCATGAGAGGCAAAAAGGCAACAAGCTTTCCTAGCAGCTGGAATTTCTGCCTGCTTGTCATCCAACTGTTAAAGAAACAGGCTCTGTGAGGGTGGGGAGATGGTGGCAACTCTACGCTAAGCAGGAAAGGCTTTTTTGGTAGTAGCTAAGACTGGACATTAATGATGTTCAGCTCTGAGTTGGAAGCGTTCTTTGCTCTAGATTAGGGAGGAGTTTCTCTTTCAGCGCTGATGTATTTGAAGCTGAAAAAACAAAATATTATCATTCCAAGAAGACTAAGCCTTCTCTCTCTGGTCTGATGGCAGTTCTCCTATCCACAGCTCTGCAAATATTATTAGATAGAGAGTCTCCACTTAGGACCCATAGTCCTCTGCAACAAGTGCTTCTCTTCTGAAAAGAAGCTTTCATTTGTATAGAATGATTTAAAAAACACACACAGATGAACTCAAGTTACAATGCATGAAGGCTGCATGTTGCATCAAGTGGGACCAGGATAAATGAAATATGACCTTTTTCATATGATCCTGCGCATCCTTTAAGTAGATCATCATCTAATGCCCTACTCCAAGTGTCTCCACCAACCTTGAAGTCTGCTGAATGGTCCCAGTGTCTTCCCTGTGGTGGCCACCTGCCTGTGAAATATCCTCTTCAGAGATATACCTTTGGTATCTAATCTTCTCTTTTAGATGCCAAGTCAAAAGTGTTATATTTTGTCAGGCATTTAATGAACTATTTCCCCCCCCCCCCTTTCTTAAAAACTAGATTTTTATTGAACATTTTTTCAATTATCACAATAGTATATAATCAGTATTTAAATAAAACATGGCATACAGGAAAGAAATTTTCTGGTAGTTGCATGGACTGCAATGCTTTTCTGAACTATTATTAGTATCTCATAAAAAAATTCCCTTCACCCCACCTCTCTCCAACATTCCTGAATACAATAACACCGTTGTGAACTTGTTTTTTTTTTTTAAAGGCATAAAAATGTTGTTTTGAACTTGATTTAATTTGGCATCAATTACAATAAGTAAATATCCCTATAAGGTTCTGACTTTAGAAGCATCTGCTTGTTTGCATCAGTATAAAACCAAAAAGTAAGCTCGCTTCAAGGAAGTGGTTCATGTTCCTGCTGCTGGTTCTTTTAATTAGATTGTGTTTGGATTGATGGGCAATTCAATCCTGCCTAGGATGCACTGGCCAGCCTAAATGGCCAGCCGCTGCATCCTATGTAGGATGCGGCCCGCGCTGGCAGGGCTGGGGCACACCTCGAGGGAAGGGGACATTCATCCCCTTCCCCCTGGTGTAAGCCCTGGCACTGGCAGGCAGCCCCAATGGGCATCCTTGAATGCGCACCAGCTGGCACGCAACCAGGGAGGCCGTGTAAGGCCAGCCAGGCCCAGGAAGGGGGTTAGGATATCAGCATAGCTACCCCCTGCTCCCTCCTTGGCCTGGACAGCCAATCGCCCCCTCCCCCACCATCCTGGCCCACCCTCCCCATGCCCTCCTGCCGCCCAGCGCAGAACCTACCTGTGTCCAGCGGTGCAGGGTCTGTAGGGCGGTGGTATGAGCGGTGCCAACCTCAGCGCAGGTCACCCAACGTGCCGCAAAAGTGCTTTACGGCACTTTTCCAACACCATAGGACAGCAGAGCACTTGCTCCGCCAACTTATAGTTAGGCAGGATCGGGTCATTATATGTATATTATTGTTAATGGCTTTATTCTGATGCTGTAAGCCACCTTGAAGCTTGGCAGTGGAAAGGCAGGTTACATAGGAACAAGTGGGACTTGCAAGGCCTCTGATGATGAACAGAGCATGCAAATACCTCTGGGAAGCTCATAAGCAAGGCTTAGAAGCAATAGCCCTCCCCTGTTGTTGCCCCTCTCCAGCAACTGGTATTCAGAGGTATACTGCCTCTGAAACACGAAAGTTCCACATAATCAACATGACTAATAGCCAGTGCCAGATCTCTCGCCTGTGAATTTGTCTAATTCCCTTTTAAACTGTTCTAAGTCATTGGGCATCTCCTTCTCCTACCGCAGCGAACCCATACATTATGCGTTATGTGAAAAAGTACTTTCTCCGGTTTGTTCTGAATCTTCTGCCAGATCATTTCAGTGGATAACCTTGAGTTCTAAGAATATGGAAGAGGGATAAAAACCTCTCTATCTCCTTTCTTCACTCTCCATGCATATTTTTATAAACTTAATAAATAAACAAAGCTTCTTCCTGCAAGTGTGCGCATAAAAAGTTCACATGATTTACCAAAATTAGGAAAGGCTGAGAGGATTCCCACATTACACTATATATCTATATCTATATAGATAGATAGAGAGATAGATAGATAGATATAATGAGAGAGAGAGATACACACACATAGTATTTATATACCACCTTTCTTGGTCATTGGATTTCTCCTCCAACTTTAATCCAAGGCGGTGTACAAGGGCAGGCTGTCTTAACCCCCCCTTGGTTTTTTTTTACAATATATAAATGTCCAATCTTTCATGAACGGCTACTTTCCAGGCGGTATCCTTTTTACAGTTTGACAATTCTGCTGGCTGGCGCCTCCCACACTCAGCCGACGCAGCTGGAAGCTCTTATCTCTCCTCCTGGAGGCTTTCACAGCTTTTTGCCGGCGGCGTGTCTCGAACTTATCAAGTTCACCAGTCTTCGGGATTTGCAAGGCAGCAGCTCTCCCGACTGAGCCAGACTCTTCTGCCCCTATGTAAACACTATGTTTGCAGATGCAGGCACATGTTATGGTGTCCCATGTTGCTTCTTCCTTTACTCATCATGCACACATCCACAGGAAGGCATTATGCTGCATTGATTTTGTAAAGTGTGAATGGTTGTGAAATTTGGCCCCCATTCATGAATCTAGAAGACAAAGCTGGAATTAGCTTCCAGAAATATATATCAAAATGAAAAGGTTACTTGCTCAGGCTTTCCCATGCACTGAAATTGACAGAGGTTTCTGTCATTGACAGAGAAACTCACAGGATTTGAATGAATGGAATTTTAACATGAAAATTCTGAGAGATTGCCAGTATGGTGCACTCGCAGATACTATCCCAGAGTCCATGCTCAGAGCAGCAACACTTTCATCTGTGTGCTAACCTTATCTCTTTCCTTTTCAAATTGAGTGTGCCTGTTGCTATTAGTTAATGAGAAGCATGTGGCAATTGGTTACCATGCCGTACATCATGCACAATTGGACATATGGATCACCTCATACATATTTTATAGTTCTCATTAGATATACTGTACATCATACAAAGCTCTTCTCCAGCTTGATGTATAAGTTGTCAGTCCAGGCCTTGAAGACATTCCATCAGTTCATTGTACCATTCGCTGCAGAAACTACCCTAAGCTCTAACTCTGTTTATATGGCCATTGACTGCTTGAAACTGCTGCCCATACCCGCCTCCTGTCATGTGCAGCCAGCATGGCATACAGGATTAAACTTTGTGTGTGCTATAACAAGTCTACATTTGGGGGCAATGGAATGCCGAGATTAATCATATATGTGGCATCAGCTGCCCATGAGCAATTGTCTATAGAAAGAGATGTGTGCAGAAGAGTCATGCAACCACAATGAGCTGAATGATCATGTAATAATAGAGTCCAGAGGCAGACATAAAAGTGAGCCCAAATATATGTTGTGGGAATGTGGGCTGAATGTAGGAACAGAAGAAAGTGGTTATGCAGTAGCTTTAAGGCTCAGTTGTTCAGTGTGGGTGAAGATTATACCACTCTGCCAGAGACCAATTCTCAAAAACCTCTGCAAAAGCATGGAGACTTGGTAAGTCACCACCACATACATAGACTCATGTCTCAGACTCTCACAACCTATGTTGTGAACTCACTTTCAGAGCCATAAGAACTGGTCCTCAATTTCACATAACATTGACTACATGGCACAGTATCTTGTTCTGTCTATAGTGATGAAATCCAGCTTTGGTACTTGCCTCCCATCTCTGAAGCAAAAGCTTAGCTTGGGGATAGATAGCATAGGCAGCCTGGGGGCCAAATCCATCCCCAAAGTCTCTCCCTCTGTCTGCCAGCATAGCGTCTGATCCAAGGGACCTTACCCATGTACTCCTATGTATTTCAGCTACTTTCCCGTTCTCCTAACACGATAGCAAAGGACTCTTTAATTCCCTTTTCTACAATGCAAACAGCAAATGAGGCTTTGGCAGAGTTCTCTCATTATCACATACTTCAGTTGCTTACTTTCATGCACACACCATCAACATAGGAAGATGGTTGTGAGCAGCTAAGGTGCCTAAAGGAATAGCTGCGCCAAAGCCTCTCTTCCTTTCTATGCTGGTAAAGAGTGGGTTAAAGAGCTCTTTGCATATGTGGGACATGTGAGTCAGTGGGTGGATCCACTGGTGTCGCGCCTTGGTGTCACCCAGACTGAAAGATCTTTTTAAAGATTGCTCCAGTGTCTGTGGAGCAGCAGTGGGCTGGGCAGCCCCCTCCTTCACCTCCTGCTCTGATATATGAAGGGCTGTTCTGGTTCCCGGACAGCCAATCAGAGTGGGCTCCCTGCTCAACCCATCCCGGGACTGTTCGTTCCTTTCTGCCTGATCCCATCACCCAATCAGCGCAGGGTTCTCCAGTGGTTTCAGCCCCTCAATTGGTGTTACTGGGGCCCACCCTACCCCACCCTTGTGACACTCCTTGGTGGAGCCACTGTTCTTTATCCTCCAGTCTTTGCTTAGTTAACAATTCAGTCTCTATTAACATTTAGTTGCCCATCCAAAGGGTTCCTTTTTCAATGCAAGTAACCTGATCTTAGGCCAATTGAGGTGGATAGAATTTCTGCTTTTCAGGCCTGTAGGAGAACAAAGCAAGTACTATTGAGATAAGGGGCTCAGGGTGTTGCTCCTGTGGGACTTCAAAACTAAGAGCGGCCTTAGTGGACCAATAAAAGCAGATAGTGGGTTCTGCGACTGCGGGCATAGAAGTGAAATGAGACTGAATGACTGGCAAGATTGTCAAGGTTCAGGTGTTCGTTGTGTGGAGGCATAAATGTGTGGAGGGGGGGGGTTGGAGATGCACACACTGTACCTATGCTTGACCTGCCTGGGTTCATTGGAACTTATACACAGAGCCTACACATCATGTCCAGGTATATGTGCATAAGCTTCTGTATGCAAAGTTCATACTCTGGGAAAATTGAAAGTGTGGACTTAGTGGCTTGTGCACATTTGGGTGCATACACATAGATTCTGTGCAGACCCAGAGGTTGGGGGCAGGATTCACAGGTATATGGGTCCCCCTATGGGAGAGAAAGGCAGGATAGAAATTCAATAAATAATGATAATAATACATCCCCCAATCTTCCTGTCCATGCATTCATTCCTAACCAACCTGAATGGCTGGACAGGGCTACAATCTCATGAGAATATTGATAGTTCTTCTTGAAAACCCCTCTCTCCAATTTTGTAACTTGCATTTGAGTGTAATGTGTCATTTACCCTTCAGATGTGGATTGTTGGCACCAGAAGTAGGACTTTCTTTCAAGCCCAGGGAGCAACAGCCAGTGATGTAGACTTGAGTCTATTGACTCGGACTCAAATCGGACTCAAGTCGCATCAATGACTTGACTTGGACTTGACTCGGCGATTGGAAAAGACTTGAAAGACTCGACTCAAGACTTGGAGCCTTTTACGACAAGTTGAATTTTATTCAGGTTTAAACCCGTTTTCCCCATTAAATAGATAGCGACTCACAACTCGCAACCAAAGACTCGAGACTTGGGGCCAAGACTTGGGACTTGACTTGAGACTTGGACCCAGAGACTTGGGACTTGACTCGAGACTTGGATTCATAGACTTGATCCACATCTCTGGCAACAGCATAGAGAGGCAACCCCCCCCCCCCCAGTAAAGAGCTTACCTCGTGGAGGCTCTGCGTTCTGGAAGTAGGCTGGTGATAACATGATAATGTTGTCACATCATCACCAATTGTTTCTGGAGTGCCGCTATTTTTGACCCAACCAGAGCCAAGGGCGGGTGAGCCCACCCAGCGCGCAAATTGTGCAAGAGCAGAGCTCCACTTGCCACTCTGGGCCTCCGGGAGCCTCTGGTGTCACACGCTCCTGTACGGGCAGCCTCTGGTGCCCCACGGAGCGTTGTGCCTGGTGCAGCCTGCACCGGTCACATCCCCCCAGCGACATTACTGCCAGGGAGGACCCTCTAACCACCTCTTTTTATACATGTTGAGGCAGCAGATATAAACATTTAGGGCACAGTCTTCCCTTCCATGTGTATTGCTCAAGATGCAGGAGTTTTCTTCTGCTGATCCCCTCCCCTGTTGGCATCCCTCCCAGGAGAAGAGCTGTGCTCACAGGAAAGCTATACAAGCCTGAGGTTGAATATAGTGAAGGGACTGAAGCAGATCCTAATTATTTAAATCCATGCTTGGGATTCAATGCATTTCTTGCAGCTCTGTGTTAGCTTTTAATTATATTACTGGATATAATTTGCTTTGTTTATTTTAACATTGTTATTGTGAGCTTGCTATCCTTATTCATTAATTCATTAGGAAAGGGAGCAAGAATAAGACTACTAATATTATGATGCCCCTATGCAAACCTATGTTGCGGGCACATTTGAATACCGGGTACAGTTCTGATCGCCTTACTTCAAAAAAGTTCCTGCAGAGCTGAAAAAGGTGCAAAAGAGGGCAACTAAATGATACGAGGTTGGAACGTACAACTTGTTTTAGCTTTAATGAAGGGAGAACATGACTAGAGACATAAAATTATACCTGGTGTGAAGAGAGAGACAGGTTTTTCAGGGGTCATGGTATGAAACTGATTGACTGAAGGTTCAGGATAGACAAAAGACACACATTGTGTAATTAGTATTATACTAATGTGGAATTAATCGGCACAAGATGTGGTGATAGTAGGACCAGCCTTGTCATGAAGAGACCTTACAATGTCAGCACCCTTGGCGGGGCAGCGAAAGGACGAGTCACCAGCCCATCTGTCCACCGCCTCTCCAGCCTGCCACTCCACTGGGGTTGCAATCTTCTTTCAACTTGATAAGAGAAGAGGATTGTGGCAGCTCCAGCACTGCTGGAGAGGGAAGAAAAGGCTGCTGAGGCTCCAAATTACTTCTCCCTGCCCATCCAGTACTTACAAAGCACCAAGTGGGTGGGAAGAGGCTATCTGAAGCCTGCCCCCCTCCCCTCCCTTTACTTACCAGAAGCAAAGGGCACAGCTTGCCTGCTCCATGCCGCTTCTATTTCCAGAGAACGAAAGTGATGCATGCTGGGAACCCAGCATGCACCTCTTCTGTTCATTTGAAACAGAAGCAGCGCAATGGACGGGGCCTGCATGTTGTGCTCTTGGTAAGTAGAGGGAAGGTAGCAGGTCGGGCAGGCTCTAAATTTCCCCTCCCTGCACACTCAGTGCTTTGTAAGAAGAGCTGTAACTATGGTAGAGCCTGAGGGGCAGCTGTCCTGAGCGCTCTGCCAAGAAGGGCGCAATTGGGGCTCCACCCTTCAGCCTCCACCATGGCCACCTCCTCCTCGCAGCTTCCTCCTTGCACCCCCACCCCCAAAGAAGAGATTGTGAGGAGGTGGCCATGATCGCAAAGCTGGGGCCGTTCTCACTCTCTGCTTGGAGCGGAGAGGGAGAGCAGGCACATCAGCTTCCCACAACCTCCTCCTCAGGGCACACCCCAAGGAGGAGGTTGGGAGGAGGGCAGCTGCCACCGCTCGCCCTCTCTGCAGAGCAGAGAGGGAGAGCGGCTATGGCTTGCAAAGAGAAAACCCAAACGTGATGTCAGGATGTCACTGCCCCGGGTGCAGCGGCAGCACAGTACGCCACTGTTTGTAAGCACCAAATGGGCAGAGAAAAGTGATTTGGAGTGGCAACAGCTTTCCCTCCAGCAGCACAAGGGTAAGGGGAGGGAAAACTGCTATGACTCATGCCCGGTTGCCCCTCACCTGCCCACTCACTCACCTGCTCTCCCCTTTCAGCCTTGGGGGGCACATGTACAGGAGCGTAACAAGCTCCCATGCCACCTGGGGCACAGGAGCTTGCTGCGCCCCAGAAGTAACGTCACATGATGTTACTTCCAGGTTCGGGCGCTATCAGCATCCCTCACATTCCACTCGGAGCAGTTCGAGCGGAACGTGAGGGCTGCCAATTTCCTGCTGCCGCCATGCGCCGCCCCTTCTCTTCACAATCGTGAAGAGAAGGAGTGGCGCGAGAAAGCAGCAGGCAAATGGCTACCCTCACGTTCGGCTCAGAGCGTTCTGAGCCAAATGCGAGGGCAGCCAATAAGTGGTGGAGCCTGAGGGTTGCGGTCCCCCCAGCGTTGCGTCCCCCCCCGGGGCATCTGCCTCTCAGGCCCCACCCTTGTTATGCCCCTGCACATGTATGTAGAGGTGGCATTTTGGGAGATAATTCAGGTGGCACAGTGGCATGGGCCGCCACTGGGTAATAGCCACTAGCTTAGATTACTTTAAAAGGGGATTGGACAGATTCACGGAGGACATGTCTACCAGTCACGCTGGTATATGCTACCTCCAGGCTCAGCGGCCGTACGCCTCGAATACCAGTTGCAGGAGAGCAATATCGGAAGAGGAGCCTGCCTTTCTCTCCAGCTTGAGGCCTTCTCAGAGATTGGCTACAGTGTGAAACACTGTGAAACAGGATGGATGCTGGACTAAATGGACCTTTGACCTGATCCAACAGGACTTTTTGTATGTTCTTATTTTGTGATGGTAATTATTGGAATTTAGTTTGCTGAGTTTTGAAACTTGAGCAAAGATCAAGTTATTTGATCAGTGAGTGCCCTCTAGTGATGAAAAATACTTTAAACCCAGCACCTGTAGAGCAGAAGGTCTCTTTGGTGCCTGCCTGCTTACATTTCTAAATATTTTTATTAAGAATATTTATATACCGCTTTTCAACAGGAGTAGTTCACAAAACAATTTACGCAGTAAAATAAATCAACAAATGGTTGATCTTCATGGGGTCTATATGTGCAATCTGTAACTAGACTTCTCAATATAAAATCTGCATTTGTGCATCCAAAATTAAATGCATGCAAAATTAAATGCATCAAAATTAAATGCAAGCTTTAGTTTCTTTTCTTCTTTGGGTTATGGTATAATGAAACACATAACATTAATCTGAGAATTCAAACATTTTGTCAACAAGCCAATTCCAATGTAATCCTCTGCAAAAATTTGAAGAATTATAAACTGAGTGGGTTCTTGTTAGTTTACAGTTTTCCAATGTATCTATGTAGCCCAGTCATATGCATGTGAACTCTGAAGTAAATCTCATTGAGGTCAATGAGCTTACTCCCAAATAAATGTGCATAGGATTAGAGTCTCAATTTATCAGAAGATCTGATTAAGATCTTTCTGTATTCCAACCATTTCAGAGGCCTTCTTAGAATCATAGAATGTTAGAACTGGAAGGGATCCTAGAGGGCATTTAGTCCAACCCCCTGCTCAATACAGGCAACTACAGCATCCCTGAGATGTAGCTATTCAGCCCACGCTGGAAAAACTTCAATGGGGGAGATCCCACAACTTGCCCTCCCTGCAGTTTTCTTGAAAAACTCAAATGGTGCTTGTTCACCTTGTTCATCTTCTTCCCTAACATGCTTGTGAGTTCCTTTCCCGTTGCACTATTTCTCCAGATCTTTTCTTTGCAACTCCAATAGGAAGATAAAGACATAAGGAGTCTCTTACATCCCTTCCTCCTCCCATTTTGAATAGTGTATTTGCTGCTAAACTCCCTGGATCCACAAGGAACTGGTACATATCTACCACAGCAGCATAAATCATTTATTTATGAATAGTCAGACAAGATGTAAATATGAGAGTATTCAGTTCCCAAAAGACTAAATTAAAAGAGGCACAGCATCCCAAGTTCTAAGCTTTGAAGTGCCTTGGGAATTTCCATAGACAGTTGGGAGCAGTCCTTCCCATCTCTCCACTCTTCCCTTCCCCTCATTTTCTACACGCACAGTTGACAATTCATGGAGAATGAGTTCTACCACACTTTTCCATTCGCTGGTAGTAGCTCTGGAGGACTTTATATCAGATCAACTGAAAGAGATCAGGCAGAAAAAGTGGTGTGTGAGTGTGTGTGTGCATGTGTGTACTGAGCCCTATCACCAAAATTAGGGACAGGATTATCCTTACTATTAGTCAGCTGTAGGGGGTCATGATGGCAACACTGCTCAGCTGGCAGCATTTTTCTGCATCAACAGATGGAAATAACTATCTTCAGTGACCTTTGATCAACCCCAGCTAAGCTACTGAGGAATCCCTGGATTCTCTGGAAAACACCATTTGAAAACCACAATAACAATAAATATTCTTATCATCATATGCACATCATCATCATCATCAACAACAACAACAGAGCAAGTCACCCTTCATATTTTATGGCAGTTAGATGTTGGGCAGCCCAATCCTGTCTAGCTAGGCTGCAGCGCAGATGTAGAGCCCGCTCTGCAGCCTAGCCAGATAGGACTCAGCACTGGTGCAGCTGAAGGACTCCTCGGGGTAAGGGAACATTTGTCCCCTTATCCTGAGTAGAACCCCAGCTGCCCCAGTGGGTCTACTTTTATGTGCACCAGCTATTTTGCTGGCGCACATTTGAGCAGGTAGTATAATGCTGGGCAGACCCGGGAAGGGGGATAGGATCTCAGTGGAGCCATCGATCCCTCCCCCTTCCCAGGCTCAGCCGACCAATCCCCCCTCCCGGAACACCCCTAATCCTCTTGCCCCTCCGCCACCCAGCTGGGAACTCACCTTCTCCAGCAGGCGCTCAGTCGGATCTGCGGCGGGAAGAGTGGCGCTGGCCTCTTCGCTGGCACCATCTACTCCCAGGGTGCTGCAAACATGCTTTACGACATGTTTGCGACAACCTCCTAGACTAGCAGAACAGCACTCTGACGGTCTACAATCTGGACAGGGTTGCGCCATTAGTCTTTGGTCACTTTAACATGAATGAAACAATGTCAAAATAAACCGTTCTCTCAAAACTACAGATCTCAGTGGGCAGTATCATCCTCAAGATCTATACGGCATATCTGGGGTTGGGGACTGTCAGGGGATTTTAAATCATAATAAGGGGTAGGGGTGGGACAACTATCCATAGATAAAACAACCTTCTTGTCAGTGTCAGTGGAAAAGAAATGCATTGGACAGATGACTACTGTTGTGATGGCCCAACCCCATTCACTTGAAAGTGTTGCCTTTCTTTTTGTCAGTCCAATCTATCAGTACCAGGATTAAAGAACACGAAAGATCCGTGAGACTGAAACACCCTGAATTGTCCTCGGTGGCTGAGCATGCCTTATCCACAGGTCACAATATCCTATTTGAAGAGACCAGCTGTCTACATACAGAAAGCAAAGTGAGCACCTTACGCAATCTAGAAGCTATAGAGATAAGTAAAAAATCTACCTCCTGCCTGATTAACAGGCAACAGGACTTGAGTTTTATTAACAAGACCTGGTTGCCAACATTGCGAAAGAAGGAAGGCAGCCTGCAACGAAAGGAGAAAGATGAACCAGCCAGGTAAACTCAGGACACAGTGGTTGCCTGAAGCTCCTAGTGAGAGAACACTAAGTATTTGCTGAATACTGTTCCGAGGTGAACCCTGCTGTTGCTGGCTTCCAATTGCTGCCTTTGAAGTGAGCTAATTGAACATTTCAGCTACTCTTTGTTTGTTCCTCTTGATAAAGGGATGAGGGCTACTCTTACCATTCATCAGCTACCAATCTTTTAGATTGTTTTCCTTGACAATGTTTCCGGAAGAAGGAAACGAAACGTTGGAGTTTTAACTACTGGACTTTGGATTTTAACAGTATTTACCTGCCTGTGGATTTTAACAACGAAAAGCGCAAGCAGTTTGTAATTTTGCCTGCCTGTATTTTTAACAACGAAAGACACAAGCAGTTGGGTAATTTTGTTTTTATTCAAGTCAGTTTATTTTATATACATGGCTATGTTACCCGTGATACCCAAGTCCTTGTTCTTTTTGTCTCTCCTTGCAGCTTGATGCAAGTCACAACAGTCACCTCACCCTTGCGCAGCCGCTTGAACGTAATGTGTGAATAAGTGTACATCATAATCTAACACTCCTCATGCATTATGGCCCCATGGAGGGCCAATGCATGAGGGGGGACAAATAGGAGTGTGCTGGCTATCTGGGTCTTCCACACTTATGCGCTCCATGGCCTCACCCCTGGCTTTCTTCATGTTCAGTGCTTGTCTGCAGAGGCAAGTGGTGAACATGGGGAGAGTCTCACCCCATGTTCTAGATCTAGTACCCTGAATGGCCTTCACAGAACCATGAAGGGGACTCCTGTGTACACTGTACACAGATTATACATGCCTACAGCATCTATGAGTGGCCCTAACTGAACAGTTGCAACACTACAGAGGAGACCCACCTGAAGATAAAGAAAGGCAAAGGAAATCAATGTTCTGCTTCCATCGTTTAATGGTCTCTAAAAGGCAAATTCTAGTTCTCAGCAAAAAGCAAATGAACATCTCATCTTACTACACTGTGCCCTCACACCAGCACAGCACAGTTAAGTTGTTGTTTTCTCACCATAACGTAAAGATTTACACTTTGTAAATGTAAATCATGTTAGGCAGACCAGTGTTTCTGTCACATTGCCCTACTTTTCATTAGAAGACAAACATTCAAAATGTATGTGTGTTAGACATTGGATTTTCTTTTGTATACATGCTGTATACATGCTAGGTTGCTTGTTTTGGTGTGTGCTTTTAGCCAGGCTAATGCACAGACAGCAATTGAAAGGACCCAGGGACAAGGAAATCTCCAATTAACATCAGTGCCAACCTCACTGCATGCTAATTTCAATGGCAGCACGTTTAAACCACGGCCCACTGGCTTCTGTGTTTCCACAGGATTAACTCTTCCACATCTGGCATGGAGGCTTATTCCAAATGTTATCAGAGTTCAGAAGATTTTCCTCCAGCAATCTCTAATGTTGGCAGTATTCCCAGTTATCTATGGAATTAAAATGAAACATCTGTGTGATGCGCACACACACAAGCGCACGGCACACACATACCGGCTAAAGGAAGGCAAGTTGACCCCATTTAAGACAGTGGGAGGTGGGTGCAGTCCGCTGGAAAGCTGCCCTGTGCAAGCCCCCTTGACATTGATTCATGCTGTGCAAGGGTACATAAGTAAAAATTAACTGAATGTCCTGAGTAGGATCTAAAAACTTTTAACATTTCAAAAAAAAAAAACCTCAAGTTTCGTGATGGGGGATAATTTGCCCCAAGGAAACCATTTTGCGAGGCTTCCTCATTAAAAACATAGCATGTACTACTGAATGTCTTGCTCTTGACATGCGGATAAGAACACAAGAGCATTTTGGCTTTATTCATTGACTAAAAGCCAGATCCTACACGTTTACTTGGAAGTCTTGCTGATTTGCTTCCTAGTAAGTGTGCTTCGGTTTGCAGCTTAAGACATACCAATGGACAGAGTTGAGTAAGTATAAAATTGGGGGAGAGGGATCTGTATGTTCATCACTGAATTAGACTCTGGTTTATCCTTTTGTCATACTTACCATGCAATTTGATCAATCTGCAGAGAGATATGTACAAAAAAGAGCTCACTGTGCCCTCTTGCTTTGGTGGTTTCACTTCTGTGCCTTTGTTTGTGTTCTTGCAAGGCTTAAAGAAGAATAATATGGAAGAGTGAAAGACTACCACAGAACATGCAGGCTGCTACATTTGTAACACTACTCCTGTGATGGTGGGAACAGACTATCACACTTTTTAAATGCAACTAACACAACTTGGCACATAGGCTAAGAGTTATTTAACATACAGGTGTCCACCGCTTAATGATGGATCGCTTAACGATGATATATGACGGAGGTCCCCAGTAAAAAAGAGCAAAGGATTAAAAAAAGACCTGTCTTTTTAAAGCCCCAGCTCATTAGCTGTTTGACTTTAGATAAGGACTTTGAAGTTCAGGACTGGGGCTTTAAGCACAGTGCTGAACTTCAAAACCCTTATTTAAAGCCAAACAACTAATGGGCAAGACAAGAGCTTGAATGTTTAACGCTGGAGCTTTAAGCACTGTGCTAAACTTCAAAGCACAGCAAGATCTGCTTAATGACAGCTTCACTTTACGACGGGGATTTCAGAACGTATCCCGTTGTTAAGCGGGGGACACCTGTATTACACTTCGAGTGTCCATCTGAGTAAGGGCCTTTTGGTGGCCTCTGTGACTGCCATCACATCTATATTAGCCCTGATGAGGCACCCCAGGAAAAGGTAGAGTGGGTCCTATGGTTTACTGGAGCAAACATTTGAGGAGTAGAGTATGTGCTCTTCTTCAAAGAAGACTCCCTACTTCAGAGGCGTCACTAGGGTTTGCGTCACCCGGTGCAAAAACTTGTCATGTCACCCCAGTGGTGTCACTAGGGTTGGTATCAGCTGGTGTGGTAACTCATGGTGTCACCCCCCATTAACTTGAAACATGTCCATTTTATTTCAATGGGAGACATTTCAGCATGTGTTGAACTCTTCCACTGAAATAAATGGGACTTAAACGGTGCTTAACTGTGGCTGGATGATGTCCCATCCATGATTTTAATGCAAGCTCCAAGCAGGTGTTTTCCTCCAGCTTGAGAGTTATGTGAGGACATGAGAATCTGGGACATGTAATTTTGTTGCTATGCATTTTTCAAAGATTTATGCTGCAAATTGTGCAGAAAATCTTGAAACATTTTAAATCCCAAAGAAATACTGAGGTTATATTGAGGAATTTGTTTTCCAACCACCTTGAACTTGGTCTGTACCTGTGAAGGGTGGTATAGCAGAGTGAATGGGGAAGTCCCAGGTTCTGCTCTCTTTCTAGCCATGAGCTGATTAGGTGACCTTAAGCAAACCATTTAAAGTAAACTCTCACTCTCAATCCTTCTCCCTTCCAGCACCTGCAATATACCAATCATAGCAGGGGGGCCCAACCTTACAAGGCTGTTCTAAGGGTGACTTTGGAACACTACACAAATGCTGAGTAACAAATAAGTCGATGCCACTGCTCGCATGGAATGGAACTTGGAACGTATGTTATGGTATTTGGGGTCGAAGAGTAAGGAGTCAAATGGGAGATGCACAAGTACCGCAAAGGCAACACATCTGCTCTGCTCACGGCACAGCCCACCTCTTCCTCTTGTCGAAGCACCGACCCTCAGGCGGTTGAACTGCTTCTCATCACTTATTCATTTCCCCTCCTCGGCGCCGCATATTCACTCCTCCCTGCACCCTTCTTGCCGGGGGAAGTGGTGGATCGAGGGTTGTTGCTGGGTGCCCCCCCCTCCGTCCCCCGCCTCTTCTCTCCCCGGAAAACCAGCGGCTCACCGGATTCTAGCAGGAGGAGCTCTGAAGGAGGAGACGGAGGGAGGTGAACTGCAAGCTTGAGGCCGTGGTGGAAAGGAGATGGGCAGCCAGTCTCCGTCTCCTCCTTCAGCCTAGCAGCTAGAAAATGCTTGGAATTGTAGTACGGCGAAACCCACAACCCGGCGGCTGCATCTTCCTGGCCGAAGGTAAAGACTACTCTGCGCGGGGTTTGCTGGGAGCAATGCAGAGGCCGCCGTGGCTGCCGCCGCTGTTACTACCGGTAACCTGATCCAGCCCAGAAGATCGGTGCATCTGCTTGGCGACAGGGGACCAGAAGCCCGGGGAGCCGTCAGCCACCGAAACCAAAACAAGCCCCCAAAACGCCCAGGCGAAAGTGGTGAGTGAACTGCACCCCCCCTCCAGAAAGCGATGTATTGTCTGCTGCAGAGGGGGCTGCTTGATTGATGCATGTTTGTTTAGGCTTGGTGAGGTAGTCGGCGGGAGGGCGAGAGGCAGCGGGGGGCTCACCGTCTATTGCCGAAGAGCGCTAGGGGTGGATGGTAGAGCCCCCTTCGGATGAGGGTGGGGTGGTAAGGAGCAGATCTGCATCTCACTCAGCTTCAAGCTAGAAGCTGCTTGTCCAGAACCGGCGGATCTGCAAGGAGGTCGCTGTCACAAAACCGCAATCCAGCCCCAGAATAAATAAATGCAGAATAAAGTCTCTCTCTCTCTCTCTCTCTCTCTCTCTCTCTCTCTCTCTCTCTCTCTCTCTCTCTCTCTCTCTCTCTCTCTCTGGATCAAGAGGTGAATCGGGGCCGTGATAGCCTTTGCCACCCACCTTCTCGTGTTCTTGGTACCACTTCAAGGTTGCTAAACAACAATGAAGGGGAGAAGGGGGGGTCAGGGGTAGGGTTCTTTTCACCGCCCCACCGCTATATTATTTGGGAAATGGGGAAGGGCTTAAAAATCTGTACAGCCAACCAAGTTCACCCATGCCGTGGGAGGAGAGGGCCGGGGGGGGGGGGCAGGACCTGCCTCCTGCGCCGCCGCCGTTGGCGCCCGTGAGGACCCCCAGGACTTCACAACTTCTCGCAGAACTAGGAGGGGCTTCGATCAACATGCACCGCGGTGCGAACCGTTCCCGTTGTCCCCTCCCGCCAGCCTTTTAGCTAACCTTACAGCAGTCGCCTGAGCCTGACTAGAGGGGAGGGGAACGCTGTTGGCATCGCTTTTCGTCTCTGCTCTCTTCCCCCCCCCCCCCCAGCCTCCTGGGAGTGGCGATGCAGAGCCCGGCTAATCCCTCATTTGTAAGAAATTAAATCCTAGTGAGGCTATTTGTACGATTTATCCTCCCGGGTTTGCGCCTGTCTCTCTAAAATCACTGTTCTTCAACTGCAGATTCTGCAGGAAGGCAGACATGGTGGATCCGATGGCGGACCCGGAGGGCGAGGAGA
This sequence comes from Plestiodon gilberti rubricaudatus, assembly GCA_026170595.1. NCBI lineage: Eukaryota > Metazoa > Chordata > Lepidosauria > Squamata > Scincidae > Plestiodon > Plestiodon gilberti. The sequence goes on along the minus strand of JANXHW010000001.1, from coordinate 258,015,816 downwards.
AATGCACGGATCCGGGGGAGGCAGCAGGTGGAGAAGGGACCCCGGCGGAGGCGCCGGCGACAGCAGCAGCAGCAGCAGCAGCAGCAGCGTCCTCCTCGGTAGCGGGTACCGCAGCTCAGCCTTCCGCGCCGCCCCCAGCAGAGGTGCCTCCTGCCGGAGACCCGGGGAAACTTCGCGAAGAGTCTCCAATGCTGCACTTGGATCTGTACAACTTCGACTGCCCGGAGGCCGAGGGCAGCCGCTATGTGCTCACCAGCCCGCGCTCGCTGGAAGCCTGCGCCCGGTCCGCCGTCAAACCGGTGGAGCTGCTGCCCAGATCCCTCAGCGAGCTGGTGAGGGAGGCTCCGGGCCGGTCCATGAGGGTTGCGGCCGGCCTTTACGAAGTCTACGAGATGGACCGGCAGAGGAAGCTGCAGCAGTGCCGGGAGGAAAGGGAAAGGATTATCCGCGAGGAGAAGAGGAGGCTTTTCACGCCTCTCATGATTGGCAGCCTCCCGTCCTCGCCGGCTTCCAGGCTCTCTTTCAAAAGCACCGTGGTCAATGGGAGCTGCAGGGCTGGCTGCCCTCCTCCCACTGGCACTAAGACCAAGAAGAGCCACTCCCTGGACTCCTTGCAAAAGAGGAGAGAGGGCTTCTCCAACAAAACCTCCTCAGACTCAGGAGCATCTTCCTCCTACAGTGGAGACAGCTTGAAGGACAAATGGCCCAAGGAGTTGCTCAGCACTAGGACAGCAGCGACCATGAGCCCCTTAGTGGGCCGGAGCTTCAGCTTGGGCGATCTGAGCCATTCCCCACAGACGACCAAGAAAGTGGAGATGATCGTCAAGGAGGTGAAGAAGAAGAAAGGCCTGAAGGTGGTGTCCGAGAGGGACCGAAAGATTGCTGCCTTGATGATTGCCAAGCACCAGGAGGAGAGCATCTTGAATGAGCAGAGGTACAGTGCCCACCTGCAGTGGGACATCCAGAGGAGGCAGGCAGAGCAGAGGAGGGAGCAGGAGGAGAAGGAGAAGCAGAGGGCCTTGCTGCAGTGCCAGAAGATGTGGGAGACGAAGCTGCAGAAGCGGCGTTGCAAGCTGAATCGGGAGCAGGAGGAAGCTGCCCTGTTGAAGCAAAAGCAGAAATCAGTGGAGGCCGAGAAGTGGCAGGAACACAAGGAGAAGCAGGACAAAACGAGGAGAGAGAAGCTAGAGAAGGTCAGCTTCGAAGACAAGCAAAAGAAGCGTCACCAAGAGCACAACCTGAAGGCGCAGGAAGAGGGCAAGAAGGAGGTTGTGGAACGAGAGGCGCAGCTGCAGCAGGGGAAGGTGAACTTGGCTGTCCAGAAGAAGCTTCTGAAGGAGCAACTGCAGCAGAGGGAGAAGAAGCTGCTGAATGAAGCCGAGAAGCGGAAGCATAAGGCCCTCGTGAAGGAGCTGGCCAAGCAGGAGGCTGAAGAGAAGGCCCAGCTACGGGCTTCCGTGGAGGGGAGCTTGCACAAGGCCCAAGATAACTACGAGCTGCTAATTGAGAAGAGGAACCAGGAGCTGAGGGAGAAGGCCAAGCGGGAGGAAAGGCAGAGTCAGAGGGCTCGGCTAATAGCAGGGAAGAGGGACAGGGAGCAGCAGGAGCACTTGGAGGCCCTGGCCAAAGCGACGGAAAGGAAGCTCCAGCATGCTGCTCAGGTGGCCGGGGAGGTGGTCCAGCAGAAAGCCCGGAAGGTGACCCAGAACCGGATGGAAAAGGAGAAGGTGCAGAAAGTGAACAAGAGGAAGGTGGAGCAGTGTGAAGATATCCGGCGCAGGGAGATCCTTCTGTCCATTGAAAAAAAGCTAGAACGGAGTGAACAGTTTTTTAGGGAGAAAAAAACGGTCTTGGAAAATGCCAGGTCTGTTGCTCGGGCATCATTCCATGTCCGAGAAAAGGTACGGGAGGAGATGAACATGCGTACCTTTGACAAGATGGCCATGGAGGCAGAATTGCAGGCCAGCCTGGTTAAAAAATAAAAGGTCTTTTCTATTTCAGGTTAAATGGGGATATATCTTCTTGATGCCCATTGTAAAAAAATGTGTTTTATTTTTTAAAAAAAACTACACTTATTTATTATATCTGAGGAGCACATAAACTCTGGCAGCTACTTCATAGACCGTTTTCAACATGCTTTTGTTATACACATTTTCAAAAATCTGTCTCATCCCTCCCTGCTGTACAGAAAAAAAGTATCCCATTCTTTGCTGAATCAACAGTTGTATACAAAAGAACAAAGGTGGGACATACAGCTGAATACTAGATAAAAACTTCCAGAAAGTCAAGGGCCATTTCAATTTGCTCTTCCCAAATAATCAAGCAATGGCTACTTTCATCCTTATACACCTAAAACTTAAATTGGGTGGTATTTGTTTGGATCACGCTGCAGTGTTGCTTGCATGCTGGAATTTGTAGTATCTTCTACTAAGTGTCCATATTTAAGAAGAGTTTATTTACAGAATTCCATATAGTATTTGGCCCATTTAGCGCACTTTACCCATGCAGTTGGAACTTGGAAACAGTGAGGCTTGTAATGGATTTTTTTAATGCAGGTAAAATTCTGATTAACCTTGATTCCATGACACAATACAATGTTCAGACACTCTTGCTCAAATAAAATTATAAACACTTTCAAGGTGTTTACAGCCCTTTTGCTTAATTTTCTGCAGGCAGTTACACTTGGGAATTATTGTTTGTGACAAACGTCACAGAAAGTACAAGTATTATAAATTCTGTAGCAAATAATGATCTACAGGAATGATTTGTCTCAACAATACCTGGAACCAACTTGTATCTTGTGCCATACAAGTGCATTCTATTTGTACCACACGTATTTGATAGGCTAAAACTAGTTCAGACCAAAGTGCTCAATATGAAAAGAGAGAAGTACAGCGAATGAATGAATGAATGAAACCTTTATTGGCATAAAAAGTGCAGCTAATCAGGGAGCAAAAATTATGCCCTTTGCTAAAGGGAACATCTCCATTAATAGAAGCTAAGCATAACTGATATTTAGGTAAAGGTGACCCCTGACAATTAAGTCCAGTCGTGTCCGACTCTAGGGTGTGGTGCTCATCCCCATTTCAAAGCTGAAGAGTCAGCGTTGTCTGAAGACGCCTCCGTGGTCATGTGGCCGGCGTGACTCTCCTTGCCGCAGCGCGTAGCATGCGGCAATGACAACAGAATTTTAAGATGCCCAACTGAACCAGGGCCTGTTCAATATTATATCCTTTATCTGTCCATTGGTGCTAATAATTGGTGCACAAAGGCAGGAAGACCTTTTGCAACAAATTAAGTTTTGTAATACATCCATTCAGCAGGGGATCAGCATGACAGTTTAACAAACTAGATACTGAGTATGGTGGAATGAATCTCTTAATGAAGCTTGTCTGTGAAACATTTTCCCCATGAGAAACATTCTATGCAAAAATAAGTCGCCACATTCATTTTCTGCTTAGTTGCTAGCATTAAAACAGCTTACTTAACAAGACAATCTTTTGACCTGTTCCCAAAGGTCTATCAGATTCTTCTTCCCAAGCAAAAGACGTGCTCCCTGTCTGTGCTACCTTTAAGTGGCTACTTTGGAAAATGATAATGTCACAAAAGGCAACATAGGAGAAGCATCAGAGTCCTCTATAATTTTGTTTTAATGCAAATGGGCCCTATAAGATAGAAGGTACAACAAATCCTGAGATAATATATGCCAGATGGATTTAGTCATAGAATGCTTCTTAATTGTCATTTCATGAGTTACATTTTGTATCCTTGAGACAAGAAAATTATATGGCAATAGCAGTGTGGCACACGGAGTAGCAATATAAAAGCAGAGAGTAACAGAATGTGAACCATTGCAAATGGAGAGAAGGAAGGGTTTCTGAATGATTAACCTTATTTCGTCACTGGATGTATATGAGTGAAACTAGAAAACACAATTTTTATACTGAGGCCTGATACTGACTTGCTATGTTATGTCAGGTTCATGGCTGAAATCCTGTACACTTCCCTGAGAGTATTCCTGTTGAACTTAATGGTGCTTATGTCTGAGTAGACACGCATAGGATTGTACTGTTAATGGGCTGGTGATCCTCTTTGTGTTGTTGAGGAGGAGATGCACACCCTTCCCCTCTACCAGAAACACAACATCTAAAGTGGGTGCCCCATATGGAGGCGCATAGTCGCATAAACCTGATTTGTGCTGATGAAATAAAAGAATTGAAATAAAAGTTGTGAAGATTGGTTGTTGCATGGATCGAGCTGCTATATGGAGCAGCAACCTTGCATGGGATGTTTGTGTGGTGGAGGGAAGGGGGTCCCATCCACTCTTCCACCATGTGAAGAGGATCACTGGAACTGGATGTGGCTGTGGCTAAACCAGACCCTCGAGTCTGATTTCTGACCATGTTACGAGCAGGGTTGTCCCACCCTGATTTGGAGAGAGTGCCTTTCCTTTTACAAATGGCCGCTGCTGAGCGTTGTTTTGTACCTCCCCACCCACGATGAGCAATTAATAGAGGAAAAGAGGTTAAGTGAGGAAACTGTAGCACTTGTTTCACACCATGTAAGCATTGCAGCCTGCATGGAAGCCTAGTGCAGGTGGAAAGTGTTTGATGTGTGCACTGGGCACTTCTATATCTGGAGGAAAATTGTGTTTTGATTGAAGTGACAATGTGTATAGAACTGACTCTGGGGCACTTCTGCTGTTTTTGGGAGGTGATTCATCAGCCTGCATTCATGGAAATATTGGAGCCGCTTTTTCATTCCTTGATGATGGCTGAGGTCTCAAAAAATTCAGGAGCACTTACATTTGTGACACCATGGTAATACTAACAAGTTATGAAATGTTTTCAGAAATGTGAATGTGACTTCCTTGATGCCATTAACTTCAAGAGCAACAGAGTTAGCTGTCCAAATGTAGACAGAACTGAACGTAAGAACTGTGCTGGATCAGGCCAAAGGCCCATCTAGCCCAGCTTCCTGTATCTTCACAGTGGCCCCACCAGGTGCTTCAGGGAGCACACAAGACAACAAGATACCTGTATCCTGTTGCTACTCCCTTGCTTCTGGCATTCAGAGATAGGCTACCTCAAAAACCTGGAGGTTGCATATACCCATCATGACTTGTAACTTGTGATGGACTTTCCCTCCATAAATCTGTCCAATCCCCTTTTAAAGGCATCTAGGCCAGGCGCCATCACCACATCCTGTGGCAAGGAGGTTCTTGGAGGAAAGTGGGGAAAAGATACACACAGCACAGTGTGTAGTGTGTATCTTAAAATATCTATTTAGGATTTGGGCACATAGATAATGATCATTCTTCATAGAGAGACCCTGAAGGTTTCTGTGGAAATTGTTTCAAGCATAATAAAACTGAAAAGCAGAGGCACCTTTCAGTGAGCCCAAATGATCAGACTCTACCACCTATGTCAAATACTTTGTATTGTATGGGCTTGTTATTCGTCAATATGCAGTCCTGCTGTCTGCTATACACACATTAGGTTTTGTATATAGTGTGTGTATGGTTCACCACAGCAGCAGTGGCGATCCTTTATGAATACAAATACCGGTACTAAAAAAATGCCCTGTGATTGTAAATAAGCAAAAGATGCAAGGCCCAGGCGTGTAAATTTTTTCACATTCATGGGTCTTGTACAGTTGCAGAAAGCTGATGGTGAAAGGAGGGCATGGAAAGAATTTGGATGCTCCACTTCTTTTAATGAAGCCCTGCTCATTGTGCATCTTTTCAGTGATGGTTCTCTTATATTTAACAGGGAGAGAGCAATTGTCCCTTTCATTCCAGCACTGCATTGTTTTCAGTGATTGTTTGCTGGTGTCTCTCTTGTGTCTTTTTTTTTCTTTTTAAGAATGATTGTGAGATCATTTGGGATGAAGAACCATCTTTTAAGTTATTTTGCTATGTAAATTGCTTTGAGAAATTTTTGTAGAAAAGAAATATTAGAATAAATAGTTATTTAGAATATTTATATATTTCTTTTCTACAAAAATTATATTCTGTTATATGAGAATATATAAGTTACTTTCTGCCGTTGTTAAAAACAAAATCAAAGTGGTTAACAAAAATCCACTGAGAACAAACTTCAAAACACATTGAAACAGGAAAATCAACAGACCAATCCTATATTTCAGAAATGACATTCTGAACTCTCATAGGATAGGATGCACACCCTGCGATGCCAAAACAATGAAATTGGCGGCAGATCCCTGCTGACATATCCCCAGTCCTGCCATTTGATACGTCCCAGATGCTGGTGCAACATCACACCAGCATGCCTCAACACTGACACAACTCCAGTTGACATCAGCCCCCAAATGGATGTGCAGATGTGGGCAGGATTTGGGGAAGACAGGGAGGTGCTGGTGACCACAATTCCCTAAACCTTGGACATGCCCCAAAAACATTGGTGCAAAACTATGCCAACATCAGAGCTTGTTCACAAACAAAAAACCAAATGATAGAAACCAATGGGGAGGGAAATAACATCTCACACACACACACACACACACACACACACACACACACACACACACACACACACACACACACACACACACACACACACACACACACACACACACACACACACCCTCCACTTTGCCCACTTTTCCACAGCAGAGCATAGGATACATTGGATTAGTCACAGCACTTCAACCCCAGTACCAAAGCCCCTGCCAAGGAGGCCAGACATCTAATGCCAGGGCATGCGGCTATGCCTCTCTGCCCTCAGGTTGTGCAGTTAGAGTACACCCATGAACACTGATGATGGGATTATGGTAAAAGGGCATTTTACACACAAAGGGATCACCTTGTACAACAGCCTGCTGCCCTCACGACATGTATGCTAAGTTATGTTCACACTTTATTATTGTCTTGTTATTTATTAATACTTAATTAGTGTCTGTTCAGAATTCTTATTGCAGGAAGGAACTCTACCCAGGAAGACTCCACACAGACACGCAGGTGGAATGTCCACTCCAACAAGGGGAGCAAGGACAATACACCCTGTTCAGGCAAGCAAGAGAGAGGGGAGGGAATCCCCTGCTGCAACATATTGATGCTGCATATCTCCTCATGTCTCCCCTCCCTCCAGTCTTGCCACACACATTTCTATGCCATATAACCATCCCTTCCTTTCTCCCCAACTAATATCAGTGAGTGTCTGCTCTCACTTGGTGAATGTCAAACTCCAACCATTGCTACTGCTGACCAAACTCTCATCTGGAGCCCTTTTGTTTTTCAGAAGTACAGCATTGCCACATGGGACAGAACAGTCATTACCCACAGAGTTCCAGTGCAACCCCCAACAGGGAAGGGAAACGTAATGCCTCAGGTACTGTGCTCTCACCCCTAATAGGGCACTGCTGCACATGCACTCAGGTCAGGCGGCGCCACTTTCACAAACACTGGAGTGTGCATCTGGGTCCAGAGACCATGTGTTGCTGATGCTATTTCTTGCGACTTTGTTCTGCACTCCATTTGCTCTTCACAGACAGCTTTTTAACAGGGGAAGAGGACACAAGTCCCTCCAAATGACCACTCATGCAGACCACAAGGGGAGCTCCCAGCATGCTTGGCAGCAATGGCCAGTATGACTGCAACTGCTCTTCGTTGGGATTGCTAACCGACTTGATTCAGACAAGGCCTAGTTTTGGAAATTCCATGGCAGATAGTGGTATAACTCATGCCGCCAGGCCTCACCGACACCTACTGCTTTGCTGTCTGCCATAAAACCTACAAAGGCACAAGAGCCCTGCTGGGATGGGATAGTTGTAACCCCCATTTGCGTGATTCTGTTTCAGATGTTGCTCTACCACCGATACAGTTCATTAAAAACTTTGACTTGATCACACTTGTTACTTCATTAGCAAACAGGGGGTCTCATCTCCCCATCCTAGTTGTTTCTTCCCTCAATTGGCCTCAGGGTAAGATTCTACAGGGGAGAGAGGAGGAGCCTCTCTGCTACCAGGGCTCAGGGTCTGCAACATCCTCACTCTCCGACTCTTCTTGGTCACAGTCCACCTGTTCACTGCTATCATGATGCATGAGGCAAACAATTGGGAAGAAGAGAGGGGGCAGCATAATACCAACCATGCTGGGGGCTACTGGGCAGGAGGTGGGGTCCGAGGTTTGAGCTGTCACCTTGCCTGAAAAAGCTAAGCAGGATTGGCTGGCCAGTATGGCCGCCAACCCTACCTCCAACTTTTCTTTTGTCCCTGCTACGGGATTTTCTGGGCAGTCATGCAAAAGGTGAGTGTAATGTTGGTCATATAGCAAGCCCCCTGGCTGGGCCCAAACTTGTCCAACCTTGCTCCCAGCCCAGTTGTCTGTGTCATGGGATACCAGCACCCTGGCTTATCTAAGTGCTGTTGGGCTCCCCCTGTGGCTTGTCCCAGTCTGTCTCCTGACAGAAGAACTCTCGGGTTATTGTACGTAGCTGATAGACCCATTGGGATTCCTGGTTTCTCCTTGCTCTTGTCCTCTTGCTGCCTGTGCCACAGTAGCTCCTACAATAATAGGCACTGTGGCATCTTTGCTTCAGGGAGATTGATTGATTGATTGATTGATTGATTGATTGATTGATTGATTGTGTGTGTGTGTGTGTGTGTGTGTGTGTGTGTTACTGTCATGGGGTTGGTTGCCATGGATGGTGGCTGCCACTGCTGCATTACTCTTTCTCAGACGCCACTGGGGATGGTGGTGGCCCAGCAGTAGCTCTCCCTTTGCTGAATGGACTTAGGATATGATGAACATTGCTCAGATGCACGCCTCATGTAGCAAGGATGCCAGCACCACATAAGCATAGGATTCCACTGTAAAATTTGCAAAATCAAGTAGCAGTGACAAACAAGCATAGATGTAAAAAAAAAAAAACTAATAAAGCAGCAACTAAATATGCTTTTTATTTGCTGAATACAGTCAGTTCTCATTATCTGCTAGGGTTAGGTTCCTGGAAAACCTAGTCAGTGAATACCGAATTAGATACCAAATCATTGAGCCTTTGGGAAAAATTGGGTTAGGTTCTAGGCACTGGCGTTCACCATGCACTATATGAACTTTGTGAACCTGAATCTTACCTTGATGTCTATGAGCTGGGTGATAGCGGGGGCACCATCAAAGTATAACACATTGTTATGGAACAATTCCTAATTCTAGCAAATTAATTATTATTCCTTCCTAACAACATTATGCAAATATAAAAGGTATTGTACAGTATCCTGGAAGCCCAGAGAGAGCACAAACAGTTCCTATTGTCTTGCAAATGGAATTCAACAGAAAACACACACAGGTAGTAACTCCAGAAGAGACAGATTACCCTTTACAGTAAATGCAGCAAGGCAGGGAAATTTGCTCCCAGAGCAATGAGGAGACCCATGAAAAAGCTAAGAGAACAATGGCCCTGATGAGATCGCAGATAACGCGAACAGACCACAGATATGGAGAGATAGGTGGCAATTCTGTCCCTCGCAGATAGCGAATTCGCATATAAAGAGAACCGACTGTATGTAGGTTAGGGGGGCTTTAGTACTTTGCCCTGCTGCTTTCTTGATCCTGTCTGTTTCTCTCTCTGTCTCTCTCTCTCTCTCTCTCTCTCTCTCTCTCTCTCTCTCTCTCTCTCTCTCTCTCTCTCTCTCACACACACACACACACATTTTTACTGGGGAGGGGAAGCTCCCATTGGCTTTCAACTGAAGTTCTTTGTCCACTAAAAATAGTGCATGGGAGAGGGACCCACAATTGGGATCAAACCATGGCAGGGGCAGAGTAAAACACACACACACACACACACACACACACACACACACACACACACACACACACCAATTTATAACTAAAACCAAATTTTGCACACACACGCACAGACACGTTATTTATAAATACAACTAAACCCCCATCAGGACACATTATGCATTTGGCATAACATGCAGTTTTTTCCTTGGCCTTCATGTAGCTGATTTTTGTGCCATATGGCTACATACACTCAAAATCAAAATGCCCTACTTATGCTAGAGTATCCTCCAGACTGTCATTGAAGCGGAGGAAATGATGACAATTTCCAAAAGAGTTAATACAGCTTCCAAGATAAACGATTACAGAGCCCAGTTATAGGGGATTGGAAAAGTGACAACCCCATCACCCTCAACGTGTGCAGCAAAGGGATGGAAAGTGTTGCTTAATGCAGCAGTTTAATTGCTAAGCAAATCATTCATCTCCTGACCCCACGGTTAAGGATTTGCCTCTGAGAGATAATACAGCCAGCGATTAGCACATGCTTGAGGCTAAACTCTCACTACCAGTTAGGGAGGGGCCTTTCTCCTGTGATTTATGGCTTTATCGATGCCTCTGGAACGACAATTCATGCTACAGAAGAAGCTGGTCAAAAATATAGAGAAACTGGGGTTCCATGCACCTTTGCATTCAACATCCTCCACCCATAGGTGACATGGAAAACATGTCATTCCGGGCATGCATACACAGTATCCCCAACAGTATTGCTAGCAGCCAAGTGTATCAGTCAGGTTCAGAGAAGAAAACAGGAATTTTTGGTATGAAAAAGCAAGGTGACACAATTATTTTGAGAGGGGCAAAATGAAATGGACATTTTCAGTTGGCAGGGGAGGGTTATACTTCCAAAGAAGCTGGATATTTTGCCCCCCGGCCCAACCTATATTTATCTTCATCATTAAGATTAAGAACATAAGAAGAGCCCTGCTGGATCAGGCCAAAGGCCCATCTAGTTCAGCTTCCTGTATCTCACAGTGGCCACCAGATGCCTTGGAGAGCACACAGCTAAGAAGATAACCTGTTTCCTGTTGTCACTCCCTTGCACCTGGCACAGAGAAAACCTACTTCTAAAGTCAGGAGGTTGCTTATGGCTTGTAACCTGTGATGGGCTTTTGTTTTCCTCCATGAATCTATCCCCCCCCATTTTTTTTTAGTATTTTGACTTGAGTATACTTAAATAATAGAGATAAGTCAGTCTCACTTGGGTGCAATGAAAGCTTTATATTTTTCACACAGACTTGTTTCAGACTTACCATCTGTTTAACAATGCAATCCTACCTGGCTAGGGGTGCCCGCGATGCTGGGCCTCAGCGCCAGCGCCAAGTGTCGCAAATGTGACATAAGCATAAGGCACATTTGCAACTACACAGGAGAAGGCGGTGCCAGCACTGAGGCCTGTGCTGCTGCCCCCCCCCCACCAGCCACCACTGGACCATGCACTGTGGAATGGGTAAGTGCCGCTCTGAGCAGCGCAGGGCCTGGTGGGTGTGGGTGGGGAGGGGGCATAACAGGGTGGGTGAAGAGGGCCTGGGAGGGGGGAGAGATTGGCGGAGAAGGCCTCCACTGTATCCTATCCCCCCTCCCAGGCTAGGAAACCCTACACAGGGCTTCTTGTGCCTGCGCTATTGATTTAGCTAGCGCAGATCTGTGCAGCCCCATTGAACAGGCTGGGGCTCGACACAGGAGTCCCGGGGAGACCTCCAGCCTGTTCAATCCCAGCACTGGATACAGGATGAGCCGTGCACCCCCACTGCACCAGCACTGGATAGGATTGGGATGTACTTATTGCCCCGAGTATAGGACGCTCCTGATTATAAGCCGCACCCTTAAAGTTTGGTGCTATTTTTAAAAAAATACATTTAACTTTTTTTAACTTAAAGAAAAAATACACATTAATAGAATAGTAAAACAGTACAGCTTTAGTACAGTTAAAGGCATAGGCACCCTATCCCTTATTGAATCTGGGCACCCTAGTATAAGTAGCCTTCCCAGATCCAAAGGGGGACAGAGTGCCTACCTTTAACCATTGGAATTTGGGAAGGTGCAGCTTGTTGCACCCTTCCATGATGATGAGCTGCACCTGCCCAAATTTCAATGGTTAGCAGCACAATCCTATGCATGTCTACTCAGAAGTAAGTCCTATTGCATTCAATGGGGATTACTCCCAGGAAGGTGTGCATAGGATTGCAGCCTAAAGGTTGGCACTCTGTCCCCCTTTGGATATGATAAGCCTATGCAGGAGCTCTTGCTCTCAACTTTCAAACTGCAGGATCAATAGGTATCTTAGTTTCCACAGAGTCCTGGGGCTGGAACTTAAGGGTTAATTTTTTAAAATGCCTCTAAGGCTAGAGGTTGCTAGAGAGATCCTGGCCATTTAGCAAGTGATTAAGAGCTGAAAACAATGCTTTTGCAGTTTAAGAAAAGAACAAACGTTTTACCTTTGAAAGAGACTTGGAGAGGCTTGAAAAAGGGAGGCTTTGCAGAAAACTCTAGGCAAAAAAGGCTAGACTTTGATTATAGGTCGCACCCACTGGCGTCGCTGGAGCGTGGCGGGGGGGGGCGGGCCGCCAGGGGGTGACGCGCGCATCTCCGTGACGCGCGTCACCCTCCGGACGCTCCGAGGCCGGCCCAGGAGCCGGCCTCGGAGCGTCCGACCCCGCCGGCGCTCCAAGGCAGGCCCTTGCCCTCAAAACGGTCTCTGCGCATGCGCGAAAATTGTAAAAATACCAGTATTAACGCAGTGCATGGGCCTCCCTGGAGCGTCCGGAGGGTGACGTGGGGCAGGGGGAGGCACCCGGGGCAGGGTGCAGCCGGGTTGCCCCCCCCAAATCGTGGCACGGCCTATGGCTGTGCCAAATTTCAGAGCATCACTAGGGTGACGTGCGCCCTCCTGCTTTGGGGTGACGCGCGTCCTAGTGACGCCTCTGGCCGCACCCCTACTTTAAAGACTTGCCTTAGGGGACAAAAGTGAGTCTTATACTCAGGGTAAATGTTATTTTGATTCAGTGTACAAAATATATTCCTTAATTCTAAAAACCCTTAGTCTGAATAACACAGTGAGTCTAAAAAATAGATTTTCTCAATTAAAGGGTTTCTGGTTTCTTTATGACTCCCACAGCTCCATTCAACATTACACTGACAGTTGCTGCAGCTCTTTAGTATTATTATTGCTGTTATTAATAAACTGCTTCTCAACAAAAACAGTTCTCAAAGCAGTTGTATCACTTGCATCACTATGTAAAAGTATCTGAGGGGTGAAAGGAGAGGGGAGGAATGGGAAGAAGCCGTCATGCTGGATCTGGAGCACAGAGGCGAGGCTAGCGGTTATGCCGCCCGGAGCTAGGGGGTGTTGGCCGCCCTGAGGGTGGCCAACACCCCCCTAGCTCTGGGCAGCATAACCGCCCGTGATTGGGGGGGCAACCCGGAGGGACCATGCTTCGGGTGCCCGCCCGCCAGCCAGCTGCCTCCCTCCCGGCTTCTCCCTCTGGGTCCGCGCGACTCCGGAGGCCGGGAGAGAGCGTCCTCGCGTCACGCCGGCTCAGCCTATACTGCCCAGGCCCGGCCGGCGCTCCAGGACCTTCTGAAAGAAGGCCCAATGCGTCAATACGCGAACTTTTACAGTTTTCGCGCATGCGCAGAGACGGTTTCTGAGGGCAAGGGCCTGCCCTCTTGCCCTCAAAACGGTCTGCGCATGCACGAAAATCGTAAAAGTTCGCGTATTGACGACGGCCGGGACGCTCCGAGGCCGGCTCCCGTCCTCGGAGCGTCCGGAGGGCGATGCACGTCACCCCTTTGCGTGCGTCACCCCCTCGCGGTCCGCCCCCCGCCACGCTCCAGTGACGTCCGTACGACCGCCAAATCCTGGTCCCTCTCTTTCCCTTAACGCTTTGTTTTGTTCTTCCTTGGGTGCCTTCAGAGAGCAGCTGGCCTGAGTTGCTTTCGTATATTCTGGCAAGATACTGGTAATAAGGATGGGATGGATGAGCATATGGCCCTACATACTTTCCCCCTGCAGTCAGACCCTCAGCATCATCACTTAGTAGTGTATTCTGTATAATTTATGTTTTTTGCTATTATTTTGGCAAGTGCTAAAATTTCCCCTTCGTGTGATAAAGTACTGTACTACACAGCTCTATCTTAACCATGTTTCCTCAGAAGTAAGGGCCTAGTCAGGCGTGCCCAATTGCACAGCTAGGTCAGAGTGGTCTGGGGATGTTTTATGGTACATTGGAAGTGTGGGAAACATATTTTGCTTACCAAAATATTCAGTGAAGTGAAGGGTATATGAAATGGGGCACAACTGTGATGGGCAGGAAGGGGGCTTTAGTAGTTTGCCCCTGCCATGGTTTTGAACCCAAACAATCTCCTGCTGCCATTTTAAACTGTGGGATTGACTTTCAAAGGAAGACTTTTTTTTAAGTGCATGGGGAAAGCCTCAGAGGCTCAAAATCATCACGGGGGCAAGCTATTAAAACCATCCTTCCTCTGCTATGACTTTGCCCCATTTTACAGACTCTCCAATAGCTACTTACCCCTACCCCCCCCCCGCAGTCGGACCTAGTTGCACAATTTACACATCTGACAAGGCACCCTACATCTCATTGATTTCAGTGGGTTTTACTTCCAAGTAAATATGCTCGAGAGTTCGAGCCTTTGTAAGATAAGGCAGACAAAAGCCCAAACAAGAACACCCTTCATAGTCAGCTTTTCTAAAGCTTGATGCCTTTATCTTAAGGCCTAACTATCCTCCTTGGTATTGTTGCTATGGTAACCCAACAGTTATCCCTCCTTTCCAAAATAATCTCACACAATTCTTGTTATAAACCCTCCCCACTCCTCAGTTCTCTCATAGAGCCCAGTTGGCTTGCATTTGTTCTAAATTGAAATCAAAGAGGCACAAACACCCTTAACAATAACGTATGTGTAAAGATTTCTATTTTTATAATGCTTAGTGCCACACTTTCTTTGACGCCTCTGAGCACAAAACAAAAGAGAGAGACAGTGTGCGAGGGAACCTGAAACCAGGTCTTCCGTTTTTGACTTAGCAGTGTAAATGCAACACTGTCAAAACAAAAGCTGCTGGTTGTGCACAGACTTGAATACTCAAAGTCTTTTCAAATCCATAAAACAGAGATCACAGGGAGAGGCCTCCCCCGTACAATTTTGCCAATACATACCCTTCACTGGGGAGGTCGGTCTCTGCAAAATATCATCTAGTGCTGCCATCGATCTGACTGATAGATTTAACGTCACAAAAGAAACACCACCAATGTGCTATCAATAGTTTAAATAGCAGAACAAAAACAAAACATGAGCATGTAAAATACAAATGAATTATACCCCAACTTGAATAAATGCATCTCCTGATTTAATAGAGACAACGTTCGCATCAGCCTGATCCACTTTGTACCTGTAGGAATTTCAACAGTAAAGCTCTTGTCTTTATAGAGGCGATATCATCACACAAATTATTAACAGCACTGCTTTATATAGTTGATTAATTAGTGGCCCCCCCCCCAATAGCACAGAATCTCAAGAGGCCCCAGTGGGACCCTCCTACCCGAGAGATCCTGCTCTGCTCCATCATTCCTTAAAGAGACTTCTCTCAGATCCTCAAGGAAGCTGCTGCCTTGAGCTGTACTGTATTTACGTTGCTGTAGCAAACTACAGAATTCCGAACACAGGCCTTAAACTTGCTTCATGCTGCCCCACCCTGCATGAAAACCCCAACAGACTCAATGGCCTGTTGCCATTTCTTTGTGTTTCATTTACAGGCTTGACTGACATACAACTCCAGGAAAACTGAATCACCATAATCCTGCAGTGCAGTGCAAGTACCACATGTCACCCACACATTACATGCCACAGAAAGGTTATTATTCATCCACAGTTCTCCATGCTCTGGTAAACATCTCATTTGGACTACTACAGCAAAGCGTTATATGTGGGTTACCTTGAAGACTGTTCAGAAGCTGTAGCTGTTTAAAATGCTGTGGTAGATTGCTGACTGGGATGGGTTATTATGAGTAGATTTACCATATTTTGGGTGACCCAATCCGGCCCGCCCCCCCATTTTTTTTCTGAGCGCCAAATTTTATTTTATTTTATTGGTTTTTCCCAGACATAAGGCTGGCTGAAATTATTTATTTATTTCCCCCCTGTTCTTTCACCCCCTTATCACGCCTTTTCGTCCAGCCGCCGCCACCGCTCCTTCCAAAATCTGGTGGGTGGTGGTGATAGTGCCACCGCTGCCGCCATTTTTCCTTGTGAGGCTTGCAAACCTCGCGCACAAGCAGCCTGCCTCGTTCGTTCCTAAGGGCTTCCAGGCCGCTTGTGCATATGTGTACGGCTCATGTTTTTTTTTGCAAGTCGCACACATGCGCACAAGCGGTCTGAAGCCCTTAGGAAGGGCTTCCAGGCTGCTTGTGCACGAGGCTCACGAGCCTCGCGCATGCACACAAGCGGCTCACGAGCCACGCCCACAACCGGCCTGGAAGCCCTTCATTCCTAAGGGCTTGCCACTTGTACACATGCGTGCGGCTCTTTGCGAGCGGCATGCGTGCAGCTTGGCCTGGAAGCCCTTCGTTCTGAAGGGCTCCCAGGCCGCTTGTGCGCAGCTCGTCAATCCGGGAGGAATATGGCGGCAGCGGGCGGCGCAATGTGGGATGGCCGCCATACCTCCCAGGATGCCAGGACCGGACCCCAAAATCCAGGATGGTCCGACTCCCAGCCATTCCGGGATGTATGGTAAGCCAAATTATGAGGAACACATCTCACCAGTTTTAAACCAATCCTCTGTCTCCCGGTTCATTTATAAGCACAGTTCTCAAAGGACTGTTTTTTTTAATCCTTTAAAGCCCTAAATGGCTTGAGGTCTGGCTATGTAAAGTACTGACATTTCTGGTACAAAGCTGCCCAAGTAATATAATTGTGAGGCCTTTCTCCAAATTCTTTTACCACCAGAAGATGGAAGTTGGTAACCCAAGCTGAGGCCTTCTCAGTTATAGTGCCCATATTGGAACTCTCTCTCTCACTCTCACTCTCCCTCTCTCTCTCTCTCTGACTTGCCTGGCACCTATACTGTTGTCTTCTTTCCTGTGCCAGATTAAGGCTCTTTTACTTACCCAGGGCTTTAAGATGTATTTGTTTAAGTAAAAATTAATGTTGGAATTTTATCTGCCCTACTGTTTTGTTTTGTTTGGTCTTTTATTTAATCTTATGCAAGCCACTCTCAGAACTTTAATGTCTGAAGAAGAGGGGTAATAATAGGTGTTCTGAATGAATAAAACAAACTAATTAATTAATTAATTAATTAGGCTATAGCAGATTAGGCCTAAAATAAATCTGCACAATTCTAGTTTGGCCAGCCAGACAAGCATCACTGTGCATTTCCAGCTGGTCTGTCGAGAATGACCTAGTGCCATGTGCTTTGGGCCTGTGTAGAAGCCTCTTTACACTGGTGGATTGAATTCACATGTAGCCCAAAGCTTCAATAACTTTTTGACCTTTCGATTTGATTTCTCCAGCTAGGATTTCACTTGCAGGTAGAAACAGAGAATAGTGACAGAGGAGAATCTGTGCAGAGATCAATACCTGGTCCTAGATAACAAAGAGATTAGCAGAGAACTAAGCTGCAGACCACAGATGAGCCCCATTAAGCATGGCAGACAGCAATGCATGGATCAGTCATCAAAGGACTGCTTTTTTGAAAAACAGAAAGGGCTTCCCCCCAGGGATTTCATGTGCGCTTGTGAATTGAAAGCATTCTGCTAAGGCTAAGCCATCAGCCTTAGCTGAGGAAGAAAAGAGATGTGTTAAAAGCTATTTTAAAAAATCTGTAAAATACAACTGGGCAACAAAAACAGTCAGTGATGACAGAGTGCTAACGTATCTCTTATTCTAGTGCAAGTTAATTCATCTGTTTCAAATAATAAATTTTCAAATAAGGACTGCACTCAAAAGTAAAGCAATAAACAACAGTGATGTAGACTTGAGTCTATTGACTTGGAGCCAAGTCATGTCAATGACTTGCCTCGGCGATTATAAAGACTCAAAAAACGACTCGAGACTTGGAGCCTTTTACAACAAGTTGAATTTTATTCAGGTTTAAACCCATTTCCCCCACTAAATAGATAGGTAAAGGTAAAGGTATCCCTTGACAATTAAGTCCAGTTGTGTCTGACTCTAGGGAGCGGTGCTCATCTCCGTTTCAAAGCTGAAGAGCCAGCGCTGTCCAAAGACGTTTCCATGGTCATGTGGCCATCATGACTCAATACCGAGGCGCATGGAACGCTGTTACTATCCCGCTGTCGCGGTACCTATTAATCTACTTGCAATTTCTTGCTTTCGAACTGCTAGGTTGGCAGGAGCTGTCGCACGGATTCAAACTGCCGACCTTTCGATCGACAGCTCATGGTTCAGTGGTTTAACCCACTGCGATAGGGACTCTCAACCAAAGACTCTGGACTTGGGAGCAAAGACTTGGGACTTGACTCAAGACTTGGAGTCAGAGACTTGATCTACATCCCTGATAAACAGTTGTCTAATCACAATCACTTGCATAGGCAGTCAGTTGGCTTTTATAGTTATTGTTGTTGTTCAGTCGTTAAGATAACTTTGCCAGTAGCATCACTCATGGAGGGCTCACAGGATAAGAATACAGCTGTGTAGTTTGATTAGATGCATGAGTTGTGCTAATAAAGTTGTAATGAGCAGAAAGATGAGCAGTTACTCTCAAGTTCCTTGTAGAACATGGAAATGACAAGGATAAGAACATGCTGTTTACTAAGGCATTCATGACCCGTATGAACTACTAAAACATGATTTGGAAAATGATTAGGACATACAATCCATGAAAGTCAACTTACATGCAGTGCAGAGAATGTCTGTGGGGCCCAATCACCTGGAATCAAGATTCAACAGAACAAACAGACCCTGGTTCTAATGAATATTCAACTTTTTCCCCCTTCTTGAAACATAGCTCCTTAGGCGATATATTAGTGGTTCCTTTATTATCCACCCACTTTGGGCAATAAATAAAAGCTTCCTCTTCTCTCTCATTAAAATGAATACTGTACATGCCTGGATGAGTAACAGAATAATCACAGGCTCTCGTGGTGCTGTTTCAGGAAAAAAAATTACCAGCTGTACCATTCAGAAATAAAAAATATATATATATTGCAGCTGCTGTTCCTCTTTTGCGGGCAGTCAACTCATCCATACTGTGTAAAACTCTGGTTAAGGGGTAGGTTAATTGTACCCCTAGGTTACGTGTACATGGTTTGTTTTATTCATCTCTTTTATATCCCCCCTTTCTTGCATCACGGAACTCAAGACTGCATACATGGTAACATGGAGTTCCCAGGCAATCGCTCATCAGCGAACACTGACCCAGCTTAGATCTCTTCAGCAAGATGGCTGTATCACTGCTAGGTTTAGCTCTCAGTTTCTCTCTTTCCAGATTGACATAGGCTGGTATGCTTTGTCACATTTGCTCCTGTAGGGCATCTATTCCTATGCTTTTAATATTACTTTTGTTATTGATTACATTCCACTTTTCAGCACAGTTCCCAAAGTGGCCCCCAACAATATATTATACAATAAAAGGATAAAAACAAGAATGTCAATTTCGATAACAAAAATCAGTAAGTAGTAGATAACCACAAATAACAGGAAGCAGGATTTAACAGAAAGGAATTGATGCCTCAATGGCCCTATGAAAACATTTTCAAGGCTCTTCTGAAGGAATCAGCTAGATTGACCAGTCACCAATACTTGCTTATGTAGTTGAATCATCTTGGTTCTGGTCCCACACGTGACCATTGCCATCCTTCCCTAATAGGAAAATCTAGTTATCGCTCATTTACATCACTATAATAATTCCCTCTATTTCTAAAGTTCCCACTCCCATGCTGATAGGATAGCTGATAGCTCGCCGCTGAGATCCCCACGGCCCACCCCCTCCCAACCCAGCTTGCCCAACAGCCGCCCTCCCCCCGCCCTTGTACCGACCGGTGCAGGACTTACATGCTCCAATGGGTGCCAGGTCAGTTGGGAAGCGGAGTAAGGGCTGCTGGCCCCCGGCACTGGTGACCCTTACTCTCCGGGTGTTGAAAATGTGCTTTGCGGTGCGTTTATGACACCTGGCATCTGCGGAGCGTGCACTCTGCAGGCTGAACTTTGTGCAGGATTGTGCAGCTGGAAAACAGCGCGAGAGGCAAGAGGCAGGCAGCGGGCCCACACAGCTGCTAAACAAGGTACTGTGGCGCCAGCCCCGCCCCCACCACAACCACAACCAACTGCGGACTTGAACATCTGCGGCTTTTCGCATCCACGGGGGTTCCAGGGACGGAACCCCTGTGGATATGATGGGCCAACTGTATAATTAACATTACTAGAAGTACATTAAAGGATTCCCACTGCCAAGCCATCAGACAGCTCTGCAAAAATAACTGAGCCAGGAAACAATACATTAAGAAGTCTAGCAACCCAATCCTATGCATGTCTACTCTCTCTTGAGTTCTGTGAGCCAGGACCAAGGGAGAGGATCGTGCAACCCAGAAGTGGCCTTTGGGGGCACCAGAGACTGCCCTGCAGCCGACGCAGTTTGCCGTGCTTAGATAAGGGAATGCTTTTTAAAAAACGTTTTTCTTTTTTAACGTGGACCCAGCATCCACGGTCATCCGTGGATAGTGAAATCTGTGGATGGCAAGGGCCCACTTGTACTTCACGTGCTCTCTATTAACTTGAAAGTACTTATTCTTTACACGCAGATGCCAAGAGAAGAGAGATATTTTGCAATGTAGCTAGCACAGTTCTGAAAATGGCTAGATCCCTTTCAAATAGGGGAAAACAGTGACCAGCGCATTACATGAAAAACAACTCTAGCAACCTAGTTCTCTGGAAGAGTTCTTCTCTTTTTTTCACCCAGTTTGGAGCCGTAGGCAAAATACAGCTGAGCCTTGATTAGAACAGTGGGAGGAACACTGCAGTCTGCCTGGTGAGATTCTTACTGGTGGGAATCAACAGAGATAAATTTGAAACTATTACTGAAAAATAATCATGGTGCAATCCTGTCTAAATCAGAACTGACAGAGCAGTCCTCCGCCAGTCTAAGCGCCACTGGCAAAGAGGCCAGTGCTGCTCCCCCCACCCTAGATCCTAAGGAGCACCCGCAAGGGAAGATGAGTTCCACACAGGGTGGTGGAGGTACAGAGGGAGGGTGGAACGGGGGCATTCCGGGAGGGGGGGGATTGGTTGGCTGGGCCCAGGAAGGGGGATTGGTGGTGGCAGCTTCACCGAGATCCTATCCCCCTTCCTGTGTCTGCCTGGAATTACACTGCCCTCTCAAATGTCCACTAGCAAAATATTTGAGTAGACTCATCGGGGAGGCTGGGGCTCTCCTCGGGGTAAGGGGATGGACAATCCCTTTGCTCCAAGTGCATCAGTGCTGGGTCCTATCTGGCTAGGATGCAGCGGGGGCTCTACATCTGCGCTGCAGCCTAGCTAGACAGGATTGGGCTGCCCATCTCTGAAAGAAATTCTTTGCATACAGTTTTAAACCTCTCACTAGCCTGTCTAGTAATGTTTCATGGAACATTTTCATATCCTCTCTTCTTGGTTTTTGTCAGTGAATGCTGAAAGCTCATAGGGAGTACACAAGATATGGAACAGCAGAAATAGGGTTCTCACAGTGCAAGCCTATAGTCTTTACTCAAAGTATGTCCCATTATGTGCAATGGGGCTTATTCCCAGGTAAGCATGTTTAGGATTGCAGCCTTAGTCTGCTGGCACTGGCTCTAGTAGCTCTTTTGAAGTCCCCTCCATCCAAGTTCAAAGTACCTTTGGAAACTCAAGGGAGAAGCTTAAAGATGCTTTGAAAAACTGGACTGTTTCAGTTTGCTTTTAGAGATGCTTTTGAAATGGCTCCCTCTCATGTTCATGAATACCAAATGTGGTAGTTTTTAATTACTGCAGCTTTGATTTAAACTTTGAATCAGGCTGTTTTATTTTAACAATATATCCCCCTTGCTTTTCTAAAGGCAGGGCACACACTATTTATACTGTACATATCATAAGTATGGGAGAATTCTTATATTAACTGATGATTGTAATCCAAGTCAGCAAACGAACTTGGAAGTAGTTTCCTTTGACATCAAGGTGTGCTGCAGTACAATACATCAAGGTAAAAACTGGTCACTATTTGTCATTGACGATGAGCAGGAAGAGCAGATCCAGTTGTATAGGTGCTAACTCTGACTGAAGCTATTCCTGGAGATATATATTTTTAACCCATAAATATTGAGCTAAGGAGCAGTGGCATACCTAGTGTATTTGACACCCATTGCAGACCTGACCTCTGCATCAAAATCCCCCTATTGGAGGCCAGGGCTACTGGCTGCTCAAAGCAAAAGGTAGACCTGGCCTCCAGCTCAAGATTTCCACCCCCGGGGGTGGGGGAAGAGACCAGGGCTACCAGCCACTCAAATCAAAGGGTACACCTGACCTCTGCCTGAAGATCCCCGGGGAAAGCCAGGTCTACCAGCCACTCAGCAATGTATTTGACACCCCAGGCATATTTATCACCCAGGACGGACCACCACACACACACACACACACACACACACACCCCTTGGTACACCACTGCCAAGGAGGCCTGTTAACATCTCCAGAATTGTGTAGTCATATGGAGTTTGATGCTGATTCTTGGAGACTCCAGGCCAATCTTGGAGATTTGGCAGTCCTATCATCTAATTGGCAGCCTGGAATGGGGTGGGCCCATGTTGGCACTGGGTCTGGTCCTCAATTGTCTGTCTGACCAGACCCAGAGGCAGGCTTCAGCCTCCACTGCTTCACTTATTCTTCATTCAATTTATATCTCACGGCCTAAGCATTTGTGCCTGAGGCAGTTGAAGTCGCTCATGTTTGAAACCACTCAAAATGTTCTGCCCTTTCAAAGCAGTAACTTAAATTATTTGTTACATAAAATGAATTAAGTCATAACTGACTAGCGAGGATCTTAATCTACAGAACTTCAAAAGACAGAAGGGGGGGCATTGTAAGGCCTGCACAGACTGTGCAGCTGGTATGGTTGAGATGCTTCCAGCACCACCAATTTAGCATTACAATTAATTAATTAATTATTAATAATAATAACAACAGTATTTCTATACCGCTTTTCAACAAAATTCACAAAGCAGTTTACAGACAAAATCAAATGATTAAACGGCTCCCTGTCCCAAAAGGGCTCACAATCTTAAAAAAAATGCAGAACACCACCAGCAACAGCCACCAGAAAATACACTGTGCGGGGGTGAAAGGGGGGCAGTTACTCTCCCCCTGCTAAATGTATAAGAGGAGCACCAATTGAAAAATTGCCTCTTGCCCAGTTAGCAGGGGTTGCTGCATCAACGCTGAATCAAACATTTGCTGAATCAAACATTTGCTGAATCAACCATTTGTAAACGTCTGTGCAGATGCATCTCACATTACCTTTGCAGCCTGATTCTATGCATGTTTACTCAGATACAGGCCTGTATCAGCATGTGTCACCCTTGGACAAATGCAGGATCCCAGCATCCCAAGAAGACCAACCTGCTGCTGACACCTGCATTGCAGCTGAACCTCCTTCCCCCCTCCCTTCCTTGAGTCCCTCTCAGCACCAATTCATCCGTACCTGCCATTTGAATTTTCCCATGTCACGTCAGAGGCATATGGGGGAATTAAAACAGTGGCTCTAGCCATGCTGGCACTGAAAGAAGCACTTCTGTCATCATAAGAACATAAGAGCCTTGCTGGATCAAGCCAAAGGCTCTTCTAGTCTTGCCTTTTACTTCCCACAGTGGTCCAAAGCAGGAGAGGAAAGCATATATCCCTCTCTCATCATCACTGCTCTCCTGCAAGTGGTATTCAGAGGCATTCTGCTTGGAGGTAACACACAGTCATCACAACTAGCTGCCAGCGACACTCCAGTTCTCCATGAATGTGTCTAATCTAATCTAATCTAAGACACATCTAATGTGTATAAGTCAGGGGTTCTCAACCAATGGTACTAGTACCACCAGTGGTACTTTGACTGACTGCTGGTGGTACTCGGACGGCTAGACCACCAGAACCCCGCTCCGATGCGGCACTTTCAGCGGCGCGTTTTCACTCCTGAGAGGCTCCTGCCTTTGGCCGAGCCTCTTGGGAACACTGAGAAGGGCTCTCCCAACCACCCTGAGCCTCCTAGAGTACCTGCATTTTCTGACCTCCGAAAACGTGAAAACCCGGACATAACTGGGAATGATGTCATCACCAGTCATTTCCAGTGGTATGCAGCAGGAGAGTGGAGCTGGAGGTGGTACTCGGCCAGGAAAGGGTTGTGTCCAAGCTAGTGGCCGTCTGTTGTCACTCACTGACTAGTAACTCACTAGGGCCCACCTAACAGAGCCGCCCCATCCATGAAGCAGATGTCGCAGCTCATGGCAGTTGTGGGGAGCAGCAAACTGGACTCAGCGTGCATCACTACACATCTGTTGCAGCCTCCCTCCAGCTTGCTATGGATGGAGCTGCTCCAATTCGCTTCCCTACCTACTTCACTCTTTCTCTGTGTGTGGTCCTTTTAACAAAACAAGAAGAAGTGTACTTACTTCCTGTTTTGTTTAAAGGGACCATGTGAGGAAGAAGCAAGGTGAGTAGGGAAGCGGATCACTACTGCTGCAACCCCCCCCCCCAAAAAAAATGAGTGGAAGGTGGACCAGGGGCGTCGTCTGATATGGGGCGGTGGTGCGGTGGGCCCCAGGGCGTTGGGGCGGAAAGGCTCCGTGGGGGGCGGGAGCCTCCTTAACTTTTGTTTTTTTTTAAGTGTTTTTAATGCTAACGGGGCTTCTAAAAGGGTATGTGTGCTTTGCGCAAACTTATCTGTAGTTCTAGGACTCTCCAGCGACGATCAAGGGCGCAGATCGGCCCTCTGCAGCTCTACTCCCGGACGCTAACTCTGCAAAGCGCCCAGGAGCGTGCTGCAGAGTTAACGCATGCGCAGAGCGACGATGTTTCCAATCGTCGCTCTGCGCAAGCGTTAACTCTGCAGCTCTGCTCCTGGGCGATTTGCAAATCGCCCGGGAGCAGAGCTGCAGAGTTAACGCTTGTGCAGAGTGACGATTGGAAACATCGTCGCTCTGCGCATGCGTTAACTCTGCAGCGCGCTCCTGGACGCTTTGCAGAGTTCGCGACCGGGAGCAGAGCTGCAGAGGGACGATCTGCGCCCCTGATCGTCGCTGGAGGTTCCTAGAACTACAGATAAGTTTGGCAAAGCACACATACCCTTTTAGAAGCCCCGTTAGCGTTAAAAACCTTGAAAAAAACCCCGAAACTCATTATGCAAATTATTTAATTATGCAAATTATTTAATTTGCATAATGGGGCGGCAGGCTTTTCCGCCACAGTAGCAGGGGCGCCTAGCTACGCCTCTGGGTGGATCCGCTTCCCTATCCACTCACCTTGCTCCTTCCTGGCACAGAAGCGCAGGACACTTTGGGAACTCCAGTTTGCCGAGGGCCTCCTCAAACACAGAGCTGGTTGTGTTCTGACAGATCAGATAGACTCATGTTACAGCCTGCAGGTCAGAACTCCAGAGGCTTGTTCCCATTTAACTCACTGGACACACTGATGGGCTCTTTTGAAAAAGCTTAGGTCTGCAATCCTATCCATACTTACCTGGGATTAACTCCTATTGATTATAGTAGGATTTATTTCTGAGAAGGCACGCATAGGCTCTAATCCTACCAATCCTACCTAAATACCGCCACACCAATGCAGCGAGACCGGCGTGGCCTACGCTGTATCTCGCTGGGGAATTTAGCAGGCGGGAGGTCTCCTTGGGGTAAGGGGACATTTGTGCCCTTGCTCCAGGGAAAGCCCCAGTCACCGCTATGGGTCAACTCGACCCTGCGCCAGTGATATTGCTGTTGGAAGTCTGGTTTAACCATGTCAGCGGATCAGGCCCGAGAAGGGGGCAAGAATACGGTGCACACTGGCACCGCTGTTCCTGTTCCAAACAGCTTTTACAGTTACAAACAGATGAGGACAGGTCCATAGTACAGTACACGCTATTTGTTGCAAAAATCAGTCCGGGCAGGAGGAAAAAGGGCCCAAGTGGTTGTGTAAATTGGCTCTGAGGACATATAGACTGAGGGAAGTGATAAGCAACACACTGTTTCACTTCCCTTTTGTGACACCATCTCCTTTTTGATAGTGAGCATGACAGGAAAACTCTTGCTTGAGTCTTGAGAGTTCTAGGAATACGAGTGTGCCACAAATAACAGAACAGAGTCTTTAACTTGAACTACTGTTGCTTCCCCAGAGTCACAAAAATCTGAAACACTCTATCTGAAGGGACCTTGGCAAAGCCCTAGTAAAGTGACCCTGTTTGCTCCCAATAGAGATATCGCTATGTGACAACGTGCTTCAAAGATATTTTGACTTGCCTCATCAACTCCCGGTTTTCAGGACCTCTCTGCACTCCCATTTGCAATCACATACAATACCTCTCTTTCCTGCAGCAATGCACAGCCATGACTCTTGAAGAAATAGGACAATCAGGAAAGTGCTTCATTACGGCTCATTGTTCCAGCATTGACTGCGGGTCTTAAGGCAGCTTCTGTTTCTTCTCCACTGGTTCTTTTGTAGCAATGGCTAACAGTAGTGGCAGCTAAAATGGCTCTGCTTCTGTAAACATGCTTGCATTGGATTTTCAGTGTATCAAAAAGACTTAGCAGCTGTGGGAGCATTTCAGAACCAAAAGTGATACAGTAGTAGCTGCATATTGTCTGCAGAGCTGCAGTTCATGACTCCGGTACCACAGCCACAATCAAACAGAAGTGGTGCAAGTCAAGCTGGGGCACCTAGAGGCCCGTAGGCTAGATCAGCATTTCTCAAACTGTGGGTTGTGACTCACAAGTGGGTTGCAACCCGATTTTTGGTGGGTCGTGAACAGCTGGCAACCTGGAAGTTTTGGCAGCAACGTGATGACATCATCATGTCACCACCAAAACTTCTGGGTTGCCGAGCTTCGTGCAGTCACAGGGCGGGAAAGTTTGAGAACCACTAGGCTAGATGTAGGCCCCAAAACCTTTTGGTCCTGCCCACACATAGAAGGGATAAAAATATAAAAAATATTATGTTCTTTTCCCGCACACTATCTCAAAATCTGGAACTGGTATCTGCTTTAGGACACAAATATTTCATGACCATAGCCATGCTCTGGTTCTGGAGATATATGGTATGATAGAGCAGCCCAAGAAAAACAAGTGCAAGCCCCTTACTCCCAACCAACAGCAGCTAGAGAGGTCAGGTGTTTCCTGGGTTGAAGAGCAGATAAAATTCTGCAGCATTGTGGTAGGAAGGGTGTGTGTGTGGGGGGGGGGGGATGTATAGACCCAGGAAGCTGCCTTATCCTGCCTATGGTCAGTGATTCCAACAATCAATCCATCTCACCCGATATTATCTACTCTGTGTGGCAACCATTCTTCAATCTCAGTTTGGCTGTATTTACGTATGAAAATATAATTGGGAAAACAAATCTGGAAGGAAACACTGCATTAGAAACACTTGTGGCATAATTTTTCAAGGGATAATGGAAAATTCCCTAGAATCATTTAATTGAGCAATATAAATTGGTTGATTTCACTCATTTGCAAAAAGAATGATTAGCTGTGCATACAGCAATATTATACAAGTACAGTATCACTTATTAACAATAAGTTACTTTATTTGTCACATAATGAATGCTGCATAGTAAATACCTATAATAGCAATGTCCTGAGTACATCTGTGTTAAACTGTTATTAAGTAATACCATATTTATTTTCTCTTAGATGTTGCAATAGACATACCCAGGTTTTCCCACTCAAAATGTTAAAAATGCAAATGCCACAAGTCTAGTTACAACTCTTGGGCCGCAATGCTATACACACTTACCTGAGAGTAAACCCTATTGTACACTGTGAGACTTACTTCTGAGTAGACATGCATAGGATTGTGCTGTTCATTCCCTGTACCATCAGGCAACAGCCAGATAGCAACTGGAATCAGAACATAGCAACAGCCGCAGAACATAAGAACCCAAATATAGGGGTCTATGTGTTTGTATGTTTGAGTAACCTGAAAACCAGGTTACTCAAATTGAGTACAATTGAGTAACCTGAAAACCAAACTAGACTAGTCAAGGAATGTCTCCAATATAATCATGACCCAGTTCATATGTCATGGCCAAACCATGGTTTGGCTATAGAATGTACTGTGGACTCATGTGCTTCCCCTTCATTTTCCTCTCACATGCACCAACTCCCTCCTCCACTTCCTGGTTTGCAGTAACCAGTTTGTCATAACACCAAAATTAGGCAAACTATGGAGATTGCTAACCATAGTTTGCTTACAGACTATAGGAAACCCCGTTCAGACATTAGTTTCCAGTTATTTGGAAGCAAACTATGGTTAGCATTAACCACAGACTGTCCAATGCAGATATCACAGCAAACTATGATTGCCATAAACCAGGACGTGGAAGACGGAATTTGTGCATCTACACATGCCCTGATTTGGTTGCAGCACATTCCCCGATTTGGCCATCATATCTGAACAACTTTTCAGTTGAAGTATTGGACTATCTGCACAATCCTGAGCAGATTTAGGCTGGTGGAGCAAGCGTTCCGCCGGCCTAAGGTGTCGCAAAAGCACTTTTGCAGCACCAGGAGAATAAATGGCACTGACACGGAGGCAGGCGCCGCTCACTCCACTGTCCACGACGACCTGCGTTGGCCGACCCAGGTAAAGGCTGAGCCAGTTAGCAGGAGGGTGGGCCGGGGTGGTAGGGGAGGGGCCATTGGCTGGCCTGGCCTGGGAGGGGGCGGGGATATCGGTGCTGGGTTGTGCTGATATCCCAAACCCCTTCCCGGGCCAAGCCAGCCTTATACAGCCTCCCTGGACACGCACCAGCTAAAGAGCTGGCATGCATCCGAGGAGGCCCATTGGGGTCTCCGGCGCTTACATCAGGGGAAGGGGATGAACAATCCTTTCCCCCAAGGTGAGCCCTGGCCACGCCGGCATGGGCCGCATCTTGCCTAGGATGCAGCGGCCAGTCATTTCAGCCATCTTAGGCAGGATCAGGCTATTTGTGAACTTAAGCTAGGAGGACAGGTCAAACTTCAGCTTTATTAAGTAGTTGTGTGTGTTTGGTGGTTGTTGCACATTTCATGAAGTAATACATGCTTTGTTTTATATTGTCTGTGTATTCTTATAAATAAGTAAATAAATGTGCAAAACAAAACAGGTACATAACCATCACTAACCAATCACTACGGTCTTTGCAGTGGTCAGTAATTTCCAGCCTTACCCCATATTCCATACATTGAGTGGAAAACTGACTTCCAAGATGAGCAGTTCCCTAAGAATCCACATTTTCCCTAAGCTCTAATTCTAACTGTGCTCCAGGCTCTGCTGCTAACTTTGGAACTGCAGATTTTGATGTACGGTAATGTCCCTGCCATTACAATAGAAACCACAATATAAATGGGATGTTCTACTAAAGCGTTGAGTACAATAATGATCATGATCAAAGGAAAGCAATGAAAGGCTCATAGACTACATCCAGTTTGCCAGGCACACATTCTCTCTCTCTCTCTCTCTCTCTCTCTGCCTCACCCAACCCCATGCTCCTCCTATTTTGTGAATGACCATCAAGCCTGTCTCAGTAGAAGGGAAAGGTGGAAAAAGCCTTGCTGAGCTACATGCAAATCCACATGCCTTACTTGCCTGTCCTGATCAAGAGGAACAGCAGCATTATGTAGCTATTTAAACAAGATGCTGTATCTGCCTACATTGCACACATATCACCTCACTCTCTAATGTACACTGTATCATGTCACATTGGACATGGGCTCTGTTTCAATCCAGGATGAGCTTTGGTTTGGGCTCAACATGAAACTGACATCTTTAGCAATCCTTAGTTAAAGCCAAGACAGAAAGGAAAGGGAAACCCTCTCATGTCCATTTGGCTGAAGGCATTGCTTTTTTTTCTCGTGGTATAACTCTGATGGGGCCATCCTATTATTAAATAGTTAATCCCTTGCAGCTGGGGTCTACAACTGCTATTTGAATGCCATTTTTAATAGTCTGTAATTCCACCAACTGCATTGATAAGGAGTGCCAGTAGAGGGAGCCAATGCTCCTCAAAACAAATGATAGATAAAATACAGTAGCTATCTCATAGTTCTCCATCCTCCACATTTTTTCCCCTTTTGTTAGAT
Organism: Plestiodon gilberti rubricaudatus; assembly: GCA_026170595.1. Lineage (NCBI taxonomy): Eukaryota > Metazoa > Chordata > Lepidosauria > Squamata > Scincidae > Plestiodon > Plestiodon gilberti. The sequence continues at coordinate 257,985,729 of JANXHW010000001.1, read as the reverse complement.
GGTGCAGACTGCAGAGGAAAGCAGGAAACTGTTGGTGTAAGTTAGCAGTCACAGGAGTCCAGGGTTCAGGAAAAGGCGTGTTCCTTCTTGTGACCGCTCCTGTGACTGAGCAGCAGCCTGCAGCCCTCAGACGGGCCCAAGGCTGATCCCTGGGACCACCTCTGTGCCCATAGCCTTTGGGATGGTGGAGGAATTCTCTTGGGCTCACCCAGATCGCAGGGGCCTGTTAAGGTAGTTTGCAGAGGGCTCTCTGAATCCTGAAGCCAAACTTGATTTGGCCAACTAGCAGCACACTACTGCCTTTCTCTGCTCCTGTTTCCAGCTGCTGACCTTAACGATATCAGTGCAAACCGAGCGAGGCCAGTGATGGTGACACTTACGGTGACCATTAACCTAATGCAATCGACAAGAGAGTTTTGAACAAGAAGCTTTTCTTTCACCTAGCATGACAAATCCTGTGTTTTTTTTACTCCCCTTACTCTCTAAGTTTGCAGTACCTTAACAAACTAATGTCCACCTGTGTATCGGGTGGAATCAAGAATTTGGTTTGTATTTGACCTCACTGTGTATGCTAAGGTGATGGTTAAACTTGGAATCACCAAGGAACACACTTAAGAACTTTTCATGCTCTCTGTATGTCTTCAAGAAGAAATAAACTCATAATGTATTTTCTCAGGTGAAGGTGGAAAAGCATTGAGAGTAGTTCTGCCATGTCATGATTAGTTAACCATGTGGGTTGGAAAAAGGCTACTCAGAGGGCAAGATATTGTTATGAGAATGCTATTGTTTTGTGCTAGTAAAGAGATGACCATCTGCCAAAATATTTGCAGAGCTTGATTGATGGATAATTCCTACTCCAAGATGCTGGAATCTGTGGCTCACACCTACCAGCCAGAGTGAGTGCTAAGCCCAGTGTTGTGCCTGTCAGTGGGTATGGAAAGAAAGGGTGTCAGTAGCAGGTTGAATTTAGGCAGTCATGGGTTTTATACCTGGTTAACAAGAAGCAGCTGTGGGGAAGCTGCAAGAGTACGTGGTTAGTTTTGGGGAGCGGATGTCATTTTAAATAGCATAGTCTGTCTGCTCCCCTCCTTCTCTGTCTGTATATTTGTAAACAAACAGATATTACTAGCATACTGTAAGTCATCAGTTCTCTTTCCTTAAAAGAGAACTGACCCCGTAAACAGATATCCCTAAAACATTCTACTGCTCAGAAAAGTTGAGAGCACCAAACTCCCATTAGAAGCATAGGGGGTTTGCAGCCAAACCAGGGTGAATACAGATAGCTATTCACCAAATGGTAATTTATCAGAGTGGCCATCTGAGCACTTAGGGAGCTGTCTGAACATGTGATGAAGCAAATTTTAACCAAGCATCCATACCCGGTCAGAAATTCAAGGAAGCAGAGCAGGAGCATCAGTCTCCTCACCACAATATACACAACGTGCTCCTCATGGAACTGGATGCTACTTAGTGGCATTCCTGGAGGGAATGTGGCACTGTAAGTGGTGCAAGGTGCTGCATTGCACCCTGCAAACCGGTGTAACGTGGCCCCTCCCACCTGCCCCCAGAGCCATTCCTCCAGCTCCAGTGAAGACAACATGCAGCGCAATGTTGCCTTTGCTGCCGGAATGGCTCCGGGACGAGTGGGAGGGGCCACGTTACACCGGTTTCCAAAGCGCAGTGTAGCACCTTGCACCATTTGCGGTGCTGCACCCCCTCCAGAAACTTTACTGATGCTACATTTACCATGGTAAATTACTAGGTCTGTCATCCAAATAAAGAAATCTTCTACTATTAGTTCGGACTTCTAGTTAGCTGATTAATTGATTACATTTGAACAAATTTGTATATGAGTAAAAATACTTCTGAAACAAAAAGCACTCTTTTGTCTTTTTTTAAGGATAATACACACATCGTGTAGAAGGCCTCATCTTAAAAGAAGTGTTTCTTCCTATGCAAGAGATAAATGCAAATGTCTCTTAAGATGGTCTTTGCCAAAAGCTGTTTTTATAAGTGCTTTTATTAAAAATCATAACTTTTAAAAAATGTATGTCTCCACTAATTAGGGATGCCTTTTAGTTTATCAAAAGGGGTTTTTTAATCATTGATGTTGCAATCCTGTATACACTTACCTTAGAATAAGTGCCATTGGATATTTCCTAGTATACACGCATAGGACTGCATTGTTAATCTGATTGATTAAATATTGCAGTCCTTAACTGATTAAATGTTAACTACTCCTTGGTGAATGGTCACCTGTATTTGCTCCTGGTCTGCAAAGATTGGCTGGACATTCTCTAACTAATGCAAGAATGGCATCAGGCAGGGGCCAAGGGCCCACACCTATTAAAGGGCCCACCTAGCCAGGCCAACCCCTGAAACATCAGTACCAATGGCCGTGGCAACACCCAATGCACCGTCAGGGTATGGGCAGAGTTTTGCCCCAGGGCAACCTGGTATTGGCAATGAGCTAATGTCTGTGGCTCCCTTTAACATTGACTGCAGAATCTTGACAAAGCATGTTGTAATGGAAGTAGGGTCAGGCAAGTAGGGTCAGCGGGTGGCAGAACAGCCATGGCATGCTAGGTGAAACAGATCATCTCTCCTCAGCAACAGTAGTTTAGCCACAACAACCCTCCAGAGTGGAGACAGTTCTGTCCGCCATCCATCATTCCCTGGGAAAGAGTGCTGACACTCCACTTCTGCCCCTACTTGCAACAATTTGGCTTTTGCTGAGTGGAATGATGACAAGCTGTGTTTGGAAACAGCCTCCTGGTGTTAGGACGCAAGAGTTCACTTTTTGTTGCCTGTAGAGGAACCTTTACGTGACATCATGATTTGGTAGATGGTTTCCCGGAAGTACTGGTCCTGGGTCAGCCTCTTGGCAGCTTGCTTCAGCTCTTCTATGTTTTCAGCCTCCGCATACATGAATGATTGTGACTGCCGCACTGAAACAAGAACAGCACACAGGACTGACTCCAGAGTCACACCAGACTCAAGGTCCACCCAGAGCAGTTATACCAAGACCATTGGTCCCTCTAGCTCAGTATTGTCTACACCAGCTGTCCAGAGTTTCAGCTAAATGTCTTTTCTCAGACCTACCTGCAGATTACAAGTGGTGAACCTGGGACCTTCCGTATGCAAAGCATAGGCTCTTCCACTAAGCAACAGCCCCTCCCCAACCTATGGTCATTCCACAACATCCCATGACCTACAGTCATTCCACAACATCCCATGACCTACAGTCATTCCATGAGTTGCTGGATCTTCTGCGGTGAAATCGGCAGCTTTTTATCCTGCGGGTGGCAGCCTTGTGGAGATATACAGAGTTCTTCATGATCACTGGCATTTTGGCCTCTAATTCGGCAGTCCGGATGCATTCCTCAAAGAATTCTACAGGAAGGTGACATCCAAGGGAGACACAGTTAATGTTGTCCTTAGTCTCAATCCAAGCCAAAATAATTTTTTTGCAGAAAATTGGCAACATTTTAGAATTTAAAATTTGAACATTTTCAAATGTTGATTTTGAAATTTGACTTTAAAAAGGATGCTTTTATCAAACTAAAAGCCAGCGCTGGGAGGCATGATGTGGTACTGCTCACTTACTTTTAAGATTGCTGACATCAGCTTTCATTTTTTCCTCCTTCTCTTTGTTACGATGCAGACAATTCAGGCCTTGCTCAAGGCTCTGCAGGGCCTCCTCAGCCTCTTGCAGACGTTTCTCCAGATCCATGCGCACCTTCACTTCTGCCTGGGCAGGAAGGACATCAGACAGTCTACAATCAATCAACCAAACGTCATCCAGAAAAAAGCCCACCAAAAAGACCAAACATAAATTAGACACACACACTGTGACAGATAACAGTGCTCAGGAATCCAAAGTTGGAATCTCTCTTTCTTTGCAGTCTGCCACTACTAAGGAAATAGGAAACAAGACTGACAGCCCAATCCTGTGTAACTCTTGCTCCGGTGTAACAGTAGATCCCCCAGTGTAAGAGCACTTACGCCAGTGTAACTTGCCGTATGCTGATGGACACAGGACGGATACTAGCGTAACCCCCCTTGGACTCCTCACACGTGCAGTTTGGATGCGGAACAGATACCGGCGCAACTCCACCCACGCAGGGGGCATTCAGAAGCCCCCGGAATGCCCCCTGCACCAGCGGAGTTGCGCCGGTGTCCGTTCCACATCTGAACTGCACATGTGAGGTGTCTGAGGGGGGTTACACCAGTGTCCGTCCTGTGTCCATCAGCGTACAGCAAGTTACACTGGCGTAAGTGCTCTTACACTGGGGGAATCTACTGTTACACCAGTGCAAGAGTTACACAGGATTGCGTCCTGGGAAACAGTAGGATACAGTTATAAGAGGCAGACAATTTTGGAATGGTTCAAAGCCTAAGCCATGGGCAGAGCCACAGTGGGGCAGAGCACTGGCGTCGCTGCAGGGGGGGCGGAGCTCTAAGTTCCGCCGAGGCTCTGACCCTCCGTTACACCGGAGGATGAAGTGGCCCCGCCCCCTCGCCTTCGGAACCATTCAAGGTGGTGAAAGCAGCGCTTCCATCGCCTTGAATGGTTCCGAAGGCGAGGGGGCGGGGCCGCTTTGTGCTCTGGTGTAACGGAGGGTCGGAGCCTCGGCGGAACTTAGAGCTCTGCCCCCCCTGCAGCGACGCTAGCGGGGCAGAGTCACAGTTGGCAACACTGCAGCATTTGCCAGTTTCCCCAGAGCAATGCCCCAGTAGAATCCCTTCATGTTCCCATGCCAATTAAGATCCTCTTTCCTTAGCACGGAGGCAGGTGTAAGGATGTTTGTGCCCTGCTTGCTAAAGGATAAGCAGTTTCAGAGCTGTGGGCAGGTAAACGCAAGGCAGAGATAGGGACAGGTTTTTTTTAAAAAAAGGAAAACTTACATCTGGAAAGAAAGTGATACGAATGCACCAAAGTGTCTTCCTCTACAGTCTGCCTCATTAGAGGAAATCCTCTTCATGTAGAGGCTGGGCCCAGTCTCCAGAAAATGCCAGCACAAGTTATACTCAAAGGCCATCACTCAATGATCTCAGAGGAAGTGGTGGTCAACTGTTGTGCTGAGCTTAGAGCAAAAGCCAAGTCCACGCATACCTGCATCATGCCATCAGTACCTTGAGGTCTCGCTCAGTCTGCTGTTTCTCCGCGGTGAGCTCAGACAGGGAGTTCTGCAAGGCCTGGGACTGGGAGGAATAGAACTCCCGCTCCTCCTCCAGTGCGCGGGAGCGCGCCTCATTTTCCTTCATTCTGCAAAGCAGCACAAGGAAAGAGATTCAGCCGCTATCCCATTTCGCTGGTTCTGCACAGCGTTTGTTCATCGGGCTGTCAGGTAACAATCTGTACCTTTAATGCCCAGATGAGGTGAGCCATCGCTCCTCCTGCCTGTTTCTCCCCTCACACCACACTACTATTATTATTAATAATAATTATTATTATTAACAGTATTTATATACCGCTTTTCAACAAAAAGTTCAAAGCGGTTTACAGACAAAATCAAATGATTAAATGGCTCCCTGTCCCAAAAGGGCTCACAGTCTAAAAAAGATGCAGAACACCACCAGCAAACAGCCACCAGAAAAGACACTGTGCCGGGGTGAAAGGTCTCCCACTCTAGCTGTGCTGTCCAGGAGCCAGGGAGCTGGTGAAAATCAGGACTGGGAGACCTTGGGATGCAATACAGCTCTACCAGTTTGAAATACTATTAACCTCCTCTTCGCATCCCACCTTTTTTCAGCCAGGAGTTTCTCCTCTAGCAGCTGGTGCATCTTCTCCTCAATCTGGTGCAGGCTACTCTGCAGACCCCCAGTAATATCTGGCTGTTTACTAGGGTTGGCTTGGGGCTCCAACCGATTCTCATTCTCTTCCAGCATTTCCAGAGTTCGTTGCTTTTCCAGGGAGAGTTCCTTGGGGTTACACAAATAGATGGTAAAGTTTGTTCCCGTCCCTTCCCATATTCTGTCCCTGGGCACACACCAAGCAAAATTTTTGTTCACACAATTGTGATCTCAAAGTAGGGTTGCCATGTTTTTCTTTGCAGGGCTCCTGTGTCCTTAGCTATGTTTGTCAAGCTGAAACCCAGATGGTTAATCTTTCACCAGCACTCAATGTGCCTACTGGAAATAGCTTTATCTGCTTCATTTCTAACTGTTGGCCTATATTAAGAACACAGGTGCTGTGCCAGAAAATAATTGGAAACCCTTGCAATTAGATTACCAGCACAATCCGACTTAACTTTTGTGTCAGTTTAACCAGCAGCGCAGCGAGAATGGGAGGCCCCAGAACGGAAAAGGGATTCAAATCCCCTTTGAATTCCTCTTTTTGAGGGGATCTGAATCCCTTTTCCATTCTGGGGCCTCCCGTTCTCGCTGCGCTGCTGGTTAAACCGGCACAAAAGTTAAGTCGGATTGTACTGTGAATCATGGAAATAAACTTAACAAGAACATAGTAATAATTTTAAGAATGCACTTATATTTTTTAAAAATCAAATGTTCATGGCGGTCTTACCTTAACAGTAGCAGGCGCGTGCAGGATGCTGAGCCCTTCCCCACCTGTCTCTCCTCTCAGTTGTTTGTTCCAGTCACTTTTCTCCATTCTCAACTCACTTCCCATACTGGAACAGGAAGAGACAAAAGTAGCTGGAGCAAATAACTGCAGGGAAATAAGGTAAAGGAGGACAAAGGCTTCAACACTGCCATCTCGCGCATGCTCCTTTCACTATTAAGGCCCCTCTCCCATGTCCCATCCTTGCTTTATTTGTGCAGACACTTGAATACGGCCCTGTCACATCTGGTTTGGCCCTAACTTAGGATAGTGAAAATGCTTAAGGTTGCTAACATCATTTCTGGCAGGGCTCCTCTAGACCTTACAAAGTTGTACAACAGGAGGAAATTACACACATGAACCCTTTCCCCAACACAGAGAGGCAATGATGGGAAAAAAGTTCAATCAATTACTAATGGTGTTAAAGGCAATGGAGTCCTGATTAAAAAAAAAGCCTGATAAAATAGAGTCCTGATAAAATGGAGTCCTCAAAAAAAGCTAGCAACCTTAACACTTCCGCCCCGCTAAAAAGACATGATTGGGTTGTGGTTGTGGTAAGTGGATTGATAAATGGGTTGTGAAAAATCAGAGTCCTTAAACCATTGTCCCAACATTCCTCCCATAATAAGCAACAGAATTGTGGTATGGAGAAAAAAACCTTCCTTGTACAGTATCCTTAAGAGTCCTACTGGTATTATTTCTTATTCAATAGGCAGGAGCACGGGCGTCACTGGGGCGTGGCGGGGGGGCGGGCCGCCAGGGGGTGACGCGCGTCATGGGGTGACGCGCGCACCCCCTCGCGCGTCACCTCCGTGACGCGCGTCGCCCTCCGGACGCTCCGAGGCCGGCCCGGGAGCCGGCCTCGGAGCGTCCGACCCCGTCGGCGCTCCAGGGCCTTCTGAACGAAGGCCCAGGCAGCGCGTCAATCCGGGTATTTCCCGGATTTTCGCGCATGCCCAGACCCGTTTTGAGGGCAAAAAGCCCTCAAAACGGGTCTGGGCATGCGCGAAAATCCGGAAAATACCCGGATTGACGCGCTGCTTGGGCCTTCTTTCAGAAGGCCCTGGAGCGCCGACGGGGTCGGACGCTCCAAGGCCGGCTCCCGGGCCGGCCTCGGAGCGTCCGGAGGGGGGCGACGCGATGGGGGGGGGAGCCGGGTGGCCCCCTCCCCCCGCGCCTATAACGTCACGCCCCTAGGGGGGGTGACGCGCGTCCCCGCACCAGGGTGACGCGCGTCCCCGCACCAGGGTGACGCGCGTCCCCGCACCAGGGTGACGCGCGTCTAGTGACGCCAGTGGGCAGGAGCCTTTATTCCCCCATGCAGACAAATGACTAGGTCTTAAAGGCCATCAGCAGCAGGAGAAAGATCAGGCACCTACTTCCAGAGTTGTCTGCAATGTGTCTGTCAAATTCCGAAGCCCTTTCTTCTCCTCCTCCACTCCTTTGAGGGACCGGGCTGTCATTTCCAGCTCTCTGTGAGACAACCATGTAAATGCAGTTAGTGGAAGAACAGAGATTCAAATCCTTAAGTTCACAACAGTCTTATTAACGTTGTCACCTTTTTTTTTCCTGTGCCTGTAACACCTACAGTACAACAGAAGAAGAGCCCTGCTGGATCAAACCAAAATATCCATCTAGTCCAGCTCCCTGTTTCCCTACAGAGGCCAACTAGATGCCTCAGGGTAGCCCAGGAGTGGGACATGTAGGCAAATAGCCCCCCTCCCACTGCTGCTTCCCAGCAACTGGTCTTCAGCTGAACACTGCCTCAAAACCTGAAGGTAGCATTATATAGCCAACAAGATTATCAATGCGTCTAATCCCTTTTTGAAGCCATCCAAGCTCATGCCTTTCACCACATCTTGTGTCAGCAAATTCCGTAGAGGAACCCTGTACTTATATGAAGACGTTCTTCCTTTTCTCTATCCTGAATCTCCTGCCAATCCATTTCTTGGATGAATCTCGGTTCTAGTGTTATGGGAGACTGAGAAAAACTTCTCTCTGTCCCCTTGCTCCACATCATGCATAATAACTATAAGCCCTATAAGGGCTTTAAAAGGTAACTATAGAAGATGCTGGCTCTAGGCTTCCAATGGAAAGACCCGCTTTTCCCCTTGGCCCCCTCCATGGTTGGGACATCGTACCGCTTAATCTGCTCCTGCTCCACCCGCAGATCTTGCACTACCTCCTCAAACTGCTGCTTCTCTGCCTCCAACACTTGGTTGAGCCGCTCCAGCGCCTAGAAGAGAAGAATTGGATCTATTTAGTTTCATTGTTTCACAGTTTGTCAGGCTTTGTTTTATTCAAACAGTATGCTTCACCTTTTCACACAGAACTGTTCAAGGAGCCTTACAGTAACAAAATGGACTATATGCTTTATAGTTCCTCCATGGAAAGCACTGGCTCAGAGGGCCTATCAGGCTCGAATGACCTGTGAATCTTCAGTACCAGTACTAGAGATAGCACCCAATGTGTCATCAAGGAGGGGGGCACCATGGGGGCCAAGCACAAGGCTTTGCCCTGAGCTTCCACCACAGCAATCTGGCACAGACACTGGTCTGAAGCCATATCAACAAAAGAACATGCTGATGTAGACCAAGATAGACCAAGGCAAACATAAGGAGAGAGCTCACAGCGCATCCCTTGGCCACTAGACCCCTGTTCAGGTATTATACCACAGGGGCTTGTGTCCGACAAGCTGCTCCCAGCCCTGCTCTCTCAGTGGAGAGTGTGGCTGCAGTTGCAGACCCTCTCCACACAGGAAGAAATCGTTCCTATGATTACGAACAGTGGACACCCCAGTGCCAGTATTCTTCATGGCAGGGAGAATCTCTCCCTATGGAGAGCATTTGTCGCAGTAGACACACACATTCTAAATGGAGAGAGTGGGGCTTCAGGAGCACATCAGCACAGGACGCCTCCCCCTGCATTGCGTAGGTACTGCCCATGTGATACAACGCCTGAACTGGGTGTAAGTGACCCAGCTGCCTCCCATGGCTTGAAGCTGAAATGGCAGGCATGCTAGGCTACCAGCAAATTGAATGCTGGCTCAGTTGTTAATTGAACTCCACCCTCTATGCATCAAGCAGGTCGCCTGCCTTTTTAAAAAAAAATGTTTAACAGTATTGCAACGTCTCTCACAAGTGGGCAATGAGTTCACTCAGCACACAGCTCAGTGAAGCTACCCTATGGTTAATCCCTGTGGTATCCTCCCAGAAGTTTCTTCAAGTTCAAACCCTACAAATCCCTTCACTTTGAACTTCTAAAGGGAGGGAGAAAGGGCGCAATCCTTTTACAAGCTATGAAAATCTTGCCATTATAAATTTGTTCAATATATTAAATAGTTGGCATGAGAAGAACAAACCTCTGTCTGCTCCCTCTGCAGACACAGCTCTTCCGTCTCCTCCATCAGTTTATCTGCAAACACGAAGGAGAAATGACAGCAGTTTCCATGAAAGGGGCCATTTCAGAACATGGCACACCAACTGCCTGGCTCGTGCTTCTATTATTGCCCTGATCTGAGACCCGTGGCATTGTCTTTTCTCTATGTCCCACCACATTAATGATAACTGAAAACCATGGCTTTTGTTCTGCTTCCAGTGCCTACCTTCTAAGGGGTTCAGTGTGCCAATGTGTAAACGAGAAGTCAACCCACCCCAGAGTCATGACAGAATCTCAGCTTAAGAAAACAAAAGCATGCAGCACTAAGCAGACCAGCTTGTCAAGGTCAGTCAATAGCAACCCAGTGGAGAAGGCTCATCTCTTGCCTTAACAGGCCATGGTGTTCCAAGGAAATAAGGGCAAAACAAACATGGGGTTCCCAATCCTGATGTGAACATGTGTCTGGAGGGAGGGCTTTACAAGACAGAATGGGGGGAAGGTGCTTAACTCCTCCCCATATCCACCAATTCTAGATGGCAAATGGCTCTGCCCTTCTGTTTTTCTATTTGTCTCTCAGTCAGGTTCCAGGATACCAGGTGCCCAGGGGGGAGACATTGACGGGGAGAATTGCTGAGCATGGCAAGGGTTAAATCTCCATCCAGCAAGGTTCTCCTGCAAATGCTCCCTTCCACTCTGCTGCATTCTTAACCTGGGCTGTTCAGTTACAAGCAAGAGAATATCCACCAACGTTCCTGCGATACTCATTAACTCAGCACTATTTTGGTCTGCCCTAATAGCTTGATAGAAACACCTGCTTAATTGAGGTTATTGGATAGAAAAGCAGTTTTGAAGTTACACAGAATCCGCCTTCTCAACCACAGTTCTAGAAAGGAGGCTGCTCAGGAGGATGTCCTGATGTCATACAGGGACTAACTGTGATTTTGCTTATTTAACTACCAATTATAACAGGGGTTGGCAACCTTTCCAGGCAAAGGGGCCGGATGTTTGGCGATGATGTCATCATGTCATCGCCGAACATTGAGGTTGGCGAGCTGCATCAGCACAGGGACTCCGCAAGCCTGGGCAGGCGGCTCTGCCATTTCCTGTCTGGTGCATGGCAAATTGGATGGGAGGCAGCTCAACTCTGTGCGGGCTGGATGACTTTGGGTAGGAGGTCGGATCCAGCCCATGGGCCATAGGTTGCCAACCTCTGGTATAGAGTGATGGGTCTATACAGTATAAGTAATGGTGATGATAAGCATGTTAATGCTCCTGAAATTTAATTCACTGATAATTAGCAGCTGCTTAGTCCAACCTAAATACTCCTGCTTCTCTTTGGCAAGCTGAAGTCCCTGTGCCTCAAGGGTCTCAATCATGGCTTCTCCCAGCTGAGCATTTCTCCAGGTCCTTAAAAAAAAAAGAACAAAGGACAATAAATGAAAGAATGAACATTTATTATTTATTTACTGACACTAACACATTTGTACCCCTTCTTTCCCCTTCGTTTCAAAGTGGCCAAGGGGGCTAACAACAATAATTAAAAACCATAAAATACAGTAAAAAAAACAAAAAAAACCATAATAATCAAATAGAACAAAAAATCACAATAAAATAAGCAGGAAAAATAATAACCAATGCAGAGGACAAAAAAGACAAAAGAAAACTAAAGCGAGAAATTGAAATGAAATAAAAAGGTCTTAAGCCTCTGCCATAAGGCTAACAGGGGGAGTGAAGTTCTTAATCCCAAAGGGAAGGAGTTCCATAACTGTGGTGCCACTATGAAGAAGGCCTTGCCTCTCATTGCCACCAACCCAGCCTTGACAGATGGTGGCACACATAGGAGCCCCCACCCCCCGATGACCTTAGGGGATAGGCTGTCTCATATGAGAGGAAGCAGTCCCTCAAATTTACATCACATCCTTCCTCCAGGGAGCTCAGGGTAGCATGTGTGGTTCCTGCCCTTTTTATCACAACTTCACAACAACCCTGAGAAGTAGGTTAGACTGAGAGACAGTGACTATCCAGGACCAACTAGTGAGTTTCATAGCTGAGTGGAGATTTGAACCTGGGTCGCTCCATTCCTAGTCTGACATTCTACCCATGCACCTTTAATGATACCCTGCTGTAAAGTATATATTCTTCCTTCTGTAACTGTGAAAATAGAAAACTCCTTTTTTAAAAAAGGCAGAGAAATGAGTTGTTCTAAGAAAGCATATTAAACAATGACAGTTGGCAACCCTGCCTGCTCCCATATTATTAACCAAATGAGAGAGGGTAGGATATAATGAAAATAAATTGCCAGTGCTGCAGTGGAATAGGGAACTCATTTCTCCGCGAAGAACAAAAAGGCCATAAAAATGTTGTACCTAAGTCATTCATGCATTGCGTCCGTTTCACCGTCTCTTTCAGTGTACTGGGCCTTTTGGCTCTTGCAGCTCCAGACCTGGCCTTGCTGATGCAACTCTTGTTCTCCTCCTGTCTCCTTCACAGGTATCCCCCTTGCACATCAAACCAATCTGTTGAACACCACAACCACGTTCCTTTGCTGCTTGACAGGCTGCAGACTGGATTTGTGAACCCAAATCCAGTGGGTGTGGGTCAGACACCACCTGGATGTTGGAGCAGGCAGGCTGTAAACCGCTTTGTGAACTTTTTGGTGAAAAGCGGTATATAAATACTGTTGTTGTTGTTATTATTATTATTATTATTATTATTATTATTATTATTAATAATAATAATAATAATAACAATAACAATAACAATAACAATAACAATAACAATAAACCCCAATACCATCCATTTCAGGAGAGGGGCCACTGCAGAAGCTTCTAAAATAGCCCAAGCTGGAATTCCCAATGGTAAAGAATGAACCTAATAACTGGAAGATGAGCTTGATGATATAAACTGAAATTGGGAAATCCAAACCCTCCTTCATTATAGTTGCATCCTCTTCAAAGAAATCCTAAGTGGTGCAGAACCCCATAAAAATACCCGAAACAAAGCATAATGTTTATGAAGATCTCTCTGTGGTTTAGGGATGCATCATTCATTGACTGACATATCCACCCCCAGCTAAGGCCCTTGTTCTAGCACTCCTAGTGGTCCTGACTTGGGATTGGCACTATGTGCTACACATGACCCCCAACCCCTGCTTGTTGCTCAGTCCTGCTACAGAAGACCATTTGGCGAGCTTCTGTTCTGCTTAAATGAAGCCACATTTTTCAAAATGTTCTCGACCTTCACAGCTTCTCTCCGAAGCAGGCGACTAACTGCATGACTGCTGGAGCAATTCTTCAGAGCTATTTTAAACTCCACTGGGCAGTGAAGGTGTTCTTTAGTCATTTGCCTTGCAGCAAATGGTTCAGGCAGTGGCATCAAAGCTGGCAGGGAGACTTTGTACAGCAAACAGAACCAGGCTGTAGACATAGGAAGTTGCTGGAAGGTGAGCCAGCATTCAGAACTCCACCTAAGAGAAGTCTAAAGGCTGGGAGCCAAGTTGGCTTGATGGCATCTTTCATATTTAATGCAGTTTAAGGGTGAGGCAAACTCCATAAAGAGGACTGAAATGGAAATAGAGAGTGGAGTCGGAGGTAGTTTGGTAAGTGTAAGACATAGACAATGGAGGACATGGGCCAAGGACTGGGGCAGACTGTTCAAATGGGCTGAGGTAAGGAGACTCTGTCAGCCATAGGTCTTTGGCTGAGCAAGCAGGATTGGGGGCATGCCATACAAGAGTGTATATAGGACTTTTAGCCAATCAAAAGGCCACGCTGGGAGCCAATCGGGGGCTGGGAGCTCCTGGCATAGGAGTCCTGCCATGTTAGCCAAGTCCCATGTTTCATAAACCTTCCACAAACCACGAATTCAAATATGTTTCAACAACACTCACTAGTTGACAATGATTTCTAGGGAACTATAAATTCTAATGCCAGAGATGACAATTCTCAAATGGATTACATGATCAGTTACTATCTGAAGACTGAAGAGAGGCGAGTCAGTAGTACATGATCTAACCACGCATGCCCTCGAGGTGAATCAATGGCTGAAAAAGTACCAAGTTTGTTATAACCAGGATAACTGACCATGGAGGCAGGACCTGAAACATGTGCAGCTGGGACTCAGGCATGTAGCACTGGGCTGTGTACCTCTAGAGTGCATAGAGTTGCCTTTATAATACAAGCAAATTGATTTCACTTGAGGCTGAGATGGTCTCCCTAGCACAAGTGCTCACCAATGCATAACCTCAAGTAAACCCCTTCGGAGGAGAATGCTGTTTCTAATTGTTCCCTGTAAGCCTCAATGGAATAAAAAGCTTTATAGCTGGGTAAAAAACTGCTGGTAGGAAAGCAGCACAACTAAAGCAGCTTAGCTGATTATTACAGGGCTCTGAAAGTTCCCCATCTGTTTTGGGAGAGCTCCTTTGTGCAGATTCCTCTCCTTTCCTAAATCTCAGAGCTGGAAAGAGCTTGCCAGTGCTTTGCAAGAGGCTGGAGCTGCTCGTTTCATTAGCAGAAACCCTGCATGGGGAAAAGGCCAGGATTAGCATTACTAGACACCAACAACAACCTGATCCTATGCTTGAACCACGCTTGCCTAAATCCACTGAAATCAACGCTTAAGCATGCTTAACTCTGCATAGGATTGCAGCTACACAGCCTAATATTTTGCATGGCTACTCAGGAGAGAGTCCTATTGAACTGAGTGGGACTCGCATCAAAGTAACGTTACCTTCAGGGATGTGGATCAAGTCTCTGACTCCAAGTCTCATGTCAAGTCCCAAGTCTTTGCCCCCAAGTCCCGAGTCTTTGGTTGCGAGTCCCTATCTATTTAATGGGGAAAACGGGTTTAAAGCTGAATAAAATTTGACTTGTCGTAAAAGGATCCAAGTCTCAAGTCGAGTTTTTCGAGTCTTTTACCATCACGGAGTCAAGTCCAAGTCGAGTCATTGGCACAACTTGAGTCTGACTCGAATCCGAGTCAACAGAGTCAAGTCTACATCACTGGTTACCTCCACACGAGGTGTTTGCAAGAGGCTGGAATTGCCTTCTTTTGCTCACTCGCTTTCTACAGAGCACCCAAGTGATGTTGTTAAATTGTTGCATTCCAAGGTGGTTATTTTGAGACCTATTCCTTTGTGTTTTCTTTCGTAAACTTCTTTTTATTATAAATACAATTGTGGTGCAAGCCTGTTGAGTGTGAACAGGCAAAGCACTATTCTTACACACCCACATGCCAGAGCTTTGGAGGAGGGAAGAAGAGGAGGAGACTATGGAAAGGGCTTAAGCCGCTTAAGGAAGGAATCTGCTTTTACTGGCACTGGCAGCAGCGGTGAAACAAGGGTGGAGCGAAGGCAAGTAGTTCTGCAAGACTCCGTTACACTGGAGTCAGCGGCCCCTCCCCCTTGCTGTTGGAGCCATTCCAGCAGCAACAGGGGAGTGTCCTGCGTGTTGCCTTTGCTGCCAGAATGGCTCCAACAGCAAGGGGGAGGGGCCGTTGACTCCGGTGTAACGGAGTCTTGCAGAACTACTTGC
This sequence comes from Plestiodon gilberti rubricaudatus, assembly GCA_026170595.1. Classification (NCBI taxonomy): domain Eukaryota; kingdom Metazoa; phylum Chordata; class Lepidosauria; order Squamata; family Scincidae; genus Plestiodon; species Plestiodon gilberti. The sequence goes on along the minus strand of JANXHW010000001.1, from coordinate 257,970,258 downwards.
CTTCACTCCACCCTTGTTACGCCTCTGACTGGCAGAAGTCTCTGCATGAACAAAGTGGGAACCATCACATTCCATTCTCACCTTCTGCTTCCCAAGCAGAGGTCAAGGATAGAGACAGTACCTTCCCACTCCCTTTCCACACATTCAGTTTACACATGGAGGAAATTGAGAGCAATGACTACTAGTAAGAACGCTACCTCCTTAGTGGAGACAGTGGCAATGCCAGGATACCTCAAAGTAAGAGCAAGGCAGGCTTACTGGAGGGACTGCTCGAGTGCCCATGATGTACTCACACTTTTCCAGACTCTTGTAGCAGCTCCAACCACTGGGCTTGTTCATACTCTGATTCTGCTGCGAGGACAATATTACCCTTAAAAAAAAAAATCAAAGTGGTTATGAAAAGAAGCTGGTATGTAAGTATGCCCCATCAAGGTGGGGGGGGGGGGGGAGCCACAAGCACTGTTCCCATATATGTTGCTCTGGGGGGAAAAGAAGAGCATCTGTGGTTGTATGTATCTGTACTACAAACATATATCAGGGTTTTTTTTTAACATGAGTTTATTTCCCATGGCTTCAGCAACAGAATCCTAGGATTTGTAGTTTGGGTAGAGATTCCTAGCCGCCCCCCCCCCACTACAGTTTTTGGGGGGTTCCTTGGAGAGAAAGAACAACTATTAAATTAAATCAGTGTAACTATGTAGTGAGCATAACCCCCCCCCCCTGTATTGCTGGGATAACACTTTTTGGCCCCTCATCTCTGCCATAGGGAGTGGGGGTTCTGCAAGCAAGGACTGAGGGAGAGTTCCTAAGAATAAAGGAAGATATTGCTTTCCTCACTTTTGGTTTTACTACCTATTGAATAAATCTTACTGTGCAATCCTATGCATATTTACTCAGAAGTAAGTCTCATTGTGTTCAGTGGCGCTTACTCCCAGGAAAGTCTTATAGGATTGCAGCCTCGGTTCCCGTCTTCCCCTTATTTTAAGTTGCCTTCTGTTCCCCCCTATATCCTTGCTTACAGGAAACATAGGGGCAGTGAGCTGGAGGCTCCGCATATTCATTTGGGCCCTGGTATTACACCCTGCTGCTCTGCCACAGTTCAAAACAGGATAAGGCCCCACAGTTTCTTCCACCACAACCAGAGGATGCTGGTGGAGGAAAGTGGAATTACTGTACATTTGAGGTCTGTTTTGAACCACTGCAAACTGGGCATGTTTAAGCCTGTTCTGTAGAAACAGATGGCCTATGAGCCTCAGGAACTTTGGATACCATAACTACGACTAGCTCCCTTGTTAGGAGTGATGATAGGTATAGAATATAAGCCTGGGTGGACACAGTCTGTCAAAGCATGCGCTGAAGCAACACATTGGCAAAAAGAAAATGAATGAGACGACTGTGGCACATCCACGCTGTGTTTCTCTAGAAGAGAAACATGCCTTTAGTTTTAACAGCTTGTGGCAGCACTAAGAGAGGTATTCAGTTAAACAAAAAAGTGCACTTACATGGAAGTCCTCATGGGAGATTTTCATTGCATAAGGCATGTTGGGCTCTTCTTTGGCTTCTACAATGCAGCCACCAAGAGGTATGACACCCTGAGGAGGCAATAAAGATTAAGTTTGTGGGGAAGGATCACAGCAAACTCTGTCCTAACAGGCATTGATCATGACAACTTCTGGTCCATTTAATAGTAGGTCTGATGTGTTATATAGAGGATAAAAGTACTGTATGTGCGTATTGTTATGAAATTAGGTAATGGTTTGTGACTAAAATATTAGCTGAATGAGGGTGGATCAACTGCCCTTACATGCTGAAACTTTGAGCAGACAGGATTAAAATTCTGGTTGCAAACATTTCTGAGGTAATGCATGTGAAATGCAGAACACTCCAAGTGCTAAGTCTGATCATGATAGTTTTTAGAGTTGGTCTTCATGAGTCATGACAGCCCCCTTCTATTGTAAGAGGGTAAGCACTGCAACACACAATAGGCCTATGCCTCATTAAGAGGGAGATCTCTTTTTCTGAGATACAACAGTGGTCTCTGTGACTGGGACAGGATTGGGACCTCCATTTGCGTGTTTTAGAGGGACAAGCACACTGTGTGTGTGTGTGTGTGTGTGTGTGTGTGTGTGTGTGTATATATATATATCCAAGTACATAGAGCTTTATGTACTTGGGTAACGTATAAGTCCCTGCCAAACAGGACCAGCCCAAGGCCTGCTAGTGTCTGCACTGATGCACCAAATGCCACCCCCTTACCCAGTGGCGTGCCAGCAGCAGCCATTCCTCCTGCTCCCTGGAATCAAGAAGGCAGAGGGGGGGGGGAGCAGAGAAGGAAGTGTGGAGGAGAGGGAAGTGGTGAGCTCAAGTGTCTTCAATGCTCTAGTCTAGTTTATGACTCTTCTCTCCTCCCTCCCCTGCTCCATTCATTCCTCTTCTGTTTTTCAAATTGAGGGAGCAGCAGGAGGAGGAGCAGTGATGGTGGTGGTGGGGGCAGATGGGGGGGCAGGTTCCTCCCACTGCCACTCAGCTGCCGGAGGCGACTGCTTCGGTCAGTCTCATGGATGGGCTTCCCTGGTCCCACAAGTTCTATTCTGAAGCTGCCCTTAGAGAACATTGATTCTAGCTCCAGTTCTCTGCGAGAGACCAGACCACATTAACCGAGTATGTTTGTCAATGCTGCCTACCTTGGGGTGTATATTAAAGTACCGATTGTTTTCAAAGTTCTTCTTTTCACTCTCAGCATAGTAGAGCAGAAAACTCTCCTTGATTATAAAGAACCTGGATGAAAAGAAGAAGAGGATATTATTCAGTCTTTAGGTAGCACAGTGAAAACCCTTACCAGCCAGATAATTTCACATTAGGGTACCCATCCTCCTAACATATTGATACAGTCACCCTCCATCTTAGGTGCAGTTGATTTGCACAAATTTGACTATATGCACTTGGCTGGCAAGCAAGCAAGCAAGCAAGCAAGCAAGCACGCACGCACGCACGCACACACACACACACACACAGAGACAGAGAGAGAGAGAGAGAGAGAGAGAGAGAGAAAACAACAGTTTAAATAGGGAAAGTGATTCCACTTTCTAAATACATGCCTGAAAGTAACCCTGAGATCGGAGAATCAAGGTGATGTTCCCTCAGTTCCTGCCTATGTCTCATAATTTTTAAAGACACAATACCTATTTTTCCAATGTCAGGGATTTTCCAAGGTAATTTTGAGCATAGTAGGCAATGTGCTGACCCTGGAGTGTAGCCCTCACATAAGATAAGGGGCAACTGAATCTGCCACCAGGCTAGACGATGATACTGTGGAAAGTGCTAACACTACTGAACTGTCCTGAACCTGAAGGTCTCTGTAGCAATATGCACCACACATGGAAACATATTCTCAGAGAGCCCAGTTCTACTGCAACGTCCTATTCTCCTGTGTTGGCTCTCATTCATGACACAGGAACTCTACAGTGCTAAGAAAGTGTGCTAACTGGAAACATCAAAGCCACTGACATTGTCTAGGGATCCGAGGCCTCAAGTGCAATGTAATTTTCCTGGTTGGAAATTTGTTTTGAATGTACAGGACTCACAGCCATAAAAGGAGCTGGAGAGGTTTGCAGTGGCTCTTATTGTTTTGGGTGATGGTGGGCTTGCTCTTAATTGCCAATATATTTCAGAGCAATTCCAATTCTCCGTCTTGGCAAGGGAAAGGCATTTTCTGTCGAAGCAAGATAAAAAGCCTCTTGATTCACGTTCCCAGTTGCTCCTGCTCCTTGGGTAGCGGCTTCTCTCCTTACCCCATAACTCAGCCCAGAAGTGCTTCTGCCAACAACGGCATGGCTGAGTGCTGATGGCTGCTTCCCTCTCTCAAGGTCGAAGGGCCAGGTGGAGAACTCCATAAGAGCCCAAGGTCTGTTGCTACCCCCTTCTGCGTGAGTCACTTGGCTCTTCCTCTTTCAGCTTATTATGGTAAATACGTGATACCCAGTGTCCTTTTAAAATGAAAACTGTTTGGTGCCATGAGACTTTTTGAAAAGGATTGAGAGCAAAACTGAAACATGTGCATGACCAGGACTGTAACAAGGAAGGACGTGATGTCTATGCCACGTTTGTATTCCTGCACCAGGAGCCATGCTGTAAGGACTTCCCCAAGGCCAGAAGGTGAACCAGAGGGAAGGCATACCTGAGCAGCAGACTCCATTTTAACATGTGTCCAAGAAGTTCTCACTGACTCTACTCTGCATTCCCCCCCCCCCCACACACTGATACGTTTCTGGGAGAAGACAATACAGAGGACATTCCAGAGACTTGGCTTTGTCAGCAGACTCCATTTCGCCATTTGGTCAAGCTCTCACAAAACTCTGCATTCCCCCCCCCCCACTGTGATGCTAAATATCTTCCAAGACAAGATAATACAGTGCTACCTGAGATGAGTCATACCAGCTTCTGCTTTTGTCACCTTAAGTACAGGATCATCAAACCATCTCTCCTCATCTCCCCTCATCCTCCCTCCCAATGTATGTGTATGTATGTCTCCACCCCCACAGTTCTACCTCCTTTTGCAGCGTAAGACCCCAAGAACTCCTCCCCTATGGGTAGGCTTAAAATGCAGGCTGCCAGCCTGGCAGCCCTCTCTCTCTCTTTGCATTCTGGGAATAGGTGTAGGTGAGCTCTGTGTGCTCCATCTTCTCTCCCTCTCTCCCCTTCCCTTCTCCCCCCACTCTCCCTTTTGACTTCTCAGTCATTCTACAGCTCAGTCATTCTACAGACTGCTAGTCTGACCAGTTCAGACCCAATCGCTTCATCCTCTTTTCATCCAATGCTCACTGTTATGCCAGAACTACAGCATTTGCAGCAGCCAAGATGAACTCTCCAGGAGTATTAGGTGACTATGACCCAAGTAAATCAAGATCCCTTCTAATTCTTTGTACTTCTACCTAAGCTCCTAGATCTGTATGCTTTGGGAGTATGATTGAAGTGATGCATATTGAACTGTATTTTCTTTTTGTATGATTCTTGCCTGAACTATTTAGTAAATATTGGAAAGCAACCACGTGTGTTCTCAATATTATTTAAAAGGGAATTCTGTGAAGCTGGACTCTGGTATACACAGGTAAAGATCCCAGAACATGCCAAATTGCTATATTTAAAGCTATTCCCCAAAGTAACTGGCATTTTGGCTAACATACGTGAACTCAGCCCTGGGGGTGGAGGGAAATTAAGGACTTCCAGTTGATAATAATGTAGGCAGAGTAAGTTCAACTGTCGCTGCCCTGCTGGAGACCAAACTACATGTTACATTAATGTGAAGTTTGGCCCTGTGTGTGTGTTGGGGGTGGGGTGGGTGGGTTGTTACTTAAGCAACAACCCACCGACGAGCGTCCCCTTCCCCGAGTAGACATTTTCCGCCGCTGGGTGCCTGCCTGCGGTGGAGCTCAGGATCCGGCGGGCAGCCTGGGCCACCCGGCAGATCCTTACGTGAGGATTGCGCTGATAGAAAGGTAACAGCAATGACAGCTCTTAAACCTTTCTTTTGCACTTTCATCTTGACTATATATCCAATACCAAACCATTAAGGCTTCTTGAGACTCTTGCTCCTATTCCTGAAATCTCTTTGTCCTCCTGTCCCATGGAAACAGGGCCTCTTATGCTAGTGCTTCACACAAACCCAGCAGAACCAGTATTCCCTCGCATGAGAAGTCCACTCAGGTAATATGGCACCTGGCCAGAGGAAAGCATTTTTTTCCCAGCATCTATCATGCCACTGCAGTAACATATGAATTGGGCTTGGCCAGTAGGAAAGAACCATCATTGCAATCCTATGCATGTCTACTCAGAAGTCCCACTGAGTTCAATAAGACTTACTCCCAAACACATATGAACAGGATTGCAGCTTAAGAATTCTATGAGGAGGAAGTGGCTTGGCAGGAGCACAGAACTGGGGAGCACAGGAGCACAGAACCTCTTCCGGGGGGGGGGGGCTCCAAAGATTTCTCTGCAGTGCATTTTCTAAATAAGAATCTCAGAATGTCTATGTGATGCAGATGAGAGAGAGAGTGACTGTTAAGAAGTTCCCTTACGAAATCTGATAATGTTATTTTAAACCTATGAGCTGCCTCCCTCTGCTGCCATTATTATTATTATTATTATTGGTTAGTGAGCATGGTAATCCCCGATTAAGATTTTTTTCCCCTAAAGCCAGATTTGACCCTGAGCAGAGATGACAATGGTACTCGGAGCTTAATGAAGTTTTAAAGTTCTGAGCTCAGGAAGCCAGACTGTGCCTTTACAAGCAACATGTAACAAACAGTCTGGATTTTAAGGGTCATCTTTTTTCATCACCTCCACCCCAACTGCATGGAACCCAACAGGACATAAATTAAATAAGTCCTTAAGTTTTCACAACTAGACCAAATGACGGAGTTTAAAACTTCCATTGTGCCAGGAAAATCCGGCAGAATTTGTCCATGTTGTGCCTGGAAGTTTTGAAACACTTTATCATATGTATAGTGTATGGCAACTGTACTATGCACACAATCCATAGCACCCCTTGCCTATCAAAATTCATACTGCAACTGAAAAAGATGCAAGAATGCTCTCAGGGTCTGTGTAGTGGGGATTATTTCTGTACGGGCGGAAGAGAGACTCCCCCTTAACATTGTTATATCCTCAGTCATGCCTCCCTTTCCGAGCAGGGGGATGTTCCAGGGGCACATTGTTTCCTGCGTTTGGGCTCCCTTTAGAGGTGAAAGCACTGAAGGCTTACAGTAACATATTGCTTTATTTACAAATGTGCAGCTTTGAGCATTGGGTGAATTTAAGTAGTATATGCTCCTTTCAGCAACATCAGTTTGCAGTTGCTAGCTGCCAGCTCTTCCATGTGGTTTCCATTGCAGTCTCTCTCAGTTCCAACCCCATCTCAGTCCCTGTGGCTGCAATCCTATACTACACACTTTCCTGGGAGTAAGCCCCATTGAACGCAATGAGACTTACTTTTGAGTAGACAAGCATAGGCTTGTGCAGCCTATATGCCTACCAGAATCTACAGCCCATGCCTTCTGTGCCTTTCTCTCTGACCACACAAAGGCAGAAGTGCATCACCTGACGCACCTCAGCCCCACTTCTCAGGTAGACGTAAATTGTCCTGAGGGTCCCCAGACTGAGGCTCCCATTCAGGCCCATGAGGCCCATGTTAAGAACCATTAATTGGCCTCCTGGGTTATTACATGGTCTGAGTGCCAACCTTTGCCTGAATTTCGGCCTACTGGATTCTTAGCTTATCACACAGAGATGGCCAGCTAAAATGTTATCATGTAAGAGCAGATGTTCCAATATTGAAAAATATAACTCCCCAACAGCATTTGTAAGAGCTTTTCCCGTAACAGCATTACATAACATAACCTTGCTCTAATCTCAGCAGCTGAATGATAACAATGTCAAAAAAAGAAACATGGCGGTGATGATGGGAAGCCTGTTTCCCCTGGTTGTTATTTGTAATTGCAGATGCTTCTCCTAGTAGTGAAATTGACTAAGGCAGCCTCTGGTCCAGTCAGTTTCACTTCACTGCAGGGCACTGTGGGAGTAGTAGCCTTGCTTTCCATGATCTGCTCCATTTTTAAAGGATCCAGGATTTAGGAAAATGGATAAGAACTTGTTTAAAAAACAATAATACTGTATTGAGAATGGTTACAAAACTGCACAAGATGTGACATGGAGTAGGGTGTTACTCAACTTCAGTGATCTCAAATAGGCACACACATGGCAATCACACACACTAACTGCCGGTTGTAGTGATAGTGATAGCTGGAGGTCATAATGTTCAGGAGAGCTTACTATATAATGCGATATGTCAAGCAGTTGTAAATACTGCAGCTGGATCAGAGATCTTTCATCATTGGGAGGTTTCAGGATTCCCATAGTGTGGATACATAGTCTGGTCCACAGAGGAGGATGTCAACAGCATACTGATAAACATTACACCAAATTTCAACACAATCTCATTTAGCAGCTCAACATAGTTATTATGAGTAAGAGGGGGAGAGCTACCATGGGATCTTGACTAGGTCAAATAGCAGAGGTAATCCCCGGCCGTTTGCAAAGGTAATAGCAAAGATTCCCCCTTCTTCTTATGCCACTCAAATGATATACAACCATAATTTGTGTTTCAGTGTAAGTCAACATTAAATTTCCCGATAAAATTACATGGAGAAGTCTTTAAGTTACAGAATTATAATATTACCGTAAGTCTATTCGTTCTAGAACCAGATTATTTATTAATTATTATTATTATTATTATTATTAAGAATACTGGTATACTGCTTTTAGTAGTTCCCAAAGCAGTTTACATAGCTAAATAAACAAAGGAATTGTTCTGCACTTGCCCCATAAATGCAAGAATTGATGCTGACTGTACCCGTGATCCACTAGATCCTCGTTATGTTTCATTGTGCACACACCTGGGGTAGTTGGGACTGTTTATGTTGGGGAGAAAAAACCCATAGTGTGTGATCAGTCTACAGAAAGTCTGTTTTCCACTGATAAGTTTTTGTGCCTCATAAGCATAGTCAATGACATTAGTTAGGTAATGTTTATAAAGTGTTTTGAAAACATAAAAGGGCCAAGTTAAGTATTCCCAATAGATTATAACATCATTGCTAGGCCTTCAAGCTAACGATGGCTTTTTGGAATAACTCCAGGAACTAAGTATAGCAAGTAATTGATGTGGAATGGAGTGATTTTCATCCTCTGGGATATTCAGTAAAAGTGGGTCAGCCTCTTAGGTTGTTAAAATCTGAAGCCTCTCAACCTGTTGTATGTTGAGGCTAAGATTTTAAGACTTGTCTCCCACTCTGCAGCAGAGGTGTCGCTGGAGGGGGGGGGGGACAGTACTGTAAGTTCCTCACCATTCCACTCCCTGTTTACTCCCCGGTACGAGGTGGTCCCGCCCCCTCACCCTCGGAGCCATTCCATGCGGCCACTGCTGCGAAGGCAACGGGCAGGAGACTCCCTGCCCGTTGCCTTCGCCACACTGAATAGCTCCAACGGCGAGGGGGTGGGGCCACCTCGTACCAGGGAGTAAATGGGGAGTGGAACGGTGAGGAACTTACAGTACCACCCCCCCTCCAGTGATGCCTCTGCTCTGCAGACAGAGGTACGAGGGGAAAGCATGGAAGGAACTGTGTACACACCAACTGGAAGAGAGACAGTCACAATTCATTATAAAGATATATGTTCCTTCCTCCAATGTGACAGATTCGGAGAATCTTTGTAAAAGGCCTTGCTGCTCCCAGTGGGAGTTGAAGTAATGCATCATATTTACAGGACCCTGTCTTGTTTTGTCAATCACTGCTCAAGAACATGGTAGAACCCAGATAATGAGCAAAATCACCTGGGAATCTCTCTCATAGTAATGGACCTAGAGTGAGTAAGTCAGGATCACACACAACTACTGTATAAGCAACTCCCTTTCATTCCAGTAGGGCTTAGCAGGCCAGAGGATGTTGCCGGACGGATTGTTGCTAACATGATACATATACGTAGATTTTCAGATTCTGGGCTTTAGACAAGCCCATGATTTAACATCCATGGTTCCATTCCATTCTCCTAATCACTGAGTTCGTAGGAATCAGCCTCTGCTCCCAACTCAATTGTTAATTTTTCTATGAACCACTTATTTTGTTTCTCAGATAAAAACTCCTATCTTCCTTTTATCGTAAAAACTGATTAATACAATAGTCTCAGAATCCTGGTATGAGCATTTCTAGAATTGTATTGCAAGGACGATTGTATTGCAAGGAGATAGTGATGTGCTAAGGCCTTCCCAGTCGCGTTGTCAGCTGGGTTTCGGGCTTGAAAGTGATTAATTCCTCACTAATTGGTAGAGGCAAGCTAATAAGCATGGTTTGCCTTTTTTCTTCCACCGCTAACTTTTTGAATTGGATGAGTGTTCTTGTTTCCTTTGCTTATCTCAACTTGGAAAGTATTGGGCATTGCTCCAAGGTCAAACACCTGCAGTTGAGGGGCCCAGTTTGTTTGAATCTACTTCATATATAAATACTGTATATATTATATATATATTCATATGGTTTTCCCCTAGCAGGTTTTCTTTTCCTACTAATTAATTGGGACATAATTAATAGCTATAATCAGGCATCGTAAGCATATATAAGGAAGCCCGGAGCCCGTTATCCACCATGAGCATCAGTGCTGACCTTCTGCAGGGGTGCTGTACACCATAGCCTTGAGGAGTGTCCCTGTTGCTGAACCTTTACTCCCAGCAATGCCAGGGGCGCAACTTGCGCAAGCATGCCCTCTGTACTGTCTGCTTTCTAGAGATGGATAACGCTGCTTATGTGTTATCAATAAAAGGCTGCGGCTTAACTATTGCTCTGTCAATTACTTCTGAATTCAAAAAGAGCCCTTGCCCTCTTGGCAAAACAACATTGTACAATGTAAAATGGAGCTGTGACAAAATATGACATTCATATTTTATTGTCACAGTATGGCCTTATACTAAATCTGTTTTCTTGCTTACTGAAAGACCCTGTCTTTGTCTCTAAAACAATTTCAACAGGTTGAGTTGGGTACCAGATATTGGAGGTGGGCAGTGGGGGAATAATCTGCTGTGAACTTTTTTGAACAGCAGTTTCCTCAGGTGCTCAGACAAATTTCCCCTAATTAATCAATACCAATTTGTACATGACCTTGGACATCCTGTGATCAGCAGTCTGGCATAAAGGTGGAAGCAGAAAGGAAGGAAGGAGTTTAACTTTTTGGGAATTACAAATATATGCAAATGTTGGGTGAGGGCTTCTTTACACTTCCAAGCTAAGAGGAACATTTTTTTTCTGGCTCTTACATGACAAAAAACAGATTGCGCAAGAGATTCACAGTGTTGCATGAATTGCCGGACTAACTACTTGTCTCTCAGAAGCAAAAGCAGACTTTGGCCTTGGAGTTGGCACGATCAGGGCACTTTTTAACCTTCATCAATCATAGAAGTCAATTATCCATCTTGCTCAAAGACAAGTGTATATAGAGTACATAAGCTTTGCCATGAAAACCAGACCATTAAGCCAACATGGCAGCCTCTAATAGTAGATAATAGTTTTCAGTTATTCAAAGGAGGATGAAAAATATCTCCTTGCCAGCCTGTTTGATGTACCTTGTGCAATGCATGGAAATGGTTCAGGCCCCTACCTCAAATTAACAGTAGAAAGTGAAAACTTTTCATAAACTTGTTCTGAAAGAGAATAGTTCCTCAGGACCACTGGCTAACATTCCACAAGTTCCTCTGTCAAGCATATTCCTATAAATCCTGGCCATCCACAAATGATTAGTAATTCAGAAGAACACATAAAATGGAAGATATTTTAAGTAAAAACAGCAAGGATAGTGATGAAGGGGCAACCACAAAAGCCTCCCTGTAGGCTGTAGCTTTTCATAAATCCATCACATACAACAGGGCCTTTTAAAACCTCCCACAGCCTGTATATCCCCCATACCATCTGGAAGTCTCAACATATAATCAATCCTTTCATTTTTAGTGGCTGGCACACATGAACACAATGAAATAGCAATTCGTTACATGGCAAAATCCCCCCAAGTAGCTGCCATTGTTTGGGATGGTGACTCATGGACATGATGAATATGCCAATACATATCGGGAGCTCACTGCATCTTAGATTATTTTTTAATGTAGGTTGAGCAAAGAAGCCGTTAATTTCATGCTCCCCCAAGCCTAAACAATGGAGAGTTCAAGACAGCTTTTACAAGGCTCATTTCCTTTGCAGAAGAGAGCCCTGTAGGTTTATGGTGTCTACATTTACAAATTTATAGACTGAGTAGACATAGACAAGCACACGTGGAAGTTGTTCTAGACCAGGGGTGGCCAACCTTTCAACATGAATGCTCCTGGCCCTTTAAATACAGGTGAGAGTATTTCAGCAGGTGCAGCTGCTTTAGCAGCACCATCAGCACTTGCAGCTGCCACGATTCTGTCTTCTACACAACTCTTAAGAACGCAGAGGCCCTAATGGTGGAAGGTTGGCCACCTCTGTTCTAGACCCTCTCAAAGCAACCTTGGCACCCTGGATCATAAAATAACAAAACACCTTCTCCCTAAACCCTCGGGCCTCAGCAACTGCCCAGTTCTGAGCAGGGGAAACTGGTTTCTTGCCCATCCTGGCACCTGAGTGAGACTCACACTCCAAGTTCATGGAAGAGCTACCTGCCCATGGTCATCCGCCAATGGGCAAGCCCTGCCACATCTAGGCAACGACCACTTTTTCACATCCCAGAACAAAACAGTATGGTTCACACATGTGCGTTCCACATTAGGTAAAGGTAAAGGTTCCCCTCACTCGAAAGCTAGTTGATACCAACTCTAGGGGTGGTGCTCATCTCCGTTTCAAAGCTGAAGAGCCAGCTCTGTCTGAAGATGCTTCCATGGTCATGTGGCTGGCGTGACTAGCAGAACACTGTTACCTTCCTGCCAAAGCGGTACCAATTTATCTACTTGAAATTTCTTGAAGACGGGAGCTCACACCCTCATGCGGCACTTGGGTCTCGAACTGCTGATCTGCCTACCTTCCAGTCTGCAGTTCAGCGTCTTAACCACTGAGCCACCGCAACGTTCCACATTACCAACTAGTAACTGCACTTGAAAAGGATATGTGTCAACTCTCACAAATCCATCCTGCTCTTGCCTTGCCTTGGGCAGCAGTAACATACTCTTTCTTTGCTTCCAGTGACACCGACCTCACTGAATTTCATACTGCTCTTTGCTACTAAACTGTGAACTCCCCCCTTTGGGATGCTGTTGCAGCGTCTCCAGCTGCAAGCACCAACTCTGCCCTCTTTCTGCACAGATGCAAATCTTTGAGTAATACCATCCGCTGAAGGGGACGATGCCCAGCAATAAAACAGCGTTAAATTAATAATGACCTTCAGACACTGGAATTGCAGAGAAGCAATTTGGTTTGGAAGACAGGAACATTTGAGGGAATTTTCATCTGGTAGCGGGGAAATCTTTGCCCTTCTGTATTCTCTCTTGCAGGGGAAAACACCAGTCGTTGGCTCCTTTCTCAAACCCAGTGACTTTTTAAAAACGCAATTTGCTTATAAACCAGAAAGCACCTTGGCTGTGGGGTCTTTTCTCATCACAAATGAGCCCACATTTACATTCTGCAGAGCTAAGCTGATGAAACACAAAGAAAGATGGGGGGGGGGGCTGGAACACTACATTCCCTGGCAGCCCACAGCAGGGGTTGTGACTTACATCCGGAAAAAGGAGCAGGACAAGAAGGTTAACCCCCTCCCCCAGACAAACGACAGTCATTGGAGATGTGATCGATCAAGAGCTGACTTTCTTCATGTGTGGTGGAGTTGCCCCACAATTCAAATATTCAGAGGAAGCTGTGCAAATATCCTATCCCTATGGATGCAGTATTGATGCCATTTGGAAGGGCAAAGTCAAAGCACATTAATTAAATGGAACTTGCTAAAACTGCCAAAATGGTGATTGCCAAAGAAAAGGCACAAATGTTTAAAAAGTAGCTTGTGAAAGTTTAGAAATTTGCAGGATGTTGAAATTGAGAACATCCATTCCATCTTGGAATCTCCATTCCAAACCCGTCCCTTTTTTATTGTATTCAAGATAATTAGATCACACACACACACACACACACACACACACACACACACACACACACACACACACACACACACACACACACCAAGATTTTTCTTTGATCTAAAGTTTCTGTTAATCCTTACTTATGTAGCATAAATTATATAGTTGCAGGCGTAATGTTTTTACAATCCTCCCCCCCCCCTCATTGCAGTCACAATCTCTCTCTCTCTCTCTCTCTCTCTCTCTCTCTCTCTCTCTCTCTCTCTCTCTCTCTCTCTCTCTCTCTCTCTCTCTCTCTGGTACCTTTCAAAGAAATGTGAAGAGATGGAAGATCTGAACACATATCTCCAATTGCTCATTTAGTTTGACTCCTATTTTGCCATTTGGTCTGATCCTGACAGCTAGTCTGACTCTGAACTAGCTAGAACCTGCATGGGAATCAGCACAGCAGCCACGTCTATAACACTCCGAGTCAGTCAGTCATCTGCAAATACTTCATTTGCATTGAGCATTGAGAATCACTGCATTTAACCTGTTTTCATCATAGTCACAAGTGCCGTGACATTTGCTCCTGCAACTCTGCCTCCTCCTCGGCCACACAAAGGGTCTTGTGCTCTCTTAATGATGCCACTTGCCCTGTCTTGCTGTCCCTGGTGCCTGGAATATGCCCACCGAATAATGTTGTGGTAACGCCTTTGTCTTCCTTCAAAACCAGCCTTTTCTGTAAAGGTCTATATACTGTACATTCAAAATGTTTTTAATTCATTTTCAAACAGGATATTTTAGCATTATCTTCTTAACCTTCAGGTGGAAATTGGATATAGATTTAAAAAGATATAAAAGAGCCACCATTGTCAAGATGATGAGTATGGAAAAAAAAACCCATAGGGTTGTAATTCAAGGAAAGTGAATCCTGACTGAGAGCCCTAGAAATCAATGAGAGCTGTTAAACATGGCTAACTTGAGTGCTGTTAATTTCAATGGTGCTCTCCCTCTGGATACAATTCATATACTGTATTTTTGGTCTGGTGTGCAAATGCTACTGGGAACTTATGCTACTTACATAAATTCACACTAATAGCTTGCAATGTACTTTTGAAACTTGATGAACTACTCCCGATTATGAATGTGGTTCTTTAAAACTCAAAAACCAGAGGCATTTCAAGCTTCCTGACAATAGCAGACTGTAACAACACTCTATCTCACAGCAGTGCTTCAAACACTCAGGTCCATCGTCTCGGGCATGGGGGGGGGTATCCTAGATGTTGTTCTTTGGGGTATCACATTTTCTCAACACTGACATGGTCAGGTCCATGCAATTGTGATAGTAAGCGCAAGGAAGAATGTGTAGTGTGTGTAAGTGCAAGGAAGAATGTGTTTGTAAATGTTATAGATCCCTATTGGACAGCGCCCATGACATCTCTAACAGCAACCTCCTCACCTCCATACTCACTTTCTGCCCCTGCACTCTGTGAATCCCAAACGGAAGTTTTAAAAATGCAATTGTTCACCCATCACTCTACAGAAGGTGGGGAAGCAACCACTTCAATCTTGGCACAATTTCTGTTCAACTCTTTTTGTCCCCAGAAGAGGCAGGTGAGTTTCCTGGTCAATACCACACACACCATTAAAAATATGGGACATCAAAGCTCAATGGAAAGTGCTTTCTGAACTTCCAAAGCTTCCTAAAGAAAGCTGGCCCAGTTGTTCCAGCTAGGGCTTCCAAGAGGCAGAGAAGATAAGTAGAGATATCCCAGCTTTAGCAATCTCCAATAAGAGGAGAGGCGCTATTAAGTTATCCAGGCTAACCAGAGAGAGAGAGAGAGAGAGAGAGAGAGAGAGAGAGAGACTCAGACTACACAGACATCTGATTCCCCACACACTGTTAGGCTACTGATTCCACTAAGTGGCAGCTGAGATTTTACCCCAACCTACACTGCGTACTTTCACGGCCTGAACATCCTTCCGGAGCTTCCCTGCCTGCCTTGAATCCAGCTGCTACCTAGGACACACACACTGTGATCTCTGCCTATCTCGAGACTCCCACTGACAGACCCTCTCCCTGCTTCCCCCCTTCCTTCCAGCACAAACTCTGCTGCCCTTTCTTTTTGGTTTGGGCATCGGCCAGCCGGCCAGCTTGTTCCTTGTGACTGCGGCTTTCTGCAGCCCAGTTCTGCCGCTTACCTCCTGGACCATTTGGCAGACGGTCTCCCGAACGGTCTCTTCCAGAGCACTCCATACAGCTGCACTTTGGTGCTGATATCCAGAGCCTCCGAGTCGGCTTGTTCCATGGACGGAGAAGGAGAGACGGAGTTGGATTTGGAAGTGAACATGGTCGGGGGAGAGAGATGGCTCGTTGGTCTAGTTCTCTGCCTCTGCTCTGCAGCTCAGGGAATCCGATTAAATGCAGCCAACCACTCTGTGCGAGCGAGCGAGCGAGCCGGAGGCTGTGCTTTGAATGATCGATAACTGGCCTGCTCAGTCAATATTTGCCTCCCTGATGCAGAGATGATGAGAGCTTCCCCATTCCAGATCACTTCCTGAATATTCCCATCCCAAAGAGGAAAGTCTCTTTCAGAAGGCAGAACGAGCACTCCGATCACTTACAGCGACCGTTCCCCACAGCGTATTTTTTCAGTGTACACCACGAGGGAGGGAGGGAGGGAGAGACCGATGCATAATCACTTCACATGTTACTTGGCAGAAACAAGCAGCCTACTACATTTGGAACATGTGCTGCTTTTGCTGAAGCTGCTCAGGGAGGGAGGGAGGGAGGGAGGATGATCACAGTGCATGAATCCCATTGGCTTTTCCTTCCAAAGTGGAAATCTTTGAATAGGAGTTTTCACACATGGACACTGTGACATGAGATATGGAGCCTGACTCTGCCCAGCATTTCACACAGGGAAGCACCAGAGAGACATGGGCAAGGTCTGCACTCCAACCAGGCTTCACTGGAAGTGAATCCAGCCACGGAACTGGGTTCCCCCCCCCCCCGCCACCATCCTTTTCTGCAAACTTCACTCCTGCTAAGCACTTTCCGGACTTGGCACCTGCTGCAATTCCACAGGCTGGACTGCCCTCCTCTCCGCTCCCCGTGAAGCCCACATGCTGTCATGTCTGCAAGGAGTTAGCAAGCTGCTTTTCACATGAGCGACTGAGGGTGGCCCAGCCCTGAGGCTGAATGAAGCTGCTGCTTCGAGCAGTGGGCAGGAGGGGGCAGAGAACTAGGGAGGGGTACCCCACACCTGTCTGCCACCCCCATCCAGTCCACCGTGCCCCAACTTCAATTGGCACTCCAATCCTCTTCTTGCGCACTGAGAACAAGCAAGTAAGAGAAGTGGGGCAGTGGCAAGCCCCCTCTTCCTCTAGTGCCATTGCTGCAAGCTCTGCCCCATTGCCATCTTGCTCACCCAGCAAGGCGGCCAGGCAGGTGAAGACAAGGAGCCCCCCCCCCGCTCCTCTTTAAATGGCCATCCTCTCTCTGCTTGTGCTCAAGCAGCACAGGCCCAGTGGTGCAGGCCAGAAGCATGGAGCCCCCAGCATGCTGCACCAGACTGCTTGTTTGAAAATGGACATGATGAAGGCAGCAATGGATGGACTGACAGGTGGACCTAAAAGCAGAAAAGCAGTGGGGTGGGTGCGTGCTCTGAATGGCTCCGTTCCTCTGCCCTGCCACGTCTTCCATACCTGGCTGCTTCCATCACTATCCAGGAAGGTGAGCAGGAGGTGGCAGCAGTGATGTGGTGCACACACAGTTATACGGGGGGGGGGGTAGCTGCTGGAGGGATGCACATGGGGGAGAAAAGGTTATACTCCCTCCTTACACAGCATGGTCCCGATCCAAGGCACCCTTCCTCACTGCTCCCCCCCAAAAAAAACAGTTCAAAAAGCTGCATACACCATTATGTGTGTTTCGTTTCACATAGTTTGTACCCAAGTCACTCGTTCTCTTTACGCTTAATTACTGTACACGTGATAGCAGGCAGCTGAATGTGAGAACTGACACATATTGAAAAGTGTGACGATTGCAGCGAGAGGAATGTTCTCTCAGAAGTAGCCCATGCAAGACTTCAGGTGAAGAACACATGTGCGTGAAGCAGCCCTACCACAAGCACAACCCTGCCTGCAGTTCAGGCTATAAATCCATCTCAAAAATGCTTTGACCATTGGTGACGACTCCTGATTACATTATGTTGATGCCTGCCTGCCAATTGGCATTGCACTGTTTTCCAAGAGGATTCCGTGGCACACCGTGGCACCCCTGGCTTGTCTCCGCGGCTCCCCTGGGAGCAGCGCCTCCCAGTTTGGGAACCACTGTATTAGACTGTTTTAATGTGCAGGGCCAGGATGCATGTGTTTTACAGTGGTACGCTGATGCCACCCTACTGCACGCCTTGGAACGATAGGGCCATGCGTGTTACCACCATAGATATTGCTGCCTGTTGTTGCCTTGATTCTGTGCTTGACAAGTCTGGCAGCTGAGTAGATTCACAATCAGTTGTGGGCAGGCTTCAGATTTGTGAACAAGCAGCACACAAGGAATTGTTGACAAGCCTCTCAACAGATTTTAATGCTCCTCTGGGCACTTTGCAGTAGACGCACAAGGAAAGCCTACAGGGGCTTCTGCCACTGTCTCCCCTTTCAGAAGACACAGGGGACTATTACCTTCTCTTCCATTCGCCAGCCATCTCTACTTGCTAGCCACAGGGCGAGATGTTCCAGGCCACCATGAAATTAGTTGCACGGGAGACTAACTAGGGAAAGCAAATGGGCAGCAAAGCTGGTTGCCCTTCTATTTTCAGGTACCAAGTCCACTGCCTTCAAACGAGGTTGGGCAAAGGAGAAGTCAAAGAAGGCTTTGCTGGACCACACAATTATTACGGGTAGGTCTGTACATAAGTCGAAACATTATTGATGAGAAAAACAAAATTGTGAACAACTTTCTGTAGTAGTTGAAAAACAGCACAGAAATATTTGTTATACACAGTCATCTATAAAATAGATAATTGATTCCCTAGTGAATGTACACTCTGTGGTAACCCTGCTTTTTATTGTGCAATGTACAAAATGGGCCTTAGAGCAGCTTAGATGGGGCGGGGGGCTACATTTGCATTAGTTGCATTTTACAGTTTACAAGTTACAAATGCAAACTGTATTGTTGCAGAGGAACACAAGTACAGTTCTTTTAAGTACAGGTGCCCCCCCCCGTTAACGATTACTCACTTAAAAACGATCCGCATATACGATGGAGGTTCCCAAAGTGTAAACAAAGCTACAGTACTGTATTTTAAATACAAAAAAAAAATGTCATCTTTGACTGGCAAGTAACTGATCCAGTTTGCTCATTCATCCTGCAGGGAAGGGGGGGGGGGGACGGAGGAAGGAAGCATCTAGGCTTAAGTTTTTACAAAAGTGTTTAAAACTATACACCCTCTGAGATTCCAGTTTTCTAGGGTATTTCACACAAATTCATTGTATTTTAATTCTAAATTATCAAACATGTTCTCTCCCCCCCCCCACCACCACTATGAGCTTCAGCCATAAACCAGTTTCTCCAAATCACTCTCATCCACTTCCGATTGCTGAGTTTGTTGGGGGATTAATGTACCTCTCAGCTAGGCCTTAGATATAATATATTGGTAATGATATAACTGAAGATAGTTGCCCAGGCCAGAGGACTGTGAAAATTTAATAAGAGTGAATAGGAAGGGGAGGAAAGAGCAATGCTGCTTTGAAAAGTAGAAAAGGCTATTCAGCAAAGGGTCATAAAATTAAAAACCCCACGGTCATGGGACTTCTGGGTGCCGTCTTCAGTTTGTAACTGGAAGGCCTGACTCATGTCTTCCAGGCACAACTGCCCAATAAGTTATTACTGTCACTAAAAATATGACTTCTCATCTGCAATGAAAGTGAACCATCACATGGCTAGATGCACAAAGCAGGATTACCGTTGTACAGCACAGCCAGTGACATTTGTGGCCTGTCTCTACGGTAGCATAATTATCCATAATTAACATACCTCCAGAGTCTATGTGATGCAGAGGGAGAGGGCGAAGCTTTTAGACCCAGCATAGCATAGACAGCACTCTTTCCATATGCTCTATTCTGAGCTGGTTGCAGGTGATCTTCAGCTAGGCACAAAGGGAGCAGCAGCTGCCCAAGACTGTGACCTTCACACTGGTCCCAGTCCCACGACAATCTCCAACATAAGTAGCCGCTTAATGATATGATCTATACCACAAAGACATATGGCGGCTTTTCTTCCTTCCTCACCCATCCAATTATAGAGTGGTGTGCCATCCTCACTCCAAGCTCATCAAAATCCAAACTTTTAGATTTGTTACAGCCTACCTGGTTGGGCTGCCTGCAATGCTCATGGTTAGGCAAGAGTAGGAAAGTTTTCATACATTTAATTTGATGAAATTTTATTGGTGGGCATGGCAAGGGTGAGTCTCTTTTGTTACCTGTCTCAAGCCTTCCCGCTGTAGACTATACAGTACTCTCTCTCTCTCTCTCTCTCTCTCTCTCTCTCTCTCTCTCTCTCTCCCTCCCCTCCCCCCCCCAATCCAGTTATCTTTGCTTCCAAGTTAAGGGTGCTTCACCCTACACAAGAGCAAAAGCTGTACTTCCATGGGTAAATATGGAGGTTGCCTGCACTGCTTGCTGAATGGGAGAACCATAAACTCTTTCATATATAGACCTGCACAGAGGCCACTAAAGAGACTGATAATGGCTACTCAGTAATTTTCTATGTAGGAGAAGCATGGTATATATAATATATAGGTACATTGTATGAGGCCCAAGAATGCACTCAGCTTTGTTTGCTTATGTCCTGCAAGGCAGAACAAATCTTTCTACATTCAGCACTAAGAGCTACCCGACTAAGAAAAATAGCAGCTGATGTCTTGCCAGTGCAGCAGAACAAACTCTAGTAAGACAGACATAGCTCCAGCTTTACCCTAAGAGCTCTACTATATACTGTATCCTCATTTACAAGAGCAGCAACGTCTGCTCAGAGTACTCCACCTTGTGGATATATAAAGTTAACTGCAGGCAAAGAGCCCAAAGAAACAAGTTCTGCAACCAGATCAAGTCAGTTCTTAGGTACTTCTTTACAATTATCACACAAGGTTAAAATGCTAAACAAGAGTTACCGTAATTTTTTTGTCAATTAAACTTATAAAGTGTTTCAACAAGTGCTGTTCACTGACGAATGTTGGATTTTGACTGGCAACAGGAGGACCAAATACTGCCAGTTCACCATAGTCTTGCACATTCATAGGACCCAATACATCGTGCATGTAGCAGACTTATTTGGATCATGCAGCTGAACAAACAAGCCGCTTAAAACAAGGAAGTACTAACCATCAACACACCTCCAGTTGCAAACAGACTTCCCGACTTTCTATAGCTGTCGAGGTCTGCAGCCTAGGCTTGTAAAGTGAATTGAACTATTCTGGATGGCATTTTAAGTTGGTCGTCATATGTAAACACAGAATGAGTAGCTTCTTCTCAAGTCAGAAGACCTGACGTTCCTTTGCTGCAGTGATTTGTAAAATGTCCTATTACTCACACAGCATTTTTTTTTACAAAGTGCACTAACAGTACATTTACTTTGAAATAACAGCAGGATAAATATTAAAATGGAACTATAAGTGTCAGATAAAGGAGCAGTTTATCACAGTAATGACTTAATCTCATTTTTCTCTCCTGTCCCAGAAGTTCATTCATCAAACCAAATTACAACTTTTGGCATATCCCCAGCACTTTAAGTCATCCAGGCTGCACAAAAAATACAATGTGGCTGAAATAATGTGATGCAACTTAAAACCATCTTAAGTGCCAATTTATGATGCAGCAACATATTAGTGGTATTTAAGTCCACTTTTGCCAAGAGTCCCCAAACCCACAGCTATTTGTACATTGTATTTTAAAATACTGTAAATCCTGGCAAAAGTGCTTTCTAACCAAATGAACAGGGTGATTCTTCCTCTCCTCTACCGGTTTCTTGCTGTACCAGCACAATTATCATTCAGAGCCAACAACAAACATTAGAGTAGATGAAGGTGGCTGTGCAAATTAAACCATGGCTTGTGTTCTCTGGACTTTAAACATCTCCTACCATTATAGAGCATAAGGACTTTGGAACAATACGGTGTGGGACAACATTCCACTCTCCTAACTAATTTTTCTTGCAGTGTAGACAGCACGGCTGCTCATTCAGCCAGCCTGGAGCACAGTCACAATTGCAGGTTGATTTTTACAACAGCACATCCTCTGATGTACAACTGATCCGTTGATTTCCAATAGAGCAAAACGTAGCTTGATTCTTAATCCCACAGCTCTAGGCCTACCGTTCATTTCTTCAGAACGTTTTTGTGCTGTTTCATGAAGTCATATGTTGTTGCTCTAGCTCCACTGCACATGGGACAGTGCACACAGCTTCATGCACACAGGTACTCAGCTTAATTCCTAAGTCAGATCCCCTCCAAAACCTCACCCCTTTCCCCACGCCGTAAAATACATTTCTATCCTACGCCCACATATACCAATGTTTAATCATACAAACACATTCATTACCCTCACACATCGACTAGCTTCATGAGTTCAGATTTTTTTTAAGGGAGAATTTTATATTGGTGGTGGAGTCGAGAACTTCTAGGATGTCATACCTTTGGAAGCTAGAGGGTGCAGAATATATCGATACATGGTGCCATTCACAGGGCAATCCACACACTGAACAAATCCACACACTGAACAAAGCCAATCACAAGAAATGAAGCCAGATCCTTCCAGCACTGCAGCTAATAAAAATTTTAATATAATAAAAACAACATTTTTTAAAACTGTTCACAATTAAAGTGAAAAAATTAAAAATAAGGCAGCCATCCATGGAATGATTTCATGTGTACAAATGATTCTGAGGAGACATTAAAATTACACTTTAGTACACAGAGTCAGGTATACAGCTGTGAGCAGGGAACGCTGTGCTCACAGAGTCAGAGGTGCTCAGAGACATAACTGAAGCACAGAAAAACCAATCTCCTTTTGAAATGAATATTCAGCTTCTGAATGTTGCTGAAAGGGCTTTTCCTCAAGTCTCCTGTGGTTCTTCAACAAAAGAGCATAAAACAGCAGCACAATACACAAGTTCAAGTTTTTCCAATCAAATACAGCCGGCTATGAAGGATGCAAGCCTGCTATTACTGAGAGTATCTGAAAGGCAGGTTATGAAGCCCTCTCTAAAAAAAAATTGAGTAGCCTCCTGCTGCTTCAAATTTTCACTTTTAGGAATTCTAGGAAGCGTCTTCCATGTTTGCTTGGAGAGTCTATGTTCCCTTGAAATGTCTGAGATACTGTACTCCCTTTATTTTATGAACCATGGCATTAGAACAGTCAAATAAAATATTTGAATAAAATGTTGTGCACAGATGTCAGGTCTGTGGATTTCCACGTTGATTTGAAACAAGTCATAAATAACGCACCTCTCATCATCTCAGCAGTTCGTGGCTTCGAAAAGTCTATTGCTGGAGCCTAGCTTAGTCTTTGCAGTCAACAAAGAAGAATTGTGGGAAGTTGAATGAGACAACAAGAAATCCTGAACTCAAAAGATGATTTGGTTGGGAAATGGTAAATGTGGGTTTACTTCAACTTTAGATATCTTAAAGTTAGGACTCTCATGGATACAAGACATCTGGTACTCAGCTGGAGCATGGCCTTAATAAGTTAGACATTCCCTTCTCATAGCTAGCCACTTTTGTGACAATAGTTATCAGTTCAGTACGGATGAAGCACCTAGGAACCCTTGTCACTATACAGCAGCACATCAACATATTTAATGTTATTCCATTAATACACGTACAGTATAATGACTGGCCTGGAACTCCATTTTGCCTGAATACATTTAAGCAATGGTGCAGCCTCACGAGCCTTTGCTATGCTGCCCTGCGTTTTGCTGTTCTCATGTATAATGTGTGATGCACACAGCATATTCCGATTCTAGTCACTGTTCCCAAAAGATTGATACCGTTACATCTCAAGCAAGGATAAAAGTCCAATACAGGCTTCCTGCCAGTGGTACTGGGCCCAGGCTCAGTGAGCAAGACAGCGAGAACTGGCAGAGACTGTTTTCATAAACACGAAGTGATCCAGCACAGGCAGCCTCTGGTTGTGCTCTTCAATCAAACTCAGACAGCTGCTAAAAACAGCCCTTCCTACTAGTAGGATTACTGAGATATTATAATGCTATTTCAAATATTAAATACTAGGGGGCAAAAACGTGATTACGCGTGGTTTAATTTTAACCCCTACACCATTTTTGTATCTATGAACTTTCAGATTAAATTTGTTGCTTACCCCTAAGTTCCCATTTCTTCACCATTTTCCTACTTGCCAACTCAGACTTGCCAATTTCACCCACTATCGCACCCACTAAACTTGGCCTTTAACGTTAATGTCCAGGTTACGTTCAGTCATCAAATATGCACATAAAATATGCATACAAGCCACTTTCACATACCAGATACTACAGCTTTGTTTCCTCTGTGCTGAGTTTTAAGAGAAAGAATTTCTATTTTGTAACGCAGAAAAGCAAAGGTCAACTTGATCCATGAGAAAGCATTTTATATTTTCAAAGAAGGTTTCTATTTAGAAAACTATAAAGCAGGCCCACACAATGCATCAAGCCCACCAGAATTTGTCAGTTTCCCTGTTTTTATAGTCCCAGACAGGCAAAATAAAGCAAGGGGGGGGGGGTTACCTAAAATTCTGGTGGGAATACATCACACTGGAAAGGACTGCTGAGTGTTGGTTTTACATTAGCTTTATAATGTAAACTTTTAGGAAACCCTTGGGTGCACTAATTATTATATGCTGATTTTCAACTTAAATTTCGAATATGAAAAATTCCCCCCAAAGACACACACCCCAGTGAAGTTCTGATCCTGTCTGCTGCTGCACTTAATACCAAAATCAGCCAGAAGGAATCCACCAGTTAAAAATGTAGCCTTCACCAAGAACCACACCATTAGACTCCACTATGCAAACATACAGGTGTTAACAATGCATGGAAGACAATCCGAGTCATGCTTACTACTGGGCTGTAAATAGACGGGAAGGAGGAAAATTAATCTATCAGAAACAGCCAGTGCTAGAGAAGCCAGTTATTTCACACTTTTATCATCTTCGCAAACAGGGAACTGGGAAATGTTTGGCAATGGAGTGAAGATTTAAACTAATGCAAAAATTGTGCACTGAGAACCTATCCATGCCTTTGTCCTAGGCTTCTGGCCTTGGCTCACAATTTCTTGCATAATGAAATAAAGCCAAAAGGTAGCCAAAGGTACCAAGAGGAAGCATCTCTTACACAGAAAGGTATCCGTGACTGGCACTGCATTCCAGAGTTGCATTTCCACTCAGTATTGACTGAAAGACTCCAGAGGGAAAGAGGCTCTGTTAAATTAAACAGGTTCACAAGAATTCAGAATGCTTCCTGCATATGACAAGGGTGAGTATTGGGTCACTGCTTTAGCAGAGGTAGATGCTTTGGGCATCTGGCACTCTTGCTGACCAGCATTCAACTGTACTGTATTGTTTTTCATTGTGTAAATATATTGGTACAGTGTCCATTTTAATACGCACCCACTTCTCAGTGCTTAGAACCGCCTAGTTCCCAGCCCAACATGGCTCCCTCATTCTAGTGTAGGACTGGTACACTCAAGGGGCACAGCTGATGTGCTTCCTAGTAATGCAATGCAAGAGTCCTAGCCAGTAGTTGGACAAAACTCGCCTAGGGCTTCATCACACAAATATTTCTTCACAGCTTTTGTCTTTTGCAACGACACTGCTCAAGACCTACTTCAGATGCATCCTCCCAAGAACATTTGTGCCATCATTGTAATGCAAGATCCTGAGGCGGTGAAAAGTAGTCCCACGTGTTAGAAGGCAGCGTCCAATGTCAAGAGGTCAGCTAGGGATCCTGACACACAGAATACTTTGGTGATTAGGAAATCATAGTGAGTCAAACACTTCTTCCCAAATCATCCGCCAAAAAAAAAAATCTAAGTTCCAACTTCCCTGAGAATAGGACAGGAAGTCATAATTATCTGCAGAAAAAGGGAAGTTATGCAGAATTCATATCCGGCTGTCAAGAGTTCTGTCTGCTACACTAAAAAGCTTTCTCAGAATTCCTTCTTTTGAAATCGTGCTTCTCTCCAACTCCTTAAATAGATAGGATGGTTGACAGAGTGAGAGAAAATGATAAGAGCAGCTGACACACCAGGCTGCTGCTCACACCAGACTGAGGAGCAGAAGATTGCTGGACTTCAGACCTTCAATGCTGGTGTCCAATGGACAAAATCAGAGGAATCAAGCAGCCCAGGACCAACGCTGCCACTTCCAGGCGACTGAGTCCTTTTCCTCCAGCAGATTCAGGTTTGTGGCTATGTCCCATTCCACCCACTTCAGGGAGAACATGAACTGTAGCGACATACAGAAAAGTCCCGGCAGAGAAAAGCATGGCAACTCCAGTGGCATTGACTTCCGAAAGCGCTTGTTTACTGCTCTGTAAAACAAGAAGGTGGGAAGGGAGACAAAATTAAGCACTGAGTCCTTGTTAAAAATACTCATTCTACTGAAGACACAAAGCCAGCTCTAGAAAGCATGAATGCCTGTTCTGAAAGGACTTCTGTCACACAAAAACAATCTTACCAAAATTAACTTCCCTCAATGGTCTTCCAAAAGTAACCTTTTCTGTATTTCCCAATGCAGACTGCCTACAAGTGACTCACAAAATATTCATTATTGTGGAAAAAGCTAAGTACTGGTAATTTGTTTCCATTCAGCCAATGCGGGCAGAAAGGGCACATGGTTTTAGCAGACACTACAGTCTACAGAACAGTCACTCTTCCAGTCACAGCAATTTAAAATTAATCATACCACTCAAGAAGGCACAGCAGTATTTGCTTAGCTACAACATATGACCTGTACATACTTATTAACGTATCTGTGAAACTGGATGGTCAAGATAAACATGTGCATAAAGCACTTCTGAAATATTCTATTTTTGTATTCTGTAACACCCACTACATTTCCAGCTCTTGATCACTCTAGGCTGGTAATCAGTGTTCCCTCTAAGGTGCGTGGCTGAGCACCTCCCTGCCGAGCTCCGTACAGCATTGGCAACCCAGAAGTTCGGCGACGACATCATCGCTGAACGTTTGGAGGCGACGTCATAACAGGTTGCAACGCAGTGCGGACCCCTTACAGGGAGCACTGCTGGTAATAAGATTTACCTTGCTAAGCCCCAAGTAAGTCACCATTGACATCACAGGTGCTGCTAGTGCAAAAACTAGCAAGTGCTTCCTGATTCGATTCCGTTCAAGACCAGCGTGCATAAGAAAAGAGACAAGGCCGAAGGCAGCTGGCGCCTACAAGAGAAAAAAGAAGCTTGTGGTAATTTACTATTATGTACAAATACAAAATGGTTGCATTAATTATTACTATTGTTCATGTGGAAAGGAATATATGTAACCAACACAAACGCACAATGCTTTGTACAGAGAGCCTGCAATATTGTGTCCTATCTGGGTTTCTCTTCATCTATGTTTGTTCTACTCATGAGGCACTATAGCATTTCCTTTTTACAAATTCAACTACTATGGCTGCCGTTGGCACATCAAAGCCCAAGGATCGGCATAATCATGACAAAGCCACAGTAACGTAGCCAGAGATGTTAAGACCCACTCTAGTCCCATCTGAAACAATTTTATTAACTGCTAGAAAATAAAAAGCCATCAAAATGCATTCTCACAAGCTTCTGCAATAGTAATTTTTCTCCTTTTCCTGATAATGTAAAAATAAAATAACTACCCATTAGCCATCCGCAGTGAGAAACCTTTATACATGATTTATGTACCTGTGACTATCCTAAGTTTTGAATTAAAAGGAAGAAGCTACTCCGATAAGATAAGGCTGGTAATAAGGAAAATAAGTAATTCTATGGAATCCCCCCCCCCCCAATTCAGGAAGGCTATTATGGACAAGGGGGCAATTTATGTGTGATTTGACTGACAACCAATAATCAAAAGCAACTACATTTAACAACTGTCTATAGGGACTATAACTGAGTTGATGGGGGGGGGGGAAATGAGAGAGCGGATATGATACATTCCATTTCTCAAACTACCTTTGCAATAGTTCTTCCCTTTCATTTAAACTAACTAGATCAAATATTCTACCTTTTAAACTTCTAGAGGGGTAGCCATGTGAGTTTGATATAACAAAAACAGAGTCTTGTAGCACCTGAAAGTCTAACACATTTATTTCAGCATAAGTGTTGATGACCTACAGACCACTTCATGTATCTGATGAAAGGAACTTCACCCAAAAGAAAAAAAAAGAAAAAAGAAGAAGAAGTCCACAAAAAGCATAGGCTGAAATAAATGTGTTGGCTTTTAAGCTGCTATAAGACTTCAGTTTTTTCATCTTTAATACAGTTAAAGCATATTTACTGCTATGGTGGCATAAACATTATGCGAGCTCCTACACCACCTCAGCTTTTGAACTGCATCCATTGATTCACCTTGGAGCAGAAGGGTTGGAGGCCTCGGCGTGAGCCTTCAAAGACTGGTAAGAGGCTCCAGGCAGGTGGAAAGGCTTTTCCCAGCACGTGAAACCCATGCGCTGGAGCTCTGGTCACCGAGCCGAACCTCCTACTGGCCTTTACAGGCTCACACCGAAGTCTCCATGACGAGAGGCGAGTGTCCACAGGTGCCACACATACCACCCACACCTACCTCACGTACCACCAGTTGGGAACCCCTGTGCTATCACATATCCAGATACAGATAAGACATGCCTTGCTAAATCAACCCAAAGACCTATCAAATTCAGCTCTGTGTTTTAGTAGTGACCAGCCAGATGTCTCTGAAAAGTTCAAAAACATGGTATGAAGGTGGTGGCCACTCTTTATTTACCCCCAGTGTGTCATACTCAGTAGCATGCTGCAATGGAAAATAGAGGCTCTATTTGGCTACTATGGCCAGCAGCAGATGACAGACTGATCACCTGCCATTTGCAGACATGACAGCTAGAATGCAGCTTTGAAAGACACGGCACAGAAAGATTCTATTGGCTCTCTGTTGACAGAGGTGTATCTGGAGACAATCAGAAGTTAGAAGATATGGCCTGAAGAGACATAAACAAACCTTGCCCCATGGCTGCACTGCGAATAACTGCTCAGTTCAGCCAAGCATCAATTACCATGCCCTACAGGGCACAGCTCCCAATTTACAGATGAGATCTATAGAAATCTGTCAAGAATCTGTTATATAGAAGTGATTATGTACCCTGTATATATTACCTGCATGATGAAAGCTCTCTTGGATACATACGTGCAGAAGAAATGCACATATTAAAAAGAAAAAACTACCGTACTTGACTAGCAGAAATTGTCGCAAGTGACTGCATAGTTTAACTACTGGGCTACAAAATTTTGTCCTATATAGCTTCAACCGAAATGCTGTGAGAAATGCACAGCCGTTTTGGGGGAAAAAAGCTCTTGAATCATGATTGGTGCCACCACTGAAGAGATCTGCCTACTAATTCAAACCCATGACTCTCAACAGTGAATGCCATCCATGTGCACTAGAAGAGGCGTCATACTCAAGACTTACCTTATGTAACATAATTGCAACAAACACTATTAGCTGGACACTGGTCTGAGATGTGGAAGCAGCTGCACCTAAGGCAACACCATCAGCTTAATAAGAGGGGAAACAAACAACAGTGAATCCGTCAGTGGCTTACTGGGGTCAATTAACACAAGCAACAAGTCTATCATGCAGTGTCAGCCCATAACATTTTGCTGCCTGAAGCAAAAACCCAAACAGCGCCTCCCTTCCCCTATCGAAATCACACCTCCCAGTGTCATCTCTCTTCCAAGTCTCTCCCTTCCTAGTAAAAGGGGAAGACGGAAAAGCAGCATGGTGCCCTTTTGCTTTCCTTCTTCTGCAGGTCATACAGGTGTGTGTTGTGCGCGTATGCGTGTGTTTGTAAGTGCCCCCAAGAACCAGCCCACAATCTGCTGCTTGAAGTGGCCCACTTCAATTGCATTCACCAGACAAGTCTAGCTTTGCTTTCCCTTCTTAGGTGACAACAGAGAAATAAAAGACCACTTTAACAGCAGATACATAAGAGTTTCAAATGAATTATCTCTCGCTCACTCTCACCCCTTTTCTATTCACGCCCACTCCCAAGAACTTGACTTTTCTAAAGCATATCAGAAATGTTCCCAGTTTTTCTTAAATTGTCTGCAGGTTACAGCCAGAGGAGTGATGCATTTTATTTTATTTGGGAGTTATTGTCACAATAAAAGCATCCTTTGCCTTTTATTGTCACAATAACAGTGCCCTTAAAAGTTGTAAAGGGACGATGAGACTTCTGAGGGCTTGTTACACACACACACACACACACACACACACCTGCCCCCACCCCTAGCCAATTTCCTGCGTGCACCCTGAGCCACACACAATTCATTACATACACGCCCCTAAGGATGCCTGTCAGTTTTCTTTCCCTTCTATCTAGTACAAAAAAAAAACTTCAATAAGCTTGGAAAGAGGTATCATGAGCATGCTATAGAAGACCCTTCCTCTACCAACAATGTTTACTACTGACATCATGTTACACAAAGCAAAGTAAGCTTAATTATAACACAGGCAATCCGACAACACCCAAAGGCTTTTGGCCTTAGCCAAAAAAAAAAATCAAAAACGCAAACACAATAACCCACCTGCAGCATGGACAACTAGTCCCAGTGTAGTAGTAATTTTGGAATTGCCTGCCCTTGCTGCTTCTGGGTCTGAAATAATTAAGAAATCTTAACCAAATAAGACATAAACAAGTATGTAGAGAATCCTAAAAGAGAAATATTACAGGAGTTAAGGCACAAATTTTCAGCGAAAACCAAACAGTATTGCTTAGAAGGTAAATCTGCGTTTCAGAGTTTTGTTTTTAGGATTTGGGGTGGGGGATGTAGAACATTCCATCAGCAACTATGTCCTTTTCAAGGGACCCTGTGCCTTAAATTTCCTGTTGCTCCGTCCCTTCTTATTTATAACACACTGAATTTCAGCAAATACCATTAGCTGTATTTTCACTGATAACCAAGCTTGAATTAGACTGCCGGTACTTAGGAATTAGACTGGATTTTCCTTACAGCACAATCCTATACATGTTTACACAGAAATGAGTCTCATTTGTTCAATGGTGCTTACTCCCAGGTAAGTGCACTTAGGAGTGCAACCTTAGAGAATCCAGGCTGTTAGGCAACATTTCTCAATACTATTTGTTTAAATATTCTAGATTACCATTCATGTAGAAAAGCAAAGACCCACAGGCTCCAAGCACTGTTCTATTAAAGTGGATCCTAGAAGATTACCATGAAATTATTTAAAGAAATAAAACCTCTGCTCCCCATCATTCCTTTGAATTAATTTCTATCACTGGTAGCATGCAGGCTTCTGAGTAAAGTCGTAATGCATGCAAGAGTCTCTATTTTGCTTCTGACCCCCTGCTTTCATCTCAGCCCCCTCATCCAGTTTAACTTTGCAAGCCCCAATACCCACCATTGTTCATGCATATTATACAACTTATACAACCTCCTGTTGACAAAACATTTTCGTTATAGCAGTGGATGTTCAATAAATTGCTCACTCTTACTTTAAACATGAACCCCAAAATTGTGTTCAGCTACCTAAATATGTCAAGACACTCTTGTTATTCATTGCAGTAGCTGTCAAGCAAGCTAGACTTACCTTCTGCAGTGTGTACATGAGAGCTGCCAATCTGATCCACCAGAAGCATGAAGACAAAGCCAAGGACAAGGGACACTCCAATGTAAGCATGTAATCTTGAAGGGTCATGGCTGTGGTCATGGTCATGGTCATACACAGCTGGCACATCTGCAGCTTTCTCAGATTCAACTACTTTCTGAGTCTCACTGACTGGATGGTGTTTTGCTAGAAAACAGGCAAGATAACGAGCACAGGAATTACGAGCACAGAAGCCTCAACCTTTGCATTCTCAATATATTTTTTATTGCCAACACCACGAGACGATTTGCTGCCTTCCAAGGCATTTTTATATTTTACGACATGGCCAATTGACAATAAATGCTAACATTTATCTTCAGCTAATTTAAACAACGATGTGAAATAGCCTAATTTTCCTGGAATGCAGCCAAAGATGGCTTGCATAAGAGAACAGGCTCCCCCAATTTTTTGACAATTCCTCTTTTCATTGCAGCCCTCGTGTCCCATGTACCAGAGGGTCCCCCCAACTTCCAGGATGCTGCACGGGGAAGGAAAAGGCACAAAACCTTCATTGCATGAGTGAAACTCTACTCATGCTTCTCTGGATCTAATCCATTTTTAAGAGAAAGATGCCAAAGCACTCTATTAGCTGTTGACATCACTGCAGTGTACACGTACTGAAAACTAGAACATGAATACAGTGCATTTTCAGTCTTCAAAATTTGCAATCTTTCATATTTCAAAAGTAAATTTTAATTTATTTTAAATTTAAGTCTTAAGCTATTATTTTAGTCAATAAGCTATTATTACTCAAGTCTCATTTTTAACAGATGTAGACATGAACTTTAAATTCAAATATTTGAGTGAAAAGCAAATAAATAAATAAATAAATAAATAAATAAATAAATAAATAAATAAATAAATAGCCTATCGGTTGCACACAACAGAGTGGCAATTCTGAATTTCTAGGTACCAGGAACAAACATCTGTTGATAAATTGATTGATACAAGAAGCTACAGGAAACCACATTCTGGAAAAACAATGTGCTTTCAGGAATCTTTGCCTCCCACCCCCGGACAAGCTGAACTGACACAGTTGGCAAGCGAGACAAAATTCACTCATTTTTCTAAGCCCACTTCACTTGTCAGAGGACTCAAGAGAGAGGTAGAGTTCTGTCATTTAGTTTGGAGAAGAAAGAACTAGCAGGAGGGTCTACTGTTGCTTTTTTACTTCTCCAGACAGCAATGCAAAGAGAGTCTGTTGCAGCCTGAGAGTCCTCCTAGTCAGAGGTGCCTGCCCCTGGCAAGTGAAATGGTCAACACTCGAGTAGAACCACAAGGGCTTAAAAACCTGCTTAAAACAAATAAAGATAAAGCCAAGTTTCACACGTGGCTGAGTTGCATCTAATTTGCAAACCTGCATGACACAATCATAGGATTGCAGATTGTGCCCTGCAGAAGTTCACTTCATAGAACGCCATGACTGCCACAACAACTGTGATGGTCATGATGCTAAATTTATGGACAAGGGTCAACAAGCTGCTTAGGTTAACACAGGGGGCTTGAGTCAGTGTGAAGGTGTAGCGGTAAATGCATCAGAGTTGAGCTAGGAAATACAGGGTCACACCATCACTCAGCTACGAAGTTTACTGGCTGACTTTGGGTTAGTCACCTGCTTTCAGCCCAATATAGCTCAAACTATCTCTGCGAGGCTAAATACAGTAGCAGGTGGCACCCTAAACTCCTTGAAGGAAAGGTAGGGTAAAAGTGTAACAAATAGAGCTAGCCCTGTGGAATTCTTTACATTTTCTCTTTGAATTTCTACGCCTTATCACAACCTGCGTTTGAAAGTCCTCTCCATTTCAAAAGCAGAATGCAAAAGCATTGTGAAGTTATATTCATGGGAGTCAGTTTCTCCACCCACTTCTCCCTATTAAGGCCCCCCCCCCAAGTTGCTGCTGAGGGTTGGGGAACTTTTAGCAGCAGCACAGGATGCAGTGAAGGGGGAAGGAGGAATACCCAGAAGCCAGGAGGGACATACAAGTAAAAGCATCTTCCGCTGGTGGTGATTCTCCCAACTTCCAGGTACTTCCTTCCTCGCCACATTTCATACTCCTGGCAAGGGTCCTCCAACTCTCAGCAGTGGCTTCTTGGGGGGACTTGAGGGCTTTGACAGAGGGGTGGGGGTAGAAAAACTAGCTTCCATGAGCACTATCCTCTGAATGCTACCCATGGTTTTTTGGATTGTGCGCATGGACTTTCCGCCATGATGTTTTGAATTAGGCTGAATATAGAAACCATAAAGTTGCCCTGCAATTATTAAAATTCAAAATAGCTTCTGATCTATAGATAACTATATATGAAGTGACTAAAAATAAAAGAAATCTTCCCTGGTTGTCACCACTTGAGGTTTTAGCAAAAGGTAAATTTTAAGTATTTAAAATACCTTGTACCAGAACAATAATGCTGTTTTCTTACCCTCCAATATATCTTCGTAAAGTGCATGCACGCCTTCAGGCACAATGACGGCCAAAGCTGTTCCACAAAGGAGCCCAGCACCAAGTACCGTGACCAGTTTTAACCTTTCCTGCAAGTAAAACTCAATAATTAATGTTTCACAGGAAACAAAAATCTGTCACTAGAACAAACTTTAGGATACATATCTGCTTCGATCAAAACACCTTGCATGAGGGGAAAGCACTTCTACATATCCAAGGCCGGGTTTCCCAATTCCTCCTACCTGCTCCAACCCATTGCACCACTTATACTATTTGGGAGAGTATTTGAGATTTATGGTTAAGTATAATGACTGACACAATAAGACATGTGTTGTTTCTAGTATTTTGAACCCAGGGACCAACAAGAACTCACAGGTGCTAGGAGGCAGAAGATGCTGTCCTGTATACAGTATTAACCAGGCTCTTCTATAAAAACCCATGTGGCTGATCCTGTACTATTTTATGCCCCTGGCTATTTGAGCTCCACAATGTGCTCAATTCCCAAAATTATGGATATTTATTAATCTACTCAACAAGCAGCATTAGCATTTATTTACATTTCATAAAGAAGCATTATTTTCCCCAGAAATGATTAGTTTTTGCTAATGGAATGTTCTACACGTTTACTCAGAAGTAGGATTCACTTTGTTCAGTAGGATTGTAACCTTAGCCTTCAAGTACCCTAAGTGATCTTACTATGTATCTTTTTATGTGCAAAACAGAAAACCATGTCTTGCCTCTAACCAGACAGAATTCTACAATGTTTGTGGGCTGCGCAAACGTTTTGTATTATACCTAGCCTAGGGAATAAGAAGACTATTTAGTACAGACTGATATGTTGTAATCATTACTGCACGTTAGCAGTAATGCTTGTTCAGAAAGTAGCTCCAAATGAGAGTAGTTCAAAATGAGAAAATTGAGTTAAATCAATGAGTTTAATCAGTCTTCTTTCTTGATGAATTAAATTGCCTTATTTCAACCAATCCATACTGACATTTTCTCACTGTTGCCAAAAAAACCCCTCTTACTAGACACATGAATGTATTACTTTGTGTGTGTGGGGGGGGGGTGCAGTTCTTTTTCCACTTAACTGCAAAAAAAAAAAATAGAGCATTCAAGCAAGACAGGACAGTAGTGTTTTGTAAAGCAAACATTTCATAATCTCTGGAGCCAGCTCCTTTAAAAACAACAACAACGTTCCCCCTGCATATTTTGAAAACCAAAGAGTGGTCAAATATATTTCCACTAATTAAACAGATCATTGGACTAGAACAAGCCAGTCTTTTACTTAACCAGTTATATAAAGTGACAATGGCTGGGCAAATACCGGTACATTATCAGTCCCTTCAAGCTGCACTGTAACACATAGGAGGAATCAGGAATGCTGGGAAAACTTTGTGGGCTAGCAAGATATTTGTACTGGGATGAAAGGTTGGTATACATAATAAAAATCACAGAAGTAGAAGACTGCCTACTCCAACAATTTACTCTAAACCAGCATTATTTCCAAATTACTCACGTTTTAATATTACACATTCGTATGTCCATTTTGCTAACAAGACTTTAGTTAAGTGCATCCTACAACACTGACATTTCCATGTAGCACACAATATTTATTCAAGTATTTACCATATATACTTCCTTTAAGTATGCTGTCACGCCTGTACATATCGCAGTTGTATAACAACTGACCTATTTTAAAAGTATATCAGTGCCTACTGTCACATGCTGGATTTCAACTACATAAAATTGTCTCAAATATACAAAGCTACCCATTTTTACTTTGCGTTTAGAGTCTTCGGCACAACATTTAAACATTTCCCCCCAAAGCTTGCAACACTTTCAAAAAATGTTGTCAGTGCCAACACGAAGTTGCTGGTGCCCCTGGGGCAAACCCCTGTACCGGACCCCCTCCCCCTTTGGGGTCAGACTGGCCAAGTGGGCCTTCGGCCAATCCCTGACCTTGGACACCAACCGGAATAGTGTACTCAGTAAATATTTATCACCTCTCGTATTAAAAAAATATGGTAAGTTAAATAGGGTGAGTCACAAATAGTCTCTTTACAAAATGTGCTAAACAGGTATGGAATAAGTTATCTATACTCAAGTTTCAGTCATCAGCATTGTTGAACAGTCATTTGATAAGACAGGTATCAGAAGCTCGATGTTTGTAATATATATATACAGAATACTGAAATCTCAATAGTTTGGATAAATCAAAATATTTCTGTGTGCCTCATTTGAACAAGTATCCAGTAGCTTAACATATATTGGTGCTGAACTTTATAACTAACCATGCAATCCTATGCATGGAGTAAATCCCACTGAGTTCAATGACACTTACTCCCAGGTAACTGTGTATAGGACTGCAGCCTATGAAGCTACCTTCTGCAGAGCCAGACCATTGGTCCACCTAATTCAGAACTTTCTACTACATTTCAGAAGGGCTTTTCTCAGCCCTATCTAGAGATGCCAAGGATTGAATCTAGACACAAAGCAGGTGCTCTGCCAAGCCTGTGGCCCATCTGGCGACATTTAACATCACAAAAGCAACCGGGAATAGGCAACTACACAACTATCTAAGGCGGGGGAGGGAGGAGTCCCAATAAAGTTAAACTAACAGTAAGTCACCAAACGTACAAGTTGAAGTCACTCTGGGTAAAAAGCCCCTTGAGTTTTTGCCACGTCTTTCTTGATGGGTCGTTGTAGTGAACCGGGATCTGAGCTAAATTCTGAGCTAAATTCGCCCAGTTTGATTCAGAGAGGCTTTTATGTACCGATGTTTGGTGTGTCCCCCCCCCCCGCTGCCCCCTCTTCCTCCAAACTCTGTCCAGTTTCGACAAGCGGACCGGTAGTTCTGCGGGAGCCCTTCCTTACCTCGGAGAAGTTCACAGCTAGCGGGATAATGCCTGCCACGTAGCAGCCAACCAGCATAGCCAGAGAGAGCAGGCTGATCGACAAGAAGTCATCCATGGCTGGCTCGCGCTTCTGGCTCAACAGAAACGGGGGCGCCTCAATTCAGCCGGGAAGTCGCCTTCTTGGCTTCAAGGGGGGGGCAACGTCATGGGCGAGGGGGGGCTGCACGAAGCAGCGGCACCACCTCCGGTCTGTCCACAGTCGCCCCGTCGCCTGGAACCGGCTGCAGCACCTGGGATTGGGACGCACCTGCTGCCTGCAAAGGAGCGCAGAAGTCGCTGAGGAGTCAGGCACCCCCAAGGCGCACCCTTCTCCCCTGCAGGCACTGGGCTCCCTGGACGCGGGCGGAAAAGCCTCGGAAGGAGAAGTTGCAAATCGGGTGGCTCGTCTTTCCTCCACTGCACTCCACAATCCAGCCTCAGGGAGCTCGAGCCACACGCGCGCCTTGCGGAGCAAGTGTGCGAGTGGGAGAAGCGAAGCCCACCAGCCCGACGAGGAGGGGAAGCAAAACAGAAGAGCCCCTCGTCAGCCTATAGCGGGCTGTAGAGAGAGGCAGTCCGAGAGGAGAAACCACCCGCCATCTCAGCCGCCCAGCAACAGCCTATGCTATGCCCAACTCCTCCAGATGTTGCCATGAAGGCCAAGTGGCAACTTGTCACTCGCTTCCTCTTCCCTCCATCAACTTCCGGGACACTTGGCGATGGAGAAGGAGGCGAATCAGAAGGCCGCCTTTCGCTTAACCTGTTTCTATCTTTCCCGCCCAATTTTAAGATGGCGGACAGGGAAGAGTGAGCGATAACACCGCCCACGGCTATGCTAGTAATGGGAGGCTCAATACGGCCATTTCCTGACAAGAGTGAAGCTGCCCACACCAAAGATGGCCACTACCGCACAGCTCCCCGGCACAGAGAGCGAGAGTCCAACTATAGTCTCGCGAGAGGTGGTTACAAACCACTTCCTGGACTGGTGAGCGACCACAACGGGCACGTCTATGGTAGAACGAAGGGGCTGATGGGTTTTACGCTTCGTGAAGAGCAAGGTTTCCGGTAGTCGCGGTGCATTGTGGTAAAAGTCGTTAGAGAGTTTGTGCTTCGCGCCTGGGGCTGAGCAGAACGAGTCGCCATGGTAAGAGGAAAGCGCTCGTGGCTGTGTTGGTGGTAGGCGGAGGTGTGGAAAGGCAGCCGGGCTTGGTGGGGGAGATCGTGGCGCCCTCTGTCCCGCTTATCCTATACCTGGGCCTAAGCGAAGCACGCGGAGGCGGGAAGGTCGGTTGTTTGCGTAAAAAGTCCCTCCTCCTCCCGCCCCGCTTCGAAGGTTCGGATAAGTATCGTGTAGGAGCGACAAAGCCCCTCCCAATTCGCCCCCCCTACCTCCAGATGCTCAAGGTCCAGGATACTCGGAGCAACTTCGATTTATCCCAAGGAAGACTGTCTCGGTTTCCAGTGGTGGCTTGGAACATCCGATTGCGGAGCTTTTAGGTCGCGCCTCTTTGCCACCCTTCCCCCCCCCCCCGTAAATGCACTGTAAAAACCTAGAAGAGGTGCAGGCTGCAAGGTGGTGTTTAGAAGCAGCAGGTGGTTACAGAACAAATTGTTTTAACTAGTACAGTTATATCCGGATGATGCACATAAAGGCTCTTTGCCCTGATGAAGACTATTGATTGAAACTCTGAGTATTTGCAGAGTTTGCTATTTTAATGCACCAACTTGAGGCCTACCACTCCCTTTCATTTTTAGGTGCTCTTCTTCCCCCTTGCTCAAACCAAACATCTTGTTTTGGAAGATAAAGATTGGAGTTTGTTTTTGTTTGTTTAAATGATTTATGCCTCACCTTTCCCTCTGAATAAACGGAGCACTCAAGGTGATGGCTCTCAATAAGGTAGTAAACCTGTGTGAGTTGTACGTTTCAGATTACAGATCCCAGATCCCAAGGGATTTGATGCACATTCTCCCCCCCCCTCAAAACTAATATGTTTGGGGGGATTGTGAGCTCAGAATCTGCCTCCCTGACACTTTTCTATATTGAGTGTCTTTTTTCCCCTTTATGTTCAAATATGTGAGTCCCTGAAGTGATGCATCCCAGGCACAAATTTGCCATCTCAGAACTAGACCAAAATCATGCATGTTGGTGTCGTATATAAAGCTGGAAGTATAAGAAGTTGAAAAAAACTTTGGAGCATGAAATGTTCTAATAGTTTTCATTCTTAATGTTCTTTGTGCTCTGTAATTTGTATGTTCTGTCTCTGAGAGCGGTGTCACTTTTTACTCTTTGCTTTGTTGCTGCTACAAACTTAGAATTTGAACTTTCCTAACTTGCTTCTGTTGCCTCATTTTAACTAATGACCACCTCCCAAATTAACACTGACGCTGTTCACTAGCAGTGGCATATTTATTTATATTTTACTGCTGAGCATCAGGTCGGCGAACAATAATATGATTTTTAACTACATGAAAACAGCTAAAAATACATCTTTTAAGTATATGTTTTTTAAGTATATGTTTTTGTTAAGTATATGTCTGCTCCATATGCATAGGAAGGCAACCTCCTAGGGGCCTATACAGTAGTCTTTTGGTTCATGATAGAGAGGCTAGAGTGGTCCCCAAATTGGGAGACGTGGCTCCCAGGGGAGCTGCGGAAACCAGCCAGGGGAACCACAGAGTGCCACGGAATCCTCTCGGAAAACAGTGCAATGCCAATTGGCAGGAATCAACATAATGTTGATTATTGGCCACGGCCAATGGTTGTCAATGGTGAAGGGAGTCACAGGTTGAAAAAGTTTGGGAAACACTGGGCTAGAGGATGCTGTCCTTCAGGTCTGAAGTCCCTAGGCAAATGACAGTTGAAACAACAAGAGTTCTGTCTGGCAGGGAGGAAGAAGTGAGCTCCCTGCAACTGCTCCTTCTCTGGCCAATGGATGGAGCTGGGTTGGTTTTCCTCTTGCCAGGATGTTAGTTTTGGGAGGCAGGGGGCATGTCCCTCTGTCTTTCTTACACATCAGAGGACCCAGGCGTGCCTTTCTCCAGGTGTGCCCATACAAGTAAAAGTATTCAAATCCTTTGTTCCTGTATCGGAACACTTCTAGTTCCTGCACACACTGGGTAGTATCCAAATCTTGCACAAGCAGAAAGAAGCTTGCACAAGGGAACTTGTCAGCCCCTTGAAAAAGTGCTCTTGGAGGTGGTGGAACCGTGGAGCGGGATGGGGTATGGAAGGCTAGTATGGGTGAGGGAAGAGGACGTTGCCAAAGGTGATGAGCTCTGCCTGGTTTTTGGCCATTTTTTGTTGTCTTCGTGAAGTTATTTATTTAAATTTTTTATTTAAAAAATTTATATCCCGCCTTTTCCTATGCCGAAAGGCAAATGCCCAAGGCGGCTATCTTATCTGGATCCCATTCCTGAGAATTCTTTCCCCCCCTTTGAAGTTTTTCTGGGGGCTCCTGTAGGAAGGAGGGAATGGGAACATTCCCTTGATCAAATTTCTTTCTGATGTGCAAGATCTGAATACAATTCAGTATGTATAAGAACAAAAATTTAGCCCTGACGCATCTGATTTTTCATGTAAGTCTGAATCAATTTTGTTTTTGTATAGTCTCACACAATTTTGCTTGTTCAACCTACCAAACGACCAGAAGGCAGAACTTACGCTGATTATGAATCTGTGAATGAGTGCATGGAAGGTAAGTAATGCTGCTGTACATTGAGATGCTTCAAATGGTTTGACTTTAAGTCTGTACTAAGGGCCTGTTTCCCATTGGATATATTTTTCCAAAAATGTCTTAGCTTGGGCCAGTTGGGGGGAGAATTTTCAGCCCACTAAACGTTTTGGGCAGGTGCACACCTGCTGCATTACCTGAGGGGTTTAGTAACAACTGATCCATCAGTACACCCTAATCTGTCTCCAGCCAAAAAAAAAAATGGTTTCTGTCAAACATGATGTACCCTAAGGCAGATATGGGGATGTGAGAGCCCATGACTTACTAGATTAACATACAAATTTATTACGAATACATGCTGTTGAGGAGATAGTATAGGGATACTGCGGAAAAATACATGTTCAACAAGAGAACTTGAAAAAGAACCTAAAATCTATTCTCCACTTTAATCTTTGTTTTACATGTTATATGAATTATAAATACATTTTTATGCTACATTATTTGTAAGTTTATTAGCAGAAGAGCTGAATCGGTCATCCTTCCACCTAATCTTGTGGCACTAGTCTACTTCTGTTCTAATTTACCTCTTCATGTGATTCTTGACATCTTAACAGTTTGTGGCAAGATGGGGGCCCTGTACATTTCTAATGTAAATGCTGAACATTGTTCGTTCTTCCCAGGAGTCTGTAAAATGTATGAAGAACATCTGAAGAGAATGAATCCTAACAGCCCATCAATCACCTATGATATTAGCCAGTTATTTGATTTCATTGATGATTTGGCTGACCTCAGTTGCCTTGTGTAAGTACTCAATTTACTGTAAAAATGCACACTCACCTATGCCTATACATGTATGCTGCACACAAGTGCCGCAGGGCTTTGAATAGCAGCTCTGCCTGTGCTGTTAGTAGTGGTAAATACATGCCAACTATTATACATACGATATAGATTCTAAGACTATTGAATAAAAATCAACCAGGATTGTTGGCCATGGTCCTTGTAAAAGCATCGTTACCTGACGTTTCGCCAGCATTTGTGGCTGGCATTTTCAAAGGTAAAAAAGAAGAGAGAGAGCACCAAAGTATTCCGGTATAGTTCTGGTCTCTGCAGAGTTTCAGGCTCAGATATAGTCACAAGGTGTTAATTGAAAATGCTCCCACCTGATAATAATAGACTGGGAGATGTCTGTGCCTTAAACTGACGTATTATACGTATGTATTATAAATACGTGCTTTTGCAAGTTGTTTAGAATGTAACGTAATGCTGAAGTGGACAAAATTTATTGACTGTGACTGCCGTTATATGCAGATTACATCTTGGAACGATTGTATATTGCATTAGATATTGTTGTATAATTG
The DNA here is from genome assembly GCA_026170595.1 of Plestiodon gilberti rubricaudatus. Taxonomy (NCBI): domain Eukaryota; kingdom Metazoa; phylum Chordata; class Lepidosauria; order Squamata; family Scincidae; genus Plestiodon; species Plestiodon gilberti. Next base: position 257,928,391 of record JANXHW010000001.1, on the reverse strand, counting down.
AATATGCAATTATTGTATATTGCATTAGAAATTGTTAGAATGCTTGTGAAGCCTAAATTAACGTCCAGTCCAAAGCTCTGGGGGAGCTTCACTGCAGATATGGAATTCTTTGCAGCAAAGAGCTGTAGGTTTGGAATAATTACCGGTACATGTCACTATTATGAAATCAGTTGAACGATGGCAGTGTGAATGATATGTAAATTTGATTCCTTAGTAGGTTCAAATTTATTTGGAAACCAGAGTCTCATGCAGTAGGTTGTTTCTGTGCTGAAATATGTATTACATTTCCTTTTGACCAATAATATTATTATTGGATTTATATCCTGCTTTCTCCCCCCATAGGGGGACCCAAAGCGACTTACAACGATAAAATACAAAAATTAATATATATCATAATATAAAACTCTTAAAACATTGGTACAGTCGAAAAACACAACATAACACAAGATATAAAAACAGGAGTAAAAAGCTCTTATAAAAAGGGGCTGGACCACTAAAATAGGCTGGGTGGTTAACTCAGAGGGCTTGTTTAAAAAGAAATTAATATATGTATTAATCTAGTGCTTGGATGAAAATTTAGCAAAATTGTGACTTAATCGAATTAAGTTACATATTGACAGTTACTCAACTATTTGAAAAGATTGATAGTTCTTCAAAGTACTGTATAGTTGGTATTTGACAGGAAAACTATGATGGATGGTAATAAATACTGTAGCTTTAAAAAAAAGAGAATATTTAGGTAGAGGGAATCACTAGCATTGTATATAGCTTTCTCTGCTGTGAGAGAGAACCTCTTTGTAGTGGAACCCTCATTCCCCCTGAGGTTAAGTCAAACTATTCCTGCTTCTATGAAATTTGGAAAAAAATGTACAATTAAAATATTGTAACTACTATATAATGAATTTAACAGTAGAAGTATGACTTCTGAGAATTTTTAAATCTACCTACAGCAGCTGTTCTCAAATTGGTCGATTGTGACCCACCAGGAGAACTGCTGGTTCCCTTTGGCCCCTTAGGGGTCACCGGGGGGAAAAGTGGTGGTCCTTACCTCATCGGGGATCTTGACGGCTTCTGGAGTTTGTGGGGAGGCCTGTGGACCCCTCCGCAGGCCTCCCCAAGCTTCAGATTGCTGCTACGGCGATTTATGACCCCCTTCTGTTTTTTGCAGGGAGAACTTTGAGAACCAATGACCTAGCAGTGGTTCCCAAACTTTTTGACCTGTGGCTCTCTTGACCATTGATAACCATTGGCCGTGGCTTCCCATTACATTATGTTGATGCCTGCCAATTGGCATTGCACTGTTTTCCGAGAGGATTCCATGGCACTCTGTGGCTCCCCTGGAAGCCACGCCTCCCAGTTTGGGAACCACTGACCTACAGCATTCATGACCAGACTTCATGATAAGTAATGAGCTTTGGTATTTACTTCTTATCCTGACTCTTTAACATCTGAGTCTCGCGTGACTGTTCGATTAGTAGTCTTGGGTCACAATCCTTTGCATGCTTACCTGGAGAATAAGCCTCACTGGCTTACTTCTGAGTAAACATCCTTAGAAGTGTGCTGTTAGGTAAATAGTGAGTATTCTTATTTTTGTTGAATGTTAGCGGGCCACCAGGGGGCATACTTGGCGCATACCGTACTTTGTGTTTTATGGCTGTATACCTAAATGGTGGTTCAGGCACTGCCTCTTCCGTGGCAGTCTCTTGATAAATTAATTGTACAGAAATATGGATATGGCTGGGTTCAGTAGCTAGGGATTTAAAGAATTTGTTATTTATTGGCATTCTGCTTTTCTGCTTTCTTATAGCTTTTCAGTGCAGACTGAGTTTAATTCTTGGTTAAAGCTTTGTTCCTGGTGCTATGTTGTGTTGTTCCGGAAGCAATATATACTGGAATTCTGAAAGCGAGTTATGACAACTTTTGTTTTAATGTGTTTTGGGCTCTTGCTGTCACGTGTATATATATTCATAATTTACACTTTATTTCCTGCTTTTTGGTTGTTTTGTGGGTATACATAAATTACATTGTGTGGTTTTTTAAAGATCAATTATACAACGCTTTGAGTTTTAATTGAAAGGTGGCATACAGAAAGAGTAGAAAGAATGGGGATATGTCTTAAGTTTCATCTGCAATCATTTTTCTTTCATATTGGCATACCTTTAAAACAGTGGTTCTCAAAGTGGTGGTTCGCAACCCATCATTGGAACCACTAACTGCCCCCTGCACCCTTAAGGGGCGGGGACAGCATGGTGGCAGCGTTCTGAAGGATTGCCACCGCAAAACACTTGCGGGGAGAACTTTGAGAACCACTGCCTTAAAACTAATATCTTGTGCAGAATTACATTTTTGAAATCTTTTAAAAACTAGCAACATCTCAAATTGGTATAGTGGAAACAGAATTAGGCCTTATGTTTTTCTTGTCTGCAATACATTTGTAGTAATGCTATTGATCCCCCCTCCCCCCAGCTTTTACTATGGAAATTCACCAATGTGCTCTTTTTAATTTCAGAAACACTGACTCTGGACATTATCCAGAGTCTCAGAATTGCCAGTTTCTTTAGCCTGAACATGAGAGCCCCATAATACCCTTTTATTTCAGTTTGATGTATTCCAGAACAGACACCATAATTCATTGCAACATTTGATTTTTTTACCTTGTCTTAGCTTCATATATGTTGCATTATCCCAAAAGATCACGGTTCAGCAAACTGGGCATTCGGGTAGGTGCCACTGTCATCTCGGGAGGACAAAGGTCAGCTCTGGAATAATTTACATTGATAGACAGTAGAAAAGCCCATGTTGAAGCTAAGACTTTGTGCTTGCAACTAGCCCACAAAGTTTCAGCGTCATCCCACTGATGTGCAAGACAGTGTTTTTAGATGTTGTACTCTTTCTATACCAAGATCTTGAGACTTATTGGTTTTGTGAAATGTCTTTGAAGAAATGCATGATAAAAGGACAAAACAATATTAATTGACCTGTTCTTTCTCCCCACCCCTAGTTATCGTGCTGATACTCAAACATACCAGCCCTACAACAAAGACTGGATAAAGGAGAAGATCTATGTCCTTCTCCGCAGACAAGCTCAGCAAGCAAGCAAATAATGAGACACCGTAGTTAAGGGAGCTTTGAGGGAGGGTTTGGACAGCAGGTGTGTACAGCGTGCTGTAGTGAACGTTTTGTATTGTAGTCCTGTTCATTTTTGTTAGTCTGTATCTGGCACCGAGTCTTAGACATGCAAGGGACTTGTTCAATTAGAGTTTTCCAAGGAAGAAAGGAATTGCCGCCTGCAGGTATTTAGTTTGATATTTCTCTCTGCTTAGATAACGATTCTGTTTTTGTTCAAACCACCCAGAATTGTTCATATCTGCTTCACCACACTCGCTGTATGTATCCCAGTCTGGGGGGTTTCAATGTTGTTATTACTTGGAGACAGTGTGTCTTAGAGGAGAACAAAATAAATGCTCTTTAGTTAAATGTGTTGAGTGGTGGCTTTAGAATGACTTTTAAGTGGGATGAGTTGGTTGGAAGCTTGTATGTTGACCAATTCGTGAAAGGTTTTGAGTTGCTGAATCGTAAATGCATCTGAATAAGCAACATATTGCACTTCTCAGTAAAAGACAGTTTGGTGGCAGTAAAATAGTACTTTATAAATTTCTGCAGTTGGAAGTACAGTACCAGTTATCTGTTCATTGGCACTTTTAAAGATCTGACAAGTGTGTTCCTCACAGCTCTAGCTCTAGTTTGTACAATCAAACTATCAGCACTATACAGTATAATACCAACTTTTGCTTCTGAAGTAATAAAGGAGGAGTAGGAATTTTGAAAATGACTTGTCTATTAGGACCCAATCCTATCCAACTTTCCAGCGCTGATGCAGCCGTGCCAATGGGGCGTGCGCTGCATCCTGCAGTGGTGGTGGGGCAGTCACAGAGGCCTCAAGGTAAGAGAATGTTTCATAAAATGCATAAAATCACTGTTTGGGTTTATTATCCACAGTCTATTAAAACCAAAACTTTTTCCCCCTAATGTTTCACCCCCAGCTGTGAAGGGCATTATCACAGGTATGGCGTTACGCTGTTCTCCACTAATAAACCTGAACAGTGATTCTATTCATTTTATGGATCATTCCGGCCACGAAAGCCTGAGTGTGTACTGTATGTAAGAGAATGTTTGTTTCCTTACCTTGGGGCTGCATTGGCACTTTGGATAGGATCAGGCCTTAATCTCTTTAGGGCTTAGCACTGTAGCTAGGTCAGTAGTTTAAAGTTTTGTTTGTTTATTCCAAAACATATTCCATTTTCCTTTCTGTAACAAAAGGCCCAAGGTGGCTAACAATGTAAATACAGTAAAAGCTACCATTAAATTAACAGCAGCAATAATAGCAGCAGGACAAACCATAAATCATACAAGTAAAAAAGCAGAGCGAAGCAGAAACATCTTGAGCTATCACTGGAAGTTCCACCAGGGAGAGTTTTGTTCTTAATTCAGCATTGAGGGAGTTCCATATAACTCTGGTGTCACAACAGAAAAAGGCCCTTCCCTTTATTGCCACCAACTGAACCTTGCATAATGGTGGCACATGCATGACAGCCTCCCTGGATCATGTCGGCGGATGGGGTGATGATACTTCAGCCCCAACTGTGAAGGGTGTTAAAGGTCAAAAGTTGCACCTGAGTTGCACCTGGAAACAAATTAGCAGCTAGTGCAGTTGAAGGAGCCTGCCCGAGTCAAATTGCTTAGCTCCCGTTACCACACTGCCCACCGCTTTCTGTCCTAATTGCAGTTTTCAAGGGCAGCCCCACATAGAGTACATTTTGATAATCAAGTCTTGATGTCAATGCATGGGCCACAATAGGTAGCACATGGACTGTACCAATCCAGGTACAGTTGCATGCCTAAGCTGGGAAAAGTCATCTCCCCCCCCCCCCCCCCACGATCCAGGAGGACTCTCAAACTACAGACCTGCTCTTGTAGAGATAATGCAGCTCCGTTCAGAAGCAGATACTGGTCCAATACTTGCATCGCAAGTCTCCGATCTGAGAGAATCTCTGTTTTGTCTAGATTTAATTTCAACTTGTCCACCCTCATCCAGTCCCCCACCAACCTCAAGTAATGATCTCAGACTTCTATAGCTTCTCTAGCATTCAGAGAGGTAGAGTGGGGAGTCGCCCAACTACAAACCTCTAGCTGCTATCTCCCAGCAGTTTCAGGTAGATATTCATGTGGGAGACAGAAGAATGGACTTGCCACAGGGGGAAGAATAGAAGTTCCCCAGTACCACCTTCTGGGATCTGTGGGCCAGAAAGGACTGCAGCCACTGCAAAGCAGTGCTTCCCCCCGCCCCAGCCTCAATCTGGCCAAATGACCCAGAAAGATACTACAGTTGGTGTTGAAAGCTGCTGAGAGACCAAGTGGGGAGCACTCCCCTTTTCTAGTCCCTGGCGTACATCATCTGCTAGCATAATCAAAGGTGTTTCTGTCTTGAAGCCAGACAGAAAAGAGTCCAGAGTTTTCATCCAGTTTTTAAAGAGTTTTCATCCAGGAAAGCCTGGCACCGAGATGCCATTACAGCGATACTCATTCAGCATTCCATTTACATAGGTTCCAAGCTGACTGCTCTCGCTATCGCCCACAATTGTGTATTGGTCTAGCATTGGAAATACAGTAGAAGTTGCCATATCTGGCATTTGATGATCTGGAAAGCCCTGGTAACTGGCCCAGCAAGCTCACCAGTCCCAACTTCCAGTTTGCAGCCTGCTGATGAGGACAAAAGTGGCTCAGGAGCATTCCAAGGTGTTCTGCAGTGCAACTGACAGTGTTCCAAGTGAAACTGACAGCTATAGCAACAGAGACGTTTAATATTCGGATGTCCAGCAACGCTTTGGTCCCGAAAATGCTGGATATCACAACTTTGTGTTAGGTTGTATCCTAAGACTACTTCTGTTTGCACAGTGGTGTGGGGACATGGGCAATTATCATTAATCTTCTCCCTCCCCCTTTCCTCTGCAGCCACCTGCTCTCCTGAAAATCTCAGGAGTAGATTTTGGGGGCTGCAGAAGGAACAAGGGATGGTAAAAAAAAAATCCTTGTACAAATGGAAGAAGTTCTTAGGGTCTAACTCAATATTCTATAGCACAAATATTTTATCTCCCACTTTGAATTTTTGGTTACTTAAAAGCAGATTATTTAAGAAGCTTGGATCCAAATATTTTTCAGACTACACAGTTCAACTATTAATTATCCACTTTGTTCTGTGATTTCTGATATGGAAACTGACTGAATTTCTATGAAGTCTTGCTGATAGGTTTGCCATTTAAAATCTATGCTAACAGCAATACAAGAACCTTTCCCCAAACAAAATGTATAATGAAGAAGAGCATTCATGACATTTTGCTTATCTGCTTACAGCTATCTTGTGGCTTGAAAAGCATAATCATGGAGCTTCTCTAACTTGTATAACTGCAAATTATCCTCCTGATCTCAAAATTTGAGCCCAATCCTATGCATGTCTATTCAGAAGTATGGTAAGTTCCATTATAGACAATGGGGCTTACTCCCAGGTAAGTGTGGTTAGGATTTCAGTCTCTGCAGGCAAAAAGAAGTGTCAGTCTGTTTTGTCTGATTTGTATGCAAGACACACATCTTCCATATAAATGTAGAACTGCATACAAACAGCAGATATCCTAAAGAGTACCAATTAGAAGAAGACAACATTGAATAGCATTTAGAAACTATGTGGTGCACAGAGCTCTCTCGTAGTTGTGGATTATTTGCAAGCATAAGCCAGAGTCTTTCTATTCTGGTAAGTACCGGTAAATGTGGCTACATTATGAGATTCAAGGCACTTCAACTGAGAAGGGATGTGTTTGTCGAGGGCTCGTCAGCTTGCATAATTCTTATCGCAGGGACCTGGTCTGTGTACCAGTTGCAGATTTAGATGATTTCAGACTTAAAGTGGGGGGGATTTGTGTGTGCGTGCGTGCATTCCCTTGCATTAAAAATGCTCTGGAAATAGAAAACTATCACAGGCAGGGGAAAAAAAATAGTACGGGGGGGGGGGAGGCAAAGCCTTTTTTCCCTGAAGAACTAGGTTTCTATTTCCAGGGAGTTTATACATGGGGCAGCATAGTTTGATTTTCTCTGGAAGGAGGAAAGGGTCATTCTGTCGGATGAAGATCTTGACTCTTCCCAGTAGGAGGGCATCCAGTTCCCAGTCTGACTCTGCCTCTCTTGAAGACAAGTCGGTACTTTGCGAGCTCCTCGGAGCTCAGCGTTTTTTCCTCAAGTTTTTTCTTCTGCTCTCTAACTTCCTGGTGTTCTCCCCTGTCTTTTCCTCCGTTTATCCTCCCACCCCAACCCTCGGACCTGCCGTGGCTAGGGGGGCAGAGTTGTTTGGTGTAGCTGCGGGGGCAGCGGAACTCAGCTAGCGGCGACCGCCGGGTTGTGCGGCTGGGCGCCTTTGATCTCACCGCGATTATTGGAAGGCACGGAGACTCACCTGTTACGCAAGTGTTCCCCGTTTCTACCGCTCCATTGCAGCAGGTTTCTTGGGGCTCTCCCTCCCTAAGGGTTTCCCTTCCCCGTCCGTGGACTCCCGCAGTATCTAGACGTCTTCCTAGGGACGGTACGAGCACGGAGCGCTTTTCATAGTCCCCCTTCCCCTCCCCCCTACCAACAGTCGTGCCGCTTGCAGTTGTTTGCTCTCGCACTCAGCCAACGCAGTCGCTTGCACTCCAGCTGAAGGCAACGCTGCGCTAGCTGCTCACGGCGCTTCCGTGCTTATTCTTTGCCTTGGGAGGAGGGTGAGTTCAGTGAGACTGCCTTTGTGCTTGCTAGTTTCACTTTCCCAAAGGGGGTGCGTTTTCCCGCCAATACATTGCCTTTGCTCAAGATGGCATCCGGAACGGCTTCTGATGGCGAAAAAGGGGGGGAAGGGCCATCTACAGTTGCAGGATCACTGGACCCAGCCACTGAGGCCAGGATCCTACAGCTCATTCAAGCGACAGTGGCGGGGGCGCTTAAGCCTTCTCAATCTACATCCAAGAATAAGACAAAAAAGCAGGCTAGCTCTGGCAAGCACCATAGATCTCCCAGCGCAGCAGAGTTCTCAGCCAGCAGAGCTTACTCCCAGGTATTATGTGGATTATGTGTTACCTCGCAAGCGCCACAAAAAGAAAGCCCATAAATCTCATAGGTCACATCATTCCAAGAAGGCTTCTCTCAGGAAAAGAACTAGAGACTCCCTGTCACCCGGTTCCTCTGTGGCTACCTCGAGCTCCTCATCCCAAGGCTCTGACTGGGAGGAGGGGGAACTTTCGGGTGAGGATGCCGAGGCTCAGCAGGAGCAGCAGACCAGTCGACTGTTTCCAGTAGAGTTATTTTCTAGAGTTTTGGGAAAAGTAATCCATACCCTTGACTTGCAACCCCCGAAGGACCCTTCACAGGAGTCCACTGTGCCTGTACCATCCACCTCAAAATTACTGCCCCAGGGCCCAAGTCAACTATAGTGCCCTTCCCGGACACTTTTCAGCGCATTGTAGAGGCGGAATGGGCTGCTCCCATACACCCTAAGCATTCTTCTAAACTGGTGAACAGGTTATATACACTCCCTGATTAGACTATGGCCAGCCTCAAGAATCCGGTGGTGGATGCCCCCGTTGTGGCCCTGTCCTCGGCCGCCGTCATTCCGTCACAGGGGGAGGGCGGCCCGAAGGACCTGTGCGACAAGCGCGTGGAGGCCTCCCTCAAGCGGTCCTTTGAAGCATCCTCGCACGCCCTCAGAGCGGCCACGGCAAATTCCATTATGTCCAGAGCGGTTTTCTCTTGGGCTGAGGATCTTGCGGCCTCAGAACCAAATCTTTCCAGTCGCGCCAAGAGTTGTCAAAGAAAATAGCTTTGGCCTCAGCTTTTTCTGCGGACGCTTCACTGGACTCACTCCAGTTCAGCGCCAGAGCCATTGCATCCACAGTCGTGGCCAGGCAAAACATCTGGCTGCGGCAGTGGGACGGTGACTCCAGTTCTCAGACCAGATTAGTAGGCATTCCCTTTCAAGGAGGCAGGCTGTTTGGCCAGGCCCTGGAGCCATTGCTGATTGAAAATAAGGACAAACAGAAGGTTCTACCATCAAATAAAAAAGAGTCTGTTAAACCAAAGGTCCCGAACCAACAGCCCTTTCGTTCCTACTACCGTCCTCGTGATGGAGGGCGCAACAAGGGGAAGTGGAATAAGAGTAGGGTGTTCCCCAAATCACGTCCACAGGGGGGAAACTACTCAAGTGCTCCCAAACACCAGAAAGATCATAGACGGCTTGACGTCTGCTCCGCAGGTATCGGCACACGCCTCCTACTTTTCGCAGAGCGGTGGAGGCAGGTGTCCGCCAACGCCTGGGTTCTAAACACAGTCTCCAAGGGGTATTCACTCGAGTTCAACAAACATCCCCGGGACCGTTATTCGCCTGTCCCCCTCTCGAGGGATCGGGAGAAGCACGAGTTAAAATTGAAGGCCATCCAACACCTGATCAACATCGGAGCAGTGGAGCATGTTCCCCGCTCCCAGAGAGGGACGGGTGTATACTCGACGCTGTTCCTGGTACCAAAGAAGGACGGATCTTGGAGAGCCATACTGGACTTGAAGTGCCTGAATTGCTTCATACGCTGGAAAAAATTCAGGTTGGAGACGTGGAGGTCAATTGCGGCAGCCTTGTGCCAGGGGGAGTTTATGGTCTCACTGGACCTCTCCGAGGCATACCTTCACGTCCCCATTCTCCCGGCCCATCGCAGGTTTCTCCGCTTCTGCTATGGCAACCTTCATCTCCAGTATCGTGCTCTTCCCTTCGGCTTCGCCTCAAGCCCTCAAGTGTTTTCGAAAACGTTAATCGCACCGATAGCTTGGCTCTGTCAGAAAGGAATATCGATTTTCCCATATCTAGACGATATTCTGATAAAGGCCCCATCCCAAGTACAGACCCTCCAGAGTCTGCAGGAGACCATGACCTGTCTGGAGAACCTAGGCTTTGTAATCAACATACAGAAAAGCTGTCTGAACCCCACTCAGGAGCTGGAACACCTGGGGCTCCTTCTAAACACATCATCCTTCAGAGTATCTCTCTCTCTAGCCCGCCAAAAAGCCCTGACCTCTGCACTCAACACGGCCCGGAGATCCAAACGATTGGATGTGATGTTCCTAGCATCCTTACAGGGGCTACTAGTGTCCTGTCAGGATGTAGTGGATTGGGCACGGGCTCACATGCGCCCTCTACAAAAATTTCTTCTTCCGTACCAAGGTCTGATAGAGCGACGTATCCACAAGTCGCTGGTTCTCCCGGACAAAGTGAAGAAAAGTCTAACTTGGTGGTGCGACCGCGACAGACTTTCACGGGGGGTCAGCCTGCTCCAACCAGAACGCATGGTAGTGACCACGGATGCCAGTCTTCTTGGGTGGGGAGCAGTTATGGAGCACGCCATGGCACAAGGGGCCTGGTCTCGAAGGGAATCCCAGCTCAGCATAAACCTCCTAGAGCTCAGGGCCATCCATCTGGCGCTACTAGAATTCAGCAGCCAGGTGCGGGGCTGCCATATTATGATCAGGACAGACAACACCACTGCGAAGGCCTATGTCAACTGTCAAGGAGGAACAAGGTCTTCGCGGTTGGCCAAGGAAGCAAGCCTCCTAGCGCACTGGGCAGAGTACAACTCAGCTTCTCTGAAAGCGGAACACCTGCCGGGAGTGAGCAATGTCTCTGCCGACTGGCTAAGCAGATGCTCTCTACAAGAGGCGGAGTGGCAGCTCCACCCACAGGTGTTCGAGCTGATCACAAAGAGATTCGGGAAACCGATGGTGGACCTGTTTGCCACGGGGGTCAACGCCCAAATTCCCCGGTTTTTCTCATGGGCCCCGGAGCCGGAGGCGGCGGGAGTGGACGCGCTACAGTGTCCATGGCCGAGGGGTCTTCTCTACGCTTATCCTCCGGTGGCGCTTCTGCCCGCGGTCCTCAGTCGCATCAGAAGGCTTCAGGCAGAGGTGGTTCTGGTGGCCCCAAGATGGCCAAGAAGGCCATGGTACCCAGACCTGGTAAACATGTCCGTGGCAGAGGCCTGGGAGCTTCCTCACAGGAACGATCTGTTACGGCAGGGCCCGCTCCTTCACCCTCAACCTCCTGTTCCACTTGACAGCGTGGAGGTTGAGTGGCAGGCGCTAAGGGCCCACGGCTATTCTGAGAGGGTTCTGAACACGCTTCTAGCATCCAGAAAGGGGTCTACATATAAATCGTATGGATCCACCTGGAGGTCGTTCGTGGGGTGGTGCCATAGTAGGAACATTGTGCCCACCAATCCCCAGGTCAAAAATATACTGGAGTTCTTACAAGATGGGTTGGAGAAGGGTCTGAGTACCAACACCCTCCGCAGACAGGTCGCGGCCCTCAATTCTACTCTAGGGGCTTACAGGGGACGGAAGGTGTCCACCCATTCTCACGTTAAGCGCTTCCTGAGGGGAGTAGCCTTATCTAATCCGCCTCCCATACACAGAACCCCTAATTGGGATCTCAACCTAGTCTTGGTGGCCCTCACATCCTCTCCATTCGAGCCCATGGCTAAGATCTCTCTGTTGGAACTCACGTTAAAGACTCTTTTTCTAGTGGCGATCACTTCAGCTAGACGAGTTTCCGAACTGGGCGCACTTTCTGTAAACTCGGAGTTATGTGTATTTCATAAGGATAGAGTGGTCCTTAGACCGGACCCAGCCTTTGTTCCAAAGGTGAATTCGGTATTTCATCGATCACAGGAAATAGTTCTTCCTGCTTTTTGCCAAAACCCTGCTCACCCTAAAGAAAAACAATGGCATTCCCTTGACGTTCGCAGGGCCCTGCGGTTTTACACAGATAGGATGAAGGAGTTTCGTTCTACTGACTCCTTATTCGTATTATTCCAGGGACACAGGAAAGGAGCGAAGGCGTCCTCCGCTTCCCTGTCTAGGTGGTTAAGGGAGGCTATCACTATGGCCTATCAATCCTCTGGGCGGGTCCCACCGGAGGGGCTGACGGCACATTCTATCAGAGGGGCAGCTGCTTCTGCGGCTTTTGATGGAGCTGACTCTCTGGCAGACATATGTAGGGCTGCCACATGGTCCTCCCCGCACACGTTTATCAGGCATTATCGGGTAGACATGGCTAGCGCTACTGGCACACGCTTTGGTAGGCGGGTGCTCCAGAGGGTGGTGGCTTGAAGTCCGAGCCGCCGATCCTGGCCCACCCTAACCGTTACTGCTCTTTTATGTCCCACGAGTTAGAATGACCCTTTCCTCCTTCCAGAACAAAACGGAATTCCTACCTGGGAATATCCTCTTCTGGGAAGAGGAAAGGGTCATTCGGCCCACCGCTTTTCCAGGAGGCGGCTCGGGGACATCTTAGATGCAAATTCCATACAGGGTGCACAGTGCATTCCTGCCTTTCTGCACTATAGTTTGGGTATTTCCGGGGGTTGTTCATCCCTATTGTTTCTGTGTGTTCAACTCTTCTGTGTCTTTACGTGACTTCTCTCAGACACGCCACTGGGTGTGTTATTGTTGGAGAGGGTATGCTTTCTCACAGCTCTTCAGATTCAGACTGGGAACTGGATACCCTCCTACTGGGAGGAGTCAAGATCTTCATCCAACTCTGCCTCAAGATGGAGGAGGGGCAATCCCACGAGTTAGAATGACCCTTTCCTCTTCCCAGAAGAGGATATTCCCAGGTAGGAATTCCAGTTTTCTCCACCTGAAGTGGTGGTCTGGTTTCTTTTTTCACCTCAGCCTTCTACAATATCATTCCCACCACATTCTGCTGTGCGTGCATGCAGCAGCTTAAAAAAGAGAAATGTTTGTGTAATCCTAAAGTGCAGTTGCTTGACTATAAGGGACAAATGGGACCCCCAAGTAAAATGTGTTTAGTAGTGGGATACCAGCTTCCTCCTCCTCCCCTTCATACAGGATCAACAGAAAAGGCACAACGCCTTTTTCCAAAGGATACCGGACCAACTGTGGTTCTCTGTAAAAGTGACCAAGAGAAGCCTACATGTGCTTTCAGTGGCACAGAAACAGCATGCAACTTCCCTATTCAGTTTCCACTGATAGTGAGTGGGGATTTCCTGAATATGTGGAATACATAATGTATAACTTGAGTTTTTAATCACAACCATTTTGAATCACAAGCCTTCTTTAATTGAAACCTTGCCTGTAGTAATTGTCTGCAGAAAGAGAGGTTGAATCCATGTACAGTCCACAATTAGAACAGTGTGTTGGAGAGGAGCAGATTTCTGGTTCAATCCAGACAAAGAAGACTGTGCTGGAGGAGGCAGGGAGGCATTCATGTTTCTGCTAGCAACTTGCTGTCGCTCACTTTGAAGAGGGGTAATTCTAACCTCAAAGCAATGTACTGTAAGTGTTGCTGCGCTCCCAAGACCATTTTACTCTATGCTCCTCTGTGTTCGGTTGCCCTGCGTCGCACCTGCTATCCTTTCATCAAGGAGTTGCTTGAAAAGATGAACCCTGGGAGTCTGCTGCTGAGTCCAATTAAAGAGAACAACTGCAGATCCGCTTGAACAATGTGCACGGAAAACCAGAGCTTTTTAAGTTCAGGGTGTGTGTTTTGCTTGTGAATACGCGTAGCCATTTGAAGGCAATCAAACAAAATGTCTGAAAGAATTGAAAATGTAGTTATAATTTGGGATTGTGCTGCTGCATTTCTCTTCGTGTACAAATCTCTGCAATGCAATAATACCAAGTCCTGCAGGACAAATAAGCGCAAAGACGCGTCCTCTTTAAAATACTTAAGTGCCCAGTGGAAGACTGAGATGCCAAAAGAATCCCTTCTCGCAGTCTCCTGCTGTAACAGTTTACAGAGCCAGGTTTTCACTTATCAGACCTCAGCCTTGTGGGATTTGTTGCCCCTGTTCTTGTAAAAAATGCAGGAAGACCTTGTTTGCTGTTCTCGCAGCTTTGATAAGATCTTGAACTTCATAGCAACCAAGCACTCCTCCAAGCCAAGAGCCTGTTTAGAACCTTTTCTCACTTTTTGCAGCAATAATTTTACGGTTGGTGAGTGGAACCTAGCTAGCGTTTCTAAAAGCTTGCACTTCTGTTTCCAAGTGCCCTTGAGTGGACCTGTTCTACACTAGTGCCCTCTAGGTGGTGGGGGTGCTCTGGCCGGCTTATTGGGCAGCAGGTTTAGTTGTGGGCATGGGGAGTAGAGCTCCTTTGAGCATCATGGATTTGCCCTAGCAGGCTTACCTGGCAGTGAGTGACAGCACTTCTCAGCATATGGTAGCTGGAGCTGACATTTTAATTTCCATATGATGCCCCTGAGATAGCGTCAGAATATGTGGTTGGGGGCATTGTGGGAGAATTTCACCAATCCCTCCTTCTCTCTGCAGCCCCCTGTAATTACTGAGGGTCCCCCTACCCTCGCAAACAGATTTTGTGGGAGCTGCAGAGAGAAGGGGAGGTCGGTGAAAATCACCCAAATGGAGTTTCTACAGATGGAAGACTCACTTTGGATACGACCCTGTTCAGATTCAACCCTGTGTAACCTAAACCTCCCAATTCAGTGTGGGGTTTGGCAGGAGTTAATACAGGGCGTCTCAAAAAATGTGCACACATTTTAATGAGCTTCATACATACTTCACTGCAGAAAACCTGCAACACTCGACCATTTAAGGGCAGCAATTGAAGAGATGTGTGGAACCAGTACACATGTTGGTGGAGGTCTGCAGATCCCTTAGTCAATGTTGTCAGCAGTGTATAGATGCCAATTCTTTAAATTAAATTTAACTTTAATTCTTTGGTCTAATTCTTTAACTAATTAATTAATTCACTGGGTCAAGCAACCGCTTCTGTGTACACCATATGCAGAATATGTGTGAATTATAGCATAATGACTCTTTGACACTATAAAGTGTCTGTACATTTTCTTTAGATGCCCGGTAGAAATTCTGCTGATGTCTCAAGAAAGGGATTTTCAACTGCAGGTAAGTGAATGTTCAGTGAGTATCTTATTTGACTGTAATCTGTTTTTCTGCCTTGGATGTTTGTAGCACTTCACAGGTATTGAAGAAACAGATTTGTATCTTGCATCTATGGAATTAGGATTTTTTTTTCCTGGTTTCGCGTATTATAAGAAGTGATCCATTTATTATGTCATCTTAATAAGCATTTCATCTCCTCTGTGGTTTCCAAATTGAAAATCACTGAATTTAAAGAAAACCCCATCTGGAGATATTACAAGGAATGTCGGCAATTAGTTCCTTCTAATTACTGTAATCTGAACTTTTGCTTGTGCAAAGAGCTTAGCTAGCTGGGTTGTGGGCAATTTTCCAATTTATAGTCTTGCTTTCTTCTTCCTAGTAGGCCTCCGTTTGAGTCTGACATATGCACATATCACAAACTAGGCTCCATATCCCAGCTCACTGCCGCAGCTTCTTGAGCATCAGCGGGAGTCTAACAGGCAATTTGAAATTTCTTCCTATGTGGGTTGATCTCGTTTTCTACTCCCTGTTGTGTCTTTTTATAATCTAGCCTTTCAAACAGAGTGAAAATGTTTGCCAACCCACTCAGAAAACACACATTTC
The DNA here is from genome assembly GCA_026170595.1 of Plestiodon gilberti rubricaudatus. NCBI lineage: Eukaryota > Metazoa > Chordata > Lepidosauria > Squamata > Scincidae > Plestiodon > Plestiodon gilberti. Next base: position 257,912,789 of record JANXHW010000001.1, on the reverse strand, counting down.
TTAAATTCTGTCTCGTTTTATGACATATCCCTGTAAATGCCTACCCTTTCTGTTGGTTGATGATGCCCTCTGTAACTGGCCGCTTCTCTCTCACCCCAATCGCAGAATTTACCACTTCCTTTGAGCCCTGTGACATCTCCTTCAGTGTCTTCCTGATCTTCCCCATTCATACCTTGGTGGTCTTTTTAGCGCCCGACTGGCTGTGGCAACCAGCAGAGCCAAAAAAGAAGTGCTACCAACCAGCTGGACTGCAGAGTGACAGTTGGTGACATCATTGCTTGTCGCCCACCCTCAGCTGGTATTTGAGGGATGGACTGGTACCAGCCATTAAAGGCAGCGCCAGCAAAACGTAGGGGGTGGGAGGGCAGCAAGAAGGGGGGGCAGGAAAAGCAGCAGGGAGGAAAAGAGAAGAAGGAAACAGGAAATGGAGGGATGCTTGGGATAACTGAGATGGGGAGAAGACTAAGGAGACAGAAAGAGGGCTAGAAATACCAAGAGAGAGAAGGAAAAGGGTGGAAGGAACCAGGTAGTGGAGAAGAAGGCTGGGCAGACCTGGAAAGTGAGGAGGAGACGTGGAGGGTTGTGGGCAAGGCTAAGGGCAAGGCTGACAGGAAAGGAAGAGGCTGGATCCCTAGAGGTACCAGAGGGCTCTTTGGTGCTCGCCCTAAGCACTACCAAAAGAGTAGGAGAAAGTGGCCAGCCAAGACCTCCACCCAGCGGTGGGAAAGCAAGTTAGACTGGCCACCCATCCTAAGCAGCAACCCGCTTAGGGAAGCAGTGCTCCAGCAGGTGGTCTTTGGTATTCCTGGAAGCTGTGCCCTGGGCTGGGTGTCAGGAGGCTGCAGGCCTCCACATCATCCCAGTATGTGGGAGCACGCTGGGACGTGAGGTCATGGAGAAGGAACCAGGCAGGCAGGTAGGCAAGACGCCTCCCCCACTCCTTCTGTTAAATCCTTGAGTTGCCAGACCACCACCTCTGTTTTGTCCACAGTCTTCCAAAGCTCTGTTGATGCAGAGATGCCCCCACAAGAGAAGGAGGGGGGCATGACAACCTTCGTGCAGCCCTGCAACATGCCGTTTCTCTTTCTTTTTAACCCCTTGTCATCCCAGCGTTTATGTACTAACTTCCCCCTCATTTTGGAAATCAACTTGTGTACCCCTTATTAAAAGTGTTAGCCTGTCTGAAGGGCATATAGAAGGGACAAATACAAAATGGTTGCATCTCTGTATCTGTAACCCTAACCCTAAGTTACACCCTCCCATCACATTTTTAACTGTGCATTAAATGGGATCAGGAATTTCCAACATTTCCCTGTAAACGCCAGTCCTGTAGCTTTAGGTAGGTGGTGAATAATCTATGCAGATGGTCTGTCCCCCTAGATTTCCTCATCACACCCAACAGAGTCATTGTAATTATGCTTCCTTGAGACCATCTTTGGTGGCACATGTGGTTGTTTGGGGCAGTGTGTTAACTGCATACTTAATAGCAAGAGAAAGCAGATATGGCAACCACAGACGGGCAGCTCTTATCCTTGGAGAAGGAGCTATTTTGGTTCCTGACTTGCACTTCTTGACTTTATTCTGCTTCTCCCCTTGCAATGTGGTTTCCTTATATTTTTGGCAAATGGGCTCTGGGGAAAAGATGTATTGCAAATAATGTGAGTGTGACATTTTACACATTTCCACTACTTTTTTTTTTTTCTCACCGGCTTGGATCACCACCTTGTGCGGTTTTTACTGGAGCAAAGGCAAGCAGATCACTGAGCTAGAAGTTGTGTGGCTGGGATTAGCACATTTCTCTTTTCTTCCTCCCTGGAGAAATCAAAATAGCCTGCTTTATTACTGTAAATATGCCAGAAATAAATGGAAGTGACCATTTCAAGCTTATGATGGCTTTGATTGATCTTTTGTATGGCAGGTTTGGTTTCTCTGAGCAGTACGCTAAATGCAATTAATAAGAATGAATCAGCCACAAGTTTGGGTCTCTGGTTTTTAATGCTTGTGTGATCTTGCAATTGGTCTCTTCGTGGAGCTGGCAGGGCTTCAGCAGCAGCTTGCTGCGGTTTTAAATCCTGTGCTCCTAGGGAATAGAAAGCGTGCTATGGAAACGTCATCTGGGCCCATTTAATGCACTAGGAGAATCAGAGACACGCATCTTACCCAGTTAGAAATAGAAGCACAGAGAAAATTGATCTTCATCTAAAAAGCTTTCCAATTCTTAGAGCTAATCGAGTCATTCGCACTTTGTTAGAGAGCATGCATTTGAGTGGCGGTTGCCATCTCTCTTTCATTACTGAGCTAGAAATGCTTGCATATTAAAAACATGCATTACTAAAGAAGGCCCCAAATGCACCTGGGCAGGTCAGTTTAGATGCTCAAGAGTGGAATGAAAGCCACAGGGAAATCTGACCCTATGGATTATGAAGCAGGACATGCAGTTCAGTCCCTTTCACACACAGCTGAGTACAGGTGGGCCCCCATATCCGCTGGGGATATGTTCCAGGCCCCTCCATGGATACTTGAAACCGTGGATAAGAGCGAACACCCCCTCCATGGTTTCCTGAGGGCCCCCCCACCCTGCCTCCCCTGCAGGCAGCCATGCTTGCCCCCCCCCCCCTCAGCTCTTATTTTTCTTTCAGCAAGCTTTGTTTCTTCCTTAAAACAAACAGAGAAGCAGCCTCCATTGCAGGCAAGTAGAACGAGACTAAGTCCTAGACAGGCTCTGCAAGGTTTCTGTTAACCTTGCAGAGCCTTTCTAGTACTTAGTCTCGTTCTACTTGCCTGTAATAAGCAGCCAGAGGCTGCTTCTCCTGTTTCTTTAAGGAAGAAACGAAGCTTACTGGGGAAAAAAGTAAAAGCCTGGGAGGGGGGTCCTCACGATCCGTGGATAACTGAAACCGTGGATAGCGAATCAGTGGATATGGGGGCCCACCTGTACTGAGTGTGTTTCCTGCATTAGTATGCATGGTGGAGGAGCTGTGGAGCATAATCCTGCAAACCCCATTGAAATTAACTGAACCAAAGACACAACTTTTACACAACAACTATAATCCAGGTGTCCTGTATAGGGCACCACTCATCTTATTAGACTGCCAAACATCAAGCCAGGAAGAGGGAGAAAAAGACTGATTTGTAGAAAATGTAGCTCTCGTCACCACTTTTCTCTCTCTCTTCCCCCCTCCCCCGGGTCAAGGGATTTTTGTGGCACTTCAGGAACAACTGTAATTCCCCAGAACACTTGCTAGGGAAAGGCCAGAAAGTTTGAAGTAAATCGAGGTGATGTATGCCACACTAAATATTGCTAATGAGCATCAGGTGTTTGTAAAGAGGAGCCTGACTCCTCATCCACTGTATGGTAATTATTTTAAAGATCTACTTAGCATTTAGATTGCTTAGGGGAAGAAAAGCATCCAGCAAGTGATTGCCTTGGAAAAAAAAATGCTCTGGTATTAAATAGATCTCCTTGAATACTGTTTTCATCTATCCAGACAGAAAACAGAGATGACACTTTAGTTTGGGATAATTAGGAGGGCTTTGACATCACTAGGCTGTCCTTCCTTGTCAATGGCACTATCGCATCCAGCTTCAAGATTAAAAAGAGGAAAAAGAGCGTCAGAAGGGGGACAGAATAAAGCACCGCACACAATGGTGTGCACAAGCAACCCAAAAATGATCAGCATTAAACACACTGTTCAGAAGTCCAGGGGGAAAAACACACTCTGAAAAGCGTCAACTTGAATTGCTCACGCTTTGTAATTTATAACCCAAAGGGTAAACACTTCAGTACAATTTACACACAGCTACATCTGTCAGGTTTTTAAACATCTTTCTTTTTCAGCCATTAGTGATCTTTGCTGTGACACCTTTCAGCTAAGGTAGCACTGCTGTGGGCAGGAGAACTCCAAAACGAGAATGAAAAATTGGCCCCAGGCTATTGCAGATGCTTTCAAGGAGGAAGCAGATCTCCTTCCTTGCGACTGAACTTGCCTCAGGAGTTCATAGGGGGTGGCCTTGAAGTTCAAAGTGAAGTATTTGTAAGGCAGAGGGTTTGAGAGTTAAGAAACCCAATAGCAGGGCCAATGAAGACCTGTGGCGGACATCCCAGAGAATATTTCCACCCCCATTGAGGTTCATGGGGGAACCTGCTTGACTTCTGTGCTACCTCCAAGTCCAGTCCTAGAAGACACTTTTTAAATTGATTTGTACTTAGTAGTATTGGTACAGCAACACTTTCAAGTGTTTACAGCACTTCACATGTTTTATATCGTTGTAATCCTCACTGCCAGGTGAGTAGTATTAGCCCTCCTGATTTTGAAGAGGGAGGGGGAAGGCTGAGAGGGTGGCTTGCTTATGGCTGCTTTTTGAGTTTATGGTGAAAGTGAGGTTTCACCTGGGAACTGTTAGAAGAGCAACGACATGCGAGCTAGACTTGTACAATAACAGTGGGTGTGGATATATGTGTTCATCCCCACCAATAGAGGGAGCTGTTACCTATCCACTTCCTGGTTTAAATGCTTGTGAATTGCTCTCTCCTGCTTTGACTAGACTTCTCATTAATTTCTTTTCCTGTGCCCTTGTTCTATGTCTCCCTGTCCAAGCAGCAATGACCAGTTGCTTCTCTTAATTTGATGTACATAAAGCGCCTTGTGTAACAGTTCCACAGTGAATGAGTTTACTGTGCCCATAGGTCTGCTAACAGGAACTTTCTGATTCATAGCTCAGTCTTTTAACCACTCTGTATACCAACTTTCTCTTTTCAGGTCTGGGGTTCTCCTCTGGAGAGTATGTGCACTGACGGTAAGCAAGAGAGGGCCTTTAAGTGGCTCCCAGCTCCCATGCATCTGGTAATTGGATGTAGGTTTTCACAGTCAGAAACCTGACTCCTAGGAAAGCTTAAGCACCAGTTTTGTGTATCTGTGTTTAACATTAGTGCTTTGCTAATGTAGTGCTGGAAGTTTAATTTGCGCTATTCTGGCGAAAGATTGGTATTGAATCTCATTTAGCTAAAACTTCTTACAAAAAAAGCTGTGGGAATACTATTCCCACAGCTTTTTTTTTTTTTGAGAGAGAGAGAGAGAGAGAAGTTTCAGCAATATGGTTCAAAGGACTTCTAGTCTAGAGAACCCTAGTACAGGAGACAGAAGGAGCGGTACTGCCTGGAGTAAAGAGACTAAGAAATGGAAGAGGAGAGATGAAGGTATCATTGGTGCCTGAACTGGAAGGGTCAGACAGATGATTGAAGTTGATACAGAAAGCAGCTGTCAAATCAAAAGATCCTCATGTACAGAAGTATACATGTACATATTGTATTTTATCTGGCCTGGCAACAGTTCAGTTCCAAGAGTGCTTGAAATAATATTTTGCATTGGTTTCCATGGAAATGTTACTAGTGGCTGTTGGTATCCATTCCAGCTATGCATTTAAAAAAGAAAAAAAATGGTTTGTCCGTTGGACCAGTGTTGTCTGTTTTCCTATACTGGCACCCCAGTTGGATACAGAAGAAGAGTCCTACTGGATGAGACCAAGTGTAGTATCCTGGTTCAGTATCCTGCTTCTAATAATGGTGAACCAGATGCCGCCACGGAAGCCCATAAGCAGAGCATGAAGGCAACAGCCCTGCCCTGCTGTGGTACCACAGCAACTGGTATTTAGTGGCGCACACTGTCTCGGAAGATGGCGCTTCCAGTTAGCCATTGTGGGCAATAACTGCTGGTTATTGCATGAGCTTGTCCCACCACCTTTTCAAGCTATCTAAGCCTAACGATTAGGAGGCAGGAGATCTGGCTCAGTTGGTAGAACGGCTGTCTCATATGCCTGAAGATCTCAAGGACGGCAGTTCGGGACGGCCAAAAGTCTGTCGGAGAGCTGCCGGCACACCACTGATAAGCTGCAGAGCCTCTCTGAGGGAGAGAAGCTACAGTTGCACCTTGAGTGGGAGTCAAGGTTGCCTGTCAGTTGACGCGTGATGAGACAGACGCCAGTGAGAAGCTAAACTGTGAAAGAAACCATCTCTAGAATGAAGGATTCTATGAAAGACTGGAACGTATTGTATTGTAAAAAAAACCTTGGGGTTTAGTAAGCCTGCCTGTGTAAACTGCCTTTGAATTAAAGTCAAATGAGAAATCTGATGACCAAAGAAAAGGTGGTATATAAATGCTGGTGGTTGTTGCTGTTGTTTAATAAATAATAATAATAATAACTTTTTCCCCTGGTTCATTTTTGTAAAAAAAAAGTCTGTTTTTCTGGCTGCAAAGAGGAAACTAGTACCGGTAATTAAAACTAGTAGAAACTCTGTACAGTTGAGTACCGGTAATTCCTCAACAGGGAACAGGAACTGACGAATAAAGGGCAGTTCAGGAATGTCACAGTAAACAGGCAGCAACTACAGTAATTAGCTAAAAGAAAGGGAGCAACGACACGGTTACTAATTAAGGGACTATTGCAGAGAGAAAAATAACTTCTGCTAAGCCAGACTTACATCGGTGTACAGTCAGATCTGGCCCATGGGAACAGGCGTTGCTGGATGTTTACTGGGGAAATAGAGTTATATTAAGTGCAGTGTGGAACTACTATTTTAATTCCACTTTTAGCTGACTGTGGAAAAGCAAAGCCTCAACAGCATTAAGGGTCCCTATTGTGGAAGCCACCTTAACCAGCTATCACTCTGCTTACAAAAAAAAAAAAAAAAAAAACCAAACCAAGACAGCAGTATAAACCTTTATCATGGATCTCACATTTCAAAAAAAAGATACTCTGAAAATTCACAAGAAGAATATATGTGCTTCTATGCCAGAGATGAAGATGAGCTTCTGAAGGCAGACGTATGTATTTAAAAATAGGTATATGTGCCTCAGCCTAATCTTGTGGGACCAAATCCCTGCCTAAGGAAAGGGTTTTGTGCAAACAATGCAAAATGTACCGTTGTTCAGTATCTAAAATGCATTGCATTTTCTAGGCTTCTGGGAACTGCATCTTGGAGTTAACCACTGAAAATAAGAACAACTGGAAGGCTTAACAAACTTTAAAAATGACTAAGAAGCAAAACTCAGGTGATTCCACACAAACTTTTTAAAATGAAATTGAGCAGCGAAGATGGAATAGAATAGATAGACCATATTCAGTGTTCCCTTCTTCTACTATAGATGTTGTGCTTGTGATGAGTTCAGTTACCTCACTTCTGTAATGCTTGCACTTCAGTGAAATTGCAAATGGCTTCTGTATCTCCCCAATGTTGCTTCAAAAGTACACTTTGTGCTGTGAGAAATGGGACTGCTCAACAATTTTGCAATGAGTAAAGGGTGTTCGGATGCCCAGTTGGAGGAGAACTCTCTACCTAGTTATTTTGGGTGCTTCGAATCCTAAATCTCTCTGCTGCATTGTTTCTTTGCATACTCAGCTAGGAACTACTGCTGGATCATCACAGTTAAATCAGTAAACCTGATTTAACACTAAACTATCACTGTTCAGACCAGCGGGTGGCGCAGTGGGTTAAACCGCTGAACCATAAGCTGTTGATCGAAAGGTCGGCAGTTCGATTCCCGCGACGGGGTGAGCGCTTGTTGCTTGGCTAGCTCCTGCCAACCTAGCAGTTCCAAAGCATATCAATGCGAGTAGATAAATAGGTACCGCTTGTGGGAAGGTAAACAGTGCTCCATGTTCCAGCTGCATGCTACGCGCTGCGGCAAGGAGAGTCATGCTGGCCACATGACCATGGAGGCATCTTCGGACAACGTTGGCTCTTCGGCTTTGAAATGGAGATGAGCACCACACCCTAGAGTTGGACACGACTGGACTTAATTGTCAGGGGATACCTTTACCTTTATCACTGGAGAAGTGTGAGTTACAGAAGCAGTGATGTTTCTAGTTGTTCCAGTCTGAGAAATAATGCACTGCAGAGAAGTGTTAGTGCAAATTCTGCCCAAGAGGGAACCCAATTAAAATGTTGAGACACATTTTTCAGAAGTGGAGTTTATTCCAGCATCTTAACAGACAGGTTCAGGTACATGCTTTGGTTAAGAAAAAGGGAAGGGGGGGGGGGAAACAAACCTATGTTCACATAAATTACTTTTGGCAAAGTGCATTTTGTGATGAAAAGAGAGAGGGGGAAATAAACGCTTCCAAAAGGATTTCTGTACAGCATTTTTGGCTCCTGTTAAATAAATCCTGATAATTCCCTCTTCTGCACTCTCTATTACGATGAATAAGTTTTAATAAAATCTTTTTTAAACATTCCCTGTTCCACCTCTTCCTTGTAATGAAATCACTCTTAATTGTTCGTTCTGCTCGCTTTCACAGTCTGAAGGCTAAATTTATCCACCTTAAAACTTGCTTGGAAAAATACTTTCTTCCTGATCCAATGAGGAATGACTGGATCCCTGCCCAGTGGAAGCAGGGCTTTCCACACAAGCATCCCCTGCTGGATCAGGAACCCCACACCTATAACAGGATGTGGAATCCTTGCGTTCAGGGCTGCGCTCGCAATTCCCAACCGACTGGATTGGGTTAGTATGCAAGGCACCTAGCAGATGGTTGATAATGTGACTTGATGCCCTTAGTTTAACCATCTGTCTGCCCATTTCTTACCCATCAAGGAGGTTTGGATTCAGACCTCCCAAAACAGCCCATCAATAGTGTTTTTTTTTTTTTTTTTTGCTGAGAGTGCCTACTGTTGGCTGGACAGCTACACATACACATCCCTATACAGTATCTGTATTGTATCTCTGAATTGGGTCTTTAAGTGGCCTATTCCCTAGGAATGTCATGGGCAGATGTAGCATAAGAAATCATGTTGTTAATGTCATGATAGAAGGCGGTCATTTCGAAGACACCTTTGTTTTAGTTGAACATAACATCACCTTCCTAATGAAGATATCCAAATTAGAAAATACAAAAGCAAAGACCAGGGTTAGCCATATATATGGTCCCCAAAAAGAAAATGCTTTGGGATACGATATCGACTGTCTATCCATGAAAAGGCTCAAGTTCAGTTCTGTAATGAATTGGAGTACACTGAGGGCTACTTCATATGATTGTTTCTGTATATAAATAATGGTTGTATAGGAAGGAGTACTGTATCTGTGTCTAACACAGAACACATCAGCTGCTTGAGCCTTGCAGTCAGAATGGGGAAAACTCTTGTTCTATACTCTGATGTAATAGTCTACACATGCCTTATATGTTCAATTATAGGTTTCATTTTTTTTTCAACATGGAAAAAACCTCTATGGAAAAAAATGTGTTTTCCTACACAAAGCCCATTTCCAGGCTGGAAAAATTAAGCATATGAGCTAGCTCTGAGCCCGGTCGTAGTCACTAAATAGCCCACAGTGGTTCTTTGTGGCCTTCTGTCAATAGATGAGTTTGAGTCTTTTTAACATCATTGTAAAATACAATTTTCAGTACTTAAGGCTTGATACAATGAGCTAAGATTTGCTAGGTCTGAGGTGATTCATTGAAACTGGTTGTTTACTAGAAAGTCACTCTGATTTTTTTCCCATCAGAGATAAAATGGCCAGAAAACCTGTTTAGCAATGCTTAAGACACACCATCTTTATTCCAAAATGTGAACATACAATTCTTTGTCACCGGTTCCTATGGCAAGGGGGGGGGGGGGGTTCTTACTTTTCGCTAGGAAAAGCTGCTGCAAGTTTCATGGAGTACACTGGATGAACTTAAAGCCACAGTCTCTTTGACTCACTTTTCCTTTTATGGTAGAAAATCTCATGCTGAAAATGAGCCATGAAACTAGTGTGCCCTGTGCCTACCTCATACGTTCCCCCCCCCCTTTGGTATTAGCAGAGTAATGGGAGTTTTAGTTCCCTGTACTAAAGCCTTATCTCTTGAGTGTCCTCCATTTGCTTCTCATTTTAAAAGCTGCCCAATTCTCACCATGTGTTTGCACAGAGTTCCCTGCAGTTGGGCTTAATTGCTGCTACAAACCCCTTGAGGGCACTCACCAAAGTAACAGTGAATTAACTCGGCTTGTTGCCTTCCTGACTCAAATCCAATAGCAGAAGCAGCGAACTGGCAGGCAACCCCTTCCTTATGTTGCAGCCAGACTCAGTGGACTGCCTTCAAAATCTGCTGCCACCATACACAAGGTTTCACGCACTCCTCTACTCCATCCCCCACTAGCCTAGCACTACTAAGAGCAGATTCCACACTACAGAAACGAGTATGATACAGTATGAACCCCTTCTAACTGGGCAAGAGGCACTTTTTCAATTGGTGCTCCTCTTCCCCCACTAGCCTAGCACTACTAAGAGCAGATTCCACACTACAGAAACGAGTATGATACAGTATGAACCCCTTCTAACTGGGCAAGAGGCACTTTTTCAATTGGTGCTCCTCTTATATTTAACAGGGGGAGAGTAACTGCCCCCCTTTCACCCCAGCACAGTGTCTTTTCTGGTGGCTGTTTGCTGGTGTTCTTCTGCATCTTTTTTAGATTGTGAGCCCTTTTGGGACAGGGAGCCATTTAATCATTTGATTTTGTCTGTAAATCGCTTTGTGAACTTTTTGTTGAAAAGCGGTATATAAATACTGTTAATAATAATACAGTCCTCTTGTATGACTGTACCTGTTCAGGGCTAATTCAAAAACGTCAATTGCATGCTGATACAAGACTATACCATCTCAGGAAAGAGTCTGAGGGTTGTTCAAGCATGTATGATGAGGTGGCACAATCCGTGTGCAGAGACTCATCACCTTATGTCTGAAAGTATCCCCTCCTGCCATGCAAAAATGTGAAAATAATTCTCATGGGATTAATTCACCGTATCAAAAGAGTGGCTTCTCTTCTGTAACTTCTGAACAGCCAGCCCCTGAAGTCCAAAGGTGATGGTGGTTTCAACTCGTATGGTCTTTTGCTTAGCCTAGCCAACATTGCAGATGGATCAGAGTGGGCTATATAAAGTCCACACAGCAGAATTCCAGGGGGATTTCCTTTGCTTTCTAGGTAGCCACTATCTGCACTTCCAGTTTTCTGTGGATGTACTAAACTAAGAGTGTAGGAAATTGCTCAGTACCTGCAGCTTGTCTGCGTCTCATTAGACAACATTTGAAATAATATATTGGCAGAGGCATAGCAAGGAGCAGTGGCTTTGGGAATGCATCCAAAGGGCGGTGGAGGTGGCGGCAGCAGCAGCAGAAGAGAAGGTGACTTGTCACTGCTTCCATGACAAGCATAAATCTGCACATGGCACGAGTGTCTCCAAGATCTTCAATATCCCTTCAGTATGTTCAGTTACATTCAAAACAGAATGTCTGTAAGCAAAGCGTATTTGTTCTACATGGACAGTGCTTCAAATTCTGACCATCCAACTTGGACCATGGTAATAGTTTAGTCACTAAACTTTAGTGAATACTTCTGGCTAGAGGTACAGGGGTAAATTTTGAAGTGCAGCTCTTCACAACCCACTAATGTGCCGAGGAAGCCGCGCCATGGAGGTGCACACTGCATCCAATGGTGGTGGTGGTGGGGGAGGGGGGTCAGGAAGCCTCCTCAGAGTAAGGGAACTTTATTCCCTTACCTCTGAGTAAGCCCCCTGATATCCTATGGATCTCCTCAGACCTACGCCAGCTCTATAGCTGACGTACATCTGAAGAGAAAAAAGGGGAGGAACTGGGCAAAGGGACAGGGATAGGATCCAGGTGCACACTGGTGCCGCTGGTGCCTACCCCGATCCCCCCTGCCTTCCCCATCCTGCCCATGACATGCCTCCCCTGGCATCTTACTGGGGCCAGTGGAGCTCCAGCAGCTGCGGCTGCACATGCCTTGCCACTCACTGTTTGCGGCAGTGGCCTGTGCCAGAGTGCAACAGCACATCGAGTTTCACAACTTGTAAAGCATGATGTGCTGCCAGAACGCAAGTTCCAGCAGTGCACAAAGCCCATAGGATTGGGCTGCAAGAGTATACAATCACAAAAATAAATATTAAAAAGGTCTTCATTAGAGTGTTTTCTTCTCCTGCCACTTAGCCCTACTTTGAAACTTCTTTTACTTCATTTAAAGAAATGGTTCATTTCATCCCAAGCAGGCTGCAATACTTTAAAACCAATGTATAAAAAGGGAAAAATGGGTTTTAAAAAATGTCCCAGAGAAATATGGATGGTATATTGGAGTGCTAGCCTATGGCAGTCTTTGGTAAAGACGATGGCCGAGTCATTAACATGTCTCTAGGCAAATTTCTCAGTTTGCTTCTGGGTGAAACTGCTTTTCTCAGCCTTTGAAAAGAGTTTCAATGGCAGCTCCTGAGCACTCCTACTGATGACATCACAACTCCTGCTGTAGGAAAGGTTCCACCCCACCACCACCGCCCGACTGCCCCCAACTACATCTCTGCTTCTGGCTCAGTTTTCCTCCCAGCCCACAGGTGTACGCATTTAACTCCTGTTGCGTACATACGCCCTTGGGTAAAAATGCCTTAAAGAGAATTTCATTGGGCTTCTCTTCTAATAGAAGTTATACCCCATCTATATGAAGCCCCTCCCAACCCTGGAAATATTACCCTAACATTTGTGGATGAGGAAGAAGAGCTGGAGTCAAGCTGTGGCTGCTTTAATGGTCAAAGTCTTGAAAAGCCTGTTTACCATACACAGAGTTGCATGGAAAAAAAGGAATGGTTAAATGGTTTCCAGCGTCCAGCAGGTGAGGGGAGCTCAGAGAGGCCGGCTTGTACTTCAAGAGCATTTGCCATCGCTAGGATGGACATTTAGCAGTGAAACTGGCAAGGCAGAATAGGATGGCAACATGGGGGTTACAGCGCTCACACCTCATCCAGCAGGTTTTCTTAGGTATGCGCCCCCTGTTTCTGGTTTAGCACTAAGGCACTGCGTTAGGAGCATGGGGGAGGTTCCAAGCAACCCCATCCCTAAGAATGCCTGAAAAGGACTCCCGATGGTTAAAGAATGAGAGCTCACACTAAGACATCAGTAAAGAAGTTAGCTCCATGCTGGAGGTGAGGAGGCTCAGAAGGGTTACTCTAAGAGTCACTCTGCACATTACGTGGTGGCAAAGGATGTACACTTCATAGGGACCTGCAGCCAATCCTGACTTCCTGATAAGTGCACCAAAACGACAGGACATATTTGCTGCATTCACGCTTCACAAGTCAGTTGCAACCAAGTCCCACTGAAAGCAATAGAAAGATTCCAATAGAGTTGGAATTGAATGAGACATAGAATTACTTCAATGGAACTAGTCATGATGAACACTTATTGAATTGTACCCGATATGTGGAAATAAGTACCAATTAAATAGAAGAGTGAGAAAGAAAAGCAGCATGCAAAATGGAGAATATCCATCTCTCCCAATGGGACATGCTTCCCTATCACAGGAGAGTATGGTAAGCTTCTACACACAAGGGGGTATACAGATTATTTGGTGGACTTCAATGTTAACAACACACTTTGTAGTGATTAGTAATCTTGGAGTCCTCCCAAAAGGTGGGGAAGTTAGTATCACTGTTTAACGGCCTGATCTTGCCTAAAGTTAGGCTGGCAGAGCAAGTGCTCCGCCAGCCTACAGTGTTGCAAAACGTGCTGTAAAGCATTTCACGGCACCGTGGGAGTAAGCGGTGCTGGCATGGAGGCTGGCATTGCTCACTCCGCCACCCTACATAACCCACGCCGCCGGACGCAGGTAAGTGCTGCATCAGGTGGCGGGAGGGCATGGGGAGGGCAGGCCAGAGTGGCAGGGGAGGGGGTGATTGGCCAGCCAGGCCAGGGAGGGGGCGGAGATATCAGTGCCACACTGCACTGATATCCTAACCCCCTTCAGGGGCCTGGCCGGCCTTACACGGCCTCCCTGGTTGTGCGTCAGCTAAGTAGCTGGTGCACATCCGAGGAGGCCCATTGGGGCTGCCTTGCCTTATACCGGGGGAAGAGGACAAATGTCCCTTTCCCCCGAGGTGAGCCCTGGCTTTGACGGCATGGCCGCATCCTGCATGGGATGCAACGGCCGGCCACTGAGGCCGGCCGGTGCATCTTAGGCAGGATTGGGCTGCCCTTCTGAGGTCGTGAAACAGAGAAGTAATTCACTACAATGAAACATGCAATGGCAATTTAGGCTGCAGTTGTGCCTTGTGTTCAGGTGCGATTCAAATCAAGTGAAAGGAAACCATGTGCATGTGAGATGACCTACCACTGTGGCTGCTCTAGATTTGGATCCTGGCAGCATACTTGCATCAGAATCCATGAAGACTCACCACATGGATTCCCTAGCATGGTTGCACACCAGCGCTGCTGTTCAACCAACATGTGCAGAGTCCACTGTATGTCTGCTGAGCAGTGGCATACAGCTGATGTGCAATTCTATGCAGCAGTTCCATAGAGTTCAGTGGCGCTTCCTTTCAAGTAAGTGTCGATAGGACTGTAGTCTTAAATGGGTGCAGACAGTCAAAGTTTTTGTGCCAGCAGTGAAGGGGCAAACTTCCATTCTCCTTGCACTTTGTCTGCTGGGAAATGTGATGGGATCAGGGCAAGTCAGCAACTGCTCCATGTCTTGCACTCTACGGTGGGGGGGGGGGGGACGACGACAAGACGAAGATGGGCATGGATTAAAAAAAATGTGAAGACAGACTTTCAAGAGAGAGGGAATGTCTCCTGGAGCAGGTTGGGCAGCAACTCCTTTGGTCTGAAGAAAGCCAAGTCTGGCTGGTTTGTTAAAGCGGCCCAAAGGCAAAAGTGCAGCTTGATCATTTTTGTCAGTCCTTCAGCACAAGCGCTGTTTACAAGAACATGGTAATGACATCAATCTCCATGCTAATGTAACCCAAACATGCGCTAGTGAAGGCAGGAGGAGGTGATCTATGCTGTACTCTCTCTCCAGAGCCCTTCACCTCCTTTTGCTGAGCATAGAGAGCACGCACACTTTTACACAGGCTGTCAGGGCAGTGTCACAGAATGCCTTCTGGAAGGAACTTAATGGATCGTTCCTAGCAGCTGCTGCATCACATTCATCAGTCTCATGAGTGACCTCCAATTACCTATCTGCTACAGTCTAGGCAGTAATTTTCTGAGCATTGTTTTCCCATGATGGAATCAGAGGTAAAAGATCGAGACCCATATGCAGTTTTCAACAGTAGCTAGTCTTCTATATACATTGGAAGGGGACCTTTTCTCATGTCACGTCAAATAACATTTGTTTGTCGCGCAGCAATCAGGTTTTAAAAAGAAATCAGACACTGTTTAGCCAGCAAAGGCTGGTTTTAACTTCCCTCCTGCAATACCATCAACCTTATCAGCCACATAAAACAAGGAAGCCATACAGAGAATCTCTGCATGGAATGGTATTAACATACTCCAATGAAGAAAAACACCGAAACAATAACTCAATAAAAGACCCCAGCCTTTTCTTCCAGGAGGCATCTCCCAATAATTGTGGCATGACTATTCTTGCCAGCTCTCTCATAAAGCATTTTGTACAACACGCATGCAAAATGAGAAGTGATGTCACATCGGAAAGTCAGTGAAGCCAAACAAATCCACCGGGAGCTTACATTAAGCATTGTCACAGACACCAATTTCAGCAACTCCATGGGATCATAGACCACAAGTTTCCCTGGAGAAGAAGGAGTGGAAGGGGAGACCTATCGGTCACACCTAAGTCGTGGTTATTGGGCTGAACCCTTCACCAGCCTTGGGCTGCTGCTGCGGTTGAGTTTCCTAAGGTGTTATTCACTGGGGAAACAGGGAGAACAAATGGGCCATTTCCAGTTATGTTTCCTTATGTCTTGGAGTGCTTCGTTAATAAATTCAAAAACACACTGAAATTTCAACTGAAATGTTACTGGCTGAGGCTCACAATCAACATATTTAGGGTTTAAAGATCATCAGACTTCGTCCCACCCTAGCCCCCTCCATTCCCAGAGTCTCATGCAAAAGCAATGGACAGGTTGCTGGGCAACCATCATGTGGCTTGGAGCAGCTCCCACTGTTGGCCCAGTATGTCTGACTGGCAGATGTTGGTTACTAGTCTGCTGGACTGGCTTTCTAAGCAGAGGCCACTGACAAAGTGCTGGATGAAGCTGCCTTTCATCTTCCATTTCTGCAAGCGGGAGAAAACAAAGAAGGAGAGAAGAGAAAGAACATGGTCAAGAAAGGAAAGCTGGCCACAACTTTGATTTGTTTATTGCTTTAAACACACACACACACACACACACACACACACACACACACACACACACACACACACACACACACACACACAAAGTTTTTAAATTGAGATAGTGTCCGTGAAGAAGCACTATGAAGAACACACAAAATGTGCAATCGTTATAATTAATAATTATGCCGCAGAGTCTTGAGCCTTCTATCCCATGGTCAAGCAGAAGTCCAGTGTCTCGCCATAAAGAAGGGATGCGACTGAAGGAGGGAGAAAAGTTTCCTCACCACTGAGCAGAATATTCCAGCCTCATATTCCATGAGGGTTACTGTCATGAACTTCTGGTACACACAAGAAAGATGCAAGACTCAGGATCCACCTGTACAGATCCTTGTAATTCAGTGAGATCAGGGCCCATGAGAGGGGGGTAAAGGGGTAAATTGTACCCGGGCCCAGGTTCAAAAAGGGGGCCTAGGAGCCAAAGGAGGGCCCCCAGAAATTTCCTGGGATCTCAGCTGGCCTCATGGAGAGTGAAAGATGGTGGCCGGGCCAGGTGTACCAGATGAGTAGACCTGAGTGCCGCATTGGGAAGCCTGGTAGACCTGGAGACCTTTCCAGCTATTGCTGCCCTCCCCCCACCCTGTTTTGCCCCCTCCCCCTTTGAGAAGAGGCACAAAAGAAACTTTCCAAAAGAAACCTTGTACCCCCTGATAAAATTCATCTCAGAGAGGCCCTGAGTGAGATGCCCCAGAGTTAAAATGATCCAAGGTCTCAGAGCATCCCTAACTACCCAGATATTCATATTCATCCTGTCAGTAAAACCTTTGAGACATTCAAGTTTACTTGGCTAAGGGGGTGTAATAAGTGGGAAACGCATATGGATAACTCTAATTCTAGTTGTGGGTGGGAAACAAATCTCCAGCTTTTGGAACCTTTTGGATTGTGGCCAATCAATGCACTAGTCTAACTGTCAACATATCCCATATCAAACTAAAGGCAGACTGCTTTTACAGAGCAATTCTAGGCATGCCTACTTAGAAGTAAGCCCCACTGAGTTTAATGAGATTTACTCCCAGGTAAGCATGTGTTGGATTGCATCCTTAATCACTTGCAGAGTCTCTCTTTTGAGAAGTACCTCTAGAAAATTTTATCATAGGATACTACTTACATTACAAGGCAATTTTTACTTGGATACAAACATACAAGTTCAAAATACACACGTATCATATTAGTTACAAATGGCTTTATGGGGAGTTTGGGACCCAATCCTGCCAATCCTATGCAAGTCCTGCACCGGTGGAATGCGTGTTCTGCTGGTGCAGGCTGCTGCAAAAGCACTGTAAATTACTTTGAGGCAGTGCAGAGAGCCAATACGCTGATGGAGAGATGGAGGCCTGCCAGAGCAGGTAAGCCCAGCGCAGGGGGTAGAATTGGGCGGGAGAGTGCAGAATGGGGAGGAGATGGGGTGGATGGATTGGGCCTGGGAGGGGGCAGGTTCAGCAGCGGCGGTACACGCTGAATCCTGACCCCATTCCTGTGCCTGATCTGCCTGCACAGTTGACCCGTTGCAGCTGCTTGGGTTTACTCTGGGGCAAGGGACAAATGTTCCCTTACTCCGAGGAGACTTCCAGCAGCCAAAATCCCCCACAGGATGCAGCGTAGCCCGTGCTGGCACCGCTACATTGCCGCGTGGGGATTTAGGACTGTCAGTCACCACTCACATATATTGTAAGGAAAAAGCACTTATGCATGCATTGTGTGCTTGGATAGCTATACCTGACTACAAAACAGCTAAGAAGATGCAGCCCCAACAGGTGAATGTAGATATTACCTCTGTATACAACAGCCAAGCAGTAAGGATGTAACGTGTGCACAAATTCTAAATAAGTTTCTTATAACTAATGATATTTCAGCTTATTATTCAAAATGATAGTTTCTATGATTGAGTGATTTTTTTGCCCTTTCCATCAGCTGTAATTTACCAGTAGTTCAATTGCACAAGTCATCCTACACGATGTTCTTCATAAACACCGTTTTGCAGACACCTGTTTCTCTGTTTGTGGAACGATACAGTGGGGCAAATCACTAATCTGTGCAGAACCAGTAGATGGATAGACGGCAGGAGACTGGCCTAAATGGCCCTGGGTTTGTTCCACCTTCATGATTCCATGTTTAGTATAGAGTCTTAGATCATGTGAGATGATGATCCCATGAAATTGGGGGTCCATCTTTCCATACCTCCTCCAAACATGTCACCTCTGTGTTTAATGGGTCCTATGTGCCTGGAAAGCAATTAGTTTGTCATAATTAAGTACTAAATAAACAGCAATAGTATAGAATCTAGAGCTCCCTTATGCAGATTCTGTGCTACTTTTACTAGGCTAGAGGAGACTATTCGGTGGCTGAATGGACTGAGAGCCTTCCCAACTACTGGGCTTTCCTGATTTGCTTCCTCAGCCAGGCAGATGGTCCTTTTATGTCAGAGGGCCAGAGTGCTTTCTAAAGCCTAACAGCCTGGGGATATTAAAATGATATTTGGCTCATCTGCTTGATTGATGAGAGCAAAGAGGGCAGCTCATCAGACTGCATTGATGAGGCTGAAGTGCTTTTGTCGACACAAAATATGCAGGCAGAAACCTCTGTTAGCTAGCAGGGCCATCAGGTTAGTCTGGCCCCTTTAAATGAATGCTACCATAGAAAATGGTATGCATTCATGATGCGTAACTGTTCTCAGCGTAACATTCTGAACTGTTTTACACAGCCACGACATATGCTGTAGATTGTAAGACAACCAGCACACATCCAGATGTTAAAATCTATAAGCACTCAAGGTAGGGGCTTCATTACCAGTTATCATTAGTTCGTTTTCTCAGAAGGACCACCCGGCTGCATTTGATTCTCAGTCTGCATGGCTTGCAAGATCATTCTCTGCCTTGATGCTACTGTATTGTGCGTGCTGATGGGGCCACTGTGTGACACAGGAAGCTGGACTAGATGGGCTTTTGGCCTGATCCAGCAGGGCTCTTCTTATGTTCTTATGTTCTTATGACACCAGTGGAACTCCACCAGTAGAGAGGCCAAAATGGGAAGACTGGGGCATATCGTGGGAGAAACATGGGAGGGACAAAGAGGAGTTGACATGCAGCATAGGTATCCTGACTTCTCTTAACATGACAGACACCCTCCCCCATGCCAGAAAAAACTTTGCCAATGACAAAACTGGCATAAGAGGAAATAACTCCATAAGGAACAACGAGAAGGGGAAAACACCAGAAAATCATACCTCCTGCCACCCTTCACCCTTCCTATAACGTAGCATAGTATACAGACTACATTTGACAGCCAATCTCAGCACACAAACTCCAGTGTATAAGCCCCTGCCAGGGAGACTACAGCTTAGAGAAGATAAGTCGTGCTGCACAGGGCTACATCTCTTTGGCCTCTCAAAGGAGAACCTTGGTGATGGCAACTATGGTGAAAGGGCACTTGGCACACGTGGGAGCACTCTACACAAACAACCTCTCACAATAGGTATTGTCAAGATACACTTGTCTTCTCAGAATTCTTATTGCAGGTATTCTGCCCCAGGAGGACTCCACGTGTAAACACCCAACTGGAACCTCTACCTCACCACCCCACACGGCAAGCGCCCCACAATGATGCAAGCAGAATGAACCCCACACAGGGAAGCAAAGCAGGGGAGGGAATCTCATGCTGCAGTGTACTGATGCTGCACTCCTGGCCCACGTCTCTATCCCTCCCCCGCAATACCTACCCCTCAGGATTGACAAATGTACTCACCGAATCCTTCAGGACTGCACCATTGCCACATGGGATGGAACAGTTATGTTCCACAGAGTTCCACTACAGCCCCCCCCCCCAAGAGAGGGAAAGGAAATGTTCTGAGCCACAATGCACTTGCCCCCCCCCCCAACAGGGCAAGGTAAGCATGTCTGCATAAGCAGTGGTGCACCAGTCTCCCTCACAAACACAGAGAATGCAAATCAACCCAGATAGTATGTGTTACTCATGCTATTGTCCTGCCATCAAGTTACCTGACTGGAGGAGTGGAGCCCACCAGGCCACGGCCACTCCGTCCCACCCCTTTCCCTAGACAGGCAGGTTTGGCTGCCCAATTGATAAGCACATGCCAATCTCAGTACTCCAAACAGGGAGAAGGACTCTGAATCCATAAATACAAATGGTGGATATTGGAGTTTTAAACAAAGGACAAAAGGCTGCTTGCAGAAGGATGCCCTAGCAACATTTTAGGCGGATGAACCTACACAGGAGCTTCTGGGGGGCTACATACAGTATTTCAAAAAATAAGGGAAAATAGACAAAAGATTGGGGGGGGGACATGGCATTCATCACAACATCCAAAGGTGTCCATCACTAGAGACGAAGAGACATAGTCATTTAACAAGGATGACATTAGGATTTCTGCTTCTGGTTGGCTGGACTTGATTACTTTTAAGGTCCCTTCATAAGAACATAAGAAGAGCCCTGCTGGATCAGGCCAAAGGCCCATCTAGTCCAGCTTCCTGTATCACACAGTGGCCCCACCAGATGCCTCAGGGAGCACACAAGACAACAAGATACCTGTATCCTGTCGCCACTCCCTTGCACCTGGCACAGAGAAAATCTACTCCTACAACCAGGAGGTTCCTTTTCCCCATCATGGCTTGTAAGCTGTGATGGACTTTTCCTCCATAAATCTGTCCAATCCCCTTTTAAAGGCATCCAGGCCAGGTGCCATCACCACATCCTGTGGCAAGGAGTTCCACAGATGAATTACACGCTGGGTAAAGAAATATTTTCACAGTTCACACTGTAGGATTTTCTTTACTAGCTGCAAAAGGGAGAGGCTGTGATTTATCCAACTCTTGCATTGCACAGAAATTGCTGACAACGGTAATTAGCGAGGGATATTTCCCTTCCTTTGACACACACACACACCCTCAGCAGAAAGCATGTATCGTGTTATTTCTCTGGATTAGAGGCCCACTTATCTGAAAACCCTTTTAAGCAGAATTGACACCAGTTGCTTGTTCTTTAGGAACGGCCTGCAACAGCAGGACACCCAGCAGGTATCCTTTGCTGCTAATGAATGACACCAAACCAAAGAACGCCTCAATTAATTGCATGACTTGAAAGCACAGCAGTTGCTTCTGCAGAATCCTTTCCAACTGTTCCGTTCAGTGGCATGATAAGGTGAGGGAGGGCATAAGTGTGCCAACTAGGGACAGGGATTACATGTAGAGAACTCTTTTTTCCACAACGATTGCGTCTTATAATTAGTTAGCTGGAAATAGTGGGCTTCATTTCATTAATTTCCCCCACATCTAGATTTGCAGTCTCATTTTCCAAGCTATGGTCCAGAGAACAGTAATGTGTCTATACAAGACTCGGCCTCATTTGAAATTTCACATCTGGTGGCTTGAGTGCACACAAGAGTTATTAAAAATAAACCAGCCTTGGGCCAGTACAGTGGAGATGAGATTGCAGTAAAGTAAAGAGCACTGAAAAGAGAAAAGAAGCGGCTCCATCGCTACAACAAGCTATCTATCTGGACCCACACAACCTCGGGCTACGACCTTGTTACTTTTCATATAGCTAACAAGGTTGACCTTGGTTTATACTGCAGGACTGAATCATATGTGAAACGTGGGTGGCCACTTGCAGCCACATGGAGGCAACTCGATGTGGTGATTTGCAGCCCTAAGCAGCCCCACCACTCGGGGTTCTGATCGATTTCAACCACACCAATGCAGCTATTTGCACTGGCATGTTTAAAATCTGCCCAAATCACATGGAAAGCAGCACACACATGGAACTGTACTGCAAGCGACCACCTGTATGGCTGTTTGCACATATCTGTCGAGCCTTTGGTGCTGTATGAAATAGGGTGTGTGTGTGTGTGTGTGTGTGTGTGTGTGTGTGTGTGTGTGTGTGTGTGTGAGAGAGAGAGAGAGAGAGAGAGAGAGAGAGAGAGAGAGAGAGAGAGAGAAACAATCTTACTGGGTCAGACTCTGGAAAACTTGGTTTTTTGATTACTACCACTTACATGGCATTTTTAAATCTAAACCATATTGATTCTTTCCCCCCACTCTTTGGTGTCTGATTCCCACTTTTTGGTGCCTTCACAAAATCTTTTCAAAAAGCATAAGCAAGCATTCAGGATGAATGTTCATGTATAGGCTTTGGAATTGATGTTCCTGTATATCCCAAATCCTGAACCCTGAACTTTCAAAGTAGGCAGGTTTACCAATCTAAATAAATACAATTCTATAGCAACTCTGGTATATGGAGACCCTTGTTGACAAGGGGAAAAGTTCACTGCCCCCTCTATGAAATTTGAAAGGATTTCATGGCAGTGTGTGCTTGATTGCAGCCTTTTATACTCTATCCTGTCCTACCATATGCTCATTTCAAAATTGGACCCTTCCTCCTTCTGCATGATCTAGAACATTTACACCCCTACTCCTTAAGAGTGTTTTGGCCCAAACCAAATGCTGTTCAGCTCCTGTCAGTTTTCCTTGAGGGGTCAGCTTAAAAGCTGCTTTGCCACCTTTTTAATGTTAAGCATCAGCAGTCAGGTTCCATTTCAGCACAAAGGGAGCCTGTCCCTTTTGTATAGACTTGGCTTGTCCCAAAACATTTGCCCAGTGCCAACAAATCCAAACCCCTCCTCCCAACTCCCGTCTCATCCACACATTGACACCCCTCAGCCTCTGCCTTCAGCAGTCTACCTAGCAACCGAAATTTGGATTCCCAGACTTCCCAACTACGTATCCTAACTTCAGCGATGCTGACATGCCCCACAACCTCTGCCTGCTCCCCAGCACTGCCGACAAGCCTATCTGGATGATGCATGGTGTTGCCAACCTTTGCACCTGGCAGGCAAGTCACTGTGCCCATCACAAACCCATCTCTCAATGTTCCTAATGATCGAATATCCCAATACTAGGAGCTCCCCGTTCCCAGAAGATTATCGTCAGCACAAGAGGATGAATCCCTTCTAAAGAATCATTGATTCTTCTTTGGACTGCCGTCCTTCCCCAAGACTCTCATTCTCCATGACAGCAGCAGAGTGGTCAACCTGGGACTAGAACACCTCCATCATATCCCTGACGGCCTCATCCACATAGCTGTCTGACGCTCTCAGCTTCTCCAGGTCAGCTTATTCTTGTTCCTTTAAATCAGGAGTAAACCGCACCACGGTCACACCCATGACATGCTCGATAGGCAGACAGTCATATATATGACATTCTGTGCGATTCAAAGAAAAGCACCCCCACTTTTACTATAGGAAGTGACTTTTGTTAGGGTCCCCCTTATCTTATCTTACAATATGTGGCAGCAGAATATAGACAGGGAAATGGCAAAGATAATGGCAGAAAAGCAAGTGGGTAATGAAGAGAGGCAGGATCACACAGCAGCAGCAGCCAGGTAAAAAACACACACACACACACACACACACACACACACACACACACACACACACACACACACACACACACACACACACACACACACACACACACACCTCCAAAACAGATGCAACAATAGCACCACGTCAGTTCACTCCTGAAAGCTGGCACTGCAATTGCTATGGAAACTCTAAAAATTGCTTTCAACCAGCACCTTGAAAAACATGATAACAATGGAGGAATCATAGGAAAGCAATGAGGGTTGTCATCTGGATTCTCACAACTGAGCAAGTGGACAGTGTCAATACTGGAGGAAAAAGGCTACTATGGAAGTATTCTCTAATTCACTAACAGCGCAATCCTGTCAAAGACAGGACTAGTGGAACTATTGTTTCGCCAGTGCTGGGTGTTGCAAATGTGCCATAAGGCATGTTTCTGACACCCAGAGAGTAAGCGGTGCCGAGGTTGTTTGCTCTGCCCCAGACCCAGGCCGCCACTGGCGGACACAAGTAAGGACTGTGCCGAGGGGTGTGTGAAGAGGATGGAATGGGACAGAACAGGAGGGAGGATTGGGTGGCCAGGCCCGGGAAGGGATCATTGGCAGCGCGCTCCGCCGAACCCTATCCCCCTTCCCGGGTCTGTTGGGCCTTACACAGGCCATTTTGCAGGCATACATTCGAGGAGACCCATTGGGGCAAAGAGACCCAAGGGGTAACATCCCGTTCGATGGCTGACATGGTTTTAATTAATGTATCATAAGGTGACCCACTGGGGTTTGTCTGTTTTACTTGTTTTAATTACCTGTTTTAATTATTTTTATTGTATTGTATTGTATTATGTATTTTAACATGTTTTAATTGTAAGCCGCCTTGATTGCCCTTATTGGGAGAAAGGTGGGGTAATTTTTTTAAAAATAAAATAAATCAATTAAATTTACCCCAAGGAGGCCTCCACCTGATCCTGGATAGGATCCGGTGCAGCGTGCTTTTGCATGCTGTGGCGGTCCTAGTCAGGATTGGGCTGTAAATCAACACACAGACAGGACTGCATCTGAAAGTCGTCTTCTGCTCATGGACAGAGGTGTCGTTCCGGTAGGGGCGGGGCTGTAAGTTTCGCTCGGTCGGAGTCCCTTTACCGAGCGAGCAGGAGGCGGCCCTGCCCTCTCACTGTCGGAGCCATTCCCCTGCGGAGAAAGCAGCAGGCAAGAGACCCTGCCTGCAGGCAAGAGACCCTGCCTGCTGCTTTCTCCGCAGGGGAAAGGCTCCGACAGTGAGGGGGCGGGGCCGCCTCCTGCTCACTCGGTAAAGGGACTCCGACCGAGCGAAACTTACAGCCCCGCCCCTACCGGAGCGACGCCTCTGCTCATGGAAGAAGCCCCCTTTGAGTAAGGGGGTGCACTGACTTAAGTGCTTCTGCTCCCTTCACCCCGTGAATATCTGCTCTTGAGGGTCCCCCAACCTTCTGGAACATTATTTTGGGGGGAGAGGTCCCAGAGGGCTGCATAAGAAAGGAAAGATATGTGAAAATTGTCCCTCTCCCCCTTGTGCAAATGGGGCTTCTTCCATGGGTGGAAGAAAATCTTAGGTTACAGTGTACAGGGAACACTACACTGTCCACAATAGCCAGTTTCTTTCCCAGGAAGGGACAAGTGTTTTGAGTGAAGCTCTTCCATGCCCTAGTCAGTTTCTGTGATGTTCTTTGGAAAGGTGCTGTCCGCACATAGGTACGTGTAGGTACCTGTGAGAAACATTGCTCCCTTCATCAAGCAGACTGCAGCCTTCCTTGTAAATGGATCCTCTTGCAAGGAAGGATTCAACTTTCCATGTGACACCAACAAGCATCTAATTGTACTTCGAAGTGAAATGATTCTGTCACTCTTCAGATTCACACGGGGGCTCAGCATGCAACCGTTTGCAGGGCAACGTAGAGCAACTCAATTATCCTTTCCTGTGTGACAAAGTCCATAAAAATGGAGAGCCAATAGATCAGAAAGAAGCAGCAATTGTGGTGTGTGACCTGACTCGATGGTATCTTAGCAGGGGCTCTCTACAGTATGTAGGCTGATGTTTAAAGTTTTTTTGCTGTGGTTGGTAACATCTGTTTCAATGAATGGCTCACAATAATAGAGACAAAAAAAAGATATGCCTCTGGACCCTTTATTCCACTTGAATCCAGCATGCTGCAGGGTATTAGTCTGAAATGGATGTGCTGTTTATCATGCACTTTTCAGACAGGGTATCGGCTAACAGTCACACAGCATTGCCTCTTGGGCTTAGGTGGGAGAGAATTAAACTGGTCAATTCCTTCTGCGGCAAACGTCCTCCACACACACTGCAACAAAGTTTCAGGGAAGACACTTAAGAGGAAATTCGTGACCTAATTCCACAGCAGTGCGGTGTGCGCATGTGGTCACCAGCAGAGAGGAAGGCAGATCTAGGCAAATTCAGCCCCCCTGGGACACTCCCAAAGACCTCATTTCAGTTATGAGAGTTTTCCTAATGCATTTGTGGTGACCATTTTCACTGACAGTAGCCAGATCTCTTGGGGAACATATACTTGGGTCTTCCATAGATGGACAAGGTGTTTTCAAAAGCACTTTAGCCTTTGATAAAAGAAACACAGAGACTAGCAGGCAATTAAAAGTACTCTGAAGAGCAAGCTAGGGATGAGGGAGAAGTAACCCAGATTTAATTAGGGTTAACCCAGAGAAGCCTCCTCCTGTGTCTCTTTAACTGCAGCACGACAAAGATCTTCTCCCCCTATCACAGCACAGCACTGACAGGAGCAGCTAGCCTCGCTGTAAAAGGGACAGCAGAACCCCCTGTGTTCGCAATATATATGTAGGAAACCAGCCATAAACAGTCAGCAGCACACGGTAGTACGTTTGAATTGTCTGGGGTGAGTTCCAAATTAGTGCCTGGCCAAGTCCCAGAGGCTGCTCCTCCAAATGCATATCTCAGAGCCTTTCTACCCAACCAATTTCTAGTGGAATAAATACACAGTTATTATCCATTTGTTGTGGGCAATTCAGGTCTCTTCCCTTGGGCTTGTGCTCCTCGTGCAGGAGACTTCCCTTTTCTAGTTCTAGACGTGCTATTCAAACTGTGACACCCCCCCCCCCCCAGATCCAGTGGAGATGCCTGTCATGGATGCCTTCTGGCGATGACCTGTGATGTGAATTATGATAAGCAAAACAACCCCCTCCCCCCTGATGCCTGTACTATATTATGACTTCTACATTTATTAATTATTATTATTATGGATGCTTTCGCGGCTGAGTGCTCCCACACGGTAGTATCCCAGCATGAGAACAGTCATCTAAGCAGAAGACATCAGCTAGGATTCTTCTCTCCCCTCATCCTGTCACCATCACATTAATAATGCCTACAACTTTATCCTTTTATTCATTTTTGTACACATTTCATTTCATTTAGTCCTTTGCCAGTGCTGGAACGTGCATTTATCATTATTTTTAAGGAAGAAGGCAAACAACAGTAGAGCTATCCCCTCCGACTAGGCTATGTGGAGCTGGGGATCAAGCTATCAGCATTGAATTGGGACTTGGGGGATGGTTGTATAAAGGCTACAGTGTGGGTGGGGTAGGCATTCACTGATTCATTAGGTAAGTCAGGCTCAGGTCTGTTTGCACTCCTGGGGGAAAGCCGACAGGAGCCGAGGGGCATCCGGTTCGGGACTCCTCATCCCTCGGGAATGAGGGTGCAGAGGATGGGGAACAGTCAAGTAATAACAGAGCAAGAATTGGGAGTGGTAGCGTGATGGGACATGACAGCCAGTCTAGCAAGACAGAAGGCTGCAGGAATAAAGGGGCAAACATGCAGCCCTTCTTGGGGGACCAGGTATATAAGTGCTTTTATGCAAATGCCCGAAGTCTTCGGGCAAAGATGGGAGAACTGGAATGTTTGGTGGCTAGGGAAAACATTGACATAGTAGGTATAACAGAAACCTGGTGGAATGCGGAGAACCAGTGGGATACTGCAATTCCAGGATATAAACTCTATAGGAGGGACAGAGAGGGGCGTGTTGGAGGTGGGGTGGCCATCTATGTCAAAGAGGGGGTAGAATCCACCAGAGTAGAGCTGGAGGGGGGCTCTGACTCCTCCGTAGAATCACTGTGGGTTAGATTACCAGGCTCAAAGAGTGATGTAATAGTAGGGGCATGCTACCGTCCTCCAGATCAAAAACCTGAAGGGGATCTTGAAATAAGGAAGCAAATCAGGGAGGTGTCAACGAGAGACAGGGTTGTAGTCATGGGGGACTTCAATTATCCTCACATCGACTGGGTCAATTCATGCTCAGGTCATGAAAGAGAGACTGGATTTCTGGATATGTTAAATGACTGTGCCTTAGAGCAGCTTGTCACGGAACCGACCAGAGGACAGGTGACTCTGGACTTGATATTGTGTGGCACTCAAGATCTGGTCAGGGAGGTAAATGTTACCGAACCGTTGGGGAACAGTGACCATGCTGCGATCTGTTTCGCCATGCATGTCGGAGGGAGAGTGCCGAGCAAATCTGACACGAAAACCCTTGACTTCCGAAGGGCAGACTTCCCCAAAATGAGAAGACTAGTTAAGAAAAAGCTGAAAGGGAAGGTAAAAAGAGTCCAGTCGCTCCAGAGTGCATGGAGGCTGTTTAAAACAACAGTCATAGAGGCCCAGCGGGAGTGTATCCCACAAAGGAGGAAGGGCTCGACCAAGTCCAGGAGGATGCCGGCATGGCTAACAAGCACAGTTAAGGAGGCTATAAAAGGCAAGGAAGCTTCCTTCCGTAAATGGAAGTCTTGCCCTAGTGAGGAAAATAAACAGGAGCACAAACTGTGGCAAAAGAAATGTAAAAAGATGATACGGGAGGCCAAGAAAGACTTTGAGGAACGTATGGCAGGCAACATAAAAGGGAATGATAAAAGCTTCTTCAAATATGTTAGAAGCAGGAAACCTGCCAGGGAAAAGGTGGGTCCGCTGGATGGTGAGGGAGAGAAAGGGGTGATAAAAGGGGACTTGGAGACTGCAGAGAAATTAAATGAGTTCTTTGCATCTGTCTTCACGGCAGAAGACCTCGGGCAAATACCGCTGCCAGAACGGTCTCCCCTGACTAAAGAATTAAGTCAAATAGAGGTTAAAAGAGAAGATGTCTCAGACTTAATTGACAAAATAAAGATCAATAAATCACCAGGCCCGGATGGCATCCACCCAAGAGTTCTGAAGGAACTCAAGAATGAAGTTGCTGACCTATTGACCCAAATATGCAACTTGTCCCTTAAAACAGCCACTGTGCCAGAGGATTGGAGGATAGCTAATGTCACACCAATCTTTAAAAAAGGAAGGAGGGGGGACCCGGGAAACTACAGGCCGGTCAGCCTAACATCTGTTCCAGGGAAGATGGTGGAAAGTCTCATTAAGGATAAAATCTTAAAATACATAGAAGAACAAGCTCTGCTGAGGGAGAGTCAGCATGGCTTCTGCAAGGGGAAGTCTTGCCTCACAAACCTGTTAGAATTTTTTGAAAAGGTCAACAGGCATGTGGATGCGAGCGAACCCGTGGATATTATATATCTGGATTTTCAGAAGGCGTTTGACACGGTCCCTCATGAAAGGCTCCTGCGAAAACTCCACAGTCAGGGAATAAGAGGGCAGGTCCTCTTGTGGATTAGGAACTGGTTGAAGACCAGGAAACAGCGAGTGGGAGTCAATGGGCAATTTTCACAATGGCGAGAGGTGAAAAGCGGTGTGCCCCAAGGATCGGTCTTGGGACCGGTGCTTTTCAACTTATTCATAAATGACCTGGAGTTGGGGATAGGCAGTGAGGTGGCCAAGTTTGCGGATGACACTAAACTTTTCCGGGTGGTAAAGACCAGCAGGGATTGTGAAGAGCTCCAGAAGGATCTCTCCAAACTGGGAGAATGGGCAGCAAAATGGCAGATGCGCTTCAATGTAAGTAAGTGCAAAGTGATGCACATTGGGGCAAGAAACCAAAATTTCACATATACGCTAATGGGTTCTGAGTTGTCTGTGACGGATGAAGAGAGAGATCTTGGGGTGCTGGTGGACAGGTCGATGAAAGTGTCGACCCAGTGTGCGGCGGCTGTGAAGAAGGCCAATTCCATGCTCGGGATCATTAAAAAGGGGATTGAGAATAAAACGGCCAATATCATTATGCCTTTGTACAAATCGATGGTAAGGCCACATCTGGAGTATTGTGTCCAGTTCTGGTCACCATACCTCAAAAAGGATATAGTTGAATTGGAAAAGGTGCAGAAAAGAGCGACCAGAATGACTTGTGGGCTGGAGCACCTCCCTTACGAGGAAAGGCTACAGTGTCTGGGGCTTTTCAGCCTAGAAAAAAGGCGCCTGAGGGGGGACATGATTGAGACTTATAAAATTATGATTGGGATGGAGAGAGTGGATAGAGGGAAATTATTCTCCCTCTCGCACAACACCAGAACCAGGGGACACGCACTAAAATTGAGTGGAGGGAGAGTTAGAACAGACAAAAGAAAATATTTCTTTACCCAGCGTGTAATTCATCTGTGGAACTCCTTGCCAGGGGATGTGGTGATGGCACCTGGCCTAGATGCCTTTAAAAGGGGTTTGGACAAATTCATGGAGGAAAAGACCATCACAGGTTACAAGCCATAAGCAACCTCCTGGTTTTTTTTAGAAGTGGGTTTTCTCTGTGCCAGGTGCAAGGGAGTGGCGACTAGACACAGGTATCTTGTTGTCTCGTGTGCTCCCTGAGGCATCTGGTGGGGCCACTGTGTGACACAGGAAGCTGGACTAGATGGGCTTTTGGCCTGATCCAGCAGGGCTCTTCTTATGTTCTTATGTTCTTATGCACATTACAAAGATGTGCATCTTCACCTATTTTCTGGCTGCTTCCACATCACATGTGTGATTTAAGGAGGTTGTGTAGGGAAAAATTACTCAAGAAGCAGCTGTCTCCAGCACAGCCCTCAGACACAGCTTTCAAATATCCTGACTTTAGAATAGAAAACAGAAGTCAAGAATGGCAGATATTAGGGCAGCCGTTCTATTAATATCCTGCTTCTGCAGGACTGGTCTATTAGCATTTGCGACTTTTTCAGTCATGTCTTATTCATGGCTTACACGTGACCATCTCTTTCAATAGAATGCGCTTTCGTTTGCCCTGCTTGGGGAACCTGATGCAGATTTCTTTTCTTTTTTCAGTATATAGAGCCCAAGTTTAGTGATCTTGAGGCAGGTCGCAAGGATGTTGTATGTACTGTAAGCATTCAAAGCTACTAGTAGCAGGTTCACTGCACTTTAACTTGTGGCTACAGCTATTTAGGGTTGTAGTTGTCAATGACAGTTCTGCATAAACAGACCCAGAGCAAATTGATTGATTTTTTTTTAGTAAAAAGTTTTGATCAACCACCTATATCAGGGGTTCCCAACCTGTGGTACTAGTACCACCAGTGGTGGTACTCGGAAGTGGCGCATTTTTGCTCACAAGATGCTTCTGCCTTTGGCCGAGCCTCTCAGGAATGCTGAGAAGAGCCCACCCACCTGCCCAGAGGCTCCTCCCTGCATTTTCTGGCCTCTAAAAACCTGAAAACCTGGAAGTAACTGGTGATGATGTCATCACCACCAGTCACTTCCAGTGGTACTCAGAAGGAGAGTGGCGCCAGAGGTGGTACTCGGTCGGGAAGGGGTTGGGAACCCCTGAACTATATAATATGCCATGGATGGCACTCAAACCGCATACCTCATGTTCTTCAGGTCATCACAGATTATATCCCACCTCCAGAGACACTGAACCAAACAAATTTTTTCAACGTGTGCTACAAAGACACTGCAAAAAGAGCAAGATGGTTATTATGGGAGCGCCGTACCTGTCTGCCGTCTTTCTGATTGCATGCTTCGATTGTGATCTGAGACCCAGTGGAGAACGAGGTGATTGAGAGACACTTATCCTGCTGCCTGATTAAAGGGTCGCTGAATATCCACTCCTGGCATGGGGAGGGGGGGGGGAGAACAGAAATAAGTATGTTAGAAACACAAGACTTCTTCTAACCATGAGTGCTAAAACCACTTTTTAAAAAAAATATTGGGGCAAGTTGCGCTTTCTTTGCCAGTTACAGTTCTCCTCCCAGTTGCCTTGAACATGTATATACCAGCGAGCACATGAAGAAGGTACCAAGTGAACTAGCCTGTTCTGTAGAGATTTCTGCAAATGCAGCAGTACTTTTTGGTATCACTATGATGATACCTTCTGATTCATATGTTATGAGCACACATCCTTGGGGATGGTTCCACAGAAAATGGCTGTGGGAGGCAGGCTTTTGGCTAAACCTAAAGAGAAAATGAATAGGCACATATTGGTATGGTTTCCCACTAGGCTTTGAGGTCCAGGACTTGTCATGGCAAGGCAAGAGTCCTTTATAGAAGGCCTGAGGCTGGCCCCAGGCATGCTAGACCTGCCTGCCTTTCAAGCAACTCCAATGCTTGTGGCCAACTAGGTCAGTGAGAGTCTGGAGGCAATGACTTAGCCGCAGGGACACAAAGAGACAGACTAGATTTGGTTAAGAAAGACTAGATTTGGTTAAGAAAGAAAGAAAGGAAGGAAGGAAGGAAGGAAGGAAGGAAGGAAGGAAGGAAGGAAGGAAGAAAGAAAGAAAGAAAGAAAGAAAGAAAGAAAGAAAGAAAGAAAGAAAGAAAGAAAGAAAGAAAGAAAGAAAGAAAGAAAGAAAATTCTGGCACAGTGCTCAGTCTGCTTACAAGCAAGGTCGCTTCACACCCAAAAACATACTGCTGTCTGAAAAGCTCTTGCGTGGCTGGGATCCCTTCAAAAAGCATTCATTCGGTGTGCTGACCCTTATATGTGAAATGTTTGCACACCACCAGCACTGTGTCTACCAGGCCACAGATCCCTGGCATGCAAACATTATACAAGTATGGGACAAGTGCCTTCTAAACGTGATGCTGGCTGATGTCATCTACACATATAAATGTGGAGATGGCATATAAATTGGGCCTTGGGTATGACATTTTATGATATAGCAGTTCTATAGTGGAAGCTGAGCTAAAACTTCCCTCCTTTAGGAGGGCAGCCTTGGTATGAACAAAGGGTACATATGTGAAGGACACTATGTTGCAGAAAGAGAGGCTGAACCCCCAGTATATTTGGGAAACACTAGTTTGGGGGTATCCTCACTGGAGGGACCTAACGCTCTTCAAAGCCTGCTAGCGGGCTCTGCCTCTAGACTGTAACTTGTTTAAGGATTTCACTCCTTTTCAGTCCTTTCCTATCATTGGCATAGGCTGCACTAGAACAGACTCAAGCCCAAGCCTCTTTGTTTCTGGAACAGGCAACAGTGTCTGCTTGTCTTCATCAATAGGGCAATGTATCAACCAGTTTCTAAAACATTCAGCAGCTGTTGTCTATGGTGGCAAAACAAGCAATTCATCATTAGGGATACAGCATCCATATCCACACACTTGCAAAAAAGAACAAGAGTGCAAGCCCACTTCATTGATTTATCCTCCCACCTAATAACCACCCTTCCCAAAGATAATTAACGTTCGCCTTTTTCAATGGGATAATTCCCGGGACAGATATGCAGTTCAATACAATTTCAGTAATTTCAAACAATGACAAAAATAGCACAGCACGTCAAATCAAACAGCTTGTTGGACGCTGTCTGCAAAACTCCTTCTCCACTGTTAACAGATGCGAATGAGCATTTGCTGGCATCCGATATCCAACTGCGGCCTTTTGCTTACTCAAGCTGCTTCCTTGCCACATGACGGCATCTGAATGAGGAATTCTCAAGCAAGATCATCAGCTGGGATAAATCCACTGGAAGCCACTAAAGGTTATTATAGAGGATTTTGCCAATTTACACCAGCACATAGCATGGCCCTTTACGTTACACAGCAGTCCTACTATAAACGTCCACAGAGAATTGTGGAGGAAGCAAATATTATTTTAGAATGTTTTTAACCAATTCTTACTCAATAAAGAGGAGGTTTGTCACCTAGTCCAGGACAAGCAGAGCTAACGCAGATGTAGGAAAGGAAGTTCCATTTAATCTCCTTATAATAACTTTTTAACTCAAAACTTGCTGCAGGGTAAAATTCTGGGTTAATTTCCTGTGCAACCCCACCTAGGACTAACATCTATATCACCTGTGGTGACATGGAAGTAGAACCATAAACTTTCAATTACCAACTAGCAAAGTTCACAGGAAAATC
Source organism: Plestiodon gilberti rubricaudatus (assembly GCA_026170595.1). Taxonomy (NCBI): domain Eukaryota; kingdom Metazoa; phylum Chordata; class Lepidosauria; order Squamata; family Scincidae; genus Plestiodon; species Plestiodon gilberti. The sequence continues at coordinate 257,879,019 of JANXHW010000001.1, read as the reverse complement.
TAGCTGTTCCTGTTCCCATATAAAGCAGATCAGGTTAATTGGGAGCCACTAAGATTGGGGCTTTTCTAGACTTCCATATAGCAAAAACTGGATGTGTAGATGATGACAATCACAAACATATGAATGTTTGCACTCAGTGGACACGCACTAGAAAGCCATAGTCACCTGTAGCCTCCTGCCTACCATACATGCAAAAAAAATACACTGTGCATGATCATCACACATGATGAGGCAATGTACTGACTTTTACCTTTTTTTCCCTTCATGGTCCTACTTCCTGAGTAGGCAAGAGATAATTGTGTAAAATAGCCCTAAGAGAGAATTTTTTATTCCCACAATGCCATCGTTCCTGTGTCCCTTAAAGAAAAGTTTTCCACTTCTGTTTTGTTTTTTGCATAGGCTGGACAACTGCTGGATGTAGTAAGGAACAAAGCTGCACTTTCCTATCCCATCACTTGAACTTTGTCCTCAGGGTTGTAATAAAATAAGGGACCAAGGACATCTTTCACCCCATCTCCCAACTCTACTGTTCCCTTCAAGACCAACTATCTCTTGCCTGCTAAGCAGCCATCCCCACCACCCTCAATAACTCTCTGCGCATTGCTAGAGCTCTTGGGACTTGTTTCAGGGACCTCTGAATTACTCCAGACTTCTCCCTTATGCTTCAAACCTGTTCTGGCTACTGGTACACACCAGACAGGCAGTCATTATGCCAAGGGCTGAGCAAATGATGTGTATACGCTTATGTTGAGCACTTCCATTCAGGAAGCTGAGCTTACAATCTGATGACGGCTTTGCGGGCTTTACCAACTAGAACGTATGCAGTTGGCCGAGGAGAAGCTCAAGATGGGATGTGTTTCAGCCAACCCCTTCTCTCCCAGCGATGAGAAGCAATGCGGCTTGAAGGAAGTACCCTAGCTACCCTCTGCTAGGGCCACAGACCCACATGCCTCAAAGACACACATCTGTCTTTCCCAGTAGGCATTCAACAACAGCTGAAAACAATAAAGGACCACCTCACCTGAGTGGCAGCTGGGTTGCTCACTGTCCCTTTACAGCTCCCAACCCCTGCTAGAGAGTTTCCTGCTGTGTCCTGACCCTGAGATTCCAAGCAATTTGTACCTTGCTTGATGATCCCAGGAACCAGCTCCTTTTCTGGAACCCTGTGAGACCAAACATTAAAACAAACCAAAATACAAAATCATCACCACCAACTCTATATTTGACAACAGTGTTGTTGATCCAGAAGGGAATAAAGTACATTTTCCGAATGTGTATAAGAACAGTTCTGCACACTCCAGAAAAAAAAATGTTGTCCCACCTTGAAAGTGGAACACAGCAGAAGGAGCAGCACAGGACACACACAGTTTGTTAAGCAAGAAAAACAAATAAAGTTATCCACTGAAGTCACTTAAAGAATTTAAGAAAGAAAATGCCATTGGTGAGAATGAGGGCATTCTGTTTGTGTGAATGTAGCTACAGCTGTTCACTTCTCCCAGACTCCAAATTGTATATGAGAAGTCTTCTGTTTTTCCCCATGGTTGATCATTAAACCACTCTTTATGTTACATGACAGAAGGATTGAGGCCTTCAGATTCCCCCCCCCCCAAAAAAAAACACCTTACATCAGATTTACCTCAGCAACTCTACTCAATTGGAACCAACCCACTAGGCAGTCTTCTTGACCTTTTTCAAATTGTAAAGCAAAAGCTTTCACAAACAAACTCATTGTTTGTAATACAAATGAATTATAACTCTTTAGCATGTTACCAGAGATACTTCTCAAAAAATATTTTCATTTCCTCTCTCATTGGTATAACACCCGACTTCATTATTTTTTGAGTAGGTATATAATTTTATTTTTGCCTTTGAGAATGTTTCATAAAAGGAGGATACCTCTTGCTTATGAGGGTCTGTAAGCTTTGCCTCACCCAGCAGCTGATCAGGCCAGAACAGGACAACTTGGTAGCCAACCTGAGATTGCGGTGCTCAGCAGTGACATCACTACTGAGCACCAGTCAACTGGGGGTCCAGGGAGAGGGAGCACAAGCCAGAGAAGCCGCAGCTGCTGAGCAGCAGACAGGTGGGCAGAAAAGGGTCAAGGGGAAGGGTGGAAGAGACCAGGGGCGTAAGCAGGAAGGAGCAAGAGGAGCAGGAGAACAGGAAAATGAAAGGGGAGTGGATGCTAGGAAATGGCAGGAGAAAGTTGAAAAGGAGGAGACACAAAAGGCAAGGCAAGAAGGGAAGAAGGAGTAGAAGAAGGGGCACATGGAACAAGACCCAGTGGGGAAAAGAGCTGCGGCGGGACTGGGCTGGCTACCATAGCCAGGAGAGGTGGAGAGCATGTGGATGGAAGATGGCCAGAGACCATCTCCCAGGAGACGAGTGGCTACATCATCCTGAGCCCAGAGGGAGGTCACTCATCTGGCACCCATAAAGGGACTGGGTGGATCCCGCTGAGGCCGACTCTGAATCCAGAGGCAAATAGGCTGGGGTCTCCATTACCCTATCGTCCCTTGCCTGAGGGGGGGGGGTAGGCAGGTCTCTGTCTAACCCCAGAACTGACCTCTGATGGAGACTGTTGTTCTAGAGGTGACAGAACCTCTCCAACTGGAGCCCTGCTTTGTGTTCACAGGTGGTTGAGAATAAAATCCTTTTTGAGTTGGGCTCCCATGTTGTCCTGGTGCATGTCCCATGGCACCCCTTTTGATGCAGAGTTTCGCCCCTGAGGGGAGGGGAGCACCATGCACCATGATCACAGAGTCTCATTCTTCTTTTCCTTTACTCCAAGACTCAAAGCAGAACCCTCTGTGACCACTTCCTGCCACTTTTTTTTCTGAGTTTATTCTTGGCACCAACTGAGAAAACAGTAAAAGGGCACTTGACCCAAACGGAGACTCAAGCCAGAGAGAGCCACAGGAGTGAGGAAGGAAGAGACGTGCTCCAGAAAAGAACCTCCAATCTGTCATGCCTCCAGGGCCCCACAGGCATGCTTTACCTCTTGGAAAAGCTTTCTTTCCTCCCATACCTTTAAAATATGCATCCTGCAGTTTTGCTTGAGACCCAAAGAATGACTCACTTGAGCTCAGGGTAGACATTCTCCAAGTACCACTGAAAGGATTTACAGTTCAGCTTCCTGCGATGCTCCACTCGGTCTGCAATACTGGAAGCAAAAGCAAACAGTTCATATCGTATTTTTTCTGGCAAACTCTCATGAGACAGCAGAATACAAGTACACTTACAAAGTTATTAAACACACCTATGTCTGAGGTGTAACCATAGTTCAGGTACTGCTGTTAAAACAATATAGTGATACATTGACAGAGTATCTATGATTAGAGTACTTCTAGATATGTTTTACACAATTTCTTTTTCAAGTTTAGAGCAGATGTGAGGGACCTGTGGGTCAAATCAGGTCTCTCACGCATCATCTGTCTGCCTCTTGCTATTTCCCTGGGAGAACTTAATAATGTGGTCCCGCTCTGCTGTTAATCTTGACTTTTCCTTTCGGATTTTGTTGGCTACGTATAACATGAAATATATGCATCACAGAGATTGCCTGTGACACAAAGCAACATGGGAAACTAGAAGGAATATCTGTTCCATTTTGTTCCCAGAAACATTGTTCTCTTTGGGAGTTGTTTTGTACAGAGCCTGGGGAAGTAAAGTGAAGACAAAGGCAATGTTCAAAGTGAGCTCACACTGGCTGCCCAATCCTATCCCCCACCACTGGCACCGATGCAGCCACGCTGGTGGAGTGTGCGCTGCATCCAATGGTTGGGGGTGGGTGGTGGTGGTGGTAGTGGTGATCAGGAAGCCTACCAGAGGTAAGCAAAACTATTTTTTACTTACCTCTGCATAGGAGCCCTATCGGTCTCTTCAAGCCCACACCAACTATATAGCTGGCATAAGTCTGAGGAGAGAAAGAGGGCAGGGCAGGCCAAAAATCCTCCCCACCCCTGCTCTCCCCCCTCCCTGGCCCAGAATGCTCCTGAACCTCTCTCCCCCCACACCTGCTGCCACCTGTGCAGCCTTCCAGAGCCTCTCGCCATTTGCAGCAGCAGCCCAGCAGTGCATGACAGCAGCCCAGTTTTCGGGCCACAGTAAAGGACCTTATGCTGCAGAAACACTAGTTAGGGATTGGGGCCTCAGTCTCTAACAGTGCAATCCTGTGTAACCTTGCACCGGTGTAACAGTAGATGCCAGTGTAAGTGCACTTACACCGGTGCATCTGCTGTTACACCGGTGCATCTACTGTTACACCGGTGCAAGGTTACACAGGATTGCACTGTTAGCTTCATTGTGAGCTTAGCTTCTTCCAGGTTTTGCCATTTGAATGGAAAACATACCAACGCATCAAATTCTGGCTAAGCTGTCAGTTTTATCTTCCCCCATGAATTCTAACAGTGTTTTAGGCTGCAATCCTATGAAATTTTTCCTGAAAGTCAGCCCCACTGAATACAGTGGGATATTTAAGTAAATGTCCAGACTAGCATTGCACTGTTGGTCCCTTAAGAGGACTAACGGTCTGTAACTAGATGTTGCTCTTGCAGAAGAGCTACTACTGAGTCTGCAACAGTGTGTTCTGTCACAAGATGCTGTTGCTTTCTCTTTGGCTTTCTGGGGGTCCTGTAAAAACCAATTGTGTGCTCTAAAATGTTGTATTATTTCAAAACAACAATCAGACAACACTCACACAAAAGAACATCAAAGCACCCACACGAAGAGGAGGTGGATAATTGAAAAACAGAACACACATAGGTTCTGCTTTCAAACTCAGGCAACCAAACACAAAAAGACAACACATTGATTTTGCAAAATGACCCTCATAGTAAGTGTTCCTTGTTGCTATATTATCATTCAGGTTTCATAAAGCCAGTCCAGGAAAGTACAGGACATGGGTTTCCATTTAAAAATAAAACAAACGAAAAGCAATAATGCGTTAAACTACTGCTTGACATGTTTCTAGGAGCCCAATCCTACCCCGACACGCTACAGCATGCAGCTGCGCCAAAAAGATGCACACTGCATGCTGGGGGGGGGGCAACCTGATAACAAATGGGAGGTAAATAAAAACATTTTAACTTACATCTGCATAGGCCTACAGGCTGCCTATGGGACTCCTCAGATATACACCAGCCATTTTGGTGGCATATGTCTGAGGAGAGAAAAGGAACAGGGAGGCCTGGAAAAGACGGGATAATAACTGGCATGTGCAAATGCCGCTGGATTCACCCCGTCCCTCCCCCTAAACACCCCCCTGGTTCCTCCCCCAACACGCCCCATTATTACTTCCCCTCCCTGCCCATGAACTGCCCTCGTGCCAGGTTACCTGCCCTGGATTAGGTTGCTGGCAGGAGTAGCAGGCTGCTGCTTTGCAGCGGCGAATCAAAAATGGCCCCCAGCAGTGCATCGTCAGCAGCCCATTGAAGGCAGTGGGACAGTGTCCTGCTGCTGTAAATGGGATGTTAGGATTAGGCTGTAAGTGTTGGGTAGTGGGTGGGGTGTTGGTAGACTAAGGTTGTCAGCCCTCCCTCAGTGCAAAAAAAGGGAGGCTTACAAGAATACCCATGGTCTGGTTTGGGATGCTTACCTTCCAAATGATTTTCCAATGGCGGACGGCCGGGCCTCATAGTAATACTGTTTGTACTCATCCATCCACACTTCTGCTGTACGCTTGGTATTTCTGCAGGTGGAATGGGAGGAGCACTATTAGACATTGCTGTCTTGAAGCACAATTTGCCATAACATGGAATTAGGGGGAACTTGTCATAATTTTTTGGTGCTGCTGAGTTATCATGGCATCATTAAACTTGAAAGACCAGGATTACCCCCCCCCCCAAAGGAACTAGTTAATGTTAGATGGGCAGCGCAATCCAGTGTAAGGATCTGCGGGCAGCCCTAGGGTCACCCGCTGGATCCTATCACCATTCCGGCCTGATCGTGATCGGCCTGGAGCTCTACTGGGGGGGAAGGGGACATTCGTCCCCTTCCCCCGGTGTAGCGTGGGGAGGTCCCAATGGGCCTCCTCAGATTTCCACCAGCTCTCAAGCTGGCATAAGTCCGAGGAGGCTGTGTAAAGGCTGCACCGGCCCAGAACGGGATATGGTGGCTGCCATCCCTGCCCCCTTCCGGGCCGGCTTGACCAACCACCGCCCTCCCTCGCCACCCGGACCACCCCCACCGGTGGGAGCCTTACCGTCTCCAATGACCACAGGGACAACCCGGTGCTGGAGAGAGGGCTGCCGGCCTCCGCGCAGGTGGCCCTTACTCACAAGTCATCACAAACGTGCTTTATGGCACGTTTACGACGGGTTATAGTGGCGGAGCGCTCGCTCCGCCGCTCTATAGTTAGTAGGGATTGAGCTCTGTGTCACATCCATCTGCAGTGCAGGATAACAATGCAACCAACATGTACCATGCAAAGATCAGATATTTTGAACAAACATACACTATTTCTCAGTTTTGCATACATTTTTACTTCGTTATGTATTGTTATATTTTGTTGTTATGTCAATTTTGTAAGCTTTTGTTGCTTCAGACAATTTTAGAGAGACAGAATACAGAGACAGAATATTAAGTAAATAAAAGAAAGAACAAATCTGATCCCCACTACCCAAGTCTATATTTTTATAGTTCACACTGAATACTATTATTACTGTCAAATTTTAGAAGCATCGCCAGGCTATTCTGTTGCAATAAACACAACGAAACCCTGCTGCACCTTAAAAAGTGATAGATTCATGGTGCTACCCTACATACTTCTACTCAGAAGTAAGTTCTTTTGAGTTCAATGGGAGGACTAATGGTCTGTAACTGTGCTACCACTGCCACCAGTACCAAGGATTGGGGGGGGGGGGGGAGTTGGCTTGGCCAGGTAGGTCGTCTGATGGGCATGGGCCCCTCCTCAGTCAGAACCAAACCTGGCCAACCCAACACCATCCCTGAATTGAAACATTAAGCACCAAACTTGATGTGATGGTGACACACCTATGTGTGAAATTGGACTGCTGCTGAGTCCCTGTGAAGCTGCAGAGCCCGGTAATGTTTTTAATTAAGTTTTATTGTTTATAGTACAGGATTACAACTACACTGGGACAATATTTTTGGCCTGCAATAACCCAGTGTTAATTTCAGCATAAAATCTTACAAACTGACTGGGACTAGATGTCATGAGAAACACGTGACTGCAGCTAAAAACATGTAGTTTGTATTCTATATTACTACAGTTACTGGTAGAGAGAGGAGAAGACTTGTTTTTGCTACAACAGATTAGTCTAGTTATCCCTCACTGACAGCACAATCCTGTGGAAGTATCCGCCCATGGAGCACGTGCTCTGCAGGCGGAGGGTGCTGTAAACGCACCGTAAAGCGCATTTTCGGCACCCAAAGTGTAAGGGCCGTCGGCGCACAGGCAGCCCTCACTCCGCCACGGAACCAACCCAGCAGCTGCCGGAGGAAGGTAAGGCTCCCGCCAGTGGGTGCAAGGATAGGCTGGGCAGTGAGGGAGGGTGGCGGTTGGCCAAGCCGTCCCAGGAGGGGGCGATGATGTCAGCCGCTGCATCCCCATCCCGTTCCCGGGCTCAGCAGCCGTTATATGGCTGGCCTGGGATTTCTGCCGGCTGGAGAGCCAGCAGACATCTGAGGAGGCCCATCGGCCATCGGGGCCTTCCAGTTCTACATCTGGGCTTGTTCCCTTTCCCTGAGTTGACCCCGGGCAGCACTGGAGCAGTCCAGGAAGAGCATAGGATCTTGCAGGCGGCTCTACGGCCCACTCACGGATCTTTACGCAGGATTGTGCTGTGAGACTCATTGTCAGTACAGCTCACTGGTTTCTATAGACTGCTGCATAAGTTGGGGTATTTCTCACCCACAGCACTGGATTAGTAAAGTGTTTTTTCCAAGCATAGGAAGAAAGACCACCAATGCCCGAACTCTATAGTACAATTCTAACCGAAATGACTGGGACACATTTAAAATGTTATTTCCTGAGCATTAGGGAAGCGGACGGCTACAAATTTCAATAAATAAAAATAACAGAAGAGGAGGAGATCAGTTTGTCCAAGAATATCCAGGTAGATGTTATAAGGTCTTTCTGGAGTGCAAAATACCTCAAGGAATAGGACCCAAAGTCATTACTTTCCCTAAGACAAACTCCTACTCCCGCCAAACCTAAATGCATACTGCCGCCCTGCTGTTTCCTGAACTCAGGTCAAGGAGAAACCCATTCCTACTTAATATAGGTCAGTGCGTTGCCCTCAGGGAAGTCATACGGATGGCGTTTCCTGAAAACGTGGCCCACACGGCTGCAGGGAACAATCTCCAAGCTGCCTCCACACATCCAGACCCGGAAAGAAAGCTCTAGAAAAGATTCAAAGCATTCAAACAATGAGGTGAAACAAGGCACATCAAGGACTTTACCATTAAAAACATCACTCAGAACATGGTACTTGAATAATCTCGCCCCCCTTTCTCAGTGTGCACACTGACGATGGCAAGAATACGTGAAGTGAGGGAGAATTTGTTAAATGGAAATGAGGCCTCTCGTTCAGGAAACGAAACGCTGCCCTTCTTCTAACGGCTTTCCCCTCCTTGAACCATCTGATTAGTATTGATTTATCTGACCTTTTTAAAGGGAATCTTACTGAAAATTGCCAGAATGGAAGACATGATTCCTTGACAGACGCTTACAGCTCAATCCTATGCCAGCCTCCACGAGCAGAATGAGCACGCTTGCTGTAGCAAATGTGCCGTAAGGCACGTTGCGGTACCGCGGAGGCTCATGGCGCTGGCGGAAAGGCCTACGCTGGCCTGCCAGCAGCAGATCCCAGTGAAGCCCCTGCCAGAGCAGGTAGGCTCCCACTGGGCTGCAGAGGGGGAGGGGGAGGGTGGAACAAGGGCAGGGAGGGGGCATTCCAGGGCGGGGGGAGGGCAGGCTTGGCAGAGGAGGCCTCTCGCTAATCCTATCCCCCTTCCTGGGCTTGAAAGCCTGACATGGAGCAGCCCGGATTTGCGCTGGCACAGATCCAAGTAGCCCCATAGAGGCTGCTGGGGTTCAACACGGGTTATGCGGACAAATGTCCCCTTACCTTGAGGAGACCTCCAGCAGCCTCCAGCCCTGCACTGGATACAGCAGAGCCTACCCTGGCGCCGCTGCATTCCAGCGCAGGACTTTGAGTAGGATTGTGCCGTTACGAATTCAAGACCTGCCCACTAGAGGGAGACACTCCTGATGTAAGCAAGGTGTTCCTGAAGAACATTGAATGGACAGGGTGGGTAAAGGAGAAGACAGTAAATTTTAGAGGAGATTTTCCAAATAAGGTGACGAATCAATTTCAAGGGGTGAATCTTTGTGAATAGTACAAAGAGGCCTAGTACAAAATTGAGAGATAAGTGAATAAAGTGCTTGAGGGCAATGGGGAAAACCGGTAGAAAGACTACTGGAAAACATTATGGAGTCCAAGCAAAACATCTCAGCCATGCTCATGCCTGAGCTTAAAGAATTGTCAAAAGAGAATCCTAGCACAGCTTGTAATCCAGTTTAATCACTGCTTAAGTGGAAGTCTGCACCAGACCATTTTCATATTTTGTTTAGGTTTTTCAACCATTATATATTGCAAATGCTTGTTTGTGCAATTCATACCTATTACTGGATTCTACTTTTGAATTCCAGGATCTAGGTTTCAGAAGAAAAACAGGCTCTGAAACGCATCCAACTACTTCTCTTTCCTTAATATCTGAAGTCCCCTAGTTTTTAAAATACCACATGCTGGAGCTGTATATTTATTATACTGTACAATCTCACAACCAAACCCTAAATTCCACTATTGATCCACTATCAAATGATTCACTTTCCTAGTCCAGAGTCGACCCTGTTTATTTAAAGAGAGACATTCCTCCTTCCTCTATTTTGCTTCCAGAGGATTTGCTGCCCTAAAGTAAAATTCAATTTTTTTTTGTTAAGAGGATCAGATGACTGTGTTCCAAAGGTTTGATGTTAAAAACCTCATTTGAATCTCTAAAGAGAGGTGACCTTGCCAAGACTTATAAACCCATCCCCTTGTGTTTAATATCTGCCACTCTGGTCAAGATCTCCTTTTGTATTTTTATCTGGAGGCACAAATAAAACATCAGGAAGGAGGCTGCAAAATAAATCAGAGAAAGAGGGGCAGGTGATGGTTGGAAAAAACCTTTAGAAAGATCTTCTAGCGCAATCCTATGCATGGCTACTCAGAAGTAAGTCCCATTGTGTTCAATGAGGCTTACTCCCAGGGAAGAGTATGTAGGACTGCAGCTTTCATCTGGTCAGTGAAGGTTGACATTAAATGGTGAAAAACAGTGGCAGCCAGTGGCACATAACATTTGTGGGGCAGGAAGACTAGACATACTAGCATCCCGCTCAGACAGAATCCTGAGATCCTGGCTTTCACCTTACAGTTCCCTTTCGAGGGCTTTGCTTCAGAATATGTTGGGAATATTACATCCCAGGCCTTCTGCTATGGAACTCCTGAGGGAACTGGGTCTAGCCAACTCATTGAAAGGGAACAGAGACTTTTCATCAGAGTTTTTATGATCTGGACCAGATGCTTATGAAAATATAATTTAAATGAGTTTAGCTGGAATTATTTACTTGTACCTGTCTCCTGTCAACTGTTGGTTTTAATTGTATTTCATTATGTTTTTTTATTATATTTGATGGAATTGTTTATGGACGCTGCTTTGGGAGCCTGCTGGCTGAAAAGTGGGATAGAAACAGAAGAAATAAAGTAGATCTGCACAGAAGAACCCAAATTCATTCCCCCATCTCAGAACTCAACCCTCCAAACACCTTAGAAACCCTATCATTTTCTAGTCCTGAACCCCCTTTCTCAGCTCCTAGACATCCTCCAACTCTGCTAGGCCTACTTATATAAGCATCTAAAATAAATACACACATTGTGACATCCTTAAACTATTTGAGTAACAATTAACCTTACAGTTTTTAAGACATTTCTTGCTTCTGGATCCCTATCTAGATAAACATGCCCACAAGGGGTATCTACGTACACGCACACATGCAAGCCAATACTAAAGATCGTGCCAAGGTGTTGTCTAACAATTGTAGAGTGATATTGACATAGACATAGATTTGCAGAGTAGCATGCCTGGCGGTAGGAAACAGATCCCATCAATTTGCAAGTAGCTCTTGAATGAGGGCCAAAGCCCCAATTTGTTAGCTTCTGAGCCAGGAGAAAATGTGTGTTGTCTGACCAGGAGTTTTAAGAGAGCCTAATGGAGGACTGATAAGAGGCATGGAGAAGTCAAGGCACCAACTCACCAAAGTTCTCTCCTCCCCAGATGTCCATCTGAGTGTCATATTTTCCAAGATGGTTAAACCAAGATTTATCAATGACAAAGATGCCCCCTGCTATGACAGGTGTTCTAGAAAAAAAAATGGGGGGAAGGGTATATACATATATAAAATATGAATGGAATATCCTTAAATGCAAAATAAACATTTGACATTTCAACAGCAGCCTATTCTGTCTAAATTGCTTTAGAACTAACACTTCAATCTCAGAAATCCTCTATAACCTTGCGTAGACATAACAGGAGTGATCGTTTAGCAAAACTGTTCTCCCTCCCATCCTGTGATGACTGAGCTCCCCTTGCTCCCTTCTCTGTCCCCCAACACACTTTGAAATCTGTACCATTATAAAAGGACCGCATGGACAGGAAGACAGATCATTTTGTCTCATGCCTTTGGTTGGCATCTGAAGAACAATAGATCCTAGCCAGCCCACCTGCTGAGATTGTCACGGCACAGCCCAACAGGCAGCCCACCTGCCCAGACTGGAGGGTGGAGTGAAGTGCCCAGGTGGTCATAAAGCACCCAATCAGACAAGACAGCAACCTCAATGAATGGAGGTTAGTTAAGGTCAAGCCCAAGGATGCTCATGTGGATTCTGACCTGGTTTCTCAGAGGGAACCTGTGTGTGGCCAGGTCCACCTGCCTCCCTTGGTTGGAGAGGAATAATAGCATTTGGAAGCTGATGGTGGAGTAAGTACAGTTAGGGTTCAGTGAAATAAACATGTCAGGGATTTTATTTTGCTTTAAGACATTTTTGCCTGTAATCACTGCCATTTTTAAATTTGTTTGCCTGTAATCATCTGCTTGTATCTTTTGCTAAGACCTGCAGCTGGGCACTTTGAATGCCCAAGCTTTTTTGTAAGCCTGCTAAATTGTTCTCCTTCTGTTTCCTTGGATTATCATACACACACCCCTTTTGTTTTTAACAATATCTTATGTTTAACTCTTCACCTGCATGTTGTCAGATGAAGCCAGTCAGAGCTTTGCCCCAGTCCTCTTGGATCACTGGCTATGTTCTACTACTGCATAGGTTTTTGGGGATCTTCCACATAACTCGGAGGGAGGCTTTTGAGAATGGTCTCTCTCTCTGTGTGTGTGTGTCTGGCCTGGCCTTCGTGATGGTAGCACAGTCTATCATTTTGGTCCTGGACAAGGGGCAGATCTGGAGCAAGGAGGGAGGCACCAGTACCAGGACTTTCCCCCACCTAATCACCACACCTCCCCTCCTCCCCTTATCCGTAGTTGAATGGTTGCCACTGGTGTCACAGGCACCAATAGTAACTAGATTTCTGCTTAACCTGGGCTTGGTAGCAAGCTTTGGACATTGCTAAAAATCCAGGTTATTCAGGAAACCTGTTTAGACTTAACTATTGTTAACGTTTAAGATGGGCAAACAAAAACAACGACGTCACAGAGACAGGAAGCATGTGGTGTAACTAGACTGGAGCAGAGGCAAGTAGTTCTGCAAGACTCCGTTACACCCGAGTCAGCGGCCCCTCCCCGTTGCTGTTGGAGCCATTCTGGTGGCAACAGCAACACGCAGGACACTCCCCTGTCACTGCCGGAATGGCTCCAACAGCAAAGGGGAGGGGCCGCTGACTCCGGTGTAACGGAGTCTTGCAGAACTACTTGCCTCCGCTCCAGTCTAGTTACACCACCCTGCCAACCTGCTCCAAATCTCTTCACAGTGGTTAAGAGATTGGGAGTGCTGCCAATGTACCCAGATCCCCCAATCCTGACAGTCTAGACATGCCCTGTATAAACTTTTGTCAGAAGCCCAATTCTCTTGAGTGTAGGACCAGCTTTTAGAAAGTTTTTTAGACTATTACTGACAAGGTTTTGCTACTATTCAAAGAAAAGTTGACTTTTTTTTTCCATTGGCTAGATTTGGGATTCGTTATCTACATTTTCCAGGCTAGTTTTTAAACAATATATACCAAAATGAGTTAGGCAGGGAGAATGGAGATCAGTGCAGAAGGCCCACGCTCATGACTTTGTCTAAAAACCTTGAGGAGAGGAGATGGGCTTGTGCTGAGGGCGTTGTGTTGGAGATCATAGACTGTGTTGCTGTTGCAGTTCACTCACCACCTTGGAAAAGTGAGTTATTCCCACTAGACAATGGTAACAATTTCTAAAATGAGGACAATGACATTTCCCCTTTCTCACAAAGGTGATAGCAGCACATATTTATTACTGTCTGAAAAATCAATATACTATGCATTGCATATTATAGTAGCACAGGCCACTCAAGCCAGCAGATTGAGTTGCAAGTATTTGTCAGGAATATTAAAACTCTTCAGGGAACAATAGATATTGATTAACTCTAGCTCTTAAATGAACCACATATGACCTCTGAACACTTCCCATGGTAGTGGGAATCAGCAAATGGAGCAGTTTTTTATACCAGACAAAAGATGAAGTCTAAAAACAGTATGCCAAGGGAAAACGGCACAAAAGCATTTACCTTATGGACTGGGTAGGGTCTGTGCGAGACAGTTTTTGCTCAATGGGGATCTGCTCCCACTTAAAATGAAGACTCCAGTCAAACCCTAATACATGCAACAGGAGAGAACAAGAAAACATGTTTGCAGTTTCTAAAATACACAGGCAACCCAGTAACAAGGGGATCTGGATGGTGTGAAACAGGCTCCAAGTCTCCATTGACAGGAACAAGTGTTGGGTCACATCACTTTGAATACATCAACACAAACAGCTTAGCATCAATTAGATGTGAATTCTCATCCTATGTGCTTTCACATACATGATACTAGAGCAACAAGAGCCTCCCACATCATAGCAACATGCAGACAGGCAGCTCAGCCTTGCGGTATCCCTCAAGATGCACCCTGTTCCTTAGCGGTATTTGTCTGTGCTTGATTACATTCCACATCTCCCAATGTGTGTTCCCAGAGCGAAATGCAATAATTAGTGCTCCAGCCTACCAGTCAGGCTGTCCTATGCCTCATTGGCTGCCAAACTTATGAGACATTAATCAGTACTCTCAGTGGGATGACATGTATTTCCGGGAACAAAGTCTAACTGTTCGCTGTAATTGGCTTTTCCCCATGCGCATCACATAAAATGCTGCCTGATTTACAATTTCTGCAAATTGGGTAGATCCTGTGGGAAGGAAGGTGGAGAGCAGGAAGTGATTGCAAGTGGGATCTACAGAACTGCAAGTGAGGGACTGACATGCACTAGCAAAAAGGAAATGAGAATAATAGCAGAACACGTTATTAACGTTGAGAACAATTGATGTAAGCCGTTCTGAGCCAGTGGGGTATAAATCAAATAAATCAACAAATAAAGATTGGAGAAGGGTGGGTGGTGCATATACCACCTTGGGTCCCTTCAAGGAGAAAGGTGGGGTAAAAATATTGTAAATAAAAAAAAAATACATTCTCTCAGGAGAAAGGTGAGGTGGCAAGATGTCCTGAATTTGGGCACCATGTCAGAGCAACTCTGAATGAAGGGAGACAGAAGGAAACGTTGTGGCCTGTTTTGTTTGCAAATAGAGGAATATTAAAGCTATGTATTTGCCAAAACTGTTTAGCGAACTACTGTGGAAGAGTTGCTGTTAATCTGCTACAGCTAAAAAAAGGCAAAGGGAAAGCTGAGCTGTAACATTACTTAAGTGGCAGGGTTGCGACTTCTATGCATTCACATTCCACACCATTCTGATTGCACTTGAAATGCAAGGCCCACACTGGAGGGGTGTGTGAAACACCATGCCAGCATTGCACTCCCTCTCTCCACCTCCAGAAGTCGATGGCTCTGGATGAACCATTTGGTAAGCTTCTTGAGTCTTACGTGATCTTAGTATTTTACATATTATTGGAGCAGCATGAATGCTACAGAATTCAGAGTACAGAAGAGCCACCCCACTGCTCAGGTAACATTAAGAAGACCTGCAGCAAGAATGACCCTATATCATCAGAGGCCTATATCATCAGATGCATGCAATGGACACGCATAAGATGGCATATTTGTGGAGGAAATGGTGACAGAAAACAGTTAATAGCTGGTGAAATCATAGGTCTTCCAGCATATTGGACATCAGGGTTCAAATGGAACCTGTTATGTCAGGGGTAACCTAAGAGAAAGAAAAAGACCTTTCTTCAGAATTTACTTATTCGCCTTACCCACCTCCCCTCAAATCTGCTGATGCTGCTAAGTAGGCAAAATTGTCTAGGCTTATCACATCGATGATAGGACTCACCACCCGAGTATAATCCTGAAAGAATGGAAAAGAAAGAAGGAAATTAGAATTTTGCAGGGAGGGGGAGAGCTCCAGGAAATCAGAGACCGTGAGATTTATGCACATGGCAGAATGAGAAAAATATCTGCATGCTGCATTGCATTCCTTTATCATCTCCAGGTTCCTTGCTGGTACAAAGAAAAAGTCTGTGGCTTCTGTATACAAGACAGTAACCAGGGGTTGCTGGGGTTTCTTTGCAGCAGTCATATGAAGAATGGAATGTGTGAACATATGAAGAACAGAGCTCCATAAGGAGGGGTAGATTGGCTGTTGGTAAATGACTGCTCTCTGATCACATACGCAGGTCACTATTTCAAAGGGTTTTATAGATCAGCATCACTATCAGATTGTGCAGGTGTACTGTTGGACTTTGATTTTGTTTGGAAAGTTGTTGATAGTCACACGAATCATAACTCTGGGAACTGCTGCTTCCAAGGGAACTCATTTCCACATTGGCACAAGCTGTGTGACCATTTTGAAACCATTTCCCTGGCACCCTTCTTTTGACTTTTCACAAAGTTTAGTGAAGTTTCCTTGCTTTGGCAGACAATGATAATTGCTGGAGTTAATCATCTTCCAGGAGAATCTCTCCATGTCTCCAACTGTGCTTATTGCTTCTAAGGGTGCATCGGTACCAGATGCTCCCAGGGATATGTCCCAGGAACAGCTGGTGAAGGCTACATCATATCCCGAGTGGTGCCCCTAATTAGGACTCTAATTCCGGGTTTTGCCACTGCAAAGTGAATAGCTCATTAAAGAGGTACTCACATCTCCTGAAATGTTTCTGGCGGTAGCTAAATGGATATTGAATTAGGAACATTTACTCTTATCAAGGTGTCTGCTTGGAACAGCAGATTAGGGTGCTAACTCACAAGGAGATTCACTGGCTCGACAGCCCAGCACATCGTTTCAAGTAATAAGCAGTATATACATATTTGTGACCATGATAATAACTCACAAGCAGCTTCTAGGAGGCCTGGCATCAGCACACTGCAGCCTCAGGCAGATGCAGAGGACACAGCACCCTGGCAGGGGTCCTCTGCCACGGATGCCTCCTTTAATCACTTCTAGCACATTTTAAGCTGCCCGTATGTCTCTGGTGTAGTTTTGCGCAAGAGTGATGCCTTATCCAGGTAGTACTAGAGGGATACTAAAATAGTGCTCCAGCCCTGTCAGCACAGAAAGGAGGGTTGCTGCTACTGCCCAGCTGCAGTAAGCCTGCTAGGCGACCCCCATATGAATGCAGTCTAGTTTGTTTACCAGACAGCAGGACAAGCAATGGCGGCAGCAGGGCTCCTTTCAGGCAGATGCCGCTGCTGGAGCCACCGTCTCTCACAACGCCATGACGTGGCGGCATCACTCTGGACAGAATCAAAATGGTGGCTCCAGCTGTGCCAGCCCCAAAAGGAGCACTGCTGTTTGCCACCACCCAATAAACCCAACAGGACGCCATGGTCTTGAAAGGAGCACCAGTGTGGCTGCAGGCGCCATTTTAATTCCTCTACAACGTCCCTGATGCAGTAACAGACTGGAGTGACACTGGGGTGGGTGTGGGGGAATGATGGCTCCAGCCATGCCGGCACTAAGAGGAGCCCCATTACTGCTGCTGGTGGCCACCCTGCCTGCTTCTGCTGCTCAGGAAGCCAGCCAGGGCCCGCAGTCCAGAGCAGGGGATCCAGTGGAGGACACTGTGTTTGTCCCCGCTGCCAAACCCAGCACAGGCCCTGGCTGCTGGTCTAGTTAATTAATTTCACTTCTAAGGGGGGGGGGGGAATAGAAGTAACTCTCTTATGAGTGAAATTCAGATTGCTGCTTTCAAGGAAGGATCCCAGTCCAAGCCACAGGCTGAGGCCTTCCTCCGCCAGAGGACCTGCTCATCAGGAAGCAGTGATGACGGACGCCCTCCTGGCGCCCGGGCGCGGGGCCAGCGTCGCGTCACGTCAACGCGCCCCCCGCCCTCGATGCCCCCCGCCTGTTTTGAGCTCATTTTGGAGCCAAACAGGCTCCAGGGAGGGTGGGAGGGCCGATCCAGCGCGGCGCTTCGCTTCAGTAAGTTCTCTGAGCGCGCCCCCCGCCCGCCCGAGTGCCTGGAGCTCCTGCTCCACGCGCTCCACCCAAGTTCCACCACTGTCAGGAAGCCTGCTTTGGCCTGCTGTCTGACAGGATTGACATGGCATTCCTGGGCACTTCCTTCCACATAGACTGACTGCAAAATAAATAAGCAACAGAGACCTATAGAGAGAACGATAAGGAAGTTTGCTCCGTCTTGTCCCCAGAGCAGTTTGGCACAGAGTGCTGGTGCTGACACAGACCATTGGGAAAGCCCTTTAAGGGCTGCTGTTCTTGGTAGGTGCTTGGTAGGATTAAAAAATACAAAAGAGTGAGCAAATAAGGCCCGAAGCTGGCTATGCTGGTTCAATGCCCACAGCCAAGCCAGCAATAAAAGTCTATGGGCCAGAAAGAACAATCAGAATTGGCATAAAAAAGCTCCAAGGAATCTAAATGGTAACAAGCGCTCTATGCAGGACAGAGCAACTTCAGCAACTGTGGCCCGGAAAATTCTGTAGCCCTCCACAAGGAGGGGACTTGTCTAGCCCGCCACTCTTTGGTGGAGGGATTATGTATTGCCTTGTCTCAGATCACTGAGATCTGGGCATAAGGTAAGGAGATACGTTTTGGGCAGCCCAATTCTACCTAAATCCCTGCATGGCGATGCAGCAGTGCCGGCGCAGCTTCTGCTGCATCCCATAAGGGCTTTTTGGCTGCTGAAGGTCTCCCTGGGGTAAGGGGACATTTGTTCCCTTGCCCTGGGGTAAGCCCCAGCAGCTACAATGGGTCCACTCTGTGCAGGTAGATCAGAATTGAGAAAGGGGTCATAATTTGGTGAGCCGCCGCCTCACCCGCCCCCTCCTGGGCCCGATCTGCCCTCCCTCCCTGCCCCCATCACTGCCCCATTCCACACACCCCTCCCCCATTCCACCCCTCCCCACCTCCCTCTAACCCCCTGAACAGGCTTACCTTATCCGGCAGACCTCCTGAAGTCCGCTGGCATGCAGGGGAAGGCTCTGGCTTTCCCTCCCGCCAGCACGCTGGCAGCTTGCGCTGCTGCAAAACACTTTACGGTGCTTTTGTGGCAGCCAGCGCAAGCAGAACACACGTCTCACCAGCACTTCCTTTCGATAGGATTGGGCCATAAAGGTACATCTAGACCAGTGCAGGCCTTTCTGCCAGCATTCCCTGCACTAGAGTAGTCGCAAACGTGCTTTATGGCATGTTTGTGACACTCTAGGCCGGCACAAGGACCGCTGCGCCAGCGTTGGGGGAGGTTTGGATTGCGCCATCATCAGATACACATCTCCATTCATTAACAGCAAACCTCTGGAAAATGAGGGACCCTGACTTTTGCTGCCCAGGCACATCCCTCTTTGTGTTGGAGCAGTTGCTGCTCTGCCATTGCTTTTGTTGCTCCCACCAGTGGCATGATTTTATGAGCAAATATAAAGTCGACATTTATGGGCTACTGAGAGGGAGAATTTATTGAGCGGAGGTTTTTAAGTCACCAGTTCTAAAGTTTCACCTTCTTCCTCTGCTTGGCACTAGGGGGGAACATATATGTCATTTGCATCTACAGCAGTTCCTCCCACCTGTCTCCAGAGCCCTGTGAAGTACCCAGGATCTTTTCTTCTGAGAAGAAGAAAGCAGGCTTGGAAGGTAACAGGAGTTCAGGCCTCCCCACTCTGCTTCGTCCTGCAGATTTTTCAACAGCATGGTCACATCCTGTCTTGGACCCCTTTGGCACGTCCAGGACGAAAGCTGCCAACTCAGCGGTATCATTTCCCCCATCTACCCCAGGGTTAGTGCTTTTTCTCAAATGAGCTTCACACAGTGCATGACTTCACAACTCAGGTAAAAGACTCCCAAGCTAAGATATATTCCAGAGAACACGGGGCTTGCTACAGTGGGGAATAGCAGGAGCCGGTGGGAAAGAGACTGGAAAGCCTCACTTCTAGCCACACTAGTTTGAGTTATGCCCACTGTGATGTGCCCAGGGTGCAAGGCACTGTCTGCAGACCAGTGGTTAACTGGTGCAGCAGGAAGCAGGGGAAGAGGGAAGAAAGCCCAGGCTCACCTCTTTCACTCGCTGAAGCATAGGCTGCAGCCATTCACTGTTCACCTCACAATGGCTGTCCAGAAAGGTGAGAATCTCAGCTGTCACTGTGTCAGCCCCTCGTACTCGAGAGCGGATCAAGCCTGAACAGGGTGGGGACAGGGAGTGACGTACACGGAGAGAAAAAGGACAGACTTGTTTAAGAAAGAAGAGGCAAAAGTATGCGACTGCTTAGATCAAAGTCAGCCAATGAGTCACAACTAGACCAATGGCGCCCAAAGTGTGACACTTGAACCCTTAGCCAGCAGAGGTTCTTAGCCAGGAAGCCTGGTATGGATCCAAAGAAATGCCAGAAGCAATTAGAAAATAGATTACAAGACACAAGTTTTATGGGTGAAGTAGCCATGTAATTAAATATAAAAATACACAGAACTCCAGGCACACACGTATACAATCTTCAAAAAACTTGTGTCTTGTAATCTAGTAGCTGGCCATGAAAGCTTTCGTTCCAAGACAATTAGAAACTGTTTGGCCTTCCTATAGCACCATAGTATGAACCTGGGCAGCACTTCCAGATGGAGTTTAAACTGGGCTTGTCACACCTTGTTCATGCTTTGTTGATGGGCAGTTCACACACAGGCTCAGCACAAAGGGAAATGGCGCCTGAAGCCAGGGCCATTTGGAGGAATTTTATCAGGGGGTACAATGTTTCATTTGGGCCCCTTCCCTACATATGAATTTGGCTCCTGGGCTCCCCTTTTTTGCTCCAGGGCCCCCTTTTTGACCCATTTTTCACCCCGGGCCCAGGTACAAATTACCCCCTTAACCCCCTCTCAGAGGCCCGGCCTGAAGCCCTGCAGAAATTCTGCACCCCGTTGCTGCTGCACCCCAACAGTCACTGCCTCCTCTTCAGCTTAGAAACAGTCGAGGCTGCTGCCTCCTCCTCCTCCTCGACTTCAACCTCGTAGCAGAGGAGAAGAGGGGCCGTGGCAGCAGCAGCGGCAGGCCTCTTCCCGACCAGGGAACCGCTGCTTCCTCCTCCCTGCCTGCCCCTTCCCATGGCGTTGGAGGCAGGGCCTGCAGCTCCCCCATTTCCTCCTCCTCTCCGCTGTTCTATGTCTATAGAGAGAGCCATAAAGTGGCGTCAAAACAAGGGAAGCAGAAGCAGCAGAAGTGGAGTGGTGCTTGTCCTGCTGCTCTTGTTCCACCCTGCTCTCCCACTGTGTTTCAAATCATAGAGCAGCCTAGTGAGAAGGAAGACATACACAGAACTCCAGGCACACACGTATACAATCTTCAAAAAACTTGTGTCTTGTAATCTAGTAGCTGGCCATGAAAGCTTTCGTTCCAAGACAATTAGAAACTGTTTGGCCTTCCTATAGCACCATAGTATGAACCTGGGCAGCACTTCCAGATGGAGTTTAAACTGGGCTTGTCACACCTTGTTCATGCTTTGTTGATGGGCAGTTCACACACAGGCTCAGCACAAAGGGAAATGGCGCCTGAAGCCAGGGCCATTTGGAGGAATTTTATCAGGGGGTACAATGTTTCATTTGGGCCCCTTCCCTACATATGAATTTGGCTCCTGGGCTCCCCTTTTTTGCTCCAGGGCCCCCTTTTTGACCCATTTTTCACCCCGGGCCCAGGTACAAATTACCCCCTTAACCCCCTCTCAGAGGCCCGGCCTGAAGCCCTGCAGAAATTCTGCACCCCGTTGCTGCTGCACCCCAACAGTCACTGCCTCCTCTTCAGCTTAGAAACAGTCGAGGCTGCTGCCTCCTCCTCCTCCTCGACTTCAACCTCGTAGCAGAGGAGAAGAGGGGCCGTGGCAGCAGCAGCGGCAGGCCTCTTCCCGACCAGGGAACCGCTGCTTCCTCCTCCCTGCCTGCCCCTTCCCATGGCGTTGGAGGCAGGGCCTGCAGCTCCCCCATTTCCTCCTCCTCTCCGCTGTTCTATGTCTATAGAGAGAGCCATAAAGTGGCGTCAAAACAAGGGAAGCAGAAGCAGCAGAAGTGGAGTGGTGCTTGTCCTGCTGCTCTTGTTCCACCCTGCTCTCCCACTGTGTTTCAAATCATAGAGCAGCCTAGTGAGAAGGAAGACATAAGGGGGCAAATGGGGGCTAGGTGGTGGAAAAGAGGTGTGGGGCACCACTTGTGCCCATCCACTACCTGAGGCAGCCTGCCTCACTCGCCTCACAGCTGGGATGGTCCTGATCACATGATGTCATCATCCATCTGTTGTCCACCCACATTTTTCCTCATACTTCGTCACAATCATTAATGGGGGAAAACTGACAATAATGAGAACAAGCAGTACCAGGGTTGGCACACCCATGAGGCAAGCTTGGACAGGCTGCCTCAGGTGGCAAATGGGTGCAAGCAGCATCCTGCTTCCATCACTGCGTTCCAGCGGTGCAGTGTGCTTTACAGCAGTCTCACAACGTGACCTGTCACTCTGCAAAGCCAGGCCGCCGCTGCAGACAGTGAGCAGCGGCAGCCAGGTGACAGCGGCCTCCCTGAAGCCCCTGGAACTGGTAAGGCAGCAGCAAAGACGAGGAAGTGGAAGGACCGGGGGCGTTTCTGGGCAGGGAGGGGGAGGAACCTGGGTGGGAGGAGGCAGTGGAACTGGCAGCAATGGTGCACGCCACATCTTACCCCCTCCTTTTCAAACCTCCCCGCCCCTTTTCTCTCCTCGGACATATGTCACCAAAAATAGGTGGCCCATTGGCGATTGGGCAACCTACAGTACCAGGAGGTAAGTGCAAAATGTTTTCAATTACCTCCTGCAGAATGTCCAATCACCCCCCACCTCTTTGAATCGGCACAGGTGGCAGCAGATAGGATTGCTGCTAGAAGCACAGGTAACACAACACAGAGCAGGTTTATAGGAGTTACAATAATATCACAAATAATTGTAAAAAAAAAAAAGTGAAGTGTTAAGACAGTAAGGTGTCAACTGCTGAGGTCTCTAGACCCGAAAATAAAATCTGTTTTTACAGCCACAGTGATCATTGGCAGAGTGCTGGAAGTGTGAGGTATAATAAAATGTTAGAAACGGTAGACTGTCCCTTGTAAATAACTCACTACCTCCCTTCATCATACCCCTGGCTCACACCCCAACGTTTATGCACAGTCCCACCCATTAAGATTTGCAGTAAATAACTGAAATCTAGACTTAGGGAAAGCTTTACTGACCTGAGAATTGGTGGTCAGAATCTGAACTGGGAAGAGGAAACTGCCTCAGTTGTGATTTGTTTTGTCTACAAAAACGGGATGTAGGAAAAGGGTTTGATGGTTTCAAGGGGTCGGGCTGCACACCTTCTCTCTCCTTGGGTCTTATCTGCCCTGCCATTAGGTCCCTATGAGAGTGGATGATCCCTGCAGTTGCTCCGACTCACCTTCTCGCCGACTGTTGCGAAGACACCTGACCTTTGGTATCTTGGCGAGAAGCTGGCAGTCCTCAGCTGAAGAGAAGAGAAAACAGTTGGCTCAAATGCAAAGACCATTTGGCAACAGCGGAAAGCTGCAATTAATTCTTCCCATGCGACCCAACAGAGGGCAACGCTTTGCTTTCACTTATGATATTAGTCAACCCTTGGCTTTAATCCCATGGCCTAAGTATCACCAAAAGGAGTCTGCTTGCCTGTCAGCCTTCCCCCTTGCCCCAAGAGTTGCCAGCGTTTTTCAGGCACTGCATGGCAATCTACAGATTACACTGCAGCAATGTGTAAGGAAGAGCCCCTTCTCCCCTGCAAAGTATCAAGAGAGAGGGCACGTTGAAGCAGAGAAGAAGCAAAGGGGAGAGTTAATTCTTCCTTGGCTGGCCCACTTCCAGCTGCCAAATGGGGATGAAATAGACTATTTGAACCATGGCTGGCCACTAGCAGAGCAGTCTAGCATGGTGTATGTCTCTGGAGCAACAGATGTTAAGGTAAAACGTCTTTTCAGTCACACCTGAATACCAGCAGCAGTTATATTCTATGCTCTTTTCCATGTCTTGCAAAGCCCAAGCTTATCATCTTTGCACAGCCTTGATATCCTGGCGAGAAACATGAAGGATACAAGCCAAAGTACTTTTCTTGGCATCTCTACCTGGAGCCTTTCCATTTCTACAGGTCTTCACAGTCTGAAATATTGCTCTTGCACGGGCAGTTTGTCAGAGGCTGTATCACTGGGATGCAGTGACAGGTACCCTTGATTAACGGCTACTGAGATACTGCCAGACATTTGCTAGGCAAGAAAACCAATGTCCAAAAGTGAGCCATAAATGCATTGTAGGGTGTTCACACTCCAAATACATAACAAAACCCCATTCAAGCTATGCTAATAATGTCCACATCTAATACAGCAAGGATAAAATCATGAAAGCATAAAAGCCGCACAGAGAAATATATACAGAATAATCAGAAAGGGGTCACTAGGGAAATAATCACTCCTCAAAAGTTTTTAAACCCCGCCAGAAACTATAGAGAGGGGGCTGTCCTCAGGTCTTTTGGAAATTGTTTCCATAGACATGGTGCCATCACAGAAAAGGCTCTGCACCTTGCCGCCATCCCCTTGGCTTTAGATCAGGGGTGGGGAACCTATTTGTGGTGGTGGGCCATTTTCCTATGGGGAAAATTTGCTGTGGGCCGGCCATTAGGCCGGCCGAAATTCCCCCCCATGCGCAAATTTGACACCCCCCGCGAATTTACCTCCCTCCCACCCACCCACCCACCCACCGCTCTCTCTCTCTCCCACCCACCCACCGCTTGCTCTCTCTCTCTCTCTCTCTCTCTCTCTCTCTCTCTCTCTCCCTCCCACCCACCCACCGCTCGCTCGCTCTCACTCGCACGCCACTGTACACAGGTCCCAAACACGCCATACATAGACATCTTGTCTAGTTCAGTTCTTCGTCTCCCCCCAACCTTCTCTTGACTTTGACTAATCCCATTAGCAGGTACAGGCCATGCTGCTGGAACAAATGCCCTGAAATGCCCAGGCTAGAACAAAGGCTGCCAAGCAAGCAGGGCTCAGCTTTTGTGACTGCTATCACTGGAGAGGTTTTGTCTTTGTCAGTACAGCCCCTTCAGAAACCATGCCCCCCCCCCCCACGTCACTCTCTGCTCAGAGCGGGCTTTCAAAAATGGAGGAATCAGCATTTCTTAGCCATTTGTCAGGGTCCAGGAAAAGCCACTAAGAAGTAAATCCCCCCCCATCAAAAAAATGGAGTAAACAGGACTCTGCTGTGGCAGGTTTCTGAAGGAAGGAAGGATATTGCTGCTTGTGATTCCAGGTCTTTCTCGCCCAGGGATGGTTCTGCTCCATGAAAACCTCAGCAAGAACCGGAGGATAACAACCCTAATCTGCCAAGAACACAGCAGTGCTCTGTTGCAAGCATTTCCCCCTTCCTCTTGAACCTGCATAATTAGAGCTCCTCCTAGCTGTGCACACCACTTGCCAGACTTCTGATAATGGCCCACAAAATAGGGCTTAATGAGACCAAATTGACTATTCTAGCTTTCCTGGCCGGGGTGGTCATACAGAAAGACAACAAAGAATTGACAGAAGTAATCGATTAATTGGCTAGCTTCTTTTCCTTTGTTAGAAATGAAACAAAGCACAGCAAAGCGCTGCTCTTTCCTTCCCACTTTTGTCTTTTTTCATCTCAGATTTTAAAATGTGAGGGGAGATAAATATCCTTTGTGGAGGAGAAAAAAAACACACACCAAAAATGATTACAAAATGAGAAAGATAATTAGAAAGTGAGGAAAAGTAATACTTACGATCAGAGCTGAAATCATCCACTAAAATGATTTCCTGAATCAGATTGGCAGGGGTGCGATTCAGAACACTAAACAAACAAACAAACAAATTTGTCCTTGTCATTTAAATAAAATAGATCCTCCAATGGTCTTGTTTCAACAATGTTTCCAAACAGATTCCACACACAAACTGCCCCCATATCACTTGCAAGAGATTACTATCGGGCTGGTGGTGGTGGTGGTGGTGGTGATGGTGGTGGTGGTGTGTGTGTGTGTGTGTGTGTGTGTGTGTGTGTGTGTGTGTGTGTGTGTTAGGGCGGTTTATTATACAGCCACACATCTCACATTAGATTAGTGCACCAATATAATGCACATGTTTTCAAAAAGCTGCTTGTCACTTTACAGTTACTGTAGATTGTTATTGCTTATGAGCAGAGATGACGGGCGCCCTCCCGGCGCCCGGGCGCGGGGCCTGCGTGCGTTACGTCGACGCGCCCCTCGCGTCACGTCAACGCGCCTCCCCCCCCCCATTTTGCTCTCATTTCGGAGCCGAACGGGCTAGAGGGAGGGAGGGCCAATCTGGCGCCTCGCTCGCTTCGGTGAGTTCCCCCGAGCGTGCCCGCCCTCCTGCTCTCCCGCCTGGAGCTCCTGCTCCACGCGCTCCACCGAAGTTCCGCCGCTGCTTATGAGTTTTAGTTAATTGTGTATATTGCTTTTTTTTTAATAGTGATTATGTTTCTGTACTTGTAACTTTGTTCTTTTTAAGCCGTCTTAGGTCCCTTCGGGGAGAAAGCCGGGGTAAAAAATATTGTAAATAAACAAATTAATAAATACCCAAAATATCCTAGGTATACACTATAAAGTATGTTTGAAGAGGTTCTGTGAATCCCCCATAGGAAGCAGAATAGATTGGGAAGGTGTTTCTCCAATCTAGAGACCTGTGGCTGCAAACTCAGAGTTCCCCATGGAATGGTAGATCATCCCCATAGAATGATCTATACGCCTCTACTAATATTCTGCTTGATAGGGAAAGGAAGGGAGATCCATGAACACTGCTGGATTCCCAAATCTCTGGACAGGGGAATTATCCATGCTCAGTATTTCCTCCATGCTAACTACTGTCACTATAACTTTACATAAATGATAATCCCTACACCATTTCCCATTACCTAATTCAAATTGTTGTTTGTTACACTGCATTCCAGGCATTTGTCTCCTATCAATATGCAGGCTTACCATATCGCCGACCGGGACGTTCCGTTTTGCCCTTAAGGGAGCGGGGGGGAGGGGCGATAGAAGCCGGAGCATCGCTCCGGCTTCTATCACCCCTCCCCCCCGCTCCCTTAAGGGCAAAACGGAACGTCCCGGTCAGCGATATGGTAAGCCTGTCAATATGGCTTTGCATGCCAGTTAGCAATCATGTGAATAAGAGAAGTACAGATGTAAATAGCTTCTTCTGAACATTCCTTCTATTATTTTGTTATCTGTCAGTACCTTCCAGGGACAGTCCCAGACCTCTCTAGCACGGTGAGAACCCAAACTTACTCTTGGCTTACTTAGCCAGAGCTCTGTCATTTTAGAATTCTTTTCCTATTAGTCTGTAATGCTGTTTTGCCAATTTCTTGTGAGCTGGCTAAAGCAACCTGATAAGGGCCGAGGGGGTTGCTGAACCCAGACAGCTAAAACTCCAGCTATAATTGCAAAGGTATGCATAAAGAGGCAATAAGAGGACACAAGGCCCTGCGATAAAGGAGTATATACCCAAGAAGAATGTGATACACATTACAGTAATTTGCCAATCAGTGTATTGCAGCCAGTGTATTGGCTGCAATACACCAATTGGCTGCAATATACCAATACACCTAACCTTAACCCTAACCCTAACCTTTGGAAGCCCCCTCTCCTCTCCCACCTGAGTGTCCCTGTTGCCACCTTTGTTGGACAGTCAAGAGCCAACGGACATGGGGGGGGGAGAGGGGGGCTTTGGGCAAGTCTTGGGAGAAGCTGGGATGGAAGAAAAAGGGGGTGCACACCAAGATTCGGGGTCTCTCATCCACCATCCACTGAGGGGCCTACCTTGAGTTTGACAGGGTGACAGAGGTGTCACTAGTGTTTGGCGCACCCGGTGCAAGAACTCATGGTGTCACCCCCATGGTCCTCCTCCCGTACCAGACCATACAGAGTCCATGGTAATGTTGTTTGTACTAATGTTACTCATAAATTGTAATTCCTGACTATCATTGAATGTAATGGAAATAGTAGTGACATAAACCCTGTCAACCCCTAGAGATCCCAGTATTCAGTGGGGGGCAATACAATAACATCGAGCAGCCACCAAACCGGTCACTGACTAGCTAGACTCCAACAGACAGAAGGAACGGAAGCCCTACTGCAATCCCACAAAATCAAGCCTCTTGGCAAAAAACAAAGCCTTCTCAAACCCAGCGCCTGCACTCCTACCTTGTCCAACAACTGATTACAGCATCTGTTAACTGGGGGAGAAATGGGGGGGGGGGTTTGCAGGTTGGTTGGTTTGGGGCTATAATTTCCCCATTGAGTTTGGAGGTCAAATGTTGGGTGTTTAAATAGGGCTCAGGAGAGAGACCAGAAATTTCCTTCAGAAGAAGGTGGGTTTAAGAGTCATGATAGCAAAGAAGGCTTTGGAAAGGGAGGCTGGAAAGGATCTCAAGTAGCTGCAGTGGGAAAGACCCTTGCAGTAGGTAAAGTTATACCCTTTGTAGGCTTTCTCTGCATGCCCTGTCATGTTTTGTAGTCATGTTTCCTGGAAGTAGGAGCCTGCTGGCATTAGATTACTAATTTATTCATTACAGGTGTTGCGAAAATTCACCGGTGGTAGAAAATGGGTTTCTACCACTGGTGTGTTTTCGCAACACCAGTAACAAATGGCAGCCATAGAAAATCATTTTGGTGTCACCCGGTGTGGTCCACACACCCCACACACCCTAGAGACACCCCTGCATGGTGATTTACTGCCTCTGTGGCAACAACTAGCTTGGGTAATATGCATGCCTGTGTATATATCTGGCCGTGGGGCTGTAACAGAGTCTCACTGG
Source organism: Plestiodon gilberti rubricaudatus (assembly GCA_026170595.1). Classification (NCBI taxonomy): domain Eukaryota; kingdom Metazoa; phylum Chordata; class Lepidosauria; order Squamata; family Scincidae; genus Plestiodon; species Plestiodon gilberti. The sequence goes on along the minus strand of JANXHW010000001.1, from coordinate 257,850,486 downwards.
TAGATTTTTTTTTTCTGTCTTGTGTTCTGTGTCCTAAAATAAACTGCAGTTTGCTGGTGAATTTGCATCCAGCTACAACACTTCTCACCGAGACAAGTGCAATCCAGCTGCCTCTTGCAGCACAGGAATTGGCCACTTCTGTGTTGGGACAGGGAAGCCTAAGGGGGAAGAGGGCTGACCCCTCACTGGCCCCCAGGGTCCTTTTCTACCAGTGCCTATATAAATTATGCCCAGCCGTGATGATGATGATGATGATGATGATGATGATGATGATGATGATTTTATTATTATTATACACCAACATGCTCTCTGTCTTATCTACACATTGGTGCCTTCAGACTCCTTTATTCAAAAGTCACCTGTTCTGCTCCACTTTGATCACAACTAATGCCATTTGTTGTTAAAGCTGTAGCTGTGTCCATACTAGCCAAGGTATTTCCAAGACAAGGAGGAACAGGTGTTTTGAATTTGCCCTGTTAAGTTCCTGTGTGTGCAGTTCATACCTGCAAAGACGAGCAGGGAAATTTCCCTTTCCCCACCTGCAATATGGAGACAGCAATACTAACCTACCTCGCAGGGCTGTTGCAAGAATGGCTGAAACCATGTCTGTGATGTGCTTTGAACACTCTAAAATATTACCTAAGCTCTCAGTGTGATTTTGAGGTATTTATTTCCCTGGGAGATTGTCCAGGATGAGATAGCAAATTGCCCCAGCTGTTTGAGGTATGTTCCAGGATCTTGTGACAAACAGCTGGAGCACATCCTGAGTGACAGCCATCTCCTCGCAGAACGAGGGCTGCCAAAAGAGCAAGCAGTTCACGAGAGACAGCTGTCTCCTGAAGTGTGAAAGATGTCAAGCAGCTTGTGACTGACAACCATCCCCTGCCCAGAACAAGATGTCAATAAGAAAACAATTCAAGTTGCCAGTTTTAAACGTTTCTGGCACCTTCTCATTCTTTCGACAATCCCCTTCCCCACAATCTCATTCTTTCTACAAACCCGCCAGTTCCTCCATGTTGGTGAGTATCTACAGAGCTATTTGAACAGCCTTTTGTCTAAACCTTAGACTACGTTCTCTGTGCTGTTGCATCACAGGTCGTAATAGATGTCCAGTGGCTGACAGCCCTTGCGCATTACTTCCAGCTTGATATGTGCCACCCACTGGCATCACTCTAGGTGGGGCGGAGCTCTAAGTTCCGCCGTGCTCTGACCCTTCGTTACACAGCGGCACGAGGCGGCTCCGCCCCCTTGCCTTCAGAGCTATTCAGGGCAGCGAAGGCAAACCTGTGTGTTGCCTTCGCCGCCCTGAATGGCTCCGAAGACGAGGTGGCGGGGCCGACTTGTGCCGCTGTGTAACGAAGGGTCAGAGCGCGGCGGAACTTAGAGCTCCGCCCCACCTAGAGTGATGCTACTGGTGCCACCAGTGGTAGTATGCCAAAATGACCAGGGCCAAAATGACCACCAGCATTGTGCTATTTGCGTTGTTGTAGAGGCATGTACGCTGTTTCAACATGAATGCTGGCCCTTTAAATGGTTGCATAGGTGAGGGCATTTCAGCAGGTACAGCTGCTTTAGCAGCACCATCAACACTTGCAGCTGCCCAGATTCTGTCTTCTATACAACTCTTAAGAACACAGTAGCCCTAATGGTGCAAGGTTGGCCACCCCTGCTTTACAACAACGTAAGGCCTAGTTAGGATTGGGCCCTAAATATATTAAATATTTAAAATAAATAAGTACAGTGCTTAAGGAGTTTCAAATCCTTATTATGATGTTATAAGATATATCAATACTGTATTATTATCCCCATATTATAGACGGGAGGGATGGGGCAGGGCTCAGGGAGATTTGAGAGTGGCTTGCCTAAAGCTCCCTAGTAAATTCATGGCAGAGAAGAAGGTTTGAACCAGCAATTTTCTGATTAATAGCTTACTCTCCTAGCCAGCATACGCCTCCAGCTCTGCCAGTCTGTTATATTCCGTTACTGCCCCCAGATTTCAAACAGACAGTTTGAGTCTCACCATTTTTGAAAAAGAGGTCCTGTGGCACCTCAAGCCACCAAAAATCAGGCACAGCTTTTAAACATTTGGCCTTCGCTTTACTCACCAAACGGACTTTTCCATCACTGCCATTCCCAAAAGTGACATTAAACTTCTGTTTTAGGAAAACAACTCTGTAATCGTCGATAACAATGTAATTATATGTAATTTTCAACAGGTGCTACTTGGATGGCTAATTAATCAAGATCAAATCAGTCCTTAATTGTCATGGAAGGTCTAATCCACCTGCTGTGCTTTTGGACAGAAAGCAGCCCTGTATCAGAAGAACAAGCAGGACCAGTCACCACAAAATAAGCAGGCCAGGCAGTGCAATTTTCACACCCACCTGCTTGCCTGGTTTTGCTGCAGTTCTGTGCAGACTTGCAAGCAGCCAATACTTGGAACAGAGCAGTTCTTTTCATACTTCATGTACCCCAGAGCACTTTAGAGTAATTACTTAGTGGTAGGGGCACTGGCTGTGTAGGCGAATGCGGCAGCAATTATACTCACAGTAATAATTCATGCCCAGCCTAGTGTGTTCAGATTCATTTTATTGAGACACACGGCTTACCTCAAGCACCTTGAAAAACCATACTAGAGGGTTTTATACTTTTTTTCTCAATTTCTACCGGAAAACTGAGAACAACAAGCAAACTGAGCACCAGGAAACGTTTTTCTTTTATACAATCCTATGCAAAAAGCTCCCCAAAACTTAGGTCCACAGGAGCCCCAGACATACAGATTAACAGTCAATTCAAATGTGGATAAAGGGGTGGTACAGTCTTCGTGCTGAACTTGTACAGCCTCAAGTTTCATGTGAGGAACCCCTCGTATGAAAATCATCCCCATATTTGCAACGTACTATATATAGGAAACAATTTCCTCACATCACACTTGAGGTGGTACAGTCCCTTCTCCCAGTGAGGGCTGCGCCACCTCCACAGGCATAGTTGAACCAATCCTCAAACATATCAGACCTGTTTCATACATATACTTAACCTAAGCAATGTATAAACGAGGATCAAAAGGCAAGACATACATCTTTGAATTAATACAAGCATGTGATGACGACTTCCATCCCATGACTGCTCCCCAGCATCCCCACATCATTATATATACTCAGCTTCTACCCATACAGTTAGGGCAGACTACATGTGGTTATGTAATGGAGCAGGTGTTTCTAAGGTAATACCCAACCACCCAGTCCACCTTAAACATGTGGGCCAAAGTTGCATAAGCAACTCTGGGACGGTGGCAACCACACCACTCCAGGAAATGCATAAGGCCAGTCTCAGGCTCTTCTGTCTCATGTGGCCCTGCAATACCTTCTCATCAGAATATTTGTCCCTGCTTAACAGTGCCACATTTTCAGGGCTGTATATTCATTGGGTAAACAAGGCATGTGCTTTGGACACCAGCAGCACTGTGGACATCCAACAGCTACCTGCCTCTCCAACTTGTGGTTGCTATGCAATTCTGAAGGATCTCTGATGTAACCACAACATTTATGCTCAAGGGAAACAAACCATTCCTCCCACCCTGATCCACGCACATTCTGATGGATATATGCCAGGGGTGACCAAACTTGCTTAATGTAAGAGCCACATATGATAAACTTCAGATGTTTGAGAGCCACAATATTTAGGAAGTATTTAAATTCTTAAATATATTTACTCACCATGAACATTAAACATGTTTTAATCCAGTGGACTCTCAGTTTATACCTTGTAAATAATTATAAAGCTCGAAAATGTCTTATTTCCCTTTTATATTAAATTGTGATGCAAAAAGGAACTCAGCCAACATATTTCCGAGAGCCGCACATTATATGTCAAAGAGCGACATGTGGCTCAGGAGCCACAGTTTGGTCACCCCTGATATATGCTTTCATGGATTTTTGCCCATGAGACCACTACTTTACCCTTGACTCCCACTATTAATTATAGCATAGCCATGGTTTACACTTTACATGGTTTACTCTTAAGAATGGCTTGGATTCATGATTCCCTGAGCCATAGGAGGTAATCAGGGTTTAACAGGAGTCAGTGCTCACCAAGACTTATAGCACAATACTATGCATGTCTACTCAGAAGTAAGTACCACTGTGTTCAATGGACCGATGCTGCGGGATTGGGTCCGAGAAGGGGGTTAGGATATTGTTGGTGCTGCTAATCCCCCCCTCCTGGGTCTGATCTGTCCATCCCCATTCATCTTTTGCAACTGGCGCTTACTGCTTTACAGCAATCAACGCCAGCGGAGCATCAGATGCGAGGACGGCTGGTTAAGTATTGGATTGGGCCGTGACAAACTGAAATGCAAACTAACTTTGTGCATGTGCAGAGTGTCCTTTTGTTGACTCTAACAACCAACTCTTGCTCACCTAGGAGTAGATGAGGAGAAAAAGCCTAATGAGCAAGAAGGAATTTTAACCAATTTTATTTCTAGCCACTTCTAGCCATTTTTGTTTGTTTGGCATTAGAGATAATAGAATTAGAGGCTGTGAACCCATTTCTAGTTGGAATTTCTAACCATGTTATGTGCTTTACAAACAACAACAATCACAAGAAGGAGTTGGACTTCCAAGTGGACTTGACACTTGTCATTTCAGAAGTTGAATACCGTATTTTTCGCTCCATAGGACGCATCGGACCATAGGACGCATGCGTACTATGGAGCTAAAAATAGGGAAAATATTTTTACTTACCGGGGCTGGTGGGGGCTTCAGGGAGGCCTGCATGACCCTCTGCAGGCCTCCCCGATCTTCAGTTCGACGATAAATGGCAATTTTCGGGCATTTCCGGTTTTCACGAAACCGGAAATGTGTCTCAAAAAATATGGCCAGCTCTGAGGCAGAAGCACTAACTATATAAGCAGCTTACCGTAGTTCTCAGCACCGTTGGCTGAACTATTTGGGACTTAGCTGTGCAATGCAGGACATATTTTTTTCCCCCAAAATAGGGGGAAATGTTTGTGCGTCTTATGGACCGAATGTTAAAAAAAGTAAAAAAATTACTTACCGGGGCTTGTGGGGGCTTCGGGGAGGCCTGCGTGACCCTCTGCAGGCCTCCCTGATCTTCAGTTCAGTGATAAATGGTGATTTTCGGGCATTTCCGGTTTCCCAAATAGTTCAGCCAATGGTGCTGAGAAGCTGCTGCGGGCTTATGTAGTTAGTGCTTCTGCCTCAGAGCTGGCCATATTTTTTGAGACACAGTACAGTAGCTGCCTCAAGTGGCAGATTCTAGATTTCATTAAAAGCCAGCAAATTGTTGGTTATTTAATTTGTTTTGGTTTTACAGCTAGGGGGGTAGCATAAAATGTCTTAGATTTGCCATGTCTTGCTTTACTGTTTATTGCTCAGAACAAAAAATGTATACCACTTCTCCCAAGGACTATCTCTCCAAGACCAACGTTTCTTTGCAAGAGACTTGTTCTGTTTTCACCATTGTGCAAAGCTGTCCTTGTATTTATGAAGCCCCACCTCAGACGCACTTGAAAGAGCCTGTTATTTATTCACAAAGCAGTTTTCTGCAAGGCCTCAAGACCTGGACCGAGGGGAAAATAGTTCCAATGAATAATGCAGGGCTGCTGGAGGTATTTTCTCAGGTGCCTTTCAGCTGAGATGTGCGCTCTCTCCCCCCCCCCCCCCACCTACCTCTGTGTCCATACATAGAGAAAGCATTGCCCTGACCTGAGAGCCTGCTTAAGGGATACTTTGAACAAATTTTGAATATCTCAAAGAAAGAGACATTTCCGGAGCTATTTTCTCAGAAAAACAAAGAGTAGTCAGCTTTACTGTACTCTTTAGCCTCGAAAAGTATTGGTAGAGTCATTGCAAGCAAACATGTTCTTTAGAAAAAACAACAACAACTCCAAAGCAGCCAAGCTAGGGTACAGAAGAACACACATTTGAAAAATGGAGTTATGCTCTGGGACCACACTCACTATACCTTGGCTTTGTCACACCCACCTAAATCCTTTCTAGGTGTGGGGGGGGGGGAGTAGTTTTGCTAGTTTACAGCAGAAAACTGCCCAAGCATTCTGCTGATGTGATATCACAATCTCCCCCAGAACATTCATTCTTGCATCGTTTTCAAATGTGATCTCATTCTTACAAAACAGAGCAACAAATGAGCTCTTAAATCAGTGTTTCCCAAACATTTTTGACTGTGACCCTAAATACGGGTTTTCTCTCAATTCAGTGATTTATTACCCATGGAGTTGGTATGCGTTAATAATAATATAAAAAAACACACATTAATTTGGGTAATACATTAAAAATAATGAAGATTACCAAGTTTTTTCAGTGGCTACCATGATGCTGCTTTATTTTATAGGTGAGCTCAGTGAAGCCATATGTAAAAAAGGCTTCTGCAGTAATTTGCATTTGAACATTTTTCCAATAGAATTAAAATTTCAGAGGCCCTTTTCCCTTTCCCTGCTGTTTCCCACCTTCATTCTTCCTTCTCATTCTCCTCCTCTCTCAGTCCCCAGCAGTCCACTCTCCCAAGTTCTCCTCTGCACCCTTTCCCCTACCCAGATAGCTCCTTGCAAGCGACAACAGATTTCACCAATTTCAACAGGCACTTCTGCACCATAATGGTGCTTTTGATCCTGGTGTTCTCTCTCTCTCTCTCTCTTTCTTTCTCAGCTTCTCTATTCTAGTCTGTCTTGTCTCTTGCCCAGGTTCCGTTTCTCCAGCTTTCTTCTTCCCTCTCTTCCAGACCTGGCCAGTCCCTCTGCTTCCTTTCCTCCCTCCTCTCCAGCACGTTGAGAAAGGGATGTTGCGAGGCAGGTGCTCACACAAAAGAAAACATGCATGCACACAACCAGGCAGGCAATAGAAGCCCAGACATGTATGCAAAAGGCATCACGGGCTGTTTGCAAGCTCTGGGGCAAGCCAGGATGACTGCATAGCAGGGCAGACAGGCAGAGAGACACACAAACCGGGGGGGGGGGGGGCAGGCAGGCATCTCTCATCCTCTTCCTGGCACATCCTAGCAGGCCAGAGGCTTGCAAGCGGAGCCTCCCTCCTGCGCTCCCAGCACACTCTCATCCACCTGCGCTCCCAGCACCCATGCAAGACATTCCACCACCACCACCTTGTAACTTTGCTCCAGATGTCCGTGGCAGCAGTAGCAGGATGCCTTGCACAGGTTCCTGGGTGCCAGGAGCATTGTTCCCTTGAAGCTGTACAGCCAGACAGCTCAAAGTCCTCCCAGGTCAAGCTCCACGCAGCTCGGAGCTCATCGGCATTTCCAGAAGTCATTGCCATGCATCCAGAAACACTGCCGAGCTTCCTTGTAGACCCCTTAGGGCAGGGGCGGGGAACCTTTTCCCTGGCGAGGGCCGTTTTAAATATTAGAAATTTGCTTGAGGGCCGGCCGTAAGGCCAGGCGGCATTTTTATTTATTTAATTAATTTTTGCCCCTGCCCCCCATCGGCCTCCGGAGGCTCCCCGCTCACCGTCCGAAGCTGCCGCCAGGTCCGCGCGTCACCCTCATCGGCGTGGTACGCATGTGCGAAATGGCCAACGGCCTGGTGAGAAGGAGTCGAGGCGGCGGCCGGGGAGGACATGCAAAGGCCCTCTCCCAGCCTCCGGAGGTGACGCGCGGACCCGGCGGAGACTCCAGGGGCCAGTTGGGCGGGCTCCCAGCAATCTCTCCGGGGGCCAGACCGGATGGCCTCGGGAGCCTGATCCGGCACTGGGGCCGGAGGTTCCCCACCGCTGCCTTAGGGTGAAGATTCCTTCGCGGCAATATTGGCCAGAAGTGCAGGTGGGTGAGTGCATCTTTGGATTGCAGGAGGGAGACTCCACTTATTATCCCCTCTTTCTCCACTTATCCACCCCTTTTTCTCTCCTCAGACTTACACCAGAAAAATGGCTGTCAATCTGATAGTCATCTTCCCACTGGGAAGATTGATTCACATCAGGGTTCAGCTAGGTTAAACACTAGCCAAGGGCCCATGCCTTCAGATAGGCTCACTCTTGAGCCCTCAGGTACCGGTGGCATTGGTGCAGCACCAGAGGGGCCCCACGGGGCCAGGGGCCCAATGCAGGGTTTTGCCCCTTCACACTCTCAGGGTGTGTGTGTACACAACCTTTTGCCCAAACCTGAATGTTTTTCTCCATTACAGGATGGAACTCTAGTATCTTGGGGATTCAGGATTCAGACTGGTTTGCAGCACTCTTTTAAAACTCTCTCTCTCTCTCTCTCTCTCTCTCTCTCTCTCTCTCTCTCTCTCTCTCTCTCTCTCTCTCTCTCTCTCTCTCTCTCTCTCCCCGGGCTTTTCTTTTTTCTCTCTTTGCTCTAGATTCTGAATAACATGTGCTCAGGGCTCATGGAGGTTGTCAGCCTCTTATGTCCTGGATCACAGCGTTGGGAAAGAGACTCGTACAATTCTGTAATACATGCAAGGATGTAATTGTAGTTTATTCTTAGTAGTTAAGATCTTTTAAGAAACATCTTTTCTTTTACATTTTGAATTCCAAGTGAACTGTTTTCCTAACAATAAACCTATTTTAATCTACTGCAGTAATGGATTTCAGCCTCTGAATCTATATGCCTAGGTAGGTACATTGCTGTGCTATACACTACTGATAAACAGATACTATGGTTTTATGCAAGAAATTGGGGCAATCCCAAATGCCTTAAGGTTTAGAAGGAAAGCCTTTCTGGTGGTAGTAGATGATGATTCCAGACTGGGATTTATTTATTTTTAATGTTAAGCAGAAATAGGCGGCAAGGACAGGTACCTCTTGTTTTACATGGGGGTGACATTTTTGAAAAGCAGTGTGTATCTCAAAAATGTGTAAATTAAATATGTATTTACCATAAGAATATATGTAAATGGTACAGTTAGGGGAATCTGCTCCATGTGTTCTATTCGAGCAGAAGAGGTTTTCTTTGCACTTACAGATGACCCTGACGGATCACTTTTCTTTATCTTCTCAGGCTCAGCACCATCTAGAATGCTCAAACAGTACTCCCACTTAAACCAAGCATGTGGCCAACATTTGATATGTTCGATACGCTCTCCTCTCTGAAGGCGGTTGATCACATCTAATTTCACATCAATTGCGATTGTTTTTCATGCCTTTTTAGCTTTAGGCTCCCCAGACAAGGCAGCTGGACATTTTCCAGACATCGTTGATGGGGAAAACAAAGTTTCACAGCCAAACATGCGAGAGCTGGTGGGGAGTTTGACCACGTTATTTCAAAACTTTGCAAGCATAAATTAGGTTTTGGTAGGTAATTAAACCAGTTCATTCTTCCAAACACATATAAATCAAATACGAGTAAAACAAGAGTTCCCTGTACAATGTTAGGAGTTCAGTTCCTGGTCTCCCATACACTCACATTTTTTATAAACATGCAAGCATCAGCACCACCTAAGATAGAAATAGGCGTGGATTAATTCTGCATGTAATGAGCACCTGACCTACAAATTAATACAAATGCAGACCCAGACGCTCTTGTGATAATCAAAAAGAGCCAGATTATAACTAGATTTACTTAAATGCAAATCTTACTTGATTCATCCAATGGGACTTTCTGCTCAGTTAAGTGTGCTTGGGATTGCAACTTTACAGCCTAGGCTCAACTTTTCATATGCACAAATAAATCTTATTGATTTCAATGGGATTTACTTCCAAGTAAGTAGGCCCAATCCTATTCTCCCCCCCTCCCCCCCGGGCTGGTACAGCCACACCAAAAAGGCATGTGCTGTATCCAGGAGGGGGTGCGGAGTGGGATGCTTCGGAAGGAATTATTCCCCCTTACCCCTCTGTAAGCCTCCAACTCTGCAATGAGTCTCCTTGGTCCTGCACCAGCGATTTCTCTGGCACAAGCCTGAGGTGACAAAGGGGGCAGGGAGGCTGCTGCTGGAGGGGATAGGATCCTGTGCACACCATTGCCGCTGGATCCACAACACCCTGCAGCCTCCCCACCCCATTCCTCCCTCCTCCCCACCCAATTTCGTCTCCGTTCCGCCCTCCCCCACCCCCACCATCTTACCTTCCTCAGCAGGTGGCTGGCAATGTCGATATGTGTGGGAAGGCTCCAGCCTTTTGCTGGTGCTCCAGCAGTGCACTACTCAGCACACTGCCGGAGCATACTTTACAGTCATTTTTCAGCAGTCGCCACCAGTGGAACACTTGTTCCGCTGGCGGCAAGACTCAATTGGATTGGGCTGTTAGTCGTCTAAAAGCTAAAAGGGTGCCTTACCTCTTCACTGTGCGGAGCAAGGTGGAGCGAGCCTCATTGTGAAAAGTGATGATGATACTCGTTGCTGGCAGGTCTGCACCGTATTGCATAGAGGCACACCTGCAACGAACGGGAGAAAGAGCTTTGATCACACAGAACACATGTCTAAATGTCTCAGTGGGAAATTCACTAATAAAATAAAAGTCCCAAATCTGCTGGCAGGCTCACATCATCTCATGCGCATATTTACCAAACAGCTGATAACTGCAAATGTTGGTACCACGCCAACACCTTTCTCATATGGCTCCTTTTATGCGAGTGCGATGCATCACATTCTGGCATTGCTGACAGCAATGCTTAATATCCATTGGATTATAGCTGCCAGTAACGCCAGTTAACAAGAGTGTCGGTTTCAAATGCCAATAAGAAAAATCATGGTAGCCATCCATACCTTCGGAATCCACTATATGCTCTCTCCATGCATGGCAGGAAGACGAACAGGAGCAATCAATGCTTGTATAAAATTAAGTGGTACTGTTGCTTCATTCATGCGTCCAGCAGTGTCTAATGAGGTGATGTGGTAGACAATATATAGCTCAACAGCAACAGAGGGGAAGGGGTGTTGCTCCATGCCTCCCAGAGTACTGCATGACTCCTGCCAGGAAGACCATGGGGCCTTCTCCCCCTGGTCACTGCAATGACAGCAGCAATGGCACACCACTTTAGTTGCTGCTGCTGCTACAGAGGCCACTGATAGTTCCTGACCCTTACATCCACATGAGAAAGATGCACTTCCCAACCATTACAAAACAAAGGAAGAACTTCACTGCCCAATCCTATCCCCAGTCGATCGCCTGTCTGCCTTCACACAACGCCCCTCCTCCACACGATTGTGAGGAGAAGGGGTGGCGCGCGGTGGTGGGAGGATTCAGCTGCCATTGCTTTGGGCTCGGAGTGCTCCGAGCCTAAAGCGAGGGCAGCCAAATACTGAGGTGGAACCTGAACATTATGCCCTCCCCTGATGTTGCACCCAGGGAAGCTGCCCCTCAGGTTCCACCCCAGAGATGTCATTGGGGGACAGGGGGGCACTGCTTCCAGGCGACAGGGTGCCCAGTGCCTGGGGGGTACAACTTACCCGGTGGCAGCGGCAAAAATGGCAGGAACGGCACGGCACATTTTTTTACCCGGTGGCAGGTTGGGGATTGGCCTGCCCGCCCGGGCTGTTTGCGATGTTAATTGGGCAAAAAAATGTGCCAGGGAGGTGGTTTGTTGTTTTTTTTTGCATCGGTACAACTGGAAGCGGCCCAATAGGGCCGAAGCGGGCGGGGCTTGGGCGGTCACGTGGGGGTGTCACCTGGCTGCCGCCCCCCCCTGGGGGCGGTCTGGCTACGCCACTGCTCCACCCTTGTTATGCCCCTGCCCAAGGAGACTTCCAAACCCGCCTATTCTGTTCAAGATACCCCTGCTAACTGGGCAAGAGGCACTTTTTCAATTGGTGCTCCTATTATATTTAGCAGGGGGAAAGTAACTGCCCCCCTTTCACCCCAGCACAGTGTCTTTCTGGTGGATGTTTGCTGGTAGTGTTCTGCATTTTTTTAGATTGTGAGCCCTTTTGGGACAGGGAGCCATTTAATCATTTGATTTTTGTCTGTAAACCGCTTTGTGAACGTTTTGTTGAAAAGCGGTATATAAATACTGTTAATAATAATAATATTGCCGGCGCCAGCATAGCTGGATCGCTGAGCAGAGCATAGGATAGGATTGGGCTGTAATAGGCTTTTGGCTTTAAGTGCAGGTCAGGAGGAGTTTCGGTAGGCTTTTGCAAAATAATATTATTTAGTTCTGCTATATTGTATAGGTTGATTTATAGTTAGCATTTTGATAATTTTATGTGGATTGCTTTGTCAATTTCACTTTTTTTAGGGTCTTATTTGCTCCGTAATCACATATGTGTGATCCATAATCACACATTACTATCTCTTCCATAAATCAATAAACGGTTTGCTTTTCAGTTACAACTGGGGTCTGGCCTTTTCTATTGGTTCCGCTTACCCGTTGGAGTATAAAAAGAACCTGACTTTCAAGTCCCATTAAACTAAATGGGTCTTACTTCTGAGTAGGCAAGCATAGGACTACATTGTGTAAATGCATCTTCTTGCTAAGGGAGATGTTCTGCGAACAAGCTGTGAGTTTTCCATTCCCATCATTCTTTCAACAGGTTGAATGTATAGATGCAATGTGTTGGAAAACAATGCTGCATTCCGACTGCTTGCTTTCTTCTACTGTGGCTGTACCCTAAAAATAAAGCCAAGGCCATTTTCAGCATATGACCCTGAGATCAGGTTTTGCATTTTGGTGTGAATAAATCACATTTAAAAGTGACATTGATTAGAATGCACATTTGACTGAAAAATAGTCTCTTCCACTTTTCCGTTTTTCTAGCAATATTCAGACCAAAAGTAGGGAGTATATTTGGCCAATCAGGGCTACTTTGACAATACCTTTCCCCCAAGAGCTGGAAAAGAAAACTGTTCTGCTCATGACTTATTTGAACTATATATTACTCTAACATTTATTACTATTGTTTTATGGTGATTACTAAACTGCGACTATTTTTCACACCGCATTTTATTACTATCGGTGGCCTATTATTGCAATTTCAAAGCACATAAAGAAGCACTGATGAAGGGTAAGTGGAAGAACTAGCACAACGCATATTATATATTATTGCACTAATTCACGTTTCCTTTTTCTGGTTTTTTTTTCTCTTCATTTTAAATGCTCTTAAGACCACGCGATATAGAGAAATTACAGACACTTTTATATGTTGCGCTTCCTTGAAAAGGGGCTTCACCAATCCTCTGCTAATTTCAGGACTGCAAAGAACAGCAGAAGAGGGCTACTATAGCACAGTGACTAATAGCCCAATCCTATCCCCGAGATACACTGGTGTATCTCCATGTATGCCAGAGCAATGACAGCCACACCAATGCGGAAGTCCACCTGCCAGTGGATGTGCCATGGACACCAGTGCAACACCAGAAAAATGCTGCACCAATGTAGCTGGGACACCAGTGCAGCACCACCAGCAGAGAGGCCAAAATGGGGAGGACTTTGGGGCATAACCTAGGAGGGATGTGGGAAGGACAAGGAGGAGTTGACATAGGCCATATCCTAACCCCCCTTTTCGGATGATAGACACACCTCCGACACTGGAAAAACCAACAATAGAACAGGCATAGGAAGGAGTAATCCCATAGGAAGCAAGGAAGTCCCCTGTTCAAACTTTGCCTCTCACTAGGTGGCCTTGGGCAAGCTGCACCTCTCAGCCTCTGACCCCTCTGCAATGTAGGGATAATACCGTATTGTCCCGAGTATAAGACACACCTGATTATAAGATGCACCCTTAAGGTTTGGTGCTATTAAAAAAAAATTATTAAATCACTGGCATTAAATTTATACCAGTGATTTAACGAACAGTGCAATCATGTGCATGTCTACTCAGAAGCATGTCCCACTGTTCTCAATGGAGCTTACTCTCAGGAAAGTGTGCACAGGATTGCAGCCTAAACCATTAATTGCCTGGGGAGGGGGGGGGATGAAAGTGTATGTGATCTTGCTTTACAAAAGGATACAAAACCCAGCAGACCAGAGAACGAAAATTAACAACTGATTACAGCCTGGAAAGGGGAGAGGTATGTGTGCTCTTGTTTTAACAAAGAAAAAGGACATACCATAAGCCCTGCAGGGCAGAGAAGGAGCCCACTGTATCTCTGCCATTATCTCCACTAAAAACAAACACGTGCTCCAAAATCTCCTCTTAGCCTCGCTGCTTCTTCCAGCAATGTCCCATGCCATTCAAAGGCCCTCACTGCACAGCTGAGCAGCAGCAGTGAGTATTTTGCTGCCCTTTCTCTGCTGAGTCTGGGGGAGGGGCGGCTGCAAACCCAAATTGCAACAGCCTGATTATAAGACGCACCCTTAGTTAAAAAACTTAAATTAGGAGAAAAAAGTGAGTCTTATACTCAGACCAATACGGTAATACGGACTTACCCAATACAGTTATTGTATGGTTGTTGTATGAATTACAACACAGTAGCATATTGTGGGCAGGCATGTCGTGGGCAGGGAAGGGGAAGTTCAAGGGAATTTCAGGGCTGGGGGAAGTTTGGTGGAGGGAGGGGGTGGATCCCGGTAGCAACAACTTGCACCAGGATCCTATCCCCTCTTTCCCAGACAATCCTGCCCCCTTTGTCTCCTCAAACGTACACCAGCTACACAACTGGTGTGAGTCCGAGGAGGCCCATAGGCGGCCAGAAGGCCTACCTGAAAATGGGCATACCCGTACAAAATAGGCAAAAATACCCGTACAAAAAATAGGCAAAAATACCCGTACAAAATAGGCAAAAATACCCATACAAAAAATAGGCAAAAATACCCGTACAAAATAGGCAAAAATACCCGTACAAAAAATAGGCAAAAATACCCGTACAAAATAGGCAAAAATACCCGTACAAAAAATAGGCAAAAATACCCGTACAAAAAATAGGCAAAAATACCCGTACAAAAAATAGGCAACCAAATAGTTGGCCTTCCGGTCGCTCCCCCCCCCCCCAGCACTGGATGCAGCGCACACTCCGTCAACATCGTGTACAATGGTGGGGGATAGGACTGGGCTGTAAAAGGCCTGGGAGCAACCTGGATCAGCAGGAGGCTTTAAATCAATTACTTGCCATCTAATTTGCATGGTATTTACATATCACATTCACCAAACATAGACAAATGGAACTAGGTGCAAGGTTACTATTGTGCAAGAAAACAAGCAAAAGGAATATATATTGGAATGATCATAAACATAGCACCTCCCATCAAAAGACAGCGATATACTGTGTATTTTGTTTCTGCTTAGTTATTGCTCTGTTTCCGTTTTGTCCTAAGGAAGAATCCGGAAGATCACCCACATTCTATGTGATGCTTGAATAACTTGCAGCGATTTAATAAAACTTGTTTCCTAAGCATGTTTTACAATATTTTCCATTTTTGTTAGCTGGAATCTTTTGTATAACCCAAACATCTCATAGCACAGAAATCTTAACTTTGCATGAAGAGCCATCTCTTTGTTTCAGTCTATAAAAAGGAAAGCTTTTTTTTTTTTTAATGCTTGCAATTTTTCATTACGGGGGTCAACAGAGGGCCAGCATAAATTTGAACTTTTTTCTCCAACTACTGTTGGGTCTCCAGGTATCCTTCTACAAGCTCTGAATTGTTGAAGTGTTAATATCCTGCTCTGGGCTTACTGCTAGATAGACCCGCCAATTCAATTGCTTTGAACAGGAGCCTACTGATAATAAGGCTAATCTGCAGCCTAAAGCCTTTGAGTCTTATCTACCACCTCATCTCTTTCATATAATCTTATCTCTTGATGCACTTAAATAACTGTGAACTGGTAAACGCAGAGATGCTTTCCACTAACATCATTTCTATGGCTCACTATTTCGATGGAGATAGTAATGCCTTGAATGATGGGGGCTGGCTGGGGATGGAGGAATGTTCAGTTGGTCGGCTGTAAAATATGACTGCAAAGCTGCCAGTCCAGTCTTTGACAGTACAGCCTTGTAACAACTTGCAAGCCATTTCGAGAAGGCCTAGAAATCAAGGTTTATACTTTGTCTCTGTCTATAAATGCATACGGCTGTGGAGGCTCATTGCAGCAAGCTACACTTCAAAAATGGAAGCATCTAAACAGATGGGGACATTGCCAATATAGGCTTCTCTGAAAGGGAGGCCTACAGGTTCTCAGTGACCATGAGGCAAAAAGCATGAGTGATCACGAAGTGCATCATCACGAGGAATAGCTACAAAATAGCAGGAGAGTCAGAGGCATCGCTGGGGGGGGCGGTGGGCCCCTGGGTGGGGACAACATGCCGTAGAGGGTACACGAGCTGCCGATTTGGTGGCATGTGGGCGGCGGCAGCAAAACTGGCCTTTTTGCAAAACAAATCCCACCCACCCCCGGCCACTTTACACACCGCCGGCCGGGTGTGTGTGGCTTTTTTTGTGAAAAGGTCCACGAAAAGGCCATTTTTGCCACCGCCCACACGCTGCCAAAGGCTTGTACACTCCCCTACGACCTTTTCACGGGCAGCGCCGGCAACAGAGTCAAACCCCCCCCCCCCCGCCTGCACAGCTAGCACTGCTTTTCCAGCTGAAAAGCAGCCGGGGGGGTGTTAATTTTTCTGGTGCAGGGGGGTGGGGCTTGTGACATCACGTCTGCAGGGTGGGGCTTGTGACATCACAGGGGGAGTCAAGGCCTCTGCGGCGGTTGTCAAGGCACACCCCCACCCCCGCGGAAGCTAGCTACACCTCTGAGTACAGTAATGAAGAACCAGACTGTTCCTCTTCTTGCCAGGTTCAGAAATTCTCTCTTTTCAGGAAAATGCATAGATGTTTCAGGAATTTCTGCCTTTCTTCCAAACTGTCATATAATATCCTACTTAGAGCAACATCTATGAATTGAAAGAGATTAAAGACTCTCTTTTTAACATCAATATTACTGTGCTGCTGCTTATATATGCTGTGTACAGCAACTGAAGAGGAGAGTCAATATAACAAAAAGAGCATAACACATGGGAAGCTTGAGAAGGGCAGATTTAATTCTTGTGGCCCACCATGTCCATGAACTCAGAAGCATTTCTGAGAGCCAGTATGGCAGAACCACTGGCATCGCTGCAGGGGGGGCAGAGCTCTAAGTTCCGCCGCGGTCCGACCCTCCGTTACACGGGTGCACGAAGCGGCCCCGCCCCCTCGCCTTCGGAACCATTCAAGTCGGTGAAAGCAACGCACAGGGATCCTACGTGTTGCTTTCACTGCCTTGAATGGTTCCGAAGGCGAGGGGGCGGGGCCGCTTCGTGCACCCGTGTAACGGAGGGTCGGACTGCGGCGGAACTTAGAGCTCCGCCCCCCACTGCAGCAACACCAGTGGGCAGAACGGTTGGACAGACCAGAGTGACCTGGAATAGGGTTCAGTGTAGCTGCTAACTGCAAGAAAAGCCCAAGAGGCCAAAGTGGTGGGCGGTTGCGGGAGTCTTCCTTATGCCCCCCCAGGGGGCTCATTCCTCACACCTCTTGCCAGTTGAGGGAGAAAGGGGGCAAGCTTGAATCATCCCTTGGAGGGAGCCAGGCACCCTTCTCCTCCCCCTCCCCCCATTTCTTCCACCCCATGCTCCTGCTCCTTCTCTTCCTTACATCCTTCATCTTTCCCCTTCTCCTTGACCCTCTTCTTGTCCACTTGTCTCCTTCTATCCCCAAATGCCTTTCTCCCTGACTCTTTCCTTTCCTTGGTTTAAATCCCCCCTGCTTCCTTTCTGGCCCCGCCTATCTCCTATTGCCATCCCTTTTCAGTCCAATGCAGGGCAATGACATAATCACCTTGCCGACAGGGGGACGCCACCTCATCAGGAGAGCTCCTTAGGCAGGCCAAATGGTGGAGCCCATAGACAGAAAGCCGTCAGGTTGCTAAGATTATAACAAGCAAGCAAAAATTTCAGTGTTTTGCAGATCTTTCCAGACGGTTTTGAAAAACACACATTTCTCTCTTAACTATATGCACTGAACCACCATAATTTATGCATTATTCTATCCCCACATATAATGGATATAGTCCTGCTAGTGGGGGGATAGCTATATTCCTGTCCACTGTTGTTGTGCTGGTGAGCAAAGTGCCTTCGAAAAATAAATAAAATACTGGTAGATACAAAAGAAAGGCAAAAGAAACTCATAGCATGACAGAGCATTGCTATGCTAGGAAGGTATAGCCTTGTTCATGTTTGCCCTACACATCTAAAATCTAGGCATTTTATTCAAGGCTACATCTTCATTCCTCTGCTGGAGTGGTACTGCAGAAAACACTTCGCATCAACAATACCAGGACAGATTATTTAAACAAAACTATTGCAAGAGTCACAAAGTGATGTGGGTATGGTTCAGGGGAGGGGGGATTACATGGCTCTTCAAGCTTGGTGCCAGGGTCCTCTGGACCCTGGGGAATGGCCCGGTTCTGGGGTCCTTTTCCTGAGCATGTGCAAAGTGCACACACTCTGACCCTCACCCAGCCCAACCCTGTTGACCTCTTCCCCCCACCATTCTCTCCCACTGGGGTCGCTTGAGGTGGGGCGGAACGGTAAGTTCCGCACTGTGCTAACCTCCGTTTACTCCCCGTCACGAGGCAGCCCCACCCCCTCGCCATTGGAGCCATTCAGTGCGGCAAAGGCAACTGCGGCGAAGACTCCCTGCACGTTGCCTTTGCCACACTGAATGGCTCTGACGGCAAGGGGGCGGGGCCGCCTCGTGCCGGGGAGTAAACGGAGGTTAGCACAGTGCGGAACTTACCGTTCCGCCCCACCTCGAGTGTCGCCACCGATCTCTCCTCTTAGGCTCAGCCTCTCCCCTCACTCCTTTCAGCTCTTTCACCAGCGTAACCTCTTCCCACACTCATCTCACCCTTTCCTTGGCTTGCCTCTCCCTCCGGCTTGCCAGGGGGCTCGGTGATTCTGCACCTTCAGCCAGCAGGTGGCTGGGAGCAGTTCCTCCCCCTTCCACCCCTGCTGCCCTACAATGTTTCCAGTCAGTGGTCCAACCACCTGGGAACTAGAGAGAGGAGGCATTTTGTCCTCCTTCCCCACCCCAGCAGCCAATAGGAGTTAATCCCAGGGGCCCTAGAAGGTTCCTGGGGAAAGCCTATTGGCTGCTGTGGGACATGTGGTAGCCTAAATCTGCTTTGAAAATCTAGAGTCACATGATGAGTCTAGATTTTCTTAACTCTTATGTGCGAGTTGCCTTGCACTGGGCTCCCTCCCCATAGTGTCCCCCTGTCTTCTCATGGCACATTGCGCACTACCACTGCTACCATTACTGAGGGTCCAGGTCGGTGTGTCCAGATGGGTGTGGGAACTTGGCCGATTTAACCTCTACTCCGTCTTAGAGACAAGATATCTGTACTCTGTAACACCGTGTAGTGATTGCACATTTACCGCACAAAAAACAGATCATGTGGAAGAACTCCCACTGAAGGCAAGGATGCGGGTTTATTAATAGCTACAGGTGGTGCATGAAAGATTCTTCTGCAAGTAAGGATGTCTGTGATGACTTGAGTTGGCCATGGGATTCTGAGAGCTGAAGGAACATGGGGGCTTCAGATTAGCACTTAATAATATTGAAATATGAGCTATGAGAAAGAGACAAGGATGAAAAGAGCCTGGGTAGGCTAGGAAATACACATCCAATCTGCCAATGAATTTTGAGGCTACTTTCAGAAAAGCCAATTCAGTTTTGTATTCCCCACAGCATATTTCACACACTGGTATCACACCAATCCATGCATGAACATGTGATTATAGGAACAGGGGAGTGTGTGGACACCTGACTCATTCCAATGAAAAATAATCACATTTCTAGGGAATTGCTTAAATTAGAAAGGGTTGCATTTTGTGTTACGTGGCTTATTAACCACATCTGCTTAGATATCTGCAATTAGCCTCTGCTAACTGGGCTAGGAGACACCTTTCAAATGATGGTTCTCTTTTATTTAGCAGGGGGAGAGCAACTATCCCCCTTCACCCCAACATAGAGTATTTTCCAGCAGTCGTTTGCTGGTGTCTCTTTTATGTCTTCTTTAGATTGTGAGCTCTTTTGGAACAGGGAACCATTTTAAAATTTCTTTTGCTCTGTAAACTGCTTTGTGGTTGTTTTTTCCTGGAAAAGTGGTATATAAATATTTTATCATTATAATACAGTACCCACACGGCTGAAAACAGCTCATGCCAGAAACAAAAAGCTCTACTTGTGAAACCGTCCAGAAGCAGTTTTTCAGCCGGAAGGTTTCATCATGACACATCTGTCTCAAGGACTGGTAAAGATACTCTAGCTAGCAGAAGTGTAGGCGTCAGCAGTACCTGTAATGCCTGGTGTCCCGAATGGGCCGGTCGCTGCTGAGTTTGTCACTCTCCAACTGGTTGAAAGCATGCTGTCGATAAGGGTCTTCTCCAGCCTTCAGGAGCTTGGAGGACAGGTAGGCCTTCTCATCAAAACCCCGCAGGCCATTTTTCTCTGCTTGGGGTGGCTTGGATACCTAACGAGACACAAGAAGAGAGCTTTGTAGGGCAGTTCCAAACCATTGTCAAAGTCCTATTTAAAGTACTGATTGCAATGGCCTAGTCAAAGAAGATGGTGCCTGGGTAACTGCTCTGCAATGCAGTGATTGCAAAAAAAAAAGGGGGGGGGGAGGCTAGGCTAGACTACTTTACCCCAACACTTAGTTTTTTATGTGCAGGGATTGGGTGAGGGGTACTGAGATGCAGTCAGTTATTTGAGTGGGCACTGCAGACTTAAGTGGTACAGCCCAACTTCGGCGTATTATCTTATTGGCTGTAGCCACAGTATAGAGCAGCGGTGGGGAACCTCTGGCCCCAGGGCCGGATCAGACCCCCGAGACCATCCTGTCTGGCCCCCGGAGTGATTGCCGGGAGGCCGCCCAACCGGCCCCTGGAGGCTCCGCTGGATCCGCGCGTCACCTCCGGAGGCCGGGAGAGGGCCTTTGCATGTCCTCCCCGGCCGCCGCCTCGACCCCTTCTCACCAGGCCGTTGGCCATTTCGCACATGCGTACCACGCCGATGAAGGCAAGCTCTTGCCCTCTTGCCCTCATCGGCATGGTACGCCGGAGGTGACATGCGGACCCGGCGGCGGCTTCGGACGGTGAGCGCGGAGCCTCCGGAGGCCGATGGGGGGCAGGGGCAAAAATTAATTAAATAAATAAAAATGCCGCCCGGCCTTACGGCCGGCCCTCAAGCAAATTTCTAATATTTAAAACGGCCCTCACCAGGGAAAAGGGTCCCCGCCCCTGGTATAGAGTCAACAACTATGCCATTAGTGGCCCACTATTGCCTTGCCTGAATCAATGCCCTTACTGCTTGCTCAAGAACCACTTTCTTCTCACGCTAAGTAGAAATCGGTGTGGTTGTGACTGGCAGAAATGAGTGAAAAACCATTAGGTGCTGTACAGAAAGTGTGATTGATTTCGTATTCTTGAAAGGTTTTCCAGGATGTACAGCTTCACTGAGAGAACGTAGATGTGAAAATGAAGAACAATATTGGTTAAAATGACGGAAGAATACCATTTTTGAGCCTCTTGTCAATAACTGCTCACACACCCACACAGTAGAGAAAAGAGGAAAAAGCAAATGTATTAAATGCTCCCCAGTGAACAGCTATGGATAATGCTATTTTGATTCACCAGAACAACATAGAACACACATCTTTTCTTCCTGCTCTAACTATCCTGAAGTCTTTTTTTTTTTTTGCTTCAACACATTTAAAATAGCTTATTTTCCAAATGGCTGTTGTACAATAGACTGTTTAGCAGAGGATAACGCCAAGGTTTAAAAACTATCCACGTGAATGTGGGAAGACAAGAGATGTGAATAGCATACAATGTTTGCTGCCTCTAATATTCTGAAAAAGACTAGAATTTTGTGAGAGAAAATAGTGTAAGTTTATATGTTTCCTCAAACGACAGGAGCTGGTGCTCTTGTCAGGCTTGAGCCCAGATGCATGTGGGCTAAAAACAGAGCCCCCTAACCACCTTACCACAATGGAATTGTCACCCATAGATAGGCTTACCTTTCATCCCGGTTTCGCCGGGACAGTCCCGGAAATCGGACCCGATTCCCGGTCGTGTCCCGGGGGACGAATGGGCGCCGCCATCTTTTTTTTTTTTTTCATTTTAAACTTACCGGGCAGCATCTTGGGTCACTAAATCTCGCGTGATCCAAGATGTCGGTGCCCAAATCTCGTGAGGGCATGATGCCCTCACGAGATTTGGGCGCCGACATCTTGGATCACGCGAGATTTCGTGACCCAAGATGCTGCCCGGTAAGTTTAAAATGAAAAAAAAAAAAAAGATGGCGGCGTGGCGAGCGGGCGCTTCTCCCGGTTGTCAGCGGCACCGGGAGAAGCACAGTGCTTGCCCGTGTTGCGCGAGCCTGCTGGAGGCTCGCGCTGGCCGGGCAAGCAGGCTGTGCTTCTCCGGTCTCCCAGCGGCTCCATGCGGTGCCGCTGGGAGACCGGAGAAGCACAGCCTGCTTGCCCGGCCAGCGCGAGCCTCTAGCAGGCTCGCACAACGCGGGCAAGCAGGCTGTGCTTCTCTCCGTGCCGCTGGTCTCGCAGCGGCACCGGGAGAAGCACAGCCTGCTTCTTGCCCGTGTTGCGCGAACCTCCTGGAGGCTCGCGCAACGCGGACGAGCAGGCTGTGCTTCTCCCGGTGCCGCTGGTCTCGCAGCGGCACCGGGAGAAGCACAGCCTGCTTCTTGCCCATGTTGCGCGAGCTCCAGGGCTCGCGCAACGCAGGCGAGCAGGCTGTGCTTCTCCCGGTGCCGCTGCGAGACCAGCGGCACCGGGAGAAGCACAGCCTGCTTCTTGCCCGTGTTGCATGGAGCCGCTGGGAGGCACAGCCTGCTTCTCAACCTCGGGCCGACCAGCGACCACCGACCAGTGACCAGCGACCAGGTAAGCGTATTTTTTAAATATATATTTTTAATAGAAATATTAATTATTTATTTAAAAATTTCGGCCGCGCTTTGCGCAGCAAGAGGGGGCGCTACGCGCCGCCTTTACCTTATTAATTAATTATTTAAAAATTAATTATTTATTTAAAAATTTCGGCCAAGCTTCGCGCGGCAAGAGTTTTACTTTATTAATTAATTATTAAAAAAAAACAAAAAAAAGCTTCGCGCCCCCTTTCTTCGATAATTTATTCATTAAAAGGATTTCTTATCTGGATTTCTGCTTTATTGTGACATTTATGCTTGTTTTTTCTGCTTTTTCGTTGGGGTTTAGAATTGCTTTTTCGTTGTGGAGGGTAGTTTGCGGTTGGTTTGGGCTGTTTCTGATGGCTTTTTCGTTGTGGTTTACGATTGGTTGTGGTTCTTTGGCCTTGCTTTTTCGTTGCTTTGACATTAATTAATTATTTACCTCGGGGGGGTATGGGGGGGGTGTCCCGGTTTGAAGTTTGAAAAATATGGTAAGCCTACCCATAGATTCCCCTCCAGGTGTTTAAATGTATTGCTCAAGGGTCATGGCACCTTCAATTCCTGGCAGCTTCAGCTTCAGCTCCAGCTCATTTATCATATGTATTAGTGTTCTTTCTTCCAAGGAACTCAGGTGAGGAATATCCCATTTCCTACGTACAAAAACCTTGCCAGGCAGGTTAGGCTGACAGTGAGGGTCCAAGTGAGTTTGATGGCTGAATGGGAATGCAAAGCCAGGGCTTCACCTTCAATCTATTGATGCACAAGCCTCCCCAATGAGTGTCGGAGGTGAGTTGCAGATTGTCTCTTTTAGAAAAGACCTATATTCAAATATTATAAAATACTAATTGCCGTGCCCAAGCCATTGAATTCTGAAGAAATGTGAAGGTTGCAGAGACTGAATAAACATCCTATTGTATGGAGAAGCAAAGACCCAAACTTCAGCATTCAAACAATGAAATGACTGGAGAACATCATAATAATGAGTGTTAGAAGGAACAAACTTAAAGCGAATCCTTCACAAACATGGAAACCATGACCCTTGGGAATTTCACTACTAGACTACTGTTTTCCTCATTATTGTCTTCAGAAGAGATTTGCAGCGCAATCCGACTTAACTTTTGTGCCAGTTTAACCAGCGGTGCAGCGAGAACAGGAGGCCCCAGAACGGAAAAGGGATCCAAATCCCCTTTGAATTCCTCTTTTGGAGGGGATTTGAATCCCTTTTCCGTTCTGGGGCCTCCCGTTCTCGCTCGCTGTGCCGCTGGTTAAACCGGCACAAAAGTTAAGTCGGATTGCGCTGTCACTGTTCAATTCTATTTCTTACTATTGGCACCAGAGCAGCCACGCTGACGGAGTGCACACTGTGTCTAGTGGTGGTGGGGCGATCGAAACATCCAGCAAGAGATACATATTTTTTACTTACCCTCTGGTAAGCTGCCCAATCACCTATGGATCTCCTCGGACCTATGCCAGTCACATTGCTAGCGTATGTCTGAGGAGAGAAAAGGGAAGGGGTGGCTAGGAAAGTGGGGATAGGATCTGGTGTGTGCTGCTGCTACTGAGATCCACCCCCTCCCTCCCCCTCCCTCCCCCTCACTGCCCTGAAACACCCCCACCTTCCCACAACACACCTCTGCTGTCAACGCACCAGCACCGGCAGAGGCTTCAGGAGCTGCTGCTGTGCACACCACTGCCCATTTGCGGCAGCGACCCGGAAGTGTGCGACAGCGGCCTGGCTTTTGCATCACCATAAAGGGCCTAGTTCCAGCAGCGCAATGCCCTGATAGGATTGGAGCCCTAAGCGTTTAAATCTTGTTGTGTGGTTGTGATTTTTATTATTGATCTCTCAACGTCTATAATTTTCTTCTGTAACACAGTATTCAAGATGTGTATAATAAGTAGTTTCCACAACGACTTTAGAAGAACTCCTGTGTTAAAATTGAGCGAAAACTGTTATGACCGGCAATGATAAAACATGAACGAACCATCTTCAACGGGATAAAAGTTATAAAAAACGATAAGCTAAAAAAATGTATTTAAAAACTTTAAAATGACTTTGTAAGTGTCTCTAAAATGCAAACTGTATGCAAATAAAAAATACTTCAAAATACAATAAATACAATACAAGTATTTTATAATACTTTATAATAAATACTACTTCAAATACAATAAAAACAATTTAAAATTCTGCATTACGTTTTGTTCATGTGCTATGAACAACTCCTGTGTTCTTTATCTCATCCCTAAAAAGCTTAACCGAATTATCTGTTGCCCAGAAAACATCAAGACCCTTAACATCAGGTCCAAACACTAGATGTACAAACATGGCAGACACATGCAACAGTTGCTCAGCTTCCTTTGCTTTTGATTTGAATGAAAAGCAGCTGCAAAATGTTGCAAGTTTCATTGGCTGAATGGCTGGGGAAGAGGCAACTTCAGCCATTTTTCCTCTAAAAATTGCCTCCCAAGAGGCTTTTTCATCTTCAGGGGAAAAGGAGACAATTGCATGCATTTGGTGCAGAATACCTAGTTTGCCCCTGATGTTAAGGGCCAAGGTCACTTTCTGGGCAGCAAATTATCAGTCAAATGGGCAAGAAGGGGGCTACCAAGAATATCACTGTAGAAGCTGCTCCTACACTCTCGCCTTGATTTCTGGATTACAAAAGAAAATTATGAGGCATTTAGAGACTGACAATAAAAATCACCACATATACAAAGAAAGCAAGAACTAAACAGTTGTTAGATCTATTCCAGGAAAGAACAAGACAATAGTCAGGAAAATTGAAGGGCAGGAAGTAGAACATCTACACAGGCTTTCCTTTTCTTTTTAAAGCCCAATCGCTCCTTAGGATTACCAGTAATTGTCACAAGATATCTAAGGGCTGGTTCTCACTTTATTTTTAGGGCTGATTCTTAGGGTCGTTTATCACCATACATAAACCTAAGTAAAAAAATACAGGTGTGTCCTCTTAAGTGTCACATTTCAGAGGCGGGGGAGTCTCTTCCAGTGAGGGTAAATAGATATAGGGACAGGAAGTGGCACAAGCCAATGTTTGTGATGAGGAGTGGGGCAAAGAGAGCAGAAAACCTGCTCAGGCTTTGGAGAATCACTGAGCCGTGCAGAGGAGGAATGCCTCCTCCAAGGGCTGCGAGCCAGCTGGAAGATCGAGGGTGCGAGGCTGCCTTCTGCTGCTGGTCTTGACAATGAAGGTTTTGCACATGTAGGAAGTACATATGTCTTAAAAACGTGGATATGGCAGATAAGAAAGGCTCAGGCTGCTGCTTCCAAGTTGTCTAAAGTTACATGCATCTAATCTCGCACAGACGTCTCCTTCCCACTTGGCAGAATGCGCATGTATTTTATGCACAGGTAATCATCATACCCTAGCATAAAAGCAAAATGAGAATCTGTCCTCGGAGCCTAGGAACTGAGTAGATCTTTCCGATAATCACAACTGCATGTGATGCAAAAACGCCTTCATCAGATCTCCAGTTTCTTTTTTTTTTCTAACTTAAAAGCAGCAGGCCAGGGGGTAGAAGGAATTTCTGGGAAAGCAGTACTGGAGGAGAACTATTTAATCCTTTCGTCTCCTTCCCACACCATTTTCATGATCAAAATCCTCCCCCCCCCCCCACTGAAGCTTCTGATTGCTTCACTGGGGAAAACAGAGAGGTCCAATATGGGCATCTGTCTTATTTCCCCCAGGGAGGCAATAGCAGTTTTTTGGGGAGGTGCGCATGTCTGTGATTTGGATCTAATCCAGCCCTCTGTCTCCCCTATGAAGCTGCTTTGAAGCCTTAGAAAAGATGCTAGAAGATCAATCATGGATCTTTCACAACACATGTAACTTAACCCTCAGATGATAAACAAATGTTGATTTTCCAGTACCACAAGTGAATTAACTAATTTCTAACCTTCCCACCCAAGAAACAACAGTCCATTCGTTCTTCAAAATTTCCACCCAAAATAGGTGTTGTGACAAAGCAAGCAAGCAAAATCTTATATTTTAGGCTTTGTGATGAATGAGCTCCCTTTGCTCCTTTATGTTTCTCATCTATTTCCCTTAAGGAAAGTCTCAGCCTAAGATTCAATAGCAAAGAGACTTCCCCGAGACACTTTGAAATCAGCACTGTTGCAGAAAAACTACATGGTCAAGCAGGCAGCTCGTTCTATATATTTCTTCTCTTTTTTGTCTGGGTCCAGAAGGCGCAACAGCACCTAGCCTGCCCACTTGCTGTGACTGGCATGCAGCAGCATCCAAGCCCACCTGATCAGGTTAGAGGACAGGTAGTTGTAACTACTGGTGGTTGTAATGACTCACAGCGCAATCCGACTTAACTTTTGTGCTGGTTTAACCAGCGGGGCAGCGAGAACGGGACACCCGAACGGAAAAGGGATTCAAATCCCCTCTGAATTCCTCTTTTGGAGGGGATTTGAATCCCTTTTCCGTTCTGGGGCCTCCCGTTCTCGCTGTGCCACTGGTTACCCCAGCACAAAAGTTAAGTCGGATTGCGCTGTCAATCAGATGGCTTATCAGTGAGATCACCAACCCTGGTTTTTTACGGTCCAGCCCTTAGAATGCTCAGGTGTGTTCTGGCTTGGATCCAGTGCCAGCTCAAGGCCTCCTGGTACTTGGAGTGGTGTGCCAAGAAATGCTGCTCCTCTTTTACCTGGCCATGTACCAGCGTCTTCTCCAGATTTCCTCTTCTGCTCGGTTTTCCGTGTTCTTTTTTCAGTCCAGGGAGGGGGGGGGAGGGAAGAGCAGTGGGTGGAGGTGGATGCCCCTGCTAATCTGCTGCCTGAGGCAACCACTTCAGTTGACCTCATAGAAGGCCTGGCCCTACTTGGCTCCCTCAGAGAACACATCTCTGAGGCCACTTGGCTCCCAAAGAGGCCACACACTCTCGCCCACCTCCCTGGGCATCAGAGATGTGTGATGGATCCTAAAGCTGACCTTGTGGGAACAGGAACATTGAGATTTAGATGTGCTAGGGAACTATTTTGCTTTTAAGCTTGCCTACAATTGCCTCCTTTTAGTTTCGCTACCCTGGTCTACACATTAAAACATAAATTTGTGGAGAACTAGGCGCATAACTGGGAGTCTTTCAAGGACAGTTTGTCTCTGTGTGACTTTGTCCTCATGAAGGCAGCAGAGTCTACTGATTTTGACCATGGCACAGAGGCAGATCTGGAGAAAGAGAGGCACCAGCAAACCCACCCATCCCGTGACCACAGGCCGACATTCTTTTGACTGCAGTGCTTAACAAGCATTCTCATCTCCCACCAACAGTCAGGTTTCTCCCTTCTAAGCCTAGGAGACAAAACATCATCTTTCAGTCCCTAAGAAGAGAGATGCATGAACATTTTCCATGGTAATGGCAGTGGTAACTAGTCTCTTGGAGCCATTTAACTTAAGGATAAATGGCTACATCTAATTCAGCTAGAAAAGGCACCTCTTGCATTATTGCTGACATTTAAATAAAATAACATTTGGAGTGGCTTTCAGCCAAAATTGTTTTCTGGCATCATGTGCTTGGCTAATCGCATAGCTTTTCATATTCTAAGCATCATTAAGAGTGCTGCTCAATGTTATTTTTACAAACTTGAAACTTCTAATGAAACCAGTGGGAATTCCCATACTTCAGAAGAAACAGGAACAGCATGAGCAAACAGGTTGAATCCCACGTTAGTAGTATTAGGAAAACCAATTGCAATACAAAATGAGAGTGTACTAGCTTATTTTCTCTCCCTGATGAAAGAAAATCAAACATTTTCTGGTTGGAATCCTGACTGCACTGATTGTGTTATCTATTGAACCTTGAATACAATACATGATGTCAGTGAGAATGCAGCTCCACTATATCTGCACAATTTTCTAAAATTAACTTACAGCTCCTTTACAGAGCTTTTATATCTACTAAACCAGAAGGTAAATTTGCATTACTGCTGCAGTTCCCACCATAAGTGCCATTATCATTGTAGATGACATGTTTCCAAGTGATAGCTCCATATTTATGTACAGGTTGAGTATCCCTTATCCAGACTGCTTGGGACGGGAAATTGTCTGGATTTTGGATTTGTCTAGATCAGAGGTTCTCAACCTGTGGTACGCCAAGCCCTGTCCCTTATCTGCCCCATTAGCAGCTATTTAAGTGTTAATTAACATGGATTTTAAATTTTAATTATTTTCGGATAAATATTTTTAAAAATTATTTAAAAATTATTTTTAAAATTAAAAAAATTATTGTCTCTCTGATTTT
Organism: Plestiodon gilberti rubricaudatus; assembly: GCA_026170595.1. Lineage (NCBI taxonomy): Eukaryota > Metazoa > Chordata > Lepidosauria > Squamata > Scincidae > Plestiodon > Plestiodon gilberti. The sequence continues at coordinate 257,821,401 of JANXHW010000001.1, read as the reverse complement.
GGTTTTGGGCTTATTTTTGTACTTTGGAAAATGTACTTTGGTGGGGTGGGGGTGGGAGGAGCTGATTTTGGGAAGTTTGACGGAGAAAAAAGAGATCCTTGCATCTCTCACTCACTCACTCACTCACTCACTCACTCATACACACAGAGTTAAATAAGACATTTTTCACATTTAATTTTTTTTTGTTTAATGATTAATTACCTAATTAATTAATTGATTAATCCAATTAATTAGCAGTTAATTAGCAGGGGATACTTCAAAAAATTGGACCATGATAGGGGGTACCCAGGCCTCCAATGGTTGAGAACCCCTGGTCTAGATTTTGGAATATTTGCATAAATATAATGAGATATATTGGGGATGAGACCCAAGTCTAAACATGAAATTCATTTATGTCTTATACACATAGCCTGAAGGTAATTTTATACAATATTTTTAATAATTTTGTGCCCCATCATGCCTTGTGCTATGCCAGCCAGGTGCTGGACAATGTTTTTTTTAAAAAATCATAGCCCCAAAACTGTCTGGATTTCAGAATAGTCTGGATTTCGAATGTCGGGATAAGGGGTAATCAACCTGTATTGTTTTACTTATTTCACTGAACTTTTGCTCCAGTTCCTGCCCAATCATAGCCCGCAAGGTAGCTTACCATATCAAAAGATCAAATAAATTATAATCAAAATTAAGAACAAGGCTAGTTCAAACAAAAGCATGAAAGAAAGAAAAAACCCACTCCACCAGCCCCCCTAAAATGATTTAGGGCCCAATCCTGGGGAAAGTTAAAACGGCGGAGCGTGCACTCCGCCATTCTAATGTGTTGTGAACGTGCCGTAAAGCACGTTCGCGACGACTCTGGAGTAAGGGAGGCTGGCCTCCCTCCCTCAAACGCCGGACCAGGACGCGGCTACCGATGGAAAGTAAGTGCTCCCGCCAGCGGCCACATGAGCAGTTTGGCGGGCAAGGGAGGGGGGCCATTGGCCTAGCCGACCCGGGAGGAGGTGGGGGATGCAACTGTTTTCCTTAGCAACTGTCGGATGCTGCGGTTATTAACAGCAACATAAGCCACTGCTTCCACCATATCACCCAGCACCGATTTAACAGGACAAGGTTGCCCCTTACTGCTGTAAAATCCCACTATAATCAACAAGGAAATTTTACAAGCCGCCAGTAACCAGCATGAATTCACTTATTTAAAAATCATATTTGAATTTGTCCATTGACTAGAATTGAGGATGTGCTTTAACAATGGCCAGGAGGTGATTCCCCCCTTCCTAGGCAGACTCATTTTAAACCAGCTACAGAACCGATCTGGCGAACTCCAGGATGGAGTAACTTCTTCTGCTGACATGAACCTAAATTGTTGGCTGAGAGCGAACTCAACAAGTGCAAAGTCCTCCTTAGTTCCTCATGAACTGCTCACACAAGCCTGGAGATGGACGAGAAACCAATGCTCGCAGAGCAATTACATCAGGGATAATTATGGCATTTGGACAAAACATAAGCAAAGTAGAAATGACCATGGAATAGAATCAGAGGTAATTACTCCAGAACCAAATCAACACATGAGGTTCAAGTCTTTCCACATCTTACCTTAGCGTCATTATGCAGTTAGTAGCACAGGCAGATTTTTCCACGTTTGCTACAGATTTGGTTTTTCAAAAGGGCTCTTCCCTCCCTCCAACATGGCCTTTCAATTGCTTCAATTGCTACAGGTTGTTCATTTTATTAGGATTCGGCACAGCAATCCCATTATCTGTTCATCCTACATACTTGTGCTGCCTTATTCCTGCTTGGGCTGATAGCATCAGTGGCCATTATCGCCTCACTGCTATACAGAGCAGAGATTATTTTCAATTATCAGCATCCACAGAACTACTATGTGCAAAGTCTGAAGCCATAAATGCATAATTTTTATGATGTTTGAATGAACTTGCCACTTTCTCAAATGGAGTATTCAATCTTGCTAGTTGTGTGAAGAGAAAAGTACAAGGGGGACATGATAAAAGCTTTCAAACATGCAAAAAGCTGCTATATGCTGGGATGATAAGAGGTGTTTTCTGGCTGTTGAGGACAGGACTCGGGATGTAGATTGATAAATCTACAGAGATTTATCAATCTCTGTAGATTTAGAGAGAGAGATCAACCATCAATAATAATTTCCAATTCAGAACAATAACTAGGTAATGGAATCATAATTAGGGCTGAGCATACAGCAAGCCGAAATAATTGAAATTCTGCTGGCAACGAAACTAAATGTGGCGTGAATGTTGTTGCCTATGGTCACACCATCTTTGTACCCCCAAGCAGCAGGGCTTGGGGGTTGCCCAGGGACACAAGACGCCTTAGCCAAGTATGAGGTGGAACCCTTCCTAGCAGTAAGGGATTGAGTTCTGCCTCAAGGCTGATCTACACCTACCCCTGTTGCGTTGCGCTTGCGTTGGGAGGCACGCGAGCGTTGGGGGCAGGACAGCCCACCCGAAACGCTGCCCTGGGCTCCATCAGTTTCTTCAACGCAAATAGTCCCGCCTGATTGTCCCGCCTTCTAATAAAGCTCAACGGTGATTGGTTGAAACACAAGTGTGCTCCGATTGGCTGAAAACCCCCTCTCATCCCATTGGTCAAACAATTAGCTCCGCGTCCCGCCCTCTCAAAATCATGAGCATGGTCCATGGCCGATCGCAACGGAATGCGGGAGAGTGCAGCTCTCCCGCGTTCCATGGCAATCGGCTAAAAAGGCAGCCACACTGCTCCGCACACGCCGCACGCACCCCGGACACGCCGGGAGAAGTGCAGTGTAGATCAACCTTTAGAACTCAATCCCTTCTCACCTTCTGCCTTTGGTGAGTCATTGCAAAAGTGCTCAAGCAACATTTCTCTAAGCCTGGTACAAATGTGTAATTGCAAGCCCAGAGTTCTGAGTTAGTGCCAGAGCAACTTTTTACTAGTGGTGTATGTATCCACAGCAGACTCTTCTTGCCACTCCTTGGCTGAGTCTGGCCTACCGGTAATTTCATCTGACTTTCTGCTTTCAAAAAATGACCCTTGGCCCAGCCTTCATGATGCCCCTTGGATCCTGATCTGCTCATGCTCACTGTATCCTCAATCTTACCCATTTGGGCCACACACCCTTGGCTCAAAAGCATCAACCAAGAGCAAACTCCTGACACTTACTCATTTCTGCTGCCAGTCCCAAGTGCAGGTGTGAGGCTACATTGGTTAGAGAAGCAGATGAGTATGGCTTCTGGACCCTCGTAAGACCACTATCTCCAGGTCTGCTTTTGGTGTATTCTTTTCCTGCGTTATTCCCTTGAGAAGTTTTTCTTCTATAGTTCACCCTTTATCATTTTAATGAGAATGTATTTTTATGTATGTGTATGTACGGTATGTATTTACTGTATGTGTCTTTTTGGGGCTAGACATGTCACCTAATTACAAAACTTGGGTGAGCGTCTTTCTAGAGTCTTATTTTCCCAAGAGCATTTTATTCACTGCATATTGTTTTGTATTCTGTTCCCACACCACTGTGACATTGAAAATGTATTTCCCCTTTGTGCAAGGGTTCAGCTTTTGACATTTCATCATTTTCTTTTTAAAGCCTTGTGAAATGTGTGCCTGAGCATGAAGGTGTTACTGCGTTGCATACTTATAATTTGGGTACCTTTACCATGATAAATAGTTCCAGCCATTGCTTCTGTGGCAACACAAATGCACCATCCCTTTAAACGGGACACACCAGTACGCAGGGTGATGAGATGCAGAGGTGGACAGAGCTGCTGAAGCTGTAATTTCAGCAAGTCCAGCCTTTTCACCCTTGGATGACAAATTGTGTCTGCCCAAATTCCTTCAGTTGAGCAATGCTTAAAAGGTACAGGAGCCCTGTCCCCATTTAGATTTGGTTACCGAATAAATGCTCATGTTGTTTTTCATTTAACCAGGCTGTTTTCCCTATTATTGTAGTAGTCTCTTAAAATGAAACCTCTCACAAAGTAAATACCGATAAACTGTCAGCATTTATTGTGAACCTACCTTCCAAGAAACCTTATCAATATACATGCAGGACATTGGGTTACTCTGTGATTGATGAGATTTCCAAAGACAGCAGCATCTTCATAACAAAAGACACAGCAAAGGGAATAAAGCATGATCTAAAAAACGTAAGTCTTGACAGCACCACTATAAGTAAAAAAACTCAATATTTATCATCTTGCCTTCCAAGTCCACTGTCCTGATGCGTTAGTGAAGCCAAGCACATTTCACAGAGTTCACAATTGTGAATTCAAAAGATGTACAGGCTGAGAGGCTGCAATTGCACAAGAGAAGAGGAATGAGATACAAATAGGCAGCTAGAGAGTTCGGGGTGCTTTAGACATAAGCGAATCTGGACTTTAATGATTGGGAATTAGCTGGGTAGTTCACTAAACTCCACAAATGCACCATCTATGACAACGAATGCCCTTTTAATGCATTTTTCCACAGCTATGGAGATTTAAGGTCTGCAGAAGATTAATAACACCACAACACACTCTTATGATTTGGTATTCCACTTTCATGGATCAAAGACTGCCTTGGAGACTCTTGTGTATACATTTTTCTAGCATCTCATATTCTTCCCAAGCACAGCACTCTGTAATTGTTATCTGCAAACCAAGGTGAGGAGAAAGCTTATCATTCAGCATCATCTGCCTATATTAGCACAGACAATCAACAGCACTTGTTCAGAAGGAAAGAAGCAAGCATGAGCAAATATAAAAGCACTCCGCTCCACTGGAATGTAGCGATATGACACGTATATGCAAATCAAGATATCTTTATCTACCTGAGGGGTTTGTCCCTTTCAACACAAGTTTGGAATAATTAAATAAGACATGCGGCAGTACAAAAAGAGGGGGGACGACGGCAATTCTTTCCACCTGATGGGTCAGACACACAAAATGTACTAACAAAAGAATTTGTGCAAAAAGAAAGAAAAGTCTTGTTCATACATAATGACAAACTATGGTTTGACTTTATGTGCACTCTTCCTCCTTCACGCACAAGAAGAAATTAGAAGTTTCTATTCACAGTGTGAAACAACCACAGTTTGCTGTTTTGTTAGACAGCAACAAATGGCCCAATCCTATCCCCCACTTGCGCCGGCGGAGTGCATGCTCCGCCGGTGCTAGCTGTCGCAAACATGCCATAAAGCATGTTGCGACAGCGCAGCAGTTTGCAGGACCAGCAGGAAGATCGGAACTTTCCCGCTGGCATGCGGAGCAACACTTGCCAGAGCGGGAAAGCCAGCACAGGGGAGAGCGAGGAACTGGGGTGGGGAAGGGCAACAGCAGGGGTGGGCAGATCAGGCCTAGGAGGGGACAGGATCGGTAATGCCGGCATGCGCCATATCCTAGCCCCCTCCCCGGGCCCGATCCGGCAACATGAATCAACGCAGACTTGGTGATTTTGCTAGCATGATTTTGCTAGCGCAGGTCCAAGTTGACCCATATGGCAGCTGAAGCTTAGCCCAGGGCAAGGGGACAAATATCCCCTTACCTCAAGGCGACCTCTAGTAGCCAAAATCCCCCCCCCCATGGGATACAGCATAGCCCATGCCAGAGCCACTGCATCAGCACAGGGGAATTGAGTTAGGATTGGACTGAAAGTGTGGTTTGTTCAAATCTTATTTTTTTCTCACAACCAAGGATCTATGTTATACTCCATGAATGGAAACTTCTGGTTTCCTCCCCTCGAGCAAGGATGAGGATATGGGGACCAATGTAAAAAAACCCACGGTTTAACCTTTTTTTCTAACTTTGTTACGTTGGTCCCCATATCCGCAAAGCATCTGCAGTGAGACAAATCTGCGAATGCTGAAGTCGCGGATATGGGGGAGCCAACTGCATTATCATCATCCCTGTATTCCAGCAGAGGCAGAGCGGCTTGCCTAAGGCCACCAGGTAAATTCATCACAAAGATCGAACTGAGGGAAGCTGTGCTGCACAGCTCCATCTCTTCGCCTCTGCACCACACCAGCTCTTGTGAGTCCTCCTACGTTGATCCCGATCATTGCCTCTGCCTCTCTGCCCCGGGACTTGTCCATACCAATACCGGTAAGTAGATTCTCTCCACTTTTCAAAGCAAGATGAAATTGTTAGTTGGTAATTCTAACCGCTCCAAGCAGCACGGGGGCTGGGGGAGGGCAAGGGGCATAACGGGGGGTTTCTGCCAGCACAAGGTTTCTCAGTTCTGCACCAGCTATTAACTCATGCAGAACCGAGTAGCCCCATTGTGCAGGCTGGGGCTTTACCCAGGGTAAAGGGACAAATGTCAAGGAGACCTTGACAAGGAGTCCTCCAGCCTTCTCCTTCCCAGTGCTGGATACAGCGTGGGCTGCCCAGCCCCGCAGCTCTGGCGCTAGATAGGATTGGGCTCTTAGTCATGGTTCCAAACCTCTTTACCATATTGTTAAAAAACAAATACTACATTCCCCCCATTTTATCATTTCTAAATACTTAGACTTCTAGGAAAATCTAACATTATAACCAAAATAATAATAATAATAATAATAATAATAATAATAATAATAATAATAATAATAATAATAATAATAGCAAGTATTTGCATGCTATCAGTGATTTAAGCCTATAAATATTTTATCTGCTCTGAGGAGTATTTGTCAGGTCCAATTAAAGTGATTAAAAAAACCTTGAAAACCTTCAATTTAAGTTACAGTAAAGTATTATTTTACACAGCATTCTAAGGCTCCTTACCAATGATTTCCGCTGCAAATCGGTCCTTATGGAATGAATATCCCAGAATTCTTACACAAATTTCACATAGACACGTTAAATATAAGCTAAAAAGTTTCAGAGCTTTTTTCCCCCCGCCATGATTATAGCAGATCTTCTGACAGGAACAGAGGGCACGAGAAATATTAACTATGACCCAGTAAGTATGTATTCCATCAGACAAAAAAGGAAAAATCACAGTCTATATTTGTATCCCTCCTTGAAGAACATACTGTACAGTATGTGCATGAATGCATGTATGTGTGTGCGTGCACACACAATAATTTTGCCAGACTTTTTTTTGCTCCAAAAGCATTTGGTTTATTCAATTACTTCACAGTATTAGCCCTGCCAAAAATGGTGTTGCTATGGAAACCAAAGGCCAGCCAGCTGTTTCATCTAATGTAGCTGTTCCACCCCCATCCAGGTTCCTTGAGTGTCCATCTATGTGGCACAACAGGAAAAGGACGGCAGAAAACTGGTGGAGGACAGAAACAAAACCTACTTGATACAGTCTTGGCAAATTACTTGCATTCCGCACTCCAGAGAGGTCCACATTTTCTCTAATAGGTTGTTGCAGTGCATGTTCACTCACAACTATCTCGGAATTTGTAGACTTACAACCCGATCCAACCTAAGGCTTATTCTGGCCTAAACGGCGCTATTCCGTCCTAAAATCGGCCTAGGGCGATTTAGGACGGAATAGCGCCGTTTAGGCCGAATTTAGGCCACGTTTGTGACAGGCATAGGAAAAGTTTAGGACGGGTGGACCAAATGAGCCGTGCATGCGCAAAACGGGCGCCGTGAGATATTCCGTCCTAAGTTCGGCCTAAGAGTGGGTGTAACGGGGGCGTTCCTGATTTTAGGTCCGTATCCAGACATTGGCGAGCTCCGACACGCTCCCTCGAGCTCCAAAACGGACCTAAAATTTAGGTCGACCAAAAAGGTGGTTCTAAATTTGAGGAGACCCATAGGCGCTTTTTACCTTTACCCACTCCAGTCATCTCCCGAAAATTTCAAACACCCCACCAGAGTTGGGCCAGAGTTGGGCCGGAATAGCAGCAGCAATGTCTGGATATGGCCGAAGATAGGCACCCAATCAGCACCCAGCAGCACCCAGCCTCTTTCCCACAAAAGTCCAGCCCCAGACCTCCATTCTCCCTCTCTCAGAGCACGTGGCATGGGGCTCTGTCCCCCACAGCCACAAAGTGGGACTTTGGTGGTGGAGGGGAGCACTTGGCTCCAAAATTCACAAACACCTCACTTCTCTCTTCTCTTCTCCTCTCTCCCCCCTCAGGGGCAGAGAGGACGTTTCTGGCTGTGGCCAAACTGTTAACAGCTGTGCCTGGGCAGCTGTCTCCATGCAAGCTCTTGCTAACCCATGTCTGTCTCCCAGATTCTTCCCCCCCCCCCATAGGGAACCCCTGGCAATGGCCACAACAACAGCAGGTAAGAGCAAGGTCTGTGCTGACATGTGTTCTGACTTCTGCCTGTTTGCCATGTTCTCTGACTTCTCCTGTTTGCCAAAATGTATGACATCTGCCTGTTTGCAAACATATATGATAGCTGCCTGCAATGCGTTCTCTGATAGCTGCCTGCAATGCGTTCTCTGATAGCTGCCTGCAATGCGTTCTCTGATAGCTGCCTGTCGCCATGTGAGCATGTAAATGTTACTTGCCTGTAGACAACAGCTTTTTCACTCTCTCTCACCCTTGCCCCCACAGGGTCTACTGACAGGTGAGTGTTGATTGCCTTGCCATGTTTGTAACTCAACAGTTGTGGAGTGTTCTCTCTGTTTGACCTTTGTTCCTTTCAGGATCATGCTCTCCTTACATCCAGGTAAGCACCTCACACCATGCCTTGAGAGTAGTACCTGTCAGCTGTGTTTTCTTTTCTCTCCCTGCAGGCTTTTGCTACCTACACACTGGTTTGTTCTCAAAGGCTATTGCAACCAGACACCAGTTGACATTTTACTCCCCCTTGTTTTTTGTCTCCCCAGGAACGTCCTCTGCCACCTATCTTTCTGGGAGTACCCCAGGGGCTGCAGGGAGGGAGCCCCACGTTCGCCTGCCTCGATGCTGCCAGATGCCAAGGAGCCAGGCCTGCTACCTTCCCCAGCTGCCGCTGCTGTTGCTGCTGCTCTGCTGCTGCACCTCCCTGGCTATCGTACTTGCTGCCCCTCCCCTTGCATTCTGCAGGCTGCGGTTCCACAGGGGAAGAGCCCATGCCTCCAGATCCCTGGGCTGCTGCTGCTTAAAGATCGGCTGCTGGGCCTGTGACCACCCATGGCAACCTCGCCTGGGCAACTCTGCTTTGGTCCCAGAACAATAAAGACGCCCCTTGGGCAGAGCTCCCTTGAAACACGTGTCAAACGTTACACAAGCATTGCCACACACACACACACACACACACACACACACACACACACACACACACACACACACACACAGCCCCCACCAGTCAAGCCCCTGCACGAATCCCAGCCAGGCACTGCCAATACCTTCCCAGGGAGAACATAGAGGGCAGCGAGACCCCCCCAAGCCACGGAGGGGTGGGGGGAGCCGGGGGGTGCTCTGGGTAGGCAAACAGTGAAAGCCGCTACGGTGTCCGTAGCGGGACCGCTTGCGGCCACCGCACCCAGGTCGCACCCGTTCAGCACCCGGGGCTCACCCACGTGCCAAGCGATTGGCACCCATCGCGCATGCGCCTTGGCGGCCGCCATTACATTCCCGGCTGGGCGCCAGGATCTCTAATCTTGAAATTCTGTTTTCACAACTAGTACTCCTGTAGCATTGGCTTATATTCATGCAATGCAATCCTCAGATGTAAGTTCCACCGAGCCCAATGGAGCTCACTTCCTGGGAAGTATGCTTAGGATCGGGGATATCCCAACAAGATGTAATGTTGGAAATTCCTAGGCGGCCTTGTTAAAACCTCCAGGATAGCTTTCAGTAGCCATCTACAAATTGAAGCCAATTCCTGAATACCCCATGCCAGTGTTTCCACTAGGCTGTGGATGGCCACACAGCTCTCAACCGAGAGCAGATCGGAGCTCAGTTGAACCAGAAGTTGGCAATGATGATGTCATCCCCAAATGTCAGGAAGATGCCGCTGCGTCGCCATGGGAGGAGTCTGCACAGTGGTGCTGATTTTTATAGGGGGAACCCTGCTCCAGACCAGTCCTGGAGGGCTAGCAACTCTGAGTATTAGGGATTGGCCAGACAGAGGGCGCTAGCTGAGGGCCTACGCCTACACTTCTTAGAGGGCCCATCTGGCCAGGCCAAACCCTGAATCCTCAGTACTGGTTGAAGCAGCAGCTCCCAATGTTTCCTGGAAGAGGGTGATGGATAGCATTAGGGGTCTAGTGCAGGACTTTGCCCAAAGCCTCCCCAGCAACCTGGTACCAACACCACTTAGGATTGCTCCATTAATCAGTACAACTACAGTGCCCCTCAGTTTGGTCCATTCTATCATATGCACTTACTGACTTAACTAATCCTTTTGTTTTCATTGCCCTTTCCTCTTTTCTGCCGATATCTTGTTTCCTCAGGAGGAAACTACCAGATGACCGTTTTCCTCCCTTGTCTAGATTAATCACCATTAGCAGTGTCAGCCAATTACCTGCTGAAAACCTACAAAATGTCCATTACACTTTTCCATATTACATATTAAGTATCTTTAAACATAGATTCTTAGATAAATGTTATGCACTTAATATATTAATAGCATGTAATACCTACCAGAAAGTCTATTCCTAAAGTCCATTCTTGCTTCAGGCAAAAATCTCCTCTCCCTCTCCATCCAAGAGCCCTCTTTGGCCAGACACATACGTACAGCCATCAGTTTCGTTTCTGGGTTTAATCTTTTGATTGTGAGAGATGGTTGGGGTTTGCTGCCCCATCATGGTGGTGACCCAACTGACTCATCTGGTGGCTGAAATCTTATGCACACTTTCCTGAGAATAGGCCCAACTGAACACAAGTGGCACTCAAGTAAACATAAGGTAAGGGTAAAGGTGACCCCTGATAATTAAGTCCAGTCGTGTCCGACTCTAGGGTGTGGTGCTCATCCCCACTTCAAAGCCAAAGAGCCAGCGTTGTCCGAAGATACCTCTGTGGTCATGTGGCTGGCATGACTCTCCTTGCCGCAGCACGTAGCATGCAGCTGGAACACGGAGCGCTGTTTACCTTCCCGCAAGCGGTACCTATTTATCTACTCGCATTAACATGCTTTGGAACTGCTAGGTTGGCAGGAGCTGGCCAAGCAACGAGAGCTCACCCCGTCGCAGATTCGAACTTTCGATCGACAGCTCATGGTTCAGCGGTTTAACTCTTCTTTGAAAGTTGCTATAGGCAGGCCTCAGTCAAGGTGGTGCTAAGAGTCAAATGAATGTTTGTGGACGCTCCAGAGCAAGAAGACCCTTGGAAGACCCCCAATTTTTACAGACATTCAACACAGACCCCAAAGCTGCACAGTTTGAGTGCTCTTGTCTCTTTAAGCACCATCTGGCAATGTTCCAGCAAGCAGCTGTTTAATCAGAGGAGATAGAAGTGCATGAACATTCCTGACTGGCAGAGGTAGGGGGTGAGGAGAAGTCATAGCTATGGAAAAGGAACAAGGAACATTGTACAGCCAGGGTGACCGGTGGAGAAACAGAAAGGAACCAAGGAAGAGAGAGATATCGGAAGAGTGGGAAGAAGCAGAGGAAATGACCATCGTTGTGAAGAAGCTAGCAGCGGGGACTGGACCAAATTATTGACGGAACCACTGACCAGCTGCAACTGTTGCCCAATAAAACAACATCCAAAGCAACATGGCGAGCCAACAGAGTGAATATATCCCAGCCCAAATGTCATTCCTTACTTAGACCCTGTAGACTTGGGGAGAGGCAGGAGGGGGTTAGGTGCTCACACATGTGTATGCATGGAAAAGAAAAGCCTTCCACCTAAGCACACTTCCAGTGTAGGCAATTTGACTAGCTTAAGTCCCTACCCAAGACATACACTTACAGGGCAGAAGAGTCTGGCGTAGTGGGGAGAGCTGCTGCCTTCAAAGCCCGAAGATTGGTGAACTTGATAAGTTCGAGACATGCTGCCAGCCAACAGAAAAAAGTCAGACTGTGTAAAAGGATACCACCTGGAAAGTAGCTTTTGATGAGAGATTGTACATTTATATTTATTGTAAAAAAAAAACCAAGGGGGGTTAGGACAGCCTGCCCATGTACACCGCCTTGGATTAAAGTCGGAGGAGAAATCCAATGACCGAGAAAGGCTGTATATAAATACTGTATATTATATTATTATATATACACTCTGGTTCTTTCCACACCAGGGCCCTTGAGCACTGCTGAGGCATTGCTCTTCCACAGTCAGCTGGAAGCAGAACGAAGACAGTGGGTTCACAAAGCAATAAGTATAGTGCTCTGTTCCCTGTAATGCCTATCTCCGTGAGCAAAATATACTTGTAATTACTGTGTAATTATTATTCAGAAGCATGTTCCATCATGCAACGGAAGGTCCCACTTCTCCCAGCCCTCCTATTTACTACCTGAGCAATCCCACCATCTGCTTGTTAATATTTCATTTTTATACTTTATTACTGCAGTTGCACAACTGCAACAGTAAAACATCACATTAAACAAATTAACAAGCAAACAGTGGGATTGCTTGGGCTGCAAATAGGAAACAACTAGTTAAAGGACCGTTTGCAGCTGAGCTCTACCAGGAAATGACTAAATAAAGGGCCAGTAGTAGGGAGACAGCTCAATAGTGCTTTGCCAGCCCTCAGTGACAGGCTGACACTACAATTGTGTTAAGACTCAGAAAAATCACCACCATACCCAGTGTTTAAAAAAAAACGGGGCAAAAGGGAAAATGCTGGATTTTAGAGCATCCAATGAATAAACATCATCTAGCTTTTCCAGAATAATTTGGTGAATGAATGAATGTTAAGTCTAGAGAAAACTGCTAGTCTTAAAGCAATCTGTCTATCTTGGTTCAGCACGTATATCAAAATATAGACTTTGGCTGAAATCCTATGCACACTTTCCTGGGAGTAAGCCTATCTTAACACAGTTGGACTTATCTCAAGTAAACATACATAGAATTGCATTGTAAGGATACAATTCTATGCACACTTACGGCACAATCCTGAGCATCTTTAGAGCGGTGGAGCGCGCACCCCGATGCTCTAAAGCTTCGCAAATGTTCAGTAAAGCAGTAAAAATGTGCAGTAATGACTCGGGAGTAAGGACTGCCAGTACAGAGGCTGGCAGCCCTCACTCCGCTGCCCTCTAGACCCTGCGCCTGCCGTCGACGGTGTCCAGCGCTGATGAGCACAGGGGGAGGGCGGGCAGGGGCAGCCAGGGTGGTGGTCACTGGTCAGCCCAGACTGGGAGAGGGTGGGGATATCGGGGCGCACTCCAGAGCCCTACATGCTGGAAAGAGGATGAACGTCCCCTTCTTCCGAGTTGTTCCCAGGCCACGCCGGTGTGGCCCAAGAACAGGCTCAGGATACGGCGACTGGCCCTTTAGGTCAGCCGGGTATAGTTAGTGAGGATTGCGCTGCTAGATGGGAATAAATCCCATTAAACTCAATCGAGATTTACTTTTGAGTAAACATATTCAGCTCATAAACTCTGTAAGCCTAGTGCATGCATGGGTATATCAGGAAGACTAATGAGACCATAGATGAATAGAGCACATTCAAATAAAGCGTGATTTACTACAGTTGTCACAGAGCATAATGTATTTCTTTTTCTTTTATATATAGACCGAACATTATACAGACTTTCTGTGTATGTAATATATGCATTGTACAGCTGCAGGAAGATTGATGTATATTACATTGTATATAAAAACACATTAGGCTGCATAATAATATATCTTAAAAGATGGAAGAGATCCATTTATCTTTAAGAAGGCAAATTATACAGTAGAATGAAATTTGTTCCCAACCTGGAGGTAATCTGAAGTAACTCAGGACTCTCAGAACTGTGAAAGATTACGACAAGATCAGTCATCCTAACTGCATGAACTGCTTTCTGCTATCATCCTCACCTCTACCTGAAATTTGGTATATGTGCATTTTTATTATTCTGATTCCTCTAAAGCTTTTCTATATTGTTAATCCTTTTTATTAAAAAATAAAGTTATGCTTTATGGGTGAGAGCGGCATGCAGCCTGGTTATACGCATATTTGCCCAAAAGAAAATACCACTGATTTCAATGGGCTTACCTCCAAGTACAGCAAGTACCTATAAGATTGTTTTTTAAGGATGATTACATTTTTTAGAGAATGCTTTCTTAGCCAAAAGGCCAAGAAACGATTAATAATAATAAGATTAATGGACAATGTAGAAAGATCATGAACACAGTTAAGAAAAAAGTCTTCAGAAATTAGCAATAGCATGGGGGGGGGAGGGAGAGAATCAGAGGGAATGGTCTGCTTGTTTGTTTCTTGACAATGTTCACAGTTTGTGCATTTCCTTGATGACATCTGGCCACAGAGAAACGAGACAGACGCAAAAGAACACACATGGAATAACTAAGAGGTTAGACCAGGCACACTGGATGCAGAACAAAACTGCAGCAGACCCCTGCCAGTATTACAGCATCATCAAAATGAAGTCCCTCCCAGCGGGAAGCAGCAGCGCATAAGACTGCTGCTGCTGCAGGATATAAAAATTTTAGCCAAAGAACTCAAAAGTAACATTTTGGGCAGCAAACTGTTTGAACTCAAACATCTGTTACGAGCTACATTTGGGCTTCCACAACTGTCTTGCAGGAGACAGGAGTGATTTTATGGACAATCAACCCTCTGCTTATGCATGGCTAGCATCCACAGTCCACATGCTTAAGGAAGATAACCCCAGGTCTGGTCACTGTTAGAGCAGAGTGACTAGCCAGATGAGCTCAGGAGGCTTTTGATACTAAAACAGCAAATGACATCTCTAAATCCTCTTGTGGTGAAAATCCCTGATTTCCTCCACTTTTTGCTTAATTTTCCCACCTATTTTAGACCTTCCTAGGCTGAAGCTCAAATATTTTGGCCACCTAATGCGAAGAGAGGACTCTCTGGAGAAGACTCTGATGCTGGGAAAGATTGAAGGCAAAAGGAGAAGGGGAAGGCAAAGGATGAGATGGTTAGACAGCATCACCGATGCAACAAACATGAAAATGAGCGAACTCAGGAAGATAGTGGAGAAGATAGTGGAGGACAGGAACGCCTGGAGGGATATGGTTCATGGGATCACGAAGGGTCGGACACGACTTAACAACTGAACAACAACAAATCTCTTTTATAGGGCTCTTCTATGGAGTTCAGCCAGAGGCGTCGTTAGGGGGGGGCCGGGGGCCCAAGGCAACAGGGCACCAAGCAGCAGGGGGGTGTACTTGCCTCTGGATCTGTCGCTCCCTCCACCACTCTTTGTCTTCTTTTAGTCGTCTTTGGCCGCAAGATTGGCCTACCCACCCGCCGGGCTTCTTCAGCTTTGAAATGAGGTCGAAAAGTGCGGGTGGTGGTGGTTGTTTTTGTGCTGCGCCGACAGCGCCGCTGCTGAATTTTGGCGTCATTGTGCAAAAATGATGTCCTGCCCCCCAGGGGGCGAGGCTTGTGGCGTCACGTGCAGGGTGTCACGTCGGCGGGTCCCCCCCACAGGGGGTTGTAGGAACCCCACTGAGTTCAGCCT
The DNA here is from genome assembly GCA_026170595.1 of Plestiodon gilberti rubricaudatus. Lineage (NCBI taxonomy): Eukaryota > Metazoa > Chordata > Lepidosauria > Squamata > Scincidae > Plestiodon > Plestiodon gilberti. The sequence goes on along the minus strand of JANXHW010000001.1, from coordinate 257,805,948 downwards.
CCTGAGGACCTGCTGAGTCCAAGGCAGCAGCCAGCAGGCATTACTGTTCTGTTGTTGTTGCTGTTGTCCGTCAAAAGATTTTGTAACTCCCAAAGTTGTATAACAGCAAAGTTCTTACAATCTCCCAGTGTTTTATCCAGTACATTTGACTGGCTTCTTCAGGGGGTAAATAAAGGTTCAGAGCATCCTGTGCAGAAAGCTCTGTATTCTTTGTTTCTAAGAGCTTTCTACAGGATGCTCTGAACCTTTATTTACCCCCTGAAGAAGCCAGTCAAATGTACTGGATAAAACACTGGGAGATTGTAAGAACTTTGTTGTTATACAACTTTGGGAGTGTTACAAAAAACTTTTGTTTTGGTGCTTTAACTTTTATCTGTTTTACATGGCTTTTAAACCCGAAAACTTATATTGTCAATGACCTGAATTGTTTTAATGCAAGGTTCCCAAATTATATTTCTTTAGAAAAAGGGCTTTGTTGCTGAGTAATTACACAAACTGGAGTCAGAGAATCCCTCTTCCCCCCCCCCCATTATATAGATTCACACATTTGAGAACTCATATGGCTATTTTAGGACAACAAGCATTGTACTTTCGCTCCTGCAGGGAGACCTTTGCGTTTGTGCATTACAATGGAAAACAACGGAGGAAGGCAGGTAAGGGGTGGGGCCTTGCTAACGTATGCATGCTCATGCCTCCGTAGTGCTCACACCCATGCTATTGGCATGCATTCACAGGGAGAGAGCACATGAAAGTGTCTCCCTTTGCTCATTTATTCCCTTTGAACGCAGATGACCTACATCCAAGGCTCTCCTCTCTACCTCCCAGTGATTCATGTCTGTTCAGAGCAACAGCTGGGGGCCCAGTGATTAGTTTCCAGGAAGGGCAAAACTAAAGGCACTTCAGACGAAGAGGCAGGGGGCAGAACAATGGCTCAGATTCACTTCTAGGCTTGAGGGGTGAAAGGAGAGTCTGTGCAAGTGATCGTCCAAAAAGGGAAAGAGAAAAGGTGGTGTGCCAGTGGGCAGGTATGACTTACATTTTAAAATCCGCAGCGAAGAAGGAGAGAGAGGCTGTAGCAGCTCTCCTAGACCCAGACATTCAAATGCATATTATATATTTGACAAACCCACACATTAAAACTTGCCTTCATCGCTGGATTTTTAGCTAGCCATGGGCAGGTTACACCATATTAGGAATCAATCATCATCATCATCATCATACACAGCATATGAAGGATAATCCCAACTCAAACTCCCCACTACTCTTTATCCTTCAGGAGTAGGTAAGGTGGGGCTTCAGACTGCAGCCAGCTTCCCAAAGCCTTTCACCCATCCTAGACAATTTCCATGCTGCTGCACCGCCATGTAGCAACTCAACTGGAAGTTGGTCATTTCAAGACAAATGGGGGGTTCCCGAGTCAAACATTGTATGCACAAACCCAGCCCAAGCAATGCTCTAGTTTCCTACCTATCAATTTTGTTCTTGCCTCTTCTTTTGTTGTTGTCGTCGCCACGCCCGCAACAGCACGTGCACCCCAATGCTGCCTCCTCCTTGCCCACCCAGCCATTTAAGCAGGCTGGGCAAGGAAAAGAGATGGGAGCGGAGCACCCCTGGGAACCCAGGATCCTCCCTGCCCAGCCTGTTTTGACGACCCAGCATGCAACTGCAACCCTTTTCCCAAACGCTTTCCTGGAAGGAGACCAATCTGGAAAAATATTATGGTGGTTACCACTTCCTTCTCCAGCTTTGCCTCCACAAGTTTCAGCTGCAGCACTGTAGGAAGAGGTAAGCCCCCCCCCCCCATTTTGCTCACTCTCAAAGGAAAATAAGCGAGAAGAGGATGGGGCAGAGCCAGGCAAGCAGCGGGCCAGGGAGGCAGAATTGCATCTTCTGTTTGACCTGTAACCAGAGATGGTCAAAGATCTTTTGGTGCCTGAGACAGAAAATCTAGGTAGCACCCCAAGCAGCAGAGACATGCTATAATAAACTACATAGTGGACAATTTAATGGTACAAAATCCACCTCACCCAGTCTAATGGTAGGGCCACTCCTGCCTATAGAGGCCTGAACAGCTGAGGCCAATGTACCAATAAGAGGCATCTTCTCTCTCTTTTAACTATCTGTGTGCCATGTTATGCCATCAAGTGGGCACGGAGAGGCATCTCTAGTGGCTGCCCAAAAGATGCAAAACTTCCTTCATGTGGAGTTGTACTGAAGCCTGAAAAAGAACTGTAAAACTTTTTATTTGGGACTTGATTTTGGTTCCAACCAAAACCAACTCAGTTGAGTGGTGATGTTTTAACATATGTTGTGTTTTCTCTCTTCTTTTAACTATTTTATAGAGGTTTTTGTCTTGTTAACCACTTGGAACTGTTCGGATCAAGCATGCTATAAACTTATATCAACACACCGAGTGACCACTTGTGACCTCATGGCAGGGATGTGGATCAAGTCTCTGACTCCAAGTCTTGAGTCAAGTCTTAAGTCTTTGGTTGCGAGTTGCTATCTATGTAACGTACCCAGGTACTGAGTAATCTGCCCACTCTGAATGGGGTTGCACTCCCCCTGCAGGAACGGGTGCGCAGTTTGGGAGTACTTCTGGATTCACAGCTCTCCCTGGAAAACCAGGTGGCAGCTGTGGCCAGGGGTGCGTTTGCCCAGCTTCAGCTGGTGCGCCAGCTGCGGCCATACTTGAGTCGATCGGACCTGACCACAGTGGTCCACGCCTTAGTGACTTCAAAACTGGATTACTGTAACACGCTCTATGTGGGGCTGCCCTTGAAGATGGTTCGGAAGCTGCAATTAGTGCAGAATGCGGCAGCCCGGGTGGTTGCTGGAGCTAGGCAGTTTGACTCTGTTGAACCGCTGCTTCAGCGGCTGCACTGGCTGCCCATTTGCTTCCGGGCCCAATTCAAGGTGCTGGTAATGACCTTTAAAGCCCTTCATGGTTTGGGTCCAGGATATCTGAGGGACCACCTTCTCCCATACATTCCGGCCCGCTCTCTTAGGTCATCTTTGGATTCCTCCAATTTAAATAACTATCGGCCAGTTTCCAATCTGCCTTTTTTGGGTAAGGTGATTGAGCGGGTGGTGGCGTCTCAGCTCCAGGGGATACTAGATGAAACGGAGTATCTGGACCCTTTTCAGTCTGGCTTCAGGCAGGGCTTTGGGACGGACACAGCCTTGGTCGCCCTGTTGGATGATCTTCGCCAAGGACTGGACAGGGGGAGTGCATCCCTGCTGGTCCTTTTGGACCTCTCGGTGGCTTTCGATACCATTGACCATGGTATCATTCTGGGTCGGCTGGCCGAGTTGGGACTAGGGGGCACTGCATTGCAGTGGTTCCATTCCTACTTGGCTGACAGGTCCCAGATGGTGATGCTGGGAGACGCCTGTTCGGCGCCCTGCCCTTTACAGTGTGGGGTGCCACAGGGTTCTATTCTGTCTCCCATGCTTTTTAACATCTACATGAAGCCGTTGGGAGAGATCATCTGGGGATTTGGAGTTGGGTGTCACCAATATGCTGATGACACCCAGCTCTATCTCTCCTTGCCATCTTGCTCCAGGGAGGCTGTGTAAGTCCTGGAACGCTGTCTGGAGGCGGTTGGGGTCTGGATGAGGGCTAATAGGATGAGATTGAATCCAGAAAAGACAGAGGTCCTACTGGTCAGGAAAGCTTCGATGCAGGTACTGAGTCACCTGCCCGTTCTGAATGGGGTTGCACTCCCCCTGCAAGAACGGGTGCACAGCTTGGGAGTATTTCTGGATTCACAGCTCTCCCTGGAAAGCCAGGTGGCGGCTGTGGCCAGGGGTGCGTTTGCCCAGCTTCGGCTGGTGCTCCAGCTGTGGCCGTACTTGAGTCGATCGGACCTGACCACAGTGGTCCACGCCTTAGTGACTTCAAGACTGGATTACTGTAACACGCTGTATGTGGGGCTGCCCTTGAAGACGGTTCGGAAGCTGCAATTAGTGCAGAATGCGGCAGCCCGGGTGGTTGCTGGAGCTACGCAGTTTGACTCTGTTGAACCGCTGCTTCAGCGGCTGCACTGGCTGCCCATTCGCTTCCGGGCCCAATTCAAGGTGCTGGTAATGACCTTTAAAGCCCTTCACAGTTTGGGTCCAGGATATCTGAGGGACCACCTTCTCCCATACATTCCGGCCCGCTCTTTTAGGTCATCTGAGGGGGCTCTCCTGCGAGTGCTGCCTCTATCGCAAGTTAGGGGAGTGGCAACACGTGGGCGAGCCTTCTCTGCTGTGGCGCCACAACTGTGGAACTCTCTGCCAAGGGATCTGAGAACCACCCCCTCCCTCATGACTTTTCAGCGAGAGCTCAAAACGTTTTTGTTTCGTCTGGTGTTTGTTTCGTCTAGGGTTGTGGTCTGCCTCCTGTATCTCAAGATGTTCTGCCATGCTGTTTCTCTGCTCCATACTGTTGCCCCCCCCCAGTAGATTTTATTGTTTTTTAAATTTGTTTTTTGTATGGTTATGTAGTGTTTAAACTTATTTTATGTATTTTAAATTATGTGTTTTAATTTTTGTTGTAAGCCACCTTGGGCATTTGCCTTCAGCATAGGAAAAGGGTTAGGGTTAGGGTTTTAATTTTTTAAAATAAATAAATAAATAAATAAATCTGAGGTGGCTCTCCTGCGAGTGCCACCCCTGTCTCAAGTTAGGGGAATGGCAGCTCGTGGGCGAGCCTTCTCTGTTGTGGCGCCACAATTGTGGAACTCCTTGCCAGGGGATTTGAGAACAACCCCCTCCCTCATGACTTTCTGGCAGGGGCTCAAAACGTTTCTGTTTCGTTTTGCGTTTGGGTGATGGGTGGTTGTCTGCCCCCAGTGCCTCAGTATGTTCTGCCTTGCTGTTTTTCTGCTTCACATTGTTACCCCCAGTGGATTTTATTGTTTTTTTAATTTATTTTATGTACAGTTTTTAAATTATGTATTTTAACTGTTGTAAGCCGCCTTGGGCATTTGCCTCGGCATAGGAAAAGGCGGGGTATAAATTTTTAAATAAAATAAATAAAATAAAAATAAGTAATGGGGAAAACGGGTTTAAACCTGAATAAAATTCAACTTGTCGTGAAAGGCTCCAAGTCTCGAGTCGAGTCTTTCGAGTCTTTTATAATCGCCGAGTCAAGTCCGAGTCAAGTCACTGATGTGACTTGAGTCCGATGTGAGACTGAGTCAATAGACTCAAGTCTACATCACTGCCTCATGGAACACAATGTAACATTTGTGATGTAGGGTGTCTCTCTCTGTTGGCACTGCATTATATGGTTCCTGAGTGGTTAGGTCTGTGGCAGAAAAGCCTCGCGCTCTATTTGCCGGTGAGGATTTCAGACAAAAGGACTGCTGGCATTTTGTTTAGGAGCCAAATAAAATTCAGTTGAACTGATTGAATTTGTGCACTAACCACATTGCTTCAGTTCCAGGGCTCTGAGATCAATCTGAACTGACAAGACCTTCAGCGTTGCGCTCTCTGCCTGATGCTTGGGCCTTGCTACGCAAATGGCATCACATTTGGCCTACTCGACTGTGAGAATAAAACGAAGACTGGTATGAGCCAAGGAACTGTGTGATGGGCATATAAAATTTGATGGCAAGGATTTCAAAGGCTGGGCAATGCAGAGAGGTCCAGAGGGAGGCGTGAGATGGCAGCTGAAACGGGGGCAGCTCGGTCAGCACTATTATTATTATTATTATTATTATTATTATATCCCATTTTCTCCCCCACAGGTGCACCTTTGCTGATTGGCCAGCTTCACCCTGTAGAAACTTCTCCTGCTTCTGGTCACATATGACCAACGGTAGAGGCGTTGGGTTCCCCCCCCCCATCCCCTTGGCCTCTTGGCCACTACGATAACAAGCTCTCACTGCCTCCTGCATGCTTCACTGGCCACATCACCAGCTTTAAGGCAAATGTCTGCAGATTGCCCTTTCCGCTCCTGATTTCTTAACCAGCCCTTACGTGACAGAGCTATGAATTTTCCCCACAAGACAATTCTTTGGTTATATCTGCTCCAACTACATTCTACTGGATTTCTTTGTGTTTTCTTTGTTTCAGATTGTCATCAGTATCCTGGCCTGTGTGTTTTTCTGGTCCACATGCACTTCCGCTTGGGTGTTAATCCAACAGTATTATTTGAAAGAAGGGCAGGAGAACCCAGCACTGTCAGCTACTATGAAACATGACTACAAGCTTTTGTCCTTTATCCATGGTTTGAGGCAGGTAAAATCCTGTTGCAGTGTGATGTCCATCTCCCTGGGGTGGGCTAACGGGGGTCTTCAATTGGTGAAGTGATCGCTGCAGGTAAGTGCCGTTAAGTTCCCGGGGGCCCGAGAAAATAAAGAAGAGGACTTACGTGTAGCCTTTTGGATGCTGTTTAATCGTGATAACGTTTTAACATTCATGGGGACCGTGTTACGCCACAGGACCCCGAGCGTTGTTCCCTTTAAATCACAAAGTTTTTCTCCTTTTCCCTTTTTCAGCAAATTCCCTTAGAGGCTGAAGGGGGGGGGGTCTCCACACTGGGGTTTTTCTTTGAGGTTGCCACACCATAGACTTCCCCCACTCCCATAGCCTTCCCAGGCGTGAAGGGTGGGGATCCTCAGGAGGTACAGTATTTTCCACCGTCCCTAGCTCTGGCCGGCTTCTCCTGGTCAGGTAACCCTGGCCCTTGCTATCTTCCCCGGCCCTTCTTTCCTGGGTCTCCCTAGAAGGAGGCCGTTGGTCCAGACTCAGGAGCTCCCTGGACCTGCCTCCTCCTTCAGCAGCTCCTGAGCTCCTTATGAGCTCCTGGCTAGCTTGCCCTGGTCCCACCCCTTCCGGGGGTGTGGTTTCCCTGAAGTCTTGTTCCCACAAGACTTGGTCTGCTCTGGCCTCTGCAGCTCTAAAAGGGACAGTGCTGCTTTCAGCCCCGGCCTCAGCTACAGTGGCGAGGCTGTAGGTGCAGCTGCCTTCCCTCATTGCCCAGGCCTCCCTCGGCCTTCGCCCCTCGTTCCAAGACAGGGCCTGGCAAGGTTCCCTCCCTGTGGCAGATTCTCTTCCTCTCCCCGTTAAACTGGTGGGTATCTCCTCATGTTCTGGTGGTCCTTTCCACCCTTGTGCCCGGTTGGCAGTCCTGCCCCCCGGGTCTCCATCCTCTCCCGAGGGGGAGGGATGACATGCAGTACGATATTCCACCAGCAAAACAAAGGGGGAAAAAAGACAGTGTATTTTTGGTAACCATAGAAACTACCCAATCCCACATCAAACCTTGCTAAGGTGAGGTTCGAAAAAAACAAATAAATAACAAAGCTGCAGCAAACAAAGTAGCCCATTTCAAGATGCGTGATTTATCCCGTTGCCTGCGGCACCAAATCCAAAAACCTGTCTTCAAAAAAGAAAGCCAGCAGTTTTTAGATCTCCCTCCAGTTATACAAAGGTCTTTCATCATCAAAATAGTTTACTTTTTTATGGCATACACATTTTTTAATACATTTGGGAAACTACCTGTATATTGCTCTTTCAAGTGAGGGTTAGTTCCATCTTGCTAAAGCCAAAAATGTCATCGAACTGTATAATGTTGAAGCTGGTTTAACAGAGGTTTTCAGATGCCCATTCACCTAATCAGCATTTTGATATCAATTAACAGCATGGTAAATTGAATAAATTGACCAATTAAAAGAGCATCTCAAATTTGCCAATGAGGAACATTTAATGAAGACAACAATCTCAACTAAACACCATGTGGAGATGTTGATTTTGAATATATTGCTTGAATCTAGAAACATATCCCATAAGTTATGTTTAAGGTAAAGGTGACCCCTGACAATTAAGTCCAGTCGTGTCCGACTCTAGGGTGTGGTGCTCATCCCCATTTCAAAGCCGAAGAGCCAGCGTTGTCCGAAGACGCCTCCGTGGTCATGTGGCCGGCATGACTCTCCTTGCCGCAGCGCATAGCATGCGGCTGGAACACGGAGCACTGTTTACCTTCCCGCAAGCAGTACCTATTTATCTACTCGCATTAAGATGCTTTGGAACTGCTAGGTTGGCAGGAGCTGGCCAAGCAACGAGAGCTCACCCCGTCGCGGATTCGAACTGCCGACCTTTCGATCGACAGCTCATGGTTCAGCGGTTTAACCCACTGTGCCACCCGCTGGCCTAAGTTATGTTTAGGCACAGTGAATTAACAGTGCATTCTTCCCTTAAGTACAACCAGTGGCATTGCTAGCCTGCCCGAGGAGGGGGGATGACACATTTCATGTTATCGCCCCGCCCCCTGCACTCCTGGAAGGCTTCATTTGAAGACTTCTAAGACCTGGGGTGGGTGCGAGGGTCCAACAAAAGCACTGAAAATGGCGCAAAAAAGCTCTGCGGCTGTAAACGCAGCTACTCCGCTGCAGCCGCAGAGCAAAAAACTGCTACGGAAGCTCTTCCTCATCATGAGGAGACCGCTGCTGTCACCCAGAAGCACTGCACCACCACCCCCAGCCCTGGCCTGGCTACACTACTGAGCACAACCCAGCCTCCCCACCCCACCCATCTTCTCTTCTTGGACAAGGAGAAACTCTGCTGCAGGCTGTATATCCTATATCCAAGGTTCAACAGACAACATATCTGGACTGGTTCTTCACAACATTGCCACTAAAAGGCGTTTCATAGAGGCTAGGTGTAGTCATATGCTGATTTAACTGCCACAGTTCTAAGCTGTAATGAATGAATTAAAGCTTCTCTCTCTCTCTCTCTCTCTCTCTCTCTCTCTCTCTCTCTCTCATGCACACTCACTCACTTGGGAATAAGGTCCATTGAAATCAGTGGGATTGCTTCTGAATAAATATTTTATCTATTTATATTGAGACATTTATATCTCACGTTTCCTCTCCCCCCCCCCAAAAAAAGCACCCAATATGCAAAGGATCAGGCTGTAATTTTGTTAACCAAATAAAATATTTGGTTGTGATTTACAAGCCAGGATATGAAACCAGGATCAGATCAGGTATCCATGGAACTCTTCTGTGCTTCACACAGTCTCCACGGTGTTCTGGAAGAATTATGTCTCATCCTAGGCAATTAGAAATGTGTGTAATAAAAACATAAGTAGTTCCACCATGTTTTTGTACTAATAATGGATAAATGTATGGAAATGCCAAAAAATCAAGCAGCTCAACCAGCACAGGCCTAAGCAAAGGAACCGACACTGACCACATGGAACCATCTGCCTTCTCAGTTCCTGCACAACCTCTGCTGTTGTGGGGGTCTGGGGAAGGGGCAAAACCTGAAAAATAAACAGATCTGTGCATTTCCAGAAAGTGAACCGCTAGGACTCATTAAGCCCACTGACCTGGGATATCCCTCCGTCCCACCCACCCCAGTCTCTGGTATGGTAACCAGCTGTGACTGAAGGATATTCTGTACATACTCAGGGACATGATACATTTTTGTGATTTTATATGTTCCAGATCCCTCCTATTCAAATAGGTTTAGAGTTGGAGTTGGATCCTGGATTGATGGATCCTCAAGGCACTTCCAGAAGACAGCTTCTGGGACAAATACCATAGGTAGTATCTCAAAGAAGATGTACCCTATGGAGCAGGATTTGGCACTATCACTCTGGCACCTGTGCTAATCCTGATAATCTTTTTGGACCAGGACCAATTAGCATAGATACTGGGAAAGTTCTTACTTACTTTGCAAATTTCAAGCACAGATATTAGATACAAGACAAAGAGTAGAGTAAATAAAAAATGGAAGTTGGATACTAATATCAAATACTAGATACTAATCACAACATATTGTTAAAACAAAAATCAGATACTGTATACTACCAACAGACATAAAACTGTTGTAATGTTGAGATAAGTTAAAATTAATATACTGTAGTACAGCCATTAGGATTCACTACTACTTTCCACTTAAACTACTGCTAGACCAGATATATTTCCCATTCGAAGAATCTATTATTTCTCTCTAACCTTTTATTAAAAGTGAGAAAGCATTATGTTTAACATTGCAAACCTTAATTATTGTTGTAATCGTACTTATCAACATAACCCATCAAATGTTTCTCATCCATTTATCTATTGACAGTGGCATAGCTGGTAGGGGGTGGACCACCACCCCCGTGGCACTCTGGTGGTTTTCTGCTGTCTCCGCAGGTGTGTGTGTGTGTGTGTGTGTGTGTGTGTGTGTGTGTGTGTGTGCGCGCGCGTGCAGTGCTTGCTGCTTCAAGCAGCAAGCACTGCAACCCACCTACGCCTCCGTTTGGCTTGAAACTGAGCCATTCCAGAAGTGGAGTGGTGAAGCGCAGGCATGGGGGGTGGGTGACGTCGTGATGCGGGGTGACACGAGGTGTCACGACATCCCCCCGCCCCAGGCAGCAGCTGGACTGGCGACACCACTGCCTATTGATGGAATATTAGCACTTCCTGCCAATCTATTCCTTAATTCAGTTGGACCAGTAGGATCCTACATGGTTACCAACCCCAATGCCATCTATTCCAGATGAAGCTATAAACAAAAAGCCAGGGCCAGTCCATGCATGGGGCAAACTGCCTCAAGTGGTAGATGGGCAAAGGTGGCAACCTGTGCCCATCACCACTTCTGCAGCCACCGCACCTTGTCCCCATGGACCTTTTGCCTCCTCCATCTTTGCTCTGCCCCTGTTTTCAAACAGAGCAGTAAAGAGGACCTGAACAAGAAAGTCAGGAGAAGTACTGCCCCACTTCCCCAAAAGGAAGGTTTTGGTTTCTTCCAATTTTTGGGGGGAAAAAATGCTATGCTTCTCCCAAATTCCTTGTTGTTTGCTCTGCTGCTTTGTTTCAAAAAAGGGCAGCAGAGTGAACATGAAAGAGTAAAAAGGTAAGAAGAGTCCTTGGGTGTGTGCGTGAGCGAGTTGGGAGGGACGGGACCTGCCACCAACTCCACTGCCAAGGATTGTAGCAGTGGAGCTAGTGGAGGTTGCCACACCACTGCCATGGTGGAGGTTCCTGCCACCCTCCCACTGCCACCCCCTCTGCTGCCAGTTTCTTTCTGGCTAGCTCAGAAGAAGGAGGAGGTGGCGGCGGTGCCAGCCAAGGGTGCACGCTAATGCATGCAGCAGGAAACAAAAAGAGGGAGGGCAAATTGTACGTGTGCTTGCTGCCTGGTACCAGAGGTGCTGGCATACTGGGGGAGTGTTGGCATTTACACACTGACACAGAGGGTGGCAGACGTGGGGGGGGGCAGATCAGCTTGGGCAACCCCTGCAAATCGTATATTCTTGCTCTGCCACATTTATCCAATACAGCAGGGGCAGTGGAGGGAAGCAGCAGATACAGGGCTCCTCTGCCCCTTCGCCCACATCTACAGCAACCGGTGCAAGAGCTGCGGTGTTTTAAGAAGACCTTGGTGCTATTTTCTCAGATAGTCCATCTTATATTCTTGCAGATTCGCAAAGAATTGTGGGGGCTAACAATGAAGCCTACTGTTAACAGACCTCAGGGGATAGCGCAGGATGCAGAAAGGGCTTAGAAATTCTCTTGCAATATTAAAGAACTGCCACGTTCCATCTCTGAAGTGATTTCATTATAGATGTAGGAGAAATCATTCTGGTATCCTTTGGGACTCATGGAAAGATGCAGAGCAGAAAAAAAACTTTCACTGGCCATCATGCATTGCTCTGGGAAGTTAATGTATCTTAGAATTGTTGATATACTCCACAATTCTTCCACTTTAGTTGCCTGGCCGATTGCTATAGGTTGGCAAAAATAAGCAGCCAGCCAGGAGTGCGGCAGGCGGCCAACAGGAGGTTTGTCCACTTGACAAGAGAGAATATCACACCATCGTTTACGAAAACTGAAGCAAGAATTGAAGTACAGTAAAGGAAGCATTTTCCAGGGCTGGCACAGAGTGAAGCAACTCACTAGAGGCAGCAGCTTTTAAGTGCCATAAGTTGTCAGTTTTTAATTTTTTATTTTTTATTTTAACGTAGGGAGGAGACCTTTTGGATTTCATTTCCCACCTTGGGTATCAAATGTCTTCAGCTGGCTCTGGGATCTTTTTAACCAACCCAATGTATTACAAGAAAAAAGAAAACATGAAGGTCATCGCTTGTACCTCCCACTTTTAACGAGGAAGAGCTCCAGCTGCCTCGGAGACATCAGCGCTTTGACGTTTGAAAACGGAGATTTCAACTATCTGATCACACACAATGAAAAGGTTATCATTTCTCACTCCATAAAATGTCCCTACAGAATTCTGGTTAATAAGACCCTTCCCATTTCCTTAGACTGAGAAAGATGTGTAAATTCTGAAGCAACAATAGCACCCTCCTCAAAATCCCTAGGGAAGTGTTGGGACTTTGCAACCAATTAAGAGGCCAATCTTTGCTGTGAGGGAGAGGTAGCTTACCGCTTGGGATACAGGGGTGGTTGAAGAGCCAAAGAAGACTCGTACAAACACGTACACTTGAACATCTGTCAGCACATCCCAAGAGGAACTGTTTCAAATATGCAGCAATACACTCATTGGAAAGAGCAGGCACCAAATTTTAAAACAATTCTTAGCGTCTTTCACTTTACCCAGCAGAACTAATTCTCTGTATGGTATCAGGTTCCTAAATGAAACTCTAATGGAGCAATACAAACAAACAGACCAGCAGAGTGACCATCCACTCCACCGGTCTAGGTGGTCACAAACAGGGCATAAGGCACGTTTGTGGCAGCTGGAGAGTAAGCGGCACCGGTGAAGAGGCTTGTGCCGTTCCCCAGGCACTGCAGAACGGTACAGTGCCATGGCGCAGAGCCCATGAGAAGGGGGTAAAAGGGGTAAATTGTACCCAGGGTCAAAAAGGGGGCCCAGGAGCCAAAGGAGGGCCCCCAGAAATGTCCTGGGATCTCAGCTGACTTCATGGAGAGTGAAAGACAGTGACCAGGCCAACCGGAAGGGGGCTTGGGTGCCACATTGGGAAACCTGATAGACCACCTGGGCTCCAGAGACTTTTCCAGCCATTGCTGCCCCCCTGCCTCATTTGCCCCCTTTGGGAAGGGGCCCAAGAGAAACTTTGTGCCCCCTGATAAAATTCCTCTCAGGGGCCCTGCCGCAGCGGGAAGGCAAGTCCCCACCAGGGGGAGTTCCGGGAGGGAAGGATTGGTCGGTCAGGCCTGGGAAGGGAGACGGATCAGCGGAGGCCTCCTCTGACATATCCAATCTCCCTTCCCAGGCCTGTTGGGCCTCATGGGCCTCTCAAATGTATGCCAGCAAAATTCCTGGCATGCATTCGAGGAGCCCCTTCAGGGTGACTGCTGCATTACTCGGGGTAAAGGGGCAAGTGCCCCTTTACCCCGAGCAGGTAGCCAGCTGCGTCGGGGCAGACCCAATCCTGCACAGGATGCAGCGGGCACCTTATGTGCACCGCCACATCCTGCTAGACAGGACTGGGATGCCCATCTATTATAATTTTTTAAAAAAACTTTGGTTTATGACAGCATTAGGTTATTACAAATTCACTCACATTTTAAAACATATGGAAATTAGAATTAAGACATCACTTCTATAATGTACTACGTAAGTAGTGTATCCCATGTACAGTCCTCACTAACACGGCACAAACACTAGCATGGCACAAACACAAAGGGAAAGTATGAATGTCGGGAACTTTTACATGTTCCATAATGCATTTATGGAACATTTACATAATGCATCTATGCTGCTTACATATGGCATATCAAGCTATGCCTTAATTTTCAATTTCCATACATTTTAAAACATGAGTGAATTTGGAACTCCTTGCCACAGGGGGTGGTGATGGCACCTGGCCTGGATGCCTTTAAAAGGGGATTGGACAGATTTATGGAGGAAATGTCCATCACAGCTTACAAGCCATGATGGGGATAAGCAACCTCCTGGTTGTAGGAGTAGGTTTTCTTTGTGCCAGGTGCAAGGGAGTGGTGACAGGATACAGGTATCTTGTTGTCTTGTGCTCCCTGAGGCATCTGGTGGGGCCACTGTGTGATACAGGAAGCTGGACTAGATGGGCCTTTGGCCTGATCCAGCAGGGCTCTTCTTATGTTCTTATGTGCCTTATTGTTATGTTAAGCAACAGGTTTTTGATTTTACAATTCCCTTCCTTTTTGAAACAGATTATTGTTGATCGTATATACAGTACTATTATTTAGGCTGGTGCTGTAATTCTTGAAAAACTAAGACTTCTTTTTATATATAAAGGAATGAGGAGTAGACAGGCCTTACCAAATGAAAATTCCATATCTGATCCCAAATTAACTCTCTCTCTCTCTCTCTCTCTCTCTCTCTCTCTCTCTCTCTCTCTCTCTCTCTCTCTCTCTCTCTCACACACACACACACACACACACACACACACACACACACCATAGCTACAATCCTAATCACAGGTAGTAGAGAGAAAGTGTCACTGAACTCCAAAGGATTTACTTCTCAATAAACATGTCCAGAATTGTTCTGTAATTCTGAAGAATCAGTTTTATCCTTTTTTCTTTTACAAGGGGGTGCAACCTCGCAAAACAGATAATACAGCATCCTCCATTGTCACACCTGTAAAGGATCTTGTGATCTTTAAAAGGATAATGGGTGCTTGACTCTGTTCCATGCTTCTATACAAATATCTTGGTTCGGCTCAGGTATTACACTGCAGGAGAGAGGTTGCTGAATTTCTTATCTGGAAACTAGATAAGGAACGAGATAACATACTGGCTTACAGCCCGTTTCACTGCAACTCTCTGTGCGTTGATGCAGCAGCACCAATGCGGCATCTGCTGAATCCCGCAGGGGAGTTTTGGCCTCCAGGGGTCTCCTCAGGGTAAGGGAACATTTGTTCCCTTGCCCTGGGGTAAGCCCCTGTGGGCCTGGTGAGTCAACTCGGACCTGCACCAGTGATATATGCATGTCTACGTTGACCTGTGAGGGCAGATCAGGCTTGGGAAGGGGGTCAGGATTTGGCAGACGCCACTGCTGCTGAACCTGTCCCCTTCCAGGCCAGATCGACCCTCCTCACCGCCCTGTCGCCACCCCGTTCCGCCCACCCCAGCCCTGTTCCGCCCTCCTCCCGCCTCCCTCTGACCTTGCTCACAGCCTCACCTGAGGCAGCAGGTATCCCTGGTCTGTCATCACACGGACCTGGCCATTAGTTTCCGGTGGCAGCCAGGCTGCGCAATCCAGCTGAGTCACGTTTGCGACAGCCAGAAGCAGCATGAAGTCCGGATATGAATATATTAATAGTATATAAATCAATAATATACACTAGTTTATTAATTAGTATAGTAGACCAGTTTTGATATTGAATTTATATTAAGTAACAGTTTCAAAAAAGCAGGGTTGTCAGTTTGTAAGAGTTGAAGACATACCAGGGCTTAAAAAGCATCCCCTCAGTCAGAGGCGTCACTAGGGCGTGCGCTGCCCCAGGGTGGGCGGGCGCGTCACCCTAGTGAGCCCTCAATTGGGAGAGCCGGCTCGGGGACGTCTTCCCCGGCCAGCTGCCCGGGGCCTTCTGAGGAAGGCCCGCTGCGCGAACGTTATTTATAACATTCGTTTGCGCATGGGCAGACTGTTTCTGAGGGAAAAGGGCAGCCCTTTTCCCTCAGGAACGGTCTGCCCATGCGCAAACGAACGTTATAAATAACGTTCGCGCAGCGGACCTTCCTCAGAAGGCCCCGGGCAGCCGGCCGGGAAAGACGTCCCTGAGCCGGCTCTCCCGATTGAGGGGGCGCCCGGCCTGGCCTGGGCGGGAGGCCCAAGTCATCTACTTAGCACAGCTGGGCGGAGCTCATTTATATCTTTAACTGCAGGGAATCAGGACATTGGAGAACAGCCCAGTAACGTGAAGATCATAATTATGTTTACAATCCTCATAATGTGTTCCAGCTATCAATCAAATGTTGCTCTATCTATAATTTTTTTTAACGTCTGGACCACCTTTCCAAACCACCCACGGCAGTTTATGATAATTAAGGAAGTCAATAACAATGCAATAATTAAAAACATGAATAAAATCATCGAACAATCCGAACAGACAAGTATGGAGATGAGAGTTATTGAGGTGGGCAGCTGCTATCGCTGTCTAGAGCTTTCCAGGCCATAGCGTGGCTTGAGTGTTGATTTCTACAAAGCACGCGGGAAGCAAAGTTCTACTAGTAGTAAGAGCAGATTCTGAAGTGAAGAAGGAGGAGCCACTCATCTCTTAGTGCTGTCACCATCCTTTCTGACTACGCCAAAATTTTGCCTGCTGAGCAAACTGTGGCAAATTCTTAAAGAGATGGGGGTACCAGACCACCTTACCTGTCTCCTGAGAAACCTGTATGAGGGTCAAGAAGCAACAGTTTGAACCGGCCATGGAACAACCGATTGGTTCAAAATTGGGAAGGGAGTACGGCAAGGCTGTATATTATCACCCTGCTTATTTAACTTATATGCAGAGTACATTATGAGAAATGCAGGGCTGAATGATTCGCAAGACAGAATCAAGATTGCCGGGAGAAATATCAACAACCTCAGATATGCAGACGATACCACCCTAATGGCAGAAAGTGAAGAAGAACTAAAGAGCCTCTTGATGAGGGTGAAAGAGGAGAGTGCAAAAGCTGGCTTGAAACTCAACATTAATTAAACTAAGATCATGGCATCTGGTCCCATCAATTCCTGGCAAATAGAAGGGGCAGAAATGGAAACAGTATCAGATTTTACTTTTTGGGGTTCCAAGATCACTGCAGACGGACACAGAAGCCATGAAATTAAAAGACGCTTACTCCTTGGAAGGAAAGCTATGGCAAATTTAGATAGCATAATAAAAAGCAGAAATATCACCATGCCAACAAAAGTTCGCATAGTCAGGCCATGGTGTTCCCAGTAGCAATGTATGGTTGCGAGAGTTGGACCATAAGGAAGGCTGAGCGCCGAAGAATTGATGCTTTCGAACTGTGGTGCTGGAGAAGACTCCTGAGAGTCCCTTGGACTGCTAGGAGATCAAATCAGTCAATCCTAAATGAAATCATCCCTGACTCTTCCCTGGAAGGACAGGTACTGAGGCTGAAACTCAAATATTTTGGCCACCTAATGCGAAGAGAGGACTCTCTGGAGAAGACTCTGATGCTGGGAAAGATTGAAGGCAAAAGGAGAAGGGGAAGGCAAAAGATGAGATGGTTAGACAGCATCACCGATGCAACGAATATGAAAATGAGCAAACTCAGGAAGATAGTGGAGGACAGGAAGGCCTGGCGGGATGTGGTTCATGGGATCACGAAGGGTCGGACACGACTTAACAACTGAACAACAGATGAAATTCCTCCTCTGGTATCTTGCTGAGAACACTTACTGGGAAGGACAGCTGGTTTGGCAGAGATCAATGAGTGCCTACAAACTATAAGCTGCTTCACACATGCATGTCATTGCTTAATTACTCCAACAGCAATTAAGGATGTGCATGTATGAATGAGCCACTACAGATTCAGAGAGAGAGAGAGAGTTTTCATATAATCTACAGCCACTTCACACTCACTTATATTCGTGGAATACGCTCACATGTCCTCAAGAGCTGAATGAACAAGTGATGCAGAATCAAGTGCTCTGCAAAGAACACACAAGGGAAGAATCAGTACTTGGGCTACTAGTTGGAAAACAGGAATAGGGAAGGCACAAAGTTCATGACAGCTCAACAATCTGCACAGAACAGAAGCCCTAAGAGGGAATGTGTGGTGGGAAACAATGTGAGCAAACTAGCAAGCCCTGCCCCCCCCACTGCCACTGTGCTTGTTAGCCCCCGCCCCCCACTTTACTTGTGAATGGCAAATGCTGTCCACAAGTACTGTTTCCCCATGACTGTAAACACTGGTGATTGAGCATTTTCAATCAAGGGGAGCATCTGTCCCTGTGGGCAATTCTGTCCATGGGGGGAGTAGGAGTGTGGCTACAAACACATTAGCGGGAGGGCAGGGCTTGTCAGAGCACTTACAAATGTCTGCAACTCACTCCCTTCTCATTGAACGGAGACCTTTATTTGAAAGGCTGACAAAGCAAATGGGGGGGGGGGGGGAGCGGGAGAGGTACAGAATTAAAACAAGAAGCTACACAATGAACTGATGGAGCAGAAAGGGGTGGTGGGAGGCCAAGGCTGGCATGGATGTTGAAGCAGCTAAGTGATGCAGCTCCCTGGGTATGATCCCAACCCTAACTGTTCACATTGATCCAGGGTTCTGGTCCCTACACTCACTCCCACATGCAGCACAGAGAGCAGGGAAGCCTTTCATGAGCAGCAGCAGCTTCCAACAACGGACTGGGCAACATGCAAACAGGGGACACGGTCTTTCTAGAGTCAATGGACATTAACCCTGCTTTGCCCGGGTTTCCCAGTCCTGTGAGAAGATGAAGATGCTCAAACAATGGACAGCGTCCCAGGATAACGGGCGCTGCGTCAGGACGACTGCGGCCCTATTAGCTTGCTAAGGCACCACAGAAGCCTCTGGGGAGTTACAAGGGTACAAAATTGGGAGGGGGAGAATCAGAGATTTTCACCACAACAGCCACCATTGTTGGTTGTCCTCCTCATGCCATAAACAGTCACAGGCATAGAGGGTTAAGGACAAGGTGGCTAGAAGAGGAACGGTGCCAAATGTCTGCTGCCAAAGTACATTGTTTGACTGGTGGACTGTGAAAAAGACTGAAATAAGAACTACATCCATCATCGCCTCCTATCAGGTCTCCACATTCTCCCAGTGCCTTGACAGTCAGGCAAAATTGCTATAATTCATATTAAATAATAACCAGGTATAGATTATTAGCATGTGAAAGGCATTTATCAAAGCATTGAAAGGGGGACTGGGGATGACATATTTCCCAAAGGGGAAAAACTCAGCCATTATTTTTAAATTTTTCATTATTAAACCAAGACCTAATAGGAAAAGACAGCACCGGATTAATGTTTCTTTTACACTTTCAATTCCGGTTTCAGTTTTTAAAACTTTCATTTCAAAATCCATTTTAATGACCATTTCTTTTCGAAACCTTCCATGTGACAGACAGCCAATCTGTGGCAGAGATGCCGAAAGCAGCAGTCAAGCAGTAGGTTGTGGCAGCCCTGGAGCAGAAAGGAGCACATGAGTGGCAGCATAATAAAGTAAAGGTATCCCCTGCTCGAAAGCCCATCGTGTCCGACTCTAGGGTGCGGTGCTCATCTCTGATTCTAAGGCTGAAGAACCAGCGCTGTCTGAAGACACTTCCGTGGTCATGTGGCCGGCATGACTAATGGAACGCTGTTACCTTCCCGCCACAGCAGTACCTATTTATCTACTTGCAATTTCTTGCTTTCGAACTGCTAGGTTGGCAAGAGTTGGGACAGGAGCTCACTCCATCACGCGGCACTTGGGTCTCGAACTGCTGTCCTACCGATCTTCCGGTCTGCAGTTCAGCGTCTTAACCACTAAGCTACAGGGGCCCAAGTGGCAACATCATAACCAAGCACAAATGCTAGGCAGTGTGAGGTGGATGCAAACATTGTGCCCCTGCCCACAGGAGATCAAACATGGGATCCCCACTTGCATTTTGAAGTGGTACAGTTCCAGGACAACTGTATCACATGAATTTTCTGAATATGCAGGTCTTAGATAGAAAAACGAAATAGCTACTAGGATGGCCAAGGCCTACCTACTGGCCAAGGCACACACTGTACTAACCATGTTAAAGACGATATGAAGCTGCCTTGCCAGACAATTGGCCCATCAAGGTCAGTACTGTCTACACTAGCCCTTTGGGGTTTCAAACAGAGGTCTTCCCAAGCCCTACCTAGTGATCGCAGGAACTCAATTCAGGACCTTCCATATGCAACACACGTCCTCTACCACGGAGCTACAGCCCCTCTCTTCACTGCGAGGAGACAGCGGCGTCGCTACGCCCCCACGGGGTGGGGGCCGTTGCCCAGCCCCCGCTCTCATGTGGGCGGGCGCGTGACCTTACGCCCCGCCTCCAGACACACACCCCTCCACGATTTTCAGCTCATTTCAGAGCCGTACTACCGCATGGGTGGACGGGAAGGCCAAAACGCGTCCGTCCCAGCTGCGAGGAAGGTAAGTTTTTGCCCTCCAGCCCGCGATTCCGCCCCTTCAGGGGTCCGCGCCCGGGGGCCCTGGGCACCACTTGGTGCCCTGGACACCAAGGCACACACAAGTCGACGCTACTGCGAGGAGATCAGCAGGGTTATACCTATACCAGACCTATATAAACTGAATTGGAACCCATACTGGATCGTAAGCACTCAGTACACCTCTTTGGATGGTATAAAACTCTCTATGATCCAGTTCCAAACTAAGAGAAACAATGCTAGGATATGCGGGATCTTTAACCTTTAAAAAGATTTAATATTTTGAAAGTGAGATGTACAGTAGAAAAAAAAAGTGTACCGACATGACATTATTTGCTGGTTTGTAATGCATGTTTGTACGGGAAATGTATATTTTAGGAGTTAGCATGCCAAAAAATGATTTAATGGGGCTTACTGCCAAACCCCATGGAAGAGGTTCTCTCACTTGGCTTAGACACGACCATGCTATGACTGGTCGGTTCACATAATGGGAAAGCAGCATACCTATTTTCTTCTGACAGATGTTGAAGGGCATGCCAAAGTTGTTCCACTCCAGTACAGCTGAAACAATGACGCATGTTCAGATTTACAAATCAAATTGTATAGTATGTGCCAAACGTCTGGCCTATTATAACAACATAATGCATTAAACGTCTTTGGCTCAGTGCTAATTCTAGGCAAAAATATTAGTTTATGATTGTCCTGACAGAGGCTCTGTGCCTTTAAGGCTTCATGGAAGGCAAACATTCAACAGGTACACTTTCCCAGCATAGCAGTGTGGTGATGTGAAAATCTACACCTGTTGAATGTCTCCCTATCACACATAGGTTAAAAACACAGAATCTCTCTCGAGAAAAAAGACTGTGGTATAATTGCAGAATTCAGCATCGTAATAGTATCTACTTCTAGTTTGATTTTGAAAAGGAATATACAGTATTTCTAGTCCTCATGCCAGTAAATTAAATTTACAGTGTAATCCTGTGCAGGTTCTACTGCGTTTCAGTGAGGGCTACTCCAAGGTTCATGTGAATAGGATTGCAGCCTAAAGCTATATGCCTATATACGCTAACCTGGAAGTAGATCCAATTGAACTCAGTTGATTTACTTCTGACTAGACATGCCTAGGATTGTGCTCCAAGGGTTTAACAAGCTACACCTGCCCACATTCCTTCTCCTAAAGGTCTAGCACTCTGTCCCAGTATGGATCTGGTAAGCCTACTTGTTAGACAAGTAGTCTACTCCTACAGACTCAAACAGTAACCCACTTGGATCATGACCCCCTCTCCAACTATTGCCCTGGGCTCCTCTTGCTTTCATTTCCAAAGCACTTCAGTTCTTAGATTCTCTAACATTCTTCTTTCACTCTCCCCCAGTCTGTGCAAAGTTTCCTCTTTCCCTCCAACTCTCTTGCCTCATCTTTTTGAGAGTGAGAACTTGCAGGCAGAGATTTTTCAATTTCTGAACAGTGCCTAGCATATATCAGGCAATGTATAAATCAATAAATAAATTGATGACAATGACTATGATAATGGAAATATGTATTTAGAACAGGACATGTGTGTTTCCCATTACAAGGAGGCCTTTTTGTTTTGTTATTAGTACATGCAAAAAGGCAGAGATACAGCCTCTTACAAAGGCATTCTTGTCCAAGTGGTGGTCAAAACAATCGCACAGCCATATCCTCAGTAAGACATATTTAGGTAATGGGATGCTTCTGAAACAGGTCTAAAGAAGCTTTAAAACAAGAACACAGCTGCACAAGAAGTACAAAACATTGTTTTAAATAGCATCAAGAATCTCTCAGAAGCTACCTGCTGCTGCGTGTGAGTAGCTGGCTGCTGGGCAGGCAGTAAATATAGTCGATCCAAAGTTACTTAGAGCAGAGAAATGATAAAGGAATCTTCAGAAAAGGCACCGTAAGAGCAAGATGCGGTATATTTGGAAACATAAGGCTATGGGTCCCAGGTCACTGAAAGAGTTTCGTGACCCACATGACAGGATAGGCCACCCCAATGCTAAACCCACTGCACTATCACAATACTCATGAAATGGCCCCAGCACAGCACTCTATTCAAAATATTGAGTTGCTCTCACTGGCATTTCTTTTGGAATGAACCAACAGTTTGCTGCACCCAACTGCAAAAATGATTGCAAACCATTCTTTAGCTACAACTACCATTGTTAACTGGTACTAACAACAGCTCTGGGGCTTTCTGTCCTAATTCCTGAAGTTACTTGAAGCTGTTCTGTTTGCTGCAGCAACACTTGCAGTCTGCAGTGTTCCTTCCAGATTGAAAGGGAAAAGATTCTGTAACAGAACGTCAAGGACAAGTGGCGTGAGCTGAATGTGTTGAATAGCGGCATGGGAGGCTCTTCTCCAAGGCTTCATCCCCCAGCGCTCATGTAACATTTCAGCCTCTGGCATTCCATGAGTGAGACCAATAGCATAGTCTTCCCCACCTAATCATTGCCCTGCCATCACCGTTAGATGATGGAGTAAGGACCCATCATTTACTGGCATGGCTTGGGTCCCCCTATGGGGGAGAAAGGCGGGATAGAAATTCAAATAATAATAATAATAATAATAATAATAATAATAATAATAATAATAATAAGGACATGCCTGATTGGCCTTGCTCACGAGGAGCCAGACCAGCAGCAGTGCCATATGATGAAGTCACGGGAAAAGAGTTCCCACGTTGCTGCAGTGATGTAAAATGTGAGATTAACAGCCTAACTCCCCGCGTTACAATGCAGCGGTGCCAACAGGGGAGCTTTGGCCTCTGGAGGCTTCAGTGGGGTAAGGGAACATTTGTTCCCTTGCCCCAGGGTAAGCCCCAGCAGCTGCTATGGGTCAACTTAGACTTGCACCAGCATGATAGCTAGTGCAAGTCCGCATTGAGCTGTGCAGGTGGATCAGGCCCAGGAAGGGGGTTAGGATTGAGCAGGCGCCACTGCACCCACCCCCTGCCCCAGCCTGGTGCCCTCCTTCCCACCTCACACAGCCCTGCCTTGTTCCACCACCACCCCGCCTCTCTCCTGACTCCTGCATGGGCTTACCTGCTCCGGTGAGCATCTGCTGTCCGCCGTTACTCGGACTAAGCAAGTCGCTGCTTGCAGCAGTGGCCAGACCACGCGTGCTGGTACTGGCGCTTTTGCGACAGCCATACAGGGGTTTACACCACCGGAACACTCATTCCGAACAACGTAATGCCACTTAAGATTGGGCTGTAGAAAGTCTTACCATTGGCCTTTGCTAAAACAAGTGGCTTTTAAACTGGGGAAAAAATGCAGTTCCTTTCACCTGTGGGGCTTAAATCGATTTTTCCTTAAATTGGTTTGTAATGTAAATGGAACACGTATGTTGTCCAGAATACACATTTAAATTACAAATATCTCTATCTAGCTTCCCGTTCTGCTTTAATGATGATCACATTATAGCGTAAGGCCATTTACGTTTCATATGTGAAAATACCCATAATGTGTGTGTGTGTGTGTGTGTGTGTGTGTGTGTGTGTGTGTGTGTGTGTGTGTGTGTGTGTGTGAACACAGCTGTATGCACAGATAGTTCCTGCAAGTTTTCCTCCCTTGTGAAGGAGGATTGTGCATACAGGAACATAGTCATAGGTGTGTCCTCCTGAAATGAGCCAGGATATGTACACCTTTTTCATCAGTCTTGTCAAATTCCAGTTATACACCCTGATCCCCCTAATGACACTA
This sequence comes from Plestiodon gilberti rubricaudatus, assembly GCA_026170595.1. Lineage (NCBI taxonomy): Eukaryota > Metazoa > Chordata > Lepidosauria > Squamata > Scincidae > Plestiodon > Plestiodon gilberti. Next base: position 257,782,166 of record JANXHW010000001.1, on the reverse strand, counting down.
TGGCCAAATGTCTTTTTCATACAGGCACTGAGAACAGAATGACAGCAAGTTTTAGAGAGTCACAGTCTGCTGTGTACTAAATATACCGCCTTAGCAGATCCTATTTCACCATTTATTAGAGACGACAGTCACAATTATTCCCTCAGAGCATCGCATTGATCAGCTGATGATAAAAAGCATACTACAGGTCAAACAGCCTTTTGTTTAGTTTATGCACACCACTGCATGTCATTACAGGTGGAGATCCAGTTTTGGACACTTCAAGTCTAGAAATAGAACTCAAGTCTAAAAAGCATATCCTTGCATGTGATAATTTATTCAGTATTTTATCACATATGTGACAGCAGACAAAATGGTAACTGCTACCATCAGTTCCCAGGAGACAATTACAGCAAAAGTGATATTTGCAAGACGAGACATTCATATCTAATTAACACATGCTCTTATTAGGCTGCTTGACCATTTTGCTGATACAAACCTGCAGTGTCAATAAATAGGCAAAAGACACCACTTTGAGTAACAGAAAAGCGGTATATAAATCTTTTAAATAAAAAAGTTAAAAACAAATACTATTAAAGTAAACATAGTGATGGCTAGCACCAAGGGAGCACCCTCCCCAGCCTGAACTACGCCTAGCAGGGGCTCCGCTGCCAATGCCTGGACCTTCTTCCATCACTGCCGTCTTGTCTGCACCTCCAAGCAAGTGGCAGCAGGAATGAGGAAAGGAAGCAGCTTTCGAAGGAAGGCATTGCTGGGCAAACAAGCCAAGGAAGAGCAGCTGCCACCTGCTCGTTCACCTGGCCCTCTTGCTCTTGGGGGGGGGGGGACTGGCCAATGCTGCTGTGACAACCTCTCAGACATCAGAGAACTACATTTCCCATATTCCTCATGCCTAGGACGCACTGTTTTTCTAGGTGAGCCTCTTCTTCACCAGTTCTCCCCCATTATTGTCACCACCACCACCACCACGTCAGTTTTAGTGGGAAACGGAGAGGGTGGCACTGGCAGTAGTTGGGGCTGATCAACAGGCACACCCATTTCAAACTGGGTCCAAACTGGGTCCAATTTAGAATAGACATAGGGATTCTGAACTGGGAGAGTTCATTTCTGAACCCCCACCCCCACCCCAATGACTGATTTTCACAGACATCATGAGCAAGTACAGGTATATGTCTAACTCACCTTCCGCATGGTGGAGTGGTGAGCACTGTTCCCTCTAAGCTGCACGGCCACGCAGCTCACAGATCAGCGACCCAGAAGTTTGTGATGACGTATGGCATCATCACCAAGAGTCCGGAGACACCACCACACCACTGCGCCATCACAGAAGGGCATGAAAAATAAGGGGGAACACTGGTGGTGAGGTGTTGGGCAAGGGCTGGGGAGACCTACATTCAAAGCAGCATTAAGCCATCAACTTTGCTGAGTGACTTTGGGCCAGTAATGATGTCTCAGCATAACTTACATTGTTGCGAAGATAAGAGAGGGGTGGGGAGAATCATGAGCTACTGGGAGGAAGTGAGGGATATAAGTGCAATCAATAAATAAAATTTCACACCAGTTGTATTCCTTTACTATCAAGAGTGGTGCAGTCTCAACTTCATCCCGTCTTGTTGCAGATTGTTCACTATCAGGAATCTTCCTGTAACAGCCGATAACTCAATAAAAGTGGCATAATCCTTCCAACAACTTTTTTTATGAACAAGTGTCTCAACAACTTCCCCAATATAGTCACTGTCCCATCATCAGCCCTTCTTTAAGTGAAAACAAAAAACAAGCACATTTTCTACTGCCTCGTAGAGAATGGCTCAACAATACTGGCTCAACAATAGAAACATCAGAGGATAAAAAAGGGATGTTGATGAAACCAGTCATTCACAAATTGTGCCAAGGCTCTTCTAGCCCAGAGCAACTCCCCATAACGAGAGCCCACCCCGTTGCTCTCACAACGAGAGCCCACCCCGTCGCGGATTCGAACTGCCGACCTTTCGATCAACAGCTCATGGTTCAGCGGTTTAACCCACTGCGCCACCCACTGGCCATGCCTTTTCCCAAATCATCCTCTGCTTGGGGTAGATAATTCGGTTGTATTTCTGAATATGTACTTGGGTCACATAAGATGCAGACAGGGTGTAAGATTACCTCCACTCAAAGAAGGCTGCCCACTGTATCTTTGCATGAGTTACTGTTCCAATGTTGCCTCCAAGAGATGCAGTCCAGTCAGAGACTCATGCAGAAACACATCGGGTGGCTCCTCTGAGGACTGGTCCTTCTTATACTAAAAGTCAAATTTTTCAGCTTTAATGACAATGTATGCCTCCAGTATTAATTCGAGGGGAATTTAGTGTGTCTCAGCCAGGTATCGGATGCCTGGGGAACACTGGATTAATCACAAGATGACTGTTAGCCACCAATATGTTGCAGCTACACAGATGGCAGGTTTTAATTCTTGGAAGTATTCAGGCATTTCTACTACGGAGAGGGGGAAAACTGGCAGCCTTGCACAAGGTTCTCATGAGACCACATCTGTAATACAGAGTTCAGTTTTGGTCACCAATTTTCAAGACAAATGAATTTGAGCAGGAAAACAGGCAGAGAGCGAAACCGCAGAAAGCAAAAGAATGGGCAACCCACCTTATGAGCAGAAGTCAGAAGAGCCTGGCCTATTTCATTTAGACCAAGAAAAAAAGGCTAAATATGGCCTTACTTTACTTAACCTTCCCTACGGCCCAATCGTAACCTACCTTTACGCCAACAGGACGCGTGTTCCGCCAGCATAAACTACGGCTGTCACAAATGCAACAGAGCCAGTGCATGGAGCCTGACCGCCACTGTAAGAGGTGAGTGGCCAGCTCCATGTGAAGACGCCAGATGCCCACTGGTGCAGGTAAGCCATCGCAGGGGGTGGAGGGAGGTGGGGAGGGGGTTGAACAGGGTGGGGGAGGGTGGAACGGGGCGGTGACAGGGGCGGGGGAGGGCGGATCGGGCCTGAGAAGAGGGCGGGTTCAGTAGTGGCAGTGCAAGCTGAATCCTGACCCCCTTCCTGGGCCTGATCCACCTTCATGCATCAACGCGAACCTACACCGGCAATTGAGCTGGCGCAGGTCCGAGTGACCCATGGCAGCGGCTGGGGGTTACCCCAGGGCAAGGGAACTAATATTCCCTTACCCCGAGGAGGCCTCCAGTGGCCAAAAATCCCGAGGGAAACAGCGGAAGGTGCAACAGCGCCACTGCATCGCCGCACTAGGATTTAGTTAGGATTGGGCTGCCCAAGTATTTGTTTGTTTAGAAAAATGAAACGCCATTTTCCCCTCAAAAAAAATTCAAAGCAGCTCACAACAAACATTTAAAAACAGAGCACAATAAAAACAGTCAAACACAACAGCCAGTAAAAAAAAAAAAGTTATCTAGATAGAGCAGACAAAACAGAGCAGAAAACAGAGCTGTGTCCCATTAAACCTTGTGATTTCCTGTTGCCAAATTTCCTTCTTTGGAATCTTCAGGCTCTCCACTAATACGATTGAAGAGAATAAGGCAGGAAACTTTACCCTCTGGTATAGCAAAGAGCACTTATCAGCAAATATTCTGAAGTGTAACTGGTGGAATAATTCTCCAAAGGAAGTGAAGGATGCTCAACAGCTTTCGCCATTTCAGTCTTAAGTGGAGAAAACAGCAGGCAAAAAAGCCTCCGACTGAAAAGAGACAACCTTGTCAAGGAACCTTCAACCTTTGTGTTTAATGACAGGCTGTTGCTCTTCTTTTTATAGAATCGCTCATGTGGTCTAAAATCAATGCACGGATTTCTTCTCCAGCTTTGTCTTGGGCTCCTTGCAGAATGGCTTCTGACATTTTCAGTCAACTGAAGCAGCTTGTATTGGGGTCCCTCATGACCTCTGCCTGGCCAGATCTCAGTGCCTCAGTTCTATTCTTATCCTTGATGCTTCTTTTCTCGGTATTGCTTTGAAGCCGTTGATCATACCCCCGTGTACCTTGAGTTTTTGGAGCAGTGACTTTTCAATATATAACTGCTGCTCTCGATAGTTTTCTTCTGATCATTCTTAATATACTGTGTATTTCGTGCAGTCTCTCTGTTCCCCAAAGTCTAGGCCGTTGCCCTTTCTACCTCATCATTCATCTTCAGATGAGCATGCAAGCTTGCATGGCTTCAACTCTAACACATCTATGTCTGTAACTCCTAACTTACAGCCCAATCCTGTGTAAATTTTGCACCAGTGTAACAGTAGATCCACCGGTGTAAGTGCACATATGCCAGCGTAACTTGCCGTATGCCGACGGACACAGGACGGACACTGGCGTAACCCCCCTTGGACATCACGCATGCACAGTTCGGATGCAAGACAGATGCCAGCGCAACTCCACTGGTGCAGAGAGCATTTCAGGGGGCCTCTGAACGCCCTCAGAATGCCCCCTGTGCCGGCGGAGTTGCAACAGCGTCCGTCCTGCATCCGAACTGCGTATGGGTGGTGTCCGAGGGGGGTTACTCCGTTGGCATACAGCAAGTTACACTTGCATAAGTGCACTTACATCGGTGGATCTACTGTAACACCGGTGCAAGTGTTACACAGGATTAGGCTGTTATTGCATAAGAAGGGATCGTACGGTATATGCCTTGAAGTTTTTGCTCTCAGGCTTGAGTTAGATGGACTGTACGAAATGGTTATTGCAAATGGTTTGTACTACTCACAACACAAGACAGAAGAGCTTCATACTCGTAATGAAGACCATCAGTAGTAATATAGGAGAAAGTTTCAACAACTACCCTGCCTTTCATGATATTACAGCAAGTCCTGAAGTATTTGGAGGTAGGTAGCAATGAACAAAAATGTCCAAATTGTTGCAAATGGTAGGTAGAGAATCTAACAGGCCTTAGCAGCTCTCAAGTCTAATGTCCACATGTGGTGGTAGCCTCTTTCTGGCAGTGAAGAAGACTGTTCTAGGACAGTATAACTCTGGGACACGTCCTAAATGCAACAAATTCATTTCATGTCTTGATCATTTCAAATGCTGCACCAGGGAAACAGAAATACTCCAGTCCAGAGGATAAAGCAAACCCTTCTCCCTCACTCTTTCTGGTCTAATTCTCAATTTTAACCCTCAGAAAAACCCATCTCAGGACGCTAACCTTTCTGAAGCTGTTTCCAATCACTGCAGAGAAAATTGATAACATCTTGAAAGAAAGAGTGCTTTCAGGACACTGAATCACCCAGCTGAAATGTGATTCTAAGAGCTTTTCCTCGCTCATAAGGTAAGAGGCAACACCTTGGAGGTAATCTCTGAATCAGTGAGATGACCTTGTATCAAGACTAATGAAGAATCATCAAACCCCATCACCTCCCAGTGCACACACAGCTATTCCACCTCTATTCGAAACAGAACAAAGGTCCAAATCAAAAGAATTTGAACTGCAAGAGGCAGTGAGCACTGGCTCTTCTATCTGCTCCAATGTCATCTTTCAAAGCTGCACAGTTGTGGGACACAATATGATTATATTCAGTGTCCTGCAGCACACCAAACTACATGCTAGACTGTGCAGTGAAGCCTTACAATCTCTATTGATTTCAGCTGATCCAGCGTTAGGACAAAGCTTTGCAGATCAGGGTGCCAAAGCTCTGTTCTGACACCAGATCAGCTGAAATGATCTGAACACCAGTTATGTGTACTTTATTTTATCCAGATTCACTATGTGTCTTCCCATAGGCTCTTGTCAACAGAATTCTATTTAATTAGAAAATGTTTATTCCACTTGTCTCATACAGATGCTCAAAGCAGCTTAAAATGAATAATATGCATACTGTTGTCTCCCCCCCCCCAAAAAAAAACCCACAAGATTGTAAATGTTGATCTGTTAAGTAGAATAACCCACAATGCAAACTAGGGTAAAACTTTTATTAGGACTACTCTAAGAGTCACAAAACATTAAACAGCTGCGTTCTACAGAACTTTTTATCAGGCAAGATAGAAAGCAAAAGAACAGGAGGAAGAACGAGGAGCATGTTGGAGATACCCCAACAGCCTGGCAGTTTGTAGACTCTCAAGCTGAAGTTCAGAAGGCTTTTAGGAAGACCTGGATGAGCCTCCAAGGGTGTGAGATGGTTTCAATATGCACCAAGGGCTGCTTGAATAAAGGAAGCAAAACATAGCTGTGCCTTTTTTTTTTCTTCTTAGAAATATAAAACCTGGAAGTTACTCTCCTTCCATATAATCTGACCCATCCTTGGGGTCAAGACTGACACTGAACCCAGCATTACACTTGTCAAAAAGTACATTTGTCACATACACTGTGAAGGAAGAAATTGTTTTTTATATATCACATTGGACCTTCCCCTTGAGGCCAAACACATTGTGTTACAGCCCAATCATGCAGCCATGCCACTAGTGTGCGTGCTGCATCCTGGGGGGGGGGGGCAGTCCCTGAAGTCTCCTCCAGGTAAGGGAACACTTGTCCCCTTGCCCCGGAGTAAAGCTCTGCTGCGATGATGGATCTACTCAGACATATACCAGCAATTTTATTGGCACAAATCCGAGTGAACCTGGGAAGGTGGATCGATGCAGGGAAGGATAGGATAGAATATTGGTGAAGCTGCTGCTGCTGCCAATACCACCCCCTTCCAGGCCTCGACACACATCCCTCCCAGTCCCATTCTCCGCCCTGTTCTTCCCCCTCCCCACCCCATTCCGCCTACCCCACCCCCTGCCCACCCCGTGCCAACTTCATAGTAACAGAGCTCTTCTGGAGGCCAGTGGTGCTGTGCCGCGGCTGTTCACCACTTGCATGCTGCAGCGGTGGCCTGGCTGCACAGAATGGTGGGTCACACTTTGCAACTGAACTGCCATAAAGCATACTGCACCCCTGGAACGCATGTTTTGGCAGCGGGCCCATAGGATTGGGCCATTAAACAGGTAATGTGGCTTCTGTGTATCTTTTGTAAAAAAAATTAAATAGCAGCCAAAGAGAAGGTGATCAGGATTATGGTGCATGGGGAGAGGGCAACCCTTTCAACCCTGCATGATCCTAATGAAAATGCCCCCCCCCCCGTCGCCCAGCTGCTATTTGCTGCAAGAGGGAAGCTGCCCTTTGCACCAAAGTCAGCTTCCCTCCCCCAGCAAGGGGAGAAGCATTTTCACTGGGACTGCAGTGCAAGGAGAAAGGATTAAATACAGTACTCTCTTCTAGTACACCATGATCCTGCCTGCTGGGCTCACCGTGGCTGCTCTTTATGTTTCAAACACACACACACACACACACACACACACACACACACACACACACACACACACAGAGAGAGGGGGGGGGCAAACTATGCATTTAACATAGCATGTCATTTGGCCCTTAAATTATCAGTAAAATATTTTTAGATCATATTTTTAGCTGGTAGCCTCATGTCAGCTACAAGGGCCTGAAAGGGGGGGTAGGATACGGTGTCCTGCTTCTGACAAGGACGCCGATCCCTCCCCCTCCCCGGCCAAATCCACCCTAATTGCCCACCCCTGCCCCACCCCGCCCACCCTCCCCTAGCCCCTACGCTGCTCAGGGTGGCCTTACCTGCTCTGAAGTGCACAGGGCCTGGATACTGCGCCAGCATGTTTGCAACACCTGGCGCCGGCACTGAGGTCACAGCACCGGCACCCGTACTCAATAGGATCGTGCTGTTAATCTGATATAAAAGTTAGCAGATTTTTTCCACTGCGATTTCACTTTCCCTCAAATTAGTTCTTACAGATGTGAATCTTTTACTCTCTAGATTGCAAAAAAACAAACAAAAACCCATTTCCACTGTGACAATTTGTGATGCTTTCCTTATCATCAGGGGGAGTAGCAAGAAGCATACTTAAATCACTACACCAAGCTTAAGCTGGACCATTAAACTGAGCAGCATGACATATTTTAGTGGCATGCCATACTACTAAAGAAGTTGGAAGATAAGGAGAAAATTGATGCTGTAATGTGGGCTCCAAAAACTTAATTAAACTTAATTTGTCACAAGAATCAATGGCAAGATCTTCAGCCGCATCCAATAAATGAAGCCATATCATTTCCTCATAGCTCAACTTGCTGTTAAACAAGTTGTGGTTGGAAGAGGGCAAGAACCATATTGGTATAATGGCTATTACATTGTGATTCTGCTAATCTATTTGAAGATTCATAAACTAGATTTATATCTGTTTTAAAATCAGAGCCTATCCATTTTGAGGTAAGGCAATAAATCTGAGGATGAAAGCAATAGGTGATTGAAGAGCCTTGGCTAATGGTTCCCAATTTTATTTCCCCAAACATTAAAGTTCCTCCAGTGAAATGTAATTGCAAAATGCTGTAAGCTCCTCGAGCATCAAGGCACATGATATAGCAATCTTGTCAAAGCTAAGCAGGCATCTCTCCGGGTCTGGTCAGTGCCTGGATACGAGAATGCCTGGAACACTGTGCAAGCCACCTGGAGTTCTATGGGGGGGAAGTTGGGCTACAAACATAGCACATACTTTTTCAGGTCCTCTTGCTAATCAGATTTCTGGTTTGACAGTCACAGTTCTTCTTGGTATCTTTTGTCAGAATGCCTCCAACAGGACTGGTCCATCCAGGAGGCCAACTGAAGCACTCGCCTCAGGCAGAAGATTGATGGGAGGCGCCCACCTCTGTCTGTCTACTCACCTCCACTCCTCCTCCTCCTCCCATTCCCTGGACTGGAAAAGGAAGAGAGGGATGCTTTAGCCCACCACTCCCCTCTCCTTCACACTTCCTCTTTCTTCCACTCTATCCCCCTCTTCCTTTTCCAACACAGGGAGTGGGAGGAGCAGAGGCCGGCACATCATCAAGTAAGGGAGGCAGGATTTAGCATGCCGCCTCAGGCACCAAGAGGTCTTAGGCCAACCTGGGCGCCTATCCTCTGCATTTCACACCACACAAAACTTCTACATCTTACTATTGAGAGGATCAAGACATCATTCCAAATTCACTGAAAGCTTGTACACACACTGTCCTTGTGTAAAAGACCATTACTATGAGCTACAGAGAACTTATGAGTAGTGTGCACATGCTAAATATTGGTAGTACCAGTAAGTTACCAATATTTGTTTTTAACCAGTTGCTTACAGCTCTGATGCATTCTATGTGCTTATATAATCATGCAGTTAAAAATGGATATTTGGTGACATGTAAACACTACAGGTGATTTAAAGCCACATCATGCCATGACCCTGAGACACAGGACTGGCTGGTTCAGACAACCCAACAAATGTGGACTGTTGAGCCATAAGCACAACCCAAAGCTTCCTGAGCTTACATTCTCTCCTCCTCCTCCTCTTCTTACTTCCTTCACTCATGCACTGCCAACATATTGTGTAGTTTGGCAGAATGGGCCAATCTACACATTATGAGGAACACATAGTTTGGCTGGAGGTTCTTATCTTTGAAATAGTGGAGGGGGGGCTCACAAGACAGGGGCAACCACAGTAGGGGTAGGGAGATGATAATAACTTGCCCCACTGCAGTTTTGAACCTGATCATGCTCCTCAACCACAATGGAACCTTTTTTTCTCCTGTAAATAGTACATGGGGGAAGGTGTGGTGTCCTACCTCTCTCTACAAGTCCGGGTGGCTTGGTTGCCACAATTTGGGCAGTCCGAGGGCTGTTGGCGCAATCAGTGATGATGAAGTCATCACCGGGAACCTCAGAGGCCCAGCAGCGATGGCTGGGACCAGATGTTGGGAGGGATCAAACACTGAGAGGGGGTGGAGCTTGGAGGAGCAGGGGGGGGGGGGTTAAAGGGAGTAGGCAGAGGGGAAGGGAGCCAGGAGAAAGAAGGGTAAAGTAGCAGCAACAGAGAAGGGAGGCAAAGGGGAGAAAGTAGGATGAGGAGAGGAGGCACTCAAGGAAGAGGTACAGCAAGGGACAAAGGGTACAAGGGAAGAAGGAACAAGAAGGAAGCCAAGTGGGGAGAAGATGAGGGGGTTAGATTGAGGAAACAAGGAGGGAAGAGAGGCATAGAGAACGGAGCACAAGGAGGTGGAAAGCCTTCCAACACCTTCCTTGACTCTCCCCTCCCACTCCAAGGACCGGGATCAACACCCAAAGCCTATGGGCATTGCAAGCTGGATAAAACACTCACCCCTGTATTACCAAGCCTAGTTGGTGTCCCTTGCTGGTCACGGCCATCCCTATCAGGGACCCCTACTAGCATAACCTGAAGGAGTTTCTTGTGAACCACCAGAGTGGGATCCCCCAGTGCACAGAACCAGGGGAGTAAGGAAGAGGAGTTAGTTTAGATAACCCTGATGTAAAAGTTTTTGCTTTCTGTTTTGCCAAACCTTAAATGAGCCCTCTCCCGGCAGCAAGCTCCATGCTTCGGACTAGTCTACTGGCCACCAACAAATGTCGCCATGTCCTACTCTCCCCCCCCCCCCCCGGATGTAGAACTGTCCCTTGGAGTTGGCAGAGGATCACAGTGTCCTCCACAGGGGGTAAGACAATTGGGATTAGAACCATGGTGGGAGCAAAGTTCTAAAGTCCCTTGTTGTATCAGCTACAGGCCTTGGGGTTCTGTGCTGCTGGAATTAGTGTTCTGGCAGCGCAAGGTCCTTTGCGGCAGTGTGACATCCAGCCCATGCACTTCCAGGCCACAGCTGCAAATGGGCAGCGGCGCAACATGTGCTGCAGCAGCTCAAGGCCTCCATTGGCTCAGGTACGTTGGTGGAGGAGATGTGTCACGGGGAGGGAGAGTTTTGAGGATGGTCAGGGGAAGACAAGGGGTGAGGAGGGGAGGGGATGGATTCAGCAGCACCAGGCTGCACCAGAACGTATCCCCTCTTTCCCCAATTGCCCCACCTCTTTTCTCTCCTTGGACCTATGCCAGCAAAATTTCTGGCATAGGTCTGAGAAGACCAGGTGATCAGGCAACCTACCAGGAGGTAATTAAAAAATATTTTTACTTAGCTCCTGCTGGCTGTCATCAGTCTATCCATAGAGGGCCCTGGTGGGATGAGAGAGGGAAGGAGGAGGAAGAGTCAGTGGGGAAAAGAAAGGTGGGAAAGACAGAGGAAAGGAGAGAGGAGCAAACACAGAGAAGTAACACAATCTGTCACTAAAAGAACAAACGCTTGGTGTTTCAACCTCTCTTGCAGCATCCGACCTACTAGAGACCAGTTACAACCCCAACCCCAACCCCTGCTACGGCTTCTCCCCTTCTGCCTTGCCCCTTTGTAGAAGAGGAAATGTCAGGGAGGGGAGCAAGCCTAGATACAGCCTTCTGCAGCAGAAAACGTGCCTGGTGCAATTTGGCTTGGTCTGCTGAAGGAAAAATCTTCTCACTTTGTCTAATGTAATAATGTTGGAGGCTGATAACAGGAAAAGAATTTGATATGGCGCTGTCACAGGTTAACAGCTTGGAGAGCATCCAATGGAGCAGTTACAAGGAGACTGTAGAGGAGATTTTTTAAAAATCCTTTAAAAAAATCTCTTGTACCTTCTTCAGCGCTTGTAGGAAGTGGTAATGCTTAATTTATCTATTCCTGTCCCCTTTTCACAGAGCCTCTTAGGACACATTCAAAAAAGAAGAAAAGCATACAGAACAATCCAATCTCCTTTAAGCTCAATGCAACAACCATAATCCATTGTCAAAAAGGAGGGGACTTTGAGATGAATGGTGAGAACTAAATTCCTGTTAACTAGGACACTGTAACCCCAAAGCAGCTGAAGAAAATTAGCAAAGGAACACTGAATAATACACTGGCAAAGGGAATAATACACTGGCAAAAGTTGGCATGAGAAAAGAAAGAGTGCTCCGAATGTCTTCAAAAGTTATAACAATAGCGTGAAGACAGACCTAATTATTTTAGAGTACTGGATCCATAACGCAAGCACCCTCAATGTATTACAACCAAATACTAATACCTTTCCTCTCCTGGGTACCTTAATTAATTGGGTGCCCCTTGCATCTAATTTTTTTCATCTAAAAAAAAGTCAGTTGGGCAAGTTTCCAGCAAAAGCCATCACTGGACAGCCCAGATTGGCTAGCGCTTCTCCTGTCACCGAGAAGCCTCCTCAGACCAGTTTTGCTTTATGCTATTTTAGATTATGTCTGCCTTCACCCACTGAAGGGTTTCCTCACCAAAATGTGCAAAATTCAAATCAGGTCCGACTAAAAATCAAAAGGCTAGTTCCTATGTTACTAATCCTTCATGAGGACTACAACAGTGAGTATAAAACTGATTTTCAGCACCAAGTTCAATTGGACATTTCTTCCTAGAAAGTGTGCTTTGTGCTGCAGTCCATGCTGTTCCCGATTCCCGTCCAGTCCAATATCACTCTGGAGCAGCCATTCAGCAATACGCCACTACTGACCTAATTTAGCTATTGCTCGAGTACAAAGTTACATTTCATCAACCACAGAGTAGTTTACAAGAAAACATTGCATCAGCCTTTTTTTCTTGATAGAGTTGAGTTAGAAAACAGAATCCACCGTGATGATGGTGCAAGTGTGTCACAGCTCACTAACTTACTTCTCACCATTCACCATGAAATCCTAGCAGCTTCTCCAATGGTAACAGTTCTACTGCTCACTGACAGTTGATTTCCTTTGTTTCTCAAGACAGAAGGCAGCTGACAAACAACCCAGCTGTTTGGCACAACCCAGATCAACAGTACAAAGCACTGAAGTCAGTACAGAAGAGTCTAAGAGAAAAGGCCATTCTCAAGGGACAAATAGCTGCCTATCAAACACTGAGGTTTGATCCACATAGGGAAGTTAAGCTTATTCTGAAACCACACGTCAAAATACAGGTAGACAATTTCCAGACTTAGGGCAGCTCTTCCTGTGACATCATCACGTTCCATATGACACAGCCCATCCCTCGAGATCATCTGGGAGGCCCTCCTGAGGGTGCCATCATTGGCTGAGGCTCAATTGGCAGTGACAAGGGGGAAGGCTCTCTCCATAAATGTGCATCTGATAAAGGAAGCATTCGTTAAATTGCATTAGCAAGATTGGGCTGTTGGCAAAGTCCTGGAAACAATCTGGACCGACTTGCATGTTGGAATCTTTATAGATGCCACTGCAGCCTCACAGATATGTTAATTATTCAACATCCCGGGGGCATCAGAAGATTCTGGTTGCAACCCATTTCCCCAGGTTCTCCAACCTGTCTTCCCCCAAACCAACTCTCCACGTAAGCTCATGTTTATACATACACACACACAATCTCAGAAGAGACATACCTGTAGCCTCACACACTCCTCATTTATTTTCTATCGTCTGTCCAGCTCTGCTCATATTGGATTCATCATTCCAAGCCTAGCATCCTTGCCTTTGAACAACACCCGTAACCTGATTCTGAAACAGGAGGCAAATCATCACATTTCAATATAGGAAACATTAATAAGGCAGGGCAGGAAGGCTCAGTCCTAGAACACCTCATGACACCTTTTGAGTGTGTTTCAACAGAGAGCTGAATTCCATCTTCTTCAGTCATCTGCAGAGGAACTGTCCTTGGATGGGTGACACTCAATGACTGGGGTACTACATTACTGAGAGACGAGATGTCTCTTTACAAGGGTGACTTCGTAAACTGGTGAGATTATACACAAGAATAACACAAAGTGAAATTCATAAGCACACCTATCAAAGCCTTCCTCTTTTTTTTCTTTTCCGCTGCCTACCTGCACTAACGTCACTACAGGGGGGGCGGAGCTGTAAGTGCTGCTGAAATCCGAGCCTCCCTTACACAGACAAACGAAGCGGCCCGCCCCCTCACCCAAGCAGCCTTTCAGAGAAGCGAAAACAACAGGCAGGAGACTCGCTTCTCTGAACGGCCGAGGGTGAGGGGGCGGGGCTGTTTCGTTCGTCTGTGTAAGGGAGGCTCGGATTTCAGCAGCACTTACAGCTCCGCCCCCCCCCCGTAGTGACGCCAGAGCCTACCTGTGTCCAGGATGAGCATTGCAGCCCCTGTCCTTGCATCCACCAAGCCCCCCAGGAGAGGCTGCTACCTCCCATGTATGGCCAATGATGAGCCCTGTGCTGTGCTAGAGTCACCGTCCTAGACGAATGAGATTATTTGCATTGCTACCAAAGTAGTTGCTATAGCTAGCACTGCAGGCAGCAGGTGAGCCCCAGGCAGGTCCTGCGACTACTTATGCCTCTCCCAAGGCAGGCTTCCTGGTTGCTGAGGCAACAGGGACGCCAGGGAGATGGGTTCTGGGCTGAAAAGGTGGCAGGGCTGTGCATACTCACAAGGCAGGCCCCAGCATCAAGGGTTTCGTCAGTGGCAGCAGCAGCAGGACAGAATAAGGCTGAGGTGATGCAGGGGGGGAGGCACCCGGGGCAGGGTGCAGCCGGGTTGCCCCCCCCCGAGCCGCGATGTCAGAGCGTCACTAGGGTGACGCGTGCCCCCTGCCCCAGGGTGACTCGAGTCCTAGTGACGCTACTGGGTAGCAATAGTGCCCAATGTGCCAATGTGTCTCCACAGCCACAGAAGGAGAGTTTAGCCTGAGAAGGAGGTGCTGTGTAACCCCCTTCCCTCTTCAAGCCAAACTGAGGCAACAGTAGAAGGCTTTCCAGGAAAGGCAGCGGGATCCTTCCCAAGTGGATGGAGAGGGTGGATGGATGCAGGAGGCCCAGCGTGGTACTATTGTGAGTATGACAAGGGAGGAACACCTGCCCAACCTGAGAAACTAAAGATGGGAACCAAACAAATGACTGCTCCTCCTTAACGGAGAGGTATTGTGCCTGTCAGTGATCATGGAATCTTCTGGCTCTGAAATATGACTTAATTATTCTGGTTAGAAAAACATGCAGCTTAGCAAAAAGGTATGAACTCAGCAGAGGCAATTGCACTGGAAATGATAAATGCTCTGGTCATTCACTCAATTCTCTTTCTTATTTGGATGTGTCTGGCCCTGTAGAATCCAACTGAGAGACATGAATAAGCTGCAATTTAGGAGCACTCCTGTCTAATAAATGTCTGTGCCTTGCTAACATATATACCAGCAATGAACTACATTGCAGTTTGAACTGAATGGGGCCTCCTTCTGAGTAAACATGCTTTGGACCAGCCTGGAACTTTTATTTCTTGCAGGTCTTGTATAAGACACCTTAACTTCATGAAACGTTTAGATGATATTATTATTATTATTATTATTATTATTATTATTATTATTATTATTATTATTATTATATCATAAGCACGCATCATTTAAAAGATCAAGTTTAGAATCCATAATTTCAAATTTGGTAATCACTCTTACTATCCATCCTTGTGTTCTTGTGTATACTATACTTCCTTGTGTATACCTGCTATTGTGTATACCTTGTGTATACCTTCCTGTATACCTGCTATTTCATCTTTTATCCCAACAATTTTCTAACCATTACTCTTATTATTTGTTTGCTTGTTTGGAGGTATTTTAATTTTATGTTATTGTGAGCTGCCTTGGTAGACAAGAAGGGCAGAACAGAAATGTTTCTCAGTAAATAAATAACACTACATAGTACCACCAGTGTACATGGTGCTTTACAGAGTAAAAAGATAGGACTCTGCCCCAAGAGGCTTACAACTGTCACAGGGGTGATGACAACAAAGGGAGGTGCAGGGATGGAGGCAGAGGAAAACGGGAAGCATATGCAATTCTTTCAGCTCCACGTTCTTAAACTTTATTTCAGTGGGGAATGGGGACCCTTTCATACCTTACCCATTTTCACCTAGATTTGATAAGAACCTTTATTGAACACCTGTGTTTAAGGGTAGTGTCAGGGGTTGCCAAGAGATCATATTTATCAGAGGGTCCACCTGGCCATGCCCACCTTTGAACCATCAGTACCAGTGGTAGCAGCACTAGCGTCGCTGGAGCGTGGCGGGGGGGCGGGGCGCCAGGGGGTGACGCGCGCCACCCTTGGGACGCTCCGAGGTCGGCCCGGGAGCCGGCCTCGGAGCGTCCGACCCCGTCAGCGCTCCAGGGCCTTCTGAAAGAAGGCCCATGCAGCGCGTTCATCCGGGTATTTTTTGAATTTTCGCGCATGCGCAGACCATTTTGAGGGCAAAAGGCCCTCAAAATGGTCTCTGCGCATGCGCGAAAATTTAAAAAAAAAAACCCCGGATGAACGCGCTGCATGGGCCTTCTTTCAGAAGGCCCTGGAGCGCCGACGGGGTCGGACGCTCCGAGGCCGGCTCCCGGTCCGGTCTTGGAGCATCCGGAGGGCGACGCGGGGGGGGGAGGCACCCGGGGCAGGGTGCAGCCGGGTTGCCCCCCCCCGCGCCGCGATGTCAGAGCGTCACTAGGGTGACGCGCGCCCCCTGCCCCAGGGTGACTCGAGTCCTAGTGACGCTACTGGGTAGCAGTAGTGCCCAATGTGCCATTGGGGGCAGGTGGGGGTGCCATGGGGGCCCAGAACAGGGCTATATCCCATGGTCACCAACAACCTGGTGCTAGCACTGCCTCTGTTGCAGAGTACAGGTTGGAATTAGATGTTACGGCAGACATGGGACTTCTACATGATACAGCCCTATATCTCATTCCCCTGTAACATCTAGGAATATGTTACCATGCTGTGAGTTTTCCTGCCCTGCAACCAGCAGCCATGAAGCAAGAATGGGCAGAGAAAGTTGCAGTGCAATGACATCATCATGCATTGAGCATTCCTAGACATTACCAGGGAGAAGGAAACGCAGAGCAACTGTATTCAGTGGTAGCCCTTTGTCTACCATAACGACCAGTTTCAGCCTTGGCTTACATGGAGCTCTAGCCAGGCATGTTGAGCTTTGCCATTGCCTGTGAGTGTGTTCTGGAATAATCCAAATATTCTCCAGCAGCTGCACATTGCAAGGGAAGATTACTAGTGGTTGTCATTGGCCATGGATACTTGTCATCAAGGAGCCACTAACAGGCTTTCAAGGAACCATGGAACACAACTTGAAAACTATGCTTTGATCCTGTATAGTAGCTGACCATACAGAAGCACCTGTGTGGGTAAAGAAAGCCAAAGAATGGACAGGATACTGTGCTCTGTTCCGGTCACCATAGATCAAAAAATATTAGAGCTGAATAGGGTAACAAAGAGGGCAAACAAAATGATCAGCTTGGAGCACCTTCTCATGGAGGAACAACATTTGGGGGGGGGGGGGTTAGCTTGGAAAAAGGACAATTAAGGGGAGACCTAATTGAGCTCTATAAAATTATGCATGGTGTGTAGAGAGTTTGCTCCCTCTCTCAACACTATAAAAGCAGGGGGAATCTAATGAAAGGAGGTACAGTACTTCACACAGTGCATAAGTAATCTGTGGGATTAATTGCCACAAGATGTGATCGTGGTCACTAGCTTAGATGGCTTTGAAAAAATTACACACTATCATAGAGGCCAGGTCTATCAGTGGCTACTAGTCATGATGGCTACTATGCACTACCTCCAGATTCAGACCTAGCCTGCCTCTGAATACCTCTTGCAGGGGAGTAATGATGGGAGAGAAGAATGATTTTTCTCTCTTGCTCATCATGGGCTTTCCAGAGGCAGCTGGTGGGCCACTGAGAAACAGGATGCTGGACTAGATGGACCTTTGGCCTGATCCAGCAGGGCTTTTCTTAGGGTGATTCACATGAAGAAATGGTGGGAGGGAGGATAATATAAATGAAGCTGTAATGGGTAGAACATGGCCAGCGGGTGGTGCAGTGGGTTAAACCGCTGAACCATGAGCTGTCGATCGAAAGGTCGGCAGTTCGAATCCGCGACGAGGTGAGCTCTCGTTGCTTGGCCAGCTCCTGCCAACCTAGCAGTTCCAAAGCATGTTAATGTGAGTAGATAAATAGGTACCGCATGCGGGAAGGTAAAAAGCGCTCCGTGTTCCAACCGCATGCTATGCGCTGCGGCAAGGAGAGTCATGCTGGCCACATGACCACGGAGGCATCTTCGGACAACGCTGGCTCTTCGGCTTTGAAATGGGGATGAGCACCACACCCTAAGAGTCGGACACAACTGGACTTAATTGTCAGGGGTCACCTTTACCTTTAATGGGTAGAACACCACGCCATAAATTTCATTCTATGTATTAGAGACAAAGGATAGTTCTTCCAGATCCTCATCATGTGCTAGAACCATTCATCCACTCAAATTGAGATAACATGATCTCCACTAAGACCCAGCGGACCAGATACAAACTGCTTTGAATTTACTATGATTGTTGTTTTTGGCTCTTGTTTGTTTTTTAAATTTTTAAAACCCCATGAGCAGTACAGACAAATTGAATATATAACATTCTTTTCTGCCATTTAGGCAAATAGCAGTCCCTTAGATCCAAAGGGTAAACACAATAAATAAATAAAGCTGTTGAAATGTTCCTGAATTCTCAGTCCCAGAGTAACAGTGAACTAACGACTCATTGCCTCTATATCTGTACTGTAGTGCACCGGCAAAACCCTCTTCTTACCTGCGGATTGCAAGAACCAACCAAGGGCAGGTTCAATGGCTGCAGGAAAAGGTCTTGCCCATTCAGAAATGCTGCTCGACACAATCACAAGGGCCTCCCCTACTGCACGTGCCTTGGAGGAAACCCTGACAGAAGCTGGCCCAGATGAGAAGAGAGCAGCTGCAATTTAGAATTACACAACTAATTCCAGATAAGAGAGCAAGAGCATAATTTATTCCAGCTTCAAATGGCAAGTGGAATTTAAGGAGCCTACATTTAATTACGCAGACAGATTTAAGGCTCTTGATAAATTCTGACCACCTTTGCTGTTGGAAAAAGGTGCCAAAAGATTTTTAATGACCCAGACTATCAAGGGCTTTGACTTTGAGTCACATCTCAAACGCAAAGGCAGCAGGCTAATGGGGAAGCGAAAGCTCCTCTGCACCACAGCCACCAGAAGAACCACGGCGGGAATGCCCTCACGTCACCATAGTAAGTGGAAGCGGTTTTCCAGGTACTAACTACTTTATATCCCTCAGGAAAACTATGCATACTTGACTATTAACAGGGCTTCAATGTTGTTCAATCAATTACATTAATCAGTTAACCGGTTGATTGACTAAACATGCCCTAATCAGGCAGCATGTTTTAAGAATTAATTATTTTTATACATGTTTTTTATTAAAAAAAAAATGGGTGGTAGGCACCATTTTAAACTATAGTCCCATTTTTTTACCCACAACACATGAAGCTGTAGGGTGGCCCCAGCTTGAAACAAGGAGGTTTTTTAAAACCCTTTCTTTCCGTATCATTTTCCCAATTCAAACTCCTCTCCAAGAGCGATTTGCCCTGCCAAGAAGAATGGTATGGTCCGTATGGACCACCTCCTCCCACACAAATCTTCCCACCCCCTTCCTTCATCTCTAAAGGCTCTGCTCTGTGTTCCCTCGTGGTCAGAAATTTGGTTGGGGATGATGTGGGTCAGGGCCTATTTGACAGCCCCTAAGCTGTGGAACTCTCTGCCACTGCAGGCTTGTTTAGCCTCCTCACTGTTGCCATTTCATTTTTGCTGGGCATTTCAGTTGTGTTGATTATCCCCCTGCTGAGTTGGTTGATGTGTCCCTGCTGCTCTTTGACCTATTTTAAGTATTACTAAGATATTTTAATAGTTTTGTTTATCAACTGCTTGGGTTTTTATATACTGAGATGTAAAAACTGTTTTATTTCTCTAGGGTCCAAAAGGTGGGATGTTGTTGTTGTTCAGTCGTTAAGTCGTGTCCAACCCTTCGTGATCCCATGAACCATATCCCGCCAGGCCTTCCTGTCCTCCACTATCTTCCTGAGTTCGCTCATTTTCATGTTTGTTGCATCGGTGATGCTGTCTAACCATCTCATCCTTGGCCTTCCCCTTCTCCTTTTGCCTTCAATTTTTCCCAGCATCAGAGTCTTCTCCAGAGAGTCCTCTCTTCGCATTAGGTGGCCAAAATATTTGAGTTTCAGCCTTAGTACCTGTCCTTCCAGGGAACAGTCAGGCTTGATTTCATTTAGAATTGACTGATTTGATCTCCTAGCAGTCCAAGGGACTCTCAGGAGTCTTCTCCAGCACCACAGTTCAAAAGCATAAAGGTGGGATACAATCCACAAATAAACTTGCAGAAAGAGAGAGAGAAAAAAACATCATGACCCAAATGACCACTACCAATTTGCATATAATCTGCACATTATTCTTATGAAAATTTCAAATTCCCAATTACGGTTGATCTAAATTTATTTATTTATTTATTTATTTATTTATTTATTTTATGCCCCGCCCTATCCCATGCCGCGCCAGTGGGTGGCGCAGCGGGTTAAACCGCTGAACCATAAGCTGTCGATCGAAAGGTCGGCAGTTTGAATCCACGACGGGGTGAGCTCTCATTGCTTGGCCAGCTCCTGCCAACCTAGCAGTTCCAAAGCATGTCAATGCGAGTAGATAAATAGGTACCGCTTGCGGGAAGGTAAACAGCGCTCCGTGTTCCAGCTACATGCTACGCGCTGCGGCAAGGAGAGTCATGCCGGCCACATGACCATGGAGGCGTCTTCGGACAACGCTGGCTCTTCGGCTTTGAAATGGGGATGAGCACCACACCCTAGAGTCGGACACGACTGGACTTAATTGTCAGGGGATACCTTTACCTTTTTATCCCATGCCAAAGCAAATGCCCAAGGCGGCTTACAACATCAAGCTAAAAATACACATAATTTAAAACAATACATAAAATACATTTAAAACAATACAATCCACTGGGGGGGGGGTGGCAATATAGAGAAGAGAAGCAGTGGAGCAAAACATCTTGAGACCCAGAAGTCAGACATCAACCCATCACCCAAATGGTAGACGAAACAAAAATGTTTTGAGCCTTCTCCGAAAAATCATGAGGGAGGGGGTAGTTCAAATGTTACAATATTACTGCTCTACGATTGTTAGCCTTAAATGGAGAAAAAAATGAGTCAGCTCTAAAAAAAAATGATTATCGAAAGAGATGTCAAGAGAACTGAAAACTACAGTTCATTTATGGTTGGTGATTTGACTGGTCAAAAACAATTACTGACTAATTAAATACAGGATAGTCAAATAATTGTAAAATGTTTAAGTGCCTTATGTCTCCTTTTTTTATTAACTGTCACAACAAGAGGCTTATGTTAATTGTCCAAAAATGGAAAAATTCAAAACAACTGTTCATAACTAACAATATTATGAAAATATAAATGTACTGTATATAAATCAGTTTCAAGAGACTGAACAATTCTTGTTAGCTTTTATCCCTAAGCCCCAAGGATAACACAAATAGTTACAAAACTCAATAAAATAAAATATGCATAGCAATGATTAAAAAAAAAGTTTAGTTTTCCAATGCTATTATAAGACCCTGGGGCAGAGGAGGGGGCTGTTCCTCAATGAGTGTGTGCACAGGCATAACTAGGGCGGACCCTGAGGGGCACCTTCTCTGGGTGCTACGCCAAGGGGGGCACAATTTTGGCAGCGGCGGCTTCTTCCCAATCTCGCTGCTGCCTGACTGGGGGGGGGGAGGGCAGATCAGATCCGGGAAGGGGGTGGGTTTGGTGGCAGCTGCAGCAGCAGCTGCCGAATCCTAGCCCTGGACCCAATCCTGCGGCAGCAGCGGCACAGGTCCACACAGACCCACACCAGTGAATTCACTTTCACAGGTCCAAGTAGACCCTTCCACACTGTGGAGGCTTACCTCAGGTAAGGGAACAAATGTTTCCTTACCCAAAGGACACCTCCGCAACTGCCCCCCGCAGGATGCAGCGGTCGCCATTTTGGCATCGCTGCATTGGTGGGGGGAATAGATAGGATTGGGCTCTAAGAAAAGCTTAGCATCACATTCTAATCTAACTAATCATTGTCTATTTCTCAGCAGCCGCTATGGGGCTCAATCGCTGGTGCAAATCCGCATTTCTCTGTGAAGGCGGATCAGGCCCAGGAAGGGGCTCAGAATTTGGGGTGCGCTGCTGCCACCAATCCCGCCCCCTCCCAGATCTGATCCACCCTCCTCTCCACCCCCATCACCATCACATTCTGCCCACTCCCTCCCCCATTCTGACCAACCCCCACACTGTTCACCCCCTCCCCACCTCCCTCCATCCCCCTATGTGGCCTTACCTGCTCCTGCGGGTGTCTCCCTGCTGGCAGGCCTACAGCGTGCGTCAGTAGAGGCTGCTTTGCGACAGCCGTAAAGCAGCCTCCGCTGATGCAACACTAGTTACACCAGTGGGGGAGGCAGTCAGGATTGGGCTGATAGCTAGTGAAAAGCGCTCCTACACAGTTTGGCAGAGATTGTCAACCAAGCCATGCCCAGTGAAGCTGATGAATGAAGATCATTACCCCAATCAGACAGGACTCAATTATAACATTTTTGTCAATAAAAAAATATCCTAATGAATGTGGAATGGCATTAAACCCAAAGGTTGGGTGAAAATATCTCCAGATTCTTTTGACGTCTACTCTATCTAGTGATAGACATTTGTTGTCCCAGAAAAGCTATATTACATGTTAATCACATTAACATTCACTAGACAGCGTCACCATGAAACAATTCAGATGTTTCCAACAGAAAAGCTCAGACTGAGTACAAAGGGATGGTAGAAAGTAGGTGAGAACTGTTTCAACATACCTTGAAGAACACAAGACACAGAGTCGGGAAAGTCACAATCTTTGTCCTTGTGTGCAGTAGAGATGAATATACCCACTGTGCAGGAGTACTGTTAAACCTGATACGGTTTTTATGAACCCGTCCAGGGTTCAACACACACAAACACTTCAAGGTTTTGTACATAGCTCTCACTTTCTTTTCCACATTAGAATGTGGTCATCTTTTTAGTGGGAAAGGAGGACCACTCTTACTATTAAAACAGAAATCAGAGTACTGTATTTGTTAGAAACCAAACACGCTGTTGGGTTGGGGCATGAAGGAGAAAACTATTTTAGGTCCTCACATTGTATAATTAATTTGTGCCAACCCAAAAAGAGCCAAAAGAAAAATTTGGTTACTGGTAATTCATACAACTAAAATGACACAGTATCTACAATGTGAGGGTCGAGAGCAAATTAGCAAATTCTCAAGCAATCAAAGACTTCTGTATCAATCCTACCTACTAGGTTCCTAATGTGATCTAAGCCAGAGCCGTAATTATTGGAGTCTGCCCTCCCAGCAGCACATAAGGCATGAAATAAAAACTGTATTTCTTGAAGCTGGTGTGGTGCCAGAGAAGAAAGTTCTCTTTTTCTACAGTATGTACAGTATATTAGAACTATTTCTACCCGTTCCGGATTGAAGTCAACAAGAAATACCTCTAGGAGGGCACATGAGCCTGCGAGGCCTTGCGTGATAGACGTTTCTGCTAAATAAAAGAGAACCTATTGATCCATGAATGATGTAGTTTAGCCCAGTTGCAAATGAAACACCATCTCTGGTTTACAGTAACAAACAGGAGGGAAAACATCACCACTGTACACAGGGCCGTTATTGACACCGAGTCCAAACTTGTGTCTTCTCAGTTGTGCAGGAATTCCCACTGAAAGAAAGGCACTTGCAAATGTTCATCAGAAAGTACTGAATAAGATTTATAGGCAGCTAACGGGAAGCAGGTGATAAATAATTTAGGGCAGGCTGCCGTTATTTATGCAGCGGGGGTGTCAAGAGTGGCCCGAGATAAATTCCCTATTCGCTCACAGGCCAAAAACTGTGGACGTGAAAGATGGACTTCACTTTGCAGAGTTATTTGGCTGTGCCCATGTGGCTGTGTGTGTTAGTGTCTTACACTTGCAAGAGTAAACTGAGCACTCTTTAAACGGAAACGGTCAGAGAAAAATAAAACAAGTGGCTTGTGCCACACTGGGTGGACCATCAGAGGAGACAAAGCAAGACAAAAGTGTCATTTCACTTCCGAGTTATCACTTTTTAACAAAGGAACATAAGATTCATTTCATTTTCTCCCTAATGTTCTATTCAAGCAAGCACCACTTCAGGATTTACATGGTAGTGTGAGTACACCAGTGTTTGCTATAGTACATCTGAAGAGATGTGCATCAGCAGACATACCGTATTGTCCCAAGTATAAGACGCACCTGATTATAAGACGCACCCTTAAAGTTTGGTGCTATTAAAAAAATTTAATTAAATCACTGGCATTAAATTGCAACAGCCTGATTATAAGACGCACCCCTAGTTTAAAAACTTAAATTAGGAGAAAAAAGTGAGTCTTATACTCAGACCAATACGGTATGTTTTTTGCCTATGCTCTCCCAAAACATATGTTGGCTTTGAATATCTCAGAGAGTACAAGAGTAAGAAAACACTAAGATTCAATGCCATGCACCCTTACTTGTGAGTTAGCGAATTCAGTGAGACTGACTCCTGAGTAAATAAGCATAGCAACAGAGTGCATCCCAACCTGGAGGTTGTGACCCCCAAGGGTTTCGGGGGGGGGCGCAGGATGTCAGCTGGATGGCTCTCTTGGGGCTTGTTTGCTCAACTTGTGTTACTTTCTGCTTGCCCTTCAGCATCTCTGTGAATATTAGCTCACTTCCCCCCCCCCTCAAAAAATGAGGCTGCTTATGAGTAGCTTTAAACATGTGATTTATTCCTGCTTACTGGCATCACTTCCGGCTATGCGATGACATGACGCCATGTGATTTCACATGTCACTTCCTGTTTAATGACATCACTTCCAGCCCTAGGCTTTAGGGGGGTCCTGACAGATTGTTATTCTACAAAAGGGGGTCCCGGTGCTACAAAGGTTTGGAACCACTGCTATATTTCAACCATCTAGTCTACAATTTCATTTTCACCATTAGCCATTCAGATGCTTTTGGAATCCCAAAAATTAAGCTATGCCCTATTGTTTGTCCCCATTATCTGGTGTCAGAGAGATTTTACAATGGAGACTGATGCACAGAGGCTGTGCCCAAAGCCGCCTTTGTTGGTTTCTGAGTCCTCATTAAACTCTGCCTCCTGTTTCCAAGATTGCCTCTACAATGACAGCCTGCTTTTGTTAAACATAAGAAAGAAAGTGGAAATTCTCTAAGAAGTAAACTTCTGTACCAGACACTGTATTTCTCGCACATGTACACAGAACACCATGAAATCCCCATGGGATACGCTTTTCTGAGGACTCATGACACACTAATATGTAAATCCCCATACTCACATGGACCAGGGCTAGGGCAGTCAATTTAGTTTCCTTGACTCAAAATGATTGCTTAGCTGGAATCAGGGTGACAATTTTATGCTAAGGGCCCATACAATTGGCCCTGCACCTGTGGCTGCAACTTACAGCAGCACCCTCAAAAGAAGCCATGGAGAAGTGGCTCCTGTGGCCCTGTGGCACTGCTGAAAGGAGACCTCACACTTAAGTGGACAAGTGAAGCTTCAATGTTGGTGCAGCATTTTGAATTGTGCAGATATAAGTCAAAGCAACTGTCAAGGAACACAAAGGGGCAGCAGAAAAGAGATTGGAGTGATTTAAATGGATACATACATGGAGTGACGGGATTTCGGCAAGGGAACTATAACAGTAGTTATTAGACAGAGAGATGTACCAGCGATTGAATTATCTGCCAGGGAAAAGGAGGGGTGCCTCGTGCCTTGGCACAGCCAAAATTAAACAAGACAGAGTAGCAAAGAATACAATATGGAGCAATCATGCACCGCTCCTAGAGGGCAGAGAAGATTTATTAACTGGTTCTGTTTACTTTTTTGCTCCTTTAATCACTGCCATGAATAAGCAGTGCTTGCAGTGCTCCGAACACTTTCACAGGGGGCAAGGCAAGGGGTTACCACTCTCCCAGCATTTGAGTAGGAACACGGAGCGCTGTTTACCTTCCCGCAAGCGGTACCTATTTATCTACTTGCATTAACATGCTTTGGAACTGCTAGGTTGGCAGGAGCTGGCCAAGCAACGAGAGCTCACCCCGTTGCGGATTCAAACTGCCGACCTTTCGATCAACAGCTCATGGTTCAGAGGTTTAACCCACTGCGCCACCCGCTGGCCTCTGTATGGTATACAGAGATGCAAATTCACAATGTGATGCAGGATGGGATAAAGCCTAGATAGGCATCAGTCACTCCAAATCAGGATAGAAGTAGTAGTTTTGGATAGGCACACTCCAAACATGGGGCCAATGGTATTACAATGGGGGGCAGAATGAAGGTCCCAATTGACCACCATCCCATTTCAAACTGATTCATCTAGTGTCTGCTAGTGGTGGCTGGGATGTTTCAGTGACCACTGACTAGGCAGATCTTGGTCTGATCCAACAAGGAAGACCTTCTGTTCTTAGTGCACATTCGGGATGAATGAGTACAAATTAATGGTGCTTTTCCTATTAAAGGATCCTGAGTTCTTTGTAAGTGTAAAGCATACCTGTGGACCACAAGAATTCTGCATTGTTGTTTCAATAGTCCATGCAAGACTGAAGTCAGTCCATGCTGGCTGATGCGTCGTGTGAAGACAAAGCACAGGAGATAACATGGAGAAGCACTTGGCAGGAACCAAGAGTGCACAGGCAATGCAAAGGCGCTACAAAATGACGGTGCCGTAGTTCATGAGACTGGTGCTGCTGCAAGAGGATGACGACTAGAGGTCATTTTGGAAAATAGTGTCTGCACACCTGCTCATGATGTCTACCCAACTGATGGCGCAATTCATGCGCAATCCATGCCAAGCATTCTTATAGCCCCATTTTGAGCAGGCTCGTGTACATCAGCTTTCAGTTGATGGCAATATTGCTGCCCAATCCAATTGCTTGCCTGAATTACCACGTCTCAAGATTCTAAGGGAGTTGGTGAGAAACTGTTTGGCTGTTAATGCACAACTGATTATACCTGTGCTTGGGAATCCCAGGATCCAGACAACTCCTTCTGTGTCAAATGCTCACCACATACTAGAGGCATGGAGATTAGGACTGCTTTGCACATTCACTTTGGGGCTTTTTTCTCTTTTTACAGTGCTCTCCACCAAAGTGACTTAGCAGAAGTGTCCGTTGGAAACAAAGAAACAGCAGACTGGGGGCAGGGAGGTAGGGCCTGCTGGAACCATTAACAGCTTATACTAGTATCCTGAAGGTAGGCATTTTGGTTGGGGAGATGCAACCAGGGCCCACTATCCTTTAAGAGGAAACCAAAATGCATGTCTTTACAGCACCAACCAAAAGTGGTCCTACAACAGCTTGTTTGTCACCAGAGCCATAAAAGAAAAGCATATTTTGGCCACCTAATGCGAAGAGAGGACTCTCTGGAGAAGACTCTGATGCTGGGAAAGATTGAAGGCAAAAGGAGAAGGGGAAGGCAAAGGATGAGATGGTTAGACAGCATCACCGATGCAACAAACATGAAAATGAGCGAACTCAGGAAGATAGTGGAGGACAGGAAGGCCTGGCGGGATATGGTTCATTGGATCAGGAAGGGTCAGACATGACTTAACAACTGAACAACAACAACAACAGTATATGCAAACAATAAGCAAGCAAGTGATATTCCACTTCCATGATCTTCTGTTCATGGCAGGGAAGAACCCTATATACAAAGCTCAAAAGCAAATGTGTAAATGTCCTTAAGGTAAAGGTAAAGGTGACCCCTGACAATTACGGTAAGTCCAGTCGTGTCCGACTCTAGGGTGTGGTGCTCATCCCCATTTCAAAGCCGAAGAGCCAGTGTTGTCCGAAGACACCTCCGTGGTCATGTGGCCGGCATGACTCTCCTTGCCGCAGCACGTAGCATGCAGCTGGAACACGGAGCGCTGTTTACCTTCCCGCAAGCGGTACCTATTTATCTACTCGCATTAACATGCTTTGGAACTGCTAGGTTGGCAGGAGCTGGCCAAGCAACGAGAGCTCACCCTGTCACGGATTCGAACTGCCGACCTTTCGATCGACAGCTCATGGTTCAGCGGTTTAACCCACTGCGCCACCCGCTGGCCTTAGTCATTTGTAAATGTCCAAATCTATGGCATTTTATTGAGTGCTGAGAAGGAGTGCTTTTTGGACCTTCTCGAGAGTGTCCATATGGCTCGTTCTATATTGCAGGCCACAGACCCCTTTTTAAACTGTATGCAACCATTCCACATAAAAACTGAATTTACACAATAATGATCTCAGTCACCTGTGAAACTAAGAGCGCAATCCACACTAAAGATCCTGCAGGCAGTCCTGGGCCACCCGCCAGATTCTAACCGCCATCGGCCCGGAGGTCTACTCAGGGGAAGGGGACGTTCAGTGGGCCTGCTCGGATTTCTGCCAGCTATTTAGCTGCCGCAAGTCCGAAGAGGCTGTGTAAAGGCCGCATCAGCCCGGGGACGGGTATATGGCGACCGCCATCCCTGCCCTGCCCCAACAGCCGGCCCCCTTCACCGCCCAGACTGCCCCTGCGCCCACCGGGGGATCCCTTACCTTCTCCGGCAGCCACAGGGCAATCCGGCGGTGGAGTAAGGACTGTCTGCCAGCCTCTGCGCCGGTGGCCCTTACTCTAGAGTCGTCACAAACATGCTTTACGGCACATTTGCGACTGCTTAGAAAGGCAGGGCGCTCACTCCACCATTCTTTAGTTAGTGTGGATTGCGCTGCCCATATATGAAGTTGCCTCCTTAATGCGTCAGACCATTGATCCAGCTAGCTCATTATTGTCTACACTGATTGGCAGTGGCTCACCCAGCTTTCAGACAGGCATTTCTCTCAGCTTTATCTAGATATGTCAAAGATTGAACTTGGGAACTTCTGCATACACTCTGCCACTGAGTCCCACAAGAGTAATCTGGTGCAATTTACACCAGCTTGAGCTGCTACCAAACCAATGTACAGGTGTTTTAGGTGGTGCTTCGGCATTCCAAGATCTGGATCAGCATGCAGGCTATGCAAATGGAGGGCACAGCATCTCCTACAAGTAGCCATGGTGAATCACTTGATGGGACAGCAGTCCCTAAGAAACACAACACAGGATGGGGATTATACAATCAGGCAGATGTGGGAAGCTGATGATTTATTTTAATCACTTGTGAAAATGCCCTAGGAGTTGCAAATTACACAGCCAAGTTGTCCTGTAGGCAGGCATTAGAAAAGCAGCAGGTATTTATCCTAAGACGCATATTTATAAGCTTACATTTCCATGTAGTGCAAATGTACCAGGAAGATATCTGTTTAAGATGGGGAAGGAGTAGAACACATTCATCAGTTTTACAGTTTTGGGGGCCCCAGTGTCGGGAGGGAGGGCAGGGCATTAATCTTTTAAATAAATACAGATAGAAACATTTGAAAGATTTAGCCACACAATGTATAAAATATAAACATCCTCGGATTCAGGCATTACAGGGGATTGAAAGTAATGCCTCAGTAGGGATGAAGAAGAACATTTAAGAATTTCAAGCCCTGGAGGTTGTCAAGTGTAGCTGTGAAATGGGATAGCAGGCCAGCTTATGTTGGGAGGGAATATTTACATGCACTCCTGTGGCTCTGAGTAATTTGGAGGGCAACCTGCAGGTACCTACAATGTGGCTAAGCAGAGAAAGTAAATAACAGCACAATTCTAAGCATGTCTACTCAGAAGTGATTCCTAGGATGGAAAGTATGTACAGTATAAGATCTCAGCTAAAAAGTTGTCATGCGATATCCAGAGATACAAGGACTTTCAGCCCAATTCTTCCTATCCAGGATTGGGCTGTCAGAAGGAGGGCTTTACGACAGCAGAAGAGTCTTCCACTGTTGTAAAATGGCTGTTGATTGCACGTGCAGTGCTCCGTTGGCAGCCATTTTACAAGCGCTGCCGCAAGAAGTAGCAGCATCACAGCTTTACCTCCAGACCCCACTGTGCTCACCGGACTCGGTAAGTCAGCAGTGGGGGTGGTGGGTGGGCGGGGAGGAAGCAGGAGGACTGGGGGCATAACTGGGGAGGGGAGGCAGGAGGGGTGGATCTGGCGGCAATGGCACACGCCAGCGCTTATCTCATTGCAAACCTCCCCGTCCCTTTTCTCTCCTCAGACATACGCCACCAAGAGAGGTGGGGTATATCTGAGGAGACCCATAGGCAGCCCCAGGGCTTATGTGGAGGTATGCATAAATGTTTTTTACTTACCTCGCATTTGCCCTCAGGTGCCCCCACCACTACTGGATGCAGCATGCCCCTTTTTGGCATGGTTGCATCAACCATGCCAAAACCATGCTTTTTGGCATGGTGGGGGATAGGATATGGGCCTGAATTTAGGTCGACCATGATGTTGCATACTTTCTAACATTTGCCAGAAGAAACCTGTTTTATACAGATTAAAGTAATGTTATATTATGATAAAAAGTAAACGGGATGAGACATTTTTGTGGTGTATGATAATAAGATCTGCAAAAGTATTTTTAAAACATTGCTCAAAATATGCATTTTCCTACAGTTCAAAAAACACATTTTCTTATTTAAATGACATAAATATGTCAATTATAATCATACTACATCTCACTCTCAAAATATTAAAATGTTTAAAGATGTCTTGGTACATGCTCAGAGTGTTGCGAGATTCAGCTTTCAATAAACTAGAAAGGGTTGCGCACACCAAGTGAGTACAGTTGGCTGCTCTGCACATCAACAACTGGTACTCAGAGTGAAAACACACACAGAGAGAGAGAGAGATCTTACGCCTACGCAATAGATACAGCTGGAGGGTGCACTGAATCGGTGCTACATTAAGTGCTCCATGCTAGAAGCATGAATGTTATGCCAGCTGACAAACTGCAACAAAGTCTTTTCATTATAGGTGCCAGATCCCATCTTGGACAGCTTTCAAGGGACAATGAAACATACCATGGATGCAGATTTTCCCATAAGAACATTGCAAAATGGTGTGGAGGGGGGGGGAGTATATCTGCCAAATCACTGGCAGTCACACAGCTATTTGAGGTTCAGAAGTTCCCTCCAGACTGAAGTATAGCAGATGAATAGCGATGCTGGCAAAATGATGTTTTTAACCTCTACATGAAGTTGCTGGGCAAGGTCATCCAAGGACCTGGCCTGAAGTGCCATCAGTTATGTGAATCATGCCTACCTCAACATCCCTTTTGGGATCTGATCCACGGGTGGCACTAAGTGTTGGAGCTAGTAATGAACTGGATGTGGGCGAAGTCTCGAAACCTTGGACAAGTTTGACTTGATGCTTGGAAACGAATTACAATGGCAGCAGCTGAACATGTCTGGGAAAGGTATTCAACAAATGGATACCACCACAGAAAAGGTTGCTTCCCTGGTGACCAGGTCTTAACTATATCCAGAGAAAGAAAAAATAATGGGGAGAAGATGGTCTTTCAGATACTCAGATGATCAGATTCCAGACCATTTACAGCTTTACAGGTCAAAACTAGCAGCCTGAATTGTGCCTGGAAACAAATTTGAAGCTAATTAAGCTCTTCTCACACTGGCATAATGTGTTCAGTTCAGTCAGATTCAGTCTTGCTTAGCAGTGTGCCACCATATTCTGTATCAACCGACACTTCTTATGAACTGTTATGAAGCAGGCCCATGTCTATTGCATTGCAGTCAATCCACTAGAAGATGGATGGGGAAGGCTAATTCTGGCCTCACGGCACAATCCGAATCTTCGCCGATGCTGCAGCCTCAGTGCCGGCCTAGGGTGTTGCAAACATGCCATACATTCACAACACCCTGTGAGTAAGCAGTGCTGGCAGGAAGGCCTGTGCCGATCTGCCGATGCTGGATCCTGCTGCCAGCACCACAGAGCAGGTACGTTCTGCACTGGGTGGCAAGGGGCCTGGGGGAGGGCGGGGGAGGATGGGGAGTGGGCATAACAGGGTGGTGGGATCGCATCGCTGGCAGACGCCAAATCTTATGCTTCCTCCCGGGTCTTTTTGGCTTACACGGGGCTTCTTGGGTCAGCGCCAGCCAGCAAAATAGCTGGTGTGGACCCAAGTAGCCCCGTTGTGGGTGCTGGGGCTTTACTCAGGGTAAGGGGATGAATGTCTCCTTACTTTGAGGAGACCTCCAGCCCACTCCTCTCCAGCACCGGATACAGCATGTGCATGGCGCCCACACTACTCTGGTGCTGGATAGGGTTGGGCTGCCCATTGCAGCACCAACCCAGGATGCTGAAAGGTGCTTCATACCATAGATGCCAGCTGGCATCCAAAGTAAGGGCTGGATCTAAAAGCACCCCAGACTATGTACCTGATATTAAGGGGGACTGCAGCTCCATCCAGTTTCGACTGAGTCCAACCTTCCCAGTTGCTTGAATCCCCCACCAACAGTACTTCCATCTGGTTTGCATTAAGATTCCATTTATTAGGGTTGTTTTATTAGTTTTTTTTCCTCTGGCCATCTCTTTTTCTTTTTATCTTACTCCGATGATGTGCCTCTGTGTCTTTTTATCATACTGTGCCTCTGATGCCACTGTCTGACTGATGTGGTGACTGTTATTTATAGCAATTTCATATGATTTTATAAATTTAATTGATTACACAGCCCAACAAAAATATTTTTTCTGGTGCTTCAGAAGTTAGACCTATTCTTGGGGCACTGATTCCAAAAATGACATCAGTTTTGCCCTATCAGCTCTAGTTTTGGATATACGGCATAGTCACCTTATATGCTGATTCAAGCAGCTTCTTCGTGAGACAAGGGAGCTGCTTGAATCAGCATAAAAGGTGGCTATGCCGTATCTCCAAAACTAGAGTTGATAGGGCAAAATTGATGCCAGTATTGGAATCAACGCCCCAAATACTGTATACCTAAGAAGAGGTCTAACTTTTAAGGCACCAAAATGTGTGTTGGGTTGTGTCATTTTGGTTTCATCCATTGTAAGTACCAGTAGTCATCAGAGCAAAATGCTGCAAGGCAGTGTACAAAGAAATGCTCTAACGAAATAAAATTTTAAACAGCCATATTCTAGCGATGGATTCTGGAGCTTTGGGTGAATTTGACATTCGGAGTTTCTCAGAGGGTTAGAAACTTTCCAACCCCTGGTAAAGGTCAGTAATACCTCCCACGTTTCTTTCTTTATTTTATTATTATATTAAAGGCCCAGGGAACCTTACAAATATGATATGAACAGTATCAGTACATCAGAACAATTTATTAAAAGTCAGTTCCCCAATGATTAAAATCCCATTCACCAGGAAGTTAATTCTCACTCTGGAAAGGTTTCTCAAGACTTACTCTGATCAAAGGATTCTCAGGCCTGGGTCCCAGAACCTGTTTTCAGTATCAGGACTCAGCCCTTAAGCATGTTGTACGCTGGTGGGAAACTGACCATGTTCAAAATGCCTTTTGTTTATCATTGAGGGACCACAGTCAACCAATATCTGAAATTATAGGAACATTTTTCTAAGGCTCCAATCCTATACACACTTATTTGGGAGTCCCTACATCATTTGTTAAAAGCTACTGCCCCTGACACTTGGGTTAGCTCACATAATACAGCTTTCCTGGAAAGATAGCACAGAACGTACTGGTTGCCTTGGCTCTCCAGCTTTAACAGCTCACAGCTGATTTTTATCTTGCAGCCTACAGGAAAAGAATGACCAAAGCAACAGTACCTTCGAAGGAGTTTGAAGCAGACAACATGCCTGTTCTATCTGGGCCTGATGGGCACAGAAATTCATATTTATTTATTCATTACATTTTTAACCTTTCAGAGAAGCCAAGGAATTCATATCCGATACCATTCTTGCAACCTGATCCTAATCATGAGACTTATTTACAAATACACACCACAGATACACTTAAAATTGCAGGCTTAATTTCAGTCAGGGACATTAGTGAAATCTATTCTTATCCTTGGGGAGGGGGGGGGACAATTCTGAACAATTGACCCAAACCAGTCTTGTTGCTGTTCTTGTTTTTCAGATGAACAATCCCTGCACTTTTTCACTGCCTCCCTCTCTCCTCCTCATCCAATGCAGTGGCGGAGCACTGACCACCACCACCACCCCTGCGCCGGAAGTGATGTCACCGCTGCAGCCGTTTTCGAGCACACCGAGGCGCAGGGCAGCTGGGAGTGCCAAACCTGCTGCTGCCCGCTCATGCCGACTTAAACGGCACGATTTGCGGTGGCGCCTGCTGTGACACACACACACACACATGCCCACCTGCTGCCGGGGGCCAAACACTGCTGCCGGGAGCCACCGCCGCCCCCCCGCCCCCTCTGATCTAATGACTTAAGAAGTTCCTTAAACATTACAGCTGAGCAATTTCCACAGCCAGTTTCCACCCTTTATACTTTTGCAAATATTGCATCTTAATTATCTATCTCAGAGAAAAACTGAACATTTGACTGCAGAGCATCCTTGAGACTCAAAATAAAAGAAGTTCATCGTTTGTTTATTCTCTCATAAACTCTTACTTTAAGCCAATTTTATGAGATCCAAGGGAAGACATTTGCTGAGCTCTTTTCAGAGCTGCAGCCCAGGCAACTCCTTTATCCGTCTTAAACAAATGTGGTCACTTGAAGTGCAACTCAAATTGCACATTTAAAATGTTCAAAAACCACAGATCAGAAGGAATGCTGGTCAATGGCCCTTTGCTCCTCAGGCATGATCCATCACTGCACCAGAAAATGAAGGAAAGCTCAGGCTCACCCAGAGCAAAATTAAAGGTAGTACCACCAAGTTCTTAAAGTCTGGGATGGCTTTTTAAAACAGACAATTAAGGCATTCATCAATCTGAGATTCAGAACTCCAGCCCTCACCAAACCAAGTCAGACCATTCCAGAACATTTCAGGGTTCCCCACTGCTCCATCTATATAGGCTATTTTGGGGCAATCTACACATGCAGATAAATAAGTTATAACGTGCTAAACAGTTCCTAGGATTATACCATTTAAGACTGAGTGAGGGGGAGTCATATGTTTGAATGGTCCCTTAGAAGACAATCTCTAGCTATATCAACCTTCCCACTGACTTTGTCCATCAGATCAGAGCCTGCTTCAGTTACTATCTGTCAGAGAAGGTCAGTCTGCTTTCTCCCAGTACCTTCTACTGGTACTGGGAGAAAGAAAGCACTTCCTAGTGGTTAGTGCACATCCATTCCTTTCTGCTTCCCCTTACTGGACCAGCAGCTGAAGGGGGGAGGGGTCACCTTGCTACTTTTCATCTGCTGCCACCATGGCTACAAAGCCACTTTTCATCTGCATGCCACTTGGCTACAAAGACAAGACAAGGGGGGGTGTCTCGGGAAAAAACCTCCCAGGAGAGCACTGAACCCCAGGGGTTCTTATTGAAAATCAAACCCACAGGGTGAAGAGATATGACAACACACTGAATTACTTTTGGACATGGACTAGGAAGGCAAAGGATCAAAATGTAACTTGTTTATCAGAAGTCCAAAAGAAAAAGGAATTAAAAGGGAGGGGGAGGAAGAGGGATAGATAAAAGTAGAAGCAAGCTGATGGAAAATGCCTGACCTTGGCTGGATGAACACACAGCAGAAGCTTCATCAAATGGATACAGTAACCAGTAATGTTCAACAGATAGAACTGGGCTGCTACTCAAGAACAATGCCTTTGTGCATCTCTTTGCCAGGCTTCTCCTGCTCTCTCTTAGTCCTTCCATGCTCTTCCTTGCCCAAACCCTTCTCCTGCTTGGCCCATCTCCACTGCTTGGCAAGTCCATCCCCATGCCTTGGACCCAGCTGCACCTTCCCTCGTTCCACTCTCCAGCCCCCTCTCCTCCTTATTCGCTCCTTCCTGGCTCCACCTACCATTCCTCCTTTGCTTCTTCCTTGATTTCCACTACTGCTACCTCTCTGCTACCTCCTCCCAGCCTCTTCCCCAGTCCTTTAAACCCTCCTGCACTACAGCTGAGCCCAAATCAATGAAACCATAACTGGCTGTGCCGGCCCCAACCGATGGCCACGCCACATGGCTTTCCATTTGACTGTCACCCACAGGATGTCATCACATCACCTGATTAGAGGAGTTGAACCCACCGGCTTCTCCAACCCACCCCTAGACAGGCAGATTTGCTGCCCAGTTGTCAAGGCAGGTCTATCACTAGGCAGACTAGCTTCCCCAGTCTCTGAATCCACATCAACATGTGGCTGATGGAGGGTCCACAGATAACTGAATACATGGATACTGGATACACAGATACGAGGCCCCCCTGTGCCATATGATATACCTGCATGTGCAGATAAAAATACTCTTTCATTCGCTTACAGTGCAATCCTATGCATGTCTGCTCAGACGTCTCATTGTGTTTAATAGAGTTTACACACAGAAAAGTGTGTATAGGATTGCAGCCTTACACACACACACACACACACACACACACACACACACACACACACACACACCATGTCTGATGAGGCCTTTCTGGGTCTGACTTACATATCCCAATTTAAGAAGAATATGAGAGTGCAGTGTTTATTTTAAAAAGAGAATGAATTCATCCATGCCTGTTATATGATTATTCCCTGGCTACCCCTGCTGCTTTTCTTCCAGCTGCATATTCCTCTTCACTAAGGGTATATTCTCAACTGATACGAGGAATGCCTTTTAGTCTGGAATGTGTCTCTTGTGAGTGTTCATTATGAGAGACATTAAGAGGAAGAGTCCATTTTAAATCAAATCCAGCTTTGCAAAAATGTCTACACAAATTATGAGCTCCCCAGAAAAAAAATGCAATAGTCCCCTTCCTTCATGTCAGTCATTGGTGGTGCATTGATTGCTTCAAGGACAAAAGTCAATGCTCTTCCAACCTTCAAAAACATACCCTCTCTAGACCAGGGATTCTCACTCAACACAGGCAACCAGGCAAGTGGCTATTTGCAGGGATGGCAGCTCTCCCCCATCCATTGTGTTTCCCTCCATTCCTCATCCTCATTCCGCTGGCACCTTGGCATCTGTTCAAGCTTTCAGCCCTTTCAGTTTTCCCCCTTCGTCATCCCCCCAGTCCCTTCTGGACTCTGTTTCTTGGCTTTCCCTCTTCACCCTGGTACCTCCCCTACTCTCACTTTTAGCTCCTTTGCTTCCCTCTCCTGCTTTCCCCCACAATCTCTGATCTTTCCTGCTTCTCTTTCCATCTCCAGTATTTCTTCCTGCGTCTCCTTCTGCCTCTCTCTCTCCATCTCCTTCTGCCTCTCCTGGTCACCTTCATCTCCTTCTGCTTCTCTTGCTCCATCTCCTGCGTCTCCTTCTGCTTCTCCATTATCTCTGTGCCGCCTGTCTCTGTGTCCAGCTGCAGTATCAGGCCCCATCTTCTCCCAATTAGCTTCCCCAGCCAGCTGCCTCTATTCCCTGCAGAAAACATCACCTCTGGACACCTCAGAGCTGACCGGGTGGCAAGGGTATTGTCATGTGGCCTGCACTACTCCACAGGACACCCCAGAGCTCCACACCCTTCGAGGGGAGCAGTCTTCTTGTAATTGGAAGCTGTCAATCCTGTCTGGGCAAACATGCACATGAGAACAGCACAACCCAAGTCTCTCATGCGTGGGGCGCTACATGCCTATCGAGTTCTTAACTATGGGGCTTGCCCTCAAATGTGAAGAGAGGTTTGGTAACCTTCCCATCAGCAAGGCTCAAAACAAAGGCACTATTCCAGACTATGCTGCTTTCACCTGTGTAGGAGGCAGCTGTTCGACCCACTGTCCTTCTTCCCCTCCGAGCTTCGCTGTCCAGTTTCTCCATCCCCCCCCCCCCCGTCTGTTCCACATCAAGCTATCTGGTGACACTGCTACTAGTGGAACTGCTTGTTATTCACATGACATCCCCATTACCTACTCACTACATTGCCAAATCAATAGGAGCACAACTG
Source organism: Plestiodon gilberti rubricaudatus (assembly GCA_026170595.1). Lineage (NCBI taxonomy): Eukaryota > Metazoa > Chordata > Lepidosauria > Squamata > Scincidae > Plestiodon > Plestiodon gilberti. Next base: position 257,744,468 of record JANXHW010000001.1, on the reverse strand, counting down.
CTTGAGGTCACGGCAGCAGGAATATGGCTTTTTATTGGCTTGATGCTTACAGCGGTAGACAGTGCTGTGGAAACTATGCCATGTATGTACTGGAGAAAAAGGCAGCCATCCGAAAAAGATCCTATGTCTCGACCCTGCTGCTTCGTTAAACAAAGTGATCACTGCTCAAGTCCAGAAAGAAGATCTCACCAGGCCTGGAGAGGAGAAGGCACGTTTCTGCATTCTACCCACCCACTCCTCTATTTTTTTCCTGCACAAGGCAGGAATGTGGAACAGGCAGTCCTCCTGTGTTCTGGTGCCTCCAATACAGCAAATACTATCAAGCCAATTACTGAAGAGAATGGGGTGAAAGCAGATGTCTCTTTTTCAATGGGGTTTTAGGAAATAAGTCCAGCTTAGACTTGGACCCCTCCCCCCAATATAAAAAAAATAATCTCCTATATTATCCTGGCAACAGGGTTGCATTTTGCATAAATAACTTTAAATTATTAAATCAGCCTTTGTAGCAGAAGACTGGAAGGTAGCAACTGTAACACTGATATTTTAAAAGGGATTTAGAGATCCAGGAAATTACAGGCCAGACAGCTTAATGTCCGTTCCAGGTAAACCAGTGAAAAGCATAATTGAAGATAAAATTATTAAGCATATAAAAGAATCAGCAGATAGAAGGAGACTCAGCATGGTTTCTGCAAAGGTAAGTCCTGCTTCACTAACCTTCTAGAGTTCTTTGAGAGGGTAAACAGGCACATGGATAGAGGTGATCAGTTGACACTGTGTATATATACTTGGATTTTCCAAAATCTTTCGACAAAGTTTGAAATAGGAAAACAGGTCCTCTTATGGATTGCTAACAGGTTAAAGAACAGGCTGCAGAGAGCAGGAATAAATGGTCCATTGTAGTGAAAGTGAAGGGAAGCAAGAAGTGGGGCCCTCCAAGCCAGGGCCATTTCACTTATTCTGATATGATACAGAGATAGGGGTCAACAGTGAGGTGGCCAGGTTTGCAGATAACACCACACTCTACAGGGTGGTAAAAACCAAAGCAGATTGTGAAGTGCTCTGAATGAGCTTCCCCAGATTGGCAGCACAATCCTATCCAACTTACACCACTGGTGTAACCAGCGGTGCAGCGAGAACGGGAGGCCCTAGAATGGAAAGGGGATTCAAATCCCCTCCAAAGGGGGATTCAAGGGGGATTTAAATCTCCCCTCCCCTCCAAAGCCTCCCGCCCTGCCCTCCCCTGCTGGTTACACCGGTGGTGTAAGTTGGATAGGATTTCGCTGTTAGTGAATGGGCCACCAAATAGCAAATGCATTTCAATGTAAGTAAGTGCAAAGTGATGAACAAAAATTGCCAACCACACATACAGTGATGGGATCTGAGGTATCAGAGATGACCTGGAAAAGAGATCTTGGGGTTGTAGTGGACAATGCACAATGAGAATGTGGACCTAGGATACAGCAGCAGTGAGGAAGAACAATTCCATTCTGGGAGTCATTAGGAAAGGGATTGTGAATAAAACTGTTTATATTCTAATGTCCCTATACAAACCTATCTATGGTGCCACCACAATGAAATACTGTGTACAGTTCTGGCTACCACAGCTCAAGAAGGATATTGAGGAGCTGGAAAAGGTGCAAAAGAGGGCAGTCAAAATGATCAGAGGTCGGTGTATGGGGCTTTTTAGTTTGAAACAAAGGCAATCAAGGGGGAATACGATCGACAGCACAATCCTACACCTGTTTACTCAGAAGCACCACTACACTCAATGGGACTTACTTCCAGGTAAGTGCATTTAGGATTGCAGTCGGGCAGCCCAATCTTGTCTACACAGTAGACCAGCAGAGCACCAACGGAGCACCAGCTTCACCGGTCTAGGGTGTCACAAACATGCTGTAAAGCACCCTGGGAGTAAGCGACGCCGGTGCCGATCCCCAGCCCAGATCCTGAGCTGTGCCTGCCAGGGAAGGCGAGTTCCCCACTGGGCAGTGGAGGGACATGCGGAGGGTAGAATGGGGCGTTCCGGGGGAGGGGGTCGGCCAGGCCCAGGAAGCGGGAGGGATCGGCGGCAGCCTCCTCCATCAAATCCTATCCCGCTTTCCTGGCCTCCCACTGTTACACAGCCAGCTCGAAAATAGCTGGCACACATTCAAGTAGACCCATGGGGCAGCTGGGGCTTCCCCCGAGGAGAGCTCCAGCTGCACCAGCGCTGGGTCCTATCTGGATATGCTTATCTCTATGCCTGCGCTACAGCCTGACGAGACAGGATTGCACTGTGAGGCTTATAAAATTATGCATGATGTGAAAAGAGAGAGGTTTTTCTCTCTCAAAATACTTGAACCAGAGGTCATCCTATGGAACTGATTGGTGGGAGATTTAGGAATGACAAAAGGAGGTACTTCTTCACACAGTGCATAATTAGGCTGAGGAATTCACTGCCACAAGATGTAGTGATGGCCACTAGCACTGGTGTCACTGGAGCGTGGCGGGGGGGCGGGCCGCCAGGGGGTGAAGCACGCCAGGGGGTGACGCGCGCACCCCCGCGCGCCACCCTTCGGACGCTCCGAGCCCGGCCCAGAGGGCAACACGGGGGGGGGAGCCGGGTCGTCCCCCCGCGCCGCGATTTCAGAGCGTCACCAGGGTGACGCGTGTCCTAGTGACGCTACTGGCCACTAGCTTGCATGGTTTTAAAAGAGAACTAGACAAATTCATGGAGGGACAGGTCTATCAGTGGTTACTAGTCACACTGGCGTTGCTAGAGGTGGGGCGGAACGGTAAATCTTGCACAACGGTAACCGCTCCATTCCATGGTGGCCCCGCCCACTCGCCATCGGAACCAGTCGAGCAGCAAAGGCAACACACAAGAGACTCCCTGCACATTGCCTTTGCCACTCAGACTGGTTCCGAAAGTGAGTGGGCGGGGCCACCATGGAACGGAGCGGTTACCGCTGTACAAGACATACCGTTCTGCCCCACCTCTAGCAACGCCAGTGACTAGTCATGATGGCTATACACTACTTCCAGATCCAGCAACAGTCTGCCTCTGAATACCAGTTGCAGGGGAGCAAAGGTGGGAGAGAAGTACGCCTTTCTCTCCTGCTTGTGGGCTTTCCAGAGGCTGCTGTGGGAAAGAGGATGCTGGACTAAATGGGCCTTTGGCCTGATCCAGCCGGATTTTTCTTATGTTCTTAAAAAGTCAGCTTTCAACTAAATACTTTGCTCACTTCCGTGCACACTGCAGAGTAGTACTACGGAAATAACATGATATATTGCATTACCTTTCATCCTATAAAGCAGTATTACACCTGACATCATTAAATACAACGGTTTCTGTGCAATATATTATATATTCTCATTCTGAACATGATAAAATTAAAGGTCTGTTTGCCCAAGAATACCACAAGAAATCTGCAGTTGTAGTGGCGGGTCTAAGAAAATGCCACAGTTCACCATACTTTGTCCCATGGAATCATGAAAGTCACTTCTTGCTTTGGATGTCCTTAGACTGCTACAAAACTATCCCCCTGAAGTTACTGTTTTTCAGTAATATACCAGAACATCTTTCTGGATACTTGATGGTACCCAGACAGGGGAATTTCTGTAGCATGGAGCACTGTAGAACTCAAGTACATGTCAAACTAACAAGATATGCCTCATACAAAGTTACTTATTATTGGATTCATTTTGTAGATGAGGACAACGGAAGAAGAGACAAAACTCACAGTGCATGTCCTTGAGAAGACTACATCCCCAAACTCCAGATATCCAGGCTTTTACTTTAATGGCCACAGTCGTTTTATTTTTATTCCCTTTTTATCTCTGCACACCCAGGTAATAAACTGATACACAGATAAAAAGATATACATACAGTACTGTAATTTCAAAAGTGCTTTTAGCCAGGCCACCCCAATGATGCTGTGTTAGTTTTATTAAAATGTATTACTTTTATCTTGGGATATCTTGCAGCCTGAGCAAGAGGCAGCTTTCCCTGGCAGAGGGAAGCCTTCATCTAGCAGAGATGAAAGACTTCTGTGATTTTCTCTTGCACAAGAGAGAGCAGAAGCGCCTTCTTCTCATCACAACAGCATTGTGGATGGGTCACTGAGAGCAAAGCACAGCTCTTTGCAAAGGGCATTGTTGATACAGTGCCCTGCACAGCAGATAGAACCGAGAGCAGCAGAACGCTGCCAGCTATTCTGCATTGTATGCACAGACTTCTTGTACACGGAATATGCACAAGATTGCTGTCCTTGTGCCTCCCATGGTGGTAAGCAACAAAGCAGCTTCATCGCAGTTTTAACTCTCCAGCAAGTGATGGGGCGGCGGGGGAGCATTCTGTGCTCTGAATGCGATGAATCGGAGTGTCGGTTGGCACATGCATTGCACTTTGCCATGATACCTGTCGGTCCTGTGCCTGCATTCTCAGCTAAACAACGTGTATGAATGGTTAGCACATTCTGCCTGTTCACACACACCAGATACAAAGCAGTCTTCTGTTGACCAGTCTTGCCCAGGGCCATCTAATCCTGGCTGGTAGCCACTTTTCAGGGTCTCAAATAGAGGTCCTACCCAGGAGCACACTGAGGGTTTTTTTTTAACTGGATAATGCCAGGAATGGAACCTTCTCCTGGGTGCGAAACTTGTGCTCGACTCTTACTGAGCTATCTATGGGGTCCTCTCTGCTCCTGAGAAAGAAGAGCTGTGTGACTGACTTGCTCATCTCACCTGCAATGAGGTCTGTAAACCCTGAGAGACTGTGGGGCTCATGACGACACATGACATCTGTCCTACTGCACACATGTCAGCAGGAACAGGGAAAGAAGAAATGCAGGTCACTGGCATTTCTTCTTCCCCTTTCTCTTGGTCAGGAATGAACCAGTCCTGAACCCACTTTAGAGCCAATTCAGACATTACATTATTAGCAGATATATGGGTGGTGTGTGTCACTTGCACTAGTTCTGACTCTGACTGTGCAAGATCCCTCAGGTCAATGGGCCAAACTACACATTACATTAAGTACTGTATACAGTATAATTGGCCCTTGCTTGCTTGATTTTTGTTTCCTAAACAGCAGCTTCAGGAGGAGCCAATTAGGACTATGGGAGGAGAAGGGATTTAACTCTTGCCCCTGCCTTGGTGATCCCAATCTATTTGCTCTGGGTGGGGAGAGAAGCTGAGATCCCAGGCTGCAAGTGACTCCTACATCTGGGATCTCAGCTTGCAATGCAACATCCCAATTGGCCCCTTAAAATTCCATATTGGGTGGTGAGTAAAAGACCTTGGTATTATGAATGTCTACATGTTGTGTGCAGGCACAGGGATGACTCCCTCATTTGAAAAAGAAAAAAAAGAGGCGGAACCTGTGAACGAGGTCTCATTCAGACCACCACGCTTGTCATATGGAACAAAGATCCTGGAGTCCAGGTTGCTCCAGCCCAAACTGCTACTCTTTTCTGCAAGCCACGTTTTCTGGCCTCATCGACAACATACAGCTAAAATGCAAACCCAGATCTTCTTTCCCAAGGTTGTTTCATCCCCCTTCCTCTTAGTAAAAAAGAAGAAGAAAACCCCAGCTAGAGGAGCTGACAGACCCCCCCAGCAACTCGGGGAGCGACACTTGCAGTTCTTTGCACAGGCGCTCCAGCCCTTGTATTTTTCCCCCAGCCACTTCGTAGCTCTTCCCCAATTGTAAATGCTGCCATGGTTACAAGCAAGAATGCTAGAATAAATACAAAGAAATCCATGCAAATGCAACTCTTCCTCCCATTCCTTTTGCCGCTCCTCCTCCTCCCCATCCATTCACCAGTCCTTGCCAATCTCTTAGCAAACTAGATTAATGCTCACTCCCACAAGCATCTCACTAGTCTGCAACAAAGCGGCAGCAGTAATATTAACAAACAACAACAAACAAACAAACAAACAAACAACGTTAGGCAATATCATTCCAGTGCAAACATCAATGCCGAGGAATTAAAATGTAATTTCCTCTGGAATCATCTCAGGCTTACAATGAGGGGGAGAGTCCTTTCTTCTTTGTGGCTCTCTAGTTTGCCCGTGGATCTCTGCCCGTTCCTGCTCCCGCTGCCGCCGCCGCCGCCGCTGCTAGGAGATCTGCTGGATGCTGCTGAATGAGGCTTGTTGTCCTGCCACAAGTAATAGAAAGTGCCCAGAATCCAGGCTACAGTCAGGATGGCGATGGCATTAGCCCTGATCCTCCTCATACTGAGCGCCCCAGTGGAGCCTGGGAGCCCTGAGTCAACTGAAGAAGAGGCTGCTGCGAGATGTATTTGTGAGACTGATGGAGGAGCGGAGATAGGACGGAGTCTCTCCCCCCCCCCCCCCCTTTGGCTGGCTCGTACAGTCACAGCTGTTTGTTTTAGCTCTTGTCTCACTGCTCGGTCCTGCAGAGCTGAGCTAGCTGAGCTGAGAGAGAGAGAGAGAGAGAGAGAGAGAGAGAGAGAGAGAGAGAGAGAGAGAGAGATCTTCAGGGTCCTAATGCCCTTTGCAAGAGCCACATATTTGATCATCCCTGTAACAGTCCACCCTATGATGAGGATAGTCTCTAGCGTTTCATTTCGATCCCCTGGCGAGATGGGGAGACGGGGACGGGTCTAATAAGGTTCAGAATATTCTCCTCTTTTCACCTGTTTTTGGCATTTTGGAATGGGGGGGGCAGCATATTTTATTATATTTCATTGTCTTTTAAAAGCTGCTTTGTGATAGCTACAGGGACTAAGGAAAAGGAAAGAGAACGATAGGGTAAGCAATACGTTTTGCTTAGAATTCTTATAAAGAGGCAGGATTGGAAGCAATTTATTCATTGCCAAAGGCCGCATTGGAAAAGCATCCTCTGCTGCTCCTCCATAATCACGGAATTAGACACTATTTGCATACAGTTGGTTGAAAATGTGTTGGCTGACAGTATGTTACTGCTGCTGGACATGTTGCAGTTCCTGGCACTTGGGGAAATGGGAGCAGCCTACTAGTCTTGCTCAATTTGTCCTCTGGCAAAAATGCGTGGCCTAAAACCTTATTATTTGCTAATCCCAAAGTCCAAAATCATGAGACAAGTACTGTACAGGAGTTTTTTGTTGTTGTTGTTTAAATGATGAATGGGGGTGTGTGTTTATCTTCTGGATTTATGAGTCATTCAGACTGGCTTTGCCATCACAGTTTCAGTGTACAGTGCCCTTGCAACCTCTCTAGGAAATCTGAAAGATCAAAGCTGCTGTTCCCACTGATGTAACAAGAGCCTGTAGGATCAAACAAACACCATTCTAGGGGGAGGAGTCATTTGTGGCCCATTCACCACCCTGGACTAAAATTCATAAATGGATCTTTATTGATAAAATCCCAGTCCTGGATTTACATAAGAACATAAGAAGAGCCCTGCTGGATCAGGCCAAAGGCCCATCTAAAATGAGATCTCTCAGTTGAAATGATGTCCCTTGAAATGCTACACATGTGATGAGCAATGCACTTGGGCTGGGCTGGCTCTCTGGCTAAAATGAAAAGGAGACAGCCAGGTGTAAAATGTGCTGCTAGTGTGAAGGGAATCGGACTATGCGGCAGACAGAATGGCCCCTGCTAACTGTTCAGGAGCCATTGTGGTATTGATGATTCAGTAGACTGATTCAGACGCCTGTCTCACCAGAACTGACTAAGCAAACAAACACCCCAAGAAGAGAAGACGACATTGAAGGCGGAGGGCAGGATCTTTGTGTTCACAAAAGTCCTTCCTACTGAAAAGTAGGGAGCCAGCCAGCCTACTCCCCTGGCCATAGAGTCATCATGATGATGGCGGCTGTGCACTCCAGTTCAGCAGCAGTTTGCCCTGCCCTGAATGCCAGTGGGCAGGGGAGCAATGGAGGGAGAGAAAGATGCCTTTGTCTCCTGTTTGTGAGCTTCCCAGAGGCATCTGGTGGGCCACTGTGGGAAACAGGATGCTGGACCAGATGGGCCTTTGGCCCGATCCAGCAGGACTCTTCCTCAGTCCTTATGCCAAATTCGAAAGTGGTTGAATATGCTCATCCTCCTACCTAAATCCCTCATTCTGTTTCTTCTGGGGAAAAAGATTAGCTGGAAGTACTTATAGTGATGAACACAATTAAAATAGATTCTGCAACTGGCAGAATCACAAGACAGTACAATCCACTGGACTGGTCTCCTGTGCAAACTCCATTGAAGTGAATGGGACAAACGCAAAATCACAGAAATACTGTATCATTTCAGTGGGGCCAGAACCACTCCTGAGGTGGTGGAGCAGCCTGTCTGTGCCTGTCTGCTGCCTCTGCTGGCTGTCTGACCACTTTCCCTCCACTGTCCAGTCCCACTGCAGGAGCACTGCATGGAGGAGACACCAGGGCTGGCCCAAGACTTCCTGGCATCAGAGGTGGCAGGCCACATGCTTCTCCCCTTACCTTGAGATGTGCCGGCCTCTGTTCCTTCCACTCTCTTGATTGGAAATGGAAGAGGGGGACGGAGCAGAAGAGGAAGTGTGGAGGAGAGCGATACTCTAGCCCACCACTCTCCTCTCCTCCACACTCCTTGATCTGATCCACCCCCTTCTTCCATTTCCAATGTAGGCAGTGGGAGGTGAAGCAATGGAGGTGAGTAGGCAGATGAAGGTGGGCACCCCACATCAATCTTCTGCCTGAGGTGACTGCCTCAGTTGGCCTTAGGGACGGACTGGCCTTGAGTGACAGTCTAGGCCACCCCACTCTACTCCACATACTTTCTCTTCCCACTTGGTCCCCTGCTCTTGGGCGGCCCAGACTTTTAAAAATCTGGGAGCAAGTGTCTCCCTCAGATGTGGAGACAGAGGCAGCTGTGGCTACTATTGCTGCAGGACTGAGCAGTGGCAGTGGAGGAGGAAGTAGAGTGTGTGTGCATTTGCCCATGCAAAAAAGGAGGGTCAAGGCAAGGTGACATGCTGTTTCAGGGGCAGTGGAGTTTGAGCCAGTGCTGAAATAGTTTTGCATAGAAGAATCCTCCAGTGGATTGTTGTAACATTCTTCATATCCTTCAGAGAGCTTTACCTCCCCCTTAACCTGGTACTCAAAGGGATCGGATCAACTAGGTAAGGTGAATTTGGTGGGTGCCTAATGGCTCCTGCTTTACTACTAGGACTAAACTCTCAAAAATAGCTCAGTGAATCACTAGTGGTGACCCAAGTCACCACTCTGCTAGCTTCCAATCTCTGCCCACCCAATTCTGTTCAAGGCACCTTTGCAGTCAGCTGGCTAAGAGGGCCAAGGAGTAACATGGGATGATATGGTAGGTTTTAGTCAGAATCTCCTTAGATCAGCACACATCAGAGTAGTCTGATCAAATATGGAATTGCAGTCAATGAAAAAAAAATTAAAATAGTGGTTCTAACCCCCATCTCCTGAGTTTTCAACATTAGCCCTGAATAGTCAAAACAAACTACTCCCATCACAGGAGGAGGATAAAGCAACCTGTGTTTGTACCTGCTGCTGTAAATCAATGTAACTACGCCTCCATTGACTTAGGAATGCTTCACATGTTATATTTTTCAGGCGCACGCCTGGAAATGTGAACTGTGGATGTGACACATGCATTCACATCACACAGATTCACACATTCAGGCAAATGGATTAGCTGTGGCTCTCCCAACAGCAAGCCTGTAATTTATTTTTGTTCACTTTATCTGCTGCATTTCTATGCCTCCTTTCTGCCTTGGCAAAGGCACTCATAGTGCTTTACAGTATATAGATAGACAAACAAGTTACTACAGATTTAAAAAGCAAAGACGACTCAGGCCCTTGATGGTTTCTCCTGAGTGGGTGACAGAGCCCCACAGCCTGGACTTCTCCTTTCTTGTCCTCCCTCAGATCACAGAGTCTTCAGCAACTCCTGGGAACTCCAGGGTGAAAGGATGACCCAGTAACCCTCTCAGACCCTCAGTGGTTCCTCAGGAGCTGATGACAAGAGCTCCTTTACTGCCTTCCCTCAGGAATTTATGGAGATAGTTTACTTCTCCATTACAATAAATCACCACTCTTCTGTTTTCATTTAATTACTTTTCTGTTCTTACTGTATGACAGGAGTCATCAATGCCGTTTTGCGCCAAGTTCATCTGTGTCAATCACACTGGTCCATAAGTCGTGCCTTCAGAACCCACTTTGACAAGCCATCAACACGTTTGTCAGTCTATGACAGTCAGCGTGGACAGTGTGGAAGACCAGAATAGCCGTTAAAGCCTGGGGGATAAATTGTACCATTTGATCCACAAGACACACACTTATAACCATTACCCAAAGATACAAGAGGGTATGACTGCACACAGGTAAGAGGCTTACATAGAAATAGACAAAGGGGAGAGAGTGATCCTTAAATCCAGACAACTTCCCCTATTTAGACAATAACAGCCCAATCCTATAGGGCCTTACGCCACTGGAACAAGCATTCTGGCGGCATAAGGTCCTTTATGGATGTTGCAAAATGTGACACGCCATTCAGCTGCAAACACTGAGCAGCCAGGTCCACATGCCAGCAACCGAAGAACGCCCACTGGTGCTGGTGTGTGGACCTGGCTGGTGCAGAGGTGGAAGGGAGAGGAAGGAACAGTCAGGGATGGGTGCAAGGAGGGGGTGAATCGAGGCTGGAAAGGGGGTAGTATCATCCTATTCCCCTTTCCAACCTCAATCCCCTGACCCAGGTCCACTCAGACGTGGACCAGCTAAATCGATGACACAGATCCAAGTAGACCCAGCCGGCCATCAAGGGCTTACCCCGAGGCAAGGGAACAAATGTTTGAGGACCTTTAGGACCTAAAACTCCTGCGTGGGACACATTGCATGGCCCACTGGTGCGGCTGGTGTGGGGAGTTGCGTAGGATTGGGCTGCCTGGCTGAATGTCACTCATGCTAGGTAAGCTCAATGATCTTTTACATATCCCAGAAGAAGGAAATGTGGCTCCTGCTTCCACGTCATGGTGATAACTAAGCTGCCATCATGTCATGATTGGTGGTGGGGATTTTTTGACAAACCAGGACAGGGAGCCTAGAGGCACAAATTCCAGATGGTGGAATGTCTTGGTAATGAAGCCTTAGCAGGGCTAAGTTTAGCTAAAGACTTGTGACACAAAGGATGCTTTTTCATCCAGAATGCTTCACTTTTGAATGTTTTTAATGCAGACTATAAATAGCAACGGAGGGTATGCATGTGGATCAGTGTGTGCATGACCGAACAAGCCAAAACGTAGGGGTGCAGAAAAGGCACTGTCTCAGGCAGGCACCCCTGAAAGATGGACCACACCTGCTGACATGTCACTTGGGGAACTGAGCATAACAGTTTATTCATTCCGTCCTAGAGGAGGCAGGCTGGCTATATACAGTACCGTATTGTCCCGAGTATAAGACGTATAAGTATAAGTATAAAGTGAGTCTTATACTCAGACCAATACAGTATATAGCAGGGGTAGCCAAACTGCGGCTCCTGAGCCACATGCGGCTCTTTGACCTATAATGTGCAGCTCTCGGAAATATGTTGACTGAGCTCCTTTTTGCGTCACAATTAATATAAAAGGTAAATAAGAAATTTCCAATCGTTATAATTATTTACCAGGTATAAACTGAGACTCAACTGGATTAAAACATACGTTTAATGTTAATGATGAGTAAATATGTTTAAAAATGTAAATGCTTCTTAAATATCGCGGCTCTCAAAGATCTCTCTTGTGGCTCTCAAACATCTGAAGTTTATCATATGTGGCTCTCACATGAAGCAAGTCAGCCAATCAAAATTATGATTTTGATTGGTAGTCAGCCAATCAAAATTATGGTCCTTGGAAAGAAATACACAATATAACACAGACAATCGGAATCCTGCTTTCCCATTCTGTGAACAGGTGAGGGCTTAAAATATGCACCAATGGTTGATGATGGATTCTTTTAATTTTATTTTTGCTATTGGGAAACATAGGATGATGAAGGCTATTCTCTTGGGGGTGTCGCCTCCTCTGCACGGGTAAATGGTAGACATGGTAAAACTAAGAATCTGAAGCGTTAACATTGATTGGCTCATGCCTAATATGGGTCAGAGTGATGTCATTGTGGAGACATGAGAGATTAAAAAGGCAATTTAAGCGTCTCTCATGAAAGCATCCTTAGAAAGAAGTCAGAGTGATTCATTCCAGTTGGCAGAAATATTTGGAACATGAGAAACGTGACCTGGTTTAATTTATTGTTATCAAACTTTCTCACTTCTTCCCAGCAATGCACTTATCTTTTCCTCAGGAACAAGAAGAGTGGTCTTTTGAATTCATTTAGGCTCTTCTGTCACCTTCACAAGTACAGTCATATATTCCAAATGTTGATTTTCACTGGGAGCAGCTGGCTCTGCAAAAAAAATAAAAAAAAATCCTCCTCTCAGCTCACCACCATTTTCAGGTAGGTTTTGGTTTTTTGTTGAAAAAAAAAACCATAGTCCTCAACTTGATATCAACCTACCTATCAAGAAAAGGCTTTGCTATCCCAGTACTGCTACAGATGGCTGAAAGTAATGCAAGGATTCCCCCCTCCCACTCCAGAAAGGTCACAATAATTAATGAATCACATTGTTGAGATTCTCATCTCTATCACCTACACCGGAGAAGGAGAAGCCCAGGGCAGGGAGCTCAGGTCAGCAGCTTCTGACGAGACAACAGCAGAAAGAAACTCTGGGGCTTCCTCCCCACCCCGGGCCCCCGCCCTTTCCTGGATCTGCTGAAGATCTCTGTACCCCGAGGAAAGCCAGGCTGGGGAGGAACTCACACAATCAGCTCCTCCAGAGACTTCCCGTGACCTGAGGCAACCTTGCCATTTTATCTTTTGTAATTTTGCCCAGAGAAGCAGTATTTAAAAGCATCAAATAAAGATACAAATAAACATCACCTTCTTTTCTTCAAAAGCTCCTGTATTCAAATGCAGTATCAAATGCTTATTCCAGTAAGCTGTGGTGCAGAGAATGTTATAATTCTGTTCCTCTTACACTCTAGACGACACTATTTTAAATTTCCCCAAAGTTGGGGTCCTGGCTGGAGTACAGGTGGCCCCCCATATCCGCTGGGGATATGTTCCAGGCCCCTCCATGGATACTTGAAACCGTGGATAAGAGCGAACACCCCCTCCATGGTTTCCTGAGGGCCCCCCACCCTGCCTCCCCTGCAGGCAGGCATGCTTGCCCCCCCAGCTCTTATTTTTTCTTTCAGCAAGCTTTGTTTCTTCCTTAAAACAGAGAAGCAGCCTCCAGTGCAGGCAAGTAGAATGAGACTAAGTCCTAGAGAGGCTCTGCAAGGTTTCTGTTAACCTTGCAGAGCCTCTCTAGTACTTAGTCTCGTTCTACTTGCCTGTAATAAGCAGCCAGAGGCTGCTTCTCCTGTTTCTTTAAGGAAGAAACGAAGCTTACTGGGAAAAAAGTAAAAGCCTGGGGGGGGGGGTCCCCATGATCCATGGATAACTGAAACCGTGGATAGCGAATCAGTGGATATGGGGGCCCACCTGTACTTTCAGTTTCCCCACAGCTAGGACCATAATTGTTGCGTCTTGTCATGTGATATGGGAACAGATTTGGGACATTTGAAAGGACCCCAGCATAGGAGAACAGGCATTGTCTTCCAGTAGAACTGACCTCAGATAATTAATTGCGCTACAACAGGGATTACACTTCAGTTTTAGGCTGAGGGCCATTTCACAGACTGTATTACAGTGTCTAGCATTTCTTCGATAGAAATGATTCCATGCAGGAAACTGCATACAACCCCTTGTGTAAATCATCACAAGCAAATGATCCCACATGTGTGTATTTCACTGAATATAAACACAGCAAAATGCACATGGGATTTTTGCACACCATGATCTGAATACAAATTATGGCTGCACTCTTTCCACGTAGAAATGTTGTAATGCAAGAAGCAACCTTTCTCGACAGCATGCTTTTAACCTGCCTGGATTCATGGCAATCTTTCAGACTTTATACTCCCTTATGTATTTTGCAAATGCCCTGATCTTTCCACTGAGAAATCAATAAGATGCTTGAATCTGCCCTTAATTTAGAATAGATAGTCCAGGAATGAAATGTACTTAACGACTGTCCAATAAGTATTCTCTATACATAAAGAGAATGGAAACTCAAGACGTGGTCTCCCGGTTATGTCTGTGTATGAGACATAGCGTGACGATGGCCAAAATGTCACCTCAGATCTGAAAAGGTCACTTTCCAGAGCTGGACCCTTGCTCTTCAGGGCAGGAGTCATTCCTAAAGTTATGGGATTGTTTCCCAGACATGATGCAAATTTTTTAGAGGTAGCCAGACACAGCACACTCACACACAAAAAGTAATGATGTGGTAGGGACCAGAATCCCCAGATAAACACTTGGAAAGTGGTAGGAAGCAGCATGGAATTGTAAAGAACAAACATGTTTCGGATTCACATTCAAAAATGCAAATGCGCCCAATATGGGCCTCTTTCAGTCTTATTCAAGACCACATGCGCAGCTCTAATAGCTTAGCATTTGTCAGTATAGCCAAACTGTATTACCTTGTTTGTTATTAAAGCCAGTGAGTGAACGTAATCGCAAAGTTAAATGAGTGTTTAAAACTGATTGTTCCAACTCTATTAATGATTTAATGGTAAGCTAATAATTCAATGATTATTTCAGGTCCTCATCCTCCATGCCTACTCAAAAGAGATATGAGAAATTCACAGTTACTTAATGGCTTTTAAAACCATTTAATGGCTTTTAAAACCATGTTTACTGTAGGGCTTTTTATTTCCTAAAATGCATTTGGAATTTCTCCAGCAATAGTGATTGCTGACTTTAACATATGGCATTTATCCTTGAAAGTGAACGCTTCTGCACCTTTTACAGGATCCAGAAGGCTTGCTACAAATAGTCACCAGCACATGCTATCAGTTACTAATGAGTGTTTTCTGCTGAAGAGGAGACACTCCAGTTGCAATCAGGAAGGCAGCCACTCTAATGCAGGATGAAGAAAATAGTTACCTATTTTACAAAATGGAAACTCTAAGACTGAGATTAGCCCTAAGGATAAATTCATGGCAGAGAACTCAAAACACATGCAAAGATCACTTGAGAAAGTGAGTCATGCCACAGACTACAGATCAAGCATTTGCACTACTGTATATCATCAAGGAATTAAGCATGGAGGAAACACAAACACTTGCACTTCATCACACACCCAAACAGCAGGACAAGATCCAGGCTCAGACCCAGCCTCCTGGGGGACTGAACCTGGGACCTCCTGCCTGCAAAGCATGTGTGACAATGCACACCTCTGCAAATGATGAAATGTAAAGATTAATTAATTAATATTGGCAGAGAGAATCAGATGGAGAAAGAAAACTGCCTTTTCCTTCCATTATGTGGGGCCATTTTTTTTCTGATCAGTTGGATAACTAGATAAATATGCTACTAGTACTAGTAGAGCTATGGGCATTTTTTTTAATGCAGGGGAACATTCAAAATGACTGCCCAGACCCACAGTGAGAAGCAGTGTCCCGCCACAGTCTATGTAATGTTTAAAACAGCTGACTGTTTCCACCCTTTTACGGGATACAGCACACACCTTTACAGCGCAGCTGCACCAGCGGGGAGGGGGGAATAGGATTGGGTGATAATGAACCACCAAGGAACCTACAGTGAGTCAATGGCACACTACACCAGAGTGCCAAGTCAAGTTCTGCAAGAAGACCCACTCTTACTGGCACATGGTATGCTGCTTACAACCAAATGGTTCCAATCCCATTTTATCAAGTGTGAAACTCTAGAGCATCTGCCTCCTGATAAAGGGGGGGGGGGGGTCATAGCCCAGAGCTGGAGCATATGCAGAAGACCCCAGTTTTAATCCTGGCATCTCCACATTGGGCTGAAGCCTTGGAGAGCTGCTGTCAACCAATGTTGACAATACAAACCTAGATCAACCAATGGGCTATCTTGACATACAGCTACTTCATATGCACATAAGCCTGCATTTTGCTGAAAGCATTGGCCTAGTCTTATTGCTTTGCACAGCTGCCACCATGTTCCACAGGGCTCTATTCTGTCCCCTGTAGTGTCTAACACCTACATGAAACCATTGTTGGAGTCAGAGGACTGGTGCCATAAATACGCTGATGACACCCTACCAGTGGTTCCCAAACTGGGAGGCGTGGCTCCCAGGGGAGCCGCGGAAATGAGCCAGGGGAGCCGCGGAGTGCCACGGAATCCTCTCAGAAAACAGTGCAATACCTATTGGCAGGCATCAGCATAATGTAATGGGGAGTCGTGGCCAATGGTCGCCAATGGTCAAGGGAGCCGCAGGTCAAAAAAGTTTGGGAAACACTGCCCTACTCTATTTCTCCTTTTTGTCTGATTCAGGTGAGGTGAATGAGTTTCTGAACTGGTGCAGTACCCTAACTGGTGGAGTCCCTTCTCCATGTCCCCCTCCCACCTTCAAAAGTGAGTTGGGTGGAGAGGACCTTTTCTGTGGTGGGACCCTATCTATGAAATACCCTTCCTAGAGAGACTTGCCTTTATTGGCTTTTAGGTACTTCTTTTTTTTTCCAGAGCTTATATAATGAAAGTGAGACTGTCATTTACAGCCACTTCAGAAGTTTTTATGCTACCAGACTTTTCTTGCTGCTTTATTCTCATTTATGCTGGTTGGCGGTTTTATTATTGTGATGTATTGTTTTGGTTTGTATTTTCTTATTTTTTTCAGTAAGCCGCCTTCTGAATTTAATAAATATAAATTGAAAGTTAGGATAGAAATATGCTGGATACATTCACTTGTAAATAGATTCAGCTGAACACCACTGGGCTTTCTCCCAGTTCAGAACTGTTTGGAATTGGGACTGGGAGATAGAGATTCAGTGAGGGATGATAGTCACAGTATATAAGAATCAAGGTGCATCTAATTTACAACAGGCATTTGCTATATTCGTCAGAGCAGTTAATCCTTCATTGCCTATTTTCTCTAGAGCAAAACAGCAAAAACACTACAGTATTAGATTTCCATGGAGGTTATTAAAATCCAAGGTCTGTGCATGTTCTAAATGTACAGAAACAGAATGCTGATCCCATTAATTCATCTCCTTCCTGCGAAACTCTCTTCCACAGAAGCCCAGTTTACATTTTTATCAAGATAGAATGCTTTAGAATCAAAAACTGTAGAGAGATCCTTGAATTTGTGACTCAGGTATAACTAATACAGATGCATCTTCCAGAGACTACTGGCAATTTAGAAAAGATATTGGTCACTTAAGGTTGAAGAACTGCTTCTTTTGTTTAATAACTCGGAAAACGGAATGACAGTTTTTAATATCACGCCATGAAAAATGGTTTTCTGCACATTTTTAGTGGTGGACAACAGTGAAGTGCTTTTGACATATGCTGGAATAAGATAGATAAGCCTTTGAGGGTGCAACATCTGGAGTGGTCTAGGAGCTTTTCCTTAACACTCCTCTGATCAGAGAAAATCAGGGTCGGCTGTATTCGCAGCCTGCGGGGGAGGACATGCCATTCACAATAGCAGAGGAAGATTTGTCTAGAGCTCTGGAAACAATTTAACCTAAGTCAGGCAGAGTTAAATTGAAAATATTTAATGCCACATTATCCTTCAATTTAAGTCAAGAGGCTGGAGCAGTAATAATAGCTTTAAGTAGCTTCATGGACCTTCCTCCCCTCCCCACCCTTTCTGAACTTGAATGTTGTTGATTCCCCCCCCCCACCAGCCAAAAATATACAACCATCAAATTATGCATTTATCTTTGCTTAGGTTCCAATTAAAAGTCGTGCTCCATTCTCCATTTCCATGACTGCTTCACATTGTCTATATAACCTAGGATAGAAGTATCCCTTTTTATTTCCTTCTCCACTCTGGTCCCGTCCCCCCGCACTGAATGTCTTTACTTGTTATTACACACTGGGCAACGTTTGTGTAGCTGACAAGATCAGGAGGCCGGATCACGCAACTGTCACCAGTGAGCTGTGTACATCACTCATTACATATACTCTGGCTGTTCATTTTCTCACCATGTGTACCAGTTACTGGTGTGAACTGAATTGTTATATCATCATCCAAACAAACCAATGGGACGGATAAAATGGAGCTCTCGTTTATATCCCACCCTTTCTCCACAGAGCTCAAGGTGTCTTACATGGTTCTCTTTCTCCCATTCATTTTATCCTCACAACAACCCTATAAGGTAGGTTAGGCTGAGAGTGAGTGACTGCTCCCACATCACCCAGTTAGCTTCATATTTAAACAGGGATTTGAACTAAATGTGAGCCTGCCATGCTAAACACCACAGCGCACTGGCTCTCCTTCTTGCTTTGGGTCTGGATCACAACAGTTAACTAGCTATATAGTATATTTTAGAGCAAGATTTCTATTGCATCACAGTTTGTTGTTGTTGTTCAGTCGTTAAGTCGTGTCCGACCCTTCGTGATCCCATGAACCATATCCCGCCAGGCCTTCCTGTCCTCCACTATCTTCCTGAGTTTGCTCATTTTCATGTTCGTTGCATCGGTGATGCTGTCTAAACATCTCATCCTTTGCCTTCCCCTTCTCCTTTTGCCTTCAGTCTTTCCCACCATCAGAGTCTTCTCCAGAGAGTCCTCTCTTCGCATTAGGTGGCCAAAATATTTGAGTTTCAGCCTCAGTACCTGTCCTTCCAGGGAACAGTCAGGGTTGATTTCATTTAGGACTGACTGATTTGATCTCCTAGCAGTCCAAGGGACTCTCAGGAG
Source organism: Plestiodon gilberti rubricaudatus (assembly GCA_026170595.1). Classification (NCBI taxonomy): domain Eukaryota; kingdom Metazoa; phylum Chordata; class Lepidosauria; order Squamata; family Scincidae; genus Plestiodon; species Plestiodon gilberti. The sequence continues at coordinate 257,725,713 of JANXHW010000001.1, read as the reverse complement.
TCTTCTCCAGCACCACAGTTCGAAAGCATCTATTTATTTCTTTTCAAAATCTATCCAGCTTTTCATTAAAACATTCCAAAGTGATGTACAAAAATACAAATCACAAAACACATAAGACCAATTTAAATAGATAAAAATCAGTACAGTACAGAAAACAACAGGAAAAATGTTCAAGCGGTCACTTCAAAGTCTGCTTGGAACGTTCTTAACCTGTCTTCAAAAAGACAGCAGGGAGCAGACCAGATGTGGTGATGGGGTGGAGGGAGAGCCCCCTGATTTCAGTGTCTTCTGCCTTCCCACAGATCTGCCCCCTTTCCAGGACCAAAAATGGTAGACTGCACTGCCACCGCAAGGACAAAGCCAGACCACCCTAGAAAGCCTCCCTCCCAGTTGTGTGAAAAGATTGCCAAAAGACTGTACAATTGCGCAGGGCCAGCCCAAGACCTCCTGACACCTGAGACAGTATGCCAAGTGCTGCCCCCTCCCCTTATCCAATGATGTGCCAGCCTCTGCTCCTCCCACTCTCTAATGTTCTAGCTCAACACTCTTCTCCCTTCCACATTTCTTCTTTGTCCCCCTCTTCCTTTTCAAATCCAGAGAGTAGAAGGAGGAGCAGTGGAGACAAGTAGGTGGACAGAATTGGGCGTTTCCCCCACCATTCTGCTGCCTGAGGCAACTGCTTCAGTTGACCTCATGGATGGGCCAGCCCTGCAATAGTATGCAGCCAGTATTCCAGCAGGACTCTGGAAAAGTCTTGATGGAGTTCAGCTAAGCACAGGCAGGAGAACAGTTAAGACATAAAAAGTTTATTAAAAATAAAAAGCGGGAGTACAATAATACACCGAGGAAGAAAAAGTGTTTGGGCAATGGAGGATCCCAGGTCTTAGCAAGAGCATAAGCAGGCGACTATACGCAAACCTTGAAGCAAAATAAAATCCCATATGTGATTATCTCCCTGAGCCAGGGTAAGGCTGTCCATGAAGCGAACGAGGCTGTTCCCATTGGACGACAGATTGGGGCCAGAGCAGAGGGAGAGGCAAAGAGACGCTCACCACCTCCTCACCACTCTGCAACCACAGACCTCATTACCAGCTCCTTCCTCTGTGTGGCTTTTTAATCAAAGCAGGAAATGAGGATGTGCTGGGATGGCTCCCACTGAGCTCCACATTTCCTGCTTCATGTAAAGGGCCCACAAAGGGGGGGGGGAATCATGACATCGCCGTGCTCTGGCATCCTCATTGCGCTCCTTCCTCCACAGGGCTCTTTCAAAGAGCCATGTGAAAGGAAGGAAGGAAGGAAGGAAGGAAGGAAGGAAGGAAGGAAGGAAGGAAGGAAGGAAGGAAGGAAGGAAGGAAGGAAGGGGACCAGATGGTTGTGCTCTGCTTGTTGACTGGATGGTTTACAACCACCTGAGCACCTCATCCCCTGTCCCAACCAGGCAGGTTTGGATGCTCAGTCATTGGATCTAAACTATTGTTTTTCTTGGACCCAGACCATGAAGATGTCTGCCTGGCTGTGCAGCAGCCCTTCTGCAGTGACACAATTTCAAAATGCCTCAGAGAAGCCTCCTTCCTGTTGAGCCTTACTCTGAGGCTTTCCTTGCAGGGAACAGATATGAGAAAAGAGGTAAGCAAGGGGAGTTCAACCATCACACCATATGCTATGATGAACGTCTCAAGGAAGGGACATTTCAGAGCAATGGAGCTGCAATGGAAAAGGTCTTGCCTGTCATGGAGGCCACTCTGGCTTTCATGGAAGTTGGAACTCAAAGCGTCTGAACTGCTGGGAAGAAATGTGCCCTGAAGCAATCAGGATGCTGATCATTTATAGCAGCGGTGGGGAACCTCCAGCCCCAGGGCCGGATCAGGCCCCCGAGGCCATCTGGTCCGGACCCCGGAGAGATTGCCGGGAGGCCGCCCAACCGGCCCCTGGAGGCTCCGTCGGGTCCGCGCGTCACCTCCGGAGGCCGGGAGAGGGCCTTTGCATGTCCTCCCCGGCCGCCACCTCGACTCCTTCTCACCAGGCCATTGGCCATTTCGCACATGCGTACCACGCCAATGAGGGCAAGCTCTTGCCCTCTTGCCCTCATTGGCATGGTACGCCGGAGGTGACGCGCAGACCCGGCGGCGGCTTCGGACAGTGAGCGCGGAGCCTCCGGAGGCCGATGGGGGGCGGGGGCAAAAATTAATTAAATAAATAAATATGCTGCCCGGCCTTATGGCCGGCCCTCAAGCAAATTTCTAATATTTAAAACAGCCCTTGCCAAGGAAAAGGTTCCCCACCCCTGATTTATAGCTTTAAAGATCTACAGCAGCACTTTGAATTAGGCTCAGAAATGAATTGGCAGCCCATGCAGATGTTTCCGTGTAGGGGTGATATATGAGTGTGTAAATTTAATATGATATGTAAATATAAGGATATGTATTTATGAAGTCAGTAACCCTACCTTTTAAAATTTATATCTCCCATATTTCATAGCGGGTCTTGCCAACCATCATATCTCAGGAAAGTCGCTTGCTCACAATTCCCCTTTATCTCACCATGCTATCATGTAATGTAAAACAAGCGCACCTATTTATATCTGACAGCTATAAGAAGGTGTGCCATTGTGGGGACTGACGATTGCAGCTGTTGACAGGCTTTACAGTTCCTCAAAGTAAGTCCCTGTTTCCAGGATGAGTGAAGTGTGGCTCAGAGGCAGAAGTGTCTGCTTCATATGGAGAAGATCCTAGGTTCAATCCCTGACAACTCTAGGGAGGCTTGGGAAAGACCCTACAGAACAGCTGTCACTCAGTCTAAATCCTGATCAGGTAGCCCAATGGTCTGATGACTCTGTATAAGGCAGCTTCAAAAGTTCATTTATGTAACCCATCTATACCCCACTCTTCCTCTGAGAAGCACACATATGTTCCCAGAGAATCTCCATCCAGGCAGCCGATCCATTTCACTGTGGCAGAATGGCGAGATCTGCACTCAGAACATGTGGGCCTGTAAGCCCTTTTTATTCACCCTGCGCGACCTCCCTGCATCAGAGTGAGCACCACCAGCTGCTTCTTGGGATGCTTCGAAACGACACTTGAGTTGAAAAGCTATTTTTTCTTGACTTCAGGAGGCTTACTGTGACAACATGTGAGAACCCCTGCCTTAGCATTGAATTTACATTAGTTTAATGTCTGAAACTAGAATGCCCTTTACTGCCAAGTCACGCCCTCAGAAAAATCTCTCTGTTTCCCATGCTCTGAGGAACCAGACATTTCCCCTCTGGGCAGCTCTCCTGCAAGAGCCAGGCAAGCGGGCATTGCAAAGCCTGGCTGAGAAACGGGCTGCTTTGCACTGAGGATGCTGCCACCATGTGGATCAATTTCAGGGGTTGACAGCAGATCAGTGAAGCTGTTGATTGCCTCCTGAACGGATCCTGGGTAGCGATTTCATTTCTTCTTTCAGCAGATGTCTGGAGGGATTTCAGAACTCTACCTGGCAAAGACTTTCTAAAACAGTCTTATGATTGTACTGATTTTATGCTATTCTGGTCTGTAGCATGCTCTGAATACTGAGGTAGGACGGTGTGCAGATTTCAGAAACAAGAGACCTTTTTTGCAACCTGAGGTTATTGCAGACAGTTTCACACTGCAGTCCTCAATGTATTTACTTGAAAATAGGTTGCATTTAAATCAGTGAGACTTCCAAGTCTGGGATTAGGGATTGGACTGGACTAGGCAACATGGTTTGATCCAGACAGTTTAGTATGTGCTAATTTTTGGGTTTTGTTTTGTTTTTTGCTGCAATGGAAGCTGATGAGCCTGACGCTACCATCACTGGCCTCATCATGGCATCATATATACAGTATATATATGCCCATTCTATATCAGCTTGACATTGTTGTTGACATATTAGCGTCCAGAGAAGAAAGGGATTTTAAAACAGGTGCAATATTGAATATTTTTAATGGTCCAAATTCTGGGGGGAGAAAAACAGTCAACGTTGCAAAGCTGTCCCTCACAGAAAAAGCACGATTGCTAGTTGTCATGGAAATATTGCACAAACTGAAATGTAAAGCCAATTCGGAGATTCCTCTCAGGCAAAACAAGTGGGGAAATCCTAAGGGAAGCCCAAAAAGTACCAAGTCCAATGGCAACATTTCTCAAGGAGGCTCACACAGGTCCCTGGATTGTCAATGGCTTTTGCTAACGTTGAAATTTAAAGGGAATTTATTTGGAAGTTCTCTTCAATTCAAGCTCCCTTATGAGGAAAGGCTACAGCGTCTGGGGCTTTTCAGCCTAGAAAAAAGGCGCCTGAGGGGGGACATGATTGAGACGTATAAAATTATGCATGGGATGGAGAGAGTGGACAGAGGGAAATTCTTCTCCCTCTCGCACAACACCAGAACCAGGGGACATGTACTAAAATTGAGTGGAGGGAGAGTTAGAACAGACAAAAGAAATATTTCTTTACCCAGCGTGTAATTCATCTGTGGAACTCCTTGCCACAGGATGTGGTGATGGCACCTGGCCTAGATGCCTTTAAAAGGGGTTTGGACAGATTCATGGAGGAAAAGACCATCACAGGTTACAAGCCATAAGCAACCTCCTGTTTTTTTTTTTTTTAAGAAGTGGGTTTTCTCTGTGCCAGGTGCAAGGGAGTGTCAACGGGAAACAGGTTATCTTGTTGTCTTGTGCTCCCTGAGGCATCTGGTGGGGCCACTGTGTGACACAGGAAGCTGGACTAGATGGGCTTTTGGCCTGATCCAGCAGGGCTCTTCTTATGTTCTTATGTTCTTATGTAAGCTGCTGAGGAGTTTGTGCCCATCCATGAGATCCCCACAAAAACCACCAGACCAAGAAAGTAGGATGCAGAAAAGAATTTTTACAGGCAAACTGAAGACCAAACAATTTAGCTACTTTGGCCCTGCATGTTTGTTTGTTTCAATTAAGCAGCAACCAAGGGTGGGTGGGGTGATGAAGTCCAGGACTGTGGTGAGCAAGAATGGGGCTTGTAACCCCTGTCATGCCACAGTCCCAATGAAAACCATGATGCCCCCAAAGTTGCTATTATTAGCCCTAGCTAGGAGGAAACTGGCACCAATAGAAGCTTCGCTTTTGAGGCTAGTATCAGCTTTGAGCGTGCAATTTCTGTCAAGTTGAGAGTGAGAAAGAGTTGAATTCCTCCTCTTCGCTCACCACAGTCATAATCCCCATCAGGTTCCCCTTGGAGCTGTGATTTAAGTGAACACACACACACACACACACACACACACACACACACAATGTAACATGTAGTTTAGTACTTACAGTAAGTGCAAAGAAAACAGTCTGTTCCTTAAAGCCAGGTTTCAACCAGGGTCCTCCTAATGGGCCATCATCAACCCCTGATTTTCGCAGCACGGCTTGCCAAACCACAACTCCCTAAAAGTGAGCTGCTCAGGCTCATATTTTAGGGTCAAGGACTGACCTGACTCTCCCCCAGGCCTCTCTGCTCATATCCTACCATTCCTCCACAGGTTCAGGCTCTCTTCCCCTCCAGCCAACCTTGGTGGCCTCCTGCTGCTTGTCAGAACTCCTGTTCTGGGCCTTCTTTTCCTTTTTCCCACATAGGGTTGTTGGTCTATGACTAGCCAGTGCCTTACAATGACACCATTTCCAGGAACCACCAGCTGTTCCTGTCAGGTCTCTCTTCAGGGTGGAGTTGGGGTATGGGCAGGTAAGAGACCTGCTTCCCATTACTGATGGCAAGAGAGTTTTGATAAGACTAGCAAACGTTCACACATCTCTAACGACTATGTTACCAATACCATTTCAACTGACAATTCAGTATCAATGATATATTTAAAATGTATTAGACACGTCAAAAATACCAGATAATGTTTGTCAACAAATTGGTATTTGTTATCTTCCTACGCTGTCAGCACAATGTTGTTGCAACAATCAAAAGAACCACATTTTGTTACAGAAGCAGTAAATTCTACCCGGCATCGCCTGTGGAGCTGAAAATAATTGCAAAATTCACTTTGCAGGAGGTCTATCAGCCACATGATGGCTAGAATCTACATTCCCTTAGCCAATCTGATTTTTATCTGAATAACCCACACAATTGTCCCTAGGTTGGCAATTAAAAACAAAACAGTCTTCATGATCACATGCCATGAGACTAGTTTGACCTTTGTGCAGCAAACTGGTTTTGAGTTACAGGGTTTTTTTTTTTTCCAGAGAAGAATTTTCCAAAAAGTGACAGCAACTCAAAATAGTATTCTGTGAGAAATATCATATTCCAAAACCATTTCTCTTCTGGACTGGCAATAAGCATGGGAAACTCGATGCTGACAGAAGGCCAAATATAGGATGCACAGAAATTGTCCGCCTGGAGAGCAAAAACAATCCATCAAGCTCAGCAGCTGTGCACCCTCTGCTTCTTTCCGTGGGGGCTGTGTGGGAGCCTCAGGCAATCCCCTTTTAATTGAAAAGAGACTGTGAAGAAACTAGTTTGCATCTCTTAATGGTTGGCCTGCTGTTAAGATTCAGGGTTCTCGATCAGTGATGTAGACTTGAGTCTATGGACTCGGACTCAAGTCGGACTCAAGTCACATCAATGACTTGACTCAGACTTGACTCGGCGATTGTAAAAGACTTGAAAGACTCAACTCGAGACTCGGCCTTTTACGACAAGTCCAATTTTATTCAGTTTTAAACCCGTTTTCCCCATTAAATAGATAGAGACTCGCAACCAAAGACTTGGGGGCAAAGACTTGGGACTTGACTCGAAACTTGGAGTCAGAGACTTGGGGCTTGACTTGAGACTTGGAGTCAGAGACTTCATCCACATCCCTGGTTCTTGTCACTTCCCTGTAGAAAAACACTATCATGTATGCAGCATACAAGAACAGCAATGGCACAGGGAAGGCCAGCACTAGGTTGCTGGAATCCCTTGGGCTGCAATGGGCCCTTCCAGAGCACCTCCTGCCCACCTCTTGATGGTGCACTGGATGCTACCACTGCTGCTGGTGCCCTGGGTTTAGGGGCAGCCCAGCCAGCTGGGGTCTCTGATGGGTGGCTGACCTGGCCAAGTCCTGATGCCACCTCTGGTGCCAAATTGCTGGAGATCCTGCGGCAGAGCCCTGAATTGCTGCCCTCCCAGCTTACTGGGGGTAGTAGCAACAAGCAGGCAGTGGCTGCTCACACTGGTAGATGGAGGGGTGAATCTTCAGAGGATAGGAAGAAGAGGAGCTGCTTCTGCATCTTGTCCGCATTTGCTGATGAGGATAGATGATGTGAAGAAGAGGAGGTGACATCGTTGCCAATCCCTCAACAGTGGCAGCTCCCTTTCCTCCACCCTCCCATTAGACAGTGGACTTTCTCCGCAAACCTCTGCATCATTGTAGGAGCTTTTGGAAGAAAGTCCATTGGCTGATGGGAAGGGTGCGAAGAGCAGCTGCCACACAAGTCTTCAGGAGACTTGTGTAGCACTTCCTCCTCCTTCCCATCAACCAATGAGAGCATCTCATCGAGGCCCAAAGTTGACACGGAGGCCTCTGGATGCTCTCATTGTGCAGCAGCAAACGTTTTGGCCAATTAGTGCCACCACTGCTGCTGGTACTGGGAGAATTCCGGGGGTCGACCTGGCCAGGTGGGTCCTTTGATGGGCATGGGCTTTTGGCTAGAGTCCAGTCTCCCTGACCCCTGATGCTGCCCCTGTACAAGACTGATTTTGCTGTAAGTACACGTGTCAAGGAGTCAATGCATACATAAAGCACAATTTCTAGGCAGGGAAACTGGTTCCTTTACATTAAAGGGATTGGCCTTATAACCAGAGAACATATCATGGATATCAACATCCCTTATTTAATTTCTGGAACATTGTTGATCCGCAGAACATTGTATAGTGAACACCACAGTGTCTCTAATATGAAATTTGATCTGACAGCCCTACTCCCACTCCTTAATTGAGGAACCCAAAATGCTTCTGTTATACTAAGCAGGATTACTGTACAGTTAGCCTGACAGAAAAGTTTCGGCAGCAGCATGTCATGTTTCCATGGTTGCCTCCAGGGATACAGCCAGAATTTTGACTTTGCATTGAAGTCTGATATGCTGTAGGCACCTCTCTCTCTCTCTCTCTCTCTCTCTCTCTCTCTCTCTCACACACACACACACACACACACACACACACACACACACACACACACACACACACACGGCACACGCTTTTTTAATTATGATTATCAGATGATGTTTATAATACATGAAAAATAAACAACCATTGTACACCATCACCATCACTGCCTGTGTGAGTCTTTGTGTAGATCAGTGGTGGCCAACCTTTCAACATGAATGCTGGCCCTTTAAATGGTAGTATAGGTGAGGGCATTTCAGCAGGTGCAGCTGCTTTAGCAGCACCATCAGCACTTACAGCTGCCAAGATTCTGTCTTCTACACACCTCTTAAGAACACAGTAGCTTTAATGGTGGAAGGTTGGCCACCTCTGGTGTAGATCATGCAGAGCAACATTCACACACCATACATATATGTATGTGAAGCTGCCCCTGATCACTGGTCTGTCTCCATGGACAGGCAAGCATCATCTCTCCAGGGGCTCAGGCAGGTGTTTTGCAGCCCTCCTACCTGAAAGCCTTCAAAGTGCCAGGGCCGAACTTAGGACCTCCTGCATAGAACGCATTTGCTCCACCATTGACCTATAATAGCCCTTCCCCATATTTCTTCCCAGTGTCCTGTAGATAAATTTGGTCCTCTTAAGACAGTTTATTGGACTCTGTTCCTCCTTTGACACATATAATAACCCCACCAGCATGACCTTCTCTGTCCTTTCTATAAATTTTATATCCTGGATGAAAGTATCCCATTGATTTTCACTATTCCACTAGGTTTCTGTTATGCTCACTATATCTAGAGTCTCCTTATATTCCAGGTTCTCTAATTCACCCATCTTGGCTTTCAGGTTTCCAGTATTTATATATAAACTCTGTATTTCATCCGTTGTTAGCTGTCTTTTTTTGTGTGTGTAATTTTTCCAGTGACACTTAGCCTGACACTATCTGTCCTATTCTGGACGACACAGAGCACAGAAATTTGTTAACAAGAAAAATGGCAGAGAAATATATACAGTAACAGTACACAGTTGATAACTGAAAGACACATGGAAAACTGAAGAGGGAGAAAAGGCAGATAGAAGAGGGGAAAGAGCAAATTCTATTTCTTATTTATTCTGTTTAGGAGGGCAATCCGTAGGCCAAAGTACACATAACATTAATTTGGCTGTTAATTGAAAAGATCAAGAGCAGGTCCGTATGTCTGACTAACATTAGTCATGAGTAAGACAAACCCAGGGATACTCTGAACCCAATTTTTGGAACCAGGAATATATGCGTGAAGGGAAGGGAGGGCACAATCCCATAGTCCTCTCCTGAATCCAGAGCGGTATAAAGCAGGGGTTCTCAACCTGTGGTACGGGTACCCCTAGGGGTACGTGGACCTCTTGCTGGGGGGTACACCAAGTCCTGCCCCTTATCTCCCTCATCAGCAGCTAATTAAGTGTTAATTAACATGGATTTTAAATTGTAACTATTTTCGGAGCCCTTCTGTCTCTCTAATTTTGGGTTTGGGCTTATTTTTGTACTTTGGAAAATGTACTTTGGTGGGGTGGGGGAGGGAGGAGCTGATTTTGGGAAGTGTGACTTGGAGGAAAAAAAAGATCCTTGCATGTGTGTGTCTCTCTTCCTAACACACACGCACACGCACACACACACACACACACACACACAGAGAGAGAGAGAGAGAGAGAGAGAGAGAGAGAGTTAAATAAGACATTTTCACATTTAAAATTGTTTTAGTACTTTTTTATTTAACGATTAATTACCTAATTAATTAATTGATTGATCCAATTAATTAGCAGTTAATTAGCAGGGGGTACTTCAGAAAATTGGACCGTGATAAGGGGGTACCCAGGCCTCCAAAGGTTGAGAACCCCTGGTATAAAGGCTCAGTCAACACTACATTAGAAAACCCAACGGTCTGATAAGGCAGCTTCATGAGTTTTCATTTGTATTTCTTTACATATTAAAGAAGAGTATTTGTCCATTCACATGTCTGTGTTTAGGCTGTATAGTTGTACCCTTCATGTTTGCAGTCCTGTGTATCATTGGTGCTAAAGGCCCATGAAGGAGGGCTTGAAAAGCTTATCCCTGTTGTCTTGAGTGCCCCCTGAGACACCTGGTGGGGCTACTGTGAGATACAGGAAACTGGACTACATGGGCTTTGGCCTGATTCAGCAGGGCTCTTCTTATGTTCTTATATGTTCACCTGGGTTGGCAGTGTGGGATAGTGGGCTCTGCACAACCTAGACAGTGCATCTGCCCAGCAAAAGCCACCACTCAATTGAGACCTTACAGTAAGTAGTAGTGTAGCTCTTGACAGCTGCTCTTGCCCCACCCCTCACCGCTAGTTGAACGTTTTGTAAAGGGAAGAAGAGCCCAGGCCAGAAGCCTTTCAGTCCCGAGATGTTGAACTGCCTCCGGGAGGGAGCAGTCCCTGCTGTTTCAGGCAGGGAGAGCCTGAGGAGTGGCTTGGGTTGTCTAGGACCTGACCTGCTCATCCTCCTTGCTTGTGCCCTCAAAATCTGGGCACAGAGATGGGTATAGCAGGGTCTTTTTCATCAGAGAAGCCCATGCAGGCAGCAGCACTCCTGTAAATTGGCCCCAAGTCTTTCTCCCCGCTTTTAACTGCATAGTAAGGAAACAAAACCCTTCTGGAGCCAGACTTCATTAGCTTTCAAAAAGCAGGACGTTGGTTGCATGCATAGCACTGGGGCCCAGTGGATGCTACCAACTTTTAGATATATTACCACTGTGTTTCTGGACATCTTAATGAGGCATTTGACATAGCACTGAGAACAGCTCATTCATTCCTTGAACCAAAAAGAAGGTTTTCTCTTTTGATCCCTATTCAAAAGTTTCAGTGTCAACATACCAAGTTGTAGTCTGAACAATGGTCTGACTCATTATAAGGCAACCTCATGTGTTTTTATGTGTATTTCTTTAGATAGCAAATAAAAGTAATTTTCCATTCACATGTTTAGGCTGTACAGTAAAGGAAAAAAAAAATTGAAAAATTTCCCAGGAAAAAAATTGCGCATAATTTAATATCAAACAGCAGCTTTTTCTAATGGGAATCTCACCCTAGGGAAAATCTACTTATCAGAAATAAGGACGTTTGCCAGTTAGCCAGAGTAGCATTCTTGCCAGAAGGTGTTTTTTTTTTTTTTAACTATTCTTTCCCCAAAAGCCATTGATTTTCCTGAAGAAAACTATGTGGGGTTTGAAAACTTGCACACAGTAAAATTTGTTACTGTGCAATGCATTACTTTACCTAGTACAGGTCACTCAAACTTAAAATATTTGACGTGAAAAGCTCATGTGACAACTTAGTACTGTACTTCTGAACATGGACTAATAGGATTGAGACCCCAAGCTCGATGGTGTAGGTATTGCTTATATTACTCCACAGTAGTGGTGAGCAACCTGAAGCCTCCAGCCCACATGTGGACCATCAGGTTTCTACGTGTGACCCGTGAGACATTTTGTTTCCCATTCTTCATGCACAGGATCGCCAGATTCTCCCAGAGTGTTAATGGGGTCATGGTGAGTGCACATGCCTGATTGTCAATATTGTAGTCCTCTGAAATAAAGGAGGGCTACTCATGCAGTCCACTCACTAGCCCAGGCTGCCCATTACTGCGCTACAGGTGCCATGTGGCACATGGAGAGTGTTTTATATACCGCATATACTAATAATTTTAAAACTGGGGAGTCTGGAAGTCCAAATCCTAGCATCAGCAGTTAGAATTGCTTTCTAGCCTTTTCCCTGGACCTTTAAGGTCTTCACCCTTTTCTTCTATTAGATGACCTGTGAAGAACATGAAACAAACAAAAACAAAAAACAGGGTAACTAATTGCATGGCTTACTCTAATTGGCATAATATTGTAGAACTAGAGCTGTAAAGGACATTGTGGGGCATCAGGTTCAAATCCTAGACCATCTCTTCCTCTCAAAGAACTGCAAACTCTTCATCTTGCCAGAGTCCTGCAAAGTGAGGTCTGAAAGCAATCGGATGGAAGGGGCAAAAAGTGAGTACATCGTTCAGATTAGGTTGAAGTCAAGGTCCAGAGCCATAAGCACAGATCAGAGGCAGGTACATAGTCAAGACCAAAGGTTCAGGAGAAGGCAAGGGAAGACAAAGCAAAGGAGTCTGTACGACTGCTGTGGCAACACATTGCACAGACTGAAGAACCAAGCCTGAAACAATAGGTCAAGTTAACTAATGGACCAATCCTATGGGCCATTTGCAACAATGGGATGAGCATCCCATGGACACAAAACACCCAGTGACTGCACACAGAGCGCAGAGCCTCCAGTCCAGTCTGAGCCACCACTGCCGCATACTGGTGGCAGGATCAGAGCCCCACTGCCGTGGACCCCTGGCTGCAGCAGCCTTGCTAAGTCAGCAGCAGGGGTGTGTCATGGGCAGGGAAAGGGAGTTTCGGGGAAGATCGGGAGGAGGGCAGAGAGCGGGTCAGGGGATTAAGGGGGTGGATCCCAGCAGCACCAGCATTCCTCCCCTTTTTTCTCCCTTACGTCAACTATATAGCTGGCGTAGGTCCGAGGAGACACACAGGCTATCAGGAGGCCTACGGAGTGGAAAGGGGAACATATTTTTCCTTAGCTCTTGCAGACCTCATGATCACTCCCCCCCCCCACTATAGCATGCAGTGTGCGCCTCCATGGCATGCCTGCTTGCTACAGCATGGCAGGAAACAGGATTGGGCTGTTAGCCTCTATTGGCTCCCCAATTTACCTGGTGGTCTGCCTGAGCTGATGAGTGCAGTACTCTCACTTGCCATTATCTGGATGGTGCTGCTGTATAGCAAGACCAGGCAAATAGCTTCCTTAGCATGAGAGCTGTCCTGGTGGCAGAAGGAATAATGTGCCAAGCCCCTGCACCTAGTTTGATCCTCCTGTGCCTTACCTACCTCCAGAATGGATTCCCTCTTGGATATATGGTTGGAAGTGATCTTAAGATATCTTTTTATTAGTTATCCTACATCAGCAACTGGATCTAATCAAACAAATCTTCAAACAAATCTAATCCAAACAAGTCCATCCTGCCAAGTCTATATGAGATAGTGTGTGTGTGTGTGCATAGTACCTAAACAAATACAAATAAAATATGCAAATGGTACATGTGGATGCACATGTGTTGTGACACTCTCTACCAAGAGAGGGCCATATAGTCCCATCTCTGCCAATTTGCCAAAAATGGGCAAAATATGTTTGCTTGGATTGGTTTTTGAAAATTAGCAGCTTCTTTTTTCTTACCTTTATATGGATTGCATCATTGTTCTGTTTTTTGTTGTTTCTTTTTTGATTTATTTAGATTGATTCTTTTATGGACATATTACTGTTGCAGCTTTTGAAATTAATATTCAAAAACAATATGCAAATGTTTGTTAATAACATGTGTACAAGGACCTCCTGATGCCGAATGCTCCCCCTTGCCCAGGCTGTTGAACCTGGGTACAAGTGGCAGTTGCAGTGCCCAGCAGCACACCATCAGGGGATTGGGCAGGGGATGCTGTGGGGCACCAGTGTAGGGCTTTGCCACAGGGCCACCAGCAGGGCTGCCCAAGATCGCCTGGCACCTGAGGCAGAAAGGGGGGCGAAGCGGAAGAGGGAGGAGAATGGAGACGCTGTGCAGCCCAGCACTCTCTTCTCCTCCACACTTCCTCTTCTGCTCCATCCCCCTCTTCCTTTGCCTGTCCAGGAAGTGGGAAGAAGGGCAGTGGAGGCCAGTAGGCAGGTGGAGGTGGGTGTCCCCCACCAGTCTGCTGTCCAAGGCAGCCATATCAGGTGGTGATCATAAAGATCATCATAGATGGGTCAACCCTGGAACCAGCAACTTGGCACCGGCGCCGCATAGCTTAATTGGTGCTAAATTTCTGACGGTTTTGAAGCAATTTGGATTTAAGTTACATGGATAAACCCTCCCTGCAGTTTCCATAGCATTTCAGAATATGGCAGCAGTTCCCATATTGTGTTTTTTTTTAATATTTTACATTACCTTCACATCCCTCTTCTTCTGCTTTTCAGATGCTCACAGCTACTTGAGCTGACAATGCACAACTGTGCCTTGAAATTTGTTAGACAAGCTACAAGCCTTGACAGTGAAATGTTATGGCTGGGGTCACATAAATACAGAATTCTGTATCTGCAGAATTTGTTGGCGTCTCTACACCTTGATGCAGTTTTATTCTCTTATATTATGTAGCCCTTGTGATTGCAAAGAACAAAAACACACCTTATAAAATGTCAAAAAAAATGTTAACAATGCAGAACTGGCCTCCCAAGAGAGTCTGCAGACAGTCTGCAATGCTAACCAAAGGATCAAAGTTGTCCCATCCATTTTGATGAATAACTCTCAGGGAGAAAGTTCGCGTGGAGTATTCCAGGGTTCTCCCTGCAACTAGCATATCAGAGAGAAGGTTAAGCTAGAGTCCTCCTCCCATCCTTTTCTATATGCTGGCGGTTTATTGATTCTTCAGACATGTGATCCCTAACTTGCAACCTAAGTAGTACAGGTTCAAGAAATACTGTACTACTATGTGATTTTCCAGATTGTGTGATTCAGCAAAAGTCCGCCTTGTTGGAAATAAACCCTGGGAAAGGTGCTCTGAATTGGCTGCCTTCACTTGACTTGATTCCCAAGGTGGCGCCAACACGAGATGGTCAGTGTGTCATATGGAATCAACGATTTTAAATAAATAAAAAACAGGAGATCCTGAAGATAATGTTGAACATAAAGATTTTAATTCTAACACTCAACAAATTGGGCGCCTTTTTACCCCCAAATGAACAGGCAGCAGGATTACAACTCAGTTAAATCTAAACCATTTATAAGCCAGAAGAGTCTTAAATTCAAGTAATTAAACTGGGTTGTAGAACAGGTCTTGGGAATGGGAAATAAATGCCATGGTTTTATTTACACTTATTAACAAGTCCTGTGTAAAAGATTTAATATTCATTGACTAATAGTCTCCCTAGGATTTTTACCAGTGCATCGGGCTTTCATCTATCCATCCATCCATCCATCCATCCATCCATCCATCCATCCTTCGTCGCCTAAAAAGACACTTCAGGTTATGTACAATTAATTTTTAAAAGCCATATAAGCCTATGACAAAATAACAATAAGAGCAGCAATGGATAAAAATAGAAAGGTAACAACAAAGATCGTTTTTCATTTTACTGTGCCAGTGAGAACAAATGTTTGCAGCAGAACTACAGTTTCTACATGAACAACAATAGACCTCGCAGGCCTCCCTGGTAGCTGTTTTCAAAGCTGCAATGCCACCACTAAGAAAGCTCTGCTGCAAGCCTTCTAGAATTTTACGTCACAAAGATGGAACCCAGAGCAAGACCTCTTTCCCAGGTCAAAGAATGGGGGGGGGGAGGGGGTTTATGTACAGGGTTGCAGCTCTTGACATTAGAAAAACAGGACTGGAACTTATGGAGTCAATTGACCTCATGGAGTCAATGAGCAAAGTCAAGGGTGAGCCTGCAGGGTGAGCCTTGGTTGGTAAAAGGGCAGAACCCACAGAAATGCTGTGTTAATCTAAGCAGCACATCAAATCTAAGCTACCATATATGTTTACAAGTCTCCTGCTACCAAGCAACGCTTGCTATTATCAGGCCACCACAGGTAAACCTAACCCAAGCACAGAGCAAGAACTGAAAGTGCCTGCAGAGCAGTGACCTCAAGCAGGTGAGCCCAACTGCAGACTGCACATCATGTTTAATAACAGAAACCACATGGTAGTAAGGCAGTAAGTATTTGAAGTCATTATAGAAAATATTTACCCTTTTACATATGGGGTGCACTGAGACTCGCTTCCAAGGCAATCAATGAACCCCATGGCAGAGAACTCAAAACACATGCAGAGCAGATAACTCAAGAAGTGAGCCAAGCCACAGTTAACAGATGCATTTTATGTAGTCAACATCTCACACCTACCGGTAAAAAGCATTTGCCTATTACACACACCTTGCCTCCCCATTCTCACTCACACACGTCCTTTTATTCACATATGGCACCCACAAAAAGCCTCTCTCATATCCTCAAACACGTAAACACAAAAAAGCCAGGATAGGATAGCCAGGTCCCTGACTGCCTTGATTCCTGCTGGTGGCTGCTCCCTCCCCTGCATTGCCTGGTACTCCATCTGCGGCCAGCCAGATTCATCCTCTCTTCCTTCCCCTCATAAACCCAAGCCAAGAACCACAACCAGTCAGCCAGTACAACTCCATCCTCTTCCTCACCACCACTAGACTGCCACCTGCTACTACTCAGTCAGTACTATCATGGAGCATGAATATTGCCCCCCCCCTTGAGCGAGTGAACCATGTGGCAGTCACGTTTCTCACTGCTTATGAAGTGAAGTGTTTAATGCTTATGGAAAAGAAGAAGGGAGGGGAGGAGACGGCTGAATAGCCATCTATCGGGGATGTTGTAGTTGTAGTTGTAGACAGCCTGCATTGACAGGGGGTTGGGCTTGATGATCTTGAAGGTCCCTTCCAACTCTAATTCTAAGAACTGCCACCATGCACAGCAGCCATGTCAGATTTTGTGTCTACAAAATAATCCTGTGTGCGCAAGTGCACTTACACCCTTCCTTCACAGTTTCAAGATCGGTTTTGGGATCGCTACTGTTTAATTTGTTCACAAGAAATGATCTGGAGTCAGGGCTGAGGAGTCAAGGGGTCAGATTTGTGGATGACCCCAAATTATTAAGAATGGTGACAATCCAGGCAGTTTTCAAAGAGCTCCGAAAGGATCTTTCCAAAGGATGATGAGGCTCAGTGTAAGTAAGCATGAAATGATGTACAATGGAGTAAAAATTCCTAACATCACGTATTCACCAATAGGGACTGAATTGGTGGTGAGTCTGGTGACTAATGAGGAAAGAACTCTTAGGGTTGTGGTGGAGAGCTCAGTGAAAACTCAGTGTGTGGCAGATGTGCAAAAGGCAAATTCCATGCTAGGGATCCCTAGGAAAGGGTTGGAACATAAAATGTATGCACTCGTGCTGGTGTCATAATGCCGTTATATTATACATTTATGGCACAGTCACAAATGGAATACTATGCCCAGTTCTGATGGTCAACTCTGAAAAAAGGCTATTTTTGAGCTGGAAAAGATACAGAAAAGGACAACTAAAATGCACAAGGAGCTGAAGCACTTTCTCTATAACAAAAGGTTAAAGTGTTTTGTATTGTTTAGTTTAGGAAAAAAGATGACTCAGGGGAGGCATGATAGAGGCTGATCAAATTATGCAGGGGGTGGAAAAAGTGGATAAAGAAGTCTTTCTCCTCTCATCATATTAGAACTTGAGGTCAGCCAATTAAATTGATGGACAGTAGACTGAGGACAGACAAGTACTTCTTCCACAACACATCATTCACTTATCTTATGGGATTCGCTGTCACAAGAGGTGGTGATGACTACCAGCCTAGATGGCCTTCAAAGTAGCTTAGACAAATTCATCAGGGAGGATAGATCTATCAGCAGCCTATAACTCTCACAGCCCAATCCTATGGGCGCCTTCCACTGACAGAACCACCGTTCCTTCAGCGGAAGGGCCAATCCATCAGCACTGTGGCTGCAGCAACAAGACATGCAGCGGGGCTGCCAGTGCGAAAGGTTGGTGACCATGTGCGTGTGGCACTAGAGCAGCCACTGCTGAAGGATATGAGTTGGCACTGGGGGGTGGGTTGTGGGTAGGGAGGGGGAGGATTGGGGCAAAGGGGGAGGATCAAGACAGGGACTGGGGCTGCCAGAGGGAATGTTGGGGGACAGCAGGGGACAGATATTGGTGGCAATGGTGCCGCTGATATCCTATAACCCACCCAGCTTTGGCATCCCCCCTTGAGTCCACATGGAATGTGCCAGTCAATGTTCTGGCACAGATCCAAGTAGACCCATTGGAGGCCATGGCGTGGTGGATTAGGTAAGTAAGAATTTTGTTTACTTACCTCTCCATCACACCATGGTCCCCAGCCAGCCAGTAGGATGCAGCAGAGGATGCATTAGCACCGCTGTGCCCCACAGGCTGGCTGAGGATAGAATTGGGCCGTTAGGCTGCAACCCTATGCACATGTACCTGGGAGTAACTGCCATTGAACTCAATGGGGTTTACTTCTGAGTAAACATGCATAGGATTGTTTGTGCTGCTGAGCTATATAGAACCAATACGATGACATCCACTCCTGGCCACAGCACTACCTGAGGATCCAGGAGCACTCCTAAGTGTGACCCTTATCAATCTTATATCATGCATCGCCATAGAAGATAAATCCACAGCTTCACACCCTGTAGATGATCCAGAAGAAGATCCATGGCTGATATCAACAGTCAAAAGCTGCTGAAAGGTCCACAAAAGGGTCCAAGGAAGGGTTTTGTAAGAGAGACTGTACCACTGCCTTTTAATGCAGATGATCCCCTTCCCCGAGGAAGGCATTGACTAACCTCTGGATCCAGGCCACCAATCCCCCCATACCTTCAACAAGTTACCACTAGTTGGCTTGGGCATGGACCAAGCGAGCATAATGCAGCATGGAAAGTGTCAAGCACCACGTCCACCTGCTCAGGTATCAACAACTGCAAGACATCCAATAAAATACATTTCTGGTATAGGCTCTAATTCAGCCATAATGTCCAAGTCAGAACAGATGCAAGGAATATTATCCATAAAACTCTCTGCACAGTTGTCATAATGAGCCACTGAGGGTTCAAGCCCATCAATCACAGTCAGGGCAGGATGTAATAATAACCAACCACAGTCCTAAATATTTCAGCTGGATGCAATTGCATGGATGTGGTGGTGGAAAAGTAAACATCCTTTGCTGACAACACTGCCATGGAATAAGCCTTCAAGTGGGCCTGAACCTGTGTTTAGTCAGATTCTTCTTGTTGCAGTTATATTTATGTGTTTGGCACCAGAAAAACAATGGAATGCAGGAACCGGATGTGCATCCTGCCAGTACAGGTACATCTCAAAAGCCATATTGAACTAGATAGCTAGATAGATGGCTTTTGCAAATATCACTGGCTCAGTGGAGATTGGTTCTTCTGAACAGCTATCTGTTCTAGAAAGCCCGTTGTAACGCAATTGATGTGAAGACTGACCCCAACCTTTGAAGGGTTGGTATCGAAAGAGAAGAATGGGTGAACCTCCATCTTTTTTTCTCATTTGCAATGCTTTAGGTATGATTAGTGAATGGGTATGGTCAGAAGTGGCGGGTGGCGGGGGGGGCCCTGGGTGGCACATGGCGGTGGCTGAAAAACGACGGCGCGGCTAGAGGTGCTGTGAAAGTTTTGTCCATCCACCTGCCTGAGCTCCTACCTGTCTTTTCTTGGTGTCATTCCTGCCAGGGGGAATTTTCGCAGCCGTAACACCGCCGGGGTGATGTCACTAGCGGGGGAGGGGCTAGCGGCGTCACAGGGGGTGCAGCACCGGCTAGGGATGTCACTGGGTATGGTATATAAAGTTTGCTACAGTGAAAGTTCATTTTTAAACATTCAGTCTTAGAAAAGAAACAGAAGTTCTACGTTTTTCAACCAATGTGATTTCAAAGTCCACATTTCAAGATTCTTAAAGAGTTGGTTCATTTTTTTCAGTTGAAAGTATCAATTGTAGAGGCAATAGGCAAAGTAGAATAAGTGCCAGCTCTAGTCTGGCATCTGCTAGACTCATTAAAGCGGTATGCAAATGAGGTTGCTTTCATGCCACTAATGTATTCCAATTACCTGTGCTCCCCCAGGTTATGAGGCATTTCTGATGTGGCCTTTCATGCAGCAACAGTTATCCTCTCTTATCCTAACCCAACTCAGTGCTGAGAGTGGGAACCCATCATAGCCAAGGGTTAATTCAGGCTTGTAAATAGCCATTGACCTGGCTGGTGGTGAGTAAGATTTGCTTCCAGATGCCCCCAGCTGAACAGTGGAGGAAAGCCAACCAACATGTGTATCAAATACGATTTAAAAATTTTATGGCCAGCAACAATCTTGGAACAACTTGAGTTAGACGGGTAAAAAGCCATGGCAAAAAACATTTTGGCAAAAAAAATGTGGATTTTTTTTTTCTTTTGACAGACCACAAATGACTAACATAGGACTGTGTGTGCAGGAGCAGGCTGAGCAAGTGCTGATTTGGGGGAGTTGCTGCTGCTTCTTACTGGTGGTGCAGTTGCACAAAAAAGCCCCCTTTACCCAGTGGCATGTCAGTAGGAGTGAAGAGGCACCACCACCACTCCTTCTCCTGTGCTCAGTGGATTTGAAAAGGAAGAGAGGGATGGAGCAGAAAAGGAGATGTAGAGCAGAGGAGAGTGGAGGGCCAGAGCGTCTCCCTCTTCCTTTTCAAATGTTGGAGGAGAAGCAGTAGTGGCTCTTCATGCCAGTTGCCATGGCGACTAGGTAAAAGGGGAGAAGCATTTGGCAAGTGCAGGAGCAATGACAGCAGCAGTGGTGGCGGCAGCACCAGGCTCTCCTTGCCAATCCGCCACTGGAGGTAACTGCCTCATTCTGCTTCATGAATGGGCCCGACCTGCCAAAAAAACAGTGAGGATGCACCAGGCAAACATGCCTAGAGAGGGAGGCCTATAATTTGGGCAACACCATAAATGGCCTGCTGCTCCCTGTGGCTATCTCCTTCTCTTTGAAGGTAAGGCCATCCAAAGAAGAAGATCTTAATTTTCAAGGTTAGAGAGCTGGCTGGTGGACTATGACCATGGTTTTTTTTTTTTTTTGCAGAACTCAGAGGCTGTCAATGTGCCTTCTTCCATTGTAACTCTCTCCCCTTTTCCTGAACCCAGAGAGCCTGAGATATATGAGCATCTAGCGCTGCTGCTACAATAAATATTGCGCCTTAGTTGCAATGGCTTTTGAAATGTCAACTATTGAATTTTAAGGAAAAAATATAGTAGCACACACCAGACTTATGAAACAGGGAAAAACGGTGATATGAAATCCTTCCTTCAGCACAGTCCTTTCGACAGCAAAGTAATTAAATGTTCCTGCTGAACAAGCTCTGAAGCCTGCTCCCCTAGGAAGGTGGCACAGGCGGTTGGCATCCAATGTGGAGAATAAGGCCATCTGTCCCCTCTTTTTATCACTTCTGCTGCTCATAGCTCCTCTGAACTTTTGTTCTCCCAGTCCCCTCTACCCCCTTCATCTATGGCAATCTCCTGTCTTTGGATCTTATGATTGCCTCTGGCAGAAAACGCTCCTTCTTTATGCACTGTACAGTGTCCCCTCTTGTACTTTTGGGAGGCACTTGGGGCAGGAACAATCTCAGCTCAGATTCTTTCTCCCATCGCAAAAAACTGAGCAACAATCCACTAGCAGGTGAAGGCTTCTTTAACCATTCGAGTGCAGTGGTTCATCATTCATATTGGACAGCTATCTGCATGCAATCACGACTTGACCCCCATCCCCACCAAAGTATGTTATCATCATGTGGAGAAAATCACCCACACCTCATGGTGAGTGACAATGCCTGACTGATTCCCCACACGGTGACCTCGTAGGACAACTTCACACAGCCTCAATGGCCTCACTCAGGTGCTCCTTTGCTCTACAGAAATAACAGCTTCAGAGGAACGGAAACACCCATCATTTCAAGCAAAAGTCGGTGTATTGAAAATGGAACAAAGAACGCAATGATATTAACAGGAAAAAAGGGGAAACTTTTTTGTGGAAACTGTCACATCTACTGCTAGAGTACTTTCTCCATCTACATTTCTTCAGTGGTCCAAATTCCAAATAAATCAGTTTGCTTGTGGGCTTCCCCCCCCCCCATTTTAATAGGGTTACCAACTTCTAATTTCAAAAATACTGGCCTCCTGGATGAGGCCAGGGATCAAGATATAGGACAAACAAAGCCAGGGCAGAAACTAGTGCATCAGGGATAGATCGTGGAGGTAGCAATGTCAGCAAATTTAATTTTCCAGCACTCCTGGTGGTGTTTCATTGGCAACGGTAGCCAGCCATGTGCTGGCTGCCAGTCTGGGAGACAGAAGCTACTCTCCCTTCCCTCCGACTGTTGCAAGAGCAGCAAACTAGGTAAGCAGTTGAGAGGGTGGGCAACTGGAAGGGAGAGTATTTGGAGGCTCATGGGGGGGGGAAGGACTGGGTAGGTGTCAGAACCTGTTACACTCCTGATGACACCATCCTGTTGTGACACTGTCAGATTTTGCTCAGAAATGGACACAGAATACACCAAACTATTGTCTGAGTTTCACAGAAAATAGTTTGGTTTACCAAGGCCAGGTCGAAGCCTAAGCAGGGGATTTCACACCCCATCACACTTTAGAGTGAAAGTGTCTAATGCAGCAATTTTCATCTTACAGCACACTGACAAAGCACTAAAATTGTGAAGGCACACCATCAGTTTTTTTGACAATTGACAAGGCATTCTATACTGCTGGTGGGGGGGGGGGCTCACATCTCCCCAATGGCTTTATTAATAAATGACCCTCCCCCAAACTCCTGCAGCACACTGGTCAAGGGACAGTCAGGATGGAATCTATCTCGGGAATCTGGAGGGGAACCAGTTTGGAATCTTGACAGTCCTCAGTGGATCCAGGCAGAATATGAGAGGTCTGTGGTGCAGGCAAAGTAGAATCTGGTGGGTTGCAGAACCCAAAGTCTACTGGCTTTTCTACCCTCAAACACCTGGCAGAACACCAGTTTTACTCATTGTATTAGTAAAAAATACTGGCTGGTTGACAACCGTCTTTCTAGCTTTGATATCTTTCTGGGGGGGGGTTGGTACCTGAAGCCTGCTTGCAAATTAAAAGAAGAAAAAGTCATTCAGATATTTTACTAGAAATGCCAGTGAAGCTTGCTGGACATGGGCATAGATGCAAGCTCCTCTTAACCCAGTTTTTTCTTTAAGAGTTTTTGGATTACAATTTGAGTCAGAGAAGAATTCCTGGTTTACCACCCACCCAATGCCCAAGCTCACTCTCCTCTTCCCTTTCAACAGCACTTACTTAACCCACTTGTGGCAGCAGTACCAGTCCAGGCTGCAAGAGTAGGGAAAGAGAAATAAGGAGGTCTTTCCCTCCCTCCCCGAGTCCCTCCCTCCCTCCCCCCTCCCCTGAATGCAAGGCCCTATTGCTAGGGGAGAAAGGGAAAGGCCTCCTTCCTTCCTTCTCTCTCTGCCACCACAGCTACTGCCTCGATTAGTTCAGGTTAAGCATTGTTAACGGAAACTGGAGAGCGGGTTTGGGCAATAGAAGTGTGTGAATTTGGGATGGCTCAGAAATAAGCTAAATTCTAATTGAGAGAGAGAGAGAGAGATGAGTATGGGGTGATGACCTCACCCAACTCTAATTTTTACACATCCTATATAAAGACACAAACCCACTTCAAGTTCTTTGTATCACTATTAATTTTGCTGTATAGAGACGACCCAGATTTAATGAAGGTTGATTGATTCTTTATATGTCTTTCCCTCTTAGGTTGTGTTTTATGCAACTGTAGCTTACTTAAGAGCGCAGGAAATTCTTGATGCTTGGCAGAAAGCATCAGTGCCCACATAGAACTTCCCCAGTTGCTTCTGGGGTTCAGAGCAGTTGCTTCTGTCCTTGTAGAGATCATTGGGTTTCAGTTGCCTTTTCAAAGGCAAATCCAGAAATCCTTCACATTTCTTTATGCAGCACAAGGGAATATGTAAGGCAGCCACTACTGGGGCAAAGCGGAAACAAACAGTAGCAGTTTAATGCCCACTAGAGAATTGTGTAAAAAAAATACAAAAATAAAATTCTTTACTGCCGATGTTAATGGGGCTTTAGACCCTGCTGCAGCTCAGATGCACAAGTACCCAGCAGTAACTTAGGGCAGCAGTACTTTTAGAGGCACCATCAAAGCATCATGTAAACCAGGAGGTGCACCCCAAAACCCACTGCAATTTTGCCAAGGATGGTGGGGTGTACGTTTTGATTACCACCAGCACAATCCAATACTTGCCAACTAACATCCTCTGCACTGAGACTCCTGCAGAGAGAGCACACCTCTCAGACCATGCAGCAAAATTGCTTGGAGTAACAAAGTGCCCTTGGCTAGCCCTGTTTTTAAAAACTGCTGCTTTTAAAAAGCATATACTGTACATGTCCAAATCAAATATATATTTGAAAGGTATTTATACACCATTTTGCAGGCAAACGTCACAAAGCAGTTTACATTTTAAAAATATTGAAACAAAAAAGGGTAAAGGTGACCCCTGACAATTAAGTCCAGTCGTGTCCGACTCTAGGGTGTTGTGCTCATCCCCATTTCAAAGCCGAAGAGCCAGCGTTGTCCGAAGACGCCTCCGTGGTCATGTGGCCGGCGTGACTCTCCTTGCCGCAGCGCGTAGCATGCAGCTGGAACACGGAGCGCTGTTTACCTTCCCGCAAGCGGTACCTATTTATCTACTTGCATTGACATGCTTTGGAACTGCTAGGTTTAAAAAAAATACAATAAAACAAAGACGAGCAACAGAAAAACTTTAAAAGCCTGATTGTTTCATGCTGTTTCTTAAATGTTCTGTCATTCTCTCCCCTCCTCTCAAGACAAGATGGCTTCTCAGTAGCCCTCAGGTGGCAGTTGAGGGAAGGACGAGGACTTTTCAGGTTGATTGGTGACTATTTTTAGGCTTTAAAACCTTCAGGGATGAAATATTCTGGATGTGCTTGGCTTCCATGGCTTACTCTTCTTTTTTTAGGATAACTATTTCTTGAAATGGCTTTTAAAAGAAAATCATTTCCTAATATGCAATGCCAGCATTAACTCTAATCTAGCAGCCTTAATTCTTTCAGTGCCACATGACAAAGTACTGAATGTTAAGAACATAGCCTTGTATGGTGTGTGTGTGTATGTGTGAGAGTGAATGAGTGAGCAAGAGAGAGAGTTTCCTCAGGCTTTATTTTTGTGTTTCTTTTTGAAGGATAGATTCTTGGAACCTTTATAAATGGTTATATAAAGTAATAAATGACTTTCTGAACCCTTCCCCGCCCCCGCCCCCCAACTCAAGCCACATGTTCTTAGTGAAAGATTTATACCTTTGGAATGAAGCTAAGTGTCAAAAATGTGTTAAGGGAACAAACATTGGTCAGGGTGCCTAGTGGAAGCAGCCAACAGCCTGGCCCTGATACTAAGAATTTCTTTTCCAAAGTAAAATATCAATCCTGACAACTGATAAGGGAAAGAAAATCTGTATAAAATACACATTACTTAAAGAAGACAAGTCCAGTTAGCCATGAACAGGAATGCCAGATTAAAAAAAAAATCAAGACACAAAGAAATATATAAGCTTATAGTTTATGTACCATGAAAATGGCATACAGTAGGGAGGCACTCACTGACATTATCCAAGCTGAATGTCAGAAGGGAGGGGACAAGTAAAAGGGGGCGGGAGGGAGAGAGAGAGAGAGAGGAGAGGATTAACAAGCTGGGTGCCAGAGAATTTGATATGGAATCAAAAGTCATTGGGTGGGGGAGTCTGGCAGTATGAGAGCACGACTTAATTGGGACCAGCACAGCACCTGGCACACAGACAGGTTCGATGTGAAGCTAGCTCAGTGTCTCCCTCTTGGTCAGACTGGGCTTCTGGTGTGGTGTGCCTGGCCCTTTAGCAGTGGGCACAGGCACCTAAGGAAGCAGAGTAACATCTCATGTGAGAGAAGGGAGCAGAGTGCACATTGCTGGGAGCTCATCGACTCTCCTGAATTCTCTTGATGTAGCATGTGGGAGGGAAAGCTGAAGGCATTCCCTGTGCTGCCTCAGCCACACTGCTCACCAACCACTCCAGGCTTCACAGCATCAACATCCCAGGTGCGACTCACGGCACAAGCCTATGCATGTCTACTCAGAAGAAGGTCCCAATGAGTGCAATGGGACGGACTCCCAAGTAAGTAGTGTCTTGGGTTGCAGGCTCAGGAGGCTGACAAGGTGGAATGAAGAGCCCCTGGAGCATCAGGTGGGTGCGGCCAGCACTGGCTGGCGTGGCAAAGGCAATGCCAGGAAATAACTGGCTGTCCAGCTATGCGCTGTCAGGCTCCGTTGCAGGTGGGGGGGGGCTAAGGGGGCCAGGCTGTGCTGCATATAGAAGGGAAGGAAGGAGCCTCCATGCCTGAGGCATGTACTCCCTGAAGCATCTGGCGGGGCCACTGTGAGATACAGGAAGCTAGACTAGATGGGCCTTTGGCCAGCAGGGCTCTTCTTATGTTCTTATGCCTGGAAAATGTACCTGTCAACAAGGAGGCACGAATCTGATGCAGGGAGGCAGAGCTGGCACCTGAATGAGCGACAGTAAATATAGCCCATCATCCTAACAGGCACTTTAATTAATCATAAAGAACCGCCAGGGATGCGCCTACAATAGCATCGTTGAAGTGCCAGGTTAAACCCACTTTATTCAACCAGGCTTTTAATGAGTAGCTTATGATTCGCTGTCTTATTCAGCGCTGTGTTATCTTTACTGCTTCTGTGATTAATTTCTGGTTTGGTATGTTAGTGGCTGGTGGGGGGTTATTGATTTTGTCTGCTGCTGCTGCTTTTCTATGTTTGATTATTTTATGATTGTATTCATAATTTTAGGGTTATTTTTGTGACTGACACCTTTATGAATTTTATAGTCACAAACTACTCTGGGGACAGCAAGTGAAAAAGCATCCAAAATGTATGTAAACAAATAAAATTTAAACCGTTGTGCCTGGAGCATGTGAAGGGCACCCTCAATCTTGCATAACTGCCACCAGTTCCTCCGAGCTTATGATGAAGACGACGGGTTTTCAGGCCAGGTTCTGGAAAGATCTAATCACTGATCTCTTTCACATTAGAAACATTTAGTTTTATTTATTGGATTTCAGTTGTTATACCTCACATTTTTCTGCCATGACACAATCAAGGCAGCTTATAAAATACAAAAGAACAACAAGCTAAAATACAACATTTAAAACCAACAAGTTCAAAACAGCAGCACCATAACACCCCTCCTCCCCCCAAAAAACCCAATAGATAAGGCACATCACTCAAGGGCCTGCCAAAAAATTGTCCACTGGGAAAAGAGTCTTAAGAACCCGCTTAAAAAGTGGGAAGGAGAGGCCAGGCAAACCTCCCTTGGGAGGCTATTCCATAACAATGTAAGTGTCAGAGCTCAGAAGACCTTCTCTCATCCCCATCATGAGCCTCTCTTATCCTCTCTCATCATCAGCCTCTCTCATCATCAAGACCCTCTCTCATCTCCTCATCTCTGTTGCCAGCGTGGGAGCAAGGAGGGCCTCAGAAACTGAACAAAGTTCTCAGGAGGGTTTATATATGGGAGAAGGTGAATTCTGAGGTACCTGGCGCAGGGCTATTTAGGATTTAAAGGCCAAAGGCAGCACCTTGAGTTGAGACTAGAAACAAACTGACAGCACATGAAATTCATACAAAACTGGCGTTAACATGGACTGTTTTGCTGACCCCAGACAAAATTCTGGATGCAGCATTCTGGAGCAACTAAAATTTCTGGATGGTCTTCAAGAGCAGGCCGTGACATCAGTAGGAACAGGTTTGTGGGGTCCAGAGAAAACGAAAGCTTTGGTATTGCATTGGTCAAACTGAGCCTTTGTTATGGCATTTTTCAGAATAGTACATGAACAATGACATTTTTAGTACTATAGTACGAGTACTAGAAGTTTCATGGTTAGTATAATATTCTGAAAAACGCCATAACAAAGGTTCAGTTCGACCTATGAAGTACCAAATGTTGTCCTCTAGTGACTAGAGATGAAGCCCCCAAGTTTAGTTACCTAATTAATTGATTAATCCAATTAATTAGCAGTTAATTAGCAGGGGGTACTTCAGAAAATTGGACTGTGATAGGGGGTACCCGGGCCTCCAAAGGTTGAGAACCCCTGCTTTAGACCATTTTCCCAATAAACCCCAGCAGAATCAACATCCTTTCAGATGCCTGTACAGTATCGGTAATTGTTGTTTCTTCACCCCCTTGTACATTGTCCCTAAACTGATTTCATCAGAAGAATAATGCAACAGAACAGACAGAACCACTCCTCATTTCCCCCCCTTACGCAACAAAATTAATAAAATAAAATAAAATTAGAGGGTGTAATTCAGAATTAAGTGTTATGAGGTACCAATAGGGGATGTGCTGACAGAGAAGGGCCTGGGGGTATTAGATCAAAATGGCAATTTGCTGCAAGAATGGCAAGAAAATGTGTTCTTGTACTTTGACTTAAGAAATATCCATTATGTTCTGCTGAACAAGGATTTCCAATAAAAAGAATAACTCTCAGAGCAAGGCTCTATTTCTATGGAAGTGGAAGAATAGTCTTTCCAATTCAGTCACAAGAAGGGGAAGCATTAATACAAGGTCAAGGGATTACTATACTCACCTCTTTGCCTTCTCTTGTAGTCCCTACTTTTGTACAGTATTCATGGCACCATTCTGACTTCTAGGGTGCCACCTAGTGGTTCATTGATGTTCTGTTTCTTTTAGCACCAGGATCAGTCAGAAGCAGTTTCTGCTCTGGAGGGGAAGCAAAGTCAAGCCTCAGGTTGGGATGGAGAAGGAATACTGAGAAAAGGGAATGAAGATATATACCTCCTCATACAGATCAGACTGAGATTCTGTTTTTTCATACTATCTCAATGAAACCATGAGATTCACTTTGGGCCAAGATACAAGACGCATTCATCCGCTGAACTTAAATACCGGTAGTAGGGATGTAAAAAGGAAAGTATTGCTGTTTTCATAACTGCAATCTTCATTGTCACCAAATAATGAAATAAATGAGTAGTAGTCAGATGCATGGACCCAAACCCCTGCTTGCATGAGCAGAAACACTTCTGATCATACAATTGGAAGGGCTACCAACTCCACCCCGTCCTTCTGCAGCCCCCCCCCCCCGTCTCCAAAAAGGCACTCCAAAGGGCATGCAATGTAGCACAGGGGACCCGCAGCTACAGGAATACCAGTGACCCCTTCCCCCCATACAGGAGCAGTTTCCACTCACATAAGTGGTGTTGGAATCCAAGCCAACGAGAAGAAAGTAAAGCAGCTAACATCACATCATTTTTGATAAAAAGATTTATTTTAAAATGCACAAATAAAATATATACCAACCACATATTAATGATGAACAAAAATAGGCAGCAACACATTTTTAAAAACATGAGTCTTCTAAGAAATTTAAGATCAGGCAACACAAGAACCCTGTGAGTTTGGTTAATAAGCATTTGTATCACACGTGAGTGTGCAAAGTGTTTTAACATGTTGTATTATCTTGATGTTGTCTTTACAACCCTGGAAGGTAAAGTAAGTATTACTACCCCCATATTGCAGCTGGGAAGCTGAGGCTGAGAGGGAGTGACTTGCCCAAGACCTCCTAGTTAGTTCATGGCAGGGGTGTGATTTGAACCAGAGCACTCCTGATTCACAAGCTCAGTCTCTTAGCCACGACACTACGTCACCAGTTGTATGGTTCCCCCCCAACCTCACCACTGCAGCGTAACAAATTGCAATTACTGTGTTTACCCAAAGTGATTTAGCATTGGATTCAACTGTGAGCGAGTACAAGTCTGGCAGGCCTCAATCATCAAGTGCACTAAAAAAATCCATGTTGTTGACACTCTAATCGGACAATATGTGGGACAATTCACAAAAATCAAGATCTTCATGGTTCTCCTTGACTGCAAGGAGTTATTTCATTGTGGGAAATCAAGTTATGCAAGTATTCAAAATTATTCGTCCAGTTGTAAAATAGGGGGAAAGAAGCATGAAGAATCTTTTGCTTGCTTAGTTCCATAGTTCAGCCTCAAAGCCAAAGTTCTAAGCTTTTAGTGCTAGACATAAACCTGAAACAACATTCCTGGCTCCCCAAACAAACTCTCCTGTCCCCATTCCCGGTGCAAAATCTTAGGCTGCTTAAAAGAGCTGCATGTGAAGGACAGGAGCATTCTAAGGCAGTTAGGACTCAGTGAGAGAGGGAAACTGATAAAAAAAGGAAAGACTGCTTAGTTGCAATTAACATTATACTGTATATACAGTCTATGTTTTACCCGACACATTTGCAAGCTCTGTAAGACAGGACTAGTTCTCACCAGGGTGTTTAACCTGTAGAGCTGGTTCAGACAAACTACTGTATAAATGTGGACACTGTCCATGGTTACTGCATGAATGAGAACACGCTGGCAAGCCACACCCTGCCACTGCTCTCATAGCACCACAGGGACTTCCCCCACCCACATCCCCACCCACCCATTCTCCCTGTGGAGAGCACTTGTCTGAAGGTCTCTTTCCCTGGGGAGAGAATATTCTCATGACCTGGACTTCCGGGGTTCTAGATCATACATTCTCTCCCTAGAGAAACCATGGAGGTACGGCTACAAGTGTGAGCGGTGGGCTTCCCAGCATGGTCCTGGAGAGCTGTAACCATAGATAGTGACCACGGTTACAGTATTATCTGAAGCGGGTGTGACTAGGTAGGCTGTATTACTTTAGATTGCAAATTGGGGCTCACTGAACTGAATGCTCTTCCATGCAAACACAAAATACCCTACATATATGTCAGGAAGAACTATTCTAGCAAAACATTCTCCACAGTAGGCTAATTTTCTGTGTCTAGCAATGTTTTTCCATTGGGCAGGATTCTACTGTGTTGATACCCACCTGCAGTTTGAAGTGGTACAGACACACTTCAGACACAGAAATTATCACCTCTGTGAAAACAAAGCCATAATCAACCTCAGGTGGGAGAGGCACCTCTCAAAAGCTGCCATCCAATAGCACAATTAAAAGACCAAGGCCAATATTTCTTTTGCAGTATTCTTTTGTAGTGGAATGACACCACGGATTCACACACAATGCAGCGTGAAGAGATCTAACAAGATCTTCTCACCTTGGGAACAGTTTGGTGAGGACAGGAGGAAATATCTCTCTCTCTCTCTCTCTCTCTCTCTCTCTCTCTCTCTCTCTCTCTCTCTCTGGAAGGATCAACTTTGAAAAATAGGGTGAGGAAAGGGTGATTATGAGATAGGGTTAAGGCAGTTTGCACCAGATGTGTGTCGATAATTCTTCCTCAGCGATGAGAACCATTGGCTGAAAGTCACGAACATTCACATCCTCCTGCCTCAACATTTCAACAGAAGAAGCAGTCTTCTTGAAGCTGCCTTTGTGACTTGGTAGAGAAAAGGTTTCTGAATATACTTGAACTGTTCCTTCTCCTGTCTCCGACTGATCATTCATTAAGCATGTTTGATCATGGCTAGGAAGGACCTGCCAAGCTCTTAAGTGGGATGACGCTGAAGGACTAAGGCGCACCAAACGTACCATTTTGCACAGCCTTGCTGCAGCCTGCCATTGCCTCTTCCTGATACAGTGTGCAAGGCTCTTTTCTGATACCAGCAGTAAAGCAAAGAGGGTTGTAGCCCTTTATGGTGCCTGGAATCAGAGGGGGCATTGCCCATTACTTGGCAACAACATTACTCCCTACCACAGTAGCCTTCATGGCCCTGGAGGTCCCACTCAACTCTGGCCACCATCTTTTTTGTAAGACAAAAAAGGCATAGAACCTGCACCCAAATTATAATTAAAATTCATTAAAAAGTTTTAACTTCACTACAGCTTTGTCAGCTGACAATGATGATAATTTCTCAAGGAACAGGAAATCTTGAACCGCATCTTGCACATCTAACATGGGAGTCCAATGGAAAACAGGAGACCTCCGTTATGCTTGCCAAGTTCTTCATCTCTCAGTCTATTCAGCCTCATTATTCCCTTGAAGTGCAAACCTTCAAGAAAGCTCCACCTGGAGATCCTCCCCATATTTTCTGATCAGCTTCTCATGGTTATGATCCACCGACCACTGCTTTGGGAGATGCTTGGGCTGCATAGCATCCAAGAAGTGCTGGCGCCAGCGTCTCTCCAGCTGCATGAGGGAACACAGGCCTCCTTTGCCAAAACACTGTACTACTTTCAGACCATGCGGCACATAGCTCTCATTAAAAATCCTGAAAAGGCATAAACAAAAGTAGGATTTAGACAAGAACAGGATTTCATGGCATGCCAAGCCATACATAGGACAGTTCAGGTTTTGGCCTCGGATCCATAAACACTTTAAAATGACCATAGGCTATAATATAGTACCAAAGCATAATTACCGGATATCAGGGGTTCCCAACCTTTGGAGGCCCGCGCACCCCTAAATGGGCCTCCGGTTTCCCTGTGTATCCCCAGATGTACTGCCCCCATGTACCCCCAAGAACCCACCCAAGTACCCCCTTAAAATGCCCGCCCACGCTGCAACCCGGAAAAAAGGCTGTAACCTTTTGGCAGGGCTGTAACCTTTCTCTCCGGGTTGCGGCGCGGATGGGAGGACCCACCCGCCTGCGCCGCAACCCGGAGGGAAAGATTATAGCCCTCCCGATGTCCCCTGTAGCTCCCCCTACCTATTCTCCTGGCTGCCACCATCTTGGATCTCACAAGATTTCGCGAGATCCAAGATGGCGGTGGCTGGGAGAATAGGTAGGGGGAGCTATGGGGGACACAGGGAGGGCTGTAGCCGTTTGTCCCGGGCGGGTTCTCCCACTCGTGCAGCGACCTGAGAAAAACAGTTCTGCTGCCTGTCATCAGCTGCTGATCGCAGCAGCTGATAATGGGCAGCATCTCACATACCCCCAGCCTGCGGTCTGCGTACCCCTGGGGGTACGCGTACCACAGGTTGGGAACGCCTGCCGCATATGATTGTGGAATAATATAGCGCCAAAGTCATGTCTGTACTACACACTGGCATTGGTCTGAGTAACAGTCATAGTTCCTATGTACAAGGAAGCATGAGAAGTGAAGTCTGTAGGGGGCAAAAGCTTCTCTAACAGAATTCTGAGCATTTCTCAGGCCATAATTCCACAGAGAAAACAATGACGACAATTACCAGCTTAACAGCAGGAGTCTATGAATGTTTACTCAGAAGTAAATTTCACTGTGTTCAGTGGGACTTACTCTCTAGTAAGTGTGTTTAGACAGGGCTATCTTAACCATTGGGCACACTGGGCAGTTGCCCGGGGGCCCCACAATTTCGACGCAGCCGAGATTGCGCCTCCCCGCCACCACGGGAAAAAAGAGCTTTTTTTACTTCCCTGAGGGGTGTGTGCTGGTCCTCCGGGGGGGGGGGGTCTGGGGAGCCTGCGGACCCCTTTGCAGGCCTCCTTGCACCTCAGAACAGCCCTCCGATGCGATTGCGGCCCACTTCCGGTTTTGTGGGAAAACCAGAAGTGGGTTGTGATCGCATCGGTGCCCGGGGATCCATAATGCAGTTAAGACTGCACTGTGTTTAGGATTGCAGCTTTAGTTCCCTAAAGGTGTGTTTTAGTAGTCCTTGAAGATCAAAGAGAAGAGGGGTGAATAATAGACAATTCTGTGTGTGGTATCTTGAAATCAGATGATCCTGTTCTCTCCCCCTTTTTGGTCTGAACACATTTCTTTCCAAGTCACCTTCTTTCTAACTCCATGCACTACAGAGCAGACTCATCTGCTGGTGAAGCCCTTCCAAGCCAGGCCCTGCCCAGGACACTTCTTATAAAGACTAATGTGGGGCTTGGCAAAAGTCAGGGTGGGACAAGTGAGCAGAAGACAGAGAAATTGGAAAGGCATGTGTCTGTGTGTCAGGGTCAGGTCTGGTGCGCGAGCCTGAAATTCTCCATCACTACTTTAATCTAGTCACCGAGTTGTCCACGGTCTGCAAATGAAAAATCACAATTATTGGACTCTACCTGGTTTCCAATCCAGCGGCTTCCTGCAGCATCTCTGGGGAAACGATCACAGCTTCAAAGTAGTCCTTGATCACCTGCAAGAGCTCCTCACTCCTGGCCTCAGGCAGGCTGTCCGCAGTCAAGAGAGCCCTAGCACTGGAGCGGACTTGCCTGCGGATGGGATCTTCAAGCAGGCGGACGCCCTCCTCGCAGCCAATGGGAGCCCCAAACTCCTCCGCCAGCTGCTGCTTGAGATGGTTGTCATAGTAATTGGAGATAGCATGACAGGAAGTGCAGAGGAGGAGCACGTCATGAGAGTTGTGGTCCTTCATCTGGATGGGGAAGTGTCTCCGGTACTCATGAGGCACTATGTTCTTTCTGTTGAGGAAACAGCAGTGGTTGGGAACAGGCAACTGAAAGCCCCACTGAGCCTGCAGCAATCCAACAAATGGAAAGTTGACATTATTTCGACACACTCGTGCTCGACTTGCTAACTGATCGAGATAAAAAATGGCCTGGCCAATTCTTGTGCATTTAACAGCAACGTGAGTGGCAGAAATTAGCCTGGTACAGACATAAACTGGATCACCTGCACACTGCCAACGACCCAACTATTCTTAGAGCAATAGCTTATTGAAGACAGCTCAGGAGTTACAATCCTGTTCCATGCACTGCATTCTTGGCACACTGAGAGCGCAATCCTATCCTTACCCCACACACACACACTGGTGCAGCCGCGCTAAAAACGGGTATGCTGTATTGGGAGGCTTCGAAGGGGTAAGGGGACTTAAATCTCCTTGCCCCTCCATAAACCTCCCACTCTGCAATGGATCTCCTCAGACCTGCGCCTGCTCTTTAGGTGGCGCAAGTTCAAGGAGAGAAAGGGTGCGGGGAGGCTGCCCATGGAGGAGATAGGAACAGGCGCATGCCATCACCGCCATATCCACCTTCTCCCGCAGCATCCCTGCCCCGTTCTTCCCCCCTCCCCGCCCAGTTTCGCTGCTCTGTTCCGCCCTCTCCCCACCATCTCCCACCTCCCCTGCTGGCTTACCTGCTCTGGCGGGTGACCAGCAATCCCCTGATGCGCGCAAGAAGATTCTAGCCTTCCTGCCAGTGCTCGGGCAGTACACTACTGGAGCATCCTGGCTGCTTTGCAGCAGCTGCTACCAGTGGAATGCGCATTCTGCTGGTGGTGGGACCCAATAGGATTGGGCTGTTAACCAACTTTACTGATTTATTTGAAAGACATGTAGATCCCAAGGTGGCTTACAGTAAATTATACGACACAGAACAAAGCTAAGGGACAGCCCAGAGAGAAGGTAGGCAGCTGAGGGAACTGACAGAGATGCTGATATGGTGTTGAAGGCCTTTCCCCACTTCTCTGGTCCATAGGGGCCTGTGGCAAGCACAGGGGAACTACCCCCCCCCCTTCCAGGAACTGTGCTGCCAGATAGCACCATATGTATAGTCACTCTGGCTTGGGGTCTCTTCTCACACAGGCCAAATTGTATCTTTTCATTCTATTGCAAACAAAATTTTACTTCTTGATTTCTTAATGTAACTTTGCTCCAGAATGGCTTACCTATGTTTTAGCATAGGTGGCGTAGCATAGTAGGCAAGGATGCAAGATGTAAACCAGGAAGTCTCCACTTCAAGTTTAAATTTAGGGCAATATGCAGAGCAGTCTAGGTTGGTATTTGGTACCCATGCCACAGGAATAGCTTGCCACAAACTGGGAGTCACCACACTAATCAAATTGAAAAGTGCCCCCACATCTTTTCCTCTATCATGTGAACTTGAACTTCTTCATATGTTAAGATTAGCCAGGAGAGGCAGTCTTGACAGCTGCTCTGTAACTGTGGAACTCTCTCCCTCTGGAGACTTACCCAAATCACGCTGGATTTTAACAGCTTAGGCTAAGCACGTGTGAGGAAAGAACAGATTGTGTTTGTAGGATCATTCACAGATGGCACTTCATTTGATGTGCAACATGCACACAGCACCTTGCATGAAAGAGTACAGCAATATCTAGATGTGAACAGTTTGACAAGCTTCTTAAGTTTGTGATGTACTTATTGGTCTGTGATTATTTGTTTCATACCATCATTATGACTGCACGGCAGAACTTGATGTTTGCTATCAGAAGTACCTGTGTGGTTTGACAAATAATCAGCTGAAAATCTTAATCTGTGGTCACATTAAAACTTTAAAAAATCAGTCATATATATTTTCAGGATTGAAGCACTGCTACCGTATGCAGTACACATTCATAATGTTATTTTTACTTATTAAAATAATGCAACATAAAATATAACCCCTATTTGGTGTATTTTAGTCTGATTAGACTATTTCAGTCTCTAGTGTTTTGCTTTATCAAATAATGTATCCTTAGTGGGTTACTGGACAACTCACCGAATATAAGACTCTCTTTTGCCACACACAACACACAGGTTCTCTTTGACTGTCAAGTAATAATCCACTTGAGATTCAGGGCGCCCCGAAGGTTCAAACCGCAGCTTCACAATAAATGGATCTGTGCTCATCAACTCTGGAATGGCAAAAAGAAAAAGAAAAAAGACTTTTAACCATCCAAACTAGAGGATGAATTCCAAGATGAATGTGGGCCTAAATTAAAGGGTTGCAAAAAGAAAATAAATGCATAAAGCTGAATGCTAGGAAGCCCTGGGAGCTAAGGTGAGTTTTGCTTATTTTCCAGGCCAACATCTACAGTATTCATTGTTACCAGGTGTGCTCTTTAAAACACGCATAACAGGTGCACACAGGGCAAATACATTGCGTGTGCAGGGACTTGGTGCAGTGGCCAAAGGCACAACCCAATGGACTGGCATACAAAGAAGAAGAGGGATGTGGGGTAAAAGTGCAACAACAAAGAACTTTTATTGGGGGGATAATAGTACAATAGCAAGAAGGGGAATCCAAAATAAATTTATTTATTTTATTTTTCACATTTTTATACTGCCCTTCCTCCAAGGAGCTCAGAGTGGTGTACATATTTCCTCCCCTCCTTTTTGTCCTCACAACAACCCTGTGAGGTAGGTGGGGCTGAGAGATAGTGACTGGCCCAAGGTCACCCAGGAAGCTTCGCGGCTGAGCGGGGATTTGAACCTAGATCTTCCAGGTCTAAGTCTGACTCCCAAACCACTGCACCATCCTGGCGATGCAATGCAAGGTATTCAAGCTTCACTAGCATACACACTCACAGCACTCACATGCAGAAGGAAAAGACAGAGGCACTAAGAGTGCCGTCAATTTGAACCCACATCAATTTCTGCTGACCTGAGTGTGCTGTGCAAGCAAGGTGCAGCGAGCTATGCATGGAGCATGAGGGGGGTTATGAAGTGAAAGAGGACACTCTGAGGCAAGTCCAGTATAGTGGAAAGAATGGGCGGAGCATCTGCAACCCACCGATTGGCCTGCACATATAGTCTAAGTGTCACATCTCAACAGTCATCTTTCTTGAACTCCTTTAAAAAGCAGAGCCGTATTTCTAACTCACCATAATCTTGGCAGAGCAAAGCAACTTTCCAACCTTGAAGCCCACTCACCCCTGCAAAGATTCTTGTTGACTAGCAGAAGAGCCAAGCTTACAAACCTCCAATGCCCTTGTCAAGGTACCATTGAGCCTTCTTGCGATCACATGTGCACAGAGGCTGGCCATCTGGTGCATGTAAGAAGCAATTGTCATACAGAGGAGATTTCCTGTGAAAACAAATGGACAGCACACAGGCTTACTCAGCACCTAACACCACCACCACCACCACCACCACCACCACCACTAGACTGATTCAAGCAAATACCTGGTTCATAACTAATTCTGTGCTGGGGGGGGGGGAAGATGACCTCACACTATGCTTCACAGGTGCTCCAAGCACCCCCAAAGCTCAGCATGATAGAGATTTCCCAACTCAGGGGGAAGGGAAGGGCTCTAGCAGCCACAAATTTACCAAGGCCATCCAAAATTTGCAGACCTCTAGGGATACAGAATGATGGGTACTCAGCATATCTGTGACACAACATTCCACATGAGCATCGTTAAAGGAAGAAGTGAAGCAAAGGACGAGGCTCTCTCAATCAGCCGGATAGGGACAATGGCTGCTTAGCCTCCCCCCCCCCCCGTCCCTACACTGCTCTCAACAGTATAGGGTCCTTCCACCTGGCAGCCATCGGAGAAAGCAACAGAACAACAAGCCTCTCTCCATTAGTCTCACTGGGATCAACATCATGGTTTCTTTCTTCCAACAGCTGTCTCTGTCAGTAGCTATTCCACAAGGTCACTACAGTATACAACTTTAAAATTACATAACATACCATGATATGCCTGAATATGCTTATATTATATCTCCCCCCACACACACATTCTTCCTTCCACTTGTGCTTATTAGAATGCAAGTCTGGTAGAGATCTGATTATTTTATTTTTTTATGCAATGCTTAACAGAATGAGCAACTCAAGCAAATGCTTTGATAAAGACTACAGAGGTACTGTATGTCTGATTGTGTACGGCTGGAGCAGCTCGCATCTGATGCCTCACAAAGAGGCAGACCCTCTTGCTCTCCTCAAAAATGAACCTTGCCTAAGGGGAGGACAACAGTCTCTCAATGTGTGGCTGTTTCACTGTTCCCTACAACAGCTAGACTTGCATCTCCGATGAGGATCTCCAGAGAAGCCAAGGGTGAGCTATTGAAGGCAGGCTGAAAGGAAGACCTTGTAAAGTGACCAATGATGCAAAAGATGCATACAATTACCTTGCAGAATACCCAACTCCCAGGGGCTTTCGCTTGTGCTTCCGAGGATCCTTCGCTTGCTGGTTGATGGGGGACTGAGTTAGCAACTTCAGAGTTGCTGTTGTTTGCTGCAAGTCTCCTTCTGTATGCTCACAATCTCCAAGGCTACTACTGTTTCTCCCTTTGAAGGGCACATCCACCAAGCCCTGACACTTCTTCAGGACCTTTTCCCAACTGGGAAGCGTATTTTCACTTCCAGTTGCAGGAGAGAGGAAGGGCAATTTCAGCAGATGGAGGAATAGAGCTACTGACACCTGGGCATCCCTGGCAGCATACACAATCTGGGGACAAAAGCAAGAGCAGCACATTATATTTCGCAGCAGCAGCAGCAACAACACTCCCTTACCACTCCATATGCCTGGAGTGTCACTGTGATGACACCTCTCTTACTTCCTTTAAACTCTTCCTCAAAACTCCATCTTTTGCTCGAAGACTTCAACTCAATTCCCTCATACCCATACCCTAATGTAATCAAAGATAAATCTGTCTAACTCAGGGGTTCTCAACCTTTGAAGGCCCGGGTACCCCCTATCACAGTCCAACTTTCTGAAGTACCCCCCGCTAATTAATTGCTAATTAATTGGACTAATCAATCAATCAATTAGCTAATTAATCATTAAATGAAAAAGTACTAAAACTATTTTAAATGTGAAAAAATGTCTTACTTAACTCTGTGTGTGTGTGTGTGTGTGTGTGTGTGTGTGTGTGTGTGTGTGAGAGAGAGAGAGAGAGAGTGTGATTGCATTAAAGTTCTAATTAACAAGTAATTAAATACTGATTGATGCTGATAAGGGGTAGGCTCTGGTGTACCCCCTGCCGTTGGTCCGCGTATCCCTAGGGGTACTCGTACCACAGGTTGAGAACCCCTGGTCTAACTGAAAGACACATATTCTTCTGTTTGTCCTTGCCTCCATTTGCCCCCTCCTCTGTTGTCTTCCATGTCAAAATTTAGGTTGTAAGTCCCTCAGGGCAGAGACCTGTCACTTTGTTAGGTGCTATGCATAACGTTGGCATTATACAAATAGATACAGAATGCTCGCATGGAGTCAAGATTAACATTCCCAAGCATGAAAAGAATGAATCACAATTAATAAGATATGGGAACCAGGTCCTTATTGGACATAGAAACTGCACAAAGACAACGGCAGTGCCAATTTGCAAAAACCTACAGCAAGAAAAAAAAAAGATGTCTGGTGTGTCGGTGGCTCCTGACAAACACCCCTCCATGTATATCTTACAATATGACAGTGTTTTATATGCATTTACACCCCCAGATCCTTGTACAATACAGCCTCTAGACAGAGAAGGGGATGGGATGTTCCCTAACAGGTGCTTTTTCATGTTCAGAGGCATTCAATGACTTTGCAAATCCTTGCTCTCCTTTTGCCCAATGAGAAAACTGAGCCATGGAGAAGATCCACAGTCAAAATGAAGGAACTGGAAACTACAGCAGTGAACTGCCTGAGCTACAAGGCCAACTACTATAGTGCAAACAAACAAACCTGCTCCTGAGTCAGTTTTTCCACCTCCCAATTGCTGCAGCACAGGTGAAGAGACTTGTCAAGTGGGCAATTCAGGATCCTCTCAGCCAGAGATTTTAGGCTGAGCCCATTTTGAGGAAGGGCCTTACTTTAGGTTTTATAAATGGAAAACAAAAGGAAGAGTTATTCTTATCTATCCAAACAAGACAACTCCAGAAGATTATTATTATTATTATTATTATACTGCTTTTCAATTAAAAAAATCAGAAAACAATTTGCATAACAAAAAAAACTGAACACAATTCTATCCCAAAGGAGCTCACAGTCTAGAAAAAACACAAGGGAGACATTTGGAAAAGACACTATGCTAGGATGAACAAGGATAGCTGCTTTCCCCCTGCTAAGTATAAGAGAGTCAAAAGGTGCCCCTTTGCTTGGTTAGCAGGGAATACAAGTGTACATTTTTGAGACTGCTACTGCTAAATCGCTGTTCAGCAGTCAATATAGGGACCTGAAAACAGATATCTCAAAGTTATTAACTTCTTTCTGAAGCCACTGAGCATTTGCAGTCACTTGATTCAAAACAAACATGGATACTCCATTTGTAACAAAGTTATAAATCAGATAAAAATGAAATTAACAGCAGAGAAAGACTGCCACGTTCCTATACATACTGCACTTCATATCAACCTAGAGAACACAAAGCCATGCTCGCATCCTTCTGTGGCAATCAACTTCTTTTGAACATTGGGAAGCACAATTATATTCCCCCAAAGTAAACAACTCCCTTGCAAAAATACGCACCTCTGTCTCATAGCCAAATACCGGAGGTCCACACTGCCTTTGACTGCTACGCCGTAGTCATGAAGTAACTTGCAGGCATCCTCCCAACAGCCAACCCCAACTTTTAGGATGCCGCCGTCTGCCAGGATGTCTAGCAGAGTCTTTGGAAGCAACTGTCCCGCACCAGTCAGCCTGGGCAAGCGAAGAAGAACGCAGAGGCCGCTTGAGGTGGCCATTTGCAGGAGAGAGACGGGCTTGGATTTCTTGCCGTCTACGGAGACCTGGAGATCAAAGCAAGGAAGGGTTAATTTCTGGCCAAAATATATACTACAACAAAATGGAAGAAAACAGTTCTGAAAAGAAAAGTGACTGGATCACCAAAATTCTCTGTGGCACGGTTTTTAATGTACTTCTTTGAGCTCTTCTAACGTGGGCCTTGTGCACTTTTATGATTTTTTCAATGTTGTCTTGTATACTGCTTTGGGAATGGTTGCTGAAAAGCGGTTTAATAGAATTTATAAAGGCAGATTTGTTTGTGTTATTCATTGAATGACTGTCTGATTAGTTGGGTTCTGTTATTAAAGGTTTTGTGACACGGAAGTTGCCAACTGCCTTGAGTATATTTGGCACAGAAAGACAGGGTATCAATTGTAAATATTGTACAAATAATGGGGGGGGGGGGTGTCTAGCCCAAGTCTGAAACGTCAAATATCACCTATGCTTAACTTGCAAAATGAGGCAGACTCTGGGCCCTTCCAGCCTACCAGAATTTACACCCTAAGAGACAGATCTTTCTCTAATCACAGAATGCAGGGGGGGGGGGGGTTTGGCTATATACCAGAACACATGGAGCTGCATTACTGTCAGAACTGGTCTGACAAGCCCAATTCTGCCTCCTCTGACTGGCAGGGATCTCTCCCAATCCTGCTACTGGAGACACCAGGGACTGAACGCGAGACCTTCTGCATGAAAACGACATGCTCTACCACTGAGCTTCCCTCTCCTTAATTCTCCACAGTACAGGTCAATCTTCTCCTGACCCGAGCAACTGGAGATTTTCTGATATTAGAACCTGGGATGCCTTGCACGATGAGTGAGAATCAGGTCCCAGGTGAACAAGCCCAACACACAGCACAATCTCAGAGGTACTCTCATCTCCAGGTAACGATTTTGTGCTTTAGTTGTCAGGTGCTCATGTTCCAGGCCCCTATGTTGATTCTGAAAGAGAGTCCAAGGTCTGACAGTGGCAGAGGTTGGGCTCAGATTAAACTCTCATGTTTGTGGTTCTGTTATTATTCTGATGTAAAACCCATCAACGCCAGGGATACCAATGCACCTGCAGCCATATCCTACCATATACCCCAGACCTATGCTCTACTGAAAAGAGGCTGCAGGTCCTGAGCCTGGCGAGTCCTTAAGATTCACTTAATCTTCAGCATGGACTGAAGATATATGATGCAGTTCTACTGGTGAAGCTACATGGGTCTACCCCTGAGCACTACCGAGATGTGAGACTGCCTGGGAACCATATGAAAGCCACTTGAGTCTGAGGATGATCAGGGTGCAAGTGTTACAAACAAACACGACATACCCAATTCACTTTCCTTAAGTTGCTGTTTCACACGTTAGCAGACTTCATTTTTGTTTGGGAAAGATTATTGTTCATCTATGCAGATTTTTCTCTAAGGTTCCCAAACTAGCATAGATATGGGCAACAGGCAATCCAAAACGACTGTGAGAATGGAAGAGCAAAAGCACTGCATGACCTGCAAAAACAGCTCCTGCTCGGCTTCCCATAGTGGTTCCATGTGATCAGAGAAAGGCAGTATGGCATAGTGGTTAGAATGTCAGACAAGAAGCAGGGACAGCCACATCCAACTCATCATTCAGACATGAAGCGCAGTTAATGTCCCTGGGCCAAACACTCTCTCTCAGCCTAACATACTTCACAGGGTAGAAGAGAGCATAAAATGTGGGGTGGGGATGGAAAAAAACCTTGTATGCCTTCAT
The DNA here is from genome assembly GCA_026170595.1 of Plestiodon gilberti rubricaudatus. Lineage (NCBI taxonomy): Eukaryota > Metazoa > Chordata > Lepidosauria > Squamata > Scincidae > Plestiodon > Plestiodon gilberti. Next base: position 257,682,785 of record JANXHW010000001.1, on the reverse strand, counting down.
GGAAAGAGGAGCAGGACAGAAATGTGAGCAAATAAAGATGATGATCTTATATTGCAAGTCACATTCAATGCAGAGGAAGGACATTTGCCACATGGAAGTGGCTTATCACTGGAATATAACAGCGTTAACATGTAGAAAAACATGTACACAACTCTGTGTCCATGGGATAGAACAGGATATACATGGAACAAATAAATGTAGGGCAGCCCTTAGTCTTAGCACAACAAGCAGTTAAAAAAAATAAATTCCCTCATTTGTTTCTGCCTTAAAATGTTAGAAAGACAGGCCATCATGATTTAAGACTTACCCACTCACAGTCAATTCCAAGGACTGGACAATATTCCAACTCCTTCTTTAGTAAGGGTTCCACTTCATTCCATTTCTTTGCCTCAGATACGATCACGACGTCTGCACCAAGAATCTTCTCCACCCAGGGGATTGTGGGAGGTGAGATGAATGAAAGAAACTCCTCCGAGTGGTATTTCTGCTCGCGTTCCTTTGCAGCTCCTCCTTGGTTAAGTGCAATAGAAGTTTTGTCTTTCCGACGGCGGATGATTTTCCAGAAGACCAGACCTCCTACTGCAGCGCCCAACAAGGTGGTCACAACAACAGTGACTGCTGTTTGTCTGGGCATTTTTTATTCCCCTTACATCACAGGCTCAAAAATGACATTATGGGTTGTCTCGTAATCTGCAAAGGTTATTATGGGAACAAATATAAAACAGATAGGGGAAAAAATTATAGGAAAAAATCCCTATTTTTATTCCATTCTACTTCAGTTGAATATAAAACTGAGTCATACAAAAACTGATAAACTTTAGTTGTTCAGCTAAAATACAATTTAGAGCTTAGTCAGGAAATGTACCATGTTGTAATAGTGGTTTATGGGCTCACATGAGCTGAGCCATATCTACTAGCCTGATTTAAACTGGGATAGGTAATTTTTCCATGTCATGCACTAATAGCCTGATTTTACCAGTGTTTATTCAGAAGAAAGATGCAATGTGCTCAATCTCAGGTACAAAGGACTGCTGGGAATAAGTCCCCATTGAACTCAATGAAACTTCGCTAGTGAATAAAACATGTGCAGGGCCAGGTTGCATTGATAGACATATGCTCACTAAATGCTCACTAATGCTCACTAAAAATACAGAATATGTGTAGGAAACGAAGATGGGGAGAAAGGATAAACCTGCATTTCTCCCCATCTTCGTTTCCTACACATATTCTGTATTTTTAGTGAGCATTCTTGGCAAGGCCTTTACATCCCCACCTTTTTGTCTACTGTGTTGAAACGTTTTTCAGTGCTGGAAAGGATTGGGCCCCAAATCCTAGCTCTCATTGTGGTGATAAATCTGGGTCTGACAGAAGCCTCCACCTTGAAATGCTAGTTTTCTACATGCAGGGAGAAAAGCATAGTTCAAGCATTGATCAAAGCATAGAAGGAGATGCAGTCATGCAAGTGCCCACCACCTGGCAGTCTGAAGTGGTACAGTCCAGGCACAGATTTATCACCACAGCAAGAACTAGACCCAAGAGTTTAATCTCTTTCTGCCCCTGTTAGAACTGAGGGCGCGATGCGGGAAAAGGAACTCTGTCCAGAAGGCAGGACTGGAGGACAACGACTCGAGGGAGGATTCTCTACATTCCTAGCTTTATTTCCTCCAAACAGACTTTCAGAGATACGATAAAGAGCAGCCTTTTTCTCGCAATATTGCAGTTCCGCCGTGTTGCCCTCATTCCCCTAAGAATTTTTTTGTATTTCGCAATTTTACATTAGCAATTAAGGTTCGGGTCTTGAGACTGAATCAAGGAGCTCCACCAAGCGTTGAGCGACATTATGACTACAATCTCTAGGAAAGAAAAAATACCAAGCAACAAAGAAATCAAACACATCGAATCCTCTCTGAAGAGAAGTACACCTTTCTTATTCCCCAGGGCCCGCCGTTAATCAATAAACCCAAAGCTATCAAAGACATGCACGTATGTATTACCTGCTTCGGCTACGTGTTAAGTGTGTATGTTTTTATGAGAACTCCCTCTTCGCAGTCTGCGTGTTGTCCGGAGCTTACTTGTAACGAGCACTTCCGGGCTCTTGGGCGTGATGGAGGATGAATGTACGGGCATAATCCAAGAGCTTCCGGAGATGCAGGGTGCCGCTGTACCGTATCGTGCGTTTGGTTTGTGTGTTTGTTCTCTGGTCAGAAGAGGCTGTATTGTACAGTAGTATTAAGTTCTTTTCGAAATTAGGGCGGCTTTTACTGACGCACACCGACTTCTTTTGGGTTAATTCATTGGTAGTTGTAGTAGGCTGTGTAATCCTGTGCACACCGACCTGGGAGTAAGCCCCCATTGAACACAGTGTGGTCTACTTGTGTGTAAGCATGCATGTTCTGTAAGCGTGCTTAGGATCGTGCTAACTGGAGAGTTTTCCGTTATTGCGACAAAAAAAGAGGAGATGCTGGTCACATGCAGCCTGATCATAAGCATATTTTCTCGAAAGTTAGTACCACGGAGAGTTCAGGGGAACATACTCCCAAGTAAACGTGCAGATGTCTGCAGCCTTACATTAAATTTACAACGCAAAGCAAACTCGTGCTGTGTCCCTGGAGCGGCTGCAGTGGACCTGTCCTCGAGCCAGACCGCAGCCGCTGAGATGCATATCGGTGTTTTACGGATGTGAATCCCAGCTCAGTGGTGCCCCAGCAGCAGCCCAGTCCAGGCTGTAGCTGGTGCAAAACAGAACGAAGAGTTGGTAGTCCATAAAAGAGCGTGGAGGAGGGAAGAGTTGGCAACAAGGAATCGGCAACGTACGGCTTTGTGCCAAATCCAGCTCCTGCGTACAGTACTATTGCCTGGCTCTTCAGTTACCAAAAACTTCAGAGACGAATAGAAGTGGCTGTCGTAATGACGCTTGCTGAAGTGGAGGAGTCGCTTTGCCCCATACCGTATACACATCATCATCATACTCGTTCACTTTGTGCTGTCTGTCTGCCTAATCTGGAAGAACCTACTGCCTTCATAGTCCCTAAAAAAAAACAGATGTTAAAATGCCCCTTGACTTGTAAAGGAAAAGACCCTCTTCTTAGCCATCCTGTGACAGTTAAAGGAAGTAATTCGTAGATCGAATCAGGAGTAATAACGGGATTAGTAGCCATGCTTAGAAGTGATGGGGTGGCGGAGGAAGGGCAAATTAGCTCTGGGAAGGGGGCCACGGATTCAGCGGCAGCAGTGGCTGCCAAGTCCTAACCTCCTTCCTAGACCCAATCCCACAGCCCAGGTCCATACAGACCTGCACCAGCGATTTTGCTAGCGCAGGTCTGAGTAGGCCCTTCACACTGCAGAGGCTTACCCCCAGGTAAGTGAACAAATGTTTCCTTAACCAGAGGAAACTTCCGCAATTGCTCCCCCCTCAGGATGCAGCGGTAGCCATTTTGCCATTGCTGCATCGTCGGGGCGGATAGAATTGGGCTGTTAGTAGTGGTACTGACTTGTCCAGCAGACGTAAATTAAGAACAGGATCGCAGCCATTGTGGAGCTGCTACAATTGCAGTTTAGTCGCTATTGACCAGAAATGCTTTTATTCTTCATGATATCGTTATCACAAACATGTTCAGTGAATCCTTTTAACTGCTCATCTTACCACCTCAGTTACAGTTTATTCAAGTGCAAATGTTGGATTAAAAATAAATGAAAGTAACTGATGCATAAGCTCATTCTGGTAAAAGAAAGAAACTCTCAACAAAATCCGACAGGCACAGGAGGGAGATGGCAACCAAGCAACAAAACAGCAAATTAAGGGTTATTTATGAAGAATCTGTTTTAGCGATCAGCTGGGGTGGGAAGCTTATAAGCAGCTGAGGTGCCTTCTTAGATACATCAAATTATTCTATCATGTCTCTAATAATTTGATTGCAACTCCTATACAATGGTACCAATAAATCAGAAACAGAAAATACTGTAACCTGGAGTCATAACATACTCACGGACAATACTGCATGTTGTACCCTCAGTGGCACACATTTCACCACCCAAGACTCCAATGTGTATTCAGTTTATGTGCAGAGAACCAGCAGGGCTCCTTAGTACTGGCTTTGATAGTACTCACAGGCCTACCATCCTCAATGACAGGAGAACTGTGTTTATGTTGTCCTTACCCTGCCCAAAGGAAGTTTTGTACCTAGCATGGTTTTGTAGCTCTACTGTGATACTCCTACAACCCTCAAAGGTTCCCCATAGCGTTGGTACCTTCATGCTGCTCTCAACTGCCCCCAATAATAAGTCATGAACAACATAGACATCAGGAGCACTCCCAGTGGGACTGTAGGAAACTAGACTCAGAAGTTGTAAGCTGGCTAAAAAAAAATGCCCTTAGCCTGCTCCTGTGCTGATAACAGAGGCATGATATGCAAAAATCAACCAGTGAAGCTTTTCATGGCCTGCGCTGGAGCGAACCATTATGGCCTCCTAATCATTACAAACTTATTAAAGAGACAGCTATAGTCTACAAAGTCCAGTTTAAAAGTGGGAGACATTAGCTGAGGCATGTGGAATGGAAGAAAGCTTCAGTACCATCAGCCTTGCTCACTTCTACTTGCTTGGCAAGTCCAGATGAGCACCTAGTCATTGGAGCCAGGATGGTGTAGTGGTTTGGGAGTCAGACTTAGACTTGGAAGATCCAGGTTCATATCCCTGCTCAGCCACAAAGCTTCCTGGGCAGACTTACCATATCGCTGACTGGGATGTTCTGTTTTGCCCTTGAGGGGCGGGGCAGGGGGAAGGGAAGGGCAAAATGGAGCGTCCTGGTCGGCGATATGGTAAGCCTGTTCCTGGGTGACCCTGGCCAGTCACTATCTCTCAGCCTCACCTACCTCACAGGGTTGTTGTGAGGACAAAAGGAGGGGAGGAAATATGTACACCACTCTGAGCTCCTTGGAGGAAGGGCAGTATAAAAATGTGAAAAATAATAATAATAAAATAATAACTATCTGCTGTGGGAGCTGCCTTTGACAAAGTGAGAAATATCCAGTACTTGCAGGTCTCCTGGGTCCTGCAGCACAGATGCTGATTATCAGCTGATTATTATCTTGTTAGCATTTCAACTGGCTGCTGAGACACAAGGGAGCTATGATTAACCCTTAAATAGCAACATCTGACAGTATGAGTCCAAGTAGCTGTTTTTCACCTTCTGAAGATGCCACAGATACTAGTGGTGAAACGTTGACTGTTTGAAATATTTTATGTATTTTAAACGTTTAATAAATGACAGACATCCTGGGATAATGCATGTTTTTAATTCAGAAATCTGGACCAGTTGTGAGAATGAGATTGTACATTATAGTCATGTAACTTTGTTTTTGGGCTGGTTTGGATTATATTTTTAACTCTAAACTATCCCACAAGGTAAAGGATGTGCATGCTCAAAACTTGTGCCCTGCTCCTTGCTTCCATATGAGTTATTTTAATCGCATGGGGGACAGCTTGCTTAAACTTGCGTGAGTCTTCCTCTGCTTTCCACGCAGGCACGTGAGGCCGATCAGGCACCATTGACGCTTCATCGGGGCCTGTGTGAGCTGAACGTAATTGGTGGTCACGTCAGAGACGTTGTTACGGTGGGGGTGATTAGGGCAGTGGGTCCCAAGCGGCAGGTGGCAAAACAGTGGGGGGTGTACTTGCCGCTAGTTCTGTTGCCCCCTCCGCCACCGGTTCCTCTTCGTGCAGCCGTTCTCGGCTGCACGTTTGGCCCTCCCACCCGCCCGGGTGCTGATTGGGGGGCATATGGCGTGGGAGCATATGGCGTCCCATGGGGGGTGTCATGGCAGCAGCTAGTGACGTCACTGGCCAAAATGAGTAGTGGGCTGGGGCACCTCCTTTACCAGGAAAGGCTACAGTGTTTGGGGCTCTTCAGTTTAGAAAGAAGGTGCCTGAGGGGGAGCATGGTTGAGACATATAAAATTATGCATGGGAGGGATAGAGTGGATAGAAGGAAGTTATTTTCCCTCTTGCACTATACCAGAACCAGGGGACATTCCTAAAATTGACTGGAAGGAGACAAAAGGAAATATTTCTTTACCCAGTGTGTTATTAATCTATGGAACTCTTTGCCACATGATGTTGTGATGTCACCTGGCCTAGATATTATGAAAAGAGATTGGACAGATTTATGGAGGAAAAGTTGATCACAGGTTGCAAGCCATGATGACTATATGCAACATCCAGGTTTTAGAGGTAGCTATCTCTGAATGCCAGATGCGAGGGAGTGACAACAGGATATGGGGATCTTCAGTGCTCCCTGAGGCATCTGGTGGGCCACTGTGAGATGCAGGAAGCTGGCCTAGATGGGCCCTTGGCCTGATCCAGCAAGGCTGTTCTTATGTTCAACTTCTGTTTAATGAAGAAGGATTTGGATTTTAGTCTATTTCATCAGGCATATCTATTGACTTCTATTAACTATTGGGACCTTTCTTTATATTTGAGTCATCCATCTTGCTCTATTTTATTTATTTACAGTATTTTTTACCCCGCCTTTCTCCCTGAAGGGACCCAAGGCGGCTATTTTGGAAGGCTCATATCTATTTCCACTTTCTAAAGTGGAGTCTGGCTCAGTGGGGAGAGCTGCTGCCTTCAAAGTCCGAAGACTGGTGAACTTGATACGTTCGAGACATGCCTCCCGGCAAAAAGCTGTAAAAGCCTCCAGGAAGAGAGATAAGAGCTTCCAGCTGCGTTGGTCGAGTGTGGGAGGCGCCAGCCAGCAGAATTGCCAGACTGTAAAAAGGATATCACCTGGAAAGTAGCCGTTCATGAAAGATTGGACATTTATATATATTGTAAAAAAAACCAAGGGGGGTTAGGACAGCCTGCCCTTGGATTAAAGTCGGAGAAGAAATCCAATGAACGAGAAAGGCGGTATATAAATACTGTATATTATTATTATTATTATTATTATTATTATTAAATGGATGGCATTGGGGTCTATATTTGTAAAAGTCAGGGAGATTCCATTTACAATTTATTCTGTTAGATATTTGTGGACCACAATGTCACGGAAATATAAATTTGATCCATTTGTATATGTTAAATTAATTAACATTAAGGGCTAATCCTGCATTTTTTTTAAAAGGAGGAAAACTTTTTTGTGGAAGAATTGGAGGGATAGTGCAAGGCAGGAAGGGGTGAAGAAGGCAGAATAGGGGCGGGGGAGGGCGGAACAGGGAGGTGACGGGGTGGGGTGGGCAAATTGGGCCTAGGAGGGGGCAGATTTGGTTGCCCGCCGAAATCTAACCCCCTTCCCAGACTTGATCCGCCTTCACAGATCAACGCAGACTTATACCAATGATATTGCTAGTGCAGGTCCAAGTTGACCCCATAGCAGCTGCTGCAGCTTACCCCGGGCAAGGGGACACAGAGGCGTAGCTAGTATCTGAGGGGGGGCGGCACCCTGTGACACCCCCGTGACGTCACAAGTCCCGCCCCTGGCGCGTTTCTAGTGGAAAAACGCCCCCTGGCGTTTTTTCACTGGAAAAAGGTCACTAACGGCCCAGGCGGATGGACGGGCAACTCCTTTCACTCCCACCACGCCGCAAAAGGCCACGTTTTGCCACTGCTGTGCCACCAAATTGACTCCGAGATGGTGGCTTTTGTACACACACCCGTGTGTCGCCCAGGGGTGACTCCCCGCCACTGAGGGAACAAATATCTCCTTACCTCGAGGAGATGAGGAGCCAAAACTCCTCCATGGGATACAGCAGAGGCCGAGATGTCGCCACTGCATCACCACGTAAGGAGTTAGTTAGGAGGACTGGGCTGTAACTTTGGTCCAGCAGCATTATCAGCTTCTGAATCATCTGTACTTTTAGCAATACTTATTGAGTCAACTGAGAAAAAGAAGCTTACAATATAAATGTATAAGTATATGGTGTGGCTTAATAAAATTATATTCAAAGCCTTAGAGAGATATGGAATACAGTTGGAGCACCCTATCTTATGTAACCAGTGGGAAATGGCTTTAGCCACTATAACTACAATATCAATGGATCTTGAATTGTGATTAATTCAGCAAAAAATATTTTTAGAGCTTATTCGACACCACAATGCCTTCATAGTAAGGGGTTTACTAAAGAACCCAACTGTTGGCATTGTGGTGTACCTGAAGCATCATTTAGGCACATGATGTGGTCTTGCATAGTGATACAATCCTTTTGGGAATAAGTTATTTGCTGTATTAATTTTGTATTACAACAAACATTGACATTTGTAGATATTTATGCTCCTTTGAATTATCTACCTATATCTTGGAACCTAACTGCAGGACAACAGAAATGAACTCTTTGGGTACTTACTGTAGGCTTATATTGAAGCATCATTGCTTCAATATATTGCTTATATTGAAGCATTATATTGAAGCATTGAAGACTTATATTGAAGCATTGGAAAGATAAGTGCCCTCCCACTACACTTCAATGGGCTAAAGACTTTTAACATTATCAACATTTGAATGCATGGTTTATAGAAGACAACTATGTATGGATTTATTTTTTGACACTTGGAAGCCTTTTTTTTAGAAATTTCTGCATACAGTATTCTTTTTTGTAGGTTGCTTATTGATATGTTTTGTAATCTGTATTTCATAAACATTATTTCCCCCTTTTTATTTTTGTTTTTATTGCTGTTATTTTGTTTTTGTTTTCTTTTATATCCACCAATAATTTAAGGAGAGGAGGGGGGAGGGAGGAAGAAAGGGTAGTGCTACACTATCCAATTTATGTCATCTTTTTTTTTTTCAAAGAACCAAGTGTTCAAAAAAGCACAAGATTCAGCAAGCTAGCACTCATCCAAAACGGTAGTTGTTCTCCTATGGGGCGAGAATGGTTAAACTACCTACCTACATTGGCTATCAAATGTGAACTTCCAAGAGCAGTTGACTTTGGGGAGATAATTCATGATTTAGCAGTGAAAAAGGGCCAGAAAAATAAAACTTTAAATTGAATTGGCCATATAAAAACTGTTTGCAGCTGTGTTGTTCTGTTAGAATAAGAAACACATCGATGAAACATTGTCAAAGCATTGACAAAATATTACGTTTATTGGCACCCACCAAAAAGTTACAAAATACTGTAGTCAGTGAGCTTTATCAACCTGGATGCGACGTTACTTACTTACTTACACACTTACACACTTACTTACACACTTACACACTTACTTACTTACTTACTTACACACTTACTTACACACACACACACACACACACACACACACACACACACACACACACACACAAATCCTATAAATAAATATACACGCATTTTCTTTCATGACCCATGAGAATGTATATACTGTGATGGGATCATAGTACAGTGTGTGTGTGTGTGGGGGGGGCACATTGCAAGTTTGTACCAAGGTCCCCAATGGTGCTTGGACCTTGCTCAAACCAACATTATTTCCCAAATGCATTATACTTTCCCACTGAGCTAAAAGGCAGTTGATGACCTTACCTGTTATGAATGGGTAAGTGGAGCTTCTATTCTTCCCTGTGCATGTGGCCTTTTTATCCATCTCCCATGGACAATGCCGATTCCCCTCAGAATAAGCAATAGAAACAAACTGTATAGTGTTATAGAAATGGTCTGTATATAGTGCATTACCCCCACAATGGGATTCAAGTATGCCTCCTAGGAAGTCTCTGGTGTCTCTATAAAGGTCTCCTACATGGGCAGCCCAATCCTGTGTAAGATATGGCGGCTGGCCTAAAGGGCCGGCCGTGGTATCCCATCTAGGTCCTGGGCTGCCCTGGGGCAGCCAGGGTGCACCTCGAGGGAAGGGGATGATGTTCCCCTTCCCTCAGTGTGACCCGTCCTAGTCCTACAGGCCCACTCAAATGTACGTCAGCTCTGGAGCTGGCGTACATTCGAGGCCTCTGTGTAAGGCTGTGCTGGGCCTGGAGACGGCTTTGGATATTGGCAGATCTTGCTGCCGATATCTCCGCCCTCCCCCTGCCCGGTGCAGCCAATGGCCACCCTCTCTCACTGCCCGGTCTGCCCTCCCCTGTCCTGCACCAGTTGGTGCAGGACTTACCTTGCCCGGTGGCCGCAGGGACAGTCCACCGGGGGAGAGAGGGCTGCCGGCCTCTGCGTCGGTGGGGGTGCCGTAAATACGCTTTACAGCACATTTACAACACCCAGCACCAGGGGAGTGTGCGTTCCCCGGCGCTCAGTTACACTGGATTGCGCTGTGTGACAGCTTGTGCATGGGAGGCATTGTGATAATTTTCTGGTACTGGTTAGTGGATGTCATCTGTAAAGGGCTTCTGCTGTCATTGCTTGTCCCATCTACTGTAAATACCACTCAGGTCTTTAGTGTTGCAAGATGATCAGGCAGCACCTGCACCTTTCATCCACCCTGAACCTACTCCTGCTTCTCCTCATGAGCTTCCTACATCCTCCTTCAGGAGGTTCAGCACCGGGCACACCACCCCACCCCGGTCATACACACCACAGAGAACACAAGGGTGAGGTAAAATGAAGTACTGTGACTATAACCCTGTCTTAAACACACTTATTTGGAAGCAAGTTGCACTGAAATCAAACTGACTTATTTCTATGTAGATATGTTTACTTGGTGTGGTACAAGATTATAACAGCAGATTCTATCTATAGAAATTCCTTAATTACTTTTGAAATAAGAATACTGCAGAAATTTGCCATTTAAAAAAACAAGTAGTCTTTGAAGAAATGCACTATTTATTAAGGCAGAGTTATGCACTATTTATATTAGTTCTACTGTCAAACTTGTCTTCAGCTAGTGTTCTTTCTAGTTAATTTTTCCAGCACCCATGGAGCTCTTTCTTATCACATTTGTCATGCCTTGGAATGAATTTCTGAGAAGTCCTTTGATGAAACACCAGAGAGTTTCAGAGAGGTTTTTCATCTATCTTTCTTCAGTGATCCAAAACAAAATGATCAGGTTACCATTTTATCTGCGGGGAGTATACACGATGCCAAGGCTGTCTCAAGAGATGCATTAGAAACCCAAAGAGTCAGGAAGCACAAACACTCTTCCCTGAAGTTCATTCTAACAGGTCTTTAATAATGTTACAAGGAGAACCGCTCATGTCGATAGTCCAGACAATTACCCTTATTTTCTGTTTCAGTCCTAGGAAGTAATTTGGTGAGGGTAGATTAGATATCCTATCAGTTCAAATGAGATCCAACTCCAGCAGGGCTCCTGAATCAGGGTGCCTCTTATTACGTCTGTTCAACAGTTACTTCATAATAAAGTGTTGCTGTTAATTATTATGAGGATCGGCCAGAGGGAAGTCGTGTAAACGGCATCCGGCAGAGCTAGCTTCGCCGTTTCCCGTCTCGTTCACCCTCTTCTGGCCCCACCCAAGAGAGATCTAGTGCCTTCCCGGTGTTGCAACCCCTTAAAATAAAAGTGGATCCAATGACACGTTGATCCCTACTGGGAAAAGGGATGTACTTCCGCAGATTTTTCTTTTGGGGAGGGACGAGGAAGGCGGCTGATATAACTTAGGCACCACTAAGGGGGGGGGGAGCGGCTTAGCGAGCAAGTTACACAAGAGCACAATCCAAACCTCCGAAGCCGCTGGCACCCCGATCAACGTTCAGTCCGACGGCAGCAGCCGGCAGAAGAATCGCATTAAGGAAAAGGCTGCAGCTGTAGATCAGCTGCTGGGGCCGCCGCCGCCGTTGCTGCTGCGAGGCTGGGGGAGGAGTTTAAAGGGGATCAGGAAGCAACGGAGTGTCTAACACCTCTCCCCTGCTATGGCTGGCTAAAGAAAAATCATCATAACCATAACAAGGGGAGGCGGGGGAAGGCAGAGGGAGTGAGCAAGGGGGGTGGTGGGGGAGCAGCGCCAGCACCAGCAGCATGAGCAGGCGAGCTGGCCTGGGGGGCAACATGAGGTCAGTGGTGGGCTTCTTGTCCCAGAGGGGCTTGCAGGGAGACCCCCTGCTCACCCAGGACTTTCAGAGGAGACGCCTGCGAGGCTGTAGAAATCTCTACAAGAAGGATCTCCTGGGCCACTTCGGCTGTGTCAATGCCATTGAATTCTCCAACAATGGAGGCCAGTGGCTGGTCTCAGGTAAAGCAACCTCCTCCCCCTTCCCCCCCCCCCATTTTTATTTCCTTTTCCACTCGCTTTCTCCCCACCCCCTTCATTTCTCGCTGAACCCGCATCGGAAGGGAACGGTAGCGGCACTGAGGCGTATTCACATGCACACACCCCTGATGTTTCCCAAACAGAGATCTAAAATGGTTGACAGGTTTTTAAGGGGGGTTGTTTTGTCCCCCACCTCCAAATCCTGTTTGTTATTGTCTTAATTGGGGAAGGGGGAGTGTAAGTTTTTGTTGTCATCTTCATCACCAGCCAGTATTAACTACTCTCTACAGGGCTTAGAAGTAGGGTGGTGTGCCCCCCCCCCAATAACTGAATGTTTAGCCTTTATATTGTGTGTGTGTTTGGAGTGACTGGAAACAAAATGGACAAGACTCGTAGTGGCATCCCAGTGACATTTGATAAAGTAAATGACGAGAGACGCAACATACCCCAAATGGAGACCTGGATATTTTTTTTTTTTAATTTTGGTATGGGGCTTTGGATGGATTCTAACGTTATTTACTCCACTTCGGGAGAGGGAGGTGTGTGGTTTGGAAGAGTGAAAGAGGGGACAGCACTTGGGGACACTTTAAAAAAATGAGGGGGAGGGTTAGGGTAATTTTGCATAGTGCCTTATTTTCTGAAGGGGCTGGTGCATGTACAGTATTTGTTTCATTCCCCCCTAGTTTTAATTATATTTGAAAAGGAGTGGGGGGGAAGACAGTGAAGCCTAATGGGGAGGGGGGACTGCTGTCAGGTGTCGGGGAGACTCGGAGTTGACGTTAGGTGCTGCGACACTAGGAGTGGGGTAGGGAGGAGCCCCTCCGGAGCTGGGAGGGGGCCAAGGCGATAACCCCTTCGGCCGCCGCCCACCCCCCGTTCCTGCAGCGTCCTCCAAGAGGGGCTGGGGGGCGGGTGTCTCCCCTCCCCTGCGCTGCTTCACGCGCCGCTCCGCGCTCCGATGGGAAATGACAAACTCCAGGCCGGGGCTTGAGTGGAAGCTGCAGGCCTCACTCTCCTTGGGCTCCTCATAGCGACAGGCCTGGGAATCGATGGCCTATTCCGTCCAGGGAGTGGAGGGCGACACACGGGTGGCATCTCGCAATGCCCACCGTGGTCTCCTGCTGGACAGGGGGGGGGGGCGTGTGTGCGTGTACCTGGGAACCGGGGCTTCCCTTGCACGTCGCCACGGGGAGAGGGTGTGTGGGAGGGGATGTCTTGACAGGTGGGGAGTCGCAGGCAGTGCTCACCTTCTCCCCCACACAGCCCAGGGTGAGGAAGCATACGCCACATACACTAGAGTGCACCCCCACAACACTCCGCGATCATTAATCCGGAGTAATTACCACAACCTAGTTGTCTACTTTCCATCTCTAGTGTGGGTTAGAATCTGCGCTTCAGAACCCAAACAACCACAAATGTGCGTAGGCTAGGTGGAAAATAAAGCTCCCTGTTTCACCCCTCCGGACTTGGGAGTGCAACAGAGTGGTCAAAGCGTGCTAATAGTTGGTCTTCAGTGAACTGGCATACGCAGTGCATCCCTGTGTGCTCCTTCAGACCCAGGCTTGCTGTTTCCCCAATTCGTGAATCCCACAGCAACCCTCCCCCCCCTTCTTCAACAAAAGAAAACGGGCAAAGAAGAACGTTTGGCACTCTGCTCTTAAGTTGGAGCAGTCAATACAGGAAAAAAAAGAAACATTGTTTTATAAGCAGTATAAGCATAAGTTTCTATGTTTTGTTTATCATTGCTATGGAATTTAATGTGCACAACATACCTGATTGCCATCATTAAACACTGTGAGAGTTTGCTATTGCTCATTTTATAAATGAGTAATTGAGACTGGTGTAAGTGACTTGCCCAAGCTGCCTGCTGTCCACAATTGAAGAATAGTCTTGAAACCTGGGTTCAAAGACTAACTATATCCACTACTACACCACATTGGCTTTTTCAGGGGTATGGTTCATCATTCAGAGGTCACCTTCCTCAATATCATTGAGTATTTTTGCTATTACTGTACTATATGCTAATAAGCTTTGCCATTTGATTTGAAAGAGCTTTAACTTAGACTTCTCAACAGATAAAAACAACTAATCTTTCATTAGCCTGGCTTTGGAATGATCTGTCAATATATTTATGGGTACCTATTATAAAAGACTTGGTGAGAATACTATCCTGAAAGATGGTTAGCTTGCTGTTTGAAAGAAAAGTCATCTTTTAATATTTCTTGTTTCATCAAATTTTATAGTGAACCCTTGATTTTTATGGACTAGTAAGGGGGAAGGGATGTCCATTAATGCCAAAAGTTTGTTAAATCCAAATGCACTGAAGTCAATGGAGATGCAGAAAATATATATGACTAGTTTATCATGGTTTGTAACATTGTTTCTGGACTCTGTTAAATCGAGGGTTCATTGTATTTTCTATTGCAATAGCACACCAGAGCCAAAATGTCATAAAAAAATAAACAAGGCCCATATTATGGAAGATCATGGTTTAGAAAGACTCATTGAGATTGATTTCAACCAAATCCCTCTCACTTTGAGCAGCTTCTAGAAAGACAGCTGTAGTAACTTTACCCTGGAAAGAAAAGTGATTTGCATTTGGTAAATTTGGCATGGGGCTGAAGGAGCTAGTATGTTTGCAGTGTAGTGATGTGTACTGTTCACAGTCCTGTTCTTCCTTCTGTAATTAATTGGGATAGAAACTTTTTAATCTGTGATTAAAATTGGTAATAGAGGTAATATTTAAACTATTCACTGTCATTTTCTGTATTTGGATAATACAGAAAGTAATAGTAAAGACTGATTTACTGTGATGAGTTAAAAGGATACACAGTAATATGTAGGTGGTATTATCTGAGCTACTGTTTCCAGGGTTGGGGTGAATGAGCTGCTTCAGCATGTTTGCAGGCCCTTGGAGTTATAAGATTATGGAATTGGGGAAATATGGTTTACCCAGCATAGAATAAAATGCAAGACTGACCCTGTACAACAGCTGATGATAAATTTTATGAATTCATATGTAGTAGAGCATTGGTTCCCAACGTTCAGGCAACCCCGGACCACTGCGGCAACTTGCTGAGTCGCTGTGGACCCTGGCAACCCAGAAGTAATCCAGCAGCAACATGATGGCGTCGTACGTCATTGCGTCACCACCAACCCAATTACGGATTGCCTGGATTTCACGGCGATTTGGACCAAGGGCGGACAGGTGGGCCACTCCAGTGCGCTCACTGCGCCCTGCCTCTGGTTGGCAGCCATGCAGCAGGGGCCGAAGACTCGGGCAGCACTTCTGTCGCCTGCCCAACCGAGGCCCCACTCACTTCAGGGCTGCCCGAGCTCGTGCAAGAGCCAGGCGACTTGGAAGTCATTGCCTTGCATGTGCGACTCCGGAGGCCTTGCAGACCACCTGATGGTCTCACGGACCACAGTTTGGGAACCCCTGTAGTGGAGGCATATGAAATCAGTAATATAAATGAAGAAGTGCCAGAATGTTGTTTAGAGAGCCAGCTTTCATTAATACAGTCGGTGTTTAATATTTCAAATGTATTAGCAAAACATATGCTTTGATAACATTCAAGTAGGGCACAATGATTCTCGCATTTTAAATAATTGTCTTAAAATTGTTCATTAAGATCTTCAAAGGAAACTTTGTTCTGCTCTCATTGAGTGAGGTTTGATTGACCTGCATGTGGGACAGGGCTTTCCCTGTGGTACCCACCTGTCGAGGTGGGTGATGAGGCCATGTCTCTCTTTGCTTTTAAAAGTTGTTCAAGACAAGATATACCTGTTGTCCCAAGCATTTGGCTTGTGAGTTGTTCCTGTATCTGCTGCTGCTGAAGTGCTTTGTGTGTTGTCTCTACTATTTTAAATTGTATAAGTTGGTTTTATTGTAAATTGTTTTTACACTTCTGTTAGCTACCTTTTGAACTACTGTATTTAGTGAAAGGTGAAATGTTGTGTCTGAAAGATGTTCTGGTTCTGGAGTAGTAGCAGGCAGGTATTCTATAGCTTTCAGGTCTGGTCCTGAATAAATGTGAGATTGTAAATGCTTTAAAACATTTCAGGTACTTCAGCCACAAACGAAGACCTCTACTGCAAAGAGAGACTGGCATAGTTTTTTTTTTTTTTCCGGGGGGGGGGGTAACCATCTTAAAAATGGGCAAGCACACTCCTCTTAGACTGGATACACAGAACTTCTGCTCCTGGCTATCAACAGGTGTGACTTTTTCACCCGTGCAGCACTATGATAAAAGTTGTCTTCTACACAACTGTTAAATGTACTGGAGCCTTGTCCTCTCTTGCATGTCCAACCACGTGACAACGCTCTTGCGATACTTGCACAGTCTTCCCATCTATTTCATCCAGCACAAACTTCTTATCTTTTAACTATAAAGTTTTCAATGGACTTGTCCCACCTTATTCTCTGCCATTATTTCCTGTGTTCTTCACGTTTACCACTGCTGGCTTACTGAAAGCCTTCTGCTCCATTTGACAGCTGGAACCGTTCTCCCTCAGAACCCATTTTTTCCTCCATGAAGCCTTTACAACCCCTTAAACTTCATCTAAACTGGACTATATGAGCTCATGCTCATCCTTAGTTACCTTAGCCTCCTCTATGTATCCCCTCCTACTGTTTGTTGTCCTTCTTCCCTCTGCTGTCTTCCCTACTGTTGAAACATAGATTGTAAACTCCGTGGGGCAGAGCTTCCTACTGTTGCCTTCTTAACAGAGAAGATGTTTGCTTCCTGAACTTGTTGCTGCCAGGTGCTTTATTCTTAATTAAGATATGCATTTGGAAAAATCATTGGATAGAAACCTATGTGGGCATCTGAGGGCATTTTCCTTCAAGAGTCTAGGGAAAGGCTAGAAACTGCTATCTTTCCAAAGTTATGTAAAATGTGTGGAGATTCCAAATGTGGAAACTGTTCCTAAATTTGCGGTGGTCTGTATACTATGTAGGTGTGCTAACAATGGCAGAAGCAGTGATGGTGATTTAATTTTTTTCCTGATGTCACTCTTAAAGCCCTCTACTTCCTGTAGGCAAATGTTGTATATGTCCTCCTGATTAAATTGTGTGAATATTATGTTCTAGTAATATATTAACAGTAAATGTTTTGTGCAGGATTTTGTATAATTCTGATTGGTTGTAAGAAGGATGCTAAGGATGTCTTTCTATGGACCAACATGACTACCTGTGATTCGTGTGTGCGCAGTCTTACAGAGAGTCTTGTAACACCTTTAAAGGCACATATTTATTTCAGTCTAAGCTTTTGTGGAGTACAATCTACTTCATCAGATTCAGGTTGTAAGAGGGAGTTAAAAGGGCTATGGGCTGGCAAAGGGAGGCAGTGACCGTTATTATGCAAAGTACAGTGAGGCTTCACAACAACAGTAATAGCAGGTAAAGCAGTCTTCCTGGCTGTGCTGAGTTAATTAACTCAAGTGCTGTACTAGGATGGGAACAATGGTACCTTAATTGTCAGGGGTCACCTTTACCTTTACTTAAGTCCAGTCGTGTGTCCGACGCTAGGGTGTGGTGCTCACCCCCATTTCAAAGCCGAAGAGCCAGCGTTGTCCGAAGACACCTCCGTGGTCATGTGGCCGGCATGACTCTCCTTGCCGTAGCGCGTAGCATGCAGCTGGAACACGGAGCGCTGTTTACCTTCCCGCAAGCGGTACCTATTTATCTACTCGCATTAACATGCTTTGGAACTGCTAGGTTGGCAGGAGCTGGCCAAGCAACGAGAGCTAACCCCGTCTCGGATTCGAACTGCCGACCTTTCGATCAACAGCTCATGGTTCAGCGGTTTAACCTATTAGGGCCTAAATAGGTGGAGCCAGTCCTGTGGACTTAATGACTAGAATGGGTGAGGTATAGTGGATGACTGTTCTTATTGTGAAGCTAAGTTACTTATCATATGAAAGGAGATAGGAAACCCTTCTCTTTAGGCTTGAGTAAACAGGTATAATCAAACATCCTGATAAATGCTAATTCAGCAGTTTCATGTCAGAGTCTTTGTTTGAAGTTCCTTTGTTGTAAAATAGTGACTCTGGGTCAGTAGTGCAGTGCCATTGGATTGAAGTGTTCCCCCACTGGCTTCTGAATGTTACATTTTTATATCAAATTGTGTTTAACCTTTTTCACAGGACAAACCCATCAAGCTGTAGTAAGTAGAAGGGCACTGTTAGCAGATAGGAGCACATCCTATTGGAAGATGAGCCACTGAGTGAGCCCCTAATGCAGTGGTTCCCAAACTGTGAGTCATGGCTCTCTAGGGAGCTGCGGAAACCAGCCGGGGGAGCCGCAGAATCCTCATGAAAAACCAGCCACCTTATACAATGTATAGGATTGTAGCCCTAATGGGGAGCTGTGGGCAATGGCCCAGTAGGTCAAGGGTCGGGAGTCACTGGTCAAAAACGTTTAGGAACCACTGCATGGTACAGCTGTGATTGTTGCCTGAATGAATGTGGGGACAGAACTGGCATCTGGGTTTGTTACAGTATCGAGCCTCTGTCATGTGGCCTGTTGTTGGTTAGTAGATGGGAGTGGGGTTGCCTATATAAGCAATCCTGTGCAGAGACTATCCTGGGGGGGCCCCATGTGACCCATTGGTGCGCATCCAGCGTGACGATGTGCGCGCGTAGTGCGGCTCCAGTCACGCCCCTGCCGTTTTTCGACCTATTTTGGAGCCGAGACAGCTCCAGGGCGGGTGGGAGGGCCCAGCTCCAGGACGAACGTGGCGGAGGGAACGCATCCTGGAGGTAAGCGCGCCCTTCGCTGCCACGTCCGGTCCCCGCCCTGGGGCCCACCGCACCAACCTCCGCGACGGTACTGAACCTGTAAGAGCAAAGTGTCATTGTCTAAGATGGGCTATAGATTATTAATGATGTGTTACTGGTTTTAGCCAGCAGCTGTAGGTGACAACCACTGGTGTTCTGTCCCTTTTTCTTCTGAGTTTGTCCTGGTGTAGGTTATTCCTGGGTACCAGTCTGGCCTTGCCAGTCTGTCTTTTCACTTTGGTGGGTGGATATTGTAACTTTAGAAGCGTCTGGTGAAATTCTGCAGGAGTGAGACCCTGTTTGATAAACTGGAACAAATGCAGTTGTAGGGTGTAGCTGTAGACAATGGATCTTGAAGTGTGTTCTGGGTGGAAGCTGGGGGCAATTAGATGGGTGTAACAGTTGATAGGTATAAGGTGGTGCTCATGTGTCCATCATGTGGTTGCATTGCAGTGTCCAGAAAGTGAACCTGCTGTGTTGACTGTTCCAGGTTCAGATTGATGGCAGGGGAAGCTGTTGGTCCTCATAATTGACCCTGACTGTCTCCCTTCCATCCTCTTTAACCCCATCTCTTACATTTTCCCCTCTATCTGTATGTGTGTAATAATTACTTACTCTCACTCTGCCTGCAAACTGAGGGAGGATGACACTTCTGGCATCTGATAAACAGAACTGTAGTTCACAAAAGCTTATACTAAAATACATTTGTTAGTCTTCAAGGTGCTACAAGACTCTTGTTTACTCTCTCTGTAGATTTCCATCAATGGAACTGTAGTTCTTAATGTTCAAAAATTACAGTATAGGTTGCTTGCTTTATTCCAAGGACCAACTGAAATGTCAAAGCCTGACTTTGGCTTCATTCTTGATAGGTGGTTTACTCATTTTGTTACCTTGCTTTCCACACAAACAAGTCAACAAACAAAACACTTTAAATCCCTGATCTTACTGGGAGGGGATTTAAAGTAAGGAGTTGTCTTGTTCTTGAAAGATGAGCAATGTTTCTGTGTGTGAGAATATTACTGTTTCTCAGAGTTCCTTGTCAAGACAGGAATCCATGTACTTTTGTATGAAGATATCGGAGTTCCCTCTCTTCTTCCCATTCCTCCTATTTTGCGTCTAGCACTGAAAAGGGGGGGGGGTAGATAAATGTGTAGTTGAAAAGTGAGGCTCTTGCTCTTCTTTTTAGAAGTTACAAAACCATTTTCTCCTTGTTGTAAATGCAACCTTGCTTTAAACATCTCTCTTCTTCTCACCTTGTGACCTCCTATTACTGGAGTTTTGAGTACTTATGCAGTAGTCCTTCAGTAATACCTTTTTAGTTGTCAACATCCATCTCTTTGGACTTCACTGTTCACTTTTTTTAATGTTACTAGACTTGCATTTTCCTCCTCAGGAACTCTTCACAAATCTCCTGTCTGCAATGACAATGAGTGAATGAAATATATGTCTGAATAGCAAATGTTAAAGATATTACTTGCACCCACACTTTTTTTAGATTGTGAGCTTTCTGGGAAAGTACCGGTAATTCTTTGCATGATATCAGGCTCATAGGTTCCATTTTCTACTTCTAAATTACAGTTAATTCCATTTTGATTTGAATAATATTTTAGGAAGGAATGGCACCAACTAATGTTTCAGCAGGGCCTAGAAGCTTTTCCTTGTATCATCTGGAAGCTCTTTCTTAAAAACCTTCAGAAGATGCTGCCTTTATAGTTTCAAACTTTCCTCTGCAGCTATGAAATACAGAACCATTTTAAAATAAAGGTTCTTGAAGAAATAAAATTCAATATTGTTGGCTCTGGAAAAGGGAAGGGGCTCTTGCTTGTGGAGGTTCTAATTGCAACTAAGTCTAGACAAATGTATCTGAATTCACTCTACTTGTGTTGATTTTACTTTGTTTTGATTGCTGCTCTGCTCACTTTAGCCTATTGTTGGTTTCCATTGGCATGCTTTCTAGACAGAACTTTAGTACTACTAATTAATTAATTTTAAAAATTAAATTAAAAATAAATTTAATATAAAAGTTAATAGGGGGCGCAAAGTGCCCCCTACCACCACGCAAAGCGCACCCGGAATTTTTAATTATTTATTTATTTAATCTACAAACTAACTAAATAATTAAATAAATTAATGTAGCTTTAAAAACAGAAGGGGGCGTGAAGCGCGCCCGCATTTTTAAATTATTTATTTAATTTTACAATAAAATAATTAAACTTACCCCATTGCTGCTGCTCCTCCTGCTGCTCAAGGGAGCCGGTGAGAGACCAGGCGAGCCTGCGACAGCTTGCCTGGGCCGTGTGAACCTCGGCGAGGCATGTGCAGCCTGGGCAGGCTGTTGCTGGCTCCCGCTCGTCTGCGCTCTCGCCGGCGAGAGACCAGGTGAGCCAGCGACAGCCTGCCCAGGCTGTGCGAGCCTCGGTGAGGCACGCGCAGCCCGGGCTGGCTCCCGCTCACCTGCTCTCTCACAGGCTTGGAGCCAGTGACACCCTGCCTGGGCCGCGTGACCCTCGGCGAGGCATGCGCAGCCCGGGCTGGCTTTTGCCGGCCTACTTACCCGCTCGCCACCGCCACCTCCATTTTGAAAATTGAAGAACTTACCCGGTGCCAGCATCTTGACTCGCGAGATCCAAGATGTCGGTGCCCGGGTAAGTTCTTCAATTTTCAAAATGGAGGCGGCGGCGACGGAGCTTACCAACCAGCCCGGAAAACTGTTCCAGGACAATTCTGGGAATGGAGGGCCATTTCCGGGACCGTCCCAGTTTTTCCGGGATGAATGGGGTAATTTGTACCCGGACCCAGGGCAAAAAATGGGTCAAAAAGGGAGACCTGGAGCAAAAAAGGGGAGCCAAATTCATATGTAGAGAAGGGGCCCAAAAGAAACTTCGTATCCCCTGATAAAATTCCTCTGAATTGCCCTGGGTTGGATAGCAAGAAACCCTTCTGGATATGTGTATGTTTCAAATATTAATAGTGCTTAAGTCTAGGCAACTTCCTTGTCATTTTATTATGATGAGTGGAATGGGATCAGCCTTTGGGGCAGTAGCATAGCTAGAGGCGGGTTGGAGCGGTAAGTGCTGCACGGTGCTACATGGCGGTGCAAAGTAGCCCCTCCCACTCATCATTGGAGCCATTCCAGCAGTGAAGGCAACACTGCCTTCGCTGCTGGAATGGCTCCGATGGTGAGTGGGAAGGGCACTTTGCACCGCCATGTAGCGCCACCCATGCATGCAGCACTTACTGTGCCGTTGCTCCCCCCCCCCCAGCTACTGCTTTGGAGGAGAGAGTCTATAAAGGAAGTACTGTGCTGTATGAACCCTCTCTCTCTCTGCAGTTCACGTTGCATGTGCTTAATAGCATAGTTTAGGTCCCAACCTTCTGTTTTCTGCATGATGACTGAGAACCAAATGGTGGCAAATGTCAGACTTCTATGCAGTGCTAGGTTATTGGTAGGAGATGAAAGCAACTCAAGAATAATTATGCACATTCTAGTACAGAAGTTAGTTCTACTCGTGTTAAATTTCAAAGAGGCTTTCTGTGTGTTCTGTCCTACTTGCTACTATGGATACATTTGATTTGACAAAACCTGCAGTGAAGAAGGCTGTCCAAGATGGATTGTTGATCCCAGGCTTTTGGGGGAATGAAGTCATTGGATGCAAAGTAATAATTCATGGAACAACAGAGGCTAGTTTGTACTTTGTTCTGATTTGTTTGGGGCAAAAGGATATGGCACTGCTAGACTGCTACTCTGAAAGGGACAAAAATGTTGACTGTCTTGCACCTGTGAGGGACTTCCTCTTCCATTAGCAATAATTTGGGGGCCTGCAGGAATTAAAGTCTATATGTAATGAGGGCATGTTGAAAGTGTTTATGCCTTCAGTCTTTTTTTCTTTTCTTGACTGGTGTAAAAATAAAAAAATAGAAGCTTCTGTGGGCGTGATACTGCTGGGGGTGGGTGAGTTTGTTAGTTTTAAACCATAGACTATTTCAGAAGCCTACTGAAGAATTTATTTTATACATTAAGAATACTATATAATATTAATGAGAATGTCTGACTCCTTAAGAGATGTATTTATAATCTGCTTTTTGAGCACATGGCTAAAACACCCAGAAATCAAAATTTCTGATATGATGAGCCTCTTGCACCCTAGTTCCAAGTCTTATTGATCTGCAGTGCATTTTAAGGGTGCAGTCTTCAGCATGGTTGGTTGGTTGGAAGCACTACTAAAATTAGTTTGCTTTTTGGTACCTGTACATAAATCTCGTATTGAGCACGAGTTGTGCTACTATACCTATCATCACGATTAAATACCACTCTTATTCTACAATGTACCATAAGTCCTTCAGATTCATGAATGCTGTAGAATTTGAGCATATGCAGCATACCTCGCTACTGACACAGAAAATATTAAGGCTTTATTTTTGAGGGCAAAATACCACTTCTCCAGAAATGTGGCAGGGAAAACCTGCCTCAATGGCACTGATGAGTACTGTATCTGATAACACTGCGTAACACAAATGTTTACTGTATTTCGTTTCTTATACAATTCAGAGGTGCTGATTCCAACGGTACTCTTGGGTTTTTTGTATCATCAAAACTTTTTTTAGTTAACTTTAATTTGGTTGTGGTATTGAAACAGTATCATTTGCCTTTACGCCAGGGTAAACATGGCCATGACAAGAGGTTATAAGCTGTCCTCGAGTAGCGTAAATTGTGGCTGAACTATTGATGCTATTCCAAAAATAGCAGCATTTTTGAAATCCTTGCACCAACATTAATAAAGATACATCAAAATATTCAGCTAAACACAAAATTGTTCAAATTTCCACCACAGCAGATTGAGGTAGATCTTCTGTTCTTAGTATTAATTCTCTTTACCTTTAAACTTGAACACTGAGGAAAATAAATTACTTTGCCTCCAACTGATATTGGTTAAAAAAATACATATTTGACAAAACTTTCTTCAGTCTTTATTTGTAGATCATAAAAGGTTATTGCAAGATTGTATGCATTTTATATCCATGTCTAGCTTGCCCCTCCTAGACAGTAGTTTAAAACAAAATATGTACATGCAGCGTGGTAGTTCTATTTTCCCTTAAATTTGATAGTAAGTTTCAGTGTGTTTTGGTGTGGTGGTCTTTAAAAAAACAAACAAACTTATTTTTGCACACAATGCATTAACTGAAAATGCAGTTAGTGATGATGTAGATACTTTTTCTGAGGGCTTGTTTAGGATAGGTGGGTGGGTGGGCAGGCGGGCAGAAGCATTTCACTAAGGCTAGTAGACTGTCCTCTAGCTGGCGGTAAGCTTTTGTAAATCTTGATGGTGGTCATGTGTTCTGCTTGCTATTTTTGTCTGCTTCCTTTTCTAACACAAGTGTAGTATTTTCCATCGGATTATGCAGCAGTTCCAAAAGGATTTCTATAAGTGGCGAATATTACTGTAAGTGGCGAATATTACTGTATCTTCTTGACTTCCCACACAAGGGTGTGTGTGTTTCTCCAACCGATGTAGGGGAATAGTGTGGATAACACTGCTTTCTCTGTTGCCAGGTAAGCTCTGTAGAATTTGGGCCAAATGCAGGCTTATTGAGCCTGGCAACAGCAGTGACTTTTATACCTTTGCTGGGGAAGAAGGAAGGGAATTCTATTTATGATGATATGTATATAAAACTAGACCAGATTTAGCAAGTGCTCAAGAATTTAGCAATATACAGTACTTATCCAAGTTTGTCACATTGGTTCTTGGTGACTAGACATGGTCTAACTGTGCAGAATACAAAGAGTACCAACTGCCTTGTGAGGAGAAGCAAGTCCCCATTGCTATCTGCACCTGCTGGTCCCTGTTGAAGCTGAACTGTGTCCCTCACAGAGAAACAAGAGCAGCTCTGTGAGGAGGAGGGGAAGCCACCAGAGAGACATACCCCACCCCCTTTACTTTTCAGCTACCCTATATACCGTATTGGAAAAAATACTGTGAACTGACTTGGGCACCTCCCAATGGGAAAAGGAAGAGCAAAATTTAATAATGGGTCTTCTCCTACATTAAATAATTATAATGATGATGATGATGATGAGAGAGTGGTTAAGAATTGTTTGCATCTGCTCAAAGTTGCATCCATTTTAGAATTCTTTGCTAAAGAGTTTCCTTCCATGTGCCTCTGGAAGCTAAAAAGCAAGGCATGATAGCAACGTGCTGTTTGCCGCCGGCTTCTGTTTGAAGTATGCTGCCTCTGACAATGGAGGGCGTACTCTTAAGGCTTGCTGATTCACACTAGCCTTTTTCGGCACGAATGCCCTGCTCTAGCGTCTGTACGTGCGTCTAGCAGTTCTCTGAACGTTTGCCCGCCTTCTCGAAGAAAGCGCAGCTGTGATTTGGTGAAGAGAAATGCGCTTCTCTGATTGGTGGGCTGCCTAGCACCGCGAGCATAAACGCTAGCTTAAACGGGAGCGCATCAAAAAGATAAACCGAAACCATCTCTCCTGGCTGCGTCGTAAGCTCATGCTGCGTCGGACGCAAGCATGAAAAACGGACGAAAAGACCAAACGTTAAGCCAAAATGCGCACGGAAAGGGCTAGTGTGAATCAGCCTTTAGCTAAAGACCAAACTAGATATGGTGATGTGTGAATGCATCGCTTTCTCCTAACAACACTTTTACACATAGCAGCCACTGGGGGTCAGTCCAGATCTACGGGTGGGAACTGTAAGACTTGTCCTCTACTCTGCTTTCCTAATGAACTTGCAACTCACCCCCCCCCCCCAGCTGCTAATTACCCTGATAGGAAAAGTTGTGTGTACTGTAGCTTCTCATAATAAGCAGCAACAAAACAAGCTCAAAATCATCTGGATTTTCTTACTCAAGGCATTGTTTCAGCAGAAACTGTGTAGATGCATGTAATGTTAATCTTTGTTTCATGTAGGTGGAGATGACCGTCGAGTGCTTCTGTGGCATATGGAACGTGCTATCCACTCCAGAGTCAAGCCTGTTCAGCTGAAAGGGGAACATCATTCTAATATCTTCTGCCTAGCTTTCAATAGTGGCAATACAAGAGTCTTTTCTGGAGGTAAGAAGGGGGTGCTCAGTGTGCCAGGTTCAGAGTCTTTCCACACTTTTTTTGGAGGCAGGGTTTGTCATTTGTTGTTGTGCATAGCACCTTGCATAATATGGTGCTCCTTTTGCAGGAATGTTGCCTTCTTTGCAAAAAAAAACAAAAAAAACCCAAGGGTATTGTGCTTTGGTATACAATGGAATCTTTCAGGATTATTGTACAAAGACCAGAAAGCAGCTGGGGCATCCTTTGATTGAGTTGGAGAATTTTTCAAGGAATTCTGCTAGGCTCATTAAAAAAAAAAAAACAGGTTTTCAGGTTTAAAAGCCATGGAGCAACGTTCAAAAAGCAGGTTCTATAAACAAGTTCAACAGCTGTTATCACCAATGTTTCGCAAACACTCCTGGTTGGCTTCTTCAGGGTCTAAAAGAATCCCAGTAAATGGGAGGAATACCAGGTGCAGTGATTTTATTTATACCCAAGGCGACACATGCTGTTAATTAGTGTCTCCTGCATTTAAAGGAACATGACTTTTAGAGGTATGTAACAGGCATGATGTTGCATCCCTTTTGATTCTGGTTTTAGTCAAGGCGGGAATCGAACTTAATTCTTCCTTACATTTAAAATATTGTTGATGTTTGTAGATCTCAATGGCTTCTCTAGTTAACTGAGGTAAGTATGTATTCATACTAGCTAGGGCTTGAGTGTTATTAAACTGAATATTGTGACCAGTTGTCCAAACATGTTCTGCAACTGTAGACTCCTCAGGCTGTCCTAAACCTGCAATGTCACTTTCAAACGTGTCCAATACTTCTTTTGGTTGTGCCAATATAGACTTGACCACTTGAAGTATAGACTGCTTTTTCCCCACTCAATTGGAATCTGCACAAACACAGTACTTCT
Organism: Plestiodon gilberti rubricaudatus; assembly: GCA_026170595.1. Lineage (NCBI taxonomy): Eukaryota > Metazoa > Chordata > Lepidosauria > Squamata > Scincidae > Plestiodon > Plestiodon gilberti. Next base: position 257,655,936 of record JANXHW010000001.1, on the reverse strand, counting down.
CAAAGCTGTCGTCAATATGACATCAATTTCCATTTCTCTTTTATAGGCAATGATGAGCAAGTTTTGCTTCATGATGTTGACAGGTAAATGTTTTGTTTGTTTGTTTTCCCCAATCCTTATCACTTCACCATGGGGAGAGAAATCCAATTACAGAGCTATATACAGTAGACCCTTTCTATCCACAGGTTTGAGATCCGCAGATTTGACTCACTGCGGATCCCGGATCTGCGAGGGCCATGCTAAAAACCCTGTTAAAGGGGGGGGGAAGCCCCAAAATTGCTGTTTTTCCCTTTAAATAGCCAAGTTGTACTATTTTCAAGCCTCCATGGGGCTTCTTGAAGCTTAACGACCCACTTCTGGGTTGCATGAAGGCTCTTTCCTCCTCCTAGCCTTGCCCCAGGGTGCATTCTGGGACAAGGCTGGGAGGAGAGAAGAGGTTTTGCGCAACCCGGAAGTAGGTCGTTAAATTTCAAGAAGCCCTGTGGAGGCTTGAAAACTGCTCGTTTTGGCTATTTAAAGGTAAAAATGGTGATTTTGGGGCTTCCCTCCCCTTTAACAGGGTTTCTAGCATGGACTCCGGTATCCGCAGATTCTTACTATCTGCGGGGGAGTCCAGAACAGATCCCCCACGGATAGCAAGGTCCGTCTCTACACTAGAGGGAATGCATAGACCAGTGGTTCTCAAACCTTTTAGCACCGGGACCCACTTTTTAAAATGACACTCTATCGGGACCCACCTAGCTTTGCGAGATACTCGAACATTTATCTCCTTATATTTACACAAGCTTGTAAACTGCAGGAGCTCAGCTGTTTGAAGGGCAATGAACAGCTATCTGATTTTTGAATAGCCTCAGGGCTTGTGGCAATTACTTACCTGATCTTTCCATCACCTGGGACCCACCAGAAATCAGGTTGCAAACCACCAAGTGGGTCCCGACCCACAGTTTGAGAAACACTGGCATAAACCATTTTAGACCCTGAGGTGCAGGACCTTTTTTGATAACATAAGGGTGATTTTTAATATTAGCATCTGTGATCATCTTTTGTGATTTCATTCTTGTTCTAGCTTGCCTTCCTGCTTATTACTGATCTCTTCTCCTTGGATACTCTGCCATCTTATAATGGCTTGCACATTATGAAGTATATACAGTAAGACCTCTATATCTGCTGGGGTTCCATTCCTGGAACCCCAGCGGATACTAAAATCCAAGTTAAGTGAAACCTCCTTTTCACTTTAAAAATGCTTTTTTTAAAAAAAGTTAAAAATAGCGTTCCTTACCTTTTTGCTGGCAAACCGCTCCATTTGCAGTGCTGTAGACAGTGCAATTGTGCTCCTACAGCCTCTTCTGGATTGCCTGACTTCTCCCCTCCCTTCCCCAGGCTCACCCCAATGCATTCTGGGGCATCCTTGGGGAAGGGAGGGGGGAAGTCGAACAACCAGGAAGAGGCTGTAGGAGTGCAATTTCACTGTCTACAGTCCTGCAAACGGAACAGTTTGCCAGTGAAAAGGTAAGGAACGCTATTTTTAACCTTTTTTCTTTTTTAAATGACCCCCATATCTGCGTTGAGACAAATTCATGGATCCTGGATCCGCAGATAGAGAGGATCCACTGTACATCACAGCTGCTAAGACTTGGTTTTTAAGGTATAGCTGAAAACTAGTGGCTAACATAACCCAGCACAAGGCCATAGGCCAAGAAGTCTCCTTAAGCATGTGCTTGTTTCCTGTTCTGAAGGTAGTCTCTTTACCAAGGGAGGCAGCCTCGCCCCCTCACTATTGGAGCCTGTCCCCTGCGGAGAAAGCAGCAGGCAAGAGACCCTGACTGCTGCTTTCTCCGCAGGGGACTGGCTCCGACAGTGAGGGGGCGAGGCTGCCTCCTCGCTCGGTAAAGAGACTACGACGGAGCGTTACTTACAGCCCCGCCCCTACCGAAGCGATGCCACTGAACATACGTGCATAACCCCTCCTTGCACTGGAGAGAGCTTCATGTGCCATTCTTTAAAAAATGTCCCAAGTTTAAAATTAGATTGTGGTTTGGGGGAGGGATGATGTGGGAACAGACCCTTATGTGGGGAATAAAAAGACCACTGTGCCCACAGTTTCCTCCAACTGGTGTCTTTACATTAGGATCAAGTCTTGCAGTATAGTGAATGGATTAACCTTAAGTGCAAACTTGAAAAACCTTAGGCCAAACTAAGGCTGAGATGTAGAGCAGAGGTTCTCAACTTGTGATTTGCATACCCTTAGGGCAGTGGTTCCCAAAGTGGGAGGCGTGGCTCCCAGGGGAGCAGCGGAGTACCATGGAATCCCCTCGGAAAACAGTGCAATGCCAGTTGGCAGGCATCAACATCATGTAATGGGGAGCCGCGGCCAATGGTCAAGGGAGCCACAGGTCAAAAAAGTTTGGGAAACACTGCCTTAGGGGTACACGGGCCACAGGTTAGGGGTATGCGAGATGCTCCCCTGCGTATCCCCTCCCCCAAAAGCCAAAAAAAGCACCTTTTTTCAGCCTGCGGTGCGGCCGAGCAGGTCCTCCGGCTCGTGCTGCAAGCCGGAGGGAAAGGCTACTGTCCTGCCTATTCAAGCAGGGCTGTAGCCTCTCCCTCCGGGTTGCGGCATGAGACGGAGGACCTGCTTGGTCACGCTGCAGGCCGGAATAGTCCCTCATAGCTCTCCCTACCTTTGCTTGCAGCCGCCGCCATGCTGGATCTCCCGAAGTCTTGCGAGATCTAAGATCGCGGCGTGAGATTTGGGAACTGTAATCTTGGATCTCGCGGGACTTTGGGAGATCCAACATGGCAGCTGCTGCAAGCAATGGTAGGGAGAGCTATGAGGGACTATTCCGGCCTGCAGCGTGACTGAGCAGGTCCTCCGGCTCGCGCCGCAAACCGGAGGACCTGCTCGGCTGCGCCGCAGGCCGAAAAAAGCGCTTTTGGGGAAGGGGTATGCGGGGGTACGTGGGGCTTGGGGGGTCAGGGGAGTGCTTGGGGGACAAGAGAAGGGGGTACGTGGGCAAAAAAAGGTTGAGGGACCCTGATGTAGAGAATGTGGGATCACTGTATTGCATTGGTATCTCTTCCCATAGGGCAGGCTTAGCTGGGTATGTACAGGGGATTCACAGCATCCAGAGGGTCTCCCAGACCAGGGATATTCTGAAATTCTCGAGTTGCCATACAACTCTCAATGTCAGTGGCATAGCCAGAGAGGGTGCGGTGCTGTAAGTAGTGCAAGACGCTGCAGCATGCATATCCCACTCACCATTGGAGCCATTTGGGAAGTGACACTCCGTGCGCTGCGGGGAGCACACTGTGTGTTGCTGTCACTCCCTGGAATGGCTCTGACGGCGAATGGGAGGGGCCACTTATGTGAGTGTTGCAGCATCATTTACAGTGTTTTCAGGGCTACCTGACACCTTATCTTTCTGAGTTGTACATAAAATATAGAAGTGATGCCTATATCTCTCTTTCAGTGGTGAAACCCTGGATGTGTTTGCCCACGAAGATGCAGTGTATGGGCTCTCAGTGAGTCCAGTGAATGATAACGTTTTTGCAAGCTCATCTGATGATGGCAGAGTTCTCATTTGGGATATCAGAGAGTCTTCCCAGGGAGGTGAGGGCTACTGATATATGAATGTGATTGTAGATCTTTTTAATCTAGGTGAAGTGATATGATACAAAGAGATGAAACTGTTGCATTATCTTCTGTTGTGGTGATGTTCTTTTACAGATGGTTTGCTAGGTTGCAAGTTAAGCCCGCACCAAAATAATGATACCTGAAGATAATTATTTTCTTTTAAATATGGGTGGTCCTTTTGTAACTCTGTACAAAGTATTTGTTACAATTATTTAAATGCTTTCACCACTTGTGAAACGTGGGTCTTCTCCATTTTGGACTGGAATGCGGGTTGACTGTCCCATACTGAACCTCTTGTAATGCTGCCATTTGCAGACTTATCAAAGAAGTCCTCCCAATGTACACAAATACCAGTCATGGTTTTGGGAGATGTTCTATCAGCTCTGATCTCCTGCAAAGACGAGAGTGGGAATTATTTACATCCAATTCCCTGAATTTTCCACTGTTATAATAAGCTACTAGCAGATACACTACCACAAAGTCTGTTAGAGGTGCTCATTTAATGGAGATACATATTGCATGCTGGTGGATCTTAGTCCATCTTATTTATGTTGGCAAGATGAGGAACTTACTGTTTTTTTTAACCTGAATGTTGTTGTAAATGTTGTCATGACTTAACAAACAATATTGAACTCTACACACAGCAGGTAAAAGCTCTTGAACATGAATATCTATCCTAATAAGAGTATTATTTGTCTGCCCCCAAGAGTCTTAATTACAGCCTACCACTTACCAAGTAGATGTATCTCTTTAGCTCTAGGTTGGTTCCTAAGGAAGTTACAGTTGCAATCCTATGCTGAAGTTGCGCTGCTGTCACTGCAATATTGACATGTTTGTCATATTTTAAGCCTGTCCAGCACAAAGTGAGGGGGGACAAGAGGCCAGGCAACTCCACACTGGCGCAGCCCTCCTAGCAACTATACCAGCATCCATGGAAACCCTGGCACAGCCCACCAGTCATGGAGTATTTTTACCTGATGTCAACCCTACATTCAGCCCTATATTCAAGGAGCCAATCACTGCAATCTACCCAGTTCTGGTAGCCAGTGAAACACTACCAGAGTAAACCAAAGTGTCAGTCACTAGTTGGCCCAGGACCCTGACCAGTGAGTGGCTGTCATTGGGATAACGACCCCTTTAGGGCTCCCAGGAATGAGTAATTTCATAACAGCCATTGCTGCCCACAGTGGACAGATGCTCCAATGACATGACACGACACACAGATGCCGCAGCACCTCCCCCTGCAGAGCTACTGTGGCACAGACAGCAAGGAGGAAAAGCCAAGAACTGCTAGGAATTGCAGCACTTGGAGTTCAAGTCTCCTTATGCCACTCGTGCAAACATACTTGCAGCAGACCAAGAGAAGGAAGATAGGTCCTTGGATGAGAGTAGCCATGTGAAATAAAATATGCAAGTCTCTCTATGGTAAGGGTTTGGGGCCCTGTGGGGGGGAGTCTCCTAGCTGGAAGGAACTTTTTTGCCAACTGTCTGTCTTGCAAATCATGGTACTTTGTGATCCATGACCAATGAGGAGCTTCCCCCACACATGCATACTGGAGCCTGCAGACCCTGAGCCCTGGTAGCAGAGAGGCCCCTCCTCCCTTCCCTGCAGAGTCCCACCTTGAGGCTAGCCAAAGAAAGAAGCCATTAGAGTGGAGCGCAGGAATCCCTAAGTGCTAGCAAAGAGACAAGTGTGATCTAGTCAAAGCTTTTTATTGCACCATCTCGGGGTTGACAGTGATCTCATCTTAGCAGGGCTCCTGTGCCTTGCTCTGCAAGTTATCTAGCAGGCAGCCAAGCAGCAGATGTCAGTGAGGTCTGGCTACTCCAGTTAGTTCCCTGTCTGTTATGGAGTTTGCAAGCAATAATGACTTCTGAAACACACAGGTCAGCAACCCCAGAGGAACAGCCGGACACTGCTGCCAGGCATGCTGTGTGCTTATAGTCTGCACCAGTGCCATGTTGAGTTTTCTGGCGTTTTGTTTCCTTCCCCCATTGTTTCCTAGGAGTGTTTTAAACTCCTACAGCAGCTTTGACACCAGTGTAGCATTTTGCTGATGTTTGGGGTGTGTCTGTCATCTGGAGGGGGTTTAGGATATGACTAATGTCGTTGACTCCTCATCCCACCCATGTCTCCACCCCATTTGGAGGTTTACCCTGATGGTTACTGTGTCGGCATTGGATGTACGTCAGTTTAGCATTGCGCCTGCTTCTGTGGTACATCAGTCAGCAGAACTGGGCTACTATGGCAGGGCTGTTGTACTGGGGTCTTAGGGCATACGTCGTCATTTCCCATCTCGCTCAGGCTGGTGTTTCAGAATTATCAGATTGCACTGTTAGTCATAATGAAGTCCCATTGACTCAATATCTGAATTTAACAATTAAAAAGTTGTCTTAAACGGTGAGAATTTGGTTAATGAAATCTGGTTCTTGTACATGAAATATACAGTCGGTGTCTTCCTGAGTTCCTGTGCATGTGGGGATTGTAGGCAACAAAACGGCTGACTGGGCAGGAACGGAAGCAATTGCTAATTGAGTCCTAGATCTTTGTCTGTAAAGATGTGTGACATACAGCAAATTAAACTGTCTTAAGAGGAGAGTGAGCAGATTGCTGGAATAACTGGAAGGAGTGTTTATGGCTCTTGCTAAAATATTTGGTGTTTCAGGGTCTTTAGACAGTTTGGATAAGTAAATGGAAATGGCTTTCTTTAGTATGCTAATGGAGCAACTGCTTTTGCTAGTTGTGAGTAACAAATGAGTTATCACATGGGAGACTTTCACCAATTATTTTCTTTTAAGGTCATTTTAGTGCCACATTAATTTGGATAGCATAATCTAGTTTTTAATTAGACGGACTGTCAAACACCTGTAATGCTTTGAGAAATTGCATTGCTATATTCTGTCTTCTGCCTGCAAATGAACATGCTTCATTGACTTTAGATATATAAAAATTGTTCTAAGAACACAAATCTAAATGTTTTTACCATGGTTCATGGCAGTTTCAGGATCTTCTCTTTGGTAAAATAGTATTTCTGCACCCATAATTTTTTATGCCTGTTTGTTTATTTAAATGCTGGGGAAAAGTAATAGCCTGGTGGATATCAAACCTGTATCATATATATTTGAAGTTGAGTGTTTTCTGGCTATGCTTTGCTTAGTATGAGTCTGACACTTGCCAAAACCTTGCCCAAGAGGAGTAGAGCAATATGGTGTTGTCTTATTGGATCTTTGTTTTTCAACAGAGCCATTCTGCTTGGCAAATTATCCATCAGCCTTCCATAGTGTGATGTTCAATCCTGTAGAGCCCAGATTACTTGCCACTGCCAATTCTAAAGAAGGAGTAGGACTCTGGGACATTCGCAAACCTCAAAGGTAGGAGTTACTGTCTGCTTTCTTATGCATTTATTATGCACCAGAGAGACACTACTTACTCTCTCTCTATCTGATTATGTATTATAAAACTAAATAATATGAAGCAAACTTGGAACATTTCAGCTACCCTGGATCTCTGCATGCCTGCTGCTTGCTGTTTTAAAGACGTACAGCAGGGAAGCAGGCTTGGTTTAGAAGGAAACTGTTGCTTTACCTGTACTTAAATTTCCAGGGGTGTTGTGTGTACATTGTGGTGGTTGAATTCTTAATTCCCTGTAGCTAACTTTTAGCTCAAGGTTCTACACACTGAGCTGTTCATTTCATACTCCTTTTTTTTAACCCAGAATTGCTTTTTGTGTATTTAAAATTTTCTGTTGCACTAGTATAGTAAGCATGCAGCACAACTGACCATGACGACTAGTGGTTGTTTGTGAAGTCAACCATGTGTTCGTGCTCTGTGCATTGAAGGGCCTCAGGCACATTAAACCCCTAGAGCTTCCCCATCCCTCATCCCCACTACCTTTCCCTTTTGGGGTGTGCGTGTGCACTAGAACTTTACAGAGGACGACTATTCAATTCCCTGTGGTACTGATGCAGTCCTGAAAAGCAAAAGGGATTCAGATGCATGTTTAGCCAGCAGTACCAATGGTTGGAACCCCTGACATTCTCCAAGAGGGAGCAAACACTCCCTGTTCCTTGCTGTTAGTTAGGCAACACAGTTTACAGCAGACCCATTTGATAATCCTGAAGTATCATAATGGGGGGGGGGGGCTAAAGGCATGAGGTGTAGCATCAATGTGTTGTGGCATGGGATTCCTTCTTCCTCTTGCTTACCTGTGTTGGTTACATTATGCTTGCTTCCCCTGTTGGGGTGGTGTTGGTAGAGATTCCACTTGGGTGTCTGTGGAGTCCTCATGGGGCAGAATACTTGCAATAAGAATTCTGAGGAGACTAAACAAAATATCTTACCATGCATGTTGTGAGGGACAAGAAGTTGTTTGTGCCAAGGGTTCCCTTTGTGCACCAAGTGCCCTTTCACCATGGTTTCTATCACTAAAGTGCTCCTTTGAGAGACCAGGTATAGCCCTATGTTGTGTGTCTTCTGCCAGGGAGGCTACATCTCAACTGAGGGGCTTTAGTACTAGGGCGCTGTGGTTGACTGCCAAATGTAGTCTGTATTTTGTCTTCTGTTTTAGGAATGTGGATAGGGCAGGAGGTGCAATTTTCTGCTGTTTTTCCCTTCCCCATCTCCTTATGGAGTTACTCATACCTATGCCATTGGCATAATGGTTTTCTGGCATTGTGGGCGTGTCCATTGTCTGAAGGGAGATTTAGAATATAGTGTATGTCAACTCTTCCTTGTCCCTCCCACGCTATGCCCCAATTTCTTCCCTATTTTGGCCTCTTCTCCAATGGAGTTGCACTGGAGTCTGAGCTATATCGGCGCAGCATTTTGCTCTTCCATCAGCAGGCGGACTTCTCTGCAAACAGGGTTGTAATTGTGCCGGCATATGTGGAGATACACTGGCAGATCTTGAAGATTGGGCCTCTAAAAACTATTAAATTGTCCTGGGCAATGATGGGAGTGTATGCAATTCTGAGTGCCTTGATATCTAGTAGAAGTGACAATGTGGTCACTTCTTTATTCCAGGGAATCCCTGTGGTATCACTTGGACAGCATTACATTCCCAGGCTTTTCTCATGTTGTGTTTTCATGTGCTCAACTGTGACATGGGTGCAAAATTCTTGTCTAGGCAGATTGTGCATGCATGGAAGCATGTGTAGCCCCCCCCCCTCCCCAAATAGAATGTAAGCAAGGACAGATCATGGACTACTGTGTAGACCGCTTCCCTTTCTTGCACCATTAGTTGTAGCAGATCATCACTTCTGGTCTGGAAATGTTTTCCTTCTGATAAATGCAGATGGTTTGTAGAGTTATTGTTACGATGCTTCTCTGCCACTAGATGGTGTTCACAAATGTTCATAAAACTGATTCATGGCTTTCATTTGTACAAGTGGTCTTTAATGAAAGTAACCTACGTAGAACTAAGCCGTGGTCCCTTGTACATTCGTGAATGTTACCATTTATTTTACAAACGTGAGCATCCACTCTTAAGGGTACAAGACTACCTTCTGGAAATGCTGACCTTAGAAAGTTTATGCCATGGTAAACTTAAAATATCTTGGGGTTCATTGTTTTGCTGCAAGAGACATACACTTCTGGACCGTTTTAATCTGCATGATGTTTAGCTATCTAATCTTGGAAACAGTTTGAGAGTAAGCTGGACTGTAGCCATTCTATGGTCAGCAGTCTTTTTAAACGTTGGTAAACAATACTCCTTCCTAGAGGTCTGTTCTTTATACTAACAGTATGTGCTGTTCCTTGGGCTATATGGTACATGCTACTTTACAAATGGCTGTACATTGCCTCATCTGGAAATTTTAAGATGATAAATCCTAAGGCAGGAACATTGGTACATATGAAGTTTTCTAAGTCAAACCACTGGCCTACTGTAATCTACTCTTAAGTGTCACCTCATACAGTAAGTATGCCAGGTGCCTAAAAGCTTTCTAAATTGAAAGTTTGCCTAAAGCAGGGGTGGGGAACCTCTGGCCCGCGGGCCTGATCCGGACCGCGGGACGATCCAGCCCGGACTGCGCGGGACCAGACCAATCCGGCCTGTGCGGGACCGGACCGGAGGCTCCGCCGCCGCTTCGCACAGCGGCCTTCGTACAGCGTCGCTGAAGCCGAGATTGCCCTCTCGGCAATCTTGGCTTCAGCGGCGCTGTGCGCAGGTCTAGGAAGGCCGCTTTCCAGGAAGCGGCCTTCCTGGACCTGCGCACAGCGCCGCTGAAGCCGAGATTGCCCTCTCAGAGGGCGAGCGAGCGGTGGGTGGGTGGGTGGGTGGGTGGGAGGGCGAGCGAGCGAGCGGTGGGAGAGCAAGCGGTGGGTGGGTGGTAAATTTGCGGGGGGGGGTGTCAAATTTGCGGGGGGGGGGGGAATCGGCCGGCCTCATGGCCGGCCCGCAGCAAATTTTCCCTATGGGAAAATGCCCCCCCCCCACTGCAAATAGGTTCTCCACCCCTGGCCTGAAGCATGGGTGAGACTTATGCTATTTTGGAACATTTCAAGAATGCTATGCTTGCTACCATGCTACACCTCCACAGAAATCTTTATTGCACTCTTAAAATCCTGAGATCTGGGTTTTTTAAAAATGAGCTTGTCAGCTATGCATTTTGCATGCTCTTATCAGTTTTTGTTTTGAGGTGTTGCAGACATTCAGTCATCTTCCTTTTAAGGTCATTTTTCTTTTCTTTTATATTGTAAACAGCAGGGCTGAAAACTGCCTACACTTTCCTGTCGGTCCTTCCTTTCCTCCACCCACAATAGGCTGTAACTTCCTAAAGCCATTGGCTAGCGTACAGCTTACTTAGCTACTTTTGTCTCATCAAGATACTTGAATATAATGATTCCATTAATGCAACTGTGGTGACTTCTTAAACATGCAAACATGCCCCAAACTATATTTTTCTCCTCTTTTCTCCCCCTCCCACTTGTTGGTAGTAAAGTTTTTTTTTTCTGCTGTGGCCTTGGGAAAACAATCCATTCAGATGACAAAAACCAAATGTACAACTTTCTTTTTTTAAAGATTATCATCTGAAAAAGACACTATTTTGTCTTGGTTGTCTCTTTCCTGAAAAGGAAACCATTAGCTAATGCAGGCAGTAGCTGCTATTTGTTCATTCTCTCTCTTTTAAAGCATCCTAGCTATTAGTAGAAACTTACTGAGGCTAACAATGTTGTTCTTCAGAGCAAGGAACATTTCAGCCTAGGGAAAAAATGTGAAACTTTGTGTAGATCACATTGCAGGGTAATACATACAAGTGTATTGTGTTCTTTGTACACGTGTGGGAAGTTGCATTGCAATCTTCTTTCATAGTTCATGTACTGTATCTTACATCAGGTGCTCTCTCTGCACAGGGGAAAATATGATGTGTGATGCAGCCTTAACATTTAGGAAACTACTGTGTCATAATAAGTGTCCTTCCTGCCTCTCTCTGTATATGAAGCAGAGAGAGAAAAGGGAATTTCATAACATTTAGCACCAATCTAGTTAGTAGTGCTCCAGAAAAGAAATACCATTCTTGGCCAGGGATTTTAACCTTCCAGTAAAGTCTTAAGAATGTTGGTATATCATCAGTTGGCAATTATGATTTTCAATCAAATGTATTTGGTATAGTAGGAAAAGGGTTAACAGGGTTACCTGTGTCCATCGGTGGCCCCTGTCCAGCAGAGAGTGAGCGGCGCCAGCCTTGGTGTCGCTTACTCTCCGGATGTCGGAAATGTACCTTACATTTTTGCGAAACCCTGGAGCAGCTAGCTCAGGCAGACGGGGTTGCACCATAACTGTAACTGGTCTGGGGCCTTGATAGTAAATATTGCTACTTGAATGAAATATGCAACAGATCTAATGCATAAGTGCAGATATCTTTGGATTGCCTCAATATTTCCACCATTCCTTTCTCTGGAAACCAATGTATGATATCAGACTATAATAGACAGAATTTTGCGCACGGAGAACTGTGGCTCATGGAACAGACCACCACCACCCCTTGAATTTTATTGCTGCTGTGTTGCGATAAGAAGGGATGGCAGATAGATGTTTCATGGTAGCCAAATTGTGGCAGCCCATCTAATTCTTTTTGGTTTCCCGTTTCCTAGTTCCCTGCTCCGGTATGGTGGGAATCTATCGCTTCAGAGTGCCATGAGTGTGCGGTTCAACAGCAACGGAACTCAGCTGCTTGCTCTCAGGCGTCGGCTGCCGCCAGTCCTTTATGACATCCACTCCCGTCTTCCTGTCTTCCAGTTTGACAACCAGGGTTACTTTAATTCCTGTACCATGAAGAGCTGCTGTTTTGCAGGTGACCGTGATCAGGTAATTCAGCAAATACGTTGCTGTTGAATGTAGGAGGCAAAAGAAATGGTATGATCCTAATTCAGTAAATGGAAAGTGTGTGTGTGTGTGTGTGTGTGTGTGTGTGTGTGTGTGTGTTAAGACTGAGCTTCTCTACAGCCAAGTTGTGAGGGTTCTCTTAAAGCAGCTCCTTGGAGTCTTCACCATGTGGCAAGATGGTTTCTGTGTGTGCACCTGCTTACCACATGGACACTGGCCTGTTTTTATTCCCCAGTCATTGTGGTAAACTAACACTTGGCTAAGTTGCTCCGCTGTTGTGCAGAGCAGCCATCCTGCTGAACGAAATTGACATCCTATGGCTGTTTATCTGACTTGTGTCTTGGTTAATGCTAAATGACCATGGGAGTAAACATGAGACATAGTTGTTTTGCCTTAAATTGATGGCAGGGGCAAATGTCTTGAAATGTAGCTTGCAATAAGGTGGTATGCCTATTCTTTATTTAGGGCAGAGATTCCTGACGTTCTCTGTTCACGGCGCACTTATACTGTACTTCCAGCATTGTGTTTCCCTTGAAATTTAAACTATCCTGCAGCACCCCTGTGAGTTTGCTGTGGTGCCCCAGGGCACTGGGGCGCACAGTTTGGGAAACGTGGTTTTTAGGGTATTGGCCATCAGCTCATCAGGTCATGAAACAGAAAATGATTGTGAGCTGACCTCAAGAGAGCCTCATCAGTCATACTACCAGTTTCGTAGGGAGATTTTTTTTCTTTGTTGCTGATGGAAGAAGCAGGGTACAAAGAAAAGGTTGGGTACAGTGATGGGAGAGGAGAGAAGACAGAAAACGGGTGCTGCTGGGAACTTGCACATCCGTTTTAGGCTGAGAGAGAGCAGAAGAAAGTTGCGAGAAAGACTTAACAACAGATCTTGTGTTGAAGATGAGTGTTAAATGTGTCCTGAAGACTACTACGTTAGAATACTTAAAGGTGTAAGGCTTGTATGGGCTTTATTTTAAAAGGTTATTCATCTCGTTTCTACCTCCTAAAAAGTTAATTAAGAAGTAGAAGATGAGTACCCAACCATTAATTTTAAGAATTCTGAACCTTAAAAGTGATTTCTTCAAATGTGATGGGAAGCTTTTGGTTTTGTGTTGTACCTGAACTTTCTTTCCTTTGGGCAGTTCTGAAATCAGTTTTTATTTTGCTGTAGATATAGTAAAGCTCCAGATCTTTGGCAGCAAAATCCACGGTCATTGCCTTTTTAAAGCAAGAATTAATGTATACCCTGTGAATAAAACAAACACACAAAAATTATCTTGACTCTGTGGCACGTCCTCAGACATTACATCACCACAGCCTCCGTTGACATTACACTTGTATAGAAGAGCTTCAGGAATGCAGCAGTTACTAGGCTGCTCTGGTAACACTCCTTGCAAAAGTTCCAGGTTTCCTTATGATGCATTCTGCATACTGAGAGACTGATTACAAATGACCATTTGCAAGCCTATGGGGTTTTTTTTACTCTGTTTCCCTGAAAATAAGACCTCCCCCGAAAGTAAGACCTACCATCATTTTTGCGTGATTTTTGCTGGCACTCATAAATATAAGACCTCCCCTGAAAATAAGACCTAGCTAGGATCATCAGCCAGACGGACGCAAACCACCACCACCCCGGCACCCCCTGCAACTCCACCCCCCCTGGCACTTACTTTGACCGACTTAAGCTTCATTATTTCCCGAGGGTGCAAGACTCTGCAGGCCTGCACTTGAGTCCTCCACCATAGTGATGACGTGCTAGCAAGGCCTACAAGGAGGCTGCAACCTTGCAGAGTCTCTCTAGCATGTCGTCTCCATGGTGGAGGACTCAAGTCACAGGTTGGGAAAATAAGACCTACCTACTGCATTTTTGGAGCCAAAATTAATATAAGACACTGTCTTATTTTCGGGTAAACACGGTAATATGAAAACAGTTGAATAGGAAAACTGTGGGAGCAATAAACTGGTCAAGTTTTTTAAGCATTTTCTGGTGTATTTGAAGACCAACTCTATGTGTCTTGTTTTGTTAAGGATCTAGAAATATATATAATATATAATTTTTCCTGTCAGTAGTCTGCTAGCTCAGAGAGAAAACATCTTATTCTTTGTTGGCGGTGGCAGGGGGGGGGAGGAGAGAGGAGGGCAGGGTGGCGGTGGCTTTACAAGAATCTTTAATTGGAAGAATACATAAACATGGCCATGAAATTGATACAGATATACTGTTCAAAATGCTAAATACTAGGGTTTTTTTCTCAATCTTTAAAGTCTGATGAGTAATTGAAGGTGATCCAGGAGACTGAGAACTAATCTGAACACTGGGCAAGCTAGATGTGCGTGTGAACATGAGTGTTCTGCACTGGAAATGCCTCTCTAGAAACTGTCATGGGGAAGGATAGGTTCATTCTTTTTCTCTCACGCTATTTTCCCATCACAAATCATTGCCCTGAAATATTAGAGAGAGAGAGAGAGAGAGAGAGAGAGAGAGAGAGAGAGAGCGCCAGCACGAGCGCCAGCACGAGCACAAACACACTTCCCTATGCACCACAGTCCCAACTGGGATAACACGCCCATCAAAAAGCAAACCACACACAAAAAGAGAGGCACTTCCAATGTGGAGCATGCCTCTGCCGCACGTGTTTGAATGCATCTCTAGTTTTGGCCCGAGTGCATAAAACCCCTGCACATTTTAAAGTAATAAAACACTACTATGCACTCTTAATAATCCTTACAACAGTCCTATAGGCTTCCAAGTGAAAGTTCATGCTTCACTTGTATTGCTTGTCACAGGCCCCCAAAAGTTCTGATCAAAAGCTCCTGTAGAGCCAAAAAATGGGTTGACTTTCATTTCCCTTTTAATATGTTGCCTCAGCAAAACTTGAGGAAATATTCAAACTGCAAGATGGTGAAAGTTTTCCAAAAAAGAATTGCTTCCTGAAGGTGGCAGAATTCCAGAATGTGCAAAAGCCACTGTTGGAAGACCTCTGTAACCAGCCTGATCATCTTTCAACTTGCTTGTAGTATTTTCCTTTTGGGGGAGTGGTGGGCAGGAGTGAGGAAGAACAAAGAGGAATATGTCAAGTAGAGGCATCCTTGCCAGCAGCCTAAGGATGGTTCATTCTAAACACACTGGGGCATGTTTAGAGTTCTGGGATTGATGATTTGTGAAGCAGCAGCTACTAACCATGCCTGGGAATTTTCTTCCTTCTAAGGCAACCTTCTGAATCAGCACCTTGTCATCTGGAAGCTTTTTCCCTTCCCCTTGTAGATGTTCTCAGCTAGTCACAGATAGAGGATGGCTTGCATCTTTGCTCATGAAATGCCTTCTAATGTGCTTAAAACTGTTAATCTTGTGTTTTGAACACAAGACTTTTTCATGTTTGGAGAGGAAATCATGGTGTTTTGTCAGTACTGGATGTAGTTTTTATCTGCTGCTTTAGACCACACCACTCCTGAGCCGTTTTTCTTTTATCTGGCCTGAGCTGCCTCTCCCAAGGCAAGAGATAAATGTCATTATACCCCAACCTACTCTCTTCATACCGTTGTTTATTCTGCAAGACCTGCTTCTCTGGCACTCTTTATTATCCTAAAGATCAACTCACTGAAATGAGGGAGATCTTGGGCATTCTTTCCTAGACCAAACTTTGTTAAGAAATCTTGTGCAAACACATGGACAAAGTAAGTGTGTGTGTGTGTGTGTGTGTGTGTGTGTGTGTGTGTGTGTGTGTGTGTGTGAGAGAGAGGTCTGTCTCACACATGAGACAGGTGAGACAGCTTTGCACTGCCTCAGAATGTGCAGGTTATTTCATCATCCACTTTTTTCCATGCCAAAAAAAATATGCATGTTTCTACATTGGGATCACTCCTGCCCTCATATTTACTACTGTATCTTAGATACTATTTAAAGTGAGTTAATACCCCTATGTTGAACTTGATGGATCTGCTGCAATTTGACAAAATCCACACATTTCAATGCCAGTAAGACCCTCTTCCCCCCCCCCCGCCCCCCAGCGTGTGGCTGGCAGGGTTAAGAACATAAGAAGAGGCCTGCTGGATCAGGCTAAAAACCCACCTACTAGTCCAGCATCCTGTTTCCCACAGTGGCTCACCACTCTTGGGAAAACCAACAAGCAGGAGAGAGAGCACCATGTTTCTCTCCCACCATTGCTGCTTGCAACAAGCAATCAAAGGCAAGCACAATTTCAATGTATAGTACTGTACTAGTGTATGTGTTTAGTAAATAAACATAGGTTACACAGTGGCCACAGTAGCACCAATTGCCAAGGAGGAGACAGAAAAGGTTATGAAAAGCGGTGTGCCCCAAGGATCAGTCTTGGGACTGGTGCTTTTCAAGTTGTTCATAAATGACCTTGAGTTGGGGATAAGCAGCGAGGTGGCCAAGTTTGCGGATGACACTAAACATGTCTGGGTTGTGAAGACCAGCAGGGATTGTGAAGAGCTCCAGAAAGATCTCTCTAAACTGGGAGAATGGGCAGCAAAATGGCAGATGCGCTTCAGTGTAAGTAAGTGTAAAGTGATGCACATTGGGGCAAGAAATCAAAACTTCACATATACGTTAATGGGTTCTGAGCTGTCTGTGACGGATCAGGAGAGAGATCTTGGGGAGTTGGTGGACAGGTCGATGAAAGTGTCGACCCAGTGTGCGGCGGCTGTGAAGAAGGCCAATTCCATGCTCTGGATCATTAAAAAAAAAGGGATTGAGAATAAAATGGCCAATATCATTATGCCATTGTACAAATCAATGGTAAGGCCACATCTGGAGTATTGTGTCCAGTTCTGGTTACCACACCTCAAAAAGGATATAGTTGAATTTGAAAATGTGCCGAAAAGAGTGACCAAAATGATACGTGGGCTGGAGCACCTCCCTTATGAGGAAAGGCTACAGCATTTGGGGCTTTTCAGTGGAAAAAAGGCGGCTGAGGGGGGACATGATTGAGACATATAAAATTATGCATGGGACGGAGAGAGTGGATAGAGGGAAATTCTTCTCCCTCTCGAACAACACCAGAACCAGGGGACATGCATTAAAATTGAGTGGAGGGAGAACGGACAAAAGAGAACATTTCTTTACCCAGCGTGTAATTCATCTGTGGAACTCCTTGCCACAGGATGTGGTGATGGCACCTGGCCTTGATGCCTTTAAAAGGGGTTTGGACGCGTCACCCCCGCTGCCGCCAGCTCTGCGCATCACCCTCCGAGGCTGGAGAAGGCCTTGGAGCGTCCGCCCCGGCCAGTGGTCCGGGGCCTTCTGACCAGGCCCAATGCGTTTACGTCATTTATTAGGTTTTTCATGCATGCGCAGAACATTTCTGAGGGCAAGAGGGCAGCCCTTGCCCTCAGAAACGTTGTGCACATGCGCAAAAAAGCTAAAAAATCACGTATTGACGCATTGGGCCTGGTCCAAAGGTCTCAGACAGCCGGCTGGGGAGGAGGATCGGAGCCGGCAGCAGTGGGGGTGCCGTGGGGGTGAGATTTCCGTGCCGCAATTTTTTGGGGGTGCACACGGGGGCAGCACGTGCCTCCGCGCCTGCCATTGGGTGACGCGCGCCACTTGATGCCTCTGGTTACAAGCCATAAGCAACCTCCTGGTTTTAGAAGTAGGTTTTCTCTGTGCCAGGTGCAAGGGAGTGACAACAGGAAACAGGTTATCTTGTTAGCTGTGTGCTCCCTGAGGCATCTGGTGGGGCCACTGTGAGATACAGGAAGCTGAACTAGATGGGCCTTTGGCCTGATTCAGCAAGGCTCTTTTTATGTTCTTATGTTTTCATGGTTTTGTTTTTATTGCCGTAGTTTTAATAACATCTGTAAGCAGCTCTGATGTCTCCTATGGGAGTAGAAATGCCTTAAAACTATATAGTGCAGAGGTTCTCAACCCTTTCCTGGCCAAGTACCACCTCTGGCGCCACTCTCCTGCTGCATACCAACAGAAGTGACTGGCGATGATATAACCACCAGTTACTTCTGGATTTTCAGGTTTTCGGAGGCTGGAAAACACAGGTAGGAGGCTCTGGGCAGGTAGGAGGGCCCTTCTCAGTGTTCCTCGGAGGCTTGGTCAAAGGCAGGAGCAAAAACATGCCGCCAAAAGCGCTGTGTCAGAGTGGGGTTCCAGTGGTCTGAGTACCACCAGCAGTCAGCCGAAGTACCACTGGTTGAGAAACCCTGATATAGTGAACTAACTTAAATGTAAAGGACCAACTTAACACAAGCAGATGAAGGTTATAATCCATCTTCATGCATGTGTATAGTGTATGTGTAACGTTTCCCCCAGTGTTTATCTCTATGAATGATGAAATGTGTCTGTGGTGTTTTTATTGCTAGCATAGTGGGAGGCTAAGAGCCAGGGAGTACAATAAATGTATATTCTGCATCACTGAAGTTGTTAGAATCTTCCTAATAAATTGAAGTTCAGAGGACTGCCTGAGTCATAATTTCATAAAATCAAATTTGTAACATGGGTTTTTCCCCCCTCACTTCACAGTACATCCTGTCTGGTTCTGATGACTTCAATTTATACATGTGGAGAATTCCTCCAGATCCAGAAGCAGGTGAGTGTTCAGGTGGAGTCTGACATGGCTTACTAGCACTAAGAAAAGCTGCCTTTTGTAATATTAGCAGCCTGAGAGGCAAACCACACATTATGCAGGAGATCCATTATTGAATTTGTTTCATGAAATGTAGCCATGGGACTTGGGGGGGGGGGGGGGAGAGAGTCTGCATGTGTGCGAGACCATGTCTGTAATTTTCATGGGGAAAAAAATCATGCTTTTCTCTTATTCTAGGTGCTATTTGCCCATAGGGCAGGGCAGAAACTATCTGGATCTTCTTTTTTTCATAATTCACAAACTTGCTTCTAAGCACTTTAAATATTTGATAGTCACAGTGTTGTTGAACTTTCTTATTTTGTGGGATTGGCTTGGGCTACTAATGCTCATGGATCTGCTTGCTTGGTTTTGTTTGTTTTAAACTCTGCTTGGAATCTATAGTGCTGTGTGTGCGTGTTCCCTGTGTTTTAAACTGGGGAAGCTGGCTGCTCATCAACATTTGAAACTTTATCAAAGTGTTTGCCATGCTGAACAAATTTTCTCTAATTTATAAACTGGTTTTGTTAGAGTTAATTTGAAAAATGAGAGTTTATGGCAACTTACAATTTTGAAAGCCTGACAGCGCAATCCTGTCTACATTGGAGATCGGTGGAGTACCGGTCTAGGTGTCGCAAAAATGCTGTAAAGCACGTTTGCAATACCCTGGGAATAAGTCCCGCCAGCAAAGAGGCCGGGACCTCTTCCCCCCCCACCCCAGATCCCAAGGAGCACCCACCAGGGAAGGCGAGCCCTGCCACTGGATGGGGGAGGGTAGAACAAGGGTGTTCTGGGAGGGGGGATTGGTCGACTGGGCCCGGGAAGGAGGAGGGATCAGCAGTGGCGGCTCTGCCAAGATCCTATCCCCCTTCCGGACCTGCCCGGTATTACACCACCCTCTTGAATGTCTGCCAGTAAAATAGCTGGCATTTGAGTAGACCCGTTGGGGCGGCTGGGGCTCTGGTCCGGGTAAGGGGACGAATGTTCCCCCAACTCGAGGTTTCCTTCAGCTACGATGGTGCTGAGTCTTATCTGGCTAGGATGGGGCATGGGCTCTATGTTCGTGCTGCAGCCTAGCTAGACAGGATTGGGCTATGAATCAAGTAAAGTAATTCTTTAAAAAGCAAAAGGTCAAGGGATTTTTATTGAAGGATATCTTGCTCTCCTTCAGAGTCCCTCTTTCTACCACGTCTGAGTCAACTTCTTGTGTGTCTTATCATTGTGCCTAATTCATTTTCTTTGTAAATAACAAATGGTCACCCTGGTGGTGATGCATAATTGGAAGACCCTGATTTCCTTAGTAAATTGAAACTCCATGTTCGGTTCCAAAATCTCTTAAAATTCTACCTCCTAACCATAACTGTAGGCAGTAATGGAGTACTTCTCATTGTGTGTCATTATGAACTCATTACATCAATTTCCAGGAGACAATTGTTCAATTTTTCTGCAATCTTTTTTGCCGTTTGCACTGGCCACTAGAAGCAAGAGTACAAAGGCTTTCATAAAATGATGTGCTTATTGTATATTACCAAACAGTTATGGTGATAGTTCTTGGTCCCATGCTGATATGGTCCTGAAGACTAGATAGTAATACTTGTGTAGCACTTACCGGTAGGTGGCACAGGGGATTACTTGTGGTCTTGGTACTACATTACAAGAGTCCTGACTTTTGTTGCAGGAAAGCATTGTCTGCATGCTACAAGATTTCTGCTTCACTCGCTCTCCCCCTCTCCCTCCTACATAGAAGAACATAGAAGAACGTTCTACATAGAAGAACAAGCTCTGCTGAGGGAGAGTCAGCATGGCTTCTGCAAGGGGAAGTCTTGCCTCACAAACCTGTTAGAATTTTTTGAAAAGGTCAACAGGCATGTGGATGCGAGCGAACCCGTGGATATTATATATCTGGATTTTCAGAAGGCGTTTGACACGGTCCCTCATGAAAGGCTCCTGAGAAAACTCCACAGTCAGGGAATAAGAGGGCAGGTCCTCTTGTGGATTAGGAACTGGTTGAAGACCAGGAAACAGCGAGTGGGAGTCAATGGGCAATTTTCACAATGGCGAGAGGTGAAAAGCGGTGTGCCCCAAGGATCGGTCTTGGGACCGGTGCTTTTCAACTTATTCATAAATGACCTGGACTTGGGGATAGGCAGTGAGGTGGCCAAGTTTGCGGATGACACTAAACTTTTCCGGGTGGTAAAGACCAGCAGGGATTGTGAAGAGCTCCAGAAGGATCTCTCCAAACTGGGAGAATGGGCAGCAAAATGGCAGATGCGCTTCAATGTAAGTAAGTGCAAAGTGATGCACATTGGGGCAAGAAACCAAAATTTCACATATACGCTAATGGGTTCTGAGTTGTCTGTGACGGATGAAGAGAGAGATCTTGGGGTGCTGGTGGACAGGTCGATGAAAGTGTCGACCCAGTGTGCGGCGGCTGTGAAGAAGGCCAATTCCATGCTCGGGATCATTAAAAAGGGGATTGAGAATAAAACGGCCAATATCATTATGCCTTTGTACAAATCGATGGTAAGGCCACATCTGGAGTATTGTGTCCAGTTCTGGTCACCATACCTCAAAAAGGATATAGCTGAATTGGAAAAGGTGCAGAAAAGAGCGACCAGAATGATTAGTGGGCTGGAGCACCTCCCTTACGAGGAAAGGCTACAGCGTCTGGGGCTTTTCAGCCTAGAAAAAAGGCGCCTGAGGGGGGACATGATTGAGACTTATAAAATTATGCATGGGATGGAGAGAGTGGATAGAGGGAAATTCTTCTCCCTCTCGCACAACACCAGAACCAGGGGACACGCACTAAAATTGAGTGGAGGGAGAGTTAGAACAGACAAAAGAAAATATTTCTTTACCCAGCGTGTGATTCATCTGTGGAACTCCTTGCCACAGGATGTGGTGATGGCACCTGGCCTAGATGCCTTTAAAAGGGGTTTGGACAAATTCATGGAGGAAAAGACCATCACAGGTTACAAGCCATAAGCAACCTCCTGGTTTTAGAAGTGGGTTTTCTCTGTGCCAGGTGCAAGGGAGTGGCGACTGGACACAGGTATCTTGTTGTCTCGTGTGCTCCCTGAGGCATCTGGTGGGGCCACTGTGTGACACAGGAAGCTGGACTAGATGGGCTTTTGGCCTGATCCAGCAGGGCTCTTCTTATGTTCTTATGTTCTTATGTTCTCCATGCAGTATAGAAAGAATATTTGCCTAAGGAATCGTGGGCTATTCTCTCTCTCCTTTGTATACTTTTGACAGTTTTTAGGGTGTGCGTGTGCTGGTCCTTTTTATACATTTATGTAAACTCTTTACTACCCTGGAAGTTCAAGATTATGTGAGAAGGTCTGGCAGGCTGCTAATACTTACTGAGGTCAGTAGTGATCATACTATTGTAGTGGTCATAGTGGCCATAAGAATGAGGCCTTCAGTACCCAACTCCATCTATACTTGGCAAGAGCCAAACTGAATGGCTGAGGAAGGAGCTGCTAATCCCATCTGCACATTCATTACTAGTTGGCTGTAGGATGAAGCAGTGACTTGCAAGTTCCACCTGTAGTTCACACATGTATGTTGCTCTATCATTTGCCAACTCAAATGTATTGAAGTATTAAACGGTTCACTCATCTGGCCAAGAGTCCTCAAATGTGAATGTGTCCTAAGATTGTTCTTAAATGCACCAAGTCAGACGCAGAGGCTGCAATCCTAGCCACACTTACTTGGAAGTAAACCCCAATGAATAGAGTGAGGCTAACTTCTGAGCAAACATGAATAGGATCGCACTGCACTACTGTGTGGGCATTTGCTGACTTGGGACTGTATCCTGAATAATTTTCTTCTCCTAGTCAATGTCTAGTCTTCTGTTTCACATTTTAATGGCTACCTCCTACTCTAGTTTCAGCAGGAACAATGCTTAAATCAGAAGAGATTGAACAATGGGGTACTTGGCTTTCTACCTGCTAGAGAATTTCAGTTTAACAAACACACTTCTTGGCAATCTGCTATCATTCACATGGATGAGCGACTCCTTGCACTTGCACCTCTTGCACAAATGTGCCATTTTGGAAAAGGGCAACAAAAGAAAAATTGGTGTGTATGCATGCAGTTGCAGTCACTTGGAACCTGCAAATTTAGCAAGAGTATGCCACAGCATGCCGGATGTTAAGGCCAGACAATTGGTGAAGACTATCGCCTTCATACTCTACTTGAGGGCCTCTAGGGGTATCTGTTCCCTAGGCAGCATGGCTGGAAAAACAAAGCTGAACAACATTAAAACCCATTTCTGCCCAGCCCACAGGTGTACACATTTGGCTCCTGTTGCGTATCTACACCCGTGGGCAGAAATGCCTTTTAACACCAGGTCTTGTATTTGGCAATATGACATACAGTCAAGTGGCCTTTTGTAGCTGATTGGTGGAAGCTAGTTATTTTCAGTACTTTAACTTTCAAGTCTTGCCTAAAGCATACTTGGTGACTGGACCATCCTAGGCTTGTATTTTTAGGAGGAATAAGTCATTCCAGTGAATGCTATTCGTCAACTTCAGTTCTTCTGTGTTGAAGGAGGCTGGTGACTAATCAATTAGCAAAGTCCCAAGAGTATGGTTGCAAATGAATGCACTTGTCTTAGTCTGCACTGCGCTGGAAGTATCTCTCTCTCTCTCGCTCTCGCTCTCGCTCTTGCATTGAGCAGCAGGTTGCAGGGAGTGGCAAACGGGCTTGGAGTGTCCTTCACGCCAATTTTGCCACTGCCTCCCTCCAGCCTGCTGCAGACAGCACTTGCTAAAAATGAGCAGGAAGTGGATTGGAAGGCGGTGATCTAGCCCCCTTCCGCACACATTGCTGCTTCCTTGCATGGTCCCTTTTAAACAAAACGGGGAGTGTGACGCGCACTAGGAGCGCGCCCAATGTATTCTGCACTTCCTGATTTGTTGGAACTACATAAGGAATAACGTGAGGAGGTAAGGGGTTGAAACCGCCTTGTGTGGCTTGGGGGGGGGGGACATGTGGCAGCGGCTCAGGGATGGCGACTGCACGGCCATCCCAGGCTCCTGAACCCAGCTCTGAATCTAGATGCCAAGGTGACAGCCATGGCAGAGAGTGATTTTTAGTAGGCTTAGTCTGGGAAATTGTGCCCTTTCTTGGATTGGTTGGGTCTGGCAATGGTTAAGCATACATTGGCGACATCAATTGTAACGAACTTTTCATGGAACTGCCTAAGACTACCTGTCTGAAAACTGCAGTGATGGTTAGATCTGCCCCTTCCCTGCTGGTGTTTTGGAAGGGTGCAAGGCACTCTTGTTTGGCCTCGCCTTTCATTGATTGGGTTTTGATCGTTTTGTTTTCTGGCTCTGCAGCACAGTTGAGTGCTCTATGTTTTGTGTTTGGTTGATTAGTTTCATTTGTTTGTTGTACCTAAATTTAATTTTGTTTGTTGGAATAGCTATGTGTTTCACATGGCTGTCCTGGTATGACTGAAGTATTATGCTTGGAGAAGAATGTTGTTTGCTAAATGGTAAGGGAAGTATTGTGCCAGCGGGTGGCGCAGTGGGTTAAACTGCTGAACCATGAGCTTTCCATCGAAAGGTCGGCAGCTCTAATCCGTGACGGGGTGAGCTGTCGTTGCTTGGCCAGCTCCTGCCAACCTAGCAGTTCCAAAGCATGTTAATGCGAGTAGATAAATAGGTACCGCTTGCGGGAAGGTAAACAGCGCTCCGTGTTCCAGCTGCATGCTACGCGCTGCGGCAAGGAGAGTCATGCCGGCCACATGACCATGGAGGCGTCTTCGGACAACACTGGCTCTTCGGCTTTGAAATGGGGATAAGCACCACACCCTAGAGTCGGACACGACTGGACTTAAAGCTAAGGTTAATGTGACCCCTGACAATTAAGGGAAATATTGAATATGAGAGGATTGACTTAATGGATCCAGTACTGGATAAGGTGGTGACCCTCATTAGTACTAACATAACAGATGTATTGGAGTGAATGTAAGCCCAGCTGGTCTGAAGTAATAGCAATCATCGGCTATGAAATATTGTATTGCACAGCGATTTCTTGAGACAAAACTAGTAAGAACTAAGTTGCCAATTAACTGTAAAATAATCCTCAAATGAACTTTTTGTGCTCATAATAATCTCAGCTCTGACAAAGGATTTCATGGAGTTAAAGTTACCAGTAGGTGTATTACTGAGGAATATAAGGAAAGAGGAGGGGGAAGAATCAGTGTGCAGTTTACTCTTGACTTTAGTAGTCCTCTTCAGAGTGCTGGAAGAGTTTGCTGACCAACCTTCCCTGGGTCTGTCTCAAAAACAAACGAACAGCTACAACGTTTTTTCCTCCTCATGCTAACATATGAAATATGCTTCACAAGCTCTTCTCTTGTCTTCCAGGTGGGATTGGCAGAGTGGTCAATGGGGCCTTTATGGTATTGAAAGGTCATCGATCCATTGTAAATCAGGTCCGATTTAATCCCCACACCTACATGATCTGCTCCTCAGGTGTGGAAAAGATTATTAAGGTGAGCTATTGGCAGAGTCTCTTCTCTGGCCTTTCTTAAAATAAACATAAAAAGACTTCGCTTTAAACATTTCCTTACTCATTCTCTGTAACGCATGTTCCTAAACCTGTTGGAAATCCTGGCAACCAAATCCTGCTGGTTGCCAGGTTGTGCTATACTTGTGTTCTTTGCTAGAACAAGTTTAGGATGTTCCAATAAATGGAGAGTGTATGCAAATAGGGACAGTGGTCTGAGTAGCAAATAGCATTGCAATAGCTTGTTCTGAATATAATTGGAAAAGCCAAAGGTGGTACAGCCCAGACACGGGTGTCCCAATGCAAGTCCAGCCTCGAGCCACTGCATCACACCAGATTGCTATTGAATTGAGTGAGACAGCCATGTATATATGTAATCCTGAAGGAATGCAGGTGTTAAAGCAGCTTCAGCAAAAATGAATTCTAACCCAATTCTGCGTGGCTGTAGTTTATTGTCCACTGGATTAACTAGAGTATAAGCATCCCGTGTTCTTTATTTTATTTTTGCTTTTATTTCTGAATCAATTAAGTGCCCTTTCAAAGGCTGTACAACTTGTAAGACCTGTTGCTTGAGTGCTTCTGGAAAGGAGAATTTCTGTTTGTTCCTAGTGTGCATATCTGATGGAACGTGCCCATATATCCCAGCCTCACAAACTTGAAGAATGAATTGAGAGGGAGAAATGTGTCTTCCATGTGGACCTGTGTTGTTAGAACATCAGTTTCTTTATATATTAGTCTGCTGCACATATTTCAGACTTTCTGCACTCAAATTCATATCCATGATCAAGTGTGAAGACAGATAGTATGCTCTCTCTAGCTTTTTCCACCTGTTAAGCTCAAAACATGGCTTTGGATTCATCACTATGTATACTTACACTTACAGAAACTGAGGAGAGCATTCTCTGTGGTGGCTCTGTGGTCAGTAGTTCTGTCTGGTTGTACTTTTCTGTACCTCTTCAAGGGCACAATCCCGCCCAAAGTTAAAATGGCAGAACGAGTGCTCCACCGTTTGTTTATTTAAATTTATTTAAAGGATTTCTACCACGCCTTTCTCCCAATAAGGGCAATCAAGGCGGCTAGCCGTTCCAAGCCGTTGCAAACGTGCCGTAAAGCAAGTTTGCGACTACTTTAGAGTAAAACTCTGCCACTAGATCATCCCCACGGCCACCGGAGAAGGTAAGTGATCTCCCGGCGGGGGCAGCGAGGGAGGGGGGGTCACTGGCTGAGCTGGCCGGGGGGGGGGAGAGGATGGCGGCCACCATATCCCTGTCCTGTTCCCCGGGCGGTTCCACCATTACATGGCCTCCTCGGACTTGCGCCAGCTAAATAGCTGGCAGAAATCTGAGGTGGCCCATTGGGGCCTCCCTGCATTAAACCGGCGGAAGGGAACCCCCCCCCCCGAGTAGACCTCCAGGCTGCTCCCGGAACAGGGATAGGATCCAGTCGGTGGCCTGGGCTTAGGATTGGGCTGTCCAAGGGGAACCCAGACATTGGAAAGCATTAGATGATAAATGTGGCTGTTGCTGGGCTTTTTCTGCTTTCATTATGTTGAGGAAATTGAAGATCCAAGTTTAACTTTTGGACTATAAGCTCAGTGTTTCTTGGTGTCAGAGGGAGAAAAAAGGTTTGTATGTGGTGGTCAGCCTTTGCAATGAGGTTTTAAAACAAAGTGGCAAGCATGCAGCAACAAGATGCTTCAGGAAGAGGACAGAATGGTGAATCAAGGGAGAAGACCATAGAACAGCTTATCTGGTAGGCAGATGTTGCTGGGAAGTGGGAGGAAAAGTTGATGCTGTGTATGAATGATGACAGCCGGAGGGCAGTGTTGAACTGAGTATGGTATTGATGGCAGTGGCAACTTGTCAAAAACGGGGAGGAAAAAGTAGTAAGGTTTTGCTTATTTTAAATTTTAATGAAAATCAGAAACACTCTACTATGCAAGAGATGGAAGATCTCTTCACCCTTGTTTCTATGGAGATAGCCATAGAGACAGGCTACTATTTTCCCCCCTCTGTTTTTACAGGATAATCTTGCAGAATAGATTTCTTCTGCTTGTACCCACTCATACCAAGATCACTCTCCCTACTTCAGTCTCTATGAACACAACACAGAATTTGCTCCATTAGGACTTGCCCTGAGATTCCCAAAACACTGCCTTGCTTCTGGCACATTGTGCTGTGCCCCTTTGCAGGGTTTTGTGTACGACTGCACCATTGTCCCCAATTCCAGCTGGGCACTTGATGTATCTAATTCTAAGCACATTTCTGAGTGTGCGTTTTGGGAAAAAAGAGTCTGCTTTTAGGGTTCAGGTTTTCAAAGTGAAGTTAGGGTTCAGGTTTTCGAAGTGAGGTTGGGAAGGCTCAAGTGGGGGCTGGTGTGGCAGGAAGAAATGTAGCCAAGGAAGAATATGACGAGTGGGAATTGATGGCCTGTGGGGCACTGTCCTTTCCATCTCAGCTTCCGCAGAGTTGGGAAGCTTACCCGTGTAATAGTCCACAGACAGTCAGTGCTTTCCTCTTGTTTGTTCAGAGTCAAATAGAACAAAAAAAGAGGAGACGTTGGCCCTTCTCCCCAGGTCAAGTTCACCTCTTCCTTCTCCAGCCTCTGCCCCTTGGTGGTCCCTGCATGGAGGCTCTCTGTCGGTAATGCAAGCTTGGATAGGGTCTCTGCAGAGACCAGGCAACCGGCTGGGATATCTGCTCCACCTTACTCTGAGGGATGGGTACTGGGTTTCTGTTCATGTGGCCACAGCCCTGCCCTAGGGCAGTTGGTCACTCGGGGGGGGGGGCTGAGGGCAGCCACTCCCTGGCTCCCAGGGAAGAGGTTTACTGCAAGGGCACCTCAGGCCTCCTGCCCCCTCTCTTCCCCCTGCTCATTTTGAGGCTCAAGCTCACAAATCCTTTCTTGCTGAGTCCTTACCTTTCCCTCCTGGGCTGAGAACCCCCCCTCCTCCCCCCCCCTCACCGGCTCTTGTCCTCCTTCCTCTCTCCTTCGTCTCCCACTCTGTCTTGGCCTCCTCCCCACTCCGTTCTTCCCCAGGCCCTTTATTAGGGCCAAGGCCAGCTGGCATCCTGCTGGTGCCAGCTGCCACCTGTCAGCTCCTCCCTCCTGCATTCAGGATCAGGTTATGGCCAGTGATGTCAGTGGATACTGCGCCACTGCCTGACTGGTGCAACTATTCACTCCTCCACACACTTGGCTGAACCAGTCATACACCCAGGTGCCCAGCAAGGCACCTCCCTCTGTCTGTCTGCCAGCCAGTCACACTCTGATGGGGTTACAGACAAATAGAAAAATTAATAGCTATAAAAGAGGGAGTTGTTCAGTAATTTGACTTGGTTACTGGGGGAAACTCTGTTCAGCCCACTCTGCGGGTTAGACAAATCCAGGCTTTTCCTGCACAACCATAATAACTAGGGTGTGTGTGTGTGTGTGTGTGTGTGCGGGTTAGACAAATCCAGGCTTTTCCTGCACAACCATAATAACTAGGGGTGTGTGTGTGTGTGTGTGTGTGTGTGTGTGTGTTTCTCCAATTAAATCTGAATGGCAAGTTGAGGAATGTGGATGCACATTTCAACATCATGATGTGTACACCTATGGATGTGGTCTGCAAGTGTTGCCCAGTTTTGAACCATGCTGGTGAAGTAGCAACTCTGCTTGCCTCTCCTTGGTGTTACCGAAATTGCCTTTGTTATTGTGGGGAAAAAGCTTTAAATATGGCAATTTGGAGGGTTCAGGATCTTGATACCTGTGTATACCAGAGTTGGGCTTCAGAATTCCGTTTTTAAATAATATTGAGGACACAAGGGGTTACTTTCCAATATTTACTAGATAGTTAGTCAGATTCATACATATGCAACAATTCAATATACAATAATTCAATCACACTCGCAGCATACAGATCTAGGAACTTAGGTAGAAGTTACAGAGGTTTAGCAGGTTTCTTGATTTGTACATGGATAATCACGGAGGCGTCTTCGGACAACGCTGGCTCTTCGGCTTTGAAATGGGGATGAGCACCACACCCTAGAGTCGGACACGACTGGACTTAATTGTCAGGGGTCACCTTTACCTTTAATTTACCTATCCTGGAGAGTAGACCTTGGCTGCAATGCTGTTTAGGAGTGATGGCACAAGAACAAAGAAAGAAACAGATTGCCTCTGAACTGATCAGGCTCAAACTTGTAGAGACTAACTGAGAAGTAATGCAAAGAGAAGGGAGGGGGGTTGCAAGGGGGGGGGGAAAGGGAGAACAAGATAGAACAGAGCTCACCAGTGTCCAAAACACGAGAAGAGAGAGACTGCCAGGCAGTCTTTACCTTTTATAGGGAACAGAGCACATGGCCAAGAAAGGGGAGGATACCTTGAGAGGACAAGGTACACAGAAAAAGGGAAGGAGGATTCCTAGAGTGGACATCCGGTACACCTCGGTACACCTCTGGGTAAAACTACACAACCAATAGGAAAGTGGGAGGAGGGTGATGGGTTGATGGTCCAGTTGTTAAGGAGACAAAGCAGAGGCCAGGATGAGTCATTTCAGGTGGCCTGGCTGTTGTCTTCTCCCAGGAACATATTTAGCATATCAGTGTGTGGGGGGGGGAGAAATGCAGAGTAGAGTTTGTGAGGGCTTGGACACATGGTGAAATTGAGGCTACTGCTCAGGGCTTCTTTCCCTCTTGGTTCAACTTCTGGCCTTGGGGAAATCCTTACAGCATATTTCAGGGCACAGGAACACAAGTGGCATGACCCTCGCGTTGTGTCATACAGTCCAGTTTGGCACATGTTCCTTTCTTGCTCACAACCCATTTCAAAAAGCCTCATGGCAACAAACATTTTCAAAGTCTCTTGGCAACAGTTCTCATTTTAACAGGGCACTGGGTAACATTGGTTCCTGTTCTAAAGTAAACCATGAGCAGCTTCTGCACTGTTTTTGTCAGCTATGGCTCTGCCCCCGCCCCCCTGGGATGGGCTTCTGAATTCAGCTGTTTAGTAAACAGGCCTCTACTCTTAAAGCCTATTTATAGAAGCAAAGATCACGCACCAGAGCAACTCTTGGAGGCAGGGATGACTTCAGGTGTCTCTCCAAAAATGTTTCCTTAGGCCAGACTCCCTATAACCTTGCCAGGGACAGAAGAAAAAAAGATCCTATTGTTTCACCGCCACTTTAATGTCTTTGACTGATTAATTGTAGTTGACTTGAACTAGCATGAATGAGTTGCTACCCCCACCACTGAGCCTTATGCCAATTGTCTTCCATGCACAACTGTACTACAAGTGTGCCTTTTGTGCCCACTTTTATATACAGGCACCTCTCATTTTACACAGGGGCTAAGTTTTTGAAATGCAGCGTGTATCTCAAAATGCGTAACTGAACATTTTTTAACTGTTATTCCAAAAACATGCAAGTGTAAATTAGGTTTTGGTATAAATTAAACAAGCATGTTCTTCCAAAGATGTCTAAATCAAACATACTGATGTGTAAAATGAGAGGTCTCTGTACTAATTTAATCTAACATTGAAACTCGTATGATTAAAATGATTAACCCTACCCAAATATATTGACTGAAATCCTATGCACACTTGCCTGAAAGCAAGTCCCATTAAACTCAGTGGAGCTTACTTCTGAGTAGACATAGGATTATGCTGTAAGAGAACCTTGGTAGCACTGAGAAATCTTTCACGAAGCTCAAGGAAAAGGGGCATGTTGGAGTATGTGACTGGAAATGTCATGTGTTCCTGTCTAGTTGTCCTGCTACCATTTCTTAACTCCAATGGCCGTGGAGTATAGAGAAGCCAGTAACACACTGCAGCCCTGTTCTTCATAGATTTTTGGCTTACAGTGTAGAAATAGTCATAATTGCTGAGAAGGTGAAATATGCAACTTGATGGAACGCTACAGCACATCTCTAGTACCTCTAGTTTCCTGGGAAACAAGTCATTAGTGCCCAGAGTTTTATACAGAAAGCAACTGAGTATTCTTATCTTGATTTCTCTTCTCTCCCCCCCCCCCACTCCACTCCGAATAAACACCTATTGCATAAAAATAGAGCACTGCAATCTGGTGTTAGCTTGAAACTGAGGGCATTCGTGAGTTGTAAATCCTCCAATGCAGATAGGGAAGATTTTGCACCAGAAACTGACTTCTTTTTAAGCCCAATCATATCAGTTATTACAAAGAAATTGTTTTCTTTCATATTCTAAAATAACAGCAATATTGTGTGTGGATTATATATAAAGCAACGTGTTTTTTTCCTCTCCCTCTCTCTCCAGATCTGGAGTCCTTATAGGCAGCCAGGTTGCACAGGAGATCTGGATGGTAAAACTGAAGATGATTCACGTTGTCTGTACACGCATGAAGAGTACATTAGTCTTGTGCTGAACAGCGGCAGTGGTCTGTCTCATGATTATGCCAATCAGTCGGTCCAAGAGGATCCACGAATGATGGCCTTTTTTGACTCCTTGGTCCGTCGAGAGATTGAAGGTTGGAGTTCTGACTCGGACAGTGACCTCAGCGAGAGCACTATCTTGCAGCTACATGCTGGAGTAAGTGAACGCTCAGGTTATAGTGAATCGGAGTCCTCCACCTCTCTGCGTCACTCCCCACCTCACGTGACCGAAGAATCTGATGAAACTGCCTATAACTTGGGGACATCAAGATCTACTGAATCTCCACCAGCCAGAGAAGCTGTGGCTTCTCGTCAGCAGCGGTTGTCTGCGCTTAGGTGGTACCAAGACAAACGTCTCCTGGCCCTTTCTAATGAGTCCGACTCTGATGAAAATACCTGTGAGACTGAGCTAGATACTGATCTTTTCCCAAGGCCAAGATCCCCAAGCCCTGAAGAGAATGACTCTAGCAGCTCCAGTAGCAGCAGCAGCAGTACAGACGATGATGAGGAGCTGAATGAGCGACGTGCCTCAACACGGCAGCGCAATGCACTGAGGCGCAGACAGAAAACGCAAAAGGAAGAAAGGACTAGTACCAATCCAGAGAACACGAGTACCTACCTAGGTGAAGATATCTATGATTACCCTCAGATCAAAGTGGATGACCTCTCCCCTTCCCCAGCTTCATCACCTGAAAGAAGTACTGCGAGTACAGAGGTCCGTAAAGAAAAGGTTCCTCCTTGCTCAGAGAGTGAATCGGTAGACAGGAAGATCTACAAAGCTTTCAGGTGGCTTCATTATTCTTATATGTCTTATGCAGCTAATAAAGATGGTGAATCTTCATGTGGAGTTGGAGAAGCTGAAGGGAGACCTGGAACTAGCAGAAAAATTCAAGGTGGCCAAGATACGTCTTCTGAAAACCATAACAAAGAAACCTTCAAGGAACATAGTTCAACAGAGAACTCTAGAAACAGTCAAGATCATGAATATGAAAATCAGCGACAGTTAGAGGACCAGGAAAATCTAGTCCAAGATACTGGGAGCAGTGGGTCTGTAGATCATTCTTTTGAGGCAAAGAAACTCAATGGAAAAGCCATTTGCAAGGATCTAATTAGTTGCACTGAAGAGCCATGCAATCAGTCTGCAGGATTTGTGGAACAGAAAAACAGTCAGAACTGTCAGCCAGCATCCAGCCATAACATGGCTGTTCCTAAGGATTCATTTTCTACTGCTGCCAATTGTAGTGGATCTGGGAATTATTCTAAAAACCCAACAGATGTCAGTGAGGAAAGGAACACTGACAATTCCTGTGCAAACCACAATAATGGCCACTTGCATCCTCGCTCTTCTTACCTTAATAACGGACAGAGTTTTGGAGAGCAGGAGCTGGTGGTCCAAGGAAGACAATTGCACTTCAATGCTGATAACGGCAGCCTTGTGCAGACATGCACGTCCTTGCACAAGGAATGTTGCCTGTCTGCAACAGACTCCGCCAGTCACAGTGTGAACATGAAAGAGGATGTTGCTGAGTTGCATCCCGCAGATGGTGATGGCTCGCAAATTCATGGACGACAGAAAAGGCACAGAGCGGAGTTTGAAGACACAGATTCTGAGAAGTCTTCCTCGGAAAAGAAGTTAAAAACGCACGCAGCCTGGGTCTGAGAGGCTACATTTCCAGTTCTCCATTCCATTCTTCAGTGGGTCTATTTTAAATTGCCAGGGGCTATGTTGTATAAAAATCTAATCAACTCCTTTAAAACGAGACTGAGTATAGTGTACCCTTACAAGGTTCTGTTCAAGTAAATTCTTATTCAGACAGTTGACTTATTCTTGTGATGTGTGGTGTTTGTTCAGCTAGCTACCTCGTGTGGCTATTGTAAATTTTTATTCTTCTGAAAAGAATTATTTGCATGTTGATACTGTGGGTTTTATAGTCTCATTGAGTTGAGTGATAGGCAAATTTACATCTCTGACTGATGCTTTTGAAGTGTATTTTCCATAAAGGAAAACTAGAGCAAATTGGATGCAGCCTTTTGAGACCCTGTCCTCCTCCTTCTGAAGTCTTAAAGAAGTATGACTTTCTAGTGGTTCAAAAAATCCTCCCGTTTTATCTAATGTGGACAAACATTCTATAGCAGTTTGTACTTAAAGTAACCCAATTGCTAACTTGAAATGCAGGGGGTGGTTTTTGTTTGATCTCGACACTGTTTAGGTAATGTCTATAATGACCTTGCCTTTTCCTCTAAAATTAACACTTAGCCATATTTGTCATTGGACTGAGATGTAGACTTCACTCCAGTTGAAAGTCATTAGCAGTATGGTCCTGGAGCTGAGTTGGAACTTCCCACTGGTTCACTTGCTGTTCCCGGGCTGTGACCTGATTATAAAATAACTTGTAGCAAAGCTACACACCTTGTATCTGCATGACTTTGGTGACACAGTCAAGAAAGGAAGATGCTTAGTATAAATCTGAAGAGAGGAAAGATGCATAATGATGTACCTAACAGTAACTAATTGACCGCGAATTGAACTCCAGACTGGATTATTTTTTCTTTGTTTCATTTTTTAAAAAAATAACTGATCAATAGGCTGACTTTAGAGACCCTGGTTTTACAGTCCTGCACTACAGTACAGAAAGTGCAGATTGATGTATGATTTCCAATTAAACAAATATTTTTGTGTGTATGGGCTATCTCGTTTTTTGTAGTAAACCTTCAAGTCAGTATATTTAAAACTGCTGTCTATTGATTGGATGGGAGGTGACTTGCGGTTCAGCATTAAAGCTGTTAAATTGTAGGCATACCTCTGATAATGTGGCTTCCTTTAGCACTGAGTTGTTATAGCACTCTTTATCCTAGCTGCATGTCTGTCAGCCATTCTAACCAATGGGGCAATGCATTCTGGGCCTATCAGCACCCATTTCTTGCTTATTAGATCAGCCATGTCTCCAATAGCCCTGTTTCATGCAACATTTAACTTTGGGGAGCTTATCTCCTGGCCTTTCTGAGGTATTGCTATATTTTTGGACACCAAGTAAACACTTGGTGTTTTTAATTATGGTGGCTGGCTCAATCATCACTTGTTCCCCCAAGTGTTTATAATTTGCAATTTAATTTTGGTTGATACTCCACCCACCCACCCCACAAGTAGATGCTAAATTTACTGCTGTGTCCCATAGCACTAGAAAAAGGTATTCTGTTGTTCTTGTGGTATGGTGTAACACCTTTAAAAGTTGGACTTCAAAATGAATATTATTGTAGGTGCCCCATGTTTAGAGGAGACCTCTCCCCAACTTTGTACATGTTGAACCACTTATAAAGGGGCACTGATGATGAGCGAAATTATTTTTAAGCATCGGTGATTTTTTTTCCCCTAAGCCTGTCTAGAAACCCAAAAGAACCAGCCAAGTTTTTAATTGGAAGAGAAAACATTACTTTGTATTTTGCAGCCCAATCCCATGCACATTTACTATAGTCAGAAGCAAGTCCCACTGAATTGAATGGGATTGGGGGGGGGGATTGTAGCCTTGGGCATAGTATGATGTACAAAAATTATGGTGTGTTCATGGAAGTACGAGGTACCAACATTGGTATGTGAGGTACCATCTAAAAAAACAAACATTGAAGGAAAATGCTGAAGTTAATGACAGTGGTATGTTGGTTCTGATATGCCCTAAGCATTCTCTTGGAATTTCAGCAGTAATCTGTCAGGCTTGGACCATCTCTTGCTATTTAGGCCTGTGCATGTATGTAGGAGTTTCCAATGCTGCTGGTTTGGTGCTTTAAAGCTGGACTGGAAGGGTGGAAAATGTTCTTGCACAGCATGGCACGTATTTCTTCATGTGTACTGTATTGTGTGCTACTGTACTGAAAGGAAAGATGAGACAAACTTTGCTTGTTAATAGGATACATATGCTTGTGCTGAATCTATTAACTGATGTTTGTGTCTTCACCCAAGGTAGATCTCTTTCCAAGAATAAGGGTTTGGTCTGCTTAGGCACTTCTGCATTATGCAGCTGTTCAGTTACGTTTCCATAGCCCTGATTCTGTTGCTTACAGCTATACAGTAACCTGGGGAAAGCAAAAACTTCATTAACAATTTCAGAAGACTTGTTCAAAGAGGCAAAAGGAAGTGAGGGAGAAAATGTACTCCCAAAAGGAAAAGTGGAAGAATTCTGAATGGCAAAAGACAGAGAAGACATGGCCTGTGTTTGTATGTATGTGTGTGTTCTCTCTGCTTAAAAAATGGTCTTGTGTAAAGCGTGTTTTGAGGGGAGAACGTCTCATCCTGAAGATCTTAAAATGGCAGCTGTTGATGACTTTGCAATTATGTGATTGTGAAGAGAATTATGGGATTGTGAAGAGCTCCAGAAAGATATCTCCAAACTGGGAGAATGGGCAGCAAAATGGCAGATGCGCTTCAATGTAAGTGCATAGTGATGCACATTGGGGCAAGAAACCAAAATTTCACATATACGCTAATGGGTTCTGAGTTGTCTGTGACGGATCAAGAGAGAGATCTTGGGGTGCTGGTGGACAGGTCGATGAAAGTGTCGACCCAGAGTGCGGCGGCTGTGAAGAAGGCCAATTCCATGCTCGGGATCATTTAAAAAGGGATTGAGAATAAAACGGCCAATATCATTATGCCTTTGTACAAATCGATGGTAAGGCCGCATCTGGAGTATTGTGTCCCGTTCTAGTCACCACACCTCAAAAAGGATATAGTTGAATTGGAAAAGGTGCAGAAAAGAGCGACCAGAATGATTCGTGGGCTGGAGCACCTCCCTTATGAGGAAAGGCTACAGCGTTTGGGGCTTTTCAGTCTAGAAAAAGGCGCCTGAGGGGGGACATGATTGAGACGTATAAAATTATGCATGGGATGGAGAGAGTGGATAGAGGGAAATTCTTCTCCCTCTCGCACAACACCAGAACCAGGGGACATGCACTAAAATTGAGTGGAAGGAGAGTTAGAACGGATACAAGAAAATATTTCTTTACCCAGTGTGTAATTCATCTGTGAAACTCCTTGCCACAGGATGTGGTGATGGAACCTGGCCTGGATGCCTTTAAAAGGGGATTGGACAGATTTATGGAGGAAAAGCCCATCACAGGTTACAAGCCATGATGGGGATAAGCAACCTCCTAGTTGTAGGAGTAGGTTTTCTTTGTGCCAGGGGCAAGGGAGCAGCGACAGGATACAGGTATCTTGTTGTCTTGTGCTCCCTGAGGCATCTGGTGGGGCTACTGTGTAATACAGGAAGCTGGACTAGATAGGCCTTTGGCCTGATCCAGCAGGGCTCTTCTTATGTTCTTATGTAGAAATGTACTTTGAATGGTAGTAATTTTAAAGGTGGTATGTTCCCTATATCCAGATGCTACAACCAGGGCAGTGATGGATATCACCATCATTCCTAGTGTGACCGTCGTTGTAATAAACTGGTGGATATTGAGAGGAGTAACTCTGACCCACTTGGATAATTGGTTCAATACAGTATGGCAATTAAATTCTTATTACAAACTTTAATTTTATTTATAAGTAGATTGACAGCTTAAGGGTGGTAAACTTACATATGTGGCTTCTATTTTGGGTCTACTATGTCCCTCAGAAGAAGAAATGAAAAAATTATGAACATGGGCCTTTCCCTTGAATAAGTGGTTCTTATTTATAAGTGGTTATTCAATTAGTATTGAATAAGTGGTTCTTATGTTAAAAAGCTTTCTTGCTACTTTCAACATCTCCAGAAAGGCACCTATATATGTTGGTTAAAGGTAAGTTGCTCAATTAAAAACCAGATAAAGGGCTTTAATGAGCTAAGATCTGTAGACAGACCTAGTTTGTGATGCATTTGTAGAAGTAGGTGCTTGTGCATTTTTGCACCTACAAATACACTCCTGCAGAGGGGTGTGTGTGATATATGCACCATATGAGGTTGATTCAGGGTTCATTCTGGCCATGTGAAAGTACTCTTAGCAATATTGCTGTGTGTATTGTAGAGATGGTTTTGAAAGGCTTATTACAGAAACCAAAACAAGTTGATGAAATCATAGCTGAGTATTCTAAGTTACTGAAACACCTTGTTACTTATGCAGGGTTAGGGTTGCATGGATGAAAGTCAAAAAATGGATGAATGTCAAAGCATAGCCTTATTTAGCTTGCAGTTTTGGCCAGCAAAAACACAAATAACTATATAGCACATGTGAATGTGTTACCTAAAACCTAAATAGAAATAAAAGAAAAATAAACATAAGAACGTCGACGAACAGCATGGAAGGTTGGATGAAATCAGACGAAAGGAAAGCATGTGGATGAAATGTGAAATGAGGTTATAATTGAAAACGGCTGAAAAGCAAAGCACTGAAAAGTCGATGAACGTCAAGATATTACTGTATATTTAGACTAGACTGGGTGTAGGTTGCTTTAGGAATATGCAAGCATTAAAGATCCAACGCATTAAGCATTTGTGCATGTTCCATTGCATTTGTGCGTGTTCCATCTATAAATGACTTTAATCACTTATAAAGGTTGCATTAATAAGCTCAGACCCAATGTACTTGTGGGTGTGTTCAAGTGCTCTGCATGGTCCTGGTCAGCAACTAGCTCTATGGGGGGAGGGGAGAATGGCCCTTCTATAACCCAAACAGCACTTCCTACACCCCTCCCCAAACTCCTCAGTCAAGACACTATTTCTCAGCAACAGTTCCCATCCATAGAATGGGATAGCACTGACTTGTCTTACAAAGTTTTAGGATCAGACAGAAAAGTTGGAAACTTTGCTCGCATGGTTCTAAACTGGACTCTCTTGGCAACCATGAGAACAGGAACAAATGTAAAGCAAAAGTTCTTGGTATGGTGAGTTCTAAGAGAAGGGGGGGGGGATCGGCAACCGGATGCTCCAGGGTCTAATCCAGCCACCGAGCACTGGCTAGCTTCCCAGTGGCAGTAAAAGATGTATAAAAGGAACTGGCAAAAGTGGAAACAGAACTCTTTGGGAGTTGAGGAACTGATCTCTTTCCGACTTCTCCACAAAGACCATTCTCTGGTCAGGGGAACCCCCACTTACCTTATGGGGCAAGCAGCATTTGCCATTTAAAACATAGGCAAGAGGAGTAAAGCTATCCAAGTATGCTATTTGTGTGTGCACATGTGGACCTTTATATATCGGAGGGGGGTATAAAATTGATGTCAGTTGGGCATAAATTGCATGATTGATTGCCCCATGTCTATAAATAAAGTTAGCCTGAAGTCTGCTGGGCTTCACTTAACACACTTCTGCAAGACTGACTGACGGCAGAATCAGCATCTGAAACGGACTTCTCCATATGCTCTTTTACTTCCTAGAGCTTTCAGTGGTCAAACCACATCTTTTGTGAGAAGTGTGTGTGAATGCCCTCCCGCTCCCAGAACTAAACCGACAGACCAAGATCTGGCCCTGAGCTCAAAAATTAAACTCCCTGGGGAATGATCTGCTGAAAGACACAATGATTGGTTGGCTTTAAGTTTGGAAGCTTCAGCTGAAGACTACCTTTTTATGGCAAGATTGTTCTAAAGTCTTCTTTGT
This sequence comes from Plestiodon gilberti rubricaudatus, assembly GCA_026170595.1. Classification (NCBI taxonomy): domain Eukaryota; kingdom Metazoa; phylum Chordata; class Lepidosauria; order Squamata; family Scincidae; genus Plestiodon; species Plestiodon gilberti. The sequence goes on along the minus strand of JANXHW010000001.1, from coordinate 257,616,918 downwards.
AGCAAAACTTTTGCTGAACTACATCTCAATGCAACAGTAACCTTAATCTCAAATGGTGAAAGTAATTTAACAATTTGCACATTGAAGTTGTGCTATTCCAAGTTCCAACATTTCACAAACTGTCTCCAAATACAAGCCTTGGCCTCTGACTTTATTTCTCTGTGAATGTCTGTATATGTAAACATCACCCCAAATAGTGGCATATGAATTACTGCATTAATGTGAGTGTTTATTCTGAGAAGGTGGCTATAGGGACTACCAAGATCACTGGACAGATGATTGTCTAAGAAAGTGCTCTCATGAACATCCCCTCCCCACCCCATAAAGTTAGTCATTTCTATCACAGAGAATAGCCAAGAGAGTCCAAGTATAGGTTCATTTCTATAGCTAACTGGATCTGATCCTGGCCAGTATCTGGGACACTTGGAAATTCTGTGGCTTTCCGTTGTTTTGACTCTTGCTCTTCCATGCCGGTTGGCCTCTATGAAGTCACCTGAAATCACTGCTAGAGCAATATGGCAGTTATTTCCAATAACTCTTTAAGGAATAACTTTGATAGTTGCCATTTTAAATGTATTTTTTAAAAGTACTGTCATAACTTTTGTGTGTGCCTTTTACTACCCAGACTAACAGTTGGTTCAGTATGACCTACAAAGCCTCTCATGACAGCACCGTTGATCAGCGTTTGCAATTCCAATGCACTGTCTTAATGTGAAGGGCTTCTGAAAGAACAACACATTGGTGTACATTGTACTAGATGCTGTGGGTTGGGCATCTTTCCACTCTTCGGCTGTGGTGGTGTGCTGCTTCGTTGAGGCGGCTGCAGTTGAAATCCTGAGCTGGTGTCTTCTGGAAGAGTGGAAGTAGTAACTGTACTCTCCACTAAACGAAAGCATGTGGGAGAGCTTTGCTGCTCAGAGTACCTTGCAGAGTTCAGGAGGAACCCTGTATCTGAACATCACAGGCTTGATAAAAGGGTCTTTATGTTTGGAAAGCTTGCCTGTTAATATTACACAGCCAGGCTATCGGACTTCAATATAATTCCCAAGGCGTCTTGAACAATAACGCTCTCTCTGGGGGTCTTGGTTGGAACAGACAAAGGAAATACGGAGTGAGCAGAAACAAGTGTCTCTGGTACAGGAACCAAGAGCCAAAATCTTTGATCTCTTTGATTCCTGGGAACGTAAAATACTTTTTCTTAGCATGAGCCAGATTAGGGTTGGAACTGATCCATGTCGGAACATTGCTTCCTGAGAAATATAGCTAAAGTCACTACTGGAGACAAAATATGAGATGAGAGAGCTGTTTTAAGTTTGCAGATCAAGATCAAACACTTAGTTCTGTGGATGAACACTTGAATTAGTACTAGTAGTGTCATTAAACAGGCACAGAATGAGAGAATTTGTTAACATACCGATATTTCTCGGTTCATAATCTACATACCTGTACCATGCTTGTTGCTCATTGGGTATAATCTACTGTAAATCTACTGTAGTGAATAGGTTTTGCTGCTGTTTTGGAATATATTCATCACTTAGCTGTGTGTTGCGTGTCTGTGAATTATCTTTTGAATTGTCTGAAATATCTCCAATTAACTTTTATGCAGCTGCTTTTGGCTGCCTTAAGGAGAAATATGGTATTGATGCTCCTCTTCTTTTGCGGGACTCATTTGTCTTGAAGTTAAATAGGGAATTTGTTTCAAACACTTCCTGTTTCACTTTGCCCTAAAGCAGTGGTTCCCAAACTGGGAGGCGTGGCTCCCAGGGGAGCTGCGGATACCAGCCAGGGGAGCCGCAGAGTGCCACGGAATCCTCTCGGAATACAATGCAATGCCAATTGGCAGGCATTAACATAATGTAATGGGGAGCCGCGGCCAATGGTCACCAATGGTCAAGGGAGCCGCAGGTTGAAAAAGTTTGGGAAACACTGCCCTAAAGTATTGTAGGGTAGTGACTTTTAAAAAATGCGTTTATAACCAGAATTAAAACTGCAGGGGATTTTAATAGGATGGCGCTGAAGATTAAACTTCCTGTTAAAGCTCACAACCTGAGCTAAAACAGTGTATGGCTTAGTAGCAGAAAAAGCAGCAACCCCAAACCTCCGCTTGGTGTCCGAGGGCAGGCTTACTTGGGCACCTGCAAGGGACCCATGCTCCCTTTGGACACTGCCAGTTGCTCCATGGCAGAGTGCACACATGTGGAAAAGAGCTCAGGACCAGTTGTCCTCCTGCACCCTGACTCTGACCCGGTCCTATCCTACAGCTGCACAATGATGAAGGGCCTGTTTTTTGAATGAAGACTGCACTATTGGGAGGTGGGGTGGAATGTCTAAGGTTGTCCATTGGGTACTTGTCAAAACCGCACAACCATGGCCCATGCCTTGGGGAGGCAGCACAGCACTTTAGTTTGGGGCCATCTGCAACCTGGCACCAACTCTCGGCACCTGTTCAGTACAAGTGAACCTGTCACTGGTGGGACCTTGCAAGGTGTTGCCAGGGCCCCATGCAGGGATAATCTGCTCCTATAGGGAACTGTGTAAGTCACTGCAACCTAGAAGTCCAGGCAAAATGTGCAGACTCCCACAACTACTTTTTTTTTTACTTCTGTATGCATAATCTTGCACCAACCCAGAGAGACTATACTTCTTTCAAACATTCCCAAATTGTGTCCCAGTACAAATTAAATACTGTTTAGGGACTTAGGGTGTTGGATTAGGCCCAAGAGCCTCCAGTTGTTTACCTTTTACTCTGTGGACTCCTGATTAAAGTCCTGGCCAGTACCTTAAGCTTGTCATTAATTGAGGAGTTAATAAATCTGGAAGTAATCTGGAAGTAGCACATTCTTCAGCTACAAACTTCAGCTAAGTGAGGGAGCTTAGCACTTCCCCTATACTGTTTTTTTACCCCAAGTCTCCCTGACGAGGATACAGCTGGCTCTTCGTATCTGCAGGAGTGCCGCGTGTGCAACAGGAAGTAGCGTCCGATCGTGTGTTTTTCCTTTTTATAGACATTTGAAACTTAGAAAGCGGCACGAGAGGCGAGAAGCAGGCAGCGGGCCCACACAGCTGTTAAATAAGATACTGTGGCACTGTCCCCTGCCCCCAGTGGGATCCTGGATGGCAAATCCGCGGATGGCTAATCCGCTGCTGAGGAGGGCACACTGTACTTGTAGAAAATGGCTACTCAGCAGGGAAGTTTTCAGTGGGGAAATGTTGTAGGAGTAGGGGGAAGTCTTAAGGCCGTGACAGACCGCACGAATTTCGGCGCGTCCCGGACGCCCAAGGAGCTTTGTCGAGCTGTGCTGAGGTGTCTGGTTACCACAGCGGAAGCGAGCGGTTTCCCGATTTCTGGCACTATCGATAATGTTCCTGGACCATGTTTGAGGGGGCCGCACAGCGGAGCTACTGCAGCCACCAAGGGGGAGGGGAGTGGCTATCTGCCAATCGGGTGTAAACTTTAGTGTTAGCCAATCACCGTGGAGGTTTCTTCCAAGAAGGCGGGACAAAAGGAGGGACTACTTGCGGGAAGACACTCCTACAGACAAGCTCAGAGTGCGGAGAACGGTGGCCAGCCTCTCGCGCTCGCTCACTTTGGCGCTCGCTTGTTCGCCTCGGCATGCGGTCTGTCACGGCCTTTAATCTTCCCATGCTGCGTAACAGTGCTAATCTAGTCAATCTGTGTGCCCCCCCCCATTGTGTTTTGTCATAAAAGGAACACTTCCTATTGACTTCTGATTCAAGTCCATGTGTTGAAGGGATTAATGTAATAAAATGTGCCATTTGGACCAAAATATTAGGAATACAAGAAAAAGGATATACATAAATTGTCAAATTAGTATCTATTAGAAAACCAATGTTTGAAATTGAAGTATTGAACTATTTTCTGCTGAAGCTCCTGTCTCTCTTCATAGTGTCAGTTTACTTATCACAGTGTTAAAGAGGTCCCCATACAGGAGCATATCAATAGAGGAAATGTAGAGGCTAAAACAAATGGGGAAGTGGTGTCTAGCAATTATGAAGCAAAGTTTTGTCCACGGGTGTCATGTTCATAGGATTAGTGACTCTCTAACTAGGAGTACAAAAGGGCATTTTTGGAAAGCCCATTAGCAGGCTGTACTTTTTGCTGAAGCAAATGCTTTTCATGACCGCTTTTCATGACCTCTTTTTTTTATGGTTCTTCAAACTTCTCACTTTATAGCTGCAGTTCACTTTGAAGCACAGCCTTATCCATAGGCAGATTGCAAAAGTCTGCTAAGGTATTGCTTAAGTCTGACGCAAAGAGAGTTTTCTTCATGGCCGCACTGGAGGTACAAATTTTCAGTTCCACAAACACTTCAATCCCCACTTACAAATTGGTTTAATAATAGCTGTATCCTTAATTTTGGTTTCTGGCTTGATTTTCAAAAGCAGCTTGTAGAAGTCGAGCTAGGAAGGAAGAGTTGCATGCAGTCTGATGTGAAGAAATTAAGCAAGTGAAGCTTTTTCCATCGCTTTATTGCTATGCCAGGAAAAGTGGTGTGTGCATGGGGGACGACGACTTCTCTTTTGAAAGGCATAGTAAACATTGACAACCATATGGTTGTAACCCCTTCCTTGCTTCTGTAATCTGCTACCATACATAAGCATAAAATTATAATCTCCAATCAGCACAAAGTGCCCAGAGCAACATATCCTAGGGAGAACCAGACACCCTTAATGTCCCTTGGAGGCTACTGGGTCACATGTGTTAAAATCCAGAAGCTCCAAAGGAGCAGCTCTATTAGGCTGTTGCAGCAAAAACAGAGGCTTGGTTACCGAGTTAATTTAATGTAATTTTAAAAGGAAAAACACCTGTTGCTCTGATTAGGAGCGCCTCCTCCAATAGTGTTATCTCAGTTTTTCTTGAGCCGTTTCAAGTTTTTTTGTTGTTAAGGTCTGCAGTGGAATGTCCTGGGATTCCAAAGTTTACTCCAGTTCAGCAAGGCTACTATTAAGGACAGCTCCGTGCCACCATTCTTGCTTTGGTAGCACTTTCCTGCAACCTGAGCTATCTGAGTTTTGCAACACAGTCCTGCATGAGTTGCGGTGGCCGGCCTAATGATCGGCCGCTACATCCTGCACAGGATGCGGGCTGCACCAGCATGGCCTGGGCTCATCTTGGGGGAAGGGGACATTCATCCCCTTTCCCAAATGTAAGCACCAGAGGAGGGGAGGCCGTGTAAGGCCGGCTCGGCCTGGGAAGGGGCTTGGGATATTGGCGCTGATATCCCCTCCCAGGCCAGGCCGGCCAATGATCCCTCCCCTGCCACCCCGGCCCGCCCTCCTGCCAACCAGCCTAGGACTTACCTGGGTCAGCCGCTCAGGTCTGGAGCGATGGTGGTGTGAGCGGTGCCAGCCTCCGTGTAGGCGCCACTTACACTCGAGGAGCCATAAGTTAGGCAGAATCAGGCTGACCGGAAGCCACCTGTGACCTTGAGCTCTAGTCCTCTTTCATATGCTATCCTAAATCTATTAATGCTCTTAGGCACATTTTTTAGAGTGTCTCCATGCTGGAGCTAGTTCTATCCTCTTTGCCAGTTGCAAATATTTTTTTTAAAAAAATAGGCATGATCTGCTGGTTACAATCTGGCAACACTGACAACCCCCTACCTAGACATGTCCAAAGGAAATCCAAATAGAATTCTCTCTATATGTCTATATCTATATGGTTAATTAGATTGAATCTTTGCATAATGAACATTTTTTTTCCTTTTAAATACTGTGGATATCCAAAAAAAACAAAAAAACACAACTCCAGGGTTTAAGAATGCATCTAATTATTGCCTTTAGTGAATTGAATTGGACTACATTTTCATCTTTTGCAGATTATGATGTATGAATTGATGCAATTAACTAGAAAATTCATCACCCCACAAACGGAAGCAATGGATTGAATTGGCACTAATCAGGGATCCGTAAAAAAATCACTCTGAATTTCAATTACATTAGCAAGGGGGGAAAACTTCCAAGCGTTGCGACTTCTTTTTTTTTTTTTTTTTACAGCAAGCTAACAACTTACCTTTGGAAAATAAATTAAATCTAATTTACCGCCCAATCCTATGGGTGCTGGTGCCGCAGCACCAGCGTCGGGTGTTGCAAACGTGCCATAAGCCACATTTCCACACCCGGAGAGGAGGTGGCACCGGCAGGAAGGCATGCGCCGTCCTACTGGTGCCGTATCCAGACCCCCTGTGCACCAGGGCAGGTAAGGCTGCTCTGAGCAACGTGGGGGCTGCAGGAGGGCGGGGGTTGGGTCAGACCTGGGAGGGGGTGGGACCGACATCTGTGGCAGGCGCCGTATCCTATTCCCCCTCACGGGCCTCAGCCCTGTCACAGGGCTGCTCAGTCCTACGCCAGCTCTTCAGCTGGCATAGAACGGAGTAGCCCCATTGCACAGGCTGGGGGACCACCCAAGGTTATGCCTGCTTACCCCGAATAGACTGCCAGCCAAGGCCTTCCCCGGATAGGATTCAGCGTGGGCTGTGTGGCCCGCGCTGAACGTCTTACGCCGGGGGGCAAAGGGTTGAGCTGCCCATCAAATTATGTTTCAGACATTGAAACAGTTTGAATTAATTTTTCTCTCAAAACTGGTTCATGCAATAGGGGTGTCGAACATTAGGCCCGAGGACCAGATATGGCCTGTGGAAGCTCTTTAGCTGGCCCGCATGAGCATACCTCAGGAGACACGTCCCCCTCTTTTCAAAGCCTCTTAGTGCTAAGAGGCCTTTTCTGCTAAAGCACCTGAAGGAGTCGTGGGTGCTGCTTCATGGCAGCTGCAAATTGCCTCATCTCACACACTCAAAAAACACTTTGCCTGACAGAGAGCAGATTCACCCTGCAAACTGTCCACCATTCAGACCTAGCAGCACTGCCAGTCAGGTCAAGAATGCCAACTTCCGCATAGCCAATCCTTGAGCAGTTTTCTTCTTCCAATCATCATTAGAAGCAGTATAGCCAATCACTGGAGCTTATTCTTAACCCTGCCTTTTTCTTACTCATTCCAAGCTGTAGGACCTCTATCACAAGCAAGCATTTTATGTAAATGCCGACATATGGGGAAGTAGCCAGCTAAGAGAATTGAGCTGGGAATTGGGATGCGCAAAGCTCACTGTCCAGGCAGCGAAGCTGTCGGGGTCCAGAGAGGGGCTGCCAGTGACGGCATGCTGGTGCAGTGCAGTAGAGCCTGGGGTTAGCATGCTCACACCTTCCCATTCTCCTCCCTGTTTGGAGGCACAGCTTACTGGGGGAAAAGCCTTGGTAATTTGAATCTGCTGCCACTAGCCCAGGAGATCAGGCTAGCCAGAGAGGCTCTCTGGGCAGAACTCCCCTCTTAGAACACTGAACCTCAGGGGTCACTATCAAAATCACTCTCACAGTAGTGCCTGCAGAGTGAAGAGACGTGACATTCCACTGATTTTTCCATTACCACAAATCAGCCAGACTTGGAATAATATGCAAGGGTTAGAAAAAGGAGGATAACAGAGAGGCAAGAGTATAAGCATGTTGAAAATATGAAACGCCTCTTAAGGCATGTAGCTTATGTGTCTGGATGCACTGCTAACAGGAGTATTGTCCTAGCAGTGTGCCCTTAAAACAGTACAGAAGATAACTGCAGAGACCTCCTTTTGAGAATATAGCAAAGCTGGGAAGGTAGGAGCTCAGTCTCAGCTGGGAGATTTTTGCAGGATGCTAAAGAGACAAAGGCACACTACTTTTAGCTTTTCAACAAACTCTCTGCCTTAAAATATGCTGCATCATGCAACACCTTTCAAATCTCATAGGGCGGTATAAAAGCCATACACCCCTGCTTCCAACTATTTTTCCTCAGGAACTATACTCGGTAGTATTCAACAGTTTGGTCATTTTAGGCTGCAATCCTATCCACGCTTACCTGGGAGTAACCCCTGTTGACTATACTGGGACTTACTTCTGAGTAGACATGCATAGGATCATGGCCTAAGTTTGTTTTGCAATGAAGTTGAGATCATGACATGCGCTTTTCTTTGCATATGTGCACCACCCAATTTCTGCACCCCAGCATCTTCTACTCAACATTGCAATGGATCCTGAGCTGCATCTCTTGGAGCGAAGGGTGTTGCACAGCTGCCTTTGGGCTGCTTGTGCTGTCAGATCAACCTTGCTTAGCTAAGAACTTCATTGACTTTTGGTAGTGATGTTTCATCCATCAGTGTTTAACAAAATGATTATATAGCTTAATAAAACTATAACCAAATGCAAAATTAATTTTCCCCTTCTGAGTCACTTCTATCGGAAGTATTAAATTAGAAGTTGGCATAATATCCATTATTTCAGTTTTGATCAGCTGAGGTGCTTTGCTTATTGTGCAGTAGTTAAGTGTTACCTTTTGGCATATTTTTCCTTCTATAAATCTAGAAGAATGGCATAATTCACATGTTGCTCAAAACTCAACTGAAGATCTTAGTTAGATTCTTAGACCTGGTGCCTGCTCCATTTCCATGACAGAATTGCTTGCTGAAGGATGATTTCAGAAAGCAAGCAAGTGAGTGAGTGAGCACGCTTTTGTGAAGACTGGATTGAAGGTTGACAAATTCAGTATTAAAAGATGGCTGAATAGAAGAAACATCTGCTGTTCATTAAATAAGTCCATAAAAATGTTCACTGCTTGAAGGGAGCCAGCATTTCTGCTTTCGTTGCCGGCGGTTGAAGAAGCATCGCGGCTGGCTGAAGAGAACTTCTCCCCTGTCGCTTTCATCGCTCTGGCACATCCTCCAGTTGTCTGCCTCCCAAATTAAAATGAAAAAGGAGTGGCAAAGAGCCCGAGCACTAGGAATGCAGCCTTGTTTTCTAAAAATAATTTCTAGAGCCACAGTTTCCTGTCATTTTCAAAGCGTGCATCACAGACGTAGGGGAAGGATTGGGTAAAGCAGCACTGAAACGGTGTTCCTCTATTTCATTAGCATGCAGAATGAATGTTTGTGCGAGCATGCATGTTTCAAACATGTTGATGTGCATGTCATAATCTTTAAAAAATCATAATGTGTAAAACCATGCGCATTTAAAAAGAGAATGTTGCCTACTCTTGGAGTCTGAGCATAACTGATAGCAGTTATGCTATCAGATCACCTTTTTTCAGTGGTTTGTCTGGAGATTTATTGAATAATTGTAATTGTTGCTTAAATTCCACTTGCCGGAAACCACCCGGCAATCTATTCCAAGTGTAAGTGCTTTTACAAAGTCCACAGTATAGCTCAACAAGTAGTTTAACAAATGTGGAATAGTTACATTCAAAATGAGAGCTGATACAACACAAGAGAAACAAAAAGAGACTAAAGTGTGTCTTGAAAGGTACTATTTCTTATTTCCCTAATCTGCCAAACAACCATGTAGAATAGAATACAGTACTGTTTATTTCCTTGCTGTGTAAACTCATTCCTGAACTCACAAAAAAGGGAATATTTCTTTTTGACTATCATGGGATACCTTCATATACCTTTGAGCAGACTGGGCCTAGAAATAAGGCAGCTTTGCATGATCTTGCCACATTGTGCCCCAACAGCTACGAGGGAGAAAAGAGCAAACTGATTTCTGTGGTCTATTTATTATTGTTTCCCTGGCTGACTCTAGGGGCAAGAGAATGTTGTCTGTCATGAAGTGTTCCACTGAAAGATTTTTCAAGTGGCTTTTTTTCTCCATATGGGAGATATCTGGAAGACAGCATATGCATAACACAGGACAGACTGAGGCACACAGTCCGAGTTTCTTTTCGGTGTTGGAAAATGGAGCTTCCATAATCCCCTGTTTCCCTTTGGATTTATAAGCTGCCAATATAAACAATTCCCTCATTGCCTTAACATTTCTAGACAGTCATAGAATGAAATGCTGACCTTGGGAACCTCTGGGAATTACTATTTGTCTGTTACTATTTCAGTGCCTTTGGTGGTGGTGGGGGTTACTGTGGGTAATTTCAGCCCAGTTGTTTCAGCATAGTATAAGCAGTAAGCTTTGCGGGTTGTTAAGACTGCCCAGTAGAAGAGTCCTTCTCCAAAAGACACTTTAAATGGAAACTCTAGTCATGGAAGTAAAATTTAAACTAACTTTTCAGAAATACAAGTTCCAGCAATTCTATTGGTATTTACTTTATTTGCAGCACAATCCTCCTAACCATCTTTCCAGCGCCGATGCAGCCATGCCGACAGGGCGCACACTGCATTTTGCAGTCCGGGGGCAGTCATGGAGTTCTCTTCACGGTGAGGGAACATTTGTTCCCTTATCTCGGGGCTGCATTACGGCTGCACTGGTACTGGAAAGTTGGTTAGGATTGTGCTGCCAATAGATGTTTTTATCCCACCCATCAATGTAGAAACCCTCTTAGGGAGGCTTGCAAGGTTGAATACAAAGCAATTAAACACAGCAGAGAAAAACAGACCATGGTGGTTAGTTTACAAGGCCCGGGAAAATGAAAAGGTCTTTGCCTGGTGCCAGAATGACATCTGAACAGGGACAGGGACCACCTGTGGAGACCCTTGCATAGCCAGGGTGCTGCAACAGAAGGAACCCCTCTCCCCACCTGCCTCATCTCAGAAGGATGGTTGGGGAGGGTCGCCTCCACTTATGACTATAGTCTCCAGATAATCCCATTTGTATCCTGGTCCTAGGAACGTTCAAGGTAAGCATCAGCACTCTTATTCTGATAAGATTACTGTAAGTGAAGCTGTATTGACACCAGTGAGAGATGTACCAATTTGCAACTGTATTTTGAATGAACTGCAGCTTCTGAGTAGTGTTCAAAAGGTATTCCCTTCACACTTTCTTGGTTTACATCAGAAAATGTAAAACTTTCTTGGTTTACATCAGAAAATGTAAAACTTTCTTGGTTTACATCAGAAAATGAGGATTTTAGTTTTCTACGTTTGTTTGACTTTATAGTTTGAAAACATTGACGTCTGTGCATTTCCTATCATGTATACAGGAGAAATTAATACATAGCACTTTTTCATAGCACTTCAGTACGGGCTTAATACAGACACTCATTTATTAAATAGGGTTCTGTTCAGAGTCAGACTCCTCCTTTGGGTGGTATCAGAGATTGGGCTCTGGCCAAAGAAGACCCACATCTATCAGAGGGCCCACCTGCTGTGGCTGATCCCCAAACCCTCAGTGCTGGTGTTAGTGGTAGCACCCAATGCAACATTAGAGGGAAAGTTGGGGTGCTGCTGGGGAACCCAGGGTAGGGTCTTGCCCTAGGGCCCCCATTATCCTGGTTCCAGCACTGCTCATCTTGTTTCTGAGTACAGTTTAGGGCTGCAGTTTTTTTTAGGGCTACACACTTTTACATTCCAGTCCTAAACACGTTAACATCATCAGAAAATAATTCCTACTGAGAATTTATGCATGGGATTGGGATGCATGTCGCACTAACCTTTCCAATCCGTCCCACTTCCTGTACAGTGTATTGAAGAAAAAAAAATTCTCTTGCTTTCAACTGCGCTTTTAAAGCTGCTTAGTTTACCTGTTATCTTCTGCAGCCAGGCTGTTGGTTTCTCTTTCAAGAACAGAGCTATGTCTTCCTTTTTAATGTTTTGCCTGCGATAGGGGGTCTCTTTTGATATCTCTAAATCACTGTTTCCCTAATTCCCCCACTCCACCCGCCTGTCTTCCATCCTTTCATTTTTTTGAGCTTGGTTGGAAACACTCAAGACTTTGATTATGGTTTAAGCCAGGTGCATGGAAGGAAGAAGATTATCCAAGCCCAGTCAGTTTCTAAGAATGTTTACTAATAATAGTGATTTATGGAGGTTTCCCCTTATTTTCTTGGTTAATTTTGCAAAAATGAACACAACTCAATATAATCTGCTGGATTTGGCTATATGGACTCTACCTTTGAACTCCATTCTCCATCACCATTAGCATTCCTAGCTATTTGTAGGACACACTACTGCCTTTTTAGGGAAACTATGATCCATTCTTCTAGAGAGAACACTATCCTGGCACTATAGAGAGGCCCAGCCCAAGTTAAACAGGCATCTTTTTTTTTTTCCTGGCTTGTGTACCAGGGCCCACCTGCCCTCTCCCACAGGGGTGTATTAACCCATGGCCAGGCCCTTAGGCTTTCAGGTATTTTGGGCCCCAGGCTCCAGCACTTTAATTTTTCACCCCAGCCCACTACAGCTTTCTGGGACATTGACTGGTGACGTGGGCCCCTGTCCCTGCGGATGCCCTAGGCTGAAGCCTAGTCAGCTTTATGGATAATGCACCCCTGCTGTGCAGTCTCCTCTACTGCCGACCCCTTCTAAACTGGCCAGACGGGGAGTATCTTGGGATTGGATCATCTTCTGCTCTTGGAATCTTCCCTGCCTGGCCAGTTTAGAAGAAGTGGTGGCAGCAGTGGGGGCACCACCTGCCAGTTCACCACCACTTTCCTCCGCCTGCTGCTCGAAGGAAGCATTTCACACAGCACCTGACAACCGTCAGAAGTCAGTGGGGAAACATTTCAGTCTCCCACTGCTGACCCGAGAGTCCACGTTTTATACCAAAGGGAGATTCGAGCCTGAAACTGCTGGCCTACAATTTGAGGAAATTTGACGATATTTGATGTGGCTTAAAGATGATGTTTTCCTGTCTCGCTACACTGCTAAATAACCTAGTTCAGTTGGATCTGAACTAGGATCTGCACGATTTGGCTTTGTATAAGAACGGTCCCCCCACAGCAGTTCTTGTATTCCATGGCCATTTGGACCTTTCCTTCACAGGCTAATTGCTTAACAAGTAGCCATTGTTCCTACCTCAATACTTAAAGCAGCCAGGCTGCCAGCCTATAACTATTCCTGTTGTGACTTGTCACTGTACTTTATATAATAATGATCACTGACCTAACCAATTCCATTTCATAGCTTCTTTGACCCCATCATTTGCAACATTTTCTTCTTTTTCTCTATAACAATTCAGTTCTTTCCTATTAAAATTTTAACAAACAATAAAAACCAGGTGTTAAAAATTGATATGAGGCTGTCATTTACACCACTGAATCTCCAGAATCCCATATTGCAAGTCTTTTTGCAGGGCTTGCTCCAGGTTTAGGGGGGGGACACCTCTGGTGGGTCCCCTCTTATCTGACACCACATGAGGCACTGTGGGTGGGAGGGATCCCGGAGGGCAGTCTGCTCAGAATGAGCTGGGTCTAAGCCTCCCTGGGGAGCAGGGCAAGTATTGGAGCATTCTCCTGGCATGCTGGGTCCTCAGCAGCTACCCAAGGCTGCCTTCTGCAGCGTTGATGCTAGCCCAAATGATTTGCAAAAGTGAAGACCTGGGAAACGTTTGTGGGAGCCCAAATCCCCCTTCCCTCTGCTTTTGACCGTGAAAGGGCATGCAAATTTGTCCCGGAAAGAATCCTTTGAGGTTGTGTTGGACTCTGGAGGTTGAGGAGCCCAAATGTGGAGGCCAGTTTCCCCTCCCTCCTTTTGGCAGTATGAGAAAGATGTCAATATGCCACCCCCCACCAGTAGTAGCCTGGAGCATGGGGGGCATCAGGAACCATTCAGACCCCTTGTTTTTCTACAGCAGTTCCACCCACCCCATTCTTCCACCATCAGAGCCCATGTGTGGAGCTGGGATAGGTATTCACTTTCTTACCTCAAATTATACCACATTAGTGTGTCCTAACAATTTAGCCAAATAGCCCACTAGCATTTTTAAAAGTGGCTTGTTAATCTTGGTGAAAACCATAGCAAAATTCAACATTCAGAACTACTTCACACTGAAGATTCTTCAAACCCTCCTTAGTCAACCTGGTTTCTCGGCTCTCTCTAGCATAGTTCTCTGTTTCCATAGCAATGGTTTATCACTTTAAATAGGTCTCCTTCCAAAACAATATTGTGATCCCTATTCTGTTGTTTAATTAAAAAATAACCTTCCCTTCCTGAAACTCCCTGGCATCAGTCTTTGTTATGGCTGCAGAGTGAGATGTAGAGATGACCGTCCTAATTAGCTGAGTCTTCTAACTGAGGACTAGATTCAAGGCTGATCTACACCGCACGAATTCTGGTGCGTCCTGGGCGCATGCGGTGCATGCAGAGCAGTGTGGCTTCCCTTTTAACCGATTGCAATGGAACACGGGAGAGCAGCGCTCTCGGTCGTGGACCATACTGATGTCTGGCCATGCAAGCTGGACGTAGAGCGACGCGTTCACCAATGGGAGAAGAGGGGGGCTTTCAGCCAATTGCAGTACACATGTGCAACCAATCAGGAGGGATATGCAGGGACACTACGAAGGGAACATATCTGGTGGAGCAAGAGCAGCGTCTCAGGGTCCCCTACGCTCGCGACCCCCCCCAAACGCAACCAGATTTGGTGTAGATCAGCCTTTACTTCTAGTTCTATGTTCTTGTAAATGGTTGCAGCTATGTTTTTGTAAATGGTTGCAGCTGAGATTTGAACCTGGCCCTTCAAATTTAGAATGCACTTTAAAGCTCCAGTAAGATGAATTTTCCCCACTGCCTGGAATGACAGCAAACTCTGTTATTGTCCAGAAACCTTATGATATGGGAGTGGAATTAGTGGTCTATACTCTATATCTTGCTCAGAGTATTGCTTCAGTGTTCATAGAGAGAAAAGGTGGAATTGGAGAAGAATAATCCCCCATATTCAAATGGTGGAGAAAGAGAATCTTTGTGGGATATTTTTCTTGCCTTTTTGCTTGTTTGAACTGTTTATGGGCCTTATGGCATAATGCGCCCACATATGTGCCCCATCACATTGCACATTGTTTTGTGCTGAAAGCACCATAACTGTGACCTGATTTATTGCAATGACTGTCATAGATTGCTGAGTATTTCCAAGTTGCTGGAGGAAGTCTAGTAGGCATACAATGACTTCAATTGGAGCTTTTTTGTTTTGTTTTGTTTTTTGCCTCTTTTTGTTGAAATGGAAGTTCAAAGGTTCTCTCGAATAGTTCACCGGGGCAGGATGTGGGTTCTGCCAGTCTATAGCATTCATACATAACTTAGGGAGAAACTTCATGGTGGGGATTCCACTGTGTTCACCTAACAGGCTTTTGTTTTGAGGTACTGTCACAGATTCTTCTTTGAAGATGGATGTGAGTGGGATGAACATACAAAGCTCTTTGGTAAAGCACAGCACTGATCAAAGGAGAACCTCTCCACCCCTTTGGTCTTTTGCCCCTCCCCCCAAGTTAGTTCCCTATTTGCATATGACAGGATCAGCTCTCAGGCTAGGAACCTAAGTCAGAAAAATCCAACAAGTCTGCTTTCTCAGTATGGCTGCCTGAAAACATGACACCATGAAATTCTGGTCTGTGATCGAGAGACAATCTGGTCCTGGAGAACTTTGACATGCTAACATAATTAGGGCCCAATCCTATCCAACTTTGTGGCACCAATGCAGCCTCTGTGACTGACACCCCCCCCCCCCCACTGTAGGATGCAGCACATGCCCCATTGGCACGACAGCATCAGTGCTGGAAAGTTAGATAGGGTTGGGCCCTAATTCTTCTATTTTAAAATTACAGTTTAGATTCCAGGTAGCAGAAGAACATGGTAGCAACTAATCCTAAGAGCACAATAATAGAACAACACTGAGCATTACAAGTGGTGCTCTTGGTGAAGATCATTAAAATATACAGGGAAGCACATTGTATTTATTGAGAGATGTAATTATAACTCTGCTCACCAGTTCCCTGCACGTTGGAAGATCCACGGCAGGAAATTCCAGGGTTAGTTTCCTTGTGAAGAACAGCTGGAAACTGTTTTTTGTAGTAGTAGTTTGTTTCCAGGTAGAATGGGGGGGGGGAGAGCAAGCAGGCATTTGGGCACTGGAGGTTCCAAAGGAACATGAGCTCAGCTTCCAGGGCTGAGGAGTCCACTTCAGTCTCTACTTGTGCTCACGAGGTGTGGCTTGGAGCGGGCATGAGCCATCAAAGGAGCTTATTTGCTATCAAGTACCACCAGGCTATGCAAAGAACTAGAGAAAACGAGCAATTTTGCATAACCAGTACTTTCCTGTCACTTTCTGATTTGCTGTAGCATTCTATGGCTGAAATTCCCCCATCCACAAGGTAAAGTGACTTAGGGCCAAGTACAGGCAGCTTGTGATGATGCCACGCTCTTTCCTGTTGCTGCGAAGGTACGTTTTGCCCTTAATGACATCACTGCCTGCTTAATGATGTCGCATCGGGCCCTCAGCAGGCTCCATGAATGCTATTTGGCCCACTGTATGAAATGAGTTTGACACCCCTGAACTAGAGGAACATAAGAACAGGTATTTGCAAAGGTGGGTGTTATAGGGTACATGTACCGGGGAGCCAGAATGAGATCTGCATTGGCAAATACTGTATGCAGCTTCCATCCTGTGAAGTGGCCCTCAGGCTCTCTTGCACTCTGAGAATCTAATTTTCCTCACTAGCAGGAAAACCATAGCAACTGTCTGAAGGCTGTGACACACTGCCCGCAACGCGACACGCTGGAAAGCAGTGCCGCGTGGGCAATGTGTCATGCGTTGCCATGCATTCTCTCCTCTCACACAGCAGAGCACATCAGCTAGCAGAGCCCTGTGAGAGGAGATGGAAAAATTGAACTTTGGCTAATTGGCAGCTGAGTTTGGTGCAGTGGAGTGGGATGCATAGGGAAGCAAATCTCTAATCAGAATTGAGTCTGAAAAGACTTGATTCTGATTGGCTGAAAGGCCAACAACAGAGAGAGCCATCCAAGGCCTCCCCCCAGAGGCTAGTATAGCCGGGAAGCGGCATGAAGCGAAGCAAAGTCCGGCTTGGCTTTGCGCCGCATCACATTGCCTGCGGTGTGTCGCAGCCTTCATTGTCGCCATGTGTAAGCAGCCAGGTGTTCATGTGGTTTGGCTGATGGAAGCTAAAGTGTACGGCTGTGCATAGTGGCGTAGGAAGAGAGTAGCACTTTCCCGCCACCTACTCTGGCAGGGGGTGGGAACCTGTGCTTTGCCTATTGCATAGGCTAAAGCCTCTATGGTGGGAAAAAAGAGTATCTATCGGACACCTCCTGGCAGGCGATAATAATAATGTTGGGCTCACAAAAACTAAGAGTCAAACAATGAAGAGATGTCACAGGGAGGACCTCTGGGCCTTAGAAGCTCCCTGCAAGTCGTGCACTTGGTTCTCCAAACCTCAACCTGCCTTCTGGTCCTGTAGCCTGAGCACAGAAAAGGACTGCACAGCTGGCAGAGGATGACCACCCCACCCTTCCTGCCATGATTGGTTGGCTCTGTGCCTCCCCTGTTATGAGAGCAGCAGGGTGGGCTAGCTGCACTGGACCATAGGGTACAGTAAGCACCATTTTGCAGTGAAGACTCCCTCTCTTCCTCTCCAGAATCCAGACCCTGCCGAGGCAGTAACAAGTCGGGTGAGCTCTGCAGCATTGATACCATCTATGTCTTGCGCTGCAAGAGTGACCCTTCCCCAAAACTGACAGGATGATGTCTTTATATTGTCTTAAGGAAAGCAGATGTTCCTCAGGTGCACCTTCTCCTATCACCATGTTTCAGCAATGAACAGAAAACTGAACCTGTTTTATTTCAGAGCTTCACTAGGGCCAAAAGTCATATCTCTTTTAGGGACAGGATAACATCTCCAGACTTCCAGCAGCAATGACCCAAGCACCTTCAATTTTGGCTCATATTTCTGTAGCCTCTTTCTATCTCTCCCCCCCCCCCCCCCCGCATCTTTTTTTCTTGTAGCTCAGTGAATGCTCCGGTCTCATCCCAAGTTCTTGTAACAGCACACTGCTGTTAACTCAAGTCACCACTATAGGAGGATGCTCAGAATGCTTTCCATAGCAAACACAAATGTTACCCAGCCGCCAGAACAAGGCAAGCAAGAGAAGGACTTTCATTCATGGGCCTGACCATATAAGGGATGGACGGGGCTTCCTGGTGCAGCCAGAGACGTACAGAATGGCTTTATTCCGTGCTCACATCTCTGTGAGGAATGTTCCCTCCTGGTTTTCATGAAGTGACAATTACATGGGCAATAAATAGCTAGGTGACTCGCAAGAATATTGGTGGACAGATTCAACATGTAAAACTTTTTTTTTTTAAGGATCTCTGAAGTTCACTTAGGAAACACAAACAACAAGAATACCTACGGCACTGAAAGGAAAGACTAACAAAAGTCCCTTGTTTCTATTCTAGGGGCTCATTCAGGCAACTGGTGAATTTAGCCTCTGCCCGAAAGTCTCCTAGGATCCCAGTCAAAGACAACACGAGGATATTCTGCCACACACCATATGCATGGAGAGAAGGGGTTAATACATTTCTGCTTGGCCCTTAATAAAAAAAGATTGAGGCTATTGTCCTCTGCAGCATAAGAGAGAAGGAACACCTAGCTATCAAAGAACAAACTTTAACTTTAAAAAAAAAAAAAGCAAAGCAAACAGTTCACAAACGGATGGCACACTGGATAGGAGGAGCAGGTAACTTGGTGGGAGGTTGGTGCTTTTTAACAACAATAAAAATGGCTAGGTGGGTGCATTTGCACTTTGGTAAGAGCAATTGGTCTACAAAGCATTAAAACCAAACTTCAAAGTTACAAAATGGAGTTGGGATGGAAGGGGAAGTGTGGCACTTGCCTCCCATTCATGTCACAGACAACGCTCAGTATAGGCCTGTGATGATGTTACGTGTCAAGGATTAAAACTCTGAGATACAGGAATAAAGTGATACCATTGTTAACTCCCCCTTCAGTAGATATGAAGTTACAAACTAAGATTCTAACAGGCACTAGACATAAAGCATCATACACACATGTACAAGGCATAAGCGGACTCCTTCACATTGCGTAAATATTCCACAATGCTTCCAGTCTATTACTGTATTATTAATCACCGTTTATCCACCCCTATCTCCAAGGAGCTCAGGGCAGCATAGATGGTTCACCTCTCACTTTTATCCTCACAATGGGGTAGGTGGGGCTGTGGGGTAGGTGAGGCTGAAAGATAGTGACTAGCTGAGCGATAACAACGACTGGCCCAGAGTCATGCAGTGAGATTCACAAATTAGTGCAGATTTCAGGCTAGGCGCACAAGTCTATGCATGAGGACTCAGTAGTAAGTCCCATTGTATTCCATGAGGCTTACTCCCAGAAAAGTATTAAAGGATTGCAGCCCAGGTCTCCCAGTTCTTAGTCTGGCCTTCTCTAATCACTACACCACACTGCCTCTCCAGCTAACAACAGCTGTGTGCTATCTACCAGAAAAGAACTGCATTTTTCCAGGTACAAAATATTGTACTGTGGATTCTGAGCAAATGCAATAGTCTTGCAACAGAAGAACAACCTTGAGGGAAAATGTCATTCTGTAGAAGGAATGAACACCAGTTGCACAAGAAAACAAACAACATGTGGAAAGGCCAAAGTTACTATTTTAATATAGCTACTATCTGGCTTTTAAAATTAAATTATAATAAATGCACATACATAAAACATGCTTTCTGTACAATCTGGCTATCACATAACCGTTTTCATTGTTTTATGCTTAAAATGTGCCACATTTCATAAGATATCACCATAAAGCATAACCTACTTACATATGAGAAAACTTACTATTTCTGGAAAACTAGTTAACCCCTGCTAACTGGGCAAGAGGCACTTTTTCAATTGGTGCTCCTCTTATATTTTGCTGGGGGAGAGTAACTGCCCCCCTTTCATCCCAGCACAGTGTCTTTTCTGGTGGCTGGTGGCTGTTTGCTGGTGGTCTTCTGCATCTTTTTAGATTGTGAGCCCTTTTGGTACAGGGAGCCATTTAATCATTTGATTTTGTCTGTAAACCGCTTTGGGAACTTTTTTTTGAAATACGGTATATATATATATATATATATATATATATATATATATATATATATATATATATATATATATATATATATATATATATATATTTCTTAACGTTAGCAATTTAACCAAAAGCCAGCCACAAACGTTTCCATTTGTATTGAGGTTCAGTTGGTATTTCATTTTTTTTAAATCAGCATTTAACCTTCTCCAGTTTAGGACTGAAATTCACATCTTGATCATAGTGTAAACAAGATGAGAAAAACTGTCCTTTGCAGGCGGTGCTGCTTTGGCTGGAGACATTGTTTTTCAAGGTTACAATACTGCATTGCATCAATGTATATATGATGATAAACCCAGATTAACAACTTTAATAACAGCTTGGCTTCTCTGCAATTTGGCAGACTAGTCCCAAGAGCCAAGTTATATACCATAAATCAATTTTGCATGGCGAACCAAATGAGGAAATAATTTGGGAAGGCAGTGTAAGAGGCTAACCTTAGAGGCCGTCCACCATCACTCCTTCGGGATCTGCACCTTATTCTGTGTTAATGCTGGTTTTCTTGACTGAAATACTACCACCACATTTTCTCCTAGCAACTGAGATGAGCACTGTGGTCATTTCAGTCTTACATCAAAATGTATTTTATTTCTTAAATTTTTGTTTTGCTTTTTGGGTCCTGATGAACCTCAAGGTATCCGACAATAAAAAAGAAACAATATAAAGTAGTCCAGTGATCTTCAACCAATCTTTATCCGAAGGTAAAGGTCGCTGTAAGTCTTGGTAAGTCGCTGTAAGTCTTTATCCGAAGGTAAAGGTCGCTAGTAGCACGACTTTGTGGTGCCGCGGCAATTTGCACCAACGACGACTAAGTAAAAAAAGGGGGGTTTGGACTTACCCGTCTGCATCGGTGGCGAGAACCCAGGTTGTGTGGTGTCTTCAGCCACCACCAGGTAAGTCCAACCCCCCCTTTTTTACTTAGGCGGTGGCACGAACTCAGCAGTAACGTCGCTGCTGTCCTGATGTCACTGCCGAGTCACCACTCCCCTTAAGGGGAAAGATGTTATCTGCCACAGGACCTTGGGGTCACAACCCCAAGGTTGAAGATCACTGAACTAGTCAATAACACAATCCCTTAAAAAAGTATTTGGAAACGGTTAATACAACTAATTCAGTAGCGGGGGGGGGGGACGACGACAAGATTTACAGCCCAATCCTATCTAAGTTCCTCTGCGCCAATGTAGTGGTGCCAGCGTGGCTTCTGCTGCATCCTGGGGGAATTGTGCATGCTGGAAGTCTTTGTGGGGTAAGGTGACATTTGTAAGGGGAAAGACCCAACAACCTGGACCTAAATAGCTAAATAGTTGGTGCAATTCGTATTGCCCCGTGTCAGTGGATCAGGCCCGGAAAGGAAGATAAGATTCAGCACATGCGCCGCTGATCCCAACCCTCTCAGGCCTGATCCACCTACCCCCTTCCCCTGCGCTGCTCAGAGCAGCCCTTACCTACTCTTACCTGCACTGGTGCTGGCGGGACAGTGCAGGCCTTTTTGCTGGCGCTGGTGCCTGCCGTGCCGGTGAAATGCATGCTCCACTGGCACAGAGGGGGGACAGGATTGGGCCATAAATGTCCCTTTTACTACCCACCACAAACATGACTTATTAAAACCAGATGTTGCTTCCTACAAACAAGGAAAGAGCTCTGTGGATATCTTGAGGAAAGGCGTTCTAAAGGGAAGATGCCATAACCTAAGAAAGAATGTCCTGCTCCTAGTGGTCGCCAGTTTGGCATCTGCCAAAGAAGGAACACAGTGCAGGGTCTCACTAGATCTTAACCATAATTTTAATTAAACCTTTGGGAAAGTTCTTCTGGGTGGAAGAGGTATTGTCTGAGATGCCCCTGCCCCAGGCAGAATCCTAGCAGATCAAACTAGCACTCATCTCTACTTGTACAGCTGCCCCCATTTTGTGAAAGGAGTTACAGAGCTATTAACATGAAAAATAGGAAACATGAGTGTTGTGTTTTGGTTTTGAACCTGGTGATCAAGGTAGCTAGCTTCTCACATATAAGAACTGCATAATTTAAACTGCCCACCCCACAAAAAACATGTAATGTATGTGACTGCCCCTGAGAGGCCGAGCCAAATTAGATGTTGCTGCAGATGTGCGTATCTTTACCCCACCAGTGGTGTTTTTTAAACACAAGAGGCCATTTCTGGAGAGCTGATCAGGACTGGAGAAGAGACAGAAGGCAGGTGATGATGCTTAACCATTTCTCTGCCTGCCATTTCCCTACTCCCAATGCCCCAAACTTAGCTTTTCTCCGCTGTGCGGTTCCAAAGGCAGGAAAACACATATCTGAAACTCAGTAGGGGAAGGAAGTGTGCAAGCATTGTTTGTTGGGGGGACAATTTGGAGCAGGGAAACAGGTAGACAGGGAAGAGATTAAGCACAGATTCCTTCTGCCATTTCTCCAGTGCTCAGTGTCCCTCTGGAAGCGCCTTTTCCTGTTTAAAAAGACGCAAGTAATGTTACATTCATCAGCATGTAATGTCTTATTTGGCCCCAAGACCTTCATCGGTTGAATGCAGTTGTGCAAAGAACTTGATCCTTATAAGGCAGAGAGAGAGCCCTAGTGCCCCTCTTCTAAAAGCCTGCAATGTTGACATAGGAATTGCTTTGCCTGAGCCTCTTATCTAGAAGTTCGGTGATAAACTGAAACATTCCATGTAATCAACAGAAAGCATTTTGTTCTTATCTGAAAGGAAACCAGAGATGCATATGGGATAGCTGGAGAGGAATGTACTGTTCCTTATGCTTTTCTCATTTGTGTTAAACTTTTTCAATATTGATTAGTAAAGGCTGTCCCTCATACACATTTGTAAGAACCGTGCACACCTATTTCTTAAAACATAAATCCTGGAAGGCGTTATACAGTATATAGACAACTTCATTATACCTTATACTTGGTTTTCGGTGCAATCTTATTGTTCTTAAAATGAGAT
Organism: Plestiodon gilberti rubricaudatus; assembly: GCA_026170595.1. Taxonomy (NCBI): domain Eukaryota; kingdom Metazoa; phylum Chordata; class Lepidosauria; order Squamata; family Scincidae; genus Plestiodon; species Plestiodon gilberti. Next base: position 257,594,109 of record JANXHW010000001.1, on the reverse strand, counting down.
CCCTGTGCGTGCGCGTGCGCACACACACACACTTTATACATGGTTGGGGCAGATCCTCAGTTAAAGAGATGGGTCGGCTGACCTTGCATTTGGCTCAAAAATGGAAATTCTATATGCACACTTACCTGGGTGTAAGTCCCCATTAAACGTATTGGAACTTCTAGGTAAACACTAAGAGCTGCATATAAAAGGAGTACAGATACTCTTTTCTATCTGGTTTTTACAAATGGCTGCTCCGTCCTTGTGAAGATTTTTTGTTACAATTATGCAAATAGATTTCATTTACACACAAGGTTATAAACTGGGGAAACTCAGTTTGAAGCAAAGCACTAGAGATGGGAGAATAATCTTTTCACTCCAGCCTTTCTCCATCAGGTAAGCCACATCCAGCACCTCCTCAAATTCCAGCAGGAATATATATATATATATATATATATATATATATATATATATATATATATATATATATATATATATATATATATATATAACCTTCCACCACCACCCCTAGCATGAAAAGGACTTCTATATGTATCTGCTTCTGAATCAAACATATTTATATCAAGCTGCTACTTTGACTTGCAAGTTGATGCCCCTGTAACTTCCAGTATTCAGCTTTTGAACTCTACAGTAATGGCTTATAAATCCCACACAGTGATGCTTACTTTCGAGTAACCATGTGCAGGATTGTGCTAGGAAAAGCTCCCAAGGAAGCAGCCCTCCTAAGAGTGTACAATCAGAACCATGATTCAAAGTCTTGTGACAATTTCTAGGTTTATAATTCATGCTGCAGCTTCAGTGTTCCTGTGGTGGTAACAGGAAACAAATCGACTTTGTTCCTGCACTGACCATTCAGGTTTTATTTTCACTTTTAAGAGGATCTGCTTTTGTGAGCCCTTCCCTGAGCCAGACTTCGGAATCTGCAGCTCTGCTGCTTATGACAGTCCCAGTGGCGCCTACTGAACTTCCCTTGCTCAAGGGTTGTGACTGATGTGTGGCTCACATGAGCAGGCAAGCTTACGCAGAGCAAAATCCCTTTCATTGCCTTCAGCTTGAACACAGAAACATGGCAGACATGTATGGTCAAATCTAAGAAGGTATGCATTATCTGTCGAAAAAGAGAGAGGAATATGTGCAGACAAGTTAAAGTATCCTTGTGCTTTCAGCAGAGGAACAAGTAAGTCTTTTGTATTATAATACCTTTATATTCAGGTAAGTCTTTTGTAACCCACACACACACGTGCATGCACACTCACACACATGTACGTGCACATATTCAATTTCATTAATGTATACAGTGGACCCCTGCTATCCGCGGATCCCACATCTGCGGATTTGTTTCAACGTGAATACTGTAAAACTGGGTCCAAACGTGGTCTACTGTAAAACCTGTAAAAAAAGAGGGGGAGGGAAAGTAAAAAAGCGGTTTCTTACCTTTTAGATGGAAACCGCTGCTAAACAAGTTTAAATCGTGCTCCGGAAGCCTCTTCCGGGTCGCGTGACTCCCCCTCCCTTTCCCAAAATAGCTCCAGAATGCATAGCAATACATTCTGGGGTAATCTTAGGAGAGAGGTGTCGCACAACCCGGAAGAGGCTTCCAGAGCACAATTTAAGTTTGTTTAAGCAAGAATATGCAGCGGTTTCCATCTAAAAGGTAAGAAACTGCTTTTTTCCTGTTTTCTTCTTTTTTTACAGGTTTTACAGTTGGCCCCGGTATCCACAGATTTCAGTATCCGCGGGGATTCCAGGAACGGAATCCCCGTGGATATTGAGGGCCAACTGTACTTGGAAGGTAAATTCTACCATTAAATGGAATTTACTTAACAATAAACATGCTTTGGATTGCAGTCAGTATATATCCCTGCTAATACTAACTGGCAAAGAGACACCTTTCAAAGTGGTAGTCTCTTATATTTAGCAGGGGAAGAGCATTTGTCCCTCTTCACCCCAGCATGGCATCTTTTCCAGTGGTTGTTGCTAGTATCTCTTCTGCATCTTTTTAAGGCTGTGAGCCCCTTGGGAACCACTTATTGATTTGTTTATCTATGTAAACTGCTTTGTGAATTACTTTTTGTTGAAAAGTGGTATATAAATATTCTTAATAATAATATATTTAAACATATTCTGACTCCTTTCTTGTCATTGCAACAACTCTATGAGGGAGATCCCTATTATTTCCAATTTACAAATAGGAAATTGAGTCAGAGAGGGGGAAGATTACTAAAAGCAATGATTTCTTCAGGTAAACATGATTCAAGCCCAACCCGCTACCCACTACCTATCATTGGTCTCATGGCAAATTGAATTGCTAAACATAAAGACACTCACAATTTGGCATTGTAAGCTCAGAATGGGAAGGAAAATGTTTTTACATAATTGTATGTCGGCATGTTGACGACTCAGTCCAGTGATTCGCTCTTCTATCTGAGTCAGCACTTGTATATAGCAAGGCCAGACTGTTAGCAGAATTAGCACTGAACTGACCTCAAAACGTCTGATTCTCATCATTTCTACTATGATTCCTTTTTGTTACTTATTTTTATTTTTTCAGATACAGAATATCCCAAGGAAATTTGTATTTTATTTATTTTTTAAAAAAAGAATACCCACTGCAGAAAACCAAGGCAAAAATGTACCTCTACTCTGTAAGAAAGTGGTATAGCAGACAAGAACCAGGATAAAATTAGGGGGTGGAGGAAAGCTTTTAGGCCAATAACATGGGAGGAATTGTTGACTGATTATGGTCAGTTGACATTGTCAAAGAACAGAAGCATTGTAGGGCCAATCCAGACAAAGTGGCTTTCCTGGAAGGAACTTCAGAGTTGTGACTCAGTCGGTCAGATCCCTTCAATGGCTCCCATTGTGGGAAAAACACCATTTCCCAGCATTTAAAGTTTAAACCATTAAAGGCAATTGCTAGGAGAGTGTTTTAGCTACAGACATGTAATACTATTGCCAAACTATTTGCCATGAGTACTGTACTCTATGGGAGCTGCTCTATTGTCATCCCTGCAACAGTTCCCTCCATGACTACCCATACCATTTTGTACCATTCCACACACATTTCAGCCGCCTTTTCTAAAACCATTTTAAATAAAATGTGACTTCCACATAGCACCAGCATGTGGGCTTCTCTAACTGTGATACAGTATTTGAAGTATCACCCAGTTTTTGCATTTGTATATCAGGTTGCAAGTGGAACTGCATTCTGCTTATGCATCTTCCATTGCTTGTGTACTTTTTAGGTGCTATTTTCCATCCACATCAGTAGGCATTCCTAGCATCTATCAGATTAGCCCTTCCTCCTCGGTCACTCCACTGCCCTCCCTTACACTCCTCCATTACTCTTGTTGCAGTACAGGTGTCATTGGACCAAATTAGCACCATGTCAACATGTCACCATAAATACAGGCACCTACTGTTTATTAATAGTGATTTGTCAACATGGTGCCAATGCTGTTTTTTTTTTAAAAAATCCAAAAATAAGTGTCTTGTGGTATAAAGACTAACCAATTAATTTTATGACCGCCCAGTTCTATGGGACTGCTGCACCACCAGAACTAGCCACTGAAAATGGTGTTCCCCTGGGAAAAGACCTTCCTGGACTCGCCGAAGACCTCCTGGCACCAGAGGCAGCATCCTAACAGGGGCTTCTCCTTACTTGGTGAAGTGCCAGCCTTTGTGTCTCCCACAATTCACAAAACCTGAATTAGAGCGCAATCATGTGTAAGTACCTGGCAAGCGGCCCAGGGCCCCCGCCGGATCCTATCCACGTTCCAGGCCAATCATGATTGGCCCGGAGGTCTACTCAGGGGAAGGGGATGCTTGTCCCCTTCCCCCGGTGTAGCGCGGGGAGACCCAATGGGCCTCCTCAGATTTCCGCCAGCAATTTACAGTATTTAGCTGGTGCAAGTCCGAGGAGGCCGTGTAAAGGCTGTGCTGACCCGGGAAGGGGATGGGATATGGCGGTCGTCATCCCCGCCCTCCCGGGCCGGCTCGGCCAATGGCAGGCCTCCCTCACCGTCTGGACTGCCCCCGCGCCCCTTCTCTGGTGGCTGCAGGGACGATCCGGCGGCAGAGTGAGGGCATGCGGCCTCCATGCTGGCCGCCCTTACTCTAAAGTTATTGCAAATGTGCTTTACAGCATGTTTGCAACACTTTAGAACAGCGGAGTGCGCGCTCCACCATTCTAAAGATAGGAAGGATTGCACTGCCCGAAAAGGAAAAGAGAGACGGAGCAGAAGAGGAAGTGTAGAGAAGAGTGGTGAGCTAGAGCAGCTCCAACACTTCCTCTTCTGCTCCATCCCTCTCGTCCTTTTCCAATTCAGGGAGCTGGCGGAGGAGCAGTGGAGGTGAGGAGGCAGATGGAGGTGGGCATCTCCTGCCAATCTGCTGCCTGAGGCTACTGCCTCAGGTGGCTTCCTGTATGGTCCGTCCCTGCACCCTCCATATAGAAAGGCCCCAATTTGGTAAACAAATTAATTAGCAGGTAACAATATTATCCAGGAATGTGAAAGTACAGTGCGTACCTTTTGCTCAGTCTTTTTACACACACTGTTCTTATTCAAATAAGTTCCCTGTGCGTAGAGATCCATGGTTTCATTTATTTTGCTATGCAAACCACTTTGTGAACTTCTGTTGCTGCTGTCGTTGAAAAACTGTACTGTATATTAATATCATAATAATCCAGTAAACAAGATCCTTGAGAAGGGAAGACATTGTTTTGATTTACTGAATGACATTGTATTAATTTGACAGCTGAGCTACTGGAAACAAATGTCCCATTGCTCTTCATTGTAGCTGCTTGACAATTCCAGACAGTTGGGGGGGGGGGGGGGGAGAGTAGTAGTTTGCAGGCCTGTTTTGCCAGCGTTTAATTTTCTGCTTGTGTCTTTCCAAACTATTCCCACTGTTCACAACGAATGCGACTGACTCATCATGGTTAGAACACAACAAAGAACTCCCAGATCCGCTCTCAAAACGCAAAGTTCTACACGAGAGCTCCCCATCTAGGCACGTCGTCGTGGGCCGAGGCGAGATCCATCCCCCCCCCCAGGTGTGACCGACTCCACACGCAGGGCATTATGGCGTCCGTGTCGTGGGCGGGGGCTGTATTTGTCCATGAGAGGCGCGAGGACGGAACCAGCTGCCAGCCAGGCTTGCCCTCGCTCAGACGCCTCTCGCAGTGGCTTCCACTGGCGGCCTCCTGGCTTCTCTTCCAGCTGCATGACGTCACTTTCCCATGTCGGCTCAAGAATGTGCGCTTGCCCGTATAAGGCCGGCGGGCAGGCGCCTTCACCTACTTCTCCCGCCGGTGGCTGAGCTGGAGTCGTAGCAGCAGGGAACCAGCCTTACCTTAGAAGGCTGCGCAGTCTGCCCCCCGCCTTGGAAAGTCCCAGGCTACGTAGCAGCAGCGGCTAATGTTGTTGTGCACGCGTTTCTTCCAGCGTGCAACAAGGCAGGAAAGCCATTGCCCCGCGCCTGGCAGGGAGCAGCCATTCCTGGAATGCAGCGCCACGCAAGCCTGTCTTGCTCGAAAGAGAGCGAGCGAGCGCCCAGCCCCAGCCAGCCAGCCCTCGCTTCTGCCGCTGCTGTTGTTGTAGCTTACGACTCTCTTCCCCGGGGACCCCGGTGGCTCACCGACCGTTTGCCAGCAAGAAACGCGTGAATCAAAAAGAAGAGAGTGTGCCGCCCCTTATGTTATGCTGCCCACAAATACATTTCTCATCATCATTCGCCCCTCAGTATAGATTGGGGGGTAAGAAGAGCTTCTTGGCCGAGCTTCTTCCAGCAGGAGGACACCTCCCTTTTAAAATAAAGTGCTGCAGGATCCTTTGCATATTCACTTGGGAGTCTCAATGCCTTTTCCCTCCCCCTTTGAGTTGCAGACTGGTCTACCTTACTAACTGCAGTGGAATGCCTGCTGCTTTCTTGAACTCCCTGGGACTTACCAGGGAGATTTCTTTATGGGGTTCTGTCAAGTTGAGTTTTCTTTGATTTGGAAAGTTAGGCACCTTAAGAGTCCCAAGGAGACCCCATGCAGCACAAAAATGTTACTCAAAAGCTGCAAGATAGAGATTAAGGCACTTCTAACACAGAATTGTAAACCAGAATGGTAGTGGTTAGAGTGACAGCCTAGGATTGGGTGGTGGGAGGTCCAAATATATGCTTGCTCATGAGGTATATTGCATGCCCTTTGGCCAGTGACCATCTGAAAAGCAAATGGGATATAAATTTAATAACATAAATTTGCCTGATCCAAACTTCCAAAAAACAAGAGATACGACTACCACCTGCACTTCACCTCCATAGTCTGCTGTAGCCCGTGCTTAGTTTATAAATGGAAAGGTTGTGTGGGGCTCAGAATGTTTCTGCCTAGAAATAATTTCATCTGAAAATCATCCCCATACTATTCATAAAAACGGGCTATAGTCACCCTGTGATGAAAACACTCTACATATGCCTCTACTCTTCACATTTGGCAAGGCTGAAGCCTGGTATTGAAAGTAGGTTCCAGGGCCAAGTGCTGGTAAACTGTGGTTTAAAATAAATCTTGACTCTGCTACTTTTAATACACAAAGTGCTTTACAATCATGATTTAATTCATCTTCACAAATTCCTGTGTGGCAGTTTAATAGTATTATTCCCATTTTACAGATGGAAAACTACGACTGAAAGAAAATCAGAACCAGTGTAATGTTATGGCTAAGGCCGCAATCACCTAATATTCACTTACCTGGGAATAACTCCCATTGAACTTGATGGGACCTACTTCTGAGTATATATATGTGTACGTGTGTTTATTAGAGTTTTACATCACCTTCCATGTTTATGGATACTTGCATAGGATTATTCTGTAACAGTATGAGACATGGACTGGTACGTCGTCTGTTCAAATTTGGCTGCAGCCATGAACTCACTAGATGGCCATAGGCAATCCACTATTCCTTCAGCCCTAGCTCCCATCTACAACAGGGAGATAACAACATTGACTTACCTTACAACAGGGGTTCCCAACCCCTTCCCAGCTGAGTACCACCTTCGACACCACTCTCCTTCTGAGTACCACTGAAAGTGACTGGCGATGACATCATCACCAGTTACTTCCAGGTTTTCTGGTTCTCAGAGGCCAGAAAATGCAGGGAGGAGGGCTCTAAGAAGATGAGAGGCTCGGCCTGAGAGGCCGTTCCTGAGAGGCTCGGCCAAAGGCAGGAGCTTCTTGGGAGCAAAAACGCGGCACCAAAAGTGCCGCGTCAGAGTGGGGTTCCAGTGGTCCAGCGATCTGAGTACCACCAGCAGTCAGCCGAAGTACCACTGGTGGTACTAGTACCACAGGTTGAGAACCCCTGCCTTATAGCATTGTTGTGAAGATTACTGGTCGTGTGTGTGTAAAGTGTATTTGAAAACTTATTATTCACCAATAACAATGAATTAGTCCCACAGCAGAATGGAGATCCAAATCCAGTTCTTCTGCTAGTTCAACTTGTTATACCTAAACATGTGGGAGAGCTGCTTGTTTTACTATCTAAAAACCTCATTTTCCCTCCAACATTTTATTTGTTATATATGTTACTTCAGACCTTTCCCAAAGGCTGAGGGCAAATTACTCAAATACTGTTTGAACTGACTCATTATCATAATCAGACCTCTACAAACTCAATATTTCCTTGAGAAGAATAAGGAACAATTTGCAGTGGTAATTCCAATTTTGTCCCAGCTCTTCAAGCTTGAAAAGATAAAGTGCATCAATAATATCTGATATTTTTCACAACCAGGTGTTTCTAATATATCATTAATAGTCTAGCAATTTGACAGAAATTGTCAACTTGATCAATATTCATTTGATTTCTGATACTGTGCTGCCACAAATGCAGTTACAGCGCAATCCTGACTAAGGATCTGGCCAGCGGACCATGGCTGCCTGCCGGATCCTGAGCCCAGGCTGCTGTTGCACAGGCGGGCTGGAGGTCTACTCAGGGAAGGGGACATTCGTCCCCTTCCCCAGGTGTAAACCAGGGCCAGCCTGATAGGCCACCTCGGATTTCCGCCAGCTAAATAGCTGGCGGAAGTCAGAGGAGGCCGTATAAGGGCCTAGCCACCCGGCGGGGACGGGGATTATGGCGGGAGCCATCCCCCACCCCCTACCGGGCTGGCTAGTCCAATGGCCCCCTCCCTCACCCGACGGACTGTCCACGCGGCTGCAGACAGGAGAGCCTACCTTCCTCTGGCGGCCGCATCCCGGTCTGGTGATGGAGTGAGGGAGGCCGGCATTGTGCCGGCCTCCCTTACTCCCGAGGCGTCGCAAATGTGCTTTAAATTTACGGCACATTCGTGATGACATCTTGGAACGGCGGAGTGCTCTCTCCGCCGTTCCGGTAGATTGCACCCTTCCTCATGCAAGTTCAAGCTGCGACTATACCTCATAAGGGGGGGAAGAGTACATAAGAGTAGAGAGTGTCTCCAGGGAAATCAAGAGAACACAAACTCAATTACTGTACCAGCTTACAGCTTTTTATATACAGCAGCTGTAGCATGCTCTTTGTTGTTGTCTCTTTTTCTATACGTAAGAAAAGAAAAACTCTTTAGACTTCGTTCTGCAATTGAGGTAACCTGCCAGCCAAAAAGAAAGAGAATTGGCCACTCAAAGGAACAAATTGCAAACAGAATTTTCTGCATATATACAGTATTTTGCTTAGACTAGAGGTATGTGTCTTATCTAGATAAGTAGCCTCCACCTGAGATTGCTTGATCTCTGATGCCTTCTGTAACAACTAAGGGTGATTGCGACCAGTGAGCACATCTGAATGCACTAGTCCTGGGACTGTTTCTACAGTAGGAGAAATGCTGTTTTTTATCTCATGCTTCTCAAAACTAAAATATACCCCTTACTCCCTAGCAGGCATAGTCTTGCAGATTTGGAGATGTATGGTCTTGTCTCTAATAAAATTTTCCTTAGTGATATTGTCTTGTTATATATGTAATTTAAACTTTTAAAACTTTATTCATAAACCGTTAAATTCTTTTCTAGTCGGTATCAATAATGAATTGCCCCTCCCAATTTCCAAAAACTTCAGATGGTAATGAGCTACAAATGAACCTGTTGTGGATATTGGAAAATAAGTACAATGCAGTCTACAGGGCACCAGAGGGCCAAGAGGCGACCTGTCCCAGATGTTTACTTTGTGCCTCTTTGACCTGTTGGGGTGTGTCTCTACCTGGCTTCCTTCCTCTCTTCTCTCTCCTCCTGATCCTCCAAGCATGCAAACCTCTCTCCATGAGTTCTGACCAGTCACATGGAGGTCCACTGTGCGATGAGGTCTCTCACAGCCATGCAAAGGGAATAGCTCTAGGATTCCTTGTTCCAAAGTTTAGGACCTATACAGCCAACAAAGATTTTACATGCTGCTTGTGAACTGTTAATAAAGCATTGTTTTTTCTTTGATACCTTTTTTCTCCCTCTGCTCCTATTTTATTCTAAGAAGCAATCTAGTGGGGGCTTGGTGGGTTGCTTCAGGAAAAAGTATATTCCACTTTATAATGCTTCTTAATATAGACGCCTAGACCCCCCCCCTTTTTTCCATCAATAGAAAATGAAATGGGGAGGCAGAGTGGCAGACTATTGTTGGAGGTCTTTAAACAGAGGCTAGATAGCCATCTAACTATCGGTGATATTGTAGCTGTGGACAGCCTGTATTGGCAGGGGTTGGACTTGATGTCCTTGAAGGTCCCTTCCAATTCTATTTTTCTCTCTACTCAACCTTTGGCACCCCTGTTATGGAATTTGATTCCTGGGGGCTCTCCTGGCACCAAGTCTGGTGTGTTCTCAGTAGTAGGTGAAAATGTTTTTACTTGCCAGAGCCTTGTAGATCTGGAATCTTTTATTCTGTTTTATACTGGCACAGTGTCTGTGCTGCTGGTTTTTATCATCTTCTTTTTACTGTTTTGCTGTGCGTATTTCTAGATGTTATAAGGTGCCCTGAAAGACTTTGTTGATTGAAGAGTGGGGCACGCAATATTGCTAATTAAATAAATACTAAATGTATGATCCACAGTTCCACATGATCCTAAAGTTTATCTGCCCTCCAGATGCTTTTAAAAGCTGTCGGATTGCTTTCTTTAGGCAGTAGCTTCATGAGTAGCAGATCTACTTCTTGTACAAAAGCTCCTACAGATTGTCAGCTGAGTTAATATCTTGTCTGTACAACAACATTAGGAGCGGAGACTTGGCTGGTAGGGTTTGGTTTCAGCCATATCCCTCTTTTGTCAGCTGTCAGTGGCTGTCTACCTGCTGTCTGGGTGTTTGACATCTTGGTTACCTGTATACCTTGCAGCTGCTAATGCAGAGTTACTGTGACATGTTTCATCACACTATCAATCAATTTATGCCGATGAAACGTGACGCTGAGACCCCAAAGCTGAAGCTACGGTATTAGTAAGATCAGGCACAAGGCAGTCAGGAAAATCACCCTGTTTCTTCAGTGGCTCTACAACAAATCACAAAAATAAATATCACCCAACAGTTTTATATTTTATATCATTTTTGGTAGCAGAAACATACATTCATTGCTTTCAGAAATTTGTTTGATGGAACCTGATTATAAATGTGCAGAGGATAGCATCCTCAGCATAGATATTTTGGAATATGGAAGGCCAGAAGAAAGATTCCAAAGACTGCAGAAGCTTTTCCTGCCCCTTCCTGGCTTCCGCAGCTACAAGTGTGGGGCTGGCAGCGACAATGCTTTTTCTCTTTGGGGCTATGGGCTGGATGTCAGGTGGTAGGCTGAATGTGGCCTGTGGGCCGTAGGTTGCCAACCCCTGCCATAGGGGCTCCAGGGAGGCATCTTCACGCTGGGCTTTTGCAAACTCCGGATTGCCAGTTCAGAAGGATTTTTAAAAACCGAAGTTGCAATGTTCTATGAAGAACCTATTATTTGTGACTTGTTTTTCTCATTGAAAGAAATCAACCTAATTGTGAGAAATCAAAAGATGACTAAAGACGGCACAATGACACAAAGAGAGTAGAATCAAAGAGAGTAGAGCCTGCAACGCTATAACTAAGTTGGGGTCACTCAGAAGTAGTTAATTAGAAGTAGGATCAGGACAGACCAAAGGAAGTATTTATGGATTTTATTGCCCCCAAATGCAGTGATGGCTTCTAGATGGCTTCAAGAAACTGGTCCAATTCATGGAGGTCAGATCTATCTATGGGTGTTACCCATGATGATAGATAGCTCAAAGAACCTCCCTCTTCAGAGGCAGTCCATTTCCAAGTGCTGGATGCTGAAAGCACAACTGAGGAGGGCTGTTCTCTTCATAATCTGATTTGTGAGCTCCCAGCAGCTGGTTCTTTAATACAGTCTCAAAGTGACAGATCACATTGCCTGAAACTGACAGAGAAATAATATATACATGTAGATTTTCATGGCTTTTTACTATGTACACAGAAGCAATGTTTATGGGATTTCCAGCCATGTGATATCAGCTCTTAAATTGAAGAAATAAAGAATATTCTTACAACTTTGTCTGTCCTGTCGAGGACAGGAATCTCAACAGACAAAGTTGTAAGAATATTCTTTATTTCTTCAATTTAAGAGCTGATATCACATGGCTGGAAATCCCATAAACATTGCTTCTGTGTACAGAGAAATAATAATACATTAGTTCACAAGTGTAAGCCTTACAATTACACTGTAAGGAAAATTATTCTGAAAATGTTGGAAGTGCCCCTCAAAAGCGTTGTTATATATTGCAAAGGAATGGGGCATTAGTGGTGCACAACTGGAAAAACATTTAATAAACTCATTAACTCAAGACTTTGCAGAAAGAATTACGGTATTACTACTAGCAGTTTAAGGCTGCATTGCTGTGCACGGTTCCCTGCCTCTGGAAGAAACCACACTCAGATCGACTGTTAATGAAACTGATGCACACGGAATGAAACCCTACATTCTTCTAGTTCTAGGGTTGTTTTGAAACGTAATAGCTTGTCTAACTTTCGGTAACGTCTAACGTGGCTAACTTGAATGTACGTGCCTCTATACTGTACTTAAATAAGAGAACGGAAAACCTACTTATTTTCCGAACATTCCTTGCATTGTTTACAGCTTACCACAGACACCACGAGATTAAAGAAAGCTACAAGTCTCTCCCCTCAGCAGCTTCTGCAGCTACTGTAGAATCCAACTAACGGGAGACGTCACCACGCCAATCCCACCAAGTAGACGAAATTCGGACGTCACACGGGGAAGGAAAGGGAGGGGGAGAGAGCGCTCTTAAATCAACCTATGAGAGCTGCTGGAAGTAGCGATTGACACCCGAGAGCCTCAATGGGGGTCACGGTGGCCGTCGAAAATGAACTTTGGGCAACTCCGCTTAGCCAATGAGGTCAATTCGGAGGCAGTGCTGGTTTCTCCCTCCCTGGCTCCCCCCCCCCCTCCGGTGTGTGCAAAGATTAGGTTGCGATCTAGCAGTGGGAGCTGCCTTCTCTACTCTCCCTCTGTCTCTCTCTTCCCCCTTTGCCCTACTGTAGCTGTGCTTCAGCAGGGAGCATTGGAGACCGGCGGCGGCGCTGACTGGGGAGGGGAAGCATCAAGAAGCCAAACACCAAAAGACTCACAAGCCTTGCAAGAATGGACCATTATGATGACTCTCAGCAAACCAATGACTATAGGCAGCCAGAGGACGACTGGGACAGGGATCTACTTTTGGATCCAGCTTGGGAAAAGCAGCAGAGAAAGGTAACCTGCATCTCACTCGCTCTCACCTTCCTCCGGCCAAGGGTGGGTGGGAAAGTGTTGCCGGAGGCTGCAGAAACTCCATTAGGTGAAGCATTGAACTGGGAGGGGTGGGCTAAGAGCATCTCGCTGGACATCGTGGAGGAGATTCGGGTGTGCTGTGAATCGGCACATGCTTCCTTACCTCGCCGCCTCCCCCCCCCCCAGCTCCATGCTGTAGAGATCCCACAGCACTACAGCTGCTGCTGCTAGGGAACTGGTGGCAGTACAGCTTTCCTATCTGAAGCCCTATATCGCTGCCTGCGCCGCCCTCTCGTTGCTATCTCACTTTGAGCACAAGCCTATGTCTGTCTACTCAGAAGTAAGCCCCATTGAGTTCAACGAGATTTACTCCCATGTAAAGGTGTATAGGATTGTAGCCCTAATAATTTCAAAGCTGCTCTTTCTCTCCATCTGTGTGTCAGGGAGGAGGGCTGTGGTGATGGCAACACGCAACCCAACCCGGCTAAGGATTTGTCTCCACGGGAGATCTTCCTTTTCTCCATCTGGCACGGAAATAATGCCATGCGTGAACCGGGGCGCCCCGCTAGCTGTGCAATCACATAATCAATGATTCCAATTCTTCAGAAATTATCATCATGGAGCATTGATTGATTGATGTCTTGGCTAGTTAGTAGGTGATAAATATCCGTAGGACTAGACCATTTTGTGAGATTGCGCTTAGTTTGCGTGCAACCTTTTTGAAAAGAAAATGCATTTTTTAATTTTTCAAATGCAGGAAAATATTTGGTTGCTGGAGAAGGGAACGGAGGTGACGTGCGTGGGAAGGCGGGTTGCGGCGTGGGGGGGGGGAGTGATGTTGCTGAAATAACATGATGTGTGATGATGAAAGTGTGGTGGAAGATAAAGAAATGGAACCGTTTGTGTTGCTCAATTCAGCAGCCCAGAAGTTGGCTTCTCCTCCTCCTCCTCCTCCTTTGCAGAAACAGATGTTTTCCCTACCAGCGCCGGGAGACAGGCTGGCTCTGCTTGGGCCCCCTTGGCGTTTCGCAATGCAACCGACAAAAAGCCACCTTCCCGGAGGGGCTGGTCAAACAGGGAAGTGCTGCCGTTTGTAAGCCCAGCTGCTCTTGCTGCCGCTGCCTGGACTGGTTAAGGGCGCTCTCCCTCCCTCCCGCTCCCTCCCTCCCTCCCCGGTCGTCTGAAGCTGGGCTGTGCCCCGAGGGAAGGGAGGTGTGCAGGTACAGGTAACATGTGTTCCTGCTACAAAGTGTCATTGTAAACTGCAACAACTTCCTCTGCCAAAGAAAAGTTACCCGCCAAGGAAAGTTGTTGTTTTCGGCAGGGATTTTGCAATTGCAGCGGCGGATCTAGGGAGAAAACAGAAATCTCGAGTGAGTGTAGAAAGTGAAGGAAACCAGGAGATCCGACTCTTTCCCCCGCGCCCCCTCCCGTTCTTTCCAGGACTGTATTCCGGGAGACCGGAGTAGTCGCGTCATATTGTCTTCAGCGATCAAGTTGATTGACCGAATGACTCCTTTCGGGTTGTGTGGAGAAGACGCGCTCTCCCCTCCTTTCGCCATCCGACAAGTATCCCTTCACCCGCGGGCTGGTGGCTCACTTCAGTTTTGAATGGTGCGGTTTTTAGGGCTGGGCTTGTGCAAAGCTCATGTCCAAAAATGGTAACATTCATCCCATTTTTAAATTTAAGGAGGCGGGGGAGAGAAGTTAGGAGGCGTTCTAGCTTCTTCATACTTTTTTTTTTTGTCCCAATAACCAAAGGCATCCTGTATTAGCTCACTCTGGAATCCTAAGCCCTTAAACATTTCCCCTTAGTCATTTGTCAGGCAGTTAGAAAGAGGAAGAAAAAAACTTTGGGCAAAGTTGCCTCCTATCAGTATGTCACTTCTAGGTCACTTCTAGGTGTTCTTGCCACTTTTGTATCCGTTAAGCCATCTAAAGGAAGTTTTTCTTACAAGGATCTCTTGAGTGGATGTGGGAATATGTCGGTGGGAACATGCTAATTAAAGCATACTTTGTTGTTCCCCTTGCCTAGTTTTAAAAAGAATGTATCTATACTTTAAATGATGTGCTTTCAATGGAGACGTAAGTTAATTAAAGAGCTCCTGTCATGGTTTGCATCTTAGCTTGAAAAGGCTTCCTAGCAACAATAAAGGGAGGTGAAATAAACCATGAAAACAAGGATACTTATTAGAGAATAGAGTTTGTGGTGGGTGACCTTAGCTTGACAATAAAGAGGAAAGGAGTGGTAATTTAATTCCCAGTCCATGTGGTGGGAATGTGAGATTGCTGGCTGATGGGATCTACCAGCGTTAGCTCCTGAGTGTTGCTCAGGGGGAAATTTTACTTTTGATCAGCCTCAGAATAACTATTGGCAGGTGACCCTCTATTCTCCCCTATTTTTAAAGTTGTGTTGATTGGGAGAAATTCTGTAGATCATGTCCTGTGAATAGAGCAATGAGATTTGTCTCTAAAATTTCATATACAGTTTCTTTGTATCTGTTGTTTTTACAATTAACAACAGGCAGAATGTACATGAAACCAACCATCCTACAAAGACAATAAATGAAACAAAATCCTTCTTCATAAAATTAAATGTCATAAAAGCTCGTAATTGCAACAGAAAATATCAGATACAATTAAAACAGAATAACAGAAACATTTCTAAGATGTCTCTTGTAACATTAAACCTGGGTGAATTTTTATATAAATATTTTTTTTCCCCTTAGAAGGTGGGTTTTGGTAATGAAGTCCAGAGCATTGGTGCTCCCACTGAAAAGGCCCCGCACTGTACCCGGTTCTAATCTTCTGCAGTGAGAGAACTTGAATCAAGACTTCATCTGTCACTCTTAATGGGTGGACAGGTTCATACTGGAGAGCATAAACTACATAGGGATGCAATTCTAAACATACTTTCTAGGGAGTAATTTTAAATCCCACTGAGTACGATTTCCTTTTTATGCAAATACTGTATTCTTAGGATTATGCAGTTAGGTTTTAACAGTTAAAACCTGCACTTTGAACTGGGTCTAGAAACCAACTGACAACAACTACAACCTTTGCAGTATTGCAAATATATGCTCCCCATAGTCCATCCCCTCAGGAGGAGATCTGATTAATGGATCTTTATTTTAAATCAGTCCAGATTGAATTTTCCTGTGTGCCAAACACTTGGGGCTACCTTAGAAAACTAATGGTGGGAAATGTATTGAAATTTGCTCTTCACATTTTTCCTAATATTCAGGGTGTTTAACAGCACTTCCATACCTTCTTACTCCTAGCAGCTTTGTGTAATGAATCACAGTTCCTTTTTTAAAATTTTATTTTAATACATGGGAAATGAGTCCATGGTTGGGCTCGGAGCTCAATCACAAGTTGCAGGTCCATTTCTAGCTACCCTCTGGATCAAACCAGTACTTGGACCAGTGGCCTGAAATGCTCTTTGGTGTTTCTCCGTAGACCAATTCTTCTTAAACGGCAAAGCATGGGATAGCTTTGTAAAGAGAGATGCAAATAATTCTGCATGCCTTTTTTGGGACTAATACCTATAAGTGTTCAAGATTTCCCAAGTTGTTGGTCTTGATCACCTTTGGGTCTTCTGAAAGGGAGGAGTGCTATCAGGGGTCCCTGTCTGATGCTGATCCAGTGACTTCACAGTAGAAATCTAGTCTGTGGGAAGGAGAACGTGTAAGACCAGGGAAGAGAAGCCATTGGAGCAGGGAAAGCAGCATGTGTAAGGTGCAAAAAAGAAGGTAAATGTGTGGGGGCCTAAGCGTGGAGAATAATCGATTCTGGGGGGCCAAGGAAGTTTAGCAAGTTAGAAGGAGCTGTGATTAATCAAGTTTGAGGAAATGCTGCATCAAACTTTTAGATAATTACTACACACTACAGTATTATCTAAGGTTCTTTTCTGCTTGCAAGTGAATACAGGATCCTTCCATCACTCTTAAGGCACTATTCTTTTGTACATGTGAAGCCAGCATTTAGAAATTTAATATTTACTATTTCCGCATCTCCATTCAATTAATTCAATATTTAATATTAAAAATCACTAAATAACAATTAAAAAGCAACAGCGAAGACAGACTTATCCAGACAGGATGCTAAATGATAGTTTACAGTGCAATCCTGCCTAGGAACTGGCCGGTGGCCCATGGCTGCCTGCCGGATCCTGTGCACCGGCAGCCAGCGTAGCTGCTGGGCAGGAGGTCTACTCGGGGAAGGGGACACTCGTCCCCTTCCCCGAGTGTAACCGGGGCCAGGTCCTATCGGCCTCAGATTTCCGCCAGCTGTTTTGCTGGCGGAAGTAGAGGAGGTCGTGTAAAGGCTCCGGTGCCCGGCAGGGGACAGGATTTGGCCGAAGGCCATCCCCCACCCCTCCCGGACCACCACGGCCAATGGCCACCTTCCCCCGCCCAGCGATCCGCCCAGCGGATCCTGACTTACCTGGGTCCGGCGGCCGTTGGGAGCTCCGGAGCAGGGAGGCCGGCCGCTCCACCGGCCTTTCCTGCTCTAAAGTAGTCGCAAACGTGCTTTACACTTGTTCCGGCGCCGGAGACTTTAGTAGGGATTGGGCTTGGCCCTTCCCTTCCCCATCCATATTCTCCTTGCATACGGTGATGCAACATTTTCCATTCTTGGTTTAGTGGCAAACTACTGTTTGCCATTTTATTCAGACCTGGGAGACTGTGGCTTGAACAAATTGTATTTGTCTGCAAATCAATATTGGAAAGCAGAGGGAGGCGGAGAGCTGTAGTATGCGCGCCCAAGGCTTATGTCTACTCATAACAGCGATCAAGCTTCAGAAATAGGAGGAATAAAATTTAATCATTCATTCACTTGGCACCAGAAAACAAGTAGAGTAGATGTCTGCCAAGTGTCTTTGGGGGACAGTACAGTATTCCAAAACGGGGGCACCACTGCTGAACAGGCCCTCATCATCATCCACCTCCTCTCTGATGGCAGTAGCACCCGGAGCAGGCCTGAGTGGCACATCTAAAAGAGCAGGCAGATTCATGCAGAAGCCGGTGGAAATGTTTGTTACTGGTCACTATAAGGTCTGTGTTCATCTACTGTCTTCAGGGCCGTGTGGGTCTCAAATAAAATTGTCACTCAGTTGTCATCAGTGGCTTTTCAGAGGAGAAAGTGGTAAGAACAAGGTTTCTCCCTGCACAGCATGCTTGTTTCAGCAGCTTGCTTTTTTAGCTGTGTTTGAGCAGGACTAGCACTTATAAATACTAGAAGAAAAGATATAGACCCTTATCCAGGCATTTCAGGTAGTTGCGTGGCTTTGCACTTCATCAGCAAGGACAGCTTTAAGCCAATCAGGCCAATTGCTCCCAATTGGGCCCCGAGCCCATGGGGGCCCCATGCTAGGGTCATCTACTCTAGTCTTGTCAAATACAGCAATGTGCTTAGAAGATTCATTTGGTCCATTAACTTACATGCACTTTTCAAGCGCACATTTTGATTGCTTTCCATTCTACCGTAGAGATATAAAGTCATAAGAACATAAAGAACATGCTTTCTGTGCCGTAACTCTCAGTTCAGTTTGCAGAATGTGAGACAAAACAAGTGTGCTTTTCATGGGCTCCTGCCAACCCCACAACCTCATCTGTGGAAAGACAGGCAAAGGAAAGACAGGCATGGGCTGAAGTCCCCAGTATACATGGAGGGTGCATCTATCTCGCTCTCCAATGTCTCAGCTCAGCACTACTCTCCTCCCCTCCAAATTTCCTTAAGAACCTTTTGAAGGCTCATCCTAGTAGCATCGATATCCATTTAAAAGAGAGGGGGAAGAATAGCGGATAGTGCTCATTCCAACTTTTCATAAATTTCTATAACGTCTTCTGTGTGTCCCATGGTTGGGGGACAGCGACACTTGTATGATGGGATTAATGTGTTTTTCTCTTTTAATACCAAAATATTTTGGAAGTTTCTCCTAGTTGAACTGCTTGACTCTCTTCCAATCACCTCCTGAACCCTTGGTCTCAAGTAAGCATTATCCTTCTGAACCAACCCTTGGAGAACTTTAGTAGACTAATTAAAGCCTCTGCTAATATAATAGCACTACTTTATACTGCAAACAGGCTAGGGTCTACTCTACTGTTTGTAAAGTCATTGGTTCTTAACTGCACGTCCATGGTAAGTATATGCTGTCAATAATCTTGTACAGCTAACCAATAATTTTGAACCAGCTAAATTCTCCAGGTTCCATAAGTCATTCATAACCAAAACAGCCAGGTTACCAGGTAGCTGTTCTTTTCAGAAAACTGTACCCAAACATGGCATCTCAATAAACAGTAGCAGCCTTGTTTTAGGAACACTTCAGCATAAAAGTACAGTATAATCCATGGAAAGGTAAGAAGTGAGCTTGACTCGGATCTGAGAAAATAATACAGCTTCTCAAGCTGTCCTGTGCACTGACTTTATCTTCTTGATAGGATCAAAAGTATGTTTTAAGGTGGGCTTCCTTAAGGATGATTGTGCAGGTTTATTTAAAGTGGCCACAGTAAATTAGTCCTGCAGGAAAGAAATTCTTCAGTTAAAAACAGCTAATTAATGCTAATTTTGTGTTGTCTCAAGTCCTCTTCTGCTAAATTACACAGGAATATATTGCCATCAGGTTCATTACGTTAGCCCACGAGTCTGTAAAAAGGCAAACCTGTTTAACAAAACTATAATCTTTTTATGACTTTAAGGGAAGGCCAGGCAGCATAGAGGAAGACCTAAGTAACCTGAAACATAAATTGAGAAGAAGTATGGGGTGTGTGCGTGCGCGTGTGTGTGTATCTCTGGGAATCTTTAATATAAGGGTTATGCATTTATGCCCAGGATTCTCGCAAACCGTTTTGCAGGATTTGCACATAACACAGGGTATTTTAATGCACAGTGCCCTACATATCACTTTAAAGTGCCAAGCAAATTATACTGTGCTGTGAATTCCCATAAGGATCCTAACAAAATAAGCACGTTATTTTAGAGTCAAGGTAGTTCCTTGTATTGCATTTTGCAGACGTGGGAGGCTTTCCTGTGTTTGCATACATAGATTGATGAAAGTATCTTGTACTGTATTACGAATTCATACACCAGACATGTGCCCTGTGGAACTGTTTTCTAGAGTTTAGGTTTCATTGGGTTTGTCAGAGTCATGTGAATATGCTACTAATTCACACAAGATATTAGGTGCCGTGCAACTGAACACTAATTTTGAAACACTTCCAAGTTGCACAAACCGCTTTCAGTCAGGTGATGAAGGGAAGAGTTGAGTGCTTTCTTTGCTGAAACTGAAACAAAGGCAAGCTGCAAATCTAGATCTCCCACATGCACTGTCTGGCTGGGAAGGGCCGGGGTGGGGGGAATGTTGTACAGTGACTCAGATCCTCTCTGAAGGGTCAGTCTCGGAAGGTGGTGCTGCTCAACACCATGGCCTTTGACTTATATGACCCACAGTATTCTAATTTGTCCCCCATGCTATTTAACAATATCTCTACACAAAACCTCTGGGGAAGGTCATCCAGGGGTCTGATACTGGGTGTCGTCAGAATTAGGTAGGCATCTTGGGAGTACTCCTGATCCCAGCCTTGCTCTGGATTTTCAGCTGGCTGCTGCTGCTGCCAGGGGTGCCTTTGCCTAGCTTTGGCTAGTGTGCCAGCTGAGCCCATTTCTGTCTCAGGCAGACCACAGTGATCCACATGTTAGTTATCTCGCAATAACTAACTGCAACACGTAATGCATGAGGCTACTTATAAAGACTGTTTGGCAACTTCAGCTGATAGAGAACGTAGCTGCTGGGTTGATGATAGCTGCTCAGTTATATGATCATTATATGATTGCATTAGCCTCTGTCAGTGCAATTGCATTGGTTGCCAGTATGCTTCCAAGTGCTGGATTTTACCTGTAAAGCCTGCCATGGCTTAGGATCAAAATATTTCCAGGACCACCTCCTTCCATATGAGTCTGCCTGTTCAGTAAAATTGTTTTAGGGAGGCTGTTGCAGGTCCCACCACATTCGCAGCGCAATCCTCAGGAAGTGCCTGGCGCTGGAATGAGCATTCCGGTGCTGGGAGATGTCGCGAACGTAAAGCACGTTCGCAACGACTCTCGAGCAAGGGAGGCCGGCGCAGAGGCCGGCCTCCCATGCTCCATCGACGGAGTGCCCAGCGGCTGCCGACGAGTCCAGGTAAGGATCCGGCAGGCGCGGTCGAGCATCCCCTTCCCCGAGTAGACCTCTGGCCCAGCGGCAGCCTGGCCGCTGGTGCTCAGGATCCAGCGGGCGGCCCTGGGCCGCTGGCCGGATCCTTACGTAGGATTGCACTGTCTGAAGTATAGCTGAGAGAGCATTCACTGTGGTAGCTTCCACCCTGTGGAACTCCCTGCCCCATGTTACCATTTTCATGTCAGCTGAAAATGTATCTTTTTTCATCACACCTGAACTGATTCATATGACCTTTTGTTTCTTCTGGTGCTGTGTCTTTTATTTTTTGTAAGGCATGTTTGCGCCTCCTCGAGAGCTGGGAAGGCCGGCACCAGGCCGGCCTTCTCAGCTCCGGTGCTGGGAGGACCCTGCCAACACCGGACCCAGGTAAGTCAGGATCCAGCGGGGGGTGGTGGTTTCCGGGCGGGGGAGGGTGGCCATTGGCCCAGGGAGCCCGGGAGGGGGCAGGGGACAGCCTTCGGCCATATCCTGACCCCCGCTGGGCGCTGGGGCCTTTACATGGCCTCCTCTTATATCCAAGGATGCCCATCCAGGCGGCCTCTGTACACACTTGGGGAAGGGGACAAGTGTCCCCTTCCCCGAGTAGACCTCCCGCCCGGTGGCCACACTGGCTGCCAGTGCACAGAATCCAGTGGGCGGCCATGGCCCGCTGGCCAGATTCTAGTCAGGATTGCGCTGTGAATCTGTAAGGAGAAAGGCAGGGAATACATTTTAAAAATAAAATAAATGTACAGTAATTAGATCCTCCATGGTCAGAGGCAATGTAGCTCTGAATACCAGATACTAGGGAAAAAGAACACTACTGCCCTCGTGCCTTTCTTCAGAAATCCAGGGGAATGCAATTCCCTCATGAACTTCCTAGCCCCACAAAGCACACAGTGCTGTGTGCGTAACTTCTTCACACAATACGTAATTTAACTTGTGGAATGCAGTGCCACCAGGCATGGTAATGCCCAGTGGCTTTGAGAAGGATTCAATGCATTCATCATGGAGAATCGCTTCATCAATAGCTGCCTGTTCTGGCCGTTATTGCCAAATGGAGCTTCCAGATTCTGAGGCGACCCGCTTCTGAACAGCAGATGCTAGGGACAGGTCACTGAGGAAGGCCATGCCTGTGTCACGCCTTGGTTGTGGGCTTCCTGGTTGACCATTGTTGGAAACCGAATGCTGGACTAGACAGGTGTTAGTCTGTCCTAGCAGGGATCTTAATATATATCTTTTGTAGCCATCAAACCCAGCTAGTACTTCTCTGCTCCACAAGGTATTTTCTCTCTTTACAGGCTCATTCTTCCCTCACTTGACCCCCACACTTTCATTTCACTCACACATCCTCCCTCCCCCCCCCATCATTTTCCATTTCCATAGTTAAATAGGGTGGATTGATTTAAATCAATCTGTCATACATTTCCAAAATAAGCATACTTGCTAACTGGCCAAAGAGGCACTTTTCCAAGTGGTGCTCCTCTTATACTTAGCAGGGGGAGAGTAACTGTCCCTCTTCACTCCACCACTGTTTGCTGGTGTATCTTCTGCATCTTTTAGATTTGTGAGCCCTTTTGGGACAGGGAGCCATTTAGTTATTTGATTTTTTTTTCTGTAAACCACTTTGTGGACTTTTGCTGTTGTTGAAAACCAGTATAAAAATATTTTTATTTTTATTATTAATAGCTTGCAAGAACCCTGATTAAAACAAAACAGAGTCTTATTGTATTACCTGGAAGCATCATTTGACACCTTTGCTCATGCAACTCACTTGGTGTTTGCAGCACACAGTTATGACTGTCTAGGGGCAGGGGGAAATTGTGAAGTTAATCCATTTCTAGTTGGCTCTCTATACAAGTATTATTGATGAACAATAAGCAAATCTCTTGCTTGATGTCTAAAGTCAGGATCTCTAAAGAATCATGAAAGTAGTTCAGTGAGCTCAGTACAACTGTACAAGGGAACTGGAGAGGGTTTTTTTTTTCTCGGGCTCTAGTCCCCTCCTCCCCACATGGCAAACTGTTCTTGAAATACCTGGCATGTGAACTTACAGAGGCACTTACTTGGTTGGCTGATTTTCAAGGCAGAATACAAGACTAGATGGTCTTGACTCTGAAGGAATCGAGTTATGTTCTTATGCAGCAACCAAAATCGGTGACCACTCCTCTGCTTCGCATGTACTGAAAATGTTTTCTTTATAGATTCATTTTCCCGTCTAACATTTCATTCCCCAGAATTAATGTTCCCATCTCCTTCTCTCTGCCACTTCTCCTTTGATCTCAGAGGCTAGCAAAAATGGACAAAACTCCATTTTGTCCTGTGCCCCACAAAAATAAGGAAAACTCCCCTTTTCTCACTTCAATCATCCCAGCTCTCCAGTGCAACCTGATCTATAGTGCCTCTGTTGTTCCATCTTTAGGTGAAAGGGACAGGACTCGGAGAACAAAGAACATTGAAAGACAACAGGAAGCTGCTGTCCAGCCAGCAGCCCCCCACAACAACAGAGCCATTCTCCCTCCAGTACACTTCCTGTCCTCCATGATCATGTTATGACAGTGCTGGCATGGTTGTGGCTCTAAGGCTTAGTGGCACTTTTGGAGTCATTTTTTGAGAAAACCACACCTATTTATTTAGATCCCATGCACGTACAATGGCATGACATTACAACTGAGTGTGGTTGGACACATGAGCATTCGTTTTTGTTTAACATGCCTGTGTGTCTTTCTAAAATAGGTGGTGCGGTGCCCTGTGCATTCCGTATATAAAGCTAAATGTTGGCAAACAGATCAGTGATGATGTTGTATTGCAAAACTGGGAACCTGGGCTGTGACATTAGTTGTGGATGCCTGCGAGGTTTGCTAATGGCTGAACAGAGCTTTAAAACTAGGCCTCCCTCTTTCAAGTCCCACACAATGTCTGCTAGGCTGCAGCAGCTACTGAAATTAAACAGTACTAATTGCTGCCTGACATTGCTGCCTTACTGCTGAGTAGACATGCATAGGATTGTGTGGTTACAGTTCAATGGAATCTATTCCCAGGTAAGCGTGCATAGGATTGCAGCTAGGAATAAATACCAGGCAAGGTAATCCCAATGCTTAGTTTCCTAGCCACACCGTGAGCTTCTGTACAACAAACTGACAAGCAACTGGCTTATAAAGTCTTCCTCCAAGTGACTGATGTGCACATCCATTCTCTCACCATAATGCAATTCCCCAGAAGTTGCCTCCTGCTGGAAATATTCATATGACTCAGTTAGAGGTGGACCTGGTCACACTGCCACTGTGTGCCTGGAAATAATGCTTGTTTTTTTAGCCACACAGCACAGAACAATTACAGTGGAATATAGTTTTGATTGAAAAGGTTCTATCTTCAGGTGTGGCTTCCACATTTTATTTCTCTTCTGTTCCTTCTCGGTCAAGAAACTGAGCTTTCTGAACACACGCAATTGAGTGGATCTATCGATCAGGCGTCTGGAATGCAGAGAGGCTCACTCTTCTCACTGGATAATATATATCGCAGCCTAGTAAATAAGTCCGCAAAAGAGTCTAGCCCACTATGTAAACAGTAGTCATTTGTAGCACATTGATGGGAAGGAGAAAACAAAGAATAATTTCTCTTATACTTTACAAAAACGTTCCTGCAAGGTGCATGGAGGTGAGACTTATTTTGGCCTTTAAGTCAAAAGGTGGGATAAAAAAACAAGAAATAAATACATGATTACTGTAGATAAGTGAACAGAAAATACTAGCAGTTTGCAGGGACCGGGTCCTTGGAAATCTACACCATTTTTAAGGTGTTGTAAGGACTTGCAAGTACTGTAATTTCTGTTTTAGGAAGAGATTGGATTTTGAGAACAGGCAATTGACTCTGATGATGGTGTCCAGACATCTACGTTGTTTTCTGACATAACCTAAACCTTCTTCAAGCTATCGGGTTTGTCAAGAATGACAGTGTCTGTACATTGTTCCAAATCTACAGTAGATGTAGGCTGCATCCATCCTGTTTTGTTCCTTTGGTATGTTATTATGAGATACTAGCAAGAAGAAGAACTCTGAATCTTGATGTTTCTGCTGTCATGTTCATGGGGCCTGAATGTTGCAGTCTTGGTTATAACTCATCTCTTTCTCATAGGAACTCATCTCTTTGGTCCTCCAAAGGTGTGTCCGTCCGTCCCCCTGTTATCCCACTGAAGAATGCAAGGATGTGACTGTTTTCCATATGTGGCGAGCCAAGTTTGAGTTCATTCTTGGCAAAAGCCCTGAATTTCATAGTCTGTATTCTGCCAGAGAACTCCCTGGCATGTGCTCCTCCTAACACAGGCCAATTCCTCTTCCCCTGTCTTTTGATTTGATTCCAAATAGAGAAACTAAACTGTAGAAATAGTAGGGCACCCTGAGTCTGGTGCCGGGCTGAGAAGTGGAGAGCCTGTAAGTGTGCCTCTAACAAGGAAGTGCGTTTTTTGAATGGAGAAGGCTTTTGGAAAAGGTTTTATTAAATTATTATTATTATTATTATTATTATTATGGGGTTGATAAGAAGATATTTGGACAGACCCGGTGCCTGTCCCTGCTAGCTCTGTGTTTGATGCAGAAAAAACACTGCACTTCCTTTCACTTCCCACATCACAGTGGTGGTCGCTCTCCAAGTTGACAGACATGCCAATTTCTTTCTGTTGTTTAACAGAGAATCTCCTGAGGTACCCACTCAAGATCACTTAATTACCCCTTAACATGTCTTTGGTAAACAAAATTAAGATGATTAAAGAAATAGCAAGACATTATTTTATCTGTATATGAGTATGATTGCAAAACCTGAGATGGTTGTTGTTCTGGGTTAATTAATCCAGAAGTAAAGCTGTTCTTGCTATCTTGTGAGCACATTCATGCTTGCTTGCTCACATACCCAACTGGAGAAGGAGTCTCTGATCATGGTACATCCCCCAATAAATGGCAAACAGATCGGTGCAGAAAAATCAGGCTAACTGGCCCAAGCTATCTACAGGATTGTCTCCTTTCAGGCAGCCATGAGGGGTCTACAAGTGGAGACCTGTGCAACTTTGCTCTCAATGGAATTTATCCTCTCCTTTCTATCTTCTCCCCTTCATTCCTTCTATTACCTTCAGGTCCTTCTCTCTTTTTCTGTTCCACTTTGATTTCCCCCTAGTCTCTCAAAAGCCAGTCTCCAGGCTCTCCCTTTCTTACCCAATCCACAATAACCTCACATCTGCCTCTCAGTTTCAGCTTATCTTTACTCGTCTTACCTGTTGGGGGGGGGGGAGTGCTCAGGCTGCTGCGCATAATGGAGGGAAGAGTAACTAACCTGTGACTAAATCATGCTAGCCAGGAAAACTTTCAACCAGCTGCATAGTCATGTAAGTCAAGAGGAAACTGGGTATTTTTCTTCCCGCACTCCTGTTTGGATACAGCCTATCATGAGGATGTGGCTTGGTTGGCTGTTTCCTGTTCTTGGAATGCTGAGGGATGGGAGTGAAGCCAAGGGCTGATATCATAGTGTTGGCAAATTTGAGGGGTGTTTTTTGGTTTTGCCATTTTTTCCTGTGAGTGTGCACGCTCTGTCCCAAACCCCTTAAATTTGAGAATTGTTTCAGTCACTTGCCATTAGCCTTGGGAAGTACTTCATCTGCTCAAACGAACAAGTATTGGCAGTTTAGACCTCCTAGGCTTTAAGCAAGTGCAGTTGGAGGCAACAAGTTAGGGGTCAGGCTCCATTTTCAATCAGATCCCCAAAGGACTGGCGTTCACAATTTTGAGACGCAAAGAGTTGCAGCTCACTGTCGCATGCAACAGTGTTCGACGCTTAAATGAATGGAATACATTTTTAAATGCATGTTCTTGACTACAATGTAGACACTGCAGTCTGTCAACTCTGTGAATCGAGTTGGAAGCCCCACCAAGATTGTAAACTCTTTGCTTCCAGCAGTATGTTGCTGCACCCTTATTGCTGTCAGCACTGATGCACCCACTCACACATGACTAGTCTAGCGGGCTTGGACATTTCTTTGTAGGAATGCCTTCTGCCCTCACATGTAGTGAGTTTAAAAAAAAACCTGTTTACTGGTTATAAACCAACCAAATGTTCATTTCTATGGTCATAATACTAAGCATTTTTTTTGTATAGCTCTTGTAAGTGTGCAAAATTGTCTTGATGTAGTCCTTGCAGCCACCCTGTAAGGAAGGATTATTATCTCCATATGCATCTGGGAAGTTGAGCCTGGGAGCCTTGCCCGAGGCCATGTGGAGAGCTAACAGCAGAGGCCAGCTTTGAACCTGAGAAGTTCTGACTTGCAGCGCAGTCTCTTTTCCACTATGCTATACCAGCTCTGAGCCTGCTAAGGCCAATATTGCCTCTAGAAGCAGGGCTGTAAACACGGCCGTAGTTCAGTATGGGAAATCTGAAACCTGGCAGGATAGAAAATAGTGGATTGTGTTGGAGTCTAGAATACCTTAAGTGTTAGCCGGCAGCATGTGTATGTCCACCCTGCATATTATAACTTGGCAACACTGCAAGGGTTGTCTCTTTTCATCCCTCTCTTCCTGAAATTCACAGATGTTTGGTTGTGGCAGGGGAATTTTGTATGTCTTGTAGTAGTACTATTGTAATATTTGTATGCTTTTGTATCCTGTCATAAGCTTCTTGTACCTTTTGTCCAAGGCCTCTAGTGTGAGCTGCTGTGCAGAGTTTTGGATCCATAATGGCAATACAAGCACAAAATACAACATCCAAATACAAGCCTGTACATGGAGGCAAGGTGCACCGATGGTTGTGTTGAACCTTGCCGCTGTTGCAAGTCAGTGTGGTGATGTGTACAGAAAGCTGGATAGACTTGGATCTGGGAAGGCCTTTCTCTGTGATCAGAAAAAGTGCTCCCCAGCCATATTTTATCCTTCAAATGATACACACTCACAGTTCAAAGCCAACAGTGTAATAATCAAGGGTAGAAGAGTATTATTGCCCGAAATAACTTTCAGCCTTTGTAGTTTTTGTTTTTCCCTTTGCCCCTGCTTTTTAATTAGGGTGAATATCCCAGTGCTGGATTGAGACAGCAGAGGAATGCACAACCATTGATGTAAGACTTATTTTGAAACAAAGTTCATGAATTAACATAGAGATGATAGATAGAGTTGTGTTGCTTAGTGCTGCTCTCCTAGACAATATCCAGCTGTCCTATGGCACTGGTGCAACCACATTCCACATGGCAATCCCAGCTATGCAGTCTGGAAGAAGTGTTGCATTTCCTCCGGTGCAAGAGATAGCACATCCAAAGAAAGTACAGGTGGGCCCCCATATCCACGGATTTGCTATCCATGGTTGTTAGCCACGGATTGTGGGGACCCCCCGGCTGTTACTTTTTTCCCAGTAAGCTTCATTTCTTCCTTAAACAGGAGAAGCAGCCTCTGTCTGCTTATTGCAGGCAAGTAGAACGAGACTAAGTCCTAGAGAGGCTCTGCAAGGTTAACAGAAACCTTGCAGAGCCTCTCTAGGACTTAATTTCATTCTACTTGCCTGCAATGGAGGCTGCTTCTCTGTTTGTTTTAAGGAAGCAACAAAGCTTGCTGAAAGAAAAATAAGAGCTGGAGGGGGCGTGCATGCCCGCCCACAGGGGAGGCAGGGCGGGGGGCCCTCAGGAAACCATGGAAGGGGGGTTCACTCTTATCCATGGTTTCAAGTATCCACGGAGAGGCCTGGAAATATCCCCAGCGGATATGGGGGGATTACTGTACAATTCCCCCACACAACCCAAGCACAGCCTCCAGGGACGACCTACAGAGTGTGTGCAACAGATGAGCAATGATGGTCACCCCCCTTGTTGCTCTGTGAACAAGTTGTGTAGAATTGCCCTTCTATGGCCAGGGGCTAGCATAGACTTGCTCAAGTCCACACATCCTCTCAGTCTCAGTCCCTAGCTATACAGTGGGAAGAGAAGTCCCCTTGTCAAGGTGAGGACAAGTTCAATCAAAGTTGTGAAGCACTTTGTAATTTATAGAAATTATATCGTTGATAAATAGTCACTGTTGATCAAAAATGTCACCCAAGCATCACTTGTGATTAAACACTGTGGCTGGACAAATGCTGAGAGTAAAGGGAAAGTAATACATGGGTCTATTGAGCCTTTTAAAAATAATAATACCAAAATGCAGTACAGTATTTCTCTTCCTGTTGCTCTTCAGCTGTGAAGAGCAACTGTATTTTTCTGAATCTGAATGAGTCAACCTTCAGTCTCTGCTGATTTATTCAAGGCTGTGAAGCAGAGACACAACCTCCAGTTTCTCCTTCTATTTCTTCTAGTGTTGGATCAAGTAGTGACAACAGTACATTCTCTTCCTCTTTCACCCCATCCTCACCCTGACTGGCCACTTGAATAATCCTCGCTCTCTTTCTCTCTCCCTCTAATCTTCACCATACAGTCCTGGATCCATTGTCTGGTGTTACTAAGCATCCTACTTTGTACAATGGCTAATAAAAACAGCACTAAACCAAATGGATTCCTGTGTAGGAGGGGGAACAGCATGAAGAATATAGAATTCAGGCATCTTGGAAAGCCCAAAACATTGTGAGAAGGGGGGGGGGAGAGAAGGGAGAGGAACAGAAGACAAAAGATGTGATGGTGCTGGAGTACTGGTGCGTCATGCTGCCGAAGTGTTGTCAGCATTCAGACTAGATGTGTTGTGAGGTTGAGTCGGCTTCTTCTTGTGTGTGTTTGACCTATGGTGTGGCTGGGGAAGCAACAGGAAAACCCAGCTGGGATTCATTAAAGGCAAAGGAGAAACATCTCCTGCTGCAGACTTCATTATGGTCTTGGCACATTTTAGGCGTCAAAGCTGTCCGTTCTTTCTTGGAAAGATAAACAAAAAACGTCGCCCTCGACTTGGCCCAAACAGCAATAGGTGTAAAAAGGAGCTGATTTGGCACAAGCTCACTGAATCTGCATGCTCGGTTACTAGAATTCATTATTATTTTGAGCTGGCAATGCACTACTAGGTGCTGTACAGAGCACTGAACGGAATGCCCAGAAGTGAAAGAAGATGGGTGAGAAAATGCAGGACCACAAAGCTGTTTGCAGGAAGGGGATATGACTGAGACGTGGACACCAATGAGCCACGGAGGACATAGAAGGGCTGCTTCTGTGCAGAAGCGTCGCGGGGGTTGGTGTGGTGGTGCGGTGGGCCCCAGGGCGGGAACCGGACGTGGCGGCGAAGGGGCGCGCTTACCTCCGGGACGCGTTCCCTCCGCCGCGTATTCATCCTGGAGTTGGGCCCTCCCGCCCGCCCTGGAGTTGCATCGGCTCCAAAATAGGTTGAAAAATTGGGGGGGGGGGTTGACGAGCCGCGCTGGGCGCACGCGCATCATCACGCTGGGTGCGTGCCGACGGGTCACAACCAGCGTTCCAATTGTCTTTGTTTATTAAATTTAAATGTGAACTTCTCGGGAATTCCAGTCTTGCTCCAAATCTTAGACTCCTATTAATAGAAGGTGAACAGTTCTGATCTTAATGCATTGTGTTGAGTCTTCTGTCTTCTGTGCCACATGCCCTTAAGTCCGACCCACACCGCACGATTTCCGGCACGTCCCAGACGTGCGCGGAGCTGTGTGGTCATCATTCCAGAAGAGAGCAGCTGAATGCAGGAGAGCTGCGTTCTCCCGAGTTCCGGCACGTGCAGAAAGTTGTTTGCTCATGTTTTGAGGGGGTGGGTTTGCGGAGCTACTGCAGCCACCAATCGGATGAGAGGGCAGGATGAAAGGGGTTGTCAATCAATCAGAACTCACTTGAGTCTCCGATTTCTCTTGGATCCATTTTTCCTTCTCACAAAAGTTAGCATGATGAATTCTATTCCCGGCACAAATTATTTTGTTAGTTTTCTCTCCTTCCTGCCCCTCTCTCTCTTCTCTCGTGTATCGGACCGCACTTGTGCTTAGCGAATCACCGCTGCGCTTTCTAAGAAGGCGGGACAACAGGAGGGACTATTCGCTGGAAGACACTCGTGGAGACGAGGTCAGTGTGCAGAGGCGAGCGGCCAGGCACCTACGCTTGCTCGCCGCCGCGCCAGATCTCGTGCGGTGTGGGTCGGCCTTTATAGTGTTGGAGACAGGATGGAAATAATTTTTGAGGCACTTGTGGAAAAGTTTCAGTTCCTCTTCTTTCGCCAGCATTCATGCTGCAGTCATCTTGGAGAAGTGAGAACACCAGACAGTACTTGCTTGGAGACTTTGGTATTAATCTCAGCAAGCTCATAACAGAGTTATATCTGCATTTCTTTAACTCTCATTAAAGTTCAGTAATACAGTGTGTGATTCAAACTGTACTAGGTGCATTTTGAGGGCCAAGAAAGTAGTTTAAGAGATGGATAGAGTCATGAATCTCCCCTTTATCAGTACAACTATGTTAAAGCTGCCTAGCTTTAGACAGCATTGAATTTTCCTTAAGCCCACTTGTCTCTGATGCAGCTTTCTCTGCATCCATGGGGGATTTTTAGCTGCTGGAGGTGTCCTCGGGGTAAGGGGACATTTGTCCCCTTCCCTCAGGTAAGCCCCAGCAGCTGCTATATGGGGCAACCAGGGCTTGTGCCAGCTCAATTGTTGGCACATGTCCGCGTTGCTCCATGAAGGCGGATCAGGCCTGGGAAGGAGCTCAGGATTCAGCATGCGCTGCCACCACTGATCCCTGCCCCCCTCCTGGGCCTGATCTGACCTCCTCCCTGTCACCGCCCTGTTCCACCCACACCCTCCCCTGTTCCGCCCACCCCCGTTTAACCCCCTCCCTGCCTCCCTCCAACCCCCTACACTGGCTTACCTTTTCTGGAGGGCATCCAGCATCCGTCAGCACACGGAGCTGATCACTCACTGCTGGCAGTAGTGGCCGGCTCACACACACTGGCCTAATTGCATTTGCGACAGCCGTAAAGGAGGTTACACTGGCGGAAAGCATGTTCCACCGGCATAATCCTCCAATAGGTTATGTACATGCTTCTCTGTTTGCCATTAATTTGCACTTGATTTGGACTGTGAAAGTAGGTTTTCAGATAGCTTTCTGCACTAGCACCAGGTCTTTGGCTTTCCACAAGGGGAGACAAGAACAAACTCATGTCTGGCTAGTTTGACTTATGAGGGCCCCAGCCCTCTCCCCTCCATGTTTTACACTCTTCTACCATCATTAAGGCTAAAGTCTGTGAGGAAAAGTTCCTGCTCTTTTTTTTTTATGTGCTGCTGTTTTCAGTGCTGTGGGGAGTTTACTTTTCCATTTCAAGCTGTCTGCTTTTGCTCTTAGATGTATAAATGAATGGATAGCGCCATGAAAAGGAAGCAGTGGAAAACAATGCTACTGTTGATGGATGATCGGCTATTATCTCCAAAGTCTGCTTTTTGTATGGTACTTTAATTGTGCCATTCTTAGGGAAAAATAGAAAACACACACACACCCATTGGTGACTAATACTTGCCATCTGTACTACTCCTTAATTGTATTTCAAACATGGCATAATTGGATGATGGGAAGGAAGTTTAAAAGAGTGCATTTGCTATAGTCTCTTACAGGGAACACACAGTCCTTCATCTAGTGTTTCTGTCTACTGTACAGAACCTGACACATGCTGTACATCAATATAGATTGAAGTAGGTGCGGATGGGTGGTCTTGAAGCTAAAAAAAAAAAAAGACCTGGGATTCTGAGGTGTTTGAAAAGTGTTTGTGTTTTGGCCATATATTTTCCCTGTAACAACGAGCAGGTTGAATGGTATATGGAGGACACTGTACAGTATTTTGCACTCTTGTAGTTCTTGCAGCCATAGCCTGATTTTCATTTCAGGAAGTAAGTTCTTGTATCCAAATCATTTGAAGCTTCTGAATGACAGAATCTTTAAGCAACAACCATTTGCATATAATGAAACGACAATGATTTTAAAGGCTTCTGACTGAGGGCGTATTTAATAAAGTGTATGAATTTGTGAAGACATTGAAATGCATCCAGCCATCACGGGTGAGTGTCTGCTACAGCCCATTTCCAGAGGCCTGGCTGGTTAGAGGGGGCACCAGTTGACAGGATAAGTGCGCGTTGAATTTGAATCATGGACCTGCGCTCTTTCCCCACCATCCTTAACAAACTCCGATAGGAACAAAAAATTAAAAGTGCAGCCACCATGATTAAAAACCAGTTTATAGTTTAAGGAAGTACAGTACACATAGTTCTTTTTGCAGTCCTTAGGGTACTCACAGACGTTTGTGGGCCTTTCTGCAAGTTAATATTATTTTTTGTCTGTATATAATTTAGAATGTTACTTCAACCTAACTGTTCTTTGGAAGGACAGGTACTGAGGCTGAAGCTCAAATATTTTGGCCACCTAATGCGAAGAGAGGAGTCTCTGGAGAAGACTCTGATGCTGGGAAAGATTGAAGGCAAAAGGAGAAGGGGAAGGCAAAGGATGAGATGGTTAGACAGCATCACCGATGCAACGAACATGAAAATGAGCGAACTCAGGAAGATAGTGGAAGACAGGAAGGCCTGGCGGGATATGGTTCATGGGATCATGAAGGGTCGGTCACGACTTAACGACTGAACAACAACAACAACATCAAGAGTTACTAGAACAGGGGTTCTCAACCTGTGGTACGGGTACCCCTAGGGGTACGCAGACCTCTATCTGGGGGTATGCCAAGCCCTGCCTCTTATCTGCCCAATCAGCAGCTAATTAAGTGTTAATTAATATGAATTTTAAATTGTAATTATTTTTGGAACCCTTCTGTCTCTCTGATTTTGGTTTTGGGCTTATTTTTGTACTTTGGAAAATGTATTTTGGTGGGGTGGGGGAGGGAGGAGCTGATTTTGGGAAGTGTGACTTGGAGAAAAAAAGAGATCCTTGCATGTCTGTCTGTCTGTCTCTTTTCACATTTTTTCACATTTAAAATTGTTTTAGTACTTATTTATTTATTTAATGATTAATTACCTATTTAATTAATTAATCCAATTAATTAGCAGTTAATTAGAAAGGGTACTTCAGAAAATTGGACCGTGATAGGGGGTACCCGGGCCTCCAAAGGTTGAGAACCCATGTACTAGAACATATGGCTACAAATTCAGCATTTATTTTAGCAATAAATGAACAATGAGGGGCAGAAATGAAATGAATTGCAGCACAGATCCTTGGTATGGACAAAACAAGTTCACTGGAAAGGAATTTGTCTAGTTCCTTCAAAGAGCCACTTATAGCATCTTAAGATGAAGGTATTTCCCAAGTAAACATTTTCAGGTATCCTGCAAAATTCACACCTGATGATGGTTTTACTGCAGACCCAGCTGACATTGCCGCCCCTGCTCACATTCGCCTCCTTTTGTGAGCAAGAACTGATCACCATCTGCGAACAGATGTGAATTCCTTCTTGCTATTGCTATCATCTGTCAGTGCCTCTGTCAGCATAAAGAGGGTTAATTGCAATTTTACAGGGCAAAGGCTTTTAAATCTAGGTTGGCATGTAAATCTGCAAGATTAGCATTCAGCTGAAACCTCTGTAACAATGTGTGAATTTCATGTTAAGCGTTGTTGTTGATCTATGTCAATGTATAATGCGCGGACTCTCGGAAATATGTTGGCTGAGCTCCTTTTTGCATCGCAGTTAATATAAAAGGTACATAAGACGTTTTCAAGCTTTATAATTATTGACCAGGTATAAACTGAGAGTCCACTGGATTAAAACATGTTTAATGTTCATGGTGAGTAAATCTATTTAAGAATTTAAATGCTTCTTAAATATTGCGGCTCTCAAACATCTCTCTTATGGCCCTCAAACACCTGAAGTTTATCATATGTGGCTCTTACATGAAGCATGTTTTGCCACCCCTGATCTATGTTATTCTCCATCAGCCTCCTGCATCTCTCATTTTATGAGGAACTGCCAGTACGGAAGGGTTGGAATATCCTAATATTTTACCAAATTCCAATAATAGGGTACCTTTTCTCTACTCTGGACTACTTCAGTGTATGGAAATTGGGGTGCAGGAGATAATGTTTTAGCAATCTGTAAGTAGTCCTGGAAATATTAACACATCCTTTATCAATGACAAGTTTTAGAAGTGCATTCGTGCCTCAGGGGCTGTAGACTGGCACCGCCCCTGAGACTGTAAGTGTTTAGATTTGTTGGAGTTCACGTTTGGGGGACCCCAGAAGTGGGGTGTCCCAAGCGACCCCGGTATCCGGGAGCGCCTCCTCAGGTAGGTCAACCTCCAGTCCCCAGACTGCAGCGTCCCTTCCAACTTACTTGCAGGTCAACTTGGTAAGTGCCTCAGAATGTGGTCGGGGTGGGGGTTACCAGCGCACCCTTGTCCACCTCCGGACCTGGCTTCGTAGGAGCTACTTTCTCTGGTACTCCCGCCGAGTGCGACCAGCTTGCTCCTCCACCTCCTCACTGGCACTGCCGGGCTTAAATGAGTAACTTCCCCCAGGCTCCACCCAACTCATTTCCTCCCCCCAGGCTCCACCCGACTCATTTCCTCCCTCTGCCCCGCACCCTCTATCTTCATCAGCTGTCTGCGGTTGACAGCTGACTGACACCCGGGTCCAGTAGTGGTCGCCCCCGGTTGAGGCTCTCCCCGGCCAGCACCCACCCTGGGGGCGTCCGCCTCCCTGCGTGGCTTTTGACCCCACTGCAGCGTGACTGTCCCTAGGCTGTGTGCCCAGACGGGAAGCCCCCCGAGCGACAGGCGGCTGGGCTGCCCCCTCTCCTTCCGGTGTCTCGTTTGTGGAGTACGCTTCCTCTGTTTTCGGCCCGACGGCGGGCGCTCTGGCTGGGGCTGGTGGTCCGGTGTGGAGTTCGGCGACCTCCGGAGTGCCTGCTGTTGCTGCCGCGGCCCCGGGAGTTGGATCCGGCCCTTCCTTCGGGTGAGTGCAGCCTCATCCTTCGTCCACGGGCCAGGCGGGGTGGTGCCAAGTGGCGGACGAGCCCTTGGGGTCGGGCTGTAGGACGGGCTGGCCCGGACAAGATTATTTTTCTGTTTCAATAACAAAACGCTGAGGAACATCTTGATGAATATCTCAACATATCCGCTTTCATAGGTATTGAGAAATTGCCAAAACTGAGGGAAGGAAGCTATGCTCAGGACCAATCCTAGAAACCTGAACTCGTAGCTTGAATGTGAAATATTTAAAGTAAGATGCAATTGCATAATATCTGGCAAAGCACTAAAGATCACAGATAAATGTACCTGAAATTAAAGTTAATTAAAAAATTATGCCCAGGATCTTCCTTTTAGTGAGGATCTTCCAGTTAGTGATACATTCTGGATTGTCTGATGCTTCTCGTTAATTTGCTTCTTGCAAGGTAGAGTGTGCAGTTTACCGATTTTTCTCTTCTTCTTTTACTCTCACTTGTGCCCACACATTGATATTTTTTGCAATAGACATGTGACTAACAGAAAGCTTCAGCTAGCCAGCAGGAGATAGCAGAAAAGGAGGCCTGGAAAGTGAGCAAGGTTGGACAAGAATACATTCCACTTAGCTAATACAGTATTTTAAATCAGAGCATAGCACCATTTAGGATAGTAAACCGTATCTCTTAGCAACAGTTGCCAAGGACATCTGTATGATAACATGAAGAACAGAGCTTGCTGCCTTCTCATGTTAATAGTGCTTTGTGCTCAGGAGGTGCCATGCATTGCTTCCAACAGATTACAAATACTTTAACTTGTTTGTGACTGACAGAAAATATATTTCTGTGCAAGGGTGGAAAAATGGTTATGTATTACGGTAAGTGCAGTTTAGTCAAGTAGCATGTCTGGTCAAGCACTTCTAGCTGCTACTGTGTGTGCTATGTGGGACTCTGGTGTTTTATAATAGGCATATTGTTTTATCTAGCTATGAGATAGATTTTGGTTTTGCAGCTAAGCACCTTTATGTATGTGCAGCAGGAATTCTCAGTTAGGTTCAGTCTACATTCAGTAGAATCAAGTGGTAAGCTTTTCCCAGACTGGACCACTTGAGGGTGCAAATGCAGGGAACTTGCAAGTTTCAATCCTTCCACACACAGAAAGCTAGCAGTTCAGGAAATGAATCCTTCTCCCTGGCATGCTAGTTCTTACATGAAGGGTTGTGCTTTATTTACAGTGTACAGTGGGCCCTCCTTATCCGCGGATTAGCCATTCGGTGAGGAGGGATCCCACTGGGGGCGGCACCACAGTACCTTAATTAACAACTGCACAGGCCCACCGCCGGCTTCTTCTCTTGCACCTCTTTTATCTTATAAAATGCCTGTAAAAAGGGAAAAAAGCAACCAGAAGTGACTTCCAGTTGCACGCACAACCAGAAGTTTCTTCCGATCGCCTTTTCCCCCTTTTTCCAGGTGTTTTACAAGATAAAAAAAGCAGCGCAAGTGACAAGAAGCCAGCGGTGGGCCCATGCGACTATTAATTAAGGTACTGTGGCGTGCATCCGTGGATTTTTGCATCTGCGGGGGTTCTGGGAACGGAACCCCCACGGATACGAAGGGCCCACTGTATTCAGACATAAAACTGCACACCAGCAGCCTCAAGTGGTACAGTCCAGGAAAAGCATTGCCACTTGATTCTGCTGGATTGTTTAGACTGGCTCGGTGGGGTGGGGTTAGAAGAGGTGTTTAGGTAGGCAGCCTGATATATGTTGGAGATAATGCAGTGCAAGGAGCACACTAATGTGTGTGAATAAATCTGATGAGAAATCTGATGATGAGAAAGGCAGAAAATAAATAAATAAATAAATAAATAAATAAATAAATAATGTGTGATTTGCCACAGGCATTGGATGGGGTTGACAGAGGGACCCCACAGAAATATACAGTCATAGAATATTAAGAGTTGGAAGGGAGCTTGGAGGCAATCTGCTCATATAGGCAACTGCTACAGCATCCCTGACAGGTGGCCGTCCAGTATCTTATGAATTTTTTTAATTAGAACATACATGAGCATTAACATTAATGGCATTATTGTTGACAATACAGGGGAGTTTTGTCCATTCATCCTTGAGCAAAGAGGGATTACTGAAATGTATCTGCAAGAACTATATTTTCCCACACTGCTACATAGCCTCACATATATGTCTGCATTAGATGTTCCTTTCCCCCCCCCCCTTCATGTTTCATGCTGTTCCTTCTACTGGTGGTTCACCAGTGGCAAATGTGGCAAAGGCATCAGTGGGTCCACTTCACTGGCGTTGCTACAGGTGGGGCGGAACGGTAAGTCTTACACAGCGGTAACCGCTCTGTTCCATGGTGGCCCCACCCACTCGCCGTCAGAACCAGTCCGAGCGGCGAAGGCATCCCACAGGGAGTCTCCTGCGTGTTGCCTTCGTCGCTCGACTGGTTCCGACAGCGAGTAGGCGGGGCCACCATGGAACGGAGCGTTTACCGCTGTGCAAGTCTTACTGTTCCGCCCCACCTCTAGCAACCTCTAGCCACCTCTAGCCAGTGGTCTACTTTGATTTATTCCTTGGCTCTGTCCAGAGCAGAACTGCAAATGTGTTGGTGCTGGTGCGTAGTGGTGCTTCTCTGCATTGGGACTGTGGTAGATTTCAGGGTTCCTGCTGCCTATATAACTGGGCCTCCACAGTCAGGCAATGGGCAGCACATCACAACCGTCCTAAATAGACGCAGCCATGGGCCTTTTTGTTTCTGTTCCTAGGTGAATGAATGAAGGAGATAGTGCTAGTGGAGGTGTAGCAGAGGTCAGAAGAATAGAAAGTCTGATGGAGAATGACAAACAAAACTTTGAGCTCCAAAATACACACCTGAAAGCAAACAGCCAACTCAGAAAGGTCTTTTGAGGATGGGGAATGCAAAAATACTGACGCAGAAGATGTGACCAATCTGGCATCCAGTGGAAGCTTCCTGTATTGATTTGATGAAAAGTACAGTATTTCTCCCAACATTATGTAACGTTTGGTGCTCTTTTCTGTTGACTGTGAAGTGGCTTCCCATCTGTGCATTCACGATCGTGCATTACTGTCTCTTGATGCAGCTTTTTCCCAGGAGGATCCTATCACTTGGGATCTGGGATTTGTAAGTTACTGCCCTTTGTGAGACTCTCTCGGGATACCTGACATGGATAACCCATTCTAACCTCATTTTTCTGTGTGTATGCACTTAGGAGGTTTCTTCAGCATTAACATGCAAACTTAAAACAGTGCGTGGGAACTGGCAATCTTTTTCTCCTGTTCTTATTATTAAGTTGCACACAAGAATAGATATGGCTTACAATTAAATTCTGTGTCCTTAGTGATGATGAAACAATAGAGTTGACCATTTTTAAGAGTCATTATAACCCTCTCCAATGTGTGTCCAATTACAGGGTTCATTGATAAGTGCACAAGATTCCACATTGGACAATAGGAAGAGAGAGGAAAAGTGACTCGGATAAAAAAGAAATGTACATTATTGAGTTCTTTTTTTAATGTCAAATGGGTTTCTTTAATTGTCTTGCAGCTGGGTGCTTCTACACATCTCTTCCTGTGGTAAGTCACTGTAGCACTAAACCAGCAATGAAGAAGGCAGCACCTCCAGGAAGGAGTTGCTAACTAGTGCGGTTTTCAGAGCTACAGATGCTATGCCGTCTGCTCTCATCCTGCTAGTCTCTCTAGATCAGCAGTTCTCAAATGTTTCAGTCTCCGGAGCCTTTTATACTCCTAAATGGAGTCTCAGGGAGCCCCGCTGGCACATGTGCAGAGTCTCAGGGAGCCCCGGAGTGCTGACCAAGAGCAGAGTGGCACTGCACCAAAGAGATGGCCACCACATGCTGTGCTTGTGGAGCCCCTGAAGGGGTCTCAGGGAGCCTCCGGGCTCCTAGGACAACACTGCTCTAGATGAACAGCAGTCAGTATGGGAATCGGCAAAAGTCCCTGGGTGGACTGCAAGTGTCCAGTGCACAGATGTGTACACCCAATCTAGCCAATTAGCCTATTGTATGATTGGGGCCTGTGTGTTAACATTTTCTACGTGTCAGTAGCAACTGTGAAGGATCTGATCAGAATTGGGACTGCAGTGGGGTGGGGCTTTAATCCTTTTCATGCACCATTGTCATCCCCTCCATAAGAGCTGCTGTTTGCCCCAGGAGGAAAACTCCAATTGGTGTTAATGAGTGCCTTCTTCTGAGGACAAATTGCATCCAAGGGACAATCCAGATGGACCCATGGTGGGGTAAAGGGTTGAAAAACCCTCCCTACTGCAGTTCCTATCCAGGTGGGACTCCCAGGTGGGACTCACTTTCAAAAAGGTGTTTGCCTTTTTGAAAAACAAATATGCGGGCCCCAGGCACGCACTAGGCATATACTGTACTGTATTCTAGTTTGTCCACCAGCTTCTAAATTGGAGCATCTGGCATCACTAAGGGTGCTTTGGGGTCATCTGTCTAGATATCATTATAAAATCAGGGTTAATGTCAATGTGCAGATATTAAAAATCTCAGCAGTGTAGTTATGGGTGACACTTTCAACCTGTTTTTCCCTTGGAGCATTTTTGTACTTTAAGTAGGCTTTATGTGGCTTTGGGTGCATCCGGATTGGGATTTCTGTTGAAATGTGAACATTTGTTTCAGGACCCTGTTTACTTTAGTTCCTTCTCACCCTTCTCCCAACTGAGACCATCTAGATTAGTCTACCATGTTACTTTGTTACCAGAGCAGGCAGCTGATCTCACTTGTATGTGTTGCATTTTTTTGGTGGGGCTAGATGTTCGGTGCCACCCACCACATGATCATTTTTCAGAGTTGCCTCCCTGAAAAGGCATGAATTAGATATCCTCATATTCCAGGCAAAACAACTGTTTCTCACTTCATCTCCAACCCCTGCCAGCGACTAACTAGTTTATCAACAAATGCTTGGAGGCCTGTCTCTAGCATTATGCCCTTATCCTTTCTTCTTTTGCAGCAGAAACCTAGCCAAGGCACTACCAGGGGAAAAAAAAAAAAGAATCAAGCCCATCTGTTGCTGCAGTAAAATGCTGGTCAGACGAAGACTGGCACAATAACTTTGCATGGTAATGTCATGCCTGCATCCACTTTGTTCCAAAAACGTAAATCTTTCATGCCCTTAATGTTCATGTGCTCCTGTAAAAGTCATTCCTGTTGCTTGGGCTTGAATAGTGATGGCAGATGAAGACAAAGGTTTGTTCACGTGAGACATTTACTAAAGGGTAATTCTTCTAGCTGTAAGAGCTTCTGCATATTTCAGTTGCCCTGGCACAATTGTTAGTTGCCTTGCATCCAGTTGGGAAGACTGTATATCACACTTGTGTGGAATACAGAAATGCTGTGAATATGCCTAGGTTAGGATACTAATCCGAATGTAAGGATTATATCTGTGCAGTATAAGTGCTTTGAACAAAGAAGCACTTTGTAATTATGGAAGAACAGAGACTGACTGTGATGTTCATCAGTGCGTTGATTAGCCTGTCCCACAGCTGCTATGGTGTCTAGTTGCCAAGGTGCGGAGAATGTTTACACACTCAAGGGTGCCCCTGTCTCCGGGATACAGGCCCAACTGCCCCGGCTTTTTGCTTGCACTCGTGCCTCCTTCGTAGTGCCACTGTCATGTTTTTGTTTTAAGCTCTCCGAGGATCCTCTCCTCTCCCTAGTTAGCAAGGTGATAAAGATCTTGGATTTAACAGCAGAGGGATCAGATCTAAGTGTGCCAAGTGATTCCAATAAATGGCAAGGGGTTAACTGTTAAGGAGGTTTTTTTTTTTCCAAGGGAGAAGGGGCCAGACAGAACCAGCCCCTTTTGAGAATTCTTTGAGTCACAATTGAAAGAGGAATGGAAGTCTCCTGTTCCCAACAAGCCAGCTGTCACTGCCTCAAAGAGACCCTATTCGCTCTCTCACACAGTGCTATGGATCTGCTTCAAATCTCCTTGATAGATGCTCCTGTTACAGCTCTAGTCTCTGGGGCTGCAGTGCCCAAGGACAGGGAGGAAAATCCTTAAGGGTGCAGGCAACAAAAAGGACTGAGTCTGCTCTGCAGGAAGCTCATGAGGCCCCTATCCATCAGAGCTACCACAGCTTACACGTATTTTTGCAAGAGCATCAATACTTTGGACATGCCTTGTGGCTGATGCCAGTTTAGATGCTGTGAGATTCTTGGCGAGATTTTTGGCCGCTTCAGTCGTGGTGGGATGTAATCTATGGCTCAAGCACTGGGCTCTGGACATCTCCTCTGGAGCTAATCTAGCCACTTCTCCCCTTGTGGTGACTGAGTATGAGATCTACTCCAGGAAATCCTGATAGAGATTTTTAAAAAGAGAAAAAGAAAGCCATGCCTTCTGTCTCCAAGAAGGAGGATTGCAGGTGCCCTCGCCTAGACAGTCTGCACAGTCTCTTTTTGAGTCTCTGTGCTTTGTTTCTTTTCAGTTCCTTACTTTGAAGGTACTCTTTTTTGCTTGCAGTGAAGCCCACATTGTTAATTTCTCAGCTTGGGGCCCGTCCCCTTCAATCAGGCTTGTCTGTGTCCCACAAGGACACAGTGGTGCTGCTGCTCTCCGATCTTTCTTTCTACCAGTGGTAAATTTGATTTTTCATTGGGCCCCAGAGTTAAGACATTCATTGCTCTCTTGGATGAAACGGCTGCATCCAAGAGAGAGGGCATGGCAAACCTTAGCTGTGTGAAGAGCGCACCAGATTTGGGTCAGAAGAACTGCTGAGTTCTTCTGGTGTTCAGACTCTCTCTTTGTGACTTTCCATCCAGGGAAGGAAGGTTTCTAAATACGTTCTGAGAAGATGGTGCTGTGAGGCTGTAGCCCTCTCAGACCTCCCAGAATTGCTGGTACCAGAAGCTGCCATCGCTCATTCTTGACGTCCGTCATTAGTTTTGACTTTTGTGAGGCAATCACAGTGGGCTTGAGCGGATGGAGCCTTAGGCCAGAGAGTTCTACAGCAGATCCAGTAGACTTCTTCAGAGCAGCTTTCCCCACCCGGGATGGAAGGAAGGAAGAGTACTGTTTTGGTACATCCCGTTGCAGGAAGGAAGGGAGCAGGGAACACTGGACTTACCAGGAATGTTTCTCCTTCTCGGAGCTGGGAGGATATCCTGCCCCCCACCCTTTCCAGGGGAATGGCTGCCACCAACAATTGTTGTAGCTTCCTTGGAGAAAGCCATGGTTCTGAAGGAGACTTGCCTCTCCTTTCTGTTCAATTTCTTATTTTCATTTCTTTCAGGAATTAACTACGTTATGTTGAGGTAGTTGCCCCCTTGGGTATGGTTGATTGCTTTTGAATAATAGATGTTTTCCTACAACAAGTGGAAAGAAACTCTCTTCCCACACTGATAGAGACAGGATATTCACTTAAGCTCTGTCTTCAGTAGCCAGGGGGATGTGCTCCCATCTCCGAGAAGAAACACTCTGAGTAAGTCCAATGTTCCATTCTACGTATCAGACCCAGTTGCAGTTGATTTCAGGTCCTTTCTTGGTATCTGCCTCCA
The DNA here is from genome assembly GCA_026170595.1 of Plestiodon gilberti rubricaudatus. Classification (NCBI taxonomy): domain Eukaryota; kingdom Metazoa; phylum Chordata; class Lepidosauria; order Squamata; family Scincidae; genus Plestiodon; species Plestiodon gilberti. The sequence continues at coordinate 257,550,717 of JANXHW010000001.1, read as the reverse complement.
ATAAATCTGTTCAAAACCGGTTGCTGGTAGTGCTTCCATTTTCCTCCTCCTCCTCCACTGTTCCGCATCCTTCAGTCTTGGAAGATGATGTTTTGTGTGCGATTGAGATGCTTCCTTCTCTGGTGGCCAGAAGGTCCCACGTCTCACAATAATGTATCCAGGAAGTGTTCACTACGTGGGGCCATGACGTGCCCTGCTCGTGATGCCACCTGCTCCAGGTTTCCAGTGGCTGCAGGGGAAGGTGTGAAGGGTCACAGCATGATAGTCCTGATCCTCACGGTGCATAAGTCTAAATGCTACAGAGCAGGGACAGGGATCAGTTGCCACAGGGGGGCTATTTTAGCAGCATCCCCGTGGCTAACAATGTGTGCTCCTCAGGCTCTCGGTGTTTTACAGCAATTTCATGTTCTGTTTCTAAATTTGTTTCATTGCTGAAATATATCTCTAGCACTCTTGTGAATTTGCTGCCTCCCACCCAAATTGGCAGCAATGACATAGCAGTCTTCTGCCAATCTTTGTGTATAAAAATGAACATGAAGCATACATAATCTTGATCTTCCTTCAGTAATGGAATTTGTCTGTGTTGGCCTGCTTATCCTTTCCCGTTTTCCTTTTTTGTTGTCAAATAAATGCTTTGCAGTGGAAGTGGGGAAGTTGGTGGTTTTTTCTTTCTAGTTTTCTACATTTCTGGACAAACGTACACTTATTTCTCTCAAGCAAGATTGCGATGGATGGGGTGGGGTAGCAATACACTAACTGCAGTTATCATGTTGTTGCCACCATCGGTGATGGTGGCAACAACATGATAACTGCAGTTTGTGTATTGCTACCCCAGCCCTTACCTCTCTACACACAGCGAGGTCAGAAGGAGACTTTGGCTTGCATACTCCCTGCTCTCCTTCACCCTCCCTCCATCCTCTCAATGTCTATTAGGCAGAAGGATCTTGCATATGTTTTGGAGGGGAGGGGTGGGTACACTTCTCCCTTCACACTGGAAAGTGAATAATCCTGTCCTATAGGGACTAATCTGAATTTTGGGATCCATGAACTCACCCAAGTCAATCAGCGCATCTAATGCATAAATAATGAGTTAACTTGTTGCATTTAGATTGCACCCTTCCAAGCCGGAACCTGGGGTAGAACATTTTCCATAATAGAAAAAGAGCACCGAAAAGCACATTTTTGCATACATACTTTGAATCCATCTGTCCAAAGAGGGAGAGTGATCAAGATCTGCTCCCCTCCTGTGTCCTGGACTGTGCATGAAATGTATATATTGCCACAGGCACACTCTGAGATGTTAACATTGGGTATTCCATCGTTGCAGTAACTCCTGTTTGTTTACATAAGGCTCTCGAAACGTTTTAATACAGAACTCTTAAGTGCAGCAAATGTTTATACAGAATTCCTACAGAAAAGTAAAGCCTCTGTCAGCGCAATCCTGTGTAACCTTGCACCGGTGTAACAGTAGATGCACCGGTGTCCGGTGCATCTGCTGTTACACCGGTGTATCTACTGTTACACCGGTGCAAGGTTACACAGGATTGCACTGTGTGACTAGTCCCTGAACTCTAAGAACCTTTTCTGTTGGGAAAAAAGTTGTTGGGTGTCACTGCCTTTGTGTCATGTTTTTGTTTTTTATAAGCCCCACTGTAAGCCGCCTAGAATGTTGACCTTCATGTAATCCAAACAGTATTGTTTGTTAGTACATAGAGATTTCCCTTAGCAGACAATGGGTTGGAATAAAAGTAGTAATAACTTAAAATATTGTGTCCTTGATTGTTAACCCAGCAAACTCAGCAAATGAAGGTTAAGGACCACAGCAAGACACGATGGGGCCAGCAACACTTGTTATTCATGCTGCAATCCTGTACACGCTTACCTGAGAGAGTAAGCCCCATTGAACTGAATGGGATTTTCTAAAAAGTGAACATGCATGAGGTTGCACACTATAAAGCAACAAAGTATATTGGGAGGAAGGGCGGAGGGTTCAGCTCCCCTCACTCATGTGCGACTTGTATTACAAAGCAGAGGGATGAGAGTCGAAGTTTTATGTGTGAATGGGGCAGACCTATGAAGAAACACATGTGACTGTCCCCATTATGTCCAGTTTGTCTTTGCCCCAAAGTTGCTACTCAGTTATATTTGTTTTCTTGAATTAATATACAAATTCCTAAGAGGGGTATCTTCCACCCAAGCAGTGCAGTCGTCCAAAGGCATCCCAATAATATCATAGGAATTATGCCTGCCGTATCCTTGGTACAAACCTGTGTTAAGGCTGCTTCCGAAGTGCAGTGGTTCAGACCAACAGCCTATCAGATCCAGCATCTCTATTTGTGACCATGTTTGAGGACTGCACTGAGCATCAGAGGCAAACTCACATCGATTTGTTGAGGAATCTAGCAGCAAAGAAAAGAGCTTTCCAAAGACCAAGCAGTGGAGGATGGCTGCAGTCCCAAAGCCTGTTCAGGTTTTTTATTCCCCCATGTGTTAACTATACTAATGAATAATCCTTTAATCCCACTAAGCATTTTACTTCAGTGACAGACACTGGCAACAGGTTTCTCCAGCTAATAAAGCACTCAGTGTGGAAGAATTTTGTCTAGGTTAAAACTGCATGACTTACTGGTACTTGCTTTTACCTGATCCTCCTCCTTGTTGTAAGGGGAATATTTCCATCCTGCTCCCACTTGTCTTAAATTTGTCAAGGTAACCCCAATTCTTTTTGTGGACTCCCTCTTCAGAGAATTTGGCAAGATAACTTTGCAGAATGTAGCTGCCCCTTTTACACACTTTCTCCATCCTTTTCTAATCAGAATGTGACCCACAGATGGTCTCATACACTCATACACAAGTGCATACACAAGTGCATCCAGACCACTCATGTCTCAGGATCTTTGGCCATTGCATGTCATGTTGTGGTGCATGCAGAGAAAAGGGAATTAATACAAGGGAGAAAATAGCAACTACTGCAGCTGATGACTATGAGACTAAATGTTTGGTGCAATATATGGGTGGGTGTGGGGAAGGGAACGGGTTACCAAAGAAGAGAGCCAGAGTAAGTGACTTGGGTGCTTTGCACATGCAACATTCTTCCAGGAGGAAGCAAAGCTGCTGCTAGAGGCAAAACTTGAGAGAGGGAGGAGAATACCTGGTAGGATAGACCTGAGTGAAAGGGGAATAGAGGAATATAGACCAGAGAAGCCAAGCAACTTACAGCTATTTGTCTCGAAGTGGAGGTGATGATTCCTCATGAAAGACAACCAACGCTGATCCCACAAGGTCTTCTAGCGATCAGGCAAAGACGTAGAGGATCAGGAGTGGTCCAGCTTCTGGGCTGGGCAGCAAGAGTGGAGAAGGGTGGCTGGGGTGGGGACTCCCTGACTTCAGCTCAAGGAAAGGGGTGTGTGTGATCTAATTATTTCAGCTCAAAAGGGATTTCAACTCAGGTGCTTGATGCTGCACCAGCTGGTGGCACCACTTAAGGAACACCTGCACTGTGACTCTGATAAACGGGGTTCTTATAGGGCTCCTGAGGATCAAAAAGGGAACATTCTGATAGGCTAAGAGCACAGGTCAAAGTGGGAGGGCATTGCAACCAGAGAGAGACCTACACCTGTAGTCAGATTCCAAGGGGAGGGGGGAGGGATGAGACTTAGTGGGCAACTCTGGCTTATGCCAGCCTTGCCTTTTAGCTGGGTAAATCAATGAGATAATTTTGTGGTAAGGGAGGAAGATTCCAGAGTCCACCGACACCTACTGAGAGTCAACAGCCAGTCTTGGTTAATGAGAGGTGGTCTGATTGGGCAAGCGGTTGTTTTTCCAAACTGTTCATTTAACTCCTGGGACTAGCTACTAAGGAAGTGCAAAAGCGTGATCTGGATCCAGGCCAGTAATAGACCAAGTGGCCTCTCTGTCTCAGATGCTGAGACGAGAACCAAGGCTGCTCAGCTATGGACACTGCTGCTTGCTGCTGTGATTTGGCTTAGCTGGCCTGGCCATGGTGTGCAAAGTTGTGTTGTGTCAGAGAGAGAGAGAGAGAGAGAGAGAGAGGGCTGTAACAGTCAAAGCATCTGACAATGGTGGAAGGTGGCTTTCCCCAATGTGTTCAGAGCTTAGCATGCGGATTAGGGAGTGAAGAATTGGATATGAATTGGTGATGGCTGGCATTCTGCTTTTTAAAAAGTTCAAGGAACATGAGTACCCCAGCCACTGGGAGAGAGGTAGTACACAGCCTACAAGGAACTAAAACGAATTAACACTGAAAAGAAATGTTAAAGAAAAGAACAGCAGCAAGTAGGCTTTCTGGTTTTAAACACGTTTGCCCAGCCCACTCATAAGGCCAACAGAGGCGGTCACCTCAGGCAGCAGTTTGGTGGGGGGCACCCACCTCTGTCCCCCCACCTACCTCACTGCCCCTCATCATCTTCGCATTCCCTGAGTTGGAAAATGAAGAGGAGGATGGAGCGAAAGAGATAGAGTGGAGGAGAGGAGAATGTTGGGCTGTTCCCCTTCTGCTCTCCCCTCTTCTTCCTTTTCCAATAGAGAGTGTGGGGTGAGCAGAGACTGACACATCACCAGGTAAGGGGGGCAGCATTTGACTTGCCACCTGAGGTGCTGGTCAGTCTTGGAATGGCCGTGGCACACAGCCTCAGAAGCATTAAATGATGAAATAGAAGATGTTAGTGTCACACAGCGCAATCTTATCCATCTTACACCACTGATGTAACCAGCAGTGCAGCGAGAACAGGAGGCCCTAGAATGGAAAGGGGATTCAAATCCCCCCCCAAAGGGGGATTCAAAGGGGATTTAAATCTCCCCTCCCTTCCAAAGCCTCCCTCCCTGCCCTCCCCTGCTGGTTACACCGGTGGTGTAAGTTGGATAGGATTGTGCTGACAGAGAGAATAATGGTGCACATGGGGTAATGTTTAGAGGTCCATTCCATGTCTCCCTAGTTACAATTGAACATGCCAGAGCATTTCCAGCCCAGGTTTTATTCAGGGCTCAAGCTTCCCTCCACACAGGGTAGACCTGGTCTGGCAGCAGTGAAAGATTCTCATAGCAGGCCTCTTCACTGTAAAGACCAAGTTGTTCAATAAAACCATATTCTTACTCTGAATATTTCTCTGGCTTTTTCCTGTGTCTCTGAAGAATCTTACACATATGGTGAGCAGTTGCACACAGTATTCATCACCATTCACAAATATTCATATAACAGATCTGTGTCAGTGGCATCTGTACAATCGCATTCCATCCAACAATCGCAGCACTTATGAATTCTCTACCTGAGGGAAGAGTCTCATTTTGCCAGGCACAAAATACATCTGGTGCCGAGAAAATGCTTTAGCAACAGAAATGCAACCTTGAAGAAAACCATCTGGGCCGTGTAAAACAATGTATGACTTTTGCTAAAAAGAGATTGTCAGGAAAAGCTCAAAAGTTAATAGCGGTGCTTAACTGGCTTGTAGTGAAGTGAAAGGATGGCTAAAGCTGTGGTCCTGTAAACACTTTCCTGGGAGTAAGTCCTGTTCTACATGCAAGGTAGGCTTACCAGATCGCGGACCGGGATGGAACGTTCGCCCCTTAAGGGGGCGGGGCGTAGGGGGACCATAACGCGTCGTGTTATGGCCCTCCCACGCCCCGCCCCCTTAAGGGGTGAATGCTCCGTCCCGGTCAGCGATCTGGTAAGCCTAATGCAAGGCAAGTGCACTGTCACTGAATGCTAGTCCTTCTCTACCAATAATTGTCATGATTACCGGTACATCATGCCCTGCCTAGAAGCTTCTTACGGCAAAAGACTGGCCATGGCCATTGTTGGAGCCAAAATGCTGGACTAGATGGGCTGATCCAGGCGCTTGTTATGATTCAGGGCAGCAGCCACTTGCAGTACTGTACTCCTCTTACAAACTGTATGTTCTTGTACATTCATGGTTATGCTTGAGAAGACTAGAACAGTTGTTCTCTAGACTTCAGGAGACTCCTCTTGGCACAGTGTGAACACCTTTCCTCTACAGTTGTGCCAATCCCTGATTTATGATACATGTCACGTGTTTCATTCCTTTATTCAGGATTCATAGGAGAGCAACACTAAGAAATTACTTTTTTTTTTTTCACCCTTCTGGTTTTAGCTAAGGAGCGCTATATCGCGTATGATCTCCACTAATGGGGGACATGTTTTGTGACATTTTTGGTGTTCATGTGACAAAAAGGAAATGGATAGGAGTTTGGGTGATGGAAAATGCTTCCACATTCAAACTGGTGCAAGCAGAATGCTGAAAGACACATATGGTCTCATATATTAAGAGCTCTTTTAAGATCTAGGTTCCAAACCAAATTTTGGCAAAAGATGCTTTGTGCTTTAAACAGAGTGCAGAGAAGAGGTGGAAAAAATCCATCCAGCATCTGGTTTAAATTAAAAAAAAATTCAGTAGTGTGTGTTTACTCTGAAGATTCTAGAAAACGGTGGAAGGAATCCTAATACACTTAGGGCGCAATCCTGCCCGGCTGCTATGCATAGTCATTGGTAGCTAAACCACGTTGGCTGCTACCTCTTACCTAGGAAGGCAAGTACTGTACTATCCTGAATGAGGTTTGGGTATCTTGAAGAACGCTGCTGGCAACCAGTTCGCTTCTGGCTTCAGTTCTGCAGGCAATGTGCAGAGACACATTCCTTTTCTTTACTCCTTTCCCCCAAAGTATATACTGTATAGTACTGTTGTGCATACAGGCAGATTCTTCTTAACTACCTTAGCACCCAGAAAGGCACACAGGCTGTAATAACCACTGCTGTGTGTTGTTAACTAGACTATTTTTTTTTTATTCCATGGTCTTCCAAATACATTGCTTTCTTATGTGTGCAAGGTCTGGTTTCACATCTGAAATGAAGCTGGAGGTTCCCCACATGTATGTTCACATTATGTTCACACTGTCTTGCACTGTTCATCATCAGCATAACTCCAATTGGCATTACTTAGAGGTATATAAATAACTCCTTCATTCTTGTATTTGCTCCCTTAGTAGCTCTTTCTCTTGCACTTGATTATTCGTATGAAATCATACCTGCTCCCTTTTTTCTTTTTACGTACGATCAAAGATTTCTCCAAATCAAAACTGAATCCTGAGTATCACTGGTTTAATACTGAAAATTTTAAGATTTCAATTTCCTGTGACCTTTTCCTCTAACGACGACATTTCTATACTAATTTGGACTGGTAAAACAAAAGATCTGGCTAGCTAAGTAGTATCATAAACTCCGACCATCAGCACTTTCCAGGCCTTGGAACTGCGTCACACACATTACACAACATCTGAATTATTCCAGGTGTTGTGCTTGCCATAGTAAGCAAATAAAATATGAAAGAGAGGCATATCTCCCTAAACCTATGCTAGACATCACACGTGAGCTGTGGCTTCACACTTTGGGTTTAGCATGGCAAACAGCATAATGTGGCTAGAATATGAAGCAGCCCTCAGTCAACAGACCCTTTCTACTCTTTGCTTCCCATAACTGGGCTTTCTGGCGACTGAACATGGTATATTAATACTGTATATGTGAAAGCTTGGGCTTTAATAGGTAAAGGTAAAGGTGACCCCTGACAATTAAGTCCAGTCGTGTCTGACTCTAGGGTGTGGTGCTCATTCCCATTTCAAAGCCGAAGAGCCAGCGTTGTCCGAAGACGCCTCCGTGGTCATGTGGCCGGCATGACTCTCCTTGCCGCAGCGCGTAGCATGCAGCTGGAACACGGAGCGCTGTTTACCTTCCCGCAAGCGGTACCTATTTATCTACTCGCATTAACATGCTTTGGAATTGCTAGGTTGGCAGGAGCTGGCCAAGCAACGAGAGCTCACCCTGTTGCGGATTCGAACTGCCGACGTTTCGATCGACAGCTCATGGTTCAGCGGTTTAACCCACTGCGCCACCCGCTGGCCTGGGCTTTAATCCTGACCAATAACTTGTACTGCACTTCTTCTTCTTGTTCCTTTTGTCCTATAATCACACTACTGCTCTGTGCTTTTAAATGATGTCCCTGTCTGGGCATGTTTGGAAGGCAGAAGCCCTGTGGAGTTCAGTACTGAGCCTTATTCATTTCTACTGTCTTTTCTCATCTGAGAAAGATTGCAGTTGTAATTTTACCCTCTGAAGCTTGAACACCTTCCTTTCTAATATCCGTAGTATCGTATGTTACGTTAATGCTTTTTAGTCAGATACAGGAGCACTGAATTGGTAACCTAGCCAAGGGGTTTTACCTGTCAGATCTAAAGGGAGAAATGATTGGAAGCAAAATATGGTTTCATAAAAACAAGGCTCGATATCCAAGTCCCTGGGAACATCTAATTTTCACGGATACATCACAAACTTTGCTTAAAATGTGGAAACCTCCTGGAAAATGTAGACTTCTTTCCTTTCCAAACACTTTCCAAACACAGTGAATTCTAGTTCAAGGCAAAACCCAACATTTGCAAAATGTTTTCCGAAGGGCTGAGTGTGCCTCTTTTTTTCTTTTCAGTTATTTGGTGCAAGGGTCACTTGGCCATCCACTTCCCGTAGCCAGCGGTTTCGTATACTCTAGATGCCTAATGCCGCATGCCAGGTTTTCCCAGTGACCTCTGGCAAATTTGTCTGTCTTTGTTTACTTTGAATGAATGCTGCTGCATCTTCTATTTTGGTTCTGAAATCCTTTTGGAGTCGCTGGATTCCTCTGGCTTTTCTCCCATAACTGTTTATTGACACAAATCCATAGCGGGGCTGCCTCTGAACGTCCTAAACCGGACAAAAATGGCCAATGAAATTAGTTATAAAAAATGTTATAATCATTTTCTATAACTATAATAATTTTTCAACTGTGTTCAGTTAATCACCTGAACAGCCAGGATGGTGTAGTGGTTTGAGAGTCAGACCTGGAAGATCCAGGTTCAAATCCCCGCTCAGCCACGAAGCTTCCTGAGTGACCTTGGGCCAGTCACTATCTCTCGGCCCCACCTACCTCACAGGGTTGTTGTGAGGACAAAAAGGAAGGGAGGAAATATGTACACCACTCTGAGCTCCTTGGAGGAAGTGTGGTATAAAAATGTGAAAAATAAATAAATAAAAACACAGGAATTCATTACTCTTTAATTCAGTAGTTTATTTCTCTTCATGAAGTTATAGTATTTGAAATTTGCATAAAATTTTAAATGTTTATAACTACAAAAATCATGGTAATTCATTATCAACATTGAATCAACAATCTGCACTCAAGGTAGAAGCATCTACATGCTTCTTTGCGCATCTTTTCATGTTTCTGTATCTTGAGACATACATGTTGCACCTGATACATGACTGTCACAAAAAAATGGCATCATCGTGTCAGGTTCTCCCTTAATGTGTAGGACCACATATCTTGACATCATTATGTTGTGTGTTTCCCTGTCCCTGCTCCCCTTTGTGGCATTCAAGTATGTGGTGCAGCCAGAGGCAGAGAAATGCTCAACGGGCAGCCCGATCCTGCCTAACATGCAGTGTCCTGCCTAAAGGGTCGGCCGCTGCATCCTAGGCCCATTGCGGGCTGCACCGGTATGGCCCGGACTCACTTCGGGGAAAGGGGATGTTCGCCCCCTTCCCCTGGTGTAAGCAGCGCAGGCCCCAATGGGCCTCCTTGGATGTGCGCCAACTCTGGAGCCAGACCGATCTGGGAAGGGGCTCGGGATATTGGTACAACTCAGCACCGATATCCCCGCCCCCTCCCAGCCCAGGCTGGCCAATGTGGCCCTCCCCACCCTCCCCCCGCTTCTGTACTGACTAGCGTGGGACTAACCTGTGGTGACTGGCACAGGTTCAGTTCCACGGCGCAGTAAGCGGTGCCAGCCTCTGAACCAGCACCGCTTACTTGCAAGGAGCCACAAATGGGCTTTACGGCACATTTGCGACTCTTTGGGCTGGCAGAGCACGTGCTCCGCCGGCCCATAATTAGGCAGGATTGTGCCAATAATAATGTTAAAACATGGGGGAAGTGATCCTAAATGTTATGGGGAGAGTGGGACACAGGGATGCCATTTTCATCAGCAGCCTCCTGTTTGGTATAATGGGTATAATGGAATGAAAGATTCTTGTTATGATATCATTCTCTTGATGAACTGTATAGCATATCCCCCAAAGGCTTCAGTTCTAGATTCTAGAATCTAGAATATATCACTTCCACCAGCAAGAACAGCATTTTGGGGTTCAGAATAGCATACTGTACATGTTTTACCGTATAATCCTGCCTAGTATGAGGCCGGCGGAGCAAGCGCTCCGCCGGCCTAAGGTGTCGCAAAAGTACCGTAAGGCAATTTTGCAGCACCGGGAGAGTAAGCGGCTCCAGAGTAGAGGCCGCCGGCGCTCACTCCGCCACCTTCCTTATCCCGTGCCGGCTGACCCAGGTAAGGGCATGGAAAGAAGCTACAATTTCTATGATCCCTTAATTGAGATAAGCTGTGTCCCATGTTAAATCACTGAGATGAAATTCAATAGGTGATATTGCTTCTAAACTTTTCAAAACTCTTCCTGCTCAGAAAATATTACCTTAGTGAAACATCTTCAAACAGATCAATCTGGTGTTTAAAGTACATATTTTATCTAGAATTGAGAAAAATTATTAATCTTACTCAACATGCTGACAGTATTTTTTGCTGATGTCAAAAAGGTGACTTGACTTTATTTATGACGTTCTGAAGAAAATTGGATTGGAGATCTGTGTCGAGAAGTTCTGTTGATATGCTGTGCCCCATCTGCAGGAATAAATGGTACATAAAACATCGACTGAACTATTTAGCTGAGAGAGAGAGAGAGGAGGTTGTCAAAGTTGTTCTTTAAGCGCCTATTATCAATTTGTGTATAGAGGCTTTATCAATATAGATGAGGAAGGGACCAGCAATACATAAAATTAAGGCAATAAAGTCTGAGGTGTACTGATAACTTCTTCAGATCTCAGATATTCCCTGATCAATCTTAGATGAGGCCTCATCCAAGTTATCTGCTGTAACAGGATATAAAATTAATGCAACAGTTAAAATTAATGCAGTATAATAGGTTGCTGTCTTTGGTTGAGAATGGGGCTGTAACTCAATGGACACATGCTTTATATGGAGGAGATCTCAGGTTTAGTCCTTGGCATCTTCAGGGAGGGTTGGGAAAGACCAGTCAGTCTGAAACCCTGGGTAGCCACAGCTAGCTCAGCGTAAACAGCTCTGAGCTGGATGGATTAATGACTTGGCTGAGTATAAGGCAGGTTCATATGAAAAGGCTGATATCCAAGGACCTTCTATCATTTATATGAAGACAGCTATAACAGTTATATAACGTATAACTCAGGAGAGATGAATGAGTTCTAGATGTACACGGGCCTCCTGCATCGTCGCCATGGGGCAAGCTGTGTGGTGTCCTGCTTTGGATCTTTTACCAGAAGGTTGAACAGAGGAGGCACTAGTTGAAAGCATGCTTACTATTTCCACTTCTGTGTATCATTCAAAATTGCCTGAACGAAGCACATTTAGGAGACATATAACATGTCAGCGAGCGATGGAAGTTTATCTGAAGGGAGCTTACTTCGTTCCCAGCATTCCTGTATATACAGCAGCTGTGTTGTGAGGTCAGCGAAAAAGGGACTGTTCCAGAGCTCATAACTGAATGAGCATTTTAAAAGGGACATGATGATATACAGCTCTGAATGTTGGAAAAACCTTTCCTCTCTTCTGATGGAAAGGCAGTTGTGCCAACGCATGAACTAATAGAAATGGAAGGAGGCAGGACTGGTCCGGCCAGCCCAATAGACCGTACAGGGGAATGCCTAGGTAGGCAAAATGTCAGGCGGCCTCCCAGCTAATCAGGAAAGCTGTCTGGGGGGGGGGGGAGAACACAATTCCCCCTCCCTCCCAGGTGTTCCTGGACCTGTCTTGAATCCACACATATGACACAGATTTGCAATGCTTTCTTGAGCTGCAAATATATAGCTTCTGTTCTTCCTTGTCTGCAAAGTTACTTTCCAAATATGGTGGCCTCTGTGAAGTGGCAGAAAGCTTGGGCCAAAACATGAAAGGAGTGACTATGCTGGATGACAAGATATGAAGGAGAGAAAGAGAGAGAGAGAGAGAGAGAGAGAGAGAGAGAGAGAGAGAGAGAGGAGACTAAAAGAGCAATTGAAAAGGTCAGTTAAAACTGGAATGTCTCTGAAAGCTGTAAAGAAACCAAACTGCCCATTTGGCTTTTTAGATATCTGGCATTTGTATGATTGCGACTTCGACATTTAGATTGCAAACATTGCTGAAGGGCTCAAGTGAATTATAACTCCAGTGTTTTTTTTCTGCAGTCTTCAGTGATAGCTTGCAACAGGGGTATGTTCTGATCTGCTACATAGGAAAATGTATTGGAGTTTTTGTGAAGGAAAATAATTGTAGAAGCCCCCTAAACTACAAGAATGTAGTGTTCTTTCCTCCTATATTTACAATATTGGTTTAGAAAGGTTAGTTCCGAAGAAATTGCAGGGTGAGCTGGAGAACTAAACCTTATAAGAAACGCAGGGCTGCTGCCAAAAATATCCACCCTATGTCTAGTGCCTCTTTCCTCTTTATAATGTGTAGTACGTTAACTCCACATGGGCAAGATCAGCACAATGATACCTGGACAGGGAGTAGTCCTGGTATCATTGTGCTGAGCTTGCCCATCCCTGCCCGTGGCAGCCAGTGATCTGGAGTGGAGGCACAGATGGTTTACAATGACATCTGAATGACATGCACTTTTACAATGCATACAAAGTGCATACAATGACATGCACTTTTATAATCTCAGCAACCTGAGATTTTTGGGCAAATTGACCAGGTCCCAAATAACTGTACAGCATGTATCCAAGGCACACTTTTGGCTTGTGTTTCTCAAACAGAAGTCCTCCATGCTTCATGACAAATTCCTTTTCAAACTGAGCAGACCTTGCAAAACATTTTGTGACACAGCATGGTGGCCATATGGCATTGTTCGTACAGCTCAAAAATGATACTGGACATGCTCAAGCTCTTAAGCTCTTGTGGATGCCTTAAGTAGCTTTTTGCATCCTGACCATTGTGTTAAAGTCTGCTTTTATGTTGGAACTTAGGAAACATAAGCTGACTTTTGAAGTCAAGAATTATAAATATGACACACATTGTTTATTGTATTTATTTCTGTGGGCTTATCCCTGGATCCAAGAACTGGCAAGTCATCACAGGTGCTAGGATAAAAGAGGACACCACCTTATATTTTATCTGCTGGATCATTCACTGACACCCCCACACACCCACCAGGAGTGATCTTGTACTTTTACTTTCCTCTAAGCAGATATAATTCTATAGTGAAAAAGCCATGTGGGCTGGATAATTAATGTTTTTGGATTGTGCGCCAATATAATATCAAGGTTCTATTTAACGTTTAAGCAGTATGAAAGTTCTAGTCAACCTGTGTCTAGGCTGTACAAGTTGCAGGAGGGGGTTCTTATGGTCGGTGAAAAAAAGCACACCCTACTTCCTGCAAAAGGAAGTATCCATGCAGCGGAGGATTGGCTAGAAGGCTTTTTCTTGGCGTGCTAGTTTTCTATGTGGAAGGTTTTTTTTAAATGAGAATAATTCAGCCATGTTAGCCTCCACCCGGAGTCTCAAGTGGTTCAGTCCACACATAGGTTTGCCACCACAGCAACTGTGTAAGCATTTGCACAGTATTTATACAGCATTTATACAGTCCTCACTATTTCTGGCTTCTTGACCCTTATATCAAAAACCTGGGTGGCAAGTGAAAATAGACTCGGGAATGGCTTCTTGTTAATGTTGCCTTGATTGGGTAAATGCTCCGTTCTGTGGCTGTTAGTTACTTGGTTGGAAGTACCCAGGGAGATGGTCTGTGGGACACAGTGGAAGTACAAACAAGTGAAAATGGGTACTGAAAAGAAAGTGGGCCAAGCAGGTCTTAAGCTTGGATTCTGACGCAGAGCAGAGCCAGAATGGTGTTGAGCTGTAGACTCATGAAGCCGCCAGACCAACTTGTGAGTTATGCTAGAGGCCATTCAGAACCTGAGGAAGGCTGTTCTAGACATGATATAGGCAGCTTGATACATCTTCTTTGACATCCTGTAGTGGCAACTGGATGGATCTTTTGGCACCAGAACTGAAGGACCAGGTCTTCAGTCCAGGAGTGCTTGTTGCCTTTGTTATCTCTCTGGCTATGTTTTTGTTTCCATGCTGGGCACTTCAAGAAAGCTTGTAACACACTGCCACTCTTTTGCACTGAAAACGGTATCTGACGTAGATTTTGTCTGACATAGATCTGTTTCGAAGTCTTAGAATGGTATTTGCTTTGCAAGACTGAAGGCTTGCTTGTCAGCCGTCAGGGCGGCAGCCTTCCTGGAAGCAGGAACATGCCAGAAACGGTTTCCTGTTCTGGTTCTGGTTTTCCGTTGTGGAGCCTCAAGGAGATATTTGTGTCTGTTCTCAACCTCCTGACTCCTTATCTCCAAACAGAGTTGACTTGTATGGTGGTACCTGTATTTGTTTCCCAACAGGTCTACTATGATTTCATTTTAATCCCACCCTTCTTTAAAAGAGCGCAAAACCGTATACTTGTGGTGTGCCACCTTCCCCCAGATTATAACATCACAACAACCCTATGAGGTAGGTTAGGCTGAGAGAGAGAGAGAGAGAAAGAGAGAGAGACTCACCCAAGGTCACCCAGCGAGTTTGATGGCTAAGCAGTGATTTGAACCAGAGTTTCTCCAGTTCTAATGTGATAGCCCAAAAGTTCATTTATTTATTTTAAAATGTTTACCCCACCTTTCCCCTTCCAAAGCAGGGTCCCCAAGGCACATTGCAGCAATTAAAAGTTGAATTGACAATAAAACAATTATCAGTTTAAACAAAACAAAATCACAGAACCAGGACAGATTAAAAAAATAAAAACCATCAGAAGGACGACAACAAGCAACCCCCAAGAGAAATAAAACTATGCTCCATAAGCCAGAAAGAATTAATGGTTTTCAGCTGCCATCAGAATGCTGGCAGAAAGCATGTCAGCTAGATCTCCAAAGGCAAGGAGTTCCACAGGTAAGGTGCCACCATGGACAAGAAGCCTTCTCCTGTGTCGCCACCAAGTGGTGGTGGCGGAATATGCAGGAAAGTCTCTCTAGCTGACCTCAAGGATCAAGCCATCTCATATGGGGGGAAATGTTCCTTCAGGTATTCCAGTCCTAAACTGTTTAGAGTTTGAAAAGTAAAGAGTTATTATACTGGTTCTGGAGACCTGCTCACTACTTCCAAGAACCTCAGGAAACACAGGTGTTTTCATTCCCTTTCTTGCCTCTTCCTGTTTCTGATCAGTGTTTATAAAGGAAATGAATCTGGCACCTTTCAACAGACTTTTCCTCTTTCAAAGACTCCTCTCCCTCCCTCAGTGCCCCTGTTCTGCGCACTCCTTCCTGTAGGAAACATGGCAGCACTTACTGGTTTCCTAATGTTGCTGGCTTCAGTTAAATAGGATTTACTTAACTAGGACTACTGTTCTAGGAGGAATCAGCATATTTATTGATGGTATTATTATGGAGGATGTTGCAGTAGTGTTCTGAGAACAAGGAAGAGAACCTGCAATTGTACCTGAAACTAGGTTACTAAATGTTGCTTCAACTCAGAGAAGACTACCGCTGACGGCAGTGCTGGAATGTGACACAGAATTTCCTTCCCTGGTTACTTCAGTGTTCAATTCTGAAATGTTCAGGTTCTCTTTCAATTTTTTTAGGAAGATTCTGTCTCATAATCTAACTGGCAGGACCAAGGTACATGGTTACAAAAGAAAAGTGAATGAATGAAGTGTATACAGAATTAAGCAGAAGGGTCTCTTAGCTACTACATATACAATAGCGAAGCAGCAGCCAGCTCCTTTGAACAGCTCTTCCAGACCCACATGGCCCAGCTAGAGATGCAAAGCGGCAGGCAGTTGCCACTAGGCCTCCAGAGGGGAGAGGAGGCAGCATCTGCCCTAAATATAAGGCGGCTGCATTGTGAGTCTGCATATTAGGAAGCCTGTACGAGCAAATGCACCCACTTGGAAAGAACCATGACTCCTGCCCTTTCTAACAGATGGCAGCATGATATAGATGAGAAGATAAAGCCTGTGTTTAAAATCCAACAGAATGTGAGCCTGTGTGCTTGACTTTCCACAATACAGTTGACATTATTGACTGTGGGCAACCGAATGGTCCAATTACCGGTATATCAACCAGCCACTTTATCTTAGAAACCACAAGTGCTAATGGAGTTGCCTGCAACTGTGCATTGTTTGGATGAGAGAAAAGTCACTTCCCGCTTCACACAGATTTTTTTATTTGTGGCGGAGGCCTTACATCTGCTGGTGAAATCAAGCATAAGAATGGAAACTGCAAGGTGGTTGTCATCAACTGGTGCATGTAAACATTCAGATGATGTCACAAATATGTGAGCAAATACCAGCAAGCTAATAGGTTTGGTATGCTTTTCTTCCTGAATCACTTTCGTACAAAGTTGCTCTCCTGGTATCTCTTAATGGGAAGTAAACGGGGCAAAGTGGCGATGGGTGATCATACTGTAAAGTTTTGGTTTCATTGTTGCACACACTTGGTGAACTCTGCTGTGATTGTTGTCTTGCAGCCGGATCTTCTTACGCCTTTGGTGCCATTCCGATCAGCTTCCCTGACATTCTCTCGGATTGGCGCTAATAGGGGCACTCAAGGTGGCTTGCCATAAATATCAATGCAATAAAAATAGAAATACGAATAGAATGATAAAAACCAGCATGCAGTAAATAACCAAGTGTCATGGTTGAGCAAGGAAGAAAACAAAAACTTATTGGTAGTACCGCTGCCACCAGCTCAGGACCAAATGCGATTAAAGAGGTCTCCTGAGCTAGACCCCCTTTTTACAGTACAAATTTCACAGAACAACCCAGGTACAAATACTATTAAATTTTAATTGGAAATCCAAAAACAAAACAAGAGGATTTCCCCAACATTAAAGTACAATTACATAAACTCTAAAACCTTTACAAACAGCTGATAAAAACTTTTAAAAACTAAATACTTTAGGGCTCAGTCCAGCCCAACTCAGGCACAGTTGAGGCCCAATTGGGGCCCAATTGGGGCCCAAAATAGGACCGAGTTAGGCTGCAACTGTGCCTGAGTTAGGCAGGAGGCAAGAGCAGTGGGCCAGGATTGAGGCAAAACTTACTGCAGAGGCAGGCAGGCCCCTGTGGGGAGCTGTCAGTCTTGTGGAAGCGAAGAGCCCCCTCCTCAGCCCGTCTGCGTGCACCTACCACAGCTGCTGCAGCGGTCGCAGCAGATGGGCAGCCACAGGTGGGCCTGCAGGCACTGGGCGTGCGACAGTCAGCTGAAGGGCAGAGGTTGTGCCAGTGCCAGCTGTCCCAGGGCACCCTGGGCATTAGCCACCTGCCGCAGGGGGGAGTGCCACTGCCCTCCCTCCTGCAGACTGCGATGCCACTCCCAAGCCACAGTGAGGCTGCACGTGGGAGTCATGGGGGGGTGAGCGGGGGAGAGAAGGGAAGGAGGGGGTGGGAACGGCACGCACAAGGGGGGTCTCATGAGGTCT
Source organism: Plestiodon gilberti rubricaudatus (assembly GCA_026170595.1). NCBI lineage: Eukaryota > Metazoa > Chordata > Lepidosauria > Squamata > Scincidae > Plestiodon > Plestiodon gilberti. The sequence goes on along the minus strand of JANXHW010000001.1, from coordinate 257,533,113 downwards.
GGAACCGCCTCCGCCATGACATGCCCGTGCGCTGCCTGAAGCCCTGGGCCACCAGGGCCGTGGCTATGCCCACAAAGAAGGCATCCCGGTATGCCTTCTGCTCCGTGCCCCGGCCAAGACCGAGAGATGCCTTGGGCTTGTCTGCTGTGAGCGGGAAGGGCTCACGCAGCTCATCACTCCCCAGATGGGGCAACGTAGGCGCCTCGCGGCAGGCGCTCTGGCAGGGTGGGGGGTGCCAGCGTCCATCATCAGGGAGTGGGAGGGGAGGCAGGCACACAGGCAGGCGGACAGGGGGTGCTGGGGAGGGACACAGGTGGGTCAGAAACAGACAGACAACAAGGCTGGTGGGAGAGGAATACAGGGAGAGGGGTCTGCAGAGACCAATAGGGACACAGGGGTCACTTCGCAGATGGAGGCAATGCAGGAACGGGCGCCTCTCATGCAGACGGACTGAGGGCGGAAACGGACGCCGTTGACGGGCAGACTGAGGACGGAAACGGACGCCGTTGACGGGCAGACTGAGGGTGGAAACGGACACCGTTGACGGGTGGACACGGACGCCGTTGACGGGTGGAACGAGGGTGGGTGAGAGCCCCGGTTGCTGAAAGGGCTCTTCACGGACGTGGGGGACGTGCGCCATGTCACCTGTCACTGTTTGCCTGCCTGAGAGGCCCCCCAACTCCCCCCTCCCCTCTGAGCCCTGAGGGTCTGGCAGCCCCCCTGCTGTGTTCTCCCTGGGCTGGCTGTGGCAGGCCCTGGCTGGGATTCATGCAGGGCCTTGTGTGGTGGGCGCTGTCTCTCTGTGTGTGGGGCAGTGCTTGTGTAACATTGGTGTCATGGTGTTCAAGGGGCCTTTGCCCAAGGGGCATCTTTATTGTTCTGGAACATTGGCAGGGATGGCCAGGCGAGGCTGCCAGGGGTAGGCACAGCAGCCACTCAGAATGTAGCAGCAGCAGCAGCAGCTGAGGAGGGTTGCAGGGCAGGCTCCCACACCTCTGGCAGCATCGAGGCAGACGACCATGGGGCAACCAGACTGCGGGCCCAGGGGTGCTCCCCAGAAGGTAGGTGGTGGTGGACATTCCTGGGGAGACATAAATCACAGGGGTGTTCCATGGCAGCTGCTGTGTGGTAGCAATCCCCATTGAAGAAATGCCAGTGTGCCTGTTGCAAAGGCCTGCAGGGAGAGAAATCAAACACAGCTGAGTGGTGTGACACACATAGCCTGGTCTGCGCTCCTTCCCTGGGTGTAAGGTGAGCATGATCCTGTAAGGGAAAGGGGTCAAAGAGAGAGACAACAACACAACTTGGGGGTCACAACCATGGCAATCCTAGCAATACTGACCTGTCAGTAGACCCTGTGGAGAAAAGAGGGGGGGGAACAGCTGGTGTCTACATATGGGTTACAGTTCCACACTCATGGCATTGTGTGCTCACATTCATACAGGCAGCTATGAGACAAGACATTGGTATAGAGGCATATCATGGCAGGCATTGCAGGCAGCTATGAGACAAGACATTGGTATAGAGGCATATCATGGCAGGCATTGCAGGCAGCTATGAGACAAGACATTGGTATAGAGGCATATCATGGTAGGCATTGCAGGCAGCAATGAGACAAGACATTGGTAAAGAGGCATATCATGGCAGGCATTGCAGGCAGCTATGAGACAAGACATTGGTATAGAGGCATGTATCCTACCTATATTTCTCTATGCAAAGAGGCAGACGTCAGACCACATGTCAGCATGAACCCTGCACTTACCTGCACTTACCTGCTGGTGTTGTTGCCTGTGGGGGGGGAGAGGGGCTGGGAGAAAGACATGGGTTAGCAAACACTTGCATGGAGACAGCTGCCCAGGCACAGGAGTACACAGTTTGGCCACAGGCAGAACAGCCCTCTCTGCCCTAGAGGGGGGCAGAGAGGAGAAGAGAAGAGAGAAGTGGGGTGTTAGAAAAGTTTTCAAAGTCCCACTTTGTGGCTGCTGGGGGACAGAACCCCACGCCACGTGCTCAGAGAGAGAGAGTGAGTGAGTGGAGGGCTGGGGCTGGGCTTTTGTGGGAAAGAGGCTGGGTGGGGCTGGGTGCTGATAGGGTAACTATTTGGTCCGGTTCCAGAGTTAGGCCACAACTGTTCCGTCCTAACTCAGGCACAACTCGGGCCCAGGGTGTTAGAACTTTTCAGGAGAGGGCTGGTGTGGGTAAGGTAAAATGGCTCCTATGGGTCTCCTCACATTTGGGTCCACCCTTTTTGTTGACCCAAATTTTGGGCCTGAGTTGGGCTCGAGGGGGCGTGTCAGGGGCTCTCCAGCGTCTGGAACCGGACCAAAATTCGTAACCGCCCCCGTCACACCCCCGACACGCCCCCGACACGCCCACTTTTAGGCTGCAATTGTGCCTGAATTGTGCAGTTGTGCCTGAATTGTGCCGGAACCCAATTCAGTCACAATTGCAGCCCAACTCAGGCACAATTCAGGCACAACTCGGGCCTAAAGCACTTGGGCTGCAATTGTGCCTGAATTGTACCGCAGTTGCCTTGGGCTGGACCGGGCTGTTAATCTCCTTGGCTAGCCAAATACACCTCAAACTCCCAAGCTTACATGAACTCACAGTTCATAACACCAAGTATAACCAACCATCCTCTTAAGTATAAGAGAATTAAAGGAATTAAAAGAGTGAGCAACAGCATAAAAACATGATCTAAAAGTCACTAATGCATAAAGCAACAATCAAGCAGTCAATACAATACAAAAATTGACATCAGCAAGAGGGCAAAGGAAGGTTCTTCTTTCCACAGTGCATCACTAGAATTTGTTGCCATAAGATGTGGTGGTGGCCACTCGCTTGGATGGCTTTGAAAGGGATTTGGACATGGAGGGTAGGTCTATTCGTGGCTACTAGTCATGACAGTGCGCTACCTCTGAGATCAGCAGCAGCCTGTCTCTGAATACCAGTTGCAGGGGAGCAATGGTGGGAGAGAAGTACGTACTGTATGCTCTTGGTTGTGGGCTTCTCAAAGGCAGCTGGTGCGCCACTGCAGGAAACAGGATGCTAGACCAGACTGGCCTTTGGCCTGATCCAACCGCAGGGCTATTCTTATGCTATGAGGGTGACTGCTCCTCCACTTGCCCCGTCACCCCAAACTTAGTTGGGAAGACCTGCTGCCTTGTCCTAATGGGGGTTTCCTCTGTGTGGTTTTGGGAGAGGTGAGAGATGTCTGCCTTGTTCTGTTCCCCTTTCTAATGCCATTGTTGGTTTGGTGCCCCAGTCCACAGGTCTTTGCACTGAGCAGCAGGCTGCATGCATGTGACTGTGTGCAAAGATCTCTACGTGCTCCGCTGTGGAGTAGATGGTCATTGTTGAATTGGGGGACCTAGAGGGCAGAATAAGTTTAAAAGGAAGGGCTGGAGCTCAAAAGGTGTGAGAAACACCACGCTGTGCGGCATGCCTGCTCTTTCTGACAACAGAAGAAGCTAGGATGCTGACAGATTTGGGAAAGACAGGCAAGTTCAATTGTAGCTCAGTTTCAATGGGATTATGCTTCTTTGCAAGAGGAAAGGTTAGGGTTCCTATTTCTAATTGTCCCGCGATGTCAGTAGTGGTCAACCTTTGCATTCTCAGAGCAAGTCTATTCTTCAAACAGCAATGGGGGAGGGAGTGCAACTGTATTTTGATGCACAACTTGAACTCTCACAGATGGTCAGATTCTATCAGGAAATCAGCACCTTTTAGGTACAGGGCGAGGTGAGGAGGAGAGTCTCAAACCAGGGCCCTGGCACCTTATTTCCGGTGTCACCAGTGCTCTGATTCCTCTACAAACCCAGCCAAGCAAGCCCTATGGGTCAAGGGCATCCCTTGGACTGGAGTAGTACCAGCTTGAATACTGCCAGTTGATCTCACAGGAGGCCAGTTTGGACCCACTTCCAAGCCAGTTTCTCAGTCTGAGCAATTTGTCATGGGGAGAAGGTGTTGAGCAGAAAGCACATCTTGTCTTGCCTACTCATTTCTCTTAGGGCAGGCAGTGTCTTCTGTGTCTGGCTCCTCTTTCCAGGTGTTCAGTACTCCCCAAGAATGGGGTGCCTCACATAGATGCAGAGCATATTTGGTAGTGTACAAGGGTTGGAGAGCACTACATGTTGGAAAAAAGAGGCAAGCTTGCAAACACCTGGCCTTGGTGGGAACACCTGAATATTTGAGGGTTGCACAGCATCAAGCAAATAGACAAGTGTCGCCTCTGTTGAATCTGTGTGATGGCAAAAGCCACAGTTGCTGAAACTCCCCCTGCCATTTAGCCACTTAAAGGCATAGGAGACTTGTTTGTATCAGAATTTGGCGATCTGCGTGGTGTCATCCTGGAAGAATGAGTGTGTCTGTCTTGGACAAGAAGCCTCTTGAAGCAGTAAATGCTCAGCGTGGGAGTCCTCCTAGGAGAGTATGGTTGCATTCAAATCTATGGCGTATGTTCAGGCTGTATGGCAAATGGCCTCCAGAATCTATCCTTGCTTGTGCTTGGATTTACGCCTGCAGAAGGAATGGTCTTTCAAGAGTTGCCTTTATCTTTAGATGCCAACAGAGCTAGTCCATGAAGAATGGATAGATCTCTAATTAGTCTCTGACAGTAACCTAATAAATGGCAGCATCAATGCTTCTGAAATGTTTATGGATTTTTTTCCCTGCAGCCCTGTAAGTCTTCCTTCATCTCTCCCTTCATCTCTTTCCAGACATTTACAGCCTGGTGTAACTCTCACCTCCGCAAGGCTGGCACGCAAATTGAGAATATAGAAGAAGATTTCAGGGATGGCCTTAAACTTATGTTACTCCTGGAAGTCATATCAGGTAAGAGACAGTATTAAGTGATGGTTCAGTGCTCCTGGGAACAATTCTGTGGAAGTACCGAGAACAATAGTTCTGCTCTTCCCAAAGATAATGAAGAAAAAACAAAAAAAGTTGGCCATCTTATTGTTGGCATTCATTAAGGGCAAGTATCATGTGGCCCTAGTAGAGCATGCTTTAAAATCTGTGTGGGGAAAATCATGGAAATTCAGGGGTTGCCCACAGGCATCCAGTGCCATAAGAAGCAGAGGGCTCACAACTCTCCACATCGCACTGATGGGCAGGGTTATATATTGTCAGCATTCCTTGCCCGATGCTCTCACACACACTAACTGGCTTGGAGAAAAGATCAGAGATGAGCTTGTCTCTTCCCAGGCACCTTCCTTAGGGAGCACCTCGTCCTGCTTCGCTTTATTGTCCTATGGGATTTGCAGATATCTTTGGTTGTTGGCTCTTCAGAAACAAAAGGAAGCTGAGTGAAAGGGCAAGCTTCTTCTTTCTGTGCGGATTCAAATAGACCAGAGTTCAAAATGCTGCAGGCTGGAAGCAAAGAACTGAGAGGTTTGTCGCCTGATGACTGCCAGAAGCGAGCTGAGCTAAGACCCTCCCATTGTTTATTTTGGTCTTGTTTATCTTGTTAGGACAGTGCTCACTCATGCATAGGGAAGGAGATGAAAATTGGAAGGAAGCAGTGTAGAGACCCTGATAGCAGGAGGGTAAATGATTGGGTGCCTGTGCCTGTGGTTGTTAAAGTGGGCAGAGGTCTGCCACAAACACACTCCTTGCCGTTACATTTGGAGTCCCACCTTTCCTCTTGCTTTGTTTTTCTTTTTTTTCTTTCTTTTTTTTTACCGTGTACTCATACAAAGTTATGGCCAGCGGGTGGCGCAGTGGGTTAAACCGCTGAACCATGAGCTGTCGATCGAAACGTCGGCAGTTCGAATCCGCAACAGGGTGAGCTCTCGTTGCTTGGCCAGCTCCTGCCAACCTAGCAGTTCCAAAGCATGTTAATGCGAGTAGATAAATAGGTACCGCTTGCGGGAAGGTAAACAGCGCTCCGTGTTCCAGCCGCATGCTACGTGCTGCGGCAAGGAGAGTCACATCGGCCACATGACCACGGAGGCGTCTTCAGACAACGCTGGTTCTTCGGCTTTGAAATGGAGATGAGCACCACACCCTAGAGTTGGACACGACTGGACTTAATTGTCAGGGGTCACCTTTACCTTTACATACAAAGTTACAGACCAGACCAGGCCCAGCCAGCATACTTTACAGAAGTGCCTTACCGCACATTTGGTGGTCTGGTGTGATAAATCATGTTTCTGGGATGATGGTGTTCTTGATCTGAAAGAAACCAGCTTGGCAACGTCTTCTTTTCCATTTCACAACAATGAGATTGCCCATGTACCCTTCACATGTGTCTGGGATCCCTTTTGAAAAAGTAGGACAAGCACCCACTTTGTTGTGGCATGATAGAGTGCGAAATGCCATGGTCATAGCACAAGAGTCAATAGGGTCTTGTCAGAGGTAAATGGGGCTGTTGTTCAGTCTCTCTCGGCTTCAGTTTTAGTTGCTGTTGGCGGTAGTTCAAAGTAAACGCTAACTATGAAGACGGGATATGCGAATGCGATGGAGGGATAAGGAATACAAGGAAAGCAAGGATGATCGTGGACTGATTTCCTGGCAATGTAGACTCATCCAGTGTACTGGAGCCTTGTTCCCCACCCCCCAATAACAATTCATACTATTTTACAGCCTTGCACTGGTAGCCACTTGTCACGGGACACATTCATGTGTATTTTAAAGTGACAAAAAAAGATCCACACCTGCACGTCCTCCATACAAAATATTGGATGTAGCTTTTGGTGTTGCAGTGTACAGTATACCATTGTTCACCTGACGCTCCTGATTTCTATTAGATAAGGTATATGATCTGTGTACACCAGCATGAAAACAAACCAGTAAAGCATTTCAAGCATTTGATTCTGTTTGAATTGCATTCTCATAAATGCTCTTTGTGAGAGAGTTGCACTTTGCAACCGGTGAAGCAAGTTAGGGCCAATCTATGTGTTCAGCAAAGGCACATGATACTCTTGGGAGTGTATCATTTCAGAATGCATGTTTGAATGCTCCCCCCATGTGGTAAGCTTTAGCCTTCTTCCTGATGTGCAGTTCTTCCATGCGCAGGAAGTTTTTCATGTTGTAGAGCATTCAGGCAGAGCCCTCCCCCTACTTTCTCTCAAAAATGGTGTGGTGTGGGCCACAGTGCCCATGCCAGCCGCATGTGCAGGAACAGCACGGTGATGCCTTGAGCTGATTGTCACGGCGTGTGGAGGTGATGTCACTGCCAGACGCCAGTCAGCCGTGGGAGAGGGGCAGGGCGGAAGGGGCTGATGAGGCACTAGCTGCTGGCTCTCTCACTAACCAGGGGCTGGGCAGCTGGTACCAGCCTATAAAGAGGTCACAAGAGGGTGGGTGGGTGGGAGGCAGAAGAGAGATGAGGCAGAAACAAGCATGAGACAAGTGAAGATGGAGGCATAGAAGGGGAGCCAAGGAGAAAGGAAAGAGGACAGGATAAGTAGAACCAAGGGGACATGGTGACAGAGAAAGAAAGGCAAGGAGAAAGGAGTGGAGGAGGCAAGGATTGAGAGGGAGAAGAAAGCTGGGTAGCAGATTAGAAGAGAGCTGCAGTGCCAGAGGAAGGGGCAGGAGAAGTCAGAGGAGAGGAAAGACATGCTGACAGGAGAGCCCCCTGGGTGAGCTGGTCCAAGCACCTCCCCCCACAGGCTGCAGGGAGGCCTACAAGGCACCCTTCTCCCAGCTGTAGCCCCCCCCAAAGAGTCAGGGGAGGCACCACCAGCAATGTCAGGGCCAGGGGCCAAGTATTTGGGCACCCCCTGTCAACTAATTTGGAAGACCCCCATACTGGGTAACTCCTCCCTACTCCTGCAGTGGGAACTCAGCTGGACCCTGTGGTACCCACACCGACCCCAGCCCTGAGGGAGGCGGTTAGCATCCACATTGGCACCAACACTAAAGGTCGTCTAAGGGCTAGGGACAACCATGGGTGAGAACCACCCTGTTTTCCATTGAGGCACCAACCCTTTCCTTTATAATCTGACTGCCAGTAAAACTGATTGTGAAGCATCACTGCTCGAGTCTGACCCACTTGCTCCTCCCCAACTGAGAGCCATGTCCCACCATAAATCCCCTTTGAGGCTGAGCTGCCCCCCCGGGCAAGGAGGAAAAGACCCCAATGGTCATATGGGGACTCAAATGTGAACAGAGCCCTTTAGGTTGGAGTTGTTGTGGCTTTTGCAACCAAAGACAGGCTTATAGATTTCCAAGGCAGGTCCAGTTTTCCGAGTTGTATATAAATTGGTTCCTGAGATGAAACGAAGAAGTTCATATCTTCTCTCCCTCTCTCTTTCTGACAAGGTGAACGTTTGGCTAAACCAGAAAGAGGCAAAATGCGAGTGCATAAAATCTCAAATGTGAACAAAGCCCTGGATTTCATTGCTAGCAAAGGAGTCAAGCTGGTATCCATTGGAGCTGAAGGTAAGCAGCCCCCCTTCTCGTGGGAGTGCAGAAGCGGGATGCAGTGCTACTCATGGAGTCAAATGATCCCCCCCTTCTTTTTTATAGCAAGTTAGTTGCTGCCGTTCACTTTAGTGGTAATGATTTTTATCCTGTCTTGGGAATAAATGCAACATACACCTGGCAGAGCACGGTTTCTGAGCCTTGTCAGGGTCACTTTGGCAGAGAAGTCATGTGTTGTGTATTGAGTTGTGTATAACCCATTTGAGTTGTGTATAACCCATTTGTGTGTTGTGTATTGGTTGTGTATAACCCATTTGCAAGTCTGGGTTTTGTGTAAGAATAAGGGGAGCCTGAAGATTGAGATAAGAGGGATGGTTTAGCTGTGTTTCTGAGGTTGTATATCATTCCTTAATATCAGCATGAGGTAGAACAAGAATGTTGGCTGCAATCTGCTCAGCCTGTTTCATGAATAATATTTTATTCCCCTATTACCAGTATAAATGTACAGTGGCGTCATGCCGCGCGCGTCACCCTAGAGTGGGTGGGCGCGCGTCACCCCCTGCCCGCCCCCCCTGCCGCCGCGCGTCACCCTGTGACCCCCCCACGCACCCCCCAAAATTTGAATGTAAGCATACATTTTTGAGGCATACTTAGAGGTGTTTGAAAATGGTGTTGTTGTTTTGAAAATTTGTTGAATTAAAATGCAAAATGTGGTGTGGTGTGTTTTTATTCACAGGTACGAATTCTTAAGCCTCGATATCAGGTTTAATATCATTGCATTGCAGTCTTCAATGCAAAAACGAATTATTCAGTCATTTCTAACTGGAAAAGTAATCTGTTTCAATAAGATGCATTCCACAACCAGTAGAGAGTTGGTAATTGGGTTCCAATTTTGGTTGACAAGGTGGTGTTTTCTGTTTTTACGCAGTTATCAACAAAAACAAACAACCCTAGGTATAATATGCAGATTCCGATCCTGCTCCCCTGTATAGGCAGTTCATTTTGTACCAAGATTGTATCAGAGTATTTAAATGGGCATCTGGGATTGACCAGCTGCTCTCTGGTACGATGACTTCCCAGTGAAAAGGATTATAAACTTTTCCAGGCTGTGAATTTTAAAGGACTTAAATTAAGATTTTAAAAAGCTGTCACGGCCATAAACTAGAAATAAAAATCAATGAGGCAGGAAAAATGTTAACATAGCTCAGGCAAAATAAGACAGATGAAGCAGGTAGGACTGAGTTGGAAAACTAGCCTCTTGGTAAAGAAAGGTTCTTTTTTGGGGGGGGGGGTTAATCACCCTTAGCAGCAAAGTTGGTCTAAGGCTCTCATTCAGTTGTTTGAAAAGGTCCAATGCCACAGAGCTCTGCATCATCTTGGCTCCAAAATGTCCACAAACCAGCAACTGTAGTATCACAAGTCTGATGAAGCAAGAATGCAGAATTGACGGTGTGTTGGGAGCATCTAATTGCTTTCCATGATACAAAGAAGGAAGAGCATGAGAAATAGCCCCTTACAATTCTTTGAAACGGCTTCAAAGAAATGATCTTTATGCAACTGAAATCAGTAAGACTGGAAAGTTTGTTTTGTTTTTCAAAGCGGTTGGAGCAGAAGCTTCTTGTTCAAAGGGCATGCAGTACTACAGGCTCTGTGTGTGAGCTGGGTTAATAAAGGAAGATCTTTGCTGGTATGGTTTATAAACAGTGGGGTAGGAATGGGGGGGCGGGGGGCGGACCGCCCCTGGGTGGCATGGGGTGTGTGTACAAGTCGCCTGGAGGGTGCACACGTGCTGAAAAAGCGCATTTTTCATGCTTTTTTTGCGCAGTGGGGAAAAAGAAGTTGCTCCCTGCCCGCCCGGGCCCCTACTGGCTGTTTTTCAACAAAAAAACGCCGAGGGGGGGGGTCGTTTTTCATTTTTTTTAAAAACTGCCGGAGGGGCGGGGCTCATGACGTCATGAGCGAGGGGCGGGGCTTGTGACATCACAGGAGGGGTGTCACGTGAGTGCCGCCCCCCAGCAGGCTACCTACGCCACTGTTTATAAACTGTTTTCTATTGGCACTTCTCATCTGGCCTGGATTCTGAAGTCCACATTACATTATTATACAGCCTGCAGCATGGAGTGACATATTATTGAGATAAGTATATGTAATATTTTCATTCCACTGACTCTCTTATTAGCATTTGCAGCATATCAAAAGCTCTCTGCTTCTTAAACCATTGGAGCCTGAGCCCACAAAGTAACTACTCTAAAGTACTCCTATGCACGTAAACTGAGAATTACACTCTTAGGTTGCAGTAACATGACAGCCTTGGCTGATCAAGACCTCTTACTGTTTAAATGTAGAGCAATGCAAACAAGTATGCTTGGCTGTGTGCCTGCCTTTGGGTAGAAAAGACTTGTGGATTTCAGGATTGAAAACAGACGCCTATTTATTTCAGTCTTACAACTCATAAGTGGTGAAGTGGGAGAGTGACTGACAGGGCAGTGTTCCATTTTACCTCCATGCTATATTTGTTAATCAATCACGTCTGTTCAAGCCAAAGTTATAACGCACGTATGTACTAGTTTATGTAATGCTTTTAAACTACTTCTCATGCCATGCGTCATCTGGAGGCCCTTCATTTTGTCTCTAAGCAGTGGCTTTCCTAGGGGGTGGGGGCAGTACTGTAAGTTGAGACTCCCTGCGCATTGCCTTCGTTGCTCGGAACGGCTCCGATGGTGAGTGGGCGCGGCCACCGTGTAACGGCGAGTAGACCTGTGTGCAACTTACAGTACAGCCCTCCCCACTAGTTCTAATCTCAGAATTGCACAAAACTAGTTCCTGTGCATTGAACATCCCAATTCTGTGGGACGTTCCAGTGTGCAAAGCAATGTGTGAATAAGGCTGCAAAGGCCTTATTGCAGCTAGTGCGCCGTTGAGAGTCATGCATTCCACTGCTGTAGCAAACTGGGATACTGCAGCAGTGCTGGTCTGTGGCTGACCTGTACAGGTCCTTCCACAAAGTAGATGTGAGTGAAGGGGGGACATGTAGAAATGCTGGTACAGCAGCCTGGCACAAATCTACGTAGGGTGGGATTTCTAGTAGTCCTCCTTGCTCCATTGGCTCCTGTGGGACAAAGCTGCCAGGTCTTTTTGGCTTAAATAGTTTATGGCTTTTGATGCCTTCAGCAAAATCCTGGGATAAACAGCGTGCTCGTTATCTTTTAATAAGTCTCTTGAGAATTGTAGGGCAGGATGGAGTCCAGCTTTGTGTTGCGGTAGAACGTACTATGTAAAAACAGTTGAGGCAGCTTGATTCATGCAAAAAAACCTAAAAGCAGATGGGGTCTATGAAGGGGTGACATTTGATGGTTATACCCTCAAACATCCGTCCCTTTGTGATAGGAAGTACAGTATATGCCTTCTTACCCACCATTTAGTCATGCCATCAGCATCAGTTTTTTCCTCTTCAGGATAGCTAATGGCAGTCTAAAGGTTTATTCAGAGCCCAGAAGACAAAGTGTGGTATAGTAACTGGGCAAAGAGGCACCTTTCAAAGTGGTGCCCTCTTATATTTAGCAGGGGGAGATAACTTTTTTAGAAGTTTTAGAAGTGGGTTTTCTCTGTGCCAGGTGCAAGGGAGCGTCAACGGGAAACAGGTTATCTTGTTGTCTTGTGTGCTCCCCGAGGCATCTGGTGGGGCCACTGTGTGATACAGGAAGATGGACTAGATGGGCTTTTGGCCTGATCCAGCAGGGCTCTTCTTATGTTCTTATGTTCTTATGTTCTTATCTGTCCCTCTTCACCCCACCATGGTGTCTTTTCCAGTGGTTGTTGCTGGTGTCTGTTCTGCACCTTTAAAAAAAAAAAGATTGTGAGCCCTTTGAGGACAGGGAACCATTTATTGATTTATTTTACTGTGTCAACTGCTTTGTGAACTACTCCTGTGGAAACGTGGTACAATCTTAGTAATAGTAATAGTGGGAGAGCCTCAGGCTAGGAGCAGAGAGATCCTGCAAATCCATATGTATCTATGAAGCTTACTGTGACCTTGGGCCAGTCACTGTCTCTCAACCTAACCAACCTCACAGGACTGTTGTGAGGATAACATGGGAGTGGGGCCTTGTACACCACCCTCTGCTCCTTGGAGGAATGACAGGATAAAAACTTACAGCACAATCCTGTCCAACTGCTCTGCTGGTCTAGGGTATTGCAAACATGCCATAAGGCATGTTTGTGCCACCCAAAGAGTAACCGGTGCTGGAAGAGATGCTTGTGCCGCTCCTCCAGTGCCGTAGGATGGAGTACTGCCGTGACAGAGAGGTGAGTCCCCACCAGGCGGTGGAGGGGCAGGGGAAGAGCAGAACGGGGCATTTCGGGGGTGGGGTGGGATTGGTTGACTGGGCCCGCGAAGGGGGAGGGATCGATGGCAGCCTCCTCCGCCATATCTAATCCCCCTTCCTGGGCCTGGCCGCCGTTACACGGGGCTCTTGAATGTGCGCCAGCAAAATAGCTGGCGCACATCCGAGTAGCCCCATTGGGGGGGGGGGGCTGACACATTACTCAGGATAAAGAGACAAACGTCCCTTTACCCCAAGGAGGCTGTATGTGTATGTAGAAAGAACATTGCTCTTGAAGTATCAGTTTGCTAGTTTATCATTTCCGTTTAAAAAGGGGGAAGAAGAGGTACCCTCCCGAAGGGTCAGGATTGCTGATTTTACATGTGAGAGAGGAAGTGGCATTTCAGAATCCTACTCTTTCCAATAACCAAACTTTATTCTGAAATATTCAAGATTTATTGCCCTTCTAACTGGCTGCCCAAGAAATGGAAATGCTGTCATTATTTGCATATCCTGTTAAAAGGCGGTAGCTGTAATAAAAGTAATGACATGGAAACGTAGTTACCGGTGCAAAACATTTTTGTTTTGTTTCCTGTTACTGACTGCAAAGCCTCATCCGTTCCAGTTCTTTAAACAGCTCTTCCTCCCTCATTGAATGCAGATTTCACGAAGGATCTTTGCTTGCTGATATGTTGTGAAGAGCAGCCCGAGGTTACTAACAAAGAAACAAAGAACTGTTACAGAGTTCACACCTGGAGGGATGTTTTGTAGTCAAGTAGTTGGTCCCACCACGGAGCCACCAAGTCTCGGATCAAACTGCTTTCATATCGTGAAGTATTACTAACGGAACGGAAGCCCTGCTGGGATCTTCTTGAAACCAGCTTTAGGTCACTATAGATTGCAACAATTTTACAACCGTCACACTTTAAATTCCCATTTTGTTCTGATATGCTCACAGAGCTGACTATGAAGTAAGAGGACTGCCAGTAGCGTCACTAGGACGCGCGTCACCCTGGGGCAGGGGGCGCGCGTCACCCTAGTGACGCTCTGACATGGTGACGCGGGGGGGACGACCCGGCTCCCTCCCCCCGCGTCGCCCTCCGGACGCTCTGAGACCGGCCCGGGAGCCGGCCTCGGAGCGTCCGGCCCCGTCAGCGCTCCAGGGCCTTCTGAAAGAAGGCCCACGGAGCGCGTTCAACCGGGTATTTTCTGGATTTTCGCGCATGCGCAGAGACCGTTTTGAGGGCTTTTTGCTCTTTGGGTGGCACAAACATGCTTTATGGCATGTTTGAGGGCTTTTTGCCCTCAAAACGGTCTCTGCGCATGCGCGAAAATTCGGAAAATACCCGGATGAACGCGCTGCGTGGGCCTTCTTTCAGAAGGCCCTGGAGCGCCGACGGGGTCGGACGCTCTGAGGCCGGCTCCCGGGCCGGCCTCGGAGCGTCCGAAGGGTGGTGCGCGTCACGGAGGTGATGCGCGGGGGGGTGCATGCGTCACCCCCTGGCGGCCCGCCCCCCCGCCACGCTCCAGTGACGCCAGTGAGGACTGCCATGCTTTTTGTAGTCCGTTCAGTAACCAATGCATTCAGAAACAATGCACAGAGATGCTGGAAAGTCAGCAGGCCAGGCTTTGAAGCCTTAAGTTCACTTACCAGAAAGCCTGGTGGAGGTGAACTTGGACACTTTTCCGTCCCTCCCACGCACACAACTGTTTGATGCCTGTTCATGGCAGATGGACTGGATGTGGTTCAAAGCCCCTTTCCAGTTTTGTTATTCTGTTACTATTTTTCAGGGAATTTCTTTTGCACTGCCAAATTAGTAATAAAGCATCAAACCAGAACTGAGAGAAATTTCCATGCAGATGCACTCTAAGCAACATTATTTCTTCCTAAACCCCCCCCCTCCGCACACACACACCCAGCCCACCTTGCTTCTCCAAATACGCAAGTGTTTTGCTTTCTTTGTTCCCTTCTTCAGAAATCCAGATCCTTGGCAGTTTTACATGAGGCGCCATGAGAAATGGTCTGAGCACAGGACTGGAAGCCAGGCTCTCCCTGTTATGTTTAATCGTCCGTCATGTGCTGAAGTTCTGCATTGAAGTTCTCTGCTGCATCAGTTTGAAACTGGCAGATGGGGCATTCCTGGAGGATTTGCAGGGACTTGTTCAGTGTAGCCTGGACTAAAGGCCAGCCTGCTTCCCTCCAATCCAAAGGGAATTTTCAGATCATATTCTTGCCCAGGGTGCCTTTCTGTCAGTGTCTATGTTTCTGCATGCAGTGTTGAATTCTCCCCAAATATCTGCTACTGAGAGTATCTTGAACATACTGAAAGGATGGGCTGCTAACTGCTGAACTGGAAGGGGGTGATTAGACGTTGCTGGTGGAATTATATGCTGCTTTCCCGCACTTCATGTAGTGTTGTGGTTTTGATTGACTGGGCCTCACAAAGTGGCAGTGGGTACACTGGAAGCTTTTAGGGCTTACCTCCATTTGAAAGACTCATCAAACTGCTAAAATGGCATTGCGCGGTTTACGAACTTTTTAGTATCATACCATAGAAGTGGTATACATGTGCCTTAACTGGTAACTTGGGAGGGGGGCGCTGCTGACAAAGCGAGGCTTGCTGGGTAGTGTCTTAAAAACTTATTCAGGAGATCAAGAACCAGTGGGGATCACTGAACAGCAGGAGTACAGGAAGACATTGGACTCAACCGTTTCCCCGCAATTAACCTCAGAACGTTGCTGCCAAGCAAGAACAGGGTCGCCAGCAGTTCTTGCTGAGCTACATAATAGGCTATTATGTGTAGTTGTGGACACCAGTACTGCAGTGCACCAATGCATCGCCAGCAAAATATTTTTTAATTGTAATATGGTGCCAGTTGTACCAAACAAATACACACATCTCAAGAAAAATGACAATAGAAAGGCTTTTCAGCAGCTGTGCCTGCCTCCTTTGCAGTTGCACAACGTATTGCTATGAGAACAGGAAAAATCCAATAAACTAATTCATGTTCTGGGAGAAAGTTCATATGAGTAATAAAAAAGAGAGTCAAACTGCAAACACACACACACACACACACACAAGCAACCAACTCAAAAACCTAAACAACTAATGTGCTAGTGAGCCCAGTTATCCTTCCATGGTCATGACTACAGATGTTGATTACACTCAAGGCACTGACAATCTAATGTACCAGTAAACTATCCAGGATTGGGCTGTCGGGGAGGAATTTACAACTGTGAAAGAGGCTTACGCTGTCAAAAAATGTATGCCGACGGAGCGCACAGGGCTGCCATTTTGGGAGTATTGTTGGTTCCCGCCACGCCTTCTGAACCAGGCAAGGCAGCGGAAGGGTGAGGGGGTAGGCAGGGAGAGTACAAAACTAAATGGTGAGGAATGGGGGCGGGGAGGCTGTGGGAGTGGGTGGATCCAGCGGTGATGGCATGCACCTGATGCTATCCCCTCTTTTAGCAGCCTCCCCGCCCATTCTCCTCGGACTTGCACCAGCTACAGAGCTGGTGCAGGTCTGAGAAGACCCATTGCGGAATGGGAGGCTTACGGAGGGGTAAGGGGAAATAATTCCCCTTTCCCCTCTGAAGCTTCCTGAACCACCCACCCCGCTGGATACAGCATACTCATTTTTTGTGCGGCTGCATCGGCGGAGGGTGAAAGGATAGGGTTGGGCACTACGTGTATAAGATTATAGCTCTTTGTATCAACGTTTCCCTCTAAATTTGCATTGTATTTCTACCTGCCAAAGATTGGAACATGTGAACTGTCTGCTATTTACTGTAGTTTGTGTGTCATATGCCTGGGTACCACTTCTTGTGTAAATGCAGTTGTGAAGTGCTATTGTTCCACTACACTTGCCTAGAATCATCTTCTTGTATCATCTCTCCCCCCCCCCCCATTCTAAAAGAAATAATAGAAGGCTCAGCATTGCTACTGGGTTAATAGTGCACAAAAACATCTGATGGTGCTGTTTTCAGTTGTTCAGCTGCTTGATTATTTTCTCTCTTGCAGAAATTGTTGATGGGAATGTGAAAATGACCCTTGGAATGATCTGGACCATCATTCTCCGTTTCGCCATTCAGGATATCTCAGTTGAAGGTACATTCCATTGTGCTGTTGTTTGTCAGAAAACTACTTGATTGCAGATTGTCAATAATATTTACAATATTTATTGTAAATAAACCATATTTACTTTGTGGGGGGAACTATTTTGACTGATTAAAGTGCTCCACCACCACCACCACCACCACCACTATGCCACAAAAAGTACCTTTCAGGACTGAATTTGAAAAGCAAAAGTCCTAATATAGGGGTGTTGGAAACCAGCTTATCCTTTCCAACTGTTATGTGATTATGTACCCTAACCCTATCCCCCAACAGCCCAGAGTGTGCAGCGTGGCTGATGGAGTGCACACTGCATGCTGTGGGCTGGCAGGAGACCAGAAAGCCCGGGAGAGGTAAGTAAAGAACATTTTTACTTACATTTCTGTAGGCCTCCTGGTCTCCAATGGGTTTCATCAGACCTACACCAGCTAAATAACATACATAAGAACATACATAAGAAGAGCCCTGTTGGATCAGGCCAAAGGCCCATCTAGTCCAGCTTCCTGTATCACACAGTGGCCCCACCAGATGCCTCAGGGAGCACACAGCCAACAAGATACCTGTATCCTGTCGCCACTCCCTTGCACCTGGCACAGAGAAAACCTTCTCCTACAACCAGGAGGTTGCTTTTCCCCATCATGGCTTGTAAGCTGTGATGGACTTTTCCTCCATGAATCTGTCCAATCCCCTTTTAAAGGCATCCAGGCCAGGTGCCATCACCACATCCTATGGCAAGGAGTTCCACAGATGAATTACACACTGGGTAAAGAAATATTTTCTTTTGTCTGTTTTAATACTCCCTCCACTCAATTTGAGTGGATGTCCCCTAGTTCTAGTGTTGTGTGACAGGGAAAATAACTTCTCTCTATTCACTCTCTCCATCCCATGCATACTTTTATACGTCTCAATCATGTCCCCCCTCAGCCGCCTTTTTTCTAGAGTAAGTCTGAAGAGTTGGAGTAAGTCTGAGGACACTCTGGGGGTGGGTCCAGGCTGGGAAGGGGGTATAGGATCCTGTGTGCACTACTGCCACCGAGATCCACCCCCTAAACAACCTACTCTCTGCCCTGATCTGCCCACAATCCTCCCCCAAACCGCCCCTGCCTGCTACAGCAGAGGACAGCAGAGGTTATGCAGGTTCCCGCGTGTTGTTCCAGCCATTTGCACTGGAGTGCCTGAACCACAGACCAGTGGAGTGGCTTTCACACCATTGGCCTGGAACTTAAAGTGGTAGATCACAAGATCCACCACTGTAAGGCCCAGGTAGGATTGGGCCATGTGCAATGTTCCCTAAGGGGTTCATGCTAGTGCATGGACCCCTTCTGCAGTTGTATGGCATTGCGATGAGTCACAATGCCGCCTCTGGACATTTGGTAATGACGTGATGATGTCATTGTCAAACTTCCAGGTTGCTCAGCTGTGCACCTTAGCGGGAATGTTGGCCATGTATGGCTGCTCATAGTGTTATCTGTTTAAAATTGTGCAGTTCACTAGGACTTGTCTTCTAGTGTAAATGGAAACCTCTTACTATTGCCATAAATCAAGCCTGGTCACCTGCAGTAAGAAAGAGTTCAGATCAGGTAACTCTCTACTCTCCCTTCTAGACTTAAAAAATCTACTACCTGCAGGAGCTAAAGGCAGTGCACACTAGACTGAGAGATCGTGAGTGACTAGCTCGGTCGGTCACCCACTTTGCCTTCTTGTGTTCATGGCAGGGAGGCTTGAGCCCAGGTCTTTCTGATTCAAATTCAACTGCCACTACTACAATATCTGAACCCTTTAGGTTCAGATAGGAGACAAATATAATTCTGCATCCAGCCACTATAATGCAACCCTGTTTAACGCAAGCTGCTTTTCTTCCAGTAGTTAAAATGAAAATAGAAAGCATCTGAAATGAATGCTGGCTGTGGAAATGCCTCTCTGTTTCTTTGTAACTTCTGGTGTGTGGGGTGGAAAGAGTACAGTCAGGGAAAGAGGAACATGGAGAAAGGATCAGAGGACCACCCTCTGACTTTTATTTTACGAGGCTGCTGTAATACTTGATATTAATTTGCATATGTATAGGCCAATCTTAAAAAAAAAACCTAAGGTAAGAGCAGCACTTAGTTAAAAACCGAAATGAAATGAAATGGCTCTCATAGAGATTTGAGATGTGCTTCCTGATCTACAGTGTCAGCCTTCCTCAAACCGAAAAGTAGTTCAATCTCTTTAAATGTTTCAAAGATATTAAAGGTCAGGAGGAATCGGCAGCTCTAAATTCCCACAGGGGTTGGCTAATCCTTGTGTCTTTTGTTCCCTAGAGACATCTGCTAAAGAAGGGCTTTTGTTATGGTGTCAGAGGAAGACAGCCCCATACAAAAATGTGAACATCCAAAACTTCCATATTAGGTAATGTAGAGGTGAAGGGTAACAGTCTGTGACTTGTAATCTTGCATGTTCCGGAGGATTTGGACATTGCTTGGTGCTTAGCACAACTAATTATTCCTTTTTACGGCAGTGTTCAAAATATTCACAGTGGACTTACCATTCCAAGAAAGAAAAGTGGATGAAACGGTTGTATGCCTAACTGCTAGGGGTTAAAGGGCTTGGGCTGACTAAGGGCTTCTTCCCCCACTAGCCTAGACACACAATTATGTATTTATTCTTCTATCTGGTATAGATAAAAATGGCTCATGCTCTGTCTTATTTTTGTACTGTCAGGTAGATGGAAATTATATAGAGATGTTGATGGATATAGATATAAAGAATGCCGCCCCTCTGCTGCGTTCAAGTGGAGGGGACGCTTTTTACCCATGCTGGCATCTGCAGAGGGTGAGGATACACCCTTCTGCTTGAAGGTCAAGAGAGAATATATATATTCACTGCAGTTACTTAATGCATATGTGTAGAAACCAGTGGACCCCTGCTTTACAATGGGTTCACTTTACAATCAAATCACTTTACAATGGTTCACTATATGATACGTTATTCACTTTATGATGGGCTTACTGTTGCCGCCAACGGGACCTCAGGAGATAGATAAGACAATCAGCGATGTGAATGCAAGCATTTGGTAGCATCTTGGCCAGTAGCAGTGTTTTTAACATCGTGGCTATGTGTCTGGAGGGAAGGATATAGCCAATGCAAATGCTGATGCAAATGCAAGCCTTCTAGATAGCATCTCAGCTGGTATCAGCATATTTTTTTGGCTGTGTGTATTAGGGAAGGATAGAGCCTTGTAATTTGTGTTTTATAATTTCAACATTGCATAAACTGAGAACCATGGCCCCTAAAGAGTGCTGTAGACACCCTTTAAATCACCTTTTAGAGAGGGAAATATTCTAGTTCTGTGGCGGAAACTTCAACTTCCGAGGTCTTGGAATGAATTACCAAAAAGCAATGCGTTATTGAGTTTGCAATACAATATTTTCACAATATAATGGTGTCTCTGGACCGGATTTTCATTGTAAAGCGGGGGAATCTGCTGTATCTTTCTCTGCTGGAGAAGTTTTTATACATCGTTAAAGCTTGAATTTAAAAGCTAGGATCAAGTAGATCATTAACACTGAAACATCATCACCAACAACGTGGTTCTTGAAGATAAGGTGGAGGTGATGGACTGTACAGCATGCTTGTGCTTACCTTACCACCTCCTTGTGAGCCATCACAGTGCCACTGGCCAGTGACAACCCTGCCAGCAGTCCAAAATGGACAAGAGCAAGGAAAGCAATTGCATTTTCAGGCTCATAAAGAAAGAACTGTGGGCATTTTTCCCTCTCCATATACGTTATGTTATGTAAATATCTGCTTTGTTTGAAGGTAAGAGAGACATGCGTCAGATATGAAATCTGATTCATCACATTCCCTCTAGCCTTCATAAACTGGTGTGGTTCTGGGTTCAAGTCTGGCAGAGAGAGGGCAAACATCAGATTAAAACAATTTTCCTGGAAGAACACTTCTTTCATCCTGGAAGTTGTGGGGTTGGCATTGTGAAGGGGCCTGAAATAGGGGCAGGACTCATCCATGTTTTGTTGAGCAAAAAGCAAATGAAGCACAAATAAAATCAGTCTAGAGAGACCAACTGCATTCTCTGTTACCCATGGTCTGCATGATGAATACTGCTGATCTAGACTCTCAGTGGTTTGCGGTGCCCATTCTCCATCAGTTTCATCTCTGCTAATCCTTGATGAATGCACTTAATTGTGTTCCATCTGTTTCACAGCTGGAAGGATGGCCTTGGCTTCTGTGCCTTGATTCACAGACATCGTCCAGAGCTCATTGACTATGGGAAACTAAGAAAGGTACTTCTTTATATTTCAGAATGTTCCAGGTTCAGATGTCCTTGGAAGACAAAGACTTGTGCTGACAGTATGGATAGCAAATTTGCCCATAGACTGGAGGAGTGAAAGGGGGAAAGGGGAAAGAGGACACCAAATGTGTTGGTTCTGAGGATTTCTACCAGTCAGTCATTGGTCGAGATTAGCAGTAGGTAGGCAATGACCTTGATCTTTCGAAAGCATGGCTCAGGGAATTCCCAAGTTCAGACTGAAGAATGTCCACACTCAGCCTTGCCAAACTGGAGACTAGTCTTTTCATAGACTGAGCTTGTCAGTCTAGTCAGTGGACGCTGGGGCTTGGCATCCTTGGAGAAAGCAGGTTAGTTAGCCTTAGAGGAACATGTACAGAGTCTTTCTTTGCTTGCACAAAACTGCATGTTTTCACAAGACTTCTTTCATCATGGTTTTGGTCGTCCAGTTTGGATCATGGTAGGTAGAGATGAGTGGAAAAGTACATTCTGCTGGCGGGCAGTTTTGGGATTGTGTGTGCCAAAAAGCGCAATAAATCTTCCTTCCTATTGCCTTGTGTCAGTTTTAAGTTACTGTATCTCAGCTGTCAGTCGTGAATCTGATCTTTGTCTCCATTAAGAAAGCTGGATGAAAGCATAATACAGTATTTTCCTCTAGTAACCTAAGCAGCATGCCGTTTTGGTCAATCAGAGCAGTATATTTTTGTGACTGGCATCTTCGGTCCTGATTATGGGTTAACAACAGTACCCAAAAACACACTCATTTTGCTAGGTGGGCTTCCTTCAGCTTCTGATGGATATACCGTAGTTAACAGCGTTTACTCATTCCTCCTACCATGCTTCCAACAGTTTTGCTGATTTGCACTTGATAGGAAGGTAGTGATTGGTGACAATGCAGTAATTACCATGGCAATACTTTTGTGATATGAAGAGTTAGAACTGAGGGCTAGGAGGGAAAGAGGTCTGTTCCAGTCAGCTTGTTTTCATGTCAGTAAAATCAGAAAACATACAAGGGATAGAAAAAAAAATCCAGTCAGTATTAGCACCTACCAAAAATGAAATAACTGAGTCCTTCTAGTATACAACATTTTTTTTTCCTTTCACAACTGCTCATGAGCACAGCCTGGCTGCTCTGTTTGTGCTTTTGCATATATACTTATGCCAGTGGCCCCCTACCCTGCAACTCTGGCCCACCCTCCCTATGCTAGGTTTGGCTAGGTTTTTCAGTCCAGTGCTTAGTTACATACAGCAGGGGTTCTCAGAGTGGTGGGTCGTGACCCACCACTTTTTCCGGAAGTGTCCGATTTACCTTTAAATTAAGGGAGGTGGCCAGCTTGAACATCGGTGGCGGCGCTCCAGGATCACGCCTGCTGCCAACCCCCAAACGCTGTTTTCAGCGTACCTGGTTGTCCTGCCAGCTCCTGAAGGATCGGGGGGGGGGGGCGCTGTGGATGCCTCAGCAGGCCTCCCCAAGGCTTAAGACAGCTGCGATAGCATTTCCAAAGTCCATTTCTGGTTTTCGGCGAAAACCGGCAGTGGACCTTTCAATGCTATTGCCACTGTTTTGAGCTTTGGGGAGGCCTGCTAAGGCGCCCACAGGCCCCTCGGACCCTTCAGGGAGCTGGCAGCCCAACCAGGTGCGTTGAAAACAGCGTTTTGGGGTCGGTGGCAGGCACAATGCTGGACTGCTGCTGCTGCTGCCTCCAACATCGCCCCGCCCCCACAAAGACTCCCCTGTAGGACTTTGAGAAATGCTGATGTACAGTATTCCAGTGTCCTCATCTATCCATGGTCCAGTGTTGTGTGTATCCATTATTATTAAAATTGTGTCTTCTGGTGTATCCTCATTGCTAACTTAGACAATTATTTTCTAGGATGATCCGCTCACTAACCTGAACACAGCTTTTGATGTGGCTGAAAGGTACCTAGATATCCCCAAGATGTTGGATGCAGAAGGTAAAGTTGAATTAAATTTTGATTGTTGTTTTTTTACTTTCCTCCCCCCAACGCCCCAAAAGGTTCCTCAAACTTTCATGATGTACTTAAGTAGGTCTTTCAAATGTTCCCCCTTCTCATCACAATTCCAGACAGTAAGTTAGTATTTTATCCTGGGAACTTCTTGTATC
Organism: Plestiodon gilberti rubricaudatus; assembly: GCA_026170595.1. Classification (NCBI taxonomy): domain Eukaryota; kingdom Metazoa; phylum Chordata; class Lepidosauria; order Squamata; family Scincidae; genus Plestiodon; species Plestiodon gilberti. The sequence continues at coordinate 257,509,895 of JANXHW010000001.1, read as the reverse complement.
CCATTGCTGAATCCCACATAATCCTTGTAATGTTTCAATAATGGAATAACATGGGATGCACAGATAATTTACATTTCTGTGTCAGTGCCCCAGGGAAGAGGAACACTGATATGGGATCTTATAACATGATTGATCAATATCACTTCATTCTGTTCAATAGTGACCAGGGAGTCATGAGATCCAGCCCTGGAGAACTAGGCTCCACACCTCACCAAAATATGTATAAATCCGGTCTAAATGGCAGGCTTGTTTTTCTTTCATTTGCCCCTGAGATGCTCACGGTTTCTTAAACCTTCTCGGAGTTCTTTACTGTGAGGCCCAGACATAAATAAATTCAGTACTGTAGTAGCTGGACACCTGTTATCGACTGGGGTGATACTCCACCAAGCTTGGAGAGTTCTCAACCACAAATGGCACAACAACTCTAAAGTACATAAGAAGGAAAAACAAAGGGAGAATATTTCATTATCTCCCACATATCAGGTTTCTCGGGACATTTTACTTCCTGAGTCACAGCAATCAAACCAAATAAAGAGCTCCAACATGTGGTCACTGTAACCTTCTGTTCTCAGGAACTAGATTCCTGGTTGCAGGTGTTAAATACACCTTTTGCCATGTTGTCACCTTTGAATGTTTAAAATCACCATGGGCACTGAAATCTAGAGTTTTCTGGTTGCTGTGTCCCTCAATTCCCCTTCGCATGGTATAAATCTAAATAAACAAATGGAGAATAGGTCTACCAATGGCTATTAACCTTGTTAGTTAAATGGCATCTTCATGTATGCCACTGAATACCAGCTGTTACAGAGCAACATCAGGGGAGAACCTTTGTCTTTGGGCCCTGCTGACAAGCTTTCCAAAGGCATCTGGTTGGTTCTTTGGTCTGATCCAGCAGGGCTCTTCTTATGTTCTTAACTTTGGGGTAACATTTTGTTACTGGCTGTCCTCTGTCCAGTTCTGTCTATCCATGTCATGTATTCTGGGGTCTTTTTGGATAGAGGTTAACTGTCAGAAAATGTGGAGGACTTGCTCTACTAGATCTGATTTTTTTATTTTATTTTATTTTTCACATTTTTATACCACCCTTCCTCCAAAGAGCTCAGAGTGGTGTACATATTTCCTCCCCTCCTTTTTGTCCTCACAACAACCCTGTGAGGTAGGTGGGGCTGAGAGATAGTGACTGGCCCAAGGTCACCCAGGAAGCTTCGTGGCTGAGCGGGGATTTGAACCTGGATCTTTCAGGTCTAAGTCCGACTCCCAAACCACTGAACCATCCTGGTGTAGCCAGTCCATTCACTGTTTTATTTGTCGTTAATCACCTTTTTAACCAGGACTTCTTTCATGTCCCCGATATGTTTTCAGATGTGTTTAGACAACAGAGCTAACTGCTAGAACCCCAGGCATGAGAGTGAGCTTTAATTTGCTGCTCCAGAGTGTACCCTACAATTTGATGAGCAGGTTTCACTTTGAAACATATTGCACAGTGATTGATCTTGCCCGTATCTCACTGGATCAGAAGGTGGGAATATTTCGCATTTTGAATATTTCAATATTTCGCAATTCAACTACTTTTAGTGTCCTTAATTAGGATAGCTCTGCGATTTGGGCAAATAAGTACAACCGACCCTACATGGGAGCTTCAGCTGCTGCCATTTCAGCCCTTTTCAGCGCAATCCTGTGTGTGGCTACTCCAAAGTCCCTTTATGTTGAATAGGGCTTACTTTCAAGAAAGTGTGTCATGCCAGAAGTTTGGAAGAAGTACCCCATCTATCCACAACCACACAGAATGGTATGCTGTGGTGCAAGACAAGCATATTGGTATGCTTCCTATCGGCTTCTCTGATTGTCCCCATCTGCCATGCATATGGACAGGGGATCAATATGGGCTAAAGATTCATAGATATGCATGGGTGCATTGAGTCCCCAAAGAAGCTTTATATAAATACATCTTGTACAAGTTGGGATTAAAGAGCATTTAGATTATGTTTGCCTTTTTATGAACCCTTTTGGGGAGTGCAGCCTTAGCAACGAGGCCTCTTATCTATCCCTACCTGTCCCAGCAAGTAGATGCAAGTGGAGTCTCCAAGTTGCTGGCTGTGAATGTTACTAAGAATATTGTTGCCTCTCTGGACTTGCCATGAAAGAGATCTATGGCAAGAGTTGAGGACTAATTTGGATCCCATGAAAGATGATAGAAGTAACAAAAGATTAGGGATGTGGCAATACAGTATATCACTTGTTTTTGTCAGTGATGCTCTTCTTCTTCATCATCATCGTCATCTTCATCATCATGGATGCAAGGAAATGCTGTGAAAAACATTACATGGGCTGAATTTGAGAGCTGGTTGGCCCTTGCTTCTCTCACCAAATTAACGGATGCTGCATACTGTGTGAGATGAGTCCAATATGGTGAGGAAAGGAAGCACTGGCTTGTTTTCAACACAGCAGCATTTGGGGGTCATCATTTCACTAATTTAGTAAGCATACGTCTTCTTTGAAGTGTGCACATTCCCCAATTTCCTAGTAATATATTTTTTGTAGTTAAGAGGAGAGGGCAGGAACAGTGGTCCAAAACGTAGGGGTAAAATCTCCTGCTGAGAGTCTGCAGCGTGCAGAATGTGTCGAGGTGAATAACTCACCCATCCCTTACTTGGTGTCCCTAATTCCTCTGGTTATCCCTCCCACTTTGCTCACTTCCCATCAGTTGATCTGCTCTTTAACTTCAGGTTTTCTTTGACAGACATTGTTGGAACAGCCCGTCCTGACGAGAAGGCCATCATGACCTATGTTTCTAGCTTCTACCACGCCTTCTCTGGAGCCCAGAAGGTATCGCAGGATTCCAAGCTCCCTCTACACAACGCACCTGGTCCTCTTGCTAATGTCCAAACCTTTTTTTCTTTCTCTCTCTCCTATCTAGCTACAGGCATCTTTTTTGTTATTTTCGGCAGAATTGGCTTGTTGGCTCAGACTGGTACCCCAAGTGAAGAGCGTTTGGGGAACGCAAATTGGCCAAGCACAGAACTACAGTCAGTGATGTAGTACCAGGCCATTTTTGCATGCAAGTCTTCAGGTCACTTTGATGCCACTGGGAGCTCTGCTGTTATCAGTTAAATGCAAAGATCTCTCTAAAGGCAGCCCAAGGAAGGAGAATGATAATTAGAATAAATCAATAGTCTTCCTCATAGTAATTGGTCATGCATAGTGATGCAGTAAAATATCATTCTTCATGCCAGACTACCACACTTACACTCCTGCTGAATTGCTTTGCTGATCACCCACAGCAGCTAGGCCTTTTCTGAAGCCATTAGTGTAGCAAGCTTTCCGTACATTGCAAAAGTGCATAATCTAAAAAAATAAAAATAAAAATCTGGATCTGACAGAGCAGTAAATTCACATTCTCTTTTCCAACTTCTATAAAATCTACTGGAATGTTTATTAAATGTAATGTTATTTGATACTGAAAGACAGCTGCTGGCGTAGCATAGTGGCTAAGAGACTGAGCTGTGAATCAGGACTTCCTCAGTTTAAATCTTGCCTTTGCTCAGTAGGTAAACTTAGGCAAGCCACTCCCGCTCAGCCTCAGTTGCAATATGGGGATTTGTAGGGGCTCAGCACACAGATCATGTACAGAACTGAATATATTGCCAACTGTTGTGATCCTAGTCTTCAGTGTCAGATTTGTGAGATGCTTCCCATCTTTCTTTGAATAAGACATAGGTACTCCAGGGTATTAAAGACACAAACATGTAACATGGGAAGGATATTTTCCAAAGGAAGATATAGGTAGGGGATCCAGAAATCATGCCTCTTCCCACAGAAACAGACTGTATTGTCCTTCCGAAGCCATGGTTAGCTGTACTTTGAGACAGGGGTGAGTAGAAGATAGAAGACCATGACCACTAGTGTAATCCTGGCCAATTTTAGGTGGCCACCTAGGACCTACTGGTTGCTGGGATTCTTGAAAAGAATGCTGGACTAGATGGACCTTGATTGAAACATAGGTATCTAGTAGGGCATTTCATATGATCTTCAGCAAGTTGCATTATCAGGATCACTGAATACAAAATAGTTATGCCTTAACTGTTTAGAGCGCCTTATATACTCTTGTAGGTTTAAAACACCTCAGTGGGCCACAAGGGTTCTGATAAAAAGTAGACCATGAAAGACTGTAGCTTGCTCATCCTTGCCTTAAGAGAGATGTGTGCATGCATGTCTTCTAAAACGAAATGGGAGGCAATCCTGTAACATCTCTTTTTGTATTTCTTGTACTTAAGGTGTACTCTTCTTGTACATAAGATGTGAACTATAGAATTTCTAGAATTCCCCTGTGTTATCATGTGATGGTAGGCAGCACTCTGTTCTTATTCTTGCAAGTTTATGATACAGCTACCTTCACATCTGCAAGAAGGGACTGACTTGGCTGCATTTTACAGTGCACGTGATTGACGTAACAAGCACTCAGCAATCGTTTGATCCTAAAACATGGGATTTCTGGTGCCTGTGGTGCCACTGCATTAAAGACTCATCTACACATTCGGGAGAATCGGGTTGGACAGCCCTCCTGGCATTTTAGCACTTCAGAGGACACATAGAGGATTTGCATTGCTGAATACTTTCCTCATGACAACAAATCCCTGCCTGAGGGAAAATGGCAAGGATAGTACTCCTTTTTCATTCAATCACACAAATCCACCACATAGACTGTATTCAAATATGATAGTCTCTGGAGATTTGTATCATGTGATTTTCTTCTTAGGACTTGGCTCTAAATGCCCAAAGAGAAACAGCTTGCTTCCTGAAAACAGAGGTGGCCTGTAATAATATTATCAAGATTCCGGTGGTACAAAAGTTAGAATAAGTATCATATGGAAACATTCTCCCTAGGTAGTCATCTAATGGATCTCCCAAGACAAAATATAATCTTGCTCTATTTTGTAACATCTTTCACTTTGTCTAGAGACTTTATCCAGTTTCATTACTTTACTTCTTATAGACTTCTAGTCATATAGACTTGGCAAATCACTCCCTAAAGAAAGTTAGTTTTGTCCTTCTTTGCAAGTGGGCTGAATTTACTGACTGTGGAGTTGTGTCAAAATAATGTACAAAAGTGTGGTTGCATAGAAATGAAAGCCGAAAAAATGGGTAGTGGTAATGGGTGCCACTTGCGTCCACAAAGCCAACTCTGCTAGTCACATTCTGATCTGAGTTCCCAGCTCTCCGCATGGAAATCTGTTTGGCCTGTCCTGCAATGCATGATGGGAAGTTTCCCCCCTCTCTTACCACCCATGACTGTTTTATTTTATTCTGTGTGCTGCTTCTTACTTTATCCTTTCAACCTCTTCTCCTTCTTTGCACAGATATTATAGGCACGCTAAGGCCGGATGAGAAGGCCATTATGACCTATGTTTCATGTTACTACCACGCCTTCTCAGGTGCGCAGAAGGTGAGACTTTACTCCTAACAAACCCCTCCTTCTTCGGTTCCCTGTCCACCAAATTTACAGGAAACTGACATAATCCATTAAACATGTGGAATCCAGTGTTTACTCCAGCTTTCACACTGAGCTATAATATCATTATTGATCTTTAGCTTCTTGGAGGGCAAAAGACTTTTAGCTTTGTTGAGTCAAAGGCTCCTGCCTAGAAATGCCAGGTCAAAACAACACTGATCCCAGTTACGTTCAGAGAATACGTTTACTACTTCACTGACGGATATTTGATACTTGCCTCTTGGGAAGTGCCCTGCTGGCTCCACTTTTCCCAGCTGAGTGATGAGTTCTAGAGCTCCAGTCATTTTGGATGATTGATATAACACTAGTCCACCACTGGCAGCATTCGGTCTATTAGGAGTGTTTAAAAGTCCCAGTTGTTTTTAGCTGTAGCAATAACTAATGTATTGCTTGGTGGCTGGGACCCAAATTAAATGTTATGAACATGTGAAATTGTCTTTTACTGAGTCAGACCATTGTCTTCACTTACTGGCAATGGTTCGCCAGGACTTCAGACAGGGGCTTTTCCTTTTCCCAAGCCTACCTGGAGATGGAAGGGATTGAACCTGGGACCTTCTGCAAAGCATGTCTTCTACCACTGAGCTAAGGTTCCTCCCTAATGTGACACCCGTTCACAGGTAATTTTTCTGCTGCAGGACTACAATTTGCAATGGAAGATCAGCATGGGAGGTGCAGGGGGCTTTCCCTCTGGTGTTTTTTCTGCTAAAAATCAGAGGCATTTCTATGGTGGGGGCGGTACTGTAAGTTGTGCCCCATCCTAGTCCCCGTTTACAACCAGGAACGAGGAGGCCCTACCCCCTCGCCTTCGGAGCCATTCCGTGCGGTGAAGGCAACAGGCAGGGAGTCTCCTGCCCGTAGCTTTTTCCATACAGAATGGCTCCAACGACGAGGGGGCGAGGCCTCCTCGTTCCTGGTTGTAAACGGGGACTAGGATGGGGCACAACGTACAGTACCGCCCCTACCGTAGAAACGCTTCTGCTAAAAATCTTCTCCCAAACCTGAAAAAGATTCATGCACCCCTGCGTAGGAGAAAAGCACTTGGGGGGGGGGGATTTTTAGTAGACAAGCTGCCAGGAGACAAATGGTTAAGAAATGGTTGAAAACATTTCTTCCTTCCTGTCCATGCCAGCCCTTTGTTTCAGATAGCAGTCTCCATGGCTGTATTTTCAGAAAGATTTTAGAGAAAAGCGACACACAGTGCAGTGTCATTTGGCCCTCATGCACACAACCACCAAATATCAATTGCTGAAAGGGCATTTATAAGCAAGAGAACTCAGCTCCTGCTGGGGGGGGGGGGTTGTACCAACAGTGTTGTTAAAAGTTCCTCAACAGCTACTGTTCTAAGTGGAGACAGAAGATTGCCACTTCACATTTACAGAACGGATAGTAACAAAATCCCTCAGTACAATCTGGCCAAGCCTAAATAGGCTCCTTTTCTTGCCAAGTGCACTCCCTACTGGAGACCTGTGGTGGTCTCATTCTGTCGATGCCATGTCTTTTTCCACACTGAGTTCCTGCTGGGTTAAGGAATTACTTCAAGGCCAAACCCTCATCATTATGTAAATGGAGATAACTCTCCTAGTACCTCTTTCCAAAACATTCAGCCCTGATGCCTAATTATAACAGTCTCTGCATACTCCTCTTAACTCCCTCTTCTCTGCCCTATGTTGCTTCTCCTTGCTCTCACCCATTTGTGTTCTTCCTCCACTGGTAATTCTAGTGTCGTCGTCCCCGTCATCCCATTTGTGGCGTTTCTTTACCCCAAGAGCATTTTTTTAAATCTATGTAGTCATCACTCAGCTGATTCCTTTGTGTCTTAGAGCTGGTCCCCTCTTGACATTTTGTACACATTGACATAGGCCCTCTCTTGATAGTTTGTCTTGGGCACAAAATACATTTTGCTTGTATCAATTCTGAATTACTGCGTAAGTGCATTTTATGGGAGAGCTGTGATTTTAAAAGATTCAGAACTGGCATTAGATGCATCGATCCATGCCTGAGTATAAAATGTCAAAGGGAAGTGGACCTTCTTCCAAGCTTCTCAGGCTTGTTAGTTGAGCAGTTCGACTCTAATAAGGAGAGCTGATGAGTAGCCAGCGCAGAGACTCTCTGTCACTACACCAGGGAACAATTCCTCCCCCCCCCCCAGTATTCTTCCTTTCATTAAAGAAGATATACTTCGCTCCATCTTCTCATAATGCAGAACATTCAGACTTTGCTCAAAGACCATGTTACCAGTTTGTTAAGAACCAAACTATTATCCTGAATTCGCATAGAACTACTCTGGCTGCAGACGACATCTCTTTTAGTGCCAAGGCAAACAGACACGACAGACTTCAGGGTCCAGCGTACAGTGTTCAATCTAGATCTAGAATAAGACACTACAGCTTTGTTCAGTTCTGGTGGGGCTTCTTGCCATACGCAAAGTAACTGATGCCCTGAAACTACTAGTAGTATGAAGCAGATGAGCGTATCTTGCAAAGTCTGGACAGTGCTGCAGCAGACGTTTGCCCATGACATGGATGAGGTCAATGGAAGATCCTCTTCATTAAGTTATTTGAAATTTAGCAAAATTCAGAGCCATTTTACCCACTTAAGCTGGTTAACATACACAGCCAATTCTGAAGTCATCAGATTCATACCTGAAAAATCAATATGAGAAAATAGATCCAGTTATTATTATTATTATTTATTGCATTTCTATCCCTCCTTTCTCCCCCGTAGGGGGACCCAGTTATTCCCCTTCTTTGCAAAGCAGATACTCCATTTTTCAATAGGGGATTTTTTTTTATAAATTTAATAAATCTTGTTGACCCATGTCATATGATTTTTTTCTGCAAGTGCAAATCAACTGAAGAGCTAACAGAACTAATTATTCAATTCTGTATTTTTTTAAAAAAAAATTGAATGTTCATTCCCTTGAATGAATATTTGAACTTAATTGAAATTATGAGGTCTGTCCAGAAAACGTTGTGGCCTGTGTCTGACCAATAAATAGCTTGCTACAAACCATGTCCAGTATAGAATATTTGTCTCTGAACCAAGTAATTGGAATCAAAATCAAATCGAACTATTCAGGCATGAAGCCCATGTTGCATGGAGGGGGGGGGGGGATTTTGAAAACCTGATTGTGCTGTCAGCTGGCCAGCCAGTCCAGCAATATGTCCATGACCTGGAGGACAGTCACAGGTGGTCCCAGTTCCTTTGCCTCAGAAACTCTCCCAGTGCCAGTCTTCTGTTAGCCAGTGGCTGAGAGATACAGGCTCCACATCTGGGGCTAACCTAGAGTGATTAGTAAGTGTGTATTTCAGCCTAGACCCAGGAGCACAGCGTGTCTTTTCAAACTCTACTGTCTTTCTTGACAAGGTGACTTATTGTGATGTCGCTCCATTTCTCATTCAGATTCTCATTACTGCCACCAGCCCTGAAGGGGAGGTCACATGATCAACTTTCTGCTTCTTTCATTCTCTTATACTGAGTCTTTAAAGGTACAGGGGCCCCAACCTGTCATGACGTGTATGTGACTGGCTGCTTTTCCTTCATATGATTTGTTTGTGTGTGTGTGCGTGCGTGTGTGTGCGTGCGTGTGTGTGTGTCTGTATTTCTACACATATACTTGCTTTGGTTGTTTTGCTTTTTTTCCCTAACTGCTTCTAACTTTCATAACACTAAACTGCATGAGTGTTTTTATTACTAGCTGGGTTTAATAAAACACATTTTAATTCATTGTGAAAATTGATTTCTGGTAATAATTTCTGGCTAGCCTTGCGGTCAAGCTTTGGTTTGGTAGCTAGCTTTTCAGAATCCCATCACTAATCCGTGATAGTAAAAATACAGACTTCCACATTATAAAAGATGTACTGTATTGTGCCTAGCTCTGTGCAGGCGTTATGCAATGCGTGGATAAGATTATGGAAGGCCCGCCCCGGAGCACAGTGTGTTTCGCCCTGCCTCCTGCCAAAGACATGTGTGCTTAGCCCGGCACGTTCAGTGTTTGTCTGCAGCGACCAAAGCTGAATGCAGGGAGCCTTTCTCCTCTTGACCTCCCTGAAACACACATGGTTGACACGAGGTGAGGCTAGCACAGTGTGATCCGGGCTATTGACTTTTTGGTTGGTCTGGAAACCAAAGTATCTATACTTCCTTAATGTGGTGTTGGAGACAGAAGAAAGACAGTATTGAGGACATCTGCAGATAGGCCGCATCTGTGGGTAGCATCCAGGACTGTCCGTCTAATGACTTTCAGGAGAAATCTGTAGAGGTGCCACCTGCCCAAGCTGGGTATGCACTGAACCCCATCAGCCGAAGTGGGGTTTGTCCCTTTGTTACTGGACAGTTGAACAGTTTGCCCAGAGAAGTTGGGAAGTCTCTTTAGGAGGAGGCTGGAAGAGCCCCTTTGCTGGACAGAAAACGAGCTAAGTTCTTGGTAGAGAGAACTTATTAACCAATTCAAATATAATACCTTTTGTGAGGTTGCATCATGGTGGCCTAGTCAGAAAACATTTCTCCTCTACTTTATTCCTATATATCTATTAACACATGGGCAACCCGATCCTAATGGGCTACCCTGCTGGTGGAACTAGTGTTCTGTCAGTGCTGGCTGCCGTAAGGCACGCTTTGGCAGTGTGTGCTGCCAGAGTGCCAGCAGGAAGGGTTCATCATCCCAGCGCAGGCTGCCTGCCGGAGCTGGTAATCCAGTGCAGGAGGCGGGAGAGGGTGGAGAGGGAGTGAAACTGGGTGGGGAGGGGGAGGAACGTGGGGCGGGATGCTGCGAGAAGGGGTGGATCTCGTGGCAATGGCGTGCACCAGATCCTATCCTCTTTACCAGCAGCTTCCCCACCCCCTTTCTATCCTCGGACCTACAACAGTTAAAGAAGAGACTAATTGCGAGGCAGGACTGGAGGCTTACAGAGGGGATTTAAATCCCCATTCCCTTCTGAAGCCTCCCACTCTGCCCCCCTCCCCCGGCCGCTGGATACAGCTCGCGCCTTTTTGGCATGGCTGTACTGGCGGGGGGGGGGGAGGAGGAGGAAAGGATTGGGCTATTAATCAGTTAGTAATTACAGTCTGATTTAAGCTAGAATCTCCCTTCATGGAGCCAGAGTGCCACAACAGACCTTTTTATTGTTTATGTTCTAGGCAGCATTGGCAGGAGCAAAGAACCTTGGGCTAGTTTGGACAGTACTTAATAGTCTGATTTACCCCACACATTTTAGGGAGTGTGCACTTATGATACAGTCTTGCATTCTCTTGCATTCAAGATGCCCCCCTACCATCCATGCAATTAAACAAACTAGCCTGGAGGATGCAAAGGGAGGGAGTCAAGTTGTGCCCATGCATGTCCTCAATTGTGTGGGCTAGATGGACTATTAAAGTAGCATCCAAACTGGCCTCCTGCTTTGTAAATAGCTAAGAATTTAACCACCTTCTATGTTCAGTTTGTGAAAAAGACCTTTGTAATTTGAAAGATTACATATTCTTTTCATCAGTGAATTTTGGTTAGATAAAAGTAGGGCTACATTTCTGTGCAAGCCCAGAATTATAAGATTTTCAGTGCTGAAAGGATGGCATTTCAGTTCTTTTGATTAGCAAAAGTATAACAAATATGCAAAATAAGCAAAGGTATATACATTTAATTTAATTTAATTTGTACAGGTTGCAGAACTCAGCGTCTGTTGGCATAGAACTTTGATTAGAATAATTATAAACACTAAGTATGCACATCCTTAGACAAGAAAGCATAATATTATTATTAGAACATTTATATACAGCTTTTCAACAGGAGTAGTTCGCAAAGCAGTTTACATAGTAACATTAATTAATAAATGGTTCCCTATCCCCAAAGGACTCACAATCTTAAAAAAAAAATACAGAGGAGACACCAGCAACAGTCTCTGGAAAAGACACCATGCTGGGGTGAAGAGGGACAGTTGCTCTCCCCCTGCTAAATATAAGAGGACACCACCATATATGTTGTCATTTTCTGTATCTCATCATTACCTGGGACCAAAAACTTAGCGCCAAATGTCAGGGTCAAAGAAGTCCTAAACCAACAGCCCAATTCTACCAAAATTCCCCCCCCGCCGATGCAGCCACGGCAACACAGCACATGCTGTATCCCCAGGAGTAAGTTAATGTTTGCTCATTTACCCTGGGGAAAGCCTCCATCGCCCCCATGGGACTCCTCGAATCTACACCTGTTGTTTAGCCAGCATAAATTCAAGGCGCGTAATGGCGGCGGTAAGGGAGACAGATGGAGGTAGGATATCGGCGCACGTGAGCGCTGCTGATACTTCCCCTGGTCTGCCTTCCTTCCGCTCCTGTTCCACCCCTCCCCATCTCATTCCGCCCCTGCCGCTGTCACACCTACCTTTGTAGGTCCAGCAGCGGGCCTCCAGTGCTGCCACCCAGTTTGACACTCTGTTCCTACCTCTCAGTTTGACACTCCAATTAGACTCCTTTCCTCGTTAATGATGTTAGAAACTCAACTGACGAATTGAAGAAATAAAAAATAAGATATGTTTCAGAAAGGATCGATTTGCAGACTTACACAAATACACGGCTATTTTGAGTGTTTATTCCTAAATTTATTCCTAAATTTATATATTCTAGTACAAAACCTTTAGGGTTGTTGTTGTTGTTGTTTTAAAAATCTGGTATACCATGAGCACTTCTGTAATGTTATGAGAAGTTAACATTTCATCCAATAACTAACAGTCATGCAGAGCCAAAATTCATATGAACGCACTTTGGATGATGGCTTTAAACAGGCTTACCAGATCGCCGCCGGGATGGGAGCAGTCTACCCTTAAGGGTGAGGGGCGTGGGGGGGCCAGAACGCGTCACGTTCTGGCCTCCCCACGCCCCTCCCCCTTAAGGGTAGACTGCTCCCGTCCCGGCAGCGATCTGGTAAGCCTGGCTTTAAATATTTGGCTATGTGTGGAAGAAGGATACTACTGACCATAATTTATTCAAGAATAGGTTGCTTTGGGTGTGGAATAACCACTTGGAGCACCCAAACTGAGGTGGAAGAATAGCTTCAAGCAAAACAGGAAATGTCAATTATTCGAGGCAAATAGGATACAGATTTTACAGCAGCTAGTTGGCTTCAGAAAAGATTTGGATGTGCACCTTCCACTTGCAAGAGAACCATTTCTTCCCCCTCTCCACCATGTGTTTCAGCTTACACCATGTATTGGTGTGCACAGATGAAACTGTTTTGGTATAGTGTTAATGCCTGCCAGTAAGTATTTGCACATATGGATATGCGCCTAAATGCATGGTGTGTGCACATGCACAGAGAAGAGGAAAACCATCTCAGGCTGAGGAAGTACACATTCAAATTCCAAACCTCAAAATGTGCCAGTAATCCTAAAAAGCTAGAAATTGTGGTGATAGCAAATCATGTCAGTATCTTCCTAGTATAGAGATGAACTGTGTTTAGACCAGTAATGTTCTTCTAACACCAGAGTAAACTCTACCTTTGCCAAAAGACAAGTAGCAGGAAATTAAATAATAAGACATATTGGCTAATGATGATGTCTGCCATTTTTCTTCCTGTCTTTCTTCTTTCTGATAGGCGGAAACAGCAGCCAATCGTATCTGCAAGGTGTTGGCGGTTAATCAAGAGAATGAACAGCTAATGGAAGACTATGAGAAGCTGGCCAGTGATGTAGGTATTTCTGCTTTCAGTATCATGACAGGACTGTGTGGAAATGGAAAGCTATCCATACGATAGAATTTCTCTGTGTTTTATTCTAGCAGGGCTATGGACTAGATATTTTGAAGAATGTTATAGCATCTCCTTTTGAATTGGGGGAGCCTGTAGACATGTTAAATTCATTCCAACAAACTGTGCAAGTAAAGCTCCTTCAAAGTCATCTAGTAATTTGTTAATTTTAAAAATACACTGTTCAGAGCTTGGGCCGAGTAAACCCTAATAGATAGATGGAAAATAAATTGAAGGTATAGGCTCCAGCAAAGAAGAACTAAATTGATAGTTGAAAATGGTCTGTGAAGCGTGAGTAGGAGGGTATCTACAGATAGTGGGGCATCAGCATGCAGAACAGCTGTTTTTCGCCGAACTGAAGATCAGGGAGGCCTGCAGAGGGTCGTGCAGGCCGCCCCGAAGCCCCCACCAGCCCCGGTATGTAAGAAGGTGGCGTTTTGGGGGTGCAATGTGAACATCATCGATTCTAAGATGCACCCCCTTTTTTGAATTGGTAAATTTAGAAAAAACGTGCGTCTTAGAATTGAAGAAATACGGTAATTTGTGACCATTTTTTCCCTTAAAACACAATTGCAGTTGCAGCCTGTCCAGTGCGGACTGGCAAAATGCATGTGAGGCTTTTCTGGGCTGCTATACCTTTACATGGAAGCTTCCTTCTTGTGACTTCTGTATAATTGCTTGCTGTTCAGTGTGGTGTGGCATCACTGATGAATTGCTTCATGATTAGTGAGTTCCTGTTCCCTGAAGGGTAGTAGTGGTGGTGGCAAAGCTCACTAGGTTACGTCTAGGCTAGGGCAATCACTAGCTCTCAGCCTTGCCTAACTTACAAGTTTGTTGTGAGGATAAATGGGGGGGGGGGGAGAATCATGTATGCTTCCCTGAGCTCCATGGAAGAAGAGTGGGATATAAATGTAAAAAATAAATAATGAAATTTACAAAGGACCTTTGCTGAATGGGACTTAGTTCTGAGAAACATTGTAGAAGGATCTCAACTGTGGCAACAGGCATTGCTGGATAACATAATGCTAGATTAAGTGCTGTGTGGCTGCTTTAATTTTGTGCCTGGTGGACTGTAGAAAAACAACTCCTCAACAGCTCTAAAGAGTCCTAGTTTGGAAGTAATGTATCTAACTCTGGCTTAGCAAAAGGTTCACAATACTGGCTTGAGGAAATCAATGAAAGACTTTCAGTTCAGTGAAGACTGTTTTTTAAGCTAGTTATCAAATGAATGATCAGAGCCTTTGTACATGAAATAAAGAGGATGGCACCATTCTGTTTGCACTGGCATTGCCCACTCTCTGGCTGCATCAGGGTGACCTACTGAGGAAAGTAATCCTCCAAACCAGCCTGGCATCAGACTGGGGAAATTAATAACGGAGTCACTAGCTCTCAGCCTAGTGAAGGAGTGAGTAGTGAAGAGGTAAAATAGTACAGTACTCAACTTTGAAGTGTTTTAGTGGCAGCCATGTCAAGGTATGAAATCACAGCATGATTGAAAAACACGATTCCACCCTAGTAAAAACTAAGAGATGAAATGCATGCATATTTGGGGCTAGAATTCTTTATACTTGTCAATATAAAGCATAGAGATGAAAACTATAGGAAAAACACACATGTGTCATTTTTTAAACTAGATCCTTCTCTATTGCAAAGTCTTGCTTGCAAAAACAATTTCAGGCATGAATGGGCAAAGTTTTAATATCATAAGACTAAAAAGCACAAATGGTCCTAACAAAAATCTAAGCCTTGGCTATGTTAAATGCCAGCAGTGGTCTGTTAATAAGCTTATAACTATAGGCTTTCCTCCTTGGCATTTTCAGCTGCTGGAGTGGATCCGCCGCACCATACCTTGGCTGGAGAATCGGGCACCAGAGAACACCATGCAAGCCATGCAGCAGAAACTGGAGGATTTCCGAGATTATCGCCGCCTTCACAAACCCCCCAAGGTCCAAGAGAAGTGCCAGCTTGAGATCAACTTCAACACGTTGCAGACGAAGCTGCGGCTTAGCAATAGGCCGGCCTTCATGCCTTCTGAAGGAAAAATGGTCTCGGTGAGTGTGTTAGGCTGGAGCAGTTCTGAGCAAAGCTACTTAGCAAAGTACAACACTTTCCAGATATATGTGCCATAGACACTACTTCCTTTGAGAGCAATATTGTTGTGTGATATACTCATCATGCGGTGACATTTCAACTCACTGGCCTCATATGCTGCTCCATTGGTCTCAGTTAACAATTCACTGCAAACTGTTGTCTCCCTACCACCTTAAGGGACGGGGACAGCATGGCGGCACTGGTGATCCTGGGGATCGCCGCCACCAGGAAAAAAATAAAATGAAAGTTTTTCACTTACTGGGGGTCCTGGAGCTCTCCGGATGGTGCAGGGAGGCCCACAACCCCTCCATGGATCTCCCTGAGCTTTAGATTGCCACTCTGTGGCGATTATAACGACTTCTGGTTTTTGGATGAAAACCAGAAGTGGTTGTAATCGTCGCAGAGTGGCGATCTAAAGCTCAGGGAGCCCCGCGGAGGGGGTCGTGGGCCTACCTGCACTGTCTGGAGGGCTCCAGGACCCCCAGTAAGTAAGAAACATTCATTTTTCCCCTGGCAGCAGCAATCCCCGGGATCGCTGCCGCCACTTTCCCCGCCCCCACAAATGCTCAAAGTTCTCCCTGCTTTGCGGGGAAAACTTTGAGAAACACTCCTCTAGTGTAAGCATGTTGTCTAAACAAATGCCATTCTGTCAGGCTTTTGGCTCATGGAATTACTTTTCAAACATTTTAAGTGATGTGATGCCATCGTCCATTAGGAGATCTGGCTGATTGCAAGCCAATCTATCTGAACTACGTAATTTGCAGAAAAGGTTCCCTTCTTTTAAACTCCTTCACCCTCCTCTGACAGTGTTGTACTTCTGCTTTGATCATGACAGGATATCAATAACGCATGGGGTGGCCTAGAGCAGGCTGAGAAGGGCTATGAGGAGTGGCTTTTGAATGAGATCCGAAGATTAGAGCGGCTGGATCACCTGGCTCAGAAGTTTCGGCAGAAAGCTTCCATTCACGAATCTTGGACAGATGGTAATGCAGTTCCTAATGAGTCCTATCAGCAGAGCTTCCAAATTTCCCATGCAAAAGTATAGACCAGGGGTGGCCAAACAGTGGCTCCTGAGCCACATGTGGCTCTTTGATATATAATGTGTGGCTCTCGGAAATATGTTGGCTGAGATCCTTTTTGTATCACAATTAATATAAAAAGTAAATAAGAAGTTTCCAAGCTTTATAATTATTTACCAGGTATAAACTGAGAGTCCACTGGATTAAAATACAAGTTTAATGCTCATGGTGAGTTAATATATTTAAGAATTTAAATGCTTCTTAAATATTGTGGCTCTCAAACATCTGAAGTTTATCGTATGTGGCTCTTACATTAAGCAAGTTTGGCCACCCTTGGTATAGACACTTACTCTTTCCAGATACCCTTCATGTGATCCCAAAATGGCCTCCTTGAACCAAAAGGTTCCATACCTTTGGTTCCAGCTGCAGCAGCTTTCCAGATGCCTGTGGCTATACAGAGAACAACTTGCCCCCTTGCTATGGGATAAGTGTGTATTGTTGCTGCCATACTTGAAATGGGCAGCAAGCCTGCTTCTCTCATATCCATTGAAAACATTAAAGATGAAAGGAATCACTTTTGAATATGAGCGATGAGTTGGTGAAAGAGGTAAGACCAAGGTCATGGAGGAAAAGACCATCACAGGTTACAAGCCATAAGCAACCTCCTGGCTTTGGAAGTAGGTTTTCTCTGTGCCAGGTGCAAGGGAGTGACAACAGGAAACAGGTTATCTTGTTCTCTGTGTGCTCTCGGAGGCATCTGGTGGGGCCACTGTGAGATACAGGAAGCTGGACTAGATGGGCCTTTGGCCTGATCCGGCAGGGCTCTTCTTATGTTAGGTCTTGCCCGCATCCAAGACGGTGTGTTGGGTGACACTAATGATCACAAAAGTGTCTACAATTAGAACTGTAGACACAAAAAGTGACTACAATTGGGTTCCAGTTACTAATCTGCAATGAATATTACTCTCCAGATACTGGAGCTCACCAGGTTCTGCCCTGGCTGTAGTCCTAGGCCTTGCAAATGGACTTAATAGTCTTAAAATCGAATTTGGCAGACCTACTGAGCAAGAAAATGTACCTCACTTTCTTCTCGGCATGCTTTCAAGGAAGTGGCGCCTATAGAATCTTCCTTCTCAGTGTGAATTTGTTCTTTTACTCATTGATTTATTTGGTGGGAAAGGATAATTAAACCAATTTGAATCCGCTGCTTGCAACAGAAATGTGATCTTCAATCTGAATTTCAGAATATGAAACTTACTTCTGAAAAGTAATAGCAGCTGCCCTATCAGAACTTCTGTTAGGAAATGAAATCTGTAAGGTAACTGACCATTTGGGGGCCCTTTTTTCATTTGCCTGTGTTATGACGCCCCCTCTAGGTAAAGAAGCAATGTTGCAACAAAAGGATTACGAAACGGCCACCCTCTCCGAGATCAAAGCTCTGTTAAAGAAGCATGAGGCGTTTGAAAGTGATCTTGCTGCTCACCAGGACCGTGTGGAACAGATCGCTGCTATTGCACAAGAGCTCAAGTATGACTCACACCATAGTGTTTGGGCCCTTCTTTTGTCACATCCGTGGAGTTTTCAGAAGTCATTTATGTTGTGTCTGTCATAGGCCTGGAAAATGTTGACACTTCTTCACTTCTCTCACATTTTAATTGTGCTGCAAGCCCTTTTATGACACACGAAGTGATCTTCTTGTGAGTTTTTGTGAAGCCTGTCATCATTCTGATCTCTCACTTGTGTGGGTTATTAGTTTCTTGGGAAGGGGCTTTCATGCAGAAACAGCCCAATGTCATCATACCACCAGGAGTCTTCCACTAACCAGTCTGAAATCCCTCAGAAGCAAGAATAGAGAGGCTTCTGTAGCACCAGTGTGTTCCTCAAGCCGGAAGCTAAATTTTGCTACTACTCTTGCCTTATTGAGAAAGAGCAAAATTATAAGACCCAATCTACACATTACACAAAGCAAGGTGGTAAACTGAGGTGGTAGAATATGGGGCTGTTCCTCTTCAGACTGCAGCTGTGGGTTCATGGTTTAGAAAGCTTCCCCATGCAAAAAACAAACAAACAAAAAACCCTTCACTATGTGTAGCAAATGAGCTCAGTGGAGAAAAGGGTTAGTACAGACCTCTCCATGATTTGCTAATTTATGACATGCAGCATTTTATTTTATTTTTTGCATAGGGATGATTCAAAACGATGACTCCCCACCTGTAGTCTATCAATTGCTGTAAATGGCTTAATGCATCTTCATGTTTAGAGAAGTATGCCAGAAAACAGCTGTTACTGGGGGTGGCAGCAGGGGGGGGGCTGCTTCATGCCCTCTTCAAAGCCCTCTCTGTGGGCTTCCTGGGAAAATCTGATCCGTTCCTGTTGGGAACAGGACTCTGGAAGAGATGGGCTCTTCTGTTCTTTGCAATGGCAGTACCTGACACAACAGGTTCATGAGGTCAAGGGATCCTTTTTAATTGATGGTTTCCCATTTTTATCAATGCGTCTAAACTTTTTTTAAACTTTATTTTGGTTAGTGAGCTGGATTATTATGATTCACCAAGTGTCAATGCCAGGTGTCAGAAAATATGTGACCAGTGGGATAACCTGGGGGCTCTGACCCAGAAACGCCGAGAAGCATTGGAGGTAAGAAATGCTTGTGCATGCTAAGCCACAAATTTTATTTTATCTTGGTTTCCCGGCTATCTCAATGCATATCTCAAATTCCCTGTTAAAACCAGATTAAAACAGATTAAAGTCTTATTGGACATGCATTCAGTTGCATCTGTGTTATGATTCACACTGTTGATTTAATGCCTTATTATAGAATCCAGATGATTCAATCCTTGATTGTCTGTATGTCCAGTTCTTTGTTCATGGTTCATACAGACTTATGTAAAACCAGATCCTAAAATATTGCAGTTTCAGATTATCCATGTGTTGGGTGTCCTACAGATCTTGTGGAAAAGGATAATGGTGCTGTTTGAACACCATAAATGTAAAGTCCTTTGCTCTAGTTCAGTGGTTCTCAAAGTTCTCCCTGCAAGGTTCTCCCTGCAAGGAGGGGAGAACTTTGTGTCTTTGCGGGGGTGGGGACAGCGGCAGCAGCGATCCCAGGGATTGTGCCGCCACCGGGGGGGGGGAAGTGTTTTTCCTTAACTCACCGGGGGCCCTGACAGCTTCTGGAGGGTGTGGGGAGGCCTGCGGATCTCTCCGCGGGCCTCCCCGAACTTTAGATCGCCGCTCTGATCGGAAGTGGTCGTAATTGCTGCTGAACGGCAATCTAAAGCTTGTGGAGGCCCTCAGAGGGGTCCGCAGGCCTCCCCGCACCCTCCAAAAGCCATCAGGAGTTAAGAAAAAACACTTTTCCCCCTGCTGGCGGTGCAATCCCCAAGATCGCTGCTGCTGCTGTCTCCGCCCCAGGGCAAACAAGAAACAGTGGTTTTCCTGGTAGGTTGCGACCCACCAGTTTGAGAACCGCTGCTCTAGTTGTTTAATTTATTATTTGCTTTTAAACTACTAGGCCAAATCGGATAAGAAAGAGGAAATAACAAATGCAGTGTTTGAAGGGTCATTATAGGAAAAAAATAAGATACCATGCCAATGTTCTTGACTAATTCTCTCTCTCTCTCTCTCTCTCTCTCTCTCAATCTCTCTTTGTGGGAATTTCCTAGAGAACAGAAAAATTGCTGGAGACAATTGATCAGCTTTATCTAGAATATGCCAAACGAGCTGCTCCTTTCAATAACTGGATGGAGGGGGCCATGGAGGATCTTCAGGACACTTTCATAGTTCATACCATTGAGGAGATCCAGGTATATTCTACTTCTCTTATGAAGAAGCCTTGGGATTCTTCTTTGTCCTTGGTTATGGTCAGTGTTGTATCCATGTTGTTTAGTCTCAGATGCTTCTTCTCAAACTGGATCCTCTCCTAAGGGCTAGATCAGGTAAAAGCAACTGTAAATAGGTATATCCCTCACCAGTTCTCACACACTTAGGTCTGAGGAGCAGGGCTTACAGAGCAGTTGACATGACTTCGTGGAAGGTTTAGACATCTCTCTCTTCAGAAATTCAGTACTCCCGATGGTTAAGAAACTCTTGCATTCATTTGCCTGTGCTGCCTTCTGTGCCAAACTGCGTTCCTACAAATGGAAAGGGAGGCTCCCCCACCCAGAACATCTAATTTCATGACAGCATCCTGCAATGCCAGAAGTTGGCATTTGGATATAATCTAATCTAACTCAGGGCGCAATCCTGCCCAAGTCCACACCGGCAGAGCTCCTGCTCCGCTGGCATTGGGTGTTGCAAAAGTGCCGTAAAGCACTTTCACAGCACCCAGAGAGTAAGCAGCACTGATGCCAGCACTGCTCACTCAGCCTCCGGGTGCCAACCCGGACACAGGTAAGTCCTGAACCAGGCAGCGGGAGGGCATGGGGAAGGAGGGCCAGGGTGGCGGGGGAGGGAGTGATTGGCCGGCCAGGCCAGGGAAGGGGTGGGGATATCAGCGGTGCACTCCGCCAATATCCTAACCCCCTCCCAGACCTGGCCAGCCTTACTCGGCCTCCCCAGTTGTATGTCAGCTAAATAGCTGGCGTGCATCCGAGGAGGCCCATTAGGGCCGCCGGGGCTTACACCAGGGGAAGGGGACGTTTTTTCCCTTCCCCCAAGGTGAGCCCCCACTGGCCGGGGCCACATGCTGCATAGGATGCAGTGTCTGGCCATTTAGGCCAGCCGGTGCATCTTATGCAGGATTGGGCTGCCCTTCTAATTCATGTGTCATAGTCAAGAGGTGCGTGTATCTTCAATCAGAAGGACAGACAGACAGACAGACAGACAGACATATGATTTAAAATACAATTGCTTTTAATAACTGAATTATAAACTTATGAATCATAAACATATTAGTCAATTGGCACTATTGAGAGGTTCCTTACTGTGACAAGTAGCAATTATGAGAAGGGGGCATTTACATGAAATCACAGTGCAAAGGGCAACCCCCCTCCTTGTGCACTGCAGTCATGAACCTAATGCCAGCACTACCACCCCACACAGCTGCTATTTAAAAGGACCAAACTACATGTTTATTTTAACATATAACTTGACCCTTACTCTTCTGTTCCATTGCAGACTCAGATTTTCTGTGATGCATTGGTGGTAATAACATGTTATTGCAATGGCTGAATCTTTTTTATTTTTTAATCCTTCTCATGCTATCTGTTGTTTTTAGGGATTGACCACAGCCCACGAACAGTTCAAAGCTACCTTGCCAGATGCTGATAAGGAGCGACAGGCCATCCTAGGAATCCATAATGAAGTGTCAAAAATTGTTCAGACCTACCATGTCAATATGGCAGGAACCAACCCCTACACCACCATCACCCCACAGGAAATCAATGGCAAATGGGACCATGTGAGTTGCTTTGAAGATCTGTGATTCTTCTTCAGCGTGGGAAGACCAAGCCTCTTTTGGGCATTCTGGCAAGCCCAAGCCCAAGCCCAGGCATGTTTATTACGGAATAAGTCCCACTGAGGTCCATGGGTCTTACTCCCAAGGAAGGCCACAATCCTATGCATACTTACTAGAGTGTAAGTCCTGTTGAACTCAGTGGTATTTACTTTTAAGTAAGCATGCTTAGGATTGGGCTAGAAGTCTGCATAGGGTTGCAGCGTTACTGTATCCAGAGTAGAAATCATTTCTTCACACCTCATTTGGAATTATGGGGAATTCTGTCCTTGTGGCCCTTTGGTTGCTCTCTTGAAGCTGCCAGTGTTGCATCTCTCCTGACATTAAATGTGGCAGTTTTATTTTCCTTTCTGGACATTAATCCACTTATACTGAAATTCCTGTTTTAATATACAGTAATTCCTGTGCAGAAAAGTCTTGGATTTTATCTTCAATTAACAGTATACCTAAGTGTGCTTCACCCATTTCAAAGCACTTTTGTGTTTACACAGCACAAATTAAATATTCTAAGCTTTGATGTTTTTGCTAAAGGTGAGACAACTAGTTCCCAGGAGGGATCAGGCCCTGATGGAAGAACATGCACGCCAGCAGCATAATGAGAGACTCCGCAAGCAGTTTGGGGCTCAAGCCAACGTAATTGGGCCCTGGATCCAAACCAAGATGGAGGTAAAAACTTGCTAACACTTCAGTGCTATCCATGTTATCCGTGTTATCCATGTATCCATGTTTAGTGTAAGCACACTGAACATCATCCTCTTTCTGCACTGTCCTTTCATGCTTTCAGTAAAGGGAGCTCTTTGCTGAAATCAAAAAGAGAGACGTTCCTGATAACTACCTGCTCTCTTACTCTTCCTTAAAGCTGAGCAACTCTATATACATGGCTTATTTAAAGTCCTCAGTAGCCAGCTTCTGAACTTTTCTTTAAGTCGCTTAACATTTGGCATAACCAGTTTTGCTTGACAACCATTTTCAAGCAATGTTCCAGGATGCTTCCTGTAGTAAAATAATCTCACTGAATTAACTGAATGTATTTTGGTGACTATGATACACCATTAGTATGACTTATCTACAGTACCTATATTGCATTTATATTGTTGTTGTTAATTCAAAACCTCATAGAACACAGTCAGATAGCTAAAGAGTGTCATTGACTGGTTCTAAATAGTGGATACAAGTTTTGACCTGAAACCTAAGTATCGACTAGGTATCGATGCAATATATAAGATGTTCTTAAAAGCGCTGGTTTTTGCAATCCCAATGGTGTTACTTCAGTACATTGTAGCTGCTTAAAATAATTTCCCCCCCCCCAAAAAAAATTGAGATTGTTCCAGGCGCCCCTTCGTATATTTTGTCCATATCCGTGTGATTTCAATAGCCAGGTCTCGATACTTTGTAATTTTTTCCAGTTCTTTTCCATCAACTCTGGCATCTCCAGGAATTGCAATATCAATTATTGTTGTTGTTGCTTATATCCCACCTTTCTTCCATGCTGGAACTCAAGGCAGCGTACACGAGGTTCCTAAGTGGTCACCCATCCAGGCACTGACCATACCAACACCTTCAGCAAGATGGCTGTATCATGTGACCTCAAACCAGTTAGAAACCTGTATTCAGAACCTTTCTTTAGTTCAGTGGAGGAGGAGGTGGTATTCAAGGTCACAGCCCCTTTCTAAAATACATTAGAGCCCCTGTATCTGCGGGGGACAGGTTCCCGCTCTTTTTGAGGTTAATTGAAACTGTGGAAAAAAATGAACGCTATCCCTGCTGCCCCCCCCATGTGCCCATTATGTGTGTGTGTGTGTGTGTGTGTGTGTGTGTGTGTGTGTGTGTGTGTTTGCTGGCACCAAGCCAGCATGGGTCTTCTTCCTTAAACAATGCTATAAGCAGCAGCATGCTGCTTATAGCACAGCGTCTGAATGCTTTTAGCAAGCAGCCTCAGTGCTAGAGAGGCTCCGAACATTAACAGGAAGTACTATACACATGCTTAATATTCATATTGTAATCAATGGAAATTAAAAGTGCTCATTTATTATAGACTGTACCAGTGACCTGTGGATGCAAACACTGTGTGGGAACTGATCCATAGAAACCTCAACGCTGTCTAAGAGACACAGAACGGGGTCAAATGTGAGCGGCAGCTCAGTCCTGTAACATAGCTCAGTAGCAGAGCACATACTTGGCATGCTGAAGATTCCAGGTTCAGTTCTTGACATTGCCAGGTGGGGCTGGAGAGTTGCTGCACAGTCAGCTAGTCTGACTGTGTAGTCACAGTCAGTGTAGTTCATAATGATATATAGATGGTTCAATAGCCAGACTCAGTATTTAGCAACTTCCTTTGTTCCTATGTAGCAAAGGCTAAGGTATATCTGTTTATTCTAAATACAGCATTAAAAGTTGCTTCATAAGAACTTAACTTCACAGCTTTAGAATCTGTTCAGACTTTACCTTGTCATCAGAATGAGAATATTATTATTATTATTATTATTATTATTATTAAGAAGAAGAATACATATACAGTATACCGCTTTTCAACAAAACGTAATTCACAAAGTGGCTTACATAGCTAAATAAATAAATGAATGGTTGAATTAAAAACTTTCATAATTTCCGTGAATTCCGTCGTTTAATAAATAGCTAATAAAAACTAAAGCATAAAAGATGTAAAATGTCTGACATTTCGCTACTCAAATTAGTAGCATCAGAGCAAAACTCACAGAACAAGCTTGAGTAGCGAAACGTCAGACATTTTACATCTTTTATGCTTTAGTTTTTATTAGCTATTTATTAAACGACGGAATTCCCCGAAATTATGAATGTTTTTAATTCTGTTATATGGACGAGTTGTGAAAACCTGAGATTGTTTCTAAATGAATGGTTCCCTGTCCTCAAAGTGTTTGCAGTCTGAAAAAGATGCAAAAGAAACACCAGCAACAGCCACTGAAATGTCAACATGCTGGAGTAAAGATGGACCATTGCTCTCCTTTGCTAAATAAGAGGACACCCCATCAATAGGAATGGGCCTTGGGCTTGCTCAAGCCCACCAACTTCTTCTCCATCCCTGCATCAGGGTAAGAAGGTAAAAAGTGAATTGTATCCAAGTAAACATGGAGTCTCAAAGTTCACTTGTTGCCTTCTGCTTACAGTAAGGGGAGCAGCGACGAACACATGAGCTCAAGGCCACTTGCAATCTCTCACCCCATTTCATCCCAGGGATGAAATGGCACCTGAATAGGTCTTTAAACTGTACCTGTTGTAAGTGGTGAGAGATGGATGGAAAGCAAAGGAGTGACTGAGGGTTATTGGAAATGAACATGAGTTGTGTTTTAGGGCCACTCGAGGATTACATATATGGTGGGTACATGTTCCAGATTTGTTCCATTTGATTCACTTACAGATTGGTTGTAAAACATGTGCACCACTATTGATTATAGCTCTGCACCACATGTACTCACATTGCATGTGCCAATGTTTAAAGGATTACGGCGGGTACATGCAGGGGAAACTGTAGCCAATTGTAAAGCATGTGCTTTCAAACAATATGTTGCCAGTTTGCATGGTACACTTTTAACAGGAACTCGATGCAGGTAAGATGCAGCCACTAAACATAGTGCTAATGCAGAGCAGATTGTGCAAAAAAAGGAAATAAAAATGTATTCCAGAAGCTGGCGTAACACCGTTGGAAAGGTCTTCAGCCTGTGTTCAATATTTAAACAGCGCTACAATGAACTATGCCAGTTCTGTTTACCTCATCTCTGAAAAGCCTGTAAGCAAGGCTCTGCTCTCTTGAGATTACAAGGCCTGTGGTTAAAGCATTTTAGCTAGCCTATTTGGGGAACAGTTGCTGGCAAATCTGTACATGTTGAAACTTGTCACTCATCCACCCATTTCCTTCGGGTTTGTGCAGGAGATTGGCCGCATCTCCATAGAGATGCATGGGACTCTGGAGGACCAGCTCAATCACCTGCGGCAGTATGAGAAGAGCATTGTGAACTACAAACCAAAGATCGATCAGCTGGAGGGCGATCACCAACTGATTCAGGAGGCACTAATCTTTGACAACAAGCACACCAATTATACCATGGAGGTAAAGGCCCAGGGAACACTAGCGTCACTAGACGCGCGTCACCCAAGGGCAGGGGGGTGCGCGTCACCCCCCCACCCTTGGGTGACCCCCCCAGCCGAACTCGAGGCCGGGGAGCCGGCTTCGGAGCGTCCGGCCCCGCCGGCGCTCCAGGGCCTTCTGAAGACCCAATGGCTCAAAACGGAAAGTTTTCTGTTTTTCACGCATGCGCAGTACATTTTCTGAGGGCAAAGGGCTGCCCATTTGCCCTCAGAAAAGTACTGCGCATGCACGAAAAACGTAAAACTTTATGTTTTGAGCCATCGGGCCTTCAGAAGGCCCTGGAGCGCCGGCGGGGTCAGACGCTCCAAGGCCGGCTCCCCGGCCTTGGAGCGTCCGGTGTCCGGATGGTGACGTGCGGGGTTGCACGCGTCACCCCTTTGCGCGCGTCACGCGCGCGTCACCCCCTGGCGGTCCCCCCCCCCGCCACACTCCAACGACGCCAGTGCCTGGGAAGTCTTTGGAAGTGTAGCACAGGCATGCAAGGAAAGGACCAGTAACAGAGTCTGGAAAACCCATCTAATTCCCCCTTAGCTTGAGACTCTTGCTTTGCAGCCAAGATATAAATTATAACCATGCTGCAGTCGTGAATTGCACAGTGCTTTAGACCCTAAATGTTTGAGGTAAGAGCCTGCAGAGATTGAAAGCAATCCAGCAGATAAGTCGATAGAGTCCATATCAATGTGACTGCTGGCCATTAAGCCAGACCAACTGGTGTTTTCTGCAAGATTCTGGTGGGCATCATGGGCAAAAAAGGGGGGGGGAAGCCCTCTTATTTTTAAGAACAGGGTTTTTATTATGTTGATAAAAGAATAACATGAGATAATTAAATAGGTTTGTTTGGAAAAAAAATACATAAAACAGCCTTATGGAACTGCATTCTTCCAAATCAGCCTGCCAGGCTCCCAAGGTATGCTCACCACTGATGGAAATCCAGCTGGCAGGATCTTTTCAGTGGTGACCCCATTATTGTGGAACTCCCTTCCCAGAGACATACAGCTCCCACACGTATGTTTTTAGGAACAAGCTGAAAACATATTTATTTGGCAAAGCCTTCATGACTCTAATTACATATTGGTTTTAATGCTACTTAGCTATTGCATTAATTATGTGTCTACAATTATTATTTTCTCATCAATGTTTGTAAACTGCTTTGGTCTCTTGGAAAAGTGGCCTAAAAGTTAAACAAACTAAATAAATAAATAAATAAACCTTCCTGTCTAAATGAGAACATAGTCTAGGTAGGGTCTTTGAACCAAAGTATTACAATACCACTTAAAAATATCTTATTTTTTTCTCCCTCAGCACATCAGAGTGGGCTGGGAGCAGCTCCTCACAACAATTGCTAGAACCATCAATGAAGTGGAAAACCAGATTTTGACACGGGATGCCAAAGGAATCAGCCAGGAACAGATGAATGAATTCCGTGCCTCCTTCAACCACTTTGACAGGGTAAAGGGGGGATTGATAATCCTTGTAACTCAAGGACTGAAAGCTATACAGAACCATAGGACTGACTAGAAACTAAGCCTCACTCAGTTTTTGTTTTCAAACTGCAGGTTAGTTTTTTTGTCTGTTAAAAATTTGGTTTGTTTTTAACAACAAAATATTTAGGGATTCTGAAAGAATATTCACACAAGAATTTGGACATCTTGGCTCACAGGTTCTCAGAACTTGGCATGCAGAACAATCCTATACCTGTCTACTCAGAGGTAAATTCCACTGAGTTCAATGGGACTTCCTCACAGGTAACAGTGTATAGTCTAAGGCTGCAATATTTATTATTATTATTATTATTATTATTATTATTATTATTATTGACGGCTTTATTTCTGAGTAAACATACATAGGATTGCACTGTTAGTGAGCCTTCCTAAATTAAGAAAATGAATTGACTGAATTAGGACTAAACTGTCCTAATGAGCCTCACTCAGAGTAGCTAACAATCATGTGTTTATTTTATTTTTAATCGTTTGTGTATTGATATGCCACTCTGTAACAAAATTCTCCTATGTGATCCTTGGAATTATCTTTAGGACATATATTTGGTAAGCCTTCTCAACATGTGCTATGCGTACATACCCAAAGAACTATTTGTTCTGAAATTCATCAAGTGGGTGTGAAATTTTTTGCTGGAATTCGCCTTAGATTTGCAATGTCGACATGTGACAGGCAACTTCTTCAGCTTCCACGCTACGCAGTTACTGTATGTCCTTCTATGGCCCAAGAGGTCATGTTTTGCTACCAGCAAGCAGCTGTGTCTGGGATTTAGTCACAACCTCTGTCCCTTATCTCTGACCACGCCTCTTGTGCTTCACATTCTTCCCTCTTGATGATTCATAGGGTTTTGCCAAAAAGGAAAGAGGGTAACTTTGCATGGTACAAAACCCTACCCCAAGCCACTGAAATCAGATACAACTTATTTTGCAACTGGAATGGCTGCACAGACTATATGCAGCTTATGAACTAAATATGCAGCTTTTAAGTGTGCTCTGCTGAGCCCTCTGTCAGTCCAGCATTTTAATGTAGCCTTTATTCACCATGTGGCCTGTTTTTCAATTTAGAAGATACGGATAGGTGGCAAGGAGGTGGCAAGTATCATGTCTCTTGAGTTTGTTCTTAAGTTAAAGGAATTATGAACTACAAACCAATGATTGATCAGCAGATGAAGATCATCAAAAGATTCAGGAGGCACTACTCTTTTGAAAATAAAGGTTCAGTTTTCAATGCAGAGAGCTTAAAGCAGCAATAAATTTCTGGACTTAAAATGACAGCAATTGGCTGAGATCTAGTAATTATAAATACATGTACCAACATGTTCTTGTTGTAAATCTGTGACTTTTCAAGAATGTGGCATCCATTCCAAAGTCAGTAAATGTAATGGCAATATTGCCAACTTGTACATCTGCTGTGTAAAA
Source organism: Plestiodon gilberti rubricaudatus (assembly GCA_026170595.1). Taxonomy (NCBI): domain Eukaryota; kingdom Metazoa; phylum Chordata; class Lepidosauria; order Squamata; family Scincidae; genus Plestiodon; species Plestiodon gilberti. The sequence continues at coordinate 257,481,054 of JANXHW010000001.1, read as the reverse complement.
ATAATCTAAAGCAAGGATATTTATTTTTGCTTTGATTACAAAGTTTTTCAAATATGCCTGTTTCCTCTGCAGTCTGGGTTACTGAGTTACTGCACAATGCTGTGTAGGTTTAAGCTGTCGCAAACGCGCCATAAAGCGTATTTGCGACTACTTTGGAGTAAGTGTTACTGGTGCAAAGGCCGGCAACCCTCACTCCCCCGGTGGACCATCCCTGCACCTGCTGGAGAAGGTAAGCCCTGCACCAACCAGTGCAGGGGGGAGGGCAGACCGGGCGGCGAGGAAGGGTGGCCACTGGACGAACCGGGCAGGGATATCGGTGGCAAGCTCTGCCGATATCCCAAGCCCTCTCCCGGTGCAGGTCGGCCTACCTCCCCAGGCTCGAATGTACGCCAGCTTCAGAGCTGGCGCACATTCGAAGAGGCCCATAAGAGGCCCATCCCCTTCTCCTGCGGTCCTATTGGGCTGCCCTGTGCCAAGATGGCCACAACAGTAGTGTCGTTAGGGGGCGGGGGCAGTGGGCCCCAGATGTGGGGGTGTCGAGTGTTGGAGGGGGTGTACTGTCGCCGCCAAATTTCAGCAGTGGCATGAAAGCACACACAAACAACACCGGGCGTTTTCATGGCCTTTTTTAAGCTGCACGGAGCCTGGCAGGGCAGGAGGATCGGCCCTCCCAGGCTCTGTACGTCTGAGAAAAGGCGGCGAAAATGCCAGGGTGTGTGCTTTCACGCTGTGGCGCCGCTGAAATTTAGCAGCGACTTGGCGGCAGTGATGTCACACCCCCAGGGTAGGACTTGCAGCGTTACATTGGTGTGTCGCATCGACATCCCCCCACAGGGGCGTAGCTACACCTCTGTGCCACAGGATACTGCAGCTGGGTATCACAGGATTGGGCTGTAAATGTGGTACTCCTGGAGTCACTCAAGAAAATGTAATTGACGGGGGGGGGTAGAGGAAACACAGGTTTCAGAGCTTGCTGTTAGTAGTAGCTGATTTACTCATATTTGTCTAGTCACAGCCATGTTCTTGTGAGAAATAAGTGCATTATCTAATATGTCAACATAGTATCTAACTTCGTGCACTTTTTATTTTTCCTTGTCTTTGTCTGCATGTCATTTTCCTCTCCCTACCCCCACCCCCATATCTCTCTTCACCTACTGCATGGTGCACCTCCTTTTTCTTCACCAACCCTTGCCCTTCTTCTTGTTGTCGTCTTTCACACCACTTTGCCCCACTGGCATTGCATGTCCTGCTGCCTGCCACACGGTATCACCAGGACCACTCCGGCACTCTTGGCCCTGAGGAATTCAAAGCCTGCCTCATCAGCTTGGGTTACGATATTGGAAACGATGCGCAGGTACTGAATGCTAGTGGGGAACACAGCCAGAGATTGAACTATAAGGAAATAATCTATTTCTCCCCTCTCTCTTTTTTTGTTTTCATCTATCTGTTGTCAACGTTTTTATATTTTATTGTGCACGTTTCTATGTACTCCTGTATGTTTTTTCACAATTCCATTCTTTTCTTACTCCTTATGCATTTTCATATCTCTTGTGAAACAATTCTTCTGCTCTCTATTAAACTTCCCATCTGCCTGGTCCCCTAAACTTCTTCCTTTCTTGCTTTTCTGTCTCCATTTTTCATCCCTCTTCATATCTTCATTACTTTTTTCTTCTTTCCTGTACTAAAACTTTCATTTCCATCTATATTTTCAATGAAACATGCCTTTCTCTTGTTTTCTCAAATCATGTTAATGCTTTGTTTCATTGTTATAATATATCTCATCTTCCATTCCTCCTTCATGCAAATCCATTCTTTGTAACATCTTCCATGAGTGCATCTCTTCTTGGATGGCTTTCCGTTTCCCCTCCTCTTTTCTTCATCCTTCCGTTACTCATTGTAGAAGAAGACTGGCATGATGGATAGTGAAGATTTCCGCACCTGCCTTATCTCCATTGGTTACAATATGGTAATGTAGAGGCATCTATCACTTCTATGTACAGTGGTATATATCTGATGCATCAAGGTAAAGCTACACTTGTCCCATAACTTTTAAACAAAACGTCAAATCGTTTAAAATCTTTATCTCACCCTTGAATCTGAAAGGGAAATAATGGCATGTTGATTTGCAAATTGGATTGACTTAAAAAACAAACTCTGTTTTGATCTACAGTTGCTTTTGCAATTTATTTATCCAGGTGTTTATAGCCTGCCTTTCTACCTCTAAAGAGGCCCCCAAGGCGGCTTACATTTCAAAACGTACAACAGTAATAAAACTCTCAGGCCAATGCTGGTCTCCATAGGAGCCAGTGTTATAAGCTGCCTCTTGCCTGGGCACATCTTCTTTCCTCCTCTCAGGGCACACAGATCTCAAGTCGTCCCTGGGTGGTGGGCGAGGGGCTGCCCCAACAGTCCAATAGTTTGTATACGTCTCAGAGGCATCACTACGGTGGGGGTGGTACTGTAAGTTCCACACAGTTCTACTCTGCGTTATGAAGTGGCCCCGCCCCTCGCCGTCAGAGCCATTCTGAGCAGTGAAGGCAACGCTCCTTCGTTGTCTCCTGCGCGTTGCCTTCACCACTCTGAATGGCTCCGATGGTGAGGGGGCGGGGCCACGCAGAGTAGAACTGTGTGGAACACAGTAGCACCCCCCACTGTAGCAACGCCTCTGATACGTTTGTTTCTGTGGATTTGTATAAGCTGCCTTGAATACCATTTTTGGAGGAAGAGCAACATAGAAAAGTTTAAATAAATATATTAATTCATAGCACTGGATATAATATCTGGAATAAGAATCTCATTTTCACAGATAGTGATACTGCAATTTGAATGCTGGGAAAATTAGATATATCTATAGCAAAAATGAAATCTTGAGAGACGTTGTGTGGACCTGACGAAGCAAATCAGTAACAAATAATTCATAATTCTACAAATAATTCATAATAATTGTGCAACGCGCACACACGTACACACACTTATTCATGGAATAAGAGACAGAATATCATCCTATTTGTTTCCTTTGGGAATTTGGATGACTTCCTTCTGGATAAGAAGTAATATTTTAGCTAGAATAGAAACTGTGTATAGCCTTCCCTCATTTCTGAGCAACTATAGCTGACTTCCTCCCATATATCCGAAATTAGGGGTAATAGCTTCTAGACCAGAGATGTGGACTAAAAAGTAGGTTGAACACCAACAGCACCCATTTTAGAAATTAAGCACTGCTTGAATGGTATGAATGTGAAGGATGTAAGAAAAATGATGAGGTGGCTGAAAGCAGCAGCTGGGGTAAGCTAATAGTCTAGGAAAGGAGGAATGCAGTAAGAAGGAGCCTATGAGAATGAGGGATAGAGCAGAGAGGGTGCTGAGAAGTGCTGGGACTGGAAGGGGGCAAAGGCAACAAGACACTTGCTGAGGTATGGTGATGTTATAGATTAGAATGGGGTTCTCAACCTTTGGAGGCCCGGGTACCCCCTATCACGGTCCAATTTCCTGAAGTACCCCCTGCTAATTAACTGCTAATTAATTGGATTAATCAATTAATTAGGTAATTGTTAAATAAAAAGTACTAAAACAATTTTAAATGTGAAAAAATGTCTTATTTAACTCTGTGTGTGTGTGTGTGTGTGTGTGTGTGTGTGTGTGTGTGTGTGTGTGTGAGAGAGAGAGAGAGAGAGAGAGAGAGAGAGAAAGACGCAAGGATCTCTTTACATAAGAACATAAGAAGAGCCCTGCTGGATCAGGCCAAAAGCCCATCTAGTCCAGCTTCCTGTGTCGCACAGTGGCCCCACCAGATGCCTCAGGGAGCACAAGACAACAAGATAACCTGTTTCCCGTTGACACTCCCCTGCACCTGGCACAGAGAAAACCCACTTCTAAAAACCAGGAGGTTGCTTATGGCTTGTAACCTGTGATGGTCTTTTCCTCCATGAATCTGTCCAAACCCCTTTTAAAGGCATCTAGGCCAGATGCCATCACCACATCCTGTGGCAAGGAGTTCCACAGATGAATTACACGCTGGGTAAAGAAATATTTTCTTTTGTCTGTTCTAACTCTCCCTCCACTCAATTTTAGTACATGTCCCCTGGTTCTGGTGTTGTGCGAGAGGGAGAAGAATTTCCCTCTATCCACTCTCTCCATCCCATGCATAATTTTATAAGTCTCAATCATGTCCCCCCTCAGGCGCCTTTTTTCTAGGCTGAAAAGCCCCAGACGCTGTAGCCTTTCCTCATAAGGGAGGTGCTCCAGCCCACGAATCATTCTGGTCGCTCTTTGCTGCACCTTTTCCAATTCAACTATATCCTTTTTGAGGTGTGGCGACCAGAACTGGACACAATACTCCAGATGTGGCCTTACCATCGATTTGTACAAAGGCAGAATGATATTGGCCGTTTTATTCTCAATCCCTTTAATGATCCCAAGCATGGAATTGGCCTTCTTCACAGCCTCACGTCTTTCTTTCCTCACGTCAGCTCCTCCCTCCCCCACCCCACCAAAATACATTTTCCAAAGTGCAAAAATAAGCCCAAAACCAAAATCAGAGAGACAGGAGGGCTCCAAAATAATTACAATTTAAAATCCATGTTAATTAACACTTAATTATCTGCTGATGGGGCAGATAAGGGGCAGGGCTTGGCATACCCCGAGCAAGAGGTCTGCGTACCCCTAGGGGTACCCGTACCACAGGTTGAGAACCCCTGGATTAGAACATTCTAGAGAGAGACCTATTAGGAAGTGGTGGAGAGAGGCAAGGAGTCTGCTTTCCCACAGCTATTTGTATCTCCTGTGTACTGAAAGTATTATGGCATAGCCAAGGGGAGCTACATTTGAGAAAGCACCTGTAGACATGCATGTGTGACTATTGGAGTAAGAGAGTCGAGACACAAGGAGGGCTGAATGTGGAATAAGTCCATAGGAGAAACCCTTTTGCATGTTTTTGTAGGCTTCCACAAAACAAAAGTGCAGTATTATGTTTATAGCGGATAAGTCTTTAGGAACAAAAAACAGGATTATTTAAGAAGGCATAGCATTAGTCAGTCCTGCAGTATATCTCTACTTGAAGCATTTCTGCCATTGGCTTTCATTTGTTGCTATCTTATCACAATGTAGGGGATAATGAGTAACAGTCCCCTTGGGATTCAGTGATGTTATTTTGAATCAGTTGTGCAAATACCCTACGCTTGTCTGTTTGTCTTCCTCATCCCTTCAGTTGTGTTCAGATTATTTCAGTTCATTTTTCGTGAACCATAAGCTGCTCTAGAGAATGGTGTACAGTATATGTGAAAACTCTATATTTTATCCTTGCCTATCACCAATAAATTGATTTGTTTCTTTTCTCACAATTCAGGGCGAAGCAGAGTTTGCTCGAATCATGAGCATTGTAGATCCCAACCGCATAGGAGTGGTGACATTCCAGGCCTTTATTGACTTCATGTCCCGGGAAACAGCAGATACTGATACAGCTGACCAAGTTATGGCCTCTTTCAAAATCCTGGCTGGAGATAAAGTGAGTTCAAACTTTAACATACAGTCTTGAAGCAAAATGCAACATGGATTTCAGATTGGCTTGAAGTCATAAATAAAGAAACAAAGGTTTTAGTAATTTTTAAACTAAACTGGGACCCCTTGGGGTCACCCCTTGGGGCCCCAAGTCGCCCCTTGGGGCTCCAGCCCGCCTGTCCCATCCTGCAGGGGTCACGGCTGCCCGGGTGCCCTTGGGGATGAGGAGCTGAGCTGGAGGGACGGGGCTTCAGGGTTGCCAGAGGACGGGGGTTCAGACACCGCTCAAGCTGCCTCTCTCAGCTGGTTGGCCGGTCCTAGGCTGGAGGGGAGGCACAGCTTCCCTTGCCTCTCAGCCAACTAACTCATCACTGGCCTCTTGCTCCTTTATATATCTCTCCCACGGGATGTCCCGCCCTCCTGGGTGATTGACAGGCATCCGAGCCTATCCCATCAGCGCCTGCTGAAAACCCGGGGCTGCGTCGGCCGTTCCTCGGCTGAGCCCGCCCCCTCATTGCTTCTGGCGAGGGCCTCCAGCAAGGCCTGGAGGCTCGCCGGTAAGTCCCCACGGCGCCCGGACGATAGTCCCGTGGCATCTCGTGTGGTCGCAGGGATGGCGGCACGGGCCTGCATCCCCCGGCTTGTCGTAGGGCAGTCCTCCCGGGGCGATAGCAGCAGGCGGGTCCAGCAGCCTCGGCGCGGCCCGCTCCGACCTCCTCTGCTCACCTCCTCTCCGGACGGCGTCGATGGGGTAAGTACGGGCGACTCCAGGGGTTCCGGGGTGCCCAGACATAAACATAATAGTGGCTGTTCAGCTTACACAAGCAAGCCACTGTTCCTTATTCAGACACAAATCCTGATATTAGTTGTGTGTGAAATTTTGTGGTGTAATTTCATGGAAATCTCTGAGCAACTAGATTGGGTGTCAGATATTTGTGTTCTGCCTTTGCCCTGAAATGATGAATCAAGCAAGTGCAATAGAATCAGAGTTCTAATATAGGCCTTAAATGATTTTATCCTGCATGCTTCCAGTCTTGTGACTTTTTGGAATTCACAGGCAATGGTGATTTAATCCACTTCAGAACAGAAGGCTGGCATGGTTCAAAGTACATATTTAACAGAATATCCAGACAATACAAAGTATCTAACAGCCCAATCCTACCCAAATCCTCCCCTCGCCAGTGCAGCCACGACAACCGAGTGCACACTGTATCTGTGTGGGGGAGGGCAGTCAGAAAGGTCTCCTTGGGGTAAGTGAACTCTCGGAGTAAGCCCCCAGCGCCACCATGAGCCCCCTTGGATCTATGCCTGCTGTTTAGCAGGCGTAAATCCAAGGTATGTAATAGTTGGCTAGGCTGGAAAGTTGGTAAGGGAGACGGATGGGGTTAGGATATCGGCACACATGAGTGCCACCACCACCCCTGGTCCGTCTCCTTCCCCGGCTGGTTCCGACCCCACCACCATCACACTTACCTGTGCAGGTCTGGCCACGGGCCTCCCACGCTGCCACCAGTTGCGGCAGTGCACTCAAAATAGCAGCGTGCAGCCAAAAGCCATTTTACAACAGCAGAACTCTGTTCCCCTGTCGTAAACCCCTGTGGGCACCCGCCCAATCCTGCATAGGATTGGGCTGTAAGTATCACAGTAACACAAATATATTTTTGGCATTTCCATACAGCTTAAAATATTAACTGGAAACTAGTAACTTTCGCTCAAGTTTCATACAGCTGTATTTTTCACATTTTAAAAAGAAATACATTTTGAATATTTTTTAAATAAATAGAGTTACACAAGTTACAGTGCTATCTAACGTTTTTAGACTGTGAGCCCTTTGGGGACAGGGAACCCCAAAGGGCTGATTTAATTTGCTATGAAAACCGCTTTGTGAACTACTTTTTGTTGAAAAGCGGTATATATTCTTAGCAACTTTCCAGCGCTGATGTAACCACAATGCAGCCCCAAGGTAAGGGAACAAACGTTCCCTTACCTTGAGGTGGCCTCTGTGACTCCACTCCCACGGCAGGATGCAGCGCACGCCCCGTTGACACAGCTGCATTAGCGCTGGAAAGTTGGCTAGGATTGGGCCCTTAATCGTAATAAAAGTACAGGTTGTCAAAAGATACTGTACCCTACTCAGGAGGCAAAGGAAATATGAGAGTGACCAACATGTTTAATAAATAAAGTTGCTGTTTAGCATGAAAAGTACAGTTCATATTCATAAAATTGTGTCTGCCTCATCCAGTAAAAACAAAAAAGGAACTTCCTTGTATTCTCTTGCAGAACTATATCACTGTGGATGAATTACGACGGGAGTTGCCTCCTGATCAAGCCGAATATTGCATTGCTAGAATGGCACCTTACACTGGGCTGGATTCTGTACCTGGTGCCCTGGACTACATGTCTTTCTCTACAGCTCTCTATGGCGAAAGTGACCTTTAACTACCACCTATCTACCCCCCACACATCCTTACCCTCTCCCATCCAGGTGCACTTTTCTTTCTGTTTTCAAAGCAGGCTCTGCTCTTTATTTTCCCTTCCCGTTTCCACTTCAAATAACAGATCCCATTCGAGGAGGGGGGGAGAGGGGAGGATGTTGAAATAAAACAGTCTGTCATGCCCCTGAAAATAATGGTTTACAAAATTATTTTCTGCAAAAAAAAAAAATAGTTACATTTAAACAAACATATTTTATTATAGAAAAAAGTATTTTTCTCCAAGATTGAAGCATAGACAATTTTAAAGTATTACACAAGATGTATAAGGGGCTTTTTTCCTTGTTGTTTAGGCATAAGAAATTGAGCTTAATGTTGCATTCCATCATAACATACCCAAGCCCAGCCCCACTTGTTCTGTCAGCTTTTCCCATCTGTCTCTATTTCCTTATCACATTTGTTTTCAGAGGGGGAGGCACACGAGTGCATGTATTACTGGTTCACTCATTTCATTAAAATATTTGACAATAAAACTTTTTGAAATTGCTGTGTTTTTTAGGGAAAAATAATGTACACAGCTCATCTTTTCATATTTAATTAAAATTACAATATGCCTTCTATGTGTTGTTGCTGAAAGTTGTCTGGTTTCCAAACATGGCACTCGAGAGTTGGCATCTTTGATATTGCTTGTCACAGACCATATTAAAAAAAAATACTTGTGATAACAAATCTAGACTTCATTCTTTTGTCTAGTTAACTTGTTTAATTCTATTTAGCTATAACCAGAAAGACTTTCCAAAACTTTTCAAAATACATTTGGTAGCTTGGGATTTTTTTGTATATTATTCTGATGTTAATGTTTTTATCTGTTTTCTTAAATGCAAGACACCAAAGTGCTTTTCCCCCTTGCTTTGAATTGTATTGATGTTTACATGGTTGGTATTACTGCTTCAAATGAAAATAATCTTATTATAACAAAATGTCATCTTGGACCAAACATTATATGTTCACATCTCTGGAAATTGCAGCTCTTATTTTTTTTTCCTAGCAAAGAAATGGTTGGTAGTTTAATTTTACTGTTTAAAAGAAGTGTTAACTTACAGCACATTTCCCTGCATATTTACACAACTGTAAGTCCAATGAGTTCAATGACATGTACTTGGAGGAAAGTGTGCATAGGATTGCAGCATAAAGGCTGATCTACACCCGCTCCTGTTGCGTTGCACTTGTGTTGGGAGGCGCGCGAGCGTAGGGGACAGGACGCCCCGCCCAAAACGCTGCCCTGGGATCCACCAGTTTCTTCTACGCGCTTGTCCCTCCTTGTAATAAAGCTCAACACTGATTGGCTGAAACACGTGCGCTCCGATCGGCTGAAAAACCCCTCTCATCCCATTGGTCAAACAATTTGCTCCGCGTCCCACCCTCTCAAAATCATGAGCATGGTCCACAGCTGAACTCAACGGAACTCGGGAGAGCACAGCTCTCCCGCGTTCCAGTGCGATTGGTTAAAAAATAAGCCACACCACTCCGCACACGCCCGGGACGTGCCGGGAAAAGTGCGGTGTAGATCAGGCTTACGGCTGCAGTCCTCTCCCTCTTTTCTTGGGAGTACATACAGATAGGATTGCACTGTTGGCTCCCACGTTTTGGGAGTCAGCTTAATTGAAGTTCGTGGGACTTATCTTGGAGTAAACATGCATTGGACTGTAAGGCTAATTAAAAAATTCCTCTCATCTGACTTAGACAACTGTTCCATTACCACCAATTCCAGTCATTGGAAGATACGAACTCAGTCCTGTCCCTGCCCCCCCCCCCCATGTACAAGACTGGTTTAAAAACAATTGTTCTCAAAAATAATAAATTTTGTGTGATTAGTTTGTCTTGGGCTTTTTCTTCCAGCTTTTGTGTGTGTTTTGATTTCTTATCCACACCTGTTTCTACCACTATAGATATAAACCTATTTTTAAACACACACACACAATATATTATATATTTCCAAGTCATAGTGAGCAGAAATCCAAAGACTTAAGAAAACAAAGTGGCAAAACTACCATTAAGAGTCAGCAGCACTGTACTGAAGTATCTCTTTCTGAGACAAAACAACTGTCTAATCTTTGTAGGGAACAAGTGCTTTTCTCCAGTGCCAGTTATTCCCCAAGGGTGTTTGAGCCTGTGTAGGTGATAGGGATTCTTGTTTCAGTACTATAATTTAACTGTTGTTCCAAGAACAAGATTCCTATTAAAGCAGTAATCTTCAAATTCACATGGGGCACCTATTTTTTTCCGTGTTATCCAATTTGCAGATTCAAGGCTAATTGCTAAACACGGAGTAGCAACTTCATTTATTTTGTATTTACTGTAGTAGTATCACTTTAACTGCAAGGTCAATATAATATTGTTATACAAATACTAAAGCAGCAGTAACACTAACATAATTTCTTTCCAGGAGATCTTTATAATGCCCGTTAATACACCTGTGCTGTGACAAATTGGTCAAACTCCTTGATAATTCACAATTGCTTCTACACGCCCCCCCCCCTTCAGCAGCTGCCACCACCAATTCACCAATTTAGCAACACAGTCGTAGCTTGGATGCTTTCTACTGATTATCAACGTTCATTTGACACATAACTAGTAGTATAAATCTTCTGTCTGCTGAGACCCCCATATATACTGTATAATTGCTGGTTTAATGGAAACTGCACCCTTTCAAGTACTGTACTATTTTTGTGTATTTTGAAATTAAGTGTCCAAAAGACCCTTGGAGTGAGCTCTGTTATATCAACAAGTTTTTTTTAACGTTAATCACATTTGTACAAGGGGTCCCTATTATAAATCCCGTTATATGTTTTTCCTGCATTTAAGACCTCACCTTTTTGAGGCACTAGAGATAAAAAGGATCTGCACTAAGGTCCTTTACTGCCATAGCCCCATCTGTATGCTCTTCTTTCTCCGCTGTGCTCTTAAAGGACATTTAGAGGTTGCCTTTGCCTTGCTTGCATGCTCTTCTTTTTCCTCCCCCCATCCTCTGAGGTCTTAAAGGGAGATTATTAGGACAGTATTTTCCATTTTGGCATTGTTGTCGTCATCGTTAACAGAGAGAGTGACCCCCCCCACCCCTTCCCGCTTCACTTACCTCTCCCCCCAGCATCTCGTGCTGCCACTTCCCAACATTCCTTCTGCCAGGCATTAGAGGAGGCGTGGCAGCACTGAACACTGAAGGACAGAGGTAAGCTCCCCTGCCCACTTCCTTGCCTCTCTCCCTCGGTGTTCAGTGCCACCACTGCATCCTCAGTCTAATGGTCTCTAAGACCTCCTCATCTTCCTCTTAGCATCCAGCACCACTGCTGCTGCCTCCTCCTCCTCTAATGCCTGGTGGAGGGAATGCTGGGCCATTAGAGGAGGGGGAAGAGGTGGTTCCCAATGCTTCCCAATGTGGTAGCCAGATCTACCTGCCTGGTACACCTGGCCTCCTGGTTAGCCCGGCCTCCATCTTTTACTCTCCATGAGGCCAGCTCAGGTCTCAGGAAATTTATTGGCCTCCTCCTTTGGCTCCTGGGCCCCCTTTTTGTCCCTAGGCCCAGGTACAATTTACCTCCTTTACCCCCTGTCTCATGGGCCCTGCCAAAGTCATCCTGTGAGCTGGATGACTTGGCTGGATGGTTTCCCCCATCCAAGTCCAGAACAGTAGCTATATGACTAGACCACACTGGCTCTTCACTCACATTCTGCTGCTTTTCTTCTTGTTTGTGTGATGTAAGATATTCAAGGAAGCTCCCCTACTTAAGAACACCTTAGATTTCAGGGGTCTGCCTATAAGTCATTTTACTGGCAAGTCCAACATCAGTTGGACCAACAATAATGCCAGTGAAACAAGCTAAGAAAGCCAGTCAGCAATGCTGAAAATAGCCACCCCATTGTTGCAGCTAGCTTGTGAGGCAGAGGCGTAGCTAGCCTCCGGCGCCCCCCCCATGCAGAACGTCAGACGCCACGCCCCCACCGGCCGCATCCAACCCCCCCCCGGGCATTTTTTTGCTGTTTTTCCCGAGCAGGCAGGCCAATCCTCCGTGCAGCGCAACCGTTTTTTGGCTGCCTCTGCGGTGCGATTAACGCCCCCATCACTTTATTGCCCCCCCACCGTGGGCCGGGAAACTCCGTCATAAAATACACTTTATTATTAAAATTTTGATGGTAAAACTTTATGTTTCGCTCCCAACATTGAAAGCATCCTCAGACGAGATTTGTTCTTTTCCTCCTATCTACAATCGTAATGCTGGGACTTAAGAGAATGATAAAGGAGAAAGAGATATTGGTCATCTCACCTGGAAAGCTTCAACTGCAGAGGTGGAGATAAGTCATAATTTGGAGGGATGGTTCCAAGCCTCCTGGTGTAGGAAAAGAAAAAGACGGGACATTGTTGTTGAGAGAAACTGGAAGCTGTGGGAAACTTTAGGGCACACCAGGGAGAGGGCAACCCCACAAATGTATTCCAGAATACATTAGTTTTGTCAGTTGGTCTGACTGGAAAAACTGTTTTCTTAGATAACCAGTAATGTCCCAGGTCAAAAAGTGGGATGAAAATTAAATTGAGAGAGGGGAAAAACTCAAGACCCTTCCAAGCTTCTTCCGTAACTCTCCAACTTTTGTCCAACAGTATCTTTTCTTGATTCCTGAACCCACCAGATTCCACCCATGCTCCTTTTTGACTTGTCAGTTTCTTATTGGTCGCACTTGTCTTATTGGTGGGTCAATTTTTTTAAATAAACAGTTGGCAACTCTAGGAGTACAAGCCTTAAAAAAAAAAAACACCTTTGTACTGTATATTTCTAACGGCCCACTCCTATTCGGAAGCTGCACCAACATCGTATGGGTGGGTGCTGGTGCAACATCTGCCACATCCTAAGCCTATCCTGACAATGCCACTCTGAGGGAGCACTGATTCTGGTGCAACAAAGCCCAAATGCCAAGCCTGTCCTGGCAAAGCAACGCTGGCACAGCCCTTCCCAAGAACACCCCCAGCGTCCATGGAAATATTGACACAGCCTGTTATCCAGAAAATGGCATCCTGAGGACAGCACATCATCACCATGATATTGGCACATCATCTATGTCATCACCATGAAGTCAGCGCATCATCTGTGTGTCATCAATGTGATGTCCAAGGAGCCAATCACTGCATCCAATCAGACTGAGAAGTGCCAGCCAGAGAAAGTGCCACCAGGAAGAACCGAGCAGGGGGCAGTGCCAATGAGCAGCCAATACTGGGGGGGGGGGGAAACACATGCCCCCGCCAGCCACTAGGAATGAGCAACACAGCCACAGGCAACACTTCAACCATGGGGAGATACCGTATTGGTCTGAGTATAAGACTCACTTTTCTCTCCTAATTTAAGTTTTTAAACTAGGGGTGCATCTTATAATCAGGCTGTTGCAATAATGCCAGTGATTTAATTAAAAGTTTTTAATAGCACCAAACTTTAAGGGTGTGTCTTATAATCAGGTGTGTCTTATACTCGGGACAATACGGTACTTACCCCAAGCAAGCACGCACGCACACACAACATGACACAAGAATGCCACAAAACCTCTCCATCCCTGCAAGAGTCACAGTGGCATCAGCAGCAAAGGGGCAAAAGCAAAGAACAGATAGGCCCCTATACTCAGGTTCAAGTCCCCTGCCTCATCCCACCCATATAAATACATATGGAATACCAAGGAATACTTTTTGAGCAGAGGACAGGTAGAAATAGGTCTCTTGAGGGCAGCCATGGAAAACACACACAAGTTCTTCCATGGCAAGGGCTTGAGTCCCTGTGGAGGCATCTGCCAGCTGCAAAGAACATTTTTGCCAGGGGAGGGACTGGGACAAGTCACAAGGGGAGCCTCAACAGCATGCAGGCAAAGCAGGATCCTGGTAGTGCACTGTACAAAGATGTAGGCCAGAAGCCAGGCAAGAGGGGTTCAAGCCCAGCCAAGGAACTTGCCATAACCAGCAATACACGTCACTCACCTTATGCATCACTGACCAGAACCACCCATGGCAGAGGAAAATAAGAGAAGAAAGCAGGTCTAGAACCCACAACAGCCACTCCACACAACTGCCACAAAACCCACACAACTCAGCCACAGCAGGAGACAGACAAGGAGCAACGTTTGGCATTAACACCTTGCATCTCTGCAAACAGGTGCACCTGACTGGAAGGCTGTAGCACATGGACCTATCAGAGGGAACACTGGATAGGCCAAACACCGGGCTGGCAGGTGACACGGTGCCTAGTGCAATGGCCCATCCATCTAGCCACACCCACCCCATGCCCTTTACTGCATCAGTGGCACCTGCCAGCAGTTCTTGTGCATGTCACGGTCTGACTGACTGGTCAAATGTCCCAAACAGGTTGGTATGCGAGTCCTCAGGGCAAACTGCCCTCCGGTAGGTACCACCACCCCCTTCTAACAGCCAGTCCTCCAGCCAAGGGGAAGCTGAAGTCCTACAGGCTAACTCCCCAGTCCTTGAAAGCTCTGAACTCTCCCAATCTTCAAGGACTCAAGCCTCAAGGCACTTGTTTGCTTCATGGTAATCAACTCTCTGGGGGCCCAATCCTATCCACTTTTCCAGCTGCAATGCAGCCTCAAGGTAAGGGAACAAACATTCCCTTGCCTTGAGGAGGCCTCCATAATTCCCACCCGTCACAGGATGCAGCACACGCCCTGTTGGCACAGCTGCATCAGCACTGGAAAGTTGGATAGGATTGGGCCCTACGTGGCCTAGGCTAGGCCAGACCTAGATGAATCAGTTCCCTTTGTACTCACACAGACACAAGCCCGTAATAAAATGATTTATTTAAGAATAGAAATATGGTTATTATTAGGCTTACCATTCGTCCCGATTTCGCCGGGACAGTCCCGGGAATAGGGCTCAATTCCCGGTCCGGTCCCGGGGGACGAATGGGCGCCGCCATCTTTTTTTTAATTTTAAACTGCCTCACGAGATTTGGGTGCCAACATCTTGGATCACGCGAGATTTCGTGATCCAAGATGCAGCTGCTGCCCGGTAAGTTTAAAATTAAAAGAAGATGGCGGCGCGGCGAGCGGTTGCCCCCCCTTTCTCTCACCGGCATGGAGCCAGTGAGGGAGCAGGCCAACCAACAGCCTGCTTGCCGGTGCCGCGCGAGCCTCCGACAGGCTCGCGCAGCGCGGGCAAGCAGGCTGCGACCTGGTCTCCCAGAAGCTCCGCACGGTGCCGCTGGAAGACCGGGTTGCAGCCTGCTTGCCCGCGCTGTGCGAGCCTGCCGGAGGCTCGCGCAACGCGGGCAAGCAGGCTGTGTTTCTCCCGGTGCCGCAGCGGCACTGGGAGAAACACAGCCTGCTTGCCCGCGTTGCGCGAGCTGCCGGAGGAGCTTCTGGGAGACCAGGTCGCAGCCTGCTTACTCGCGCAGCACGGGCAAGCAGTCTGTTTCGCCCGGTCCCAGCGGCTCCGTGCAGTGCCGCTGGGAGACCCGGCCAGCCTGCTTGCCTACGCGGCGCAAGCCTCCGGCAAGCAGGAGCAGCAGGAGGCAAGCAGGAGTAGGAGGAGGCCGGGGAGCAACGGGCAAGCAGGAGCAGCAGGAGGCCGGGGAGCAGCGCCGGGAGCAGCAAAGGTAAGTTAATTTATATTTATTTATTTAATTTAAATATTTATTTAATTTAAATAATTAAAAATTTCGAACGCGCTTCGCGCCCCCTTCACTTAATTAATTATTTAATTAATAATTACTTAATAATTACTACAATTACTTAAATATTTAATAAGAAAGTAATGGTTTGTCTAATTGTATTGTATATTTGTGTACTTGTACTTTGTAGGTTGATTATTAAGGTTGATTTTTGGTTGTGGTTGTTTTTGGGTTGAGGTTTGTAGTTTGTGATTTTTGAGGTTGATTTTTGGTTGTGGTTTGTGCTTTATGGTTGATTTTTGATGTTTGTGGTTGATTTTTCGTTGCTTTTAAATTAATTAATTACCTTGCAGGGGGGTGTCCCAGTTTGAGCTTTCTAAAATATGGTAAGCCTAGTTATTATACATTACAGTTGGCCCTCAGTAGTATCCACAGGAGTTCTGTTCCCAGAACCCCCACGGATACTGAAATCCACAGATACCAGGGCCAACATTAAAATATTTTTAAAAGAAAAAAGGTTAAAAAGCAGTTTGCTTAACGTTTTGCTGCAAAACGCTGCACATTCTTCCTTATACAAGCTGAAATTGTGCTCCAGAAGCCTCTTCTGGGTCACACGATACCCCCCCCCCCCCGAGTTCACCCCAGAATGCATTGCTATTCTGGACCTGTTTGGAGAGAGAGAGGGGAAGTCACACAACTAGAAGAGGCTTCCAGAGCACAATTTCACCTTGTATAAGGAAAGAACACAGAGAAGTTTGTAGTAAAAAGGTAAGCAAACCACTTTAACTTGTGTTCCTTTTAAAAAATATTTTAATGTTGCCCCTGGTATCCACAAAGAATCTGCAGTGAGACAAATCCACAGATGTTGAAGTCACAGATATAGGGGGGCAACTGTACTTTGAAAGGCATTAGGTATTTGAGAGAATACACATACAATGCTAAAATAATAAAGCTAAGCTGCTAAACTTACTTGTTCGTAATACTCACTTGGATCTTTCCAACTCCTGAGCATAAGCAAAGGGTAGCTACCTATATCATACCAGCAGTGCTCCAGGCAGGCAGCCATGACAACAAGCTGTAGCTACCACCTAGCAACAGGCTTTCAGAAAGCCGCTTTCTTATATCTTGAAGCCTTGTCCAATCAAACATCAGACCAGCTGAAATTTCTAGAAAATATCTTCACCAGTTGGTGTTACTGCTAGTCACTCACTCTGACCCCTCCCACGTGGAGATTCACAACTGGCTCTCATTCCTAATTAGCAAGGCCTTGATGCAGAGCACTCATGCTTTTAGCCTGGCCAAAGTGAGAATCCTGATAGGGGCTGTTTCTCAGTCTGCTGTTCCCATAGTTACTGCAAAATGGCTGTGGGCCTATAAGATGGAGTCAGGCCTAAACCAGTGATTTTTTTTAACTTGTTCTTCACGCTGGGATGGATATGCTGCGATTGGCTGCCAGATGTAGGCTGTACCCTATGCTTCATCGTGGTGGAGAGGCTGATTGAGAGGGGGTGAGAGGTGTTTTGCTTTTCTTCTGTTTTTGGCTTCCCTATTGCTCCCTGGCTATATAGGCATGGTTCCCACTAAACTGTGCGGCTACGCAACCGTGCAGCTCAAAGCCAAGCTCAGCACAGCATGGAGCTCAGCAACTCAGAAGTTTGGAATTTCATCACTGAGCATCTCTGGAGATGACATTGTGATGAGTCGTGGTGCCTTGCAGTAAAAGAAGGGGTCCTTACAGAAAATATAGCCTAAGGGGTTCCTCTAATCTACACCAGGTCTGTCATCATTGGCATAGTTTTTTCCAGGCATCAGGGGGCATGTCTGTCATGTGAGGGGGGGTTAGGATCTGTCACCTGCTGACTCCTCCATGTCCTGCTCAGTTGTCCTCCCTGTTTGTGCCAGGGTTCCGGCTGTGTTGCCATTACAATAGCTGTTGCGCCAGGGTCCATATTGTGTTCCACATTGGAGGGGTTTCTGCACTGGTGGCGCTGTCGTTGCGCTGGCATACGCAGTGGCGTTTCTGAGGTTGGGGCCCGACCGTAAGTTGAGCCCCGTCCTAGTACCGCGTTATGGAACCAGAGCGAGGAGGCCCCGCCCCCTCACCGACGGAGCCATTCGCACAGCGAAGCCGAACGGGCAGGAGGACGGGGCACGACTTACGGTCGGGCCCCAACCTCAGAAACGCCACTGGGCATACGTGGTGGTATACTATGCTGGCATATTTCATGGATAGGACTGGGCCTGAGTGCATGAACAACTCCTTTTTGTAGAGGAACTGTAGAGGAACACGTAGGGCAACTGCTTATATTTTGTAAGGCTTCACTAACTTATAAACACACAAAATACTTCTTCTAAAATGTAAACAAAATAAAATCTTATCTGAACTATTCCTGCCTGAAAAAAAGTCATCCAAGGACCCAATCCTATCCAACTTTCCAGCACCGATACAGAAACAATGCAGCCCTGAGGTAAGGGAACAAATGTTCCCTTACCTTGAGGAGGCCTCTGTGACCACCACCACCCACCTCAGGATGCAGCGTGTGCCCTGTTGGCACAGCTGCATCGGTGCTGGAAAGTTGGATACGAGTGAGCCTCAGGTTGTTTACAGGGTAAAAGGAAGGAGAGGTCGGACCAATTATATATAGCACAGAAGTGGTAGCAATGTGAAAATGTTTAAATGTTGTGTGCCACCTGTGTTCATTAATGCATACTTTGGCATATCTGGTTTCTGTTTGGTTTTTTTGTGGTTTTCTTTTATTTATTTACAGCCTAATCCTAATAGCAGGTAGCGCCTCTGGAACAAACATTCCAGTGGCCCTAGGCACTTTCTGGCTGTCGCAAAAAGTGACACACAGGAGCATACGGGCTAGCCAAATGGAAATGGCAAGCAGCTGTCTCCATGCAGCAGCAGACCCTGGACACCTGCCACGCAGGATCGCGCAGGATCGCGCAGGATCGCGCAGGGGGTGGGTGGGAGGGAGGAAGACGAGGGAGGGAAAAACAGGGCAGGGGTGGGCAGATCAGGGTGGCAATAGCGATGGGTCAGGACCAGGAAGGGGCAAGTTTGGCAGCAGAGGCATCTGCCAAAATCCAAACCCCCTTCTCAGCCTTAATCCGCCTTCTCGGGTCCACGCAGACTTGCGCCAGTGATATCGTCTTTAGGGGTGGCGGTGGGCCCCTGGGCGGCAGGGGGCCAAGTGGCGGGGTGTGCACTTTCGCCGCGCCACCGCAGTTCAGTGGTGGCGCGGCACGAAAGCACTCCCGGCATTTTACGGCCGTTTGTAGGCTGTATGGAGCCCGGGAGGGCGGAAGGATTGGCCTTCCCGTCATCCTGGGCTCTGTACGGCCCCAAAACAGCCAAAAACCGCCGGGGGTGATTTTGAGCCGCCACCAAATTTTGGCGGCGGCACGGCGAAAGTAACATCACACACACTAGGGGTGGGGCTTGTGGCATCATGCGGGGGTGTCGCGTCGATGGCCCCCCGCACAGGGGGTGTAGGGACGCCTCTGTCATTGGCAGAGGTTCAAGTAGACCCTCCAGGCCGGAAGGGGCTTACCCCAGGGCAATGAAACAAATGTTCCCTTGCCCCAAGGAGGCCTCGAGGCCAAAAGTCCCCATGGGATGCAGCGGACGCCACACTGGCACCACTGCATCACTGTACGTATGGGGAGTTACGGTAGATTGGGCTAGTAGTCAGTGATGGAGACTCGAGTCAAATTACTCATAACTCGAGTTAACTCGAGTTGGTTTTCCCCTCACTCGTAACTTGCACTCGAGTAGCATGCAAAATAACTTGACTTGACTTGGACTCGTAACCCACGGGGACTCGCATTTACTCTTACTTGTGGAAAAAGCAAGCTAGCACTTACTCGCTTGACTCGCTACTCGTGGGTGTAATGACTCGCCTTTTCCAGTCATGTTCTTTTAACTCTCCAAATTCAGGCCTGCCAGCCAAGTCCTTTGTCATTCAGAGTACTCCATTAACACTGGAATGCAGAGGTGGGGGAGGCTAGGAAAGGTGGAGATCAGCTACAGGCAAGATAACAGCTTTCGCCCAAGCTGACATATTCAGTTGAGGAGTAATCTTCCTGTAGTAATCTCCTATAGAAAGCAAATGAAGGCTGAGGTGGGGGTCTTGGAAGAAAAAGGGTCCAACAGCTCCAGTGATCTTTGAAATATCCACATGCACATCAGAGCTGTTCATGGAAGAGTTAACTTGAGTTTTATGTCTGATCTATAAGGCAACCAAGGAAGAATATTCTCTTCACAAACTGCAGTGAGAAAGTGGGGTGGGAAATGAGAGTTGGGGTGATTGAGTGAAAATCAGGAATAAATGCTGGGTAGATCAGAAAGACCCAGCAGGAAGCTCCTTACCACAGCTTCTCTACTGCCCCAGTCCTATCCCTTGCCACTTGCACTGATGCTATGGGGTGATCAGGAGGTTTCTTCCTCGAGAAGGAAAAGCGATTCCCCCAACCTTTTTGCAAGGGCTTGGGGATCTCTTCTGTTGTATGTTACCTCCTCTCTGTTTCCACCACCCCAGCCCTTTTTTGCAAACACAAAATCCGTGCAGCTCCTCCAGTTCAGTTGCAGTGCCTGTGTCCATTGCAGGAGAGGCTGCAGTCTCCTGGATTGTAATGTAAACTGGGACAAGACAAGCACTCCTTCTCTGTACTGGAAAACTGTAGTTACATGCCCAGGTGTCTGTGTGTTGAAAAAACACCTTTCTCCCACCCCATTAAGTTTTAATAAAGGAAAGAAAGGGGTATTTAGGTGGGGGAGGGTGGCAGGGAAGCCTTCTGGAGTTGACAAATAATTTCAGGTTCAGTGACTCTAATATATTTAAATTTATTTACATTTATTCATTTACATTTATGTATTTTTCTGGCCCTTTACACCATGTCACATATACGATTACAGGCAGGCAAGCACAATTGTGTTCAAGGACACATTTGATAAATGTTTTGGGCCCAATGCAACCATTCCCCAAGTCACCAGCACAAGATGGAACAGCACCCTGCACCACATCAACACATTCCTTCAACTTGATGAGGAACAGGTGACAAAGATGCTGGACCATGTGAAACACACCAACCTGAAACCTTCCGCCAGGGAGTATGGCCAGCTCAAGGAATTGAGCCAAGTTCTGCAGCCCTTCCAATAAGCCACAATGGCAGTACAAGCCAAAAAGGGGGTGACCATTTCTGCAGTGGTTCCATCAGTGGTGGAACTATATCACCACTTGCAGAACCTGCAGCCTGTACACCTGGGCACCATGGTGGCAGCTCTGACAATGAGGAAGTTACAGATCTAGTGAAAGGTGTTGTGCGAACTGAAGAAGTTCTGCAACACACTGAGGAAAACCCAAGCAGGACTGCTGTCATCACCCCGCCAGTCTTCCAGCAGCAGCACTGAGGTGACCTGTGAAGGCAGCGCACCGCCAGCGAAGAAAGCCTATGTGCAAGGTTCTCTGCATACTGTTGGCCCAACTCCGGAAAAAGCTCAGCCTCTGAGTCTCCATGACTGGATTTTGGGGCTGAGATGTGTACCTACAGCTTCCTCATGACTAAGAAGCAAGTGGACGTGATGAGGTTTTGGAGGAGGCATAGGGAAGAGCTGGAATTACGGCGCGCACCTGCTCTGAAGCCTGAACTATATGAATCCCGCCGCGGATGCCTCTGCCCCTGCCTACGGGCTTGGAACTGGGGAGTGTCTTCCCGCCTGTTGTCCCTCCTGTTGTCCCGTCTTCTTAAGAAAGCGCAGCTGTGATTGGGTAAACACAAGTGTGCTCTGATTGGCCAAAAACCACCAGGAAAACTTGCAGCTCTGTTCTTTTACAGTGGGGCCGTCGTCAGTCTACTTTTATGCGTTGCCAGTTTTTACTTTTTAACAACCCTACCCTATGCATCTTTACGTAGTCGCAAAGGCAGCCGAGACAAAATCACCCACAAGCTTCACACATTTCTCTCTATTTCGTTTTAACACACACGTTGAGGGGTTTCGGGTACTGCTCAACGTCCCGTGCATCTCTGAATGAGTCAACATGGAGCAGTCGTAAGCAATATTTTGCTTTCAATCCATACTCGGTCTGCAGTGGAAATACTGTTCTGCTCTGCCTGTGCACACACAACAGAACATTCCCTTGCTGCAAGCAGCAACGGAGCACCGAAACGCTTCTCTCTCTCTCTCTCTCTCTCTCTCTCTCTCTCTCTCTCTCTCTCTCTCTCTCAAACACACACACACACACACACACACACACACACACACACACACACTCAAATCTCTCTGATTGTTCCTACTCTTTCTTGTTACAATTAATCCTCTTGGAATAAACCTCCATGGTGACAGGAGTTTGGGCTATTTTGAGTATTTCCCTTCCCGCCATTCTGGTTTTCTCTCTCTTCGTCCTGTGTTTTCCTCTGGGAATAAGCCTTGAAATAAAACCTCCACAGTGATTGGAGGTAGTTCTGATTGGCATGCAACCACTCTCCTCCCCCTCTCATCTGATTGGTAGGCTGCAGTGTGTATGCGAAGCTGCCCCTCAAAAGATGGGTTTCCAGGTTGAGGTACGTGCCGGGAATCGGGAGGTCGCAGATGTTCCGCTTGCTTCAGAAATGCTGTCAGAATCTCCGCAACGCGTGTAGTGTAGTTCCAGCTTCAGCGTGTTTATGGTGCCAGCCAGCTCGGCACCAGTAGAGAGGGTGTTCAGTGAGGGTGGCATACTGATGAGATCTCACCGTGCCAGACTGGAGGCCAGCCAGGTGGAGAAAATAGTATTCCTCAAATGCAACCAGGACAAGTTTGAATGCTAATGACAGCAAGAGGTTGGTGGTGTTCTGCAGTGATAGGGACTCGAGTCAAATGAAAGGCTCCTGAGAGTCCCTCATGAAAGGCTCCTGAGAAAACTCCACAGTCAGGGAATAAGAGGGCAGGTCCTCTTGTGGATTAGGAACTGGTTGAAGACCAGGAAACAGCGAGTGGGAGTCAATGGGCAATTTTCACAATGGCGAGAGGTGAAAAGCAGTGTGCCCCAAGGATCGGTCTTGGGACCGGTGCTTTTC
Organism: Plestiodon gilberti rubricaudatus; assembly: GCA_026170595.1. Taxonomy (NCBI): domain Eukaryota; kingdom Metazoa; phylum Chordata; class Lepidosauria; order Squamata; family Scincidae; genus Plestiodon; species Plestiodon gilberti. The sequence continues at coordinate 257,458,412 of JANXHW010000001.1, read as the reverse complement.
AACTTATTCATAAATGACCTGGAGTTGGGGATAGGCAGTGAGGTGGCCAAGTTTGCAGATGACACTAAACTTTTCCGGGTGGTGAAGACCAGCAGGGATTGTGAAGAGCTCCAGAAGGATCTCTCCAAACTGGGAGAATGGGCAGCAAAATGGCAGATGCGCTTCAATGTAAGTAAGTGCAAAGTGATGCACACTGGGGCAAGAAACCAAAATTTCACATATACACTAATGGGTTCTGAGTTGTCTGTGACGGATCAAGAGAGAGATCTTGGGGTGCTGGTGGACAGGTCGATGAAAGTGTCGACCCAGTGTGCGGCGGCTGTGAAGAAGGCCAATTCCATGCTCGGGATCATTAAAAAGGGGATTGAGAATAAAACGGCCAATATCATTATGCCTTTGTACAAATCGATGGTAAGGCCACATCTGGAGTATTGTGTCCAGTTCTGGTCACCACACCTCAAAAAGGATATAGTTGAATTGGAAAAGGTGCAGAAAAGAGCGACCAGAATGATTCGTGGGCTGGAGCACCTCCCTTATGAGGAAAGGCTACAGCGTCTGGGGCTTTTCAGCCTAGAAAAAATGCGCCTGAGAAGGGACATGATTGAGACTTATAAAATTATGCATGGAATGGAGAGAGTGGATAGAGGGAAATTCTTCTCCCTCTCGCACAACACCAGAACCAGGGGACATGCACTAAAATTGAGTGGAGGGAGAGTTAGAACAGACAAAAGAAAATATTTCTTTACCCAGCGTGTAATTCATCTGTGGAACTCCTTGCCACAGGATGTGGTGATGGCACCTGGCCTAGATGCCTTTAAAAGTGGTTTGGACAGATTCATGGAGGAAAAGACTATCACAGGTTACAAACCATAAGCAACCTCCTGGTTTTAGAAGTAGGTTTTCTCTGTGCCAGGTGCAGGGGAGTGTCAACGGGAAACAGGTTATCTTGTTGTCTTGTGCTCCCTGAGGCATCTGGTGGGGCCACTGTGTGATACAGGAAGCTGGACTAGATGGGCTTTTGGCCTGATCCAGCAGGGCTCTTCTTATGTTCTTATGTTCTTAAATGACTCAACTCGCAAGGGTGATTTAGCCACTTTTTCCCTGACTCGTACTCGTGACCCACTGACTCGCACTCGCACTCGTGACCCACAGGACTCGTACTTGACTTGCACTCGTAGGGGTAACGACTTGCCATTTCCAAATCATTTTCCTTTAATGGCTGGCATCAACACAGACAGGCAGGCAGGCGCAGTGGAGACCTCGGAGGAGGAGGACAGCAGAGAGGGAGGGTTTTCAAGGGCGTGGGAAAACAAGCCTGGCTCGGAGTTTTTCCCTTTTTTTGCCGTCTGTTTGCCATTGGCCACAACTCCGAGCACGAGGGGTGGGGAGGAGTGAGGGAAGCGGTTCCTCCTCCTTGGCCAAAACTCCAAGCCCAAGGGATGCTCAGCTCAGCAAGGGGAGGGGGCAGGGAGGGAATAATAAATGGTTTGAATGTAGACATGCTTGTTTTTCCCAAACCAGATGGGTGGTGACAAGACTGAGAGGTGAGGGGAAGGGCATAGAGGAAGCCAAGTGGGTGCTTTAAAAGCCTCAGAGGCACACAGACACACAACCCACACAGCAGTGATGGGGACTCGAGTCAAATGACTCGACTCGCAAGTGTGATTTAACCACTTTTTCCGTGACTCGTACTTGTACTCGTGACCCACTGACTTGCACTCGCACTTGTGACCCACGGGACTCGTACTTGACTTGCACTCGTGGGGGTTACGACCTGCCATTTCCGAGTCATTTTCCTTTAATGGCTGGCATCAACACAGACAGGCAGGCAGGCGCAGTGGAGACCTCGGAGGAGGGCAGCAGAGAGGGAGGGTTTTCAAGGGGGTGGGAAAACAAGCCTGGCTTGGAGTTTTTCCCTTTTTTTGTCGTCTGTTCGCCATTGGCCACAACTCCAAGCGTGAGGGGTGGGGAGGAGTGAGGGAAGGTGAAGCTGCCGCAGCGGTTCCTCCTCCTTGGCCAAAATTCCGAGCCCAAGGGATACTCAGCTCAGCAAGGGGAGGGGGCAGGGAGAGAATAATAAATGGTTTGAATGTAGACACGCTTGTTTTTCCCAAACCAGATGGGTGGTGACAAGACTGAGAGGTGAGGGGAAGGCATAGGGGAAGCCAAGTGGGTGCTTTAAAAGCCTCAGAGGCACACAGATACACACCCCACACAGACACCCACCCACCCCATTTTCAGGGGGAAAAAGCCATTTGTCCCAAAGTGACTCGACTTGTGACTCGTGGTTTTTGGCCTTACTTACACTCGACTCGTACTCGGAGAAAAATGATGTGCACTTGACTCGTACTCGTGCACAAAAGGATCCATACTTGACTCGTACTCACCCAAAATTTTTGGCATTGACTCGTACTTGGACTCATACTCGTGCAAAAATGATTGTACTCGCAGTTGCGACCTAGTTACCTAGATACATCCCTGCTACACAGACACCCACCCACCCCATTTTCAGGGGGGGGAAGCCATTTGCCCCAAAGTGACTCGACTTGTGACTCGTGGTTTTTGGCCTTACTTGCACTCGACTCGTACTTGGGGAAAAATGATGCGCACTTGACTCGTACTCGTGCACAAAAGGATCCATACTTGACTCGTACTCGCCCAAAATTTTTGGCATTGACTCGTACTTGGACTTGTACTCGTGCAAAAATGATTGTACTTGCACTCGCACTCACGACCTAGTTACTTAGATACATCCCTGGTGTTCTGTGAAGCCATGCCTTTGATGTGGTGTCACAGCCCCAGGAACACTTACAGTTCCATTCTAAGAGTACTTGCTTCTGTTATGTGTTATGCAGTTTTGCTATAGTTACAGTGTGCTGAGTTACAGCACAGAGGTTTGTGTGAATAATAAATGGTTTGAATGTAGACACGAGTATGCTTGTTTTTTCCCAACTCGGATGGGTGGTGACAAGACTAAGAGGTGAGGGGAAGGGCATAAGGAAGCCAAGTGGGTGCTTTAGAAGCCTCAGAGGTTCACACACCCCACACACCCAATTTTTAGGGGGGGAAGCCATTTTCTCCAAAGTGACTAGACTCGCGACTCGTGACTCGCAGTTTTTGGCCTTACTTGCACTCGACTCGTGCAAAAATGACTCACACTCTACTCGTACTCGTGCACAAAAGGACCTGTACTTGACTCATACTTGTGCACAAAAGGACCTGTACTTGACTCGTACTCGCCCAAAATTTTTGGCACCAACTCATACTTGGACTCGTACTCATGCAAAAATTACTCGCACTCGTGACCTAGTTACTAAGATACATCCCTGCTATTAATTTAAAATTATGTAGGAGATTTTTATCCTACCTTTCAGCCTTCAAAGAGGCCCCCAAAGCCCCTAACATCAATTAACATCAATTAAACTGAACAATACAATGATGATGAAAGACATAAAATCATAATTGTTATTCCTCCTCCTCACTTTAGTTGGTGCCCCAGGGCCACTATCACCTGTGTCATGTGTGCACAACATTAACCAGATCCAAATTCCAGAAATTATTAATCTTGTGCATTTGCCCTATGGTTTCTTTTCAAATAACAATGGACATTTAGCACTAATGCTAGTTCAAACACATTTCTATTTTATTCATAGATAGGAACATATATATGCAGTCTCCTGACCTGAGCCAGACCATTGATGTAAGTTCTCCAGACCTATCTAAGGAGATCTTTACTACTATCTGATATCCTTTTTAACTGGGGGGGATGGATGCTACGGACTCGGTCCAGGTTCGCTGCATGCAGACCACGTGTTCTGCCACTACTACGCGATATAACCCCTTTCCGTTCAACCAGTTTGCGCATTTGATTGACTGATTTTATACCCCACCCCCACCCCAAGGACTGGGATGTATCGTCACTAAACTATGGTTTTCTTTTATTGTCTCAAAGAACGAAGCACAATTGTAATGCAAAATGATGATGACCCCAACTGGTGTTCATAAATACACAAGGAGGCTATCCTAGGTCAAACTGGAGGCTGAAAAATGTTTTTTTATTTTATTTAATAATCATGATGACGTCTCGACGAAAATTCGAAAACTACACTAGCATTTAGGAAATCCTGGCAGTTGTTGCATAACGCTCTTCCTCTGAGTGACAACATATCCCAGCCTGCCTTTCTACCAACCCCCGCTTTCCACGCGGCCCTTCTCAACGGTAGCCGCCTACAATTCCCGAGGAAGTGAGCCCTCCCTCTCTCCGTGCCTAGTAAGGTGTTTGAGGCGATAACTCTTGCGCATTGCAACCTGGGAGTTGTAGTCCTCCACTGGGTTGGAAGGAAGGGACTGCGCAGCGGCCCTCGACGAACGTGCTGCCGCTCCTCTTAAGGGAAGTGGCGCCGCCATTTTCTCTGGCGGACTGAAGTGAGTGTTGTGGCCGCGCACGGGGGAGGGGATAACGATTCGCGCTGCCGGTGAGTTACCGACTGCTATCGGAGGAGGGACCGAGGCGGAATTCGCGGGGAGGGTGAAGACTGCTGCAATAATAATAATAATAGCGGAGGCGCGAAACGGGTTTGCTTATCCTTTGCAGCAGGCGGAGCGTAACCGGGTTGAAAGGCCGAAGCGCAGCGTTGGTGGGCCCCTTGTGGCATCCCTCCGCTGTATTTGCTGCTGGTTAAGGGGCTTTCCAGACCCTCCGTCCCTCGCTCGCCTCCCCTCTCCCAGGCCCCTAACCCCGGCTTCACTGATCTCCATCTGTTACCGTTAACAGTTTCGCTCGTCTCCCTCACCCCACCTTTGCTTCCCTCCAGGTTCTACAGACCAGGCCTTGTGGGCGCATCGAAGCCATTCACCTTCTCCTCGTGCCACTTGACAGGTAATTATTGGGCAGGGGGCTAAAAGCACAGCATTCGATTATGCTGGAATTTTATTTTCTTACCCTCCGCCTGATGTCTTTGAGGTTAGGAAGTACGTCGCGATAAAGAGACTTGCTTGGTGCCTGCTTCTTGGGCATCGAGAATATAAGGGGTGTATTTGTATTGTATCACGAAGGGTCGGACACGACTTAACGACTGAACAACAACAACAAATTTGTATCTAGTGAGGTGTGATCTCTTACTGAGCCACCTCGTCTTGGTGGAGGAGCCTGCCAGGCTGTAAGTTGCACAAGAGTACCATGCAACTTCAGAGGCTGCTATACTCCCACACTAGTGGAATTGATGCAAAGAAGGAGGCCAACAAAATATTTCCTGTTCCCTGAACCCAAGTATAGCAAAAACTGTCCATATATCCAAGTGATGATGGAGCTTATTATTTGCTTATGTGATGTTTGATTTTTTTTTTCTTGAGACTTTCCTGGATGCGTTATTGATGCATCTAATGCCTAGACTACACCTGATAACTATGCTGTCATCTTCTGTCACATTGTTTTAATTCTTCTGCTGTCTCTTTGGGCTGGCATGATGCTCAATTTAACCCATCAGAAAGCATCGGCCGACCTCTGCTCCCTGCTGTGGTTAAAATGCTATTTGAGAACTTGCAAAAATGAGATGGAACAGGGTCCAACTCTAGCCCTACTACGCAATGTGTCGAGAGTCCTAGATGGGGTTTGGCTGCCCAGTGTTTTTATCTAAAAATCTTGCTGCTGCTGTAAGGAGTTCCCAGAGTTGTGTAGTCCATTCACTTCATTATTTTGTTTGTAAATCCTGAATTGCCAAAATGTCAGCAGAGGTGAGAGGAAATGGCACTTAAGCCATTCATAAGTTGAACTATATAGTATCATAATAGATGCTTTGAACATTGCTCTCATTGTCTAATATCTACTATCTTTGGAAAGGGATTTGGGTATATAATGTCATAAAAACCTTAATGAGGACACTACATTTCACTTTTTACAGTTTTAAGCTAAGATGAGTGGCTGTCGTGTCTTCGTTGGGCGTCTAAGTCCACATGCCCGGGAGCGAGATGTGGAGAAGTTTTTCAAGGGATATGGCCGTATACGTGAAATTAATCTGAAAAATGGCTTTGGTTTTGTGGTAGGTACATCTGTTTGTAAAGGTGTTTTCTGTTTCCAGTTTGGAAGACTCTGTAAGGTAGCAATAAATTATAACATCCATGCTGTAGGAAATCTAAGTAAAACAGCAGACAGGTTAACCTTCATCCCTGCTATTATCTTTCTGTAAAACGTTATTGACCTGTGCTGACTGGCTACTAAAGAAATTCTGAGGAAGGCTTCTTGAAATTGTTCATCTTGCAAAATGGAATGCTGCTCTTTACTTGCAAGTAATCAGTAGGTGGTAGGTTGCCCATACCACTCTGGTCTCGCTCTCTGCTCAGTGTTTCCCTCTATGAATAGAATTTCAGGAGGGAGATGCTATTGTAATCCCCTTACCAACTCTAAACAGACAGGAGAGAAACTAAAGAGGCAGCTGCCTTTAGTGCTGCAGCAATAAAGCTAAAAGTTTGAGGTATGGGAATATGTGAGAGGGAGACATTGGACCTGTGGCACCCTCCATAACAGGGTTGAGTTAACCTAATTTGCATGGTCTGCGTATTTTTATACTAGAATTCCTGCGGTCTACTGATGCATGTTAAAGGTATAAAGCAAGAGTGCATTCTCAAGATCTCTTTAACAGTTAAGGCATAACCAATTAGTGTTTTCAAGTGTGCACATATTTAGTGCTTTGCTAGATCAAACAAAGATCCACTTAGTGTAGTGGTGGAGCATAGTGGCTAAGAAACTGAGCTGCAAATCAGGACTTCCCTGGTTTCTATGTTGCCTCTGATGTGAACTCGGAGCAAGCAGCTCCTTTCAGCTTCAGCTCCCCAGTTGCAGTATGGGAATAATAGCACTTACCTTACAGGGTGGTTGTCTTATTGTGCTTATAGGTTTTATCTGACTGGGAGGCAGAACCAAACAGCTCTGCCACTTTTGCCAGGGCAGGGGCACTATGGTAGCTCCAACAGTACAAGGCACTGATTACAGTAGTATAGCACAGGAGTTCTCAACCAGTGGTACTTCGGCCAGCTTCTAGTGGTACTCGGACCACCAGAACCCTACTCCAACACGGCACTTTCGGCAGCGTGTTTTTGCTCCCAAGAGGCTCCTGCCTGTGGCCTAGCCTCTCGGGAACACTGAGAAGGGCCCTCCCACCTGTCTAGAGCCTCCTACCTGCGTTTTCTGACTTTTGAAAACTCGGTGATGATGATCGTCAGTCACTTCCGGTGGTACAAAACAGGAGAGTGGCGCCAGAGGTGGTACTCAGCCGGGAAGGGGTTGAGAACCCCTGGTGTAGCAGAACACTATGATTGGGCTGTAAATGACGACCATTTTTGCAGCAAGCTAACGGAGTTATAATATTGTCTTTTTAAACATATATTATGTATGAAATTAGCCATTGTGTAAAGTACTCAGTATGACCATGTATCAGTTATTAAACTGCAGAAGTATGCTAGGTGTGAACATGGTACAAAATGGTGCTGCTGCTGCAGAATGACTTATCGTTCTGTCATTATATGAAACTTGCTCTTCTATAAGGGTAAGATTTTTTTTCAAAAATGCAAAGCAACTTAAACCACAAATAGGTGAGATGGGAAACTGAGACTGCCCTGTTCTGAAGGCAGATGTGTATCGCTTAGAACCCGAGTGGACCTAATAATATTAAATCTGCCCATCTTGGTTTTGATTGCAGTACATGATGCCACAATTGTGGCAGGAGGCCCTGCTCCTAGTGACACAACCTACATCTTTGTGTAGCAGATCCCCTGTATAATCTATTTGAACAGCACAGTGGCATGAGACTACACTAGATGCAATGATTCTGCAGTCTCATCCTGTGCAGGGAAGGATATAAGATGGCTTTTGATTGTTTTCCTATTGCACAGGTGCATACATGACCACTGTACATCACCAAACATCAGCTCTCTTTTGCACTTACCAAGAACTACATCCCTTGGGATGCTTTTTCAGCTACTTATCCTAAATATATATTAAAGTGCTTTAAGGCAAATTAAGCTCTTGAAAGTTTTTCTGATATGTTAGTGTGATGTGTAAATAGGACATTTGTTTATGGATTAAACACTTAGAACATGTGCAGGGGTCTTCCAAGGACATAATATTCAGAATCCAAAATAGATCATATATGACAAGGTGTTGAGTCTTGCTTAGGTAATCTTTGATAGAGTATATACCGTACTTCTTGACAGATTAACAGTGCAATTTTATGCATGTCTTCTCAGAAGTAAATTCCAGTGAGATCTACTCACTGCAAGTGTGTAAAATTGCAACTTTAGAATTTTGAAACTTTGAATGGCCCAAAATCCATAGAGTTCTGTATACATCATAGTACATTTCCTGATTGAGAACAAGCAGCTCTGGAATTTTTATTATTCATGTTTCATTCTCTCATAGACAAAACTTTCAAGTCCAAAACAAAAAGCTTTCTTGACAGGTTAGATCAAAGTAGTTATTTATTTACTGACATTTCTTGTTGGCATTGTTCTGTTCCAGTATTGGATAGACAGAAGCGCTCTTTGGCTTAATTTCTCCCTCCTGTAGATGTTTAAAGTTAATTTATTCCTCAACATAATTTAGATTCTACTGAGCATCAACTTTTTTTGCTCTATGGCAGTGGTTCTCAAACTGTAGGTAGCAACCCACCATAGGAACCGAAAGCTTCCCCCTGCCCCCTTAAGGGGTGGGGACACCATGGCAGCCGCGGCGGCAATCCCGGGGGTCGCCACCAAAAAAGCCCCCGACAGCTGTTTTTGTACAGGCCTCCACACTCTTTGGGTCGCCGAAAAACTGTGATTTTTGGCGATTCGAAGAGCGGGGAGGCCTGCTGAGGGTTGTGCAGGTCTCCCTGAAGCCCCCACAAGGCCCAGTAAGTACAAAAACAGCTGTTTCGGGGGCTGTTTAAGCGGTGGCGATCCCTGGGATCGCTGCTGCTGCTGGCCGCAAACACTCAGAGTTGTCCCCGCCTTGTGGGGAGAACTTTGAGAAACGCTGCTCTATGGAATCCAGTACTATATATAACTAAATACAATGAAGTATATTTTGTGAAATTTGTAATATTTTGTCCTTTTTTAATCCTTTATTTTTCTAGCCAAGGTCATGTGGACAAAGGTCTATAAACCCCAGTTTGTTCTGTAGCCCAAGCTGGAATGTCTTTGAAAACTTTACACCGCTGTAAAAATGCAGTCAAGATTGTTTTAATTTAACTACTACAGCATGTAATTTTTTATCTGTATAGAACTTGAATCAAAATCCTATCACTTCGTTGCCATAGATTTTTATAAGGAGGTGGAAACAAAAGGAATTGAATAGTGTCTAATAGGAAATAAGAGTTCACTGTTAACAAATGACACTGTTAACACTGTTAAGTTAAATATTTATCTTTTCTAGGAATTTGAGGATCATCGAGATGCTGATGATGCAGTTTATGAACTGAATGGTAAAGAGCTGTGTAATGAAAGGTAATTTTTTTTAGTTTGGAACAAAGTAATTGGCACAGCTGCCACCATTTGTATTTGTAAACCATTCCCCCATCTTAACAAGCTTTGAAACTAGACTTTGCAAACCTTGGCTAAGAGAGAACCTGGCTAACATTAATCATGGTTGCCATTGGCCTAGCCTGTTAATGTCAGACTTGACTTGGTTTAATCTGACAAAGGGTCCGGGGGAAATTCTAACTACTGGGGAACCGCTAGAAACTTCACCATTGACAATATGGCTTCATATGCTTTCCAATGTCAGTTCTTGACAACAGGGCAATGGACACTTACATAGAGAAATGGTCTGCTTCATATCTTTATTTGTACTACTATCCTCAATTTCCCCTAAAGTGATATTCTGGCAATCATGTAATTATCAGTAGCAGATGGCATAATTTTTTCTCTCAGATGAACTTCAGAAGTAGTCATTTTAAATTTTATTTTGTTTGCCAGTTTTCTAGTCTTCATATTCAAGCTCTGTTTCAGACTTGTAAGAAATACAGGGATCCACAATTTTTTTGTCAAAAGCAATTGCCCTGATCCTGTGTCAGCAGCATACACACACCCTTCTCGCACTTTTGCTTAGAGAAGGTAAGAAATGGCAGAGGAGTCTTGTGTGTGTTGGATGGCTCAAGGGAGATAAGCTTTCTTCTCATTTGCACCGTGATTTGGAAAACATAAGGAACAGAATTAGAAGGCTTCTCAAAACTCAAAAGGAAACCCTACCTCTCCCTCAAGTTATCTGACAGACAGAGAGAAGTGGGAATCTTGTCTCACTTGTGCAGAGGTTTGACTCAATTAAGAAATTGCAGTAGTCTTGCTCCTACTGTTTCTTACAGTACTGTTTTTCCCAGCACGTATGAGAGAGAATGCTTTCTCTTCTTCAAACCCTCAGTGCATCTTGGAGGAAGGAAGCTTAAAAGACAAACCTATCTTTGTAAACACATGATCAAATACAGTAACACTTATGAAAGAAATATAGTACGATCACTTATAATTAGGCATCCTGTGGGCATTAAACTGTCTACAACAGACGAATATGCGGAGAACATAAGAGAAGGATGAGAGATTCCTTGGTTACACTAATCTGAGTAGGCAAGTGCTTGCTTTTGTTTTCAAGGACCCCCTAAGCTACCTATCTTTCATTTATTTGAAGTTTACTACTTGGAGAAAGATGCCTACTTTGTATGTGTTTCCGGTAGAAAATGGCTGAAGTACTAAAGAAGTAATATCTTTTTCTCTTTTAATTAAAGGGTCACAATTGAACATGCCAGAGCCCGAAGAGGGGGTAGGGGCAGATATCCACAACGGTTCAATTATTACCAGTCCTATGGGGGTGGATCCAGGTAAGAAATCTGTTCTGTTTACTTCAAAGTTGCTTTTGAAACTAAATGTAGATTAGAATATGTCCCTAAACATTCTATAGCCTTTCTGAGCTGAATGGGCTTTGTATGAATTTTGCTTGGCTCAAATCTACCGTGACTTTGGGTGGGAGCTTGGTAGACTGGGATGAGTACTGTTTAAGAAATGTCCCCTATATCCCGTGTTCCTTGTATCCCAAGATTAGTAGAACTTAAAACAAACAATTTTAGGTTTGCAGAGAATGCACTATAATATTTCTTTACAATCTACAAGATAGTCATTATAGAAGGTATATTTGTAGTGCATATTGATAGTATCTGTGGAAAGATACTACTTAAAAATGTAAACTAACTTTCTATTTCTCTACTATAAGCTGATGTCTGAAGTAATCTGTATGTGACACTTTAGACAATATAGAATATTGCTTTGAAATTTAGTAGTTTTGCATTTCATTCGGAGGCAGACTTCTTGCCATTCTCCTGGTAAAAATTGGGAACAACTAAGTTTGCATATTGAAGTATGCTGTTTAGATTCTCTTTTCTTTAGTGCAGTGATGTTGCTGCAGTAAGAATCCAAGGTCCAGGCTAAAAGTGAACTTTTAAAATAGGATATGTGACTGACGGTCATGGGCATCTGGCATGGTAGTCACGTTCATGACATCAGGCACATGGTGCCAGACAAGAAGAGACTGCTATTTCCAGTAGTGAAAAGTGGGACTCGGCCTGCCAGTTGGGGGATTCTGGAACTTCTGTTTAAATGCTCTGAAGATCTGGATATTCTGAAAATGTGGGGCATTTAGAGGTATGCAAATGAATGGAGTTGCCTCTGCTTCAGTGTCCAAAGGGAGAATATGTTAGTTGCATTTTATGTGATATGAAAGAGTCATCATGTGAAATGAATTTTGGCAGCTAGTTTAAAGGAACTAACTTACAGACTCTAATTCATACTACCACTTAACTTTTGGGGGTTTGAGAACAGTAAGAGATCTTTGTAGTACCACAAATAACATTAATATAAATGGACTAAATAGTGCATCCACTTATGTTGCTGTGTCACTTCTTAAACAGCTTGTTGAAGATTAAGTACTGTCATAAGCATACACTTTCTACAATTTCATGCTCCTCTGACTGATTCACACATGCGTGTTCATCACTTGATTGCATTTTCTTTGAATGTATGAACACTTCAGTGAAAAGTATTGTTAAGCAATATGAAAGCATTCTTGGTAGTGGCTGTTGGGACACCTGGAAGCCAAATAATGAACACACCTATGTGAACAAGTCCCTTGTTTTTTTAGTCCATATCTTGCTGTTTGTATATATTTCCCTTGCCTTTCGTAGTGTGAACAACACTCAACTGCCTGGAAACCTTGACTCCATTTAAATAGGGAGAGAGCAACCAAATTTAGTTCTAGTTTGCGGAATAGTATTAAGCAATCTGTCAAAGCAGAATGTGTTTTGGTCTTATGCATGAGTTATAAATGAATAGTAATAGGGAAATGTGTGTGTTTTTTGTAGCCAGTATGGTCCGCCTCTTCGTACTGAACACAGACTTATAGTTGAAAATCTATCTTCACGTGTTAGCTGGCAGGTGAGTTCAACATGATCTTAAATAACACTTGTTTCTACTCAAAACAGGTTTTGGGGTGTTCCTGAAGGACATAGTTAAAGTGATGAGAACAGCTGTTAAAAAGTTCTTTGATTTGCATACCAGCAAATAAGCATTTAAACATCATGTTTATATTTTCAAAACTGAACAGCTGAATAGTGTTTCTTGGACAACTATAATCCTCATCTAAGTGAAATCTATTAAAATTCTGATGTTTTTAATTTGAAAGGCATGTCTTGCTTAATGTTAAGATCTGCAGCTTGTTTTCAGTTTGTATCTGGCTTCAACAGAATGACCTTATGGCTAAAGTATGTGTGTGTGCGCTAATGCATAAAATTTTTTCCGTTTATGTTACTATATTCTGAAATGGGTTACTGGTTTACCTTGAGTAGCTCACATTGGCTTGGATCCGAAGAGCTACTTTGGTATGTCCAATAGAATGTTTGTCGTCTTCCTTTTGAGATGCAAATCTTTGCTATATCACAAACAGCATCACAAACCTTCCTGGATGGAGATCTGCCATTCAAAGAAAGAAGTCAAAGATTCTACTGGGCCGACTCAAGTAGCTCTCTGAATACAAGCCATGTAGTTCTAAGTAAGGAAGGTTCAACTTGTACATGAATTTAGGCATAACTTTTGGCTCTTAAATGATTTAGCTTCCTTGCTGAGTCATAGCACTTTGCTCTTTTGAGGAATAAGTGAGTTTAGGACTGTTCAAGTCAGAATAAATTTGTTGACCTTTAATGTGCCCATAGCACATTAGTTCTTAGAATGGTCGTTTTCATCTACAGCTTCAAAAACTCTAGGCTGATACCAGAAAAAGGAGAAACGGTCCTTGATTACAGTCTTTGTCTCTCAAGAGCTGCTTCACGCGTGTTTCCCATACAAGGGCAGATAAGAGCAAAAGAGTGTATGCCGTTATGTTTGAAGATTATGCGAGTGCATATTTGGGGCTAAGTTATTTAAAAAGATATTTAGGTTGCCTTTCTGTCCTAAAAAAGGAAAGGTTCAGGGAAAAGCTAAATAAAACAGGTCTTTACTGCCCATCAAGAATTGCGATCTGTCCTGTGCAAAGTGGTCCTTGGCTTGGCAAGTTTATTATACCAGAATATTCCCTGATTGAGTGATATTTGCCTCTCAACCGAAGTTAACTTCTTCATTCTGATTCTGCTTTTTAGTAGCAAGAGAAAATTTCTGTTGTTGCTTCCTTCAAAATGGAGGGAGTTGCATATCATGTAACGTTAAGGCTTAACAAAGCCAGCCAGTCTTCAGCTTCTTCATAAAACATGCATTCTGAATCCTTAACCTGGAGATAAACATGGAGACTTCAACACCACTATACAAAGGGAGGAGTCACTGTCAGGATCTCTCTTGGAGGATGCAGCTTCCGCTGCAGGACAGCAGGCCTCGCCAAAGTCCATCTCCCACCTCATGATGCCCAAACCATCCTCTAAGGATAACACCATTGGGCTCACAACACCAGTAAACCCACACCAAAAGACCCCAAAGCTAGCAACGGATTGAGCAAGCTTCCATTCTTCAGTTTGAGTTGTAGCGTCTATTCAGCAAACACTAATATGTCTGTGCAGGCCCTGTAATTGAAAGTTCACCAGTTCATTTCAGGGCATTTATCATGGAAGCTACAGGTGATAGGATTACCTAGATCAGGGGTTCTCAATCCTGGCACGGCCGTGACCACCTTGCCTTCCAGCGGTGGCATCGCGCCCCATCTCCTGCAGCTGTTCCCGGCACTGGGCGGCCTCCGCAGGCTTCAGAGAGACCTCCCAATGCGACCAGAAGTCATGTCGGTGAAACCAGAAGTGACTCAGAAGTTGTTTATGGAGGCCATCCAAGGCCGGGAGCAGCTGTAGGAGGTGAGTTGCGACCTGGGTGTGACCTCTGGTTGCTTCTGTTTGGCTCCAAATTGGAGCCAAACGAAGGTGCGGGCAGGCAGGTGGTCCCAACTCACAACCCACCTCCACGTTGGGCTGCAACCCACCAAGTGGGTTGTGATCCACAGTTCGAGAAGCCCTGACCTCGATTTTCCTAACTTAAATTTGTCTTCAATGTATTTAAATTTACAATAGGGAAAACTGCTTTGCTTTTTAATAATATTATAAAACTTCTGTTCTTTAGACAAGGTACAAGAGAGGGTAGAAACAGGTTGGAAGTAATTGCCTAATCCAGGAACAAGAGAGCTGTCATAGGAATAATTGCAGCAACCTGTTTATCATACTGCACAATGAACTTGGCTGGAAGTATTGAGATGGATTATGGTATTATAAGAATGGAAGCAAATAGGCTTTTTCTAGTTGGCGCAGTGAATTGTGCAAAGGATGATGGACTTGCCATAAAATGAGAGGCTAACTTGAAGGGTCAGGGAAAGCTTGGCAAATATGTTTGGGGGCCATTGTTTTTATGTGAAGCTTTATAAATATTTGACAATTGAATCAATTCTGGAACAACATGCAAATATTTAATACAGAAATGCTAACGTAGCTCTCCAGGATTATAGCATTTTTGTTTAATTACTACCTAGCCAGTGAGTTGCTCAAGGCAGCATACAAATTGGCCATAAAACTAGAGAGTTGTAATTTGCCAATTTTTCAGCTGCTTGAGAACTTTTCCCTGAATGGTGTGTACTGACTATGTAGAACCTTTGCCATGGAGACTACGTGTAATGTTTCCCGTTTTGCAGTTTGCATACACGTGGAATAAAATTGTGTTGAGGGGGAATCAAATATTTTTGCATTAGATCAAAATTCTGGTAAGCGCTGTACAAAGAACAGAACAGGGTCCTGCTCAGAGGCGTCCGCTGACATGGTGCGGTGGGGCGGTGGGCCCCAGGGCATCAGGGCGGAGAGGCTCTGGGAGGGGCGGAGAGGCTCGGGAGTGGGGCGCGGGAATCCTTTAATTTGAATATTTATTTGCGGTTTTTCCACAAATTTAAAGTGTAAAAACAGGGATTTTCAAAGTGTGTGTGTGTGCTTTGCGGCCACTCAAAGTGTGTGTGTGCTTTGCGGCCACTTATCTGATCTCCAGGACATTCCTCCAGCAGGCTGGCAGCAGCAGCGACGATCGCAAACCTGCCGAGTTTGCTTGCGCATGCCTAGTCCGTCCTTGCTAACTCCCTGAGTTTGCGCATGCGTAAACTCCGGAAACTCCTGCGCCCGGAGCAGGGAGAGGCTGTGTGCCCTGGCGCAGGAGTTTCCGGAGTTTACGCATGCGCAAACCCAGGGAGTTAGCAAGGACGGACTGGGCATGCGCAAGCAAACTCCGAGTCCGGCAGGTTTGCGATCGTCGCTGCTGCTGCCAGCCTGCTGGAGGAATGTCCTGGAGATCAGATAAGTGGCCGCAAAGCACACACACACTTTGAAAATCCCTGTTTTTACACTTTAAATTTGCGGAAAAACCGCGAAAAAACTTTTAAAAAAACCCGAAAGCTCATTATGCAAATTACTTACTTAATTTGCATAATGGGGCGGCGGGCTTTTCCGCCCCAGTTGCTGGGGAGCCTGGGTACCCCTCTGGTCCTGCTGGAATGACGTCCAATCTAATAGACATGATACAAAAGGAAGAGAACGCCATGAAGGGACAAGAGAAATCAATTCTCAGAGGTCAGATGTGTGACATTTGTTTTGCAAATGACCAGACCAAAAGGCATCAGTAACTATCTGTTCTGGGAGGGAGAAGTCCAGGGGCATGTCCTTTGTAAGAACCAAATTGCACTACTGAATTGGGTCAACTTGGCATCTGGTTTCAAGCGATGACCAGCCATGTGCCTGTGGGAAGCAGATAAGCTGGGCATGAAGATAACCTGCTCCATGTCGTTTTTGTGCAATGTCTGGTATTCAGAGCTACAGTATACTGCTTCTTTACATGGAGGTTCTATTTTGCTATCATGGCTATTCCATTAATTTGGTCCTAGTTACCGTATTTTTCGCTCCATAAGATGCACTTCCCCCCCCCCCAAAAAAAAATAGGGGGAAATGTCTGTGCGTCCTATGGACCGAATGCTGTAAAAAATGGGTAATGTCTTGTTTTAACTACTACTAATTTTAACGGCACTTGGCCGCTTACCGCGTTGTCGTTTAGCACCTCCAATCTTCGTCCCATGTTACCGGCATCATTGCGGCCCCACCGGGACTGCCCCCAGTCAGCAGCTCCAAGACACGAGCCTCGCAGGTGCTGAATGCGACTGCAGGCTCTGCGCAGACATCGCAGTTACAGTGATGTTTGTGCAGGGCTTCCTGGTCGCGTCCAGCGCCTGGGAGGCTTGCATCTTGGAGCTGCTAACTGGTGGTAGTCCCGGCGGGGCCGCAATGCAGCCGGCAACGCGGGACAAAGATTGGAGGTGCTAAACGACAACACGGTAAGCGGCCAAGCGCCGTTAAAATTAGTACTGTAGTTAAAGGCCAGCGGGTGGCGTAGTGGGTTAAACCGCTGAACCATGAGCTGTCGATCGAAAGGTCGGCAGTTCGAATCCGCAACAGGGTGAGCTCTCGTTGCTTGGCCAGCTCCTGCCAACCTAGCAGTTCCAAAGCATGTTAATGCGAGTAGATAAATAGGTACCGCTTGCAGGAAGGTAAACAGCGCTCCATGTTCCAGCTGCTTGGTACGCGCTGCGGCAAGGAGAGTCATGCCGGCCACATGACCACGGAGGCGTCTTCGGACAACGCTGGCTCTTCGGCTTTGAAATGGGGATGAGCACCACACCCTAGAGTCGGACACGACTAGACTTAATTGTCAGGGGTCACCTTTACACCTTTACCTTAAAGCAAGATATTTATTACCATTTTTCTCTCCAAAATACACGTGTGTCTAATGGTCCAGTGCGTGTTATGGAGCGAAAAATACGGTAAGTTATGGAGCAGGCCTAGCTCTGATGACTGAGGTGCAATGACCACTAATATACTTGTACCTGTCTTTTTCTTTCTGACTTTTTAGTGAAACCTGTCTTTCTCAACGTTCCCGGTACCTTTTCTGGAGGTTGCGCATATTGTGCCTGAGTCTTATGACATCACAAAGATGCTGCAGCACCCACTTCTGATTACATTTTTAAAATGTTAGTGGGGAAACACATAGAACTAATAAACCTGTACAGTTGTGATTATAGTGTGTGGTATGTGTGTTGGGAATGGCAGTTCTGTTGTGTTTTATCTAATGTGGTAACTTTGAGAACTGTTACATGTATAGTCATAGTGTGGCGCCCTCCTTAATTTGCTGTAAGGCCCAGTTCACCCATAATAGCTATTTAGGACGTTCATGGCACACTGTTTGTGTGAAGCAGTTTGCAGGACATTTTTCATTGGAGCACCACAGACCTTGTCCAACTCTGCATAGGTGCCTTAGAAATAACCAGAGCTGACTGGTGAAGTAGTTAACTCGCACAGGTTGCAGCATGGAGCAGCCTCCATATGGTTGCATTTCAAGCACTTAATGTGCTACTCTTACATGAGTGAATGAGGCCTTAGAGCAAATTAAGGAGAGTACACAGCATGTTGTCTTCTGTTTGAAGCAACATCTCTTTCCCAGCAGTTTAACTTTGGAAGCAAAGAGTTCATTTGTGTTGCGGCCATGATACAAACTACTAGCTGTCTTATGGAACCCTGTATGCCTTTTGGGATAGGCGAGATTACCAATTGTATGAGAAACACTAAATTCTTGCAAGCATCAGTTTACCTCCAGAAGGTATTCAGTCCTTAAGGAGAGATCCTATTAATCTTGGAGGAAGGTGGTAACCTTAACAGTAGGAGAACCTGGCAAGTGTTAATATCTGCTTCATGCAGGTAGCAATGCAGAAAATGTTTTTGCCACACTGCATCAATTACCATTTCCTTTTCTTTGCTAACTGGTGCATAATGTGTGGCTAGCTTTATCATTTCCATATTCCTTGGAATAAGGAGGCTTAATAGAAAAATGCACCAGTTTCTTACGTATCCATTCCTACTTTAACATAACTGGCAGAGCAGTTCTGTGCGTGTTTACTGGAAAGTTCCACTGTGTTCAGTAGGCTTACCTTCATGGTAATCATGCTTAGGATTGCAGTTTAAATGTAATATCTGCTGAAGCCCTCATAATAAATAGTTGGATTGCATGTAATAGATTACTGTAACTGAAATCCTTGCATTCACTTAAACCCATTTTCTTGATGCAGGATTGTAGTCCTCGGGTGCAGTCTGGAAAAAGCTGTTCTTAAGACCTGTTGAAATCATGTTTGATTGTCTCATTGATTTCAATGGGATTTAAAAAGCCATATAGTTAGCTGTTCACTTAATGGAAGAAGCAGTTTCTCCAGCAAGTACTTGTCCCCGTCCCGTCCCCCCAAGCTTAGGGGAAAGAATGAGAGGCAGTATGCAGGACCTGAGCAGGTGGGGTTAGGAGAGCAGCACCAGGTTACTGAGGCAAAGCCCAGTCAACTTCTCTGGACTGTGCCCTGATGTTCAAAACGAGAGTTTTGAACCTTGGTTTCGAGCATGTAACTGTGCAAGCTTTAAGATGGGAATGCAAATATTGCTTTTCAAAAACTCGCACATTCTGATGTTAATGAATTAAGAGCTCCTCCTATAAATTTATCTTGTTCAAAGCCAGTAATCCATTCCCTTCAGAGTATATGTTAAAGCAGATCTTCCCCTACTTTTGCAAGTTTGCCATATTCCTGGGGGCAAAAAAAAAGCTAGAAATCATGACATCCTGTGTACAGATCTTTTTATATAGTAATTTCATTTTTATAAGCTTCTTTTGGTTAAAAAAAATTAGAGAAATATTTAACCTTTGAACTTGTATAGTCAAACTTCTTGATGAGTATAGTGTTAACATTAATAATGTTAATTAACAGTGTTAACATTATAGTCATTTTACAGTAGTAATCTTTAGACAGGCTCATCTCAAATACCGTATTGTCCCGAGTATAAGACGCACCTGATTATAAGACGCACCCTTAAAGTTTGGTGCTATTAAAAAAATTTAATTAAATCACTGGCATTAAATTGCAACAGCCTGATTATAAGACGCACCCCTAGTTTAAAAACTTAAATTAGGAGAAAAAAGTAAGTCTTATACTCAGACCAATACGGTATATGGTATGGTCAAACTTTTCAGTAAATCAGATGTGCCTTTGTATGCACATGTCCTTGATGTTTGTGTAATTTGGGAGGCACAGTGTGGAGGGGGGTGGCTTATCTTTTAATTTACTGTTGCTATAATGAGTTTGAAGTATTTTGAACATCACTTTGAATTACAGTATGTTGTAAACTTTGGGAGGGAGGGGGAAGGGATTCAGTCCTATGAAATGCTAAGTACTTCAGCCTTGGCTGCACAAAGCACTTGTGCTCATTGCTCAAGTGTGATTAGAAACTTCACCACCAGTAGGACAAGTTATACATTAAGGTAGATGCTTGGCTGGAGTGCTCAGTATGTTGTAGAACTGAATCCTGCTGTGAAGAAATGTCTGCTTTTAGAGCTTGTTTCATGTTAGGATAAGCTCTCAGCTTTTCAGACTGTTTGATTTGTAAAAACTAAACTGAACTTTATTAAACACTGAATAAATTGAGGCATCCTGTAATCTTGTAGTTCAGTTTTAGGCTTTTTGTTTGTATTTTTTTCACAAATATATCTCTAACCAAGTTCATTTTGAACCTCTTTTAACAGCCTTGCTTTGGGTTAGCCCTCGTTTCTCTTGTGTGGAGGAGAAAGAACCCAAGAGGTTGGGGTTCCTAATGGCTGAATTTCTAGGGCTTGGCCTGTTCTGAGTTTTCCCTTTGGTACCCATGACACACCTATCTTGGCGATGTAGATCTTGGTTGGCCCACAGCTCGATTGGCTAGCACAGGTCAACCTCAGGTTCTAGAGCTGCTTCCGGAGACTGTGTCCAGTGCTTTCAGGGTCTCTGGTACATCCCCCTGAAGCACATTGCTATGATCCATTCCTCTGCCCCTCCCATGTAAGGGAGTTCCTCTTGGTCTGCTAGGTATTGGACAAGCGACTCTTTGCTTAAGGTACCTGCTTATATCATCTGACCACTTGTGGTATGTTGTGGTAAGTAGCCTGTGGCTATAAAATGTCAGCTATTATGTGGAGCACTTTGTAAAGGTTAAGAAATCATAAACTTATTTTTAAAACATTTTAACACTTAGTCTGTATAGTGTTGCAACATAGATTCAGTCTCAATTACATTAAATGCAAGTCTCTGTTAAAATAACACTGAGGTTGTGACACAGACTGACAAAAGCCAGAATAGTGTTGTTTCTACTGTCTCTTGACAGTTTGTGACAGAATCTTGGCATTAACTTAATAAAGACATTTATGATAATTTATAGAGAAGAGGAGAGGAAAAATGTTTGTAGGCAAATCTTTAATGTACAAGTGAACTGAAACTTCAGTATGATCAAACACTTGCATTTAATAACATTGTTCATATGTTGACATAGTTAAAATATATTTGGTAATCCTTTAACTGGTATGTTATGTTACCATATCTGAGCTATATATTTAGCTTAATTTTGCTCGTTATAGCTGTAATAATTGGGATTTTATTATGATTTAGCCATAAGGAGGAGGCCTGTTTAACACTATCTTGCATTTTATACTGTATGAGCTGTATAAAATGAGCTGTAACTTTTACTACAGGATTTGAAAGACTTCATGAGAAAGGCTGGAGAAGTTACCTTTGTAGATGCTCACAGAAACAATCCAAATGAAGGGTAAGATCAAATGCAGGGAATGGTTCTGATCTAAAGAGCTGCTCTAGAACTGTTCATGAGCATACCCAGTGGGACTTGTACATTGAACACCAGATCTATTCCCAAATTATGAACAGTTTTTGAAACCTAATTCATTTGCCATATAGTGGGGTAGCTTCAGAATTCCAAAGTGATCTCCTTGGGTTCATGAAATGGCATGTCTCTTTCTTTGGATCCCAGCCAATATCCCTTTTTGAGTCAGGGGCTCATCCTAAGCTTGATTGGGTCAATACCATGATGCCAGTGTGTATCTGTTCTTGTGTCGTGTACATGATCAGTAGAACAAAATTTTGTGTACTTTAAGTCCCCTTATCGCCAGACCTTAGATAACTGTGTCAAACTGGGGCCAGAAATAGAAGAATGATTCTGTGGAAGTTTTTAATGTAGCAATAAGGAGTGCATTTTCTGTTTTCTGAAAGTTTTAGGTTCTCTTCTGGAATTTTTGCAATTTGGCACCAATGTTCACTGTGCCATTGTCACTTGAAAACAGAATAGGAGTGTTGCTCTGTATTTTCAATAATCCATTTAGGAAAGTAGTAATCCAGTTACAAAATTTGAAAATGTAGCAAATGCAAAACACTTCTTTCCTATTGCCAGTCAACTTACCTGACAATTTTTGCCAATGGTTGTACAGTGTTGTGGAGTTTGCATCATCCAGTGACATGAAGAGTGCTTTGGACAAATTGGATGGCAGCGAGTTGAATGGGCGCAGAATTAAACTAATTGAAGATCGCAAAAGGCGCAGGTATAGTTCCTCTTAAGAACAATGGGGCAGTGCTGGTGTTTTAGTAGTAGGAGAGCAACTGTGCACTCCAGCATTTTCAGTGGCTTTTTGCTGGTATCTCTTCTGCATCTTTTAAAACTTCTAAGTGAAGTTTTTAATATAAATATATATGCACATTTTATTAAAAAAATATTTAACAATCTTAACTCTTACTGTGAAATAGTCCAAAAGAGAAGGTTGTATATTTGTGCCTGCCTCTACTTGCTTCCAGGGGCTGGTGCTCTAGCAGACATTAGGTATGTTGACATTGAAGTAGGAAGAAAGACATTTGCAACTCAAGGTTTTCTGTAGACATGGGGTACTAGAAATGGATAAGCTGAGAGGACTAGTTGAGGCTCTTAACACCACTGTCTGTTCGGTTCACCACACCTCAAAAAGGATATAGTTGAATTGGAAAAGGTGCAGAAAAGAGCAACCAGAATGATTCGTGGGCTGGAGCACCTCCCTTATGAGGAAAGGCTACAGCGTTTGGGGCTTTTCAGTCTAGAAAAAAGGCGCCTGAGGGGGGACATGATTGAGACATAAAATTATGCATGGGATGGAGAGAGTGGATAGATGGAAATTCTTCCCCCTTTGCACAACGCCAGAACCAAGGGACATGCACAACGCCAGAACTAAGGGACATGCACTAAAATTGAGTGGAGGGAGAGTTAGAACCTGGCCTAGATGCCTTTAAAAGGGGTTTGATTCATGGAGATTCATGGAGGAAAAGACCATCACAGGTTACAAGCCATAAGCAACCTCCTGGCTTTGGAAGTAGGTTTTCTCTATGCCAGGTGCAGGGGAGTGACAGCAGGAAACGGGTTATCTTGTTGGCTGTGTGCTCCCTGAGGCATCTGGTGGGGCCATTGTGTGATACAGGAAGCTGGACTAGATGGGCCTTTGGCCTGATCAGCAGGGCTCTTCTAATGTTCTTATGTCTGTATAGATGCTACCCAGCATATGCTAATAATTTTTTTGATAATATTTTTCTTAATTATTACGTTTCAGAAGCAGAATGGTAAAATACCCTGTATTTAGCTAGTATTAGGAGAAATACCACCACAAACGTCATTAGCATCTTGATAGATTCCACATTTGCATGGTGTAAACTTGCAAACAAAGCTATGGATGATTTTATGAAGTATGAGTTCAGGATGCAGAGTATCAAGCAAGTATTAACAGTCGTTTCCTAGCCTTTGAACTGTGTTAATTTACAATCCGTTCCATCTTTATTAGAAGCAGATCCCGCTCGCGAAGTTATTCGAGATCTCGCAGCAAGTCTAGATCTGCAAGATCTTCCAAGTCCAGCAGCAAGTCTCGTTCTCGCAGCCGTACACCTGAAAAGAGGGGCTCTCGCAGCCGTACACCTGAAAGGAAGGGCTCAGAGAAAAACCACCACTCTGGCCCACAGAATTCCTCTCCATCTCCTCCTCCAGCCAAGAAGAGATCTCGCTCTAGGTCGAGCTCTGCTGAAAGCCGCAGTTAAGAGATCCTGAGAGATGTATAAATATTTCATTTCTAAGTCAGATTTTCTACAAGCTTGAATAAGTTGCAAATGGATGGGGGGGATAATTCATCAGGTAAGCATAGACATCTGAAGAGTGGATGTCCACTCCCCACCACCCTTAATGGTGTTAGATAAATTGTAACCATTTAATAAAATTTCAATCGACAAATTATAATTACCCAGATGTACTGTGTACTGCTGTAGGTGAAGGCTTGATGACTAAAGCAGCGCAACGTCCTGGGGTTTTGGCCTTGCTGTTGAATATGATGTGGACTGTGGTGCCACTTTTCAGAGTCCTTTGGCTGTGCTTCTTGTTTGCACACAAATTGCCTTTTAGTTAGCATCCAGTACACCACCATGGCTGAGCTCAACTGGCTATCAATATGCAGTTTGAAGAAGCTCCAGCTAACGTTCCCATTATACAAGATCTTTTCATAGTGCACAGAAAGGTATTGGGGCTGTGAATGGATAGTTTTGCTTATTCTAAACTAGTATTTATATGAAAAGAATCAAACCAGAAAAGATTTTTTAATTTGTTACCTGTTTAAGCAGATGCTGTACACTTTGAAATGCAAGTTTAGAATAAGCCCTGGTCCAGAAGTTTCTCCTGCTTTGATTTCCATCTTGACTGAGTAAAAAGCTTTTCAGAACAGTTCCTGTTGGAAATGATCTAAATAGGCAGGAGATTGCCAATACAGCAGCTTTGGAGATATTTAACTGCTATCTGAGAAGGCCTCGTTTTTACAGAGGAAGCCCTTTGAAAGCTAAAAATACACCAATTTTGTTAGAATTTCAAGTTCTTATTTTAATATTGCAAAGAAAGCATTGTTCTGTATGGCTGCCAGAGTGAGACACTAAATTCTGCAGGTACCTGTGGTGTCAATAGCCGTAAATTCTTAAATTTAAGGGGATGATTATTTTCAAACTGTCAACACAAATTTCCAGTAAAAGCTTAATGTGATGTGAATTAATGCTAAAGTGTAAGAGGGCATTTTCTTAGGTTTAGAAAACATCCTTTAGTTTTGTTAGTAGGTAGTACTCTGTTAGTCCTTAACAATTTTGTGATCACTAAACTATCTGGCTTCCACATACCTAAAAATGAGGGAATTTGCTTGAAATATTTGTAAACTGAACCCTAAGAAATGTTTAAATGTATTGATGTGATACAGTAAATACAATAAATGTTTCTCCCCGCTTCCTGCAGCTTCAGCGGTCTTTCTGTGTTGCTCATTAAAAACTAAGTTTGTAAACTTTTTTCTTTGTTAGCAACAGTTTTTATTTTCAATAAAATTGATACATAATGAAACGCTAGTTTTTAGTCAAATCATTGTTCAGATTCATTATACAGAATTTTTTCTTCCCCAACTACATTGTGCATTTCTACAAAACAATTGTAAAAGATGTGGTTTCAAAAATGTTTGCTGCCTGTCCAGTCCAGGCTTAAGACTGAAACTTTTCAAAGTGCATGTTTTGTGTTACTTAAACGAGGGGTCAGTTCTGCTGAATTCAGTAGGAGCAATGCACTTTTTGATCAACTTACTTTTGTCAAAGACTGTGATCCCAAGCATACTTCCAGTGGGATTGACTTCTACATAGAATGTCCATGAGCTGTCCTGATGACTTTTTAAAGCCTTAAAAGTGAGAGAACCCCTTTGCCCTGTATCATTTCCCTGATGGAAATACCCCTTTCCCTCAAAGCTGCTATTAACTATGGGGAGGGGGCAGAGAGAGACGAGGCACAATACAGTATCTCCCTTCTTTAATCAAGGGTGCCTTGATTACAAGGGGAAAAGGTGGGGCAAAAATACCTTGCATTCTCAGGTTTTTGCGGACAGTATACACATTAGAATTAAAAACATCCGAGACTTCAGTCCGTTTATTAGGATTAAAAATTGCAGGACCTGTTCCTAACGTTTTGCACAGAGGTATTTCTGGCATCCTTAGAGGTACAGCGATAGTAAAAAAGGCTTGAAAAAAGGCTGCTGACTTTTTTCGTTTCAAGCCTTTTTACTGTTTCACTGTACCTCTAAGGATGCCAGCAATACCTCTGTGCAAAACGTTAGGAACAGGTTCTGCATTTTTTAATCCTAATAAATGGACTGAAGTTTCAAATTTTTAATTCTAAAAATATTTCAAATAGGAAGTGAAGGCCAGCATATCTGACGATCTGGCCATGCCCTCTTTGTACAGTGGAGGCATACACATGCACACAATAGATAGATGTGACGTAAGGGTTGCTATAAGCTGCCCCTGTTGTAAATCCTTCTAGCCTACATGAGGCGTGTCCTTTACACCTGGTCACCATAACTTGATCTCCCTGCTGCAGTCTTGCATTTGGGGGCCCTGACCCACTTAATGCCATTGGTTTTCATCAGGCTGGTCTTCACTGTGTACTGACACTTTTTCTGCTGCCAAGGGTGATTTGAGAATAAAAACAGCAACCCAAACTCTTGCTTCAGGAGCTGGAAGGCGGCTCTGCTCCCTGAACAGCTGTTCCCTGCCTGCCACTCTACCTTTTCCTCCTCCCATCCCACTTTGGAAAAGGGGATTCAGAGCGATTTTGCTGGTTTGGGTTGTTGCTTCATTCACAGCACAGATCCAATGTCCCCCTCCCCCTCCACCAGGCAGACAAGAGAGACACGGAGCGATATTAACAACTGAAAGAACTGTTAAGCCCAATGTCCCCCTCCTCCTCCAGGCAGGTGAGAGAGACAGAGCGATTTTAACAACAGAAAGGAGAGTCATTGAGCCCAATGTCCTCCCTCCCCCTCCTCCAGAAACGAGCAGTCTTCAAACTGTTCTTAGAGAAGTTTTTAAGATCATTTATGTATGCGTGAAGGGTAAGGCTGGATTCACACTACACGATTCCCGGCGCGTTACGGAGATGTGCGAAGCTCTTTGACAGCATTTCAGAAGCAAGCGGAGCAGCTGCGCTCTCCCTTGTACAAGATGGGAAAACCCATCTTTTGAGGGGGTGGGTTTGCGGAGCTACTGCAGCCACCAATCGCATGAGAGGGGGAGGAGAGTGGTTGCATGCCAATTACCTCTATAAGCGGAGCTTTCTTAAGAAGGCGGGACAGCAGGAGGGACAACAGGCGAGAAGACACTCCCCATCTCCAAGCGCAGGGGCAGAGGCATCTGCGCCTGGATTTGTGTAGTGTGAATCCGGCTCCATGTAGGGGTAACCTATGTTCCCCCTACATGGAACAGTCACACAGCTCAAACCCAAGCTCTGTGCAGCATGGAGCTTAGCAACCCGGAAGTTTGGTAATGATGGCTGATGTCATCACCAAGCATCCAGAGATGGTGTCAAAACACGGTCAGGACATCATGCTGGAAGGGAAGGGTCTGCACAGTGGCACAGACACAGGGAATAATAGCAGGAGACTGGGCTACAGTAATACTTCAGGGGTTATCACCACCTGTCCTTTCTGTAGTAGACCATCTTGGGGGACCTCTTGGGGTGATATTCCTAATATAATGAGAGAGAGAGAGAAGGGGGAAGCAATGCTGCAGAGGGTCTCTCAAAGTCCTAAAGTGCAGATGTTTCAAGGCACATTTCAGCTTCTATGGCAGTGCATAGTTGAACCAGTGTGGTGTAGTGTTTACAGTGTTGGACAACAAGCAAGGAAACCCAGGTTCTCATCCCCACTCAGCCACTGAAGCTCACAAAAGTGACTTTCGACCAGCCATGAGCTACAGTGCCAACCATGTTCTAAGGTGGTTAGAATAAAATATAGAGGGGGGACCTCTTATGTTGCCCTGAGCTCCTTTCAGGAAGGGTAGGATAGAAATGTAATTGCTGCACTTTCATGTTTCCAGACCCTACTGTATTGCAATGTGGTCCATAGTTATGGACTGAAGCATAGTAGACCTCGGACACGCAAATACTAAGTGGTTATTGAGGAGTATGGAGTGCTGATCCACTGTTGCCTGCATCAAGTAGCATTGAATCTCTTTTCGAATAACTTCCCTGAGCTGCGATCTACCGTAACCCATCTGCAAACTTGTATGCGATCTCCCTAAACCATAGCCTATCTATCTTACAGGGTAGAGTGGTGGCTTCCCTAGGCACTGTCCCAGTGAGTTGCCCCTTTGGGAGGTCTCCTGGGTAAGGGGGCCCTGGTTAGCTGGGGATGGAGTTGAGTGGCCACAGTTATGGATTGGGAGTTTGTTCTGTGGCTGCATGGGAGGTTGTGTGCTTGTTATGTTTTAAGGAGGGATTGACTGCTATCATTTGGACATGGAGGGCAGGGGAAGGTATGGCAGTGAGAGATGCCCAGGTGCTCCAGGAGAGGGGAGTTCACCTGCATCTTGGTGGTGCTCTTCCCCCATTCTGAGCTGTCTCACAGCCAACAGGTTCCCAAGGACATTGGTATGGCATGAAAATATTCCTGCTGACTGCCAGGTCAGTGAACAGGAAACGATGGCCATCCAATATACGTACTAGCATTGGTGACTCTCCAGATTTGGTCTGGATTCTCCAGGAGTCACGATAAATCTTCAGGTGACTACTGAAAGCAATCAGAGATTTTAACAGGGCCTCCAAGAATTTCTAATTTTACAGTATGTTGGGGAAAAATATCTCCAAGAATATCTTCGGTCAGAATTAGCAACCCTAATGAGTATGTTGACTTGGCCTGCCTGATGGAGACTTGCTTGGGCAAGGAGGTGTGGGGTGCACCTCTCCTGGCTCTGTCCACCAGGGTTTTCTGTACAGCTGCAGTCTGGGTGGGAAGCCAGAATCATATTTTCATGTATTTATTTACCGGTATTCTCTTGGTCAGGTACCCTTTCTATCCATTGTCCAGTATTGAGTGTGTTTCTGAAGGCAGGAATTTGGGATGGAATAAGGATGCAGCAGGTGGCGCAGTGGGTTAAACCGCTGGACCATGAGCTGTCGATCGAAAGGTCGGCAGTTCGAATCCGCGACGAGGTGAGCTCTCGTTGCTTGGACAGCACCTAGCAGTTCCAAAGCATGTCAATGCGAGTAGATAAATAGGTACCGCTTGCGGGAAGGTAAACAGCGCCCCGTGTTCCAGCTGCATGCTACGCACTGCGGCAAGGAGAGTCATGCCGGCCACATGACCACGGAGGCGTCTTCGGACAACGCTGGCTCTTTGGCTTTGAAATGGAGATGAGCACCACACCCTAGAGTCGGACACGACTGGACTTAATTGTCAGGGGTCACCTTTACCTTTACCTTTACCTTAAGGATGCTGTTGGGGTGCCTTTGCCATACACCCTCCCTGCCTGAACTAGTCAGAATGGTCTCAGAGGGGACATAGGAGTACCCAAGACTTGTTGTCTCAGGCAATTGCAGTGTTCACACTGAATACTCTCCTGCTATCTCAGGAGTTAAGGACAGCGGGTCTGGCTCCATTCACTGAGTGAGACAACATCTGTACTGAATGAGCTAAGCTGCCATATAATGAGTCCAAGACCATCCAGCAGACTTTTAATCACCAGGGGGGGGGTTTAATAAATGTATTGTGGTCTCTTCCTTTAAAGCTACTATGTTTGTTGTTGCTTAATAGCTGTTGCTATTTTCCTTACAGTTTTAATTGCAATGGTTTAATGGTGATTTTATAGGTCATTAGCTGCCTCTGTGAGACAGCATTGTTGGACAGAAAGGCAGGTGATACAGTTTTATTGGAAACCAACTACTTTCATTGCCTCTTAGCCCTAAAGCTGCGTCTGCTACTAGAACACAGAAGGCTGCCTGGTACGGAGTCTGACCTGTACTCCACTGTAGTTGACACTGACTGGCAGCCGCTCTCCAAAGTTTGACAGACAGGAATGTTTCTCTGCTCTGCCTGCCAGGGATTGAACTTGGGACTTCCTGCTTGCAAAGCAGTTGCTCAGCTACAGCCCTGATTCTCTTCAGTCAAGCACCCTAAGGTGCTGTCAGTATGTCTGGGTCTAAGTGACCAAAGTAACGCAGTTTGAGTCTGAGAGGCTTTTTGCAGCAAGGGCCGCTGTGCTGGACTCCTCACTCCACAAGAGGATGCCCTTAACCTTTTTTAGACAATCAAGTCAGCTTTTTGCCCAGACTTCTTCTCAAGGCCCATGTCATGAGAAGAGGTCAAAAACTGTCTCCTTTTCTGTTTGTGTGAAGCCCGTTAGAACAAACTACAGGTTTCCCTCCAAAGCTATTTAAGTTTTAAAAAGTGCAGGAAGGGTTTGAAATGCTCTCCCAAATGGCCAACTGAAAGGCAGAGATGTCAAGCACCCCCAAAGTGTGTAATAAGGGCAAGCTCCTAGCCATTCAGTGTGGGGAGTTGGAGCTGAACCACTGAGCTGTATCACTGCGAAATGCATTGCTGAACTATTTGAGCTGAAGAGTCCTTAGTAAATAAACTCAGGAGGATCATTAAAAGAACTGCATGGTCGTGACTTATATCCTGCCCTAAAACCTGGTGGAGCACCAGCTTACCGGAGGGTCAACTGGACTCAGGGATTGAGAACCTGGGAGGGAATGTCCTTAAACAAGACACTGCAGACAATGAGGCCCTGGCAAGCTAGGGATTGGTAGCAAAGGAAGAACAACTGGACAGTAGCATTAAGCGTCTTGGGATCCCAGGTCAGGACCCCACAAGACCAGCACAGTTCTAGTCATCGGAGTTGCAACACCTAGAATTGCATCATCCAATATATTTTTATTAAGACCACTAAGGGGGGAGGAATAAAGATGCAAGAGGTCTTTATGATTCATGATTCAGAAAGCTGCTTTTAGGAGATGAGTGGGTGGCCCTTCGGTTCATATGAACAGACAAGGGTTGGATGAAAATAATGTCTGCACAGGGGAAATCTAAAAGCACATTTCAACCACTAGATGGCACTGACATTGCATCTGAAAATCCATAATCCTTTGAAAAAGAGAAGACTTCTTTGAAAATAGAAAATAGGCTGTAAAGTTCACAAGTTCACCTACAGGCAGCCATAATGGATGAGGGATAGACAAGAGTTAATTTTTTTTTTTTAAAGCATCATGCTTCGAAGGAAAAAAAGATTCCTGTTTTATTTTGACTGCAGATAAATTGATGATCCTTATGCAAGATCAAAGTTGAATCAATTTAGAGGGGGAAAGGATGTGCTAATATTCTCTAGGCAACAGCTTTTATAGGTTCTTGGCCTACAAACACACATGTACTGTATTCTTAAGTTTTGTCTTATTAACAAGGTAAATACTACAAGACTGTGTAAATCCTGCACAGAGGCAAGTACAGTAACTGCCTACTAACTACATTTGCCCACCAGGTGGAGACCTAACAGTTACAATTAGGGTTCCTAGTACCATTCAAAAGTTTTAAAATACCCATGGTGGGCTATGCTCAGCCGGGGTTTCACATCCCAGCTCAGCTGCATGGCTGCTTGGGGCAAGTCACTGTTCCTCAGTCTTGGTTCCCCATTTAGTGACATGTAAATAATTCTTACAAAAGAAAAGTCCTGCGGGTTCAGAGCAAGGGGCCATCTATTCCTGCATCTTGTTTCTAACAATGGCTGGCCAGGACAGGTGCCCCCAGGAAGCCCACGTGACATGCGGGTCATGAAGATAACAGTTCGTCCCCGTCCCCCACTCCCCACTGTATATTCCCAGCAGCTGGTATTCAGAAGACAGGTATGGCCTCTCAACATGCAGGGTTCTTTTTTAGCTAGCCCAGCTCTCCAGGAATTGCCTAACCCCTTTGAGAGCTATTCTACCACCATCACCTTGTGGCAGTGAATTACGTAAGTTAACTGCTGTGTGAAATAGCACTTTCACGTGACTTCTGAATCTACTGCCAGTCAATTTCATTAGGTCACTTAATGTTCTAATAGAAGGGACGGAGTCAGCCCAAGATGACCTGGTGGAGCAGCATGCCAGATGCTGCCCCCCCTTACTTGGCGATGTGCCACCCCCTGCTCCTCCCACTTCCTGGACTGGAAAAGGAAGAGGGGGTGGAGCAGAGGAGGACATGTAGAGAAGAGTGATTGATTAGTTCCACAGATTAATTATTGCTGGTATAGCATAGTGGTGGCAGGCAGTCCCCAGTTCAAATGTTGTCTCTGCTGTTACTCATTAGCTGGATTTAGCGAAACCAATCTCTCCCACCCTAAGCAGACAAATGGTGGTCCTCTGCTAACTGGACTGAAAGGCACCTAAGTGATGATCCTCTTGCATTTAGTAGGGGGAGAGCAACTGTCTCCTTCATCCCAGCATAGCCTTGTCCAGTGGCCGTTTGCTGGTGTTTCTTTTCTGTTTTTGTAGATTATGAGCCCTTTTGGCGTGGGAGGTGAATGCCAGAGAGAGGCCAGGCTGTGAAAGGAAACCATTTAGAATAAGGCATTCTATGAAAGACTAGAGCATTTATTGTAAAAACCACTTGGTTTAGAAATTGCCTGACTACGTAAACTGCCTTGAATTAAAGTTGGAGGAGAAATCCAATGACCAAGGAAGGCAGTATATAAATACTGGTATTATTATTGTTGTTGTTGTTGTTTTTATTTTATTTTATTTTATTTTGGGACAAGGAACCATTTTAAGATTTATTTTGCTATGTGAACTTTTAGTTAGCTTTTTGTTGTCATTGTTGAAAAGTAGTATATACATATTGTATAATAATACAAGCCTGTAAGGCAGATCTGTTGTAAAGATTACTGAGGCCAGGTATGTGAAGCATTTTCAATGCTCTTAACACAGATATAAATGCTAACTATATCATTATTAACAATAATTAAGAAAGCATAATTACCTATCATTTAGCAAACACTAACAGTCCTTGAGGGAACATTTGAAGTGATAAAATGCTTACTTGTTATTTGATCCAACCTCATACAACTGCAATGAAATGAAACAACTGTCACTGTTAGAGCCTTGGGGAGAATGCGGAGGCGGCAGCAGCCCCCCCCATATGGTGAGCTGGCAGGACAACCAGGTACGCTGAAAAAAGCATTTTTGGGTCGGCAGCGGTCACAATCAGAGGCGTTTCTACAGTAGGGGCCCTACCATAAGTTGCGCCCCGTCCTAGTACCATGTTTACAAACTGGAACGAGGAGGCCCCGCCCCCTCGCCGGCGGAGCCATTCCACGCTGCAAAGGTGACGAGTAGGGAGTCTCCTGCCCGTTCACCTTCGCGGCGCGGAATGGCTCCGCCGGCAAGGGAACGGGGCCTCCTCGTTCCGGTTTGTAAACATGGTACTAGGACGGGCTGCAACTTACGGTAGGGCTCCTACCATAGAAACGCCTCTGGAGCGCCGATGTTCGGGCTGGTCACACAACACCCCAGGTAAATTGGACACTTCCAGAAAAAGTGGTGGGTCGCATGACCCACCATTTTGAGAACCCCTGCAATACAATATATGCCCAAACCAGGAAGTATCCTGTTCTGAGAAGGGCAAAGTCTCGGCGGAAATCCAACCCCTTTTTGGTGGCAGATGCTGCTGGAATTTCTGCAGAGTGAGGAAGTCCGCTGAGGAGGTGCCCATGAAGAAAGCCCTTGATTGAGGTGAATGTGTGGCCACAAATCCCACAGAGGTTGAAACCCATGGATATGACCCAGAGATGTATTTTAATATGGAACAGCTGCACATTTGGTTTGGGCATAAGTATAAAACCACTCATTAATTTGCATGTTCATATTCACAAGACAGTAACTTTATTTCTGATTGTATGAATCTCTGGTGCATAAGCTGTTAACTACAGATATGGAATTTACATATTTTCTTGTTACAATCAGAATTGGAAGCCAAGCATGCTGAGATAACATGTCAACAATGAAACCATCTAGAAGTAAGAGTTTGGTAATAAAATTGGGGAGCATTTGTAAAGGTCGCTTACTTGCAAAGCAATGGTGAATTCTTCTTGACTAGCAACCCAATCGTATGCATGTCTACTCAGAAGTAAGTCACTTTGTGTGCAATAGGGCTTACTCCTAGGAAAGTTTGTATAGCATACTTTCCTGAGAGCAAGCCCCACTGAACACAATGGGATATACTTCTGAGTAGACATGCATAGGATTGTGCTGAAAATATATTTGTTTTAGGGCAGGGGTTCTCAACCTTTGGAGGCCTGGGTACCCCCTATCACCGTCCAATTTTCTGAAGTATCCCAGCTAATTAATTGCTAATTAATTGGATTAATTAATCAATCAGTTAATTAGCTAATTAATCATTAAATAAAAGTACTAAAAAATTTAAATGTGAAAAAATGTCTTACTTAACTCTGTATGTGTGTGTGTGTGAGAGAGAGAGAGAGAGACAGACAGACAGACAGACGATTGCATTTAAGTTCTAATCAACAAGTAATTAATTACTGATTGATGCTGATAAGGGGCAGGTTCTGGCGTACCCCCTACCATTGGTCCGCATACCCCTAGGGGTACTCGTACCACAGGTTGAGAACCCCTATTTTAGGGTATCCAAACAATGTTCTTTAATGCTACATGATGCTCATCATCCCCAATATTCCAACTAACTTCTAAACATACTGTACCCACGCATGAATGTTCTCTGTAGGCCCAATAACAACAGGTTGTTTTTTCCCAAATGACTTATAAGTAAATTTTGCTATTGAGCAACATCAGTGTTCCCTGCAGTTCTACAAATACTAACGAAACCAACATCACACAGAAATGCTGACAAAATGAGACAGATCTATCTAATGCTCTTGTCCAGGCTAAATAAACAAAGGCAAAGAGGGAACAAACAGTGTCAGTGGGGGGAAAGATAGGGGGAAAAATCTGTATTTTGTTGAAACCCTGCATGTGATGACAAAAAAGAACGTTAGAATGTTTGAAAATCAGTTTGAATTGCACACTGTCAACAAGAATGCATCTGTTGTGAACAGTTCACAGATCTTGTTGAATGCAGAAATGCCAATTTCCAAAAGGGAGGCAGGATTTCTTCTTCATGAAGAAGGGCCGATACCTAATCACTGCACATCTGCCATCACTAGAGAGTCATTGGTGGAGATATATACCAGGGATGGCCAAACTTGCTCAATGTAAGAGCCATATATGATAATCTTCAGATGTTTGAGAGCTGCAAGAGACGTTTGAGAGCTGCAATATTTAAGAAGCATTTTAAATTCTTAAATATATTTACTCACCATGAACATTAAACGTACGTTTTAATCTAGTGGCCTCTCAGTTTATACCTGGTAAATAATTATAGAGCTTGAAAAAGTCTTATTTACCTTTTATATTAATTGTCATGCAAAAAGGAGCTCAGCCAACATATTTCCGCAAGTCGCGCATTATATGTCAAAGAGCCACATGTGACTCAGGAGCCGTAGTTTGGACACCTCTGATATATACAGTAATTGTATATGTGAACAGCGTTCTTGTAGAAATCTCAGCACATCAGGCATCTTTCTTGAACAGCAGTAGGGAGACCACATATGCTTCCACACGAATATCTTAAAACCTAAAAAATTTAGATAAACTTCTTCTTAGCAAGTAGTGATATGTGCTTGATAAGTAAAGACACTGGTTCTCAAACTGTGGGTCGCGACCCACCATTGAGAACTTTTGCTGTCCCCTGCCCCCTTAAGGGGCGGGGACATCATGGCGGCGGCGGCGGTGGTGATCCAGGGGATCCACTGCCACCGCCGCCAAAGTGCCCAAAACGCCCCCCACACTTACCAGGGCTTGGGGGAGCATTGGGGAGGCCTGCACGACCCTCTGCAGGCCTCCCCGATATTCGGATCACTGTTTTGCAGCGATCTTCGGGCACTTCCGGTTTTCGCGAAAACTGGAAGCACCCAAAGATTGCTGCAAAACAGCGACCCGAAGATCGGGGAGGCCTGCAGAGGGTTGCGCAGGCCTCCCCAATGCTTCCCCAAGCCCTGGTAAGTGCGGGGGGCTGTTTCGGGAGCGGTTTCGTCAGCAGTGGTGGTGATCCCCCAGATCGGCGCTGCTGCTGGTTCCGCCCCCGCACACACTCAAAGTTCTCCCCGCCTCGCAGGGAGAACTTTGAGAAACGCTGAGTAAAGGGATTTAATATGAATGAAAGAAAACCCCAGATTAAAATAGCTTTGCCTTTTAGTTGGAAAAGCAGGAGAAATTATAGTACTTTCATATATGCTCTGGAAATGTCATGGCAACGCATATCAGGCCTACGTGGTGATCACACTGATGGCAGGGACAGTAATATAGCACTCTTCCATTCATAAAAAAATCTGTCATCTGTGTAATCACATCTGTGTCCCGCCCTTTCCCCTAGGAATTCTGAGTGACATACTGTACTTTTCACCCTGTCAGGGCCGGTGCAACTAGGCACAGACCTCAGAGGGATGCAGAACTGACCTTTTGAGGGGCACAGTTTTATACAGATTAGTTTTTCTAACCCATGTAAAAATGCAACTGACTATTTATTTATTTTTTATTTTAAGATAAATACCACAACAGTGCTATGGTATATAACTGATTATAAAGTCTTATGAAAAAAAAATTAGGAGTGCATGTAGTTAGCCTTGCCTAAAGCACAAAATAGCCTTTCACCAGCCCTGCCTATAGTTCTAAGCAATTGGCATCAACCAGAAAACACCAAGAACTGGACACACTTTGCTGACCGTACAATCACTGTCTTTGTCTTTGGCATTGCAGCTACAGTATTGCTCCCACAAGTATGAAAGTCCCATTGAATCTAGCCTGCAAAGAAGTCCTATCATGCAGAACAGAATCCAACTGGAGGAACTGATTGTTTTCAGCCAGGGCCAATTCACACGTTCTTTTTGATGCAATAAAGTCAACACAAGTTTGTTTTACTTCATCCGTTTCATGTGGCAAATATTTATTTTGGATGCCCTGCCCCCTCATGTGGTGACAGCAGCTGGTATAAACCAGACCAGGAAAGCCAAAAGCAGGAAAGGAAATAGTCACCACCTGAAACTGATGAGGTAAGATAAGCTTACAATGATGTTATCACTTCAAAATGTATGGTATCAACACTCAGAATGGAATTTAGATAGCTAAAGGGGATCTGAGCAAAGGCGGGTTTATGAGAGCTTCCCCCCACCTAGAGCAAACAATAGTTGTGGGGGGGGGGCAGTATTTGGATTGGGACTGTGGCAGGCAAAAATTGCTCAAGCCCCCTCCTCCGCTTCTCCAACAGTCCCACTCTGACTGGGGTCCCACAGGACTTCTATTTACAATTTTAGAAAGCATATATGCAGGCCCTTGCCTAGTGAGGTGAGATGGGTGGGTGCCAGGAAGAAGGCCTTTGCAATGGTCAGAGGTGCTTCAAAGATTTGCCAGGTGAGGCACTGCTGAAGGTCTGCCCCCCCCCCATCAGAGGACCCATCTGCTGGGCTGGTCCCTGAACTCTCTGTCTTGATGGCAGTAGTACCAATCATCAGGGGATGCATGACTTTGCCCCAGGGACCCTGGCACTCTATAAGAGAATATTTCAGATCTAGACACAGAAAATATTTGCTGTGATTTCATGCAGAGCTGGTAATTTGAGTCCAACCGCTTCCCAATGCAAATCTCGGCTCAAACCACAACTGTGAAGTCAGTCTAGGTACAGCAGATACTATCACTGAAAGGCAACTATTACTGACACTTGATCTCCGTTAGCTTTATGGCAGGGGTGGCCAACCTTTCATCATGAATGCTCCTGGCCCTCTAATGGTTGTCTAGGTGAGAGCATTTCATCAGGTCCAGCTGCTTTAGCAGCCCCATCAGCAATTGCAGCTGCCAAGATTCTGCCTTCTGCACAACTCTTAAGAACGCAGAGGCCCTAATGGTGGAAGGTTGGCCACCTCTGTTTTATAGAAATCAACACGCATCTGACAGGCACCCTTATTCTGTGTTGAGGAAGGCAATGGATGGCACATGGAGGGCAGCTTGATGGCCAAAGCTTTCCTCTCCCACACAAACTGCACTGTTGCCATGTAGTGACTCATTCATAGGTTAGTGAGTCATTCAAAGCCATGGAGGGAAAGCTTGAATATTGCTGCTTGCCCTCCCTTGGTCTGCATACCTTGTTCTGCACATTAAGTATGGTCAAGCAGGCCCATCAGTAAACACGCTCATGTACATGGGAGATGCTGCCCTAGAACTACTTCTGCCTGAAACCAGTGTGACAGCGTAACTCACGACATCTTCCTTATTATAGCGCAATTTCCTGCAGCTTCCTAGGCTCCGTGTCCACAGTTTCCCATGGCCACTTTCACTTCTAGCCTTTCCTGTGAGGTGGCCTCTTGCTTGTTGCACCAAAGGTCATAATCTGAGCCCAGAGATGAATGCCAAACGAAGTTTGTATATTTGTACACAGGGCATGCCAGAGGTCACTACACACCTCCTTAAGCAAACAGGGATCCACGCCAGTTGATAAATCATTTACAGCCAGAAGTCAGAAGTGAAGAGCTAGAGATTAACCAGGTCACCGGGTGTCCTGAGGGAATGATGTGTTGGATGAGCTGAACCAGCAGATCCTAGAGCTACAACCAATAAGATATTCAAGAATGGATGACAGTACATGAGAAAAGCAAGCAAGCAAATAAATAAACAAACAAACAAACAAAAACCCTCTAGAGCTCGGTAAAAAAGAATTACTGCTGCCAGTGTGAACTAGTGGCTAAAGTATTTAGCATTGAACTCAGAGACCAAAGTTCAGATCTTTGCTCAAACATGAAATCAGGAGTGATTTTGGGAAACTCACCATTGCTCTGCCCCAACTTCCCATTTGTGTGTAATTAGAAGAATGTCTATCATCACAATGGGTGATACCAGGAGGGGCTGTAAGTGGGCCTGTGTTGATGGCGGGAGGGAGCTGTGCATTTATTGCTCCTCGGAAAAAACATTTTAATTTGGTGTAGCGCTTTAGGTTGAGCACAGCCAGGAATTAAAAGGTACTCTCACCAGGTTGTTCAGCAACCTGATAGCCATGCCCTTTCATAAGATACATACCTTATCTCGATTTCCTCACTGGTCTCATCTCAGAGTAAAAATTACTAGTATCAATGACCATAGTGATTCAAGTTTTATGTGAAATGAATCAGACAGAAGCAGGGGAGTGCCAAGAATGTGGAGAGAATCAACCGGGTTTTGTTTCTGTCGTTTCTACACCACTACTGCTACAGTAGATAGCTTCTTGCTGCCCTCCATCAGAACCTCACATCCCCTCATGAAAGAGCCTCTGCCAGCAGAGGTGGGTGGATTGGAGGTGTTTCGAAAAAACAGAACCGACCACAAGCGGCAGCTTCCACAGCAACAGCTTTCAGAGAGACAAAAATCTGCTAGGGAAAGACTTTTGGGGGAAACTGCTGAATTAGTTTGTACATCCTGTGCTATATGGCTCAGGATGGAAAAGAACCTCTTCAAAGCTCTGGGTTTGGAAATGGCCTCAGGGCGGTACAACAGGGCTGCTGAACTACTTTAGGTAAAGGTAAAGGTATCCCCTGACAATTCCAGTCGTGTCCGACTCTAGGGTGTGGTGCTCATCTCCATTTCAAAGCCAAAGAGCCAGCGTTGTCCGAAGACGCCTCCGTGGTCATGTGGCCGGCATGACTCTCCTTGCCGCAGCGCGTAGCATGCGGCTGGAACACGGAGCGCTGTTTACCTTCCCGCAAGCGGTACCTATTTATCTACTCGCATTGACATGCTTTGGAACTGCTAGGTTGGCAGGAGCTGGCCAAGCAACGAGCGCTCACCCCGTCGCGGGAATCGAACTGCCGACGTTTCGATCGACAGCTTATGGTTCAGCGGTTTAACCCGCTGCGCCACCCATTGGCCTGAACTACTTTAGTTCTTCACATAGAAAAAATTCACCACACAGCCTTTCCTTGATGGTCACAATGTGTTCCAGTCCTCCACTAGGCCCATGTTTCAGGCCACATGACTGCAGAAGATAGAGATTTAGCCCCTGAATGGAGGAGGATAGAGAGAACTACTTTTGTATTAATTATGGCAATTGTTATTATAGAACTATCAGTGTGCATGGTGTTTTATGGTTTCGTTCGGAAGCTTTCATGGCCCGCTATTAACACACAGTGTTTCGTAAATACGGGAATCGATGCCATGTATCGATGCCAAAATCGATGCCTTGTTTTACATGGCATCGATTCCCGTATTTACGAAACACTAGGTGTTTTATGGATCAACAAAGACAGGTCCCTGCTCTTATGCCCTGATGAGTTTATAATCCAAAATTCAACACAGAGGGAGGAA
Source organism: Plestiodon gilberti rubricaudatus (assembly GCA_026170595.1). Classification (NCBI taxonomy): domain Eukaryota; kingdom Metazoa; phylum Chordata; class Lepidosauria; order Squamata; family Scincidae; genus Plestiodon; species Plestiodon gilberti. Next base: position 257,418,780 of record JANXHW010000001.1, on the reverse strand, counting down.
ACAGAAGGAAGGTAAGAAAGAAGAAAAATATTTCTTTACCCAGCGTGTAATTGGTTTGTGGAACTCCTTGCCACAGGAGGTGGTGATGGACCTGGCCTGGATGCCTTTAAAAGGGGATTCGACAGATTTATGGAGGAAACGTCCATCACAGCTTACAAGCTATGATGGGGATAAGCAACCTCCTGGTTGTAGGAGTAGGTTTTCTTCGTGCCAGGTGCAAGGGAGTGGCGACAGGATACAGGTATCTTGTTGTCTTGTGCTCCCTGAGGCATCTGGTGGGGCCACTGTGTGATACAGGAAGCTGGACTAGATGGGCCTTTGGCCTGATCCAGCAGGGCTCTTCTTATGTTCTTATGTTCTTATGAGGGCTGGGTAACAAGAGATGAATATGAATTCAGCTCAGCTGGCATCCAAGGAATAGTGATAATAAGCAAATTACCTAGAAGTACAGTATCTGTGAAAATGATTACAGTAGTAGTGAGGCTTCTGAAAATCATCATGGCATTTAAAATAACCAGCACTGTATTTTAGAATCATATTACTCTCACCGAGCTGAACAGCAGTGGCCCACACCAGACACTACATACTGGCATGTATTCATTCATTGTGTGGCTCCTACCTGAAGCATTTCCATTGCAACCACAATAATGAATGAAATGATATGTCTAAAAGACACATTTGAATTTGGGAGTAAACGTTTGTATCCAGGAGTGGATATGCAAAGAACGTATTGCTGCGCAGGCAACAGGATGAATACTTGAGACCCTCAGGATAACAAAGGCAGTGACTGCATGGAATACAAAGGAGGGGAATAAGAGAGCTGCGTATCACCCTTCCTACAACATGGTCCATAAACAGTGCATGGACTCACTCACTATGAATAAATAAATAAAGTATGAGGCTGGGGACCCACCATTGATCCAACCCCTCTCCCTGGACCTGATCTGCCCACCTCCCACCCCTGTTACCACCCCCGCCCTGGTACTGGCATCCTCATCCTGCTGAGTTTGCCCGGCCTGCATCACCAGTGGCAGGGGCATTCCAGAACAGGAGAACTGAGCCGTGGTTCCCCCCCCAGCAAATCAAAAGAGGGAGGAGGGGGTGAAATCCCCGTGGAAGCCCCCCAGCAGGTTCCCCATCGCCCCCCAGCATTACCCCCAGCAGCCATTTTGATTCCCGTATGTTGCTGCGACCCCACAAATAAGGCTTTGTGACCCCATTGGGGTCCCAACCCCAAGGTTAAAGAACAATGATCTAGAGTGTGGCTGAACGGAGGGAATATACTGTAGATTGCCTCAGGTTTTGTGGTGTTGTTTTTTAATGAAGACTGTACAGTTGGGCCCCCGTATCCATGGATTCGCTATCCACGGTTTCAGTTATCCACGGATTGCGGGAACCCCCCAAGGCTGTTACTTTTTTCCCCAGTAAGCTCCATTTCTTCCTTAAACAAACAGGAGAAGCAGCCTCTGGCTGCTTATTGCAGGCAAGTAGAACGAGACTAAGTCCTAGAGAGGCTCTGCAAGGTTAACAGAAACCTTGCAGAGCCTCTCTAGGACTTAGTCTCGTTCTACTTGTCTGCAATGGAGGCTGCTTCTCTGTTTAAGGAAGAAACAAAGCTTGCTGAAAGAAAAATAAGAGCTGGGGGGGCGCGTGCGCCTGCCCGCAGGGAAGGCAGGGCGGGGGCCCCTCAGGAAACCATGGAGGGGGTGTTCGCTCCTATCCATGGTTTCAAGTATCCACGAAGGGGCCTGGAACATATCCCCAGCGGATATGGGGGGAGTACTGTAGTTCTTCACAGATTTCTTCTTACGCTGATATCTTCAGCCCCCCTTCTTACGCTGTGTGTTCTGCCTTGATCTCATTACTGTGCCTCGGTAGCAATGATGACTTCAGTGAATGGCTTTTTACAGCCAAGGCTGCTCGTGAATATCATACCAGCCACTTGCTATTTCAGGGTAACTCATACGTGCAGTGCTACATGCAGGAAGCTTTGATACCAGATTGGTTGTGAAGGATTTATGGCTTGTTTTCTATTTTAATTAAACGGGCATTGAAACGTTCTGTCAGAGTTCAGGGAATGAGATGGACTTTGGATGAGGATCTAAAAGAAAGGTAGGTCATTTATGCTTCTTGATTATGCCCCTTTAATTGTAATTGAACACAAGCCAGGTGACCTATGAAACTCTTTGCCCATTGCACTGCAAGAGGATAAGAGTAGGTAAAGTCCAGTAACTCTTTAACTAGGCAACTGGGCATTACTTTAGGTCAGAGGTGGCCAACCTTTCACCATTAGCAGAGGCGTCACTGTAGCGTGGCGAGAGGGGCAGAGCGCCCCAGGGTGTCACCCGGGAGGCCTCCGAGGCCGGGAGAAGGCCTCGGAGCGTCCTCCCAGCCCGCGCTCCTGGGCCTTCTGAGGAAGGCCCGCTACGCAAACGTTATTTATAACGTTCTTTTGCACATGCGCAGACTGTTGCTGAGGGAAAAGGGCTGCCCTTTTTCCTCAGCAACAGTCTGTGTGCAAAAGAACGTTATAAATAACGTTCGCGCAGTGGGCTTCCTCAGAAGGCCCCGGGCAGCCGGCCGGGGAAGATGTCCCCGAGCCAGCTGCAACCATTGAAGGGGCGCCCGGAGTGGCATCCCGTCGGGCGCCCGGAGCGGTATCCCCGTCGGGCGCCCCCCCAAATCACGGCACGCCCTATGGCCGCACCAAAGATTTTAAAAGGGGGTGTGTCGGGGGAAGGCGTCACTAGGGTGACGCGCGCGCCCCGCTCTGGGGTGACGCGCGTCTAGTGACACCTCAGACCATTAGGGCCTCTGCGTTCTTAAGAATTGTGTAGAAGACAGAATCTTGGCAGCTGCAAGTGCTGATGGTGCTGCTAAAGCAGCTGAACCTGCTGAAACGCCCTCACCTATACAACCATTAAAGGGCCAGAAGCATTCATGTTTAAAGGTTGGCCACCCCTGCTTTAGGTGAACAACAAAGCTTGGACTCTTTGGCTCAGAGTTGCTGACCAGAGTATCAGCTTCACAGCCAAGGGTATATTGCAGTGGTCTGCCTCCTCCTTTACTTGATGGCCCTTCCTACGAGAAGCCTGATATCCTGATATCCAGCATTTCTTTGTGTCTTACAAGGAAAAAAAAATCAATGACCATGTTTCCCATCTCCAGATGTTGGAATGTTTTTTAACTTCAGTGGCTGCTGGTTTAACTAATATGATCCAGATCTGTGGTGGAGTGCAGTAACACATCTCCTTGCAGTGAACACTGAGCTTTGTACTCACTGGCGTCACTACAGGGGGGGCGGAGCTGTAAGCAGTAGCGTCGCTAGACGCGCGACACCCTAGGGCTGGGGGGAGCGCGTCACACCCCCCCCCCGCCCTAGGGTGTCACCCCCCCCGAACTGGAGGCCGGGGAGCCGGCCTCGGAACGTCTTGCTTCGCCGGCGCTCCAGGGCCTTCTGAAAGCCCGCTGGCTCAAAACGTAAAGTTTTACGTTTTTCGCGCATGCGCATTGCTTTTCTGAGGGCAAAGGGCTGCCCGTTTGCCCTCAGAAAAGCAATGCGTATGCGCGAAAACGTAAAACTTTACGTTTTGAGCCAGCGGGCCTTCAGAAGGCCTTGGAGCGCCGGTGGGGTCGAACGCTCCAAGGCTTGCTCCCTGGCCTCGGAGCTTCCGGACTCCGGAGGCTCCGAGGCTGGGGGAGTCGGCCTCGGAGCGTCCGACGGTGACGCGCGGGTGACGTCACCCCTTTGCGCGCGTCACCCCCTGGCGGTCCGCCCCCCCCGCCAGGCTCTGTCGACGCCTCTGGCTGTAAGTTCTTCCATGATCAGAGCCTCCATTACACGGAAGAACGAAGCGCCCCGCCCCCGCGCCTTCCGACCCATTCAAAGCAGTGAAACCAACGCGCAGGAGACTCCCTGCGCGTTGTTTTCACTGCTTTGAATGGGTCGGAAGGTGCGGGGGCGGGGCGCTTCGTTCTTCCGTGTAACAGAGGCTCCGATCACGAAAGAACTTACAGCTCCGCCCCCCTGTAGTGACACCAGTGTTTGTACTCCCATATGCATGTTTATGAAACGTACACAGATACATGATTCAATCCCTTTCGTTTTCAAGGCAGCATGGGAGGCACATACGATGGCAACATCGTTTTTATTGTTTGAAGAACAATATTTGTGTTGGCCTCTACGAGGAGAAGTGAGGCTCAGTCATGTTTCTTTTGGTAAGCTGAGAGCCCCCTTCGTTTATCCTGCCACCTCCAAGGAAAAAAACCCAACATGGGCTAAAGAGGTTTGGGACGCACAATTCTAAAAAGGCCTATGTCTATCGTAGCTAGCACAACTAACTTTCCTCTAGCACTGACATTACTAATGAATTTCTTGTGGGATAAGCTTGCGTAGGCTGGGGCCACTTTGTCAGGTACATTAAGGCTGCAATCCTATACACACTTTCCTGGGCGTAAGCCCCATTGAAAACAATGAGACTTACTTCTGAGTAGACATGCATAGGATTGTTCTGTCACTGTCCTGGAAAGGCTGGTCACTTCATATATCTGACAAGGCAAGCGCCAGTCTCTGAACATTTATTTGACATAAGCTTTCTAGTCCTTAAGAGTTACTGAACTATTGTGTTTATATTTCATTGCAGTTGTATGAGGTTGGATCAAATAACAAGTAAGAATTTTATCACTTCAAATGTTCCCTCAAGGCCCTGTTAGTGTTTACTTAATGATAATTATGCTTTCTTAATTATTCTTAATAATGATATAGTTAGCATGTATATCTGTGTTAAGAGCATTGAAAATGCTTCACATACCTGGCCTCAGTAATCTTTACAACAGATCTGCCTTACAGGCTTGTATTATTATACAATATGTATATACTACTTTTCAACAATGACAACAAAAAGCTAACTAAAAGTTCACATAGCAAAATAAATCTTAAAATGGTTCCTTGTCCCAAAAGGGCTCACAACCTACAAAAACATAAAAGAGACACCAGCAAACGTCCACTGCACTGGACAAGACTCTATATGCTGGGGTGAAGAAGACAGTTGCTCTCTCCCTGCTAAACGTAAGAGAACCATCACATAATTTAAATTTAAAAGGTGCCTTTCAGCCCAGTTAGCAGAGGACCATCTTAAAAACCCCATATGTCTGCTGAGGGTGGGAGAGATTGATTTTGTTAATGCCAGCCAATGAGTTTCCAGCAGAGACAACATTTGAACTGGGGACTGCCTGCCACCACTATGCTACACCACCTCTCAATCAAGGAAGAGATTCTTTCGTTGGATGCTAGGAGTGTATCAACTCCTTGTAAAAATCAACTAGGCCAAGTGTTTGCATACGTGTAAAAGGCATAGACCATGTCTGCAATAAAACAAGATGGATGTGCAGAGGTTGTTTTCAGGGAATACAAACTTTCCCCCATGACAGGAATCTGATTATAACAACACCCACTTACAGGCCAAAAACCTAACAATGAAACTGGTCGAACGCGAACCCTTGAAATGGAACTATCTAATCTCACTTGTGCAAAATGTGATTCAAAAGGAAAGAAAACATACGAAAGTGGAAAGTGAGAATGATGTTTACAAATGTTCTTTGGATCATTACAAAGGAGAGCTTGGTGCAAATTTATTCTTTACAAAATCCAGATAAACAAAAACAAGAAGTAAGTTGGATGCTGCTTTAGTCCCTGAGAATAACATATGCAAAAGAGGTCAGGAAACACCACTTATATTCCCGCATTGTAAGCTTTCAAAATCTACAGAATTATTTGTAGGTCTGCCTTATTTCCACCCTTACCCAATATTTATCAACTGGGATACAAGTCCAGTAAGAGCAATAGGATTTACCTCCACGTAATTAGGCTGGCTGGCTGTCAACCACTTCTCCATTCTGCCTGGTGAGGCATTCTGTGCAAATCCCTATACTACTCTATCACCTATTTTGTATCTCTACAATGATTTTGAAATATTTTAATTTTTAAATGCTGAAAATAAGTACCAGTTTGCATAGCTACTTCAGTGCACAATGGCTGTCTCTTAGCACATGCAGAGGTAGTCATGTGTGACTACTTTAGCAGCTATAGTAGACAACTCTGTCTAGTCTGGTGGAAACCAGGCTCTTTTCATAGGGCACAAAGCTCAACCCAGTTTACACATCTGCTTTTGGTCAAGCAAGTTCTTAACTCTGGGTCAAATAGCAATATAGGCCATTGGGACAGTCATCCTGGATCATCATGGAAACATCAGCCTAGACTCTAGGCCCTAGAGCATGGGTGGGGAACCTCCGGCCAGTGGGCCGGATCTGGCCCCCGAGGCCATCCGGTCCGAACCCCCAAGAGATCGCCGGGAGGCCGCCCAACCGGCCCCCAGAGGCTCCACGCGTCACCCCCGAAGCCGTCAACAGCGATTTTGCACATGCATAGAACGCCGATGAGGGCAAGGGCTTGCCCTCTTGCCCTCATCGGTGTTCTACGCATGTGCGAATTGGCCGACGAGGGCCTGGTCAGAAGGGGTCAAGCCAGCGGCTGGGGAGGACATGTGGAGGCCCTCTCCCGGCCTCCAGAGGTGATGTGCGGAGCCGGCGGCAGCCTCGAACGGTGAGCGCGGAGTCTCCGGAGGCCGATGGGGGGGGTAATGTTAAGAATGTTGTTTGCGGGGAGGACGTGTGGAGGCCCTCTCCCGGGCTCCAGAGGTGATGCGCGGAGCCAGCGGCGGCCTCGGATGGTTAGCGCGGAGCCTCCGGAGGCCGATGGGGGGGGGGATTAAATAAATAAATAAATAATCCCGAACAAAATTCTAACATTAAAACGGCCCTCAACACGAGAATGGTTCCCCACCCCTGCCCTAGAGTGTCCGTTTCCTGCTCTTGCCATAATATTGGCATTCAGTGGCAATGCAAGAATAGTGGGAATCCCCCACACCACCACAAACAGACACCAGCAATGTGATGGGGGTATTTATTTTGGATACTCAGGCCTTTCACATATCATATCAAGTGCTGAAATACAGAGCCACAGGCAGGGGGAGAGAGAATCACAGCAAGACTTTGTACACTTAAAAGCACATCATTTCTATATACAGTATATTATCACATAATCCAATGCACTCTCCCTACACAGTACATAAAGTTATTTCATTTAATGAACTCTGACTTAAGAATTTAAATATGGCACTATCAGCTCAGGTTTCACTTCCTATGGGGGAAACTGAACAGAGAAGTGAATCCTTTTGAAAACTCAAGTTTATAATGGGAGGAGCAGAACTGCTAGCCACATCCTGGCTGGTCGTGCCATTTATAGCTGGTGAAAGTCCCTTTAAAATCAACCTATATAACCCAATTAGCTCTGCAACATTAATACCTGACATTTCTTCTTCTCTCTCCAGTGTTCTTCTTATCAAAAGCTAAAAGAATTTAAATTAAAAGTCAAGCACAAAAGTCACACACTTGGTCAGTAGTTCTTCCCTCATAAATCACACATCACCAGCCCAGCCATGAAGCAGGTTGAAGTAGTTTGCATCAGTTGTGGATGGTGGGGGGCAAGGGGGCAACGGATTCGGAAAGCCCTTCACTCCAAGTCTGATGTCACCTCTCCCATGCCCACTGTAGGAACAAATCACATTGATCCATTCCTCATGCGCCAGAAGCAAATGGGAATCAAATCATGCACTTCCCTCCATCCTGATGGGGTTTTAAAGTTTAAAGGGAACGTGTCCCTTTAAACTTGAAACCCCATGCAAAGAAGGAGTACTTTGTTACCCCCGGCATTTCAAGTTTAAATGGATACACTCCCTTTAAATGGTAAACCCTTTGTGAGGACCAAAGCTTACAGGCTAATATACACTTTATCATAGATCCAACTGTCCCTGAGATAAGTTCAATTGCTTCCTGTTTCCAGTATCACCTAAGTGTGTCTTGATCGAAAGGTCGGCAGTTCAAATCCGCGACGGGGTGAGCGCTCGTTGCTTGGCCACCTCCTGCCAACCTAGCAGTTCCAAAGCATGTTAATGCGAGTAGATAAATAGGTACCGCTTGCGGGAAGGTAAACAGCGCTCCGTGTTCCAGCCGCATGCTACGCGCTGCAGCAAGGAGAGTCATGCCGGCCACATGACCACGGAAGCGTCTTCGGACAACGCTGGCTCTTCGGCTTTGAAATGGAGATGAGCACCACACCCTAGAGTTGGACACGACTGGACTTAATTGTCAGGGGTCACCTTTACCTTTAAGTTTAAATGAAGGTATCCAGGACTGGGGTATCCAGAGGAAAAATGCAACATTTGACCAAGTACTTTTCTTTCAGGCTGCCCAATAGAAAATTGCAAACATCTTCACATTGTCCAGAGGTGGGGCTGCCAGACCCGGTGCAGCCATTTTGCTAAGGCTGAGAGATGGAGGGAGAAGCAGCACCCTCTCTCCTGGACGTATTGCAGCAGCAACTGGAATAAGGAGAAGTGAACTAGAACAGAGAAACTAGAACAGAGAAGGGCACAAAAATGCCGAAAAGTTACTAGCTTATTCTTTGGCATGGTGGCATCTGTGCATGAAACGTTTGCACATGGCAAGCAAAAACCGGCAGGTGAAACATTTACCATCACTACCTGCAATTGTCTGGTGAATTTCTCCTTCTTGTGCAGCTAAGAAAAGCACAGGAGCCTTGCCAGAAAAAAAGTTGTCAACTCTAGATTTGGACTCTGGCTATTTTATACTGGATAAAAAGGGGGAATTATACCCTTCTCTGAGCTCTTTGGAGAATGGGTTGCACCCCATCGCCACCAGATCCACCCCCTCCTGCAGCCTCCCTGCCCCATTATGCCCCCTACCTGCCCAGTTTTATCCCTCCCTGCCCCCATTCCACCCTCCCCCACCCCTCCCTTACCTGCTCTGGTGGGCAGCAGGAAAGCTGACAACACACGCAGGAAGGCTCTCACTGCCGGGCCAGTGTCCCAGTGCGCTGCCGGAAAGTGCTTTATGGCGCTTTTGCAGCAGTCGCCACCAGGGGAAAGTGTGTTCTGTTGGTGGCAACCATAATTTATTTAATTTAAAGGATTTTTACTCTGCCTTTCTAAACTTTCAAATGAAGCGCAAGGTGATTTACAAGGTTAAAAAAAATCAAATCATCAAAATAACAAAACCAAAGCATACCAAAAACACAACAGAACACCAGTGCAGCACAGCAAAAAATCCAACTAAAACCCAACTGAAATTAAAAAAGTCTTCATCCTCCTCTGAAACACAGTAAAGTAGGGGCAGTTCCAGTTCTTATGCATTAGAAGGGCATTCCAGAGACCAGGCACCGCAACAGAGAAGGCACTGCTGTTACAGAGGACACACCTTAAGAGGAAGGTGCAAAGTGTCTCCTATGACTTATACATTCATTGGGGAAGATTTGCTTGAGTGCTCTTGAGGAAGGCTGTGCTGAAACATGCTGGGCCCATGTGTACTCAAGAATACAGTACATGCCTTTAGTTCTGAGCACCTGCTTGAGGCTCTGCGTATTTTTTTCTCTTTTGTTTGATGTGGTAGTGCCCCCTCCTCCTTTTTCACTTGTGCCAGTGCTTTCAAACCTCCTTCTACACCTTCTAACTTCTGAAGAAGTTAGGCAAGGAAGGGCACATTAAATTCTACAGAAATATAAAAGCATATATGAACTTTTTGCCACTTTGGTCTGCACTTTTATCAGGAACCTGCTCTTGTTCCACACGGTCACCTTCAATCAAAAGCTCATGGTTGCATGAATGTTTGGTTGCTCTCCTAATAAACCCATGACTGAGTGTGCTGTTGCCCCCCCCCCCTTCTGAGAGAGTCATTTGCTCATGTGGAAATTCAACTTTAAAAGAACCTCTATTTACAGGGGTTCGGGGCATATTTCTGTGCAATGGAAAAGGAAATACGTACCAAACTGTGACTGCAGGAAGAAGTCCAAACCAAGAACTCTGCTGCGAACAATTGCCCATTGTGCAAGTAGAATATCTGAAATTAACTCTGTGCATCTGAAGCCATTCAATGGCTTTTCAAGCTCTTGTCCCTGCTTTTCAACATGTCATTAAAAAAAAGAGACTAAACAGGTCCAACCTGGCCTGTCTTGTGAGATCTGTGAGTCATTCTTGTAAATCTTATTAGTCTACTTCAAAAGACTTTTAACATCTAATAATCAGCTACTAAGAAAAGGGGGGGGAGGGCAACACCACTTTCCCTGTTCTCATCTTATCATGACCTCATTTTGTCTTGATTATCAATTATACCACAAGGAGTTCAGCCTCTATTTAATTGACTTGATTCAGCTTTCTTAGCATAAGTCTGCAACATGCTTATCAAAAGTCTCACCTAGCAACTGCTTTCCAGAAAGAAAATATGTCCTTACTGACTAACGCTCTTCTGCAGATCAAAGTACACCTGACAATTTTTAATTAGCTTGTTAGAAAATGCTTTTTTTTAAAAAAAAAAATCTTTATACTTGTGTGTGTTTCCCACTTCCCCAAGAGGTCAAGCCAGTCAAGCAATAGCTATTTCAGGGGCAAGCAGCAGCACAGAGGGAAAGTGTGTGAACATACCATTTTATTTATTTATTTATTTATTTATTTATTTATTTATTTATTTATTTTGTGTGTGTGTGTGTGTGTGTGTGTGTGTGTGTGTGTGTGTGTGAAAATGGTGCCAGGGAAACCACCACCCTGCCAATACATCATGGTCCTGGCCCCAATCAGGGCTCCCCAATCTGAACTTTGTTAAGAAAGAGTTGTGGCCAGTCTTCAGCACACTATTTTAAAACGCTGTTTAGCGTCATGTGTAGTTTGGCTCAGGACAACACTGTCAACATGCTTTGCTGTACCTGGAGCTACAATCTTCTTCTGTGATGATGAGGAAATATGGTTGCCAGCTTGCAACTCGGCCTTCTGGCCTGTCAGCTGCCAGGTTTCAACTAAGTCATCCCACTTGTATCTTTACGATCCCACAGCTAGAGAGGAGGATGCAGCTATAACTTCTTCTGCTCCCACTCACAGCAGGTCGGGGAGAGGCAGCGGGGGGCAAAGGGACCAGTGGAATACTAGATTGGGAGGCACAGCAGTTGTGTATTCTCTCCTGCTGCCTCAACACTTTTAAAGTCACAGACAGGATATCCAGTTAGCAGTTTGTGATCTATCAGCCCTGCAGCTGGGCAGCCCAATCCTGTGCTCTAAAAAAAATCATCTTGAGTGGCATAGGATATGGCATGTGCCCTTGGCCAGGCGTGTGAGCAGCTGCCTGTAAGCAAGCAAGCTGCTGCTTGTGCTGGGTGCATTCTTTCCGCCAGTCCCAGCACAAGCCAAGAGAGAGGGTGATCCCCAGTGGGGTGGGGTAAGTACTGGGCAGAGCTGGCAGGTGCATGTGGGCAGAGCACCCCAGCCCACCATCACCTCCATCTCACAGCCTAATGGGCCAGTCCTGAGTTCATGCACTATAGTCTCCCAACCAGGTGTGCCTCCTCCAAGCCCTTTTCAGTAGAGAAATGAGAGTCCAGTGTCCACCTCTCTTTCAGTGAGAAAACATATCTCAAGTTTGATCCTGTTGTAGCCCCTCCACTGGGGGGGGGGGGAAGAGACTGTACTCTTCCATTGTGCCTGCATTCCACAGGCAGACTCTGTTTTCCTGGTGTATGTGGCTGAGTGCTGCAATATGCTTAACGCCCTGTGAGATGGTCTGTGCATGTTTTCTGCTCTGGCTAAATGATTACAGAGCTGCTCTGTTGTCGATTGGCCAGTGTGGACTCCGGAGCTGCCTCCATCTCCTCTTTTGTCTCTGCCACAGTTGTGTCTGGAGTCATGCAAAAGGTATGTTTGGCCTTGGTTATTATAATACTCCTGGTGGTTGGGCTTGAACCTGGGTTGTCTGGTTCCTAGCCTGGGTCTCTGTGTAGAAAGCTACCAAAATTCTTATTTGAGTAAGAAGACTACTTGGAGCTCCCGTTGTGGCTTGTCCCAGGTCCTCCCCTGGCAAAACAACAACAACAACAAAGATCTTGAACCCTTGCCATGGTGAGGAGGCTTACTCTGTATGCATCTCTGCTTCCAAGGGAGCTACCTTCCTTCCCTTGGTGTGCTGTAATCAAAAAGGTGCTCTTGGCAGTGTGTGTTGCATGACGGGACTTGAACTGTGAGTGGTAGGATTCTTGGCTGCTTTTGCACCCTTGCTATTTGTGCCACCACCACTAGTGCTCTAATATCCTTGTCTTAGGTAGGTTGCAAATGTGGGTGTCATGGGGCAGTTTCCTATTGCCATACATTGACTGGCTCCTTCCATGCCCATGTGGGGGCACGGTCAGCATGCCACCCCATGATTGGTACATGCTGAAGGTGTAGGCCCTGAGGGAGTGACTGACACTGTTGCACCTCTCTGGGGGTTTTGAAGGTCTTCTTTGCTCCTCCCCCTTTGTGCTGGATTAGTATAGAATGCAAACTGCAGCTAAGCCAGTGTAGCTAGGCTGGTGATCTGGCCAGCCCAGATATACCGGTAGATGCTTCAATAGCTCCATTTCGTATATTACTACACTCATGAGAATAGAATAAAATGAAATATATGTGTTCATATATCACAACCCTATTGTTTTCATTTACTGTACTACCGTAGCAATATTTGTTTTCCTTGCAAGAATTTCTTGATACATTTGTAGGAGCTGCAATACACATGCATCTGCATTCAGAGTCCCATGTGTGCTCCAGTGGGTACCGTACATGCTTGAGGAAGAGAGCAGCTGGGCTGAGAGAGTGAAGCGAGTCTGAGAGAGCAAGATGGGCCAGAAGCTCCCTCAACCTGGCACTCTTTTTTGGTTGGCTAGCTGGGAGAGCAGGTGTGTGGGTGGTGGGTAGAGGTGGTGAATCAGTAGCAGGAAGTGGCAGGAGCCGAGGTGGCTGCTTCAACCTACCTCATGAGTGGCCTGGTTCTGCCCCTTAAGTTATGCATCTATAGTAGAGGCCATTTAGAGGTGGCATCACTCACTCTTCCTCACTCTCTGTCCCTGCAGTGGTGAAGTCCATGTGCACATCAGAAGGTCAGCTGAGGTGATGGTCTCTGCAACGCTAAGTGACCAACATATGCTAATTTACAGGAGGTACACAATTCCAACAGTAGGCAGATGCATAATATTCTGCCACACAAATGGTCTCAGAAATGCTAGAGAGGCACTGTTCCTGAATTTCATGTGGTACAGATTTCATATTTCCTTTGTTTGCATGGGTGTGTGTTTTGTGATTTCACTGAATGCATATACTGTAATGCTTCCCAAAAAGGTGCTCTTGGCAGTGTGTGTTGCATGACGGGACTTGAACTGTGAGTGGTAGGATTCTTGGCTGCTTTTGCACCCTTGCTATTTGTGCCACCACCACTAGTGCTCTGTGGGCAGTGAAATCCTGTCGGATTCAGGTTATAATACAGGCTTGCACAACTTGTGACCTACCAAACCAAATGCAGCTCACCCACTGTTCATTGTAGACCATCATTATGGACTCAAATTTTGTTCCTGTTCCCTGTGTAGGACTTTAAAAAATCACAATGCATTGTGGGAAGATTGCATTTGGCTTACTGGTGGGTCACAGATTGCGCAGGCCTCTTTAAATGCTTCCTTTCTTCTCTTATATGCTTCATTTTCCAGGACAGATCTGTATTCCATAAAATATACTGTACATTGCAAGATGAAGAATTTAAACTGTTCTGATGAACTTTGCAAAACCATAAAAATGGGAATGGAAATGGGTCCCTTCGGGGAGAAAGGCAGGATAAAAATACTGTAAATAAATAAATGAGTTCTACAGGAAAGTCATGGATTTGAAATGCAAAGCAACATGCCTATACTCAGTGTAAAATGAGAACATCCATTCTAAGAGTATCACTAGATTGTGCTCAGTCTGAAACTATATGGAGGAGGAAATTAACGTACAAACCATGTTTCCGTTCTTTGTCTTAAATGCCTTAGAATTGTCTGGATAATCCCAAATGTACATTCAAACTGACATTCCCAACCCAGAGTTCTCTACTACACAAAAATGTTCCAAAACCAATCCCTGCCTCAAAATTGCTGGCAATCAGGGGCGTCACTGGAGGGGCGGCGGCCTGAGGGGTGACACCAAAATTACTTTCTATGGCAGAGGTTCTCAACCTTTGGAGGCCCAGGTATCCCCTATCATGGTCCAATTTCCTGAAGCACCCCCTGCTAATTAACTGCTAATTAATTGGATTAATCAATTAATTAATTAGGTAATTAATCATTAAATAAAAAGTACTAAAACAAGTTTAAATGTGAAAAAATGTCTTATTTAACTGTGTGTGTGTGTGTGTGTGTGTGTGTGTGTGTGTGAGACACACACACAAGTCACACTTCCCAAAATCAGCTCCTCCCTCCCCACCAAAGTACATTTTCCAAAGTACAAAAATAAGCCCAAAACCAAAATCAGAGAGACAGAAGGGCTTCGAAAATAATTACAATTTAAAATCCATGTTAATTAACACTTAATTAGCTGTTGATGGGGCAGATAAGGGGCAGGGCTTGGCGTACCCCCAGCAAGAGGTCCGCGTACCCCTAGGGGTACCCGTACCACAGGTTGAGAACCTCTGTTCTATGCTATTTGTTACCGGTAGTGCGAAAACGCACCACTGGTAGAAAATGGGTTTTAATTTTTTCCCCGATCCCCGCCACGACTCGCGCGGGGATTGCATTTCCAAGGAGGCCTCCATATTGTGCGGTTTAGTATAGGAGGAGGTCCATGGGGGTGACACCGCTGCTGGCAATTTGTATGTTCTGCTGCTTCCTGCCATCATGGAGGCCATTTTCTTGTACATTTTGCACTGTGTATCACACCCCTCTTTATACTTGGCATGCAACCAGGAGAACAGAACAGATCATGATCACAGGACTGATAGGAAGAGGAGAATCTGAGTAATCTGATCTAGTCCCTGCCCCACAACAGAATCCTTCAGATTTTAATCCATCCAGGTTATTTTGATATAAAACATAACGTGCACCATGTTTGAGTCCCTAGACTAGTCATAGAATTTCAAATATGTCGCAATTCACCCTACAGAAACAAATTCAGTTGCTTGGGGAAGGGGTGAGTTCCATCCTTGCTCATTTTAGTTCAGTTTCTGTCAGCTAACCACTTGTTTGGAAAAGGGACAATTTAGCATTCTACTAACTAGTACTACACAAGCAACTATTAGTATATACATACATACAACCACCGGGGTTACAAAGTTGTGCCAATACTGTGATTTTTACATTTACAGACAAAATACATTGATTTTGTCTGTAAATCGCTTTGTGAACTTTTTGTTGAAAAACGGTATATAAATACTGTTATAATAATAATAATAATAATAATAATAATAATAATAATAATAATAATAATAATAATAATAATGTGGGGCTGCTCCAATGGCCCTTGCCATGTGGCTGAAAAGGCCATAGGCAATTTAGCCTCCTTCTCAGATCCCTTTCCCACCCCCAAAATGTGATGCTTACTGTGCCACAGAAGGACTTTTAACTGGCATTGACATAGCAGTTGCTGGTGCTGCCCCAGGGCCAGTTTCCAGTCCCAGGGAATGAGTCTTCAAGCACTTCAGTCAGTTGTTTTGGCCTAACCTACATACATCTGAAGAGAACTGTGCAGAGTTGGTGTGCTGCCAGTGTTCTGTTCTGGGCCATGGATATGAATGCTATATGTACATAACTACTATTTTACTCACAGATGAAAACAAACCAAGCCAAGGTTATTGTCAGACACCTTTCTCTCAGATAGTCACCCTGCCCTTATTACAATAACAGTAATTATTATTACATACTCCCTTATTAAGCTTGCGTACAGGTAGCTGTTTCCCACACATTAGTAGCTCTGCTTGGCTCTCATGATTCTTGCCCAATGTTCCCAGAGTAATTGTACACATTTGTTTGAACGTTGAAGCTACTTTTAAGTAAGAGGTGTAGGTACTGCACTATTTTACATGTTTCAATCCTTTTAATATGGCTTTATGTCTGGGTTAGGTGCTTACTTGTGCCATGGGCTACATAAACAGGAACCCCTGACCGAATTCAGGGGTGACACAGGGCCATTATTGGGCTTATTTTTCAGTGTGTACAGGCTTTATACTCTGAACAAAATGGTTGTGCATGAGACAAACTGGTTGCGTGCACTGGCCACAGCTATGTACACCATAGGAATAAGGCTGTATCTCTGCATTGTGTTCATGGAAAGTTGAAGGATACTATTATGCTGCTCTCTGATCATTCAATTTATTCAGGGAAGAAAATGGCTGCCCAGAATATATGAAGCCCAAATCATTTTCCTGATGTACCAGGACGTCTGGCTCAGGACGTAGAGTGTTTGTCTCATAAATCTGCCTGAAGATCTTCAGGACAGCAGTTCAAGACGGCCGGAAGTCTGTCGGAGAGCTGCTGGTACGCCGAGCTGATAAGCTGTAGAGTCTTTGTGGGGGAGTGAAGCTGCAGCTACAACGCTTGAGTGACAATCAAGGTTGCCTGTGTTATCTGAAGCTGAAGCGTGCTGAGGCGAACGCCAGAGAGAGAGAGAGAGAGAGAGAGAGAGAGAGAGAGAGAGAGCTGGACTGTGAAAGCAACATCTCGAATGAAGGGTTCTATGAAAGACTAGAACGTTATTATATTGTAAAAACCCCTTGGGGTTTAGAACAGCCTGCCCATGTACACCGCCTTGAATAAAGTCAGAGGAGAAATCCAATGACCAGAAAGGCGGTATATAAATACTGTGTGTGTGTGTGTGTGTGTGTGTATATATATATATATATATATATATATTTTAATTGAACGTAACATGTAAACATTCACAGTGCAGGGAGGAAAAAGTATGTGAACCTTTGGACTTAATAACTGGTTGACCCTCCTTTGGCAGCAATAACCTCAACCAAACGTTTCCTGTAGTTGCAGATCAGACCTGCACAACGATCTGGAGTAATTTTGGACCACTCCTCTTCACAAAACTGTTTCAGTGTAGCAATATTCTTGGGATGTCTGGTGTGAATCGCTCTCTTAAGGTCATGCCACAGCATTTCAATCGGGTTGAGGTCAGGACTCTGACTGGGCCACTCCAGAAGGCGTATTCTGTGCTGTTGAAGCCATTTTCTTGTTGAATTACTTGTATGCTTTGGGTCATTGTCCTGTTGCATCACCCATCCTCTGCGGAGCTTCAGTTGGCGGACAGATGGTCATACTTGATGGTCGTACAGATGGTTTTCCTGCAAAATGTCTTGATAAACTCTGGAATTCATTTTCCCATCAATGACAACAATCCGTCCAGGCCCTAAGGCAGCAAAGCAGCCCCAAACCATGATGCTCCCTCCGCCATGTTTTACAGTGGGGATGAGATTTTGATGTTGGTGTGCTGTGCCTTTTTTTCTCCACACATAGTGTTGTGTGTTCTTCCCAAACAACTCAATTTTGGTTTCATCTGTCCACAGTATATTTTACCAGTAGTGCTGTGGAACATCCAGGTGCTCTTTTGCAAACTTCAAACGTGCTGCAATATTTTTTTTTTGGACAGCAATGGCTTCCTCCGTGGTGTCCTCCCATGTACTCCATTCTTGTTTAATGTTTTCCTTATTGTAGATGTGTCAACAAAAATGTTAGCATGTGCCAGAGATTTCTGTAGGTCGTTAGCTGACACTCTAGGATTCTTCTTTACCTCATGAAGCATTCTGCGCTGTGCTCTTGCAGTCATTTTTACAGGACGACCACGCCTAGGGAGAGTAGCAACAGCGCTAAACTTTCTCCATTTGTAGACAGTCTGTCTTACCATGGACACATGAACATCAAGGCTTTGGGAGATACTTTTGTAACCCTTTCCAGCTTCATGCAAGTCAACAATTCTTGATCGTAGGTCTTCTGAGAGCTCTTTTCTGCGAGGCATGGTTCACATCAGACAGTGCTTCTTGAAACCAGTAAACCCAAAACAGGTGTGTGTTTTTAAAGGGCAGGGCAGCTGTCAGCAACACATCCAATATCATCACACTGATTGGAGTCAAGGTTGGCTCACTCCTGGCTCCAATTAGCTCTTGGAGACGTCATTAGGCTAGGGGTTCACATACTTTTTCCTCCCTGCACTGTGAATGTTTACTTATTACGTTCAATTAAATCATGGCAACATCTAATTTTTGTGTAGTATTATTTTACGCAGACTGTGTTCTTCTATTGTTGTGACTTAGATGAAGTTCAGAGCACATTTTATGACCAATTCATGCAAAACTCCACGTAATCGCAAGGGGTTCACATACATTTTCTTGCAACTGTATATATATATACACACACACACACACACACACACACACACACCGTATTGTCCCGAGTATAAGACGCACCTGATTATAAGACGCACCCTTAAAGTTTGGTGCTATTAAAAAAATTAATTAAATCACTGGCATTAAATTGCAACAGCCTGATTATAAGACACACCCCTAGTTTAAAAATTTAAATTAGGAGAAAAAAGTGAGTCTTATACTCAGACCAATATGGTATATTATATTATTTTAAAATACTGTACCCACTCTAGGGGGATAGGGCATGTATGCAAGAAATAAATTGTGGGGTGGGGTGGGGGGTAGTGCAACCTACGGTAAGTTATACACATCTGCAAGCAGTTCCATTTCAAAACAGTGTAAATTTGGTTTAATTTGAGCTGTATTTCACAGGAGCAGCAAAAGGCTCCTTTCTGATCTCCCAACTTCCTCACTGCCAAGTGTCAAACTCATGCTCCAGGCCCTGGAGGCAATGGACCTAGTTTAAAAAAATTATATACTGTATATAAAATGTATAAAGTTTAAAAATATTTATACACTGGCAAACCTGCCTTTATTTCTTTCCCTCACCTTCTTGGAATTTGCTGCAGCATTCTTACTGAAGTTTTAAAGAACTTCAGCTGTTGGCAAAGAGACCTGGTATGGAAAATCTCAGCACAAACAGGATGAAACATTGGCAGGATAGAATGTTCTAAGTGACCATTTAGGCATTACAGTATTATAGTTTATGAAGAGGAGCTTCATCAATAGGAACTAAAGATGACAAAGTACTTATCAGAGCTTGGATAAAGCGACACCCCTCCAGAGAAAGGTCAGTTTGCAGTTTTGAGTAGAGAAGCAGCTAGGAGCTTAGCTAGGACTAACTGATGTGGGCTACAGCTTTGGGATGGCTTCTACAGGCAGCTGTTCAGCAGGAAACTAATGGAGATAATACTGTCTGCTTATAGGAGAACAGGTGCCTTCACATACTTTACTTCTATATTTGTAAATAAGGCAAATTATTACATTCTCAGTCTCCAGTGCTCTGTCATCCAAAGGAAATGAAACCCTAGAATTTCTCACCTTTTGAGGAATTGAAAGGCTGTGTAAGGATGAATGGGGAAAAAAAACTACTGTATGAAGAACTTGGACAGCCCAATCCTGTCTAACAGGACGTGGCGGCGCACATAAGGCGCCTGGCACATCCTATGCAGGATTGGACTTCCACGGCACAGCCAGCGGCCTCCTCGGGGTAAAGGGACATTCGTCCCTTTACCCTGAGTAACGCACCAGCCGCCTTGATGGACCTCCTCGAATGCATGCCAGCAATTTTGCTGGCATACATTTGAGAGGCCCATGAGGCCCAACTGGCCCGGGAAGGGAGATAGGATATGGTAGAGGAGGCCTCTACTGATCAATGTAGTATGGAAAGTCTGGAAAGTATGAAAGTATGTATTAAGTATTAATATTAAGTATGTATTAAGTATGTATTGTATGAAGTAGTATGAAAGTATGGAAAGTGTAATATGAAATAGTCTGGAGGCTATTTCAATCTCCCAAAGGAAACCTGCAAGTCTTCTGAATAGACAGCAAGAGCTGTCATTTGCCAATAAAATCTGGCTACCTATCCTGAAAAGAGCATATTTGCAGCCTAGGAGGAATAGAGCAGAGGTTGATGATTCCATTGTCAGTTAACGGTTGCCATGGCTTTTACTGGTATATGCTAGCAAGAGCTCCATGTTCTCAGTGTCATCCAGCAGTGTTATGCTGAATTACCTTGACAAGGTCCCTCGTGTGGGATGAAACATTGGTAGGAGAAATAAAGACTCATCTTCGCCTCTACGCACATCTCCAGAGTGTGTGTGTGAGAGAAATCTCTTAAGAAGACAGTACGATTTTAGTTTTTTATTTCTCAAATAATAAACATGGCTAGAAAACCCATAATGCCTGCTTCGTTACCTCTACTGATCCTTCCCCCTTCCCAGACCTGATCTTCCAATTCCACCCCCAGAATGCCCCGTTCCTGCCCCCCCTGCCCCTTCACCACCCAGCAGGGATTTACCTCTCCACCGTGGCACTACTGTGGTCTATGGCGCTGGAGGAACAGTGCAAGCCTCTCTGCCGCTTACTCTCCAGGTGCCACAAATGTGCCTTATGGCATGTTTACAACACCCTAGACCGGCGGAGCAGTTGCTCTGCCGGTCTATACTTAAAGAGGATTGCACTGTAAGGCTGCAATTCTGTGCACGCTTACCTGAAAGTAAGTCCCATTGAATTCATTTACATAAATGCTATGTAAATTAATAAAAGAACTAGCTTTGCTATTGTGCTTTTTACAAGTTGGGATGTGTATTTTCTTAAAGCAAAATTGGGCATTTGGTTTTACTTGCTATAGAAGTTGTGGGGAATATGGAGGTTCAATATATGCAGTTTGTATAAAGAAACACATTTGGATATCTTTTCTAATATTTAGGTTGGCAGCGGCAGGCCATATGTTCACCCGCAAGTCAAGGTGTATAGAAGATGGATGTGTGGAACAGCCATAATCATGGACTATCTTATTGGAGTTTCCATTCCTAGCATGATTGCACAGCTAGATTCCATTGGTCAGTCCTGCCTCTTGCTTAGAGTTTTCCAGCATTTCTTTATGTTTGGGGACCTTACAGAGAGCGGTCCCAAACTTAATTGAAAGTAGCCTGGAAATTGCTTTTAGTCATGCTGAAAGACAATAGACCCAAGAGGATGATAATGCAACCGAGGATTAGCAGGACCTACAAAAGCTGTCTTGGCAACAGCAAAGGGAACTGCCCTGTCAACAACTCAGTGTCACTAGCCCTCCCCCCCCCCCCCACAGAGATGATCTCATGCATACTTGTTATAAAGCAAAAAACAGAAGGTGGCGCTGAGGGAGTTGACCCTAAGCCACACCTTCCTAGAGTCAATCTTTGTTCCTCTTTCTAAGATGACCTATTTTATACCTTGTTATGTTATGTTTATCAAAATCAAGTATACAGCCCCATGAATGTGCATAGAGTTTGGCAAACAGTGATAAGACTAGCTCCCTCCTCTGAAGCGTTTACAGTTTACAAGAGCAGACAAACACAAGATTACAACAACAAGATAACCCAGCAAAAAAGGGTGTGGGAATTAGTAGCTATAAGGAAAAGGGTTCTGAGCAGCAAACTGGAGAATGGGTGGCTCTGAGATGATGATAGTGGGAACTGGTAAAGGCTTCATCAGAGTTGTTTGTCTGATGCAGTACAAACCAGGAGCAAAAATCACAAACAAACCAAGAGTTGGGAAAGTGCAACATCTTATTTATACAGACTTACTGAGCTGTCTATGTATATGTAGCAAAAAGGTCTCTGCTCCCAAGAAGCTTACAGTCTAAATGTTGACTGTAGGAAAGACACCAGAGGAAGGGGAATAGCACAATAAAGCTAGTAAGAGATGAATGTGAGCAATGCAATTAACAGCCCAACCCCAACATTCCAGCGCAGATGCAGCTGTGCCAATGAGGCATGCGATGCATCCTGTGGTGGGGGGCAGTCATGGAGGTCTTCTCAAGGTACGGAAACATTTGTTCTCTTACCTCAGGGCTGCATTGCAGCTGCATCAGTGCTGGGAAGTTTAAGATTCGGCTGTCAATGTAACTAGCAGTGCAATCCTAACCAACTTTCCAGGGCCAGTGCAGCTGCAATGCAGCCTCGAGGTAAGGGAACAAATGTTCCCTCACCTTGAGGAGGCCTCTGTGACTGCCCCTGCACTGCAAAATGCAGTGTGTGCCCTGTTGGTATAGCTGCATCGGCGCAGGAACGTTGGTTAGGATTGCACTGTAGGCTTGATTGCAACCACTAGAGCTTCAGTTGTGGAAAAAAAATTAAGTGGTTTAGCCAACAACTTTCCCAAAAGGTGAGTTTTAAAGTAGTATCTAGAGGGGGGGGGGCACCACCAAGAACATATTCAGGGAGATGGTTCTGGGAATAAGGGACAGCAAGAGAGAAGAACAACAAGGTATTTGTATTGGACATGGAAGGGGGATGCATTCCAGTGAAGGGATCTGAAGGGAATCATCACATGACTGGAGTGCCAAGACGTGGATGAGTTTGATCATGAAGTTCTTGATAGAGCAAGAGACCTGAAGTATGACAATGGAAGGTGAAAGAGAAGAAAGCTGTAGTGGACAAGGCATGATCAAAGTGCATGAACTGGTATTTTTCAATTGATTCAAATATAGTATATCATTCCACAGAGTCCAAAATAGCTCTCAGAGCAGCATACAAAATTAAAAATACACTGGTTTAGGATATACACAAAATATTACAATTTAAACCTATTAAAAACTACAGGACAACAACTGTAAGAGATAGAAACAGGTACGTTCAGAAGGTGAGGACAGAGCTAACCTGACAGGTCTCTCTAGGAAGAACGTTTCAGAGAGAGGGTATTCCCACTGCTGTTCCTCCTCCTCCGCTTCCTGGACTGGAAAAGGAAGAGGAGGGAGAGAGCAGAAAAGGAACTGTGGAGGAGAGGAGCATCTCTGATGCTCAAGTCCACACACTCCTCTCCTTCACATTTCCTCTTCTGCTCTCTCCCCTCTTCCTTTTTCAGTCCAGGGAGTGGGAGGAGCAGAGGCTGGTACATCACTAGGTCAGGGGGGACAACATTTGACATGCTGATCTCAGGTGCAGGGAGGTCTTGGGCTGGTCCTGACTGTTGTAAATAGTACTTAGAAACAAATGGGAAACCAGTGTTAAAATGCTCCCTGTATCTCATTGTACTGTATTTCATCTCTTGTAGCTAATTGGGTGGTGATACTTTGAATGAAATATCTCTGAACCATCTTCAAACACAGTACTGCTAAAGCTAGGGCATTTTACAAAATTCTAGCTTGGTAGTTTGCCATGACATATATCAGTGGTCACGTTTTCCTTTTCTACAAACAGCTATAGCTGGTGAACTAACTTCAGCTAGTAAAAGGTGCTCTTAGCCATAGCTGCTACCTTCAAATGGGTCTAAGAGCACACCCTGACTTCTTAATGCTGTTTTACTGCTGTTTATTGTTTTATTGGTTGTTGTTGTAATTTATTGGTTTTATGGAATCCATTCTGGGAGACTCGTTGGCTGAAGACCAAAGTAAAAATATTTCAAAGAAATAAATGTACACTTGTGAACCTAATCCAGACATGGGAACCACCAATTTCCAGATCAATTGGACTCCCATCATTAACATATCTCTGTCTTGTCTGGACTGACTGGACTATTCACTGTCATCCATTCAATTTACAGATCTCAGGCACTCACTCAGAACTTCTACTGCCTTACCTAGCTCTGTTGGAAATAGGCAATAAAAAAGAGGTGAACATCACTAGCATATGACACTTTATCTGGACAACCTTGCCGGGACATAAATGCATGAATGAATGTTAAAAAGCATGGGGAAAATCTTGTGGAATCCCATAGTAGGATAACTTCCAAGAGAGTCCACAAGCAGCTCCACATCATCACTTTCTGGGATTTGCCTGTAGGAATGGAACCATTGCAATGAGGTGCTTTCGGCTTTCAGTCTTGCTTAGTGACCCAGAAGGACACCGTGGCTGATGGTATCAAAAGCTGCTAGAGGACCAAGAAAATCAACATAGTCACACTCACACCCTTCAATGTGGTCATCCACGCACCAGGGCAAAACTTTAGCTGAACAGATTGAGAGAAAGGTCTGGATTTTGCAACATGTACAGGAAGAAGCGATGTGATGAGGCAATTGATTGAATATCGGGTGGAAGGAGAGGAAGACATCAGTGATAAAGCCAAGACTTCTTGCCTGGTCAGTAAGGTGGAGGGTGATGCCATCAGTAAATACAGATAGTGATAGAGGAGAGAGAGCTTGGGAGGAATGCAAGGCAAACATCAGTCTGGCCCATAGGGAGCAGTATAGGAAAAGGTACCAATTTTTTTAATTTTTTTTAGGAAATTGTGAAGGCAGGTCCTCTGAGGAAAACTCTGATTTAGCTGATGGCAACCCAAAAAATTAATTGATTAATTAAATAAATAAAAACTGGAGATATAGAGGCCCTGCTACCATCTCCAATCAGTTCCAGCTGAACTTTACATAAACCTCAACACACAAACACACATGCACACCCCAGGATGAAACAAACCTTCTTGAGTGATTTTCATTTAATACTTTTTTTTAGATCTTGCTAAATCTTAAATAGGGACTGGCTGGAAAGAAACAGCACATTGTAAACGTTTGCCACAGCATGAGAAAGAACTCACAGGAGGGGGTGAGAAACACGCACACAGAGAACAGGAAGCAGAACAAGAATGGTTCGTTCTTTCAAATGAGTCACCCAAAGGATTTTTCATTAGGAGCCCTTCTTTCCGAGGTTCAGGGCCCTTGCGAGTTCTTTCTCTCACTGTGGCAAAGGGTTACAAAATGCTCTGTCCAGCAGCCCCTAATTAAATCCCCCAAGCAGGTATGACCAGGACAGCCATAGAGTCAAACTAGGCAGCAGTCAACATTTCAGGGGTACCTGCCTTGGCCAATAGTTGGGGGATTTTAACCAGTAGCAAAAGACAAGAGAGGGGCTCCAAAAAGGTATAAACAAATCTGACTAATTTCTTTTTTACTGCTGTCTTGGGTGGAACCTTTTCTTATCTTGCTGCTAGAATTGTAACCAGTAGATCCCAATCTATCTTTTGCCCATCCCTGTTCCAATCTACATTAATTAAGCACATCTAGTACCTGAAGAATATTATTTGTTGGTTGCCGCCAAGTTGACTTATGCAAAATTTTGGAAGATTGCACTGAACTCTCCACCACAAAGGAGGTATTACTGAAAGACACTGAGACTGGTCAAATTATATAAAATCTTAAGAACTGTCATACGTCAGACAGTAAACAAACTTTTGCTGCTGTGATTGACTGCCCTGTGTTTATTGCTTTGTTGTTGTTCAGTCGTTAAGTCGTGTCCGACCCTTCGTGATCCCATGAACCATATACCGCCAGGCCTTCCTGTCCTCCACTATCTTCCTGAGTTCGCTCATTTTCATGTTCGTTGCATCGGTGATGCTGTCTAACCATCTCATCCTTTGTCGTACCCTTCTCCTTTTGCCTTCAATCTTTCCCAGCATCAGAGTCTTCTCCAGAGAGTCTTCGCATTAGGTGGCCAAAATATTTGAGCTTCAGCCTCACTACCTGTCCTTCCAGGGAACAGTCAGGGTTGATTTCATTTAGGATTTGATCTCCTAGCAGTCCAAGGGACTCTCAGGAGTCTTCTCCAGCACCACAGTTCGAAAGCATCTATTCTTCGGCGCTCAGCCTTCCTTATGGTCCAACTCTCGCAACCATACATTGCTACTGGGAACACCATTGCCCTGACTATACGAACTTTTGTTGGCATGGTGATATCTCTGCTTTTTATTATGCTAAGTTTGCCATAGCTTTCCTTCCAAGGAGTAAGCGTCTTTTAATTTCATGGCTGCTGTCTCCGTCTGCAGTGATCTTGGAACCCAAAAAAGTAAAATCTGTTACTGCTTCCATTTCTGCCCCTTCTATTTGCCAGGAATTGATGGGACCAGATGCCATGATCTTAGTTTTATTAATGTTGAGTTTCAAGCCAACTTTTGTACTCTCCTCTTTCACTCTCATCAAGAGGCTCTTTAGTTCTTCTTCATTTTCTGCCATTAGGGTGGTATTATCTGCATATCTGAGGTTGTTGATATTTCTCCCGGCAATCTTGATTCCGTTTTGAGATTCATTCAGCCCTGCATTTCTCATAATGTATTCTGTTATTGTTTTACAATTTATAATTCAATATTTAATACTAGATTATGTGCTAAATCAGTGGTTCTCAAACGTTTTAGCACTGGGACCCACTTTTTAAAATGACACTCTATCGGGACCCACATAGCTTTACGAGACTTTAAAAAATGGTGATCTAGAAAGAAATGATATATTTATTTATTTAAAAGTAATATTTTATTTATTTGCAAAAAACTTCAATCCTTTTCTCGTAATGAGGCAGCCCTAATGAATAGCTTCAAGGCTTAAGGGGCTTAGTTATGTGACCCAGCCTTCACTTATCCCCACTACCTGTCATTGACAGACTTGGAAAAAAGCACACCAGAAAAAATATCTTCCTATATTTACACAAGCTTGCAAATTACAGAAGCTCAGCTCCTTGCAAACTGCAGGAGCTCAGCTGTTTGCAAGGCAATTTGCTGCTATCTGATTTTTGAATAGCCTTAGGGCTTGAGGCAATTATTTATCTGATCTTTCCATCACCCATGTTTTCATTGGAGACTCTGCAGGACCCACCAGAAATCAGGTCCCAACCCACAGTTTGAGAAATACTGAGCTAAATGATAGATTTTCGGGGCACCAGTGAAACTGACAAAGCTTCCTCCTGCTTCTGTACAAGGAAGAAAAACAAAATATGAAAGAAAAGTCATTCCCACCTGTGTACAATTGTACAATACTGTGTACAATTGTATAATTCTGTGTACAATTCCTGCCTCCCAATAGCAGGAAAGAGGCTCAAAATGCTATGACATAGGTATGTGATATCTGTCTTGGTATTTATTATCTTCTAGTATGCCCTAGCCCAGGGGTGGCCAACCTTCCACCATTAGGGCCTCCGTGTTCTTAAGAGTTGTGCAGAAGACAGAATCTTGGCAGCTGCAGTTGCTGATGGTGCTGCTAAAGCAGCTGCACCTGCTGAAATGCCCTCACCTAGACAACCATTTAAAGGGCCAGCATTCATGCTTAAAGGTTGGCCACCACTGCCCTAGCCAAAGGATTCTCAAGATTGCAGACATGCAGCAAACTTCTTCGTTCTGAAATAAATAAATTACAGCAAAACTGAATCCTCAAGGGAACACATGCCCCATTGGAAAACATGTGACACAACAGATAGACAATAGGGTACAAGATTATATTGCAAATTCCTTTAGTTCACTGGGCCCAGAAGAGAGCTGGAGAAGCACCCGAACTAGCAATCATTGTGGGTTTGGCTTCCGCCAGATGAAGATAAAATAAAGCTGGAAAGGTTCACATAGATATTAAATCAAGAAGTTGCCCACTGGGGGAGCAGAGTGAGAATTAATGGGTATACAGGAGGGGCATAACAGAAGTGGGAACTGAATTTAACAAATTAAACTGTGGATGGTTAAAATATGGATTTGAAATCTAAATAAAACTGGCTTAGGACGTTTTGCTACAGGAAATGAGTGAGTCTACATTGTGCGGGAAATGATGCAGTGGAGTATAATGAGGGTCAAATGAGGATAATACAGATTTCTTGAATGCAATCTAGAATCAGCCAACAGGGAAATGGTTATTAAAAACAGACAACATCCTACTCCATGGAAACACATTAACTGCAATAATATCTGTGATGGAAACTATAACTTTGTTCCCTTAAGTTCAGTTTCTTTACAGTGCACCAAAATAACACCTCTGTATTTTCCAGTTATCTTCTCACTGCCACCACCATATAAACATTTCAAAACTAACACTGCTATTTTGGTCCTAGTCCAGGAAATCAAAATATTGCCTGCCCACTCCATAATAACATCAAATATATATATATATATATATATATATATATATATATATATATATATATATATATATATATATATATATATATATATACTGTACCCCAATCTTGCCTCAATTGCTGTCAGCTGGGGAGCTGGTGCAAGGTGATGACATCACCCAGCAAACAGCCAGAAAGTGCTCCACCTTGAGAGCTCCACGCGGCCACAGAGGTTTAGCAAGAAATGAGCTCATGATGATACAACTCTTGTTATTGGGTCCTACAGTAATGTCTGTGAATGGATATGAGGACAGAGGTGGTCTCTTCTTGGTCATCTTCTCTGGAACCTGTGTTTTTGAATGTCTTGTGACCTATTATTGGTCAGTAACCCTGGTTGATTAGTGCATCATTGGGGGGGGGGGGGCTGCCTGTAGACAAGGACAACCCTACCAATCAAGCTCTGGGAGTGGTTTTAGCTGTCTGCTGTAAATGACAACCAATGCTGTTCTGTAAATTTCTCTTTGGAGTTTGTGCCATGATAGATTATTCTTGGATACCAGTCTTGTCTTGTCCCAATAAGGGTTTGGCTATAAGTGATAAATCTTGTGGTATGTTCTGGATGGCAGCTGGAAACATATAGATATTGTTTCAGTTGGTGGGTCCATCATGTAGTTGCACTGTAGTGTCCAGAAACTAAACCTGCTACATTGACTGGTCCAGGCTCAAGTTGATGATGGGGTGAAAGTTGTAGATAGAATTTCTCAAGGGGATCCTGCCATGGGACCAGATGGTGATGTAATCAATGTCTCTTGGATAGAGGTCTTTGCAGATAGGAGCTGAGGAGCCATTGTACTCTGAGGAGCCATTGTACTCTGACACAGAAGACAGTAACATGTGAGACATTTGCTTGCAAAGAACTCTTCACAGCAGTTTCTCAAACAACTGGGAAAAAACCCAAATGTTATCTCCATTAATTCCTGGCATAGTAGAATATTGTGGCTAAAAACATGCATTATTGTCCCATAGGGAGTTCAAGGTCCTGAGGGAAAGCCCCAGGAAATCAGATTGAAACCCCAGATTACAGTTGCCTACACCTACTCCATGGTATCCTGGACCAACATGAACGGTGAAATCTACCATAAACTTCCAGCGCCGGAGTGAGCGCTCCGGCGCTGGAAGACGTCACAAATGAGCTGTAAGGCACATTTGTGCTGACTCAGGAGTAAGGGAGGCTGGCGCAAGGCCGGCCTCCCTCACTCCGTTGCCGGACTGAGGATGTGGCCGCTGGAGGCAGGTAAGTCTCCTGCCTGCAGCCGCATAGGTGGTCCGGCCAGCAAGGAAGGGGGGGTCATTGGCCGAGCTGGCCTGGGAGGGGGCGGGGATGGTGTCTGCCATATCTCCATCCCCACCGGGCCGGCTTGGCTGTTACACAGCCTCCTCCAACTTCCGCCAGCTATTTAGCTGGTGGAAATCCAAAGAGGCCCATCGGGCCGGCCCCAGTTTACATCTGGGGAAGGGGACGAATGTCCCCTTTCCCAAGTAGACCTCTGGACCGCCACATGGTGTAAGGATCCGGTGGATCCTTATACAGGATTTGGCTGGAAGTGTTGCACCGATGTGAGGTCACAGTGCAAGTTGCAGGTAGTTTTCATCAGGAAAACAGAGTGGGGAAAAGGGTTAAGTCCTTCCCTAGCACTGTGGTCCCAATTAAATTCTCCTCCTCCAGCTTCTATTAAAAACCACAGCAGATCCTTATCACCATTAATTCTCTGTCACATCTAGTTGCTCCTTTATATCTCATCTATCTCATTCATGCAAGCTTGGCCAGAGGTCAAAATTAGCTTGCTAGTGGATCAAGAAGCTTTCCAGGACTATAGACTTGTCCCTTGGGTCTAACTGCTAGAAACCATAGTAATTATAACATCTACTAAATATAATTTAAGTGGTATGTGAAGAATGAGTGTGAACTCCAGTTCTGCATTCTTGTACATTTCAGTGGGGTTTGGACAGACCAGGATCTGTCTAATTTTTCTCTCTTCATTACTCTCCTCCCCTCCCCCCACTTTATTTTAAACTGATGATTGTCAACAAACAGAGAATGGGCAAAATCCCCAAACACACACCAGTCTAAAATCATCTTAGTGGTTAATTTGTTATCTCTTCTGGCTTCCTCCTTTGAACCCTTGGAAAGTCCCTGAAATGACATTTTCAAACTAACAGTTAAGCAAGGCTTTTAATGATACAATGACTGAACTCTGGGAACAAGAATGAACCACAGATCCAGAAAACAGAGGGAGAACAGAACATGTTCCAATTGTTCTCATTACTTTCACTTTTGGCAACAGAATAGTACCTCCCCCCCATCTAGAAAAGGGAAATCAACAGCTGCTATTAAAACAAGCAGCATATCTGAAATAGTTGCAGACTGTAGATGGCTCTCTTTGCTTGTAGTTGATCAGGTGGAGGTGAGGGTATAGGGATCAGTGGCAAGGAAGAGAGGTTTGACTCAACAGAACCGGTGCAACCAGAGCCTGCTTACCTGTGCAAATAAAAACTACTCCTGTGAGTTGTCTACCGGCATAAGCAGTGCAATGATAGCCTAGGGCCAATTCATACTACTAGTGTATGTAAGAGCCTCAGTGGGTCCAAGAAGTAACTCATGTGAGGCTCCGTTTGTGTGAACGAACACTTCCACACTGGTGCTGCCTACATACCTGCCATGAGTTGTGTAACTGTAGCAGCATTTTTCAACAGGCTATGATAGCACAATTTGCATTTATCATGTAAGGAGTTCCTGGGTTGAGGTGCTGGTTCACACAACTGGGATTTACTTCTGCATGAACACTGCTGACGAGCAAACATGGAGGCCCTTCAAACTGCAGTGATGGTCTGCTACTGTGAACCAGTACTTCTGAAGAAGGAACTTATGTGGAATCATTCAGGATTAGAAAAAACAGCAAGACAAGCAAACAGGAGTTGGAACAAGGTGTATTTGCATTTCAAATCTAGTCTTTGTGGAGTTCAGTTCTCCGTAGAAGTTAACCACATTTTACAAGCAACACCAGGAGCGCATTCTTCAGCCAAAAGTGATGCAATCCCAGGCATATCATTTGGCCCTTTTTCATAAATGAGAGCCATGCAGGACCCTTATGTGGAAGAGGGGGCATTATTAATCCTTTGCTTCCACCCCCCAGTCATAATATATCTCGCACACAGCCCTCACACAGCCATTTGCCTCAGATTAGGGAGACTGCCATCAGTGCCAAATAAAATCAATCGAATGAAGTGAGATTTACTTCTGAGTAAACACTTTCCAGGGGCCAGCGGGTGGCGCAGTGGGTTAAACCGCTGAACCATGAGCTGTTGATCGAAAGGTCGGCAGTTTGAATCTGCGACGGGGTGAGCTCTCGTTGCTTGGCCAGCTCCTGCCAACCTAGCAGTTCCAAAGCATGTTAATGCGAGTAGATAAATAGGTACCGCTTGCGGGAAGGTAAACAGCGCTCCGTGTTCCAGCCGCATGCTACGTGCAGCGGCAAGGAGAGTCATGTCGGCCACATGAACACGGAGGCGTCTTCGGACAACGCTGGCTCTTTGGCTTTGAAATGGGGTTGAGCACCACACCCTAGAGTCAGACAAGACTTAATTGTCAGGGGTCACCTTTACCTTAAACACTTTCCAGTACTGGGCTTCTTCAAGCCTGCAAAGGCCACAACAGGGAAGAAGGTACAAGTAGTCAGTTTTAAGTCAACTGTACATTCTAGTCTAGACAGTGTAGGTTTTGCATTCGAAGTACAGACGAAGGAATTGTTTAAAAACTAAAGACTTAAGCATCACGTTCACGTGTGAAAACAGCCCTCAGTCTAGCCCGAAGGCTGAATGCTGTTCTTACAGTTCCGCTGACAGGCATGGGGAGGAGCTTCTTATTGGCTAACTGCTTTCAGAAAGGAGGGGCCGTTTCCGACTCTCGCTTTCCCTCTTCACCGCCTCCTTTCAGTCACTGCAAAATTCCTCCTTACAGCAATTTCCTTCCTTTCCGAGTTTTGCCTGGCAGAGGAATAAACAGGGTGGTGGCCCCCGCAATATCCATTATTCAAACACGTCCCCCCCGCCGTCTACAGGATTGGAAAAAGGATTCCTTCTCCCCGCGCCATCCTTTTATGAAATGAAATCTGGCACCGATGGGGGGGGGGAGCACACACTTTTAAAGACAACATTTTCATTCCGTTTACTAAGAGCATTAGAGGGCGCGAGGACGACTGTGAGAACTCAACACGCAAACGCAGAAATGAGCAAACATCCGCTTTTTAACTAGTAACACGTTTGAGTTATTTACCAAAATGTGAGTGTGGGTGATTTCCTACAGTAGAACCGTGCCAGTTTTCAATAAAACGGAAAAAAAAAGTCAGTCTAAAAGGGGAGCGGGGGGAGGCGGCTCGTGAATCAACACGAAGCGACTCAGCCTGCAAAAATGCAAAGGCAGCAGGGCGCTGTTAAAAATGGAGACAATCAATTTAAATCAAAGCAGACAGATGCAAGCCTGCCCAAACTAGAAGGCTTCTCGAGTTGGAAAACTCACACAAGTCCTATGCCGTCTAAGCAGCTGCTTCAGAACTTCGCGGAAAGGGGAGGGAGTGTGAGGCGGGGGGAGATGTTGAGTCTCGTTCTGGCTCTAGAAACGTGCTGTTAACTAGGTGGCCTAATTGCGTCGCAATGGAAAATGCACTTCAGGCGCGCGCTGTTTCATAACAGCTCGAGCAGTTTAAAGTATGGTGCCATAAACATCTGCGGGCTTGTGTGGGCGACGCTTTACTGTAACAAGGGCACATGGAAATAGGAAGGAAAGAAAAATTGGTATTTCC
Organism: Plestiodon gilberti rubricaudatus; assembly: GCA_026170595.1. Classification (NCBI taxonomy): domain Eukaryota; kingdom Metazoa; phylum Chordata; class Lepidosauria; order Squamata; family Scincidae; genus Plestiodon; species Plestiodon gilberti. The sequence goes on along the minus strand of JANXHW010000001.1, from coordinate 257,386,109 downwards.
ACTTCAGGCTAACCTTCTACCCCACAACTTCAGAAGAGCAGTGGGGGAACTGATTTAAACCGCAATTGCCTTTCCCTCCCAGATGCAAATTGCAGACTACGGCTTCTCTGTCTTCAGCGTCACGTTCCGATGCATGTGTCCCTATCGCAAACTCCAATCCCGCCAAAAGACGGCAGTGAAATGCAATCTAAATAAAGCGGGAAGCCACCCGCTAAAGAAACAAGAGACGGGAAAAGAGCCAAAAGATAAAAAGTGTACCATATAGAACCGGTTGAAAACGCCCCCCCCCCCTTGTAGCTTCTCACGTCTGAAAGGGAAAGAGCCCTAGGAGCTCTACTTTCAAAATCCGGTCACCTTTGCAGAAATATGATTTAATGATTTATCAATGTTGGAACCAAAAATCAGTAGCTGTGAAATTTGGCCCTCCGCCTGCCTCGTGGAAACAGTTCTTCAAAGGGGGGGGGGCATATACAGTACACAGAAAAAACCTCCAGAAAACCAGCGCTTACGACGTTTGTCCAGCAGGAAGTAGCTGAGTAATTCTGTGCTCAAAACACTTGTGAAAAATAACTTGCACCCCTCCCCGGCCCTCCCTTAACCTCCATATTCCAGTTTCACATTCATTCCGGGTGACAAGGAAGAACAACGTTTGCCAAATCCTTTATCTGATTGATTGATACCCCAGACTTATATTTGCATGGAAACAATTACTACTGAGTTTAAAAGGAACTTATTTCCAAGAAACCGTGCCCAGGTCCGGAGCCGTGAGGCTCGATCCCATGTATGCTCACTCAGGAGACAGTCCTGCAGAGGACAATTGGGCTTTCCCAAATCGGTGGGCATAAGATTTCAACTGCCCAAGCGATCAACGATACTTCTCTTCACGTGTCCACGTTCGGTGTTAAAAGTCTAGAATTAACTCCAAGTTGCTGCTTTTCTTTCCCTCTAAAAAACGAGGATCATTAAATATGGGCGACGAGGGGAGTATCAGGGCGCAGAAAACTGGTGCGCAACAAAAACAACAAAAGTTTTCTCCTCTTGCAGTGCCATTTGCAAGACTTGAGCCCGCCTTTAACAGAAGAGAGGGAGGAGGAACAGGCTGGAGTGCGAGAAGTGAATAGCGTCACATGCTGCATTCAAGTCCTGACAAAGAGTCTTATCGAACCCTTCCCTCCTTTCCTACTTGCCCAAACACTGCACTCCTAAAAACTTTTCTCCTTTCAAAATAACTCAGTTTAGAGTGTGTTTTTAGCAGCACAGTTCTACATGCCTACTCAGAATCGGTCCCTTGCTCCCAGATAAGCTTGTACTGTATAGGATTGTGGCTTGCAACTCATTCACCCCCCCTTTCCCTCCTTCACCCCCCCCCCCAAGTTTTTATGGGTTTGACCGCATGGGTGATTCACTCTTCACGTCAATCATCTTCCTCCTCCTCCTTCCTCATTTAAATGAATTTGGAGCTCCTCCCACGGGGCAAGGTCTGAAACTTTATAAATTGAGCTTTAAGCAAAGCTTTTTCTGGAAAGAGAGAGAAGGGAGAATTGTTGGAGCTGGAGGGGGTAAAAGGATTCCAACCCAGGGAAACTGGAGGCTGTGCCTTACAACACTGTGATTCATTTTATTTTTTATATAATTATTCCACTTTTCACCCTCTAGTTGAAGATGTCTACAGCCCTCGTGTCTCCAACCATCTTCGACCTGAGTGAAGTTTTATGCAAAGTAAGTTGCCTCCCGTATTCACTTCTAACGCTTTGAAAAAGTTTTTCGAGTGTGCGGGGTGGTGAAAGGGGAGTGATCGCTTATTCTGCCTCCGACATCCCTGACTCGTTTTTCTGCCATATTCAACAGCTAGAAAACAGAAGTTTGCTTAATGTAACTCAAGTTTTGTTTGGATTGAAGTTGGTCTGTAGCCCTGCTAAGTTTAGGGAGATTTCCTAGGAAGGCATGACTGAGGCTGGTTATATTGCCCTAAAATGCTTGGGTTGACTTTTTTTTTTAACTTAAAGCCTTTCCCTACTCGTGTTTGTAACTTTATTTGGCTCTTTAGAACTTCTTTCTTTCAAGGCGTTGACCATTGACTCCGTTTCCAAACTTTCAAGGTTGTTGCAGTGGCTCGCATGAGTTGTGTTCCCGAACTTTTGCTAAGAGCTCTCTTTCTAACGCGCTCAAAACCTTTGCTGTTGCTGCTGCTGCTTTAGCAGAACCCGTCCTTCCTCCCCGCCTTGAAAAGAGAGAGCCTTTCAAATGTGTTCTTAATTTGCGATTCAGTATAAGTTTCGTGGTAGCCCTCCATTTTTGCCTGGACCAGAAAGCGTGGCTACGATTGCTGCCTTAAAATTTCCTCTTCTTGGGGAAGGCGCCCATCCGCTTAGATTCTGCATTTGGAGTTAATGTCGTTTTTACAGATGTTCTGAACGTAAAATTAGGATTATTTGTGCATTCAGAGGTGACGCTCCTCCTTGCATTTGGAATAGCAAAATCGACCTCTGGGTCTCACTACGACTCTTAGCGCTTGTGTTGGAAAGCTTCTTGCTTGTAACGACTTCTCATCCTCATGCCCAGTTGTCTATTCGGGGTGGGAAAAGAAGCCTGTTAACTCGTCTGATCGTGTTGCTACGATTTTCCACAAGTCGGATCTGTTCTTGCTTTATGGGGGGGATGTTATTGGCTGTGTACCTAGGAGGAGGAGATTCTGGGGTGAGGCTTCTTAAAAATAACGTTTGCATGCAGTCACCCCGCCCCCAAATTTTGCAGTTGAAGCTGCTGCTTTTTACAGCCTGCAGTTTGCCTTCCTTATCGCTCTCATCCCACTCATATGGCGACTTTCTCGCGAGCTTATCTTTGTTTAGCCAAAGTCTCTGTCTGTGTGTATTTCTCCTATATGCTCATAACTTCAGTTTTAAAGGAAACAGTAATTGTACAGAGCTGCCTAATTGGTCAGAGCATAACGTGGAGTGGGGGAAGCTAACAGCTAGGAGTACTCCGTTCTTGAGAACAGCATGCGATTGAAATGGAATTGTGTTAAATTCTGAAGATGCAGAGGAGGTTCTGCCTTCTCAATAGTTGATGATATGTTCCAACCTGGAGCTGATCTGGGCGTTCTGCATTTCCCGCTTTATTTTTAAATGTGTTGAACACACAATGAGTGTGGGGTGTTTTTTTATTAAAGAATTCAAGAATAAACATAAAATATACCAAAACTCAAGTCTGGCCTCTTCCCATCTCCTCCCTGATGTTTTTGAGCAGCTTAAAACTGAGGCTGCAGACTTTTCTTTGCAGCCAAAAGGCTAATTGCAAAGGAATCTTCTTGTGGTTATGGGTGAAGTCTGGCATGGATCAGATGAAGTGAAATTCCTATGCAGGAGGTGGAGCGATGGGATTAATTTAGATTAACAACTAGCATGTTTCCCAAAGTCTTACACCTTCTTTCAGTTTTGTGCACACTTTTTTGTTCCAGAAACAGAAATTCTAGGACTCCAGAAAGGGATTTGCTTTATATAGCAGACTTAAAACTTGATTAAAATCATCTGTGTTCCCCTCCCCCCCTCTTTCCAAACTGAAGGGGCATTGTTCATACTCTGTGTGCAAAGAAATTGAAAGGTGACTAGCTAGGCCTTTGGGCATAAACTAATTTTCAGGTCTGAGACCTGGTCCGGACAAGTAGTGTGCTTTGGGGATGTGGCTGTTATGGTGGTTCTAGGAGTGGTTAGGTGAGGCACTAGCCTAAGGCAAAGAAACAAAGTGCATTTCATAGAGGCAATATAGGAGCAAGCTAGCCTGGGGCAAAGGCTGCTGTATAGCTGCATTGTTTACTGTGCTGCTTGGGGGGCATTTTGACACATGACCTTTGCATGAAAGGCATAGGGCACAAATCCCAAACATGAACCTTGCTTTTACCTGTACAAGTTTGTGGTCCAGAGATTTCTGGCAGGTCTTGTGTCTAATGACTTGGCAAATCTGTTGTGCAGATATGGAAAGAGGCTGAGGGTGGAGTGGCTGGGGTTGGGCTGCATCTAGAGATCTAGCTAGAAGATTCTGGAGAAACCTGAGTCGCTGACTGCCTTCCTGCTTTCTCTCTGCAGAGTAACAAGATGCTGAATTACAACCCTTCAGGTGTTGGAGGGTGTCTGTTGGACAGGAAAGCGGTGGGAACTCCGGCTGGCGGGGGTTTCCCCAGGAGACATTCTGTCACCTTGCCCAATTCTAAGTTCCACCAGACCCACCTCCTCAACAGCCTGAAGGGGGAGCCAGCCCCAGCACTGGGGCCCAGGGAGAATCGCATTCGGGATCGCTCCTTCTCTGAAGGTGGTGAGCGCCTACTTCAGCAAAAGCAGCCTGGTGGACAAGTCAACTCAAGCCGCTATAAGACAGAGCTGTGCCGCCCCTTTGAGGAGAACGGGGCCTGCAAATACGGAGACAAGTGCCAGTTTGCCCATGGCATCCATGAGCTGCGAAGCCTGACCCGCCACCCCAAGTACAAGACAGAGCTTTGCCGCACTTTCCATACCATCGGCTTCTGCCCCTACGGGCCTCGCTGCCACTTCATCCACAATGCTGAAGAGCGCCGGGCTGTAGCTGGTAGTCGAGAACCTGCCATCCCTGAAAGACCTCGCCTCCAACACAGCTTCAGCTTTGCTGGCTTCCCAAGTGCTGTTGCTGCCAGTGGGCTGCTGGACAGTCCCACTTCCATAACCCCTCCACCCATCATGAGTGCTGATGACCTTCTGAGCTCTCCTACTCTGCCTGACTGTGCCAGCAATCCCTTCACCTTCTCCAGCCAAGAGCTGACCAATCTCTTTGCTCCCAGCATGGGAGTCCAGGTGCCTGGTGGGGGTTCACCCACAGCTTTCCTCCTTAGATCCATGTCTGAGTCCCCCAACATGTTTGACTCGCCCCCAAGTCCTCAGGACTCCCTCTCTGACCAGGATGGCTATCTGAGCAGCTCGAGCAGCAGCCACAGTGGCTCGGATTCACCCATCCTGGACAACTCAAGACGTCTCCCCATCTTCAGCAGACTCTCCATCTCTGATGAGTAACCTGGTGTTGCCTCTTGGCCTCTTCCACCTCTTTTACAATGTTAAGCTTGTAATCTCTCCCCTTTACCCCAACTCCTCTCCCAAATCTCTTTGACATCTCTGGGTTAGATGTTAGCACAGATAGTCCACCTGCATAGAGTCTGCTCACTGGCTGAAACCATAAGTGCCAAATTGCAACAAAAAATGATAATCGTTTACAAATGTAGTGCCTTTTAACATGTTCACTGTGACTATATTACCTCTCCAGCTGCAGAGGGCACCAGCAGCCTTCACAGAGCTCTGTGCATTTCCAGATGTGCAGGGAATATCCGGAACCAGCAGCTCCCATCACTGGCCATGATGCAGGATCTTACCCTTTTCCTTGGCCAGTGTTTTGTAGACATATGGCACGTGGACACCTGTTAACATCAAACCCTTTCCCACCTTTAAAGACTAATCTTGCCTGAATCTGCTCAGGTCAACCAGAAGATCAGCTGAGAATGGACAATAACTGTAACATGCGTGGGACTTGGTGACTGGAGAGGAAAGCCACATGGACAAGAAAGACTTGCTTTTGGTGCTACAAGTTCCCCATGTCATGTGTGACATCTTTAAAAAAAAGTTAAAAATGGGGAGGGGTGTGTCTAACGGTGTTCATTCCACACATGCAAGTTCTGTGTAAGCAAAGTTCCCGTAGTCATAGCTTTAATGGTTTTTGCTCTAGAGTACAATAGACCTATCCATAGAGCACTCACGCCAAGCTTTTTATTTTTTATTTTTCTGGGTTTTAATTTTGTATAACTTTTCAGAAATTGGAGAGCAAATTTTGCTTGTCACTGCACAACAATATAAAGCTTATTTAACTTATCAAAACGTATTTATTGCTGAAACCTATGCTTTTTTGTTAATTTTGTTCATATTTATCGGGATGATGAATTCATAGAATATATTCTTTTATGTTTAAATTATGATCTTCCATATTAATCTTAAGATTGTGAAGTCTTTTTCCTTCTCCCTCCCCCACAGTTTAATATATTATACTACAATGACATTTTTGTAACTTTACACTTTTTGGTTATTTTATTTTTAAAAAATGAAAAATTAATTTAAAAAAATGCAACAGCTGTGTTTGGATTATTTATTTTAGATTGTTCCCCTTTTGTGTCTAACTGCAAATTGAGTTTAATGTGCTTCTTTGCCTCTCTTTGCCCCAACAAGGCCTTTCCCTCATGGAGTGAAATTCTGACCACTCTGATGTCATTGGAAGCTTTGTCGTTGACTTCAGCAGGGTCAGGATTTCACTACAGGCCTCTAGAATGTATACGCACAAACTGTGCTGTGAGACGATAAAAAGGAAGATTTGCTTGCTTCCTTTTTGTTTTGTTCGTAAGTACTTACAGGAAAAATCTACCCTTTGGTTTCAAGTGCCTGATCTGAAGACATTCCAAATGCAGTTTGTCTTTGCATTTCTGTATTCCAAGATTGGAGCGTTTCCTTTTTTTTAAGGTAAACATTACTGGCACAGAGAACGCATTGAATGTAACTTTTCCCATGACTGTTCACTACATTGCCTTTTTTCTTTTTTCCTTTGTGTGAGTTTATTTAAAAAAATCTTTTGTAACGACTGTTTGCAGTTTAAATTCAATAAAGCCCAAGTGTTTTTTCAAGAATTTGACAGTGAAACTGGTCTTGCTTCCAAAAAAAATTAATTTATCAGATCAAGATTCTGACTTGTCAAATAAACTCTCTTGCGCCAGAATATGTTAATTTTGCATAAGACTCTTTAATGCGCACCAACTTTGCTTATTATCTGAATCTGATTAGGCTGGACTTATAGTTTGCTCTTATCCTTGACTTTCATTTCTGCTCTTGAGGGGGATGGGTTCTCTTAATAAGGCAAATACTTCAAAATGCTTTTAGATATTGGAGCATGCTCGAGTTCTGCGTTAAGAGCATCTTGTATGGGTGGTAGAAATTATTGTCAAAATGCCAAACAGCACAGCCAAAGAAAGCATCAGTTCTGATCCAAACATTAACTTGCACTTCCAGGAATTGTTGAAAGTGAACCGTTGCTTTGGGGTACTTCCTCCCTTTACCAAATGTTGAAGAGCCCCAACTAAAAACCTTCCAGCACCCCATAAAGGCTTTTGCTATAGGACCACTCTTAACTGACTGTGCAAAAAAAGCCTGTGGAGCATGTGCTACACCAGTGCGGAGGCCTACAGCCCTTACTCCACCTCCCCCGGACCCTACAGCCACTGGAGCACATAAGTCCTGCACCTGCTAGTGCAGGGGTGGGGGGAGGGAGGGCCAAGTAGTGAGGGTGTGTGGCCGTGCTGGGAGGGGTTGAGGATATCGGTGGCGAGCTTGCTGATATTCCACACCTGTTCCTGGCGTGGACCACCCTTGCCCTGCCACCCTGGATACACATCTGCTGTAGAGCCGACATACATTCGATGAGGCCCATTGGGACTGGGCAGCCCTACACCCGGGGAAGGGGATGAACATCCTTCTCCCAAGGTGTTCCTGGGCTGTGCTGATGAGGCCCCGGAAGGGCGCAGGATACTGCAGCCAGCCCTAGGTGCTGGCCATGTGTCCTTACGCAGGATTGGGCTGCCCACCTTTTTAATGAAAGATTCCTCATACTTTTCAAATAAAAGATTCCTTTATGCAGTACATGTAGCACAATTGAGAAAACTGTATGCACATTTGCCATGTGTGCCTCTGGTATTTAGCATTTCCAGCGCTACCAGTTGCAAAGCAACAATGCAGAGAATGGAGTGAAGGATAGCTTCAAAAAGTAGGTTACTGTGGAGCAATACGTGTCCGGAACACAAACTAAACATGTCAACAATAGAGTCAGAGGGCAAGTGTAACAACAAGTGATAAGAATTTTATATAGCAGAACACATTTCTGCCAACATGTGTTGTTGAGATGAAAGTTGACACATGTGGGAGCATTGGAGAGGTACAGCAGCCTAACCTCTACTGCCATCCTCAGGCTTGCATATGCATGTGATTGCATGGACAAGGTAATATGTGAATTGGAAGAAGGTATTTATTGCCACAGTCATTGGAATTATTTCTTCAACAAGAACTGCAGCAGTTGTGTATAACTGGGTATGGTATGCTTGTGCTTCTGCCTGGCGCACTCATTTTTTCAGCAGCAGTGTGAAGAAGGAACCAGTTCTTGGTTACCTGGACCTTGGTGAAACTAGAAAAAGCATATACAGTACAGTACTGTATGTAGAATATATACCAGAGAGGTCTTAACCATGTTGGTCTGTTGCATCAAAACAGCAAAAGTCTTGTGGCACCCTTTAAAGCAGAACATGCTTAATTTTTTTTATGCCTCATGCATCCTCGGGAGAATTTTGAATTGCTCACAACCCCCAAAAAACTTGTTTAAAACTGTATTATATTTCAATTTGCTCTTTCCAGAAAGTGCATTGAACATGTATGGCAAAAGTGAAGCTTCAAAAAATTTTCAATCATAGAAAGAAACGTATCAAGGTAAAATATTTCTTAATTCTGGGAGTGCCATATGCATTCCTTAGGGGTGCAGGCCCCATAGGTTCAGAACCCCTGCCTTAAATGAAGGCATACGCTTTCATGAACTGCAGGATACTTTCTTAGATGCATTTTAAGTGTTGTATCCAGTTGGTTGTATATACACAGGTTCAGAGGAAAAAACGGCTATGGATGAAAAGGCTATAAAAATAAGTGGTGTAGTAGGACTGTGGCATTTTTATTGTCTCGGACTTTCTGGTACCGTTTGCATTTCACAACCTTTTTAACCATGTTTTTTCCCCACTGTGTGTCTTACTGACAACTGAGATTAATAACTCTCTGCATCTGACAAAAGTGGACCTTGGCTCGTGAAAGTTTATGCTAGAATACATGTGTTTTTAGGGTGCTACGATTCTCCTCAGAAGTGGAGCTCTTGTGATAGGGAAGCCTCTTAACTGGCTAAGCTGGTGTGTTGTCAGAATTTTCACAAGCATTTGACTTGTCAAGGGAATTAAGCTTCTAGCAACAGTATGTTTGCAGTCTAGATCCTGTGACAAGGAGAGGAAAGCTAATTGGCAGGGATTACAATCTCACACAGGCCTTGGGGACAGGTGCAAGCTGAGTAGAAAGCCAAGCTGCACAGAAAGAAGCTACAAGAGGTAAGAAAAGTTAAGAGAGCTCCAGAGGTTGCATGGCTGAAGGAAGAGGCTGTGATATTGGCGCCTGAAAGGAAGCCTAGCTAGAGCCAGGTCTGAAGAAAAGGGAGGGCAAGCAAGAGTTCTAGGTAAGGTTAAGGAGGGGCTGATCAAAACTCATTTCCTCCCAGCCCACAGGTGTATGCATTTAACTCCTGTTGCGTATATACACCCTTGGGTAAAAATGCCTTAAAATGATGTGCCAAAAAAAAACACCCCAAACCAACTCCTTTTAAAAGGACAGGGGGAGCTGTGGTGAGCAAAGTGCTAGGGAGGTGGCTGGGAAACGTTTTTCCAGGGAAAAGTGCATATCCTTGAAATTGCAATATATTTTTGAGCAAGGATTAGACATAAAACCCAGTGAAGTTGCTTAAAAATACAAAGTAATCCTGGAGATTTTAACAGGACCTCCTCGGCTCAATGACATGGTTATGTTGGGTGAAAAAGTTCCCCAGGAATAGCTTGGGTCAGAGTTGGCAACTCTAGCTAGAGATGGACCTGTACCTTCTGTGCTCTGGAGAATGGGCAAAGGCAGCAACAGAAAGGAGCCGAAGCTCAGCCCAAGCATGGTAACCGTTAAGGCAAAACTGGGCTTGATAGAGGACATCTGTCCACTCACATGTTTTGTTGTTAATTGCTATTGCAAGTTGCAATGGAGACACTTACACAAGCTGCATTTAAGAGTTTTAAAGGCCTGCTCTAAACCAGATTATTAGAGGATAGAATTGCCTTGCCTAGTACTGTAAACTTGTTCTAGATCTGTAACTGTCTGGTTGACTAAATTGTGTCTGGTCTTTACAAAAGCCTACACTTATTCCCTAGACAACCTCTGTTTTAAAAAGGTCTTTAAAACATCCCAAATGAATACCTGCTGTGCTTTGATTGAATACTAAGGCTAGAAGGGCTGTTGATTTATAGACCCTCCCCCTCGACAAACCAATGGGGGGTCTAAAGGAACCCACTACAATGTTTAAACATAGCCAAAGGCGTTAAGGAACACAGTTCTGCAATAACAAGGGAGGAAGCAGGACTGCGGGTCCGTTGCTGCCAGGCGTGTGCGGTTTATTATGTTTCCTCATGGGTATAACAGAACTCCTATTTGCTGCTGTTGGTGTTTTATGGGCCAGTCTGAGTTGGTTTGGATTTAACTGATTGCATTGCACATATTTTGAATTCCACCATTTCATTTTCAGGTTTTCTTCTCTTTTCCCAACTTCCACATTTTGATTCTTGAACAACTATAAACTGCAAATCTCTCAAACTGTTTCAGTTATACTGCTGCTTTATAGGAACCCAAAGGCTGGACATGGGAGCTCTTGCTATTTTAATACCTGCTACAAATTAATCCCTTTTTAATAGCTTCATTTTATATTCCCTGCCATCACTCTCTTGCTCAGCACACTGAAGTGAAACTTCCACTTAGCTGTCTGGATTCTTCTGCTGTCTAACATCTGGCTAACATCTTCCAAACTGCCAGGGCAATTGTTTGTCTCTCCTTTCTGAATCAGTGGAAAAATAATTAGAACCAGGAAAGTCCAGTTGTTTAAATTCTACCATACTCTGCTGGCCATAACAGAGGTGTAAATGCTTTATGGCTTCTTTATTTTTTCTGCTATAGCGATTTTAATTTTCAAAGTGCTTCACAATCCCATTCAGCATTCTTCAACAAAGTTGTCAGAGCATTCACTGTTGCTTCCTGCTGGGCAAAGGGGCACTTTTTAAAGCGGAGCTCCTCTTATACTTGGCAGGGAGAGGGCAAATGTTCCCCTTCACCCCAGCATGGTGTCTTTTCCAGTGGCTGTTGTTGGCGTCTCTTTTGCATCTTGGATTGTGAGCCACTGTTACCCCTGGTGTGCGGCCACTGTTACCCCTCCATGCAGCTCAGAGCTTGGCTACCCAGAAGTTGGTGATGACGTGGTGACCCCGTCACTGAACGTTTGGAGACCCCACTCCACAGCAGCACAGCCACGAAAGGGCTCCACACTGCATGCGCAGTTCTTACAGGGAACACTGTTGTGAGCTCTTTGGGGACAGGGAATCATTTATTGATTTATTTTGTTATGTAAACCGCTTTCTCTGCTGAGCTGCACTGTCTTTTCTCCATACAGTACTCCCCCCATATCCACTGGGAATATGTTCCAGGCCCCTCCGTGGATACTTGAAACCGTGGATAGGAGCAAACACCCCCTCCATGGTTTCTTGAGGGCCCCCCCACCCTGCCTCCCCTGCAGGCAGGCATGCTTGCCCCCCAGCTCTTATTTTTCTTTCAGCAAGCTTTGTTTCTTCCTTAAAACAGAGAAGCAGCCTCCATTGCAGGCAAGTAGACCGAGACTAAGTCTTAGAGAGGCTCTGCAAGGGTTCTGTTAACCTTGCAGAGCCTCTCTAGAACTTATTCTCATTCTACTTGCCTGCAATAAGCAGCCAGAGGCTGCTTCTCCTGTTTGTTTAAGGAAGAAACAAAGCTTACTGGGGAAAAAAGTAAAAGCCGGGGGGGGGGGAGGGTGTCCCCGTGATCCATGGAAAACTGAAACCATGGATAGCGAATCCGTGGATATGGGAGCCCACCTGTAGTTGCTTTGCTGTTTGACTACTACAGCATTCAGAGTGAGGTGCAGACAACATACTGTACCAAGGTCTTGATTGCTTCTTATACACCTACTTCAAAGCTTAACCATTTGTAAGTACAGGTGGGCCCCCATATCCGCTGGGGATATGTTCCAGGCCCCTCCGTGGATACTTGAAACCGTGGATAAGAGCGAACACCCCCTCCATGGTTTCCTGAGGGTCCCCCCCACCCTGCCTCCCCGGCAGGCAGGCATGCTTGCCCCCCCCCCCCGTAGTCTCGTTCTACTTGCCCGTAATAAGCAGCCAGAGGCTGCTTCTCCTGTTTCTTTAAGGAAGGAACAAAGCTTACTGGGAAAAAAGTAAAAGCCTGGGGGGGGGGGTTCCCCATGATCTGTGGATAACTGAAACCGTGGATAGCGAATCAGTGAATATGGGGGCCCACCTGTACTCTGTTTCTGGGGGTGTTCTCCTTCCAGAAGGAGTTACGAAGAGAGCAATAGTGGGTTTGTGTCTGCTCTTTCAGAGTAACTACATAATTGTTGCTATACTATTATTCCTTTAATTTGCAGTACTGGAGGCACTTTGCAGATGTTAATTATTTTAGAACTCAGGAAGTAAAGGAACTTGTTTATATTTGCCTACAACAACTGATTTACTTGGTCAAAGATGTGTAATGAGTCAGCAGAAGATCTAGAAATAGGATTTAGAACCCTGACCCTTCCCCTCTTTCCATCTCAAGTCAACAAGAAATATTTCCATGAAAAGCTGAGGATGATCGGGATGAACAGATGCCAGCGCTGATTCACAAGGCAAGGATGTAAAACTGAAACTGCACAGACATAGGGGTGGGATGAAGACTGAAAGCTGTGCCTTGTGGAGAAGAGGTGAAACAGCTTTATTCTGGAAAAATACCCTTAATACCCTACAGCATTGAGGAAAAGAGCTATAGAAATATTAGCAGTATTTTATTACAATATTTACAGTGCAATCCTCTACTCAAGTAAGTTCTATTGAGTTCAGTACAACTTACTCTGAGGTAAGTATGTACTGTATAGGATTGCCTTGTTAATTGCTTTGTACCAAAGCATCACACTCCTGACCGCCAGTCCACATTTTGTCTTTACTGGATACTTTTGTTCAGTGTTCTTGGCAGTCAGCATATCTTCATTCCATTTGCATGACAACTGGGCTTACTGTTACCTTAATTCCCCCACCCCCACCTTGCTCCTGTTTCACTGCTGTCTTTACATCCTCCAGGAGTGTATCCAATTGTTTGCCTTCATACTCTGTTGCAATGAAACCAATGCTTCCAACTTTCACAATTACAGTACAGTATATAGGCCTCTTTTGAGATAAAGAAGCGTTTCCTCGTTCACTGTTCTAAATATGAGCCATGTTTCACCTATATCCTGTTCAGTTTGTTATCACAATAAAAACTTCTACTTGTGGTAGGCCAGAAAGTTAGAGGAAAAGGTTCAAGCATAGTTTTCTCTCTGATGTACTTATTTTCTATGCATAGGGAAGTTGTGTTTTTTTTTAATGTTGGGGTGGTGTCTAGTCAAACATGTGTGCCCTCCCCTCCCAACATGCATTCTAAAGTGGTACAGCTGCAGAAGGACTGTACCACACACTTTTCTAAATGGGGGAAAAGGCTGTGAGTGCTATAGGCGCAGAGCCCATGCCCTGCATGCAGAAGATTCCAGGTTCCATTCCAGGCAGCGGTGTCACTGGAGGGGGTGGGGGTGGACCGCCGTGGGTATCACCCCAGAGAGGGGTGACACTAAAATGACTACTATTCTATTTGTTACCAGTTGTGCAAAAACGCACCACTGGTAGAAAATGGGTTTTTTCTCGATCCCCGTCTTGACTCACACAGGGATCACATTTCCCAGAAGGCCTCCACATTGTGTGGTCTGGTATGGGAGAAGGTTCAAGGGGGTAACACCATGATATCTCGCCTCGGGTGTCACCAACCTTAGTGACACACACCCCTGGTTCCAGGTTCACTTCAGGTAGGGCTGTAGAAAAAGAACCACCTGAAACTCTGAGGAGCTATTAGACAATACTAACCTATGGCACAATCCTAGGCAGTGTGCACACTGGCATAGTGTGTGCTGCACCAGTGCTTGCCATCGCAAAAGTGCCATAAAGCACTTTGCAGCGGCATAGCAGTTGCTGGCACTGGCCTGCTGCACAGGCACAAGGAGTAGCACGTGCCGGACATGATGAGTTCCACGCTGAGCAATGTGAGGGAAGGGGCGGATCGGGTCTGGGAGTGGGCACAGCGGCGTGCTCCACATCCTAACCCACTTTCCAGGCCTGATCTGCCAATATGGGGCAATGCGGACTTGCACCAGCGATTGCACTCGTGCAGGTCTGAGTCGCCCTATTGCGGCTGCTGGGGCTTGCCCCGAGGCAAAGGAACAAATGTCCCCTTACCCCCCCCCCCCGCGGAGACCTCCAGCAGCTGAAATTCCTGTGCAGGATGCAACGTAGTCGGTGCCGGTGTATTGCTGCACAGGAATTTGCGCTGGATTGGGCTGCTAGATGGACTAATGGACTCAAAAGAAGGCAACTTTTACATGAGTAAATCTGCTAAGAAAGTCAGGAGAACTGCGTGGTTTCTAGAAATGTTGTTTTCCTTTGGAGGTGAAACAAGATCTTTGTTGTATTTTGTAGCATGGATAAAGCACCCCATTATTTTGTGTTGCTTTGCTCACCACAGAGATTAAATCAATTCTATGCTGAACTGTGATGAAAAATTGACAAATTTGTTGATGCTTAAAACAAGAAGCATAAGCCCACCTTTGATATTAGAAATAAGTTAACTGTCTGCCTGTTTTATAGTTAGGTACAGCAAAATCCTTGAGTCCCCTGATAATGGCCTTCATCACTCTTTTTTCTTTGTTTTGTTCCAACCAATCCTGAATAATAGGATAATGCTAGTCTGAGAACTCCACTGTGAGGGAATAAAAGGTCAGGTCTTTTTATGGATTAGGAACTGGTTGAAGACCAGGAAACAGAGGGTGGGAGTAAATGGGAGAGTGGTGAAAAGCGGTGTGTCCCAAGGATCGGTCTTGGAACTGATGCTTTTCAACTTGTTCATAAATGACCTGGAGTTAGGGATAAAGTAGCCACGTTTGCAGATGGTACTAAACTTTCAAAGGTGGTGAAGTCCAGACTGGATTGTGAAGAGCTCCAAAAGGATCTCTCTAAACTGTTACTGGGGGAATTGGCAGCAAACTGGCAGATGTGCTTCAAGTGTAAAGTGATGCACATTAGAGCAATAAATCAAAAATTCACTTATATGCTGATGGGTTCTAAGCTGTCTGTGATGGATCAAGAGAGGGATCTTGGGGAGGGGGTTGGACAGCTCAATGAAAGTGTTGATCCAGTGTGTGGCGGCCGTAAAGAAGGCCAAATCCATGCTCAGGGTAATTAAAATAGGGATTGAGAATAAAATGGCCAATATTATTATGCCATTGTACAAATTGATGGTAAAGCCACATCTGGAGTATTGTGTCCAGTTCTGGTCGCCACATCTCTAAAGGGATATAGTGGAACTGGAAAAGGTGCAGAAGAGAGTGACCAAAATGATTAATGGGCTGGGGCAACTTTCTTATGAGGAAAGGCTACAGCATTTGCGGCTGGGGGTGCCTGAGGAGGGACATGATTGAGACATATGAATGGGATGTATAAAGTGGATGGAGGGAAGTTATTTTCCATCTCACACCACACCAGAATCGGGGATATCCACTAAAATTTAGTGGTGGGAGAGTTAGAACAGACAAAAGGAAATACATCTTTACCCAGTGCGTAATTAATCTGTGGAACTCCTTGTCACATGATGTTGTGATTGTGTCTGGCCTAGATGCCTTTAAAAGGGGATTGGACAGATTTATGGAGGTAAAGTCCATCACAGATTACAAGTCATGATGACTATATGCAACCTCCAGGTTTTAGAGTTAGCCTATCTCTGAATGCCAGATGCAAGGGAGTGGCAACACCATGCAGGTATCTTGTTGTGTACTCCCTGAGGCATCTGGTGGGCCACTGTGAGATACAGGAAGATGGACTAGATGGGCCCTTGGCCTGATCCAGCTGGGCTCTTCTTATGTCTCATATGAACATATGAAAGTCCTCTCTCTCTCTCTCTCTCTCCCCCCCCCCACTTCTGAAATCATCCTTAGGCCATGTTCACATGAACAGGAGGTTCGATTTAACACTCTAATTCTTCTTATTGATAGAGCAGCTGTGAAGTAAGGGGAAAGTAAGATTATTTTTATAAGAAGAGTACATTCCCCTGCATCTGAACTGTTTGTATAAGCTGTGTGTGGTTTACTCCAACAGTGCCTCTCTCCATAGTGGAGAGGACTCCTACGTTAGAAGGCAAATGAGAAAAGCACTATGAGATAGCCTTGCATGATTTCATATGTACCTTCTTGTAGGAAATATTAGTGTAAAAATGTAAGACATAACATTCTGACAAAAATAAAATGGTTAAGTAGTACCCAGTACTATCTTATCTTTTTATTTGAATACAGCCTTAGGATGGGTTCACACGTGCATGTTCATTATTCAATTACCATAACATCAAGTGATGATGTTGTATAAGTGTGAAACATGATGGCCACTAGCTAAAATGGCAGTAAAAGGAGATTAGGCAAATTAATAGATGACAGCTCTATCAATGGCTGGTAGTCTTTATGGCTATCTGCTACCTCTAGGTTCAGAGGGAGTAAGCATCTGAATACCAGTTGCAGGGGAGCAATGGCAGGAGGTGGGGTATGTCGTCTTCATCTCCTGCTTGCGGACTTTCAGTGGTATCTGGCTGGACACTGTGAGACACAGGATGCTGGACTGGATGGGTCTTTGGGCTGATCCAAAAGGCTCTTCTTATGTTCTTATTAGGATTCTTGTTCACCAAACACCAAAACACCAGAGACAGAACTTTCACACCACATCAGACACAATTTTTTCAGCTGAGGCAATTCACACATTCAGCTGTGAGTCACTGAGTGATGAATTCCAGAGGTACTAGCCATCTTAGTCTGTCCCAGCAAAAACAACAAAGTGTCTTGTGGCACCTTAAAGGCTAACAGATTTATTGCGGGGGGGGGGGGAGCTTTATGGACTAGGGTCACCTCTGTGTTTCCATGCTGACCTCAAAGTTACAAGACTTGGACAAAGAAATCTTCAAAAGGAAGCTTCAGCATGAAATTGCCAAACTATAATTTATCAGCAAATAGAGTAAATTAATTTGGGCTTAATTGGAACTGTGGGATTCCTTCCTACTACAGCTGTTAAATTAGCACAGTATACTTAGAAAAATAACATTATCTTGAGATTCCTGGGGGGGGGGGTATTTCAAGGTCATCAGGATGGCATCGCCCCCTGGCTGAGTAAGCAGGGTCAACCACTAAATTTGCCTTGTGGAGAGGGGCTGCCTCTACCCTACCTTCTGCAGAGCAATTGGGTCTTTGCAGAGCTCCTCAGAGCCTTCTATTAAACAGGGGTTGAGCAGCTGCTTGATTGTGGTCAGGAGCTTCAGGTGTGGTGGAGACAGGAGAGCTGGCAGTGCCATATCTGTGCCCTGATTCCCTTCTTGCCATCTAGGGCAGGTAGGGAATGTCACAGACCTCTGTTAACATAAGAGCCTTGCTGGATCAGGCCAAAGGCCCATCTAGTCCAGCTTCCTGTATCTCACAGTGGCCTCACCAGATGCCTCAAGGAGTATACAGCCAACAAGATTTCCTGTTGTCACTCCCTTGCA
This sequence comes from Plestiodon gilberti rubricaudatus, assembly GCA_026170595.1. Classification (NCBI taxonomy): domain Eukaryota; kingdom Metazoa; phylum Chordata; class Lepidosauria; order Squamata; family Scincidae; genus Plestiodon; species Plestiodon gilberti. The sequence continues at coordinate 257,368,551 of JANXHW010000001.1, read as the reverse complement.
CCTGGCACAGAGAGAACCTACTTCTAAAGCCAGGAGGTTGCTTATGGCTTGTAACCTGTGATGGTCCTTTCCTCCATGAATCTATCCAAACCCCTTTTAAAGGCATCCAGGCCAGGTGCCATCACCACATCGTGTGGCAAGGAGTTCCACAGATAAATTGCACGCTGGGTAAAGAAATATTTTCTTTTGTTCGTTCTAACTCTCCCTCCACTCAATTTTAGTGCATGTCCCCTGGTTCTGGTGTTGTGCGAGAGGGAGAAGAATTTCCCTCTAACCACTCTCTCCATCCCACGCATAATTTTACATGTCTCAATCATGTCCCCCCTCAGGCGCCTTTTTTCTAGACTGAAAAGCCCCAAACGCTATAGCCTTTCCTCATAAGGGAGGTGCTCCAGCCCACAAATCATTTTGGTCGCTCTTTTCTGCACCTTTTCCAATTCTACTATATCTACTGTTCTCTACCCCCCCCCCCCCACTGTTGCTGCTGGGATGTCAAGCTGGACAGTTGCCACATCAGAGGGGGAGACAAAGGACAGCACTGCCTCAGGGAAAAGCATGAAATGCCGATCCCCACCACAGGAGGGCTTTTTGGCGCCAAACAGATGCCAAGCAAAGTAAACCTTTGAGAGGTTGAGTAAGAACTGAAGCTCCCCTCTCCCCTATGTCCTTTCCCAGGCTTAATGGACTTGGGCTTACTTCTTGCTCTCTGGAATGAGTGCCTTTGTGTCTCAGGAGAAAGGAGCAATCACTTTGGAATGGTGATGGTAGGCCTTGTGATTGTTGCATGGCCTAGTTCTCCTTTCTCTTAAGGGAAAAGGAAGTAGTATAAGTATAAGCACCTCCTCCTCAGCTCCCCATCCATGCCGAGGAAAGATGGGCTGGTTATCCAGGCTAGCGCTCTCGGTCAAGATAGCTAAGGTTGCTGCCTGGTTTGAGGGCATGGGGGTATTGTGCCAAGTCAGGCTGAATTGGTCACATTCCCACACCTGCCTCCTCCAGGATATGCTGTTTTTCATTCTATAACCAGGTCATAGTCCAAACACCTCTTCTGATAGGTTCCTTCAGTCATAAACTGTCCCTGGAGTGGTGATCATAGCTTTGGAGGCTGTCCAGTGGTCTCATCTTCTTGTCTTACCCGGACAGGTCAGTCATCTTCAGAGACACCAGCCCCTTGGTTGGAGTGTCCACTCAGGAAACAGAATGGCCTAAGTGACACGGTTGTGGTCAGAGCCCTTGAGGAGCAGAAATTGGCTAGGACTTCAGACAATCAATCTGGTTTTGCTGGTCTGGATCCAAATAGTCTGGTAGCTGTTTGACTGGGAGTGTTATACACCCCCTCCACTTCCTCATTTACCTGGGGTACTCAGAATCCCAGGGCAGTCAGCAGAAAGTGGCCTGGGTGGCCTTCATTAGTGCACTTGCCAATAGGTTTCTGGTCTGGTTGAACTGTCAATTCATCAGTCTGAGATGATCCAATCACAGGGACCTCTTTTCCAGGGGCCCATAGTCTACCCATTTGTTTTTTTTTTCATCTGACAGTCTGGCGGCGGAGTGGATATACTTCAGCACACAGTGTCCATGTACAGATGGTGAACATGCTTTTGGTGTCTTACTAACCATCTATCAACAACATGTATGGCTATATATATGGGGGACGTTCCTCTCTAGGTGTACACAAGGAAAGACATTACAAGTTCCCATGTCTGGGTGGTTTTGTGACTTCCCTATATGTAGACCCAGACAAGGACTTTAGTATAAACACACTTAGGCATCTGTTGGATGCACCAAATAGCATTCTAGCTGTCAGAAGTGGATCATCCTCTCATCCTCTCTTGGAAAGTTTGGGATAGGGGCAATCCTTTTAATTTTTTTATTATTTGTTTTTGGTGTACGGTGTTCCAACATGGACTCTGTATTGAATGTATGTAACATTAACAATGTATGTTAACAATGTCAACAACTTAACAAGATGTGTGTTAACAAATTTAAAAATGGTTATACTTTTCAATCAATATTAGGTTAGACTAGCCTCTGCCTTGCAGTCTGGTTTGGGAAGATGAAGCATCTCCTTCCTGTGAAGAGGCAAACCCTGCTTGACCCTGCTTACTCAGCCAGGAGGAGGTGCCACTCCAATGATCTCAGAATGCCCTCCAGGAATCTCAGAGAATAGAAATTCACAGTAAGAATTGTCTGCTGTTGTAAGTAAGTCCTTCCATTCTTATCTTGTATTCATTTAGACTCTGCACAGAAAAGTTACAGACCTACGACATTTCATGTTCTTTTGGCCCTACTGTTTTTGTCCCCTCCGTACCTGTGTATGTATGCGTGTATAATCTGCCAACTGCAGATAACCCTTCATATATCTGACAAAATGGACTATAGTTCATGGAATTTGTAGTTCTATGCATCTGTTATGCTAAAGGCTTTATGTTGGGTTATGCTGCTGCTGTTGATGATGATGATGATGATGATGAATAAAGTGATGGACATGTGAACCAGCCCTTAGTGTTCTCATAATGAGGAGTACTTGTGATAAAACCTCAAGGCAGATGTCGTATACCCATTCCTAGCCTTAACATAGTCCCGGAAATGACCGGGACAATCCCGGTTCGGGAGCCCAATTCCAGGCTCCCGGCCGGTCTCCTCATTGTCCCAGCCAGCTGGGACTTTTTTAGGTGCTCTCCGGCCTCGTCGCGTATTTGCAACGAGGCCGGAGAGCTCCCAGCCTTGTTGCGTATTTGCGTGAGACTAGGAGCTCTCCGAAACAGCCCGAGTTCACTCGGGCTGTTCCAGAGAGCTCCCAGCCTCGTCGCATATTTGCACGAGACTGGGAGCTCTCCGAAACAGCCCGAGTTTACTCGGGCTATTCCGGAGAGCTCCCAGCCTCGAGGGAGGAAGTCCCCACTCCCGGCCACGCCCCTGGCCACGCCCCCAGTCCCGGCTGTGTACCGGCCAGTATCGCTTCTGTCCCCCCCTGCATTGGGGGGGGATCTGGTAAGGCTACCCATTCCCAATCTGCTATGAATGGTTCATTTATATTCCCACTACCTGCCCCAAATAGTCATGACAATAAAACAACAGAAACCTTCTAGCTACCACACGACCACATTTATAGTGATTCGGGGGGGGGGATCGGGGGAGGGGGAAAGAGAGCAAGATAAAAGGTGACAAGAAGAGGAGGTGGGAAGAGAAAAACAGTAGTCCTGACTCGCGAGTCCTACCTACATTCAGCCGGTGATAGCTTGTCTAGGTTTGGTCTGTTCGCCAGATATAACAGTGCATCAGCACCAGGTGGGGCATGTCAGCACATGGTGCAAACATTTGCTTGCTCTAGCATGCCCTGTTCCCACAGGTTAATCCTCACCCTCCTTCCCATGCAACACAGCATCACATGGCCCCAAAAAAGCTGTACAGAACTGTATGTCCTCCTGGGTGTTTTTAACCACACATTTCCTCTTACTAGTTTATTTTGTTTCTGCTCTGGAGCTGAGGCTTGACTGGTGGTGGAGGGCGTGGGTTTGTGGCACTGACTAAACATACCACTTCTTCAGGCAGAGTGCTGCTTCAGCAGTCACACATGTACTGTTTTCCAACCCAAGTTGCAGCTGTCACAGAACGGATCTTTAGTGTAGCTGATAAGAGGCATACCAGACAAAACCAAAAGACTCTGTATAGTCCGTTGTCTCATTTCCAGCAGTAGCCAATAGGAGGAAGGCTCCTGACTTCCAGAAAACGTTCCCAGTTTGGAACGTTGTTCTGTGGAAAGGAGAAAGAATATAATTATTTAGCCTGAAGAGGAAAAAAAATACAACATGCAAAGTTTATTACAGGGGTTCAGCTGACCTCATGGCTTGGCTGCCCTGGCTGGTGCCCTTCCTGTTCCAAGACAAAAACGTCTCTCTCTTGCCCCGACTGGTTGGCCCATTCTACTTTTGAAGATCATCATGTAATAATAACTGAAGTTCCTGAGGAGCTAACTACTCTTCAGCCCCTGCGATAACAACACGAGGGAAAGATGATGATAGGAATCCCCGTGTTGCTCTCATAATGTGCAGTCTGACCTCAAGCATGCGTATAAATAAAGCAGCTGTTTGATGGACAGTACTCAGAGGCGCCTAGGGATGTTCCCTGTTTATGAAGTACTAGACTTTCAGACAACATAAAATTCCCTGACCAGTGAAGCCAACTTGTTCAGTTTGTAATGCTTGAAAGTACCTTCCAGAACTTTTCTATGGGAACTCTACTGTGGTGTGCTGAGAAGTGTTGCACTATGAGTGATATAGAAAGGACAAAAGTAAAGAGGAAACAGAGTAAAAGAAGGGTTTTAACCAGGTAGTTAGTTAGTTAAAGGAAAGTCCTTAACTCAGGTGGTGAAGCCAGGCCCAGCCTAAGTTGAAGTGGTGCTCTTTTTGTTTTGTTTTGATATGACCCCGGCCCCGCCCTCCTCCACAGCCCACTCAGCCATTTCTTCAGAACTCTTTTTAACACTAGGTATGCTCAGTCACCTAGCCTGTTTAAAGAAGCAACTGGGTGGGCAAGGAGTGAGGAGGTGGTTGCATGGTGATCCAGAGGCCCCTGCCCCACTCCCTTTATCTCGGCCACCTCTTGTTCCTGTCCAGCCATTTTTCAAACAAACAAGTGGGGCAGAGCATGCTGGGAACTGAGGAGGATTCTATTCACAGCATGCTCTGCCTAGCCTGATTGTCTGAAGTGGGCTGGGTGGGAAACAAGGCTGCAGAAATAAGGGTAAGTGGGAGTTGCTCTCCAGCCCATCACCATCATCACCTCTGCCTCCTCCTTGCCCTGCCCAGCCACTTCTGCAGACAAAGACTGAGCTCTCCATTCTAAACATTGTAGAGATTTATTCTGAGCCCTAGCACCACTGTTCCTGTAATAGGCATGGACAACAGCATTCATCCATTCATCCCTGCATCAAACCTACAGAACCTTGTTGTTGAAAAGGTAAGCTGGTCCCACAAGAGGCTTCCTAGACACAGCAACTGAATATTGCCCTTCCTGAATTTCCATTCAGGCCTTGATATCACACCTTAGTAAGCCACCTTGGAAACTGTGGACGCAATCCAAACCTACTTAGGCCGCAGTTGTAACTAGCAGCCCAGCGAGAACGGGAGGCCCCAGAACGGAAAGGGGATTCAAATCCCCTTTGAATTCCCCTTTTGGAGGGGATTTGAATCCCCTTTCCGTTCTGGGGCCTCCTGTTCTCGCTGGGCCGCTGGTTATAACCGCGGCCTAAGTAGGTTTGGATTGCGCCCTGTATAACTCAAAGGTGGGATAAAAATGTTTCAAATAAGAAAGTCCTCCTTGCTCAACTTTAGCTTTTATAGCCCTGTCACCCGATGTTGTTGTTAAGTCGTGTCCGACCCTTCGTGATCCCATGAACCATATCCCGCCAGGCCTTCCTATCCTCCACTATCTTCCTGAGTTTGCTCATTTTCATGTTCGTTGCATCGGTGATGCTGTCCAACCATCTCATCCTTTGCCTTCCCCTTCTCCTTTTGTCTTCAATTTTTCCCAGCATCAGAGTCTTCTCCAGAGAGTCCTCTCTTCGCATTAGGTGGCCAAAATATTTGAGTTTCAGCCTTAGTACCTGTCCTTCCAGGGAACAGTCAGGGTTGATTTCATTTAGGATTGACTGATTTGATCTCCTAGCAGTCCAAGGGACTCTCAGGAGTCTTCTCCAGCACCACAGTTCGAAAGCATCTATTCTTCGGTGCTCAGCCTTCCTTATGGTCCAACTCTCGCAATCATACATTGCTACTGGGAACACCATCGCCCTGACTATACAAACTTTTGTTGGCATGGTGATGTCTCTGCTTTTTACTATGCTGTCTAAATTTGCCATAGCTTTCCTTTGCCACCCGATAGAAGAGGGCAAAGCAGAAAAGTAACATGATCTGGATGGACTGGCTAATAACTAGGTCACAGTGGATCTTGAGAGCCAACGCTGATTTAGTTGTTCACTGCTTGACCAGAAACCTTATTCACTACCTGTGGCATAATGGTCAAATGTACTCTGCTGGTCCATAAACCAGCAGCAGCAAGCAAACAAACAAACAAAAACCATTCCACCATTGAATAAACTATTTTTAACACTCTCAAGACACAGGCTGCAATCCTATGATACTTACCTGGAAGTAAGTCCCGCTGGATCCAGTGGGACTTACTTACTTAGCTGGAAGGCTACTTCTGAGTAAACATACATATAGATAGTAAATATACATTGCTCTGTTAAACACATTTTGTACACGGAGATGCCATGCAAATGGTTTGCCACGTGTTGGCTCACAGAGGGGGAGGGAATGTAATGAATGCCACATGGGGCTAGAAGGCTCCCATCATCAGCAAACTGCTCTTGCTGCCTGCTTAATTACCTCTGTCCTCCTTACTGAACTCCTCTTGAGCCCAGGGCTGTGAGGAAAAAAAAGACAATGGTAAGGTTGGTTACCTAAAGATAAACTCCCTCTCGGGCTTTTTGGCCTAGGACCTCAGGAAATGGTTGTTCCATGCGCTGACATAATTACTTCAGCCTGGCCACAAAAACAGGCCTACAATCCTGTCTCCCAGCTGAAATTGGTGTTGGATTCTGGGCAGTAGCCATTCCATTTTCAGTCCTCCCACTTGTGCTACTAGTGACATGCAGTAGGAACCAAAGAGTTTCGTAAGCTATTGTATAAAGGGAAGCAGTTCGGGTGACATTCAGAAAGGAGAAAGCAGATCAGAAGCCTTTTTCTTGTTAAGTAAGTGTTGGCCAGACATAAAACTGCTTAGTTTCACAGTCCAGACTCTATGTGCATAATTCGACAAAGTTTGTAGCACAAATATTACAACACTTCCAGCTGCTATTCTAACACCTAATCTTCCTGCCCTCTGCAGTGTGAAGTCAGAGCCTGCTAACGTCTTCCAGCTGTATGTTGCAGAAGATGTGAAGGAGGAGTGCATGATAAATCAGTACCAGCAGCAACTCCCCCTCCCTTGATGGGGACGGTGGATACAACTCCCTAATCTTCCACAGGCTGTGGATTATATACCCAGAAGAAGCAGTAGAGAAACTCCAAACACAGACATGTGTCATATAATGGAGATTATTCAACAGAAAACAAATTCAGTGTCAGAAGGTAACATGACTGGGTCACTGAAGTCTGTTGTTCCTTTTAATTCAGTGGAGTTATTTTATACTTCAATCTTTTTCCAACTGCCAGGTTCTCTGGCTTTTGAGTCATTTTTAAAAAGGCTGTTTTTAGCTGTGTGGTGATGAAATAGTAACTGAAAAAACTGTGGCTTTTGAGGGATGTGTGATTGTTGGGTTAGGGAAGGGACTCACCAGCAGAGTTAGTGTAAGGCTTTGGAGTTCAGGCCTGGTTTAACATAATAAAACCAGTAAGTAGCTGATTAACATTGTCTGACTGAGGGAATGATGAATACAGTACTATCTGAATGAGAGACAACCAGGGCTGCTGAATCTGATTAAAGACTGATGATGTCCATTCGTTGCAACACTTGGCAAGGCTGGCATGGATAGGGTAGAGCAGGTCTGTCTGTTGTAAGGTTGTCAGGTCAGAATACGTCCCAAACCCTAATGTTTCTCAGGTGGGATGCAGTAATGTCATAAGACTGCCTACTCTTGAAAAGTGGGAAGCGGGGGAATCTGGGGAGGTCCCAGAAGTAAAGGGGTAGGACCTAGCAGTGGCCTCAAAATAGCTTGCGATTAATCTTTGCCTTCTGTCTGATGGGGGGGGGGGCTTCTGGAGAAACACAGTCATTTTTGCCAAACTGGCAACCCTAATCTCAGGTTACAATAAGCAGTTATTGCGCTAGGCACTGAATAGAAGGCAGTGATGAACCTGCATGGATGGAGTGCTTGGCTGAGTCGTCCGGCCTGGAAGCATGGAAAACTGTGAAGCAAAGCTGGTGCACAATTCCCACACCTCTGGCTGCAGGAGAGTGGGGGCGATAAGCAAACCTTTTCTATGCCTCTTTCCCTGCAACTTTTGGTGCACAGGTCTGCTGCCCACTTAAGTCATCCACCCTCTGCATGGTGAGGCTAAGCAGCATGGTCTCTCTGGAATAAAAGGCCTTAAGCATGTTGACATGGTACACCTTACCATGTCTTAAGCTCCGAATGTGGAAATTCCATCAGATAGTTAACATTGCTGAGATGCTCCTTGATCCAGGAGGGACCCTTCCAAGCCACCTCCAGGTTACTTGCTTTGGCTGCTTTCAAGATTGTGACTTGATCTCCCATGTTAAAGTTCTTGGCATGCTGGTCATACAAGGCTTTTTGCTCAAGCTGGAATCTTGCAAGTGAGAGCCAGTGTTTTCTTGAGGGTATTTTGGAGCCTGTCCACAAAGTCCAGGATGTTAGTCCCATTGGCAGGGTTTGACCCCATCCCACTGTTGGCACACCAGGTCCAAGGGGCCTCTGACCTCTCTCCCATAGATGGGTTTGAAGGGATGCAATTTGATGTGGAACTGTCCTGTAGGCAATGTCAGTTTCCATTTATTTGCCTGTGCATGATCACATTTTTTCACTATGGCCCCCAGAGTTCTGCTGAACCTTCCTACCATTCTGCAGGTCTGATGATGGTAAGGGATGGAGATGAGATTGGGAAGTGCACCTACCTGCTGCCTGGTGGTTCTATCCTCTTCTTGTGTGCTTTCTGAACACGGGGGGGGGGGGGGGGGGAGGGGGAGGAGGAGGAAGGCTTTACCTCCTTCAACATCCAACTCTGACACTACTTCTTCTAAAGGGGCTGGCACAGAGAATGCTGGGAATGGAGAATGCTTCCTCCACTCGCTACTCTCCATTCTCTCTACTGGCCACTTTAGAAGAAGCAGTGACAAAGCTGAATGTTGGAGAAAAGAAGCCCTCCCCATCCCCTTTGAGAGGGGGATAAAACCAGCTGTCAGGCAGGTGGTGGGCTAGGGGAGGTGGCAGGCAGGTACAGGGTTACAGGCACACACACACCCGCCAATTTCCTGCCTTGCGCAGCCTGCCGCCTGAGGCAAACGTTTCAACCAGCCTTGTGATTAGCCTGGCCCTGCCCCCCAGCAACCTGGTACCAGCACTGCCTGTACTGCAGAGTCACATGGAACAGACACTGCTGTTCTGCGGAGGTCCAGAAATCAGACACTCCCTTCTAACATGTTCTGCCATTCTTCCCTCCGTACCCCACCCCGTTCCCTCCCTTCTCTCTGAGAAACAGCAGCTTCTCACCCCTTGTCTAATGTGAGGCAATGCTGAATTCAGCTGGTGTTGTCCCATGCAGTTTCTGCATGACCAGACCTCATCTCTCTCAGCAGTCCTTTTTTGGAATTAAATATTAAAACAGAGCAAAATGTGTAATGTCCCAAGGACTTGACAAAGGTGTTTCAAGCCCTGCGTGGACTTCCAACGTTCCAGATGATGCAATGTTAGTTTAAAAGGCTCAGGAGGCTGATGAGAGCAATAGTAAGGGAGTGCTGCAAGCAATGTGACAACAATACTATGGCGCAAAGCTAGTAACAGAAGTGCTGGAAAGTGAACACAGGTTGATCAAGGAGCAACGATAAGCCATACCAATCCGCGTGCTGTTCAGCATTCTCCTTTCTGGGACAGCAAGTGCCCCTCTCTGTTTGAACTCCAGGAGGTGAAAGCAGGAACCAGCTTGTTTTTCAAGGAGGAAGTGGGTTAGATGTTGTAATAATTAGATTACACGTTGTAGCTTGTGACTGCATACAAACAAACCCTAGGCCCTGGGCCCGTGTGCTTGTTAAAAGATTTCTTGGCAATTTTCAAAAGACTAGAGGTGTGTTAGCTTTGGTCCAGTGCCCTAGTTAAATTATGACTCAGGAAAACGCACTCTGTCTCCTTAAATGTGTATTATATTATTAGTACTGTATTTGATATTCCCTAGTGCCAGGGTTTAATCTGAACCAGGGTTCATCATCCACAGCATAACTAGGACAGAAGGTGTGACTTCTTGGCATGCTTGAGCCCTGAACTTAAAAACAATAAAGTTAATCACAGTCTAGCCCTTGGTACACACAGCGTATGGCCCTGAGTAGCAGTTGTGTTTCATCAGAGTAGGCACTTCAAATCATTTCCCCAGTTTGCTGTGGTGTTTGTAATATTGTGTATTTCTGTGCTTGGCCTGAGTCATCTGGCCTGGAAGCACAGAAAACTGCAAAGCAAAGCTGGTGCACAATTCCCACACCTCTGTCCTCTGGCTGCAGGAGAGTGAGGGCGATAAGCAAACCTTTTCCACGCCTCTTTCCCTGCAACGTTTGGTGCACAGGTCTGCTGCCCACTTAAGTCATCCATCCTCTGCATGGTGAGGTATGAGCTGAGCTGTATAGTGACAGCAATCAAAAGTCTGCAAGGATAAAGCATGCATCACTCAGTCAGTGTCTGAAGAATCTTCAGTTTTGCCTGTATATACAGTTTACAGTGCTGCTCCTCTTCTCCACTTGGAGTTCAGACAATCCAAAGCATTCAGAGAGACCAAAGACGCCGATGAATTAACTACTATCTGCGTAAAGCCATACTGAGATGGAAGGATGAATGCACACAATGAATTCAAACAAAGAGTTAAGATAAATAGGAGCTAGATAGAGTTGTTCTTTCTCCTTTTATATGTCTGAATAGCAATAATAGCTGAGGAAGTCAGCCAGTTGCTAGACGTTTGAATTTGGAAAGTAATGAAATGATATTGAAGCACATGATGCAAATTGACCTATGGTCAGGTCTGACTCTGAGAAGCACTTGACTGAGAAGCAGTTTTCAAAAAGTACCATAAGCCCAACACGGCTCTCCTCTCACTACTCACAGTGCAGCTCTGTCCATACTTATGTCCATATTTTGTGATGTCTGTGGATGTCCACATTAATTTTCTTGCAGGATTCCTGTGTATGACACTGGCAGATATTCAGGTTTGCCCTCACCATGCAGGAGGTGAGCCCCTCTGCTAGCCAGAGCCTGGGGAGTGATTGGGCAGAGGGTGGGCGCTTTAACTGGGATGGCGCGGTGGGGCTCTTGCTGGCCAAGAGACAGCCCACCCTTTGCTGACAGTCACTGTTGCTACCATTGCTGCCCCTTCAGGATTGCTCCTCAGCACCTAGAGAGTGATTGGGAAGAGAGAGGTGTGTGCACATACACTTCCCACAAAGGGGGGCAGTGGGCAGACTCATGTCTCAGGTATGCTGCGGGTTTGGGCTGCCCCTGTGATCAAGGGAACAAGTGTTTTTAGACATTCCAGAAACACCCCAAGGTGCCAGTTCTCAGCATTTGGTGAGAAAGTACCTCATGAAAATTGCCAGGGATACATCTTCTTGCAGAAGTTCTTTAGTAAAAATTAGGCTGCTTGAGCTGAAAATGATCAAGTAAGACAAGGGTATTTTGTTGATTTCTTGTGATATTATATGCTTTGGGCAGGTTCTGATGTCGTAATCATAGGATCATCAGACCCAAAATGAGTGGGAGCTGTGATGTCCCTTCCACATAAACAGCCTCTATGGTGACATCATCACGAAGGGTCGGACACGACTTAACGACTGAACAACAACAACATGGTGACATCAATAAGAGTTGGCAGGCAACTTTGAACCCTAGAAGTCTTCACTGCTGGCTGTTGGGACCATTTGGATACTTTCAGAGGTACAAATGTGCCTGCGTGTGGCTAAACCTATGGATTGTGTCTAGAAAGCGCTATCAGGAACTTGATGTGTGTTGTGGTTGGTAAGAAACCTGGATATATGAGAGGGTGTTTCAGAAAGCAATTTCAGAAATTTCTTGAAAATTGCTGATACTTTCTAAATTGGTCTTGTACATTCTGACATACAAAATTAGATATAAGGTAAAAGAAACAGTAGATAATGCTACTCCGAACAGGCCTTACTTTAAACAGATGCATCAGAGGGTTGCTGCAAAGAAGTAGTTCCCGTTACACGTTATAAGAGGCAACCCTCTAATGTCAGTTTTAGAGGAAAGGCCAATTGTTGTTCTTTTTCTTTGTCCTTCTGGAACCCTTGCATCCATGATGTGAGTTCTCTTTTCAGCTGTTACACATCATGGCAGAAAGTGGTTGTGATGCATGCAGATTCTGTTCACTGTGTTTCTTGTAACATGCACAATGAACCAGAGACAGGGTTGTGGGGAGACGGTCCATTGCATTTTAACACATTTGGGCTGGTTTTGTGATGCTAAAGGAAGTGGTCCAAGAGCCTTTTGCCAAATACGCTCATCATGCAGAGATAGCTGGCTTGTTCGTAACTGGTGAGGCTTCTAGCTTATTATCACAAATATTGCTTCTGGATGGATTTGTCTTAGGCAGCCTGGTTCACATGTATACATGTTGCTGTATTTATAGTGAAACTATCCCCTGGGCATAATGAATACCATAAGAGGTTCTGAGAGAAATAAACCAGAAACCTATTCTCTCAAATGTCTAGTAAGAAAGGTCAAACAGTTATAATAAGGCATTTTAAGTTGTCTTTAGCAGTCTTAAATAATATATTGCTCTATTTAAGGGATTGTTTGTTACTTTTAGTCCTTTCTCAGAATTTGAGATATGTGAAGTTGGTACCGTCCAGCCCATAATAGTTTCAAAAACTGGGACATAAAGTGGACTATGAGACTCTACTTTTTTCTTTTGTTATAGATACCAAAATAGTATATTACATTTGGTAGGAAAATGTATAGAATTTACTTCAGATAAAAACAGAAGGGTACATACAGAAATACAACTGGACTGTATAACAATGGGCAAGCTAACAATATTCTTAATAAATATTAATAATAATTATTAATACTTTTAATAATAATATCAGGATGGCAAAATATCACTCTTACAGATTTCCCACATATTTCTAAACATGGTAATTTAAATCTGAAGCACTTATTACTGTAATGGTAATTAGACTATCATAAAAGAAAGGATCATATTTTACAATATCTATACCAAAAATGTTTTTACTCCCATCACATACAAGTTGTCTTTGATTTTGGGCATCGTGGTTTAGAATGAAAGATTTGCATGTCAAAGTAGCCTCCAATATCTTTATGTACAGAATGTCTGTTTTCTTCACCAATCAGGACATTTCCAGAAGCTCTCATGACTGTTGGATGAAAATGGCTAGGTTCTGATTATTGCACTTATTTAATTAATTTATATTCTGCCTTTCCCCCACAATTGTGGGTGTTCAAGGCAGCTAACAAGATAAAAAATACAAATACAATAAAATAGAAGTACTGTAAAAAAAAAAAACCCACCGCATACAAAACAAAATAAAAAATAAAAATTCAACATCATCCACACAATTAAAAAGATCCTCAGCACAGAAAAAACAACAACAATTAAAAGCTGAGGCAAAAACATCACAAAACACAACCAGCACATAAAAGCAGCAACACAAAAAATCGAGCAGCAATAAAGAACATTAAACACAAAAATGGCAACAAAGCAGCAATCAAACAACAAGGCTGTTTGTATATAAAATATATACATATTTATATAAAAGTATATAAATACTGTTAATAATAATAATAATAATAATAATAATAATAATAATAATAATAATAATAATAATAATGCAGTGAGTGCAGCAGTAAAAGTGGGGAGAAAAAACAATACACCCAATCCCCCACTCACTACAAAGAAAACACTAACCTAAACAAAAATATCTTTAATCCTTACCAGATCATCTCGATGGGAGATGTGCATAAAACACAAGGGAGGGAGTTCCACACAACTTCATTGCCACTGCAAAGAAGGTCCTACTTCTCACCACTGTCCCCCTGTCGGGGGCAGCTCACATAAGAGGGCCCCCTCCAAAGCTCTCATGGGGCAAGCTGGAATACATGTTAAACAACATTGTTATGAGTTGGCTGCCTTGGGGCTTTTCCACCATGGTTTTGCTGAATGTAAAGTAGCTAGAGTGACAGAGGGCCCTTTGAGACAATTGTGCAATTGTGCAATAAATGTGCTGTTGTTAATTAGCAATGGCTGCCCGCCATGCCTGCCAAACAGAGCTCAGGAGCCCAGGTGCCACTCCTTTGACGGTCAGGAAGAGAGAAAGAGACATTTGGGAGAAGGGAGGAAGGAAGTTGCGTACAGGACACACCTCCCACAGGTACAGAGAATGAGGTCAAGGGTCTCAGGCATCTGGACAGTACACTGCCCTCCAGAGTCCTGCAGCTGGAGTTGCACCTGTATTCCAACATACCTCAGCTTCTGTGTAGTACTATACAGTGTTTTGGCAGTTGTTATGGAACTATCAGCGCAATCCAACTTAACTTTTGTGCCGGTTTAACCAGCGGCACAGCGAGAACGGGAGGCCCCAGAACGGAAAAGGGATTCAAATCCCCTCCAAAAGAGGAATTCAAAGGGGATTTGAATCTCTTTTCCGTTCTGGGGCCTCCCGTTCTCGCTGCGCCGCTGGTTAAACCAGCACAAAAGTTAAGTCGGATTGCGCTGTATATTCATTATCATGTGCCAGAGGGATCCCATATTCTGTTGTGCTTCGTAGAAAGAGGGAAATCTTAACCAATTGTTTATCTGGCACAGATTACTTCTGCAGGGTCAGCAGATCTTGCTAGTATTCAACACTTTCTTGGTTTTTTTCAAAAGAGCTTCATAAACACATTCCCGTACAGCAGAGAGAATGGATGGCCTTTAAGGACAACTTTTAAAGAATTAAGAAATGAATTTATTTTATTTTTATTTATGTATTTTATTTTTCACATTTTTATACCACCCTTCCTCCAAGGAGCTCAGGGTGATGTACATGGTTCCTTCCCTCCTTTTGTCCTCACAACAACCCTGTGAGGTAGGTGAGGCTGAGAGATAGTGACTGGCCCAAGGTCACCCAGGAAACTTCATGGCTGAGTGGGGATTTGAACCTGGATCTTCCAGGTCTGAGTCTATCACTAGAACCACTACGCCATCCTAAACCACAAAATGGTGTAGGCATATGGAGGAGGGTTGATTTATGCCCCCAACCACCAGCGGTTACTACTTACCAGTAAGTGTCCATGTTTTCAAACAACCCCATTCATGCAATACACGTGTGCTGGCTGGGAGTAGGTAGGAACTGAACTGGACTAAACTGATGATATGGATGGTGGGAAAGTGTGATTTCACCACAAGAGATTACCTTGCTGGCTCTCCAGGAGGGTGGAAATGATTGGACTCCCCAAAACTAATTAACTGCAGCACACTTATTGCCCAATCACACAATTGTCTCAAAGGGCTTTCTGTCACTCTAGCTCAGTGATTTTCGACCTTTTTCATCTCATGGCACACAGTCAAGGAACAAAAGTTGTCAAGGCATACCATCAATTTTTAAAGGATATATTTTATTATTTAAAAAACAAGTGTTAAGATTGTGTTTAAAGTTCAATAACTAAAATATCAGGGTTTTTATAATTATGTATTCAGTTAAAATTGGCAGTGGGCCACATAAGGAACTGACAGAGTACAGGTGATTAAGAGTAAAGGCCACTTCACAGAGTCATGTCTGAAGAAGGTACACATTTCAGCTTCATCACGTACACATGGACCTGGAAGCCTTGGCCAATTCGTTTCCTATAGCAAAACTCATCAGCAAATAAACGCATAAGATCGGCAGCGGCCATGGCGAGGGGCGCGAATGCAAGACTCTGGCACCCCGATCAAGGAGCATTGCCAGTTTAAGGCAGCCCAGTACAGCGTGCACAACCTGCCAGCAGCTTTCCCCCTCAGAAACTCACCATCACCATCTTAGCAAGGTAATAACTGGTTTAAAAGGAAGTGCCTCCCCCCCCCCCCGCAGGTGAGTATTTATAACTGCCCATCTGTGACACAATTATGTGGGACGCGCAATGGCAGAGATTAAGATGGAACCAATCGAAGAGATCAGGATGAGTTACTTACACAACCGTCCCCTAATTTCTGGGAACGTTTAGGACTTCCTTCACTCTCTGTCTGACTGGATAAGAGCTGGAAGTCTTTGTGTGCATGCGGTTCTGGTAGCAACATGTCTGCCTTTGGAGAGAGGTGCCAAGGGAGCCATGGAGGTGGCGGCAGAATTGTATGTAGTCAGACTGCATTATAAACGTGTTAGCTATTCATTCATTTTCCTGCCACCCCCATCACAAGCAGGTGCTGTGAAGATTGGACTTTACGTTACAGCAGTGATTTCAGCCGCTGTGCCCCAAACTCCAATGGCACACCTGCGGACAATTTGCAGCACACCAATGTGCTGTGGCACAGCGGTTGAAAAGCACAACCCTAGCTACTTTACACCTCAGAAGATTCATACGATTGTTAACTGTGAGTTAAGTACCGTATTTATCGGTGTATAAGACGCACCTTTTTGTCTAAATTTGTGACCCAAAATAATAGGGTGCATCTTATACACTGATACTAAAAATCCCTCCCTCCCCGACCGTTTTAACGCTTACCGTGTTGTTGTTTAGCAAGTCCAATCTTCTTCCCGCGTTGCCGGGACTGCCCCCGGTCAGCATCTCTGCACGCTGCACCTCCGCTTATTTTACAAGCAAGCCCTGACCTCCCAGACACTGAGACGCTCTGCGCAAACATCGCAGCAACTGCGATGTTTGCACAGAGCTCCCAGTCGCATTCAGCGCCTGGGCTAAGTTCCCAGGCGCTGGACGCGACCAGGGAGCCCTGCACAAACATCGCAGCAACTGCGATGTTTGCACAGGGCTCCCAGTCGCGTCCAGCGCCTGCGCTAACTTCCCTGATGCTGAACGTGACTGCAAGTCCACCGGAAACATCCGAGTTCCTCCAATGTACTTAGCCCAGGCACCGAACGTGACTGGGAGCCCTGCACAAACATCGCAGTTGCTGCGATGTTTGCACAGGGCTCCCTGGTCGCGTCCAGCGCCTGGGAACTTAGCCCAGGCACCGAATGCGACTGGGAGCTCTGCGCAAACATCGCAGTTGCTGCGATGTTTGCGCAGAGCGTCTCAGTGTCTGGGAGGTCAGGGCTTGCTTGTAAAAGAAGCAGAGGTGCAGAGCTGCTGACCGGGGGCAGTCCCGGCAACGCGGACAAAGATTGGACTTGCTAAACAACAACATGGTAAGTGGCCAGGTGCCCTGAAAATTCTTTAAAACTGTTTTTCTGTAAACAGTAGGGCCAAAAGGAGGGTGCGTCTTTTACGCCGGTGCATCTGATATACAAAGATAAATAAAGGTATTTTCTTTTGAAATCATAACTGCATCTATTCCTGTGTATTTATTGATAGCAGCAAACTAGCTGACTGGCGGAATTTACTATTGAGAACGCGTTCTTCCACTGATTGATCTGCTTATTAGACTTCCCCTTTTCCAACAAGGTAATTGTAGGATGTGGCTCTCAGGTACAGCCAGTGATGTAGACTTGAGTCTATTGACTCAGACTTGAATCGGACTCAAGTCACATCAATGACTTGACTCGGCAATTGTGAAAGACTCGACTCAAGACTTGGAGCCTTTTATGACAAGTCCAATTGTATTCAGATTTAAACCCCATTAAACCGTTTTCCCCATTAAATGTATAGGGACTCGCAACTTGCAACCAAAGACTCGGGACTTGGGGGCAAAGACTTGGGACTTGACTTGAGACTTGGAGTCAGAGACTTCATCCACATCCCTGGGTACAGCTAACGTTAGTGGTGGCCTGTCCCTAGGACCCCTGCTCAAATATGAACAGAACTCTTAAGAATTGCTGTAAGCTGTGAATCACCTTCCAAACACCAAAGTCAGCAAATAAAGTTTGAAATTTTGCGGGACATGCTATCAACTTTTCTGGTACTTCCCCATCTCTATGAGAAATATCACTAGATAAGCAACTCTTTTGACATTTCAGCACTTTCACTTCCAGTCAAAGGCAGAACCAAGAAGTAACACAAAAATAAAGTACCGTAAATGTTAAAGCACTACTTCATAGTTCAGAAGAGGTCTGGTAGCTGTAAAGAGGTGGCTGAATGTGACCAGGATCCAGTGGGTGTAAAGAATTATATGGGGAAAAATGTATAAAAATGTACTTTGAGCTAAGATGAGAGGGTTAGAAGCAACCTGAAAATAATCTTTAGCCTAAGGTCTGGGCTACATATAGAGTGGAATTCTACTGCAAGTGTAGATCAGGCTTAGGACCCTTTATATTAGCGGTTCCCAACCTTTTTAGCACCGGGACCCCCTTTTGTAGGATGACAATCTGTCGGGACCCCTAAGACCTAGGGCTGGAAGTGATGTCATTAAGCCGGAAGCGATGTCATTACATTACACTTTAATACAGTTAATTTTGTGTGATTTTGTAATTTGTGTAATTTAATACACAATAAATTACACTTTAATAAATCACACTTTTAAAAATAAATCACATTTTTAAAGTTGTACTCATAAGCAGCCCCATGGGGGGAAGGAGTGAGCTAATATTAACAGAGATGCTAAAAGGCAAGCAGAAAGTAACACAAGGTGAGCAAACAAGTCCCAAGAGAGCATCAGACACTTCTTTCTCTGCAGGGGGGGGAGGAGTGAGCCGCCATCTTGGGTGTGGCCATCCAGCTGACATCTCAGAAACCATTTTGTGACCACCTTGAGGGGTCCCGACCCCCAGGTTGGGAACCACTGTTAGCCCACATCCATTCCACACCTTACTAAGGAATAAACCTTAGTCAGATTATAAAGATGAAGGAATAGATTCGCAGCACTGTGGGTAGAACTTGGTCAAAGAGATAATAAAGACTGAAGGGAATGTGCCTCTATTTCCGCAAAAAGGCTGTGGTTCTTCCAGACGTCCTGGACTACAAGCTGGCACAGAGCTTGGCGGGCTTAATCCCTTGGCTTTAATGGGTCTCAGCTCACCTAACTCACCCAACTCATGATGAATGATGTCCACAGCTAACAGTATGGCTAAGTGCTGGAAAAATACCATGCAGCCTGGGCTTCTGTGATATTATGAAGCTGCACTTCACTTTCTTCTGAGACCACAGAGAAGAAACTAGATGATGATACAGTATATGTTTTGCCAAGTCTATTTTCTTCTCAGTGATAACATGAAAGAGCGGAATTGGGAACCGTGATTTTGAAAAAAACTTAAAAACCAGACATATATAACACACATGCAGGGGTGACAACAGAGGTCATTCAAGCTCATTAGAGGGCCCACCTGGCTGGGGAAATCCCTGAACGCTAATACTGGTGGCAGTGGAAACGCCCAGTGTGCCACCAGAGGTCAGCCAGGAGGCACCATGGGGCTCTGCCCCAGGGCCCCCACCAACTTGGTGCAGGCACTGCAAAGACGTGCAAGCATGCTGACATTGGCCCTCACAGATTAAAAAAGGCACAAGATGTCTACGGGGGGTAACCATTTGCTCAAGGTTAAAAAAAATCTATTGCAGGTATTGCTGGTCTTGAGCTTGTAGTCTCTCCTCCTCTCCTTTAACCATGCTTGTTAGGCCTCAAGTCTTACCATTCTGCCCCTTCCTTAAAGAAAACTCTGTGTGTGTGTGTGTGTGTGTGTGTGTGTGTGTGTGTGTGTGTGTGTGTGTTAGGCCTCAAGTCTTACCATTCTGCCCCTTCCTTAAAGAAAACGATAGTGTGTGTGTGTTTGTGTGTGTGTGTGTGTGAAATTTATAACTCCAACCCAAACAGAAAATTGTGCCATATTTTATTTTGCCCAAACCATAGAGGAAATGTTTTCAAAGCTTTAAAGCTTATAGCAGTATTTCTGCACTGCTGCTAAACTGTACTTGACTACACCCACTCACTTTCAATACTGTTGACTGTAGTACCCTTGTAACCACACAGGACGCGAGTCATCTGTAGCAATTGGCCATGTGATGAGGAAAAAATTAATTTCCCTAAATGGAATGTGGATGTGTGGCAAAAATCGCCCTTTAAGCTCGTGTGTGGAGCTGAAGGCTAAAGATGACTGGTTTCCCAAGCGGTTACAGGTGCACCACAATAAAAAAGCACAAGAAAATAGTTATCTGAAGCAACTCAAACATCTTGACTAAGGGCTGGAGCATTCGTTGAGTAGCATAGAATCTTAACTTTCAGGTAGAGAGTGGTAAGGATGTGCTGGATTGTAAAAGAGTTGCCGAATGGAGAAATCACACAACACTTTAAAGTGTGACATTCCAGTTTTTTATTAATTATTAATTATTATTATTAATTATTATTAGTAACTACCTACCAGTAATATTTCATCATTATACATTACTCTGTCTGAGAGAATAGCATAGAAGTTGAAGTCCTTGCTCTGTTTCAATATGGGTCCTTCCAGATTTCATCTGAAGCACTTTTTCCCGGACCTCTGTCAGTAGAGCATGGCCTACCTACTCTACTGACAGACTGAGAGCATCATTCTTGAGACCTGAGTGCTGGCTGCTTTCTCACAAGCACTAGAATAATTTCTGCATACATCTTTTCCTTTTTTTAAAAGCTGTGATTGGAGCCACAATCCTGCTTTTGTTGCTGTTCTTTCTCACCCATTTCTGTCTGCAGCTAATTAGCGAGCTCCTGCCAGCTTGTTGTCCAGAGGTAGGAGCTCACTCCCTGTTGCTAGGGCAGGCCGACATGCACCAACGCGGTACTAGCTTCAGAGGGATGTGGGGGATTGTGGGGAGAAAAGGCTGATCAAATAGAGTGCGATTTTTGAAAAAAGCACCCTTTTTGGCAAGGCTGAAAAGTTCACAAAGGGGGAAAAAACCTGGGTGAATGATAAGGCCTTAAAAAGCTCATTAATTTGAGGCAAGCTGAGCTATGTGGGTGAGTTATCTTATCCTCCCTCAAAATAGGACTTTTATCAAAGTGGGAGAGCAGCGTTCCTCCATGCTGAAATGTTTCATGCCTTAGAAATGCAATTAATTCCTAAGAATATGGATATACATCTTTCTAGGTGGTTTTTCTTTTAAGATGGGAGCTAAAGCCTGTTGAAAATGCTGTATCAACAACTTTGGAGATGACAGGCTTTTGTTTAACTACACAAGACGAACTAATACAATCATAATTTAGTTTATCTCTTATATAGCCTGACCCCATAGAAGGCACTGCATTCTATTAACATCTTTCAAGATTAGCAACCCCAAATAGTCGTGAAGTTCAAGCTGAATCCTCCACTTGCTATTTGGGCATCTCAAAGCTTTCAAATCACACTCCTGTAGTGATTGCGAACTGCCTTCCCCTCTACAACTAGCCAGAAATACGTCCTTTAGGCAGATCACCACTTCTCAAAAAAGAGATGCAAAGCATACTCAGATTGCTATTGTTTGATCTGAAATTCCAATATGGTTGCAATCCTTTCATCTCTGTTATACATACCCTTAATTCCACTGATTTCAACAGAGGCAATACAGTGCCTTTGCCTCTTGCATAGGAATCAGGGTTCACGTCTCTCACACTCTAACGCATAGGATTGTTGCAAGGCTAAGGCAAAACCAGATATGATGGCAGCATAACCCAGTTAACGTCATGTCAAATCCCTATAAAACAGGGATGTATACCTGTTCAGATATACCTGTTCAAACCGCTTCAGGGCCCGTTTTTCTTCACTGGAGATTTTTTTTGCCCTCTTGGTTGGAAAGCTGAGATAGTGACTTGGTCCTCCCAAAAATCCACCACGAACACATTGCAGGTTTATCACACTACAGCAGAGCTACAAATTATCTTTTTGAAACATCTGTGGTCCAGTCATAAACTGGAAGTTGGGCATCACCATTTATACCAAATACGAATGGGAGAAAAGATGGCAAAGGTAGATAGCCGCTGCCAGATTTATGACTCTCTCAGGGTGAGAATGGCTTCTCTCTACGCTGGTCACCATGTACCCTATCAATAAATCATATTTTCTGGCAAGCAGAACACATGGTGCTGTAGGAGAAACCTACCCAAGCCCACCTTATTCATCACAGAATTCTATATTTAAGGAGCTAAGCGCAGGACTTGGTAAAGGCCCGGATTTGATCTATGGTCCCATTTCAGTGTGCTCTGCATGAAGTCTCATGTGCAGACAACAGGCTTGGCCACCTGGACAGGTCACAGAGATCCAAAGTTGAATACCACCTCTATGCACAGTCCCACTTAAGGTGGATGCTAGCTAATGTTCTCTGCGGGACAGCTAGAGGGACTGCCAGAAAATCTAATGTAGTCCACGCCACGCAGTTAAGAAACAATCTTGGTTCTGATAGTCCCTTAAGCAGACTGGCATTTAGCTATCAACAGGTAACAAAAAGCAGGAAGGAGGGTGAATGAAGCATCATGTGCTCATTTGCTTGTCAGGAATGCTCAGAGTAGGTAAATGCCATGGGAATATACTGTACTACTACATGGTCACAGCCAAAAGGTCTGCAGTTAGTGAAAGGGGCATCCAGAGAAAAGGTTCTTCCTTCAAGGTAGTACCTTTCATCTCTCCCCCCCCCCCCCGAATGAATGGGAGATAAATTGCAGTGCATGTGTGAATGCTAGCAGGGAGAAATATGGTGGCAAGGGTCAGAAGAAAATAAGAAAAGTTCTACTGGATTAGGCCATGGCATAGGCCCATTGGTTCAACATCCTGTTTCCCACCAGCGGTCCATCAGCTGCCTCTGGGAAGCCCACAAGCAGGCGAGAAAGTCGTACTTCTCTTCCACCATTGCTCCCCTGTAACTGATATTCAGAGACCTACTGTTGCTGAACTTAAAGGTAGCGCATAACTAGTAGCCACTGATAGACTTGTTTGCCATGAATTTGTCCAATCCTCTTTTATGTCATCCAAACTGGTGGCACCACATCTTGTGGCAATGAATTCCACGTATGAATTATGTACTATGTGAAGAAGTATCCCCTTTTGTCCATCCTAAATCTCTTGCCAATCAGTTTCAATGAATGACCCTGGTTCTACCGTAGTATTGTGAGAAAGGGAGAAAAAACCTCTCTCCTCACATCATACATCATTTTATAAGTCCCAGTCATATTCTCCTTCATTCACACACTAGCCCTCAAATCATTTTGGTTGCTCTCTTTTGCACCTTTTCCAGCTCCACAATATCCTTCTTGAGCTGTGGTGACCAGAACTGGACACAGTTTTTCAACGTGGCGGCATCATAGATTTACATAAGGTAAAGGTGACCCCTGACAATTAAGTCCAGTCGTGTCCAACTCTAGGGTGTGGTGCTCATCCCCATTTCAAAGCCGAAGAGCCAGCGTTGCCCGAAGACGCCTCCATGGTCATGTGGCTGGCATGACTCTCCTTGCCGCAGCGCGTAGCATGCCGCTGGAACACGGAGCGCTGTTTACCTTCCCGCAAGCGGTACCTATTTATCTACTCACATTAACATGCTTTGGAACTGCTAGGTTGGCAGGAGCTGGTACATAGGGACACATTATATTATTAGTTACCTTATTCTCGGTCTCTTTCCTAATGACCCCTAGAATGGAATTTGTCTCCTTCGCTGCTGCACATTGGGTCAATCCAAGACAGTGAAGAGCTTTTGAAAGCTGTTTTTGCCTACAGCTCCTGAAGAGATCTACACAAAGACAGGATGATGTTTTCCTGCTTGTCAGATTTTTTTTAAACATCATCTCCCTCTGAGTAAAAGGGATGTCAGGCCTGATGGCTGCCATGGAGCCCCTGATAATGATCACTAAGTCTCCAGGCTTCCACCACCCATTCACATGATGCTTAATCACGGGGTCCTCCCTCCCTGCTCCTCCAAAAATTCCATTCTGTGTTCAAATGAAGCAAAAAGAGAGTTGCGCAGGTGAACTGCAGTGGTGTCTGCGTTCTCCTGGAATGCAGAATGTTGTTTACTTTCAACAGATGGTTTAACTTCAAATCTTTAGATGTGCAACCCCACCTTTTTGTTAATCCACCTCTCTTTTCTCGGCTCCTGTAGTTTACCCCAAGCCATAGGAACAAACAGGGTCCCTTGTTGCATGAGGAGGACCAGATTTTCCACATGGCAGCTCAGCCTGAGAACAGTGCCTAGCTGTTTGATCTCTGTCAGGTATCAGACATCCCTCTGCAGGCTGCTGTAAAGAAATCCGTTCCAGCTGAAGGCTTTCTTCTGAAGGGGGATCAGTTGTTAGAAGAGGCAAGCTGAAGCAGAGAACTGGAAAAGATTCCACCCACTAAGGATCCATTACTAGAGAAGTACAATTTATGGGTTTTCCAGCCATGTATTTAAAATCAAAGAAATACAGATATTTCAAAGCTTGTTGACGTTTCGTTCCTCACTCGGAACTTTATCAAAACAATGAACAAACGCGGCGACAAGCCGGTAGCTGTTAATACTTTCGAAGAACATCGTTTCTATTTCTGTAGCTGCAGTACATGAAAGCGTGGGAAGCAGTGATTGAATAATTAAAGGCGGAAACGGTTTGTTAACCTAGATTGCGCATCTACCATGTTGACCTTTAAAGGGATGTTGCTGCATGAGACGAATACCAGGATACAGAGTCCAAAGCAGGCTGTCAGTTAAGAGTATGGCTGTCAGTTGAGTGTCTGTCAGTTAAACGTCTACTATGTTGACCTTAAAGGGATATTGCTGCATGAAACGAATACCAAGATACAGAGTCCAAAACGGGCTGTCAGTTGAAAGTAGAGGCAGGTTGTTGCAGATTGGCCAGATGTGATCTCTCCCTCGTCATGCGTTCTTTTGTTTGTCCAAATGACCTCTTGAGTAACGGAAACCACACTTTATTTACAAATGACAGCTCCTGTTGCCGGTTCAGGAGGTTCATTGATCTTCGTTGTGATATGGCAATA
Source organism: Plestiodon gilberti rubricaudatus (assembly GCA_026170595.1). NCBI lineage: Eukaryota > Metazoa > Chordata > Lepidosauria > Squamata > Scincidae > Plestiodon > Plestiodon gilberti. The sequence continues at coordinate 257,343,822 of JANXHW010000001.1, read as the reverse complement.
GCCTCCAAATTAAGCCTCTGTTTGTTGTTAGCCTCACTAAAGAGAGAACAGGTGTCCTGAAAGGCAATTTTATGTTCAGATTCAACCACATGTGCGGCAATGGCAGATTTTTCCTCCTGAAGTGCCTTCGTGGCTCTCATGTGCTCTTGTATTCTTACATTTATGGGTCTTTTTGTATTCCCCACGTACACACATTCACAATCCCCACATGGTACCTGATATACCCCTGGATTGGAGAGTGCAGGTCTTCTGTCCTTTGGGTTCCCCAACATTTGTTGTATCTTCTGCGTTGGTGTGAAAATGGTTTTTACATCATGCCGCCTGAATACATGTGCTATCCTATCTGTGTCCCTTTAACAAAGGGAAGAGACAGCCACTTGAGTTCTTTTTTCTTTTCAGGCAGTGCCCCTTCATCTTTTCTGATGTCCTCAGGAGCAGAAATATGGTTCTTCTTTTTTAACTGCTGTTCCCACACCATTTCCACTTGTTGTGCCCTGTAACCATTTGCTTTCAGTGAGTCCATAATTATTGATTTTTCTTTGGATAGAGAATCTGGATCACATACATGCAAGGCTCTGTAGACCAATGAGTTTATTAGAACTTTGAACTTTCTTTGTGTGTGCATGTTAATATACTCATTAACAGTGCCACTTTCACTATTAAGCACATATTTGCTTGGCATCTGCCTGCCATGTGGGCACATGTGAACAGTCACAGACCAATTACACAACTTTTAATGAAGGCTTTTCCATATGTTACAGCTCAGGGTCAAACTACAAGTGATGCTGAGTCATATATACATAGCCCCCCCCTTTTTTTGTTTTTTACAAAATGTAGTCATGGAGATTGCTCAGAAGATCTGCAGGGTGGAGGGAGAATAGGGGGAGATTAACTTTTACGCCTCTAGCAATTGTTCCCACTAAACATTGTTCCCAGCTGCTTTTTCCATCCACAGGAGAAAAGCTGCAGGTACTAGGGAAAAAGGTACGGATACCTGGAACTGCCCTGCTCTGTGTTGTCTCTTTTCTGTGTAAAGTCCAATACAAATGACGTGTGACATGACGTCATCCTTTGCATGTCTCTCTACCCACCACCCCAACCATCCAATGATGTGAAGTGGGAGTGGGAAGACGCATAGCAAGATGACTTTATGTATTGTCTGCACTAGAAATTGCAAGAAAAAGTGAAGAGATACAGAGCAGGGGTGACTCGGTTCCTCTCACAAGATTTAGTTTGGCTTCAATATACACACATGAAGCCTTTTACTTCTGCAGAACATAATTGTTAGGAATGTGTGGTTGCCACATACTGTGAGATTTATCACAACGTACAAGCCGTGTTACTTACTGGTAAGTAGATGAGTAATGAGACGTGCATTCTTACTAATCTTCTCTTTTCAAATGTCTATACTAGACATACCATATTCAGTACTGGGCTCCTGACTCTCCTGAGGTACTCCTGTGTCTTTAGCGGTTCCACCAAAGGGGAGAATTCAGCCGGAAGCTTCCTTTTAACACTGCAGCAGTCTGACAGTCGCATCTATTGAATTTCTGCTTTCTGTCCATCTATTAAAGGCATTTGAGCCCTTTCTGATATTTGGTCTGGCACCCTTGCATCATGCATTCACAAAAAAGCACTAGAGTATGGTATCTCACAGATCGTGTCCGTACATCTAGCCACCTGAGGACTGAGTCACATGACTACCAAGCCACTGGTTGCTCATCATGGCAAAGGCATTGCTGCAGAGGCAGCTTCATCACAGGCCCAACTTCTGCTGGGTATGCAGCATGCTTAGTGCAAACCTTCCAAAAGTGGCTTGATTGGGGCTTGCTCTTTTGTGTGATCTGATCTTACTCTGGAACTCTCTGATGACTGACATCATGAACAAACAGGGAAAACAGTAAATTACCACATTTTTGGCCATGGTATGGTCCTTATTGTATTCTGAATTCTAATATGTGAAGTATTTTTCTTTAATAGAAAGATTAATAGATTAATAGAAAGATTTCTTTTTTTAATTAGTCCAGTGGTTCTCAAACTTTTCGTTCTCTGGAGCCCTTTACACTACTCCTAAAAAGAGTTTTAGGGAGTCCTGCCAGTGCATGTATGTGCGGAGTCTTGGGGAGCCCCAGAGCACTGGCACATGCACAGAGTTGTACAGTACCAAGCCCAATACTGAATACCAGCGAAGAGCCTGAATAGGAGGGGAATGAGGAAGGAGAGCCAAGGACAGGGGAGGCGGGAAGGACGGATGAGCAAACTGGGCAAGGGGCAGAGGGAGGTTACTTATGGTGTGTTTGTGGAGCCCCTGAAAGAGTCTCACAGGACCTAGGAGAGCTCCTAGGACCACACTTTGAGAAATGCTGTTTTAGCCAATGCTACTTTTTTTGTATAATACAACCACAGTTCAAGACACTTTACCAACTATATATAAAAAAGACCAGCTTCTTGTGTCAATCATTTCCCCGCACATCTCCAGTGTAAAAGGGTCTCATAGCAGGACTTGGAAAGCTCTGCTTATAATTGTGCTGAGCAGCTTCCAGTCAAAGTAGGTCTATTAGGCAGCTTAAAGGAATATATGCCTGAAAATGAGCGTAAGAAAGAGAATGAGCAGGGAATGTGAGAGATGGCTTAATACAACATCGTGAGCAAATGCAGCTGTATGTACTCCTCGCTTTGCTATAGGTTTACTTTCAGGAGTAAAGAAGACTAAAAGAAAGGCCTTACATATGACATGAACTACGAGGAAGGATTTAAAGGATAAAAGAGCAGTGACACGGTATAAAGGTAGCAACATTCAAGAAGGAAGGGAGAATGTGCAAAGCATTATACCATCGTTTCTCAAACTGGTGGGTCATGACCCACCAGGAGAACCAGATGCTGTCCCCCTTGGGGGGGGGCTTAGATGCTGTCCACCGTAGGGGGCAGGGACAGCATGGCGGCAGCGATTCAAAAAGTGGTTGTAATCACCATGGAGTGGCGATTTACAGCATGGACAGGCCCACAGAGGAGGTGCGGGCCTCCCCAAATCCTCTGGAGGGCTGCAGGACCCCCGGTAAGTATAAAAAGTACTTTCCCCCAATGGTGGCGATCCCCGGAATCGCTGCTACTGCTGTCCCCACCCCCGCAAAGACTCAAAGTTCTCCCCACCTTGCGAGGACAACTTTGAGAATTATTGCATTATAGAGTTAAGCAGGAAAATTGCGCAAAGTGTTCATCTTTACTTGTAAAAAAACATATAGTAAAGCACAGAGTACATGGAGTTGCATTTGCTCACAACCTTGGGCAGCCCATCTCTTGCATTCCCTTCCCATTTTCCCCCTAGTGTTTCATTTGCCTGCTTTGTGAACATAAGCCTTATAGCAAGCAAGATTATTCATTCATTGGAAACCCCATATTGTTTACTGAAATTGGCAACTGCTCTGCAGACACAAGCAGATCTTTCCAAGCCTTACTTCCTAATTCTGGGAGCAAGAAGCAAAACGTGTACAGATTTGGCAAAGTATACAAGCTGAATAGGAACTGGGGCCAATGCTGTAAATAGCTCTTAAGTGATAATAAGCCAGGGTTGGGCCAAGACTAGATGCCACCCCAAGTGGTTGCACCACTTCTGAGTTGCATCTTCTGCAACATTCACTGCAAGAGTTCCAGGGGTGCATGTGACGCGTCTCAAATCGAACACAGCTCCTTTGTCACCACAGATAAATGTTGCCACCCCAAGTTACTCATGCAGTCAGGTCTGCCCTGTAGCCATCAAGAAGAATGACTAACCAATGGAGGAAAGGCTTAATATGGCCACGGTAGCTGGAGAGGTAAATAAAGAGGCCTGATTCATGCAACCATTTTAAATGTGGTGTGAAGCCACCCCATTAATTTACTTTTTGACATGCTGAGCAGTCTTGGTCTGAAACCAGGGGGAGTTCTAGAGCAGCCATTTTTTAAAATTTATTCTGAACATAGAAGCTCATGTTTATATGAATGCAAGATGCTTTGTAAGGTTCTATAAATAGTCTCAACTTTCAGCTGAAGAGAATGCCTCAAGACTATTCTCTAGAAAGGGGATGTAGACATAGCTGTTTCTCCAGTGATGCTTAGTGTGGCTGGGAAGCTAGAAGTAGAGGTTGAGTTATGCAGGGATACCTCTTTGCCTATTGTTTAAAAAACCATATTAATTTGAGTCAGTAATTTTATGCCACATAGAAATGGCAAAACGATTTTGTCCATACACTTGATCTGTAGCAGTAGCTACAGTCACTAAGGAGGGGTGACATCCCCTTGGCTCAGCCATTTTTGGCCACTCCAAGTCCCTTTGTGTTCTTGCGAGCTTTTTGAGCTTTTCGAAGTGGCTGAAAATGGCCACTGACTGCCTGGGGGTGCTGTGCGGCGCGGGCCGCACTGTAGTATCACCCGAAAATGTGGTGCCACCCGATGCGCCCTGCACTGATTGGATTCCCAAACGATGCCAGTGACTTCCGTGTTTGAAGAAACTGTGCCTGGAGCAAGGCAAGGAGGCAGGTGATCCACTTTTTTCTCGCTTTTAGCGGTTGGAAAGCAGATCAATGCAGGTTGCATACACAACAGGCTGGAGGGAGGCACTGGCAGCAGCAGACTGGAGTGAAGGGTACCCCAAATCTGCCTCCATCTTGTCCCCACAGTCTGCTGCCCCCCACAGTCTACTGCTGATGCAACCCGCATCACCTCACCTAATCGATGGGGTGCCCCTTTTTAGAATCCAGATGACATTGAGATGACATCTCAAACTGTTGTATTCCTGTTTTCCCTGGTCTCATACCTCCCCCCCCCATGCTGATTTGTAGTGATTTTAAAAGTAAGTGCAGCGTGATCTGATGGCGGCCAATGGCTCTCCAGGGTTTCAAACAGGGCTCTTTCCTAGACATGCCTGGGATTGAAACTGAGACCTTCTGCATAGCTCTACCACTGTGCTTTGGTCCTTCCCCATCTCTGAATTTTCAGCTTTCATCTTAAAAACATACACTAATTTTTTTTTCATCTTTATTCCTTTACAGTACTGGGATATGAGGAAAACCATTCTGTCAATATCCTACTCAATCGGTCACTGAAGACTCAGTTACAGATAAGAAAACCCCAACAGCTCATTTCTTTGCAGCAAAGCAGTGTTGGGAGGGACAGATCTGAATTCCAAGCATCACAGAGGAGAGGTGAGGTGCTAAACACTTCCTCTGCCCACCAGTTTCCTAGTTCATCCCCAGCCCACTGCCATGATTGGGTGCAATGGCAAGAAGAGCCTTTGCCATGGGAGGAGCAGCAGGGAAGGACTCACTGCCATGGTGGGGTGCTTGTGAATAAAGACCACAAATGTGTATCCCTTCCAAAGCGACAGCAAATGTGGGTCTGTATGGTCCAGGAAAATGAACCTGAACAGGAAACTAAAATACCCATTTTAGTTTTCCATGGAGCTAAGTCCTTGGTCTTTGGGTGCTGTATATCTACTCTAATCTAGGGAAATTAACAAAGTGTTGTTTTATGTTTTTAGTTTTGCTTTTGTAGACACTTGAAAATTAAAAAAAACTGATTAAAACACTTCCCAAAGTTGAATGACTGCAAAACCTCATATTTTTCATAGGCCTCACTGTACAAACAGCTACTCAGCTCTGACACCCATAAAATCTTGGGTTTCTTCCATTCTCAGAACAGCCTCCAATTGCCTGATGTTTTGCTATAGGACTATAGGGACACTGAGATTGCCTCAAGCTTTTTCCCAGAAGCTACGTCTTATAAAATCAGACATTGGTGGCTGGAAGAACCACTTGGAGGTTAGATATCTGGATTTGTTGCTAAATTGCTGCAAAACATGCCAGAATACATTTTAAGAACATTTAAATCTGTTGCACTTGAGATCCATTCATCTGAACAAGACATGTCACACATGAAGACGAGATGCGAGTGGGACAGATGATGGTTTGTTTATAGAATCTAACATGGGCCTATATACAGTAGAATTTTGTCTGTAAACCACTTTGTGAACTTTTTGTTGAAAAGCGGTATATAAATACAGTACTGTTGTTGTTTTGTTGTTGTCGTTAATAATAATAATAATAATAATAATAATAATAATAATACTGTTAATAATAGAATAAATACAGACTGTCTGAGCACCATAAAGAACAAGCAGTGGATGCAGTGTCCCTTGCAAAAGAAGCAAGAAAACAAAGACTGAAATTCTGGTCTTCTTGAGCCTGTGTCAGAATTTGCTGCAGGTTCCAAATTGTGAAATCACTCCATGATGTGGGACAGATGTTGTGGCAAAGAAAATACAAACAGACTCCAGCCTGGGAAAGGCAGAGGAGCTGAAATGACACCACATTATAATTCCCTATGGGGCAGCTCCATACAGCTTTCCAAATGACTGGACCAATGAGCAACTGGAGACTGAAAAAGTCTTATAAACAGAGCAACTAGAGGTCTGCATCAGTTCTGTGGAGTGTCTACAGTAAGCAGCAATTCCCAAAAGCAGGGGAGGAATATCTTAGCTCCTGTGTCTTCTAAATGACAATATTCTGTCCGGAGCTGTTTGCGTAACAAAATGTACTCAAGTGGATTTTTTACAGTGTTCACTCTGGTTCCTATGGCAGTGGATCAACAAAAGGATATTCAATTAATCCAGGGGGAAGGAATTCCCTCTTGCAGAGGAATTAATTTAGAAGTGGAGGTAAGATAAGGGCAGTGATGCACCAAAGGTTTTAGTGTGTGTGTGTGTGTGTGTGTGTGTGTGTGTGTGTGTGTGTGTGTGTGTATTTTCTTTTATTGAGAAGAAAGAGGTATAAAGAATCAATGTCAACTTCTACAGCTGGAGAGGAGAAAAGAAAACAAAGAGAGACGAGACTGAATAAGTCGTCCAAAGATTACATGCATCTTTCAGTCACTTGGGTTTGGCAAACTGGCCTGAAAATAGAGACACTTTCTCAAAAGTTCACCATATTTTCTGATTAGTCATACTGCTGTCAGAAGAACAGCTTGAAGCTTTTTCTTCCCTGCAAGACTCCAGCCACAAAAATACTGGATAAGATTATGGAAAATTATGAAACTGAGGCATTAAGAGGAAATACAGGGGAGTTCTTATTTTACCTGAACTGTTTATTTCATTTCCCCCTACAGCTTGTAAAAGCTCAACACCAAGAAGATTGCTTTAACTGACAAAAACTAACAGCGCAATCCTATACAACTTACACCACCAGTGTAACTGGCAGTGCAGCAAGAACGGGAGGCCCCAGAACGTAAAGGGGAATAAAATCCCCCCAAAGGCGGATTCAAAGGGGATTTAAATCCCCTCTCCCCTCCCAAGCCTCCCGCCCTGCCCTCCCCCGCTGTTACACCAGTGGTGCAAGTTGGATAGGATTTCGCTGTAAAGAACATTCCTGCGGAACCCAGAGACAGAGAACATCCAATTATTAGAAACAGCTGCCTTTCACTCTTATTCACCTCATTTCACAATTAAACATACCTGGTTACAACAATAATCCAATGTAAATGTAATCCACGTATTTCAGGCAATTTCTACTTAGATAAATGTTTTGTATAATAATCTGCAATTTGTATAGGTTGTGGCACTGGGGAACTATGAGGTTGTGGAAGTCCAGAGAGCAGATTTGGTTTAAACTTTGGTTTATGTAGATTTCTGTTTTTGTTTAACCTTTGTGACCTGTCACACCAATAGCCACCATGTGCAAGGTCCCTGGGAAGTCTTCCCAGCTTCTTCCCACTCTTTGATAAACAAAATGGTATAACTTCTGCACTCCTGCCGCATCCTATCCATATTCTATGGCACGGAGGCAGTTACTGAGGACTTACTTCATTCTCAGTAAGTAAGTAAGGGGCCGGGACAGCAGCTGCGGTGGTCCTTGCTCCTACTTGCCAGGCCTTAGGTTAACATTCTGGATGCCCCTTCCCCAATGGGGTGGGGCATCTGGAGTTTTAACATGGAGCCTGGCAACAAGGTTCAAGAACAGCTACAGAGGCAGCAGCTCCCCCCCCCCCCCCATCATCCATCCTACCCAGTCTAACTACACTTACTGGGCGGGGGAAGCTGTTGCCACCACACCAGCAACAGTGGCCCTTCCTCCTTCGTGCCAGGCTCCATGTTAAAATTCTGGGTGCCCCACTTCCAAGGCAATAGCAGGGGCAAGGCACTTGGAATGTTAACATGGAGGCCAGAGAGGAGAAAGGACTACTGAGGCTATGGCTTCTCCCACATCACCTGGTGATGCTTACCAGAAAATGGGGAGGGAATCAGCAGGCCTGGGCCCTTGGCAGTGCCAGGTTTGGCTGGTCTCTGATGCTGGCCCTGCTCAGAACTAAGTAACAGTACAATCCTAACCAAGAGCTCTCCAGAGCTTTCTTGTTTCATCTTCAGCTCTAGCACGGGCATTCTGTACTCTGAGGAAGCCCTATGTGATCGGGGCGAACTGTAAGGTTTTTTTTTTTTTTTTAATCTTTTTAGTGGACCATGGCCGGAAGACCCGCTGATATCTTTTTTAACAATAAAGTATTTGCCGGCTATGAAAGCCTAAACTCTTGAATCCTAACCAACTTTCCTGCCCCGTGGTAAGGGAACAAATGTTCCCTCACCTTGAAATGACTGCTCCTGCACTGCAAAATATAGTGTGCGGCCCTGTTGGCACGGCTACACTGGCGCTGTAAAGTTGGTTAGGATTGCACTGTAAGGCACTGTATTCTATGGGGCTTACTCCCAGGGAAAGGTCTCCAGAATAGTCAGTCTTGAATATTTTTCCTGTGAGTTTTGGATGCATGGATCCTCATTTAAAACGAACAAATCTAATGTTGTCTGTCATTTACCAAATATTTAAGAACCATCAACAGGGTTCTTAAACCATAACATAATTTTCAAGGGGCAGTCAGAATACATACTTTTACAGTGTATGGAGACAGAATAATTAAAAACAAACAAACCCTGCAGTCAGCTTTATTGTGCTCTTAAACATCTAAGGTTTACCTGCCACTTCCACAATGGTGCACTCGTGTAAATGTATATATTAAGTCTGTGTGTGTGTGTGTGTGTGTGTGTGTGTGTGTGTACACACACACACACACACACATAAATAAATAAAGTATATATAAATGTATATATTATTAAATACATATTGTAAAACAGCCACACAATGTGCTGTTCTCCAGCTATAAGAGTTTCCACTGAAAGAGGAAGGGAGAGAAATGAGCATATGCTTCTTGAAGAACACCGGCCTCTTGTCATCTTACAGTTGCAGAAAGAGGAACTTGTGTGTGACTTGCATAACAGAAGCCTGATTTAGGGTGGAAAAAATGGTTTCTATTCACTAGTGTATTTAACTTCCGCATTCTTGGCCAGTTACAATGTTGTGTTGCCAAAAACATGAGGAAGTTGAACCTAATGCTGTCTCTAGTGGAAAACAGGTGGAATTAATTGGTGGACTTGCTGATTATGTTTTTAGTTGTTCTTATTTCACTGTCAAAAAGTGGTAGAATAGTACTCAAATAAATAGATTGTATTTTTACTCGATTCTATGGAAGTAATATTTTGGACATCGTATACGTACATTTATTGCCAGGCTATAGCATTCTAAAGTCATGAAACAGGTCTTAACAAAATCTTACCTTCAAAAGCACACTGAAACTGATCTTCATTCTCATAGATCAAAGTGGCTTGCGTGGTTTGCTGTGAATATGAGTTCACAGGCTCACCTTTCTGGAAAACCTTACAGACAGGCATGTATGGTTCATACTGAGCATATGAACTGCGAAGTGGAATACAGGTGGGCCCCCGTATCCGCTGGGGATATGTTCCAGGCCCCTCCGTGGATACTTGAAACCGTGGATAAGAGCGAACACCCCCTCCATGGTTTCCTGAGGGGCCCCCCACCCTGCCTCCCCTGCAGGCAGGCATGCTTGCCCCCCCCCCCAGCTCTTAGTTTTCTTTCAGCAAGCTTTGTTTCTTCCTTAAAACAAACAGAGAAGCAGCCTCCATTGCAGGCAAGTAGAACGAGACTGAGTCCTAGAGAGGCTCTGCAAGGTTTCTGTTAACCTTGCAGAGCCTCTCTGGTACTTAGTCTCGTTCTACTTGCCTGTTCTACTTCTCCTGTTTCTTTAAGGAAGAAACGAAGCTTACTGGGAAAAAAGTAAAAGCCTGGAGGGGGGGTCCCCACAATCCGTGGATAACTGAAACCGTGGATACCGAATCAGTGGATATGGGGGCCCACCTGTATATATAACTGATCTCCACAATTCTTCCGCCTCAGAACAAAGAGGTGTAGCAGTGCAGGAATTGGGTATCTGTGCATATGCATTTTGTATATTCATAATATGCCACACATCACACGCTACAGCGCATAAACCAAACGCATGCAAACTGTATACTGAAACTCTGTTTCAAGCATGATGAGTGTGTAAAGTTCTAGCCTAAGCTTCGTGATGATGAATGAGGGTGGATTTTTGCCGATTCCTCCCTCTCTTTCTTATAAAGGTAAAGGTAAAGGTGACCCCTGACAATTAAGTCCAGTCGTGTCCAACTCCAGGGTGTGGTGCTCATCCCCATTTCAAAGCTGAAGAGCCAGCGTTGTCCGAAGACGCCTCCGTGGTCATGTGGCCGGCATGACTCTCCTTGCCGCAGCGCGTAGCATGCAGCTGGAACACGGAGCGCTGTTTACCTTCCCGCAAGTGGTACCTATTTATCTACTCGCATTAACATGCTTTGGAACTGATAGGTTGGCAGGAGCTGGCCAAGCAATGAGAGCTCACCCCGTCGCGGATTCGAACTGCCGACCTTTCGATTGACAGCTCATGGTTCAGCGGTTTAACCCACTGCGCCACCCTTTCTTATACAGATTTGCAATTATCTATTACCCAAGTATGGAGGCTGAGTTAAAAGAATACAATCTCAGAGACAATCAGAAGGAAAGGAAGAAAAAAGAAAACCCAACAGCAGGCCTGGTTTAAACTCAGCCAATAGCAATGCTTCTTCTCATTCAATTAAGTTCTCTCATACAGTTCTTGAAAGGATTCTTTGGTCTTATTCAACAGTCAAGTGAGGTTTTCATAAGTTTACTGGGTTATATTTCAAAACTTGTGCTCACCACTTTAACAGCTAGAAGTTACATCAAAACAATGGGCAAATTTGAGAGTTTCATGGAATCATTTGTCTACAAAAACTGGGGAACAGTAAGAAAAAACTCAAACATTGTGAGAGTAAAAAAAAAATCCTAAAATCAGCCTGTCTGTAGTGAAAATACAACGTTTTCCCCCATACAGTTTTGGCATGAGAAAAACTATTTCCCATGTGAGCGTGTGTGTGCGTGCATTACAAAAAGGGTGTGCTTTTGCGCTTGAACATGCAAACCTACTGAAGTGTGGTGGAGGCAACTTGGATATACTACAAAGGGCATGCTGATTACAACAAGCAGGGCTGAGAGAACAAGCATGATCAATGGAGCTTGTAGGCTCAGTTTAGTGGTGTGAAGGCTGCATGACAGCAGGAGACAAGCCCTGTCAGTAAAAAGGGACTGTACGTGACAATGATGAGAAAAGGATTTTTTAAAGGAATATATCCATTGGCCTGCTGGCCCAAGCATAATTGTTTTCTAGCCGGATAAATTTTATGTATACAAATTTGACACAACTGTTTAAAAATTAAAGAAATCCTCCTTGGAAAAGAATAATTATTAAGCCGCTTCTTAACCATAGCAGGAGACCACAAGCAAGGCACAAGTGCTCTGGTACTAATAATTTGTTTTAATTCATGATGAAGTATGATGAAAGGCTCCTTAGAAAATGCATGCGGGTAGATGATGGGGAAGCAGGGATGAGGCGATCTGGAGCTCTGCCCCATGCCAACACTGCAGCTGCCACCTCTACAGCAACACTCTAGAAAAGAAAAGCTCCACACCATGCTTTTTGTGTAGTTTCTTCATACCTGGAAGTGTGAGACTTCTGGTTTTATTTAAAGGGATGGTATGGACAAAGGAGGTCCTGTAAATAAAGCTGGAAGTCCTGCACTTCCAGCTGTAAGGAAACTGCGCCAGGAGCAAGGTAAGGAGCGGTTTACCTTGCTCCTTGTGGTGGCTCATGTCAGCAGCGGGCTGGAGGGAGGCAGTGGCGGCAGACTTGAGGTGAAGCGCACCCTGAATCTGCCACCCACTTGGACTCCTTGCAATCTGCTTCACCTTGCCTCATGGTTGGGCTGGCATTGTAGGTAAGGACCATAGCCTCCTAGTCCCACCATATCACTATTAAAAATGGAACTCCACAGAAGCACCTGCAAAATGTGTTAAAAAATAAGAATATGCCTGACCAACAGCTTCTCTGCTGCATATTGCTTCTTTATGCTTCATTGTTATTTCTCCCCCATTTGTCCCTATGCATAATATCATGTGCAAAGCTCAGCAGAAGACCAGGAGGGGCAAGGATACATGTGCTGGCTCAGAAAGGACTTTGCATGACCCTCCAGTTCTGCTTCCATCAGAAGTGGGTAGGGCACTGCTGATTTCTCTGCTTACAGAACCTGAGAATTATATGAGTTTCTGCTGAGATGTCTGGCTTCTCCCAGCTACTGTATATATCCAGGCTTCTCAACAGACAACCACTGTTAATGCTATTCTTTGGTTTTTCTAATGAACCAGGTGTCCATATAATTGCATTTCCATAAAATTCTCAGTTCTGATTAAAAGAACCATGGTGTGAATTTTCCAGATGTGCCAGAGCTATATGTCTAAGTTTGCAAAAGAGAAAGGCATCAGCCAAAGCGTTGTGTGTGTGTGTGTGTGTGTGTGTGCGCGCGCGCACACGCGCACACACACACACACACACACAGAGGATGGGTAGAGTACTTACTTGAGTAGAGTTTAATCATGATGACTAGTGTTGAGCAAGAGATGGTGATTATATTATCTCAGACCATGAAAACAGGTACTGTAATCTGAAATCATTCTATACAAAAGCTTGAATTCTAGAAGGTGCCCCTCTTTTATAGAATGCAGATTTTCCTTTCTTATCTATTGTATTGCATACTTGCTCTTTGAACTTATCTTTTTCAGTGAGTAAGAAATTAACTTTGGAATTCAGAAGACGAGTGTTCAGAAACATCCAGGGGAGGCTTGTACAGAGATGAGGTTGTGCCCTCTAATCCTCTGCCAGCTGTTCTCTTAACAGAGCTTTTGCGGTCAATTGAAGCAACCTTTGGACTGTTCCAACATTAGTCTGGAATCACTAATGTAGGCCCTGAGAGATAACATCTCTTTAGCCACTTCCAGTTAAAGCAGTAGCACAAAACAACAGCGAACTGGCCTCCTCCTCCTATATATTTATTATGGAGCCCCCCCCCTTTTTTTAAAGTGTCAATAATCAAACTTGGTTGTGTGTTTTATTAAGTTAAAAGAAATGAGCTGTTGTCAAGCACAATATTTATTGCCTTATGTGTACACTCCGTGTTCACAGTGTGGACAAATATGCTTAAAGGCTGTGACACACCGCCCGTGGCGCGGTGTGGCACAGTGCGAAGCAAAGACAGCCTTCGCTTTGAGCCGCTTCCTGACTATACAGACCGAGTCCTACCTAAGCCACACAGAGAGAAGTGAAAGACGTCCTTCCCCACCCCCCTCTCCTGGCCAATCAGAATTGAGTTTTTTCAGACTCGCTTCTGATTGGCTGTTTGCTTCCCTTCACATCTCATCCTACTGCACTGACCTCACCTACTGATTGGGCAAAGTTCAATTTTTTCATCTACTTTATGGCTGCGTGAAGGAGGAGAGTGCAGGATACACTGCACTCTTCGTGCTGCTTCTCAACGTTTCGCACCATGCCGCATGCATGGTCACACACAAGTCATTCACTTGGGTTTGCAAAGTATGCCTTTTTGGGATTGGTGACATGCTGTTCAGGAAAAACTGAAGGACCAGATTCATGGAAGAAAAGGCGGTGCTTCAAAGCAGAATTCATTTTTGAGTTAACACAGGGATATTGCTGTGACTACTGAGCTAATCACAGAATAAGAACTTTGTGTGGCTTCCGTCTTCTCTGAAGCCATTTCCCATCGATAGCTTGACAGAACACTGAAGAACCAGTAGGCTGGTGGAACCTACATCCACTCAAAGTATCCCATTTGTGACTCATCAAACTGAACGCCATGTATGGTGGCTCACATAGGCTAGATAAGCCTCTTGTTTTTGCAACCTGGGACTACAAAAGTAGAAATGTCAAATGTGTGGTCTGCCACACTTCATGGTTGTGCTCAACTTGGTTGTAGTGCAAGCATTACAGCTATCACAACCTTTTTTTTTTTAAACCACAAAACCCTCCTACCATGTGGGATGCCAGGTGGAGGACACACTTAAGGAGCTTACTTGGAGTATCTATTTAAGGTCACCTGAGGTGTATTGTGGCACCTGGACACACATTCAATCACATTCATTACACCCTCATAATCAGGGTGGTAAAAAGCTATATTTGAACCTGTGCAGATTCCAGGGCAGTTGCATCCTGGATCTGTGCCAATGTGTAGTTGATTTATGTGATCTGCATTATACCATGAATCAGTTGCACATTAGACATGCAACCAGTATGTCGAATCTGCACTACAGATGCATACCATCACTGGTGTAAACCTAGTGTCATTAGCTGTACTGGGTCAGGAAAGTGTATTGGTCCTTGATTGACCCACAAGACATTGTTCTTCATTAAGCTGGCATGTTTTGTCATGGGGAAGTTCATGCTACACCAGTGGAAACACAGCCAGAGATGCAGACTGAACTAAATAAGATTAACACTGAGTGTGTGTGTGTGTGTGTGTGTGTGTGTGTGTGTGTGTGTGTGTGTGTGTGTGTGTGTGTGTGTGTGTGTGTGTGTGTGTGTGTGTGTGTGTGTGTGTGTGTGTGTGTGTGTGTGTTGTTTTTTGCTGTTACGGGTGAAGTAGGAGCTTTTAACCAAATTGCTCACTGTGGATAGGAAAGAAATGAATATCAATTCTAGAATAAGTAATCTAAATTAAAAGTTTGTGATCATGTGCATGTTGTTTCTGAGTCATTTTGTAGCAGAGATATGAAACAAACCCTGAGTAGAACCCAAGCAACTTGACTTCGATGGGTTAATACAGGATGTATGTGTAATTTGGCGCACACTATCTATAAACAGGAAGGGAGCTGAAATGACTGGCTGCACTTCAAGAGCATATACTCTTCACTGAGAGATATTTGCCTCCAAAGACTAATGAGGTAATCTGAGTCATGCTGAGTTCCCTCCCAGGCAGAAATTCCCCTCCATCATGACCAGCTTGACTGCAGCGGCCACAGCAAGACTCAATCCCAGAGCAGCTGGACGGGTGTGTATGTACATTCTCTCTCCTACCAGTGGGAGCTGCAGCAAAATGTATAGTCATGTGTACCTGACCCTGGGTGCCAGTGGGAAAGATATCTCTGCCCTTTCTCTGTGCCACACAGAGAGCAGGGGAATCTGCCTGGCTAGAAGCCAGGCAGCCAGGCCTGCACAGTCATGGAGCAGAGCGAGGGCTTGCACCTGTGCTCTGCCCTCATGCTGCATACATTCTATAGCATCATGATGAGAGGACTGCACAAATGCACAGTTATGGCTCTTACTAACGGTTCCATTCACTCTCTCTCACACACACACACACACACACACACACACACACACACACACACACACTCAGGAAATGGTAGCAGCTTCTGAAATTGCTGGTGTGTCCCAGCCCTAACAGTGCTTGTGAGAGTGCCAGTCCCATGAATTATACCTTTCAAAAATCAGTTTAATGCTGTCACTCTGAGCATAGATACTTGAAAGTTCATTCTGCTGACACACATGGGACTTTTTCCAAAGTGTACATAGACAGTGGTCATCAGAGAGACCCTCGATGCACTTTGGAGGATAGAAAAGTAGCAGTGATTTCTTCCCCTGAAGTAAAAGAGTGTGAAATAAACCCGGTCCCTCTCCTCTGACTACGTGCAGTCTCCCTTTTGCCCACCTACACATTAGCCAGAATCAGGGGCTCTCACTCATCCACATAGCCGGAGCAAGGGAATAGCTCTGAGAGCAGAACCTTGGAGAGAACGAGGGCAGAACTGAGCAGAACCACTGCACAGCCACCTTGCCTCAAGATACTGGAGCAGAATGAATACAAGTGGCCACAGAACGGGGGCGGGACCTTGCATGAGGACCCTCTTCAACTCTTGGGGAGATTTTCCCCACATGGGGGTAATTTTTGAAACAAACA
This sequence comes from Plestiodon gilberti rubricaudatus, assembly GCA_026170595.1. Lineage (NCBI taxonomy): Eukaryota > Metazoa > Chordata > Lepidosauria > Squamata > Scincidae > Plestiodon > Plestiodon gilberti. The sequence continues at coordinate 257,327,573 of JANXHW010000001.1, read as the reverse complement.
TGTTTGTGAAAACCTTGGGGTTTCCTGGCTATTTTGTTATTGTTGATTTTTTTGTGTGTGGGTGGTCCTGTCTTCCTGCCAAACTGACTGGCACAGGCCCACTAACTTGGCTATTAGACGGAATTACATGCAGACAAGTACCAATAATCTTTCTTGATAAGCACACTGGCATGTTCTGGGCAAAACTCTGCTCTCTGCTCTGGCCTGGGACTTGTGTTCCTACTCCCACCACCAGCTCTTAAGTAGAAAAACAGCAAATGAGAACACATGCATTTTCAAAATAGCAAGTAGCCCAGTTGCTTCAAAAGCATACAGACATAACTTCTGTTGTTATCTAGAGGTCTTCAGGGTTCCTTCCTTTCTTCCTTCCTTCCTGTGGTACCCATCAGACAAATGCATTATATTATTCTGGATCTGTATGGACTTGCTTTTTTCTTTGATTGTACATTCCATTACTTTAGGATTTCCGTGGTAACAACAGGCAAGCAAGGCCGCCCTGAGGCGGACTCAGAAAGTTGATTCCCTTTTTGATCACTCAGTGAAATCTAGACAGGTACGCTGCCACCTCCCTCATGCTTACTCACACTAACAAAAAAGACCGGTAGCTGAAATGGTTATCCACTAAACAGCTGAAGGTCTTCTGAGCGTTGCTGACAGACACACAATTTTCTCAGTCATGAAGAATTATGATTGGGTTGCACTAATGTTGTCAGTTCTTAGTGCTAACTTGAAAAAAAATACATGTGTGCAGATGGGGCAGGGAGGAGTGTAGCTATTTAGGAAAGGCCAAGACACTCTGAGTGGTTAGCCAGCAAGTTTCCAAAAGTGCCACTTGGTTTTCATGCGAAAATGTCACATCTTCTTAGTGATTATGCACACTGAGTGGAGAACTGTGGACAGTGAAAAACTCAAGCATGTTGGAAACTACTTTATGATACTAGGTTGGGTAGCGGCACAGCTGTCTGTGTGAAAAAGCAGCCAAAGGCAACACAGCCATGCAATCGCTGAGAATGGCTGATATATGGGGAACACACATACACAGTGTAAAACCCTTCCGGCCACATTAAAGCCCCTGGATTTATTCCAAGGTGTCATCTGATGCAGTCTAAAGCTTATTGGGTGTTCTGGTACTCATAGAAACACAGGACAGATGTCTGGTGATATCTCTCCAAACAGATATTGGAAGGTGTGTAGCCAAGTTATTTCATGGCCATAATGACATGTTTTGGCCAATACATTATTTCAAATTACAGTCAGGGAGATCAGAGTCTGTCAAACTGTACGGGGAACATTGTATTGCATTCTGCTTGGGAGGGTGTGTCAGTGGACAGGAAGAACCAGGCAATGGACAATTCCCCAAAGCCTCTCTTTTGAGAGTTTATGAGCCCTGCCCTCCACCACCCCTCTCCCTCAACAGTCATTCACAGCTGGGTTTTTTTTTTTAGGTTGGTCCGTTTTCATAATTTTTTTTTTTGGTTGAGTTAGATAAGCCCTTTACAGGCAGTTTAGCTAACTGGATGCTCAGCCTTGCTTTTCAGTGTAGTTCAGTCAATGACTCCAATTACCCAGATTTTTAAAAATTGTTTTTACAAGATTATCTCACAGCTACTTTCTCTTCAGTTTATATATGGCTGGTTCCCCAGACATGCCACCCCCTGAACATATCACCTGGGTGTCAAGGTCCTGTTTCCCTGAAAATAAGACCTATCCTGAAAGTAAGACCTACCGTCATTTTTTTTTTGGCGTGATTTTTGCTGGCACTCATAAATATAAGACCTCCCCTGAAAATAAGACCTAGCGTGGCTGATTACAGAGATCTGTGCCGCGGTCGACTGCTCAGTGTGGCTGCCGGCACTCTACCGTACTGAGCCTCAGAAGAGTCACTGCATCCGACTGCCTTTTCGCAGAGCCCTGTAAGCTCAGCTTTTTTCCTTGCTTTGCAGAACATCGCCTTTTTTCCTTCTACCAGCCTGCTGGGTTCCCTTCATTGGTCTCCCCCCCTCCCATCATGTCAGACCTACCATGCCTGTATGGGGGCAGAGTGTTTGTGTGCCACAATCAGTGCGAGGGGCCTCAGTTAGCGGCAGCCGGCTGGTCGCGCGGCTGGAGATCTGAGGGGAAAGGGAACAGGATCTTCGCGTCGGGGGATGACACGGCTACTGCCGACAAACATCGGGTGGTCGAGGCTGTCTCGTGTTGCCGCCTCTCCCCTGCCTCCTCCTCATTGCTGCCCTGTGTGCCCTAGTCCCAGGGTGTGCTCGCATTCAGCTCCACCCAACAACACTGTTGACGACCGCGTGCCTGCTGGCAGCGCCATAACGGCCTCTTTCTAACACGCAGAGAGCCAGAAAGCGGGAGAGAGAGAGAGAGAGAGAGAGAGAGAGAGAGAGAGAGAGAGAGAGAAGGCAAAGTGAGGAAGAACACTTCATACTCCCACTAGCTCCTGGGTTAGCCCGATTCCTTAACAGGGCAGAACGGCCCCATTTCTTCCCCCCACCTCCCCTTGTATGGCTTTTTGAAAGAATGGCTTTCTGGCTTTTGTGCTTCGAGGGGGCGGGAAGATGGGCTGCAACTTGAGGCTGCAACAAGTCCCCAGGCTCCCATTTTAGCTGCTGTGAAATCATCCTCTGATCTGAAGGTTGTACACACATTTTTTTGCATGATTTTTGCTGGCAGTCATAAATATAAGACCTCCCCTGAAAATAAGACCTGCCATGTTTTTGGAGAGCCAAAATTAATATATGACCCGGTCTTATTTTCGGGGGAAACAGGATAGGACAGTGAAAAATATGACAATTTTCCATTGAAAATAAGACAGTGTCTTATATTAATTTTGGCTCAAAAAATACAGTAGGTCTTATTTTCAGGGAGGTCTTATTTTCCCAACCTGTGGTGCGACACCCCCCCCGCCACTTACTTTGACCGATTAAAGCTTCATTCTTTCCCAAGGGTGCAAGGCTCTGCAAGGCCTGCATTTGAGTCCTCCACCATGGAGACAATGTGCTAGAGAGAGACTCTGCAAGGTTGCAGCCTCCTTGCAGGCCTTGCTGACCTCTCTAGCACCTCTGGTGGGGCCACTGTGTGATACAGGAAGCTGGACTAGATGGACCTTTCGCCTGATCCAGCAAGGCTCTTCTTATGTTCTTATGTCTCTATGGTGGAGGACTCGTGCAGGCCTTCCAGGCCTTGCAGAGCCTTGCACCCTTGGGAAAGAATGAAGCTTAAATCAGTCAAAGTAATTTCCGGGAGGGGGTTGCGGGGGTGCCGGGGGGGTCGCATCTGTCTGGCTGATGATCCTAGCTAGGTCTTATTTTCAGGGGGGGGTCTTATATTTATGAGTGCCTGCAAAAATCACACAAAAATGACGGTAGGTCTTACTTTCGGGGGAGGTATTATTTTCAGGGAAACAGGGTGTGTGTGTGTGTGTGTGTGTGTGTAGCGGCGTAACAAGGTCATTTGGCGCCTGGTTCAGGGGGGAATTTGGCGCCCCTAGGGAAAATTCTATATACCGGCTGCTCCACGCTCTGGGGGTGGGGGCGCCGCGCTCCGGGGGTGGGCGACCCGGCGGGACCCTGCACCGGGCACCCCCCCTTACCTCCTTTCCCAGCGTGCATTGAGAGAGAGAGAGATATGCCCGGAAGAGCGCTTACTACTTTCAGAATATGGAGGGAGCAGTTCAGTTCAACGCGGCAGCAGGCGCAGCGGACGTAGAGTGTGTGTGCTTCAAACTCCCCGTGCAGCAGAAGTGAGTGTGTGTGCCCCCCTCCTTGAATTCCCCCTCGAGTCGGACAGGGACTCCTTTCATTCCCCGCAGCCGGCCGCTCCGCCTCCGCGCCTCAGCAGCCGGCAGCAGCAGCCTGGCGCAGGAGGAAGTGAGTGTGTGAGTGGAGTGGAGTGACCTTAAGGGCAGGTGGAGGAGGGAGGAGAGGACTCGTCTTGCGCCGGGCTGGGCGACGCGAGAGCGTGACCTGCCCGCCCGGCCTCTTGCCTCGGCGGGCGGCGGTGCCGCGGCTGCAGCAAAGCGCCCGGTTCAGATGAGCCGCGCACCGCTGCTCCCGCTGCTCCCGCTGCTCCCAGTTCGGTGGAGCGCCTGGTTCGGTTGAACCACGCGCTCCACCGTCCTTACATCACTCTGTGTGTGTGTGTGTGTGTGTGTGTGTGTGTGTGTGTGTGTGTGTGTGTGTATTTCCCCCGAAAATAAGACTGGGTCATATATGTACATAGGGAATGTACATAGGGAATGTACATAGGAAAGCCAGGATTGGCTGCCGTTTCTCAATGCAGTCTGCACATGTGCAATCCTCGGATGTGACAATCGTGCAAGTTTTCTGCTATCTCCACAGAAATGGCTTCTGTGTAGGAATTTTGTCTTGTATGAAGTAACCCTTGTTTTCCAGTTCTCCTTTGTACTAGTTGAAAAGTAGTTTGACATTTCCCAAGTCGTATCCATTCTGAAAGCATGAGCCTGTTCCCATGCGACCTACTGTTAACTCTGCCGAACATTCACACCATTCCTTCAACGTTTATATGTGCTCACCCAAATTTCTTCCAAAACAAAAAGTTTGAGCTTCCCAGCTCAAAATCACCCACAGCTCCTCTGTTTACTGCCACAGTACAGCTGACGCAGAAACCAACTCCACAGTTTACTTTGGAGGTCTCTGCTGCTAATCCATCTACCTAACCCTCCACACTCTCCTTGGTTTACTATATCACAGTCTTTTCCCAACTTGTGATAGCAGAATAGCCTCTAGGTGACCCCAGATTAATGTAAATATTTGGCTTTTATGGGAAGGAAATGTGACATACGTCTGAAATGGAAGTTATCCAGAGGTTGAAAACTTAGGAGCCAAATTTCTAGGAAAGCAGATGCAGTGGTGGTGGTCTCTCCAGGGTAGTTTATTGCTGACTGCCTCAGAATTCTCACTCACACACTTACACACACACCCTGGCTCCATCCTTTACATCAGTAAAGATGCCTTTCACTTCAGGTTCCCAGCCATTTGCCATACAGTGCTGTGCTAGGCTAGATGCAGATCTGTGGCAGCCAAGGGATTCTCCACATGCTGGGCCAGACACAGGAGGCTGGAGGACTCTTTGCCAGCATTGTGATTATCACAGAAAGTTGGTTCAGCCAGAGATACAATTTCTCCGTTATGGCGGCTGCTGTTGTCTTTGACACTTTAGATACACTAACATGAACAAAGGACATAGTGCTTAGCATCCCTGTGGGAAGAACTATATAACTTCAGTACACCCTGTGGGAAGAACTATATAACTTCAGTACTGCCTTAACACCCTTTGAGTGCCGAGTGAAGCGGTTTGGTGAGCGGCAACCAGAGGGCAGATATGGGAATCAGGGCACCACTTGTCACTTCGTCACTCCCCCCCCTCAACAGCAAGCCTTTCATTTGGCCTGGCCCTGCACAAGAATACCTCCCCCACCTTTTCCCTTAGAAGGAGGACCAAGTTCTGTGCAGTCATATGAGACTTTCCTCGCGTTCCTCTGTGCTTTGTTTCTAGATGGCAGTAGTGCTAGAGTTCCATGGCACTTAATTCTGTTTTCAAGTGGGCTCGTTACAATTTCCTCTGAGTAAGAAAACTGAGTAAATGCAACTAGACTAGAAACACATATGAGTCAATGCTGGGTAACTGGTAAACTGTTTTCATAGAAAACAAGAGGGCGGCCCCGAAAACAAGAGATCAAGAAAAGAGGAGGCAAAGCCTCAAAAAAAAAAAAAAAGTCTTCAGAACGTTATTGTTTTTGAGTAAAACCCAACATGGCGGAATGTTTTGACCCCAGCTTTCTTCAGGGGCACAGAGAGACCTCTTGATGCTTGTAAGAGATTCCACTGATTGTGAAGGCTCAGAAAGGCATGATGCACCTTTTCGAGACTTTGCCTCCCCTTTCGTTTTGCAATAAATTGTCTCAGCACCTATGCTTATACATTTTAATGATACCATTAGTCTATTTTTCTCAGGGAAATGGCTTAAAGAGGAAAATTGCACATTTTCATATAAATAGGTCTCTTTGGACGCAATCCAAACCTACTTAGGCCGCCGTTGTAACCAGCGGCCCAGCGAAAACGGGAGGCCCCAGAATGGAAAGGGGATTCAAATCCCCTCCAAAAGGGGAATTCAAAGGGGATTTGAATCCCCTTTCTGTTCTGGGGCCTCCCGTTTTCGCTGGGCCGCTGGTTACAATGGCGGCCCAACATGTTACATTAAGCCAGTGCTTCTCAATTTTTTTCTCTCATGCCCCCCCTATGAAGAAGAAAAAATTTCGCGCCCCCCTAATATAACTAATGCAATGTAACTAATGTAAAGGGGGGCTCGTTGCAATAGTTAGTGTGTATGCTTTGCGCCACTTATCTTGATTGTAGGAGCCTCCAGCGACGATCTAGTTCACCGACGATCTCTTCCGGGGAGCAGATCGTTCCTCTGCTCCGCGGCGCGAACTCTGTAACGCGCCTAGGAGCGCTTTGCAGAGTTCACGCTGTGAATCACGCATGCGCAAGACATCGTCGTCTTGCGCATGCGTGAACTCTGCAAAGCGCTCCTAGGCGCGTTACAGAGTTCGCGCCGGGGAGCAGAGGAACGATCTGCTCCCCGGAAGAGATCGTCGGTGAACTAGATCGTCGCTGGAGGCTCCTACAATCAAGATAAGTGGCGCAAAGCATACACACTAACTATTGCAACGAGCCCCCCTTTACGGAGCCTTGCGCCCCCCCTGGGGGGCGCGCCCCACTATTTGAGAACCGCTGCATTAAGCCCATCATTAACACCGACGTTGAGTGAAAAATGGTTTTAATACACTTTTGTGCCACTTTATGGCAATGCATTTGGTGTGCATGTGTTCAACTTGTTCCCCATCCCATGCTACCCATTCTTGTCACGCACGGACAAGTATTTGCATGTGAGGTCCACTGAATAATGGTGAATTCTTGATACCCCACGGTGACGACCATTCAGACCCTTTTCCTTACACTACTTGCCTCAAAGCAAAGCCAAAAGGAGATGGAAGTCTGTCTGGACACGGATGGACAAAGGAGCCTCACTGTGCAAAAAATATATTTTAATCAATACTTGAAGCCAACAACAAGTAGTTGTAATATATGTACCTCTCACATAAGTAAAGCTCTTACAGCGCAATTCTAACCAACTTTCCAGCGCTGGTGCATCCGCAATGCAGCCCCAAGGTAAGGGAACAAATGTTCCCTCACCTTGAAGAGGCCTCCATGACTCCCCCCGCACTGCAAAATGCAGTGTGCACTCTGTTGGCACAGCTACACCAGTGCTGGAAAGTTGGTTAGGATTGCACTGTTAGACAGCTTTTCAATTTGGCCTGAATCCACAATAGGATAGTCGTTTCACATTACTTCTGACCGGACTGGCTCATCCCTGAGGCTAACTGAGGACCAGATTGGCAGGGGACGCTCACCTTCGTCCACTCACTCACCTGCTCTTCCTCCTCCTTCCACTTCCTGGATCAGAAAAGGAAGAGGGGGTGGAGAAGAAGGGGGAGCGTGGTGAGCTAGAGCATCTCAGAGTGGGAGTAGCACAGGCTAGCACATCACCAGGTAAGGGGGGGGCAGCATTTGACATGCCACCTCAGGCACTGGGATGACTTGGGCAGGCCTTGCTTCTAACAAATTAAGGGTTCACACAGGTTCAGAAAAATGTTATGTTGAATAATGCATATTAACAAGCTCTACATGGGACAATGAGAATGCCTCTATTATTTCTGTAAGATATGGGCATAACTTCATTAATTAGCCACTTACGGAGTTTAAAATGTTAACAGCACACCACCTGAAATGCGGAAACTCCTGTGGGCAAGTCCATACAGTCCTCTGAGACTATGCCAGATACAACTTGCTGTCCCAGAAACATGTTTAATACAATGCAAGGAGTTACAGCTTCACAATCCCTGACTGACTAACAAAAGGCAGGCCAGGCTTGCCAGAGGTATTTGCAGAAGGACTGCTGGATAAGATTCTCCGTTTCTTCTTTTTTCTGTTTATCAACAGGATATTGATGCTTGAAGACTATGCCCCTTGTGAAGCCTCCTTTTCCTTGACAGAATAATAAGCAAACAGGTCTTAGCGTGCTGCCTGTGGGGAAATGGGTTTTGTTATGGAAGGAGCGCTCTGCACTAAAACAACAAACAGAAGAATGGCGGTGTTTGTTTTTCCATGTGCTGAAGGTGAGGGTGCAGCCTCCGCAGGCCTCCCTTCATATCCTCTCCAACTGACAGAGAAGGGTGAGGCAAAGACCTCTCCAAACAAAGACTTTCCTGAGGTAATTTAATGAAGGATGATATTCCTTAATCTTTTCCGTATAGATAGCCTCACCCAACCCATATAGGAACTAATAATGTACAGTATAGGTAAACTCAGACACAGATGTGTCACCCTGTGTACAGACCTAATTCACAGACTTGTTTTCTTACCAAGCACATGTGCTTGGTATAATTTATTGGCACAAAATACTTGCTTATAATTAGGCTTACCATATTTTTCAAACTTCAAACCGGGACACCCCCCCATAACCCCCCCCCCCCGCAAGGTAAATAATTAATTAATGTAAAAGCAACGCAAAACCAAGCACAAACAACCAAAACCAATCATAAAGCACTACGCAAAACCAAGCACAAACAACCCAAACCAACCCCAAACTACAATCCACAACGAAAAATGCACCACAAAGTACAAAGTACAAGCCAAAAAGAGAAACCAACCACAAAGTAGAAGCAATAAAGAAAAACGCACCACAAAGTAGAAGCAATAAAGAAAAACGAACACCAAACTACAAGCAATAAAGAAAAAACAACCATAAATGCAAACACAAACCAGAAACCCAAATAAAAAATCTTTTCTATGAATTAATTATAGCAGAAAGGGGGCGCAAAGCGCCCCCTTTTGCCGTGCGCAGCTTGGCCGTTTTTTAAATAAATAAATAAATAAGTAAAGGGGGCGCAAAGCGCCCCCTTTTGCCGCACGAAGCACGCCCGAAATTTTTAAATAAATAAATAAATAAATAAAGCGCACGGCAGAAATTTTTAAATAAATAATTAATCTTTATATTAAAATATATATTTAAAAAATATGCTTACCTGGTCGCTGGTCGTCGCTGGTCGTCGCTGGTCGCTGCTGCTGCTGCTGGGGCCGCGGCAAGCAGGCTGGGGCCGCGGCAAGCAGGCACCGGGAGAAGCACAGCCTGCTTGCCCGGGCAGCGCGAGCCTGCCGAGGAGGCTCGCGCCGCACGGGCAAGCAAGCAGGCTGGCCCGGTCTCCCAGCGGCACCGCATGGAGCCGCTGGGAGACCGGGAGAAGCACACCCGCTCGCCGCGCTGCGCCGCACCGCCATTTTTTTTATTATTTTAAACTTACCAGGCAGCATCTTGGATGCCCTCACGAGATTTGGACGCCGACATCTTGGATCACGCGAGATTTCGTGATCCAAGATGCTGCCCGGTAAGTTTAAAATAATAAAAAAGATGGCGGCGCCCATTCGTCCCCCGGGACCGGACCCGGCGGACCGGGAATCGAGCCCGATTTCCGGGACTGTCCCGCCGAAACCGGGACGAATGGTAAGCCTACTTATAATATAACTGGCTCAAACCCAAGACAAGCCACTACATATCCTCTTTGTTGGGTCAAAATTCTCTGTTGTTGTATGTTATCCTCATCTCAAACCATGCACCACAAGCTATTTAAAGTTTAAAAAACACTTATATTGTTTTTTAATAAATCAAAGCAATGTACAAAAAAACTATCATAGAAACAACAACAATAACTTTACTTCAACTACCAAATCAAAGTTCAAAGTCCCATGCTATGGTTAAATGTAAAGAGCATCAAATCAAATTATTAAACTCCTCTGGAAAAGGTGTCTTATTACACACCTTTTTTCCCAGAAAGCAGCCAGGTTAGTTTAGGCAAATTATCTTTGAATGGGTGAGTTCCATAGTAATTTAGGAGCTACCACTGTAAAGCCCCAGCCCTGTGCATAGGGTGAACATATTTGTTTAAAAGCAAGAATGCCATGTGAGTGAGGAGAGCATAAACCTCATGGTTTTTCTCGTCAGCGAAGCTCTGATACCAGAAGGTATGTTGGCAGGGACAAAACCACTTGAGGGTAGCGGCGGCTGCAGGGAGTTAAGTCACAGGTGGGACAAGGGTTCTGCAGATCTCACCCAGATGTCCCTCTTGCAGTTCAAATCAACCTCCCCACCTCCTCTTTCTATGAGATTGGGACAGTTCAATGCATTACCAGGTGTGCTTTTCAGACATGTGTAACATGTGCTTGCACATGCTGGGAAATCTAATATTACCAAGGACGTGCAGTTTGGTGACGCTAAGCCCGACAAGTTAAAAAAAAAGTGCCTTGCCTTGCCTTGCCTTTCTGCTTTGCTCCTCTCCTCTCCAGCACAGTCAATGCCTTAAGCAGCACATATTACAATACACAAGAGCTGCCTTAGTCAGTTAGGAAGCAATGATTGCTGCCTTCCAATGAAAAACAGACAGGGTAGCTGGCATCCAATGAGAAAAAGGCAGAGTGCCTGCATCATCAAGCTCTGGAGAGGCAGCAGGCAGAATTGCCTCCATTCTGTTTAAAAAAGCCATGAAAAACAGAAGGCAGCCTGGGTACAGGGACTGGCTCCTTAGAACATCAGGCTGGGGTGTTGCTGAGCTCTCCCTAACTCTGAGTGGGGGAAGAAGAGGTGAGGTTTTTTAAAATTTATTTGGGGGGGGGAGAGTTTCAAGGAAGGTAAGATCCACTGAAAGATGGGGGGTGGAGAGAGAGAGAGAGAGAGAGAGAGAGAGAGAGTGTGAGAGAGAGAGAGAGAGAGAGAGAGAGAGAGAGAGAGATGTGTGTGTGTGTGTGTGTGTGTGTGTGTGTGTGTGTGTGTGTGGCTGTGGCTGTGGCTGTGGCTGTGCCTCCACAGACCTGGACCTCACTGAACATCGCTGTCTGATACGTGTTTGTACAGTGTGCAGTGGCTAATGGCACAGCTCATTGATCTGGCAGGGAAGGAAGAGGGAGGCAAGTTTGAAGGTGCAACAACAAGAATTTTACTGTGGGGATAATAATACAAATGTGGAGAAAGGGAATAAAAAATCCTTAGCCATTCATATGTAAAGGTAAAGGTGACCCCTGACAATTAAGTCCAGTCATGTCCGACTCTAGGGTGTGGTGCTCATCCCCATTTCAAAGCCAAAGAGCCAGCGTTGTCCGAAGACGCCTCCGTGGTCATGTGGCCGGCATGACTCTCCTTGCCGCAGCGCATAGCATGCGGTTGGAACACGGAGCGCTTTTTACCTTCCCGCAAGCGGTACCTATTTATCTACTCGCATTAACATGCTTTGGAACTGCTAGGTTGGCAGGAGCTGGCCAAGCAACGAGAGCTCACCCCGTCGTGGATTCGAACTGCCGACCTTTTGATTGACAGCTCATGGTTCAGCGGTTTAACCCACTGCGCCACCCGCTGGCCATTCGTATGGCCATTCATATGACTAGGCACTAAATGTAAGAGTTCCTATGGAAAGAGAAAGAAAAGAAGAAAATCCTTGAAAGGAAAAGGGGGTGCATGATGGTGCAAGCAATGAGGGGAGAAAGGAGGGGGGAAGGATGTAGAGAAATCAGAAGGGGAATTAGAGCTGACAAACTGAGGGTTTTGTGGTAGAGGGAAGGGAGGAGAAAGAGGAGGGAGAGGTGGAGAAGGATCCCTGGGTTCTGGCTGCAGCAAAAGACTGTGGCTAAGCCATAGTTCTCTATAGCCTGAACCAGGACTACAAGCAAGGAGTCGGTCCTTCAACGGGCCTTGAAACCACTCACTTGCAGTGGCATCACTAGCTTTCTGGGCACCCAGTGTGGGTAACTCTGGCATCACCCCACCGAGTGCGCAGATGTAGACGTAATTGGCAGTGACATGATTACGTCATCATGTCACCGCCAATTGCATTCAGCTCACGGAGCCAGAACTAATTGGCGGTGACATGACCACCAATTACTTTTGGCTCACACAGGCCCCACTGAAGCACCGATGAGGCTGATCAGGAGAGGCTGATCAGGCACCTTTGGCGGGGCCTGCGTTTTACACAGGCCCCACTAAAGGCCCAATGGTGCCTGAGCAGCCTTGTGCGCCTGCGTGAGCCTTCCTCTGCTTGTGCAGGCGCATGCAGCGGCGTCGCTGCAGGGGGGCAGAGCTCTAAGTTCCGCCACGGTCCGACCCTCCGTTAGACGGGTGTACAAAGCGTCCCCGTCCCCTCACCTTCGGAACCATTCAAGTCGGTGAAAGCAACGCGCAGGGAGTCTCCTGCGGGTTGCTTTCACCGACTTGAATGGTTCCGAAGGCGAGGGGACGGGGACGCTTCGTGCACCCGTCTAACGGAGGGTCGGACCGTGGCGGAACTTAGAGCTCCGCCCCCCTGCAGCGACGCTAGTGGACGCATGAGGCCAATCAGGCACCATTGGCACTTCGGCGGGGCCTGTGTTAGAAAACATAGGCCCTACCAAAGCGCCAATGGTACCTGATCGGCCTCACACACCTGTGCAAGTGGAGAAAGGAATCCCCTCCTGGTACATCACCCAGTGCGGTCCACACACCCCTGCACCCCCCGGTGCGGTCCACACACCCCTGCAACCCCTAGTGACACCAGTGCTCACTTGTGACAAGAGAGTTAGTCTCTCCCACTGTCTGTTCTTAACCAAAGTCTGAAGTCTCATGAGAGAGTGTATATGAGATGTGCAACCCTTCCTTATTCTTGGAGTCTTTGGTGGTGTCTGGCAGGGTGCAAAAGATATGTTTTAGAATTTTTTGAAAAGGTCAACAGGCATGTGGATGCGAGCGAACCCGTGGATATTATATATCTGGATTTTCAGAAGGTGTTTGACACAGTCCCTCATGAAAGGCTCCTGAGAAAACTCCACAGTCAGGGAATAAGAGGGCAGGTCCTCTTGTGGATTAGGAACTGGTTGAAACAGCGAGTGGGAGTCAATGGGCAATTTTCACAATGGCGAGAGGTGAAAAGCGGTGTGCCCCAAGGATCGGTCTTGGGACCAGTGCTTTTTAACTTATTCATAAATGACCTGGAGTTGGGGATAAGCACCGAGGTGGCCAAGTTTGCGGATGACACTAAACTTTTCCGGGTGGTGAAGACCAGCAGGGATTGTGAAGAGCTCCAGAAGGATCTCTCCAAACTGAGAGAATGGGCAGCAAAATGGCAGATGCGCTTCAATGTAAGTAAGTGCAAAGTGATGCACATTGGGGCAAGAAACCAAAATTTCACATATACGCTAATGGGTTCTGAGTTGTCTGTGACAGATCAAGAGAGAGATCTTGGGGTGCTGGTAGACAGGTCGATGAAAGTGTCGACCCAGTGTGCGGCGGCTGTGAAGAAGGCCAGTTCCATGCTCGGGATCATTAAAAAAGGGATTGAGAATAAAACGGCCAATATCATTATGCCTTTGTACAAATCGATGGTAAGGCCACATCTGGAGTATTGTGTCCAGTTCTGGTCACCGAACCTCAAAAAGGATATAGTTGAATTGGAAAAGGCGCAGAAAAGAGCGACCAGAATGATTCGTGGGCTGGAGCACCTCCCTTATGAAGAAAGGCTACAGCGTTTGGGGCTCTTCAGTCTAGAAAAAAGGCGCCTGAGGGGGGACGTGATTGAGACTTATAAAATTATGCATGGGATGGAGAGAGTGGATAGAGGGAAATTCTTCTCCCTCTCGCACAACACCAGAACCAGGGGACATGCACTAAAATTGAGTGGAGGGAGAGTTAGAACGGACAAAAGAAAATATTTCTTTACCCAGCGTGTGATTCATCTGTGGAACTCCTTGCCGCAGGATGTGGTGACGGCACCTGGCCTAGATGCCTTTAAAAGGGGTTTGGATAGATTCATGTTACAAGCCATAAGCAACCTCCTGGTTTTAGAAGTAGGTTTTCTCTGTGCCAGGTGCAGGAAACAGGTTATCTTGTTGGCTGTGTGCTACCTGAGGCATCTGGTGGGGCCACTGTGTGATACAGGAAGCTGAACTAGATGGGCCTTTGGCCTGATCCAGCAGGGCTCTTCTTATGTTCTTATGTCCTTCCATGGTGGATAAAGTGTGTAGTAGTTACAGTAATGGTAAGGACTGCCTCAGCATACACAGCAGGCCTCTCAACAAATGGTACCAGTGTGGCAGGAAGTTCTTGCCTAAGCAACTAACAAGCTCTCTCTCTCTCTCTCTCTCTCTCTCTCTCTCTCTCTCTCTCTCTCATCTTACTCTCCTTTCCTGCCTGAGAGAGGCTCCACAGATTTCAGATACAAACTGTCACTGCTTGTATGCACATCTACTCCTAGGAGCAAAATACAAGATTTCTTTCCCATGCACAGAAGCAACATACGAAGCACTCTGTGCCATTCCTGTGCACAGAAGTCTCCCCCGTTATACAAGCCCAGAGTCCAAAGGCTGAGGAAGAACAAAAGCCTGCCTATTGCCCACTTTACAGGCATATGTTTCTGACAGTACTAAATTAACTTCAGATGTGGTTGTCTTCTACCCACTTTGGGTGTACAACACCCTCTCCTGTTGTTCATATGAACTCCGTGTAAAACAAAGTATGGAATGTCTGCAGATTCTTATTCAGATTCTTTATGAGGAAAGCCTTTCCTGGGTTTCATTTGATTTGAGAAAGGGCTCACCTGTTTTCAGACTCAGTTTCTGGCCTGGAAACATGAAGCTATAAGCAAGAAGAAGGTGCACCTGGGCATCTGCAGAGTCTCTCTCTCTGTCACCTCTGATGACCCACAGACAGCAATCCATACATATCTGGTGGGGTTAATTAGGTGGAAGGCTTTCAGGTCAGTAACCACAACTTGCCAGCAGGCTTAAGGCTCAGCACATCTCACTGCAGAAAGAAAGCAGACCCTTAACTTATAGGCAATTACAGCCAAGCCAGGCAAGCCTGAATGGCAAGAATTGCCAGGGCAGGGTAATCTCACCTCAGCATTAGCCTGCCTGCAGAGGAAGGATTTTTTTGCCAGATCCTCTGATTGAAACCATCTTGCTAATGCACATTTTTATTATAGGGGGCTGACAAAGCCATATTGCAGCATAAACTTGTATAGTCTGTCCTGCAGAGGCCCCTTCTGCTGCCAAATCACCCCACACTCTGCTCTTTCACTATGCAGTCTGTTTGAAAACCACTGGTGGTAGTGTTCTATTGAGAATACTGTATATATTGTTTTATTGTATAACATACTGTAGTGTAGATGCATATACACTGCAGCTTACGTACTTCTAAATTAGTATTAGAATCAGTGTTTTTTATGCCTGTGGCGGCTGCCTGAAAGGAGATCCGTCAGCGGTATTGGAGAACGGGTAAAGGACAAGTCTTCTTTTTATTACATGGCATCTAAACCCGTATATGTGTCTCATTGTGCAGAATCAGTGTTATTAAATTCCTAATACTTGGTGAGTTGGGTAGTATTTACTACTAACTGAGAGCAAAACCCAACTATTTTCTGGAAATTTACATATCTAGCAAGAAAAATAATGGACAGATGTAATAGTGAATATATGTACCATTGGAACACGCTTCAAAACACAAATCATGCTTGGATATTCTTGCATATGTACAACTCTTGTGCACAGGGCATCTAGGGTTGATTCACACATTAGAGTTCCCATATTACATTTTTAAAAAATGTAATTATGCACATAACAAAAAGCATGTTCACACCACACATTGTACAGATACATGTGCCAGGAAGCCAGGGTTACTTGAGGCTTCCTGCTGCATTGCAGCAATCACACTTGCTACCTGAACCTTTTCCACACCAAAGGGAAAAGCAGCTGGGGGGAAGAGAGAAAAAATGATAGCAGGGAAAGGATGATTAAGTGTGTCCTTCCCAGCTCTTTTGCTTTTGCAGCTTCCCGAGCTACGTTTTGTAAAACAAACCTAGGGGAAAAACTACTTGCAACACATTTCGCTTGGTTCTATGTCTATGTGGAAATATGTATGTGCTGGTTTATATACTTCTGTATAACAATTCTCATCACGCACATGCGTGCACATGCACACACACACACACACACACACACACACACACACACACACACACACACACACACAAATAGACACATGCATTGAATCCATTGAACCCTATCTATGCCTGCCTAAATTTATTTCTTGAAGCTACCAATTTTAGAAACCTGCAGGTCAATCACACTGCTTTCATTCAGCGATGCATACAAGTTTATGTTGCACCTGCCTTGTAAATAAGGCTACAAGTTCTTAGACTTCTGAGATGGAAAGGAATGAAGAGCTCATCACCAGCTTGGCATGAGACTTCCCCAGTGGGATGGAACAGGGAGGGCGGGTGAGAGTATATCAGACTTTGAAATGAAGATTATTTCACACTTCAGTGTTATGACTAATTCAGTTCTAAAATGAGCAGTGATTTACAGCATGTTAGTGGCAATGAAGGATGAGCCAACAAGACACACCAGAGGGCTTGTGATTGACACAAACCATCCCCCAGAGTTTCTGCATAGCTAAAAGCTGTCTGGATCAATAGCAAGACTCCAGTTACAAAAAGAAGGCATCTTAAAAATAACTCGCTTTACCTAGCAAGTGTTTTCTAAAATTAGGAATGGAAAGTCACTAAGAATTGCAGAGCAGAAACCAGTCTAGGAAGTGGGGGCTGAACATGTGTTACTGGGAAGTTATCAATACTCTCCTCTTTTAAAAGAGGCCTCCTCTGTTCAGACCGTATGTCCCAATGAAGTGCAGTTACAAGTTCCAAAAGGACTGCTTGGCTGACATTCATTCCAGATTTTGAAATAGCCCTGCTTGAATTTAGGCCTTCCACTTATTTTCTGCCTTTACAGTGTGGGGTACCACAGGGTTCTATTCTGTCTCCCATGCTTTTTAACATCTACATGAAACCGTTGGGGGAGATCATCCAGGGATTTGGAGTTGGGTGTCACCAATATGCTGATGACACCCACCTCTATCTCTCCTTGCCATCTCGTTCCGGGGAGGCTGTGTAAGTCCTGGAGCGCTGTCTGGAGGCGGTTGGGGTCTGGATGAGGGCTAACAGGCTGAGATTGAATCCAGAAAAGACAGAGGTCCTACTGGTCAGGAAAGCCTCGATGCAAGTACTGAGTAATCTGCCCACTCTGAATGGGGTTGCACTCCCCCTGCAGGAACGGGTGCACAGTTTGGGAGTACTTCTGGATTCACAGCTCTCCCTGGAAAGCCAGGTAGCAGCTGTGGCCAGGGGTGCATTTGCCCAGCTTCGGCTGGTTCGCCAGCTGCAACTGTACTTGAGTCAATCGGACCTGACCACGGTGGTCCATGCCTTAGTGACTTCAAGACTGGATTACTGTAACATGCTCTATGTGGGTGTCCGGGGGCGGGCGCCCGCCTGCCCGGACGCACCCAGAGGGCACGTAGCCGAGCTAGCTCCTCCGCGGAGCACGGGCTGCCCACGCCCGGACTACCCCGTCCCCAGCTGGGTGCGGCCGGGGGGGCCGGCACGACTCCGGCAAAAGCCCCCGGGCCGACGACGGGCCGGGCCCAGACGCCGGGGACGAAGCCTGCTCCCCCGATCCCGCCCAGCGGCCCGGCGCCGCTCGGAGGGACGCCGAGCCAAACGCCGGGGGCGGGGCCGGCCCCTCCAACCCCTCCTGGCGGCCTGGCGCCGCTCGGAAAGACGCCGAGCCACACGCCGGAGGCAGGGCCGGCTCCTCAGGCCCCACCCGAAGGCCCACAGCCGCCCGGGGCGGCGAGAGGAGCCCAACCCGCTTACCGCGCTACAGCTGAGCACGCGAGGAACACAGCGGACGTCCCACTCGGGCCAGGACCATCCCAGGAGACAACTCAGGCAGCACCAGCGACGGCAAGCAGGATTGGCTCACGGGCAGGGGGCAGGGCCAGGAGGAGCGGGGTGCCCATGGGGAACAGGGATATAAGGAGCTACCAGAGGCCAGTGATGAGAAGGCTGACAGCAAGGCTGGACCTCGGAGCGGTAGCCAAAAGAAATAGCTGACAAGCCGGGCAGGGGCAGGGAACCGGAGTGAACGGAACTCCCCCACAGCCCCTCCAGTGTCGGACGGATGACACATTGACTTCACGGCAATGATACATGGATGACACGCTGATGTCATGGTGATGACGAGCTGCCATCAAGATGCCACTCCATGGATAACGGACTGTGTTGGTGTTTCTTTGGATGCCGGGGGTGTTACTGGGAAGAGCCAGGACAGACTTGGCATTTGGCCCTTCTTGCTCCAGCATCAGTGCGTCGTCGGTGTGAGGCCATAGGGTAAGTAAAAATATTTTTACTTACTTACCTCTGTGTAGGCACCCTGATGACTATGGGTCTCCTTGAACTTATGCCAGCTATATAGGTGGAGGTTAAACCGCTGAACCATGAGCTGTCGATCGAAAGGTTGGCAGTTTGAATCCGCGACGGGTGAGCTCTCGTTGCTTGGCCAGCTCCTGCCAACCTAGCAGTTCCAAAGCATGTTAATGCGAGTAGATAAATAGGTACCGCCTGCAGGAAGGTAAACAGCGCTCCGTGTTCCAGCCGCATGCTACGCGCTGCGGCAAGGAGAGTCATGCCAGCCACATGACCACGGAGGCGTCTTCGGACAACGCTGGCTCTTTGGCTTTGAAATGGGGATGAGCATTCCATCCGGACACGACTGGACTTAATTGTCAGGGGTTACCTTTACCTTTTAAGTCTAACGAGAGACGGGAGCAGGACAGGCCAAAAAATATGGAATGGGATCTGGCATGAGCGTTCTTCCCTCTCTGGCCTGCCCACCGCCTCCCTGCCTCATGTGTAACATAGCAAAACACAATACTTAACTGCAAAGGTGTTACAAACTGGAATTGTGCACTGCAAAGCAAAACTGGAATGTGTGGTGTAGTAGGGGGTATGGCACCCACTGCATCTGAGTGAGGGCGACACAGCCTGATTCATATAGTCTTATTTTTTAATGAGCGTAGAAACTGAACTCACTGTAAGGATGCGTAGGAGTTATCACCTTTGGGGCCAAACTGATATCATTACATGTCTGTTTCATCCCAGGTGTTTCCTTCTATTTTTCTTTTTATGTGAAAAGCAGCCTCCGATCACTGCAAGTTTGAACAGAAGAGCATCAGAAGGGGGGGGGGCTGCTTAATGCTGTTTCTTCCTGCCCATTCAACTGTTCAGAATCACCCCCAGCTGATTTCTCCCTGTAGATGAAAAGATACAGGGTCCTTCATCTTTTTCCTGGGTCTTTTCCCCTACTGGGACAAAGCCAAAATCAGCTTGGTGTGTGTCTGTGATTTTTGAGTAGACAATGGGCAGGAAGGGAAAAGGTTAAGGAGCCCCTCCCAAGCCTGGCTTTCATTTTTAAAAGTTAAACCATCAGGGATAGGCAGGTGGGAGAACATACAATTGCGTGTCACATCTTGTTTAGCCCTTTGAGATACAATCTGAAAAGATCATGTGAAACACAATTGGGAGAATCTGCTGGCAGCAAAAAACACAAGGGGTTTACACTCCATGTCCTAGGATAAAATGAGATCACAAACTATTCCAGGCTGAAATTGAATATGCTTCCTTCTCATTGAACCCCAGAAAACCCTGCTGGTATTTCAAGGACCAAATTCCATAAAGCTGTCCAGACAGTTCTGCATCTTTTGGTTATGCCACTCTTTTTTTTTTTTTAAAGTCTTCTTCCAAATGTGCATCTGGTCATACAGTTCCTGATTCTGTATTCTAAATTAGTTCCTAACTACACGTTACACGCAAATGTGTGTAACAAAATCCCAACAGCTGCTGCTTATCCCAAGAAAAAACAACTTTGGGAAAGGGCAACTTGGAGCAGAGAAGTGGAAGTGTTTAACCCTTTCTGTGCCCATGGTTTTTCTGCAGCAAACATGCATTTGGAACTCTGTGTGTGTGTGTGTGTGTGTGCGCGTGCGCATGCGCATGCGCGTAGTGCACGTGCACAGATTCTGTGGGGCAAAACCAGCAGAACATGAAATATTTCTCTTCATGGCCCCATTGGGCCTGTGCTGGCCTGAGGGAAGCAGGGAGAGGAGTGGAGGGAAAAGATGATAATCGGAGGGAGAGAAACACAGGGAACAGAGATGGCCCAATATATTTTGGTGCCTGACAGAAAATCCAATATTTCCATTACTCAGTATTTTTCTGCTGTTTAATGGTACCCCTTCATATATGTGTAGAATCCAAACATACATGCCCTGATGTAGCTAGGCATTGGACTCAGCCTGAAGGTAGCGCTTACTTCCGGATGCTGTGTACGCAAGCTGACCTGAGGCCTTGGAAGAGTCTCAGTGTGCCGACTGCTTTGCAACAGAAGCACCTCCATTGATGGTAAGGTAACCATACAAATGCTGTGCAACATACGGTAATACTCGGCCCTACTGGAGCTTGCTATGGAGACTTTGAGAGAACATTTTATTTTTAATTTCTGGTTTCATCTGTGAATTAGAAGTCTGTGATAACTTGCTCTACTACGGCCACTGAAACCTCAGCCTCTCTGCCTGAGGCATTCTGGATGAAGAATGCTGAGACATCCCAGAGTAGACTAAGAGTTGGCATTTATCAGGATCATCTAGAAGCCCAAACATTATAGAAAGGGCAGCAGGTAAAACCTGAGGCAGCATCAGTGTAAGTAAAGGTGAACTGGATGTTCTCCAGCATCTGACATACATCAGATATGTATAAGTCCATGACAGATGTTGAAAGATAGCTTTTGTTAGGGCAGTTTGTATTTGCAGCAACAGCAATCCAGCAATATTTTCTAGTCCAGAAAAGGGACTCAAAGATGTTTGAGACTCAGACAAAATATTTTTGGATTCAGCTATGAAATCTAAGGTCTGGGGTATCTCTGAACAGCCCAAATTATTCACCTGGTTTTGTGTCAGTGCCAGGTTGCCAGCAGTCTTGGGGCAAAGTCCTGCATTGGCAGCCCCTGAAAAACCCTGATGGCACACTGGAGGCTGCCATTGCGACCCGTACCAAAGGTTAAGGGGTTGGCTTGGCCAGGTGGAGCCTCTGATGGTCTTGGGCCTTTGACCAAGCTGGTGAACCCCTGATGCCCCCTGCCTGGTAAGAATAAATGTTGATATTAGAATTTACAGCCTGATCCTGTGTAAGGATCTGCGGCTGACCCATAGGGCTGGCCACAGGTTCCTGGGCCGCTCCGGTGCGGCCCGGGGACTACTTGGGATCCCTTGTGGTACCATATTACAGTATTTTACAAAAGCCCCGGTGTAAGGCTGCCAAGCCCCAATGGGCCTCTTCGGATGTATGTTGACTCTTGAGCTGACGTACATCCGGGGCAGTGGGGTAAGGACTGCTGAGAATGGGCATGGGATATGGGCAGAGCTTGCCACCGATATCCCTGCCCCCTCCCGGCGAGCCCAACGGCTGCCCTCCCTTGCTGCCTGGCCCGCCCTCCCCCCGTCCCTGCACCTTTCAAATCTTACCTGTTCTGGTGGCTGCAGAGTTGGTCCGGAGGCGGAGTGAGGGCTGCCAGCCTGCTTGCCGGCGGCCCTTACCCCCCCCCCGGGTGCCGAAAATGCGCTTTATGGCGTGTTTATGGCACCCAGCGCCTGCGGAGCATGCGCTCCACAGGTGCTTTTCTATGCAGGATCGCGCCGTTAGAGTTGCAGAATTCTCCTACAGAATTGTTGGTACTGTATACACAAAACAAAGCCACTCCAGAACTGCATGCCAGTTCATATAGTTAAGAGGGCATGGCCTCTACAGTTTTGTCTGCTGTGAAAGAGAGAGACATTAGTCTGGTCCTTTGCACAAGGTTGTGAAACTTTGAGTGGCCTGTAATTAAAAACCCACTGTTTGATTTTAATATGGGGAATTTTGCATCAGGAAGTTAACAAATAGATGTATAGAACAGTCACATGTAATTGCTTTGCAATCTTGTAGTGCAGATTATTATGTATGCTAATTACTCTGTATATACACAATCAAGCACAGATTGCAAAACAAGTGGAAGCTCATCCTTCCAGTAAATGATGATACTATGATGTTTCTAGTAGCCCAAAGCAGTTTGAAATTAAGTTTACATGAAATGCATCCAGGTGTTCTGGTAGCTGTTCCACCACCCTTCTTCTCTGAACACTTGCCAGAGACAGAGCACTTTTCAGAAGAAATGAAATACCTATTTATCCATTTGGTTGCCAGGGTAGGCCAATAAGGAGAGAGAGCTGCCGAAAATGAATCAATAAATGTTCATGTGCCCATGAGCTCAGCAGCCATTGCTTTCTAGAACACCATAACACTTGCGGGGCCTGATAAGCCAGGATGGTGTCATTGCTCTGAGACCCTGACAGGGCCAGGAGAAGGGGCAAGTGCAGAAATGCTTGTCCACATGGGAGAAGAAAGCCAAAGCTAGGAAGCAGATTGCAACACTATTGCTATGCAGGCACACTAGTGCACTCCATTCCAAATGCCACTGTCTTGTGAAACTATCAGAGGTCTCTCCCTGCATACACGGGAACAGGACATCAGGACTTCTTTGGCCAGTCAAGGGACGATGCTGGGAGGAAGGATGGCAATGTGACTGGGCTTCCAAGAGTGGAGATAGCCAGGTGGAAGAGAAACTGATGTCCACCAACCCCTCCGCCTCCAATCTGAGGCATCCTGGGGTTAGGGAAGGCCCTACAGTGACAACCCTACACCACAAGCTTGGGAAAGATGATTAGCACTGAAGATTTTATATATGGACCCATGGCAAGGAACCTGTTTCTCCCCTCTGTCCAACTCAAACAAAGCTCGTCTGACATCACAGGCACTCTCATATTGTAAAATACCGTAATATGTTACCACAAGGGATCAGTTTCTCCCACCTGGGCTGTGTCAAATGTATGCTCCCTTTATACATGTTATTTCACCTGGTATCGTATTCTGGCTATGTATATGTGAACTATCTGAAGCTTCCTGGATCAGATACTGAGCGTCAATGACCACTTGATGTAAAAGTAAGTTTGTTTCAGTAAAAAGATAAATTTATGCTTGGAAGAACTGGGCTGAATGTATTTGGTGGCTTGTAAGTCTCATTTATAAAAAGGAACAACGTGACCCTACATCACTTATTTGTTTTCCTAACGGGAAAAAACTAACATAGTGACAACTAAACTGCTTTCAGGAAATATTTACAAAAACACTTCCAGATGGCTCAAGGAAGTGAGCAATGCTACATGCTGTACAGGAAGAGGAAAGAACACCCATGATAAACCTGCCATGCTGAGCTCAGGGAAAAAGTCTTTAAAGATGAATTAAAGGCTGGATGTGAATCAAAACCCATTCCCAAATAAAATAAAAATCCAGCTTTTTTGCACAAGTATGGGCAAATGCAGAACACCGGAACTTCATTCATTTTAAAAGTGAACCACTAATGTTCTTACATACACTGCATCTTTGTCTTAAAGAGAAATGATTGGCAGCATACTCCTTGTAAATTTTCCATTATATTCCCTTTTCTACAACATCTGTCAGCTTGAGGCTCAGTGTATGCCAGCCTACTGGAAAGGAATTGCTGTAGTGACATGTCCCTGGACTTTGCATGAAGGCACCCTGACAGAACTGATGTTACTCCAAGAAAGAAGTCAGGAATAAAACAGTATGGGTAAACGCAGTGTGCATAAGCAAACTAACTACGTGATCATCTTCTAAACACTCTGTGCATTTGGACATTTCCCTGGGCATCAAGTCAGATTACGTAAACACCGAGAAGAAAAAGAATCATAAGGGCTGGTTTAAGCTTCGTCAAGCTTAAACCTTAGTGTATATCCCCTCATGTGGTGGCACTGAAAGTCTTTTGGTAGGTAGCAGCTATGGAACGGTGAGAGAATACCAGCAATACATGTGTGGATTAAGGAGTGTACACTTCTCATTAAGGTGAAAGAGATGAAGCAAGTCATGCTCTATGAATGAAGAAGCAAGTCGTGATTTACTTTCTCCTTTTTGCTTAGTCTGCCATTGGCTTATTGATACAGTCAGAGAAGGCCTGATGTTTTTGCCTCATGATTTGGAAGGAAAGGTCATTTTAATTAACATGAGATTGGCTTATTGAGTGTCAACAGAGGCAAAGAGAATCCTGAAGTCAGCTACTGGACAATGCTCTGATTATGCAGCTGGCTCAATGTGACAAGGAAGCTACGTAACATAACACAGAAGGGAACGTAATCTAAGCTGGGTACTGCCTGGGAGCCACCATTAGCAGCAAAAGCCAATGGCCTGTTAGCACTATGCCTCCCTCTAGTGGTGACCCTGGTTCTGCACTTGTGCAAAGCTTGCCCTATTATTGCATAATGGTTCACAATCATGATAGGGAATTTGGGACTGCCCTTACCAGCTGGGCAATTTTCAACAGCACAAATGTACAACTGCTGACAATGGACTGTCAGTTAAAAAACCAAACTAATCATCAAGGAAACAACACCCACAGTGCATGAATAGCACATCAGCACCTGACTTAACAAAAAGAAAAGAAGAGAAGACATAGGAAGCTACAACTGCATTAGCTAGCTGTCAGTGCTTGGGATGATAGTATGTTGGATAAAACGCAAAAAAGGCACAAGCACTTTAAGAAATGTGGAGCAATTGCTAGTAGACAACATGGATTTGTTAAGAACATGCCAGACCAGTTAAATTTCTTTCTTTGTTACTATAACTGGCAGAAAAACGCAGCAATTATTTTGATTCATGACCCAGACTGTACATCGGGTTCTCATTGCTAGCTATTGGTAGATAAAGAGTCTGCAAAGCTTTCCGGCTCTCCAGGGCTAGCCTGTCCCCATGAGGGGGGATGAAGTGGCTGTATTAGGCGGTGAGCTGGGGAAGGCAGAGAGCTAATGGGGGTGCTCCATAGTATAGATACCCCACACCTGCTGCCTTCACTGACCCTCCCCCCATTCTGGCCATTTGCCCAGCCTTAAGCCTGCCATTTCCTGCCTGCTCTTCAGGCCCTGGGGTCCAAGTGGAGAGAGAAAACAGCAGTGGTTGTTCCGTCCAGACCAAGAGCCAGCTAACTGGGAGGAGCTGCCTAGCAGGAGAGGCAGCAGCCACTGTCACTGCTGCAGAAGCTGGGGACTGAGAGTGGAGGCAGCGGCTGCTCCTTCTAGGCTGAACGTTGACTGGCTCCCAGGCTCTGAGGAGCAAATGGGACTTGGGGATGGTAGCTGCAGTGGCTGCTCTTCCTTCCGGACCAAGAGCAACTAGCTAGCCTCAGCTCAGGAGAAGCTATGCCAGTTTCTACCATCTCCTCTTCCTCCTCCTGGCTCCACAGGCTCTGTAGACCCAGCAGGAAGAGGAGACAATGGAAAGGAAGGGGGGAGAAACCTGTGGAGGGCAGCCTTGGCTCAGTGGTGGTGCCACCTTACAGCACCACCTCAGGTGCAGCTGGGCCTGCTGCTGTCCATAGCTAATAAAAGAGATGAGAGACTCCAGCCTCCAGATCATGGCCACTATATGTAGGCAAACTGAATTTCATGGGCAGTCCGATCCAGCCTAAGATGCGACGGTTGGCCTAAAGAGCTGGCTGCTGTATCCTAGACCAATTGCGGGCTGTGCCGGTGCGGCCCAGGCTCGCCTCAGAGGAAGTTTGTCCCTTTCCCCTGGTGTAAGCAGTGCAGGCCCTATGGGCCTCCTTGGAAACACGCCAGCTCTGGAGCTAGCGCGTGTCCGGGGAGGCCATGTAAGGCCAGCCCGGTCTGGGATGGGGCTCAGGATATCGGCGCAACCCCGCATCGATATCCTCGTCCCCTCCCAGCCTGGGCCAGCCAATGGCCCCCTCCTTTGCCATCCCTGCCTGCCCTCCCCACACCCCTGCACCGACCGGCACAGCGCCAGCCTAAGATAGGCAGGATTGCGTTGTAAGTAAAGTAGAGATGGATGTATAAGTCAGTTTGGGAATTCATCAGCTAACCAGAGGTGTTCTATTGTTGCAAACCAGTATTTGTAACATTTGAAGGAAAGAACTTACAAAACTTTATTTTAAAACATTTCTGTCCCAGTTTCTTCCCATAACCAGGATGCCCAAGTTGGCTCACTTTGTGTATTAAAAACACAATACATACACTAAAAATAGAAATACAATACAAATAGAGAAACGAATACAAAATAAAACACAGCAGTAAAAACAATTAAGACAGGAGCACACAAAGTAATCAAACTCTTAACAGAAGCCAATAATAGAAAACCCCCAAAAACTAAGCAGGAACTGAAGCTGACAAAAAACTTAAGGCAGGAAAGCTAAATGAAAATGAGAAGTTGTAAGCTCCACTGCAAGGCTAACAAGGAGGACATCAATCTTAACCCAAGTGGGAGGAAGATCCAGAGTTGTGGTGCTGCCTATTCCTTGTGGCTGCCAGCCAGGGACAGAACACACTGAAGGGCCCCCTCCGATAACTTTAGGGGATGAGCTGGTTGATATGGAAGAAGGTGATCCTTTAGATGTCCTTTATCCCTGCTAACTGGGCAAGAGGCACTTTTTCAATTGGTGCTCCTCTTTTATTTAGCAGGGGGAGAGCAACTGCTCCCCTTTCACCCCAGCACAGTGTCTTTCTGGTGGCTGTTTGCTGGTGGTGTTCTGCATCTTTTTTAGATTGTGAGCCCTTTTGGGACAGGGACAGGGAGCCATTTGATTTTGTCTGCAAACCACTGTGTGACCTTTGTGTTGAATAATAATAATAATAATAATAATAATAATAATAATAGATACCTCCGTCCCAAACTGTGAAGGGCTTTAAAGATAAAAACCAGCACTTGAATTGTGCTGGAAACAAACTGGCAGTGAGTGCAGCCACTGGAGCGGTGACCCAACAGAGTCAAACCGCCGAGCTCCACCATCACATAGGCTGCTGCGTTCAGCACCAACTGCAGTTTCCAGACAGTCTTCAAGGGTAGTTCCACTTCCACATACGGTGCATAACAATAATTGAGTCTTGATGTCACCAGGGCACACAGACCACTATGGTCGGGTCCAATTGACTTAAGTCTGGGTGCACCTCACAGAACCACCATAGGTGCAGCTGGACCTGCTGCTGTCCATAGCTAACAAAAGAGTTGTTAGTCAAGAAGCATCCAGTTGTTCAGCAGTAAACATCAGCCTTAGCTGGGGAACGGCCTCCCTGCTACTACCGCCACTTGGTGATCCAAGAAGAGCAAAGAGTCTAGGAAGACCTCCAAGCTGCGAACCTGCTCCTGCAGAGGGAGTGCAACCCCATTTAGAACAGGTTGACAATGTGAATGTACCTGCCATGGGAATGTCCTCTGTTTTGACCGGGTTTAATTTCTGTTTTGACCGGGTTTAATTTCAGGTTTTAATGCCTCATCCAGTGAGTACCCAACTTCCTCCAGGCAGCAATCCAAAAATTTGACAGCCTCCCTGGAATTAGATAACACAGAGAAAAAGAGCTGGGTGATACCCAACTCCAAATCCGACTCCGGATTATTTCCTCCTGCATTTTCAGGTAGATGCTAAACAACACAGGTTATCAAATAGAACCCTGTAGCACCCACACGCCAAAGGCCATGGTGTTGAACAGGGTGTCCACCAATACCAGGTGTCCTCAATTTGCTTAGCAAATTGATCACAGCAAGCAACCAAGTTGTCACTCTTGCCTTCCTCAGGGGCCAGATGGAGCAGGTCTCAGGCAAGCTGGAACAGCTCAGCAATGGTGGCAGAGACAAAAGCTTTCTTTGCTGCCATCACTGCCACTGAGTAGGCTCTAATATGAGCTCTCACCTGTGTTTGGTCAGACTTGTTACAGGTTTTCCACAACTGTAGCTTAAGGCATCTGCCCTGCTATTTCATTGCACAGGAAGACCAGGGAGCCACCTTAGCTCTGCAATGAGGCAAAGCGTGATCTGATCCACAGCCCTACTCATCTCCTCATTCCAGAGGCAGAGTTCCTGCAGCACGGAGTTTGGCAACCCAGAAGTTTAGTGATGACGCATGATGTCATCACTGGGCATCCATAGACGCAAGAAGAGAAGGGGTCTCTGTACCGGTGCTGACCCTTTACAGTGAATATAGTCTAGAGGTTGACCAGGGCATCGGATGAGTTGCTGGCTCTGGTAGCAGGAAAAGCCCCCAAAGCCATCAGGAATTCCTCTGGATCCATAAATCTCCAGGAGCAGACCATACAATTCAGTCCCTCACCTCTGCTATGATAAAGGGCCCCAGATTAGGCTAAACCCTACCAAGAAGTGATCTGTTGAAGACAAAGGAGTGATCTTAATCACCTCCACATAGAGAATGCTACAGGCCCTCTCTTCTGGCTCCCACATCGGCCTGCAATGATGAGGGCCCTTGGTCTCCAAAGAAAGTACACGCAACGTTGTATGAAAACAAACTCACTGCATAGCAAATACACCAACTACAACATTAGTTAGCGTCCGTCTCCGTTGCCCTCCATTTCACTTTCTTGCTGTTTATTTTCCCTCAGCGCAAGATTTATTTACTAGTACGGACTTCCTATTGCTTACATCTGCCATCAGGTCATTCTGTAGTTGGATCCTCTTCAGTACAACTGCTTTAAAAATATGTATTTTTATATATTACAGGGATATTGTTTTTGTTGCAGTGTTTACAGAATATGAACAAAAAAGGTTCTTCACATCTGGGAAAACTGGAAGAACCAATGTTGGCTTATAAAATGTCTTCTCATGTTTATCAGATTTTGGAGTTAGGATAATGATAACAGACCCAAATCCTTAGATCCCAGGATGTAAAAGACAGGACTGTGATCTCTCCTCTGATTGCCTTTTTAATTGTCTTTGCAGCTATATCATCTGAGAACAGTGGCTCAGATATGACTTCGTCTAGGAAGGTTTCAGAGACATTCTCAGACTCCAGCAGTTTTTGAATGTGAGGTACAGGGGTGGCGTCGGAGACAACCAGCTTGGTTGGACACTGGCTGAAGGCCCATGACACTTGGCCAACCCCTGTACCCCATAGTACTGGTGGCAGTGGTAGTATCTGATGTACCATGGGGGACCCAGTACTAGGGCTCTGACCCAGTGACCCCAGAAACCTGGCACCAGCACTGGTAAGATGAATCTCAGTCACCTGCTTCTTCTATGTTCACACCAGTAAGCAGTAGCTAATCTGAGGCAGGAGCCTGCCCAGGGGAGCATTTCCAGGTGGGAACATTATTGGGGCTTCTCCCTTCAGGAGATAGCCATCACAAAAAATGTCCCCCTTCTTTGTTTAGTTGCTAAAATAAATAATTAGAAAGGGGGGAGGTGAGGCAATAAAGGTCAGCCTGACCCTCTCAGAACTGAGTGGCAAAGTGTTGGCCCTTTTCCTTGAATCACGCATTGAACAGAAAACCCCATGTTTAGGAAATGGAGGCAAGTATCTCTGAGGCTGGTCACACTTCTTCCAGAAGCTTCGTGGTGTGGTCTGCATTTCCATAAATGGCACTGCACAGAAGCCATGGAGCAAAACATATATACAGTACTGTAAAGTAACCAGGATTGTGCAAGGCTCAAGAAACATGCTACACAGGAACAAGACACAAAGAACTAAACAATTATAACAGAAATACAGCGGCGTAGATGGAGTCTTGAAGTATGAAAATAGGAACAGAATATTGTCTAGATTGAATCTCAGGCATGGGGCAGGGGAAAAAAAGATTTGTTATTTTTCCCTTTCTGCCTAAACTTGCCAACAACTCTGTGTAATTTCAAACATCTCACCCATCTTTAAATACCAAAACTCCATTTACAACACAGCGAGGGACTGGATCAGACATTAAATTATGAATGTTTATAAAACAGACTAATTCCTTGGGTAAAATATCTCTAGAGAGAATGACTGAGGAAAATATTTAAGTGCTTTGTCCTTGCAAAATCACAGTGTTCTTACGCTACAGAAGAATCTTGTCAAACAACTTTTGCATTTTAAGGTCTGTTTTCGTAATATGTAAGTACACCACCCACTCACTCTCTCTCTCTCTCTCTCCCCCCCTTCCACCCCCTGAAGATTTCAGGCTTACACAGACTGTGGCTGCTCCTTGGAAACCTAAATGTTCCTCAGTGGAATTTTCCCTGCCATTCAGCCTATTGTGCTGCTGAAAGGTCCTGGAACTGGGCATGTGATCGTGGAGGGGAGGGGGAGCACTTCTGTGTTTTTGAATATTCCCACAAAATATTCAGTGATTATCCAGATCAAATGATGTCCCAGCTCGACCCAGGTAAAAAAGCAACATTGGTAAAAAACAAAAACAAAATACATCTTTGATTTTAAATTACGCACCAGGTAACAGAGAAACTGGGGAACTGTTTTTTCTCCCCCAAGATCTAACTCACTGTTGTTTTTTTAAAGGAACTCATTGAAAAAGAGTAATGCATTTGGTTGCTGTGGCAACAAGTTCTTTGTGACTTGAAAAGAGAGCAAGTATGCTTCTAAAAGGCTCTCTGGATTGACACTGTTCCCTCTATATGCACATTAAAATAATAAAGCAGCAACGGGACTATATGATATCACTAAAGAGAGATGTTCTCTGCTTAACAGAATGGATATGGAAATTGCCATAATACTGAGACTCTTTGGGACACAGAGCCCCACTTCTAGTCAAAAGAATATTCCATTCATTTCAATGGAGGGAGCAGTTTTGTGCATTATAGAGAACTGTCAAAGGTGTCTTTCCTCATTCCTTTGTGTGCGGAACTGCTCCTTCCATGGAATGGAATTGGAAAAGTCTAATGGAGCAATCCTGTGGATATCTACTCAGATGTAACTCCCATTATGTTCAATGGGACTTACTCCCAGAAAAGTGTGTATAGGATTGCAGCCTTAATATGACCTGGGCCGGATGTCACTTGGATGCCAGCGCAACTCCACCGGCAGAGAGACCAAACAGGGAGGAGATTGGGGACCAGCCCCCCTTCAGATAACGGACATGCCACCCAACACCAGAAAAACACTACGCCAATGACA
Organism: Plestiodon gilberti rubricaudatus; assembly: GCA_026170595.1. Lineage (NCBI taxonomy): Eukaryota > Metazoa > Chordata > Lepidosauria > Squamata > Scincidae > Plestiodon > Plestiodon gilberti. The sequence goes on along the minus strand of JANXHW010000001.1, from coordinate 257,296,575 downwards.
AAGCTGGTATACGAAGGAGTAACCCCATAAGGAACAACAGGAAAGGGAAAAACAGCAGAAAATGACACGTCCTACCACCCCTGCCTCCCCCCCATAATGAAGTGTAGGATGCAGACTACACATGGAAGCAAATCACATCCCACCCACCTCAGAACTAAGGCCCCTGCCTACAGCTCAGACTATCAGATGCATGGCATGGGGCTGTAGCTCTCTGGTCTCTCAAGGGAACTTTGATAAGAACCATGCTGAAAGGGCACTTGGCACACAAAGGGAGCACTTTGCTCAACTTCTTGCCCCTCACAACAGGTAGGGCAAGATATTTTGTTATCACTTGTCTTCTCAGAATTCTGATTGCAGGGACTGTGCATACCACATAGGTAAGCCAAGCAGAGGAGGGAATCCCATGCTCCAATGTATTGATGCTGCATCTCCCTCTCATGTCTCCACCCCTCTCATTTTGACCCTCCAAATGTGTCTTCACTATCAACTGTGTGTTGCCTAATCATCCCTTCCTTTTGCAGGGAGAGTCTGCAAATGAGAATAGGGAGAGTCTGCTCCTTTTCAGGGAATGCCAGGGACTCCAACCATTGTTGTTACTGACCAAACACTTACCAGAGCCTCTTTTGTTTTTCAAGACTGCACCATTGCCACAGGGGGGTTCAACTGTGGTCTTCTGCAGAGTTCCACTGCAGCCCTCTCTCGAGGAGAGGGAAAGGTAATGTTCCAAGATGTCATGATCTCACACATGCATGGCACAACTGCATGTACACTCTGGCGGCACCACTTTCCCTCACAAACACTAGGTATGCACCTCAAGCCAGAGAACAGGTGTGGCTGACACTGTTGTCTATTCCTTGTTACCCGCTCTGTGCTTCTCGTTGCTCCCCTCGTGCAGCTGTCCCATGGGTGAGAACAGCATATGGATTCCAAGGGACACCTATAGCCGCCTGCCCTTCTGCAGTGACCAGTGTGAGCCCACCTTCTGCTTGGTGAGGTTGCTGACCTACTCCTTCCAGTCAGGACCCTGTGGCTTTGCAAACTCCAAGACAGACAGTGAACCAACTCATACAGCCAGACTTCACTGGCACCTGTTACAGTCAGTTCTCTTTATATGCGAATTCGCTATCTGCGAGGGACAGAATTGCCACCTATCTCTCCATATCTGTGGTCTGTTCTCGTTATCTGCGATCTCATCAGGGCCATTGTTCTCTTAGCTTTTTCATGGGTTTCCACATTGCTCTGGGAGCAAATTTCCCTGCCTTGCTGCATTTACTGTAAAGGGTAATCTGTCTCTTCTGGAGTTACTACCTGTGTGTGTTTTCTGTTGAATGCCATTTGCAAGACAATAGGAACTGTTTGTGCTCTCTCTGGGCTTCCAGGATACTGTACAATACCTTTTATATTTGCATAATGTTGTTAGGAAGGAATAATAATTAATTTGCTAGAGTTAGGAATTGTTCCATAATGAAGAGCCAATGTGGTATACTGGATGGTGCCCCTGCTATCACCCAGCCCATAGACATCAAGGTAAGATTCAGGTTCACAAAGTTCATATAGTGCATGGCAAAGAGGGTCCCCTGGAACCTAACCCAATTTTTCCATAGGCTCAATGATTCAGTATCTGCTAATTCGGTATCCACTAGGTTTTCCAGGAACCTAACCCTAGCGGATAATGAGAACTGACTGTATTTGGCTGTCTGTTGGATAACCTGCAATGGCACAACAGCCCCACTGGGAAAAAGCTGTTGGCATCCCCACTTTGTGTGTTTCTATTTCAGATGCTGCCCTATCACTGATATAGTACAATAAAAGTAACGTAGGGATAGGGATCCCTTCTTCCAACCCTAGTTGTTCCTTACTTTAGCTGGCCTCAGGGTGGGACTCTGTTGGTGGAGGGGGCTCTCTGCTCCTAGAGTCCACAGCATCCTTTGGCTCTGAGGGGGCAGACTCCTCAGTGATCACGAGCCCCCTGTTCTTTGCTGCCATGGTATATGGTGGGCAATGGCAGGGAGATAGGAAGGGCAGCATACTGATAGTGATAGCCACACCGGCAGGCACCAGTGATGAAGCAAAGGGCATGGAGCGTGTGTGGCCAGATGTGTGGGCCACCACAGGAGGCTGTGGTTAGACAGCAGTTTTGCGGAGTCGCTGGTGTGAGTTCTAGACCTGCCACCTTCTCGTCTTTCTGCTATGGGTGTTTCTGGCCAGGCATGCAAAAGGTAACTGCTTTGCTAGCTAGGGCACGTCCCTTGGCTGAATACACAGAATTCCCTTTTTTAAATGATGATTGTCTAGCTAGGTGAATAGTTGAGGTACTTGCCCAAGTGACATTTTTGCTTAAATGTGATTGCATATACTTTAAGCCCCTCCTATCTGTCAGCCAAATATAGATCCAGCTTGCTAACGAAATACAGTGACTAACAGCGCAATCTATGCATGTCTATGCAGAAGTAAGTCCCACACTGAATTCAATGAGACTTACTCCTGGGTAAGTGGGACTGCCACCCAAGAGGATGAGCTGTGAATCAAAAAGTCTAGTTGTAGCAATTCATTTTGATCTTGCTCCTGATAACCTTGAGGATTTTGCTGGTGTGTGTTTAAAGCTCATGCATGCTGCCACAAAGAAGGGTGGCAAGAGTTCACTGCAAGTTCTCAAACCTGGATGATTAGTTTTGTTGCATCAGACAAGAGGCAGAGTGAGATCAATTTAAAATGCACAAAATATATATCTGAAGAAGAACAATCACTAAACTGTTCCTCAGGGGCAATGGACATCAGTCTATTGGGTTCGAGTACATCATTTTTTGCTGTGTTTATATGTTACTTAGGGAGGAGGTATAAGATTTCAGACTTTTATTACAAGTTTAAGGTACAGTACTCCTGTAGCTGTATTTGAACCCCTCATATAGTCAGAGATGAAAGCAACAACAAATGCAGAAATTGCTCCAGACCAAGAAAAACACAGTAACTATTCTGATCAGACGGGCCTGTCTTTGTTCTCTGGGCTACGGCATTCTCCTTCCTCAGCGTTTGTATTCCTGCATGTTGTAACGGTCACCATGGTCTTGGGAGCGTCACCAGCAAATCTGGATAAAGCCACTTGGGGTTCATTATTAAAAGTGTCTTTCCTCACTCTTATTGCTTGCAGTGCCGGATTGGTTCCTTCCCAGTTGCAATATGGCTGGTCCTTTTGATCTGAAACATAAAGGAAATAAAATCAATTCAATAACAGTATGGTGTGGTGTATGCATCTGAATTGGAAAACAAGGGTTGAATGATGATGATATTTCTGAAAGCAAAAAAAGACTGGATGCTTTGCTCAATCAGAAATCAGCACAAGTTAAAACAGCAACACAGATCAAATTTTCCAGTGTCAGCTTGTTTCTGGCTGGTTAAATTGTGCCTCCTTATCTTTCTTCTGCTTTTGATCAATGAATAATTATATTTTTTTCCAGCAGTCTGATCAGCTGTTCCAAAGGCTTCCATTCATCAGGTTACTCAGGGAGTCCACTTGAAAGAGCATAAAATGCATTTAAAACGAAGAACTAGAACTGCTTAAGTGCTCAAGAATCAATACACTTTTTTCATTTTGCTTGGTTAACCTCTCCAGAGTTTTGGACAACATATTCAAGGTAAAACCACATCATTAGAATTGACCTCACATTTAGCATCAAAGTAAAGAGGGATATTTATGGGTGCAAGCTTTTGTATGAGTTATAGCATTTTGCATTAAATGGGGTGAAATCCCTTGCATGTGGCATTGAGATTAACAAGAATAAACGAAGAGAGTCAGACTTCCCCATTTCTGGTACCCTGAGCAATGCCTCTGCCTAGCCATGAACCAAATTTTAGAGGGTGTGGATTGTATGTCTCTGTTGAAATTGATGAAGCTTTGCTGATTTATATCTGCTGAAGAAGAAGATCTAGGCATATTCATCATATATCTCAGCCTTCAGAGAATACGTGCTGATGGGCAAACAGCTCTCTCTGCTAATCTATTCAATCTTGGTATTCGAGATTTTCTTAAGGCAAAAGTATTCCCTAAGGTTGGATGGAGCCAGGAGAGCTTAAACAAATTTATCTTGCAGTCTTTTATCAAACTGCTCTGGAACAATGTTCAGTATTTATTAGGCTTTCACCTATCTTGAATTTTGCAAATAGTGGCCTGGTTTGGATAATCTTCTCTGTATGTATTTGCAGGGGCAATGAGAGAGTAAGTTTGCACCTTCTTTCCCCACCCACTGCGCATGTTTGTTCCACCAGACATCTACATGTAGGCACGCATAACATTTGAACAAAATAAAATCCAACACATGTAGACCTGAACAACACAATGGATAATTAAAATTTGGCCACACTTGGGTTTTATATGAATAGATCAGATGTTATTCCCACACATGGATGTTATTCTGGTAGTCTTGGAAGTGGGACAGGACAGAAGGCATGCTCTTACTCTCCCAACACAAGTTGGAAAAAGAGCAAAGTGGAAGTGATATTATCAAACCAGGCCGCTACATAGCCTGAGTTGCGATGAGAGAAGGCAAGAGCTCAAACTTTAAACTGCTGAATGTTGTACAACATGATCCTTTGGGGGAAGATGCAAAAAAATATACTGAAGGTACCCTCCTAGACCATCCATTAATTGCTCCAAGCAAATGACAGATAAGAAATGGATGGAGAAGCACCATGGAATAGAATTCAGGTTTTATCAGGAGCAAAATATTCTAGGTGATAATGAATTACTTCAGATTATGTCTTCTTGTTTGGAAGAGAGCTTAGACTCAAGAGTCATGTTTGCTGCTAATTGTACTGCAAGGTGACACACACTCAGGCAAATATGTGCTTCAGCATGTTGGATTTCTTCAGCTGATCATTCAAACAAGCTCCATTGTAGTGCAGAAAAGCAAAGCTCCCCCAAGGACCCCCGCAGGGCAACATGCACCTAGATGAGCCAACTGCTATGTTCAGGAACAAAGCACTGAAGTATGTCAATAAAGCTGGGTAAAGAGGCAGGGAAGGGAATGGCCTTAAACTGGGACTGTGAAGAGACTAATGCGAAGCAATGTGTCAGTTGGAAAATTGGGCCAGCAAGTGAGTTCTGGAAGAAGAAAGGGAGCAAGTAAGTTAACCAAAAAACAAACAGAAAAAGAAGAGCAGGTTCTCCTCTTTGCCCTCCTCTGTAGCAATATCAGCTCATCTCCCAGTAGCGCTTATGAGAACATCATACCAGATTAACTAGTTCTATGCAAAAGTATCTAGAGTCTAGCCTGAAGGTCATATCTTGTTCAAGAATTGGCCCTTTCACGCTCTGGAAGAGACAATATTACAGGCCTCAGCAAATTATTAGCAGCTTTAGAGCACAATCCTGCGGAGCTTTAGGGCGGCGGAGCGAGTGCTCCGCCACACTAAGCTATCGCAAACATGCCATAAGGCACATTCGTGATGACTCTAGAGTAAGGGCCACCAGTGCAAGGCTGCCCGCCCTCACTCCGCCACCAGGACATCCATGTGGCCACCAGAGGAAGGTAAGTGATCCCCTGGCGGCCGCATGGGCGGTCAGGGCAGCGAGGGACGGGAGCCATTGGCTCAGCCAGCCTGGGGGGGGGCGGGGATGGTGTCCACCATCTCCCCATCTCCCGCAGGGCCGGCTTGGCCATTACACAGCCTCCTCCGGCTTCTACCAGCTATTTAGCTGGCGGAAATCTGAGGAAGCTCATTGCCGCCTCCCAGCTTTAGACCGAGGGAAGGGGATGTATGTCCCCTTTCCCCGAGTAGACCTCTGGGCTGCTGCAGAGCGGCCTGGAGCTAGCACGGGATCCAGCAGGCAGCCCTGGGCCGCTTGCCGGATACCTATGTAGGATTGGGCTGCCCGTATGTGCAAATTCCCAATACAGAGGCTGTGTGCAGACTAACCATCCATCAGGGAATGTGGAGATCCTGAATCTCCTGACCTACTGTAGGTCCACACTCTCAAATTTCTACATTATTTGTTCCTGAAACTACCATTAAAGAAAAGTTGACTCCACTTTGCATCCTAATTAGTGTATATTTAGCATTAAAATCCATACATTACAAAGTTGCTATGAACCTGGCCATGATGTTCCTTAATGCTAGCAATAGTAGTTGTCAAGCCTTTCCTAATTCTTTTGAGCCTGGACAGTGCCTTACATCTACTCCACCTGTATCAGACCTTTAAAAATGGCCTTTTTTATATATACGTATATGATTTTTACTGGTCTCCTTCACGAAAGAGATCTTGTTTAACTTTGCACACTTCCTGCCATTCTTTTATCATCCAATAGAAATTTTGAAGGTCCTTTCCTCCCCCTGTCCTGCTAAAAGAGTTTGCTCAGAGAGCAAAACAAAGCAAACAGTGTTTATCAAGGTGCATGCCTGATATTGTGCAAAATTTGGCACATTCAAAAAATGCCTGATTAAAAATCAAAGAACGGTCCAATAATCATAGGATGAAGAAATGTGTGTTCACTATAATAAACAAAGTACAATGTGCAAAATTCAGAATGTGTGCAGTATAGACACAACAAAGAACAACACATTAGAAAACATTAAGGATTGTGGACAAGGCACACTACTGTGGATATACCGGTAGCCACATTGGAGTTTATCCATTGTAATATGGGAAGTTGTAATATCTCCCCTGTCTTTCCCATGAAGACATCTGGCTTCTTTGAGAACTGCTCTAGAAGCAATTTATCTCCCCTTACAATTTGATCATTTAAATCTTCCTCCAAGTACACCAGAAGCTGGAGAAAGCTTTTGGGAATCCTTGCAAAGAACTTTGGTCAAAATAAAAGAGCAAAAGCAAATTTAACTCATGAGATACTGAGTTTAGCATTTCATGAATTACTTTAGCATTTCATTTCAACAGAATGCAGGGCAGCAGTCAGACTGGAAGGTGATTGCATCTGACTGAGCCTCAAGATAGAACCAGTATAACAGCCCCCATCCCAATGATGTAGAACAGAGCAGAAATTCTCAAGTGAACCTTTTCGTTCAACCAGCTTACCACATGGGTTTGTACTACAAGTAAGTTACCTACACTGGTGGCTATATATGTGAATCAGACCTCAATCAGCAACCCCAAGCACATTTTATGGTAAATGAGTCCCACTGATACAGGAATCCCAGGTCAAAGCTGTATCCGGTTTTGCAGAAGGAAAAATGCACTTTGGCTTTAGATTAAGCATCTGAGGTTATAGTTTGTGCATAAATAATTTGTTGTTGTTGAATAACTGGAGTACTTGGCTACAGGTCAAGGGCATGACAACCTACACTCCCAATGTTGCTACAAGAATTTGCAGAGCTATGTGTAGTGTAATGACTTCATCAGAAGATGTTCTGGAAGAAGTTTGGGGAGGGGATTTCCCTGTCCTTATGTAATCAACCACCGGATCTTATCTTCCTTTGTTAATCTGGCCAGGAGGCAAATGAGCAAACATTCAACCAAGTGACAATGGTGACAATTAGTTCAATGACCTGGCCATCTTGCTGCACCAAATTCCAGGTGACCAAACACAGCTGGAGGGGGAAAGTTTAATACAACACCAATGGCAAGAAATGGAATATACATTAACGTGACACTGAAGAGGATTTAATCCCACTATGATTTTGCTCAAACACCTTGCTAATGATTTCCAGAGGGGTAGGCATGTTAGACTGTTACAGCAAAAACAACAGAGCCTTAAAGACTAACCAATTTATTTCAGCATATGAATTCATGGACTACAGTCTACTTCATCAGATGAATAAAAATGTCATCCTCAACTGGCAGGTATAGGTACACATATGTAGACTTACCAGATCCATACCAGGACAGAGTGCTAGACCTTTAGGAGAAGGAATGTGGACAGGTATAGCTTGTTAAACCCTTAGAGCAAAATCCTAGGCATGCGAGTGAGCCCTTTCAGGAGCAGCGAGTGGCCTCACTGGGACCAAGTGGCTCACTGGGACAAAGTGGCAAGGTAAAAAAGACACTGCGAGTTAAGCAGCTGGGCGAGTTCGGCAGCGGGGCGAGGAAGCCAGGCCCCACACACTGCCCGGCACTTCTCCTCTGTGGAGAGGAGAGAGGAAGAGAGGAGAGCTCCAACAACATTAAGGTACCCAAACTTTGATAAATCCATAACTTACACTCAAAAGCTATGCAGTCAGACAGCCAGCAGAAGGGTGTGGGCTATCCAGTGTTTTGCACTGAGTGTCTCATGTATGACTATCTGCCTCTTGGGCACAAGTCATGGGTGTGTGCTCGGTGCAAAGAGCTCCAGGCTCTCAGGGAACGGGTTCGCTCCCTTGAAGCCACGGTTGCTGACCTGGAGAAGCAGAGACAGGTAGAGAGGAACCAGGGTGAGACTTCTAGGGACGTGGAGGCATCGTCCCACCCTCAGTTGGCCAGCTCCTCAGCTGCCAGGAAAGGGAGTCTCAGGGCTGGAGGACGTCGCTCTGGAAAAGAGGGAAACAATCCCACAGTGGGGACCCCTTCTTCAGGTGATGGGCCCGTATCCAGTCGCACTATGGATACTCCTCTGGGGAGGGGGCGAAGGGGGCTTCTTGTCGTGGGTGACTCTATAGTCAGGAACATAGAGAGGGGGGTCTGTGACGGATGTGAGGACTGCACGGTGACTTGCCTACCTGGTGCGAAGGTTGCGGACATCACCTCTTGTCTAGATAGGCTGGTAGAGAGTGCTGGGGAGGAGGTAGCGGTTGTGGTGCATTTTGGCACCAACGACGTGGGGAAATGTAGCCGGGCGGTCCTGGAGGCCAAATTTAGGTTGCTAGGTAGGAAGCTCAAATCCAGGACCCCAAAGGTAGCGTTCTCAGAAGTGCTACCTGTTCCACGCGCAGGGCCAGCTAGGCAGGCGGAGCTCAGGGGTCTCAATGCGTGGATGAGACACTGGTGTCAGGAGGAGGGGTTTAGGTTTGTTAGGCACTGGGGAACGTTTTGGGACAAGCCGGGCCTGTACAAAAGGGACGGGCTTCACTTGAACCAAAATGGAACCAGACTGCTGGCGCGTAACATTAAGAAGGTGGCAGAGCAGCTTTTAAACTGACTCCTGGGGGAAAGCCGACAGGAGCCGAGGGGCATCCGGTTTGGGACTCCTCATCCCTAGGGAATGAGGGTGCAGAGGATGGGGAACAGTCAAGTAATAGCAGAGTAAAAATTGGGAGTGGTAGCGTGATGGGACATGACAGCCAGTCTAGCAGGACAGAAGGCTGCAGGAATAAAGGTGCAAACATGCAGCCCTTCTTGGGGGACCAGGTATATAAGTGCTTTTATGCAAATGCCCGAAGTCTACGGGCAAAGATGGGAGAACTGGAATGTTTGGTGGCTAGGGAAAACATTGACATAGTAGGTATAACAGAAACCTGGTGGAATGCGGAGAACCAGTGGGATACTGCAATTCCAGGATATAAATTCTATAGGAGGGACAGAGAGGGGCGTGTTGGAGGTGGGGTGGCCATCTATGTCAAAGAGGGGGTAGAATCCACCAGAGTAGAGCTGGAGGGGGGCTCTGACTCCTCCGTAGAATCACTGTGGGTTAGATTACCAGGCTCAAAGAGTGATGTAATAGTAGGGGCATGCTACCGTCCTCCAGATCAAAAACCTGAAGGGGATCTTGAAATGAGGAAGCAAATCAGGGAGGTGTCAATGAGAGACAGGGTTGTAGTCATGGGGGACTTCAATTATCCTCACATCGACTGGGTCAATTCATGCTCAGGTCATGAAAGAGAGACTGGATTTCTGGATATGTTAAATGACTGTGCCTTAGAGCAGCTTGTCACGGAACCGACCAGAGGACAGGTGACTCTGGACTTGATATTGTGTGGCACTCAAGATCTGGTCAGGGAGGTAAATGTTACCGAACCGTTGGGGAACAGTGACCATGCTGCGATCTGTTTCGCCATGCATGTCGGAGGGAGAGTGCCGAGCAAACCCTTGACTTCCGAAGGGCAGACTTCCACAAAATGAGGAGACTAGTTAAAAAAAAGCTGAAAGGGAAGGTAAAAAGAGTCCAATCGCTCCAGAGTGCATGGAGGCTGTTTAAAACAACAGTCATAGAGGCCCAGCGGGAGTGTATCCCACAAAGGAGGAAGGGCTCGACCAAGTCCAGGAGGGTGCCGGCATGGCTAACAAGCACAGTTAAGGAGGCTATAAAAGGCAAGGAAGCTTCCTTCCGTAAATGGAAGTCTTGCCCTAGTGAGGAAAATAAACAGGAGCACAAACTGTGGCAAAAGAAATGTAAAAAGATGATACGGGAGGCCAAGCAAGACTTTGAGGAACGTATGGCAGGCAACATAAAAGGGAATAATAAAAGCTTCTTCAAATATGTTAGAAGCAGGAAACCTGCCAGGGAAACGGTTGGTCCGCTGGATGGTGAGGGAGAGAAAGGGGTGATAAAAGGGGACTTGGAGACTGCAGAGAAATTAAATGAGTTCTTTGCATCTGTCTTCACGGCAGAAGACCTCGGGCAAATACCGCTGCCGGAACGGTCTCCCCTGAATAAAGAATTAAGTCAAATAGAGATTAAAAGAGAAGACGTCTCAGACTTAATTGACAAAATAAAGATCAATAAATCACCAGGCCCGGATGGCATCCACCCAAGAGTTCTGAAGGAACTCAAGAATGAAGTTGCTGACCTCTTGACCCAAATATGCAACTTGTCCCTTAAAACGGCCACTGTGCCAGAGGATTGGAGGATAGCTAATGTCACGCCAATCTTTAAAAAAGGAAGGAGGGGGGACCCGGGAAACTACAGGCCGGTCAGCCTAACCTCTGTTCCAGGGAAGATGGTGGAAAGTCTCATTAAGGATAAAATCTTAAAATACATAGAAGAACAAGCTCTGCTGAGGGAGAGTCAGCATGGCTTCTGCAAGGGGAAGTCTTGCCTCACAAACCTGTTAGAATTTTTTGAAAAGGTCAACAGGCATGTGGATGCGAGCGAACCCGTGGATATTATATATCTGGATTTTCAGAAGGCGTTTGACACGGTCCCTCATGAAAGGCTCCTGAGAAAACTCCACAGTCAGGGAATAAGAGGGCAGGTCCTCTTGTGGATTAGGAACTGGTTGAAGACCAGGAAACAGCGAGTGGGAGTCAATGGGCAATTTTCACAATGGCGAGAGGTGAAAAGCGGTGTGCCCCAAGGATCGGTCTTGGGACCGGTGCTTTTCAACTTATTCATAAATGACCTGGAGTCGGGGATAGGCAGTGAGGTGGCCAAGTTTGCAGATGACACTAAACTTTTCCGGGTGGTGAAGACCAGCAGGGATTGTGAAGAGCTCCAGAAGGATCTCTCCAAACTGGGAGAATGGGCAGCAAAATGGCAGATGCGATTCAATGTAAGTAAGTGCAAAGTGATGCACATTGGGGCAAGAAACCAAAGTTTCACATATACGCTAATGGGTTCTGAGTTGTCTGTGACGGATCAAGAGAGAGATCTTGGGGTGCTGGTGGACAGGTCGATGAAAGTGTTGACCCAGTGTGCGGCGGCTGTGAAGAAGGCCAATTCCATGCTCGGGATCATTTAAAAAGGGATTGAGAATAAAACGGCCAATATCATTATGCCTTTGTACAAATCGATGGTAAGGCCACATCTGGAGTATTGTGTCCAGTTCTGGTGACCACACCTCAAAAAGGATATAGTTGAATTGGAAAAGGTGCAGAAAAGAGCGACCAGAATGATTCGTGGGCTCGAGCACCTCCCTTATGAGGAAAGGCTACAGCGTCTGGGGCTTTTCAGCCTAGAAAAAAGGCGCCTGAGGGGGGACATGATTGAGACTTATAAAATTATGCATGGGATGGAGAGAGTGGATAGAGGGAAATTCTTCTCCCTCTCGCACAACACCAGAACCAGGGGACATGCACTAAAATTGAGTGGAGGGAGAGTTAGAACAGACAAAAGAAAATATTTCTTTACCCAGCGTGTAATTCATCTGTGGAACTCCTTGCCACAGGATGTGGTGATGGCACCTGGCCTAGATGCCTTTAAAAGGGGTTTGGACAGATTCATGGAGGAAAAGACCATCACAGGTTACAAGCCATAAGCAACCTCCTGGTTTTAGAAGTGGGTTTTCTCTGTGCCAGGTGCAAGGGAGTGGCGACTGGACACAGGTTATCTTGTTGTCTTGTGTGCTCCCTGAGGCATCTGGTGGGGCCACTGTGTGACACAGGAAGCTGGACTAGATGGGCTTTTGGCCTGATCCAGCAGGGCTCTTCTTATGTTCTTATGTTTACTATAGGGACAGAGAAAGAAAAAGAAAATGTAAAAGGAGGAGGTCAAAGAGCTATGAGATGGAAGAGGTACAGCCAGTGACTATTATATGTAAAGGACGGTCCATCCATGAGGCCAACTGAAACTGTTGCCTCAGGCAGTAGATTGGTGGGGGTGCCCATTTCTGTCTGCTGACGTGCCTCTACTACTACTCCTTCCACTCCTTGGATGGGAAAAGGAAGATGGGGGCAGAGAGGAAGAGGAAATATGGAGGGGAGGAGAGTGCTGAGCTAGAACATTGAAGAATGGGAGGAGTAGAGACTGGCACATCATCAGGTAATGGGGGCAGCATTTGGAATGCTACTTCAGGGTGGCGGAGATCTTGGGCTTGCCCTGAGTACAGTGACAACCTATAACAATAATAGTAGAGAAAGCAGCCTCCTTGGCTGTGCTGAATAAATTAACTAAAATGATTTTGTGTTGGAGCCTACAAAGATAAGGCCTCCTGTCCTGTGAATGAAGGGAACAAAAGACTACAGGTCATCCCACATTATCCGCAGGGGGTTGTTCCGGCCCCGTGTATAACACGAATCTGCAGATGATGGAGTCTGCAGGGGGCAGGGTCGCGGTGCCATAAACGCTTACCTGATGGTTGCGCCAAACCCTCCAGAGGTTGCACCAAGCTCGTGGCCCACTCCACGGGCTTCTCTGCGCCTTAGAACACCTCCCAGATGACACCGGATGCAACTTCCAGTTCATACACGTGACTTCTGGTTGTGTCCTGGAGGTGTTCTGAGGTGCAGGGAGGCCCGTGGAGTGGGCCACGGGGTTGCCATCAGCGGATGCTGAAATCTGTCGATGGCGAATCCATGTAGACAGGGACGACAACAGTATAGAATGTGAGAAATACATTGGGTGACTATTCTTATGCAAAGCTAAATGCATGAGGTGAATATAATGATAATTTATGTCAGCAATAGAGGTGATAATAAAGTCTTTCTGGCAAATTTTACAGTTACAATTATTACACTACTAATTTTCTTGCTAATAATATTATAGTCCAATCTTGTCCTATTTATCTCTCAACAAAAACGAGGCCTAATATGGTGGCCCCATGCATTTTATTTCTACAATTTTCTGTTGAAAATATTTCTCAACATTCAGAGTTATCAGTATATTATTATAAAATGCACAGATGGAAAACAGGATGGAAATTAATCTACATTTAGCTGTGACCTGCAGTAATTCTTTCTTTGCTCATTGAACAGACTTGCCTCATTCTTGCATGAAAGTTGGCTTTCTAGATGGCAGCATTACAGGTGGGCCCCCATATCCGCTGGGGATATGTTCCAGGCCCCTCCGTGGATACTTGAAACCATGGATAAGAGCGAACACCCCCTCCATGGTTTCCTGAGGGGCCCCCGCCCTGCCTCCCCTGCAGGCAGGCATGCTTGCCCCCCCCAGCTCTTATTTTTCTTTCAGCAAGCTTTGTTTCTTCCTTAAAACAAACAGAGAAGCAGCCTCCATTGCAGGCAAGTAGAACGAGACTAAGTCCTAGAGAGGCTCTGCAAGGTTTCTGTTAACCTTGCAGAACCTCTCTAGTACTTAGTCTCGTTCTACTTGCCTGTAATCAGGGGCGTGGGCTGAGTGGTGCCCTGGGGCGGTGGGCCCCAGGGCGCAAGGGGCAGAGGGCCTCTGGGGGGGCGGGAGACATCGTAGGTTTCGTTTTCGTTTTTGGCTTTTTCCCATTTTTTTTTGCTTTTTTAAACGGTTTTTTAGGGGTAACGGGGCTTCTAGGTGTATATGTTTGCTTTGCGCCACTTATCTTGTGTTTATAGGGCCTCCAGCGACGATATCCTCCGACGATCTCTTCAGGGGCGCAGATCGCTCCTCTGCTGCCGCCCCTAGCGCGAACTCTGCAAGCTCCGCGGCGTTACAGAGTTCACGCATGCGCATAGCAAACAGCCATCACAGAGTTCACGCATGCGTGATGGCTGTTTGCTATGCGCATGCGTGAACTCTGTAACGCTTAGGCTTACAGAGTTCGCGCTAGCAGAGGCGGCAGCAGAGGAGCGAGATCGTCGCTGGAGATCGTCGCTGGAGGCCCTATAAACACAAGATAAGTGGCGCAAAGCAAACATATACACCTAGAAGCCCCGTTACCCTAAAAAACCTTTTAAAAAAGCAAAAAAAAACCACGGAAAAAAGCAAAAAAAAACCCCGAAAGTAATTAGCATAATTATGTTAATTAGTAATTATGCTAATTACTTTGGGGCGTCGAGGGGGGTGGGCCCCACCCTGTTCTGGGGCTAGGTACGCCACTGCCTGTAATAAGCAGCCAGAGGCTGCTTCTCCTGTTTCTTTAAGGAAGAAATGAAGCTTACTAGGGAAAAAGTAAAAGCCTGGGAGGGTCCCCACGATCCGTGGATAACTGAAACCGTGGATAGCGAATCAGTGGATATGGGGGCCCACCTTGGGGGGGGTAACATAAAAGCAAAAGATATACGTTGACATCCCTGTAGTATACAAAATTTGGCTCTCTTTTATCCTCAGTCAGTGAGCCAAAGTAGATGGAGACTAACAGGGCCATAGCATAATAATGTACTTCTGCTAGAAGCTGACAGTAAAACACAATAATAAACAGATGAACATACTTGATACTAGAGTTATCACCCAACTGGAGATTTTTCTAGCGTTTTAGACCATCAATTTGATTAAATTTAAAGAAATTTACATATTTGCAAAATAGCAATGAAGGTATCTTTTGGGAACCCTGGAAAAGGTTTTTCTTCAGTGTGACATAACTTACCATTTAGTAAATGCAAGTACTATTCTCTGTTTTAGGAACAGCCAAATTTCACACTTCCTTTTTCATAAAATTGGGGACTATGGACTATTACCAACTATGATAATACAAACATGAGAGTCAAAAGAGCTTCAAAACGACTGTATTTTTCGCTCCATAAGACGCACTCCCCCCAAAAAATAGGGGGAAGTGTCTGTGCGTCTTATGGACCGAATGCTGTAAAAAATTGGGTAAAATTAAAATGTCTTGCTTTAACAATACATTTTAACTTACTGTGTTGCTGTAGCACCTCCAATCTTCGTCAGCAGTTACAAAACGCGAGGCTCCCAGGCGCTGGACGCGACCAGGGAGCCCTGCGCAAACAGGACTTACCTGCGGCGGCCGGAGTCAGGTGAGTTCCATGGCCTAGTAAGCAGTGCCGGCCTCCGCACTGGCGCCACTTACACTCAAATCATCGCAAATGCGCTTTACAGCACATTTGCGACACTTTGAGTGTGCGCTCTGCTGCCCTAAATTTACGCAGGATTGTACTGTTAATGTGCGACATACTTTCTGGGCAGTCACTGCGAAGAATGTGGGCTGAAAAGACACACTGGCATTGATTCACCACCGAGCACTGTCAGGTGCTTGACTGTGGCTCGTGTGAAGGAGGGAACTGCAAGTGTTTCATGTAGCCTGACAAAGTATCTGTTTGGTTTGGAGACAACCTGGAAGAAAAACTCATCTTTGAGTTGCCTTTTTTTGGTTCAGGGTGGCATTGGGGTCCACATTTGTAAAAGTGAAAGAGAGTCCACCTTCAATTTCTTCAGTCAGATATCTGTGAACCACAATGTCTTGCTAAATTAATGTTATGGGTTAATCCTGAGCTAAAAATAGGGAACAAAACTTTATTGTGGAAGACTTGGACAGATAAGGTAATTTTTACCTTGGATCAAGAGGTGTATCCCCCCCCCCCCATTTTCTAGGTTGAAGGAACAGTTTAACATGATCATTTATTTAATAAAAAAAAGTCAAGCTAAAAACAGAAAACAGAATCACATCTTGCTTTTAAGGAGGATGGAATAATTTGAACAAATGGCCTGGCCATACGCTATAAGCTTTGCTAAAGTGTAATATCCTCCCCTCTGGAAGTTGTAAAAACCCCATTGTTTTTAAACACCATCAGGCAAGCCATTATAAAAATGCACTCTAAAAGATTCCTGGGTTGCTTGAGGTAGGGGGAGAAATATGAGAGATAAAAATAGAACATCAGACTGGATGACCCATCAGATGCCACTCATTAGTAATTTATTATTGTAAGCAAGATCTCTATCAGAATGCTAACATTTGCTGTGGGCTCTGTTTTTATCAGATTACTATCTCTGGAAGGAAGGGGCTACTCTGTGATCTTGCGGGAAGATGGACTCAGTGACCTTTCCTGTGCCCCGTTTGGTTATCTTCTTAGATAGTTAAGGTCAGGGTAAAAATTCTCCTACTCCGTCCCTAGAAAATTCTAAAACACCTTTCTGCTGTATGCCTTTTTTGCATACTTTTTTGACACATCCCCCAGTGTGACAGCAGGCTACAATAAAAACACAAATGCATCCCAAAAGCTCAATACTATTTAAGGTGTCTTCAGAAATGTGAATAATGCTGTGCTATGCGGCTTTGGGTACCCAGCCATAGCAGTGCTGCAGAACCACAACAGTGAACTGCATGTCTGTTTCAGTTCCTCGATAAATCATGCTCAGTCCCTGTTTCTTTGCTGACTCCAGACCCTTCTATGCTTTGATTTAGATAGACTCCACCTCGTAAGCGCGCGCGCGCACACACACACACACACACACACACAACTTCAATAAAGACAGAAGAACAGACTCAGAGAGGGAAGTACATGCACACAAAGGGAAGGAAAGACCAGTTAGTCCCGCTCAGTTCACTGTGATATTCCTACACACTTCTCAGCAATGTGGGGTGACACCACAGGGACATGGCTCCTACACCACTGGCTGCGCGCATGAAGGGCCTCACTCTCACATGCTTGCACAAAGGACTGGGTAAGCCCCTGTTCCCCAGTGTGAACAGCCATGGAATTTGTGGAAGAGCCACCCGCTTACTATGCAATTCAGCCACTCAGTTCCAGACATGGTCAAAGAACAATTTTCAACCCTTCGCCCTCAGTCTCCCCATGTGAATAGAAGCCCTTGCCTGGATGCCATTAAAAGGGGATTGGATAGATTCATGGAGGAAAAGTCCATCACAAGTTACAAGCCTTAAGCAACGTCCTGATTTTTTAGAAGTAGGTTTTCTCTGTGCCAGGTGCAAGGGAGTGACAACAGGATACAGGTATCTTGTTGTTTGTGTGCTCCCTGAGGCATCTGGTGGGCCACTGTGAGATACAGGAAGCTGGACTAGATGGGCCTTTGGCCTGATCCAGCAGGGCTCTTCTTATGTTCTTAAGTCAGATTCATCATGTGGGAACGGAGGGGTATTGTGCTCATGGGGTGCTAGGCACTGCCCACACTGTATGGTGATGTAGCACATTTCTTTCCTTGGCTTAGCTCCAGCGCAGGCCACAAGAGCAAGTGCTACAGAATGGGGAGCCAATTGCCTTTGGACTTGGCTTGGAAAACAAACATAGTGCCTTGTGTTGAGTGTCCTAATGGTAGCTTGACAACAGGTCTTGGGTCAAGGTGGCACAGACAGGGTAGAGAAAAACTAAACAGGAAGGGTATTCGTGCTGATTTCTGATTCAAAAAGCTTTTTTGCACAGCGTTGCAAACAAACTCTGAAAGCTTCTCTCAGCCCGCTGTGAGCTCTGTACTCTTGATTTATCTAATCTTGAGCATGCTTGCACAAAAATGTAAGGGTTTGGCAAGGCTTAGGCTGTGTAGTATACAATGAGACACGGTTTACCCATTCCCTGCTAGAATGAGGATTAACATTATCTGTGTACAAAATCTGACCCTGTCCTGTATATAAATGTATGAACAAAATACTGTATCAGAAAAGTAACAGATATGATATAAAAACTGCTTTATGTTACAAGACAAAATGCTTTTGTGACCCTGCCTTCTTCCATCTACTTTACAGTGTAATCCTAACTATGTTTTGTTGTTGTTCAGTCGTTAAGTCGTGTCCGACCCTTCGTGATCCCATGAACCATATCCCGCCAGGCCTTCCTGTCCTCCACTATCTTCCTGAGTTCGCTCATTTTCATGTTCGTAAACTATGTTTACTCAACCATATGTTCTGAGCTCAGTGGGGACATACGGTACTTCCTATGAAGTGTATTTCTGATTGCTGCCTTAGTGGGAGATCATGCAATGTTGTATATGGTCCTGTATTTAATAAAACGTAATTATAATACTGTAAGCATATTTTTTCATGGTGTGAATATTCTGTAATCCAGCATATTGCTGCTTCCTGACTAGTGATTTCCCCGTAACCTCCGAGAGCCTATCACAACTTCCTGTTATCTCTTTTCCAGCTTCACCTGTCAATTTTTTATTCATTATTCTTTCTGCAATTGTGCTGAATCACTACGTTATATCTGTGACCAGAACTAACATGGAAAACATTTGATACACTTATTTATAAGCAGCCTGCTAGCCATAAATGTAATTGTCCATTTACTGAAAAATGAGGGATGACATAAATCCAAACACAGGAAGATGTCCGCTCCACCCCCTTAGTCATCATGGGCACCCACCTCCCTTTTCCAGGAGGGAGGGAAGGAGGGTTGAAGTTAGTTCCCTGGCTAAAGCTAGGAGTTTCTGCTCTGTGCAGCTGTAGATCCCATCAACGTGTCTGCACAGAAGAACAGAGTGATTCTTTAGGCTGTGAAACCAAAGACTCTTGCAGCTTATTCAAGAGCTCAGAGGCAGCAAGAGAGGCAATATCATCATCTCCCACGCCTCTGTTCCACAGGGTCCTTCACTCACCCTTCTCTCTCACATGTTGAAGGCAGTAGCAGCGTCCCGCAACAGGCTGAAGAACAGGCTGGTAAAGGCACTCTTAGCGCAGTGGGGGTAGGAGGTTCTGCCACCGCCACAGCATGCTTCCTCAGGCTCCTAAAGGGGCAGGTGCTGTCTCTGCATGAGCCTCCTCTCTCGTAATTTCCTGCTAAAGCAGGAGACCTGGCAACCCCCCCCCTCCCGCCCATGTTTTACAGACTTGCTAACTATCCTTGGGCAGTTCCATCAATAATTCCAGGCCCTTTACAAAGTCACATTAACGAAGAATTGCTTGGATGGATGAACTGACAAGTAAATCAACATTTTCTGTTTAAAAAGTTTCAAATAATGCTTCTGGAGAGAGACTAGCAATTACAATATAGAGAATTTCTGGAAGCTGAAATCAGGAAATGGTTAAGTAAAAGCAGGTGGACCACTGCGAGAGCAAAGCAGGAAATAGCAGAGTGTCTGAATGCAGTCAAAAGAATGTTCTCTGTCTCTCCCCCTCAGCCCTTGGGCAGCTGCAGTAACCAGCTATCCACCCACTCCTCTGCTGCCCTTATCTCTCCAGCAGCCCCTGAAGACACAGAATCTTGAAGGCCACAAACACCACTGGCCGGACTAGTAATCCTCAGCAATTCTGAGCCAGGTCTGGGAGTATTAGGAGGAAGCTGCCTGCAAGGCAGAAGAAATGGGCAACCCACCCCAATGCATTAAGGGAGGCATGAATGAGTAAGAGACACCCTATAACTGCCAGAAGCAATGGTTCCAAAAACAAGCTAAATATAAAGGAGGGGAAAGTAACTTGCACATTTTGAAAAGGCTATCTT
The DNA here is from genome assembly GCA_026170595.1 of Plestiodon gilberti rubricaudatus. Classification (NCBI taxonomy): domain Eukaryota; kingdom Metazoa; phylum Chordata; class Lepidosauria; order Squamata; family Scincidae; genus Plestiodon; species Plestiodon gilberti. Next base: position 257,276,777 of record JANXHW010000001.1, on the reverse strand, counting down.
TATCTCCAAGCTCTTAAAACTGGAAGAACGACTTTCTCCAAGGCAGGAGATCCTCTGAGATGAAACCCACAAGCTGATTTTTCCAAAGACAAAACAAATAGTTTAAAGTGTTTTTCAGGGTGCTATCGTGATAAAGCCTGGAAGTCTATTTCTAGTAATGACATTTACTTACACATTTCCAGAAGGCACTGGAATGGGGTGCAGGGGGTGGGAGGAATTGCTGAAAAATCAGGGAGAGGCCTTCACTTGATTCCCCCCCCCCTTGCACGCCATTCCATCCCCTGGCGAGAGGCTTTTCAAAGGGCTGTTGAGCGAAGGAGGGAGTATGGAAGCAACTCTGAATAACAGCTCAATCCTATCCTTCCCCCCCCCCCCGCCAATGCAGCCTCGCTGCTGGAGCATGCACTGCATCTAGTGGAGGGGGGCAGTCCCAGAGGTCTCCTCTGGGTAAGGGAACATTGTTCTCTTACCTGAGGCAATCCTCTGAAGCCCGGAAGGGTCTATTCAGACCTGCGCCAGCAATTTCGCTGGCACACGTCCGTGTGGACTCGGGTCGGGGAATCGTGTCCAGGAAGGGGGTTTGGATTCGGCACTAGTTCTGCCAATGGATAAGATCAATAGGATTGTGCTTTAAATTTCCTTGCAGTTGTGCAAGGTGTGGAAGTCCCTATTATGTATAATGCACAAACGTGTTCTACTTGCTTAAGACACTGACTATATAATCCATATATTGACTTCAATTGTAATCTATGCTTTAATTGAATTATTATTTAATATAGTGCTATTTATATTATCTATGTTCATGGCACTTTACATGCAATGAGAAAGACATGTTCCCTGTGTTCCAAGGGGTTCATGATCTAAAATCAACACAAGGGAGACGGCTACATTGTATGCATAGAACCATTTTTGAACGACTGGACTAATTATGAATACAAAAACAAAATATATAACAAGTATAAGAATAAAAATGGCCTAAATTTTTATTTTTATGAAAATGAAAAGAGGAATTGGATTAGGGATGAAAATCCAAAGGGAACTGTGGGTGCAGGGAGGCTAAACTGTAACTGAGCAAAATATGTAGTGTATGTTTTCTGCTTACATACCATGGAAGTGAAGGCAGGTGCCTTAAGTTAAATGTCCCTGTTGTTGCTGCATGAGCGAATGTGTAGGCACCATAACTCTTCTCTTAAAAATGAAGTTGGAAAGGGAGCCTGATATATTTTGCCACTTGGATTTTTCCATGTATGAGCAGCCGTACGTTCAGATTTTAATGAGAAGACAAACCACAGAAAGTATCAATCTCATACAAAGAAAATACTGTACATCATATTGAACTATTCTAAGCTGTAAGCTTCTACTCCAATACTGAATAAAAACATGTTATCACTATTTGTATAGTGAACTGTATCACAGAATATAGATTCATAGATGGTGCTCTTTTGGGCAACTAAAATCAAAGCACATATACAGTACTGTCAAATTAGAAATTTGCTCATCATAGCCAAGGAGGTGAGTCAGTTACAGCCCAATCTTGTCTAGGGCCACCACAGCGTGCAAAAGCACACTCCACCACATCCTAGGCAGGATTAGGTCAGCGCCGGCAGAGCTGGAGCACATCTCAGGAGAAAGGGACATTTACAACACCCAGTACCAGTGGATCCATCGCTCCGCCGGCGCATGTTTAGACAGCGCCGTTAGTTGACTGTGCAACACAACATTATGAAAGGAAGCAAACCAACATGGGAGATCTTATCGTTGCTTATTCCTTCTTTGTGATGGGTGAAAAAGATCTGTTCAACACCTAGGTTTTTTTTAGATGCTTCACAAGTACTGTAATACAGATTATTACTATGAAATAATATCTGCTGTTCATAGATTCTCTGAGGAAGGCTAGAGTTTGAGTTCATCAGTTGCAGGCCAAGATCACTCACTATGTTTCACATGACTTCAGGTAAGCCCAGGGTCAATCCTGCCTCCATAACAATTCCACTCCACGGTGATAGCGCTCTGGCCAATAACAGTGCAGCTTTCAAGGTACTCTGGGCTCAAGAATCACCCTGTTGATTCACTTCTTCTCCCAGCCTTCTCCTCCTCCTGGCCACTCTCTATATGTATCCTGCCCTTTGTTCCTGGAAATGGATACCTCTATCATCACTTCCATTTGTCATCTCTTCCCTGTGGGCAGCTGAGGAGGCATCTTTGTGTTTCCATCAGCTGCACCTGCTGCAGGGAACAACCAGTCATACTGCTGGAACCCCTAAACTTGCTCTGGTCTTTCCAAGACAGGCACAGTGCCTGATTTCAGGTCCCCCTGCATTAACTGTATTTCCAGGGGCCTGCAATTGTGGCTGAGGCCTGGAATCTCTCATTCCTGCAAGGCAAATATTGGAGCAGGCGGCTTGGCTCACAGCTCCCCTTAAGATTCTTGTAGAAGAATTATGACTTAAAATTTGAGAACAAGAGCTTACTTGAAAAGACAACTTAAACAAAAACAACAGGGAAGAAAACAACTGCCCGCTTGCAAAGTCTCTGATTGTGCTTGTGCCTTGGGTCAATTTGCTTTGTGTCCATTCTGACTTAAAAGAAGTTTTCAATAGACTGCTGAATGAATGCAAGGGCGAAGAGAGGGTGAGAAAGGAGAAAGCGAATCCCAGACTCCTCCAATCTTTGCCCTCTCCAGAGCAAGCCTGCGCAGGGAGAGAATGGCCGAAGATATGCATGAGCAGCTCAGCACTCCCTGACCTTCTGACCTCTGAGTCCTGTATTCCAGGAAATGTATTCTTCTTCTGCAATGCTTTTAAAAAAAACTTGTTTGTATTTACCAGGCTCCTCCTGGGATCCCATTGTCTTCTCTGTAGTGATCCTGTCTTGCGGTTTTAAGAGAACACAGCTATTTGTGGATCAGCATTCAGACAACATGGGTTAAATACCGCAACAAAACTTTAATTAAATGTTTATGAAGTCTCCCACAGTTCTTCCAGAGGAAAGGCAGGCAAACAATCTTGTGTTCTTTCAGAGCCATCCATCCATTTACCCACAACTCTGTGGCAGAGTAAAAGGCTGTCTTGCATTAATCCTGATAACTTACCTCAGCCATTCTCAACCCACAACAAGGCAGAGGATTTTGTCAGGATCCTGTCTGTTCAAACATCTGTTCTGAACATCACAGTCACCTAAATAAATTCTGCAGAGCAAAATGGCTAGGAAACAGTGCTTGTTTGAGACACAGAGGGCTTGCATGGGCTATACATTTTCAGAAAAGGCCAAGTGCTTATGTTTACATGACAGACACGCTGCTTTTTTCTGCTGCAGTGTACCTCCAAGAGTGGCAAATCTGTTTTTCTGCAGTTTTGTAGGTTTGTTTGCTAAAGTGCAAACAAAGCCTTCATAAATGGAATCAATGCTGCTGAAGCATGACGTTACCGTCACAAGCATCAATTGGTTAATGCTCATCATGACGTGACTGATAATGATGAGCAACATACTTCAGGCTATTCCCAGTACAGTTTAATAACTGGTAAACTTTTTTTTACAAACTGTTTTGTTCTTAATTCGGTAATGGATAAGTGCTAGTTCTTATCTGCTGAAGCAGTAGAGTACTCATGTTGTGGCTATTTAGAAAGAAAGAAAGAAAGAAAGAAAGAAAGAAAGAAAGAAAGAAAGAAAGAAAGAAAGAAAGAAAGAAAGAAAGAAAGAAGTGCCAAGCAACTTGCTCCCACAGCAATGCCCAACCATTTCAAGATCCTGCTGTTTAAAAATTCTAGTTCTCTTTGAGAAATGTGCATTCCCTCACTACTGCACAAAATATCACAGTAAAGGAGGTGGGAGGATTGGTCAAAAAAGCAAGGCAGCTTTTCCTGTTCTTGATTGTATCTGTACAACGTTCACAGTACTACAGAAATAGGGCAGGCAGGGCCACTGTAGCACTAAAGGGAAGATGGCCCTGTAGCCCACAGAGTTACACTTACCATCCGTACCTGAAATTCCAGGACAAAGTGGTGTCACTAGGGCGCGCGCCGCCCTAAAGCGAGGGCACGCGTGTCACCCTAATGACCCCCTGCAAATTTTCCACACCGCCTGAAGTCTTACCCCCCCCCCGCTGCTGCTGGCTAACGGCATTTTGTCCTCAACTCGGGTCCCGGATTTGTCCCAGAACGTTTCCGGTGCAAGCCCCCGCGGCTGCTTTTGAGGCTTTTAAAATTTTAAAACTTACCTTTTCTGCTGGTGGCGGCCATCTTGGATCTCACAAAATCTTGCGAGATCCGAGATGGCGGTGCCCTTATGAGATTTGGGCACCACCATCTTGGATCTCATGAGATTTCATGAGATCCAAGATGGCCACCGCCAGCAAAAAAGGTAAGTTTTAAAATTTGCTGCTGCTTCTTGTTGCTGGTGGGGGTGGGGCGGCTGCAGGTGGCTGGGGAGCTGCTGGGGGCGGCTGCAGGTGGCTGGTGGGGGCTGCAGGCAGCTTCAGCCTGCTGCTGGAGGCTGCTGACGACGACAGAGGCAGCGGGGGCAGTGATGATGGTGGGGGCTGCGGCTGGCGGTGAAGATGGTGGCAGAATGGTGGCGGCGGGACAGGATAGGCAAGTCAATTTAATTAATTAATCTGGCTAACTAAAATAAATAAATAATTAAAATTTTGGGCGCCCTTTGGGTGGTAAAAGAACACTTCACACCCAAAAAATAGTTTTTTAAAAAAATATTTAAATTATTTAATTAATTAATTAATTAAATAATTGTGGGGTGTGTCTCCCAGTTTAGAACCGGGAAAATCTGGTAAGCCAAACTAAGCTTGTCCAAACTAAGCTTCGGGCCAGAGGTCTACTCGGGGAAGGGGACACAGCCCTATCGGCCTCCTCGGATTTCCGCCAGCTAAATAGCTGGTGAAAGTAGAGGAGGCCGTGTAACAACGTAGTCGACCCAGTGGGGACGGGGATATGGCCGATGCACCCTCAGTGTTTGGAACTTCAGCCTCCTCTGAAACAAAGGGACACTGAAGAGGAAGGAGAACACCCAGAAGGCAACGGGAACACAGCAATGTTGGGAAAGGCTAACAGGACACTGATTTATTTATGAAGCACTGCTGTGTGCGTGTGTGTGTGGGGGGGGGGAGTGGATTTGCTCAGACTATTATAAATGGAATTTCTGTATCCCGAACAACCGATCACATTTATTAAAGATTGTGCTGATCTGTGGTTATTAAATTGCTGTACACTCAAATCACATTGCTCTGATCTGTATTTATGAAGCAGTGGCTGCGGCCTCTTTGATGAGCAGACTGACGTGCTGCTAAGTTTCACGGTTGCTTCTTTATTCTTTACTGGAGTACTTTTATGTAACTTTGAAGAGAAATACCCCCTGGCAAGTCTTATCATTCAGTTGCATCCTAAGGCATCAGAATGCTGCAATGAATGGATATTAATTTCCTTCTACTGCATTTTCTCAGGGCCCCACCTATTTTCTGCTCCACTATGAGATTCTTTATATTCTGAAGTTTGCCAATATTCTATATGCAGCAGAGATAAAAATTTCTAAGGATAGTAATCAAGATGACTGAGAATTACTTGAAAGTCTTGAAATGCCACATCACGAGACGTTGATTAAACGTTTCACAAAACGGCAAGCCAAATATATGAAAAGAAGCTGAGCCACATTCACTGGTTTCTCACCTTTCTGGCAGGAGAGAGATCTTGGGGTGCTGGTGGACAGGTCGATGAAAGTGTCGACCCAGTGTGCAGACAGCCAACAAGATAACCTGTTTCCTGCTTCCACTCCCCTGCACCTGGCACAGAGAAAACCTACTTCTAAAACGAGGAGGTTGCTTATGGCTTGTAACCTGTGATGGTCTTTTCCTCCATGAATCTATCCAAACCCCTTTTAAAGGCATCTAGGCCAGGTGCCATCACCACATCCTGTGGCAAGGAGTTCCACAGATGAATTACACGCTGGGTGAAGAAATATTTTCTTTTGTCCGTTCTAACTCTCCCTCCACTCAATTTTAGTGCATATCCCCTGGTTCTGGTGTTGTGCGAGAGGGAGAAGAATTTCCCTCTATCCACTCTCTCCATCCCATGCATAATTTTATACGTCTCAATCATGTCCCCCCTCAGGTGCCTTTTTTCTAGACTGAAAAGCCCCAAACGCTGTAGCCTTTCCTCATAAGGGAGGTGCTCAAGGCCACGAATCATTCTGGTCGCTCTTTTCTGCACCTTTTCCAATTCAACTATATCCTTTTTGAGGTGTGGTGACCAGAACTGGACACAATACTCCAGATGCAGCCTTACCATCGATTTGTACAAAGGCATAATGATATTGGCCGTTTTATTCTCAATCCCTTTTTAAATGATCCCGAGCATGGAATTGGCCTTCTTTACAGCCGCCGCACACTGGGTCGACACTTTCATCGACCTGTCTACCAGCACCCCAAGATCTCTCTCTTAATCTGTCACAGACAACTCAGAACCCATTAGCATATATGTGAAATTTTGGTTTCTTGCCCCAATGTGCATCACTTTGCACTTACTTACATTGAAGCGCATCTGCCATTTTGCTGCCCATTCTCCCAGTTTGGAGAGATCCTTCTGGAGCTCTTCACAATCCATGCTGGTCTTCACCACCTGGAAAAGTTTAGTGTCATCCGCAAACTTGGCCACCTCGCTGCTTATCCCCAACTCCAGGTCATTTATGAATAAGTTGAAAAGCACCGGTCCCAAGACCGATCCTTGGGGCACACCGCTTTTCACCTCTCGCCATTGTGAAAATTGCCCATTGACTCCCACTCGCTGTTTCAACCAGTTCCTAATCCACAAGAGGACCTGCCCTCTTATTCCCTGACTGTGGAGTTTTCTCAGGAGCCTTTCATGATGGACCGTGTCAAACGCACAACACCAGAACCAGGGGACATGCACTAAAATTGAGTGGAGGGAGAGTTAGAATGGACAAAAGAAAATATTTCTTTACCCTGTTCCCTGAAATATTTCAGGGAACAGGTTATCTTGTTGGCTGTCTGCTCCCTGAGGCATCTGGTGGGGCCACTGTGTGATACAGGAAGCTGGACTAGATGGGCCTTTGGCCTGATCCAGCAGGGCTCTTCTTATGTTCTTATGTTCATTTTTGTTAACACAAAAACTTAAAGCAGCAGCAAGACACCCAGTACACTGGGATGCTATATAGGTTCCTCCTGAACTCAGCTCTGTCTCTGGTAGGCTATGGTAAATACCTACAGCAATGACCCCACAGTCTCTCTCTCTCTCTCTCTCTCTCTCTCTCTCTCTCTCTCTCTCTCTCTCTCTCTCTCATTTTAACTAGGGGGAGGGCTGAAAGCAACTTGAAGATTCATATACTGTATTTGTTACATTCCTTGTTTGCAAGTATGATCAACTCCAGCCTCCTCTAAAACAAAAGCAGAAGAGTGCATTTGTGTGCAAATATACCGTATTTCTTCGAGTCTAAGGCGCCATCGATTCTAAGGCGCACCTTTACTTTCAGTACCACCAGCAGGGGAAAAAAAATCCATCGATTGTAAGACTCACCTCCCTTCACTGAATCTACCCGCTCAGCACCAACTCTCTCCAGCATGTCTCCTGCAGCTGAGGATGACTGAGTGCACTGCCTTTGCATAGCATTTCTGGCCCCGCCAGAAAGTGCCATTTCCTTTGTTATCTGGGCTTGGGGGAGCTTCAGGGAGGCCTGCGCAACCCTCTGCAGGCCTCCCTGATCAGTTCGGCGAAAAACAGCGATTTTTGGCCATTTCTGGTTTTCCTGAAAACCGGAAATGGCTGAAAATCACAGGTTTTTTTGCCAAACGGAAGATCGGGGAGGCCTGCAGAGGGTCGCGCAGATCTCCCTGAAGCTCCCACAAGCCCCAGTAAGTAAGAAGATAGCATTTTGGGGTGCTTTTTGGAGATCTTCGATTCTAAGACACACCCCATTTTTTTAAATGCTTAATTGGGAAAAAACATGCGTCTTAGAATTGAAGAAATACAGTAGTCATGTGCTGAAGTATGCGTGCGTGTATATTGCGCAGGGGAAGGAAAAATAGTCTATATTTCATTAGAGAAACAAGTGAAGAAAAGCAACAGCAAGCAATGGAGAAAAAGAAAAGGCATGAAAGCACCGAGAGGACCATCAAGAGTTAATCCCTAGTAATACGGTACACTCCAGTCATGTTGTCCTTGTCAGAGGAACAGTTCCTGTAAGATTTATGCCCCTTTTTCCCCTCTGTGAACTTAAAGGTAAACCTTAGCCAGGGCCTGCTGCGTTCCTCACAAACCCCAGCACAGCTCACTGCTGCTTTACCAAACTGCTTTCTCATTATTCAAGTGCACATTTTTCCATAGCAGTCTGCTCTTGTTTATACATGCTGACTACAGTACTAGGCTAGATTTTTTTTTTATTCTACCGTAAGAACACCTGTATTTTATTAAGATTCAAAACTTCTGCTCCACTCCCTTTCCCATTTTTATTCAAGTTGGTTAACCCTTAGGAGTCTGTTTTTCTATGAATCTTGAATCTAAGAGAAAGAAGCTCCAAAGCAGAATGGATTTGTCAGAGTTGAGGGACAGGAGGGGATGGTGTAGATTAGAAGAATGTGTACTGGAGGAAAAAAGAGACTGGCTCCTGCCCTGGCTCCTGGCTTGCTTAATTTGTCTAATTTATGGTTGTTGTTGTTGTTGTTGAGTCGTTAAGTCGTGTCCGACCCTTCGTGATCCCATGAACCATATCCCGCCAGGCCTTCCTGTCCTCCACTAAAAACATGGGACACAAGATCCTTATGCCTAGGAAGATGGGTTCTTTCAGTTCTGCCCAGTGGAACCGGCCTATTAAGAGCCCCTGGACTATTACGGTATCTTGGACAAGCGTGCCTTGCTGCCACACTCCCAGGGGTCAGAGTCCAAAGGGGTTCGTTGAAACCCTGGGATCCAAGTAGTCAGGTTGGGGGTGTTGGCTCTCAGCCTGAGGGGCCAGAGACAAGTAGCGTGTTCCAGAGGACGCATGGGTCCAAAGTCCAGAAATCAAAGGGGCGAGAGGCAAGTGGTCAGCTTCCAGTTAGGCCAGGCTTCAGGAGACTATACAGTAGCTGCAAGTTGTTCAAAACTGGGGAGCCAAGCGTGAGGCAGCAGCAGCTAAGAAAAACAACAGGGACCCCTATTTGCTCTCCAGATCACCTGATCCAGCTTGTCTCACAACAAGCGTTTCTCCCTTCTTCCTGCCATTATCATGGTGGTGCTGAGGAGCAGCACAGCTCAGTCTAGCCAGACAGAGTTCCTGCTGGCAGAGGCGTATCAGCAGCGAGTGCTAACGTTTTAACGTTCTGCGCATGTGCAAAACAAGCATAAATAGCGCGGTGCGGCAATCGGCCGCCTTCAAAAAGCCCTGGCCACCGGTCGTGGTGGATGCTCCGGGGCTTTCTCCGGCTCTGAGGCTGGGGGAGAAGGCCTCGGAGCGCCCGCCCATGTCACCGGGAGGGTGCGCGTGCTCCGTGGAAAGACTGGAGCGAGCGGAGCAGCGCCGCCCGGAACCGAGGAGCCGCCCGGAGCCGCTGCTCCGCTCGCTCCAGTCTTTCCACGCCTCTGCCTGCTGGCTACCAAATGGAACTCACTACAATTTTCTTGACAGTTCAATAGATGCTGATGACAGAAAACTTTAAAAGGCAGTAAAAACTTTCATGTTTTACTATTTTTTTTCTGAGTTGCATTTGAACTATAGGATTCATTTTGCCTCAGGTTTTTTTTGGCAGTTGTTCTTCTTTCCACCTTCCCACTGTAACAATTGCCTTCAGGCTAACAAGCACTGATTATGGTGTCTGTGATATTTAGGAAATAAATGATCACCTACTATGAGTTTCTAGGCAACATTTTTCTATCTGCAGGAATTCCACAAAAGGGGAAATTGATTGTAGCAATATAATAGTGATGTTTTACATTAAGTTGCTTTGTGCTAAAAGGATGGTACTGAAAAGTGTGTTTAGAAATATTCATAAATATTCATAAGAAGCTACTATGAGTGTGAAGAAGGGAAACATTATCCTCCTTTACTTCATCACACTTCAAAAAGTTGTGTGAACAGAGATTCCAACTGAGGTGGATTGATTGTTGAGAGATGACTGCACTCAACTACAGCCTAGCTTCAAAAGTAAAAGTTTCCATATTTATTTTCTATATTGGATCATGCTTTGGGCTATCATGCTATCTTAAGTCCCAAGGATACCCATGGTGGTGAGCAGCAACAACATATACTGTACATTGCTAAAGCAAGCAGTGTCACAAGTGGGCAACCTGTAAACTGAATTCATGGCAATAAATGGGGAGAGAGCAGCAGACTGGAGGATGGCAGAAACCAGACCACAAATGTGCAACACTCAAAGACAGACCAGGTGCCCAGAACAATCCAATGCATGTGGATGGAGAAACTTGTGAGCAAGTCATCATCAAACGAAACAGAAGCAAATTAATTTACCATGCAGACACACTATCTATGAGAACAAAGAGAGACTTTTGAGGGTTAGTGTAGTGGTTAAGCAATTGAGCTGCCCATCAGGACTTTGCTGGTTTGAATCTCACCTCTGTCACCAGGGGGTCTTAGGCAAGCCAGACAATCCTTTTCAGCCTCAGCTTCCCCATCTGCACTATGGGGTGGATAATAATCCTCACCTTACAAGGTTTGTTGTAGGAAGGATAACCACAAGATAATGCACGTGAGGTGCTTTGCAGACTCGGAAACCACTGTACAAATATTAAGCATTATGGTTGGCAGAGCTTATTCTTTCCCCAAACAAATAATACTGAAAAGAGCAGGAGTATGGTGTACTTTCAAGTTCCCAAGGGTGAGTCCCCAGGAAAACACACAAGCAAAGCAGTCAAGTAAAAAATATACAGTATAAGCTGCTCTGTTAGACCTCCATGTGTGAAGAGAGACTAAACAGCTGTCTGACATGAGGAGGGACAGGTCCATACTCTGCTTCTTGGATCGAACACAAAAACGTCAAGGACGAACTCTTGCCTTCTCTACCAACTGTGCTGCCATGGAGAAGCCCACTTCACACTTTCAGAACTCTGGTAGAAATATTATTCTGGAATCCAAAGCACTGCAGGACTAGTTTGACATGCCCAGCAAGACCATGTTGGGTTTTTGTTTCTTGGCAGCCCACATGTTTTCTTGGCAGCCCACATGTTAAACCACATTTGAACTTGAGGCATGTCCATAAGCAGATGGCAATATGGCAAAGGAGGGGCCTATTGTTTACAAAAGCACAGTCCAAAATCCCACTGGGGATGTCCAAGCTCTAGGGCATGTCCATAGCAGCTCTTTGAATCTCGGCCTGTTATTTATTTTTTAGTGCATTTTTGTACTGTACAAAAATAAGTAAGTGAAGAAAAGGAGTAATCAAAGAGAAAGAAATTCCTGTCAAAGAGCTCACTATCTAAACTTGCACTTCACAATACAAAGGAGAACACAAAATAAAATAATAATACCAGTATTTATATGCTGCGGGGGCCACGGGGTGGCGCAGTGGGTTAAACCACTGAACCAAGAGCTGTCGATCGAAAGGTCGACAGTTCAAATCCGCATGACAGGGTGAGCTCTCACCGCTCGGCCCAGCTCCTGCCAATCTAGCAATTCGAAAGCATGTTAATGTGAGTCGATAAACAGGTACCGCTTGCGGGAAGGTAAACAGCGCTCCGTGTTTCAGCTGCATGCTTTGTGGTAAGGAGAGTCATGCCGGCCACATGACCACAGAAGCTCTTTGGCTTTGTAACGGGGATGAGCACCGCACCGGCGCACCCTAGAGTTGGACACGACTGGACTTAAATGTCAAGGGATACCTTTACCTTTATTATTTATATACCGCCTTTCTTGGTCATTGGATTTGTCCTCTGACTTTAATTCAAGGCGGTTTACATAGGCAGGCATTTCTAAACCAAAGCAGTTTTTACATTTTACAATGAGCAGAACGGGCTTGGGAGGGATTTACCAGCTGGAAAAATATCATATATAATGATGCTAGCAGAGCTTATAGAGAGATTTTAAACTCCTGGGACAGGAGTGTCTTTTTTTCAATGTCATATACATGTGTGTGTCTGAAGACTGAAATCACATTGCTCAATCCATGTAAACAACCTTCGAAAGTAACTGCGTAATTGTGTATAAACCTGACTTGCACTTACAGAACTTCACTGGTTGTCAAAGCTGTAATTTGCGTTTACATGTAAACTGTGGTTTGGAACATTACATATCAGACTTGCAGAATGTGTGCACATTAAGGAAATCACATGGCATTATCACTAATTTACATACAAATGAAAACATCCCAACTCATAGAGTATCCTGAAGCTTGTTATTATGGGAAGTAAACTGCAGTGATTCCTCTGTTATTTATACAGCCACCCAGATAGGGTATTTTCTTTCCACTGTCACCCAGTTGGGCACCACAGCAAGGGGTATAAAATCCAGTGGCTTTCAAACTGGGTTCATAATCATTCTTCATAGGTGGTCTGGCCACCTGGATGTTGACTTGACAGTACTGTGCGGTTTGACATTTCTGATGCTGTGCTTGTTGAAACATCTATGTGGCACTCTTTTTAAAAAATGGGCCAACTTAGGCATTTGGTTGTCCCCCCCCCCCCAATATTTAACATTTATCTTCTTGCTATTGGAATCACACAGTAGCTATACATGGTCCTTATGGAACCCAGCTCTCTGTGTGTGTGTGTGTGTGTGGTTGGGTGGGGGGAATAAAACTTATTGTATTAGTTCATCTCACTCTGTTATACAGAACCGCTTTCCATGGCAGTTTTGCAAGTACTGGGTAAGGTTTCTCAAGCATATTGTACCAGTCTGAGGGGCAACAGTTATCGAAGATAATCTGGAGAATAAATGCACTCTTGCTTCTTTTCATTCATTTTTCCCCTTAATTGCCCCAGTATTAATCATTACTTGTTTCATGTGCATATGTACTTCCTCCTCCTAGAATTGCAGACTTGGTTTTCAACATTTATTTTTATTAATGAATGCTGATTTTACACATTTACACCATCACACCCAACTAAATAAGATAGAGGGAGGAACATCTTGAAACATGGTCTGCAAAAGAAATTGTCACACAAAACCAGTAAGATTTCTAGGTGAATGGGTGCTATGGCACAATGTCAGGGTTTAAAAAGGAAAAGAGATGTGATCATGGCCAAGAAAAGGAATAGGAGACTTTTGTCCAGGCCATTCTCTCAAGCATTGTGTCTTTTTTAATGAGGGGAAGGAATGATCATAGCTCAGCGATAGAACACCTGCCTCAGCTTCCATCCCCAGCATCTCCAGATAGGGCTGGTAAGACCCTGGGACCGACACCCTGGCGAGCTGCCACTGGGCCAGAGCATAGGCAGTCCTGAGCTAGATGGACCAGTGGTCTGACTCAGCAGAAGGCAGCTTCATAGGTACAGGTGTTTGGGGTAAAAAATCCCAAACACGCCAGGAAGTTGTCTGCCCTTCTTCATGTGAATGTGAGCAGCACGTCACACAAAAAACTGCCTGTCTGGTTGTACTCTAATGTATGGAGCTCATCAAGACAGCTGCAATTGTATCCCACTCTTGCATACCAAACCTGTTCTCATGCCTACCAGGTATAAGGCCTGTGTGTCAGTCACCTGATTGAACACATTAAATTAAGCTAGGAGGAAAGGATTGCTGGTTAAGTTAGACAAGGCTAAGATAGGATATACAGTTAGCTTGCCACATAAGGGTGCCTGCAAGCTTGTGTTGTGACACGGAGCACTTAATGGAGGCAGCAGAGACTATTCTCTTTAACTGGCTGATATGCTGAGGAGCACAATGTTGGCATTCCTCCTTGTCCCAAAACCCCCATCATTGGGCCCAGTTGGAGCTTGGTCAGAAAAGGTCCCTCTGGTGCTGTTCTGAGTGAAGCTGGTGCTTCTGGTAGTGAGCTAACTACTGCCACTGTGAACGTGAATGCTCTGAAGTGCTGAAGGGTTTGACCACATCTCCTGGTTTTCATAACTGAGAAGACATGGGGCTAGAACCCTATCAGCCATGGGTGACAGCTGCAGCATGACGATAAATGGGCATTGTATAATTTGTATGCTAACTAGCTTTCGACTGTAAAGCTTCCCACTTTGCTACACTCCCATTGTCTTGGGCTTTCGAGTGAGAGAGGAGGGAATTAGAGGCGGTACCAACACGAAACTGATTCTGCTGCCCTTGCTGGAAGATTTAGGAACCATGCTGGAGACATAAAGAGGCTGGCAGTGCCATCAGGACTCAGACAGTCATTTACTGCTGATAATGGAAACCCAGTATTCTGGCTCTCCGGCCTTTCTTTAACCGTCTGTAATAATTTTAGGGCTAGTTCCATGTTATACAGTAGTTTTGTTATGTGACATGGGATGATATAGCATTCTGCCTCCTTTACAATTATTTTAAAATGTATATAGAGGGGCTTAAGGCAGCATGTGCCTCTGAGGAAACTATGGATGCTATTCATACATTTCTAGAGTTGTGGTGATCAAAAGTTCGTATAGTCAGGGCGATGGTGTTCCCAGTAGCAATGTATGGTTGCGAGAGTTGGACCATAAGGAAAGCTGAGCGCCGAAGAATAGATGCTTTCGAATTGTGGTGCTGGAGAAGACTCCTGAGAGTCCCTTGGACTGCTAGGAGATCAAATCAGTCAATCCTGAATGAAATCAACCCTGATTGTTCCCTGGAAGGACAGGTAGTGAGGCTGAAGCTCAAATATTTTGGCCACCTAATGTGAAGAGAGGACTCTCTGGAGAAGACTCTGATGCTGGGAAAGATTGAAGGCAAAAGGAGAAGGGGAAGGCAAAGGATGAGATGTTTAGACAGCATCACCGATGCAACGAACATGAAAATGAGCGAACTCAGGAAGATAGTGGAGGACAGGAAGGCCTGGCGGGATATAGTTCATGGGATCATGATGAAGGGTCGGACACGACTTAACGACTGAACAACAACAACAAAACCTTCATCACATTACATACTGTATAATTAGAGAGTGAGAGATGGGAATACTCCTGGTAAGCATGAAAGTAATGCAGGATTAGGACTTGATTTTCTTTTATCCCCTTGTTCAAAGCAATGTTATTAGCAGACTCAAACAAAATAAAACAGAAAAGAGTAACAGGCAAATCTGAATTGGTTAGTCAACAGGGGTCCCTTTGTAAGAGGAAATGCAGTATGTGACTAAAAGCTATAACACACTGCAGCCTTCTCGGTGCAGCGCGAGCCAAAACCGGCCTTTGCTTCGTGTTGCGCTGTGCCACTTCCTGTTTATACAGAACACAGGTTTTTCGTTTCTCTCTCTCTGCTTTTCAGCCAAGATTCTAATTGGCTGTTCGCTTCCCTAATTGTCACGCCCCACTACACCGAACCCGGCTACTTATTGGCCAAAGTTCAATTTTCCCATCTCCTCTCGCAGGGCTCCGCAGCGAAGGTGCGCTGCCGTGCGAGAGAATGCATGACACTACATGACACACTGCCCACTCGGCGCTGCTTCCCAGAGCGTTGCACCGCAGGCAGTGTGTCACATCTAAACAGATCCATCTTTTGGGCTTAACAACTGTGTCAATTGAAAACAAACAAAAGTAAAAACCTTAACGTTTTGCCCTGAAGCTGTGCTTTCACCTCTTCTAGTTACATGATCACCTTTTTATATCCACAGCAGCACCTCATCAAGTTGTTGAGCATTGAGTGTGCCAGATTTACAGCCAGATCTTCCCTACATGTCCGGCAACGGAAGGAGCATTCCATCACCGGAAGCTGTCGCAAACATACCATAAGGCAAGTTTGTGATGACTCATGAGTAAGGGAGGCCTGCGCAAGGCCGACTGCCCTCACTCTGCTGCTGGGACGTTCCCATGGCCGCCAGAGGCAGGTAAGAGATCCCCTGGCGGGCACAGGGGCAATCCAGGCGGTGAAGGAGGGGGGCCATTGGGCGAGCTGGCCCGGGAGGGGGCGGGGATAGCGTCGGCCATATCCCCGTCCCCGCCGGGCTGGCTTGGTGGAAATCTGAGGAGGCCAATTGGGCCTGCCCCGGTTTACACCTGGGGAAGGGGATGGATGTCCCCTTCCCCGAGTAGACCTCTGGGCCGCAGCAGCGTGGCCCGGAATGGGGATAGGATCTGTAGGCAGCCCTGGGCCGGCGGCCGGATCCTTACGCTGGATTTCGCCCTTAGTGTGAGCATATTGAGTGTGTCACAGCCTTAATAGGCCCAACTTTTTCTAGGTTTCCTTCCTGCTTCAATTTTTTTGTTTACTACTCAGGATCTATTTTAAAAAATGGTAAAAGCTAACAATTTTCCAGAAAAAAGGAGAGCACAATAAGCAAAAACAATAAATCTTCTAAAGATTCAAGGCTATAGAACACTCCTCCAAATACTCCTTCCACTGGCTTCTTACTTACATCATATCTCCCCCGTCATATCTTCTCTCAAAACATATGTCTAGCAGATCCCACTCTCTCCTAAGAGGAAGGGAAGTCTGTGAATCATATTTTGAACATTTAACTCTGGTGTTCCTGATAGGAAAACTAACTCCATCAAGAGAACCAAGGGACCACTTACATTTTGGACCTTATTCAAGGCCATTGCTGGTTCCCAATAATGATTTTGCTTTATATATAGCTTACTGGAAAGCTATTTTGTACATCAAGGGATGGTTCAGCATCTAAAGCAAAGCCAAAGCATAATACACACTTGTCGTTGAAGATGTGAGCCAGGTGAAAAGTGAGAGGTAGACAAATGTCAAGGCAAAATACAAAACACAGCAGAAACTGAAGGCAGGAGCCAAGGAACAAGGCTAGAAGCAACAGGTTCCAGAAATCAATATTAGTGGTAGCTAATAGGGCATCTTCGAGTAGATACAAGACAGGTTTTATACAAAATGACTTGATATCACATGAAGACAAAATCAAGACAAAAGTCCATCTAGGCAAGCATCCAGTTTTCACAAGCCAGATGCAATAGTCCACTGTTGCTCTATACCACCACTGCTTCTGATCCTGGAGTGTCTATTTAGCTTCCATGACTAACAGCTATGGATTGCCCTAACCGCCTTTTAAAGCCAAGTAAGAAAGTAAACATTGTAACAATTTGTGGCAATGATTTCTATTACACACAGCACAATCCTGTGTGCGGCCACTGGACGCTCCCATAAGGCATGTTTTCGACTCCTGGAGAGTAAGCAGTACCAGTGGAAAGGCTGGCACTGTTCACTCCTTGCTGGAGGATGCCAACGGTGGACATAGGTAAGTCCTGTGCTGGGCGGTGGTGGAGCATGGGGAGGGCAGAACAGGGAGCAACGGGAGGGGTGATAGGGTGGCTGGGCCCAGGAGGGGGGAGGGATTTTTGGTGGCATGCTCCGCTGTATCCTATTCCCCGTCGTGGGCCTGATGAGCCCTACACGGGGTCCTTGGATTTGCGCTGGCCATTTTGCCGCCACACATAGGGGCACCTGGGGCATTACTCGGGGGAAAGGGACGAATGTCCTTTCCCCCTGAGGAGGCCTCCAGCTGCACCGGCATACCCTGAATTAAAGGGAATAAAAAGAAATGACCATGTAATAGTGTGCAGTGGGGCTTCTGTTTTTTGCTGTCTCATAATATGGTTTCTCCTGCAACATGAGGAGTTGCTTTTAGGACAAAAGTGGCAAAAATCCTGAAGCATGTCTCTAAAGGGGCTCTCATCATACTCTGGGGAAATCCATTACAAAGTATGAGTGAGAACCACACAACCTGAAGAACTATTGCAAAAATTAATCCCTCAAAGGGAAAAGAAGGGTGAACTGAATAATTTGTGAAGTTCTCAGTCATGTGAACTGATCTTATTCATGAGACAAAACATCTGTTGGGACTGTCCATCTACAGTACTCACCTGTGCTGTATTGCTTGCTGCCGTTCATAGAAGGAATAGCACAACCTTCCTCATAGTTTCTTGGTTTTTGTGATTTGTATGCCCTTTCTTAGCCCTGGCCACCACAAATAAGGCAGGATGGTCTCTATTTTTAAATTAGCTCAGAATGCATGCTTTGTGCACCACTTAATAGCAACAGTTGCTGTGAGGCAAAATCCATGCATGTTCATAGAGTACTTGGACAAAAGCCACTACAGAAATGCAGAGCACTGAAGTGGCCCAACTGTCCCACGGTAGCATTGACAGAGTTAGAGAGGAATGGAATAGGGGAGGGACACAAGGAGGGACCCAACCCTAGAAGCAAAGATTACACTTGGCAGATTCTCCCTGTTGTTTCAGTGTGCAAAGTTATTTTTAAAAAGTTGCAAAATATTGCGGTTGGCTGAGAACCGTTACATTCCAGTCAAAAGGTGTTTGCATTTCCACAGCAGCAAAGTGATCCAGGAGTATACATCTGGAAGAGGGCTTAGGGATTCTTCAGCTGAACTAGGGTATGTAAAAGACAGAATAATATGTTCTACCTGAAGTGGACAGAAACTCACATTCGCCTTTAATCTCTTCTTGGTTTTGCTGCCATAATCAGACTTCAATTCCAGATGTTTCCCTTCGGGCTGGTTTGGCGCATGACAGGGTTGCTATTTTCACAGAATAAATAGTCTGGGATACATACAGTTACAGGCCACACACTCCAATATGCCCATTCTTGGAGATTGCTAATGTTTCATTTCTCACCAGGTGGTTAACATATGGGCAGCCAGCCTTCTAGGTATGTTGGCAGGGGGTTGACTGTTTGCAGCATTTTCCATGCACTGCATGCATCCCAATGTACAGTAGAAACTGAGTTTCAAGGGGCTGCCTTAACCCCAAAGAGCTTTCAGGTGCTACTTACATACATTCTGTTTTCTGAAAGGTCTCACCTTACATTTCGTTAAGAAAACTTCAGGAGAAACAATCTGTCACTTCAACACTTCAGTAACGACCTACTTCCTCCAAGAAGTGTATTCAGATCATTTTTTGATCTCCACAGTTGCTAGAACCTTGTCTTGTCAATTTGGCAAGAGTGAAAAAAAAAAAACCCGCACAGTGCTGATCCATCATCAAGGCAGGAGGTCAGGTCTTGTGAGGCCACTTTAAGACTTGGGAAGATTCCATAGTAATCAAGTGTAGTTTGTGCCATGGCTGCTGAACTCCTTGCGCCTGTCAGCTGTCACATCACAGTTTCTGATGGGAGAACAGGGCTCTGAAGCAATTACAAGGCAGGGCTACAAACCTTGGTTCTGTAAGGTTACACCTATTATATTTTATTTGTGCTCTGAATACCTGTGCCTGATTGTAAACACTTGTGCAGTCTGAAAGCTTGAAGACATTTTTAAACAACTAGACTTGTTCCAATACAGGATTACTCACTGCATGTATCTCATCATCTACTTGCATGACAATTTTTTCCATCAAAGAAAAGTTGGGAGGAGAATGGGAGATGGGAAGGAAAGCAACGAAGATGTGATGCAGGATTTTCTCACGCACAATTTTCTACTGTGGCAAACTGAAACAGCAAAATTTGCTGCTATTTAAAGTGGAACAATTATCAGCTTGTTGATATTGCTTCTGTTTTCCGGCAGTTGCATTGCTAGCCCACCCTGAGGGGGGAATGACCTGTTTTGCATCATCACCCTGCCCCCTGCACTCTGGGAAGACTTCATTTCAAGCCTTCCAGGACACAGGCCGGGCCCAAAAACGCACTGTTTTTGGCGCGTTTATGCTCTGCAGTTGCAAATGCAGCCCTCCAGCTACAAAAAAAGCAGCCGTGGAGCGCTACACAGTGGCTCCTCCTCGCGAGGAGATCATGGTTGTAACCCAGGGGCATTGTATCACCCCGTCCACCCCATAGCAATGCCTCTGGTTTCCGGATTTGTTAGTGCAAATGAGATGGGTCAAGTGTATGCCACAGATGCCTCAAATCAACAGTGAATTTCAAGGGGGAGGGGGAAATTAAAAGCTGAACTCACCTTTGTGAATACATACTGATCAGCATTGGGATCCAAAGATTTTGCTGCTGCAGCCAATATTTTACATACTCTGCCATCTGACATGAAGTGACAATCAGTAACACACAATGCCAGGCATAATCAAAAGGCAGGCCACACCACACAATGGAAAAATGACAAAAGGACAACAACTGGTGCAATTCCTTGTACACATTTAACTCCTGTTGCATATATACACTCTTGGGTAAAAATGCCTTATTAATTGGAATACTGGATTTAAAATCAGTATGTGTGTGTGTGTGTGTGTGTGTGTGTGTGTGTGTGTGTGTGGGGCTAACATCAGTATGGTGGCAGTCCTGCCATTTTAAGAGTTAGAGAACTGTGAGGTTCTCCTGCACGTACTCAAACACCCCAGAGGCCAAAGATGAGAGTTCCTCAAAAAGGTCAGTTTTATATAGAAAAGCAAACAGTTGGACTAATCAAAAAATTTTTCCCTGCTAATGCTCTTGGCAGCCGGCCCTGTTATGCGCAACCCACAGTTTGACTAAGACTTCCTCTTGCTTGTGACTGCATACTCACTCAGCTATATAACTGAAAGAAACCTTATGACAATTATTAGCTGAAATGCCTCCGCCCCAGAACATCACACTGTTTGTAGGATGGGGGGGCATGAACACAGGGAAAGCATGGGACAAACGTACCAGTAGTGATGACCATGCTTCCAGTTACTGGTAAGCGCCATTTTGCCCCACAAGGGTCCATCAGTGAGAGTAGGAAGTATCGTTCTCATTCTGATTGCTTCATGATGGCACCATGTTTGAGGGGGGAAAAGGCACTCACTAGCAGCTGGGATTCTCGAGAGCGGCACTTCTCCTGCCACATGGGCCATAATGACAATATCCCCAGCTAACTGGGCAAGAGGCACTTTTTCAATTGGTGCTCCTCTTATACCGTATTGTCCTGAGTATAAGACGCACCTGATCATAAGACGCACCCTTAAAGTTTGGTGCTATTAAAAAAAAAATTAAATCACTGGCATTAAATTGCAACAGCCTGATTATAAGACGCACCCCTAGTTTAAAAAACTTAAATTAGGAGAAAAAAGTGAGTCTTATACTCAGACCAATACGATATTTAGCAGGGGGAGAGTAACTGCCCCCCTTTCACCCCAGCACAGTGTCTTTTCTGGTGGCTGTTTGCTAGTGTTGTTCTGCTTCTTTTTTAGATTGTGAGCCCTTTCGGGTCAGGGAGCCATTTAATCATTTGATTTTGTCTGTAAACCGCTTTGTGAACTTTTTGTTGAAAAGCGGTATATAAATACTGTTAACAACAACAACAACAACAACAGGTGGCAAAGAAGGGAAGCAAGTGGCAATTTCACAAAACTCTCACACCTCCCTGGAGCCCAACTTTCAAGCAAAAACGTTCAGCAAAGAATCTTCTGCTCATCTCTATGTTATTACAGCTAATATTACCCATTTTTAAAAAAAGAGGTAAAGAACTTCAGCTACCAAAGACACTAACCTTTTTTTGCTGTTGTTATTCATAGGTTTAAATTAATTACAGAAGAAATTTTGTGTATCTGTTACGTATGTTCATCAAAGTGTCCTCTGGGAATTTCTTAGAACTCACAGTTGTATACCATCCGGATTTTTGCGAGCAGCATCTATTAGGCTGCTTCTTTCTCTTCCCTATCCACTAAATTCTGCACATGCTCATAACCACTACTCCACTACTGCCACATAATAGCATGTCCGTGTGTTACAGTCACTCTGTGGCAACCCCCTTCTCTCTCTCTCTCTCTCTCTCTCTCTCTCTCTCTCACACACACACACACACACACACACACACACACACACACACACACACACACACACACACACACACACACACACACACACTTCCTGTGATTCAATCCCAGGTGGCTACAGTATGTGTTTAAATACTGCAATCACATAAGTGGGGCTGATCACATAGGCTTTCTCACCCAACTGCCATCCAGCTTGATCAGGTGGGAAAGACTGTAACAGCGCAATCCTGTGTAACCTTGCACCGGTGTAACAGTAGATTCTAAACCACTTCGTGCAGAATTTTATTTGAGAAAGCAGTCATGCATATAAATATATTAAACAAACCAAAGACACACATGATTGGCCTCACCTATCTGGCCTGTGTTACATACAGGGAATGTACAGGGTACATACAGCTTCCCTGTGGCATTGCGTGTATATGAAAAGAGCCTTGCCCAAGCAGAGAGAAGTAACTGAATGATTGCCTGCTGCTGTGGACTAAAGAAGCAGCCTTAATACTGCTGGATGATGCAGCATCACTTGAACCTTGAATAAGGAGCAATGACCAGTGTACCATACTACATATTGGTTTGCCTATACCCACATCACAGACAATTCTAATGGTTACAACCAAAGGTAAAGGTATCCCCTGACAATTAAGTCCAGTCGTGTCCGACTCTATGGTGTGGTGCTCATCCCCATTTCAAAGCCGAAGAGCCAGCGTTGTCCGAAGACGCCTCTGTGGTCAT
The DNA here is from genome assembly GCA_026170595.1 of Plestiodon gilberti rubricaudatus. Lineage (NCBI taxonomy): Eukaryota > Metazoa > Chordata > Lepidosauria > Squamata > Scincidae > Plestiodon > Plestiodon gilberti. Next base: position 257,254,311 of record JANXHW010000001.1, on the reverse strand, counting down.
GTGGCCGACGTGACTCTCCTTGCCGCAGCGCTTAGCATATGCAGCTGGAACACGGAGCGCTGTTTACCTTCCCGCAAGCAGTACCTATTTATCTACTCACATTGACATGCTTTGGAACTGCTAGGTTGGCAGGAGCTGGCCAAGCAACAAGAGCTCACGCTGTCGCGGGAATCGAACTGCCGACCTTTCAATCAACAGCTTATGGTTCAACGGTTTAACCCGCTGTGCCACCCGCTGGCCTATAACTAGCTGTCTACTATTTTGACTTTGTGTCTTCCTTCGTACCATGTCCAATCATATGAAAAAGTGCACATTGTTTAGTTGCCCAAACAGCCATGGAATAAATAGAACAACATGCAAAAGCTTCAGTACAATTCAAATGTAGTCTTGCTGCACGTAAAGGGAAATAATGCAGCTGTTATTAGAACTATAAAATATGTTGGACACGCCAACCAACACTGAATGTAATCTTTCCTGGCTGCCTTTCTGCTCCCCAGGCTCTCCATCTATCTTTATCTCTTCCCCTTTAAAACACACACACACACACACACACACACACACACACACACACACACACACACACACACACACACACTTCTTGTGTACAAGTAATAAATCAAAGGGTCTCTGGTCTTCTGCATTCACTCTTGCATCAGATTGTTCAGCCTCCAGAAACTGACACACAAAATAAGAATGTGGAAAATGGAACAGTAGAGTTTGCTGGAAGGAACATGGGACCCAGGAGCATGACAACATTTGGCATATGGCAAGATGAATACAAATAGCACTCCATCTAAAGGAGAATATTTTTCTGCAGCATCACACAGCCCATGATATGGTATTGTGTGCATAAGTGTTGCAGTGAGTCAAGGGATGGGAACTGACTGTTAGAACCACGGAACCAGTTGCATCCTAGACTAGAGGAGTTTAGCAGAAATTTAATGAGATAACACTAAGCTTCACAGCAGAAACCTCAATGAATACTGTAAATAGAGGTATGGCTAGGAAGAATCTAATATTAAAGTCTGCAGTGTCCTTAACTTTTTGTTTCAGAGGCTCTTTATCAATAGTTTTTCAGAGCATCACTAAAAGACGCCTGAGGAATGAAATGATGAAAAACTATATGTAGTGGACATGCACCATCTTGGGACAGGGCATAGAAAAATCATGAAAGAGGTGGGGAAGGGTGGATGAATTCCAGGAGAAGATTACAGATATCTGCCTGCCTAGCCTAAAACATGACAAAGTGTGTGGATGCGACCATCAGCGGCAACATGCTGATAGGAGCCAGGGGACCTTGATAGGCTGGATGCATTGAGTGCATGGTGGCCTTCAAACTCCCTGGTGGAAGGTGGACACTAGGGAAGGTAATGTGTGCTTCTGAAAGGCGACTAAGGTGGGAAAAATGGGGAGCTGAATTTTACAGTTTTTAGCAGAAGTCCCAGTGCAGTTCTAAAAAGAAAACGTACCCCCCCCAATTCTCCTTAGATTGACACTATATGATGCCATAGAGTGAAACAAAGGGGAATTGTGAGGAGAAAAGATGGCCACTGCCAGATGGGAGCACAAGCTCCACTGCCAGCAAAATGTTAAAATAGATGGCAGCAGAAAAAAGGTGAGCAGGCAACTCCCCACCCCTACCCAGATGGCGTGAATTGTGATGAAAATGTTAAATATAGAAGTTTAAGCTCAGGCTGCGGCTGGAGACCAAGGTGCATAGGAACCTACGGATACTGAGTAGAAAGGGGGGCTGGGTAGAAAAGGAAACAAAGAGACAGTGGCTCAGGGCACAAAGTGGCTGAAGAAAAAGGGCAAGTAGGCAATGAGCTGAGAAGCGGAGACCTGAGGAGGCAGTGATTTAAGCAAAAGAGGGACTGGGGAGATAAGAGGGCTGTGTCACAAAAGACCTAGCAACAGAAAGGGCTGTGTGCAGTTGAAGAGAATTGAGAGTGGAAAGGCATAGGGGTTGGTTAAGATATAAGGTCAGTGAACGGAATCTGAAATAACCAACCAAATCACTGAGTAGAAGTAAGATGGAATACTTGTGCTTCATTTTGTAAATTGTCTCTGGACTCTTAAAATACAGTATATTTCCTGTAATTGCCTATAGCACTATTTACCTTAGGTTCTTAACATGCTGTGACACATTTACTAACTCAGCACTACCATAACAGTGTTATGGTAGGTAGGAAGTACCATCAAGACACAATGCATAGCAAACAGCAATCCATTATTCAAGGCTCACCATGCTTTTAGGGAGTGAGGGAGAAAGGGATACGGTTTCAATTTCAGACCTTCACTTTCTAGGTTCCCCCAAGGGGCCTACACGTTTCCTATATAAAGTTCAGTCTGTTTGCAATTAAGTCCTCCTCCTCTGCTTACTCCCAGCTAAATTAAAAATAGTAAAATCAGGATAACCCTGGACTTTTTGACATAAACAAGGCCACTGTTTCCAGAAGTATAAATATACTGATCAGGTTTATGGGGTCTTGGAAGGCTGGAACAGTCTTGTGAGCTTTTCATGTTGAACAAATGTTAAGTTTCAAAGAGCTAATAAGCAGCTGGGGCTCCTTTTGAAACCTGAAGGCTCTTCAGAGAGAGCAACTTTTTGTCTGAGCCTCGAGTGTATTTAGTGCTGAAGAATGCCAGGATATCAGTCCCAGATGCTGTCCTCCTTTTTCTGGTCTCAAATAGCTCTGAAGTACAGCTCTCAGGGTGAAAATCAGGGACTTTCTGCACAAGCACTCAAAGCAGGGGTCTGGCTAAACTTTAGCCAACATGCAATATTCCTGCAAGAGATGATTGACATGATCAAGACTACAAAGGAGGTGCAATGCATGCCCCCTTACTGCATCACAAATACAGCACGTAACACTGGTTGGTTGAGGATTTTAACCATGCATCAGCCAATCTCCAGCACTGACGTTAGTTTGAAGTTCGAGAACTGCCACTGACTCTTCCTCTCTCTTGTACTTTGGAAGCAGGAACTGGACCATGTAACCTACCAATAAGTGCTCATGATATTGCGAAGCTAAAAAAAAAGAAGGAACATAATTTATGCCGAATCTGGGAGTCAATGACCAGAGATATAGAGCCCAGTCCTTCATTTCTAACAGCCACTTCATATAGTATAGCATGGACAGAGGAATGGCACATCACACAGCAAAACATGCAAAGATAAATAGAATAATGTGACAATATTCTACTCTGGTTTGCTGATCTCACTGAGAACCTGCCATTTCAAAGACTACGTAGGGAGTAGACAATAATATATTCAAGCATGGCTATAAAGATAACATGTATTCCTCCAACAGAACATATTCATATGCCATGAAATGCTTACACATATATAATTAGAGAAATTAGCCTTTAAATGAAGATGCCATTAGGTGTGCTCTTCCGGGCATTGTAATCATGCATAATCTTCTAGCACATACTGTAATGGGAAGACAAATCAGCAGTGTGCCTGTGCAAGAGGACTTAGGGCAAGTGCTGAAAGCACTCCAGGATTAGCAGCTTCCACCTTAACATCAGGTGGTTCCGGCAATCATGCTGATGTGTGCCTAACAACAAAGATTTAATGGGGTAGGCAAAACAGGAAAGCTTGCACTCATGGGGGTGGGGGTGGGGTGGGGTTAAAATGGGATTCAAATGAGAGGTAAATAAAGACTTTAACTGGGCTTCTGTGGCTGCCAGTTGGCCTAGACAAGTTCAGCAGTATACAGTATTATCAAGCCCTTATGTTCCAGGGCTTTCCTAGCAAGAACAGACCCATAGCTCCCTTTGTTTATTCTCTGCAGCTAAGTATCTTTCACCCCACCCCCTCAAGGGCCTTCAACAGCCCTCACAGGTCTGTTAACACTCTGCACTCTTCTCTCAGCATCTGTCCTCCTGATTCTCTCCTTTTGGTTTTTTACAGCCTCTCCTCTCTCCAGCAAGGCCTCCCGCCCCCTTTCCACAGTAGCGGCCACTGGGAAATGTAGTCCCTAGGTTCAACAGTCCCATTACAATATTATGGAAGTATCATGCATATCTTTTGCTTGGAGAGTCAAAACCAGCTCTGACTTTTCAGAGTTTAACGGCGCAATCCTGTGTAAGGATCTGGCTGGCGGCCCAGGGCCGCCCACTGGATCCTGTGCCTGAGGGTGCCCGTCGTTCGGCGGGCCGGAGGTCTACTCGGGGAAGGGGACGCTTGTCCCCTTCCCCGGGTGTAAACCGAGGCCGACCTGATGGGCCTCTTCAGATTTCTGCCAACTAAATAGGCGCCATCCCCCACCCCCTCCTGGGATGGCTAGCTCAACGGCCCCCCTCCCTCACCTGCTGGATCGCCCACATGGCCACCAGGGGAGCGCTTACCTTCCTCTGGCGGCTGCTCGCCCGGTCCGGCAACGGAGTGAGGGAGGCTGGCCTTGTGCCGGCCTCCCTTACTCCAGATGTGTCGCGAACATGCTTTACGGCACATTCGTGATGTCTTGGAAAGACGGAGCGCTCGCTCCGCCATTCCGAAGATCCTCAGTTTTGTTCTGACAGTTTATCCCAGATGACGTCTCTGTGAAGTCGGAAATATTATTTTGCCCAATGAATGATATCATCATCACATAGGATTTTTTTGTAGAAAGCAGCCTGCGATTTTCTAGTATGTCAGTTGAAGCAAGCAACAAAATCACAACTAAGTTGCACATCTTTGGTACCTTCACCCCCCCCCCCCGCCTCTTTACCGTCTCACCCAAACACTCTTTGCTGCTTTGTTTATGTTGCAGAAACCATATGTTAGAAAAAGCGAACACTTTTTAAAATAGAAACCAATTATTTTTTCATTGCTCTGCTAAAAAAATATGCAGATTTACTTCTTCCTCTTTCCCGTCTCTGACAGTAAGGATCGAGGTAAATCGGATCTAAATGCAGAAAGGCTAAATGTGAGGCTGTTGTCCCACTGGCCTCATAATGTGCAAAAGGGATTGTTTTTTGAGCAGAATAAAGTACCTTAGAGGAACAGCAGGGGTGTAAAATAAAGGTCACAGAATTATATTTAAAGAATAATTTAGCTGAGCATCAAGAATAAAAATCTGCCAGTGAGATATCTGAGATAGTGTGAAATATTCTCCCACGTGTAACAAAATTGTTTGCTTTGGGCTCCCTAAAGGAGTCTGTTTTCAGCAGAAACCAACCCTGTATTAGTTTGTGAGAGAGAGAGAGAGAGAGAGAGAGAGAGAGAGAGAGAGAGAGAGAGAGAGAGAGAGAGAGAGAAAGAGGCTGGATATATGGGTATATCTTTTCTAAGCTTATTTTTTATTAAACTATACAGGACTGGGATTAAGAAAGAAAGAAAAAAAACAAATGTTGCTTTTCTCAATCAGGCATGTTTTCACTACCAAGCCAAAATGACTTTTATGCTCTTTTGAAGTCCTTCTCTGCGAAGACTGTTCTATGTTTACCACTAGATCAAGAGGAACAGTATGTTTATTACTGCAGCCATGTCCTACTTGTATATGTGGCTAGACAGTGGGAAAGGGAGGGTTTATTATTTATTTATTTATTTATTTATTTTATTTAAAAAATTTATATCCTGCCTTTCCCTATGCCGAAGGCGGCTTACAACAGATTAAAATACATAATTTAAAATACATAAAATAAGTTTAAACAATGCATAATGATACATAAACAAATTTAAAAAACAAAATCCACTGGGGGGGGCGACAGTATGGAGCAGAGAAGCATCATGGCAGAGCATTTTGAGACACAGGAGGCAGACCACAACCCATCACCCAAACGCTAGACGAAACAAAAACGTTTTGAGCCCTTGCTGAAAAGTCATGAGGGAGGGGGTGGTTCTCAGATCCCCTGGCAGGGAGTTCCACAGTTGTGGCGTGTCTATCTGTTTTCAGAAAATACAGTGGTAGCAAATTAAGAAAGGAGGGAATAAATCAAAAATTGTGGGGGTAAAATATATCCTGAAGACCATGTTGTCCAACATCTTGCGCTAAGACAGGATGTTCCACATCAAACATCCCTAGTACATTAGCTCATATCATACATTATTCATATAGTTTGCCATAAGTAGAAAGCCAGAGGGACCAAGGTGCACCATGTTTCAGGTAGCCATATGACAAATTTGGCAACACATACTGATATGGCATAAGATACCCCTGCTGCTTCAGGGAAAATAACCATCATCACCAAATGGTTGAAAAATGTCTCCTTATTCTCCTGTAATTTCAAACATAGAGCTAAATGAGCTCTTTGGCAATCCCCACACCCTCTCACACAAGACTTCTAATGGGCACTTGGACACTTTCCGGTGAGGCCTAAAAACCTTCTTGTTCAAAGAAGTCTTCTGAGTCCTTGCCTTTTTTAACATTCTGCTGGTACAGGTGGGGCGCTGCTGTTTTTATGATCTGTTTTAATTGTAATAATTTTTAAATCAATTTTTAGATGTTGTTTTTATTAGTTTTTGTTAACTGTTTTTTATTGTTTTGAAACTAACTATTTATGTATATATTTTTTGGGTATTGTATTTTTCTTTGTTGTAAGCCGCCTTGGGTTCCTTTGGGGAGAAAGGCGGGATATAAATACTGCAAATAAATAAATAAATAAATAAATAAATAAATAAATAAATAATGCCATTGGACAAGCTTTCTTTCCCTCCAAACCCTTCCTTTCTATGTCGGGCTTTGTAAAATATTTGGCTAGCATGGGGGGAGGGAGTTGAAATTTCGATCCCTCTAGTTCAGAAATCCAAACCCCAGTACACACTGGGCCTAACCAATTCAGGCCTGTTTCATAATGGGGTCACCGTCTGCCCCACTGCCAGCTCTCTCTCCTCCCTTCATACCAAACGTATCCTTCCAAAGGAGGTAGAGGAACTGGTGGCTGTGAGGACTCACTGATGAAACCAGGAGAGGCCTTCCATGCTTAAGGAAGTGATGTTCCTGAGCATACTCTGAAATAATTTCATTAGATTTGTGGTGGCTATGACTCTCACTTCATTTCCAGTTAAGCAGCTGCAAGGCCTCTTCTGGCTCCACCAGTGAGTCTTCCTCACTGCCAGTTCCCTGCCCCTCCTTTGGAAGAGGAAGTTTGCTGGGGGGGGGGGGACAACAACTAGCAGCAGCAGTTGACCTCTGCATTAATTTTTTTTCTAGCTTGTCAGAAAAGACCTGGAAAGGTCTTTTTCAAGATTCTCTGAGAATGTTCGAAAAACCAAATTCTTTCAAATCAGAGTTCAAACAAAGGTGCATCTGTGTGCTGATAACTATAAAAGATATCTCTGAGCACTGACAGCGTCATACTGCTGAATGGGACGCGCAGCAATAAACGTACCCAGGAGCCTCTCTGAAATAAATTCAACTTTTTGTCTGTTCTTTCTGTCTACTCTGCCCTTCACATGGGTTTCCAGTTCACCCTCCACTCACCAAATATTTCTTAATAATATCAAATTATGAAAGGAGAGCCCAGTATGAAGAAAGGCAGAAATCAGCTCTCCACTCAGCATCACAGATGCCCCCTCTTCGCTGCCATGTGTTCCTGAAACCTGGGACTGTTCCAAATCTTAAACACACTGGAAAGCATATCCTTAGGCCAGCTGTGATCTGATCATGCTGCAATGAATGAGAGAAAACCAAAAACCAGCTCAGAGGCAGGCAAACAATAGGGCTCCTTGTTCTAGCCTGGAAGTGAGCTTCATCCTTCATACCCTACTCCCCCATCAAAGCATCCCGCATAAAGCAGGATTCTGGGAAGGTTATGCAATATGCCTTCGGTGATCCTTTCCTGCCCAAAGAGCTCTGGGTTCTGTTTCGGAGCAGACACTCCTCGCATTTTGGAACATATGGGATGGGAACTATTATAGGTCTTTGAAAACAGTCAGCTGTCATTAATTTTGCTGTGTACAAATTGCAGTGGGGAAGCTGCTGGTAGCACATGCAAGTGTTCTCTTTAATTATTATTCCTGAATCTGCTGGCAAAGTTAACACACTGCTTAAGTAAGACGACAAAACATCTTCTGGTAGTTTATGAAAGATTAGGAAGATTTTGCCCTACTGCTCTGCTCCCTGGTTCGTACCAAGTACTATAAGCACTGCGGCAGCAGCAATGTATTAGTTGCAGAGCCCATTGTAACACCTCCCCATGACACCCATCCTGTTCTAAGTGTCTTGAACACACATTCAAAAGAAGTTTCCAATTTAAATATCACCTTCTGGGGACCAGCAGTGCCACCCCTTTTACTGAGAGCATTTACTGAGAATCGTCCATGCTGTATTATTGTTTCCTTCTGTATCAAGACCCTAGAAAAACATGAATCTGCCCTCGCCTTCAAAGGAATGTATAGCTCTTTCTTTCCACAGATGGAACACTTACTTTATTTCCATTACGAAAAGGACACGAGGCGGCAGGCTTTGGTAGTCATTATTACAGAATGGGATGGAATAAATCAGATACCACTAAATGCTATTTGCTTTATTGCACCACTGATGAGAGATGTGAATTAAAGTCCTGTCTTTCTAGGGAGCAATTTCCCTTACTTCCAAACTGACCCAGCCTCCCCATAGTCTCTGCATGATGTTCTTACACTCTCCCACGCTCAACTCTGTGCCTCCTCTTCTACACATCCCTCCCTGAGGCTCCTGCTTTTCTGCCAACTGGTTACTCTGTCTTCCCTTTAGCCACCTTCCTCCAGAGATCCTCCGCCTCCTGGTCAGCAGCCAAGTAAGAGAGGGCCGCCCTGTACACAAACTGGTCTCCACTCTGAAGTGGCTGCTGATAGCAGGAGCGGGCTAATTTGGGCATGGTAGAGGCAGAGATTCGTTGCAGCCTATGCCAGTGCAAACCTGTGTCATATCTGACCCACACAGACTGCTGCAGGCTGCTGCTCCTGCAGAGCACAGAGCACATGTGCCTTTTCCTCAACTGCTCCCTAGCAGGGGGTAGTCAGTATGTCCACAGACCCTCCTCATTTCCTCAGCTCATGGCAGGCAATGGCAGTGAAGTACTGCAGCGCATACCACAACACAAGCCACTGCTGGTTCTAGGTCCTCTTTTCATTAGCTTTCCAGCCTGCAGCCTTCCTGTCTACTATGGCAATGAGATACACACACACACACACACACACACACACACACACACACACACACACACACACACACACACACACACACCATTACAACAAAATAGTGAAATAGCTCTAAGACACTGAATTTTAAAAGAATGGAACAGTATTGCAACCACGCTCTTTCTTTAAAGAAAGAACGTTATTGCAATAGAGCAAATTTCCTTTAAAAAGTGTATGTGTGGAGGGGGGAGAGAAAGAGTGCAAGCGAATGAGGTATGAATTAGGCTGGAATGCAGTAAAGAAGCATGCCAAGATCTCAGCATATGGAAAACAGACAGGAGGGCTATATATAGTACACAATGACTTGCAATAATTTATGTGGAGAAATAAAAAGAAAGAAAAGGGAAAGAGAAAAAATGAGAATTTGAAATCGCAAGGGGAATGAGCAAGATGTAATGGAAAAAAGAACATCAGCTTAAAGAAGGAGTTGGAAGTATTTAAATGATTTGCTGTTATAAAAGCTGCTGGAGAAAAATGTACCATACAGAGTTAGCAGACGTACTGATAAACAATACGTACAGACAATGTATAACTGTCTAAATACTTACGTTTGAATTGAATGCAAAACCATTTCCAGCACAGAACATCAGAGCATTCATGGAATCACACGTACTGTGGCTTTACAAGGAGAATATACAGGACTTTGTGTATTCTCTGCTTCCTCTGGGCAAGTGTAGAAAAAAATCAGAATTTAGAATTGGATGCAAAACTCAGCATCCTGAGCACCTCAGTTTTTCGTTTTTAAAAAGCAAGTTTCTAGCCCTTATTGTTGTGAAAATAGATTGAAATTGTTAGAAGACGCAAATAGAAGTTTGTATAGTTTTAATGTTTGGCTAAACAGTTTGGCACATAGGCCAACACTAAAACTGTACAAACTTTTTTTTGTTTCTTCAATGATTTCCTCTGATAAGATCTGAAATACTGTAACCCTTCTTCTGCTTTCCATAAAGCCTCCAATTGTACTGAGATAGTTAAACTACCTGATGTAAACAGAATCCTTTAAACCTGACCCAACCCCAGACAATATTATACATAAATGTCATGTGCCACAAATTAAGGCTGGCAGAGGCAATAGGTAAATGTTCCTGTTCCTGGAATCCCAACTTTTTATGGGATGTGTGTGTGACCTCTGAAGGCCTATAGTGCTGCATCCTGAGCTAGGATACAGATTTGAAACTGTTTTGCTGAAGTCAGCAGAAGAGGATTTACTGTAATCGCTCAGAAGTGAGTCACCCTTGTCCTCAACCTGTTTCCTCAGAAATTTCTACAAACCCAGCGAGTGCTCTCTGTACTTCTGGGCAAAGGTTAGCTCTGTGTCTTCGAATACTTGGTGGGAAAAAAATTAGAAAAGGAAATACTATAGTGTAAACAGTTCTCTGCATTGTTCCAGCAGCAATTAATGGTGTTTTGTCTGGTGTATTACACCCAGGTGTGAATAAGCAAAGACTACTACCAAACAGAATGCTCAGTGTAGCTACAAGGACAACATTTGTTCCCTCAGACGAGGTAGAAGCCAGGTTGCCTGGTTAGTTTTGATTCACTGAACTGTTGCTATGTTGGTTCCAGAGAATGGGGCACATTGACAGGGTGATCTCTCTCTCTCTCTCTCTCTCTCTCTCTCTCTCTCTCTCTCTCTCTCTGTGTGAATCCTTCAATTAAAACTGTTTTTCTACAGTAAATTGCTGGGGGGCAGCAATTGGGATGGGACTTTGGTGGAGGCAAAGTCTTAAAGCCCCCCTACTCCCCCCTGTGATTCTGCCAGCATTTGTACGCCCCTTCACACAACTTATTTTTCTTAATAAAGGAAACGTACCAGGCCGAAACACTCTTTAAAAAGAAAATGCATTTTGACCCGTAGATGCCTAGATTTGCCCTTAGATCAGTGGTTCTCAAACTTCAAAAGAAATTTGGGACCACTGTAAGTAGTTGTGGGTGGTGGTGGGGGGGTGGCGACAGCACTTCCGGGATCGTGCCGCTGCGGCTGCTGAGAAAAAAAAGGGGGGGTTCCACTTACTGGACAAAAACTGGAAGTGGTTGTGATCACATAAGGGAGCCTTTCTGAGGCGTGGGGAGACTGCCGAGGAGGCCGCGGACTCCCCGCACCCTCTGGAGGGCCTGCGCAAGCCCCAGGTAAATGGAACCCCCCTTATTTTCTCGGCAGTGGTGGCGTGATCCTGGAAGTGCTGTCGCCGCCGTCTATACTGAATCTTGTACAAAAAGAGTAATTGATGTGAAATGCTCTCTATTTTTTATCTGCTCTGTGGAAGACAGTATCAGTTGCCAAGGCAAATTATGCATCTACTGTGCAACATGATTTCTGTAAAACAAACAAACCCCGAAAGCTACATTGTATAACTTGGTCTCAAAGGAGGATAGAAAGCATCTTGACCTGAATTTTTCTTATATTCAGAACCTCTTATTTGATATGTAAATCCCCCTGTTGTGGAATCTTGAAATACACAATTTTACATCAAAAGTTACCAAAACATCTCCTTCCATAATATCTCATTCAATTTACTGATAAAATCAGTGCAATCTCTTATATAGGATCTAATCAGATTCAGAAGACCTTTATTGGCATAAACCAGGGGTGGGGAACCTATTTCCGATGGAGGGCCATTTTCCCATGAGGAAAATGTCCCGTAGGCCATGTGCCCCTCCATCGAAAATAGTTACCCCTGCGCGCGCGCCGGGGGGGATGCCGGGGGGGATGCCGGGGGGGGGCGCGCGCGCCGCCCCCTGCTTTTACCTCCCCCCTGCTTTTACCTCCCCCCCTCTCCTTACCTTTTTCAGGCGGCCGCGCGTGCTGCTCGCGCGACTCCTTTTGAACCCGGCTGTTTCTGCTCATGCGCAGAAACAGCCGGGCTCCAAAGGAGTCCCGCGAGGTGAGCGCGCCGCGCGCTCTCCCCTCGGCGCGACTCCTTTTGAATCCAGCTGCTTCCGGGTTCCAAAGGAGTCGTGTGAGGTGAGCGCACCGCACGCTCTCCCCTCGGCGCGTCTCCTTTCGAATCCGGCTGCAGCCAGGTTCCAAAGGAGTTGCACAGAGGTGAGCACGCAGGGGGGCCGGCAGAGCCTCCAGTCTGTTTGCGCGGGCCAGATCTGATTGATTCGGGTCCGGTCTCGCGCGGGCTGGGCCGGATCGCTCCTGGGGCTGGATCCGGCCCACGGGCCGCCGGTTCCCCACCCCTGGCATAAACAGATCAACAGACGTAACATACAACACAGACACACAAGACTCAAGACAGCACCAATCACAAACAAGGGCAAACCATCCCAGAACCTAGCGTGCACTTCCCACATGACTCCCAACACGCCTCCCCACAATCTGCCCCAAGCAGACCACAACCCTCTCTGCCATCACGACATCCGCACCCCACAAGACAAACTGGACCCTATCCCAATCCCCCCAACCCCACCCACCCGACAAGCCCAAACACAAACACTTCACTTGCAAATTATACAGTGGGCAACAGCGAAGAAAAACATATGGTGTGGAGGATCTAATCTTTAGGTAGTTCTAATCTACCAGACTAACAGCCCGATTCACCGTAACTTTAGAGCGGTGGAGCGCGTGCTCCGCCACTCTAGTGTCATAAAGCGTGTTTGCGATGACTCGGGAGTAAGGTGCAGAGGCCGGCATCCCTCACTCCCCCGCCCTCATTCCTGCGCCCGCCGGTGAATGTAAGCCCTGCACCAACTGGTGCAGGGGCGGGGGGAGGGCAGACCGGGCAGCGAGGGAGGAGGGCCATTGGCCGAACCAGGCAGGGAGAAGGTGGGGATATCAGCAGCATGCTTTCCAATCTGCCCTTCTTGGGTAAGGTGATTGAGCGGGTGGTGGTGTCTCAGCTCCAGGGGATACTAGATGAAACGGAGTATCTGGACCCCTTTCAGTCTGGCTTCAGGCTGGGCTTTGGGACAGAGACAGCCTTGGTTGCCCTGTTGGATGGTCTTTGCCGAGGACTAGACAGGGGGAGTGCATCCCTGCTGATTCTTTTGGACCTCTCGGCGGCTTTTGATACCATCAACCATGGTATCCTTCTGGGTCGGCTGGCCGAGTTGGGACTTGGGGGCACTGCCTTGCAGTGGTTCCATTCCTACTTGGCTGACAGGTCCCAGATGGTGATGCTGGGAGACGCCTGTTTGGCGCCCTGTCCTTTACAGTGTGGGGTGCCACAGGGTTCTATTCTGTCTCCCATGCTATTTAACATCTACATGAAACCACTGGGGGGGGGGATCATCCGGGGATTTGGAGTCGGGTGTCAACAATATGCCTATGACACCCAGCTCTATCTCTCCTTGCCACCTTATTCTGGGGAGGCTCTGGAAGTCCTGGAGCGCTGTCTGGAGGCGGTTGGGGTCTGGATGAGGTCTAATAGGCTGAGATTGAATCCAGAAAAGACAGAGGTCCTACTGGTCAGGAAAGCCTCGATGCAGGTACTGAGTCATCTGCCCGTTCTGAATGGGGTTGCACTCCCCCTGCAGGAACGGGTGCGCAGTTTGGGAGTACTTCTGGATTCACAGTTCTCCCTGGAAAACCAGGTGGCAGCTGTGGCCAGGGGTGCGTTTGCCCAGCTTCAGCTGGTGCACCAGCTGTGGCCATACTTGAGTCGATTGGACCTGACCACAGTGGTCCAAGCCTTAGTGACTTCAAGACTGGATTACTGTAACGCGCTCTATGTGGGGCTGCCCTTGAAGACGGTTCGGAAGCTGCAATTAGTGCAGAATGCGGCAGCTTGGATGGTTGCTGGAGCTACGCAGTTTGACTCTGTTGAACCGCTGCTTCAGCGGCTGCACTGGCTGCCCATTCGCTTCCGGGCCCAATTCAAGGTGCTGGTAATGACCTTTAAAGCCCTTCACGGTTTGGGTCCAGGATATCTGAGGGACCGCCTTCTCCCATACATTCCGGCCCGCTCTCTTAGGTCATCTGAGGGGGCTCTCCTGCGAGTGCCACCCCTGTCTCAAGTTGGGGGAATGGCAGCTTGTGGGCGAGCCTTCTCTGTTGTGGCGCCACAATTGTGGAACTCCTTGCCAGGCGATTTGAGAACAACCCCCTCCCTCATGACTTTTCGGCAGGGGTTCAAAACGTTTCTGTTTCGTCTTGCGGTTGGGTGGTTGTCTGCCTCCAGTGCCTCAGTATGCTCTGCCTTGCTGTTTTTCTGCTTCACATTGTTACCCCCCCAGTGGATTTTATTGTTTTTTAATTTATTTTATGTACTGTTTTTAAATTATGTATTTTAACTGTTGTAAGCCACCTTGGGCATTTGCCTTGGCATAGGAAAAGGCGGGGTATAATTTTTTAATAAATAAATAAATATCCCAGGCCCTTTCCCGGCCTGGTTCGACCTTACCCCACTGCCTCGGATGCACACCAGTTTCAGAGCTGGCGTGCATCCGAGGAGACCCATGGGCCCCGGGCTACCCTATGCTTAGGGAAGGGGACAAATGTCCCCTTCTCCCAAGGTGTTCCCAGGCCATGCCAGTGCGGCCCAGGAACGGGCTCAGGATTCAATGGACGGTCCTTTAGGCTGGCTGCGGAACGTTGCGCAGGATTGTGCCGTAAAGGTAAAAAAACCCCAAAACTTATTTTGACAATGATTCGAAAAGCTATTACATTCAGAGCTGTCAATCTTTAAGGCAACACTCCTCATCTGTCCAAAGAAATCCCATAATGTTTCAAATATGTACGCATACCACTGCTGACTATGCCCCCAGTTCCAGAGGGCTGGATGATGATTTGTACGTATCTTCTGAAGATTTTTTCCCCCCTCATAACAGAAGTCTTATATGCTACTTGGCAACATTTTTTGAAACTTGGGTATATTTCAAAAGCAGTTGCTGAGGCAGAACAGTGAACAGCTGTTAAGGAAACAGTGTGTGGGCGCATGTATGCACCCTTGTATATCTAAAGGAACTTCCTTGATGGAATATCTTATAAGTTATACCATTTTCATGTACTTATGTTTCCCTGTACTACTACATCCAACAAAGTTGAGAACCTTGCTATTTCTTTCACATGAACACTTATGCAGGCCACAGATAAATGTGGTGCCAGGGCCCCTGTGCCACAGGGCCCCCCACCCAACGACGCTACTGCGGGTAACTCCGTCGTTTTAAGAAAACTGTATTCAAAGTTTCAACATGTTGTAACAGCTTTACGTTTCGCCCCAAGCATATGTGGCATCGTCAGAAGTAAACAGCTTGTAGAGGAACAACTCAAATATAGTAAAACCCCTTGGAGCCCTGATTAGGATCAGGGGTTGAAATGAAATGCAATGGAACTCAATTCAGTACTTTCTGTTCAAATTGTTTTGATAGCTATTTACTTCCTGTCCTATTTTTCACTTTCCACATTGACTTGTGCAATGGTCTTGCCTGCATTGCTTGTGAATCAGTGTTACCGTAATTTGACACATCTGTATACAGTACTATTCCAATATGTGCCATCTGCCTGGGAAGTTTACAGTGTTGCAATGCCAAAAAAAGTCAGCCTTGAAAGCAGCAAATGTACTGTTGTCCATCTGCTTGAGCACAAAAATAAGTAGATGGAACCCCTGCAAATACAGTTATTACAACTGTTGCCTCTACACACAGTTTATTGTACTTTCCCCTTGGCCTGAATTGCTGCTCCCCCACCCCCTTGTGCATATGTGTGTGTACAGTTTGTTTTTGTTCTTGTAGTGTATGAGTGCACAATGGCAGAACAGTTAATATGAGATTTTAAAAGCCTGGTAAAGGTGGATAATGAGGAAGCAGTCATGTCCACAAGTCCTGAAGTTTGGCCAGTTACCGGTATATTGGCATAAACCAATTCATGTAGACGCGAGACAAAGTTCATTACATCTGAGACCACAGGAAAGTGTAGGCACCGCAATCCATAGCAGCGTGTTGTAAGCCAAGCCAAGCAAAACCATACAAAATAGATTTCAGATATCTTGCAGTGCACTTAGAACCTAAGAATTAAAATACATATTGCTTACTTACTACAAAAAAAAAGATTACACATTATTTTCTAGGTTATATTTTGTAGATCTCCATTAATTATTGTGAAGTCTCTTGCACAAATCCTACCAGTCAAAATGTGTAAAGACAAGATCCTTCCCTGAGAGAACACTGATCCCTCTTCAATGCTGCTAATAGCCCTTGCCAGAGATCACATCCTTCAGGTTCTTACACATTCTTCAGAAGTGGAAATTTGTTTTTTGAGAGGGGGTTGCCTTTTCAGTTGGCCAGCATGCACCAAATAGCAGGTATTAAAAATTCCCTGGAGGAAAACACCTGCAGCTTCCCTCCTTAGGGCTTCAACCTCACCCTTCTTTCAAATTATTATAGCTTGAATGCTGCCCTACATTTTTTCAGGAAGAAAAAAAGCACAGCTTCACAGAACTTGCCAGTGGGTGACTGACTCCTTTGTAGGGAAAAGCAATTTTGTTTACGTAAAGAAACATAGTGTCACTCATCATGCCTTTCCCCTTCTTCTGCTTTTGCAGATTCCAAGCACAAGGGGACTTCATATAGATTTTTAGGGGTGGGTGGGAACCACCCTCAGGCCTACTATGTAGAATATTGAATTTATTAGCTACTGAAAGGCTTGCTAGGAGGACAAGCAGGATATAAATCATACAAGAGGTGCCACATGTCACATCCCTAATAATTGGTACAAAATTACAATTTTATCTGTTTCTGTGAATAGTGAATAGTTAGAGAATACACTATCCTTTGTTTTTCAATAAATACAGAGCCAATTCACATGACCATTTTATGGCTTCCTCTAGGCATGGGCAAAACAAGCAGGTTTCAGATATTAAGGCTGTAAGTATGTACCTTTTCCATTCCTGTTTCTATTCTCATGCTAATGACTATGCCTCTGTAGCATCTGCAGACATACAATTCCACTGATATTTAACCTCTCTTCCTGCCAAAGCACACTTTACTATGCTGAGACAAAAATGTTGTGGCTGTTCTATATGGGCTCTTGCTCAGTGTTTCCTTTTCCCTGAAGATAATCGCTGAATATGGTACCAATTCTGACTCATTCCATGACATAGTGCCAGATGTCAAGCAATAAATCTACTGAGGACAAAGAAAATGGCACAATTTCCTGCACCAGAAATCTTCAGTTCTAATAATTCTGCTGCCAGGTCAGAATGGAAAGCAAGATTTGATTGCAACTGCCTTGCCAAGAAGACTCATAAGAGGAAGGAATTGTGCCAATAAGGGCATTACATATGGAAACCGCCACAGAATTAGAGAACCAACTAGAGGAAATTATTAAAAGAAGGTATGCAGCCATTCTTATATGATACACTATTATATAACAACAATAAAAATATATAATAGTGTATTATATGAGAATGGCTGGATAACTTTCTCAGCTATAAGCACAGGAACAACTGAGGCTATAAAAAGAGTGAGGAAAAACTGAAAGAGAGTTTCAGAGATCAGTTTATTGAAAAAGATTGTGCAAGTTTCATTTTTAAGAGATATGATTCCAAGCTGTACTTCATACAAAAATGCCCTATGGGAATCCTCATCTCTTAGCCTCAGAAAATGGAAACAGAGCTAAAAGAATGAAGCAAAACAATATAATTAAGAACCACCAGCTAGTCCCCTAGTGCGAGACTGTAGTCCCACTCTATCATTAAAAAAAAATTGGACAATTTCTCTCTAGTCACTGAGAAACTTAATAAATCTATCATCTTGGATCAAAACATACTGCTACCAGGGAAGAACCTTTTACCCAAAATAAAAAAAGAGCAAGGGCAGTTTTAAAACTGCTCCCTCAAACTAACAAAATAGTAAACTGGTTATTTATGATTCCTTCGAGCAAATTCCGTTTCTAGTTTTGCTACTTGAAATAGTAACACGTTTTGCTAGCGGTGTGCCCCAAGGATCGGTCTTGGGACCAGTGCTTTTCAACTTGTTCATAAATGACCTGGAGTTGGGGATAAGCAGCGAGGTGGCCAAGTTTGCGGATGACACTAAACGTTTCCGGGTGGTGAAGACCAGCAGGGATTGTGAAGAGCTCCAGAAAGATATCTCCAAACTGGGAGAATGGGCAGCAAAATGGCAGATGCGCTTCAATGTAAATAAATGTAAAGTTATGCACGTTGGGGCAAGAAATCAAAACTTCACATACACGCTAATGGGTTCTGAGCTGTCTGTGATAGATCAGAAGAGAGATCTCGGGGTGCTGGTGGACAGGTCGATGAAAGTGTCAACCCAATGTGCGATGGCTGTGAAGAAGGCCAATTCCATGCTTAGGATCATTAAAAAAAGGGATTGAGAATAAAACAGCCAATATAATTATGCCAATTGTACAAATCGATGGTAAGGCCACATCTGGAGTATTGCGTCCAGTTCTGGTCACCACACCTCAAAAAGGATATAGTTGATAGGAATGTTCAATCACTGTTGTAAGTTTTGCCAGAATGTTTCAAGTAAGGGAGGATACTTTACTCTGGAAAGCATTAATTAGTTTGAAGAGGGCGTGGCTGGCTGACAGCTGGTAGTAAATTACATCTGGGTATCTGGGTTTTTGGTATAAGTAGGTTGTTCCTCAAGTGGCTGTTTAACTTCTGATGATGCCCCAGATGTTTGGGGTTAAACATAAAGTTTGTTTTAACATCTTGTTTATTTAATAAAAAGTTTCATAAACGATGGAGTTTACCCGGCGATATGCGGATTTTTAATTCGGAGATTTGGTCACGTCGTGATAACCTACGGACGTATGGATATAGCTGAATTAAAAAAGGTACAGAAAAGAGCAACCAAAATGATTCGTGGGCTGGAGCACTTCCCTTATGAGGAAAGGCTACAACATTTGGGGTTTTTCAGTCTAGAAAAAAGGCGCCTGAGGGGGGCATGATTGAGACATATAAAATTATGCATGGGATGGAGAGAGTGGAGAGAGGGAAATTCTTCTCGGTTTGGACAGATTCATGGAGAAAAAGACGGTCACAGGTTACAAGCCATAAGCAACCTCCTGGTTTTAGAAGTAGGGTTTCTCTATTCCAGGTGCAAGGGAGTGACAACAGGAAACAGATATCTTGTTGTCTGTGTGCTCCCTGAGGCATCTGGTGGGGCCACTGTGAGATACAGGAAGCTGGACTAGATGGGCCTTTGGCCTGATCCAGCAGGGCTCTTCTTATGTTCTTAAATTACCAAAGCTCCAGCAATCATTGTCGTGGCCTAGTATAGGAAAAGAAAGGAAATAATGGATAATCTTTTTCCCCCTGTAATCACTATAGAAGGGCTAAATCATAACCCTGAATTAACAAATCTTTTGTTCAAAAGCCCTAGGAAGTGGTGGGCAGTTAAACAGGGTGAATGTAATTATCATGGTGGACCACTTTTCTACTGAGACAATCCCTTTACTCAATTGCAACTAGTAACTGAAGAATATATTTTTCTCTGGAGAAGAGCAAGTGTGGTATAGTGGCCAGAGTGGTGGTGCTAGGTTTGAATATGAAACACAGGTTAAAATTCCGGCTTAGCTATGAAGCTGCGGGACTACCTTGGGCTAATCGGTTTCAATTTAATTTAACTCAGGGCTTTTGTGAGGCTAAAATGCCACCCCAAACTTTGTAGCAGAACAGTGGGAAACAAATACAAGAAATAAATACATTTCATAACTAATGATGGGCAGGAGATGTAAAGTTATCTTATAATTTTCACAAGCGATTCTCATTGCCATCAAGCAAACAGAGAGCCAACAAGCTTGGTACTGTACTGATGGTAAAGAGAATATGAGGATCCAAGTCAATACTGTACCATTAAAAACTACCAGATATAGCCCAGCTCAAACGGAACACAAATGGAACACTCATTTGGAACACCCAACACTGGGAATGAATCTTATTTCAAAAGATGAGATGTTTAGACTCAAAAACCAGAAGGATGCTACCGGTATGAGCATTTCTATGTTAGGTGGTCCTACTCAGTGTAGAGCTGAAGACCAATACCAAGTCTTATACCAAGTGAGAAATCATTGCAGTTCACAGCTATGGTAAAAGGAAGGACGGGCATTCAGATTGAATACTCTGAAATTGAGAACTTGACACAAATTAACAACACTTTCATCCTATTCTTGATAAGGAATTATTATGGCCCTTGAAGGAGACAGAACTGGAAGGGCCAAGTTCATCTAATTAGACTGTTCTTGCACCATCTGGCATAACGCACAAGGGTCCTAGTAGCTGGATCATAAAAATGCCATTGTTTCCTCTGAAGCTATTGGAACTATAGATGTATGAGGAAATTATTTTCTTTATGTTTATCAAGAGGAGAGACATTTGTGAAGAAATGGTACATTCAAGCCATAGCTTAGCAAATGGATGGCATTGTGTTGGACGCTGAAGTGAAGGTCTCCTTGCTCAGCACTCCCTTGAAGATAGTAACCCTGTTTTTAATTATCTCTGATCAATATTCTGTGTATTCCATTACACTCACTTAAAGTGAGTGAGGAAATTCCAAAGAATCTACATTTGAAGAGGATATTCTGCTTAACAAATTGTTTGACAGAGCAGTTACAGAGCAGAAATTTGGCAATATTCTTGCTATTCTAGCTGTATTCACTATTCTAACTATTTCACTTTTCCCTGAATTCCTACAAAAATATACTATTTTTACTGGTATATACTGGTAGAATATACAAAAATATACTATAAAGAAAGAGGCTTCTACAGCAGCTGATGAAGTACGAACACAAGATCAGATGGTAAGGAAGAAATAAAACATCAAATTAAGCCTTCTTCATCTTGTAGAGAAACAACTGATCAGACCGAACCATATGTGAGCCTCTATCTTCAGAACCTTCTTCAAAGTATATCTGGTCAGTGTACAAGACACTGCTCTTATCACTGTGGATAGAACTCCAGAGGTGAACTTGTTGACAGCAAATAAAACAGATTTGTTTTCCCCCCCCCCCCATGGAATCACAATGTTTGATCTGCTAAATTAACAACCTAGCACATGACATTTACTTCAGACCATCCCAATACATTACTGACATACTCAGACAGCCTAACAAACCATGATGCCTGGGACAGAGTGCTTGTAGTAAATGATCTGAGTAAACTATTTGGTGGGATAGAGTGGATCTGGGCACACATTAACAACGTTTACAGCCCAATCCTGTCTAGAATGCAGTGATGGCACATCTAAGTTGACCGCTACATCCTAGCCAGGATTGGGCATGCACCGGTGGAGCTAGAGCGATCCTCAGGGGAAAGAGAGGTTTGTTCCTTTCCCCCAGGTAGAGCCCCAGCAGACCCAAAGGACCTCCTTGGTTGTGCGCTGGCAAAATGTCCGGCGCAAATCTGGGAGGCCCATGTAAGGCCCAGCAGGCCCAGGAAGGGGGATAGGATTTGGCAGAATGCGCCACCGATGACCCCTCCCTCCTTCCGGGCAGGGGGGCCAATCCGCCCCCCAGAACGCCCTGTTTCGCCCTCCCCCTGCCCAGACCAACAGATAACTTACTTTCCCCAGTGAGTGAAACTCCCTGTCTGGCGGAGAGTGAGCGGCGCTGGCCTCTCCACTGGCAGCACTTATCAGGTGTCAAAAATGTGACTTATGGCATGTTTATGACATGTCCTGGCAGAGCCATTGCTCCACTGGCAGATTTCTACACAGGATTGCGCTGTAAACCATGTATCTCCATATTTATTTGAGCATGCTTAAAGTGGTATGTAGAAGAAACAAAAGTGAACATGAGAAGGAAATCATAATTTAATTCTTGCCACTCTTGTCAGAAGTAGATGTTTCAATGCACTGCCTTATCTCTTGCTTATTGCCCACTCTCTTTTTCATTGTACAGTATTTGCACAGATAAAGTACATACTCAGGGCAGGGTATATTTTGACATTCTGATGAGTATTTAACCTAATATGATGTGCACTTATTTCTTAAAAATATTATAAACTTTTATCACCAAATCAAAGGAGATCTAGTAAATAAGACAAATGATGAGTCATTAATTTGATTTTTACATTCCTTCTTTATCTCACTTGCTACTAGTACGATAGCTAACACTTAAAAAAAACATGCATCTATATTCCTCTGGTGAGCAGGACAGTAGCGTCGTAAGGGGGGGGGGCTTGGTGCCCAGGGCCCCAGATCCCTGAAGGGGTGGAATCGCAGGTTCAAGAGGGTGCAAACTGACCTTCTTGAGCGGTTTCCTGATGTGTCGCTGGCTCTTCGCAGCCGGAACGGCCGCATTTTGGCCCTCGTGCCCGCCCTAGCCTCCGTACGTCTAAAATCAAGTAAAAACGGCAGGGGTGTGTGTTTGGAGGCGGGGCGTGACATCACGCGCCCGCATCACGTGGGGGCGGTGTTGCAACACCACTGGAGCAGGATGCACCATTCATTTGGCCAGGGCCTCTGAGAGGAATTTTATCAGGGGGTACAAAGTTTCTTTTGGGTCCCTTCTCAAAGGGGGAAGGAGCAAAACAGGGCGGGGGGGGAACAACAATGGCAAGAAAAGTTTCCAGAGCCCAGGTCTACCAGGCTTCCTGATGTGGTGCCTAGGTCTACTCGCCTGGTAGACCTGGCCTCGTGGTTGGACCGGCCTTGTCTTTCACTCTCCATGAGGCCAGCTGAGATCCCAGGAAATTTCTGGGCCCCCTCCTTTGGCTCCTGGGCCCCCTCCTTTGGCTCCTGAGCCCCCTTTTTGACCCTGAGCCCAGGTACAATTTACCCCCCCCCATGGGCCCTGCATTTGGCCATTGTACACCTGAACATAATTCTTGTCTTTCTATTTAGGTTTATAAATGCCACAGTAGTGACAGGGTTAAATACTCCCATTCCTACCTGGAGGATCAAACTGTGGTGTAATGAAATGAGAGGAATGTACTCCACTGTGTATATTAGCCTGTGGGTTGCTCCCTGCAAGCCAGCTGGGGGAGGGAGGAGGGAGGGCTTTCTGAGCAGCTTCACACTACAAAGGCCTCCTTTGTTATTCTAGCTCTGTTTTAAATATCTGATGACTGTTCTGAGCCATGTCAGTGCCAAATTCCCCTGCTCTGTGGCAGACTCTGTACAACAGCACATTGTGGGCAGATTGGATGGGGGAAAGCTGCTGGTGTGTATCTCTCATTCCTTTGCTTCTCAGGCAGGTTTGCTCATTGTCTCTAACATCTTTTTCTTTTTCTCTCTCTCTTTCTGTCTCTAATCCCCCATGATACTACCTGGCTGCTTTAGGAACAGAGAAACAAAGTCTGCTTCTGATACAGCAGCTTATACTCACACAGTGTGCCAAGATGGGTGTAGTCATTCTTAAGCTAAGGATCATGCATGGTACAATTGTGTTAGAACTTGCTGAGACTGTACCGTCTCTTTTGTCATCTGACAGGAGATTTCCAAGGGGAACCTAAGTGCTTATTTTTGCAATGATTCAAGTAATCAAATTCCCTTTAAAATCATGTCCATATCCATATCCGGAACAAATACACTGAGGAAATATGCTTGGATGTATCAGAAAGAACCAGTATCCTAGGACCCCCCCCCAACAGGTTTCAGAAGTTAGTGAGGGCTGGCCCTACCACGAACCAAAGTGAAGAATGCTGCTTTAGGCAACAGACTGTAGGCCAGTCCACCCAGCAAGCCCTGCAGTGGATGGCCTGCAGAGGAAGGAAGCCAAATGACACCACGACACTAGTGTCGCTGCAGGAGGGGCGGAGCTCTAAGTTCCGCCGTGGTCCGACCCTCCATTACACGGGTGTACGAAGCGGCCCTGCCTCCTTGACTTCGGAACCATTCAAGTCGGTGAAAGCAACACGCAGGGAGTCTCCTGAGTTCCGAAGGGAGTTCCGAAGGCGAGGGGGCGGGGCCGCTTCGTGCACCCGTGTAACGGAGGCTCGGACCGTGGCAGAACTTAGAGCTCCGCCCCCTGCAGTGACGCCGCTGCACCACGATGCCTTTCCTCTTCCCTTCCTAATAGAAAAGAAATGAAGGAAGACGCACGATGCGGGACACACGCTGGACCTGGTGTTTACTGCTGGACAGGTGGATGGCGATCTGGATGTGGAGGACATTAACATCACTCCTTTGTCATGGACAGATCACTTCCTGGTGGGATTTAGGCTTGTCGCAACTTGCCGCCTCCGCAGTGGTGGGGGACCTCATTCTATGGTCCGCCCCTGGAGGATGATGGATCCGGATGGATTCCTCAGGGCTCTGGGGGATTTTCCTGTTGCCAGAGTCGGCGACTCACCCAGCGCCCTGGTTGACCTCTGGAATGGGGAAATGACCAGGGCTCTGGATCTGATCGCTCCTGAGCGTCCTCGACCAAGCCGCAGAGTCAGAGCGGCCCCTTGGTTTACTGAGGAGCTGCGGACGATGAAGCGGCAAGGTAGATGTCTAGAGCGACGGTGGCGGAAAACTTGTGCTGACTCTGACCGGGCACGGGCTAGAGCTCACTTCAGAGCTTATTCCGTGGCGTCAGCGAAGAGGGCTTTCTTTTCTGCTGGCATCGCATCTGCGGAGAACCGTCCAGCTGAGCTTTTCCGTGTGGTCCGGGGCCTGCTCCATCTGGCCCCCCCAGTAGATGGGGCGGAACACACGGTGGCTCGCTGTGATGAGTTTGCAAAGCACTTCGTGGACAAAGTCGATCGGATTCGGCATGACTTGGACGCCACGTTAGCAGTATCTAATGATGTCCCTGAGGCACCTATCTGTTCTCCTTCCTGGGATTCTTTTCAGCTTGTAGAACCTGAGGATGTGGACAGGATTCTTTGGAGTGTGAGACCGTCCGCTTGCCCGCTTGACCCTTGTCCGGCATGGCTGATTAGAGCTGCCTGGGCGGGGCTGGCTGAGTGGACGGGGAGGGTGGTAAATTCATCTCTGAGGGAGGGGGTGGTGCCGCTGTCTTTGAAGCAGGTGGTGGTGCATCCCCTCCTGAAGAAACCCTCCCTGGATCCCACTATTTTGAACAACTTCCGGCCAGTCTCGAATATCCCGTTTCTGGGCAAGGTGATCGAGCGGGTAGTGGCGTCTCAGCTCCAGAGGGTCTTGGAGGAAGCTGATTATCTGGATCCATTCCAGTCTGGCTTCAGACCGGGGTTCGGGACAGAGACGGCCTTGGTCACCTTGGTGGATGACCTGCGCCGGGGACTGGACAGGGGGAGTGCGTCCCTGTTGGTCCTGCTGGACCTCTCGGCGGCTTTTGACACCATTGACCATGGTGTCCTCCTGGGTTGGTTGGCTGGGTTGGGGCTTGGAGGCACCTTTCTGAGGTGGTTCAGCTCCTTCCTGGCTGATAGATCCCAGAAGGTGGTGCTGGGGGATGCTTTTTCGGCACCCTTGCCCTTGAGGTGTGGGGTGCCACAAGGGTCAATTCTATCCCCCATGCTGTTTAACATCTATATGAAGCCTCTGGGAGAGGTCATCTGGAGGTTTGGGGTGGGGAGTCATCAGTATGCGGATGACACCCAGCTCTTTCTCTCCTTTCCACCTGACTCCAAGGGGGCGGTCGATGTCCTGAATCGTTGTCTGGAGGCAGTTGGGAGCTGGATGGGGGCTAACAAGCTGAAATTAAATCCTGATAAGACAGAGGTTCTTCTGGTCCAGAAGTCTACGACTCAGGTACTGGATCATCGTCCTGCTCTGAATGGGGTTGTACTCCCTCTGAAGGAGCAGGTCCGCAGCTTGGGGGTTCTCCTGGATGCGCAGCTGCTCCTGGATTCCCAGGTGGCGGCTGTGGCCAGGGGGGCTTTTGCCCAGCTTCGGCTGGTGCGCCAGCTGCAACCATACTTGGATCGTGCAGACATGGCCACAGTGACCCATGCCCTAGTGACATCTAGACTAGATTACTGCAATGCGCTCTACATGGGGCTGCCTTTGAAGACTGTTCGGAAACTGCAATTAGTGCAGAATGCGGCGGCCCGGGTGGTTGCCGGGGCCTGTCGGTTCAACGCAGTCGGACCGTTGCTTCAGCGGCTACACTGGCTGCCGGTTCGTTTCCGGGCACAATTGAAAGTGCTAGTTTTGACTTTTAAAGCCCTTAATGGCTCGGGTCCAGGGTATTTGAGGGACCGCCTCCTTCCTTATAATCCGACCCGTACTCTGAGGTCATCAGGGGGGGCCCTGTTGACCGTGCCGCCACTGACGGAGGTGAGGGGGATGGCGGCGCGGAATAGGGCCTTCTCGGCTGTGGCGCTCCAATTGTGGAATTCCCTCCCCCTGGAATTAAGAACGGCTCCCTCTTTAGAGGCCTTTCGGCAGGGCCTTAAGACGTTTTCATTTAGGACTGCTTTTAATGTCTGACATGGTGGGCTGACCTTTTAACAAATGGTTTTTAACATATGTAAATGCAGGTGACCCATGGGGGTTGTTTATTTTAACTTAAATTGTTTAATTAATTATTTTAATGTGTTTATTAATTATTTTAACGTGTTTATATGTATTTTAATATGTTGTAAGCCGCCTTGAGTGCCCTCGGGAGAAAGGCGGGCTACAAATTCTTTAAATAAATAAATAAATAAATTGTGGCTGTGATTTTAATAGGAAAAAAGTTAAAGGGGATGTGCCATTTCGTGCTCTGCTTCGTGCAGCAAAATGTCCTGGGCTGATCCAGGGCTTACTGATAGGATTCCATCTTCCCACTGCATTGTCTCACTCAATGCTAAACAACAATGTAGTTTTGAAGCCACTACACTATGATTTCTCTACATGCAATCCATGCAAGCCCAATCCATGTATCGATGCACATATCCGCACACATCAAGACATGATAGGTGCCAATAACAAGTCACTGGAAAACATGGATGAAGCTGCTTTGTAGTGACATTTGATTGGCAACCCACAGCATATATGGTTGCTTGTGGATGTGTGATATGGGCTCAGAGGCACACTAAACACGACAGCTGAAATGAAGGAAGTGCATGGCTAAACCTGCCCTCAGACACAGCATCACACTGGGTCTTCAGCTAAACTTTGAATAGTTTGCATTTAAAGAACCAGAGCTCTATTTGTGGTACAATGGATAGGACAGCTTGATTTTTGGAGAGCTGCATTGTGATGTGGGTTGAACCTGATGGCCTCTTAGTACCTGCCAACCCTATAATTTTAGAGCATTAAGTACAACAGTAATCAAGAGACAAGCTCCCTATTAAAGGCTTTAATAACTGTCAACAGTAAAATAAAGTGCCACAGTTCTAATTAACTTGAAGTTCTACCCACGAGATTCCCTTCAGCAGTGAAAATTTGAGTGATGATTGTCCCTTCACTCACATTTCAGCTGCTCTTACTAATCTCCAAACAAGACTATAGTTCTCAGTGACAGTCACAACTCTTGGCTTTGATCTGAAATGTGAAGCAGTGACTCCTCATAGTGGAAAATAAAATCATCTAAGGCTCAAGAACCGGAGGAAGAGGATGACAATGATGCATACTTCATACTTTTACAAATACTCCTTCTATTCCAGAATGGTTGCATCAAACATAACAAATTAGAAAAGTTAAGTATTTTAAGAGGCAAATTAAAAAAGATAACTTTTTCTCAATTTAGGGTACTTTTACGGCCCAGTCCTATTCAGATGCCACACTGACATCAGTGCAATGTCCATCATGTCCTAAGCCAGCATGGACCCGCCAGCATCCAGACCATATCTGCCGGCCCTGAGGTGACATTTGGCAAACGGTGGTTCACCAGCGTATCTCAGAGATAGGATTGGCCTTTAGACAATTTTGGATAGTACATCATAACTGGGGTAAACTGGAATTATATTTGACGTGATGGACTTGATGTTATGTAATTCAAAAATTACTCCATTTTAATATGCTGCATAACCTTATATCACTTTGCATCATTGTTCAGTAGAAGGAAAATAAGTGTGCCCTTTGGTGAGATGTATGTTATAAATGTACGTTATAAAATGTAAAAGCTAATTATAAAATGTAAATGTTATAAAATTAATTGACAATGTTTAAGGAATACGGAAATTAAAGCCATGTAGTAAAAGAATCTTGAACTTTAATTGGAATAAAAATCACATTAAAATCCAAGGAACTGAGCCCAACGTTTCGTTCCAGCCCCATGGAACCTCTTCATAGGAATCTCGAAAGATCATAGATGGTGCTGTCCTCAATTCATCATAGTAAATTTAAACCAAAAAAACGCGGGGAAACCCCAGCGGTACAGAGCGGAAATGGCAGGTCTGGAGCAAAGCGATTGATGGATATTCCATCAATCAAATTAATAAATGTTGGATTAAACAAAAACACCAAATTGAGGCTAAGAGACTAGGGACAGTTCAGATAAACAACGAAATTGAAAAAACGACAACAGAGGAAAAAATTTGGATTTGCCTGCCTTTTATTAAAGGTACAACTGATAAAATTGCACGAATATTAAAACAGGGAAATGTAAAAACAATCTTCAAACCCACTTCTAAACTACAACAAGTTCTAGGCAACCCAAAAGACAAACGTCCAGCACTATCCAACCCAGGGATTTATTGTGTAACTTGTGAATGTCATAAATGTTACATCGGGATGACGAGTAGAGCTATAAAAACAAGAGTGGTGGAACCTGAGAGATCTCTCAGGCTGAATCATCCGGATCAATCTTCAATTGCCGAACATGCATTGAAAGAAAAGCACACGATCCAATTTGATAAAACGGTGTGCCTGCAAAGGGAAAGCAATTTTAAAATACTACGCCACCTGGAAGCTCTAGAAATAAGTAAAAAACGAATGGGAACACTGATGAATCGTCAGCAAGATTTAACATTCACGAATCGGATT
The DNA here is from genome assembly GCA_026170595.1 of Plestiodon gilberti rubricaudatus. Classification (NCBI taxonomy): domain Eukaryota; kingdom Metazoa; phylum Chordata; class Lepidosauria; order Squamata; family Scincidae; genus Plestiodon; species Plestiodon gilberti. Next base: position 257,225,462 of record JANXHW010000001.1, on the reverse strand, counting down.
TGGTTGCCTGTCCTACATGGGAAATCAGACTTGGGAGGGGGAATGAAATCCGAGGTGACTGACAGTGGAGATACTGCAACTGACACTGCAGCAGTAGAACGAACTGTAACTGACACTGACACTGTAACAGCAGAACTATCCAGCATGGAAAGAAAGGGAGAGTGAAGACAAGAGGAGGAAGCAATTAACACCAGCTGTGCTAAACGAGCCCGCATGGCTCGCCTGACAGCTATCGCTTTGCTCCAGACCTGCCATTTCCGCTCTGTACCGCTGGGGTTTCCCCGCTTTTTTTGGTTTAAATTTACTATGATGAATTGAGGACAGCACCATCTATGATCTTTCGAGATTCCTATGAAGAGGTTCCACGGGGCTGGAACGAAACGTTGGGCTCAGTTCCTTGGATTTTAATGTGATTTTTATTCCAATTAAAGTTCAAGATTCTTTTACTACATGGCTTTAATTCCCGTATTCCTTAAACATTGTCAATTGATAGCTGGCCATGAAAGCTTCAGAATGAAATTGTTATAAAATTACTTTACGTCTTGCCTATACAAAGTGTTACTTCCAGATTTTTTAAAATCAATCACTGCAGACTACAGCATGAATGAAACTGGAGTAATAAAACCACAGACAAACATTCAACTTTCCACACATACTGTTCAGACTGGACTTGACATCCTCTGAGGGGGCTGGATTGGAATGGGTCCATCTGTAATAGATGTAATTCAACAAGGCTAGATGAACTGAATTGGCAGACTCTTACTATGGCCAAATCAATCTACAGGTGGAAGATGTTAACTCACTTTACCTCTGTTCATAACAAGTGAAGGCAGAACTAGACGTGAGTCTACAAGAGGCAGAGCATAGAATCAGGTGGTAGAATGGACAGGACCCTCTTCAGAAATATTAGGGGAGCAGAACATCACTTCTGAATGCTTCCACACTGCAAACAGAAAACTAATGGGGCAGAAAAATGATTCTACCCCACCTGTTTGCCTGCCTAGTTTTCAGTTTGAAAGGTGAATAAAGGGAAGCATATAAAAATGTGATTGCCCACCTACAGTCTGATGTAGTACAGTCCACACTATTGCCACAACACTCTGCCAACTCATTCTGCTGTATGTGTTGATCACGCCTACGAGAAGAAAGGAGAGGTGGGAAGGAACCACATGTTTAAAGGGAGCTTTTCTATCGCTATCATCAAAACTAATAGCAAATGATATACTAATACTGAAATCAGATGGCTGAGCGCCTATCAGATTGCAAGCAAAATGAGGCCAACCCACAATAAGGTAATGGTTTCGACAGACTCAAGGTACACAGAAATACACACGTTCGTAAATTAAAATAAAATGTAAAGCTAAACCACCACCAGTAACTCAGCCTGATGCTAAGTATGCTCAGTGGCTCCCAGGGACCAGAAAATGTTGATGTGGCAGTTGGAGAAAAGCCAACAGCAGAACACTGGATAGACCTGGAGTGGGGAGGAATTGGCCTGCTTGATCCTTTCCTTGGCATTAGGGTTGGGCAGATCAGATGCAACATTTTGTGGTACCAGGTCCCTTATCCTTCACTATGTCCCATCAGGCAGTCTGCAAATGCTGCCAGACTCTCTCTATGCTCTTCCTTTCTATGAAGAACCTACAACAGGAGTGCATGGGAATCAGAATATACGGTGTGCACGAATGTCGTGTGTGTGTGTGTGTGTGTGTGTGTGTGTGTGTGTGTGTGTGTGTGTGTGTGTGTGAGAGAGAGAGAGAGAGAGAGAGAGAGAGAGAGAGAGAGTGAGCTGACAGCTGTCAGTTAGCCCAAGGTCAAGGCCCTCACAGAAGAACTGAATGCATATATGGACTCTTCTTTAGGGAAGAACACATACCTTTTACTCCTTATTGTCCATTAAAGAGCATGAATCCTAAACAGAAGAACATGCACAAAGACCAGGAGTGATGATTTTTTTAAAAACTCTTCTTGAAATAATATTTCATTAGTTTTTATCCATACTTGTCATACTTTCATTCAATGTATGACACTGATTTTACAGAGGAAGCATTTTTGAACTTAGTCCAGTGACTGCACAGCTCTTGCATGAAGTAGCTTAAACATTTTTTTCACATAATCTGCCTACTACTGTTAATTCAATGACAATGTACTCTCATTGAAATTTTCACTTTCAAAATCCACTCAAAATTGAAACAGCACTAATAATTACAAACACAACATAAAAAGGACAGGTTGCTTGTCTGTATCTATAGGTCTTCCAGTGGTAATCTCTGCAGACACATGTAGTGGAATTCTGCACATGTGCAGAAACAGCTTTGAAAGCTTCCACAGATTTGTCAAGTGCTCTTTGTCTGCTCTCAAGTGTCAGCTGACTCTGGTCAATTCATATCACAGAGATTCTCAATAAACAACACATGTCCATTTGATTTTTTTCGCTCCTTTAGATGTATCTCTCATGCACTGTGTGAGCAAGCCAGTTTTGGAACTTAAATTCAAAAGTAGTTTGTGATACAGAGAGAGAGAGAGAGAGAGAGAGAGAGAGAGAGAGAGAGAGAGAGAGAGAGAGAGAGAGAGAGAGAGAGAGAGAGAGAGAGAGATCTGCTGAGCATACAGTAGTAACCATGGCACACATAATTGAGCTCTTTGAATTGTGGTCATGATCACGTGCAGGCAACAAAAAGAAGCAAATTAATCCATCACAACAGAGATCCTTTTTTGAAGACTAATGCTTCAACCAGTGGAGAGGAAAATGTCAGGAAATATAAGATAGAAACATTTTTTCTAAAGAGAGTGCTTCTAGAGTTTTTTCTACAATCATGACATGACTGGTTATAAAACTATATTAGCTGTGAGATCTTTAGAGGGGCATCACAAGGGGATGTTTGCTTTTTTAAAAAAGATACAAAGCTCTATTTCTTTGAAAAAAATATGCATCCATATGGAAAAATCATATGCTTGATAAAATGTTGGATGTTTTAAAAAAATAAAAACACCGACCTCCTTCTTTTGCCCTTGCTAGTAGTGCCTCTTAATTTCTTCCCCAGCTGCACTCTGCCACTGAATTCAACTCTGCTTGGGAACAAGAGGACTTAGGAAGAGGCTTCAGCTGGATCATCATGAAACTACTTCTCTGTTAATAAGACCTTTCCATATGAATGAACAAACAAGAGACGAAGTGGAAACACTAGCATGATCTTCACTGCTTTCAGAAGAGTAGTTCCATATTATGTTGAGGTCCCATATTATGTTGAGGATGCTTCTCTTGCTGCAAAGGATTTACCAAACAACAACTGGCATGCACCAGAGATGTTAACCTATAGGATGCTGCATACAAAAATTGCTTGGGACCATTCCCCTTTCCCTTTCTACTACCAACAGAGCTATAAAACCACTCTTGATGTACTGTAGCAAGCTCTGAAAGCAGCTACAAGCATAGAGACAGGGCTGTTAGATACCATCTACAAATGCATACCATCAACAGCTATCAAAACAAGCCAGGTAGCCTTGTCACAATAGTTCTACCAATGCCACTATCACAGGAGATGGTTCATATATGACAGTACCGTGATGAGAAGAAGAAGGACAAATACCTCACACTTCCTTCCTCTGCACTTTAGCATCATATCTGAAAAAGGATGTTTGCATCTCCTTTCCCTCTCTACCAGCAAGAGAGGTGTAAGCTCTCAGTGAAGGGACAACATGTGCATTGCATCAGTAGGGGAATGTGAAAGTTCTATTTTGTTCATGACAGAGAACTAGGGAAACAGGAAATGAAATGTAAGAAACTTGAACTTCCTGTTTTCTCTGCATCTCTGTCATGATTGACAGCAAAATCCTAACTAAGTATCTGGCAGGCGGCCTAGGGCTGCCCGCCAGATCCTATCCCTAGCTCAGAGGTCTACTCGGGGAAAGGGGATGTTTGTCCCCTTCCTCCGGTGTAAACCGGGGACGACCCAATGGGCCTCCTTGGATTTCCGCCAGCTAAATAGCTGGTGGAAGTAAGAGGAGGCCGTGTAACAGCCAAGCAAGCCTGGCGGGAGACCGACGGACGCCATCCCCGCCCCCTCCCGGGCTGACTCGGCCAATGGCCCCCCTCCCTCACTGCCCAGACTGGCCCTGCGCCCACTGGGGGATCTCTTACCTTCCTCCGGAGGCTGTGGAGATGTCCCGGTGGCGGAGTGAGGTTGGCCGGCCTTGTGCCAGCCTCCCTTACTCCTGAGTCATCGCGAATGTGCTTTATGGCACATTTGCTACGGCTTCCGGTGGTGGAGAGCTTGCTTCCGGTGGCAGAGCGCTTGCTCTGCCGCCGGAAGTTTAGTGATTGGGCTGTCAAACTTCTCTATGAAACCTTACATTAGTTCCAGGTTGCTTATTGTATGATTACTAAAGATTAGCACTGGCAAGCTAAGAAGAATAAGAAACATCTAAAACAGAAGTAGAAGGGGAATCTGAAGGGAGGAGAGCAACCATATTAAGTACTGAAGTTTGAATTCCAGGTACCAAACTATGAAGAACACTATTGAGCAGGGATGGGGACTCGAGTCAAATGACTCGACTCGCAAGTGTGACTTAGCCACTTTTTCCCTGACTCGTACTCGTACTCATACTCGTGACCCACTGACTCGCATTCGCACTCGTACTCATGACCCACGGGACTCGCACTCGTGGGGGTAACGACTTGCCATTTCCAAGTCACTTTCCAAGTCATAGGGGAAGCCAAGTGGGTGCTTTAAAAGCCTCAGAGGTCCTCACACACACACCACACACACACACACCACACACACACACCATTTTCAGGGGAAAAAGCCATTTTCCCCAAAGTGACTCGACTCGTGACTTGTGACTCGTGGTTTCTGGCCTTACTTGCACTCGGACTCGCACTCGTGCAAAAATGACTCGTACTTGCACTCGCACTTGCGACCTAGTTACTTAGATACATCCCTGCTATTGAGACAGAAAAAGAGAAAACCTTTTGCTTAATGTTTTAACTTTACTGAATTTGTGACTACCTTAACATGGGAATACTACCTTTTCTAAATTACTTTCCATCTTGGCAAACATTGATTCCTCCACCCCTGCATTTCAATCCAAGCTGCAATTAACATACATAGCAGTTTTCCTTTAAACATCATCAACTTATGCAACACCTCATCTTGTCCAAACATCTCTGCTTTGTTCCTTAGTGGAGCACTTGTGAGTACAGCTATGGGAATGGGATTCGTTATTTAACAGTTCTAGCAGAGCCAGCAGAGGGAGTACAAAATATTGACACGTTGAAAGGACTATAAAATAGCAGCTTATTATCCCCCTCATCCCACCCCCTCTTTTTCTTATAAGCAGTGTAATTTACTGGGATGAATGACACCCAATCACAGCTTCAGAATGGAAAGGGTGAAATACTCCTTTGAACTGACCCCCTGCAGGGGTAGAAAGAAAACGAGAGATTACTACTGATAATTCTATTTTTAAACATGTAGGAGATGCTGTGGAAATAAGGGCTTGCTAAGTACTCACACAGACAGAATGGAATTTTCCCAACTTACTCCTTTAAGCAAACCCAAGTAAATGAAAAGGATCAGGATTTTAAACTTTGGTGGAATGAATACCTGATGTTAAACCAGTAACTTTGAAAAAACGTTTTCAAAACCTGAGAGCAACAACATAGGAAATGCCCTCAATTTCATTAATATACCCACTACTAGTGCTTTTGATAGAAGTCTTATTTGCAGACATGGGCGTAACAACATTAGAAATGTTTGAAATGTGCTTTTTCCTTCATGGATTAGCCTTTCTGTCGAAATACACACACACACACACACACACACACACACACACACACACACACACACACACACACACACACACACACACACACTCATATGTAGAGTGTGACATGTTTGCTGTACATAGGTCAGAAAACTGCTTTGGATGCCAGCTCCCAACCTGTGTACTTGCAGCAAAGTACAGTCAGGTCGCATCATACACGCATCAGGAATCAGTAGAACCCCCATATCTGCGGATTCACCTATCTGCAGTTGAAAAATGCACCTCATTGTGCAAACGACTTACCAACTTGTGAGTGCAGTCTTCCTGGGTCTCGGGGGCACGTTGCTGATTACAAAATGGAGGCAGGAAGCACTCACAGGAAGCGAGGCAGAGGACTGAAAAAAAAAAGAACTCTTTTCAGCCCTCTGCCTCGCTTCCTGTGAGTGCTTCCTGCTTCTATTGTGCACACTTGGCACCATAAAAAGAGAGAAAAACAACAGTTTAAATAGTGCTAGAGATTCCACCTGCCATTTCACTCAATAAGCATATGCCCAGGCCTAGACGATGTGTGAGTAGTGCCTCCAGGACATGGGACCAAGAGGGAGAAGAGGAGCTGGAGCATCCTGTCCCCAATTCCTCCTTGCCACCATTGTTGAGCTCCAGCTTCTCCCTCTCTAGGACATGTTCCTGCCTTTTGCTCTGCCATTTGGGCACGAACGACAACTAGAAAAAGGGAGGAGTGGTTGGTGAAAGCAACTTGCTTTTTTTGGTCTCTACGGATCTTGTTCCTGCAGTTTCATAAGGTACAGTGTGTGTGACCAGATGGGGAATAAAGTGGACACTGGGCACCAGCTGGCCAGGGACAAAGTGGTGGAAGTGAGGCATGGCAGACCACATATATGCTGCTGTTTGCCTGTGCTCCACCTCTGGGAGAAGTACACGGAGGCATCACTCCCTCCCACTTGTACACCACTGGTCTGCAACCAACTCAGAATCAATTCAAAACAATAAAGCTGAATAACAACTCCCTTTTTGATCTCAGGCTCCTACAGTTAATCCAACAAAACTGAGCATGTAGCTAAAACAGATGCTTTGCACTCTCTAGAGCAGTTTGTTCTGTATGCTTCCCAACAGACCTGCCCATTAGTAGCTTTTAAGAAAATGAGCAGGGTTTGAATATGATTCAAGGTTTGGCTTGGCATGACTGCATGCTCCATTTTTATTCAGAATTCTCACACAACGGCAGCCCCTGAGTTTCCCATGGGTCTTCCCAATTTTGCTCTTTTTAGGCATAAAATAAATAAAATAAAATCCCAGGACCATAAATACGTCATCTCAGATTTATCTCTTAGAGCATAATGATAAGACATGAACCTTGCCTTGCTGTTTTACTATATCTAATTACACCTTCCTCATAATCTCTGATGAAACAAGGAGCCTGAGGTCTAAAATGCTACTCAACCTGCATCTGAAACATAAGATTAAAATACAGAAGTACAACAGCAAGAGAAAAGGTTTGAACCAAGACCCTGTTAGTGCTAAAAATGTTGCTCAGGGAATGTAGAACTCACACAATCTAATAAAAGGCTCGGCCGCATTCACAGTGAGCTGCTAAGTCTGTGTTTAAATCTGTATCTGATCTGGAGATGCTCCTAGTCCAGGAAAGCCTCCAAGTATGCTGTCTGAATGGGCATTGAAAGCATTCCAAACATAGTGCTGAAAGGCCCATCATTATTTAGGCCCCAATTCTGTCCTCCTGACCTGCCAACGGAAGTGACATTCCACAGGCAAGTTAGGCTGCCAGCACAATGGCTGGTGGTCACATGTGTGGGCCAGTGGAGAAGCCACCATCTGCCGGCACCAGTGAATTGGCAGTGGGGCCAAGGGGAACGGGAGGGAGTGTCAGGATGAGGAGGAGGGAAGACGACGGAACAGGGGTGGGAGGAGCGGTTACCGATGGCACTCGTGTGCGCCAGTAACCTATGCTCCTTCCTTCTCCCTTACTCACCTTGGTTCTGTGCCAGTAAATTGGCTGGCGCAGAATTGAGGAGACTCATTGGGGAAGTGGAGGCTTTCTCCAGGGTAAGGGAACAAAAGTTAGGGATTCAGTGTGCTTAGAAGTGAATCAATCTGTACAGAAATCATGCATGGCAACAAAAAGTAGTCAGTAGGGTTGTCAAAGTATTTTTAGTTGATCTGCCTTTTAACCAGTTATTTGTTTAAATGTAAGTAAATTTGCATATCACCAACATATGCGTTTTTGAGGACCCTAAAGTATGAGATAACTTGCAATTTAACAAACAAAAGCTATCACTCCTTGTTAGAAAGGCAAGTCATCTTTATTTTGTTCCTGTTACAGTAACTTATCACACAAAAACAGCCTTGACAAAAAAGGCATGACCTTACCATTTAAAATAGACTCCTGCTGATTGATTGAAGTGCTGACTGACCGAAGTGTTAGTAGATTAATCTATTGATTAAACCAATTTAAACTTGCAGCCATACAAGTTAGTTTTGTATTAAGAGGCAAATGCACCCTAAGGGTGGTTCTAGACAGCACATTTCTAAGCATCAACTGAATTATGGCCCTGTAAGCCACATGGGGACTGGCCACTGCTGGTCCAACCAGTATAGATGACACAGCAACTAGTGCCAAACTAACCAGCATAGTGACAAACCTTCACATGAGGAAGAATCTCATCTTTAAGGACTTCCTGTTCCTGTCCAACACTTCCTATATTGAAACCATGGATGATTGAGAAATTGCCATCTGGAAGCTCCATCTGTATCTGTAATTGGTTCAACAGAGGGCCTCATTATTGAGCCTGACATCATTTGTATGATGAAACAAATGGCAATTATGCGTAAAAAAAAAGTCTTACAGCTGTATTGAGAATAGGATTGAGGAATCCTAACTTGTAGTATACCTGCACAAACCAGATGATTCTTATAACTGCTACATGAGTTGGCCAAACACAACAGTAAAGGCTGGTGTTTTATGATTTGATATTGAGAGCACATGTCAAATATAATTGAATTATATAGGGCCAGATGACATTTTAGCACTAAGAAATATACATGAGTGAGTACATATATTCCATTCTTGGGCTTAACCTCTCACTCCTCCAGCTGGCAGAGTCTGGGAATGCTGCACTGGAAGATGGGAATGCTGCACATATGCAGATGGGAATTGAGGAAGGTAAAGGAACAGAGTGTGCCACACCAGGTGGAGACCATTGCTTCAGCAGTTCTAGCCCCCTGCTTTCAACACAAGGGATGTTTGCTGACCTCCTGAAAGCCAGTGAGACACTAACTCAGATGTTAACCACTTATAATTCATCCTGACTGTATTCCACTCAGCACCACCTTGGGAGAGAGAGTGGCAGATGCTAAAGAGGCTTCCAATCCTGTTTTCTGTTTACCATTATAGCAATGACAACATGCATCATTCTGTGCGTGTGTTGAGAACAAAAGAAGGCCCTCAAGGAGGGAGGGAAGTAATAATAACAATAACAATAAATACTGTATCTCTATACCATTTCTCAGTACGTACTTTGCCATTTTTACCTCATTCATCCTCACAATGAGGCTGAGGGTTGGTTGAGACGAGATAGTGATTTGCCCAGAAAAACACATGGCTTAGTGGGGATTTGAACTTGGGTTCAGTATCTTAGCAATATGCCATAAACAGCAACACAGAGTTCTGGACAGAGTATTCCCAGGATTGGGAGTTAGCACTGACGAGTTTGCCAGGCCAAAATGTCACACCATAAGGGGGTCTTCAGTGGTCAGGGTCAACGCTGAAGTATCCCTGTAAGGAGTCTGGAAGCAGGAGGGTGTAGGCAAAGAAGCAGACTGGCTAGGGCAGTGGACCAAATGTAGCAAGAGGAAAGACTCGAAAGACCAAGTTAGACAATGGCCTGGACCTGACTGAGAAATATTTATAGCATGCCAGGTCAGAGAAGACAAATGGGCTCTTGAAGGCTGGGCCATGTTTGAGCATGGACAGAACACTGTTTCTTTCCTTTCTTCCATTCTGTAACCAACCGTAGCTCACGGGTAAAAACCTCAGCATGTAGACCAGAAAAACTTCCTTTCCCAATGAAATCTGTAGCTATAGCCTTGTTTAAATCTCGCAAACAGCTGACAAGATGGTACGCCTTTGCTCAACATACAGCTGGGGGCGCACATGACAAACTGAATTCCCCTCCTGGCAGAAATATATATATTTAAAAATCCTAGTACATAGCAAACTTATTATGCCAGGGAGAAGTTTAAGCTAAAACTCTGCACCTAAAATTTCCTTTTCTAATGCAGATAATTTGTTTTGATGGAATTACTGCAGGGGAGTGGCAGCAGGAAACAGGTTATCTTGTTGTCTTGTGCTCCCTGAGGCATCTGGTGGGGCCACTGTGTGATACAGGAAGCTGGACTAGATGGGCCTTTGGCCTGATCCAGCAGGGCTCTTCTTATGTTCTTATGTGAGCCCACACCTGAAGCCTGCAATATTACAATCCAGGCACAGATTAACCATCCAATTGGCTGTTTGAAAGAACTAGGCCTGAGACACATTTCCTCTTCAAATGAGGATTAATTCTGCATTACATTTTCAAGAGAGGAAACTCATTCGATGTCTGGATACACCTGCCTGTGACTTATTCCTTTCAAGCCCTATATAACTAAGGCAATCTGACTTGCTTGTTTTTCAGAAAACAAAACAGACACATTCATGTAATATATTTACATGAATTGAAGGAATCTCTCATGGGAATTATCATGAGATAGACCTAGGAACAATGTTAAGATGTGAATCGGTCTTTAGCTAACATAACTCTTTTTCCACAGGCAGAGCTCAGCACACACAGGGTTAAAGATTCTCTTCTCTGTCACTCTGGCTTGGCGCCCAGAGTATTGATTACGCCCCTCAACAATAGCAAGTCATTAGGAGAGATTTTCTTATTTGGTCTCACAATCACCCCTGACACTAAAGCCTCTGCAAAGGGGCCTTGTCTTGGAGAAGGCACAGCAGGAATAATCCAGCAGGGTCAGAAGGAAGGGTCAGAGGCCAGAGGGCAGGACAGGTCAATGCTAGGCACCCAAAGCTCCAAGCCAGTTGAGCAGGTGAAAGGTCCGTTTCAGTTTCACACTAGCCCCTCCTGTTGGAAACTTAAGATGCACTCTGGGAGACTTAGTGAGTTGGTTCATAATAACCTGGAGTAATGGACAGGAGATGGCATATGTCCCATGTTTTTTTCACTCAACATAAGAGTAGAAAACTAGAAATGAAGAAAATGGCATTATTTTGTCAGTTTTAACTTCTCTTATGCCAAATGTGGTGGAAGAGAAGGAGAACCTAAAAGTATGAGGGAACATCCTGGCAACAAAGCATCAAGGAAAATGGAAAGCAAAGAGGTGAGTTAAGCAGTGGTGTGAAGAAAAGGTAAGCACTATAATTTATTTATCTCACTGAGGTTATCAACGCAATCCTCCGGGTAGATTGGGTGGCAGAACGAGCGTTCCGCCGCCTGAAGCCATCGCAAACGTGCTGTAAAGCACGTTTGAAATGACTTGGGAGTAAGTGTCTTAGTAGGCCGACAGCCCTTACTCCGGTGCCGGATTGCCCATGCGGCCGCCAGAGGAAGGTAAGGGATTCCCCGGCAGCTGCATGAATGGTCTGGGCGGCTAGGGAGGGGGGCCATTGGCTGAGCCGGCCCGGGAGGGGGCAGGGATGGCGTCCGCCATATCCCCGTCCGCATCCTGGCTGGCGCGGCCGTTACATGTCCTCCTCCTACTTTCGTCAGCTAAATAAAGGTAAAGGTATCCCCTGACAATTAAGTCCAGTCGTGTCCGACTTTAGGGTGTGGTGCTCATCTCCATTTCAAAGTCAAAGAGCCAGCGTTGTCCGGAGATCCTCCGTGGTCATGTGGCCGGCATGACTCTCCTTGCCGCAGCGCGTAGCATGCAGCTGGAACACGGAGCGCTGTTTACCTTCCCGCAAGCGGTACCTATTTATCTACTCGCATTGACATGCTTTGGAACAGCTAGGTTGGCAGGAGCTGGCCAAGCAACGAGCGCTCACCCCGTTGCGGGAATCGAACTGCCGACCTTTCAATCGACAGCTTATGGTTCAGCGGTTTAACCCGCTGCGCCACCCGCTAAATAGCTGGCGGAAATCCGAGGAGGCCCATCAGGCCTACCCTGGTTTACACCGGGGGAAAGGGATGAACATCCCTTTCCCATGAGTAGACCTCCAGGATGCTCCAGAGCAGCCCGGAATGGGGATAGGATCCGGTGGGCGGCCCTGGGCCACCTGCCGGAGAGTGAATTAGGATTGGGCTGTATATGAGAAGGGCAGTGATTGCCAAGAGTTGAATCCTAGGGAGCTAATTCTGTAGAAAGTTACAGCTTTTCACCTCTGCTGTAGCAGATACAGCTTGATTCTAAGACTCAACCAGAAACCCAGACTAATCCCAATTTTGAGGAGGGGAAAGCCAGTTTACAGATATAAATTGAGAAGGGCCACAATTCAGACTTAGCTAGGGAAAAGTCAGTTTATAAATTTAAGTGAAGGCTTACCTTTCTGTTCAAGATTTACCTCTGGTTTAGCTTGCAGCCCAGGTTAACAGTTCAGTTTAAAAACCAGAGTATAGGTTCAGAAAAAGGGATAATTGCAACATCTCAGGAACAAAGCATTAAAGTAAACAAGAAGCAAACAGATGAGTTAAGCGTCTGTAAGAGTTGAGCGGCAGAGCAAAGAGGATAGGGCACTAACACCCCCCTACTCAAAACTAAGCTCCCTAACAAAAAACAACACAGAAATAAAATACAAAGTAAGAGTTAGCTTTCCAAGCAAACAAACCATAAGGAAAAAAAAACAAGCAATAACTAGCTTGAACCACACTGAATCAGACTGCTGGCACTTAAAATCAAAGAAGTTGCAGAGCAGCTTTTAAACTGAACTATGGGCAAACGTTGACAGGAGCTGGGTGGTACCTGGTTCAGGCCAAAGCATCCCTAAGGGATGAGGGTGTTCATAGATTATCCCAAAAACGAAGGAGAAAGTGGTGCGTGGGCTCTTGCTGCCCTAGGCGGAGATGGCCGAACATAACAGTCCCAGCCTCAGGCCTGAGCTCACACTAACGGAGCCTCGCTGGCCTCCAAGTTTAGAGCTCCTGAAGTGGAGGCCCGACCGCCACCTGAGACCAAGGATGCCGCAGATGCCGCCCCAGACAATGCTTGTGGGGACGATGCCTGCACCCTAGAGTGTGAGCATTTGGTGAGATGAGAGGGGGCGGGGTCAGTTGGGGCAAGGGAGGAGGATGCGAGCCCAGGCCTCACAGGGGGAAATGAGGACGAGAGGGAAGAGCAGAAAACGGGGTGGGATGGGAAGAGGCAAGCTGCTAGCAGTGAGTGGGATTCAAAAGGGCCCCTCAAGGCTGATGATGAGGCTGGTAAGTAAGAGAGGCTGCTTGATTGCTGTCGGGATGCTCCAGGCAGCTAAGGCTGAGCCTCCCAGCAGCGGCCCAAGGAAGGAGCACACCTGAAAGTGGAGCAGGCACGAGAGTGCAGCAACTCCCTCCCCATCCAAGCTTTGCGGCACTGAGGTTCCTTCTGTCACTGCTCAGGCCAAGGCAGGTCTAAACAGTCCTGGGCGGGTCCTCTCCCTCTCACAACAGTTGCCTCAAGGGGACTGCCAAGGTGAGTACAGCCCTGCTGATCAGGTTTGCCATGCTTCTGCCAAAAATATTCTTCCCAGTTCTCGTGAGATGCAGCCCATCTCTTGCCAGCAACCCTTCATCCAGGAAGCATAGACTGTGATCTCAGAAGCATTGGTGCAGCCAGTTGTTCACTCAGAGTATTCTCTCTTGATGAAGTCCTCTGCCTATCACTGGAGGCAAAGATAAGAACACCACCTGGGCCCCAAGAGCTTTCACCTTCCTACCCAAAGCCTCATGGTCAGAAATGACCTGCTCATAGCTGGGCCTGGCAATGTCATTCGTTCCCACGTGAATGAGCAGGAAAGGATAGTGATCTGTGGGCTTAACCAGCTTTGGCAGTCTCTCTGTCACATCCCGGATCCTTGCACTAGAAAGACAACACACCTCATGAGCAAGCATGCTGGGTTGGGACACAGCAGCTTCCACGCCTCTTAGCAGAGAATCCCCAACCACCACCACCTTTCTCCTCTGCCACCCCTATAGGGTTGAGTCTCCCCTGTCTCCTGGTGCAATCAGCTAGGAGATATGCAATTGAGCTGCTCCTCTCCCAGACACCTCTGCCTGCGCCTGCTGATCACTGGTGAAGGCCATGAAGGGGGAAACAAACACAGAAGAGGCGGCCTTGGACTTAATCCTATGTGCTGCCCAGGACCTCATGCAAGATGTAAGCGTTATCGAACTGACAGAGAACACTGACAGGAGGACAGATGTATCCAGTTTAACAAACATAATTGGAAAGTTTCCAAGGAAGTCCAATACAAATACTGTTGACTTCAAAAGAAAGGGCTTCTAAAAAACCAGGGGTCTAGTAAAAAGGAAGCTGAAAGGGAAAGTCAAGGGGGTCAGATCTTTCCAAGGTACTTGGAGGTTATTAAAAACCATAGCAACATCAGTTCAACTAGAATGTGTCCCACTAGCAGCCCAATCCTATCTAAATCCCCCCGCCGATGCAGCTGTGCCACTGGAGCTCACATTGCATCCTGCATGGGGGGGGGGGGTTTGAGTCCTGGAGGTCTCCTCTGAGTAAGGTAACATTTGTTCCCTTGCCTGAGGGTAAGCCTCCACTTCCCAAATGGTCAGCAATTTTGCTGGTGCAAGTCTGAGCAGACCCAGGAAGATGGATTGAGGTTGGGAAGGGGATAGGATACTGCTGCCACCAATACTGCTCCCTTCCTGGTCTCAACGCATCCCCCTCTGCGCCGCCCCAGTTTCTGCTCTTTTCCTCCTCCATTCCTGTGCTGACTTACTGGTATCGAGGCTGTTCCTGGTTCTGCAGCTGCTTGCTGTGGCAGCCCAGTTGCACTCTATGGTGTATCGCCGTTTGCGACAGCCATAAAACACACTATGCTGCCGGAACACAAGTTCCGGCAATGCAAAGGCCAATAGGATTGGGCCGTAAGAATGCAAAACCCCACCAGATCCAGGAGGATCCCACCATGGCTCATAAATGGAATCAAAGAAGCTATAAAAGACAACATTTCTTTCAGAAAATTGAAGTCTTTCCCAAATAAGAAAAAAAGGAACACAAATTCAGACTGAAAAAGAGAATATGAGGAATGTATGGCTAAAAACAGCAAGGCAAACAATAAAAGTTTCTTTTCAAAATCAAATGCAGAAAACTTGCCAGAGAGGCAGCTGGACCATTAGATAAAGAAAGAATAAAAAGAGAAGCTTAAATATGATATGGAGATTGCAGAGAAGTTGGATGAATTATTTGCCCTACGCGTTTTGTAGTGAAGACAGATACAGATATCCATGCTAGGGAGAGAGACTGAAGAACTGAGTCAAAAAGAAATGACAAAGGATGTCACTTTCACTCAAATGTGGATGTAACTTGTCCTTTTAATCAGCCTCTGTGCCAGAGGACTGGACAGTAGAGTAGCCACTGTAACACCAATATTTAAAAAGGGATCCAGGAAATTACAGAATGGTCAGCTTATGGCGCAATCCTGTCTGCGTGCGCTGGCCACCCTGCAGCTTATGGGTGTTGCAAACATGCCGTAAAGCATGTTTCTGACACCCAGAGAGTAAGAGGGTGCTTACAGCACCGACCTCGGCGCTGACGCCACTCAGATGGGGCATGGGGAGGGTGGAATGAGGTGGAACGGGAGGGGGTGACTGGCTCGCTGGGCCCAGGAGGGGGGGGGATCCTCAGCAGACTGCTCCACCAAATCCTGTCCCACGTCCTGGGCCTGATGAGCCCTACACGGGCTCCTCGGATTTGCGCTGGCCATTTTGCCAGTGCACATCTGAGGAGACCCATGAGGCAGCTGGGACATTACCCGGGTGAAAGGGATGAATGTCCCTTTCCCACAAGGCAGCCTCCAGCTGCACCGGTGCTGGCTTAATCCTGGATAGGATCCGGCGCAGTGTGCTTTTGCATGCTGAGGCAGTCCTAGACAGGATTGGGCTGTTAATGTCTGTTCCAAGTAAACTGGCAAAAAGCATAATTAAAGATAATATTATTAAGCACATAGAAAAACAATCCTTGTTGAAGGAGAATCAGTGGTTTCTGCAAAAGCAAGTTTTGCCTCACTAACCTACGTTTTTTGAGAGTGTCAACGGGTATGTGGATAGAGGCAATCAAGATGTATACATGGACTGTATGACGCTGTATACATGGACTTTCAAAGGTCTTTTGACAAAGTCCCTCACTACAGGCTCTTCAGTAAACACGGCAGTTATGGAATTAGAAGACAGGTCCTTTTATGGACTGGTAAATGGTTCAAGAACAGGAAGCAGAGACTTGGAATAAAGGGGCATTTCCACACTGCTGCAAAGTAAGAAGTGGGGTATCCCAAGGATTTGTATTAGGAGTGGTGCTTTTTAACGTGTTCATGAATGATCTGTGGTAAACAACTAGGTGGCCAGGTTTACAGATTATACCAAACTACACATGCTTAAAAACAGAATATGATGTGAATTGCTCCAAATGGACCTCTCTAACTGGGTGAATGGGCAACCAAATGGAGCAACTATCGCTATTCACTCCAGCACAGTGTCTCTTATAGTGGCTGTTCGCTGGTGTTTATTCTGCCTATATTTTTAGATTCTGAACCCTTCTGAACAGGGGATCTTTTTTTAATGCTCTATAAACCACTTTGTATGAATCTTTTTGCTGAAAAATAGTATATATTGCATCCCCCGCTTCCCAAGATTAACACCATGGGAAGGCGAGGATCACTCTGGCCCCTGCTATTGGCCAGAGAATGGAGCTACTGCAGGGAGCTCTCCTCCCTCTCTGTGCCTGAAAAGAACTTGGCTCCAACTGCCAGTTGCCTGTGGACTGGAGAAGCGAGTGGAGCCATTGGCCCAGAGGGCTCTGGGGCGTTTTTCTTTTGGTGTTGAAAGGCCTCCTGGAGACCATTTGGATCTATAAATAAATAACGTTGTGAGCCATCTGGAACATACCTCCCTTGCATGAGGGAAAAGGTGGGATACAAATGCTTTAAATAAATAAAAATATTTGTAATAATAATAGTAATAATAAACCTTGTTCAATGTAAATAAGTGTAAAGTGATGCACATTAGAGTAAACAGCTTCACATATACACCAATGGAGTCTGAGGAATCTGTGACAAAGCAGGAAAGAGACCTTGGGGTTGTGGTGGATAGCTCAATGAAAATGTCAATCCAGAGTGCAAGTGCGCTGTACAAAGGTAAAGGTGACCCCTGACAATTAAGTCCAGTTGTGTCCGACTCTAGGGTGTGGTGAGGACTAATTCCACGGTGGAATCATTGGAAAAGGGATTGAGAATAAGACAGCTAGTACCAGAGGTGTAACAAGGGTGGAGCGGAGGCAAGTAGTTCTGCAAGACTCCGTTACACTGGAGTCAGTGGCCCCTCCCCCTTGCTGTTGGAGCCATTCTGGCAGCAAAGGCAACACGCAGGACACTCCCCTGTTGCTGCTGGAATGGCTCCAACAGCAAGGGGGAGGGGCCGCTGACTCCAGTGTAACGGAGTCTTGCAGAACTACTTGCCTCCGCTCCACCCTTGTTTCACCTCTGGCTAGTACTATAATGCTCCTATAATGTTCTATATGGTATGGTCCCATTTGGAATACTGCATACAGTTCTAGTAACGACACCTCATGAATGATATCGTCAAGCTGGAAAAGTTGTAAAAAAAAAAGGGGGGCAATGAAAATAATCAAGGGTCTTGAACATGTTTCTTACAAGGAAAGGTACAATATTTGGAATTTTTAGCTTGTTGAAAAGGTGATTAAGACTGTACAGACTTACCCGGAAGCAAGCCCGATTGAACTCAATGGGTCTTACTTCTGAGTAGACATGACTAGGATTGCGGTGGGGAGGACATGATTGACAGCGCAATCCTGTCTATGACAGGACTGGTGGAACTATCATTCCGCTGGCGCCAGGTGCTGCAAATGTGCTGTAGGGCACGTTTCCCACACCTGGAGAGTAAGCGGCGCCAGCGCTGTTTGCTTGCCGGCTGCAGGTAAGGACTGCGGTGGGTGGCGTGGGGAAGGTGGAACGGGGTGGAACAGGAGGGAGATTGGGAGGCTGGTCCTGGGAAGGGATCCTTGGTGGTGTGCTCTGCCAAATCCTATCCCCCTTCCCAGGCTTGGCCAGCGTTACATGGGCCATTTTGCCAGCGCACATCCGAGTTGACTCATTGGGGCGGCTGGGCCGTTTCTCGGGGTAAAGGAACAAATGTCCCTTTACCCCGAGGAGGCCTCTGTCTGTGCTGGTCCAATCCTGGATAGGATCTGGCGAAGCGTGCTTTTGCACAATGCTGGAGCTGCTGCTGGAGCTTACCCAGGGGCAAGGGAACAAATGTCCTCTATGAGATACAGTCAAAAGTCCTCTATGGCAGTGGTTCTCAAAGTTCTCCCTGCTAACTCTGAGTGTTTGCGGGGGCAGGGCCAGTGGCAGCAGCAATCCCAGGGATCGCCGCTGCCAGGAAAAAGGCCCTGAAAACACTGTTTTCGGCCTTACTGGGGCTTGGGGGGGCTTTGGGAAGGCCTGTGAGACCCTCTGCAGGCCTCCCTGATCTTTGGATCGCCAAAAAATAGCAATTTTCGGGCACTCAAATCGCCATTTTTCGGCAATCCGAAGATCAGGGAGGCCTGCAGAGGGTCACACAGGCCTCCCCAAAGCCCCCTGAAACCCCGGTAAAGCCGAAAACGGCGGTTTGAGGCACTTTTTTGGCAGCAGCAATCTTTGGGATCGCTGCCGCTGCTGCCATGCTGTCCCCGCCCCTTAAGGGGGCAGGGGGCAGCTTTTATTCTCAATGGTGGGTCACGACCCACCACTTTGAGAACCACTGCTCTATGGGATACAGCAGAAGCCGCGTTGGCACCACTGCATCGCTATGCGGAGAGTTCATTAGAATTGGGCTGCCTGTGACTGCCTGTGAAGAAGAGGTTGCAGAAGAATTCTGTAAAGGACAATGACTGAGTTTCCCTCTAATGAGGTTCCCTCTAACCTTTATCTCAAATCTCTTTCTCTACTTACATCTCATGTAAACGTCTTAGTATGGAGAAGACAATCCTAATACAAAGCTACAAGAACATTCCTGATATTGATAGAATAAAGGCAATAAATACCAGGCTATGTGAGCTGACCTCCTTATGCTTTTTTGTTGTTGGAAGTGGGTCACAGCATTTTACCTTATCCTCCCATTTTGGGGGCTATTTGCTGTATCAATTTGTGCTGCATTAAAAAAAAAAGGCTCAACATGCCTGTAAATCCTCTGAGCTGGGATCCGAAGTCATAAACTGTTACTGATTTTGGCTCTCTTCATTCTGGCAGTTTTTTCACATTATCAGAGAATGTGTTCTGTGCTACCATGAGGACACTCCAGTGCCGTTGCATATTGCCAAGATTGAAGCCCCATTCTGTATGACTGCAGAGATAAAGAGATGCCCTAAATCATTTCAGACACTATGAGGGTAATAGATTGCTCCTATCCAGCTAGAAACCATGGTTTTCACCACCAGATGGCTGCAAAGATGCCTAATCCCATGACACTAGGGACACTTGGCTCCATGCAGTTGCTTTTTGCCACCAGAGACGAGCTTTTGGAATTGTCCCGGACATGTTGATTTAAGGCCCTGTCTTGCACTAACTCCTACACAATTGTTTCTGTATGCAATTCCAAACAAAAAGTAGTTTAGGGAGAGACACACAGGAAAGCCAAGTTTTGGAGCTTTTTATGCCAGTGGGATTAAAGAAGGTGGCATGCCGCAACAGGAGAGAAAAAAAAAGCCAAGTCCTTTAGCATGTCACTGCAAGCTCCCCACCCACCTCCACAAGCAGTGTCCAGATTCCAACTGTTAATTGCCCTGATTCAACATTCATGGTTTGGTGCACCACTTAGATGAGAGTTACTGAGCTTTTTAAGTCAAGAATTGAATAAAAATAAAATGTTTGGCTTCTGTTTCTACTATACCGTTCTTTTCAGCTGGGAAGGAAACAGAGCGTTTGAACTCATCAGCCATTTAATGACCCCAACTGAAGACTGACTGTTCCAGCATCACTGACCTTGGCTGTAAACTCCAATCTCCTGTCACCTCCATTAGAGCATTCTATATCTGGCCTCCTGCCCTCTTAGCCTTGAACAAGTTACATATGCTTCTAACAACCCTGAGTGAGGGGCTCACGTTACATGCCAAAGTATCAGCAGCTGATCAAAGCTGTTTGCAGGGAAGAAATAGGGACTAGCACTGCCACTGCTCTCTTCTTTGATTACTCAACTCATTGTCCATGATATGCTATCACACCTATGGTATTGCAGGAACAGCAGATTTAATTCCTCAGAGATCATCATGCTCCAAGAATCTCTACGTGACAGCATAGCTTGATGCTGAAGGTCTTAGGACAAACAAATCCTTTTGACCAACCAACCACTCTTGCAAATAGGATGAGGAGTCCTTTTAAGAAGGGGCACTGCTTAAATTCGGAGCTGAACTCAGTGGGACTTGCTTCTTAATCTTAGATATGCCTAGGATTGCACTGTAAAGCATCTAAAACAAAAGAAAAAGTCACAACATCACAGGCCATGGGGCAGAGTTGAAAATTTCTTCTAGTAACATGGATTCCCACAAGTTGGGACTACCTAGCAGAGGACCAACCTGTGGGAATCCATGTTACAGAAAGAAAGTTACTTTGTGCGTCAGAAGAAGGCAGCTCACCAAAATGCATTGGGCCAAAGATATATTTTTATAGTAAATGCTACATATACATTTTTTCATACTTTTGGGGACTCTTTTTGTCTTACACTACAGCAGAGGTGAAACAAGGGTGGAGTGGAGGCAAGTAGTTCTGCAAGACTCCGTTACACTGGAGTCAGCAGCCCCTCCCCCTTGCTGTTGGAGCCATTCCAGCAGCAACAGGGGAGTGTCCTGTGTGTTGCCTTTGCTGCCAGAATGGCTCCAACAGCAAGGGGGAGGGGCCGCTGACTCCAGTGTAACGGAGTCTTGCAGAACTACTTGCCTTCGCTCCACCCTTGTTACGCTTCTGCACTACAGCTGGGTACGACCCTCTTTTTCTTTCATTGTCACTATTCCTGTCACAATATCTGACCATGAGCCTTTAACTCTGAGAGAATCAACAGTTCTGGTCTTCTTTAATCATGTATCTGCAGAGAGTCTTTATTAAAATTGTGAGGGATTTCTATATGACTAACAGCGCAATCGAGAATGGGAGGCCCCAGAAGGGAAAAGGGATTCAAATCCCCATCCAAAAGAGGAATTCAAAGGGGATTTGAATCCCTTTTCCGTTCTGGGGCCTCCTGTTCTCGTTGCGCCGCTGGTTAAACCGGCACAAAAGTTAAGTCGGATTGCGCTGTAAAGAAGCCCATTTTTTTTATTTTGCACTAACTTGCACAAGCCCTGGTTAAGCCCTTTTGCACAAGACCAGAGGCGTAGCTAAGCGCCCCCCCCCCGGTGATGTCACACATCACCTCAGAGGCGCAGGGCAGGCGGGAGGGCCAAAACAATTGCCCTATCCGCTGCTACCGCCCGCTCTTCTCCCCGACGAAACGGTGTGATTCACGCCCCCGTTGCCCGCTTTGTCGCACCCCCTGCATGCCATCTGGGGGCCCATCACCCCCTTCCAGCCACCGCTTCTGTACAAGACCAGTACCACCAGGGCTGGCCCATCCATGAGGCCAACTCAGGCAGCAGATGGGGGGGAGGCACCCATCTCTGACTGCCTACTTGCCTCCACTGCTCCTCCTCCTTCCGTTATCTGGATAAAGAGAGGAACAGAAAGGAAAATGAAATGTGATGGGGAGGGGAGTGCTGAGCTAGAATGTTGGAGAGCAGAAGCTGGCACATCATCGGGTAAGGGTGAGCATTTGGCAATGCTGCCTCAGACTTCAGGAGGTCTTGGGCCAGCCTTGAGTACAGCAAGAGCCAGCATGATGTCTATTTCTAGTAACATGTTTGAAGTAAGAAATGCCTGAAAAAGCAGTTGCAGGGGGCTACTTTACAATGGCATTTCACTTTGTCTATTACTGGAAATAGCAAACCATAAGGTAAATGCATGTGCAAAGCTAGATTTCACATAGATTTTGGCAAAACTATACTGAAGTCACCAGTGGCACTTCAACCATGTCAACATTAAACAGAGAGAGATGTTTGATAGGGAAATAAAACTCAATGCAAAAGTTGCTTATACTTTGTTTCTGCCACAAATCTCAGCAGGCAACAGGCATGGAAAGTTCTTGTGAATGCAGCTCATGTTTTAATTAGAGAACTCAAGTAAAAAATGAATTTGACCTACAATGAATTACAACATAGCACAGTCTGTTGCCTCAATTTCTCTGCTCTGGCTTTTCTACCCTCAACATTTTCTCTGATTGCTTCTTTCTCAGGCTTTATGAATGTGTATTTACCTTCCCTTCTCGGTGCTGGCTCGGGTTTGTTATTGTGGGGTCACTAATGAGTACATATATGAGAATGCCAATTTACTGAAGGGTGGCATGTGATTGATAGCTTGGTTACTCTGGTTTGTTAGTATAGCAATATACTGACTTCCTTTCAATGAAGGGGTAGTTATTTTGGGATGACAAACACAAGGTATTATACAAATACTGAAAACAAGTTTTGTTTTTTAACAAAAGAAAAAAGGATATTGTGATGGTGGCTTGAAAGACGTTAAGGCACCAGTGTCATCCTGTATTTGAAATGTCTTCATCATCAGCTCTCCATTTTTAGTGGTGGTAAAAGGGGATAAAGCCAGGGTGTGAATCTTCATGACCTACAGGCCCATTTGCTTTCCTTGGCAACAGCAGCCGCCGGGGTGCAGCACGCGCATGTGGGAAGCTGTAACCTGGGGTCAGAGAAAACCACTGGCCCTGGATAGACATTGGCAGTTGCTGCTGCGAGTCAGAGATGGCCCCCTTCAGCACTGAACAGATTTTTTTCCCCAATTTTTTCCCTCAAAATATTTTTGCTCCATTTACACTGATCAGATATCACATCCTGAAACCCAGATATTTTTGTAGGATAGTTTCCAAAAGGAGAGGAATTTCAAAAGCAAGTCCAAACCCACCCTCCCAAGCAGACAGAATTTCCGGCCGTTCTGCACAGCATCTCAAAATTCTACTCCTTTCTTCTCAAGGAAAATAAAAGTGAAAGGCAAATTTCTGGGTAGCCTTTTAAAACCACAAGTCTTCCTCCTTATGTGTGCTCTCTACTAGTTCAGCAGAAAATTGGAATTACGTGAAACTTAGTAAATGGTGATTCTGGCAGCCAAAAACATAACAAAAGCTTTAGGGGCTGAAGTGGGTATGAGTTTTTTCCAAAAAATGCCATAGCATATGGGCTTCAGGGAAATCGCTCTTTTGCTCGAGGTCTGCTCTAGAAAGTGGTGTAAAAAACTCTGGATGGGAAACTCACTGAACAGCTTGCATCACTGTGAATGGACTATAGATGGCAACTGAAGTGTCTTGAACTGGAACAGTAAGAAAATCATCACAACACACACTGAGATTTGAAACAAATCTTTCCAGTTCTACAGGGCTTGTGTAGTTGTATAATTTAGAATGCCTTTTGGGATGTGCAGGTAAATAGCATATATACAATCAATAGTACCAATTCATGTCCTACATTTTTTTTCCTTTGGGACCATGATTCCAGCACTGAATAATTTTCTGTCTGGCAAGGGGTTTGGGGATTTAGAGATCAGATAGCACAATAATGTAAATACAGTTCTCTGTGCAGAAGAGGTTAAAATCTAGCAGACTGCATAGAGCAATGATCTTTCTTGGACTCTGGGACTTGTTGCATCTGCGAATCCAAGGTCTCAAATGTTTTTCCTTTCTCTTCAGGGGTCTGGAAATATGGAAATTCGGGGTTCTGATTCTTTCAGCTCCAGCAGGAGGTAAAGAAGCAAAGGAAAAATGAAGGAAGAAATCTGCAGATGAAAGTCTGAGGCCGTGTTTTCCTTTCCAAAGTGCTGCTATGTTCCCATAAGCTTGTGGCTTCCTGCATCCTGCTGCAGCTTTAAAAAAGATCCTTTCTATGATATCTTAAGAGGCAAATGTCCAGTACTAACAGGAGGCCTTTTGTTCTCTTCATTTCTAAGTGGACTTTAACCCAGTTACTACAGAGTGAGTCACTGTATAAACAAATAAAACAAAAGCTCTTCTGTTTTGTCCCCCTGGACAGGTCAGGGACATGTTAGACTCTGCTCCTCTGACCCTCTTTGCCGCCTGGAAGCAGTAACTACGGATGGCATCACACTGCACTAAACAAGAAACATGCTTAATTACTGTTCTTTTGTTGAAAAAAGTCTTATCTCCTCAAAGTTTTCCCTTTTAATTCCATCACTATTGATATTCCAATAGAGTGGGGATTTTCTTAGCCAAAATAATGTGGGGTAAAATAAGCTAACCAAAGGAAATGGCCAATATTTTAGGAAACATAGTATGGAAAAAAACACATGCCTATAATATTGACTGTAGCTGTGGAAAAACTTGTTCAGTGAATGTTGGAATAGATTTGTCACAAAAAAGGTACGTTAACATTGGACAAAGTATTAGATAACTTAGATATTTTGTCAGGGAAAAGATGCTGGCTCAGAGGATATGGGTTGAAAAGCTGGAGAAGGAAGTAGACGTGAGCCCTTTTGGTGCCAAATGTAAACAAGACACAGCAAAAGGATGCTTGAATCAGAACCAGGAAATACTTCCAGGCCTGCTCTCTTCATGCTATTTGATAAAACTGGATATCTTTCTAATGTAATCTATGCACACTTACAGTTCTTAAGAGTAAGGCTCATTGAACAAAGCAGACACCCATTCAATTTGACTGTAAATACCTAATAGTACCTAATTAGCTAAGTACCTAATGACTTGTGAGAAACTGTAGGAGGGTAGTCATTTAGTGTATCTAGAAAAAGCAGTTCCCAACCTTTGGAGGTTCATGTACCCCCTACGCGGGCCTCCGGCTGCCCTGCGTACCCCCGGACTGGCTGCCTCCACGTACCCCCTGTTGCAGTGGTTTTTTCCAGGTGGCGGGTTCTCCTGCTTGCGCCTCAACTCGGAAGGAAAGGCTACAGCCCTGCCGAATCAGCAGGGCTATAGTCTTTCTTTCCAAGTTGCAGCTCAAGCGGGAGGACCCGCCAGCCCACCCCGCAACCCGGAAAAAAAGGCTACAGCCCTGCCGATGTCCCCAGTAGCTCCTCCTACCTGTTCTCCTGGGCGCCGCCACCTTGGATCTTGCAAAATCTCACGAGATCCAAGATGGCGGCATCCAGGAGAACAGGTAGGAGGAGCTGCCAGGAACATCGGCAGGGCTGTAGCCTTTTTTTACGGGTTGCGGCGTGAGCGGGAGGACCTGCCCACAACGCAAACCGGAAAAAACACCCACTAACAGCTGCCCATTATCAGATGCTTATCACAGCTAGGGTAGCATCCCTAAGGGATGAGGGTGTAAATGTTACAGAGCATCCAGAAGGGGAAAGGGTACAATTTGCGACTTCCCCCTCCCCAGGTCGCCCCTGGGATGATCTGGGGAGGGGAGTCACGTGACCCAGAGGAGGCTTCTGGAGCATGATTTAAGCATGTTTACAGCAAGAACACACAGCGGTTTCACTCTAAAAGGTAAAAAAAACCTCACTATTTCTCAGTTTTTTCTTTACTGTATTTTTTTATTGGACTCCAGTATACGCGATCCTCACTATCCGCGAGGGGGTCCAGAATGGAACTCCCATGGATAGCAAAGGCCAACTGTACTTAAAACCAGTGGTTCCCAAACTTTGGAGTGCTGCGTACCACCTTGTCCTCCATAGTAGGCCATGCCCCGATGCTCAATGCTTTGCCCACAAAGCACTTTTGGGAGCTTCTGAAGGCCACTTTCGGGTCACGCAGGGCCTGCAACCTACTCCATTGGCCTCCACGGGTCTCAGAACATCTCCTGGAAGCGAGTGGAAGTCGTGGACACAACTTGGAAGAAATCTGGAAGTTGCAAGCCTGGCACGACGGGAAAGCGGCATACAGAGGCTTTCAAAAGTGATTTGTGGGTCATCAGGGCACAACCCACCACACACTGGGCTGGGGCCAACCGGTGGGTTGCGACCCACAGTTTGGGAAATGCTGCTTTAAATTATATCTATACTCTGTTGCAACCAAGCACTCTAACTCCCGCAACTTGGCTTTGAGGTTTCTGTCTGACATTTGCATATAAATATCTATATACAAAATGTCTTCTTCAAATGTTGTTGGAGTGCGTCTTTTCTCCTGCAGCCTTCTAACTCTCTCTGACCAGCTGTCCTGTCCTACCATATACTCATTTCCAAATTGTACCCTTTCCCCTTCTGGATGCTCTGTAACATTTACACCCTCATCCCTTAGGGATGCTACCCAGCTCCTATCGGCTTTCCCTCAGGGGTCAGTTTAAAAGCTTCTCTGCAACCTTTTGGATGTTAAGTGCCAGTGTCTTGTTCTGCCCTGGGTCAAGTGAAGCCTCTCCTTTTTGTACAACTTGTTCCCCAAGAGTCAGGAGCTCATTGCACTGAGGCCACACACACGGTTTATGCCCAAACTGCAGACAGTCATACAGATGGCGTGCTCTATGAAATATTATAGAAAGGATTCACCCCTCTGTTAAGCTTTCTACCTTCACAACTAGTTACAGCTTGGTTTTGGCTTTCTTTGAGTGTATTTTTTTTTACTTCTTATTTACATGAAAGGCTAAGTCTTACTTTATATTTTATTTCTGTATTTTACCTTAGGGAGCTGATTTTGAGGAGGGGAAATATTATTGCTCAGACCTCCTTGCCCTATTGCCCAACTCACACAGTAGATTTAATTCATCTGTTTGCTTCCCATTTACTTTGATGCTTTGTCACCAGGACGTTTCTTTGCTGGGGTTCCTCACAAATAACTCCAAGTTCATACCCAGGACTACCTCCCTCCAATTCACTCTTATGGCCAATTAGTATAGGAGGGCCTTGTTTAAAAGGGCAGACTTCTCAGCCTCTGGAACTGAGCAAAGGGGAGGCAACCCTACCCTAGACTTAATCCTATGTACCTCCAAGAAGCTCCAACAAGATGTAAGTGTTGTTGAACTGATAAGCAACACTGACCTGATACAGCTATCCAGTTCAAATACTGCATATGCATTTGGAAAGTGTTCCAACACAAACTTTTGACTTCAAAAGAAGGGACTAGTAAAAATGAGGCTGAAAGTGAAAGTCAAGCAGGTCAAACCTCTCCAGAGGGCATGGAGCTTATTAAAAACCACAGTATAGAAGGTCAACTAGGATGCATACCACTAAGTAGGAATGGCATCACAAGGTCTAGCAGAATGCCAGCATGGTTCATGAGTGGAGTCAAAAGTCATAAAAGGCAAGAAGGCACCCTTCAGAAAATGGAAGTCATTCCCAAATAAGGAAGAAAAAGAAAAAAGGAACAGACTCTGGCAAAACACTTGTAAACTGACAACAAGGAATCCCAAAGAAAACAAAAACAAAAAATGAAGAGAACATGGCTAAAAACAGCAAGGCATACAATAAAAATGTTAAATATAGCAAAAGCAGGAATACTGCCAGGGAGGTAGCTAGACAGATAACTAAAGGGTTGTATTATGTTCCTCATTTCATTTTTGTTTAGTTTACCAAGCTCTGATTAGTAAAGTATGATTAGGCTTACCATCCATCCTGGAACGCCTGGGACCGTCCCAGGTTCTGGTCCCGATCCCGGGCTTTCCGGACCGGTGGAAGCCTCCACCGCCGCCGATTTCAAAGTGTCAAAACATACCTTTTTTCTGGGCACCGCCATCTTGGATCTTGCAAAATCTCGTGAGAGCCAAGATGGCAGTGCCCAAATCTCGTGAGGGCATGAGGCATGAGTACTGCCTCATGTGCCCTCATGAGATTTGGGCGACGCCATCTTGGATCTTGCGAGATTTTGTGTGATCCAAGATGGCGGCACCCGGAAAAAGGTACCCTTAACCTTTTTTGAAGCAGAAGCTGCGGGGGCACGACAGGCAGCAATGGTGGTGGCACGACAGGCGGTGACATGACGGACAGTGGCACGACAGAAAGCATGGGCGGCAATGGTGGCGGCATGACGGGTAACGGACAGCAATGGTGGTGACGGCAGGCGGCAATGACGGCCGTCAATGGCGGCGGCAATGGTGGCGACGATGGGCTGCAATGGCAGCAGCGATGGGTGGCGGCAAAGGAAGGGCACTACGAGGATGATGGTGGTGGTGGCGGCGTTGGCGTCCCCCCCAAAAAGAAAAAGATTTTTAAACTTTATTTATTTATTTATTTATTTAATTGTTGGGGGGGTGTCCCGGTTTAGAACCAGGAAAATCAGGTAAGCCTAATAAAAGGGAAGTTTAAAGAGGATATAAGAGATTGCAGGGAAGTTGAATAAGTTCTTTGCATCTGTCTTCACTACAGAAGACGCAGGGCATATACCTGTGCTTCAACCAACTTCTTAGGGAGGGAGTCTGAAGAATAAATAGAAGTGATAAGGGGCCAGGTTCTAAAACGTATTGACAAATTGAGCATTACCAAAACACCAGGTCCAGATGTCAGGCATCCAGGCAAGGCAAGCATTCTTAAGGAACTCAAATGTGAAACTGCTAACCTTCTAAAAAAAATATGTAACTTGTCCTTTACTTTACCAGACTGGAAGGTAGCCAATTTACACCAGTATTTTTAAAAGGGAACCAAGAGGGGAGATTACAGGTCAGACAGCTTAATGTAAGCCTAAAGAGCTTGGTGCAGATCCGAGGAGACCCACAGTGGAGTGGGAGGCTTACGGAGATGTAAGGGGATTTAAATCCCCTTTTGCCTCCAAAGTCTTCCAATCCGCCCCCTCTGCTGGATACAGCGTGCCCGTTTTTGGTGTGGCTGCACCAGCAAGGGGGGGGGATGGTAGAAATAGGCCTTCTTCAATTGCATGTTGTCAACGGCAAGTAATGAAACAAGTTCCCGATAAGGCAACGCAGCAGTATCCTCGATGATATTGGTAAATCATATTTTGATTATTTCAAGTCATATTTATTTTGTCTTCCTCTTGATCTTCTTCCAGTACTTTTGGCATTATATGCTTGCTTGGCTAGGCAAAGGTTGTCCATGTGCAATATGTGGCAAAACCAACACATCCTAGATTTTAGGATCAGCACTGAAAGCAGTTTCTCTTCTGCTTGAATCCATACATCTTAATTCCTCCAGTGTTGCCAAAAAAAAACAAAAAAACAACCATTATTTTACATAGACAGCGGGTGGGCAAAGCTACCTATTTTCTGTTGATCATGTTTCTTTAAAGTTCAGGTCTCGCAGCCATATAGTAAAGTACAGACAGTATAGTAAAAAGTATAGTAAAGTACAATGCTTCCTGTTAGTAAAGTACAATGCTCCACTTCCTGTTAGCGTTCTCACTGTTGCCTCCTCTAGTGTTCCTCAGTCTAGCAGCTACGAGTCTAGCATTGAGCTGTCTGCTTCCTTGTAACAAAAGACTTCCATTTGCAAAGTGTTTGTAAATGAAGAGAGGTGAGTCATAAGTGCGACGGGAGGGGGGAGATTTGAGTAGAGTTCGCTATTATCCACGGTTTCAGGCATCCACGGCAGCAGCAGGAACATATCCCTGCGGTTACAGGGGGACACCTGTACTTTTGAACCCATTGATGGGCCTTACATTCCACTGATTCAATAACAACCTGCCAGTAATGCTGACATAATACTATGTTTTGCTCATCCCATCTATAGGGCTTCATGATGATGTCACAATAAGCCTTAGAAACAGATTGTTATTCCTTTCCTGTACACTACTACTCCCTGAGCTTTCTGCAGTAAGAACTGTGCACTAATTCACATCTAATGTTCAATTCCAAACCACTTTGTCAGTCCTGTTCTGTCAGAGACTGACTGAATCCGACATTCCACTCAGAACTGAACAAATATAAACACCATGCTTTAGATTCATCACATGCTCAAGTGTAAATTTTTCATAAATAAACGTATTAGAAAGTGTCTTGGAAACTATTTGCTTATGTGGGCTGAAAAGTCTGGAAATAAATTCTCCTGGATTGAAGCTCATCAGACAAACTTGCAGCTCTTTTCAGAGTTACACTTTTATTTCCCTCAGACATCTGGCCAAGCCAGGGCAGCAACATTTACACCAATGGATTATTATTTTCCCCGTGTGAGCAGAGGGGATTGGAGAAAGGGAAAGCCTCTTTTACAACTATTAATTGGACAATGAACGGCGGTGTAACTGTAAAGCCCCATAAAAAGAATAACCCTATTGTATCTCTGGCTTGTTTCCCACATTTCAAAGGCTACTAAGCAGCAGCATCTTTGCCCCTGGGTTACTGAGAAGGCAGAGCCTTGTGCTTATTATGATGGTTTTCCCTAATGATCTGAAACAAAAAATGCACACAGTGATGTGCATGTTTAGAGCTTCTGCGGCCACAAGGTCAAACACATTAAAAAAACAACTGAAAGTTTGGCCCTACTATATTAAAGGAGACCCATTTGTCCAGTTCTCTTCCCCACCACATTTTTTTTTTTTTGCAGCATGAGGCCCTGCTTTCCAACACAATTAAGCAGAGGGCCAATAGGATTTGTGCCACCCGTTCTTCCACTTGGCTTCACTGCTGAGAAACAGCCTTGGTCGGCAGGGAGGTGGGAGCTCTGACTGAATAGCCTCTAAGCATTCATTATCTGGCTCCTAATTACACGGCCGACATACTGTTGCCTCTGCCTACGTGGGAACACTGCATCACATTAATCAGCAGGGGGATATGCCAAGATGAAAGGGCCTCCTTGTACATGTTCTTTGCTGTGGAAAGCAGGGATGAGGGCCGGGTAAAGCAAAGGAGATTTATCAAGTCCCAGGGCCGAAAAAACACAGCAGGTGAACTGAAACTCCGTCCCTAGACCGATTCAGTACCTCAGCTTGACTTCACCATATTCCCATGCTGGCCTCCAAAAGTAATTCACAAACCTACTTTTAGAGTATTTGTGCTACCAAGGTTATGGGGCCAATGGTCCTAGAGGCCTCTATTTGGAAAAAAGGTGAAGTAGAGGCAGCAGTAAGCTGAACTGCCCACCCCACTCCAATAAGTGGGGCCTCCTTTCATGACAGAGGGAAGTTTAACTCTCCATTCTTTATGCAGAAATAGCAGTGTGTGTGTGTGTATGTTCAAGTCAGATTTAGCACGCCCGTGTAGCATGATCCTAAGCATGCTTACTCAGAAGAAAGTATTGTGAACACGAAAATGACAAGTAGTGCAATCGTTAAGTGCTTCGTCAATCATAACGGCCCCTCCAGAAACTGTTTTTCTTAAAAAGAGGAAAACAAAAGGTGTCAGGTCAGAATTACAGATAATGTGTCCTTAACTCCTTGGTCATGGACAATTTGCACTCTCCCTGCCTTTGTTAAAACTGTCAATTAATGATCTACTTTACAAACTGATTCTGAGGATATTTGACATAATTTATCCACATAACAAACATGTTCTACAGTTAAAACACACTTATGAGTTACAACTATACCTGTTCACCTGGTGTAACCCAGGCTAAGAGCTCTTCCTTGTTTTAAAGAAAGACGTTCCTTCAAGAGAAATTCAATTTATTTCTGTTCTTCTAAGTTCTTTTGTGAGACCAACGTTTCCCATCCTCTTTCCAGCAATAACTCCACTGAAAGTTGACTGTCACTCTAGCAAGTTATTTGAAAAGGGCTTTGACAGCTCTTCACTATAGGTTAGCCTAGATCTTCTATCCTGTTTAAATCTGACCTCTATTTATATGCTAATAATGGTCTCTCATAAGCTCGGAGTATAAACACATTTACAGCACCTCACAGTTTAGCTCCTACCACGTTTTCTGGTGCAGTGACATTTGTTTGCTGACAAGATTGGAATGGTCACTTTTTCAGAGTATAGGGAATAAAGCTACCTTGTATGAATGAAATGTTAGCCAAGAAAGCACACACACAAACCAGCATGGCCCCAAATCCTCTCAGTAGCAGGTCAAGGTCCCAACCTCTAGAAAATGGAAAACATTCATTTTTATGAGTAAAAATTCTGGAAGACATTTGATATGTCGTCTCTATAAAGTTTAATGTTGTTTGGCTTTTCTATTCGTATGCTCCTGTCAATGTTACTGAAGACAATGTTCTTGGATAAGACTTAATAGCTTGGCAACTGAAGTCTGATCTAATAGATTCAAACTAAGTCTGGGAAACCAGAAAAGCCCAAGTTCTAGTTCTGGCTTCTAGCTCTCTGGATAGGTTACTCTCCATTATTCACACTGTCTCCCACTACTTGGAATACTACTATGCAGGCAGAAAATAACTGTGTTTGTAAGATGCGTTCACACAGTCTGGTAATACAATTATGAGATGGAACTTCATTTCATCACAATGAACAAACTATTGGCTGCTCTACAGTTGTTCCCATTTTGAGAACACAATACTTCCTCAAAAAGTAATATTGTTACTCCTACTGAAATATTAAGTATGCCTTGAAAAGTTAAGTATGTATACATACAACTTTCACACAGATGGAGACTGAATTGAGGGGCGTGTGTGTGTGTGTGTGTGTGAGTTGCAGCACAATCCTGCCTATGTATCCGGCAGGTGGCCCAGGCCACCCGCCGGATCCTATCCCCATTCCAGGAACGGTCCAGAGGTCTACTCGGGGGAAGGGGACATCTGTCCCCTTCCCCTGGTGTAACGCGGAGAGGCCCCAATGGGCCTCCTTGGATTTCTGCCAGCTATTTAGCTGGCGCAAGTCTGAGGAGGCCGTGTGAAGGCTGCTCCGGCCCGGGAATGGTTTGGGGATATGGCGGCCGCCATCCCCGCCCCCCGGGCCGGCTCGGCCAATGGCCTCCCTCGCCACCCGGACTGCATTCGCCGGTGCTGCATTTACCTTCCCCGGTGGCCGCAGGGACGATCCGGCAGCAGACTGAGGGCGGCCGGCCTCCGCAGCAGCCACCCATACTCTAGTCTAGAGTAATCACAAACGTGCTTTATGGCATGTTTGCGACGGCTTCAAACATCGGAGTGCTCGCTCCGCCATTCCTGTGTTACGCAGGATTGCGCTGTGAGTGTGTGAGTGATACAGAGGTGTTGAACTATCTCCTGTCACCTTCAGGTGGTTAAGTTTTCACATAAAATCATGACTACTTGAGCAAATGTTATCAAGACAGAGGAGAGCTCAAGAATTCACCTAAATATTGTCTAAAATGAACAGTTTCCATTTCTATACACAGGATTGCACTGTAAATATCTAAAGCACACTTATATACTGTATTCTTCGCTCCATAAGACGCACCACCCCAAAAATAGGGGGAAATGTCTGTGCGTCTTATGGACCGAACGCTGTAAAAATTGGTAAAATGTCTTGCTTTAACTATTAATTTTAACAGTGCTTGGCCGCTTTCCGCGTTGTCGTAACACATCCGATCTTCATCCCGCGTTGCCGGCTACATTGCAGCCCCGCCGGGACTGCCCCCAGTCAGCAGCTCCAAGACACGAGCCTCCCAGGTGCTGGACGTGACCAGGAAGCCCTGCGCAAACATTGCAGCAACTGCGATGTTTGTGCAGAGCCTGCAGTCGCGTTCAGCTCCTGCGCGAAGTTCCCAGGTGCTAGATGCGGCCAGGGAGCCCTGCGCAAACATTGCAGCTACTGCAAATTTCCCTGGGGATTGCCAGTGGGTTTCATTCTACTCTTTTATAAAAGGAGCACAAACCCAGGCAGCAAGAACCACATGGTACCTGTCCATCTATATATGTTGAATGGATCAGGGCTTCATCTTCATCTTGGAACAATAGGTATAAATTTAGATGATAATCTGGAGAACTGTATTAGGATCTGCATCATTTTTACTATGTTAATCAAGTTACCTTCTAATGTATACAAATTAAATATTTTTGTCATATCTTCTCCATGTTGTTCATCTTTCAATAAGAATACACAGGTCACACAGGTTCACAATCCAGTCAGGATTATGTGGGGGCATCAGTTACTTAATATTAACTGCAGTGTTTTGAGTATAGTGTTGTAGCAAGCTAGTTTGTGTTTGTGTTTGTTTGTGTGTGTGTGTACCATGATGCACAGTTCTGCCATTCTGACCTCCTGTAACCTGCACATTCTTAGGAAAATCTTAACCTGGAATGTGTATCAAGCGTGGTAGAGAGTCTGGCCCTAGACTAAGTGAGAGATTGGGTCAGGCAGAAATGGTCAGCACTCCCCTGGGTTTTGCTCAGACCTTGATCAAGTCCATCCACATGAACATGGTCCAAGGGGCTGCCCCCAGGTTTCTTGCTGAAGTGAACAAAGAAACTGCAATAAAGTAAGTGCTTTACAGGCAGGACTTATGTCTAGGTAATTGTGTTAGGTTTTAGTATTTCTATTTGCTTCTAAATTCAAGTGCCCATTTTTACCTACCTGATCCCTTTTCCATTCCCTTTTTGATTTTTCTTTCTTTCTTAATAAACTCTTATTATTTTTACAAGTTACTTGCCTGTTTTATTCTGATCAGAGCTATTGCCCCTGGCAGATCACCTGGGGACCACACGGAAGTGTGGGTGATAAGGAGTTGGGGATGGCCAAGAGAGATGACTTCCCAGATCACCCTTATAGCATTTGGCTTCTGTGCTATAGGAATTCCAGGAATTGGGATTGTCTTCCTTTCCTGGTGGCAGCAATTAGCTCTTTTTGGATAGTTCTTTGCCACCTGAATGGTACCCAAGAGTGAATGGAAAGGTCACTTACATGGGCAGTGCGCCTTGCTTCTTCCCTCGTCCCTGCAAGGTGGGCTGTGGCAACCTCACCAGATCACCACAAGTGTCTCTATCCTAAAGAAGCTGCTCCCCAGATACAAGTTATAGCAAGAAATTTCAAGGATTTTTACAGATGATGTGTTCCAGATTTCCCAACAATGGCTCAGGAGTCAGGAGGGTGCTGAAGGGTTGTACACTCCCTCCTCACAATCCTCTTTAACATGGTTAAGGGTTACATCAACACTGATATGAACCATGATTAATGGTCACCAGGGCTCAATTAAGCTAGTTTGAAACTCTACTTTCCCATCCTTGCTAAAAACAAGCCCTGGTAGTGTAACCAGGGTTAAAGACTGCTAGGGTGAGGGTTGGCCACTGACAGGACAGGAACTAGGAGAGGGAGTACACAAAGCCTTGCCTGCTCCCTTCACCATGGCCATGGAACTGGAAGCATTTCACAGTGGTGTTGCTAGCCTGCTCAGAGGGGGCGATGACGCGTGTCGCGTCATCACCCCACCCCCTGCACTTGAAGCCTTCTAAGACCTGGGGCGGGCGGGACCCCAAAAAGCGTCAAAAGCGGCATGAAAATGCTCCGCAGCTGCAAATACAGCCACTCTGCTGCAAGAAAGCAGCCACGGAGCAAAAAAACTGCTGCTGCAAGCTCTTCCTCACGAGACCGCTGCCGTCGCCCAGGGGCACTGCACCCCCTCGGCCCTGGTCTGGCTACGCTACTGGCATTTCAGCAGCTTGATCAAAAAAAGAAAAGAAAATATTAATGCCAGCTAGGAGCAAGACTGTTCATGTCTGCTTTTAAGAATGCCTGATGAATTAAACATGGACAAACTGCAAGAGAATATCCCTTCACTTGTAAGTATGCATTTTATTATTTGTGGGTATTTCTGATGTGTATATGTCCTTAGAACCCAAATGGAGAATGTGGATGCACTTCATAGGGATGTCTGCCAGAACGTTAATAAGGAAAGGGCAGGAATGTAATCTTACATAATTCATTGCTGCTGAGAAAGGAGAGAGGGTGAATGGAAAAAAAAACAGTTCATAAAGATGCCAGTGGTCTGTAAGCAGAAACAGCTGTTGAAGTCTTTAAAAAAAAAAAAAAAGGTCAAGCCTTCAGCAAACCCAGCAACAGGAAAGCCTGCAGTTGATCACTCATCTACACTATGAGCTGTTACCCCAGGGATCAATATAGATGCTTATGCAATAATAATAAGAATGCATTGAACTTAGTTTTTTAAGGTGGGATGAAGGGAAGAATTTAGGATCTCATATTAAGGAAAGAAATACTGGTGCGTTCAAAGGTAGTCGCAAAAGGCCTGCAAACAGAATAAGCATGCAGGAATAACCACCCACCAGTTTATCCACTCCAGTCTAGAGTTGTACCTTTCCAGTGTTTCATCCTGACTATCTTTAGATGGCTGAAATGGCAAGGTTTCCTCCATTTTGCTTGGGAAACTGCATTGTCTTAAATCTCTCTCTTTGATCTGTCCATGATGGGGACTCCCTCTGTCATAATTCACTCTGTATAACATTCATCTTGACCTCTTTAGAGACCCACATTCCATACAATCCTCCCTCCTCTGAATGAAGTTCTTCTCCTCCTCCCTTCAAAAAGAAGCTGCGCCTGAAGCACTCTGGTCCTTTGTCAACAATACTCTCCTGAAGTCAACGGAGAGCAGCCCTTATCAGAAATAACCTGTGAACAATTTTAGCCAATTTTAAAAACAATTTTAACCAGCAAGACCAGCAGAGATGTATACTATAGAAACCTTTATTTATTGCATCTGTACATTCTTCATTATTCCATCTTTCTTCCAAGAGGCCTAGAGCACCATTTTAGTACCACAACAACCCTGTGAGATAGGTTAGGATGAGAGAAGGAGAGAGGGGGGAAAAAACCTTGTCCAATACCACCTAATTTCATAGTTAACCCAAGGTTTGAGCCTCAGTTTTTCATATCTAAACCCAACACTGTAGTCATTACCACATTTTGCTCTGGAGCACAGCTGTAAGAGGCTTCTACAACAGAAAAGGTTATCTGAACTAGAACCAGAAGTTCCAGAAGCATCATTCTACTACACCCTGCCATTGCCACAGATGTAAAGTAAAAAGAGAACCCAAAAAAACAGAACCATCACAGACGGCTCTTCTCCTGTGGTGTAAACCCAGCTCCCTTCCAGCTTGGCAATTTGCATGATGGATATACATACCAGCAAATCAAATGCTAGTTCAACAGACACTTGCCCCCCGTGCTTCAAGTGGGCTGCCCACCTTTCATGTACATTTATTCAATTATACATTAATCCTTTGTCTTATATCAACATTTAAAAAGCTGCCAATTAGTTTAAAAGTTGCAAGACTGCTCTAGAAACTGATATCATGACACCACAGGAGCTAGCAACACATGTCCTTTGTACGCTGATTTGCTCCAGCCTCCATTAAAGATCCACCACATTGAAAACCTGCAATATATATATATTGCAGCTGCCTCCGCGACCAGGTTTGTACTAAAGGTTTGTACATACCCAAAAGCATCCCTGCCACAGAGCACTTGGTTTTCCAACAACAGCCAAGGATTCTGAATTTTTTGTGCAATACAATTATTATCTAGTTAAAAGTAAAGCACTGCATAATACAACTATCAAAGCCCACGAGCTCATTCTACTTTTAAAATCTTGCTGCTCCAAAATGCCAATATTGCTCTGGTGATATATTTTAGATCTACAAGCCAGCAACCACAGAGGTCAGGATTAAGCAATCTAGGTGGCATTTGGCCACCTTAATACAACTTCATATTCATTTCCAAAACTTGATTTTTTCTTTGGGTCAGTTATTTTGAACAGGGAAGGGATGCCATTGCTAGCTGCCAAAAGGTTCTGTTTGAATATTCATTGTTAACACTTTCTCCAAGCTGTCGTGTACTCTTTGAATGTTTCCCAGTCCAATGAATATGGCTTCTTGGCCAAGGGTTTTTTTTAAAATTTTATTTTACCACCTCCTGAGAGCAGGGCTTGTATGATTAGCAGTTGGATGTGTTTCCAGAGACATTACAGCTGACAAGACCCAGCCTTCCATGCCCTGATAGGAAGGCATGGCACTGTCAACAACCTGCAGTTCCCTGATGACATTCTGTTTCCTCCACAGGCACACAATTTGACTTTTAGGTCCAACCGAAGCATGACTTCAAAGCAGAAGAACAAACAACGACCTGCATGCATTCTGTCATTCCCATCACAGGTCTCCAACTGGTCACCACAAGTGTGCTAAGAGGTTTAATCAATTTGGATGCATGGAGTCCCTGACTACTGTTGGTCTTCCTCTGTTAATACAAGCAGTAAAATATCTAAAGTAAAAGTTTAAGGAAACTTTTAATCTCCAAACCAGAGCTTCTAGAAAATAAATGGAAGTCCCTTTGACATTTTATCTCTCAGCAGACAGATGAAAAATAGTCCTTCAGATCAAAGGCACAATGTATTCTTTCTTAATTCTTGTCAAAAACGTTGCATTGGTCTGGGCTCCAAAGGAAGGAAGGCTGAAATGTCTTGTTAGGTCAGTCATTAAATTCAAGGAGCCCAGAAGTCACCAGAGACCATAAACCAGAAAGAGATTCTGCCATCCATCAGAGAACATGACTTCTGACCCCTTTAATTCCCTTTTACTCCCCTCCTCACTCCTGTTTCCATAAAGGGAGAGCCCTCTGGTTTATGTATAAGATCCTGCCATAACAAGATCCTACTAGTAAAATGGACAGCCATGTGCTGGCATTGATCCTGCCTTTGTCACACTGCAATCACTGTCCCTGAGAACAGAAGTCGTATTAAAAGGGGGGTTTAGAGCGCAGCAAGGCACCAAGACTAATAACTACTCTAATTTAGGATCAACTGGGTATGTGCATGTGAGGTGGTCCTTTTCTAAATAATCTGCAATAAGGGCACTAGGAGATTAAAACATCTATATTAGAAATCTATCTAGAAATCTAGATTAAGAAAAAACGGAATTCCTACCTGGGAATCTCCTGTTCTGGGAAGGAGAAGTGGGGCATTCGGAGGATGGGTAGCCCCTCCCAACTGGAAGGCAAGGTCGGTCTTGAAGCTTGACTCCTCCCCTTGGGGAGGGGCGCTCCCTCAACCCAGTCCGGGACTGACGAGCAGATGAAAGCGCATCTCCAGGCGTTGCCCGTCCAAGGCAACCAAAATAAACAACATCCTGCAAACTGTAAGGGCAGGTAACAAACAAGTCCGAGGAAACTAGAACACAGGCAGAGAGTTCGTCGAACCCAGGAACGAACAGGTAAGGCAGGTAAGACAGAAAGAAACAGACTAGGCACTCCTGATAGGAGAGGTGCCCAAGTTCCAAGTGTCAAGGTAAGGCCGTCCCCATACCAGATTACGGTGAAGATCACAAACTACCACAGAACTGAGTGCGGCTGGCTAGAAGAAAGGGCGAGGCCGAATGCCCCACTTCTCCTTCCCAAACAGGAGATTCCCAGGTAGGAATTCCGTTTTTCTCTGGAAGTGGGGCATTCGGAGGATGGGTGATGTAACAGAGCAGTCTAGCCAACTTAGGTCGGGAGACAGGCAGTCGCGCTCAAGGCGGAACAACCTTCCCCAGGACTCTTCTGCCCAATGCAGCCTCCCCGATGCAGACTTATCAATTCTGTAATGTTTGGTAAAGGTGTGAACGGAAGCTCAGGTGGCTGCCCTGCAAATGTCTTCCAGGGAGCCAGCCCCCTCAAACGCTGCCGAAGTAGATGCCCCTCGGATCGAATGAGCAGTAATTCCATCCGGCAGGGTTTTCCCCACTGCTTGATATGCGGTTGCGATGGCATCCCGCAACCATCTTGCTAGGGACGAAGTGGAAGCTTTGTTTCCTAATCTAGCCCCCCGGAAGTTTATGAACAGGGCATCAGTTTTACGTATTTGAAGGGTGCGCTTAGTGTAGTAGCTAAGTGCCCGACGTACATCCAAAGTGTGCCACAACTTTTCCTTCTGAGAAGAAGGATTAGGACAGAAATTTGGTAATACCAGATCTTGTGATCTGTGGAATATCGAATTAACCTTGGGGAGAAAACCCGGGTCAGTCCTCAGGATGACCCTGTCGGAGTGAAAAAGACATAAATTTGGGTTAACAGAAAGGGCGCCCAACTCCGATACCCTGCGAGCAGAGGTAAGGGAGACCAGAAACATTACTTTAAGAGTAAGCTCCCGCAACGGAATCGAAGCCAATGGCTCGAAGGATGGACCTGTAAGAGCCGTCAGAACCAAATTTAAATCCCATGAGGCACATCTATGGATTGTGGGGGGATTAATGATGGAAACCCCCCTGAGAAAACGTTTGACGCTCGAACCCAGACCCGTACCTAATACACTGTTGATTGCCGCTAGCTGTCTTTTAAGAGTATTAGTTCGCAGACCCAAGGACAAACCGGCCTGTAAAAATTCAAGAATGTGCTTAATTTTTGGGCGAGACTCGCGGACCCCCTGTTTGCGACACCACAGAGCAAACGTTTTCCAGGTAGCCGCGTAGCTCTTTTTTGTAGACTGACGCCGGGAAGCCAACAGCGTATCTAGCACCCCCTCGGAATACCTGCAGCGAGTCAACTCTGCCCGCTCAATTTCCACGCTGTTAAGCAGAATAGATGGGGCTGTGGGTGTATTAGGGGCCCTTGAATCAGTAAGTCTTTTACCTGAGGCAGGGACCAATGCTGCTGAATTGACAGGCCTAACAGGGTCGAAAACCAGGGCCTTCTTGGCCAATACAGGGCGATGAAGATTACCTCTGCCCCTAGTGCTCTGATTCTCTGAAGAACCCTTGGAATGAGGGGAATAGGAGGAAATGCATAAAGTAGACCCTCCGGCCAACGTACTGACAGGGCATCTATACCTTCTGCCCCGTCGTCTGGAGCCAACGCCAGATAACGTGGCGTTTGCGTTGTGACTTGAGAGGCGAACAGATCTATTACTGGGTTTCCAAATCTGGCAGTCACTAATCGGAAAACTGTTGGGTTCAGTTGCCATTCTGACTCTTTCAGAAACCTCCTGCTGAGCCAATCCGCAGTTATGTTGCTCAATCCCGCCAGATGCTCCGCCTGCAGAGAGAGAACATTCCGCTCCGCCCAAGACATTAGAAGGGAGGCCTCTTTGTGCAATGAGTGGGATTTCGTACCCCCCTGGCGATTCACATAGGCTTTCGCCGTCGTGTTGTCCGTGCGGACTCGCACATGGCGGCCCCCCAGGAAAGGCTGTAACTGTTCCAGGGCCAGCCTGATTGCCCTGAGTTCCAACCGATTTATGGAGAACGTAGTTTCTTTCGGAGACCAAGAGCCCTGAATGAGATGTCCCTCCATGTGAGCCCCCCACCCTAGTAGGCTGGCATCCGTGGTGACCACTAAAGGTTCGGGCACTTCCATGCTTACACCCCAACTCAACCTGGCTGGGTCGAGCCACCAGATGAAGCTGTCCCTGATGTCTTGGGGAACGGGAATCTGCAATGACACTTTCCTTTCTATCGCCTGTTGATAGGGGCGAAGCAGACCCTGCAGGGGTTGCTTATGAAACCTGGCCCAGGGGATCAAATCCTGGCAGGATACCATCTGACCCAGGGCTGAGGCCAGCATCATCACACTTGCGTGATGCGCAGCACGTAGACTGGTTAAGATCCTGAGCAGAGCCATCTGGTGATCTAGGGATATGCTTAGCCTGAAGATTCTGGTGTCTATTATCAGTCCCAGATGCTCCATTCTCTGGACTGGAACCAGGGAACTCTTTGCCTTGTTGACCATGAACCCCAAGGATTCCAGGAGGTCCATAGTCATCTGCAGGTCTCGAATTGCTGCTTCCCTGGACGATGATCTTATCAAGATATCGTCCAGGTAGGGGAAGACATGTATCCCTTGTTGCCTCAGAAAAGCCACAGGGGCTACGAGGGTCTTGGTGAAGACCCTCGGAGCCGCCGCGAGGCCAAAAGGGAGTGCTCTGTATTGAAAATGGCGCCCCACGTAACAGAAACGGAGGAATCTGCGATGACTCTTTCGGATGGGGACATGGAGATAGGCCTCTGTCAAGTCTATGGATGTCATGTAGTCTTGTTTTTCTAAGGCCATTGTAATAGTTCTCCATGTTTCCATCCGAAATCGTCGCTTGCGCAGGAACCTGTTGAGTCATTTTAAATCCAGAATTGCCCTCCAATCCCCGTTCTTCTTTGGGACCAGGAACCAGATGGAGTAGACCCCGTTGTTTTGTTCCAAACGAGGAACTGGCTCTATGGCCTGAATCTGGAGATTGATGGCCTGCAACCGGAGACGGTGTTTGACTGGGTCCCTGGATTTGGGGACTTTGATTAATTTGGTTTTGGGTCTTTTGTCGAATTCTAGGGCATAACCCTTTGACACGACTTCCAGCACCCAGGCGTCGCTGGTAACAGCTGGCCATTGGGAAGAAAAACTGGAAAGCCTGCCACCAATAGGGGGTGCGGGTGAACTTGTGTGACCGTCATTGCGTTCTAGGTTCCCTATGTCCCTTGGTACCTCCAGCAGAGGAGTTCCCCTGCTGTCTGGACTTCTTCCATCCTTTTTTGAATCTGGAAGGATCCCTGTACTTGTTATCTCCCCTGAAGGGACGAAAGGAATGTTGCGGTTTGACCTTAGGCGTCTCCTTTTTGCTAGACGGGAGAACCATACGCTTATCTTTACTTTCGATCAGAATAGCATCTAGTGACTGACCAAAAAGTTTAATTGAATTGTATCATAAGAGGCATCCGCGGCAAATGCGGAAGCCAAGGCTATCTTTTTAAGACAGTTCTTGACATTTTTTGAAAGACCCGGTTCTTTGGTCGCCAAGTCCTCCGTCCAAAGGAAAGCGGCTCTGGCCATAACCGAGGCTGCCGCCGAAGCTCTGAGAGCCTGAGAGGCCGACTCATAACTCCGCCGTAACGCAGTTTCCACGCGCTTGTCGCATGGATCTTTCAGCCCCCCTCCCCCTCAGTGAGAATGACCGCTGAGGACGAGAGGGCCGCGACAGGAGCATCCACTACGGGAGCCTTTAACGAAGACATCACTTGATCTGGAAAGGAATACAAGCGGTTAAACCACCGGCCAGGTTGTCTGTTGGACGATGGGGCATTCCACTCATGATCAATCGCCTTTTGGAAGGCAGCGGGAAAAGGTATTAGATTATCTTTGGGAGGACCCTGTGGGAAAACCGCAGGAGCTCCCGACTTAGATGGAGGTGGGTCTGGTTGCTGGTCTATGGGCAGCTCTAAGGACTTTACTACCTTGGCTAAAAGCCGTGGGAACAATTCCGCTGGGAAAAGCCTGTTGGCTTGCCTCTTTTGGTCTTCATATTCCTCCCCTTCCCCCGAAAGTTCCCCCTCTTCTTTATCAGAGCCCGAGGCTTCAGATGATGGCCAGTCAGGGGACTCATGCAGGCGGGACGCTTGCTTGGGCGCAGCCCGCTTAGCAGGATATTTTTCACCAACGTCAAGGTGTTTAGTTTTACGTTTGGCTTTCTTTGGAGGAGGAATGGACTCCTCTGAAGACGCACGATACGCGTCAGAGGATGAGATAGAGTCAGAAGTAGGAGAATGGTGTCTTTTTCGCAGATGCTTTTGAGGAATTTTGGTGGTAGAATTGGTATCTGCCCCTTTAAGAGCTAAGGCTATCATTCGTCCTATTTCCTCTCTCAAGGCTGGGGTCAGAGAACTGTCAGTAGGGCAACCCCCCCTTTCCCCCCTCGTGTGTAACTGGCGCGACTGTTGGGGCGACCTGGTCCGTCATCCCGTTCTGTCTTACCTACAGGCTGAGGTAAAATGGCGGGAAAAGCGGCTCTGAGGCGATGCGATCAGGAGGCTGATGAGGGACTACAAGAGCGGCTGGCAGCTCAAATCCGCCTCCTCTGAGTCGTCGGACACACTCCCTGTCACAGCGGGTAGCCAAAAACAGCCGGGCGCTCTCGCGTCCAAAAATAACAGGCAGACACGGAGTGGCGGCAGCCTGGCTCAGGCCCGTTCCTCCGGTGTGCTTTGAAGAGGCTGGCGGGCCCGCGTCGCCTGGAGATGAGCCGATAAGCTCCTCACGCTCCCAGTGAGCGGCAGATGAGAAGCGGCGGCGGCCTGATGCAGGTCCGCCCCCCGCTGTGCTTTGAGCTGATAAGCCTCTGCAGCACCGCTAACGAGCGGCTGAGCCTGGGGCTACAGCCGTTGGGCGGGCTGGCTCCTCGTAAAACAGACGACTGAAGAAGATGTTTTTTCTTTGATCGGAGTTCTGTAGGACTGTTTACCATTCAGGCCCAGCAGGAAGATAAAGGG
Organism: Plestiodon gilberti rubricaudatus; assembly: GCA_026170595.1. NCBI lineage: Eukaryota > Metazoa > Chordata > Lepidosauria > Squamata > Scincidae > Plestiodon > Plestiodon gilberti. The sequence continues at coordinate 257,181,441 of JANXHW010000001.1, read as the reverse complement.
ACAGGAAAGGCAAAGCGAAGAAGGGGATAGGCTATGTGGAAACGAATTTGAATAAGGAGAGGAGAAGTCAGAAGGAAACAAAAATCTATCTGTATATATGTGTGGCAATAAGGAGCTTCAAAAGACGCGACCAAACGCTGCGAAGGCAAGGTCGGACTGGGTTGAGGGAGCGCCCCTCCCCAAGGGGAGGAGTCAAGCTTCAAGACCGACCTTGCCTTCCAGTTGGGAGGGGCTACCCATCCTCCGAATGCCCCACTTCTCCCTTCCAGAGAATCTATAGTTTAGCTGCATTGGTATATGTTTGACATATACCTTGGTATGTTTAAGGTGAGTTCTTCTCTACCCTAGGGTACCAGTTACAAGAGAAAAGAATAGGAGAGACTGTTTCCTCCAAATGGAGAAACTGGGTACCTCTTTTTGGAATATTTCACTTTGAAGCATTTGGGCTAAAGGTTTGCAAAGAACGTCATATTTCACAGAATCATTATGACTTCCATCTGTGCAAGAGGAAAACTGGTGAATGACTATGTGCCAAAACATTCTTGTATCTACCTCTAATAATCTCTTGACATCTTATACATTAACTAACAACAGAGATATTACTAAGTTCCTGAATGCAGTACTGGTGCTGAGATTGTCGTCTTAGTACTAGGGCTATACTCAATCTTGAAATTCTGAGAGAATGGATGAGAGTGAATATTAGCCCTAGGAGGTGCCTGTTTCTCTCATTAGTTCCTTCCTAACCATCAAAACTTTGTTGAAGTTAGAGCAACTGGTGGGCAGAAATCTATTCCTCTTGGTAATCTTTCATCTTCCTGATCCTCTCAGTACTACAGGATGGACAGCCCAATTCTGCCTAAGATGTGGCAGCCGGACAAAATGGCTGGCCGCTGCATCCTAGGCAGGCTGTGGCCCATGCCGGCGTGGCCAGGGCTCACCTCGGGGGAAGGGGACGTACGTCGATATCCCCGCCCCTCCCAGGCCAGGCCAGCCAATGACCCCCTCCCCTGCCACCCCAGCCCTCCATCCCCATGCCCTTCTGCCAGGAGTAGGGCTTACTTGGGTCGGGTGGCATGGAATCTGGGGGATGTGTGGAGTGAGCTGCGCTAGCGTCTGTGCCACGCCACTTACTCCAGAGGTGCCACAAAAGTGCTTTATGGCACTTTTGTCACACTTTAGGCTTGTGGAGCGAACACTCACCGGCCTAAACTTAGGCTGGATTGTAGCCACACCCTCCTTCATAAACATGTTTTTGCATTAGACCCACACAAATAAAATGGTATTAGATTTAGGAGTTTTCTCATGCACAGCAAGTAGTTAATTTAGAAGAAAAGGACTTGGGCTATAACCCTATATACACTTACCTCGAAGTACTGTACGTCCCATTGAATTCAATGCAGCTTAATTCTTAGTAGATATGCACAAGATTGCACAGTAAGTTATGGAAACCCCTCATTTCATTTAAAAGTCAGATATATTTAACATAGACATAAAATGATTGCTCAGGTAAGATAGCAGGTTTCAGACTTTTAAGACTAACAGCCTAATCTAACTAAACCCCTGCCACCAATGCAGCCGGCCCGCACCAGCAGAGTGCACGCTGCATCCAGTGAGGTGGGGCAGTCCGGAGGTTTCCTCAAGGTAAGGGAACTTTGGAGTAAGCCTCTGCTACCCCAATGGGACTCCTCAGATCCATGCCAGTTATTTTGCTGGCATAAGTCCAAGGAGAGTTAGGGAGAGGGAAGGGGAGAGAGAATGAGGTTAGGATACTGGCACACATGAGTGCCACTGGTAACCGCCACCTTCCTGCCCCATTCTGCTCACTTCCTGCTCCCACCACTGGCTTACCTGCCCTGCTGGAGGTAGCCAGCTACGGGAGTGGGCATCTGGTGATGCCATTGTTTGCAGCGGCACTCAAAATGGTCACCAGCAACACGCTGTGCACACTACTGTAAACAATTTTATGACAGAGGAACAATGTTCTGCTGTTGCAATGGGTAGTGCAGCCCTAGTTAGGGTTGGGCTGTAACTCAAACTTTACTGCAACAGTTCATAGTGGAATGAACTTGTGGGGAGAAGTCATTGCAACTTTCTTCAGTGCCTCATCAGTGAACAACTGTTTTAGGTTCACCAGAGACTGTCACCAGCTGAGACCATCATGCAATGCCAGCTATTGCCTCCCCAAAATGGGGGTGCTACAAGTCCACTTGTTCCACCAAGCAACTCCTTCCATCAGAACCTTGTGGGTCAATAGGTGGAACCTGGTGGGTAAGGAGGCAGAGTTTGACTGGGCCTGGCAGGTCAGGAAGCAGAGTCCACACAACTTACAATGTTCATTTAAGATGCACAACAGCTGCATGTGCTTACAAGTTCTTGCTACTAAGCAATACCTTCCACACATACCAGGCTCCTACACATCTACACATTCCAGAGTACAACTGTGCAATAATCAGAAAGCAGGAAATAACCAACATGTAGAGCAGGGACCTCAAAAAAGTTACTGTACACATCATGCTAAGCCAGTCTTCAAGTGATGTGCTTAAAACAAGAAGTGTCTTTAATTTAAAACAAGACTGAATAGATGCAGATTGGGACTACAGTGTGCAGGAAGGGGTTTTTAACACCTTCCTCCTGCACCTTTTTGCTACCACAAGTCACCCCTCATGAAGAGAGTGTTGCTGCAAATATTTGCTAATGAGCTTAACACAACACATAGTTTATCCCTGTGTGCTGACAACATAGGTCGTATTCTCTCTCCCCTATACACACACAGATAGGACTCACAGAATCACATGCAGGACAGTGACCCTTCTCTCTCTGTCAATGGAATGCTGTTGCCCTCGTTCCTTGCTTGAAAGTTTCCTTAGGGCATTTAGCAGACAGCGACCATTGCTGGAAACAGAATGCTGGACGAGATGGAGTCAAGCAATCAGCCCAAGAAACTGAATTCAAGAGGGGGGAGGATGGTTTCATGTCCAACCAAGTTGTATCTGTGGCTGAGGCAGGGTTGGCCCATTCATGAAGCCGACTGAAGCGGCCGCGTCAGGGAGCAGTTTGGTGGGGGGGCATCCACCTCTGTTTGCTCACACGTCTCCACTGCTGCTCCTCCTTCCACGATCTGGATTGGAAAAGGAAAAAGGGGATAGAGTGGAAGGGAAGTGACTCCAGGAGAACCCCAGAACCTGGAGAACTGGTGAGAAGAGAAGAAAGCAGTAGTTCATTGCATCTCCTCCTAGGCTGAGTTAGCCAACTTTGGGGCTGAAAGAAGCAGTTGTTGCTGCTGTCTTTTCTTTTCTGTTCACTCCTCAGAGCCTGGGAAGCCAGTGGGAAGAAGAAGCTGCACCAATGTCAACAATGGTGCAAGACAGCAGCAGCCTCCTCCTCTTCCTCTTCGCTCCACAGGAGGAAAACGAGATTGCAGGCCCTTTTGAGGCCAGGCGAATGGCTTGGGGAAGGGCTCGACTAAGTCCAGGAGGGTGCCAGCATGGCTAACAAGCAGAGTTAGAGAGGCTATAAAGGGCAAGGAAGCTTCCTTTCATAAATGGAAGTCTTGACCTAATGAGGAAAATAAAAAGGAACACAAACTCTGGCAAACGAAATGTAAACAGGTGATATGGGAGGCTAAGAAAGACTGTAAGGTGTGTCTGGCCAGCAACATTAAAGCGAATAATAAAAGCAATGTTAGAAACAGGAAACCTGCCAGAGGGACGGTGAGAGAGGGAAAGGGGTGATAAAAGGGGATTTGGAGATTGCAGAAAAATTAAATGAGTTCTTTGCATCTGTCTTCATGGCAGAAGACTCGGGCAGATACAGCTGCCTGAACAGCCTCTCCTGACTAAAGAATTAAGTCAAAGAGAGGTTAAAAGAGAAGACATTTCAGAACTAATTGACAAATTAAAGATCAACAAGTCAGTGGGCCCAGATGGCATCCACCCAAGAGTTCTCAGGGAACTAAAGAATGAAGTTGCTGATCTTCTGACTAAAACTTGTCCCTTAAAACAGCCACTGTGCCAGAGGACTGGAGAACAGTTAACGTCATGCCAATCTTTAAAAAAGGATGGAGAGGGGAACCGAAAAAATAAAGGCCGGTTAGCCTTACATCTGTTTCAGGTAAGATGGTAGAAAGCCTAATCAAAGGTTAACAGGCATGTGGGCGAAACCGTGGATATTATATATCTGGATTTTCAGAAGGCATTTGACACAGTTCCTCACAAAAGGCTCCTGAGAAAACTCCATAGTCAGGGAATAAGAGGGAAGGTTATCTTATGGATTAGGAACTGGTTGAAGACCAGGAAACAGCGAGTGGGAGTCAATGGGCAATTTTCACAATGGCGAGAGGTGAAAAGCGGTGTGCCCCAAGGATCGGTCTTGGGACCGGTGTTTTTCAACTTGTTCATAAATTACCTGGAGCTGGGAATAAGAAGCAGGGTGGCCAAGTTTGCGGATGACACTAAACTTTTCCGGTGAAATCCAGACTGGATTGTGAAGAGCTTTTAAAGGATCTCTCTAACTGAGGGAATGGGCAGCAAACTGGCAGATGTGCTTCAATGTAAGTAAGTGTAAAGTAATGCACATTAGAGCAAGAAATCAAAATTTCACTTATATGCTGATGGATTCTGAGCTGTCTGTGATGGATCAGGAGAGAGATCTTGGGGTGCTGGTGGAAAGATCGATGAAAGGGTCGACCCAGTGCGCAGTGGCTGTGAAGAAGGCCAATTCCATGCTTGGGATCATTAAACAAGGGAATGAGAATAAAATGGCCAATGTTATTATACCATTGTACAAATCGAAGCCACATCTGGAATATTGTGTCTAGTTCTGGTTACCATATCTCAAAAAGGTTATAGTGGAACTACAAAAGGTGCAGAAGAGGCCACCAAAATGATTAGTGGACTGGGGTATCTCCCTTACGAGGAAAGGCTACAGCGTTTGGGGCTCTTCAGTCTCGGAAGAAGGCGCTTGAGGCTTGATTGAGACATAAAATTATGCATGAGACGATAGAGTGGACAGAGAGAAGGTCTTTTCCCTCTCGCACAACACCAGAACCAGGGGACATTCACTCAAATTAACTGGTGGGAGAGTTAGAACAGACTAAAAATATATTTGTTTACTCAGTGAGTAATTAATTTGTGGAACGCCTTGCCACAGGATGTTGTGATGCCACCTGACCTAGATGCCTTTAAAAGAGGATTGGACAGATTTATGGAGGAAAAGTCCACTACAGGTTACAAGGCATGATGACTATATGCAACCTCCTGGTTTTGGAGGTAGCCTGTCTGTGAATGCCAGGTGCAAGGGAGTGGCAACAGGATACGGATATCTTGTTGTATTGTGTGCTCTGAGAGGCATTTGATAGGCCACTGTGAGATACAGGATGCTGGACTAGATGAGTCCTTGACCTGATCCAGTAGGGCACTTAAGAGCATAAACAGCAGATAGGTGCAAGGGCAGGGCCTCTGAGAGGGGGGTAAAGGGGGTAATTTGTACCTGGGCCCAGGGCAAAAAATGGGTCAAAAGGGGGGCCCTGGAGCAAAAAAATTGGTCAAAAGGGGGGCCCTGGAGCAAAAAAAGGGGGCCCAGGAGCCAAATTCATATGTAGGGAAGGGGTCCAAAAGAAACTTTGTACCCCCTGATAAAATTCCTCTGAATGGCCCTGTGCAAGGGTATCTCCTGCCAGCTTTCTGCTCAAGTGGCTGCTTCACTCTACCTCATTGGTTACGTCTGAACTCCAAAGTGCAAAACTATTCAATTCCACATATGCTGCTGCAACACAACATCCCTTTCATAGAAGGCAAACCAGTTAATTTCCTGCCCAGATGACGTCAAATGAATTTACTGCCCTTGATCACCCCCCAAATTTCTCTTTAATTTTAATTACATGCATTTCCCTCTGCCCTTTCAGCTAAATATATCTATATCTATATACCGGTATCTCCACATTTTGTCTTGCTTTGTTTTTCTGCCAAGCCAATGCAACTCTCTTCTCTGTCTCCTCTCCTGATTAAAGAAGACAGAAGGTGCATACAGGTTGTGTGAATATATGGTGGAAGAAAGCAGATGCAGTCCACTCTGTGTCCTTACAGCCAGTCTGCCTCAGATTGCCCTCCTACCCACCCACCCACAGTCTTCCATATCATTACAGCATATTTATTTACCGAGTGAGGTAGGGTTAGCTGAGAGGCAACGAATGGTCCAAGGCTACCCAGTGACCTTTCGTAGGGGATCCAAACTTGGGACTCCATGCTCCTAGAATGATTAATCACTGCATTAGATTAAACACACACTGGACCTCCAAAACACAGGTGCTTGTTCAACTTTCTGCACTCCTTTCTACAGGCAGGTAAGAATCCTGCAATCCTCAATTGTACTCCCTGCCAGTGAACCAGCACTGAACTCAAACTTAAAAACAAGGTTAAAAAACCTGCCTGGTAGTGTGAATACATGTTGGGTTAAAAGGAGTTTTGTCTTGCAGGTGTCACTGGGAGCTCTGATAACAGCATGATGATGTATCACTGTACAGCCCAGACAAACAGAAAAGAAATGAGAACAGAAGAAAGGGTGTAAGGCCTGGTGCTGGGGAAGGAAAACACCAAAAACAGTCCAAGAGGCTGATAATAGCGTGACGTGGCTGCACCGTGTGAGGATACTGGGCCAGACAAGTCCGTTCGAAAGTTCAGATCAAAATCAAAAACTGAGTTAATAGCAGGCCCTCTATGCATGCCTGCTACTATTATAGGGTTAGAATAACATTCCCCTCCCCCCAGCAAGCATTCATGAAAAAACTTGCTCCCTTTCCACTCCCTAAGGACAAAATACCAGATGCAGAAACTTAATTATAACTCTTGAGAAAGGGAGAGATATCTGTATGCAACTATATTATACTTTGCTTTCAGTACTGTACCCTGAGGAGATCGTTTTCAGTCCCTTAAACTTGAACCTTCCAAAAGGAGCAAAAGAAAACAAGCCAGCTGAATCTAGGCTTTGAAAGGGAGAATATATTGACTTGGTAGAGAGCAGAAGATGGTTGGAGTCGTCTCACTTAACAGTCACCCATATACAACTCCTCCCTGTCCATCCAGCCAATCCACCTCCAACCCCCCTCATAGTCATAAATGTCACGAAATCTCAAAGTGGGCAGTACTGGGACTATTGCCACTTCTTTCAACAAGAAAAGGAAGCAAAAGTTGCAAAGTCAGAGAATGGATAATTCCCAGGAAGAAAGAGTTGTCAGAAGAGTCCAATTCTTAGTGCCTGGCTTTTTGTTGTTGGTTTATTTATTTGTGGTGAGGACCTTAGTTAAAAGTTGCTGAAAAGTTGCATGGGGGAGAGAAGCAAGATAATTGAACATGATTTTCAAGGCCTGCTTTTCATTAGTCCCACTTTGCAGCCACTCATCTCCTGCAAATCTCATCACGCCCTGCCAAAGCATCTATGGCACGTTAATCTTTTCATTTAATAGAAAAGCTGCTGTAATCTTTCTCCTTTTTTCTTCTTAAAGGGCAAGACAGTAATAATAATAGTAATTGGGCCAAAAAGACTGCAGTCCTGTTCCCCTATAGCCCTCTCCGTTCCAGTTCTTTTTCAAATCTAATACTTGTTGTGTTCACGTGGATGACCAGTGTAGTGTATATGCATTTGCTTGTGTGCATGCATATTACATTTTGGCCGATAACAACCAGCTGCAACAGGAAACTTGTGTTGTGCTCAGTGTAAGAGGAAATGTTTGGCTGACTCTTTCCTCAGATGGGTGAGAGGGAGGGCAGCGTGTGCTTCTGAAGGGACAAAGCAAATAGGAGTTGAAATGGTTTTCAAGTCACACCTCTGGGTTCAGATACTGTAACTGAGTCTTCCTAATAGACAGGCAGGAACTGGTTTCATCCAGTGCATACACATAAACACTGTATTTCTTTCTGACAGACATTGTAAGTCACACTAATCAGTCCTACTTCTGCATCTTTATGGGCTAGCAAGGAAGAGCAAAAGAAATTTAGTGACACCGCCTCCCCGCACCCTTCAAAAAAATAAGAATAACTGCTTGAAAGTGTTTCTTCACAGCAATAAAAATTGTGGAAAGTCATGTTGGCCCATAAGAAAAAAAAATACAAAAGTCACATTCTGGTAATGTAACAACGATTCCAAATCTCTTACTATGAACATTTTAAATACACCCACCTCTTGTTTTACACGGGGGTTACATTTTTGAAAAGCAGTGCGTATCTCAAAACCACGTAATTTACAAATATTTTAACCATAAGAATGCATGTAAATTGTACAGGTTAGGGGAAGTTATATAACTGTCTACATCACAACATAAATAGTTAATTTTTGTTTCAATGTTTTATGACTGCCATTATTCATTTACCTTACTCATTAATAAAGAAAATACAGTTAATAAAGAAAAAACACAACAGTAAAGACAACTTCAACATTGTTTATTTAATATCCCTTATTGAATGTAAATGCTAACACTTATGTTGACGACTGGAAACTTCTGCTTGCCCAAGATGGCACAGGTGGAGGGTTGAGGAGGGAGGCTACTGGGAATGTATGAACTACAGCAACTCAAAAGGAACACACACAAAGGCAGAGATGCAAGCAAAAATGCCGCGTCAGGAAACAAAAAGTGGTAAGCGGCAGGTCCGTGAACACCATCACTGTTGTACTGCACAGTAGCTCTCCAGGCATCACACGCGACTATGCCGCTAGCAGAACTAGCTAACGTGCAGGACGTTCGACTGTGCTAATCCAAACATTTGTGAGCATAAGTTAGGTTTTTGTATTAATGAAACAAGACATTCCAAAAACGTTGAAATCAAGCACATGTAAAACGAGAGTTGGGTGTATAGTTGTTGTTGTTCAGTTGTTAAGTCGTGTCCGACCCTTCGTGATCCCATGAACCATATCCCGCCAGGCCTTCCTGTCCTCCACTGTCTTCCTGAGTTCGCTCATGTTCATGTTCGTTGCATCGGTGATGCTGTCTAACCATCTCATCCTTTGCCTTCCCCTTCTCCTTTTGCCTTCAATCTTTCCCAGCATCAGAGTCTTCTCCAGAGAGTCCTCTCTTCGCATTAGGTGGCCCAAATATTTGAGTTTCAGCCTCAGTACCTGACCTTCCAGGGAACAGTCAGGGTTGATTTCATTTAGGATTGACCGATTTTATCTCCTAGCAGTCCAAGGGACTCTCAGGAGTCTTCTCCAGCACCACAGTTCGAAAGCATCTATTCTTCGGCGCTCAGCCTTCCTTATGGTCCAACTCTCGCAACCATACATTGCTACTGGGAACACCATCGCCCTGACTATACAAACTTTTGTTGGCATAGTGATATCTCTGCTTTTTATTATGCCATCTAAATTTGCCATAGCTTTCCTTCCAAGGAGTAAGCGTCTTTTAATTTCATAGCTGCAGTCTCCGTCTGCAGTGATCTTGGAACCCAAAAAAGTAAAATCTGTTACTGCTTCTATTTCTGCCCCTTCTATTTGCCAGCAATTGATGGGCCTAGATGCCATGATCTTAGTTTTATTAATGTTGAGTTTCATGCCAACTTTTGCACTCTCCTCTTTCACTCTCATCAAGAGGCTCTTTAGTTCTTCTTCACTTTCTGAAGAACATCAGTAGCATTCACAGTTATGTACACATGAAAACAGAAGTGTGGAGCATCCTCACAAACAAGTTAAAGTAACACACAGAGAGATTTTTTTCAAAATGCAAGAACTACTCATTGATCATTTCCTTTTACTGATCTGCTGAGAATATAGTTTTCAGGGTGTTTTGCATTTTATAAAGGAAAATGTTTGTCAAGTTGGCAAGATATTCACTGAGTGCCGGAAGATGCTCCAAGCTGATCACTAACCAAAGTTACACAGGAGTTGCTGCTTCAAACTGTGGAGAAAAATAAATTATCACTTGTTTGAAGGAGGGGGGGGGGAGTTCTAACTTGGATCCTCCTACTGCTGGGATGTCAAACCGCAATTTGCTTCAGCGATGCAGCTCTCCTTCAGCCAGCCAAACATCATGCAGAAATTCTTTAGTGAGTTGTGGTTTCCAGATTCTGCCATATGCAAAGCTGAGGTCTGCTCAGTTCTTAGAACCAGTAACTATTTGTGTACATTTTGGTAAACTTTTAAACTTGACCATGCCAAGATAAATCTCACACACTAATGGGTTTGGGCTTTGGAACATGTTAGACAGTCTTGTAAGATTTCACAGCTTTGTTATTTAAAATACTTTCCCCACCCCCACAAAACCAGATACCATGTCAATATACATTGGAAAAAAGTGAAAACTGAGAAGACTTTAAAAGCTGCCATTCTGACCGCTAAATGCTCAACGTAATGAAAGTCTGGAGCAAGTCTGGTTCTTTTATTAGTGGAAATAAGTTTGAAACAAATCATACATCTGAACAGCCTAAACATTGGAGACATTTGGATTTAGGCTGAGCTGACATGTAAAGGCACACTTGGAAAAGCTATTTCTGGCCATTACAGTGCAAAATCCAACCTGGTGACCAAAAGCACGAGAGGTCGTGGGAGACCATGTACTGACAAGTTTGCAAATTGCACCCTGCTTTCTGGCTCCACTTTCCTCCATGTCTGCAGTGCACATAAGTGTGGAATCTGAAACTCCAACACCTTTTTTTTTTAAGAGTGCACATTCCTTTTCACCTCAGATATGTGAACTGTTGAACTTCACAAAGCAAATGATGTTAAACGATGAACCAAACAAAGTAGCACCTCTAAAGCAAGGCGTCTTTCTGAAGCAGTCTCTCCTTTCTCCTCACAGTACTTATTTTTCTCTGCTTATGAACAGGAGACGCAATGAAATTTGCCACAACCTTGTTTACATAAGCACTTCAAAGACCTTAAGTCTTATAAAGTTCAATATCCTGCTTGCTTAAAAGAATAGAGTAAAGCTGGGTGTGGGGGAGGAGAAAGGAAGCAACTTGTGGTTCAAAATACAAGGGCACACACTAGGGTTTAATTCTCACTCTATCAGTCTTGACGCAATGTCTCTCTTTCCTTCAGAGAGATAAACAGGAAAGAAAAAAAATCAGGGTTACCAAGTAAAAGAGGACATCAAATTGGGAATAAAAGTATTTTGTTTGGTACTATAAACTTGATTTTCACTATGTTGAAAAGACATTAGACTAACAGTACATAAACACAAACATCATCCTGTGGCATAAGAAGTGTCTGTTCCTACTCTGAAGCACCTATAAAAAGGAAGAACAAAACAATTAACAGCCCAATTCTGTCTAGCAGGGTCGCAAATAAGGCACTCGCCGCAGCCTACGCAGAATTGGGCCTGTGCCGATGCAGCCAGAGGCCTCCTCGGGATAAAAGGACTTTTGTCCCTTTACCCCGAGTAGAGCCCCAGCCACCCCAATGGGTCTACTCGAATGTGCACCAGCTATTTTGCTGGCGCACATTCAAGTCGGCCATGTAATGCTGGCCAGGCCCGGGAAGGGGGATAGGATTCGGCAGAGTGTGCTGCTGCTGATCCCTCCCCTCTCCCGGGCTCGGCGAGCCAATCCGGCCCCCCCAGAATGCCCTCCCCGCCCTCCCTTCACCACACCGCGGGTACCTACCTCTCCGCTGCGGCGCTCCACTATTCTGCAGCGCCAGTGGAGTGGCGCAGGTCTCTCCACTAGCACCGCTTACTCGTCGGGTGCCACAAAGTGCTTTCCTGCACGTTTGCGACACCTTAGACTGCAGACCGATCACTCTGCCGGTCTACATTTAGACAGGATTGCGCTGTAAGTCTGTGAAGTCTGAAAACATTAGTGAATCATTTTGACTGTTTCAGTGAGGATAAAAGAGAATAATAGTTTCCTTATCCTAAAGGACCACAGGGCACAACACTGCAACTATGGCTCAGAAGATGTTAACCCCATGACAGGGGGCAATGTTACAAATATAGAGGGTTACCATTCATAAGCTACTTTTGGGTCTATAATCTTATTCTATAGTGTAATTGGTTAAGTGCAACCTTTCCCAACTCACCACTACACTTTGCTCAGGACTAAGAAGCACAGCATGATTGAGGCTGTGGCATCCTTTTTACTGAGCTGACCCAAGCAGTGGCCTGTATGAAACGAACCAGAGGTTTCCATTCCAGTTGTGAGGAACAGGCACTCGCACCATAACCAGATGTGCTATAGTGGGCATCAAATGACCCTTTACTTGCAGGAAACGCTCTTTGTACTAAAGTTGTTTCAATCACACTATAAAGGCACAGTCTGATTCAGAAGTACAAGAGATGAGGAGAGGGGAGAAGAGGGCCTTGGGTTCCTATGTCTACATAACCCCATCAAAGTTAATATGTAAAATACTGTAAACTGCAAAGCAGTAACACCACTGCAACCATTTTTGTCCTATGATCCTTCCAAGACTTTATTTAATTTCAGTTTCTAGTATTATGATGCCAATATCTGTCCTTGATTTTCATCTTTCACGGAAGGAACCTTTTACCCTTGTTCTCTCTTTGTAAGCTCTGCACACAATCTGCACACAATCCACTGATCTCCAGCTTTGCTACTACTGCACTGCCACTCCCTCCTCTAGCACCCTTTTCCACCAGCAATCCCTTGAATTGATGCTGTACCTATTGCCAATTGGTGTACTTTGCACAGAACCATTTGACAATAAAGACTTTTGTTCTAAAATGAAGGTTAAGACCCGGAATATTTTATGACGCTGCCCTCCTCCACCCCTAATATGACTAAATATTCATATTAAAAACCAATATTCACTATAAAACATCTTTTAAACCTTCCGTCATAAAGCACTTTGGCTGGAGAGAGTGCCCATTATGGAAACGGTGTAACACCCCCCCCCCCAATACATCAAACTTTGCAACTGATGTTTAGTCAATGCAGTTGTAAATGAGCAAGATTTTGTAGATGCTGGCAGAACATTATATAAAGTATTTTGTGTGCAATTAAATATTTTTTCCTCTCACGGTCTCCTGAAAGTAACAGAGGGGGCTGCTTATCCACAGTGACAAACAGACATTTGTTTCCCCCATAAATTGAAGGAGCCAGGAGAGCCTAATTCTGTAATTAGTATTTATTAACTCATCATTTGTGACCAAAAGTAAAGTTGTGTCTTCAGGTTCCAGCTACTAGTTTAGGAAAACAAAAGGAGAAACTCTGAGTTTTAACAAATCTGAAAGGACCTGTCCTTGGCTATTGGTTTCCTGAAAATAACTTGACCCATTACCCATTTTTTTCAAACCAAATCCCAGACTCTTTCAGCCAGCTGTCTGGAAACCACAGTAGGTGCTTGAAAGCGCATGAGAAACAGTTGGTTCTAATCTTCAAGAGAGGAAACTGAAGGAACAAGGTGGCTACTTATGGCAGAATGTTATTTTTTCTTCAGTGTCTGGCTGCATATTTTCTTAACATGTGTACTCTGTCACTTTCCTATTTTTCTTGGGTAAATATCTCTGAGTTGAATGAAAAGGGCCCGGGGGTCTTACTTGTTAGGGCTGCACTCACCTTGATATGTTGTTTTTGAACTAAGCTTGTACACCCCAGATACAGTGGACACATTTCAAGGAGGGAGTGTAGCTGTTATAGATGTTGGTTTTACTAATACTGCTCCAGATGCTGAAAGAAGCAGTGACTAGGGCTCTATGACCTAACTATAACCAAATGCAAGGGGCTCCTAGGAGGGAGTAGGTCAGCCAATTTGAAGCATGCTGAATGTCTGAACTCATTTCTAGAGAACGAAAAAAAAAAAAAAGAAGGGCAAAAAGCCCCTCAAGATATTCAAAATACTGTTGAGGACCAAAGGTTAATGAACATTGAGGCCTCTTCTTTTTGGTAGGAAATAGGCAACCATACTTCATGGGAATGAGCAGGTATTCAATGTCACACTACTAGAATTTATATGAACAATCATGAGAGATTACTTGATTGCACTCTGTTCAGCCCTGATCTACAACAAGGATTACATTATAGAGCAAAGTAAGGCTTCTAAGATGGGCCCTTATCCGTCATTCTACCCATATGACTCTCTTCTCTGGACCTATGCAATGGATCCTCTGCTCCCATTAATTAATGATACTGATTCTTACACTCTCAATTAGCTCTCTTTGCCTGTTTATTATTGTTTTGTAAGTCCTCAACCTATTATCATTTTTGCACAACAGAGGACCACCTTTTCTGGGAACTTAATATAGCTATTCAGTCATGTCTTTTCTGAACTACTTGTAAGGCTATGCCCCTCTACTCCTTTACACCCTGTCCCACAACACAACACTGCTTTTAAGTATATAAGAAATTGAACTATTTATAAAGTTTTAAAGGTTAGGATTTGTAAACTTGTACAACTTTTACAAACCTGTAAACTTGTACAGCCCCAATTATGGAATTCCTTGTCAGGGGAATTAAGAACTACCCCCTCCCTCATGGCTTTTCGGCGAGGGCTCAAAACATTTGTTTCGTCTAGTGCAGGGGTTCTCAATCTTCGGAGGCCCGCGTACCCCCTACGCAGGCCTCCGGCTGCCCTGCATACCCTGGACCTTCGGAGGCCCGCATACCCCCACATACCCCCCTGCCGTACCCTTTCCCTTCGGGTTGCAGCATGGACGGGAGGACCCGCCCGTGTTGCAACCCAGGAAAAAAAGATACAACCCTGCCAATTCGGCAGGGCTGTAGCATTTCCCTCTGGGTTGCGACGCAAGCGGGAGGACCCGCCCGTGCCACAACCTGGAAAAAATCCCCTTTAGCAAGCTGTCCCTTATCAGCTGCTGATCACAGCAGCTGATAAGGGACAGCGTCTCACATACCCCCAGCTTGCGGTTTGCATACCCCAAGGGGTACATGTACCACAGGTTGGGAACACCTGGTCTAGCGTTTGGGTAATGGGTTGATGTCTGACTTCTGGGTCTCTCTCGTTATGTTTTGCTCCACTGCTTCTCTGTTCTATATTGTCGCATGCACCCCAGTGTTATTGTTGCAAGCGTGTTGGGAAGTATGGGTTCTACAGCCATGTATGCAATTTAATACGAAGAAATAAAAATTCTTAAAACCGCAGTTGTAGTTCGATGAGTTCTTTAAATACTTAAAATGCAACAAGAGGTGATACACACACAGACTCACACCAACGGGCAAGGGATCCTTGTTTCTTAAGTCAACGTTTCACTCCTCGCGTGGAGCTTTCTCAAGGCGTTCGCAGTTTGACAACTGCTAGATAAAAAAATTGTTTTTTACTTGTAACAATTAAAGATTGTTTTTAATTTCTCTTATTTATTGTTTTATATGTTGTAAATTTTTATTTTTGTAAGGCGCCTTGGGCATTTGCTTTAGCATTGGATAAGACATACTTTCTTCACCCAGTGAGTAATACATCTGTAGAACTCCTTGCCAAATGATGTTGTGAATGTGATGGTGTCTGGCCTAGATGTCTTTAAAAGGGGATTGGACAGATTTATGGAGGGAAAGTCCATCACAGGTTACAAGCCATGATGACTATATACAACCTCTGGGTTTTAGAGGTAGCCTATCTCTGAATGCCAGATGTGAGGGAGTGGCAACAGGATATGGGTATCTTGTTGAGTGTTCTCTGAAGCATCTGGTGGGCCATGGTGAGATACAGGAAGTTGAACCAAATGGGCCCTTGGCTTGATCCAGCAGGGCTCGTATTATGTTCTTATAACAATTTACAAGTATTTGTTTTTGAAAACCGTAAGCACCATGAAGATTTGTTTTTGCTGACTTCTATAACCTGTTTGGTTAACTGGAGAATAGATAGCATGAAGTATCTACTCAAGCCCACAATTCAACTGAACATAATGTCAGAGAACAATACTGTGTTACCTAGAAGGATTGAGTAGTTACCAAACCAGTTCATTTAACTTCCAGGAGCTATGACTGCAGATTTTAACCAACTCATGACTTGCAGCAGGAAACATTTAGAATGTCCATTCACATTTACCGTGATGTCGTCTGCAGTAAAAAAAGACGGTAGACAGGAACTATTGGGATAATATAGAACTATTTTAGAAGGCCCAATATGGATCCCATTTGAACTAAAATTGGAGAACTCAGCCACAGGCTGAACGATGTTGAACATCGTTGAACAACATCGTTCAGCCTGTGGCTGAGTTCTCCAATTTTTTCTGCTTTTGAAAAAATCCCAAGTGTTTGGGTATGAAACGTTAAGCAAGGAAGAATCAAGACTTTTTATTGCTGCGTCTGACTTGGATAATCCGCTCTGGTCGCTCGCTTCTGCATACCGGTAGGATCGGAGGACAGGAATCTCAACAGACAAAGTTTGTAAGAATATTCTTTATTTCTTCATTTTAAGAGCTGATATCACATGGCTGGAAATCCCATAAACATTGTTTCTGTGTATATAGTAAAAAGCCATGAAAATCTACATGCATATCAATTAAATGATGGTGACCACTCCAAGGTTCAAGCTAACACTTCTCCCACACGTTTTCTTTTTACAACAGATTTTCACTTGATTTGAGCAGGGCTGTGACATATATGTTAAGAAGGTAGGTAGCTTTTAAAACTGGGTACCGGTAACTGTAACAGGTCCAAAATTATATTATATAAATAAAGTAATTCCCATGGAGATCTCTTAGAAAATGTCTGGCTGAAGCACACTACTGTCTTGGCGGCTTTCTTACTATTCCTTCCTGAATAAGGGAAAAGCCAACAAAGATAAAAAGCAATAAACAAGATTTCGTAGTCAAACTACAGTATATACGCATAAGAAGCCAGATGAACATCAACAAGTTCTTCTTGCTGTTCAAAGCCTAAGATGATGGCAGAAAGCTTTGTTAACGAAAAGTCTCAATCAGGATTGGAGCAAACACTCTATCATTCTCAAGATTGTTCAGGATGTCACACCTGGACTATATGGTGGGATATTAATGCATTTGCCTGGATCTCCTACTAAAGGCCAATATCTCAACACCTGCTGGGGCCTATTTTACACTCCTGTTCTATAGAGTTAAACAGATATGCAGAACAGAATCTACTTACACTTTTGATACCCATCAGGAGACTATAACATAATCTTCACTCAGCTAGGTATGTGTGGCCAGAACAAAACGGAAAAAGCTGGTAACTACATATGAATTCTATCACAACATAAAGTTAGTTTTCCTTGCCTCTGCTTCACATAGTTATTCCCTCTGAAGCTGAATACTTGTCTCTAGTGTACTTGTCTCTAGTACTGCATGTCTGCATACCAAAAGAGAGGTTGATTCAGCCTCCCAGTTCTTAAAAAGGTTCCAATCAAAACCATTTTAGTGTAGCTTTATTCTCCTCCCAATTTGATGAAGGTAATACAAACTAGTGTAAATCAAAGAGTGTTCTTGCCATCAGACCCACCCTGAAACGGTTTCCAAACAGGGAAACTAAAATTACCATATTTACAGCATCTGCAGTTGAGCCAAGTACAAATCAAGATGAATAGCTGTGACGCACAAGGTAGAGTGTAAAAGTATGCAGCTGGGTCTGTGAACAATATAGGCCCTCCTTGCTAAAGCTCCTCTAATGCCTTTCACAGAGCACAGAAACAACAACAAAGGGAGGGAGGGAGCAGAATTCTAGTGAGATGAGTGAAAACATAGCACAAATCCCAAGCCGCTCCACTAATGGGCAATAGAAATTACTTACAAAGGGGCAAGCAGGGAATTCAATTAATTAGCAATGTGACTGCACTACAAGAAGGGAGAAAGAAAAGAAAACGGACAATATCCGAAAATGCCTTCATTCTGCCTTTCTTGTTACTTGTTAGAAGAAAAAGCATGCAGAAAACCTCAAGGGGGAAAATGGTTTATATAAGACAGGCAGGGCTGCTTGTAAATGCATAAGGGAACAGTCTGGACTGAATTTTCTTGAATCGAAGATGAGAGAAAATACCTTACGGTCTGCTCTGAAGGTTCTGGATTTGAAATGGAAAAAAGTCACTATAAAATATCTTAGAGCCCAAATCCTATCCATTCCCCCCCTCCACCGATGCAGCTTTACCAAAAATGGGTGTGCTGTATCCTGAGGGGGCAGATCGGGAGGCATCAGCAGGGAAAGGGGATTTAAATCTCCTTACCCCTGCATACCCTGCAATGGGTCTCCTCAGACCTGAGCTAGCAATTTTGCTAGTGCACGTCCGAGGAGAGAAAGGGGGTAGGAAGGCTGCTGCTGGAGGGGATAGGATCTCGTGCACACCTACTTTGACAGATCCACCCCCTCCCGCAGCCTCCCCACCCCTGTCATGCCCCTCCCCGCCACTGCCTTACCACTGCCTTACCTGCTCTGATGGGTGCAAGGCAGTTCAGCTGACGCTTCTGGAGCACTGTCACGCGAAACGGCTGCGCGCTCTGTCAGCAGCCATTTTGTGACAGCAGAAGTGCTTTCCGCTGCCGCAAAGGGCTCCGCATGCCCATGGCACGCTAATAGGATTGGTCCGTCAATTACGTACTTTTTAGTAGTGAACCCAATTTATCTTCACAGGGACTTATCTTTATGTATTGTGTTTACAACTGAGGTGAAAAGGAAGCATGTTCAGAAATATGCTAAACCAACCAATGCACCAACCACCAGAACGTAAACCTTTCAGTTTTTTATTTCTTGACAAAATGGGCTAAAGAGGACACAAGGAATTCTGTTTAAAGTAAATACAACAATGATAGGTGAGGAACACCATACACTCTCTCCCTGCAACTCCCCCTCTTTTATGCATGAATTCCTTGCTCCTGCTTAACCATGCTTAATTTTCAAACTTGCACTAATCTTACCTACAATCAACACTTATGGAGGATTTCCTCCTAATGAGGTTTTGAATCAGGTGTTGATTCTGATTACAAATCATGGGGCAAATTTTGGTCAGTGTAAACCATGGCTAAAGCTATTGCAAGCGAGAAAAGGGAAGGAAAGTAAAATTCTGTAGCATGCTCCCAATCCTTTAACCTTGGTTAAAAGATAGACAGATCACAGTTACATTGATCTTATGCTACTAATGCAACTTCCTCACCTGACTGGCTTTGTTATTCTCATCTGCATGCAACACAAATTTTATGGCTGGAGAGAGGGGAAGGGCAACATCTTGGCATAGAAAGAAGGCAGGGCTGAAAGGTAGAATGGTGGTACCAGAGGGAACTCTTTGACTGAGACCTAGTCATGTGAATTATCAACTCACCGCAAAGTGAGTGTATTGTTTAGATCAGGTCTAAGACAATGTGAGTGGGGATAATGATTTTCAACTCTTCTCTAAAACAGAGCATTGAGCTACCAGTGACACTTTCATGTATCTTCTAGATCTGGAGAAGATCCTGACTTACATGGTAGGTGAACAACTTCACCCACCTAAAGTTTATGTTTACAGCACCATGTTTTAATGCACATCTGGGTATTCATTTCCTCATGTCTCTGTCTACTTGTGCTTAATAGATGTTGCTTTTTTCGTATTAGGTATTCTACTCACCCTCAGCCCGGTCCTATGCTAGGGCAAGCTATGCAGTCATCGAAAACCCCAGAAACTGGTCGTAAGTCTCTTCACAGCAAACTATACATAGAAGAAAGTCAATCCACTCTCACCCAGGAAGTGCTACTCAGAGTTGTCGGAAGCCCGAACGGCGCCTGGAATCAATGCGCCCCCCGCCGGAATCGAAGCCATTTCGGAGCCGTACCGGCTTGAGGGAGGGCGGGAGGCCCAATCCAGCGCTTCCGTAAGTTCCCCCGATCGCGCCCTCCCGCCTGGAGCTCCTGCTCCACGCGCTCCACCGTTCTTCCGCCGCTGGTGCTACTGTATGCAGAACTCATATAACATTTCAAATTATGAAGCTATCAAAAGGGGCTCAAACCTCTTCTGGCCAAGGTAAAAGTCAGCACCTTGACATTTGTTCTATTTAGCAAGCATTTCTATACCACTTCACTGCCAGCATAGTGGCACCCTGAAGCAGGTACAACATATCAAATCATAAGAATTTACTCTAGAAACTTGTTAATGGTCAAATTACTTATATTTTTATCCTGCTTTCTAGACAAGAATTGCCTCCCCAAGTGTGTTACAGCTATTAAAATTCAATATACAATGCCACTGGTGGGCACAGTACAAAAATGAAAATATGACAAAGGTCCTACCCTCAGGCTTACAATCTGAAAGAGAAGATATGTAAGGAAAGGAGAGTAGAGGGAAAAGGCAGAGGAGGGAGATCAGTTTGGCAGAGATGAGGTGTTAACAACAGGGCTGCTGCAAAACTAATTTCTTCATGTCCAGTGAACTAGTTACCTTCCTCTTGATGAAGACAATTTTGCTTTCTAAAGGAGTTTTTGACAGTCTTGAAACTTTCATTCGGTTTCTCAATCTTTCAAAATGTGAATTGTCACCATGCTTATCCTGTAAGATTGTTGCTAGATTAGGTCACTTTCATTTCCTACCATCTGGCACGCCTGATTTTCATTTTGTCTGTGTTTTTCTCTATACCCATGCGTATCACAAACACACACGCACGCACGTACAGACACATACACACACACACACACCTGTCTATTGCATTGGAAGAAGCAGATTGTAATCCATGAACATTTGTGCTGAAATACATGTACAGCACCTCCTCACTTAAAAAGTTGTCGATACGTTCTTGGAAACTGCCACTTTAAGCGAAACGACTTATAACGAAATCAATTTTGCCATAGGCTAATTGATATACGTAAACAAGAGTTTACGGCATATTTCTGGTCACAAAAACATCACCAAAATTCTAAATAAAGACACAAAACACTTCCATTAGAAAATATTGAAATAAATGTGAGATTTCTGGGCCAGAGAAAACCTATGCAGACATGGAGAGAACGTTCAAATTCCACAATGACAGTGGCCCCGGCCAGGAATTGATTTTTTTCTCAACAACTTTAAAACGAAACAACTTATAACAAAACTATTTTAAGTGAGGACTTGCTGTATTTGTTAGCGTTTAAGGTACCACAAGACTCCTTGTTTTGTTGCTAGCCAGTACCTTTGTGGCTGATAGCTTACAGTCAGATGTTTGCTTGAACTGGAAGAAATCAGAGGGCTAAAAAGCTGAAAAAGGTTGGCTCTTCCAGCCAAACAGATTCATGAGGATATCACATAAATATTCAGGAAGAAACTTTTAAAGATGTGTTGCATACACAACTGAGCCTATACACCCCAGCCAGGTGTCTTTTCTAGTGGCTGTTTGCTCGCATTTCTTCTGCATCTTTTCAGATTGTAAGCCTTTTGGGATAGAGAACCACTTATGAATTTGTTTTGCTGTGTAAACTGCTTTATGAACATTTTTTTGTTGTTGAAAGGTGGTATGTAAATAAAATAAAATGATAATGAGATGAGAAAGTTTCGTTCAACACTAGTTAGTAGGCATCTATATCCTGCTGGGGCTAGGTTGATCTTCTCTTGCTGGGAAGGAAATAATGCAACTATTCAGGAGCCTTTGGCTTCAGATGGTCCTCCTCATCACTTCGGCAATCATAGGGCAATTATGCTTTCAATTCAAGGGCATGTGCAGATTAACAACTGGGTAATTACATAATGAACTACCGTAGTTACAGCTTCAGAACCCATCTTCAAAGAGAGTTCCTGTGTAGAACAACTTCAACAATCTATTCTGGATGTTAATTCTAGTCTTGAAAGCAGGACCTCAGTCCCACAAGAGAAAGTTGTATTTCATCTCTGTAGTAGTTGTTGTTGTTCAGTCGTTAAGTCGTGTCCGACCCTTCGTGATCCCATGAACCATATCCTGCCAGGCCTTCCTATCCTCCACTATCTTCCTGAGTTCGCTCATTTTCATGTTCGTTGCATCAGTGATGCTGTCTAACCATCTCATCCTTTGCCTTCCCCTTCTCCTTTTGCCTTCAATTTTTCCCAGCATCAAAGTCTTCTCCAGAGAGTCCTCTCTTTGCATTAGGTGGCCAAAATATTTGAGTTTCAGCCTTAGTACCTGTCCTTCCAGGGAACAGTCAGGGTTGATTTCATTTAGGATTGACTGATTTGATCTCCTAGCAGTCCAAGGGATTCTCAGGAGTCTTCTCCAGCACCACAGTTCAAAAGCATCTATTCTTCGGCGCTCAGCCTTCCTTATGGTCCAACTCTCGCAACCATACATTGCTACTGGGAACACCATTGCCCTGACTATGCGAACTTTTGTTGGCATGGTGATATTTCTGCATTTTATTATGCTGTTTATATTTGCCATAGCTTTCCTTCCAAGGAGTAAGCGTCTTTTAATTTCATGGCTGCTGTCTCCGTCTGCAGTGATCTTGGAACCCAAAAAAGTAAAATCTGTTACTGCTTCCATTTCTGCCCCTTCTATTTGCCAGGAATTGATGGGACCAGATGCCATGATCTTAGTTTTATGAATGTTGAGTTTCAAGCCAACTTTTGCACTCTCCTCTTTCACTCTCATCAAGAGGCTCTTTAGTTCTTCTTCACTTTCTGCCATTAGAGTGGTATCGTCTGCATATCTGAGGTTGTTGATGTTTCTCCCGGCAATCTTGATTCCGGCTTGCGATTCATTCAGCCCTGCATTTCTCATAATGTACTCTGCATATAAGTTAAATAAGCAGGGTGACAATATACAGCCTTGCCGTACTCCCTTCCCAATTTTGAACCAATCAGTTGTTCCATGGCCGGTTCGAACTGTTGCTTCTTGACCCGCATACAGGTTTCTCAGGAGACAGGTAAGGTGGTCTGGTACCCCCATCTCTTTAAGAATCACAGTTTGTTGTGATCCACACAATCAAAGGCTTTTGCGTAGTCAATGAAGCAGAAGTAGGTGGTTTTTTGGAACTCTCGTGCTTTCTCCATGATCCAGTGCATGTTGGCAATTTGATCTGTAGTTCCTCTGCCTCTTCGAAACCCAGCTTGTACATCCGGTAGTTCTCGGTCCACGTACTGCTGAAGCCTAGCTTGTAGGATTTTGAGCATAACCTTGCTAGCATGTGAAATGAGTGCAATTGTGCGATAGTTTGAACACTCTTTGGCACTGCCCTTCTTTGGAATTGGAACGTAAACTGACCTTTTCCAATCCTTTGGCCACTGCTGAGTTTTCCAAATTTGTTGGCATATTGAGTGCAGCACTTTCACAGCATCATCATTTAGGATTTTAAGTAGCTCAGCTGGGATATTATCATCTCTGCTAGCTTTGTTGTTAGTAATGCTACCTAAGGCCCACTTGACTTCACTCTCTAGGATGTCCGGCTCTGGGTCAGTGACCACACCAGCGTGGTCATCAGGAACATTCAGATCTTTCTTGTATAGTTCTTCTGTGTATTCTTGCCATCTCTTCTTAATCTCTTCTGCTTCTGTTAGGTCTCTGCCTTTTTTGTCCTTTATCATGCCCATCTTTGCACAAAACGTTCCCTTGATATCTCCAATTTTCTTGAAGAGATCTCTAGTCCTCCCCATTCTGTTGTTTTCCTCAATTTCCTTGCATTGTTCATTTAAGAAGGCCTTCTTATCTCACCTTGCTATTCTCTGGAAATCTGCATTCAGTTGTTTATATCTTTCCCTTTCACCCTTGCTTTTTGCATTCCTTCTTTCCACAGCTATTTGTAAAGCCTCATCTGACAGCCACTTTGCTTTCTTGCATTTCTTTTTCTTTGGGATGGTTTTAGTTGCTGCCTCCTGTACAATGTTACGAACTTCCGTCCATAGTTCTTCAGGCACTCTGTCTACCAGGTCTAATGCCCGAAATCTATTCTTCACCTCCACTGTATACTCATAAGGGATATGGTTTAGGTCATATCTGACTGGTCTAGTGGTGTTCCCTACATTCTTCAGTTTAAGCCTGAATTTTGCAATAAGAAGGTCATGATCTGAGCCACAGTCAGCTCCAGGTCTTGTTTTTACTGATTGTATAGAGCTTCTCCATCTTTGGCTGCAGAGCACATAATCTATCTGGTTTCGGTATTGACCATCTGGTGATGTCCATGTGTAGAGTCGTCTCTTGTGTTGTTGGAAAAGAGTGTTTGCTATGACCAGCGTGTTCTCTTGACAGAACTCCGTTAGCCTTTGCCCTGCTTCATTTTGCGCTCCAAGGCCAAACTTGCCTGTTGTTCCGTTTATTTCTTGATTTCCTACTTTAGCATTCCAGTCTCCTATGATGTAAAGGACATCTTTTTTGGGTGCTAGTTCTAGAAGGTGTTGTAGGTCTTCATAGAACCGGTCAACTTCATCTTCTTCGGCATCAGTGGTTGGGGCATACACTTGGATTACTGTAATGTTGAATGGTTTGCCTTGGATTCGAACTGAAATCATTCTGTCGTTTTTGAGGTTGCACCCCAGTACTGCCTTTCCCACTCTTTTATTGACTATGAGGGCTACTCCATTTCTTCTAAGGGATTCATGCCCACAGTAGTAGATATGATGGTCACCTGACTTAAATTCGCCCATGCCCGTCCATTTTAGTTGTCTGATTCCCAAGATGTCAATGTTCAATCTTATCATCTCATTTTTGACCACATCCAGCTTGCCTTGATTCATAGACCTCACATTCCATGTTCCTAAGCAGTATTGCTCCTTGCAGCATTGGATTTTCCTTTCAACCTCAGACACATCCACAGCTGGACGTCCTATTGGCTTTGGCCCAACCGCTTCATTCTTTCTGGGTCTACTTGGAATAGTCCTCCGCTCTTCCTCAGTAGCATATTGGACACCTTCCGACCTGAGGGTCTCATCTTCCGGCGTCATATCTTTTTGCCTTTTGGTACTGTTCATGGGATTTTTTTGGCAAGGTTACTAGAGTGGGTTGCCATTTCCTTCTCCAGTGGATCACTTTTAGTCAGAACTCTCTGCTACGACCTGTCCGTCTTGGGTGTCCCTGCACGGCATAGCTGGTGGCTTCATTGAGTTACGCAAGCCCCTTTGCCACGACAAGGCAATGATCCATGAAGGAGGTCTCTGTAGTTAAGACCTAGTTTATATTTGTATCCAGTGCCGTCCCCAGCCGATTTTGCGTATGGGGCCCGGTCCTCGGCCCCGCCCCTAAAACTAATTAGCATAAATTATGCTAATTTTTTTCGGGCGATTTAAACCTACATTTTAACCCTACAGAAGGGGTATTTTTAAAGTGTGTATGCTTTGCGGCACTTAACTTTTGTATAGGAGCCTCCAGCGATTTTTAAGGGGTATTTTTAAAGTATGTCTGCTTTGCGGCACTTAACTTTGTTATAGGAGCCTCCAGTGAAGCGATCGGCTCTCTCCAGCGACGTTCTCTTCCAGGGGCGCAGATCGGCGATCTGAGATCGCTCCTCTGCAGCCCCTGACCAGAACTGCTCATCTTAAGCTCTTCCTTTGAGTTCGCGCATGCGTGAATGGCTGTTTGCTATGCGCATGCGCGAACTCAAAGGAAGAGCTTACGATGAGCAGTTCTGGTCAGGGGCTGCAGAGGAGCGATCTCAGATCGCCGATCTGCGCCCCTGGAAGAGAACGTCGCTGGAGAGAGCCGATCGCTTCGCTGGAGGCTCCTATAACACAGTTAAGTGCCGCAAAGCAGACATACTTTAAAAAAAAACCTTAAAAATCGCCGGAAAAAGCGGGATTTTTCCCGCTCTCCTCCGGAGCCTCCCGCCCCCCCGCACCACCTCCCGCCCTTGCGCCCTGGGGCCCACCGCCCCAGGGCACCACGTCAGAGGACGCCACTGTTTGTATCCGAGTAGTTGAGAGTGGCAAAGGATCATTCTTTGATATAGGGGGTGGCATGCTTTACCGCGTTGCCCACTGTTGCCTGGCCCCGTCCTGGAACAGCAGGCGGAGGCTTGTTATCCCGGTCTCAACTGGGAACGTCCTGGGGTGGGAGGGGCCGTCACGCTGCCCGGGCACGTTCAGTGGGCTGGGTGGTTATTGCTAGGTATTTCTCTCTGGGGGATGGCAGGTCACATGCGGGCCAAGTACAGGTAGATAAGGAAAGCAACTGGTGTACATTCGGAGGTAAGCAAGGTCAAGGGGTGAGCCAGGACCGCTCAGATGGTACCGGATTGGTGAGGCTGGCTGGCAAGCCCCTTGATTGGATCAGCAAAGACAACCATGCGGCTTGGCCTGGGGGAGTCTGCGCTCAGAGGCGTCGCTCCCGTAGGGGCGGGTCTGTAAGTTTCACTCCGTCCGAGTCCCTTTACCGAGCGAGCAGGAGGCAGCCCCGCCCCCTCACTGTCGGAGCAGCAGACCCTGCCTGCTGCTTTCTCCACAGGGGAATGGCTCCGACAGTGAGGGGGTGGGGATGCCTCCTGCTTGCCCGGTAAAGGGACTCGGACGGAGCGAAATTTACAGCCCCGCCCGTACCAGAGCGACGCCTCTGTCTGCGCTGTCCAGCTGCCTCGACCCATCAGGTCGGCTGTGATAGGCTTTCTCAGTCTCCAACTGAGGATAGCTTGGAGTCAGAATGTTACGCACAAGGGTAACTTGGGGGAGGCAGACGGCTAGGTGCTGTTTCCCCCCAATTTTAGGGCCCCAACGTTGTTTGGGGGTTGTTATATTCCCTGCTGCAGTTTATCACATGTTGTTCAGTTAATAAAGTTACCCTTAATCCAAGTCTCTGTCTGTTGTGATCATTGGGGGGTGCTCAGGTAATCCAGTGTCACTTCTACTCCTGGTCCTATTAAAAGTATTTCATATATATTTAATCGAAAAGCTCAACTAATGAAGTACAAGGTCTTGTCTTGCCCTGAACGTGCTGCTATTTCTGTTTTGGTTCAGTGTGCCTTTTGTTTACAACAGAACAAGCAACATATTCTCTCCAATGTGATGTTTAAATCACCTTATTACTGGCAGGCTATAATGTCAGGGTCGCTGTCAAAAATTGAATTAATGCTTGCACATGCCATTTTGCAAACTATTACAAGCACAGGGTACTACCTTCCCAGGAAGGATGCTCTAGTGTGGGGGTGTCAAGGGGTGGCAATATCACCCACCGCAGGGAATTTGTGCCAGATGCTATCCCCTCCAATAGCAGTTGGCATGCCCCCTTTGTCTCCTCAGACTTTGTCTCCTCAGACTCCTCAGGTCTAAGGAGACCCATAGAGGACCTATGGTGGAGTAGGATAAGTAGAAGTTTGCCCTACTCCCCTCTACAATCATGTCATGGTACCACCACCACCCAGCAGGATACAACTCAAACTTCCTTGGCGTGGCTGCATCGGCCGGGGGGGGGGGGAGGATAGGATTGGGCTGAAAACAATGCTAAATGGGTATATTAAATGGTGGTTGGGGTGGTCCATTCATTAGAAGAGGTGACACGGGTTGTATCAGCAGCACATTGTGGGGGCAGCGGATTTGAGGTACCCCTAACCCCAAGTCTGCTGTTGCCACCGCCTCCCTACACCCTGCTGCATATGCAGCCCATACAGATCTGCTTTCCCGCTACTAAAAGGGAGCAGAAAGTGGATCAGTCATCTCCTTACCTTGCTTCTGGCATAGTTTCTTCAAACATGGAAGTGCAGGACTTCTGGTTTGATTTACAGGGACCGCATGAACGAAGAAGCTCCTTCATTCATGCGGTTCCCTTAAATCAAACCAGAAGTCCTGCACTTTTGCAACTGAAGAAAATGCACAAGAAGCGTGATAAATGGCTGCCTTGGGGGGGGGGGGAATTGTGCAGAAGCGCCAGACCCAGGGTGACATCAGCTGGTGCTCCGGGTCACACCACCACTCAAGTACACAACAAAACATTCCCATCCACATATGGGACTGGGGCTTATTCCCTTTCAAACTGACCCCAAATGTGACTCATTTATGCTAGCCACGTCACTGGCATTCTTTTCCATGACTAAACTGCATCATGTGGTGCTCCCCAAAAAAGCTCCTGGGGCCAATCATTGTCAGTTGTCCACCCTATTTCTTGTTGCCACTGGGAATGGCAATGCAAACCCATTTTGTGCATGCTTTTCTTGCACCATGTAGCTGGGTGAGAAAAGATTATTTATTTATTTATTTATTTTATTTACAGTATTTCTATCCTGCCTTTCTCCCCGAAGGGACCCAAGGCGGCTCACAACAGAAAAAAATACAAAAAAACCGTATAAAAACAATCACACTTTAAAACAGTAAAAACAATTAATAACAATTAATAAAAACAATATCTAAAAATCAATTAAAAAGATCATGGTGACAGTCACAACAGGAGCATAAAAACAGCAGCACCCCCACCTGTACCAGTGAGATGTTAAAAAGGCAAGGGCTCAGAAGGCTTCTTGGAACAAGAAGGTTTTTAGGCCTCGCCGGAAAGTGTCCAAGGAGGGAGCAGTTCGTAAATCAAAGGGGAGGGAATTCCATAAGGTTGGTGCCACTACTGAGAAGGCCCTGTTTCTGGCCGCCACCCCTCGCACCTCTCTGGGCGATAAGTCATGAACAGGACTTGGGAAACACTCTATGAAACTTGCTGGCAAGATTAATATGGATGTGTGATGATATAGGAAGGAACCAAAATATTAACATAAGCATTCCATAGAAAGAGCTAGCTACCTTTTAGCACAGACTTTCAGAAGCCACAAAAGAGTCAAAAGGCATGGTTGCCACCTCTCACCTTCGACAGTAGACACTCCTCTTTAAGGGCCAACATAGATGATACAACAGTACTGTAATTCTATATCTAACAGTCAGACCACTGCTGAGTTCTTATAAAACAGTGGGTTGGGTGCCATTTAAAGTACACTATGGATGGGTGGGGGGAAACGAACACACTAGGGCTGAAACTGCTTTGACTCAGCTGAACCAGTGAGACCGCAAGTAATCCCTGCCAGGATAAAAAACGACTGGGGAGAAACGATTTCTGGCCAAGCAGCATGGTTGAAGAGCCACAGCTGCCTTCTCTCTTGATTCAACTGGTGATTTAAAGGGCAACATCTGGTGTTGGTGGATAAGCAGTGCCAACTCTAACCCAATGGCCTTAAACTTCAGAAACACAGTGATGGAAAAGGTCCAAAAATGTTTTTGAGCTACCTCAGAACCACAGAATGTTAAAAAAAAAATGTTATCCCTAATATTTCTCCTCCCTCCAGTGCAGCACTGCATGGCTTATTAAAACCAGTCTTGTGTAACAAGACACAGGCCTCATCTCTACTGTCTAAAGCCCTTAAAACAGGTCTCTTGTTAACCTGTCTGCATCGGATTTCAAAGGCATTAGATGAGCATTTAAGAGTCTGGTTCTTCGTCAGTGGAACTAAAAGAAAAACATTTAAATTACAACATTTTGTAAAGTGAAAGCAGTGGGTGAAGGGCTGGCTGCCATATCCTGTGGCCGTCCTGGGTTGCCCCGGGGAAGCCCGGGAGCACCTCGGACGAGCTTCCCTGGGTGCAAGGCGGCGAAGGCCCTATAGACCTACTCGAATGTACAGCAGTTCTGAAGCTGGCGAACATTTGAGCTGGCGATTGAATGTTAAGGTGTTAGGGTAAACCGGGCTGGGAGAGGGCTTGGGATATCAATGGAGCGCGCCGCCGATATCCCTGCCCGGTTCGCCCAATGGTCACCCTCGCCGCTCGGTCTGCCTTCTCCCCGCCCCTGCACCAGCGGGTGCAGGGCTTACCTTTTCCGGGGGGTGCAGGGACGGTCCCCCGGCAAAGTGAGAGCTGCCGGCCTTCGCCCCGAGAGCCGCATGTGCAAACCTAGTTGCTGGGAGTCGCAAACGTGTTTTACGGCTCGTTTGTGACAGCTCAGAGCGGTAGAGCGCACACTCCGCTGCTCTAAGTTTACATGGGATTGCGCCGTAAGACTGCTTGGGGGAAGCAAGTTCACAAGTGTTCTGAGGCCAGGTTGCAGCTGGGCTGCTTCAGGTACCTTAGCTATTTGGCGAACAACTATTACCAAAGGTTGGTGCCGGAGCTTTGAAAAAGCAACATAGCAACTATATAGGATGAGCTTAGAGCCTGGAATAGTTGCAATTGTCTTTTCACATGCACCACCAATGACGCTCCTGGACAAGCTTTGTTCCTTGTGGCTATATTGGAGGTTACTTGAGCAGCGATGGTGCTCAGAATGGCAGCAGCACTATTGGCCTACTGAAGCCAATCAGAATTGAACCTCCATTTTCAGTGCTTTTGTTGCTCAAATAGGACTGAGAATGCAAGCTGTTGCTTTTCCACCCACATTCATTGGCAGGTAACATGCAGCGGCAACAAGCAAATTATAGTAATTGCTGCAGCTATGTGTGATATATGAGGCACCCTATTAGGAATGCATTCACTGAGTAGACTGTACACTTGCAGGCAAGGCCTTGTTAATTTTATCTCTAGCTATTTTAGGCTCTAAATAATAAATATACTGTATATCCTAGTTCCAGTGCACTCAAAACTAGACAGAGCTTGAATTACTGTTACAAGGCTATTAAAAAAGCCGTGTTGATGCCTTTTCCTATCTCTTCATGATAAAGAGACAACACTATTTTCCTAGCTCACTTTCAAGACATCAAGTTATCATAAGGCTGAAGTCCCTTTGCAGTAACAAACCGTGGAAATGCATCTCTCATCAAATAGCAAGACACAATTCAGTGTTTCCTATATGGATAGGACATTACAACTAATCATCTAGAAAAATGTGGTATACAACAAGAGAACATGTTTTTTAAAAATTTTGTTGTTTTTATTGTTGTATGAAAATTTTGTAAGCCTCCTCGGGCATTTGCTTTAGCAAAGGAAAGGTGGGATAGACCAGGGGTTCTCAAACCCTTCCCGGCCAAGTACCACCTCCGGCGCCACTCTCTTGCTGCGTACCACCAGAAGTGACTGGCGATGACATCTTCGCCAGTTATGTCTGGGTTTTCAGGTTTTGGAAGGCCAGAAAATGCAGGTAGGAGGCTCTGGGTGGGTGGGAGGGCCCTTCTCAGTGTTCCCGAGAGGCTTGGCCAAAGGCAGGAGCCTCTTGGGAGCAAAAATGTGGTGCCAAAAGTGCCGCGTCGGACCCCCTCCAGCAATGTCGCTGCACTTATTCCTGTTTCATATTTACTTAGGTCTTTATGAATAGGTACCACTTGCGGGAAGGTAAACAGCGCTCCGTGTTCCAGCTGCATGCTACGCGCTGCGGCAAGGAGAGTCATGCCGGACACATGACCACGGAGGCGTCTTCAGACAACGCTGGCTCTTCAGCTTTGAAATGGGGATAAGCACCACACCCTAGAGTCGGACACGACTGGACTTGAATGTCAGGGGACACTTTACCTTTTTATGATCAAAACCTTGAGTCTCACATCTCTAATGTATTTAATTTTAATGCTCCATTACTTGTTTCTCTCAGAGGTGTCGCTACGGTGGGGGCGGTACTGTAAGTTTTGCGCCGTCCTAGTCCCCGTTTACAACCCAGTACAAGGTGGACCCGTCCCCTCACTGTTGGAGTCATTCAGTGCGGCGAAGGCAACGGGCAGGGAGTCTCCTGCCCATTGCCTTCGCTGCACTGAATGGCTCCAACGGCGAGGGGGTGGGGCCTCCTCTTACCGGATTGTAAATGGCGACTAGGACAGCGCGAAACTTACAGTACCGCCACCACCGTAGCGACGCCTCTGGTTTTTCTTCACAAAAAGGTTTTAATATTTTCAGGGCTATTCAAACATAAAGCTAAACTATGGTTTAGGGACTGAGGGAAGGCCATGGAATCTAGCATGATTTTACTCCAACTTCTCTACCGTGGTTCAAAGCTGCATCTGATCTGACCAACACCAGCCTTAGTAAGCATGTTCCAAGTCTTGTATTAATTACCGTTTAATATTAATACTGTATTTAAAGCCTATTACCGTTTATTGTACCATGTGACCATACTCAAGTTAAACTTGGCAGGCAAGGCAGGCTTTCACATGTCCTAGTTATGCAGTTACAGTACTCAGAATGTATGAAACAAACCATGTAAGTTGGTGAAGGTTGAAAACCTGAACATACCGGAACAGTAACATTGCTGCAGCCATTCAATAATCACGCCAGTTTGTGCAGTTGATCTGTGTACACAAGGAAGTTCCCAACAAACAAATAAGAGGAAAAGAAAGCCTGCAGTGAACCACATGGAACATAGACTCACCTGGGTATGGGAATCATTTGATGCAACAGACAAAAGGAACAAGTAAGGGACAGCATAAGGACACAACCAGATGGGCAGCGCAATCCTGTGTAAAGATCCGGCCGGCGGCCCAAGGCCACCCGCTGGATCCTGCGCCCGGGCTGCCTATCTGATGGCGGGCCGGAGGTCTACTCGGGGAAGGGGACGCTCATCCCCTTCCCAGGGTGTAAACCGGGGCCGGCCCGATAGGCCTCCTCGGATTTCCGCCAGCTAAATAGCTGGCGGAAGTAGAGGAGGCCGTGTAACGGCCTAGCCGACCCGGCAGAGACAGGGAAAGGGCAGATGTCAACCCCCTTCCTCTCCCGGGCCAGCTAGGCTAATGGCCCCCCTCCCTCGCCCGCCAGGCCGCTCATGCGGCCGGCAGCAGGAGCTCTTACCTTCCGCTGACACCTGCGTCCTGGTCCGGCGATGGAGTGAAGGCTGGCCTCCCTTACTCTGGAGTAGTCACGAATGTGCTTTGTGACATGTTAGAGCGGCGGAGTGCGCGCTCCACCATTCTAACATTATGGAGGATTGCGCCCTAAATAAAATATAAATCCTGCTTATCCAAAATGCTCATTATTATTATTATTATTATTATTATTGAACTACCATAATAAACAACTACTATCCATAATGAACCTGGGTCAGCAACAATAACAGAGTTGGCACGAGATTTATTTCCACTTATGCTGTTGCGTTGTCTGCTGCAATGCTGATCGTCAATCCCTGTTTAACAGAACAATCTTATCCAATTTACACCACCGGTATAACCAGCGGTGCAGCGAGAACAGGAGGCCTCAAAACGGAAAGGGGATTCAAATCCCCTCCAAAGGGGGATTCAAATCTCCCCTCCCCTCCAAAGCCTCCCACCCTGCCCTCCCCCACTGGTTACACTGATCGTGTAAGTTGGATAGGATTGCACTATGAGTGTATTAACATGGTAGCTACACAGATTCCACAGACATTAAAATTATTGTTACGTGGTAAGCCACCAATACAGATAAGGCCTCAAGAAGAGCACCATATAGTCCTGAAGTGATAAACCAAATAAAGCAGATTTATAATTAGAAATACTTAAACTCTGCATCAACAGCTCCTCTACCTCATCTTCACACACCCTGCACCCCATACTTGTCTCTTTTTCTTCTGGCACATATTAGTGTCTTAATTAAACAGCTGCCTTTCCATATGCTGCCCAGAGCCAAAATAAGCTGCCCCTCCAGATGTGAACACCCAGACACAAACATGCTGCTCCTCTCTCACAATCTTACTCCTCTGTAATATGAGACATGTTCAAGAGAAACTGGATTCTGTTCTGGATATTGCACTGGAAAAGCTTGTCTTCACAGTCTGGCACAGAGAGGACCACTGTTCTCTCTCTCTCTCTCTCTCTCTCTCTCTCTCTCTCTCAAATCCTCCTCTTGGCACTGTTTGTTTTTCTAACTCGTTCCCAGAAATCTCTTGGGGGCTTCATACCCAGAAAGGAGTAATTACTGTATTACCTTGGCCTTAGCCACAATGTCAACCTTGTTAGACCTGGTCTGTAGAGGCAGCCAGATTTAAACACCTGCTGCTGCTGCTGCTGCTGCTGCTGCATTTATTTGATAAGCCTCATGGTTTGTTAACATAAACCTGATCCCACTGACCTGAACGGGGATGAAAAGGATGAGAGGTGGAAGGGATAGAGAACTCTAAGGGTTCCATGAACCTCCAAGTCCAGCAACTGAAGACTCCCCTTTCAGCCCCCTTCCTGCTAGTCTTGCGTATTTCACGCCAAATGATTTGAATGGTTGGTTTTCTCCCTGCAGTTACACAAGCAAATGTGGAAGAGGCTAGGATTCCCAAAGTATATGAGGGATTAACCAACAAGCACAGGATCAGTAAGGGAATTGTTTGCTGTGTCTGCATATGGAGCTTTCTAAAGCAGACAGAATGGCTACACACACTTGTTGGCATGGTGGCATGCACTGACTTAAAGCTGACTTAATAATGTAGCCCATTTGTTAACAGCAAGAGGGGAGGGATGGCGGGGGCTGAGAATGACTTAAGGCAGGAGGTGAAAAATTGTGGGGGAGAAGTGGAAATCTACATTTGGTTCTCATGCCACAAAGGATGCCTGTTTTGTACAGCAAAAAGGAAATGAAATAATGCTCCCACCCACCCTACCACACAGATAACACACATAAGAGCCTGTCCTCCTCCTATAATTGGTGGCAATTAAGCAGAAATACCATCCAATTTCCATAGTGCTTAAGGGCCTAAAATACCAGAAAAAGTAAATAAAGGGACAGTTGGAGGAAAAGCTGAAAGACAATATTCTACAATACATGGTTTGGTAATGTATTGCTTTCACATGTTACAATTAGCATGTAAGCAGTTGATTTCAAATGTTTATTAAGGAGGCAGAAGCAGTAATTCAGCTAGGAAGTGTGTGCACATAAGAACATATGAACAATAAGAAGAGCTCTGCTGGATCAGGCCAAAGGCCCATCTAGTCCAGCTTCCTGTATCACACAGTGGCCCCACCAGATGCCTCAGGGAGCACACAGCCAACAAGATAACCTGTTTCCTGCTGCCACTCCCCTGCACCTGGCACAGAGAAAACCTACTTCTAAAACCAGGAGGTTGCTTATGGCTTGTAACCTGTGATGGTCTTTTCTTCCATGAATCTGTCCAAACCCCTTTTAAAGGCATCTAGGCCAGGCACATTCCTAGCAAGAAGAAAAAGAAAACAATAAAAAACAAAATAAAAAACGTAACAGTTGATTTCAACATGCAAAGCTGGTGGTGCACTAAATATCTCCTTGTGTAAATGAAATAGGAATGCTTAACTTTGAAACGATAAAGGCTCTGTTAAGAAGTTTTGCTATTTGAAACAGAATGCTAATGAGCGACTCATAATTCCCCTATTGTCTGGCAGCAGTGGTCCATGCCTTGGTGATATCTCGTTTAGACTATTGTAACACGCTCTATGTGGGGCTGCCCCAAAGACGGTCCGGAAATTGCTGTTAGTGCAGAATGCGGCGGCCCGTGTGGTACAGGGGCTCAACTGTTTGATTCAGCTGAACTGCTGCTCCGGCAGCTACACTGGCTGCCCATTCATTTCCGGGCCCAATTTAACGTGGTGGTACTTACTTTTAAAGCCTTATATAGCTTGGGACCACAGTATTTGAGGAACTGGCTACTCCCATATAAATTCTGCCCACTCTCTTAGGTCATCGGAGAAGGCCCTGTTGAGAGTTCCACTGCTGAGAGAAGTTAGGGAGGCAGCAGCAAAGAACAGGGCCTTCTCAGCTGTGGCACCACTTCTAAGGAAAACTGCCAGAAAATCTAAAATCTGCCCTTTCAGTAGAGAGTTTCCATTGAGGCTTACCATCCATTGAGTTTATCATCCCAGGTTCCGGGCTTCAGTCCTGGGCTTTCCGGGCCCGGTGGAAGCCTCCGCCGATTTTAAAGTGGCAAAACGTACCTTTTTTTCCAGGCGCTGCCATTTTGAATCTCGCGAAATCTCATGAGATCCAATATGGCGGCGCCCAAATCTTGTGAGGGCATGAGGCAGTACAGAACTGCCTCATGTGCCTTCATGAGATTTGGGCGCCGCCATCTTGGATCTCACGAGATTTCGCAAGATCCAAGATGATGGTGTCTGGAAAAAGGTACGTTTTGCCACTTTAAAATCGGCAGCGGCGGAGGCTGCGGGGGCACGATGGGGGACAGCAATGGTGGCATGACAACGGGGGACAGCAATGGCGGCGATGGCAGACGGCAATTGCGGTGGCGATGACGGGGGACAGCAATGACGGCGACGTTGGGCGGCAATGGCAGAGGAAGGGCACGACGAAGATGATGGCGGCAGGACGGGCAAGTCAATTTCATTAATTAAGGCTAACTAAAAACAAATAAATATTAAAAATTTCAACTCTGAAATGCCTTTCCCACAAAAGTAAAATATTCTCTTTCCTTGCCTGCTTTTAAGCAATCATTGAAAACATGTTCATTTCTCAAGGCTTTTATTGTTGTTTTATGGGTTGAACTGTGTTGGTTTTAAATAACGTTTTAATTTATTGTGTATTTTAATGATTTTGTTGTTGTTTTGACTGCATTTTGCACTTAGATGAATTTAGTGATCTTAGATGCATCTTACACAGGAAAGACAGTATCTGAAAATAAACAAAATAGGCTGTAACAGAATTGCAGGACAAATATCAGCCCTTAACCTCTTTCATTTTTCCCAGTTGACTTTGTTCCTCCTTTGTACTTACATCATCAAGTTTTCTTCTATGCTGCTTCTGAAATTTCTCCCTTTTGCCTCTCATGCCTTATCTGCCCCCCCTTCCTTCAAATTCCTGATAACTCAGTCCCTCACCACGTACTTTCTTCCTTTCTTCTCCCAAACTTCCTTTCCTCACATCCTTATTTTCCCCAATATCTTCTCGACCTGGTCACTGCTTGGTCTAATAGATTTTCTTTAGGGCACAGCAGGTTTTCTATTCAAGGATGTTTTAATTAAACGTTTAAACCCCTTCTGAATGTTTCAAGGCAAGTGATTCTCTGCATAAGTAACTTTAAATCATATTACATTATAACTAATGCAATTTATTTTTCTTTCATCCCAACTAGAAACAAAACGCGTATTCGTGCGATTTCAAGCCTATTTTTGCAAACTGAAGTGGTTCAGGTAATGGCAGATTGACACCCAGTCATACATTTCAAGATTTGTAACATTCACATTGATGAGAGTGAAAGAGGAGAGTGCAAAAGTTGGCTTGAAACTCAACGTTAATAAAACTAAGATCATGGCATCGGGTCCCGTCAATTCCTGGCAAATAGAAGGGGCAGAAATGGAAGCAGTAACAGATTTTACTTTTCTGGGCTCCAAGATCACTGCAGACGGAGACAGCAGCCATGAAATTAAAAGACGCTTACTCCTTGGAAGGAAAGCTATGGCAAACTTAGACAGCATAATAAAAAGCAGAGATATCACCATGCCAACAAAAGTTCGTATAGTCAGGGCGATGGTGTTCCCAGTAGCAATGTATGGTTGCGAGAGTTGGACCATAAGGAAGGTCTGAGCGCCGAAGAATAGATGCTTTTGAACTGTGGTGCTGGAGAAGACTCCTGAGAGTCCCTTGGACTGCTAGGAGATCAAATCAGTCAATTCTAAATGAAATCAAGCCTGACTGTTCCCTGGAAGGACAGGTACTAAGGCTGAAACTCAAATACTTTGGCCACCTAATGCGAAGAGAGGACTCTCTGGAGAAGACTCTGATGCTGGGAAAGATTGAAGGCAAAAGGAGAAGGGGAAGGCAAAGGATGAGATGGTTAGACAGCATCACCGATGCAACAAACATGAAAATGAGCGAACTCAGGAAGATAGTGGAGGACAGGAAGGCCTGGCGGGATATGGTTCATGGGATCACGAAGGGTCGGACACGACTTAACGACTGAACAACAACAACAACAACATTCACAGTTCATAATTTGGGACCCAAGAAACTAGAAGAGAGAATTAAGTGCATTTAGAATCCTGTATTCCCACTTTCATTGAGAATAGCAGTTACGTAATTTTAGGCTTGGCTGACCTTACTGTATCTTTCTACAATTCATGAAGACTGCTCTTGTAGCACATACAGTGCTATTAGGCAATAGTAATAATAATAATTAAAAAAAACAGTGGTATGTATTGCTGGATTATTGTAACAGCTGCTTCTAAGAGAAGTGCTATAAGATAGAAAACAGAAACACTGACTTCAAGCTAGAAATAACCCAGTTGTTTGGCAAACCAGATTACTAATATAGAAAAGACAGATGCAATCTCTTAAATAGGTTGCTGGACAAGCACTGGCCTGAGCACAAAACTACAGGATGCAGACTGGTACATTCAACCAGTTCATAATGAAAGCTGACATGGTTTTCATACAGTGCAAAAAAATAAAAAAGGAGTTATATGCCCCACTTTTGTGTTGGAGTGAGTATCCAATACGAGGTACTGGTTAGAAAGAACCTACATCCCATCTCATGGTTTTTATCTATCCAACAGCACCTGAGCAGGCACAAACATTTTTGTGTCAGATTGCTATTAACCAGATGACAATGGAATGCCAGTGAGTACCGTATACTGTAATGGTAATTCTAAAGTGAAACTGTCTGGCAGCTTGGGAGATGCAGATGTAGTTCCATGACAGCACATACTTCATGTGCAGAAGATCTCAGGTTCAGATCCTTGCATTTTTGGGTAGGGTTGGGAAAGACCCCCATCTGGAGAGCCATTGTCCATCAATATAGACAATAGTAAGCTAGAGAGATCGGAGGTATGGGTGAAGAAGCCATGTCAAAGATTTTTGTTGAAGAGACAAATAAAATTTTATTGTACCAAATGCCTGCAGATATTCCTTTAACGCAAAGACTCCAGCGTACTGAAGAAAGAGGGGCACATAGGATTATCCGTCAGACAAAGAAAAATAAAATCCACCGTCCACTTGCGACGTTTCTCCCCGCTCCAGGGGTTTTCTCAGATTGCTTGAGAAAACCCCTGGAGCGGGGAGAAACGTCGCAAGTGGACGGTGGATTTTATTTTTCTTTGTCTGACGGATAATCCTATGCGCCCCTCTTTCTTCAGTACGCTGGAGTCTTTGCGTTAAAGGAATATCTGCAGGCATTTGGTACAATAAAATTTTATTTGTCTCTTCAACAAAAATCTTTGACATGGCTTCTTCACCCATACCTCCGATCTCTCTACAAATTGTAACAAGCCATGAGAACCTGCATACAACAATAGTAAGCTAGATAGACCAAATGGTCTGCTAGATAGACCAATAGAGAGAAGGCAGTTACACATACTCACCTTCTTTAGACTGCTACACCTCCTTACATCTTTCCTTTGTCTTCTCTCTACCTCATCATCTCCCTCTCTCTGTTTCCAAAATGGTTTTCTCAATGGTGATATGGGTGCTTGGAAATCGAGACCCAGTGTGTTAGAAAGATGCAGGCAGATTAATTTGTTGTGTAGTAATGTACAACATACAGTGGGACCACCATATCCAAGGGTCCCGCATCCTCTGATTCAACCAACCATAGATCAAAAATATTGGAAAAATAATGAGAATGAGAGGCGGAGCTTTGCTTAAAGGGACACTGCCACCATTTCCATGCATGCAGGTTTGGGGCTTCTATTCCATTCCTTGCCTCCTTGCTCTCAATGGAATGCTCAGGCTCCTCTTTTTTAAAATCATTTCCTTCAGCCAGTCCTCGGTCAGCAGGGATGGATATGTAGTCTTGCAATCCAAACTCGCCAGTGAACACGCTACAAGTATCCCTGCACCATTGTGTGCCTCCCGCCCCTCGTTCTTCTGTTTGTAGCTACAGGTGCATGCACATGAAAGAGGAATGGAAGGCTCTGGAAACAAAAGAGGGGGAGTAGTAGTGTGCAGAGCCAGAAAAGTGACTTTGGCTGGCAAATGTAATTTTGGAAGGGAATGAGGAATTTTCTGAGTCAGAGTGTGAATACAAGACTTGAGCATCCGTGGATTTCGGTATCTGCAGGGGGTCCTGGAACCAATCTCCGCAGATAAGGAGGGCCCACTGTATATGTAAAATATATCTAAAAGTAGCAAGAAAGGGAGAACAAAATCAGACAACTTTCTCAGCTACATCTCTGTGCAGAAATTCCTTAGAAAGGGCAAAAACTATCAACCCAGGACACATATCAACACAAACTATCAACCCAGGACACCTCATAAGCAGGAGGTGTAGTCTAGTGGTTGAGTTGCCACCTTGCCTGAATAACTAGGACGGGATCAGTTCAAGGCAACCAGAAGCTGCTGACAAGCTGAGATAGCCTGCGCTGACCCTCTGTGAGAGAGAAGAGTCGCTGCTGGACAAGCTTGGAAGTCAAGTGCAGCCAGAGAGATACCACTCCATTGAAAAGAAACAACTGGAGAAAATGGGTTCTATGCAAAATAGAACATTTATTGTAAAAATCCCTACAGGGGGTTAGAAAGCCTGCCTGTGTAAACCACCTTGAACAAAGTCTGAGGAGAAATCTGACGACATAGAACGGTAGTATATAAATACAGATGATGATGATGATAATATTATTGTTGTTGTTATTGTTGTTGTCCTCAAGTTGGAGGGATCATATAATTTGGATACAATTCTTAATTATGAAAGTTATTACAGTTCACTTACTTTCCCCAGAAAATAAGTGAGCAAAGAATTTTGAATAGAAGTTTTTAGGTATAATGTTTGATATTTAACTAATAGTGCAATTCTATGCATATCTACTCAGAAGCCAGTCCCATTGAGCACGACACTTACTCTCACATAAGTGTGCACAGGATTGTAGCCATAAAGATTTCACTGTGCAACTGAAATTCTCTGCACTTACTGTGGCTGCAATACTATTCCCACTTATGACGGAATAAGTCCCATTGAACTCAAAGGGGCTTGCTTTTTAGTAGACATTCATAGAATTGCACTGTTAAACAATCACTTAACAAAACCTGTTGAATTATATACACTAAACACACACAGACCTTCAGAACAGGAACCCAGTTGTTTATCAGTGGGAGGCAAGCCTCTCTAACGTTGGTCCTCACAGCACTACCCATACTTTGTGTGGGTAAATTAGCTTCAGGAAAAGAATAAAAATTAATTAAAATCGTACAAAGATCTTCTCCCCAATAGCTGCCACCATGATACAGAGGCCAGTTTGGCGCAATGTTTTTTGTTTGTTTCAAAAAATCTTGGTTTTGGGCTCAAGCCATTAATAAGCTGCAGCTGATGTTTATTGGGATGAACTTCTTTCATGTAGAAGACCAAGACCTCTTTCCCCTTCAGTTTTAAAAAAGGATACATATTGTGTGTTACATAAATTGAAGCAAAAAGGGAGGCAAATTTAGGAAAATCTGAACTCCATTTGCTGACCAACCAAACCATATGTGCTACCAAAAATAAGGACTAAAGGGGAGTCTCTAGGAGAAGAATGTGCCACACTACAGAAATACAGTACTAGGTGATCTGGGATTGATACCTGAGTTATGCCATTTTCTTCCTACAAGCTTACACCTTTAACTGAAAGAGAATAAAAAGAGAAATAGTTCTCAAACACACGAGTCTCCCCGAGCAAGGAATCATGCAACCCATAAACTGGATTTCAGTTTTCCCAGTCGCACTATGTTCGGTGTGGTTGATGCTGAATTTCTGTGAGGTTTGATTTTTGACGCAAATTGTTGTTTCAGGGGGACAAAGCATGAAGAATCCTACCATTCACTCTTTTGTGCATTTTGTGCAGCTGTTCACATGCACTGTTCCCCAATTTGCTGCTATTTTGGTTCCATTATCTAAACGTAGTTGATTGCATGATTCAAACAACCAGGAATCATGTAGAGAATTTGACATCATGGTACCTTGTACTCAATCAGTTCTTGCTATGTAACAATGTCCTATTACCCACCACAACCACAGCCTCCAGAATTCGCCCAAGGCTGGAGTGTTGACAAACTGCTCGCTGCGGAAGCCATGGCAAAAGTTGGCTCAAAGCCACAGGACAGCAATGGTTGGTTCTGGGAGGATGGAGAAAAGCAGGAAGTCTGGAGGAATAAGAGGAGTCGGGTCCCAGCGGGAAGATGAGAAGAGAGAGTGCACTAGAGAGTGTAGCAGGGTGAGAAGGAGTATCAGGAAAGGCAGCAGAGAAGCAGAGGAAGGCCACAGAGTGTGAGAGAGTTTGGAGAGTAGAGAATGGAGTTAAGGTGGCTAGAAGGAGAGAGAAGTGAGAGAGAAAAGAAAGCTGGACCAGACAGGCAATGAGAGACAGCGGAGGAAAGCAGAACCAGGGTTGAGACTTAAGAAGAGACTCAACCTTGGACAAGACTGGAGGTGGAGCAGCAGGATATGGGACCAGGATTGGAGAGGAAGAATGGATTCAAGATGGAAGAGTGTTGACAGGCAAATGGAACTGGGGAAAACACTGCATGGAAGGTGGGTGCAGAGCAAGACTGGCTGGAGAAAGAGACGACAAGGGATAGAAAACCAGTGGTGGGAAGGTGGAGGACACTATGAGCAGGACACCCCACACACACACACTAACAGACTAAATGACACTAGAGGAGCCGGGGGTGAGAGACAAGGAAAGTGAGCATCCCTGTAAAGCAGTGAAAGAGAGGCGGCGATCCCCCTTTATATTATCACATGATTGGACAGTGGATATGTAGCTAATTCCCCAAAGGAGGAGTGCTTAATAAATACAAATAAACTTCACTGCCTTGAGTGAATAATTCCAAGGATAATGTCATTCCCCAGTTCTTACAATGCAGTTCTACCCCCATGTCAATATAGAAGAGGAAACACATTTCCATTGCCCAGATAACAGGGCCAATAAACCCTGTCTTGTTGCACTGATGGTTTCACTGACCATGGCAGGATTTTCACCCAAATCCAGCTCTAATTGCACATTGTTATGCATTATTGCAGTGTTTCCCAAACTTTTTCAACCTGCGGCTCCCTTGACCATTGGCTGTGGATCCCCATTACATTATGTTGATGCTTGCCAATTAGCATTGCACTGTTTTCTGAGAGGATTCTGTGGCACTCCACGGCTCCCCTGGCTGGTTTCTGCGGCTCCCCTGGAAGCCACGCCTCCCAGTTTGGGAACCACTACATTACTGGTTAGGGTAGATGTGGATTGGTATATCCAAAGGTGTCTACCACTAAAAGTAATGCAGAGTACATGGACATCTGGATGGAGCCCTATTGTCTCAGCAATGGGGTCACATTTCTTCTTCCTTGACACTCATCACTTTCTGGAGAGTTTTGAACTTTTTTGCAAAGGGATGCAAACGTGGTCAAAAAGAAGAGTGGGCATATTCCACGCCATGTGTGTGTGCGTGCGTGTGTGTAAGTACTCATGAAACATGGCCCCACTTTTTGCCTTAACACCAATTTTGATCATAATAAGATCCTCCTCAATGGTAGATGCCTGTATGATGGTTTACGTAAAGTGAACTTGTGGTTTTATTTTACAATATCCATAAAGTAACAAACGTCAGCATTATTGCTTCAACTGCCTTACAAGCAGGTTCAATGGAAAACCTAGAGGTCTCTGTTTTCAAATGAGAGGTCATGCTTCCTGGGGCAGTTCTTTCAAGATGATCCTCATTAAATCATAGGGCTGAAAGCTTCATCCAGTTTAACTCACAGCATGGTGATAGGATTGAACAGGCCAAAGCCAGTCATGAAACATGCTTATTCAGGCTCAAGAAACTGGCTCCAAGTTGTTCTGAACCCCTTCACTTAGGCAGGGCATAATCTCAGAAACAATGAGCAAGGATGATGGGTGAGGGAGCAAGACAGAATGGCAAGGGTGCAAGACAGACCAAAGATAGAGGAGGAGCTATAGTAGAAGGCAAGAGAGAGAGAGAGGCCCAAGGAAATTGGGCAGGAGGGGTGTCAGCACAGAAACAGAAAGGGCAAGAGAGGGAGAAGAGGAGGTAATGTGTTCAGGATTCTTTAAAAATTTAAGTTTCCTGAGTTTAAAAGTTTCCTTGAGACTAAATTACATAAAATTTAGTGTAAATCACCCCCTTGTAGCCTTCATTCCACCTAAACTTAGATTCGTCTTCAAAATTTCTTACTTTAATTAAAAAATCCATTTACAGGTAATAGAAATGAGAAACGCAGATATATGAAATCGTTAACCTTTACGCAGGAAAATCAGGCTTGTGTCTGTTTTTGTTTTAATTGTAGTTCTTGTAGATAATTAAGCAAAAGGTACTTCAAGTCAGGAGCTGGGGACAACACTGTTATTGCTTTCAACTGCAGCAAAGAAAATAAAATCCTAAAAAGGAACCCTTTCCAGTTACAGACACAGGTTTAAATACAGCTAGGAGAGGGAAGAGATTGAGCAAAGTGTTGTATGAGCACAGACAATATGGTGCATGCTGTTTCTTTCTATAGCAGTGCCTTCTGACAAACCACAAGCCTGTTTTTAAATTTGGGAGATTCTAAAAAACGAATGTGGAAGTATAGTAAAGGAGCTGCTGGAGAAAAATAATCTGACAAATTATACATAAGCATAGGGGCTGCATTGCAGTTAGGGTACTTAGAGACCACAAGACTTTATTACAGAGCCAACTACAAAATGGCTGCTCTCATAAGCTTTGCTAAATTAGTTTTCTCTCCCCCCCCCAAGACTGAGAAAACGCTCCCTGGACATTAGGCTCACTTCTGGTATGGGACGCTCATCTCTAATTGGCAGGAGAAGAAGGTCAGGAGAAAGTCTGTGGGGTAAACCAAATGGTGGGGGAAGGATTTGGGACCCACCAGCCATACGGTTCTTTCCCATTTTAAACTACATGCATAAAAACAACCCTTTACATGCAAAGTAAGCAGACAGACATTTGAAGACACAGAATTGTCATCATGTGTACTTTACCTTTGACTA
Organism: Plestiodon gilberti rubricaudatus; assembly: GCA_026170595.1. Taxonomy (NCBI): domain Eukaryota; kingdom Metazoa; phylum Chordata; class Lepidosauria; order Squamata; family Scincidae; genus Plestiodon; species Plestiodon gilberti. Next base: position 257,136,994 of record JANXHW010000001.1, on the reverse strand, counting down.
GTGAGCAGATACAACTTGACTCTTGTACATACCGTGTTTCCCAAAAAATAAGACAGTGTCTTATCTTAATTTTGGCTCCAAAAAAATGCAGTAGGACTTATTTTCAGGGAAGTCTTATTTTCCCAACCTGTGGCGTGACCCCCCATGACCCCCCGGCACTTACTTTGACCGATTTAAGCTTCATTCGTTCCCAAGGGTGCAAGGCTCTGCAAGGCCTGCACTTGAGTCCTCCACCATAGAGACAACGTGCTAGAGAGACTCTGCAAGGTTGCATAAGAACATAAGAAGAGCCCTGCTGGATCAGACCAAAGGCCCATCTAGTCCAGCTTCCTGTATCACACAGTGGCCCCACCAGATGCCTCAGGGAGCACACAGCCAACAAGATAACCTGTTCCCTGCTGTCACTCCTCTGCACCTAGCACAGAGAAAACCTACTTCTAAAACCAGGAGGTTGCTTATGGCTTGTAACCTGTGATGGTCTTTTCCTCCATGAATCTGTCCAAACCCCTTTTAAAGGCATCTAGGCCAGGTGCCATCACCACATCCTGTGGCAAGGAGTTCCACAGATGAATTACACGCTGGGTGAAGAAATATTTTCTTTTGTCCGTTCTAACTCTCCCTCCACTCAATTTTAGTGCATGTCCCCTGGTTCTGGTGTTGTGCGAGAGGGAGAAGAATTTCCCTCTATCCACTCTCTCCATCCCATGCATAATTTTATACGTCTCAATCATGTCTCCCCTCAGGCGCCTTTTTTCTAGATTGAAAAGCCCCAGACGCTGTAGCCTTTCCTCATAAGGGAGGTGCTCCAGCCCATGAATCATTCTGGTCGCTATTTTCTGCACCTTTTCCAATTCAACTATATCCTTTTTGAGGTGTGGTGACCAGAACTGGACACAATACTCCAGATGTGGCCTTACTATCGATTTGTACAAAGGCATAATGATATTGGCCGTTTTATTCTCAATCCCTTTTTTAATGATCCCGAGCATGGAATTGACCTTCTTCACAGTCGCTGCACACTGGGTCGACACTTTCATCGACCTGCCCACCAGCACCCCAAGATCTCTCTCTTGATCCATCACAGACAACTCAGAACCCATTAGCGTATATGTGAAATTTTGGTTTCTTGCCCCAATGTGCTTCACCTTGCACTTACTTACATTGAAGCGTATCTGCCACCTTGCTGCCCATTCTCCCAGTTCGGAGAGATCCTTCTGGAGCTCTTCACAATCGCTGCTGGTCTTCACCACCTGCAGCCTCCTTGCAGGCCTTGCTGGCCTCTATAGCACATCGTCTCTATGGTGGAGGACTCAAGTGCAGGCCTTCCAGGCCTTGCACCCTCGGGAAAGAATGAAGCTTAAATCGGTCAAAGTAAGTGCCGGGGGGGGGGGGGGTCGCGTACGTCTGGCTGATGATCCTAGCTAGGTCTTACTTTCGGGGAGGACTTATATTGACGAGTGCCAGCAAAAATCATGTAAAAATGACGGTAGCTCTTACTTTCGAGGGAGGTCTTGGTCGAGGGAGGACTTGGAGAGTGGGAGGAGCAGAGGCTAGCATATCATCGAGTAAGGAGGAGCAGCATTTGGCATGCACCACAGGCATCAAGAGGTCTTGGGCTGGCCCCAGTGACATGTCAGTGGTTATGGAATGTTGATATATCATACAGATGTGCATAAACGTACGACTCCCCTCAGATATTTTGAGGCCATTTAGAGGTTATTCAGTCGACGTTTGATGGAGATACACCATGGCCATTTATTTAATAAAGCACACACAGCCTGATACCTTTTTAGCTAAAACCACACTGAAAAGGCAATGTGTCTTAATTCTGTCTGAATAATTAGAGAAGAGATAGGAGGCAAATGGTGGGAGCTTAGTGAAGATTTTCCAGAACCAGTTAGGGAGGGAATATCTCTAATTGTATGAGGGCAGCTGTGGGAAGAGCAGACAGCTGGAAGAAAACCTACGACAAAAGGAAATTTGTACTTCCCGCTTGCATTTTATTCAATAATGAGTGCTATTCTGAATCATTCTCAAGTTTTTCTCTTCATCTGTTTTTGCCTTGTCTGCAGCAAAAGGTGCCTCAGCAATGGAATTGTTGTCAAAATGTCCAGGGGGCTCATTCCTTTGCTTCTCACTGCTGCAGCTGTTGGACTTAAGGTCCTGACTATAAATAATGCCATATATAATTAATCTTCTTGAGTTATATGAAGAGCAGCTTCTAAATCAAGATCCATTTGCCAGAAAAATCCACTTTTATTTCTATATATAACAGAACTTCAATACTGTAATGAACATGAAACGAGGATTATTAGATACCTTTAATCTGATATGGACAAATTATTTATTCAGTGTCATGAAATGTTTGCTTCCCTCCTATAGTTTCCTACTATATCCCTGCAGGTACTTAGAAACCTGAATAACTTGATTTATTCTATACTATTCCAGTTGATCTAAAAATTATTCCAGAATTACTTAGTTTGAAGGAAAATGTCTTCATTTATTAATTTCTTCACCTTTTCAGGTTGTTTTAATCTCGATTTAGTCAGCGCATGTTGAAAGCCTTCCTTCAGGGAACAGGCTCTGTTCCTTTCTTGAGGATTGATTTCAAAAAGTCTTGATATGTAGAGGCACACTTTTGCTTGTAGCTTCAGAAACTCAAATATGGTTGTACTTAAAGGGTAGATCAAATCTACACACCTGGTCTGGCGAACACAGAACTTGGATGAGATCAAGGCAGTGCAAGGGCAAAAACATTCACAGAATCTACAAAACAGATAAATTACACCTACAGAAAATGTCACATACATGCAATGCAACATATATAGGCTCAAGGAAAACTAATCCTTATGGAATTGAAACCTGCCTTCCATATTCTGCGACTCTTATAAAACTTGGACCCACTTTCATTTCATAGCATTTGAATTGCTGTTCCGACACAAACCTTCATACTTAAAATGATTCCTTTGCTCTGGATACTAATCTGCTAAATTGGATTGGGATGGATCTGTCCTGTTTGCCTTCACCACCATCTGTTTCCTCGTGCATTCAGTTGTAACATTTAAAAGCAATTTTACATTTGTTTCCAGAAGACTAGAGCCATAGGTGGGTGGTCTTGTAATTTTCATTTTATTTTCCAGGCTGTAGAAATTTTCTTTCCATGATTTGTGTTGAGCTTTGTGGTTTAATTTTGGAACTGCTATGCCCAGACTATAATATTGTACATTTGTATTCATTTTTCCAAGGTCTCAAACATGGTCCAAATAAAGACAGGTCAACCAAGTTTCATGGAACATTAATAATGAAATACGGCCTTTTTTTTTTTTGGCATCATATCTTCAGACAAGGTATTCTGATCCCTCAAGTCCACTTCTTAGGTGTTGCGTGGAATTTTTCCTCATCTTCTCCCAGGTGTAGCCAATGTTGATTATGCTTTCCACTCTGTCAATTCTGAGTAATCTGTGACACACACTAACTTATTCTGACATTCTCATTATCAAATTGTGTTTTGGAGGAGCTGAGGAGAACAGCTTCAACATCTACATTTGGAAAAAAAAATGCTGATTTGTTCTTTACTTTAGGCATCACTGTGGCCAGATCTGCTTTCTTCAGGAAAGGGTGTAGCTGACATACTAACCAACTCCTGGGCACTGCCACTATGTCAGTGTCAGGGTCAAAGCCAGGCCCAGAAGCACTCCTACCGTAAGTGCTAAGTCTATTCCTGCTAGGGAAGTGTGATCCTATGTAGAACATACTGCAACTCCTATCCCAAATTGGCTCTCCTACTGACCAACAGCGCTCCTGTCTTACCTGAATAAGTTTTGGTTTTTTAACAGTGCAATTTTCTCCAGTCTTTGACCGGCAGAGCAGCTGTTCCATCGGGCCAGGGTGTCGCAAACGTGCCATAAAGCACTTTGCAGCACCCTGGGAGTAAGTGGCTCTGGCGCCAAGGCTGGCACTACTCTCCCCACCCTGGGTCCAGAGGCGTGCCCGCCAAGGAAGGTGAGTTCCCTGTCGGGCGATGGAGAGCCATGGGCAGAATGGGGCATTCTGGGGGGACAAGGACTGAATGGCTGGGCCTGGGAAGGGGGAGGGATCGGCGGTGGCCTCCTCCACTGAATCCTATCCCCCTTCCCAGGACTGGCCGCCGCTATATGGCCAGCTCTAATGTACACCAGTGAAATAGCTGGCACACATTTGAGTAGACCCATCGGGGCCACTGGGGCTCTATGAATGTCCCCTTCCCCCAAGTAGAGCTCCAGCCACGCCGGCGCTGTGTCCTATCTGAATAGGATGCAGCGTGGACTCTACGCCCGCGCTGCAACCTAGTTAGACAGGATTGGGATGCCCACCACATTCTGTCCTTTACCATATTAACTCATATTACAATTTGAACATAATAACTATGCCCCCATATTTATTTACTTATCTGCTCAACTTGTAACCCGCTCTTCTCTCCAAAGGGCACCCAAAGGGGCTTACAAAACATAAAACTATTATAAATGAATAAGTCTAGAAACTGGCTATCTCTAGAGAAATAGCTGTGCACACTGAGAAAATCTCCAGACTGACTCTAACCAAGAAAAAATGCATTAAGTAACTATGAACCCTAAGGCACCTATGAGCCAGTTTCACTATGAGTTCAGTAAATATCACTTTAAGCTCCAAAAATTTCAAGTCTGACCTGTTAGTACAGATGAAAGGTTATGGTGCAAAGCTCTGTACTTCCTCACATTTAGAGTTACTGTAGCCAAGGTCAATAAGTAAGGCATCCTTCCTCTCCAGTCTGATAGCAAATCTCTCTTCCTTCCTTTTGTTCACTTTAAGAAACAACACTGATGTAGAACAGCAATGGTGGATGTTCCAGTAATGATGCTTTCCTGATCTCAGAACCCTGACATTAACTTGCAGTCAGTTTTGTTTTTAAGGAAATTGAACAGAATGTTTAGCCATTTAACCACCTCCTCATCTTTGTCCCTGTTTCTTTTTATCACTCTTAACTAATAGTAACATTGTTGTGTCTGGGCTAGACTTCAGTGGCTTGTTGTTGTTGTTCAGTCGTTAAGTCGTGTCCGACCCTTCGTGATCCCATGAACCATATCCCGCCAAGCCTTCCTGTCCTCCACTATCTTCTTGAGTTCGCTCATTTTCATGTTTGTTGCTAACATGTGAAATGAGTGCAATTGTGCGGTAGTTTAAACACTCTTTGGCACTGCCCTTCTTTGGAATTGGAACATAAACTGACCTTTTCCAATCCTTTGGCCACTGATGAGTTTTCCAAATTTGTTGGCATATTGAGTGCAGCACTTTCACAGCATCATCATTTAGGATTTTAAGTAGCTCAGCTGGGATATTATCATCTCCACTAGCTTTGTTGTTAGTAATGCTACCTAAGGCCTACTTGACTTCACTCTCTAGGATGTCCAGCTCTGGGTCAGTGACACCAGCGTGGTCATCAGGAACATTAAGATCTTTCTTGTATATTTCATCAAATTTTCTTCCATCCTGGAATGAGACAGGAGCACTATTGCCTAAATCAGGGTGGTCCAACTTCTTGTACCTCGAGGGCCGCATGCTGACTTCGACACGAAACCCGGGGGCCGCACAATTAATTAAATTAATAATTAATTAATAATCAATTATATTAATTATAATAATATAATTATAAATAATTCTCTTCAAAGCAGAAGTGCAAGATGTTGTCCCCGCCATTCTCCCTTTGACACCCCCAAAGGGTCTGTGTCAATGAAGGCCTTGTGCCGGCCTTCCCTGCTCAAAAGTAGTCGCAAATGTACTTTATGGCACGTTTGTGACTACAACCGAAGAAAAGGATGGCGCCGTTAAAGTTCTTGGAGAGATTTAAAAAAACAGAGTGTAAGTCCCAGCAGGCCACAACACTGAAAACCAAGAATGGACAGCTGCCTATCCTGCACTGATTGTGAGTGGGGATTTTGCCTCTTGTTTTCGTGAGTATATACCCCCCCCCAAAAAAAAAAACACTGGTCTGGGAAGCTGAAGGGCTGAGTTTGTGCCATGCCCATGCCTCTTAAGTTCACCTCACATTTTGAGGACCATGGTTTTAAAACTTTCCTAATTTTAGATGCAAATTGGAGGCTTTATTTTAATACATACCTGAAATGGCTATGCTTCATAAAGTCACTGAAGAGAAGCATGGGGGCAAAGCATCTCCTTTCTTTTTACAGATAAACCCACAAGCATTCTGGTTTTTCCAGTTGGTATGCTACGGTTAACATCTATTTAATCATATTTTAAAATATATAATAAACACCACCAGTCAGAGAAATGTAAACCTTTGTTTCTTGGCCAGTTTCGAAAGCCATGGACAACAACATGTGATAGATGAAAGGGCTGGATGAGAAAGAGTTCTAATGAGCTTCCTCCTGAATCATCTCTCTCTCTCTAAAAGGATGTGCCAGAACACCACAGAAACTGACGAAGGAATGAAAGAGGAGCTGAAATCTGCTAGGAATGAATGGGGTGCTGAAATTGTTCATTGTATTCCTAGAGTTCAGTAAAACAAGTTTAACCCCTCTTCAATGGATGGGTTTGATTTGTGTACATACAGTGGTGTGCAGACATTTCCTGTGCCTTTGGGGGATACATCAATTGGTGTTGCCTCTGCCAAATCACGCAGCTGTGACCAGCTAGCAGGCTGCCTCTCTCTTTCTCCTGTTCCGACTTGGTGGTGGTGGAATTTAACTCATTTTGCGCTTTCTTTTCCAGGAGAAGGAATCTGGAGCTGCTCTCATTCCCTGCTATTGACTGTGAGTCCCCCCAAGAGACTAAAAATCTTTTGAAATGAAAATGAAGCAGGCTCCCTAGTGGCTACATTATAGTTTCATCTCTGTAGTATTATAATATGTGGGAAATCCAGTATTGGCTGTTGGTTCCTCATTACCACAACTAGCAAGTTTTGTGAACAATACTTGGGGAAGAAGGAACTGTGATCACTTTTTCCCCACCAGCAGTCACCCTAAGATAGTAAAGAACAGTGCCGACAGTTTCTAAAGAAATGTTATCCAGTCATAGCAGGAAGATGGCAGTTACCATGGGATATATTTATTTTATTGTGGGTTTCACTAGATGAGTCTGCCCTGGGTGACCCCATGCACTTGACATTCTCAAAACTGCTGAGGTAGCTTTAACACTAGCAGAAGATAAGGCCAGCCAGATGTATGTTCCCTTACCCAGTGGAGACTTCCACAACTGCCTGCCATACAGGATGCAGCAGTAGCCATTTTGGTGCAGCTGCATCAGCGGGGGGGGGGGGGGGATGAATAGGATTGGATCCTAAATCACACAGTTTGGTATTAATGCAGACATTACTTTTTAACTTTAAAAGTTTGACAAAAATAAGGGAGAGAGAAAAGATTGGGAAAAGGGGTACAGTAATGATCAAAGTCCTACCTCCCTTTTTTGTAGATAGTTTTCACAAACAGCAGGAACTGGTGCCACATCAAATTGTATGTGTGTGTGTGTGTACATGTGTTTCTTTCCAGTGCTGGGGGATTATTCTCGTAGCCATGAAAGTATCCTGGCAATCTATTCATTTTATTTCTTTGGGAGTGCCCAGATGGCTGATATGTATCCAAATATTAGATGATTAAAGAAAAGAGTTAGATCTTGTGGATAAGGTAATGTTTATGCAATCTGCCACTTCTTTCCAGACTGGTGAGATGGGAGGCCAGTGCCAGAACATATGGACGGAATTAGCCTGTGGCTTGTCATGCTTCCAGCAGAGATCATTTGTAGGCAACCTCAGTCTTAAAAATTTATTCAGGCACCAATGAATTCTCAGCAAAACTTTCTGCTGAATTAACCTAAGTTGCATATCAAGGGAAGCCAATTTAACTGATGTAAGAAAAACTTCTTCTGCACTTGTAAGAGGTTTTAATCCCGTCTGTTCACTCTATTTTAACCTTAGATGGTCTATAACAAGTTTGATTGGTTCCTGTATAAATCTACAGATACTTGCTGCTGAGTCAGATAAGGACTGTGACATGCCACTATTATCAGCATTGCCATGGTGTAGAAGAACTTGTTTTAGGATATAAGCTCACTAGAATTATAATTATTCTAATGGGAGAAAAGGGGATACTTTTTGAAACAGATTGTTGTGGTTTGTCCACCCGTTACTAGAAAGCAGCAATTGTTTGGGGATTAGAAACAACCTGGATTTATGATCCCAGTGAAGGTGGTAGAAGAACCATCCCCAAAGAGTACTTGACTCTACAACAAGGCAAGTGAGGGGAAAAAATACTGTAGCTCAAGTCTGTAGAAATCGTGTTGATAATGGACTTGTTGACAATGGACTGGTTCAGTTTTGAGGTGAGAGGCACCAGGAATATATTAAGTCAAGTACAATGAACACAATATGCTGGAGTGGGAAGCTGCTGAAACTTAGGTTATCCATGCCTTAGTCACTATTTGGATTACTATGACATGCTTTATGTGGGGCTGCCCTTGATGACTCTTTAGAAGGAAAACTGGTGCAAAATGTAGCTGCTGGAACACTGATGATTGCAACTTTTTCAATCACATTACCCTTTTGTTGGGTCAGCTGCACTGGCTGCTAGTTTGCTTCCAGGCACAATTCAAGGTGCTCGTTTTCTGTTGAAGTATCCTGCACCCTACACTAAAATGCTGATAAAATCCAAATCACTCTTCCTGATCTGAGATATACAAAATAAGTGCTCTTGCCAATTGGACATCCTCAGCACTTCTAGTGACAGAGCACAAGCACAATCATATCATAACCTACATTCAGAGGAGAAAGAAAAGAATGTAGGACTATGCTCTTTCATATGAATATGCTCCCTATTCTCTGTGATATACAGTAGACATAGAGGCACAAATAGGATGTTGTACAAAATTGCAAATCATATTCAGAAAACAGGACCTATTAGGCCTAACAAGTAAGTGGCTATATAAGGTATGTAAAACACTTTTCACTTTTGGCTTGTTATAATCATGTCAGAAACACTGAGAAACTGAGATGAAGAATTGTTGTTGTTGTTCAGTCGTTAAGTTGTGTCCGATGCTATCCTTTAATCACTGCTAGTTTATGTTGACATGTGACAACTCTAGGAAGATCCTTGTTTTCCATAAAACAATGGTTTCTAAACATTTAAACAGGTGTTCTGGATGCAGTACAAGAATATAGGAATAAAAACAGAAACACCAACTCTGCTATGACAGGGATCCCCAAATCCCTGCGGGCCCGCGGGCCACATCTGGCCCACCAACATATTTTGACTGGCCTGCTGAGCCCACTGACATTAAAATGAATTTCACTGGAAGAACATCTAGTAGGAAAGCATTAAGAATACAGGTATAGCATCTTCTGCTCAATAACCAGCAAATTCTTGGTGGAGACCAAGTGGACCACCAAATATCTAAATAGTTCTGTATCACGTTTTCACTCCCAGGAGGGCTTGATGACACAAATTACAAATACTGACAGAAATGAAAAGGACTTTTCTTTTTTTATATAACATTTTATTATACAATATATTACACAATCAAAACTGGGATCAAAACTGGGCAATGGAGGCAGTATCAGACAAACTTGAGAAAAGTAACACAAACTGGGATTATAAACTTGTATATGGAGGGGGAAGTTGAAGAGCATTGTGGATGATGAGGAAATGCATGCACTTAATTTCAGTATCTTAAACATAATCCAGAAATGACTGACAAACATTTATTTTCCTTCCTCTTCTATACATTAGTCATGCTGGCATGACAAGTTTAGACAACTATTGAGCAACTGTATACCGAGTGTGCTAATGCTCCATTTGCACCATTGTATTTCCTGCACCTATCCATGGGCAAAATACCAATTCTCAAGTCATTGAGACGTGTGCAATGTCAGTACTGCTTTTTACAAAGCTCATGAGTAAACTTACAGTGATGAAATGAGAGGATAGGTCCTGTTATGGATGGGAAGCAGAGACTTGGAATACTGCAAATGGGCAATTTTCACAAAGAAAGAAAGAAAGAAAGAAAGAAAGAAAGAAAGAAAGAAAGAAAGAAAGAAAGAAAGAAAGAAAGAAAGAAAGAAAGAAAGAAAGAAAGAAAGAAAGAAAGAAATGGGGTAAAAAGTGAGGTGGTCAAGTTTGCAGATGACACCAAACTATTCAGGGTGGTGAAAACCAAAACAGATTGCATATGGCTACAAAGGAAGCTCTCCAAACTGAGTGAATGGACAACTAAATGATGAATGCAGTTCAATGTAAATAAGTGTAAAGTGATGCACTTGGTCCATCCATGAAGCAGACAATTTGTTTAAAAGGATGTGAGGAAGGAGTGAAGGGGGAAGTGGATAGGTGTTCCTGTGTGCCTCAAAAAACTGTGCAGAAGGTAGCAGCCCTCCCTTCACTCCTTTGTACAGGCCTTTTCAACAAAACAGGACGTGTAAGAGCTCCCAGTATATCCCCCTCTTCTTATTTTGTTGAAAAAGCCTGCATGAGGAAGGAGGGTGGTAAAGAAGTAGGGGGCTGGATCACCGCCTTCCAGACAGTTGGGGGGGGGGCACATGGCAGCAGTCATGAGGGCTTTGCACTGGGTGGTGGATCACCTTGAACTGTCCTTGGATATCACGACAAAAATCCCAATTTCACATATACACTGATGGTCTCTCAGCTGTCCATAAGAGGACTCCATAACCTTATATCCCATGACTGCTATATCCCATGACTCAGGAGCCTTTGGTTAAGGATTTTCTAAAAGATGTTTTGGAAGTCCAAATACAGAGACGATCCTGTGCCCCCCCCGGGGGGGGGACCAGATTTCGCCACCCCCCCAATAAAAAATGAGAAAATAAAATAAATCGACCCCCTCAGGGGTTTTTCGGGGGTTTACGGGCTTTTTTACTGCAATCTACATGTGTGTATGCTTTGTCTCACTTAGCTTGTGTATCCCGGAGCCATGACCTGCCTGCCTTTCGTTCTGCCTGCGACCGGGCGGCAGAACTCCGGAAAAGCGCCCAGCAGGTCGCTCCGTCGTTCTGCGCTTGCGCATGTCTTCACAGTTTGCGCAGGAACAGAACGACAAAAATTCCAATCGTTCTGCACATGTGCGAACTAAGAAGACATGCGCAAGCGCAGAACGACGGAGCGCCCTGCTGGGCGCTTTTCCGGAGTTCTGCCGCCCGGTCGCAGGCAGAACAAAAGGCAGGCAGGTCGCGGCTCCGGGATACACAAGCTAAGTGGGACAAAGCATACACACATGTAGATTGCAGTAAAAAAGCCCGTAAACCCCCGAAAAACTCCGGAGGGGGTCGATTTATTTTTTATTTTTATTTTTTATTGGGGAGTGGCGAAATCTGGTCCCCCCCGAGGGGGCACAGGATCGTCTCTGTATTTGGACTTCCAAAACATCTTTTAGAAAATCCTTAACTAAAGGCTCCTGAGTCATGGGATATAGCAGTCATAGGATATAAGGTTATGGAGTCCTCTTATGTAATCTTCTTTTTTACTCTTTTTTTTTTTACTGTAACCTCTTTTTTACTGTAATCTTAACATGTAGATTACAGTAAAAAAGCCCGTAACACCCCCCCGAAAAAACCGTAAAAAAACAGAAAAACCAACCGAAACCTAAGTAGGCCCCCCACAGGAGCCTCTGCACCCTCCACCCGGGGGCCCTGGGCCCCCCGCCCCACCTTGACGACGTTTCTGTCCAAATACAGTACTGTATATAACATTTACTGGATTAGAAGAGAAAGGAATAGAACGCAGAGTGAGGAAAAGCCTTCAGGAAAGGGAAGTTCACCCATTTGCCACTTTAGGGAAATAGCAACTACTGTCAGACTTTACAAGAATCATTGCTCATAGTGAGTTAGTGGGAGCAGGTTAGTGGGAGCAGATGGGTGACGAGGTGTGTGTGTGTGTGTGTGTGTGTGTGTGTGTGTGTGTGTGTGTGTGTGTGTGTGTGTGTGTTAGGAATGGAAGCCCTAGCCTCTACAGAATTAGGCATATGATATCCCTCACTCCGGCGCCAGATCTCCATGCGGACGACGGCGGAAGATAAGTGCTCCATTGCCGGCCGCGTGGGCGGTCTGGCCGGGTGAGGGAGGGGGGCCTTTGGCCTTGCCGGTCCAGGGCGGGGGATGGCGTCTACCATATCCCCACTGGGCCGGCTACGCCGTTACACGGCCAAGGAGGCCGATAGGGCCGGCCCGGGTTTACATTGGGGGCAGGGGACAAGCGTCCCCTTCCCCGAGTAGACCTCTGGCCTGGCGCGTGCTGGGCAGCTGGTGCACAGGATCCGGTGGGTGGCCCTGGACCTCCGGCCGGATCCTTAGTCAGGATTGCGCTCCTAATTAAGTAGAAGTTACAAGATAATATATGAAGCTATTGCAACGTAGAATATAAAGTAAATGTACAGTAAGTTTTACACAGAAGATAAAGAAGTCAGGAGTCATAGTTTTGGACAATTACAACGTTGTCCCTAAAGTCAATATTTTTTCCTGTTTTTTAATTTTCTATCCTTGTTCAGCTTGGGAAGAGAGAAGTAGGAAACAAAAAAGATCAGTTTCCTTTTCTACTTTTATTTTCAGGATGCAGATAAGGCTGGTTTCCAGCAATGTGGGTCCAACTGACTGAAGCAAACATCTTTTTAGACTAAAATAAAAGTAGAACTGAGCCAAAACAGCCTTTTGAGTTTCGTTTTCACTTTGGCTACTTGCCCACACCCTCTGTTTTTCAGTGTGCTTTTGAGAAAATTTCTTCTTCTCCGTGTCCTAGACAATATATAAGGAACAATGCAAAGCCCTTAAAGCTGGTTTTTAAGACAGTGCCATCCCCATGCTAGCCTAGTAGGGCCCTGCTCAGAGATGCTTCTGAGTTTGGGGCGAAAGGGAGCTGAATAGCCCCACAGCTATTCAGCTGACCAAGCTTCACCAGACTGAGCGGAAGGTTAGGCAGAGCTGGGACACAGGCTAGAGGAGGTCAGCTAGACTCTGCATAATCTTTAAACTCAGCTGGATTGCAGAGCTTCCTTGAGCTTGGTCCAATACCTTAGGGCAGGGGTGGGGAACCTCCGGCCCGCGGGACCGGAGGCTCCACCGCCGCCGCCCGCCTAGTCCCTTTAAAAGCAGACTTTCTGGACCTGCGCAGAGCGGCGCTCTCTGCAGGTCCAGGAAGGCCGCTTTCAGGAGGAGGAGGCGCCGAGGTGACGCGTCACCTCGGCGCTTCCTCCTGAAATTGGCCTTTCTGTAGCTGCGCAGATCGCCGTTGAGGCCAAGAGCTGCAGAAAGGCCGATTTAAACTGGAGCTGACGCGGGAAGGCGGCGGCGGCGGCAGTTGCCGCCGCCGCCAGTTGCCGCCGCCCGGAGCCTCAGGTAAGCGGCCGTGGGTGGATGGGAGGGACGGACAGAGAGAGAGAGTGGTCCGTGGGTGGGTGGGAGAGTGGTCCATGGGTGGGTGGGGTGGGAGGGAGAGAGAGTGCTCCGTGGGTGGGTGGGAGGGAGAGAGAGTGGTCCGTGGGTGGGTGGGTGGTCCGTGGGTGGGAGGGAGGTTTAGAACTGTAAATTCGCGGGGGGGGGGGTCAAATTTGCAGTGGGGGGGCAAAATTTCAGCCAGCCTTATGGCCGGCCCGCAGCCAATTTCCCCAATGGGGAAATGGCCCCCCACCGCAAATAGGCTCCCCACCCCTGCCTTAGGGATTGCACAGAAATTGCCCTCAAGGTTCAAGAGTTTCCCTGAGCTGCATCCTGTCAGTAGCTCAGAGTCTGCACGGCTGTGTCTGCACACCTTAAAAAGCTTTTGGAGGCCTTCACATAGCTCTGACTAACTTCTGGTTGCTTTCTATGACTTAGGTGAGAAGGAGATGCCTAGATGCCTTTAAAAGGGGTTTGAACAGATTCATGGAGGAAAAGACCATCACAGGTTACAAGCCATAAGCAACCTCCTGGTTTTAGAAGTAGGTTTTCTCTGTGCCAGGTGCAAGGGAGTGACAACAGGAAACAGGTTATCTTGTTGGCTGTGTACTCCCTGAGGCATCTGGTGGGGCCATTGTGTGATACAGGAAGCTGGACTAGATGGGCCTTTGGCCTGATCCAGTGGGGCTCTTCTTATGTTCTTATGAGAGGAGCACACTGGATTTTCATGAAATTTCTCTAGCACTTCAACAAGAAGTTTTCATTTATTAAACAAACAAATTACTACCCACAAATATGCACAATTATTCAGCTCAGCTCAAAATAAAAGAAGATTAATTAATACATTAATACATTTCTTTTTGTATTAGATTAGTTTGTAAAACTTAGTATTTAATTAAGTTTTGGGACTTTGGGTCTGGTCCAACAAGTCACTTAAACACATCTTGATTTCATCTGCCAGATACATGACCTGGACAACAATCCAGACCGTGAAGGCAAGTAAGGAAGTCTTACAGTTTGAGTAAGTTCTAGACTGCAGTTTTAGCCAGGACAAAAGTTTAGTGATACTTTCCTTAGTCATACTTATTCATAACATATAGGAGGATTATTATGACGCAAAAGAGGGTACAGTACTTGCAGAGTAAGCTGTATGTGGAGTTAACATACTTACGTTATGGGCATTGTAATGGGCTTCTGTTAAATGCCCCTCAGCTCCATACATGATCACTGATCATAATATAATGGAAGCAGTGGCTGTTACGTTTTCCAGTGAGTAGCAGGGAAATTATCATTCCATAATTCTCTTGTTCATTGGGAATTGCTGGTCTCAGTGGCACAGCTGCCTCCTCTGGCACCCGGGGCAGTGACTTGTGACGTCACCCACCAACCCCTGAGTGTGCAGATGTGGAGGTAATTGGCGGTGACGGGATGATGCCAACACCAATTGCTTTGGGGTTACAAGCCGCTCTGAACGAAGAGGTGCTGTGGTGTATTGTGGCAAAAAGCATAGGTGCGATGTGGCTGCTTGCAGTCCCCTTGCTCTTCGTGCTTCAATTGATCGTGGCAGTCGAGCACAAGCAGCAGCTCCCAACGCCACCATTGAAGCACTTCAGCTTCGCGATGTGGCCGTCCCTGCCCCCTTCCTCTGAGGAGCAAGGGGGTGGCGAGCTGCCACATTGTGATCGAAGCACCTACCCTTCTCGGTGCCACTGTCTCCTGGTCAACCCCCCCCCCAGCCAGTCTTAAGCCTGTTGCTGCTGGCTGAAAAGGGGAGTGCCACCAAGAGGTGGCCACCATTTTGTCTGGGCCTCATGTGGCACACCCCCACGTGACTCTCCAGCCTGGCACTCAGGGTGGTCAGCATCACCGCTCCCCCTCAGCTACACCAGTGGTTGGTCTGAAAGCTACAGGGTTATAGTGCACCACTGCAGCAGGCCAAAGGGCATACTGCAAGGATAGGGTCCCACCCGGCATTTTATCACTGCTGACTATAGCCTGGCTCTTCAGGCTAAGTACTCTGTTGTACAATACAGGCTGAGCTGCTCAGTCTGCTGGGAACCCTGTTTGAATCTCTGTTGAGCCTGTGGCTAGCCTACTAATGTATGTGCCTGCTTCCAAACCACCTGAGTACAGCATTGGTAACTTGTGACCTAAAATCTGGGGGTCCCCTAAGCTAATGTGGATCACTTCTTACTCATACACCAGCCAAGTCCTTAAAATGCTTTTAAGAGAAGGAAGTGAGACGAGAGGGATAAGATGAAACAGGAGAAATAAAATATGAGGAAGGAGGAAGGGAGTTTAAGAGAAAAGACAGGCAGACATATCTTGTAACAAATTAAAAGTGGGATACAAGTTGCAGGATGGATTTAAAAGACTGAAGATTACTGCTGTGCTGTATAAAAACAACAAAAAATCAGTAGGAAATGGAGGACTGTGGAAATACTGGGACAAGCTGTTAACATAAAGATAGCTCTCTGAAAGACACAGCTTGCCCACCACTACAAATTTTCCCTTGCAGTGTGCAGCCATGGGGTAGCATTGGTTGTGTAGAGCAAACACTCAGTTCACACTGGCTAACAGTCAGAACTAACAGGCCTGAGTCAGCATCCAGCATGATCTGTGTGCATACCCCACTCAGGGGTTTCTTGGCAGACATCCATGGAGAATAGATTCCCTCAATCTTTCTTGCTCCAAAGCCACTGCACTAAAGAATCTTGGTTTGCCACACCAATGGTATATAAAATAAAAAAATGTCCACTTCCAACAGTTTGTGTAGCATTCAAGTACCTTAAAAATCTTCCTCAATTGAATAAAACCCTAGTTAAGTCTTGATTTCGTTCACATCTGAGCCTATCAGGAGTAACTCCAATAGATGATTTCACATGCACTGCCTTTTTCAATAACTTTTTTTTTTAAAAAAACCAATCATTTCTACCACTTGGCTCTACTACTAAATGCAGATACAAAAGTGTTCATGGAAACATGAACTGCTCTACCTTTTATTACAAGCTGTTTTGTCTGAGTCATAGCTATTTCCTAGCCTGACAAACACATTTCCTCTCTTCACCTTTACTGAAAGGCTCACCTATGGGGGTGAAAGTGAACCACTTCTTATTCATATTCTACCATTAGAGTCAGCAACTGATTGGTGAATGAAGAATACATTCTTCTGAACAAGGTATGTATGAGCACAGATAGACTTGAGAGAGATTTCCCAGACTTGGGTGAGCTTCATGCCTCTGACAGGAAAATAATCTTTGAACCCAGCATACTTGGCCTCATATAATTGGGCTCCCCAGAAATAAATATGAATACAGAACCTTATTAATATTTTCAAGTCATTTTCAGGGGTTTAATAAAAATGCTAGTTTAAGCAACACTGCAAGTTCATGTGGCAAAATCTGGATACTGGCATGAGGCACTTACATAGTCGGCAATGTGTAGATGCAAGCTTTTGATTTCTCCCTTTATGTCAATGACAATAGTCCCAAAATTAGAATTTTAAACTCAGGATTCTCATACATTAGGGACTTTGTGTAAGAGTCTTTGGGGCCTGCTTATCTTTTTCCTTGTTCGCACAATGTACTTGAAACATGGTTCAAAATCTAACTCAACCCTTTGACCAGCCATCCTTGTCGTCAAATTGTTGAGCAGCATTTCTCAAGAGTGAAAGCAGTAATAAAAGAGCCACTGAATAATTGGATTCTTTTCACCACTGAGCACTTCAAGTTTACAAAGGCATAGAAGTCTCTCACTGCAGTGCTCTTGGGCAGCTTGGCGATCTTCTAAAATGATATAAGAGGTACAGTTTTCCTTTCACCCGCGTCTTACTAAATCATTTTCTGTGCTTGTACTGAGACCATGAGATCCAAAGAGACCAGGCAATAGAGCAGCAATTTACATCAACAAAGGGGATTTTGATGCACTCCTCCGAGTGAGGCTGCATTACCATGTTAATAGCTTTTTCACTCTCAGCCCTAGGACGCTGGAGACTTTTGCAAATGAAGAACAGTTCCGCTTTCCATTTTAACTGTAACAATAGCGGAGGAGCTCCTTAAACTGCATTAAATAGCAGTCTGTGAAATCCCTAACTAGGCACCCTCTCCTGTGGCTTTATTAACGACCAGGCCAAAGGAACAAAAGGGGGAGACCTCCTTGCAGTTCTAGCCCTATCCCCACCTCCTAATCCCCTAGGGATGGCAAGAGGAATTGCCTGCAGAGCTGCTAAATCAAACTTTGTACTATGTTTTTTGCTTCCTTCCTGTCCTCCACAATAAAAGACGTTTCAGGTATGTTTTCTAATATCAGTTTGTTTATGGCCGCCTGGTTAAACAGAGCTATGATGGGATTTCCCCTCCCCTCTCCCCCTAAGCCTCATTTTTCAAACAGCTGTTGTTCCTCACCAGTTCCCACACTCATCCACTTGTTCCCTTGTCACATACTTTGAATGTGCTCTCCTCCTGACACTGACTGCCTCACACAATAAAGAATGAATGGAAATGTTGCTTCTGCAGTTAGCCTGTGGAATAGACCCCATTCAATAGCACTAAAATGTCCTTCTGCCACCAGCATATCATCCTTTACCTTGTACCTCACAGCAAGATTTCCTTCAGAAATAGGTTATCTCTTTTAGGTGGGCTGTGGCCATCTTTAGCAGGTGCAAGAAATGCAACTATGGCCCTATTGGGATGTTACCTTCCACCACACACTGGTACATGCAGTGAAATTTGGGCCAGGTTTTGGTGTTGCACATTTCTTCCTTGTCCTGGGCTCTATTCCTCTCACCATTATCCATATTCATTATTAGTTAATAAAATATATAACAATCATATACAACCTACAGTACAACACACAACAGGTGCAGATAGATACAGTGGTGGATCTATCTATCATAGGTATCATAGCACAATCCTATGCATGCCTACTCAGAAGTAATCCCCAGTGAATTCAATGGGTCTTACTCTCAGATAAGAATAACTAGCATTGTAGCCTCAGGAACTCTGCTTCTCTCACCATGCATGTAAGGTTATGCCTAAACAGAAAGATTCCATATTTGAACTTGAGATCTCATTGGTCTGCCAATCTGTTCCCAGAAAAAGCAAGCATTTGGACTGGATGGTTGGGGAGATTCAGTGTGCAAACAGATTCAGGATCTCTCAGTTTCGTCATTACAAGCGCTGGGAGGAGCTTGGAGGACGAAAGCTTGGAGGACGAGATCAAGGCCCACTTTTGATCTCATTGCACACAGACATGAGCAGGGGATGTAATGAAACAATATATCCGTATGATCTTAAGAGCTTCCACTCCTCTCCACAGTTATAACTTCATTAGGCTTCAGAAATGAAATAAAATAGACTTACATTTCCAATGTTCAGAACAAATATGACTCTTTGAAATGTGCAGAAACGGTCCACAGAAAATACAAGTCAGAGATTAATCAAATGTTCAGGGGAAGTATCAAATGTTCAGGGGAAGTATATGGTGCAACTGTCCTGGGATAGTATTTCACAATGCTGAAGAGGAAGTGGATGGGCAGGGAAGTTTTTTTTTGTTTTGACACAGTGAATATTCAGACATGTTGGGCAGCCCAATCCTACTGGGATGGGCAGATTGGGCTTGAGGGGGGGTGGCGGGTTCAGCAGCAGTGGTGCCCGCCGAGTCCTAATCCCCTTCCTGGGCCTTCATGGATCAATACAGACTTGCGCGAATGATATTGCTGGCGCATGCCCAAGTTGACCCATAGCGACTGCTGGAGCTTACGCCAGGGCAAGGGGACAAATGTGCCCTTACTCCAAGGAGACCTCCATCAACCAAATCTCCCCTGCGGGACAGAGCGGAGGCCATGCCACCACCACACAGGGAGTTAGTTAGGATTGGGATGTAAGTGATATAGTGCATGGAGGCTTACACTCTGATTTTTTTTCTGAATATTTGAGTGGTCTCAAAGTCAAACAAAATACACCAAGGCAGGTGTACAGATACATCTCCTCTAGCCTGGCTTCTAATCTATTTATCCAACACACAGATTGCTCCACAATTCTGAGGTCATGCACTTATTCATCACGTTTGATACAGCTTTTCATAATTGCTGGTGCTTAAATAACTGTGAGCCAGACTTGTTGGTTTTAATGATACAAGTCAAAACACATTTAAGACCATTCGTTGATACAGCAGTTCAAAAGCTATCAATAGAAAAGGCTCAAAAGTTAAGTCTCGTAGCCTAGCATGATAATGACGTTACTGAAGTCAGTTAAAACGTGGATTCAATGCATCAGTAGCTGGTTATACAGCTTCATGTTAACAAGGTATGTTTATGTGACCTGGCCTTTGAAGGTGGCTCACAGTTGCATGCAGAGGAAACAAGGATAATGACCAACTATTAGGATAAAAAGGTGCCACATATTATACAGTGGTTTTGCATAGGTGAATACAAAATCCTCTCTTGATGGAAAATATACTTGCTGAGCAGGTGATACAAAGACAAATTTAAGACTTCAAGCATTTTCTTATTTCAGCTCACAATACTTCAATTCAATAGTTCAGTAAAAGCTGAAATTAGGTCAACCTACCTGAGATCCAAATGGTATAGCAAAACACATTTTTGCTTCATGCTCTTACCTTGGAGAACCAAACCGGAATTTTCAATCGTGTATAGAAATGATGCAAATGGTGCAATGGGGGATTTAGCAACCAGAAGCTGCAGAAACAGGAAAGACAAGAACAAACAAAAAACATGGTGGTGTACAGATTACAATTCTAGCATGCAGAGAAACTGAACCACCACCACCAATCTAGCATGTTTTCTCACAACATTTCCATAAAGGGTTTATGCCTTATCTCCTTAGGTTCAAAATATCGATTCAAATTGTCCATTTAAACATGTGTTCATTCAGTTGACTATTTCCAATATGGAACAGGCAATACTCCAAAGTCCTGGCTATTCAGTGTGTTCCAGAATATCATACAGAAAGAGAAAAGACGGACTGTGATGAAATAATGAGACCCAGCATGGAGGCTTTAGCATTAAGAAAGAAGTGTCACCTCCAAAAACAAGCCAAAGCATGTACTTCTATTGGTTTTACATTCATAAAAGCACACGGTAAAAAGTTGCATTGTAAGGCCAACATGAGCACCTTTCATCTTGAGTAATGGCAATCCACCCCTGTATTATGATTTGCACAGAGAAACTTCAGAAATGGACACTGGTAGTTCATGGTAGGGCTCATTCCTGCCATTCTGCAAAACATGTCTACAATCCAAATTTGAAGCAGATTTCCCTATTCATTTCTGCCTCAGGAAAAAAAGGGAAAGGAACTAGAAAGCAATTTCCCAGTCTGTGGTTTTCACAGCAGCATTTCCAACTTTGTAGCCCTAAGGGCACTATTTAACAAGGTTGCTGATCCGAAGCACATTCTGGTTCTTTTCAGAGTTCTATTTCAATTACAATAATGTCATACCCATTTTGCCTATGCCTAGAAAATACACCAGGCCTTACCACTTTCTTCATTTTTATGTGTGTATATACCACATGCATGTTTAAAAAAATATCCAGAAGGCCTTTGAACAGCACTGTCAGGACCACTCCTCTACCCCAACATTAAAGTTATCCAGCAATGTACACTGGATAATGCTTCTCAACTTTGGGTCAAGAAAAATGCTGCCACTTCTTGTTGCTCATTAAGTAACATAGTCCAAATGCAAAAGTTGTGAGATTATTACTACCATATAAAGTAGTGACCTGATGTTTAAAGGTGCAGTCCACCAACCAAAGGGTCTCCTGACCATGAAGTACAGCTGAAGTAGTCTTCTGAAACTATTGAAGAGTCCTATGCAACAAGAGGCACCATTTAGGCAATATCTTGAAGCAGCTACAATGAAAGCACTCAGTTGGGAGGAAGAATGCTTCATAATGGTACTTTATATGCCCATATTTGGGGATAGCACATGACTGATGTTACGCTTTATATACAGTGGATGGGTATGGGTGATCACTTAAAGAATCCTAAGAAATTAGCCACATTCTTGCCATACTGCTTTTCATTTGTTGACTGGTTAGTTAGCATAGGCGGCTTGCTCCAGAATTTGAGCATTGTTATAAGCTCTGTTTATAAGTTCTGGTTTTTAATAATCATTTTCCTACAGATTCAGAACTTGTAAAGCAGGCTCCTGTACATAGATCTAGCATTTTATGCAATCTGTGCCCCATACGGAATGCAGAAAATGACTGTATCTTCATTAATAAGGTACTAACAGCCCAATCCTATCTGCTCCAGCCGTCATCATCGCGCCTCTTCCGCTGGCACCGACTGCCGTAAAGTAGTCAGTGCCAGTCATAAAAGGCGCTCCAGCAGCGCACTACTCAGCGTGCTGCCGGTGATATTGGCAGGAAGGCCGGACACTTTCTGCCGGTGCCAGTGAATCAGGAGCGACCCGCCGATTAAAGTAAGATGGCAGGGGAGAAGGGGGGCAGAATGGGGGCAGGGAGAGTGGAACAAGATGGTGACAGGGGCAGGGAGGGTGGAACGGGGCAGGTGGTGATGGGGGCAGGTGGACTGGGTTCAGAAAGGGGGTGGGTTCAGCAGCAGTGGCTGCCAGCGAATCCTAACCTCCTTCCCAGACCTGATCTCATGGCGCGGATCCATGTGAACCTGCCCCAGCTATTTAGGTAGCGCAGGTCTAAACAGACCCCTCCCCCTCCACGTGTTGCAGAGGCTTACCCTGGGTAAGGGAACTATTGTTCCTTTACCCAGAGGAAACCCCCACAACTGCCTTTCCCCCCGTAGGATGCAGCTGCAGCAGTGGCCATTTTGGTGCAACTGTACCAGCAAGGGGAACAATAGGATTGGGCTCTAAATGGCATAACAAAAAGCAAAAAGATTGACACATATGTTGTGATGCTGGAGTTACCATTCTGATAAGATACAGTCACTAACAAAATAAATCAAACAAAAGTCCAACTCATTATGGCATTTGAAATTATGATTATTATAAGAATATGTATATACAGCTTTTTAACAAAAAAAAGTTTGCAAAGCAACTTACATAGCAAAAATAAAGAAATAAATGGTTCCCTGTTCGCAAAAGGGCTCACAATCGAAAAAAAGATGCATAAGAAACAGTCAAACAGCCAGTAGAAAAGATGCTATGCTGGGGTAAAAGGGGGCAGTTATTTTCCCCTTGCTAAGTCATTTTAGGGTGCATCAGAAACCCATTGACTGTGCAGCTGAGCCAGTGTTGATCCTGTCAAGGATTGAGCTCAAAGGAAATTGGTTCTTCAATTTTGCAGTACAGTTAGACTGTGCACATAGCTGCTTGATTGGAGCTCGCAATGTCACAAACCCATCTCTCATCCACGGAACGGTTTTAAGGTCCAATCCGATTCTTGTGATACGCTAGTGTATCTCCATGTACATGGAGTGCTGTTGAGGCTCTCCTTGTGACTTGTTCCAGTTCCTCCCCTGGCACAAGGGCTCCTTCCAGCTGGTGGATGTCCCCACATGGACTTGAATGCTATGGAGAGGTTTGTGTGTTTGTTTCACATCGCTGCCCTCTCTCAAGGAAGCTATCTTTCTTCTCTTGCTCTACTCTGCTCAAAAAGATATTCCTTGGATACGTGTATTTGTGTGAGTGGGATGAGATGAGGGGACTTGAACCATGGATGCATGGGCTCCTAGCAGGTATTTGCTGACCTGCCCCCTGCATCTGGTGGTGCTTCTTTGGTTGCCAATGTTGGGGCTGATTGGATGCCGTGATTGGCTCCTTGGACATCACACTGATGATACACCAACTTCACAGTAATTACATGAATATCACGTGTGCTGACATCATGGTGTGCTGCCATCAAGACATGCTGCCATCAGGATGCCACTTCATGCATAACAGGCTGTGTCAGTATTTCCATGAATGCTGGGGTATTACTGGGAAGGGCTGTGCTGGCATTGCTTTTCGAGGGCAGGCTTGGCATTTGGCCCTTGTTGCTTCGGTGTCAGTGTGGCACTTCCAGGACAGGCCAAGGATACGATGGATGTTGCGGTGGCGTCCATTTGCCGTCAGTGTGGCGTCCAAATAAGATTGGGCCATTAACGTTCCAAACTGGATTTCACTTTTCAACAGCTGATAAGTATTGTCTGTCAAATAGGTTAGGGCAGAGGTTCCCAAAATCCCAGGTAGAGATTTCTGTGCTGTAAGTTGCTCCCCCCCCCCCGACAGCAACTACAGCACTACCGGGATTGTGCTGGAACCAAGGGAAAAGGGTTTTTTTCTTATTCACCAGGGGTTGTGCTGGCCCTCCGGAGAGTGCAGGGGGGCTGTGGACCCATCTGCGGACCTCCCAGCACCCCAGATTAGCTTCCAAAAGCCATTAAAAGCTACTTCCGGTTTTTGCTGAAACCAGGAAGTAAACCGGAAGTAGCTTTAAATCGCTTTTGGAAGCTAACCTGGGGTGCGGGAAGGCCCGCAAAGGGGTCCACAGCCACCCTGCACCCTCTGGAGGTCCAGCGCAACTCCTGGGGATTTAAAAAAAACCTCCCCCCTCCCGGTTCCAGCGTGATTCCGGGAGTGCTGTTGCACGTCACTGCACGTTGCCTCCCCCTTAAGGGGTAGCAACCAATTCTTTCAGACTGGGGTGTCACAATGGCCCAGTTTGGGAACCTCAAGGTTAGGGGGAGCTTTAGGGTAAAAGAAAACATTCTATGCTTTTAAAAGTACATGCACCTTTTACAAGTCAACGTCTGTCCTGATTTATATATAACATCTGCTGGCCTGTACATATCTTCCCTAACTACTGAGGTACAAAACTAAAACAAAAACAAAAACATACAACACGGCAAGTACAGCCAAAGAATGCACGTTTGGTAACCAGTGTCAATGTTTTGCTTTGAGTAATACATCACTAGGAAAGCCATTTCAGGATGCAATATAAACTCAGTAACCTGCTTCATGGAGCAAATCTGCAATACAAGCATTTTTCTTCCTCAGCATAAATCATTGTTCTTCCTGGAAAAAAAAAGCTGCTGGAGAAGGGAGGGTTATGTCACTATCTGTGGCTATGATGTGTCCTCATTGAATCAGAGTTCTCTTTCTTGCATTTAACCAATTTATATGATGCAGCAATCTTCACCCCAAAGCAGGGATTACATTGTTTTGGTACTCTGTATAAAGGGATGTTTCATTTTTACTATACAGTCAAAGTCAGAAGAAGAAAATAAATTACAATGTCCAAGAACAGTGGTTCTCAAAGTGGTGGGTCGTCACCCACCATTGGAATCAAAAGCTGTCCCCTGCCTCCTTAAGGGGTGGGAACAGCATGGTGGCTGCGGCGATCCTGGGGATTGCTGCTGCCAGTGTGAAAAAGTTTTACAGTGCAATTTTCTGACTTACTGGGGGTCCTGGAGCCCTCTGGAGGATACGGGGAGGCCTGCGGAGGGTAGCGCAGGTCTCCCTGGACCCTCCAGAGGTAGGCTTGCCATATTTTCCAACTGGGACACCCCACCCTTAATTAACTAATTGAACTAATATATATATATATATATATATAAGTTCAATTAGTTAATTAAGGGTGGGGGTGTCCCAGTGGCCCATATATATACATGACACACACACACACACACACACACACACACACACACACACACACACACACACACAGAATATTTATATACCGCCTTTCTGGTCATTGGATTTCTCCTCTGACTTTATTCAAGGCGGTGTACATGGGCAGGCTGTTAAGAACATAAAAACATAAGAAGAGCCCTGCTGGATCAGGCCAAAAGCCCATCTAGTCCAGCTTCCTGCATCACACAGTGGCCCCACCCGATGCCTCAGGGAGCACAAGACAACAACATAACCTGCTTCCCGTTGTTACTCCCTTGCACCTGGCACAGAGAAAACCCACTTCTAAAACCTCTAAAACCAGGAGGTTGCTTATGGCTTGTAACCTGCGATGGTCTTTTCCTCCATGAATCTGTCCAAACCCCTTTTAAAGGCATCTAGGCCAGGTGCCATCACCACATCCTTTGGCAAGGAGTTCCACAGATGAATTACTCACTGGGTAAAGAAATATTTTCTTTTGTCCGTTCTAACTCTCCCCCCACTCAATTTTAGTGCATGTCCCCTGGTTCTGGTGTTGTGCGAGAGGGAGAAGAATTTCCCTCTATCCACTCTCTCCATCCCGTGCATAATTTTATACGTCTCAATCATGTCCCCCCTCAGGCGCCTTTTTTCTAGACTGAAAAGCCCCAGACGCTGTAGCCTTTCCTCATAAGGGAGGTGCTCCAGCCCACGAATCAATTTGGTCGCTCTTTTCTGCACCTTTTCCAATTCAACTATATCCTTTTTGAGGTGTGGTGACCAGAACTGGACACAATACTCCAGATGTGGCCTTACCATCGATTTGTACAAAGGCATAATGATATTGGCCATTCTATTCTCAATCCCTTTTTTAATGATCCCGAGCATGGAATTGGCCTTCTTCACAGCCGCCACACACTGGGTCAACACTTTCATCAACCTGTCCACCAGCACCCCAAGATCTCTCTCTTGATCCGTCACAGACAACTCAGAACCCATTAGTGTATATGTGAAATTTTGGTTTCTTGCCCCAATGTGCATCACTTTGCACTTACTTACATTGAAGCGCATCTGCCATTTTGCTGCCCATTCTCCCAGTTTGGAGAGATCCTTCTGGAGCTCTTCACAATCCCTGCTGGTCTTCACCACCCGGAAATGTTTAGTGTCATCTGCAAACTTGGCCACCTCACTGCCTATCCCCAACTCCAGGTCATTTATGAATAAGTTGAAAAGCACCGGTCCCAAGACCGATCCTTGGGGCACACCACTTTTCACCTCTCGCCATTGTGAAAATTGCCCATTGACTCCCACTCGCTGTTTCCTGGTCTTCAACCAGTTCCTAATCCACAAGAGGACCTGCCCTCTTATTCCCTGACTGTGGAGTTTTCTCAGGAGCCTTTCATGAGGGACTGTGTCAAATGCCTTCTGAAAATCCAGATATATAATATCCACGGGTTCGCTCGCATCCACATGCCTGTTGACCTTTTCAAAAAATTCTAACAGGTTTGTGAGGCAAGACTTCCCCTTGCAGAAGCCATGCTGACTCTCCCTCAGCAGAGCTTGTTCTTCTATGTGTTTTAAGATTTTATCTTTAATGAGACTTTCCACCATCTTCCCTGGAACAGATGTTAGGCTGACCGGCCTGTATTTTCCCAGGTCCCCCCTCCTTCCTTTTTTAAAGATTGGCGTGACATTAGCTATCCTCCAATCCTCTGGCACAGTGGCCGTTTTAAGGGACAAGTTGCATATTTGGGTCAAGAGGTCAGCAACTTCATTCTTGAGTTCCTTCAGAACTCTTGGGTGGATGCCATCCGGGCCTGGTGATTTATTGATCTTTATTTTGTCAATTAAGTCTGAGACATCTTCTCTTTTAACCTCTATTTGACTTAATTCTTTAGTCAGGGGAGACCGTTCCGGCAGCGGTATTTGCCTGAGGTCTTCTGTCGTGAAGACAGATGCAAAGAACTCATTTAATTTCTCTGCAGTCTCCAAGTCCCCTTTTATCACCCCTTTTCTCTCCCTCACCATCCAGCTGACCAACCGTTTCCCTGGCAGGTTTCCTGCTTCTAACATATTTGAAGAAGCTTTTATTATTCCCTTTTATGTTGCCTGCCATACGTTCTTCAAAGTCTTTCTTGGCCTCCTGTATCATCTTTTTACATTTCTTTTGCCACAGTTTGTGCTCCTGTGTGTTATCCTCATTAGGGCAAGACTTCCATTTACGGAAGGAAGCTTCCTTGCCTTTTATAGCCTCTCTAACTGTGCTTGTTAGCCATGCCGGCACCCTCCTGGACTTAGCCGAGCCCTTCCTCCTTTGTGGGATACACTCCCACTGGGCCTCTATGACTGTTGTTTTAAACAGCCTCCACGCACTCTGGAGCGATTGGACTCTTTTTACCTTCCCTTTCAGCTTTTTTTAAACTAGTCTCCTCATTTTGGGGAAGTCTGCCCTTCGGAAGTCAAGGGTTTTCGTGTCAGATTTGCTCGGCACTCTCCCTCCGACATGCATGGCGAAACAGATCGCAGTGTGGTCACTGCTCCCCAATGGTTCGGTAACATTTACCTCCCTGACCAGATCTTGAGTGCCACACAATATCAAATCCAGAGTCACCTGTCCTCTGGTCGGTTCCGTGACAAGCTGCTCTAAGGCACAGTCATTTAACATATCCAGAAATCCAGTCTCTCTTTCATGACCTGAGCAGGAATTGACCCAGTCGATGTGAGGATAATTGAAGTCCCCCATGACTACAACCCTGTCTCTCGTTGACACCTCCCTGAATTGCTTCCTAATTTCAAGATCCGCTTCAGGTTTTTGATCTGGAGGACGGTAGCATGCCCCTACTATTACATCACTCTTTGAGCCTGGTAATCTAACCCACAGTGATTCTACGGAGGAGTCAGAGCCCCCCTTCAGTTCTACTCTTTTGGATTCTACCCCTTCTTTGACATAGATGGCCACCCCACCTCCAACACGCCCCTCTCTGTCCCTTTCTAACGTTCTAATCTTTCATAGAACCCTTCATTCGAGATGTTACTTTCACAGTCCTGCTCTCTCTCTGGCGTTCGCCTCAGCACGCTTCAGCTTCAGCTGCAGCTCCACTCCCCCACACGGCTCTGTAGCTTATCAGCTCGGCGTGCCAGTAGCTCTCCAACTGACTTCCGGCCGTCTTGAACTGCTGTCCTGCAGATCTTCAGGCAGTTTTGTGAGACGAACGCTCTACCAGCTGAGCCGGACGTCCTGCCCATTAACTGAATAAATAAATAAATTTGAAATTTTTGTGCTGAAAATTTTAATTTATTTATTTTTGGTCATGAAAATGGCCGTTTGATATGATTGTAATATGTAACAAAGCCTCATTTGCCCTGCGCAAGTCTTCAGAGGATCAACTGTGAACAGACACCATGCCATTGCAACACTGTACAGTATCTTGGGTAGCGACAACTGGCTTGATAGTTTCATGATCCATCAAATCAGAATTTGGGAGCCCTGTAAGATGAATTTGAATCTGGAAGGAAAATTTGCTGCGTAATCAGTATTTTATGGAAAACCTAACACAGCGTTTCCGAAACTGGTGGGTTGTGACCCGGTTTCTGGTAAGTTGAGAGCAAAGTCTGCAATGAAAACACAGGTAATAGAAAGATCAGATAACTAATTGCCTCAAGCTCTGAGGCTATTCAAAAATCAGATAGCTGCTTAATTGTCCTGCAAAATTATCCCTCTGCAGCAAGACTTTCCCTCCATTTATTACTTGTAGTAATCAGTGTAGACAGTACTGGGTTAGATGGATCAGTGAACTGACTCAGTATAAGGCAGTTTCACTATTACTGAATTGTAGTTTGGTACATGGGGAAAAATGAACTTGTGGGATCATATTAAAGGCACTAAGATATGCACAATCTTCTTCCTTACTAGACAGTAATTGAGATTTTGAATTCAAAATGTGCACCCAGCTGTGGTACGCAGGAAGGCTTTACCCAGCAGAATTGCTTTCTCTAAGTCAGCTGTGTCATGTATCATTGATTGCTGCAATTATAGTCCTGAAATCCTCCAAGCACAATTAGCGGTCACGGTGTACTATTACTGGAAATAGTGAGAGAAAAATAGTGCATCTAGTATCCTGTTTGGTGAGGTCACACTATGCAGTCACACTAATTGATATGATTCAGCTGACATGCCCATATACAAACAAGCATATTATCCTGCGGCATGCAGCACAAAGAGAGCAGATAAGTGCTTTTGTAGTCCATGGTTAGCGGTAATTCAAAGGTCCCAACTCTTTCAAATACAGTTCATATAATGAATGTAACTGAAACATTTGGACCATTACCCTAGGATTCAAAACCGAACCACACATTCATAGATGTAATATAGAACTATACCATCAGACTCCCTGTGGGGGGTGATTTTATTGTTTCCACTTTTAAAAATGTCCCTGCAAATAGAAAGTTAGCATGCCAGGGAGAAGACAAGGCTAGAACCCTGCCCCGACACAATAGCTTTCAACATGCAGGGAATTTTAATATGGGGGACCATACAGTTCCCTAATTGCAAGCTAAAGTAGAACAGCAGCAGGTGAGCTTTATCACTGGTTACTTTTGAATTTGCAGTCTGGCTCTTGGGGAAGCCCCAATGGGTCTCCCCGGATTTTCGCCAGCTATTTAGCTGGCGAAAGTCCGAGGAGGCCATGTAATGGCTGCGCCGGCCCGGGAACGGGACAGGGATATGACGGCCGCCATCCCCGCACCGGTTCGGCCAATGTCGCCCTCCCTCACCACCCCGCCGGTGCTGCACTAACTGTCTCTGGCAGCCGCGGGGACGATCCGGTGGCGGAGTGAAGGCGGCCAGCCTCCGCGCCGGCCATCCTTACTCGAAAGTCGTTGTGAACGTGCTTTACGGCACATTCGCAATGGCTTGGAGTGCTCCACTGTTTTAAAGTTAGAATGGATTGTGCCCTTAGGCTATGCATTTCTACTCAGAAGTAAGTTCTACTTAGTTTAATAGAACTTACTTCTGAGTAAACATGTGCAGGATTTGTGCTGTTGGTCTAACAAGGAGTCTTTATTACAGGGCCAATTTAACAGTGTTTCCAAGAAGGTTCAAACATCATAATGGTATGTTTGAAACCAAAGTTTCATTCTAGTCAATCAAGCCACAAAGCATACACGTTTCAAGGTGAGTGAAACAATGATAAATGTAGATCAAAGCAAGTTAATCTATAGCCAGAGGATTATAATAAATGAAAGGTTAAAATAAGATCAGTGAAGCCATGCTGGCCCTAATGAATTCTGGGTTATTCATAAACCACCCAGAGAAAGGTATAATCGCATGCAGATTACATATTTCAAATCATTCAACCTAACATAAAATGTATGATAGTAGTATATAAGACTAAATTCATGTCTAAATTCTCGCTTGGCAAAATGTAGACAATTCTTTGGTCCTTTTATTAGCATTCCTGTTTTATACATAGAGCCTGAGGAGGCTTGTCAGCAAAGTAGCAACATACAAGGTATGGTGCAGATAGATCACCATCTATCATCATCCATGTGATTACAAGTCCTCTTCGGACACAACCCATTTGCAAGACACATTGACTTGCATATGACTAAGCAAACGTAGCTACAATGTTTTGCAAACATGGATTGAATCCTATGCTACAACTCTACAGTCTAGTGACAGAGCGACGACAACTGGAAAAATGTTTCCCTGTTCAGCATGATCTGTGGCGTCCTGCAGAGAGCCCGAGGCTTGTGTTCAGCAGCTAGTGAAGATGGCTACACCATGGAGGAAACCAGCTGGAATTGTAGGGTTCTATACAGAACAATATTGTAAAGATCCTTATCGGATCTAGATAAGTCTGCCTATGTCAGGGTGGTCCAACGTTTCGTACCTCGAGGGCTGCATGCGAACTTCAACATGAAACCCGGGGGCCGCAAAATAAATTAAATTATTAATTAATTAATAATAATGACCAATGCATGCCCCGCCCCGCTGTCTAGCATGCCCCGCCCACGCTCCCCTGAAGATCGAAAAGGCGGTCGGCTCCCGACTGCCTTTCCGATCATCAGGGGAGCGTGGGTGACTGCGAGGGAGGGGAGCTCCAAGAGTAGCCGGGGGCCGCAGCAGAGGCCTTCGGGTGCCGCATGTGGCCCGCGGGCCATGCATTGGACCACCATTGTCTATGTAAACCGCCTTCAATAACATCTGAAGAGCAATCTGAGGATAAGAAAGGCGGTATATAAATACAGAAATAAAATAAACAACCCCTGAAAGTGCAGAAGTGCTAGCACCTCTAACAAATAAGTTGTGATGCCCTGTGGCAGCATTTGTTCAGTGCTCTATAGGCTAATACGATACTCTCAATACCTCCTGCCACAAAACAAACAAGCAAGGATTCAGCCATCCTAGGGCAACTATCCTATCCTATCCAGGTAGAAGTGAAGAACCCTTTGCACATCCAATTTATTCCAGCTTTGCTCCTGCAGATGAACAAAATTCAGACAGAATGAACAGGAGAAATTCTGGGATCTGTGAAACATAAAACGAACTTTTGGCACAAAGGAAGAGGCTGGATGCATACAACCTTGTCCTTGTGAAGAGTACATAGACAATGATTAGAATGTCCCCAGTTCCAAAAATTATTTGGACCAATATAATAGGAACTGCAAAACTGTCATAAGAATAAGCACTTTGAGGCAATAGTTGCCACTGGCTCAAATGGCTTGTTCATGAATATTTTAAGAGCCCAGTTAGGAATGCCATAGGCTGTGGGCCATATATCTCACAATTGGGTGGTTCTCACTAAGACTGACATAAAAAGTGAACCCTCAATTTAACAGACTCAGGGCACAATCCACTGGAAGTATCAAGCGACGGAGCGAGTGCTCCTTCGCCGGAAGCAGTCGCGAATTTGCCGCACAGCACGTTCACAACGACTCTAGAGTAAGGGAGGCCAGCGCAAGGCCGGCCTCCCACACTCCGATGCCAGACCGGGATGCAGCCGCCAGAGGAAGATAAGCTCTCCTACTGGCAGCCGCGGGGGCGGTCTGGCAGGCGAGGGAGGAGGGTCATTGGTCTAGCTGGCCCGAGAGTGGGCGGGGGATGGTGCCTGCCATATCCCCGTCCCCACCAGGCCAGCTAGGTCATTACACGGCCTCCTCTATGTCCGCCAGCTATTTAGGTGGTGGAAATCCAAGGAGGCCTATTGGGCCGGGGAAGTTTACACCCGGGGAAGGGGACGAGTGTCCCCTTACCCGAGTAGACCTCCAGCCCAACACTTGGCGGGCACCCTCGGGCTCAGGATCCGGCGGGCGGCCCTGGGTCGCCGGTCGGATCCGTAGTCAGGATTGCGATGTAATGAGGAGAAGGGGTATCCGTTAATACTGGAAGTTCATTAAATCAACCCTCAATGGCAGAGAGGCATTGCTGTTGCGTGTCGTGGTGAGAGTACGAACTGGAATGCTGAGAATGTCAGCGTCAGAGCAATAACAACTGGAAAAAGGTTTCCCTGTTCAGCATGATCAGTGGCATCCTGCAGAGAGCTCGAGGCTTCTGTTCGGTAGCTAAGTGAAGATGACTACACCGTGGAAGAAACCATCTGGAATTGTAGGATTTTTATATATATTTATATTTGTGTGTGTGTGTGTGTGTGTGTGTGTGTGTGTGTGTGTGTGTGCATGCAGAGCGTGCGGGGCGGGGGGGAGAGAGAGAGAACGAAACAATATTGTACAGATCCTTATTGGATCTAGACAAGCCTGCCTACGTAAACTACCTTGAGTAACATCCGAAGAGGAATCTGAGGATAAGAAAGGCAGTATATAAATAAGTAAATCCAAATGCACTGAAGTCAACATAGACATGCATGTACAAAATGTATATGACTAATTTTTTATGAATCCTACATAACATAGTTGCTTCTGATGTCTATAAAATCACGGTCCGTTCACTGTACTATTAATATTGTTAACATATATAACCAACTTTTCCAAAGCAAATTGCTCTTAAGGACTTTGGTTAGTTTGTAATTACATTTACATGGAAGAGCAGAGGTGAAAAGCAAGAAGAAATGCATTGAATCAACAACATCATTTAACAAGGGATGAGATTAACTTAGAACATTCAAACTGGTTTCATGTATTAATAAAACCACTGCTAAGCAAAACAAATCTTTCCTCTGACTGTGCAAATGTCTGGGACAGACAATTCTTATGCCAGAATCTTTCTTCTTATTGTACATGGAGAAAGGTTGTTTTTTCAGCTGCTTCAAGAAAACAGGAAGAGAGCCAGTGGGGAAAACAACTCAGTGTGGCTTTTGTTTCAATTCAAGAAACTTGACTTTCCCTGTTTGCTCGTTTCTTCTCCACCTTGTGGAGATACTGCGTAGTCCGTTGCTCCAACTAAAGCACAGAAACAAGATACTGTACCCTAATGTAACCATAACTTGATATAACTTGGACTCCGGTAATGAAACCAGTACCCTAAACAGCAACTCTATGTCAAATATGGTTGCCCCTGTTAACTGGGCAAGAGGCACTTTTTTAATTGGTGCTCCTCTTATATTTAGCAGGGGGAGAGTAACTGCCCCCTTTCACCCCAGCACAGTGTCTTTCTGGTGGCTGTGTGCTGGTGGTGTTCTGCATCTTTTTTAGATTGTGAGTCCTTTTGGGTCAGGGAGCCATTTAATCATTTGATTTTTGTCTGTAAACCGCTTTGTGAACTTTTTGTTGAAAAGCGGTATACAAATACTGTTAATAATAATGAATAATATGAGGTACTTTGTTGATTTGCAATATGTACTCCTTTTCTAAGTATAAAAAGTGCTTTGCATATATTATCACAATAATCCTTACAACTCTATAATGTAAGTCAATATTATTATTTCCCTCTTCAATATGGGAAAATAAGGCTTGTGGCTACCCAGACTTCAAAACTGAATGGAAATTTGAAAAAAGGAACTTTCAGCATATAGCTCATGCTCTGACCATCTTGCAACACAGTTTCTTATAGATATTTCAATGGCCTTTCACATATGTTGGTCATGATGCTTTTGAGTCCTAACCACAAGGCCAAAAAGGTATTCCTGTCATTCCCTTTAAAAGGGTCCACACGTTCCTAGCAGTTAAATCCTAGAAGATAGCGACATATGATTATTGGCCACCCAGAACCACTCATATTGTCCTGTAGTTTTTTGTTCATTTCCCACCCCAATTCATATTTAATATGCATATGAATGTTATATAAGATTGTATAGTCTCTCATCTTTCTATCCTTCCCATTTCCTTTTCGAAAGAAAGGGACTTCCATTCTTATACACTGCATAACTGAGGACTAGATGGGCAGCCCAATCCTACATAACATCCACCGCAGTGCGCAAAGCGTGCTACGCTGGATCCTGAGCAGGATCAGGGCCATGCTGGTGGAGCTGGGGCACACCTTGGGGGAAAGGGATGTTTGTCAGTGTCAGCCCCAGCAGCCCCAACGGGCCTCCTCGGATGTGCACCGGCAAAATGGCTGGCGCAAACCTGGGGAGGTTGTGTAAGAATGCCCTGGCCCGGGAAGGGGCTTTAGATATTGGCGGAGCGTGCCGCCAATATCCCTGCTCCTCTCCTGAGCCCGGCGGCCCAATCACCCCCTCCTCCACAACCGCCCTGGCACGCCCTCCCCATGCAGGACTTACCTGCGTCCGGTGCCGTGACCTCCGGGCATTGGCCTCTGGACATTACTCGCACAGTGCCACAAACATGCCTTATGGCACATTTTCGGCAGAGCGGTAGCTCCACCGGCGTGGAATTGCACTGGATTGCGCTGCTAGATCTACACAAGTCTGAATGTAACAAAGCGTAGCAAGCCCTATGACCTAGAGTAAGTATGAACACCTGTCAATTATAAGGTTTCCCTTCCCCTGCTCAATGAAGTACGCAGCCTTAGGGTGTTTTTCAATTCATCAATGCACCTGAATTGTCAAAATGCTTCGGACTTAACAACTGCCAATCATTCATGGCTTTGTAACCATTACATCTATAATAAACTATACATGGCACTGCCCTTAAGGACTGTTTCAAAGCTGCAGCTGGATTAGAAAGTACCACATCATTGATATTGGGCTGCTCAGAACATTTCACAATATTATCCCAGAATCTACACTGACTTCATACAGATCTGCCAGCACTAGTCAAAGATGTTAGTTTTGACACAGCTTGTTCTTATATATACAGTATTGGGTAAATTTCTTTTCTATCTGATCTCCTAAGGCCAAAACAGGAGTTCCTTCCTATACCGTAACGTGCACTAAAGTGATTGACATGACCAAAGCGAGCCATTTTATTTGTTCCTCAGCAATGTTTTTTTGGGAAGTGCAAAGTCTAGGTGCAAACGTTTTTCAGAGGCAGCGAACAAGATGTGCTTAGGTTTGCACTTAGCAGCTATGACTAAGAAGTGGGAAGATGATATTACCCTAATCTGTAAATTTCTCTGATAAGGGTAACTTTGACTTAGGGTAAAGGTAAAGGTGAATAGATGCTTTCGAACTGTGGTGCTGGAGAAGACTCCTGAGAGTCCCTTGGACTGCTAGGAGATCAAATCAGTCAATCCTAAATGAAATCAACCCTGACTGTTCCCTGGAAGGACAGGTACTGAGGCTAAAGCTCAAATATTTTGGCCACCTAATGCGAAGAGAGGACTCTCTGGAGAAGACTGATGCTGGGAAAGATTGAAGGCAAAAGGAGAAGGGGAAGGCAAAGGATGAGATGGTTTGACAGCATCACCGATGCAACGAACATGAAAATGAGCGAACTCAGGACAGGAAGGCCTGGCAGGATATGGTTCATGGGATCACGAAGGGTCGGACACGACTTAATGACTGAACAACAACAAAGGTGACCCCTGACAATTAAGTCCAATCGTGTCCGACTCTAGGGTGTGGTGCTCATCCCCATTTCAAAGCCGAAGAGCCAGCGTTATCCGAAGACACCTCCGTGGTCATGTGGCCGGCATGACTCTCCTTGCCGCAGCGCGTAGCATGCAGCTGGAACACGGAGTGCTGTTTACCTTCCCGCAAGTGGTACCTATTTATCTACTCGCATTAACATGCTTTGGAACTGCTAGGTTGGCAGGAGCTGGCCAAGCAACGAGAGCTCACCCTGTAGCGGATTCGAACTGCTGACCTTTCGATCCACAACTCATGGTTCAGCGGTTTACCCCACTGCGCCACCCGCTGGCCAAATCCGAATTGCACATGGGGGCAAAATGCTACCAAAAGAGCAACAATAATAGTAATATAGGACCTTTTTTGGTTGAAAAGCAGCATAAAAATATTAATATAATTACCCTAATTCTCATCTGTGATGTCCGCTGCTCAGATTTCCCCAGACTTTGTTGGATATTGCCAGCAATGTTCCCTTGTTGCAACTTCCATTCTTGCAGCCCAATCCTATTGGGCCCAGCTGCCAGCGGAACGTGCATTTCGCTGGTCATAACTGGCTTACAGCAGTTGTAAAACACATTCTGGCAGTGCGCAGAGTAGTGTTCTGCAGGAGTGCAGATGGGAAGGCTGGAGCCTTCCTGCACACATCAGTGGGTAGCCAGTGACAGGCAGGTAGGATAGTGGGGAGGCGGGAAGGGGAAGGGGAGGGCAGAACGAGGCAGCAATGAGGGCAGGGGGAGGGCAGATCAGGTGTGGGAAGGGGGCGGGTTCGGCAACAGCAGTGGCTGCTGAATCCTAGCCCCCTTCCCAGACCCAATCCCATGGCGCAGGTCCACATGGACCCGCAACAGTAAATTAACTAGTGCAGGTCTGAGTAGACGCCTCCGTGTTGCAGAGGCTTACCCCCTGGAAAGGGAACAAATGTTCCATTACCCAGAGGAGAGCTCTGCAACTGCCCCCCCCCCCCGGCAATATGCAGCAGTAGCCATTTTGATGTCACTGCATCGGCAGGGGGAAAGAATAGGATTGGGCTGTTAGTTGTATCTTTTGCAAAATCTGTAGGCCACAACAGGAAGACATACACTTGAGAGGGCAAGCAATCCAAATAAGGAAAATAAGGGATACAAACACAATTTCTCTCCTAGTTTCACGTTCCTGGGTCAGGGTGAAGGTGGAGAGATTTCTGGGGTCATAAATGCAACAGTGAAACTTTGCTAGGAGGAGTAAAAACAAAACACACAATATATAACATTAGTCAGTGCAGATAAAGTCATAAACACCAATTAAAATGTTAAGTTCATATCAGGTTTGGTGCAAAGATCTTGAAGTTTTTCTTCAGAAAGCATGCAATCCGCCCCTGGAAAATCTCACTGCTTGTTTAAAAGTCATCCACTGGGGCACCTGTCTCAAGCAAATACTGTAAGGTGCAATAAGAGAAGACTGGGACAAGCATGGTGGGCTCTACCTGATCCATCAAGGATATCCTAAAAGTAGAAAAATAGGAAGGAGACCAATATGTTCAGAAAATACTTCTCCAGGCCTCATCAACAGGGATTAAGGAAGGTCAGCTAAACAGCTGAAAGGTTGAGCAATTAACTCCAGTGATGCAAGGAGAAATCACCTCAAGGCAAATGTACTTGTCCAGTTTTCATTCTTAAAAAGATATTTGGAATCTGTGATGGCTCTTAATGGAGCTTTCAGAGATGAATTCACACTACTGAGGTCTGAGGCTTATTGGCAGCCACGTGTGGCACGACTGCCATCATTCTGGAGAACACACTAGGAAACAAGTCTGAGTTCCAGGACTGTTCATCCATGAGACTGTGGCATTATTTGTCCCCAAACAAGCAAATCGCACACTTATTTATTTGTGTGTGCTACAGTGGAAAAATCAGACCTCCAAAGCTCAGTAGTTTGAAAAGGTTTTCTTTAATTAAAATCAGGTTAATGGGTCACAATTCAATAAAAAACTCTTTATAGAGCAGTCTAAATGCATCATACCTCCCCCTACCCCATGAGAAAATCCTGTCCAACGGAAGCTGCTTAGAAGGGGATTTCCTTTCTGCTATTTTATAGAACAGCAGCAATGGCTTCTTGGGGCACTTTATGAGAAGTGGGCCATAAATCCAATCCAATTAGTGTAGACAGTACACAGGCAGCATTTGTACTGAGTATGCATCCCTCACAAGTACCCTTCAGGAGGGCAGGGATCAGAACAAACAGCAGCAACATGAACAAACTCATAAGTTATTGAAGTGGTCCTTTCTCCAGAAAGCTATGACTAAATTTCCTTGCCTTGTTTGTTTTGCCCCCACCTCACTTTAACACGCAGAAAGTATAAAATTTGTGACAGGCGTTTGCATAATGCCTTGTCTACAATGCTTTTTCTAATATTAATGTCTGAACCCTCTAAGCACCTTTACTTATCTTCCGCGCCATTCCATCCAGCATGTGCAATTTATTTTAGCCATCTACTGCACTGTGAATAGACTAATCCTAAAATATTCTGCACTCATGAATAAATGCTGGGACATACCAATCATAGCACCATTAAAACATTCATTCTATAGTTTGGCCTGTGTTCCAAAAGCATTTCTCTAATGCTGCATGACTGCAAATTTGGCTGATGACTTTTGCTATTTCAGTAAGTGGCCATTTTTCATTTCTTGATTTGCAAGTACAAGCACAGTGCAATATATTAAAAATATATATTATATTTTTATTATATCTCTGTTTGAGAGTTAGATAACTTAACTCTCAAGCAATAATTTATTTATTTATTTTTATTTACAATATTTCTATCCCGCCTTTCTCCCCAAAGGGACCCAAGGCGGCTTACACAAAAATACAAAAAATACAAATAATTACTTTTTAAACAGCAAAAAAAGTTAATAAAAACATCTAAAAATTGATTAAAAATTACATTAAAAAACTCTCAAGTTAGATAATCTCTAACTGATAATATACATCAGTTAGCGCATCCTGGTCCATAGCGCTGATCAAGTGAGGTGTATTAGAATTCATTAATTTAATAATTAAATCATTATTTAGGAAGCTCCTGCCAACCTAGCAGTTTGAAAGCAAGAAATTGCAAGTAGATTAATAGGTAATCAGTGGGGAGATTAATCAACGGCAAGGTAACAGAGTTCCATGCGCCTCGGCGTTGAGTCATGCCAGCCACATGACCACAGATGCGTCTTTCGGACATTGCTGGCTCTGCGGCTTTGAAACAGAGATGAGTGCCGCCCCTAGAATTGGTAACGACTGGCTTTCGAGCAAGGGGAAGCTATATTATTATTACAGATCAGAAACCAAAGGCCTCGGCATAAGCCAGGAAGTGGTACAAACCACACATGCACGAGACTTTCTCCTTCACACACTTTAACAGTCCTTGAATTTGGAAATTTCCAATGTGTCTATGTATGCAGATGTATGCTGTGTTACAGACAGACAGACAGACAGACAGACAGACAGACACACACACACACACACACACACACACACACACACTTCTTGTTTATGTTTATATGTGGTTAGATGAACAGTTATGGATAACTGTTCTTTATGTTTATTTCTAACATGGAGTTTGGTCAGTCCATACGTAGTGTTTCTATGTTTGCAACTACTGGAAAGCAATACAAAGAAATATAAGAAAATCAACATCGAGTCCCTCATTTATAATCTCCAGTAAGCCATTTTGTAGTTCTTTCTCACAAGCTGTGAGTGTGAGTTTCCATGTGATGACATGTTGAAAGCTATGCTGATAAGGATGAAAGAAATCATGCCAGTGTCCCCCACCCCTTTATGTAGGGCAGTGAACATTCTCTCTCTCTCTCTCTCTCTCTCTCTCTCTCACACACACACACACACACACACCCCTAACCAATACTAATAACAAAGTGACAAGCAAGTTAGCAAGTCTCAGACTCCAGCCAAGAAAATATGAGATTTATTCAATCCCAAAGTCCACCGCATACATTTTTTACCCACAGCACTAGCTGCAAAATGACCTTAACAAGATGTAGGGTCTGAGGCTTTCGTGGTTGGTAAAACTATCATAGTTCAAATTGTTCCAGCTTAATGGTCACGGTCTCTTGTGAGTTTTTTTCCTAACGTTTTGCCCATATCTGTGACGGGTATTGTCAAAGGTGGTGGTGGTGGGGAGCAACAATTACTCCACACCACCCAGTCTCTGCTCCAGTTGGTGTTAATACTGGCTACAGAAGGTGTTAACTGCCAGTGTTTCTGCATGACATAATTGGTTGATAGAATGTTCATCTTAAAGTGAGACTGGCAAATTTCACTGATTGACCACCGAAGCTCTATTAAACTCTTGGATCTTAGTGTTTTTAAGGGCTGGGAGCCAGGTATTGCTTATGCTCAAAGTTTCCTTTTCTGTCACAGATACGGGCGAAACGTTAGGAAG
This sequence comes from Plestiodon gilberti rubricaudatus, assembly GCA_026170595.1. Classification (NCBI taxonomy): domain Eukaryota; kingdom Metazoa; phylum Chordata; class Lepidosauria; order Squamata; family Scincidae; genus Plestiodon; species Plestiodon gilberti. Next base: position 257,096,676 of record JANXHW010000001.1, on the reverse strand, counting down.
AAAAACTCACAAGAGACTGTGGCTATTAAGCCTGAACAATTTGAACTACAATAAAACAAGTTCCAATTGATCTGCGCATGCTGTCAACGGCTTTTAACTGCATTTCACAGAGATTCTGATCTATCATCAGTACCATCCTCGCAGCCTTGCTGTAACCACCTTGACAAAGACCTCGGCTAAGAGGTTGAAACGTCGGTCCCTTTCAACCCTGGACTTTGCTGATTCTGACAGAAGATCTCTAGTGTGCTTACTATTACGTGTGCCCAGTTAGGGATTTTATTTGCTTTATCAGTAACCTCCTGCGGTTTATATATTAAAATACATGCCTTGCAAACCCATAATACTTGCGTCCTCTACTATTATATCCAGCCATGAAAGCTTCCATTCTAAAACTTCAGCATATATTCCTTCCCCCAGTTCTCCTTATCTTTTGTGTTAAAAATGCATAGCTCAGCAGATTATCACTTGAAATAACTACCACATTTGGGGGGGGGGAGAGAAGGCTTCAATTTGGGGGCTCTGAACAGCCAGTTGCATGACTGCAATTTGAATTTTAGAAGTTGGACTCAATCTGATGTTAGAAAAAATTGTTTTTTGGTTTGCAAACTTAGTGAGTAGGCACTAAAGTATGGTTGAGGTGTTTTCAGAGCATAATTGGCCCTTTGGGGTCTAGACTGTTTCTCTTTAGCAAGTATCAGACCAGGATAGTTCTATAAAGCCTTTGGTTTCTCTGTTTTGAAGATAAAACACTGTCAAGCCTACCAAACTAGTCGATTTCACAATCTTACTTAAAAACTGACATACATTACTCAGGAAAGCCTGAGAGATGTATATGAAACAGTAATGCCATGCCACTGTATCATTCTTCCATATTTTATTATAGTTTCTAATCCAGTTCCTATACAGAACTCAACACTAATAAAAACACCCCTGCTAACTGGGCAAGAAGCACTTTTTCAATGAGTGCTCCTCTTATATTTAGCAGGGGGAGAGTAACTGCCCCCTTTCATCCCAGCACAGTGTCTTTTCTGGTGGCTGTTTGCTGGTGTTCTTCTACATCTTTTTTAGATTGTGAGCCCTTTTGGGACAGGGAGCTATTTAATCATTTGATTTTGTCTGTAAACCGCTCTGTGAACTTTTTGTTGAAAAAGGTATATAAATAATAATAATAATAATAATAATAATAATAATAATAATAATAATAATAATAATAATAATAATACCTGAGTGCCTAATGGGTAACTATCAAATACAGACAGGCAGCGCAATCCTGTGTAAGGATCCTGAGCCCCGACGGCTGTTCTGCCGCCAGGTCGGAGGTCTACTCAGGGAAGGGGACTAGTAGATCAAAGAAAATGAAAGGAATTGGGAGTGGGAGCAGCCTCAGCTTCCCCATGGAAGCAAGGAGCCCATGATAAACAAAGGGACTTCATGGCATTTAGACGTAGTCACAACAATCTCAAATCAAATGGTGTCTTCTATACTTCTTGGGAAGGGGAAAAGAAGTGCTTTTGCTTCCTTGTTCAATAAGCAATCTGACCAAACGTTGACTGGATAAGGTCACTTATTTGCAAACTATGCTTAAGTCTATAGGGTAGAGATAATCTTTTGTCTTTCCACTCACACTCAAAGCAGTATAACTGTGACATGACAATACTTTCTATCAGGCAAACAGTAAAATGCTGATACATTTCAGGCAATATTGCTTTGTACTGCCTATTTTCTGGACGTTTGAGGGGGCAGACTTTTCTTCTCAGTCAACTGGATGAGCTTAAACGTGTTGCTCCTTCTCTGGTTACAGTCACTCTATATAACAGTTTCCTTTGGTGTCCTCCTGCCGCAATGACCTACAGAACACTGATTTCAGCATCTTATTGCAAGTAGGTGTGAACCTGCAATTTCTGTCTGTAGGAATATCAGCTCTTCATCTGTGTCCGTCAATCAAGTATTTTTAGTTATTAAGCTATTGAAAAGTCTGAAAGTAATTTTGCAATCCAACGAGTAGCTGTATAGTAAAGAGCCATTATGAACAACGCAACAGAAAATTAAAGGAACATCGAAGTCAGAGGGGCCCACAAAACAGATAGTTTTATCTGCTGACGGAGCACATAGCAAGGAGAGATAAGAAGGCCTTCTTAAATGATCAATGCAAAGAAATCGACAAAAACAACAGAATGGGGAGGACTAGAGATCTCTTCAAGAAAATTGGAGATATCAAGGGAACGTTTTGTGCAAAGATGGGCATGATAAAGGATGATAAAGGCAGGGACCTAACAGAAGCAGAAGAGATTAAGAAGAGATGGCAAGAATACACAGAAGAACTATACAAGAAAGATCTTAATGTTCCTGATGACCATGCTGGTGTAGTCACTGAACCGGAGCCGGACATCCTAGAGAGTGAAGTCAAGGTAGCATTACTAACAACAAAGCTAGCGGAGATGATAATAGCCCAGCTGAGCTACTTAAAATCCTAAATGAGGATGCTGTTAAAGTGCTGCACTCAATATGCCAACAAATTTGGAAAACTCAGCAGTGGCCAAAGGATTGGAAAAGGTCAGTTTATGTTCCAATTCCAAAGAAGGACAATGCCAAAGAGTGTTCAAACTACCGTACAATTGCACTCATTTCACATGCTAGCAAGGTTATGCTCAAAATCCTACAAGCTAGGCTTCGGCAGTATGTGAACCAAGAACTACCGGAAGTACAAGCTGGGTTTCAAAGAGGCAGAGGAACTAGAGATCAAATTGTCAACATGCGTTGGATCATGAAGAAAGCACGAGAGTTCCAAAAAAAACACCTACTTCTGTTTCATTGACTACGCAAAAGCCTTTGATTGTGTGGATCACAACAAATTGTGGCAAATTCTTAAAAAGTTGGGGGTACAAGACCACCTTAACTGCCTCCTGAGAAACCTGTATGCGGGTCAAGAAGCAACAGTTCAAACCGGCCATGGAACAACCAATTGGTTCAAAATTGGGAAGGGAGTACGGCAAGGCTGTATATTGTCACCCTGCTTACTTAACTTATATGCAGAGTACATTATGAGAAATGCAGGGCTGAATGAATTGCAAGCCGGAATCAAGATTGCCGGGAGAAACATCAACAACCTCAGATATGCAGACGATACCACTCTAATGGCAGAAAGTGAAGAAGAACTAAAGAGCCTCTTGATGAGAGTGAAAGAGGAGAGTGCAAAAGTTGGCTTGAAACTCAACATTAATAAAACTAAGATCATGGCATCGGGTCCCATCAATTCCTGGCAAATAGAAGGGGCAGAAATGGAAGCAGTAACAGATTTTACTTTTTTGGGTTCCAAGATCACTGCAGACGGAGACAGCAGCCATGAAATTAAAAGACGCTTACTCCTTGGAAGGAAAGCTATGGCAAATTTAAACAGCATAATAAAAAGCAGAAATATCACCATGCCAACAAAAGTTCGTATAGTCAGGGCGATGGTGTTCCCAGTAGCAATGTATGGTTGCGAGAGTTGGACCATAAGGAAGGCTGAGCGCCGAAGAATAGATGCTTTCGAACTGTGGTGCTGGAGAAGACTCCTGAGAGTCCCTTGGACTGCTAGGAGATCAAATCAGTCAATCCTAAATGAAATTATCCCTGACTCTTCCCTGGAAGGACAGGTATTGAGGCTGAAACTCAAATATTTTGGCCACCTAATGCGAAGAGAGGACTCTCTGGAGAAGACTCTGATGCTGGGAAAGATTGAAGGCAAAAGGAGAAGGCAAAGGATGAGATGGTTAGACAGCATCACCGATGCAACGAACATGAAAATGAGCGAACTCAGGAAGATAGTGGAGGACAGGAAGGCCTGGCGGGGGATGTGGTTCATGGGATCATGAAGGGTCGGACACGACAATGACTGAACAACAACAACAAAAGCAATTAATAAATTTCAATGGGTGGATAATGACAGAACAAAAAAGTAGAGCAGCATTTCTCAACGTTCTTCCCATGTGTAGGGGAGAACTTTGAGTGCTTGCGGGGGTGAGGCAATGGTGGCAGCAGCGATCCAGAGATCGCGCCACTGCTGGGGACAAAAGGGGTACTTTTAGACTTACCGGAGGTCAGTCCATCCTCTGAAGGGTGCCATACCCCCTAGCAGGCCTCCCTAAGCCTCCGAATGGCTCCTGGAAGCAAATAAAGCTCACTTCCTGTTTTCCAGGAAACAAGGAAGTAAACCGGAAGTGGGCTTTAAATGCCTCAGTTTGGAGACTTAGAGAGGCCTGCTAGAGGCCCACACCCCCCAGAGCACAGCCCAACCCCCAGTAACACTACCAGTAAGACCCCCGGTACCCTTTTGTTCCTGGCAGCGGCACAACCCCCAGATCGCTGCTGCCGCCATTGCAAGTCACCACTCCTCTTAAGGGAGTAGTGACCTGTCCCTTCTCCAAGTGGTGTATCGCAACCCACCACTTTGAGTACCCCTGCACTGGAGAATTTAAATAGAATCCCCCAAAACAAAGAAACCAAGGAGTTATACAAGTATTCTAATCCCTTACTTACTAACAAGACAAACTCTAGATCTTGAAGGACCAGTATTATGTCAGTTGACAGTGAAAGAGAAAGGAAATCAAAGTAAAGAACACTATGGAAGTGTAAGGATGAAACTGAGCAGGAAGAAAGGATCTTAAGTTACTAATTAGGGTTTTGTTGGCAAAAGTTAATGACCTATGTATCCATAATAGAGACACAACATTTACAGAAATTTTGAAGCCAAGAAGAAAAAAGTTTGTTTTACTTCAGGAAATAATGAAATATAGTTTGTGCAATATCTTATCAAACCTAAACTTCTAAATGCTTCTAAAAGATGTTCAGGATCAGATCAGTGAATCCCCAGGGGGAACAAATTGTATAGTGGTGGTAGATCTAAGAATGCAACATCCCCTTACTGGGACACTGCCTTACAGGAGACATCAATATTAAACCTACATGGGCACTCTCAGAATTGACTCAATATCTTAAGTGTCAACTCTGATGTGTGTATTTGCTCACATGAATGTTCTCAGCTAGAGGAAGGGGGCATTCCTATCCAATGGGATGCCCTCTCGTCGCCAGGAGACAGGGTCCGTCCAAATCACCTGTTCTCCGCACAGAGGGCTCCCATTTCCCAAACTGGTCCTGCCTCGCTGGCAACAGGTCACGCCCTAATGCGCGCCCGGTTGTGGTGAGCGATTTTTGCCTTTTTAAGGATCATTTGGCTTTTGGAAGCATCTCTTCCCTCTTGATTAGTTTGGGCCCTTCACGGGCAGGCGGGAGCATCGACATAACTCCCTCAGGGGGACCACAGGAGAGATTGGGAGTTATTTTCGCACCTTAGCACTTTAGTTATTTTCGCACCTTCCCTAACCGCTTCATGTGGCTAGCTGCGTTTGGAGCTTCTTGCGCCCTCTCTGTTCGACAGCAACAAGAACTCTGGGAGCTGACAGGCCTCCCACAGGCTCACACAGCACCATTCCCATCGTGCTGGGGGCCAGGCAGGAATTAAAAACAAACAAACATTAGAGTACCCTCCTGCCCAACGCTCGCAATTTTCACCTTCCCCAGACCTGCGTATGGATAAGCGAGGGCGCCTTGCATCATCGCATCAGTGCTCTTCGCTCTGTACGAGGTGCCAACTTTCCATTTCCTCAATCATTTTTCTAATGGCTGAATCTCTCAGCAACTGACTTGAAGGTATGTCTGCTGGTGGGCCATTAACACTTCCCAACAAGGACCTTCCCTTGGGGGAAGGAAATGGGGGAACCCTCTGTTTCGCCCCGGGGCTTTTCTATCGGGGCTGAAGCTCAGTCCCAGGTCATGACCCCCCTCTCTCAAAATAACTCCAGAATGCACTGCAATGCATTCTGGGGCGATTTTGGGAAAGGGAATCGCGTGACCTGGTAGAGGCTTCCGGAGCACTATTTAAGCTTGTTAAAGGAAGAACACGCAGCGGTTTGCATCTGAAAGATAAGAAACCCGCTTTTTTTACCTTTAAAAAGATGTTTTTAGGTTGGCCCTGGTATCCGCGGATTTCAGTATCCGCGAGGGTTCCAGGAACAGAACCCCCATGGATACTGAGGGCCAACTGTAGTTTAACTATTATTTAATAAGAAGAAAGCAGGTATCAGTATCTTAGTACTTAGTAGTAGCAGGTGACAGTATCTTAGTACTTTATATCTGTTCCCAGCACCATGAGAATAGATGATGGACTCATTAGAAACAAATTATTGCTAAAGGCAGAGAGCTCTTTCAGGCATGCCTAAAGTTTTATGTAGGCCCAAGAAGACTTTTGACTTAATGTCTTTCTGAAGTTTCCATGTCACATGACAAACTGCATTTTGAAATTCTCCCAGGTTTCCAAAGTGATTTACCATCTAGCCTGAGGTGGGGTGGGAGGGGTTTTTTTTTTGAGGAGGGAAGAGAAAGTACAAAGCCCCACTAAGTTCAATTTTCTGAGCTTTTCTAGCCTTTGTCTCCAGTGGAATAAAGAAACAAATAAGGGGTGAAAAATCAATCACTTTAAAAATGAATTTTTCATAGCATAACACTACATATATTCCGAGTTAAAAACCCTTTGTTGAAAGACTTTAACAGCTTCACTTTAAAGTTTCTAATGCAAGCCATCCCCACCATTCATGTTTGTGTCACAGTCAGAATGCTGGAATGCTATTTATATAGCACTAATCAGACCAAGGCAAAACCAGCTGGTCTGTAACCAAGGACACCCGGAAAGTTATGTCTGGCATCAGTAGGCCAGGGCAATCTGGTCTGTATTCTTGCATTACGCAAAACTGAACCATTTTACCTGGAGCAAAAAAACTGCTAATCTGATATTAATCCTGTGACATTTGGTGGCAATTAAATGCATTGCTTTAATCGGAAAGTACTCCTCTTCGTAAATAAACTTCATAAACAATAAAGGAAAACATGGGATAATGAAGTCATTAGGATTTCTAAGGCTCCATACACTCACAATCTCAAAGCATTATACACATTAATGAAATATTACAGTTCTTTCACAACTCCTGCTTGTAAAGTAGTTTGCCTATTTGCCTAATTCAGTTTCCTGTGTTTCATATGCCAAACTTCCAGGGGATCTAGCTGTGCTCAGAAAGTATCCAGCATTTCTAGAAAAATGGGCTTAAGGAAGGATCTCAAAGCATTCTCCAAAGCTGGTGCTCATGCAACAGTCAGAAGGCAGCTAAGCAGGAAGGGCATGTGCCCTGCCCATTTTGGTAGAGAGCTCTTCCTTAGGAGGGAGTGGCAAGCTCCAGTACAGTTCCTCCCCCCGGTATCCGCGTCTTCAGCATCTGCAGATTTGTCTCACTGCAGGTGCTTCGCAGATACCGAGGCCAGCATTAAAATGTTTCTAAGGGGGGGGGGAGGTGAGAAAGCGGTCTGCTTACCTTTTTACTGCAAACCGTTACATGTTCTTGTTTATACTGTACTAGCTGAAATCGCAGTCCAGAAGCCTCTTCCAGAGCGCGATTTCAGCTAGTACAGTATAAGCAAGAACATGCAGTGGTTTGCAGTAAAAAGGTAAGCAAACCACTTTTTCGCCTTTAAAAAAACATTTTAATGTTGGCCTTGGTATCCACGGATTTCGGAACGGAACCCTTGCGGAAACTGAGGGCCAACTGTACTCGAACTAAACCTCTAGAATGTTCCAAACTTGTTCCGAGTAGGTGCAGATCCTATTGATGAGACTGCAGAAAGAACATAACATCTGAATCTGAAAACTCATCTGCTGTGCATTGTCTTTCAGCAAGGGCTTAAATCTCAGGATGGCTTAAAAACATTTAAAAAGCATTGTGGAACTTTGGGTCCTATGCACCAAAGTGGAGCATAATAATTCACCATTTATTGAAAGAGCATAAGGTACTTTACATTCAATGACAGTAGTCTCACCACAGATCTTCCAAAAGAAGAAAATAAAACCCTGTGCTTGCTGAAAAGCATGCTCATGTCTTTGTTTTCCACTGTTCCTTTAAAAAAAATGCTCCCCCCCAACAAACAAAAATACTTTTAAAGATATCACTTGAAATTGTGAGATCTGTCAGTTAAAATGGTCAACGTTCTTCCCATTTTAATTCGTGGGAGTTGTTTACCATGGATGGGAGGGGAAAGCTGCACTGCAGATGGAAATAATAAAACTCTACTCACAAACAGCTACAGAAATATAAACACTGACTTCTTAAAATGAAAAACAGATGTTTGACAGTACATTAAAAGAAAAAAAGAAGGCAATGTACAAGCTACCAAAAATCTATGCCTACAAGTACCATAATAAACTAGAAGTCCACCTTCCCAATTAATAAACCAAATTCTAAAACACTAAAATAAACTCCAGAAAACCAAATTCTAAAACACTAAAATAAACTCCAGAAAATAGTTTAAAAAGCTATGTAAGATGAAAGATGGCCCATTTGAGAACATACATTGCTGAATGGTTTACCTCCAGGGAACAGAAAATGCAACTAGCAATGGCCACATACTCTAAACGTATGGGGTGTTAACCCCATATACCTATGCCGTAAGATGAGGGCCAGTGCTCTAAAGCAGCGTTTCTCAAAGTTCACCCCATGAGTTGGGGAAGTTGCAAGTATTTGTGGGGGTGGATCTTTTTTAACTTACTGGGGGTTGTGCCGTCCCTCCGGAGGGTGTGGGGGGGACTGTGGCTCCCTGAAGCGATTGAGACTCACTTCCGTTTTCAGTTTGTCCCGCCAGCGGCAGTGGCAGCGGGATGTTGCCAATGTCACTGCATGTCGTCACCCCCCCCCTTAAGAGGGTAGCGTCTGCATCCGGTTCTTATGGTGGGTCGTGACCCACCACTTTGAGAACCACTGCTCTAAAGGGTCCTTAATGGAACCAAGGGAACTGCTTACGTGCCTAACTGCCCACCTGCCTATAGCAGCAGGGTGATTAAATTGTTGTCACTGTCCTCCTACTGCCTTCCTCCTTTCCCACCTGCCATTTCTTCCTCCTCTTCTCTCCCATGAAGCTCCTCTTCTCTGAAAAGGCAAAGAGGTGGAGGAGGGAGGGTGGAAGTAGAGAGAGGTCAGTCTAGGCAGCCAGTCTCCACACTGCTCCCACTTCTGCTCTCCCTTACCCACCTTCTCAAATGAAGAGGAAGAGGAGGAACTGGTAGGCGTCTGGTAGGGGATGACGCAAAGTGGAAGGGGGCTGGATGGTCATCTGGAAATGGGAGGGGCGATGGGAGGAAGTGGTCGAGGGGCTATAGGGGAAAAATTATGCTGCAGGCAAAGCACACTGGGGGGAAGGGAATGGTGGTGCCAGATCTTGATCCCAAATGTAACAACAAATACATGCAGCTGTTTCTAAAAGGAAGACGTGCATCACATAAAACTCCATAAGTATTTCTAGTGTAGTTGTTGAGTGTCCTTTCCCAGAAATAGGTGAATGCAGTGTTTTTCCTATGTTACATTTTCATTAATCATATGAATGCATGTATCTATTACTAAAATAGCCATTGGACTCTGAGGTTGCCAAAATTGAGGGGGGCTTCAGGGTAAGAGATAATCTCTATTGATACCTGCAGCCTCCCTAATGTTGTGGACCAGGGTAATGCAAATGCACTTCCTTCAAGATACTCATAATTCCTGGCAGCTGAGAGTGGTGCAATGGTGGTACATGTGGAACTCCTTGTCTTTATAGAGCAAGATGACCCCTTCTCTGCCCTTATTCCAATGGAATGGCAGCTGAAAACTCCTGTATTTTATTTTGGCTCATCTGGGTCAGTTTTCTTCTGCCTTCATGGATTTGCCTTTGCTGTTCTCTTGTTATTTTGTTGTTTAAGCTGCTTTTGTTACCGTTTAATTCAGCAGTTCTCAAACTGGTGGGTCGCGACCCACCAGGAGAACCGGATGTTTCCCCTGCCCCCTTAAAGGGCAGGGAAAGCATGGTGGCAGCAGCAATCCCAGGGATTGCCGCTGTCCCCGCCCCCACAAGGACTCAAAGGGGAGAGTTTGAGTAAAGCATCCCCCATTACTTCTTTCCATATTATTTGCAGGTTCTCATTTGTCTCTGACAATAGTAACATAGGAATTGCACCTCTGAACAGGTCAGTAGGACAGAACCCTGGATGCACAGACTGTGGGAATTAGACGCTTCCACTGTGGATTCCTCACCTGTCTTGTCTTTGAATCCAGATACTGCAGAATGAGTCTCGTATTCACACTATGACTCCATGTATTCCCCAGTGCTGCAGTCACATAACCCGATTCTCCGTCTCCATATCCAGAAGATCCTAGAATTAAAGTGATAGGTAAAATGGTAAAATCCTGAAGACAATCACATCATGCCTTGAGTTTTCTAATTATAGAGACAGCTATGCTTCATTTTAATCTTAAACTTGCATTTTAAAAACTTTTTAATTAAGTAAATACACAACACATTGATCTAAATTTAAAGTGAAAACAACACAACACAATATTAGAGTAAAAACTATCCAAAATTTTAGACAGTGTTCCAGATACCAAGTACATAATATTCCAAAAATACATATACTTTTTGGGAAAACCCCTTCTACCTGGACAAGAGGCACTTTTTCCATTGGTGCTCCTCTTATATATAGCAGGGGGAGAGTAACTGCTCCCCTTTCACCCTAGCACAGTGTCTTTTCTGGTGGCTGTTTGCTGGTGGTGTTCTGCATCTTTTTTTTAAGATTGTGAGCCCTTTTGGGGCAGGGAGCCATTTAATCATTTGATTTTGTCTGTAAACCGCTTTGTGAACTTTTTGTTGAAAAGCGGTATATAAATACTGTCATTGTTATTGTTATATAATAATAATAATAATAATAATAATAATAATAATAATAATAATAATAATAATATGGATATCCTTTCTATGAAATATGTAATCAAACCATCTCAGAAAATTTACTGAAAATTACACTCTAATTACACACTCCACACTAATACCAGGATATCTCGATGAACTAAAACAAGCATGAATCAACTCCAATAACAAATAAAGGTCCACGTTTAACAAAATCTGAATTCAGGGTATAATCTAGAATTCCCAATTGTTTATACATCATAACCTTAATCAATAAAATAGTTTTTCACACTTAATCTAAACCGAAGTTCAACTGAGGTCAACAGTTACTGTTTTCAGTACTAAGCAGTCACAATCCCTTGCTGCTGTAAATACAGTATATACAGTGCCATCATCTTTTCCCCCCCTAACAAACATACAAACAGCTAAGCAGAACAGTATGTGACTGCATACAACTTCCAGGTTTTAGAGATAGCCTATCTCTGAATGCCAGATGCAAGGGAGTGGCAATAGGATATCTTGTTGTCTTCTTATGATTTTAAAATAATTTTATTTATTCATATAACTTTACTTTGACAAATTCTGATAGTCCTCTAAAATTCACACTGTTCATACCATTAACTCATGCCCTTAATAATCATAATAAAAATGGAATCCCTAAGATAATTGTTGCTTTTCATTCCTATACTTCCTGAAATCTTACCAATTCAACAACTATTTATTGCTTATTGTTGGATTATACTTAGGGCCCAATCCTATCTGACCTTCCAGTGTCGATGCAGCCCCGGGGTAAGGGAACAAACCTTGAGGAGGCCTCTGTAACTGCCCCCCACCGCAAGATGCAGCACAAGCCTCTTTGGTGGCTGCATCAGCACTGGAAAGTTGGATAGGAGATATTCATAAGATATTCAAGTAAGATCTTGAAGATAATCACATCATGCTTTGAGTTTTCTAATTATGGAGACAGCTATGCTTAACTTTCATCTTAAACTTGCATTTTTAACCCAATGTATGCATTTTGCCAGCATGGAGAAGAGATAATAGTGGTGACACTATAGTCATCATTAGATATATGCCTGGTGGCGACTTGCAACAGGGCCTTTTATGTTGTGGCACCTGGCCACTCTCAAGTGCGATCAAGACTGCCCTCGTTGGCATTTTGGAGGGGTATTAACTGTTTTGTTCCACCAAGTCTTTGACTGATATTTCATTCTCTTGGCTTCAGTCAATCTTAATTCTTGAGTTTCTACTTTGCCTCAGTTTCTTTTTTATTGGAGCACTGCTGTTTTATTTGATTGTTTATTTTATTGATGTTAGCCACAAGCTTTCCTGCTTGGTCTGGAAAGGTGAGGTAAAAATGCATTTAAAAATGAATGAATGAATGAATAAAACAGAGAGATATGCTGCCCTCAGCTCATATTGCACATGCTTTTTATGGACAGCAATTTATACAAAAATTAAACAACCTTGGGTAATCATTTGACACATTAAAGTAAGACAGTTTTTACTTTCCATACCAGAGCTGCCTAAATGAATTGCATCAGTGTGACCTATAAATAAAGAAAACTGATAAATGAGGGGAGACCTAGTAGGTCAGAGTACATTTCAAAATGTCCAATCGATTCATCAATGAAGAGGCAGACTAACAGAGAGTTGGTTCTTAGTCTGAACAAGCACACATGATTTTTCTAATCACTGTAAGACAATGGAGGTTTTAACAGGGGAAACTGGCAGCAGGGCCCAGACACTTCTTTTTTCCATCATTGGGCCAGCACTCATATGAAGTGCAGTCAGGATTCCCCATTCGGTTGGCACTGTAAATGTTCTATTACAGCACTAAATAACAAACAGAAAAAAGAAAAAGAAAAAAAAAGTCAGTCATGGCCCATGAGAAAACCTTGGGGTAATTGGTCAAATTTATTCTAAGCATTCCAAAATTCCTATTTCTGCACCACTTACCTATCATGTAGAAGAAGTTCTGGCAGTTGCAATATAGATATGGAAATGGCTAGGAAACAGTTAATCCATTTAGCATCAAAGTGAAGGAAATATATTATTACCCTGTTGACTTCATGGTGCATTCCTTCACACACCCAGGACTTTCACTTATGTCAGCAGGTACCCTGAGTCAACAGAGGAGGCAGGTTCAGGGCAAAGTGATTAGAAGGAGAACAGGCAAATAAATTACTCTGCCCTTTTATATTTCTGAGGGGAAAACCTCATCGTACCAGGCAATAGCAGCACCTGCCTTGACAGCTGTTTGCAAGACCGTTTATGTGACCCACTTTCAGATAATTCCCCTCTGTAGAGTCGCTGATATGTATGTTTAGTATAAGGTCATTATGTAAGGGTGGAATAACCTTTACTGAGGGGGGCAGCAAGCCCAAATACTATAGAAAAGTTATCTGTTTAAAATAGAAATAATATGTCTGCTGCTGGCTTTATATTTTGAACAACATAAAGAGAAGCACACCAAAGGCAACAACCACGTGAGACACATAAAACGTTGAGCAGCTCCCCATAGTCTAGTCCCTGACCATACGTCCCATAGGAATTTTGAGGTGGACGAGTTCTCTCTTCAGATCCTGTTAGAGTAGTGATCTTCAACCTTTACCTTTGGGTAAAGGTAGCTGTAAGTCCTTGCAGTTTGGCGGCAACTGCACTCCTGGCATTGTGCCGCTGCCGCCTGCAGGGAAAAATGGTATTTCAGCCTACCTGGTGGTATTGCCAGGCCTCCGGGGGGGGGGAGGGTTGTGGGGGGCATGCGGATCCCTCCGCAAGCCTCCCCGCACGTGAAAGCGCATCCAGATCGCAATCGCGACCCACTTCCGGTTTTGTCCAAAAACCGGTAGTGGGTCACAAACGCAATCTGGATGTGTTTTGAGGGGAGGCCTGCTGAGGGGATCTGCAGGCTCTCCGCACCCCCCAGAGGCCCGGCAAGACCCCCAGATAGGCTGAAATACCACTTTTTCCCCTGGCGGCGGCACAATCCCAGCAGTGCTATCATCACCGTCCTGACATCGGAGACGAGTGCCACTCCCCTTAAGGGGAAACACACTGTCTCCCTCCAGACCTTGGGGTTGCAACCTGAAGTTTGAAGATCACTGAGTTAGGGCATATCTAAAGGAAGGGTAAAATCTTGGGTAGACATCTGGCAACCCAGGTACAAGTTTTATAGGACGCCATTTAGTTTTTGTACTTGCAAAAGCTGTCATACAAGATGATGCCGGTGCTGCAAAAACTTTGTTTCATGTACAGAAACAAAGTTTTTGCAACATTGGCATCATCCTGTATGATAGCTTTTGCAAGTAAAAAAACTAAATGGTGTCCTATAAAACTTGTACCTGGGTTGCCAGATGCCTACGGAAGATTTTACCCTTCCTTTAGGCACGTCCTATCAGGATCTGAAGAGAGAACTCTTCCACCTCAAAATTCCTATGGGACTTATGGTCGGAGTCTGTATCACCAGGAGAGTTCAATGGCACGTATTTTGTCTTTTTTCATATCACTGAACACTAGAAGACGACTGATGTTGCAGAGGCAGGAAATCGGAAACGGGGGGGGGGAAATGGGGGGGGAAGAGATAGGAACTCAAATATGCAGCTTTAAAAACATTCTATTATTTCATCTATGAAATGAATTTTAATATGACCATGAAAGAAGCTAATGCATTCAAACACACACATTCATACATTCATACATTCAAACACACACACACACACACACCTCTTTCCTTGTCCTATCTTTCAACCTTACTGAAAGTATTTTTTTTTTTAATTTGGAGACGAATGTCAATTAATCCTGGGAAAGGCCAAAAAGAATATATTTCACCAATCTAATTTTTCTTAAACATTTGCCAAGATATTGAATGTCAGATAGGTGAAGGAACAGTTGGGTCACAGGGGAGGGAACAATGTGGGGGATGCTTTGCTTTGTTTCGACTTAAGTGATCCAACTGAACCTACAGAGAGGAAGGAGAAGCTCAGTGAGGTGTTGTGACAAAAGGTTGTGTGCTGCTTATTCCACACTGTCCACTAAGGTGCCAGGGGACAGTGGGGAATAATGTTGATGCCACACCAGGGACACAGGGATGAGAAAAGGACACTATAGGGTTAAAAGAACTTTCCTGTGGTGGGGAAAAGCAGTGGAGAATGGCAGCTGAGAAAGGCAGTTGAAATGAAATGTTGAGGGAGGACTCCACTGTGGAAAAGAGAAGAGGGCTTCACTGAGGCAACCTGCAGGTCAGATGCTGTGAGTAGAAGGGAAGATCTGAAAGAGCACCATCGGAGGAACAACAGTGAAAAGCAAACTTCCTGAGAGCTGATTTGGTAGAGGGTACTCTGTAGTTGAGTTCAAAAATTGTTTTAACCAGTTCGAGCTTAGCTCATTGTTTATAAAAAGCTTCAAATAAAAGTTTTTTAGAAGCAATCCTATGGTGCTGCGAGATTGTTGATGGGAATAAGCGCTTAACCTGCCAAATCCAGTGGAAATAGAAATTGGCCCTGGCAACGGTACCAGCTTAGAAGGGGGGGATTCTGCTCCCCCCTACGCATGACACCATCATTCAAGGTTCATTTCCATATAAGTCTCTCTTTTACCTGGATGATGGAACAAACATGTTACACCTTGCAGTTCACTCTGCCCACCTAGCCTCCCCCATGTATGAATAAAAAACATGTCTATCAAAGTTTAAAAAAATATAATAATAAAGGAAACAAGCCTACATAAATACAGTGACACTCTTTACATTTTTTTGGTCTCTCACTCTTCAGCCTCTACTCCAGTTCAAGGTTGTTTTTTCCCCTCATAGTACAGCATTTCCTTTGATCAGGAGGTGCGCATGACAGCCTTGATGTCCAAAGTGATGAGAGCTCATTCCCTGGAGTGGCTGGCCAAGGTTCATTCCGTACCCATTACATGGCCCATGCTCCAGTGCCGATCCATGTGCAACTAATAAGCAAAAGACTGGGGGATGCACAGAAATAGACTCAAACATGCATGCCAGTACTTTACGTATAAATCACAAATGATATATAACTACCCACTCGGCATTGCACTGTCTTATGAAAAACTACACCGTTGGAGAGTGGTGCGCTGGATACTGACAAAAAGGTACACATATTATTTAGGCATTTTTTCCCAGACAATCCACTATCTTCTATGGATTAACTGGTCAATTTAGCTGATTTTATAGACACTTTTATATTTGACTTTTGTCAAAACATGTTAGCAAAGAAAAACTTGACAACAACCTGGGCAGCACAATCCTGTGTAAGATACAGTGGCTAGCTGCCGTATCCTATTCAGGTCCCGGGCTGCCCCAGGGCACCTCGAAGGAAGGGGAAATTCCTTCCCTGGGTGTAAGTGGCTTGAGGCCCAATGGACCTACTCGAATGTACGGCAGTTCTGGAGCTGGTGTACATTTGAGCCCTCTGTGCAAGGCCTGCCCCTGCACCAGCCGGTGGCGGGGGCACATTTCACTGTGGGAGAGGGGGCCGCCAGCCTCTGCGCCGGCAGCCATTACTCTCTGGGTGCCGCAAAAGTGCTTTATGGCACTTTCGTAACACCCTCCGCCGGGGGACCACGTGCTCCCCTGGCGCTAATCTACACAGGATTGCGTCAGACAAGTAATTCAGAGTTGTGCCCTAACACAAGCATCTCCAAAGCATTTGCAGATGCCCAAGTTGTAAAACATGCACACACTGAATAAATGCCAGGAAGGGGCCACAGCCGTTTTCTGGACTATGGGGATGAAGTATGCCCACAGGCTACTCATTGCTTTCTACTATCCTAGGAATTTTCAGGGATGCTCTTTATTAAGTATGACAGGTACAAGCTGACCAAAGCTGCTGTCCAACATAACATATTGACTTTGAGTTTGATTTGTATACTGAGAGATGCTGGAAAGTGGGCTAGAAATAATAAGTATAAGTAGTAACAGTAGCAGCAAGGATTGTCAACTGACCAGAAAAAAATAGCCTAGCTTATATTTTCACTCTGGGCAATTGCCAGAAAAGCAAGGGACAAAGCCAGTTTTTTTTTCTCCTTCAGCCTTTTTTTTTTTTTAAGCTGTACACCTAATGGACAGACACCATTACACAAGTCTCCTTCATTAGACTCAGAAAGACTGGATTTTCTCTCTTGCTTCATCAACAGACTAGTCTCTGCACCCAGACCCCACCCAAGTACCAGAATTTTTTAGTTCCAGACAGTGCTGGCCAGACCACACCTGTGCTTCTTTGACATTTCTCTATGGCCTCAGCTGATCCAGGTTGGTGCAGTTTAACCTAAACCAAGCTACATAAAACTTTAGGACAGTAAACTCCCATGATTTCATTTAAGCAGTAGCAGCCACAATGATTTGGCAGAAACAGTAGAAAATTGTAATACCATTATATGAATCTAGGTACATAAACAGTTAGGGAATTTTCAAATTCATCTGCATCCAATCTGATACCCTGGCCAGATACAGATATAATTTTAATATATATATTTATTTATATTTCACCATTCTGTGCAATATGAACAGACATATGTGTGTGTGTACAGAGCACACGTACAAGCTGGCTTACCATTCACATAATTTAATCACAATAAAAACTGAAACACAACAAAAACAATGCTCAGGAAAAAAAAACCTGAATTTACACAGGAAGCCAGGACTCAGAAATCAGGGAAATAAAACTACTAGAATATAGTGGTCTTCACCTGGTACTATCAGGAAGGGGGCCAACCAGGTCTCCTTAGATACGACGTTCCAAACTCTGAAAACCACCGCAGAGAAGGCCCTTTCCTGCATACCCACCAACCAATCTGATAGTGGGGAGACATACAGAGGCGCTGTTGGGGGGGCAGTGGGCCCCTGGGCGCCGGGGGGCAACGCGCTGGGGGTGCACTTACCGCCAGATTCGGTGGCAGCACACGCCAAAAATGCACACCCTCCCGACGTTTTTCCGGCCCTGCGTAGCTGCGGGATTTTCCCTCCTGCTTTCAGCCGAAAATCGGCCGAAAAACCGCCGGGGGGTCATTTTCAGTGAGCTGCTGCTGAATTGCTGTCGAAAGGGGCAGGGTTTGTGATGTCACGCCCCGGGGTGGGTCTTGTGACATCACATAGGGTGTCACACCAGCGCCCCCCCCCCAGCGGGTGTAGCGACGCCACTGGAGACATGGAGCAGAGCCCTCATGATAATCTAAGCAGGCTAGCAAGTTTGTGCAGGATGTGATGGCCTTTTAAATATCCTAGACCTAATTCATTCACTTTACAGGTGAACAACCAGAACTCTTATTTGGGCTTAATACAAACCAGGAGCCAGTGGCGCAGGTGTGGTCTGGAGGCTGAGCTGTTGCCTTGCCTGAAAAAGCTAAGCAGGATCAGCAGCTGGATGGGAGACCAAGAGATTGAGAGGCCGATGGCATATCTCTGTGAAGGAGTGGAGTGTGGAGGAGTCAGTTGGCAAAAAAATTGACAACATCTTTGCGAAACTGGTCTGAAGCTTGGCTGCAGCTGCCTGTGAAAGCTTGGAAAGTGAAAGAGCCGGCAGCCAGGATGATGACTACACTATGACTGAAAACATCAGGAGAAATGGAGGTCCTATGAGATTTTCTGATGGAATAATGCTTGTAAAAATCTCATTGAAAAATCCTGCCTATGTAAACTGTCTTGAGTCTATTGAGAAAGACAGTATATAAATATTTTAATAAATAAATACGATTCAAATAACTCACTCTAGTCAAAATTCTCAATGGAACTGTAACAATCTAACAATCCAATCCTGTCCAGGCAACTAAGGTGCCTGCCGCATCTTGTGCAGGATGGGGCCTGCGCTGGCAGAGTCAGAGGCTTTTTCAGGGTAAAGAGACGTGCCCCAATGGGTCTAACTCAAATGTGCGCCTGCTATTTTGCTGGCTATTTTGCACATTTGAGACAGCCGGGTAACGCTGGCCAGGCCCAGGAAGGGGGACAAGACATGGCGGAGGTCATCACTGATCCCTCCCCCTTCCTTAGGGATGCTGCAAGGAAGAAGAGGCAACAGCCAGGAACTGTTGTTATGTCTGTAGTCCCACAGATGAGAAATGTGTTTCTCAAATTCTGGGTAATATTCATAGTACCATTTTACTTCATCCAGCACTGCTGCACATAAAATGCATGACACATCTCAATGTTATTTTAACAGCCATTATTTATATTTCAACAATAACCAGTGTCTGGGCCAGTCCATTCTCCCCTTACCGGCCACCCCGGCGAGAGCAGTGACGCCCATCTCCGACGACTCCTCTGACCGATCCGAGGGGCCGAGGGAAGCTTCCTCCTGACAGATCGTGGCAGAAGAAATGTCCAACCCGGCTCCAAACTCCTCCCTCTGGCACCGTTCTGAGGCCACCGTTACTCCTGGCCCTTTGAGGGGAACTAGCCAGCCTGGAGAGCCGGACAGAGTTTGCTTCGCCCTCGGAGGGCGAGCTCGCCTTGGTCACCCACTTCCGGGGTCATGGGCCGTTACAACCAGATTCCCAATTTTAGTTTAAAAAAATATAAACATATACATGTTTTTGCGTAGCTGTTATTTTAAAAGCCACAGGATGTGGTGATGGCACCTGGCCTAGATGCTTTTAAAAGGGGTTTGGACAGATTCATGGAGGAAAAGACCATCACAGGTTACAAGCCATAAGCAACCTCCTGGTTTTAGAAGTGGGTTTTCTCTGTGCCAGGTGCAGGGGAGTGGCAGCAGGAAACAGGTTATCTTGTTGGCTGTGAGCTCCCTGAGGCATCTGGTGGGGCCACTGTGTGATACAGGAAGCTGGACTAGATGGGCCTTTGGCCTGATCCAGCAGGGCTCTTCTTATGTTCTTAAAAATATATTGCTTTTTGTTCATTTTTCTCCATTTAGGATCATAATTCTCAATGGACATGTGAATAGAAATAGGTACTCTAACAAGCGTATTTTTAAAAATAGATTTTTTCACCAATGAACTTGTGTAAGTATCACCAATTAGAGTTAAGAGTTGGAAAAAAAACCAGAAAATCTAATCCATGCTCCACCCTTAGAAACTATTTGAGAACTCGATTTAGTATCAGTAAGGAAGAGTTCTCTAGAGGGTCAGTCAGATGATGGTTGTTTTTAATTTCAGAATCTTTGGAACTAGCTGGCAGGTTCATTGTTGTCAACATGTTTTGCTTTAGGGAATCTCAATTTCTGGCATCAGTGGGTTCATGCTGATTCCATTTTGTTTTGAAACTCTTTAGTGAGAGAAAGCCTATAGGCTCTTGTTTACTAGCAGGGAAAAAATTGAAATAATCCAGCTGTTCTGAATCTTGGCCAGATGATCCACTAGTTGCACCAAAATGATCAAGTTTCATAGACTCTGCAGAGGTGGGAAGACAGCTGGCTATTTTATAGCAGTAGAGGCAGCCTGAGTTTAGGAGCTGCAGAAAACCACAGACCTAAGGAACTATTGAGATGTTCTCTTTCCATTTTTTTAAAAAAACCTTCTGTGGTTTATCAATAACATCTATTTCAGTTTCCAACACTCAGTTCCTTCCCTTGCTAGTGAAGATGGCTGTCCTTTGCAGTGGTGGTCCTGGCTTTGCAGGAGTGACAGCAGAATCATATACTGTACAGTACAAGAGCCTGGCCTTGTACTGTATACTGTATGAACTTGTGTAATTCTACACTGCATTTACCATTTCTCTCAACTTTTCTATTAAGCATCCTGAAAAAAATCTCTTAACATGCAAAATATATTTTGTAATACTTCTATTTTCTTCACTGTCATTTATTTTTCTTTACCATGTTAGGATCAGAAGCCACTATCCATTCCTGTTAAACACACCCCTCTTTTATTCATCCTTATCTCTTGTATTACAAAATAGTTATCCCAGCAAAACCACTTTTACACATACATGCTTATTTATTTTCTTTTTTACCTGTGAATAAGTGAGGACACAGGACATGGATATCCCAAATAATATTTGCCCAAACAGCATTTCTGAATTAAAATAGAAAAACAAATAGAAAAAAATGAATAATTACTGGATCATGTAAATCTCCCCTTAGGAGATAATATAATGGCAGTTCACATGTGGTGTTTGTAGAAGGGGGTTGGGGATGGAATGTTTCAAGTACATGTGTTTATGTCCCTAAAGGCTTGAGTAACAAACAAGAGAGATTTGAAACTGTCAGAGCAACTGCAAACTCTTTTGCACACTACAGTCCAAACCTCAGGATAAAGCATTTCATTTTCCCACGTAAGTCTCTCTCAGCTGTTATGCTATGTCATTCTTTGCTGCTCGTTCAACCATTATCTAGATTTGCCATTTTTTCAAATTCCACTAGTTGAAACCTAGAAAGTTGCTGCCTAGCATAAATAAGTCTATTTGTAAGTCGACAACACAGCCAAAAATGCAGAATTTGCCAGGAAGGAAAAACAATTCTTTTGAAATCAAAATGATTCTGCAGGCTGCCTCCCCAGCACACTGATCTGTATTATTACAGTATTTATAAAATGCCTAAACTTGGCCATATGCAGCAAACATGAAGTCATGGTGCGGAAAGATCTCTCTCTCTCTCCTCCCCCCCCCCCAAGTTGTGTTCTTTTGCAAAGGTGTTGCAGTGATATCTGTAGGAACTAAATTCCTTTCTTTGTAAGCAATTATATCAGTAATCTTATGGTGAGAACCACGAGATACATACTGAATCAAACTTTTGGAAAGGACTAATGCATGTTTCCACTAGTCTATGGACCATTGTTAGTTCATTCAAGTTGCACAATGTTTGTTGCACATGAATTTCAATTTGTAGTAAATGGAAACAATAAATCTCAGGGTGATAAAAACTGAACATCAATCTTGAATTGAGATGTAAGTAGAATCAAATTTGATGCTTTTTCTCTGTTGAGATAGCCAATAATGTATCCAAGAAGCACCAGCTGTAAGGGTCAGATTTTCAGCTTGGTCTGAGACTACTCCAGCTCACTCCACAGAAGTCCAAATCCCATTGGAGTCATGCACAGGGGAATTTAATGCCTTTCTGTGCAGTCAGGGCCCATCAAGGCTGGTCCTTTTCTAGCAAAGTAGATGGGTCAAAGGGTCAGACTGAAGAGACAAGATGAAACTGAAGTGCAGGCTGAAGCCAATTCCAGAAAGCAATTCAGGCAGATGAGAACTAGGGGAAAGAGGAACCAGTGAAAGGTTAGCTCAGACAAAAAACAACGCAAGAACAAGAAGGGTCAAGGCAAGGAGCTAACCCTGCAGCAGGTTCTTTGTTGCACAAAGTCTGTTAACAGGAAGGACAGGTTACATAAAGGTTTATATGGGGGGAAGGAAAGGCAGTGGCCAATCATGGCAGTGGAGGTTGAAACAAGGCAAAACTTGGGTTCCAAGAGACCTAAGACATTTAACAGAGATGCAGTGGCTCAAGGGACTCAAGGCTCCAGTTCATCTTCTGGGAGACTTATGGTTTCATGCATTCCACCCATGGCAGATAATCCTGACAATTGGCAATTACAACTTCTGTTTACTACAGGATTTGAAAGGGAGGCATTAACAACACACACTTCCAGATGGGAAAAAAATATGTCATATGTACATCTCTTTTGTAATTACTGTACTATAATTCTTTGATAGCCAACTAAGCAGTCTAAGGATTTTGACCCCAAAATGTAGAAGTATTTGGAGGTATGTCTGACTTCATCAGTGTTGCTGCTTATTGAGAAGTAGGAATCTGTGTGTATTTCACACTGATGTAGATTCTTCTATCCGGTTAAACATCTGTTACTACATCATAGCCACTTTCATAAGACTTTTTTTTTTCCTTTTAAAGAAAGGATTCAACTGCAAAAAAAGATTTTGCATGCCTGGCTACAGATGCCAACAGTCCTTTTATTAATTATAGGCACATCTTGAGAGCAGCTATTCCATCTCATTTTTAATCTAAACATTAGTCCAAATTGTTCTTCATGGAACTCATGTTGTCAGAACTATAGTTCTTTCTGCACTTGAACTGTAACACCATCTTGAAGTTCAATGCTAAAACTGAAATACAACTTTTTCTCTTAAAAAAACTAAGGACTGGAGCTTCAGCCAGGATCATAGCATAGTAAATAACTGACACACACACACACACCCCCGCATATGTAAGTCTACTAACAAATGTTAGGAGTGGTAAAGGCAGTACTCACATCTGGATTCCGACTTGAGCTAATCTCCCAATAGGCATTACAAAAACAAAATGAAGAGAATTGTAAGGTCACTGTGGGATTCAAAGAACCATTTGCCATAAACTCTCCACCTTCCCTCATACAGAATAGTCCCTAATTTTGCCAACCCACACAGGAATTTTGCCACATTAAAGAAAACATGGTCATAATATTCCCCCAAGCCGTGTATCTAAAATGGTTCTGCAAGATGGACAACAGCCCACATGCTTCTCAATCATTCCTTAAAGCAAGAACCACCTTGTCCTTGACCACTGTCAATGGTAAAGGATCCCAAACTAAGAAAGAGGACACAATACTCTCAAAACAGCTTCCAATGAGACTTGTGTGTGTGTGTGTGTGTGTGTGTGTGTGTGTGTGTGTGTGTGTGTGTGTGTGTGTGTGTGTGTGTAGAAATGAAGAAAAAAATGAAGAGACACAGAGCATGTGGATCAGATTCAGGGCTGGTTCTCGCATTACAGGAGCACTGTGATGGCTGATCTCCTTGGCTGAGTCCTACGTTGCTTTGGTAATGCAGGAATAAAGGAACTATGTAGGAGGGTTGTGATTATATGGGAAGAACTATGCAAACACCAGAGGCCAAATTTCAGTGTTATACGGGAAACAGCAATGGGGGAGTAGGAACCATGGTGCTTCCATAATGTAAGAACCAGCTCTCAGATGTGAATCTTAAGGTATGAATGAAAAAAGTGACACTAGAGACAGCCTTTTTTAAAAAGAGAAATCACAGCACGTCTGTTTCATGATATAACATGGAGAGGTGAAACACAGACTGATGGAGCCATCACAAGATCATTTTGGCATGCTGTCAGTTTTAAAAGGATTCCTTCAATCCACATCTGGCTACATACTCACCATCATTTTAATCAGCAGTGAGAAGATATAGATTTCGTTTATGAAATCATTTTTTCATGTCTCCTGTTCATTCCTCATTGAAAGGAACAATTTATATCTGGATCTGTTGTTTTAATCATGTTGTGTTAACCACGAGCATAATTGAGCTCCAGCTATACTGCAAATTCCCTACAACTGACCATAAGGCAAAATGGTTGTGTTCTTACTTTGTTGTATAAACAGCCCACAATGAGGCATATGAATAAAGTACCAGTAACCTTCATGCTGGATGGAAAGCACACCTGGCCTTGCAATACAGCAAACAAATGTCTACTCCATGGCCAGGTGCAATACAAATTGAACTCATCAAGGATGATTTTCGGTTGTCCTACAAGAAGACTTTTAACCAGATTATAAAAATCTTGAGTGTTCCATAGCTTGAAAACAAAAAGTTAGAATGTAAACATTGCTACAGTGTAAGCATACGCTATAGTCTGTAGTGGGTTTTGCCATACCTCTCATAAAAACAACAGAACACTCCACATCTGTAGCATAATAAGAACCATCACTGGTTTAAATAAAGGGAATCCAACACAGCCACATGAAATATTTTTTTAAGTCCTGAATGTTTGGACTGTGCTTTCTCTTCTGTAAAATATTCATGTTGGGCAATGAAATTAAAAAACAGAATGTCATATTTAAGCCTTAAACGAGAAGATGGTTAAAGCTGTAAAAGGCCTAACTATTTCACAGAAATGGCGGGGACTTTTTGGGTTGTTTTTGTAATAGAGATGGGGGGGGGGAAGAGAGATGGGAGGGTGGGGAGGAAGAGTGAGAAGTTTCAAATAGCAACATTGTCCAAAAGGGTGAAAGGGAACAGATGGCCGTGGAGAATGCAGACTCAAAGCTCTGAAGAAAAGGCTTATATTGACAGATCTTGCTGTTTCCTATTCAAGCATGAACGCTCTGGCATGGAGAGTTAAGACGATACAAGGAGCGACCTCTGTTCTCAGCAACCCGCTACGGGCAACTGGCCTCTGAAGCTTTTTGAGAAAAACAAGGAGACACAGACAGACAAACAGATATGGCAACAAGTCCAGCTCTCAGCTATCATGGAAAAAATAGAAAGGCTAGAAACAGCTGCCTTTTCCTGGCTCCAGAGCTGAGCATTAGAAAGAGTATTTCCAGCCTTTCACATCTTCCTTTTCAGAGCAAGCTTCTTTGAGAGGTCAACCTCAAGCTGCTGGTCTTTGCCCCAAGTGGAGGTGAAAAAAAGGGCAGATCAGAACTTGTCTTGCTCACTGAAAGCTGCTTCCTTTAATCATAAGAACTCCCTCCAGCAAACACAAATATTTCAGACATAACTCCCTAATGATAATGCTTGAGGTTTTGTGTGTAACAAGCCTGGGGGATTTAAATTTAAAGAATTTAAAGCTGCAGTTCCCACACTCAGGTTTAAGAGAGTCCATTCTCTAGTGTGAACAGCACAGAGCTGCCCCTGTCCCCCTCAAGCATGGGGCTGGGAGAGTTAATTACACTCTGGGAATAATGTAGCTAATAAGTACGTACACAGATGTGTATCACACTCTACCATAACATTAGATTCACTGTCATTTTCTTGTAATGATATTGGCTGCATGTAAAACACTTTAGAGTTCCAAGTTCAAAAACTGTGATGTTCCATACTGCAATCCCCACCTCAAAACCTTCAATGGCTTGGGATACCATAGGGAAGCTGAGAATTGTCTAATGTAGACTCTACATTATGATTTTTAGCATCCTACCGGTAGATGCACCAATTCATTCTTATTCCTTCCCAATCACATCCCTACTGAGAGCACAGGAAACCTCTATGTGGACATCCCCCTTTCTTGCTCCTTTTCCCAATTTTGAAAGACTTCCCCTTTTCAGACTCTTCTCTAGTACTGGAAGATCGAACCTGAATAAAGTTTCAGAAATATTTGCCATCACATATTTGAACACACCTTGGGCAAAAACACAAGGGCAAAAAATGTAAATCACTTTTAAAATGACAACTGGGATTCTTGGATGAATAAACGTCTACGAGCTCTGTGCAACCTGTGGCTCGCAACTTTCCTATTCGCCTCGAATCTAAGAGATAGGAAACAAGAATCATGCCAGTTCACAGCTTCCATAAATAAGCTTCTGAAAGCCCACGAGAGAAAAGTGACTTGGGGATAGATGGGGGACTTGCTGTCGAAACACAAGATGAGAGATTTCAAGCCTTCTGCCACTCCCCTGCTCCAAAATGCCCTCTCTTAAAGTTGCTTTTCCTTAAGAGAAGGGTCTGCCTATCTTTTGTTACATGCAATGTGCTGTTTTGGCCCTCAGAGCATATTTGTACTGTACAGTGTCCAAGCAACACAATATTTCCAAATGCTTTTAAACTGTGTCATGCCATTAACTGCTACTTAGATTGCAGTAGGGATGGAGGATATTTTGGTTGAAACAAAGAAATAAAGCATTTAAAAATACATCTTATTTAAATAATTACTACCACACTGCTATCACAAGCTTTATTGGAATGCAAATACCCTGATGTCAGAATTACATTATGACCCTATTTTAACAGGGAAGGAGGGAGGGAGGGGGGGGGAAATGTGTTAGTCGTGATGCAAGAATCAGTACTTGTAAACTGGATCTGTCTTTCACATTTCAGGACAGGTGGCCCCCAAAGTATATTCCCACACATTCCATATTCCACATCTGTTGTCTAATGCATAAGAACAGTGGGGGTTTAAAATGGGAGATACAGAAATGCTAACTGATCTCTTAAAACAACTATCTCCACACAAATACTCTTGTCACTTCAAAAAGATTTATGTTATAAACGTTTAGTCACCAATACATTGCAGCACTGTTAGCTGTGATCTTTGCCTTGTTGTTGCAACTTAATACGTTATTTGGCTTCTCGTAATTTGTATTGCTTTTTCTGCCACAGGGGAAAGGACAGCATGGAAAGGGGAGAAGAGTCTGAGAAAGCAAATTCTAATATTCAATAAGAAAATGATTCACTAAACACAATGGCAAAACCGCTGCTGGAATTAGTTGCTGGGGAGTCCCAACTTTCACAGAAAATGAAAATGGGCTGACTTCACAAACTAAGATATGGTGGCGTTTAAGCACAAGATATCAAGCTGAAAATTTTGGAAATCAGAAACCAGAAGTTCTATTTATGTCTTTACTCTAGCTAAGGTTGTAGAACTCACATCACATTTCTTTCCGGACCGAGGACGCAGTCGCTGAACGAAGGTAAGCGCTCCCCCGGCGGCCACGTGGATGGTCCGGCAGGCGAGGGAGGGGGGCATTGGCCTAGCTGGCCCGGGAGGGGGCGGAGGATGGCGCCCGCCATATCCCCATCCCCGCTGGGTGACTAGGCTGTTACACGACCTCCTCCGACTTCGGATAGCTATTTAGTTGGCGGAAATCTGAGAAGGCCCATCTGGCCGGCCTCGGTTTACACCCGGGGAAAGGGATGAGCGTCCCCTTCCCCGAGTAGACCTCCGGCCCGCCAAATGACAGGCACCCTCAAGCACAGGATCCTTACACAGGATTGTGCCCTGAGACACATAAATTTATGCGTGGAATGGATAGAGAAAAGTTCTTTTCCCTCTCACACAACACCAGAACCAGGGGTCATCCAGTAAAATTGACTGATTGGAGAGTTAAAACAGATAAAAGGAAATATTTCTTTACCTAGTATGTAATTAATCTGTGGAACTCCTTGCCACAGGATGTGGCAATGGCACCTGGCCCAGACGACTTTAAAAAGTCCATCACAGTTTACAAGCCATAATGACTAGTATATGCAGCCTCCAGGTTTTAGAGGTAGCCTATCTCTGAATACCAGGTGCAATGGAGTGGCAACAGGATACAGGTATCTTGTGTTGTGTGCTCTTAAGAGGCATCTGGTGGGCCACTGTGAGATACAGAAAGCCAGATTAGACGGGATCCAGCAAGGCTCTTCTTTATGTTCTTAAGAACTGGGGAGATATACTCTCTGTAGCCAGTTCCAGTTAGTAACCTAGCAGCTGCATTTTGTACTAAAACGAGTTTTTGGGAATTCTTCAAAGGCTGTTCCAACTTCCACATACATAGAATCTTGCAGGAGCCCACAACACAAGTGCCATGTGAAGGAGCAGAAGTCATCCACAACTACCTTCTGGAATTAGTTATCTTGGTAGAGCAGAGTTACTTGAGTGTAATGTCTTCTCCAACTCAGAAAGCCTATTCAAACAGATACCATGGTTGATGGTATTTAAAAGGTGTTGAAAAAGTCCAGGAGAATAAGCAGGGTTAAGCTCCTCCTGCCCTTGGAAAAGGTCATCCATCAGAGTGACCAAGGCAATTATTATGCCAAAACCAGGTCTGAAACCAGATACACAGAACCACAGCTGCTTTTAATATGTCTAGAATATCTTCAATATCTCTAGAAAATTTACGTAGCCTCTCATTCAAAAGCTTGCCATGGCTTCAGAGAATGGGGAAAATTCTGAGAAGGGTTAAGAATTGTTTTTGAGAATTGTTAAGTACAGTATGCATAAGTTCCCAGAGAGAACAAGAAAACACTGACTCCAGATAAAGGCTCATTAATTTCAGTGAGATACACTTAAGCACAAGTCTAACTCTTCCAATGAAATAAATTATTCGTATAATTTGGCTGAATTCTGCCCTTTGGAATTCAGTGCAGAGGATTCAATATACTGTACTTAAGATAATATATAGGAGGAGGAAAATGGGAGCAAGCATGCAAAAATGTTATAGTTGTGGATATTAATTTTTTTTTAAGAAGTATGCTGCCCTTCAGTATCGAGAATCTCAGAAAGGGATGTGAGTTAAGCAGGAACAATAAAAGATTATGTAGCAACAAAAACACATCCTTAGGTTATCAGCACTACAATTTCCTCCACATTATGACACACCCAATCTGCTAGGCCAGTAACTTCCCTAGCATGTAAGATCTGGTGACCAACAATATAACAACATCAACATGATGATGCTTCCTAGACAGCATGGAAAGTTAACAGAGATTTAAAACTCTCTGGATAGAGAGAAAGGATGGAATGGGTAGCCTCTTAAAGAGGCAGCACCTAGTAGCCACTAAAAGAAATACAAACGGAATAACTTTATATAGACTGGTTTCACTCTGTTATTACTCTGTTTATTAATTGGCTGTTTTTATGATGTTTGTGTTTTTCATTGTATTGTAAGCTGCCTTGGATGTCTCCCTATGGGGGAGAAAAGATGGGATAGAAAAGTTTAAAATAAATACATAAACAGGCCACACACAATCTCAATGCAGCATAACTGTTTCAGGAAAACTGCTTTTCCAAAGGGGCCACATTTGGAATTCTGTGTACCTTGCCAGGCATTTTGCTTTCTGTTTAAACTGGCAAATTGCAGCAAGGCCATCACAAAAGGGTACAACCCAACAACTACACACACATCTATTATTTATGGATGGGATGCTGTCAAGCAGAATCTCAGAAACTAACCTCGTCTCTTCCCCTCCATAATAATTATTATTAAGAATAGATGCTTTCGAACTGTGGTGCTGGAGAAGACTCCTGAGAGTCCCTTGGACTGCTAGGAGATCAAATCAGTCAATCCTAAATGAAATCAACCCTGACTTTCCCTGGAAGGACAGGTACTGAGGCTGAAGCTCAAATATTCTGGCCACCTAATGCGAAGAGAGGACTCTCTGGAGAAGACTCTGATGCTGGGAAAGACTGAAGGCAAAAGAAGGGGAAGGCAAAGGATGAGGTGGTTAGACAGCATCACCGATGCAACGAACATGAAAATGAGCGAACTCAGGAAGATAGTGGAGGACAGGAAGGCCTGGCGGGATGTGGTTCATGGGATCATGAAGGGTCGGACACGACTTAATGACTGAACAACAACAACAAAAGCAATTAATAAATTTCAATGGGTGGATAATGACAGAACAAAAAAGTAGAGCAGCATTTCTCAACGTTCTTCCCATGTGTAGGGGAGAACTTTGAGTGCTTGCGGGGGTGAGGCAATGGTGGCAGCAGCGATCCAGGGATCGCGCCACTGCTGGGGACAAAAGGGGTACTTTTAGACTTACCGGAGGTCAGTCCATCCTCTGAAGGGTGCCATACCCCCTAGCAGGCCTCCCTAAGCCTCCAAATGGCTCCTGGAAGCAAATAAAGCTCACTTCCTGTTTTCCAGGAAACAAGGATGTAAACCGGAAGTGTCACGAAGGGTCGGACACGACTCAACGACTGAACAACAAATGTACCACTTTCCAACAAAAACGTTTACAAAGAAAATCAAATGTTGCAGAGTCCTATCAAGTCACTAACTACTAAACTGAGGTTTGTCTCAACAAATTATTTAACCTATTTGGATCTCCTCCACTCATCCTCTCAAACCAGTGTGTCTTTGAAGTAAAGGATGGCATCACTTAGATCAGAACAACAACATGTGCATGCTGCCTCAGAAAGCGATCAACATTTATTTAGAGAAAAGTGTGCCTCAGGCTGAGAATACAGTGCTCCCAGGGTGTTTGAATTACTAGACAGATGTTGCTAGATTTAAAGAAATGGCTGTTCAGCCAATCAGCTACAAACACATATTTTGTAATATTTTAAAAGCCTCTTTGGTCTCTTCTGTCTTGAATTTGTCATGGGAGCCAAGTGATTATGGTAACTTGTTCTCCTTTGTTGAGTTTTAAAGCACTCTCAAAAATATTTGAGACACAGGGGGGCAACAGTGGGGTGTGTGAATATTTGCAGTCCAGCATGTCAGATATTTGGCTGTGCTGAGAAATAAATGTCCTATTTATTCACAAGGCCAGATGTGGTGGAGGCAGCCCTGATGCAAACTTCCTTTGCATGCCTTGCCAAGGATTTCAACCCTGACCCATAGAGACATTCTCTCCGGGAGGTGAGAGGCAATTTACTTTCCAGGCTTAGATCAGATGCTGGCTCTGCCAAATGTGACAAATTGAATGTGATGCTTTGAAGACTCAGACTTCATGGTTTTGACTGTCTAAAAAGGGAAATTTTGACTTACTGTAAATTCCTGCTCTTGAGAGTGGACAGAGGGACAGACAGCTTCAGCTCCTTCCTAGAGGAAGGCAGGATTGAATACTTACTTCATTGGGGGAGGGAACACCTTGTCATCCCAGAAAAGTCTGGCACAACAGAAGCCCTTCAGCCCATGGCACTACTAGACAGTGTCAACGCCAAAGTGGCAGCAGTGTAAACGTTACCCCTCAACACAGTGAAAACATTTAGGTGAGATTTGGACTACTTCCCTCAAGTGCCCTTGTGAGCGTGGCCTACACCAGAGGCGTCACTAGGACGTGCATCACCCCAAAGCAAGGGGGGCGCGTCACCCTAGTGATGCTTTGACAAAACAGTCTGCGCATGCGCGAAAATTGTAAAAATACCCGTATTGACGCATTGGGCCTTCTTTCAGAAGGCCCTGGAGCGCCGGCGGGGCCGGACACTCCGAGGCCGGCACCCAGGCCGGCCTCGGAACGTCCGGAGGGTGACGCACGTCACCCCGTGGCGACCCGCCCCCCCGCCATGCTCCAGCGACGCCACTGGCCTACACTAAATCATTGCTAGGTAAGAAGGCAGCCCTCTGTGCTCTTTCAAGAAAATGGGTATTTCTTACTGTAAATTTCAGTTCTGGGAAGAGGAAGGAAGGACACTCCTGGTCCTTCAGACTGCCCCTCCCACACCGATGAATGCACGGCCAGCTAGTCTGATTTATCTCCTGCTCTTCAGAGCCCCTCCCCCCACAGCCCCCAGACTAGACTGGATAAGCTTGAAAAACCCTCTACAACTCTTCAATAAAGCTCCGAGCTGCACAGTGCTAACTCCTTGGGACAAGATGCGGAAACCCGAGAACTGTGGCGGGTGGAATGCCCCGTTTCCTCTTCCCAGAACAGGAATTTACGGTAAGAAATTCCCATGTTCTCAGGCAGAGGAAACGGAATTTCTGATTCTGCAGGACATACCTGAGCAAGAGAAAAACTGGGTGGGCTCAGGTGAAAGGCATGAGTCTTAAAGGCCGACACACACAGCACGATTTCCGGTGCGTCCCAGATACACGCGGAGCTGTGCTGAGATGTGTGGTCAGCATTCCGGAAGAGAGCAGCTGCACGCGGAGCAGCTGCGCTCTCCCGAGTTCCGGCACGAGCGAAGTTGTGTTTTGGCCATCTTTGAGGGGGCGGGTACGCGGAGCTACTGCAGCCACCAATCGGATAAGAGGGCGGGATGAAAGGGGTTGTCAATCAATCGGAACTCACTTGAGTCTCCGATTTCTCTTGGATCCATTTCTCCTTCTCACAAAAGTTAGCAAGATGAATTCTATTCCTGGCACAAATTGTTTTCATAGTTTTCTCTCTTTCCTGCCCCTCTTTCTCTTCTCTCATGTATCAGACCGCACTTGTGCTTAGCGAATCACCGCTGCGCTTTCTAAGAAAGCGGGACAACAGGAGGGACTATTCACTGGGAGACACTCGTGGAGACGAGGTCAGTGCGTGGAGGCGAGCTGCCAGTCACCTATGCTTGCTCACCTCCGCGCCAGCTCGTGCAGTGTGGGTCGGCCTTTCGACTTCAGCACCTTTTGCAACATCCACCACCCAAAGGTTACATCAGCTCAGGTAAAATACATCTATTTTATTAGTGCCTGGTGAAATGTAAACAGAGGACCAAGTTGCCACCCTACAGAGTTCATCCAAGAACAAGTGGCCTGAGAAGGCCACTGAAGCTGCCACCCCTTAGTGAATGGGCCACAATCCCTGGAGGAGGAAACATCCATAGTGCCTTGTACACGAGCTTGATACCCATCTGCAGCCAGCATGACATGTTAGCTGTTACCTTTTGACCCACTGAATAGCTCTGGAGGGACACAAACACAAATATGCCACCCTTTCCAGGAAAAACTGTAAAGCCTACGTGTGCCCAGCGTGTGTATCTTGAGTTAGTCTCCAATATACCCTAGTTCATAATTATCCTTGACTTTTAGCCAGGACCTCTCAGGGACTTGGTCAACTGGCTTTGAGAGACACCCCTTCCTCGCACCTCAGCTCTTCTAGAAACCAACTCAGCAGAATAAGGGCCTTTGGCCCTTCCATCCAAACTTTCCATGTTCTCAAATATGGTCCATATGCAGTGCAACTCAACTATATTTCTTTTCCACTCTCCTAGTTTGCCCATCTTTTCCTTATTATTGCTAGCCCAACCACAGATGTGTTGCAGTTAACCTTTCTGGGTTCTTATACCTCTATTCCCCCCCCCCTCAATCCTTCTATTGGATTTCCAAGCTTAGTTACTCTGTATTAGCCTTATTCTTTTTCTTAAGCTCAAGGACTTTCTGTTTCTCTCCCCTTCTTTGGAAATAAGCACTTGCGGGTGGCGCAGCGGGTTAAACCGCTGAACCATAAGCTGTCGATTGAAAGGTCGGCAGTTTGATTCCCGCGACGGGGTGAGCGCTCGTTGCTTGGCCAGCTCCTGCCAACATAGCAGTTCCAAAGCATGTTAATGCGAGTAGATAAATAGGTACCACTTGCGGGAAGGTAAACAGCACTCCGTGTTCCAGCTGCATGCTACGCGCTGCGGCAAGGAGAGTCATGCCGGCCACATGACCACAGAGGCGTCTTCGGACAATGCTGGCTCTTCGGCTTTGAAATGGAGATGAGCAGCACACCCTAGAGTCGGATACGACTGGACTTAATTGTCAGGGGATACCTTTACCCTTAGTCAGAAAAATTAGTGCTCTCAAAAGATCATTCACCAATTATAGTTTCCTCTCACATTGGGATTAATGCATTATATCTGTCTGATTTTCTGATTTTCATTCTCCCCTCTTATTTTTGTAATAACCCCCCCCCCCCAATGTACTTGTTTGGTTCATTCTGTCTCCTGCTTCCTCTTCAACCTCCTGAATGCCAAACTTCCTTTGGGGTTAACCATATGCCAATGGTTAAAACCAAGGTCCTTAGAACATGCATATTCCAGTACATGTATGGGGTGTACTTTCATGTATCATTGAGCAAGTATGGTAACATTACAGACTTCTTCCATACAAGTACTGTACAATCCTGAAAGGCTGGTACAGCTACCCACTAACTGAATGAACTCAGCTGTCTAGCCTCAACCACAATATCATCCTTGAACCATCCGGACAATGTAGCTTTGAAAGTCTTCTTGTTTGGGGAGGAGCGTTTACAAGACACAAACAAAACTTTGGTTTGTCATGTCCTTTACCTGAGTCCTGTCAAGGTAACACGTTAAGGAAACCAGACATCCAGTGTATGCCTCTCCTTGCTAGAAAATGTGGGAACTTGTCCTGAGAGGCCAGGAGTATCAGGTGTATTGCTCAGAATTCAATTTTTTTGATATTCACATAAGTCTAGTGTGCACCGCATCCCCTGTGCAGCATCTTGGAGGTAGG
Organism: Plestiodon gilberti rubricaudatus; assembly: GCA_026170595.1. NCBI lineage: Eukaryota > Metazoa > Chordata > Lepidosauria > Squamata > Scincidae > Plestiodon > Plestiodon gilberti. The sequence goes on along the minus strand of JANXHW010000001.1, from coordinate 257,062,386 downwards.
ATCAACATCTAAAAAGGCTCAAATCAGTTCTTAGCATGGTCCTTTAGGGTTCCCTGAGTGTCATACCATAGTTCCCTAGGTGCAGCTTCCAATCTAGGGATCTGCTCATTTTCTTAGGAATTCATATTTGCTGCTCTGACACAATTTCCTTTTGGAAGAACCAAAGAGGTTTCTATATTGGATATGGTACCTGGACTACACCACTCATTTCTGGAAAGAAACAAACATCTCCAGCAGACAGCCCAGCTCCATCACATCTGCTATGGTTTGTTCCATGTTGATGACAAATCTGTGATTCTTCATATACCAGTACTTAAAAGTACTCTGAACAACCTCCTAGGCTTGTGCCACAGATGGCATGTTTATCAAGACATCATCCAGAGAGAGAAAGACTGCAAGGTTGTCTGTTTGGAATGAGGCTACCAGAGCTACCAAAGCCTTGGTAAACATTCTGGAACCGTTAAGCCACGTGGCAGGGCTCTGAGCTGTTGGTGACTTTTGCTATAAGCAAAACCAAGGAAATGTTTGTAGTTTGAGGAAACAGTTAGCAAGGAAAAATCACATTGTGGCACCTGGAGAAAGTGACAGTGAGAAGCAGACAGAAAACAAAGAACAGCCATGGCTTTCGTTACCCTTCATTAGGGGTACAACTGATAAGATAGCCAAGATCTTTAAGAGATATGATGTGAAAACTATTTTCAGCCCAACAACGAAAATAGAGCAACTGCTACACAATCCCAAGGACCCCAGACCAGCGTTATCGAACCCCGGAGTATATGAAATTGGCTGCGAATGTGGGAAAGTTTATCTGGGACAAACGAAAAGACCAATAGAGGTCCAGGTACGGGAACATCAACGAGCAACAGATGCAAAGCAAGAAGAAAAATCAGCAGTAGCCTTGCACGCGAAAGAATCAGGACACAGGATAATGTTTGAGCATGCACGCGCCTTGTTTCATGAACCCAGATTAAAACATAGATTAAATTTGGAGGCTCTAATGATTTCCCAGACGAAATCTTCAAAGTTAATGAACCGCCAGCAGGAAATGACATATGCTAATAGGATATGGATGCCAATTTTGAATAACCAAAGTAATAAGTGTTGAATAACTCTGAGGACAAAGGTAGTGCATCCCTTTAACTTTGAGCAACAGACTGATGTTTAACTGTCACCACTCCGTAACATTCTTTTTCATCCAGCAGTTTTTTACTGCCAAATTGCCTTGAGAAAGCTCTGTGAATGGAGTGAAACGTCGGCTTGGGAAGTAGGATCCCGTGTTGTTGTTATTGTAAGAAAACCTCTCTGTGTATGTTACACCTGCACAATATAAAGAAATCTAAACAAACAACAAAAGCGGTAAAGGATTTTATTTCTAGTTAGAGAAACAGGTAGTACGGGTAACGCAGCCATATCTATGTAAAAAACACAGCAATCTGACTGAGGTTTAAAAACAATGACTATTTTATCTGGGTTTAATGATGTATTCCCGGACAAACAGAAATTATTAAGAAACCACGGCTGGACAAGTGAGCCCAACGTTTCGTGTCCTAATCTGGACACATCTTCTGGGGCAATCCAAAAAGGAATGAAAGATGTTATAGTTCTCGGCGTCTTGCTTCGTTGTTTTGAACTTCAGAAGTTAGGGAAACATGCTGTCAGTTGAACGGAAACCATTCCGGAACTCCTCTGTCAATCAAAGAGATCGATCCTGCAAAAACTCCTGCAAGTGATAGCTTGCAATTTTGTCCTTTAGACCTGGGGCTGTTGTTCACTTAGAGACCCGGTGTCTATCAGTCACATAGTATCAACTCGCATTTTCTGTTGTTATATTATTGCGAGCCTGTCCCTTCATAGGATGTTTACGTATGACAGGGAGCCAAATGCGATTGGCAAGATTCAATTCTTGCTGCCTATTCATCAGTAAGTGAGGTGGTTTTTTGCTAATCTCAAGAGCTTCCAAGTTCTTCAAAATCATTCCCTTGTTTTCTGTTCTTATAGAGCAGGTTTCTTTGAACAGTATAGAGTGTCCTGTGGTAAGAACATGTTCAGCCACCGCAGATTGTTCTGGGTGTTCCAGTCTTACCGAACCTTCATGTTCTTTTAATCTAGTGCTGATGGACCTCTGAGTCAATCCAATGTACTCCTTTCCACATGTACCACAGGGAATGCTGTAAACGCCTGGGTTGGAAAGGGGTGGTCTCTTGTCCTTGGGGTTGTTTAAAAGTTGCTCAATCTTCCTGGTTGGCTTAAAGATTGTCCTGATGTTACCCTGCCTGAGAATTCTTGCGATTTTATCAGTTACCCCTTTAATAAATGGTAAAAAAGTCCAAATTTCTTGTTCTTTCTCAACTTTTTGTATCTCATTGGTGTCTTCTGTATTTATTGGAATATTGCTTCTTCCTTCCCTAGCTGTCTTGATTTTTTTACTTTGTGATATCCAGCCTTTGTTAATTTGTGCGACCGGGTAGCCATTGGCTCTCAAAGTATCGAACACAACCTGTTTCTCTTTATCTATTGACTCTTTATCACAGATTTTAATGGCTCTATAAGCCAATGAATTAATTAGGGAGCCTTTCTGGGCAGATGGTGATTCGAATCAAAATTCAAATACCTTCCTGTATTGGTCGGTTTTCTATATACTGAGTGATTAAGCGTCAAGTCTTCTCTCCTGGTGACCAAAACATCTAAGAAAGCCAAGGACCCATTCTTTTCTTTTTCTACTGTAAATTGGATCTCTTTACAGAAGTTGTTTAGATGTATCAAAAAGTTATGTAATTCTACCTCTCCATGCGGCCATATACAAAAGACGTCGTCTACATAGCGCCACCAGACATCAGGTTTAAATGGAGCCGTCTGGAGCACCTGCTTTTCAAGAAATTCCATATATAAGTTCGCTACTATGGGACTTAGGGGGTTCCCCATAGCTACCCCATCTGTTTGTTCACGGTATACCCCTTCCCATAGAAAGTAAGTAGACGTCAGGCAATGCCTGAAAAGTGGAATTAATTCCCTGGGGATTGTAAGCTCTTCTATCAATCTCAGGACTTCCTTAAGGGGAACTTTGGTAAATAATGACACAACATCGAAGCTGACTAGTATTGCATTTGGTGACAAAATGGTCCATTGTAATTTCTCAATGAAATGGTATGAGTTTTTTATAAACGAAGAGGTATTACCTATATAGGGATATAAAACTTTTGCAAGATACTTGGACAAACCATGTGTCGCTGAGCCAATATTGCTCACTATGGGTCTCAAGGGAACGTTTTCCTTATGGATCTTAGGAAGCCCATAGAGCCGTGGTGGTTGTGCTTCTGATTTAATTAGAGCATTGGTCACTTCTATTTTAAAATTAGCATTTTTTATTAATTTATTAGTGTCTTTTAAAATTTTCTTTGTAGGATCTCTTTTGAGAATACGGTAGGTTTCGGGATCTAAAAGATCCTTAATCTTAACACTCTTCAGTATCCAATATAACCGTGGCATTTCCCTTGTCGGCGGGTAGGATAACAATATCTGGGTTATTGTTTAGCTGCTTGATAGCCACTCTCTCTAATCCACTGATGTTGCTTCTGGGTGGTTTAGCTTTAAGTAATATGTTGGCCACTTGTATTCTTAAAGCTTCTGCTGAATCTTTCTCAAAATTGGACAAAGATGCCTCAACATTAGCAATAATTTGTTCATTAGGGATAGACCTTGGGGTGACAGCAAAATTTCCCCCCTTCATTAGAATGGAGACTTGTGCAGGTGTTAATATCTGTTTGGAGAGGTTGATAACTGTCTTCTCTACTGGAAGCTACTTAACTGGTGATTCTGTACTGTTAATTAGACCCTCAAATTTTTTAATATGTCTACTCCTAATTATATTATCCTGTTTTTCAATGAAGTTCCAAGAAATATTGTCCCATGTTTGCCAATCTATGGCTGACAACGTATTACTCACAAGTAAATGCAGGTTAAGTATACCAGAGTCCATTTTTGCCAAGTCGATTCTAGTTCTCTGAATTTGATCTCTTAATAAGGCTTGTTCCAATCCTCACTTACTGATGAATAGGCAGCAAGAATTGAATCTTGCCAATCGCATTTGGCTCCCTGTCATACGTAAACATCCTATGAAGGGACAGGCTCGCAATAATATAACAACAGAAAATGCGAGTTGATACTATGTGACTGATAGACACCGGGTCTCTAAGTGAACAACAGCCCCAGGTCTAAAGGACAAAATTGCAAGCTATCACTTGCAGGAGTTTTTGCAGGATCGATCTCTTTGATTGACAGAGGAGTTCCGGAATGGTTTCCGTTCAACTGACAGCATGTTTCTGCTCATAATGTCCAGCACAATTATGATGTGAGCACAAATTTTTCAAAATTATTCTCTGACTGTAACCCAAGCTTGTGCGTGTCCAACCTGGATGTCTTTCACACTATCATGGCAGAACCAGGAACTGTGGACTTGGAAGAGAAGGCAAGCATCCAACTGGAATAATTTTTTTTCCAGCTTGTTATGGCTTGAATATGTTGGATGTGCTAGTTACTTGTTTATTTTTATTACATTTTATTCCTCTTTCTCCAATCTTCTGTAGGGAGCTCCTCTTCCCTCACTGGAACTGGGATTTGAAATGATGGTCATAATTTACAACTGCTGGTGAGGTATTCATTCCAGAGAAGATTTGTAGCCTACATTTGTTTGAGTCAGATAGTAACATGATTCTTCTCCACCCCCTTTTATATTTTTACAGGTTAGATTGACATGCAAGTTCTATGTTAGATTAGACTGGTAGGTTAGATTGGCCTAACAATTCCAGGTCACCTAGTAAGCTTCGTGAATGAGTGGGATTTGAATGATCTCCTTGGTCCTGTTTAGATACCGTAACCCAGTGCTTCCCAAACTTTTTCGACCTGTGGCTCCCTTGACCATTGGTGACCATTGCCTGCGGCTCCCCATTACATTATGTTGATGCCTACAAATTGGCATTGCACTGTTTTCTGAGAGGATTCCATGGCACTCTGTGGCTCCCCTGGCTGGTTTCTGTGGCTCCCCTGGGAGCCATGCCTCCCAGTTTGGGAACCACTGCTCTAACCACTACACCCACACTGGCATTTATTCCATAATGCTGAAGAACTGCAGAATGTGAGATTTCTTCTCCTGGAACTAAGCCTTGAAATGACCGCCATAAGTCAAAACGGCTAGTAAGATATTCTTCATTCATTCCTTAGGAGATTTATAGTCTGCATTTGTTTGAGTCACACAGCAATAAATTATTGTACAATCTTTATAATTACATAGCTTAGAGACATAAGCTAAGCAGTGCCAACAAAATCCTTAACTCACCCTGACTGAAATGTTTCTTTTTAAAAGGTAATTAGGGCAGAAGTCACATTAGCTTCCTTCTTCTGAAGGAACTAGGAGAAACATACTAATTTCCGATGTGTACAATACTCATTTCATCATCAACGTATTTGCCCTGTTATCAGATGTGTAACTTGCACAGAAAGAATTAGACTACGTATGCAGGGACCCGTAGGTGCAATGGCACACCTCAGTAGATTAGCATGGAATAAGGATGAGAGAGACAAAGATAAGGGTACAACACAATACCAAGTTAGTTTCCCTGACCATTCTTTCAAACAATTGCTTCCATTTCAATTTCTGGTTCTACTCTCTTGTGGTATCCTCTTGGAATTTTAGCAAAACAGCGACAAAGTAGTAAGTAGAAGAGCTCATGGATACAGTGTAAAGAAGAGAGGAAACCTACTTTTCAATCAGCAATTCTGATGGCCCGCATGGGATCTAACCTTTTTCTGTATTTCAAGATATGAACTGAAAATGCATGGTGGCATATTTTAAATTGGTGTGCTTACCTATAATAGGGACACAGCACAGAAGTACTTGATTAGAAACACAGAAACCAGTCTAGCTTAATCAGGTCTGTAAATATAGACATCAGCTTTCAAAAAGATGAAAACCTTGTGAGAGCAGCCTGATGGAATTGCACAAACAGGTCCACCAACTAGATGATACGGCTGCTGTTCCAAAGGAATACCAAGGCACCAGAAATGCTCCCTTTTTGGCATTTCTCAGTGCATAATCAACAAAGCTAAATCTGAGCAATGCCATCCTTCTGAGGGGAAAGTGGCTCTGAAATGCAGCAATCAGTCCAGCATGGTAGACTTAGTAGTTGCATCTTTGGAAAAAAAAAACCCACTACAGTTAAATTAATAGTGATGCTATTCCCTCGCTCACTTGGTTTGCATTTGGTTAGATACCAAACAAATGTGGTGTCTAATCAACTCAGTTAACCAAATGAAAGACAGATAGGACAGTTTTAATTTTAGAACGGAGACTGTTATAACCGGCAACTATTTTGCAACTAGAGGTTAATACGGGTAATGCGGTCATAGTGAGGAGTGAAAAAAAGTAGCGAGCCAGCCGATTTGAAACAGTACCGATTTATCCGGGTAGAATGAAGCAAAATACACCACGGACAACAGACATGAATCAAACCCAAAAAAACTGAACCGCTGAGGACCCGACGTTTCGTGTTTTAATCCAAACACATCTTCTGGGGGCTTCCCAAGGCTTAGTAGATGTTAACTGTCAAACGACTCGTGCTGTTGGTTGTTATAACTGACGTAAACGCTGCGGAACTTTGAGCTCCCTTCTTGCAGGGTTGCTGATCAAGTCCTCCAAACAGCTAAGTTTAAACCTGATGTGTGGTGGCGTTATGTGGACGATATTTTTTGTATTTGGTCTCATGGTGAAACAGAATTACAGGTTTTCTTAGCACACCTGAATAGTTTCTGCAAGGAAATACAGTTTACCATAGAAAAAGAAGTTAATGGAGCACTACCCTTTCTAGATGTTTTGGTGACCAGGAAGAAGGACCTTTCCCTTAGTCACACGGTGTATAGGAAACCAACCAACACGGGAAGGTATTTGAATTATGGGTCAAATCATCATCCCGCACAAAAGGGTGCGGTAATAAACACTCTAGCTTATAGGGCTATAAAGATCTGCGACCAAGATGCACTAACCAAAGAAAAACAAATAGTATTTGACACTTTAAGATCCAATGGGTACCCTGAGAGTCAAATATATAAAGGGTGGAATGCACAACAGATTAAAATCCAAAGGGAAAGAAAAGGGATCAGCTGTACCACCAGAATGAATGTAGGTAACAATACAACAACAGATGAAAATAAAGACAGAATTTGGACCTTCTTGCCGTTCATCAAGGGAGTGACAGATAAAATAGCTAGGGTACTTAAGCAAGGAAATATAAAAACTGTGTTTAGACCTACGAAGAAAATTGGACAACTTCTTAACAATCCAAAGGACAAAAGACCGCCCCTCTCTAATCCTGGAATTTATTGTATTCCTTGTGGTTCTTGCAAAAAAGAATACATTACTCAACGGTCAATTACAACAAGATTAAAGGAACATGAAAGAGCGTTAAAACTAGAACAGCCACAACTTTCTGCGACAGCGGAACACGCACTGGCCACAGGACACACAATACATTACAAGGACACACGTTCCTTAGGAACAGAAAGCAAGTTAGACATTTTAAAAAATCTGGAAGCTCTTGCTATTAGCCAAAGAATACCCCATGCCCTGATGAACAGGCAACAGGAATTAAGTATGGCCAATTGCATTTGGCTTCCCATAATTCACAAATTGCAGGGAGAAAAACGGAACATCAACACACGATGGGATACAAGACAAGAAACATACGGATTGACAGTGACTCTGAATGAGGTTTATTGCAGGTGCTCTTTGCAGGATCAGCAACCCTGCAAGAAGGGAGCTCAAAGTTCCACAGCGTTTACGTCAGTTATAACAACCAACAGCACGAGGCGTTTGACAGTTAACATCTACTAAGCCTTGGGAAGCCCCCAGAGGATGTGTTTGGATTAAAACACGAAACGTCGGGTCCTCAGCGGTTCAGTTTTTTTGGGTTTGATTCATGTCTGTTGTCCGTGGTGTATTTTGCTTCATTCTACCCGGATAAATCGGTACTGTTTCAAATCGGCTGGCTCGCTACTTTTTTTCACTCCTCACTATGACCGCATTACCCGTATTAACCTCTAGTTGCAAGATAGGACAGTTATTACATTTATTCAGTTTGCATACTGCAACAGAAACTTTGCTAAATATGCACTACAGCACTGAATTCACTCCACTGTATTTTTACAGTGAGCCATTCCTACTGGTCTGTCATATTCTCCCTAAGGCAAAAAAGAGGAAAAGGAATCATAATGTACCAAAACACAAAGCCGTGTCATAAAAGTTATACCGTATTTCTTTGAGTCTAAGGCGCCATCGATTCTAAGGCGCACCTTTACTTTCAGTACCACCAGCAGGGGAAAAAAAAATCCATTGATTGTAAGACTCACCTCCCTTCATTGAATCTACCCGCTCAGCACCAACTCTCCCCAGCATGTCTCCTGCAGCTGAGGATGACTGAGTGCACTGCCTTTGCATAGCATTTCTGGCCCCGTCAGAAAGTGCCATTTCCTTCGTTACCTGGGCTTGGGGGAGTTTCAGGGATGCCTGCGCAACCCTCTGCAGGCCTCCCTGATCTTCAGTTTGGCGAAAAACAGCAATTTTTGGCCATTTCTAGTTTTTGCGAAAACTGGAAATGGCTGAAAATCACCGTTTTTGGCCGAACTGAAGATCAGGGAGGCCTGCAGAGGGTTGCGCAGGCATCCCTGAAACTCCCCCAAGGCCCAGTAAGTAAGAAGATAGCATTTTGGGGTGCTTTTTGGAGACCTTCGATTCTAAGACGCACCCCATTTTTTGAAATGCTTAATTGGGAAAAAACATGCGTCTTAGAATTGAAGAAATACAGTACTTTTAGAACCACCTCTACAGTACACTGATGACACCCAACTCTATCTCCCCTTGCAAGGAAGCTGTTGAGGTCCTAGAGTGCTGTCTGGAGGCAGTTTGGGTCTGGATGAGGGCCAACATGCTGAAATTAAATCCAGATATTTATCATGTATAATGGGTATTTTAGTGCTGCTTTTAAATTATATGCAATATATACATTATGTATTTTATATATATTGCAGTTTTTATTTTGTAAGCTGTTTTGAGTTACCTGTCAAGGTTGCGAAAAGCAGGGTATAAATACAAATGAATTAAAGTGCATAATTTGAAGATTTGATTGAAAAAAATAACTTAAGAGAATGCTTTATTTTTCTAAGAATATTTCTTAATGATGTGGAATACAACAAATATCTTCACTTGTGTCTGCAAGAAGTTCTCAGAAATTTCATTCTTAGAGCTAGCATTTGCCTAAAACTGAAATATGATTGTGGGAATGCATAAGAACATCGGCTAGAGCAGGGATGTCAAACCCGTTTCATACAGCGGGCCAAATAGCATTCATGGCACCTGCTATGGGCCCAAAGTGATGTACCAGCAGGACATGATGTCAGTAGGCAGGTGATGACCAGAAATAAGCACTTTTTTCTCACTTAGGATCTCATTAGCTGCAAATGACATCGTATTTTCAAGATATGAAGCAACCCAATTATCACATGGGCCACATTTTCTAGCACTACAATATCCTTTTTTCAGATGAACTGATGAGAGCTGTAAACAGTACTCCAAATGAGGTTTATGTAAGGGTTTATGCAAGGGTTACATAGATTTATGTAAGGGTATTAAAATGTTATCAGTTTTATTTTCAAGTCCTTTCCTAACTATTCCTAGCATGGAATTTCCCTTCATCACAGCTGTGTACACTGTTGTTTTCATTGAGCTATCCACCACAAACCCAAGATATTCCTGGTTAGTCATCGACAGTTCAGACCCTATGTGAAATTGTGAAATATATGTGAAATTGCGATTTTTTTTTCTGCCCAACGTGTATTACTTTGCACTTGTATTAAAATGTTATCAGTTAAATTAAAATGTTATCAGTTTTATTTTCAAGTCCTTTCCTAATTATTCCTAGCATGGAATTTCCCTTCATCACAGCTGTGTACACTGTTGTTTTCATTGAGCTATCCACCACAACCCCAAGATATTCCTGGTTAGTCATCGACAGTTCAGACCCTATGTGAAATTGTGATTTTTTTTCTGCCCCAACGTGTATTACTTTGCACTTATTTTACATTGAACTTTGCATTTATTTATTATTATTTGAACTGCATTTGCCATTTGCCTGCCAATTAATGCAACCTGAAGATGTCCTTTTGGAGATCTCCACAAGCCTTTGTGGTTTTCACCACCTTGAATATTTTTCTGTCATCTGAAAACTTGGTTAGCTCATTACTTATCCCTAAACACCAACCACCAATACAAAACCTTGAGGGATGTAAAAAAATTGCTTTATTTTTTATCTAGGAATTTATACACCTTTCAGCCCATTTATACCTTTTTCAGGCTTTCAACAACCTAACTAATAAAATTAACATTAAACATAAACAATATGACTTGCAGCGCAATCCTATCCAACTTACACCACCGGTGTAACCAGCGGTATAGCGAGAACAGGAGGCCCCAGAAAGGAAAGGGGATTCAAATTCCCTCCAAAGGGGAATTCAAAGGGGATTTGAATCCCCATTCCATTCTGGGGCCTCCTGTTCTCGCTGCACCGCTGGTTACACCGGTGGTGTAAGTTGGATAGGATTGCGCTGTTAATAAAGAAGCAAATTAAAAACAGAATATGAAGAGCAGTATGAAACAAGCACAAACTCAGCAGGGGACTTTAAATTGGGTCAGAATTCAGAAATTCTGATTGGGTCAGAAATTGGGTATGTGTTTGTACTTCCAAGTAAACTTGCCTAGGGTGCCTTTTGCTGTAAATGACTTTAAGATGACTTACAGCCCAATCCTAACCAACTTTCCAGCAGCCGCAATGCAGCCCCGAGGTAAGGGAACAAATTTTCACTTATCTCGAGATCTCCACGACTGTCCTGGAGAATGCTGCGAGATCTCCCTCCCGGAGAATGCAGCACACGCCCCACTGGCATGGCTGCATTGGTGCTGGAAAGTTGGTTAGAATTGGGCTATAGAACCATAGTAAAAGCAGTAAATCAATTAAAAATACAATAAACAGCAGTAAAACTACTAAATTAAAACAGTAAAGCCAGCAGATAAAACAGCAACAAGAAACCATTAACTGAATTAGATGTTAAATAAAATATTATTGTTCCTAAGATAGTTGGATCCTGGGATATAAAACATGGTCCAGGAAGGACATGTTTAGACATAAGCCCAAATATAGCTCCTAAAAACAAACTTCCCACAAAAAGACTCCTGACCCAAGATCACACTTCAGGGGTGACCTTTTATTCCCCAACCCAGTGGGAAAAACTATTCATGGAAAAAAATTAATACAAATCAGGCGAAACTAGCTTCCTTCAAATTGCATGTTGACTCTATAACTTGTGCACATTCTTTTTACCTTCTAAATATAGAGAACCAAATCACACATGCCCTCACCATACTCCAAAAGCAAAAAGACAGAAACTAGGGACACCCCAGACCATAGTCAAATTACAGTTCACATCCATGGTCCATGAGGTGAGATACAGGAAGCTGGACTAGTTGGGCCCTTAGCCTGATCCAGCAAGACTCTTTTTACGTTCTTGACCCTTACCCTTGGAAACTTTGGAATATACTGTACTGTGATTTGCAGTACTAAGGTAAAGGTAAAGGTATCCCCTGACAATTAAGTCCAGTCCTGTCCGACTCTAGGGTGTGGTGCTCATCCCCATTTCAAAGCCGAAGAGCCAGCGTTGTCCGAAGACGCTACTTTTGTGCTAATGACACCCGTTTCCTTTTCTGTCTGAATCAGCATTTCCGGTTCCTGTGTCTGCCAGGATGATTAATCAATACCTAAAATTCAATACATCAAAAATAATATTTTGCCCTGATTGATTTATACATTTATTCATGATTGTTCCTGCATCCGGGAAGATGAGCTTCATGTGTGAAGTAGTCTTCAATCTCTCCCTCCATTTTCATACTCCATTTCACATATGTCAGGAATGGTTCCTCAGCCCCATCTTGTTTGGAATCCAAGCTCTTCTGAGGTCACTTGAGCTTCCTCGCCTTCTTTGCTTTAAGGCACACAATCCCTATGCAAGTATGAAGCTGCTGCCAAGAGGCTGCTCAACAGACTCTACTTAGGGCTCTTTGGCTATGCACAGAGCCTGATTTTTTTTGCTTGCTCTGCCCTAGCTTTTCCTGAATCCTGCCCTGTTTGTCCTTAGCTTTCGCCTGATCCTGCTACTGCACCACCACACCATCTTGTCTTGCCTGACATGATTATCCAACCTGCTAATCTGGCACATAGCTTAAAGTTAATCATCAAGTCTTCCCTCTTCTTTGTCACTCAATTAAAATGTTGCTAAATCCTATCATCTTGGTCCACATCATTGCCAAAATCTGTCCTTTCCATTTCTGTAACAGAGGATTGAGTCAAAGTAATGCTCCTATCCTGTATGTCTCATTTTCCATTGAAATGCCTCTGCATATACAGTAGTGGACTGCTCACTCCAATTTTATTTTATTTTCAAATAAAATATGCCCTTAGAATTTTTTTCTTCATTGCTTCTCACATAGACCCGTGTGAGTGAAAGCAACAACATGTACAAGTTGGCCCATATATTATGCGAAGGGTTATGCTCCAGAATCAGCTCATAAAGCTAAAATCATGTATACTCAAAATTACTTTGAAAATCCCTTCTGAAAAATACATACTGACATACTATCTATTTAAAAACTACAAGAGGCATGTGCAAATTGAGACTGGCTGAGGGAATAGCAGCTTTATTCTCCGATCTCAGGCTCACTCCAGGAATGAATTTAGTAAGTAGAAAGGTGAGAGGAATCACCTGCACTATTTAAATTGTTATTTTTCTCTGTTTTGTTTGCTGAGCATATGTAGTTGAATTCGCACGAGTAAGTGCACATAAGTTGCAGGTCGACTGTATATATAACACACACAGTTAATGTGTCTTTTCATAAATGGTATCTACCTGCTGCACTTAAAAAATAATCTGAATCATAGTCCCTTACTCTGTCTTTATATAAAGTACTGATCACAGAACTGTACTTTGGTATCCAGGAGTTTATACTTTCCACCAAGCATTTCATCCAGCACTTTAATCAGAAAAATCAATGTGCTTGAGAACAAAATGGTACAAACTACAAGTTGCCTGTTGTTAATTTAAGACAGTGAAGTTACTAATGTTATGTATTTGATAGACGCCTCAAGGCAATGAGAACAGTGATCCAATTACGCAGTTCAGAGAGTTGCTTTTTTCTTTTCAATCAAATCCACATCTATGAAATTCTATTCTACCAATAGCTTTTTGTTTCACTCAAAGAAGGTTGTGGAACAGACCAATATCTCCAGCAATCAACAGGGGTTTGATTTATGTGTCAGCAAAATAAGAGCATCTCAGTGTTTAACCAGAGTGCAAGACAGCAACTTCACTGTTTACCTACTAGCTCCAAAACTTTATCAATGCAGTCTGTCTTATTATTCTTACTGTTTAGAGTTTTAAAATATTACACTTTCTACAAAAGGCTTCATCACCAGTGTAAATAGAAAGGAGTAGTAAAAGGGAACCCAGTCCTGGTCCTTCCTACAGATGGAAACCCCATGGTGATTCTCCCATTTCTAGGAGCCTAACCTCTGGCATCTGCCTATGGTCCAAACTTATTCAAAATATGCCAAGGAATGCAACTGAACATCTTTTCAGAATCTATCAAAAATATGGACATTTCCCATGGATCCTCTATTAACAAGGATTATAACACCACAGGAAATTTTCCTTTGCTCACAGGAAAATTTTGCACAAACCTTAAACATCTGTATTCAGTGAAGAAACTGGCCTACAGGTAACATTTTAATCAATAGCTGGGCCTTTCTTATGAATTAGCTATATTAGCTAACCTAACAGGTTTTGATTGATGCTACAAAAATATTCAAAGTATTTTTTTAATCTTAATATTGTTAAAACATATCTTATGCCAAGATAACACTGCATCAAGAATGATAGTTAGAATTCTCTTGCTTTAAGTATGTATCCATGTACGGACACATACTTGCCTGGTACAAAGTATTAGAAGAAAATATAGCAAAACATCTCTGCTGGAACATAGCTTGCATGCAACCCTGCTACCCTGCCAGGTTAATGACTAATGAGCATGTGGATCTGACATGTGAGATTCATGTCACATCTGGTGCCCTCTGGGTCATAAGCTTTGCCCTTTCAACTAATTTACAACATTTTTATCTTTGGAGAACTGTTTCTGCATAACTCCCAAGATCCAACAAGTCTAGAAAAATCTCAGAGAAGGGAACTGTATGCTGAATGAATAATGCAGCCAGATGTTTGGAAAAAAGATTGGCATAGATGGCGGCCGGCTAGTTATGTACTGGGATATCCTATATAGAGCCCAGTGGCAACCCACTGCAACCAGGTGAAGGCAATGGTAAATAGGAAGGAGACATTCAAAACTCCTTCACAGATCTTTTGAGAGATGCCATAGTTCAGTGATTCAGTGTATGCAGAAAGTCCTAGGTTCAATCCCCAACACCTCCAGTTAAAAATAATCTCAGCTAGCAGTACAAGAAATCTTTTCTATCCTGGGAACTTCTGCCTGTCAAATTGAAAATACTGGGCTAGATGGATCAATGGTCAGATTCAACAGAAAAGAGCTTCAAACATTAAAATGACTAGTCCAGGTTGGAAATTTACACTGTGAGACATACTCAGGATTCTCAACTCTGCTCTTGTTTCACAACACTATGGGAGCCAGGAAGGGAGATTTTTGCAGGACAACATTGGCAGGTTGGAGGGGAGTGCTTACTTTGTTCATGATTATTGGTGTCCCCCTACAAATACCCCCAGCCAGTTTTAACATTTTTCCCAGTTATAAAAAGAGAAAGTAAGTCTGCTAGGGGCTGCGGGAAGACATTTATAGGTCAGATGAGGGATGAAGGATAGTTTAAGATTTCTCCTTCCATCATCAATTCTCTCCTGAAATTATCCCATCCCTCTGCAATACAGGACTGCCCTGTATTTGCATTACCTTAGCATTAGCAAACTTGGGTTTGGGAACATGTGTTACAGTGTTTGCCAAGGTAACAGGTACTTTTACCCTCAGATGTCATAAAATGCTGGGCAGTGGTTTGTGTATGTAATGTCAGGTGGCAAGGTTCCATCTACTGAAAGGAAGTGACCTCTAAATTTCAACAAGTAAACTGAAGTGGACTAAACTGGGAATATCATATTAGAAAATTGATGGACAATAGCCCACAGCATCGCAAGATACAGCAGGCATAGGAAGAAAAGAAGTGCTACTAACTGAGCAAAGAGGTAACACTCATCCTTGATTGCACAACGCCTCTACCTCATACCTGCAGCTTCCTAGGCTGGGTTTTAGGCAACTAGTGAGATGCTTCGAGAAGTTCCTTCCTTCTTCGGCTTAGCTACCAAATGCTCCTAAGGAGAGTGCAATGGTTGCCTGAGAACAATTCGTACATGTTTCCACTCTTCAAGAACATATTTGCTCTATTGGTGCTACTGGATGACCTCTGAGCTCTAACATATACACAAAAAAGACAAAAGAACATTTCCTGATATGCTCAGGCTTTAACTGAAATTAATCATAAACAGAAACATGATAAAAATCTGTCATAAACTCCATTTGCAAAGTGATGCAACAGAAGCTGCAGAAAGCTTCTACTGATGCAAAGGGATATTTAATGCATACACCCCATCTATGAATCTGTAAACCAAAACACATGTACACAGCCTTCAGCTCTCCCAACACTAGTGGAAGGGGCTTATTTTAGATGAAAAAGGATCTTGCATATCTCCTTGTGAAAGATCATTGTCCCACTGCCTGCTATAGTGTTCTGTAAACCTGTGGGAAACAAATGACCTCTGAGTCACAGTGCTCAGTAGTAGTATTAACTGCAAAAGAGAAGGGAGGGAGGCAATGCTGCAGGAAAACCAAAAACTATCCTGTACTGTCTCTCAATTGCCGGCTGTGCAATTTCCAGGCACAATAAAAACATGTTGCTTACATCACAGAATATCAAAATGCAAGCTAGCCAGCTAAAGGACCACATTGATGCTTTCTGAGAATTTCAGGCATCCTATTCCAATATTTCATCTAGAACTGCTCTCTGAATCTGGCCAAGCACGACATCTCAAATCTCAGTGCTAAGAAAATGCACCATATCACACCAGCTTTCCAATAAATATTTATTTGCAAGATGTAAATTCTGCTTTTCATTAAATTACTAAAGTGGCTTACACAAATAGCAAAATAAAATAAACACAAAAACCAATACTGTTACATTATAAAAGCATCAACAACAATAAAGAAGTTATACAAGCAGCAGCCACTGCTGAAACAAGAGTTTAAAGCTGTTTTCAAACAGGAAAGTCTACAGTCTGCAACCTGAAGGTAAAGAGAAAGAGTCAGCCATTGAAAGGATATCCATTGAAAGGGCATTTCATAGGCAAGCAATTGCCACAGAGAAAGCCCTCTCTCTGGTTGAGGCCTGCCAAATTTCTGCCAAGTTAAGCATGCACACTGAGTTCTATGAAAGAGTTAAGCATATCACCACTTGAACTAGTGTTTATTAAAAGTTTTAACTTTGGCTGGATCATTCCCTAAGTTTGGAAAATATAAATAGGGATTATTAATACACTATCTATTTATATTTTCCAAATTTAGGGATGTTTTCCAAACATAAGGAAGGCTGAGCGCCGAAGAATAGATGCTTTCGAACTGTGGTGCTGGAGAAGACTCCTGAGAGTCCCTTGGACTGCTAGGAGATCAAATCAGTCAATCCTAAATGAAATCAACCCTGACTGTTCCCTGGAAGGACAGGTACTAAGGATGAAACTTAAATATTTTGGCCACCTAATGCGAACAAGCACACTGCCAACAAGATAACCTGTTTCCTACTGCCACTCCCCTGCACCTGGCACAGAGAAAACCTACTTCTAAAATCAGGAGGTTGCTTATGGCTTGTAACCTGTGATGGTCTTTCCCTCCATGAATCTGTCCAAACCCCTTTTAAAGGCATCTAGGCCAGGTGCCATCACCACATCCTGTGGCAAGGAGTTCCACAGATGAATTACACATTGGGTTAAGAAATATTTTCTTTTATCCGTTCTAACTCTCCCCCCACTCAATTTTAGTGCATGTCCCCTGGTTCTGGTGTTGTGCGAGAGGGAGAAGAATTTCTCTCTATCCACTCTCTCCATCCCATGCATAATTTTATACGTCTCAATCATGTCCCCCCTCAGGCGCCTTTTTTCTAGACTGAAAGCCCCAAATGCTGTAGCCTTTCCACATAAGGGAGGTGCTCCAGCCCACGAATCAATTTGGTCGCTCTTTTCTGCAACTTTTCCAATTCAACTATATCCTTTTTGAGGTGTGGTCACCAGAACTGGACACAATACTCCAGATGTGGCCTTACCATTGATTTGTACAAAGGCATAATGATATTGGCCGTTTTATTCTCAATCCCTTTTTTAATGATTCCGAGCATGGAATTGGCCTTCTTCACAGCCTCCGCACACTGGGTCAACACTTTCATCAACCTGACCACCAGCACCCCAAGATCTCTCTCTTGATCCGTCACAGACAACTCAGAACCCATTAGTGTATATGTGAAATTTTGATTTCTTGTCCCAATGTGCATCACTTTGCACTTACTTAGATTGAATCGCATCTGCCATTTTGCTGCCCATTCTCCCAGTTTGGAGAGATCCTTCTGGAGCTCTTCACAATCCCTGCTGGTCAAAATGTGATAAGCAGCCTCCTGCTGCTCATTGCAGGGAAGTAGATCAAGACTAAATGCTAGAGAGGCTCAGCAAGGTTAACAGGAAGCAGTTTCCTGCTTCCTGTTAACCTTGCTGAGCCTCTAGCATTTAGACTCGGTCTACTTCCCTGCAATAAGCAGCAAGAGGCTGCTTATCACGTTTGTTCTAAGCAAGATACCAACGTTGAAACATCAAAGATAACAGCCGAGGGGGGGGGCATGGACAGAGAACTGTGGATAAGGCGTTCACCCCTATCTGTGGTTTTCACATATCGCATGAGGGCCTGGAACGTATCCCCCGCAGATATGGGGGCCCAACTGTACTTCATTTCAGCACTTTTGAATTCTCAAACATGGTATATTTTTCAAAAAGTATCTCATAAACCAGGAGCTGGCATCTCCTTAAGAAGGGCTGCTGGGTATTTGTATTGCCTCAATTTCAACAAGAATATGAGCAAAGGAAGATCACCCTGGTCTCGTGGATCTAAATAGCTATTAAAAACATAGTTTTGTGTTCAGACACTGTTAATATGCTCCTCTACCTGTATCTTCTTCATTACTTTGGAAAATAACAAACAGAGCTGTTGGACATATTGCACTTTTCACTCAGACGTTAAAAAATGAACCAACCCTTTGAAAAATATAATCATAGATCAATTTAGAAACCATGAATGGTGAAGAACAAATGAATCCAGTTCTTAAACAATTTTTGCCACCACACTTTTAAACAAACAGTTTTGTAAGAGAACGGAGAGAAATGGAAAAATGGGTAGATTTAAAAATAAAAGCCCAAACCATGATTTTCTGGAATATAACAAGAGCCCATGGGCCACATGGTGAAAGTGCCTCAGGCACCACATGTGACCTGTGGTTTATGACATATTGGTTCAGTTTAATACCAAAACATGGGTTTGGCATGACATGAATGACTGTGGAGCTTGTGTTCTCCTTCCCATAGTGCCCTCCCTGACCTTGTATTTTGCAGTTTTGTATTTTGAACATTCGAACCAGACTAGTTATGATTTTGCAAACAACTCAGAATTGATTGTGGTTTCCAATTCTGGTTTGCACAGTTCAGATTTACTGGAAAACTGGTTTGCCACAAAAGAGGAAGTCGGGGAGGGAGTCAGAGTGCACAACAAAGGAGTGAGGCCTGAGGCTCATTCATAGAATACCAAATCATGGATTGGGACGCCATATGAACAAAACGTTACTTCCCCCTTGAAGTCTCTGCCACAATGATATCAACAAGAGTTCTTGCATAAAAGGGTGACTTCAGTCTTGACTTCAGTCTCATATCCCATGTCTTTTGACAAAGGTGAAAGAGTGAATTTAACTTGATCACACTCACTCACACTCACACACATGTAAGATAACTTACTTTCCTGACTCCAAATTTTCTGAGAGAGAGAGAGAGAGAGAGAGAGAGAGAAGCAATAAAATAGTCTTTATACTTAATCTGCAGTGGAAAGAAAATAAATCAGTGAAATCAGAAAAGGCAATGGCATTTAATTTTATTTAGAACCTAATATATCCCTTGGTGAGTTATTCATGTTCAACAGAGTGACAAGCCCATCACAGGGACTAAGTAATGTATTTGACACAGCTTACTGTAACAGCAATGTGGTACATAATACGAGCTCTGTTGCTGAGGTCAGCACAAATTGATCTTAAAAGAGACAGTTTAAGCCTGCCTGATCCTACATTCCTACCTTGCCCAAATCTCTTTGCTTAAGTTAAAAAAAAATGTTGAGGGGGACTAAGATTGTTGCCTGGCTTATAGCTGTGTTTATGAAATAGCAAATTAATGGTCCTCTATGCTACCCTATTGAAGAAAAACATGGTCCTTGGAAAACCAATATAAGCCACGTTTATAACTTCAGGCATATCTGGAGCAAGAAGAAAACATTTGTAATTTTACCAATAGACTATTCTAAATCTGCTCCCAACAGCCATATAAAATATGGCCCACGATTACAAGCTGCATCCCCCCCCCAAAAGAGCAAAATGCACAGGTTAACACCACAACGGTAGGGGTTGCTTTGAAAAGGCTTTGTTTTTTAAAGAAAAGATGAACAATGTGATTAGGGTTTAATTTATATTTAACTAGCATGGTTATTCATAATTTTTGTGTATCTCATAGCGCAATCCTGTCTAATTGTAGACCAGTGAGGCGATCGCTCCACTGGTCTAAGGTGTAGCAAAAATACCAGAAAGCACGTTTGCGGCACCCAACGAGTAAATGGTGGCGGTGGAGAGGCCTGTGGTGCTCTGCCAGTGCTGCAGAATGGTGGAGTGCCATGGTGGAGAGGTAAGTCCCTGCGGCGCAGCAGAGGGCGGGGGGGGGCAGGAGGGGGCGTTCCAGGAGAGCCAGATTGGCCCATAGGGCGTGGGACAGAGGAGGGATTGTCATTGGTGTGCTCCACTGAATCCTATCCCCCTTTCCGGGCCTGACCGGCGTTACACGGCTGGCTTGAATGTGTGTCAGCAAAATAGCTGGAGCACATTTGAGTAGACCCATTGGGGCGGCTGGGGTTCTACTCAGGGTAAGTGGAACATTTCTTTAGCCCAAGGAGGCCTCTGACTGTGCCGGGGCAGGCCCAATCCTATTTGCGTCACTGTGTCCTGCTAAACAGGATTGGGATGTCAATGTTTTAAAATTCTATTTGGGTTCTCAAGCATGTTCCACAATGGTGTTTAGAGTTTGCACCCCAAAATGATAAAACAAAATAGATTAAGGAAATACGGGTTTAGATGCCATGTAAAAAATGGTATTTTAAAGCAGTTAAAAACACGTTACAATCCAGTGGAGCAAGATTAAAACGTATGAGAAACTGAATTAAAAACAAATCACAAATACATTATTGAATAAGATTTGAATATTTGAATAAACAAATACTGAACAAGAAAGAGCACTCTAAGCAATTACAGCACCTCCTCAGGCACTTTTGAGTTACAATCTTGCAAGGTTATTGCAGGTCACAGTCATGATTCCGTCTCCCATTGCTGTTTGACAGTTAAAGCCTTCTTCAGTGGCACCCATTGTATTTTACATCTTGCTGGCACGTTGCTGCTGTACACGAGAAGACGTCCACAGACGTTGACGAAACTTTGTGTGTTTGTGATTTGTTTTTAATTCAGTTTCTCATACGTTTTAATCTTGCTCCACTGGATTGTAACTTTTTTAACTGCTTTAAAATACCATTTTTTACATGGCATCTAAACCCGTATTTCCTATTTCTTGTAAAATTGTTGCTGGCCATGAAAGCTTCCGCTCTTTATTAAAATAGATTAATATGCACATTTTAAAAGATAAACAATTATGATGCATTTCCTTCAATAGTGTAAAGGAATGTAAAGAAAAGATGTGTATATACCTTCTCCTCTTTATACATAGCTAATCCATTCCTTAAAACAGCCCTTATAGGGGAAATCTGGATACCAAGTACAAGTATAACATTAATTTCAATGGGAAAAGTTCTAACTTGTTCTAAAGCCATTCAAAGTTCCTAAAAAAATCACTGTAAATGCCTAATAGCATAAGGAAAAAGTTACGTGGCATGATAAAATATAATAAACATCTAACAACATTATACGGCATCAATAAAGTGTTAAAATTGTAAATGAAAATGTTTCAGAAATTCTAGCATCGCATAATAAGGTTTAGCACTGCAAAGCTAAACCTTCATCTGTTTTTCCACTTTCCCATTTTTTCATCTTCTCCTGTTCCTTAGAATCCATATTTACAGTAATTTGTAGAAACACAGCACAAAAACAGATACATTGTGTGTGGGGACGCACTACCCATCAGGGGTCTCACAAGGAGGGGGCTTCTTCCCCAGCTGTGCTTGGTCCTCTGAGGGTCCTGAAGGGCACTTCCTCTAAAGCCCGCAGGAGCACACCTGAGAAAGTGGGCCCTTCTGGACCTCCGCCCTACCAGGAGGAGAAATCAAAAATTTGATCCAATCTCCTGGAACTCCATCTTGGGCACCTGAGGCAAATTAATCTCCTTCTCTGACTCTGGAGCTCAAAGCAGAGGGGAAGTGTACCCATTAGGTGTTCCCTCCATGAGAGACTTGGTCCTTCTCCCCCCCCCCCCAACCACTCCCAGACATATCAAAAATCTTGGAATAAAGAGGGTTGGTCTTAATACGTGCAGGATGTAAACATGAAAATCTGTATAGCGAGAGTACTTAGAAAGGAGAAAGAGTGTACAATCAAGTGAGAAGCTCACACATTTCTCTCTCATTCGGAGCACAGGTTGGGAACCCGCAGCCACTTCCCACTGCATCTACATGATCCCCCATGAGAGTAGACGTTTTTATCATGTAAGAAGAAAAACATCATAAGTTCAACACTGTATTACTTCCCCCAGCAACCCTCCATTTCACACACAAAAAAGAGGAAACGATACTAAGTGGCAGTGTCTTCTGGGTAACATTGTACTGATCGTGTCAGAATACATCTTGAGGCCGAGTCTATAGTGGAAGGCGTTTCTAGGGCTTGAGTTTATCCAGGATTAACAAGCCCTAATAGTCTAGTTCAGCTCAGACATAACAAACGGAAATGTCTTTAAATTATCCTTCCCCTGAGACATGATTTCATAAGAGAACAAACTCTATATGTGTATGGAGAAATTTCCAGTGTAAACATGTGGTGGACTCTAAAAGCTGCAGTTAGGGTTGGGATATGGATATGCCAAACGCTGAGTGCAAGATAAAATTTCAAAGGGACTGATTTCTTTCTAATTCACAGCATGTACTTGGAAGTCTGAAGAACACATGGAAGATGCTTTGTAGCCAGGACATTAATCTGCTATATTTCATTTTCTTCTGCATGAAAATGGCTGATATATCGAAGTTGCCAATCTAATAGGCTGACCAACAGCAGCCACAGGCTCATTTGGTTCGATCTACACTACACAATTGCACTTTGGAACAAAGCATAAACGACTCTCAGTGCAATATGGTTCCAGCTGTCTGGTTGCAGCAGAGGCACTGCACATTCAGGCTCTTGGCAGGAACGATGAAGGAAAAGTGAATTTGCACCTCATTCTTTTACTGAGACAATGTTACCAGTTTCAGTATTTTTCTTCTTAGGATTATTATCTGAAGCAAGACAGACACTCCAGTTAGTAGCATTTTATTAGATATGCCAGAGACCATGTCAAAGAAGAAGAAAAATAACAAGCAAACTGACAGAGTGAGCAGTGCTGGCCTCTGCCGCTTACTCCCGAGTCGTTGCAAACATGCTTTATCTTTGATGCAAATTTGTATTTTGATGTGTTTAGAGCAATATTGCACAGTGGTTCCTGCAGGAAATGTATGCCTTTAATGACCCATGTGTGTATGTCTAGGAGCCCTAGAGCAATCAGGATATAACCAGACAGGTACACAGGTATTTAAAGACACTAATCTGTTGTTCACTCATGTTTGTTGCGAGAAACTTTAGTGTAACCTCCCAGGAAGCTAACCTCAGTTTCACACTTAAATTGGTACTAATGAGCAACCAACCTCTAGGATCCACACTATCACAGCCTGTTTTTCCACTGTGTTGCTGTCAATGACAAAACCAAGTAATCTCACTGGCATATATGAATGATTTCTATATCAATTTCTGGAACATGCAAAGAGTGTGGCTGACTCCCTCTCGCATAACACCAGAACCAGGGGACATGCACTAAAATTGAGTGGAGGGAGAGTTAGAACAGACAAAAGAAAATATTTCTTTACCCAGCATGTAATTCATCTGTGGAACTCCTTGCCACAGGATGTGGTAATGGCACCTGGCCTAGATGCCTTTAAAAGGGGTTTGGACAGATTCATGGAGGAAAAGACCATCACAGGTTACAAGCCATAAGCAACCTCCTGGTTTTAGAAGTGGGTTTTCTCTGTGCCAGGTGCAAGGCAGTGACAATGGGAAACAGGTTATCTTGTTGTCTTGTGCTCCCTGAGGCATCTGGTGGGGCCACTGTGTGATACAGGAAGCTGGACTAGATGGGCTTTTGGCCTGATCCAGCAGGGCTCTTCTTATGTTCTTATGACTGACGCATCCTGTACTGCACCACTCTCCATTATGTTTTGCAACTTTCCTCTCTTGCTAGACTTGAAGGATTCAGTAACTTCGGGCCCAATCCTAGCCAACTTTCCAGCACCAATGCAGCGGCAATGCAGTCCCAAGATAAGTGAACAAACGTTCCCTTACCTTGAGGAGGTCTCCATGACTGTCCCCCCACCGCAGGATGCAGCACACACCCCATTGGCGTGGCTGCATCAGTGCTGGAAAGTTGGATAGGATTAGGCCCTTCATCTATACAGAAGTTACACCACCACTGAAGTTGCAATATATGTTTGTTTGTTATTTACTGCCTTTCTCATACACTCAAGGTGGTTTACTTAGGCATGCTGATCATTAACCCAATTTTTTCAAATGGGTTTTTTACAAGTATTAATTATTCTATGACAGAAATTCATAGTACCCTCAATTTCTCCAGATGTTTCCCTTTCAAAGTGCAGTCGTCATCCTGGCTGCACTCTTTATGCTTTCCAAGCTTTCACAGGCAGCCACAAAATCACATCTCCCTGTTCTCGAGATGCAATCCGTCTTTTGCCTGCTGACTCCTCCACATTCCACACTTCTCCGTGAGTTCCATCAGCAGCTTCTCATCACCCATCCAAGGCTGATCCTGCTTAGCTTCTTCAGGCAAGGCGACAGCTCAACATTCAGACCACACCTTCTGCCCATGTTTAAATGCTTTACTTATGGTGCAATCCTGTGTAACTATGTGTGGCCAGCCTAAAGGGCTGGCCGCCACATCCTGTGCCCATTCCAGGCTGCCCCAGCGCTGCTTAGGAGAAGGGGATGTTCGTCCTCTTCCCCAGGTGTAGGCAAGCCCAGGGCCTATGGGCCTACTCGGATGTATACCAGCTCTGGAGCTGGCGTACATCCGGGAAGGCCATGTAAGGCCAGCGCGGGCTGGGAAGGGGCTTGGGATATCGTGGGCAATATCCCCATCCCCTCCCTCACCGCCCCTGTCCTCTCTCCCATCAACCGGTGCGGGACTTACCTGCGGTGGCCGGTGTTGTGTGAGATCCGTGGCGGAGTGAGCGGTGCTGGCCTCCGCGCCGGTGCCACTCCCGAGTCGTTGCAAACATGCTTTATAGCACGTTTGCAACACTTTAGGCTGGCAGAGCGGGAGCTCCACCGGTCTAAAGTTAGGGAGGATTGCACTGTTAATCTATACTTAAAAATTCCACAAGGAAATAAAACCTGGCTTACTTTTGTAATGTTTCAGAACATAAATCATACAGTTTTTTTTTCTTCTTCAGGTGTTACCAATTGCTTTGGAGATAACATCAGCCAAATAACGCCAGTGGCAAGCACACTCCATTAACTAAGTAAACATTTGGCAGTAACATCTGTGATTTTTTTTCTGGTCAGATCCTCATTTATGTAAACATTCCTGAGAATAGTTAACTTTGCCAATGAAACACCAACGTATTATGACTATCCTCAGAAATGGTTGAAAACCTGAGGTTTACAAGAAACTAGATATACACCAAGACATTCTAAAATGTTTATTACTTGAATGTAGTGGATAGAAGTCCTCTAGGTTGCCTCAAGAGAATACAGATTTAGAGGTCCAGAAGCTAGGTTTTAATTTTTGGTAGCTACAAATGTCATTCCCTTGATCAGGCCATACCTGCACTAACACATCTAGCTTATGATACTGTCCAGTAAGTAAAGACATTTTAGATCAGGGGTGTCAAACATAAGGCCAGTGAGCTGGATACAGCCCACAGAAGTTCTTTATTTTGCCCACGTGATGAGAGCTCTCCCAGCACTACCCTTTCAACAGCACCACTTCTGCCGAGGCTCTGGGAGGGAGAGAAGGAGGTCTCAGAAGGCAAGGAACGCT
This sequence comes from Plestiodon gilberti rubricaudatus, assembly GCA_026170595.1. Taxonomy (NCBI): domain Eukaryota; kingdom Metazoa; phylum Chordata; class Lepidosauria; order Squamata; family Scincidae; genus Plestiodon; species Plestiodon gilberti. The sequence continues at coordinate 257,036,649 of JANXHW010000001.1, read as the reverse complement.
ACAGGGGAAGGAGCAGACCAAGAAGGGTTAGAGAGGGAGATGCTGCCAAGGCACTGGAAAAAAAACAATTGTCACATGCACTTTCCCTTTCAGCAGCACCGCTTCTGCAGAGGAGTCACTTCAAAGAGCACCTCTTAGCTACTGAGCTACAAAGTGATGTCTCGGTAGAAGCAGCACGGCTAAAACGGTGACCCGCATGATATTTGGCTTTCCCATATCTTGAAGATATGATCAAGGTTACATATTTCCTCTTCTGTCGTTTGCAACTAATGAGTTCCTACATGAGAACAAAATGCTTATTTCTGGCCATCATCTGCTTAATGATGTCACTTCCTACTTAACAATGTCAGTTCCAGCCCTCAACAGGTGCCATGAATGCTATTCGGTCCACTGTATGAAATGGGTCCGACACCCCTGTTTTAGATGAATTATCATCTTCCTTTAAACAGTTTATCAATTAAATGTAAATATATTTGTATACTGTACTAAGAAAACCACAATTTTATGTATTTTTTAAAAAATATTAAAGGAAATGTGAGATAATTCTCAAATTAATATCTTAAAGTTGACATTCAATGTTAGAAAAAAATGCCAATTTATTTCCTTTTTCATACCATTACAGTAACACATGATAATAGACAAAAAAAAAGCAAATGTGCCATTTGTTCTCAGCCAAAATTGAAATTTGCTCTTAGTAATTAAATTGCCCTTCACTAATTAAAGCTAGCTGATTACATAATTAACACCTACAGTCTTTATCTATATTAAATTAGAGCAGCATAAAAGCATCTTACAGGACCCTCATCAAGTTAGCAAACTCAGAGGATTTTTTTCGTTAAGGTTTAACAGACCATTATTGTCAGAACTAGCATCAAAATTTTGGATTGCCACATGGATTAAAATGGTGAATGTTTCATAGCTGCTGAAATGTTGGAAATTACTCTCTTAACATTAATATTCACAGATGCCTATTGAGCACAATGAAAAATATCCCCATTTTCCCTTATCTACATAAGAAAAATTATGAAGATGAGCAAAGCTAGCGGCAACCCAAGAGGAATGAAAGATCCATTATTCCATAAACTGGCATCCAGCCCAAAGGAAGCTGAAATGACTGCTCCACTGTGAGCTATTCTTTGCAGACACAGTTATTTCTGAAAGAACTTAAGTTGCCCTAGATAGTTTCAACAGATGACAGGAAACTAAATCCAAATGAGATGCCAGTTACAAAGGGATAAACACGAGAACCACTGTTGGGCAATTTGCAGACTCTCCATTCAGATACAGCAATATCCCAGGAAAAGCAATTGGCAGGAGTATCAAGGTGACAGGATGAGCTGGGAAGGTCTCCCAGATATCTGAAACCTGATCTGAAAAAGGCTCTGGACTCTGATCTATGAAAGTCCATGCCACACTATGCAAGCTTCGTCTTTAAGGTGCCAAAGGATACTTTATCCCAATAAGGAGTAGCCATTCCTCCTGCTATAAAGACTCTAATATCTCTTCCAGCAGCATAAAACTTGAGCTCCCCTCTTATACCATCAGCCACAGCAGGAAGGAATAGAATAAATTGGTAGTATTTCACTCTGTCATTGTCTACTTCATCACATGCAGCTTGAAATGAAGTTGGAAATTCATTAGCAGATTGAGACTATGATAAAAGTGATCTTAAAATGGGAAGAACACTGGTACAAGACGTCATTCACAGGCACACAATGCATAAATAGCCAAAGACATTACAAAGACACTACTGTACTACTGAATAACATCATAACTGTAACAAACAAGGAAAAGGAGCCTCAGTTTCTTCCCACTCTCTCAGCATTGCCTATGCTCTTTCGCTCTCGCTCGCTCGGTGTGTGTGTGTGTGTGTGTGTGTGTGTGTGTGTGTGTGTGTGTGTGTGTGTGTGTGTGTGTGTGTGTGTGTGTGTGTGTGTGTGTGTGTGTGTGTGTGTGTGTGTGTGTGTGTGAGAGAGAGAGTGAGTGAGAGAGAGAGAGAGAGAGAGAGAGAGAGAGAGAGAGAGGCACCCAAAGAAAAATCGAGGACTAAGATTCAAAGCACAGTTCCACTAACTGGGAGTGTGTTTCTCAAATAACAGCTCTCTAATGTCACATGGCAAACCATTTGGAAACTGGAGGGACATTCAAAAGCAATTTTCCAAGATGGTATTGGAGGTATCTGCTATGGGAAAAAAGCCACTGGGCATGCCCTAAACTAGTTCAAATCTTAGCCAATATGCTTATAAATAAAAAGAACCCATAAAAACCAAGGCAGGTTTTAAAAACCAAGGCAGGTTTAAACTTAATTACAGAGGGTTTCATCCAGATTATCTGTTCAAAATGTGCTCCAATTACATTTTAGCCATTCCTGAATAGAGCTGGTGCAGACTGCAGTGTAGTGATTAATAGTATAGATCAGAGGTGGCCAAACTTGTTTAATGTAGGAGCCACATACGATAAACTTCAGATGTTTGAGAGCCGCAATACTTAAGAAACATTTAAATTCTTAAATATATTTACTCACCATGACCATTTAACTTATGTTTCAATCCAGTGGACTCTCAGTTTACACTTGGTAAATAATTATAAAGCTTGAAAATTTCTTATTTACCATTTATATTAATTGTGATGCAAAAAGGAGCTCAGCCAACATATTTCTGAGAGACACACAATATATGTCAAAGAGCTGCATGTTGCTCAGGCGCCGCAGTTTGGCCACCCCTAGTATAGAATATGAGCTGAAATGTCCTCGGCTTGCGACTTACCTCAGTTATCAACATACTAGAAGTCTTAGGCAAGTCACCATTTCCTTTTTAGTCCCTTGAAACTGTAATGTTTGTTAGAATTATGAAAACAAATGTATATGAAGCATCTTGAACACTTTGGGAAAACATTATATAAACACAGTGTTATAATAATAAAGTGTTCTTTATTATAGTCCTGTAAGTCCTAATTCAAAGACAACTTCAATTTCGTTCTGTAGCTTTCATGGCCCGCTATAGTCCAACAATGTTTCAAATATACGGGTTTAGACGCCATGCGGTTAAAAGCTTGTATTTTAAATATATCCACCACCGTAAGCGGATTTCCTTGTAGGCAGCCGCTTGCGGAACAAAAACACAAATAAAATCCAAGTTACTGTCCCAACGTTTCGTTCCGTTCTCGGAACATCTTCCTGGGGAAGGAATCCAAAAGGTTCAGATCATCTGAATCTTTTGGATTCCTTCCCCAGGAAGATGTTCCGAGAACGGAACGAAACGTTGGGACAGTATCTTGGATTTTATTTGTGTTTTTGTTCCGCAAGTGGCTGCCTACAAGGAAATCCGCTTACGGTGGTGGATATATTTAAAATACAAGCTTTTAACCGCATGGCGTCTAAACCCGTATATTTGAAACATTGTTGTCAAAGACAACTGTACAATAGAGTAAAAGATTCTCAGGTTTAAAAGTCATGTAGAATAAAAAAGGTCCAAACAACTCCTAAACAAAGGAATTATTAAAACATACCGTATTTTTCGCTCCATAAGATGCACTCCCCCCCCAAAAAATAGGGGAAAAAGTGTGCGTCTTATGGAGCGAAGATTTAAAAAAAGTAAAAAATACTTACCGGGGCTTCGGGGAGGCCTGTGCGACCCGCTGCAGGCCTCCCCGATCTTCGTTTCGGCGCTAAATGGCTATTTTTGGCCATTTCCAGTTTTCGGGAAAAAAGCCTCCCAGAAGCCCCGGTAAGTTAAAACCTTCCCCCCCCCCCCTATTTTTAGCTCCATAGGATGCATGCGTCCTATGGTGTGATGCGTCCTATGGAGCGAAAAATACGGTAAAAAGTTCTTGTTACCCCAACGTTTCACCAGCAACTCCTGCCTGGCATCTTCAAAGGAAAAAAAGTTCCAGAGTATTTTACCAGAAGTCCTGAAACAAGCAACAACAGAGCTGCAAGGGCCCTGATAATTACTATCACATCTGCCTTTGTATCATCAAGGGCAAAATACACAAATGCTTGCATAGAGCTCCCATTGTAAACACTTCATAAGCTACAGCTAGTGGCACAATAGCATGATCCATTATCTCATCAGTGGGGTTGTTTTCCTAGAATCTATCACCCAGGTGTTTTGGGGGACTATGTTTTTTTCCCATGAGGCCCTTTATCTATAAAAATCCAGCACAATTTGATCTCAAATTGAAAATCATTTTGGGGAAGAATGACCCACATCAACATTTTTACATGATTTCCCCTTTGATCTGATTTAATTTAAATAGGATTTAATTTTCAAAATGAAAATGCCTCTGTGTTTTAGCATGAACATAAGAACACAAGAAGAACCCTGCTGGATCAGGCCAAAGGCCCATCTAGTCCAGCTTCCTGTATCTCACAGTGGCCCACCAGATGCCTCAGGGAGCACACAAGACAACAAGATACTTGTATCCTGTTGCCACTCCCTTGCACCTGGCATTGCACCTACTAAAACCAGGATGTTGCATATACCCATCATGGCTTGTAACCTGTGAATGAACTACTGTACTTTTCTAGGTTCAAGGAGGTTTTTCTTCTTCCCAGTGGGAGAGCTTTCAAATATGGATTGTACACTAGAATCTGCCTTGCTAATCAGGTCAGACCCAGCACTCCCGGAAGGCTTCATTTGAAGCCTTCTAGGACTCTGGGAGGGTGAGAGGGACTCACAAATGTGCCGATTTTGCTACTCATGCAGGCCTCTGGCTGCAAAAAAGCAGTCACAGAGCACAAACGGCGTGTTTGTGTGTCCCTTTCACCCTCCCCGAGTCCTAGAAGGCTTCAAATGAAGCCTTCCAGGAGTGCTGGGTGCAGGGCAATGACGCGTTTCCCCCCACCCCATGACAGGGCTAGCGATGCAACTGTGTTTGTCAATTTAAAGTAAAGATTGTCAATTTTACTTGCCTGCTTTGGACATTAAAGGTGAAACTGACAATGCAAATCCATAGCATGGAGACACATCTCAAGACAGTATTAGAAAGAAGGGAACTGGAGAAAGATGTGCTCTCATTCACCAGCCTGAAGTACATGCCTACTTTAAAAAAAAAAAAGAGGGGGGGGGGAAGGCTTGCACATACCAACACACCAAGCCTCTCCCTGCCCCACCAGTCACCCTTATCTTGTGGGAACATTCTTACAGTGCAGTTGGGATGTACATTGCAAGACTGTGAAGATAAGCCTGATCTTATGCAGGGCTCAAGCTCTTTAGATCAAAGCCAGCAAATTGCATTATGCACAGAATGCAACAGGAATCACTGCAGAGATGGTGCACTAGCGCAATGTGCTCTTAGTGACCCATTCTGCACTGCACCATCTGCAGCCTCCAAGTAGTTGGTCAAAGACAGGCTGAAGTCATACTGAAGCTACTGAATTTTCTTGTATATAACCCAAATATTTTGTGAACTCGTTCTTCATTCTCTCACACCCAGCTCATGCCACAACTTGCGACTAACTAATACTACATAGCTCAAGTGCACTGAAGCTTACATTTCAACCCTCCTTTCTTTATAGTCTCCACTCAAACTATAATGCTACTGACAGGTAGATTTCTGAATTAGCAAGGAATAGACAAGTTTCTCTAAATTCTAAAATGTTACAGCTGCATTCAGAGATGTTCTCATTCTCTTGCTGATTTTATTCACAGTTGTACAAAAATGTTTTGGTGGTAGAGTTTGCAAAAGGGAAGTTTACAGATCCAGCTGATTTAACAATTTTAGAAAAAGTATTATGAACAGGGTTTTTTTTTTCTTTTTACAAGGCTGGACAAAAAAACAGAACATTAAAAACTCCCAGACTCTGTTTGGTAGTGCACTATAACAAGACCCTAGGGAGAAGTTTGTGATTTAAAAGCAACTATACACCATGAGATTTTAAAAAAAATAATAGTTTCCTTCCAGGGTATTCAGAAAGATGGTGTACTATAAAATAGAAACTTCAGACTTCAATAATCATCTTTCGCTGACCTAGACAGTCCAATTGTTTAGTTTTATAACACAGTGCACAAGACTGATTCAGAGGTGTGGGGAAAGAAACAAGGGACGGCAACGTCACTGTGCTTGGAGGAACCTGACTGGCAAGGAAAACAATTTCAGTTTGAACATAAAGACCCTGGTAATCGCTAACAATGGGAGGAACATGCTGAAAAATACATGGCCATTACATTGTGGTTTGGATAAATTACTGTGTTCCATAAAAACTTGCCTGGGTTTGGCAAAGCGCCTACAAGTCTGGATTTCAAAGCTCAGACAAGGCTCTTTGTTTATTGATGTTGCTGGACTGGCTTTTTTTCTTTTTTGACAGGTGTACAGAGAATATTCAGAATGAAACACAAACGCTCACCCTAGTTCCTGTTCACTGCAATTTCCAGAGAGGGCTATGGAAATATTGCCAGCAATGCGTCTTGCTACAAACTAGTACTGTACTATATAACCTTTTCTGAAACTGAATATTTTTGCTCATAGTTTGTATCTGTAACTTGATCCTTTTTCTTTTTAAGGACACTCAACTCTAATTATGTGCCAAGCGCAGATAAACTGTTCCATCTGTCCAGGATAGCTGCTGAACACAATGGAGCATGTCTAATGCACTGTATTTCTTGGGCAATCTAATTAGTATCTGCTGAACTGAATTCAAACTTTGAGAATTCAGATTCAGAGTCCTTCATGTACTGCTTACGTCTGATGAAATTCTTCAGCTTTTTAACCCCAGTTCATACAGTCAGTGGGGGCTAATGCTGAAACAACATGACGGAAGAGAGGCAGAAGCACCTCCCTTCCACCCCACAGATAACCTCTTGTGGGGGTCAAGACCTCCACACAAATGGACAATTGTGAAGAGGTTCTGTTCACATGATTTCCTCACACACACACTTTTTTTTTCTTGACGATACTCACATGAAGAGAGCCTCTGTGCAATCAAATATTCATATCAAGGCCTCAGCTCACATGGAAAATTATCTGCATTATAGAGGAGATATTTCAGCACGCTGTTTCAGTGCTAGCCCTGAGTGAATGTATGAACTGGGGCTCTGTCATTTCCCAGAAATCTGTATAAGGGAAATAACACCCTCTTGAGTGGTTTTCAAGGCTTGTATCAATTAAATACTTTTCTGGCACTTTGTTAATGGCATACTTTCCCTGGAGTCGAGAACTGCTCCAAAATCTGAGGTCATTTGTTTAATTTAAAAGCAAAAGGTTATGGAACAGCAATTTTAGGTTTCATCAGCCAAGCCCCTGTGGCTTTGAAGAAAAAACAGCCTAATACATTTGCTGTCTTATGAACAAGATAAATTAATTATTGTGTTCCTGCTAAAAATGATATCAAATTTCAGCCAAGTTTATCCTCTATTGCTCCTATTTTTATTTTAAACCCTTCTCTGCTCATTAGGTTTCTGGGTTTTTTGTTTGCCTTTGTTGCTTGCTGTTCTTGCCCACCAGACATCTGGAGTGGATTGTGTCAGCTGGGTTTAAAGGAAGAACTGTAAACGATGCAGTAATTTTAAAAATTAAATTTATTTATAGCAAGTCTGAAGCCAGAATAATGTTTTAAATGGTTGAAGTTTCAGGCTGGTGGGTCTCCAGGAATGTGTAGTGCATGGCCTTTGTGGCTGTTTTCTTAAGAATTCCCTGGCCATTACTTTGGGATTATGTAATTCTCCATCTTCCAAAGGACCCCTTAGTTCTGCACGTTCTGTGCCTGAAGCAATTTTATTATACCAATATGTGAACCATTTTCTGTTGTTTTTTTCTTGTAAGACAAGTCAGGCAATACATTTTGGATGATTAAGTGACTGACAGCATATTTAATAATTAGAGGAAGAAACTTAGCATCAGGATTCATGGACTCGATTCCCAACTCTGCTATTAAATAACCATGAGATCAGGGGATGTGGCATGCCTTCTATAATTTAGTTCTATTAATTAAATGATGCCGAAATCTTGAATGAGGTGCCATCTATATGGTGATAACACCCAACTCTGTCTTTCATTCTATCTAATACCAGGTCATGTGATCTTGGTGCTTACACAGGGGCTTGCTACAATGACAGACTGAATAGGAGTGAACTGAAGCTGAATGTAGAGGAACTTTAAGTAAAGATGGTTGTCAGACCTTGTAACTGGGAAGGAGAGGCATGTACAAATTGGTGGGGCTCAGTGCCCTCCAATAACTCAAATGCACAGACTGTATTCATCACCACATTGAAAACATCAGGCTTTGCATGTGGCCAATAAGGCATTTCAATAACTGTCAGTGCAATCCTCTTCTTAGCTCGGGCAGCAGAACAAGTGTTCCACCGCCCGAAGCCGTTGCTAAAGTGCCGTAAAGCACTTTCGCGACGACTCACGAGCAGGGAAGGCCAGCCTCCCTTGCTCCACCGCTCAGACTGTCTCCTGCCCGCTGCCAGACCCAGGTAAGGATCCAGGTAAGGATCCAGCGGAGGGAGGCGGGCGGGCTGTGTATCTGGTGAGGTGGTAGCAACAGTTTCTCTCACTATCAGGTGTGCTTTTGTATCATAAAATACCCAAACGCCTGTATAGAGCTCCCATTGTAAACACTTCATAAGCTACAGCTAGTGGCACAATGCCATGATCCATTATCTCATCAGTGGGGTTATTTTCCTAGAATCTGTCACCCCAGTGTTTTGGGGACTATGTTTTTTCCATGTGGCCCTTTATCTATAAAAATCCAGCACAATTTGATCTCAAATTGAAAATCATTTTGGGGAGGGATGACCCACATCAACATTTTTACATGATTTCCCCTTTGATTTGATTTAAATAGGATTTAATTTTCAAAATGAAAATGCCTCTGTGTTGTAGCATGAACATAAGATGAGTCCTGCTGGATCAGGCCAAAGGCCCATCTAGTCCAGCTTCCTGTATCTCACAGTGGCCCACCAGATGCCTCAGGGAGTACACAAGACAGCAAGATACTTGTATCCTGTTGCCACTCCCTTGCACCTGGCATTGAGATAGCCTATTACTAAAACCAGGACGTTGCATATACCCATCATGGCTTGTAACCTGTGAATGAACTACTGTACTTTTCTAGGTTCAAGGAGGTTTTTCTTCTTCCCAGTGGGAGAGCTTTCAAATATGGATTGTACATTAGACTCTGCCTTGCTAATCAGATCAAAGATCCATCCAGTTTGGTATACTGACATTCTGAAAGGCCATTCTTGATCTGTCACAATTTTGCCACTAAGACATATGGTGTACACAAAATAGCTAAAACAAATATCTAACACTATTATGTACTGTACATCTGCCTCACACATTAAATGGGGGAATTTGAGCTTATGTGTGATTCTGGAGTGGGTCAGCCTCGTTTGCTGGGAAGCTCCTCAGGCAGCGTCACATGCAGAAAGGAATCCAAGACAGACAGGTCCTGTGTAGTTTAGTCCCTGACCATAAGTTCCGTAGGAATTTTGAGGTGTTCTGTCTTAAGATCCTGTACGGCATGCCTAAAGGAAGGGTAAAATCTTGGGTAGACATCTGGCAACCTGGGCACATCTTTTATAGGACACCATTTAGTTTTTGTACTTTCAAAAGCTGTCATACAAGACGACAAGCCTCAATAGGCTATCACAACACCACCTCTCTGTCCCTGTAGCCATGGTTGCTGCAAACCTGGTGGACAAATCTGAAATAAACGTACCCCTACCACCACATCCAGCCACATCTCTATTATACTTGTCAGGCCAACACTCTCCTCCAGGATCAAATCTTGATTCTGAGGCAAGTTCTAACATTCTAAGACCTTTTGGTAACAATTGAAGGAAAAGATCAGGAGGAAAGAGGTGAGCATGTCCCTGTTTCCTCCTAATTCCTCCCCCAACAACTCATACTTCTCCAGAGAAGAGCAAGTCTTTGAGCCTGCTGGTCCTAACAGGTCCTGGGTTCCTGACCCCTGGTTCTAGATACTGGAGGGGAGACTCAGGTGCACCCATGCCTTGAAGCAGACCTTTAGGAAACACTGGCAGGGCAGGTGGGACTATGGGGCTGGAAGAGCCCCAAGAGCAAGCTGGGACTTGAACTGCTCCTCCAACCTTGGTCCTCTTACAACTCCTGCTGCTGGAGCTGCTACGTTTTTTGTATTATGTTTCTTTGTGATGCTTGGCACCCTGCAATTCTCTCTGTGGAGGACCCTATTGAGAGCCTAGAGCAGGGGTGGGGAACCTCAGGCCCCAGGGCCGGATCAGGCCCCCGAGGCCATCCGGTCCGGACCCCGGAGAGATTGCCGGGAGGCCACCCAACCGGCCCCTGGAGGCTCCGCCGGGTCCACGCGTCACCTCCAGAGGCCGGAAGAGGGCCTTTGCATGTCCTCCCCGGCCGCCACCTCGACCCCTTCTCACCAGGCCGTTGGCCATTTCGCAAATGCGTACCACGCCGATGAGGGCAAGCTCTTGCCCTCTTCGACATGGTACGCCGGAGGTGATGCGCGGACCCGGCGGTGGCTTTGTACAGTGAGCGCGGAGCCTCCGGAGGCCGATGGGGGGCAGGGGCAAAAATTAATTAAATAAATAAAAATGACGGCCGGCCTTATGGCCGGCCCTCAAGCAAATTTCTAATATTTAAAACGGCCCTCACCAGGGAAAAGGTTCCCCGCCCCTGGCCTAGAGGTTTCTGCAGTGAGCCTTGAAACTCCATGAAGAATAGTTGCTGGACCCAGGCCATGAATTTCACATTTGCCTGCTCAAAGGTTCCACTGGAAAGAGCAGTTGCCCCCTCTGGTGATCGCTATGTCCCCTAAACAGGGGAGTATAGGTACAGGAAGAGCCCTGATGGGCAAAGCTGGCACCTCTGTTGCCTTCCTCCATCTCACTGGTTTCAGAAAGAGAGAGGCCATTGACCCTCTGGAGACCCTGAGCCCCCCCACTCTTTTTTTCCTTTTTTACCCACATGAACAAGAGGGAGGGGGGATAACTCATCATCCCCATAGTCCTGAAGAGCCTAGTGACCTCTCGTGTTCTGGATCAGTGAGGAAAGCTAGAGAGGAAAGAGGAAGGTTGCTAGCATAGCCATCACTGCCACTCAGAGAAGGGATGAGTGCCTCGGGCTTCAGCACCAAATCTGCACAACTAAATTATCATGATCTTCAAGTGCTGCTTCCCCTGCAGCCTCTCAGTACCAGCCAATGTTTGTGGTGTTTGCTGGTCTTCCCTGCCCTTAAGAGGGGTTGCCTTCCCAGGAAAGTCACGGGAGCTGCCAGTGAGTGGTCATGGAAGGAAGCCCCCCCAAATCACCCCTCCCCAAGAATCCCTTTCCCATAGATCTAAATAAGATTGGGGAAAGGAGAGGGAAGAAAAAAAGCTGTTGGTGCTGCTGCAATTTAAGTTTGGCAGGAGCCGGGTGAAGCCCTTGTGTTAGCTAGTCAGTCTGGAAATCAAGGGGAGTCCCTCCCCTTGGAGTTCTTTCTGCATGTGACTATTCCAGGCTACCAAGAGGAGGAGCTTCCCAGCAAACAAGACTGACCCACCCCTGGTGCCATAGCAGAATCTAGTTTTTCACTAACTTCAACCACGTTGACTCCAACCTCTGAAGAAAATCACTGCCACAACTAAGGTAACTGAGCTGGTCAAAACAACGAATACTTATCGACAGAGGGGCCCCCTGCATATCTTTTTTCTTTTGTATTGTATATGTACATTGATTTTTCAGCCAGTTCATGCAAGTCTAAAGATGTTTGTCAATTTTTCAGCAATGAATATCAAAGTTCAATATTTTTTACTCAGAACCCCCCCCCCCAAGAAAGGTGGTTTTGCAGTTTCTCTTATGTTTCATATATTTTTGCCAGTGGTGGAGGAAGGAGGGGCGGGGGGCGGACCACTCCCGGGCGGCATGCGGGGTGGGCAACTCACTGGCGGATGCGACAAAATGGCGGCGAACGCGGCGGCACTACAGGTGGCAGCGGCAAAGGTGGTGGAACGGCTTGGATACGGCAGGAGAAGCATCTGCCACCTCAGCGCAGCCGTTTGTGGTGGGCCCCCCTCTCACCTGACACCCAAGGGACGTTTGACTCCGGCTGACGTGACTCAGGGGCAGGCTCTGTGACGTTGCATCCAGCCGTGACATCACAGGGGGGCAGCTTAGCTACACTACTGATTTTTGCTAACATCACATCTGTCTTTCTGCCAGTTAAATCCATTGTCAGTGGTTCTAATGCCTGTGGTTATCAATAACCAATAGATTTAAATTGCAAAATAGGAAAGGGATGGGGGTCAATGGAATAATTCTGGAAACACTGTTAACATTTTTAATGTACTGGAACAACAACTGTAAGGCCACCCCATGGACATTTTGTAGCTATAATCTGGAATTCAATAAAAAGGAGGAAAAACTTGAGTGCCAATTAAACATCTGGCAGTCACATGCAAAACTTAGACCCAGCAAATCCTACATCATTAGATTTTAGATTATATTTAAGGTCCCTTGCAACTCTGTGATCCTATATAAAAGAAAAAATAAAATCAGTTTCTTCAGTTCCCTTATAACGGATATTTTCCAATGCACAGAAATACCTCAATGGTCTGTATATCACATATGAAAAGAGACAGGATGTTAGTACAATCAGTCTTCATAGCAACATAATAGATATGAATGAAATAAAATGTCAAGTTTACTTCGTTTTTGTCAACACACTGTTATCTGAACATATTTTAAGAAACTTGACAACGAAGCAAGAAATATGGGTTCAACAGCTATGTAGACAATGTAAACGGAGAAATAAAGATATCTTAAAATCGCCTTTGTAGTTTGAAAATTTTTTTTAAGGGCACATACCAGAAACGTTTTACAGGACAATGCAACATATGCTCAATACATGAGCAACTTTGTTGAAGGATTAAACTATAATGCATGAACCGCTGGTTTGGGGGCTATAAGCATTTTCCAGGAAGAGTTACACCTAGTTCTGCCTTTTACAGTCATAGATAACTGAAGCTACTGAGGAATGGCCAGGCTACTTGTGCTATGAACAGTGTGGGATCACTGCCCAAGCTTTTTAGGGAGTGACTTGATGAAGTCTAGAAATATTTGGACTGAATTCCTTCTTGCCACAAATTTCTAATTTTTAATGGGATACTTCTTAGGTATGCACACACAGACTTCACCTGAAATAGGATCTTCCTCCTATCTAGCCAGTGAATGTACAGAACCTTAATTACGCTGGACAACACACAATTTGCCTCTGAAATAAAAATAGCTAATCGTTACTAATTTCGACGTGCTAAAAACAAAACCAGCAATAAAATCTGTCGATTGGCTCTAGTTTAGGAGAAGGTCCATATTGCATACATAGGTGTTGTAAGTGTCGTCGGACATTTACCAGTACATGTCTATGGAACTGTCTATTGTGGATATCTCACACACAGTAGCCAATTTTGCATTTTCATTGTCATATTCGTGTTCAGCACCTCAAAATCTATAAGAAAGGACTAATTTAAACTTGGGGGCATGACCTTTGTTAAAATTTGTTGTCCAGTGTTATTGTTAACAAGATCTTTTCTCTCTCCCCTCCCCCCAAACTTCCATCACTTGCATAAGCATAAATACTCAGTAATATTAAAGGGTTTATCTCAAGGAGAGACTTGGCAACACTCCTTATAGAAAGGATCTAGGTATCCTAATGAACCACAACCTGAACATGACTGCCAGCACTAAGCGGATTGTGGTCGACACTGCCAGCCAGCGGAGCTAGGCCTAGGAGTGGTCCCCTACCTTTCCGCAGCCACCACTAGCACAACCTTGCTGAGGGCTAGAGCTGGCGGATAGACGCTCAACTGCGCGCTCCCCCCCACCCCAACCACCCCTAAAAAAGTTCCCTGGAGCAATTGCTCGCTTGCTGAAAACGCCTTTCCTCCTCTGCTTCAGCAAACTCCCCCTCCAGTTTGTCTTTGCGGCCTGCAAAGAAGCAGCAGCTGCTGCCGCCGCCGCCACACGTGTTGGCACCAGTTTCCCTGATTCGCAAGGATCCAGCACCTTTAAATTTCCTGCACTTTCTGCTCCATCACCATGGAAACCAGACTTTTTCTCTTCAGGCACCTCTCTTAAGGACAAGAAAGTGGGGAGGGGAAGAGAGACAAGCCCCAAATCCCCCACTAGCAAAGTTCTGCCATGATCAGCTCTGCTAGCCTCTGCCTCTACAAGAGCGAGTAAGCCACCAATCTACCTTGGCGTTCCTCTGCAAACATGCTGCTCACCCATGGCTTGAGATGAGGCTCGGAGTGCTCTTTGCCTTCTTATGACCAGCAAAGGAGGGCTGGCTGATCTGCACAGGGCTGGGTTTGGTTTTTCCTGTGTTGTTTTCTTGCATGCTCACTGGTGAGCTTTCTGGCTATTCTGCATGGTGCTGGGGTTTTCTTCTGTGTTGTCTTGCATACACACTGGTGAGTTTATTCTGAGTTTAGTCAGTCCCTGTGAGCTCACTGGGACTATGCAGAATCCCAGTGCAGTGAATGGGACTCATTTATTGAGTTCCTGCAGGCTTTTTTCATTTAAAGAAATGCGATAGCCTGGAAGATGAGGGCGATGTGATTACATCACCCCCCAAACCTCTGGAGCTCCGCAAGGGCCCTGCAGCTCCATTTCCAGTTGGCCTCCACAGCTCCTAAGGCTGGGCCTGTGTCTCATGCTATAGTGGGCACCCCTCATTGGATGTTTCCAGCAGAGAATGGATGGCCACCTGTTCGAGATGCTGTAACCATTGCCTGCACTAAACAGGGGGTTGGACTAGATGACCTCCACGGTCTCTACAAACTCTGACATACTATGATTCTATAGGATACCGATAAGAGATACTGGATGGCTATATTGTGCTGCAGTAAAATGAAATCCAACAAGTGGAGCCATGAGCAGAAATAGAGTGTGTCAGTTAAGACTACTCAGAAAGATAACCAAAACCAGATCTTTTACCACTCCAATATATTTAACCTCAAGCAACTCATTCCAATGAATGTGTGCCTACAAAGGATGTCTAATCACTTATGATTTGTTTTAAAACTTTCTAGTAAAACTGGATACTTGACAAATTATGAATCATTTCATTTCAGAACCTACCTCCATGACGCACAGTGGAAAACTATTGCTTCCATCAATCGGAGCTTGCACAAACAAGTTTGCAATAGATTTTTAAACAGTTTGTGGCTTTAACAATGAGAATGACCTAACATGTGTCAAAATGTTATTATTCCCTCAAGTGTATTTCAAATTCTAACATGCTGCAACACTTTACTCGATGCTGTTTGAGATGGCTGCTCATAACGAAACCAATTTTGAGAGTTCTTTGTGCTCAGTGCTCACACATGAATTAGTAAATGTTACTCTACTTCAAGGTTGTACAACTCAAATCACTCCGAGGGCCATTTTTATAAACTCATGAGGGTCGTAGTGCTACTTTAACCACAGAAAAACATGTTTCTTTTCATTTTAACTGCCGTTTTTAAAAGCCATCCTCTGTTAATGCCCCTTTTCTCTCTCTGCACCCCAAGGTGTAATCTCTCTCTTTCTCTTCACTACCAATGAACTCCTCTCTCTCTCTTAACCCTCCTTCCCTTTCTCTTCCCAACCTATGGTGCACACTTTCTCCCCCCCCCCCCTTCCCCTGTCCCCATCCCTTAGTTACTCCTGTCTTTCAGTTTCCCCATGACAAAAGGAATGGAACTCTCTGCAGCTCCATCCCTCTTACCCATCTTTTCCCCTTTCATGGCCCATGGAAGCTCTTTAGCAAGCCCATATGAACACACTTCGGGGTTATGCCCCTCCCCTTTTTTCAAAGCCTCCTAGTGCCAAGTGTCCTTTCCTGATAAAGCACCTGAAGGACTTGTGGGTGCTGCTCCATGGCAGCTGCAAATCACCTCTCTTGTCTCGCACACAAAAAGCACCATGCCTGACAGAGAGCAGACTCGCCAAGCAAAATATCCACCATTCAAGCCTAGTACCACCGCCAATCAGGACAAGTACGCCGGTCTCCACGTAGCCAAGCCAAGCCAAGTTCACTTCTTCTAAGCCTCATTTGAAGCAATATAGCCAATCGTTAAGCCCATTCTTAGCCCTGCCTTTTTCTTAGTCATTCCAAGCTGCAGGACCTTCATGTTAGTCACTATCACAAGCAAATGTTTTATGTAAATGCAGACATATGGGGGGGGGGAAGAGAAGCTGGCTAACAGCACAATCCTGTGTAACTTTGCACCGGTGTAACAGTAGATGCACCAGTGCAAGTGCACTTACACCGGTGCATCTGCTGTTACACCGGTGCATCTATTCTTACACAGGATTGTGCTGCGAGAATTGAGCAGGGAATCGGGGTGCGCGAAGCTCCCTGTCCAGGCAGCACAGCATGATTGGATACACTCAGGTTGTTAAATGGTAGGTGCTACACCATGTAAAAAGTAGCACATAAGTAGGATAAGATATGAGAATTACTACTATTTTTATTATTGAAGTAGGCATTGACTGCAAGTTAAGCACTGTGTAGAACAAACAAATAAGGAGAGTATTTTGAACATTGAGAAGAGATAGACAAAAGTTAAGGTTATCTAAATGAAGTCATGCCCTCTGATCTCTAGCTGCTGTTGCAGCCTTCCTTCTCAGTGATGCAAGGGTTAGTTGGGATGGTTCAGACATAAGAAAGTCAAATAAAAAAATATATACTCTACAATACTATTTGAAATTGGAGAGATTTGAGCTTACCAGCCAATTCCCCTTCTCATTGGTACCAGGGTGGCTCAGTCTCTGGCATCTAGGAAGCTCCTCCCTCCAACCAGGCAGGGTCATTTGATCCGAGCCTTGCTGGGGGAAGGGGCTCCCCAGGCTCCCAGATTGACCTTGCCTCGACACAGGACATGTACTCTGCAATATTATATGTAATGTATTATTTTGCACCAGAGAGATTCAGGAATTCTTCCTCTAAAGAAGAGATACTAGCAGTGGCGTTCCTATGACCACCCCCCTCCGCGCCGGAAGTGATGTAATGGCAGCAGCCGTTATCGAGCACTCAGAGGCACAGGGCGGTGGGAGGGCCGAACACACCGACGGCGCTCCTTGCTCGCCCTGGCGAACAGGACGATCTGCCCCGCCGCCGGCCACCGTTGCACCCCCAGCCCGCCTGCCGCTCGCCCGATCCCGCCGCCTGGGGGCCCACTGCCCCAAGGCCCCCATTGCTGACAACACTACTGGATACTAGCCACTCTTCTCATTACAACGTTTAAAAAAGAAATAAGAAAAAATATTGTGCCCACCACATCATTTAATAGTCCAGATTAAGGGACTGAATTTACAAAAGAAGTTTGTATCTTCAGACACAGGCACTAAAGGCATGGTGTAAGGGTAAAATCTGCTAAGGACTGAGACAGTAAAGCAATTGGATACTATTAGTGATAGGAGCATATGGTTAGATGAAAGATACTGCCCAACTGCATCATTTCCATCCACTTATCAGATGTAGGTTTCTAACAAAATCAGGCTGTGTTACATCAGACACAGGTTTCAACAGCATAATGTAGTATTGAGGTCTGCACTTCTTTGCTACATTACATTTGAAACCAGTACAACAGTCAGGTTAGGATGCACAAGTGAATATTTGTTCTTTTTCCAACACAACCAAGCTGTTTTCCTTTTGAATAGTTGATAATTACAGTCAATACCTGGGCTCTGTCATATCACATTAGATTAGTGGAATCATCTAGTTCCTCAAATATCTTGCGTCTAAAAGGGGGTGGGGGACTCTGTAATTCACCAGGTCTGTAGGTGCTTAATAATTGTTTTTAACATGCTACCAAACAAATAAAGTCCCAGCACGTAAACTTTTTATCAGTGCCTTTTACTACTCTTAAACAATGGAGGAAAGAGAAGTTTTAAAAGGGCTATACTGGTACATAACCACACTTGCTTTGCCCCTTACATATGAACAAGATACTTGAGAGTGACGGTGGAGATTTGTGTTAAGAGTTAGATTTCAAATGTAATAAAAAGGATTGCTTACCTTCAGATAGAGACAAGTCATCAGCTGGAGACAGCGGGTCTGCCGGTACAGCAAGGCCATCGCTCAGCCACGTGGTAATCTGATTCGTCAAGATAACCTGCCAACAGACATAGAGAAGGAAAATGTATTCGAATTACCAGAAGACGCATAAGTAGCCAGACAAGAACCGGAATGTATAGACAGGCAACCATCAACATCCACCCTAATTTTCAACAATTTCAACCTCTTCCTGGAAAACTTGGATCAATTATAGCAGTATCTTAATAGGATGATACAGAGAGCAACTCAGAGGCCTTGCAGGATTACTCGAAAGCTTCACATTACACTTCATATCTCTCTGGTATCACGAGATAAAAGGAATGCTGCTTGCACTAACATATTGAATAAATATATTTCCAAGAAACACATTTCTAGGAAAAAGATGAGAGGAGAATCTACAAATATTTCTACAGTTTGGCATTATTGGACTGTGTGGAGTTCAACTAGGAGGGAACACTGGTCAACACTTGGAAGAAGCTTCCACTTAAGCATATACTGTACAGCTGGGTCGATAATCAGAGACTCAAACCCAAAGAGGAAACCAAGATACAGATTTCCATATACTCTCATGGTAAGCCCAATATTATAATTATGACAATCCACACACAAACAGAATTAGTCTAATCGAGTGAACTCATAGAGTGGACTCAGCCTTGAAGGAGGCTCCACTGATACCAGCATGCCAATGCTGGGTTCAAAATCATAAGGCAGAGTTCAAGAGGGCAGAAACATGAAGACAGACCCAAAAGAAACAGATGTGAAGGCAAGGAACAGGATAAATTTCAGATGAATGTACATGTGCGTGCACAGTGCACACACTTCCACATTATGGCACAGTATAAAGCTTTTATTGGCAGACTTTGCACTGACTACACAATTCACAAATGTCAAAAGAACCCATGAGTGATGTGGTCATCCCAGATCAATTCCAAAATAAACTCTGTGCTGTGCCATCTTGTGCTTTGTTTATGTCACATGTATTTTTTTAGTAACTGCATTACATTGAATATTTTCTTTTTAAAACTGAAGTACTGTAATTCATAGCCCACTTCACTGAAGAAAGCCGATTCCACCAGTTTCCAAGTACAAAGTAAACACTCATACTCACAAACCTGCAAAAAACCAGCGAAAAGGCACAGATGGGGCTTTGTGTATCCAGCATCTTCTTTGGATGTATATGTCCTCTATTTTTTTTCTCACTCTTTTCAGTCCCTGTCATAACAGTCAGCATACGAATACGCATATGCGCGCGCGCGCACACACCGGCCCCTTCAGTTGAATAAAAGCTGTGACACACACCGGCTGCAGCGCAGTGCAGCGAAAGAGTAGCCACCGTGTCGCACCACGACGAACCCTGTCTACACCAGAGCTGTTGATTTGAGAAGTGTAAGATGTCCTGCCCCGCCCCCCACTCTCTGTCTTTTCAGACTCTATTCTGATTGGCCAACGTGTCGCTTCACGTCCTGCCCCCATTGCACCAAACGTGGCCTCTCATTGGCCGAAGTTGAATTTCTCCAACTTTGCTCACAAACCAACGCAGCTCTCCTGCATTGCCGTGCGATCTTCAAAAACACAAGACAAACTGAGATTTTCACTCCGCAGGCAGACACTGGTCCACGCACCACACTGCAGTCGGTGTGTCACAGCTTTTAGAGGATAGAAGCCATTGCAGCCACCCATGTCGCCATTCAATGCTCACAGTGCAGTGCTTTTTCGTCCCCTTCAGTTGGGCAGGGTTGTGCTTGTCTCAGCTCTGCTTTCCACTTGCTTTGGTCATCTAAGAGCTTACAAACTGTGTCCTGGCTGAGCAGGGCTAGAGATGGCACCTGATGGGATGCAGACACTGTCAGGCGTTCACCAGGAAAGGCAAACAGGCAGCTTCTGCTCAGTTCCAAGAGTGGTAGGACAGGGTATGCAAGGTCAAGCTTGAACTGCCACAGTTCTGATGCAGATTAAGGAAGTGCAGCTCAGGCATGGCAACCCAGACAGTGGGGCATATTCCTTCCCCCCACTGCCTTCCATCTCCTGTGGTGGATTCTTCAGAACGCAATATTTGTTTAATTTATTATCACTTTTCTATTTAAAAAAAAATACACAACGCAGCATAAAATAAAAACAATGAAAATAATAAACACTGTTAAAATAACATCATAGTGAGCCACAGCAGAGTAAAACCGTACTGAAAGCAATTGTTTCTAAAAAGCCAGGGAGGAGAAAAAGAATTTCACCTTGTACCAGAAGGTCAACAAGGCAGGTGTCTGGTAAGTCTCCCTGGGGAAGTAATTCCACAAGTAGGGCACCACAACAAAAGAGGCCTTCTCTGTGTTCACTCACTGTGTGCCTCACCTCAGAAGTCAGGGGCACCCAAAGGAGGGTTGCTAAAGAGGACAGTGCACAGGTAGGAACACTTAGGAGCAGGAATCTGAATCCCAAGCCACATAGGGCTTTAAAGATAAGCACCCGCACTTTTTAACGAGACTAGTAGTCACCAGAGCAGTTTAAACACTGGCAGAATGTATTCCTGGTCAGTTTCCCCAGTTCCCAGCATAGCAGCCATATTTTGGGGCCAACTACAGTTTCCAAACAGTCTTCTAAAGCCAAGCCCACATTCACCTATTACTGTAGTCTGTCCTAGGGCTTAATAGAGCATGGATAGGCTTACCAGATCTCCAACAGGGACAGAGTGCTAGACCTTTAGGAGAAGGAATGTGGGCAGGTGTAGCTTGTTAAGTCCTAGAGCACAATCCTAGGCATGTCTACTCAGAAGCAAGCCCCACTGAACTCAATGGGGCTTGCTTCTGAGTAGACATGCCTAGGATTGTGCTTTAAGGTTTAACAAGCTACACCTGCTCACATTCCTTCTCCTAAAGGTCTAGCACTGTGTCCCGGTTGGAGATCTGGTAAGCCTAAGCATGGATAACCATGGTTATGCTGTCTTGGAAAAGCTGCAGCTGGCACACCAACCTTAGCTGATAAAAGGTACCTCATGTTGCAGAGTCCACTTGGACTT
This sequence comes from Plestiodon gilberti rubricaudatus, assembly GCA_026170595.1. Lineage (NCBI taxonomy): Eukaryota > Metazoa > Chordata > Lepidosauria > Squamata > Scincidae > Plestiodon > Plestiodon gilberti. The sequence continues at coordinate 257,015,614 of JANXHW010000001.1, read as the reverse complement.
CCAGGGACAGTGCTGGATTTAGGAGTACCCCCAGACTTCATCCTTTAGGAAGAATGAAACTCCATCCAGAACAGGCTGACCACCACCTCCATGAACAAACAGTCAGCCTTTAGCACCTCCATCTTGTCAGGTCTGAGCTTCAGTGTACTGCCCCTCATCCGGCCTATTACTGAATTATTTCACACTGGGTGGGGAAAGGGAGACGAATGGCACTTCTCCAGTCTCACTATTCTCTACCTACCCCATTTCTTTCACTGTCTCACTGATTTTCTCCCTCCCCCCCCCATGTACATGTGCAAGAGTAAGACAAAAAGATAATGCACATATACATGGGGAGGGGGGAGCAAATTTTCTCTCTACTATCCTCCTCCCTCCCTCCCCCACATGAGACAGAAATATGCTTTTCTTTCATGGCCTCCATATATTGTTCCCTTGGAGATCCTAGAGAAGGGCAGCAGATCCATATCTTTAGACATGGGGCAGCCTGGCTAAAGGCAGTGTGGGTGGATGTGAAGTTTAATGTCATAAGGTTGCCACAGGTTGGCCTTTGGGTGCAGTGGGGCTCACTAGCTCCAATCCAACCCTTGAAAGCTTTGAAAGAGGAGCAGGGCAAGAGAAGGCGCTGCTAACAGTCTCCTCTCCTCAGTCCATTTCTCATCCCTGCCAGGTCAAACCTCCCCCTTGGAGAAGAGAGCTGACAGCACTCATATGTGGAAAGACCTCGGAGACCTGAAGCAGTCCGTGTTTAAAATACTCAAGGGACACATGGACAGGGGGGAGTGCACAATCCCTCATCTACTACTCTTACTCCTGCAGTCGTCCCGTCCCATCCCGTCCCCCCACGGTAAAGTTCCTTTTCTCCCATTATAGCAAACATACTGTAAGTTCAGCTGGGAGACAAGTATCTGCGTGGAGGAAGGATTGCAAAGGGAAAGATGGCAAGTGGGAAGGGGTGTTCTGCACACTCCCCTGCCTGCCCCAGAACACCTTTTGGCGTTTTCAATTATGTCCAAGTGATGATGTGGTGGTGTGACATAACAGGGGCAGATCCCCTGTTCCATTCTCTGTGTAAGAACATATTTATATATTAACCAAGCTACTCTGTGCACAAGAGAGAGAGAGAGAGAGAGAGAGAGAGAGAGAGACTTGAAAATTAGCTAATTAAGGCACCTAGCTTCAGGCACTAATATACTATTGAAATGCCTTTAGTGTACACCTTATGTAAATCTGTAACCCCTCCAGTGTCTAGGACAGACGTATCACAGCAACTGAATTACAACTGCTTCTATACTGCAGAATAAGTGAGCTATTTTTACAGTGTATTTTCTCTAATATGTCTTTCTGCCCTCCCCAGGACCACACTGAAACTACTACATCTGATTCTGTCATCCTTGTAAATCTGGTTGAGTAAATAAGTCATTCTCTGTAAACTTGTGGTCTCAGCCTCCTTGTTGGTTTATTGCAAAATTAAAGGGAACATAGTACAGAACCATCAATCAGTAACCAGCAAAGGTACAAAGGCTTTGGAATGCACCAAAAGGAAAAGGAGGGGAAAAAGCCCCTCACATGAAATGGCTACTTGTTATGAGAACAGGGTAAAATTCTCCATTTCACATGCATCATCATTTATAAAACGCTTATTAAAGGCTTCCTATTGAGAGAAGGGAGAGTTAGTACAAAACACTAAAGATGAATGGAAAATGGCTTTTCCCTTTATTAGTGCATGCTTCTTACTGTTTTTAGTGCACTCCAGCAACACAGCTAGAGATAATGAGGTGAAACTAGCAATCAGTTTCATATGGCTAGGCCAGCTTCTCAGCATGTTGCAGAGGAAGGGGGCAAATTTTTATTAATCTCTAGGGTTGCAACTTCATTCGTATTTGGCAGAATGGACCGTGCATCTCAAAAACACCAAGCTCCAGCTGAATTCTCTAGCCCAGAAATGTCAAGCAATGTTTTAAGCAACGTTGTGGTACAATCCAAAGTGCTGACAACTGATTGAAACAACAGTACTCACAAGTCCAGCTTTCAGGGAAAGGTGAGTGTCAAAAGGTAGAACCAGGAATACAGAAAATCTATTTAACAAGCTATCATGGCTGGTAAACACAAACTAACAATGGAAAAGTGGGACACAATAGTGCTGAGACAGCCACAGTCTGTGTGGAGTTGTGGCAATGACCAGTGTTAATCTGAGCACAGGGAGAGCAGCTGTATTCAGGCCTGCACCTGCTGCAAAAGACAGGCAGTGGTTACTGGCCACACATAACTTAGACTAGACACTGGATTAGCAACTTCCTTCAACTCTAGGCTCTTCCCAGGTAAAATCTGTTCCATGAACATTAATAACAGCTTTCCACACGTGGTTGAACAATTGCCAGCTATTAACCTCATTCAGGTTTACAGCAAATCACTGGGATATTAGCTATTTTCAAAAGAATTAGCAGCCTTTTGATAATTATATCTATGGATATTCAGAAGGGGAGATCCAACGTACTAGTCCAAGCAAAAAGGTTTTATAGGAGGAAAAAGAATTCTTCCAGCTACTATAATCATGGAAGCAATGTGTCCTCCAAGCCCGCGGTAGTGGAGCTGGGATTCTCTGCAGAGGATGAGTTTCCAACAGAAATATTCCAAGGATCTCAATGAGTTTTATCCATAGTGTTTTCTCTGTGCTGTGTTCTAAGAACATCTGGTCTTGCTGGTGTTCTCACTGGCATTCCTGCTCATTGATGGAATCTAGCCAAATTGGAAAAGGCAATTTTTACCACATATATTGCCAAAGTAACATCACACTAAAGTCTTGGTCTCATTTACAGCAACCTGCTACTTCTTTAGCTGATGTCTATCTACAGCCCAGCAATCCCCAAACACTTAGGTGGGAAGAATATGATTGCTTTTCCAGCATATGGTAAACTACCAATCATGACATTCACAAGCATTCATCATGTCCATGGTGTCCATGGCATAAGAGAACTGATTCTGGATTTTCTGATCTTGGATGGGAATCTGATAATAGTATCAATGCCAAGGAGTATCAAAACCAAGAATGCAGAGGCTCCACTGTATGTAAATCAGAAAACAAGGCCAGGACAAAAGACATACCTAGAAAATAACTAAACACCAGTGCAAACTAACCCATGTATTTAGTTCTGCTCTAGAGAGGAAAAATACAAAGTTATGTAATTCCCTTCTAAGAGCCTTCTGAGAAGAACAAAAACTTAATGCAAGTCTATGCCAGAGGCTTAAAAATAATCACAAGAAATTAATAAGAGTTCTACAACAAGGGGGGAAAAAACCCCTCGCAAAACAACATACAAAAATGTACAGGTCCCAAGCAGCTACATGTCTTCAAGTTAAAACTACCACCACCCAGAAATAGCCTTGGGGAATTGCCTTTCCTCCTCTATGGGCAAGGAACGCATCCAATACAAACGTAACCTTCAAAACCTACCCTCCTGCCCCCCGTGTTGCTCAGCTTTACCCAAAAAAAGTCTACGTGCCTGGAGGGACTGCTTCGTATCCAACAGCCTATACATTTGCAGCATGTGCAAACCTGTTTGCAGAGACATGCGCAAGACATCCCCAAAGGCCAGGGCGGATCAGATTGCCTTGCCTCTTCCACATCCTGCCAGACTCCCAGGGCTTAGGGGTTAGTTTCAACATGCTTTCCTTATCCTCTAGAAAGTTGTGAATAAAGGCAGGGATTTCTGAATGAAGGTTCTCATCCCCAAAATGTGAACTATCATAATAGTGACAAAGTAGGCTAGAGAGCAGCTGCATAAAGCAATTCTAAATTTTAGCCAACTGACTGATTATTTTTCATTTAGAAGACACAAACGTTGTATACCAGACTACATGAGGAGATATTGCCCTAATTCACATGTAATGACAAACCATGGTTTGTTGTTTATGTGTATAGGGGACAGCGAGTCTGTCATCCTGGTTTGTTTGTTGTAACTAAATATAGTGTGTAAAAACCACACTGATATTCACATGAAATGGGACACTGCAGTCTGTTGCAAGGCTCACCGTGGTTCATGCACAGAATGACATACCATCATCATTTATTATGTCTGAATAGGGCCTTTGACTAAAGGAGTGGGAGGAAGCCGTATTGCACACGTACCTCTAAAGTCATTCTCTATCTTGGGAAAATTCTTTGTGTTATAAGACTGAATTACTCAATATGATAATGGCTCCAGTGTTCTTTCACTCTCTATTCCACTTCAATTAAGGCTGTGACACACCGGACACGGCGCGGTGCGAAGCGTTGGGAAGCGTGCCCTGCACTCTCCTCCTCCGTGCAGCAATGCACAAAAGCTGAAATGTGCAAGATGAGATGAAATGTGCAAGATGAGATGAAAATATTGAACTTTGCCCAATCAGCGGGCGAGTTCAGTACAGTAGGACAGGACACGTAGGGAAGCGAACAGCCAATCAGAATCAAGCCTGAAAAGACTCGATTCTGATTGGCTAGCAGAGAGGGGGGTGGGGAAGGAAGTCTATCCACTTCTCTCTCTGTGGCTTTGCATGGGCTCGGCTCCAAAGGACAGGCAGTGGCAGATGTTTAAAATCAGGAAGCAGTGCGAAGCGAAGGCAGTCTTCTCTTCACGCCGCATCACATGCAATGTGTCACAGTCTTTAGAGTTAAGTTGCTGGAATACTTAAAATTATAAGAAATAATTTACTCAGCTCAGAAAATTCAGATGCAGGTCCTGCTTGTAATCCAGTTGTATAAAAAGGAGGGTCTGTAGCTCAGTGTAGAACATGTGCTTTATGACAAAGGTCCCAGAGTCAATCACTAGCATCTCTAGGTAGGGCTCGAAAAAAGACTCCTGTCTGAAATCCTGGACAGCTGCTGCCAGACAGCACAAACAATACTGACAGCGCAATCCACACTACCTTTAGAATGGCGGATGACTTTAGAGTAAGGGTAGCCAGTGCGGAGGCCGGCAGTCCTTACTCTGCCGCCAGACCATTCCTGCGGCCACCGGAGAAGGTAAGGGATCCCCCGGCGGGGGCGGCCGGGCAGTGAGGGAGACTGACCATTGGTCGAGCTGGCCCGTGGGGGCGGGGATGGCGACCGCCATATCCCCATCCCTTTCCCAGGCCTGCGCAGCCTTTACACGGCCTCCTCAGACTTGCAGCAAAATAGCTGGCACATTCGGGGTAGATTTGTCTAGGATTTTTCAGGACACTCATGACGAGTCATCATCCCCCCCCCCCCATCCCCTGATGGAAGCTATACAAACTATTATTATATACTTTTTTTCTGGTTGGCACACTCATGTCTATGCTAGCTGGTCTTAGAATGTTCACCTATTCCCTGTTCTGCAGATGTGTATAATACTGTCTATGAGGACAAAATAAATTTGTCTGTCTGTCTACCCTCCACTCCCCGCAAACATGTTAATCTTATAAGCAAGCAGCTGTTTGGGTTTTTAGCTATAACCCCAACACTACATTCTTGTTCCGCAGTTGTCTAAATGTTGATGATTTTGTGGCTAAGGAAGACCCTGGTGTTTCTTTTCTGAGGTTGCCAACATCTCATTCCACCAACACCTCAGTGCTAATCAGCAATCAATTTAAAATGTGTATCTATTCAAATGAATTTACATGCATGGAACTGATGAATCACTTTTAACTGTCTACGTGGTGAGAATGCAAGCCAGTGAAGCATTATAAAGAGCAAACAACACATACTCTAGAGTGTGAGCAAGTCACATAATCATGTTTAAGGCTATTTTCCATCTTCAAAACCACTATCACAGCGCAATCCTATCGCCCCGCTGGGCTGGCACAGCACATGGTACATGGCATGATGCTTCATCTATTGCATGGCATGATGCTCATCTCTTGAGACAGATCCAGACTTTCAAATTAGGGATGAAAGTTAAGGTATCCTACTCATAAGGTAGGAGAAGACTCTTCTCTGGAGAAGACTCTGATGCTGGGAAAGATTGAAGGCAAAAGGAGAAGGGGAAGGCAAAGGATGAGATGGTTAGACAGCATCACCAATGCAACGAACATGAAAATGAGCGAACTCAGGAAGATAGTGGAGGACAGGAAGGCCTGGCGGGATATGGTTCATGGGATCATGAAGGGTCGGACACAACTTAATGACTGAACAACAACAACAACAACTCATAAGGTATTCCACACTTTTTAGATTTCTCCTCCCTTTTCACAATCCCTCATCCTAATAGAGACACCCAACATGCCACACATATCATGACATCTTCAGCTCATCTTTTAATGCCTGCAATGAATAACTATACCGTATTACACATATATAGTAGAGTGCCTTTTCATAGACAAGCAGAATGTTCCCTGAAAACGAAGAAACATTTTCAAGAATTACTCTTCAGCAATGCATAATTTTCAAAATGTGACATCCTCCATGTGACCATAGATGCACAATTTAGTTCTCACATTACACAGACAAAGTTGAATACTGAAGAGAGGCAACTGAGGTAGGGTGTGTCCACCACATGTATTTTTTATCATAAGAACATAAGTTGTTCTTGGAACCTTTTTGGGCAGGACAGTATGATAATAAACGCCATAAATAAACAACTAAAATACTGACAAATTCTTCTTCTCTGCAAAGTGGTGACAAGAGACAGCAATTTGCAATGGAGAAGTGACAAGTACACAAAGGGTACCTAACTCTTTCTTTGCTATCAGTTTAGCAATAAACTAATTTTATTTCATTTTTAGAATTTATTCCCTGCCTTTCCAGTTAAAAACTGCACAAAGGTTTATTAAACTTTTGTGGGATACAATAACTGGAAATACTACAAAAATACAACATATGTCTCAATCTACACTATATTCCAAAGATCATTCAAACAAGTATCAACTAGAACATAGCTGTGGCAATCTTTAAATTAATAATAGAAAATCCCCTTAGCTATTGGCTTTTGCCCAGGATTATGATCTGGCAAAACGAAATTTACTTGACATTTCCCCCCCCCCCCAAAAAAAGTTGCCACAATTTATATTGTGAATAAGCAACTCTCCTCATAAGCTTACTGACATCTATATATGCCTGCAACCAGGAGGTCGGTCATGGTGTTACTTATACTTTATCTGTTTCCACATTAAAAAGAGAGGTTTGCTATTTCATCTATATAACATAATTTTTTATTGGAGCTCCCCCACAAATCACCACAGCCTTTGCCCTATCAAGCTGCTCCTGTTGCCCATGTCTTCATAACCCTTTCCATTATGAACAGTTGTAAGGAATATTTTTTAAGAATTCATAAATCTTAACTCACTCTTCTTATTTAACTTTTAAAATATTGTAATAAAATCAATAAGTGTGAGTTACATTTCTGCTCCTACTGTGGATTCTGTATTCACAAGCTATGGCACTTGGGTAAGTCATGTAATCTCTCAGGCATCACAAGGTTGAATTTTCCTTTATCAGTCATTTCTGGCTATTTAAATGGCTTAAGGAAACTAATTCCCACAGAGATACAATTCGAAACCTAAATCGAAGGGTAAACTATGGCTGACCTCAATAACAGACCAAATCAAAACCCCAACTGACAGCTTCTTCAAGTGTTCCACTGATGATGTGGATAGGAAATCTGATGACAGCTGAAATGCCAGATGAGTTTGTGGAAGGAAAGGGTTGTCAGCTGTTTCCCAAAGACATCAATGATGGGGAGAAGTTTCCATAAGTTTTCAGGCAGTGCAGTGACATGCTCTGGGAGGAGACCAGCAATCACATTTTGCAAAGACAGAATTCTGCAGAAATCAGTGAGAAAATAAAGTCAAGGAGAGGAATTTAACAAAATACCCTTGCTTGGAATAGAGCTAACATGTTTTAAAGTGTATGTTAAGCTCCCTTGGTGAGGAATCCTGGACTCCTGGCACAGCAGCTCCTGAGACTGTCTCTCCAGATGAGGAGGGAGAGACTCAGCCCATGAACTGCTGCTGGGAATGGACCACTTGGGTTGTGCTGCTCTGAATATATATCCCTCATCGGTTTAATGAGCCTACTTCCCCAAGCACGTGTGTGTGGAAAGCAGCTTCCTGGGGGCCTTAGGGAAACTGGCAGGCTCCAGGGCAGCTCTGAGGAAGACTAGAGTGGTTGCATCGAGAGAGAACCTGTGTACAATGAACACCACACACATAAGCTCACTCACTTCACCAAACTGTCACCTTGCCTTCTTTTCTGCTTAAAATTGAGTGTACACTGCCCAATGGGGCACAGCCCAGCAGCTGCAAGACAACACCAGAAGGAGAACAGAAGACTGACAGCTCAATCCTATGCATGCCTACTTAGAAGTAAGTCCCATTGTGTTCAGTGGGACTTGCTCCCAGGCAAGCGTGTATAGGATTGTACAGCCTTAGTCAGTTTGGGGGAGGGGTCAACCATGAGTCTGTATGTTTGTGCATGGACAGGGAGGTCGTCTTTATAGCCTTCACTGCCCACTTCTGTGCTAGCCCACCTAATTCACAGGAGTCTCTTCATGCAGATTTCCCTTCTTATCTGTTCCCTGCAAGTGCCTTCTGTCATCTTCCCTAAACATTTAAACAAAACAAAAAGACCAAGGCTACAATCCTAGGTACACTTACTTGAGAGTAAGCCCATCTGACTCAGTGAGACTTACTTTTGAAAGAATTAAGAGGAACATGCAACATACCCATGGAATAGGAATAGAATTGGCACTTAAAAAAAAATCAACAAATAATTATACTGCTCTCTGACACTCCCTCTACAGCTTATGAATGGCACACTCCTACAACTAAACAACTAAGGGGCCTGGGAAAACAGCACTTTAATATATTATTAGCACAGCATATGCTTTTTGAACCTTAAATTAAATGTCACATGTAATACCATATTTCTTCGAGTCTAAGGCGCCATCGATTCTAAGGCCCACCTTTACTTTCAGTACCACCAGCAGGGGAAAAAAAAATCCATCGATTGTAAGACTCACCTCCCTTCATTGAATCTACCCGCTCAGCACCAACTCTCCCCATAAGAACATAAGAAGAGCCCTGCTGGATCAGGCCAAAAGCCCATCTAGTCCAGCTTCCTGTATCACACAGTGGCCCCACCAGATGCCTCAGGGAGCACGCAGCCAACAAGATACCTGTTTCCTGCTGCCACTCCCCTGCACCTGGCACAACCTACTTCCAAAGCCAGGAGGTTGCTTATGGCTTGTAACCTGTGATGGTCTTTTCCTCCATGAATCTGTCCAAACCCCTTTTAAAGGCATCTAGGCCAGGTGCCATCACCACATCCTGTGGCAAGGAGTTCCACAGATGAATTACACGCTGGGTAAAGAAATATTTTCTTTTGTCTGTTCTAACTCTCCCTCCACTCAATTTTAGTGCATGTCCCCTGGTTCTGGTGTTGTGCGAGAGGGAGAAGAATTTCCCTCTATCCACTCTCTCCATCCCATGCATAATTTTATAAGTCTCAAACATGTCCCCCCTCAGGCGCCTTTTTTCTAGGCTGAAAAGCCCCAGACGCTGTAGCCTTTCCTCATAAGGGAGGTGCTCCAGCCCACGAATCAATCTGGTCGCTCTTTTCTGCACCTTTTCCAATTCAACTATATCCTTTTTGCGGTGTGGTCACCAGAACTGGACACAATACTCCAGATGTGGCCTTACCATCGATTTGTACAAAGGCATAATGATATTGGCCATTTTATTCTCAATCCCTTTTTTAATGATCCCGAGCATGGAATTGGCCTTCTTCGCAGCCACCGCACACTGGGTCGACACTTTCATCAACCTGTCCACCAGCACCCCAAGATCTCTCTCTTGATCCGTCACAGACAACTCAGAACCCATTAGCGTATATGTGAAATTTTGGTTTCTTGCCCCAATGTGCATCACTTTGCACTTACTTACATTGAAGCGCATCTGCCATTTTGCTGCCCATTCTCCCAGTTTGGAGAGATCCTTCTGGAGCTCTTCACAATCCCTGCTGGTCTTTACCAGTGTCATCCGCAAACTTGGCCACCTCACTGCCTATCCCCGACTCCAGGTCATTTATGAATAAGTTGAAAAGCACCGGTCCCAAGACCAATCCTTGGGGCACACCGCTTTTCACCTCTCGCCATTGTTTCCTGTCTCCTGCAGCTTAGGATGACTGAGTGCACTGCCTTTGCATAGCGTTTCTGGCCCCGCTAGAAAGTGCCATTTCCTTTATTACCTGGGCTTGGGGGAGCTCTGCAGGCCTCCCTGATCTTCAGTTCGGTGAAAAACAGCGATTTTTGGCAATTGCTGGTTTTCGCGAAAACCGGAAATGGCTGAAAATCACCGTTCTTTGCCGAACTGAAGATCGGGGAGGCCTGCAGAGGGTCGCGCAGGTCTCCCTGAAGCTCCCCCAAGCCCCAGTAAGTAAGATGATAGCATTTTGGGATGCTTTTTGGAGACCTTCGATTCTAAGATGCACCCCATTTTTTGAAATGCTTAATTGGGAAAAAACGCGTCTTAGAATTGAAGAAATACAGTATTTGCTAATATCTGTATTTTAGAAAAACTGCAATGGCCCAAATTTCTTTCTTGGTTCAGGCAGAAATGCACAAGCCCTGCTGAAATCAAGCAAACACTCAAGTACTGTATGTTCTTAGCTGTTTTCTCTTCTTCTGAAAATGGGGTTTTGTTAAAAAAAAGTTATGCTAACTTTTTATTTAAAGTTGTCCCTTGGATTATACTAGCTGGCCCAAGATTATCCAGTGAGCTTCACAGTAGACTAGGGACTTGAACCCAAGTCTTCCCCAGGCCTAGTCCAACACTTCAACTTCTACAACATGCTCGGTTTTAGGGTTTGATGTCAGAATCTCTGATCTGCACTGTAGTAACTTAGATGTAAAATTCTACCAACACAGGCAGGTCACTTCAGTGCAAGTCACAGAATGCAGAAAATGTCATATTTACAGGAAAGGATGAAGTTATTGCAGCAAGTTAAATTAATAATCAGAAAGCCATTGCTTTTCTATGCATGTACTAGTTTCTCTCTTAAAAAATCAACTGACAGAATTTGTATTATTAAATTCTCATATTAAATTGGCAGTGCAGTGTGATCATTAGAGTGTTAAAACAAACTAGGGAGACCTGGGTTTGCTTAATTAGCAGCCCAGCACAGTTGCTTTAAAGGTCAGGAAAGTGGTCCACTGAGAGACAAGGTTTTCTCTTTTCCAGACTAAATCCCTACCACTGAATCTATTAACTGGGGGACAGGTAAGACAGGTACATATACTGTACTGGGGGAGGGATTATTTAGAATGTGAAAAGAACAAGAGGGGAAAGGGCTCAGGGGTGGCATCAGAGATTGGCTGGGAAGTGTCTGAGGGCCCACTTCCATGAGGTCTGCTTGGCTGGGTCAACTTCCTGAAGGCCCCAGTACCAGTCAGCCGCTGCAGATTCTTCCCACATTCACCAATGGGGAGAGTGGGAGGAGCTATGCTGCAGCCCATCAGCTGGGAGGGCAGTGCTGAGTTTGCCCCAAGGCCTCCAGCAACATAATGCTGGTGCTAAAAGGGCTAAACACCTACATTTAAAGCTTCCAATCTTTAAAGCAGGTGCATGGGTTGCCATTTCAGAATAAGAAAAACCCTCAAGCACCCTAATCAGGGATCTCCCATGTCTCTTCTTTGGCCCTTAATCTAGTAATACACAGCTGATTAGACTGCCTACAGCCCAATGCTGACACAAGGTCCGGAAGAAGAGAGAGAGATGGAAGTCAGCATGAAGGATCAAACCAGCTGAGAATAGCATTTTTAAAACCTAGGGAACTGAGACTTTGTAAAAAAAAAAAAGGAAAAAAAAGAAGATCAAGTGTGTCAAAAGCTGCTGAGAGATCAAATAGAACAAAAACAGAATAGAGGCTCTTCAGTTTAGCAGCCAGAAGGTCATTGGTGATTTAGCCAGGACTGTTTCAGTAGATTTAAAAGGACGGAAACCAGACCAAAGGGGGTCAAGGGAGCAATCAGAGGAAAGAAATGTATTAGAGTGGGTGTAGACCACACATTTGAGTAGTTTGAAGACAAAAGGAAGGAGGGGCAAAGTGGGGCTTCTCTGAGGATGAAAGAAAACAATGGCATCTTGGAAAGCTGTGGGAAAGTGCAAGGTTGATGATGTGCAGCAAAAAGGCAAGATGGTGGCCTATTATAAGATGAAAGGGGCTAGAGTAAGAGAACCAGGTGAAAGAAAAGGACACAAGAGATTTTACAAAGGGAAGCTGAATTGAAAGTGTTTTAAGAAACTGGATGGTGGTTGGGAAGGATGGAAGAGGAGACATTCAAATGATTTGAGTCAAACTTGATCTATAAAAGAAAGAAAGCTCTTGGGCATGAAGGTATCATTTTAAGAAACGAATGGCAGCTACAATTCTGGGACAAAAGACAGAGAAGAAGAGCAGTTCTGTTTAGAAAAGTTCCGTGAAATGATCTGCTGTCACATTTAAATGCAGTTATTACATGTGCTGGCGCATATATATATATAGATATAGATATAGATATAGATATAGATATATAGATATATAGCGCTGGCATACCAGCAGACACACAGAATGAATGCTAATGCTGCACTTTACTGTGGTATGTGCATTTAAACGAGAAGGTGGCTCCGTGGAATGCTTCCATGGGTGAATCCTTTGCCTATGGACAGCTTTCCATTTAAAATCAGGTCTGAGTCAATTTCTTTTCTAATAGAGCCACAACATTACAAAGTCACCTTGCTCATTTTGGGATCTCCGAGCCTGAATCTGTGCGCCTTCACGAAGAGCTATCAAAATTTCTTCCAAGTGTCATTTTACACATTATGTCAAGGCAAACTGAGGTTTGTCACTATATGTAAACTTAACAGGAAGCTGCAGCCAATCACAACTCCTTTATGAGTTTACCTGCACAATACAAGCAGTTTGACACATTCACATTTTACAATGTCTTGTGTGTTTTACTTGGAATGTTCCAGTTGTTTAGAATCTGTCTTGGTACTTTAGTGGTCATATATGATGCTGCTAATAACATTCTATAATGTATGTGTATTTTTGCATATCAAGTTTGTCCAACACATTGGATGAAAGAAAACTGGAGTATAAATAAGTAAATAAAATTAAAACCTTTCTGATAAGTAACCAAAAACTTAGGGAGAAAACAAAACAAGATAATGGAAATAATTTAATGGTATTCATTGTGAAACAAGTATTAATCCAATTAATCATCTGACATAGCCAATGGTGGGCATATTGTTCCTCTCATCTATATATTTACAGAGGGGACCAGGTAGCTGAGAAACTCGCTTTTACATGTAGCTACTCCGCCACCTGCTGTTGCTTTTATGGATATATTAGAAATGCTAATGAATGTTTAAAAAGGTGGAGATCAGAGGTATTTTTTTAAAATTCAGCACTATTTCACATTTTCTGTTAACCAAAATTAACATTTTTCATAACATATTCAACTGCTTATAACAAATTCATATTAAATTATTATAAGCACTTGAAGAACAATATGCATTAATTATACAAAAACCAACCCTTTGGGGCCATTTTACTTGCACATATTACATTTGAGAAGGCAGTGTTAAGCCTCACTTCATTTTACTCTGGATACTCTGCTCCAGTCTACTATAATGTAGTTGTGTTTCCCTAAGTCAAACACGTCTGAGTGTATGGTGCGCTTTGATTCGGTGGTTCCCAAACTCTCACTAAGGATGCTACGGAATTTTGTTATCCTGCACCCTGCTGTCCAAATGAAACCTTCTCTATGTCACACTTTCATATCAGGGTGACAACCAACATACGATACTACTTCATCCCATTAATGGAGTCAAGCCAGAGTCGGCCTAACCGTACAGCTGATTAAAGCAGCTGTTTTGATCTGAGTGTTGAGGGCGGCAGTGAACTGAACCTCTGTCAACCTGGCATCCCCCTCTAGGCCAGCACCCACAGAGCCACTTCACTCAGCTCTCCAATCCTCTCACTCACGAAAAGCAAGCAGGAAGCATTGGGGAGGCCACTTCCTTCAGCACTGTCGCTATGAGCAATCAATCATAGAGGTGGAGCTGCAAGAAAAAGCAGCACAGAGATCCTACTTGCTTTCACAAGTGAGCAGAAGAGGATTGCTTGGCTTTGCCGCCTCCTCCTCCTCCTCCACTTTCTTGCCTGCCCAGCAAGATGGCCAGGAGGGCAAGCAAGAGGCGGCAGCGAAGCCCCCTCTCCTCCTTTCGTTTTTCAATCTGTTACCGCCACCTCCCTCTTCCTCCACCTGGTTCTGTTGAAACAACCAAGATGAAAGGAGCATGCTTGAGGCATTCCCAGTATGTTTCACCAAGCCTGTTTGTTTCAAACACAACCAGTGGGAACAAGAGGATCAGGCAGTGGTAGACTGAAGGTAGGAGGGTGGCTCTGGATCGCCTTGCCCTCACTTCCCTCTCCTTGCCCACCTGGCTGCTTCCCTAAGCAGGCAAGGAGGAGGCAGCAGCAACAGCAGTGGTGAGGCAAGGTTTGGGAGGGGCTGTTTTAAAGGGGGGCTTCACTAGCAGAGACAGCAGATCTGCCCTAATTCAGGCAGCAGATCAGTTCAGACCTGTTTTAAAGGGGGGCTTCACTAGCAGAGACAGCAGATTTGCCTCAATTCAGGCAGCAGATCAGTTCAGACCACTCCTGATTACCACCTACTATTTGGAAATCATTGCCTAACTACTTCAGCTTGTGCTTTTTAGGCTTTGAAGAAACTTTAACTGCACTTGCTCACATTCAACCCTCTTTACCTGTATAACTATTCTTTCCAATGCTGCTGTTTCATTACCTGTTTCACTCTCCCCAGCCCCCACCTCATGATATAAAATGTAAGTGCCTTGGCATCAGGAGCCATCTTTTGTGTGTTGCTCTGTAATTTGCTAGATATACTGCTGGCACAGGAACTATCTTTAATAAGAAAAACATACGTTTCCTTTAGGTATTGTTCTGCTCCACTGTTTATTAGTTTCTGTAAACTGAAAGCTTTGCCAATCAAAGGCAGTAAAGGGTTAATACATCCTATTCCTCATTTACAGCTCCATTAAAGGCTTGTTGTACAGTGTTAGTTTTGGCAGCTAACTGCTGCTATCTAGAGTAAACATACACCCTCTCTCCAGAGTCTTTGATTTCCAGCCCTCTGTTACAAGCAACATTCTCACTTCCCTGTGTAACACATCTACAGCAGCTTCAGATTCCTACACAGGGCTTGAAGAATTTAACCAAGTATACAGATTAACTGTTAAGACAACTGCTCTGCATCCCACCTACAGTATTTATCTGAGAGATACACTTGGAAATCCCAAAATGAGAACACTGCAGGAAAATCCAGCCAGCCAGTTAACAGGAGAGCATGATTGGCAGATAGGCTTTCTAGCAATTTGTTAGAACTGCAGGAATGAAGAGGTGGATTTTCTGGTTAGACTACAAAAGTCAACCACATTTTATGTATTTTGTTTACAACCATCAGTCATTCTTTCATTTATTGCAAAGATGTTTTTTTTTACAATATGTCACTGTAATCCATAATACAGTTGGACCTTTTTATCCACTGGGGTTCTGTTCCCGGAACCCCAGTGGATAAAAATATCAATGTGATATGAAAATCAGAGTGCCAGATTACCTTTTTTCCAGCATCTCTGGCGCTTCCCTCCTCCTGAGTTTGTTTAAACTGACTGAAAAAAAAAAAGAAAAACCGCTATCGGAAGCAATCTGTAGATGGCACCACAGATTCCCAGTTGTATTTTTCTTTTTTCAGCAGTTTGGATGGGCGCAGGAGACGGGTCTGGCAGGTCCTCAACAACGCTGAAAAAAAAGGTAGTGTGGCGCGGTCGGACTCCCTCTTCCACAGTTTTGCCACCCGTGTTGAGTCAAATCCGTGGATAAAAAAACCGTGGATAAAAAAGGTCTGACTCTGACTGTATGTGGTTTTCTGTAAAATATGGATCTTGTTTCACTTTCTGAAATATGTACAGTTACATGATATGAACTATCAACTTTTTGTTACTAATCAACTAGATTGTGAGGTATTATAATCATTGGCATGCATACTTCCATATGAAAGTCATGGACTTTATGGCACAGAAATTTGCTTAGCTCAAAGATGCCTCTTGCAGAAACAGAATCTAATAGCAGAATCCTATGCAAGTACAGCAGTTCGAGACCAGAGTACCGCATGAGGGTGTGAGCTACCGTCTTCGGCCGCAGTTCCTGCCAACCTAGCAGTTCAAAAGCAAGAAATTGCAAGCATGTTAATGGGTGCCGCTTCAGCAGGAAGGTAACAGCGTTCTGTGCACCTCGGCGTTGAGTCATGCTGGCCACATGACCACGGAAGCGTCTTCAGACAGTGGTGGCTCTTCGGCTGTGAAATGGGGATGAGCACCGCCCCTAGAGTCGGTAATGACTAGCTTTCGAGTGAGGAGAACCTTTACCTTTACAGGAAAGTGTGCTTAGGACTTCAGCTTTCTTCTGCTCATTATAACTTGTGGAACTGTCATTGTTTCCCTACAAAACAAGCTCTTTTCTGGGTGTGTGTGTTTCTATTCGAACTAAAAGGGCTTCTAAATGTTATTTCTCTGCACCTATCTTACTATGTAAACTAGCATCCAAACACAAAGAATGATAAATATGAATCAAACCAAGTTTTAGTCAGGATAGATTCCCTGTTTCAGACCTACTGCTTGCATTTTGTAAACATATATAATAAACTATCCCAGCATTCATTCTGTTCTATATTCAAAGCCCTTTCCAAGCAGGATTAGTGTAGTAATTGGTATGCATTATGTCCCACAGTACTCAAGAAAGTGTGAGCAGCACACTCCCAGCCCAACAGACTGGGTATCTGTTTACATTTCAGTAGACTAGTATCAAACTCGCAACTTCCACCAATATAATGACAAAAGTCCTGACTAGGCAAGAAAAACCCCTTATTCTTAGAACTAGCACAATTATTGTGGCTCCCAGCAGGGAAAAAAAACCCTCTTCACTCTTCACACTCTAACTGAAATCTCTAACAAGTTCTGACATTGCCTGCAGCCCATGACTTGATGAATTTGTTCTTTGATCCTAGACCAAACCAAGTAATGAATTACAGGAAGAATTCCATTCCACACCTAATATGAATACAGGCAACGTCACTCAAGTTACAGCTACATTATTGCTGTGAATCAAACACATGGTGGAAGTACCTGTGGCAAAGGTACTTTATTTATTTGAGAATTTATTTCTCAAGCAAAATCTTTCACTGCAGACCGAACAGGTCAAATGAATCTTAAAAGAAAGCCAAGTTGGCAATGACATGGTAAACAGCTACTAGCACAATGCTATTTAAAGGACGGGGTGGGGAGGAAATCTAAAAATAAACTAGATTTTGAATATAAATTTTGTTAGGAGGATAGTGCCCCTGACATTGTTCATACCAAGGCACCTCAGTCCATTTCTTCATGGCTTTAAACTATCAAGTATCAGGGGGCTAAACAGCAAGAAAGTGCATACAGATATATCTAGATACTTAAGATTTAAACTTTCAGATGTCCTGGTTTGCTACTCACACTTGTCACCCCTATAACTTATCTCACTAAATATACTAAGGGAAGTCTCACTTATCTCACTAAATATACTAAGGGAAGTCACGTTCTCTCAGCCCAAGTCCACAATGGAAAGTGCTACTGTCAGGATTATTGAAATAATGTATGTGAAGTATACTGAACATTGTAAATGTGCTTGAAATAATGTCTGTTGTTCAGGCAGTCACCTGATTAAAGAAATCTTATAGCGCAATTCTACGCATGTCTACTCAGAAATAAGTCTGACTTTGTTCAATGAAGCTTACTCCCAGGTAAGCATTCGTAGGATTGCAGCCTTACAGCCCAATTGTATTATTGGGATACGCCAGGTCGCAGTGTGTGGAATTCTGTCCATAAATATGACACAGACACTGGTGCAATGACAGAAAAATGGTGCACCGACATAGCTGGGATGCTAGCACCCATCAGCTAGCAGAGGAGCCAAAAAGGGAAGGAGATTGGGGCGTAACATGGGAGGGAGGGACATGGGCTAGACAAGGAGGGGTTAACATATGCCATATCCTAACCCTCCTTAGGATGACACACACACTTCCAATGCAGACAAAATGTTACGCCAATGAAAAATCTAGCATAGGGTAAGAGGAGCCCCACAGAGAACAATGGGGAAGGGGAAAACTTCATCTCCCACTACCCCCCCACCCCGCCCACTTTCCTACAAGGAGCATAGGATGCAGACTACATTTGGTATAGGATACAGACTACAAAAAGGCAAGCAAAAATGGTGGGGTAACGTGGCAAAAATGGCAAGGGAAAGCAGCAAAAAGGGGTGAAAATGGCGGGGGAAATAATTGGATGTGATGATTGGCTCTTTGGCCATCACACTGATGACACATGGGTGTCATGCCGATGACAACATCAGGATGCTTTTCCATAGATAACAAAATGGCTGTGCTAGTGTTTCCATGGATGCTGGTGGTATTGCTGGGAGGGGCTGCACCAGCATTGCTTTGCCAGGGCAGGCTTGGCCTATAGCCCTTGTGCACTGGCATCGGTACACCATTAGCGTAGCGTTGCCAGGACAGGCTTAGGAAATGACAGATGCTGTGCTATCATGTGGCATCTGAATAGGATAGATAGGGCCTCAAGTTCAGCATTTTATTTTTCTTCTTGATGTTCCCCTTCTTCCAATGTGGTCCCTGGGTCCCTCATGCAGTGCTTAAGTGCTAGTCTCTCCCTTGTTCTGCTGGCCCATTTCTATAAGGATTTGACCTAAGGATCCTCCTGGCTCTTCCTCCACCTCTTACAACCAAGTTGTGGTTCAGGTCCACACAGAACACATTTCAGTAATCCAATCTAGATGTAACCAAAGCTTGTATGACTGAAGTCAGATCTACCTTCTCCAGGTAGGATCGCAACTGGTGAACTAGCTGAAGCTGGTAAAGATACTTGTCATGTCCTTGAGAGGGAGCACAACTCTATCTAGAGCAGGTTTCACACCACCACCTCAACCAGCAGATTTCCAGCCCAATGCATTTCCCTCTTCTCTGGATTAAACTTTTGCTTGTTTACCCTCATTGAGACCAGAACAGCCTCTAGACACTGATTCAGGCTTTCCACTGCCTCCGTGGAATCATTTGCTGGAAATAAGAAGTAAAGTTGGATGTCATCAGCATATTGCTGACGCTGCAGTCCAAACCTCCAGAAGACCAAAAATAAGTAGCAGTATAAAGTGAAAGCAACAGAATAATTTTCACCTGAATTTTTTAAATGAAGGTTAGGTTTCTGTCCAAACGTGTTCTTGAGAAAAAAAAATCATATGCCTCACAAAAAGACCAGGCAGGCAGTACTATCCGAACGTTCCTTTTAGCTCTGAGAATTCATGAGCCAATTATATCTTTAAAGTGTATGGAATGCAGTTCCCTGTGGATGAGAGGGAAAAGTCTGCTGTGTTATTGTCATATGCTTGTTCTATAGCTGTTTTATTGGTTAAGAAGTTTAGCAGTTCTTAGTGAGGCAAGAAGTGACAAAACCAAGGCACCACAATAGTTATTTTATACAAGATACGCAAAAAATTCCTGAGCTTCATATGGCTGAAGAATGAAAACTGCCAAATGTGGATGCAATTTGTTCTTGGTAAATACAAAAGTATTCAGAATATGCAACAAAGTTTGATGGCTGCAGGCATTGCGGGAAAGCTAATTTTAAGAAAGGAAACCACTCAAGAAATACCCAAAGCAAGATGAAGATAGCAATGGTAGAAAGTTTCAAAATAGAGCAACAGAAATAACTGGATGACAGTAAGGACTATTTTGGCACAATGTTTTATAGAGCTGAATATGCAGAGGTTGTCTAGCTAATAACTGAAGAAAACATCCACAGATGGATTCATGGAGACACACATAACTTTTGCCACTAGGTAAGTTACAGAATTCAGAGCGTCTATTTTCCAAAACCAGGCAGAGAGGAAAAGCAATCTGCATGAGCCCCAAACACATGTTGTCTAAGAACAAAGAAACAGGAACTTCGCCCCACTGTAGCACATTATCAAGAATATTTATATATCACTTTTCAACAAAAAAGTTCACAATCTGAAAAAGATGGAAAAGAAACACCAGCAAACAGCCACTGGAAAAGACACAATAGCAACCTCCTGGTTTTAGAATTAGGCTATCTCTGAATACCAAATACAAGGGAGTGGCAACAGGATACAGGTATCTTGTTGTCTTGTGTGCTCCCTGAGGCATCTCGTGGGGCGACTGAGAGACACTGGAAGCTGGACTAGATGGGTCTTTGGCCTGATCCAGCAGGGCTCTTCTTATGTACGCTCTGCAGGGGGTGAACAGAGATAGTTGCTCTGCTAAATAAAAGAGGACCACCACTTTAAAAAGTGTCTTCCCAAACAGGACCTAAATCACAATATAAGGTTTTGGGTTTAAAAGCCATGTAAAACATATAAAAGTTAATACACCAAAAAAAAAAAGTTTTTTGTTACTCCCTACGTTATATAACAGCGGTGGGGAACCTCCGGCCCCCGAGGCCATCCAGTCCGGGCCCCGGAGAGATTGCCGGGAGGCCGCCCAACCGGACCCTGGAGGCTCCGCTGGGTCCGCGCGTCACCTCTGGAGGCCGGGAGAGGGCCTTTGCATGTCCTCCCCGGCTGCCGCCTCGACCCCTTCTCACCAGACCGTTGGCCATTTTGCACATGCGTACCACACCGATGAGGGCAAGGTCTTGCCCTCTTGCCCTCATCGGCATGGTACACCGGAGGTGACACGCGGACCCGGCGGCAGAGGCCTGCAGAGGCCTCCCTGATCTTCATTTAGGCAAAAAACGGCCATTTTCGGCCACTTCCGATTTTCACGAAAACCGGAAATGGCCGGAAATGGCCGTTTTGTGACGAAAGGAAGATAGGGGAGGCCTGCGCGAGCCTCTGCAGGCCTCCCCGAAGCCCCGGTAAGTATTTCTTCTTTACTTTTTTTTATTCGCTCCATAAGACGCAGGCTTCCCCCCCCCTATTTTTTTTGAGCGAAAAATACGGTACATTATCATGTTCATGGAACAAGGAAACACCACTAAATTTAAATGTGGAATGTTTTTTCAGTCATCCCACTCACAAATTTTCTATTTGAGGCATTAGGCAGTACTATGATACAATTGTGAAGCAAATTTAACCAATTTCTCAATTCCCATGGGATGGGAGGAAGGGGGAGTAATTTTTGAACTCTTTTGTCCATACATTCCTTGGTGTTGCCCATTTTACTTCTGATATAACCTTAAGGCAGAGGTTCCCAAACTGGGAGACACAACTCCGAAGTGCGTCATGGAAAGCAGCCAGGGGGCGTCACATTATTCTTTTAACTACCATATATTCTTGCTTGCAAGAGAGAGAGAGCAAAAACAAAGACCCGGAAAAGCTGCCTCTTCATATCGGGTCACTCACAGTTCACTTCAAAAGCCTTTAGTCTTTAGCTTTTCCACGTTTTGTATTTAACAAGTTTGCAGATCCTGTCCTTATCGTAGTCAAACAACAGGCAATTAGGCAATTAACACCTCAATGGATAAGCGCTAAGCAGTTTGCAGGGAACCTCAAGCCGAATTTCTGCAGAGCTGTAGAGATGTCTCCCTTGTTTAAGCCAGAGGAAGAGGAGGCAGCTGCTATGTTTGTTTGTTTGTTTGTTTGATTGATTAATTAATTATTAGGATCTCTCTCCTTCTTCCTTTGCTGCTTTTTGACCCACCTCTAAGTTACTTCCCCACTCTATTTGCTGGGACAACCCCCCCCACTGGAGACTGCCTTGCAGTAAAATAATCTTTTTTCATCTTGCAAAGATGCTATCCAAAAGGAGCTTTCTCTCGTGCAACTGGGGTGGGGCATGACCAATGAAAAGAAATGACCTCCCTCCCATGCTTTGATGTTTCTCTTGCCATGAATAGGACTAAAGCAGACGACATCAGTGCCCTCTACCAGGTAGGCACCCCAGGCCTGCCAACGGAGGGAGGGCAGCATCCCAACCCCACCCTGTGTGCTCCTGGCTTAGCTGCTACTCAGCATAAGCATGGAAAATCCACTCTAGGCCTCGTTTTGGGAATATACACATACATATTAGAAAGAGTGCTTCTGAGCATGTAAAGAGTGCCTGTTTCAGTGCAATGTAATGGGGAGCCACGGCTAATGGCGAGGGAGGTCAAGGGAGCCACGAGTCTAAAACGTTTGGGAACCACTGCCTTAAGGTTTTGCTGCTATGCCTAAACAATAACATTCTTACAGTATCACTCGTGAGTTCCATGAGATGTACCTTTAAAATTAAAAGACAAGTCAAAGGAAACTTCAATAATTTAATATGGTTTATACAGAGAGAAATCACTAACACGGGTGTGGACCAACAGACAAATACACAACTGAGGGACATAATATCGCACAACAGGATGTGGTCACCTGTAAGGTAAATATCGCACGACAGGATGTGGTCACCTGTAAGGTAAAACTTTCTCAATGCTTCCAGGAAAGTCTCCCTACTATGCAGTTATGGAAACGTGTTGGGATCATTAATTGCTACTCAGAAAACTTCTAACCTCAGTTTTAAGTCCCATCCAAATAACCCACACAGGGTAGACTGCATGGCATTCAATATGTCACAGAAGAAGGGAGGCTTAAGTTGATCCTGCCAGAAATTTAACCTGTGGTTCCAGGAAGTCTGAGCCGTACCCTGAAAATCCATTCTACCTCTACCGTTCGTCACTGGGTGTATTGACATTGTATAACACTTTTAACTGCAAATTATATTGGTTTAAGAAAACCCCACACTTTTATTGGGATTTTGGAAGCTAAAAGGGAAAAGAAATATTTACTAGATGCTGAGATTTTTTTGTTCCTTTTTACTCCCAGAACCTCTACTGATAGAAAAATGTTGATAGCAGCTTCCTATCTCTTTCCATTTAAACAAAGATCACTTTTTTACTGTTCTTTTACAGTTTTACAGTACAAAAGCACTGTTCTTTTACAGTTTTACAAAGTACTGTATGATTGCTACTTTATTTTAATATCTAAAGGCTTCTATACACAAGGTATTGCAGTAGTTCATCACTAGCCAGGAAAGTACCTTTTTGGCTTACTTACAAGTACCATAATTGGTCTTAGGTACAAAATTTGACAGGCTGTTATAATTTAACTTTCCAAAAATGTAACTATCCATACCACTACATGTACAATTAAAGAATTGTTAAAGAAAGCTGTATAAAGTGTTGTGTGTAGAAATTATTTGGTTAGAGCATACAATGACCGTATGTATTATATGTAGAAACATGATTTATAGAATCAGAGTTGGCAAGGACCTGCAAGACCATTGGGTCAAACCCCATGCCAATGCAGGCTGTCCACAACAACATCCCTGGGAGATGGCTATTCAGTCTCTGCTTAAAGACATCCAATGATGGTACATGGTAACTCAACAGAATTTAATGGAGCAACACTAGATAACAAGTATTTGAATGCACAGCAACGCTTCAATTTAACAGACCTCAATTCAATGAGCTTCAGAAATAATGGGCACTTTCCAACGTCTGCAGGGATCCATTAAACCCCTACTTCACAGAGTTCCCTCAGCAATGCCAAGGGAGCTCTCCAAGGTAAGTATGTGTTGGAAAGAGCTCAGGGCAGGCATACCCTTCCAGGGCACCCTTGGCCTTTGCACTCTCCTCTCTACCCTCAGTCAGGGTGCTTAGGAATGGAGAGGAGGTTCCTCCATTCCTCAGCGCTCTCTAAGAATGGAGATGTTCCTTCACTTTTTCAGGAAGAACAGCTGAAGAATTGAGAAACATCTCCATTCATAGAGTGCCCTGGTCTAGTACGGAGAGGAAAGCACCAGTGCCAAGGATGCCCTGTAAGATAGTTATACCTGCCCTGAGCCTCTTCCAACACTCACCTACTTTAGAGAGCTCCCTCAGCAGTAACATAATGAGAGCTCCCTCAGCAGTAGTTTAATGGACCTCAGCAGACATGGGAACATGGATAGCATCCATTGAATTGAGCTTCATTAGGACGGGGAGGAAAAAATGCCTTGCATTTGTTGCACATGCACCACTCTGGATGCTACCCACTGTGTTTGGAAAAAGTTTCAAAGTCTTACTAAAACGATTAAAGTTTGAGATGTTGTAAAGCAGAACACGGTCAAGGGCCAGGATATGTTTGCTTAAACATGTCTGTGACAATAAACAATGGCTAACCAACAATCAGATTAAAAAAAAGGGAGTAAAGTCAAGAGTGGGCCACTCCTGAAATTTTCCACCCGTGAATCACTAATGTGGCTCTCCAGTGCTTTGCGGCAGGGTACTTACTGAAATGTCCACACATTTCTTGGGTCTCTATTTGTCCTAGAGTAACCCGAGTACAGGGTATTTGTTTTATTTCCTGCACACTGTCAACAGGACTGAAATACGCCAGAATATGTCTAGCTAATATTAATGTTGTACAGTGGATCCTCCCTATCCGCGGATCCAGGAGTCCACATTAAGAAGGTTTTTAAAAGGAAGAAAAAAGTCCCCAAATCACCCTTTTTACCTTTGCACGGGCAAACTACGCAGTTTCCAAGCCTCTGCAGGGCTTTTTCAAGCTGAATGACCCACTTCTGGGTCATGGGAAGGCTCCTCTCTCCTCCCAGCCTTGCCCCAGGATGCATTCTGGGGCAAGCCTGGGAGGAGAGAAAAGCCGGAAGTGGGTCATTCAGCTTGAAAAAGCCTTGCAGAGGCTTGGAAAACAGCAATTTGGGGTTTTTTTCTACTTTTAACTGTGACACCCTGGGGGGGGGGTTTCCCTCCGTGGGTGTTTGGTATGCAGATCTCCCGGCCAAATGCCCCCCTGGTCACCTTCAGCCCCCCAGAGCCCCAAGGCGGCCTCAGCCTTCAGGGTTTTCTCACACCTTGGGCCTGTTAAGAGGTCTTGTACTCACAACAGACATGGCGTGTAGCTCTTAATGAATGATATGAAGTGATTCTTCTTCCAGACTGGCCTAAGCAAGAGCCTCGGAAAAGACCACTGTTCTTTTAAGATGAATTATCCCGTCAGAATTATTATCAGAGAATTATCCCATCAGAAAGCATCCACTTCAGATTGGACAAGTCTGGGTTCTTAGATGTTTACTGGCCGTGATTCACCTCTTCAAAAGCAACAACTTCAGAAGGAGTGGATTCGGGGTCTTGCCAATCAAACCAAATCGAAAAGTACAAGTTTACTTACTCAAGTCTAACTGATTAGTTCCAATAAGACTGACTAACCAGGAGAACTGAATATTCTTGGTTTGGGCACCAATCCAAGGGTAGAATAAGCTGCCACCACCCTTTTACACCAGTCCCACAGCTCCACGGAAAGTTGGGGTCTCTGGGCCAAATCTCAGTGTTTGCAAGGCTGGCCTCTCCTTCCAACTAGAGAGCCAGACTCAAGCCTCAGAGTCTTTGAACTTAACACTGGTACTAGTGAACCAAGCAGTTAGGCAGGCTGGGTAAAGAATCTGGTTCCCTACATCAGATAATGTAGTTCAACCGAGACACACAAGTCTGTAAAAGAAGGCAATACGTAAAGATTCTTTGTAAGGCATGGTATGCAAGACAAACAGTTATAAAACAACAAAGCTATTTTCCTAAAACTTGCTGGTTCCTAATACCCAAAGTTAGCTCTTCTAAGCACGGATAAAGTGTAGATGTTAAGCTATCTGCCACTACGCATGATAGGGACAAGGCTCCATCTCAGCTGGGTTACAGACCCCAGTATCCGTAGGAGGGGTCCGGAACAGAACCCCCGTGGATACAGAGGTCCCACTGTACTCAAAACCACTGTGCTGTGTTTGGAGAACTGTGTCCCCTTCTACAAAGTTCACTCACTTGACACAAACATCAATTTCATTAACAAAGAAGGTGCAATAAAAATAATGCAGTGGGCCCTCAGGATCTTTCACTTCTTTCTTTCTTTCTTTCTTTCTTTCTTTCTTTCTTTCTTTCTTTCTTTCTTTCACTTCTCTGCTCCATTTCCTTGGGTTACTAAAAAGGAAAAGCAGCCTGCATAAACATCAGATTATTTACTCCAGTTACACCCAGATATTTTCCAAAGGTGTCCTACAGGTACAAAATTATGAAGAATCTTTATAATCTCTTGCACCGAAAGGCATGAAAAACCTGCCATGTTCACTGTATAGGGCCCAATCCTACCCAACTTTCCAGTGCCAATGCAGCCACAATGCAACCCCAGGGTAAGGGAACAAATGTTCCCTTGCATTGAGGAGGCCTCCATGACTTCTCCCCCACCACAGGATGCAGCATGTGCCCCGTTGGCATAGCTGCATCAGCACTGGAAAGTTGGTTAGGATTGGGCCCATAGTCAGTTATGCAACACAGGACACATATTAAAGGACTAGAGAGGTAACACGTGAACGGGGAAAGAGAAAAAAGATATGCAATTAAAATAATCATCAACTTAGAGATCAGAAATAGATACTTCTCCAGAGCATAGTGTCTAAATATCCCACACTGTGAAGCGTGCCCACATTTGACAAATGTCTCAATCCGGGGTAAAGTGGGAAAAATGAGAGCAGGGACTTCCTCACAAAGTCAACAAAGGAAAGTGAGACAGATTTAAAAAATGAAAACAAATGTGGATAGTGGCTAAGTATGATGTATTAGAAAACTCTGTTCTAACAGGAACCATATGTGGTGTAAGCTTCATATTACATGGTCTATTTGCAGCTAGTTCAAAGAATTTGATCAGTCAAACTGGTCCACCTCCAAAAACATTACCATCAATTAATATGGATACCCAAGTAATCAACTATTTCAAATTTGGCTCTGCCTCCCTGGTAGTTCAATCTAAGTATTTCCGGTCCTCTATGACTCAGGTAATTATTATTTCTAATGCAATTTATTGAGATTGCCTTTTCAAACTCATCTGACAAAAGGGGTATCTCTCATAGAATCCATCTTCTCCAGCTGTTTCCTTTCAATGGGGTGTGGGTGTGGTACCTCACTGGATGCACACCATTTTGAGCTTCTGAGCTTGTCCGACAGCGACTCTTCTCTTTCACAGAAGGTCAGCGCAGGCTCATCTCATGTTGTCAGCTGAGATATCACAGCTTGTTGGCAGCTTCCGGTTGTCTCGAATCAATCCCATCTGCACATTGTGTTTGTCATTGAAGACTCTGTTTCGTGCCCCATAACCTGCAGAGACTAATTTGCTAGGAGCCCAGGAGCCCTTTTCTCATGGGGTCTGAGTGGTTACTTCATTGCCAGTTTCTAAATGAGCAATGAAAACATATCTGTTTCACCTGGCTTTTAACTGAATTGATTTATTATTATTATTAGCCCCTATATCCCTGGCTGTTTTGTGCTGTTTTACAGCACTAATGCCTTGAAGTTTTAGTGTCTTCCTAAAAGAGTTGAGTCTGGTTTTTTTTAACTTGGGGTAAATGTTTTTTACTTTAGAAACTGCATGGGTGGGTTGGGGGGAAAAAGAGTTGAGTCTGGGTTTTTTTTTTTGTACTTGGGATTTATGTTCTGGTGCATTTTGTTCATGTGTCTTATTGCTGTGTGTTTTAAAGAGATTCTGGTATTTTTGTGCAATTTATGTAAATTAGCTAATTAAGCAGCCAAGCAGTAAGTGGCCAAGTGGCCCAAAAATGCTTTAAATCTTTTTTTCTTGAAACCCAGGGCCAAAAGGAAGGTGCGTCTTATACGCCGATAAATACGGTAATTCTGCCAAATGTCACTTGCCCAGGGGCTCCAGACCTGAATCAAAATATTTAGATAATGTATTATTTTAATAATTTCTTCTGCCTGCTGCAAATGTGCAGAATTTGGCTGTTCAGTTTGCACAATTTTATTTTTTGAAATCCACTAAAACTGAGGTCCACAAGCACCCAAAGAACTTTTTAAAATAAGGGTCTTTGGTTAAGGATTGTCATAAAAAACAACAGACCAGTTGTACTGTATTTTGAACTGTCAATAAGTTCCTTGCGCTCAACTCAAGCTCCAGGGATTGTCCTTCGCTTTCAGTAATGAATCTGGCTTTGTCCCACTGATGACTGACCTCAGTCAGTGAGGAGCATCTGGTTTGAAATTTAACTCTGCTGAACACTAGGCTTGTCCTACCACTGGAAAACCAGCTATGTTGCAACCATAGGAAATCCCCATGTTATTGGCTTGTGTAAAATTCAGTCTGCAGTGTAAAAACAACAATGCTATCTGACAGCAGAAAGCTAGCAAATATTGCCCAATACTTCTCAAGGTTTTAATAGCGCATGACTGAAATTTCTATTACACAACCAGATAGCTTTAGTGCCCCCCCCAAAAACAAATGCAAGCAATTTGTTTTTCCATGTGGTTATTTATTTATTTATTACTATGCCCTTGGTAAGTTTCACATTCAACTTCACACCTATCATTCTCAGTCATTAAAATCTATTTTCATTTGCGCTAAAGCCCAAATCTTGATCAATCTCTGAGTTCTACAAATATATACATATATATATAAATTAAACCAAGAGATTGCTAACTTCAGCTGGCCCAATAATTTATTGGATGGATAGTATATTTTCTGTTTCTTATGCAGGACACTTTCTGAACAGCTCATTTTCTTGTTTCTAAATTCCAAATGCTTGGGGGTTGATAGGGCAAATTAATGAAGTGAATCAGCCTAAACCATATACAGGTGGGTCCCCATATCCACTGATTCGCTATCCATGGTTTCAGTTATTCACGGATCATGGGGACCCCCCCCCCAGGCTTTTACTTTTTTCCCAGTAAGCTTCGTTTCTTCCTTAAACAAACAGGAGAAGCAGCCTTATTACAGGCATGTAGAACAAGACTAAGTATTAAAGAGGCTCTGCAAGGTTAACAGAAACTTGCCTGCAATGGAGGCTGCTTCTCGTTCTACTTGCCTGCAATGGAGGCTGCTTCTCTGTTTGTTTTAAGGAAGAAACAAAGCTTGCTGAAAGAAAAATAAGAGCAGGGGGGGCAAGCATGCCTGCCTGCAGGGGAGGCAGGGTGGGGGGCCCTCAGGAAACCATGGAGTGGGTGTTCGCTCTTATCCACGGTTTCAAGTATCCACGGAGGGGCCTGGAACATATCCCCACCGGATATGGGGGCCCACCTGTACCCCTTTCAGCATGAAAGATGATCCAATAACCACTAAACTGAGAAGTCTAATGAGTTGATATGTTTACTCTCCCCCTGGACAGATGGATGTAGAATTTACTAGAATTCTACTATCACTTCACTTCCCATGGGAAGTCAATCCTCCCTTCCAACATTAAAGCTCTCCCTCCACTCAATAAAGTCTAGTGTCAAAAGTCAGTTAGTAAATTTGTTTGTTTTCTTTTGTTATGGTGGTGTTACTGTATTGTGTTCTCTTAAGCCAATAATGGTTGATTATTATTATTATAGATAACTCAGTACATTCTAACTTTGGACTACGTGAAATGTTGAAATTATCCCAGTTTAAAATAATCTAATTCCTGGCTTAATGTCCATTATTAGGCTTAGCCCAAGCACCTTGTCTTTACCTTCAAAGCCTTCCATGTCATGCCTCTCCCCACCCCTCAACTTTCATAGCTCATGCTACATTCCTGCCTGTAACCCTTTGCTCCTCCAGCTCCACTACTCTTAACCATCCAAAACTCCTGCTCCTCCAAATGACTCAGCCCTTTCTCCCTTGTTGACATATGCTTGAAACTGTGACGTCTCCTCCCTTACTGAATTCAAACTAAAACTAAAACGCCATCTTTTCCACAAAGTCTTTGACACAGTGACTCGGGACCCAATCCTATCCAACTTTCCAGCACCAATGCAGCCGTGCCAACAGGGTGTGCGCTGGATCATGTGGGGGGCAGTCATGGAGGCATCCTCAAGGCCTCACATCCTGTGGGGGAGCTGCATTGCATCTGCATCAGCACTGGAAAGTTGGATAGGATTGGGCCCTAAGCAGTGGTGTACTTAGTGTATCTGACACCGGGGCAGATCAATTTTTAACATTCCCCTCTTCCATCATATTCAAATGAGTCTTCTTCCCTGCCCCCCTCCATTTCTATTTTCCTTCACAACTTGAAGAGCATCTCTAGAGAACCTGAGATACTGGTATTTAATATGTTAATTTCACCAAACAGTCTGAAAACTAAGTGGCTAATCCTAAAATATGGTTATTCAACAACTGCAAAGGGGAGGAACCATCACCCTCTTTATTGTTAGAAGAGATCTTATTTTCCAGTTAGCCATTTATTTAAAGCATTTGTTTAGAGCAGTGGTTCTCAAACTGTGAGTTGCGACCCACCATTGAGAACTTTAGTTGCCCCTGTCCCCTTAAGGGGCGGGGACAGCATGGTGGCTGCGGCGATCCAGGGGATCGCCGCCACCACCGCCGCAAAATTGCCCGAAACCGCCCCTGTTGTACTTACCAGGGCTTGGGGGAGCTTCGGGGAGGCAACCTTTTGCAGGCCTCCCTGATCTTTGGATCACTGCAAAACGAAAACCGGAAGCGCCCAAAGATCATCGTTTTGCTGTGATCTGAAGATCAGGGAGGCCTGCAGAGGGTCGCGCAGGCCTCCCCGAAGCTCCCCCAAGCCCCGGTAAGTGCAGCAACGATCCAGGGGATCGCCGCCGCTGCTGACCCTGCTCCCGCAAACACTCAAAGTCACAACTGCTGGTTTAGAGCATTTGTTTAGAGTCTTAGAGCAGTTAAGAACAACCAGATAACATTAGAAACAGCAGTAAAACGTTTCAGCTAAAGTCAGTGATTAAAAGCTTTATGGAACAGAAGGGTTTTTACTACAAACTTTGTGCAGTAGGCGCCCTAAGTCCTCTTTCTCTACTGTAACTACTTCAGTTCATGCAATTGAGACCACAGCATATTCTTCCCATGCTTATCTCTGCCATCATTTTACTCTCTCTGTGGTCTTCCTCATGTCTATCTAGATTGTGAGATTCTGTTTTGCACATTTCTGAAGAATGCTGCTGGATGGCATTCATATTTGAACTTTCTGAACTCTAATTGTTTTTTCCACTTTCATCTCCACTCTTAATTATTTCACAATTAAAAGGGTCCAAATAATGTATAAAATTATATTAGAACTTCGTAGGAATTAAGAGACAGAAACAAAAGAAGAGATGTTACATTTGCTTTCTTACACACACTATTAATTTCACTCAATAATGAGTTTGCTATAGGCAGGGAAACCATTTCTTATATGGATTTCAGAGAAAATCAAGATTTAGTGAAACAACAAGAGGTCAGCATACATTTCTGAACACAGACCTTGTTTCTAAGCATTAGGTTCTGGTCTAATTTACTATGTCTAGCTACCATGAAAAATGCCAAAAATACCTTTATGGTAACACATTTACAAACATTAGGTAAAGGTAAAGGTATCCCCTGACAATTAAGTCCAGTCGTGTCTGACTCTAGGGTGTGGTGCTCATGTCCATTTCAAAGCCGAAGAGCCAGCGTTGTCTGAAGACGCCTCCGTGGTCATGTTGCCGGCATGACTCTCCTTGCCGCAGCGTGTAGCATGCAGCTGGAACACGGAGCGCTGTTTACCTTCCCGCAAGCGGTACCTATTTATCTACTCGCATTGACATGCTTTGGAACTGCTAGGTTGGCAGGAGCTGGCCAAGCAACAAGCGCTCACCCCGTCGCGGGAATCGAACTGCCGACCTTTCGATCGACAGCTTATGGTTCAGTGGTTTAACCCGCTGCGCCACCCACTGGCCTTTACAAACATTAGGCTACACGAAAAACTATTTTATGGCTACTAGCCAACGGCAACATTTAAGCTTCATAGGAGGAAGCAGTTTAGACACCAATAAGAAGCCTTCCCCCCTAAAGGATGGTGTCATGGAAACCAGCAGTTGTTCCTAAACAGTGTCATGAAATTATATACAATAGTGTCAGAGGTAGCCTCAGCTAGCCAGATGTTAAATGAATTAAAGAAGATTGATTTCTTTCTTCATCTCTTTCAATTAAATGAAATGAGACTGCTTCTCAGAAATTTAGTACAGTATCTCCTTTTGGTTCATCCAGTTCTATACAGGCTTCCCTGTGTCATAAAATGTCAGCCAGAATGGTCTTTATATTCAATATGGTGAAATCATATATTTTTGTGCATCTGATTTGACACGCTTATTATAAGCAGATTATTGTCTTTAAAAAATTGACGCAGTTCAGGTACAAGCAAACATGAGCCTTGGACTCATACTCACTGCTCCCCTTTTCTCCTCCTTCATGCATGACAGGAGGAAGTTTAAGGTTTCAGTCCATGGTTTGTAACAAACTGCAGTTTCTCATTTTGTCTGAATGAATGGAAGCTTTAAACTTCCTAATCTAGTCCCTGGCATAGACTTCCATAGAAAAGTCAAAACTCCTCAAGTATTTTGTGTTGTTTTTTCCTCTTTGACATGTGCTTTCATAAGTACCTTAATCAGTTTTGATTTTTCTACAGGCATTTATGCCAGGGACTATATGAAGGAAGAGGGAAATGCGCAGGTGCCCAGGGTTTGCACCTTCTCATAACAACAAACCATAGGCTGCCATTACCGTGCATCTAAACAGAGTAATTGCATTTTTTAGGAATGGCAACTAGAATCTGAAACTGTGATTTGAAACTGGCTTGAAAAGTACAGTGTACGCTAACTATGGTTTGCTGTTACACCTGAATTCCCAGAGTACTAACAATCCACAGTTAGGGCCACGGCTTCTCTTCACAAGGATTGGTGCCCCACAGAAATGGGAGCAACCAATGAAGCTGAGTCTTGAGCAGATGGGAAATGCGTCAGTCACAATCTCTCAACCTCACCTACCTCACAAGGTTCTTGTGACAACAAAAGGAGGGGAGGAACTATGTACACCACCCTGAGCTTCTTGGAGGAAGGATGGTACAAAATGTGAAAAATAAAGGGGGGTAGGAAATGGATGGGGGGGCTGTAATAAGCTGAGTCTACTGCGGCTCACCATCTGTCAGCAATTGCAGCTTCTCTTTGTCATCCTGCCCTCAGTGTGGGGGATGGAATGGGACACCAGGTCGAAGAGGGCGAAGTCCTTTTCCCAGGGTGCATCCTTGGGAAGGCTCAAGACCCATGGGAGAGTGTTCTGGGAGGAGGTCGCCTGAGGCACTTCCTCTGAAGACTCCATTCCCCACTACCCTTGATAAGATGGAAAAGGAAGGGTCCGGAGGGGAAAAGAAGAAGGTGGCTACTGCTGGCAAATCAAACTTGGCAAGAGCCAAGTAAAGACCCTGTTTCCTGGCAGCCAGGTAGGGTCACAGTCAAGGAATCAAGGGGAAGCCCCTTCCCTTAAAGCTTGACCTGCATAATATAATCCTGCCTGGCTAGCAAGAGGAGGAATTTCCCAGCAGCTAAGACTGACTCACACCAGAACCACAGGAGAATGCTGCATTTTGACTTAGCCATAAATAATTTATCTTCATTTTTAACTTGGTTGTATATATTTCAAGCTAATTATTTTAACAATGAAAAAGCAACTTCCCCCAACGTTTGTCCTTTTGGGAAACATGTACTGTTTGTCATAGCTTGCACAAGAGCATGAATTCTATTGTTACCACTCAAAACCCTATAAGCCTTCAAAATGTTCCTGTGAAAAGTTCTATAAAGCTACACATAAACAATGCTACAGCAAGAGTATCACTATCTTCATCTAATACAGTACAGGTGGGCCCCCATATCCATGGATTCGCTATCCACGGTTTCAGTTATCCACGGATCGCAGGGACCCCCCCAGGGTTTTACTTTTTTCCCCAGTAAGCTTCGTTTCTTCCTTAAACAAACAGGAGAAGCAGTCTTTGGCTGTTTATTGCAGGCAAGTAGAATGAGACTAAGTCCTAGAGAGGCTGTGCAAGGTTAACAGAAACCTTGCAGAGCCTCTCTAGGACTTAGTCTCGTTCTACTTGCCTGCAATGGAGGCTGCTTCTCTGTTTGTTTTAAGGAATAAACAAAGCTTGCTGAAAGAAAAACAAGAGCTGGGGCGCGCGCACGCCTGCCCGAAGGGGAGGCAGGGCAGGGGCCCCTCAGGAAACCATGGAAGGGGGTTCACTCTTATCCACGGTTTCAAGTATCCACGGAGGGGCCTGGAACATATCCCCAGCGGATATGGGGGGAGTACTGTATATAGAAGATGAATGAGAGATTGTGTAAGTAGAATAGGTAGCACTGTGTCAAATCCCTGTCAGTCACAAAGCTTACTTGGTAGTCAAAGGGGATCATTATTTTCCAGGCTAATCTAACTTCACATGATTCCTGAGGGGATAAATGAGAACAGAAAGGATCTGAAGAACCAAAAAGTGCAGTAGAAAGGAAAAATTATGCTTATATCAGGGGTCTTGAAATTGAGAAGCCTGACTCCTAGCGCCACCAAGGGACATCCCAGGCAGAGGAATTTCTAACTACCGGTATATCTCTGCTGTGCTGCAGTGTCAATTGCCAGAGCCAGTACTGCAGTTCTTCAGCTCAGATGACCTGAGGAACTAATAGGGGCATGGTTAATTCTATAAAGCAGGTGCTGCAGGCTTGAGTCCTCAGTCTGAGCAACTTTTCTGACCTGGCAGGAATACAGATTTGCCTTGACCATTACTTGATCAAGAGCCTGTCTTCAATCAGATATCTTGCTGCTGGACCTCCGATTCTGGCCCACCTAAATTGGTACCTGGCCAGCAGCATTTGGTGTCTTATCTGGTGTCTTATCTTTGTCCGTTTGTGTTGAAAGTGGACTCCAGCCTGTCATGACCCTTCTAGGCCCAGACACTGCCTTAGCCAAAGAGGAACCCAAGCACTTAATACAACCAAGTTCTATCTTAAAACAACATAGTCCATACTAGCATGAGTTTTAAATATAATTTTTTAAATAAACAAGCAAACAAACAAATTTCTCACTTCAGCTCTCCCCCAAACAAGCTGGAATCTGAAAAATCATTCATATAAAAAAACAAACACAAATTTAATGCGCCTGTATTATTTGGGATGGAGCATCAGTTTAAAGCAGGCCAAAGCTCTGCACATATTTACAGTATTTTTCGCTCTATAAGACGCACCCCCCCAAAAAATAGGGGGAAACGTCTGTGCGTCTTATGGACCGAATGCTGTAAAAAAAATTTAAAATTACATACCGGGGCTTGTGGGGGCTTCAGGGAGGCCTGCGCGACCCTCTGCAGGCCTCCCCGATCTTCAGTTTGGCAAAAAAAACGGCGGTTTTCGGTCATTTCCAGTTTTTGCGAAAACAGAGGGTCGCGCAGGCCTCCCCGATCTTCAGTTCGGCAAAAAACGGCGATTTTCAGGCATTCGGAAATGACCAAAAATCGCCTTTTTTGGCGTATTGATACATGCAAATGAATTCTATTAGAGAGCAGGCTATATGTCAGTAAAAGATTCTCCAGTTTTGTATTTTGAAATTTATCAAAACTGAGATCCTTGAAAATGTTATGGGCTATCTAACTTCCCTGCAACAGGTTGTTGGAACAAAAAAAAAATCTGTATAATTTGGCTGGCATCAAAACAGGAAATATGTGAACCTGTCACTGTAAGCAGTCTCAAAGGGCAAACTGCTTTGCTGGAGCTAATTAACCTTAGGAAATAATTATATACAAATATGCAAATGTTGTTTAGATAATTCCATGTGTTATCAGCTCAGGTAGTCCATCATAACTGCAGACCTTGCAGTGTCTAGGTATTAGAATCTGGTATAGTTGATAAGGGTTTGCTTTCTGCCTGCCTTCAGCTTGGTATTTAAGAATTAATGATGGCAATATTCCATTCATGGCTTTAACCTGTGTTTTGAAAGCTCCAGAAACACTGTATATACTGTATGCACACTGTTTATCTGTGTATATTAGTGGCTTTATTCATTATAATGTTATATGGCTTGCCAATCTTACTGTCAAATGATCCTGTAAATTTTTTAAAATACATAAAAATTAGGATGACTTGTTACATTGTATTTGACTGTAAGCCCCAATTGAAGTAAGGTAAGTAAGGAGGTGGCGTCTTGCGGGTGTAATGATTCCGGAGGGGTTCACTTCGCGCACGCGCTGAACGCGACTGCAACCCCTCCGGAAACAACCAAGTAAATGGCCAAGCGGCTGGAAAAATGTTTAAAAAAATGTTAAAAGCAAGATATATTTCCTCCCCCCCTATTTTTAGCTCCATAATACATATGCATCCTATGGTCCAGTGCGTCTTATGGAGCGAAAATACGGTAATTTATTTAATTATTTAAGTGTGTGTGTGTGTGTGTGTGTGTGTGTGTGTGTGTGTATAATCAGCTCTCTCAATAGACTCAAGGTGGTTTACATAGGCAAGCTGAACATAAATTCATTTTTCAATGAGATATTTACAAGTATTGCTTCATGAGAAAACTCATAGAACCTTAATTTCTCCAGATGTTTTCCTTCATTAATGCAGTCGTCATCCTTGAGTGATATGCAAATTTTCATGGCTTGCTACAATAGACAATGAAACAATTCTTATGGGATTTCCAGCCATGTATAATTCTTAACTGAAGAAATTGTTGATCTGAAACTTGCCTGTAGATATTCTTCTTCAAACATCTCTGCCTGCATACATCGTGGCAGAGACGTTTGAAGAAGAATTTCTACAGGCAAGTTTCAGATCAACAATTTCTTTATTTCTTCAGTTAAGAATTATACATGGCTGGAAATCCCATAAAAATTGTTTCATTGTCTACAGTCGTCATCCTGGCTGCCAGCTCTTGCACTTTCCAAGCTCGCGCAGGCACCTGCAGCCAAGCTTCAGACGGGCTTCTCAAGGATGTTTTCTGGTTTTTTGCCAGCTGACTCCTTCAAACTCCACTCCTCCACACAAATAAACCAGAAGACTCTTGGTCTCCCATCCACCACCTGATCCTGCTTAGCTTTTTCAGGCAAGGCGACTGCTCAACCTCCAGACCACACCTCCTGCCCCCCCCCACACCACTTAAGAGAAGCATATTTTATCTGACCCAGGCACCTGACAATTTATAAGTGGGGCTCATGTGGGAAAGTGTCAATTTGATAGGGTGCCTCTATTTCTTTTGAAAACCTGGAGATTTCAGACTTTACCTACCTCTGGAAAAATGTCTCAAGGACAATTCCCATGCTCAGACTCTACTGGTGTCCAAATAGGACAAAATAAATGAGGCCACCAGTTTTTAAGATCAGATTACACACAAACACCACTTGTTGTAGAAGTTAATCTACTGCTATACTTATAGTGCACAACTGTGTTCCAACAATGTCAAAGTTGTGTGCAATGAAGACAAAGGTAAACATTTTCTAGCAATGTAATCTAACTTTGTGTATGTAAAGAGTATAATGTCAGAATCTCAAATCAAATTAGAAAAGCCTGATGTCATTCCATGACCAGACATCTGAACTTTTCCCTCCATCCTTTATGTGTGAATAGAAATAACAGAATAACAAAGAAAAATTAAAAAGGGGGATTGCAATGTCTGATCATGGAATTACATCAATCTTTTCTACAGATATTGCAATTTTGAGGAGGATAGGCAGAACCAGAATCTATCTTCTAGTCTCACGCTTTCTTAAAACTGCAAAACTAATATAATGCAGACAAAACTTTCGGACTGTCGTGCCTGATTTCAGTTAGGATGTTTTCTAGCGAAAATGTAAAATGAAGTAAGTCCAGCTGAACTTCTTCATAAAAGAGCTGAACACTCTTCATAAAGCCTGTCTGCTGGAACACAAACAAAATGCAACAGGCAAACCAACGAAATAAAGCTAGTGATTAGAACTGCTTTTCAAGTAAAACTTGAACCCACTGGTATAACACAGCTCACATAAAGGACTGAGGGTTGATAGCAACAACAAGCCTTTGGATACAAGGACTGTGACAAACACCACTTCCATCAGATACCGTAGTTTACTAGTTATGTTTGAGGAGTTGTGTTTGTTTTCTTCCTTTTTACTATGTGTTATTAACATAAGATACATTTGGCTGTACATTACCACTTTTGATTAAAATATATATTATGAGGACATTGCCTCTGTTATACAGCTCCATTCATGACATAGGTCTCTATGATTCAATTCTCAAATAGTTCTCCTATCTAACGGTTTGTTCAACGCTTTCGCAGGGGGGATACTCATCCTCCATTTCCTTCTCTACTCTGGAACCCCCCTCAGGATTCTGTTCTGGTCCCTTGTTATCCTCTCCCTACTTGTTGTTCCTAGATGACCCGATCAAATCCCATAACTTTCAGTACTACCTATATGCGAACAATAGCCAACTATACCCCAGAACGTTCTGCCCTCATCCAATCCCACATCTCCAACTGACTGTTTGGTATTCCAGCCTGGATGTTTCACCATTATCTCAAGCTCCATAAACCAAAGCGTTTTCTCACTCTATGTAAAGCACCATGCATACTGATGGTGTAATAATAATGTATGCATTCACCCTCCTGCAGTAGTACTGCAGTACTGGGCACTCCCAGATCATCCACTAGGACCACGAACATGACAGACCTACCAAGTTCCAAGTTTTCAGGAGGAACGTAAAATAATGTTTGAGAATTCAGTGGACAGAGTCATTTCTCAAGCACAGGTTCTCAATATTCACTTTCTTTTATGAGATCTTTGTTGAAAGATCTGGCTTAAAGATAACAAGGAAGAAGTAAGCAACACCATACAACCATGGGTTCAACCCCTAAAATTTAAAAAATGAATGTTGCTTAATGTGAATTCCTTAGCTTCTATGTAATAGTGCTCCATTTGCGTTCTAGCATTCAGGCTGTAAAATGGAATCTTACTTGATGTCTGTGAAATGCATTTACTTGATGGGTGCTAAACCAAAACAAACATTTTACAATTGGAAACTACTGCCATGAACTTGCCAACGCCAAGTTATTTACTGGTCTATGGGAAGAGAATGCAAATAACCAAAAGGTAGGATTAAACTGGGGAATTACAAACTCTGGGGTTTGCACTGGTGAGTACAGGGGTTATTCAAAAAGAATGGTGCAGAAGTAAAGCTGATTTATTCTTAAACGAACTGACATATCACAACCATTACGACATGAAAAGACAGAAAAACTGTCCAGGTTTCACAAGCACATAACAAGTGTTTGATGTGGGCACCTGTGTAGCTACAATGGGGCAAGGGGGGGCAATGCAGGGTCTCGTGAGGAGACCACGGCTGTTTGCCCCATTGTAGCTACGCAAGTAGCTGATTGTAATGTGCAAATGTTTAAGAAAGCCCTGTGTCCTTTTCCCAAACCGGGACTGGCTCTATTGCACCTATATTGAGAAGATGTGCTATGGCCATTTTCATTGCCGGATGTTTGCAATGAGATCTGGACTTGGGAACTTTCCAGAGACAATCCCTTGGGGTTCTGATAAACTCCAGGGAGTAGCCGTTGGTCACCGTCTCCAGGACCCACTCATCCAAGGTTATATTGCCCCAATGATGCACAAAGTCCTGGGTAGGACCAGGACAAATGGTTTTAAATTACAAGGGAGGTATTGCTTAAATGTAAGGAAGAATATTTAATGAAGAACTGTTCGGCAGTGGAACTGCTTGCTTCGGAAGGTGATAGACTCTCCATTAAGCAGAGGCTGGATAGCCATCTATTGGGGATGCTGTAGTTGTTGACAACCAGCATTGGCAGGGGGTTGGACTTGATGATCTGGGAGGTCCCTTCCAACTCTGTGATTCTGTGACTATGAACTGAGACTACGCATATATAAACTCAATGGTTTAATTGTTCCATTTTGAGGAAATATGTGCTATGGTACAAACAGGCCACACACAGTCAGTTGTTAACTTGACTGTTTCTAAAATGAGTCTTGTAGAATCTCTAATCCTAATATTTTCTCTGCTTGCTGTTTAAAATACTACCGTATTCATTGGTGTATAAGACGCACTTTTTGTCTACATTTGTGACCCAAAATAGTAGGGTGCGTTTTATACGCCAATACTAAAAAATCCCTTTTCCCCCCTTGCCCGTTTTAAAGCATTTTCGGGCTTACCGCGTTTTTCTGGAGCCAGAGAGCTCCCTTGTGCTTTCTTTCCTAACTAATCTATCCAATCTACAACTGTTTGTCGGCTTTAATTTATGCACGTGCATGAGTTGAGCTTCTCAGCAGCCAGCAGAGGGCGCTGTGCTCAGTTCAGTTCAGCTGAGCTGCAGAGGGCCTACTCTTCCCAGCTCTCCTCGGAAGGGTAAGCTTCTGAACTGGGCCTAGTTGGGGAGGCTTTGGAAACTGCATAGGTGGGGTGGGGTAAGAGTTGAGTCTGGGGTTTTTTTGTGTACTTTTATGTTGTTTACTTTGGAAACTGTGCATGGGTGAGTTGGGGGGGGAAAAGAGTTGAGTCTGGGTTTCTTTTTTTGTACCTGGGATTTATGTTCTGGTGCATTTTGTTCATGTGTCTTATTGCTGTGTGTTTTAAAAGAGATCCTGGTATTTTTGTGCAATTTATGTAAATTAGCTAATTAAGCAGCCAAGCAGTAAGTGGCCAAGTGGCCCAAAAATGCTTTAAATCTTTTTTTCCTGAAACCCAGGGCCAAAAGGAAGGTGCGTCTTATACGCCCGTGCGTTTTATACGCCGATAAATACGGGTATTTTAAATTATGTACAGCGCAATCCGACTTAACTTTTTTGCCGGTGTAACCAGCAGCCCAGCGAGAACAGGAGGCCCCAGAATGGAAAAGGGATTCAAATCCCCTTTGAATTCCTCTTTTGGAGGGGATTTGAATCCCTTTTCTGTATGTTAGTATATGTTAGTATAGGTTATGTTATATATACTATAACATATATATGTATATGTTATAGTATAGGTATGTTAGTATATGTTAGTATAGGGTATGTTAGTATAGGTTTGTTTGTCCTCAAAGTGGAGGGCTTCCAAATGACACAGGCAATGCACATGTTGTTGCCTTTGATTGAAGGTAAGCTTTGTCTTTAAGAAAAATAATCTTCTGTTCTCAATGAAGGACTAGCCCTATAGCATCACATGTACTCGCTGTGATTAATGTTCTCAGATCTGACAAGCTCTTGCCACTCAAGTCTAATTTTGATTTTAGTCAACGAAGACCAAAGGTCTTCACTGCCCATGTGGTAAGATTATGAATGTTTGTACTTTATCTGTCAGTAAAGCACAACACTTCGTTTAGTTTTCCTTTCCCAGAGTTGGATAAGACATTTCAGTCTCTCAACATATTTGTCTTAAGTAAATGAGACAGAGTAAACAAATCTGGCAGATTAACTTTTTAAACAAAGAATGATGGAGTGTTACCTGCCAAGATTAGCTCACCATGAAAATGGCAAGAACTGCACAGTATTTACAATATCCTTTGCAGAATGATCTCTTTATTCCTTAGTGCGCTCAGTACATTTTATGTATTCTCTCAGCTGTCTTAGTAGCAACAGTTCCTTCCTTTTGTGTTGCCAGCCAATAAAAAACTTAACCTTGCCCTCTTCCAGCCCAGCAGGAAGTGGGAGGAGGTGCTACGATGTACACAATACCTTGTAAACCAGGGATGATGTGATGTGGATGATCCAGTGCCAGTACCGGTCTTCCAGCACTGTTGACTCAAGGAGTACGATCATGCCAGTAACTGATCAAGGCTGTTATTTGATCCTTCATGTTTGAACAGCCCTGAAGTTCTGCAGTACAGTTGCCTAACTATCCATGCTGTGATCCATGGCACGTACACTCTTAGAGGTAAAAGTACTGGATATCTGGCTCACACAGCAGGCACAGAAATGGCTGCGACTCCTGTCTGCTCTCTGCTTACTGCTGGAGAGAATTATGATTACTTTGCAAGTCCCTTAAGGCTTGTTCAAGATTGGCCTCAATGCTAAAACTGATAAATTGCTATCTATTCCTGTGTCTGTTTTTATAATACCTTCAGTTGCCAATAAACAAACTAGCATGATTGCTCTTAAGTCTTGTTTACAACAGGGGTAGCCACCCTTCCACCATTAGGGCCTCTGCGTTCTTAAGGGTTGTGTAGAAGACAGAATCTTGGCAACTGCAAGTGCTGATGGTGCTGCTAAAGCAGTTGCACTTGCTGAAATGCCCTCACCTATAAAACCATTAAAGGGCCTGGAGCATTCATGTTGAAAGATTGGCCACTCATTTTAGGAGAAGGGTGATTTGACGCTTCGTTCTTACTTTTGCAGAAGTCTGTGAGCAGTTATGCACATGCACATCTGGGAACTTCAATAAGACATAATCATGTGCATCTTGTTACAAAATTATATCCGTAGGATACATTCATATGGTGAATTTGCAAGTGATATATGTTTGATACCTGCAATCTACATATGATTGGTGTGAATGCAAATGGACAGGCACGATCAATGCAAGTGGCACAGCAACTGTGTCTCAAAAACCATAATGGTATTGCTAATCTCTTGTGGTAGTTGTGATGTATTCCACTTTCGGTTGCCTTTTTTTCTAACAGGCATTTTACACTATTACTATGCGGTGCCGGAGGGAAGGAGCAGGTGGCAGGACCGCACAGTTCTTCAATAAGGTGAGGTGAGGTGAGGTGGGGCCCCCTCCTTGACCCACCCCACCCAACCACGGACTTGAGTTCTTACTACCCCAGAAGCATGTATCTTGTAAAATGTGCAAAGTTAGTGATACAACAATTTTGCACTTTTAGGATAGTGTCACTAGGTCCATAATATATCCAAAATGTAACCAAATACACTGTACCATTTGTTTTTGTGAATAAAACACCTGGGGTAGAATTTTAACCCCCAACCTGAATGTCAATTTCCCATGGGTGAAAATTCTACCCAGGCTATATTTTCAATGGAACTTTTTTTTTAAGACATAAAGTTGATACCAAATGATCTCTCAAAGGATGGATAAAGTCACATAGCTTCATGCACTAGTATTAGAAATGCAAAACAACAGCAGTAAATGTTAAGTTGGTTCGAACAAACAAAAACCACAGGACTTTATTTCAGTCATACTTGAAAAACGTATCTCTATAAAATGCAT
Organism: Plestiodon gilberti rubricaudatus; assembly: GCA_026170595.1. NCBI lineage: Eukaryota > Metazoa > Chordata > Lepidosauria > Squamata > Scincidae > Plestiodon > Plestiodon gilberti. Next base: position 256,972,588 of record JANXHW010000001.1, on the reverse strand, counting down.
TGTACCACCTGAAAAGCATCTCTGGAAAATTGTACCACCTGAAAAGCATCTCTGGAAAAAATATTACATGAAAAAAAATTCTCTGGGAAAAAAATGTACTAGATGTTTAGCTAGTTTAGCCTGATTCAAAGCACAATCATTTTCTGTCTATAAAGTCCAAGCATTTTTTAAAAAATATTTCAGGTGGAAATTGTGCCATGTTCAAAACTGTTGCGATTCAACCATGAAAAGAAAATACAAGCAGTGTGAATAACTCAACAGTAGAAATAACCAGTCATAAAACCACGGGGCACACAACAATGTTCCAATGTGATTCTACAAGAACATCATATGCATAATTCATAGATCTGAATGATCCCTTCAAAAATTATCTTACTTGCAGAGTTGAATTGTTTACAGAATTAATCTAATCACAACAGGAGTAAAACCAATGTTCTTGGGAAGAACCACCTCTCTTTATGAATCTTCTCATCACCTTGAGATCATCAGGCTGAGCCCCTGGAAACATGCTGTCCGTGGAAACTTGGCTGGTGGTTAACGTGTGAGAGGGCTTTCCTTGCTGGAAGAATGTGTACAGCCCCCATCTTGGCTATTTTGCAACAAAACAAAATGAAACATTCTTGTTTCAACAGACATTTGGTCTAGCATAGCTGTATATTGCAGCTCCCTTCTGCAGAGGCGTAGCCAGGCGCCCCTGCTACTGTGGCGGAAAAGCCCGCCGCCCCATTATGCAAATTAAATAATTAATTGGAAACATCGTCGCTCTGCGCATGCGTTAACTCTGCAGCGCGCTCCTGGGCGCTTTGCAGAGTTCATGCCGGGGAGTAGAGCTGCAGAGGGACGATCTGCGCCCCTGATCGTCGCTGGAGGGTCCTAGAACTACAGATAAGTTTGCGCAAAGCACACATACCCTTTTAGAAGCCCCGTTAGCATTAAAAACCTTTAAAAAAAACTTTTAAAAAACCCGAAAAAGGGAAAAAACACACAAAAGTTAAGGAGGCTCCCGCCCCCCACGGAGCCTTTCCGCCCCAATGCCCTGGGGCCCACCGCACCACCGCCCCATATCAGACGACGCCTCTGCCCTTCTGTTGTCAGACAGAATCTCAGACAATATATTATAATTGTCAGACAATATCTCTGTTTATTGTTAGTTCTTGTTGTTAGATTTTTTGCAATTGTACTCTTTTATTATGACTGTGAGCTGTCTTAAGTCCCTTTTATAAATAAAATATTTAACGTTAACATTTTGCACTGGGGAAAAATGGATTATTTCACTCTTTACTAGGATATATTTATTCAGTTTTATCTGTAAGTTGTTAACGTATCAGGTGATGGAAAGAGTTGTCAATTAACCATAATTCTATACTTGGGCCTAATTTTGTGTTGAATATGAAAATCATGGCTATTTCCTAGTCATGTGCTAGTGCATTTAGGAAGACTGTAATAAACCCATATGCTTATGGTTCTTGGCAAGCAGGCACCATCTTGTTAAATGTCTCTAAAATCCAGTATCTTGGTGAAGGTAACAGTTACTGTTTACTGTAGCTGTGGTTGTTAGGGGTTACAATGAAGGTTCTGTTATTCCATGACATCAGCTGCATTCCAAGAGGAATGTGTGTCAGTGAATTTCAGTAATGGCTCGTCTCACCACACTGAATAACCAGCCAAGCTTGGCTGCACCTGCAGGCCAGCTGAGCAGAGGAAAAACTGAAGTATACAGATTAAGTGGGATTTCTGATTTGGTTCCTAATGAATCAAAATTCCTCTGGCGGGAAGTGGAGGGAGTTACTCTTTGGTTCTTTCAGTTCTCAAAAATGTTAAAGTGACATAGATCTGTCCAAAGGAGAGATGCTTCAAGGATCATTATTAAAAGTTGCCATTAAGCACTTGCTTGGTTGCCACTGGCAATCTGGAACAGACGTCCCAGAGAGTGACAGTGGTGGAGGTTTTGTACTCTTTTTTTGCAGTTTTATCAGCACAATAACTTTCCCAGAGGTCAGGAAATGACCTGAGTCCTATCCTGCATAGCCACCACAGAAAATCAGTGGGGGCCATAGACCAGGGCCTATGAAGTTTACATTAGTTTAAAAATAAGGAGTTTATTGGCACATGGAGTACTTTGGCTGCAAAGGACCAGACCATCAAGCCCGTGGCTCCCTTTCCTGCTCTGAAGCAGGAAAGGAAGACAGAGGGGCATCCTTGGCCCAACTTGCAGTCCCCACCCCCGGGGGGGGGGCAGCCACGAAAGGCACATGAGCAGAAAGAAGTAGATTAGGTGTTGAAGACTCTGCTTGTAGCCAAATCAAGGCTCTGCTAACTACTACCCATGCAGGGCTGACCTGGGGGCCAAAAGGAGGGCCTTCCCCTTGGTGCTATTCTGCATGTTACCCTGTCTGGTTACCAAGAGGAGGGGCTTCCCAGAAACACAACTGACCAACCCCATAAAAATGTAATCAGAGAAATAAAATGAGCATTTAAGAGCTCAATTATGTATTCAGCAAAATCACATGATGGAATCTATTTATGTAAAAGATTTATATACCGCCTTTCCTATGCTCAAGGCAGTGTACAATAAAGAACAAAAATACATAAAATGGTTAAATGGCTTTCTCAAATGGTATCACTTTCGACTGCAAGGGGTAGAGGGAATCATATTTTTGGAAAAAGTAGGAAAAAACACTTTTCCTAAATTGTACCAATTTAAGCTACAAGTAGAAGAGTTACATGTAGCCTATAGGTAGTTCTTACACCAGATAAAAGAACTGGGCCTAGACATTCTCCTGGCATGCTAAAGGAAGTTTACAGCAAGGGCAACCAGAAATTCCTCCACCTGCAGCCTGAAGTGGTGCAGGCCAGGAAAAAAAAAAACGTTTGTTCTGCTACACTGCAGTAGTTGCACTGGTGTATAAGGGAGTATGCCATATATCAGGGGTGGCCAAACTGCAGCTCCTAGCTACATGCAGCTCTTTGACCTATAATGTGCAGCTCTCGGAAATATGTTGGCTGAGCTCCTTTTTGCATCACAATTAATATAAAAAGGTAAATAAGAAGTTTCCAAGCTTTATAATTATTTACCAGGCATAAACTGAAATCCACTGGATTAAAACATAAGTTTAATGTTCATGGTGAGTTAATATATTTAAGAATTTAAATGCTTAAATATTGCGGCTCTCAAACATCTGGAGTTTATCGTATGTAGCTCTTACATTAAGCAAGTTTGGCCACCCCTGCCATATATTATACTGCTCAGAATGGCATTTCTGAGGTACAGGATTGGGCTTCCTGGATGTTATGTCAGCTACAAAGTTGCCTGGAAAGCAGACCACAGCCATTTATGCTACAATAACATCCAGGTTATGCTACTGTAATGTGGTCTTACTTGGTGATGCCCCTGAAAAATTATCAGAAACTGCACTTAGTTTAAAATGCAAACTTCTAACTGCGGCTCACTGTAAGGCGCATAAGACTTCTGATATTGTTTTATTCTCCAGTGGTTCCAGGGTGGTTCCGTCTCTGGCATCTGGGAAGCTCCTCTCTCCTTCCCAGACAGGCAAGATCAGAAGAAGATCAAGATCTTGCTCGGTGGGAGGGGCTCCCTGGAATCCCCGGACTGACCTTGCCTCATGGCTAGGTAATAGGTCACCAGCTTGCTCCGAGTAGAACCCTTCTCCTGATCACCATTTTGAACAAAGGAAAAATGTTTCTTCAGCAACTTCGCCACAGCGCCAAGCCAACTCAGTCCCTCACAAAGGACATTGGCTTTCTGCGCATGGAGACAAGCATGGCAAGCCAGTGGCTCACGGGAGGCAGGCAGAAGACACCATCGCTTCTGTACTCCGTGTGTGGCGGGAAGGAACGAGCATCTGACCCTGCCTGCCTGGGAGAGAGGAGCTTCCCAGATGCCAGCAACTGAGCCACCCTGGAACCACTGATAAGGGGAATTAACAGGTAAGCTTGAATTTCCTCATTCTCCGATGTTTTCTTATTTGTAAACTGCCTTGGAGAACTTTGGGACGAAAACTGTGGGATATGAAAGTAAACAAATCGAGAAAACAAATAAAACATGACTCTATTCCTGCAATATAGGTCTTTTTATCCATTTGTTAATAAACTGCAACACTAGGCTACACTGTAGCAATTAGATGCAAAAACAGGGGGAAATGACCTCTGCTGTGACCTATGGGACAGCAGTCCCAATTATCTAAGTGGACATAAAGACTAAACATAAATTCAGAATACTCACATTTATTTACATGTGTTTGTGCATTCAGCATATTACTTTACAATCCTCCATCTATTCATTGCACTCTTTTTTTCTTAGCTTAGATCTCTGACTTCAAAGTGGCCTGGCAGATATTTCAGTGCTACTGAGATAATGCAATTGCACCAAACAAAACACACTGATGAGAAAAATACAAAAACAAAAGCTGCTGTGCCTGCTCCTTCTCCAGGCTTGCTGTTAATAAAACACAGCTGGGAGTACAGCTGTCAGCTTTTATTTCTCAAGCCTACACTAAAAAACAACAGCTATAACTCAGTCATGACAATTACTTATTAATTACAGAGTTCTGAACTGGGGACATCAAGTACAATTAAAAAGTAATCTACAGATTTCTTAATCACATTTTAAATCTGCTTTCATTGGCCACAGCCTATCAATAAACTATCTGACAAAAGATGTTTTCGCAGTTTCTGTAGAAAATGATTTTTTATGTCTTTTCGTTCATCCTGTATGCAAGGTGGGATGCAGCATATTTGAATTTGAAATTAAACCCGGACAAGACAGAGGTCCTCCTGAACTAGAAGACTGCAATGCAGGTATTAGAAACACAACTTGCTCTGGATGGGGTAGCACACTCTCTGAAAGAGCAGGTGCACAGTCTGGGCGTCCTCCTGGAGCAGATGTCCTTGGATTACCAGGTGGCAGCTGTGGTGAGGGAGGGGGACCTTTGCCCAGCTTCGGCTAATGCACCGGCTGCAGCCGTACCTGAGTCCATCAGAGCTGGCTACAGTGGTCCCTGGCCCTGCGCTAGTGACATTTTGTTTAGACCATCTTAATTAACACACTATGTGGTGCTGCCCTTGAAGATGGCCTAGAAGCTGCAATTAGTGCAGAATGCAGCAGCCCATGTGGTCACTGGGCCTCAGCAGTTTGATTCTGCCACGCCGCTGCTCTGGTGGCTACACTGGTTGCTCATTCAGATTCAATTGTGAGGCCAATTCAAGGTGCGGGTTGATTACCTTCAAAGCCCTATACAGCATGAGACCAGGATAGCTGAAGGACTGCCTTCTCCCACATAATGCTATCCATCCCCTAAGATCATCAGAGCAAGTACCCTGCTTAGGATACCACCGCCATCTGAGGCTAAGCGGATGGCGGCAAGGTCCAGGGCCTTCTCTGTTGTGGCACCAAGTCTACAGAATGAGATTCCAGAAACTCTTAGGACAGCCCCCTCTTTAGACAGTTTTCAGCAAGGTTTAAAAATGCATCTATTTTGCTTAGACTTTGAGGGATGATGCCCTGGGGGCCCCATTTTAAGTCACTAGTTATTCGCCTTTGTTTTAATGCTGCTCTTATAGTTTTCTAATAATCCATTCACATGATATTGTTTTCAATTGGTTTTAAAATACCGGTACCTATTTTATTGCATTTTATTTTTTATTGTTTTAAATAATTATATTGCATTTTATATTGTTTTCGCTATTTCAAATTATGTTGTAAGCCATTTTGAGCTGTGGAAAAGCAACAAAGAAATATTTTAAATAAATCAATAATGAGGTGATATCATTAAGATTTAAAATGGCTACCATTATTGTTCACTTGTGAAAGACTTGATCTGGAATATTAGCAATGCTGCAGGAAAATAAAACCTTTCGGATTCTCTCTTCTACTGAGAGTATGGCTTCATCTGTAGTTCACCTAAGACACAGATAAATCCATTTGGAATTCAAGTGGCACACTGCCTGTCTTACCCTCATGTAAACTTAGCAGGCACCACAACAGATTGCTTAGATCAACTTATTTGATGACAGGCTATAAGAAAAGCCCACTCCTTATCTAAAAAAGAAGTTCTTTGAAGGAGAGTAACATCACAATCTCATGTGGATAAAGAAGCCATGAGTATGCTGAAAATATGCAGAGCAGAAAAGAAGCAATGAAAGATACGGCAAATCAAAGTCAATAAATGACTTGCAACAAAAGGACTTTGTGCGGCTTGTGTTTCTACTGTAGTACAGCCCCCCCCCCCGTATCCACAGGGAATAGATTCCTGCCCCCTCCTTGGATACTGGAATCTGCAAACGGGGGGGGGGATACTATCCCTGCGAGGGGCCCCCACACCCAGTACCTTAATTCAGCGTTCAGCACTGGCACAAAGCCAGCATGTCTCTTCCTTTAAAGCAAACGACGAGCCGGCTCCTTGCACAGAGCAGGCAAGCAGTCTGCATGCTAGAGAGGCTCCCAACGTTAAACAGGAAGCAGGAAGCTTCCTGTTTAACATTGGGAGCCTCTCTAGCATGCAGGCTGCTTGCCTGTTCTGTGCAAGGAGCCGGCTCGTCAAAGGAAGAGACGTGCTTGCTTTGCACCAGCGCTGAACGCTGAATTAAGGTACTGGGCATGGGGAGGGCTCCCCGCTATCAGCGGATAAGTGAATCCGTGAATAGCGGATCCAGGGCCCCCCTGTATTTATTTTTGAGTCCTCACACATTTCTCTACACCACAGTTTGCACTGCAATGAAATTTAAAATGGTAGCTTCTAGGGGTGTACACAGCTCAACTGATATCGGACAATGTATACCGTATTTTTCGCTCCATAGGACGCACCGCACCATAGGACGCATGCGTCATATGGAGCTAAAAATACGTTTTAAAAAAATCAAGTGCTCTTTGTCTGCTGTATGGTTATTAAACCATATTAGCTGTGAGATCTTTAGAGGGGCATAACAAGGGGATGTTTCCTTTTTTAAAAAAAGATACAAAGCTCTATTTCTTTGAAAAAAATATGCATCCATATGGAAAAATCATATGCTTGATAAAACGTTGGATGTATTAAAAAAATAAAAACACCGACCTCCTTCTTTTGCCCTTGCTAGTAGTACCGCTTAATTTCTTCCCCAGCTGTACAGTTCCTGGTCGCGTCCTGGGCCTGGGCTAAGTTCCCAGGCCCAGAACGCGACCTGGGAGCCCTACGCAAACATCGCAGCAACTGCGATGTTTGCGCAGGGCTCTTGGTCTCGTCCGGCACCTGCGCTAAGTTGCCTGATGCTGGACGCGATCAGGAAGAGCTTCTTGATCGCGTCCAGCGTCAGGCAACTTAGCGCAGGCGCCGGACAAGACCAGGAGCTCTGCGCAAACATCGCAGTTGCTGCGATGTTTGCGTAGGGCTCCCAGGTCGCGTCCTGCGCCTGGGAACTTAGCTCAGGCCCAGGACGTGACCAGGAGCCCTGCGCAAACATCGCAGTTGCTGCAATGTTTGCGTAGGGCTCCCAGGTCGCGTTCTGCACCTGGGAACTTAGCTCAGGCCCAGGACATGACCAGGAGCCCTGCGCAAACATCGCAGTTGCTGCGATGTTTGCGTAGGGCTCCCAGGTCGCTTCCTGTGCCTGGGAACTTAGCCCAGGCCCAGGACGCGACCAGAAGCCCTGCACAGTGGCCGAAATGAAGATGGCGAGGCCTGCGCAAGCCCCGTAAGTATTTTTTTTAAGGCTTCGCACGACAGGACGCACACTTTTTTTCCCCTATGTTTTTTGGGGAAAAAAGTGCGTCTTATCGTGCGAAAAATACGGTAGTTCTATTTTATTTGTGACCCACTATGATCAATGAGACTTATCAGGAAAGTGTGTACAGGATTGCAGTCTCAGTTTTGTAAAAGATACAGCTTTGAAATTTCCTCAACCTACTTACTCTAATTAAGCACATTTTTCTTTTGCCGTTTTAAAAAGCACTAAAATTTATTAGTTTTTCTTTAACAGATAGCCTCAAGAGCCATTACTTCCTGCTGAAAAAGACCAAGGGCCAAATGCACAAACGCCATGTAGAAATACAAAATTACTCACAAAATTACTGCTGTTTACAAAGATACAAATGAATGAATGCTCCCTACACTGAAGCAAACAAGCTGTTAATATTTCATCAAGCCACATGCACTTTATCAAACTTTAAATCATTTGCTCCCCAACAACATGCTTCAATGGGCTTCTGTGTGTTGTTGGCCTGCAGCTCTTTCAAGTGGTGTAAGTGTTACCTCCTCCTGCAGAAGCCTGCTGGTCATGCCATGAATAACAGACAGAAAGCAGGAAAAACAGTTCCTAAATCAAATAGGTACACTTGGGAATAAACACAGTTCCAAATGATGTAATTATAACAGTATGTCACATGCTGTTTCAAAATTAATATAACATTAAAAAATAAAGAACATGTGGGTAGGAAATATAAACAGAAATGATATAATGTTAGCTTGATGCCAGTTGCAGTCTGTTTCCAATCAGGCCAGCTGTTGAAAAGCAGTTTTAAAAGGGGGGGGGGTTGTTTACACCAGACCCCAATGAACCAAGGTCATATTTAACCATGTAATACAAATAAAGACATTGGAAATACATATACAGTGGACACCTTTTATTCTCAGGTTTGGGATCCGTGGATTTAACGTGGGTCCCGGATCTGCGAAGGTCCGCTGAAAATAGCCTTTAAAAAGGAAAAAAAAAGCCCCAAAATTGCTGTTTTACTTTTAAAAAGCCAAACTGTTCTCTACAGCCTTGAAAATGGAGCGGTTTGGCAGTCAAAAGGTAAGAAAACTATTTCAAACCTTTTTTTCCTTTACCTTTTGGCTGCCAACCGCTCCGCTTTCAGTGCATTCTGTGGCAACCTTGGGGAAGGGAGAAGGAAAGTTGAGCAACCAGGAGGGGGCTGTAGAAGCGCAATTTCACTCTCTAAAGCCCTGAAAACAGAGCAGGTTGGCTTTTTAAAATATAAAATTTGGGGATAAATAATTTATAAAATAGCAATTTGGGGCCTTTTTTCTTTTTAAAGGTTTTTTTCAGCAGACCCCAGTATACGTGAAACTCGCTATCCAAGGGGTGGTGGCGTCCCAAATAGATCCCCCGCAGATAGCGACGTCCCACTGTATATTCCAAGAACAAGTTTCATCTCACATCAAACTACTACTATATAAAATACCATGTACCATACTATATCAAATTACTATATACCAACTGTGTGCACAGATGATCTGGGAAAAACCAAAACAGTCATACAAAATGAATACCACAGATAGATGAAGGATCAATGATAATCATGTTGAAGTCAGCAAAAGTGCCGTGCCTCCTCTTCTTTGATTGTTTCATAATAATTTCACCCATATGGACTACTTATGGTTCATATTTATTTATTGATTTCACATCCTGTTTTACAGTCCTGGTGGGAAGTTCAAGGCAGTTAACAAAACATTAAAATAAAACCATCTCGTACAAATCATAGCCTAAATCCTAAATAAAATTCCTATGAAACCTAATTTGTACCCCAGCATTTCATTGCTTTGTGTGTTGCCTTGAGTTGACTATATATGTGAGCAATGTTAGCAATTAAGCATACCTGAACCCTTTTTGTTCATTTATTTGTGTGCAGTTTTCTTTTTTCCGCTTCTACTTTGTGTTTTGATTTGTGCTATCTGTTTTCAATCCAAAAAATTTAATAACTATTTTATCATAGTCTACATAAGTTCAACAGAGCAATAAAATGTATCCAGATTACTATCATAAACCACTAACAAGGAATGCATTATTTGCATTTTACAATAAGTTGCAATTTGCATTTGTATTAATTGGAGAGGAACATGAGTACACTTCTATTAAATACTGTACTGGCTCTCCTTTACACACCACTTCTGGGTCTCCAAAACACGTCTGTCTCCATCCCCAAAACCAGAGTCTCTCTCCCTCTCTAAAACCAGCACTATCACGCCTGCTGGGAAAAGTTGGAGTGGATAGACTGCATCTGCACAAAAGCCTTAGGATGGGACGTCTGTACGTTTTAAGTCGGGAACTGCCTGTTATTTCCTATACCTTCTGAATATGCTGTGTCCTTCAGTACTAGTACTTAGTCAAAACAGATATCTCACACTCCCTCAAATCCAATTAAAACAGAATTTGCATAATCTATCTCTCAAGTAAGGCAAAATATCGTATTCTTGCATACTAGAGGGGAAAAGAAAAGGTTAAAATTATCATTCCAGTTTTCTAGGATCAGTTTTCTGGTTTTTTTTTTTTTTTTAACAAATATGAATTCCTTATAACTAAGCAATTATCAACTTTCCCCAAAGTCTGAATGGGTAAGGATGTATGGAGACTTTGCTTTCTTCTGCAGCATGTGGCCTGGCTTGTTTGTTTGATTTCTAGTCACCTTATAAGCATTATCTGGATTGTGTTGGTTATTCAGAGCGTATGAGTGTGTCAGAGTTGACAGATTCAGAGTAATCCTACTCTGTGTGACTGCTAGGGGCAGGGATGGAGGGCAATGGGGGGCACATCAGATGCCTTACAAGTATGAAGTCTCCAATTCAACCCCCTGACACCCCCAGTTTAAGCACCTCAGTCAGCAGGGCTGGGAAATTTCATCCTCAGAAATTGTGTCAGTGTTAATAAGAGAGATGTAGACAAACCATTGTCCTGCTTTGGGTACAAGGCCGCTCCTTATATCCTTACAGCAGTTGCTTAATATACATAGCAAATCTGTGGTGGGAAAGACGACAACCCAAACTTCTAATGTCTGGACTTCTTAATTATGATTGTTGATGCTTATAATTCTAGTATCAAGATCTGGGGTCAGGAAGCAAGTAGGAAAATTTTTCACTGAGAACTGAAGGCAAATGGATTACTTGCAAATCTGCCAACTGTTTATATATCACTTGCACAGGTTAGGGCAGGTATACACCAATCAACCTGGGAAGTTCAAGCATCAACAATGAACACGTTAAAATGATTTTATGTATTGATGGAAGACAATTAATTAAACAAAATCAAATTAAATCAGTGTCATGTGCCAGCATGCTTTCAAAAGCTCATATGCATGCAAATAATAGTGCCAAAAACATTCTGTAAGCAACTTCCTTAGCAACAAAATCAAGTGTGAACCACTAAACTGACATGCAGAAATAATACATTTGTTGGACTGGTTAATTAATGTTATTTTAGAAGTTAACCCTAGCTTATTCACAATGGCTCAATACACAATTGAAAACACTACTCTGTCCTGAAGGCTTACAATCTAAATTAAGCAAGTCCCTAACTCCTTGGCTTTATCATACACATTCCTTTCCTTCTTACAATATGTAGTAGTATCCCTACTACCCTTATAATATCTTAATCCATCCTTTAGTCAAACATCACTAGAAACACACAATGCCTATTTCAGAGTGCAAAATTCAGTGCTAGCATTGCACTATGCCAGCCAGGTGCTGGAAAAAGTTGTTTTTTTTTTAAGTCATAGCCCCAAAAATGTCTCGATTTTGGAATAGTCTGGATTTTGGATGTCCGAATAAGCGGTAATCAACCTGTATTTTAATAACACAGTTGTCAAATTGTAAAAAAAAAATCACGTTGTCTGGACAACTGGAAGCACAATCCTGTGTAAAAAATCCGCCAACAGAGTGATGGCTTTGCCGGCACCGGGTGTCGTAAATGGCTCACTCTCTGTCTGACTGCAGCTAAATAAGGCTCACTCTCTGTCTGACTGCAGCCACCACTGGCAGATGGAGGTAAGCCCTACGTTAGGCTGTAGGGGGGGCATGAGAAGGGTGGAACGGGGTGGAAAGGGAGGAGGTGACTAGCCAGCCAGGCCAGGGGCAGGGGAGGGATTCTCGGCGGCGCACTGCACCAAATCCTATCCCCAGATGTTGGAGGAGGAAACGCGCACTGGGCAACAGCTTTCGCTGCATGTCGCCCTAGACGGCTCTGCGCCCCGATTTCCCGGGTGAAGCGGCTGCCCAGCACATGTTTCTGCAAAGATCAGATGTGAAGATAGGAGGCTGCAGGGTGGAACAGTAAGGATCCACCACCCCCGTACCCCTTTTTGGACAGGCAGCAGGCCGTGGTTTGGAGACCGCTGATCTAGAAAAAGACCTTTAGGTCAAACTACATTTTACAATCTGATGCCTTCCATGTCTCTTCCTAAGGAGAAATTACTAGATTGTTCACTCAGTATTTACAACAACTGGAAATCTGAAGTTTGTTTCATCATTTCTATACATGAAACAATAAGAATGAATACCAGATTACGTTAGTCATTTGTTTAGAAAATTGTTTTAACACATTAGAATTTCAGTATTGTTTGATTTTAAAAAGTGTTTGAGTATTTATACGTATTATTGCATTTGTCACATCTTCCACTCAGGTCTTATTCTGCTCATACCAGGGATCTCCAAACTCTCTGCTGCCAGGCCTTACTGCTCAATTTTGCTCTTCTGGTAGGAAGGGGCAGGTCAAACATTATTGTTGCTATTATTTATTTAATTTATTTATTATTGAGAATATTTGTTCTCAATCCTGCTTCTTCCCCAAGGGGTGGGGGTCTGGGATAACATGCTGAGTAGTTCCAGTGACTCAGATCTAGTGCAGGGACAAATCCCTGCTAAAACGGGGACAAAAGTTCTTCCCTACTATGCTGAGCTTCAGAAAGACTTCAAAAGCAGTGAGAATCTTGCTAGTTTCTGAGCCTCTAAGGTTCAACACAAGGTCATCAAGTTTCCAGCCCTTCTCCTAAGCTTGGAGAACGGTGGGGAAGTTTCCAAGACTTCATGCTAACTTCAGAAAGGCTCAGAAATCCTTATCACTTTTAAGTGTCATCTTCTGCTAGCAGGTCTATTATCCAGTGTTTGATGTTTTTATACACACGCACACACAAAATCAGAGTATTCCGAATTTTCATGTGAATTTAATCCACACCACTTCCATTTTAAATTTCTAAAAGGTAGCTTGTCTGTTACATAATCTGAGCAACATTAAAAGGGATTTAACCATTATGAGTCATTCCAGACATGACTTCAAAGTCAAAATTGAATCCAGAACTGCTTAAAAGAATGGCATTACATACTAATAAGATTACATTCAATTGCTATAAATTCATAACTAGCTACAGCCAGCTATAATATAACCTATACATTAATTACAGTTGTTTTAGGCTTCAATTTTTAAAAGCACATTGAATATATCCTGTGTTATGGATCAACCTTTTACCAGTATTTCTCTTTAATTAATGCCTATGCCTTGCCCTTAAAAAATGCTGCTGCCAGGTAACACAAGCACCCGCTTTACGTGCTAACATATATGGATGCCAGCCTAGCATGATGAGCTATTCCACCCAGAACTCATACATGGACATCAGGACACTGCCTTTCTGAGCCATAGGCTAAGTTCCTGAAGAATTCTGGTCAAGCCTCTGGTTGTGCTTCCAATTTGTGTGACCTCCTGTCTATATCGTGTCCACTGAAGTTAACCTCCTTTGTTTCCCTGTATCACCTCCTGCTTGTATCTGCATCTCTCCCCTCCGCCAACTGAATGTCATATCCATATTTTGCCTGTCATACTGTAAAACATCTGCATTTTATCCATTTGAATGTCACAATGTTACTTCCTGCTTGTACCTGCTAGTTGAGTACATCCCCCTGGTATGTGAATATTTGCATTTCAGCTGTTCCCAGTATCCAACCTTGGGCAACATCCCATTTGATTGCACCAAATACACTCCGCAATACAAGCAACCACCACCATAATTTTAGGGCAAACATACCTTTATCATGCAATACTTCTATCTTTATTCTTTTTTAAATAAAACTGTGATCTCTAAGTAAAGTAACCTCTTACACAGCGCAATCCTATCCAACTTACACCACTGGTGCAGTGAGAACAGGAGGCCCCAGAAAGGAAAGGGGATTCAACTCCCCTTTGAAGGGGATTTGCATCCCCTTTCCATTCTGGGGTCTCCCGTTCTCGCTGCACTGCTGGTTACACCGGTGGTGTAAGTTGGATAGGATTGTGCTGTCAGTCTTTCTTTAGGGAGGGGGATTTTCTGCAATAGCTGGTTTGTTATCCAGTCAGATCCCTTGTTCCAACAGAGCTGTGTAATACAGGGCGCAATCCGATCCTAGTACTTAAGCCGCCATTGTAACCAGTGGCCCAGCGAAAACGGGAGGCCCCAGAACGGAAAGGTGATTCAAATCCACTTTGAATTCCCCTTTTGGGTGGGATTTGAATCCCCTTTCCGTTCTGGGGCCTCCCGTTTTCGCTGGGCTGCTGGTTACAACAGCGGCCTAAGTAGGATCAGATTGTGCCACAGTATATTAGTTCCCCTAAAACCAGCTCCTTAGTAACACTTGAACCTCTGCTTGCCGACATATATCTGCAGAAGAGGAAAATTAAGTTTTACTACATAATTTACAACACATCTATACATTTTAACTCAGAAGTAAGACCTATGGCTCAATGGGCTAACTCTCAAACAAGTCTGCATAGGATTGCAGCCTTAACATGTGGATGTTCCGATAAGACTTCATAACTGATAGATTCTGAGGCACTGGGTGACCAACAGTGGGGATGGTGCGTCTGTTTTCTCTGTGGAGAATTCTAATTCTATGTATTGTGATATTCTTTTTGCATTTTGATTATAATTCGATAAAAAATTATATAAATCCTCCTCAACATAAGTAAAACAAGTTCTGGCATTTTCATAGATACATAGTGAGACAACAAAGGAATTTCTCTCTATACCCAGAAACACTGGCAGGGCAGAACAGTACAACCTGTGTCTCTGCATTTTCACTGCATCATTCACCCGCTCTATTGATTAAAATAATGTTATAAATAAACCATAAAGGATATTTGTATTACTTTGCAGCACCATACTTTGGAGGCATGGACAGAGCTTTACCAGTTTGCCACATACTGCAACAGATGACTTCTAGAAAAGTTTTGAAAATTTACAAAAAACATGATTTAAAAATTAAGAAATAGCAGCACATATACACGACTTGTAAAACCAAGCTATTTCATATCCTGTTGGAAATTTCTAGTATAATTACTGGCAACAACTGCTGGAATTGACTGACCATTATGGAATATATTGAAGTCTTACATTATGAAGGCTCAGAATTATGAGTCAGAAGAAGAGCTAAAGAAATGACCTCAAGCAAAGCCCTAACCCCACAAAGCATGGACAAGAAGAGCAACAGGCCCTTAGAAATCAAGAAGAAATGCCAGAGCCTGACCCGGTGGGGGCTGGTCAGGGCCCTGGGGCAGCTGAACATAGGCACCTTCTGGTGTCCCGCTCACCGCCAGCGTTGTATGGGCACAGCCACTGCTCTGACTAGGGCCTATGATCGTCTTCACTGCTGGAGCGGCGGGGAAGAGGCAAGCTTGAAGCCTAGCCGCTTCGAAAAGTCACCGCTGGAAGGCTCGGGCTGGGGGCTCCTTCTTCTGACTCCACTTATCGTCTCTGCTGCCTGTACAGGAGGGAGATGGACAGAGGTTCACAGCTGTTGCCATTGACTGATGCTGTGGCATCACTGCTGGTCCTCTTACCTGATGTCGGAGGAGGAAAATAGCGCCCACGCCTCAAGGTGCATGTTCTTCTGAAAATGTGTTGTTGTGTTTTTATGCGGTTATCAACAAAAACAAACACCCCTACTTATGAGTTAGTGCCCATTCCATTCTGAACTATTGGCTCCATCTAGCATTACTGATCCACAAGGCAGTTAATGTTCTCAAGAAGATGAAAATATGTTATGATTCAGAAGTTCAAAGAGCACTTCATAGGTTCACCTCTTTCCAAAAGGAAGTTTATAGCCATAAATAATTTATTTCTTCCTTCTTGAGGCATTAAAGTCTGGCAAATCATCAGATATAGTTGACATATGTTCAGTTATTCTGCTAACTGATGTCTACTTCCTTTATCTTTAGACTGTTAAAGTTACACGCTCTCTTTCTAAACAAAAGAACCGATGCAGCAGCTTCATTTTTTGCTAAATCGACTAGTTTAATAAACAAGAAAATCTATTTGCTCATGGTAAAAATGAGAAAAAGAGGGTGTTGCATACGGAGGTCATGTATACTGTTGTGTATACTTGATTCTGTATATTGATGTTGATAACTCTTTTACCAAGTACAAACGTGAACCTCTAAGACTCAAAGGGTAAATCTCTAAACTGAGAGAATCTTTGCTTGAGAAAGCACATGACGCTGTGATACATGCACCCTGTAGCTAAATAACCACTGGGAAAGGAAATTGTGCCTCCCTGACAGATGATGTCACAAGCTTTAAAATAAAAGGTAGTTTTCAGAAACAGATATATTGTTTGGGATCAGGTTATTTGAAAGATAGCTTTCACCTAGTTGTCCAACATGGTCACCATCAAATGCCTTGCTCCATACCTCATCACCAGCAGAGGTTTGACTAGTGGGGATGCAGGATGGGACACTCTCGGTTACAGAACTGTCCATGTTGGGAGGCTGAATGGGCTCCCCCCTTTGGGGGGCATTCTGGCAAATTAAGACTCTGTGGTGCTTTCAGACTGATTTGATTTGTCCCCTTCTATAGTTTTGGTTTGTGATGTTGATTCATGACTGTTTCTTCTTGGTTTACTATTTTTATGCGATTGCTCTTTTATTGATCTGAGTTGCCTTGGGAGTCTCTCAGGGCTAAAAGGTGGGATATACTGTACTTGAATAAATCCTCTCCTCCTCATCCCACACAGCTCTGCATGTGGGAGCCCCTATTACTGGTTAATTCATACTTCCCTGTATTAATGTTTTTACACTATATATTGTTTTTATGATTTTAGGATTTGTATTTTTTCATCTTGTTGTAAGCTGCTTTGGGTGTCCCCCCCCCATGGGGGGAAGTGGGCTATAAATCCAATAAATAATAATGATGATGATGATGATAATAATGCAGGGAGCTGTGCACACAGGACGAGAACTAGATGCAGCCCTAGATCTGTAATGTGTTTCTCCTTCTACTCTTATATGTAAAACATCTCCAAATATCTCAAGTATTAAAACCGTGCCGAAGATTGAAGATGAGAAACATGTTGAATCAACTAAGTCAGCCCTGGTTGCATGACACTACTTTATCTTTGGAGAACCTCCAATTCAGAGAAGATTTGATTTTATATTCCATTTAACGTTAAATCCACTAAAATTTGTATTGGCGTTTTGTTTTTGTTTTTTAAATCTTGCTTGACTTGTTTTTTGTTAGGCTAGTTTGAATGAACACATACTGTACTACCATTTGTGAGAATGACTGCAACAAGCCAGAACACCCACAATTATCTGTGTAGAAAACAAAAATTTTGGCTTACAAGCATTTTGAGAGTAGCATTCCAGCTAGTGATTCTGTTTGGAGCTTCCTCTGGAACCAGAGTGTTTCATTTAAACAAGGGGTCCTCCCACTTTTGCAAGGGCCTCTTCTGCAAGTGGAACACTCCCTCCGTTCCCTGAGGAAGCTCCTGACAGCAAAAGCACAAGTCAGGATGCTATCGTGAAGCTTAACATGCCGTAAACATATTCACACAACTAGGCATGATGTGCCAGTGGTGTCACTGGGGGGGGGGCACACCGAGTGACACCCTTGGGGGTGACACCACTAGTGACCAAAATTGTAGAAACCTTGTATTTATGAATACTATTTGTTATATATCATTGGAAAGGTAATTTAATGCAGAAAGTAATGAAACAAACTGTGTTGAATTCTGTATTTTATCAAATATTATGGCAAAATAATCGGAAAATAAAAACAAAACTGCTTATGTAACAAAAAGTGGATTTCCTTAACTCAAAACTGACCAATCAGACTGATTGTTATGAGAGCCAATGAGGTGTTATTATGACACAGCATGTAACTAATAAGGTGTTAGTATGAGTCAGCTCTCATTTTTATGTCTCAGAGCTAATACTAGAACTCTTATTCTGCTGTGTGAGTGTCATCAAGTTGGCCATTGGTTTTTTGTTGGTTATTGATTTGTTAGGTGACCTGTGTTGCTATATATTAAAATAAATTAAGTTAATGAGGTGACGTGATGAGCTCTTGCACTGGATGACACAAACCCTAGTGACGCCTCTGTGATGCGCCAAAGCAATTTGTTTTAGAAATGTATGAAAAGTTACAGACATTAGCCTAATAACCATTCATTTTTTCACCAGTGGGGGGGGTGTTCTGTTAACGACTGAGAAGGGCAAAGCTGCTGCCACAAATATGAGAATAGATAATAAAGCTGCTCATAAAGAAAGCATATTATATTTTTACTACGACAAATTATAATGTTTCATTCAACATTAACTAGCTGAAGGAATAACATGCATCCTCCAGGAATCCAAAAGTATGATTTTTTACACTGCACATAAGAAGTTCCTTTCAATTAAACGAAATCTGCACATGCATAATCCTAGTCACAAACTCACAGCATTCAGAGTCTTATGGGCTATGTATTGTCACTGAGACTAAAGTTCTGCATAAATATTTTTATCAGGGTTTCAGAACTTAAAAACACATGTTAGTCTCATAACCACTGTTAAGGAACTATGAATCTTTTAAAAAAATGGGCCACAATGTTCTACAATTTCCATTATTATGTAGTGCCTCACAGTCACTGGCATAAACATACTTTTCTATGGCCACAAGGGGTTCTGAATCACTGCCTGAAAAGAATATGATCTTCCAGGATTAAGAGGATCTCCAGGTGTCTACATAGATACGTTTATTTGTTTTTGATATTCACAACAACCCATGATGATTGATAAAACATTTAACATTTTCAAATTTTGGTGTCAGTAGTTTATTAGTTTTGGCAGCAGACTATGGAAACTGGTATGAAATAACCAGGATGCCTTCATATTTCAATGAACTGAAGCTTCTCAGGGAACAGTTCCCCTTGTAAATTTGTCTGCACCTCATTTAATCAACCAAATTTCCAGCTGTTAACAGTTTGTCCTCCTATATTCCAACACCAAATAAATAAACTCTATAAATCAGTTCAGAAGCAGGTTCCAAATCAACTGTTTAAGCTGGATGGTAGAGAAAATGCATAAGTGTAATTACAACTATCCCTCAAACGAAAGTTATAATCTTCTGTTGGCTGCAAGGGAAAAACTGTATCCTCGCCATTGAAAGTATTCCCAGGTCTAGGGTAACACACAACAGTAAGAACAACATTACTGCAAACTTTAATGTACACTAAGTGAAATTAACATGAATTAATAGAATCTGAGAAAGCTAGAAGTGACAAAAATAATCTAAATAGAAATACACAGAAAGATGCCCCTTATTTTACTTCCATGAATAGTGTGCAGGATATGACTGAACCTGAACCTGGCCAGTGACAGCACTGGCGAAGTAATATGCTGGCACTGTGTGTCTAATAGCAATAGTCACACATTATATTCAACATGCATACAATCAGTGTACACAACATTGTTAATCTGTACACGTGCAGAGTTATTCACACTTTGCATTCAACGCCTATGCAGCAGTACACTTAACCTGTACTCCACATTTTTGAGGTGTCCAGTCCCCACACTGACTTTTATAATGAAAGCATATACAATCATTCACAAGAAAGTGTAAACAACTTAATGTATAAACAGCCCTAGTGAAGTACTACTGTTCTTGTGCACAAGATATACAGAAGTGATCACTCCTGCCCAGAGGACTTATCTGAACTACATAGGACTGAATTTGATTTAGCCTGCAGGTGAGTAGTACACCTACCTAGTAAACCCCCAAGAGCAGGTTAAATATCAACAGACATAGTGTGTGCCTGTGGTTTAAGTCTGCTCTCCAAACCTAACATATTAAACAGTCTGCAGTATTAGACATATCTGCACGGCTATGCTTTGCAGTAAGCAGGTGGAGCTCAAACATACATACCGTTGCCCTTAACCTAGAACAGAATCAAACATTTAGACGAAGATACAGTACCTTGTTAAACAAATGCTTGCAACAAAAGTGTCAAATTGTACAAACTAAGGCGGCATGAAAATGATGAAATTCTCAAAACAATCCAGTCCCGTTTCTTGTCTGTACACACATACTGTACAGATTTCCAGACAACACATGGAAATGCAAATTGTGCACTATTCTACAAGGACAGATTAGAGCAGTGATGCATGTTTCATAGACCCAGTCTAAACCATGCACTCACTTTGCAGGGAGTAAATAATCCACATGATATTGGGGTTCATTTAGCTGTATTCGCATGTGAAATTTTCACACTCTTCTACCTCAAGAATCCACTTCATTTCCATAAATAGATAATTGCCTGGCATTCATATTGTTTAGACCAGGTTTCAGATGAAAGAGATGCCACTCCACATCTCTGTGCAGTTCTTTGGATCATAGTCACAATCACTAGATTATGAGAAACAAAACCAAGGACCTAATGTTTCTCAAAAATTTTGACCTGTGACTCCCTTAACCATTGGCAACAGCTCCCCATTACATTATGTTGATGTCTGCCAATTGGCATTGCACTGTTTTCCGAGAGGATTCTGTGGCACTCCGCGGCTCCCCTGGCTGCTTTCCACAGCTCATCTGGGAGCCGCGCCTCCCAGTTTGGGAACCACTAAGCTAAGGTTTGAGTGTAATACTTTTTTTTAAAGTCCTAGGAGACGTGCAAGTCCAAGAAGAGAAAGGGGGCATGTCGGGAGTCTCCAGGGGGGATAGCATCCTGGCGTACGTTGCTTGCACCAGGATAACCCCCTCCCAACTCCAACACGCCTCCCACTCTCCCCCTGGTCTGCTCAGGGACACCCTCCATCCACCCATGAAAAACCCTCCCCCCACCAACGTACTGGGACCAACAGAGCCTCTCCTGCCCACTGCTGTATGTGAGGTGCAATCTCTGGCGGTGGCCCAGAAGCAAACGGGAACACACTCAACCAGAACCGTGTTTGTGACGCCATAAATCGTGTTCTGCTGCTGCATTGGAGCCTGCCCATAGAATTAGGCACTTATTTATGAAGTCTGATACAGTATTGTAGCAATTAATGAATTGTGGAGAAACGCAATGCATTCTAGGCAAATTCCAGAGGACTAGCTGTGTTTCTTGTAGAAAAAACAGAGTAAACACGAGCAGATACTACAACAAATATTTTAGGTGAAGGTGCCACAAGAGAGACTTTCACATATTTTCTGGATTTTCTTGGACTCTAGTTTGATTATAAACAGTTATAATACATATTTTTGGCATACAAATTGGTTTACTATTTACTGTAAAGGCGCACAGCACAAACAGATAAATCTAGATCAGTCCTTTTCACACTATGTTCCGAGGAGTTTTGAGGTTCCTTGGAAGCCTATCAGGGATTCCTCAATGAGAATGGTTATTAATGGTGGACAAGCTACCTAAGAAACTGCTTGCCCTTCACTGCTGATCTTTCTCTGCAATTGTGAAGTCCTACATACCTGGCTAACACCCCATATGAACCAAATATACACACTAAAACATGACACAAAAGCCTCTATAATACAAACAGTTTTCATGATCAAGACACAGGGGTTCCTCTGTAGACAAGTCAACACAGAAAGTGTTCTTAGAAGGTAATAAGATTGAAAAACACCAATCTATATTATGTCCTCAGCTTCAGATACATTTCCCCTTATTCTTCTTCAAAGAATTAGTTTGAAGACATCCTTGCTTTCCTGGTGAAGAAGACCTGATGATATTCCCTGTGAGATTTAGGTAAGAGGTTGGAAGACTGAAATCTGAGTACAACATTCCCCTTACAAAATGAAATACAATAAACACAGTATCAATAGTGACTAACTTTTTTTTAAAAAAGGAAACCTCACTCCTACATTATAAAATATATTAAGTGAGCCTTTATTTAATCTCCCTGGAGCTTTAAATATTTGAGGATTTAATTGAACGGATACATAAAATGGTAAGGCAAACAGCTCTATGCTGTTTACCAAGCTCCCCTGGCACCATGCTGGGAGCTCTTTTCACAGTCCATCTATCTTAAATAGGAAATGTAGGTTACCTAACTACTCATCCATTTTATATTTATATTTCAGTTTCACAGGATTAATCTTAGAAATAGGATACTTTAGTTCCCAGTTCATTTAAAATGCCTGTCAAAGTTGCTTTCATAACATGACGCTTATTTCCCACCTAGGGTACTTGTTTATTCAGAGACAACTTTGTCTCTCAAAGAAGCTCAAAACAACAGCATTATTTACCACGTTTTAGCTACAGTGACTCCCCAAGAAGCAGCAGCAGGGATTCAGAGATAGTGTTTCTTTCCTGGATGATCGAGGGGCGTCACAAATATTGATGGCACGATATATTGATGGCGAAAACCGGAAATGCCCAAAAATAGCCATTTATCGCCGAACTGAAGATCGGGGAGGCCTGCAGAGGGTCGCGCAGGCCTCCCCAAAGCCCCCACAAGCCCCGGTAAAAATATTTTTTCCCTATTTTTAGCTCCATAGTACGCATGCGTCCTGTGGTCCGATGCGTCCTATGGAGGGGGAAATACGGTAAATGCTTGACATTCAGTTAATGGCATTTTAACTGGATACTTTGGCTACTCAGAATATTATAGTACCAAAGCTGTATTTTCTTGAAGGAAATCTTTCCAAAAGTTGTTTGCTGTCCAGAACTACATTAGTATTAAATACAACAACTTCAGGAAGGAAATTGGTAATACGTGTCTGCAAAATTACTTCAACTTCTTTCAGCAAAACTAATATACTGAATATGATAGTGAGTTTTGAGTTTTGAGTCAGTGAGTTTTGACAAATATTAAGCTAGTCAGACAATGGCCTGACTCAGTATCAGGCTGGTTCCTATGAACTGTTGATCTCCCATCCCCGCAACTATGATCTCCCCGAAAACAGATGCTGCATTCTTTCCCTAGTGAACAGGTTCTCTCTCATAACTAACTTTATTTCCAGCCTCACATAAAAACTCTCTAAATCAAATGCATCTTAGAATACCACATACTTTATTATCTACACCTTTGCTCACTCTCCTTGCCATGGCAAGCAGGGCTTTTTACCTGGCAAGAAAGATGAACAAATTCCAGTTTTCTTCCCAATCGCAGAACTGCAGATGTTGTCAGGGACTGCCCTGCAATTGCAGGGCTACCCCACCTCTTCCCCAGCTCCCAAGTATGCAGGAGGATAGGGATTGTTTAATTCTGCACTGCCAAGGTGCCTGGAGCAGGGTCAAACAAGGAAACCCTACATCTTCCCTTTCTGTCACACTCTGTTGCTCTAAATTTACGCAGGATTGCGCCATAAGACAAAGAGGAACTTACAGCTAGAAACAGCTCTGGAAACTTCAGAAAGTAGATGACTAACCTTTTTATTATATTTTGATAACATCTGAATCAGTTGTATGAAAAAATGAACACATTCTGTTTCTAGCAGGTTAGGACAAGTAAAAAAAAAAAAAGGTGCAAGGTATTGTTCTTTACTCCTCGTAGCCCTAGACTACTCTGAAACCTAGACTATCCCATTCACATTTGCCTTCTGCTTTGGTTAAGCCACATCTAGGAGGTCAAAAATTTATTTAACACAGGTTCTAGGAGAACAGTTCAGGAAACTGGGTAAAGCACTGGCTCTCCTATTGAAACAGAACTACACGAACTGAAAATCAAGTTGGAAGAGTCATCAGGATTCCCCAGTATGGAAGAGGCGGGATTCACCATACCAAAACCATATTTACAAAATGTTTTTCAAAGTCAGAATAAATCCTAGGCAAATTTCACCATTATTTACATGTTCTAGTGCCTAGAGTGCAATCTAATCTTACTTCCTTGCAGTACAGATTATTCAATGAAACAACTTCCTCCCCCCGCCCATTCCCCCATAATTTGAGATTTACTGCAATATGTCAGAAAGCCATATTCTAGATCACCCCAGCATTGCAAGAACACTACCCTGGTACTTAAACTGCTGAACAGATTTCTGGGCAGATACTCCTTTTTCTAGGTAATAATATACTCTTTCCATTAGTTAATTTAAAAGGCTTTCTCCAGATCAATAAACACGTAATGAAGAGGTTACTTCTTTCTGTGTTAATCCCAAGTAAGTCACGTCCAAACACAACAGGTATTAGTGAATTGGAGGGTTTCTTCTCCACCGTGTCATTTTATTCTTCATAGCATAAAATTTTATGCTTCATAATACTTCATAGTTCCTATTCAATCTGTGTCCCAAATTCTGCTGCCAAAATCATTCACCTCTCCTATTGCTCAGACCACATGATGTCCTTCTTGAAATTCTTTCATTGACTTCCCATCCCCTTCAATAACCAGCACAAGCTTCTTTTTACTTGTAAGCTTTTCCTCTGCTTCCCCCCATTCTCTGCCCTCATTTCCAGATATATTCCTGCCCATGACCTTTGTTCCTCCAGCAATTCCATCCTCAGTTGCTTGAAAGCCTCCTATTCTAACAGGAAAGCGTCTTGTTCTAACAGACACTCTTCCTTGTCTTCCCTGTTGACTAGTCTTGATTGTAAGTTCCTTGGGGACAAAGACCTCCCTCTCCCCCCCCCTTTCTTTTTTGCTTATGAAGTTCTGTAAAAGATCACCTACTGATGATGTTATGCTACTACTGATAAGAAATAAATTATAATAAATTAATGTTCTTTGGCTTGAAAGGTCTCTCATGCCTTATGTACTGAGATAACTCATAAAGGCAGTGTAAACCAGGGATATCAAATATAAGGCCCACGGACCGGATGCGACCCACGGAAGCACTTTATCCAGACCACGTGATAGCTCTCCCATCACCACCATCAGCTACTCTCAGCTGCTGAGCTATGCTGAGGTGTCACTGCTGAAAGGGCGGCCCATGTGATAATTGGGCTCTCCCATATCTTGAAAATACAGTGCATCCTTACTATCCCCAGATTTAGAATCTGTGGATTTGTCTCACTGCAGATCCTGGACCCTCAGAGATCCACCTTAAAATCTTTTTCAAAAGTGAAAAAAGGCCCAAAATTGGCATTCCTTCCTTCACACAGGCAAACCGCGCGGTTTCCAAGGCTCTGAAGGTCTTTTTCAAGCTGAAGGACCCACTTCTGGGTTGAGCGAAGGCTCTTCTCTCCTCCCAGCCTTTCCCCAGGATGAATTCTGGGGTGAGTCTGGGAAGAGAGGACCCTTGGAAATCACACGGTTTGACCGTGCAGAGGTAGGACCGGTGATTTTGTGGCTTTTTTCCATTTTTGAAAATGTTTTTAAAATAGACTCTGGTATGCACGGAGGGGTCTGGGATGGAACCCCCGCAGATACTGAGGTCCAACTGATCAAGATTTGCGAATTTTCTCTTCTGTCATTTGCAGCTTGCGCATTTTGCAGCAGCGCATGCGTGAAGAACGGATATATCCACGCATGTGCGAACGTATCAGTCAGTGTGCATGAGCAAAGAAGCCAGGTCAGTCATTCTGGAGTCGACGGAAGACCCTCCTCCCCCAGCGGTGTTAAAAACACACCGCCCGGCCAGCTATGAGCAGCGGGGGGGCACAAGTCGTGGCGGGGGGGCACGAGCCACGGCGACCTCAGGGGGTGCTCCGGGGGGGGCGATGAGCCGCCGCGGCCGCAGAATTGCTGCCCAATTCGCGGCAATCCGCGAGTTGTTGTACCCCCATCCGTGTGTCGCCCCCAACACCTGGGGGGCCCCGCTCCCCCTCACGACGCCACTGGATTGGAGAACAGAGTCAGAAAGCAAAAAAAGGAATGCTCCAACTGATGCCTGGAGGTAGGACCGGCCCATCCATGAAACCAACTGAAGCGGTCACCTCAGGCAGCAGATTGATGGAGGGGCACCCATCTCTGTCCGCTTACTTGCTCCCACTGCTCCTCTTCCTCCTTCTAATCCCTGAATTGGAAAAGGAAGTGGAGGCCAGAGATGAAATGTGAATTGGAGGAGACTGCTGAGCTAGAACACTGGAGAGTGGGAGGAGCAGAAGCTAGTATCATGTAATTAGGCATGGGGGGGGGGGGAACAGCAATTGGCATGCAGCCTCAGATGCCAGGAGGTCTTGGGCCTACCCTGCCTGAAGGTTCATGAGGATGAGAAATTGTGTTTGCATACTATGCAATGAAAGTGGTCTCCCAAAATCTCTTAAAGAAATAGAAAGTAGAGGCAAGAATTCCCTTCTTATCAGGCCTTCAAAATGAGTGCTGTTGAGCAATACACACTGACAGCATGGTGATTCAGAGCTCAAGATTTTTAATTAAGAGAAATCCAATCAAAGGAAGAAAATCAGGGACAGGGTGTACCAGTTCTTCTCCCTTAATTACTCCATTTGAAATGGCAGAGAACCCCCGGGCTATCCTATGAACTTTCCTTTCAAAATTTCAAACTTGCTCAGCTGTGGAAAAAATAAGCTGCCGGTATTTAAAGGCTGCAGAGGCCTATATGGAAATGAAAACAAGCTCTCCTGTATAGAGATACGGATTCATATAGCCAGTTGGCAGGATGAACATACCAAGCCACATCATTAGTCTATCCAGCCCAGTACTGTCTCTTTGTCCAGTGCAAATGGAAACACTCTGCACATAACTGGTCAATCCACATGGTAAGCAACTCAGAAACAATACAACACCTGTGTGGAGCCACCACCACATTGTTACTTTCTTTTCATGATTGTATCTGATCTTATTTACAACCTTACTGATTAACCGTTCCAACACACACACACACACCAGGCTTTTCAAGCCCTACTTTCTGCTGCAGCCACTCACAACTAGCAAAAAGCCACTTTTGAGGATTGGAGGACCCTCTGCAGCAGCATCCAATGCAGGTGTGAAGAGCTATGGCAGGGAGGGAAACACTGGCAGAGCACCCCAGGCACACACTAAAGCACTCTAGAAAATTCCTACAGGAATCTTTAGGATTTTTTTCTCTCGTTATGTAATGCTCTATGTTTTATTCAAAAGACTAAGATTCTCTTAGACCTTGGTAGAACAACATACCCGTATTGTCCCGAGTATAAGACGCACCTGATTATAAGATGCACCCTTAAAGTTTGGTGCTATTAAAAAAAATTAATTAAATCACTGGCATAAAATTGCAACAGCCTGATTATAAGACGCACCCCTAGTTTAAAAAAACTTAAATTAGGAGAAAAAAGTGAGTCTTATACTCAGACCAATACGGTAAATGATGAACGAACGTTCCTTAGCTTTTGATAAGGGTAAACTTAGAAATAAGAATTAGAGCAAGTGTGACCAGCATTAAGCAAGACAACCAGAAAGACCAGGAAATGAAGCAAGAAATTAATATCGGAACAACTGATCAGAGGGACAGAGCAAAACGTTGGCAACATTTTAAAAAGGTAAACAAACAGATAAATTGCTCCAATGTATTTATGGTTTCAACTGATCATAGCTAACATTTTTAGAGACTAATGGAGCATAAACCCAAGGGCTCCAAGAATAGTTGTGGTTTTTTGGGGGGGATGGGACACGGGACTAGACTATGCTTATCTTATCAAAAGCATAGGCTTTCAAACCATTTAACCGATGAAAGACTACCTTAAAAATGTATACTGTACTTCAGAACTTAACCAGCTTGAAATCTCTTTTCCATCTGCATAACAAGGAATAAGGCGCCATCTACTGTGTCTGCACCTCAGTTAAAAAAATGTGCTAAGAAGAATATATCGAGGAACAAGTAGAAGCAATAAACAGTTTTACAACAGCAACTCCCAGTTCACAAATCTTATGTCAGAGGTTCCAAGGTTTCAGCTTTCATATTCTATTAAAAAAGTAGACTGCACTTTCAGTCATCATTCAGACCAAAAGGCATACACCCAAGCAACTTGAGTTGGCCTGTGAGACTCTGCGCCAGGTTACATATTACTTCCTGGTTTTTATTTTCTCTTGCACTGGTGAGCTACATACATGAACAACATGTGAATAGGGTACAGCAACTTCAGCTGCAGGTCAGTGCAACAATTTCAGTCATCTATTAGGTAACTTCTGAAGCCTCGCTGACTACCAACGTTATTGCATTTAAATATGATGTTCCAAACTCACAGGAGATAATAGGATTGAGACGAACTAAACAAAACCAGAAAGAGGTAATAAGTTACAGAAATACATGAAATGAAGAAATACTCTTCAGACAAGAGGGACTTGCAATAAAATGTTCCATCTCCCTAACCTTAATGCTCATTTCCAGCTGTTAAAAGCTCAAGCAGCTAATGCCTTCCCCAACACTGCATTCCTGGGTTCAATGAGCATGCTCAGTCTGCATCAGGCTGTTGGAGGGAGGGAAGTAAACATCAGGCTGTTTACTTTTTCGTTTAATTTATAAACGGATGTATTTTTGATGTATGTACTAAGGCTTTCATGGCCGGTGAAACTAGTATTTGAGTTAAGATCAAGATTATTCGGGCTTGATGGCCACGGTCTCATAAAAACATTGTTTCCTGATGTTTTGCCTGCATCTTCGACAGGCATTGTCAAAGGTGAGGGAGCACCAAAGTACTCCAAACCACCCTGTCTCTGGGAGAAATGAAGCTTCAGTTATATTCAGTTATTGTTCCAACTGAGCTAGGTTGTGATTGACAGCAGGTTCATGTGACAATAATTAGCTGCAGAGTCTTCAGTGCTGGTTTAAAGGGGAACTCATTTTCATGTCCATCAGAAGCATGTTAACAATATGAACAGAAAGGAGGAAACATTAAGTCTCAGTGATGCCTGGTTTCCAGTACTCAAGAATGCAAGGATACGGGACTATAAGCAGGACACAAATTGATGGACATGAAAATCAGTCATTGCTGGACTGCCATAAAATTTCAGTACTATTGCATGGCATGATGCTCATCTCTTGAGACAGATCCAGACTTTCAAATTAGGGATGAAAGTTAAGGTATCCTACTCATAAGGTAGGAGAAGACTCTTCTCTGGAGAAGACTCTGATGCTGGGAAAGATTGAAGGCAAAAGGAGAAGGGGAAGGCAAAGGATGAGATGGTTAGACAGCATCACCAATGCAACGAACATGAAAATGAGCGAACTCAGGAAGATAGTGGAGGACAGGAAGGCCTGGCGGGATGTGGTTCATGGGATCACGAAGGGTCGGACACGACTTAACGACTGAACAACAACAACATCTCAAATATCATATAGCAATTCTTAAGTTTTCCGTAGTGACTACACTACCAAAAAGCCTTCCAAATTTAAATTCCAAATAGAGTTTTTACTGCCTATTCACAACACTTTTGTTGCCAATTGTAATAAACCTTGTTCCAAAAATCATATTTCTAAGCATTTGTATTTATGTCCAGAGATGGAACCCTATCACTTCTTATTCAAGACCAATATTCCATACTGTGAATGTGGCAAAGGACTCCTCGCAAAAATTCTAAATTATTTCTTGCGAAGTCTACTTCTCATGTTACTACCCACGTCTACAAAGAGATGCAGGCATGTGGGAAGCAAAGAAAACAAAGTTGAAGCAAAAGATTATAAGCCTCCCTCTGCAAACCATTCCCCCTCAGTATGTTCAATAGCAAATAGACAAAGTTCTATTTGTAGTATAAATGCCTTTCTTTGGCATGACAAGCAAGTTAAGGGGAATGCTTTAAAATCTTCTAAAAAACGAGTATTACCAGAGATGGACCACAACTTCCCAAAGAAACAACAGAATGGAGGTATTACCGATGATTAAAAATGGTTCTTAGTGTTTCATTTCCATTCAACCATAAAATTGGTAATCCTGCAACTGGTAGATTCTAAATGCTGCTCAGATTCCCAAAGTGGACATCATACTCCATAATGCAAGCACATTATGCAGAAGCTATAATGCCACAAATATTCTATGCATGTAAATTAATTCACATGTAATTTGAGTTCCAAAGCATGTCAATGCGAGTAGATAAATAGGTACCGCTTGCGGGAAGGTAAACAGCGCTCCGTGATCCAGCTGCATGCTACGCGCTGCGGCAAGGACAGTCATGCCAGCCACATGACCACGGAGGCGTCTTCGGACAACGCTGGCTCTTCGGCTTTGAAATGGAGATGAGCACCACACCCTAGAGTCGGACACGACTGGACTTAATTATCAGGGGATACCTTTACCTTTAATTTGATAAGTACTGTACAAGCCAAAGGGATGTGAAAGATGCAGCTTGGGCAAAGATTAGAACAAAGTGCACAAAGTTAAAGAACTTGAAATAAGTCGAAGTTACTGTATTTCTATTGACACTGCTAATGCTGAGAGGGACCATTCACATATTTCAAAATATACCATATTTATCGGCGTATAAAACGCACCGGCGTATAAGACGCACCTTCCTTTTGGCCCTGGGTTTCAAGAAAAAAAGATTTAAAGCATTTTTGGGCCACTTGGCCACTTACTGCTTGACTGCTTAATTAGCTAATTTACATAAGTTGCACAAAAATACCAGGATCTCTTTTAAAACACACAGCAATAAGACACATGAACAAAATGCACCAGAACATAAATCCCAAGTACAAAAAAAAAACCCAGACTCAACTCTTTTTCCCCCCCAACCCACCCATGCACAGTTTCCAAAGTAAACATAAATTCCAAGTACAAAAAACCCCAGACTCAACTCTTTTCCCCCACTCCACCCATGCACAGTTTCCAAAGTAAACATAAAAGTACAAAAAAACCCCAGACTCAACTCTTACCCCACCCCACCTATCACAGTTTCCAAAGCCTCCCCAACTAGGCCCAGTTCAGAAGCTTACCTAAGCTGCATTCATTCAGCATTGGAAGGAGAGCTAGGAAGACCACGCCCTCTGCAGCTCAGCTGAACTGAACTGAGGAGCACAGCGCCCTCTGCTGGCTGCTGAGAAGCTCAACTCATGCACGTGCATAAATTAAACCCGACAAACAGCTGTAGATCGGATAGATTAGTTAGGGAAGAAAGCACAAGGGAGCTCTCCGGCTCCGGAAAAACGCGGTAAGCCCGAAAATGCTTTAAAACGGGCGGGGGGGGAAGGGATTTTTTTAGTATTGGCGTATAAGACGCACCCTACTATTTTGGGTCACAAATTTAGGCAAAAAAGTGCGTCTTATACGCTAATAAATACGGTAACTGATTTAACAGTTTACAAATGACAGATTTATAAACATGAAACAACGTTCATGAAACAATGTTGGCCAAAATCAAAAACTCCACTATCCTAAATAGTAAAGCTGATTTCTTCACATCCACCACAAACAGAAATATACAATGTTATTTCGTATAATTTAGAAAACACAATTTCAATTCTATATCACAAGTAGCAATAGATTTAGACCACGGTATCTATGTGCTACTTCTTGCATTGTATCACAATTGAAAAATGGAGGCAAAAGTACTGTCACAGGCAGGAAAGAAGGATTTGGAACATTGGCAGGAGAATACTGAGAAGCCAATATTCCCTACAGTTGTCAGAGAATAAGAATTGGTTTCTATGGGAAAAGAAAGGGAAACTTGAGTAAAAAAGTTCCTCAAATTATTAAATATTCTCGCACAGTAGCAACTACTTAAACCATTAGTAGGACTTTAAGTAGTTCAATAGCATTTGAAATTCTCTCCTACACATGGGATTGCTTTGAAATAAGGGAATCAACATTAGAGGGATGCAACCTCTAATGTTGCACCATTCATATGGTTGAATAGAAATGAAACACTAAGAGAGTTCCATGTTTTTCCCCCTACAAAACCATAGGAAGAAGTATCCCTTTGTAAGGCTTTTCATTCATTCTCTTGAAGGTAGTTGTATGATAAACACACACCACCTAGTGGCCACTTCCCATTAACAAATTGTTAAAAAGTGGTTTTACAGCACAGATTTCAGGCCAACTGTACTGAGGAAATGGAATTTGTTTTTTATGACAACGGAAGTTGAGAGATACTGAAATACATAACGTTTCCGTAAATAAAGGGCTAGACTATCACAAGTGGTGCAACAACAAGATTAAACAAAAAAATCCTTCAACAACTGTGTTAATACTAAAAAAGGGCACTGTATCTGCTCTAGATGTTGCTGGAGAATGAGGAAATGTCAATAGTATGCATTCACAACTACACTGGCCACCAGTATATTTTGTCATGGTGGTTCTTATCCAGCAGAATGCTAAACAAAAGTTCCACCTTCTCCTGCATCTGCCTGGCTGGTTAAGATCCTCCTTGGAGACCGTCCTTACTCTTTAGGCCAGTGGTTCTCTAACTCCTGGGAAGGCCCTTGCTGCCCTAAGTGGCAGCGGGGTCTTCCCAGGGGTAGCGACGGCGCGTCCAGGATCGCGCCATCGTCACCGCCGCGAACGAAAAGTCCCATTTTACCTTCATTGGTGGCAGTGGAGGTCCTCCATTTTAAGGGTAGTAGTAAATTTAAATGGCACCTATGCAATATAGATACCGTATATACTCACATATAAGGCGATCTCACATATAAGACGAAACTTTGGCAAGTTTTGAGCCAAAAATCTTGACATTTGCTATGACCCTTTGATAAGTCGAGGGTAAAATTTAAGGATTTGTGCAATTCTTTGAATTAGATAATTTGGTCTGGTTTTTCCCAATAGCTGGAGTCTGCAGGGTTGGAAGAGGGTGTCTGGAGGAAGGGGGGAGACAAGGGACTGTAGCCTGGGAGTGGAGACTCAGAGGGAGCAGCTTTGCCACTCAGTCTCATCACAGCCACTGTATTTTAAAGATTCATGCTGCCTTGGGGGGGGGGGTCTTCCATTTGCAAAGATCACCCTGGGAGCTGCATTTTGAAGATCCTTCCTCCTCTCTGTCACACACACATATGCATGAACGTCTCCCTTAAAAAAAGAAAAAGAAAGATATCCGTGCCACTCACAAACCAGCAATAACAGCCAGAAAGACCCACATACACATGGGTATTAAAAACGCTTTGAAGAATTCCCCCATGCCTCCCCCATTACCTTTGTTGTGTTTTAATTCAAGCCTATATCTTGCTTTTACAAAACGTCTGCTTCTATGCTTTAACAAGCAGGGAAGCAGACAAGCCAACTGGAAGGTAGAGAGGCTCAGCCCAAGCAGGAACTGGAACTATAGTACTTCCTGTTAACTGCTGAGCCTCTCTATCCTCCAGTTGGCTTGTTTGCTTCTGAGCTACCGTAGTTATCTGTAAAGCATAGAAGCAGACGTTTTGTAAAAGCAAGACACAGGCTTGAATTAAAATACAACAAAGGTAATGGGGTGGCAGGGGGTGGCGCGGGGGGGGATACAGTGAAAGGAGAATGTGCATTGATCCAATGTGAAGACAAGGTAGCTTTTCTGGGTCCTTTTTTTTGTCTAAATTTCTCGCCTTGTAAGCGAGTACAGGTATATACGGTAATAAAATTCTACACTTTTTAATCTAGCTGTAAACTTAAGCAAAATGCCACTAGGAAAGCCAAAGATGTAAAGTTAAATTTATCACAAGATTCTGCACTGCATACCAGGTTTTTCACATAGGCACAGTGAACATGTGATGCAAACATATATATAATTATACCTAAGTGCACTTACATGAAACTACTGTTAAAAATATCATTTGAACACATCATATTCATACCTGGATGTATTTTTATGAGAGTCAAGATGGTGCAGTGGTTCTGGTGTTGGATTTGGAGCTGGAAGATCCAGGTTCAAATTCCTGCTCAGTCATGAAGCTTCCTGGGTGACCTGGGGCCAGTCACTATCTCTCAGTCTAACCTACCTCACAGGGTTGTTGTGAGGGCAAAAGGAGGAAAAGAACCACATACACCACACTGAACTCCTTGGAGGAACAGTGGTATAAAAATGTGAAAAATAAAAAAAAATTCTGATACGTTGTACATTCATTGCTAACAAAAATATGAAGTCTACATGGGAACTGATTTGAAGACAAGTTAAAATGAAGCTAGCAGACTTCTACCCAATGCATCATTACCAGACAAAGAATTAAGATCTCTGCAGCAGATGTTTTAACAAACACAAGGCAATGACAGTTGGAACAGCTGCTTCAACCAAGAAAGCCAACAGAGAAAACATAACATACTATTCTACTAAATGAAGATATTGCATCTCTTCTGCTGCACTACTACTATATATCATATTTTGACTGCAGGATCAAAATTTAAAAACAATCACATATAAATGAAGTGTTAGACTAATATGTTTCTTACAAACCTCCTTGTACCAGCAGTCAAAAACTGGAGTGAGAAAGCCTAGATACTGTTGACTTGTTCAACAGCTGCTTTAAAAGCAAGTCTAATGGTTTAGTCATAGTTAATTGGCAACTATACATAAAATTAGAAATGAAGCAACACAAGCAAGTTAGGAAAACAGTACACGTTTTTGAATATATATATATATATATATATATATACACACACACAGAGAGAGAGAAAGATTTTAATCGTTTTGTGAACTTTTTGTTGAAAAGCGGTATTTAAATACTGTTAATTTATTCAGTCTAACAATGTAAGGAGAAATAATGTGGTTTGAAATCTGGTACAACTACTTGTTAATAGTTAAAAATATTAAGAATGACTATATTGTAGCCTCCATACACAGCATACTATGACACACTTATAAATCAAGACGGGTAATAATTCAGAGTTATAGTTACTGAATTCTCTTGACAATGTACCAGAAAGTCCCTTGACACGCAAGGTCAAACAGCATAGAGCAATCTGACTGCTTATCACTAAAGAAGGCACCACTGTACAATCACTGTACTGTACAATACAATTTTTCTGTACACAAATTCTCTCTAAAATCTTATATTCCTCCAGAGCAAGAGTTCTCAGAGTTCAATCTGCAATCTCAAGCTGAACTAATTATAGTACAGTACTAGGAAGTTAGATCCCACTGAACTGAACTAGGCTCATTTCCGAGTAAGATTGTTAGAACTAAGATTGTAATCACCGTTTGCCTCCTGAAATCAAGGAACACGTGGCGTTCATATGTATCAGGGATAAGTTTAGTAACCCATAGTGCTTAATGGTTAGCAGGAGCAAATCCAAATTTGCCCACTCTTTCAATAAATTCTTCTTGGTCAAGGTGGGCAAACACTGACAGCGCAATCATGTGTAACCTTGCACTGGTTAACAGTAACAGTAGATGCACCGGTGTAACAGCAGATGCACTGGCATAAGTGCACAAACAATTTCCAATTTGGGTTTCCCTGCTGCTTTCTTCATATGTGGGATGAGGAGCTTTGCTCCTTAACATCTTTTGTCTGCTTTTTCTGCCTGACGAAATTCATGCTATATTGTTGCTGGCCATAAAAGCTTTCGATTCTACTAGAAATACAAACTTCTCTCTTCTTCAATTCCAGTCATGTCTTACCCTTGCATGAACCATCTTAAATGAAGAAAATATTCTCTCTGTGCCCTTTTACATAGAAAAGCCTCCTTTAATACAATATATCTAGTAACGGGCACCATTTCCATTCTCTAGGGTTAACTTGCGTATATCCAGTTTATTTAATAGTAACCAAGGTATACTTTAAGATAATACTTCCATTTGAAAAAAATAATTTAATGCAATTAAAAATCTGATTTTTTATTTTTATTCACCCTGTACTTTACAGAGGAAACCAATGTACGCTAACTGCAAGTCATGTACAGATTGCAAACTTCTACACACCTGCCTGAGGGTAAGCCCCATTAAACTAAGCAGGACGTACTTCTAAGTAAGCCTGCATGGATTGAAGCTGTAGAAGGGAAAAGGAAGAGAGGGTGCCTGGGCAACAGAGAAGCACACAATTAAGAAGTATCAGGAGAAGAGGTGAAAGGGGGGCAGCTCCATTTTCGGACCCAAGGGAAGCAAAAGGAAGCTGTACTGGCTGTCTTCCAAAAAGATGCAAGACCGTTTTGGGTACAAGGTAAGTGGACTAGCAGACAGAGATCAAAGAATGCAGCTTCTTTATTAACTCTCTCACCAAACATGCATGTGCAAACATGTGCATGCGCACATGCACACACGTGTGTGCATCATGGAAATCACAGCTGCCCATACTGCTCCTCTTTTGCCATCACCACCAAATGGACCAAACACCAAAGAGCTCATTCTCCACCCATCCAACCTCCTCCTCCTACCATGGTCCAGACCACAACTTCCTTTCTTGCCTCCTTGGAAACAAGCTTCAATCTTCATTATTAAGAAGGGGGAACACTGATGAGGGAAGATAAGATATTTTCCCATTCACCCACATCTCCTCCCCAACTAACCTTCCAGCTGTGCTGCTGCTCTCAGTGCAGGCACAGGACACAGGCAACCTTTTTACTAATCCTGGGCAGAATGGGGCTGCTGCAATGGCTGTTGCTGCCATCACTGCCAAAGAGCAAGCATTCAGAAACACAATCACTTGGAATGGTGCACACCGCCCTTGCTCGCTCAATGTCAGCCTGCTCAAATGTAAAAGCAGAATATGTGCGTGAGTGTTGCTGCTGCCATTGCCTTACAGCGCAATCCTGCGCAAGTTGCAGCGGCCGGCCTTTTACTTTCCTTTGCATTAAGACAACTCTGCCCAGTAGTCCTCAGGTCAGCAGAAGGGGAAAGTTTATTCTCCTACTGAAGCAGACAGGCATGCCAGGTTGCCTCTTCCTCCAACCCCTCAAAGATCTTGGCTCTCAACTATGACTGACAGGATACAGTGGAAAAGTTTACATCTCTCTGTTGCTATTCATGTGTGTTTCTTGTACCAAAAATGTACAGCATTCCATATCCCCAACAAAAGCAACTGGCCTTTGCAGATGAAAGTAAGAAAGTTGCCACCCTTCCTCCTTCCTATTCACAGTCAGGCATCTGTAGTCTTCTGACATTAAAAAAAAATGGTGGAAAACTTGCACAAAAAAGTGAGAGAGAAGAACTTACTGGTATTGAAAATTCTTCAGCCAAATACTTCAATATGGATGCTTCTCTAGTCAACAAGTTGCTCCTTTCCATCAGGTTTCCTTGAAGTTTTGTGTCAAATTCTTTTCTCACTACTGAAGCAACAGAGTCAATGACTACTAGTTTAACATTCTTAGAAATAATTTCTTCTTCCAAGGATTCAATCCTGAAAATAAAACAAAACATTGGTTTAACACTGTACTATTTGCTAGCATTTAATATTTGTGTGTTATGCGCTACACTGGGCACAAAAGAGGCAAAACGTCTGCTAAGAGAACTCCTCTTTCCCTTGGCTCTCTCCCACATGATCTTGGTGGGCTGCACATGTGTGTGCAACATGCACACGTAGGCATGCAATCTCTCCTTTTGGTAAACTTGAGTATGCCAGTTGGTAACACTCAACAGGGAGCAGCAACCAATTTCAGCTCCCTGATGAGTGTACCTGAATGATATGTCTTTGCAAACATGTTCACTCCATTCACACTTTACATTTTTAGGTACGGTATATTTTTAAACAGAGGTTCACGAATATCAGTTGACATATTAGCCAAGCATCAATCTTCTTCCCTGATACTCCCTGGCTCCAAACATATACACTTAAAATACACACACACACACACACACACACACACACACACACACACACCTACCTAAACACCTTCCCACACCCACATTCACCAAACTGTTTCCCCCAAGCACATTCCCAAGACACACACCCACACACCCACTAATTTATACCCAGGCCTGGTATAAATTAGTGCTTCAAATTGCTTCAATGGGAGCAATGATTAATTTCTACTAGCCAGTAGGGAAATCTTCAAAATTCCTCTGAACAAATGCAGAGCGTTATCCCATTTCCACTGAGCCAATGTAGCCTGCTTCTTCCCACTGAGAATACTTATAGAAAATATGACATTACTCCTCCACAAGCACAGTCCTTGCACATTTCTTTCTAGAAATTAAATACTGCCCATGCTACTCTAGCCAATATACCATACATATCTAGAAAACACAGACTGCTTCTCCTTCCCCAACTCCCATTCAAAAGCTCTTCACAAGTAAAATGTCACAAACAAAAGAAGTGGGTGCTCTTTCCCTTTGGCTAAGCTTCCCCCTCTCCAACTCTCTGGTCATAGATAGACCCTTTGGGTTTTGCACCTGCCCAGACACAGGGTTTTCATGTGTGCCACAGGCCAGGCCAACAAGAACCTGTTTCTCATTGCCAGTGCTAAATGGCCAAATGGCACAAGGACTGATGAAGAATGTACATATGTACATAGCAATGGAGCAAAAGCACTCAGTTCAGATGCTGCTTCTACCTTTGCCCCAGCCTAAGGGAAAGAATCCCTCCTACTTTTCTTTACCAAATGATCTGTGAAGAAAAGGAAAAGTGGCTGCTCCTTCCCTCTGGCTAAGCTTTTGTAAGTAAAGTAAAGGTATCCCCTGACAATTAAGTCCAGTCGTGTCCGACTCTAGGGTGTGGTGCTCATCTCCATTTCAAAGCCGAAGAGCCAGCGTTGTCCGAAGACGCCTCCGTGGTCATGTGGTTGGCATGACTGTCCTTGCCGCAGCGCGTAGCATGCAGCTGGATCACGGAGCGCTGTTTACCTTCCCGCAAGCGGTACCTATTTATCTACTCGCATTGACATGCTTTGGAACTGCTAGGTTGGCAGGAGCTGGCCAAGCAACGAGCGCTCACCCCGTCGCGGGAATCGAACTGCCGACCTTTCGATCAACAGCTTATGGTTCAGCGGTTTAACCCGCTGCACCACCCGCTGGCCTTTTGTAGGGGAGCACATAAAGTAACTAGAGAACACAGACTCCTTCTACTTTCCCTCACTATCCTGTTGTACACAAGAAAAAAAGTCCTACCTTTTCAGCACACCATCACAGGTGAGTTCCCGATAGAGATGAACGCTGCTGGGCATAGAAATCAACTTTTCTTCTGTAGCAAAATAATGGGGGAAACGATGCTGTGCTACTGCAATAAGCCTGTTCAAAGCCCAAAAGACACATCATTGAGAACACAAATTTGAATTAAATAATTTTCTCTGTGCTTTCGAGTTCTTTTTCAGGGTTACTGAACATGGAAGGAAAAATTTGCAACAGAATAGATCTATTGACGCTGAATGGAAACTGACTTAGAATATGCACAATTTGAACTTCTCCATAGCTCTGGAGACATAAGGTTCTGATGACATGCGACAACTACAGCAACATCCTACATGAAGTAAACACAGCAGACAGCTCTCCTCTAAACAGAAGCAGAAAATTATTTCCCAACATTTCTAGCATGTGCAAGCTTTGGGAGCCTGGGGCTGCCGCAGCTTTGAGTAGATTGCAATTCTATCCACACACTGATACTCCCCCATCTCCCAGACGTTTAAATTTTCCATTTTTAAAAAAATGAGAACACTTTACATGCCTTTGAATATTTCACTACTGGCTTTAACAAAATCAAAGTTATAGACATAGTGTGCAATTTACAGATGGGCTCACTGGATCAATACTTCTCCCTTTCAGAAAATTCTGTAATGCTTCCACAACAGAACCATCAGCCAAACCCAAGAAAAACATAGACATAACCGAGTTCTAAGATCTGGTGCTATTTGTAACTGGTTAGCGAGATCAAAACAGTTCCTGTTTCAGAAAGAAGTGTTCCTAGGACAACACCTAGCTGGAAGCTGTTGCGTTTTCTCACACCTGCTACAGCAGAGTTGGAAAGCAGGAGAAATAAAAGGTTTTTTTGGATTGCACCTTTATTTCATCATCACAAGGATACTGTGGTACTTGATATGTCTAAGGTGGTAGACATATGCAACAAAAATGTCAAGTACATTGAAAATATTTATTATTAAAAACACTTATATACCATTTTTCAAGTTCTCAAAGCAGTTCTTAAACCGAAATAAATGAAAATGGTTTCCTATCCCAGAGGGCTCACAAGACGTAAAAGAGACACCAC
Source organism: Plestiodon gilberti rubricaudatus (assembly GCA_026170595.1). NCBI lineage: Eukaryota > Metazoa > Chordata > Lepidosauria > Squamata > Scincidae > Plestiodon > Plestiodon gilberti. Next base: position 256,932,774 of record JANXHW010000001.1, on the reverse strand, counting down.
AAACAGTCACTACAAGAGACAACATTCTAGGGTAAATAGGGACAGTTGTTCTCCCCCTACTAAATATAAGAGAACCGCCACTTAATGGTGCCACTTAGCTCAGTTATTTGGTGTCCAGCATTAAAAAAAAAACCTTACCTTTCAGCACTGAACGCAGATTCTGTATCAATATACATGACAGCCCCATTCAATCCTCCCATGCTGGTAGGCAATGTGGCCAGCAAGCTCATCATAATACAAAATTGAGTTTTGCCACAACCAGATGGGCCTGTTACCTAAAAAGAAAAGCACAAACATGAACCAGCATCATAGTTATTCTACCAAAAAGACATCATCATTGGATTGCTTTTTTAAAAAAAATTCAAGTCTATAGACTCCCATTCATTTACAACGACTTACCGTATAACACAGCAGAGAGCATGTCAAACTGATTCAAGCTGAAAGTTTCAAATCCTACTTCTAAATCTACAAACGTGTTCCAGAGAAAAAACATCAATCCTACGCCAGCTAACAAAATTAAATATTCATTTTAAAATAGATTTATACAGCTTAAATAATATACCACCATCCTACCCATTGGGGCGGCTGGGTCGTTATTCGGGATAAAGGAACGAACGTCCCTTTACACCAAGGAGGCCTCCGCCAGCCCGATCCTGGAAAGAATCTGGCGCAGGGTGCTTTTGCACGCTGCAGCGGTCCTAGACAGGATTGGGCTGTCAATGTAATAAATAAATGTCCTTTCCACTCCAAGTATGAATTAAGGACACATCTTCATGTTAGGAAGATCTGAAGGACAGAATATCACTAAACATGCAACTTAGTACAATGGTGCAGTTAGCTCCACAGCTACAGGAAGAAGCATGTTTAGAAACATAACTGCTGCTCAGACATTTAAAACATTCATTTTTTAGTTTGTAATATGTAATAATTTCAACACAGACAGGTTATAAAGGAATAGTCTACAACAAATTATGTTTGTTGTTTCATTTTATCTCTGCCCTTCTCATTTTTACTGCTTTTCTCCACAACACAATGGTAACTGACTACAAGATTTATGAACTGAACTTAGATGTAGCATTATTTTTATCAGCAGTAGAAATTACTTCACCTTTCGATCATTTGAATTTTACCTTCAGAAATCAATGGAAGCATTTGAGATTTTGTTTATTCATACTTTCACTGGCAAGGCACACGTATACAGTATTTGATTTATGAACAATGGAAAAGGTATACAGTACAATGAAAATAAATGTGTTTTGGATCTGGCTCTCTAGACCTGATCCAGCCAAAGGTAAGAATTTTTAAACCATGCTTCATGGTTCAATGGATGGTTCAATGGACTTCAATGGAGGATTTGAGCACAACTAAATCTGAGCAAACCTTAACTCTCCCCCACTAAGCTCAAAGGGGCTTAAAACTGCTTATGTTTGGCAGGATATAAACGTTATTTTTCAAACTGCTGATGGAATGAATCCCATATATAGAAAAATGCTGACTCCCCAGAACAATTTCATTCCAGAACCTTGTCAAGAATTCAGAGTTCAGCTTACTCCAATTTTCATTTGAAATCAGGTGTCCGCCCATCTAATAGGGGCCTCACCACAATAACAGTATTAAAAATTTTCCCTGTTTGGAAAGAGAGTTTTCTTTTTCAGTTAATGGTACATTATTTTCAAGACACGAATTGACTGACCACAAAAAGTTACTCACAATTCAGTCTCCAGTTTAAACCTCACCAGTAGTTAGGAAACAAGGGGTCAGTGCCAGCATAGTTTCCTGGCACTCAGAAAAGCAGCACAAGATCTGGCAGCAGAAGATACCACTGAAATCTTTACTCTAATGGCTCATATATTCCAACTTTCCAACCACCGTCATTGTTGGATAGCATAAGAAGAAAGAAGTGTCAAGAATTTTCAAAAAGATTTAGTTAAAAACACACAGCCACAAAAGTAGGCAATAAAAAACTCTTCCCTTGAGGTAAAAATGCAGTCTATGCACTGGCTGAGTTTTCTAGGCCAGTGGTCCTCAACTGGTGGGTTGCGACCCACCAGGGAAACTGGATGCAGTCGCTACCCCCTTAAGGAGGGTGGCGACGTGCAGTGACATCGGCAATGTCCCGCCGCCACCAGCACCGTCAGCAAAAAGGGGGGCTACTTACCAGGGACCACACCAGCCCTCTGGAGGGTGCGGGGGACCCACAGCCCCCTCTGCGGGCCTCCCCATGCTTCAGCTCTCTGAAGCTATCGAGACCCACTTCCTGGATCAGACGAAAACTGGGGAGAAATTCTGCATTTTACCAGCAGGGCGCAGTCTCTCTCTCTAGTGTAGTCTCTCTCCAGCACTCATTGTTCCGACTTTCCCGCTTTCTCCCTATTGGTTGGAGGTGGCTCTGCGCTTGGCTCATCTCTGCACTCCCTGGTGTTTGGGGAGCCATTGGAAGAAGCAGCCGGAGCTGGGTGAAGTGGCTAATGGGAGGGGAGGAAGCGGCGACAGGCAAAGTTGTGGGGAAACCTAACTTGGTTTCACAACCTAACTTGGACAGGGAAAAATTGCTCAAGTTAGGTTGTGCGGGCACCTGGGGATGGGCATGTGTTGAGTTTTATATCCAAGTTAATAGACTTGAGAATGCACGGATTTTTGTGACCACACAGAGTCCCAGAACCAAACCCCCATGGATATGGTGGGCCCACTGTATTTATAACTGTAGTACTGACTAACCCAGTTGCAGAGATCAGGTAGTTACTAAACATAAACAGAAGTAAAAGGTCACCAGATGTGGTGGGTCTCCTCCTGCTCCTCCTTTAAGAAATAATTAAAAACTCTCTTTTGCATTTCCTGCTAGACATTCTATTTAATTTCTCTGATTCTTTTCCTAGTTGTAAGTTAGCTTCAGCATACATTTTATTTTAACTCTTCTTGTTTTCTTTCAGCCTTGTTCAGCAAGTACAAAGTTTTCCTTTTTTCCCCTCAAACTCCCTTCTGCTTTTATCTCATGTTTACAGATTGTGTACTTGCAGATAAGGAATTTGTTCATTTCCCCCACACACACACACAGTATATTTTAGGTTCTTTTAAAAATAACAACAATTTAGATAGCACTATTTTGCAAACAAAATCCTTATAGTCTCAATTTCAAAGTCAGGCTTCAAAACCTAAGGGAAACTGCTGTTTCTATGTAATTTCTCTGAGAAAGGAAGTTTAGGAACACAAGATAGTCGACTACGAAGGCAATGTTAATAGATTTCCTCTGGAAAAAAAAAGTTGAACCAATGCTCTAAGAGAGCAACTGGCATCTTACCCTCTGAAAGGGAAGCATCAAATGTATTGCTTAACAATATACCACAAACCATAGCAACCCCAACTCATGAGAACATGGATCCAATTTACAAGTCACTGAACATCTGGTATAAGTTAAACCAAAATATCTTGATCAACACTGGGAAATCAACTAGAAATTCTTAATATCATACATTCTAATCATGCCTGCAATCAACAGAGCTCTATTTTTAAAATGAAAACTACAATGCCCAGAATTTGAACAATCAGTTCACAAAGAAACCTCAGGAGTTGCAAACTAACCATCCTTCATTAATCTCCTACTGTGAAACAAACTATAAACACTCTCCCAGAAAACGCATTTGTCATCTCTAAGTATAACCTTTATGCCTTAAAAGTAGTAAATGCACTCCGAATATGACAGTGAAAAAAGCACACACTTCAGTAAAACCATACAGAACACTGTCATAAAAATGGGTGGGACGGGACAGGCTAAACAAGCATTTTTTTGGTTCACCACTGCGACAGCGCAAGATTACAGCATAAATTATTTTTATCAATCAATAGGATCAAATCATGAGTCAATCATGATTTTACAAAAAGTGTTCAGTGCTTCACAGTTAGAAATTTGTAAATATTTAGTGACTTCTTGCAATATGCAAAATTATAACGTTTCTTCCATCTTCTGGTATAGAAACAAAAGCCAATATGTTTAGTGGTATGGGCATCTTTTACCTCTGTAAGAGATCCACAGGCGATTCCACCATGCAAGATTCTATCCAGACCTTCCAGTGTTGTGGGCAAGAACGTTGATGAAGGATCAATGGCTCTTTCCATTTTCAATTCATAAACCTACCAAAGACAAAGATCAAGTAGAAACAAATGCTGTGTTCAGCTTGTAAGAGAAATGTCTGCTATTTGTTCCCCAAAAATGAGAATTCCGTATGGCTTGCCAAAAAGTATACCACATACACCCTTAATTTACTTTATCATCCTTTAATAAGATTTTTCCCAAGTTTCTGACCAAATCCAACACCGCAAAATAGTTTTAAAGACTGCTCTGTTCATCAACATTTTTATGCTACAACTGTCAACATTTCTCTCATACCATAAAGTCAAGCTTACAAAAGTACTTTACAATACCCCCCCTTTTGACAATATGCAATACTTGATTTGCAAATTACCACTTCAGAAGAAAATATTATCCTTGTGGTTAAGTTCAGCTGGGAAGAATACAAGCACACACTAAAACCCCAAACCAAGGAGAAACTGACTTGTTCCTGTGAGCTATTCCAAAAAGTCTGGGTTCATTAAAAGATTTACTGAGGTTTCTATGCAGAATTGTAAAGACTAGTGCAGTACTTAAAGTAAATAAAAGTACTTTTCCAAATATCTTTCATTTTGCCTCAAATTTTTGGGGTTGCTTGACAAGGCAACAACATGCCATGGGGGGGGGTATATCAGTTTAAAACTAAGGAATAAATAGTGTTTAGGACGTATGCAAACAAACCTAACGATAGAATTTTCATGTCTGACATCCTAACAAATTCAGGTGCAGTGTTAGCAGTAGGAGATTTTTTTTTAATTAGGAGATTTACATGCATAGAACTGTCTCATCAAAAATGCCATCCTAATAAATAATATTTTTTCAGCATTTCATTAACAGGAAGGGACATAATGTATGGCCAAGGTCAGGTCTGGCTTCTATTTGGGAGAAAAGGCCATTATAAACAACTTTCTTGAGCTTCTTCTTAAAATCTCACTCATTTCGTATATCAAATTCACATTATTCCATTTTCAGCCACAGCATGTTTTGGGACTGCTTCTAAGGTTGACCTAAATGCATAAATAAAAAATTGTCACATCTTTTTAGTAGCCTGTTTTAACACCCAATTATCCTCATTGGTTACAGTTTGATTCTTATGAGTTTGATACTCAGGACCTTTCCAAATGCTTTCCTTTCCTAGGGCAGACAGCATGGCCACTACTAAACAGCCTAGATCAGCGGTTCTCAAAGTTCTCCACGCAAGGCAGGGAGGACTTTGAGTATTTGCGGGGCGGGGCCAGCAGCGGCGGCGATCCAGGGGGTCGCCACCGCTGAAACCGCCCCGCTGTACTTACTGGTGCTTGGGGGAGCTACGGGGAGGCCTGTGCGACCCTCTGCAGGCCTCCCCTATCTTCAGATCGCCGCAAAACGGCGATCTCTGGGCACTTCTGGTTTTTGCGAAAACCGGAACTGTCCAAAGATCGCCGGTTTGTGGCGATCTGAAGGTCAGGGAGGCCTACAGAGGGTCGCGCAGGCTTCCCCGAAGCTTCCCCAAGCCCCTGTAAGTACAGCGGGGGCGGTTTCGGGCAATTTTGCGGCGGCGATCCCCTGGATTGCTGCTGCCATGCTGTCCCTGCCCCTTAAGGGGGCAGGGGACAGCTAAAGTTCTCAATGATGGGTCGCGACCCACAGTTTGAGAACCGCTGGCCTAGATGACATCACATCAGCAAACACTGCTGTTGTTGATACAGGGGGCCCCCTGTATCCACAGACCAGTTATCTGCAGATTCACTCATCTGCGGTTCGCCAGGCCCCCCCCCCCTGCACGCTCCCATTACCTTAGTTGGGTTTCCAGCACTGGCGCCAGGCAAGCGCATCTCTTTCTTACAAAAATGCTATAAACCAACATGTTGGTTTATGGCACAGAGCAGGCAAGCAGCTTGCATTCTAGAGAGGCTCCCGAACGTTACATAGGAAGCAGGAAGATATCATACCCAGACCTACAGTGAAGTCACAGAGATTCAAAAAACACAAATACAGTATGAATAAGAAAGAGGAAACCCTCAGTATCTGTAACGCGTGGCTTCCAGTTTTAGAACGTACCAAGATCCGGAACTAGGAGAGTTGCAGGGGCAGTTATGAGGAGAACAACAGTAAAAGCAGCATCAGCAAGCAGACAGGGGAAAGTAACCATGTGGTTTTAAGATCTTGCCAGAAACGAGCGGTTATTCCAACCATTAACTAATGTCTTGGCACTAATAAGATAAGCACCAGGAAGATAATCCATCTAAGGAGCATTGTTCACTAGAGAGATCAGAACAGAGGATATGGACCTCTGTGCCTTTGATAATGCCTCTTACAGTTGGGGACAAAATGTTAGGAATAAATTTTAATGGACTGTAGCTTCATAACCCGAATATTGATTTTGATCTGTTTTTAAAATGTGTTTCTGTTGCACCTTACAAACTGCACAACCGTACAAACTGTACAAAACTCTCCTCTGAAACAAATAACCAGAGTATCAGGTTGAAAGACTATAGCACCATAATCTTTTGTGATATGTTCCAATGTATCCTAAATACATATCTTCTAGTCCAGAAATTTTGAGGAACGAGGTTAGTAGTAAGTCACACACTATGTCCTTTCTATAAGGAGCTGATCTTTCTGTAGGGACACACACATTTACAGCAATCTCTGAAGCATGGTACACACAGATCAGGCAGATGATGTACACAGTTATTAAAATGAGATTCATTCATTTCCTATTGTGCAAATGGATACTTACAGTTTGCATTCGGGGAGCACAAGATTTGCTGACTATGCGAAGAAGTTTCTGCACATTCCAATAGTTCTGTCCAGTCACTTTCATCAGCTCCAGAAGTGAGAGACTTAAGAAGTCCTGAAACATAATCAAAGTAAGAAGTTCATTTTTGGGAAATTGAGAATGAAGTCTAACTTCATATGTTCGCAACAACTTTCCTAAAATACTTGGCTCATACTGAATGAACAAATTCATTGCGGAAACACCTCATATTAACCAACAGAATTATACCAAGAATTGTCAATATGTAAATGAAAGATGGAAATTAGCCAGTCTAGAGTGATCTTACAGTATCAGGGATAAAGCAAAAGAACTATATTGCCGTCTCATAAATCTTCTGGCTAAAACAGTGGTTCCCTAACTGGGGCGTCACGACGCCCCAGCCGGGAACAAAGGGTTGCTATGCCCTTAAGGGGCATGGCAACCCGCGGTGACGTCGACGGCACGCCCGGGATCGCACCGTCGCGGCCACGGCCGAAACCGTCCTTTTTACCTGCATTGGTGGGCAGTGGATGTCCGGCGGGGGGTGTGGGGAGCCTGCGGACCCCTCCACAGTCCTCCCCAAGCGTCAGAGCACTGCTCCGACGCTTGGGGAGGCCTGCGGAGGGGTCCGCAGGCTCTCCACACACAACCCGCTGGACATCAACTGCCCACCAATGCAGGTAAAAACGACTATTTCGGCCACGGTGGCGACGGCGGCATCCCTGGGAAGACCCCGCTGCCACTTAGAGCAGCGTAGGGCCTTCCCATGAGTTAGGGAACCTCTGGGCTAAGGGCTGCTTCTCAATTTTTTTCAAACTACATGTTAAAAATTTAATGTGGGCACTTACGTACTTTTCAATGCATTTACCGTATTGTCCCGAGTATAAGACGCACCTGATTATAAGACGCACCCTTAAAGTTTGGTGCTATTAAAAAAAATTAATTAAATCACTGGCATTAAATTGCAGCAGCCTGATTATAAGACGCACCCCTAGTTTAAAAACTTAAATTAGGAGAAAAAAGTGAGTCTTATACTCAGACCAATACGGTATATCATTAAAAAATGCTTCAAGAAGACAAAAACAATGATAGTTTCCGTCAGTGTGGTTTTGTGATGTACACGTGGTAAAACAAACGTTGGTATCCATCTCATACATTTAGGGGCTAGAATCAGGTGTGCACTAAATTTTAACACATACATGCTAGAAATCTAAGTTGGAAAACATTCAGATTTATCACAAATGAATTTCATCCTCTAAATATTAGCTTTGGGTTAGATCTTACAGCTGATATTGAACAGGAGACCTGACCGCAGAAGCACACTCATTTCAAAAGTGCTCTATTTAATCCTCCTACACGTTTTATACCTAAAGGGCATTTTTTAAAAAAATGTAAAACATTGTTCCCTAGCTCGCACTAGTTTGTTCCCCACATATTCTCCTATAATAAAAGGCCGATTGTTCTGTGGTGTTTCAACCCCACTTCCCATATATTATTTCCAGTCACTATCTCTCAGCCCCACCTACCTCACAGGGTTGTTGTGAGGACAAAAAGGAAAGGAGGAAATATGTACACCACTCTGAGCTCCTTGGAGGAAGGGTGGTATAAAAAATGTGAAAAAAAAATAAAAATAAAAGAGGGCAATGGGTTACATTCCCACCCACCCTGAATTAAAGTGACTTGGGGAAAGAGAACCACTACTCTAGGATCAAGAGATTTAAATAATTCCAGCATAACGAAAAGTCTTATTTAACAACAAATTAGATACTTTATGTTGATGCAGCAGTGACAATAAGAAGGTGTCAACCATTTTGTATTTTTTATTCATACTGTAGCTCCAGAAGGTTTCGACATGAAGAAAAAGTGCATGCACAGGGCTCTGAGAAAGACACAGAAAACAACATTGGGGGTCATTGGACCTTTGGAATAGGGACCTGTCTTTCCACTCTGCGTAAAGCATCATGTACATGGTGGAAAACATATAAATTATCATAATCAGTTAGAGAACCCAGATACTATCACTGTGTACAGTACACAGAAATAACTAAACACCATCGTTGTATATATGACTGGCTACTAGTCATGACAACTATACGCTACTTCCAGTTTCACAGATAATGGTCTTCTGAATACCAGTTGCAATGGTGGGACAGGGGTATGCCTTTTTTCTCTCCTGCTTGTGAGCTTCCCAAAGGCAATGGGCCACTGTGGAAAATAGAATGCAGGGCTAGATGAGCCTCCGACCGGATCCAACAGCTCTTAGGTTCCAGTGTAAGAATATATCTGAATGAAAACCCTTAATACATTCTTTTTACATTAAACTGGAGTCACTGCCAAATAAATCTCATTTTTAAAAAAAGTCTTAGAGTCTATTTGACCCCAATATCAGTTCAGATTTTTTTTACAAGCGCAGAAGAGTTAAGGATATACCTGCACGTGTACATTTATAGCATGAGTTCAAATTACAGCAAACAACAGTTAAAAGACCACCCAGCATCACATTTACTGCCAATAAGCAAGTATATTTAAGATTTGCTTCAGTTCAGCACTGAAGAGGAAAGGTGGCCGAGGTAAAATTTCCCCTGATTGTTCCTGCCCATGTTAAGCTAATGTATAGTATTGCTCTACAGTTGAAGTAGTTGGCTTGCTTTCAAAGAGAAAAAACAACGTTTTTTTCCCCAAGGACTGCGTAGTAGTTTGTTTATAGAATTCTTTGAGATGGAAATAACTGCTATAAATGCAGGACATTTTAAGAAGCAATTCTTGTGCATAAATAGTAGAGTTGGAAGAAATCTACAAGATCTCAAGTCCAACCTCTGCCAATGTAGGCTGTTCACTATTACAGCATCCTTGATAGACAGCTATCCAAGCATATGCACAAGACTACTCTTTCAAAGCCCTGCTCTTGCAACATGATCCTTAGGATAAGATTAAAAATCTTTATGTTCCTATTAAATGACTCACCTGACAAGTAGTGATCTGATGTCGACTCAACCTCTCACAAAGTTGCTTGGGCAGCCCTGTTCTTCTCAGTTTCTTACTTGCCATGTTCACATATTTATCCTAGGACTTGGTAAATGAAGATCAGTTGAAATAACATACAAGAGGAAACATGTATACACCAACGTTCTTTAAGATAAATTGCGTTCATACTACTGAATTATATAATTTGTTACAATTCATATTACATTTAACTCTGCATAAAAGAATACACCTGCCTCAATTCATCTGTCCTGCTTTTCATGAACAGTGAGGCCAGTTCAAGAATACCAGGAACCCCCTCTATGGACCTTTGCCTTACCCTTACCTTACCCTGTGCACATGATGTTCGGGCTCATTCCAGGTTAAACCAAACTTAAGACTCCCATCTTGCATAATTTACTTGACAGGAAGTTCCACTGATTTCAAATAACATTACTTCAGAATTGAGATCACAACCAAAGCGCAAAATAGCCCTGGTTACAGCCCCTCTCCAAATTGTCCAAAGACAGTCTCCAAAAGATAGGTACAGGGCTCAAGTTCTCTTTAATCCTGGTTGTACAGACAATGGTTGTAGTGACTCAGTAACGAAAAATGTACTGTGCCGGCAAAAATTTAGGATTTATATTGCTTGTATATTTGTGACGTTGCTGTTTTCAATCTATTTTATGACACTGCTGCTTTCAATATATTGTATACTGGTTGGTTGTATTTTGAATTGATCTTTCTGTTTTATGACAGATGCTTATAAGCCACCTTGAGAGCTCAGTTGTTCCAAAGGCAGGACACAAACTGAAAAAATGAAATCATCATAAATACAACAAGTAAAATACTAGCCACTGCATTCTACATATCTGATTTTAGCCTGTTTTGCCGCTTTCCAGAAAGGCCATGTTAGGGTTCACCTTTAATTTGGCTCTTGCCCCCAACAATATTTTGCATGTGTCCTAAAACATTAGCCCAGTGTTTCCCAAACTTTTTCGACTTGTGGCTCCCTTGACCATTGGCGACCACTGGCCGTGGCTCCCCACTACTGTACATTATGTTGATGCCTGCCAGTTGGCATTGCACTGTTTTATGAGAGGATTCCAGGGCACTCCATGGCTCCCCTGGCTGGTTTCCGTGGCTCCCCTGGGAACCACGCCTTCCAGTTTGGGAACCACTGTCCTAAACAGTTGGAGACCAGAAAATCTCAGGTACTGCCTCCATCTATATGAACCTGCCCTTCATTCTAGTAGTCTAATAGATGTTAAATTATTTATCCCATCCCATGCCCAAGAAAGCATGACTCAGTGGCTCCCTTGACCATTGGCGACCATGGGCCACGACTCCCCATTACATTATGCTGATGCCTGCCAATTGGCATTGCACGGTTTTCCCAAGAGGATTCCGTGGCACTCCACGGCTCCCCTGGCTGGTTTCCACAGCTCCCCTGGGAGCACTGGTGTTGCTAGAGGTGGGGTAGAACAGTAAGTCTTGCATAGCGGTAACCGCTCCGTTCTATGGTGGCCCCGCCCACTCGCCATCGGAACCAGTCGAGCGACGAAGGCAACGCACAGGAGATTCCCTGCGCGTTGCCTTCGCCGCTCGGACTGGTTCCGACAGCGAGTGGGCGGGGCCACCATGGAACGGAGCAGTTACCACTGTGCAAGACTTACCGTTCCGCCCCACCTCTAGCAACGCCAGTGCCTGGAAGCTACGCCTCCCAGTTTGGGAACCACTGCGTTAGCCCTTTGGGGCAATTATCCTTTTGTGTCTAACTGAGCAGAGATAAGATATAAAGCATCAATTGCATTTAGGTTTCTTCCAGACCAGCAAACTGGAGAATTAACGTTTTAATTTCAGAACTAAATTAGCTATGTCAAAGCACAAAATCAAGTGCTTTCTTCAAATAATGTACACAGGAATTACTTTTACTACAGTTGACTTGCCTATTACTTTTGTTTTTAAGGGGATATGGGGAAGAGATGGACACTTCAATGGTGAGAACAGATTCAAAGAATTAAGTTATAAAGGGCAAAGGAAAGACTAACCAAAAAGAAGTCCACAAAATAACAGACAGTGATTGCAGTGGGCAGAATGCCTTCCCTGCTGGTGTTTGGCATATTGTGTGCTGAAAGGTTTCATTAATGCTCCCCTGGAATAGAAGACAAACATTCTCCTCCCCATAGAAGAGTTTTATATATAAGCGTGTGTGAGTGAGAGAGAATGAATGGACATGGGGAGGGAAACCATTCATCAGTGATGATGTTACAGGCAACAGCCAATAGGCATCTGTGGCACTGGTTCAGGTGAACTACAGCAACAACACAAAAACAGCAAAGAAGCCAGTATAAATCCCTGTAACAAAGATTGTATCCTAGTAGTGAGAAAACTTCCCACAACAGAAGAAACTGCCTGAGGGAAGACACAAAGTGGAGCCCTTACAAGAATAAAGAGGCCAGAGGGAGAGACACACACAAAAGCAGTTAGGGCCGGGGCTCAGCAAAAGTTATGGCGATGATCAGCTCATCTATTATTTGTGTGTTCATCACTTTGAAAGAAATGGCTTAAAGGGCTGAGGGCAACAGTCCTAAACAATACTTACCCTCCAAAGTATATTAAACACACCTTTTAAGGGCAAAGGGAGAGAGTTGTGTGCCACAGTCCAGTCCACACACACCTTCGCTACTGCAGACAGTATCTCCTCTCCTTCCCCAGTCCGAACTCCCGTTGTATCTCTAGCTCGGTTCAGATCTTCGCGTCTCTCACGTGTGATCGTCAGGCTTAGCGATCTCTCCCGAAGCTGCTATCCCCTCCCACTCTCTTCCGGACTGAGGCTCCGGAAGAAAGCGGGTCGGGCTGGCAGCCTAGTAAAAGCCCCGCGCTGAAGCAGCTGACGATCAGCTCAGGAGCCGAGTGCGTTTGGGGCGGGGCACGCTGCTGGGGAAAGAGCAGCTTCAGTGCTTTTCCGACTCTTCCAAGTGTCAGTGAAGCGCGGGGCATGCTGGGGAGAGTTGGTGCAACGAGCAAATTCCAGGAAGGCAAACAGAGCGGGCAAATTCAAGGAAGGAGGGGCCAGCCAGGGGGTTATATCGGAGGGTTTCTTGGCGGGAGAAGTGAGGAAAAGGGATGGGCCACCCCAGAGGAGCTGCATTTGGGCTTGGATTTGGGCAGGTGCAGGAGCTGTCTGTGATAGCTGCAGAGATCACAGGCCCACAAAGCTTCAATTAGTACTCTCTCTCTCTCTCTCTACTCATTTTAAAAAAACCCAATGTGGGTCTTTCAGTTCTGTTTCTGCAGTAGTCATTCAGTTATTTTTGTTTTGAGTTTTGTTCAAGTAGTATAATCTTTTAAAAATACCCAGCGTGGGCCTTTACTCTGCTTCTGAAGAGTCATTCTGTTATTGTTGTTTTATTCAAGTAGTAGTACTATAATCTTAAAAAAAAATCCCAATGTGGGTATGGCAGCTTTGCTTCTGCAGTGGTTATTCAGTTATTGTTCAAGTACTGTAGTACTATACTCTTTAAAAAAATACCTCCGTGTGGATTCAATATTTAATTGGATTCAACATTTAATTGTAGTTGTTCATTTTTTGCAACGTGGAGTATTTTTAATTAAGTTTTAATTTCCGGAATATTACCCCTACCAGCATAGAAAAGGAATAAATCTGGATCACTGAAACGCAAAGAGCAACAAGAAGCAGAAAGGCAGGAATCAGCCAAGCAATGCAGGTCTATTACATATTTTATAATACCACAACCACCATCCACATCAATGTACAGTTCCACAACAAAGAATCAAGAAGCAAGAAACAATCCTCATGGTGATGATGCAATGACTACCTGTATTTGCAACATCTGAACACGTAGCTTCAGCTAGTTACAGGGAATCAGATATAACTAGGCATAAATGACTTCTTGTCTGAAGCACATCCTATAAATAAACCTACACAAGAAAATGAAAGATCAAGTGCTGGAATCTTTCAATATCCATCACGAGCAAATCTGAAACCGTTTTTTGCTGAACATCCATTTCAGCCACTTGATGATTTGCCATTTGATGCTTGGTTGTATGAGAGGAAAATTATGAATGACTTAATCCCAAGAAAATGACTAAGGTATAACAACGAAAATAGGTTCTTGTATTGTTCATACTGCTTGGCCTTTGAGTCTCCCAACACTTGTAAACCATCAACCTTTGTTCGTGGCTTTGTTCTGCGACCACCTAAGGAAGATCGCCCCATCCCCACCACCTGACTTGTGCAAAACCCTGCCTTGTCCAGCGCTTCAAGCCTCGCAATGAGGAGACGAATGTCAGCAGGCGGCACTTCCCCAACAGATGACTCCACCAGAAGCAGCTTGTGGTTTCTCCTGGCATTCTGCTGCCTTTTGGGCATGGCTGTAATGAAAACCAATGAAGGGGGGGCAGGGAATGAACCCATGAGACTTATGCCCTGAAAGAGAAAATGACACCATATTGTTAAGCAAAGGAGATACACAAAAACCCAGCTGGAATTATGGGGAGGGGCGAATGGGCCCACCTTGCAAGAAAGTTGTTCAGGAAATCTCTAAATGTTTCATTGAAAAGCGGTATATAAATATTCCTAATATGAATACTAATCAGGAGCCTTATACAAAATCAACCAGCAGGGCAAAATTAAACGTACAATCCCAAAACAAGCAAGCCTAGACACTTCAAGAAAACAGGTCAGGAGTTGTAGTTTGTGTAAGAGAGTCCACAAGTGCTGCCTCACTTTGGCCGCGTCTGTGTTTCGTTCAGCCAGTCAGACCCCGTTGTTTGAACTTGGGGGTGGGTCACCAGATGCATACAGAGCGAGAAGTCAGCTTTTCACACTGTGCCTCCTGCTGACTGTTTACCATATATTTATATTTTATTAATATATTAACATAAAACAATACATATTTCGTAAGATTATAGCAAGCGTGAAGCAATACATCATACTAGCATACTATTCACTATTTTCTACATATAATATCCAACTAAGCCAAAGTATCACCCACATTCTATTCATTAAATCCACATATCTTCACATTGTTCTTATCTCTTAAAAAATCAATAAATGGTTTCCAGTTATTCACGAAAAGGTTAACTGACTTTTCCTTAATTAAAATTGTAAGTTTATCCATTTCAGCATAGTCCAAAACTTTCAACCACCAATCTTCCAGCGAAGGTATCTCCGAATTCTTCCAATATTGTGCATATAAAATTCTTGCCACAGTTATATAAAAACAAAGTTTGAAATTTTTTGCCTACATGATCATCCCTCATTCCCAACAAAAAGGTTTCCGGTTTCATTTGAACCTTAATCTTTAAAATCAACTCTGAGACCAATACTTCTTTGCTTGGGGACATGTCCACCACATATGATAAAACGTTCCCTCTTTCTTTTTACATTTCCAACAGCTATTCGCCACCTTCTCATACATTCTTGCTAATTTGCTTGGGGTTATATACCATCTATACATCATTTTATACATATTTTCCTTAATACTAACATTTAACAAATTTCAACTGTTTTAACCATAGTTGTTCCCATTGCTCCGTTAAAAT
Source organism: Plestiodon gilberti rubricaudatus (assembly GCA_026170595.1). NCBI lineage: Eukaryota > Metazoa > Chordata > Lepidosauria > Squamata > Scincidae > Plestiodon > Plestiodon gilberti. The sequence continues at coordinate 256,917,397 of JANXHW010000001.1, read as the reverse complement.
AACATAACCTACATTTTTCGCCCAATGAATCATATAGTCTTATTTTTTTATTTTTTTATTTACAATATTTCTATCCCGCCTTTCTCCCCAAAGGGACCCAAGGCAGCTTACACAAAAATAATACAAAAATACAAATAAATAATTACTTTTTAAATAGCAAGAAAAAGTTAATAAAACATCTAAAAATTGATTAAAAAATTACATTTAAAACAAGATCATAAAAACAGCAGCACCCCACCCGTACCAGCAAGACGTTAAAAAGGCAAGGGCTCAGAAGGCTTCTTTGAACAAGAAGGTTTTTAGGCCTCGCCGGAAAGTGTCCAAGGAGGGAGCAGTGTCCAAGGAGGGAGCAAGTTAGGGATTCTTTAACTTGTTCTTCTTCTGTCTCGAATTTCAAAAGCAATTTATACATTTTTGAGATTACCTGGTCTTCAGATTTTAATAGTACCTCCAGTATTGATTCTTCTTCTACAAATCCATATGCCTTCCTGTCCACTTTAAATCTCTCCAAAATTTGAGCATATAGAAAACATTGGCAATTAAAGTCTTCTTCCATTAATTTTTCTCTTGACTTGCGTACAGTCTCCTTGCGAAAAATTTAATAAAAGTAGTCCTTTCTCTTTTGGCACGCTACTTCCACCAAAGTGCGTTTCATATGGTGCAACCCATAATGGTATTTTCTCATAAAACTTCATTTTATATTGGTTCCAAATTCTCTATAATGCATGTCTAACAGTGATTTTTAAATTCTAAATTTGCTTTCACTTTATCATATCACAAATACCCATGCCAACCAAATCTCAAGTCAGAGCCTTCTAACTCCAATAATCTTCTATTTTATAAATACATCCACTCTTTCAACCGTACAAAACAACATGCTGCATAATATACTTTCAAATCCGGTAGTCCTAATCCTCCTCTCTCCTTTGCATCTTGAAGGTGTGAAACCAGGGGACCGTCTCGCTCCAAAATGCTCACCCTTGCCAGCAAGGTTTCTGAACAGACAGGCCTCTGGTAACCAGCTAAGCACCCCCTTGGTCACCTTCTGCTCACCAGAGTACCAAGGCGGCCTCAGCCCTCGGGTTTACTTACAAGGAGGCCAACCAGATGTCTTTAGAACAAGCAGGCTTGTAATTATTAGATGTTTTTACTCAGGGAAACTTCTTCCAGACCAGCTTTTACTCAAGTGTGGAAAAAAGCCCACTGTTACTGTCCGAGATTATAGTTCTCAGGGCACAACAACACCAGAGAAGAAGAACCCTGGGTTCTTTGCCAGTCAAACCAATTCAATAAGTACAAGTTTACCTATTCAGTTCCACCTGACTTAGTTCCAACAGGACTGACCAAATCAGAGGACTAGAATATTCCTGACTTGGGCACCAACCCAAGGATAGAATAAGCTGCCACTGCCAGTCCCACAGCTCCAGGGAAAGATGGGGTCTCTAGGCTTGCAAGGCTAGTCTCCGTCCATCTAACAGGAGAACCATACTCAAGCCTCAGAGTCTTCAAACTGGTAATACCAATAACACTGGTAGTAGTGAACCAGGCAGGCTCGGTAGAATTCCGTTCCCTTGTACTGAACCACAAACACATAAGCTTAGACTGCCACCAGCTGGGAGCTCCTTGACCATCCAGCCCCAGCTACTGGGATGGTCTCAGGTAATGCTTTGTGCAGAACTGGTCTCTCTGACCAAGAGGGCCATTGGCACAAAGCAAAGATACAAATTACTAAGGTAGCGTGGTGACTCAGCGTACAAAGGTGTTCAAGGATTTAGCCTGTTTGGTTCCAAGGAAACACACAAGGTAAAAATAGAGAGATTTTATTTAGACTATGCATAAGGCAAGCATAGAAGCATACATAAGAGCAGTACAATACTGCAAGACAATTTGGTATACATACTTATGATACAAGGCAACAGGGTATGAAAACAATAAACTCTAACTCCTAACATCTAGACATTGTTTCTAGCACTCATCAAGAGCGATTAAAGCCCATCGCTCTGCGAAGAGCTCTGGGGCTGCCCTCAGCCGATGGTCAGGCTGAGTGGCATCCATCAGTCCTGAGAGAAGGAGCAGGAACGTGGGCCTCACATGTCCAGAGAAAGAAAGACAAGAACGACAAAATGGTTCTCTGAAGGCCAGTTTAAATAGGCCTTTTGAGCTCAGGTGATTGTCATCAGAGAACTAACCAATAAGATGCAGAAGCACAGCGTAACTTCTAGAAGAACTTCTATGCAACTTGTCCCTTAAAACGGCCACTGTGCCAGAGGATTGGAGGATAGCTAATGTCACGCCAATCTTTTAAAAAGGAAGGAGGGGGGACCCAGGAAACTACAGGCCGGTCAGCCTAACATCTGTTCCAGGGAAGATGGTGGAAAGTCTCATTAAAGATAAAATCTTAAAATACATAGAAGAACAAGCTCTGCTGAGGGAGAGTCAGCATGGCTTCTGCAAGGGGAAGTCTTGCCTCACAAACCTGTTAGAATTTTTTGAAAAGGTCAACAGGCATGTGGATGCGAGCGAACCCGTGGATATTATATACAGTATCTGGATTTTCAGAAGGCGTTTGACACGGTCCCTCATGAAAGGCTCCTGAGAAAACTCCACAGTCAGGAAATAAGAGGGCAGGTCCTCTTGTGGATTAGAAACTGGTTGAAGACCAGGAAACAGCGAGTGGGAGTCAATGGGCAATTTTCACAATGGCGAGAGGTGAAAAGCGGTGTGCCCCAAGGATCAGTCTTGGGACCGGTGCTTTTCAACTTATTCATAAATGACCTGGAGTCGGGGATAGACAGCGAGGTGGCCAAGTTTGCAGATGATACTAAACTTTTCCGGGTGGTGAAGACCAGCAGGGATTGTGAAGAGCTCCAAAAGGATCTCTCCAAACTAGGAGAATGGGCAGCAAAATGGCAGATGCGCTTCAATGTAAGTAAGTGCAAAGTGATGCACATTGGGGCAAGAAACCAAAATTTCACATATACGCTAATGGGTTCTGAGTTGTCTGTGACTGATGAGGAGAGAGATCTTGGGGTGCTGGTGGACAGGTCGATGAAAGTGTCGACCCAGTGTGCGACGGCTGTGAAGAAGGCCAATTCCATGCTTGGGATCATTAAAAAAGGGATTGAGAATAGAACGGCCAATATCATTATGCCTTTGTACAAATCGATGGTATGGCCACATCTGGAGTATTGTGTCCAGTTTTGGTCACCACACCTCAAAAAGGATATAGTTGAATTGGAAAACGTGCAGAAAAGAGCGACCAGAATGATTCGTGGGCTGGAGCACCTCCCTTATGAGGAAAGGCTACAGCGTCTGGGGCTTTTCAGCCTAGAAAAAAGGCACCTAAGGGGGGACATGATTGAGACGTATAAAATTATGCATGGGATGGAGAGAGTGGATAGAGGGAAATTCTTCTCCCTCTCACATAACACCAGAACCAGGGGACATGCACTAAAATGGAGTGGAGGGAGAGTTAGAACAGACAAAAGAAAATATTTCTTTACCCAACGTGTAATTCATCTGTGGAACTCCTTGCCACAGGATGTGGTGATGGCACCTGGCCTAGATGCCTTTAAAAGGGGTTTGGACAGATTCATGGAGGAAAAGACCATCACAGGTTACAAGTCATAAGCAACCTCCTGGTTTTAGAGGTGGGTTTTCTCTGTGCCAGGCGCAAGGGAGTGTCAACGGGAAACAGGTTATCTTGTTGTCTTGTGCTCCCTGAGGCATCTGGTGAGGCCACTGTGTGATACAGGAAGCTGGACTAGATGGGCTTTTGGCCTGATCCAGCAAGGCTCTTCTTATGTTCTAAGATGACTTCATGTTACTCCTGGCCCCTCCTAACTAGAGAATCTGGTGATGAGTTCACAGGTGTCCCCACTAATGAAAATATACAGTGTTAGAGATAGTGCTTAACGAGCAACACCAGCTTGGCCGGGTTGAGAATGCTCAGCCTCCAAGGCCATTTGGCTGATATCCAAACACCAAGGCTCTGAGGGCAGAAAAGAGCAGTTCCTGTTCAAAAAATGGAGTCAGAACCGAACTGAGATCTTTACTTTCATGACAGTAACCATTACCAAAACCACTGAAAATAAAGAATCTGGCATTCAGGAGGGGAAATTACTGGCCCAGCAACAGGAGACCCCTTCTTCTAAAACGGAACCCCCTCCAAACACAAATGAGAGTCCACAGACACCCACAGCTCCAAACACAAACCGTCGATCTGTACGCCGAAGTCCAATGGGCACGAATTCTGTGAATAGCCGAGCATCTCTGGTGGAAAGATATTCACTTAGTAGCAAAAGGGAAAGAATGATCCGAAAATCTATCAGACAGAGTCTATCCAAGAGAAAAACAATGCGGCAGTCATCATCCACTTGTAGGCGTGTAAGCTGTAAGTTTCTATGGCAGCTGTTCTGAGACAGTGGCACCTTTCTCTCTCTTTCCCTGCCCCCCTCCCTTTCTGGCTGTCCAGTGCTGAAGAAAAGCACTGTGGAGCTACCCTGATGTGGCTATGGCAAGCTTTTAATGAAATCTACAAGTTCCACCCTGCCTAAAGCAGATGCATCTAATTCACTTGATTAAATTCAATAGTAGGTTGGAAGCAATATTGGTGGAGCCCCAACTAATCTTTTTTGGGAATAAGTACCATTTTGTTCAATAGGGCTTAGGACTTCAGCTTTGATGGGGATAAGTAATATAACTGCTCAAAAAAATAAAGGGAACACTGAAATAAGACATCCTGGATCTGAATGAATTAAATATTCGTATTAATTACTTTGTTCATTACATAGTTGAATGTGCTGACAACAAAATCACACAAAAATTAGCAATGGAAATCAAATGTAGCAACCCCTGGAGGTCTGGATTTGGAGTTACAATCAAAATTAAAGTGGAAAAAACACAACAGGTTGATTCCAACGTTGATGTAATGTCCTTAAAACAAGTCAAAATGAGGCTCAGTAGTGTGTGTGCCTCCACGTGCCTGTATGACCTCCCTACAACGCCTGGGCATGCTCCTGATGAGGTGGCGGATGGTCTCCTGAGGGATCTCCTCCCACACCTGGACTAAAGCATCCCCCAACTCCTGGACAGTCTGTTGTGCAACGTGGCGTTGGTGGATGGAGCAAGACATGATGTCCCAAATGTGCTCAATTGGATTCAGGTCTGGGGAACGGGCGGGCCAGTCCAGGGGCGTAACTAGACTTTTTGGCGCCTGGTTCAGGGGGGAATTTGGTGCTCCTAGGGAACTTTTGCGTGCACGCTTTTGGGGGGTACCCCTCAGGGACTTTGCTCCAGGTGCCGCCCGCATCCTCACCAAGAAAGCACTTCACCACCACAGGGACGCAAAAGGCGCCTCCGGACTGGACGGGCTGAGAAGCGCCGAGAGCTTTCCCGAAACCGGGCACCCCCCCCCCCCCCGAGAGCAAACCCGACCGGCTTACCTCCTTTCCCAGCGTGCGTGCTGTGCCTTCTTCATGTTCTTCTGGCAGCAACGTTGCTCTGCCGCCAGGACGCACAGCCAGGCAGCAGCAAGCGCGGGCCCGCGGCAGGCGCAGGCGGAAGTTCAAGTCCGGGTCAGCGGCCACCCGGGCTCCTCCTCCATCGTCTTCTTCGTGCAGCAGAGTCTGCTGCAGCATCAGGCGGCCGGCGCTGCGGGCACTCCTAGGACCCTAGCTCAGCCTGCTCCCTAGCTCAGTCTTCAGCCGCGGCGCGCCGAGGCTTCGCCACGGGCGCTCCCTCAGCCACAGCGCACCGGGGCTTTGCTGCTGCGCTCCCTCAGCCCGCGGCGCTTGGTTCGGGTGAGCCACGCACTCCACCCTTGTAACATCACTGGGCCAGTCCATAGCATCAATGCCTTCATCTTGCAGGAACTGCTGACACACTCCAGCCACATGAGGTCTAGCATTGCCTTGCATTAGGAGGAACCCAGGGCCAACCGCACCAGCATATGGTCTTACAAGGGGTCTGAGGATCTCATCTCGGTACCTAATGGCAGTCAGGCTACCTCTGGCGAGCACATGGAGGGCTGTGCGGCCCCCTAAAGAAATGCCACCCCACACCATTACTGACCCACTGCCAAACCGGTCATGCTGGAGGATGTTGCAGGCAGCAGAACGTTCTCCACGGCGTCTCCAGACCCTGTCACGTCTGTCACATGTGCTCAGTGTGAACCTGCTTTCATCTGTGAAGAGCACAGGGTGCCAGTGGCAAAGTTGCCAATTTTGGTGTTCTCTGGCAAATGCCAAACATCCTGCACGGTGTTGGGCTGTAAGCACAACCCCCACCTGTGGACGTCAGGCCCTCATACCACCCTCATGGAGTCTATTTCTTACCATTTGAGCAGACGCACGCACATTTGTGGCCCGCTGGAGGTCATTTTGCAGGGCTCTGACAGTGCTCCTCCTTTCCCTCCTTGCACAAAGGCGGAGGTAGCGGTCCTGATGCTGGGTTGTTGCCCTCCTACGGCCTCCTCCACGTCTCCTGGTAGCACCTCCATGCTCTGGACACTACGCTGACAGACACAGCAAACATTCTTGCCACAGCTCGCATTGATGTGCCATCCTGGATGAGCTGCACTACCTGAGCCACTTGCGTGGGTTGTAGACTCCATCTCATGCTACCACTAGAGTTGAAGCACTGCCAGCATTCAAAAGTGACCAAACCATCAGCCAGAAAGCATAGGAACTGAGAAGTGGGCTGTGGTCACCACCTGCAGATCCACTCCTTTATTGGGGATGTCTTGCTAACTGCCTATGCTTTCCACCTGTTGTCTATTCCATGTGCACAACAGCTTGTGAAATTGATTGTCAATCAGTGTTGCTACTAAGTGGACAGTTTGATTTCACAGAAGTGTGATTGACTTGGACTTCCATTGTGTTGTTTCAGTGTTCCCTTTATTTATTTTTTAGCAGTTAGGAATGTTGCTAGAGTGTTTCCCTTGGAAGTTTATGGTTTAGAAAGGATTTTGAATTAGCTGAAGTTGTGAAATTGTAAGGTCATAATGGAGCAAAAACTGCTTCAAGGCAGAATGTTTCATGTGAGTGTACTGCCAAACTCCCCTTTCCTATCCCTTTAAGAGTTTTAGGCCCACTTGAGGCTAATTAGTTCCCCTTTTCCACTCAAGGGTTAGGCAGTCCAGGTTTGTGAGCCACATCAGTCAAAAAACCAGTCCAAGGTCAAAGGCCAGTCAGGGTTAGTAAGCCAGTCCAGGGTCAAAGTTACAGCAGGTTCCTCAAGCCAATCCACAAGTCGCTCAGCCAGTCAAGTCCAGGTTAGTTCACAAGCAGTCAGCCACCTCTCTTTCCTTCAAGCTTTGCTCCTCTCTGCAATCCACACCCTTCCTTCCTCCAGGTACTGTTTTTATACTTGAGGACCTGGCTGCCTCTAGTGGCTGCAGCTGTGCAGCATAACTACTGCTAAGCCTAGGCTTTAACCCTTTATTCCCCAGTTTTGCCAGAACAAGGGGCCACTGTAGACACCATAACCTATCTCCTCGGGGAAATCTTCTGCATTTCCACGTAAGTAAGACCATGTAATTGGGGCAACAGCATGGTATTAGGAACCCCAAGTTGCCTGCACAGCAAGTACCGGTAAGCCAAGCTTCAGAAGACAATGCACCCAATTAAATGTAATTTATAAATTTTTAATGCGGCTTTTGAATTTGCTTGTTTCTTACAAGTTCTTCTACGTTTGGGTTTACTTTTGAACAAGCAAGCAAGATTAAATTATTCAAATGAGCATCAGTTAATTTTGAACGATATCTAGTTTTAGTTGTATTCATGACTGAAAATGCTTGCTCACAAACATAGGTTGAGCCAAACCTGCAACATGCCAATTCATGTAAAGTTGGAAAATCAGGAACTGGAAGAAATTTCCAGAATTCAATATAATTTGGAGTGGCTGAAATGTGTTCAATGGGGCTTGTTTCTGAGTAGACATGCCTAGGATTGTGCTCTAGGACTTAATAAGCTACACCTGCCCACATTCCTTCTCCTAAAGGCCTAGCACTCTGTCCCGTTTGGAGTTCTGGTAAGCCTAATTATATTTACTTTTAAGTGCAATATTATTTTGAAGGTCAATAATTTCTATCCGCATGTCTGGAGGATAGTGATTTAGATCTCCAATATCAATAGAAAAGGGGTTTGTAAAAAGCTCAATATTTGTTTTATCTTTCTGGAAGTCACAAAATCTTTCTGCAAAGGAATCCTGTAAAACAGATTTAAAGCTTTTGTACCTGTCATAATTTGGGGCATTTTCAGATACTTGTGCTTGTTCCTGCATTCTAGTGAATTGAGATAAATTGTTTTGTGAAAAATCATTAGAAAACAGCAAAAGTTTCATCATGAAGGATGATACATAAGACACCAATGTTGGGAAAAGGCAGTCTTTTCCTTGTAAACATAAATTTAAAATGTTCAGATGCCCCATTATATCTGTAAGAAATGCAAGATCCCACAGCTAGTCTTCATCCTTGAGAAGTGAGCACTCACTTGGGAGTTCACCATTCTCTTCCAAATACTTTAACACGCACTGTCGCAGGTTCCAAAATCTCTCCAGATCCTTTCCCTTTGAAAGCCAAAACACGTTACAGTGAAGAAGCAATTCACCTATTTCTTCCATCTCCTCCACAACAGACTGCAAAATTCCCTACAATTGAGTGCACGGGCTCTGATTTTACCCCAGGTCCTCCCCCCCAAAGAAAACACCAGAAAGGTGCTTGGATTATGGGTTGTTTATTAAAACTTGACAACAAGAAAAACTGCAGCAGGGCTCTAACTAAACACCCCCCTTGGCGTGCAGGCGGCTAGTGTGGGGAAAACGGTACCTAGCTGTCTGCCTCCCCCAAGATCTAATCGGGCATGGGACATCCTGGCTCCAGGCCCACTCGGTCCATGACCAAGCTACCTCTCCTTGCCAACCCCCAGAGGGGTCAAGGCAGCTGGACAGTGTTGACCAACCTCAGGAAATTCCTTAAGGCGATCATTGCCCATCCAGCCTGGGGGGTTGCCAGCTTGCCTCACCGATCCGTTTCAGCATCGTCTGAGCAGTCCTGGCTTGCCCCCTGACCTTACTTACTGCCGGATGTATGCCAACTAAGCCCTCCCTGGCTACCCCTCCTGCACGCCACCTACCTAGCGCGTGACCCCCTCTGCCCAACTACGCAAAAAGGAACTGATGCCACGCTGCAGATCAGTTAGGAAGATGTCGGCACCCGCAGAGGAGAGGTGTACACCATCTCCCCGGAACAGGTGCAGAGCCTGGAAAACAATCAGGGGATGATCGATGTAGCTGCCGCCCATCTGAAAAATGAAACACCTTAGGTAGGCATTCAGTTTTTTACGAGCGAGATCAACCCTGCGGGGGTTCAATGCCCCCCGCCACACCCTTCTGGGGAGCCAGCTGGACCAGAGGATGACAATCCCTGGAATCCAGTGTCTAATCTGAGTGAGATTGCCTAGGACCTGCTGCCTCAAGGACACAGAGGTCCTCTGACAAAGGTCATTCTCACCCAGATGGATCAAAAGTACCTGAGGGGGTGGGTTGACCGCCAGAAATTCGCGCAGCAGAGATAGTAGCTGCCCCCAGAGCATCCCTCTCTTGGCGGCCCAACGCACTCTTGCTACGTCTCCAAGTCCCAGTTGCGTGCCAAAACGGGAAGCCGCTGCCATTTTCCGAGCCCAAAAAACGATGGAGTGGCCACAAATGAGAACATTTGCCGGCCTGGCACCTCAGGGACCTGTAAAAGAAACAGAATTTTAAAAACCTGAGCACAGCACTGCAAAAGACACAATCTAATAGTACTTAAGCGCTGGCAAAACTAGCCTATCTAAACCTAGGTCCCTACTGCTAACACCCCACTGGGTGAGCCCTCGAAGGGGTACACAAGTGACCACTGGTCACAGGCTGACTCACAGGCCGCCAACAGAAGGCCCGGAGGCCACACACAGGCCCGCAGGCCATCCAGACACTGCTGGTACACACAAGGATGCCGTCATGGCAACACATAACACAGAGACCGTCGGCCCGAACATAAACATGGCCCGCAGGCCAACTTACCTGTAAGTAATGGAGCCATGATCACAACTTACGGATATAGCCCTTAAACGCAACAGAGCACCATCGGCCAATGCGCTGCACCACCGCAGCCTGCACTCCCGCATGGGCTGCAACTGAGGCTGCTCCAATTCGAAAGGAGTGCAATCCATACTCGGCAGGGGAAAGGCCGAGCCGGAGTAGCGCCCTGTGAAAGACAGCCCTAAACTGGAACATTGACAAGGGTGTTCCGTCAATATGGCAAAATAGGGGACCTGGCCGAGATCCCCGAATGCGCAAGAAGTTCTCCAATGCTGTGACTGGGCAAAGGGGAAGGCTCTGTACTCGCCGAAGCTGAAGCAGCTGGCCTCTCGCCAGCTGATCAGTCTTAGATCAACGCAATCGGATAACAGCCATGGTCTGCGCCACTTCGGTGTCCTCTAACTGCAGGGCTCTCTTTGAACTATCTGACTTGGAAGCACACAAGACTTCCCCAGGTCGGAAGGCCCCAAAAAACAATACAAGGGAGGCTGTCCTAAAAAGAATATATTCGTAAGGAGAGCTACACTCACGACCGAAGGCGTTCAAGCACTTCAGGCGTTACAGGTTTCCTGGAGTCCGCAACCGGAGGACATTTCCTCCTAAATCCCTCCAACATTTTTTGTACTCTGAATTCGGATGTATGGTCCGTAAAACCACACGCCTTGGAAAAGAAGGCGAGTGCTGCCAAATAGACTCTTAAAGAGCGGACTGACAGACCCCTCTCATGAAGATGGAGCATAAATAACATGAGATGGTCCAAGGGAATGGGCCAGACCTCCCCCATTGCCTCGGACTGCCTGAAAACTGAAAAGCCTGAATCTTACCCCTATAACTGTGGCACATTCTGGGGGCTAGTGCAGACCAGATGGTGTCGTAGGCTCTGGAAAACCGAGGGTCCAGAGCCACTGTGGCATGGGGTTCGGGTCCCGACGGGCCCAGAGGGCGAGTTCCTGAAAACGCTCCTCCTGGAAACGAGAAAGTGAATCGGCAATTTCATTACTCACCCCAGGAACACCCCAGAAACAAGGTGTTCAAGCCAAGACAGCGCAAAACAAAAGCCCGCAATAACCGTTGGGTCGTCTTTCACCCTACAAAAAAAATAAAAAGGGAGACATAAAACAGTCCAAAAAAGAAGCATCACTACCTTCTAATCTTCTCCATACAACAATACAATCAATACAATCAGTGAATTGTCAATTTTTATTTCCCAACATCAAGGGGTTTTAAAACAGCCTCCCCAGCCTCCCATTGTCTTGATAAAGAATCTGAAATTATATTATCTCTTCCTTTAATATGCAACGTCAAATCTGTAATCTTGGAGGAGTAAAATATGTTGATTGGAAATATGTTTCATCTACAAATATGTTGGAAATATGAAACATCTACAAATATGTTGATTGGAATCAATCCGATCCATGCATGCCAATGCCTGATGGTCGGTTTGTAGTTGAAAATGTTGTCCAATCAAATAGTGTCTCAATTTAGTCAATGACCAGACCACAGCCAACGCTTCTTGTTCTATAGTGGAGTACAGTAATTGCATTCTCTAGGCAGTAACTTCCTGCTAAGAAAAGCAATAGGTCTCCACTCTCCTCGAATCCTTTGGGCTAACAAACAACCAATCCCTCTCCTTGAGGCATCTGTCTGTACAATAATTGGTTGAGAAAAATCTGGACTAGCAAGCACTGGAGCCTCCAGAAACCGTTGCTTCAGTGTTTGGAATGCTCGTTCACACTCTTTTTCAGGGCATTTCTTGCGAGTCAAATCAGTCAACGGTGCGGCCAATTCCGCAAATTTTTTTATAAATTTCCTATAGTAGGTTAAAAACCCAATCAGGGACCTTAAAACACTTTTAGTTTGAGGAACTGGCCAATTTAACACTGTCTGGACCTTAGCTTGCATTGGTTGGATTTGCCCCTGGACAATTTTGAACCCCAAAGAGTCTACATACTGTCTTGCAAACTGACACTTCGCAAGCTTGTCAAGCCAGCTCGCTGCAGTCTGCTAAAGACCTCTTCCAAATGCTGTATGTGTGTATCCCAGGTATCACTATAGATTATGACATCATCCAAATATGTATCCGCCCACTCACAGTTTTGAAAAATATGATCCATAAGTCTTTGAAATGTAGAAGGCGTGTTTGTCAAGCCAAAGGCGAGAACTTTGAATTGAAAACAGCCCTCTGGAATGCAGAAAGCAGTTTTACACCTGTCAGCAGGGTTCAAAGGCACCTGCCAATACCCTATAGAAAGATCCATAGTGCTCACAAACTTTGCTCCGCTCACTTTCTCAATCATTGCTTCAGCATTCTTTTTAGGGTAAAGGCTGATCTACACTACAGGCGGAGCGTAGGCAGAGGCTCCGCCGCAGCCTCTGCCTCGCTCCTCCGCCTGGAAGCGGGGGAGTGTCTTCTAGTCGGTTGCCCCTCATGTTGTCCCGCCTTCTTAAGAAAGCGCAGTTGTGATTGGTTAAACACAACTGCGCAACGATTGGCCAAAACCTCGGTTGTGAGCTGTCTGTGACCCCTGCGCATTTCCTTTCTCGCTCTATACCTGCATGCAGCAACCATCGAGGAGGAGAAATGGATTCAACACAACTGGAAGCAGTGGTAGGAGGGGTATGAGGGGGTTTCAAAGAACTGCAATTCTGTCTGCCTTTTATCTGCGGTCTAATCTCTGGAACGAAAGCATGCAGAGTGGTGTGTGTGTGTGTAGGATTTACTGCTGATACTGTCGTAAGGAAGAAACCCTCCCACATATTTGTATGTCATCTGCCCCGACCCCCTGAACCTGTTGCTTTTGACCCCACCAAAATCGGTCCAATAGTCACGGAGATACAAGCCTTTTTGTACAAACGCATTTTAAATTCGGCTTCTCTCCGCTTTCCGCAACTTTTGACAGCCGACACGCGTCAAACAGGGGCAAAAGTTCATTGACACGTGTCCGCCACGCGCCCCAGGAACCTCTAGAGAACTAGCAGCAGCAACAGTTCACTGTGTACCTTTTTAATCTTTTAATCTTTTACTTTATTTCTGTCCTTTGCTTTTTGAGCCTTCGCTCCAACTTGTGGGGTCAGGTCTCTGCTCACCGAATCCAACGGGCTGCAAATTAATTAGTACCTGGGGGTGCTCACAACAATACTCTTTAGAGTCCACGGGGAGTGAATGAATGGGATTTGAGCCCCCCCCAAAAAAGAAGCATCTCCATATCTGCTACCAGGTCTTCACCTTGCCCAGACAGCATGCAAAGAGAAACGGCACAACTTTCAGTATTTCTTTTGGTCTGCTTGTGTAGTCATGATGAGGGGAGAGGATGTCAAAAAGAAAGTATTTCATGTTATGCTGTTATGCTTGTATTCATGTTATGCTGTCTCAGAATATAGTTACTTAACTAACTGGAGCGTGGTTTGGTGTTGGTGGATTTAATGGGATGCACCTCACCAGGGTTCTCCTGTTTACTGTGCGTTGTTTTTATACGATGTATGTTTTAGACTTTTCCTGTACTTTGAACTGCGTATCTTGATTCTTTTTGGTAACCCGCCTTGGGCATTCGCCTTTGGCATAGGATATGGCGGGATATGAAAGCGTTATAAACGTAGCTTCATGTGCGCTGATAATGGGCTGGATGGGAGGCCCCTTGCCAGGGTGTCAATGGATGCTCTATTTCTCCCTGGCCAGCGCTGCATTTAAAACTCCCCAGCAGCAGGAAGTACGTTGAGTTGCTGTTCTTGTGGAGTATAGTCGTTGCTGATACTCTCTCCAGTACTGCTGCTGTGTACAAGTCTTTAATCCTGCAATCCTTGACATGGGTACTCTGTCATTCCAGGCTGCAGTTATCGCGAGGAGAAGGAGGTTTTTAGCGGCCGTCCTCTTAGATTGTCTGCCTCAAAGAAGACGCCGGAGATGGTGGGTCAGGCCCATTAACCAAAGGAGGACTGAACACGGCGTCTTCCATCACCTCATTCAGGAGATGAGACTGGACGACGTAGAGAGCCACTACGCCTACTTCAGGATGAGCAAAGAGCTCTTTGACAAGATACTAACATTGGTAGGCCCGAAACTACAAAGGCAAACGACCAGGTTACGAAAGCCACTTAGCCCCGCGCATAGACTGGCACTCACCTTGCGTTTTTTGGCAACCGGAGAGACGTACTACAGTCTCTCCTTGTCATTTCGCTGTGGAAGATCAACAGTGGCCAAGGTTGTTCCCGAGACAGCTGCCGCACTCTGGGATGCTCTTTGGCCGGCCTACATGCCCATTCCAACCTGTGAGATGTGGAAAAGAGTCGCCACTGAGTTCTGGGAGAGATGGCAATTCCCAATGTGTATTGGTAAGCATGAACACTTATGCAGGCACGCTCCAGTTGCTGCACATGTCTAATACTCTTGAACAGCTGTTCACGCTGCATTCTTTTCTTCGCAGGCGCACTGGATGGGAAGCATGTCCGCATCAGGGCACCACCCAACGCAGGATCCATGTGGTTCAACTACAAGGAAACTAACTCCATGGTCCTGCTTGCGCTGTGTGATGCCGACTACAAGTACATCGTTGTGGACGTAGGAGGGTGTGGCAAGCAGAGTGATGGAGGGACTTTCACAGAGAGCAGTTTCGGGAAAGCTCTGCTTGCTGGGGCGGTAGACCTGCCTCCTGCTTGTGCTATTGAAGGCACATCTCTTGTGGTCCCACCAGTGGTTGTTGCTGATGAAGCATTCCCTCTGCTGCCAAACCTTATGAGGCCCTTCCCAAGAAGAAATCTTCCTGCTGACAAAGCTCTATTCAATAGAAGACTTTCCAGAGCCAGGAGAGTTGTCGAGAATGTTTTTGGCATAACATCGGCTAAGTGGAGGGTCATGCTGGACTGCATGAGCCTTCACCCACACAATGCAGAGATGGTTGTGAAAGCCATCTGTGTATTGCACAACTTTGTATGGACTGAGGAATCTGCATTGGCTCCTGACAGGAGGCGTTACTGCCCCGAAGGGTACTTGGACCACGAGGACAGGAGTGGGGATATAGTCCAGGGGCACTGGAGGCAAGAAGTGGGTGGGGTTTATTTGGAAGGGCTAGGCATGCGAGGTGGTAACAGGTACACTAGAACCGCGGGACAAGTAAGGGACACCTTCTGCAGGTACTTCTCCACTGCTGATGGAGACGGTAACTGACGTGGACAGCCTACTCTGATAATGCACAAATTTGGACTTTCTGACCTGAACCTCCGCTTGTTGACCCATCCCCTTTTGATTTCGCAATAAAACCTTTGAGTGTCATTGGTGTTCTGTCTGTCTATGGTCTACGTTTAGTCTTTGAGAGTCTCCCTTCAATGTCCCACCAGTACACCACCATCAGAAGGTCTGCCAGTGAGGACGCTGTGCACATGCATGCATCATCACTGTGCTTGAAGCCGGTTACGGATCCACACCACATGACACAGTGCTGCAGTGGAATGCCTGGAAAGCAGGCTTACTGCTTAGTGTAGCAGCATACTTAAAAATGGCATTTCCCCCCCCCCCCGAGTTATACATGCAACGCCTGTTGAGGATCAAAGCAGAACTTTATTAAACTTAAACCAAACATAGTGCATTCTCCACTGCTACATAGACATTTTTGAGAAGGCTAGTGCATCCCTGAGACATTGAAAAGACTTGGGCTGGCGTGACATGAGCAATGTATGGCTTAAACCGTGTGGGACCTGCCCTCCACATATCACTGCTGTCAATGGGACTCTTCATCCTGATCCAGTTCCCTGGCAATTACTTGAACTATTCCAAGTTTAATTCTTGTGAGCGCACGAGGTGAGGCGCGGGCCATGTCATCTTGGAGTCCTTTCAAGAAACAAAGTATTTGACTTTCCGGTTGCGGTGGTGGTCCTGCAGGATGTACTATAACTGGAGCACTCAAGGCCCGGACCACACTGTCCACGGTGCGCTGCTGCAAACGCCTCCTTTTCCCTGGAACCTCTGGAGTCACTGAAAGCACAGGTAAGCGGAAGACTGTGTGAATGAAGGTAGTGACTGATAAGCAACCATGCATGGTAAGCAAACAGTCAAATTGCGCACGCTAGACCGTGCATAGCAGAGGTACCTGTGGGCTCCAAGGTAGGCGTAAATGCCTGCGCCATGCCGCTGTCATCCAGTACACAGTCCTCTGGAGAGTCTCGGCTTGGGGAGCCCCCCCCCCCAGACCCGCTTGAAGGCTGCACAGTGGCTGCATTCGAAGACTCATCCGTATCGTGGTGGGTCATCCCCTGCGAAGCCTGCGACCCTCCCGCATCGTGCTGTGTCATTCCCTGCGAAGCCTGTGAGTCACTTTCTGACAGACATCGATATTCTGGGAAGTTTCCTGTCCCCCTACAGTCAAAGAAAGACACACAGTCAAGTACTCATTCAGCTGTTTCTGTGTCATGACAACTCCACCAGCGACCAAGGTCTTCAGACATCTGTAGCCCTCAAAACTCGCCACAGTAAAGCTTACATGCCCGTTTCTACCTTTTTATTGTTATGCTGTTGTTGAGAAAGCTTAGGTGCTTGCTCAGAAGCCATGATGGGTCCTCTATAACCTCAGCAGCTCCAGACCCACTTCTCTTAAACACTCGCACATAACGGTCCCTGATCGTCTTCCATTTTTGCATGCAGGCTGCAACTGTGAAAGAATGAACAGGTCACTTACAGCAACAACACACATCAGCAATATCTCCCTCCTCCTCTCTGTTTCAATCAGTACTATATAAAACAACAGACAGTCCTGCAGGATCACTCCAAAGGACCAAGTGGCCCAGGGACTTACACCTCACAGTGTCACACTTCAGCATGCCTAAGCACACAGCCAACAATATCTGAAATTTAAAGCATTACCCCTGGCTATGGGAGTTAAAGCACAACATGGGATGGAATCACATCATCTCATCAATGCTAATCACATTAGGCAGTCAGCCACACGTTTAATTACTAGTCCATAGCACGTCGGAAGCCTTATTAAGAATTCTAAACATCGTACACCAATCTTAAAATGCACGCAGGAACAACCAGTGACAAATTACTTCAGGAATCCAGCCAATACAAAGTATGTATAGAGGCAAATGTGGAGGTAACTACTAGGGGCTGCATGAGCAGGTTCACACCGGGACAGGAAACAAAGAGAAAACGAGGGAAAACCTTTTGTGTTTTATCATAATGATGAGCTCAGGGATTTATATTTCACTGCGCAGCGCAGCCATGCAGCATTTCACCAAGGGTTGCCGTTTTTTAAAGAGAGCTAAAAATAAGTTGCCATCCACAAACAGTCCTTCTCTCACCAGGGATATGCAGAACCTCTGAGATATCCTCCCAGGCTTTTTGCCTTGCCTCATGAACCTTGTAGACTGCACTGGTCTTGTCATAAAGGCATCTCCTTTCTTTAACTTCTAGAATGAACTTTATCTCAGTGTCCCAAACGAAGTTCTGGCTGTTCACTGTCTTTGCCGCCATTTCCCTTTTCAAATGTCGTTCTGTGCTTCCTGAGGCTTCTGTTACCTCCAAGGTGATTGGCTGTCGTTAAGATTGGCATTCAGCCACCCTCCTCCCCCCTCTCCTGTGATTGGGAGGCTGCAGTACCTCCGCGAGCCACGACCAAGCTCTGCGTCACCGCCCCCAGAAAATTGAACAGAGACTTTTCTTACGCCCGGAGGTGAGGCGCTCCGGCGGAGCTCCGGCGGAGCTCCGGCGGATCAAAAACCCTCCGCTCCGCCTGTAGTGTAGATGAGCCTTAAGAATCCAAACAGGTAATTTTATTCAAGGGTCTAAAGTCAAGGCAAAATCGAAATTGAGTTTCCCCTTGCTCCCCCAAATCTTTTTTAGTAACAATCACTGGAACACTGCACCATGGGCTGTTCGAAGGCTCAATCACCCCTAAAGACAACATATCTTGAACTTCCTGGTGAATAACTTCACGCATAGCAGCATTCAAGGGACGCAATTTAGCCCTCACAGGCGCATGTTCCCCCGTATCAATAGGGTGTGTAATCAGATCAGTCAACCCAGGCTTGTTATTCAAAACAGAAGCATATTTATACAACAATGAGTGCAGTTGAGCTTTCTGTGTCCATTCGAG
This sequence comes from Plestiodon gilberti rubricaudatus, assembly GCA_026170595.1. Lineage (NCBI taxonomy): Eukaryota > Metazoa > Chordata > Lepidosauria > Squamata > Scincidae > Plestiodon > Plestiodon gilberti. Next base: position 256,899,236 of record JANXHW010000001.1, on the reverse strand, counting down.
CTGTTCAGGCACTTCCCATTCCTCCAAATTATGGGGAAGTTTACTTTCTGATACCAAGTCTAACTGTTCCAAATCAGGAAGCTCTGTAGCTTCAGCCTGCGAATACACTCGCGAATACACTCTCCGTCTTTAAAAGGCTTCAGCCGATTAGCATGAATGACTTGGCTGCGCTTGCCTCCTGTCAGTGGAGCAATCAAATAATTAGTTTCCGATAGCCGTTTCTGAATAACAAAAGGGCCCGTCCATTTGCTTTGGAGTTTATGTCCCCGGTCTTCCTTCAACAGAAGAACCTTGGACTGCTCAGGAAAAGCCACATTGCGGGCAGAGAGATCATACCGTAGCTTCTGTGCCTCTCTAGCCTCTATCAAATTGTCACTTGCAAACTTGTGGACCGCTTTTAAGGTGGACTGTAGAGTGTGAAGGTACTCTTTCACTGGAACTGGTGATTTTTCTAGATGCCCAACCCAAGAGTCCTTAAGCAAATCCAGGGGAGTGCGCAGGCATCTATCAAACACCACTTCATTAGCACTACACCCCAAGCTCTCCTGTACTGCGTCTCTAAGAGCCGAAACCAAAATAGGGAGAACCATATCCCATTGCAGTCCATTTTGACTCACATATGCACGCAATAACTGTGTAATATTCTGGTTAGCGCGTTCTGCCAACCCTTTTGAATGATGGTTTCCAATTGTAATTGGGAGATGTTCCACCCCCGACACCTTACATAGTGTTCTTAATAAGGACGCCATGAATTGAGGACCCTGGTCACAAATAAGGACCCTAGGGATCCCATAACAAGCCATAAAGTCCAACAGCGCCTTTGCCACAGCTGGAGCTGAAATTGTACTCAAAGGTATAGCTTCCACATAACATGAGAACTGACAAATTACAGTCAAAATCCAACGCTTTCCTGTTTTAGTCTGTTGAAACGGACCTAAGATGTCCAGACTCAGGGTTTGGAAAGGAGAATTTGGGAGATAAAAGTATTGAAGGGGAACTTTAACTTCGTCTTGGGGGGTGCCTCGAAACTGACAAATCCGGCATTCACTGCAAAACGTTTTTGTGTCCTTCCAAATGCCACCCCAATAGAAGCGCTCTGAGAGTTTAGCCAATGTCCGTTTTAGAGCTAAAGGCTGATTCACACTAGCCTTTTCCGTGCGCGTTTTGGATCTGTGTTTGGTCTTTCCGAGTGTTTTCATGCTTGCGTCTGAGCTTACGTCGCAGCCAGGAGAGATGGTTTCCCCTCATCTTTTTTATGCGCTCGCGTTTAAGCTAGCGTTTATGCTCGTGGTGCTAGGGCAGCCCACCAATCGGATGGGAGGGGGAGGAGAGTGGCGGCATGCCAATCACAGCCACCTCCAATCGGCGTGGGGGTTTCTTGCAAGGTTTCCCGAGCAGAAGTCTGGGAAAACAGAGGACTAGAATGAGGAGCTTTTAAACAAATGGCGGGAGGCAAAGAAAAGAGAACAAACTCTGACTGGGAGAGCGATTTGCGGTTTGTTCTTGCGGTCAGGGAAAGGACATGTCTGTACGACATGACAACCAAGCATTACAAAACTGGTTTTGGAAGGCTAAAAGCGTGGGAGGAGATAGCTGATATAATGAAAATCCCTGGTGAGCAGAAAACATCTCACACATCGCGACATTAACACAGGTCTCTTAAATCACGGCACTGCGTGGTGAGATGCTGCACAACTCTTTGATTAAATTTGATTTAAATCCAATTTAATTTTTGACGACCTGTATATTACTCTTTCTGTGTCTTGTGCAGATTGTATCATTTCCTGGCTTGTTCCCTTTGCATTTTAGTAATTGGTCTACTGCAGTTAGAGATTTCCATAGTCTTCACGCATAGCGTGTCTTTGTCGTCAGCCTTGTGCCATAATTGTTAATGTTATTATAAATAGTGTGATGGCATGATTCCATCACATGTTGGCAAGAGAGAATAGTGGGCAGCCATGTTGCTCCACTGGCAGCGCCGTTGCGGGTTGCGGGTATTTATATAAAATATATATAAATCATGCATGGAATGCAGGCAGTGGATTGAGGAAGTTTCTTTTCCCTATTGCTCAGCACCACAGCCAGGGTACACGCAGTGCTAATGAGTGAAGGGAGAGTTAGATAAGCAGAAAAAGATTTCTTCAGCGAGTCTGTAGGTAGTCTGTGGAAGTCCTTGCCACAGGATTGCTGCCTGAAGGGGTTAGGAAAGAGGCCGGTCAGAAGCCATGAACAATTTCCAGGATTTAGAAGCAGGTTTCCTGTGTGCCATGTGCAAATGACTAAAGACCTGGAAAGAGGTCATGTTGTTGGCTGTGCAGTTAGGCATCTGCTTGTGCCGCTGTCACATTCAGGAGGATGGGCCTTTGGCCTGATCCAGCAGGGATCTCTCTAGGCTCTGTCACCTCTTGTTCCTTAAGTAGTGCTGATTGACACAGAGCTCTGGAGGCTTCTTGCGCTGGTGGGTGTGGATGCAATGACTCACCTACTCATTTTTTTTGCAGTTTCTGCCTGTACAGCTCGTTGGAAAAATATAAGAGACCGGTATTTCCTCAACCCCAGCAAAAGAACAAGAAGGTGAGGAGCAGGCAAAATTCCTTGACATGGGCTTCTGTCATTGCCACTGCTTACGCCGGTCTCAGGTCAGGACATGTTATGAAGCCTTCCTCGCAGTGTTACATATCCTCATGCTATACTAGTAGCATTCATTCGTACATGCGTGCCTTAACCGCATGCAATTTGAACCCAGGACGTAGATCCAGGAAAGGGGGCCATCTGCTCTGCATGCATACTCCTCACTCCAGCTTCCTTTTCTGCCTGTGCTATGATCTGTAGAGAATTGCATTACATGGTGGTTTTTGCGGACCCACTAGGAGCTGCGAGGCATTTTGTTGTTAACATTCACCCACTTTTCTGTCACCTTGGCAATCACTCCATGCGAAAGGAACACAGAGGACTTTAGTTACCCGTTATATGATCATGTATTCTGCTTGTGCTGGGGGTTTTCTTCTTTGTTTTTTTGTGTTTATTGACCAGTCACACTTTCAACTACCTCTTGGGTTTGACTAAGCTACCCCTCTGCTTGGATGCTGAAAAAAAAGGGAGTCGAGGAGAGGAGTTCCTAGTGAGGAGTACAGCGTGAGGGGCTTCTAGCATCAAATGCTGTATTTCTAATGTGCCATTCTCACATTTTCCATCTCTGTTCCATCTCCAACATTTTACACAGTTGGGAATACAGACTTGCCTCTGTAGTTTATGTTCTCGCTCCAAGGACCACTGCCTGCTATCTCCCCCCAGGACACCCACAAACCCCAACTACATAATCCGAGCTGCGCTCTGAACCACATTTATTCCATAGTCTCTCCTATTGCCTTTCTGCCACTGCAGGGCAACAGGAAACTTCCAAGATACTCCATCACTGACAGACATGGAATCGCAGGCTTCGCTAGAGTAACCCCTGGTTGAGGAGGGTGAGTCTTCAGAAGCAGCCTGCAGCCAGACAACTTGCAACTCCAGGGGGAGCACTCCCGCGCAAGACTCTCCTGATGACAGTGTGGCTGCTGAGACCAGCATGCCACGGCCCTCAACGCCCACCTTGATTGACAGAGGGACCAGGGGCAACATGCCACATGCATCAACACGCAGCGTTGGTGCAACTGGAACCTGTGACAGCATTCCCCAGCCCTCGACATCCGTCATGAATACAGGCAGAGCGTTGGACTACATGCAGCAGTACTCGGTACCCACCGTTAATAACCTAGGTAACGGTGACATGCACGCCATCGCTCAATGAGTTATAGATGCATTACATTACATGCGTGCTGTAGCTTCAGCGCCTTGCTTTATCACCCCTCTCCTTCCCTTTGCTTTCAGTTACTCCTGTGGTTCCTGGGAAAAGGAGAAAACGCACTCCACAGATGACAGCAGAAAGTATGATCGAGGCCATGAATTCACCTGTGGTTATCCAGTCCCAAGGACCAGCACCTGAACCACCTCAGACGGAGAGTCACGTGCTTCTCTTTCTACGAAGTCTGCAAGTGCCCATGGAGAGACTCTCACCATCTGCACTCCTAAGAATACAGGGCCGATTTATAGAAGCTCTTGCGGAGGAGGTGGAGCCGGACTCCGGACTTCGTTAAGCTGGGCGTGTTGTACAGGGCAGGTCCCAGTTTGAGTTGTGCGCAATGGACGGGGCAGGTCCCACTTTCTGACTGAGAATGTGCATGTACAGTTGCTCCATTCCTGTGACATCTGTAGGAGACGTCACCTTGTTCTTGGAAAGCAATTTCTAAACTGTTAATTACGCTATGTCTGTATTCTAAGTCGTTCACATTAGTTCTCGTTTTGTTTTTATAAAGTTCAATAAAGCTCTGTTTGAAACCTCATCAGACTCTGCTGAACGTTATCCTGAAACACAGTCTAGTGTAATCGCACTGTAACATGCAGGTTCAAGAGCAGTTCAGATGCATGCAGGAGCGCAGTGGTCTCACTGCCACGACATGTATGGATGGTACATGCAAGGGAGCATGTCCCATAGATCGCAGTCACCACAAGCGGACAAACAAGATTATTAGGAGAATCAAACTTTTATTTTATTGCACAGGAAACACAGGGTTCAGCGCAGCCAAAGCAGTTTCTTAAAGTTAAACAGCAGAGTGTCCAGTAAAGCGAGTGTCTCTATCAGAAGTTGAGAAGTAGCTTGTGAGTGCCTCCCTGAATCCAGCTGCGCCCCTATAGTACATGTTAGCCCCCTGCCTTCCTAGCCCTCCCACAGGCACCCCACCCACCTCTGCCCTCCAACGCCCCTCTACTACATTGCCACTCCTGTCCTCATGGTCGACGTAGCCTTCGGGGCAGTAACGTCTCCTTTCTGAAGGGAGTGCTGATTCCTCCACCCGAACGTAGTTGTGCAACGCACAGATGGCTTTCACAACCAACTCTGCATTGTTTGGGTGGAGGTTCAAACAGTCCAGGACAGCCCTCCACTTCGCGGATGTGATTCCAAAAACATTTTCCACAACTCTTCTTGCTCTTGAAAGTCTTCTGTTGAATAGACTTTGGGGCGCAGTGAGACCCCGTCTGGGGTAAGGCCTCATAAGGTTTTGCAGCAGAGGGAATGCTTCATCTGCCACAATAACAGGTGGGACTATGATTGATGTTCCTGGAATAGCATCAGCAGGAGGCAGATCTGCGGCCCCAGCAAGAAGTGCTTTTCCGAAACTGCTATCTCTGAAACTCCCACCATTGCTCTGCTTGCCGTACGATCCGACACTCACAACAATGAACTTGTAGTCGGCGTCACAAAGTGCAAGCAGGACTATGGAGTGTGTGCCTTTGTAGTTGTACCACATGGATCCTGCGTTGGGTGGTGCCCGAATGCACACATGTTTCCCATCCAATGCACCTACGAAGAAAAACATGCAGTGTAAACATCAGTTCAACAGTATTTTACAAGTGCAGCAACTGTACTGTCAATACCTATGAGGTAATGCTCACCAATACACATAGGGAATTGCCATCTCTCCCAGAACTCAGTGGCAACTCTTTTCCACATCTCGCATTTTGGGACGGGCATGTAGGTCGGCCACAGAACGTTCCAGATCACATCCACTGTCTCTGGAACAACTGTTGCAACTGTTGATCTACCGCAACGGAATGACAAAGACAGACTGGCGTACGTTTCTCCAGTGGCCAGGAAGCGCAAGGTGATTGCCAGCGCAGGGCTCAGCGGATATGCAGGGCTCAGCGGATATGCGCAGGGCTCAGCGGCTTCCGAAACCTGGTCGTCTGGCGTTGCAGTTTTGGCCCCACCAGTGTGAGTAATTTGTCAAATAGTTCCCTGCTCATTCTAAAGTAGGCATAGTGGCTCTCTGTGTCGCCCAGTCTCATTTCCTGGATAAGGTGATTGAAGACACCATGTTCAGACCTGCGTTGGTTAATGGGCCTGACCCACCATCTTCGCTGTCTACTCAGAAAATCTGCTAGGTAGACTGCTGCAATCCTCCTCCTTCTCACAATCACTGCAGCCTGTAATGTAACAGTCTCCATTAGAAAAACTTCCAAAAGACAGGAAATCCATCAAATCCATCAACAGTGCAACAAGCAGGAGCCAGGATGGTGTAGTGGTTTGGGAGTCGGACGTAGACCTGGAAGATCCAGGTTAATATAATATCCCCGCTCAGCCACGAAGGTTCCTGGGTGACCTTGGGCCAGTCACTATCTCTCAGTCCCACCTACCTCACAGGGTTGTTGTGAGTACAAAAGGAGGGGAGTAAAAATGTACACCACTCTGAGCTCCTTGAAGGGTGGTATAAAAATAATAAAAATAATAATAACAAGCAGATGGGAGACCAAGGTTTTTTTGACTGCAGTCAGGGATGAGGGAAGGCGCGGGGCTCAGTGAACGGATAGGGCACCATCACTTCTGCAATGTGGACTTAAACAATTTTTATAAAGCAATTTATTTAATAATACTTGACTTACACCTTAGCTGTAAGTCAGTTCTAACAGAGTTTATGTTCCTTCGAAAGTATTTTGTTCATAGTGTCAAAGGCTAAGATGACTTGTGCAAGTCTGGTGAAATTGTAGCAGCATTTAATCCATGCAACTGTGTGTGCAGCTGCAACCAAAACTATGCATGCTGCAGGAATAATAGTGATACTACCAGTGCCATTCAGAGTTAATCATGCACCCTCGTTATTCAAATGAACAGATTTGGGTGTGGAAAAATTAAATGCTTCTGTGCATGGATTTTCATAACCACAAACAAACCCTGCCCGCGCTCATACCACTGCTTCCTCTACGGTGGGATTCATACTCCTCCGGAAAGATCCCGTGGCAACTTTCCACCAATATCAAGGATGAGGGGAGCGTGCGAGGAGCGATAGAGACAGTTTCTGTATTTGTGTCAAAAGAAGGATCGCTTTTTGCGCGCGAGGAGCGATCGAGGCGGGCACTGACAGTTTCTGTATTTGTGTCAAAGAAGGATCGCTTTTTGGCCAATCGGAGCGCAGTTCTGTTCACCAAATCCCAGCTGCGCTTTCTTCAAGAAGGCGGGACAGAAGGAGGGACAACAGGCAGCAAGCAGCCCCCAGTTCCAAACGTTCAGAGAACCGCTGACGCACGTACAGACGCAAGGTAGGGGCATGCGCACCGGGAAAAGGCTAGTGTGAATCAGCCTTAAGTGTCCACACCACGCAGAGGTATGCGCTGTGTGTAACAACAGTTGGCGAAAACAAGTTGGTACCACCAATTGTTTTGCTTGCTTCCAACTTGGGCTATGCCCCTTCTTGGTATAAGCTCTAAACAACACGCCATGCTTCCAAAAAAAGAAATCCTTGCCCTTCTGGTAATTGTGCACCCTCAGGCAAAGTTTGATCCCGGCAAACCTTCAAAGTCTCATCATCCTGTAAAGCCTTACAGAACTGCTGTTGAGAGGCAGTATCTTCCAAGCCGCCTCCCAAGCACCCATCAGCTGCTCCTGCTCTGTGTCCTCCAACACATTAACCCTTTGTTCACTAAGTGGAGCTTGCTGCTGATTAAGCTCCTGATGTTTCAAAGTCTTTAAAAACTCATCCAGCTGCACAGTTTGCGCTCGTGTCAACGTTAATATCCGGGTGTTATGTTTAAGGATATCAGCACCAACCAAAATCTGTGGCGTCGGCGAGCTGTGCAATAAAACTGGCACTGTTGCCACAAAATCGCCAAACTGGATAGGCACATCCGCAACTTGGTAAAACTTAGTTTGCGTCTCATGGGAAGCAACTCCCCGATACTGTTTAGTTCTGATATCACTGGGGCGCACTAGCCCTGCATATATAGAACCGAAATTGGCCCCAAAATCCAGAAACGCGTTCAGAACCTTGGACCCATAAATGGTTACAGGAACTTCTCGATTATCGGAAGTCCATACATACTGATCAGGTTTAATCCATTCCTCCGTAGGCACCTCAGTCATCCCTTCCAGCTCATGCAGAAACATCATGTTGACAGTTGGAATGTTAAATTCTCCTTTCTTATTAGGCGACGTGACCCTGGTAATACGCCCCACAGGAACAGTCACAGAATGCGTTCCCAAGGCAGATCCGTCTGTCTGCACACTCCCCTCCGTCCCTTGAAATTGTAAAGGGCTTACCAGGGTAGCTTGTGCATCAGGACCTCCTTGCTCTGGTGCAGTCACAGCCGCTGTTCCTTCTTCTCCATGCCATGGTGCCACCGTCGATTCTGCCTGGGTGTCCCAGACCTCCAGCTGGTGTAAACGTGCATCGCAATACTTGACAGGTGGCGGACCCACTTTCCTCAAACATCTCACCTGCGGTTTCGCTGCGTTGTTCTCTATGTTAGCTTTGTTTTGCGGACAAGATCTTTTTACATGTTGCAAAGATCCACAAATAAAGCAGACGCCCCTTGGAAAAATGGCACGACTTGGAGATCTGCCCCTCTCTTTAAATTGGTTACCTTGATTGTAGCTCTCACGTTGATTGTAATCTTGCTTGTAGTGCTGATGCTGAGTTCCTTGATTGTAGTTACGCTGTTGGTGATTCTGTTGCTGCTTCTCTGGTGGCCCCGGTTTCCTCCCCACACTGCTCCGATGCCCCGAATGTCGTCTATCCTGACCTCTGTCTAGTTCCTCTCGCGGGCTTCACATTTGCGGGTTAGATTTCTGCCATGCCGCTAACAACTCATCCCCAAGTACAGCCGCGTCATCCAGCGTAGCTGGTCTACGTTCCCTCAGAGTGAGAGCTAAATCACTATTGATACTGTCCATTAAATGCTCTCTCAGGAACACATCAAGTTGTTGTTCCGCCGTTACAGCTCCTTCTTTAGCAAGCCACTGTTTCACCTTAATTTTCATTTGCGCCACATATTATCTCATAGTCTCAGGGGGTCTATAATGCATATCTCTAAAGCGCTTTCGTAACCCTTCAGCGGTTAAGTCCAAGCGATTTTGTACCGCTTCCTTAAACTGCATAAGTGGCGTCAGCAGTCATATCCGCCAGCACATTAAGACCCGTCTTATCTTGGATCTGGCCCGCCACATACCTCATATAATCATTCTCCGGGACGTGTGCATTCTGCAAAATCCGCTCGAAGACGGTGAAGAAATCCGTTGGATCTTGATTATTCAGCCAACGAGGTAGGGTCTTGACATCTAAGCTTCTGGCTGCTCGCAATTCACGCTCCAACTCTGGCACACGCTTTCGGAGTGCATCGTCTTCATCCCAGTCCATTCTTTCCTGATGTTGACGCATAAGTGCCTGCTGCATCGCCATCATTTCCTGCATATTTCGAAAGTCCCAAACAGACACCGGTGCAGGTGGGTTACTCGGCGTAGTCCCATCACTCTGGTCCTCGGGTATCAAGTTTTCCGTTGCTCAGTCTTGGAACGTGCGCCCTGCCCCGTCAACGGTGCAGCGGCCTCCACTCCTCCCGACGCTTGCCACATCTCGTCCTTAGTCCAGCTATTCAAACACCAAAAGGAATTCACTTCCACTCTAGGGCTCGGCAACGCTTGAAACAACTGCGAGTCCTCTTTGTCCCACGAATACTTTGCAGAATTCAAACTCTCTTCCTCATCCGATACAGAATCACTGTGCATACTCGGACGATGTCAAGCCCATGACGATCGGGCAGAGCCTCAGGCCAAAAACAAAAGCAAAGAGAGAGACTCTAACAAAGAACTTTCTTACTTTTATACTTTTCTACCCTCGTGATCTCCGCTTCAAGGTAGATGATCACGCCAGGGTTGTTGGACCAATCCTGTGTTCTACACGTACTTCTCATGATCCATCTATGTCTTAAACTATTACACCTGAGAAAGGTTTTGGTTTCTCTTTCCGCATATCAAGTAACTGCTGTTATGTTGATTTATTGCTAAGCAACTTCAGACCGCTCCTGCTATCTCGTGTTTTATGGCCTTGGTGCCTGTGCATTTCAAAGAGTTCTGCTTTCTATCAGGAACTAACTCTCTCTAACTTTTAACACCCTGTGTGGAGATTACATTTCACAAATAGTGCACCCCTTTCCTCAGTTGTATAAACCATCTGTTGTACATACGAGGTTATACATAATAATACATAAACTTTCAGGATTATAATATACAAATTCTAGAGGCATGTCTGAACATCTTCACAAACGTCTACCCCGAACTACGACCCGCCTCTAAGACCCCACCTCTGGGTTCAGAGCAGCCACTTACCTGCCAACCTACCTCGACTCCACGTGCCTGACCTGGACCGACCGACCAATGCCTCAACCAAGACCTCTCCTGTGAAAAGAACACGGAGAAGGTGTTATTAGCAGAGACTCTGATTAAGCGAGAGCCTGTGACTACAACAAGGCCCCATGGATGTAAAGCAGTTGACCCAAATAAAATTTGCAAACATCACGAAACGTAAGTCCATCTCTTTATTATCTGGGAGCGTTTCTGGGTCCACGCCACATCGCCCCAAGGAGAGACTTGGGAAAGGATGGCCCCAATCCCTCGAGGCCGCAAGCATAGACGTCACAAGCCTCCTCGCCACCTCAGCTGTAAGGGCCAATCTTTCTCTGACCATTTTCTTAAATAGGGTGTAGTCATCTGCAGATGAACTTAGCATGTCTGCTAAGATCTGAGCCAAGTCAGTGTCCAAAACCTGTGATTTCAGAATCCGACAATATGCAGTCTGGGGCACATCTTGATCTTTGCATGCACGTTCAAATAAATTCAAAAACACAATGGGGTCAGTGTCCTTGGTACATTTTGGAAACAACCTTCTGTCATAAGCATCAATTGGTTTACTCTGGGCTTTAGCTTTATCACTCTCCAAATGTAATTGTAAAGCCTTTTGATGTTCAAAGATCATGCGCATTAGCTCAGCAGTTGTAGGCATAGGCTCTAAGACTGGTGCTCCTCCAGCAGTTCCTTGTGTGGCAGTTGCTCCACTGGCACCCCATGGATAATGCAATGCAGTACGGCCACTAGCTGGAATGGCAGACACTGGAGCAGTTCCTTCAACTCCAGATAAAAAGGGGTTCCTGTCAATCCCAGTTACTGGAACTCGAGGCAATGGGAAGTCCATAAATCCAGACATACTAGCTCCAAGACTAGCTGTCCCCTGTACCTGTGGTGACTGGGCTCCAACAGGGGTTTCTTCATCACCCAAACTCTGCGGGCACACAGAAGCCTCCCTTTCTTCCCAAAACTCCAAACTTTGTACCTGTCTGAGTCTCTGCAGCTCAACTTCCCGATATAGCTCCTGAAGATCTTAACGAAACCTCTGCTGCATTTCAGCTTTTGCATCCTGGAGTTCCCTTTCATACTGCAACTTTAGGCATTGCTGCAACTCGTAAGCCAACTATGTCTTTCCAGTCTATAAATCGTCCAGAGTCCTCCAAGTCTGGTCAGGTTGCAACGATGAAGCATCAGGGGTCCAACATCCCAAAGGCACAGCAGCTGCCTCTGAAGCAAGCGACTCAGCAGACGCTCTGCCAGACTCAAGCAGAAACTCCATCCTTCTCTAAACTACTCTAGTCCTGTCTGCAAAGCTCAGGACAGCCCTTACTTATCCAAAACAAAAAACTCTGTGAAGTTCTGTATCACTCAGTACTCTGTCCCTGTAACTAACAACCTCAGGGAGTGAATGGATGTATTCGATCCCAAACCGCTGCTCACCATGTCACCGTCACCAGGGTCTGCTACTACTCCAGACCCCTGTGCTCGGTTCCCCCATAGTACATTCCCTTGTTACTATGGTCTACAACAGGCCAACAATTGTAGATTTCAACATCCCACCTCCTTCTTGGGTTACGTAGCTATACTGGATTCAGATACATCCAACTTCCCCCCAGTATTTACCACAATGAGGATGTTAAGGAAATGATATTCTTTAATAACGGTGATCCATGCCACGGTGACATCGCAATTAGATTATTGTAACGCGCTCTACGTGGGGCTGCCCTTGAAGACGGTTCAGAAACTGCAATTAGTGCAGAATGCGGCGGCCCGTGTAATCACTGGAGGTAGACAGTTCGACTCTGTCGGGCTGCTCCTCCAACGGCTGCACTGGCTGCCGATTCATTTCTGGGCCCAATTCAAAGTGCTGGTTTTGACCTTTAAAGCCCTATACAGCTTGGGGCCAGGATATTTGAGAGACTGCCTACTTCTATATAGTCCGGCCCGTCTCCTTAGGTCATCAGAGAAGGCCCTCTTGCGTGTACAGTCACCCAGGGAGGTGCGAGGGGTGGCAGCCAGAAATAGGGCCTTCTTAGTAGTGGCACCAACCTTATGGAATTCCCTCCCTTTTGAGTTACGAACTGCTCCCTCCTTGGACACTTAACAGCGAGGCCTAAAAACCTTCTTGTTCAAAGAAGGCTTCTGAGCCCTTGCCTTTTTTTAACATCCTGCTGGTATAGGTGGGGTGCTGCTGTTTTTATGCTCTTGTTTTAATTGTAATAATCTTTTTTAATCGATTTTTAGATACTGTTTTTATTAATTTTCATTTACTGTTTTTTTTACTGTTTTAAAATGTAACTATTTTTTGTATTGTACTTTTTATACTGTATTTTCCTTTTGGTTGTAAGCCGCCTTGGGTCCCTTTGGGGAGAAAGGTGGGGTAAAATATTGTAAATAAAAATAAATAAAAATAAATAATCAAATATGGTTCTACAATTAAGGACATTTAAAGAATGGATACAGGACAAAACAACAAATTCTAACTCCTACACTTTACTGTTCCTATGCTCACCCAATAACATTCTTTTCCTTGGCAGTTCTTTAGCTCTCTTATTCAGCTTGACTGGTGAGTTGCTCCTTTTGGAGAAATATAATTTGTACCAATTCTCTGGTCTTTGTTATACCTTTTTGCCTTCAAACCCAGTAATCTAGTTAGGCCCCAGATCCTGCTGAGACTTTTAGAAGGTTACCTCATCTTCATGTGGAGATCACACCACACTAGGCTTACCATTTGTCCCGATTTTTCCGGGACTGTCAGGGATTTTGGGGGGCTGTCCTGGATTTGTCGCGGCCCCCCTGGTCCATTTAAAATTAATTTTGATTTTTTTCCGATTTTGTTTTGGAAACAAAATGGCCGCTGGAATTTCCCCTAAACAAAATGGCTGCCTATGAGGCTTCAGTGGTTCTGATCATGTGATTAGGAGCAGCACAGAGCTTTACAGTTCAGCTCTGCCTCAGCAATATGACCTCACAGCCCTTAGGTTCTTTGGCAGCAGCAGGAGAGCAGAGGGGTCTTTGTAACATGATAACGAGGTTTGCCTGCTTAATTCTTTGCACTTGAGAAAATGCAATGTTTGTTGCTTCAAGGAAAGCAGCTTGTCCTGCTAGCTGTGGGGTGGGGGAGGAAGTGGGGTTAAGTGTGCTGGCTGATCTCAGTTTGTCCTGCTGGGGGAAATGGGCTGATCTGCAAATAAACTTTGTGATGTCCTGCTAGCTTCGTTTGTTCTGTGTGTTTTGCTTCACAGAAAGTGCACTTTTGGTTGGGTGCACTTTTGCAAGAAAAAAGCACTTTTGGTGGGATGTACTTGCAAGAAAAATGCACTTTTGGTGGGGTGCACTTTTGCAAGAGGTGTATTGTATTGTAAGGGTCTGAGGTGTCTTCAGCTACTTGAGGGTGTTTTGTTGTACAGTACTTCAAATTTGTGTGCTGTGTGTTGTTTAGGTTTTTTTTAGTATGTAGTGGCAGTGGGTGGAGTGAGTGTTGTTGTGGAGGCTGATTGAGCATGTCATGGAAACTAAAGGAACTTTGTGCATGCCCAGATGCCATGATCTCTATATTTGCCTGTCTTGGCCTGGCCTGTACTGCGTGATGTGGTGAAACGCTGTCCTTTTATTATTGTACTGTTATGGGACAGGCAAGTCAATTTATTTAATTAATTGGCTGACTAAAAAGAAATAATTAATTAAAAATTGGACCGCCCTTTGGGCGGCAAAACAGACTTTGCACCCATTTTTTTAATAACATTGATTTTAATTATTTTAATTTAATTAATTTGATTAATTGTCGGGGGGGTGTCCTGGTTTACAACTGGGGGAATCTGGTAAGCCTACACCACACACTCCTATATTTACCTCATCAGTTTCCCACTCACTCCTGCCTCTTTCCTTATATGGTCATAGCTGCTCTCAACCTTCTCAAGATTAACCTTTTGCAGATACAAGCACCTGGTTATGCAGAGGCTAGGCCGCCCGCTCCTAGTCTTGCCAACCTGGTCTTTTCTCTGAAGATGGTCAAGGGGAAAACAATGGCAGAGAGGGTTAACTTTCCTGTGACACTACAGATTTTTTTTTCCATAAATGAGGGGGTAATGAATTTCAGATGAAATCTGGAGAAAAGGACTGTCAACAAAAGTACAGTCCTATGCTGAAGTTGTACCCACATTGCTACTATGTCGGCACAACATCTGACATATCCTAAGCTTGTCTAGCACAAAGGGGGATAGGAAAATGAGTCCAGGCAACTCCACATTGGCTCAGCCAATGTAACTGACAGAGCAATCTTGGGAAGGCCTGCGCCAGGGAGCACGCACTCCCCCAGCACAGAGTGTCGTAAACGTGCCATAAAGCGTGTTTATACCACCCAGAGAGTAAGGACCACCAGCATAGCAGCTGATAGCCCTTACCCAGGCCTGGCCTTGCGCCCACTGGAGCTGGTAAGGCCTACACCGGCAGGGGCAGGGGGAGGGCAGACCGGGCAGTGAGTGGGGTGGATATTGGCCATCCTGGGCTTGGAGAGGGTGGGGATATCATCGGCGAGATATGCCATATCCAAGGCCCTCTCCAGGCCCACAGCAGCCTTACACAGCCGGCATGAATGTACGCGAGCTCCAGAGCTTGCGTACATTCGAGGAGGCCCATTGGGCCTCCTGCCACTTACACCCGGGGAAGGGGACAATAGTTCCCTTCCCTCGAGGTGCACCAGGGCTGCCCCGGGGCAGCCCGGAACCTGCATAGGATACAGCGGCCATCCCTTTAGGCCGGCCACTGTATCTCACACAGGATTGGACTGTAAGAGCAGGAAGATAGCTCCCTTACCCATAGACTTACCCAGGCGCCGGCATCTTGGATCACGAAATCTCGCGAGATTTAAGATGCTGGCGCCCGGGTAAGTCTCTAAATTTTAAAAATGGCGGCGGAGGCTGCGAGGACACAGTGACGGCAAGGCATGGCACCGCAAGGCATGGCACCGCAAGGCGGCGGGCACGGCCAGGGCATGGCAGGAAAGGAAAGGGCGGCAAGGCAAGGCGGGCAACAATGGCGGCAGCGGACAGCGGTGGCAGCGAGCGAAGGGCACGATGAGGTAAGTAAGCCTATTTAATTAATTTTTAGTTAACAAATAAATAAAAAAATTGGCCAAAAAAATTATTTTGAATTATTTTAATTATTTATTTATTTATTATTTTTATTTAATTGTGGGGGGGGGTCCCAGTTAAAAAGCTTGAAAATCTGATAAGCCTATTCAAAACTTACTGGATATCATCACTTCAGCAAGAACGTTTGAACAGTTTAGCAATTACGTCCATTGAATCTGAAATTAGCAGTTTAAACTTGGACAAAATCCTAAAAGACGTTGCAAAGAAAAGAGCAAGAAGATAACTTTATTGCACTGCTGGTGTGACAAGAGGAACTTTTATGTGCAGAAAAACTTTTTCATAATAAAAGGCAATAATAAATATGACATTTAAAATTTATGAATCTCGTGATTTTTAAAAATCAAAAAAAGATTATTTGTTCCCAACAATGTTGTTCACCTACATTTTGAAATTGTCTCTAAATAAAACACAAAATTAATGTTTTTCATAAATCATTCCACAGTCACTAAAACAAGTGGTTTTGTAACTACAGCAAGTCCCCACTTAAAGTTGATAGGTTCTTCTTGTAAGTGAAATGACTTATGACACCAATTTTACATAGGTTAACTTAAACAGTGGCGTCGTTAGAGGGTAGGGGACCCCGGGTGCAGGGTGCGCCAACCCAGCTGCTGCCGTTTTTGTACACCCCCAGGCACGGGGGGGCATTTTCGGCCCGGCGCGGGAACGACTTAACTTTTACGTCCTCAGTCCTCCTTCGGCATGGCAGCCATGAGGGCGAGCAGCGAGAAACTAGTTTGCGGATGGAGCCTCTCTAGCACGCACGTGTACCTAGTCTCTCTGGTCGGTCAGTCCTCCAGAGTCTTCTCTAGGCTGTGGAGGACTGACAAGCGAGACTAGGTGCATGCATGCTAGAGACGCTCCATTCGGCACCTAGTCTCTCGTTGCTTGCCCTCATGGCTGCCGTGCCCCCCCCGCTGAAAGTAAACATTCCTATGGCCTTTTTCCATCAACTTTAAAACGAAACAGCTTTAATGGCGCCATCCTGTGTGAAGCACTGGAAGAGTGCATGCTCCCTCGCGCTGGGTGTCGCAAAAGTGCCGTAAAGCACTTGCGTGGCATCCGGCGAGTAAGTGCCACCAGGGCAAAGACCTGAGGCCCACTCGCCCCCCGCGCAGCATCCCCAATGCCCGCCAGACCGGGTAAGTCCAGCACTGGCTGGTGCAGAGTTGGGGGGAGGGCGGACTGGGCGGTGAGGGGGGCATCCATTGGCCGCCCCGGGCCTGGAGAGGGCAGGGATAGCAGCAGCAAGATACGTCGATATATAAAGTCCTCTCCCGGCCCTGCCTTACACAGAGGCCTCAAATGTGCACCAGCTAAAGAGCTGGTGTACATTCAAGTAGGCCCATAGGGCCTCAGTCCGCTTGCACCCGGGGAAGGGGACAATTGTCCCTTTCCCTTGAGGTACACCAGGGCTGCCCCAGGGCAGCCCGGGACCTGGATAGGATACGGTGGCCGGCCTTTTAGGCTGGCCGCCGTATCGTACAAAGAATTGGGCTGTAAGTGAGGAATAACTATATTTAATTTTCAAAGGTAATCTACACGTTTTGTTTGTTTACTTGTAGGCTTACATGTTTGCAATTTTAAAATGTGCTTAGATCCATTTGGTTCATTAACTCACATGCACTTTTAAGCACACATTTTGATTGCTTTCTAATCTACTATAGAGATATAAAGTCTATAATAAATTTGATTTATACAGTATCTCTAAGGTTCTACACACCAGAGGCGTCACTGATGCGTGGGAGGGGGTGGGCCGCCAGGGGGGTGACGCACCGGGGGGCAAAATGCTGGGAGGGGTGTAGTCGTCGCATTGTGTCACCCCCACGAACCGCTCACCCCCCTGCCACCGCCACGTCACCCCCTGTGCGCATGTGCAAAAACGCCATTTGGCGTCAGAAGTGGCCAAGCTGCCAGCCGAAGAAAATGCGTCTGTAACTGCCCGAGTGTAGGGGTCTACACCGAGCCTATGGGCCTCCTCAGATGTACGCCAGCTCTGAAGCTGACATACATCTGAGGCAGTGGGGTAAGGCCAGGCCGGGGATATCGGCGGAGTGCACTGCTAATATTCCTGCCCTCTCCACGCCCGGTTTAGCCAGTGCCCCCTCACTTGCTGCCCGGTCTGCCTTCCCCCTGCACTCTCCGGTGCAGGGCTTACCTGTATCAGCGGGCACAGGGACAGTCCGCCACAGAAATGGGGGGCACCGGCCTCTGCACCGGTGGCCCTTACACTCAAGTCATTGCAAACACGCTTTATGGCACGTTTGCAACACTAGAGCGGCAGAGCGCATGCTCCGCCACTGTAAAGTTAGAGAGGTTCAGGCTGTAAATGTGCTACAAAGGAGATTCTCCTTACTAGATTTTTACTTTGTTTCATCTATTCATGCCAAAGCACATAACATGCTGCACACAGACAGACAGTAAATAAAACCTGTGGAGGCACAAACATCATATTGATAAATCAGCTATGCAATTTAGAATTTGCTTGGTTGCTTGCATATGGTAAAAGTTGCCACCAGATTATCGCGATAGTATGAACTTGAAAACTCTAGGAAATGTTGCATCAGAAAAAAATAATAGAACACGGAGTTTATGTCAAGAATGGTAGTAGTAGCTGAATAGAGGAAACCCTAAGAGGTCATGAAAACTGGGAAACAAGCAGCTCATAAAAGAATCACATCAAATATGAAGAGAAGAACCACAACTTGCAACCATAAGTGGGAGAACAAGGAAAAGAGCTGGAATGGAGAAGGAGCTCCCCCTTGTGTGAGAAGTAATGATAAAAATGGGTTCAAAATCAGAACAGAAAGTGCTGAGTGAAGGATGGTTGCAAAGTCACCTGGCCATTGATTTGTGCCATTTTTATTGGCCCCTTAAACAACACAGTAAACCCCCTTAACAACTACCGTATTTTTCGCTCCATAACACACACCGGACCATTAGACGCATGCGTATTTTGGTGCGAAAAATAGGGTAATAAATGTCTTGCTTTAACAATAAATTTTACCGGCGCTTGGCCGCTTACCGCGTTGCTGTAGCACCTCCGATCTTCATCAGCAGCTCCAAGACGCGAGGCTCCCAGGCGCTGGATGCAACCAGGGAGCCCTACGCAAACATTGCAGTTGCTGCGATGCAACCAGGGAGCCCTACGCAAACATTGCAGTTGCTGCGATGTTTGCGCAGGGCTCCTTGGTCGCTTCCAGTGCCTGGGAGCTCTGTGCAAACATCGCAGCAACTGCAATGTTTGCGCAGAGCTCCCAGGAGCTGGAAGCGACCAAGGAGCTCTGTGCAAACATCGCAGATGCTGCGATGTTTGCGCAGGGCTCCCTGGTCGTTTCCAGCTCCTGGGAGCTCTGCGCAAACATTGCAGTTGCTGCGATGTTTGCACAGAGCTCCCAGGCACTGGAAGCGACCAAGGAGCCCTGCGCAAACATCGCAGCAACTGCAATATTTGCGTAGGGCTCCCTGGTTGCGTCCAGTGCCTGGAAGCCTTGCGTTTTGGAGCTGCTGACGAAGATCGGAGGTGCTACAGCAACGCGGTAAGCGGCCAAGCGCCGTTAAAATTTATTATTAAAACAAGACATTTTAATTTTACCTTTTTTACAGCATTCGGTCCATAAGACGCACAGACATTTCCCCCTATTTGGGGGGGAAGTGCGTCTTATGGAGCGAAAAATACGGTAGTTGTTATTAAAACTAATGGGTAACAACATGCAGAAAAGCAAGACAAAGGATTCAATTCCCACAAATCAAACTGAAAATTATCAGGCAGTATGATTATGTTAATGGTCAAAGAATTAAAGGTATTTCATTGTCATTTTTTATTTAGAAATTGTGCACCATACAATATATTTTTAAAATGAAAAATTCACTGCCCACAGGCTCATACTCTAGTCTAGACAACAGTTCTCAGTATTTATATTTAGACTAAAAATTTTAGTTCATCTTTCTTTTAAAAGTGTAACATATCAGTGCAGCTGACCCTAGGCATGCTTACTCAAAACAACACTCACTGCATGCAATGGGGCCTACTTGCAAATTTTTGCATTTTAGATTACAACCTTAATGGATGCAAGAAGGCATATCTGATATCAGAATATCACCCAGTTTATGTTCTGGCGCCAGTATACCTTCTTCCATTTTTTAATATAAGATTATGTTTCATTGTACTGCATTGCAGTATATTTATCACTGTTTCTAAATTCTTCTCTGTTTCTAAAGGATTCAAACTTATATACAGGAAGGCAAGCTATCCCATTTCAACCTCTCAGAGCACAATTCTACCTAACTTTAAAATGTCGCAAATGTGCCCAGAGAAAGGGAGGCCAGGCATGCGGCCACTGGAGGAAGGTAAGGCTCCCACCGGTGACCGCATGGGCGAGGGAGGGGGGCCATTGGCTTAGCCAGCCCTGGAGGGGGTGGGGGATGGTGCCCACCATATCCGTCGGGCTGGCTAGGCTATTACATGGCCTCCAACTTCCGCCAGCTATTTAGCTGGCGGAAATCCGAGGAGGCCCATCAGGCCGGCCCCAGTTTACACCCAAGGAAGAGGACAAACATCCTCTTCCCTGAGTAGACCTCTGGCCCGCAGCATGGGATCCTTACACATGATTGCACCGTCAACCAATAATCTTGCAGGTTTGGCAGGCAGCACAATCCTGCACAAAGATCTACAGCTGGCGCAAAGGGCAGGCCACAGGATCATATGATCTTGCCGGGCCGCTCCGCGTTCATCCCCTTCTCCTGGTGAAGAAGCCCCAATGGGCCTCCTTGGATGTCCTTCGGCTATTGAGACGATGGAAATCCGAGATGGCCGTGTATCAGCCGCCGAGCCCAAGAATAGGGACGGAGATATCGTGGCTGACATCCCCGCCCCCTCCCAGACTGGCTCAGCCAACCACCGCCCTCCCCCAACATCCGCCCTGCCCCTACTCCTGCTGGTGGATGCCTTGCCGTCAAACGGTGGCTGAAGGAGGTTTCCATGGCGGAGAAAGACCTGCCAGCGTCCACGGGCCTTACTCTCCGGGTGCACACTCCGCACGCAGAACTGTACTCAGGATTGCACTGTAAGAAAGTGATTTGCCCAAGGGCCTTTTAACTTAGCAGTTTCTGTGAACTTTTTGTTGAAAAGTGGTATATAAATACTATTGTTGGTGGTGTTGGTGTTAATAATAATAATATATGAAAATGGAGCCCAGGAGATCAAGCGCAGACCCCAGGAGTGGTGCCCAATACTAAGAGGTTCGATTCTACAGGCCTAGGACAGTGGTAAATTGACATGGCCCATACACCAGAGATGGAGCCCAGCAGTAAAGGGTCCACATAAAACACTGTTAATCTAAGGTGGGTAATAATTGCAGATACAGTACTTGACCTGTTACCAAGCAATACCATCTACAAGTGATATCAATCCACCAGATCAACCTAACACTATCCAAATCTTAAGTGGGTCACAAGCACCAAGCAAAACTCAATGTGGAGATAGTATAGAATGTTTTGCTGCGAGGGTCACATTACCTCTTCATCATGCTTGAATCAGACAGGTTTGGAGCATGGGCACTTCCAGTTGCAGCCAAGAACAAAAATCTATGTTCACAGAATGCAAGCATCATTTAAGCGTGTGTGTGTGTGTGTGTTCTAGTGCTAAGGAATTCTGTGGTGCCTTTACAGGGCGATCCTGCGTAGATTGTGCCCCGGGGAAGCGTGCGCTGCCCCGGGATAGGGTGTCGCACACGTGCCATAAAGCATGTGTGCAACACCCGTAGAGCAAGCAGCGCCGGTGCTGTGGGCTGAGCTGCTTGCTCCGCCGTCTCCCTGGCCCAGTGCCGCTGGAGCAGGTAAGACCTACGCTGGGCAGGGCAGGGGGAGGGAAGACCGGACGGCGAGGGGTGGAGGCCATAGGCCGCTTGGGGCATGGATGGGGTGGGGATACTGAGGGCCGAGATCCCTGGTATCCCGCGCTCCCTCCAGGCCCCAAGCCCCAAATACACCGACACGACCGGCATTACTGTGCGTGAGCTCTAGAGTTTGTGCACATTTGAAGAGGCCCATAGGGCCTCCCGCTGTTTACACAGGGGGATGGGACAATCGTCCCCTTCTCTCGAGTTCTGCTCTGGGACAGCCTGGGAATTCGATAGGATGCGGCGGGAGGCCTTTAAGGCTGCCCTTGGCACCCTACACAGGATCAGGCTGCCCATGTCACTATGGTATGCCAAATGTTTGTTGTGACAAGGTGTAGTAGGAAAAATCTCTCTGCAAAGACAGGAGACCTGCTGTTCATCATCATCATGAAAATCATGGAAATAAGGTAGCTGTACCAAATTGAGCTATGCCAAACCAAACATATTAATATTTTGGGACAAACAATAAAAAACAAAATATATTTTTCAAGCACAAATTTGAGCTTCTTAATTATGGAGTCCAAAAAGAGCCAGACTACACTGACTACTATTCCTTTACTATCTAGTGTTGCAGCAGCACTGAGTTAAGGCTATCATTCCAAGCCAGTAACAGCAAAAATTGTTCAAATTTGCTTGCTTTGGGACGTTTTAATTTCCAGAACTCAGCATTTAATGCAGTATTTTGCTATTGAATTCAGTGGGTTCCCTGTAGTTACTTATTCTAGATTCTGCTGTAATAAAACAAATGGATGAATGTTACTGCTGGGCTTAGATGTACTGACCCTGCTAAACTGGGACACTGGGGTCAGAGTGTTGCAAGCAAGGAAGGCAAAGACCAACAGTAACAACAAAAGGGAGATTTGTCAGTTGCAAAGTGAACTGACATCAAATACTCCAATTAACATGAAGGACTCAACAATAATTAGCTTACCAAAAGGCAAACCAGATGATGGAATATTTATAATCTCCTCTCATTCCTTCACTTGGGAGCTAAATTAAGATGACTTTGCTGGGTTTCTGCAACTTAAAGGGCACATTACCCACATTGCAATGGCCAGAAATGGGGTCAACAAAGCAAGCAGTCCCTTGTGCAAAAGAAAAAAAAAACCTTTTGTGAAACAGCCACTTTGGTTAAAAAACAAAGCTGGATAAACTTTATTTATGTATTTATTTATTTAAAAGCTTTCTATACCGCTTTTCTAAAATTCAAAGCGGTGTACAACAAACACAACAAAACTACTAATACATAATTAAAAACCCATTAAAACCATCTACAATTAAAATTAAATATTAAAATATAATTACAATTAAAAGAGAGTACAGAGCAGATTAAAACTGAAAAACAAACATATCATAACAGCAAAAGTAAAAAAGAGTCCCAAGGTAGCTCCTAGGTAGTTCCTCCCTCCTCAAATGCCAGACAAACTTCACAGACAAATTTCATTAGTTATTTTGTGTTAATTCAAATTTGAAAAGTAGAACCCATGATGCCTACCAGCACAGCCAGTGAACAACTGGAGTCCACTTTGGAATAGATACGAGTGATTTTACCTGCAAAGTGCTTTACAAATCAGTCACAACAGGTATCTGTAGTAGGCTTACCATTCGTACCAATTTGGCCAGGACAGTCCCAGTTTCTGGGGTCCGCACTGGCCACTGTCCCTGCCAGGCCCGGTTTCCTGGCCGGCCCCAGAAACCGGGAATGTCCCAGCCGACCAGCTGCATCTCGTGTCCGGCCGGGACTGAACTGCTGCCTCATGCGCCTGCGTGAGTGCTCACTCCGCCAACCTATTTGTAGGCAGGATTGCGTCATACATCTGGTCATAGTCATCATCACAGCTGGATAGGCTCAGCTCTGACCATTACTCTCACCATGTCTCATGCTCAGAACCTCAACTGCCAACAATCTCTGTAGGGACAGAGCTGCTTCATAAGCAGGCTCAGGCGCGTCACCAGGACGTGCGTCACCGGGGAGCAGGGCGTGTGCGTCACCCTTAAGGACGCGGCCCCGCCCCCGCGCGTGATGTCACGCGCATGCCCGGAACACACACACACACACACACACACACACACACACACACACCTTTTCGGCTCATTTCAAAGCCAAACGGACGCAAGGGCGGGCAGGCCCAGCTCCACCGACAAACTGTAAGTGGGAGGGTCACGCGTCACCCCATGCGCGCGACACCCCCCGGTGGCCCGCCCCGCATGCTTCCCCCTGTCGCCGCCCATGAGCAGGCTTACCAGATCGTCGCCGGGACGGGAGCGGTCTACCCTTAAGGGGGTGGGGCGTGGAGGCCAGAATGCGTCACATTCTGCCCCCCCACGCCCCGCCCCATTAAGGGTAGACCGCTCCCATCCCGGTGACGATCTGGTAAGCCTGTTCATAAGCACAATGACAGAGTTCTTCAGGCACTTTTACAGCAGTGGGATTTTCCAACTCAGTTTTCTCCAGCAGCAGTCAAAGCTCCCCCACCGAATTTCAAATTTCATGTCTGCAAAGAAGGCAGTAAAGACCCACACACAAACAAATCCCTCACTGTTGGATTTGAAACAAGCCCATCTTGCAGACATAGAGAACAGTCTATAAAACAAGGCCCTTTGTCACTGAGGATGAGCCCTGCATGATTTTCATCTGAAACCCAATAGGATAAACGAGAAACATTTGGGATTAGTCTACATTTAGCCTTGACTCCTTAAAGAGGATTGTTTCCCAAGTTCATTAGGTATTTGTTTATCTTGGTTAAAGGAGAAACAGTGTCCATCTGTTTGTGGCAGAATCATTCCTAAAATAGCTCTGTATTATGTTGTTGTTCTTTGCAGAGGATTTAAAAGAGTCATGACCGTGGAGTGATGGACGATGAGTAAAATCTGCAAATGAACTAAGAAGAAACAAGCAAGCTAATAGTGCAACCTCAGAATAGGGCTCTGCTATGGGTTCTTCTATAGAAATTCAGTGGGTGAAGCCAGGGGCATCGCGACGACGCGCGACACCCCTGAGCGGGGGCGCGCGTCACCCTTAAGGGGGAGGTTCCGCCCCCGCGCGTGACGTCACGCGCAGGAGCGGAGCGCCCTCCCCGCTCCGTTTTTGGCTCATTTTGGAGCCAAACGGACCCAGGGGAGGGCGGGAGGGCCCACCTCCACCACAAAAATGTAAGTGAGGGGCGCCGCGCGTCACCCCTATACGCGCGACGCCCCCCGGCGGCCCGCCCCCCCCGCTTCCCCCTGTCGACGCCAGTGGGTGAAGCTTTCCCAGGTATGGAAATGCCATATGGAAGCTGCACCTGCAAGCTTCCATATGGCATTTCTGCTTGTCACGCATGTTAAAGGTACAGAAGTCCTGCCAGGATAAAAAGGACCCCGTGACACAATGACACAATACTTTGGGAAATAAGGTGGTTTGTAACTCCCAGTGTGCAGCAACTGTGGAAATTCAGTTTTGTCTTCTGAATCCTTTCCACCTCTTACCAACACCCAAATGCACCAAGACCCTTTGCCTTTCCACAGATTATGCAGTTGAGCAGTTGAAGAATGCTCAAAGTGGATAGCAGTCTTAAGGTGGAACTACACTACAGGCAGAGGCTCTGCCGCCGCCTCTGCCTCCGCCTCCGCGCTGGAAGTGGGGGAGTGTCTTCCAGCCTGTTGTCCCTCATGTTGTCCTGCCTTCTTAAGAAAGCGCAGCTGTGATTGGCTAAACAAAAGCACGCAACGATTGGCCATACTGCTAAATTAATGTTAAATCTCCCGACACTAAGCACCATCTTTCCCTGGGCTGCATTAGAATTTCTGCAGAAAACTAATAGATCAAAGCAAAGGAGAAGGAGACACCAGCAGCTGGAGGAAGGCATTGGAAACACAAAAAACACAGAGTCTCAAAGGTGAATGTTACCTCCAAGGTGATTGGTGGTCGTTCAGATTGGCATGCAGCCACCCTCTCCTACGATTGGTAGGCTGCAGTAGCTCCGCGAACCGCCCCCTAGCTCTGCGTGCCCGCCCCCTGAAAAGTTGGATTCTAGCTTGAGGTATGCGCCGGCCGTGCAGAGGTCGTAGCGGCTCCGCTTGCTTCAAAAATCAGGTCAGAACCTCCGCGACGCGTGTAATTTAGCTCCGGCTTTACCAACGTAGTAACGACAGAGCACAATGACTGTATTTGTCAGGTTACAGCATTGGTTTGCATTCCTGAGATGCTGCAGTTTGCTAAATTGAAATAAATCAGAAATATTTTGTAAGTTACCTTTAGTGGGTGAGTCTGGAAGAGGGGTCTGGAGTGCTTGCGCGTCTCCCGGGTTGGTGCTCGGGTCCCTGGTAGAGTCCAGTCCGACGGATTCAGCGTCCCTGTAAATGTAAACAGTGGGGGAGGATAGCCTGCTCGGTTAGCCTCAGAGTGTGAGGTAGGGTGGAGGTTGCTGCCACCTACGGCTGCCTCTCCTCACAGAACCGTGGAGCTCCTGTCAGTCCCCAAGCAGACTCTATGCTGAATAGCTCGGTTCCTGAGGCTTTGTGGGAAGGGAGCTGGCGCTGGTCCGCAGTCCTCGTGGGGAGGGAGTTAGATCGGGTCCGGGGGCCTTGGGTCCCGGACAGGCCCCCCCTGAAGCTGGAAGGTGAGGATCTGGCAGGTTCAGAGTGGTGTTGGTCTTCCTGTAAATGTTCCCAGCAGCGGGAGAAATAATCGGCATTGGCATGGTAAGTACCTTTACGATGTTCTATAGTGAAGGAGAAGGGCAGGAGTGACAGGTACCAGCGCAGCACGCGGTCATTGTAGTCCTTTAATCGGTGTATCCATTGTAGTGGCGCATGGTCTGTAATAAGAGTGAACAGGTTAGCAGTGAGATAATACTTCCATGCCCCTATAGCCTATTTGACAGCCAGCGCTTCTCTTTCTATTTTTGAATATCATTGCTCAGCCGGGGTTAGTTTTTGGCTGAGGAAGGACACAGAGTATCCCCATCGGGGTATCTTTGTGCAAGTACTGCCCCATGTCTTGTGGCCGAGGCGTCCGTTTGGACCACAAAAGGGATGGAAACGTTAGGGCTGCGGAGTACTGGGTCGTTTAGCAGGGCTTGTTGTAGATCGTTGAAAGCCCTTTGAGCTTCCGGCGACCAAGGAAGATGTCTGCCGGGACGACCGTGCAGTAGATTCGTCAAGGGAGCCGCTCTGGCGGTGAAGTGGGGTACAAAGCGGCCATAATATTCAGCCATGTCCAGGAAGCGGTGCAACTGGCGTCTCGTGCGGGGTATCGGGAAGGAGCGGATCAACTCAATCTTGTCTTGTTGTGGGCGAATGCAGTCTTGCCCCACGATATGTCCCAGGTATCTGACTGATTGGGCCGCCAGGAGGCTCTTTTTATTTTCAAACCTGCCCGTTGTAGTGCCGAGAGAACCACGTCCAAGTGTACCAGATGATCTTCCCAGGTCGGACTGAAAACTAGGATGTCATCGAGGTATGCTGTAGAGAAGGTTCTGCAGTCTGCCAGTACCTAGTCGACAAACCGTTGAAAGGTTGCCACTGCTCCATGGAGCCCAAAGGGCATGACATTGAAGTGAAACAGGCCCCGAGGAGTGGCGAAGGTTGTTTTCTCACGATCTTCCTTCCTCAGGGGGACCTGCCAGTAACCCTTCGTTAGATCAAATGAGTTTAGATAGCGAGCCTCCCCGACGCTCTCCAGCAGGACATCTGAACGAGGCATCGGGTACGCATCGAGTTTGGCATTTTTTTTTACCTCTCTGAAGTCAATGCAGAACCTTGTGGAGCCGTCGGGCTTCGGCACCATCACAATTGGGCTGCGCCAGTCACTCCTGGAAGGTTCAATCACCCACCACTGGAGCATCGCTGTTACTTCCTTGTCTACGTCGTCCCACCGTTTCTTGGGGATAGGGCGCCACGGGGTCCTGATGACCACTCTGGCCGGTGTGGGTATTTCATGTACCATCACTGTCGTCTTGCCAAGTTCGGATGAAAAAATTGAAGGGTGTTGTTCGAGGAGATGACTGATCTGTTCCCTTTGCGTAGGGTGTAACCCTGTGTCAACCTTGGGCATGTTTGTAGAGGAAGGTGTTTCTTTATCCCAATCTCTTTCATGGTCTTCTGGATCAACTAACAGGTGTGTGTCTTGATGTTCTGTAGTGTTCATTGGCTGTTCTTTAAGGTGATTAATGTGGATCACTCGTTGGTCTGTCTTCGTGCCGCATTTTACCTCGTAAGTCAGTGGTCCTAGCGCTCTTGTAACTGTGAATGGTCCTACCTCCAGTTGGTGTGGCAAGTGGGGAAAAAGGGTTCCCCTAACCAAGACTTTGGAGCCGGGTGCTAATTGTCATTCTTTGGACAACCTGTCATAATATCGTTTCTGTGCATCTTGGGCATTTTCTAGGTTCTGTTTTGCCACCGCCTGCACCGTCTCTAATGTTTCTAGTAAGTTGTTAACTTATTCAAGGAGTGGTTTGGGTGGCTGGGGTGCCCTGGGCGTCCACCCTTCTTTAAGGACGAAGAGAAGGCCTCTCGGCCAACGTCCATATAGGAGGTCAAATGGGGCTAGGCCCGTGGAGGCTTGAGGTGTTTCTCTCACTGCGAAATAGTAAAGCATCCAAATACAAATCACATTTGTTGGGATAGTCCGCCACTACTTTTCTCAACATTGCCCAATGGAAGTAAACCTCTGGCACACACACCAAAGAGTGGCACAACCCTCTTATCACGGTGGAAGTAAACATTGGGCCTCTATCAGTTAAGATTTCTTTCGGCAGCCCCACTTGTGAGAAGAGTCACATTAGGGCTCATGCTACCCTTGGCGCTTGCATGCCTTTTAAGGGTATTACTTCTGGGCACCGGGTCTCATAGTCAAGTATCACCAGAGCAAACTGGTGCCCTCTTGAGGTCCTGGGGAGTGGCTCTATGAAATCCATTGCGATTTTTTCGAAAGGTATCCCCACTAAAGGGAGGGGTTGAAGAGGGGCTTTGGACGGGACCCTGCTATTCCCTTTCTGACACGCGGGGCACTGTTTGCAGTGGTGCCGAGTGTCTTCGTCTACTGAAGGCCAAAAGAACTCTCGATGGCCAGCGAGACTGAATGTGCTAGAGAGGCTGCAGCAACTTTGCGCAGGCACAGCCTCTCTAGCCTCGCAGTTGATACAGACGGCCGGCCAGGCAGGACGTGTGTGGCCGGCCGCTGCCCAGGGAGGGGGATGCTGAAGCCGACGGACGCTTCTAGCATGCCCCGCCCACGCTCCCCTGATTATCAAAAAGGCGATCGGCTCCCGACCGCCTTTCTGATCAGCAGGGGAGCGTGGGCGGGGCATGCTAGCGTCGGTCGGCTTCAGCGTCTGTCTCCCTCTTCCCCCCCCCCCGCAGCGGCCTTTGAGCTCATCGGCAAGGGCGGGCGAGGCATGCTGGACCCTGGGGAGAGGCTCAAGATGACCATCGCGGCAGGCAATGGAAGGTTCCCTTCCCTTTCCCAGGACATGAAGTGGGTTGTTCCTAGCACGATGCCTGCTTTTTACTGTTTTCAAAGTAAGACTCAGCTCCCCAGAGAGGTAGGGATCCTTGTCACCTCCTCGTAATTTTTTTCGGGCCAGTGAACAGCCGCACAAAGAAGCCACACAAAGGAACACCACAGCTACGTTCATACGTGGGATCCTGATTGCTTTTCACTCTGTGAAGCCTGTGGTCTTCTTGCTTCCCTCCTCCTAGCTTCCACACTTTCACGCTCATTTCTCTCCTCCCCCCCCTTTAGCTCCATCTTTTTCTCCCTGCCCCAGTAAGGCTCAGCAATCCGAATCCCTTTCCTCCCTCTCCTGCGCACGCACTTCAGGAGCCACTTTTCGTGCTTGTTTTTCTCTCTCTCTCTCTCCCCCCCCCCTTTAGTTCTCCTCCAGCATCTTTTCCTCCCTGCCCCAGTAAGGTTAAGCGATTCCCTTCTCTCTTGTGCACGTGCTTCAGGAGCAATGTTCCATTTATCTTCCGCCCTCCCTCCTCCCCATCAAGGACTCTACTTGCAACTGCTGTGTAGAAGCGAGAATTAATAACTTAGGTATGGGGGGCTGGAAATATGGGGGGTTAGACTTTTGGGATTGGAGGGAAATAGGGGGGAGCAAATTTGGGGGTATTAAGGTAATTATGTGTGTGGAACTTAGGACTGATATGACCCCAGAACCTGGGGGTGGGTTGGATCATGGAGAGAGGGACATGTGGGGGCTAAGACTGGGGGGGGGCATGGAAAGTTCTTATGTTGGAAGGAGGGAGATGAGTATGAGGGTAATGGGTGGAAGGGTTGATTTTGGGGGTGGTAGGGTAAATATTTGTGATTATTAAGTGAATTGTGGTGGCAATGAGGACTTGGAAAAGGAGGAGGGGGTTAGAAGTTAATGTGGGGCTGGCAGGAGGTTTGGGTGTTGGAGGGAGAGGGGGAATAAGTGGGGGATATCTGGAGGTTAATGTTGGGGCTATTATGAGGTGAAGGGAAGAGCTGAGGTGGTGAAAATGTGGGTGGAAGGAAGGGAGGTAAGTTGTGGGAGACTCAGGTAGAGGGGTTGCCTGCCTCTTAGTTTGTGCATTTGCTTGTCCACCTGCACCGTTGTGCACTTGTCCTGGCTGCCCCCCCCCCCCAGTGCTTGCAAACAGTCCACTGTTAGGACAAACTTCTGGGCTTCTCCTGCTGGGTTGTGTGCACACATCTTTTCTTTTGTGTGAGCATTGAGCGCCTGCCTCACAACGTCCCTTTCTCAACAGGCTGTTCTAGCGAGAGGAGCAAGGCAAGGAAACAGCAGGGAAAGAGAGAAGAGAGCAGGGAAAGAGAGAAGGGAAAGAGAAAGAGACCTGTGGTCAATTTTATATTTTTTTTATTAACCCAAATTATTTTATTATTATTATTATTATGTACCATGCGTCACCAGATGACAAAAAATGTATTTAGGATCATGGTCAAAAAGGTTTGGGAACCACTGCATTAAATCCTGTGCTATAAATATTGCCAAAGCTTGTGCACTGGTCATTATTATTAATTATTACTTGTGCATTGTAATTATTATTAATTAATTAATTATTAATTTAATTCATTGTGTGGCCCCCGGGTTCCACGTCGAAGTCTGCATGCGGCCCTCGAGGTATGAAAAGTTGGACCACCCTGCCATAGAGGTTCAAGCCCGACCTTGGAAGGGGCCACCCGCCACCACAACCCTGCTGCCTTTTCAATTCGTGGTAGGCAGGCGGCCTTCCTGGGGTCGCGTATGAGGCTCTTCACTTACCGCCACAGCTGCTCTCGGGCTCCAATGATGGATCCTCTTGTTGCGCTTGTTGGAAGACTGGAAGACAGCCTTGGTCGCCTTGGTGGATGACCTGCGCCGGGGACTGGACAGGGGGAGTGCGTCCCTGTTGGTCCTGCTGGACCTCTCGGCGGCTTTTGACACCATTGACCATGGTGTCCTCCTGGGTCGGTTGGCTGGGTTGGGGCTTGGAGGCACTGTTCTGAGGTGGTTCCACTCCTTCCTGGCTGATAGATCCCAGAAGGTGGTGCTGGGGGATGCTTGTTCGGCACCCTTGCCCTTGAGGTGTGGGGTGCCACAAGGGTCAATTCTATCCCCCATGCTGTTTAACATCTATATGAAGCCGCTGGGAGAGGTCATCCGGGGGTTTGGGGTAGGGTGTCATCAGTATGCGGATGACACCCAGCTCTTTCTCTCCTTTCCACCTGACTCCAAGGGGGCGGTCGATGTCCTGAATCGTTGTCTGGAGGCAGTTGGGAGCTGGATGGGGGCGAACAAGCTGAAATTAAATCCTGATAAGACAGAGGTTCTTCTGGTCCAGAAGTCTACAACTCAGGTACTGGATAATCGTCCTGCTCTGAATGGGGTTGTACTCCCTCTGAAGGAGCAGGTCCGCAGCTTGGGGGTTCTCCTGGATGCGCAGCTGCTCCTGGATTCCCAGGTAGCGGCTGTGACCAGGGGGGCTTTTGCCCAGCTTCGGCTGGTGCACCAGCTGCGACCGTACTTGGATCGTGCAGACCTGGCCACAGTGACCCATGCCCTAGTGACATCTAGACTAGATTACTGTAATGCGCTCTACGTGGGGCTGCCTTTGAAGACTGTTCGGAAACTGCAACTAGTGCAGAATGCGGCGGCCCAGGTGGTTGCCGGGGCTTGTCGGTTCGACTCAGTCGGACCGTTGCTTCGGCGGCTACACTGGCTACCGGTTCGTTTCCGGGCACAATTCAAAGTGCTAGTTTTGACTTTTAAAGCCCTTAACGGCTCGGGTCCAGGGTATTTGAGGGACCGCCTCCTTCCTTATAATCCGACCCGTACTCTGAGGTCATCAGGGGGGGCCCTGTTGACCGTGCCGCCATTGGCGGAAGTGAGGGGGATGGCGGCGCGGAGTAGGGCCTTCTCGGCGGTGGCGCCCCAATTGTGGAATTCCCTCCCCTTGGAATTAAGAATGACTCCCTCTTTAGAGGCTTTTCGGCGGGGCCTTAAGACATTTTTATTCAGGACTGCTTTTAATGTCTGACATGGTGGGCTGACTTTTTAACTTTTTAACAAATGGTTATATATGTAAATGCTGGTGACCCATTGGGGTTGTTTTTAATCTCAAGTGTTTTTAATTATTTTAATGTGTTTGTTTAATTGTTTTAAAGTTGTTTATATGTATTTTAATATGTTGTAAGCCGCCTTGAGTGCCTTCAGGAGAAAGGCGGGCTACAAATTCTTTAAATAAATAAATAAATAAATAAATAAATAAAATAAGACTGGGTCGTTTTTCCAGCTGTTGTTGTGAGCTGACTGACGGGCAATCTTCAGGGTTGGTCCTCTGGTGAGCCTGTTGGTGTGAGGAGCCCTCGCCCGGGTCATCTTCAGTGATAGCTGTCAGATTTGCCGGGCTAGTTTCTTGCAATGACGTCCGGAGTAAGTCTGCAAAGGAAGGAGCGTCCCTCTCCAGCAGTATTGGGAAAGGTAAATCCTCCACTTTCACCAGTTCCACAAGGTGGCGTCTATCGCTGTAGGAAAGCGCCACCCGGACCACGGGTAGCCTTTCCGTGTGGCTATGGAGACCGCCACCATGGTCCACTTTGTGATGGGCACTTCGGCTGGCATTAAATGAGACCATATCAGGGAGATGGAGCTCCCTGAGTCTAACATGGCCGTTACAGGTCTGTTGCCTAGCTTGATTTTTATGGTGAGGGCCTCCCGGCGGGGCCTCCATAGGGAAGGTGGGGCTAACCTGAGCCAGACCATGTCGCATTCCATCATTAGGCAGTCCCTCTGATAATGGTCCATTTGGCCACAAGTATAACATGGGCCCCTCAGGGTGGTGGCTGTTTCTTCTGGTGTTCCTGGTTTTTCTTCCCTAAGGGAAGATGTTGCCGAAAAGGGGGAGGTTGGGGTTGTCGAGGAAAAAGGGGGTTTAAGCCCCAATTGGGGCCCCGGGGCCCTGTATGGGCATGACCCGTCAGTTGGTCGCCTGGCTTGTTGTATCCCCTACCTCTGTTTGGAGTCCCTGTGCCTCTCCAGGGTTCACCTCTCTGGTCCCTTGTTTCCTCACCCTGTTCAGTTTCTAGGTAATTTTCAAACAGAGTTATTGCTGCTTCTAAGTCTTTGGGTTTGCATCTTGACACCCACATCCTTGCCCCCATAGGAAAGACTTGATAGATCTGTTCTAACGCCACTTGTTCTACAATCCTTTTTCCGTCAGCTGTTGTGGGTTCCAGCCAACGCGAAGCCACTTCTTTAATCTCAGAAATAACAGTTTGGGGGGCGGTCTCCCGTCCTGAACCTGATGTTGTGGAACCTTAATCTGAAATAATCTTTAGAAACCCCATATCAGCTGAGTATGGCCTTTCTTAACTTATAATCTTTTGTCTCCTCGCTTGATAAGGACCTCCACAGGGTTTGTGCGGTTCCAGTCAAATACGGGCCCAAAAGATAAGACCACTGCGCTTTGGGCCACTGTGCCATCCCGGCCGTCCTTTCAAAGGTTATTAGGAAGGCCTCGATATCATCCTCCGCTGTTAGCTTTGTTAATCTAAACTGGTTTCCTGCATCTGCAGCATTAACTACTTTTTACTTCTCCTTTTGGTAATGTGGCCAGACTGTCTCTTATCCCCTGGATTATTGCAGCCTGGTCCTCTCTCAATTGTTTGTACATTTCTTGTACTAGTCGGGCCTGGTGTTCAGCCATCCATTGGCCAAACTGAGTAAAGTCTAAAGGGGTTGCCATCTTGCCGGGTGCCTCTGCGGGGTCGTTTACCTGCCCGCCTTCTCCACCAGGTTGTAAGTTACCTCTAGTGGGTGATTCTGGAAGAGGGGTCTGGAGTGCTTGTGCATCTCCCGGGTTGGTGCTCGTGTCCCTGGTAGAGTCCAGTCTGACGGATTCAGTGTCCCTGTAAATGTAGACGTGGGGGAGGATAGCCTGCTTGGTTAGCCTCAGAGTGTGAGGTAGGGTGGAGGTTGCTGCCACCTGCGGCCGCCTCTCCTCACAGAACCGTGGAGCTCCTGTCAGTCCGCAAGCAGACTCTATGCTGAATAGCTCGGTTCCCGAGGGTCTTGGGGCTTTGTGGGAAGGGAGCTGGCGCTGGTCCGCGGTCCTTGTGGGGAGGGAGTTAGATCGGGTCCCGGACATATTTGAAGATGACAAATATGTTGAAGATGACAACTCAGCACCAATAAGGAGGTGTTGGTGGAATTTGTCTAGTGGCTGGGGTTAGAAAAAGCATGCGATCGCGATCTGGAGCCATTTTGAGGTGTGGGGAAGTCTGTGGAGGGGTCCACAGGCTCCTCGTAACCTCCAGAGGACTGGCAAGACCCCCAGGTAGGGCTAAAAATCCACTTTTTCCCCTGGTGACAGCAGCGACACGATCCCAGCAGTGCGTCGCCACCATCCTTACGTCGCCGCCATGTCCACTCCCCTTAAGGGGAAACACACTGTCTCCCTACAGACCTTATTAAGAGAAACTTAATAAGAGCTACAATAGTCTTCTAGTGGCCACCTTTCTTCCTATACATCCAGTGAGATAGATACATGTACATTCTTAGGTTTTACCCAATTTCCTACATAACAGTGATTTCTGCCTAGGAATTTAGCCTATGTGAAACAGTTCTTAAAGAGATATTCCTGACTTTCAGATAATTAATGGTAGTGGGTTATGGGAGTTTAAACTAACTACATGAATGTCTAGAAGTTCAACTGGTAAGCTTTCCTCATCACTGAATTTCTATGCCTGGAAAGATTGGATTTCTGATCATCATGCTACTGTTGAGCACAAAGCCCCCATCAGGGGAAAAAAAAAAAGGTCATCCGTACTTTTAATACAGATGATATACACAAGATCTTCTTTGGTCTGTTTGCTGGGTCCCATAGTTGAATTATGCTTATTTTTTTCAGTAACAGTTTTGATAACATCTTACTTCTAGAAATGCTCTTACTTCTACAAATAAATTCCTGAACACATGTGGCCTGCAGGTGGCAGTGGAACATTGTTAGATACTTCAACATAGAGTACACTGAAATATTTGATGCCCTAAAGCCAAACAAACTCAAGAAGCCGGGTCATATTTTCTATAACTTTCATTCAGGAACACCACCAAAAGTACATGGAAAGGAGATATTATTAACTGAGACAATCCCTCTACTGATTTAATGATGATTGGTGTGTTTTGTTGTGTGTCAGCAGAGCCAGTCTTAAGAGCTGCGGGGCCCAATTGGAAACATTTTTGCAAGGCCTCAGGTTCACTACCAAGGTCTGTAGAATCTTAGAGATATAAATAAAATGTATTATAGACTTTATATCTATGGTAGAATGGAAAGCAATCAAAATGTGCGCTTAAAAAGTGCATGTGAGTTAATGGACCAAATGGATCTAAGCATTTTAATATAAAATTGCATACATGTAAGCCTACAAGTAAACAAACAAAATGAGTAGATTACCTTTGAAAAGTAAATAGTTACAAAACCACCCTGGCGCAGGGCCCCTTTAGGTGGCAGGCACAATTGTAGTTGTGTAGTTTCCATGAAGCGGTCGGTGCGGGCCGCTCCAGGCAAGGGAGGGGCGGCCTCCACATGCCTCGGGTAGCCCAATCCTGTCTAGAATGCAGCAGCAGCGCACCTAAGGCGGCCGCTGCATCCTAGGCAGGATTTGGCCCATGCCAGTGGAGCTGGAGCGCTCCTCGACACGTCAGCCCCAGCAGGCTCAATGGGCCTCGGATGTGCGCCAGCAAAATGGCCGGTGCAAATCTGAGGAGCAGGTGTAAGGCCGGCCAGGCCAGGGACAGGGGGTAGGATTCGATGGAGCACGCCGCTGCTGATCCCGCCCCTGGCCTGGCTGGCCGATCACCCCTCCCTTTCCACACCAGTCCACCCTTCCCACACACACACACCCCACCGCAGGACCTACCTGTGTCCGCTGGTGGTGGCTGCATCTCCACCAGCGCTGCTTACTCACTGGTTGTTGACTTTTAAAGCCCCAATCATGAGTCCACTGTACCAGGGAACCATTTTTCCCATATGAACCTCTCTTCTAAGTAATTAACATCTCCTGAGAGGACTTTGCTCAAGGTGCCTTCCTTTGAAAAACTTTGTTCTGTCTTCTATGGTAGCCCAGAGCAGAGGATTCCCAGCTGTGATGCTGCAGTTATGCAATACCCTCCCCTAAGGAACCCCACCAATCAATCCTGACTGTTCCCTGGAAGGACAGGTACTAAGGCTGAAACTCAAATATTTTGGCCACCTAATATGAAGAGAGGACTCTCTGGAGAAGACTCTGATGCTGGGAAAAATTGAAGGCAAAAGGAGAAGGGGAAGGCAAAGGATGAGATGGTTAGACAGCATCACCGATGCAACGAACATGACAATGAGCGAACTCAGGAAGATAGTGGAGGACAGGAAGGCCTGGCGGGATATGGTTCATGGGATCACAAAGGGTCGGACACGACTTGACTGAACAACAACAAAGGAGCCCCACCATATTTCTGTTCTTTAGACAACTGGTAAAAGCTTATTTATTGTTCGGCATTTGAGGACTGCTGATTCTTCCTGCTGTCTGACATTGTAGCATTATTTATGTACTGTTTTATATGATTGTATAGATTTATTTTCAGTGTACTTTGTCTTGTGGTTTAATTATTATGCTGTACTTTGTTTTGGATGCTGTTCTGGCAGAAAAGTAGTTACACATACAGTATTGGGAAGAAAAATAAAATAAATGGAATCCATTAGAAGTCATAATGGAATCAATTGAGTCATAATGACCCAATGAATCAAACTACATTTTAATCCATTAATCCAAGACACCCACATTGACTTTCAGATGGCTATACTATTACACTTGCTTCCTCCAGCTGCAATCTTACATGCAGTAGCATAGCCAGAGGGTGGGCAATGCGGTAAGTGTTGCACGGTGTTACACAGAGGTGCAAAGTGGCCCCTCCCACTCACTGTCAGAGCCAGTCCGGCAGCGAAGGCAACACTGCCTTTGCTGCCAGACTGGCTCCGATGGCAAGTGGGCGGGGCCACTTTGCACCTCCGTGTAACATTGTGCAGCACTTACCACACTGTCCACCTTCTGGCTACACTGCTGCTTACATGTTTAAAAAAAATCAAAATGAGTACATCTACTGAAATTGTACCAAAAGAGAGGAATCAAAGAGAGAGGAAACTGTTCTAGGAATGCTGCCTTATAACAAAATTGATTTTTTTCTTAGTACATTTATTAAGGTTTTCACATACAAACTATCTTGTAAAAATCACAAAATTACTAAACTATGGATTCATAAAAAATGCAAAGTTATAAAAATAATGATATATAAAACACAGCTTAGAGGTGATATACTCTGACAATACGCAGACCTAAAAGGAGGCCATCCATAGTGCTATGAGGTTAGAGATGATATCATATATAGCATGGAATAAGAACACAAAGCAGAAACTTTCGAAGTCCAACTTATGGCCCAATCCTATCCAAATCCCCACATGGCTTCCATTGCATCCCATAGGGGAGTTTTGGCTGCTGGAGGTCTCCTCAGGGTAAAGGGAGTAAGGAGTCCCTTGCCCCGGAGTAAGCCCCAGCAGCCTGCTATGGGCCAAATTGAACCTGCGCCTGCTCAATTGAATCGCTGGTGCAAGTCCATGTTGACCTGGGAAGGCAGATCAGGCCTGGGAAGGGGGTTGGGATTTGGCGTGAGCTGTGATCAATCCAACTCCCTCCCGAGCCTGATCCACCCTCCTCCCCACCCTCATCACAACCCTGTTCCGCCCCCTCCCCCGTTCTGCCCACCCCGTTCAACCCCCTCCCCTCCTCCCTCCAAACCCGTGCACAGGCATATCTGCTCCATCAGGTCTCCGTAGATCCGCTGGTACATGTGGGAAAGCTCTGGCCTTCCTGCTGCCAGTGCTGGTGGAACATGCATTCTGCCAATGCGGCAGCCATTGGGCTGTTAATCTAATATGTCCTTCCAAAAAGATTCATCCTGAAATGTTAAGCTTGTAATTTCCTCACAGTGCAACCCTATGTGTGTATACTCAGAAGTAAGTTCCATTGAGTTCAGTGTGGCTTACTTCCAGGAAAGTGCTAGGATTGCAGCCTTAGTTCGCAAATGAAGGGAAACTAGGTGCTGAAGAATGCATCTGGTTTCTTCCTGCCCCTGTACAGATGAATCTCTTGTGTAAGTTTCTCCATCAGGGCCACATGCCAAACCCACAAACACCAAAAATATAACAACAGAATGTAAAGCAATCTGTAAACATAAAGCAATCCGTAAAGCAATAGAACTATTAAATCTTTGTGGAGTGTATTAAAAGCTTGTTCATCAAAAATAACAAAAGAGCAAGTAAAGGATCTTGTTGCATATCTATACCCACAACTGTATAATTTAAATATATTGGTCCAGAATCGTATCTTTTTGAAAACCAACTACGTATGATATGTTCCCCTGTTTAAACATTGTCGCCAACAAGTTGGGGGAGGCAGTCCTTACAGATATAGCTTATATGTGTGAAGAGATATGGGCTAGTTTAAATGCATTTTCTCTCATCAACATAGGAGTAGATTTAAATGGTTTCCTAGTCTATATTTCCTGCCAGTTTTCTGACGGAATGTCAGTATTCAAATCTCTCTCCTACACCAACCTAAAATCAGTGGATGTCTCATGTGCAGAAGAGAGTAGCAGCTTATAAGCAGAGAGACGACCCCTTTAAATAGATGAATAGGTTCACCTATTCGAGATATGAATGTGGAGAGGGACCGTAAAGCCTGTTCTTTAATTACAGGCATGGAATTACAGGCATAATTTAAAATAGCTGGAACCAGTTCACTTTTAGTGTGGGAAGCTCAGCTTTCAATTGAAAGCCAGATAATAGATCTGGTATTTGTACCAGTCTCCCAATCCAAACAGCCCATGATCATCCCACACTTGAAATTGTGCTTTCTTAGTTTGATCAAAAAATAACAGATGCACTAAAAAAAAAAAAACAGCAGTAAGGGCTATGTTGATTATTGTAATTTGGAGTGCCATTCTTTCCATGTGAGTAGCACAAATTGTAAAAATGGTTGGAATTATATCACAACTTATGGGAGTACTAGGTTGAAACAACATTCTAGCCAGATCAGCATTAGATATGGCACAAGTTATATATGGCACAAGACCCAAGCTCTAGAATGCTGGGTAATTAACAGGAATTTCCAATGCTGAAAAACTTGGTAATACAACTTCAAGTTGGGAACTGCCAAACCACTAGCTTTACTCTGCTGGTAAATTGTAACATAATTTAAATGGGACTTTTTCCATTAAAAAACGAATTAGAGAGCGTTTGCCTTTAAGAAAGAACTAAGCCAACAGTTGTACTGCCAAAATTTTATTTTATTAATTAAATTAATAATTTTATTAAATTAATTACATTAATTAATTAAATTAAATTAATTAAATGTATTAATTTTATTTACTTTACCAATCCTATCTGGACGCCACACCGACATCACATGGATGCCAGTGCAATGTCCATCATAGCCTAAGCCCATTCAGGCAATACCACACCAGTGCAGCCCTCCCAGTAATGCTGGTGCAGCCCAGGCTCCTAGTAACACAGGCACAGCCATTCCCAGCAATACTGACAGTATTCATGGAAACCCTGACACATCACCCCTGGAGCAGAGTCCTGACATCGATGCATCATCAGCACAACATCAGCACAATGTCTGTGTGTCATTGGTGCTACATCAGTGCATCATCGATGTGATGTCCAAGGAGCCAGTCACCACATCCACTCAATACTCTTGTGTCCTTGGTATTAGAGGACATCTAGGAAGCACCAAAATCAGCTTTTTTACAGTACCAAGAATTGAAATCAGTCTGGTAGTGAGTTGCATAAGAAAAAAAAACACAGAACATCCAAACAACTTTTTTTTTAAGCGCCAATTGGAGAAAAGGATTTCAGGCATTCTCCTCCAACTTGGGCTCTATGAGCTACTTGAATCAAGATTCTGTGAACAGGAGAAGTCTAAAACTTCTTAAGAAGTCTAAATCTTAAGAAGTCTTAATTCCTGCAGCTACTTCTGGGTCACACCAAGGCCCACAATCCCTTCCCTTGGCCCCAGAATAAATCCTGCAAGGTCCAAGGGAGGGGGTCGCGGGCCTCAGCACAACCCAGAAGTGGCTGCGGGGGGTGCCAGAGACTGCCCTTCAACACTGCAGGCAGTGCAGTTTCGCACACAAAGGTAAAAAACGCTTTTCCCTTTTTAAACTTTTAAAAACGTTTTTAACGAGGACTCAGTATTCGTGGTCATCAGCAGATGGTCAAATCCGCAAATACTGAGTCCGCGTATAACGCGGGGCCACTGTAACTAAATGACTCTAAACCAAATGGGTAACTTATCACCTCCAACAAATGATGAATTCTGTCCCCAAGTATAATACACTGAAGAGTAGATTCAGTAAGAATGCCGAAGCTATGACTGCAGGTGGGACATCAGTTACTCAAACTTCATTTCTAGAATGCCTATCTATGAATCATTTGCACCATATCTGGTTCTGCTACATTTTTCTTATTATGTTTTGACTTCTTACTTTGTCAAAATTTCCATTCAGACATACTTTGGGAGGGCTCCATGTCATTTTGTTTTCCTCCCTGTGACTTCCAGCTTAATGTCAAAGCCAATAAGCATATTTCTTGCTTTTTGGCTACAGGTGGCTGTCAGAATCTCACCATTCCACAATAAGCTTAAGGGGAAACCCCAGCAATATGACATCCTGGCCTGTTGCAACCTTTCAGTAAACGAGTCCAATAATTTCTGCCTTCTCAATGTTTCAGAGTAGAGATCTTGCAGCAGCAGTACAGGAGACCCTCTGTATAATAGTTGGGTTATATTTTTTTTTGCAATGTTTAGCAATTTCAAGCTTTTTAAGAACTTACCTTGCAAAACAGATTATTATGTCACTAGGCAGGTGACTAGGTGTGGTTTGGATGCATGAGCTCCGTGAGCCTGCTCATGTCATGTAGCTGTAGTCCAAAATCTGGCACTAGCTCATTAAACCAAGTCACCATATTCTCAGCCACCAAAGTTGCTTCTGGGACTTCACAGACCCTAATATTGGAATGGTGCAAGCCATCATCAATCTCCTCAAGTTTAGATTGTAGTTCTTACGCTTTGACAGCTAGCTGGACCATAGTCTACTCATTATGGATTCTGAGATCTAAAGCCTTGTCCACTGTTTTGCCAATTTCAGTCATTTTGGAACCTGGATGAAATAGATTATTCTCGAGGTTTCAGTGGGATGTGCCGGCATGGCACAAGCTCACCTTGAGGGAAGGGGATGTTTGTCCCCTTCCCCCAGTGTAAGTGGCACGGGCCCCAATGGGCCTCCTTGGATGAAGGGAGGCCATGTAAGGCCAGCCCGGGCTGCGATGG
Organism: Plestiodon gilberti rubricaudatus; assembly: GCA_026170595.1. Lineage (NCBI taxonomy): Eukaryota > Metazoa > Chordata > Lepidosauria > Squamata > Scincidae > Plestiodon > Plestiodon gilberti. The sequence continues at coordinate 256,858,100 of JANXHW010000001.1, read as the reverse complement.
GGCATAGGATATCGGCGCAACTCAGCGCCGATATCTCCGCCCCCTCCCAGCCCAGGATGGCCTATAGCCTCCTCGCTCGCCACCCCTGCCCGCCCTCCCTTCGCCCCCACAGCAACCGGCACAGGACTTACCTGTAGTGGCCGGTGTGGAGTTGGTCCTGTGGTAGAGTGAGCGGCACCAGCCTCTGTGCCGGTGCCACTTACTCACAAGGAGCCACTCAGCCAGCCTATTTGTACACAGGATGGCGTTGTTAATGTCTGCTGAAAGAATGGTAACTTTATACCTTATACAGTTTTTTGTGTTTGTTCACCTAGTTTCAAGTGTTGATATCTAATGGTTTTGTTTTTAAATGTACATCAGCCCTAGACAGGAATATGGGCACGTGTATATTCAGTACATAGCATGATCTGCTCTCTAATTTGCCTTATGGCCCAATCCTACCCCGCGTTGGCATACTGCATGGTCCACCAGCATACTGAGCTGCCCACCATCACCGGACGCAGCAGCCTCTCCGCCAGTCTCCAGAACACTGCGGCTAGTACAAGGCCCAGAAGGCCATGTACCACAGATTGCCACTGATGGAGTTCTGCCGGAGGTGGGGGCAGATCAGGGGCAGGGATCGAACTGGGATGGGGCATATCTCAGCAGCAGTGGCACCTGCCATATCCGAAACTGCCATCTCACCCTGGACATACCTCCAGAAGGCTCCTCATCAAGGCTACACCAGGAAAAGAGCTGGTGTAGCTTTGAGGATTCTCATAGGGGACGAAGCAGCAACTGAGGAGGTAACATTTTTCTTTACTTACCTTTCCTGGCCGACCTGGTCCCCAGCTGGCCTGCAGGATGCAGCAGACACTGCACCAGGGGCCCTGCACCATACAGGCCAGCCCAGGACAGGATTGGGCCGTTAAGGCTAAAACAGCCAAACTACAACTACTACTGCTCTACAATTACTACCAGAACTACTACAAGCTATTCCTTTGTGCAAAATAATCTATGGAAGGATGGCACAATTACCTGCTGTTCCATATAATTTGACCATTGATTATATTATACAGAAATAAACAATCACAAGATAAACTGGACAAGAGTAAACATGTGGTAGTATCTTCAGATATGACGACAGGAAAAAAATTCACCCACCCACACAAATGGTCATAGACAATTCCACATTGATCATGTACCGGTAAATGTATCACTAGGGTCTGCTTTACATGTGACAGTTTTCTTGCTCAGTGATAACAGCCCAGGTCATATATAATGCTAAACCATGGCTTATCAGTTTGAGAATGAATTTTGCAGTGAGTCTCACAGAGCAATCCTGCACAACTATCCAGCGGGTGACCCAGGGCTTCCTGACCATGTCCTATCCCCATTCCAGGCCGCTCTGGTGCAGCCCGGAGGTCTACTCGGGGAAAGGGGACATTCGTTCCCTTCCCATGGTGTAAACCGGGGAAGGCCTGATGGGCCTCCTCGGATTTCCGCCAGCTATTTAGCTGACGGATGTAGGAGGAGGCCGTGTAAAGGCCACACCAGCCAGGACCGAGATATGGCAGACACCATCCTCTCCCGGGCCGGCATAGCCAATAGCCCCCCTCCCTTGCCACCCGGACCACCCATGCAGCCGCCAGGGGAGTCTGGCACCGGAGTAAGGGCTGCCGGCCTAGCACCGGCGGCCCTTACTCTAGAGTGATCGCGAACATGCTTTATGGCACATTAACGACGGCTTCAGGTGGCGAAGCGCTTGCTCCGCCACCCGATGTCTTCATTGGATTGCACTGTCTGACTTGTACATCCCCTCTCTTTTCTTTCTCCTTTTTGAGCATGACAGGATGAGATTGAAAGTATCCACATTCAAAGCAAAGCATTGGAAGGTTTTGTATAAATACAGTTTTCAATTAAGTCCAAACTCAGGAAACCAATTTGTGAATTAACTGAAAGTTAAACCAAGATCTGAAACCATGGTTTGATCCTAGGTTTTTATTTGAACTAACCACGTTAGAATAAACCACAGTTTCCTAAATTCAGACATAATAGGAAACTTCAGCTTATTCAGAAGTGAAAGGGGAAGCTTTCAGTCTCTTGTGATAAGGGCAGGGAAAGCGCATAAGCAGTCTGAGAGTCACCAGAGCACATTCTCAATTGTAAACTGTGATTAAGTGCTATGTCTGGACCGAGTCAGTGTCTCGTCAAAGGAAAATATGTACACTGGCACTGCTGAAGTGCAGCACTAGTGTTTATTTTGCAGCAAGTACATGGGTCAGGAAGCTGTTGGGTTAACATAAGTTACTGTAGCTCTGTTGTTCCTATGGAATAATTTGTTGAGATGACCTTGCTGTCCTCATTTGACTCCTGTACCACATGTGGACTGCTATAGTGCTGCTGCTGTAAGCAAATAAGAGGGGCAGGTGCTGAAAAAGTATGTGCTGATGCATGGACTTCCTGTACAGTTCCATAATCATGACTAATTTTACTCTCCTCTAATACACTCCTCTATTACACTGTGAATAGCTTTCTCAGCTATGACATGTCTTCTACTGGAAGAATGAAGAGGAGCACACTCTTGATTTCAGCTGGTCTATAAAAACATTTAACCAAATAGTACCCGAAGCACCTTTCCATCACATAACATTCCCTAGGTCAGTGGTTCTCAAACCTTTTAGCACCAGGACCCACTTTTTAAAATAACACTCTATCGGGACCCACCTAGCTTTACGAGACTTTAAAAAAGGTGATCTAGAATATATTTGTTTATAAGTAATATTTTATATTTATTTGCAAAAAATAATAATAATAATGCATTTCTTGTAATGAGGCAACCCTAATGATTTGAATAGCTTTAAGACTTGAGGGGCTTAGTTATGTGACCCAGCCTTCACCTGCCCCCACTACTTGTCATTGACAAACTTGGGGGGGGGGAAGACGCTCAAACATTTATCTCCCTATATTAAGCTTGCAAACTGCAGGAGCTCAGCTGTTTGCAGGGTAATTAGCACCTATCTGATATTTGCATAGCCTCAGAACTTGTGGCAATTATTTATCTGATATTTCCTTCACCTGGGACCCACCAGAAATTAGGTCGGGACCCACCAAGTGGGTCCCAACCCACAGTTTGAGAAACACTGCCCTAGGTTATCTAACCATATTTACTACATCCTAGCAAATAATATTGTTGACATTTGTCCACTGATATTCCTACATGTTTAATGTCACTGAAAATCACTATATAAGTCAGCTGCAATACAAACATGAGCTGCCTCTGCCACTCTAGTCAAAAGGGTGAACAATAATGTATTTGCCACACTCCTTGCCACAGGAGGTGGTGCTGGCACCTGGCCTGGATGCCTTTAAAAGGGGATTGGACAGATTTATGGAGGAAAAGTCCATCACATCTTACAAGCCATGATGGGGATAAGCAACCTCCTGGTTGTAGGAGTAGGTTTTCTTTGTGCCAGGTGCAAGGGAGTGGCGACAGATTACAAGTATCTTGTTGTCTTGTGCTCCCTGAGGCATCTGGTGGGGCCACTGTGCGATACAGTAAGCTGGACTAGATGGGCCTTTGGCCTGATCCAGCAGGGCTCTTCTTATGTTCTTATGTATTCAAAAATAATTGAGAGCCAGTTAAGAATTGAGACTCCTCTGTAACTCCGCCTCCAGACCAACCCTGCAGACACCGGTGCAAGTAAGATTTGCACCAGTCGGTGCAGAGGTGGGGGGAGGGCAGGCTGGGTGGCAAGGGAGTGTGGATGTTGGCCGGCCCAGGCTAGGAGGGGGTGGGGATATTGGCAGTGAGCTCCGCTGATATCCCCAACCCTCTCCCAGCCTGGGCCGCCTTTACCCTGCCTCCCCAGATATACGTCAGCTCAAGAGCTGACATGTATCCGAGGAGGCCCATTGGAGCCGGGCAGCCCTACACAGGGGGAAGGGGATGAACATCTCCCGAGAAGTCCCCGGGCCGAGCCAGAACAGCATGGGAAGAGCACAGGATGCTGCAGTCGGCCCCGTGGGCTGGCCACGGATCCTTACGCAGGATTGGGCTGCCCATGGCTCATTTGTGTCTCATAACCTGAGCTAATGGTTGACGGTTCTGCAGAGAACTTTTGGAATGTAGGGTAGCCATCAAAGTTTATTAAACTGAAGCACATACCCACCTCCACCTGATGGGCAAGGCTGGTGTGAGAATGGAAGGAAGAACAAAAGGAAAGCTTGTGCAAGACAGGAGCAGACAGACACTAAAAAGAGATGCTGAGAAAAAGACAAAATTGAAAGCTGATGGAAGGTCTCTTACAGTGCAATAACTCAGGAACTGCAAAGGTCTGTGGGCATGAATCATGCAAGAAAGGTGTTCTCTCTGATTTAATGAAGCATAAAAAGGTAAAGGTATCCCCGCTAGGAGCACCAAGCATCTTGTTTACAAATTCTGTGTGTTTGCCTGTGTGAGATATTTCCTACTAAAAGAAATATAGCAGCTGAAGATGTGTGTCTGACCCTAGAGGGGAGGTGTCTAATCTAACTTTGAAAGCATATATGAAAGGTTATTAAAAGCATCTTTGGAGATCAAACCTTATTGGACGCAGTCTCTGCTGATTCTGCTTTGTGGATGGCAGTCAGCACAACTAATGCTATGTCCCAGCTATTTCTAAATGCAATGTATAAATAAACATAAATTTTAAACATATCTTCCTAAAAGATACCGTAAAAACATTTGTTCAACTTTTTCCTTTCTCTGAGAGGGAAAGCAGTGGGCAGGAAGAGTCTTACTCTGCCAGATGTCCATGCCTTTGATAAAAAATGCCTTCATTGTGGCCTTTCTACCAGGCTAACCTAGCCCATATAATAACCTTGGAGATTTGCTGCATACACCCAAATATAATCCTCTTACACTGCCTACTGCATGTGTTAGTTAAAATATGAATGGAACTCAGCCATCAAATCTCCATCTCAGCCACTGCAGAATCCTGTACCAGGTCACTAGAGCTTTAAGGCAAAATATTAACCCACTCTGAAAAGCATGTTTTTCACTCAAAAAACATAGTGTCTCTATATTGCTCTCAGCAAGGTTCTTTTTATCTGGTGCTCAGAGCTGTGATCTTTGATGTTTTTGTGGCACCCAGCAGCCACTCACCTGTTTTCTCTGTCCTTTGACTGTAATGGCGCACAACAGATGGGAAATAGAGCTGAGTTCACAGAGATCACTCTAACAGCATTACCAGCAAATCCTTCTGCCCACTGGGAATTGCAGTCTGTGTGCTATGCTGAGGAAATTGGAACGTGCTTTACAAGTCATATCACTTCAGAGAGGTCAGATAGACTACCAAAGCATTCAGAAAGAGACATATGAGGTCTGCCTGGCTGAATATTCATCAGCTCGGCAGAGCTCAGCCTTCACAGAGTGATTAGGACTGGGATGGGTTTGGGTGTCTGTTCATTCTAGGAGTAGGAAAGAGGAGGATGTCATGTTGAACTGTGCTGCATCAGAGACAACCACTGCTGGAAAGGGGTTGTGAGCTTCTGGCGAGCTTCTGTCAGGGCCGGCCCATCCATGCGGCTGACTGAGACTGGTGGGGCACTTCAACCTCCATTTGCCGCCACTGCTGCTGCTGTTGCTGCTCCCACTCTCTGGATTGGAAAAGGAAGAGGGGGATGGAACAGAAAGAGGGGGATGGAACAGAATAGGAAGTACAACATTGGCACTCTAGCTCACCACTCTTCTTTCCTTCACATCCCCAAGGGGGACTGAATTTGGCATGTTGCCTCAGGCACAGAAGCGTCACTAGAGTTTGTGTCACCCGGTGCGAGGGCTCAGCGCGTCACCCCCATGATGAACCCCAGAGGTGAATAGGGAGAAACAAGGTTGGGCTGAGCTGGGATCTACAAAAGATGCCCATCAGCAGTGGCGTCACGAGCTGGCGCGTCACCCCCAGCGGGAGGTTGGCCGGCTTGGCGCGTCACCCCCCTGCTGCTGCGTCACCCCCCCACCGTGTCATCCCCCCGTACGAACCGCTCACCGTCTTCTTTGGCGGTTTGACCGCTTCTAACAAGGTCACAAGCAGCGTTCTTCGTGTATGCGCACAACACTGCTTGAAGCCTTGCCCTCAGAAGGGCCAAACAAAGACGTGATTGGGTCTTCGTTTCGGACCTTCTGAGGGCATGGCTTCAAGCGACGTTGTGCGCATGTGCGAAGAACACCGCTTTTGGCCTTGTTAGAAGTGGCTGAGCCACCGAAGAAGACGGTGAGCGGCGCGTCACTCCCTCCTGCGCGTCACCCCCGGTGGCCCGCCCCACCACCATGCCCTAGCAACGCCAGTGCCCATCAGGCAGGACTATGTATTTCTACAGATTACTCCTAGTCAGTGGTGTTACTAGGGTTGGTGTCACCCCCAGTTATTTTAATATATAACAGTACAGATCACACAACAAATCAGTAACCAACTCGGTTCTCAGAACAATCACTCTCATTGGTCTGTTTTGAGTTAAGGAAATCCACTTTTTGTTACATAAGGCAGTTGTGTTTTATTTTTCCAGTTATTTGACCATAACGTTTGGTAGAATACAGATAATTCAAAATGGTTTGTTTCATTGCATTCTGTATAAAATTACACATCAAATTATATGTAACATGATGGTATTATTCATAAATACAAAGTTTTCATAATTTTGGCCACTAGTGGTGTCAACCCCCCCAAGCGTGTCACCTGGTGTAGTCTACCACCCCCCACCCAGTGACCCCCCCCACTGCTTAGGCACCAAGAGGATTTGGGATGGGATGGCCTTGACTTCTGCTAAACAGTTACACACTTCTGTGTTTTTGCTGGGAAGTTATATGTGTCACAAGAAGAGTTTTGTTTTGACATAGACTCTAAATAATTGAGCTAGCAAGGGATTTATTCAGGTTGGCGTTCGATGGCTGACATGGTGGCTAGCTTTTTAATAAATATAATCACAAGGTGACCACTGGGGTTTGTTTGTTTTAATTGTTTAGTTACTTGTTTTAATTTGTATTGTATTGTATTATATTATGTATTTTAACATGTTTCATTGTAAGCTGCCTTGATTGCCCTTATCGGGAGAAAGGTGGGGTAAAAATTCTTTAAATAATAATAATAATAATAATAATTTACGCCACCAAAACAGATGGAATATTATTATTTCCTGGTAAGTGTTTTTAGAACTGGAGCCATAAGGCTGTAAGGTTAAGTGTTAGTAAGCATTAAGTGTTAGACTACACATGCAAGGTTTCAACTGCCTTTGAGCCTCTCTCACAGACTCACACTAGTCATGCTAATATCTGGTGGCAGTACTTCCAGAAGAGACAGCAGAGGAAAGGCTGCCCTTGTCATCGGAATCAGCATTCTGAGGAATATGGGTTTTACATTTACATTACAAAGCTGCTTGCTTTAAACCTACTGTGCAGGAAGTGCTCTTTGAGCTGTTTGCTGACATACATCAGTAGTGCACCTGCCCTGCCCTCTGATTGTAGCAGTGTAGCACTGAATTGGGTTACCTGATCTTTGTGGTGCTGGTGGGTCGATGGAGCTGCATTGCAGCAAGAGTGATGTACTAAATAGGCTTTTGTTTCCTTCTGGCTCTATAATTCCATGATATTGTGTTTCTGGCATGAATCCCCTGGCTTAGTCATGCTCTCCAGCTGTAGTAGTAACTTTATGAACTAATCTGTTAACAAACTCGCTGGGTATCATGACTGTGTTAAAGTCCTGTCATGGTCAAGAGGGGACTCCCAAGTGAATCTGGGGTGACCCAGGGAAGTAGTACCTAGTAGTTACAGTGATCTCCCTTTCCTGCTCCCCACTTTCCCTTTGTTGGATACACAGCTATATGGGGGAAAGCCTTGGGCTATAAGAGTAGATAGAGGGTCCGTCTGGGTTAAAAAAAATCCCAGGAGAACACTAAACCTCAGGGTTACTATTCTCACACACACACACGACAATCCACTGAACTTCCCCGTAACTAGGGTCCAGGCAGACTAAGGGTTTAATAGAACCTGTTTTGTTTAAAAGTTTAAACAGCAGTATGAGAAGAAGGGGGGAGTTTAAATTGATAGCCAGAGATGCCGGAAGCCCGCACAGCGCCTGGTGCGAGGGGGCGGGGCCTGCATCGTGTCACATCGACGCGCCCCCCCCCGCCGGAATTGATGCCATTTCAGAGCCGTACGGGCTCGAGGGAGGGCGGGAGGGCCGATCCAGCGCTTTCGTAAGTTCCCCCGAGCGCCTGGAGCTTCTGCTCCACGCGCTCCCAATCGCGCCCGAGCGCCTGGAGCTCCTTGCTCCACGCGCTCCACCGTTCTTCCGCCGCTGTTGATAGCAGGTTGAGGGGAAATGTTGAAGGCTTAAATATAATAGAAAGGGTTGCTACAGGTGTAGTCACTACTAATGCCCTGCAGATGGAGCCACAATACTACTCAATCTACTTGTCTTGCTCAAGGTACCTTTGTGATAGCCAGGAGGACTTTGCAAACAGGCGGAAATGAACCAGAAAACTAACACGATCTAGCTAAACATTTTCCCTAGCTAAGTCACCTTCATGTAGGAATCTCTAGTCCGTTTCACACACTGTGTGGCAAGCAGGTGCTCCTCTCTGAGCCCCATGGAGTGGGATCTCAGGTGGCTGGAAGGGGAAAAAACCTGACTCTTCCTGTGTTTTGGGAGTTTTTACATTTGCCTGGGATGACATTATTGCACTATCTGGCTGGAAGATTGGAACAAGTCAGACAGGAATGTTAGCCAGTTGGCAGGCACATTCCAATTTCTGGAGGGAACTCACTAAACCAGACAGAAGATTAATTCCCCCTCATGGTTAATGGTTAAAGAAGATACTTCTTCTAAAACTGGTCAGAGGGGAAGGGAGGTTGCCAGGACCAGATAGTCAGGCCAGCTGATCCTACGGTTAGATTTAAAAAAAATGGCAGGTGCTATGCCAGGGCTCACACTGGCAGAACATGGTTGAATGAGATCCTTTGTTCAACCAGTAAGATAATAAAAGATTGGTGAAATTGCTAAAACCCTAACATGTGGCACAATCGCAGCACTGCCACATCCCTGGCAACCATGCTACCAAAGCAGCCAACAAGCACATTAGCACAACAATATTACCTTCGAGGTAGCAGTTGGATCTCATATGGGTTGACATGGTTGCTTTGGTATGAGATCCAACTACTGCCTTGAAGGCAAATCCTGGTAGGTCTGGCAACCCTGATCTCCTTAACTCCTGCACCACCACAGCTTACCCCACAACTAGCCATCCCTGACGATCCACTGTTAACTCCTCCTCCACATTGTGTATTGCCAACAGTGTATTGTCAACATTCACATCAAGAGGAAGTCTGCCAGGGATGTCAGCTGCCATCTGGTAGGACTGCTGTACTTCCAGTGGTAACTTGGCAGGCACCAAGCATCCCATATAGCCAACAGTATTTATGTTTATTTTTCACGTAGATTCCCAGTGCCCTTCCTTCAAGACCAAGGAGCTCAGGGTGATGTACATGGTTGCTTCTCTCCTTTTGTCCTCACAACAACCCTCTGCTGCCGAACCTGCCCCCTTGCCACCTCATTCCACCCTCCTCCACCAGTCCCACCTCCCCCACCGACTTACCTTCGTCAGTGGGCCTTGTCCTGGCCATTGCTCCAAGCGTGGGCTGCTCTGGCCTTGCAGCTGACAGCCTGTTTGCAACAGCCATAAAGCGCTCCCCACCGGAGAGCTGGAACACTAGTTCCAGTAGTGAGGAGGGGGTTAGGCTTGGGCTCTTAATGTCTTGAATAGCCATCCACTGGCCAGTCAAAGCGCTCTTCTGCACTGGATTCTTGCTTACTCCACATAATTTATTTAAAACCTGACAAAAGGATGCAGTCCGTCTTTGATGTTGACAATCATCCTCTCTGTAACCCAGGGGCCCTCTGTCTTTCAAGTCTTTGTAGTTCAGCATCCAGAACTATTCAACACAGTGGGTCCTGCAAAAACCTACCTGTGAAAGTCTCTTCAAAAGCCTAGTAGCAGATTGGTTCTGTTCCCCTGAACTTTCCAAAATACAGAGAGAATTAATGTAGAGGTGGAGCTTTCCTTTTGCAACAAGCAAAAGCCTACTTGTGGGTTCATATTTCATTTATAGGGTGCTTTGATGAAACATTTTGTTGTCCCAAAGGATGGCTATGCTACCATCTTGGGGTTGCTGGCTATTTATAGCAAGTAATTCCCTGACCTGTTCTGGATTTGCAGCTATAGAGAGAACACAATCACATGCTGTGATTTTCTGTTTACAGCTTGCAAAATTAAGTGGTTCACACATATCAACTGCCTGCTAAGTGCAATTCACACAGATGTTGTTTATTTCACATTTGTGGCAGAGAGAAGGGAAAAGTTGAACAAAAACTCTGCTGTACACATAAATCCCCTCCTCCTCCTCCCCCACATACATATGAAACACTTTTAGAGGACTGGAGGAATTCAGATGTGATAGATAAGTAGATAAATAGCATAACAAACAGAAGCCAATTTTTTTTACAAAGTGTATATGCCACTTTTTTTTTAATTGAGCACAGGGATTTCATTGTCCATCACCTACTAAACATTACTGGAGTGTAGAATCATATCACATTTCTTGAGAATCATGTTGATGTAGGGCAGAGCTTCCAAATTCCTAGGACAAAACCCAGGGATATTCTTAAACAAGAAGCAAATTGATTTAGGAAAAACAGGCCATAAATTCAGGCACATGAGAGAATACGAGAAACATAAAATGTATTTCTTCCTAATACACAGCTCTAGCTTAGGTGATGAACTCTAAAAAGATAGGGCAAATCACTTAAGCTGCAGTCCTAAGCCCATTTACTTGTGAGTTCAGTTGCAAACAGCTGGACTAACTTCCAAGTAAATATGCTTAGGTGCGATGTGTTGAGAGTTACCAAGAGTCTGTTTTACCAAATGCATGGATTATATTCGACAACGCCTTCTTCTGAGCATTTACGGAGGCTAAGTCCTTCAGATATACCGGTTGTGTCTTTGAAAAAGGGGGTACAGCCACCTGTACCAAGATTTACAACTTTTGTTGTGAAGGCTTTCTTGGATTTAGGAGAGAAAACTACAGTACAGTATGTGATTTAGAATAAAAAGAACTTGTTAAATTTGCATTTTGGAACCAAAGCTAGTGCAGATGATAAAGGAATGAAGTCAAGAAGAATCAGTTCCCAGGAAATATTTGCATAGCTGTCAGAGTGGTTGGAACAGCCTGATCAAACTGAAGTTATACAATGGATATTAGGTATTTACACTTCAGACTACAAAAACCTATATTCCTCTGGGTCCAATGCAAGCTGAGTGGACAATAGGAAAACCTACAGCCGGGATGGCTACAGTCTGATTAGTCCAGTAGAAACTGACAAGATGTCTATATCCAGTTAAAGCAGGCTTAATGCTCCGGCTTCTATCGCCCCTCCCCCCGCCTCCCTTAAGGGCAAAACGGAACGTCCCGGTCGGCGATATGGTAAGCCTGAGTTAAAGCATACCGAGGCCTTCAATTTAGAATAAATTCTGAATTTGAGGAGGGCAAGGGAGAATTTAACTGGTCTGTCGTTAGCAAGCATTCTCAAAAGGAAGAAACTACAGGACAACCAGGATGTTCAAGCCTCTTGAGCACACATTCATTGTGATGAGGTCTGACACTGGATCAAGGCCTGTTTTTTTGTTAACAAATATTGTGTGGGAGATAATGACGTCTCATCAGAGCTGCCTGCATAATGTTGTTCCAGTCAGTGGTCTGCTTCAACAAAGCATCACCTGCCCGATAGTCATATTTTTAGGCCAGGTACAACTACTACAGATGTGTAAGGACTTTTGGGGTCATGCTATAATTCAGCAAAATAAATCACACCTCTCAGAGCAAATATTCCGGTGTTAAATATACATTTTTGATTTTGTTCACATTGTTGAGACTTTTAACACAATTGTGAATTGCTTGTAATTCTTGTCACATACAGAAAATTCAAATGTTGATGAGAATCATAGAAGTCCGCAGGTTTACGAGTTTAAAAGCCATGTATACGATAAAGAGTTTAAAATGTTTATAGGTTAAACACACAGAAACTCTATCTTTTATACATGGCTTTTAAACTCGTAAACCTACAGACTTCTATGATCGTTGCTGGCCATGAGAATTTTAAATCCTAGTTGATGAAAATGTTCAAACTTGGGGGGAAATTCACCAGCATATTAAGTGAAATTTAGGCTGCAATCCTAAACACGCATACTGTATAAGAGAATTAACACTTATATGAATTCAAGTCTCATTAAACAGAGTGGGACTTTCATGTAAATATGCATGAGAAGAAGGCTAGTGACCTGTGCATCATTGGCATAACTGGGTTCCCACTTGGGCTGAAGTCAGTGAAAATTCCTGTTAAATAAAAATTATGTGACACAGACCTACTACCACCATGCCAAAGTTCCTCTGTTTGTGCTGACCTGGCTCCAACTGCAAGAGACATGTAGCATAAATCAAATGCAACATGTATATATGTCTTACACTTGGGGATGCTTCAAAAGCAGACATGATCTGCCTTCATATGTGGATTGCGGTCACAAATTTAGGGGAATATTAACCGTGAGCTTGGATTTTAGAGGACAAATTCGAAGCAGCCAAGCACAACTAAGGCCACCTCTACCCTATCATGACCTTTAAGATCAACTAAGAACATTCTCTTAAGTACATTCTCTATATGGCAAGCCAGAACCTCAAGTATACATAAAAGGTATTCTGGGTGGCTTATCCTTCAACTTCAAAATTCAGTTTCCCTGGAAACTCAACAGAACCTGAGCTGGCAAGTCTCAACAAAACTCAACAAAACCTGAGCTAGCAAATCTGAACAGACAGCTATTCTATGAAACATTCTACCAGACATTGGCAGCTGAACTGTGATAGAGAGTACTCCTTACCACTAGGTAAGATGATACAGATAAGGCACCCCAAGGTGGTTTGGTCCTCTGTGGTTTCCAGAAGTGATGGAAGGTGTTTTTATTCAAATTAGGTTTTCGTCACTAAGAATGTGCAGGATGGGCTAGAATAATACTGTAACCTACCTGAATCCTTGAGACAGCAAGGTATAAATCAAGAAACAAAGCACCAATTCTGAAGGTGCAATACTAACCCCACTCTAAGCATTTGCGTTCAGTTTAGGAAATACAAAACAGCAATATAGAATCATAGAACTGAATGTGATCTCCAAGATCATTTATGCCAACTTGCTGCACTGGAAGAATCCCCTAGACTTGAACCATATCTGAGAGATATTCTTCTAGCCTTTTTTTTCTAAGTATCAGAATAATACTCCTTTGCAAGCAGGACCCACTACTTGAAGTCTTTCTGGGTTAACAATTGTTCACCCTCCCTATGGTAACCTTTCACCTATTTAAAAAACTATTATAACTCCCTCTACAGTGCTCATTCCTATGCAATGATCACTCATGCTTACCAAGAACTTCCATAATAATATTGTGGAAAGGGCTTATACATGTTCATTTATTTGTAACAGATGGGCATCTCCCTGGTCAAATGGTGAGCCCTCCTTGTCTCCTCCTCATGAGTAGATGTGTATTCTTTCCACATTACAACTTTAGACTGGCAGGAACACTCCTGTGACTTAAAATCGTAATATGGGAAGCAATCTGTCACCTCTCCTAATATCGCAACCCAAGGTATGGAATCATAACTGAATTCTTTGCCAATAGTCTGTTATTGCAAATCATAACTGAAATTCTTTGCCAATAGTCTGTTATTGTGATGGGCTGTGTTTTCCTGTATCTCTTTTCATCACAGTCCCAAAACCAACTGCATATCAAGAATGCAAGAATGCTAAAACAGGCCAGTCCACTTCCATTAAGTAGTCCTATTGAAAGTGATGGACATTGTTAGTTGTGACTAATTGTTCCCTGGCTAGCTTTATCTGGATCAGGGATATGTTTCAATAGTATAAACATCTGGAGATTCAAATTATGTCCTACTTGTTTGGAACAGGGTGTTTGAAAATCAAGATTTGAAGTCAGAAAAAAAAAATTGTTATGATGACCAAAAGGCTTTAGGATCAAATTCCAATCATGGTTTATAATACCACCTTGGGTAGCTGTTTTAATGTTACTGATGAGAGAAATAGGTTCAACTTCTGCCACACACATAACGGATCACTTCTTCAGTATTAATATTGGCTTCAGAGGTCCTGCTCTCAGTGCTGCCTTTGATACTTATCTCTTTGGCAGCTATGAGTGCTGGGCATTTTCTGTGGTGGTGCCACAGTTTTGGGATGCTCTTTGTATGGAGATTTGACAGCCACCCCACCCCCTTCTTCTGGCTGCCTTTTGATGGACAGTCAAGACATGTCTTTTCCACAAAGCTCTTTGCAATGTAGTCAGACCTTTTTATCCACTGGGGTTCTGTTACTGGGACCACAGTGGATAAGAAAATCAGTGTTATATGAAGTCCGGGGGGGGGGGGGAATCGGGAGCAGTGCCACATTAACTTTTTTCCAGCATCTTCGCTGCCTCCCTCCTCCTGAGTTTGTTTAAACTGACTGAAAAAAAGAAAAGACGCAACCTGTAAATGGCGCCAGAGACTCCTGGCTGCATTTTTCAGTGGTTTGGGCACGCACAGGAGGCTGGCAGGCCCCCAACAATGCTGAAAAAAGAGGTAATGTAGTATGGTTGGACACCCTCTTCCACAGTTTTCCCATCCGTGTTGAGTCAAATTCGTGGATAAAAAGGTCCGACTGTATTGCTTTAACCAATTGGAGGGGAACTGGCTGTTGAATGTTTTTAGTGCTGCTGTTTTATTGTGCAAATGGTTTTTCATGTCATTTGTTCAGATTTGTTAGCCACTTGGACTTTAAAAGCAGGCTATACATTTTTGAAATTAAACCAAATAGGAAGCCTGTACACAATGCGCATGTCCAGTGCATGCACTTTCCCTACTGCCATGGCACACAGTGTGCTTGGGGACCAGAGGCAGCATATTTTTGACAAAATGTCACATCTCTAAAGTGAACCCCATTTTGGCTGCCTGAGGCAGGACATTCACAGCGCAATCCTGTGTAATCTTGCACCGGTGTAACAGCAGATGCACCAGTGCATCTACTGTTACACCGGTGCAAGATTACACAGGATTGCGCTGTCGGCAAGACAGTTGCAAGCTTCATCCCTTCCATACAAAACACTGCTGGAGCATTGTTTTCGTTCATCCAAGTGGCCAAGAGAACATGATGATGGATAGTCTGGATGAACATGAATGTTGTGTACAATGGGGGTACTTGATGTGTATGTGTGTATTCCGCTGGATTCTCATTTTGTGAGAAAAGCTGCTACAGAACAGTATCATGCAACATAGAGCATGTTTGCAACCCGACAATGTACGCATCAACCCCCTTCTCCTTATAACTGAGAGAGAGCAGAGCCAACAAACCACAATTTTTTATTGCTGGTGAATTCAAAACAGGCAACTTTAATCTACTGAGGAGGATACACATACAAGCAAATACTTAACTGAGGACTGTGTGCATTTTATTATTATCAGTTTTATACGCAAGTGCTTCCTCGGCTGCACAGTTTTTAGGCTACTGTTGTCAGCAGTATAGCTGTCATTGCTTTTGAAGATGAAGCAATCCAGCTGTAAAACAACAATCAGTAGTTTTCACTTGAATCAAAAGAAAGAGAAAACAAACATAAATGGAAGTAAAATAGGTACATCTGACTGCAACTGAGTTGCTGTTCTTAAAAAAAAAGTCAGGAAATATGCAGGGCCTGACAGATACAGTAACTTTCAGCAGATGCAGAATAGTGCTAAAGAAAAACCCACTGATCATATGCAATATCTGGTGGATGCTACATAGAGGGAAATGTGAGCCGATGAGACCCACTTCAGTTCCTGGTGCGCGAACTGTGAATAAAGTGCACTTCTGGGTGTAAATTTAGCCCCTTGAGGATACATCTAAGCAGTATTAACCAGATAAAAGTCAGCTTTAGGAGGTGCAGCAGCACTGATGCACCATGGGAAAAAATAGCTCATTTGTAGATGTTCATAGGTTAAAGGCCAGAAGCCATTTTTCAGAGCAAGTAACTAACTACAGCCATGAAATAACTGTGCAATTTAGGATGAGATTACAGAGAGTACGGGATTGTGCTACTGGCCAGTGCAGAAGACAGATATCCTACAGATCTATGGAATCCTACATACTGTATCTAGCAGCATTAACTATTTTACCATAGTGGTGTTGTAATGCAAGATAAGAAACCAGTGCCAGAGTATAATGGAAAGCAAGCAGAACTGAATGTTTAAACTCATTAGGAGTCAGTAGGCACTAGTTAAAGGAGACAGTACTTATTCAGTTTGACAGTATGATTCATAAACTGTGGTTATCTGAAAATGTAGGTGTACCCCATTTTCTACTTGCATTATTCACTCCATCACAAAATACAGAAACAAAACATTTTAATGTTTGCAAAAAATAAAATAAATATCTTAATGAAAAGCAATGCCCAATAGCTTTCCAGGTTGGTCTTATTCTTTTGTGGCTCAGGACAATGGCTTATAGAAGTGGGATGCCAAGAGAGTATTCTCATAGTACCCACAAAGTTCTACTATCAATTAGGAGGTTTTAAGATCATAAGTCCATAAACAACAAATTGCCTCTCCATCTTTTCTACTTTAATTGACTACAGTACACACGTCCCTCATTATATGTACCTTATTTGTTCCTGAAAGTGGCCCTTACAGCAAAAATCTGAAGGAGTACAATTATTACATTAATTTAAATGGAGGAAAGTCTAACTTGTTCCAAAGCCATTCCAAGTTTACCCAAAAATCACCCTAAATGCCTAATAGAAGAAAAGGGGTGATGGTGTTAGGTGGAGGAAGAGTGAGAAGTGGGAGACGGTGGTGGTGGTGGTGGTGGTGGTGAGGGAGACTGTTGAACACTACTGACTGATAAGAGATAAAAGGGAGCGTAAACACAATTGAGTGCGTACACAACTTTGCATAATATATGTGCCTTGAAAGCCAGTACGAAACTGGCAGCCTAATCCTGTGTAACTCTTGCACCGGTGTAACAGTAGATCCCCCGGTGCAAGAGCACTTATGCCAGTGTAACTTGCCGCTGGATGTAGGACGGACACCGGCTTAACCCCCCTCGGACATCTCACATGCACAGTTCGGATGTGGAACGGATGCCGGCACAATTCCGTCTGTGCAGGGGGCATTCCAGGGGCGTCTGAATGCCCCCTGCGCTGGCAGAGTTGCGCCGGTGTCTCTTCCACATCTGAACTGTGCATGTGAGCTGTCCGGGGGGGGAGGGTGTTACAACGGTGTCCATCCTGCGGTCTCAGCTCACGTGGACCAGATGCCTCTTCCTGTACTGTACAACTCTAAATTTTGGTATGGATAAAGAAATATGGTATTAATATTCACAGTACATACTGTATAAATGAAAATCCATATTGTGAACATACAGATAGGGAGGGATGTGTGTAGTTGCTGCAGGGCTGATAATAAATCTGTTATGGATGATATCGCATCACATAGAAAATAATTTGATTCAGTCTTTACTTTCTTAAAACAGATGAATCAGGAACACTAATCTCAGTGTTTTTTGAATATTTCACACAACACTCCCATACAGAAGACCTGATTAACTGCATACTGCTGCCAATAGTCCTGCCCATCCATTGCCAGCAATGGACATCACATCTGAAGGGTAATCGGGAGAAACAAAATAATCAGTTAGAAAATATGAGACAAGTTAATGCTACACTTATTCATGAGACAATGCAGAACTCATTCAGGATGGTAGGATGTCCTTTACCTACAAGGGAGCTCAACAACAAATAGCTGTGTGATCTGAGTGGCCAGGTGAATAAAAACAGTAAGTGATCAGTCAAATAATGCAGTCACACCTTAAGCAAAGCAGACAGACAAAAAAAGAAAAAAGAAGAGGCTCTCGAGACTCGCGTCACAAGCCCAACTCATTGCTAGTGCAATTCATTCCATTCAGTGCAAATGATACCTGGAATTCTTCTGGTCCAGGTGGTCTCATGACAGTATAATCTCTTCTTAAGGCTATTATATGTTTACTATACTTTAAGCAGCCCAAAAGACAGTCTTCAAAATTTAAAAAGAAAAAGTCATTTGGTGGCTGCCAGATCCCATGCATCTTTCTCATTGCTATTTGTCACAGTGCCTCTGAAAGGCATGCATCTGCTCGGGACATTCATACTGCCTCAAGCCCATGTGCTCTGAAAGGGATCTGGAATGCCTACAGCCCTTGCTAAGCTGTCCACAACCCATCTGGAAGAACTTGAAGAACGATCTGATAAGGATCCCCACTATGAGGCAGCACCTTCTGCTGCTTGTAAATAGCTTCATGAAGAGAGATTGCTGCACTACTAATACTGCTGTTAGTACGCTGAGAACACTAGGCAGAGCTTAGAGAAGATCAACTAGTACAGACAGAAATGAACACAGGCAATATACAGTTTGTCCTGCAGGATTCCAACTCTTGGTGAATCCAAGTGTCACATGAAGACTTTAATACTAGGGCCAACGGTCCGCATAGATAGCCATCAGTATGACAGATAATTCCCTGGGGAAGAAGGCAGAGAGGATCCTGGTAATGTGAGCAGTTACAGTACTGTGGGGGTTGCAAGAATCAGATCTGAAGCAGCCCTTCTGTTGAGTTCCATTACAAGGAGTAAGGACAGGAGATAGGGAAGACTTCAGCCATTTCTCTCCCACTTTTGGCTATTTGGCCAAAATGCAGCTTGTACAATAATGATAACATTCATCCAGGACAACAGGCCTTTATTTTATTTTAAAAAATGAGAGTGGGAGAACATGCTCTCTTGTGAGCAACAGAATGGATGATTCAAAAAGTAATCTTTTTATAGAAATACAGCAAGATGTCCAGCACCATAATATCATACACTGTGGTGCAATAAAAAAAGCCTTAGGAGAAGCACACAAGAGGGCAAATTCTACCTCCCCAGTAGACCGCCACAGTTGGGCTGTCTCAACAGCTGTTGATTTTTCCTTGACCCTGCAGCATCTCAGATCCCATGGGAGGTATTGGTTGCAAGCAAGCACCTGAATATTGCCTAATGGAATATAAGCCAATCACTAAGTTAACTGGGGCATCTGTGCCAATCTACAAACTTGTTTTTTATCCAAGGTTGATAGCATTTCTCTTCTCCCCCCCCCCATATGCAGTAAAATGCAGGTAATAAGATGGTTTTCATAGTAAGTTACAAGTCAGAAACTATCTAGCCAGCAGGTAGCTGACAGTGCTACTTGCAGTTTAAAAAAACAAAGAAGTAAAATCCATAGAAAACCTACTGGTTCCATTTTTTTCATGCACACCTCCAAATAGAAGGTTTGTTTATCATACAGGAAGCAAGAGTTTTGTTTTTGAGGCCGTCATCACAGGTCTCCCACAAAGGGGGCAGGAGAGTTCACTTAGTCAATGTGTAGCTCTAAGTTACTATTCAATTAGTCTTCACGTGGCCATTGGCCAAGCCGGTTACAGCAGCAGTGGGAACGCCGGGTTCGGCATTCTCATCAAACCGCAAACGCAGGGTGTTCCTGATGACCAGCTGTTCCATTATAAATGCTGCACAGAACCATGGAATGGCATACTCCAGGGTAATGAGGCCCATGAAGTTCAAGTCAAACTGTGAATAGTCCCAAGGACAAGCATTGAACTGGCGCAGAGTGAAGCCAGTGGTGAACTCCCAAACATACGTCCACAGGG
The DNA here is from genome assembly GCA_026170595.1 of Plestiodon gilberti rubricaudatus. NCBI lineage: Eukaryota > Metazoa > Chordata > Lepidosauria > Squamata > Scincidae > Plestiodon > Plestiodon gilberti. The sequence continues at coordinate 256,838,310 of JANXHW010000001.1, read as the reverse complement.
TATAAATGAGGCAGCGCACTATTATGTTACACTTGTCCTTCAAGTACAGGTACATCTTTTCTACAATGAGGATGGAAGTGCCATAGATGAAGAGTGCCCAAACACTGGTGACACCTGGGAACTTCCAGTTGAAGTTGACCACAAACTCCCAGGCGGCTGTGAACATCACCTCGCAGAAGTAGCCATGGATGGCATAGAGGTACCAACGGGAGAAAGCAGTCAAGGGTTCTGCAGCTGCCATTCTTCTGCACAGTCCCCAGCAGGAACTCTGTAAGACAGGGGGAAAAATTAAAGCCTCAGCAAAAAAGTATAGCGGCACAGGATCTTGTCACATCTAAGTTCACATGTATAAAACAACAATGTAAGCAAAGTAGCACAGATCCTTACAAAGGTGTAAGCCCCACAGAGTTACTGCTCAAGAACAAGAAAGGAACAAGAAAGTCTTTTTATCCAACTGGTAGAGCCCAGGAGAAGATTTATGAAAGGACCATCCTCCATTTGTCTGAACTGTTGAAAGATACCCATGCTAGCTAGGATATGCTGGCTTCTCGCTCTCCACAAACTTTCCTGAGGTGGTTGTGCTCAGCTGTAATTTAGAGGATGAGGGCTAGTGTCAGATCTGTTGCTCTATGCATCCTTTTCCTCAACTGAAAGGCATGCCCGGATTTGTCCCTTTGGGGAGCCAAGGACCTGGCAGAGTCTTGGAAAGCTGAAACATCTGTTTCCATGCCAAACAGCTAATAGTGTGTGTGTGTTGTGCCAGATACATCTGGGTGCAGACTTGTTTCCAGGTTTCACAAGAAGGCTTCTTCGTCCAGGCAGGTTAAACATAAACATAAAAAGCTTATACTGAGGCAAACTATTGGTCAGTATTGTATTATCTACAGTGGCTGGCACAGCTCTCCAGTGTTTCAGACAAGGATCTTGCCCAGCCCTACCAGGAGATACCAGGGATTGAACCTGGGACCTTCTACATGCAAAATATAGCATTGAGCTATGATCCCATCCTAGTTAGGGGCTGCCACTAGGGAAAAGGCTGCCACTAGGAAATCCTCCCCCCCACTACCTGGACTGAAAAAGGAAGAGGTGGGCAGAGAGGACACAGAAATGTAGAGGGGAGGAGAGTGCTGAGCTAGAATATTGCAGAGTGGGCGAAGCAGCAGCTGGCACATCATTGGGTAAGGGGAACAGCATTTGGCATGCCATCTCAGGTGCCAGGAAGTTTTGGGCCAGCCCTGCCACCACCCCATGACAAACTGAATTAAAAATGTTCATCTATTGTGTGTCATTTCTCTCAATTGTATATCACAATCTCTTTCTTCCAAGACAGAAGACCCCTTCATTACATCTATGGGTCAGAGATGATTAGGTGGAAGGGCAGAATACCTACTTGATATCAAGTGGTTCTCCATGTGCGATGAAGTCAGTGCTATGTTGACATTCTACATTTTCCCTACTTTATAATAATAAACAATTCAGCCCCCATAGTGAGACACATTCAGGCCAATAGCCCACTCGAGGCCTCCTGACTATGGTACACTGTCAACTGCTCCCTAGACAGATCTTAACTGGCCTGTTTGAGGTTTGCTATCATCACTGATGAAGTCATAACTACTCCATTGACTGGGAATAAGTTAGGTAACAGTATACAGTAACTTGAGGGGAGGGGGGGGGGAGATATCTCTTCATTCCCAGCCACATCGAACTGTGTAGGTTCTTAGTGAACTTTGTGGAGGCATTTTTACACCACGGATGGCTAGTCACATGGAATGTTCTTGCTGCTTCACCAATAAGAGCTCAATTACTCTATACAGCTGGTATATAGATGATTCAATCCTCCTTTTGAAAATGCCTCCTGGAAACATGTGAGTAACAGATATTACAAAGCAAAAATGAGGATTAGAAACTGGAAAACGCTAAGTCTGTTTGCTTGGACAGTGTAGACAACATATTGAAACTGGATAGAATTTTTTTTTTAAAAAAATAGCTTCCAATACATCTAGCACTGCTCATGATTCTGAGGTCTACAATGTACAACTTTGAAATGACATTTCATTTAGGACTGAGTCAATAGTGATTTTGCTCAAGGAGTTTGCCATTTTACTACATCCTTATTTCTTGGGGGGGGGGGGGAGGAACCAATGACACACACAAACAACACCAGAATCCCAAGTTAATCTTCTGACAGTTCTTAAAATAAATGAAGTTTTCCACTTCCTACTTACTAAAGAAACAAACAAAAAAGCAACAAAAGAAACCAACCAACCAAAAGAAGGCTGCACAACACCTTATGGAATTTACTGCCACAAGTTGTGGCAATGTCCACTAGTGGTGTTTTAACAGGTTTACAGCCCAATCCTATCCCTCTCCCCCACTGGTGCAGCCAGTGGGGGAGGGCAGAACAGGAGGCCCTGGAAGGGAAAGGGGATTCAAATCCCCTTCAAAAGGAAATTTAAAGGGCAGATCTGACCATTGTAGCATGTGCTTTAATCACAAGGTGACTGGACTATTGCAATCAGTGTACCGTGTAAGCTGCACGTCTGTGCAGCTCCAAACCAAGCTCCACGGAGCTTGGCAACCTGGAAGTTCAGCGATGACATGTGGCATCATCGCCGAGCATTTGGAAATGGCGCTGTGACACAGTCACAATGCCACACAGCTGAAGAGGTCAGCGCACCAGCACAGACCGCCCCCTCAAGGGAATATAGATTGCAATGCATTTTCTGTGAACTATCCTTGAAACATGTCCAGAAACTTCAATAGGCATAAAATGCTGCTTCACAGGTTCTAATGGAAGAGCATGCCTGGGAACATTTAACTCTCACTTTATGCCATCGTCATGGGCTACCACTGTTTCCAGACTGAGATAAAGGTGTTGGTTATAACCAAGTCCTGAATGACCTGGGACCACCACATATGAATCTGCCTGCAGACTTCGCTCAACATCATTGGTCTTGCTCCACATTCCCCCTTTTTCTGTTGTAGGGAGACACAAGATATAGCCTTCTTGGTCACACCTCCCAAACTCTGAAACCCCCCCCCCCCGGAGAGCCCATTTGGCCCACATATTAGTTTGTTTTCATTGACTTGTAAAGACTTTCCTCTTCAAAACAGGAGATTTGTTTGTTCTCCTTGTTTTCTCAGTTGGTTGCTCTCAGTTTTTAGTTGTGACATTTGAGTTTTCTGCAGGTGGTGTTATTTTTATGACTTTAGGATGATTGTTAAGGCCAAAAGGCAGGATAGAAATCCCTAGAATGAGAATAAATGGATCACTGCTAACCTAACCTCAGAAACGGGTGCGTGTGCACATGAGGTCCTTCTTGGCTGACCTTAACAAGCAGGCACACCAAGCAGATGTGTGTGTGTGGGGGCTTTAGGTCACCTGCTCATAAGTCATTTAGAAGTAGCAGTGCTCTTTTTAAATACCAGTAAAAAATGTATGGTTGAATTCATAAGAAGCAAGCCCCAGGCGAGTATTCAACATTAATTTGATCATATCCCAATTTCATATTATAGCTCATTTTCAAACACTGGTAAGCACCAGCCTGGATTTACTGAACTTGGAGGTCATGACAAATCCTGACTTGTTCTAAGTCAGGGTTGGAAGTAAAAACCTTCCACCCCCCTTGTACTTGAGGGAGAGGGAGGCATGAACTCTTCTGAAGTTCGGGAATGATCCCGACATGTCTGTTCCTTACCCATAACAACAGCAGTAGTTAGAGAACACCAGATTCTACCTTCACACATCTCCTTGCATCCTAAATAGTTTTTACTGTATTGCACATAGCGAAGATGTCTCAAATGAGGCACATTAAATAAATGCAATACATGGTACGGAGCCAACACAAACAAGTCCTCAGGAAATGTGAATTTAAAAACTAGTGACTTAGCACGCAACACTTTTGTCTCCTGGGTAAAAATGTGTTTGATGTGTCAGTTTTGTTCTTAGGGGGTACAAGCTGTTCTCTATGATTAGAAGAATGAATAGACATATTCCATATCTCAGATGGGAAAATAAGCACGGGTAATATTTTCTGTATTTAGTATTCAGATGGCTGTTTTGAAATTAACTCAAAAACGTTTGGTTAAGATAACATTAAGGCGGTTACAAACTCACTCATGCTTTAAAATGTTTAGAAATTGGAACTTAACACAAACCTTATGCACTATGTAAGCTGTACAGATGCTTTACATCATATATTGTTCCAATGTAAATTTTCATCATGCACCCATTCTCTCTCTCTCCCTCTCCCTCTCCCTCTCCCACACACTTTACATGACCACTCTAGGTAACATTATAAGCCATCTTTATTGCTCAAATAGCGTGCAAGTTAAGCCATACCTCATGTATCACTGTGCAAGTTAAGTCGTGGCTTAACTGGCATGCTATTTTCAATGTCTGTTGTATAAATAAGGTTTTCAATGTCACCTAGTGTAGTCATGTAAATTAGAAAAGGAGAACAGAGGCAGAGCAAAACATGAAGGGAAAGTATGGATGCATGTAGGGAAAATGCATGAAATTCATGAAAAATCAGATTTCCTTGTTTACAGAGACAGATGTTACCAAATGGACAATTACACCCCAAATTACTACAGACATCCTCATACCTGCAATTCTAAACACAGTTCCTAGAAAGCCAGTCTCACTGAACTCCAGGGGACTTACTTCTCAGTAAATGTTAAGGATTGTGCTGTAATTCTTTAAAATCAGTTTTCTCCTTTTTATTTTGCAAAGGAATACTACCTTGCAAAATAGAGAATTCAGCCCCCTCCATTGTCACACCTGTAAAGGAAGATATCTTGTGAGAGAATGAGTATTTGTTTCTGTTCCATGCTTCTAAAAAAGTGTCTTGGTTCACATATCACACATCAGAATGGGGGTGCTGAATTTCTTATCTGGTAACCATAATATGGAAAGAGATAAGCAGGCTTACAGTTACAGATAACTGGCTTAAACTTACATTTAAATCAGTACACAAGCTTTGGATGGTCTTCTCTTTGTCTCAACCAACACTGTAATTTATACACACTTTTGGTAAATGAGAGCCCTTCACCCAGATGGGAAGCCACTGGTTGTATAATTTGGAGCTGGCTTGTCTTAGGCAGTCAGTGCAGCTTTGCCATCATGATTTGTAAAACCTGCACGTCCCCAGGAAAAATGTAACCTGGGAGGTGGATTGGCAGCACCAGTTTATCCGATACCTGGCTCTGGCAGAACAATGGACTAGGACAGTGGTTCCCAAACATTTTTGACCTGCGTCTCCCTTGACCTACTGACGGTTGGCTGAGGCTTTCCATTACGTTACTTTTTGTGTGTGTGTGAGGTGGGGTAAGCCCGGCCTTGGTAGTACTTCCATTTTTCTCTCTGAAAATAATTGGGATGAATAAAAGTCACAGTATTACTAATCAAATCTAATACAATATAATTTAAACAGAACAAAATACAGTCAATTCTTGCTATTCCCACAGATTCGCTTATTCATGGGGAACAAGAGTGCAACTCATGTCCCCTCCATCCACAGCCTGTTCTCAGCTATCCACAGCCATTTGCTGCACCCACAGCCATTCCAAGGCTCTCCGCAGCCATCCTGAAGCTATTCACGGTGGCCATTTTGGAGCTATTTGCTGCATCCGCAGCCATTCTACAGCTCTCTGTAGCCATTCTAAAAGTAGTCAGTTACACTAGTAGCGCCCCAGAATGCACAACCATTCTGAAGCTCTCTGCGGCCATTCTGAAGGTAGTGAATTACAGGTAGCGCCCCAGAACGCCTTGCATGGCCATTCTACAGGATTCCGCAGCACCCCTGGGTAGTTTCAGCAGCACCCTGGAGAGCCAAAGCACACAATTTGGGAACCACTGAACTAGGAGGAAAACACTGGCACCCCATTAGGTTTTGCTTAAACTAGCCCATTGGTTAAGCCCATCCACTGGACAATGGCTCAGGGAAGGTCCCCAGGGACCAAGCTTGCAGCACAATCCTATCCAACTTAAACCACCGATGTAACCAGCATAGGAGGACAGGGCAGGAGGCTTTGGAGGGGAGGGGAGATCTAAATCCCCTTTGAATCCCCCTTTGGAGGGGGATTTGAATCCCCTTTCTGTTCTGGGGCCTCCTCGCTGCACCGCTGGTCACGTTGGTGGTGTAAACTGGATAGGATTGCTCTGTACGTTTCCTGCAATTGAAATAGCCAAAGGGAAAGATAGAATCTTGATACCCCTGAACAGAAGAGGGACAAAGTGAGAGAGTGTACGTTTTGTTCTAGCACTTGCAGAGATATTTGTACATTGCTGTCACACAATGCATCCTGGAGGTGAACAAAGGAACTACACCTACACGTCCAGCTAGGGCAGGGGTGGGGAACCGGCGGCCCGCAGGCCGGATCCGGCCCCAGGAGTGATCCGGTCCGGCCCGCGCGAGACCGGACCTGAATCAATCAGGTCCGGCCCGCAGACCAGAGGCTCCGCCAGCCCCGCCGGCCCCCTTGCGCGCTCACCTCGGCGCGACTCCTTTCGAATCCGGCTGCTTCTCCGTGCAGAAGCAGCTGAATTCGAAAGGAGACGTGCCGAGGGGAGAGCGCGCGGCGTGCTTACCTCGCGCGACTCCTTTGGAATCCGGCTGCAGCCGGATTCGAAAGGAGTCGCACCGAGGGGAGAGCGCGCGGCGCGCTCACCTCGCGCGACTCCTTTGGAGCCCGGCTGTTTCTGCGCATGAGCAGAAGTAGCCGGGTTCAAAAGGAGCCGCGCGGGGTCGGTGGCGGCGGCGGCCGCCGCCTGAAAAAGGTAAGGAGAGGGGGGGAGGTAAAAGCAGGGGGGGCGGTGGGTGGGTGTGTGCCCCCCCCGGCGCGCGCGCAGGGGTTACTATTTCCGATGGAGGGGCACACGGCCCGCGGGACATTTTCCCCATGGGAAAATGGCCCTCCATCGGAAATAGGTTCCCCACCCCTGAGCTAGGGAAAAGTATAAGTAGCTTGCATTAGGACTTTATTTCATATAAATAATGAAATATTGGCCTCCAGCGCCAAGACTCTCAATGCCAATTTTGTCTAGCTGCAAGACCTGTTTTCATCTAAATTCATGTCTGCTTTTGAATAATTGAACTTTATCTATTTTCCCTTTTTTTAAAATAAACTACTTTTAATTGTTGAAACTTCCCCATCTTGTACCACTCAGACCAGAACAGAGAGCTATTGCCTCTTGCTCTCCTATAGTTCGCTCATGGCTAACTATACAAGGTCCTGTTGTATATGTGCATATAGGTGCAGAGGAGCAGGAGTTTACCAGGTCAGTTGGCACCCTGGATACTTCTTTAGCACGCAGCTTCCATGCTGAGGGAACCTCACTAACTGGGCTCACTTCAAATGGAAGAAAGGGCTCCTCTCTTTGCTTTTTTCCTGGTGGCAGCATCTATTCTTTCTGGTGTAATGGAGTCTTGCAGAACTACTTGCCACCCCCCTGGTCTAGCTACGCCACTGCCTTTTCTCATTGTCTGGTGGTGAATTAGAAGGGAAAAGGAGAGAGTATCAAAATGCTGATCTGCCTGTGGCACTGCCTGCCTTGACAAGGTCTCTTCCTGCCTCCATGCAGGTTAATGATGGCAGGATGGAAGCCAGGAGCCACTTAGGAGATCCTATCTCCTTGCTCCGAGGTCACTTCTCTGGTAATGATGGCTGTTTCCACCTAGTCACACACTGGCCCTAGGACACCAGCTCATCAGTGTTTAAATATGTATGCTATCCATAGGAGATGATGAATTTCTGCCTAGGGGAAATACTGTATCTGAGTTTTAGGTAAACGAGAACATTCATTACCCACAATTCCTTTTTTAACATCTTGCTGGTACAGCTGGGACGCTGCTGCTTTTTATGCTCTTGTTTTAATTGTAATGATGATCTTTTTAAATTAATTTTTAGATGTTGTTTTATTAATTTCGTTAACTGTTTTTTACTGTTTTAAAATGACTTGTGTATTGTATTTGTTATATTGTATTTCCTTTTTTGTTGTAAGCCGCCTTGGGTCCCTTCGGGGAGAAAGGCGGGGTAAAAATAATGTAAATAAATAAATAAATTCTGTTTACTGAACGTTTGTGAAGTATATGAAGCAAATCAGAATAGATCAGCAAACACTGTCACAGGCATGTCATTTTTTAAAAAAAGTGTGCTTTGGAGAGATACAACACAATAATTACCTCTGCCCTAGTCATATTACAGTGAGTCTGGGACTATAGGGCGTGGTGTTTTTTTAAATCCCTGTTGATGCTCATATTATTTGACACTAAATTATTTATCTGGGAATTCTAAAACCCCAAAATAGGGGATACAATTAAGGTGCAATCCACATACCATTTAAGTCAATGGCACAGCTCCTATAGATTTTAGTGGGGCTTTATTTAGCACAACAATTTTGTAGGTACTGTACATAACATCACAATGGTACAAACCTTAAACACAAGGCTTACAGTCTGCATTAGGCAGACGGGGGGGGGGGGGAGAGAAAGATATCAAAAGGATTTTTTGATAGTAGTTCGTAATAGTAGCTTTGTGCTTTTTTCTCTACGTTTTTTCTCTACGTTTTTTCTACGTTGTCTGTGTACTTCAGACAACGTAGCTGAAGTAGAGAAAAAAGGGCAAGCTATCTTCCATTTGCTGGTTTTTCCTTATTCCAACCTGCTTATTCTATGCTTGTTTTTTCCCTTCTAGAGAATTTGCCTTTCTCAGCTTGTCATGACCTAGTTCATTAGAAGTTGCTCGCATCTTGTATCAGGAGATGATCCCTGGTTAGCTCTCAAATCCACCCTGTGTAAGGAGATGGACAGAATAAAAAGAAGATTAAATGAATTTAATTACCAAGTTAAGCCAAAAGGGCAGGGGTGTATGGGCTTCTCAGACATCAGTAGAACCTGTTCATTCAAGCTGGTCTAAAAGTGCTTTGCTCATCAATGGATCTCAAGGCCACGTCACTTGGTGACCTCCAAAGAATGAAGGGAGAGGGGAAGAACGACATGAAGACATCATTCCAACATAGTGCACTGCTATGAAAAAAGTGATGTCTGAGTAAAGAAAGCTAGCAGGAGCCAGAGAAAGGGAAACGAGTTCTATGGAGGAATCCAATGCCTTTAGACAACTGAACGAGGTTCTCAGGCTCTCTCACTGGTCAAGACTATTGGAGTGCTAGGTAAAGGTAAAGGTATCCCTTGACAATTAAGTCCAGTCGTGTCCGACTCGAGGGAGCGGTGCTCATCTCCGTTTCAAAGCCGAAGAGCCAGCGCTGCCCGAAGACGTTTCCATGGTCATGTGGCCGGCATGACTCAACACCGAGGCGCATGGAACGCTGTTACCGTCCCGCTGACGCGGGTACCTATTAATCTACTTGCAATTTCTTGCTTTTGAACTGCTAGGTTGGCAGGAGCCGTCGCACGGATTTGAACTGCCGACCTTTCGATCGACAGCTCATAGTTCAGTGGTTTAACCCACTGCGCCACCCTATCCTCAAAAAACTACTGATCCTCAACTACTGATCCTCAAAAAAGCTGTCAATGCGGAGAAGGCCAAGACAAACTTTAAAATTAATTATATAATAATAGTAATAGATTTGCAGAAACGGAACATGACTAGCTGCCTTGTAATTATAATGTTAAAAGCTATGATAAATAAAAAGAAAGATCTGTCACTCTGGGATTTAGGCAGAAGACTCAGTCATCATCTAATAAGTCCAGTCTGACTGGCCTGTGGATTGGACTGAAACCTTGCCAGATCAAAACTACAGAGCCTAGAAGAATGCTCTGGTTATCTAATGCAGGGGTTCTCAACCTTTGGAGGCCCGCATACCCCTACGCAGGCCTCCGGTTGCCCTGCATACCCCCGGACATCCTGGCTCTCCATGTACCCCCAAGAACCCCCTCACATACCCCCCCTTAAAATGTATTTTTCTCAGGTTGTGGCGCGGGCGGGAGGACCCGCCCACCCACGCCGCAACCCAAGAAAAATAGCTACAGGCCTCCTGATGTCCCCCGAAGCTCCCCCTTACCTTCTCCCAGCCACTGCCATCTTGGATCTCGCAAAATCTCGCGAGATCCAAGATGGCGGCAGCTGGGAGAACAAGTAAGGGGGAGCTATGGAAGACATCAGGAGGCCTGTAGCCGTTTTTCCCGGGTTGCCGGGCGGGCGGGTCCTCCCGCTCACGCCGCGATCCGGGAAAAACGGTTCTGCTGCCTGTCGTCAGCTGCTTCGGCCTGTGGTCCGCGTACCCCTGGGGGTACGCGTACCACAGGTTGAGAACCCCTGATCTAATGGATCAGTAGATTTCTGACAAGGTCACTTCCTCATTAAAAGAGCTGTTGGAAAACTCTTTTACAGAATTAACTTCCTCCAAAGCTTTTAGTATACATACAGACACAGCCAAAAAAAAAAAAAACACGAACTCCAGTAAGGGAAGTTTGATTTTGAACTCAATGACAGTTGTATTAGTCAGTGAGCCAAATTATGATGCAGTCAATTGCCTTGACCCTCCTCCCATACTTTTAATTTAAAATAATAATTTTAATTGTTGTTGAAATGTAGCATGTACTTTCATTCAATTAAATGTTATTTTTTAGGAAAAGGGTGAGGAACCAAAACATCACAATCACATTTTGTAAAGCTAAAAACTGCTCCACAAAAGGGATGGAGAAGGGACCTCATCCAATCAGTATTGTGAACAGCCAAATTCAGCAGCAAACAAGAATGGATTTCCTCTGAGCCCTTAAGAGAAGATTGTATGTCTGAACAAACATGGTGGTTGCATTTCCACTATGAGCCCATTGTACAAATTCTTATGGATACAGGATGATGGTTCTGGTGATAAACAAAAATTAAAAGACCTAGAAGATCCAGGTTCAAATCAGACATATACTTTTAAGTGTGATTTTTTTGAAAAATTTAAAAAATCCCGTTTTTCCAAAAATTCAAAATAAATATTTGAATATTTTTGAATTTCCTGAAAATTTACAATTGTGTCATGTTGTATATCTAATGAAAGCTCTATTCATTAGCTTTACTACGTATCGTCTGTCCCATGTCTGTAGCTTTCATAGTTTTCTTGTAAATGGCATTTGAACGTATGGTGACAAGTAAATTTTGGCGTTTTTAGGCAATTTTGAAAATTCAATATCTTAAAAACGGGTGGATAAAAAAATCTGAAAAAAATTAAACATCTCATGGTAAGGTACAAATTTACCAAAAATGAACAAAATCCATGACATCAAGTTTTCATGCATTGGTTGATTTCACATGGAATGACCCTCTAAGCTTACCAACCCACTTCCGGGTCGTGCAAAGGCTCTTCCCTCCTCCCATAATTGGGACAAGGCTGGGAGGAGGGAAGAGCCTTTGTGCGACACAGAAGTGGGTCGGTAAACTTAGAGAAGCCCTCCAGAGACTTGGAAACAGCATGGTTTGCTGCTAAAGGTTTTTAAAAAACACAATGGTTTTTGCCTTTTTTACTGATTTTACTGTGGACCTCGCAGGTATGGGATTCGCAGTGAGTCAAATCTGTGGATAGGAAGGGTCTACTGTATAAACTGCTGGTTCTTGCTTTTTTGGCTTTTAATGTGTTATTTTTAAGATCACATTATGTTTTAGGATATTTTAATGTTTTTAATGTGATTTTATGCATGTAAGTCACTGAGTGCCCTTTAGGGAGAAAAAGTGTGGTATAAATATAGTAAATAAAGGAACGTGTGAAAAATATAGTTACAGAAAATCTGTAAAAATTGCCCCCACGTATACTACTTCTGACATTAGAGAAAAGTAATTGAAAATCTGCCCAGATTACCAAAAGCAATAGTGCTATGCTTGCTTCTAAGCAAAGTCTGTGGTTTCACCATCAGGAGAACAGACTGCCAATGAATTTAGGATCTGAAGAAGGCACAGAGTGTAAGAAAATTATAAAATTATCTCATCTTTTAAAAAAAAAATCTTTTCTGCACTGGAGAAGTTGTTTAGTACTTTCGCAAAAAGGTCTGTTGCACTGGCAATTCAACGCTCACCTGCCTAGATTCCTCCATAGTCACAGGCATGTCTGGGCACATACGATTCCTACAAGATAAAATTAAAAAGTGAACTAAGATTGTAGAAAAGGTCAGTGTTTGCCAAGAGACTCATATTGATCAACCAAGTTGTAACTAAGCACCACTCAAATCTCTAAGCTGTATGCTTAATGACTACCTCCTGAAGAGATATAGAACACACTAAGAACTGTTCTGACTTGTACCTGCTGCCAGTGCAAAACAAAACAAAAACCCTCTCACAGCTGCTAGATGGCTAAGAAGACCACTTACCCCAATACTCCATTTTACTATAAGCATTTCAACATCAATAGTGGGGAGCAGCAGCACACAAGGAGAGGTGATATGAGAAGATGCAGATAATGTCAAGACTAGTAGACTTCTTGGCTCACATTTTCAGAAATGGCTACCAGTTTTGATGCCTATAGGAATTATGAGTTTTTGGTGCTATTGTCAACCATGCCCATAACATTAGAATGGGGTGGCTCCATAGTTGAATACTCAAATTAGAGTCTTCTACATGGGAGTTTTGACATGACAAATGTTCTTATTAGGCATCCTTCAAAACCACTTGGGGGACTAGGTTACGCCCTTGCTAACTGGGTCAAGAGGCACCCTCAAGAGGTGGTTCTCTTCTGTTTAGCAGAGGGAGAGCAACTGTTCATCACAGCACATAGCATTTTCCCGTGGCTGTTTGCTGGTATCTCCCTTGTACCTTTTTTAAAAAGTTGTGAGCTCCTTTGAGATAGTCATCTTCTTATTCCTGTGCTAGATAAAACTGCTTTGAGAATGTTTATAAACTGCTCTTCAACAAAAACATTCTAGCTGATGTAGCTTAGCGGCTAAGAAACTTGGGTTTCAATCCTATCCACATGAAGTAAGCTCCATTGACTATAGTGGGACTTATTTCTAAGTAGATACCCATAGGATTGGGCTCTGAGCTACAAATCAGGACTTCCCCAGTTTGAATCTTGCCTCTGCTGTGAACTCATTAGGTGGCCTTAGGCAAGACACTCTCAACACCAGTCAGTTACCTGCAATAACGGAGTCAATAATACTTACTTACAGATCAATCCTATGCACGTTTACTGGGAAGTAAGTCCCACTATGTTCAATGGGGCTTATTCCCACAAGAGTGGGTATAGGGGATTACAGCCTCACTTACCTTACAAAGTTGTTTCTAAGAATTCCTTCACATGTATTATTTTGAAGTGCTCTGCACACTCAAAGAGCACCATACAAATGCTATTTTTAAAAAATATTAGTTCCCAATGCTCCAAACAGAGACTTAAGTACTAGATGAATCAGCATGAATGACTGAGTCTGAATGAGGAACTGCAAAGGAACCAATGTACAAAATCCCACACAACTTTGTGCCTATTTGTTGCTTAAATGGAAAGGAAGCTGCCACTTGGATGAAAGCTTTGCGGCCATTTTTGAGAACAGATACATCACTGGTTCTCTGAGAGATCAAAACTAAGGTGGGGGGGGAAGCCTTGGAGTCAGAAATGTTACGACATTTAACGATCCCCACTGCATAGCTTAAGCAATCAACGGAGAACAGCAGTCAGTCAGGAGATTGTTGACTATCAGCTTTTATAGCAGGCTTTTAAAACCATTGGTAGAACAGACTTTTGAAATGGGCTTTTCAGATTCTTCTTTTCTGGGAAATAAAATGCTTAATGTTCTTCATTTAAAAAATCAATTATGCCAGTCTGCCCCTTAAAAATCAATCCTCCATCAACTAACGAGCAAACAGATACCCATACCTATGAACAGCATAAAGTTGATGTGATCAGGGTTGTTCTTTGCAGCAGACCTGCCCAGAACATATCAATACATTCTGTACCCTTCTTCTAAGCAACCTGTATTTGCTAGTATTTGCTGCTAGTAGTCTGAAATGCCAACATGGTAAACAGACGTCGTTTTTAAACATTTCATTTAATTAATAGCAGTACTCTGCTGATCTAGGTCAGAGATAATCAGTCCATGGATGGGGATTTCAACAGAAGATGTCATGAGAAAGAGCAGGTCTTGAACATGCTGAAACAAAGACATGGCAAAGTCTCTCAACCACCTGTACCTGGGAGAAGAAAAGGGAGGAGGCAGGTGACCTCAAATAGGAGAAACAGGAGAGGTATTACCATCCATGCAAGTGACAGCAATATCGTAGTGAAACAGAGAACCAGCTAGCAATGATATGGATAGAAGACAGAAAGTCAAGAATAGGAACCTGCTTCAGAAATTATTCACATTAATATGTAAACTAAAACCACAAGCGCAACAGTGCACAGAGAAAGAACAAAAAAATACTGTGAGAAAATGGCAGCATGGGATAGGGAGACGGAATTGGGTCAGAACTTTATAGAAAGAGAAGAACCAAAGTTCTGAGAAGCAACAGTATGACAGCAGGATAAGTAAAAAGGAACTGTGGAGACCAGAATATTGGCAGTCAGATTGTGAAGAAGGAGGATAATGCGAGGCCCTTGAACATGGCTGGAAGAGAGATCCGATCCACCTAGAAGCATGTCCTGGAGAAACCAGACTAGCAGCACAATCCTATGCACATTTACTCCCATTGTGTTCAATGGAGTTTACTCCCAGGAAAGTGTGCACAGGATTGCAGCCTAGGTGTACAAGTCCAAATATCACTCTCAGTGCCAGCAGCTCAGAATTGTAATTACGAATGCTTATCAGAACGTGACAAGAATGTGCACCCAAATGGGTCTACAATATCTTCCCTGAATCTTTAAAAAAAAATGTAACATGTGCAACAAATCCACTTCATTACAATAACAAACTGTCAACACCTCGAACAATACAGTACTTAATTTGAAACTGGAGGCTGTCAATGGATTAAGTCACGTTCTCTACCTGGGAAGTGCATCTCTCTAAACCACGAAATAGGAGAGCAAGACCACTCTCGGCATTCTACTGCTGACTTGCCCTCCTATGCAAGCTCAATTTTCATTGTGCTCCATCTTCAGCAGGTACTTTCTGATTTTAAACAAAAGCATATCACAGAGTAGATGAGCAATCTGGACAAGAATGCCAGATGAGTATGCTATATTCCTTACAACCAAAGAATTATGTAACCCTGGTCATATGATCAATGTGTGTTTACTGCAGTGATGTATCTAAGTAACTAGGTCACGAGTGCGAGTGCATGTACGAGTCATTTTTGCACGAGTGCGAGTCCGAGTGCGAGTCAGTGCCAAAAAATTTGGGCAAGTACGAGTCAAGTGCGAGTCGAGTACGAGTAAGGTCAAAAACCATGAGTCACAAGTCGAGTCGAGTGGGTGTGTGTCTGTGTGGGGTGTGTGTGGGGACCTCTGAGGCTTTTAAAGCACCCACTTGGCTTCCCCTATGACTTGAAAAATGACTTGGAAATGGCAAGTCGTTACCCCCACGAGTGTGAGTCAAGTGCGAGTCCCGTGGGTCATGAGTATGAGTAAGAGTCAGGGAAAAAGTGACTCAGTCGCACTTGCGAGTCGAGTCATTTGACTCGAGTCCCCATCCCTGGTTTACTGAGTGTGTGTAGCAGGGGGAAAAGAGCAGGATCATAGTGGCAGGCTTGCTCTGATGAATGTGCATTAAAGAGACTAGAGCCGACATGTATACAAGTTGGATGTCCACAAGATTGTCCCAGCCTTTTTCAGGGTCCTTAATCAAAACACACAGTCTATGCACACACAGTTTGTTGTATTCAGCTAGATTCTGTTTCAACAACATACTGAATGCACATAAGTCAGGGGTCAGGTCTACCATCACAGCCCCATTACCCCCCCTTTCAGTAACACATACTAGTCATGTGAACAAGGCTTAAAATTCACTTTTAATGGGGAAAGAAAATGGTTATAAAATGAATGTATGCATAGGGAAGCCACTTAGGTAAGGCAGTGGGAGTGGCCCCTGCCTCTTATATTTCAAACCATATGCAATGTACATCTCTCTGGTAAATGAGATATAAAAAGTACGCATAACAAATACATTGCTTTTTGGAATTTGACCAGAGCCTCAGCGCAACCCAGAAGCAGATTACTGGAGTGTGGAGGGGCAGTATCTGGCGCAGAATGGATCACAGAAGCATTTGCTAAATGCTTCCGTGATACTTTTGGGTGCGTGCCAGGGCCAATGGAGCGGTCCGTGGTAGGTGAAATCCATGGTTGGGAAGACCGTGGATGCCAAGGGCTCACTATGTATTTGTTTTTACTTAAACCCATTCAGAGCCCAATCCTATCTCCCCCCCCCACACACACACACACACTGGTGCAACCTTGCCAGAATTGAGTGTGCTGTATCCAGGGGGTGGGCAGATCAGGAGGATTCAGAAGGGAAATGGGTCTCCACAGTGGGTCTCCTCGGACCTGAACCAGTGCGATAGGATTAGGCCATTATGCTCCAAAATAACTGTGTCCATGCATTTCTGGAAGGATAGAATATTTACGTTCTCTATTAGAGCACTCACATTAGGCTATAGTGAAAAATCCCCAACTTCCCCCTATTTTTTTGCCTTTTTTTGTTTTGCCTTTTACTATTGTGACATTTCTACCACCTCAGAGGCTTTTAAAATACAAGAAATGATTGTGAGAGTCAGGACCTACATGCTTCTTCCGCTTTTCAGTCAATTCCAGCTAAGGAATCATTAAGCAGAGAGAATAAATGGAAGAGAAAAACACAATGGATTGGGAGGTAGGCAGGCAACATGAGTAGCAGCTGTGGATCACCCTTAAATAGCTAGACGTACCATCAGTCGGATACAAAGATGTAAAACCAGAGCTCAGTTCTAGTGTAAATGTTTTCAGTTATATCAACCACTGAGAATATACCTTTTGGTAATTCTCCAAGTACAAAATAGAAAACCTGATTAAAATAATTGATCAGAATTTTCTCCATCCTAGTTTAGACCTATTCACCTTTTGCCTAACACATTTAATACAAGCCTTTACTTAAAACTATCAAAATAGAGATTTGAAAAAATGACTTCCAGCTACTGTCACTAGTGAACACTTACTATTTGGACTAGTGTTGTTGTTTTTTAAATGAGCTCATGTGTTCAAAAAAAAAAAAAAAAAAAGGAGGGGGGACAGCAAAGTCCCTTATGTAGTTTCCCTAGCAGTAAGCCACTCTCTTGCTAGTTTCTTCCAGCAATTATCTTGCCATAGGGATTATTATGTTCCTTACACCTGTGGCTTACAGACTACTTAATTAGCAGTAGGAACATAAGGTATGGTCAGTGATGAGTTCTATCCATTTAGCCACACCATGCCTAGAGGCTTTACACCATGCCTTCAAGGCACTTACAGGAATTGGGAGAACTAAAAGCAAACCATAATCGGCCCATCTCTAGTTCAGTAAAAGCACAGACTAGGCAATATCTAAAAGAGAAGACCAGCACAAGTCACCAAGACAACCTGAACTTGGCTTCCTGTGCCCAGCTTTACATTTCCTTCTGACCCAACAGCTTTGAGCAGTTCTAGGTAAAGATCTCTGCCATTATAATGATGTCATACAACTGCTTTAATGTGCCTAGTGGATTCCCAATCTGACAAGCTGGAAAGAAAAAGTTAAATATGCTGTTGTACAAACCTCAACTTTAAATGCCTGCTTGTCACTGGAGCACGGGTGGAAGACACACATGGTGCTCTCCCTGGCTGTGTGAGTTGTACGGCAGAGCTGTTTGTAGCCATGCTGGTCCCATGGAATTAAGCTCTCAGAATAGTTTAATTGTTTAGCACTTCTGCAAAAGACTTTAGCTCAGTGGTAGAGCATTTGCCTGCAGAAGGTCCCAACTCTTGCTATCTCCAGGTGAGCTGGGAAAGACCCCTCTGGAGAGTTGTTGCCAGTCTGTGTTGAGTGTGCGGAGCTATGCTCCAACTTTGTAGAAGGCACCTTGCCATCTTCCAATTTTGGCAAACCGGTGAACCTACACCTCCTCTTCTTTTTTCATGAGTCATAAATGCTTGAAACAAAATATGTTTTGTTGTCAGGGAGAGAATGTAAGGAACAACCTCAAGACACAGTGAGGGCAACCCTGTGCCTTACAAGGGACTGAAGCAGCCCACACACGTCTATCCAGAATTCCATCAAAAACCTCCCCTAGAGAAAACAGCTGAAGACAGGAGTCCATTTCAGCAGGAGGTGTGGCCTAGAGGTTGAGCTGTTGCCCTGCCTGAAGAAAGCTAAGCAGGTTCAGCCCTGGTCTTTGCTTGGAAGGGAGACTACTGCCACTGACGGATCTTGGAAAGGCACTCTGAGCGTGGACTGTGCAAAATGCATAGGAGTCAGCTAGCAAGATGGATAACACATTGAGAACCAACTGAGGGAGATCGGCCTGAGGGAGATATGCGGCTGCTGCGAAAGGCAGATCTGCGGCTGCTGCGAAAAGCTTAGAAGGCAGAAGTACAGCCAGGACGTGGCTGTACTTCGAAAGGAAACATCTGGGAATTGAGGGTTCTATGTTCTCATAGAACAATACTTGTAAAAAAAAAAAAACATTTGAAAAAATGGGGTTTAGAATTGCCTGCCTATGTAAACCGCCTTGAGTCTGTAAAGAAAAGGCGGCATAGAAATACCATAAATAAATAATTAAATAAAAATTGCACATTGTTCAAGTCTCAACTCAAGAGTTACGAGGAAAGGCTACAGCGTCTGGGGCTTTTCAGCCTAGAAAAAAGGCGCCTGAGGGGGGACATGATTGAGACTTATAAAATTATGCATGGGATGGAGAGAGTGGATAGAGGGAAATTCTTTTCCCTCTCGCACAACACCAGAACCAGGGGACACACACTAAAATTGAGTGGAGGGAGAGTTAGAACAGACAAAAGAAAATATTTCTTTACCCAGCGTGTGATTCATCTGTGGAACTCCTTGCCACAGGATGTGGTGATGGCACCTGGCCTAGATGCCTTTAAAAGGGGTTTGGACAAATTCATGGAGGAAAAGACCATCACAGGTTACAAGCCATAAGCAACCTCCTGGTTTTTAGAAGTGGGTTTTCTCTGTGCCAGGTGCAAGGGAGTGGCGACTGGACACAGGTATCTTGTTGTCTCGTGTGCTCCCTGAGGCATCTGGTGGGGCCACTGTGTGACACAGGAAGCTGGACTAGATGGGCTTTTGGCCTGATCCAGCAGGGCTCTTCTTATGTTCTTATGTTCTTATGCTATTTCAGTATACTCAAACTCCTTTTGATATGGAGCCTTACCATCTAATAGCCTGGTGGCTATTTTTTCATTCTTCTGCCCCCCCCCATCACAGTTTATGACTAAGCAGCTGGGTCCATGAGTAGGGGGAGTGTGTTGGTTCTTTTGTTGACATATCATTGATGCACAAATGCCGTTAAATGTGGCAGAAGCAAAGAGCGCAGATGCTCCTTTCTTGGCCAGTGATGGGTACAGCATCTGCTATCCTGCTTCAGAGGCATGAACCACCTCTCTGGGTTGGCTTTCTGTGAGCACCAAGTCTTCTGTACCATCTGCTATTCCACCCAACTCTCAGCTGAAACATACACATGCAGATGCAGAATCACAAACTGCCAAGCCTTCAGCTATTCATAACCACCAGCGCCTGCATGCCGGCAGTAGTCATGCTTTAATCTGTGCCAAGATTCGGCCCCCAGACTTAGCCAGAACATAGCCCTGGAGCACGTGAAGTAATAAAAAAGGGCCTCTGAGCACAGGCAGAATAAATTCAGCTTAATACAGAATTATAATCTATAATACATATCAGGTACTCACATATCAGGCTTGGGCAGAGGATGTGTCTTGAGGCCTGGCACTTTGAGGCCGAGGGTAAACTAATTCTAAACTTTGCAGCGGAACATGCAAGTGGGAAGTCCTCATTTGCATGTTTTGCTGAAGTCAGCCTTGTCATATGGTGACTATTGTGGTTTAACACAGAAGTGAGTGAACGCTTGGGATTCACCGCCTGGTCTGCAGCACACTTGATGACAGATATTGGGACCAGCTGTCCTAAAGGGCTGTCAATTTCATCAAGGCCCTCAGTCATCCTGGTATTAAATTTCCATCTCTGTGCATTTCCAAAGGCAATAGAAATGTTGGCATTCAACATTCACCCAAAAATTCAAGAGTGGCTGCTATGGTGACTCATCCAAAACAGAGAATCACCCACAGATTATCTTCAAACAATCCAGTTGCAATAGGTCTCATATATGAATCAAGACAACACTTTTCAGCCACTGAGTCCTAGGTCAGTTCCACACTAGAGCTCTCTAGTGTTTGTGGTATTGTTTTTCCACACTCAACTGGAATTACAATTATAACAGGGGTTCCGCACTGGGCTTCATATGCCGCTATTTACCCTGTAATACAACTGCACTATCTGCCCCTATCTGTACTTGAAGCAATGGTACTGTACTTTGCTAGGTCACACTGGATAGGCAAATGCTTCAGTTCTGTAAATTACAGAAAAGTCTGAGATGAGAAAGAAATCCAACTCAAAAAGCACTGGTATGCAACAGGTTGGCAACCACATCATCTGAACTCCATACAAACTGCATTAACCAAAGATAGCAATTCCAAACTAAAACAGGTAGTGTGGGACTTGCCCTTGTCAACTGAGCTGCTCTTTATCTCTTATTATAGTCGGCGAACTCAGGAAGATAGTGGAGGACAGGAAGGCCTGGCGGGATATGGTTTATGGGATCACGAAGGGTCGGACACGACTTAACGACTGAACAACAACATAGTCCTAACACATGTAATATTTTTCTGCTAAACCTTAACTGGCAATTTTGTTGCTGATGCATGAGACAGAACAGACTCCAGGCCACTAAATTTCCCATAACTTTATTGGCTGTGCATGGCCAATTGTACGGATAATTGATTTGTGCTATTAAAATAAAAATTCCAAGACTTGGCAGGAAAAAGGAAGGGGTCATTATCGGCTCACACTACACTTCTGATCCAACGGATGCTGAGACAGTCCTCAAGTCTTGCTACAGAGTGTTAGTAAAACTCAGATATGGGCCAGGATAATTAACACTTTCAAGGAAACTGGTTTCTCATGCCTGATAATTTGACTCTGGGACCAATATTTTCAGGCTGGTGCCACTTGCAGCAATTCCTATTTATTTGCAATTTCATGTCAGTTTTGATTGGACTATCCTACATCCTGGGATACCACACTCGCATCTCACACAGCCTGAGACAGGTCTTCAGAAATAGCTGCAATGCACATTGTGACAAATTCAAAGCCTTTACAACAAGATGATTGTATATTGATTATTATTTTTTAAGCAAAGAACCAAACAGACTGTAAAGACCAATCTGGTTTTCAGAATACTTCTTGGTAACATTCAACTGCCATGAAATTAACTTTCTCTTATTTGTAAAACTATTTTATGCCACCCTTCACGTGTCAGTTTCCCTTCTTAAGAGGAACATCATGCTAAGGATACAATCTATTCCCACCTCTAGCTAGCATATTCCCCATTTAAACAAAAGAGAATGTGCTCCTAAAAATGGGCAGGTATTTGTGCAGTGCCATATAGCAGGGGTTCTTAAACTTTGGTGAACCTTCAAGAAAAAGTCAAACAGCTTAGTAAGAATCAGCACAATTCATTTTAAGCAGATAAAATTAGTGTTCAGAATGAATACATGAAGTTACCTTTTACTGGCAGACCACTGGGCCATGTAGCCTGTCACTGTGTAAACTGACTCTTCAATGTCTGAGATCTTTTCCTAGTCCCCGTCATCCAAGAGCCCATTAAGGATTGAACCTGGCATCTTCTACATGCAAAGTATGTGTTTTACTGCTATGTGGCAGCTATAACCCTAGATATGAATCACAGAAATGTAGACTGGTCAGGCCAACACACCCTTAACAGTTTAGTGAACCGATGTTCTACAAAATTGACCTCTGCGGAGCTGTGCCATTCCTCTCCTTCCTAGAAGGAGAGTCTGCTTCTCCAACATCAAATGTTTTATGGAACATCATATTAATTATGCAGGTGACTCACAAATAATAAACAGTTATTCTCCATTCCCTTAAAAGAAAAAGAAAAAAACTATGTTAGAACAGCTTTCCACTTGTTAGCATGGTTGATATCTATGACCTAGCAGACAATGTCCTTGGAATGATATTGCAATTATCTCCAGACCCAACATAAATCTATCAAGTTCAGAGTTCTTGTGGGAAACAAGGCACTTTTCTTCTTGTGCTTTATTCCCACTAGCATCAGTCTTCATGCCAGTTGCACAACATTATGTCTCCAAACAACGGAAGGGAGGGTAGCTTTGCTACAAGGACACACACACACATACACACACACAAACACAGATCAGGGGGAAGACAGAACTGTTCAGTACTTCAAGCCGAAGTTGGCACAGATGTGTATTCAAGTAGAAGAAAAGGGGAGCACACAGCCTTAAGAGAAGCTACAAATTAAAAAGTGCTACACTATGTCAATTTGAATGCCAATATAATGCAAACCCATAATAGATGCACTACCTGGAGAAGGCTTGCAACAAATAAGTAACAAGAGCACATTACAACATGAAAATTAAGAGATCATACAGAAAAGCCCTAAACCACTAGCTATAAACTACAGTGACACAAAATAGTCATAATCCACATGCAAAACTAATCTGATCTCTACAGATATCTGTTTCTTCTATCAACTCTGGTTCCAATTTACGTTCATTTTTACAAATCTCAGACACCACCCCACGCATTTGCTGAATGGAGGAGGTTGAATTCAGTCTGTTATCAGGGAATAGATTTGTTCTAAAGTGACTGCTTTGAGGGACAGAGGAGCACAAAAGCTCTCTCTGTCATTGCTGATTCCCTGACTTTACGTATTATAAGCAAAGTAATCCTTAGCACTGAGAAAACAACTGGCACAGAGTTCTCTTTACCACAAAGTTAATCCCTGGCATTCAGGTGCCTTTATCACAGTGGAATACAAGAAGGTACGAGTGAATTGGAGTAATCCAGCCACACTGGTGCCAAATTATCTTTGTTTGGGGCAAAGTTTCAAGTGTAAACCATATGGAGAGCAAAGAGTGACATTACCTTGACGTGGCTCATTTCCTGAAGTGGTTCTGCGTTCCCTACAGTACTTGTGAAATCAAACCCTATGCATGGGCAGCCAACTCTTGGCGGGGAGACAGAATAAGTCCTCTACTGCCGAATGAACACTACACTCGGCAGCAACTAGTACTTCAGTCTCAAAAGGAAGTCGTTAGAAGGCCACTTCCTGTTTGAAAAGTCCCCTGGCAGCTGTAGTCATGTTTACAGGTCATCGATACAGAGTAGTGAAATGTCAAAAAGAGTACAGGACAGATACAAGACACCTGCTACATTAACTCCATCAGAAGGAGTTGGAGAGTGCTCATATTTCCACCGCTTTACAAAGGACATGCAGGGACACACAGCATCACCCAGAACAAAGGTCATGAAGCCTGCAACAGGAAAGAGAGGCAGCAGTGTAGCACTCCTTTTGGAAGGAGCACTTGCCACAGTGATGAACACACATACACAATGCTTAAGGATGCCCTCTGACCAATATCAACCACACTATAGAGTCGGGGCACATCATCTCCGGAGTGAACTAGGAATATTCTAAATGCCTCTCAGTCTCGTATCCTGGTTCGTGTCCTGGAGTTTGCAGTAAATAATACATGTCGCATATCAGGAGAACATGGCGTGAAGACTCAACCCTGTCATCCTCCCAAACTGGCAATCTTTCAGAGTACATTACTCAGCAGTGCTTGAAACTCAGGTATGTGTAGTTAAGCACAAAATTAAAGTGAGAAGCAGCCCCCGCCCCATTTTCCATAAAACTGCACCCTCCTGTACAAATTTCAAGCATGTGGCACAGAATGCAGCAGCTGTGCAGGACTGAGAAATTGGCTCATCTAGGATTGGCTCAGTTTAAAAAGTTTTGGAGATATGCATTGCACAGCATGCCTGAATCTTCGGTCTGGTGTCCCTAATCGTGAGGGCGAGGCAGGGAGCACAGCAAGCAGTCACTGAGCAGCATCAGCTATCTGAACAATGGCAGAAGGTAGAGCTGATCAAGTCTCACCATACTTGCTTTAGGAGATACTATGAAATAGCAAAGAGATCTTTCATACATTCCTGAAAGCTTTAGGTAATATTTCTGTTTTATGCCTTTTTGTCCCTTTTCTTCCATCCATGATTTTTTTTCCTTCCAGTCTCCTCCCTTTTCCACCTTTACTTTCTTTCAGTCCCGCTATCTTCTCCAGCAACTGCCTTTTTACAAGAGAATATGACTGAAGCATGGTGGCCTCGCATCAGCTATAATTAGTCTTCTAGAAATAATGAATATCCCTTTCTAGAAAGAGAATACAGGGCTCATTACACTCATTATGACTGTGCTAAACAAACGCAAACAAACACACAAGAA
Source organism: Plestiodon gilberti rubricaudatus (assembly GCA_026170595.1). NCBI lineage: Eukaryota > Metazoa > Chordata > Lepidosauria > Squamata > Scincidae > Plestiodon > Plestiodon gilberti. The sequence goes on along the minus strand of JANXHW010000001.1, from coordinate 256,813,878 downwards.
GAGAGGCTGTCCCACAGGCAATGAAACAACCGATGTCCAGGAGCAAAGCCAAGATCTCATGTGCAAGACAGACAACAGAAAAATAGCTCTACATTTGGGAAGCTGAGTTCCAACTCCCACTGAACACAAATGTCCGATATTAGTGTACAACACACACACAGTATTTATATACCGCCTTTCTCGGTCATTGGATTTCTCCTCCGACTTTAATCCAAGGCGGTGTACATGGGCAGGCTGTCCTAACCCCCCTTGGGGTTTTTTACAATATATATAAATGTCCAATCTTTCATGAATGGCTACTTTCCAGGTGGTATCCTTTTTACAGTCTGACAATTCTGCTGACTGGCGCCTCCCACACTCGACCGACGCAGCTGGAAGCTCTTATCTCTCCTCCTGGAGGCTTTCACAGCTTTTTGCCAGCGGCGTGTCTCGAACTTATCAAGTTCACCGGTCTTCGGGCTTTGAAGGTGGCAGCTTTCCCAACTAAGCCAGCCAAACAGGCAACAGCTACAGAAGTGCAATATGTCTGGGACTTTCATGTAAGCCGAAATAAAACAGATCTCAACTTACGAGTTCAACTGCAAATTCATGATGAGCAAGGTTAAGCAAATTACACAAATGCTCCTGGATCATCTATTCATCTCTCATAAAAGTAACAGCCCTTTTCAGTGGTGCTAGCTTCCAGGTAAGTGGATATCAGATTCCAGCCTTAATTAGTGTTATCATATATATAAATATACCTTTCAGCATCAGATGTGGCAATGGTTTATTCCAAATTGCACTGCTAGGTCAGATAACCTATTCTAATTGCAAAACAGCAATTGTATAGGTAGGGAAGATGGAAATGATAGGCAGCAGGTAATGAAAGTGAATTGGGAATTAGATACATGAAAGGGATGTGAATAGAGAGCTGTGAAGAAGGTTCTTCATGTAGAATTGAATGCTACTCCAGCTTCCTTTAGCTGTACAAACTCAGCCAGGACTACATAACTCTGTTCTGGAAGATACATTCTGTTAAGACAACCCAAAGTCTTGCTCCGAAAGAAGCTGAACTATGTGGTCTGTATAAATTATGCAAATTAGGCCAATTTAGTTATCTTTTTTAATCCATTATTTTTCTTCTGGCAGTAATGGAAATGGCAAAACAGAGGTCTCAATAAGAGAGTATGTATCAGGAAATTAGACAGCTGCCTTGAAAACCATGATTTGAGGGTAGAGTAATAGCTTCACAGCCCTATCCTATGCAGGATTGGGCTATTGCACAGAAGCATTTGTGACAGCGGAACACCGGCAGTGATGGTGCGCACCAGATCCTATCCCCTCTTTTCGCAGCCTCCCCACCCCTTTCTTCTTCTACAGAGCTGGTGCAGGTTCGAGGAAACCCATTGTGGAGCAGGAGGCTTACATAATATAATTCCCCCCTATCTGCCCCCACTCCAGCTGGACACAAGCACGCTCCATTTTCGTGCAGCTGCACCAGCAGGATAGGATTGCAAACCAGTTCTTAATTACTCAAATATTGCAGCTTATTGTGATGTGCCAATAGCAATGTGCATACTGACAAGGCCAGAGTTTTATAACCTTCTACAGGGTAACTAACCTGGCTTCACATTTATAAAAGCAGGAAGTGCCTCTATATTGCCTCAGAGATTTGCAACATCCCCAAGCAAAAACAAAATACTTCGAGAGACAGCATCATTACGCCTCTCCCATACACCTTTGTAATTAAGTCACCACAGGACTAATCATTCTGTATTCAGTCTCTCAAGAAACCTAGATTCTTTTTTTTTTTAATCCTCATTTTCAGGTATGTGCACAGAGGGCCACATCTCAGGGCAGTGGTGGCCAACCTTTCAACATGAATGCTGGCCCTTTAAATGGTTGCATAGGTGAGGGCATTTCAGCAGGTGCAGCTGCTTTAGCAGCACCATCAGCACTTGCAGCTGCCAAGATTCTGTCTTCTACACAACTCTTAAGAACACAGTAGCCCCAATGGTGGAAGGTTGGCCACCCCTGTCTCAGGGAATACTCAAAACTAGGAATGATAAAAAACTGATTTTTTTAAACCCTTGCCCAAATAGAGTCAATTGACTAGACAAAGAGGAAAAAACAACATTTTCATCTTCTAAAATCCCAAATACCATGTATTGAGGTCAATTGCCCTGTGGTGTTTCATGCCACCGCCTCTGCTAATTTTCTGTAAAATTGCAGTATATACTCTGACAGTGTTTGGGTCATTTTTACTCCAGTGGGAAACTGAAATTAACACACCCCTTGTTTCATGTTTGTATGTACAATAAAATACCACTATTATTGGCCCTATTATTTTTGTGACTGCTTTACTCCTGAACTGCTGGAGGAAAATACTTAATGAAGGGTTATTTTTTCCCCCTTTGTAGCTGGTGTCATGCTCAAGGCAACCTCCTAAGTTTGCTATTTTTACAACTTACTTCAGGTATTGTTGACCCCAAAACCACATTAGTAAGATACACTTTTTATTTGGGTGAGGGTAGAATTTTTTTTTAATGTTTTTAAAATGTCAAATTTAAATCAGATTTTTTCTTCATTAATTTTAAGTAGCTTTTATAAAAAGGTTCAATTTCATTTTAAACCAGGTTAATACAAACATGGTAAAGCATATCAACCTTTTAAAATGAAATCCATGAATTCTCTCTCACACACACACTCATATCGCAACCTTTTAAAATGAAATCCATGAATTCTCTCTCACACACACACTCATATCGCAACCCTATATATGTCTACTCAGAAGTAAGCCCCAGTGTGTCCCAGGAAAGTGTGAATAGGATTGCGGCCTTACTTAAACTTGTTTTTCTACGTAAAAGAACAAACCATGGGGCAATGTATCTGATTTCAGAGGTCAAGCATTACAATTGGGATACAACTGGTAATGTAAATATTTTTGACTGTTAGGGCCCAATCCTCTGCCAGGAATGCAGCGCCGCCGCTGGAGTGAGCACTGCAGGGGGGAGGGCTACCAGACTGCACAGGAAAAGTAAAAAATTATTTTTAGCTATCTCTCCATAGGCTGCCTGGCCATCGTTGAGTTTCTTCGGACCTTTATGGCACAAGTTAAGCAAAGTCCCAATGACACCAAAGGGAAAGAGCAAGTCCATGCTTTACTCTCTCACAGAAATCAACAGGAGTCCAGCATGCTTAACTTGGGCCGAGTTGTGCTCTTTCCATCTTGTGCTAAAAGTCTATTCAATATTATTGTTACCTTCTAGAGACCAAGTTAAACTTGTTCACCCAAGTTTTAATAGTAATTAACTCTTTTTATATCATCAGCACTGCTGCTCTATTTGTTTTGCTTTTAGGTTTTTTGACTGTTATTTAAGTTGCAAATTGCCTTGAAGACTTACAAGTGTGGAAAGGTGGGATATACATGCTTAAATGAATAAAAAACACACACAATATTTTGCATTTATGTAGTACTACAGAAGTACTTCGTCACAGAATTCTCTCAACAGCCCCGTAAGGTAGGCCAGTGTCTTTTCCCCTTATATTGCAGAAGTGGAGCTGAGGCAGATAGTGACTTGCATAAGGTCACCTAACAAGCTTGTGGGTGAGGTGAGACTTGAGCTGGTGAACTCCTAAATTATAGCTCATTCTCCTAGGGCCAAACATTACATTAATGCAATTATGGTATGTTAATAACATGATTAGTCTTGGCACGCTTGATGTTTCTTCTCTAAATAGCAGCTTCAAGGGGCCCAGTCTGGATTGGGACCGTGATTGAGGCAAAGGCTACAGCCCCAGTTCAGGTTAGGGGCTAGGATTCAGCAGCAACAACCGAACCCACCCCCTTCCCTGGCCCAATCCACCTTTCCCCCGCTCTGCCCTGTCCTGCCTCCCCTGCTGTCTTACCTGCTTCGACGGGTGGTCAGCAATCCCCCAATGCATGAGAGAAGGCTCCAGCCTTCCCACCGGCTACTTCATGCACAGCCAGAATGTTTTTACAACTGCCATAAGGCAGGTAGCACTGGCAGAACGCTTGTTCTGGCAATGTGTAGTTTGATCCTGACCTACAATGCTACACCAGCTCTCTTCTGCCCAGCAGTTATCAGTTCCAGTCAGGAAAGTTCTGGGCATTTAGTCAATTAGGAAGTGGCACTGTATTTCTTAGTGCCCTTGCATGTGTACAAAGACAAGAGCCAAAGAAAAAGCCATCAATTGCCTCCCCTGCCTTATCTCTAGGTTGATAAGACATTCTGGACTATGCACCTACATTAAATAAAGGCTCTATTTAGTTGCAACCAATTATTATGAATTCAACAGGAACATTGATTAAATTCAATGGTTTAAATTAATTGATTCAAGCCAAGGCAACTTACCTTGCTCAAGGTTCTTAAAAAAAGTCGTCAGAATAAAATATAGTAGGAATAAAACTGTAAGTACATCTATAATCATTGTCAGATCTGAGGCTCACACAAACTGGTAAGCATATATTATAGCAGTATGGGCAAGCATCTTAAAGTCATACATGTTTGGTCAATGATTATGCATATCATGACGACTATGAGAGGCCGAAGCAAGGGGCTAGAGGGCATCTGTGCATTTATAACACACATACACCCCACCAACACCTGCTACTGCTGCTGCTGCTACAGAAACCAACATACTATATCCCAAACATCCATGTGGATTTTGAATGAAAGAGCACATACCAGGAAAAGCCAGTTTGTGAAGGAGTTAAAAGACTTCAAGCTCCACTTCTCTAAATGCAGTTTGATCAGGTAAAAATCAACAAATATAAATCAGGCACAAACATGCCACACTGCCCATCTCTGGGTTTCCATGCCCCTCCTCAAGTGGACATAGGTATTTGAATATTTTGTCACTGAAAGAGTTGAGCCTCTGTTAACCCATGAAGTGGAACAACCAGAGGCTCCAAAGTTCTGCAGAAGCATTGCTTTGGAAACCACATCTCCAAATCTTGCTCCATTTGTCAGTCTTTGCTAAATAAGCAGTGAATCCTAGATGTGGGATCGTTCCCACCTTTGCATCTGCATAGCATACACACCCAAAGCACCAGGGATCACTTCAATTAGGGCACACCCCGGTCTTCCTCAGACACACTTCTGACTCACTGTTGTACAGTGTAGTAGTCATTCTTCTACCACAGAAGAATTCTTCAACTACCCACCAAGACAACAGCTTAGGGTTACAAAGTCATCAGAATCCTTCCATTTACAGAGCCATCAACTTTGTTGTCAAAAAGCTTATAGCAACATTTAATCATAAATAATAACTGAATTTTGTACACTAAAATTTTGTAAATATTACTTTCATCTACCTATTAATAAAAGCCAGTTCCCAACATTTGTTCCCACTTTCCCATTGTTCTGTCATAGTCTAGCATAACTGAGAAACAGAATTCAGATTGGGACTGGGGTAGAGAAGCAAGCTTGATTCTTACAGTCTGCAGTCATCAGGGTCTGTAAGAAAGATGGTTAATCCATCCTCCCCAATGGCACCCTTGACTACATGCATTTACTGTTCCCCATATAAATGGAACAGCTGCCATTCATTCCTATGGGGAAAAATAGGGGGGGAACCATGGGTACTACCCTGAGCTCCTTGGAGGAAGTGTAGGACACAAATGTAATAGACATTTTTTTTTGGGGGGGGGGAATCTGCCCACCTCACTGAGGTGTATGTATACACTGAGGCATATGAGGCCAATGTACTCAGTGCTACTACCCTTACCTTCCAATATCCAAGACCTGGAATCAATCAGGAATGAAAGGAAGGAATATCCTTACTCTCCAATATCCAAGACCTGGGTTCAGGAATGAAAGGAAGGAGGCCATGTAAGCAATGGCTCCATGATGGATGGAAGGGTGTGGAATGAGGGAGGGGCAGTAAAGGTTAGGGAAAGGACTGAAATCTCCATCCCTCCTGTCAAGCTTGTTGGGCCTTAAACAAGCCCCTCCCTCCCAATTTGTGGTAGTATAATAAAATGCCATTTTGTTTTTCCAACTGGAGGTCTTCATCTATTTATCATCCTCTTAATTTCCAGGCTTTGACTTAGAGTCAGTAAATACATTACTGTACAGTGCAAAGAAGCAGGGAAAGAGAATCACAAATGAGTTGTGTATCTACTTTCCCTACTTTAGTTATTTAACATATGAATCAGGACCTTACAAACCTCACCTGTAGCTCATAGTTTCACCACAGGTAATATCCATATGTCCCAACTGCATATTACAGCATAAGGGTGGTGCACTTGCATTTCCATTCCCCCCACCCATAAGGAACAATGGTTTTATGTAACATAATGAGCTCTGAACAACCTTGAGATGGGGTAGGTGACACCCCATTGTTAAGAAATCTGACTCACACAGAGGTTAAGCTGGGGTTAAACACCTGCTTTAAATAGCCAAGCACAGCACCATTTCAATAGCGTGGGGTAAAGGCCAGCAAGGAATATATTTGCAAGTTAGAATACAGCCTGCTGAAACAATGGTAATTTGAATAGCAGAATGTGAAAAGTTACTGAATCTAATGCTGGGACAGGGAATAGCCTACGATCTATTCAATCCATGCAAACAGGAAGGATACTGCACCATAAATCAATACGGGGGAATAAGCAAACAAAGATGTTCCGTAGCCCATTTGCACCACAGAACAGGTGCTAGAGAGACAGCTTGGGAGAACAAAGGTCTGTTTACTCCAGTCAGACTTTTCCCTCCCATCTCTGCTGCCCTGCCAATGCACCTCTCACTCCTGACCTGAAGAAACTCTACAGGGACCAGGAGAGAAATGCCTTTTCTGAAACCCTAAGCTGCCAACTACGATATGGACAACTGCCCAGCTAGTAAAAATGACTCCACACAGTCAATTTGCTTCACTGAACAGGCACTTTGGCGGCTTTGTTTCTTAAGACGGTGGCTCAGACCTGATCAAAACCTGGCCTGTTTTTAGCAGGCTTTTGGCAAAGGCAAATCTATATGGCTCATTCCTGTGCCCCCAAGAGAGGTGGCTTGTTGGCACATAAAGAGGCCAATTTCCTACTCAGCAGCCCACCACACTCTTACTGATACAACTAGCCAACCCACCTCTTTGCATGTACTCACCTAGAGTAGGAGGCAATCCTAAAAGGAGCTGCCCTCACTATAGAGCTTCTTGGACTGCCACAGTGTGGGTGAGACAACGACAACCAAAGGTCCTGCCTTCACCCTGTCAAGCCAACATTGCAGCAACTGTAATCTTCAGAACAAGAGCCTGACAAAAGCAACAATCAGAGTCCATAAGGTTTCATCCTGTGGCTTTGGAAGTCTATCTGTCTGCATCTCAGCAGCTAAGGCTCCAAGCAGCCGAAATGGATGGAGCGCACAGGAGGCATTTGGGGCATGAATTATTCATTCCCTTGTTCAGCTGCCAATACATCTACATTCTTCGAGGTCCGCATGGTGTTCTACTTTTGTTTTAACAGTAATGGAAGACATCTGGCTTTCCTTTGATGGTCCTGGAGGGCAAACGATAAGCAGCACTTGCTCCACTCATAGCAACAGCAGTGGACATCAGAGCGATAGCCCAAGATTGCTTTCTTAACTGTGATCCCTGCTGCACCAATCAGCATATTTGGATGTATCCTAGGATCTCAGAATGACAGCAGCATTCCTAGCAGCTTCCACTGACATTTGGTTTTCCTAAAACTGGTCAAATGCTAGCCCAGACCTTTCAAGTTTGAGGGATCAATGCAAACCCCTTTGCGAAACACAGCAAATTCATTTTGGAGCCCTCAGCAGAACCTTGCATTCCAGAGACAAGGCAACTCACACAACACAATGCCTTTCCACATTAACCAGGACACCACACCCAATTCTCAGCCAGCGACTAGGGTGCTGGACTAGGGAGACCCAGCTTTAAATCTCCACTCAGCCATGAAATTCGCCTTGGACCATCCAACTTACCTCACAGAACTGTTGTGAGGATAAAAGGGGAGGGGGAAACCATGTACATTGTCATGAAGACTACCTCGAGAAAGGGCAGGACAAAAATCTCACAAGCTACTTCCTTGCTAAAACCATTACTGTACTGACACACAGTTGCTCCTTGATGAATATGAAGTAGCAATCTATTTAATGGGCTAGTCTAGTGCCTTGAAACACACTATGGTGCATAGCTTCCCCAATTTAGAAAACCCATTCATGTCTGCCTATCCCACACTGTAATGTTGTGTTGCCTGCTCAGTAGAGACAAAAACCACCTCAATGCATGGAGGGGGCACTGCATTTCTACCATAATGCACACTGAAGTGGCATTGTCTCATATACTTTGATCTTGGTTGTGGTACACTTACTCAAAAAGTTGACCATCACTGCTTGAGTGAAACCCCTAAAATAAGGGAAATCAGAGTTGATGGGGCCAGCTTATCAGGGAGAGAAGCTAACTAGCAAACAGAGGAGAAAGGGCCTATGTGTTCTTGCTTATTTGGGATACAGTATTTACCCGGGTACGCCCTAAAAAACACATGAGGCATGATATGGATAAAAAGGGTCACTTTATTGAGAATACAGGAAAGCAAGATCACAGGTAAAAGAGGAGATCTACAGGCTGGGGTCAGGGTGTTACACGCGCACGTGAGAAGGCGCTGACACGGGCATACATCCTAAGGACTGCCCCGGGCGGAGTTACAACCCGGACTCCGAGCCGTCACCCCTCGCCTGAGGAAGCCGACTCATCCACGCCGACCCCTGCGGGTCAGGGCAGCAGGAACCGCTGCACCTCCCCAAGCCGGCGAGCCCAAGGGAAGCTCACGTGATCCCAGCCAAGGGCCCCCCCCCACCGGTCCCCATGCCGGAGAGCAAAGGGGAGATGGATGGTGGGGGGTGCGTCCCTCGACCTTGCTGCCCTCGGGTTCACTCCCTCAACCCTGCTTTCAGCCTTCTTACCCATGACCCCCAGCCAGTTAGTGACCGGTTAGAAAAGAGATCATTGTACCCAATACAGTCTGAGGCAGGCGAAAAAACTACACACCCAGGCCAATCGGGAGTGCAGAAAAATTCCTACCCGGCCCCCAAACGGGCGACCAGCATAGCCCAGACTGTACCCTAGGGAGGGTGGGTGGGTTAACCGTTGCTGCGCTCAGGTGAGAATGGGAAGAGTGGGGCACGGAGCCAACCCAAAGGTACGGCTCCACCCCCCTCTCCCCATAGAAACATGATAGGGGGCGTCATCATCGCCCCCTCCCCTCTCCTGTGTTTCCCGGACAACCGGGTAAACGACGAGCATCTCCCAAGGGGCTGCTCGGCCTTCTCTCAGGACGTCTGCAAAGTGCAAGTACAGAACATTCAGGTAACAGCCCAATGCAGTTCTGACCTGAGACTGCAGTTACGTTATGCTAATGTTGTGGTGTGTACAAGTACCTTTACACATTAATTATCTAGGATGAAACTAATCAGAAGAAAGAAGAGCGTCTCAGTGTTTTGGAGAACGGTGCAATAGCAAAACTCCAGAAACAAAGAGAATCTTCTGGGAACCAACTATTAAAAATAAACCCTACTGGGGAACGAGGCATCATGGGAGAGGAGATTTTGAATTGATGCAAGTTTTATATTATAGCATAGGAGTTCAGTATATACAATACAATTGTTCCTGGAGACCTACACAACAAGAGCCGACATGACAAGACACGACATGGATCACAGACTGTTCCTAGTCCCATTAGATTCAGTAACTTTTCATGTTTTGCTGTTCAAATTACCATTGATCGAAGAGGTTATACTCTGGCTTGCAAGACAATGTTTTTTTTATGGATGAACTTCAGTTGGTAAATAGTTTTTATTTCTATCCATTTCTAACCTGCCTCATTTTAAGGGCCTGGGATGTGTGTGTTGAGTAACACTTTGCTAACACTATACTAAATCAGCTATCCAACAAAAAATGTAAAATGAAATAACTATTAAAATGAAACACTGTAAAGAAAAACATACTAGTAAGGCATAGTGCATTACAATGAGTTGGACCCAAAGAACTAACAGCCACATCAGCATTTGCTATTTTGCAAATGCTTACACAAGAATTCATGCAGTGTTAATAGGTAGGTTTAACAATTCCACTTGTGCAAGAAGTTGCATAAACTGTTGCACAAGTGGAAAAGCAATTTAGATTTACAGCCAATCCTATGTATGACTACTCAGAAGCAAGTCCCATTGTGTTCAGTGCTGTTTACTCTCAGGAAAGTGTGTTTAAGACTACAGCTTTATTTTCATTTTTCTCACGCACTAGCCTAACACAAGATATAAAGCAGTCCTTCCACAAGCTGGAGGCACATTCTGCTTGCAGAAGAATACTGTGGAGCCAACCTAATGAATTTTGTATCTTTCCCCACAAAAAAAGATTTGGGGGAGGTAGAGTTGAGCAGGTGTTTGAACTTCAAACAAAGAATTATGTGGTAAATGAATGTCTGATTGCTCAGTGTTCAACAGAACTACTTGACTATAAACAAATGCAATGCCATACAGACTATGCGAAATTTGAACTAGGTATCCACAATGCCATAGGTGATGCCTATGAAAATAATGCCATCAGCAAGGGGATCTGTCTGGCCTATGCAGCAAAGTACAGTATTTGATGACTAGCCCAAATGAGTCTTTTACTTTTAAAATGCAAATATACTGGTACTTTTGAATAGTCCCATTGACTTCTATGAGACCTGCTTCATCTGGGCTTCAGAAGAGAGTGTCTCCCAAGTGACTTACCAATGTTCTTATACATACAACTTCCAACTAAAATATGCAGCTAGAAGTGTACTATTTTTGCACCAAGGTCCTGCACTCTCTCTACCTCCTGAAATGTGAGCACTGTCACAGTGCAATTCATCACTAGCTATTTTTTTTTAACTTTTTGGCTGTTGGAAAAGGATTATTGAACAGTACAGCAATGACCAGACTGCTGAACAGCCACCACTCTTAAGTGACTAGCAAAGCCTAACCTCATTTCACAACTTACTTTTCTCCAAACACAAATTTATGGCACAATTCTATCCGGCCGCTAGGCCGCCATAGGACGACTGCGCCGGCCCAGGACTGTTGCAAAAGCTGCCATAAGGTAGCTGCGCCAGCCTCTGCGAGCCAGATCCCAATGGTGTGCAGTGCAGGTAAGCCGCAACTGGGCTGCATGGCACAAGGAGGACGTTTTGGGGTGTTCCAGGGGCAGTTTGGGGTGGGGGATCAGGCCTCAGAGGGGGGTGGGATCGGCAGCAGCAGTGTACGCCGTATCCTATCCTCCTCTCAGGCCTGTTTCACCTGACACAGGCAGCCTTCATTTGCGTTGCCGAAATAGCAGGCGCAGATAAAAAAAAAACCGTTGCGGGGACTGGGTCTTTATCCGGAGGAGACTTCCAACCCCACCCACTCTGCTCAGGATGCAGCTTTGCTGACGCCGGCATAGCTGGATCACTGAGCAGAGCGTAGGATAGGATTGGGCTGCCCATCTTCAGGTTAGGTCCCCTGTAGAATGTGGCTACTGTACACTATGCAAGGGAATGCTAGGTTAAAGGGCTTGGGACCTCTATATATGCATCCTGAACAATACAATGAATATGTATAAACAGAACATAATCAATATAGATCTAGCTTTTCCTAAGGTGACCTTTTGTATTACTAAATATTCTTTGTCATTCTACTTACTGATCAATTTTATATTTCACATTTTGGTTCTTATCCATTTGGCCATTGATCAGCCACTAATTTGGGTTACTAACAGGAACAGGACAACCTATAAACATTAAATATATATATATATTTTAAACATAGTTTCATGCAACTTCATCTTGTTCAATCCCAGCGTCTTTTAAACTCCAGTTCCTGGTAACAACATTTTAATAGTCAGCATCCCTTTCAGAATATAAGTAACAACAGAAGGCATGTCTCCTATACCCAGCAACAAAAGTGTCTGTTCTCATAAAACCCACCCACACCAGCTCACATCGAGGTTTAGGAGCAGAAAACAAAATCAATCAGTAAAACTCCTCTTGATCCAATAGGGATTGAGGTCAGGACACAGTTGCTTAGCAATTTAGCAGATTAACATTTTCCAACTGTCACATACTCTGTGGAGGGCAGTGGACTGTTTACTGGGTCACTTCAGTTCTATTCCTAGTTCTTCTACTGTTTTACCATTTTATTCTGGAATGGGTCATTGAGTTGCTTTTACTTTACTAACAGCCCAATCCTATCCAACTTTCTAGCACACTGCATCTTGCGGTGAGGGGGCAGTCATGGAGGCCTCCTCCAGGTAAGGGAACTTCAAGGTAAGGGAACCTCTGTTCCCTTACCTCAGGGCTGCATCAGCACTGGAAAGTTGGTTAGGATTGGGCTGCGAGTCATCTGTAAAATGGGCGTGAAGTTTCGATTATATATTTAATAACTGTTACAGCTCAGCAGTAGTTATATAAAATAAAAGCAGAGATGCAAAGCTATTGGGCCACCTAAAAGGGGGTGACTATTAGATGAAATACACATAATTATCAATAGGATCATGTGCAGCCATTTTTATATTCTGAAATATAAAACTTCAGCAGGTGCAGAACGCAGCAAAAAGGCTGCTAAATGGAGTTGGTCCACCATGTAATACCATTACTGCTCCAGTAGCACTGGCTACCAATGTGTTTCCAGGCTCCACTCAAGGTACTAGTTATTACCTTTAAAGCTCTAAACAACTTGGGCCCAAAGAACCTACTCCTCCTGTTCATCTGGAGAGGCCCTCCTGTGTGCCCCATTAATCTCTAAGGTGCAATTGATGTGCACATGGCTTTCTCTGTGGCAGCGCTAAGGGCTTCAAACTCCTTGCCTCAAGAGAGCCATCCGAAGATCCCTCTGCACTGTTTTTGCTACTGGCTGAAGACATTTTTATTGAAGGCAGCTTCTAATTGGCCTGATATCTCTGAAGTTTTACCTAATGGTCTTTATCTTTTTTATTATTATATTAGGGTTTCGGGGGGTAGGAGTGTGGTCACTCTACATGTAGAAAAAATGGGGTAAAATGTTTTAAATAAATAAATCCTCACTTACCAAAATGATACTGCAACGTATTCTCTACTACATTTGGTTGTTCAAATTGCAAATTAGCAATCTGACCCTTCACTTGGTTCAGTTACAATGAAAGGCCTTGAAGAGCTTCCTGCTCTGGCATTGCGGAGACTTTCTGTGCTCCTTGCTAGCAAAGAGCTAGAAACCTGGAGTTTCTGCTTCCTCTTACTAACAGTTGGAGACTTTAGGTTTTTTTGGTGGGGGGAGGAGGAGCCCAATTCATCATTTGTGAACAGCAGGGTTCATCAAAGCCAAGACAGACTGGGATATCAACTTATGGAAGGAATACCACATTTGCAACTTTTACAGCACAATCCTGCGTAACTATACACCGGTGGAGCATATGCTCTGCCAGCGTGTTGCAAAAGTGCTGTAAACGTAAAGTACTTTCACGGCACCCGGAAAGTAAGTGGCGCTGGCGCCAGCGCCACTTATTAGGCTCGGCGCCCATGACCCGTGCCAGCCGACCCAGGTAAGTCCTGCACCAGTCAGCGCAGGGGCATGGGGAGGGCGGGCAGGGGCTGCGAGAGAGGGGACCATTGGCTGGCCTGGGAGGGGCCGGGGATATTGGTACTGAGTTGCGCCAATATCCTAAGCCCCTTTCCAGCCCTGGTCGACCTTATACGATCTCCCCGGATGCACGCCAGCTTCAGAGCTGGCGTGCATCAGAGGAGGCCCATTGCGGCCCATGCGGCTTACACCAGGGAAAGGGAACGAATGTCCCCTTCCCCCAAGGAGAGCCCAGGCCGTGCAGGTGCAGGCCGCAATGGGCTTAGGATACAGCAGCTGGCCGCTTAAAGTTACACAGCGTTGGGCTGCCCCACTCTGTCCATTGGGCCAATGAAATAACATTTACATAATATTACAACACAGTAGGTAGAAAAAATATATCCTCTCCCACCAAACATAAGTTAAACGTCTCCACTATAAATCATCTACTTAAACACAAGCCTATATACTGTACATAGGCTTCTTGAGAGAAACTGGGAACATCATAGAAGACCAAGAAAATACAAGCTGTCATGAACTGAGAACAAGACACAGATCGATTTCAAGCAAAATGGGAATAAACTTCTGTACTGCCTTGAGCTGAGCCACACTTACACTACAAAAGAATCTAGAGCACAGGCTGCAATGAGTTACTGCAGCTATTTTATAGCAAGATAGACTGGAGGACTTATTCAGATATACATATCCCCCTCCCTCCCAGGAATACTCAACTTTCCACTGCCACTGATGAAACAAAATATAAAAAGACAATAGTTTCCAGAGGTGCTTCAACCTAGATAGGAAATGTTGACAGACTGGAAGAACACAGTTACAGTACTTTATTAACATTAGTGTTTCTCATACGTTTTCCTTGTACAGTCATCTCATTATAGGAGTTAGAACTTTTATTTTTAGCTCTGTCTTTTGTTACCTTCTTGGCAGGTGCATTCCTTAAACCGCCCTGAAGAGTAACTATTAGCTAGACCTCTCTCTCACTCACTCACTCACACACTCACACACACAATTTCTAGCCGATACTTGATTTGGGCCAAAATCACTAACTTGAGAGGGATCAAACTGCAAGGACAGAGTGTCAAATTCTAGTTCAAGTCTTAACATTTAACTCTGTATTAATGAGCACAAATTCTCAAGTATTATGCAACAAAGGGAAGATAACACGATAGTGAAGGGGCTTAATGGATGAGCTTCTCTTTATAGTCTAATCCATCTTTTATATAGAGCTTGAAGACAAGATTGCATCTGGAGAGGATTTAATAGGAAGGGTTGCCCCAAACTTCTGCTCTAGATTTTAATTAATTCTATGGCAGCGGTCAAAGCACAGGATGACATAGTTCCTTTCTTTCTTCCTCTCCGACATAAATCCATTTCAATCCTCCTAGGAGTTATGTGTCAAGAGAACTTTCAAAGCAACATGCTTGCACTTTAATCTAAAACTGTTATGAATGAGCACTCAACGTGAAAAATAGTACACAACTTCCAAGTTAGATTTCCCCCCCCCCCCCCCAGTTTGTGATTTTGACACACATTACAGGTATGGCACTGACAAAAGTAAACACTCTTAACAAATCACATTGTGGCATCATTATTTCTAATTAGCACATACACAAGCATCTGTTCCTAATGAACCAATGCATCACTAGATTTTGGCTTTCTTTCTCAGCCACTGCCAGAAAGAGTTACTACCTAGTTGTTTCAGTTACAAATATCACTATAAAAAATAAAGTAGCCTTTAAAAGGAGTTACACCACACATAGTATTAAAGTGAAGTCTTTGATTTATTATTTCTCTGTTAAATTACAAAGTTGTTAAGCTTGAAACAAGAGACTACTTTAGAACCATAACCATAGCAACCATTTCCTAAAATCCAAGGATCTTTCATAATCCAAAGAGCCCAATCCTATCCTTCCTCCCCACCACCCGCCAATGCAGCAGCGCCCAAAAAGCTAAGGCTGCATCCTGTGCGGGGGCAGTTGCAGAGGTCTCCTCTGGGTAAGGGAACAATCGTTTCCTTACCCAGGGGAAAGCCTCCATGGCGCAGGTCCGTGTAGACCCACGCCATGCAATTCGTTCCAGGAAGGGGTTAGAATTTGGCTGCTGCCGCTGAACCTTCCCCCTTACCAGACCCGATCCACCTATGCCCCGCCCCATTCTACCCTCCTCAGTCCCCTCCCACTTACCTCCACCACCTTACCTTCAGCAGCAGACAGCTCCAGATCTGCTGGCACTGGTGGGAAGGCTCCAGCCTTTCCACCAGCATCTCCAGCAGGACACTGAGTAGCATGCTGCTGGGTCACATTTTGCAACTGGTGCCGACTGCTTTACGGCAGTCAGCGCCAGCGGAAGAGGCCAGCTCAGGTAGGATTGGGCCATAAGTCATCATGACCGAGATGTCAGCTTATAGTTTCCTCTTCATACTGGGACTCCAGAGTTATTAAGTACAAAAACAAGTGGTGGTAGCAAGAGCAACAAATGCATGCCTGAAATCTGCAGGAGAAGATGGGACCATTCTACATAGCACTTTTGAATATCTTTCAGTGAATTTGGCTCCAAAGCTAAAAACAAAAAAAACCAAACACATTTTCCTATTCATGGGTATATAATATTTCTTGATGGAACTCTGCTACAACCGAGGTGTATTTTGGTTCATATGCACATGCGTGTATTTAGCTGTGCTTTGTGACAGTTTACAAACAGGTTTCAGGGTATTCCCTACACAAAAGGAACTGTACGACATTTGCAGTGGCTCTGAGAGTTTACCTCAACAGAAGTGTCCTTCCCACTGTCTGTGTGGAGTTTGAATGTTCTCCCAATGTCTGTGTGGGTTCTCTCTGGCCTGGAAAGGTCACATTTATTTCAATTTATTTATTATGTTTTATAATAAATAAATGTATTATATTATGTTTTATAGTTATTTATTTATTATGTTTTATAGTAGAAGTGTTTTGGGTCTTTAGAAGTTTGGTGATGTTTTTGTGACTAGAAATATGCCGTAAATTCTTGTTTACATATATCAATTAGCCTATGGTAAAACTGGTTTGGTTATAAGTTTCGCTTAAAGTTGCAGTTTCCAAGAACCTATCGACAACTTTAACAGCGAAATCATCTCTAAGCTTAGAGTGGCAGAGCACATGTTCCGCTGCTCTAAGCCGTTGCAAGCCGTCGCAAATGTGCCATAAAGCACGTTTGCGACGACTCTAGAGTAAGGGCCGCCAGCGCGGAGGCCAACAACCCTCACTCTGCCACCCTCTGGAGCCAGCACCCACCAGTGGAGGTAGGTCCTGCACGGGGGGACGGCGGAACAGGGAGGCCAGGGGGTGACCATTGGCCAGCCCAGGCCAGGAGAGGGCAGGGATATCAGCAGCGAGCTCCGCCGATATCCTCAGCCCGTTCCCAGGCCTGCTCAGCCTTACTCCCCCACTTCGGATGCACGTCAGCTTCATAGCTGGTGTACATCTAAAGGAGGCCCCGGCCGGCTTGCACCCGGGGAAGGCGACGAAGTCTCCTGAGCGAGCAAGCGAACGAACCAGGTGCTCCTGGGCTACTCCGGGGCAGCCCAGGAACAGGATAGGATACAGCAGCCAGCCCTTTAGGCTGGCTGTGTATCCTTACACAGGATTGTGCTGTAAGTGAGGACTTGCTGCATACTGTATGTTAGGGTTTGGGGAGGGGTGTGTTTTTGATTGGGGATTCAATCATGTGAGCCCCATCTGCACTCTGAAGTGGTACAGCCCAGGTACAGATTTACCACCTCATCTGTGAGAACTAGCTACGAGACAACAGCAAAACTTTGGGGAAAATAATAAGCATTTTCCCCTTCACGTCCTTCTTGTGTACTGTTATATAGGAAACTCATTTCCTATGTTCCCGTACTAACAACAGCGGTGGTGTGACAACAGCAATTCATTAAGAAAATAGGCCAAAGTTTTATTCTGTGATTTAACCTAGAATCTTATTATAATAATCTGACCTAATTCATGCCAGTTTGGAAGAAGACAGTTTTATCAGACTGCCAGGTTATCTGCCAAATACTTTAGAACATAAGAACATAAGAGCCCTGCTAGATAAGGCCAAAGGCCCATCTAGTCCAGCTTCCTGTATCACACAGTGGCCCCACCAGATGCCTCAGGGAACACACAAAACAAGGACTTTTCCTCCATAAATCTGTCTAATCCCCTTTTAAAAGCATCCAGGCCAGGTGCCATCACCACCTCCTGTGGCAAGGAGTTCCACAAACCAATTACACGCTGGGTAAAGAAATATTTTATTTTGTCGGTTTTAATACTCCCTCCATACAATTTGAGTGGATGTCCCCTAGTTCTAGTGTTGTGTGAGAGGGAAAAGAACTTCTCTCCATCCACTCTCTCCATCCCATGCATAATTTTATACGTCTCAATATATGTCAATTTATATGTCCCCCCTCAACCGCCTTTTTTCTAGACTGAAAACCCCCAAACGCTGTAGCCTTTCCTCATAAGGGAGATGCCCCAGCCCATTAATCATTTTGGTCGCTCTCTTCTGCACCTTTTCCAGTTCCACTATAACCTTTTTGAGATGCAGTGACCAGAACTGGACACAATACTCCAGATGTGGCCTTACCATCGATTTGTACAATGGCATAATATTGGCAGTTTTATTCTCAATCCCTTTTTTAATGATCCCAAGCATGGAATTGGCCTTCTTCACAGCCGCCGCACACTGGGTCAACACTTGCATCAACATGTCCACCAGTACCCCAAGATATCTCTCTTGATCCGTCACAGACAACTCAGAACCCGTTAGCGTGTATGTGAAGTTTTGATTTCTTGCCCCAATGTGCATCACTTTACACTTACTTACATTGAAGCGCATCTGCCATTTTGCTACCCATTCTCCCAGTTTGGAGAGATCCTTCTGGAGCTCTTCACAATCCCTGCTGGTCTTCACCACCCGGAAAAGTTTAGTGTCATCTGCAAACTTGGCCACCTCACTGCTTATCCCCAACTCCAGGTCATTTATGAATAAGTTGAAAAGCACCGGTCCCAAAACCAATCCTTGGGGCACACCACTTTTCACCTCTTGGCATTGTGAAAATTGCCCATTGACACCCACTCTCTGTTTCCTAGTCTTCAACCAGTTCCTAATCCATAGGAGGACCTGCCCCCTTATTCTCTGACTATGGAGTTTTTTCAGGAGCCTTTGATGAGGGACCGTGTCAAACGCCTTCTGAAAATCAAGATATACAATATCCATGGGTTCTCCCGCATCCACATGCCTGTTGACTTTTTCCAAAGAATTCTAAAAGGTTTGTGAGGCAAGACTTCCCCTTGCAGAAGCCATGCTGAGTCTCCTCAGCAAAGCTTCTATATGTTTTACGATTTTATCCTTGATGAGGCTTTCCACCATCTTCCCTGGAACAGGTGTTAGGCTGACCAGCCTGTAGTTTCCCGAGTCCCCTCTCCTTCCTTTTTTAAAGATTGCCGTGACATTAGCTATCCTCCAATCCTGTGGCACAGTGGCCGTTTTAAAGGGACAAGTTGCATATTTTGGTCAAGATATCAGCAACTTCCTTTTTGAGGTCCTTAAGTACTCTTGGGTGAATGCCATCTGGGCCTGGTGACTTATTGATCTTTAATTTGCAGGGATGGGGACTCGAGTCAAATGACTCGACTTGCAAGTGCGACTGAGTCACTTTTTCCCTGACTCGTACTCATACTCGTGACCCACTGACTCGCACTCACACTCATGACCCACGGGACTCACACTTGACTCGCACTCGTGGGGGTAACGACCTGCCATTTCCAAGTCATTTTCCAAGTCATAGGAGAAGCCAAGTGGGTGGTTTAAAAGCCTCAGAGGTCCCCACACACAGACACCCACCCACCCCATTTTCAGGGAAAAAAGCCATTTTCCCCAAAGTGACTCGACTCGTGACTTGTGACTCATGGTTTTTGGCCTTACTCGTACTCGACCTTGTGCAAAAATGACTCGCACTTTACTCGTACTTGCCCAAAAATTTTGGCACTGACTAGGACTCGTGCAAAATGACTCGTACTCGCACTCGTGACCTAGTTACTTAGATACATCACTGTTAATTTGTCAATTAAGTCTAAGATGTCTTCTCTTTTAACCTCTATTTCACTTAATTCTTTAGTCAGGAGTGGCCGTTCGGGCACTGGTATCTGCCCAAGGTCTTCTGCCGTGAAGACAGATGCAAAGAACTCATTTAATTTCTCTACAATCACCCCTTTCCCTTCCTCACTGTTCAGTGGGCCAACCGCTTCTCTAGCAGGTTTTCTGCTTCTAACATATTTGAAGACGCTTTTATTATTCCCTTTAATGTTTCTGGACATGTGCTCCTCAAAGTCTTTCTTGGCCTCCCATATCATCTTTTTACATTTCTTTTGCCATCGTTTGTGTTCCTGTTGATTTTCCTCATTAGGGCAAGACTTCCATTTATGAAAAGAAGCTTCCTTGCCCTTTATTGCCTCTTTAACCGTGCTTGTCAGCCATGCCGGTACCCTCCTGGACTTAGTTGAGCCCTTCCTCCTTTATGGGATACACTCCTGCTGGGTCTCTATTATTGTTGTTTTAAACAGCCTCCATGCACTCTGGAGAGATGGGACTCTTTTTACCTTCCCTTTACTGGGTCAAGCCAGTCATTTTTGGACACAAAGCACATCCTTCTCTTTCCAGGGTATTGCTTTACATTTATATATGATAGAAAGTAGTGGTATAGTGGGCAGAGTGTTGGACTTGGGTCACTTGCTATGGGAAACCAGCTGGTTAGCAAAATGCTGCTTAAGAAAGAATTTGTTAGTTCCCATCAACCATTGTTACTGGCAGTGCCAATGAAATCCCTAACTGTGATTAAGGTCACCAGGGGAAGGATGGAAAAGAACTCACACAGGACAAGAGAAGGAGGAAAACAGAGTGTGCAGTTTCCCAGTTTCTAAACAATGGTTAAGAGATTAAGGGTGTTACCTCTGTTCCAGTCAAGTGAGGGACTGTAGAGAAGTGTTGATCTGAAATTACCCTGCAAATTTCCCATGCACTTTATCTGTCAATTGTAGAAGGATTTACGTTCCCCTACAGTATTTAATTCATCCTTGCCCTTTACTTCTATGAGCAGTAGCTCTGGTACAGTTAATGACAGAAAAGTTTGTATTTGGCTAGAAATGAAATCTTTTTGTACAGCAACTGTGAAAAGGAAGTTTTAAAAAAAGACTAAAGTTAATTAGATTCTAAAAGCACTCCAGGATAGGCATTTCAGCGATACTCAAGCTCGAGTATCGCTGAAATGCCTATTAGTAAAAATAGTTGGCTACCAATTCAGTGGCAGATTATCCTATGACCGCCATATTCCTGAAAGCAGTTTTATTTCCTTAAAAGTGGATTGTTTCTCTTATTTTTAAAAAGGGAATGGCGGGGCAGGGGGGGGGGATTTCTACCATACAAACAAGACTAAATGCTATCCTCTGTGAATGGCTCCTCCAATTGTTACTCACTTTGCAGCTCTCCTATCCATTTCTTGCTCACATGAAAAAAAAAGTCCATACATTTTTCTAAACAACATTTAGCACATATGTCCAGAACATGAACAACTAGTTCTGCAAGTCAGCTGCCTGCACAACCCCCAAACTGTAGTCCTACACAGGCTTGTAAGATACAAAGCTGTATCAACAGAACTTACATCCAAGTAGTAAACCATCTTAGGTTCAGGCTAAAGTATCTCTGACACCGTCATCCAGAATGTATCTGTAAAGCAATAACCAATGTTATAAAACCTACCAATAGATGCTGATCTACAGTGCAATTCAGCCAGAGTAAACCCCACTGATCTCAATGTACTTATATCTCTCCCACTGAAATCAATGCAACTTAAGAGTACTTTACTTTGGCTGGATTGTGCTCCAACTGAGTATTATTTAATGCACAGGCAGTTCAATCCACCATAACGTTTGAACGGCGGAGCGTGTGCTCCGCTGTTCGAAAGTGTCGCAAACGTGCCGTAGAGCACATTTGCGACTACATTAGAATAAGGGCCTCCGGCGCAGATACCGGCAACCCTTACTCCGCCGCCGGATTGACCCAGCCACCACTCAAGAGCTGGCAGAAATCGGCCCATTGGGGCCTCCCTGCGCTACACCTCCGGGCCAAGCATGTTCGGCCCAGAACAGGGATAGGACCCAGCGGGCAGCCCTAGGGCTGCCCCCGGATCTTTACAGTGGATTGCGCCGTCAGTCACTGTAATCTCAAAAATCTATACATAGATCATGAATTCATTATTTCTTCTATTGATCTCAAAATCTTTGCTCCCCAAAGTTTGGGGAGCTATACTATACATTTTGAATAGTATTTGCATTATGGAGGCAGAGTTATCATAAATAGAAAAACCTAGTTACTGATCTTTCCATCAATGTTAACCAGTCCTGTGATCTTCAAAAGCTATGTTCCATATGCAGGATGAAATACAGTAGCCATACTTGATCACTTAACAAAGTTCTTCATTTTCTATGGGGAGAAGGGATGACCTTGCAGTACTTTAGAATTTTAAAGTCCAGGAAATGACTCAAGATCTAAGTAGCACATAACTCCACAAAAGGCCATTAGAATTTGCTATAAATCTAGGAAGAAACCAATTACTACAGTTGTGCATCAGAAACAGAAATCACTCTTATTCAGTGAGCCAAGTATAAGAGAGCTACTGGCAAAACTGTAGGAAACACTAGCATGGGGGGGAACCATACACAAATTGGTAATGGACACAAAATTCAGCATACTAAGAATTTTACAGCACAATCTTATATACGTTTATGCAGAAGTAATCCCACAGTGTTCAAAAGGGCTTACTCCTGGGTAAGTGTGCATAGGATTGCAGCTTTGTGTACTTTTTTAAGGCAAGTTTCTAGATCCTAGTAACACAAATTCAGACTTGAAAATGTGTGGCAATGATTGGTGAGATCTCAGAAGCTGGGGCAGGAGCCTGAAAAAATGTCCTGAAGACAAGGAGAATAGAGCTACAATGCTCTGCATAGCTCTTTGATCTCAGCGAGGTGGAGGAGACGCATCCCGGAGGCAAGTATGCCCCTTCGCCGCCACATCTGGCCCCCACCCTGGGGCCCACGGCCCCCCCCGCCCCAACCCCAACAACGCTTCTGCAGCCCCTACCCATTACCAACAGAAGCAGAATTATGTAAAATAAGCAATATATATTTGCCTAATTTGTGGAACATTGCATAATCCAGTTGTTTTTAGCACAAAATGTGTGGTACCTTGATGTAGAAATGCAATTATATATTTAGCATAAAGCATGCCCCAACTATGATTTCTACCTCACTGAACAAATTTTCTGCCTATTGTAAAAAGATATTTGTCAGGTTGATTATTCACAAGAATTCAATAATCCTGCAAATGTTCACGTTAGCAAAACTTACATCTGTTAAAATGGTATTCAGAGTGTCAGCCACAAATATATTTTATTGCCCTAGATTCTGGTGTGTGTGTGTGTGGGGGGGTTGTTTTAAGTTCAATGACCATATGAACCATTTTAAAAACTTTGGCTCTTTCAGTCACAATTCAGCTGGTTTCAGAAGAATACTTCTTGATAATGTTATGCACATTTGTTAACAGTACATATTTAGTTGCAGATACAGAAAATATTTTCTCACACACACACACACACACACACACACACACACACACACACACACACACACACACACACACACACAAAGCAACTGAATCAATTTCATGCAGAAATCATTCTGGCTTGTGCTCAGATATAACAAATACTGCTCATAGAAGAGGAGAACCCTTATTGTCCATGTTGGCAGAAGAACATTCCCTTGATTTACAATGCAATCCTGTGCATAGCTATTCAAGAAGGAAAGCCCATTGAGTTTAATGGGACTTACTCCCAGGTAAGTGTGTATAGGGAACTATTACAAAAGCATGAAATGCTAGCCTAGGGGTGGCACTCAAGAACATGAAAGAACTCTAAAAGCACAACCCTGTGTAACCTTGCACCGATGTAACAGCAGATGCACCGGTGTAAGTGCAATTACACTGGCATAAGTGCACTTACACCGGTGCTACTGTTACACCAGTGCAAGGTTACACAGGATTGCGCTGTGAATGTGGTTCCCATACACACAAGTTCACCACTTGATGTGAACGGGCCACCACAGGTAAAACACCAGACAGAACTTTTGTAGCTCCTCACATTATCTTAAAATACAACACTTTACAGTGCTAGTATCAGCTGATACATTCAATTGTCAGTCACCAGGTGAACAGTAATCTAGTACAGTACAGAAAAATCAAATTATACACATACAAATGTGAATTAGGCCTAATATTTTGGATATTGCAAGAATCCCCATCATTGATAGTTAACAATATCTGTGTCTGTATGTACGCAGTCAACCTCAGGCTATACAGGAAGCACAGACTGTTGCATAGGTATATTACTACCTAAATATCTAATAGAAAAATCCTATCCAACTTACACCACCGGTGTAACCAGCGATGCAGTGAGAACGGGAGGCCCCAGAATAGAAAGGGGATTCAAATCCCCAAGGAGATTCTGGGGCCTCCCATTCTCGCTGCACCGCTGGTTACACTGGTGGTGCAAGTTGGATTGGATTGCGCTGTAAAAGTAGTACCTCAATCTGTCTACTACCTAGGCATCTATCTGTAGTATGTCCCTTGCTCTGATATATTCCAGCAAAATAACAGCGAGATTACTGCAACAGCAAACAGATAAAAATGCTCTTTGGCATTTCAGAACCCAGAACCAGTTTATTGTGATGTGCATTTTCATAGGTACCAACGGCTTACTCATCAGATGCACAGAGAGCAGCTGAGAAGGTGGTTGGAATATATACATGCGGGTCAAGATGCTGTAAATGATTAACCACGCTGAGAA
Organism: Plestiodon gilberti rubricaudatus; assembly: GCA_026170595.1. Classification (NCBI taxonomy): domain Eukaryota; kingdom Metazoa; phylum Chordata; class Lepidosauria; order Squamata; family Scincidae; genus Plestiodon; species Plestiodon gilberti. Next base: position 256,789,401 of record JANXHW010000001.1, on the reverse strand, counting down.
CCAGGGAGAGTTGGCGGACACAGTTGGGCATGTCTGGGAGATATGGTCCAACAGTCCCACTCACTTCTCTCTCTCTCTCCTGGCATGGCCTGGAGCAACTCACAGCAAAATCCTATGCATGTCTACTCAGAAGTAAGTTCCATTGAGTTCAATGGGACTTACTCCCAGGAAAGAGTGGATAGGATTGAGGCTTGCTCATTGTCTCAGCCTCAGTTTCCCAACTGTAAGTGGAGCAACAGTGGCCTGCATCATAGGGTCACCATTGTGAAGACAAACATCTTGAAAGGCCCAAGGTACTTTGCAGATGAAGCGTGCTGCAAAACAATAGAAGTAGCTGTTAACACGGCGAGAACTATGGGAACTAGAGACAACAAATTGTGACAGCTGGAGAGCACAACGTGAAGAATACATAACCAGAGCACTCGCTGGAGCCTCAAGGCTGATCTACACGACAGCGTCGCGGAGCGTTTTTTAATCCGGCGGAGCCGCCGGACCTCCGCCCCACTGCTGCGTACTCCAAGTCGAGTGCTCTATTTTTTAGGGGGCGTGACGGCAGAGCTTGGAGGTGGCTCGCGGAGCTGCTGCAGCCTACCAATCACAGGAGAGGGGGGGAGAGTTTAACCAATCACAACTGCGCTTTCTTAGGAAGGCGGGACAACATGAGGGGCAACAGGCTTGAAGACACTCCCCCGCTTCCAGCACGGAGGCGCCAGGCAGAGGCGACGGCGGAGCCGCGACGCCGTCGTGTAGATCAGCCTTCAGAGGGAAGCCAGAATATTTAACAACTAGCGTAGCACTACACAGAATAATAAAATACCGTTCATTACCAAGTGGGCGGAAACTGCTGGGGGGGGGAGGGAAAGGGGTGGAAATTACACCAAGACAAGGGAGGCAGCATGGGGCACTCCTCCTGGGAGGGCAATAGTAATACTATTGGGGTGATGATGTGCTGTCCCTTTCCCCCCTCGCCATCGCACGCCGCTCAACACAGGGAGAGCGACATCCCTGGGATGCGAGCGACACGCTGGAGGTTGGTATCCTCTGCAAGACAGCACGCCTCATTAGTTACCCAGACCTGGCCAGCGCCAGGCCCTTGGGCTGCAGCTCAGCATCCTTCCCAGGCCGGCGGGGGCGTGGCGGATCAGAAGCATAGAGCTCAGCAGGAAGGTGCCTGCGCCCCCGAGCAGCAGGATCCGGCAAGAGGAGGCCAGCCAGGATGCGCTCTTGTTTGTCTTCCGCCACCCCAGCGGCCACATCCCCGGCTAAGCGCCTCCCAACCGGCTGTTGCTGCAGCTTCTTCCCGCTTTGTTGCGGGCTGAGCTCTCGCTCACGCCTCCCTCCCTACTTCCCGTCCCGTTGGGCTTCGATCCGCAGGGACCTCCCCACAGCTGGGAGTTTCAGGTCTTCGGGGAATTCCGAAGCGCCCCCCACCTCATTACAGGAAAGAGGCCTCTGCGGATACACCTACCCCGGGCGGTGCTGGGGTGCAGACGGGTGGCCGGCCAGGGAGGGCCCCAGCGCAGGTGCTGGTTGGCGCGGCGATGCGGGTCGGCTGTTCTCAGCAGCAGCAGCACATCCCCTTTCTCACCTCCATTGAAAGCTCCAAGCGCCTGCTGCTTCTACCGCGGCGGCGGCGGCTGGAGATTAAATGTGCCAATGAAAAGGAACCCATAGCCTGGATGCGGTTGCAAACTGCACATGCTCTCTGCTGTCACCCGCCCCTCCTCCCTCGCTTAACCCTTTCGCTGCTACTCCGGCTTGCTGCAAATCAAGCAGCCAGGGAGGGTGGTGGAAGGGAGAGCCAGCCACACACACCGATCTTTTCGTAAACTGGCTTTAGCTCCCGCCCTCTTCGCTACTACCTGCTTACTCCCATCCTGCAGGCCAGCCTGCTCTCCGTGCTGCAGCGGGATCTGGTTGGCAGCCGCAGCTTGCTAAGGGTTAGTTTACCGCAGGTCCTCTGCTAGCTACAACCCTTCCTGCTTTGGCTAATTTACCTGGCCGATCTGCATGCATGCTACTAGCCAGTTTGTTTCGGGCAGCTGGCAAAGGCCCATAAAGGCACACAGCTATTGGAGACTGAAGTAGAAGATGGACCTGCTGTTCATTACCAACAGCAGATGGACCTGCTGTTCATATACTCTTCTTTGGAGCTTTCCGCCCCAGGGAAGTGTTTGCTGCTTCCTCCTCCAGGGCAGGAGACAATGTACTCCAATTTCAGGACGTGGTCTTTGGGGTGGCCCATGTCGTCCTCATTCTCCGCAGGTCTAAGACTGATCCCAGGGCCACTGGCCAGAGGATAAAACTGCGCAGGGCCAGCCGCCGGGGCATTTGTCCAGTTCACGCTCTAGAGGTGTATATCCGAATTAGGGGTCAAAATCCAGGGCCCTTATTTTGCCACGCTGACGGGCGTCCGCTAACTCTCTTCCAATTCAGGGCGGTGTTTTACAGGTCCCTTGCATGGATGGGTGTTAGCAGTGAACGATATTCTTTACACTCATTTCGTATTGGGGCGGCCACCGCGGCTGCAGCGCTGGGGATGTCACGAGAGGACATACAGCGGATTGGCCGCTGGCGCTCTGGCGCCTATAAATATTATCTCCGCTGAGGCGGCATTTTGCTTGTGGGTGCACGGAGTACTGCGGTCTCTGTGTGACCGGGGTGGAGCTGTCGGCCACTGTGGGCCCGGCGGACGCCCCTGGGGGAGGCTGGCTCGCCAGCGCCTCATGTGTTGCTGTTCTTTGCGATGTTGGCTACCCTGCGGGGCCCAAATCGTTCAATTATGTGACTTGTTTATGGACTGGCTGTTTGTTCAATCCTATTTCCTTTGTTGGCAGGTTGTTCCGGTCCTGCCCCTACCCGAATCCTTATCTGCGGTCACTCCATCGTCTTCTGGGCGCGGAAGAGGGCCGTGAACTGTGACTTCGGTTCCCAGCTGTTGCTGGGTGGGATTGCTAACATTTCATGGGTCGCCAAGCGCGGAATGTGCTGGCCTCAGTTTTTGCCCCTCGTGGCGGAACACTTACTGTCCAACCCACCACCGCAAGTTCTGGTGCTCCATCTAGGGGAGAATGACCTGGGCCAGAGGACGGCTTTGTCCTTAAGGCTCCAGGTCCGCAGTGATCTCCAGCAGTTTAGGCTCTGGTGCCCGGAGACCGCGGTCGTCTGGTCTCACTGGCTCCCTCGGAGGGTGTGGCGGGGGGCTTTCCGGCCCAGGAGAATAGACATCGCTAGGAAGAAGGTTTCCTCTTATGTGGGTAGGTTGGTTGGACAGTGGGGTGGGTCAGCTATTTCACACCCTGGCATTCTTTTCCGGCTGCCCCACCTTTTCCGTGGCGACGGGGTACATCTCTCTGAGGAGGGAAATGACATTTTCTTATTGGATTTGCAGCAGGGGCTTTGGAACCTTTTGGTTCGGGTTGGGCCAGAAGGAGACAAGTGCTAGGCTGTCCCTCTTCTTGTGGCAGGATGAGCCATGTGGGCGGGCAGGTAGGTCTAGCTCGGTGTCCACTTTGGGGCAGCAAAGCCAAAGGGGAGGCCAGCACCGCTCTGACGGGTACCGCACCGGCTCGCCGAGGCTGGCTGGCTTCCCCTGAAGGCTGGACAAGTGTGGGGGCAACATAATATGTGAACCCCGTCCAGCTGTAACGGTTCCTACTAAGGGAGCCGGCTATGATAGGCGCTCGGGGGTAATCCCCTCGTGAGGCCTGGAGCCAAGGTGGTACACCCGTTGTGATCATCCAGATCACCTGGGGAACACGTAACAGCGAAGGTTGGTTCCCCAAATTAGTGCCCGCATGATCCTGGGGGGTTAAATGTTAGGCCCCTGCTGCTTTAATAAAATTGTATGGTTTATTCAATAAAGACCCAATTAATTCCAGCCTGAAGCCTCGTGTTTTTATTATGCAGGGGTGGCACTCAAGAACATGAAAGAACTCTAAAAGCACAATCCTGTGTAACCTTGCACCGATGTAACAGCAGATGCACCGGTGTAAGTGCAATTACACTGGCATAAGTGCACTTTCACCGGTGCTACTGTTACACCAGTGCAAGGTTACACAGGATTGCGCTGTGAATGTGGTTCCCATACACACAAGTTCACCACTTGATGTGAACGGGCCACCACAGGTAAAACACCAGACAGAACTTTTGTAGCTCCTCACATTATCTTAAAATACAACACTTTACAGTGCTAGTATCAGCTGATACATTCAATTGTCAGTCACCAGGTGAACAGTAATCTAGTACAGTACAGTACAGAAAAATCAAATTATACACATACAAATGTGAATTAGGCCTAATATTTTGGATATTGCAAGAATCCCCATCATTGATAGTTAACAATATCTGTGTCTGTATGTACGCAGTCAACCTCAGGCTATACAGGAAGCACAGACTATTGCATAGGTATATTACTACCTAAATATCTAATAGAACAATCCTATCCAACTTACACCACCGGTGTAACCAGCGATGCAGTGAGAACGGGAGGCCCCAGAATAGAAAGGGGATTCAAATCCCCAAGGAGATTCTGGGGCCTCCCATTCTCGCTGCACCGCTGGTTACACTGGTGGTGCAAGTTGGATTGGATTGCGCTGTAAAAGTAGTACCTCAATCTGTCTACTACCTAGGCATCTATCTGTAGTATGTCCCTTGCTCTGACATATTCCAGCAAAATAACAGCGAGATTACTGCAACAGCAAACAGATAAAAATGCTCTTTGGCATTTCAGAACCCAGAACCAGTTTATTGTGATGTGCATTTTCATAGGTACCAACGGCCTACTCATCAGATGCACAGAGAGCAGCTGAGAAGGTGGTTGGAATATATACATGCGGGTCAAGATGCTGTAAATGATTAACCACGCTGAGAACCAGGGAGAGTTGGCGGACACAGTTGGGCATGTCTGGGAGATATGGTCCAACAGTCCCACTCACTTCTCTCTCTCTCTCCTGGCATGGCCTGGAGCAACTCACAGCAAAATCCTATGCATGTCTACTCAGAAGTAAGTTCCATTGAGTTCAATGGGACTTACTCCCAGGAAAGTGTGGATAGGATTGTAGCTTGCTCATTGTCTCAGCCTCAGTTTCCCAACTGTAAGTGGAGCAACAGTGGCCTGCATCATAGGGTCACCATTGTGAAGACAAACATCTTGAAAGGCCCAAGGTACTTTGCAGATGAAGCGTGCTGCAAAACGATAGAAGTTGCTGTTAACACGGCGAGAACTATGGGAACTAGAGACAACAAATTGTGACAGCTGGAGAGCACAACGTGAAGAATACATAACCAGAGCACTCGCTGGAGACTCAAGGCTGATATACACGACAGCGTCGCGGAGCGTTTTTTAATCCGGCGGAGCCGCCGGACCTCCGCCCCACTGCCGCGTACTCCAAGTCGAGTGCTCTATTTTTTAGGGGGCGTGACGGCAGAGCTTGGAGGTGGCTCGCGGAGCTGCTGCAGCCTACCAATCACAGGAGAGGGGGGGAGAGTTTAACCAATCACAACTGCGCTTTCTTAGGAAGGCGGGACAACATGAGGGGCAACAGGCTTGAAGACACTCCCCCGCTTCCAGCGCGGAGGCGCCAGGCAGAGGCGACGGCGGAGCCGCGACGCCGTCGTGTAGATCAGCCTTCAGAGGGAAGCCAGAATATTTAACAACTAGCGTAGCACTACACAGAATAATAAAATACCGTTCATTACCAAGTGGGCGGAAACTGCTGGGGGGGGGAGGGAAAGGGGTGGAAATTACGCCAAGACAAGGGAGGCAGCATGGGGCACTCCTCCTGGGAGGGCAATAGTAATACTATTGGGGTGATGATGTGCTGTCCCTTTCCCCCCTCGCCATCGCACGCCGCTCAACACAGGGAGAGCGACATCCCCGGGATGCGAGCGACGCGCTGGAGGTTGGTATCCTCTGCAAGACAGCACGCCTCATTAGTTACCCAGACCTGGCCAGCGCCAGGCCCTTGGGCTGCAGCTCAGCATCCTTCCCAGGCCGGCGGGGGCGTGGCGGATCAGAAGCATAGAGCTCAGCAGGAAGGTGCCTGCGCCCCCGAGCAGCAGGATCCGGCAAGAGGAGGCCAGCCAGGATGCGCTCTTGTTTGTCTTCCGCCACCCCAGCGGCCACATCCCCGGCTAAGCGCCTCCCAACCGGCTGTTGCTGCAGCTTCTTCCCGCTTTGTTGCGGGCTGAGCTCTCGCTCACGCCTCCCTCCCTACTTCCCGTCCCGTTGGGCTTCGATCCGCAGGGACCTCCCCACAGCTGGGAGTTTCAGGTCTTCGGGGAATTCCGAAGCGCCCCCCACCTCATTACAGGAAAGAGGCCTCTGCGGATACACCTACCCCGGGCGGTGCTGGGGTGCAGACGGGTGGCCGGCCAGGGAGGGCCCCAGCGCAGGTGCTGGTTGGCGCGGCGATGCGGGTCGGCTGTTCTCAGCAGCAGCAGCACATCCCCTTTCTCACCTCCATTGAAAGCTCCAAGCGCCTGCTGCTTCTACCGCGGCGGCGGCGGCTGGAGATTAAATGTGCCAATGAAAAGGAACCCATAGCCTGGATGCGGTTGCAAACTGCACATGCTCTCTGCTGTCACCCGCCCCTCCTCCCTCGCTTAACCCTTTCGCTGCTACTCCGGCTTGCTGCAAATCAAGCAGCCAGGGAGGGTGGTGGAAGGGAGAGCCAGCCACACACACCGATCTTTTCGTAAACTGGCTTTAGCTCCCGCCCTCTTCGCTACTACCTGCTTACTCCCATCCTGCAGGCCAGCCTGCTCTCCGTGCTGCAGCGGGATCTGGTTGGCAGCCGCAGCTTGCTAAGGGTTAGTTTACCGCAGGTCCTCTGCTAGCTACAACCCTTCCTGCTTTGGCTAATTTACCTGGCCGATCTGCATGCATGCTACTAGCCAGTTTGTTTCGGGCAGCTGGCAAAGGCCCATAAAGGCACACAGCTATTGGAGACTGAAGTAGAAGATGGACTTGCTGCAACAATCTACCCGCCTTGCGTGGGAAGCCTGACATTGCAGCCCTGTTGTGTGTGCCATATTTGACGTGATGACAGGAGAGGATGTCGAAAGAGAGGCTGCTGTAAAAGCCCCACCCATGTGGACTCAACAGTCCAGTATTTTGCCCCAGGACATATGAATACATTCAAAAAGTACCCTCCACACTGAGAGCCACAGGAAGGTTTGTACTCTTTTGCAGCTTCCATTCATTTCAGTTGGGCTTGAAACCTTTGGAGGCTTATGTCCCAAGCAATTTACAGGACAATCCTATAACTCACTGATGTCACCAGCCTAACTGCACTGGCTTAATTGTAGACTGTATTCTAAACTAGTCCAGCACAAAAAGGGAGGGGCAAAGAAGAGCTTCAAAAACTCAATGCGACGTTGTCAGCCACTGCAGCCACCCCACCCACCCACAACCACCTGACACAGCGCCTCTTGCTGCAGGAGCTACTATCATGGCACAAGCAGCAAAAAAGGCAAAAGCTGTCAGGCACTTCAGCAGTCAGAGTTCAAGTCCCCTTATGCCACTGACACAAACACAGGCTGCCAAAGAAGTACTTTTGGACTGCAGCAGAGCAAAGGAAGGAAGGTAGCTCCCTTGGGTTCAAGTCCCTCTGAGGGAGTCCATCACCTGAAAAGAACTTTTTTTGCCAGGGGAGGAACTGGGACAAGCCACAAGGGAAGCCCCAACAGCACATAGGCAAACAACAATGTTGGTACCTCGCTACACAGAGATCCAGACTAGGAACCAGGTTCAGACCCAGCAGTATGAGCATTATAACCAAGGAGACCCAACTCACCTTGTGTACTGAATGCTTATTCTACCTGCCTGACCTCTCCCAAGGGAGCTACATTTCTTCCTGTGGTTTGCTGTGCTCAGAAAGGTATTTTTTGAGTATGTGCATAAGGGTACTTAGACTCTGACTCAGTGGCATAGCCAGAGGGAGAGTGGCACAGTGAGTGCTGCGCGGCATTACACGAAGGTGCAAAGTGGCCCCTCCCACTCACCATCAGAGCTAGTCTGGCAGCAACAGCAGCGTTGCCATGCAGCACTTACCACATCGTCATCCCCCCGCTACACTACTGTTCTGGCTACTGGGATCCTGAGAATTTTCTGCTTTTGCCCCTTACTCCCTGTGCCAGAGTAGCACCTGCAGTGGGAGGTGCGGAGGCATCCTTGTGTTGGACGGGTGTGTGTATGGGGGTTGTCAGCATGCCACTCCATGATTGGTTCATGCTGGAGGTGTTGCCATAGGTACTAGGGGAGTGACCGGGAAAGTGGCTGACAGGGTTAGAGCTGGGGGGGGGGGGGATGGGATTTGAAGTTCTTCATTGCTCTTACCCCCAGTGCTATACTAGTATAGGACACAGGCTACAGCTAGGTCAGTGTCATTAGGCTGATGGCTTAACATGAGTCTAGATTAATTATACAGACAATCACTTGAGCCCTCACCTCCAGCCTGAAATGATATAGTCCAGAACCACAGTACATCGCCTCATCTATTACTTGTGAGAACTCGAGTCTTGTTTCCCTTCTGTTTGTTTCCCTTTAAGAAAAGTCTGTAAATCTTTACGACTAAGTAGAATAAGAGAGCTGCATTTGCATTTATTGTAACGGCCTCTCAAAAATATGGCAGCACAGTGGTGGCAGTGCTCACGCTGCTGCCTGTAGTGGTGGGAATGTGCCTGGTTTCTCTCCTGTTCCAGGCTGAAGGCTGTGGGGTGTTGTCAGTCAGTGGAGGCCCAGCAGTGATGCATTCTATCAGCTCAAAAAAAATGCAAAGCACATTTATCTGTAGTAAAGAGTAGGCATAAACAGGTTATCCCAGGTTCAGGCATAAGGAAGAGAATGCCAGTGGCGCGCAATCGTGCGCCGCCCGTTTTGGCCCCTCCCCTGCTCCACGAGCGGGGCTGAAGGCAACTGCCAGCCGATTGGCTGGCCCGTTGCCGAGGGAGAGCCGTTAGCGCTGTAGTGCGCAGGCGCGGGCTCTCCCTCGGCAGTTGGGCTTGCGGCGCTGACACCCTCCCACCCACCCTGCGTTCAGTTCGAGATTAGCTGACCGCCATCAGGGGCCGGGTAGGAATTTTTGTCTGTTAACCAAATTGGCCACGGTTGGCAGGTTTTTCGCCTACCCCGAACTGTTGCAGGGTGGGGATAATGCTTTAAATACACCTGGGTCTTGGCAGGATGAGCCGTGTGGGCGGGCAGGTAGATTTAGCTCGGTGTCCACTTTGGGGCAGCAAAGCCAAAGGGGAGGCCAGCACCGCTCTGACGGGTACCGCACCGGCTCGCCGAGGCTGGCTGGCTTCCCCTGAAGGCTGGACAAGTGTGGGGGCAACATAATATGTGAACCCCGTCCAGCTGTTCCGGTTCCTACTAAGGGAGCCGGCTATGATAGGCGCTCGTGGGTAATCCCCTCGTGAGGCCTGGAGCCAAGGTGGTACACCCGTTGTGATCATCCAGATCACCTGGGGAACACGTAACAGCGAAGGTTGGTTCCCCAAATTAGTGCCCGCACGGTCCTGGGGGGTTAAATGTTAGGCCCCTGCTGCTTTAATAAAATTGTATGGTTTATTCAATAAAGACCCAATTAATTCCAGCCTGAAGCCTCGTGTTTTTATTATGCAGGGTAAGGGGGTAAAGCATCAGGACCAAGGACAGATCACCAGGAAAGTGGGCTCCAAGCTAAGGTAACCTTAAGTGTTGGTCAAGTCTGTATTGGTCCGTAACCTACTGAAGTCTGAAATATTAAGACAAATAAATAGTGTCTTAGCTACATCTAAGCTACATCTTCCTGGATAAACTTAGCTCCAGATATACGGCTGATGCTCTGTTCTTGAGTGATGCGCTCCAGCAGTGCTGATTCCTGACATGCCTCTGGGAGCAATGTGGTCATGAAGACAGGATGCCAGGAGCAGAGGGAATCTCTGAAATGTGGTCGCCAATAACCAACAACTTTGGAAAGAAGATGCATGAATAGTGCTTCCCTGTAATTATTGGTGGAAATCTCAGCAGAAGAAGATTCTCCAGTGGCAGTGCTTCCCGGAATAGTTTAGAGATGGGTCTCCACAAGTTTCAAGTTTCTCACTCTTGCAGGACACCCGCAATGTAGGATGTCCTGAGTATGAATCCTGAGCATAGAAGTGTTTGTTACTCTCCACAGACAGCCTGATAAATTTGAAAGTACAGGACTGTAATACTACTGTATTTTGTCCCATTTCCCCAAGCAGCAGAAAATTCAGGACAATCTTTCCAGGATCAACTTCCTGTGAAGACAAAACTAAAGATCTATTGTCTCTTTGAGAAAGATTTTTTTTAAATAGAAATTTTCAAGACTGAATGGTAGGAAAGCAAATGCTGAATTGGCACAGGCCCCCAGGGTCCAACCCCAGGGTTCCAGACAGCTTTCCTGTCCTTTCAGCATCCAATATCACAAGTTCAGAATGCTTCCCTTTTCCTCAGGCTCATAACAGCGGCTTCTGTGTCTTATTATCAGACCAACTACATGCCATCCATCTGGTTGGTTAGGCAAACAGGTCTGAATGAAGGACTTCTTGATTCAGTGAAATGGCTACTTTAACATCTTCATCAGTGCAACCTAACCCGAACAGGCAAAGGTTTCAAGTGGAAGGTGGAACCTAAAAACCATGGCAGTCATTACTGTACATTGCTGGTTACAAAATGTGTTTTCCCTTCAAACAGCTACAATAATATATGACTGATCAGACCTCCATGGTCAGGAGAATCTATAGTGCGCGTGCATGCGCACGCGCGCACACACACACACACACACACACACGCACACACACTGTGGCCATCCCAAGACCTCACTCTCAGCTAGAACATTTGTTCCAAGGTTTTTAAAACAGGAACAGCAGCACCATCCTATACATATCTACTCAGAAGTAAGTCCCCGTATGGTCAATGGAGCTTACTCCCAGCTAAGTGTTTATAGAATTGTAGCCTTATAGTCCATAGGAAATAGGATTGGGGGGGGGGGGGATGTCTTCAAAAGCTAAACAGCTGTGAACAGAAGTGGTTCAAACAAAAAAAATTGACACTTCCTGCAGTGCTATCAATATAAAAATATAGTTCAAACTTTTGAATATCAAATGTCAAGAATCCTTCCTATATTCAGTGGTGTTCCAAGGCTAGTGCGGAAGCGTAATTGTAGCAGGATGCCGCTTTGCGCATGAAAGCGCCCCTCCCCCTCGCCGGCAGTTGGAGCCATTCCCAGCGGGCGACGGCTGCCCATATGGGAGCTGTCATCTGCTGGGAATGGCTCTGACCGGCAAGGGGGAGGGACACTTTCACACGCAAAGCGGCATCCTGCTACACGTACGCTTCCGCACCAGCCTTGGAACGCCACTGCCTATGTTACCAAGTGAAGATCTAATGTTTTCATCTCTGTTTGCTGAAAAGACAGAAAAGAAAAAAGTGAACATTTTCTGGGAATTATACAAATTGGGCATGCCACTCTAGTTATTCTAATTTGAATGATACACAAATAATACTTCCAGGCTTTATGGGGTTTTGTGCATAGGCAGCTCTGTCAGAAAGAGCAATGCTAGTCAAAAATCCATCACAGTCATGTTGGGATATGTCTGCTGAAGAAGACACCCTTGAAGACGAAAAAGTTGGGGCTGTAATGCTAACTGGACAAGAGCCACCTTTTCAATTGGTGCTCCTCTTATATTTAGCAGGGGGAGAGTAACTGCCCCCCTTTCACCCCAGCACAGTGTCTTTTCTGGTGGCTGTTTGCTGGTGGTGTTCTGCATCTTTTTTAGATTGTGAGCCCTTTTGGGACAGGGAGCCATTGAATCATTTGATTTTGACTGTAAACCGCTTTGTGAACTTTTTGTTGAAAAGCGGTATATAAATACTGTTAATAATATATACATACTGTTAACAGAAGCGTCGCTCCGGTAGGGGCGGGGCTGTAAGTATCGCTGCGGTCATAGTCTCTTTACCGAGCGAGGAGGAGGCAGCCCCGCCCCCTCACTGTCCGAGCCAGTCCCCTACGGAGAAAGCAGCAGGCAAGAGACCCTGCCTGCTGCTTTCTCCGTAGGGGACTGGCTCAGACAGTGAGGGGGCGGGGCTGCCTCCTCCTCGCTCGGTAAAGAGACTATGACCGCAGCGATACTTACAGCCCCGCCCCTACCGGAGTGACGCCTCTGACTGTTAATATGCATAAATGCCAAAGAATTGCCATTCATGTTAAAAAAAACTTCCAGCTAGCAACGCATGATAAAAATTTTCTCCCTCAAACCTGAGTGCCCTAGCTAACATCCCCCCCCCCAAAAAAAAATTACAGACAGTCATCTCAGTCCTCTAATTTGCACTTGGTGGAAATGAGAGTAGAAACACATTCTCAGACCATCAAGTGTCCTTCAAACTTCCTAGGATCAAAGTCAGCAATTGACAGTCCCTGGTCAAACCCATCCTGACAACAAGCCCTTTATCAAACCCATCCTGTCAACAAGTGCCACTAGGCCCCATTGTTGCGAGCTCATGGGGAGCAGGAGGCTATGAAGAGAGCAACTCCTTTTAGAAATAGGACTTCTTGGCTAGCCATACTGGAATGGTTGAAGACGAGTGAACTGGGCTTTGCCCCACCACCTCACTCTGCCTTCTCAAAGTGTCCTTTGGACAAAACTAGTTGCTGCTGACTGGGGTTCTACAATGACCTCAGGTCTGCAAGGAGAGGCATTTACTGAAACACCCCCAGAATTTATCCTTAGACCCTACTGTTTGCTCCTGTGTTACTTTACTTTTATTATTATTTTATTTATGTCTTATTGACATTCCACCTAGGCTTCTGGATTATCTGGATGGCCAGATATTCTGATATTAATTTCCTAACAGCACAGCCCTAGATATGACTCCTCGGAAGCAAATCCCATTGTGGTCAATAAGTCTTACTCCTGGGAAAGTATGTATAGTATACTAGGATGTAAGCCTAGGCCATGTCATCCAGACATTCTGGCTGGGAGCTGATATTGAAAAAAAAACCTCTGGCACACTTCTGTGGTTTTCAAAGGACTTGGGCAAAACTAAACTGAAGATCTCCCAACCCAGGCACCATACAATTGTGCATATATGGGACCATGATGTGAAGCTTCCCCCTCCCCACCCCGATGTGCCGGACTCCAAACAAATGGTTTGTTTACCACATTTACCCGGAATTTGGAGCTTCTTTAATTATATTGTGAAGAGCTCCAGAAGGATCTCTCCAAACTGGGAGAATGGGCAGCAAAATGGCAGATGCGCTTCAATGTAAGTAAGTACAGAGTGATGCACATTGGGGCAAGAAACCAAAATTTCACATATACGCTAATGGGTTCTGAGTTGTCTGTGACGGATCAAGAGAGGTGATCAAGAGAGGGGTGCTGGTGGACAGGTCGATGAAAGTGTCGACCCAGTGTGCGGCGGCTGTGAAGAAGGCCAATTCCATGCTCGGGATCATTAAAAAAGGGATTGAGAATAAAACGACCAATATCATTATGCCTTTGTACAAATCGATGGTAAGGCCACATCTGGAGTATTGTGTCCAGTTCTGGTGACCACACCTCAAAAAGGATATAGTTGAATTGGAAAAGGTGCAGAAAAGAGCGACCAGAATGATTCGTGGCCTCGAGCACCTCCCTTATGAGGAAAGGCTACAGCGTCTGGGGCTTTTCAGCCTAGAAAAAAGGCGCCTGAGAGGGGACATGATTGAGACTTATAAAATTATGCATGGGATGGAGAGAGTGGATAGAGGGAAATTCTTCTCCCTCTTGCACAACACCAGAACCAGGGGACATGCACTAAAATTGAGTGGAGGGAGAGTTAGAACAGACAAAAGAAAATATTTCTTTACCCAGCGTGTAATTCATCTGTGGAACTCCTTGCCACAGGAGGTGGTGATGGCACCTAGCCTAGATGCCTTTAAAAGGGGTTTGGACAGATTCATGGAGGAAAAGACCATCACAGGTTACAAGCAATAAGCAACCTCCTGGTTTTAGAAGTGGGTTTTCTCTGTGCCAGGTGCAAGGGAGTGGCGACTGGACACAGGTATCTTGTTGTCTTGTGTGCTCCCTGAGGCATCTGGTGGGGCCACTGTGTGACACAGGAAGCTGGACTAGATGGGCTTTTGGCCTGATCCAGCAGGGCTTTTCTTATGTTCTTATGGTTGCTACTACAGTCCCCCATTCTGGATAGCCTTTTGATTGGACTGTCTTCACCTACCTGGGTCTGCCTGAAGATGCAGTCTTTTGTCCTTTAATCCTGTCTAATCATGCCAGTCCAATAGGTAATGGGTGAGATAATGATTAGGACAAACAGTGAAGCAGGCAGATCAGAAGCGCAGAATCTGCAAAATTGTTTCTGACCAGACAAGCAAGATTAAACCAAGAAAGAACCATAGAGAATTCAGGGCAAGCAGATTGAAAAGCTTAGAGGAAAGGGTCATGCAGCCTCAGGGGAAGCTGTAATTGCAAGGCACAGTCAGGCACTCCACATTTGAAATGTAAACTACCCTTTCAGACACCATTTCCTGCTTCCTTTGGCAGGAACTGCTGAAAATTCAACGCCAAAGAGAACAGGGTGACTACTTTGTCTTCCTGAAGTTCATTTCAGGTGCAGCCACGCAGTTGAGACTTGAGTCCTGATGCAAAGTTTGTAAATTGTGTGGGTTGTTGAAATGTGGTGTTGAATCCATGTGGATCATTCATCTACATTTTTTATCTGTGGAGCCAACGTCATAGCACGTTTTGACAATGCAAAGATATACCAGAAAAAATGGAATTTCTATTATATAAAATCTGAGTTTTCTTTTTTTTTGGGGGGGGGGATGCATGTGCTCCAAGAAAGGATGTTGTTGTTGTTGTTGTTGTTGTTGTTGTTGTTGCACTGGGAAGACATAAGCTTCCCTATAATGTCTCTGAACCATTGTCCAACTACAAACAGAGAAAAGAAATCAGTGGGAAGAGAGATCTGTGCTGAACAGAACCACTGAAGATCTTGATGCAAATCTATCTGACATGCTGTTGGGGACATCATGCATTATTCACAGCACAAAAGCACACTGAGCCTGAGAAGGTGATTTGTGGGAAAGAATTTAGGTCAGAATTTCCAAGAAAAAAAAAAGAGCAAATTGTGCTGTAAACAACATCCCCGAGGGGGTAAGATGGAAAGCACCTCTGGCTTCATACAGTATGTTCATATGACTGTGAAATTGAGACTCTCCTGGGAAATGAATCTAAGAAGTTACATTAACTGGTCTGTGCCTACACTGAAAATGGCTCAAGCGCGCCAGTACTTTTAGCTGTTGGCTCCCATCCTTGCCTAAATTGCAAATGGGTGTATCCATAATCTTAATAATGGTTGTTCATGGACACGGACACAGTTATGTTTCCTTGTGGCCTGTGTCTCAGCAAACTTTGCATTTGTGGGAGGTTATATATGGCAAAAACTGGAGTCCCTTATATAAAAGCACCCAAAATAAAAACATTGCCAAAATTCTGACATTTACCATAAATCTCAAGATCAACTGTGGGAGTTGGTAAGTGAACAAACATCTACCTCATGTTCATCATTTACTGGTAAATGATAACATTATTGTCAGGGAAGGTCGCCAGAAAAGGCAGGCTGACCAAGGGGAGTATCACTTAGTGGTTAGTGCTCATGCACCCCTTCCTGCTCTCTGCTTTCCCATTTTACTGGGTCAGCAGCTGAATGGGGAGGGAAACTGGTAGTTCTGTCCACTGCCACTATCCCAAGCTAAAGAGTCCATGTAGAAGGGGGTTGTCTGGGAAACCCCCCCCAGGAGATCACAGAAACCCCAAGGGTTCTTATTAAAGATCAAATTGGTAGCACCCGTGAGCAATCAGACATGACAACACATTGCATTGCCTGTGAACGTTGACAAGGCAGGCAAGGAATAGCAACTAGTTTATTAAAAATCCAAAGGAAAAGGAATTAAAAGAAAATGAGAAAGCATTCTAGTGGCTCCCTAAGTCTGAGAACAGTGCTCTTAATACATTCACCAACCTTGAAGAAGCAAGGAGTTCCTGTAATCTACATGGATCTCTCCTAGATGGTACTGATTAAAGTTTGATGCAGATGTTGATGTAGATGTGATGGTACTGATTAAAGTTTGATGTGACTACCGTATATGTATGAAAGGACACTTTTATTTCTCACGTTCCCATAGTGTGTCTCATGTACCAGTTTCTGAAAACTACTTCACTGTTTTCACAATACAAATGTTGTATGAGGGAACAGATGACATGTAGCTGCTTTGGGAGGGGGGGCAAAAAGGTTCCCACAGGAGTCTCACCCCCTCCACCAGAGGCTGTATTAATTTGGACTACGGTCCCTTATATACTTCCAATCCTATATTAACTTATTTAAATCCTGTAATTAGTTTTCAGGCTGAATTCTGAAGGCTCAAAGTATACTAGTGAAGCCATTCACTTTGTAAAAATAGTCTAGAAACATTGACCCAGTAGTTAAATACCCTGTTACTTTCCCTTGGATCCCCTGAACAGGAGGTGCTTGACATTCTAATTGCGTACAAAGGGCTATTGTTAAATGAAAGCTAATTAGGATGGGATTTCATGTTGCTAAGAGCTACAGTTTTGGTATGCAAGGGAGTCAAACAGTAAGGGAGGAGTGTAAGTATCAAATGCCTGACGTTGCTTCACACTCCCCCCCCCCCCCCCCGCCAAGCACTGGGAAGTTCAGGGTAGCATTTGTAATTTTTATTGGTGAATAGTACAGCCCAGCAAAAGGTGCCACACACTCCTGTTTTAAAAATCTGGATTGCCTTTCAGGGTTGTTTCTGGGGCATATTGTGCTGATTTCAGTCCTACCTGGACGGGAGGGTGCAGAAGTCATTACTAGGGTCCCTTAAATAATAGGGGACATACTGCTTGACCTTGTGGCCTTTAGGGTCCCTCAGGGTTCCATCTTGTCTTCTGTCCTGTTTAGTATATGTAACCCAGCTCAATTTCACTATGTCATCTGATTCTAGGGAGTTGATGGATGTTCAGAACCCATGTTTGGAGATGGTATTGGGCTGGATCATGTACACTAACAAATTGAAACTCAATCCAAACAAAATGGATGCTCATGGGCAATAGGAGGGCTGATTTAAGCTGTGGCGCTGCTATAATAGGCCCGGGGGGAGCCAATGCCACCAGGTGACAACCGTGGTCTCCTCACAAGGAGGAGCTGCGACAGGGATTTTGGGCTCCACAGCTGCTTTTTTGCACCCGAGAGCTGCATTTGCAGCCGTAGAGCTGAAATGCGCCAAAATTGGTGCGTTTTTCGGCCCTCCCACTCACCCTGACTCTTGGAAGTCTTCAAATGAAGTATTCCAGGAGCACAGGGGACGGGGCAATGACACAAAATGCATCATCGCCCCCCCACGTGACCCTGCTAGACATGCCTAGGATTGTGCTCTAAGGGTTTAACAAGCTACACCTGCCCACATTCCTTCTCCTAAAGGTCTAGCACTCAGTCTCAGTATGGATCTGGTAAGCCTACCCTGCAAGGATGCTAGTCACTTCATTCACCATCATTTTTGGATTCTGTTCTTATGCCCCACCCCCAGGTAACTGAAAGTTCCCCTGTTTTATTAATCTCACTCATCTTCACAATTAGTCAATAAAGTAGATTAGACAGATTGTTTGTGTGATTTAGCTAGTGAGATTTATGGGTAGATAATGAAGCCATGTCCAAAACTCAACCTGTTAGCCATTTTTTTTTCCATTCTGGAGAAACAACATAGCTACCATGACATTGGTGTTTATTCATTGGAACAGTCAAAATAACCAGCAAGAGTGGGTACCATTTATTCAATTTTGTTTGTTTAATTTCAGTTTCTGATCCTTTCTACCATAAGGACTCAGGCAAAACTCAATATGACAAAACCATCACAATAAATAGTAAGAAAATATCAATTTGAAATACTGTTCAGTCAGCCCACGACATTATCCATGGGGGTTCTGTTCCGGGGACCTGTTCTGGCAGCACAGATGCTAGGGACCCCTTTTAAAAACATTTTTAAAAAGTAAAAATAAACAAATAAATGGCCTTTCCCTTCCATCATGTGGCAAACTCACTCTGTTTGCAGGGCTGCAGGGCAGTCTTCTGTGCTCCAAGAAGCCAGTTCTGGGTTGTGCGATCCCCCTTCCTTCGCCCTGGCTCGCCCAGTGTGATGCATTCTGGGGCGAGCCAAGGAGAAAAGAGGGGAATTGCATGACCCAGAATTGGCTTCCTGGAGCACAGAAGATTGCCATGCAGCCCTGCAAACAGAGTGACTTTGCTGCTCAAAGGCAGGGAAGGCCATTTTCTTACTTATTTTTACTTTAAAAAATGTTTTTAAAAGGGTCCCCCATATCTGCAGCCTCCGCGGATACTGAGAACTGTGGATTCTGGACCTGTGAATAACGTGGGTCCACTTGTACAAAATTTACAGCACAATCTTATACATGTTTACTCAGAAGCAAGTCCCGCTGTGTTCAATGGGACTCTGTCAGGTAAGTATGTATAGGATTGCAGCCTTACTCTTATTGGATAGCAAGGAAATACATTCAATTTGTTGTTTTAAATCCAACACTAATGGTGAGGAGTTTTTAAGGGGAACCTTTTGATACAGAAACATAAACTCGAATTATCTGTTGCAGAATGTTGGAGGAGGGGGAGATTGCAAGAGAAAGTGATAAGGACTCCTCTACAACATGTGTACAACATGTACAACATGGTTTAGTGGTTTGGGAGTCGGTCTTAGACCTGGAAGATCCAGGTTCAAATCCCTGCTCAGCCACAAAGCTTCCTGGGTGACCTTGGGCCAGTCACTATCTCTCAGCCCCACCTACCTCACAGGGTTGTTGTGAGGACAAAAAGGAGGGGAGGAAATATGTACACCACTCTGAGCTCCTTGGAGGAAGGGCGGTATAAAAATGTGAAAAATAAATATAAATAAATACATACATATATCTTCCTGTGTGAGAGGAGATTGCTTGCAATGCAGCTGTCCCAGCCACGCTGGTGCAGTGAGAGTAGACCCTGAACTGCAGCATAAATCTATTTCTTAGAAACTGAGAACACTTACAGATCTGTGATATTAAATGCTGCACAGTGCAGAAAGAACTCTTTGTTTATGGATTATTTGTCATACCATTCAGCAGGGTGAAAATGTTCTGCTGTACTTTGACCTTTGAATGCATTTCAAAGATCTCCGAGGAGCCAGCGTCATACCTGGCCCTAGTACAAAGGAGTGCAACTGTGCTGAAATCAGGGAAGTTTTGTGTTAACTCTTATATTAACTTACTATTATACATTTACCCTTGGAATATGGCTTGTCACAGCGGAGTGCTGAGCTGCCCCATAAAGACATGGGCCAGCAACCATGCTGCCCATATCTTCAATGGTTCTTGTGGCATGAACACAAAGTCTAGTTGTACCAAGATGGTGGCCTTCACTGAGAGAGCTTCCTAGGAGAATAGGTGAAGATAAGGAGCTGCCTTATCCTGAGTCAGACCACTGGTCCATCTAGCCCAGTATTGTCTGCGCTGACTGGCAGCAGCTGTCAACAGTGCCAAGAATTGAACCCGATACCTTATGACTGCAAAGTATGTGCTCTACCACTAAACTACAGCATCATTCCTAGAAACACCTTCTTCCAGTCTTGTGTAGCTGATTGGATGGCCACTGGAGAAATGATGAGCCTTTCATCAAGCCTGTAGTTCATTGCGTATCTCCAAATCATAATCCCACAGATTCAATTTATAAAAGTCCTTGACCATCCTTTCCCCTGAGATGGACAAATTCCAAATGTGGGTGGGGGAAGTTCCCACGGTTGCTGTTGAGTAGGTAGGCAGCTCTGCCAAACAGCTGATCACTGGATTTGTTTGCTTCATACAAGCCAGTGAAGCCTGACTTAAGAAGATTTCCCCTTCACTCAGAAGTCTATGCAACTGGTAAGGGGGGTGGAGCAACCAGGGAGTTGGGACTTAGCAAGAAAGCTTATTTTGGCATTATCACTAGTCATATCTTAAAATGAATGTGGGGAATTTACAATGCAATCAAAAGAACAGTGGTATGAACCTGCTCACCTGAAGTTTAACCACTTCCTTTTATAAAGGAGTTCCTTTCTGGTTCCTCCACCAGGAATTATTATAGAAGTAATTAAATGCCAACAAACCCTCAACATGCCATTTCTTCCTCAAGCTAGAGGTCCCATTTGGGGAGACAGTTAAGGAGGACCTATTCTGGATACTGTATCTATTTCCCCCACTCTCTATGCACGTCATCTTTCCATCCACTTCCCACTCCTCTTCAGAACCGTAATGTTACATACTCAAGCATCTAGGCGTGTAGGACTGCAACTGAGCTTGCAGAGCTAAGGGGTTTGTTGCAGACTTCTCCTATGGTCCATTTAGCAAACACTAGTGACCACAGATCTTGTGCAAGTGCCACAAAAGTGTCAACAGAGTGTTGAATCCATTGCGCCTGGCCAAATAAAATGCTTCTGTGACCCACTCTCAGCATATGGCTTTGAGAAGTGCTCTTTCAGGATTTGACCAGAGTCATAGGTGAAACAGAAAAAAATCCTGTAAAGAAATTGGAAGTATGGGTTTCTCAGCCATGTAATTAGTTGAAGAATAAAGTTTTAAAACTAAAACATTAGTCCTGCTGACGTTTCACCCTGCACTTAGGGTTTCTTCAGAGCAAAGAACCTATGGTGCAGGGTGAACCCTAAGTGCAGGGTGAAACGTCAGCAGGACTAATGTTTTAGTATTAAAACTTTATTCTTCAACTAATTACATGGCTGAGAAACCCATACTTCCAATTTCTTTACAAGTAATAGCTAGCCATGAGAACCTCCATACCAAGAAAAAAATCCATTCACTGTAGTGAATTTAATCCAAGAGTAGCAAACCCAAATACTTTTATACTATTCAAGAAACACATATTATACTGAAGATTTGTAGAGTACCGGTACATCTGTGGCACTGTGAAGGTACACTACACATGCACACTTGTCTGGAACTTATCCAAATCCAATTCAGGAACTCTTGTCTCCTCAGATCTCTCAGGAGTACAAACTACAGTATAGCAGGGTTTACTATGGGGATACCTACTGCATATATCATGAGCATAGTCATTGCCAGCCTCACACTTCCCTTTCCCCAGCATGAGGTTCAAGGGTTTGAACTTGAAAGTCAAGCTTTTCAGACAAAGCTGTTCTTGTTTGAACTCTGGGACATGGAGAGGATATATTTAGGAGCCATCTTAGTAGGGTACCCAAGTGGCTTAAAAAAGAACTGGCCTAGCCTCCTCAGAACCCTTTTACAAAAGGTCTGAGATGCAGAAAAAGATTTTTAAAAAGCAGATTAAGATTTTCATGTCATGAACCTAAACACTGTCACCTAACAATTTCTACAGATAAGTGCTGTTAAAGGGATAGCTACAGGGGCTGGTCCAAGAGGTTTAGCATCTCCCCTTCCTGAAGGCTGTTCCTCTTCTTATGCAGGCCAGTAGACCTTCAGAACTACCCAGGTCTTTGATGGTGAAATTAATATGTTACTACATAAAGATCTGGTCTCTACTGATTGCTGTAGCAAAAAAATGGAGATTGCCAAAAACTGGAAAGCAGCAAAAAAAAAAAAAGCTATCATTTTTGTTAAGGTAATATAGCTTGTGGCAATTAGCTCTAATGGAGAAGCTAGCCCAGCAACAAAAGAAACATGAAAGGAGAAACTGTAAGGGCTCGTACAACTTTATTGAGACATGGCACAATTTTATTACATATTCGAACAACAAAAACACAATTTTACTCACACAAAAACCAGTCTGGCTTGATTTATTAGGTTGAAAACAAACAAGCAAACACAATTTCAAGATATAGACTGGAATAATTCAGAGTAATGGCTTTTATTTTCTCCCCTCTCCTGTATCATGACTCCTCTCTTAGTTCATGTTGATTTTGTTGAGAACGATTTATTTTTTATTGTACAGTATATCTCTATTTTTAGAAGCTGTAAGAACAATAGAAAATGTATTATCAACAAAAGAGCTACACAGGTCAGTATCTGCGGGCATACCAGGTTCCAGCAGGGAAAGACTCGTGAAAGGACAATCTGTACTCACATCTCTTGCTCAACTCAGCAGGTAGCTGAGCCAAGACTTCATTCTCATTGAAATAGAAAAACTGAGTTTGGGCTGTACCACTTCAGATGGCAAATAGGGGCTCTCATGCCTAAATGCACCTCCATACAAAAAAAAAAAAAATCCTTTCCAACACAGAACACTAAGTGTGTGAGAGAAGGGCCCTTCTCCTGATGCCATGTTTTCTATATGGAGGGACTTTGAACCCACACTGCAGCCTGATGTGGTCCACTCCAAAGACAGGTTCACTGCTTCAACAAGAAGAACTAGGCCAAAGAGATCTCCAAGGTCAACTTTTATTTTAGCAATATCAGGGAGCAAAGCAAGACGAAATAGTAGTTATAAATCCAAGAATCAGTAGAGAAATCGGAATTATGGGAACCTCCATACTATGTTAATCCAAGAATCACTGATGGATATCAGGCCTGCCAGGTAACAGTGTCAAAACACTTCTGCCCAATGATGGCAAAAGACAGCAGTCTTTACAATGTCTTGCAAGGGAGGACCTAGAGTTCAGTGGCAGCAGCTACTTCTTTATGCAAAGAAGGTTCCAGGTTCAATTCCTGATGTATCTGATTCAAGCCAGGATATGAGGCAGAGCTGGGAAGTGGGAACTGTGAAAGACCTTGGTCTCATAGATCAGGCTACTGCCAATCAGAGTGGACAATACTGCCCTACGAGAACCAATGGTGATATTCTCATATCTTAAAGGTGCATCTCTACTGCCATTGGTATGAATAGGGAAAAATAGATGCGCTACAGAACCAATTCTTAAAGGCTCACTAGTGAATAGCTATAGGAACAGGCATATCTCAAGCAAAGCATGTTCATCCCTAAAGCTGTCACTCGCTAAAAAAAGTATTAGTTTTTTTTTTTAAGAACAGAAAGAGATAGAATCAAGCTCCAGGGTACTATTAGACATATTTTCTGATTCCTAGTACTTAGCTCTAATCTCCAGCAATAATCCTTATCTCTTTTCCTTTACAATGCTAACAGTGAAATAAATCGTTTATCTAAAGGCACTCCTTATTCCTCCTAATTCCACTGCCATAGGGAGGAACGTTTTCCAGCATTTAATTATATAATATATTCTGACACCTGTTGCTTGTGCATGTGTGTGTATTTACACTTCAGTTGCAGCGACTAAGGTTAGCCAGTAGATGGCACCAACAGACAGTGTGATAATTACTTGATGAACTCACAAGTGTTGCTGAAGAAGGCTGCTTTCACTTTTCAAACAGTTACAGCAGTGGTTCTCAAACTTTTTAGCACCAGGACCCACTTTTTAATGACACTCTATCGGGACCCACCTAGCTTTACAAGACGCTCAAACATTTATCTCCCTATATTTATGCAAGCTTGCAAACTGCAGGAGCTCAGCTCTTTGAAGGTCAAAATTAGCAGCTATCTGATTTTTGAATAGCGCTTGTGTATAGCCTTTTTGAAATAACCTTTTTGAAAAAGGGCTTGTGGCAATTATCTGATCTTTCCATCACCTGGGACCCATCAGAAATCAGGTCGCAACCCACCAAGTGGGTCCCGGCCCACAGTTTGAGAATCACTGAGTTACAGGATAAATCATTTCGTTCAGTGCCATGCATCTGAATGTTTGAACGAATGCAACTGACTTTTCCCACCCCTGGGGCTTAATTTGAACCAGAGTTCTGCCCTGGCATCTTCTTTTATGGCTGAATCTGGGACCTTGCACAGTTAAAACAGTGCTTCTGAGCATGTGCAAAATGTCTTTCCCTCATTAGCAAATAACCACAGCTCACCCTCACACTTTTACAGATAGATCTCAGAGCAAGAGGATCTGGCTTTAAGGCAAACCTGAGAAATCAGAGTTGGCAATTCACTAATTACAAACATTGTTCCCCACATAACCATAGAATAGATTACTAGGAGTTGGATTTATTTGTTAATCTGTATATTACTTGTTCAGGCTAGCCACTTGCACATCTTTGCAGACAGAAGTGTAGTTTCTGGGAATCATTTCACAGGTTTAATACTTAACACAGTCTTGCAAATTATTCTTCAGAGAGCAAACTGTCAGGTGGACAGAGCAAATATGATTGCTGATGCTTATTCAATTCATATTGACCTCAGAACATGTGCGGTTCCCTTCTTATATCACAGTGAAATACACTCCCACTCTAATTGTTTCTATTTTATTGATAGCAGTTGTTATTTTCGTATTGCTTCAAAATCACTGTCCCCACTTTTCCTTTTGTGAAGATGTTAGTATTTACTTCTCTTTTACAATGGGAAATTTGTATAGAAATACATGTGGGAAATGTGGGAGCACAGACTTATTCTGCCTATCTTTAGAGTGGCAGAGTATGTGCCCCGCTGCTCTAAAGTGTAGTAAACAAGCCATAAAGCGCATTTGCGATGACTCGGGAGTAAGGGCTGCCGGCGTGGAGGCCGGCAGCCCTAACTCCCCCGGCAGACCATCCCTGTGCCCGCCAGTGAAGGTAAGCCCTGCGCCCGCCAGTGAAGGTAAGCCCTGCACCGACTGGTGCAGGGGCAGGGGAGCGCAGACCAGGTGGCAAGGGAGGGGGGGCTATTGGCAGAACCGGGCAGGGAGAGGGCAGGGATATCGTCGGTGCACTCTGCCGATATCCCAGGCCTTTTCCCGACCTGGTTCGGCCTTACCCTGCCGTCTCGGATGCACGTCAGCTTCAGAGCTGACATGCATCTGAGGAGGCCCATAGGCCCCAGGCTGCCCTACACTCGGGAAAGGGGATAAACATCGCCTTCTCCCGAGTTGCTCCCAGGCTGTGCTGGTGCAGCCCAGGAAAGGGCCGGCCGCAGAACGTTGTGCAGGATTGTGTCGTATGACTGCAATCCTATACACAGTTACCTGGGAGCAAGTCCCACTGAACTCAATGAGAGTTACTTTTGAATAGACATGCATAGGATTGTGCTCTCAATAAAATTAGGCAAAGCGGCACATTTTAAGTGTTGCTTTTCTTCTCTTACACTTAGTAGAGGGAAAGCAACCATCCCTGTATCATCCCAGCACAATGTCTTTTTCCATGGCAATTGTTGGTGTCTCCCATGTGTCCTCTTCCCCCACCCCCCAAGATTGGGACAGGGAACCATCTTTTCATTATTTTTTTGCCAAGTAAACCACTTGTTTTGTTGAAAAGCGTAATAGTAATAATAATTGTCATTCATTATGGAGGGTCCCTTAGAACTGACTTTGTTTCATTAATGCCTCATGCTAGCTCTTTTCAAAATACAGATGGTCCCACGGTACCTCAGACAGAGCCAGGAAGCTGCCTGGGGTGGTGGGAGTGGGGTCCAAGACAAAAAAAAGCTTTCTGTTTACATTTTCCCATGGATTGGAAGCTCCCCGAATCATTGGTTGGCAGAGCGAGTCTTTATCAATATGGAGAAACAATCCCATGCTGTATACATTCTAATACGATTTAAAAATTTTCATGGCCAGCAACAATCTTGGAACAGCTTGAGTTACACGGGTAAAAAGCCATGGCAGAAAAAGTTAACATAAGAACATAAGAAGAGCGGATCAGGCCAAAAGCCCATCTAGTCCAGCTTCCTGTATCACACAGTGGCCCCACCAGATGCCTCAGGGAGCACAAAAAGTTTTTAAAATGATAAGAACAGGCAACACGAGTTCATTCACGTGAAAAAAATACAATAATAATCTCAGTATTTTACCCGTGTAACCCAAGCTGTTCCAAGACTGTATACATTCTCTGAAGATATCTATGAGAAGGTCTTCCAAAACAGAAACTGAGTGTCCAACAGTCAAAACAAGCTGTTTTGAAACTGGGGTGGGTGGGAGGTGTTGGGCTTAGGGCCGACCCATGCATGAGGTGAGGTGAGGCGAGGCAAGACAGGTTGCATTGAGTGGCAGATAGGCGCTGGCGGCACTCTGTCTGGCTTCCCAGCCTTAGTGGTGGCAGCAGAGACCTACCAACCCCCCAAGCACCCCAGTCAAACCAGTGGGAGAAGGAGAGCCAGGATGGGACAGTTGTCACTAACTGCTAGACTTGCACCATGTTTGGTCCTCCACCTATGCTTCCTGAATATGTTATACCCACTGTAATAGAAAAGCTGAGAAAACTTAAAATCCAGTCCATTTCCTCCACATCCACACATGCCTAGAACCTACAATAGAATCTAGTCTACAATATGTATATCCTGATCTACTGGGAGACTTTGTTCTTATATTTTTGGAAAAAAAAACCAGCTGTTAAGGCTATTAACATACCCATGCAGCTGTTGCAGAGTAAATCATAGTTTTTGAAATCTCCTCTTGCATAGCCTTCTGAATTACAAATTTCACATTACAGTTAACATTTTCAGAGCCTGTTGGTCCATGGCTGCTTTGTCTAGCACACTTAGTTAACTTTGTGGGAGAAACACAGAAGTTTGTGTGAGCCCCCCAGGAAGTTTGGGTCTCTCTCTTACATTCATTGCATGTGTCAGGGGAGGGAACTCCCATTAGAAGGCAGTCTGACCCAGGGGAGTAGATCCTAGTGGTTAGCACACATGCACACACCCTTCCTGCTTCTCACTTTCCCTTTACTAGACAAAAAGCTGAAGACAAAATGTAAACACCTTGGTAGATTGTATCCACTGCCACCATCCCAGGCTATAGAGACGAAGCAGAGGAGGGCCATCTGGGGAAAAACACACCTCTTTCCCAGAAGAACACTGAACCCCAAGGGTTCTTATTAAAGATCAATCCCACATTAGTGTCTGTAGAGCACAGAGACTTGACAATCAACTGAATTACCAGGACAAAGGGTCAAAATATAAACTAGTTTATTAAAACTCTAAACAAAAAAGGATTAAACAAAATGAGAAAATAAAAGTGAATAAAGAAGATACAAGCTTGTCAGGAAAGCATAAAGCTTTCACCAAAAGAATGCAATAACCATTAATGCCCAGCAGATACAGCTGAGATGCTGCTCAGTCTCACATGTCCCATATAAACCAGAGTTGTTATAAACAGGGGAGGGGCAAAATTTGCCCAGCAAATAAACAACAACCCAAACCTGACACAAGTCTCTGTATGGATCCCTAGCTTAACTTATCTACATGGCAAGGAATCCCCAGTCCTTGCAGTTCATGTTCACGTGCACATGAGCTTCCAATGAATGGGTCACTCAGGCAACTGGCAAACCCCTTCTTGTGGGCTTGAAAGCTTACATCATCACATTACCTTATTGGAGGAGTGGAAACTACCTGTCCCATGCCTTGGATCAAGATAGCAATTGATAAGCACATTCCAATCTCAGCAGGGAGCTAGCCAACTCAGAGGGGAAGATGAGTTAAATATACAGTACTACATCTAGCACGTTGCCAATGGTGTTTGTGTTTGCCAAACAAAGGGTAAAAAGCTGCCTGTAAAGAATATCCCAGCAGCTGAATGGCACAGAAGCTGCTGGGGAGTTAACAAAATACAGAAAAATAAACCAAAAAAAAAGGGGGGGGGAAACTCAGGGGGAAATGCAGGGGATTAATCACACATGTTCCCGCTGTGCTTGTTTACAAGACCCTGCAGATGACCTCTCTTCCTGGCTGGGAGACTCGGGCAGGGGAGAGGACTCAGCAAAGGTTTTCCCCTCCCTTTTCTGGGAATGAGATAATCTTCTCCAATCACACATTTCCCTGACAGGCCTGAGAGATAGCAGAGCAGGGGATCCAAACATCTGGCAGCAGTTAGCCTGAATCAGGAAGGAAGCCAAACACCCCTTCAACAAAGTTAAGCTATTCTTTTCTAGCAACGCTCACCTTCCAGCCTTCTTCCCAAATCCTCAAAAACCTTCACTATTCAAATTTCCTATGGAAATTTTAGCATTAAAGTGTTGAATAATCTTGTTCCTTCTTAGGTCATTTTTTCCCAATTTTGCAGATGGGAAACAAGATGATAGTGACTTGCCTAAAGGCTAAACTGGGATTTGAATATCTCTGCCACAGAACTCCATGGGACTCTCTTACTAATTTCAGTGTCACACTGTAACAGGAATATAGACATCAGGAATCTCCTTCATGCAGCACAATTCTATGCATGTTTCCTCAGAAGTAAATCCCACTTTGTTCAATGGGGCTTACTCCCTAGTAAGTGAGTTGAGGATTGCAGCCTAAAGCAGTAACATGAGATGCCATGTTCTCTCTGCAGACATAGCATGGTGCTGTTGCGATACCATCTGCATGGTTTTTTTTTTAATTTCACATTTTTAGCTGTATTGTATTTTAATCAGGTTTTATTCTTATTTTAGTATTGGCATTTAATTTCTGTAAGCCACCCTGAAATTCAATTTTGTGGAAAGGTGGGATAAAAATATTTAAAATAAAATAAATATGTAAATGATGAAAAAATCATAATACCAGTTGAGCACTTATCGTAAACGTTCTAAGAACGTCACATACATTACATCCATAATCTTTAGAACAACTCTGTAAACTGGCCAGTATTATTATCCCCTGGTTACAGATTGTGTGAGGGATGACACAATGAAATACAGTACTGTAAGACTTACTCAAGGAATAGAGTCACTGAGATGCTCCCAAGTTATGGGATTCCACATTGATAGAATAAATTGTCATTGTGCTCCAAGAAGAAAACGTTCACTGAAATGTATTGGACCTACTATAGAGACATTTTTAAGAAATTCCACTTTTTTTTTGTATTCTTGGAATTTCCCTTATCCTTCTTTTAGTGCTAGACTTGAGCCCATTTAGCCCATCTACTTAGGGCCCAATCCTATCCATCTTTCCAGTGCCGATGCAGCTGCAGTGCATCCCCAAGGTATGCATTGGGGAAATTGGGAAAAACCTTGATGAGGCCTTTGTGATTCCTCCTCATACACCGCAGGATGCAACACAGGCCCCATTGGCACAGCTGCATCAGTGCTGGAAAATTGGATAGGATTGGGCCCTTAACCACTTACACTGCACGAGTAGAGGTGAGGGATATCCTGAGATCAACACACTTTGATTCTAGGAATTAAAGTACATTTATCAGCGTATAACACTCACTTTTTTGTCTAAATTTGTGACCCAAAATAATAGGGTGCGTGTTATACGCTGATACTAAAAAAAAAATCCCTCTCCCCCCCCCAGCCGTTTTAAAGCATTTTTGGGCCACTTGACCGCTTACCACATTGTTATTTACCACCTCCAATCTTCGTCCCATGTTGCCGGCTGCATTGCGGCCCCGCCGGGACTGCCCCCACTCAGCAGCTCCAAGATGCGAGGTTTCCAGGCGCTGGACGCGACTGCAAACTGTGGCAAAAAAAAATGTAAAAAGATGATACGGGAGGCCAAGCAAGACTTTGAGGAACGTATGGCAGGCAACATAAAAGGGAATAATAAAAGCTTCTTCAAATATGTTAGAAGCAGGAAACCTGTCAGGGAAACGGTTGGTCCGCTGGATGGTGAGGGAGAGAAAGGGGTGATAAAAGGGGACTTGGAGACTGCAGAGAAATTAAATGAGTTCTTTGCATCTGTCTTCATGGCAGAAGACCTCGGGCAAATACCGCTGCCGGAACGGTCTCCCCTGACTAAAGAATTAAGTCAAATAGAGGTTAAAAGAGAAGACGTCTCAGATTAAATCAAGAGACTTAATTGACAAAATAAAGATCAATAAATCACCAGGCCCGGATGGCATCCACCCAAGAGTTCTGAAGGAACTCAAGAATGAAGTTGCTGACCTCTTGACCAAAATATGCAACTTGTCCCTTAAAACGGCCACTGTGCCAGAGGATTGGAGGATAGCTAATGTCACGCCAATCTTTAAAAAAGGAAGGAGGGGGGACCCGGGAAACTACAGGCCGGTCAGCCTAACATCTGTTCCAGGGAAGATGGTGGAAAGTCTCATTAAGGATAAAATCTTAAAATACATAGAAGAACAAGCTGTGCTGAGGGAGAGTCAGCATGGCTTCTGCAAGGGGAAGTCTTGCCTCACAAACCTGTTAGAATTTTTTGAAAAGGTCAACAGGCATGTGGATGCGAGCAAACCTGTGGATATTATATATCTGGATTTTCAGAAGGCGTTTGACACGGTCCCTCATGAAAGGCTCCTGAGAAAACTCCACAGTCAGGGAATAAGAGGGCAGGTCCTCTTGTGGATTAGGAACTGGTTGAAGACCAGGAAACAGCGAGTGGGAGTCAATGAGCAATTTTCACAATGGCGAGAGGTGAAAAGCGGTGTGCCCCAAGGATCGGTCTTGGGACCGGTGCTTTTCAACTTATTCATAAATGACCTGGAGTCGGGGATAGGCAGTGAGGTGGCCAAGTTTGCAGATGACACTAAACTTTTCCGGGTGGTGAAGACCAGCAGGGATTGTGAAGAGCTCCAGAAGGATCTCTCCAAACTGGGAGAATGGGCAGCAAAATGGCAGATGTGCTTCAATGTAAGTAAGTGCAAAGTGATGCACATTGGGGCAAGAAACCAAAATTTCACATATACGCTAATGGGTTCTGAGTTGTCTGTGACACATCAAGAGAGAGATCTTGGGGTGCTGGTGGACAGGTCGATGAAAGTGTCGACCCAGTGTGCGACGGCTGTGAAGAAGGCCAATTCCATGCTCGGGATCATTAAAAAAGGGATTGAAAATATCATTCTGCCTTTGTACAAATCGATGGTAAGGCCACATCTGGAGTATTGTGTCCAGTTCTGGTCACCACACCTCAAAAAGGATATAGTTGAATTGGAAAAGGTGCAGAAAAGAGCGACCAGAATGATTTGTGGGCTGGAGCACCTCCCTTATGAGGAAAGGCTACAGCCTAGAAAAAAGGCGCCTGAGGGGGGACATGATTGAGACATATAAAATTATGCATGGGATGGAGAGAGTGGATAGAGGGAAATTCTTCTCCCTCTCGCACAACACCAGAACCAGGGGACATGCACTAAAATTGAGTGGAGGGAGAGTTAGAACAGACAAATAAAATATTTCTTTACCCAGCGTGTAATTCATCTGTGGAACTCCTTGCCACAGGATGTGGTGATGACACCTGGCCTGGATGCCTTTAAAAGGGGTTTGGATAGATTCATGGAGGAAAAGACCATCACAGGTTACAAGCCATAAGCAACCTCCTGGTTTTAAAAGTAGGTTTTTCTCTGTGCCAGGTGCAGGGGAGTGGCAGCAGGAAACAGGTTATCTTGTTGTCTTGTGCTCCCTGAGGCATCTGGTGGGGCCACTGTGTGATACAGGAAGCTGGACTAGATGGGCTTTTGGCCTGATCCAGCAGGGCTCTTCTTATGTTCTTATGTTCTTATGAGTGGGAAGAGGGTGGTTTGCCATTCAATAGGCTCAATAAAGGCTCTATAAAGAGGCACAAAAGTATTGTAAGGAAGTTTGGGGCTCTCGCTTGCATTCATAAGAAAATCACTCTACATGTGATTTAGGTGGGTGGTAAGTTGTACGAACGAAAATGCACGTTAAAAATGAAAGTTGAACGAAAATGAGCAAACTCAGGAAGATAGTGGAGGACAGGAAGGCCTGGCGGGACATGGTTCATGGGATCACGAAGGGTCAGACACGACTTAATGACTGAACAACAACAACAAGTTGTACCACCCACCTAAATCAGGGTATCATTTAGTTTCCTTTCTTTGGCTGATTTCCAAGTTAGTAGTTTTCATTCCTTGGTAATTGGTTATCTTTTCTATGCTCTGAATATTCATCTTTATTTATTTATTTGAAGCATTTGGGCCCTGCCCTTCAGCCAACAAGGTTTCCGGAGTAGCTTACATAAAATCAAACAGAGGGAAATCATTACACAGAAAATGGTTGGGGGAAGTGGGACTATGTCTTGATGCTTGAAATCCACAACAATCGGACTTGATCTTCACTGTCTGTGATGATACGACATCACTCTCAAGGCTGAGCTACATTACAGGCAGAGGCTCTGCCGCCGCCTCTGCCTCTGCCTACGCGCTTGGAGCGGGGGAGTGTCTTCCCTCCTGTTGTCCCTCCTGTTGTCCTGCCTTCTTAAGAAGGTGATTGAAGGTAGTTCAGATTGGCATGCAGTCACCCTCCTACGATTGGCAGGCTGCAGTAGCTCTGCGAACCGCCCCCTAGCTCTGCGCGCCCGCCCCCTGAAAAGTTGGATTCCAGCTTGAGGTACGTGCTGGCCGTGCGGAGGTCGCAGCGGCTCCGCTTGCTTCAAAAATCAGGTCAGAGGCTCCGCAACGCGTGTAATGTAGCTCTGGCTTCAGAACATTTACTCAAAGACCTGCTGACTCCGAGAAAGGTGCAGGGAGTAGTCTGGTATGTGAGTGAGGTGAGGACATCATGTGCTGCATAGTACCACCCCATATCAGACACGGAAAGCACATTCCAAGCACATTCTCCTACCAAGCACATTCTCCTCTTCCTTGGCCCTATCCACTCCTACGCCTTCTCCTCCCATTACGTACCCCCTGCATAATCAGGAGCAGGCACACAGAAGAGTTGATAGAATATAATTTATTTTATTTTATGGCTCCCTCCAATAACTTTATTGAAGGCAGAGTGATGAACTAAAAACTACCTGTACCTTAGAGGGGGTCAGCAGTTCAGTACTTTAAACAGCTATTGACATCCTCCTTTAAAACCAAAGAAATATTGAGAAAAAGACACACACACACACACACACACACACACACACACACAAAAATCCCAAAACTGCAAATTTAGAATTCAGTGCGTATAATGGATGGAGAATTAAAAAAATAAAACGATAACATTATAGGAGAGAGTGGCCAGATATCTAAACCTGCTGCTATAAACTAAAAGTCATTATGAAAAGAAATACCTCCCCACTAAAATGGAAAGACTGGGCAGGCAAGGTATTGAGAGCATCAGTTATGTAGAAGATTCCAACCTTAATGACTCAGAAAATTCCCTTTGATTTCAGTGTGATTTTCTTCTAGTTAAACATGCTTAGCTTAGGACTGCAGTCGTAGTTATACCAAACTAAACTAAAATGATATATTTTAAAACAAGCATCCCTTCTAGTGCAGTTTTTGCCCTGCCGCAATGGGGCCTAAGGCAGTGGATCGCGAGATTCACTGCCGTAGGCCCTTGATTCATTTTGATTGTTCTCCTTGCTGTGTAGTGTGTAGTCTGTAAACCGCTTTGTGAACTTTTTGTTGAAAAGCGGTATATAAATACTGTTAATAATAATAATAATAATAATAATAATAATAATAATAATCCATCGCAGACCTCAGTCACCACGTGGCACCACATTTAGAAGAAAAGTCAATGACCATCACATTAATGACAAGCAATTGGATTGGAACATAGAGGGAGAGTAAAAGTATGTCATAAAATTGCCATAAAAAGTGGGGGGAAATGGACCACATACTGACAACTGCATCCTTTTGTGCAGACATTTCCTGAGGACAGTGGCATTAGGAGGAAGGTCTTGTGTTTCTCTCAGGGTTTTTTTTTTTTTTTTTTAGCAGACTCACTTCTGGAGTGCTTTCTAGTGAGAAAGAGCAGTTCCGTTCTCTCTCTCTTTCTCGAAAATCCCTTTGGGAAAGTCTTAGGCACTTGGCTGTGGTTATTTATTACAGTATCTTAACAACACTGAATAATGATTAACATAAATGGAAAGCGCAGTACTGCAGCATACTCTTTGCCAGGTGCTTTTGTCTGCAGACCTAGGAATAATTAGGAATAGAGAAGCTTTCTTGAGTGAAAAATGGCAGCTGCACCACTAGATCCAGTTTTGTCTAGACATCATATTTAATTATTTCATGCTGAGTCTTCTATATACAGTATAACAGAGATGTGTTTTTAAGTCTTTGGCTCCAAGTCTCATGTCGAGTCTCAAGTCTTTGGCTCGGAGTTCTGAGTCTAACAGCCAGAGTAACCAGATGTCATCACTGTAAAGGAGGACGAGGCACCCAAAAATGTAAGACATTCAAGAAAAATGTAGGACATTATAAAATTAAAGCTAAAACACATATATATTGATTTCATGTGTCTTTCAATGGCATCAGTTCACATATTCCATTACAGCAAGTGCAAGCTATTTATTTAAATGGATTTAATTTCCTTTCAGCAAGAGTCAGTGCTTTTACATGGGAGTAAACCGCTGAACCATGAGCTGTCGATCGAAAGGTCGGCAGTTCGAATCCGCGATGGGGTGAGCTCTCGTTGCTTGGCCAGCTCCTGCCAACCTAGCAGTTCCAAAGCATGTTAATGCGAGTAGATAAATAGGTACCACTTGCAGGAAGGTAAACAGCGCTCCGTGTTCCAGCCGCATGCTACGCGCTGAGGCAAGGAGAGTCATGCCGGCCACTTGACCACGGAGGCGTCTTCGGACAATGCTGGTTCTTCGGCTTTGAAATGGGGATGAGCACCACACCCTAGAGTCGAACACGACTGGACTTAATTGTCATGGGTCACCTTTACCTTTTTAAGCCCAATTGACTATAATGGGACTTACTTCTGAGTAGACATGCATAGAGTGGGCTGTCTGCAAATCACTTCCCTTTTAGATCTTTCAGCAAAAGAGCCAGTGCTTTAGATGTATAGACTTAGCCAGTTTTTAAGAAGTTGTTCATATCACTGGATCCATCAAGTTCTTCAAAGGACAGCTATTTCTTTAACTTATATGTATTTTTTTAGTTATTTAAAAAGGTGTTAGGCAACCCTATCCACACTTAGGTGGGAGTAAGCCCCATGGGACTTACTTCTGAGTAGACATTCTGATTCCCTTTTAGATCTTTCAGGACAGCGCAGGCAGGACCCAGTAAAATAGAAAAATTAAATTAGTGACCCAGTAAAAGTAATGAATATTGACAGAAATGAATGCTGGAAGCAAAGATTTACTTGTTTTTGAGGGTATGGCCTCTCCTGGGCTCTCCACACAAGCCTCCAGACTTGTCTTGCTTTTAACGTGGCTGGCTCTCCTTGGCTCCCCTTAGTTTAGACAACCACTCTCCCTCCCCATTTGTTTTCTTTGTTTCCTCAGCTCAGGGATTGATTTTAACAAGTCCTCCACCTTTCTCTTTCAGCCCTTTGCAAATGCAGAGCAAGCGAGCGAGCAGGCTCCACGCTAATGCCACGGCTTCTTCTCTCCCGCTCCCAGCTGCAACGGTGTCATGTGACTCACTATTGAGGCTTGCACTTGCTGCGATTTGAGCCTAAGCGGGGTTGCCAGGCAACAGAAGCCCAGAAGGCTTTGCGCTGTCGGCAGAGACTGTTTCGAGGACGATTCTTCTCTTTTCCCGGGCACGAGCCTAAAATGTAGGACGTGTACAGGAAATGTAGGACGTCTGGTCAGCCTCCTACCCTGTTTCCCTGAAAATAAGACCTCCCCCAAAAGTAAGACCTACCGTCATTTTTTTCCGTGATTCTTGCTGGCACTCAAACATAATACCTCCCCTGAAAATAAGACCTAGCTAGGATCATCAGCCAGATGGACACGACTCCCCCGGCACCCTCCGCAACCCCCCGCACTTATTTTGACCGAGACGACATGCTAGAGATGCCAGCAAGGCCTGCAAGGAGGCTGCAACCTTGCAGAGTCTCTCTAGCACGTTGTCTCCATGGTGGAGAACTCAAGTGCAGGCCTTCCAGGCCTTGCACCCTCGGAAAAGAATGAAGCTTTAATCGGTCAAAGTAAGTGCCGGGGGGGGGGGTCACGCCACAAGTTGGGAAAATAAGACCTCCCTGAAAATAAGACTTACTGCATTTTTTGGAGCCAAGATTGATATAAGACACTGTCTTATTTTCGGGGAAACACGGTAACAGTGCAATCCTGATGTTCGTGCTGGAGCAAGTGCTGTGGCGTCGGAAGCCGTTGCGAACATGCCATAAAGCACATTCACAATGACTCAGGAATAAGGAAGGCCAGCACAAGGCTGGCCTCCCTCACTCTGGCGCCGGATCTCCACGTGGGCGGCAGTGGAAGGTAAGCGCTCCATCGTGGGTGGTCCGGCCGGGCGAGGGAGGGGGGCCATTGGCCTAGCCGGCCCGGGAGGGGGCGGGGAATGGCGGTGGCCATATCCCCATCCCCGCCGGATCGGTTACACTGTTACACGGCCTCCTCTACTTCCACCAGCTATTTAACTGGCGGA
Organism: Plestiodon gilberti rubricaudatus; assembly: GCA_026170595.1. NCBI lineage: Eukaryota > Metazoa > Chordata > Lepidosauria > Squamata > Scincidae > Plestiodon > Plestiodon gilberti. Next base: position 256,753,180 of record JANXHW010000001.1, on the reverse strand, counting down.
AATCCGAGGAGGCCGATAGGGCCGGCCCGGGTTTACACTCGGGGAAAAGGACGAGCGTCCCCTTCCCCAAGTAGACCTCTGGCCTGGCGCATGCCGGGCAGCCGGTGCACAGGATCCGGTGCCCGCCGGATCCTTAGTCAGGATTGCACCCTAAGACTAGAGTCAATTTTTAAAAAAAAAAATCTTGTTTTTACCTTTGTGACTTCGCACACCAAACTGCTGCGTTTTCTTGCTTTTACAAAGCAAAATTGTACTCCAGGAGGCACTTCCTGGTTGCGCGACTCCTTCCCTTCCACCCCATTGCGCTAGAATGTATTGCGCAATGCAATCTGATGCGACCTTAGGGGAAGGGAGGGAAGAATCATGCAACCAGGAAGTGCCTCTTGGAGTGCCATTTCACTTTGTAAAAGCAAGAAAACACAGCAGTTTGGTGCGCGAAGGCGCCCAAAGGTAAAACCAAGATTAAAACCCCATTGTGACTCGAATCGCGACTTGGTCGTAAAGGGGCCAAGTCGTAAGTCGAATCCGAGTCAGTCGCTCGTGGGACCCAAGTCGAGTCCGAGTCGTGTTGCAGCAGCGACTTAAGTCAGACTTAAGAATGAGTCCCATGACTCTAGTTTCAATAGGATCAAGATAAGACTATTCCATTAAAAGTAGTTGTTTCCAAAAAGATGTTTTGAGGACTGAACGTATCTTATAATTTTACTGTACAGTTTATTGTTCAGCTACGAACCAGGTTGCATGCTTTTTGTTGTTGTTGTTAACACACCACAAAAATAAGCACATACAAGGAGTTGATTGCATTTTTTCTCCTGTAGATGGCAGTAGCACACAGTGTTTATATGTACAATATCTACCTATAATGTTTCAGGTATGGTGTATTTTATTTTTTATTTTTTTTATTTATTTTTCACATTTTTATACCGCCCTTCCTCCAAGGAGCTCAGAGTGGTGTACATATTTCCTCCCCTCCTTTTTGTCCTCACAACAACCCTGTGAGGTAGGTGGGGCTGAGAGATAGTGACTGGCCCAAGGTCACCCAGGAAGCTTTGTGGCTGAGCGGGGATTTGAACCTGGATCTTCCAGGTCTAAGTCCGACTCCCAAACCACTACACCATCCTGGCTACACCTTGGTGTACCTTCCTGAATTGTTTTTCCAGCATGGATTGGAGAGTTACTGTCAGGAAGTTCAGAGGGAGGGGAAGGTAATGTAATATGATGGTCTTGACCCTTCTGATTTACCACTTTGGAGGGGGGAAAAACCCCGGCCTTCACCCCCCCCCCCCATGGGATTTAAATGGCTTAATGTTAGGCTTACCAGATCTCCAACCGGGACAGAGTGCTAGACCTTTAGGAGAAGGAATGTGGGCAGGTGTAGCTTGTTAAACCCTTAGAGCACAATCCTAGGCATGTCTACTCAGAAGCAAGCCCCATTGTGTTCAATGGGATTGTGCTCTAAGGTTTAAGAAGCCTAGGATTGTGCTCTAAGGTTTAATAAGCTGCACTTGCCCACATTCCTTCTCTTAAAGGTCTAGCACTCTGTCCCGGTTGGAGATCTGGTAAGCCTACTTAATGTCAGTATCACCGAACACATCAATACATCTCTTTTCTTATAGTAGCTAATGGCATCATTCCATTATATCACTCCTTCTAAGTGTGAGTACAGTATTCCAGGGCAGCTGAATCAAAAGGTTGCCTAGCAACCAACACGGCCTAGCTGCATTTACTGAGGAAAGAGACATTAGAAGAGAGTTCTCTGAGGTAAAAGCTGATGGGGGCAACAAAGCCAAACTATTAAGTCCCCCCCCCCCCACTCCTGCCAACTTCCTAATGGTACATCACCGGCCTGCTCAATGCTTAGGCATGTCTGCAGCAGCACTGATGGGACCAGCAAAGAGTTAGATGTGAGGCTTAATATGCAGGCTTACCAGATCGTCGCCGGGACGGGAGCGGTCTACCCTTAAGGGGGCGGGGCGTGGGGGGCCAGAACGCAGCCCCCACGCCACGCCCCCTTAAGGGTAGACTGCTCCTGTCCCGGCGACGATCTGGTAAGCCTGTTAATATGGCCTAGTGGTCCAGGAGCATCCAAGGCAGTAGTGTAGCCAAAGCTAAACAGGTGCAGACCGACATGATCAGTTCCCTGGAGTGAAGACCACTTCTTATATGGAACCCCATATAAGAACAGAACATAAGCATAAAATAAACAATTTTTTAAAAAAAGAAATGAGTGCTAATTAATATGCTGAGAGGTGAGAGAGTCAAACAAGAAAACAAACAGTTGCGTGCGAAGGGAAGGGGCAGGAGACACTGACTGCCATGTCTACCAGACAAGGAAAACAAGAGTTTGGACTTGGGAAAGACTCTGGGGCAGGCAAGCATAAACTGTCACAGCTGCTATTTGGACATGTATGCTTAGGCAGAGCTATTAGCCCATGTGATAATATGGATGCTGTGGCATGGCCACTGCCACAAAACATCTTCTATCTATGTATCTGGGATTTACTTTCCTTCCATAAGATATACATGCATGGATGGTCTGTAGATCACCCAAACTGCATGCGCATTTTGGATGCCACCACTAGATATTCTTATGAGAAAAGAATATCCAGTCCGGACTATTTTACAGGATTTATTGCTCGCTATTTGTGTTTCACTTTCTGGACCATTTATTTCATGTAAAGCTTTGTATCTCCTTACATTGGTTTTGGTATTTCACAATCATGGAGTTCATCTCTGCTTAAGATTCCTGTCTCAAGATTCTCCCATTTTCTGACAAACTGGATCAAATGTAGGTTGTGTATGACTGGGTGGTTTGGGTTTCTGGATCCAATTATGTAAGTTCCAGATTTAAGACTACAGCAAAAACACAGGCCTCCATGCCCGGAGAATGAGTGTCTGTACAGGAGATGTGTGAAGATTTGTTTTGGGATAGTGATGGACAAAATTAAAATGAACTTAAATGTGACAAATGCTTGTCTGAATACACACTCAGTGTATTCACAGAGAAGGTCACAGAGAAATCTAGTGGTAGGTTAGGTCCCTGCCTGTTTCAGGCAGCAGAACATGATGTTATTGACAGATATGTGACAGATAAAGGGTTAAAAGTGTAATGTTGATGATGTCAGTTCCTGTGCTTCTTTGGAGGGCTGGCTAGTCTTGATATTTGAGCTAGGCTCTCCTGCTTTAAGGGAAAGAGGGAGAGAGTGAAAGAAAAACGCAGGCAGACAGAAAGAGAATGGGAAAATGATGAATGGGATTCAAGCAAAGCTGTGTATGTGTGTCTTTGTTACTTTTTCCCCAGGGCAACCCTCTTGTGATTCACAGACTGGAGGAGAACAGCAAGCGGATGGCAACACTCTGTTCCTGAGCACAATATAAACTTGTTCTTCTGACTAAGAACAATACAATACAAGGTCAGCCACAAAAAGACTTTTACTCTCTTTACTCCCAATGCTCTGCTTTGCCGCAGTTTTCACTGCTGCTGGAGGTGAGACTGTGGGCTGGGGTTGATGGGGGGTGTCTGGTTTTTGCTCATTCCCAGAATTGGTTTTAGAGTGAAGTAGTAGTAGGCAGAAAGTGATGGTGTGTAATGATTGCTTGCTCTTTTCTGCAGAAAGTGATTGATTCTGTTTTGCATTATTTGATACCTCTTTGCTTTAAATGTTACTAGGGGAGAATGGAGTTGGGGAACTAGGTAAAACTTTGTTCTTTATGGGCTACCCTACCAGTACAGCATACTTCTCCTATTTCAGGTGAATTGGTTTTTGACCATTACAAAGAATAGACAGTGTAACTAGCAGCCTTAATCATTATGCTCCCCTGCAAATAGTTAACAGTCTTTGACTAAGCAGCTGGTACATTAAGGCTGCACTCCTACGCATGGTTACCTGGAAGTCTCCCATTGAACTCAGTCTTACTTTTGAATAGACTGCAACTGGGGTACAGTGAACTAGCTACATAAGCCAGAGTCATCAAGGGTACTTTCACTTATAACTTTGAATTATAGTATTGATAGTGCAGTGCCTAGTGGAAGGATGTAGTCTACAAGCTAAAAGTCTCTAAGGTCCCGTTAACCCAATCCTAATTACGGCAGCACAAGGTCGATGTGAAAGCCGGGCCACTGTCACACACTGCTGAGGTGCAGTGCGCATAGCAAAGGCTCCGTAAGTGCCAGTAAGTTGGCAGTGGGGGTGAGGAGAGGGAGGATTTGAGGCTGGAAGGAAGGAAGGAAGGTAGGGGGCGGGGAATGGGCAGGAAGGAGAGCATCTAGGTGGCAAACTCTCACGCTAGATCCTATCCCCCATTTTTTGGCCCACCCCCATCCCTTTTCTCTTCTTAGACTTATGCCAGCTATATACAGTAACCGATGTGGTCTGAGGAGACCCATAGGCCATCAGGGGGCCTACGTAGAGGTAAGTAAAATATTTTTATTTACCTCTGGCAGGCCTCCTGATTGCCACCCCCTCACCGCTGGATGCAGCGTGTGCTTCACTTGTGAATTTCACGTATTCTCATGTTTTCAAAACTACCATAATTACGTAATGCAGAAGAACCCACACCTCATCACTATAGTAGTCCTTTTCAGCAGTTGCTCTCAGTTTGGCGGGAGAGCTAGGACAATGGTAGAATCGGATAAAATAGTAATGAAACTGCTGAAGTATTAAAATGAGAGCTGTTTCACTTATTGCAAGATGACAAATGTGTGATTGCCCATTTGTGTGATTTCCCATCATGCACATTGGGCAGAGAACAAGGAGGAAATATAGCTCAGTGTTAAAGCACATGTGTTGCAGGCAGAAGATCACACTTTCATTCCTTGGCATCTCCAGGTAGGTGTGGCAAACCCTCCACACCAAATCTGCATTCCTAATGGCCCAATCCTATCTCCCCCCCCCCCCGCACGGAAATGCAACGGTGCTGGCAAGGCATCTGCTGCATCCCGCAGAGGAATTTTGGCTGCTGGAGATCTCTTTGGGGTAAGGGGACATTTGATGGGGTGGAAAAGCTTGACAGTACAGTACATTTCCTCTGTACATTTCCAGTACAGTACATTTCCCTACTCAGTACATGCAGCAGGGCGAAGCTATTGCCTGACCACTGCATTGAACAATGAACGCGATGAGGAACAAATAGATACAAAGCACAGAAAAATATGATGCTGTTCTGCTAAAACATTTCAACCATATCCATTCATAACCTTAGAATTGCAACAAAACATGTACACCAATACTTCATATAGCAATAGGGATATTTTATCTGAAAGTTCAGCACTATGTGTAACAATGCTGTTGGAGCCATCAGATTCATTGGTCTAATAGTCAAGAAATTAATGCTGATTGGCTCAGAATGCAGTACTCCCATTGGGTGTATTGGCTGTGAGTCATGCCAGAACAAAGAGCTCTGTAACAAATCAATGCTTAAGGAAGCTGTGTTATCTGGGGTACCATTTTAATCCATTTTCATGGCTAGTGGTGCCATGTGTAGCCCTGATTCCCTCAACCAACTAAGCCAGCTTTCAGGTTGTATGGATCAACTCTCAAAATCAGATTTCCAGTTGGAAGTACAAACCTACTGTGTGCTCATTTCCTACTGTACCAGCAATCTTTTTTTTTTTTTGCTAATAAGTATTTTATAAAGGTTGGCATTGCTGTGTCTATTCTCCATCCTCATGTTTTTATCACATTCTTTAAATTGTCATTCATTAAAATTGATTGAGCAACAAGGATTTGCAAAGATGGTTCAAGTGGACAAAAGACCTTAGCTAAACATATTTCCATTGGAAGAAATTAAGCCAAATCCTGCTGAGGTCTAATGAATGAGGCTTTATTTTCAGTCTCTCTTATTAACTGCTTCAGTTGGATACTTCATAACCAAAGCTTAGTCATAGAAGGGCTTCTGCCATCCATGAGGACACTTGGTGCATTGTGTCTTCCGCCCACTTAAATTAGTTCATGGCCTTCCAGTGAAAGGGACACACTGGCCATGTAAACTTTAAGTGGAAGCCAAGCAACAGGTCTACCATTCCTGCTCTCTTAGGCAGAACCCACATACTAGGAGATTCAATACGCATTGACAGGCTCTTGGAACAACCCTGCTGGGAAATATTAGAGTCGGTATAGTTTGGTGGTCTGGATAGAAAGAGACCATATGGAAGAAAGAGACCATATGGAAATCAGAAAGCTTTGATGATATGATCTTTAGGAGGTGATAAGAAGGGCTGGTTCAGTCTGGAACAATTGTGAGTGTATAAGATCTAGGGGCTTTGGTTGTTCCCTAATCTTCTAAGCAGATTTGATTCCTAGCAGTCCTAGTTGTTGTGTTTAGCATTAGAACAGGACCAGAATCTTGGTTTCAGATGCTCCTACACTTGAGAATGTTTTTAAAATCTGAATTCATGGTTAGTTTTGTATAAACTCCTGATATCACTTACCATAGCTAAATGGTAGGCAGTGAATTCCCTTGCACACAGAGGGGCATTCAACTCTAAGGGTGCGATAGTATACAGATTGAAAGTCACAAAAACATACTCTGGAAATTCACAATGAGAAGAATAAATTGTGCATATAATTTAATTAATCTCATTTTGTGGATTTAAAGAAAAAGTCCCATTCAGATTTAGCAGACTTCAACCATGAACACTATAACGAGCAGCCCAATCCAGCCTAAGATGCAGCTGCCAGCCGAAATGGCCAGCCACTGCATCCTAAGAAGGATGTGGGCTGCACCACTGCGCCAGTGCAGCCGGGGCTCACCTCGGGGGAAGGGGGATGTTTGTCCCCTTCCCCTGCTGTAAGCCCCGGTGGCCCCAATGGACCTCCTTGGATGTGTGTCAGCTATTTAGCTCGTGTACAACTGGGGAGGCCATGTAAGGCCGGCCTGGTCTGGGAAGGGGCTTGGGATATTGGCACAGCCTGGCGCCTATCCCTGCCCCCTCCCAGGCCTGGCCAGCCAATAGCCCTCTCCCCCGCCACCCCAGCCCGCCCTCCCGCTGCTCAGCGCAGGGCTTATCTTTGTTTGGTGGCATGGGTTGTGGAGGACGGCGTTGTGAGCGGTGCCACCCTCCGCGCTGGCACTGCTTACATGCGAGGTGGCACAAAAGTGCCTTACGGAACTTTCACGACATCTGAGGCTGGCGGAGCATGCCCTCCGCTGGCCTAAAGTTACATAGGATTGAGCCATTTAGTTAGGTATTCTTGCCTAACTACAAACAGCATGGTTGGAAAAGTGAAGAAAAGAATAACAGAATGTTAGTAGATACTAATAGATGTAGATCAGGAGTTCTCAACCTGTGGTCCGCGTACCCCTAGGGGTACGTGGACCATCAGGTGGGCGTACGCAAGAGGTTTCCCCGTATCAGCTAAGATCAGCTGATTGTCGACGACCGGAGGTTTATTTATTTATTTATTTATTTTAAAAAGTTACCCTGCCCTCCATTGTAGAGGAACAAGGATTAGAATCCCTCCCTGCTACTTGCAAACTGGGTGGCAAGGAGAAGGTTTTTGAACATGCGTACGATGCATTTTCTTCCCTCTTGAGTAGCTTCAGCCAGTTCTTCCATATCTAGAATTAATGATAATATCCTCTGGACTACAGCCTTGGCATCTCTGATTTTGTAAACATGCCTTATGTTAGTGTTTTCAGTTGTAGGGTATTTTTGTGGCAACAATCTAGATGCTAACCAGTGTTTCTACTGTGACCATTAAAACTGCTTTATGGAATCAAGCTGCTGGTTTGCTTTCAGATGTCATATTTAGTGCTCTTAACCACTATGACTTCGGGGGGATACTAATACCATTTCACCGTCCCTCTCTGTCTCATAGGAAATACCATGTAGGAAAATAGCAAAACCTCTACTATGTTTCTTTCTTTCATATGGTAATTGCTTGTGGTTTGTACATCTTTACAAATGTTTATATCACACTTCTGAATCCTTGTACTGCAAGGGTTGGTTCACACATGCCACGTACATTACTTGAATTATCTACACTTGTTTACTGCTCACTTGATCACTGGCAGCTGAATGTGTGACTGGGTGTTATTGCTTGTGCAGTGTTGCAGCCGTAATAATGAACATGCATATGTGAACCAGCCCCTTTGTAAACATGTCCCTTGTGTCACAGAATATTATGGAACATTCTACCACTGCATCATTTGCAGTGAAGTAAACGAGCTTTTGGAAAGCAGTTTCACGTTAATAATGTTTGGCCCTGTAGAGGGAAGAAACCTACAAAGATGATAAATATGTTTTAGACGTTTCTATCCTATCCTCCCCCCCCCCCCCTTGTCTTTCTTTCATTTAGGGCACTTTGTGGAGGTCATCCTGAGGATAGGACAGGGGTTTAAAATGGCAGAGCTCACAGGTGAGAACAACAGCGGTGGCATCGACTGGCAGAAACAGTGCCTTGTGTTGGAGACCCAGCTCTTCAAATTCCACCTACAAGCTAGTAAGGTTCGGGAGCTTCTGGCTGAGAAGGTGAGGCAAAGGTTATATATTGCAACCAACCTTTGTTGCTTCTTGCTAAGGTTTCAGGATGAGATCAATTGACAAGAAAGCTTGTGGTTCTCTTCCCCCCCCCCACGCTATAGCTAGATGACACATACTTCAAATTTAATTCATATACTTTTATAATGGAAAAAATAAACTGTTTCAACTTCAAGTTCACTCAAGTTCAACTTCAAGCACACTGTAATGAAGGTTGGGGAAAATGGATATTGCATTTAAGAGAGAAAATCTCATTTCTACTGATTTATTGATGGATTGGTTTTTTAAATCCCACCTTACCCTCTGAGAGGAGACTCGAGATGGTTAGCAAAATCTAGAAAATGTTAAAAATGCAATACAGATTTTCCTCAGGAACCACCTTCTTGTATTCAGACCTGCCTGAGATTTAAGATCTGCAGAGGCTCTGCAATGTGAGAAATCAAGCAGGCTGGGGGCCCTTTGGCAAAACCACCCCTGGCTGCTGTGAGAACTGTAGGAAGGGGCCATAACTTTGGTGGAAGAGCATCTGTGCTTTTCTTGCAGAAGTTGCCAGGCTGCCATCTCTTACAGCATCCTCAGGTAGGACAGAGAAAATACCTGTCTGAACTCTTGGAGAGCCACTGCCAGTTAGATGGACCAATGGTCTGACTTTGTATAATTGAGTTCTACTGGCCGACTTCTTGTTGAAAATGAAAATAATTCTGAACTGCTCTATTATTCCTCAGTCGATTTGCATCAGGTTTGGAGGGGTGGTAGAGACTGTGACCTACAGCGCAATCCTACCCAGTCCCTCCACTGGTGCAACAGTGGTACAGCAGTGGTGGAGGGAGAACGGGAGTCTTTGGGAGGGAAAGGAGATTTAAATCTCCTTTAAAGGGGGATGTAAAGGGGATTTAAATCCCCTTTCCCTTCCAAGGTCAGTAGCGTAGCTGGCGTTTTTCCAAGGGGGCCGTGGGTGGGACGACGCGTCTTCGCCCCACCCCCCGCCACCGGAATGGAGCGGGACCGGAGCCAAAAGGTTCTGTTCCATTTCGATGGTGGGGGGTGCGAAGACACGTCGTCCCACCTATGGCCCCCTTAGAAAAACGCCAGCTATGCCACTGTCCAAAGCCTCCTGTTCTGCCCTCCACCACTGCTGCAACAGTGGAGGAGCTGGGTAGGATTGCGCTGCTAGTTACTCTGTAACTAATCAATACATTATTTAGGACTTTTATTTATTTTTCACATTTTTATACTGCCCTTCCTCCAAGGAGCTCAGGGTGGTGTACATGATTCCTTCCCTCCTTTCATCTTCATAACAATCCTGTAAGGTAGGTTAGGCTGAGAGATCGTGACTTGCCCAAGGTCACCCAGGAAGCTTCATGACTGAGCTGGGATTTGAACCTGGATCTTCCAATGGGGTCCAACACCAAAACCACTACCATCCAGTTATAAATTATAGAACTGGAATGCTAATTTTTCCACTTCCCCTTAATCCCACTTCCTGTGCCTATATCAGAGGTTAGTTTCTTTTTATGAATGACTCATGCACTCCCAGGAGAATTTTGAACTGCTCATGCACCCCGCCAAAATATGATTTGTTTGTATGTTTTTTTGTCTCAGTTGTGGTTTGCTATTTTCTTTAAATATAACACATATGACAAAAAGTGGAACTTCAAAAAAAAACAACAACGTTAAATTTCAATCATAGGGGGAAATTATTTGCTTCATAGAATTTGGAGATATCAAAACACTCCACAAAAAAAACTTGAGGAGGAGGCCAAAAATGATAATATTGTAGCCATCTTTGTTGACCCATCTGTAGTCAGGGCAAAATTCAAATCAAATTCAATAACTTTTAAAAATTGTCCTTTGTCTAGTAAAAAAAAATAACAACGGTAAAATGTGTTCTTAATTCTGGGAGCACCTCATGCACTCCTTCACACACCTCATATGGTGTAGGGCCCACAGGTTAACAACACCTGGCCTATATAATTTGTGGTTGCCATATTGCTGAGCAATCATGCCTTGAAATTTGTCTGTGTGAGAGAGAGAGATCTCCAGGCCTGTTTCTTTCCTTGTAAATCCATAGAAGAAATCTTAACCTGGGCCATACTTTTCAAAAGAAGTCTGACTAAATGGTAGTAAATCTGTCTTGTCACTCCCCCTTCTCTACAGAGCACTTTATGTGCTGGGGACCCCCAAAAGGGAAGACTTTGGAGTTAATCTAGCCCTGGGGGTGGGTCTCTCTTTGTTGAGATTAAGAAGCAGTTTGGTTCATTGATCAGGTTACTCTGTAACTGGCTGTATGAGCTTTGTGGTATTTTTTTTTCCCACAGAGACCAAAGAGCAAGCCGTTACAGGCTGCATCTTGGCAAAGTCTTGCCAAACTTTGGCCTGGTACAGATTGACAAGATGGTTGAAAGTTTTTGGGGATATTTTTTTGCCTTGATTTTGCAAAGTGATTCAGCTAATTTGTGATTAACTAATTAGCAATGAACTAAATGCAGCATTTCCCAAAGTTCTCCCCATGAGTAGGCGAGAATTTTGAGTGCTTGCAGGGGCGGAGCGATGGCGGCGGCGATCCAGGGATCGCGCCACTGCCAGGGACAAAAGGGGTATTTTTAGACTTACCGGGGGTTGGGCTGTCCTCCGGAGGGTGTGTGAGGGCCCTGCAGGCCTCCCCAAGCCTCCGAATGGCTCCTGGATGCAAATAAAGCCCACTTCTGGTTTTCGGGGAAACCAGGTGCATTGCTTTCTTTTATAAGAACAAGTTGAATGTTTTTGCAAGGTTTTTTGTGGATATTAAAGCATGCTAGAGTTGGAAGAGTGAATGCATTATGTGTCCTTGGTAACTGGCAGTTACTTCCATTCTCTGGTTTTCTCATGGGCAAGACAATCCTATTGTCCACTTTAAAATAGCCATCCCTACATTGTACACCAGTGTAGCTAGTTGATATTCTATGCTCTTTATGGATACATACACAGGTGATGAGATAGAGAGAATGGGTATTTTGGCTCTCCATTGAGCTGAATATTTTTTTAAACTTAAAACACCTCTTTTCCTGTTATAACTTTATGTTAGCGGGGGAGTCAGGACTTTGCCCTGACTCGTGAGAATGGAATCCTAGTCACTCCCTTAATCCTACCCCACCATGCCCCTCCTAGAACCACTCACTTCTTCCCCATTATGCCAGCTTAATTTAATTGTGCCAGTGTAGGATTCATATTGACCTGCTTATGTTATAACTCTGTCAAAAGTTCCTTATTCTATTACAACTTGATGTTACTTCGGCATAAGGTGTTTAGGAGCAATCCTAGCTTTGTCCAGCCGGCATAACTCAACGATATGATTGCACTGATGGTTGCACCACCAGGGAAAAAGGGATAATGTTCTGTTGATGAGTGACATGGCAGGCTGTTACCATAGCAGCATGATGACCCTGTTACAAATAAGCTGTGCGGCCTCTTGGTAAAAGGACTGTGTGTGTGTGTGTGTGTGTGTGAGAGAGAGAGAGAGAGAGAGAGAGAGAGAGAGAGAGAGAGAGAGAGAGAGAGAGAGAGTGGAACTGAATCTAATTAACTTTAAAAAAAAAAAAGGAGAGGGATTGAGAGGGGGGAAAAAACCCAACCTAACTTTTTAATATGAATGTTGGACTGAGCTTAGAAATGGATGTGTGTACACAGGATTTCCTATTCACCTTTCCCAGAGACTCTTGGGCAGGAGTCATCATCCATATAATGGACTGTGTACAGTACTCCCCCCATATCCGCTGGGGATATGTTCCAGGCCCCTCCGTGGATACTTGAAACCGTGGATAGGAGCGATAATACTCCATGGTTTCCTGAGGGCCCCCTGCCCTGCCTCCCCTGCGGGCAGGCGTGCGCCCCCCCCCCCAGCTCTTATTTGTTCTTTCAGCAAGGTTCGTTTCTTCCTTAAAATAAACAGAAGCAGCCTCCATTGCAGGCAAGTAGAACAAGACTAAGTCCTAGAGAGGCTTTACAAAGTTTCTGTTAACCTTGCAGAGCCTCTCTAGGACTTAGTCTCGTTCTACTTGCCTGCAATAAGCAGCCAGAGGCTGCTTCTCCTGTTTGTTTAAGGAAGAAACGAAGCTCACTGGGAAAAAAGTAAAAGCCTGGGGGGGGGGTCCCCATGATCCGTGGATAACTGAAAACGTGGATAGCGAATCCGTAGATATGGGGGCCCACCTGTATACTGAATTTTAATTCATCTCCACCTAGTAATCGTGGAAATGCATTTGGGAATTTCATAGCTTTGGTAACTAGCATTTACTTCCATTCTCTGGTTTTCTCACACAGTTGTGCATGCAAAGGGAAAGAGGGTTAATATTTTGTTGATGAGTGACATGGACTGTTGCCATGGCAGCATGATGACCCTGTTAACAAATGAGCTGTGGGGCATGAATCTGTGACCATCCTCCTCACTTTTGAGACTGACACTAGACTGGTAGATAATAGGGCTTTGTTTTTCTGTAGCAAAGGGAGGAGTATGATGGGCTAATAATAAAAAACAAAAGAATGGGATTTTGAAACTTGCACTTTGATACTTGCTTTGCCCTAATTCTCAGTGTTGTCATTCAGTTTTCTCATGAGTAACGTTTTTAAAACTTGCACTTTGATACTTGCTTTGCCCTAATTCTCAGTGTTGTCATTCAGTTTTCTCATGAGTAACGTTACAAAAAACATGATACATGGCAAGAGCCATTTGCGTGCTCAGCATATTGTTAGTTCACTCCTGGGGACACTAAAGAACACATGCAATGCAAAAAGCACCATGAAATCACACTCAAAGCTTGAATTACTCATGTCTGGCTTAAAACAAAGCAGCTGATTTAACACATTGCACAGCAAGACAGTGAAGCAGAAAAAAAATTCAGACTCAATCAGACTAGATAGGTTAATAAAAATCCATCTGAAGTTTGAAAGTTGCCAAGAGATGCCGTGAAACTATTAATGAATGCAGGTGGTTTAGGTATCCGTTCCCTTGGGGAGGTGAGCAGAGGTCTTATGTTCTGAAGAAATGTAGGTTTTCTGGGGCAGTCTTCCGTTAAAACATTGAACTGGTCCTGCTTACTTCTGGGAAGCAATGAAATTGCCAATAAGTGGCAAGAATCTAGAATTCAGGATGATATGGATGATATGGCATCACCTCCCCTACGCGCGTCACCCGGGAGGCTCCGCACGATCCGCGCGTCACCTGGGAGGCTCCGAGGCCGGGAGAAGGCCTCAGAGCGTCCTCCCGGGTCTGCGCTCCTGGGCCTTCTGAGGAAGGGCTGCCCTTTTCCCTCAGGAACGGTCTGCGCATGCGCTAAAACACGTTATAAATAGCGTTCACACAGCGGGCCTTCCTCAGAAGGCCCAGGACAGCCGGCCGGGGAAGACGTCCCTGAGCCGGCTGCAACCATTGAGGGGGCGCCTGGAGCGGCAGCCCGTCGGGCGCCCAGGATGGCGACTCGTCCCGTCGGGCGCCCCCCCAAATCGCAGCGCGGCCTATGGCTGCGCCAAAGATTTAAAAAGGGTGTGTGTCGGGGGCGGCGTCACTAGAGTGACACGCGCGCCCCGCTCTGGGGTGACGCACGTCTAGTGACTCCTCTGGAAAAGGCAATTAAGAGGTGACATGACTGAGGCCCATAACATTCATGGAGTGGGAAAAGAGAAGTTTTTCTTCCATTTTACAACATTAGAACCATGGACCATCCAATGAAACTCACTGGAGGGACATTCAGGACAAACACATCACATAATTAATCTGTGGAATTTGTTGCCACAAGATGTGGTAGTGTTCACTACGTGAGCTGACTTAAAAGTTCTTTAGACAAATTTGTGAAGGACAAGTCTATCAGTGGTGACTAGTCATGATGGCTATGTGCTGCCTCAAGGTTCAGCAACAGTATGCCTCTGAAAACCAATTGTTGTTGTTGTTCAGTCGTTAAGTCGTGTCCGACCCTTCGTGATCCCATGAACCATATCCCGCCAGGCCTTCCTGTCCTCCACTATCTTCCTGAGTTCGCTCATTTTCATGTTTGTTGCATCGGTGATGCTGTCTAACCATCTCATCCTTGGCCTTCCCCTTCTCCTTTTGCCTTCAATCTTTCCCAGCATCAGAGTCTTCTCCAGAGAGTCCTCTCTTCGCATTAGGTGGCCAAAATATTTGAGTTTCAGCCTTAGTACCTGTCCTTCCAGGGAACAGTCAGGCTTGATTTCATTTAGAATTGACTGATTTGATCTCCTAGCAGTCCAAGGGACTCTCAGGAGTCTTCTCCAGCACCACAGTTCAAAAGCATCTATTCTTCGGCGCTCAGCCTTCCTTATGGTCCAACTCTCGCAACCATACATTGCTACTGGGAACACCATCGCCCTGACTATACGAACTTTTGTTGGCATGGTGATATCTCTGCTTTTTATTATGCTGTCTAAGTTTGCCATAGCTTTCCTTCCAAGGAGTAAGCGTCTTTTAATTTCATGGCTGCTGCCTCCGTCTGCAGTGATCTTGGAACCCAGAAAAGTAAAATCTGTTACTGCTTCCATTTCTGCCCCTTCTATTTGCCAAGAATTGATGGGACCCGATGCCATGATCTTAGTTTTATTAATGTTGAGTTTCAAGCCAACTTTTGCACTCTCCTCTTTCACTCTCATCAAGAGGCTCTTTAGTTCTTCTTCACTTTCTGCCATTAGGGTGGTATCGTCTGCATATCTGAGGTTGTTGATATTTCTCCCGGCAATCTTGATTCCGGCTTGTGATTCATTCAGCCCTGCATTTCTCATAATGTACTCTGCATATAAGTTAAATAAGCAGGGTGACAATATACAGCCTTGCCGTACTCCCTTCCCAATTTTGAACCAATCAGTTGTTCCATGGCCGGTTCGAACTGTTGCTTCTTGACCCGCATATAGGTTTCTCAGGAGACAGGTAAGGTGGTCTGGTACCCCCATCTCTTTAAGAAAACCAATTGCAGGAGAGCTATGGTGGGAGAGAGACAGCTGATGGGCCATTGTAGGAAACGGGAAGCTGGGCTAGATTTAGTTTATGTATCGTTATGTATTGTTTAAACTTATTTTATGTATTTTAAATTATGTATTTAAATCTGTTGTAAGCCGCCTTGGGCATTTGCCTTTGGCATAGGAAAAGACGGGATATAATTTTTAAAAAAATAAATAATAAATAAATAAATAGATGGGCCTTGGCATGATCCAGCAGGGTAGTTCTTATATTGTCCTTTCTCTCAGGGGGCAAGAGATCCATGTTTGCAGGTATTAAGTGATTCTGAAGTAAGCAGATTGCCCCTGGCATTGCACTGAGGCCGAGCTTTCATTTGGAGGTCAAAAAGAAGCACATGATGGTAATTTAGGATAGACTTGGGAACTTTAGCCAGAATTCATTTCTTAGTATTTCTGCTTTGGAATTCGGTTACGAACTAGAGATAATGTGAATTTCTTTTGAAAGTTATTCTAAACCGTTTTTGATAAAACAGATACCACAAGTTTTCC
This sequence comes from Plestiodon gilberti rubricaudatus, assembly GCA_026170595.1. Taxonomy (NCBI): domain Eukaryota; kingdom Metazoa; phylum Chordata; class Lepidosauria; order Squamata; family Scincidae; genus Plestiodon; species Plestiodon gilberti. The sequence continues at coordinate 256,737,210 of JANXHW010000001.1, read as the reverse complement.
AAAACAATTAAACTTCTTCTGCAGAAGCATACCCTAAAATACATTGCTTTACAAAGGTTTAGATTAGAAGAAGGAAGAATTCTTGAGTTACTCTAACTTGGTGCCTGTTCTCTCTGCCCCCTTCCCCCACACATACTGTTTCCCTGGTGTTCCAGCAACTCTGCAGGGAAGGGTTCTGACAATGAAGAAAATGAATTAGCTCCCATATTATATACATAACCTTGTGAGAACAAAGGATCTCTGGGACACTGATCTACTGCTCCGCTTTCCTCTCCAACAGGGAAATTATGTGCAAATATTGTTTTGCCAAGAAGAATGAATGCAAGAGGGGAGAGAATTTAGAAAGGCTCATTAAAGCCTGGGAGACAACAAAGCCAAGCAAGGGGTTGGGCTGTTACAACAGAGACAGCCAGAGAGACCTACTGGTCAGGTTTTGAGAAGTGCAGGGCAACAGTGGGAAAGTTATTTGCAAGGACATAGGGGTATTTTTTTCACATTATGCCCTCTGCTTGAGTTTCCATACACTATAATGATTGATAGTGTTGAGTCCTTAGTATTTCATTTTAAGAAAGGCATGAGGGCAAACTGGATATATTATTCAGAGAACACCAAAGAAGTGTAAAATTATTATGTGAGGAGAGACTGAAGAAGTAGGCATGATTAGTTGTGGGATATGTCCTTTTGAAAAGGACTAGAGAGGAGCATGATAACAGATTTCAAATAGTTTTAGGCCAATGTTAAAAAAGAGGTATAGCCTGAAGCAGGGATTTGGACTGAATATTAAGACATATTTTTGCAGCAAGAACAGTAGAGCAGTGGAACAACTTGCCTATAGAAAATGCAGAACAAAAGATGCATTTTAACAAAAGATGTAGCGGCTCTAACCCTCTGTGATCTCCAGGGATGTGGATCAAGTCTCTGACTCCAACAGTGGCGTTTTAACGCCTTCCGGCGCCCGGGGGGCAGGGGCTGGAGCGCCCCGTCGCGCCAGAGTGCGGCTGCCGCCCCCCCCCCCCCCGGAAGTGGCCCGTCACCAGCTTCGGGAGACGCTTTCCTCCGAAGCCGGAAAGCCCTCCTCCTTGCGACCACTCAGTTCGGCGGTTGAGGGCTTTGTGAGCCGGCCGAACACGTCGCCCGCTTTTATTTGGGTTTTCTGCACATGCGCAGAACCTTTCTGAGGGCAAACGGGCTGCCCATTTGCCCTCAGAAAGGTTCTGCGTATGTGCAGAAAGCCCAAATAAAAGCCTGCGACGCGTTCGGCCGGCTCACAAAGCCCTCGACCGCCGAACTGGGCAGTTGCAAGGAGGAGGGCTTCCCGGTTTCGGAGAAAAGCGTCTCCGGAAGCCGGTGACGCGCCGAGTGGGCGCGCTGCTTCCCGGGGGCTCGGCAGCTGGGCTCCGGTGCCGCGCCCCCCGGAAGCACCGTGCCCACTCCGCGCCTGGGGCGCAGCACACCAGCGCCCCCGGCGTAAGAACGCCACTGGACTCCCAAGTCTCGAGTCAAGTCCCAAATCTTTGCCCCCATGTCCTGAGTCTTTGGTTGTGAGTTGCGAGTCCCTATCTATTTAATGGGGGGAACGGGTTTAAACCTGAATACAATTTGACTTGCTATAAAAGACTCCAATTCTCGGGTCGAGTCTTTCGAGTCTTTTACAATCACCGAGTCAAGTCTGAGTCAAGTCATTGACGCAACTTGAGTCTGACTTGAGTCCGAGTCAATAGACTCAAGTCTACATCACTGGTGATCTCTAATGTGCAGTTTGGGTGACACAGAAGTTTCATGACTGAGAAAAGTGAGCTCCTTGGCTCAAGTCATGTTGTTTGTACAGACACCAGGATAGCTTCCTTGACCCTTGAGCAATGTAAAGTCCAAACTGGCCTGAGTAAGCATCTTTGGTTTTGATCTGTGCATCCTGCCACAGTAAATGGAGTTGGAGTTGTTGACCCTGTAGGCTCTTTTTTTGGCCATGTGATTTTTCTAGTTCTGTGCAGGGATGTGGATCAAGTCTCTGACTCCAAGTCTCGAGTCAAGTCCCAAGTCTCTGGATCCAAGTCTCAAGTCAAATCCCAAGTCTTTGCCCCCAAGTCCCGAATCTTTGGTTACAAGTTGCGAGTCCCTATCTATTTAATGGGGAAAACGGGTTTAAACCTGAATAAAATGTGACTTGTTGTAAAATGCTCCAAGTCTCGAATCGAGTCTTTTACAATCGCCAAGTCAAGTCCGAGTCAAGTCATTGATGCGACTTGAGTCTGACTCGTCCAAGTCAATAGACTCAAGTCTACATCATTGGTTCTGTGTAGCTCATATAGCACTTAATACTCAACCACTATGTCAAACTGAACTTGCAAGAACCAGAGTCAGTCTCTGAGGGAAGAACTGTTTGCAGCAAGATTCTATAAGGAACCTTCAATGCACGGAGCATAAAGTGAATCATATTATTAACATTATTATTAACAGTATTGTTAACAGTATTTATACAGTATATCGCTTTTCAACAAAAAGTTTACAAAGCGGTTTACAGACAAAATCAAATTATTAAATGGCTCCCTGTCCCAAAAGGGTTCACAATCTAAAAAAAAATGCAGACCACCAGCAAACCGCCACCAGAAAGACACTGTGCTGGGGTGAAAGGGGGGCAGTTACTCTCCCCCTGCTAAATATAAGAGGAGCACCAATTGAAAAAGTGCCTCTTGCCCAGTTAGCAGGGGTTATCTAGGCAATGATTGACTGAGCCGGTCAAAATTAGTTCTGAGCCAATGCCACTGCTTTGAATTACTATAGCATGGGTGTTATGCATCTCTGCCAACCTGGAAATTTATAATTACTGATACTTCTGAAAGAATTGGGTTGTTACTGTCAATGCTGTTGAGTCATAATTTAAGGACATGTTTTACAAAATAAAATATGGTGGAAAAGAACAGACAGTCAAGCACTCAAGAGCCTGAACTGTTTGTATGGAGGGCTGCAGCCACCTGTGCACCCTAAATGGCCGTAGAAGTTGCATAAGCCTTGTATCTTTGTTATAGCTGGACATGGACTATATCATTTGTTATATCTGGACATGGACTATATAATGTTGGTAGGGTCTCTGTTTCCTGGTCTGATCTGACCTCATAACTCTGGGAATGCTAGAGAACTCAGTGATGAGAGATGAGGTTTGACTGTAAAGAAGTAAGACTTTTCTCATTCTTTGTTTCTTTGCTTCTTTTGCTCTGAAGATGCAGGAGCTGGAGCAAAGAGTGGTCGAGGCAGAACAAAGAGCCCAAAGTGCAGAGAAACAGGTAAGATGTTACCTTCTATTACATTTGAAAACCTTCATAACTTCAGAACTCTCTCTCTCTCTCCCCATGTATCATAGGTGACAAGTTATGTGGGATGCTTTGATACTCAAAGCTGGAAATAGACAGAAGTTTTTAAGGAAGCAGAAAGGCATTGATTCCCATGATGTACATATACAATTCTTTTGTCCCATTTTTGTCCTTGACAAAATAGGCTGTGCTGGTTTTTGCAGCACCACAAAACCCTGGAAAACTTGTTTTCTAGAGGTGTGAGTAAAATGTGTACACACTATGAACTGTAAGGCACGTTTGTAACACCTGCGAAGTAAGCAGCGCTGGAGCTCAGGCCGGCGCTGCTTACTCCACTGCCGTCCATGGACCACGCTGCTGGACACAGGTAAGTCCTGCGCAGGGCAGCAGGAGGGCAGGCTTGTGTGGCGGGGGAGGGGAGGGGATATCAGCGGTGCAATCTGCCGATATCCAATGCCCCTTCCCAGGCCTGGCTGGCCTTACACTGGCCCCTCGGATGTGTCCCAGCAAAGTAAGTGGCGCATATCTGAGGAGGCCCATTGGGGCTGCTGGAAATGTCCCTTTTCCCCAAGGTGTGCCCCAGTGCTGCCGGCGCGGCCCTGATCCTGCTTAAGATCCTCCGCAGTGCAGGATTGGGCTGCCCGTAAGGGAAAATTTAGCACTAATTTTAATTTTTTTACTTTTTGTTTGTATTATTGCTTTTAATTTTATGTTGTCCGCCAACTGGGGCATCCTGAATGCAAGGGGACAGATGGGATGTAAATACTTTAAATCAATTAATCATCTGCTGTGCTGAACAGGGAAGCACTAAAATAGTCTGACAGCCCAATCCTAACTAAATCCCCGCATAGCGATGCAGTGGCACGGCTTCTGCTGTATCCTGCGGGGGATTTTTTTTTTTGCCACTGGAGACCTTTTCAGGGTAAGGAAACATTAGTTCCCTTGCTCCAGGGTAACCCCCATGGGTCCATTCGGATCTTTGCTGGCACAAGTCCGAGTTGATCCATGAAGGCATTCGTGTGCAGAATTTGGCATGCACCACCGCCACCAAACCTGCTCCCTCCCAAGCCCGATCCACCCTCCCCTGCCCCTGTCACACCCTGTTACACCCCCCATACCGCCCCCCGAACCCCCTGCACCAACTTACTTGCACTGGCGGGCGTCCAGCGTCTGTCTTCGCGCGGACCTGGTCACTTGCCAGCCGCTGCCCACTGGCCTAATCGTGTTGTGATGGACATAAAGCTGTTTGTGCCAGCGGAATGCATGTTCCACTGGCCTAAAGGCCGTTAGGATTGGGCCATGAGGCTGCAATCCTATACACACATTTCTGGGAGTAAGCCTCATTGAGCACAATAAGACTTACTTCTGAGTAATAATCCCCCTAAAGTGTCCTTGCCAGTGAGCAGACCCCTTTGGCTGCCGCACTGGAGCCCTGCAGTGTTTCCGGATGCACAGCAATCTGAACTTCTTGGAACACCAAGTTCTGAGCTACATGGAGTGCAGCTTCCCAGGCTCTGAGCTGCATAGGATTGTGCTGAAAATCTGCAAACACGAAGCTTCCGTTAACTTTGGAGAGACTCTTTACTGAATACTTCTTAGTATTAGTGGCCATAGGGAAAGCCATTGCTGGATAACATAACAGTATTTTAACAGCCCAATCCTATCCCTTCCTGCCGCTGGTAGAACACGTGTTCCGCTGGCAGAAGGAGGAGGATGCTGGCAGAACATCACTTCTGCCAGTAAGCACAGCAAGGCTGCCAGCATAATCGCTGGTGGCCGGGTATGCTGACTGGCAGAGAAGACTCCATCCACCGGTGTGAGGTGAGTGGCGGTAGGGGCAGGTGGTTGGGAACGGGGGTGGGAGGGGGAGGAACAGGGAGTTTCTGAGTGGGGAGGGGGCAGGGAGGGAGGTGGAACAGGGAAGAAAGCAGGCAGGATTGGCAGCACTCATATGCGGTCGGTTCCTATCCCTTCTTCCCTTTCCGCTGCTGTTACACTCCTTGTTTCTGGAGGTTCTGGTACACTCTTACCAACAAAATAGCTGGCACAGACCTGAGGAGTCTCATAGGGAAAGTGGAGGCTTTCCCCAGGGCAAGGGAACAAAAGTAGCCTTACCCTGAAGGGACCTCTGCAACTGGTCCCCCTTCTTTGGATGCAGCACTCATTCCATTAGTCCACCCACGTCAGTGGGGAGAGAGAGAGTTAGGTAGGATTGGGCTGTAAGTGCTATGTGAGATCTCCACTTCAATTCCACTTCTAGCTAACAGTGGAAAAGCAATGCTAAAGTTTTTAGTGTGGAAACCTGACTGTCTCCAACCAAATAATAATTGCTCCAGCATATGAGAGCAAGGGAGTAGGGAGATACATTCATACCTCCCAGTGCTAACGTACTACTGAGAATGTTCTAAAGCTTGCACCAGAAATGAGGGAACCTTCCTCAGTGGATGTATCCTAAAAGATTCCCCAGTAGAATGTGGGATTCTGTGCCTGGTTAGTCCTACTATTTTTACTTCCCAGACAGTTTTTGGGTTCCAGACAGAATTTAGGTGAGCCATCGAAGCTATCATTATCCAGCACATCTTCTAAAAGGGGGAGGGAGAAGAACAAGAAGAAAACTACAGCCCAGGTTGGACCACCATGTCCTGCCCAAGCCTAGAGCAGCAACCCAAGCCTGGAGGCTTAAAGATTGGTTTTACCTGTTACTGGTGGCACCACCCACCTTGGGTATCCAGGGAGAAATAGTAATGTCTTTAGAAATGCTTTAATTAAATTTGTCAGGCTTATGAAGTAGTTTAATATATCGTGTGGAGCTGCTATCCCATAAGCAGGTATATTATGAGTGAGCAATAGACATCTGGGGAATGAAAGGACTACATGCTGAGTTTTAAAGCTGGTGCTTTCTTTCACTGCATGAGTTCAGGGCTTTGGATGGCTCATTCAATGTGCTCCCTAGAGCTGTTATCCTCAAATAAGGAAGTCATGTAGTTATTGTCCCCCACTTGGAGCCTCCAGCATACAGTAGAGTCAGCACCCAGGCATCAGTCAGGTGGGAGGAGCTTTTTCTTTAGACTGTAATTATCCAGAGCTCTAATAAAAACACATCCCGCTCAGCAGGCTAAGCTGTCTGGCTGGGATGCCAGGCGCTTGCCTTTCAGATTCAGTGCAGGGGGAAGGCCTTTTGCCTCTCTCTGTCTAATGCAGACAGACAGGAGGACAAAACACAACTCTCTGCAACTCTGGAGTGAGGAATTTCCAGTGGACCATAAACTGCTCTCATCCATGCAGAAATTGGCAAAGAGACTGGCAAGGTCATGCTGAGATATTCCCAATATGAGGCCTTCGAGCAGGAGGCTAGAAGGCTTTGGTCCTGGAGCCATCAGTGTTTTTAAAGAGAAAAGAGGGACTAATGATTGGTCTCATTGCAAAAAAAGTATTTAATTTTGGGTTCAACCAAACGATTTATGACATCTCTATAAATCTGAACTCTAAAACACTGGAGTAAGTTGGATAATTTATTATTTATTTATTTACCATATTTCTATCCCGCCTTTCTCCCCACGGGACCCAAGGCGGCTTACAAAAATACAAATAAATTACATTTTACATTTTAAACAGCAAAAATTAATAAAAACATCTAAAAATTGATTTAAAAATTTAAAACAAGATCATAAAAACAGCAGCACCCCACCCGTACCAGCAAGCTATTAAAAAAGGCAAAGGCTCAGAAGGCTTCTTTGAACAAGAAGGTTTTTAGGCCTCGCCGGAAAGTGTCCAAGGAGGGAGCAGTTCGTAAGTCAAAGGGGAGGGAATTCCATAAGGTTGGTGCCACTACTGAGAAGGCCCTATTTCTGGCCGCCACCCCTCGCACCTCCCTGGTCGACGGCACCCGCAAAAGGGCCTTCTCTGATGATCTAAGGAGACGGGCCGGACTATATAAAAGTAGGCGGTCTCTCAAATATCCTGGAGACAATATAATAGAGCTATTATTGTTGGGATGGAGAGTGGAAGATAAAGACATGCTCAGGGAAAACAAAGTTTGGTTTGTGCACACAGACTGACTGACAACTGAAGGTTTGGGTCACAGAACTGAGGAAGACCTCTGCAGGAGACCTTGGAGAGGCACTGCCAGTGGGAGTAGTCAGTACTGGGCTGGGTGGACCAACTATCTGAGGCAGGATAAGGCAGCTTCATATGTTTATATGAGTTCTAACTGTTTTTCCTGTGATGGCTGATTTCTCACAGCAAGGTCTTAACATGCAGAGGCTCACTCTGGATTGGGTGACTTTCTCCACATCACCATAAACCTTTTTGTGGAAATGTTATGGTGAAAAATCTCCTAATCTACTCCTGCTGTGTAGAGACCGTTGCCAGAGAGAGGGAATTACTTAATACGTCTCTGCATGTGGCTGTTTTGTGTGTGTGCCAGCCCTAAGAGTACTGCAGAGTAATACTATGTTTCAGGTTGCCTGAGTGCAGACTCTGTTCACCCTTTCAGATCCAGTGTAAGGAGTCAGCATCATGGGGCAGCTGTTGGGGCCCAAACTTTGACAGTAGAGGCACCACTTACTGAAAACACCCAAAATTGTTGTGGGATTCCTGCCCTTCGCTACTGCCAGTTCCTTTCAGCCCAATCTTATCTGCGCGATACGCTGGCAAACCTTGTGGCCCACCATCATATCATGCAGGCTGCCATAGCTGCAGCCGCTCCAACGGTTTGCGGCCTACTCTTCGTGGTGCAGCAGCTGATAAGCTGCATGCTGGCGGCAGCAGGCTGCAGACTGGCCATCGGCACATGTAGGTTGGAGGTGGGGGTAGGGATTGAGCCGGGGCAGGAAGGGAGTGGATCTTTGCGGCAGCAGCAGGTTCCAGAGCTCCTGTCAGCAAAAGAGCTGATGTAGATTGTGCAGCTACCCTGTCTCCCAATCAGTCGAAGAGAATTGTAGAATAAGTGCAACCTGTCCACCAACTGGTAGTCTTTCATCCACCATGTTCATGAAAACCATATAAGTATAAACAACTAATCCATAGCTCTCAACTCCATAATTGATTGCTCTATATTGCACTCTCTACTACACATCCCTGTTATAGACTGAACCCATTCAGGGTGCCTTGCTCATTATTGCTCTTGTTCTTACTATATGGCATCTGACTCTCTGAAAGGTGCAGTATACTACAATTTTAAATTGCTCTGAAACCAATGTAACTGTTACAGTTTTCTACAAATCTAGTAAATTGTGGTTTTGTGAAAGTACTGGGAATTCTTTGCTGCAGATTCCTAGCCCCTTCATCCAATTACAATTTCCAGATTTCCTTGGAAATCATGACAGTTAAGTTTTGAAACTGTTTTAAATTTGTAGTGCAAGCAATTAACTTGTACTTCCACATTTGCTGACCCCAAGGCATGTTCGATGCCTTTTTTCCTCTATTTTGTATGCTTGAGACAATCTGCATGTCCAAATGTTAGGTTCCCAGTCACCAAAGAACTCAAAGAGGAAGGAGATAAATCTGAAAGGTATGTACTGTTACTGTATATACATCTCCTAAAAAAGATATCCTCTTTGAGCACTTTTACATGAGGTTTTCATCATGAGTGCCAGAACTCTAGTTCTTGAAGTCGTAAGTAATGACAAAATTGTGAGAATTACAGAAGAATGCTCCTGAATAGGGGTCCATCAGCAAATAAGTCCTTCATTCCACCAAGGTCCAATGTGTTTCCTTCCCTTTCCCCACCCATTGTCATTACAATGAAAGTGTGAGGGGATCTTTCAGGTTCAAATCATGGAAGAGAAGTTGAAACTTGCCAACATGAAAACAAGTGAATCAAGTGAACACAAGAAAGACCAGGAGCTGATGAGCAGAATACAAGAGAAGGATGAACTGATCAACAAACTGGAGTCACAACTGAAAGACCAGGTAAAACTACTTTTAACTAGAAGACATACAGCACCTATGCTGAGGTATTGCCTGAGAGTATAGTTTATTTTTTTCACTGTCTAGATACATTTATATGTCTGTTTCATTTCATAGGTCAATAGTCTTCTTCTGGCCTGTAGGCAGAGTTGCTCTGGTTGTTCAGGGCCCTAGAGCAAAGCCCTGCATTGAGCCCCTTGTGGCACCCCTTCCCCCACCTGCCCCCCGGATGGCACATTGGACATTATGACTGCCACTGATACTGAGAGTTCAGGCCTGTAGGGCGCTCTGATGAGTACTATAGACCCTCAGCCAGTGCTCTACCTAGCTGATCCTTGACCTCACCCCTTCCAGTGTAGAGTGACAGTTTACAGATTTCCAGAATGTTCCTTATAATTCTGCAAAAAAAATCTTCTGGAAAGGTCCTTGGCCACATCTGCAATTAAGGTAAATGTAAAGGTATCCCTTGACAATTAAGTCCAGTCGTGTCCGACTCTAGGGAGCGGTGCTCATCTCCGTTTCAAAGCCAAAGAGCCAGCGCTGTCCAAAGATGTTTCCATGGTCATGTGTCCGGCATGACTCAACACCGAGGTGCATGGAACGCTGTTACCATCCCGCTAACGCGGTACCTATTAATCTACTTGCAAATTCTTGCTTTCGAACTGCTAGGTTGGCAGGAGCCGTCGCACGGATTCGAACTGCCGACTATTCGATCGACAGCTCATGGTTCAGTGGTTTAACCCACTGCACCACCCGCTGGCTCACATCTGCAATTAATTGAGGCCAAATTGACCTTGCTGCTGTCCTTACATATTTAATTGTTTTGTTTTCTTCACAGAAGCAGCTGAGAGCACAGGAAGCTAAAACTGTTCAAGAAAAAGCTGCCAAAATTAAGGACTGGGTGACTGCTAAATTAAGAGAGGTAACAGCCAGCTTGATTCTGTGATGACCGGTTGAAAAAAAATAAGGTTCTCCATTAAGTTCATCTTGTAATTCTCTTAATATTTTATAAACGCCAGAGATCTGGACAGTACCTTTTATGAAGGAAGGATAGATACTTTAAAACAAATTCAGCATTTTCTTCCATTATTTCACAGCTTGAGCTGGAAAACCGTTACCTCAAAGGTTGTAATCTGAGGCTGACTGAGCAGATCAAAGCCCTTCAAGAAGCATTGCAGGGTAAATGTGTTTTATTACTAACATCTAGGAACCAACAGGGAAATTTGAAATGAGAACCCTTGACTTGTGTTCCTGGCTTCACCATAGCTGTGTGCAGCAATTGAGAGTATAAGAAGAGCCCTGCTGGATCAGGCCAAAGGCCCATCTAGTCCAGCTTCCTGTATCTCACAGTGGCCCCACCAGATGCCTCAGGGAGCACACAAGACAGCCAGATACCTGTATCCTGTTGCCACTCCCTTGCATTTGGCATTCAGACGTCCCCGGTGTAAACTGGGGAAGGCCCGATGGGAAGGCCCTATTTAGCTGGCGGAAGTAGGAGGAGGCCGTGTAACGGCCGAGCCGGCCCAAAATGAGAAGGGGATATGGCGGACACCATCCCCGCCCCTCCTGGGCTCGGCCAATGGCCCCCCTCCCTCACCGCCCAGACCGCCCCCCGCCACGGGATATCTTACCTGACTCCGGTGGCCATGGGGACGTCCCAGTGGTGGAGTATGGGCTGCCGGCTTAGCGCCAGTGGCCCTTACTCTAGAGTCGTCGCGAACGTGCCTTACAGCATATTTGCGACGGTTTAGAGCGGCGGAGCATTTGCTCCGCCGCCCTATACCTCCACAGGATTGAGCTGTTACACTGGTATATCTTGCAGTTCCTGCCTAAAGTATGGATGACATACTTGTGTCTTTTAAAAATGGTGACATTCACCATGGAGCACCAACCCAAATGGGATTTCCAAGTGCAAGTACATGGGTATTTAAATATGCAAGTATGTCATCTACATTTTGTTTACCATAGGAAACACACTGATGTGTAACCTTAGTGTACCACAGAAGTCATGCTTGCCGTGTAAGTTATGGAGCCTTCCTAACCCTTCCTAACTCCTGCGGAGTTCAAGGGTGCAGTTCTCAAAACACTTTGGAGGACAAAGTGGAGAAGGGCCATTACTCAGTGGTGGAGTACACGTGTTAGGCCTTGGCCAAGCTCTTGAGACAGTCTGCAGCTGGGGTTTAGGGTCCAGTGGCCAAGGATCAAAAGGACAAACACAAATTATGTGGTTGAAAGGAACTGGGTTCAGGCACTAGATCAGACAAGTGGGAATCAGAAGGGGCCAGAGGCAGAAGATGTGGCCAGTGATGGAATGGGTGGTCAAGTACTGCATCTAGAGCAGGGGTTCTCAACCTGTGGATCGGGTACCCCTAGGGGTACGCGGACCTCTTGCTGGGGGGTATGCCAAGCCCTGCCCCTTATCTGCCCCATCAGCAGCTAATTAAGTGTTAATTAACATAGATTTTAAATTGTAATTATTTTTGGAGCCCTTCTGACTCTCTGATTTTTGGTTTTGGGCTTATTTTTGTACTTTGGAAAATGTACTTTGGTGGGGTGGGGGAGGGAGGAGCTGATGACTTGGAGAAAAAAAAGAGATCCTTGCATGTGTGTGTGTCTCTCTCTCCCTCACACATACACACACAGTTAAATAAGACATTTTTCACATTTAAAATTGTTTTAGTACTTTTTAAACAATTAATTACCTAATTACTTAATTAATCCAATTATTTAGCAATTAATTAGCAGGGGGTACTTCAGAAAATTGGGCCGTGATAGGGGATACCTGGGCCTCCAAAGGTTGAGAACCCCTGATCTAGAGCATGAGGATCAAGGGGCCAGAGGTAAAATGGGTTGATGGCTAGGTACCAAAGCAAGCAGGGCTGCATTGCTACCCAGTGGGATGAGTTGCTCAGTCTGAGGAACCAAAGAACTGTTATATGGAGACAGTGCAATGTAAGGGCTACTAAGATAATTTATACAAAATGCTTGAAAAATACTGCATAAATGCTAATAGTAATATTTGTGAGGGGTGACATGAACTTTTCATTTTGCAAAGAAGCCATGAGACAGTCTATGGCAAAGAGCAAGAAAGAACAGGAGCCAAAGGCAGGGTGTCCTTACAGTTCTGAGCAATGCAGTTCTGAGCAGGTTATAGACAGAATGTCTAGGTCTAGGCTGGCCCAGAGAGTTTTGCATTGGCTTCTTGTCCAATTAAATTATTTGATTGGGAGCCAATCAGTTTCAGAAGGGAGGGATTAACAAATATGGTAATCACATTGCTTTGCAGCCCTTCTATGCTGGCTAACTGGGTGAAACTTCTGCCCCTGAACCTGAAGAACCTGTACTCTGGCCTTCACAAGCTGGCACCTGACTCACAGAATCTCTTGCATTAGCATATAGATATGGAATGAAATTTGCAAAAATAAACTATACTAAACAGCATCCAACTGAAAATCTCTATCTTTTGCTTCCAATTGTAGATCTGACAACTGTCCCTTCTGCAGAATCCGTTTCAAACTCTAACATTCAGCTGCTTAGAGACCCATTGTCATCCCTCTTTGAGAATGCAGACCGAGATTCCAGCATTCTTGCAGTGGACATCAAACAGGCATATCAGGGTATATCTACGAAAGGCATTCCTTATGTAGCAAGTGTCGTCTTTATGGATGATGCCTGTGTGGCGGATGAGGCTAACAAATCTGGGTATTCCCAGAGCAAACTGAGGTTTAACTCTTACACCTCAAACTATAAGAGCTCTTCAGTGAATGATTTGCTCTCCATGACAGACTCCAAAATCAGCCCAACACCCCTAAACCAGCAAGCTGTGAAATGTCATGGAATTTTGACTTTTCAACCTCCTCTGGAGGAACTTCAGAGCTCCATTAGTGCCTCCGATAAGACCGTATCTGACCTGTACAATCTGTCAGATGAACTAAGGAACAAGTTCAACACTCCTATGTTAAACCTCTCCTCCGAGGAAACAAAAAAATCCCTAAATAATTCTATCTCAGCATCTTCAGTCCTGCAGTTGCCAAAATCTATCACATCCATACCCTCCAATTTCCCAGGGAGAGAAGGTGGACTAGGTAACAGTATGACTCTCCCCAAAGCTCGGACTCTCAGCAATCCAAGGGACAGCATCCAGCTAGCCAAGAAGCATTATAGTCAACCTCAGTCAGGAGCTGATTCTTTTCATCATATGGTGAACATTGAGATCAGTACCTTTCAACCTATAAGAGCTGCTACACAGTGCCATAGGCAAGTGGAAGAGACAGATATTGATGAAGAGCTAACAGAGAAGATGGAAATTGAAAACTACCTGGTGGAGGAACCAGGGAAGGGTGAGGAGACGCATCAGCATGCTTGTTTAAGTAAGGAGACAGGAACTTCTGAAGACAGAGTGGTGGATCCAGGAGGCAAACCACCTACTCCTCCCTTGCACAGATTTCCATCTTGGGTAGGTATTGAGGACTTGCAATATACAGGGGACTTTAGTTCACTGCATATTAAAAGTTAAAGCCAGTGTTCTGCAGCTTGAAAAACCAAATTCACCTGTCTCACTGAGATCAGGAGCAAAGAAAAGCAATAGTAGAAGGAAGAGGGGTATGGAATTCATAAAACACTGGGGTAAAGAAGTGGGTCTGGGGTTCTTGAGAAGGGCAGGGGTGTGTGAAGAGTGAAAATGTTTCTTTAACCTCCGAAAGTTCTTCTCTCTTGTAATCTGAGACCTGATCTATGCATACAGTAGAATAAAATGACAAAGTGCTGCATAGAATGGACTCCTTGCAAATCAAAAACCAACACAGCAGGCAAGAAGCTGGGATTGGAATTTTTTTTCCTACCTTGCTAGTTTTCTGCTTCTGTGTATTTTGTTTTACATGAATGAACAGCAGACCTGGAATCATCATCTGAAACAGTATGTTCCATTCTACTACCTCTTTTCCATATCATTATGGAAAATAATATCCATATCATGTATAGACCAGACTTTAGAGATTTAGCAGACACTTATCTCTATAGCCATGAAGGCTAAGACCTGCTCTTTTATAACCTGAAAACTGATGGATACACTGGCCAAAAATAAAGTGAAAGGCATGGAATTGAAGAATAGAGTGCTAGTTATTGCCTCAATTCCTTTGAGGAACAAGGAGGAATCCTTATCGTACTACAACATTCATAACATAAAGCCAGTGTTGAGTTTGATTCACTGTTAGGTGAATGAAGGCTGTTTGAACCATTTGTATTATCCTGTTGTAAAGATCCGCTTCGTGGCCAAGGCTGCCCGCCAGATCCTGAACTTCTCCGCAGGCACCCTGCAGCAGGCACCCCACAGCGGAAAGTCTACTCGGGGAAGGGGACACTCGTCCCCTTCCCCGAGTGTTACAGCGGCTGGGGCCGATAGGCCTCCTCGGAATTCTGCCAGCTATTTTGCTGGCAGAAGTCGGAGGAGGCCGTGTAACGGCTCAGCCGATCGGCGGGAGTCAGGATACGGCCGAGGCCGATCCCCGCCCCCCTCCCCGATCGGCTGGGCCTATCGGCCCCTGCCGTTTGCTCCCTAACTGTCCCCCCTCCGCTGGATCCTTACCTGGGTCTGGTGGCGGGCAGGAGCCGATCCGGTCGGCGGAGCAGGGCAGTCCAGCCTTGTGCCGGCCTTCCCTGCTCGTGAGTCGTCACGAAAGTGCTTTACGGCACATTTGCGCCGTCTTTGGCTGGCGGAACGCTCATTCTGCCGGCCAAAGTTAGTATAGGATTGCGCAGTAAATCGAGTTTTCAAGCCCCAGCTGCCGCTTCTCTGCTGAAAAGTTGCATTGGGAACAATGTGTGGAGGAGAGGCAACAGGTGCTCAATCCTTCCCCAGCCTGCTGCTTTCCTCCTAAAATTCTCCACCTCTTCTCAGCTTTTCCTACCACCAAGGTTCCAGATGGATGTTTAATGTCATGACAAACTCCTGAACTTCAATATTTACCACAACACCACTAGTCCACTTACTTGTAAAGATACAATTACTTGTAATTGTAAAGATACAGAATTCCTATTGGTAATGGAATCTCTTTACAATTACAGGTGGGCCCCCATATCCACTGATTCGCTATCCACGGTTTCAGTTATCCACAGATCGTGGGGACCCCCCAGGCTTTTACTTTTTTCTCAGTAAGCTTCGTTTCTTCCTTTAAAGAAACAGGAGAAGCAGCCTCTGGCTGCTTATTACAGGCAAGTAGAACGAGACTAAGTACTAGAGAGGCTCTGCAAGGTTAAAGAAACCTTGCAGAGCCTCTCTAGGACTTGGTCTACTTGCCTGCAATGGAGGCTGCTTCTCTATTTGTTTTAAGGAAGAAACAAAGCTTGCTGAAAGAAAAATAAGAGCTGGGGGGGCAAGCATGCCTGCCTGCAGGGGAAACAGGGTGGGGGGGCCCTCAGGAAACCCATGGAGGGGGTGTTCGCTCTTATTAACGGTTTCAAGTATCCACAGAGGGGCCTGGAACATATCCCCAGCGGATATGGGGGCCCACCTGTAAATGTAAGTGGACCAGTAGTGTAGTGGTACATTTTGAAGTTCAGGAGCTTGTCATGACACATACCCCAGCCAGGCCTCAGTAAAACCATACAACAAAAATCAAGTTTAACTTGCCTAAATTTCCTAATGTGAACAGAAGATTATATATTTGACTTGTATTTTCCCTTGACTTTTTTGCTCCTATTTTAGGAGAGTAGGATTTATGCAGTAGCCAAGTCTGGCTTGAGGCTTTCAGAAGCAGCTCTTGTGAGTGACTCTACGAGCCAGAGTACGTACTACCCAAAATTAGTTTAAAGTGTATATGTGACAAGATATCACTAGTGCATATCACCAGTGGTATATTTTTAATTCATCTTGTAACCGTTCCTGTTGGTAAATGTACCACTGAATTTATACTACATTTTGTGGCATAAATTTATAAGGGGACCTAAGTCATGGATATAAGAAACTTCATAGGCTGCCAACACCAACTTGAATTCTAGATTACGTCCCAGCTGGTGCCATTCACTGTTGAAGTGTTATCCTTCAACAGTGAATGAGAAGGAGCCCATCTTCCCAACTGTAGTGAACATGAGAAATGTTTACTAGTAAATACACCACAACTGCTAGTAACACTAGTGGAATACCAACAGTGACCTAGTTCTTACTGAGTAGACCTGTGCCTGGGCTATACCACTTCAGGTGAGGGCTTACATTACTGAATACTCCTCTATGCAAAAAAACAAATCCTTGCACAAGAACCTTTCCCCTTGATGCCTCGTCTTCTGTATGAACAGAGTATGTATGTATTATAGAGGAGCATTTACCAGTGTGAGTTCTTCCTGCTGTCTAAAGTGGTTTTTAAGCATCTCAATAAGAAAAAGTGTGCCAGTTAGGCACTCATAAACCCTTCTATAAAAGAGTATTTGAGAAGGATCTCCACTCTACACAGAAGGTGTTACTTAGCCCAAATCCCCATAGTAGTTATCTGGCTCATACCAGATTAACAACTGGGCCAAAATCTTCTGAAACAGAAAAAATGTAAATAAGGACATTTGCAGAATTTAAAATTATATAAAATGTATGTAAAGGCTCTTCAAATGTGAACAATATTGAATAATTGGAACAAGTAGGGACCCTCAAGGAAGTTGTGAAGGAGAAGGGAAAAAGGGAGGGATACTTTCTTTTTGTCTTGACTCCCCCCCCCCACAAATTCATTGTCTAGCAGGGGACCTTGGGGAGATTAGTGCCATAGCCCTAGAATTCCCTGGATATTCCCCATAGCCTCCCTATAGTCACGTGGCAGCTGATTGGACTCATAAGCCCTCAGATAAAAATTTCCTATATCCTGTATGAGCAATATAGTACCCTATACTGGTGGGAATATTCCTCATGGGAGGTCGGCAGTGTGTATGCACCATCTTTATCCCAGGTAGGTTTGTGGGGGAAGTTTGGAATTACTGTGGGCCTAATCCTGTCCAACTTTCCAGTGCTGATGCAGCTATGATGCACACCCAATGGGGTGTGCACTGCTTCCTACGGTGGGGGGTACAGTCATGGAGGCCTCCTCAAGGTAAGGGAATGTTTGTTCCCTTACCTTGGGGCTGCACTGCAGCTGCTGCAGCACTGGAAAGTTGGATAGAATTGGGCCCTGTCTCATGTTTTGGGGCAAGGGTTGGTGGTCTCTTACCAACTCTTTCCCAACCACTCCAATGTCTTGCCCTCTGTTGTCTGTATGCTCCCTTTTGGGGTTACAAACAGATAACTTCAAGAGGATGTTCTTTGAGCCCAGAGTTTCAAAAACAGTTCCCACTCCTCCTCATAGACCAGGGGTGGCCAACCTTCTACCATTAGAGCCTCTGTGTTCTTAAGAGTTGTGTAGAAGACAGAATCTTGGCAGCTGCAAGTACTGATGGTGCTGCTAAAACAGCTGCACCTGCTGAAATGCCCTCACCTATACAACCGTTAAAGGTCCAGGAGCATTCACTTTGAAAGGTTGGCCACCCCTGTCATAGACCTTCATGATGGTGGGAATTTGGTAGGCTTACCATATCCAAAGGGGGACAGAGTGCCTACACCTTTAACCATTGTAAAAAGAGGGAATTTTGGCAGGTGCAGCTTGTTGCACCCTTCCATTATAAGCTGCACCTGCCCAAATTCCCTCTTTTTACCATGGTTAAAGGTGTAGGCACCCTGTCCCCCTTTGGATATGGTAAGCCTAGAATTTGGTTCAGTTCAAACTTACCTGACATCTGATAGCTTTGTCATCATTCATTTCTTGATTTTGTCAGGTTCTCTGTTGCCACAAAAATGTTTTACTCCCCGTACAGTCCTATGTAGATAATTGCAAACACATTCATTAAATATTCTGGAAATTTTCTTATTACTGTGTCTTGTTTCTCCACTCACTGGGTTTCCAGCTTCAAATTCTCCAATCTGTTCAACATCTGGGCCATTCACCTGCTTCATTTACAGAAATGTCACAGTGCCTGTCTACACTATGCTAAAAGGGGTAAGGAACTACAGTATTACATTTTCCTCTGTTGTGAGAAAAATGAGAAGGGTGGGTCGGCAAGACTATGAAAACAACTTCTGAGAGCCCTAAATTGATGAAAGTCCTGGGAAATGTAAGGGCTGGCTGCTAGCAGTGTACAAAAAGCAAAAGGAATTTCATTTGTAACAAATATCTTAAACATATTAAAAGAAAGAAAAAACAAGTAATTGATCAAGGGTCAAACTATTTTATCAAGGGTCAAACTATTTTAATTCACAGCGCAATTCTGTGTAACCTTGCACCGGTGTAACAGCAGATGCAATTACAAGTGCAATTACACTGGCATAAGTGCACTTACACCAGTGCATCTACTGTTACACCGGTGCAAGGTTATACAGGATTGCGCTGTCAGTCATTAACAGATAAGCGTAACAGTGGATGTGAACTGCAAGCATCTCTCTTTGATAAATAGCACCTGTAGGAAAAAAAGCAATTGGAGTCAAGACTGCAGTAGCATAGCCGGGGGGGGGGGGGCAGTAGGTGCTGTACGGCATTACATGGCGGTGCAAAGTGGCCCCTCCCACTTGCCACCAGAGCCAGTGCTGACTTTGCTGCTGAACTGCCTCCAATGATGAGTGGGAGGGGCCACTTTGGATCTCCGTATAACGCCGTGCAGCACTTATTGCGCCCCCTCTCTGGCTAGGCTACTGCAAGACTGTAGTGTGCTGGGGGGGGGGGTAGCACCTTCCACCAGCAACTGTTTTCTATCTGAAAATCACCCCTACAACTGAGGTGCCTATTTGCCCCCAAATCAGCAATTCACAGGTAATAGCCATTCCAGGGGCAAATAGCTGCCTCCAGTGGAGCTGGATTTTTGGCAGAAACACCACACATGGGCAAAGTGTTAACCATTCTCATGCCATGGTACTGAGCCAGGTTGGGTGCCCTTACAGCTATTGATTAAAAAGGAGACACTTTTTTGGTGTTAAATCTGTCAATGATGGGTTTAATGTAGCATGTACTTGGAGGCCAGATCAAGCAAATGTTGTCCATCTGAATGCAGAGTATATATTACCAACTTTCCAGTACATTGAAGAAAGATGGGATGGGATTGTATATTTTGGCATGGAAAGCTCTTGTAGAGCAGGCCTGGCATCTGTCAAAGCCTACACCTAAGAATGCATGTCTGTATCATAGCAATTTATATGGTGCATATGAGCAGCATGGGATGGGAACTGAAGTTTGATTATCTTGGGCATTGGCGTTGCTAGAGGTGGGGCGGAACGGTAAGTCTTGCACAGCGGTAACCACTCCATTCCATGGTGGCTCCGCCAACTCGCCCTCTGAACCAGTCAAGCAGCGAAGGCAACGCGCAAGAGACTCCCTGCGTGTTGCCTTCGCCGCTCAGACTGGTTCCGACGGCGAGTGGGCTGGGCCACCATGGAATGGAGCGGTTACCGCTGTGCAAGACTTACCGTTCCGCCCCACCTCTAGCAACGCCAGTGATCTTGGGTGTTGGTCAAGTGAGTGGTATGTCAGAATAAATAGTCCCACAGTTTGAAGTTGTACAATGAGAATTAGTTGAAAGTCTCAAGATAATGGGATGGACAGCTATAGAGCGTTCTTGTTCTGGTACTGGGGCAGAGTCAGCAGATGTAACAGGTCTCTTTCTGCTGGTTCCTCAGCATTATGGTGTATACTTGAAGTGGAATGTCTGCCTTTCCTTTCATCCTGATTTTGGAGACTTGTTTTCCAGAAAGCCACCCAAATCAGCAGCGTTCCTTTCTTAGACGAGTCCTCAGGCTCTGATGATGACTGCAACTCCCATGTTAGCATAAGAACTTCCAATGCAGGATTTGAGCCCAGGAAAGCAAGCATGCCAGGCAGTCCTCGTGCAGTAAAACGAGGTAAGGTAGAGAAAGTTCAGTGTGATTTTCTGAATTGCTGGGAGATGTTTAATATGGAAAACATCTATACGCAGCTACCCAAAGTGATCTGGGAATTGGGCACACCTGAGCTGTCTTATTTTATTTATTTATTTTCTATATTTATATACCGCCTTTCTCATCATCAGATTTCTCATCAGATTTATTCAAGGCAGTTTACACAGGCAGGCTATTCTAGACCCGAAGGGTCTTTACAATATTGTTCTATTCATATATAGAACCTTTCCATACCCCAGATATTTCCCTTCTGAGTGTAGCCCTCCTTCTGGTTTGTGCTCTGCACTTCCAAGCTTCACAGTTCACCACAGTTTGCACTCAGACGGTTGTCTAGATGTTTTCTCTCTAGCTGTTAGCTCTTAGAATTGTGAAGTTCTCTACAAGGCCTTTCAGGCAATGTGTAGCGAACTGGACCCACTTCTTATATTTGCGCTGTGTGTGTTCCATGAGCATGCATACTCCTTTCACATCCTGGCACACCTGGACTTTTTTTTTAATCTTAATTGGCATGGGGGAAGGGGATTTGTTCAAATTGCCCCTCTTCATGCTAATACTACATTTAAAGTAGGATTCACAGTGTGTGTTGAGAGACAGATTGGATTAATTGCCCCCCACTTACCGGTAATTGATTAACAGCACAATCCTATGGATGTCTACTCAGAAGTGTTCCATTGTTCAATAGGGCTTACTCCCAGGAAAGTATGCATAGGATTGCAATCTAAATGAAAAAATTCCTGCATGCTGGGAGTGAGTGAAGCACACATGCTCATGGGGCACTATCCTGCAAACACACCAAGAGGGGTTGCAGACAAAGTATCGTGCAAACCACCCCCAAGGTAAGTATTAGCCTGGGGATCTTCCTTCCTCTAGTGCAGGGGTTCTCAACCCCTTCCCAGCCAAGTACCACCTCTGTCGCCACTCTCCTGCTGTGTACCACCAGAAGTGGCTGGCGATGACATCATCGTCAGTTACTTCCATGTTTTCAGGTTTTTGGAGGTCAGAAAACGCAGGTAGGAGGCTCTGGGAGGGTGGGAGGGCCCTTCTGAGCCTCTTGGAAGTGAAAACGCGCTGACGAAAGCGCCGTATCAGAGCAGGGGTCCACTGATCCGGCAGTCCGAGTACCACCAGCAGTTGGAAGAAGTACCACTGATGGTACTAGTACCACTGGTTGAGAACCCCTGCTCTAGTGCAGTGGCGTACCCAGCCCTCCCGGCACCTGGGGAGGCAGGGGTTGGAGCGCCCTGAGGCCGGCTCCGCGCCCCCCCAAGCAGCTGCCTGTTTGCCCTCAGAAAGGTTCTGGGCATGCGCGAAAAAGGAATAAAAGGTGCATCGACACATTGGACCGTCTCAGAAGGCCCTGACCGCCGAACTGGGCGGTCGCTCTCAGGAGGGCTTGTCTTCCCGGCCTCGGAGCGGAGCCTCCGGAAGCCTGGGACGCGCCGAGTGGGTGCACTGCTTCCGGGGGGTTCGCTAGCCGGGCTCCGGTGCCGCGCCGCGTTGCGAAGCCCCGAGCCTGGCTGCCGCACCCCCGGAAGCACCCACAAGCGCCTGGGGTGGAGCACACCAGCTCCCCCCATGATAGAACGCCACTGCTCTAGTGTGAATTAAATATAACTACTAAACCAGCTCATCAGTGCATGGAGAATAAACACAGTTTTTATAAACTCTGGTGAAATCCATTCATTACTTCAGCACTGGGACCCACTTTCTAAAATGACACTCGATAAGGACCCACCTAGCTTTATGAGACTTTAAAAAAGGTGATCTAGAAAGAAATAGTTTTACTTATTTACAAGTAATATCCTTCCTTATAATCCGACCCGTACTCTGAGGTCATCGGGGGGGGGCCTGTTAACCGTGCCGCCACTGACGGAGGTGAGGGGGATGGCGGTGCGGAATAGGGCCTTCTCGGCAGTGGCGCCCCAATTGTGGAATTCCCTCCCCCTGGAATTGAGAACGGCTCCCTCCTTAGAGACCTTTCGGCGGGGCCTTAAGACATTTTTATTTAGATCAGCATTTGATGTCTGACATGGCAGGCTGGCTTTTTAACAAATGGCTTTTAACAAAAGCCTTTAGAGGCTTTTCGGCGGGGCCTTAAGACGTTTTTATTCAGGACTGCTTTTAATGTCTGACATGGTGGGCTGACTTTTTAACTTTTTAACAAATGGTTATATATGTAAATGCTGGTGACCCATTGGGGTTGTTTTTAATCTCAAGTGTTTTTAATTATTTTAATGTGTTTAATTGTTTTAAAGTTGTTTATATGTATTTTAATGTTGTAAGCCGCCTTGAGTGCCTTCGGGAGAAAGGCGGGCTACAAATTCTTTAAATAAAATAAATAAATAAATAAATAAAATAGATGACCCACTGGCGCTGTTTGTTTTAATTGTTTTGTTTGTTTTTATTCTTGATTTTAAATGTATATATGTATTTTAATGTTTTTATTGTAAGCCGCCTTGGTTGCCCTTGTGGGAGAAAGGCGGGGTATAAATTCTATAAATAAATAAATAAAAATAATATTTTATTTATTTATTTGCAAAAAAGGGCGTTCCATTTCTTGTACTGAGGGAGCTTAGTTATGTGCCAGCCTTCACCTGCCACCACTACCTGTCATTAACGGACTTGGAAAAAACAAACACAAAAAATAGACTCTCAAACATTTATCTCCCTATATTTTCACAAATGTAGTTTGGATATGTTAAGTCAAACTAATTTGGAGCTGAAATGCAGGCTGATTTGGGCTGAATCCCTGTCTGCATGTTCATAAATGAATAACTGATATCAAGTGAAGACTTGTATGTGCAAAACAACCACGAAAGATTATGCCGGCTTTTTGTTTATTTTTTAGCCTTTTTGAGCCTGCTTCCAAGCATAACTGCTCATACAATGGGGTTGCAATATAAGTTATGTGCCTCCTCCCAGAAAACTCTCCAGTTTGGTCTGGATTTAAATATAAAAGGCAAGATGTATGAGAAAAAGATAACTGTATATCAAGTGCCTGTCAACAAGCAACCTACATAAAGTAAAGCTGACAATGCTTCTCCTATTCATGAAAATGCAGATTTTGTAAGGGAAGACCGTGTGATCTAGTCTGCCGCCTGGAAGATCTACTCACTAATTGATTTTGTCTCCTTGCATCATCTCATATATAATGAGTCAAAATGGAGTATATATTCAGCTGGGAGTCATGGGCAGCCCAATCCTGTCTAGCTAGGCTGCAGCGTGGGCATAGAGCTCACACTGCACCCTATCCAGATAGGACCAAGTGCCAGCGCAGCTGGAGCTCTCCTCAGGGAAAGGGAATGTTCGTCCCTTTTCTTTGAGTAGACACCCAGCCGCCCCGATGAGTCTACTCAAGTGTGCGCCAGCTATTTTGCTGGCGCACATTTGAGCTGGCTGTGTAACAGCTGCCAGGCCTGGGAGGGGGGGATAGGATTTGGTGGAGGAGGCTGCCACCAATCCCTCCCCTTCCCAGGCCCGGCCGACCAATCCCACCCTTCCAGAACGCCCCATTCCACACTCTCCACGCCCCTCTGTCACCCAGTGGGGAACTCACCTTCCCCGGCGGGCACTCCTTCGGATCTGGCACAGGAAGAGCAGCGCCGGCCTCTGCGCCGGTGCCACCTTCTCACTGGGTGGTGCAAGCATGACTTACGGCACATTTTTTACTGTAAACCAGCAGAGCAGTCACCTTAACCGGTCTTCATCTAGAGAGGATTGTGCCGTAAGTGTATTATCCAGGAAAACATGTGCATATGAGAATTGGCTCTTAGAAGGCTCGTTGTATAAATTAAGGCAATGAACAAAGCTCATAAAGGTTTTCCATTGTCCTTTTTATTTCCAGCAGGTGTCTCCATGTCCTCACTAAGCTCAGAGAGTGACTATGCCATTCCCCCTGATGCCTACTCCTTGGATGAGGACTACTCTGAACCAGAGCACAAACTGCAGCGGACATCAACCTATTCCACTGATGGTGGGGGTTGCAATGTAGGTTATGTGCCTCCTCCCACAGAACTCTCCAGTTTGGGCTCGATTGTATATCAAGTGCCTGTCAACAAGCAACCTACATAAAGTAAAGCTGACAATGCTTCTCCCATTCATGAAAATGCAGATTTTGTAAGGAAAGACCATGTGATCTAGTCTGCAGCCTAGAAGATCTACTCACTAATTGATTTGTGACTAGATGCTTCACTCTTCCTTGTCTCAGCTTTCCTGTCTTTGGTGCCGGCCATGACTTCTGCCAAATAGCGAGGGCAAAGCTTACTTGTTAGTAGTAACATGCTGCCAATTGCTATTGGCATTCCGAGGCACAGTTTATATGGAAATCTTCTTAGATGCATTCTTTGTATACATCTTATCCCCTTCTCTTGAGAAGTAGACATTTGAGGAACTTGAGTTTTGGGCTAGTGCCAAGGGCAAACTTCTTTTATGCTTAAAATGGCTTTTTATGCACTGGTAGTGGTAAATTCTCAGAGCTGTAATGTGTTGTGGCCTTGCTGAGTGTCGTTCAAACAAGAAAAAGAGGACCGTGCAATGAGGCAGTGATCTTGGATTTCAACCACTCAGATGAGCAGTACTTGGTGGTGCACTTTTTCCACTTGTACCTTAGCCATTGTAGAGTCTAGTGTATTTATTTTATCTTGCCTAGGAACCACTGGAGAAATCTGGCTATTTGCTGAAAATGAGCAACCAGGTGAAGACATGGAAGAGACGATGGTTTGTTTTGAGAAATGGACAGATCATGTATTATAAGTCCCCGGTGAGTTGCTTGCAGATATATTAGGGCTAAAGAGGGATAGAAGCAGACTTTCTTTTACAGCACAGTCCTATGCATGTCTAATGGTAATGGCCCAATCCTATGGGCCTTTAAGTTGGCTTTTTTCCCAGTACGCTGTCGTAAAAGCCCAGTGACAGTATGAACATCGTGCCGCTCTGGGCCATTTGGGGCAGCCACATAGGCTGTGCCAACCCCAGTAAGTCAGTGGAGGGGACATGTTGTGGGGAGGGAGGGGGAGTTTCAGAGTGGGGTAGGGCATGAGGCAGTTGGGGGGGGGGAGGTGGTGGATCACAGTAGCAGTGACTTGCATGGGATGCTGCCCCCTCTTGCCCAGTCTGTACCACCCCTTTCCTCTGCTTGCACCAACTACATAGCTGGCATGGGTTCAAGGAGACCCATAGATGGCCAGGAGGCCTACTCAGAGGTAAGTAAAGCATATTTTTACTTACCTCTGGTTGGCCTTTTGGCCCCCCTCCCCCATAGCATACAGCACATGGTCCATTGGCGCTGCTGCATGCTATAATGTGGTGAGGGGTAGGATTGGGCTGTAAGTTCCATTGAGTTCAATTTGGTTTACACCCAGATACGTGTGTATAGGATTGTGGCCTTTTTCAAATAGAACCCTCTTTTTAATTTGCATCATAAAATAAACTGTCTGACAGCACTGCAAGCATCTCCCTCACTATTTTATACCACTCTTTCATGGCCCTGAGAGGTTAGCTGCCAGAAATTAGCCTTTTATATGAGAGGGAGGGAGGGAGGGAGAGAGACTCTAGCTCTTGGAAGCAGAAAGTATGCACACTTGAGCCCTGGAATTTGGGCTTTAATATTTCTCTACACAATAATCATAAATAATCCAGTAGCATATACATTTGAGTACTACGGAGATGTTGGTACTTAATTTAATAATATTTCAATAAATGCATATAACAGACAAATCAATAGTTGCTGCTTCATCCCTGACTTAGCAACAATTAGGCTGCAATTCTCATACTACAAATTGCTAGTTTTTTCATATAAATTCCTTGGGTTGTAAGGATTTCCTGGACCAGAAGAACAAATTTTACCCAGATGTGTTCTCTCATATTCTGTTTGACCTTTCTAATTGAATACTACTCTGAGAGCCAGCATATTATAGTGACTTGAGTGCCAAATAGGACTAGCAAGACCCAGTTTCTGCTTGGCCCATGAGGCTCACTGGGTGACCAGCCTGAACTTCATGAAGGAAGCTTGGGATTAAAGTGTAGGTAATACTGATCACTTACTGATTTTTCCTTTCTTTCCTCAGAGTGATGTCATCTGCAAACCCCATGGACAGATTGAGCTGAATTCTTCTTGCCAGATCATACGAGGTGAAGGATCCCAAACATTCCACGTGAGCATTGCTTTTTAATCTTTGCTTTTTATTAGTGAATTCTCAAAAGTGTAAACAGGGATTGGTAGGAACTTTAGAGAAAAAGTTTAACTGAGATGGTTTTCCCGGTTATGACAAACCTGAATTCCTTATGGCATTCCTTATGACATCTTGGGGTCTTGTTGTCCTTCAGAAAAATTAGAAGATCTGAAATTTAATTCTAAATATAAGCTTTTAATGTTAGAAAAAGCTCTGAAATGTTTTCTCTTTGACACAGCCCACTCTTCCTCAAAATGAGTACTTTAACATTTCTGTATAACTATTTGCTGCTTATGCCACCTTTTATTCAGACAACATGTCTAGGATACTGAGGCTTTTCTGGTTAATCATAGATCTTTGGGAACTGTCCAAAAGGAATTGCCTTCACACGTTGAAAACATACTGTTTTCAACCTGATTTTATATACATGTATTAAGGAACAAATTAATTACTGATGGTATGTTTGCGTTTTTAGTTATCTCATGAGTGCATTGCCGTTCTCCTGTTCTTGTTTTATGGCGAATCACCTGGCCAACAGACGGTTTTGTTAATGAGGAAATTGCAGAACTATGTTTGATGGTCTTTATTATAGTCATAAAGCACTGTTATCCCTTCTATGTTTAATGTTTCCAATATTCATTCATGGAAATCCTGTTGCCAGGATTTGGAGAGTTAATAGTTTTACTGCTACAAAAATCCTTTGTTACGTTAGCAGCCTGTGAAATTTCCTTCACCTGCAGCTTGTCACTGAAAAAAGAACCTACTTCTTGACTGCCGACTCTCCTAACATCTTGGAGGAGTGGATTCATGTCCTTCAAAGCATCCTGAAGGTGCAGGTGACCAGTCCCATTGAAATCCCTCTTGGTGATGTCAAACCCACTGTGAAAGGCTGGCTCACCAAGGTATTGCATAACTCTACCAGATACAGCATGACTTATCCTTGTGTGGACAAATAAGTTAGTGGGTGGAAGAGGGGGATTGATTTTCCATCTTTCTCAATTCAGTGCAATAAATATGCAAAATACTTAAATTCAGAATAAAACTTATGTGCCTTATACAAAACTGTAGAATTCACGCAGGAGTGGTTCTCTACTACTAAGGTAGGGTCACACGGACCAACATTCACCATCTCTTCTCTCAGGACTGGAAAAAACAGATGGGTTATTATCACTGATGGAAAACATGGGCTATTTTGGAGGGAAGAGTCTCATTATATGCCAAGGTCAGGTAATAGTTTACTTAGGACCAACTAAAAGTAGCACGGTACAAAACAGCAACCTTTTGAATTCTTCATCAAGCTGATGGAAAGCCAAAGAACAGACTGGGCTCTGGAGCAGCAGCAGAGCAGAGCAATTTATAGAAGTTGGGACTTAAACCTGGCCTATGTAGGAAAATGGCCATACCTCATGGTCCCTATGGAGTCTTGTCCTGAGAAGGATTTTAAAAATAGTGAGTTCATTTGATAGCAAAAAGAGTACCTTTTGTCTGTAAATCTTCAATGCTATATTACAAAATATAATAATGTGTAATTATCGAGGATGGAAGAATGGTAATACTTTAGATATACTTGTGTAACTTTCCAACAAAATCAATGAAACTATACAAATATGTTGAGAGTCTCTCTTTTCATTCTGATGCTGTTTCTGCAGGTGAAACATGGACGCTCCAAGATGGTTTGGTGTTCACTGATTGGAAAAACCTTTTACTATTATCGGAATCATGAAGATAAGGTATTTCTAGCTGCTTATATTTAGCAGTATTTTTTCTCGCCATCACTCCAGCCCTAGTCAATATCTTCTCACCCAACCAACCTAGAACAACCTTCTATATTTATTACTTTATTTCTTTACATACAGATACACAACCCAATCCTATCCACTGCCCCCCCCCGTTGACGCGGCAGCGCTGCATCCTATGGGGGGGCAGTCCGGGGGTAAGCCTCCGTGGCACAGACAGGTCTACTTGGACCTGAGTCATCTAAATAGCTGGCGCAGGTCCGTGTGGACCCACAACACAATCAGGTCCAGGAGGGGGGAATAGGATATTGGTGGTGATGGTGGCACTGATCCTGCCCCCTCCTGGGCCCGATCTGTCCTCCCCGTCCCATTCCGCGTTCTTGCCACTCCCCCCCCTTCCCTGACATCTTACCACCTCCGCCGGCAACAATATGGGTGGGAGGGCTCAGGCCTTCCCACCCGCGCTGCCAAGTGACGCGCTGTTGGAATGCCTTTTGCGACTGGCACTGACTGCTTTATTGCAGTCAGCTTCAGCTCAAGAAGAGGAATGTGGACACACAGTGAATGTTGAATTGGGCCCACAATACACTAAATATATCACCAAAACTGACATCTACCAAGAATCAATGTAAATAGTCATAGAAACCTCTAGTTTTATAGATATATGTAGAATGGGTGCTAGACCAGATAATGATGAAAGAAAAAGTCTGGGGCTTGTACTGTACAGTTCTTTGAATGGAAAGACTGACAAACACAGGATGGTTTTACTATTCAGCTGCAGAATTTTGAAATAGTCTTGCATGTGCAATAGATTCTATTTATTATTATACGTGATGGCCAGCATTTTGGAAAACGTGCCAGAATTCCAGTCCAAAGGATGAGGTATTTCCACTTTGGTGCACACTACAGTGCATATGTCATGCCTAGGGTCGTTTTGGTGTAGAGCAGCGAACAGTACAGTTCTGGAGAGAGAAGCTTGAGCTTTGGTCTGATTCTATCCAGTAGCCCTCCTGCCGTTGTCCAGGTGGGTCAGCAAATCCTGCTGCCAGTACTACTTGTGACACTCATACTACAGGCTATATAAAGGTAAAGGTATCCCTTGACAATTAAGTCCAGTCGTGTCCGACTCTAGGGAGCGGTGCTCATCTCCGTTTCAAAGCCGAAGAGCCAGCGCTGTCCGGAGACGTTTCCATGGTCATGTGGCCGGCATGACTCAACACCGAGGTGCATGGAACGCTGTTACCGTCCCGCTGACGCGGTACCTATTAATCTACTTGCAATTTCTTGCTTTCGAACTGCTAGGTTGGCAGGAGCCGTCGCACGGATTCGAACTGCTGACCTTTCGATCGACAGCTCATGGTTCAGTGGTTTAACCACTGGCTCACAGGCTATATACAGTAGATTAACTTTGAACTGGTTTTACTAAGCAAAAACTGGAAACCTTCTGAAAAATATGCCAGCCACCCAGGCTGTACTGTACCATTCATTGCTTCTATTGGATAGAATTTATATGTTTAGAATAGTCTGAATAGATGACAGCTTTCCAAAAGTATCTCTTGTAGGTGTGTCTTTTTTCCTACTCTGTATATTAACCTGTTAACTTCCCCCTTCTCAGTGCCCTCTAGGCCATTTGCAAATGTGTGAATCAAAGGTGGAAGAAGTGGATCACTCTTGTGACTCTGATGAGGATTATGAGACTAATGGTGGAGGCCTCCTTTCTTCATATTGCACCCTGGTTATTCACCCTCCAGATCAAAGTCCCACCTACTTACTTATTGGTACAAAACAAGAGAAGGTATTAAAGATAGACTTTAAATGCCTGAGGGAGTAAGATGTGGGTAGCTAACACAGAGAAGTGACTGAGGGCGCAATCCTGTGTAACTTTTGCACCGGTGTAACAGTAGATCCTCCGGTGTAAGAGCACTTATGCCAGTGTAACTTGCCATACTCCGACGAATGCAGGACAGACACCGGCGCAACCCCCCTCAAACAGCTCACATGTGCAGTTCGGACGCAAAACGGACACCGGCACAACTCTGCCGATGCAGGGGGTATTCCTGGGGTGTCTGAATGCCCCCTGCTCCGGCGCAGTTGCACCGGTGTCTGTTCTGCATCCGAACTGCGCATGTGAGGCGTCCGAAGGGGGTTGCACCTGTGTCTGTCACCATATGGCATGTTACACTGGCATAAGTGCACTTACACCGGTGCAAGAGTTACACAGGATTGGGCTGTGAGTTTGATACCTGGCCAGGATTCCCTATTTTGATTCATCAAGCTCCTATGAATGGCACTGCTTTCTATTGCCACCTTCTGCTGACATAATATGATGATATGAAAAAAGCACTCTGAAAGCCCTAAGCCCATGATCATTAGCTAGTCTTCCACAGATCACTATGTGGATCAGGTGCAAAGTGACATGTCCCAGGGTCATCCAATGAAACTGATCAGTGGGAGATTTAGGACAGGCAACAGGAGGTGCTTCTTCACACAGTGCATAATTAGTCTGTGGAATGTGTTGCTACAAGTTGTGGTGATGGCCATTGGCCGCTAGCTTGGATGGCTTTAAAAAGGAACTGGACAAACTCATGAAGCTAATTAGAGAGGAACCAAATACACCACTCTGAGCTCTTGGGAGGAAGAGTGTTATAAAAATGTGAAAATAAATAAAATACTCAGTAGCTATTTAATGGCTACTAATGTGTTACCTGCAAGTTCAATAGCAGTTTGCCTCTGAATACAAGTTGCAGGGAAGCAATGGTGGGTGAGCGGTTATGCCTTTCTCATCTCATTGTGGGCTTCACGAAGGCAGCTTGTGGGCCACTGGGAAATAGGATGGGCATTTGGTGAGCGTTTGGCCTGTGCCCTTGTCAGCTGCCACAGTTGCTGTTCCTATCAAACCACATATGTGCCACTTCTCTGGCATAGGAAAAGTGGAGAGATGGGGTTCATTCTACTCTCTGAACCCTTTACTGTCCAGGAAGGGAGGGGGGGGAAGAGAGAGAGAGAGAGAGAGAGAGAGCTTACAGCACAATCCTATTCATGTCTACTCAGAACTAAGTCCCATTGTATTCTATGGGGCTTTCTCTGAGGAAAGCAAACAGCCTTAGAGTGCCAGAAAACAGGACTGTGTAATACTATTTGTTGGCATGATTGGGGAGAAAAAAGGTAATAACGTTTTTATTTTAAGGAACAGCAATTGTTCCCAATTTCCTCCACGCACACCTGATTAATTACTTCTGTGCGAGTGCGAGACTGTTCTCCCCCTTTATGTAGTGTGCTTGCATACCAGACGGGTAACAAATTCCCGCTACATGGGGGCTGCTTGAGAATGCTCGATACAGTTCAAGTGAAATGTCGCAATTTAGAGTATGGTTTTTAATTTTAAACTTGTTTTTTTACTTCAGTTTTTTAACGTGTGGGTGTTCTGTTTAATTGTTCAGATTAATACAGTTTTTCTATGTTGATTTGCCTCAGTGCTCTTATTTCATATTGATTCCATACCTGCAATTTTCGCCATGGCTTTTTACCCGTTAAATCCAAGACAATCGAGAATCATTGCTGGCCATGAAAATCTTAAATCATATTTGTAATAACGTTTGTTTAGATAAATACAGTGTTTGAAAACATTAGGCAATTCCTGCCCATTCCAGCCCTACAAGAAATTTGTGAAAAAGGTGATAGGTTTACATTTCATTACTTTCCTATCCCAAAGGCTCAGAGTGAGTTACATTTCTAAAACCAACAATAAAAAGCCAGCAATCATTTAAAATACAATATTGAAGATATTTATTACAGAACTGAACAAAAATAATTCCAGTCCAATAACAATACTTAAGGTCTCATCCCATTTTTGTCTGTCCAGCAAGTGGGCATAATTTCCTGTCCCTTCCCTTGATGTCAACATATTCCCTGTTCAATCCTAGTAGTTAATATTTGCTTCAGTTTAGGGGAGGGGGGGTATAGGTCAGTGGTAGCTTTGAATGTTGGGGCTTATACGTACAGTCCCTGGTATCTCTTGTTGAAAGGATCTCATGTATCAGGGCAGGAAATGGCCTCTTCTGAAGATTTTGGAGAGGTACTGCCATTCAGGATAGAGCAGTATTTCTCAAAGTTCTCCCCTCGAAGGGGGGAGAACTTTGAATATTTGCAGGGGCAGGGACAGCGGTAGCAGTGATCTTGGGGAGCACCGCAACCACCAGGGAAAAAAGTTTTTAAAAGTGCTTTAAACATTTACTGGGGCCCCCAGCAGACCTCCAGAGGTTTTGGGGAAGCCTGCAGCCTCCTCTGTGGGCCTCCCCGAGCTGTAGATTGCTGTGGAACGGTGATTATGACTACTTCTGGTTTTCAGACAAAAAACGGAAGTGGTTGTAATCGCCATTCCGCAGCGATCTATAGCTCGGGGAGATCTACAGAGGAGGCCATGGGCGTCCCCAAATCCTCCAGAGGCTTGCCAGGGGCCCCAGTAAATGTTTAAAGCACTTTTAAAAACTTTTTTCTTGGCGGCAGTAATCCCCAGGATCACTGCCGCCATGCTGTCCCCACCTCTTAAGGTGGCAGGGGACAGCATCCGGTTCTTGTGGTGGGTTGTGACCCACCACTTTGAGAACCAATGGGATAGAGTAATGGTCCATCATTCTAGACCAATATTGGCTGACTCTGTATAGGACACCTCCTTCTACATCTAGATTTACTATATTAACATTTCCAAAGGTAACTCTTACAGTGCATCATTCAATCGTCACACTTTTATCCCAAGGATACCTGGTTATACCATCTGACCGTAGCAGCAGGCAGCAGCAGTGCAAAGGTGGGCACTTCTTACGAGCAACTGATTGGAAAGCTACTGGATGCAGAAGGAGACCCAAGTAAGCAGACAGCAAAACTATTTTCCCTGAGAACAGTTGAGGATCTTATGCATGCAAGCCAGGAAACATCTGTAATGCAAAGGAGGGTATCTTTGAACTTCAGTCTAGGGGCAAGAGCATTCCAGCCAAGGCTACCAATATCTCATTGAAACCTATTAAATCCAGGGGTTCTCAACCCCTTCCCGGCCAAGCCACTCTCCTGCTGCATACCACTGGAAGTAACTGGCGATGACATCATCGCCAGTTACTTCCGGGTTTTCAGAGGCCAGAAAATGCAGGTAGGAGGCTCTGGGTGGGTGAGAGGGCCCTTAGCGTTCCTGAGAGACTCGGCCAAAGACAGGACCCTCTTGGGAGCAAAGTGCCGCCACAAGCGCCGCATTGGAGCGGGGTTCTGGTGGTCCGGCGGTCCAGGTACCACCAGCATTTGGCTGAAGTACCACTGGTGGTACTAGTACCACTGGATGAAAAACCCTGTATTAAATCATCATAAAATATGTAGTAACATTGATAATAGAGGCTGTAAGTGTCAAAAGGAAGAAAGAAGTTACTTCTGTATGTGGTACAATTGTATGTTGGCAAAGCTGTATGCCTACCACTGCAGAGTAGAATGGTAGAATATATGAATGTGCTGTTATTACAAAACTGACTAATTTCTTTAGAATTAAAGAAAAAAGACAACATCATAACATATTTCAAAGCTGGAAACATTTTGTTGATCATGGACAAATCAATGCACATTCTTCCGAGCAAATTGGATGTTTGGAGGGGGTACTAAGCACCGCACCTGCCCACAATTTTCCTCTCTCCAGTCTTGTACCCCAGGGTGCTTTTCTCCCTCAGCCAAGATCTAATAAACAGAAGTGAATTTGGGAAATCCAGCTAAGCAGGCTATAAAATCAGCAGTGGTGGCAAGTATGGCATCATAGCTGATTTTATATCTGCCCTGAAGACCACATGGAACAGTGGAGGCTTAAGCATCATGTATGCTTGACTATGGAACATAAAAGGGCTGAAAGATGCCTTTTGCCCTTGAAATTAGAAGTGAACATAAGTTTTTAATAATGGCTTTTCTGTAGGTTGATCCATTTGGTGTTGTGATATGCTGAAATCTTTGGAGTTGAGAGTGATCTACATGTATCAGAGCAAGCACATGATATAATTCTCACTCTTACCTGCTCAGAACTCTGGTGGGTGGTTGCATATTTGAATGATCTTCCACAACCAAAACTCCCTGCATTTGGAAACAGAGCATATCTGGGAGAAGACTTGTAGCTTGGCCTTCAACCTGATGTGCTGACCTTCCATTGGTATAAATTTGGCAGAACATTCGAACATGGAAGTCTTTCCCTCCATTCTGAAATGGTACAGTCCCAAGAGGGCTGTACTCTGTGCTTTTTCTAAATGTGCCGGTTGGCTCATAAGACCAAAATGCTGATGAGCTAGCATGGTGATGTCATTATCTGATTCATTTTCAGCTGAGGATTATCTGGAAAGAGTTTTAATACTGCTTTGCAAGATTCCTTACCTTGTACTAGATCTATGGCTTAGTCCTCACTAAATATAGAGTGGCGGAGTGTGCGCTCCGCCGCTCCAAATTGTCGCAAATGTGCCATAAAGCACTTTTGTGATGACTCGGGTGTAAGCGGTGCCAGCACCGCTCACACCCCCACTGGACCGAACCTGCGCCGGATGACGCAGGTAGGGTCTCTGCCGCTCTGTGCAGGGGCGGGGACAGGTGGGCCAGGCCAGTGAGGGAGAGGCCATTGGCCAGCCCGGGCTGGGAGGGGGTGGGGATATTGGCAACGTGCTCCACTGATATCCTATGCCTGTTCCCAGGACAATTCGGCCTTACACTGTCTCCCCGAATGTACGCCAGGTCTGGACCTGGCGTACATCCGAGGAGGCCCATAGGACTCCAACCGGCTTACACCTAGTGAAGGGGACGAACGTCCCCTTCTCCCAAGGTGCTCCCAGGTTGCTCCAGGGCAGCCCGGGAACAACATAGGATACAGTGGCCGGCCCTTTAGGTCGGCAATGTATTTTTAGGCAGGATTGCTCTACTCATCAGGTTTCTGAGATTTCACAACTTTGTTCTGTCCTCTAATTCAGATTCTCCTTTGTGGAAACACCCAGTGCTGTGTTACAGTAAGGATGGGCTACACACATCCCTCACCACTCTGCCTTCAGAGGCGCTACAGACAGAGGCCCTCAAACTCTTCAAGGTAGATAAAGAGACAATGTGGTTGATTCTTAGAATGTTTTGTTCAAGCATTTGGTAGCAAGTTGTGAAGAAGGAACAATGGGAGATTCAATATTCATTTTTTCTTCTTTTGGTCTGCACTTGTTTTCATTGTTCTGTTGTTGTCTTCATCATTCACTAATAAAGGAAAAAAAACTATGGGAGATTAAAGTGCACAAGGCACATTATTATTATTATTATTATTATTATTATTATTATTATTATTATTATTATTATTATTATTATTATTTATTCTGTCCATTGACTGCGTGAGCCCGCTCTTTTTTTTTTTACTTTTGTCTTTGAACTATGCCAAACAGTGAACTGCTTTTGAAATTTCTCTTGATCTGAAGAGAAGTTTGTCATGTGGCGTGGCATTTATACTAATGGAAGGGATGCTGTACAAAAGAAACAAGTTTAAAGCCTCATGAAACTATCAGAACTAGTTTCACTGAATCCTACTATTATTCCCCTTTTTGAAGTGATATGGTTGATTTTTTTTCTTTTTCTTTTGTAGGATTGTCAGAGTGAGCCAGATGAGAATTCAGCAAGGGATATTTTGTTCATTAGATTGAATTATATTTATTATTAAAAAATTATTTAAAAGTCATCAAAATATAAACTAAAAAAAGACTTCTGAAACAGTTGTAATGCAAAGAGCGCCATTGTCCAGATAAGATGCACTTCATTCTGTACAAGCAGCTAGATATGACATGCCTTTGAGGCAGGCATATAACCCTGGAAGCTTACACACAGTGGTAGCACTGTGACACACACGCCTTCTCCAACAGCAGCTAATTTTCCTGAAGGGACCCTGCGAAGTAGAGAGGATGGAGCAGCACCTGTGCCGCCACTCCTTAAGTTGCCTGTTCCAAGAGTACCATCTCCTCGCTACTTCTGCCTTTAAGCTGGCAGCCAAGGGGCTTCTAGTTGGAGTCGTAAAGGGGCTAGATTGGGCCCATGAGCCTCCAGTTGCTGACTTCTACCATACATTTTTCTGGTGGTTGACCCTGAAAGAAAGAACAAGTGGAAGGGAAGAACATGAGAACATTCATATTCCTGATCTGAATCTTAAAAATACGAAGCTTGGCAAGAAGGCCAGGACCACATGGAGGGAATATAAAAGTGGAGTGAGGGTGGCGGAGGAGAGTTTTGCTCATGGCTATGTAAATGACTTCTGTAATCTTGGCCAATGTGGCTCAGGTCAGCTTTGCAGACGTGCCTTTAATCTTTTCTCTTTGTGTGGTGCTGTCCATCATCCAGAGAGGCACTCATGCAGATGCTAAGCAGATGCTAAGATTACAGGCCAAGCTAGACATGACCAGGAATTCGATGCTTGCAACACCACAAGTATTCCCCCCCCCAAAAAAAAGCAGTAATGGCAGAGGGCCAGTCTGGATCAGGCCACAGTGCAAGGAAAGAGGAGTTTAACCCTGTGCCATGGCCATGGTCTAGCATGCCCCCCACCCAACCCTAGTTGCTATTTATCATGTGAGGGAAAATTTGTGAGAACCATATATCTTACCTCCATCATAGCCCCAGTGAAAAACAGCTCTAGGACCTCCTTTTAGTGATGTGGTGTGAAGAGACATGTTGCTAAAAATGAACCTGGTATTTTCCTTTACGCAGGCATGCCTGTGTGCTATGAAAGCACTACATGGGAAAAAACCACATGCGTAAACACACAAAGCTATCGTATACATATTTTATACTGTAAAATAAAAGAAGGTAAAACAGTGCTCCATGTTCTAAAAAGAGTTTAAAGGTTTTTCACAGCTGAGAGGAAGAAGTGAAGATGCTTTTCACTTTTCATCTGTTAATGTGCTTCTGCATCATCTCCCTACTGCAGTCTTGTCAGCTGTTCATCAATGTCCCCGTGGAAGCTTCATCTATCGACTATCATGTGTCACTAGCTCAGACAGCGCTACAGGTCTGCCTGACCCACAGTGAGCTACAGAATGAAATCTATTGTCAGTTAATTAAACAGACCAGCCGACAGGCTCAGAACCACTCAGTAATTCAGGTGAGTGCCACTTGCCTGTTCTGCCTTGAGGTTTCAAGTACTGGTTGTGTGCTTAATTGCTATGTTTGAGCACCAAACTACACATAATGCACATGACTGGATCTCCTAATATATTATTTTCCCTCAGAAGCTGGATGTTGGGTCAGACAATTGCACAGGGTGGAGGAGAGAGTCCTTTCCAATCGTACATATTTTCACCTCTGTGGCTAATAACAGATCCAGGGGAAAGAGGAAAATTTGTGTCAAGAGTATCAGCATATGGAGAAAGGCGGGGAGGGAACCTTTTGGGGTTACATGTAGTTTGGCCCTGCAGTGACAAACTAACAGCCCATTCCAACCCAACTCCTCTCCAAGTCAGGCATAAGTGTGGCCTAAGTGCAGCCTAAGTTAGGCAGAAGTTATGGCTGAGGTAGGTCAGAGTTATGCCTGAGTTAGGCAGGCTGCAGTTTCTGTGGCCCAGCACCACCCCAGGATCCAGGCAACACTTACCTCCCAGGCAGGCAGGCTCTTCTCCAGGCTCCGTGTCTGGCTCGGGCATGTGCAGGCCTCTGTCTGCATGTGTCAGCGTCCATCCATGGCAGCTGCCGCAGGGTCTGTCACAGCCCAGTCGCAAAGGGGCTGACCGCAGGCATGGGGGTTGCGCCAGTCATGTGGTGGGGTGCAGGGCAGGTGACAGGTGAGCGAGGTGCCTGAGCCCAGCCGCCACAGGGCACCCTGTGCATCAGCCACCTGCTGCAGGGGAGAGTGGCCGTCCCCTCCCTCCTGCAGAAGGCGATGCCACCCCCAAGCCACGTTGAGGCTGCACGCGGGGGTCATGGGGGGTGAGCGGGAGAGGGAAGGGAAGGAAAGGAGGGGGGTGGGAACGTCACACACAAGGGGGGTCTCATGAGGTCTGGAACTGCCTCTGACATGACTTGCCCGTGCGCTGCCTGAAGCCCAGGGCCGGGGCAATGCCCACAAAGAAGGCATCCCGGCGTGCCTTCTGCTCTGTGCCCCGGCTAAGACCGAGAGATGCCTTGGGCTTGTCTGCTGCAAGCGTGAAGGGCTCACGCAGCTCATCACACCCCCAGATGGGGCGACGACAGCACCTCGCGGCAGGCGCTCTGGCAGGGTGGGGGGTGGCCAGCAGCCATCATCAGGGAGTGGGAGGGGAGGCAGACACACAGGCAGGCAGACAGGGGGTGCTGTGGAGGGGCACGGGTGGGTCAGACACAGACAGACAGACAACAAGACTGGTGGGAGACAGATTCCGAGAGAGGGGTCTGCTGAGAACAATAGGGACACAGGGGGCGCTCTGCAGATGAAGGTGATGCATAAACAGGCGCCTCTTATGCAAACAGACTTTGGGCGGAGGCGCCTGCATTACGGGCGGACCTTCGACGGAGGCGCCTGCATTACGGGCGGACGTCCTGCCTGTCACTGTTTGCCTGCCTGAGAGGGCCCCCCAACTCCCCCCTCCCCTCTGTGCCATGGGGGTCTGGCAGCGCCCCTGCTGTGTTCTCCCAGGGAAGGCCGTGGCAGTCCCTGGATGGGACTCATGTAGGGGCTTCGGTGCTGGGGGCTGTCTGTGTGTGGGGGGCAATGCTTGTGTAAACACTGGGCACATATGTTTCACTGGGGCTCTGCCCGAGGGGCGTCTTTATTGTTCTGGAACGTTAGCAGAGATGGCCAGGTGAGGCTGCCAGGGGTAGTCACAGCAGCCAATCTGAAAGCAGCAGCAGCAGCACACCTGCCCCTTGGACCTGGAGATGCAGGCTCTTCCCCTGTGGAACCACAGCCAGCTCCATAGAAAGGGGAGGGACAGCAAGTAGGACAGCCAGGGAGGTGGAGCAGCAGCAGCAGCAGCTGAGGAGGGTTGCAGGGCTGGCTCCCTGACCTCTGGCAGCATCGAGGCAGACGACAGTGGGGCAACCAGACTGCAGGCCCAGGGGTGCTCCCAGGAAGGTAGGTGGTAGTGGACGTTCCTGGGGAGACAAAAAACAAGGGGGAGTTACATGTCAGCTGGTGTGTGGAAGCAGTCACCATTGAAGACAAGCCAGTGTGTCGGTTGCAAAAGCCTGCAGGGAGAGAAATAACACAGCTGATAGGTGTGACACACATAGCATGGTCTGGGCTGCTTACCTGAGTGTAAGGAGAGCATGATCCTGTAAGGGGAAAGGGTCAAAGAGAGAGACAACAACACAACTTGGGGGTCACTACCATGGCAAACCTAGCACTACTGACCTGTCAGTTGATACTGTGGAGAAAAGGGGGGGGGGGAAATAGCTGGTGTCTACATAAGGCTAACAGTTCCACACTTGTGGCATTGTCTGCTCACATGACTACAGGCAGCAATCAGACACAACAGTGGTACAGAGGCATGTATCCTATATATCATAGCAGGCTAAGCAGGCAGTTATCATACAACACAGTGGTAAAGAGGCATATCATAGCAGGCTAAGCAGGCAGTTATCATACAACACATTGGTAAAGAGGCATATCATAGCAGGCAAAGCAGGCAGGCATGAGAGGGCACATTGGTAAAGAGGCATGTATCATATATTTCTATATGCAAAGAGGCAGAAGTCAGAACACATGTCAGCACGAACCCTGCTCTTACCTGCTCTTACCTGCTGGTGTTGTTGCCTGTGGGGGGGGGGGGAGAGGGGCTGGGAGAAAGGCATGGGTTAGCAAATGCTTGCATGGAGGCAGCTGCCCAGGCATAGCTGTAAACAGGTTGGCCACAGCCAGAACAGCCCTCTCTGCCCTTGAGGGGGGCAGAGAGGAGAAGAGAAGTGGGGTGTTTGTGAATTTTGCCCTCCACCGACAAAGTCCCACTTTGTGGCTGCTGGGGGACAGAACCACACGCCACATGCTCAGAGAGAGAGAGAGAGAGAGAGAGACTGGGGGCCTGGGGCTGGGCTTTTGTGGGAAAGAGGCTGGGTGGGGCTGGGTGCTGATAGGCTCCCTATCTTAGGCATAACTCTGTTGGTTTCCAGACCCAGCAGGCACAACTCCGACCTAACTCTGACCTAACTGAGGAGTAGGGTGTTAGAACTTTTCAGGAGAGGGCTGGTGTGGGTAAGGTAAAATGGTTCCTATGGGTCTCCTCGAATTTGGGTCCAGCTTTTTGGTCGACCTAACTTTTGTGTCAGCTTCTGTGTTGGAGGGGGCGTGTCTGTGCTCTCCAGGGTCTGGAATCCGACGTTAATTGGTTTCCACCCCCGTTACGCCCACATCCGCCCATGGTCCGCCCACTTTTAGGTCGAGTTTAGGTCCGAGTTGTGCCGGCGTCTGTGGTGCGCATGTGCGCTGTTCTTGGTCCGTTCTTAGTCCGTCGGTCGTAAGTTCGACCTAACTTTGCCCTAACTTCGCCCTAAATGGTCGCGTTCCAGACCTAAAGTCGACCTAAACGACTTAGGCTGACTTTAGGTCTGACTTGGGCTGCTTAGCACTTGGGTTGGAATGGGCTGTAAGTTCTTCTTAACGCATTATGCTGGTGGTAGAGATAAACATGATTATCTCTACAAAAACTCACTGTTTTCTTTGGTTTTAATAGTA
This sequence comes from Plestiodon gilberti rubricaudatus, assembly GCA_026170595.1. Taxonomy (NCBI): domain Eukaryota; kingdom Metazoa; phylum Chordata; class Lepidosauria; order Squamata; family Scincidae; genus Plestiodon; species Plestiodon gilberti. The sequence continues at coordinate 256,696,489 of JANXHW010000001.1, read as the reverse complement.
TGCAAACATAAGTGGTTTGATTTCTTTTAGAAAAGTTACCTGTGAACCGCTACTGTATTTGATTTGTTGCTTTAATGCTTCTGATATTGTACTGATATTTATTGTTTTTAATTTTGCTGTTGTTAGCAGTTTTGGCCATTCTGTAATTGTGGTGGAAGTGGGGATAGAATATTATTATTAATTATTATTTAAAGATTTTTACCCTGCCTTTCTCTCGATAAGGGCAATCAAGGCGGCTTACAATTAAAACATGTTAAAATACATAATAAAATATAATACAATAACAATAATTAAAACAAGTAATTAAAACATACAAACCCCAGTGGGTCATCTTATGATTACATTTATCAATAGACAAATAAGTCCTGAGAAATAATAACTAGACGGATTGGTGACTGATCCTAATGAAAAACCATATTTCAAACACAAACTGAAATGGTAAAGCAAAGAACTATTAATTCAACTCTAATGGCTAGACAAGAGAAGCTTTACCAATAACATTACAGTGTTTAATGCTGAGAGCCAAATTTCATGTTACATGGGGAGAGCCCTGATCAGATTGGCGACAGGATTGGGAGTGGCGACAGGATACAAGTATCTTGTTGTCTTGTGTTCTCCCTGAGGCATCTGGTGGGCCACTGTGAGACACAGGAAGCTGGACTAGATGGGCCTTTGGCCTGATCCAGCAGGGCTCTTCTTATGTAGATCTCCCAGTATTTTTTTGAAAGCTTAAAAGCCGTGAAAGGGGAAGGACTCAATAGGATCAGGGCAGCAGTATTGGGGGAGGGAGGATTTAACCACTTTCCTAATTAAAATTGCCCATCAAAATGCTGTTATTTGTCCCATTGGAGGAAAAAACTTCTAATTGAGGGGAAAGTTTTAAAAAAACACCCTCCTTTCTCAGTACCACTAGTTAATCCAAGTCCTGTCCCTATGACTACTATTAAACTTTAAAAAATAAAAATTGGAAGATCTAATTCTGGATCTCTCTACATAATACGTAGTTTGGCCTTTTTACACCAACAAGAGAACGATGCAAAGTTGTCCTTGCAGTAAAAGACTGATTCACATTTTATGGGAGATTTACAATGTTTTAAAAGTTTTACAGCCCAATCCTGCCTAACTTTACGCCCTGCGATGTAGCGAGGCTGGTGCAGCCAACTCAAGCCAACAGTGCAGCCAAAGCAGAGGCAGCCAGGAGGTCACCTTGCGATTTTTGGCCATTTCTGGTTTTCGCTAAAACCGGAAATGGCTGAAAATCACCATTTTTTGCCGAACTGAAGATCGGGGAGGCCTGCAGAGGGCCGCGCAGGTCTCCCTGAAGCTCCCCCAAGCCCCAGTAAGTAAGAAGATAGCATTTTGGGGTGCTTTTTGGAGACCTTCGATTCTAAGACGCACCCCATTTTTTGAAATGTTTAATTGGGAAAAAACATACGTCTTAGAATTGAAGAAATACAGTACATATCTTTTACATTTGTATACTGTACATGCTTTTCAAAGCAAGTACTTGGCTTCCTCCACACGTTACACTATATATTTTTTTGCATTCCTAACACTTTGAGGGCCCTGGGTATCCAGGACATTTGGATATAGGCTGGTTGTGAGAGTTACCGAAATAGCAATATTATTCATTGCAAATCTCCTTTTCTCCACAGTGCTGGCAATTACTGGCTCTGTGTGCTCCTCTCTTTCTGCCTCAGCACCATTTCCTTTGGTACCTCAAGCATCACCTGCAGCAGCATGCAGACCCCAGGTAAAAAAAAACCACAAACTTGTCTTTTTTCCCCTCTCCTGCTGAAGTAGTGACCATGCCTTTTTGTGTTAGGTATTTGGCTAGAATAGATTAAGGGACCAATCCTATCCAACTTTCTAGCACCAATGCAGCTGTAATGCAGCCCCGAGGTTACCTTGATGTGGCCTCCATGACTGCCTCGCTACTGCAGGATGCAGCGCACACCCTGTTGGCATGCCTGCATCGATGCTGGAAAGTTGGATAGGATTGGGCCGTAAAATGAAGAGTCCATTTATGAATTATTCAAATTAAGTCCTGCTTCACACACAACTGCCATCACATGCTGGCTGCTTGAAATTTTATTTGTTGGATGGTTGCCACAAATACTGAGTTAAATTATTTCTGGCTTAATGTGTAGATTAGCAGCCACACTAATGCAAACATTCTACACTTGTAATTCCACACTAATGCAAACATTCTGGTTCACAAGTTTTTATAGATGGTGGGACAGCCAGAAAGTGTTAGGCCCATAACATTTGTTCATTATTAAGTGGCATAAAGAAGTCATGACATGGTGCAAGTCTGGTGTGTGTAGTTTTCTAATTTGTTAGCAGTATTGTGACGATACAGGGGGCCATAACATTCACCAAACTACATTCCAAAACATATGCTTATAATTGCAAAGGGTATTCTAGCTAGGAGAAAAAAATGCATTTTCCTAGTGACATTATTACGATGTGGGGAAATGTCATATCATCACAACACAAATTTAGTCTTGAGGCCTAGGTATTGAGCAGTAACTAGTAACAACTTATACAATCACTGTGCTAAAATATGGAAGAAGCTGTGTGTGTAATAGTCCTGAGAGATCCTTATGCTCATTTTTAAGGAGAATTGTTTTTGTGAAGAAAGATGGAAAATATTATATAACTTTCCCCTATGCAAGTTACATTAATGTATTGGATGGAAGTGCGTTTCATGTGGAAGGCAGCAATATAAGCCTTTCCAGAACAGACAGTCAAGGAATACTTTATTAAAACAAGGCTCTTGACTATTTTAAAGGTGCTTGACTTTCAGTCTCCATTGCACATGGCATCCTTTGCACCATCGCATACATCTGTATAGTCTGCTAATCTATACAAAGATTAGCAATGCAGTCCTGCGCTACTTTACGCAACTGGCCTAAAGGGCCAGCCGTGGTATCCTGAGCCCATTCCCAGGCCGCCCCATTTATCCCCTTCCCCAAGAGTAGGGCTGCCCGGAGCCTATGGGCCTCCTTGGATATACGGCAGCTCTGAAGCTGACATACATCTGAGACAGTGGGGTAAGGCTGAACTGAGCCGGGAAAGGGCCAAGGATATCAATGGAGTGTGCCGCCGATATCCCCGCCCTCTCCCGTCCCAGTTCGGCCAATGGCCCTCTCCCGCCACACCCATGCCCGCCCCTGCACTACCCCTGCACCAACCAGTGCAGGACTTATCTCCACCAGTGGGTGCCGGGTCTGGAGGGTGGCGGAGTAAGGGCTGCCAGCCGTTGCACCGGCGGCCCTTACTCCAGAGTCGTTGCAGGTGTGATTTCCGGCATGTTCGCAACAGACTAGAGCAGCGGGGCTCACGCCCCACTACTCTAGCACTTACGCTGGATCAGGCTGCTTGTATGTGTAAGCAAGTCTTTCAAGTCACACATTATGTGTCATCTTTATGTACATGTTTACAGTGGCATCGCTCCGGTAGGGGCGGGGCCGTAAGTATCGCTCCGTCGTAGACCCTTTACCGAGCGAGCAGGAGGCGGCCCCGCCCCCTCACTGTCGGAGCCATTCCCGTGCGGAGAAAGCAGCAGACCCTGCCTGCTGCTTACTCCGCAGGGGAAAGGCTCCGACAGTGAGGGGGCAGGGCCGCCTCCTGCTCGCTCGGTAAAGGGTCTACGACGGAGCGATACTTACGGCCCCACCCTTACCAGAGCGACGCCACTGCATGTTTAACAATTCTTATAAGGAAATGCCTTTTATGAAGGAATTTTTTGTGAAACACGTCTTGACATTGTGTCTGGACTGGGTTTTGATAGGTTTGATACTTTAATTCAGTTCATCAGAATTGTACAATGTAAGACGAACCCAGCCTTTTTCCATTGTCCACCTGCATGGCCGTTGGTGGAAAAGGTGGGCCCAGAACAGGTTATCCTTTCCAAACAATCCAAGGCATAATGTTGGCACTAGGCTCTTCTGTGCCTTGCCATACTACTTCTGTCATAGTTATTGTTTCTAAATGAAATGCTCATTGGAGAAAGATTTTGTGCAATGTGATCATTGTTGACAAGCAGTAATTGTAATGCCATGATGGGTATTTCTGAAATGAGTTGTGTGTTGTTGTTTTCTCTCTTACTCTGTGTTTAGAAGTGAAATAGGCAAGTATGCCATCTACTGTCAGAGATCAGTGGAGCGCACTTTGCAAGCTAGAGAGCGAGAAGCCAGACCTTCCCGAATGGAGATTGTGTCCATTTTGCTGAGAAATCCTTACCACCACTCACTCCCCTTCAGCATTCCAGTGCACTTCATGAATGGAACCTACCAGGTGAGACATGGTGGTGGGAACTATAAACACTATGGTAGGCTTGCTAAAATAGTTTGATATGCGCCTTTCAATAACCCAATAGATATTTTGCTATGGGTTATAGCAAAATATGGGTCTTATGGTTCTGAATAGATAGAGATGTTCCTACTCTCCGTAACTCTTGGATTGCATTTTGGGTACATGTGAATAAAGCTTAACTCTGGTTCTGGCTTAGCTAACGTTTGCTCTCCCCTCCTTCATAAGAAATTGTTTCATCTGTTTAAATTAAGGTGGTAGGCTTTGATGGCTCCTCCACCGTTGAGGAATTCCTGCACCAGCTGAACCAGGAGATAGGAATGAGGCAATCTTCTCGTTCTGGGTTTTCCCTCTTTACAGATGATCCTTCTGGCGGGGATATAGAGCACTGTCTACAAAGCTCTATGAAGGTGATTGTCCTTGATTATACATCTCCCTGTGTATCTTCCATATCCTCTTTGCATATGTTTGATAGTTGTGGTTATTTATTCTATAACGTGAATTGGCAAAAACTACATACACAATTATATACTAAGTTATAATATTGACTGAGGACACTTTAACTAGAAAATGCTTTAGGAGGAGAAGGGTGATTGCTAAGATTTGTTTGTTGGGGAAGGTGAAGGAGGTTAAGTGCACATGCCAACCATATATAATATATGTCTGCAAATTGTCTGCAAAAAAACTCTACAAATTTTGGATGACCTCTGTAGCCTAGCCAAAATTTGCAATCACTGGAATCCTATGCCTCTTCCGAGTAATCCTACACATGTTTACTCAGAAGTTAGCCTTACTGTGTTCAACGGGGTTTACTTCCAAGAAAGCATGCAGAGGATTGCAACCTTAATCCCCAACCTTGTACTGTGCTTCTGTACTAGGTCAGTGGACAATCCCCAGTTCCCCTCAGGGATGGGGAGTAGGAGCAGGAAATGGCCTGCAGCTATGCTGGGCTACAAAGAGACTTTTAAGCCAAACACAACTGCAGAAATGATCCCCTATCCCCAACAGTTCCAAATGTGGAGCTGGAAGAAAAAACTGGTTTTCATCTTGGCTGATTTCATGTCACTTCTAGGTACCCTGTTTTGATACCTCTACTAGTCTGGATATTAATATGTGGCATAGTGGTGGCAACATATCCTGAAGTAAGCAACAATGTTAAAGTGTGAAAATTCTAATTTAGGGTTGAGTTTGTGGGTGGAAAATACATTGGCTGAACTAGATCGGCACGATTACCCACTAGTGATAGCTACTGTTCCATGATTACTAATCTGGGCTAGATAAATTCCAGGTGTCTAAAATATTGATAGTACAGGTAGATTACCCCTGGCTTATCCGGACATCTGAAATCCGGATTATTCCAAGATCCAGATATTTTTGTCCAAGATTTTTTTTACTTCCCCTGCATTTGGCCGGTGCTACTCACAGCAGTATGCGATTGTAGACAGTTTTTGGTGCTCAGCGAGGAAACAAGCAGGAAGCTCAGCGAAGAATCCAGCAGTGATTTTTTTCTGCTGCTTTTTTTTTTAGCGTTATGCATTATTATGGGGCGCAATTCGCCAGCTTTTTTATTTTTGCACAGGCTCAGCACAGCAAGCCTGCAAGGATTTTTCGCACACTTTAAATCTTGTACAGGCTCAGCTAGCACAAAAGCAGTAAAGATATTGTATAAAATTACCTCGGGCTATGTACATACGGTGTATATGAGAAATAAATGAGAGCGCAATCCTCCGTAACTTTTGAACGGCGGAGTGCACGCTCTGCCATTCGAAAGTGTCGCAAATGTACTGCAAAGCACGTTTGCGACTACTTTCAAGTAAGGGACGCTGGCACGAGGGCCGGCAGCCTTCACTCCGGTGCCTGATCGACCACAGTCGGCGGCCATGCAGTGACAGAGGAAATAAGCAAGCCTAGAATACCATAGTTCCCTTTTTATCCATGCCTTGAGCTTGAAGAATATTCAATTACTTCAATTGAATATTTAATTACTTCAGTTACTCCATATTACCTCTTTTCATGTTTTTGATGTTTTTTAAAGATCTGTGATGTCATTTCAAAATGGGAACAAGCTTTGAAAGAGTTGAATCCTGGAAAATATGAAGGTGGTACAAGAATAGTGAAACTAACCTATAAAAACAGGTACTGTCCACTTTTGTTTGGGATTGTGATAAGTCTGCAATAAGTTTTGTTTGGGATTATGATAAGTGATGGGCAGCGCAATCCACCGGAAGGATCCGGCCAGTGGCCCATGCTGCCACCGGGCCGGAGGTCTACTCGGGGAAGGGGATGCTCGTCCCCTTCCCCGAGTATAAACCGATGCAGGCCCTATCAACCTCCTCAGATTTCCACCAGCAAAATTGCTTGCAGAAGTCAGAGGAGGCCGTGTAACGGCCTAGCCACCCAACGGGTGATGGGATATGGCCAAGGCCATCCCCTGCCCCCTCCCAGGCCAGCTGGGCCAATGGCCCCCCCTCTCTTACCCGGTGAAACACCCCCACGCCCGCCGGATCCCAGCTTACCTCTGCGCCGGCCTCCCTTGCTCTCGAGACGTCGCGAATGTGCTTTATGGCACGTTCGCGACGTCCTCCGGTGACGGAACACTCGTTCCGTCGCCGGCTTCCGGCTCAGGATTGCGCTGATAGTGTATATATTATGGCTTAAGGCCTTCCAGGCTTCTATTTAGTTATAACTATAGTTATAACTTAAATGGACTGGGCAGTGCGGAGGATTCTTAGGCAAATTCTCCAATCTCAAAATTGCCTGTAAAAACTCTCATTTATTGGCACTTAATCAGAACTTTTTCAACATGTACCATTATGAAAACTGTTGAATGGGATGGGGATGGTAATAAGATGTTGTTCAGTTAAGTGCTTAAAGCTTACATTGAGCCTATACAGCAATAAAAATGAGAGGTTCCTGCCAAAACAGCATACTACAGTATAAGAAAGGATGCAACACAAAAGGTAAAAATGGGATTTAATTTTCTTAGGGCATTTTTCTTCAATGTAGGTTATATTTTCGAAGTCAGGCAAAAGGGGATACAGACCGAGAGCGCTTGCTGTTGGCATTCCAGATTAGTGGTGAAATAGCCAGTGGGAGATTTCCTGTCAGTAAGGAGCTGGCTCTGGAAATGGCAGTTTTAATGGCTCAGGTAAGTAGTTAGCCCCTTGTGTTTGCTGGGTTGAGGTTCACTAGTGTCACTAGTGGGTCCCTTCGGGGAGAAAGGCGGGATAAAAATGGCCTCTGCAAAATATTCCCTCTCTGTGTAGCATTTGTCTTACCTCATCAGTCTATCAGACGACCCTAGGTGACAGGCAGGAGGCACCACTTCTCTAGAGACTTGCTAGTCTCAGGACCATCCATGCTACAAAGAAGATGAATGGAGAAGAAGAGCAGGAGACTTAGGAAACAAAGGGCCCAATTCTACAGGGAGGGTATAAAGGACTAGATAATTAGCAAAGGTGAGGTTTGGTAACAGGTGAGTAGCAGCAACCCATCAGGACCCCTATCCAAGTCACTGAAAGGCTTAGAGCAGAAGGGGAAGCTGCGAACTGCAGCAGGAGGTTATGACAAATGAAGTGGGGTGTCGAGAATCAAACAGAATGGACTCTAGATCTAGTGCACAACCTGGGTCTGGGAGGTAATATATTTTTCCAAGGCCAGCTCTAATATTTTTGCCTATATTAACAGAAGGAAGTAGAAATACACAATTAGAAAGCTACAATTAGGAAGTAGAAAGCTACAATTTCTGCTACCTTCTTATTACTTGATCCTGTAAAATGAGAATCTCCTTAGACCACTTACACTAGATACAACAGTAACATAGTCTGACGTTCTGTCATAGCCTGTCCTGTCTGTCAGAGATTCTATCTATACAAGGTAACTGGCCAAGGTAAAAACAAATCCATCACCCAATCAGTTTTTCCTATGATCCAAGTAATTAGTCTGAATGTATTTATTTAAAAGATTTATATACCGCTTTTCTGGTACTCAAAGTGGTGTACAACATAAAAGTTAAACAAGTGTACTTTTTATTAGACTTCAGTAAGGAACATCATGATTTACTGTCTCCAGTAGCTGTTCACTTTGCACGTGCGCACACATATTTCTTACTCAAAGTCAAATTTGCCTGCCCCATGTGCTTTAATTTCCATGTTCCATCTTAACTTTTTTTCTTAGGTTGAATATGGAGATTTTGATCCATCAGTTCCATCAAGCCCTGGGGGGACATCCCACTCCAAAATGCAGCATCTTCTCCAGCAGGTCCTGGACAAATTCTATCCAAAGCACTACAAACATAGTACTATTCCTGAGCAGCTAAGGTGAGAGTAAGCATGCCTGCCATATTCTGCTATATGAAGCTTTGCAAAAAAAATAAATTATTATATAGGCCACTTCTAATCTACAAAAAACATGCTGTTTTCTGCTTAATTCTTTAACTAGATACATAGACGTGGCTTATACTGGTTGAGGTTAGCTGTCATTTTTTAAAAAAAATATTCCTATCAATAGGCAACCCTGGTTGGGGAAAGGCTGTGAATCAGTGATAGGGATCACCTGCTTTGTATATAGAAGGTCCTAGGTTCAATCCCCAGTATCTCCATGTAGGGTCAGGAAAGGCTGGAACCCTGGAGAGTCACTGCCTGTGTTGACAATACTGATCTCAATGGCCCAATTCAGTATAAGGCAGCTTCCTTTGAAGCAGCCAAGACAAACAAGTACTCTCAGCCAATAAATGAAGATAGACTATGGTCTCAAATTGTCACAGCTCAGTTCTTATCAGACTGTAGATTGAAATCTATGCTTCTCCTTGCTAAGTCTATTCTGAAACTTGAAATTTCTTCATGGAAAAATAGGCACTGGTGAAATTTGCAGATGAACATCCACCTATAACATTTATAGTGTCCAGTTTGTGAAATGACTAACGGTGCAATTCGGTGTAGTGAAGTGCCGGGGGAGCACGTGCTTCCTCGGCGCTAGGTGTCACATAAGTGCCGTAAAGCACTTTTGCAGCACCAAGAGAGTAAGGACCGCTGGCGCAGAGGCCGGTGACCCTTTCTCGCCTGGCGGACTGTCCCCGCGCCCACTGGGCAAGGTAAGTCCTGCACTGACCGGTGCAGGGGTGGCAGGAGGGCAGACTGGGTGGTGAGGGAGGGCGGTCATTGGTCGCACTGGGTGGGGATATTGGCGACGAGATCTGCCGATATCCAAAGCCCTCTCCCAGCCTGGTGTGGCCTTGCACAGGGAGGGCTTGAATGTACGCTAGCTCCAGAGCTGGCGTACATTCGAGTAGGCCCACTGGGCCTCAAGCCACTTACACCCAGGGAAGAGGACGATCATCCCCTTCCCTCAAGGTGCACCCAGGCTGTCCCAGGGCAGTCCAGGACCTGGATAGGATACGGTGGCCGGCTCTTTAGGCCAGCCACCATATCTTATACAGGATTGGGCTGCCAGATATACACAAAGATCTGATAGCTTGTATATGAAAAATTTGTGTTCTGCATTGTTTCATAATTAAAGTTGCAGCACAGCAGTGAATTTACTGTCTGTTGTTTTGAAAAGCACTACTTTCAGTCCTTTCAGATGACATACCTACTGTATTAACATAGTCATTTTTACTTGGCTTCCTATGAAACAGATAGCAAATGTTATATTATTCCTATAGGCAACTTGCTGACCGATTGGCTACAAAGTGGATGGCGCTGCAGGGATGCTCTCAGCAAGAATGTGTCCGGATCTATTTGACTGTGGCTCGGAAATGGCCCCTTTTTGGGGCCAAACTGTTTACTGCTAAGGTAACTATATGTGTTTATTTGAGTGAACACATTTTTTCCACAAAACATAACTTCTGAGGAAAATACTGTTTTAAAAATTAAAAGTAGAAAAGGTGTTGTTGTTTTTTAATTTTCACACACTTTGTTGTCACTTTGTTTTCAAGCTGTCCGAGCATGTGATTCCTGCCACTAGGGGTCACAAGATGATCATAGAGATCTTTGAAAGCTGTAATGAAAACTGTTGCCTTTAATTGGGCATACCTATATTCAGTGGTGTCACTAGAGGGGTGGGGCAGGGTGCAGACCTCACCAGGTGACACCCTCAGGGGGGGGGGGTGTCACTGCTAGTGGCCAAAATTGTGGAAACCTTTTGGAACCTTTATATTTATGAATAATACCATAAAGCTATATATCATTGGAAAGGTAATGTTACGCAGAATGTAATGAAACAAACCATCTTGAACTATCTGTATTCTATCAAAGGCATGGCCAAATAACCAGAAAAAGAAAACACCAAATGTAACAAAAAGTGGATTTCCTTAACTCAAAACTGACCAATGAGAGTGATTGCTCTGAGTGCCAATGAGGTGTTACCCCATATTGCTCCGAGTATAGGACGCTCCTGATTATAAGCCGCACCCTTAAAGTTTGGTGCTATTTTTAACTTTTTTTAACTTAAAGAAAATATACACATTAGTAGAATAGTAAAACAGTACAGCTTTAGTACAGTTAAAGGCATAGGCATCCTGTCCCTTATTGAATCTGGGCACCCTAGTATAAGTAGCCTTCCCAGATCCAAAGGGGGACAGAGTGCCTACCTTTAACCTTTTGGAATTTGGGCAGGTGCAGCTTGTTGCACCCTTCCATGATGATGAGCTGCACCTGCCCAAATTTCAATGGTTAACAGCACAATCCTATGCATGTCTACTCAGAAGTAAGTCCTATTGCATTCAATGGGGCTTACTCCCAGGAAGGTGTGCATAGGATTGCAGCCTAAAGGTTGGCACTCTGTCCCCCTTTTGGATATGATAAGCCTATGCAGGAGCTCTTGCTCTCAACTTTCAAACTGCAGGATCAATAATATCTTAGTTTCACAGAGTCCTGGGGCTGGAACTTAAGGGTTATTTTTTTTCAAATGCCTCTAAGGCTAGAGGTTGCTAGAGAGATCCTGGCCATTTAGCAAGTGATTAAGAGCTGAAAACACAGCATGCAGTTTAAAAAAAGAAAAAGCGTTTTACCTTTGAAAGAGACTTGGAGAGGCTTGAAAAAGGGACGCTTTGCAGAAAACTCTAGGCAGAAAACGCTAGACTTTGATTGTAGGCTGCACCCCTACTTTAAAGACTTGCCTTAGGGGACAAATGTGAGTCTTATACTCAGGTCAATACGGTATTATGACACAGCATGGAACGAATAAGGTGTTGGTACAAGTCAGCTCTCATTTCTATGTATCAGAGCTAATACTAGAACTCTTATTCAGTTGTGTGAGTGTCATCAAGTTGGCATCTGGTTTTTTGTTGGTTACTGGTTTGTTGGGTGACCTGTACTGTTATATATTTAAAAAAAAGTTAATGGGGGTGACACCATGAGTTATCGCACCGGGTGACATCCAACCCTAGTGACACTATGACCTGTATTGGAAATATAATAGGAATCCAAGGAAGGTCCAAACCAGACATCTCATAGGAGTCTCATGACAACAACTCCTGCTGCCTTTGCCTCTTTCAGAATAGAGCCACAGGTTGGGATGCATGGGGAGACTGGACTGAGCTGTGGAGCAGGGAGTGTAACCCTTTCCCCCGTGCCATGTAAAAGGTAAAGGTTCCCCATGCTCAAAAGCCAGTCATTACCGACACTAGGGATGGTGCTCATCTCCGTTTCAAAGCCGAAGAGCCAGCGCTGTCCGAAGACGCTTCCGTGGTCATGTGGCCGGCATGACTCAATGCCAAGGAGCATGGAATGCTGTTACCTTCCCACCAAGGTGATACATATTAATCTACTTGCAATTTCTTGCTTTCGAACTGCTAGATTGGCAAGAACTGGAGCCCAAGATGGTAGCTCACACTGTCATGCGGCACTCGGGTCTCTAACTGCTGTCCTGGTGTCCTGTCCTGCAGCTAAAATACTGCTAGAGAATAAACTTCATTAAACACCGAATTACTTGCTTCCCAGTAAGCATGCATAGGATTGCTCAGTACATGTTTACACTAGTACTAAATTGAGGCTGTAAATTTAGGTTTGTCTTTAAAATCAAGACGAGAAGATATATTCTTAGAAAGTTATGCATAATGTGATGCAGGTCTTCAACAGATGTAATGATAAAGTAGATAATATCCAACATGTACAGGTATTCCATGACTTACATCCTAGTTCCATTCCAGAGGTCTGTCTGGAAGTCAGAACAGGACTATCGTGCTTGCGCACAAGACTGTACGGACTGCACCTGTGCAAAAGCACCAATGCAGCCTTCTGACTGGCTCTTGTTGGCTCAGTGCTATTATGCCTGCACAAAAGCACAGATGCAGTTGTCTGTTAGTTGGGACATCCGTAAGTTGGGCACTACCTTATACCAAAGGTGAAATTATCCAGGTACATTAGTTGACACACAAAACTGCTAATTGTCATTGCCCATCCAGAATAGCATAAACTTAAAAGGAACTATGTTTTATTATTTTCTTATTTACCCAGCCTGTCCTATCTTCTCACTTGGAAGACTGTCCACTGTGGATAGCTGTAAATGAAGATGGAATGAGTATATTGGAATATAATACTATGGTACGGTGAGAAATACTGGACAAGGAATTTGAGTGCTTTTCTTCAGAAATACATTTCAATAATTGTGTAGCATAAAATGTGGACATAACTTCTGTCCCTAACTCTGACTCAGATGCAATAACAGAACAATCATTTACTGAGTCCATGTGTTTTTGTTCAATTTAAATCAGAAAGAAATTAATGATTTCTTTAGGGAAAACAGTGGGGACTTAATCCCAAGGCAACAACAGAGAAAACAGTCCAATTTCTAGAAAAGGCCAGCCTCCAATTAATTGAAATCAAACTAACTGCTCCAATATATAGTACAGTATTGGATTTTTATGCATATTTATTATTTAACTGTTCATATGGTATTTTAATGTGCCTTTCAGCCGTTATCTCATTTGAGAAATTTAGACTGACAGAGAGACTTGCCTGAAGCTATTCATGAATGAGGACTGATTCTTAATGTTTATATTTTGTGCACTGAGGTCCATTCTCATATACCAGTATGCATGTATAATATTGTGAGTCGTGCTGTTGTTTTATGCCAAATGAAGAAACTGCTAGGCTTTGGCATGGTATGGCTGTCATTGGGACAGTGACAAGCCATTACAAGCCATGATTACAGGATACAAGTATCTTGTTGTCTTGTACTCCCTGAGGCATCTAGTAGGGCCACTGTGTGATACAGGAAGCTGGACTAGATGGGCCTTTGGCCTGATCCAGCAGGGCTCTTCTTAAGAACATAAGAAGAGCCCTGCTGGATCAGGCCAAAAGCCCATCTAGTCCAGCTTCCTGTGTCACACAGTGGCCCCACCAGATGCCTCAGGGAGCACACGAGACAACAAGATACCTGTGTCCAGTCGCCACTCCCTTGCACCTGGCACAGAGAAAACCCACTTCTAAAAAAAAAAAAACCAGGAGGTTGCTTATGGCTTGTAACCTGTGATGGTCTTTTCCTCCATGAATTTGTCCAAACCCCTTTTAAAGGCATCTAGGCCAGGTGCCATCACCACATCCTGTGGCAAGGAGTTCCACAGATGAATCACACGCTGTGTAAAGAAATATTTTCTTTTGTCTGTTCTAACTCTCCCTCCACTCAATTTTAGTGCGTGCCCCCTGGTTCTGGTGTTGTGCGAGAGGGAGAAGAATTTCCCTCTATCCACTCTCTCCATCCCATGCATAATTTTATAAGTCTCAATCATGTCCCCCCTCAGGCACCTTTTTTCTAGGCTGAAAAGCCCCAGACGCTGTAGCCTTTCCTCGTAAGGGAGGTGCTCCAGCCCACAAATCATTCTGGTCGCTCTTTTCTGCACCTTTTCCAATTCAACTATATCCTTTTTGAGGTATGGTGACCAGAACTGGACACAATACTCCAGATGTGGCCTTACCATCGATTTGTACAAAGGCATAATGATATTGGCCGTTTTATTCTCAATCCCCTTTTTAATGATCCCGAGCATGGAATTGGCCTTCTTCACAGCCGCCGCACACTGGGTCGACACTTTCATCGACCTGTCCACCAGCACCCCAAGATCTCTCTCTTCATCCGTCACAGACAACTCAGAACCCATTAGCGTATATGTGAAATTTTGGTTTCTTGCCCCAATGTGAATCACTTTGCACTTACTTACATTGAAGCGCATCTGCCATTTTGCTGCCCATTCTCCCAGTTTGGAGAGATCCTTCTGGAGCTCTTCACAATCCCTGCTGGTCTTTACCACCCGGAAAAGTTTAGTGTCATCCGCAAACTTGGCCACCTCACTGCCTATCCCCAACTCCAGGTCATTTATGAATAAGTTGAAAAGCACCGGTCCCAAGACCGATCCTTGGGGCACACCGCTTTTCACCTCTCGCCATTGTGAAAATTGCCCATTGACTCCCACTCGCTGTTTCCTGGTCTTCAACCAGTTCCTAATCCACAAGAGGACCTGCCCTCTTATTCCCTGACTGTGGAGTTTTCGCAGGAGCCTTTCATGAGGGACCGTGTCAAACGCCTTCTGAAAATCCAGATATATAATATCCACCGGTTCGCTCGCATCCACATGCCTGTTGACCTTTTCAAAAAATTCTAACAGGTTTGTGAGGCAAGACTTCCCCTTGCAGAAGCCATTCTTATGTTCTTATGGGATACAACTGCTGTATTCTAACATCCTGATGTTCAGGGTCCATGAGAGGGGGGGTAAAGGGGGTAAACTGTACCCGGGCCCATGGTCAAAAAGGGGGCCCAGGAGCCAAAGGAAGGGGCCAAGAAATTTCCTGGGATCTTGGCTGGCCTCATGGAGAGTGAAAGACAGTGGCTGGGCCAGGTCTACTGGGCGGGTAGACCTGGGCGCCACATCAGGAAGACTTTTCGAAGACTTTTCTGGCTATTGCTGCCTCCCCCCACCCTGTTTTGCCCCCTCCCCCTTTGAGAAGGACCCCAAAATAAACTTTGTACCCCTTGATAAAATTCCTCTCAGAGGCCCTGCTGATGTTGCTTTGGAATAAGCATTACCTACATGTGTGCTTGCTTCTGCATGCCTATAATGCTTGCTCAATCTGTACGTTTTGTAAATAGATTGTTTCTTTGTAATAACTTTTACTCCATAGGAAGCTTATCCTGTTAAGACCACCCTGAATTTCACATTATATCTGAAAGGAACAGTACAAAATATAACAAAGGAGTGGCTATAAAGGAGTGAGGAGTATAAAGGAGTGAGGATTTTTTTTTAAATCCAAATTATGTGTCAGGAAGCCAATGCAGGTATTACCTTTCCGGTACATGATTCAAGATGGATATATTTGAGGTGGCCACTAATACAAAATTATATATAGAATTCTTTGTTTTAAAAAAAAACAAGCAAACATGACCTCAGGTTAAAAACAAACAAACACTCACCCACAGAAATCAGTTCTTCAATGCTGTTTAATACTTAAACATGTAGGGGGATGGACAAAGGACTAGTCATCTTATACAGCAATGTATTTGTTTTTATCTGTCTTTATCTGTTGCTTACATACAGCACTTAAAACTGGCTTACTCGTATTCTTCAGTGCTTACCTTTGGAGGTTGTCAAGAAGATTTTATGGTTGTAGTCTCTCAAATGAAAGATAGTTGTTCTGGAAAAACCACCCCTGAAAAACTACTTTTTTCAATGGCAGCTCCAAAAGTGAGTACTGTATAAGAAGGTTTCTTTTTATTAAGCAATATCTCACCCCCTGAATTTTAAGTGAATATGAAATCAGACAGACAGCTGCTGTTCCCTTTTCTGGATATGATCAGCAGAGAATTATGTAGGATCGTGTCCTCGGTGCATGAGATACACAGTGGTAGACCTGAAGTGCTGTTCTTCTACATCTCTCCTAAACTTGAATATCTTCCAGGGATGTTGGTGACTTAAAAGTTAACTTCTTAATTTGTAAAGGTATTCTTACTGGCTTGAAGTTCACTTTAGTTGCATACCTTTTTAATATTATTTTTACTCCTGATGTATAAATATTGTTTGTTTTTGAACCCTTGAGGAACGTTTTATGTCTAAAATAAATCATTAATGCAGAATAAATATCTTGATCCTGCATTTTCAGCACTAGAAAACCTTAAAAGCTTCATCTGAAATTTGGCTATTCAGTCTTCTCATTCCTACACTGTTCTGTAATCCTGTTATTGCTCTCTTGTGTGATTTTTCTCTTGTAGAAACACATAAGTCTCCAAAACACACATCCTTGCTAATTGGGCCGCATATACAAGTCCTGCTCCACTTTCCTCTGGGATGTAATATTTTCCAAACATTTCAAAATAAAGGTGGCTGTTTAAATCTTTTATGTGTACAGTAGGGAGAACACATAGCATTTTGGGAGGGACCATAGCTCAATGGTAGTACATGTACTTTACATGTATATAGTCTCTTTGGATTCAGTCACTAGCATCTCTAATTAAAGTCCCTGAAGTAGCACAGTGGGAAAGATCTTTGCCTGACGGCGTGATTCTGTGTAGAAATTGCACCGAGGCAGTGCATGCTGCCTCGGGGCAGGGTGTCATGCAAATGCCGTAAAGCACTTGCGCGATACCCAGCGAGCAAGCAGCACCAGCGCTGCGGCCTGCTCTTCTCACTCCACCGTCTCCCAGGCCCTGTGCCAGCCGGAGCAGGTAAAACTTACGCTGGTCGGGGCGGGGCAAGGATGGGGGGAGGGCAAGGGCCTGAAGGGGCGGGGATACCAGGGGCCGAGATCCCCAGTATCCAAAGCTCCCTCCAGATTCGCTGACATGGTTGGAGCCCCAGATACGCTGACATGGTTGGCGTTACTGTGCGCGGGCTCTAGAGCTCGCGCACGTGCGAGTAGGCCCATTGGGCCTACCGCTGCTGACACCGGGGGAAGGGAACGATCATCCCCTTCTCCCAAGTTGTTCCCGGGCTGCCCCGGGGCAGCCCAGGAACTCGATAGGATACGGTGGCTGGCCCTTTAAGTCGGCCGCCATATCTTACACAGGATTGGGCTGCGAGTCTCAGGAAAGCAGCTGCCAGTCAGTAACAGTGTTGAACTAGGTGGGACCATTGTTCTGACAGGATAAGCTCTTATGGCACACACTAGTTGTACTGAAAGATCAACTTGCAGTAGATCCAAGGAAATTAATTTTATTGAAATACGTTTCCCACTTTCTCTCCCAATAGATTGTTGAGATGACTCTCCTTATTGTCAGTTACATTAACTACTGTTCTTTGGCACCACACCTGTCTCTTGGGCCTGCAGTTCAAAGCACCAATTCGCCATGGAGTACATTATCAGCTAAGAAGCTCATGGAACGCAATAGCAGGTCTTTCTTTCCTTCTCTGCCCCAGACTACTAAGGGGCCTACACTGCTGTAAACACTGCTTCCAAGTGCCCTTAGGAGTGAGTTGTCTTGCCACACTATGAATTGAAGACTGCTATGACTTCACTGGTTAAGTAACCTGTATCGAGCAGGCTCCAGGTCTACCTCCTTGGTGAAGTACAACATTTCTAGAGGCTTGATTAGAAGTAGACCACTTTTTTTTAACAAGAGTGGGAGAGTTTTTTGGGGGGATTTTTTTTACTTGTGCATTTTTTCTCCCTGCTACTTCCTATCTTAATATGATGTGCATTGCCTCTAGCAGCTCCCTAACCGTGTCCCACATTTCTCTTTGATTGACTTCATTCCACTCCCCTCAATCTCACTGAAGCTGTTGATTTCATAGCCTGCTTACTCTACTGCTATAGGGTTGCTCCATTTAGCCTTCTGTCCCCTTGATATTTCGTTGTCTCAGACCACATGCCCTACTGCTAGAATCTTTATGCCAATCTATTAAAATAACTTGACACCATTAATGTCTTCACTTTTCCTATATCCTTCATCAGTTTCTTGTCAATTTATTTTGTCATGAATATGTACTGATCCGTTTTTGCTTTGCAAACTCCCAAGGCCAGGAAACTTAATGTGAGATATTTGTCTTGATTATCTGGCCTTATATTGCCTTTGTCACATTCCTATGAAAACATCACTCATATTTATCTAAGCCTCTGATTTTTCCAAACATTTTGGTTCCCCACTTCCTTGAAGTGAGTTAAGCAAATGAATTTGTGCTTTTGTTTGATACAGTGGACCCCTCACTTTACAATGGTTTCACTTTACCATCAAATCACTTTATAATGATAGTAAAACAAGGTTTATGAACTAAATGATAAGTTAGTCACTTTACGATGGGATCATGATTGCCGCCATCAAGACCTTGTGGGTGAGAGATAAGCCAATCAGCAATGTGAATGCAAGTACCGTATTTCTTCCATTCTAAGGTGCCATCAATTCTAAGGCGCACTTTTAATTTTGTTACCACCAGCAGGGAAAAAAAATTTCCCCAAGGGTTTATGTGTAAATTGTACCCCCCCAAAAAATGCCACCTTCTTACTTATTACCAGGGCTTGTGGGGGCTTTGGGGAGGCCTGCGCGACCCTCTGCAGGCCTCCCCGATCTTCAATTTGGGGGGAAACAGCTGTTTTCGACCATTTCCGGTTTTCACAAAAAATAGCTCGACACAAAAAAGTGCTCGAAAATAGCCGTTTTTTGCCAAACTGAACATCAGGGAGGCCTGCGCGAACCTCTGCAGGCCTCCCTAATCTTCAGTTCAGCAAAAAACCCGGCTATTTTGGGGGTGCAATTTAAATTCATCGATTCTAAGACGCACCCCCTTTTTTGAATTGGTAAATTTAGAAAAAACGTGCGTCTTAGAATCGAAGAAATATGGTATTTGGTAGTATCTCAGTCAATAGCAGCATATTTAACATTGTGGTTGTATGTATGGAGGGAAGTATACAGCCTTGTAATTTGTGTTTTATAATTACAACATTGTGTAAACTGATAACCATGGCCTCTAAAGAGTGCAGTAGGCACCTTTTTAAATCACCTCTTGGAGAGGAAAATAGCTTCGTTCTGTGGCCAAAACTTCAACTTCCAAGATTTGGAACGAATTTCCACAAAATAAT
The DNA here is from genome assembly GCA_026170595.1 of Plestiodon gilberti rubricaudatus. Lineage (NCBI taxonomy): Eukaryota > Metazoa > Chordata > Lepidosauria > Squamata > Scincidae > Plestiodon > Plestiodon gilberti. The sequence continues at coordinate 256,677,170 of JANXHW010000001.1, read as the reverse complement.
GCGTTATTGGGTTCACATTACAATATTTTCACAATACAGTGGTGCCTCCGGAATGGATTACCATTGTAAAGCGGGGATCCACTGTATATTTATGCTATGTTCATCATTGCATTATTGTTTGTTAAACGTAACGTATTGTGAGAATAGTTTATTGAACATCCTGCATACTACATTGATCACAATGAATGCCGACAGTATTACAATTGTCAAACACGCCCTGGATCAGAGCCTTTGCACAATGTGCACTCTAGTCCTATGCTATGCATATTTACTCAGAAGTAAGTTACACTGTGTTCAGTGAGGCTTACTCCCAAATAAGTGTGCATAAGATTGCCACCTCAGTGGGCAACTACCAGAATAATTTATTGCTAAATGGAAAGGCAAAATACAAATATTTATAGTTAGTAAATGAAAGGCATTGTTTTAAAGGGGGAGCCTGGGGAAAGGAAATAGCTTGGTTTTGGGTTTTCCACAGCCACAAGGACATAATATTATGCCCACAAACATAATATTTAGTAACTGATCTAGAAGGACTACGGCTTTTAAAGAGAGAGCTTGGAAGAGGAAATAACTAGATTTGGGGGGTTTCTAACCCCAAGGACATTTGGGCCTGTTTTTCAAAACCATAATATTCTGTACTCTGAAAATGGGAAGAACTGGCTGGAAGGAGTGGAGACACTTTAGTGTAGGCTCACAAAGTAATTGTATCTGGCTCCTGCCAGCTCTATCAACTTTTACATCAAGCTGTGGTAAACATTTTGCCCACAATTTCATTCCTTAGGATTTCCCCCCCTCAAATGTTGTAATGCCCAGAAGTGTTCCACACTTTCTAATGTTTACTCCATCTTGGGTTTTGTATGTGAATTCCTTAGTCTTGCTTCTAGGTGAAGCTCTTGCTTCTAGGTGATTCTCCCATGATAATGGAGCCTGACTGTGCAAGGGGCTTGGGGTTATATGACAAAATGCAGCTCCAGCACCTAGAGTACTGTCTGGATTGGCCATGGAGAATACAGAAGTTGGCCACCCCTTTGTTAGAAGATGAGCTAAAAATGGAAAGCAGCCTCAAACTGAAGCATTGAGGCAGTATGCAGTGAAAAAAATGTCAACAGGTGTCCATGTTAAGTGTCACACATAGGAAAAAGCCAACAAAATGTATTGGTGTTATCTAGCTAGTCAGCTGCACTTCCAAGGGTAATTTGACTTGTAGAAAATAACAACACTGTGAACATGGGTCAACACTATGGTAGTGTGGCACAAATAGCCAATGCAGGTTTAAGGTGATCTCCCCACCCCCCAGCAGCCAGTGATGTGGAGTGGAGATGAGGAAGTGCATGATGCGGTTATGACACATCATGGGGTGACACTATATGATGCTGGGAAGAATTTGACAGAATGCCTCTGCAGCCAGTCTTATGTCTCCAGTAATATGTAATTTCACCCTTAACAAAAGGCTTGTGAAGTAGCAACAGAGTAGCCTACTGGCACTGGGAGATAGTAGACAGGCAAAGGACTTGGCTGCATGCGGAATATGTTGATAGTTTCAAAATTATTTGAGGTTTTTCTAGAAGATACGTGGAAAAAATATTGTGCCCTTTGCATCACAACACAAAATGAAACAATGGCCTGGTTCAGAGGACTCAAAAACACCATAGTTGGTCAGGTCATGAATGCAACCCGAAGCCTCCAGAGCCTACCAGTAACTCCCTCCTCCCGCTATGTCCTGTGCTCCTGTGCCTGGAAATTCTAATTTCATTAAACCACAGCTCTATTTGTCATCTCAACTTGGGAGCTGTGATTTAACTGTGGTTTACAAAGCACAATAGCAAACTGAGATTTAACACTGGTGTCCTGTCATGGATTGTGAACGCTGGTGTACTATCATGGATTGTGAACCCACAGCTGAGCTCCCAGATTTGGATGATACACAGAGCTGTGGTTTAACTAAACCAGGATACTTATGTTGCAGCTCCATGCATGTAAACAGAGGAGGGAGTGTGCAGGCTCAACTGGTTGTGTTTACAACTCAGCAAACCATGGATTGCTTGGTCATCTGAACTGGCCCAGTGTATCAGGGCTATAGGAAGATGGACTCCAGTTAAATATTTGGATGAGCAATAAGAGCTGCTCAGCTGTAAACAGCCTGGAAAATTTGTGGCGTATACTTAGAGTTTCAAAGAAAGCTGGAAGATGTTTTAGCAATGGCTGATTGTCTTACAGCCCAACCCTGATTAAGGATCCACCGGGCGGCCGAGGCTGCCCACCAGATCCCATGCTCTGCCACGGGCAGCTTCCCCCGTGGCAGAAAGTCTCCTTGGGGAAGGGGACGCTTGTCCCCTTCCCTGAGTGTAAAGGGCACTAGCTGGTGGAAGTCGGAGGAGGCCGTTTAATGGCTCAGCCGCCTGGCGGGGAATAGGATTCGGCCAAGGTCAATCCCCGCCCCTCCCGGAGCATCTAGGCCTATTGGCCTCCGCCGTTTGCTCCCGAACCGCCCCCTCCGCTGGATCCTTACCTGGGTCAGGCGGCGGGCGGGAGACTGTTCGGGCAGCAGAGCAGGGGTGGCCGGCCTTGCGCCGGCCTTTCCTGCTCGTGAGTCGTCACGAAAGTGCTTTACGGCATTTTCACAATGGCTTAGGGTGGTGGAACGCTCGTTCCGCCGCCCTAGAATACGACTGGATGGCGCCGTTAGGGTACTAGGAGGTTGTCCTTGATGAGCCACAAGGGTCACTTCCAACTCTATGATTTATCAGCACAATCCTGTGTAACTTTGCACCAGTGTAACTACAGTAGATGTACGTACCGGTGCATCTGCTGTTACACCGGTGCATCTGCTGTTACACCGGTGCAAAGTTACACAGGATTGTGCTGTATGTTGCATAGACATTAGAATAAATAAAGATAAAAGAAGCTACTTTAACTAAAACATCTTCAATCCATGTTGAGTATATTTTATATATGGTACAAAGTACAGATGAGGGAATTCAATGCATTTTAACATCCGACTTTTAGTAAAATTTAGGTAGTCATGTTTCTTGGGGGGAATTTAGGAACGATGTGAATGATTGTCTTGCACAGGATAGGGATACTGTACCATAGCATCACGTACTGTACATAAAGGACAGTCCCTCAGCTTCTGCTATAGATATGCAGATATCCTACATCTTAGGTGCATGCTTTGTAACATTGTAACCACTATATTGTATTTATTTCTGGATGTGCTCACTACTGGCATTGGTACTAAGATCACTTTGAATGAAAGGCGACATGACACTATTCTGTCTTTCAGTTACTGGGATTGTTTTTTTTTTTTTTTTTAGAAAAAGCCTCATTATGTTTTAGCAATAGTTACCTTCTGAACTCTGAAAATTGTGGTATTGGAAAGCTATATGTATTACCATATGATTCCTTTTCCTGTGAAAACATATATACCTACCTAGATTTGTACTATGTTCATGAATCAATTTCCCCCTTTTTCTTTATATATTTATTTTAGTTAATTTGTTACAGCAGATCAGAAATGCATGCATTCTATCAACATTTACACAAGCTTTGTTTTTCCAATTGTCAATTAAAAAATCAATTTTTCTACAAAAGAGCTCGTCTTGTATTCTTTGTTTTGTTTTTATATATGCAGTAATTTTAGGCATACCAAACAAAGTTACTATTCTCCACCCCTCTCTTCTGCTTTTTGTCTTAGTTGAGCCTCACATGATGAACTCTGCAGTCACTTGGAGTAGCGTGGTGGGTATTCTAAGCTTTCACCATAACTTGGAAAGGCATGCTGGCATTCTGAACTCTTGCAGCTACTCGGAGAAGCACATGGGCATTCTGAGCTCTCACAGCCACTCAGAATTGCTGCTAGGTGCTGCCAGTTAATTCAATCTAAAACCTGACCTTTGTAGTTTCATTACAAAACTTACCTGCAAATATTCAAACCAATGTGGCTTATTATTTCCCATGCTGCAATTGGGCATCTAACTGGACTTAGTTTTAGATTTCTTCCAAACTCTCAATACTTGGATGGGAATTGCTCACTTTTCTATGACAATAGAATTAATAGTGTTTACAGACAATATTTGTTTAATATGATCAACATGTCCACTATCCTGCATCCATGTGTGAGTTCCGTGGTAACTATTGTATGCAGTGAGAAAGCAGGCACCCTTGAAAGGAAAAAAATTCTGCCCCAAACAGCAAAGCAGAGCCTCATGGATTATGTGCATACACAGTTCAGATGTGTATTCTCAATACCCTAAATAATGTGCACATGTGGATGTAAAGAAGTGGTCTAAAAAGGAAATAAGGTATCATATGCATGGCATGCTGCTGATAAGGAGGTATGTTCACATCCATTCTACAATTCTGATGGGGATGGGCTTCTAGTTGCCTGAAAGATGATGATGAAGTTAATAAACACAATATTAAATCACAGAGGTCTTTCATTGTATTATTTCTGTAAGGATTTGTTGCCCAGGTGTAGTTGTAGTTGCACTTACAGCAGGACCAACGGCCCAATCCTAACCAGGCCTTGCACCGCTGGAATGCTCATTCTGGCAGCATAAGGCCTTTTACAGCTGTTGCAAAAGGCAACAAGCCATTGAACATGGCCTGGTCCCCGCCGCAAGCAGCCAGTAGCTGGGTCTGCGCAGCAGTGGACTAGGGACACCCACTGGTGCCGGTAAGGTTGCACAAGGGGTTGGAGGGAGGTGGGGGTGGGGAGGAAGGCAGATCAGAGCCAAGAAGGGGGTGGTATTGGCAGCAATGGCACATGCCAATAGTCTAGTACTCTTCTCGGCCTCAATCCCCCCCAACCTGCGTCCATGCGACTTGCAACAGCTCTATAGCTGGCACAGGTCTGAATAGACCCAGCGGGCTGGCACGGGCTAATCCCGGGGCAAGGGAACAAATGTTCCCTTACCCTGAGGCCTCCAAAGGCCAAAACTCCGCGGGATGAAGCAGGTGCCATGCATTGCCGCACAGGGAGTTAGGCTGGATTGGACTGTACATGTCCTTAATGCATGTATGTCTGTAAGTAGCTTCAGTAATCTAAATGACGTGTGAAGAAACTGAAGCAAGCCAATCCTACAGAAATGGGTGCTAACACTCAGGAAGCATACAGAAAGCTTTATGATCTAGCTATCCTGAAAAAAATATGGAATTAAAAATTTATGGGATATTTAACATTTCATCAAGAGCACAGGCACCTATATTTCCTCTAACGTTTTCATTAAAGGACCTATTGTAATACAGGGATCTTTTGCTGCCAGAGCAGCCTGACAATTGCAGCCAGTTCTCAAACAATGCCATTCATACTGGAACAAGACGGCTGTCACACAGGGCAGGCCCAAGACCTCCTGATGCCTGAGGTGGGATGCCAAATGCTGCCTTCCCCACCTGATAATATGCCAGCCTCTGCTCTTCCCATATTTCCTCTTCCTTTTCCAATCCAGAGTGGAAGGAGAAGGAGCAACAGTGGAGGCAAGCAGACAGACGGAGATGGGCACCCCCCACGCCCCACCAATCTGCTGCTTGAGGCTACATGGACAGCAGCCCTGCTGCAACACATTCCATCATAAGCCATCAAGACTTTGTTTTTGGCTTCTTTGCCTACAGATCTACAGGAGAAAACTGTACCCTAGTGATCATATTAGCTCGTTGTTGCTTTTAGATGTGATGGCACTCTTCTAGGATCTGGTAGGCATTTGTCCAATTGTGCAAGTGGCTCTGCTCTTTTCTACAGGGGAGGCCCCATAATGGCAACTGCCCTTTATCATCCTCCAAGAATCTTCCTCATATAACCCAGATGCTGCTGGCTCAAGTACTTGTGCACAGTCTGACTTTATGTCAGCTGCAAAATTCAGCTTATGTCAGCTGACATGGCAAAGAACTGGATTCAAGGAAGCAATTAAACCTGAATCCAAACAAGGCTGTAGTAAAGTTGGTGTGGGCACCTTGTGACGCAGGATGCAGGGGAGAATAGGGACACCCACTGTTTGTTGTGGTCAGTCTTGCTGCTCACTTAGAATCACAGCCCTAAAGTGCTCCTGGATGCAACACTGCGCCTAACAGTACAGACTGTCGAGACGGCCAGAAACTCTTTTTATTAACTCCACCTACCATGACTGCTGAAACCATTTCTGTCAGATTCATATCAACTTCCATTTTGCTTATGTTTCTGAACCTAGATTATGGTAATGCAATGGGGCTGCCTTTGTCAGAAGACCAGCTGGTTCAGAACTAGGTAAGCCCCCTGTTAAGGGACAACACAGTGGTCCCTTAATAGCTCAGGCCACAGCCATCTAACAGACCACATTCTTCCTTAGGTTCTATTGCAGTCTTGAGATCTGTGCAGAGCACTCTCTTCACTATATCCTCTTTGCAACAAAACCTGTCCTATGAGAACATGTTCTCTTGGTGGCTCCCCCACAACTGTGGAGTTACTTTTCCTTGAAGACTCACCAGTCTATGCTGACACTGTCCACAATTATTTTAAAACTTTCTTATTTAGGATGGCTTCTTGGTTAGTTATATTTTTCATTTTAAGGTATACTTAATATGTATGTTAATGTAATGGGTATTTTAAATTACAGGCTTTAATGTTATTACCTACCCCATGCCTTATACTATTTGATGACTGACCAATCCATAACCCAGATTGATAGCTAAAGGACTATGGGAAACACTGTACCTTTTGATGTTTTTCTTAGGACAACAGCCCTCCATCCTCCCCATGCCTCATGGCAAAGTGATTTTGAAATTCTTCTGAGTTTCAGAAACAGTTTTCCATGTGTATAGCATGGTATAGCTGGGCAGGAAGGGACCGCTGTTCAAGAAAAAAAGAGCCTGAAGTTTCACTGACCCTGTTCTCTGGATTGTGGCTTATTCCTTCAAATGATCCCGACAACACTGGATAAAACAAACTACTTCTAAAATAAATCAGTAAAAAGCTTTATTTACAGACATCTGTATTGCATAATACCAATGATGTCATGTTAATAACAAACCTATGTGTGTAAGTAGGCATATTGTATGGACACAGCCAGCCAGGTTCCATAATCCAACAGATCAGTCTTCAAAACGTAATGATGCTGACAGTTTTCTACTTCCATGTACTTGTATTAAGAAAGGGGGTAGTTTCCCTTCTTCCATCTCGTATTTGCTGAATCTTCGTTGTACATTTCCATTCCCTTTGGGAGGGTTAATTTTTGACAGAAAAGAAGATAATCGCTGAGTTTCTTGCATCATCCTGTTGACAAAAAAAGATATGGGACCTGGTTTAGTAATCCCCCCCCTAACATTTCTCCAAGGCTGCACGTTCAGTTCTTGCCCAGAAGGGCACCAGCTATTTTCAGCTCTCTGGCCCATCAGAATCCATTGCTATCTAGTTATCCACATGGCCATGATTGTATGTGAATGCCTTCCCAAATATTGTTTAAAAATCTTGGAGTAGCAAATTTTCTACCTTGATAGAGGTTTTGTATATGAACTTGCTGTCAAGATTTCTTCCTCTGCTCCAGGATTTCTTGGCAGCTTTTGTACACTTCTACCAGGCAGGCAAGACGTGGCTTGGAACTCTATAAATAAAGAAAATGAGAAATGGCTGAAGAGTTACAATTCTGGCTGAATTTTGCAGCTGACAGTCCAAGTTGGGAAGTCTCACACCAAGCAAGCATGGCTGCTAGGAGAGTGGAAGAGTGCCCCATGCGCCTTTCCCTTGCAACACTAGGGAAACGGCGCAAAAATGCTCCACGGCTGCAAACGCAGCCACTTCGGCTGCAAAAAAACTGCCGACGGGGCTCCTCCTCACAAGGAGACCGTTGCTGTCACCAGGGGGCACTGCATCCCCCAGCCCCAGCCTGGCTATGCTACTGTGTATGCAGAGCCCAGATTCCATCAAGGATTAGCACATGTGAGTCCTGGCTGCTAGGTGCAGAGATTCTTCTCTTGAGCAGAACCTTTTATATGTATAGATTGCATCCCAAAATGTAATGTGTATATGGCAACCTGCTTTCCTATGCAGGTCCCCCTTGCTGGTCTGGGGCATAAACATAAATATGTCAGGATATGACAAGTATACAATTATGCAAATGAGAGACCTCCACTGCAGCTTGATTTCCTTTGCTCCTGTGTCTCCATATACGCATTTTTTTAAACCAATTTATGGTGCAATCTTATCCATGTCGTCTAAGAAGTACGTCCCATTGACTTCAACATGACTTATTCCCAACTTTACAGCACAATCCTATGCATGACTACTCAGAAGTAAATCCCACTAAGTTACTGTATACGACTGTATAGTATGTATAGGATTGCAGCCTCAATGTCTTAGCCCACAAGATGCTGTTGTGATGGGAGGCACTATGAACTTCCTTACTTAAGGAAGGACACAACTTCATCCCAGTAAAGCAGGGGTGACCAACCTTCTACCATTTGGGCCTTTGCCGCCTTAAGAGTTATGAAGAAGACAAAATCTTGGCAGCTGCAAGTGCTGATGGTGCTGCTAAAGCAGCTGTACCTGCTGAAATGCCCTCACATACAAGCTGCACCTGCTGAAATGCCCTCACCTGAAATGCCTACAACCATTAAAGGGCCAGGAGCATTCATGATGAAAGGTTGGCCACGCCTGCTGTAAAGTATGCAGGGAAGCAGGTTTAGGGATGCCAATAGATATTTCTCTTTGTTTTCTAGTTAAATGAAAGCAGTAAAGCAATGGAAAGGGAGCCTTTTAAAGTACTTTTTTGTTGGCACAAAAGATCCTCAAGACAGCTTCAAACAAACACTGGATGTCAAGGGATGGGTACATTTGTCTACATGTGCTCGTCATGATCTCTGCTAGATATTCTGGGGCAGGGTCTTCACAGAAATTAACAATATGACCAAACAAAACACCCGCAGGACTGCGATACGTGTGATTCTGGGTATTTTTCCAAAGGATTTATAGTTTGCACTGTATAAAGTCTTGTTTTACACACTTTAGCCACAGCAAAAGCCATCATGTAGCCTCCAAAACACTACAGGAGGACCATTTATTAATTGACAAGCTCACCCATCCCATGACAATTCCTAGAGGTCATGAAAAACCTGAAACATTCAATTCAAAATATGCTGCTCATACATCCCAACCCTCCCCAAACCCAAGTAAGATCTTGTTGACCTACTAAGAGAGGATAATTACGTGTTGAAGGTTTTGCGCTTCTGTACTCTATGTAACCAACTAAATTGGCTGTGCAATGGGTTTTCCCAAAGAAATGCACTAAATTTTCCACCCATGACAAACATGCATGTATTTACTTATTTATTTATTATGCTATTATCCTACCCATCTTCCAAAGGTATCAGAGCAGGATTTTAACTTCAGAACAACCCTGTAAGGAAACAGGCAGCCCAATCCGATCTAACCCCACCCCCCCAGCGATGCAGCTGTGCTCAGTGCACCTGGGGGGGGCAGTCCTGGAGGTCTCTTCCAGGAAGGAAGCATTTGCTATGCACATCGACGATGATGCAGCAGTGCGCACTGCACCGGGGGGGGGGGGTGTCCCGGAGGTCTCCTCCAGGTAAGAGAGCATTTGTTCCCTTGCTCAGGAGTAAGCCTTCACAGTCCCACTGAGTCTACTTGGACCTGTGCCAGTGATTGCTGGTGCATGTCCAAGTGGACCCAGGAAGGCGGATCAAGGCTAGGAACGGAAATAGGATATCGGCAACACTGCTGCTGCCGATATTTCCCCCTTCTTGGCCTCACAACAATCTGGTCTCTGCCTCGTTCCACCCACCCCCACGCTGACTTACCAGCGCCACAGCTTTTCCAGAGGTCACTGGCGCGTGGCTATGGCTGCTCGTGGTAGTGGCCTGGCTGCACAGAATGGCTTGTCACCTTATGCGATTGCCATAAAGTGGTCAAAGTGGCTGACACTTTGTTAAAAGAAATCACACCTATCAGATCAAACAACTTGCCTTCACAGTTGTAGACATATGTTTGAAAATGTGATGGCAAATGTGAAGAAAAATCAGAAGAGTCAAGTCTTTAAAGGTCAGAATTCATGAGGACCATCTGAACACTGCTCCTGCTGATGTGGACAACCACTAAATAAACGGTAGCCTAAAGCTTCACACACTAACACTAGAGAATAGGCAGAACATAAGAATTTTCTACTACTTCTGAGTGAGACCAAAAATGAGAAACTATTTCTGTACTGTATTTCTGACTTCCCCAAAGCAATCCAACACTTTGCTCCCTCCATTCTAAAGACTTCTGAACTCGTGAAAACATCTCTTAACAGTATAAAGTCCATTTGGAATCTTTCTTTATGAAGGCAGTTGCCCCAGGGATTTTTTTTTTATAGAAAAACCAGTTAATTTAGTACGTGCTTATAGGAGTGTTAATAGGCTCAGTGAGATGGTAAATTGTGTTCTTTAGAGCTGACATAACTGAGAAAAACAGGGGCTTAAATGCACCAAAGGGTGACAAGGGTTACTGCCCCACCTACCTGGGCAAAACCAACTGTCTAGAAAGTTCAGCAGTCAATCCATGCTCAACTAAGCACATCACTGCTGTATCTAAAGTGCAGTTACTGCAAGTCAGTGAATTTCAAACTAACACAAACCCCCACGTTGCTGGACTCTGTGTTAGGGTTGCTAAGAAGATCTCATATAAACAGTGCTCTGTAGTCAAAACGAGAGGACAAACTATACTTGACCTAAAACATATTTTCTAGCAGCTATAATACTTCTATGTACTGTACTCATCATGCAAAAAATATTGAAATCAAGCAGATGGATATCCCAACAAAGGAAAAAAAAAACCAGGTGTAGCATAAAGAAGCGAAAAAGATCCTCAACAATACACTATGGACTCACCTGAAACAGTGGCACTACCTCTGAAACAACATGTGGTTCCACAGGGTCCTGGAGAAGGATGCACAAGTAATAGATAACCTTTTGCTACAGAAACAAAACACACACAAAAACCAGACAATGAGAACGTTGTTGTCATTATGTGCTACCAGTAAAAAAAGTCTAACCTTAAAAAAAAAACAACCCAGGCATGAGAGGTTGCTATCCACAACATGTCTGTATGATCACTTCTTCACAACAGCATTCAGATCAGAATAATTAGAATGGAACATCTCGTCTCATGAACAGAGCTTTGAAAACCACCTACACCCAAGTTGATGATCAGACACTGCTTTTCTAAACACCCTGACTTTAGGATTTAGCTTATATTGTTAGAAACTACAAAAGGTACTGGAGTCCTGAATTACGAGCCCCCTTCACCCTAAGGATGGCTTTAGCTTCATCAATGCCTTCAGAAAAAAAGTAGACATAGACTCTCCCGTTGCCATTCACTAACCTGCCCCGCTCTTGCTTCCATCAGCCACCCCCACGCTTGTTCATCACTGGTTGCGTTACCACATCCTCACTCATCCTCCATCTCTACTGGCTACTAAAATGTTTCCACGATACACTGATATCCTGGAGTGGTCAGGAACAGGGCTGACCCTCCCATGAGGCGTGATGAAGTGATCATCTAAGAGAGCAGGTTATCAGGGTGGAAAAACCTGCCACTAAAGTACTGCCGTGCCATGTCCACCCCTGTGATCCTACTCTGCTTGACTCCCAAAAGGTTGTGGCAGGTCTAACTGGAACAGAAAATTGTGCCCTACCTTCACACACCACTGTAGGACTCAGAGCCCACTGGAACATGTGCACTGCCAGCGGCAGACAGCGCATGTGTGCACAGGTAAATCTGCAAATCCATCTGCTGCTGATGACTGAATTTTGCTAGTCTTGTTCTGCACCTCTGTCAGAGTCTCTCTAACTCTGTTCACAGCTTCTACAATCCCTCCCTCTTTCTCCTGATGCTCATCCACTCGGTTTGCAGTGTATCTCTCTGGCTCACGTTCCTTCATGGTTGATTCCTTTGATCAATCGATTATCTTCCTATCAACGTTCTGGGAAGTATGGGTTCTGCAGCCATGTAAACAGTTAAAAATAAAGAAATAAAAATCCTTTACCGCAGTTGTGGTAAACGATTTTTATTTCTTTATTTTTAACTGTTTACATGGCTGCAGAACCCATACTTCCCAGAACGTTGATAGTTGTACCAAGTCATGAAAATGTCCACGTAACATTGATTATCTTCCTCTCCCAGCACCTGTCCACTCGCAGCTCCTTCAGTTCCTCTCTTCTCCAGGCTTCCTCTCCCCATGTCCATCTATTCTACAGGCAACTCCCTCAGTGTCTCTTTCTCTCCCTCCCTCATACTTCATGGGTAGCCAAATCCTGCCTAAGTATCCGGCAGGCGGCCCAAGCCGTCCGCTGGATCCTATCCCCATTTCCCTGTTCATGCCCTTCCCCCGGGTGTAACGCGGGGAGGCCCCAATGGGCCTCCTCAGATTTCCACCAGCTATTTCGCTGGTGGAAGTCAGAAGCTGGAGGAGGCCATGTAATGGCGGATCTGACCCAGGAAGGGGGCGGCAATATAGCTTGGCCAATGGCCCCCCTCCCTCGCTGCCTGGACCGCCACTGCGCCCACCAGGGAATCACTTACATTCTCCAGCTGCCGCATGGTCGATCCAGTGGCGGGGTGAGGGCGGCCGGCCTCCACACCAGCCACCCTTACTCTAAAGTTGTCGCGAACATGCTTTACGGCACGTTCACGATGGCTTAGAACGGTGGAGCACTCGCTCCGCCGCTCTTTCTTTAGTCAGGTTTGCGCCGTCAATCTCTTGCTCTCTCTCTCCCCAAATCTGTCCATTCCACTCACACTCCCTCACTCTTTCCCTGTCCATCCACCTCTTACATCTCCAACAAGCTACAACACAAACCTGTGCATGCCTACTCAGAAGTAAGTCCCACTAAGTTCAATGGACCTTACTCCCAGGTCACTGCATAGGATTGCAGCCCTAAACGTCTCCCCCTCTGCCTCCAAACTATGCCTGATGGCACTGCAGTGGCCATCACACCACTGTGCCAGCCTGTCAAGGCACTTTGCACACTGTGCAAGATGTTGAATCTTCAAGCCTGCAGTTGAGCAGCAGTAAATGCAGAGCTAGAGGAACAGGAAGTCCAATCTCCCCATCACACCTGGTGAATGTGGTTATCCTCTGAGAAACACACTGGGCTGTGGCTACCTGTGCAGGATGGGTGGGATTGGGCATGCAGTACCTGCTTCACATTTGTTGCCTTTCCTTCAACTCCAGAGAGGAAGGGGTAGTTGAGTGTGTGCCCATCCACGTGTACTGTTTTAAAATCTGCTCATTTGCCTCCTCCACCCAAGTTCTCTTCCCTGCTCTCTCTTCAAAATCCTTGTCTTTTCCCTAGCCTGTCCCCTCTCCCTCTTTTTTATTCTTCAGTTTATTGTTGTCACCCAGCCTTCTCTGCAATTTTTCATCCTGCTCCATAAGTTGCAATCCCCACCTAGTCTCTAAACTCTCTGACCTGTTCTCTTTTCTAAATACCATACTCCTTTTCTTGATTCCAAACTTGCCACTTACCTCTTTTACTTGCTTGTGCCTTTCCATTTCAGTCCTATTTCTCCTTAGTATGGCTCCCACATTTTGTCCACCTGGTCCCCCTTTAACTTGTCTTCCTGCTGTAGCTCTCTCTCTCTCTCTCTCTCTCTCTCTCTCTCTCTCTCTCTCTCTCTCTCTCTCTCCACCTTCTATTGCTTTCCTTCCCTTCTTCTCTTCCCTGGTCTCTTATAAAAACAGCACTTGCATCCGGTGCAATTTTTAAATGCAGTGTTAAAGAATATAACAATGCCTTGCTGGAGCACACAGGCCCATCTAATCCAGGGGTAGCCATTCAAATGCCTCTGGGTAGTCCATAATAAGGGCATGAAGGCAGGCTTACCAGATCGCCAACCGGGACGTTCCTTTTTGCCCTTAAGGGCGGCGGGGGGGGGATAGGAGACGGAGCGCGCTCTGTCTCCTATCGCCCCTCCCCCCCCGCCGCCCTTAAGGGCAAAAAGGAACGTCCCGGTCGGCGATCTGGTAAGCCTGCATGAAGGCAACAGCATTTCTTTGTTGTTTGTGTTGTGTATATAAAACCAAATTTTTAAATCCAGAAAGCATCTGGCAGTTGTGTGGATTTTGTAACGATCTGTATTCTTCAGGGTTCAGGAGTGCTGCTGCAAGTGAATGAATTCTGTCCAGGCCCACTAGTGCATGTTATTATGTCTTTTTTGTAGTTGATGTATAATGTACAGCAACTACAACATAAGCTGGAAGGGGGGAGGGTGAGCCAGAAAAGACTGCCACACCCATGAAAAATTTGAAAAGCTGCAAAAATGTGTATTTTACTCCAGGTGTGTGCTGACACTCTGAAAGGCATTTTCTTTGGTAACACTTCAGGAAGTGGACTGCAGTCCGCAAAATGTTATGCTGAAAGAAGCTAATTAGTATTTAAGGCAGAGGTTCCCAAACTGGGGCGTTGTGACGCCTCAGTTGGGAAGAATTGGTTGCCACCCCTTTAAGGGGGGTGGCAACATACAATGACGTGCAACAGCACTCCCAGAATCGCGCTGAAACCGGGGGGGGGAAGGTTTTTTTTTTTAAACTCATCAGGGGTTGTGCTGGCCCTCCAGAGGGTGCAGGAGGGCCCCTCTGTGGGCCTCCCCGCACCCCAGATTAGCTTCTAAAAGCGATTTAAAGCTATTTCTGGTTTACTTCCTGGTTTCGGCGAAAACCAGAAGTAGCTTTAAATCACTTGTCTTTTTGAAGCTAATCTGGGATGTGGGGAGGCCCGCAGAGAGGTCCGCGGCCCCCCCTGCACCCTCCGGAGGCCAACACAACCCTTGGTGAGTTTTTTTAAAAAAACTTTTCCACCCGGTTCCAGTACAATCCTAGGAGTGCTGTAACTGCTGTCGGGGGGGGGGGGAGGCAGCAACTTACAGCACAGAAAGCTCTGCCTGGGAGTTTGGAAACCTCTGCTTTAAGGTGTTACAAGTATTTCTGTTGTTTTTGCTGCAGCAGATTAACCATAGTACGTAGGCTTCCATAAATTCTTAGTGTACCAGTTTAGTAAGCAACCTCTACCTTGCAGTTAGTCAGTAATCCAGAAAACAAGGACTCTAGTAAACCACTGTCCCTGTTTTTGCCTTTTGGAATACCTTGTAAAAACCATGTTTGAATGAATTGCTAGATTTCAGGGTTCAGCCCCCTTCCCCAGTCTGTAGCAGCTTACTCTCTGAGTGGAGAATACAGGCACTTTATTTCTGATAGATATGCATGGTTACAGTTCTTAGCCTGCCACTTCACATGCCGGCAAGACTGATTTTGAGCTATTCATTATATAATGTAGGACAATTACATTTAGTAATCCAGAAAAATGCAGTAGCTACCTCTGTATTTTGGATCTAAGAGCATTATTAGGATCTGTACTTTGGATCTGCAGCATTATTTTTTTAAAACGGCACATCTAGAAAGTGTTTCACAAGGAAGCAGGGGGCACAGAGTGCCATTGGGGGCCACTACAGGGCTTTGCTCCAGGGCCCCAGCACCCTGGCATGAGTTGGGAGGGCCCCATTTTGTCTTTCGCATCAGGCAGCAAAATGTCTTGGGCCAGCCCTGGTCACTAAGATTTCTTGGGGTTAGTGCCATCTTGGAGATTCTCCTCAGTCAGCAGAGGAGCAGAAAAGAAAGAGGCTTGCTTTCCTTACCATCACTAATCTGTCAACTGAATAAGGAATCTCACCCCATCTCATAGTTGGGCCACACTGACAAACACCTCCATCCCATTAAGATCTGCTGGTTACCCCATCAGAGTCTTCTCATTTCAAAACGATCAGCTAGAGCCTTTTCTACAACGTTAACACGTAAGAAACAGTTTAAAAACACTAATCTATAAGGATACAACGTTTCGTCCACACGCTGCGGACCTCCTCAGGTATCAGACAACAGAGTTGCAGAGATGTTAGCCTCTTGATGTACTAGGCTGGCTTATGTAGCAGAACGAAGCATCGGTTGGAGAAAGACGGTTGACCCCAGTCCGTCCGACTCAGGGGGGTAGCTGGTCTTTTAATGAATTAATGAATGTCCAGAACATTCAGCCCTAGCAGAACACTCAATGAACACAGGACATACCACCAAGTTTGAAAATACAAGGAGTTTAATTCATGAATCAAGCCTGAGGCTAAGACTTCATTATGAAGCGATTGAGATAAGCAAGAAATTTAATTAACAGACAGCAAGAGCTCTCTTTCGTAAACATCTGGCTTCCCATCCTGAATAAAATGAAAACAGCTCGGACGAACACAGACCAGCTACCCCCCTGAGTCGGACGGAATGGGGTCAACCGTCTTTCTCCAACCGATGCTTCATTCTGCTACATAAGCTAGCCTAGTACATCAAGAGGCTAACATCTCTGCAACTCTGTTGCCTGATACCTGAGGAGGTCTGCAGCGTGTGGACGAAACATTGTATCCTATAGATTACTATTTTTAAACTGTTTCTTACATGTTAATGTTGTAGACCAGCGGTGGGGAACTGCCGGCCCGCGGCCCGGATCCGGACCCGGGGTGATCCGGTCCGACCCGCGCGAGACCGGACCCAAGTGCATCAGGTCCGGCTCATGCGAGACCGGACCAGATTGGAGGCTCCGCAGCCACCGCCTTCCCGCGTCAGCTCCTTTTGAAAGTGGTCTTCCTGTACATGCGCAGATCACCAATGATGCCGAGAGGGCAATCTCTCAGCGTCATCAGCGATCTGCGCATGTACAGGAAGGCCGCTTTCAAAAGGAGCTGACGCGGGAAGGCTGCGGCGGTGGCCTGGACTCTGAGGTAAGGAGAGCGGTCGGTGGGTGAGGGTTCGGAGAGTGAGCGGTGGGTGGGTGGGGGTTCGGAGAGCGGTGGGGGACAGGGATCGCTAAATTTGCAGGGGGGTCAAATTTGCGGTGGGGGGTGCCAAAATTGCGCCCGGCCTAACGGCCGGCCTGCAACAAATTTTCCCGATGGGAAAATCGCCCTCCACCGCAAATAGGTTCCCCACCCTTGTTGTAGACGTTTGTAAACATACATATTTCTACATGGCTGTTAATCCTGTGAAGTTGAAATCAATTTGTATCGTTTCTGGCCACGAAAGCTACAGACCCTTACTAGAGCATTTTCTTTTGTTGTCCTAGCACTATAGAACACCTTGCATCTAAGGCTCTTCTATGCAGTTTTTTTAAGAAGGGTACCAAAATATTCCTTTTAAGACAAATACCGGTAATTCTGCCTTCCTGTGCTTGCTAAAGATCTATACAGAAGAAAAAGCTATTTTAACAGTTAGTGTAACACAAAAAAAGGACATACAATGCTTACCATATAGATGGCTTCATTGATGACCACATCTTTTACCTGGTTCATCTCTATAAAGGTTGTACTCTCTTTGCCAGATGCATAGGATGACGTCATCTGTATTCCAAGTGAGCCAACAATCAGCAGGGACTCCTGGTCAATCTTCACAAAGTGCAGGTACACAAGCAAGCCGATCAGCATGATAAATATAGCAGCAGAAAGCACCACACTGTTCTGTAATGGAAAGCAAGCCAAGAGCATAAGATCCAATCCTGCAGCTCACCAAACACAAGCCTGGCATTCTGTTTCTACCTAATTAACAACCCAATCCAGCGTAAAGCCTAGAGCGGTGGAGCGCAAGCTCCACTGCTCTAGGCCGTTGCAAATGTGCCGTAAAGCACGTTTGCGATGACTATGGAGTAAGGGACTATGGAGTAAGCATGAAGGCCGGCAGCCCTTACTCCGCCACCCTTCGGACCCGGCACCCACCGGTGAATGTAAGTCCTGTACTGGTTGGTGGAGCGGTGGGGGGAGGGTGGGCAGGGGCATGGAGGGAGGGGGGCCATTGGCTGAACCGGGTCAGGAGAGGGCAGAGATATTGGCAGCGCACTCTGCCGATATCCTCGTCCTTTTCCCAGTCCGGTTCGGCCTCACCTCGGATGTACGTCAGCTTCAGAGCTGGTGTGCATCCAAAGAGGCCCATAGCCCCGTGGAGCGCTACACTTGGGGAAGGGGACGAATGTCTCCTTCTCCCGAGGTACTCCCGGGCTGTGCTGGTGTGGCCCAGGAACGAGTTCAGGATACTGTGGCCGGCCTAAAGTTGCACAGGATTGCGCTGTAAGCAGGGAACTGAAGACATAATTATAAGGCAACCTTCCAAAACAAAGGCAGCTCATGCAAACTATTTCACAAAATGGAATACAATCAGATAGGCAGAAGCATGGAAGCAGATATGTATCATTCATTGTCCTTGTATTTACAGATAAAGATGGAAGACCAGAAATAATGAACAGTAAAGAGACACCTTTTAAATCTATTCCCACAATATAGGAACATGGGCTGTCTGATTTATCAAAAAAATCATGAACACCAATAATTATAGGGAATATTGGGGAACATACTATCCTAGCAAAGGGCTGTGGCTCAGTGGCAGGTGCTTTGGATGCAGAAGGCCTCAGGTTCAATTCCTGGCATCTTCAAGAAGGGGTAGGAAAGAACCTTTCTATAACCCTGAAGAGCTGCTACAAGTGGCAATATTTAGATAATGGACCAATAGTTTGATGTCGTAGAAGAGCAGCTTCCAGTAGAAGAGCAGCTTCCAGTAAGTCCAAGTCCTCCGTAAAAGAGACACAGAAATGTTTGAATGTATCAAACATTGGACACTTCTTGTAAATTTCCAGGGATTTATAAATATTTCCAAAGAAACATCAATGTTTTTCATTTACTACTTTGTCTCCCAGGGACTTTTGATAATTTACAATCTTCCTGTTATGACTTGGGTGTGTGTGTGTAATCTACAGCATAATCCTATGCTTATTTACATAAATATGTAAATTCCCTGGTACATTCTTCAGTAAATGTGCAAAGGACCTAATTAACTCTGAACTCAAAAATCCACCCCTCCTAACTAAGGAAAGAGGCGCCTTTTCGAGTGGTAGCTGTCTAGGAAAGAACAATGGTCTCTCTTCATTCCAGCACAGCATCTTCTCTTGTGGCTGTTTACTGGTGTTTCTTCAGCATTATTTTTTTTATTGTGTGCCCTTTTGAGAGAGAGGGGGGGGGACCATTTATTTAATTATTTTTCTCCGCAAAACGGTTTTGTGAACTTTTTTATTGAAAAGCAGTATGTAAATATTCTTAATAACAGTAATTAAAAAAATCAGCAGGTAAACATGACTTCACACAGCAAACTATGTCCATCCACCTCAAAACATATAGCCTAAGAAAGAGCTCTGTGCAATACAAAATGTTTGCTTTCAGCATTTTGGGAATATATTTATCTGCTCATGTAGTATAATCCTCTGCATGTAATTCAGGAGGAAGTGAGATTCCCAAGTAAGTGCATGTAAGGGTGCCATCTTGTTTACCTATTGCAGGGGTTCTCAACCAGTGGTACTAGTACCACCAGTGGTACATCGGCCGACTGCTGGTGGTACTCAGACCGCTGGAACCCCGCACTGATGCGGCACTTCTGGTGCTATGTGTTTGTTCCCAAGAGGCTCCTGATTTTGGCCAAGCCTCCCGGGAATGTTGAGCAGGGCCCTCCCACCTGCCTAGAGCCTCCTACTTGCATTTTCTGGCCTCTGAAAACCTGAAAATAACTGGTGATGATGTCATTAACAGTCACTTCCGAGTGGCTTGGCGCCGGAGGTGGTACTCAGCTGGGAAGGGGTTAAGAAGCCCTGATCTATTGTTTACTATTGTAAACTACACACATTTTTGTGCTGAGATTGTTCCAAATTTATAAAAGCAGTTACAACCAGACAGTATTAGTTAATTTTCAAAAATCTGTTTTCCATATGGTGGCCTTGACAAGACACACACTGGGCCCTCCCGCCGCGTTGAAAAAAGCGTCTTTTTACTGCTACCCTGCCGCTGAATTGCCGCCAATGCGGCTGCTTTTGCACACACACACACACCCGCATGTCCGCCCTCCTGCTCCCCCCATTCCTACGCTACTGCCTCCTACAGTTTTGCTTTGGTACAGTACTGTATACGACTGCCTACCTGATTACGGTACTCAAGGTGGCATATTACTACACAGTATTTACATGGGCTAATCAGGTACAAAATGCTTAGGTGTCAAAGCTGCTACTATTTTTCTTGGGGTTTGATGCAATTTCTAAAGGTTCTACCTACATACTACAATTAATTATGATTCCACAGAATTGGGAATTTAGAGAGTTAGAGTAGGGATAGGTTGGTTGGAGAATAGAAAGTACTGTCCATAAATATATGAAATGGGTCACGCCTCCCCCTTTTGCATGAATAGATGCAACCTTCCAATCATTTTTTCTGGCAACTTGGGGCACTAATTTAGGCTGAAGACTGAGGCACACTTACCTGAGACCAAGCTACACTGAACGCAGTGGGACTAACGCCGAAGCACACTGGGCGCATTCTGCATGGCGTTCTGTGTGCGCTGCGTGTGCCACAACAAACGCAGCAAAAGTTGAGAATTCTCCAAGGGAAGCATCAACGCAAACGTCGGTGGCTCCTGGCAGCTGTCAGCGTTCCGGCCGGAGGCAAGTCTCGCCAAAAGAATGCAGACGCAGCCACCCGCAAAGGGCTGCACGCATGCAGAACGTGCCCGGTGTGCTTCCGCCTTTACTACTTCCAAATAAACATGCACACAGGATTCTAACCCTATGTACTAACCCTATGTGAGCCAGCGGGTGGCGCAGTGGGTTAAACCGCTGAACCATGAGCTGTCGATTGAAAGGTCGGCAGTTCGAATCCGCGACGGGGTGAGCTCTCGTTGCTTGGCCAGCTCCTGCCAACCTAGCAGTTCCAAAGCATGTTAATGCGAGTAGATAAATACAGGCTTACCAGATCGCCGACCGGGACGTTCCTTTTTGCCCTTAAGGGAGGCGGGGGGAGGGGCGATAGAAGCCGGAGTGACGCTCCGGCTTCTATCGCCCCTCCCCCCGCCTCCCTTAAGGGCAAAAAGGAACGTCCCGGTCGGCGATCTGGTAAGCCTGGATAAATAGGTACCGCTTGCGGGAAGGTAAACAGCGCTCTGTGTTCCAGCTGCATGCTACGCACTGCAGCAAGGAGAGTCATGCCGGACACATGACCATGGAGGCGTCTTCGGACGGGGATGAGCACCACACCCTAGAGTCGGACACGACTGGACTTAATTGTCAGGGGTCACCTTTACCTTTTACTAACCTTATGTACGTTTACTTAGGGGAGTAAGTGCCATTAAATTCAGAAGAGTAAACACACATAGACTTGGGCGGGGTCTACCCAAAACTAGGAGGGAGTTTCCTGTAAAAGGTTGGGATGAAGTGATGCCTGGAATATTTGGAGGAGCATCCCTCGACGCGGAGCTGGGGGGCGCTAGCAGCAGAGCAGTCCCTCTCCGGATGCGACAGGTCTCTCTCTCTCTAACGTCCCTTCGAGGACACGGGCCCGCTTAGCGGAGTCTGTCAGAAAGATCCTGAGAGCGGGCAAGAGAAAACGGGATCTGCAGCCTGCAGGCCTCCCCGATACCTGGCTGAGAACGAAGAGCCCATAAGCCACCAGCCATACGGAGCATGTGGCAGCGCTGAGCGAGCGGAGCTTCAGCCGCGGGCAGCGCACCAGGAACTCCCGACAGGAGGCGCTGTGTTGGCGGCGTTGCAACGTGATGCGCTCCCCCGACACGGTCAGGTACCCCTCTTCCTCCGCCATTTCCAAAGCAGGGAGCGACGAGAACGGACCTCCTCGGTGCCCAGAGCGGCTCCGCTGCGCCCGTCTTCTACTCTAGCCTCCGAGAGCTCAGTGGTATCAAATGCTCCTCCCCACGCCGGCTAGGAGCTGTCTCTTGTGCTGGACTCGGAGTGACTGCCCAACCTCCTTCTTCCGAGATTGTAGCAGCGGCTCCCTTCTGGAAATCTACTGCTCTTCATTCAGTCCCATGGTAACCAGGATTATAGGCGGGGGAAGTTTTCTTCGCAACCTTGATTGCCCCCCTCCTTTCTCGCCACTCAAATCTAAGCTTTTATTTGTCTGGTTCCCAAAACACACACACACGGGAAAAAAGTCCAAGCTTATAACTAAATAAAAATATTCCCCCCCCCCCGGAAAGAAATAATCATATCCTGATGGTTGAAAAGAGGAATTACTGCAACACACACAGCAGAGGAATGTAAATTTCTCTAGTACAATAACATGGAGAATGTCAGTGAGAAGGAATGTTATGTAACGTCGTTCAGACAGCAGTGATGACGTTATGTAATGTTACTTGAAGAACAAAGCAACAAATTCTGTTTCCCGTTTTTTTTCCTCGTAGAAGACAGATTTCTGGATCAGGCCGTTTAGCTGATTCTTGAGGGGGGGGAGTGACGAGGATTTGGGTGTGCCCGGGACTCCGCGAGAAGTCCTATGCATACCAGAAGTTCTCCCCCCCACACACACACACACACAGGAATCCAATGAAATCCAGGGCTTGCTGGGGACCAGCTTGAAGTATTTTTCACTCAGCGTGGCAGAGTCAACTCTGAGCAGATGGAGTTGTGAGACAGAGGAGGATATACAGTATATTGTGTTAATTTATGTGTTTGTGTATACTGTAATTCTTTTGTAAGGAAAAGAACTAGATCAGCAACAATCACTGTATATACACTTACAGGATTTGTTATATGGCTATCTAGTTTCAGATATTGTATTCATGGAGCTTTTTAAGCTTTTTTAGCTATGGCTTATAATGTAATAGATGTTTGATGTATTTATCATCAGGGGACACCAGTATTTATCATCAGGGGACACCAGAACCAGGGGACATGCACTAAAATTGAGTGGAGGGAGAGTTAGAACTGACAAAAGAAAATATTTCTTTACCCAGCGTGTAATTCATCTGTGGAACTCCTTGCCACAGGATGTGGTGATGGCACCTGGCCTGGATGCCTTTAAAAGGGGTTTGGACAGATTCATGGAGGAAAGGACCATCACAGGTTACAAGCCATAAGCCACCTCCTGGTTTTAGAGGTTTTAGAAGTGGGTTTTCTCTGTGCCAGGTGCAAGGGAGTGACAACGGGAAACAGGTTATCTTGTTGTCTTGTGCTCCCTGAGGCATCCGGTGGGGCCACTGTGTGATACAGGAAGCTGGACTAGATGAGCTTTTGGCCTGATCCAGCAGGGCTCTTCTTATGTTCTTATTTTTTAGTTATTCTGCAATTACTATTCTGCCAATTTAATTAATAGTTTATAGGCGGCATACAAGAAAAATGTTTGCCATAAAAATTAATAACAATCAATACATAGACATTCTCTGACATACGGTACACCCAAGCCACAAAAACTTGCCTTAGCTATCCTGCAACATCACTTAAATAGGCAAATATAGATTTACATTATCCATAACAAAGTATCCACTAACAAGGAATGGAAATTCCAGGCTGGGTCGGTGGTTTTTCGAGACCAAAGAGTAATTTTCCATGAATTGTATGCTGGGCTGGAGATCCTATAAACCTGCAATATGAGACTTCTAAGAAACTTCCATTAATTGTTTTGTGGAAGTACATGAAAATGTTGTCTTCTAAAGTTAAAACAAAAAGAAACAGGTGCCAGTGGCTTGCACCCAGAATGCAATTTGTGGGCCATAGTCCAGACCTGATATTTGAAAAACAAAAATAAATAAAAAGATAAAATTATTTTTAAAAGTTATCCTGTAGTAGAAAATAGAGTGATACAGAAAAAGTTCCCGTTTGTAATGGTGAGTGATAACTTGTCTTATAAGTAGGGAAGGGTGGAAGCTCTGATCCGACCCTTAGAACTAAAGGTTGTTCAAAAAGACGGCCATTCACTCACTCACTCTTTATTTTTCAAATTTTATATCCTGCGTTTCTTAGAGAAGTCAAAGCGGCTAATAGCACACAAAAAGTAAAACACTCATCAAAACAACACCAAGAAACAAAGGCAGCATCATAAAAGTAATGCAAACAGTCAACAGGGAAGAAGTGTGCAGCAGTTTAAAAGCCCCCCCCCCCAGCATCAGAATTTTGAGTTCGGACACTGGCCCTCAGTCTAAGGAGACAATCGGTGGGATATTGGAAGTGGGCAGTTCCAGGAAGGTTTATGCCACTCAAAAGTGCAGTGAATTGAGTTAAACTCTAATGACAGATGACAGGGTCTCTGAGAGGGGGGGAAGGGGGTACAATCGTACCAAGGCCCAGGGCCAAAAATGGGTCAAAAAGGGGACCCAGGAGCAAAAACAAAGGCCCAGGAGCCAAATTCACATGAAGGGATGGGGCCCAAAAGAAACATGTCGTACCCCCTGATAAAATTCCTCTGAGTGGCCCTGGCAAGTGGTAAGAAAGTAAGACCACACTTCGTTCACCAGGGTGAGGCTTGTGTGCTTTTCAACAGCACCTTGTCCGTCGCTTTTCAGCATTATGGTCCCTGGGAGAAACATTGTGTTTCCCGAAAGTAGGCGCTGCGTTTTGATTTGAGCGCAACCCTTAAAACGTGCAAAGGATGGGAACTCCGTGTAGAGGTAGCTGTAGAGATGGGACATGTTTAGATGGGTCCTGGGGCGGAGATCGGGTTTTGTGTTGGGGGTAGCTGGTTGGGCAGGTTATGCCTGCAGCTCTCCTTGGGAGCGCTTGTAACTGAGAGGCTGGGAAAGTCTCCAAGACTGAATCATCAGCATCAGTCTCCAAGTGGCTACTGAAAGTAATCCTGGAAATTTTAACAGGGCAGGGCCTCCGGGGATTTCAACATGACATCAAAAGGGGGGGGGGGGAATCTCCAGGAATAGCTTCAGTTAAAGTGGGCAGCAGCTCTAAAGGCAGATGACTTCCTAAGCCCCAGAAGCTGAAAACAGTTTTCAGCTTCTGGGGCTTAACAGGAAATACCTCCCTTGAATGCATCCCAGGTTTCATCTTAGCTGGAAATAAGTCTCTCTAACGTTAAGATAGGAAGACGAAGGAATTCACGTGTACCGGACATATGCCTGAACGGATTCCTCTGTACATTGCGAGCAGCTCTGGTCGCTCTGGGGGATGGGACCACGCTGGTGTCACTGTCCGGATTTGCAACTCATCATCGTGCTCCATGCTACACACACACACACACACACACACACACACACACACACACACACACACGTGCTCAGAAGCAAGTCGCACAGCGTTCAATGAGATCTCTCCCCCGTCCAAGCCTCCCCCCTTTTAATGCTGCTACCTAAGGCTTTATGGTTGCAAAACAAAGACTTTCGAATCGTGGATTAGGTTGGACCAGTTCAAGGTTTATGAAAGGGCAAACCTCAGTGACCGGGGAGGAAGCGACTGTTTATCATTTGCGGTGAGTGAGAGAAAGGAAAGATGAGGGCGACGACAGATGGAGGCCAACGCACTTTGATCACGATTCTGCCTCGGAGCCTGTCTGCCTCTTCTCGGTGGGGCTCACAGGCACACCCCCAGAGAGCTCTGCGGCGATTGGCCGGCTCGCGACGACGCAGCTTAGCAACAAAGGGGGCGGACGGGGGGGGACGTCCGGCCCAGGTAAGGGGGCGTGGCGGCGGGGGCAGCTGCCTAGCCCTCCCTTGGCTGCTGGCGGGCCTGGCGGGGTTGGCTGTTGTTATAAGATGCTGTGCGGCGACTGCGAAGAGCTCAGAGCTAGTGGCATCCGGCATCATCACCTCTCGCTCGCATCATGGCCCTTCGCAGCGGCTTCGCCCGGCTCCTCAAGACGCAAGCCGGCTCCACGGTGCAGCAGGTCCAAAGGAGACCGGCGCACTCGGTGGCCCTCATCGGAGCTCCTTTCTCCAGGGGGCAGGTGAATGAGCATCGCGTGGCGGAGGACAGGGGAGGCCGGGCCGGGCACTGGGGGAGACTCCTAAGCCAGGGCTCAAGAACGGAGGGGAGAGGACGCTTCTTCAGCCAGCTACTTGCAGAGGAGATGCTCGCTCGGGGGGGGGGGGGAGGATAAATGAAGCCGAAGGAAGCCCCTGATCCGGCGAGGGCTCCCCAGCCGGCCAGGCCAGCCCTACCCCAAAAGGGGCGGCTTCGCAGCTGCAGAGGGGAAGGCGGCGGACGGGCGGAGGCCTTCGGCTTGCCTGAATAGAGGAACCACGAGTAAGAGGCTAAAATGTTTTAGTCGAAGCCGTTCCCTCAATGAATGAATGACGCGCGCGTTTTGCACAACTCCTTTGTCGGCTTCGAAAAAAAGCCGGTTCCCCGCAGTTTCGGGCCGGGGGGGGGGTTCACCAGCTCCGTAGGAGGCGTCCCCATCTCCACTACGCAACTAGTTTTCAGTAAGCGCTCCGGTTTTGTCTTCCAGAAAAGAAGAGGAGTAGATCGTGGTCCTGCAGCCATAAGGAAGGCGGGGCTAGCAGAGAAACTCTCTGGCTTGGGTAAATAAGGCCGCTACTTTTAACCGCTTGGCGTACGAAGCGCAGCTTATTGTATGGAAGGTACTCGAAACCTTCCGGTTTTCAGTGTGCATCTTTTCTTCCCGATCGGAATCGTGGTGCATCTTTTCTGTGACTCCTGAGTTAATTGCTGAGGGGGAGAAAGGGAGGCTCTAAAACTAAGCTGGAAACGCGCCTTTCTTTTTTGAGGAGGGGGGGGGTCTACCGTCTACACATGGGAAGCTAAGCCTGATAAGCAGGGCCCATGAGAGGGGGGAGTAAAGGGGGTAAAGTGTACCTGGGCCCAGGAGCCAAAGGAGGGGACCCAGAAATTTCCTGGGTTCTCAGCTGGCCTCATGGAGAGTGGAAGATGGTGGCCGGGCCAGGTCTACTGGGTGGGTAGACCTGGGTGCCACATCGGGAAGCCTGGTAGACCTGGGCTCCAGAGACTTGGCTATTGCTGCCCTCCCCCTAACCTGTTTTGCCCCCTTCCCCTTTGAGAAGAGGCCCAGAAGAAACATTGTACCCCCTGAAAAAAAATCCTCTCAGAGGCCCTGCTGATAAGCATGTGAAAGAGAGGGATTGTGTTCCTCTGGTGGGCTATCAACAGGGAGGCAAAGGATCCGAAAGGCCAGGGTGACCTTCCCTTTTCTCCTTTGGAATGGCTCTTTTTGACTTCCTTTGCAGAATACATTAGCTGGGCAGATTTGCATCTCCAGAGACAATGGCCTTCCCAATGAGAGAAATTGACTTAGAATGGCAGTTCCATCTTTTGTCCACTTTAATGTCTTTTTAACAGCAGAAGCTGCAGTGGGGAATCAGGATTTAACTCTATGTTGTAGCTATGGTACAATTAATTGAAGATGAAGTCTGTTTTCAATAGTGCAAAAGCCTCAAGGAGTCTTTCAGAAAGACTCTATCCTCAATGGTAGCATTTGAAATCCATTCAGTAAAAAATTATTTTAGCCCATCTTGGTCAGCTCTGCTTTAAAATGAAATCTTCATAGGTACTTCAGGTCATCTTGTTGTTTCAGACTTCTCTAGGGGTGTGTGTGTGTGTTTGTGTGTTTACGCCTGTGTTTTGTGTGTCCAAAAACCTAACCCCAATACATTCAGTGAACTTACTTCAAAGTAAGTGCATAGGATTGCATCCTAAGGTCCAGTTAGCTCATGCAAACAAACATTTATCTAACACTCTAACATCATGGTTCCCAAACTGTGCGCCGCTGTACCCCAGGGAACTGCAGCAAAGTCACAAGGGTGTCATGGGATAGTTTACATTTCAAAGGGAAACAATAAAAAAAATACTGGGAACTGTATTGGTGTCGTGATCTGAAGAAGTTCTGGAACCTTTTGGTTTAACAAGTAGGCCAGTCAGTTCAAGGGCTGGCCAAGTCAGGCACTGGCCAAGAGCGCACACCCATCAGAGGGCCCACTTGGCCAGGTCGACTTCTGTATCATCAGTACCAGTGGCAATGCGCCATCTACCCATATTTTTGAATATTCATGATTTCAAATAGTCGTTCTCAGCTAAATCTGTTGGAGGTCTGCCATCTTGGTTGGAACTGTCTGTTATAAATGGGACTGTATTCTTTGGTGATTTTTGGTAATGGATGGCAGACCTCCAACAGGTCCCATAGGCAGCACAGGATAGCCTGGGGGGTGATACGTTTGGCCAAGCCACGTTGGGTAACATATTGCATTGTATCTCATGACAGAAGCATTGGGTTAGAAGATCCTAGCTTAAGTGAGTGGAATGTAAGGGTGCTTCCCCTCTCTATAGCAGCCCACTGTTCCCCTTGAAAAGCCTGACTTTAAGGTCAGGGGACCCTTGGGAGGGAGCATAAGGGCTGCAAGGGAAGAGGAAATCCTCAGAAACCACTTATAAAAAGCTACCTCCACTTGGTTGCAGAGGATTCCTCCCTCTCTCTGCAAGCTTTGTGACTCATTCTACCCCTTCTGAGGGCAGAGGCGTCGCTCCGGTGGGGGCCGTACCGTAAGTTGTACCCCGTCCTAGTCCCGTTTACAAGCCGGCAGGAGGCGACCCCGCCTCCTCACTGTCGGAGCCATTCTGTGCGGAGAAGGCAGCAGGCAGGAGACTCCCTGCCTGCTGCCTTCTCCGCATGGAATGGCTCCAACGGCGAGGGGGCGGGGCCGCCTCCTGCCGGCTTGTAAACGGAACTAGGATGGGGCGCAATTTACGGTACGGCCCCCACCGGAGCGATGCCTCTGCCTGAGGGTCTGTCTTCCTCAGAAGAGCCTTTCTTGGCTGCACTGGGGAGGGCAGTCCAGGGAAGATCTCTTGCGTGAGCTTTGTTGTTTGTGCATGTGAGGATCCAACCCTTTATGTTCGATGTAAGCTATATATATTTTGACTACCACTTACCTATACAGTATACTATAGGCATTTTAACTCGCTACTAGTTGCTTCTTAGCTTACCTGATAAAAAACATAATGCACAATCCAGCCAAAGGAAAAGTCCCAGGTAGTTCATTTGAAGAATAAGCATGTATTTTATGTCTCTCCCTTTCTGATTGCCCCAATGTTGCATCATTGGCAGCATAGCTGTCATTTTAGCTGGGGGGGGGGGGGTTGAGTCAACCTACTTCCTTATCCATGATTCAGCATTTGGTACCACCCTACATGTACCGTAACTCTGCTCATCATGAGTCATGCAGAACTTAGCGCTTCCTCATCTACGACAGGGATGAAGGAAGATTATTTGTTTTGACATTAGTAGAGTGTCTTGAAAGCTTTGAGACGTCTGAGCTCTCTGGCCACTACAAAAGAAGTGTAAAATGCTCCAGTGAGTACATTGGAGTACAATGAGTAAAATGCTCCACTGTACCAACATCTCCTCCGGTCGCGCGACTCGTCCCTCTCCCAAGATCGCACCAGATTGCTTTGCAAAGTATTCTGGGGCGATCTTGGGAGGGGGGAGTCGCGTGACCGGAGGAGCCTTCCAGAGCGCGATTTAAGTATGTACAGTATATTCAACAGGAACACACAGCGGTTTGGATTTAAAAGGTAAGAAAACACTTGGTTTTTAAAAAAACATTTTTCCCTTACCTTTTAAATCCAAACTGCTGTGTGTTCCTGTTGAATACATGTTCAATACATCAACAGACATGGGGGACAGTTCTGGCCGGCCACAAAGAGCAGCTGGCTGGGGCGAAGAGCGGCAGCAGCAACGGGGGGGGGGGGCAGCAGCGGACCCCCTGTTGGCGACCACTGTTCTAATAGGAAACTCCAGTGCTACAATGTACAAGTACTGTACAATTTCATTGGTACAGTTTTCCAGTGCAGAAATATACAATGTACATTGATGCTGCAGCATTGATGAAGGTAAGCAGGTGTGGACCACTGGACCTGAACTATTTAAAACTGGATGGGAAATAATTGGGAACCCCATGAAAGAGAGGAATAGAATAATAGTAAATAAATATTTTTTGAAACGTTGGGCAGCCCAATCCTGTCTAGCAGGATGCGGCGGCGCAAATAAGGCACCCACCGCATCCCGTGCCAGTGCAGCAGGAAGCCTTCTTGGGGTAATGGTCCCCTTACTCTGAGTAGAGCCTCAGCTGCCCCAACGGGTCTACTTGAATGTGCGCCAGCTATTTTGCTGGTGCACATTCGAGGCAGCTGTGTAATGCTGGCCATGCCTGGGAAGGAGGATAGGATTTGGCGGAGTGCACAGCTGTCAATCCCTCCTCCTTCCTGGGCCTGGCAAGCCAATCTAAGGCCCCCAGAATGCCCCTCCCTGCCCTCCTCCCACCCCTCCACCACGCTGCAGGGACTTTACCTTCCCTGGTGGCTGCAGCGCTGTTCTCGGAATGGAGAGAGTAGCGCCAACCTCGGCACCAGCACCACTTACTCCCTGGGTGCCACAAATGTGCTTTACAGCCTGGACTGGTGGAGCGATCGCTCCATCAGTCTAAACGTAGACAGGATTGTACTGTAGAATAGATCACTACGAAACAAATCTGGAACTTTTTCCCGTTATTCCTGTAGGCTGTATCTAGGAATGTGAAATGTAAAGTTAGTATTACCTAATCAGTGCTGAAACAAATTTGATTTTTGTCAGTGCAGAGTATAGGCACTCCTGGATTGATGGTATCTTTCAGTCTAAGGAAAAAGAAGATAAAACATAAAAGGTATCATGGAAAATAGTTTTGATTTTTTTAAAGTTTGCCCCATGTGTTTTGAACCACTGCTGTTTATCAAGAGTATTTTTCCACTCCTTTCAGTGGGAACAGGCTATCTTCCTTTGTTTGTACTCCATTCTTCAGGGACAGAAAATATACAAAGAAAGACAGCTTCTTTGTTCAGAAAGGGGTGGAAAAATAGCATTGATGAACAGCAGGGGTCTGGAAATATACTGGGTTAAATGAAAGTGTTAACCATAGCACATTTGGATGGTTTTCCCTTGTGTTTTCTGTGCATGAGGACAGCTCTTTTTTTCTGCTGTGTTTCAGGCTAGCGTACCCTACACCATGGGCTCAAGAATCAACTGAAAAAAAGCTCTTGCTCAAGAGGTGATTAGACAAGTACACATTTTTTAAAAGTCTCAGTGACCTGTTAGGTGTGGTAAATGTGACATCACAAAATGACGAAAGCACACTTTTGTTACAACTCTGGATTGTTTTTGCAAACCAGGAAAGAACTTGATAGCAAGGCTTGAATTTCAGTCTCTTGGCTGGGAAACAGGACCGAATCTACCACATGCAAACATGTCCATATTGTCATATGAGAGGGGGGGACGGAGAGGGAGAGGCAGGCATGATTTTAATCTTACCTAACTCCCCGCGCAGCAATGGAGCTGTGCCAACAGGGCACATGCTGCATCCCATGGGAGAGTTTCAGGCCATGAAGGCCACCTCAGGGTAAAGGAACATTCGTTCCCTTGCCCCAGGTAACCCGTCGCTGCCCTGCTGGGTCTGTTCGGACGTGCACCAGCTAGTCCAAGTGGACCCAAGAAGGTGGATTGAGACTGGAAAGTGGGAGAGGATATTGGCGGTGCCACTTCCGCCCCCTTCCTGGCCTTGATCCGCCCTCCTGCCTACCCTGGTCTCCCTGTTCCTCCTCGCCTTGTTCCGCCCACCTCTGCCTCCCTCCAACTCTGCGCTGACTTACTGGTGCTGGGGCTCTTTCTCAGTCCGTGAGTGTGCGGACCCAGCTACTTGCTGCTTGCAGTGGCGGCCAGGCCGCACTATGTGGCATGTCATGCTTTGCGACAGCCGTAAAGAACCTTATGTTGCCAAAACACTAGTTCCAGCAGCATAAGGCCATTAGGATTGGGTCATAAATATATCAGTTAGGATGCACATCACTAAGATCATCCTCAGACTGGTTGAAATTCACGTAATTAAAAGAAAGAGCTTTGATTTCATAAAATAGTAACAGAAAAATGCTGCTGATGGGGATGTGATGTTTTCCTGGCTTTCAGGTTATTAGGTCAGTGGAACCACAAACAAGAAATGGGATAGTAAACCTAAACTAAATTTAAAGAGGTAAAGCAATTGGAAACTTGCATTAGGCTGGCTACATTTAAATTTAGTGAAAGTCTGGCTTTATAAATACAGTACATTTTTCCATTTCTCTTGGTTCCCTGCTAGAAACTTGTCCAACCAAGCCACCCGGATGGGGCAGCTCTGATGCCAGAGGGTTCTCTGTTACAAGGTTTGAGCTCTTTGGCATTGTGATATTATCTAAACATTGTGAAAGAACACACTGCTATTGCATCAGGTGGTGATGCAACATTCCTGTTTAAAAGTTTGTGGACTGATTCATTTTAGGCACCTCTTTGTTTCAAGGATATTGGAGCCAAAATATTTATCAGGTTTGGAGGACAAGCGTTCATGGAGTATTGAGTTGTATTTGGTATTCCTGTATTGTCGTGCTCTGACACTTATATAACAATTACACTAGATGCACTGTGGACTGTAATATATTGATTTCCTCCTCCCACCTGGGCAGGTCGGGACATATAATTGAAAATATTGATCCTGGGACTTAGTTGAATAGTTTACGAGTACCAGATTCTGTAGTACTACTGACTCTAAGCAGGTGTGATCAGTAATCTGCATGAGAGGTCACTTTGAGCTTTATCTAAGAGCAGACTGTATGTATTTTTTTTCAGGTTATAAAAAACTTTTCCCCCTTCAAAGTAGATACTTTGTGTTATGCAGAACTATCCCCAAAGACTGTCCAGTGGCTGGCCAGGTTATTGCAAAACATAGTGATCTGGTTCCCTGAACGGTCTCAGTGGACAAAAACATGCTACATTTGTATTATCTGCTCTGCCCCTGCCTTTGAAAAAAGTTTGTAATTCAAGTGAAAGTCCAAACAGATGTTCACTTACCTTTTGTAAATATGAGGGTAGGGTCCTTATGTAAGTCCAATATGGGACTGTTGTGTAACCAGTGACATAGTTATAAAGCAGCTGTTTACGTACTGAATACCAACCACCAGTGTTTCTTGTCAGCAGGCTGAGCTGTGCAATTCTTGCTAGTCCAACTTTCTTCTTCTGTTCTGCTTGTTCTCAGGCTGCCAGGTATATGATTTTGGAGATCTAAGTTTCACTGAGGTGTCCAACGATGAAGTCTACAACAACCTAGTCAACTACCCACGCTCCGTAGGATTAGCTAACCAAGTTCTGGCTGACACTGTGCATGATGCTGTGGCTGCTGGGCGTAGCTGTGTAACCATTGGAGGTGATCACAGGTGAGCTGGGAGAGATCAGTGAAGAACATTGTAAAATGAATGAAATAAGCCTTAAAAATGCATTGCGTAAAGTGAATTCCTGCTTAACTGGATTCATTGGTTCAGGTTTATGGTGGCTGATTGAAGTGGTTAGTATGAACACATGTTAGTGATGCCCTGGCAATCTAGAGGATGGCAGGTTTTAGAAACTTCCAGATCACAGGCACATGTCCCAGAATAAGATTACTAAGGGACTTGGCCTGCTGCACCACAAGAACTAGTGCAGGTCCTCTAGCTCGCACTGCAAGCCGGAGGGAAAAGCTACAGCCCAGCCAAATCGGCAGGGCTGTAGCCTTTCCCTCTGGCTTGCGGAGCGAGCCGGAGGACCTGCTTGGCCGCGCCTCAGGCCGGAAAAATGGGTAAATTGTCCCCAATAGCTCTCCCTACCTTTCTTCACAACCGCTGCCATGTTGGATCTACTGAAATCTCGCGAGATCCAAGATCGTGGTGTGAGATTTGGGAGCCGTGATCTCGCCGAAGCCAAGCCGCCGAAGAAGACGCAAGCAGCGAGCAAGTGGTTCGTACCGGGCGGCAGCGGGGGGGTGACGTGCCGGGGGGAACTATAGTCCGGCCCCCCAACGGTCTGAGGGACAGTGAACTGGCCCCCTGCTTAAAAAGTTGATTTAAGAGAAGTCTTCCAATGTAATTGTGTAATATTTTGCCCTGAGCCCATATCAGGTTTGAGATTATCTACAATTGATAGTCAGAGTTTAAAGCCCCAGGCATCATGATATCTGGATGTCTTTTGGCCAGGCCAATCATTATCTCCCAGCCTAACCTACCTTACAAGGTTAGGAAGGGGGGAGAAACAATGTATTTTACACCACTCTAGGTACTGAGAAAGAAGGGTGGGCTTAAAATGTAACTGACTAAGGGCGCAATCCAGTGCAAGTTAGGCCAGCTCCCCACTGGTCTAAGGAGTCGCAAACATGCCGTAAAACATGTTTGCGGGTCCTTTAGAGTAAGCAGTGCTGGCGTGAAGGCCAGAGCTACTCACTCGTCTTCCCGGACCTGCACCAGCCGCTGCAGGTAGGTCCTGCACCGGTCGGCGCAGGGGCAGGAGGAGGGCAGGCAGGGGCAATGATGGAGGGGGGCCATTGACCGGCCCGATCTGGGAGGTAGCGGGGATAACAGCGGTGATATCCCAAGTCCCATCGCAGCCTGGGCCGGCCTTACGCGGCCTCCCTGGATGCACGCCAGCTCCAAAGGTGTTCCTGGGCTGCGCCGGGGCAGGATTGGGCAGTGAAATAGACCAGCATGAGGAAAAAGCTGGACATTAAACTATTTAATCTGTATGATATCAGCATACTTTAGACAGCAAGGAGGAACAAATTAAAAATAGCTCAACTGAAAACATGTTCCATCAGAACTTGAAGCATAAACTGAGATTTTGAGGAAAGTGGAGGGTTTTTTGATTTTGTGTGCCAATAGTAGACAAAGGATTTTACTGGTTGCCCCCTCTCCCCACCTTAGTAGATAAACTAAGATAACTGAGAATTCCTAAGAGAGAATGCAGCATTATTTATGGCAATAGTTTGCAAGAACAAACTCTTGCAAAGAACAATACATCTACCAATCAATTCTAGGAGGATAAAATAACAGCAGCTTTTTATGAGTTAGCCCAAATTTCTCCCCCTCCCACTTCAAAGCATGGTGACGCAGAGCTGTAAAAAAGGACTAAATGGTTAAAAAAAACCTTTATAGATAATAAAACAGATGGAAATAATTACTGTAGTAAGAATGAAAATTGAAAAGCTGCACAGGCATAAGGAAAGGCATGTGTGTTTGCAAACAGAAGCCTCTTTAGTCGATAACTGAGAAGGTAGATACAGATGGGTGCCAAGGCCAGGCAAAGGCAGCTCACAGAGCACAGGCATCTTCAGCGCTCCATTGCATGCAGCTTCTAAAGTTCTGGGTCTGTTGGACTTGTAGAATCTTGTGCATGTTAAATGATGGATTACGAACTCTTATCCTCTTATGGATTAGGAACTGGTTGAAGACCAGGAAACAGCGAGTGGGAGTCAATGGGCAATTTTCACAATGGCGAGAGGTGAAAAGCAGTGTGCCCCAAGGATCGATCTTGGGACCGGTGCTTTTCAACTTGTTCATAAATGACCTGGAGTTGGGGATAAGCAGCGAGGTGGCCAAGTTTGCGGATGACACTAAACATTTCCAGGTGGTGAAGACCAGCAGGGATTGTGAAGAGCTCCAGAAGGATCTCACCAAACTGGGAGAATGGGCAGCAAAATGGCAGATGCGCTTCAATGTAAGCAAGTGTAAAGTGATGCACATTGGGGCAAGAAACCAAAATTTCACATATATGCTTATTGGTTCTGAGCTGTCTATGACTGATCAGGAGAAAGATCTTGGGGTGCTGGTGGACAGGTCGATGAAAATGTCAACCCAGTGTGCGGCGGCTGTGAAGAAGGCCAATTCCATGCTCGGGATCATTAAAAAAGGAATTGAGAATAAAATGGCCAATATCATTATGCCCTTGTACAAATCGATGGCAAGGCCACATCTGGAGTATTGTGTCCAGTTCTGGTCACCACACCTCAAAAAGGATATAGTTGAATTGGAAAAGGTGCAAAAAAGAGCGACCAAAATGATTCGTGGGCTGGAGCACCTCCCTTATGAGGAAAGGCTACAGCGTTTAGGGCTTTTCAGTCTAGAAAAAAGGCGCCGGGGGACGGGGGGACGGGACATGATTGAGACATATAAAATTATGCATGGGATGGAGAGAGTGGATAGAGGGAAATTCTTCTCCCTCTCACACAACACCAGAACCAGGGGACATGCAATAAAATTGAGTGGAGGGAGAGTTAGAACTGACAAAAGAAAATATTTCTTTACCCAGCGTGTAATTCATCTGTGGAACTCCTTGCCACAGGATGTGGTGATGGCACCTGGCCTAAATGCCTTTAAAAGGGGTTTGGATAGATTCATGGAGGAAAAGACCATCACAGGTTACAAGCCATAAGCCACCTCCTGGCTTTAGAAGTAGGTTTTCTCTGTGCCAGGTGCAAGGGAGTGACAACAGGAAACAGGTTCTTATGTTCTTGTGCATTAACCCACACTTATTCTCAGACAGACATCCTAAAGTTACTTGTGCTTATGTAGGCTTGGAAAATCAAAGCTTGTACCTCTTGTATTTTGTCCAGCTTAGCACTTGGTTCCATCACTGGCCATACAAGGCAATACCCACATTTATGTGTGATCTGGATCGATGCGCATGCTGACATTAATACTCCACTCACGTCTGCATCTGGAAGCCTCCATGGCCAGCCAGTCTCATTTCTTTTAAGAGAACTTCAAGATAAGGTCAGTATATTCCAATTCAATCCAGTTTGTCCATTTTACCATCTGGTCTGTTTATTACCTCATCAAATAAAGGTGAGAAGAATAGCTTCCTCCCATGTAACTTATGTGTTAAGGAGCCCTCTAGTGTGAGCAATATGGTTTGACTCCATAACTACCTGGAGCCATAACAGTTTGTGATATTGCAATGCTTATCCACAGGACTGCATGTGAACACTCCCAAACTGAAAACTATCATATGAGCCAAACACCTTTTTACCCCTTAACACGTAATCTAGCAATTGACTGGTAATCAATAGTAGACAATAACTGAAAGGCTAGACTTTACCTGTAACTGATTTGGTAGTTTCACTTACCAAGAGGAGGGATTATGCATGAACATGTTTTCTTGTTCAATAGACAAACCTCATTTCTACCTGTTCAAGAAGTTCAGGTTGTTTTTCTTGATCACAACATTTTATAATTCCCTCTTGATTAAAGTCTTTTTAAGCAGTATTAGATATATTTTTATACAATATGTGACCATTTTGAATTGCAGCTAACATTATAGCATGTAAAGTCATAGTGGTTCAAGTTTCAGCTGTAACTAAAACCACTACTGGGACTGTATAAGTTAAATGTTAATTGATAAGATAACATTATCCTGCTAATGTTATTTGATAAGCTTGAATTGACTTTATCTCATAGAAAATCACAAATACCTTGGTCAAAACTCCTTGGAGAGAACAATATTAAGTGATTTTCATTTTTGAGGTGTATTTGACCTAGACCTAAAAATTAGGAAGCCTATCCTTACAGCGCAATCCGACTTAACTTCTTTGCCGGTGTAACCATCGGCCCAGCGAGAACGGGAGGCCCCAGAACGGAAAAGGGATTCAAATCCCCTTTGAATTCCTCTTTTGGAGGGGATTTGAATCCCTTTTCCATTCTGGGGCCTCCCGTTCTCGCTGGGCCGATGGTTACACCGGCAAAAAAGTTGTTGGATTGCGCTGTTAATCTATTACATGTTACTATTTTGGGAAAAAAACTGATTAGGATCCAAGAAGACTGAACATGCACTTACGGCCCAATCCTACTGCAGGGAAGCGTGGGGCGGACCGCCGAGGGGGGTGACGCGTGCACACCCACGCGCGTTGCCCCTGTTCCGCGTGGAGGCTGAGGCCGACGCGTGCACCCACACGCGTCGCCCCCATTCCGCGCGGAGGCTCCGAGGCCGGAAGAAGGCCTCGGAGCATCCATCCCGAACATGCGCAGACCGTTTGAGGGCAAAAGGGCAGCCCTTGCCCTCAGAAACAGTCTGCACATGCGCAAAAAAGCTAATAAATGCCGTGTTGACGCATTGGGCCTTCTCAGAAGGCCCCAGACCTCCGGACGGGGCAGACGCACTCAGCAGCAGCGGGGTAGTGCCACCCCAGGACAGGGGTGACGATGGTGGGCGGAACGCATGTTCTGCCAGCACTGGCTGCTGCAAAAGTACTATAAAGCACTTTGCGGCAGCACATAGAAAAGGCGCGCCAGCAGAAAGGCCAGAGCCTTTCAGCATGCACTGGTGGAGCAACAGAGGCCCGCCAGAGCAGGTAAGTCCGGCACAGTAGTTGGAATGGTGGGAGGCCGAAGAGGGGGGAGAGCAGAAAGAGGTGGTGATGGGGGCAGGGGTGGACAGATCAGGTCCAGGAGGGAGCGGGATCCGTGACACCAGTGCACGCTGAATCCCAAGGCTCTTCCTGGGCCTGATCCGCCTGCATGGATCAACACAGACTTGCCCCAGCGTTATGACCCGTTGCGGCTGCTGGGGCTTACCCCCGAGTCAAGGGGACAAATATCCCCTTATTCTGAGACCTCCAGCAGCCAAAAATTCCCCGCAAGATGCAGCGTAGCCTGCACCAGCGCCGCTGAATCACCGCACAGGAATTTACGTTGGATTGGGCTGTTAATCTTCCCTTATTCATATTATTGTCTGTTATGCCAGTGCCTTCAGGACCTCATTCGTTTCCTGTCTTCCTCTGTAGGTTCCACTGCTTCCTGGATTTTCCTGGATAAAGCCCTGCCTTTCACGATCAGATATTGTATATATTGGCCTGAGGGACGTAGATCCTGCTGAGCAGTAAGTGCAATGTAGCTGGACAGGGGGGACCTTTGTTTCTGCCTTGGGTTATTGCTGCATTCATAGGCTACTGGCTTCAGTCCGAGCTAGGCTGGCTTATAGCACATACTGATAGTTTAATTTTTTTCCTTAACAGCTACATTTTGAAGAATTACAACATCCAGTATTTTTCAATGAGAGATATTGATCGTTTTGGAATCCAAAAAGTGATGGAAAGAACATTTGACCACCTTTTGGGCAGGTAATCCTACTGATCACTCCTTTGTTTCCATAGCATAGGCTATTTATTGCACATGGATTAGTTCTGTAGAATAAAGTGTGATCCACCTTCCACAGAGGACAAAGACCAATCCATTTGAGCTTTGACATAGATGCCTTTGACCCAGCACTGGCTCCAGCAACAGGGACTCCTGTCTTGGGTGGTTTAACATATCGTGAAGGCATGTATATTACAGAAGAAATACATAACACAGGTAAGAACCAGTCAAGCATTTTTTATTGTTCATTTATGATGACATGGTAGAAAAAAATCATCAAGTATATGCTTCCATGGTAGCTTCATTACAAAAGATTGTTTAAGTCAAAATGAAGTACTGTAGCTCATTCAGAAGCTCAAGATTCTTTTCAATTCCCCTCTCTCAAACAAAGAAATTCATAAAGAAACAGAATTGACTACTAGACAGTAACAGAACCTTTTTGTTTTGAAAGCTGGGAAACAGTGTTTTCTCAAGATCTTTCAGACAATGTATAAATTATATATCCCGGTAACTTTAAAAAAAGACAACTTTATTTGCATGTTGCTAAAATAAATTCTTAAAAACTCTGCCTAACAAACTCAAGCATAGATTTTCTTACATGTGGAAGTACAGCCTTGTCTATAGGAACAACCGTTTTAGCTGCTCGAGTCCTCACTGCTACACCTTGCAGCTCTCTGTAACCTGTAATTTTGGTAGTTTCTACAGGAGAAAAATAAAACAGATAAATTTTTCACTGTCCTCTTCTCCACCCTGACTCTTTAGTCAGTTTTAATTGTAGCTGCTAGAGTCTTAATTGCCTCAAGGGTGTATGTAGTAATGTTACTTTAAACATTTAACAACTTGTCTGCACTGTTTCCATCTTACTCATGGTGTTGTTGTATGCTATTGGAAATAACATAGCCTACAATCAGGACTGAAACTGCTAGCAGTTTGTTGTTGCTTGAAACAGTTCTTTGAAATGTAGTACAAGTCAAATGGACAGTACAAATGTAGGATAGAATAGCATTTATAAGAGGCAGGAGTTCCTTCCATATGGCTAGAAGGCTGGATTTACACTTGTATGAGCGCAATCCTAGTGCGACGTCGGGTAACGGAACGAGTGTTCCGCCGCCTGAAGCCGTTGCAAATGTGCCGTAAAGCACGTTCGCTACGACTCAAGAGCAGGGAAGGTCAGCCTCCCCTGCTCAGTCGACGGAGCACCCCACTGGCTAACACTGGACCCAGGTAAGGATCCGGCAGTCAGGAGGGCGGTTCGCCGGGTAGGCGAAGGGGTCCATTGGCCCAGGCAGCCCGGGAGGAGGCGGGTGATGGCCTCAGCCGTATCCTGACCCTCGCCATGCACCTGAGCCATTATATGGCTTCCTCCTACTTCCGCCAGCGATTTCGCTGGCGGAAGTAGGAGGAGGCCCAGGCAGCCCGGGAGGAGGCGGGGGATGGCCGCGGCCGTATCCTGACCCTCGCCGTGCACCTGAGCCGTTATATGGCCTCCTCCTACTTCCGCCAGCGATTTCGCTGGCGGAAATCCAAGGAGGTCGATAGGGCCTGCCCTGGTTTACACTCGGGGAAGGGGACGAGCGTCCCCTTCCCCAAGTAGACCACCGCCCCGGTGGAAGCCTAGCCGCCGGGGAACAGAGCCGGAGGATGGCCCATGGGCCGGCCGCCAGATAGTTACATAGGATTGGGCTGCCCATGAAGTACTGAGAATCTGGTTAAGGTAGTGCTTTAAAAAATACCCAGTATAAATATTATGCTCTCCTGTTCCTGTGACTCACTGTTTTTAATTTCTTAGGTCTCCTTTCAGCTGTGGACCTTGTAGAAGTAAATCCATTGCTTGCAGCTTCAGAAGAAGAAGTGAATGCAACAGCCAAACTTGCAGTAGATGTGATTGCAACATGCTTTGGGCAGACAAGAGAAGGAGCACACTTTGTGTTTGATGATCTCCCAACACCCAGTTCACCAGATGAATCAGATAGTGAAGAGCAAATACGGATTTAGGACCACCACTCCTTTTTGGCAACTGGGCATTATAATGGTGATCTACTCAAATGGACAGATGCACCATGTTCTGAAGTGTTCACCAGTTTTGGAGAGACTAGTTTCTTTTCCCACCATATGACCAAACTGCTATATATTACAAGTTAGACAACATGTCAGTTTAGTCAAGTGTTTATTACCTTGCAATTACACAATCTTACCGTCGCTGTACTCTTTCTTTCTGTCTAGACACATTCCTTCCAGTAGTACTGCACATTCTCAGATGAATATGCTGTTAGACTGACAATGCATCAGTAGTGTCCTCCAACAGCATTAGGTATAATCCAACCATGTCAGTCTACTTTATGCCAAAGAGCTGTTGCTCAGCAATGTCTCTGCATAATCCTTGCAGTGGATGGACATCATAAGCAGAAAGCTGTGCATCTTGAAAGCTCAGCTGAAGAACTTGTAGTAGACAACACCTGCCAGAATGGCTACCTCCAAAATGATAATTACGGAGAGCAACAATTTGTTTGTCATGAGTCTAGAAGGAGAAATAGGACATGAGGTTATTTAAGTTTAAAGAAATCCATCACTACATCCATCTAATTCAGGGTTACTAAAATGGGATGGAAGGGTAAATGTCCACATTGTTTCAAACACAATATCTTCATTGATTAACCTTAGTTTTATAAATGTAGTTGCAAAATACCCCAATGCTCCAGAAGCACTGCGGTGTTGTGATGCATCAGTAATACTGAGGTGGGAAGGATGGTGGTAGCCAGGAGCTGGCCAACAAAAAGGAACTGTTTGCTGCCGCTCATCCTAGAGTTAAAGGAGAAAAAAAACACCAGACTGCTGCTAGTCTGATGGAAAGTCCCCCCTCCTCCCCTTGAGAGTTTTGTTCCATTCCTCCAACAGCAAAATGCCTTCCACATTTACTTTTGTGATTATGGCTATCTGTTGGAATACTATCTTTAAATACATTCCCTTGTAGTTAGTTCAATAATTAAAGAGTATGAACTGGTGTTTTGGTGCTTTTGCTTTCTTTTGTTCACATACTGGAAACTGAATTAGTAGCAGGGAAACACCAGAAAGCAAGTGCTAGACAGGGCAATGGCTGTGGACAGACCACCGCGTGAACAAAGGGATGCTGGGGAACCACCAGTGAGAGCTGTCTGAATGTCTTCATTGTTATAACAAGGGACTCTCTTCTCCATGGCACAATGCTTTGATAATTTGGATACAGTTTAACATTGTAACCAATCCCTTCGTTACTTCAATATACAAAATGGAAGCATTCCTTAAACACACACACAAACCCGGTGCCTATGTGATTTCACTCCCATTTTTAAAAACACTACTTGTTCCATGCCAAGTAGCAGTGCAAGGATGAGATGGTAATATCTGACAGAAGGGTTTAGATTTGTTAGGCACATTTTGGAATAAGTCAAGTTCTGTAGGCTTCAGAGTCAAGTCTGAAGTAGGCTTCTGTAGGTTTCAGAGTCAAGTCAAGAATAAGTCAAGTTCTGTAGGCTAAGGGATGGGCTTCACTTGAACACCTGTGGAGCTAGGCTACTGCCCCCCCCCCCCACGTATATAGTAGTAGATTCAGGACTGACATAAGAAAGTAATTCACACAGTGCTTTATATGGTTTTAAATTAGGATTAGATCCATTTTAGGAGGTCTAGTCTATTGATGTGTATTAGCCATGGTAGCTAATGAAGTTACAGGATCAGAGGCAGTGTTCCCTTGAACACCAGTTGCTTGGGGTTGCAAACAAGGGAGGGCTGTTGCCTTCATGCCCTGGTAGGGGCTTTTCAGAAGCATCTGACTCGCCCCAGCTGGAAACAGGAGGTGGATCCATAATGTCATCACTGTTTATATTACTACTGTGAAACGTCATGCAATATTAAAATCTCAATTTGTGATCTTTTGGCTGTGCAAATGGCATTATGTGATCACTCCCACCATAAATGCTGGTGCATCTTCCTATCGTCACAAAATTTCCCCATTTTATAAATATTTTAATTAGATAATCGAATTAAAAATGTCAGGGTTTTCTGACCATTTATTAAAAGAATAAAAATACGACTGAGTCGTGTCTTCTTCCGAGGGGTTTAATTCCTGGTCACTGCCAACAAGAAAATTTAATTTTTGTATGATACCATTGAGATACCATCTTGAAATTTTGACTGATTGACTACAAGACATATACCTTTAAGTGTGATTTTTTTTGAAAAAAAAGTTCAATTTTCCAAAATTTCAAAATTAATATTTGAATATTTTTGATTTTCTTGAAAATTTACAATTGTGTCATGTTGTATATCAAATGAATGCCCTAATCATAAGTGTTAAAACGACACCTGTCCCATGTCTGTAGTTTTCATTGTTATCGTGTAACTGGTGTTTGAAGGTACGGTGACAAGTGAATTTTGGCATTTTTAGGCAATTTTGAATATT
The DNA here is from genome assembly GCA_026170595.1 of Plestiodon gilberti rubricaudatus. Lineage (NCBI taxonomy): Eukaryota > Metazoa > Chordata > Lepidosauria > Squamata > Scincidae > Plestiodon > Plestiodon gilberti. The sequence goes on along the minus strand of JANXHW010000001.1, from coordinate 256,633,963 downwards.
CAATATCTCAAAAACAGATGGACAAACAAATCTGAAAAAATAATTTTTAAACATCTCATGGTAAGGTACAAATGTACCAAAAAATGAGCAAAATCCATGATACTAAGTTTCAAAATGGATTTTTCATTGGTTGATTTGACATAGAATGACCCTCCTAGCAACATTATGCAAATATAAAAAGGTATTGTACAGTATCCTGGAAGCCCAGAGAGCACAAACAGTTCCTATTCTGTTGCAAATGGCATTCAACAGAAAACACACACAGTAACTCCAGAAGAGAGAGATTACCTTTTACAGTAAATGCAGCAAGGCAGGAAAATTTGCTCCAAGAGCAATGTGGAGCCCCGCAAAAAAAAAAAGCTACACACCCATGAGAACAATGGCCTCTATGAGATCACAGATAACGAGAATAGATAGGTGGCAATTCTGCCTCTCGCAGATAAGTGAATTTGGATATAAAGATAATTGACTGCAAGAAAAGTGGTCATTCAGCCACAGGGGATTTTGATCAGAGACAAAGCTACCGATTTCTTTAAAGGTCATCTTACTAACCTTCTTGACATGGAGCGCAGTATCTTCCGACTTTTGCTCAAGTTTTCATTTGTGTTCACTAGCTAAAAAGAAAAACTCGTTACTAGCCTGTAAGTTAGTTTCTTCATGGGAATAGGACATGACTTTAGTTTTCATGGATGCTAGAATCTGAGCAAAAACATCACAAAGTAAGCAAAAGGGTATAGTAACGAGACTTTGGGTGCAATCCTATACAGTACACACTTACCTCAATGTGGCTTACTTCTGAATAGACATGCCTAGGATTGTGCTGTTAAGCACATGAAACGAAGTGCAGACAAGAGACCTTACCAAATAACTGAGTAAAGAGGCACCTTTGAAGTGGTGGCTCTCTTATATTTCACAGTAAGAGAGCATCTGTCCTGTTCATCCCAGCATGGCATTTTCCAGTAGCTACTTGATGGAGAGTGTGAGCTCCTTTGGGACAGAGAACCATGTCCTAATTTCTTTGGCTATGTAAATTTCCTTGTAATTTTTTTGTTGAAAAGCACTATATGAATATAACAATATTCTAAATATCAACCAAGCATATTGACAAATGAAACAGATTTTTCATGCAGGAATGTCAATCAACCAGTTGTCTTAACAGCTGTAGTGCTTCTCAATTCTGACACAAGCTAGTATGTCTCACAAAAAGTCAGTCATTCTTTATCAGGGCTGTTTGAGTCCTGTAACCAATTCACATTCCGAACCAAGAAAATATTAATTATGAAAAATATGCAAATTGAATAAATTTCCATACCTGATCTTAGTGTACTCCAATCTGGCTTTCTTGCTGTGGAGAGGGACCAATAACTATGTAGAGCACTGAAGCCCATCTCCACCACCACCACCACCCCAGCTTCTGAGATTTCAGCAGACACTGGTCACACATTTTCAACCATATCTTCACAGCCATAAGAGCTAGAAACTTGGCTTAAAAAAATTGGAAGCAGAGGTTCTAAAAGAAGCTGAATTCTGCTCCCATTACTATATATTCTGTGTTCTTGGAGACTTCTAGCACCTAGTCCTTTTCTTCTACTAGTACATGAACAGAATTGAATAGTTTGTAAAGTTGATATACAATATATTGTTTTCTATTCTCGCATCAAAATGAATGTGATCACCATTATTATTATTATTATTAACAGTATTTATATACCGCTTTTCAACAGAAAGTTCACAAAGCGGTTTACAGACAAAATCAAATGATTAAATAGCTCCCTGTCCCCAAAGGGCTCACAATCTAAAAAAGATGTAGAAGAACACCAGCAAACAGCCACCAGAAAAGACACTGTGCTGGGGTGAAAGTGGGGCAGTTACTCTCCCCCTGCTAAATATAAGAGGAGCACCCACTGAAAAAGTGCCTCCTGCCCAGTTAGCAGGGGATATTTTTCTATGTATTTTCACCAATAGATATTTTTCTATGTATCGTCTGAGGAAATGCTTTTGATTAATTTATTCTTCTATAGCAGAGGTTCTCTAAGTGTGAGGCGTCATCGAAAGCAGCCAGGGGTGTCACATTAGTCTTTTAATTAACACATATTCTTGCTTGCAAGAGAGAGAGAGCAAAAACAAAGACCCGGGAAAAGCTGCCTCTTCACATCGGGTCACTCAAAGTTAATTTCAAAACACTTCAGGTTTGTAGGCAGTTTCCACGTCTTGTTTTTAACCACAGCCTGAGGGAAGCCCTTGCTAGCCGCTAAGTACTCAAGCAAGCTCCTGGAGACAAGACAGCATCCCCTTTCTCTCATTGTAGGTTTGCAGATAAGGTATATTCATTCAGGTTTCATTCAGACATTGCAGGTTTGCAAATAAAGTATTTTCTTTCTGTTGAATGTTTTTAATAAAGCAAACACAAAACAAATGCAAGAAATGCAATTGAAAATGGTGCAGAGCAGGTTCTGCTTTACATACAGTCTGATTTCTATGTTTAGTTTGGTTGATTAATTATTGGGATTTCTCTCCTTCTTCCTTTTGACCCACCTCTAAGTTAGTTCCCCACTCTATTTGCTGGGACAACCCCCCCCCCCCCCGGGAAACTGCCAGGCAGTATAAGAATCTGTTTTTCATCTTGCAAAGATGCTACCAAAAGGAGCTAGCTTTCTCTCTCTTTCTCTCTCGTGCAACTGGGGTGGGGCATGACCAATGCTTCCCTCCCATGCTTTGATGTTTCTCTTGCCATGAATAGGACTAACACAGACAACATCAGTGCCCTCTACCCAGGCCTGCCAATGGAGGGAGGGCAGCATCCCAACCCCACCCTGCGCACTCCTGGCTTAGCTGCTGCTCAGCATAAGCATGGAAAATCCACTTTAGGGCTCGTTTTGGGAATATACACATACATATACACATACATATAAGAAAGGGTGCCTCTGAGCATGTAAAGAGTGCCTGTTTCTTCCATGCACTGTAAAGGGGAGTCACAGCTAACGGCGAGGGAGGTCAAGGGAGCCGCGAGTCAAAAAAGTTTGGGAACCACTGTTCTATAGGGAAGCAATGGCGAGAAAGTATGCCTTTTTCTCTTGCTTGTGGTCTTCCCAGAGGCAGCTAGTGAGCCACTGAGAAGCAGAATGCTGAACTAGATGGGCCTTTGGTCTGATCCAGCAGGGTATTTATTATATTCTTATGTATATGGAAGTGGATCCTAAAATGGTAGAGAATTAACATTGGAATAACTGTGACGTGTTCTTTCTTCACTCTGAATGAAGCGTATCCTTGCACAGGTTGTCCCTCCTACTTACTCCTTGATAGACAGAGCCATGTGATGTTGAAAGTCAGGTTGAAAAGGATTCAGAGAATCTTTCTGACGGGAACATATGTTACATGCATAAGATCCCACATTTAGTCCCTGGAATATGTAGCTGAAAGAGCTACTAGCAGTTAGAGTAGATAGTACTGGCCTAAATGGACAAAGAGCCTGAGAGCCCAATCCTAACCTTTACACCTCCCGCCGATGCAGTGGTGCCAAAATCAGCCGATGCATCCTGTACGGGGGGATGGGATGGGACTGGGAGGCTTCCGCAGGGAGAGGGATGCTTAATCCACTTACTTCTGCATAAGCCTCATGGCCCGCAATGGGTCTCCTCAGACCTATGCTAGCAATTTAGCTAGCGTAAATCTGAGGAGAGAAAAGGGGTGGGGATGCTGCAGGGAAGGGGATAGGATCCAGTGCGGGCCTTCCGCAATGGATTTATTTATTTTTATTTTATTTACAGTATTTTTACCCCGCCTTTCTCCCCAAAGGGATCCAAGGCAGCTTACAACAAAAAGAAAATACAGTGCAAAAAGTATAATACAAAAATAGTTACATTTTAAAACAGTAAAAACAATTAATGAAAATTAATAAAAACAGTATCTAAAAATCAGTTTAAAAAGATTACAATTAAAACAAGAACATAAAAACAGCAGCACCCCACCTGTACCAGCAGGATGTTAAAAAGGCAAGGGCTCAGAAGGCTTCTTTGAACAAGAAGGTTTTTAGGCCTCGCCAGAAAGTGTCCAAGGAGGGAGCAGTTTGTAAGTCAAAAGGAAGGGAATTCCATAAAGATGGTGCCACTACTGAGAAGGCCCTATTTCTGGCCGCCGCCCCTTGCACCTCCCTGGGTGACGGTATCCGCAAGAGGGCCTTCTCTGATGACCTAAGGAGACAGGCTGGACTATATAGAAGTAGGCGGTCTCTCAAATATCCTGGCCCCAAGCCGTATAGGGCTTTAAAGGTCAAAACCAGCACTTTGAATTGGGTCCGGAAACAAATCAGCAGCCAGTGCAGCCGTCGGAGGAGCGGCCTGACAGAGTCGAACCACCTACCTCCAGTGACTACACAGGCCGCCGCATTCTGCACTAATTGCAGTTTCCAAACGGTCTTCAAGGGCAGCCCCACGTACAGCGCGTTACAACAATCTAATCACGATGTCACCATGGCATGGATCACCGTAGTCAGGTCTGCACGATCCAAGTACGGTCGCAGCTGGCGCACCAGCCGAAGCTGGGCAAAGGCCCCCCTGGCCACAGCCGCCACCTGGGAATCCAGGAGCAGCTGCGGATCCAGGCAGACCCCCAAGCTGCGGACCTGCTCCTTCAGAGGGAGTGCAACCCCATTCAGAGCAGGGCGATACTCTAGTACCTGCATTGTGGATTTCCGGACCAGGAGAACCTCTGTCTTGTCCGGATTTAATTTCAGCTTATTAGCCCTCATTCAGGTCCCAACTGCCTCCAGGCAGCACTCCAGAACCTCAACAGTCACCCTGGAATCAGGTGGAAAGGAGAGATAGAGCTGGGTATCATCAGCATATTGATAGCACCCAACTCCAAATCCCCAGATGACCTCTCCCAGCGGTTTCATGTAGATGTTAAATACCATGGGGGACAAGATGGAACCATGTGGCACCCCACACCTCAAGGGCCAGGATGCCGAACAGGCATCCCCCAGCACTACCATCTGGGACCTATCTGCAAGTAGGAGAGGAACCACCGCAAAACGGTGCCCCCGACCCTCAACTCAGCCAGTCGGTCCAGAAGGACACCATGGTCGATAGTGTCAAAAGCCGCTAAGAGGTCCAGCAGAACCAACAGGGACGCACTCCCCCTGTCCAGTCATCGGCGTAGATCATCCACCAAGGCGACCAAGGCTGTTTCCGTCCCAAAGCCCAGCCTGAAGACAAATTGAAAGGGATCTAGATAATCCACTTCATCCAGGACCCTCTGGAGTTGAGACGCTACCACCCGCTCAATTACCTTGCCCAAGAACGGGAGGTTTGAAACTGGCCGGTAGTTGTCCATTATTGTGGAATCAAGGGAGGGCTTCTTCAGAAGGGGTCGAACCACCGCCCGCCTCAAAGCGAGCGGCAGCACCCCCTCCACCAAAGAAGAGTTGACCACTCTCCCCGTCCACTCGGCCAGCCCCTCCCGGGCAGATCTGATTAGCCAAGCAGGGCAAGGGTCAAGCAGGCAGGCAGTCGGCCTCACACTCCAAAGGAGCCTGTCCACATCTTCAGGCTGTACAAGCTGAAAAGAGTCCCACAACACTGGACAAGCAGATGCCAAGGGGACATCCTCAGATATTGTCAATGAGGCATCCAAGTCATAGCGAATACAATCGATTTATCTGCGAAATGTTTAGCAAACATGTCACAGCGGGCCACTGTGTGTTTCTCCTGATCTATTGGAGGGGCCTGATGGAGTAGGCCTCGTACCACACGGTACAGCTCCGCTGGACGATTGCCTGCAGATGCAATGGTAGCAGAGAAGAAATTTCTCTTTGCTGCCATCACCGCCATGGAGTAGGGTCCAGAGTAATGGACCCTACTCTGTGTCCGGTTGGACTCGGCACGAGTTTTCCGCCACCATCGCTCAAGATATCTACCCCGTCGCTTCATCGTTTGCAGCTCCTCAGTAAACCAAGGAGCTGCGGCGTGGCAAAGGTCGCTCAGGAGCGATCTCATCCACTGCCCTGGCCATTTCCCCATTCCAGAGGTCAACCAGGGCCTCAGACGAGTCAGCAGTCTTGGCAGTGGGAACGTCCCCCAGAGCCCTCAGGAAAACTTCTGGATCCATCAGCCTCCGGGGGCGGACCATAGAATGCAGTCCCCTGCCTTTGCGGAGGAAGGATCCTCCCCCTCCCTCAGCCTCCCTTTACAACAGTCAAAGGCCTGCTTTACAACAATCAGTACCAGTGCGATAGGCGTGCCGCCATCAGGTGGCACGCTTAGGATTGGGCCGTGATTCAGTACAAAGCAGGATAAAGGTTTGAGGTCTACTTTATGTTTATGTGCCCACAACTGATTTTTTTTTTACAGCTCCTTTTTGAAAGAAGCCTCACTTTACAGTTTTCTTTTTAAATATCTCACCTTCAGTCAAGGAGCTCATGGGGTTTACATAGTTCTTCCCCCCAATTTTATTTGCATAATAACCCCATGGGATAAGTTAGACAGAGACAGTTACTAGCCGAAGGTCACCCAGTGAGCTTCATGACTGAGTGGGACTATGAGCACAGGTCACCCCAGTACATAGAAAAATAAGTTTTAAAAACGGATCCCTATCCCTAAAGAACTCAGAAGCCAATGCATATCTACACAGAAGTGCCATTGAGCTCAACAATACTTATAGGATTGCAGTCCCAGTCTGCCACTCTAACCACTATACCATATTGTCTCTTAAATTGCCATGTGTTTATATGAAGATATGCAAGAGACCCAACATTTCTAACCAAGACAGACAGGAGCATTCTTTGCACTCACTCTGCTTTTCGTGCGTTCCAGCTGCTCCCGCTGCTCTCCAAGTTCTTCAATTATTTCAGTACCAATTTGATCTGTCTCTGCAGCAATCTGGTGTGAACGCTCAATACTTTGAGTGGCTCGGTTTAAGCTTTCTGTTCCTTGAAGCAGCAACACCCTCTGAGATTGTGCTCGAGTCTAAGAGAGACAATTAAGAGTAGACCACCTTAAAAAGTGGAGAAAATACTACACCTCCAGATAACTGCCCAAACTGGTGACAGTCTCCACTTTATAGAAACATTTGACAATTGTAAAGTATAAAAGTGTCAAGGTACCTGCTTGTGTGACATTTTACTACAGCCCAAAATGAGTGCATACTATTCCTGAGGGAAAACATCTACATAAGCTGTAAAAAGAAGTGGCTGAAAAGAAGCACCTTTTCCAGATGACAACAATCTGACTTTGAGTTAATAAAAGGAAGCATTTTCCAGGTTGTTCTGGTCATTTTAAAGAACAAGAGAACAAGGGGTTGTCCTAACGTTTCTCTCCTAAACCATGAAGAGCATTATCAAAGGTGCAGCAACTTGCTGTCTGTTCTAGATCTTCTTAGCACACGTTAACAGTTGGAAGATTAACTGTTTGCCTTTGCCAGGTTCCTTAAAGTCATACCGCCATTTTAATAACCAGTCCCATAGCTACAAAGATTTTTCAGAGATAAAATGGGGCAGCAAAACACAACAACCCTCCCTCGTGCAGCCGATCGCTGAGAACTTAAACAGCCACGCACTGTGAAAACTACTTAGTGAGGTGCTAAATTATCTGCAATATTAAAGCCATCTTTCTCTCTGTTTCCTGTTGATCTGTGATCTGACAAAAGTGAGATACCTTTTGATGACTGGAGGCCAACTATGGCTAATCTCTACAGATTCCCCTTTCCTATTTACTGCATGTGGGATGTTTTATTATTTCAATTGCTTCCCTGTTCAGACGGGAACGATATTGTTTGATTTTAACTATAACTTGGGTGCGCTCAAAGTTAATCTGGTGTCCAGTTTTTAATGCATGGTCCACAATAGCTTCTTGTTCCTGAGAGGAACAAGAAGAACTAAGAGTAGACAGCAAGTTGCTGCACTTTTGATAATGCTCCTCATGGTTTAGGAGCGAAACGTTAGAACAACCCCTTGTTCTTAACTTAATAAAACAACCAAAACAACCTGGGAAATGCCTCCTTTTATTAACTCAAAGAAATGTACTGGTCCCGAAAACCTCAGAACATAAGCAATCTGACTGTTTCAAGCCATACGACATCTCATGCAGAAGGGGGGCAGCGTCGGGGGGGGGGGACCCAGAGCAGCGTCCCGTCGGGTCGCCCCCCCAAATCGCAACGCGGATTCTTATAGGGGTTATGTGTGGGAGGGGGGTCATTAGGGTGACGCGCATGCCACGCCCTGAGGCCACGCGCGCCCTAGTGACGCCACTGGCAGGAGTTAGAGTTTAAAGTCAATGAACTGCATAAGCAGCTGATGGGATGTGCCATCCTTCCCCAGATAAACCAATCCTATCCATAAGAGATATCCCAGGACCTTGAGGAGTGAGAACTTGGAGGACATTTTTCCTAAAGCCTTTTCCTTTAAGAACTGCTGATCTTTAGTATCATCTCTATGTCAAGTGAACCATCACCATTTCCTGACAGAGATGAAAGAAAATAAATCTTTCACTTTTAATTCTAATTCTGTCCTAGGCATGTCAGAAGTCTAAAATAATATATGGCATAACTCCAATGGAAGTATTTCAGCTTGAGTGTCAGTTAAATTATTCTCCATTTATGAAAAACAGTCCATTTTAGGACTCTAAAAAAGAGCACTTTCACTGAAGTTTGACAGTATACAAATGTATTTAAATTTAAAAAATTGAGAATATTAATAATCAATTGCCATCCCTATTTAATTTGCATTCTGCAGTATTGGGGTAGCATCCTGACTGGTGCTTCTGCCATCAGAAGCCCACTCTGTGAATGAAAGCTCCCTCTGTGAACAGAAGAAGTGTTCTGCTCACCCAAGAAGTCCTTGCATGAATGGAAATTTTTTTCCATTCATGGAGGGAGGTTCTAATGGTGGAAACACTAGTCAGGATACTGCCCTTGAACTTTTCGAAGATCATATATAATTGGTATGCCTTCTTGCAATGTTACCATCAATATAATTCCTACATTATATAAAAAGCTCATATCTATGCTAAAAGGACATAAAGATAGCAAAAACCAGAAAGGGTTTGCCACCCATAACAACAACAACAACAATTAAAAAGCCCTTAAATGCAGTGAATGTACCGTATTTATCGGCATATAATACGCACCGGCGTATAAGACGCACCTTCCTTTTGGCCCTGGGTTTCAAGAAAAAACATTTAAAGCATTTTTGGGCCACTTGGCCACTTACCGCTTGGCTGCTTAATTAGCTAATTTACATACACTGCACAAAAATACCAGGATCTCTTTTAAAACACACAGCAATAAGACACATGAACAAAATGCACCAGAACATAAATCCCAAGTACAAAACCCCCAGACTCAACTCTTTTCCCCCACTCCACCCATGCAGTTTCCAAAGTAAAAAACATAAAAGTACAAAAAAAACCAGACTCAACTCTTACCACCTTACCACCCCCAGACTCAACTCTTAAACAACATAAATCCCAAATACAAAACCCCCAGACTCAACTCTTACCAACTCTTAAACAACATAAATCCCAAATACAAAAACCCCAGACTCAACTCTTACCACCTTACCACCCCCAGACTCAACTCTTACCAACTCTTAAACAACATAAATCCCAAATACAAAAACCCCAGACTCAACTCTTACCAACTCTTAAACAACATAAATCCCAAATACAAAAACCCCAGACTCAACTCTTACCAACTCTTAAACAACATAAATCCCAAATACAAAAACCCCAGACTCAACTCTTACCACCTTACCACCCCCAGACTCAACTCTTACCAACTCTTAAACAACATAAATCCCAAATACAAAAACCCCAGACTCAACTCTTTTCCCCCACCCCACCTAACCTATGCACAGTTTCCAAAGCCTCCCAACTAGGCCCAGTTCAGAAGCTCACCCAAGCTGCATTCATTCAGCATCCAGGAAAGCTGGGAAGACTAGGCCCTCTGCAGCTCAGCTGAACTGAACTGAGCACAGCGCCCTCTCTGCTGGCTGCTGAGAAGCTCAACTCATGCACGTGCATAAATTAAACCCGACAAACAGCTGTAGATCGGATAGATTAGTCAGGGAAGAAAGCACAAGGGAGCTCTCCGGCTACGGAGCCCCAAAATGCTTTAAAACAGGGGGGAGGGATTTTTAGTATTGGTGTATAAGACGCACCCTACTATTTTGGGTAACAAATTTAGACAAAAAAGTGCGTCTTATACGCCAATAAATACGGTACTTAGTACTCACACTCTGCTCATTTTCTGTAGAGAAGATTCCAAGTTTTGGATCTCCATATCCCCCTGGAACCACTCCTAAATCTGTACATTTCATTTTCCTCTGGAATGTGGCAAGGTCTCTTCTGTAAGTTCGAATTTTGGCCATCATCTGGTTGTGGAAGGACACTGGAGCATATTTCAGTTCTTCTTCCATTTCTTGTAGCTTTAAGTAAAGAAGAAAAAAAGCCAAAATCCTTGCTGCATGTGTGCCTTAAGTATGTCAGTCAAGTCTGAAGATAGTCAATTTGCCAGGAGTCAATTTGCCAAGTGATATACTACTGCTGTGAAAACTTTATCCCCTACCCCAGATCTCTCAATGGAGGTACATAATATGACCATTTTTATTATTAATATGGGCTGTACAGCTATTCAATAAGTTATTATAATCTCTGCTTTCCTAAAGAGATGGAAGACTCCTGGAATAGAAACAAAAACAAACAGAAGAAAAGGCTTCCTGACATATTTTCTATTATTTGCATGACAACACTAAAAACTAGTGATTTTTTTTGCAGATACTGTATACCCGTATTGTCCCGAGTATAAGACGCACCTGATTATAAGACGCACCCTTAAAGTTTGGTGCTATTAAAAATTTTTAATTAAATCACTGGCATTAAATTTATGCCAGTGATTTAACGAACAGTGCAATCATGTGCATGTCTACTCAGAAGCATGTCCCACTGTTCTCAATGGAGCTTACTCTCAGGAAAGTGTGCACAGGATTGCAGCCTAAACCATTGATTGCCTGGGGAGGGGGTTGAAAGTGTATGTGATCTTGCTTTACAAAAGGATACAAAACCCAGCAGACCAGAGAACGAAAATTAACAACTGATTACAGCCTGGAAAGGGGAGAGGTATGTGTGCTCTTGTTTTAACAAAGAAAAAGGACATACCATAAGCCCTGCAGGGCAGAGAAGGAGCCCACTGTATCTCTGCCATTATCGCCACTAAAAAACAAACAAACACGTGCTCCAAAATCTCCTCTTAGCCTCCCTGTTTCTTCCAGCAATGTCCCACGCCATTCAAAGGCCCTCACTGCACAGCTTAGCAGCAGCAGTGAGTATTTTGCTGCCCTTTCTCTGCTGAGCCTGGGGGAGGGGCGGCTGCAAACCCGAATTGCAACAGCCTGATTATAAGATGCACCCCTAGTTTAAAAACTTAAATTAGGAGAAAAAAAGTGAGTCTTATACTCAGACCAATACGGTATATTTTTTGCAGATATCTATTTTACACCCATAGAAAAGTACCTGAGGAGATGTAGAGAACTCCTGTACAAGACAACAGAACGACGGAACAAGCTGGCGACGGAACAAGCATTCCGTCGCTGGAAGCAGTCGCGAACGTGCCATAAAGCAGGTCCACGACTACTCTGGAGCAAGGGAGGCCGGTGCAGAGGCCTCCTTCCCTCGCTCTGTCGCCGGAACACCCGAGCGGCTGCCGGAGAAGGTAGGTAAGGATCCGGCGGGGGCGTTTCGGCGGGCGAGGGAGGGGGGCCATTGGCCTAGCCGGCCTGGGAGGGAGTAGGGGATGGTGGCGGCCATATCCCCATTCCCGCCAGGCTGGCTAGGCCATTACACGGCCTCCTCTACTTCTGCCAGCTATTTAGCTGGCGAAAATCCGAGGAGGCCAATAGGGACGAGCGTCCCCTTCCACGAGTAGACCTCCGGCCCAGTAGCAGAACGGCTGCCGGGGCTCAGGATCTGGCGGGCAGCCATGGGCCGCCGGCTGGATTCTTACAGAGGATTGCGCTGCCCAAGTAGTGCCATGTATCTATGAGACTTGAGTTTTACTTTTCATAAACAGCATTTCCCTGTGCTGCATGGCAACATTCTTTTAAACTAAGGGGAGTTTCAAGACTAGCTTGTGATATGGCATGGGTACCTGCTGTTTAAATCTCAAAAATTCTACTGGGCTAGCACATGCTGGTTAGGTTTGATAGCTCTTCAGCTAGAGCAGCAGTAATCAGGCCTGTAGTGGGTCATTCCATGTGAAATCAACCAATGAAAAATCCTTGACGTCACGGAATTTGCTCATTTTTGGTACATTTGTACCTTACCATGAGATGTTTAAAAAAATTTTTTAGATTTTTTTGTCCATCTGTTTTTGAGATATTGAATGTTCAAAACTGCCAAAAAATGCCAAAATTCACTTGTCACTATACCTTCAAACGCCAGTTACAGGATAACAATGAACGCTACAGACATGGGACAGGTGTCGTTTTAAAGCTTATGAATAGGGCTTTCATTTGATATACTACATGACAAAATTGTAAATTTTCAAGAAATTCAAAAATATTCAAATATTAATTTTGAAATTTTGGAAAATTGAACTTTTTTAAAATTTTCAAAAAAATCACACTTAAAGGTATATGTCTTGTAGTCAATCATTCAAAATTTCAAGATGGTATCTCAATGGTATCATACAAAAATTAAATTTTCTTGTTGGCAGTGACTAGGAATTAAACCCCTCAAGTCCATTTTTCTACAGTTTACATTGATAAAATGATGTGGTAAACTGAAATGAATCTAAAAATTTATAACATGACTTATAGAGATAGATTTATAGAGAATGAATTCACTTTCTATTCTTTTACAGGATCAGCTTTTTGGTAAAACTATCAAAATCATGAGCTTTTTACTTCTGTTCGTAGTTTTAAATTTTTCCTGTAGTTGCTGAATAATTTCTGAATCAGCACAGTGACATTTTTCCTCATCTAAATCATCTTCAGAAGTAAAAAAATAATTCTTGACTCACCAAGGGAGGTCAAAGAGGCATTTAAGTGGCTTAAAGCTGTATCAGGGTCCAAATACTCAGACTCCTTTATATGACTAAGACCAGGAATCCCATAATTCTCAGGAGGAATTTCCTTTTCAAGTATATTGTTTTCCATCTGACAAGGCTTCTATTCATGTGTGGTTTGATTTCATTATTTAGTGAAACCATCCGATCAGTTACATTCCTCAAGTCTACTTATCAAAAAAAGTCTTATAAAACTTATATATACTTATAAAAAGTCTACTTTTTAAAAATGGGCTGCAACAGTTTTTTGACCGCTTATTCTACTCCATATTTCAAATCATGTAATTATCAAACAGTTAATGAATTAAACTTAATAAAGACTAATAAAGCAGCTTCACAACAAAAATGTCCTAGAAAGCTTCACTAAAAACACACTGTCCAAACCCACTTAAATGCCTCTTTGACCTCCCTTGGTGAGTCTCCGGTGTGCAAGAAGAAAGTATCTAAAGTGCAAAGAAAAGATGGGGAAGATTAAAAGGACCTACAAAGAATTATTATTTTTTTACTTCTGAAGATGATTTAGATGAGGAAAAATGTCACTGTGCTGATTCAGAAATTATTCAGCAACTAAAGGAAAAATTTAAAACTACGAACAGAAGTAAAAAGCTCATGATTTTGATAGTTTAATTTTTTTTAAAAAGTTCGATTTTCCAAAATTTCAAAATATTATTTGAATATTTTTGAATTTCTTGAAAATTTACAAGTTTGTCATGTAGTATATCAAATGAAAGCCCTATTCATAAGCTTTAAAATGACACCTGTCCCATGTCTGTAGCATTCCTTGTTATCCTGTAACTGGCGTTTGAAAGTATGGTGACAAGTGAATTTTGGCATTTTTTGGCAGTTTTGAACATTCAATATCTCAAAAACGGATGGACAAAAAAATCTGAAAAAAATAATTTTTAAACATCTCATGGTAAGGTACAAATGTACCAAAAATGAGCAAAATCCGTGACATCAAGTTCCAAAATGTATTTTTTTATTGGTTGATTTGACATGGAATGACCCTAATCAGTACTCATTTTGTTTTGGCTTGGCACACTGCTAAATACAACAGAGCAGAACAAAGGAAAGCAGAGACAAAGTGTTTTTAAAATGGATTTTTCTAATCAGTGCTAAACAGTTGAGTAGAGCAAACCCTTACTCCAAGTATTCTGTTCATTCTAAACTGAACTAAAGAGGTTTCACATCTGCTGGGGCATTAAGAGTTGTTTTCCTCTAATCATAATTCACATCCTTACTGTTTCATTTGCTTCTTTTTGTTTTTCATCAAATTCTCGAATTAGTTTCTTCTTCTCCTCTGGAAGACATAATAGATAAATTTTCATCAAAGAAAGAAACTAACACATCAGTTCAGCAGCATGGAAGGCACTTTCAGGGTAAATTCACACAATAAAGCATATACATTTTTCTTAGATAACCTGTAAGTATCATTTTAGGGCTTGGCTTTATGAAAATTGTTTTTACAATCAGGCCATATTAACTGTTCATGTGAAACCAGTCTCAGTAATTTTATTTCAAAAAGGATTGCAATTAAAAAAATATTATTTAAACAAGAGCTAACTCATACACTCATCCACTGTAGAGATCCAGCCTGCGGCCAAGGGCCGCCTGCTGGATCCTATCCCAGTTCCGGGTCACGCTGCTGCGGCCCGGAGGTCTACTCGGGGAAGGGGACGTTTGTCCCCTTCCCACGGTGTAAACCGGGGAAGGCCTAATCGGCCTCCTCGGATTTCCGCCAGCTAAATAGCTAACAGAAGTAGGAGGAGGCATGGTATGCACTCTCCCCTTCCTTAAAAGGGGAAGGATTGCATGCACTGTGTATAAAACATTGCCTTGTCACATGCAATGTTCCCTGTATTTTTTATACTGAGTGCACAGAGCTGTACAAGTGGCTGTGCAGGGGCAGCTCCAGAGCACTTGGCGATGATGTCTTTTGTCAAGCTCTGCAGTGCCCTGAGAGAAGCTGTGCGGGGCTCCAATTTAAGCTGCATGGCCACATGTTTCCTCATACATACAGTTGAGGAACACTTGTGTGTGCTCTGCTTCTCCCACCATGAGCATAGGATCCAAGTATGTGAACTGACCCTTAGAAGACCTACGGTAGGTACTTTGAAACACTTAGTGGGTCTTAAAAAATTACCTAAATCATTTTTTTTTGGCAACACATTTTCAGAATTTCTCTCATCTATTCTATCCTGGATTTGGTAGGAAAGAAATTCATTTGACCACTCACAACCCGCTACAGAGGAGATGCCAAACCTCAGATAACAAGGTTAGCGCAAAACTGGAAAAGTTTGAAAACAGTTTGATTAAAGTGGCCATTGAGATAGTAATGCAGTAATGAAGATTTGTAGTTTATTTCTTCCAATGAAACTCATACATCCAAAGCCAAACATTTCAAAATGAAAGATTTTGAAGGTGCAGGAGTCACTGTGGATACTGTGGGAATGTAATGTTGCACTATGCTGCTGTCTCTTGGAACCATAGAGTAGAACATAAGCACGTTGCAACAACAGATCCATAGCATGGTCAGATAAGCACCAGAAAGCAGATATGTGTACAGCACAGTGTACTGTTGTGGCACATGGCATCAAAATATAATAATTTTGAACACGATTTTAAATTTTTTATAGATCGGAGATGCTTTTCTGAAACTATTGGACTGGATTTCTGACTAGGTTTGACCGCCAGATAGCGCCTCTGCTTCTCACACAATCAAACCCTACTTTGACACATTCAGGCGGCCCCCGCTCCTGGTTTCCATCCTCCTAAAAAAACCACTTTAAGCTCAACCTCTCTCTGTGGCCCCTGCGCCTGAGCTTTTCACGACGATACGCAGCAAAGAGCAAGCAAGCTGTCCCCATCTCTTTAATTTCCAGGTGGGAAAAGTTGCTTTTTTTTGTCGGGGCAAACTGGGAGCAGGGCAGGGCCCTTGTTAAGGGGGGAGGCAGGCAAACAGCAACTCCCGGGTCCTGGAGCCGCGCCCAATAGGACGGCGGCGGAGCTTACGGGATCAGGGTTGTCGGTAGATCAGGGGAAGGTTGAAAGTTCATCATTTTCCTCACAGGCAGCCCGCGGAAACTCCCCCTTCGGGCTGCAACAGCAGGAGTGCCCGATTAGTCCCTCACACGAGACGTCCACAAGAACGATGGCCAGCTCCGGACCCCCTACATACCAACGGCCGAGCTCCCGCGCAGCCTTTCCGGGGCGCCCCGGAGTTCCCCATGCAGACCGCGGAAGATTTCGTGCAGCCGCTCCAGGTGCTCCGAAGAGCCGGAGCCACGATCCACCATGACGCCAACAGGCTTCCGCAGTCTGGGGCCAGACAGGTTACTGAGGCCTAGGAGGAGCCGCCGCCGCCATCCCCTCACAGGCACTTCCGGGACGTGAAACCATCGCCCCGACCCGGCTCCTGCCAGTTCCCCGCCATCAGGGAGCCTAAAAACGACGTTCCCACTACTTCAGTTGCACAGCGCCGCTCTGGTTCTGGCGGGGAAGTCAATTTCCATAGAAGAAAGAATTTTAAAACACTGTTTATGTCTGTGGCGCTTTCTTTCTATTACCCTCCTGTTTGAAAAAGGAGAGATGATGGGATGGGGATGACGGTTGCAATCATTCATGAATCATCCTGTGTCAAGAATGCTTTTTATCAGCTTTGGCTGACGACTCGCCCTACTTTCAGTTGTCAAGGGTGGGGGGGGGGAGGAGGCTATGGTGCTGCCAGTGTCGCACACGTGAGGAACATGTGAGTGTTGTAGGTTGTTTGTGTAAAGTGCCCTTTAGTTCCCATCACCAGTGTTCCACTTCGTGTGCTTTATGCGTGATATGAGGCCAGAGAGAGTATAGCCCCGCCCCATCCACCATCCTATCACCCGAGTTATGGTCTCCGACGTGGCTGGGGCTAAAGGACTGGGGTAGAAGTGCTATGATTGGCTGCAGAATTTAGTCTGCATTTGATGCTCTGACATGTGGACGTGGTTGGGGGAGTTGGGAGGTTTTGGATTTTTTTTTGTATTTGATTTCTCTGGATACATTTAGATTTGCATCATCTCAGATGTCTGCACAACATTATGCTAACATGTAACATCAGTGTCATCTGGAAACGGTATGGAAGGATATGATATGTCTGCTCCTCCTTGTCCCTTCCACAATGGGGCAGAGTTGTGGTGTTGTGCTGGTGTCAAAGTGAAGTTGTGGTGTAGCATTGTCAAGACAAAAATTTACTGGCATCCAAGGGCTTGTGCTATTTCCTTTGCTGCTCAGATACGTTTTGAGTGGAGACCTGTACTTAAAAAAATCCTTCTGAAGATGTAGTTATTAATAGAATATTTGAATACTTTTTTATTAACTGTCATTAGTTATGGTAATCACAATGACTGTGTGGTTGGAACATACTTACACTGCCCTGAGTTCCTTCTAGGAAATGCGGGGTGGAAATGCAATAAAGAGCCCAATCCTATGCATGTCTAATCAGAAGTAAGTCCCATTATAGTCCATGGGGGTTACTCCCAGATACGTGTGCATAAGATTTTAGCCTAAAAAACAATAGGGCTGCAATCCTATGCACATTTACCTAGAAGTAAGTTCCATTGTACTCAGGGAGACTTACTTCTGAGTAGATATGCCTAGGGTTACACTGTAAGTTGATCTCTCAGCCATACCTCTGCAATATTAACTGCGGACTATTATTATTGTTACTCTGTCATCCAACCATGTGTAGTACATGATGCTTTACAAAGAATGGGAGGATATTGATACAAGAAAGACAACAGGGAAAGGGGAGAGAAATGTAGGCAGGTATAAACGGGAAAGTACATGTGATTTTTTTCTGTTGCAATATTTAAACTAAATTACTGAGTAGAGCTTGGGAACTAGCAGTGCAATCCAACCATGTCTACTGAGAAGTGAACCCCATGGAGTTTTGTTTGTTTGTTTGTTTTAAAAAAATTATACCCCGCCTTATGCCAAGACAAATGCCCAAGGCGACTTCCAACAAAAGTTAAAATACATAATTTAAAAACAATACATAAAATAAATGAAAAACAATAAAATCCACTGGGGGGTGACAATATGGAGCGGAGAAGCAGCAAAGCAGAACATCTTGAGACACAGGAGTCAGACAACAACCCATCACCCAAACGCCAGACGAAATGTTTTGAGCCCCTGTCGAAAAGTGATGAGGGAAGGGGGTAGTTCTCAAGCCCCCTGGCAAGGAGTTCCACAATTGTGGCATCACAACAGAGAAGGCTCGCCCACATGCTGCCATTCCCCTGCTTGAGACAGAGGTGGCACTCGCAGGAGAGCCCCCTCAGATGATCTAAGAGAGCGGGCCGGAATGTATGGGAGAAGGCGGTCTCTCAGATATCCTGGACCCAAACCGTGAAAGGCTTTAAAGGTCATTACCAGCACCTTGAATTGGGCTCGGAAACGAATGAGCAGCTAGTGCAGCCGCTGAAGCAGCGGTTCAACAGAGTCAAATCGCCTAGCTCCAGTGACCACCGGGGCTGCCGCATTCTGCACTACCGGTAGTTGCAGCTTCCGAACCGTTTTCAAGGGCAGCCCCATGTAGAGCGCATTACAGTAATCCAGTCTTGAAGTCACTAAAGCATGGACCACCATGGTCAGGTCTGATCGACTCAAGTATGGCCGCAGCTGGCGCACCAGCTGAAGCTGGGCAAATGCACCCCTTGCCGCAGCTGCCACCTGGCTTTCCAGGGAGAGCTGTGAATCCAGAAGTACTCCCAAACTGCGCACCCGTTCCTGCAGGGGGAGTGCAACCCCATTCAGAGTGGGCAGATTACTCAGTACTTGCATCGAGGCTTTCCTGACCAGTAGGACCTCTGTCTTTTCTGGATTCATTCTCAACCTGTTAGCCCTCATTCAGACCCCAGCCGCTTCCAGGCAGTGCTCCAGGACTTCCACAGCCTCCCCGGAACGAGATGGCAAGGAGAGATAGAGCTGGGTGTCATTGGTATATTGGTGACACCTGAGTCCAAATCCCTGGATGATCTCCCCCAACGGTTTCATGTAGATGTTAAAGAGCATGGGAGACAGAATAGAACCCTGTGGCACCCCACACTGTAAAGGGCAGGGTGCCGAACAGACGTCTCTCAGCATCACCATCTGGGACCTGTCAGCCAAGTAGGAATGGAACCACTGCAAAGCACTGCAGTGCCCCCAAGTCCCAACTCAGCCAGCCGACCCAGAAGGATACTATGGTCAGGCTGATGGTATCGAAAGCCGCTGAGAGGTCCAAAAAGACCAGTAGGGATGCACTCCCCCTGTCTAGTCCTCAGCGAAGATCATCCAGCAGGGTGACCAAGGCTGTCTCTGTCCCAAAGCCCAGCCTGAAGCCGGACTGAAAAGGATCCAGATACTCCGTTTCATCTAGTATCCCCTGGAGCTGAGACGACGCCACCCGCTCAATCACCTTACCCAAGAAAGGAAGATTGGAAACTGACTGATAGTTATTTAAATTGGAGGAATCCAGAGATGTTTTTTTCAGGAGGGGGCACACAATTGCGGTCTTCAAGATGCTAGGCATCACTCCCTCCTGCAAAGATGAATTCACAATGGGTTCCACCCAATCGGCCAGTCAGACCAACCTGTGCAAATCATACTAGCCAAGCTGGGCAAGGGTCAAGCGGGCAGGAAGACGGTCTCAAACTACAGAGGACCCTATCCACATCCTCAGGCTGTATAAGGTGAAAAGAATCTACAATGATGGAATTGACAGATGCCGTAGGGACAACTTCCGGAACTGTTAAACCAGAGTCCAAGTCATGGTGAATCTGAGCGATTTTATTTGCAAAGTGCCGTGCGATCTCATTGCAGCGGTCAGTCGAACACTCCAACTCACTCACTACAGGAGCTGAGTGGAGCAGATCCTGAAAAACTCAAAAGAGCTCTGCTGGTCGGCTGCTCGCAGATGCAATGGTGGCAGAGAAAAATGCCTTCTTCGCTGCCATCACTGCCATGGAGGAGGCCCTGAAATGGGCTCTATTCCTTGTTTGGTCAGATTATTATTAACAGTATTTATTAATAGTATTTATATACCGCTTTTCAACAAAAAGTTCACAAAGTGGTTTACAGACAAAATCAAAATTCATCACAAATTTTCTTCCACCGTTGCTCTAGGCGTCAGCCCAGTCGTTTCATTGCCCACAGCTCCTCAGTAAACCAAGGGTCTGCCTTGGCTCGATGGAAAGGCCGAGGCCATTCGGGAGCGATCTGATCCAAGGCTCTAGCTGCCTCCCCATACCACAGGGCAGCCAGAGCATCAGATGAATCACTGACCCGGAAAGCTTGGAATTCCCCCAGAGCCCTCAGGAAACCATCCGGATCCATCAGTCTCCAAGGGCGGACCATACAATTCGGTCTCCCAGCTCTGCGGGGGTGATTAAACATTGCCAGTCTAAAGCTCACCAGATAGTGATCCGTCCAAGACAGAGGAGTGATCTTAATCTCCTCCATGGGCAGATCACCACCCCCATACCCACCAGTGAACACCAAGTCCAATGTGTGTCCCGCACCATGTGTTGGGGCCATGATTCACTGAGACAGGCCCATGGTCACCATGGCGGCCATGAAGTTCTGAGCCGCCACTGTCTCAGGGGCCTTGGCATGAACATTGAAGTCCCCCAGCACTAACAGGCATGGGGACTCCAATGCCACTGCTGAGATCACCTTGGTCAGCTCAGGTAGGGAAACTGATGGGCAACAAGGTAGATGGTACACCAGCAGCATCCCAATCCTGTCTTGCCCCTGTAGCATGATGTGGAGACACTCAAGCCCAGCACACTGTGGGACAGGGTGTCCGGTGAGGGAGATGTAGTCCCGATAGACCACAGCAACACTACCGCCTCACCCCTGTAGCTGTGGCTGCTGCATTACCCGGTAACCCTGTGGACACAACTGGAAAAGGCTCACACCACCAGCGTTCAATGTGACAAGTGTGTATAGTATTGAAGACTAGGGCAGTGGCGTCGCTTCGGTAGGGGCAGGGCTGTAAGTAACGCTCCGTCGTAGTCTCTTTACCGAGCGAGCAGGAGCCAGTCCCCTGCGGAGAAAGCAGCAGGCAGGGTCTCTTGCCTGCTGCTTTCTCCGCACGGGAAAGGTTCCGACAGTGAGGGGGCGGGGCTGCCTCCTGCTCGCTCGGTAAAGAGACTATAACGGAGCGTTACTTACAGCCCCGCCCCTACCGAAGCGATGCCAGTGGACTAGGGCAATGTGCCAAAAGCTTAATAGAACTGGTGGGTTTGAAGGAGGAAACACATTGCACAAGTTGAACTCCATGGGGTTCACTTCTCAGTAGACATGGTTGGATTGCACTCAGAGGCGTTGCTGGAGTGCGGCGGGAAGGGCGGGCCGCCTGGGGGCGACGCACCCAATGGGTGACACGCGTCACACGCAGGCGGTCCGCCCTTCCCACCACGATCCAGCGACGCCTCGGAGGAGGCCTCGGAGTGTCCGCCCTCAGCGGAGCTCCAAGGCCTTCTGAGGGAAGCCCGATGCGACACGTCATATTTAGAAGGTTTAGCGCATGCGCAGAACGTTTGAGGGCAAATCTGCCCTCAGAAACGTACTGCGCATGAGCAAAACCTTCTAAATATGACATCGCATCGGGCTTCCCTCAGAAGGCCTTGGAGCTCCGCCGAGGGCGGACACTCCGAGGCCTCCTCCTGCCCAAGACAGCCGGCCGGAGAGGATGTCTCCGGAGCCGGCTGCAGTGGAGGCTTCGCTGCTGCCGGCTCTAGAGACATCCTCGCCGGCTGGCTGTCGGGCGGCACGGGGGTCATTAGGGAGGCACGCGCCCTAGTGACGCCGCTGATTGCACTGCTAGTTCCCAAGCTCTACTCAGTAATTTAGTTTAAATATTCTAGAACAAAAGCTTTCATGGCCAGCTATTATGCAACAGGACAAAAGTTTTATGGATGAAAAAGCCATATAATTAAAAATCTAAAACATGGAGAACTCCAAGCACACACATATACAATCTTCAAAGGAGCCACCCATAGACAGCAAATGCTAAGAAAATTAAAACAGTGAAAAAGGAGAGTCCGATATTTACAGGAACCAATGTTTCAGCTTCTAATCTGAAGTCATTTTCAAGGTGTAAACAGCAAGGCTGCAAGGATGGTATGAAGACCGATTCAAAGCATTGCATTAAATAGAGTTCCGCTTCAAAAAAGCCAGCTAATTAGGTCATAATTGTCTGTCATAGCCAGTGATCCTGCAAAGAGACACTAATGGTCTGTCATTGTTTGTGATCCTGCAAAGAGACACGTTAACAAGGAAACTCCTTTGTACATCTTGCATTGAAATAGCCAAAGCATTACAGGTGTGCTAACAAGATATATACTTATTGTAAGAACAGGTTTGGAATGTTGCAATAAATATTAAGTTACGCTTAGAACGTGAAACAAAGTAGCACATCAAAAAAAGCCAGTTAAACAGTTTCTGAACGTCTGACATTTCAGCAGTCCTGTGGAAGCCAGAATTAACAAGTGTTATTCTCTATACAGGCCAGCGGGTGGCGCAGCGGGTTAAACCACTGAACCATAAGCTGTTGATCGAAAGGTCGGCAGTTTGATTCCCGCGATGGGGTGAGCGCTCGTTTCTTGGCCAGCTCCTGCCAACCTAGCAGTTCCAAAGCATGTCAATGCGAGTAGATAAATAGGTACCGCTTGCGGGAAGGTAAACAGCGCTCCGTGTTCCAGCTGCATGCTAAGCGCTGCGGCAAGGAGAGCCATGCCGGCCACATGACCACAGAGGCGTCTTCGGACAACGCTGGCTCTTCGGCTTGAAATGGAGATGAGCACCACACCCTAGAGTCGGACACGAGTGGACTTAATTGTCAGGGCATTTACCTTTATTCTCTATACATTTATGTAAAATAGGGAACCACAGCAACCTGTATATAGAGAATAACATTGATCTAAAATTGGTTTTCCAATATGTAGTGTTGAGTGCAAACTACATAGGAGTTTCACCCTAGGGATGCCAACACCTAGTACAACGTTCCTCTGTGCCCGTTCAGAATTTCGGCCAATATAGCGGGTTTCACTTTTTACCAGAAGTTCTGACTGTGCGTCACTCTAGTTCTCTTCTATCTCTTTGTTAAGCAACGCTTTGAGTCCGATCGTATTCAATCCCAGAAGCCCGTGCTCTCCTTTCTAATTTGCCTCGCTCTTTGTGTTTGCGAATTCACTCTAGCCGGAAGAGCCTTCTTGCCAAGAGCAGAATCCGAGGAGTGAGAATGATCGGCTTCTTGGAGATCGTGCTGGCGCTGACTATATTTGTCCCTCTTCTGGTTTTAGTGGCAGCTCCTTACATCAGGTTTGTGATGTGATGAGTTCGACTGGCTAATTACCGTCTTTTAAACCCCTGTAGTATGTGTAGCATTTTACCTGTGCTAAAAAGCTCTTGCAAATACACTGTATAATACTACTACTACTCGTGATGCTGTGTTAACACCTCTTTTCTCCCTAGAGTTTTATCTATTTATTACTATTAATTTTACTTTGTTTCGGTCATCTAAATAGTTATGCTTTTTTGGTGCAGCACCATCAGCACAGTCTGCAGCAGACAAATCGCAGTGAGGGGACTGAACTGAAGTTCATAACTCATAGCTTTTGTGCCTAAGAGATAATGACAAGCAGAAAGTCAACAGATTTAGCTATTGAGATGCAAGCTGCTGCGTGCTGGAATTAGAAGGGGGTGTCAGGGGGAAGATCTTAGCCAGATCCTGAAGAGAGTTGCAAGTTCTCTATTGGCTCCAATTTGAGTAACTTTCTGACAGTACAGTTCAAGTCCCACTGTTTCCAATGGGGTTTACTCCCTAGGAAGTGTGTTAAGAACTGCAGCCTGTTCACAGATTAGTAGGCTCTTGAACTCATCAGAAAATCATGTACCTTTTTATATGATTCCTTAGGTAGGCTGTTTACCCTTTTCTGTGATGTTAACAATTTTGAATTGTGTCAGAATTCTGCAAACCCTAATTTTCGTCTCTGTTCTTCTGAGACCTCCTTGCTATCCATTTCAGCCTCTTTTCTGTCATAGCCATTATAAGGAAAATGCACACTGGAAACATTGGTGAAGGGCATGCATTAGAGAAATCAGTTAAACAAATGTGATAAGCTTAATGATGAGATTATATTTCAGACCATAGTCTACTATTTCTAATTGTACTACTAGCAATGTTCTCTTCAGAACAACTTCATTTGTTTACCCTTTTCTGTGATGTTAACAAGTTCCTTCCTTATACCTTTTTTCCTTACCTCTGTCAACTTATACTATCATTCAAGCCTCAAGATGACAGTTGTGAAAGCTGCTTTAAAATAAACAGGATGGTTCAGTCAAAATGGCTGTTGTTGCCACACCTGCCTCTTTTGTGCTGCTGAGGCATTGCTTTTCTGTAAACAGGGAATTCAAACAACAGTTCCACACATCATTGTGTGTGCAAACCTAAAAGTATAGAGTTGTGGGAAACATTGTGTGTGTTTGTAATTTAGAAAGATTTGTCTGGGATTGTATCTATATGAGGCATGAATGTAAAGCTGATGTGTGTGTTCCCCATATTTTTCACTCTTTTATTTCTCCCTTGTGAAGGAACCACTGGATAGTCCTCTTGGGTGTGTCTAGAGCTGCTCTGATTAGGGATCCCAGCCTTCTTCCTGGACTTTCTCTGACTTTCTTTGTGGAATGATTTGAGTGAGTGGAGTGCCTGTGCCCCAGGGAAGGGTGTGAATGAGGATCATCTAGGTGTGAAGATTTTGTGTATCGTTAATTGTTGGTTCATGTTAAAGAATGTATTTTGCTGACTAAACATGGACTAGTCACACTAGAAAAGTGTGAACTTTACCCCTCTTTGACTTTAGACCAGGGGTTCTCAACCTTTGGAGGCCCGGGTACCCCCTATCAAGGTCCAGTTTTCTGAAGTACCCCCTGCTAATTAACTGCTAATTAATTGGATTAATCAATTAATTAATTAGGTAATTAATCATTAAATAAAAAGTACTAAAACAATTTTAAATGTGAAAAAAATGTCTTATTTAACTGTATGTGTGAGTGAGTGAGTGAGATGCAAGGATCTCTTTTTATTTCTCCAAGTCACACTTCCCCAAATCAGCTCCTCCCTCCCCCACCCCACCAAAGTACATTTTCCAAAGTACAAAAATAATCCCCAAACCAAAATCAGAGAGACAGAAGGGCTCCGAAAATAATTACAATTTAAAATCCATGTTAATTAACACTTAATTAGCTGCTGATGGGGCAGATAAGGGGCAGGGCTTGGCATACCCCCAGCAAGAGGTCCGTGTAACCCTAGGGGTACCACAGGTTGAGAACCCCTGCTTTAGACCAAGAGGAGGACTTGCTAGACCTGTGGCTGGGAACGGCTGAGGTTCCAGGCAATAATGGAGAGAAGCTTCTACAATCTATTCCTCTTGTGAATTCCTAACTTTACAAGTTCGGAGGAAGACGAGGTGAATAAGGACCAATCCAAGATAGGCCCCTGGGAGCCATCTCAAGAGTGTCACTCCTGAAAGTGTGTCATATGTTCTTTGTTTTGAATATTTTTTTCTACAGTATATGGTTTTCTATGTTGAAGAGGTGCACCAGCTCCCAGGAATGCTCTACCGGTTGAATGTTTTCCCATTAGCAATATGTGTTCAGCTGTGACCTAGAGAATGATGCTTGTTTAACTTGAAATATTAACAGACACTTTGGTTTTTGTAGCTCTTGCAAGAGGAAATGTAGCTAACCACAAAGCCTACACTGTACCTGTCAGCTAGCTCAGGAAATGCAGAACAAGGGGAGAAATGAAAGCTAAATGCTTACAGCTTAGGGGAGGGCTGCATCGCCATTGCCCTTCTGGGTTAGTAACAAGGCTACAGCCAATGTAAGGATAGAATGCCTCTTGGACATAGTGTGACACGCTTCCTTGCTTTTTGTAACAGCTTTGTGAACTATAAAAATACATGCACACAATGCCAAGGCGCGCTCTCTGATTTGTGACTCCAAAAGTCCCATTGAGCGACCATGCATATGCCTGAATAAAACAATCTGAATTCTGACACATCGGTTGCTTGCGTGTTTTGGACTCGCCGTCCTACAATGTTTTAAAACATATCAGTCCTTTTGGCTGGGCTGGCCCAGGAGGGGGGCGGGGATATCAGTGGCGCACTCCACCAATATCCTAGGCCCGTTCCCGGGCCTGGCCGGCCTTACATGGCCTCCTCGAATATACACCAGCCCTGGACCTGGCGTATATCTGAGGAGGCCCATAGGGCCCCGGCCGCCCTACACCCCGGGAAGGGGACAAGCGTCCCCTACTCCCATGGTGCTCCTGTGCTGCCCCGGGGCAGCCCAGGAATGGATAGGATGCGGAGGCCGGCCATTTCATTTAGAGAACTAAATTGTTTGTTATTGTCTTATTTTTATCTAATTTTGAACAGATTTTATAATTTTAAACATCACATGTGTTGGGCCTCCAGTCACAGGAACTGTCTATCTGGTATTCAATTTAGATTTTAAGTTTTAACATGTTTTGCCTCGTATTAGTTTAGGTCAGGGGTTCCCAACCTGCGATACTAGTACTGCCAGTGGTACTTCGGTCGACTGCTGGTGGTACTTGGACCACTGGACCACTAGAACCCCACTCTGACGCGGCGTTTTTGGTGATGCGTTTTTGCTCTCAAGAAGCTCCTGCCTTTGGCCGAGCCTTTCAGGAATGCTGAGAAGGGCCATCCCACCTGCCCAGAGCCTCCTCCCTTTGTCTTCTGGCCTCTGAAAACCCAGAAGTAACTGGTGATGATGTTGTTCCGCACACCTGGGCAGGTGTGACCTGTTCAGGCTCGTGGCCTGGGTTTGCGGCCCAGAAGGATGGGACCAATTGTTTGTCTGATCAAGGAGAGTTTTATTGAAAGCCTTGTGCACAAGGGATGCCAGTCCAAACTGACATGCAGCTCAAACAGATACAGCAATTTTCAAAGACAAAACGCTGGCCATGAAAACCTCAATGCAGACATAGCAATATTTATACAGTTTTAGCCCTTGCCTCAGGCCAGCGGGTGGCGCAGTGGGTTAAACCGCTGAACCATGAGCTGTCGATCGTAAGGTCGGCAGTTCGAATCCGCGACGGGGTGAGCTCTCGTTGCTTGGCCAGCTCCTGCCAACCTAGCAGTTCCAAAGCATGTTAATGTGAGTAGATAAATAGGTACCGCTTGCGGGAAGGTAAACAGCGCTCCGTGTTCCAGCCGCATGCTACGCGCTGCGGCAAGGAGAGTCGTCCGGCCGCATGACCATGGAGGCGTCTTTGGACAACGCTGGCTCTTCAGCTATGAAATGGGGATGAGCACCACACCCTAGAGTCAGACACGACTGGACTTAATTGTCAGGGGTCACCTTTACCTAGCACTTGCCTCAGCACTTCCAGAATTTAGGTGCCTTCCACCCATCTTACACTTTCCCACCATTTGAATCCCTTACTTTGGCATATGTTAGCAAAATATTCCGCAAGCTATTAGTTTTAGCAATTCAGTCTTTTCCTGTCTCTGGGGTCACCTGTGGTCAAGGGGCTTCCTGTCGTTGTACTTGCCCAGGGACAGGGCCCTTCTTGCATTTACTGCCACCTGCTAGTTCCTGTAATATGTGCTATGTGTGAGGCAAGTTCCTGTAGTAGGCGCTATACGAATTTATAACACTAAGCAATTCCTTAGGTTACATGTGGTCAGCAAGCCTTCAGCAATTTTGACCTTTTCTTTCTCGCAAAGTGGGGGAATCGTACAGATCCAGGGGTCCTTAGACCCAACAATGTCATCGCCAGTCACTTCAGAAGGTACTCAGAAGGAGAGTGGCACCGGAGGTGGTACTTGCAAGGAAGGGGTTGGGAACCCCTGGTTTAGGTAACTAGAAACCTGTCAGAGAAACAGCGGCATGGAAGCTTTCCCCCTTTTGGTTCAGTCCTGTGCCACTGTGGAATACGCGTGCGGATATCAAAACCAGCTGGGTAGGATCAAATAAGGTCGGCCTTTCGAGAGCATGGCTTGCAAATATTGTGCAAAAAGCCTGAAAAGAATATAAAGCATCTCAGTATCTTGTCTTGATCTTGAATTCATAGTTAGAGAGACAATTAGAAAAGCTACATAGCCTAGAATTGTGGGTACCAAGATTGACAACTGAATTTGACCGATGCCATCTATCTTTCCTTCCTTTTTCTCCAATATTTTGCAGGTTCACATATAGAATATATTAAGATAATGGTCTATGTTACAAGATTTTAACTGCTATTACAAGAGGGACTTGGAACAAAATGGTGCATTTCCCCAACCCTAATGCCCACCTGAAGAATACTATTAAATGCTCAAGCAGGCCAGTTCCCTCTCCCTGCCTCCCCTGGACCACAATATTCTGCAGTTGTGTTTTTTCCAGTTGACACCTTCAACATTCCATGGCTCCTGAGAGCCACTAAGTATGTTCAGTCTGCATCAGTCTTTGTGTGCTTTCTCTGTTTCAGTCTGTATCAGTCTCTGTGTGTTTTCTCTTTTTTTTTTCTTTTTAACATTTACAAACTTATTTATTTCTGCATACCTAGGAAGTCCCTTGGTTTATTTTTTGGTTCCATTTGGTCTCCAACCTGATAGGCACTTGACCACCTTAGTTTGCTATTTGAATAAATTGTTTAGTTTTATCTTGCGTTTTATTTTTATCTTGCGTTATGTAACCTCGGGTACATAAAGGACCAGGCGGCATTTATAAAAGGCAACAAATGCAAAATAAAACAGCTTTAAAGTAATGATGATAGACATCAAAGAAGACATAGCAAAAACTGACAGCAGCAGCAAATCCTGATCAAAATCTGCATGTTGGGAAGATCCACTTGAATAGAATAGTGTTCAGTGCCCAATGGGAAGCAGGCAGTGAGGAGGCCAGACATCCGTCTCTTTGGAAGATTATTCCAGATCCTGGGTGCCACAGCTGAACAAGAGGCCTCTCATGAGTATCTCTACCTATCATATTTTCAACAGTGGTGGGACTTGAAGGAGGGCCTCCAAGGTGGAGTGAAGCTCTCTGACTGGCTGATATGGGGGAGGGGAAATGCATTTCTTGTGAGAATGAGGGAGATAATAAAGTGTGTTACATTCCATTCTTTGTCTTACTGTGTTTAAAGTACACCAGTCCTGTGACTCTAGTCTGTGAGGAAGGTAAGTAGCCACTCCCAGACCATGCTGTCTGTATTTCAACATGTTATGTAAATATACTCTAGCAACAACTGATTTCATACTAGAGGCTATTACTTCTTCATGCACCTCCTATTTTTACAGGAAGTATGCTGCCGGAGGAGTGTGCAAGTCTACAGCTAAACTGACTGGGAAGGTCGTAGTGATCACAGGAGCCAATACAGGCATAGGGAAGGAGACTGCCAAAGACCTTGCAAGAAGAGGCAAGTTGTTTATCCTCCTCCATCAGCATCTTTTGTAACTTAAGCCTTCAATGAGCTCCACTGAAGGATCATAAATAAAGCACCATCCACCCTGAAGCTTGAGCTTGGCCAGAACATGTGATTACCACGTTTCCAGCTGTATTCATGGCTTTATTAATATAATGTAATTAGATCTTATGTTCATTACTGTTTTTAAAGTGTTCAGAATGATAGAGAGAAAACTACCCTAAATTGGAAACAGGCCCTTTTCTTGTGATGATTTTGTTTTCCTAACATTGCATGTGGATTCTAAATTCTCCAGTGCTTCCCAAGGTAGCAGCCAGGGCTGTTGACTCTAGCACTGCAAGGCCAGGCACATTTCCCTCTGTGCCAATAGGGCTTTGTGTCGGAAAAGAAGGTGACTGCCCCTCTTTTCACTGTGCTAAACAGTGCCAGTGCCTCTGTGCCAGAAGGGAGGGATTGAAATTTGCTCATTCAGTCATTGTTAGGATGCAAAAGAGCAAATGGATGTTCACATGATAGCTTAAATCCTCAGATTCTGACCTGGCTCTGTCAGAGTAACTCATCCTGGTAGAGCAGAACAAGCTGGTATCTCCTAGAACTCTGCTGCTTGGCTTTGGTGCCTTCCTTCCTTCACCGCCTCCTGCCTGCCCCTTTGGCTGTGACTGGCCTCCTGCTTACCTGACCCTCTTTTACCTGCACTTCCAGGCCACCTATCCTTTCAGTTCAATAGCTTGAGTTAACATGCAGGTGAAAACATCTGTTTACCTATTACGCTCTGGGCCATACCATTTATACCCTGCAAATTCACATGTGAGTTAATTAGTTCCCCATTTTTCCTTATGCAGGTGCCAGGGTCATTCTTGCTTGCAGAGACATGGCAAAGGCAGAAGCAGCAGCCTGTGAAATCCGAACAAACACAGGGAACCAACAAGTTGTTGTCAAGAAGTTAGACTTGGCAGACACCAAATCTATTCGAGAATTTGCGGAGAATTTGCTGAAAGGTATGTTTGAGAAACATTGTTACCTTTATCCTTTGTGTCTTTTTGGTGTGAAATTATGCAGCGGTGTACCTAGGGTATTTGACACCCAGGGCAGGCCTCTGCCTTGAGATCTCTGGTGGGTGGCCAGGTCTACCGGCTGGCCACTCAGTGGTGCATGCGACGCCCCAGGTGTATTTGATCCTGGGGGTAGATTGCCCCCCCCCCGCTGCACTCTTGGTATGCCACTGAAATTATGTTAATGCCATAGATCTGGTTCAGTTTGCCTTATCAAATGGGGAATTTCAGCTCTAATTCAGATCAGTAACTTTTTTGTTTCAGTATGTCAAACATGTGGACATTCCCTCTGGATGCTGGGAGACAGAAATTCTAAATCTTGTTTTACGGGGCAGATGCCATGGCTATTAGAGACTCTGATATCCTTGTGCTAAACCATAAACTGCTGGATTTGGGGAATAAAAGACAAGCTGATGGACATCTTGGCAGACAGACTTGTTGCACAACCTGTCATGCCATATGCAATGCCCTCCTCCCAGTTAGTAGGATGGAACTTTGGCCTTGCCCAAAGGGAGAACAAACTTAATGGAGAAGAGAGCCATTCCTGGGAGCATCTGAATGAAAGGAGGGTTGAGCTGACACTTGTGGGTTAGATCCTGTTGTGCTAGTCCTGGAATTTTCTCTGGGGCTTTGTTTCTAATGCTGTGCCCTGCTTGTCATTTCTTGTAGAGGAGAAAGAGCTCCATATCCTCATTAACAATGCAGGGATTATGATATGTCCTTACGCCAAGACAGCTGATGGCTTTGAGATGCAGCTGGGAGTCAATCATCTTGGTAAGGCCTTCAATGTGGATGGGGTGAATGGTGTGCCCTTTTACTTAAACACACTTTTATGAGGGGAAAAAACCCCTCTATTTTAATCTAGGATGCTTTCCCCATGCCTGGTTATGCAGAAAGACTATGAAAGGTTAGTTTAAAAGTTGCATAAGAAGATAAGCATTGATATACAATAGGATTTTGTGGCTTGTATCTCGTGATCAAGATAAAAAACACTGTAACAATATGAATAGGAAGGAGGAGACTGAGTATTAGCAATGCTTGGCCACTTAGAAATGCTAAGATTCAGAAATTTGGGAGAGGAAAAGAACCTGGTTCCGAAAAGCGCCTAGTCCTTAGGAACACACAGTGAACAAATAGAAGATCATTGGACAGTTATTGACAGTTGCTCTGGGGGTTTGTCATTTGTGATTGATGGACGGTTTGTGGTTCTTCTAGTCTAGTGGTTCCCAACCTTTTTAGCACTGGGACCCCCTTTTGTAGAATGATAATCTGTCAAGACCCCCCCCCCCAAGACCTAGGGCCGGAAGTGATGTCAGTAAGCAGGAAGTGATGTCATTGTTTTTAATGTTACACTGGTTAATAAATCACATTTTTAAAATGAATCACATTTTTAAAGTTGTACTCATAAGCAGCCCCAGGGGGGGGAGGGCTGACAGATTGTCATTCTGCCCTTTTCCCTCAGGAACAGTCTGTGCATGCGCAGAAGAACATTATAAATAACGTTCACGCAGCGGGCCTTCCTCCGAAGGCCCCGGACAGCTGGCCGGGGAAGACGTCCCCGAGCCGGCTGCAACGATTGAGGGGAAGCCAGGCGCCTATGGCCGCGCCGAAGATTAGTAAAGGGGGTGTGTCGGGGGGAGGGGTCACTAGGGTGACGCGCGCGCCCGGCCCTGGGGCAGCGCGCCCCCTAGTGATGTCTCTGGACACTGCCAAATGCTTGCTGTCACTAATTGGCTATCGCCCACTAGATTCTGTTGGTGACACTCATAAGCCCATAGTACAGTGAATAAGTTATCGTATAGTGACCCTTGTTTTGCCAAGAATAGTCCATCATAAAGTGATTTGATCACATTGTGAGCCCATTGTAAAGTGGGAACCTGCTGTATATGTAGAATGAAGAACTCTGTTCTTCAAACCTGCATACAATGTTCTTGGTTGCATCCTTGCTAGAATTACAGTGGAAGTCCAAATTTTGTTCATCTCTCTCTTTAGGTCACTTTCTTTTAACATTCCTGCTAATAGACCGCCTGAAGCAGTCTGCACCAGCACGCATTGTGAATTTGTCTTCACTGGCTCATCATGGTGGGAAAATTCGTTTCCATGATCTCCAGGGTGAGAAGTCATACAATCGGTTTCTGGCATATTGTCACAGCAAATTGGCTAATATTCTCTTCACCCGGGAGTTGGCTAGACGACTACAAGGTGAGTTGGAAGCATAACACTAGTTGGCTGTGGAACTCCTTGTCCCCAGAAATACAGTTTGGCTGATCGGTAATGTGTCTTAGGGCTGGGCTGCTCAAGTGAACTAAATTGTTGCAGCATACCGGGCTTATTGGAGTGGAACAGAAGTGGCCTGGTGTAAGACAGAGTGCTGAAAGAAGCCATAAGCACTACAAAGCTGCAATCTTGTGTACACTTATTTGAAAGTCAGCCCCATTGAATACACTGGGGCTTATTTCCACATAAACATGGATAATTCTGTATTGCATGTTTGCAAAGTTGTTGAATTGGAAAAGGTACAGAAAAGTGCGACCAGATTGATTCGTGGGCTGGAATACTTCCCTTGTGAGGAAAGGCTACAGCGTCTGGGGCTTTTCAGTCTAGAAAAAAGGCGCCTGAGGGGGGACATGATTGAGACGTATAAAATTATGCATGGGATGGAGAGAGTGGATAGAGGGAAATTCTTCTCCCTCTCGCATAACACCAGAACCAGGGGATATGCACTAAAATTGAGTGGAGGGAGAGTTAGAACGGACAAAAGAAAATATTTCTTTACCCAGCATGTAATTCATCTGCGGAGCTCCTTACCACAGGATGTGGTGATGGCACCTGGCCTAGATGCCTTTAAAAGGGGTTTGGACAGATTCATGGAGGAAAAGACCATCACAGGTTACAAGCCATAAGCAACCTCCTGGCTTTAGAAGTAGGTTTTCTCTGTGCCAGGTGCAAGGGAGTGACAACAGGAAACAGGTTATCTTGTTGGCTGTGTGCTCCCTGAGGCATCTGGTGGGGCCACTGTGTGATACAGGAAGCTGGACTAGATGGGCTTTTGACCTGATCCAGCAGGGCTCTTCTTATTGTTCTTAAAGTTGGCAGCAAACTTTGGCACTAAGGACGTGGTAAAAGATCACCAACCAAACAATTCCAAGTGAAGATACCTTAGGGTAGCACCAGCGGCGTACCAGGAACTGACTCTGCCCGGAGCACCGCTGTGGCGCTGCCCCGAAGGGGCGGTGCCGCCGCTCCGGGGGGCGCCTCCGCCTGGGAGGGGGCGCCTCCACCCTGGGGGGCGACCCAGCTTACCTGCGCGTGCGCCCGGTGACGCAGACGGGCACTCCGAGGCCTTCTCCCCCCCCCCCGGCCTCAGAGCTGGAGAAAGACCCGGAGTGTCCACCACGACTGGCGGCCAGGGCTTTCTGAACGCGGCCTACTGCGGCGCTGTGCTATTTATCCTTTTTCGCGCATGCGCAGAATGAACGTTCTGGGGCTTTCTCCAGCTCTGAGACTGGGGGAGAAGGCCTCGAGCACGCGCTCCGGAGGAATGCCATCCGAGCCGCGGAGCCGCCGCGTCACCAGGTAGGCGTGCGCTCCGGAAGGAATGCCGCCGGAGCCGCTGCTCCACTCTTTCCCCGCCCATGGGTAGCACCATGCAGTACCTGACATCAAATGCATGCTTGACTGAGTGGATGTGCAACAGAGAGCCATGGCAAATCTTGGTTCCATGGCAATAGATTGTAAATAAATAGGATTGTAAATAAATAGGATGGTGTAGTGTTTTGGGAGTTGGACTTAGACCTGGAAGATCCAGGTTCAAATCCCCGCTCAGCCACGAAGGTTCCTGGGTGACCTTGGGCCAGTCACTATCTCTCAGCCCTACCTACCTCACAGGGTTGTTGTGAGGACAAAAAGGAGGGGAGGAAATATGTACACCACTCTGAGTTCCTTGGAGGAAGGGTGGTATAAAAATGTGAAAAAATAAATAAAAAATCTGTATATATGTGATGAAACAAATGGTTGTAGCATGACAATATTGCTTCAGATGTGCCCCTTAAATTCCAGGTTCAAACTCTGAATTACAATTGAATGAGCTACTAAACAAACATCCTCTTTGCTTTTTGGAACAGGTTGACATTTTTAGTTTGTTTTTCTGAAAATTCCTTTCCTGCAGGCACCGGTGTCACTGTAAATGCCCTGCATCCGGGATCAGTCCGTACTGAATTGACCCGTCATTTATCTATCATACATCTCCTGTGGAAGAAATTTAATATCTTTGTGAAGTCACCATATGAAGGGGCCCAGACCAGTATCTACTGTGCAGTGGCAGAAGAACTGGAATCCGTGAGTGGGAAGTATTTTAGGTAGGTTGAAGCCTGGCATTGGATTGGATTGGATAGAGAGAGAGAGCGCTTGTCAAATCTCATGGGGAAAATCCCTCTAAATGCTACTAACAATTGAATGAGACCTAGAAAAGAGTCCTGGAATGACAGGATGAGCCAATTACAATCAGCACTTTGATTACTTTAGCAGTTTTAAAGCATAAGCAAGTCCAGTGGCTTTCAACTGGTCAAGAGCTAGAACCTGCCTCAAACCCTAACGTGTAATATGGGTTCCACCTTCAGGAGGCAGGGTGTAAGAGGAATGGGTACGTGAGCAGCCACAGTGCCTGGGTTTGGATTCTTCTTTTCCCACCTGGTACTGGCCAAACAGCATGCACTATTACTGTATCATTCTACCCTTTCTGGGCTAACTGGAATGCAGTGGTGTAGGAACACCACCACCCCTCAGGATGCTGATGTCACTCACCCCTCCCCCGAACGACGTCAGTCGGAGCCAAACGTCCCTCGGGGGCTGGGAGGGGCACACAAATGCAGCTTGGAGGCAGCAGGAGGTTTTGGCAGGCTCCTCAGAGCCGTTCCGCTGCCTTTCCCGCCTAGATCGCCGCCACCGCATTCGCCGCCGCCATTTTGTCGCCCCCACTGTTGGTATGATGCCCCCCCGCGTGCTGCCAGGGGGTCGAACCGCACCCTTGCCACTCCCATTCCTACATCTCTGCTGGAATGAGAGGAGGGGCAGATAGTGACATGGCAATTGTGTGCACTCAATTCTGAAGGGTGGGGGGAAAGGAGGAAGTGAGACAAGGCAGGACAAAGAGCAGAGGGGTGTAACAGCAGGGAGTTGCAGACAGGTGGGTGGGAGACTGAAGGGACCTGCTGAAGATTTGGAGGGCTTGGTCAAAGAACCTGTCAATCACTAGTGAGATTAACCTCATCTAGGACCCCTAGCCTTGGATACTGTGTGTCGGCTCTGAGCCTCAGAACAAAATGGCAGCGGCAGCACTATTGCAATCCATCTGAGGTTGAATTGTCATCTACTCCTGGGTCCTAACCCACGTGCTGAAAACCTCTGAGGTAGACTCCTACCTCAGCAGCCAGCGGGTGGCACAGTGGGTTAAACTGCTGAACCATGAGCTGTCAATCGAAAGGTCGGCAGTTTGAATCCGCGACAGGGTGAGCTCTCGTTGCTTGGCCAGCTCCTGCCAACCTAGCAGTTCGAAAGCATGTTAATGCGAGTAGATAAATAGGTACCGCTTGTGGGAAGGTAAACAGCACTCCGTGTTCCAGCTGCATGCTACGCGCTGCGGCAAGGAGAGTCACGCCGGCCACATTACCACGGAGGCGTCTTCGGACAACGCTGGCTCTTCGGCTTTGAAATGGGGATGAGCACCACACCCTAGAGTCGGACACGACTGGACTTAATTGTCAGGGGTCACCTTTACCTTTACTAGTCTCCTGTGCCACAATTGGAGCGTGAAAATTTGGTTGTCACTTAACTGGTGTTAGTTACATCAAGGATTAATTTGGGATTCTTAATAGCATTGCTATTAGAGGAAGGCTATTAAGAATCCCAAATTAATCCTTGATGTAACTAACACCAGTTAAGTGACACTTCCTGTGACACTTCAGCATAACTACACTTCTTGTGGCTTTATAATTGCAGAAGCTGCTGCGGGGGGGGGGGGGAGAAGAGAAAAAGGCATGTGCGTCAGAAGGATGGTTGTAGTTGGTAATGTTAAGTTTTGACAGCATGATGCTGTCATGTTGCCTCTTTGGAGGGGTTGGAAGGCTGAGTCCAGCCCTGGTAATTGATGAGAAAGCCAATGGTGAGCAACTGTTTTTGTACTGCATTTGCAATTCCCCAGCAAGTGCTGGATGTAGAGGGCCATGGTTGCAGCAGTCTTGCTTACGCAGTCCATTGGGGTCATACAGCTCAAAGTCTAATTCTGCATGCTTACTGGATTGTAATTATCACAGTATAAAAACATAGGGTCAAAAGCCAGTGTATGTAAAGGAATGCTTGTAAAGCTCTGTTGAGATGCTTATAACATACCCTGCCTTTTTTCCATACATTCCCAGTAGCATGGTTTTCCAAGTGGTCTCACCTTCAGGCACTGACCAGACTCGGCCCAGTTTAGCTTCAGCTAGGTTACTGTGGCTGCAATCCCATGCACACTTTCCTGGGAGTAAGCCGTTTTGAACACAATGGGACTGGCTTCTGAGTAGACATGCATAGGATTGTGCTGTGAATCATTGTGCCTTCAGACTATGCTATGGGTGGTTAGATACCAACAGGCATTCAGTAGTTATATGTAATGTAGGTTTGTTGGAAGCAGATCCTGTCTTACCTGCTTCCTGCAAATCTACACTTGGGACATAATTAGCAACTAACACAGATACACTGGGAGCTAAGTGTCCTCATCTAACACAACTTGTCTTGCCGTCTTGATGGGTGCTGTAGCT
Source organism: Plestiodon gilberti rubricaudatus (assembly GCA_026170595.1). NCBI lineage: Eukaryota > Metazoa > Chordata > Lepidosauria > Squamata > Scincidae > Plestiodon > Plestiodon gilberti. The sequence goes on along the minus strand of JANXHW010000001.1, from coordinate 256,596,608 downwards.
TAACTTATACAGGCGTTCCCTGGTTAAGGGATATATTCTTGAAACTCCATTGTAATCATCGTTAAGTGAGTCTTCAGCACTATCTGGTGCTTTGTATATTTTGGTACAGCCTACGTAATGCAGAACAGTGCAGTTGTAATAGAGAATTAATGGAAAGTACTCTAGATGCATCTTTTTAAATCCCCAGCCCATCAGCTAGCTGCTGCAGGAAACGAGGCAGAGGGCTGCGAGTGCTTCCTGCCTTCATTTTGTAATCAGCAGCAGGCTCAGGGCAGTGACTTTTTGTAAGGTACTGTACTGGGGGACCACTGTCATATGTGGATCATTGTTAAACAAACTGTCGTTAACTGGGGGGGCACCTGTAATCAAAAGCACTGTTTAAAAAAAGCAGTGCTTGTACTATATATAGTAGAGCTGCTTCAGGAAAATGAGCAGGCTCCTAGAAACAAGGTAGTGCAGTCAAGGTGCTGTAAACCCTACACTGCTAAAGCAAGGGTGCTCAAGCATCTCTTCCCACTCATCAGCCTCACATTGGGCACTTCTCTCTGGGCTATATTGGCACCTGCCAGCAATCTGACCTGAATGTTTTACTTTCCCCTTCATACGAACTTCCTATATACAGAAGGCAGGTGGAAGGGCCTAGTCACTGATTATTATTTTTTTGGCAGATTCTAGATATAAACTGTGCCAATGCAAACTAAAATGTCTCAAATGTTTTCCTTTATTGCAGTGACTGTACGCCAGCCTATGTATCGCCTCGAGGCCGCAATGATGAAACAGCAAAGAAGCTCTGGGAGGTCAGCTGTGAACTACTGGGCATCCAGTGGGACTGAGTTACAACAGATCCCCCCCCTTTTTTTTTGTCACACTGGGGTAAAAGTGACCAACTAAGCAAAAACATTTTAGAAGTTTGCATACCTGTTGCAAGTTCTTCTTACAGGCATTTTTGTACTGTGTAGTACTTGCTAGTAACATAGCTGTTGCTCCATGGAATCTTACAGATTTGCATTTGGTCAAATCTAACGAAGGCTTGAATCCTGATGGACTGTGCTCCGAAAACCTAATTATATGGTTTATGCTGAAGTCAAGGGGACTTCTAAATAAAATGGAAAGTGTCATTAGTTCTCCTTTGTAGAAGCAGCGGTGTCGTTACGGTGGGGTAAGTGGGCCCCAAGTGGCGGGTCACAGGGGGTGTACCTTCAGTTGGATCAGTTGCTCCCTCCGCCGGTTCGTCTTCGTGTAGCTGTTGTCGGATGCAAGTTTTGCCCTCCGGGGCACTGTTTGGCTCCAAAAAGGGGGGTGTTTCTGCAGCAGGGGGGGTCTGTTCTGCCATGCACGAAGATGATGTCACATCCTGTGGGGGGGTTGCCGTGGCGCCCCCCCACAGGGGGTGTAGGGCCACTACTATGTAGAAATTCATACTGGAGTCATGTTGTGAGGGAGCCCTGTTCTGCTTGAAATAAACCATTCTACATTTACACTGTTCAGTTGTCTTGTCTGTTTAGACCCTAGACTTTGCTCTATAGAGTCTAGGGGAGAAAAGTAGCCCCTAATACAGTATAGCTCATCAGTTGCAATTTTTGTGATGCCAGCTAATTTAAAGGTTTTGCTGGTGAAAAAAGATCGTTAGAATGAAATCAGCATAAACTGCATACAGTGCAAAAGGAAGAATGCACACAGTTACAGACTAGGCTCTTCAACACAGCAGGTTCTATTTCTGCTGCAAAATATGCCTCTGATAGGGGATATGCAGTATAGTTTACAGATAATCATCAAAACCATTGTATGCAGCCGAAGGAGAAAATTTGCTATTAACTTTTAACATACATCACTTAAACCAAAACATACAAGCTGACCAAATACATTTTATTCTTGTTCAGCATAGACAGAGGTTCATATCCCACGAGAAATCCCAACACATTTGTTCAACAGAGTTCTGAGCGCATCAGTTGCAATATTTGCAATGCCAGCTAGTTTAAAGGTTTTGCTGGTGAAAAAAAGATCCTTAGAATGACGTACTAAGGAATTTTGAGTTGAAGTCAACATAAAGTGCATACAGTGCAAAAGGGAGAATGCACACAGTTACAGACTAGGCTCTTCAACACAGCAGGTTCCATTTCTTCTGCAAAATATGCCTCTGATAGGGGATATGCAGCATAGTTTAAAGATAATCATCAACATCATTGTATGCAGAATTAGTGCTACCCCTAAGGAGAAAATCATATCAATACCAAAGACTCCCTTTGAGGCCCAGTGGAAATTTAGTTCCAACAAACATCATAAGCAGTTTCTGTAAGCCTTAGACTCCTAATGGGATAAGCATCAAAGTCTGGAGGTGAGAGAACCTGGAAGCTAAATGTGGCCCTTCCCAACTACTTAAGCTCTAAGCTATTTCTGGACCCCAGATCCAATGAGCCAAGCATCATTAATGGTGGAGTCTGTGACATAGGACTCATGAGAAATACAAAATGAGGTCAACCATGACTTTCATTTCACTTGAGATCTATACAGTCACATCACTGTAGTGATCAGCTAACATTAATGAGAGATGATAGTCACCTATCAAAGTGACACACAAAATCAGAATTTTAAAGAACAAACAGCTGAAGGTTTGCTTGCATCCAAATGATGTGAAATAATGGGTTGATAATCACTGAACAGTAGTTAGCCTACCTTAAAGTTAATGAAGTTATTACCATATGCAATTCACATGTTTACAAGATACAGGTCTGAAAACATTCCTTGCTGCCAATCAGGCTCATTTTAGAAATTAACCCTGAACCAATTTTTGCAACCAGGCTGCTTAAGCTTTGGAGGCAGGGCTGGGTCTGCTGCCACCCCCTACTTGCTGCTGTCACCTTTGTCAGGGGCATGCATACATGCATGCCCACCCCCTCCAAAAAAGCTCCTTACCGCACTCTGTCCTTGCATGGGAGTTTAAAGGGATTCATCCCTTTTAAATTTTATATGCTGCGTGAGCATGCAGCAAGGGGAGATGTAGCGAAGTGCTCCTTAGTATGGGGTATAAAGTTTAAAGGGATGCATTCCCTTTAAGCTTTAAAGAACATGGGGAGGGAATGATCCAATTCTCTCGCTTTTAGTGAGTGGGACCAGATCTATGCGGCTTGTTTCCATGAGAGGCTGGAGGGAGGTGGTGACAATCTCATATGTTAATAAGAGAACAGTGAGGTATTTGGGGAGTTTAGACAAGGGAAGAGGGTATCAAAGATGGGCAACAGCCTGACACTGAGCCACTTAGGTTCAACCCAGGGCTAGCTTTTAAACAGATTTGTAGGCAGACACCCCTCCTTTCCACTTCAACAGCCATCTCATAACTACTTTTTCTTCCTCAGTTTTAAGTTTGCTATGTTTGTATCACAAGGCAACAGGCCAAGAATTATAGTGTCGTCGTCCCCCTAATATTGTAATGGGGTTCTGTGTGAATAACTGTCACCTGCTGCTATTAAGGGAAATACAACAGGAAAGCATGAAGTTCATTGACAATTACTGGCTAGCAGCCACCTCTAGAGAAAGCAGTTGGTACAAGGATGGTACTTTGGCTGCATTATTGATTTATCCCTGTAATTGCTTAGCAGATGTCGCAACTTCTTCTGCAGTCTTCCTCCAGTACACACATTATTTTACTCCCTTCTAAATGCATTATTGTTCTATTGAGTCTGTTTTGGACAATGCCGCAAACATTTAATTGATCCTTGTGTGTGTGGAAATATTAAACCACCCATGTGTGTGTTTTTATAAACCGAGGAGACAATGTTAATAAAAAAAAGTGTCCATTCTATGCTAGTTGAAATTAAAAGGTTCTGCTGTCCATAAAAGCAGTTCCAGGAGCGGTTTGGACTGTCATCTCCATCTTTGCATATCCTACCAGTTTACTCATATTATTGGTCAGAGTCTTAAGATTCTCTCCTTTTCATCAGTGGAGAATCACTTACAGAACTGTCTAGATGACGTTGTGCTCAAATACCACTAGTAAACTTCTTATTCTCAGCCCAGTGATCTGTGTGCCACCTTTCTCCATAAGCCAGAGTGGTATATGTCAGTGACAGCAGAAATTGTTTCAGAAAGTGCATCTCAACACACATGTATCTTTCCTGAAGATGAGAGGATGTTTCCCCACTGTAAGAAGAGCCCATTGCCTTCCAAAACATACTGAAAAAAATGGCACATGCTGACGTGTACAAAAAGAAAGCACAGAAGGTAACCAGTATTGTTGATTTAGAAACAGAATTTACAGGTAAAAATCCATCTTTTCATGTCTGTGTCACCTGTGTTAACAGAAATCACAAGCAGCTAGGTTCCAAATTAAACCAAGCTGATGTGTAGTTTGGGATTAATAAAATAATGCCCACAAAATAAATGTATTTATAGTAAATAAAAGAACGATGTCCAAGCAAGACTGAAATACACATGCAGAGGCGGAACACCCTGAGGTGGAGGTAGTTGGTTATCATCGGGACATGATTGGCACTTTCCCTTTCACTATAGGCACCTGAACAGCTTCTCTCCAACTTGCAGTCAGCCAAGAGATTGCTTAGGCAATTAAGTTCTGCTGAGCACAATGCAACCTTCCCTTTTCAAAAACAACACACACCAAAAAACCAACCACTCACTTGCTGGCAATTATTTCTTGGCGCTTTGGGTGAGCCAGCTTCTTGGCTTAGTGTGGTGCACTGAAAGCCACTGGGTGCAGATGGCCTGCACAACATCTTCCCCACTGTCCTCAGCCAACTGCCGGATGTGCTGGACCAACTGCACAGCTCTAGCATTGTCTTGTTTCACTGAGACTAAGTAGGCAGAACGCAGCTTGTGGCATCTCAGGTATGCTTGGATCTGAAACAAAGATGAAAGTTGTCTGTTAGTTTCCTAGGCTGAAGTAGGCAAGACTTCAGGCTTGCTTGATTTACTTTTTTTTTTTAATTAGAACTCAAGCCAGGTGCAAAATAATGGTGGGAAGTGTGGGGACTGCAGGAGCCACATACAGGGGGGAAAACCTATGAATACATGTGCAAATCTACATCTGAATCAGATGCAGATCAGGGATTCAAACACAAAATTAAAATGGGTCAAAGCTGATCAGGCAACCAATATGTACTTTACAGATTAGGAACACTAAGACTATGAAATAATTACCACGAGGCCAGCAGCGACTTTTTTTTATTTTTACTTGCTACTGGGAGTCAGAAATCCTTGCCAATCTACTGCAACTCACCCAGAGATCTAGCAGGAAACCATGACATGCCTTCTATTCAGAAGCAAGCCCCATTGTGTTCAGTGGGGCTTGCTTCCGAGTAGACATGCCTAGGACTGTGCTCAAACCTTAGAGCTACATCTGCCCACATTCCTTCTCCTAAAGTTCTAAGCACTCTGTCCTGGCAAGAAATCTGGTAAGCTTAATTAATTGTGATGCAAAAAGAAGCTCAGCCAACATATTTCCAAGAGCCGCACATTATAGGTCAAAGAGCCGCATGTGGCTCGGGAGCAGCAGTTTGGCCACCCCTGCTATATATAAAAAGGATGAATCCATTTCCCTACATGTGGCACAACAGGTTTCATAACTATATTGTCCATGTTCTGAAATGAACTTCTTGTACATCAGGCTTACCAAAAGAGTTACTAACATAGCTTTTGGTGCAAAAAAATGGGAACATGACAAGGACCAATACAATTTCAGCTTGCAACGTTTTGAAGCTATCTTCCCAAACTAATAATTGTTCATATGAATATGGTCCTATGCATTTTACAATAGAGACTTTATTCATGACATTTTAAGACATGTTTCTTTGCTGTGGAATATGTAAAATGAACAGCAAGCATGATTTTGTTACGCCAGACCTGTTGCTAAATCACAGCATTACAAAACTGGAAAGCCAGGCCAACGTCGTATATTACTCAATAGGATATGTGCTCTTTCACACTTAATATTCTGCAGTATAATTTAATTTTATATAATTTGGTGATACAAGGAAATGATATTTTATTATTGTAAAGTAACAGCAACTCCATTTTGGTTCGCATTCCTAGCTGGTACTATCTCTGTGCCGTTACATCTAATTTATGGTAGCCCTAATTCCTGAATGGCCTATGTGACATTCAGTTCTGCTTTAATGGTTCTGTGCATGCCAGCGATCTTTGTTCTGTTTGGTGACAAGGTAACCAACACCTCAAGGTCGGCATTAACTCCCAACAAGAGCCACCTGTGTATTCTCCAGTGGGAGGGGGTGAGCATAGTGATGTCAGCCTTCTAGAAAGATCGGCTGGTTTCCACCTTCCATTGGGCATAAGAACATAAGAAGAGCCCTGCTGGATCAGGCCAAAAGCCCATCTAGTCCAGCTTCCTGTATCACACAGTGGCCCCACCAGATGCCTCAGGGAGCAAACAGCCAACAAGATATCCTGTTTCCCGTTGACACTCCCTTGCACCTGGCACAGATAAAAACCCACTTCTAAAACCAGGAGGTTGCTTATGGCTTGTAACCTGTGATGGTCTTTTCCTCCATGAATCTGTCCAAACCCCTTTTAAAGGCATCTAGGCCAGGTGCCATCACCACATCCTGTGGCAAGGAGTTCCACAGATGAATTACACGCTGGGTAAAGAAATATTTTCTTTTGTCTTCTAACTCTCCCTCCACTCAATTTTAGTGCATGTCCCCTGGTTCTGGTGTTGTGCGAGAGGGAGAATAATTTCCCTCTATCCACTCTCTCCATCCCATGCATAATTTTATACGTCTCAATCATGTCCCCCCTCAGGCGCCTTTTTTCTAGGCTGAAAAGCCCCAGACGCTGTAGCCTTTCCTCATAAGGGAGGTGCTCCAGCCCACGAATCATTCTGGTCGCTCTTTTCTGCACCTTTTCCAATTCAACTATATCCTTTTTGAGGTGAGGTGACCAGAACTGGACACAATACTCCAGATGTGGCCTTACCATCGATTTGTACGAAGGCAATTAGTCTGTCAATCAAAGACATCCCCAAAATGTACTTAAGTTCAGAAGCGTCGCTCCGGTAGGGGCGGGGCTGTAAGTATCGCTGCGGTCATAGTCTCTTTACCGAGCGAGGAGGAGGCAGCCCCGCCCCCTCACTGTCCGAGCCAGTCCCCTACGGAGAAACCGGCAGGGAAGAGACCCTGCCTGCTGCTTTCTCCGTAGGGGACTGGCTCGGACAGTGAGGGGGCGGGGCTGCCTCCTCCTCGCTCGGTAAAGAGACTATGACCGCAGCGATACTTACAGCCCCGCCCCTACCGGAGCGACGCCTCTGCTTAAGTTGGCACCCAAGGGGTGGCACTCTCTCTCTTGTATCTCTCGGCACTTCGACCACATCTCCCATCTCATCCAGAGATAAGCCTCGACCCTGGGTGATTGCCTTCCCCAAGCCTGGGTTGGTAAGTTTTTCCCAGTCAAAGTACAACTAGGCCCAGAGGCCTGGAAGTCCATTGTGAGTGTTAGAAACGTTTAGTTTAGGAGATTTAGCTTTGTTTTATCCCTCTTTGTACCTAGATATATGTCTAAGCCTTTACTATACATGCCTTCTATTTGATGTAACAAGAAACTTAAGATCTCTCTAAATAAATTACCTTTATTCCAATCAAGAGTCTTATTAGGAATTGGGTAGCCTAAATCCGGCCTGAGCCGCTTTGCAACGCTACAAAAGCTATAACTGTATCCTACTATTTAGTCTGACATCCTCCAGAGAGGAAGGCCAATTTACATTTCTTCATTGCCTATACCAGGGTTCCTCAACCTTTGGGGCCCCCAAAAGTGCACCCCCCAAAAAAAGTATTTTTACCCAGGCTGTGGCATGGCCGGGGGGGTAAAGCTACAGCCCTGCCGAAAAGGGCTGTAGCTTTCCCCCAAATGCAACCATTTTTCCCGGGTTGCGGCGCGGCCAGGCAGGTTCTCCAGTTTGCACCGCAACCCGGAGGGTAAAGCTACAGCTCTGCCGCATCCGGGTTACGGCGCGAGCGGGAGAACCCGCCCGGCTGAGCCGCAGCCTGGGAAAACCGGCTGAATTTTCCCCCTGTAGCTTCCCTTACCTCGCCTCCATGTTGAAACTTGCGAAAATCTCGCAAGATTCAAGATGGCGGTGCCAAATCTCGTAAGGGCATATGAAGCATGAGGCAGTCTCATGTGCCCTGATGAGATTTGGCCACCGCCATCTTGAATCTCGCGAGTTTCAAGATGGAGGTGGCCGGGAAACAAGGTAAGGGAAGCTACAGGGGGGAAATTTAGCCGTTTTTATGCTCCCTGTTACCAGCTGCTGATCGCAGCAGCTGATAATGGGGAGCATCCCGCGTACCCCCAACCTACGGTCCGCGTACTCCTGGGGGTACGCGTACCACATGTTGAGAACCTCTGGCCTATACACCTCCCTGGGGCTGGAGAGTGTGGCGTAAACCCGGGTGGTGGTAGCCGAAAATTATTACGTTTACGTTACTTCATCTATTAACTGCACCACGGACTATTTGGCTTGCCAGAGCAGCTCAAGAGCCCCTGTTCCTAGAGAACCAATAAAACACACAAAACTTGGGCTATTGGCAGGTGGGTTGTGTCACTCCAGAGAGGGCAAACCCATAACAATTATTGTATTGCATTATTCGATACTCTGATAAAAAAAATTCAGAGTATCGACCTTCCTCAGATCTTTAGCATACTGTTTAATTTCTAGGGTTCATTTTTTTAAAGGTTCATGAATGGAGAATAAAGAGAACCTTGCTATTAATATTCAATAATGACTACAGGAGAAGCCCTGCATGAAACATAGTGGTCTGGATCCAGAGAAGATTTCACAAGCCCAAAGGCACTTCTGTTGACTCCCTCCTCAGTTGGCAGCTCTCCACGCCACACCTCATGCCGTTTTTAAATGTTATGCTTCTGAATGGGTTTTTCAGGCATGCTGGAGCACAGAGAAGGGCTGGGAATGCTTGCAGTTCTCTGAATCCAAGCCAGCATGGAACTATACTGCACATCTCATCTGTGGGTTTCTCTGTGAAGAATTGCCTTTTATAAAGAGAATTTACTGTAACCAGTAGCACACAATGGTTTATTTTCTCCAACAGAAAAGAAAGAATAAAATTCTGGAATAATGAGTAATTCAGGGCACACAAAAGGCTCATTGATCATCTCCAGCCGCTGGCACCCTTTGCAAAAATATACTTGCGAAATCTAACAGCAAGCAAAATAATTGTGGTCTAGGTTTTATACGAGACTTCTGGGCACTCGCAACTTTGACAGGGCCTTCTCATTGTTAGGAAAGTTTGACAGGAAGCCAGCACCTTCAAACATTACTATTAATCCTGAACAAAGGCAAAGCAACCATAACCATTTCACATTAGCTTTATTTCATTCATTCATAGAGAGTCTCCCATCCTGTTAAGCCCTGCGCTAAAGGGCCCTCAGTAAGCATATTCTGATACCTGTTACTGAATCTGGGGAGGACAGAATAGTCAGAAGAGCAGGGAAGAGAACAGAAGAAAATTTGCCCAACGAAGGAAAACAAAGTCATGGAGTCGCAAAGAATCTTGTTCGCCCCCAAGTGTCATGGTCTCCTATTAAACCTCACTCACCTTGTTTTCATCGCTCTCCATATCCTGGATCAGATTGTCCAGCTCCTATATCCCCCCCAAGGGGAAAAAAAAAGCCAGTTGAAAGACGGCTGTGATATTTGTCAAATATTTTGCTAATCAGTCACGAACTAGAGTTAGGACAAATTACAATTTGCTAGGTTTGAACACAATGACAAAACCGCAGTTTGTTTTAAACCAGGAATGGAAGCAGCAAATTCTCTCCCCTTGTACACGAATGGGACAGAAGTACACAGACCCAAAACTTAGGCCAGTAATGCCAATCCATAGTTGGTTAGTTAATCATAGTTTAGTGTTATACCTGGCTTGTGCCTTTCTTTCGGAAGTAACACATACCTCAGAAGGGATTGCATCAAACTCATCCAAGCAGTTTAAGATGACATTGTCTCCATCATTTTTAGTGGCAGCCCCAGATTCCTTGATACATTTGAGGAGCTGCCTGATCTCACTGTAGTTCTGCTGCTTCACCAGCTGTCTGGCCACTTTATGGTATACAGCAGCTGTCTCCAGTTGGAAGTCCTATCGGGACAGAACAGATAAAATACTGTAACAAAATTCAAACAATTTCATGTTTAGCATAATATTTTGATGTAACCTCATTAATTTTGGTGCGAGGATTTCAAAAATGCCACGATTTTTGGCATGGCATCAATAATTCAGCCACAATTTATGCTACTCGAGAAGAGCTTACAAACTCTTGTAGTGGCCATGCTTGTTGTTGTTGTTCAGTTGTTAAGTCGTGTCCGACCCTTCGTGATCCCATGGTGTAAAGGTGAATGACAGTGTTTCAATACCAACACAACATTTAAGATAATTAAAAAAGTTTGGTAACAAAAAACTCGAGAGTACCGTTGGAATCAGTGCCTCTGAATTGTATAAAGGAACATTTAGAAATAAACAATTTTTGTGTTATACAGTGTAATCTTTCAAGATCCACAAATACGTTCCTTCAACAGGAGCTGAACTTTACTGACCCAGGAACACCGAGGATATGCATTAGTACAGTTTATATTGCCAATGTCTTGAGGTAAGGGATCCCCCACTCATTGCTGTCCTTTATAAAAAGTGTACAGGGGTTACAGAATCATCCTTCCAAAAGTCACCACTCCAAAGTTTGACACTTCCAAAATACAGGATAGTTGCATTCTGCAAGAACACAGTAGATCTATGCAAACATTATCCATACACGATAAGAACATGTAGTTCGGTGGACAGTAAACAGCATGCTAGTAAGCCCTGCCCTGACACACACCCCTGAAGCCCTACCCCAATGAGTACAGCATTTATCTGCAGCAAGAAATACTGTACTTGGGAAGAGAGTATCCCTGTGATAAAGAATGCAGATTTATGTTGCGGGGGGGGGGGGGGGGAACGGATACGGATGCAGAGTTTGCTAGCGCTCTTTTGTCATTGTCCCCCACTCAGAATCTTATGTTTGGATAACATCTGCATTAGGGTAGTATGAACAACGTTGCCTTATCTAGTAAGGTTCTGTAGCTTTCATGGTCAGAAACGATACAAAATGATTCCAACTTCACAGGATTAACAGCCATGTAGAAATATTTATGTTTACAAACGTCTACAACATGGTGGTCCAACACGCGGCCTGCGGGCCGCATGCGGACCCCGGAGGCTTCTCCTGTGGCCCCCGGAGGCTTCTCCCTCCCCCCAGCAAAGGCACTCAACGCCGAGCCGTTCCGAGGCAGCCAGCCCAATCCGCTCTCTTCCTGAACCTCAGGAAGAGAGCCGGTCAGGCTGGCTGCCTCGGCAGAGATCGCCCCAGCCCCAGCATGCCTCGTTCTCCACAGACGCTCAGAAAAGCCCTCAGCTTCTGAGTGCTTTTCCGATCGTCAGTGAGGGTGGGCGGGGCATGCTGGGCAGCGGGAGAGTTCATCAGCTTGAAATGCATGCATTGGCCTTTTCCGAGGCACTGATTGGTTTCTCCCGAGTCCTCTCTGGCAGTTGTCGTTGGGAGCCCGCACGGCAATGGAGCTGAGGAGTTGGAGGGCGCAGGAAGCAATGCTCGCCCGACCAAGCGCTCCCGAAGGACGCAGGGCTGAGAGGCTTCTCCTTTCCTTTCATTGTTTCTTTCTTCTGCCGTCCCACCCCGCATGGGATTATAGTGGCGGCGGCAGCGGCCCCATGTTTTCTCCCAGCCAGGAGCACTGCGCGCCCAACAAGGAGCCCGTCAAGTACGGGAAGCTCGAGGTCCTGGGGTGAGTGGCGTGTGTGCGTGGAAGGGCAAGCAGTCTCGAGTGTCAGCTGGGAAGGATGAGCGAGAGAGGAGCTGCTGGCTGGGAGACCCCTGGAAGGGCAGGGCCGAGGGGCGTAAAGGAGGTGGTGGGCGGGTGGGGGAAGGCGAGGTAGAGGCAGGCAGGTGCCAGCACGCGTGCAGCCTGTGCGTGCACCTTGTGCGGAAAGTTAAACGAAGAGAGGAGTGAGTCATGAAGTTGATCCACTCCCTCGCATCTTTGCTCCTGGAGAGGAGGAATCTCTGCCTGCTACCAGTGGGTGGGCCCCCCACCTGCCTGCTGCTGTTCTTCTTTTCTGGGTGTGTGTGTGTAATTTTTCAGGGGAGTAGAGAATGTCCTGCCAGGGTGAAGTGTCCTGAGGTGGGGAGGCAGAGGAAAGTTCTGAACTCTTGACACTGAAGATAGCAGTTCTGCTTTTGTGCAGTGTGTGACCCTGTTCTTGTCTGGGGCACAGAAGCTGTGCACAGCCTTATACAGATATTTGCAAGAAAAAGGGGTGGGGAGAGAAAAGAACAGGGGATTTTGCTTTTCTGTGACCAAAGGTGCTTTGTTTGCTGCAGGGAGTGGAGGATCAAAGCGTGCAGGGCGGCTCTTCAAAAAGCACGCAAAGATAAGCAGAGGCTGACAGGGTGGACCTTGTGCTCACAGAGCTCACCTTGCAAAGTGATGCTCCTCCTTTCTAGTCCTTGTGTGTGTGTGTGTGCGCGTGTGCGTGTGCGCGCCTTCCCCTCTCCTTTTTAGTGCATTGTAGTGGTGGTTGCTACTGCTGAGAATCTGCTCCTGCAGATCCAGGTGGGTGGCCAGGTTTAAAAAATTTTCTCCTGAACAGATGTTTGCAAGAAAGGGTGGGGAGAGAAAAGAACAGGGGATTTTGCTTTTCTGTGATCAAAGGGGCTTTGTTTGCTGCAAGGAGGGGGAGTGGAGGATCAAAGCATGCAGGGCGGTTCTTCAAAAAGCCCGCAAAGCTAAGCACAGGGTGACAACGAGCACCCCTCATAGAGCTCACCTCCTCCTTTCTAGCCTCGTGTGCGTGTGCGCGTGCGCACGCACACCCTTTCTAAACATTCATAAGCACTGGTCTCTAATCTTTAAAAAAATTTCCAGTGTGGGTCTTACAGCTCTGCTTATGCAGTGGTCATTATGATTAATTAATTATTAATTATTCATTGTGCGGCCCCCGGGTTCCGTGTCAAAGTCTGCATGCGGCCCTTGAGGTACGAAAGGTTGGACCACCCTGGTCTACAACGTTAACACGTAATAAACAGTTTAAAAACACGAATCTATAGGATACAATGTTTCATCCACACGCTGCGGACCTCCTCAGGTATCAGGCAACAGTGTTGCAGAGATGTTAGCCTCTTGATGTACTAGGCTGGCTTATGTAGCAGAACGAAGCATCGGTTGGAGAAAGACGGTTGACCCCAGTCCGTCCGACTCAGGGGGGTAGCTGGTCTTTGTTTGTCCGAGCAGTTTTATTCCCATCCTGAATAAAATGAAAACTGCTCAGACGAACAAAGTCCAGCTACCCCCCCCCCCCGAGTCGGACGGAATGGGGTCAACTGTCTTTCTCCAACCGATGCTTCGCTCTGCTACATAAGCCAGCCTAGTACATCAAGAGGCTAACATCTCTGCAACTCTGTTGCCTGATACCTGAGGAGGTCTGCAGCGTGTGGACGAAATGTTGTGTCCTATAGATTAGTGTTTACGTGTTAACGTTGTAGAAGTTTGTAAACATAAATACTGTATTTCTACATGGCTGTTAATCCTGTAAAGTTGGAATCAATTTGTATTGTTTTGCCTTATCTACTTTACTGGTGTTTACAAGGGATGGGGTGGTGTCAGGTGTGAGTAAAATTAGTCACCTGTCCAAGAGTCCACACTTACTGGAAGGCCCACTTAACTGGCCTCTGAAGATATAGTTAATAGCTCAGCCAAGCAGAAACAACACTTGAGGCGCTCTTGTGCCCGCACCCACCCAACCCTTGTTGCTGCCGACTACTCCCTTCATCTCCTGTCCTCTTCCACTGCTTCTGCCAAAATGGCCAGGCAAAGAGGATCCTCATGGGAGTATAAGCAGAACCTCTTCAGAATCCTCCCTGCATGGTCTTTATGGCAGAGGTGATGGAGAGAGTTGGTGGCAACTCTTCCTCACTGCAGAATGATCAGGAACAGGATCGCAGTGGCTGCTACTTCCTCCTCCAGCAGCGATGCTAGAAAAGGAGATAAGTGCCCCCCCCTCCTTCCTCACACTCCAATGATGCAGTGGCTGGATGGACTGACCAGACAAGCAGTGAGCTCAGAGAGGTGGCCAGCAGATGTAGGGCACTCCCTGGCAGCTCACCATCTCCTCCAGCCTGATGCTTGGTGTTAACTTCACCTAATTTCATGGGTGGGTTCACACTGCCTGAAGCATCTGCTGTTGCTGCCGCCACCCAATTCTGCTTGGTAAGTTTCCTCCTTAGGCCTTGGCTTACTGTGGTTGATGCTTCCTGGTGGCATCAATAGATGCTTCCTTCAGCAGCAACTGGAAGCCTGTTGGCCCCAATAGTGCCTAGTAGCCCAAGAAAGCTGAAAGGGGAATGAAGGGACACTCTTTCTTCAGTGCTGCTGCAATACTGAAGAGTGTCCATCCACTCCTCTTTCAGCTTTAACAGGCACCATCAGGGGGTAGCATGTGCATGTGCACCATAGGGGCTGGGGGCCTATTGCAGAGCTTTGCTCTCAACACCCCCAGCAACGTGATGTTGCCGCTGGCAAGGGATCAATAGTGTGTAACAATGTCTTAGGTTCATTGTACCTGTAGGACCCTGAAGGTAATCCCGAAGCCCTCTTCAATGTTTTTGCCTTCCAGCATGACCTGAAAAGAAATTGCAGCCATAGACAGAGGATAAAAGGGTTGAGTAACATGCAGACAATCCATAAATAGCACAGTCAGTGGCATGAGAGTTTGTTCTCTCTTGCCAAATCCAAGAACAATTTCAAGTTTTGGAAAAATGTTCACCAACTGGAGAAAGGACAGGCTAATCAGTCAAGCCCTGCTACTCCCTGCTTTCCAATGTACATCTAGTTGTCCCCCTGCCATGTCAAGTCTTCTAGAACATTGGCACTCAAAATTCTCCCCGCAAGGCGGAGAGAACTCTAAGTATTTGTGGGCACCTTAGCTGCACAATACATAGTAAATCAATGATTTACTCTACATTGAGATTACAACAATACCTTGTACTTTCATCTGGTTAGGGATCAGAGCATGGACGAAAGTAAAAAATGGATGAATGTCAAAGCACGGCCTTATTTAGCTTGCAAATTTATATTGGCTGGTGAAAAAACAAACAAGTATGTAACACATGTGAATGTGTGTGAAACCTCAACAAACAGAAATAAAAGAAAAATAATTTTCAGAATGTTGACAAATGTTGTGGAAGGTTGGATAAAACTGGACGAAAGAGGAAGCATGTGACTGAAATGTGGTTATAACTGAAAACGGCTGAAAGAGCAAAGCGATGAATGTCAAGTGGATGGAAGACAAGGTATTGCTGTATGTCTTGTTAGTTCTGCTGCCAGCATTTACAACAGTAAACTTTCAAGTCATATATTACATGTCTTATTCTTTGGAACTTGCACAGCAACATTTCACCTTACAAAGACAATGCCCTGTCTTGCCTCACAAGTAAATCCCAACAGTCCATCCCTCCAGTTAACTTTCTTCATTCTAGCTCCTACCAAACCTGTCAGGTACCACTAAAAAAAAAAAAAAGGCAATTGGAACCAATTATGAACATGAGAACATTAAATGATGATACGACTAATTACAGCAATTGTTTTTAGTACAGCGTGTACATGCATTTGTTGTACAGTACAACCACTACTATTCACAGTATTTCATTTTGCTATTTAAAACCAGGTCACAATTTTAAATGCAATTCAGTACCTTGCAAGCCACCTCCATCTTCATTTGATTGTTTCCAAAGAGTGTGGGTACAGCCAAGCCGGCAGCAGGTGAGGCGCTCAATTTCTCACACCGATGTAGGAATTTTGTTACTTCCATTTGCAGCTCAACTGTATTGATATGTCTAGGTTCAGAAAAAATATACCTCATTAACCAACACAGGAAAGCATTCTTACAATGCCCTCCCTATGCAAAGCTATAGAAAGACTGACAGTTGAGTTTATTTAGTATGAAAATGTTAATCTTTTTTTCTTTCAAGAACAAAACTCTGTTATCACTTTGTGGACAAATATAAGAAATATCCCTCAAAGTAGGTGTTCAATCATCAAAGCAACAGCGGATTTACCATGACATATTCCTTCTTAGCAACGGATGGAGGGTATCCTTGCATGGGTTGTCCCTCCTGCTTGCTCCTTAATAGACAAGGTCATGTGATGCCCTGGTTCTTCCCAGCTCCCAGTTCTAGACTTGTGGTCAAAGACAGGAGCCACAGGTCTATGCCACTTGAATATTTGCTCATGGAAGCAATAGCATAAAGGCAGGTAGGTAAAGATCCTGACAGCAAGGGAGCCCTTAAAACAGAAGAGTTGAAGGCATAATTCATCCTTTCTGTTTGAATGTCTAGGAAGTGGATCAACAATGGAAGTTCACCTGCACTCCTACTATAAAAAGAGATGGGAGAATACCCTCCATTCCCTTCTAAGAAGGAACATGTCGTGTTAGTCCAACATTCATTCTCTGGCAATGCACGGTATCCTTGCATGAGATTGTTGTAAAGCAGTAAGATCTGTAGAGTGGCTTCTTCTTGTAGGTGATCTAAAGTTGCCTCACCTGCTGAAAAACTCTGCACCCAATGAGGAATATTTGTCCAATTTGTAATGTCAAACAAATGTGGAAATTAACGACCATACTGCAGCACTGCAAATGTGTGAAAATGGAGCGTACACAGAAAGTGTCGCTAAAGTGGTCACATTGTACATGGAACACACAGTAACGCCTCGTTTCCACAAGAAAGGCCCAAACCTCTCAATAGCTTGGCTTCTTTATAGGCGTTAGAAGTGAAGTTACCTTTAGATTTGCATTCCAATGCTTAGGGTCATAGGTTTCTTCAGGCTACTACATCAGAGGAGTCCAGAATGGCATCGGGTATGAATAAAGCTGCCTTAGAAAGTCTGTTGAGGCTGCGCCACACGCATGTGTTGCCCTGGAGCACCTCAGCTAGCCCTTAGCCCAAAGGATGGGGGCCCTAGTAAAAGCAGATTCGGAGGTATGGGGTCTGATCTGATTCAAGCCAATCACCCCTCTCTATGGCCATTACAGTGCCAGATACAGTCAATTCTTGGTATCTGTGGGGGTTAGGTTCTTGGAAAACCCAGCAGATACCGAATCAGTGTTCCCTATGGGAAAATGGAATTAGAGAGAAAATCAAATCTGTAACCCCCTTTTTGTCATGACCACCCCAGCCCTTCAGAATGGCTGTGGATTAGCTTTAAAATGGCCACCACAGATAGCTTGAGAATAGCATTACAGTACTTGGAAATTCCCAGGGGTCCTTTGTTGAGGTGTGCTCCACTTTGAGTGTATCACTTCCTGGAAGATCTGGGGGTAGGGAAGGATGTGGTTGGGCAACAAGAATTTTGGAAAGATTTCTTGCATCTCAGTGGGTTTGTTTTGTTTGGATACTGTACTCTAGTGGGCTGCATCCTCTGATAGAGTCAGATGAGGAAGTTTCCCTTTGCATGTCTAATGTTTTTCCTAGTTTTCCTCTTGTTACTTTTTTCAAGATCATGAGAAAATTGCACCAGCTTTCTAGAGCGAGACAGGACTAGAACCAGGAGTGGTCTCCCCAAGGGAGTGGGAGAAGATTCAAGATTACATAACCCTGTTAATTATCTAGTGAGTAGGAGGGACAATCAGTGCAAGGATATCGCCTTTTCCATTTCTACAGGAAAAACACATTTCTGTTCTAAAAGGTAGACACCCCGGAGTCTTCAAACACATATTTCTAATATGCAGAGAAAAAAACTGTTAAGGTGGAGCTGAGAATGGGAAATTAACAGTAAAATCCAGAATACTGTAGTTACAAAACAGCAAAATATCAAAATTATATTAAGTCCACTGATAGATCTATGACTGCTTACACCACAAGTTCTGAATAGCTCGATCCAGCAATATATACTTTACAACACTTTGTTCAGGCAACAATTGAACCAATACATTGAATAGACACACACAGTGACTAAATACACTGTTAAATATTGTATTACTGGATGGTGTAGTGGTTTGGGAGCCGGACTTAGACCTGGAAGATCCAGGTTCAAATCCCCACTCAGCCACGAAGCTTCCTGGGTGACCTTGGGCCAGTCACTATCTCTCAGCCCCACCTACCTCACAGGGTTGTTGTGAGGACAAAAAGGAGGGGAGGAAATATGTACACCACTCTGAGCTCCTTGGAGGAAGGGCGGTATAAAAATGTGAAAATAAAATAAAATAAAATAAAATAAATAAACTGGTACCTTGACACATCAGGGGCAGACATTTTCTTGCGAAAAGGGCAGGTGACCTTTTTTCTTCCAGAACTCCGTGACACTTCCTGTAGGTAAACTTTGAGGTGGTCCTTGACCTTCAACAGCCATTTCTGCCTGTCTCCCAATTCAGTGTAAGACTTTGCCTTGTGGGTGAAAAACCTAATACAGGTCATGGCAGCACGGACCTGATCCTGGAAAAACAGAGGTTATTAAGCTGGGGGAAAAACTTTAAAGCTAAGATATTGTTTGTGGAAAAACAACCCTCGGAACTCAAGACTGGCTCTGCCTGGTGGGGGATCTCTTTTGTTAGAAACCCTTCAGAATGTATCTGACTGTACAAAATGGCTACACAGATAAAATGATGAGAGGAGTTTGCCTACCATACTGTAGACCACCTCCCTAAGTCACAAATCCAAATAAAAACCTCACACATATGCAGTTTAAGTTTCTACCTCAAAAGGATAAAACATTTTTGTGACCCAACAGCTACAGAGTTCTCTTTGGTTAGACATGGAGCTAGGAGAGGTGTGAAACTATCAGGTAGGAGGACTTCTGTTGCTTCCCTTCCCCCAGTTATAAAAGAGGGTCTTGATTCTAGAGACAAAGAAATAGCACAGTGCCTGCCCCCTCCCCACTTTTGGTGCAAAGAAAATTCAAGCTCTCTCTCCCTTTTTGTTTTTAAATCAAATTCTGTTATTCTGCCTTAGCAAAATAGGAAGACCCATCTCCTTTTCTTTCTCCAGAAGCCTCCCCTCCCCCTACTGGTCGAATAGCTGAGCAGGTAAGTAATTGGAGGAGATCCAGTTTTTAAAACAAAAGGCAAGGTTTCAAACATGCAGATTTCTGATATGGCACAGTCCTCTCAAGATATAGTATCACCTCAGAAGTGCCTCTAGGTCAAAAGTCTCCCTGCTCCTGGAAAACGAACATGCCTAAGATAATGTTTCACATACAGAGAGATTTACATGTAAGTGCAGACACACAGTTTCCAGTGTGCAAAGTAAAACTGTATTGCACAGGAGGACACCAAGAAATATTGGGCAGGATCTGGAGAAATGGAAGCAGGAGACGACTTTCCTGCACCTCCTCTCCACTACAGCCCTCTGCTACCCCATGCTACTCCTCTTACCTTCATAAACTGCTGCAATTCATACAAAATATGGTAGTAATTCTTCTTTTGCAAGTGCTTGCAAGCTGCAATGAGATAAACACCCCAGCTATCCAGGCCTGGGTCAATGGTTTCTAGCAAGTTTTCCAACATGTGAAGTTTTCCACTTTTATAGCTTGGGATAAAGATCCCTTCAATAAACACTTCCTGTGGGCTCTCCTGGAACAGTGAAGACAAAAAGCTGTTAGAGAACTGCATACTATGTTGTTACGTTTGCTAGGGAACCTTATACAGGTAACTGTCCAGTCTACACGACATCACGTTAAGTTGTTTTAACAAATAGAGTTCTGCCCAATTTCCATTCAGACTCAAAATAGTTGCTTTAGGTTTCTCAAAGCTTCTGCATTGTCTGTCTTAATGTGAAAAGACAGACAATGAAGAAGCTTTGAGAAACCTAAATGAACAGAACATTGCCACAGAAGCTCTGGATAGCCCAATATACATCTTCTCTTGAGATTCTGTGAACGCCAACCTAACCTGTGGATACCAATGCCAACCTTTGTTATGCGAAAGTGTACAGGTGAGGTATTTCGTGGCACTGTTCGTGCCTTTCCTTTGTTTTCCCGTTGCCAGTCAGCTTACAGAAGCTTGAACCAGGCTTCAGACATCACATGAAAAAGGACTATCTTCAATACTGAAGAGCACAGAGCAGACTTTGTTCCCAGACAGCTTGTTGCAATGAGATAATGGACAAAGTCCCCACTGATGCAGATGCGAATCTAGAAAGCTTTACCTATGAAGGTATCCGTGGGCTGCCCCACTCCACCATGCTAGTACTCAGGAAACAGATAGGAAAGAAACAAGTTCACAACCAACAGAACACACAGAAACATGGGGTGCAGGCATGGGCACCATTTTAGACTAGCTTCTAAGAGCCAAAATGCATGCAAGGTTAATCATGTCATCTCACCCTGCATGTTCTGTTTTTTGAAATGTAAATAGCAGTCTCTGGGGGCTCTGAATGGACTGATGGTTACAAACCTTCCACACCACAGTCCTGATCCAGATCAGCCCCCACCCCCCATTTATGTTTAAACACATATATGCAGGGCCAAAACAATTAACATCATACTTAGTTGGGCCTAAGTATAGGTCCTTAAAAGCTACTTTTCAGTCAGATTCTTACCTACGTACATGCCAGAAGACAGCAGACGTAAGAGGCTGCATTTTACTCACCTTATTTAACAAATGCAGCAGTGCTTCTCGCATGCAGTCATGCCTCATATAAAAACCAATGATAGCTAGATTGGTGCCATAATTGTGTAAATAAAAGAGGCACTCTTGATAGTAGCTGTTGTGTTGAATTTTTCCATCAGGTATCATCTCCAGAGATAAGTTTCGTGTCCTCAGCACTGCTTCCAGTTCCCTCAAAGTGGCAAAGTAGTCATCATCTGGCTGTTAAGGAAGAGAATCAAAAGCCACATATTCTAGAACAGAGTTTTCTAAAGTGGGCATCATGACGAGTCCCCGGATTGTCGTGGGTCACTCGCCGGTTGAGCCTGCTGGCAGCGGGACCACAACGCAACAGATTGCGGAGCAGAGGCTCTGCTCCGTCAAGCACGGTGTTTGCTTAGGTTTTTTCAGGACCTCCTGCCTGCCCTTGCCTCTTTTACACTGATGTTAAGTTCTTCATAGGCCACGGAACCCTGAAGCAAGTGCTGATGACATCATCACGTCACCAGCACCGACTTCCAGGTTCCACGACCGGCGTCAGCAGAAGGGCATCATGCTCCAGGTAAATTTGGGAGCCACTGGTCTAGAAACATGCCTCAATGTGTGGTTACTACCATAGGGGCACAGTTTACTGTGTAGTTCCCTCTCTCTCAGTTGCAGGAGGAGAGACAGAGGAGTCCTGGGGTTTTTCCTACAGCAGAAGCAGTGATGCCTTTGAAACGTTTAAGGCCCCATTTTATGCACAGGAATCTAACTGAGTCTTGTAGCACCTCAAAGACTTCCAAATCTGTTTCAGCACAAAGCTTTTCTGGGCTACAGTTGACTTCATCAGAGATGCAACCACCAAGGATTTCACTGATTGCATCTGATCAAGTGGACTGTAGCCCACAAAAGCATATACTGAAATTTGTTAATTTTCCTGCAACAGAGTTACATGGATGTTACATGGTCTCTGCTTCTCTGGATTCAGAAACCGGTCTAGGAGCATGGTAATTGGGAGCTTATATGACATAGATTACTGCTTTGCCACATAGTTAGAGCAACCACATGCTAAGTTTTTAAGAGGCCACTGCACGGCTTCCAGCAGCCTGAATCCATCTGAAAAGCAAGGGGAAAGATTAGATTCTTACCACTGAGAGAATTGGCTTCACTGTGGACTCCAGATACTGTATCACATCTTGGACCAATCTTGAACCTGAATTTAGCTGGTTCAAATCAAGAGGTGGCTTTAGGCAGCGGCTGAGTTTCTCTCTAGCGGCAGATAGATTGCCAGCTTTAAGACAAGCCATGCCCCATGCATGCCATGCTCCAGCTGGATCCAGGCCAGTCTTTGTAGAAACCTAAAAAGTAAGTTACTGAAAATAGTAAAAGATGACAGATCAACCTTCCCCTTAAGCCTTGGATAGCCAGCTTGTTTTCTGAAGAAGAAGAAAAAAAAACAGTGAATTGAATTCAGCAGTATTTTTGAAAGCATTTCCTCTTATGAAATGTAAACACTTCACCTTCTTAGCACAGCAAATAACTAAGAAAAAACAGATAATATTATCTTGGCATTAAAGAACCCCTCAGGCGAACTGATAAATAAGCCTGAGGAGGTTAGAAAAAAAATATCTTTTTACACTCAATTATATAGCTCAGAGCAACCTCGGGAAAGAAAAAGTCAGGAATTCCTTAAGGAGTTGCAGTGCTTTAGCTGAGTAATTTACCAATGCACAAACTTTGGGACACTCGCTTTCAAGGTGTTATAAACCATAGAATAG
Organism: Plestiodon gilberti rubricaudatus; assembly: GCA_026170595.1. Lineage (NCBI taxonomy): Eukaryota > Metazoa > Chordata > Lepidosauria > Squamata > Scincidae > Plestiodon > Plestiodon gilberti. The sequence goes on along the minus strand of JANXHW010000001.1, from coordinate 256,574,185 downwards.
AATCAAAGCCGGAAAAGCCTAAAAGACTGGGGGTTGTCATTATTTAAGTTCTTGTGGGGGAAGAAACAGGATGCACTTCAAAGCACCACAATATTTGGGCAGGAGGTCTGGCTCAGTTGGTAGAGCGACCATCTTATATGCCTGAAGATCTGAAGGACGGCAGTTTGAGACGGCTGGAAGTGTCTGTTGGAGAGCTGCCGGCACGCCCAGCTGATAGGTTGCAGAGCCTCTGTGGGGGAGTGGAACTGCAGCTGCACTTTAGTGAGAGTCAAGGTTGCCTGTCAGCTGAAGCGTGATGAGGTCTGAGAGAGCTGGACTGTGAAAGAAACCATCTAGAATGAAGGGTTCTATGAAAGATTAGAACATTATTGTATTGTAAAAACCCCTTGGTTTAGAAAGCCTGCCCATGTAAACCGCCTTTGAATTAAAGTCGGAGGAGAAATCCGATGACCAAAGAAAAGGCAGTATATAAATACTGGTTTGTTTATTTATTATTATTATTATTATTATTATTGGTTTTCTCTTACACAGAGCTTATCTCCACGTAGAAAACAGAATAATGTTTTAAGGAGTTCACAGTCTATTCAAAACGAGATGGTGCTCCACAACCACTTCCCTCCTGGTGAATTACCTCTACAGCTAGTTGATAGTATTCCGCTTCTAAAAGTCGATTTCTTAGCCTTGTAACCGCTGCAGGCTGCAGTATCTGATCCAGAGATGGTACATGACGATATGCAGCAGCAACTAAAATGTTCAACACATCCACTTTGCTGATGTAACTGTTCAAGGGGAAGGGTTAACACAAGATGGAAAGAGTCACACGCACCAGATCCACACAACTGTGTAAAATTCAGTCCCTAGTATAATACAGAACATACAAAAGCAGATTTTGCTATCTAGTTTTAGGTTCACATGGTCCAGTACAGTTGGCCCCCCATATCTAGAGCAGCAGCATGCGATGCATTTGAGGAGTATTGTAAAAAAAAGTTTAAACGCGGGACAAAACCAAAGAATTTCTATGTAGGATGAACTCTCTAGTGTTGTGACCCGAGTTGTTTTGTGTTCCAAAACAACTCAGGTAAGTTGTTTCTGGAACACAAACAGCATGAGGAATATATAGCCCACATTCCCCTGAATTCCTTTCTCAACCCAGCCAGAGACCTTGCTTGTTAGCATTATTTTGTTTATTCTCTCTCATCTCCATCTTTTTCTTTTTGTGCCAGCTTTCTGCCTTCACTCAGCCATGCGCTGCAATGAGGGGTGGAAGAGGGCCCCCAACCTTTACCATGAAGAAAAACATGCTGTTTCTAAGGAATGATAGGACTCAGGACCACTGCCTGGTTGGAGGCTAGCTATGCTTGACCTTGGTTTCACCTTCATAAGAACATAAGAAGAGCCCTGCTGGATCAGGCCAAAGGCCCATCTAGTCCAGCTTCCTGTATCACACAGTGGCCCCACCAGATGCCTCAGGGAGCACACAGCCAACAAGATAATCTGTTTCCTGCTGCCATTCCCCTGCACCTGGCACAGAGAAAACCAACTTCTAAAACCAGGAGGTTGCTTATTGCTAGGCTTACCATATCGCCGACTGGGACGCTCCGTTTTGCCCTTAGCGCGCTCTGGCTCCCTTCCCCCCGCCCCGCCCATTAAGGGCAAAACGGAGCGTCCCGGTCGGCGATATGGTAAGCCTACTTATGGCTTGTAACCTGTGATGGTCTTTTCCTCCATGAATCTGTCCAAACCTCTTTTAAAGGCATCTAGGCCAGGTGCCATCACCACATCCTGTGGCAAGGAGTTCGACAGATGAATTACACGCTGGGTAAAGAAATATTTTCTTTTATCTGTTCTCCCTCCACTCAATTTTAGTGCATTACCCCTGGTTCTGGTGTTGTGCGAGAGGGAAAAGAATTTCCCTCTATCCACTCTCCATCCAACTGAGAAACTAGAGGGAGGAATTTAATGAAATGCAATGTTTAACATGGGTATGTCCCTTTAATGGTACATGCTATTGTGAGAAAATGTCTGTAATCAGGTTTAAATTTTATGTACCTACTGTTATAGCAGAGGAATTTAGTGAGATAATGTTGTTATCTGGTGGAATTGAGATCACAAAACAGGACAATTCTGAAATTTAATCCCTTGATTACAAATCGTATCTCCCTCCATCCTTTGAAGAACCCCCTTACTGGATCTCATGCACTGAAATTGAACCAGCCACAACAAATTGTTATGCACACACAAACGTCCAAAATAAAAACAAAACACCTTTTGGGCGGTGGTACAGGTTTACATCCAGTGTCTAAATATCCCTTCAAGAAGTGCCTCCATGCGTTTCTTTTCTTGGAACAAAACATCAAGAATGGGAATGGTATTAGAATGGAATTTAAGATTGGGTTGTGCTGACTGGAGTCGTAGCCGCTTTTATAAATGCTGCCAACCAGAGCCGGAACATTCATGATGCAAAGGATGAGAATTAAGTTGAGCAGCGGGTGGAGGGGGAACAGGAGATTCAGGGTGCCCTTTACTGTGTGTCTGCTGCTACCACCTCCTTCCAACCTACCACAGATGGAGCCACATCAAGCCCTTACCCACTTGCCTGGGATGGTGGCAGCAGATATATCTACTGATTCCCCCCCCCCTCCATTCAGTCAGTGGGCAGCAGGAAGGGCTACACTGAGTGCCATCCATTAGGAGCTGCCAGCCTCCAGTTTCCCTAATAGCATCACTACTTCGCAAATAGCTATTATAATCTGATACACTATGACTAGTTATGGCATCAGGGGTCAGCTAGGTTAGATACTAGCCCATGGCCCAAGCCCACCAGGTAGCCACTGGGTGGGTTAATCCCCAAATCCTCAGTACCAGTGGCAGCACCATCAGGGAGCAAGTGGTGGGGGCACTAAAGGGGCCCAGTGCAGGGTTTTGACCCAGGACCCACAGCAACCTAGTACTAATATTGTACATGGCCATACACCACATAAAACTGGCACAATAAGAGAATGACCTGAGGCAGAGGAAGATAAGGGATGTCATTAATGCATTACCTATAGCTGTTTTGGCCATGATGCAGCCATCTATGATGGCACATCCATGTGCCCAATATTTCATAATTAATTATGGAAGTACTAATGACACACAGTTCAGGAGCAAGGACTTGTCTACCTACTGCATGCAAGAGGCTGCTATATTTACATCAGCATTACCATGCATGTCTGACGTCGAGGCATCTCGGAAGAACTACTAGCAATTTACCTGTCACAAAGAGCTAAATCTTGGCTCCTTCCAGCTTTTACGAACATCATTTTGGCACTAAAAAGCAGTTGTTTCATGATATCTGTGAGAAGACCGGCATCCACTTCAGGGTTTGTCAGGCCTCGGGAAAGCTTGCAGCAGTGTTCTATCAACAGGTGACCACAGGCTACGCTGTCTGAGTGCAGATTGAAGATGGCAATGCACAAGGACGCACTGGGAGCCTGAACACAAGAGGAAAAGAAAAGTGATGCAAAAGTTGTAAATATAGCAGCCTCTTGCAGCTCCCTTTTTCCTGTTTGTCTTACCTCTGCTTCAAAGAAGTCTCACACCGTAAGAACATTACCTGTTCATAATAAAACTCGCTGCGCACCATTTCATTCTCTTCTTCTCTCAAAGAAAGAAGCCACTCGAGTTCAGTCATCTTTGGGATCTGTACCATCGTAGAGTAATCTGAACATTCATTATCAGAAGTCTTCGCTGCCATAACGGAAACAAAAGTGAAGAATTTAAAAGGAGAAGCCACAAAAATGCTTCTGGTGGAAGAAACGGCACAAGAAAGAAAATAAAAGGCTCCTAGTACGATGGGTTTTCCTTCCCTAAATATTCCAGTTATTGAAATGAGATCCTGTATTTTCAAGTACTATTTTTTTCCTTTTCTTGAAAGTTTCACTTCACCATTTAACTCTATTGAGGGAAGGGGATGCACTAAAAGGTCAGGAAGACTTAAGTGTCATATGATATTTCCCTGGGAGTAAGCCTCATTAAACGTAGTGGGACTTACTCTGTGCAAATGTGTATATGATTAAGCTACAAGTTACTTTTTGCCACAAAGAAATGACCATCTTCACAGGATCAGTTAACTATCTACAACTGTTACAAGATTTCCTCCCTTAAGGGTCTTTTATTGATGTCTGAAGAACCATGTCTTGGCTTCCTAAGCATGCAGAATTTTCAGTAAATAACTGACCCCCAAATAGTAGGTGGAAAGATTTGTTCTGTCTTAAAGAATAGTTACATTAGTTTTACAGCAACACAGGCTAGCACGTTCAGGCCATGGGGCATTTGTTAGCCTCTGGAGAGGCCACAGGACTTTGTTTTCACCTATTCTATGCTGTCCACAAGCATGCACTATCAGAGCAACCCTATCCAACTTACACCACCGATGTAACCAGCGGTGCAGCGAGAACGGGAGGCCCCAGAATGGAAAAGGGATTCAAATCCCCTCCAAAGGGGGATTGAAAGGGGATTTAAATCTCCCCTCCCCTCCAAAGCCTCTTGCCCTGCCCTCCCCCGCTGGTTACACCGGTGGTGTAAGTTGGATAGGATTGCGCTGTAAGAGTCAGAGGTGGAAACTCATGAATTCAGCCTTCTAGTATATGCTAACAGATCATTTTTCGCCTCACCTTCTTCATCCTGGTCCTCTTCTTTTGCACTATGCAAGAAAAAGAATATGGAAGATGCTTCATACGCAATCCAACATTTGGAACAGTTAATAAAAAGCAATATCAGAAGCATTTTTATATCTACTTTTCCTATCCTCACATACATGAAGTACTTGTTCCCCCACTAATAAGTATCCCAATAACTTCTTGTAGAGTGGAGTGAGAAACAAACACAGAAACATTAAGGGTTTGCTTGTAGGGCTGCTACTAGAAACTGGGTCACTTACCTCATTCTCTAGTTTATGCAGCCTTTAGATGCACTCAAGTCAACTCCATTGCACAAAGACTGTGGTTAACCTTATTATGCAACTCACTCCCACTAATGGGTACAGCCTTTCTATAAAGTTCCTACAAGGACAGGCTTACCAGATCCTCGCCGGGACGGGAGCAGTCTACCCTTAAGGGGGAGGGGCGTGGGGGGATCAGAACGCGACGCGTTCTGACCCCCCACGCCCCTCCCCCTTAAGGGTAGACTGCTCCCATCCCGGCGAGGATCTGGTAAGCCTGTACAAGGATGATGCGATTATCTTGATAATGCCATTCTACAAATGAACTCAGAAGGCACCACAGATCCTAGAACATCATTTGATCTCCTGGCTTATCACATGTTTTTAATGATACCAAGCTTCTTTTGCATAATGTTGCATTCCCAAGTCTGGTTAATGGTCACAACTTCTCTCCACAAAACAGAAGGAGGAGAGGGAAACCCATGTATAAAAACAGTAGTCAGAGGGATGCCTCCAAAAAAGATGCAGCACAAAATAATGGGGAAAAAGGAGAGAGAATAAGGGTGAACATCATTTGATCAAAGAACAGCCAACAACGAACACACACATAAACATTGCAAATTCCCATAACTGCTTTCTTCCACTCTCAAATACTGGATTGTCATTCATATTGTGGCCAAGAATTGCACAGGGTATTGATTGCATTCAGGTTTTCATAGCCAGCAACAATTTTCAAAGACAAAACACCAGGATTAAAAGCCATGACACGATTAAAATCTAACGTTAAAAACACAATAGAAATTCCGTTTAAAACTTTATAGATCTTAGAAGGGCAACGTTTCAATCATCTTTTGATGATCTTCTTCAGGCAAGAACAAGCACAGCAAGTTGCAAGATGGTAAAAGCGTTTGCATCCTGACTTCCAAGACCACCATTTCAAATACATAAAATTAAAAATGTTTACATACGTTTCTGTATCTTGGGGAGATACGGTTGAACTTTCCTTGTTGTAATAATTGTAGCACTGGTCACACACACGAGCTGGGCTTTCCCTACAAGCGTCAACCACCATTTTCTTGGTAGAACAGGAACTGCACACCAGCCTTCCGCAACGTCTGCAGTGATGCCGTCTATTAAACTGTTGACATGAGGGAGAGAACACAAGCTGTTTAAAGCGAGCAGTGGTATTTCAGCAGCCACAATTTATCTCATTCACGAAACGTTAAGTCTGAGATTTTGGGAAGCAGTGACAAATATGACTGTCCAAGTTGGTGTAGGTTGCCCTGCTGCCTTTCGACACACTCTTATTCGAGAGCTTCAGCTACCTACCGCCCAAGCACGGTCCTGACACTTCCTTACCATAGTGAAACGTTCCGTTTTGCAAACCATGCAAGTTACTTCAGTTTCATCTGGAATCCACTGCTGTTTTGGTGGAGGTTTCTCAGGTGGCACAAACTCCTGAAGGGAAACAGTTCGTTGGGGGCTTCTCTCTCTTGGACTGGAAGAATGCGTCTTTTCTTAAAGATAAGAACAAAACAAAACACAATGGGGAAATGAATGACATCTAACCTAAAGTGACCAGATAAGGCACAGGATATTCTCACATCAACACTTGCTAGCAGAGAAGACAGAAATCTCTTCAAGTACACCATCACTTGTTACCAAGGGATAGAACTTTATTCATATATACAAGTCAACTCTGCAGACCTGGAAAAGACAGAAGTTTCCTTACGTGCGTTCAGTCAACAGAACACTTAAGTAATGCAACACCACACCACCACCCCCAAAACCCCTCACCCCTCCAGAAAACTCATGACATTGAAGAGATTTTTATTTTCCAAACCACAAAATAGATATGGTATGATAAATCACATTAACTTTTCCAGGGACACCTGCTTCTATTATTTCATCCATCTTGCCTGGAGGCACCATGTTGATAAATGGTAACTGGGCCAACTCTTACATTATTTCCGGAACACAGACTTTCCAGAATGTAGGATCCTTGTATCAGAACTAATCAAGTCCCATTCAACTTAATAAGACTTACTTCTTTGTAAACATGCATACGATTATGCTGTAATTGTAACTGAAGCTTCAGAACAGCCAAAAGCTGAAATAGATCATACTGTCGAATGAAAATGGGACACTTGGTGAAACTTCAGTATGTTTCAGGTAGGGGAGAAAAGTACTAAATCGGCATTTTCATAATCAAAGCATGCCAATCTGTCAGGTTGTAGAAATGTCTTTCTTTAGTGGGCACTCTGAGCAAATGTTCTAAAGCAAGATGTTCCCAGTCATTTTAAAATTGCAGATAGAGACCTCCATACTGAACCCTTAAAGCTGAATGAGAAAACTGATCAGTGCCAATGTATTTGCGCTTTGCATAGTTTGGGGCATTAGAGCAACAAATACAGTAGGGCCATGGGGAATAGGGGAATAGGGGCCATGGGGAATAGGTTCCTGGGCCCCCTCCACAGATATCAGGAACCCACGGATGAGGAAACGCTATCCCTGCGGGATCCCTGCGCTCCCCCCCCCTGCAAGCCCATTACCTTTTTTCTTTATAGAACAGGCGCCAAGCCCCTGTGTTTCTTGCTTAACCAAAACACTATAAGCAGCATGCTGCTTATAATGACAAAGCGGGCAAGCTTCCTGTTTCCTGAAGCCTCTCTAGCATGCATGCTGCTTGCCTGTTTTGTCACTATAAGCAGCATGCTGTTTATAGCGTTTTGGTTAAGCAAAAAACACAGGGGTCTGGCGTCAGCTCTATAAAAATAAAGGTCATGGGCACCGGGGGGGGGGGGGGGGGGCGCGGCGGCTGCCAACAGCGGATAGTGGATCCACAGATATGCTCCCCCCATACTGAATCTTCTCAAACCTCAAAGAGTCACTATGGAGAGCAAGACATTTGCACATGTAAGTTATAGCCTTTCAGACAATGCAAGGTTAAAGATCAACCTTTTAAACAACTATCATTTAACTTGAACAGTGTCCAATGTCAGGAGAGATGCACAAACTGTGTTAAGGTGAAATAAAGAAGAGAGGCACCTGTGGTCAAATGACAAATCTGATCGCCTTCAATAACTTTTAGCCGCTTTCACTATTGACAAGGTTGTTAGTAACAGAGGTATAACGTTTCTGAGGTAAATTCTAAAGGATTACGCCTCACCTGCTTTTGCTGCTGCTCTAATGCTACTCACTACCATTTGGAATTTAAATAGTTGTCATTTAGAAGACAGATCCAGAATAATATGAACCTTAATGTTCAAGTAAACTTGTGCTACTTGTTAACAAGAGGCTTGAGAAGATTCAGTGTTGCACTTACGCCCTGAACCATGCAAAGTGCATACCACATCATGTTAGTTTTGGCACTAGAAAGAACTGGTTCCTGAGAACAGAGCGCCAATGTTATCCTCCTCCAAAATGCAGGGCCCAGCATCCCTCCCATGAGAACCTATATGACCATTTACTTTGGTGGGGTAAGGGCAGTGCATCACCACAGTATGAAGTTACTGCCAGCCGCCTCCTCCTCTGAGGTAAAACAAACTGCTTATTCCAAGACATCTGGAGGCCTAGGAACCACATGAATCTTGTTTTAAGGGTAAGGATGTAGGAGAGAGTTCTCTGTTCTTGTGCATTTTCCAATCCCACAAATGGGTAAGCACCGCGTATAGTAGCAATGAGGAGACTCCAAACACCAGCACTCTAACTGGAAAGAGCCTTATGAAGGAACAGGAAACACAACTGAGGGTTTCCCAAACACACACTGGGCCCAAGCCACCTGACAACATCTACAGCATTACTGAGTGCAACACTGGACGCCAGTAGAGCATGCTCTTGTGTACGTTTAATGTAAGCAAACTAAATAAGATGTTAATCATGGTCATTTGGCCTTGTATTATTATTATTTTTGTAAAATAGTTCTGAGATGAACAGCCCAATCCTAACCAACTTTCCAGCACCGGTGTAGCCGTGCCAACAGGGCGCACACTGCATTTTGCAGTGCAGGGGCAGTCATGGAGGCCTCTTCAAGGTGAGGGAACATTTGTTCCCTTACCTCAGGGCTACACTGCGGCTGCACAGGTGCTGGAAAGTTGGTTACGATTGCATTGTGAGTGCGAGAGGCCCTCTCTTGAGACACTAGAAACCAATGGTGGCCCCAATACAAATCAAACATTCATTTAGCAACAGCTTTAGCGCAATTCTTGTTTGCAGGGAAACTGAAAACAGAATACAGATATTGCTTAAATAAACAAAAAGAGGAGCAGAAGATGAGATCTAGACAGGGGGAAGAAGAGAAACGAACACCAAGTATTAAAAGCCTCACCATTAGACCTTTTTCCTTCACCAGGAAAACTAGTAGGAGAGAGGTCTGTTGATTCAGATTTAGACAAAGTATCAGACTCAAATACTCGATACAGACTCTCTTGAATCTGAATCACAGAATCTAGAACAAAAAGAAAGAACAGTTAAAAATGACTGACCAATATCTTCTCCAAAAAGAGGAAGATCAGAATAATCCACTGATAGCAACAGACAAAAACATTAGCTCAAAATGAGATTAGCTCATGTGACACAAGTGACTACAGCTGGCTGGAAGGTGATCAACCAAAGTAGTGCAGAGTCTTAAGATAAATCACGAATCCCTCCCTTCCCAGGTTCCCAAAACTCATAGGAATAAACAAGTTTTGATGGTGGCTGTACTCTGCATGTCCTCCAGGCTGAGAATCTGTGACAAATAAGCACATTTATTGATGGAATGTAATCACCTGATCTCTTCTCTTTTAGTGAGAAAGGGAAGTCCAGGGCTTTCCCTGCATACTTGGAGAGCAAAGCATCCACATCTTCTACAGTGAAGCCTATCTCCTGTTCAACCAAGAGCTGGTGCAGTGTCTGTACGGCCACAGCTGCCCAGTCTACTTTCATGTTCATCAAGAGCTGTTCCAGCATGAGGAGAGGCTTGCAGGACAGATGGGAGTAGCTAGCACGGTAAGGCTCAGGAAGAGTCAGTAACACCTTGGGGCACGGAAGGCAAAGAATTAACATTATTATTTGAGAGACGTGTTTGAAGTCCGATGACATCCTCCCCAAAAACCAATACTGTCAAGAAAAAACACACAGGATGACAGTCTGTGACAAAATATGCTTCATCTTCACATATCTAAGAAAACAATTGTTCTGTTTGAACTCTGTCTATGCTCTGAAGCTAGTTTTTCCCCAGCATTATACACAGGCTCCCCGTTTTCTCTCTTCACCCTAATGGGGAGACACTCTCCAGGACAGTGACTCTAGACTATACATTCCTGAGATCTTTCCAGGAATGCAAAGATACATCCAGGTTACATCATTTGAGGCCCAAGCCTCAAACCCTGAACATGATTTAAGATGACAAACAGGCCGAATTCATGAAACAGCTGGAGAAGCTTGTAAGATGTAAGGGCAGGAGATACACTTAAGATTCCAAAGTGGATTTCTTCTTATGTTCAGGAACTTGTAAAATACAGGTGTTTGTTTTTTGCTTGCTTTTGTCATCTTAGCAGAAACATGCTAAGAAACATGTACTTTTTTACAATTCTAGTCTCTTCTATATAACCACACCTACATCTATGGTAGCAAAGTATAAAAAAGGAAAAAGAAAAAGCCTAATTTTTTCAGCCTGATGAGGGTCCCTAAGAGTTGTATCTGTAGCCCATAGTCACAGAGAAGATCCTAAGGGGGCAATGGAGATTACCTAGCTTCATTTGAGATAAGCAAGTACGTAGGGCATTTAATTGGAAATACCTTTATCTTCCTGCTGGTGGCAGCAACTCTCATATTTGGTTACTTAATGCAGGAATATGACAGGTGAAAAAGGAAAATCCTACTTGGTGAAGCCTAGAAACTTGGAACTTCAGTCTGTCTGAATTTCTTCACCAGAAGAAACTGGGTGCATGCAACCCATTTTAGCATACAGTCAATTACCCTAAATATAATATTCAACAATATAGATGAAAATGTTGCTTCTGTTAACCTTTGATCCCATGTAGAGAGCCTGAATTTCATTGTGGCGCATAATCGTCAGGTGCTTGTAGAAGTGTGTTGTGAGGTAATCTGCAAGGAAGTGAGAAGCTGCCAAACTGGGATGTTTATCAAGACACTGTTCGCTTATGACAAGTTGAACATCTGGGTCTTCTATCCTTTGTAAGAGCTACAGAGAGATTCACAAGCACAAAAACGTTGAATGCTAGAGTGAGCAACATGTTAGCGGTCTTTTGTAAGCATAAGAAGAAATGCTTTTGTTAGCATAAGAAAAAACAACCAGAAGTCTAAAGTAACACAAGGTTCTTCATTTCAGGTTTGTTTGTTTTTAACTTCAAAACAACACTGTAGGTCTCAGAGCAAGCCTAGCAAAACTGACAATCAAGTCTCCAACCTTATACAAACTACAAGTAACAACACTGAAGTTTGGTCAAAAACGTTTTAGAACACAAATGTTCAAAACACCAATGAAAATGTTTCTCTTGTTTTAACACTTCAGTGGCTCCTATCACTCAGATCAAGACCACAGTCCTTTCTCCTACTACAAGGAACATATGCAAACCCATAATACTTGCATCGTCTACTATTATTGTATATCCAGCCATGAAAGCTTCCATTCTAAAATTAGATTGTCCTATTGCCAAATATTGCTTTTGTAAATGGTCACTGTGCTTAATCACAGAAAGGTCATCGACTGCTCCCTCTTGCATTTTTTGGTCTTTTGGCTCCATTATTTAAAATTGTTTCTCTTAGTCCTCTGTGTGCATACGAGATATGCAAACATAGATAGCCACGTCAGCCCAATGCTACGTAAAGATTGGACAGGCGGCCGAGGCCGTCCGCCCGATCCAGTGCTCTGCTGTGGGCAGCCTGCAGCAGGCAGCCCGCGGCGAAAAGTCTACTCGGGGGAAGGGGACACTCGTCCCCTTCCCCGAGTGTAATGGTGGCTGGGGCCGGTAGGCCTCAGATTTCCACCAGCTATTTTGCTGGTGGAAGTCAGGAGGCGGCTGTGTAACGGCCCAGCTGCCCTGCGGAGCCCGGCGGGGACCGGGATATGGTGGACGCCATGCCCCCGCCTGGGGCGGCGGGGCCTATGGCTGCCCTCCCAGCTCCGCCATCCCTCCCCCCTGTCCCCCGACCCTCCCAGCCGTCTGCCGGATCCTACCTTGCTTGGGTCTGGCGGTCGCCCAAGTCCTCGGCCGGCGGAGCTGGCAAGGCCGGCCTTGCGTCAGCCTTCCTGGCTCTAAAGTAGTCCTCAAATGTGTCTTACGGCACGTTTGCGACTATTCCGGGTGGCGGAACGCTAGGTCCACCACCCGTAACTTGCACAGGATTGTGCAGTGTATCTGTTAATCTTTAACGTGCCAAAAGACTGTCTAAAATAGGATCGAAGACTGTTATAACCGGTTACGATATACACAGAACGAATCATCTCCGGGATTCAGGTTATAAGATGGCTTTATAAAATGTAAAGACTGTATAATACTGATGAATTCAAAAGTCAATTAAAACACATATGTGTATAAATATCTTTAGAATTTTACAATAAAATACAATAAAACATTTTAAAAAGGCTGCTTTCGCATGACGTTTCGTTCATTTCCCATGAACTTTATCAAATGCAACCCTGCCTCAGTAGACAGGAAGATGGAAATGGAATTCCCATCGCGCAAACTGTCATTTGGAGCGGAAGCTCTGCATCTACTGGGACATGACCCCAGGTAACCCTATCTATGCTGCCCCTGGTGGTAACCTAGATGATAGCAGCCAGGGTACAAAAACTATTCAAATGGCTTACTATTCTTGCTTAATACAGGGGTCCAAATTTTATTAATAAAGGACAACTCCTGCTAGCGGTTAAGAACATGGGACCCATGCTTGAATATTTCTATGGCTTCCAAACTTAGCCTAGCCCTATAATTGTTTTCATTACACAACTTGACAGTATTGTCAAATCTGATCTCATGTCCTGACTCCTCTTTATGTTGAGCCAGGGCAGATTTCTCATTCTGTCCCAATCTGCACGCACGCTCGTGCTCTTTTATTCTGGTACTAATAAAACGTTTCGTAGTCCCCACATACACCTTCCCACAACTACATGGCACCCTGTATATGCCTGGGGTGCTCAAAGGGGGTCTGGGGTCTTTAGGGTTCCTTAAAAGTTGACTAATTTTATAAGTTGGTTTAAAAATTGTTTTAAAATTATATTTCCCCATTATTCTACCAATTTTATCAGTAGTCTCTTTCACATATGGCAGGTACACCGGGGGCCTGATTTCTTCATCTGTTAGTTCCTTCACCACTTTCCCATTCTGTTTAATATAACTTTGTTTTTCCCAGGCTCTACTGATTTGAGACTCCAGAGACTTTAGTACCAGAATAAAAGAGCACGAGCGTGCGTGCAGATTGTGACAGAATGAGAAATCTGCCCTGGCTCAACATAAAGAGGAGTTAGGACATGAGATCAGATTTGACAATACTGTCAAGTTGTGTAATGAAAACAATTATAGGGCTAGGCTAAGTTTGGAAGCCATAGAAATATTCAAGCATGGGTCCCATGTTCTTAACCGCCAGCAGGAGTTGTCCTTTATTAATAAAATTTGGACCCCTGTATTAAGCAAGAATAGTAAGCCATTTGAATAGTTTTTGTACCCTGGCTGCTATCATCTAGGTTACCACCAGGGGCAGCATAGATAGGGTTACCTGGGGTCATGTCCCAGTAGATGCAGAGCTTCCGTTCCAAATGACAGTTTGTGCGATGGGAATTCCATTTCCATCTTCCTGTCTACTGAGGCAGGGTTGCATTTGATAAAGTTCATGGGAAATGAACGAAACGTCATGTGAAAGCAGCCTTTTAAAAATGTTTTATTGTATTTTATTGTAAAATTCTAAAGGTATTTATACACATATGTGTTTTAATTGACTTTTGAATTCATCAGTATTATACAGTCTTTACATTTTATAAAGCCATCTTATAACCTGAATCCCGGAGATGATTCGTTCTGTGTATAAAAGACTGTCTGTTTATCACCAGCCTAATAAGCATTGTTGTCACGAAAGCTCTCTACTTGGACTATTTTGTGAGGTGTTTAAGGACTGCTACGCAATGAGAAAGAAGTTCCCATCTTTCACTATGTGACTCCTCAAAACAAGATTAATAGTGATATTTAACAATTTTACAATGCTGTCTAATTGTGCACAGTGCTTCATTTGATGTCCTTTAAGGTAAGCAAATATTATCCTCATATTGCAGCTGGGGAAAGAAATGCAAGTCTGCTCAGGAGCAACAATTGTCAAAGGCTCCTGGACATAAGTTTTTCAGGTTTTCAGACAGGCAACAAACAAGTGGGAACTCTCCTGTCCCATAATGCACAAAGTAAATCACAGTTTGTGGGCTGCACCTGTGTAAGAAGCAGAAGAAAAACAAGGAAAGCTTAGCAATGTGACCTAGGTATCCTCATTTGGGGGACAGAGATATTGGAACAAAAATAGTTACCTGCAAAGCCTTTTCACTGTCTCCCAGTTCCAGCAAATGAAGGAGATGCTCTTGGTGAAGACTGATCAAGTGATCTCTTGGAACAGGATATAAGTTACTCCACTCTTCACATAACTCATAATCCTAGGACAAAGATAAAGAACTCTCTCTTGTACTAATGCCATTCATACTGTAATCATGAAAATCAAGACAATACTGTAATCAATACAAGAGCTTTTTGCAAGACATTCTTAGATGGAAGAAAAACTACTACTAAACTGGCCAAGGAAAGCATGTAAAATATATAGTTCCATTCTATAATGGGAACACTGGACAGACAGCAAAAGAAAGCATCTTTCCAGGCAACGATTCATGGTTCACAGTACAACAGGAAGAACATTCTGAGAAGCAAACACGTAAGATGCCATGTCCCACCTTTGCCTCGAGAATGGTTCCTAGAACGGTCTGAGGATCATCAGTACAGGCTCTTTTCAGGTCTTGCCAGTCATGCCACACTGGAACATCTTGTAAGCTTAGTAGCTAACAAAATAAAGCAAATAAGATGTTGAACAAACACTTAAAACGACATCTTGTAAGGAACGAGGCAGAAGACTGCCTCGTGAATGGGTCACTCCAGGAATTATACTACACTGGGAGTGAGCTGCTTTCTGCAAAGCACTTCCTGCTATCTCTGTTTTTAGACAGCACCATCAATGTCTACAGCCCTTTACAGCAGAAGCAGAAAAAGAAATTGCAATACACTTATAAACTAAATTTCAACAGAGAAGGGGGCACAAAAGGGAGGAGATAAAAGAGGTAAGGGTAACAGATCATCATAAGGCGAATGATAGGAATGGCCATAGAAACGTTATGTCTTATCAAACTGCAAACCACATCAGCTGAAGGTCCTTCAAGCACTTTCATAGGAATCATTCCTATGCTATGACTCTCATGTATCGCTACAAAAAAGCTTCTAATGATTATCACCACTAACACAATGATAAAAGTTTTCATGTTCGAAGTCCAAGAGTCCCAAACAGGTAAGTTCCTCACATTTAAAAACTGATCTCCTCCAGTTCCAGCACTGGTCTGAGCTTCTAACACACCTGAATCAGCACATCCTCTTTGCCAATCCCCTCTCTTCTGTTTAGTGCATGCCACTGCCCCACTCCTTCCTACTTTTGCCATGCCCCCGTTCCTTCTCCCACCTCCTATTAAGTTCCTCCCCTTTCAGTTGCCACGTGCCTCCTTCATCTTCCCCCTCCCACCGCTTCCCAATTTGAAAAGACCAGGAAGTGGGCAGAAGAGCAAATGTATGGAAGGGAGGGTCCTTAGAGATGCTTTAGGTCACTTTGTTGTTGTTCAGTCGTTAAGTAGTGTCCGACCCTTCGTGATCCCATGAACCATATCCCTCCAGGCCTTCCTGTCCTCCACTATCTTCCTGAGTTCGCTCATTTTCATGTTCGTTGCATCGGTGATGCTGTCTAACCATCTCATCCTTTGCCTTCCCCTTCTCCTTTTGCCTTCAATCTTTCCCAGCATCAGAGTCTTCTCCAGAGAGTCCTCTCTTCGCATTAGGTGGCCAAAATATTTCAGCTTCAGCCTCAGTACCTGTCCTTCCAGGGAACAGTCAGGGTTGATTTCATTTAGGATTGACTGATTTGATCTCCTAGCAGTCCAAGGGACTCTCAGGAGTCTTCTCCAGCACCACAGTTCGAAAGCATCTATTCTTCAGCGCTCAGCCTTCCTTATGGTCCAACTCTCGCAACCATACATTGCTACTGGGAACACCATGGCCCTGACTATACGAACTTTTGTTAGCATAATAAAAAGCAGAGATATCACCATGCCATCTAAATTTGCCATAGCTTCCCTTCCAAGGAGTAAGCGTCTTTTAATTTCATGGCTGCAGTCTCCGTCTGCAGTGATCTTGGAACCAAAAAAAGTAAAATCTGTTACTGCTTCAATTTCTGCCCCTTTTATTTGCCAGGAATTGATGGGACCAGATGCCATGATCTTAGTTTTATTAATGGAATGTGTACCTTTTGATAAATCTGAAGTTCCTTTGTCTTGCTCTGAAGGTCAGATCTGAGTTCTTCAGACACCTCAGCGTCACAGGAACAATAAGCTAAGATTTCCAGACAAGCCTCCAAGGGCCAGCTATCCAAGCAGCGCAGGGCCAGCCTGCTCCTCAGCATGGCGTCCCTCACTCGGAACAGGTATCGCCAACCATCCTTACCTGGAAAGCAAGCGCAACATATGCAAAACCCTAGTCTCTACACATTGACCAGTCTTGCTGTGCAAGGATGGTGTAGTGGTTTGGGAGTCGGACTTAGACCTGGAAGATCCAGGTTCAAATCCCCGCTCAGCCACAAAGCTTCCTGGGTGATCTTGGGCCAGTCACTATATCTCAGCCCCACCTACCTCACAGGGTTGTTGTGAGGACAAAAAGGAGGGGAGGAAATATGTACACCACTCTGAGCTCCTTGGAGGAAGGGCGGTATAAAAATGTGAAAAATAAAATAAATATCTCAGCACCAGATGATGAATAGCACAACACAAAATATAACACCACCACTTTTAGTACCCCTCTCTACCCTTTTTATATCCGACAATTTAAAGAAACACTCATTTCCTTCCAGAAGAGTTTATTTTGCTTTTCCATTTCTATTTCACCTTTCTTGCCTCCTCCCCTAGGCACACCTCTCGGATATGTACACCTTTGGGTCTTTTACAAGAGGGAGTGCATGAACTTGAGGCTTGGACTCTATGGCCAAACCATGGTTCAGCCATTATGTCTGAACTCACTCAATACATTTTGTTGCCCTCCAGAACTAAGGGATCATTTCTGCAGTTTCCAGCCCACTCTCCAAAGGTCTCATCTAGAAAGAAAACATAGAATTCCTTTTTACCATCAGCAGAGGCACAACACAGCACAGCATCCCGCACAGCAACTAGTTCTTCCATGTCCTGGCTGTAGAGATCCAAAATCTTCAGGGCTCTGGGCCAGTCCCCAGCAGAAAGTGCTTGCTCAAAGATCTCCATTAACGCTTCAACAGCCATGACAGAATGCAATCCCAGGAAAAGCAAGGAGATATAAGACTTGCCACAAAGTCCACTAGCCAAGCCACTGCCCTCATCTGGAGGGTCCTGCAGGGGTTCACTCATGGTAAGAAGAAAGATCTCCAGAAATGGGAACTCCTTTAACAACACTTCACATTCCTTGGAAATTTGCTCTATCGACAAGGGAACATCACGCTTCCCTCGAAACTCCATCCACGACAGGCCCTGTTTGGGAGTTTTCTGAACCTTCGATGCACTGAGACAAGCCACAGTGGCTGTTAGTTTTGACTGAGACTTCAGGAAAGCGAGAGAGGAAGCTGTGAGCATGTGCTGGTTCGGATCGGCCAGCGAAGAAGAGCTGAAAGTGCTCTCAGAGTCTATGGCTGGATTGTGGACTGGTATCTCAACATCAGGCAGACAATGACTTGCATGCAAGTGTGCTAGGCTGCTAATGTTGGTCAAAAGGGACCTAGTCTGGTTGCTCTGCCTGGTACTGCACAGAGGCAATGCCTTACAGCAACAGTCAATGATCACTTGCTGCACATTCAAATTCAGTCCTTCTTTAGCCAGCAGCAAAGACAACCTGCAGCATTGAGAAGGAGAACTGACTTAGCAAATGAGACTGTGATAAATCTGAGCTTCCACTGTAAGTCATTTCAAACACCAGTAGTGCACAAATTCACTGGTATCCAAGGACACCAAGAAATACTTTAGTTTTCACCATTAGATATACTGCTTTCCAGCACACACAAAAAAGTTTACAAAGCAGTTTACATAACAAAAGGAGTGGGAAGATGAATGCAAACAGCCACTAGAAAAGACACTGTGCTGGGGTGAAGAGGAACATTTGCTCTCCCTGTACTAAACATAAGAGGGCCACTACTTTGAAAGGTGTCGCTTTGCAAGTTAACACTAAACATGTAAGCAGTACCTCCAAGAAGTGTTGCACACCTGCTATGGGAGTCACTTTGTTCAGATCTCATAAGAAAGGAATCCTATGCTAGCCCTTCACCGCCCAAAATGGAATGCCTTCATAGCACTACAAGAGGGAACAGAGACAAAACTTCCCTATACCAAATAATACTTCCCTGCTCATCCAAGAGTAATGAGCCCTTGTAATTGCGAGCCCTTTTGGGACAGGAAGCTGTTTAGGTTCTTTGATTTTTTTTCTGTAAACTGCTTTATGAACTTTTTTTTGTTGAAAAGCAGTATATATAAAAAAATCTTAATAATAAAGTCTTGATGACTGCAGAATATTTCTTAAATAGTACTTTGCTGTTTTCATACAATCTAATATGGAACTCATTTAACATTCAACATTATTGAACTCATTCAATAATAAAAAGGACAGCCACAGTGCAATCCTATGCCTGCCTATTCAGAAGTAAGCTTCACTAAGTTCAGTAGGTCTTACTCCCAGGGAAGTGCAGATAGGATTGCAGCCTTATTAGACTTCCAGACAAACATGTTCAATCAGCATGGCATGCATGTCTGAAAACCGTTTACCTTTCAGGAGCAACCTGTCTCTCAAATAAGAGCTGAGACAGTAAATGAGAAGGGCTCTGTTGGAGTAATACGAAAGGGTTTCCCACTTGCACCTCTGCAGACTGATCTAGAATGAAAGGAAGGATATTGAAAGATTGTTCAGACGCAATTCCCTGTTATGCCTCCAAAACCCACCTTCTAATCTCACAGCACACAGCTATGCTGCAGATCTGCTATGACTTTCAGTACACCAGCTTCTGCTGGAGCATTCTACAGCGATTCAAAGTAACTTGTGGGGTGATTTACTATTTCACAATGAAACACAGCTGCAAGCAGCAGATCAGTTCGATATAGTTGTGGAAAAAATTACACACACACATGCAGTTGCCACACGAGCTTTTTAAAATTCCACATAAACTGTTAATTTTTCCTGATATTTATAATTTTGTGTTCCTTCCAAGAAATTAAAAATGGGGTGTAATTAAAACCAGCAGTATCTTCTCTTTCAGTGGTGCAAGATCTCTCACCTAGCTCTGGATTAAGGCTTCGGAGGACAACGGCAGCCAGCCTCTTAATATAATTGAAGAAGTTTTGTACATAGAAGTTCTGCACAGCCTTTTCCGGCATGGTCTGAGCGTATTGGTCCAAGGTTTTCAGCAACAGTTCAATTTGATTAGACACTGGATGTGTCTCTAATTCAGCAGGTTTCAAACAAGACTGCTCCACCAAGGAGGCAAGGACATTCCCTTTGGAATCTAAAGCAACAACAACAAGAAGTTTACAGATGAAATACTTATCACATTAGCATGCAAAGACTACAGTTCTTTTTGCTCACCAGAGCTACATCCCCTGGTATCTTCCACTGAAGTTGACAGAATCACTTTGTTGGAACAAATTTATTGGGTATGACAACTTTTTCTATCACTGGGAAAACCTTATAGAAATGTTCCACTTAAGTGTACAGCAATGTTCAATGGGAAAGAATTAAGCAGTACTTTTAATCATTACTCTGCATTGGATGCAAGAGGCTAATTTGTATTATTTAACCGGTACAGGATCATTAAAGGATAGTTCAGTGAACATAACATATAAAGAAAAACACCCATTGCAAACACTAAACAGAAAAGTTCTAGATATTGAAAACAATGCTCGTATTAAATAGGAAATGATAAATTTTGTTTTCAAGATCCTACTTATAAGCAATCTAAAATTGGGAGTACTTAAAACTGAGAGATACAATCCAAAGCAAAAACACACCAAAAAAATTAAGAGCAATTGAGTGCACCCCTACACACACACACCCCTACCTGAAGAATCTTCTACATGTGCCAATCTTTGCAGGATTTGATCAAAGTGCTGTGATAAAACAATCTGATTAGTTATACAGTCCTCAGTCAGGGCAGGGTAACAAGTCTGCAGTAGATCAGCAATGTTGCAATGGAAGTGACTACTTATTTTCTCATCTGAGATTTCTGTTGGGAACAAAGGAAAAGACCATTAGTATCAAAAGTCAATGTATCAATTTTAAACATTAAAGGAACAAACCTGCAAAGGCTCATGAAGAGGACTAAGTGCCATGACTGGAGTTGAAAGATAAATTGGCAAGGCACCATATGGACATATATTTATCCAAGGATTTTTACCATACCTCTCCGCCCCTGAAGGAACCCTCAAAGTGGCTTACAAAACACTCATAAAAATAATAATCAATAATTTAAAAGTTAAAGAATAAATAAAACATCAAATCTAAACAGAGCAATAGTATATAAAAACCAAAACTCGGCAGAGGTTAAAACCAACACAATAGAGAAAAATCAAACCATGTGGGGTATCAACTTAACTGAAGAGCCTGTCTAAACAAAAACGTTTTGGCTAGATGATGAAACAAGGAGAGCCATAACCTGGGGCTATGCTTGAAAAGGCCCTGCCACATGTCTGTCCACTCCCCTCCCCGCCTGAAGTGAGTTTCAGAGAGAGAAGGGGAGAACATAGAGCAGGGACTCTAAAGTTGAATAGAGTGGGTGGGCAGATTCATATACGGTAAGATGGTCCTTAAATAAATATACATGTATCTGCCTTATACAAAGCCAGACCATTCATTCATGCAGCCCAGTATTGTTTATTTGACTGGCAGCAGCTCTCCAAGGTAGTAACCACTGATGGCTAGAACTCCAGCACAGATTCTCACTGCTTCATATACACTGATGCGGAACTCGGTCTCTGTGCTGGAAAAGGTATGCACACCAGCACTGGATGGTGCAGGGTTTTTCCTGCTTGGAAAGCCCTCAGCAGCTATTAAAACCAATACACTCAGAGCAGGAAACTTACTCAGTACAGACTTTATAGCCCTGGTCAGCAACTGATTAAATGAGAGGGTCATTCTGGAGAGAGGATAGAAGGTGGTGAGATGGCTTTCCTCTCTCCCCGACATCAACCATTCTTCAAAAATGGAACTACAAGCAAATCCTTCTTCAGACACTGCTCTCTTGCCTTTGGGTTGGCAAGCAGGGAGCCAGCTGGTTCTCTTCAGAGCAATGTGTTCAGTTCTGGGATCTCCAACTGCTAATTCTTACTTTAACCTATGTGAAGTGCAGGGGACTTTAACCCTTGAAGCAAGTTAAAGCATTCGCAGAAGCTGCTGTCATGACTTCTAACCCCTCTTCTACAAGCATGAATAAAAACCAAGACTGCAAACTTGTGGTTTACAAAATGTAAGCAGGGCTTCTGCTGAAGCTACTGATTTCCACAGACTATGCCCTGTAGAACAATTGTTGCCATTTACATTTTAGTAGTGGCAGACAAGGTATGTCTAGCATATCCAAGAGTCTAGGATACGACAGGCCTGTATGGTGTGGTTTTTAACATAAACACATATACGCAATCAAAAATCTAATAGCCAGCTTAACAGAACAAAGCTAGCATGAATGAAGGAAAGACAAGACGCAACATAGTTACCCGATTTAGGCTGCCCTTGTGATGTGTTGATAATTTTACTGATTTGTTGAAGAACTGCCGGAAAGCCTCTCAGGCCACCAGAGCATAGAACAGAATCAAGTCTACGGCCTGTTATTGGATACAGAAAGCAAAGGAAGGAGGAAAAATAAAATGTTAACACATTCAAGTTCATGGTTATCACTGGTGACTTTTAATGCTACAAATTCAAAGAGACAACATAACGAACAAGGGACACTTACCCTTGGTTTCAAGGCTGTTATGCAACCTTCTCTCTGCTGCTTCCAAGAGCTGCTTGCAGGTTTTCCATAAGCGACACTGAGTAGATGCCAAGTCGAATGTGGCCATAGCAGAGGGGCAGAGGCCTTCCAGGACATCATTCAGGGGGTCTGAATGCTCCAGTTGAATGCTGCTGGCCCAGAAGCTCTCTTGGAGCATAGGGACAAAACCTTCTGAAGGGGCAAGCAGCTTATCAGTAACATCCGAAATGGAGTAAAACACCATCCCTTGGGAAGCAAAGAAAACAACAAGCTGTACAAATCATTTGGGCCCACTGCAACTGGCCGTTTAGGCTTTCAGTCTGGAGGACATCAGTCTTGCCTTCAGTTTCACTTTGTCCAGTTCTGGGAACGCACAATTCCATTTCTATTTGAAGCTTAGAGTAGTTTTAGCATAGCGGAGCAGAGGCTGCTTATATGCTCACTGTGTCCAAGAGCAAGATGGAGTCTTGCTTGCAACTACAGTATTTTTATTTTTCTCTCATCATGCTGTGTATGAGCACACAGAACAATCAAGAAAAAATGAGTGACTGGAGACATGATGGACCACACAAACACATGGCTGCAAGAGCCTCTGGTGCAAACATACATGAAGTTGTTTCCTAGCAAGATACTCTTTACATAGCGAGAACATTATGACCCATCAAGCCAATCAGCCATGTCTTGTGGCCTGACAGGTCAGCATTCCTCACCCTAGTGTTCTATTTTCACAGTCCCAGATAGGCAGTAAGACCAGTAAGAGGGGATGGGTGGATGTGGCAGCATATCTGGTATCACCATCTGTGGCTTGTGTTCAGTTTGGCGAGGCATACCAAGGCATACTTAGAGCGAAGTTCCATTTAATTCCCTTGCAAGCTGCCCCCACCGCACATGCACATACATAACTCATGCTGAGTTTTAAGACTTGTTTTCCCCCTTAACTTACAACATTTTAAATCAATTGTGGGTGTGCACTGAAGTTCCCTACCTGCTGCTGCTGCATTCCCAATAGCCTGTAGTGTTGAACGACCACTGCCAGACCGCTTCAGGCTGCCAGGACCCTCCGATGATTGAGAATCAATCTTATGCTCCACTTTTGCCAGCTCCCTGATCACTTCTTGGTAACGCTCCAAAAATATTAGCTCACCATAGGAAGCAGAAGTCTCCAAATTAAACATAGCAGCTACCTATCATTGTGAAATTAAGAAAGGTACCGAATATGTACTAGGTCAGATGTATTTTATCAACATTGCTGTTTTCCTGCAGAGAACAAAAATGAGCCATTCCCCTCTATTAGAATGTTTTTTTCCCCGGAATAGCATGCATGACGAATTGCCATGAAGTCATACTTCCAAAATGAATTCTTAAAGATGAATGAACAGGGTAAGATTTCTGCTGGTTTCCCCCATGCCCACAGATTTTTCCTTATAAATCCATGTGGATGACCAACTCTAGCCTCCTGTTTCCAATATTTATATTTCCCATGTGCTTCCAGTTTCATCTTCCTTTAATTCTGGTTTTGTTTACATAATAAAGCTAAAGAGGTTGTTCCCTTGCAATAACATTTTGGGGATTATTATTCTATACTACTTTTCAAAGCAGCTGTTTTTATGGAAAATGAAAAGACAGCATGGAGAGTATTTCCTAAGGCTGGATGACAGAACCCCTAAAATTAACGGGGGGGGGGGAGAAGCAGAGGAAATGGTTGATTTCCATGAACATCCAAAAAGTTGATCCATTCTAGTTTGGGGGTTGGGTCTCTGGGCAGCAGTGCACCAGGACATGGAAGCCCCAGACACTGCTTCAGCCTTCCTGCTGTGAATCAGTCCCCCCCACACCCCACCTGTACACCTCACTTTGCTTGACATACCAGATGCAAGTGGGGCCAGAATGTCTGGGGAGCACCATTTGCAACAGGCAGAGCGCTTCATGGATGCGGCTGCGCATACACAGCAAGCTCAGGATAGCCAGGAACTATAGGAGACAAGTCCAACGGTTCCCCAAATACATCATGAATATGTGGCAACCTTCAGCCCCCCCCCCCCCCCGCCACTTCCATTATAATGTCTAGCAACGGTCACGGAGTTACCTGATGAGCTTCGACAACGTTTCCCCTCAAGATACAGGCAACAAGAAGAGATTCTGGTGGGGAAAGCATCATTGGAATGAGTGAGCTCTGCTGAGGCTTTATCCTATATTCCACATCACTCCAGTCAGATAGCATACTAGCACTTCCTTCTAAAAAAAATTAAACACGTTCATGTAACCATTACTAGGATCAATGCAAATCCTATACAGAAAAAGCTGTATACAATGCAAGCAGCTTGTGTCACTGGGGAGTTACAAAAACACATGGAAAAGAGTACATTGCAGTTCTGTACCTGATGTGCTTGCTGTACTTAATTCACTGCTTGTGGTCTCCAGTGACATGCCCGAAGCTCCCTTCTTGCAATCTGAATCATAAAATAAGTGGGTGGTGATGTGCAGTTCAGCCAGACAAAGCAATTGAAAAAGATCTTCTCATTCCAGGTTCCATGGGGATAATGGAGAGTGATAGCCTAACTGTTGGTATGACCCTTGGGGCATAACCTTTGTCTTCATCCCCCCCCCCCCATCTCCAAGAAGTGTCTGCATGCCAGTACAGTCACTGTCAGGGATTTGTACTGCTATCATACAGGCAGTGCAAGTGCATGGGGTAAGAGGCTTTCAAACATCGCAGGGAAGTGTCTTTAGGCAGACTGTATGCAGGCTCAGACAAGACATTTCAGGGCAACAATGTACTTTCATCAAGGAGTCAGATCCTGTTTCCATCAAGTTCATGTCTTCTCAACATGTCATAGCTTATACATGTGTCAGTCTAATTTTGCAAGCAAGCCAATGGCTTGTGCTTGTGTTACGCTTTACCCACTTCCATTCTAAGAGGCAACTGCTCTGCTTATGTCTAGGAAGCAGCAAGCCACCCTAACAACGGCTAGAAGTAATTCAGCCACATTAGATTCAGGCTATTGTATAGCCATATATTTGTATCAGAATTCGGAGAGAGAAGACACCTGGTTTTAAGCAACGGTTCCTTCTTCTGGAGTAAAGAGTATGTCAAAGTACACAGAGTAAGCTCTTGCCTCAACAATAAGGAACTACATGAAGTGCAGCAGTGAAAATATTTCATAAGAGGAAACATCTTTGGAATGGTTAACTGAACACCAGTGTCTTGAGTCATTATGTTTCTTGGCAATATATACAAGCCTGCATTCTCATAAGCCAGTGAGAAAATACATGTCACTAGCCCTCCAAGAAAAAGAGACGAGTCTCCCTAAGGAGGCACAGGTTACCTAGAAGGAAGCCAGCTCCTTCAGGACCACACCCAGACAATGTAGTACTACCATCCCACCTATTCTCACAAGGACAGTTGAAGATCTTCTGATTCAGAGCACCAGTTATGACCAGAATGGGCCACAGCCATGTAAGTCACGATAGACTCTCCAAGACATGAGCAGGAGTGCCAGCAGAGGTTGATCAGGTGGGACACTGGCCAAAGATCCACACCTATCAGAGGGCCCACTTGGTCGAGCCAACCCCTGAACCCTTGGTGCTGGTGGTAGCAGTGGCAGCCAATGCTGCATCAGGAGGTAGTGGCACCATGGGGGGGCTGGTGCAGGTTTTGGCCCCAGACCCCACCAACCAGCCAGCATCAAACATTAAGCTCTGAGAAGGGAGGACGGACGGACAGTAAAACATTCCTAGAAAGTTTCTTCAGCTTACCTGGCTTCTGCCTTTGAGATCGAGTGTGCCTCTTGAAGTTGGATCCTCTAGTGAAATTACTGTGGATTCTAGTAGGTGTACGTTGACTGCCTGGAGGAAGAGGATTTAATCATTTCATTAGGTATCTAACTATTCTCGATTCTGTACCTTTCTTGTGACTTTTCTCAACTGCTTTGTAACTAGAAGGGAGACGATTTACAAGCTTTCTAGTTTTATTTAGTGCACTGAACTAAACTCCAAGTTTTACATTGATAGAAGATATGGAGTTAGTGCATAAAGAATAAATTGTGCAAACTGACAGTTGACATAGGTTTTTCAACCAAAGTCACATTTTGCAGAACACAGAAGACCTTTTTAAAGGGACTTGAAGGGGATGAATAGCAGGCAAGCTAGAAAAATGACACAGGGAAACACTGGAGGGGTAACTACTGGCTATAGAGGGCAGGCAGGAATGACAGAGAACACCTTTCTCCTTCTCACTGCCCCCACAATAGATTGCCTAGAATCTACATCAAAGGGCCTACGACACAGGCAAGAACTGAAAGAAATATTGCTGACAAGAACGTTCCTGAAAACCCGTACTTGCATTTCTGTTGCTCATCACTATTTTGTGTCGCCACTTAGCTTCAGAGAGGTACTTGGACAACTGCTGCACCCGGCAACCAAAGCCATCTTTGTTTACTGACAAATTCAAGCAATCCAGCAATGCCAGCTCCTCATGAGGCACGTGTCTCGAATCCCATGGGAAAGAACCCTCAATTTCTTTCAGCTCATCCAGGAGCACTTGGAGAAGGCCTTCCATGGCTATGTCATCCGCTAAAAATCCATGGATATCACTGGTGAAATGTTTCAAATCCAGGTAGCTTGATCTGAACGGATCGCAGTTCTTGCCATCAGATTCCAAACCCAGCAGCTCTTGGACACCATTATGCTCTTGAGATACATGGGCAGTGTGCACATCAGGTCTCCGTTTAGGTCTTGCAGAGTGCTGCTGTGGACTGGCCGAGGTGGATGAACCTTGGCTTGCACAATGTTCCTGTCTCCTTGCACAGTCCTTTTTCTTAAAGACCCCCTCTTCCACGTTATCCTCTTCCAGTGGATTATCACTGCAGAGGTCACTGTAGGAGACAAAGAGCAAGGAGAAGATATTCTCCAGAAGCTCCAAGCGTAGAGGAACAGGGACCATCTTTAAAAATTGCTGGCACTTGGCGAGATACTGAGTAAAGAGACCTGAATAATCTGCATTTGCGGAAAGAAAAATTAAAAACAGATGTAATATTTCCTTGCCTCCTATTACAGTTCAGAATTCCCAGCTTTGCAAACCTGTGAAGCATTCAAGGATCAGGCAGCTAAGGACTTTTAAAAGAATGTATTTTTAAAATAGCCATTGGTTGGGATGCCAAATGGAAGGAAGAAAAATTCCCACCCAATCCCTACACTGCTAACATCTATCTTGTTTCAGAGAAATCATACAGCCACAGGAGAAAAGGACCTGAAAATTTGATCCACGACTCTACAAGATCCATGCAGCACTGTTTCCAAATGCATTAGCCTATATTCAGCGGTTCTCAAACTGTGGGTCGCGACGCACCATTGAGAACCAAAGCTGTCCCCTGCCCCCTTAAGGGGTGCGGATAGTATGGCGGCGGCGGCGGCGGCAATGATCCGGGGGATCGCAACCGCAGCCAAATTGCCTGAAACCGCTGTTGCGGCACTTACCGGGGCTTGGGGGAGCTTCAGGGAGGCCTGCGCAGGTTCCCTGCGCAGGCACTCTGCAGGCCTCCCCGATCTTCGGATTGTTGCAAAATGGCGATCTTCGGATGCTTCTGATTTTCGCGAAAACCCGAAGTGCCTGAAGATCGCAGCTTCGCAGCAATCCAAAGAAGGCCTGCGGGTCACGCAGGCCTCCCCGAAGCTCCCCCAAGCCCCAGTAAGTGCCGCAAAGGCAGTTTTGGCGGCGGCAATCCCCTGGATCGCTGCCACTGCTGGCTCTGCCCCCGGAAACACTCAAAGTTCTCCCCGCCTTGGGAGAACTTTGAGAAACACTGGCCTATAATATCATCCAGATTACGGCACCACAAAGAAGGTAGATAAGGGGGACTAGACCAAGGGTGTCTAAAGGAAGGGGAAGAAATTCCTATCTAACCAAAACGTATATTTTTATTTATAGATATTTACTTACACACACACACACACACACACACACACACACACACACACACACACACACACGTTAGCAGCCTCAACTTGTCTTGAATACTTCCAACCACAATATACAATTAACAGTAATGTACTGTCCTTAAATAGCAATCATTGTGTTGTTTTATGCACTTGTAGAAATTGAACATTTGCAAGTCCTGTGATAGCGTATACTTCCAATTCACATCAGAAAGCCCTCATGCAATCAGCAGATTGGTGTGCCAAAACCTTGCTGCCAATGTGAACTGGCCCTCAGGAGCATTGTGTGAATTGACAGGTGGGGGGGGGGAGAAAAACAAAAGAGTGCATGGATCTCCCTGCTTCAGTAACGTCTTGCAGTGTCCCCAGAGTGATACATAAGAAGTTAAACCTCTGTAGCAACTTCTTACCACTCTGCTGCACATTGCATCTCTGGGAAGCCTTCACTGAACGCAGGATACTGCAGACTCCTTCCTCACCTCCACACATACCCTCTCGCTTTGCTGTCCTTTCCTTCCATAATTTGCCTCTAAAAATCTACATGAATAGAGACACATCTGCTAGCTAAACAAAGGGTTGGGACAAGGAAAGGCAAGCTCAAACAAATCAAGGAAATGTTGTGCAATGACAACACAGGAAAGAGGGCTTAAAGCTTACAATGTCTCCTCCTCTGTGCCACAGCATTGCTTGCTGTTCTGAAGATATACATTGAATAAAAAGCAACACTTGATTTCAATTACTAGGTATGCACAAGTTACTATACCTGGGCAAAAAGGTCGGTTTTGATCAAGCAGCTCATCAGGGAGATCACTGGCAAAGCAGCTTGCGCAGTCCTTGCAATATGCGCGCTTGTGCGCATTGACACAGAGTGCATAGATAGCATATTTCAAGACACAAAATGCCCGGAAGAGAACAAGGTTGCGTTGCTGACTCAAGAAGCTTGAAGATGGCACCACTGTTGAATCTAAAAAGGAGCAGAATGTAGAAGACCGAATGGGGTAACGAACAGCAGACTGCATTAGTGTGATGGAGGATAAGACTACTTATGTTATGGGATGCTTCTCTACATATTCTTTCTGTGAGTGATTCTACTAGCCCACTGATCTAAGATCAGTCTTTTCATTTGTACCTAGAGCCACATGCAGAGCTGCTGAAATGCAATAGCTAGGAGTAGGAGTTGGAAGTTCCTCATTCAAATCTCATCTCAGCCACGAACTCACTAGGTGGCCTTTGGAAAGGCATTATACCTTCAACCTCAGCCCCTAACTGGGACACAGAGCTAACAAATGCTAGCCCACCTCATAGCATTGTTTTAAAGAATCTTGAGACAATTACTTTGAAGTATGGAATACTTCAAAGTACACTACCTCAGAAACAAGTACCTCAGAGACAACGCTTCTGTCCCTAAACATTTTTGCTTCTCTTACTTAAGGCACATCATGTGGAAGCTGAAACTGTACAGTTACAAAAAGTCTTCCACACGCCACAGCAATTATGCTTCCCCTCATTTGTTAGCTATGTAACAGGGAACCAACTCCACACTTCCAGGTGCCGAGCCTTCAACATTCTGCCCAGCTCAAGCACTGACCTTATTCCCCGTTCTTCAATATTCACAAACTATACTCTACTGACTAAGATAAAAGAGCCTCCAGCCTATCAGCTTTAACTAGAGCTTTGCCACAAATTTCAGACCAACAGGACTGCATAAATATATTTTAATGTAAATAGTGTACAGTCTTATACAAACATGGTAGACATTTGTAGCCTGGATGGTCTTATGTAGTCAAAACAAGGTGCCCCCGACATTACACACTGGTTACCTTCTCCCCTTGCCACTTCTCCATAATGATCAGGTAGTTGTCTATTTTAGATGTAAACAATATAGCCTATGGTAAAAAAAATCTTTCGGTTTTTTTGACCACGTTCAACGAGTTTGGATCTTCCTAATGTTTCGCCCTCAATTATGTTAGGAAGAACCAAAGTAGTTGAAACGTAGTCAAAAACCCTAAAAGAATTTTTTGCCTCAGGATAACCCCGAACACGAAAGCCTTAGTTCCTACAATGTAGCCTATGATAAAATGTTCCTGTTAAAACTTGAGCCAATCATATCACCATTCACCCTCACTATGGATCAGACATACACATACAACAGTCCATTCCAACCACATTCTGCTAGGTTATGTTGAACATTTGTGCTTTCCCCCCCCCAAAAAAAAAGTGTCTGTGGACAAGCCTATAAAGTAAACCTATCATTCCCAGTTGTTGTAGCATCTCTGCCTATAACCATTAGCTAAACAATTAGCACTTTTTAATAGTGCTATAGCACCTGCTGTTACCATTAGACCAAAAAATACTGCAGACTCAAAATACACAAGCTAGATAGACTTTATAGTCTAACATATCCACACCTTAAACACACTTACCTTGAGCATCTGGATCCTTGGCTGGAATTGTCTGAAGAAGTTCTATGACAGCTTCTTCATTCAGGGCCAAGAGATTGGTAAGATGGTAGAGAAGGTAAAGCGAAGAGTGGCAGTCTAGACTGTGCAAATGTTGCAGAAGAACCTTTTCTGGGATATTACTGTAACAGAAAGGAAGTTTTGTTTCAGTGGCAGCAAAATTACATTCACAAAATTAAAAATTAGCAAAAAATTAGATTTCACAACATTCCCAATCCTGATTCAGATTTGCCTGTTTAATTCTGTATAAATGTATACATTTTCAAGAACTACACAAAACAACAACAACTTGTAGAAAGTGGTCAAGAGTCACCGGTGACAAAAACAGACACATTATATGTAAGTTGTTTTGCATCAATGAAAATATGTCTGCTACCCTAACCTGTCTCGAGCCCAGAGTAATGCATATAAACAAAAAGTTTAGAAGATCATAAGAACATAAGAAGAGCCCCGCTGGATCAGGACAAAGGCCCATCTAGTCCAGCTTCCTGTATCTCACAGTGGTCCCACCAGATGCCTCCGAGAGCATACAGCCAACAAGACCCGTTTCCTATTGTCACTCCCTTGCACCTGGCACAGAGAAAACCAACTTCTAAAGCCAGGAGGTTGCTTATGGCTTGTAACCTGTAATGGTCTTTTCCTCCATGAATCTATCCAAACCCCTTTTAAAGGTCTTGCATTGATCTGCAACAAAAGAGAACTATAAATTACCAAAATTATCACATTACATAAATAAGCATACAAATCTGCTTACTTGGATAAAATCAGCTGACCGTATTTTCATTGCCAGTTCACAGGATTTATTTTGCTCAGAGTATGTGAAACTATGGCTCCACTATAAGCCACATAAGTAGTTTGGCTATTTTGTCAAATACTGGAGCAACAATGGTGTGGAAGAGAGGACTTCACAAAGACAATGTGTCTTTTTGTCAGTAGAGCCCATATTGTGGAATTCTTGCCTTGAGAGATCCAGCTGGCCAAGGGCAAGTTGCGGGACAGGTTGCAGGAAAGAGACACTTGGAAGAAAACAAT
Organism: Plestiodon gilberti rubricaudatus; assembly: GCA_026170595.1. NCBI lineage: Eukaryota > Metazoa > Chordata > Lepidosauria > Squamata > Scincidae > Plestiodon > Plestiodon gilberti. The sequence goes on along the minus strand of JANXHW010000001.1, from coordinate 256,542,586 downwards.
ACCCTGTTGCCTTTTCCCAGCTCCACATACAGAGGGTTCATCTGTCTCTCCAATTATTTATAGAAGCAGTTGCTGCTCTTAACACAGTATTTTCTCCCTCCTCAACTCCACATCCAGCCAGAGACCAATTATGAACACAAAATGCATGTGCTGATAGATGACATTATGGAATAATAGTCTGAGGCCTAAGCCGCCACCACCACCCCAGCATGAAATTCTGGCAATGGCAAACACAGGTACTTCAATAAGGAGACTTCTCATAGTAAAATGCCACCATTGTGAAGGTTTGCTTGTAGAAGCAGAGGCATTCCTACACACACACACCCCATGGGGGGGGGGGCGCCGATGTGCCACCCCCACATGATGCCACACACCATGCCCACTGGGGGACTTGATGTCATTTTTGCACGCCGCTGCTGAATTTGGCAGTGGGGCACAAAACACCCCCCCCCCCCGCCACTGTTTTTCAAGGCTTTTTGAAGCCAAACAGCTCCAGAGCAGGCGGGAGGGCAAGAAAAAGAAAAGATGGCCGGAGCGGCGGAGGCAACCAGGTGACACGTCCAGGAGGCAAGTACACCCCCCCGCCACATGGCGCCTGCTGTCCCGCCCCCCTCCAACAACGCCACTGTGTAGAAGAGAGTAAAAGCTTCAAGTTAACTTTTTTGGGGATCTATCCAGTGATATTTTTTGTTGGTAGTTCTGTTGGTAGAAGCATCTGCTCAACCAGGAATTGGTGTGCACCCTGCTGTGGATGGGTTGCACTCCTCCAAAAGAACAGGTATGTAGCTTTGCACCTGGACCCACCTCTGCAGGACATGCTGTGGTTAAGAGTGCTTTTGCTGATGCTCCACTTACAACCTTTGCTGGAGAAAACTGAACTTGCCTTAGTTACACACATTCTGGTTATTTCCAGATTAGACTACTGAAGCACAGTCTACATGGAGCTGCCCTTGAAGTGCACCGAAACAGCAACTGGTACAAAGTGGAGCAGCAAGACTGCTAACCGTGGCCTGTTTCTTGGACCACATCACACCAATATTACATCAGTTACATGGGCTCCCAATTTGTTTCTGGGCCCAATTAAGATGCTTAGCTTTCTTACCTTCAGAACTCTAAATCGTTTGGAATCAGGATATCTGGAGGACCGTCTCCTTCCACATGAACCTGTCCACACATTGCAGTCACTTGTCAAGGCCCTTCTCTACAACTCTCTGTGGTCTGGTGGATGGGGAAGTAGGGGTACAGCCTTTTTGTCAGCAGGGCCCAGACTGTGGAATTCTTTGCCTAGAGACACCCAGCTGACCACCTAAGCAGGCCTCTTATGGAACCACATGCTGATCTCGATGCCTCCTGGCTTTGTTTGGTTTTGCTCTTGTTTCTGGTGGGTAGCTTGCCATTCTGTTTTAAATTATTTAACTATTTTAAATGCCGCCTTGGGCATTTGCCTAGGCATAGGATAAGGTGGGGTATAATTTTTTTAAACAAATAAAATAAATACTGTTCGATATTTGGATTGTTAGTCACCCTGAAGATCCCATTTAGAATGGAACGGATAGAAATACTTTCATACATAAAAATTAAAACAGATCTTTGAACAACACGAGGAGCACTGTACCAGCTATTAACACAGCTGTATCTCTAAGCTGCAGCACAGGTCATTCTCAATATGGCAGAATGGGGGGGGGGGGGAGAAGAAGATCTTTATCAAGAAGAATCCGTTCAGGGGCTTTCCCTGCTGCTTTACCTATTCTGTTGCATGCACCATTCAAGAACCTCCACTTGGGCACACAGACCATCACAGAAGCCTTTTAATACTGAGTCATTGCAGAGGTCCTATCGACAAGAAAGGGAAGAAAAAAAATCATATCAGGTTTTCATCAAACAACAAGCAGCAGCTCTCCAATTCCTCAGCTAAACAGCTGTCTGGAATTGAACAGAAACGTGTTGGGTTTTCCTCACATCCACTCTGAGGTCTCTGCTTGCCTGAGATTTGTGTAGCGTCCACAGCAGTGTTTTTGCCGATTCCAAGCTGCGACACTGAGTCCATCCTAGCAAAATCAGGAGACGACTGAGGGGGCTGAATTCCTGCCTCAGTAAGCTGCTGAGACCAGAGAAGTCTTCCCTTTTCAATAAAGTTAATGCCGTGACCTAGGGGGGAAAAAAAATCACTTACTCAAAGTGTGGAATAACAGACTGCAAAATAGAATTGCTGATTACTTTGAGCCATGAAACATTCATGTTGTATAAATGGAAGACCTTACAGAGATTTTATTCAGGTTTTGTTTCTCAAGGGGTCTCTGACGAACACATGTGTACACAAGCATGACATCACCACCTCTCCTTCCTAGCTCCGAACTACCCCCTTAAGATACGAGTTAAGACTTTCATGGCCAGCGACAACTGTAGAAGATAAAAAGACGGGTTTAAAAGCCACGACGACAATCTTTAATTTAAAAACAAGAGTAAAACTCCGTTTATAACATTAAAAATTAATTTAAAAACTTCGCAACGTTTCAATTATACTTTGATAATCTTCCTCAGGCAAAACAAAGCCAGCAACAGCCTGCTAGCTTTGTTTTGCCTGAGGAAGATTATCCAAGTATAATTGAAATGTGAAGTTTTTAAATTAATTTTTAATGTTATAAATGGAGTTTTACTCTTGTTTTTAAATTAAAGATTGTCGTCGTGGCTTTTAAACCCGTCTTTTTATCTTCTACAATTGTCCCTTAACTGTTGTACACAGAAGCAAAACATGCCGGGATGACGATCCAAAGCTTTTACCAATTGTTGGCACAGACCAATTCTGAGGTACGGCATGAGTTACAGCCCAATCCTGCCTAAGATGTTGAGGCCGGCCTAAAGGGCCGGCCGCTGCATCCTAGGCAGAATGTGGGCCACGCCAGCACGGCCCAGGCTCACCTCAGGGGAAGCCGACGTTCGTTCCCTTCCCCCAATGTAAGCACCACAGGCCCCAATGGGCCTCCTCGAATGCACGCCAGCTCTGGAGCTGGTGCACGTCCAGGGGGGCCATGTAAAGTCGGTCCGGCCTGGGACAGGGCACTAGATATCAGCGCAACTCAGTGCCGATATCCCCGCCCCTCCCAGGCCAGGCTGGCCAATGGCCCTTTCCCTCGTCACCCCTGCCCACCCTCCCCCTGCGCCGACCAGCACAGGCCTTACCTGTGTTGTCCAGCGCAGGTCCGGTTCAGCGGTAGAGTGAGCGGTGCCAGCCTCCGTGCTGGTGCTGCTTACTCCAAAGGAGCTGCAAACATGCTTTATGGCATGTTTGCGACTGCTTAGGAAAGTGGAGTGTGCGCTCCATTGACCCAAGGATGCGCAGGATTGCACCATTAATGTCCCATGTTCAATCCCTGGCATCTCCAATTAAAAAATAGGAAGAAGACTGCCCGGGACCTTGGAGAGCCATTGCCAATCAGGGTACACAGTACTGGGTCAGAGTGCACGTTTTACTGTGTAAAAACAGATCGTTATATCAATAGAATGGTTCGACCCATCTGCACACTATTTACACTGGTTTCAGGCCTTTTAACGAATTTCAAAATGAATTATGGGCTTTACATAGGGCCAACCCATCCATGATGCCAACTGAGGCAGTTGCCTCAGGCAGCAGATTGCAGGAAGCACCCACCTCCAATCCACCCACTCCCTAGATTAGGAAAGTTAGAGGGGGACGGAGCAGAAGAGGAAGCGAGGAGAAAAAAGTGGTGGGCTAGAGCATCCATCATCTCCTCCATACTTCCTGATTTATTCTGTCCTCCTCTTCCCCCCCCCCCCAATCCAGGGAGTGGGATGAGAGGTTGGCATATCACCATGTAAGGAGTGGGGGGACAGCATTTGGCATGCCATTTCAGGTGTTGGGAGATCTTGGACCAGCCCTAGTTTACATTTACTACTCTACATTCACAACCCCTTTCAGATAGTTTAACCTGTTTAACTGAATACGTGAGAAATACCGTATTGGTCTGAGTATAAGACTCACTTTTTTCTCCTAATTTAAGTTTTTAAACTAGGGGTGCGTCTTATAATCAGGCTGTTGCAATTTAATGCCATTGATTTGATTAAAAAAAATTAATAGCACCAAACTTTAAGGGTGCATCTTATAATCAAGTGCGTCTTATACTCGGGACAATACGGTATTTAAGTTACACAGTGAATCAGAATAGATAGCTAGAGAGAGAACAAAAGAACTCAAGTCTGTATTCATTGACTCAACCACTAGGTCACTATAATTGCAGTTCATGTGCGCCGGAGAGCTCAGTGCTATGCAGAAGCACTTCACAAGTGCCATTCACAAAGTTCTTTACTCAGTTCAGAAATACTGACATTAATACAAGGCCCATGAGGGTCTTACCAGAATTTGTTCTAAAAAGTGCTTGTTGCTGCTATAGCAGTAGAAGTAGGCAGCTTTCCAAGAAGAGGTACGCTCAAGACCTGAGAACAATGTCATCACTGCTCGCTCAGCATCCAACTGTTCAGATGTACCTGAAACATCCGTAAATGGGTTTAATTTCACAAGGTGCCAAGGCACAGGACTGCACCAGGACAGGCAGGTTCTCTGCTCTTCACGGATGTGGCCAGCAAAAACCGGACGTGCCCGAAAAATCACTATTTTTCGGCGATCCGAAGATTGGGGAGGCCTGCAGAGGGTCGCGCAGACCTCCCCGAAGCCCCGGTAAGGCCCAAAAACGGTGGTTTCAGGGGTGTTTTTCCTGGCGACGATCCCCGGGGATCGCCGCTGTCGCTGACCTCACCCCTGGAGACACTCAGAGTTCTCCCCACCTCGCGGAAAGAACTTTGAGAACCACTGTTCTATTTTAATCATTCTATATAAATTTATTGCTGTGGCAGTTTGTTTAATAAATCATATTTGTCACTACCTTTAAGTGCAATCTCTGTGCTCCAACCCAAAGATCCCTGGTTAGTGGGTGGCCATGGGTCCAGGTGGCTTGATCACCCACTGAGCTAAATGGTCTAACCTGTGACACCGTGAACCACCTTTTGCCCATCACTTGTTTAGATGATAAAAACTTAAACCAACCTCTGCCTGGTGACTTTGGCCCCAGCAATTTCTCTCTCATCTTCTCAATAAATACGCTGCCAAACAGACTGAGCAAGGCATGACTGTCTTTCCTCAGCATGCAGCCGAGCAACCTCTCTTCCTTCAGTGGGCTTCCTTCGGCCCAACAAGCATCCAGAAGTTCCCTGCAGAGAAGGCGCAGCTCTCCAGTCTGACTCTCTGCTTCCAAATTCAACATGCTTAGAGCACTATAGATTTCATCTACAGCCTCATTCCGATCTAGTTCTGACAACTCTGGATTTAGCTGGAGACGCTTCAGGAGTCTCAGGGAGTCCCAGAGAAATCCAGTAAAGATAGTTTGTGGCAAGCAACTGTGCATTAGAGAAAGGCCTTGTTCAGCAGGACCACTCCGCAGAAACTCCAACGTGGCTTGCAGCTTCCGAGGAGCCCGCAGCAACATTTTCCGAAGAGCAGAGATCACTTCCATGCTAAGCTTCTGCACAGATCCATCCCTTTGCTTCCTGTTCAAACCATGTCTGTTTTCAAAAACTTCATAGAGCTCCTGAGGAAGGAAGTACGCAGCTGAGATGAATACAATTGAGAAACGTAGTGGTGAACAGACATATCGAATCTAGATTTGTTGCCAACAGCATTGACCTCGGTTCCACATAGTTGGAAGCTTCTTGCTGGATGTAGCAGATACCGGTATTAGTTCCAACATGTGCTGCAATCAACTGGAAGGTCCCACTCCAGCCGTGTCTCCCCATGTCACAGCCAGCTCTCACTTGCTTCTCACTCTCTAAGCTGCATGGATTTTTCTTGCAGCATCTGGGAGGAACAAGGAAGTCACTGCATTGCTGTGACTTTATCATGCCTCTCGGGTGCTTCAAGAATCCCCATAATATTAGAGAATAAGCGAGTGAGGTGAGCAATAGCTAACCATGTGGAGAGAAGACTGGAACAAGGTCTTTAGCTGACTAACACCCATCAGAACTGATTCGTGGCTACATTAGCCAAAGGTTTCTGACTGCAGGGAGGCTTTTTCATGCTCCAGTGTGCACTGAGTCACTGTCCATTACTTATCCAAAGAATAATCATGACTAATACTATGAATGCTTACATTTATCCATTACCCACAGCTACTTATCACCAATATTAAAAAGAAATCACTAAGGGAATGCAACACTGCCAATAATGAGAAGGGAAAGAAAGGAAATTTCAGGTTAAACATGAATTCTTCTGTTAGGAAAACTATTGAAAGCAGTAGCTTAGTCACAATTGTGCTACACAAGGCAAGATCTGGCAAGAATAAGCACCAGGGGCATATCCATTTTCTCACTCTGCCACTACTGCTAAATAATCCCCCAGTCATCTGACTGCACCAGTGAATTGTCTTTTTGAATAATGTTGACTGGAGATAACTCTATCCCAGGGGTTCTCAACCTTTGGAGACCCGGGTACCCCCTATCACGGTCCAATTTTCTGAAGTACCCCCTGCTAATTAATTGGATCAATCAATTAATTACCGGTAATTAGGTAATTAATCATTAAATAAAAAAGTACTAAAACAATTTTAAATGTGAAAAAATGTCTTATTTAAATGTGTGTAAGAGAGAGAGAGACACAAGGATCTCTTTTTTTCTCCCAAGTCACACTTCCCAAAATCAGCTCCTCCCTCCCCCACCCCACCAAAGTACATTTTCCAAAGTACAAAAATAAGCCCAAAACCAAAATCAGAGCGACAGAAGGGCTCCGAAAATAATTACAATTTAAAATCCATGTTAATTAACACTTAATTAGCTGCTGATGGGGCAGATAAGGGGCAGGGCTTGGCGTACCCCCAGCAAGAGTTCCGCGTGCCCCTAGGGGTACCCGTACCACAGGTTGAGAACCCCTGCTCTATCCTATTTTGGCACGCTGAGTCAGATTTCCTTTATTTTTCAAATCAGAGGGAACAGATTCTTTGGAAGAACATTATTCCTAATCGAAAAGCTTGCAGCATTTCATTCTCAAATATTTTCACACATAGTAGTTTCTTTTGTAAATGTCTTCAACACATGAAAAGCAGGGCAGAGAGGGCTTTAAATCAAAGACGCAGTTATCAGCTTTCAGTTATGCAATGAAGATTTTAAAAGACCTAAATGGGAAGTTAGTAATATTTTTAAGGGGAAACAGAACCAGCTGCATCTTCTGTAGAGAGAGCACATGATTTTCTTTCCTCTTTCAATCCTATTTAAGGGGCTTCCCATCAGAGCCAATGCTCAGTTGGTGACAGACATCACAGGAATCAACTATCATTCTTCTTTTAGGGGATTTCATTTAATATAGCCATCTACAACATTTCTGACAGCTATTGGCCTCCAGAAGGCTGTGGATATCTAAAAGTAAACTAGATATAAAAGAAAGCCTTGGTGGCCAAGCTCTCACAGGGATAATGACACAAAGCACACCAGAAGCCAAATTTCATGTTACACTGGTTGTTTTTTTCTAACAAGTCCCACAAAGATGACTACGGTACATACAATAAATTCAGATAAGGAAATGAAGCACTCACTCGTCATCTGAATGCTTGAGCATCACAGTCATTTACTTCCTGGTTCACCCCAAATTTCAAATGACTTCCAGGAGCTACAATCTCACCATCTCAACTGTTAAGCTAAATTCACTTTTTGCACATGAATTTCACACACACAAGCAACATTTAATATTGATATTAACCCTGTTGATATTAACTCTAAGTTTTCATATTGATTGCTTCACCAATCAATGAATTTGCTCAGATAGTTCTGTACTGAAAGCACTACAGCTGTACCAAGTTCTCCCTCAAGAGGGAATCCCACCTTTAAAACGGCATGTGGGACATCCTTTTCAAGTTCTTCCAAGAGCAGTAAGAATTCCGTTTCTGTCTGCAGAGCTACTGGGGTGGTTTTCTGGAATTATTAGAGAAGGGAGAGTAGATATTAGAATAGCTATACAATAAAAACAATTGCATGCACTCTTTTTGGCAGGCAGCATTAGATCCTTTTAAAAGCTTTTAGGAGGTGGGGAGAAACTGCAACTCATTTCTTAGTCTACAGCTCCCACACAAAATGGACTGCGTGTCTCTATTTGCAATTACTTAGCTGCCATTTAAAAAGGTAAAGGTATCCCCTGACAATTAAGTCCAGTCGTGTCCGACTCTAGGGTGTGGTGCTCATCTCCATTTCAAAGCCGAAGAGCCAGCGTTGTCCGAAGACGCCTCCGTGGTCATGTGGCCGGCATGACTCTCCTTGCCGCAGCGCGTAGCATGCAGCTGGAACACGGAGCGCTGTTTACCTTCCCGCAAGCAGTACCTATTTATCTACTCGCATTGACATGCTTTGGAACTGCTAGGTTGGCAGGAGCTAGCCAAGCAACGAGCGCTCACCCCGTCGCGGGGATCGAACTGCCGACCTTTCGACCGACAGCTTATGGTTCAGCGGTTTAACCCGCTGCGCCACCCGCTGCCATTTAACAGTTAGTAATTATAAAAACCCAGAAATCTGGCTTGCTCATTCTTAAATATGACAGCTGCAATGCAAAGGAACTCTTTATGGGAATTTATAGCTGGAGGTTTTTGCCACTGCCATCCTGTTTTAAAAGCAGCTTGCATCACTGGCTGGACAGGATTGCCAACTTTCCCACTAAGCACATGGAGCTTTCATCATCACTTTATGCCCATGTCAGAACAGCCAGGATCTGCTTCACTCCTCTCTGCTAGACTGCTTTAAATACAAGGAAGCAGACGATTTAAAAGTTTGCAACCCTGATGCTAGGAGTTCTCAAAAATGCAAAGACCCATCCTACATGCAGAGAGACTACTTTGCACTGGGGCGTGCAAAACCAGAAGGTGAAAAGGATTTGAATGAGTGGAGTCATTTTTGGAAGAAATTGACATACCATTCCACAGTCTTGAATAAAGGTTTTTTTTCATTCAGTGTTCAGAAGTCAAAGTATACAAGCATGCAATGCTTAGGCTTTTTCTTCTCTTTTTCTGGCACTAGTGTAGCGGAAGATTACCTTGGGATATTTTGTAATTATTGGAACAGTAACTGGGAGTTACAAAACCTTCCTTTATACTTGGGACTGAAGAGTTTTGTTTACCTGTTCCCATGCTAGCCACTTCTGCAATACAAGAAGCCAAAACCATGCAAGTTTTTGAGGACTGTGGTTCGGTCCATACCTACAAAGATAACACATACCAACAAATTAAACACTGACATCTCAATCCTAATGACCTCAGAAGAAGTTACTTTGGAATTGCAACCTTAGTGAGCTCTCTCCCTGCAAAGCAACAATACTCAAAATTACACCGCAACCCCTCCAAGGTTCCATTCACCCAAGGCCCTTCCATGTGCCTCACCACGCACCATATGGCAATATAAAGTTCTACTGTGAGAGGTGGAAGAAAAGTAGAGGATTGCAAATTGTTCTGCCCCAGACAGAATCACCATCTGGGATACAATTTACCTATAGACTAGTGTCATTTTTCTCACCAAATTGCACAATAATGTAGATCTAAAAGGGATGTACATTTTTCTCACTCACTCACGAAACACTATAATGCATGTTTTTAAAAGCTAGTATGAAGTAACATTTAAGGCGTCTGAATTTGTGCATGCCCAGCAGAAGCCTATCTGAAACGCACCAAAAATGGCTTTAAAACCCCAAATTTAAATAGGGTTAGCTTACCAGTACACATCTCCTAGGTCTAATAATAATAAAAAGACTACAAATGCACCTGGATTCAACAGCACACATGCAGAGCAACCAGAGCTGTTGGAGACCTTTTTAAAAGCGAAAATCTCAACGAGCAGTTGTTTAGCAGGGAAAGGGAAACTGAATCCTAATAACAACAAGAGTTTAACTTTAAAAAGGGGAGGGCTCCATACACAGCTCCATCTGCTTTGAAGAGGGGTACACACATCATCTAGCACAATGAGTCATCTGGCTAGAGACACATGCTCAGAATCCTGCTTTCCCGTACATCTGTATTCCTTGCCAGACTGACAGCGCAATCCTGTGCAAGTTTGTGAGGTGGGCCTAAATGGCCGACTGCTGCATCCTGCACAGACTGCAGCTCACGCTGGCCAGGCTCACCTCGGGGGAAAGAGAGGTTCGTCCCCTTTCCCCGGTGTAAGCAGAACGGGCTCCAATGGGCCTCCTCAGATGAGCGCCTTATAAGGCCGGCCTGTGGACTTGGAAGGGGCTCGAGATAATTGGCGCAATTCAGTGCCGATATCCCCGCCCCCTCCCAGGCCAGCCCGACCAATGACCCCCTCCCTCCCCAACCCTGCCTGCCCTCTCCACACCCCTGCACCGACCGACACAGCACTCACCTGCAGTGGCCGGCACTGGTCCAGGTAAGTAGTGTAGAAATCGGTGTCGGCCTCCACGCCACACCAGTTACTCACAAGGAGCCACAAACGTGCTTGACAGCACGTTTGCGACTCAGACTGGCAGAGCACTCGCTTTGCCAGCCTATTTCTACGCTGGATCGGGCTGTGAAGCAAACATTTTTATGCTTACATAAAGAGGACTTACTAGAGGAACATCTCTAAGGCTGCCTCCATTACCTCTAAAGCTGCCTCCATTACCTCATAAGAACTTCCATGCTGTATCACTCTAAGGGCCAATCTAGTCCAGCATCATTTCCAACACCCAGTCACATAGATACCTGTGGGAGGGTCTCGAGCATGGAGGCAATAGCCTCCCTTGTCATTTGTCCCCAGCATTTTAGACTCAAGTAAGTGGGAGAACATCTTGCCATATTTTCCACATAATAACGTGGACTTTCTACTGTGGTTCGGGTTGAACAGGGCTAAAAATCTGGACACATTTTAATAAACTTGTGCAGTCTTAAACAAAGTGTAATCACTAGTGTTAAACTCCTTTCATAATAAAAAACACACTTAAAAGCTCTTTTTTTTTTAGTTAAAACCTTAAGGTTCCATCTTTCACATACTTTTTCCTACTTTTGCCCATTAGCAACAGAAAATTATTGTAGCACTCACCTCAAACGAGATGGGCAAGTTACTAGAGCATGCAGGATTGCTTCCACTTTTTCAGGGTCACCCTCCTGCCATTGATGTAACTGAGGAACACAGGCCCGGGCAAGTTCCCACTCTCCCCGCTGCACACATTCACAGAAAAACCAGAAGAGACAGTCCAGGGACGCAGATTCCTCTTTACCAAATGGATGCATCTTTCTGCTTCAAAAGAGAAATACCAGAATGACTCATCAGATCCTATTTTCACGTTCTGGAACAGATTTCAAACTTTCACTTACAATGCAGCTCCTAAACTGAGAGGATTCTGCAAAATATAAACTGGCAAACTTAAAAATTCAACTCTAGTCTTTTCCTATATACTGACGGAGTTCAGTTCTAGTTTTATTCTAGCTTGAACATAAGCCCAAACAGGTGCTTTTAGGGGAAAAAAATGTATCAGTGAAACAAGGATAAGTATTGGCTTGTTTTCTTGTAGTTGGTCATAGAGCTGGTGAAGGAGGATATAGGAAAAAAGTGTGCAAAAAGCAGAGGAAGCTGCAGCTGCCTGGTCCTTATGCAGCTCTAATCACCTTGACCAAATATACAGTACACCAATTAATCCAGACAGAAGAAGAGATGCAGGGGCCTGATCAGATCTTGACTGGATATGCACAGGGCATTAAGTTATGAAGAACAGAACAAAACTTTGGGTACATAACATACAAGAATCTCTAAAGTGGGCTGGACAAAAATAGCTGGAACATTTTCAATAAGGTGACCGAACACATTTATTCCAGCACGCTTTGAAAGTTATTAATGCAAGCAAAAGATAAAATAATCAAGGTCATCAGTCAAGTCCATAAGAAATCAGTGCTCACTAGGTGCTCAACAGGTTCCAATGCAGCCACAACACTTACCAAATACTTCTCTAACCAGGCAGATCCCCTATTTCCAAAGACAACTTTTTCCAATTTGCCAGATATATAGCATTCAGGCTTCTAAAAGAAACAAACAACCTGGATAGGAAGCATTGAGCAACTGTAAAACATGCAACTCCGTGCTTACATGCTTACCCGGATTTGAGTCCCACTGAGTTCAACTGGACTCACTCCCCCCGTGTGCAACAAACTGCATTCTTGAAGTTAAGCAGTTGTTTATGATGCACACCAAGACACCATCCAGAAATTGATGCTAAACCTTAGCACTGGCACCCATCAGTTGCAATGTTGCATATATTTAAACAAACATGCGCAATTGCATATGAATTGCTTGCTTGTTAAACTAGGCAAGGTTGCTGCACAACTGCTTTAACCCGTCCCGAGCATCTTCACCGTAAGAACTAATTCATTCAGGCAGACGGTTCTCTTACATCCTGCCTGGACTCTGGTCTCACCCGGCGAAGATGCCCTCTCGGCTCTAGCCTCTCGCCCTCACCCCAACTTCCCCGGGCTTGTAAGTTATTACTAAGAAGCGATGCCTGCTGAACCGCGAGGGAAGGGCATTGCCTCGCGACTGACACACCTAGAAAAGAAGCTCAGGCGCCGATGAATTCTGCCGCCGGGCGCCCCTCTGCACTTATCCTACTATCTTCCGCACTAGCCGTACTCCCAAAACAGAAAACACTCCTGTTGCCGCGGCCATGTTGAAAAGGGAGTCAGCTGATTTGAGCGCCCAACGATACCGTCAGTTTCATTGGAGAATTCAGGCGCCATCTTTCTCTGGGGCAACGAAGCCCAAGAGGTGCCATCAATTAAGCGGGCAACAATATCACGTGAAAAAGGCACACAGTCAGCCGTGCTCTGCGTGATATAAACTTTGTATGTGGTTCTGTGAGATCGCGAGACAGAGAAATGCGCATCTGTGTTGCTCCATATCGCTCGGGGTAGGGACAGTAAGGCGGAAGATCAAAAGAGTATTGTAGTTGGTCTCACACGACACGTCAACTCACCGGCATCTAAAGCATCAACGTTTAGATTGTTTTATTCTTTGTGGTTCTTATTGGAACTGAAAGGAGGAAAAATATTTAAAATAATACATAAAGTATTTGTATTAAGAATTATTTCAGGGTTAGGATTGCAACCCATTCAAGCAACACATTACTTAATAATATTCCTATCCTCTGGGAATGTATCTAGTCCATGAGCTATATATTATTTGTCATCTGCTTCTAATGGCAGATAACTGCACAGGACCAGGTCAATTAATTAAGTAGGTTTGGGGGAAAATCGCACCAAGTTAATTTCATTGGGTGCTTTCTACTTCCCCCTTTTCACGTCTGATGTTGAGTTGATACACTTCAGTTTCATTCCGTTTCAGTCTTAGATCTGGTGCTATGCACATAGAGTTCCATGTACACAAGGACAACCCAAAATCTCCTGATGCCTGAGGTCGGACAGTGGCATGCTAAATGCTGCCCCCCACCATGTGCTCCATCACACATTGGGACATGTAAACCATGTGCACATGGTTTACATGCAAAGGGTCCTTGGTTTAAACTTTAAACCATGGTACCAGCAGCCCCAGCTGGGAAAGACCTCTGCCTGTGACCCATTACCAGTCGCAGCAAACATTACTGGAATTACGATGATGATGATTAAAGAATACTTGTATACCGCTTTTCAACAAGAGTAGTTCACAAAGCGGTTTACATAATAAAATAAATCAATAAATGGTTCCCTGTCCCCAAAGGGCTCACAATCTAAAAATAAAATACAGAAGAGCACTAGCAACAGCCACTGAAAAGGATGCTATGCTGAGGTGAAGGGGGACAGTTGCTCTCCCCCTGCTAAATATAAGAGGACACCCCTTTAAAAGGTGCCTTTTTAGGCATATAAATAATATGCTATTTAAAAATCCATGAATTTAATACAGATCAAAAGTGTTAGTATTCCTAAATATTAATATCTGCACTGCACAAGCTATGAAAAGATTGGCAGGCACTGATTATATTTATACAAATATCCTATATATGTCCTTATCAATATAACAGAACTGTAAAAAGACCTAAATCCACATAGTCCTGTGAAATTAATTGAATTACAATTTTAAACATCTCTAAAGGAGTAGTATATGTGGACTCTGCAATTTATGCCTATTCATTTCTTGTTTGGCTTGGCCTAGAATAAAGATCAGCGCCCCTTGCTTATGCATTTGCAATTTCAAAGGGACTTACAGCGCAATCCTGTGTAACTCTTGTACCGGTGTAACAGTAGATCCACCAGTGTAAGTCCACTTATGCCACTGTAACTTGCCACACGCTGACGGATGCAGGATGGACACAAGAGTAACCCCCCTCAGACACTGCACATGCACAGTTTGGACACAGGACGGATGCCAGCGCAACTCCGCCAGTGCAGGGGGCATTTGGACACCCCCGGAATGCCACCCATGCCGGCGGAGTTGCACTGGCATCTGTCATGTGTCCAAACTGCGCATGCGCGACATCCAAGATGGGTTACGCTGTTGTCTGTCCTGCATCTGTCGGCGTACGGCAAGTTACAGTGGCAGAAGTGGACTTACACTGTTACACCGGTGCAAGAGTTACACAGGATTGCGCTGCTAGTCATGACTAGCTTTCCATGGATACAACCCACTGAATATAGATTTACACTCACTAACAATTTACATCAATCTCACGCAGCTGTCTTCCTAAACTGGGTTTTTACACCTTTATGGAACCCAGCTGAAATTGGTCTTTGGAACTTATTGTCCAATCATTGGCAAGGCATGCTGATCCTGCTGCTTCCAAAGCACTATGCCCTACCTTCTTTTCTTTCGCTCTTGGGACATCCATTTGAAGATGTTGGTTGTTGTGTGACTCAGCTATTTGCATGGGTGGTGTCTAACTGGTGTTTGCTAGAGATAATGCTCTCCACACCATCCTTTCTTTATTTGGGGTATTTTGTGCGTGCACAGGAAAATTAAAAAAACAACACCACCCTTTGTCCTTGGACTTCTGTACAAGGCATGAGTACAACAGGGCAAAAAAAGATGACAGAAAATGACAGGTGCACAAATGTGAGTACAGTATAAAAATCGATTTTCTAACTGGAAATGTTACTGCATGTGTAAGTACTTTATAAAACCAGAAAGAGACTTTAACTTTCCTTTAACATGATCATTTAATGCTACATCACCCTGAATCCTTCTCAGGTATGGCGTTTGCCTGGCAATGTGAAGCCAGGAATGCCTTTCAAATGCTTGAGCAGTAGCATCTGTTCAGGAACTATGCTGTACAAGAAACTGAGATGTACTGAGCTAATAGAAAATGATATAAGCAAAGGGATCAATGTTGTGGCCTCTTCTCAGGTTATAACTTATAAAGCAGTATTTTTTCATTCCCTCTTCCAAGTGTTGTGTGAGACCAAACAAAGGTGGAATAGGCAAGAGGGAGACCAGACAGTGAGTCAAATTATTCCCCTTTGCAAGTGTACTACATTTTCTCCAGTAGTTAACATTTAACAGTAACATTTTGAATGCACCAAGGGATTCTATTCTCATCTTGAAAGTCTATGCCAGTGAAATGTAGTGTCGCTGCAGGCTGCAATCCTAAGCATATTTACAAGAAAGAAAACACCAATGAACTAAGTGGCACTTACTTCTGAGTAAACCTACTTTGGAGTGGGCTGCATAGGATGTTTACTAAACTGATCAGAGAAAGGCTGCTGTTGATTTCACCCATGAATCAATAACATTGTATTAAAACTGCCATTCATAAACATGGCATTTAGGATCATCCTTCAGTGGGAAAAGACTGGTGAATCAAAATTAAAAATGGGAAACATTTGTGTTGTATAGCCTGAAACATTTTGTTACTGAGGTCTATTGGGTTTTTACGGCCAATGAGAACTGTGACAGCTGCATTAACATGTAATACATTTGAAACCAAAGTGCCCAACACACTCTTGCAAACTCCTGAAGTAGATTAGGAACTGTTTGTCATCCAATGTACAGGTAGAGATGAGATGAGCATGTAAGAGTCCTTCAGCACATTTGTGCATTACATAGCAGTTTGCATTTGCACAGGGAATAGGGGAAAGGGTGTGGATCTGCCTTCCAGGCATGCCTTGGTAATCTTCCAGGTCCTCTTGCATTCCATTCTGTGATCAGTGCTTTTCCATTGCCTAGCAAGTATTCATACACTACCCAAAACAAGGCAGGAGCTGGAGCTACTGCTTAAAATTATTGGGGGAGGGGCAGAGAAAGCTCTTCTTACTGTTTGTTTTGGCCCCCCAAGCTACTGTTTTATGGCAATTGTTTACTTAATTTTTAGACCACTTTTCTCGGAGATCAAAGTTGTTTTACAAAAACCATAAACAACTACAGACTCAGGAAGACCATGCAAACTAAAAAGGTGTTTGGCTTCTTCTGAAAAACTGCAAGCATGGGAACTGTGTGGGTCTCTCTGGGAAGGGAGTGGGTCAACCACCAAAAAGGCTCTGTCACTTGTGCCTACAAACTGAATGTCAGTAGCAGGTCAGAGAACAGGGCCTCCAATGCAGGACTCAGGGGCTAGACAGATTGATATGGGATAATATGGTCCTTCGGGTAACTTGCAGTGCAATCCTATTCTAAACTAGGGCGGCGGAACGAGCGTTCTGCTGCCCTAAACCGCCGCGAAAGTGCCGTAAAGCACTTTCGCGACGACTCGCGAGCAGGGAAGGTCGGCACAAGGCCAGCCTGCCCTGCTCCGCCGCTCGGACTGTCTCCCACCCACCACCAGACCCAGTGGAGGGGGGCAGTTCAGGAGCACAGTCTCCTCCGGTTACACGGCCTCCTCCGACTTCCGCCAGCAAAATGGCTGGTGGAATTCTGAGGAGGCTGATCAGCCCCAGCTGTGGTTACACTCGGGGAAGGGGATGAGTGTCCCCTTCCTCGAATAGACTTTCCACTGCAAGGAGCCTGCTGCAGGCTGTCCGTGGCAGAGCTCAGGATCGGGCGGGTGGCCGAGGCCGCCCGGCGAATCTTTACAACAGGATTGGGCTGTTGGTCTCAGATAATTAAGTACTTTTAAAGGCCAAGGCCAGCACTTTGAATTGGGCCTGGAAGCAAATTGGTAACTGGTGCAAATAGTGTAAAATGTGTTATATACTTATATATATATACGCCAGAATGGTGTAGTGGTTTGGGAGTCAGATTTATCCCGCTCAGCCACGAAGCTTCCTGGGTGGCCTTGGGCCAGTCACTATCTCTCAGCCCCACCTACCTCACAGGGTTGTTGTGAGGACAAAAGGAGGGGAGGAGCTCCTTGGAGGAATAAAAATGTGAAAAATAAATAAATAAAATGTATTTGCCCATGCCAGTAATTTAGCAATGGCATTCCTGACCACTTGAAGCTTCCAAATTATTTTAAACTATAGTCTAAGCTGGATGTGATTAGTGCATGGATGATAGTGACTAGGTCCAGCTTTTCCAGGTAGAACCACAGCTGGTGAACCACTGCTGGGAGCTTATAAAAAGCACAGCAGCCAGCTGGACCTCCAGGGACAGTGCAGGATCCAGAAGCATCCCCAAGCTACATACAGGCTCTTTCCGAGGAGGGAGCCACATCCAAAACAGGTTGAATGCCTCCACCCAGATTGTCAGTATTTCCTACCCACAGTACCTTTGTTTTATCTGGATCCAACTTCAGTTTGTTTGCCCTCATCCTCCATCTCAGAAAAGCCCCCAAGCTGTTCCAGCTTTTCACTGCCTCTGCAGAATTAGTTGGCTGGAGCAAGAGCATACTGATGACACTTCAGCCCAAACCTCTGGATGAGGTCACCCAATGGGTTTATTTAAATGTTGAAAGAGACAAAGTGGAACCCTGGAGCACCTCAAATAAATATCAAAGGCCATGGGGTAAAGCAGCAGTCTCCTAGTACCACTTTCTATCCTCCAAGTAGGATCAGAGCTAATGCAGAACAGAGCCTTTCAATTCCCACCCAGAAGGATATCATGGTCAATGATCAACAACTGCTAAGAGGTCCAGGCTCCCCCCCCCTTCTCTCTCTGTCCTGGCACATTTTGCACATTTTCTCAGAAGTAAATCCCATGGAGCTCGGTGGACAGCGTATAGTATTTTTTGACATATTCATAGAATACAAAAGTAAGTATCTGTCTGTCTGGCTTCTCTTCCTCACAGTACAGTTGGTGTTTTAGCTTAGAAAGGCACCAACTGTTGATAATGGGGACTCTTGCTTTGCTGGCTTTTCGTTTTTCCTTAATTACCCAATTTACCGAAGAAATATATATGCCATTTATCTCATACTTTTGTATCTTATCATGTGGATGTCACCATCGCTCACATTCTAAATGATTTTTTTCCATCAGGTGGAGAAATACGTTGGTGAAATTAAAGGAGGACTGAGGCCAACCATGAAAATCACGATCATGGGGGTAATAAGCCCCATCCCCAAAAGGTGTGTTGTATTTTGCTGACAAAGGTTCTTCATAAGCACATATGGTCTCTTGAGTAATAGCAATTTCTGAATGAAAACAGAGAAGGAACCTTTCTAGATTCCTTAATTTTAAAGAATTGTCTGTCTGTCTGTCTGTCTGTCTGTCTGTCTGTCTGTCTGTCTGTCTCTCTCTCTCTCTCTCTCTCTCTCTCTCTCTCTCTCTCTCACACACACACACACACACACACACACACACACACACACACACACACACACTTTTTCTTTTTGAAAACATCAAAAACACTTGAAAACACTCTTGGACTGGCATGAGTTTCAGCTGCCACCGCCATCCCTTCCCTTTCTCAATCCCTCTCCATCCTCTGGAGATCTTATCAGGAAGAGAGAGTGCATAGCAGTGGCTGAAGCTCCTGCTGGCTGAGAGTCAGCAGGAGCTTCAGCCATCACCATTGCCATCCTTTCCTGATTGGCAATTGCTCTCCAGAGGCTGGAGAATTATCAGGAAGCAATGGCAACAGTACACACAGATGTGTATGCAACCCTATGTATGCAACAGATATGTATGCAGCTAAAAAGGCCTGCCAGCTTAGGTGTGGAAGCTTGGGTTGCCCAAGCACTGTGTATGTATGAAATGTGCCTCTAATTTTTAATTCAGTAAACGTTTGAGAAAAAGTGCTCTCTAGAGACTGTCCCTTACTTTTCCTATTTTGATTGGACATTAGTGGGAGAGGGGGAATGACAGAAGCCTATAGTTCAGAGATAATTCATGTAGTCTCTGCCAACTGGGCAAAGAGGCATCTTTTAAAATGGTGGCTCTCATATTTAGCATTGCAGGGGGAGAAAAACGGTCTCTATTCAACCCAGTGTAATGTCACTCCCCCGTCCCCCACACAGTGACTGTAACACACTGTTGTGTGTCTCCCTTGTGGGTGGGTGTTACATTGTGAGCTCCTTTGGGACAGGGAACCATTTTCTTCTACCTTAGCTATGTAAACCACTTTGAAAACTTTCTTTCTTTTCTTTTTTTTTGCTGAAAAGCAGTAGGTATAAATATTCTAAATAGTGATAATAATAGCAGCAGACAAAAGTGTTGGAAAAGAATTTGCAGTTTACAGAAACCTCAGTTGAAGCAGATACGTAGGAACTGGTAGAGTTTCTGAAGAAGCATGGGGATGTTGAGCATATGGCATACATAATCATTTTGAACTGCGGAAACATTTGTTCCATATCACATGTTCACTTCTTTCAGTTTTTCAGTGACTTTACTCTGTGACCCCATGGATGCAAGCAAGGATGTTGGGCTATTACTTGCAGTCAACTTCATTGAGAAATCTATTGTCCGGAATTCACGGATTGCTGGGAAATGGGGAAAAGAGGAAAAGACTATTCCCTACTTCCCATTTACAGCAGGGGACTCATTCAAGGTAATCTTATCGCTATCAGACAGCAGAACTATATAAAAATGACTATATAAATTTGTCCACCTTGCCCAATACCGTTTTCTCTGACATCAGCTCTCCAGGGTTTCTTCAGACAAGAGATCTTTGCCAGCTTTGCTACTAGAGAGCCTTTAATTGGAGATGCTAGGCACTGAATTTAGCACCATATTCCTCAGGGGCCCAGAGTGTAGAGGAGAGGAGAGTGATGGGGTAGAGCAGTGGTTCTTAGCCTTTTTGAGTCACAAACCCCTTTGAGACCCCTCCCCAGAAAAATGCACATAAACACATACATACACACACTTTTTTTTTGCACCGGTTCATGGACCCTTTGAAGCCAATCCAGATTAAGAACCCCTGGGCTAGAGCATCTCTGAAACTCTATCCACCACTCCTCCTCTCCTCTGAACTTCTTCTGTTGCTCCACCCCTTTTACTTCTTTTGTTCAGGGAGTGGGAGGAGCAGACCCATCACCGTCCAGGCCCATCACCAGGTAAGGGGAGGCAGCATTCGGCATGCTACCTCAATTGCTGGGAGGTCTTGGGCCACCCTTGCTGGTCAGGGCCTGGATGGAAGACCGCCCCGAAGCAAAGGGGTACATTGCTTTTATTTTCAGCATAGGTGGGATTTAAAATATAATAGATAAATAAAGCATGCACTCAAAACACGTCATACACATGTGCCCAATCTGTCCTTACAGCAGCCAGAGGAAGGCTGGCTAATGGTCCAATCCTATCTAGGCCTTACACTGCTGGATCCTGCAATCTGCTAGTGAAAGGCCCAGGGTGCTGGCACAGCAGCAGCCACTTCACTATTCTGCAGGCCACTGCCACCAGCACAAAGCTGCAGAGGCCACTCATGGATGATACCGGCCCACAGAACCTCCGTTGTCACCAGTAAGTCATTGGCAGGAGTGGATCAGGGGCAGGGAGCAGGCTGGGATGGGGGCAGGAGGGGGCAGGAGTGGGGTGGATCTCAGTGGCAGTCATGCATGCTGGATCATATCCCCCCTTCCCGCCTGGACCCCCTCCAGAGTCTCCTCACACTTACGCCAGCAAAAGAGCTGGCATACGTCTGAGGAGGCGCACTGGGGACCAGGTAGCCTACGGGGAGGCAAGTAAAAAGTATTGTTACTTACCTCTCCTGGGCTGTTTGGTCCCTGGCTGGCCCCTATCATGCAGCACAGGTTGTGATGGTGGCCCTGCATGCTCTGGGCCGGTAGGGGATAGGATTGGGCTGTAACTCAGCCTTCACTACCCTCTTTCCAATGTGTCTTCAAAACAATCCAGAGGAGGTCAGGCATGCTTAAGCTCCACTGAGACAAATAGGACACAAGCACTTAAAGACCCATTAAATTGCAGGACTTCTGCACACCCAACTTTCTTTGGAATGTGATCAGATTGTGCTGCTGCTGACAGCCACTGATTTTTCTTGCTTTTCATTCTCTTTTAGATGGAGCTCTTGTGTGAGCATCAGCAGATTCGGGTCCTGCTCGACGGACGTCAGTTCTGCAGTTTCAGTCACCGTGTGCAGCCTCCGCAAAAGGTGACAGCTTTACAAATCTCGGGAGACCTCAAGCTCACCAAGGTGGCTTGAAAAGGAGAATAAAGAATCCCATTGGTTATAGCAAAAGCATCTTCCTGTAGACTGAAGTGCTTCCTTGCTCTTGCTGTGATGTGTGCCTTTTGAATTGAAATGATCAAGGAATTTCTTTTCTTGTTTCTGCTGATGGAATTGAAATACATGCTTTTATGATCTCAATGAATGAAAGGACTGCTGTGAGGGTGTAGTTTGGGAACTTTTCCCTACCCATTCCTGCAAACCATAGGCTATGATCTAACAAGCCGCTTTGTGCATGCACAAGGGATGGCAGGTGCCATGGCAAGCTTAAGTAGACATTTCTAAAACAAAAATACAGTCCCTCCTCTGTTGCAAGTTGCTGTTTAAACTCACAGCTTGCTACATGGTACAGAGGTTTATAGCACAATTCTGTGCATGCTTACTCAGAAGTAAGTCCTACTGTGTTCCATGGGTCTTACTCCTAGGGAAGAGTGCATAGGATTGCAGCCTCAGTATTGAGAAAAATGAAAATAATTACTCACTGTGCGACAGAATAACGCTGTTGTACTTTGCTTTGCTGGATAAATTTCACATGCGTTCAACAGCAGCACTAGTTTTGTCTATTTGAACAGCCCTGTCCTAAGTCTCTGTGCACTGATGCAGCCATGACTGACCTGCGCTGGGGCTCATTGGGAGGCCACTGACTCATGGACAGGGCTGCTTGTTGTTTGCGGTGGTGACCAGGCATGTTGCGTTTTGCAACAGCTGTAAAGGACCTTACACTGGAACACTAGTTGCAGCAGCATAAGGCCACGTAGGATTGGGCCAAAAGAAATATCTGATTGATTTAGCTACCTGAAGCAGTGTATTCAAATGACTGATTAAACACCCAATTTCATGTGATAATGTACTCAACGCAGGCAGATTTTTGTCCTATGGAGCAGTGGCGTACCTAGCTACTGGCCGTTGGAAGCAAAAGGTAGACCTGGCCTCTGCCTTGAGATACCCTGGGTGAGGCCAGGTCTGCCCAATATTCGAAGTGATGGGCACACAACGTGGCATCACCTTACTGCTGGCACCTGGGGCAGACTGCCTACCCCAGCCTTGGTATGCCACTGCTATGGAGGACTACTGTCAGCATGTACTAAAACAGCTTCAATCCAGCATATGGTCATGCAATCCCATCTCCTTGCTAAAGAGCCTAGGCTGTCTACTCACTGCACACTGTCACCCAAGAGAGCTCTCCTTTCTTGTAAAGAAATAGCTGTGCAGTGAGATTCATTTTGTTCTGACATTGAACATATTCAGGGAGAGAGAAGGTGGGACAGAAAAAGAGGGGTAAAACAAGTAGCTCTCTTGGAAAAGCCCGTTCCTAGGAATCTTCCCAACATTCCTTATTTATAAAAATCCCTTTAGGGATTTCCCACCCCTAAAGCAAAAGCTAGGCAATGCTGTCATGAATAGTCAAATAAAAATAGGTTTGCAAATAGTGTCATGGGATCCACTAAAAAGGGGGACACAATTTGTTATGCAAGATGAGGTATAACAGATAGATCAATACTGCATTGTTTACAGCACTGTCTTTGAATGAAACATTTTCAAATTCAGCCTAGTCTGTGTTTTGAATGGGGAATCATGTACTATTAAGCCACTTCCCTCTATCCACCATTCCTGAACAGTTTCTATTTTTAATAAAATATGGATTTTAAGTATATATGCTCCTCTTTATATATACATATTAGTGTGGTTTGTGGCGTTACACACTACCAGACCACTGCCTCCAATGGCAAGCGGTGCCAGTCGCACGGCAGCAGCTCATCTGGCTCCCCTGGTGCCGGTACATTGGCATGGAGTGGGTGGGGAGTGGCAGGGAAGAGAGAGAGGGGGGATCAGGGCAGGGATAAGGGCCACTGGGAGGCATGTCAGGGGTGGGCAGAGGGCAGTTATCAGCAGCAAAGACGCCAGCATTGCCACACCACTTAGGTCTACTCAAAGAGCTGGCGCAGATCTGAATAGACCCATAGGGGCTTACCTGGAGGTAAGGGGACAAAGATTCCTTTAATTCAAGGAGCCTCCTGATTGCCCACCACCACCACCATAGGATGCTGTGCATGCCTCCATGGCACAGCTGCATTGGTGCAAATGGTGGGGGAAAGGATTGGGGCAAAAGTCAATTCTTCATGCACCATGTAACAATAATGTGAAATGATGCAAACATGGCAAGCATCTCATCACTGAGAAAGCACAAAACCAGTTTTTTAGAAAAGTATCTGACATGCAGTACCAGCATTCAAAAGGATAAAGATATCTACAAAATCAAACAGGAAGATTGTACTTATCCCTAGTTTGGCAGTTATGTGGATCACTATCATAGTTTTTAGTGGGAATTTCTAGTTTTATATAAGCTAACTACCATTTCTCTTTTCCACACTCACACAATGGCCCCTGAAACGTGGAGTCATTTCTCAGTTGCATGCCAACAAGTACAAGGGAAGCTGTTGCTTGGAATTCCCCTGACTAAGAACATTCCTTTGTGTTTTTCACAAAGTCAGTGATTTTCATTCAGTCAATGATGACAACTTGGGATACACAACTTTTCATGGTCTTTATTCCAGACAACCCATTATTATGACAAAGAGGTATTTTGAGGTTCCTCATGCCAATGTTGCAAGCATTCAGGAGCAGCTGTCACCTTCATATTTTGTCCTGTTCTAGATGTAGCTATATGTGTCACCATCTTACCAGAATGAGGACGCAATCCTGGGTAACTTTAGAAGGGCAGAGCGTGCGCTCCGCCGTTCAAAAGTGTCACGAACGTGCCATAAAGCACGTTCGCAACTACTTTAGAGTAAGGGAGGCCGGCACAAGGCTGGCCTCCCTCACCGGACCAGCAAGTGGCCGCCAGAGGAAGGCAAGCTTTCCCGCCGGCAACTGTGTGGGCTGTCTGGCGGGCAAGGGAGGGGGCCACTGGCCTAGCCAGCCTGGGAGGGGGCAGGGGATGGCTCCCGCCATATCCCCGTCCCCGCCGGGCTGGCTACGCCGTTACACGGCCTCCTCCTACTTTCACCAGTTATTCAGCTGACAGAAATCCAAGGAGGCTGATAGGGCCGGCTCCGGTTTACACCCAGGGAAGGGGACAAGCGTCCCCTTCCCCGAGTAGATCTCCAGCCCGCTGATCAATGGGCACCCTGGGCTCAGGCTCCAGTGTGTGGCCCTGGGCCGCCGGTCAGATTCTTATTCAGGATTGCGCTGTGACTCATTCTTGAGGAAACATACACAATTCTCCAGAGGTGTGTTTGGGAGGTTAGCTGATGTTTTGGTAAAGGTTTGGATGCTCAGAAAATAGTAATTTCCAGACTTGAATGGGAGGGGTTCATATTACAGTGTTTGAAAATATGCTCAGACTCAGCCAACGCCCCAATCCTTACCCCTCTCCATCAGCTTTTCTCCTGGTGCTGTTGGCTGTGGAGTGAGTGTTCCTTTATAATGGTGTGTTCCTTCAACAACAAAATCACAAGCATTTTTTTAGCTTGTCAGCAAGTCTTTGTGCTTTTGAAATTACAGTATTAACATTTAAGGCATACCACCAGAGATTATTTTTGGTCGTAATGCACACTTTCTGGGGAGCCAGCCCTGTGGATCATGATGGAAATTCTGAGTAAACTTGAATACATTGTTACCCTTCCCAAAAAAAGTACTGTTGCAGCACAAAGACTTTTAGGTGGAAAACCACAGATGAAATAGACAGCTTGTTGTTAAGTCGTGTCCGACCCTTCTTGCTAGTTTGCTTGGGGTTATGTACCATCTACCAGTATACATCATTTTATACATATTTTCCTTAATATTAATATTTAATGTAAATTTCAACTGTTAACCATAATTGTTCCCATTGCTCCATTAAAATAACATGACCTACGTTTTTCGCCCATTGAATCCTATATCATATGTTCTCCTTCCATCTCAAACTTCAAAAGCAATTTATACATTTTTGAGATTACCTGGTCTTCAGATTTTAATTGTACCTCCAGTATTCTTCTTCTACAAATCCATATGCCTTCTTGTCCACAATAGTTTAAATAGTTTTAAGTTTTACAATAGTTTAAAACAAATATATACATATAATTTGTATATATTTGTTTTAAACTATTGTAACCCACTCCAAACATTTGGGATGAAATGAGCTAGAGATCTTTACATGAACTAAGTCAAGTAAGTTTCAAAGTGGGATATGTGGCAAGAGAAGAAAATAGTGTAATGAAGGCATTTAAAGCTGACTTTTGGGTTGTATAGTGGGGTGTGGTTACTGAATATGGGGCTGTCATAACAAGCTCCTGCACTTCGAAATGTACCAGTGGTTTATGACAGCCCCCATATAACCACACCACACCTACACCATTGCCTTAAACTTCAAGGTAGAAAAATTGCAAGTGGCAACTGATAGAAAGGCAAACCACTTTGCTTCCCATGATGCTTTTGCTTCCCCTATAAATAACCTCCTTGAACTAGAACCTGCCTTTCTCCCCGAGGAGCTCCACTTCTAACTGGAGATAGCCTTGGAGTTGGAGATGGGACGAGGTGCCACACCAAAAGCAAGAGAGAGCAGAGCATTGTTTTAGCATGCAAGGCCTCCAGTGCTAATCTGTGGTTAAAGGATCCCAGATGGTGTTCAGAAAGACTTTTACCTGAGATTTTGGAATATGCTGCCATCCAGGATTGGCAAACACTGTCAGCGCAATCCTAACCAGCAGGGGAGGGCAGGGTGGGAGGCTTGGGAGGGGAGATTTAAATCCCCTTTGAATCCCCCTTTAGAGAAGATTTGAATCCCTTCTGTTCTGGGGCCTCCCGTTCTCACTGCACCGCTGTGTATCATTTATTTATTAACTTTATTTTATTTTTAACCGGAGGTCTCCAAAGTGGTGTATGTACAGGATAAAATTAAAAACAATAAAAAATTAATCATTTTTATTTATAT
Organism: Plestiodon gilberti rubricaudatus; assembly: GCA_026170595.1. Classification (NCBI taxonomy): domain Eukaryota; kingdom Metazoa; phylum Chordata; class Lepidosauria; order Squamata; family Scincidae; genus Plestiodon; species Plestiodon gilberti. The sequence goes on along the minus strand of JANXHW010000001.1, from coordinate 256,516,175 downwards.
ATCATTTTCCAACAGGAATAATCTCAAAGTAGTTCAGGTAAAAACATTGACAATGTTACATTGTAAAAAGAGTAAAATGTGATATCTAAACATAATAATTAAAACTAAAATCTCATTTCCAAATGCGAACAAAAACAGAAGTATACCAATATCTGCCAGTATTTTACATCCTTTTAGGCTGGGGAGCTGCATAGTGGAACTTGCAAAATTCTAGGTTTCCAAGTGGAAAGGGGCTAATTTGGTCTACAAGTCTGTCCCTGTTCTAAGTTTGTTTACAATATTTGTTGACCTTGGCAGCCAATATAGATTTATTCGACAGTATCTGGTGGAATACTCAGAATTCCAGAATGGCTCTAGGAAAAATGATAGTGATCCACTGACTAAAGTAGGTACAAATGAGCAGAATATACCAGTCTTCCGGCAAAGCTAGTGTGTACATTATGTACATTTCTTGCTTCACAGTGAAGCTTACACAAATTTGTCAGCTCCGGCCTATATGCTAGGTTGAAACAGATCACTCAATAGCTCAAGATCAACCACTTTGTGCCCAAATAGCAGTAAGCCAGCTCATGAGTTCTGTCCTTCTCCGTATGCACTTTTGCACATTTTTTATGTTAACTGTTTGATGGCCTCAATCCAGTGGACCCTCTCTGCCTTGGAACTGGCCTGTATGTAGTAGTGAAGGTCATTCTTAGTGATGATTTTGAAGAGGTTGCCTTGTACATTTCCTTTCACTCCTGCAAAGGAAACAAAATGCAACCACTTAGCAAGACACCATTACAATAAGGTTCCAGCAGCTGTCCCAGCAGCAACAAATCTTACTAGAGAAAGGGTTTGGCACAATACAGATAAAGGCAGTTGAAATTGCCATGTGGCTCAGTGCATTCTGCTGTTGTCAGTCTCATATGAAGGCAGCATCTTTACATAATTTACAGCGAAATCCACCACAGACTTTGGGCAGTGGAACAAGTTTTCCACTGCCCGAAGCTGTTGCAAATGTGCTGTAAGGCACGTTTGCACCACCTCAAGAGTAAGGGAGGCCGGCACAAGGCCGGCCTCCGTCACTCCGGCATCGGGATGAGCATGCAGCCGGTGGCAGAAGGTAAGTCCGCCGCCGCCGGCTGCATGGGCAGTCCAACGGACAAGGGAGGGGGGCCATTGGTCTAGCTGGCCCGGGAGGGAGGGATGGCATCGGCCATATCCCCATCCATCCCCGCCAGGCCAGCTCGGCCGTTACATGGCCTCCTCCGATTTCCGTCAGCTATTTAGCTGGCGGAAATCTGAGGAGGCCAATAGGGCCTGCCCCGGTTTACACTCGTGGAAGGGGATGAGAGTCCCCTTCCCCGAGTAGACCTCCGGCCCGCCGCATGGCGGTCTGGACGTCAAAATACTGAGTAGGGATCCAGCGCCGGATCCTTACACAGGATTTCGTTGTTAGGGAGTTTCCACTGCTGTTCACTACCTCTTTAAGAGCCAAGCCCAGAATCCTCAGATGAGGCCATGTGAGTGAACTAGAGAAAACAAGTTCAGTTTTGTAATAGCAGCCCATGTGAGTGCTTGACCCCATAGGTCTCTTCAGGGGCCTGAACAGTCTAAAACTCTAGAGGAACCTAGGAACAATCTGCAGATGCATTGTGCTTGTTTAGGTTTTCTTCACCACTCTGTACACTGGGGGTTTTCCAGTGAGTAGTTAGCAATAAGTAGCTGAGTTACTTGAAGAGGTCTGCAGAATGCTCCATGGATATATTCAATATCTCCAACAGGCACAAACAGCTGGTTCATGCACACAACCAGCACTTATTTTCTTCATGTACTTAATCTGAGAAACTTTAGCATGATCCTTCCATTTACACAGGAACAATTTCAACCATTTCCATTATCACTGTCGCCCCCCCCCCATTGGGTCTCCCTATGGGGGAGAATGGTGGAATAGATATTCAATAAATAATAACGCTAATGATAATAATATTCCAAGATGCCCAGATAAAAATTGTTACATCTGTCCCAGCACAAACAGCTGGTTCACACATTAAGTTTTATATGTAACAAGAAAGGTCCATACTTAAAAGGGGACAAATCTGGTATGTTTGTTCTTACCTGCTGGAACTCCATTATCCTCCAATGCCGAGACAAGGCAGCCGCGGAGAGAAAATCCCCCAACTGGCCTGTTATCCTCCTACAGGATACAAAAAAGGCACAGTGAGAGAAACTTACATTAGCAAGAAAGACACAAATATGCAGTGAACAGCCACATCAGCAGTACTTGAAACTTGCTTCAGCTTGTTTCTGTTCAAGTATATGCCTCTGCAATCCTTTCCCAAGAATGTTCACAGATGCTAGATGTTTATTAATTAGAGTGCCAATGTTCACGAAAAGTATTATAGAGAGCTGGTCAGGCTAAAATAATAGTTTTAGATCTCTTTTACAAGAGATCAGTTACACAAAAGCAGGCCAGTCATTTGATCTGTTGGGAGTCCATCATCTCACCTTTGTGGGGTCATAATAGTGTAGGAAAGCAGGGTCAGCCCTCAGGATGAAGCGCCTCACCTTCCAGTTTTTCCTCTTGTGCCCCTGAAAAGTTGAAAGATGAAACACACTTAGCCCCTTTCTTCTCAGGATGATCTCCAAACATTGCCAGAAATGTTGTGTGTTTGCTAAGACTCAATCAGCACAACAATCCTGTGTAGGTCTACCCAGAAACAAGTCCCATTTATTTCAATCGGTCTTACTCCCGTGTGTGTGTGTGTGTGTGTGTGTGTGTGTGTGTGTGTGTGAACTTCCTGGAGTAAGACCCATTGAACACAATGGGACTTTTGAATAAAGATGTATAGGGTTGTGCCATAAGTAGCAATTTTATACTAAGATTCACAGCGCAATCCTAACCAAATTTCCAGCACTGATGTAGCTGCAATGCAGCCTTGAGGTAAGGGAACAAATATTCCCTCACCTTGAAGAGTGCCCCTGCACTGCAAAATGCAGTGTGCGCCCTGTTGGCATGGTTGCATCAGCACTGGAAAGTTGGTTAGGATTGCACTGTCAACGCTTTCTTTATAAGCAAAAATTGCTACAGAATCAGGAATACTGTGTAGGTTTCTCCTTCAGGTGCACCCAGTGGGTCAACTGACTCTTCCTGAGACAGAAGATTCCAAGCAGTATTGCAAGTGGTTTTGGAATTCTTCTTAATAATGTCCAAAGCAGTTTGTCTTTCAGCATGGGATGGAAGGGCTGCTGCTGTTGGAGAAACATAATTCCAAAACTCCACAGATAAGTTTTTCTCCTCTCATACAATATTAGAATCAGGAAACATCCTTTGTCCATTCTAACTCTTCCACCAGTCAGTTTCAAAGTGAAATACTTCTTCACACAGCTCACAATTAACCTATGGGAACTAGCTCCCACAAGATGTGGCGATGATGGCCAGTTGATTAGATGGCTTTAAAAGTGGGTTTGACTTGGAGTATACCAAAAGTGGAGTATGCCAATGGCTGCTGGTCATGACGACTCCATGCAACAGGGAGAGAGTGGTATGCCTTCATTTCTTGCTTGTGGGCTCCCAGTGGTAACTGGTTGACCACTGTGGGAAATAGGATGCTGGGTTAAATAGGCCTTCGGCCTGATCCAGCAGAGTATTTTTTGTTTAGTTCTCTGAGGGGATTCTGATCACTGAGGCACTTCATAATGTTCTGTTGAGACCATTATAACTTCAGCATTGTCATAAAAGGTAAGAATTGGAAAAAAAATCAAATTTAAATGCACAGAAGTATAAAGAACAGCCAATTCTCAAAGATATTTGAATTGGTATAGTGTTGTGACAGAGGCAATGGTTTCCTGGTCAGAAATTTTTTATGATGATCCAACAGCATTCCTTATGATACTAGTTTGACTGAGTCAAACTATACATTAAGAAATATCATGTGGTATAGCCCTTCCTGGATTGTACAACTTCAGACTGCAGGTGGGAAGATTACATGTCTAAATCTTTCTCCATCTCTAACATTCCTTGCTCATAAAAAGTGAGCATGTCTGGGAGAAAGCTTGTATTCTAAGTCCAAGAAGTTTATCAATTGAGGGAACATTAGGCATTTTTCTATAAGTCTTTTCCTGTAACCTAGCTGTTTATTCCGCAACATTGGTAATATGATTGTGATGTTACCTTTTAAAATATGGTATAAATATACAGGTTTTATTAACCCATCTTCTTCCAGAAGAGCCTCAAAAGACACCCCCACCCCACCCCCCAGTTCTGACCTGATCCAGATTAAGTGCTAGTCACCTGTTTTATTAAGAAGCCTTGTTTTACAATTGTGCCACTCAGTTCAAGAATGTTCAGGTGCAGTTCTTCCTTGGAGCTGACTTTCTTCTTATAGCTTTCAGACTACAATTAAAATTTTAAAAAGATACTGGAAAATGTGGTGGGAAATTCAGCACAGAATATAAAAGCATTGATTTTGTCCCTTACTATGCTATTTTTGTTCCCCGATTTAAAAAATTTCCATCCCTAAAGCAGGTTTTTTTTTTTGCCAGATGCAACATCATAAACAGTCACAGAAACAGAAATTCATAATCTGGTTTCATTAGAGAAGGCACAATTGGCAGTTCCCATATTGTACCTATATCAAGGCCAACCTGTACCCATTGTGTGTGCACACCCAATCCAAAGTCCAACTACTGTATCAGTCTCAGATAGAAATACAATATTTGAAACATTAGGAAGTTCAAGTTTTTCCCCTCCAAAATTATCTTGCAAACTGTTTGTCATTTGGCAGCAGACCTTCATGGTTTATTACCCCAATATACACACACTGCCACCACCCTCAATGTTAACACTATCATGCAGAAATGAGATCTGACTGACAAAAGCCTTATCACTTACAAATGTGTACAGTGCTGTAGAGTCATCTAAAAACTGCTCTGCCAGATCACCGTTCCTCATGGCATCAACACTCCGGGCTCCCATAGGCTTGACAAAACTTTCTTCCATTAGCACAGAGGCTAGTGTGACTGCCTCCAGCCGGGAGGCTGCAAAACTATTGGAAATCAGCCAATCCACTAGCACAGAACCTAAGAAGAAAAAAATGCAGCTCTTAAGGCACACAGGGACAATTTGCAGCTAGTCTACCACAAAGACAAGTAGAGACAGATTGGCATTTATTACTCATCCTTTCATGGAGAAATCTGTCTTAAAATGACTTGTCTATCCAGTTTGAAGGCTATACCTTTGCTTGCTTATTTCTGTAACTGAGAACAGCACAATTTCTAGACCACTTTATTCCAATTTCTCTTCCAGAAAATCTTGAACTGAGGCCCAGCCTAAGCAATATGCATGGCTGCATGCAGGGATGCGTGACTGACACTGACCCACATCTCCCCAATAATGTCTAGTAAAAGTTGAGGCATTACATGAATTGTATTTATTCAGCATCTTTGTATGCTGCCCTTTAGTTAAAGACCGACTCCAAGGGTGGCTCACAGTAGGCAAGATGTCCTTGTACTCAGGATCTTCCCAAATACAACTGGGAAGTGCAACTGGCAACCAGTGAAGCACAGAGTGTGGGGGATGAGAACAGACAACTCTTGGGTGCAATGACATAATGTCAGGAGCTGTCATTTTACTAACCATGACTGAAGAGAAGGGAATCAGTAGCACCCCAGAATGTCTAGTTTGAGCTTGTGGACTTGGCCCTAGCCCAGGAAACGAAGGTTGGGTGGACATCATCTGAATGAACCCCTGCAATAAGAGGAAGCTTTTGCCTACCCTGGAGCAGGGAAATTTTCTAATTAATCCTCTGGCGTTCAGCATCATTTTGAGGGTTCACCTCTATTTTTTGGCTTCCAGTTTTCTTGGTGCTGCCCCACTCTTTTATTGCTCAACACCTTGAAGACACCACCTTGCATTTTATGGAAGCAAGACAGGCTAGATCTATCCCACACGAATGATAGGTAGATGCTGGAGCTCACACCACATCCTTTAATGTGGAGGCACCACACTTTTATCCCATTGTGGGATCCGGCTGTTGTTATTCGCTATTGGACAAAAAGTACTGAAAATATGCTTGTTGTTGTTTCTTATGTACCTGGGCTGAGCCCTGATAATGAAAATAGATTCTGAAGATGGACCCTGGTAAGCCCTGGCAGAAAGTGAAGTTGCTGCTTTGCATCACAGGTGAAGATTGTAGTACTGGAAAGCTGGTAACTGGGTGTGTGTATATACCTGTAAAGCTTTCTTTATAGGTGTTGCCTTGTTCTGTGTTAAGTGTTAGCTTAATTCCATGGCGGTTGTCATGCATTTTGTCTACAATATGGCTGAAAACAAACAACAAATGGTTAGTCTTAAGCATAGGGAGCATCTGGTCTTGCCAAATTACAAAAAAGCCCCTCCCTCAATTCATACAATCCATAGAAAGCATTGACCTGGCTCCAAGGTCGTCATCCCCCCCAGGCACAAGTGGGAAGCAGTTATGCATCTGTGGATGGTGGAATGCTGATTTCCCATCACTGTGATAATCACAGGGCATGGCATACTATTCCAGAGAGTCCCCTAGAAGCAACTTAGGAAAGAGGTTGTGGGGCTGAAGTGGAAAGTGATGGAAAGGATATCATGCACAGTTCTTTGCAACCAAGCCAGTGATATTCACTAAAGACATGTCACTTTAACTCTTCTGTACATTGTGAAGATGATCCCGGTATAGAGCAGGCCAGTTTTGAAAAAGCTGGTAGGGAGATGCCTGGCTCTAGCAGAACTGACCTCCGGGGATACCTTTGGAATGCAAGGTACATTTGTAGAGCTGATTTGTATGTGTGCGTTTATATCTTGATGACTGCAGCACTAAGTGATGACCTGCGTGTGTGAATGTGCCATCATAGACATAACATCATAAAAAAACTCATCTCAGTTATTTTTCAGTGGAGTCAGTTCACTATGCTGTCAGTCATCAGGGGTTGATTAAGCAAGTACAGAAAAATCAAACTCTTTCACAGGCATGTGTGAATCAAGTTTCAGACACCACAGGGTTAGCAACTACAGTCTTATAGTGAAAAGTTAAACGGGTAGATTCTTACACAGAGGCTTGTTAAATTTCAGGCTAGACCAATCCTGAGTGTGGAGAATGGGGAGGTGGCAGGAGTGGGAGCCATTACAGAATACATGCTGCTTCTTTTTTTGAAGCACAAACTATAGGAAAGCAGATTAATGAATAATGCTATGCTTACTTCAGGCTGATATTTGAGGGCAGTTTGAAGGAATTTTTCATGAGGTGAAGTTGTTGGACTTGCACTGGATTCCCAGCGTGAATAGCCCCAGTAATATCTAAAGCCCAAGAGTCACGCTCTTCACGAGAACAAGAGTCAAGGAAATATTCTGTGTTGGTTTTAGTCCTCAGTTTAATGACCAGCTACAAAAAGAACAGTACAAGTGACACATTTGTATAATTTGCCAGAAATTAGCAATGTTACACTTTGCAGAAATATTTTATTAGAATTCTAAGCAAATAAGGATGAACACAGAGAGACCCTAAACAGGGTAGTCAGGAGGCCCAAGACCTCCTGACATCTGAGGCAACATGCCAAATGTTGCCCTCCCTTACCTGATGAGGTGCCAGCTGCTGTTCCGCTCACTCTCCAATGTTCTAGTTCAGAATTCTCTCCCTCCACATTTCCTCTTCCCTCTCTGCCCCCTTCTTTCTTTTCCAGTCCAGGAAGTAGAAGGAGGAGCAGGAGAAGTGAAGGGAAATAGCCAAGCAAAGATCGGTCCCTCCCCCCCACCAATCTGCTGCCTGAGGTAACAGCTTCAGTTGGCCTCATGGATAGGTTAACTGACACAGCCACAAATAATTTCAGTTTTAATCAAAGGAATTGATTAATATAAAAGGTTAAGCTGATTTAGCACCAGACTGACAATTGTGAAGAAGTGATGAGACAATTTTATAACTATTACTTTTACATTCCTGTCTTTCCCCCTGCACTACGCACTTCCTTCCACTTGAGCCTAACTAGACAAGACATGGGAGGGAGATCAGTGATGGGATCTCTAGACGTGTTCTTCAAGGCTTAAAAATAGCCGCAGATCAAAGGCAACATGAAAGTGTACTCCATGTTGGCATGCCTGTCTTCCAGTTTAAAGGTGACCCACTAAGAACATCTTGCCTGATGGCCCCCAAACTCCTGGATCTAGCACTGCCCGTTTCTCTCACATGTTCCTGTCATGTTCCTAGAAGTATCACAGGAAAAATAGTCTATACCAAATGGACATCCTTGGACATACCGGTCTGCTCTCATACTCCAAACATGGGCAGGTGATGGTGCAGCCATCCAGAAGAATCCTACCCTTGGGAGAAGGTTCCTTCTTTCCTCCCACAAGTTTATAATAGAGCAGCTTATCTTGGAGAAGAACAAACCATCTTGCTTTCCAATTGTGGACAACATGCCCCTGCAAACAAAAAAATGATGCATTTAGAGTCAGCTTAAACACATGGTAGTCCTGTGTAGGAATCTCACATGCATATTTTTCACGTATGATCTTTCACACAGACTTTTACCTGCATGCACATACAGTGAGAAGTTACAACCCTATCAGTATGTAAGGACATCAGATGTAACAATCTACACGTGGGTTTTTAATGACAATGTTAATTCCATCATGGATATCCCCTCCCGGTAATGTGCGAATTGTTTTACCATTCTTAGTAGAATTGTTTGTCCTCTTGGCATGAGAATTGTTTTCATGACTATGTAGCCTTGAGGACCCGTGCTTATCACTGGGAACTTGGCAACTTCTCATTTATTAAAATTCCTGTTTGGAGTTACCGTAAGTCATTTGCATGAGCTGCTGTGGCATAGTGTGGCTAAGAGACTGAGCCGTGAATCAGGACTTTCCTGGTTTCAATCTTGCCTCTGCTATGATGTGTTCACAAGGTAGTCTTAGGGTGGCCTCAGCTGCAATATAGGGATAATACTTTAGGAGGAGGCTATAGCTCAGTGGAAGAAAGCCTCCTTTGCATGCGGAAAGTCCCAGGTTCAATCCCTGGAAACTCCAGCTAGGGCAGCGTATAAAATTCCTGTCTGAAATGTTGGAGTGTCACTGCCAGAACTGGAAAGATCAATGATCTGGCTCAGTACAAGGCAACTGCCTATGTTTCTACATATCTTATCTATGACTAAACTGCTCAAGGTGCTGGTATTTCCTCGCTCCTTTTGCGGCCACTAAGGAAGTGGCCACACCTCTTTGCCTGCAAGCTGCTTCCCAGCCTGCTGTTTTCTAATCTAGACCAAAGAAACAAGAATGTTGGAGGAGACACTATGAATGGATTCTCATAAGTACTATTTTACTTATTTTTCATCCATTATTATTGTATACATTTAGATCTCATTTTCCACTCAACAAGAAGAGCTTAAGGTAATTTACAAAATTAAAAACAGTATAAAAATACATTTCAGATAACTCCAACCCCCCCCCCCAAAAAAACCTCCCTAAAACAGTACCAGGGCATCAAGAGCATCTTAATGTACAGTAGTACTCTAACAGCCCAATCTTATCTCTGCCGGCGCAGCGGAGCTGAATGGCCCACCCCACGCTGCATCCAATGGGGGAAAGGGGGGCTGGAGGTCTCCTCAGGGTAAGGGGACATTTGCCCCCTTACCCCAAGTAAAGTCTCAGTGTCCTCAATGGGTCTCCTTGGATCCACACCAGCTGGCGTAAGTCTGGGAGGCCCATGTAAGCCTGTCTTGACTTTCCTGAAGTCAAGAAAAAAGAATCGGATCACAGACTCCAGCATCATGACATAGTTTGGTGTTCAGGCACTAGCAAAGAAAAGAAGAAACGAGACTAAGACGAAGACATGGTGGGAAATTAGAGCTCCTATTTATTGGCTATTCGGAAGTTGGGCTTTCACAAAGAAAACAACAGATTAGAAGGGGGTTATGTTTTGGATAGTGCAAAAGACTGAAGTTCGCAACTGTGAGTTAATGTATCTAGAATCCTCCTCTTAACAGAAGTCTACTATGCATGCTATCAATTAGCGCTGAGATATTATGCAACCAGGTGAAGCAAGAAGAACTTTTGCTCTAGGTATGGAAGAGGAATGACTTAAAAAAGCAAGACAAGAATAAAATAAGTCACTGAGAGGATGCATTTGAGGAGAATCATGTCTGAGGCTTGCTTGACCCAGCAAGGAGTAAGCTGTGCAGGTCGAAGGAAGAGAAACATTAACAGAACTGTGGTGCTCTAGTGTGATATTCTGCCTCACTTGTATACTCTTTGCCTGGCTATTGGAGATTTTCCACCATCGAAAAACAATTACCAGGACATTTACTGTTTTTCACATTGATACTTCACTTTCTTTAAAAAAAAAAAAAAGCTGAACATTTTTAAAGAAAAGGTTGTACGGGCTTGAAAACCCTTAGGTAATAGTGACTGTTCCTTACCTTTTTAACAAGAAAGCCCTCTTTCAGTATTCCACTCCCTTCCTGCATCCTGGCCCTCCAGTGAGTAGTAGTTGTGCCTGCCCAGAAGCCTGCAAGCAGCTGCAAAAACCTATCCTTTTGTCTGCAATGTTTTAAAAGGTAGACTGACTTTCTCCCCCTCCTTTGCTGTGACGTCTACTCCCTTCCCGACTCAGGAGACAGTAGACAAACACTGAGCTGGCACTGGGACAGCACCTGTACTAAACAGAATATAAAACAGGGAAAGTTTAACGGAGTCATTCTATGTAGCACAACTTCCCTCTGAATGGATTAAGCTCATTAAGTGACTCAGGTAATATTCATGAGCCATCTGATAATACAATACAGGAAGGAGGCAGTCATTCTGTAGGTGGAAGCCGAGAATGGAGTTTACAATGTTTGTTCACCAAGACTCAAAACATTTCCAATTTTGACATATCAATGTACCATCTATTTGTTCTACAACGTACAAGCCCTAATAACAAAAGCACTGGATACTATAGGACCATGTAGCAGCAGAAGAGGTCATATGATATGAAAGTTCTTCTCCTTTATGACTGAAAAACAAAATTTTTTTTAGAAATGTAACGGTAATGGAAACTGCATCTAAATAAAAGGCATTTCCTCAAACCTCTTAAAAAGGTCATTTACAGCACAGTATTTGCTTCATAAACCAAGTGCTTAAAAAAATTAATGAGCACATGTGCAGTGTATATCTACTCTCTTCTGTTGCTTTTTGGCATCTCTCCTCTGCAGGTCCCTAAGACAAATCTTTCTCAGTGAATTATTTCTTCTTTTATGCATTTGAAGACTCATTTTATAAATATGAGAAAAATCATCATTCAAAATCATCATTCAAAATATTAAAACCAAAGTTAAATACATACACACAACTGGGAAAAATACAGTGTGGATAAGCAATCTTCTAGGCAAATTAAAACATGGTGTCTGTTAAGTAACTGATAGTCTCAAAAGCACCCGTTGTCTGCCTTCTTATCACCATACAGATTTCTAATTTATTTGTGGCCATTCATCCAATGAGGAGACTTGGGGGTTTTCAGTTCCTGACTGAACAAGTTCGTCACCAGATAAACAACTTGCTTTCCAAAATTATTGTGCAATCATAAACACCTTTATTAAGGCGTAGACTCCATTAAACACAGTGGGACTGACTTCCAAGTCAACATGCAACAGATGTAACCTAACAGAACTAACAGATCCATTGATAAACTATAATTTGGAAGTTTGTAACAAATACAAACAGCCCAATCCTGCCTAAGCTGTGGCGGCAGGCCAAAATGGCCGGCCGCTGCATCCTAGCCAGGTTGCGGGCTGCGCCAGCGTGGCTGGGGCTCATGTTGGGGAAAGGGGACATTTGTTCAAAGTAACGTTAATTAATAAGACATCAATTGGTTAGGAACAGGGTAACAGTTTTAAACAACCTTAAAACCCCAAACAATTAGGGAACCAATCTTAAACACATTTCCATGGAAATATTCCAATGAAACCAATGAGATTTATTATGCAACGACTGATCTTAAGCATGTGTCTACCAGATCAGCATATGTTTCAGCGTTCTGCATTTATATTTGTCTCAACAGTGTGCATTTACAGCTTTCTATTGAGCTGTAAACAACCTCTTTTAAATTTCTGAAACCTTAGAAATTTGTGATTTGATGTGGGCAGGGAGGGCCTCCTGTAACAAAAATGAATGGGGGAAAAAACTTGACTGTACAAGGACACTCTCTTGCAATATAGGAGGGACTCTTTTGGATCATGGCCATGAGCAGAATCCATGTGCACACTTGAAGGCAAATGTTAGCATACAAAAATCCTGGAACATTGGCTGCTGGATCATGGCCCATCCCATATTTGATATCTAACATGTACAGACAGGGCCAACCCACTCATCATGAGGCTGGGTGAAGCAGCTGCTTTGAATGCTAGGCAAAGGGGAGCTGTGAACTGGCAGGGAGCCCCCATGCACACCCTGTACGTGTCTGCTGCCGTCACTAGGTCACCACCGCTCACTCTCTGGACTGGCCTTGCTAGTGACGACTTGCCTTTTCCTTTTCCACTCTCTGCTTGCTGTAGCCTGCTTGAAAGGGCAGCCAGCCCCACAGGATGAAGAACGTGGTGGTGACATCTTCCAAGGTGAGTTGCGTGGAGAGTATATGCATGCATACTACAGTGGCAGGGCACGTGCACCAATGTATGCATGGCAAAGAAACACCTCAGGCCAGGTCTGTGTGTAAAGTTTCTGCGACATCTCCATGTAGTATGTGGCAATGCCTCTGACACTGACATGCATCGGGAGCCCTAGATTACATAGCAAACTATTTGTACTGTTGGTTGTACGTTTGGTGTCTGATAGCTGTGAATGGGCCTATCGCTCTGATTTTGCTCAGAGTTGGGGATTTGGCAAAAGACCATCAATGGTCCTTAATGGCCAGTAGATGTTCGTTAATGGTTGGTAGATATAGAGAGATGTTTCTGAAATGTTCTGGGGAAGTAATCAGAGCTGATGTGATCCATATATGACCCCCTCCAGATAAAGGGAGGGGGCTGAACTAAGCAGAGTGGTTTTGAGTGTTAAGAAAACTCTCAGTGAGCAGGAAAAGGATTGGGGAGTCAATTGAAGCAGCTTGCGGGACTGCAGGCTCCCCCCCCCCCCCCACTCTTGCCTCCTGAAGCAAGTGTTTTAGTTAGCCTCATTGCTAGGTCAGCCCTGCTGTTATGAGGCGGCACATCTGCTGCCTTGCAAGATTGCTCATGGTTGGTGCTTGCTTTTGCCAGAGTTCAGTGGGTGTAGCATTTGTATAAACCACACACATATTATGAAGGAATCGTAGAGGAGTGAGCTCTCCTCTAAAGGAAGCCAAGACTGAAGTAGTGCTGTGCTGCCCCATCCCTTCTCACCACTTGGGGAAATGAGGAGAGTGCAGCAGTACGTTTGAGCCTCATAGAGCTGTAGAATAAAAGTGAAAACGTTTAGGATCAAGGAGGTGCCGCCTGCAACATTCTTCCTTGTTTGGCTTACCATTTCTCAAGCTCACTGACAGAGTGATCTCAAAAGGGATTTTGTAGTAGTAAAAACACATGACTCTAAATTCTTATTTCTAGACATTCTATTTAAAGAGAAGCATTCATGCAATGTCTATAATCCTACAATACTTGTTGTAAATCCACACAAGGCAACAATCTGAAATCTAAGAGGGTGAGTCACACAGCACAGGAAGCATTAGTCATCGGATTGTTGTCCCCACATGCCAGCCAAGCTGTGTACTCATGTTATTGTGGGGGAGGAGGCACTTGTTTTTGTTTTATGAAACAGATATGTTGCTGGGATTAAAAAAAACCAGTCCAACAGCTTGCCTTCTGTTTCAGAAACAAATATTGGTTCTAGTCTAGAACATATACTCTCGTCCTCAGAATGGCCATCATCTATCTTCTTGGGCCACTTTACTCTCCAGTACTGATCTGGGGTCTGGAACAGTCTGCCCTTCTTATGGACAGAAAGGCCCTACACAACAAATTGCTATCACCTATCAGTCATCAGTATGGACTTCGTTAATTAAAAAAGTGCAAGTAGGCGGTATTATGGGAGGTAATGAGTAGGGGGCTGAAGAATGAATGTGCTTCCTTGCTTAGTGGTAGAACATATGCAGAAGTTCCCAGTTCCAGTCCTTGGCATCTCCAGATAGAACAGAGAGAAATTCTTGTTGAACCCAATATATGCTGCCTGTCATTGCCAACAATACCGAGGTAGAAGGATCAATGGTCGGACTCTCCATAACAGTGTACTGTTATGTTCCTGAAATAGAATGCTGGATTACATGGGCCTTCTTATGCCCTTAAGGCAGAGATGGCTGCAGGGTGGGATGGTACATAAGAACATAAGAAGAGCCCTGCTGGATCAGGCCAAAAGCCCATCTAGTCCAGCTTCCTGTGTCACACAGTGGCCCCACCAGATGCCTCAGGGAGCACACAAGACAACAAGATACCTGTGTCCAGTCGCCACTCCCTTGCACCTGGCACAGAGAAAACCCACTTCTAAAACCAGGAGGTTGCTTATGGCTTGTAACCTGTGATGGTCTTTTCCTCCATGAATCTGTCCAAACCCCTTTTAAAGGCATCTAGGCCAGATGCCATCACCACATCCTGTGGCAAGGAGTTCCACAGATGGCAAGGAGTTCCACAGATGGCATGGTAGAAATCAGGCAAGTGAAACATGCAACTGATAGCTATCTGAACTAGAAATTGCAAGGCTGAAACAACCATAACTCTAGTTATTTTAATATCTAAAGGTGCAATACCATGTTAAGATAATCTCTCTGCCATCCTTCTCAAGGTCACATGAGAGGGAGCTGGCTTGAAGCATCTCAAGTACTGCCAGATGTTCTTAGCAGTGGATGTTCCTTCCTGTTATGTGCACAAACACACGCTTAATTGGCTTAAAATATATATAATATAATATACAGTATTTTCTTGGTCATTGGATTTCTCCTCTGATTTTAATCCAAAGCGGTTTACATGGGCAGGCTCTCTCAACCCCCCCTAATGTTTTCTTTTTAAAAAAACAACCATACATAAATGTTCAATCTTTCATGAACTGCATTCCAGATGGTATCCTTCGCAGTCTGGCCTCTCCCTGGTCCTCGCCTTCCACACTTGGCCAACACAGCTGGCATCTCTTATCTCTCCTCACAGAGGCTTCCCCCCCACACAGCTTTTTGTCAGCGGTGTCTCTTGAACTGGCCTTTCACCAATCTTCGGACTTACGAGGTGGCAACTCTACCAACTGAGCCAAACCTCCTGCCCAACATACTATTTTGCTGTTAACCACCCTAAAGGACAGCATATCTATAATATATTAATACAGTACATGAATGCAGAAGCTCCAGTTTAGTCATTTGGCCAGAATACTCACTGCTGTAGCAGTAAATACTACACAAATGAAGGCAAATTCAAAACAGCGCAGCACAAATTGATTTTGCTTCCTTTCAGTTTTAAGAAGACATTACACTTAATCCCGCCTCATCCAGTCCCTCCCATCCCTGCCTTGCCTCTTTTACCCACTATTTTTCTTGGGACCCTGCTTCTCAGTTCACCACCTGTTACCCCCCCCCCCGTTACTCAGTTTCTCGCATCCGCTTCTTATTCAGTTTACCAGTGTTTCCACCATTCTGTTCTCTATCTACTTCCTACCAAAACCTGAAAGCCACTTGTGTTCTTGGAGTGACCATTTAGTTTCCTCACAATAGCTGATCAATTTGCCTACAGTATACACTTTGGTCTTTGATCCTTTGTCTCAGCAGCTAGAATGTTGATGAACATCCCATGACAACACAATAGACAAAATAACCGCCTTGAGTGCCCTTGCTGGGAGAAAGGCAGGGTATAAATTCTTTAAATAATAAATAAATAAATGGACCATAAATGGATAATTGGACCAAAATGGTCCAGACACACAGAGTGGGGTCAGCATTTGAAGTGTGATATTCTAGACCAGATAGATCTGAGTCAAGGCCTTAATTTTAGCACTGCTCAACTTGTTACCACAAGCGACTCCCAAAATACAGGTAAAAGCCTGCACGGGTGTAATACACAGCTCAGACAATGATGTCAGGCTGAGGGAACCAGACACTGTTGCAGATCTAATCAGAGCCAGCTGGTTTGCTTTTGTCCTGCAGAGCACCCACAATGAGGGAAGGGGAGCTGGCAATCAGCTACCTGTCTGAGGTTTGCAGGCAGCCCGATTTCTGCCTTTAGTTTCACAACTTTAGAGGTTCACTCACAAGCCTTCATGGTTACCAATGGAGGCATATGATAGGCTGACCATTTTCTACCCTGCAGACCCACAAAGCTTTTTCTCTCAGTTCTCTCTTCTCCCGTTTAGTAGGTCTCCGAAGCACATCACTGCTTTGGATTCATCTGAAGGTTTCATGAAGTTTCAGCCTTCATGAAGGCTGCTGTGAATACAACATGCAAATATAACTTCCGTAAATTTCTGCATACAAGAGCATCTTGTAGCACCCCCCCCCCCAGTACATTTTCTCAATTGTTTTTATGATGTTGAACATGTATTTTGACCAGTACCCATATTGTTGACTATTTTACAATTTTTTCACTCATGGAAGACATGAGAAATTTGAAAGTGCTTCTTGTCAAACAACTGAAATCCAACTCTTTTAAAGCAGGAACAGCTAATCTTAGATTGACATGTTGTTGTTGTTCAGTCGTTAAGTCGTGTCCGACCCTTCGTGATCCCATGAACCATATCCCGCCAGGCCTTCCTGTCCTCCACTATCTTCCTGAGTTCGCTCATTTTCATGTTCGTTGCATCGGTGATGCTGTCTAACCATCTCATCCTTTGCCTTCCCCTTCTCCTTTTGCCTTCAATCTTTCCCAGCATCAGAGTCTTTTCCAGAGAGTCCTTTCTTCGCATTAGGTGGCCAAAATATTTGAACTTCAGCCTCAGTACGTGTCCTTCCAGGGAACAGTCAGGGTTGATTTCATTTAGGATTGACTGGTTTGATCTCCTAGCAGTCCAAGGGACTCTCAGGAGTCTTCTCCAGCACCACAGTTCGAAAGCATCTATTCTTCGGCGCTCAGCCTTCCTTATGGTCCAACTCTCACAATCATACATATCTCTGTATTTTGAGCCTATTTAAAACGTATCTGAAATTACTGAGTAAGCTTATTGCCGTTTGCCTAGACTTCAGGTGGTAGGAAAAAAAACTTATATCATTAACCCAGCTATGTAGCCCTTCCAGCTAATATAGCTAGAAGCTCTTCAAGCCGACACATAGCTAATTCTAGTTTATACGAGATTTTAGAAATTGTTAGAAAACTGCAGCTAATTTGATTTGCAAGGACTCAAAGGTTCATGATTCCTTCACATAAGAGGAACAGGTAGGCAGAACAAAGAACCAGAACCAGAGAGACAGAGTGATACAGAGTGTTTTAACACACAGTTTAACAACAGTTTCAGCACACCTGGTACTTCAATACAAATGTTAAATTCCTTCATCCTTCGCCCCCAGACAGGGTTACTGTGACAGGGATGCACCCCACTGGTATCTGGATGCTTCTTGGCCCCAGCATAAAGAGGGATAGGAAAAAGGGAGTTGCTGGCTGAGCAACTAGGACCCCAGCCAGGGGACTTGCTTCACCCTACTCCACCAGTCTCCTGGCTCCCTCCTTGGGCATAGCCCAGCATCAGGGGGGCAGATAAAAAGCAGCCCTCAGGTAGCTTGTCCAGACTGCTTCATCATCAGCCCTTATGTAGCTCTTGGCTCTTCCTGGGTTGTCTCTCCCCCATCCCCACCCACTGCTTTACCTGGCCCTATCCTGTGACTAAAAGGGCAGAGTTGCCCCAGGGTGGACAGGCCTTCATCCTGCGAGGAGCAGCTGAAGAGGAGGTTTCAATCTCCTTTTGGGCCTCCCACAATGTACAAGGATTCACTCCCTCTGTTGTGGAGTCTGCCACCAGCCTGCTCTCTTCAGCCGCATCCCTGAGGCTCAGCCTATCCTTGCAAGAACTCTCAGGAGGCTGAAGGTTTTCCCCGACCTTGGGCCCCAGTGGCTCGGGAGATGGTGGGTGAGCCAGACATGAACCCATGCTTTGGCAACACAGTGCCACTTGCTGCTCCTCTGCCAGGGTTGTAAGGAGGGATCTGGAGTCCCCAAACCAGTGAGGTGAGTCCACAGATGAACAAATCATCAGATATTTTTAGTCTTGTGCAAGGAAAGAATTTTAAACTAAAATAGGTAAGAGTGACAGACGAGAAATTTATCATGGTTCCATGACCGTAATCAGGCAATTGAATCTAGCAGCCTATCAAACAAAAGCCTTTTTGCCTTGTATAGGTTAGGACAAAAACTCCACTTCCACTCAAGACTTTTGCATAGCCCTGAATGCATACAGTTCAGTATAAAGAAGCACAGGAAAATTAGCTGTTATTCCATCTACACCCCAGAGTGCAATTTTTATTCTCACCCTTGAAAATTTAAGCAGCTGTGACCAGCTAGCATTAGTTGCCTATATTAACAAAAATGACAAACATGCAGCTCAGACAAGTGTGGATTCATTAGCTAAGGAAATGCAGATTTCCATCTTTCAAAAGCTCTGTCCTCTGTGCTACAAATCTCTCTTAAAAATGTGGAACAATTAAAAAAAGGAAGCCAGGAGTTAAATACCCAAGAATTTTATTGAATATTTGCTTAAGTACAGTCTGAGGAGGAGGATTTGTTTAATCCCCAGAAGCGGCACTGACAGACATACTGAATGGTCGCCAATCTGGATTTGTTAGATACGAAAATATTAAGGAAGGCCATCAGTCAATGCCTGGTCAATGGGGGGGGGGCAGGTGTTTAAGTCTTCAATGAGAGGCACCTTCCCTGTGCGAAAAATCAATCAGCACAAGTTGCAGCAGATGGCTTCTTGTCTCTTCAAAATTTGGTCTCAGTAAAACTTGGAAGTATTTCAAGTCTTTTCACGAACTTTTCAATACCATACACCTATTCAATTAAAGGTGTCTTCACTGGTTTGGTGTGTGTATCTATAATAGCCACCCTATATTCTCATCCCAAACAATTTAATCTTCAGTTTTTGCTTCCATCTCCTCAGCATCATCATCTCCATCCACTTCAGCATTTTCTCGCTCCAGCCTTTCCAGCTGTCTTGCAAGTTCAGTCTCATCAGTATCAGTAACCACCTTGGGCTGAAAAGTTACACAAAGAGAATCAACATTTACTTAGCTTTCAGTGGGATCCACAAGCCATTTAACCAGATGTATTTCCATCTATAATAGCCTACTTCAATTGGAAAGAGTAGTTTGGTTGTTCAGTTGTTAAGGATAGTGACGTAGCAATCTGCTAAGATACAAAAAGTCTGTGATGTCTTATTGGGAAATGTGATCTCACACCCCATTCTAAACACTTGCGTGCAGGCCTGGATTTTTTATATTGCAAAATAGCAGTTGCAGTATGCCCATTTTTAATTCAACTCTCTAGTAGTATGTTTTCCAGTTAACTTGCTACAAGATGATAGGACTCAAGAAGCGCACCACACCCCCTGCTGGCCAAAACAAACAACCTGAAAACTGGCCAGTCCCAAAGCTTATTATATCTTCACATCACCTCTTCCCTTGCTGCTTTCTTGTTCACACAGGATATGGCAAGTTCACAATATGGTGCAGTTATGCAACTTTTAAAAGGGAAAAAAATGAAGGAATTGCATGAAGATTAGACTGCAAGTCACCTACTAGCCTATTTTTAATTGGATCATGCCATTTGATAGCAAGGGCAGCAGCAAGGGCTCCTTGCTCTCCAATGCTGGAGGGCAGCTGTGCACTGTGTGGAACACACAAGGCACCAGGGATGTATCTAAGTCACTAGGTCGCGAGAGTCATTTTTGCACGAGTGCAAGTCAGTGCCAAAAGAATTTGGGCATATACGAGTCAAGTGCAAGTCATTTTTGCACAAGTGCGAGTAAGGCCAAAACCCCGAGTCGAGTCAATTTGGTGAAAATTTTCCCTGAAAATGGGGTGTGGGGTGTGTGTGTGGACCTCTGAGGCTTCTAAAGCACCCACTTGGCTTCCCCTATGCCCTTCCCCTCACCTCTCAGTCTTGTCACCACCCATCTAGCTTGGGAAAAACAAGCGTACTCATGTCTACATTCAAACCATTTGTTATTCCCTCCCTGTCCCCTCCCCCTTGCCGAGCCGAGCATCCCTTGGGCTTGGAGTTTTGACAAAAGAGGAGGAACCACTGTGGCCGCCTCGCCTTCCCTCACCCCATCCCTCGCGCTTGAAGATGTGGTTAAAGGCGAATAGACGGCAAGAAAAAAAGGGAAACAACTCAGAGCCAGGCTTACTTTCCCACCCCTTCGAAAACCCTCCCTCCTCCTCCGAGGTCTCCACTGCGCTTGCCTGCCTGTGTTGATGCCAGCCATTAAAGGAAAATGACTCGGAAATGGCAAGTCGTTACCCCCACGAGTGCAAGTCAAGTGTGAGTCCTGTGAGTTGCGAGTCTGAGTAATTGGGTCACGAGTCCGAGAAAAAAGTGACTCAGTCGCACTTGCGAGTCGAGTCATTTGACTCGAGTCCCCATCCCTGCAAAACAAATCTTTGGAATTTAGAGAGGCCTTCGTAAGCCACCAGAACGTTCAGATATCACTCAACGCTGGTTAGAACAAAAGATGCTTACCTCCATTTGCACATTGAAGACTCCTCTCTTCTCTTCAATCTTTTCTTTGATGACAGCCATGGCTTGGCTGAGGACAGAAAGGCCTTCAGTCCTCTCCAGTGTTGTAGTGGTCATCACATACCGAGGTGGAGCGATCAGATTTATCTACAAGAGGGACAAGATAACGGTGAGAAAAATGAGCTTTAAAATGATAAATTTACTTACATCTTGAACCACCACAAAGGACTATGCACTCAATATTTCCGTGGCATTCCTGTGGAATGATATTTCCACATATAACAGAGGAACTTTTAAAAGTATGAACAAAAGGTGACAAGGGTCTACCTCATTTTCTACACTACTATAACTATTTAGGTGGGCAAAATTGTCGGCAGTTTATAGCTGAACAGATGGCAGCACAACCACCATTTGTGTTCAAAATGTAGCGATTACTACACAATTTTCAGAGAAGGGAAAGCTGATAGATGACATTTGTTTTCTGATATACAAGTGTGTCGCCTGCTCCCAGAGTGCTGTAGGTTATTTGAGTTTGGAAAATGCATTCCAGTGCCTTTAATTTTTTTTTTTTTGAAAGAACGATGGATGCAGCTGAGAGGGTTTGACAAAGTACAAAATTAAAGCTAACTGGGCTGAAAAGAAGTGAAACAGGTCTGATGTTTTATTTATTTATTTATTATTATTATTAACAGTATTTATATGCCGCTTTTCAACAAAAAGTTCACAAAGCGGTTTAGAGACAAAAATCAAATGATTAAATGGCTCCCTGTCCCCAAAGGGCTCACAATCTAAGAAAGATGCAGAACACCACCAGCAAACAGCCACCAGAAAAGACACTGTGCTGGGGTGAAAGGGGAGCAGTTACTCTCCCCCTGCTAAATATAAGAGGAGCACCAACTGAAAAAGTGCCTCTTGCCCAGTTAGCCTCTTGCCCAGTTTTATGGTTAACATAACCATAAAAGCAGGCAAACCAACAATTTTTAAGAGGGTATAAGCAAGTCGCAACCCCCCCCCCCACCTCACAAATCATGTTGAGAGGACAAATGCTTCCCTGCTTTGGTACGTATATAGCTGTACCCCCGTATCCATGGAGGATAGGTTCCAGCTCTCATCATGGTTAAATGAAACCGTGGAAAAGAGTGAACCCTATATCCCCGTGCCCCCCCCCCCCGGCACCCATTACCATTGTTTACCTTCATAGAGCTGGTGCCAAATTAGCGTATTTCTTACTTGAACAAAACGCTGTAAGCAGTATGCTCCGTTAACAGGAAGTTTCCTGTTAACGGAGCCTCTCTAGCATTCAGGCTGCTTGTCTGCTCCGTTGCTATAAACAAAGGTATTGGGCATGGGGGTGTGTGGCAAACCATGGATCAGGGAATCCAGGTGTACAGTACACAGAAACAAAATTCTCTGCAAGGATTCCTGCAATTCTGCCACACAGGCAGGGCAGAAATAAGAGCAAGAGAGCAATGAAAAGAAAAAAGATATCAAGAGGAATCCACACATAACCAATCTGATGTTCCAAAATAATTCAAGTTATGCTTCTAGTAGTTCTGGCGGTGGGGGGGGGGATTTCTACTCTTAATTTGTGACCAGTCAAGTGCTGGATAACAACATATTTCAATATTAGAGTAGGATCCACATCCACAGTGATGTGTGGTGGAAAATTTTCTATAAAGAAAAATGTTTTAATTGCTGCATAATTTTCAAAGAAGGGAAAACTGGTAATAGATAAAACTTGTTTTCTGAGATACAAAGTGTCACCTGCTCTCAGTGTCCTGCAAGTTCTTTGAAAATACATTCCAATGCCCTTAACATTTTCTATAAAGGAAAACGTTCCATTACTATACTTTTCTGTGGGAAGTTTTCCATTTCAAAACATATTTTGTTTCATGAAATTAACACTACAATAGGCACAATACTAGTCAAACTGGACAGCTTAAAAGTTGCAATTAGCTTTTTCTCAGGTGACTATCCTCCCCCATCTATTTCTTTGTAAGTGGGAGAGGTGGGTGGTAAATTGAAACCAAAAATAAACTTCATCCAAGCATGCTACTTACATCCTAACTGATTTATGTCCCAGGGGAAAACGTTTTTCGATTCAAACATTTTCTAGAAGGCCTCACATTGTTGCAGACCTGTGGATGCCACTTACTTTGATAGGCATGCTCTCCGTAGAACAGCTCAGGCCAGCCCTCAGAGCTTCTTTCACTGCATCAATACCCTCGTAACCATAACAGGCAACTTCAATATCTAGAGTGGCCATAATTGTAGATATCAAAATATAAACAAAACTCAAAGTCTCCCATTTTTCCCCACTACTACTCAACTATAAATAATTTAGTAACAATGTACTTTACGATATTTAAGTACCAATACATGGAGAAGATGACAACATTTGCAGAAAGACTATTTGCAATATTTATTCTACATTAACTTCTTTGTGCAGTACTCTTTCCCACCCACAAGTCGTGCATGTACACCAAGGCATTCTCCTAAACAGAGCCATGTTTGATTTCCTCCTAACAAGGCCAGCAGCTAGGAAGTGATGTGGATACTTTTCAAAGAAGCAAAAGGAACACGGTTTATCCTTGTCTCTCCCTACCCTTTGCTGGAGCCAGATTTGAGGGTTCCCCCCCCAAATGTTCTATGACCCCATAACGTTACTTTGCCAAAGACCAGGGGGACGGGATGACATTCACTACAAGATTTCCAGCTACTGCCACCTCATTTATTAAGTCTCTTTCCACCATCCCAACTTGCATCATTACCCTGCTGTCTTGTACATATGACACTTTTATTCCTTCTAGGAATGGTACATATGGTTCTCTTCCACCCCCACAACCTTTTTACCCCCCCCCCACCACCAGTTTTCCTAAAAAGATGTATGGTTTAAACCAGACTTCAACTGCTAAAGCAACCCAAACAACTATAAGAGCTAATTATAATGAATGCAAAGTATTAATTTTGCAGGAATCCAGTCAAACAGCTTATGGGTGTGATTTCAGTCAGTATTTGTACCTTTAGAATTAAGATACCAAGGTTTAATTCTACTGGGCAATGAATTATTTGGACAGAACAATGTTGATGCTGACCCAAGTTTCTCATATTCTTCCTTGTTTCCCCATGCAGCTATTTCTCTTCTATATACATGCATGGGTTAATGATATTTTTGCTACATGAGAACTAGGAGGTTGGTTCAAGTTAGTGTGTGACATTCATGCTTTACTTCCCCTTTCATTGGCCACTACAGGGCCCCCCTCGTATCCGCTGATTCGGCACCTGCAGTTCACTTATCCGCAGATGCCGAATTAACCCCCCCCCAGCCCATTACCTTATTTATGTTGCTCTCGCTGGCACCAAGCAAGCGCGGGTCTTGTTTAAACTAAGCGCTATAAGCAGCCTTCTGCTTATAGCACAGCTTGTGACTCAGTAGAGCCGGCAGCCTCAGTGCTAGAGAGGCTCCAACGTTAACAGGAAGTTATGCTTTAGGTTCTTAAAGAGTAAGTCAAACACAATCTAAAGAGATTTTTGGAGTTAAAGAACTCCTTTAGACTTAACCTTCAAAGGAAAAAAGCACCAGGTTTCTTACTGCCGGTAAGTATCTGAATTCTCTCATCCCCTTGGCTGCACAACCAACATTTCTTAGCCATGGTGCATATTCTTTTCAAGTTACTGGTCCTAGCACTAGACTAGGTTAAGAACTACTGTACTAGTTGACTCAATATTGACCTCAGGTTTAACATGTAGCAAAAGGGAGACCTCACTCTTCTTCAAGGTCAATTAACCAAGGAAACTCAATGCATTAATGTAGGCAGAATGTTATTCCATAACAGCTAATTTTAAATCAACAGGTCTGGTTTCTTTAACCAGTTCAGTTTTGGGGACTCACCAGCTCGAATTTTTACAGCTTGTGGTGTCAGACGCCTATTAATATTGTCAATGAGCACACGCTTCTCATCCTCTGTCAGATCCAGTCCATCAAGGATTGCGGGATCCCTACGCCAAACAAGAGGTATGAATGGTTAAGTCTACCAGCACTCCATAAAATGTAGTTAAAAATGAGACAGGAGCAATGTTAAGGTACTGTATAATGTTTCTAAAGTTACAGAAACCATGGGCTGGGCAAGGACAATGATAAAGATTTGTTTGCTTATCTTTCTGAAGACCAGGGAGCAACGATGGTAAAAGTGAATCCCCAGAAATGAAAACTACAAGAAAGGGGCTGTTGCTGTTGTTAACTACGTTCAGGAGGCTCACACACTGCTTTGTCCTTCCTTCACGTGCACAAACTCCCCATGTTTCCTGTTAGCATTAACTATGGTTTATCATCATGTCTGCACCACCACTAACCCTGGATTAGCTCAGCAAAAACATGATGCTTCTACACCACAGTTAAAGGCTGACAAGAGAAAGGAAAGAGAGAAGTGCACAAGCCTGTTAATGCCAGGCACTAATCATAGTTTAACTGGCAGACTTATGTCTCTCCTGAGCCTATACAAATCACTCAAGGTGCTACGAATCTAAAAGGCTAAAATCTTCTATAATAAATCTATTCCTGAGTAAATGAATTTTAATTTAAGGTGCTAACCAAACTCAAACAGATCTTATATACCAGTATAGCCCATGGTCACGCCACAGCCATGAAGTTTAACTAAGATCTATGTAGAAGTTGAGGTGGGGAAGGGGGGGGGAGCCCTGAAGCCAGTGCCTCTCTCCTTCCCCCAGATCTGACATTCCAGGGCCAAAACTGGGAGACTCTGCTGCCAACACAAGGACAAGGTCAGGTAGAGAGAAACCATTCTCAAAAGCCTTCCCCTGCAGTTACATGGGGAATCCCCTCCCCAATCTAATAGCATGTAGCTAAGAGTTGAGGCGGCAAGTTGTGACTGAGTTCAACCAACCACAGGCAGGTAAAGAGTTAAAATGTAAAAAGTCTATTAAAAATACAAAGGAAACACAAGAATGAAACAGACAGACTGAAATGGCTTTGGCACTGGAAGTGTCGGTGGAGATCTTAGCAAAAATACATGTGGGTGATTACAAGCAACCTTAACAGTAGAATACAGTAAATGTTTTGTTATCTGGTATACATGGGGAACAGTATTAGTGGTAATCCAAATATGTTGGCTAGCAAAGCTTCCATAAGAGACTTACAACAACCCCCCCCCCCACACACACACACACAAGGCCCTGTTGAGGAAGGAGGTGGAACATCTCTATCTGTCGAGGTCCCTCGTGAAGAAGAGGACAGAGCAGCAACCACAGAGGGAGCCCTATCAGGAAAGTGAGGGAGGAGGCTAACTTAAGCACTGCTTTGTTAAGCAGCATGCTTGGTTTTAAAAAAATGGTTTATTTTCATTTTTGTGCAAAATAAAAAAATACATACATACTATACTGTCTGTCTGTCTGTCTGTCTAGAGAGAGTGTTCTACTTCAGACTGCAGGTGCAGCCCCTCCCCTCCCCCTCCCAGGGATAGTTTAGCATCTGCGTGCCCTGTGGGAAGGAAAGACAATGACATGCCCAGGCCAGGCACCTTCAAAAGGCAGGAAGACTGGATACAAATACCTGGATAAACGAACCTGCTGTTCTATTTATTGTTTTTATTGTTATTTTACAATTGCATAAGTCACCTAGAAATATTTTATGAAGGTCAGTATATATATGTTTAGAAAATAAAATGGACAACTAAATGGCAGGGAGAAGAATTCCAGCCTAGCCTTCTAGCTCAGGGGTTCTCAATCCCTTCGGTGCGGTGAACCACCTCGGTGGGTGCTGCCACACTGAGTAGCACCAGAAGTGGTGATGACATAATCGCCACTTATTTCCTGGTTTTTCGCTCAAACACAGGTAAGGGGACAAGGGCAGGTGGGACAGCCTTTATTAGCCCTGGAAACCCACATGCTCAGGCTCTGCAGAGCTCGTGCCACCATTCCCAGGGCTCCAGCGCCACACAGCTGCCCTGGCAGCTGCCATATTGGACGCCAGGGGCCCATGTACCATCTCCCAGTGGTCCATGTACCACTACTAGTATGCATACCACCAGTTGAGAAAACCTGTTCTAGCTGACACGGGCTGCAATTCTATAACACTTACATGGGAGTTAGTCTCACTGCACTCGATGGGGTTTACATCTGAGTAGACATGGAGAGGTCTGCACTACCAGTTGTTTTGTATGGAGGAACAATCCATCATGCACTGAGCATGAACAAGTTAATGGAAAAAGGTGCTTTGGGGGGAGGGTTATTAAATAGTTAGTGAACTTCCTTCCCTTGGGAACTTGCTAAAGTCTAAACACGAACCAGGGGCAGTGTTGTCCGAGTTGACATTTGGTGGCCAGAAAATTTGGTGGAGAGAGAAGATCATAAATACAAAATACAGTTAAATAAACAGCCCAAATCCACCCAAACCTTTGGGACAATGTGAAAAACACACTGGATGTGTGGTACTTACGAAACTGCATGCTTGAAGGCATCATAGGCACCATAGCCAGGCCTTTTATACTTGTCATCAAATACCCAGGCAGTTCTCTGGAACAGGCTTTCTAGCTGCTCATCCTTGGTGTATTCCAAAACCTCAGCAACGTGACGAAGGATGCTATAAACCTACATCACAGGCATCAATAAAAAAAGATACAAGCAAGGAGAAGGTTATATAAACATGCAGCATGATTTGTTACGTTTTTCAGAGCAAGGACCTACAATGGCCTGGACCTACAATGGCCTGGATCCAAAGGTGCCATTACACAAGTAGAAAGCACTTTTGCTTGTGCAAGGCAGGTTCCCCAACTTTCATCATTCCCCCTACCCACTGCAGCCTGCTACATCACCCAAAAAGCTGCCCTTGAGAGTTGAAAGATACTCTAGAATAGTAAAGTGCGTGACGTGGAAGGCTGCAGGGGGCAGGGAGACATCGGGAAGCCCGCCCAGTATGAGTAGAAGCATTTTCCGCTCACACAGGGCACCTTTGGATCCAATGCATTCTAACGGTGGTCAATATACTGATAACAGCAAAAGGCACCGATTCAAATAAAATATATATGCAAGCTTGTCAACAGTTTGTAATCCTATGAGCCCATCAGGGGCATGGACTACAAATAAGTGGTAGAGCATCTGGGCTGCATGCAGAAGGTCTCAGGTTCAATCCCCACAACTCTCCAGGTAGAACAAAGAAAAAATCCTGTTTGAAATCCTGGAGAGCCAGTCCTAGGCAATATTGAGCTGGATGGAGTTTCCTATGTGCCGAAACACTTTGTGCCCACTAAATGCACATTAAGCTGAAATTTCCTTAAACAGTACATTTTTCATCTGTCACACCCACACAAGATTACATTCAAGAATCCATGCAACTATTTATTCAGTTATTGCCCCATTTTGAGCATAGAATAAATAGACAGAGAAAAACGTTTCATAGTTAAACACAGAACTTAGTAACTGCAACCATTTTGTGCATTTTGTGGAGATGGCATGGCTTTGTGCCCTTCCTTATGCATCTCCTTGCTGTCTTTGTCCATTCTCCCGGTTGAAAAGGTACCAAATGTGGCTTGTGGGTTTTTAAATGATACTCTAGCTGCATAGGAGTTATTTTTCTGCAAGTGGCTTGCATAACATTGAAAGGACCCGTGTGAACTCCTTTTCCACATGGGTCATGGACTATTTGCTTTCTTGCTTGCACAGCTGTACATACATGCATGTTTGTTTGTAGCACCCCTCCCACCAGCCCACCTTCCTAGAGATAAGATGATGCATGCAGAAAGTGTGAATGATATACAGGAAACTGATGAGGAGGCAAAGAGAAATATCAACCCCCAAACTGCATAGTATACAAGTGGAAAACCCTACATTGCAGAAATAACTCAGCTTTCATAGTGCTTCAGATGAATGAAATCACCACACATAAGAGTGTGCTAAATTAATTAACTGAAATTCTGCCAGCTTCATACATGTCCTTTATGCAACCATGAACAGGACTAATAATAATTGCCACACATAAGAGTGCTAAGTTAATTCACTGAAATTCTGCCAGAACTCAAGTCTCATTGAGTTCGGGTAAGGGTGCATGGGATTGCAGCCTAGAAGTTCTATTTTTGATCATGCCAGATATGGTGCTTCGAATTGTAATGCTTCAAAGTCAGATATGGTGATTCGAGGAGGAAAGCGCCAAAATCTTCTTTAAAGGTGATCTGTCAGCTGCGGGCACACTAACATCCTGGCAGCTTATTGCAACCACACCTGACGAGGTCCACAGCTTATGTGGACGAAACGTAGTGTTTTCAGCCCTTTTGTGTCCTTTTATGATTATTTATGTGGCTTAAATGTGGACATCAAGTTTTTAAAGTTTTTTACCTAGTTTTTATCCAGCTTTTTGCTCATAAAGGATTTTTTAAAACGATATATATACATGGCTTTTAAACCCGTAAATTGTAACTTCAGTTTGTAACTCAATTTAAGTTCTTAGGTAGGAAAGATAAAATGGTTTTGGGATTTCTTCCACAGTACTTTTCATACAGCCCAATCCTATGCATGTTTACTCAGAACCAAGTCCCATCCTAGTCAATGGGCCTTACTCCCAGATAAATATGTACAGAATTGCAGCCTCTGTCTGGTTTCAAGTGCTAAATATTCTAACAAATTGTCAACTCTGCTGCATAAATTGTACTGTCAAGCCCTTTGCTACTATCCTTAAAATGTTTTCCAGAGGTAAATATATTCGTACTATTTACTGCCACTTCATTGTTCTGGAAAGCAGCACAGCAATGAGCAAAAATACAAATACTCACGGTTTTTGATTTGGTGAATTTGTCTTCGCACTTAATTGCCTCTTCTGGGGAAACTCTTCTTTTTGACAAATCAATATAACCTAATTCAAAATGAAATATTTCAAACACTTAGGATTCAGCAGGCATCCTTGAACTCTTCTCTGACTCTCATTAAACCAGATAAATCTTCTACAGTATGACAGAAAATATCTGGGTTAAAAAAATGCTTTTAACCTGGGTCTTAAAATAGCATTCTTCCTTTCCTTAACGTACCTTTTTCTTTATCAACCCTTATGACAACGACACATTCATTCCTGCCAATTCGGATGAGTTTGTTTATAGAACGGATACGCCTCCTGGACAACTCACTGAGTAGAATCATGCCCTCAATATTGTTATATTCCAGTAGGCTAACGTAGGCTCCCATTTCCGCAATGGACCGAACGTTGACCATAACCACATCTTCTACTTCTGGAAATTTATGCTGGTAAAACCTACAGCTTAGCCCAGGCATCCTACAACATTGGGTCAGAGAAGCAGAGATGTTTATTCATTTTTTAAGAGCCATCACAATTCACAGCAAAATCAGAGATTAAAATTCGATTGGAGGGTAACATTTGTGTACGGTCTAAAATAGTGCAGTATACTGTACTTCATGTGCTGAGAAAACCTTGACAATCATGAGGAGTGGTCATTAACATGTAATGAACAAAAGCTGTGAAAGTTTGAGTCAGTATATAAAACTGTTAAGGTTAAAAAAAACAGATGCTCACGATGACTACATAGCTCCACAAATAAGATGCATTAGCAAAACATTTGGGAAAATAATATTTAAAACCAAAGCACAGTAATAGTTGCATAGCGGGAGTGAGTCTCGGGAGAGGGAGGCAGACTGAAAATCCAGATCTATGTGCACACACGCACTCATTCACGGCCATCACCTTTTGCTAGCAAGATCTGGCTAAAAAGTGCATCAAGGCTAAAAGTGCATGCCGAGAATTCCTTAGTTCAAACTTCATATCACTAATAAACTTAAAGGGCAGTATCAAGCAAATTATTGTGTCTCAGTCTCAAACCTTACTCCAAATCTGCAATAAAACTGACCTGTTTTACAGAATGGTCGAAAGGATTACCAAGATCATATGTGAAGTGCTTTGAATTCCATCTCCTACCCCAAGGATGCTTCTAACTATGAGAAAGAGCCTTCTCTCAAACCCTACCTGAAGCTTCTAAAAACGCAACCAGCTCCATGAGGCACTTAGAAATTTGATGACAGCTTCCCAAACCTGTGTGACTTGCTGTGGTGCTGCAGAACACACAACTGGGTGCAGCAACACAAAGAGTTTTATGTTTGTATCGTATGTCGAATGTTCCAAAATCTTAGGATTTGTGAAAAACAAACACGGAAAATTAGTGTGACTGTGCTAGATCAAAGGAAAGCGTAACAAACAATTAGTTCTCCACCCATTTGTTTATCTTAAAATACCTACCCTGCCTTTTCAAACTAAAATAACCAGGCCAGCGTATAAAATTAATTAAACTCCAAAGGGAAAAAAAGGGGTGGGTGGGAAGCGCCATTGTTCCCTTTTCCCTTGTCTCTTCTGCCATTTTCACAGAAATCTCTTTTCACCTGTGGATGCTTGAATGGTTATGCCTTAGTCAAAGCTAAGAAGGATGACATTTTGTCTGGGGCTTCATTTTTATTCCAACATCAAAGCATTGACAATGGAGCAGCGATGAATGAACCTAGTCCAGATAGACGCTTTCCATATGAACTAGAGGTGAATGGGTATCCATAGCAGCACCTGAAGAATGGATCATGGTAGCAATGGCAGCTTCCTCAACTCTATTCCACTTCTCCAACTGGCTTGGAGGAGTAACAGGCCACAGGAATAAAATGGCAAAAGAGCCTGATTAGAGGGCTTGCTTCCAAGCATGAGTTGCATGCAGGTGGAGTATGCATCCCCATGTAGCAACTTGCTGTATCACACACAAAATAGGATGGCTAGAATGGGAACTAGTGCTGCTCATTGCCAGTGGTACCATAGATGATTTTCAGCATTTACATAGAACTTTATAGGGTGTTTCCAAGCACTTCACATTTTATCTTATCCTCACAAAAACCCTGTTTTACAGAGGTTGAGAGAGAGTCTTGCTTAAAGTCATCCATAGAGTTAATAGAGATGACATTCAAATCGGGGGCTTCCCGATTCATAGCCTGACATCTTAGCTACTTTGTTACACCAATACATGCCCCTGACAAAAGCATATTCCAGATGGAAACCAAATAGTTACTAAGTGTCAATGGAAGGGGAAATAATTTTTTTTTGTTGGATGCTGGAAAAATGCAGTTTCCCTGTGAAGAAAAAGGTTTGCATTCCACCAGAACAGGTGTGTTAATTTGAAGACGACGATCTGGAAAGGAATGTACATCTTTCTGCACGCTGGGCTGACACCCTTCTCACTAGCGCTGCAAACCACCAGCGCAGCCCCCTCCTTTCGCACGGCTATTTACAAGCCCTTGACCTACCTCTGGGCCCCGCAACTTCCAAACCAGACTAGGTGGGGCTCATCATTAGCACGGACCTTCTAATATTGGAGTCGAAATGGGCGGTTAAAACGTGCTGCTACTAAAAGCCAAAGCCAGCCCTCCCCGCAGGGCTGCTGGTGTGCAGGAAGTCCTGCCTGTATCCATGAGGCGTCCTCCTTTCGAGGGCTCCGACCCCTTTGTGGAAGGCAATGGTCCACTCAGCGAGTATCCGACATGGCGGGCAGACGCCCAGGTCCCTCCGCGGCCGGCTGAGGTCCTACGAGGGGCGTATTCGGAGAGCCAACAGATCGGCTCTCTATCCCTAGCCCGGATCTCGTCGGCCACCAAAACCAAACTAGAAACATGCCAGTAAACCCGTTACCTGTTCAATCCACAGACCCAACTCTCCGCTCCTCTAGGCTGGGGTCTCAAATCAACTTGCTCCTATCCGCCTCTGTCACAGCGTGCACCACACCTCAAACTGCGCAGCCGCCATCCTGCCTCTTCCGGTTGACCCGAGTCCGGAAATCACCGTCACATGATTAGGGGTTCCACAGAGACGTGAGCGATGGCGCCAGAAAGCAGATATATTGCCCACAAAGGTATAAAATGATAGACGAAGGCTAGTCCTCACCCATGGTCTAGTGAGGTTTCGCCACAGAGAAACTGAGGCCTGGACTAGAGGGAATGCTACTTTGCCACGGAAGAGAATCACGGTTAATGGCAGATTTCGATTTTAACCGGAAGTTCAGGCTGCGCGTCAGGCTAGCTCTGTTCCGTCTCTATGCTATACAAATAATTATTTGATTAGCGTACCAATCTCAGAGGTTGGCGTTCTTCCTAATTTGTTTCGTTCCTCGTCTCCACGAATTCACACTATGCAAAATTGCCAGTCTTGCTATCCCTCTGGCTTTTGTTTTGACCATAGATTTTAAAGAGGCGCAGCGCTTTTGACAGATGCAAACATGTCACTTCCGTTCCTGTAGGCACAAAGACATAGCGGGGAGGAAAAGAATCAAGAGGACTAACTTCCGGGAAAGGTCGTCGGACAGACTCCGCCTTCTCCTCAATAAGGGGGCGGGGCTGAGGCCTGCGAAGCGGAACTGGAGGCTCCGCTGCCCTTGGTTACCAAATTGAGTCACGTGACAGAGCCGGGAGGGACCTGGCTGCCTGTTGAGGGAACTGAAGAAGCGGCGTTTCTTGGGTGATCGTTGCCGACCGCTCCGGGCAGGATGTCGGCTAAGGACCGGATCGAGATCTTCCCTTCGCGGATGTGAGTGACGGTTGTTTCCTAGTTCCCACTGGCTCGCTCCCGTTCGAGGCGGCCCTGAGTCAAGGCGGCCTTTGCCTGCAGCCCCGAACCCGGCCTTGGGGAGTACTGCGGGGGCGCTTGCTCAAGTTCCCCTTACCACGAATTAGTTGCACCCCTCGTGCTGCCCGTCGGCACTCGCGGCCACTTTTGCGATTTCTCGCCCTCTCAGTGCGCTGGCTAATGAGCTGAGCGGGGTTCCGATGATCTGCATCCTTCCTCAGCTACGCTATGCCCGCTGGATGGTCACAGTCGTATTTTTATTCTGACCGTCCGCCCTTCAAGGAGCCCAGAGCAGCGCAGGAGGCTCTCCCCTACCGTTTTATTCTCGCAGCAACCCTGTAAAGTAGTGAAGGCCGAGATGGTGAACCGGCTCATGGTCAGCACCAGCAAGCTTCATGGTGGCTGAGTGGGAATTTGAACTTGGGTTTTCACCTTTTACAATGATAGTTTATTTAGCATTATTTAACGTGGTGTTAAAGATTGTGTTATTTTGTGAGTAGGACATAGTTTTTGCCATACAGCAGACTCTGGGACAAAACTCAGCACAACTTGAGCTTGCTGGCTGACCTTGGGTGAATCTTTTAGCCTCAGTTTGACACCTGTGTAACTTGAGTCCTAGGGACCTCCTTCCTTCCTTGAGATAGTGAATGAGATACATGGAAGTGTTATTCCTCATAAGACACAGTGGTAACCTGAGTTTGAATTTACATTCCTACACAGGAAATAGCTGACATATCTAAGCTGTCCCCAAAGAGTTTAAAGTTAATGAGAATTTGAATTCTGTCTGTCTGTCTGTCTGTCTGTCTGTGTAATATCAGCTGTGAGTATGATGGAACTGTGTATTAATTGAAATGTGTGCTTCCCATGGTGAAGGACATCCAAGGGTATGTGGCTTTTACCTGTGTTAGCCAAACTCTGGATTGGGCTCAGAACTGCACACATAGATGGGATCAAGAGATGCAGAGGATCTGGTGCCTTCAGCCTTGTATGCATGTGTTGCAGGGAGGGAAGCAGTTAGTTGCATTCAGCTAAGGGGGACTGTTGGGTTAGGAAAACAAGGAAGTGAGAATCCAGTAATTTCCAGGTCATAACTGCAAATGCTTTGTCACACAGTCAGATGTCTTTGACAGTTATGGAACAGGGTTGTCTTCTTATCAGAACACGAAGTGCTTGGATTGTGTCATAGCATGGACACGGGAGAATTATTTCCAATGTATTCGCATTAGACAGAAAATTGAATTCAGTGGGACTTGTGTTCTAGAAAGAGTACTTAGGATTGCTGGAAAAGGGAGGCAACCTCAAAAGAATATGCAGTCAAAAAGGGGAGGTGATGTCTCTGTGCTCAGAAATAGAAAGCATATCTGAGTACATAGGGTTGCAGCCGCAGTACATCTAAAAGTCCAGTAAACACCATTTTTAATAATTAGTTTCATGTTCAAACAAACAGAATTCCAAGTTCGAAGACTGAGCCAATGCCAAGAGGTAGTATAATTTAAGACATGGCAAGCAAAATGTCTCATTTTAAATCAACATCCCTCCTCTTATTTCAAAGACTCCTCTGTTTCTACCATATGCCACAAAAGGAGCTATACTTTTAGTATCTTGCTTTGCAGCTTTTCTGATTTTTGTGCTGTCCAAATCCTACTGTGATTACTGGGAAATAACTCCCATTGATTCCAGTGGAATTTACTCTGGGTAGGCATTGATACGATTGCAGCTGTGTAGGGCAATCCTATGCAACATTAGGTGCTTTTGAGCCCATAGATTTCAGTGGCCTTAAGTGCAGGTATATATAGGATCTTTGAGCTGTTGGAAGCATTTGGGCTAAAATTCTTCTATGCACTATTTGTTCCTGATTTTTTGATGATGATAGCAAACTAACTTACTGTGATCAGGTATGCTGCAGTTTTGGGTCTATATGGAATATTTTTGCACACACCGCTTCACTGAGTACCGTAACTGTCTACCCAATGAGAGTATTTTGTGTATCAAATCCATGGAGATCCCTGGAGCTACAGATCCTAACTATGAAGGTGACTTTCTTAAGTATTTTGAGGCTGACCTTGTAATATTAATGTGTGTGTCATAGTATCATTTCATGGTAGGGACCTTTATGCTCCTAGATGTTTTAAATAATATGTGTACTAACTATCTTTTGAGTTAACTTTAATTGTCAGAATAATGGTGTTTCATCAGGACTTAATATGAGAACAGAGGTTTCTCAGAGGGATTTCCCCCCCCCCCACTCCCGTTGAAATTCAATATTGAGGCCTCCTTTAAAAAATGCAGCTTGCTTTGTGGTTTCTTTCAGAAGAGAGAGAAAAATTTAATAAGCAGGCTTAGGTTAAAAAAGTACTAAGAACTTTTTTCTTCGTGCCTTAGTGAAGAGAAACATACAGTACATCCTTACCACTTTTGTTATGAGTACATATTTCTGTAGACATAGAGCTTGTGTAGATCAGACACACTACCAGTATATTTGCTGAGTCTGGCTGACATTCTTGCTAGTAAACAGAACCATGTTTAAGGTACAAATACAGTTTTGCTCAATCTTGTTCTGTCTAGTAAATGAGCTGGACTAAGATAGGGAGAAATTGGTGCAAGCTAGTTGATGCAGTGTTGTGAAAGCCAGACCCTTGCTTCCACTTTAAATGTTCTAGTTCTGTTCCTTGAGTTGCTTTCCAACTGTGACCCTCTGAGATGCATGTTAATTCTTGAAAGAGTTACATCTCCACACCCAGCATTTTTAATGCTGTCCAAAGTTAGGAATCATTAAGCTTCCAGTTATTTTTCCTTAATGGTCACCGCTATTGTAGGAACTATATGGGAAAGCATAGCATCTGCCCACCAGGCAAAAACCACATGGGTCATGCACATCCATAGGGGATATAACAGACCACCATTTGCTACATGATGGCTGCTTGTTAACTCACATAGGTGATTGCAGCCGAGTGGGGAACCAGCAGTGTCCGACCACAGTTTGAAGCAATCTTGTTATCTTCCTGCAATGATTGGAAAAAATGAAGTGGTGTTTGCCTCACTATGTGGCAGTTTCCAAGTCTAAACTGCAAACTCTGTTGCTGCTGGACAGCTGTTGCTTGTTGCACACTGCTCCTTCAACCTTTCTCTGCTTTATACTGCTGAGATAGCTTGTGAAGAATAAGTGCTAGGTAGCTGGTAATTGGATAATATCTTAGCAAAAGTTATGCAGGTGTTCTCCCCCCCCCCCTCCAAAATAGTGTGCTTTGTACTGGGATTGCTGCTTTGAGTACTGTTGCCCAGACTGGTTCCTTTTTCTGTACGAGTGAGTTATTTTGTATGGAGGTATGTTCAGTCACGTGAGTTATTTTGTATGGAGGTATATTCAGACACGTGAGCATCTATCTGCGCTCTGAGGTGGTATAGCAGCACCAATACATATTTCAGGGAGCATTAGACCTCACAGCCAGTGTGAATGAAAATAGATGTTTGCATGTAGGTTTCAAGAAAAAAATAGAGATATTTGCATGTTAATTTCTTTCTGTCTTGGAGATATTTTGATCTCTTTGAGCAAACTACTTGATGTGAGCACCCATAGCAGAAAATTAGCATGTGCTGATATTCAAATGTTACAAGGTGTATAGCTTTTCTAACATTGATATCTGTGTTAGAAAAAGTTAGTACATGATACAGTTCTCATTTGGCTTGTTCTGAATGACCATAGAGAAGGTTTATAATCCTCAACACATCCTTGAAATTCTCACAGGGGAACTCGTATGACAGTAAACTAATTTGAACTTAAAAACATAAGAAGAGCCCTGCTGGATCAGGCCAAAGGCCCATCTAGTCCAGCTTCCTGTATCACACAGTGGCCCCACCAGATGCCTCAGGGAGCACACAGCCAACAAGATAACCTGTTTCCTGCTGTCACTCCCCTGCACCTGGCACAAAGAAAACCTACTTCCAAATCCAGGAGGTTGCTTATAGTTTGTAACCTGTGATGGTCTTTTCCTCCATGAATCTGACCAAACCCCTTTTAAAGGCATCTAGGCCAGGTGCCATCACCACATCCTGTGGCAAGGAGTTCCACAGATGAATTACACGCTGGGTAAAGAAATATTTTCTTTTGTCCTAACTCTCCCTCCACTCAATTTTAGTGCATGTCCCCTGGTTCTGGTATAGTGCGAGAGGGAGAAGAATTTCCTTCTATCCACTCTCTCCATCCCATGCATAATTTTATACGTCTCAATCATGTCCCCCTCCCTCAGGCGCCTTTTTTCTAGACTGAAAAGCCCAAAGCCCCAATTCAACTATATCCTTTTCCAATTCAACTATATCCTTTTTGAGGTGTGGTGACCAGAACTGGACACAATACTCCAGATGTGGCCTTACCATCGATTTGTACAAAGGCATAATGATATTGGCCGTTTTATTCTCAATCCCTTTGTTAATGATCCTGAGCATGGAATTGGCCTTCTTCACAGCCGCCGCACACTGGGTCGACACTTTCATCGACTTCTGAATTCTGTAGGAGCCTCCCCCTAAAATTAGAGTTTGTCATCCATGTATTTTTGGCATGAAAATAGAACAATTCTGCCTCTTTGATAAATGAGAGGGAGAGAGATTAAGCATGTGTCCTGTATGTGTTCAAGTTCTGTGAGCCAGCAAAGATTGTGTCCAGTATTTCTAAGACTGCCTTTTTCCAGTTTCAGAAATTTTCCTATCTCTTTTCCTAATCATCTCAAGTGACAGCTTTCTTTGTCCCTTTCTGAATTTGGCAGGGCTCAGACCATCATGAAGGCCCGTTTGAAAGGAGCCCAGACAGGCCGCAACCTCTTGAAGAAAAAATCTGATGCTCTGACTATGCGATTCCGCCAGATTCTAAAGAAAATCATTGAGGTTGGTGGATTCGTGTGTTAACTCATTTGTGATAAGTTAAGGAACAGTGCAAGTCTCTCTATGTGTACT
The DNA here is from genome assembly GCA_026170595.1 of Plestiodon gilberti rubricaudatus. Classification (NCBI taxonomy): domain Eukaryota; kingdom Metazoa; phylum Chordata; class Lepidosauria; order Squamata; family Scincidae; genus Plestiodon; species Plestiodon gilberti. The sequence goes on along the minus strand of JANXHW010000001.1, from coordinate 256,477,981 downwards.
CAGAAGTAACTCCATTGAATTTAATGGGAATTACTCCCAGGTAAACGTGTATAGGATTGCAACCTAAGTCAATTCATAACACTTACAGCTCAATCCTATGCAGAAGTAAGTCTCATTATAGTCAGTGGGGCTTACTCCCAGGTAAGTGTGCATAGGATTTCAGCCTTAAACTGCTAACATAGCTAGAGTGAGTTTTGCTGTTCATTTTAAAATAAAAACCCATAGCAGTCTTAACTCTCATTATCATTTGTAGCCTCTATGTTGGGTTCATAAAATGTCCTTTCTTTTGTTTTTGTTTTAATTGCAGACAAAGATGTTGATGGGTGAGGTGATGAGAGAAGCTGCTTTTTCGCTTGCTGAGGCAAAGTTTACAGCTGGAGACTTCAGGTGAGGCTCATAAACATATTGTGTCATTAGGAGCTTCTGTGTGAAATGCTTGACTTTTCTTTGGAGGAGACGGGGGGGGGAGGAAGGAAAACTAGGTAGCAGATTCTATAAAGAAAAAGAAGACGGCAGATCCATGGGAAATTAGATATATTTTGAAGAGGGGTTCCAATGATGAATGGGGAGAAGAGAAATGCTGGTCATAGGAATACAATTTCAGAGTCTTTTAAAGCTATTAGTTAGCAGAAGAAGCAAGTCCTCAAAGGACTCCTTGATGTTTCTTGCTTTATTGTACAGAGCCATTTTTTACCCTTTAAAGTAGGGAACACTGAGCCAGCTATAGTGCATCAGAACATGTTTAGATGACCTCACATCAGCATGCTTTGGAATGATCAGTGCTTGAAATGTTAACACACATTTAAATTCATTCCTTCTGGCTGCATGTAGCTCTTGTGATTACAGCTGAAAATAAGGGTCACTATAGTTTCAAAGTAATTGTAGAAACATACTGCATTCTTCAACTTTGACTACCAATTTGCAGCTGCGAATTATCTCAGTGACTGCATTTATGGATTAAAAAAGTCACCTTGTTAAATTCCAAAGGAGATTGCTTGAGCCATTAGTTTAATATCTGAGAACATCTCCAGTAGTTCAAAGCTTCATAGGATACTTGGATATTAGTGCTTATTTTGAGAAGTGGTGGGGTGGGAAATATTGGCTGAATCCCCAACAGTATATCAATCTAATGATTTTAATTCATTGGTGCTGGAAGTTCCCACACTTGCGAGGTTATAGTCAAATTTAGATCCTTCAAGTTACTAGATTTCTTGTTCATTTATACTAGTTGTTTTTTCAGTAGCTACTTTTGAGATGGCATGAGTTTGAAATGTACATGGTTCCTGGTAATGTTGGTGGCACCTTTAAACTCACAGTATGTGTCTCATCTTATTTTTAAGGTTCTAAAACTGTGCATGCTGGCTTATTGGCACAAAGTAGGATAATCTCAGCAAACTAAGCAAATTGGTTGGAAACTGTTTCCACTCATTCTTTTAAAAGTTTGAACACTTGATGCTCGCATGTGAGACTGTGAGCGCAATCCAAACCTACTTAGGCCACCGTTGTAACCAGCGGCCCAGCGAAAACGGGAGGCCCCAGAACGGAAAGGGGATTCAAATCCCCTTTGAATTCCCCTTTTGGAGGGGATTTGAATCCCCTTTCCGTTCTGGGGCCTCCCGTTCTCGCTGGGCCGCTGGTTACAACGGTGGCCTAAGTAGGTTTGGATTGTGCCCTGTATCACACATACAGTGCAAAATGAAAGTTCTTTTGTTCCTGCAGTACTACTGTGATCCAGAATGTGAACAAAGCCCAAGTGAAGATCAGAGCCAAGAAAGACAACGTAGCAGGTGACTTTTAATTGTAGTATGGTCATATCATATTATAGACTTATTTAAGACCTAGGAAACATTTGACAATATGCAGTGCAGTTTGTGATAGAAACATGCATCTCCTCTTTACAAACTGTCAAGATACCTGCTTGAGGAATGAGTTTTTTGAATGTATTGAGAATTGGTTCGCATCCAAACACATCTGAGACAAAGTATCTGGGGAAAAAACAGTAATCAGTCAAAACCCATTTAGGTCTGATCCTAGAATTTAACAGAGCACTAACTTGTAGGGGGAACTGTACAATCAGTTATTTGTCATAGCTTCTAGACTCCCTCTAGAGACTGGACAAGGAAGAGAATGACTTCAGCTCCAGCTCCTGCCAACCTAGCAGTTCGAAAGCAAGAAATTGCAAGTAGATTAGTAGGTACTGCCTTGGCAGGAAGGTAACAGCATTCCGTGTGCCTTGGCATTGAGTCATGCCGAAGCATCTTTGGACAGCGCTGGATCTTCGGCTTTGAAACGGAGATGAGCTCTGCCCCTAGAGTCAGTAACGACTGGCTTTCGAGCAAGGGGAACCTTTACCTTTACTTTAGCACAATGGAATCTAATCATGCACCCAATATTCCCAAAATTATGATGAACTGCAAATTGTGTGATGCATTACACATTAAATAACTTGATTTGCATAAATTCTGTTGCAAAATTTTGGATTTTGAAGCCTAGAATACCAAAAACGACTCTGGTCATGAATATATCAAGTAGGGCCAACTGTTATTTAACAGCACTTTACATTGTAGAGTCGCTCCACTGAGCCATATAGTCAATCCTTTAAAGCTTTCTGTGTTCAAAGATTCTCAAAAGTGACTGAATTACTATAAACATTTCAAATTAATGAGACCCTCACTTAAAAGAACATCAGTCTCCATCCCCAAAGGGTGAGTTGGTGGAAGGTGGAACAGATATTGGAAAATGTCGTGTCTAATTTAACAAAACTGTTGTTGACTCGTACAGGTGTAACCTTGCCAGTTTTTGAACATTACCAAGAAGGAGGGGACAGTAAGTAAGACTTTCTTCTTCTTCTTCTGGTGAAAGTCTCAATTTGTTTTAAATTAACAATGTTTAATTGTGAGAGCTGGAAACTATTTTTCTGTCCTACTTTTATAATGTGAAAAACTGCAATTTTGTGGGTGTTTTGCAACTTTTCTGTAACGTATATTAGTTCTGTTAGAGTTGCTTTCAGGTACTGCATGAGACATTGGCATGTGAAAGTAGGCAGGAGATGCTTGGCAGTTTTCTAACAGCTCTTCTAGTGCCTGCTAGATGCAGTCCTGGGCTTTTGAAATGAATGGAAGCCTTGCTGTTTAACTTTAATGGGGTCAAGATGGCACTCCTTATAAAGATTTGTAAATTCCAGATTAAAACTAGAAACTGAGAGGAATGGCTTGTTTTGCAGTTGGAAGTTAGTTTTTTCTTCTTGACCAGGCTACTGATTTCTACTGGATGAATTCTTTAGGTTATGAGCTGACTGGTTTAGCCAGAGGTGGGGAACAGCTGGCCAAACTGAAAAGGAACTATGCCAAAGCAGTAGAACTCCTTGTGGAACTGGCTTCCCTGCAGGTAGGTGGAAAAGAAGACTGTCAAAAGGACCTTTGGTTGACACCCCACAGAATAGTGATACCAAAGGATTGTGGCACTGCATCATGGTACAAATGTTTTTTAAATGTTTCTTACCAAGGTCTCTTAGAATCAACTGTTTTCTTGTACATTCACCTGCACTTGCTAAGGTATACGGATGGGGGCAAGAGGTAATGTGGGCTGTGCTCCAGCAAGATGACAGAGTTGTATGTTGCTAGCTGGATGTGGCACTGGAGCAGGTGTAGGCAAATGGCTGTACATTCAGGGAAAAATAGATTGAACTTAGGCTTGACTTCCAGAACATTGATTAACTGATGATTGCATAGCCTGGGATTCCTCCTGTACTTGAACTTCTTTGAGAGACGTTCCCAGCAGTTTTGCTGCTCTTTAGAGTCTGCCTATCAGCTGGTACAACATTGTATGCTTGCTTGTGTGTACGTATGTTCATGGACATACATATTGTACAACGAACTCTTTCCTTTGTAGCAGCAAGGCCACACATTCCTTTGTTCTGTGCAAGTTACAAACACATTCTGTTTTCCACCTCTACTCCCATGCTAGCTTAAAATTTGTAAGCCAGTATTGGGAGTAGATGGTGGAAATTGGGGGAGCCCATTTCTCTCCTGCCATCCCCCATGCAAGGCTGGTGTGGAAAAAGCTGTACCAATAAGCTTGGTAGATTGGGCTGCCAATAAATATTCTCTTTTGGGATGCTTGTATATGGAATGCCAGATGACTGACCAGACCAGTATCATGACAGTTTTGTTTGATCTTTTTTGAAGATTAAAGTTCCAAATATTTATGAGAATGTGTGTTTGCCCAAGGCTGAGTTTCTGAGAACTAAACTGTCATTTTTGTTTGGCAAAAATACCAATTTTTTACTTCTATCATTTTGCTTTCCATAGACTTCATTTGTTACACTGGATGAGGCCATCAAGATAACAAACAGACGTGTGAATGCTATTGAACATGGTAAGGAAATGGAGAGAATCCTTAAGTGCTCTTGAGCCTGCATAGGCAGTATTCATCTAACCCAGTGCTTCTCAATTTTTTTCTCTCATGCCCCCCCATGAAGAAGAAAAAATTCGCGCCCCCCTAATATAACTAATGCAATGTAACTAATGTAAAGGGGGGCTCATTGCAATAGTTAGTGTGTATGCTTTGCGCCACTTATCTTGATTGTAGGAGCCTCCAGCGACGATCTAGTTCACCGACGATCTCTTCCGGGGAGCAGATCGTTCCTCTGCTCCCTGGTGCGAACTCTGTAACGCGCCTAGGAGCGCTTTGCAGAGTTCACGCATGCGCAAGACGACGATGTTGCCCATCGTCGTCTTGCGCATGCGTGATTCACAGCGTGAACTCTGCAGAGCGCTCCTAGACGCGTTACAGAGTTCGCACCAGGGAGCAGAGGAACGATCTGCTCCCCGGAAGAGATCGTCGATGAACTAGATCGTCGCTGGAGGCTCCTACAATCAAGATAAGTGGCGCAAAGCATACACACTAACTATTGCAACGAGCCCCCCTTTACGGAGCCTCGCACCCCCCCTGGGGGGCTCGCCCCACTATTTGAGAACCGCTGATCTAACCTCAGGCAATATGAAAAGCACTGGACCACTTTTATGCTTGGATTGGCTCTCTACTGTGCATATGATGGAGAGGTTTTCCAAAGCTTTGTTTCGTAGATCTATCTTCAGATGGACAAGAATTCAGAAGGCTCACATAGAGATGAGGAGAACCAGAAAAAACTAGAAAGATAGAGGAAAAAATTGTTTAATGTGGTGGTTTTTCCAAGCCATTTTTCTATTTTTTCCAGTGAGAAAATGGAAAAAAAAATCATATGAGGGTCATTCCATGTGAAATCAACCAACAATGCATGAAACCTTGATGTCATGGATTTTGTTCATTTTTTGGTACAGTTGTACATTACCATAAGATGTTTACCACCAGCAGGGGCGCAGTGGGTTAAACCGCTGAACCATGAGCTGTCGATCGAAAGGTTGGCAGTTCAAATCCGCGACGGGGTGAGCTCTCGTTGCTTGGCCAGCTCATGCCAACCTAGCAGTTCCAAAGCATGTTAATGCGAGTAGATAAATAGGTACCGCTTGTGGGAAGGTAAACAGTGCTCCATGTTCCAGCTGCATGCTACGCGCTGCGGCAAGGAGAGTCATGCCGGCCACATGACCATGGAGGCGTCTTCGGACAACGTTGGCTCTTCGGCTTTGAAATGGGGATGAGCACCACACCCTAGAGTCGGACACGTTTAAAATATGTTTAAATGTTTAAAAATATTTTTTTTTTCAGATTTTTTTGTCCAAGGGATTCAAGTCCCCTCCAAAAGAGGAATTCAAAATCCCTTTTCCGTTCTGGGAAACCACATAATTTTATCAATGTAAATTGTAGAAAAATGGACTTGAGGGGTTTAATTCCTTATCACTGCCAACAAGAAAATTTAATTTTTGTATGATACCATTGAGATACCACCTTGAAATTTTGATTGTTTGGCTACAGGACATATACGTTTAAGTGTAATTTTTTGAAAAAAATTTAAAAAGCAATTTTCCAAAAATTCAAAATAAATAATGAATTGTGTCATGTTGTATATCAAATGAAAGCCCTATTCATAAGCATTAAAATGTCTGCAGCTTTCATAGTTATCTTGTAAATGGTGTTTGAAGGTATGGTGATTGGTGACACGTGAATTTTGGTGTTTTTAGGCAATTTTGAAAATTCATTATCTCAAACGGATGGACAAAAATCTGAATTTTTTTAACGTCTCATGGTAAGGTACAAATGTACCAAAAATGAACAAAATCCATGACATCAAGTTCCAAAATGGATTTTTCATTGGTTGATTTGACATGGAATGACCCATGAATCATTTTCTTTTCTGAAGAAAAGATAATTTCCTTTAATTAGGGTGATTTGGGGTGATTGGTGGGGTAAGTCATCCTAAGTAGGAACAACTAAAATGTCAAAGTGGTGAGCAAGCCTTTGTATTTTGCAGAACTCTTCCTCAGGCAGGGTGTTAAAGGCAAAAAAGCAGGGAGGTGAGGAGAAAAAGCCTCCAAATGTCACCGCTTTGTGACATTTTAGTTAATCCTAATGGCTTACTGTGGTTAATGGACCAACATGACTGCTTACAATTTCTGTGTATTTTAAGGCTGTGAAGCCTTCACACAAACATGTTCAAGTTTGTGGTGCCAAGGTCCTGTGATTCTAACAAATCTTTTTTTTTTTAAAGTATATTGCACTTGAGAAATATGGGTGGTGCCTGCAGCCACTAATGTAACAGGATTTTTAATGGCTGTGCTCTTTTATGTTTATATAACCATATTTGATGTCACTTTTGAAAAATAGTGATTATTCCAAGGATTGAACGTACGTTGTCTTATATCATCACTGAGTTGGATGAACGAGAGCGAGAGGAGTTCTACAGGTGAGTAACTTGGCAATCTGTTTGAAAATAGAGAAGCTTGAAAAATATTTTTTGATTCCAGTTAAGTGCTAGAAAGAATCATCAATCTTCTGTTTGTAATTCTAGTATGCTGGTTAGCTAGAATTTGAAGATGATTGAGCAAAACAGTGGCATCCGTTGTGGCAGGAGTGTAATGTGTTTTTTTTTTAGAGGAGGGCCCTACATGCTTGCTATTTCTCCCCCCCCCCCTTTTCAAGGGATCCCTTTTGAACGGCTTTGTGTGAAGCACCATTGTGATGTGAGTTGTATATGGATAGGATGAATAGCAGCAGACCAGCTGCATTTCTCTCAGCCACTATTGTCTTAGGAATTGCTCTTGACCACTGCAAGCTGTGTCAGTGTATAACTTGGTTCATGTGGCTGTTTCTCCATGTAATCTCATACAACAGGACAAGCAGGAGGGATCCTGAGAAGACCTAGCCAGTTTGCTTATTTGGGGAAGTTCTAAGTCTTAAATCGGCTAAATATGTGAAGAGTAGGTGTTAAATGGTACTTGTTTGTTCTGGTGTAACATCTGGCTCATTACTGTCATCCATCAATCAATAGAAATTAGCTATAGATTGCACAAGTTTCAGACAACATGGCTACTGGGGTTATGAACCACCAGAGGAGTTGGCTGGACAGGGATGTGGGAGGCCTACCTGGGCTTTCCTATTCAATGTTATGGCCTTCCTATGAGCTGCAAGGGGACAAAACATGTCTCTGATTCCTTCATGCATGGCACTACTCCCCATGGTGGACTGGACTGAGGCATAGATTATTTGTTTGTTTTATATGATTAATTATCCTAATGTTTCTAAAATCTTGGTTACTGTTAGTGTCATGGGGTTGTTATCTGGATTTGTTTCTTGTAAAAAGGCAGTAAGTTATTGCTTATATATTTGGACTATTTTGCTCTGCAGACTAAAGAAGATACAGGAGAAAAAGAAGATAATAAAAGAGAAGAATGAACAAGAGAAAGAGTTACGGAGAGTTGCTGGAGAGTCAGAGCCTGCCAACTTGCTTGCTGAAGAAAAAGATGAGGATCTTCTCTTTGAATAGCTGTGTACATCTGCATAATGTGGGACTGGTGAATTTAGTGACACAGTTCTGGATGCACTATGGTGCTTATTTATGTTGTGGCTCTTCATTTGGTGTATTAACCTTGTGCTGTCCACTCAGACTTATTCCAGGAATTTTTCTGTAGTGGAAAACTGCTAATGTATGATCATTGAATACATGCATGAAGCAGAAGCATTTTCACTTCTACTTTGACACAGAAGACTTGGAACCTTTGCTTTGCTGTTTGCTGGGCTATGTACTCAGACTCCTTTCCCATCCTGCCAAATTCACATGGGCAAAAGCTTTTGTTTTAACCTGTTTCATGTTCATAGCTGAAAACAGCCAATTATAACGTTGTAAGTGTATCAAATAACTTCTTCAGAACCTGATAAAATATGTAGCTGTTTTCCTTCTGTGAAAGAACGTGGGGAATTCCTCACAGGGAGGTGTTTATCTGCCAACTCATTTGATTGTGCTGTAAAATCAGTAAAAGATTGTGTCTAAACTCAGTTGAAAAGTTATTTGACAAAAATGGACATTGGATCTTCAAAATAGGGATAGCAGCAGCAGCAGTGACCACGCAGGCTTCTTGTATGAGAGGAAAGCTGTAGTAACTTAAACTTAAGTAACTGACAAATGCATCTTTCCCTGGTGCATGCACCCTTGTAACAGACAGGGTTACTTTACCCCACTTGAATTTTCTTATTCTTCATTTATATTATGGCTATTACAGGGGGGGAGGGGTCTGTAAGGAATTGTTTGCAGTGACATACCACAGGAAAAGTCATCCTGCCCAATATGCAATGCCATTTTTGGTGGCATCCTTCGGTTGTGTATAATCTATAATTCTAGCCTTAGGCTGCAACCAAAAAAGAGCAATCATTCCAACATGTAATTGAAGATGCATCCACATGGGGCTGTGAATTTTCCAAAGTTTTTCCTTGCCCTCTATGCACAGCAGAGATGGCTTCAAGACTGAGGGAGAGTCAGCATGGCTTCTGCAAGGGGAAGTCTTGCCTCACAAACCTGTTAGAATTTTTTTGAAAAGGTCAACAGGCATGTGGATGCGAGCGAACCCGTGGATATTATATATCTGGATTTTCAGAAGGCATTTGACATGGTCCCTCATGAAAGGCTCCTGAGAAAACTCCATAGTGAGGGAATAAGAGGGCAGGTCCTCTTGTGGATTAGGAACTGGTTGAAGACCAGGAAACAGCGAGTGGGAGTTAATGGGCAATTTTCACAAGGGCGAGAGGTGAAAAGCAGTGTGCCCCAAGGATTGGTCTTGGGACAGGTGCTTTTCAACTTGTTCATAAATGACCTGGAGTTGGGGATAAGCAGCGAGGTGGCCAAGTTTGCAGATGACACTAAACTTTTCTGGGTGGTGAAGACCAGGAGGGATTGTGAAGAGCTCCAGAAGGATCTCTCCAAACTGGGAGAACAGGCAGCAAAATGGCAGATGCGTTTCAATGTAAGTAAGTGCAAAGTGATGCACATTGGGGCAAGAAACCAAAATTTCACATATACGCTAATGGGTTCTGAGTTGTCTGTGATGGAGCAAGAGAGATCTTGGGGTGCTGGTGGACAGGTTGATGAAAGTGTCGACCCAGTGTGTGGCGGCTGTGAAGAAGGCCAATTCCATGCTCGGGATCATTAAAAAAGGAATTGAGAATAAAACAGCCAATATCATTATGCCTTTGTACAAATTGATTGGTAAGGCCACATCTGGAGTATTATGTCCAGTTCTGGTCACCACACCTCAAAAAGGATATAGTTGAATTGGAAAAGGTACAGAAAAGAGCAACCAGATTGATTTGTGGGGTGGAGCACCTCCCTTATGAGGAAAGGCTACAGCGTCTGGGGCTTTTCAGTCTAGAAAAAAGGCACCTGAGGGGGGGACATGATTGAGATGTATAAAATTATGCATGGGATAGAGGGAGTGGATAGAGGGAAATTCTTCTCTCACACAACACCAGAACCAGGGGACATGTACAAAAATTGAGTGGAGGGAGAGTTAGAACAGACAAAAGAAAATGTTTCTTTACCGAGCATGTAATTCATCTGTGGAACTCCTTGCCGCAGGATGTGGTGATGGCACCTGGCCTAGATGCCTTTAAAAGGGGTTTGGACAGATTCATGGAGGAAAAGACCATCACAGGTTACAAGCCATAAGCAACCTCCTGGCTTTAGAAGTAGGTTTTCTCTGTGCCAGGTGCAAGGGAGTGACAACGGGAAACAGATTATCTTGTTGTCTTGTGCTTCCTGAGACATCTGGTGGGGCCACTGTGTGATACAGGAAGCTGGACTAGATGGGCTTTTGGCCTGATGCAGCAGGGCTCCTGTGTTATTTAACACTGGCTGCATAGCTAGTTAAATCCAGACAAGTTCTTAATGTAGGCATAGGTTTTGTGCACTAAGTGACCTTTATTTTTGGTGCAATTACTTTTCCAAGGTATACTTATTCCCTTCTAAAGGACACTGAAAATCAGCTAAACACATGCTTTATTCAAGTTTCATTTTTCAGTCAAGTATTTTTGTTACAAACCTGAATTAAATAATTAAAGTTATGCTGAAACATTTAAGAGCAGATTTTCAGTACTCAAGCCTACTTTAGACATCTGGTGATGCAGTTGCCCCTAAGAACTCAATCCACAATCACTGTGCATTTAGCTACATATGTGAAGCTGTTATGCAGCTAGGTTCCTTAAGGCTGCTAATCTTACACACAGCCCAATCTTGCAGTGCTTTTACTCTACTTCACAGCTTACACAAAACATTAGGTATTGCCCTGGTGTAGCTGAATACCAGAGGCCTTCAGCCTTTTAGGTAAGAGAGCCAACTTGCATCTCCACTTGTCAGTACATAATGATTTTAGGAAGTACCATCTGGCAATGACAGCAAACATAGCAGCATGGACGCAATACTGAAACTTAGAACAATCCTGGTGCTTCTTACAACTTCATACCACCACTATAAACTGCTCTAGTGCAGTAGTCCTTTTATCTGTTCCTGTACATTTTCTGGCATGATGGCCTGTAGCAAAGAGCCACTACCAAGCAAAAATACATTAGGTAACAGATACATTTACAGTGATTTATTTGATGCCTAGAAATATAATTTTACATTTTTACATTAGTGTGCAGTTCATAACATCTCAAAATAGAGTGCAGATACATGATCTCAAGCTATAACATTGGGCTATCCCATTGGTTGATTTATCTTAAAGATGAAAAGTCATCTCCTTCAGCTTTCATTTTTAAAAATACCACGAATGTAATTGTATGTCAGTATCTTTCACTCAACTAAGGATATTGTTTTCCAATTAACTAGCCTAGAACAAATGCAAAACTCTAATTTTCATTTGTGGCAATATGGAATACTGTCTGCTTTAGAACAAATGTCTAACTCCTCATTCAAACACTTTTCCTTCATGATAAGAGAGGAAATATTTATCCAAAATAATTAACAAGTTTCAGTTATGTTGGTTGGTTTTTTTTTTTTTTAAAACCTCATGGATTATTACAGAAATGCAACCGTGGTAAGTAAACTCTGTTTTTCCTGTAATATTTCAGCTGAGTGAATGTTTAGGCCTCACCTAGTACCATAAACAAACAAGTGGTAGGAACACAATATCTGAATTCAGAAGAAAAATAGTTCTTACCTCAAATTCAGAGGGGTTTGATGAGAGAAACAGAAGATATTACTTAACATATTACTCCGTCTTAGAACACTGATGTAATTTGCCAAATGCAGTATTTCATCTACTGTTCTTGAACTCAGATTACATCAGCATCCACAGTAATGTCAATAATTTAAATTTAAGATACTGATAAAGGTCTGAGAATTGTTTCACATGGCTATAAAAGAACAGGTTGTATCCTACAACCTGAGGGGAAGTAGAAGGAAGCTCACATAAGTAAACTTTTTCATTCCCTGAAAGTCTGCACCTGAGGGGGGTGTATAGGGTGAAGAGAACTGTAAAGGACTGTTGAGATTTGAAAAAAAAGTTATCTGGCTCACCCCACCCTGCATGAACAGAAGTGTTCCCACAAGAGGCACTTAGGAACCAACTCAATGAGTTTAGACCTGATGGACATCAGCACCATCTCTTATAGTTTTACATCAGCAACATTGTGGATTACTCAAATGTGTACATATTGTCATCCTATAAGTTACAGGACAATCAATATATACACATTTGAGTAGACCACAGAGAAATGTTGCTGGTGTAAAACTTTCCCTCCCTTAATCACAGTTAAATAATTGGGAACAGGCCAAGGCATTGCATGCTCCCTTTCCCCAGCACTACATCACCCCTTGTGTACAAATTCCATCACTTTTATCCATGGTTCTTCATGTCTATACCAACATTAACTATTTTTAGTACTAACCAAGGCAACTCGTAACGCAGGATTTGTTAACAGATTCTGACCTCTGGTTTCAAATGCCAGAGTACAAGCTTAACCATGGTTACCATTAGTATAGACATGACAAATCACAGTGTGTACTATACAGTATATGCATTTTGTGCATGAGAAGGGGGGGGGGGAGAAGGCAGTAAGTGATCTCACAGCCCATTCTTCAACCATGGGCTTAAGTGGTAGGAAGAGTTACTTTTGTATGTCTGAATTTCAGCAACCAGTACTAAACCAAAACAATCTGTGAGTTTTGCACTGTAGGCAAAACTGGGACAGCAAATCACTATTTTCAGATTTTACAATGCAATACAACTTCTATCATTTCTATCTCTTATCCAAAGGCTTTATTGGATGGAGGCACACTGTTAAGTGATTTTACATCTCTTGATAAATGTGCTATACTTGAACATCATTTGTATATGACCTGCAAAGGAAGAGAGCTGTTGGATGTTTCCAAACTTTTCTCCTTGGTGGGGGAAGGATCATAACATTTCAATAGAGGAATATCAGTAAAAATCGGAAACTTTCATGGCCTGCTATAATATATAAAAAAGGTGGGATTTACAGGTTTAAAAGCCATGTCATAAAATAACTGAATCTTCTTTTATGTTTAAAAACAAGTAACACACGTAAAAAGTTAAAAAACAGTAGAAAAATTCACACACACAACGTTTCGTCCACTTCTGTGGACTTTCTCACTTGTAACCCAGGAACACAGGCTGTCGGGATCCTGACAGCCTGTGTTGCTGGGTTATACTTGAGAAAGTCCATAGAAGTGGACGAAACGTGTGTTTTAATTTTTCTACTGTTTTTTAACTTGTTTTTACATGTTTTACTTGTTTTTAGATTGTTATTTTATGACATGGCTTTTAAACCTGTAAATCCCACCTCTTTATATAGAAGAATCAGTTCTTATGTTGACCTGAAGCTTCTGACCTGAACATTGAGCTTTTTCCACCCACCTTCCATATACCAATGTTTGAATATGAACACAAAAAGGTATCAAAGTTGCTTAGATTTGTCCTGTAGATTCTTCTAGGGAAAAAGATAAACATGGAAAGACAGCCAATTCTTCACTATTAGTTATATTCAACTACATGTTGAAAGAAATTCCAGTGTATGACAGTATATAAAAATAAAAGCTATGATTGAGAACAAAGAAAATTAATATTCACATTCAAGGATGCCACCAACAAAGAAGCAACAAAACTAGTGAAAAGCAGCTACAATTAGAGAAGCTTCATAAATGCAATAGCTGTAATATTTGAACCTTCATAGGTATTTTAAATTGCACATTAGGGATCTTGCTGGTCCTAGAGAAAAGAACATGCCAAGTTTCTAATTTAGCAGTGTCCACATTTTCTTATTTCTCATTTCGCTTTACAGCAATATCAATTCAGGGCAATAACTTGATTACTTAATTATTAACTCTAGTTAACTACTACATGACCAACAGCTGTGAAACATCTTGGGCCTAGGTATAAAAATACAAGAAAAGATTCTAAATGTTTAGCATCCCATTGTCAGTTTTCTTGGTTATAAAAGACCAGTTTACATTTTAAAGGAAGCAAAGCCTTTTAAAAAAATCCATATAAGAATGTATATTTTCATAAAAATATAGCCTTTCCCTTCTAAATTTTTCTACAATGCCTTGGGATAACAGTGGCTCCCAATCAACTGATATAGCCAAAAGGAAAACAAAATTCCATAAAAATATCGCATCTAAAATATCCGCTTATATATATAATTCATCTTCCATGGGATTTAGGGTTATTTAATAAGCTGTCAAATCTGATTTACAAAGTAACTAAAGACAAAAGTTTGAAATATTTACATTATACACATTTTTTTTAAATTGCAGTGCTATTAATGGAATGTTATCATCAATAACAAATTCAAGCCTAACAGGGCAACTCCAGATTAAAGTGGCCCTTTTATATAGTTAAATTCCACTGACCAATATTCTGTAAAAGGTATGTTTGCAAACCACAATCATGTCTACAAGATCATTAAGTTAATAGTGTTAAATAACTAATATTTATAACGATCAGGGACTGTATACATAAACTTGCTTCAAGAAAAAGGAATCTGAGACAAAAAGGTCTAAATTTAAAGCAGTTACTTGAAAGGTTATTCAAATGATTTAAAATGCAGTGGCTTGTTCAGAGTTTCCATGTCTGGTAAAAAGGTAGTGAAAACCAATATCAGCCATTGTAAATGGGACTTGTGTCAGACTTCATTGTAAATGGGACTTGTGTCAGACTTCATGGTAAAAAACACGCACTCAACATGGTGCACACAGAGGACTAGAGCTTATGGATGGTGTTGGATGTCATCTTCTGTTGGCAAAGTCCTTTTGTCCCTTGGAATTTTGTACTTTCACCGTAGCCAAGATGATGGAACCCACTGAGGTTCTGTATCAAGTTTGTTAATTAGACGAAGTAACTCTTGATATGCTTTATCAATATCAGAATTGACAATGGCTGTATCGAAGTAATGGCCATTGTTTTGCTCCATCTCTCTAGTTTTCTCTATAATGTCTCGCAGTTCTTCTGGCTGAAGTTGAAACAGAATTACACAGTATGTCAGTGGACCTTTATGAATATTATAAACACACACAGTCTGAATCTTGTGAAAAGTCAGCGCTAAACTTATGAGGAAGTACTACAAATACAGGCAAGCCTGAAATACAGGCACTCAGTTGTGTGAATATTTTCCCCAAGAAACTACAATTTGAATTGGAAGTTTGCATGCACTGGATGAGTATACACTCTTTTTCCCTGGGCTGTTTTCTCAAAATCAAAAATTGGGCCCTTGGAACTGTTTTTATCTTTTTCCCCTGGAGGAAACTGAGTGGGGCAGTTTTGATGAGAAAGATGGCCTGCAAGGAAAGAGATAAGCACCCCCCCACATCCCTATGCGAACTTCTGATCCAGATTGTAGCTTCCCACTCCTACATGGGCAGCGCAATCCTCACTAACTTTAGAGCATGCACATAAATGCTCTAAAGCATCGCAAAAGTGCCGTAAGGCACTTTCGACAACTTGGGTGTAAGCGGCGCTGGCATGGAGGCCGGCACCGCTCACACCACCACGTAACGTACCGGACCTTCGCAGGTAAGTCCCATGCCCGTCGGTGGGAGGGCGGGACTGGAGGGAGGGGGGCCATTGGCTGGCCTGGGAGGAGATGGGGATATCAGCGGCGATATCCTAGGCCCCTTCCCAGCCCGTGCTGCCCTTACACCACCTCCCCGAATGTGTGCCAGGTCTGGACCTGGCGTGCATTCGAGGAGGCTCATAGGCCCCGGGCTCGCTTACACCCAGGGAAGGGGACCAACGTCCTTCTCCCGAAGTGTGACGGGGCAGCCAGCAACCCGTGTAGGATACAGCGACCAGCCCTTTAGGCTGCGTATACTTATACAGGTTTGCACTGAAAGTATATTTAAGAAAATACACCTTGGAGAAAGCATTCCCACAACTCAGCATCGTGTGTCATTTGAACCTGACGTGCAAAATTGCACAGATTTAGACCAGATTTAGGCTTCTCAAACTCTTAGGACCAGTTTTGCCAGTATTTGTGCAGCAAGCTTGAGGGCAAAAGGCCCTCAAAACTGTTTCTGCGCATGCGCGAAAATTCTAAAAATACCCGGATGAATACGCTGCATGGGTTGATGAATACGCGCCGGCAGGGCCGGACGCTCCGAGGCTGGCTCCCGGGCCGGCCTCGGAGCGTCCTGGTGACGCGCGTCCTGGTGACGCGCGTCCTGGTGACGCGCGTCCTGGTGACGCGCGTCCTGGTGACGCGCGTCCTGGTGACGCGCGTCCTGGTGACGCGCGTCCTGGTGACGCGCGTCCTGGTGACGCGCGTCCTGGTGACGCGCGTCCTGGTGACGCGCGTCCTGGTGACGCGCGTCCTGGTGACGCGCGTCCTGGTGACGCGCGTCCTGGTGACGCGCGTCCTGGTGACGCGCGTCCTGGTGACGCGCGTCCTGGTGACGCGCGTCCTGGTGACGCGCGTCCTGGTGACGCGCGTCCTGGTGACGCGCGTCCTGGTGACGCGCGTCCTGGTGACGCGCGTCCTGGTGACGCGCGTCCTGGTGACGCGCGTCCTGGTGACGCGCGTCCTGGTGACGCGCGTCCTGGTGACGCGCGTCCTGGTGACG
Source organism: Plestiodon gilberti rubricaudatus (assembly GCA_026170595.1). Taxonomy (NCBI): domain Eukaryota; kingdom Metazoa; phylum Chordata; class Lepidosauria; order Squamata; family Scincidae; genus Plestiodon; species Plestiodon gilberti. The sequence continues at coordinate 256,461,480 of JANXHW010000001.1, read as the reverse complement.
CGCGTCCTGGTGACGCGCGTCCTGGTGACGCGCGTCCTGGTGACGCGCGTCCTGGTGACGCGCGTCCTGGTGACGCTACTGCCCATGCTTACCTCAAAATCCCAGGATTTCTTCTTCAGCAATTCACAGTCACATTGCTTCCTAAGGAAGTCGCCATCATCATAGCAGCCCAACTTCCCCGGGGATCTTCGTCATAACTGCTGTGCCAACACCAACTCCGGCACTTCTGTAATGCAGCTGGAAACTTCGGAATCGTCCGTTCCTTGGACGATTCCGAAGCTTCCAGCCGCGTTACAGAAGCGACAGAGTTATGAGAGGTGCTTGCTTAGAGCACCCGACAAAGAAGTGATGTTGCCGCTCTAGCCAAGCACTTCCCATACCTCTGTCGCTTCTGTAATGTGCCTGGAAGCTTCGGAATCGTCCGCTCCTCGGACGATTCCGAAGCTTCCAGCCGCGTTACAGAAGCACCAGAGTTATGGGAAGTGCTTGGCTAGAGCGGCCCAACAAAGAAGCGATGTTGCCGCTCTAGCCAGAAAACCTTTGGGTGCCACCAGAAAACCCCCGGGCCGCATGTTGTGCACCTCTGCTCTAGTGCTTACCTCTGCTGCTTCACTGTTTGTAGAGAGTGTTTAAGAAGCTATTGCATCATAGGTCAGGCCAACTTCTTATTCCAGAGATTGTCCAGAACCTCAAAAGGGTTGTCTGTCATGCAAATAAGCAACATATGAGGGCCATCCGGAATCCCACCGGATCCGAATGGCCCTCAGTGGTTAGCTCATTTTAACTAGTTCACCAATAATCCAGCCGTCACCAGAAAATATTCTGACCACGACAACAGAATCGTAACAGGTCCTACTTCTGAGTTTTCCCCAGAGGAAAACTTCTTAGAAAAAAAGAGTACTTTAACAGGATATTATGTTCAAACAACAATACTTGTCCTATTCTAAGTGAGGCAATGTAACAACTAAGCATATCAGCAACAACAGCTGGCTAGTGCCACCAAGTGGCAGAGACTGGAAGACTGTAAGTGCAGATCTTTTAACACATCATTCTAAAACAGACAGAAAAAAACAACAGCCAAACATTTTCCCTGGAAAAGAGTGTGTGCTCAAGTAGATCAGAGTTTTTGTAGAACTACTGTATTTCTTCAATTCTAAGACGCATGTTTTTTCCCAATTACGCATTTCAAAAACTGGGGTGCGTCTTAGAATCGAAGGTCTCCAAAAAGCACCCCAAAATGCTATCTTCTTACTTACTGGGGCTTGGGAGAGCTTCAGGGAGACCTGCGCGACCCTCTGCAGGCCTCCCCAATCTTCAGTTTGGCAAAAAACGGTGATTTTCAGCCCTTTCCAGTTTTCGCGAAAACCAGAAATGGCCAAAAATCGCTGTTTTTCGCCGAACTGAAGATCAGGAGGCCTGCAGAGGGTTGCGCAGGCCTCCCTGAAGCTTCCCCAAGCCCAGGTAACGAAGGAAATGGCACTTTCTGGCGGGGCCAGAAATGCTATGCAAAGGCAGTGCACTCAGTCATCCTCAGCTGCAGGAGACATGCTGGGGAGAGTTGATGCTGAGTGGGTAGATTCAATGAAGGGAGGTGAGTCTTACAATCGATGGACTTTTTTCCCCCCTGCTGGTGGTACTGAAAGTAAAGGTGCGCCTTAGAATTGATGGCGCCTTAGACTCGAAGAAATACGGTATGTTGAGCCGCCTGCTAGCGGAATTAGTGTCCACTACTGACACCCACCAAATATTCAGTCAATATAAAGTTGAATAGTTAATTTTTATTACTGTTTGTAGATAGAAGTCACAAATGAGAAAGCATCCTTTGTTCAGTCTATATTGCCACCTGCATAAGGATGCACATCCCCTTCACAGAGGTTGTCCAAATCCTACTGAAATGGTTTGATGCACCTTCAAGATAAGAACGGTGATATGTAGATGGATCCTGGGCACCCACCAGTTCTATCACCCAAGATGAAAGATGGGTCAGGTATGCATCAGATATGGCCTACACTTCAAAACAAAATATTTAAAACTACATTTTAAGTCAAGTGTGGGAAATATACCATGCAAGTTCCAAAACCAGCATAAGCAAGAGTCTCACCCCCACTCACTTTCAGAGCAGTAGGAGAACCCACAGATTGGATCTTTGGCATCAAGTCAAATCTAAAATCCCCCTCTTCCTCTTCCATTCTTAGTATTTGGGACTGAAAATGTACTATAGTGTGCATTACAGTGGCACTCCCTTATACTCTGTACTGGATTTGTGGAACACTTACCGAAAAGGTTAGCCATCACAGTTAAAAACATTGCAAATGAATATTACCTTTGGATTTTTACCCTCTTTGGCCAGTAATGCACGAAGCCGCTCTTGCGAAGGTGGTGCAATGAAGATAATATATGGTTTCAAATCTGAATTGCGTAGGCTCTTCAGTGACTGATGGGAAATATAATTTGCGCTAGTTAATATTTATACAGAAAAAAATAGATTCATATAAATTATTCACTGCCTGTACAAATTTTAGCACTGCAATATTACACAGAAACAGTTAATTTCCATGATGATAATTATGCAAAATATCTATCTAGAAAAACTAGTTAGCTCTTGGGGAAACCAGCTTATCAAGTTAACCATGTGAACTCAAAAGTCTTTCAGTTTTGGGCAACACACGTAACCATAAAAATGAACTCTGATTAAATTGTATGAACTAGTATAAAATCTGCTGTGTGCGCTAATAAAAAGACAGAGCATTTTAGTTTCCAGCTGCAGTTTTATGTATCTATCTGTCCATGGCTCCCTTGGTCATGTCCTCTGCGTGACTAAGGATATGCCTCTTCCCGTTATATTTTAAACATTTGCTACTGAAAACAGTTACTGGTGTAAGTTAGTTACCATATAAAGTGAAAAATAGCCTTGGAATCAAAGAGGTATGTTAACTTTTGGTTACTTTACTGGCTCAAAGATCAAGCTGGTAATGATACTTTCCAAGATGCCCTGAACTTTTTCTTTAAAATACAATGCCACATGGAGTACAGCTTTAAAAATATACGGTAACTTTCGCGGCACTCTGGGAGTAAGTGGCGCTGGCGCCACTCACTCTGCCGCTGGGTCTGGCCCACGCTGCCAGACACAAGTAAGCCCTGTGCCGAGAGGGCGGGTCGGGGTGGTGGGCGATTGGCCAGCCAGGCCCGGGAGGGGGCGGGGATATTGGCAGTATGCTCCACCAATATCCTAACCCCTTCCCGGACCTGGCTGGCCTTACATGGCCTCCCTGAATGTGCGCCAGCAAAATAGCTGGCACGCATCCGAGGAGGCCCATTGGGGCTGACACTGGGGGAAAGGGACAAACGTCCCTTTCCCTTGAGGTGTGCTCCTGCTCTGCCGTCGTAGGCTGCATCCTCTGTTGGATCCTCTGTTGGATCCTCTGCAGCCGTTTAGGTTGGCCGGTGCATCCAATGTTGGATCGGGCTGTGAGCCAGTTTCCAAAACCCTTGCTGACTGCTCTGAACACTCATGGAAAGAAGAATTCCTAAAAGTCAGAGGGCTATGCCTATCTATGGATTTTTTTCAGTGTGTGAGCCAAGCTTAAGTGGGTAGGAAAATTAAAGGTGTTAAGATGTACAGAGAACGTTGAAGAGCAGTATCTTCACTAACACCTCAGTGCTTCCATTACCTGTGTATGAAGATTTAAGAGACATATCTTTCCAGAATTGATCACTTGTCGGACAGAGTCAGTACTGGTGCCATACAGATTCTTCTCAAATTCACCATGCTCAATAAACTTCCCTGCTGCGATGTCAGCTTCAAATACTTGCCGTGACACAAACTGGTAATCTCTGCCAGCTACTTCATTGTCTCTTCTATTTCGTGTTGTGTCTGAAGAGAACAGTGAACAAATCCAAGTTAAGACTAGTAAATCTCTGGACAGTGGAACTATGCAGAAGACATTTCTGCTATGTCAGTTTGCAAGACTTTATATGAGGAGAAACAACAGCTACTTGAAAAGAAATCTCTCAACAGAATACCCTTGTGAATACCCAGAATACCATTAACAACATTCATCTTTAGAGTCTTTCATCCATAAAGGATTGCAAACCAACTGGGCTCTGAAAATAGTTTCATAATACAACAGACTTTGGCAATTGTCCAATCATACATAACACATATCCAGTCATGCAAACGTATTCAGCACCAAAATGTACCACATGAAGCAGAGATTGTCACATGCAACTGAAACTATACACAGGATTGCATAACCGCATCTCTGTAAATGAGAATTTAACAAGTTATACTGTAGTAACTGAAAGGATCCACACACCTGCATACATTTAGAAAAGAATTTGCTAAAGCAACTTCCTTCCATATCTACCGTAGGTATATAATGTGTGCTGAACTCAGCTTGCAAAATAAAATTAGGTCAGACAGACAGCAAAGGTTTGATGTCAGCACATATGCCCCACCTTTCCAACTTACGTGGAACTGCAGAAGCAAATCTGTCAGCTTCATTATTCATTAGTCTTTGCCGGAGTTCATTCTGACCACAGTTCTGTGGACCAATCAGGACAATTGGTCGTTTCCTATTTGCTGGTTGGTGATAAAGTGACATTTCCTCATAAGTCAAGATCTCTTCATTGTCGTAATCTTCAGAAAGACAAAACAAATAAAATAAGATTTCTTTTCTCAAAAGCAAGCATTAATTACTATGACATTCATACAGCCTTTTTGAAAGCTCGTCATCTTTTCTAATCATCCTTGATATTGAAAGCAACGTCCAGAGGTGTAGTTGTGCAAAAACAAAGAGTCTTGTGACACCTTAAAGACTAATATATTATAGTTTAGGAAACTAATTCCTATTCTAGATGAAACAGACTGGTCCCAGACTGTACCTTGTGCATTCCATAGCCATTTTACTCTACGGTTTACAGTTCTGAATCTGTTTAGTCTTGAATGAACTTAGCATGGCTAGGAAGACTACATGGTCCCCAAGTAAAAAGGTAAAGGTAAAGGTGACCCCTGACAATTAAGTCCAGTCGTGTCCGACTCTAGGGTGTGGTGCTCATCCCCATTTCAAAGCCGAAGAGCCAGCATTGTCCGAAGACACCTCCGTGGTCATGTGGCCGGCATGACTCTCCTTGCCGCAGCGCGTACCATGCAGCTGGAACACGGAGCGCTGTTTACCTTCCGGCAAGCGGTACCTATTTATCTACTCGCATTGACATGCTTTGGAACTGCTAGGTTGGCATGAGCTGGCCAAGCAACGAGAGCTCACCCCGTCGCAGATTCGAACTGCCGACCTTTCGATCGACAGCTCGTGATTCAGCGGTTTAACCCACTGCGCCACCCGCTGGTCACCAAGTACACCAAGTACATTTAAGCTTTATATAAAAATGGTCACAGACTCTCTCTTGCATCTCATAGCCCTTTGACCCCAACTTTTCATAATTTTTCCCCTATACCCATGTATATACACCTACTGAGGGTGGAAGCGTATACAGGTTGAGCATCTCTAATCCGGAAATCCGAAAGGCTCCAAAATCCAAAAACGTTTTGAGCGCTTACATGACACTCAAAAACACCTCAGCAGCCTCTTCTCTGCGTGGCCTTAGAGATGCCAACAGGTTTGTTCAGATCTGTGGAAAGGCAGTCGGAGGGCAGTCGCCATTTACTGCTGCATTTGGGGTGGGCACAGCACTTGTATTTTGCAAAATGGTGGTCCAGCGCTCAGCTAGGCTGGCAGGAAGCTAGTGGCTGTGCGAAGAGGAGAAGATTCAAATGAGGTTTGATATCTGGCATGATTGCTTTTGAGCAATGCAAGTCAGAAGCTCCTTCAGGCATGCTGAATTCGCCACATTAGTTCAATAGATCCTGGCCACAGCCATTTACAGAGATACAGAGCCCTGCTAACTGGGCAAGAGGCAATTTTTCAATTGGTACGCCTCCTATATTTAGCAAGGGGAGAGTAACTGCTCCCCTTTCACCCCAGCACAGTGTTTTTCTGTTGGCTGTTTGCTGGTGGCGTTCTGCATTTTTTTAAAAAGATAATGAGCCCTTTTGGGACAGGGAGCCATTTAATCATTTGATTTTGTCCGTAAACCGCTTTGTGAACTTTTGTTGAAAAGCAGTATATAAACACTACTACTACTAATTTTCCGGGAGCAAATATAGTTTCATATCTGTCCCAGCTATTAGAAACTGAAATGATGACAACATTCTCTTTAGTATTGTCTAACTTACTAGTTTTCAGCCACAATAATAATTCTTGTGTGCTCCGTTGTTCTAGTGTTACAAACGTGCCATAAAGCACATTTGCAACAATTTTAGGGTAAGGGAAGCCGGCACAGAGGCCGGCAGCCCTTACTTTGCTGCCGGATCATCGCTGTGGCCACCAGATACAGGTGTTTATTCAATTTGCTATCTGATATAGAAATTTGAGCATTTTGAAAAAATAAGTTTTGAAATTTCATTTTTACAACAGAACCTTTGAAATCATTTTGAGGAGTTCTACATGCTTTTCTTTAAACATTCTACTTTAGACAGGTTTTAATTTAAATATAAATGAACAGGAGAAAGTAATACAGATGTTAAACACAGATTTGCTGTTCGTTAGATTGGGGAAAGCAGATTATTTTCCTTGCAAATATTTTAAACTTACAACTTGTACCTCAACTACACAGTCAGATACAAAATGCTCAATATGACACCCAAACAGGGGACATTAGATTTTAACACAAACTGTCCTTTATGAAATTAGTAGATACTGTGGTAAATACTCTGCTCATTTCTAAACAGACAATGCATGAAGAGTTTCCCAGCATTCAATAATTTGCCTGTTTAATGGTGTAAACTCATTGCCTTAACATGCCGAAGACAGTAAGCACAATTTCACTCTTGAAACACAAATGTAGAGGTATTCTAATTTTCAAATTCATGAACAGTGAGCTGACTACAGGCAACACCTGGCTCAAGAATACCCTAACAGCCAGGCAGAGAAACAAGTTTCCTAAGGCCGTGATTCAGTGTCGTGTGAAGTTTCTGCATGTGCACAGGAGCATTTCAGTTATCCCTTCTGACAGCAATCTTCCCCGCCAATGGTTGCGGGTCCTGCAGAGTAGCACATCACGAGACACAAGGGATTACTGCCAGAAGAGAAAACCAGCTACTCTTTCACTACATGCAGAAGCAATTTGAGTGTGTGCAGGAGTCTTGAGACAGGCTACATTTTGTATTTTTGAAACAATTAAAATTTGGTAATTGTGTACTTGCAAAAGACGACAAATGTTTGGAAACTGCAACTAGTGCAGAATGCGGTTGCCCGTGTGGTTATTGGGGCTTGTTGGTTAGACTTGGTCAGGCCATTGCTTTGGTGGCTACACTGGCTGCCATTTCGTTTCCGGGCACAATTCACCCATTGCGGCTCGGGACCAGGGTATTTGAGTGACCACCTCCTTCCTTATAATCTGACCCGTACTCTGAGGCCATCGGGGGAGGGGCTGTTAACCGTGCTGCCATTGACAGAGGTGAGGGGGATGGAGGCGAGGAATAGGGCCTTCTCAGTGGTGGCACCCCAACTATGGAATTCCCTCCCCATGGAATTAAGATCAGCTCCCTCTTTAGAGACCTTTTGGCGCAGCCTCAAGATGTTTTTATTCAGGTTGGCATTAGATGGCTGACATGGTGGGCTGGCTTTTTAATCAATGTAATCATAGATGACCCACTGGGGTTTGTTTAATTACCTGTTTAAATTATTTTTTATTGTATTATATTTTATTATTGTGTTCTTAACATGTTTTAATTGTAATCCACCTTGATTGTCCTTATCGGGAGAAAGGTGGGGTAACAATTCTAAGTAAAATAAAACCAATAGAAGATCTTTGATAAAAACACTAATCAACTAAAAAAACTTGCCGTAGCAATCCCTTACCATCATTTTTATTGGCATTATACAAAACTTTTTTCCGTTTCTTTTTGTTTTTCTTCGCACACCAAAGTTTCCCTAGAAGTTTAAAATAAAGAGGGTCAAAGTTGCCCACATACATTAACCAAGTCTTTCCAGCTGAATCATAAAATAAATAACTTAGAATTCCAAAATTAAACACACAGGTCCACCAAGTAGCCTTAGAATCTAAAGACAAAGTCAAGACACAGGGAGTAAAAAAAGTAAAGTAAAAGCAGTAGTTCTCAAAGTGTGCGTCACGACAAGCAGCCAGGCGTGCCGTGGCATCCTTTCATTCACTGGCTTGGTGCGTGTGCTGGCGCAGTTGGGAGAGACAGATGGGGTGACAGAGGAGGGAAGTGGTAACTTGTCCCACGTGCAACTCAGTGGGAATTTCAGGCCGGGAGGAAGGGAGCAGACCTGAACCAACCAGGAGGTGCAGGATGGGCACCCACAGGGCATCAGGGCAGACCAGTTGTGAGATCAGCGCATCCACCGCAGCGCCAGATGAAGGCAGACCAGTTGCATTGCTCAGCTGATCGGAGGTTGCGCTGAATTCACAACTGGCCTGCCCTCATCCAGCATAGCGGCTGCGCTGCTCAGCATTCACCAAAGAGAATCAGGCTTCACAAGAAGCCTAGAAAGGCAGGTGCCGGTGAGGATGGGCACAGATATTTCAGAGTGGTGGAGAAGATGGAGGTGCACTCCTGAGGCTCCCGCCTTCAGACCCGGCGGCATTGGGAAGGAGTTGCATCCGCCAGCCTTGTGTGTGTTTGTGTTTGCACGCGCAAATGCAACACTCAGGGACACAAAGTGGTGGGATGGTCTTGTGTGTGAGACAGAATGAGTAGTGTGGCGCAGTGTGTGTACACTGTATATTTTAAAAGATATACAGTGGACCCCTTATTTGCAGATCCGGAACCTGCGGATTTATTACATTGCAGATCCTGGATCCGCAAAGGTCCAGCAAAAAAAGCCTTTAAAAAGAAAAAAGCCCCCAAATTGCCATTTTACCTTTAAATAGCAAAATCAGAGCGTTTTCAAGCCTCCATGGGACTTCTGCAGCCTTAGTGACCCACGTCCATGTCGCGCGAAGGCTCTTCACCCCTCTTAGCCTTGTCCCAGAATGCACCCTGGGACAAGGCTGGGAGGGGAGGGGGAAGAGCCTTCACACGACCCGTACGTGGGTTGCTAAGGCTGCAGAAGCCCCATGGAGGCTTGAAAACGCTGTGATTTTGCTATTTAAAGGTAAAATGGCAATTGGGGGGCTTTTTCTTCTTCTTAAAGGCTTTTTTCGACAGACCCTAGTACCTGCGGATCCTCGCAGTCTGCGTGGGGGTCTGGAGTGGATCCCCGTGGATAGCAAGGTCCGACTGTACTTATGATGCTGCTTCTGAAAGGGTGAAGCTGAGTTCACCTTTTCTTTCCCCTCTACTTCATCTCTAGGACTCTCTGTTCACCACCTCCTCTTTTACATACCACCCCCCAATCCCCTGCAGCCTGAGGAGAGGAAGGAGTTTTCTTGAAAAAGTGCCTCTTTGCCCAATTAGGGTGTGTTCGTGTTTGGGATCCTTGGCCGGGCTTACCCCACCTCCAAAATAAAAATAGTAACATAATGGGGTAGGTCAGGGGAGCTGCGGGCCCAAAAAAATTGGGAAGTACTGAGTAAAATGGAAGAAGGAAATGGAATTTGGGATACGCGAATGTGAACAAGAGTATTAGGATGCACTTGAGTGTAAAATCAGTGGAATATTTGGTCTGCCCTAGGAAAAAGGGTGTGGAGTTCAAAGAACAGGTTCTCTTTTAACATTAACAGCAGCTGAAGACCTTTTTTGAAGAGCTTCATTTACCTGATTTTTCTGGCTCTTTGTCTTCTTCTATAGTTTGCTTCATAGCTTCTCTTTGCTGTTGAAAACTTTTTCCTTAATGATAGAATACAATTTCAAGGACAATTATAGTAATAAGAAACAATTCTCATTTTCCAGGACACAATGTACTATTTCAAGAGTGACTATATTTCAGAATAGACCACAGATTTTGATCCTTTTAAGAATTTTAAGATGGGAGAATCTTGAAAATGCAGATTCTCCCATCACAGTTGACAGAAAAAAATATAACATGGCAACAGAAAAACAACGACAATCACACCTGTTCTTTGATGCCCTATGTTTCTAATTTCTTAAGCCAATCAACGTCAAGGTACCTACAAAAGTACGAGTTTTGTGCAATTATTTCAACTCTCATCATCTCAAAGGAGACAATGCAACAAAAACTCAACATTTATTCTCCACACACAAGATATACTGCAATCTCAAAGTCAAGTGTATAAATAACTCAGTCTCCCTCTTTCCCTTCTAGTTGCCTCACTGCAGAAATAATTCCCATAACATTCAAATACCTAGAAAAGGCAAATAATGCTTGTACAAGGACACACCCTTTGTCATATGAGATATTTTGAGATGCATGGTTATTTGGATCACAAGAGCCGCCATTAGGTTTGTACAAGAGTTGCATACAGTCAGCATCTTTATGTAGCATCACAAACTGCTTTTGGAACTCCTGAATTTCAAAACCAGTTTATCAAGCATTAAACAGGACTTCTGCTGTTTTGAAAAAGTCAGAAATATAACTGTATGTAGAGTGCTTGCTTCATAACCAGTAATATATAACTGGTTCATACAGAGGGTCTTTGGGTCCCAGCATATGGGTAAGTGTTCTTTTTTAGACAACTGAAATATTCCCCAGAAATAAAAGGTTGTCAGCCCAATTCTGCGCAAGTACGCGCAGCCAGCCTAAAGGGGCCGGCCACTGCATCCTGTGCAGTTCCCAGGCCGGCATGGCCCAGGAGTACATCAGGGGACGGGGACATTTGTCCCCCTTCCCCCAGTGTAGGCAGGCCGGGGCCCAATGAGCCTCCTCGGATGGGAGATTGTGTAAGGCCAGCCCGGGCTGCGACGGGGCACTGGATATCGCTGCCAATATCCAGCCCAGGCCAGCCAATGGCACCCCTTCCCTTGCCACCTCTGCCCGTCTTCCTCACACCCCCCATGCTGATTGGCATGGGATTTACCTGCAGCGGCCGGTTCCGCGGCCTAGTAAGCGGTGCCGGTGCCGCTTACTCTAAAGGAGTCGCAAAGTGCTTTATGACACATGTGAGACTCCTTAGGCTGGCTTGGAGCCGGCCTAACTTGCGCAGGATTGTGCAGTGAGTGTGTGTATGTCAATTATTTCCATATCTTTATATTATATATTTATACTGCAGTATGGGGCAGCATCCTGGTTAGCATTTTTGCCACAGAGAGCTCTCCCCACAAGCAGAAGTTCTTGCATTTGAGGAAGCTCCTAACAGCAGAAATGCTAGGCAGGATGGAGAGCAGGCTATTTAACATTGACATGTAAGTTGCCTAATATTTCTAAAATAGTTTGATTCTTTAAGTTGAAGAAAACATGACCAAAATATGTGCCAACTGAGATTTTGATAAAAGCTTGCAATTTTTATTGAGCTATTTTTCATAAGCCATGAAAAACGTCATCTCTCTCATCTCAAGTACTTCATAATTGCTCCATAGTATCAGTTTGGCTGGTACAAAGCAACTGAAACGGGTTGAAGGAATTAAACAAGTAATTTCTTGGGGTCTCCGTCAGTGGCGTTTCCATGGTAGGGGCGGCACCGCCTGCCGGTCGCGTTCTTCGCGCGGAATGGTAGCGACAGCGAGGGGCGGCGCCTCCTTGTTTCGGTTCCTAAACACGGTACTCGATGCGGCGTTACTTACGGTGCCGCCCCTACCATGGAAACGCCACTGGTCTCCGTTTAACCTCTGGATTTCCACTTCCCAAAAGCCAACTATCAAAACAGGGATCAAAATTAACCAATGCTACTACTGTGACACATATGACTGTGACACATATGAGACAGGCACTTTGCCCTACACAAAAGGCATCAGTTTTTCTAACACCGATATATTCTCTGGGTCTTCTGTTCAACACTTGTAGTATAAATGCAATGGTTGTCCCTAAGACCAGGGAAGTTAGTCATAAGTCCCACTGAAACCAAACTAACTTCCCTAGTCATGACTAACTACACTTAGGATACAATGCAAACACTTTCCCTCTTTCCTAGGAAGATGAAAACACTTGGGTTTTGAGCTATTTAGAAAAGAGACTTGAAATCCTCATGCTGAAGAGAACGTTAGAAACTATTCCACCACTATAATTTAAGGCCAATTTGACTAATCAGAGCAGGGATAATATCCTTACCAGCATTCATATTTAAAAAGCATACACCAGACTGAACCTCCGGTTGCCAGGACCAGCTCAGCAAGCCTTTGCCATATTTTAAAGGGGAGGCCAGGAATATGGTAATATTAGGGTTCATTAAAAAAAGCTGTGTTTCCCTTGTCTTCAGGGTCAGCATGAGGCAGATCATTGGGCAAGAGCGCAATGCTTCAAGAAAAAATGTTCTAAAGAGTAACTTTTTTTGTTTTTGTAAATACATATATGTTCCTTGTGCAATACCTGGAACAAGGCCTGCCAGAGGCTGATTTTCTTCATCCCCATCTCGGTAGGCCTGCCACCAGTTTGGATCTTCTTGGCTGATCACATGGAGTATATCTCCCTTTTGAAAGGATAGGCCTAACTCTCTGCAAGGGACATAGGGGTCATCAGATGGATCATAGTCAAAGTGAGCTTTCACATGGATCTAGAAAACAAAGAGGTATAAACATAAAACTGGACCAATAATTCTAAATATTCCTGGTAAAGGCTCCCTTTATATATAAAAATATTATTCTATATTTAAAAGACAGACACTGAGAGAAGGTGTCATGCTGTTATTCTGGGAGTTATTCGCAAGTCTGGTTTCTAGACCTAAGAGGTGGCAAGGAAAAAAAAGAGAGGCAGAAATGTCTGAGGGAGCGGAAGACCTCGGAATGGTTGTGGATGCTGGAGCTGGAGCTGGAGCAGCAAAGGCCACAGCAGAAAGGTAACAGGATTGGAGAGGTAGGGATGGGCAAAGCAATGGAGAGCTTTGATGGTAAGAATAAGGAATTTGTGCTGAATCTAGGGACAAACAGGAAGCTAGATTTGAGAAAGGAGTGATGCAGTTGGAGCAATGGGAGGAGAACTATTTCAGCAGCAGAATACTGGATGAGGGTGAAGGTACCAAGAACCACCAATGAAAGACCAGTGAAGGCTGCAGAAGTCAGGGTGTGAAATGACCTAGAACTAGAGATCGTGCTGAAAGGGCAGAGTGGAAGGGGCAATATTGTAAAGGAAGAAGCAGCCAGATCGGGCGACAGACTGAATAAGTACTTCTTACTGATAATGTACCGCATTTTTCGCTCCATAAGACGCACTCCCCCCCCAAAAAAAAACAGGGGGAAATGTCTGTGCGTCTTATGGAGCGAAGTTTAAAAACGTGTAAAAAATGGTTGGTTCTCTGCAGCTCCATCTTCTTCCCGCGTCCCCTAGTCCGCATCTCGAAGACACGAGCCTCCCAGGCGCTGGACGTGACCAGGAGGCTCTGCGCAAACATCGCAGTTGCTGCGATGTTTGCGCAGAGCCTCCTGGTCGCGTCCAGCGCCTGGGAACATTGCGCAAACATCGCAGTTGCTGTGATGTTTGCGGAGAACCTCCTGGTCACGTCCAGCGCCTGGGAGGCTCGCGTCTTCGAGCTGCTGACTAGGAGACGCGGGAAGAAGATTGGAGCTGCGGAAAACCAACCAGGTAAGTTGTTTAAGCAAATCATTTTTTAATTTCCCCTATTTTCCACTCCATAAAACGCTTGCGTCTAATGGTCCGATGCGTCTTATGGAGCGAAAAATAAGGTACCTTTTTCCAATGCAACCAACCTGTAGCAAACGACTAGACCCTCTCGTAGCATGTAATACCAGCTAAAAATCAAACTGCTTTTGTTACAAGAACACTTATGCTTGTTCCACCTTTTTTCTAAGCATGCATTTCTTAAGAAGTCATTCCATTTAGATAGAATAGAGCAGGACATGCTGTGCTACACTCAACAGAAGCGCGCGCGCGCGCGCGCGCGCACGCACGCACGCACACACACACACACACACACACACACTTCTTTGAAGAGTGACTGTAAGAGGAATTTCCTGGTGGCACAGAAAAATGAGGGAGGAGCAGAGAAACAAATATCTAAACTGACAGCATGTTCAACTTTCAAGGCAGTACTTTACCAAACATCTGACACTACAAAAATAGAAGAGCTCACGGCACAAAATTAGTAAAAATAAATATGAAAACGAGCAATTTTTGCTCTCAATATCTAGTACAAGTCTTATTTCTGCCCTATGACATGTGAGCACAAATAATCAAGTTCTCTCCTAAATCGAGAGGACTCCTGCCTAAAATCCATACAATGAATGTTTTAACTGTGTGAAATGAAATGAAATGCCAAAAATTTATAAGGCTAGTTACAGAAACATCTGTTCCTTTTCTAGCTTATGTTGATTTGCCAAGTGTGATGATCAACCCCCCCCCCCCAATTTGTTTGCTTATTTTCCTGTTTTGGGACACGTTAACCTCCCGAAAGCCCCTGTGCCATTCAGTAGACTAAAGCTTCTGGGACATACCGTATTTATCAGCATATAATGCACACTTTGTCTAAAATTTTGGCCCAAAGTAGTAGGGTGTGCGTTATACGCCGATGCTGTAAAATCCCCCCAGCGGTTTTAAGCATTTTTCGCGGCACTTGGCCGCTTACCACATTGTTGTTGCTGACCACCTCTTCGTCCCGCGGGCCGGCTGCATCGCGGCCCCGCTGGGACTGCCCCTGCTCAGCAGCGCCTGCAAACCTGTCCATCTAGGTCAAAGGGATGAGATATAGAGACCAAGTAGGTTCCACTCCTCCAATAGGGTAACCTGATGTCATTACAGCCAAGTTCTAAATTTCCAAGCTTACAGGAAGTGGGGGTTGTTCTCTACCAGTTGCCTGAATTCAGCGGGAGCTCAGAGAGGAGCACCCACTTTAAGCGAAAGGGCTCGGAATTCCTTGTGCAATGTAAAGAGGTTAAGGTAGCGATAAGGGTCTTGGTTTGACAATTCATCCCAGCTGCTGCAAACTTCTCTGGGTTTAATGTCTCCTGATCAAATAGCTTGATACCTCTCTTTATACTTTCCAGCCAAGCTCAGGCATTTTACCTGCTTGCACCTTAGTACTCACATTTCTTTTCCCATTTTGTTTAATCCCTTTTGCTTAGACTTTGGGCAGCACAATCCTGCGCAAAGATCTGCGGCCGGTGCATAGGGCTGGCCTCAGGATCCTGTGCCCTTCCTGGGCTGCTCTGGCCCGGCCAGGGGTCTCCTCGGGGGAAAGGGATAATTGTCCCCTTCCCCTGGTGTAAGGTGGGAAGGCCCCAATGGGCCTCCTCAGAAATCTGAGGAGGCTGTGTAACAGCCACTGAGACTGGGACTGGGGCTGGGGACATCGCGGCCGACATCCTTGCCACCTCCCAGGCCAGCTCGGCCAACAACTGTCCTCCCTCGCTGCCCAGCTCGCCCCTGCTCCCACCAGAGCAACTCTTACTGTCCTCCGGTGGGTGCAGATCCTTTCTGAGGCGGAGAAAGGCCCGTGCCGGTGGGCCTTACAACGCACTTTACGGCATGTTTACAACACCCTCTGCATGTTGAGTGTACGCTCCGCAGGTGGTTTTACGCAGGATTGCGCCGTAAATAAACTAGTTCCATTTTGAACCTCTGTCTGCCTGGTCCATGTTCAATGGATTGTCTTTTTGCCCTGCAGATGGTACCGTGGGTTTGATTTTTAATGATAAACCCTGGGCTGCAGTGCTTTCTTGGGAGGTTTTTTTTCCCCCCAGATGGCCCTCCCCTGCTTGGTCTCTGTAGTCTGGGATGGTAGCAGCAGATACAATCTACCAATATTTTTCCCCGTTCAGCTGCTGGTCCAGTAAAGGAAAAGTGGAAAGCAATAAGAGCACTATTTCCCTCAGTCAGTCTGTCTTTGCTTGAGAGTCCTCTCCCCCGACACCAACGAAGTCCTTTTGTTCTACCATCCTGCTCTCCTCACCCCAGAAACCACCCTAGCTCCCATGTTGTTCAGGACATGTTGCTGATATCCAATCTTACTTGTAAGGGTTCTTCTTTTGCTGCATGACATTGTGACTGTGTCGCAATGCCATCTCTGGACACTCAGTGATGATGTCATGCATCATTACCAAACTTCCAGGTTGTCAAGTTCCATGCTGCGCAGAGCTTGGTTTGGAGTTGCGCGGTCCCATGGCTTACAGGGAACACTGTTCACATCCTCACATAATACCTTCTGTAGAAAAAATATTGCTTGAAAATGTCAAATCAGCTTGATTTTTCTTTCCTCCAGATAATGAATGGATTGACTGTCATATGTTTTAAACAGTCTAAAAGGTGATGGGGGTTTGAAACTCCCTATGATTGTGTCAACCTAGGTTTCCAGAATCTGTTCTGAAAGCACAGCTATTTGTCTATTATTCAGTAGAGGAAAGATATAAGCGTTTGAAAACAGCAGAAGCAGAAAGTAAAAATCAAATACCACCACTGACAATACATAGTAGTTTACATATTGCAAATATGCAAGCATCACATACCACTGTCTCCTTAGCAGGTGGTGGTTTGCTCTGCTGACTGGGAATCAGCACAAATGTCAGCGTACCATGCATGTCCGCCTGTGATGAAAAACAGATTTGTTAGTCTTGAGATTAGAGATTTGCTCATGGCAAGCAACAACTATTTTGAGGGATAGCAAAGGGTAGCAACAACTATTTCGAGTATTAGCAAAGAGCTTGATTAGAGCAAATAGTAATAAATTCAAAAACATACAGATAGTGCTGCTTCACACAATAAATATCAATGCAGACCACTCATGTGGGAGACAGCCTCTAGTTCTATTTAATTTTTTTTAACTTGACGACACCATATCTATTTATACAGATAAATATATGGCTATTAACATCAAACAGATGATTCATGTTCATGTCATATACCTCCAACTATCAGATGCTGGGAGTAAAGGCTATCGAAGTATCCTGTTTCAGAATTATCCAGAGCCATCTGCCTAGCCACTGTCTATAAAGGTTGAGAACCCCTGGTCTAGAGGAGTCACAGAATGCTTGACCAGACCAATCTTTGGTTTGAGCCAGCAGGGCAATTCACATTCTTAATTAGCCAGGATGGTGTAGTGGTTTGGGACCTTAGACCTGGAAGATCCAGGTTCAAATCCCCGCTCAGCCACGAAGCTTCCTGGGTGACTTTGGGCCAGTCACTATCTCTCAGCCCCACCTACCTCACAGGGTTGTTGTGAGGACAAAAAGGAGGGAAGGAAATATGTACACCACTCTGAGCTCCTTGGAGGAAGGGCGGTATAAAAATGTGAAAAATAAAATAAATGCAGGAAAATCAGTGAAGCAACGGCTGTGTGATGATATTGTAAGTTGCTACTTGCTATAACACTATTAATTTTGTATTTAAATATGTTATAATAGTAGGCATGCTGGAATTTCTGTTTCGACGTGTGCCTAAAAGGAGCAGACAGCCACCTCCCCATTACTCATGATGATCTCTAGGTTCAGAGGACACCAGTCTCCCAACAGTGCCCTCAGCATGTTCAACAGAAATGACAATGGCAAAAGGAGAAGTTAATATCAGTTGGAAAAATCTTCTCCCATGGAAGTCCTCCAAAATCCAGTCTAACGTGAGGTAGCATTTTATTTAAATACCGCTTTAGTGATCATAAGTACGTACACTATAGGGACCTCTCGATTAACGCTGTTTTGATTTACAAGTTTTTGAAATAAGGCAATTTGCAAATACCGGAAATCTAATTTATGCTGGCAATTTTTGAAATAACGTGGAAATAACGTAGTTGCTAACATTCAACCCCATTAGATGTTGGCAGCTTCCTGTGGCGAAGGGAGTGGTCTCTAAACCCAGAAGATAAAAAATAAAGAAAATGTGTTCAGAGCTGCTGCTTTGTTTCCTTACCAGCATCTTTGTTTTCATCATTGCTTTCTCAGTCAACATTAGTAGCCACTCCTACTCCCAGTCTGTTTTGGAAGTTCCCAGTCCTCAAATCAAGTTGCAAAAGTCGCTGGCACCTCCCATTCAAGTCTCTATCCAGTCCACCTGAGCACCCTCCTGGGTCCACCTGAGCACCCTCCTGTGCTTTCTTTCTCCATAGTTCCACCCTCTGACATTTCCTCCCATGCTTTCTAGTTGGTTTCCTCGTTCCTTGGTGTGCCACTTGCAATGAACTTAGTGGAGGGGGCATTGGACGACGAGTTTGCGGTATGCTCCCTGGTGTGTGTTGTTGCCCCCCTGCCTTGTGCTGCAGTGCCTACACCATCTCGGGCAAACAGAATTTGCCTGCCATCAGCATGAATGCTCAATTTTAATTTATTTATTTATACATACCCCACCTTTCTCCCAGCAAGGGCACTCAAGCACTATTACTTTCCCTCAATTACTTTCCCTAACCTGTGCCATTTACATTGGTTCCTATGGGGAAAAACAAGTTTTAGTTTAGATCGAATCAGGAGTAATAACGGGATTAGTAGCCATGCTTAGAAGTGAACAAGCCTTTATTGTTAAAATTACATTAACACAACAACAATGGCTTCAAAGGTAGACGTTTCGTCTGATTTCTTTGGACTTTTTCAAGAAAGGGAGCAGAGAGGCTGTGTAGGTGTTAACTGAGCAAAGCCGTCGCTGTAACTAACATCAAAAGAAAGCTGCAGACTCGTGTCAGTTAGCCTTGGGTAACCCCGGCCAACTGTTCGTGTTAACATTCTATTAATTACAGCAGCTGCTTTGCTCAGTTAACACCTATGTAGCCTCTCTGCTCCCTTTTTTGAAAAAGTCCGAAGAAATCGGATGAAACGTCAACCTTTGAAGCCATTATTGTTTTAATGTAATTTTAACAATAAAGGCTTCTTCACTTCTAAGCATGGCTGCTAATCCCGTTATTACTCCTGATTCGATCTATGTAGGCTTACCAGATCTCCAACCGGGACAGAGTGCTAGACCTTTAGGAGAAGGAATGTGGACAGGTGTAGCTTGTTAAACCCTTAGAGCACAATCTTAGGCATGTCTACTCAGAAGCAAGCCCCATTGTGTTCAGTGGGACTTGCTTCTGAGTAGACATGCCTAGGATTGTGCTCTAGGATTGTGCTCTGAGGTTTAACAAGCTACACCTGTCCACATTCCTTCTCCTAAAGGTCTAGCACTCTGTCCCGGTTGGAGATCTGGTAAGCCTAGATCTATGTTATCGCTGGCCATGACAACTTTAAAAAAGTAAAGGTATCCCCTGACAATTAAGTCCAGTCGTGTCCGACTCTAGGGTGTGGTGCTCATCCCCATTTCAAAGCCGAAGAGCCAGCGTTGTCCGAAGACGCCTCCGTGGTCATGTGGCCGGCATGGCTCTCCTTGCCGCAGCGCGTAGCATACAGCTGGAACACGGAGCGCTGTTTACCTTCCCGCAAGCGGTACGTATTTATCTACTCACATTGACATGCTTTGGAACTGCTAGGTTGGCAGGAGCTGGCCAAGCAACGAGCGCTCACCCCGTCGCGGGAATCGAACTGCCGACAACTTTAATTCATACTTAAAGTTTTAATTTACATGTTTAATATACTGAGAACATAACCCCCTCACAAATCAAGAGGTGCCTGTATTTAAGATTGGTTTTAGTTAAATGTTTTAGATGTTCTTAGTATGTAATACATATGTTTTTGACTGTTCTGCCTAAGAACATAGGTCTGCACCAGCTGGGTTTTGCCGATATGCCCCAGGATATACTGGAAAGAGCTCTAGGTCTGAGTTTTATACTGGGAGTAAGTATTATCTTTAATAGATACAACATACCAGTAAGTCAAAAACTTCATTAACATCTTTTCCACGAATTTCAATTCCATTAATTTCCAATACTTCATCGCCTTCATGCAATAGCCCACTCTTCTCTGCAGCACCTCCCTTCACTATCCGACTAATAATGACCGAATCCATTTCGTTGCGTACTGTAGCACCCTGCATAATTGGAAAACAATTTAAAAATCAGAACTATAAACCAGACCATTTCTGAAGATGCACAATTCTCCACAGCTTCTAAATAATACTACCTTAGATTTCTATAGCTGGTACATTAGACAAAAATCTAACACCAAAACAAAAAACAACAAAAAAACAACAACAAGATGGCCCCTAAAACATACAGACTACATAGCCTGCCACCACGTAAGAGGTTTCATATTAAATACACACTAATATGTTTCCTATAATATGCAGGGATTGAATGCAAATAAAATGGTTAGTTATAAAGTTATCAAAATTAAAAGCCTTCAATAAAGGCTCAGGACCATGATTGACTTTATTTGTAATCCTTCAAACAGAAATTTGCAAGGGTTTGGTAAAGCAAATCTTGTACCAGATGACACTATAGGTACCAAAAATACCTATACACATATTAATTGATTTTGCTATGTTAGCCCAGCATTTTTTATAGCTCCTATGAGCAAGCAAGGATAATACAATATTTCATGGGGATAAAGGAATACTCTCATTGCCCCTTTAGGGACTACCTGTCCCTGACCAGATTTACACAGGGGAAGTTTTGATTTGTAGCTCACTCTCTTAGCCATTATACTACACTGGCTCTCAGATGAAGCAATAGGAAAAAATATATATGTGAAACTCATCTTTTTGGGGGGATCTTGTCTCAGTATACTCACCAATGGAATATCCCTAGCCTTTTCAATGCGAACTATTTTAACGGTCTCTCCTCCATACAGACCGACATTCTCATAAATCTTTTCATCCGTCACTGGCTCTGGTTGCATTTCCTGCTCAGCAACTTTATCATGAGCCAACAGCAGTGCCTGTTGTAAAACAAACAATGCCATTTATAGAAATAATAATAATAATGTTCACATATTAGAGTTGCGGCGCAATTCTATGCTCCCGGTAGGTTGATGTAGCACATGCTGCGCTGGCCTATGGTGTTGCAAACATGCCTTAAAGCACGTTGCGACACCTGAAGAGGATGGAGCACAGGCAAGAAGGCCTGCGCCGTCCCTTCGGTACTGTATCAGGATGACTGCACGCTGGAACAGGTAAGGTCTGCTACGAGTGGCACGGGAGCTGGAGAAGGGCAGAGATGGGGTGGAACAGGCCCAGGAGGGGGCGGGATCAGCGGCATTGGTGCATGCCAAATCCTATGCCCCATCCCAGGCATTTTCTGTCTGCATGAGGCTTCTCGGTTCTGTGTCAGCTATTAAGCTCGCGCAGATCTGAGTAGCCCCATTGCGTAGGCTGGGGCTTTACCCAGAGTAAGAGGACAATTGTCCCCTTACCCCAAGGAGACATCCAGCTTGCTCCTTCCCAGTGCTGGACAGAGCGTGGGCCACCCTGTCCCGCAGCTCTGTTGCTGGATAGGATTGTTAATTTGTTAAGTGGAACAGTATACATTTGAGTTAGAAAGTGCAAACTAATGAGCCAACTTGTAGGCTGTTGTTCAGGAAAGACATATCTCACTTATTTTCCTCTCTTGGTTCAAATGTGAACAGGTTTGCTTTTTTTGGAGGGGAGATATATAATCTAGAATCATGCTCATATGCAAAGGTGTTCTTTTACAAATCTAGGCTATTAAAATTAATGCAACAAAAAGCATTGATCTCGATTGCTGCCATTTAAATTTTAATTGCAGATTCTGCATGAAAGAGAACATGAGCCTGCTATGCATTTCTGATCCAAGCCAGGTCTATATCACAAACAAGTCATGCAGGCTATAACTCAAAGCAGCAACGATTACACAAAATTGTGCCTAGTTACAGTTTTGACACTTACATTACTGATTTATAATGCAGTTTGTCTCTTTAGTAAAGGGGATCACAGTAGCATAGACCACATCTAAAGTTCTGTCCAACATGCACCTATTTCTTTGAAACATGACCATGCAAATTTATAATACCAGCCAGGGAAAAATGTAAACATTTGATAGTTGTTTACAATACACACATTAAGGCAGCAATGGGGTTGTTTTACATGGCAAAAAACAAACAATTGTTCCTACCTGAATATGAGGGGCATTCAATAAAGAATTAAGTTCTAACCCATCTTTCTGATGACTTGGTTTCAAAACACATTGTACCTGAAAGATAGAACACTAAAATGTGATAATGCTAGGTTTCCCCCCAAAAAATCCTTCTAGCATCCGGTGTTCTGTAAGGATGCCTTTTCTACAACTAGTAGGGTCAGAAAATATTTTACAATGGCAGCTACTGGTTCCCAATCCAGTGTTCCACTACTCATGTTCCATTACTCCTGTTCTGCTATCTCTCCTTCCTAACCAGCAGGCTGCCATATGAAAGGGGGAGCTTAACAAGCCTCCCACACAAGTGAATTACCAGGTAGCTCCCTGCACTGGTTAGGATCACTGCCATGGTGTGCCCTACATCAGATGCCCATTTGATAATGAATTTCTCAACTTTCACAGTGAAGCTTCAACAACAGTTTATACATTTTGGATACTAGATATTTGTTTTGTTTCAGATTTCTTAACTGTCAACTATAAAGTTTCTTAACTCTCTTAGATAACTTGATATCTGCAGGCATTGAAACCAGTAGTGTCCTTCACTTCTCTAGTTTATTATTTAATATTATTTCTTCTCTAGTTTATTATTTAATTAACTAAAATACTAATCAAATCCATACATCTACAAGTTTTTTCTCCATAATTCAAATATGCTGACCATTAAGATTAAAGCCAAAACCATAAATTATAGCAATAGGCAGTCCAGGGCATCGTCTTATGATGGAGTAATACTATCTGGAGCCTCTGGGATCCGGCAGAACTCTGCTGTGCCAGCACTTCTGGAAGATGCGACATTACTGACATAATTTTAGGGATACAGGGGATTAGAGAGATATACTGGCTGCGTATGACACCAGCATATCTTTAGCAAAAGCACAGGGGCTGAAAATGGACAGTGTTGG
Organism: Plestiodon gilberti rubricaudatus; assembly: GCA_026170595.1. NCBI lineage: Eukaryota > Metazoa > Chordata > Lepidosauria > Squamata > Scincidae > Plestiodon > Plestiodon gilberti. The sequence continues at coordinate 256,438,552 of JANXHW010000001.1, read as the reverse complement.
GGGTTCAGGGGAAAAGCAAGCTGAGTCTGTACCCTAAACTCTCTCAGACCTTGCTCCTGGTCCCTATGCTGGCATAATATTAGGGCAACAAAAGAGGTGCAAGTTAAAAAAAACTCCCATTGTACTCAGAGTCAGAATACACTGTTTCCCTATCTCCTCCTGCTCTATCCACAAGACCACGATGAAGCATAATACTGTGACTAACACTACAGACAGTTGCAGCACATCCACACCAGCATGTAAACCTGTCAAGGAGCCCATTATTCAGCAGATGGGCTTGTGCAGCATGAAGGTCTGGGGAGCTGGCCTCATCATGCACACTAGAGGGAACTTGATGGAAACTACGGAGAACAGACATTCTCGGTTACACCACATAAGCCACCTGGCCTCAGAACACACATAGAAAGAACAGGTTCCTAGTGCTCGTCTTATTGGAACTCCTACAGGAATCGTACTTCAGGACTCTGAACACTCAACAGGCATGTCTATTCTTCCCAATTGAGGATGCAAGACCAACAAAGCACACAGAGGTAAGTAAGGAAATGGGGGGATGGACCATGACTTGAAGTATGCCTACTGCATATTGCTTCTCATGTTCCCATACTGCAGGATGTGTATTGGTTAACTGTATTGCTTAGCCTCCCTCCCTGACTAGTAGCTGTGTCTCTCACACAAAGCAGTACACAATAAATATGCACTGTACAGGAAAGGGGGGTGGGCGATTGTCATGCACCATATAGGCATATAAGTTCTCAGCTGGTGAATGTAAGGCACTTCACTTCAAATTGATACTGTTGGCTGATCTCTTTTACCTTGAAGGATCACAGCCTGACCACATGGAGCAGAATCCATGGCCACCAGTGGACAACTGCCTTCTGCTACCCTCCTTGCCCTGGCTCAATGTTGCCCTTTCAAAAGGCAAAGAGGACGCAGAAGAGAATAAGACAATGGGAAGAGGTTTTCTCTAGGTGTCCATTTTCCACTTCTCTTCCTGCCCTTCTTACTTTTTTAAAGGGGAGCAGTGAGCCGGGAAGGGCAGCTAATGGTGGGCACCAGAAGGAAGAACAGAATAAGGAGATGATGATAAGTGGGGCAGGAGTTTCAAGAGTGTTCTGGGGTGGTTGTGACTGATTGGGAGGCTGGCAGGAGAGACCAGGGGCTGTGAAGGGGTGATCTGGGGGATATTGGGGGCAGGCAGAACATTTGCATGCTGTGAGGTAGTTGGGTGGCATTAGTCCGTAGACTATGATCCCAGGTACCAGGGACGCTTGTGCCATGCCTGGATGCTCCTATAGATAAAATGGACATGCACATATATTTCATCATATTAACAAAACGTTTAAGAAAGTGCTCTGGGTGATGGCTAAGGGAGTAGGGAAGAGTTTCTTGTTTCATAATGCACTACCTACTAAATGCCTATGAAAATGGTACACACATCCTCAAGATCAGTGTTGGTTGCATTTCTGATAGCTAATTTCATCTTTTTATCAGATACTGATTGAAGCACTATAAGCAGAGTAAGCTTGATCAGCGACAATGGCAGGACATTAAAAACCTGTGCATACACTGCTCAACAGTACTGCTGCTTCCTAGTCCCTAAAAAGTTGTCAGTTCATGGTCTAGCACAGCGCTTCCCAAACTGTGGGCCATCACCCGATTTCTGCAGTTTGCAAGATAGCTGCTAATTGTCCTGCAAAGAGCTGAGCTCCTGCAGTTTGCAAGCTTGTGTAAATATAGGGAAATAAATGTTTGAGCATCTTTTTCTGGTGCATTTTTCCCTCAAGTTCATCAATGACAGATAGTGGGAGAAGATGAAGGCTGGATCACATAACTAAGCCCCTCAAACATTGAGGCATAATGGGTTGCCTCATTATGAGAAATGGATCAAGTTTTTTGTAAATAAAATATTACTTAATAGATACACAAATATTTCCTTCTAGGTCTTTTTTTCAAAGTCTCATAAAGCTAGGTAGGTCCTGATAGAGTGTCGTTTTAAAAAGTGGGTCCCAGTGCTAAAATGTTTGGTTAAAAAGTGCTTAATCTAGCATTCACAGATTAAGTCATCATGCCTAAAGTAAACTGAACACCACCACTTTTGGATGCATTTTTGGTTCCAGGTGTATTGGTTCACATTCTTGCCAATGAAAGTAAAAGGGAATTCTTAAGTACCTCTTCACCTGGAATAATTACCATATATTGCCTAAAGAGTGAAGAACTGTGTACTGAGCCCAGACACCATGATCCTATCCAAACATGGTAAGGAGGGATATCCATGTAGTAGGCCAGCCCATGCTTTTCATTAAGAACAATGTTGGAGTCATGAGAAGCACCTGAGCAGACATACTTGGAATAGACTGGAAGCAACAGAATAGATTTCTATTGAAATCTAGGTATTGTCCATTCACAAAGTAAAGAACTCCAATAGGATTTAACTTATGGGTAAATGTATTTAAGATCAGAGTACTGTACAAGATGCATTGGTTAAATAACTGAAAAAATTAGTTTAAGCATTAGGAAAGTTGGAAATTCCCACAAATCTCAAAATCTTAGAACAAAATTTATTTACAGGTTTAAAGCCATGGTCAAGTAAAAAAAGCAAATTAAGCTAAAAAAACCTTGACCATGGCTTTTAAACCCGTAAATAAATTTTGTTCTAAGTTGATTGTTGCCGGCTATGAAAACCTGAAATCTTAAGTCTCAAAATGTTTACTCATTCAAATTATTAATTTTGGAAAAATAGAGAATTAGAAGAAAACATTAATTTTGGTTCTAGCAAGACCAGTGTATCAGCTTCGTTTTAACCTCTTTGGTGATACATTTTTCTGTGTATTTACTTTTTGATTTTAACTCAGTCTAAGCAGTATTATGCCTGAGAAATGCTAAGCCCTTTGTTGCTAGGAAACAATGTAAAAAGATCTGTTAGCTGCTATAGGATCCAGAATGTTAATTAAAATCATGTTAACATATTACAGTAGAATTCTATGTAAGAAACCATCATGAATGTTGCGTCAAATGATCTTTGAGATTTAGCACACAAGAGTGTGCTAAAGCCTGGCTCTCATTTTTGTCAAGTTTAACTGGCTTTAAAATCAATTTAATTCAATTTGATGTTCAACAGCTATTTTTATAACAGGGACAGAGGGCACCACATTATTTTAGGGAGTTAATCTCCACATAAATTCCTTAAGCCTGCATGCTTTACTCAGGCTTCTAATTAAATTAAAGTTTCAGAAAAATAGATAAATCATATTTTCTTTACCTTGTTATTAAAATTACCTTTTTGTCCCTGACAGCTGGGGGAAAAATGCTTAGACTGGTAACTATCCAAAGCACTACTCAGAATTTAAAACTATAAAGCTAAATTGTTTTATTTCAAATTTGTAATCTCTGATCCATTAGTCAGGAAGAACTAAGATTGTGTTCCAGTAGGGTGTGTGCCCAGTATCTATGTTCTTACTGAAACATTACTTCTTAACAGCTGCCTCCATAAACTTCAATCTGCAAATTCTTAGTTGGAGCAGTTGAGCGATTCTTGAGAAATCAAGGGGGGGAAATGTACATGTACATTACTGGCAATTTCCCTTAAAGAGGTTTGCGCGACAGTACAATCTCACTCCCAGTTCTTGATCTTCTTTAATTCCATGTGAAAATAGCTAGTAAAGGAAGAGACAGGAGCAAGACCAATCCCATACATTTTGGTGCCTCAGACAAAGGACAAGATGTCATTTCCCAACCAGCAACAGGTTAGTGGGGCCAGGGGTGATCCTTTTCTAACTCCTTAACTATTCAGGACTTCAACTTATTTCATTTTCATCTCACCCTTTCTCCAAGAGTGGTTTACAAGACTCTGCCCCTCCTTTTATCCTTGCAACAAACTTCTGAGACAGGTTCTACTGAAGCTGGTGATCAATGTTGCCTTCATGGCTGATTGGGGATTTGAACCCAGGTCTCCCTGGCCTAAGTCTAAAATTCCTATGGGAACTCAGAACTTTGGATCACCACCACTTGATTTTTTAGAACTAGACCAAACACAGAAAAGCAATGGCTTTCGGATTACTCCCCTTTAACCTGTTGCAATAACCTCAACATTTCCTTACCTGTAAATTTTAACGAGGACATTTGCTGCACCCTGTAACCTGTACTGAGATGATTGGCCTGTGTTGGTAGAACTTTGCATAAATTACTACAGTGCTGGTCAGAGATTGTGACATCAAACCAGAAAACCCAGCATGGTGTAGTAGTTGGGAGCGTTGGTCTAGAATCAGGGAGATTCAAGTTCAAATCTCTCATCTGCTGTGAAGCTCACTGGATGACATTGGGTCAATTACTATCTCTCAGCATAACCTACCTCACAGGATTGTTGTGAGGATAAGAATCGTATGCCTTTTACAATACCATGAGCAAAATTTAACACAAAGATAATAGGACACACTACATGTAAAAGTCAATGTTGAACCATTTCTAAAAAACCCAGCAAAAAATAAAAATCCAGCACTATTATTTTAACATAAACCCCATTTTCAGAAAAGCAACTAAGAACAGACCTGAGGCTTGCTTGATTTCAGCAGGGCTTGAGGATTTGTAGCTGAACCAAGAAAGCAACCTGGTTCATACTAATATTTATCTAAGAGATTTATAATATAAACCCTTTTCTTAACACTCTGTGGAGATGTTAGCAAATATTACATGTGGCATTTAAGGCTCAAACACACACTATGCTGCCAATAAATTAACACAACATTATGCTTCTCTCTCTCTCCCCCTCTTTCAAATAAAAAAGATAGTGGTTTCCCTAGCTACCTTAGTTCCTTGGCTGTATGGGTGAGTGATTTCATAAATGGTATGGGGAGAGACAGAGCAATATATTTATTTTTTAAAAAGTTTATTCTGTTCCCTCCTTATGGGTTGGCATGTTGTCCGATCCTCTGCATTTTACCCAGGAGTAAGTTCTACTGAGTCCAATGGGCTTACTCTCAAGTAAGAAAACCTAGGATCATAACCTTGTTTTTTTAAAAAATGTGTAGGGAAGATGACAGAAGGGAGTTTGCAGGGAACAGATAAGAGGTGAGACTGGCATGAAGAGAGTCCAGTGAACTAGGGTGGGCTAACACAGGAGTGGACACTGAAGGCAATGTGCCTATCCCCCTGTGACTGACTGGTGTGCGCGCACACACACGCGCACACAGCTGCCCCCTTCACCAACATGACCTGCTGTTGTCCTCTTGGTGTTGTCTTGCAGCTGCCGGGCTGTGCCCCATTGGGCAGCACATGCTCAAATTTAAGCAGGGAAGGAGCTTACAGTACTTTTGTTTTGTTTTCATTGTACACAGGTTCTCTCTCACTGCAACCACTCTAGTCTTCCTCAGAGCTGCCCTGGAGCCTGCCAGTTTCTCTTGGGTAGCCAGGAAGCTGCTTTCTACACAAATGTGCTCAGGCTCATTAGACTGAGGGATATGCACTCAGAGCAGCACAGGCCAAGGTGTCCACTCCCAGCAGCAGTTCATGGGCCGAGTCTCTCCCTCTTTGCCTGGAGAAGGATAATCAGGAGTTGCTGCGCCTAGAGTCAGGGTCTCAGAAAGTGGGGGAGGGAGAGAGAAGAGAAGAGACACACAAGCAGTCTCAAAGAGGAGGCAGTAGCGGCAGCAACACTAACAGCACCAGGCAGTGGCACATGGGCACTGAGCCACTGGCTGGCATGATGTTAACCAGCTGCTGTAGGCATGAGCCGATCTGGAGGGGAGGTGGGAGACACTGCTCCCTTTAAGCTGCATGACTGTGCAGCTCAAACTCACTGATGATGCCCAGCTCTGAGCAGCTTGGACCTCGGTGTGCCTGGAAGTTCAGCAATGAGTGTGTCTAGAAATCCACAAGAGCCACCATGCAGCAAGCAAAGGGGTCTGTGCAGCGAGACAGACCTCAATGGTAATACTGGTGGGAGACCCAACAGTCAAGCTGAGCCACCAAGGAAGGAGGGAGGAAGAATCTGTTTGCTGAGGTAAAATGCCAAGGGTCTTGCACCAACCTGTCTTGCGCCAACCTGACTGTCTACAATGGAAGAGAAAGAGAACTCTGAGATGAATGCATCTCACCAGTGGGTGATGGTCATCTAGGGAGAAGGAGGGAAACACCAAGAGCCACATCCGCCCAGCTGAGACACAGCAACACAGCAGTGAGCAATGACAGTGTCATACATATGCAGAGCTGCCAGAACAGCATGCATGTGTGGGCGGGGTGGGAAAGCACCACAGAATTACAGCTGCTGCTGAGGAGCTGCTAGCCTGGACCTGGAAGGAAAATGGCAAGGTGCAGCTGTACTGTGGTGGCAGATTGTGTTGCCTCAAAGCAAGTGCTTCACCTTGCTTCCTTGAAAAGCCAGACCAGGATAGGAGTAATGACTGTCAGGTCAGAGGACCTTCCAAAAGACAATGGTTGCATTTTGTTCATTTTACTAGATATCCTTTTAGTCTGATGGCTTCTCTCTCATCTTTCAGTATAAGACTGTTAAGAACCTTATCTCTGCAGAAGTTCTTAAAGGCTAACAAGATGTTTGCTCTTAAGGCAAGTCACACTAAGAACTTTATTTACAATATTATATATCTAAATAAGCAAGAGCAAGAAAACAAATTTAGGTTATATGTATATTTTGTTTTTCCCCTACCCATTTTATTTTAAAGGCATTTTAATGACTGGAATAAGATGACAACTACTGTAGTAGTTTATTACTAAGTTGAATGTACATAACACAATACATACCTCTTGTGCAAGCTCTTGTGCATTGGAGATAAGAGGATATGGAGGACTGGCTTTGTTCATATGCACTGTAACAGCATTGTGTATCTTAAATGCATTTTGGAAGTCAGTGTTTTGGACAAGCTGTAAAATTAGAGCAATTTCCTCTTGGCTTTGGGGATCTACCAAAGTGTGCTGAACATGCTTAAGAGAAGACAGCAGCTCATCAACTTCTGAAAAGGAAACAGATGTGCTTTATTCAGTCTGGATGTACTAGGGAGATAAAAATCAGTATGTTGAGAAAAAGCAACAGCAGCAATTAACACAGAATCATTTATTATATCTTGCATTAATAAAAGTCTCATGCTGACAAACCATGACATAAAATAAGCAGCACAGAAATAAGCAAGGCTTCACAAAAACTAAAAGCAAAAATTCCTTAAGTTTTGCTAGTGTAAAATCAGCTGATAAACTTCAGTTATCAAATGACACAGAATTGCTCAACATACAAGTATTTGTGGCTAATTTGTGCAGTGCCATCAATGAGCATTGCACTTTAGAGTAGAAGAGAAAGTAGAAGAGAAAGCACAAGGGAGACAACAAAGGTGGGGGGGGGAGGAGTGAGAGAGATTCACACACCACATAAGGGGCAGCAAAGGAGAAGGGGTGAAGCATTTTGAGGGAACAGGAGACCTTTGGACAACTGAAGGTGATGGAGTTGGAGAAGCAAAGAATTGTTCTATACATTTACACTACAGGGGCCTCCTGCAATCCGCGGATTCACTTATCCGTGGATGCCCCCCTGCGCAACCCCCCTGTATTTTTCACGCAGCAATGTTCCTTCCTTCACAGCACTTCCTGTTAACCTTGCAGAGCCTATCTAGCACTTAGTCTTGCTCTACTTGCCTGCAATAAGCAGCAGAAGGCTGCTTATCATGTTTGTTGAAGGAAGAAAGGAATGTTGCTGCGCAAAAAGTAAGAGCCTGAGTGGTTGCGTGCGCGCTTGAGTGTGCGTGTGAGACCCCCCCCCTCAGAAAACCATGAAAGGGGCATTTGCCCCTATCCGTGGTTTTCATGTATCCGCGTGGGGGGGGGGTGCTGGAACGTAGCCCCCGCAGATACGGGGCCCCTACTGTATATTACTTCAAGCCAAGCCAACTATACACATCTTCAGTACATTCCAAAATTTGCACTGTAAGAGAAATAGTGTATTTGCCTTGTATCTTTTATTGGCCAAGTTCAGGTATCAAATTCTCAGTTCAAACAATCGGCACGATAGTTTCCTCCTCTGCCCCACTTCCAGCTTCATAGAAGATTTTCTTGTCTTAAATCATAGTTTGCCATGACATCCAAACTGGGAAACTGGCTTCCGTGCTCTTTAAAAACCAAGATTGCAAAACTGGCTCATACTATAGTCTGCTGGTCAGTACTGAGCACTCAAACCACAGACTCCTGGTTTCGATGTCATGGCAAACTATGATTTAAAACAGGAAATTCTTCTATGAAGCTGGTTGTGCAAGGTGAAGAAATAGTGCATGTAGCTTATTCCCAAACAAACCACGGTTTGTTGAACCAGGAATGTGATGAACTAGAAGCCACTGCTTCTACTGCCAATCTAGTTCAAACTTTTAATACCCAAATCTCCTCCTAAGCTCATGCCATCTTCTTGGGCTTCCTAACCCAGCACTTGTTACACAGATAGATGTGCAGACAGTCTAGTGTTGTGTGCCAGGATCCAAGGACTGGGTGATAATATCCACACTGGCATTAGAGGAATACTGTAGTTCCCTTTCTAAAGCTCTGCACAACCACCACAAAGCAGCAGGCTTTTTTTTCTGAACTCCCTTCTTCCCAAATCACATTTGGGATGATAGAGCAGTAAGGGTGAGGAATAAGGGTGATTCAGTATAGATCACTATGAGTCCACTACCAGGGAGCATTCAGTTTACAGCACTGATGACTAGCGGAGAAGAAAGGCAATACAGAACCCACCTCTGAACCCTATCCCTCCCTGAAACTTTGTCACACACATACGACTCCGGTTCCTCACAGAATCCATCCCACAATATAGGAACCACTGCTCTATACCCAATTGCTCTTTGCAATCTCATTTTTGATTAATCTAATGACATTGAACATAAAAGCTCTCAACACTGACATATTATATTCAGAAGACTATACAAAAAAAATTATGCACTAGTGTCAGCACTACTGAGGTAAAGTCACAACTATCTTTTCTGGCTAAAAGCCAAATAATTTAATTAGGAAGAGCAACAGGGATGAAGCAGAAAATGCTCTATCATACAAACATAGAACATTGGATTTCCATCAAAATAAAGGATTTTTATTTCACTTCATTACTGTTGCACTTTTGAAAGCCTTAACGTTTTAGGAGCTTAAATAGTAACATCTAGAATTAATTGATACACATCACAAGATACATATCTTGTCTAAAACATTTACTGAAAGTCAATAGCAGAATAAGTAGCAACAGGACTTGTTTTGTGAGTGAAAATGTTTTATCAATGTCAATATGTATGCCATCAACATACAATGCAATCATTTTATCACAATTGTGTAAATATATCTGTCCTGTAATGTATTAGAAAATCCTTAATAGGTAAATTAATCTAGATGACTTAGCAAACTGCCTCTTTTGTACAGCCTTCACCTACCAACAAAACTTCTGTACTGCACTCCTTGCCCCCTTGCATTCGCTGTCTCTCAGATTCTACAGAGATGAGATGTAACTGCAGCTCAAAGATCCAAGTAACTTATCCTACTTATCAGAATTACACTGTTACAGGGAAAGCAACAGTCTGTAGTACTGCACATGGTGTTCTATTAAGAACAGGCTGGAAGATACTAATGGTGCATTTCCTGTACTCTCCCTTGCCCAAATTTGAACAGCTAGAGGGGCTTGGGAAAGACTGCAAGAGCAGCAATTGTCGAAAGAGCAAAAATATTGCAACTGGTCAGGTATATTAAAGGGGAATCTATTTCTGCTTCATAAATACTTCAAAATTCAAAATCCACTTATAAATAAAATTACATGTTTCATTTTAATGTCAAATTTGATACTTTTGTCTTTTATACACTATACAAAATGAGGAGAGAGCTTCCATTTTCCTGACTAAATCAATTCATCATGATTCATGCATTACCTTTTACCCACCCCCAAAGCTAATAACTCAGGAACACAGGTTGGGATATAATTTAAAGTACCAAGTGCAGAATCAGGGTCTCTCCAAAGAAGCACCCCATGAAGCACAACTGACTGCTAATGGAAGGAAAAACGAACCTTTCCTCTGTGTGTGCATGTATGCACAGTCCAGGCACAGTCTTTTTTTTTTTAAATCAGGGAGTTTACTCACAATAAATAAAGGCTTCTTCTCAGTACTGTAGCTCTGTCTGATGTTAAAGACCATTTCTTCAACCAATACTCCTTTAGTTTTCTATTACAGAAATCAGTGGCAGGTTTTTTCCCCCACAGCTTCAGCAGCAACAGAAGATATTAAATGTCTGTATCCATCCAAAGGATAACAGTGAATAAAAAGATATGCCACTGTAGGGGAGGATTCTTTTCCAGTATGACAGGAAAGCAGCTTTGAAGGAGGGAAAGGAAGGTGTCATTGGGTCACATTAAATAAATGTCACACAGGACAGTTCTGAAAAACAGGGGAACCAACACACACACATTCTTATTTTGTAACAGGTGACAGACCAAGGCAATGCTTGGCATGATTTGAACATATACATATGCATTGAAGAAAAAATGGGGGAAAAGAAAGCTGCAGTTCCTTGCCACAACAGATTCAACGTAAAGTCCACTTGCACCTTGAAAACAAAGCACAGACAGTTTGCGAGATAGAAATAAGGGTGCTGTGTGTGAATGGGCATTTAGGATGATGATTCATTCAAAAATTATTTGAGAGCAAGTTACATTTAATTTGCAAAAATAGTTTTACATAAGCATGGAAATTTTCTCTATGATTGTTCCTCAAGTGTGGATGCCCATGAACGAGTATTGACTGACCATTTATCTTCTCCTTGGTATATTACACACATTCCTCAGTAACTAATGCAGGAAAAATGCTACAATGCATGACATTTAAGAAATTCTACTGCACTGCAAATATGCTGATACTGGAGACTGAAAAACAGCCAAAAAGAGTACAGACATATTCAAATAATAATGGCTGGATTCTAGCCCATATTGGTCTTGCGTAACCTGACTAATGAAGTTTGATTATAAAGAACAAAAACATTCATTCCCACAACATATGTAATAGGAGACAGTTTGAGAATTCAATATTATACAGTACATGGTCTCTGGTCTCTCATATACATGGTATATAGACCAAGACATTTTCAGACATAATGCTCCAAAATCCACATCAGCCTACCAAGTGGATGTGACAATTTCTTAGCTGTAATAGCAGCTGTAATAGCAGCTATGTTGGTTATTATGCTCCAAGGCTGTAATTCTATATACACACTTTTGAAGGATGATCCATTGAACACAGTGAAATTTATTCCTGAACACACTGGGCTGGGCTATAACTCCTTGCTAAAAGTATAGTTATCTACTGGCATCACATCCCAAATCTTTTGCTTCTGTTTATTAATGTGAAAATTCTTACAAAACAGATAGGTTTTGAAAACTTTTGACCTCCTGCACATTACAGACACCTAGCTGCTGACCAACACCACCAACTGTGTTGACAAAAGACAAGCTGAGGGAGGAGTTCTGTAAAGATTCCTTGACTACCCTTCTAAGATCCTATGATTTGTTGGAGACCTGGGATGCCACTAGTGTAGTAGCTCCCTTATAGTGTAGTAGCTCCCTTAGGACTAGTTATAAAGACCCATAATAAAAAAACAAACTGAAATATACTCAGAAATAGCATCAAAGTCATCCAGAACTACTATTCATACACACCAAGTCTTGCAATTTCAGAGGTAACTCCGACCTTGTTCTGGTTTTCAGGATAGCCATAGGACTCTCCCCCACAAAAAACTAGAATTCATATTGTAGGTTACAATTTGGAACTTATGCACTAACCTGGAAAAGGCCGCTTTAGTATGAGGGGAGAAATATTATTGCTAATATTTATACCTCTTTCCTTCTAGAGATGTTAAGTGAGTAAGGACTAGTTATTTTCAGCTTCAGAAGACTGAAGCAAGAGAATTCCAAACCTCTGGGGCTTTCTTTCACCGACCTGGCAGACCCGTATCAAGCAGGTTGACAGAAGGCTAATGCACAAGCATGGCTAAAACCAGTCCCAACATCTCTTGCAGTAATTTTAGTGGCTGATGATCACATGGAGAAGGTTTCAAGTAGTCTCTCTCTCGGGATATGAGAGAGAGAATGACTGAACACTGAGAGAACACTAATGCAGTCCTAAATACACAAAAAACTAATTGTAGCATTTTCCCTTGAAGCTCTACGATGGTACTGCTGTACAGGAAGAATGTTTGAAAAGTGAGGCTTGTGGAAATAGTTTTAAAAGGTAAAGGTGACCCCTGACAATTAAGTCCAGTCGTGTCCGACTCTAGGGTGTGGTGCTCATCTCCATTTCAAAGCCGAAGAGCCAGCGTTGTCCGAAGACGCCTCCGTGGTCATGTGGCCGGCATGACTCTCCTTGCCGCAGCGCGTAGCATGCAGCTGGAACACGGAGCGCTGTTTACCTTCCCGCAAACGGTACCTATTTATCTACTCGCATTGACATGCTTTGGAACTGCTAGGTCGGCAGGAGCTGGCCAAGCAACGAGCGCTCACCCCGTCTCAGGAATCGAACTGCCGACCTTTCGATCGACAGCTTATGGTTCAGCGGTTTAACCCGCTGCGCCACCCGCTGGGAAGAAACAAACTTTGGCTACATAAACCACAACATGAAAAAGAAAAATTCAACTTATGACAGAAGCATGTTTCTCAAGCCATTTCTTTGCTACTGTTTCCCACCCCAGTATCACACTTACAACTGACTGACTGTTCATCATATTTTTAAAGATAAAATACAACCAAAATTTTAAGGCAACAGAAGTCAGCAATTCATAACATCAATGAAGTATGACAGACTACGCTGAAACAGCTGAAATACAATAGCTAGCAAATTATGTTACTAGACGGAAGTGAATGGGCAGATAACTATACAGGATGTAATCATCCCCCCCCCCCCACGGTCCAACATTGATAACTTAAGTTTCTTACCAAGACCACAGTCTGGCTCAGTTCAAACAACCAAACCATGGTTAAGGAAGTTTAGCCGGCAAACTTGAAACAGAAACGATTGTTTATCCTACACTACAGTGTGGCATGGTCTGAATTGACAAACCATAGTTACAGCCATATTCTACCTGTGGAGACCACTGCACCTGGAGCAGACAGAAAATGAAAGCTGCCAAGTAATTCTAAGCCACAAGTTGGGTTCTAAACTACAAGTAGCACAACCTATGGTTTGGCATAATGTATGACTTGAATCACCAACTAACATTTCCATCTGAGACAGTTGCCACTGGAAATACTGATATTAATCACTTCTATCGCATCTTCAAGTGTCATAATTGCCTTACAAATACTTCTCAATTATCCCAATCATGTTAGAACATCCTCCCACATACTAACAAGATGTAATCAGTGGGAATTTGTAAGGGAATATGGCCTAAACCCTCAGGAAACACATTCCTTGTGTGTCCAGACAGGTGTTTCATTGATTATTGCATGGCTTTGTATAGTGGATGTAGGCATGGTGATTATTGCTCATAGTATGAATTCCCTCCCAAGCATGAATGTTTATCTTGGTTTCTTTCTCCTTGACCTCTCAGTGTATTGCGTTTGTATTATTTCTTAGCAAATGAAAGACATTTTTGGAGCATCTCAGTTCTCTGTTGCTCACTCATTAGCATGGGTCTCACATTCAATGTTTTGTGTCATCTGGTTGAGGAGGGAGAACAACAGCACAGTGACAGCAACAGAGTCAACAGCAACAACTGCACAGTGGATGGATCCTGCATTAACCTGGTGAGGGAGCCCCAACCCCCACTGAATTACATTGGAGGTGGGCAAATCTATGAAGGTGGATGAGGGCACACCACCCTGCTCACTACAGCCCTGGTGAGAGTAGGGGTGGGGTAAGCAGAGAAGGAGGGCTTTGCCTCCTTATATTATATTCTGTGATTTGACAGGCGAGAACTGTACCAAGGTTGATAGCGTATTGGAAGCTGTGCTGTGGGCTGTTGTGATTGGAGCAGGGATCAGGAGTGTCAGGTTTTTAGTTTTTTCTCCCTCCACCCCCCACTGGTACTATGTGTTTTGGGGAACTAGGGGGCAGTGCCACAATTCAAAAGGTGACTGGCAAAGGGAGATTTAGTAGTGGAGGTTGGTCAGGCTGTTACAGGAGGAGGGTTGGTCAAAGGCAGGCCATCCCTCTTTCTAGCCCTTCCTCCTTCCTTTGTGCCAGTATCAGCTGTCCTGTAGGCCTGAAGCTGCTCTTGTCAAATGTCATGCCTGTGAATAATAAGACTAGCCTGATCCAGGATTTAATCCTGGAGGAAGGCACTGACATGGCTTGGATCACAGAGACCTGGTTGGATGAGTTGGTGGGGAAGAGTTAATCACACCCAGCTGCGTCCACTAGGTTTCTGTGTGCTGCAGCAGGGTTGGGGAGGTGGTGTCACACTGGTGTATTGCTAGGTGACCCTGTCCAGCAGTGTCCTTACTAGGTGACCCTGTCCAGCAGTGTATGGGAGTCGAGTGCCCAAGCGCGATGCTGAATGGGTGAGACAGGACAGGGATTCTGTTAGCGTACCGTCTTGCTGCATGGCAGACTCTCCGTCTGAGCAGGCTGGGGTGATCTTGGTAGTGGCATGGGAATGACCCGGCTGATTATGCTGGGAGAGTTCAATGAATATGCTGAGTCTGCCAAAGTAGGTCCAGATCAGGGTTTCATGGCTACTATGACAATCATGAGCCCGTCTTGGCGAATTATAGTCCTGACACATGTGGCTAGACACACATTGGACTTGATTTTTACTGCTGGGCAAAGGAAGGATGATCTGAAAGTGGAGGAGATTAAAGGTACTCCTTTGTCATGGACATCTGGTAGGTTATAGACTGAGGGTGATGCCTAACCTCTGCAAGGGGACCTAATGGTATGGTCCACTCCCAAAGACTGATTATTTCCAGATAGTTTCCTGAGAGCTTTGGGAGGATTTTCCTGCTAGCAGGGCCAGCAATTCACCCATTGACCTCTGGAATAGGGAAATGCTTAGAGAGGTGGATCAAATTGCTCCTATGTGACCTTGGCTGGGTTGTAGAGTCCAGTCATATGCTGAAGAGTTTCGGACGATGAAATGGCTTGGCAGATGTCTAGAGCAACAATGGTGGAAGACGCATGACAAATCTGACTGAACATGGGCTAGAGCACAACCTAGTGCCTACTCCATGGTGGAGAAGGCAGTGAAGATTTTTTTTTCTTTGCCAGCATCACAACTGCAGAATGCTGTCCAGCGGAGCCGTTCCACATTGTGCAGGGCCTGTTATATTTAACACCTCAAGAAAATCAGTGAGATTCTTCTAATCCTGTATGTCCCTTATGATGGGGCCTTATGATAGAGTCTTTTTTAAAAAATGGCTATAATCTACAGTTATGATTTCAATTTACTGAACTGTAAGCTAGTAGAGCAGTCAAAAAGTTTAATTCCTTGCTGCTTCAATGCCTCTACTTTCATGACTCACAGTCCTCTACCTTGCAAAAAAATTCCTGTCTCCCCCCCCCATCCTGACATCTAAGCCTTGTGTGAAAGTTTTCTAGTTCTCTCTTATCAGCACATCCTTTCCTCAGCCACCTGTCTCTTCTGCTAACCTAATTCTTCCCCACAAGTTTCACCAGCACCTATTCTGGTCTCTTTCAACTACTCTCTGCCCCTGGATTCAGTGTTCATTAACTTCCCTCGTTCTCCGATTCACCAATCCTGCCTAACCTACACACCTACCCAAAGTGAACAACTGCCACATAACAAGCACCCATGAGGATCAGCACTAAGCACCAATATATACATTTCATGTTCTTAAGACATTTTGAATATACCGTAAATGGGAATTAGGAAGCTTGTATTACAAGTATCTGATTGTTTTGAACTGTCAACATAAATATTAATACTATTTTCAGATCACAACAACTATAGTACTTCAAATGCAAGTAATTAAGATAGTCCATACAAGTTATAAAAGAACACAAATATCACAACAGCAGGAAACAAAAACATCAGCAAAAGCAAATTAGAATAGGCAGCACACAAAATTAAGAATGGCTGGGTTCAGCAAGAAATATGACAGCTGAAATCTCCAGCAAAAAGCCACAAGTGGGGCCACATGTTAAGTGGCAGGGAATTCCAAAAGGTGGAGGCCACCACTGAAAGTCCATCTCACACATCACCACCAGCCTAGCCTTTAGAAGGCTGCAGGATATGCAGGATAGTTCCTCTTCCAGATCTTGATGAATAACTTATATGGAGGAAGGTGGTCCCATCAGGTATTCTGACCCTAAGTTGTAAAGGGTTTTAAAGATAATAACCAGCACCTTGAATTGTGCATGGAAAAACTGGTAATCAATGCAGCTGAAACAAAGGTGAGATATGATCATTTAGCCTCACCTTGGTCATAATCTGGGCAGTTGCATTTTGTACCAGTTGAAGCTTCTGAAGGGTCTTCAAGAACAGCCCCATGAAGCGTTACAGTAATCCAAATGTAAGGTGACTAAGGCATGAGTCACTGTGGCCAGGTCCATCTTGGACAGAAATGGATGCAATAGGCATACCAGCTGAAGCTGGGCAAAGACACACTCGATCGCACCTGCTACATATGATCATCCAGAAAGCAAGGTCAAGTCCAGGAATATCCTCAAATTGCAAACCTCCTCCTTCAAGGTGTGTGCAATCAGGGATCCCTCTAATCTTCACCCCTGAGTGCACGGAGCCCTACCATGGCTGATACCACCATCTGGAACCTACCCCTCAGGAAAGATCACAACCACCACAATGCAGTGCCCACCAGTCCCATCCCAGTAAGTTGGTCCAAAAAGATATGCTGCCAAGAGGTCCAGCAGAACTTACAGCAGGGGTGCACAACATACGGCCCGCCTGACGATTTCCCGTGGCCCGCGAAGAAATCGGGGATCCCAGAGAGCGGGCGCTCTGTGATCCCCAAGTTCTTCGCAGGCCACGGGAAATCCTCCGTGCCCGTTCTTTAATGGCAGACGCGGCTCATTCGGCTCCTGGCCGAACGCCAGGAGACTCCAGGCGGCGCTTTGATCGCCGCCAATCAGCTGAGTCTCCTGGCGTTCAGCCAAGAGCCGAATCAGCATGCGCCTCCCTCTGAGCACCGTCCGCGGCAGAGTCCAAGAGCGAAGTGGGAAGCGGGACTGCCGCCCGCCACGGCTGCCTGAAGCCGAAGAACGTCTGGACAATGCAGCGTTCCATAGCCGTTGCTGCTTCGCACACAAACAACTCCCCGGTTTGGAGCGCAAACTGCTTTTGAAACGGCCTTGCTGTTTTTGTCCAAGAGAGGCTTAACGACGTACTGCACCTAATAAGTTCCGATGGGAAACTAGTTCCTGTAGGAAGGGACCGGGCAACCCTGGTAGGCTCCCAAACGACTCCTCCTCCTCTCCTCCCGTCGCTAAAGCTACACAAGCTCCGCGGAACCAAAATGCGAGGAGCCGCGCTGGGAGGGGACGCCGAAGTGGGAGCAGAGCCAAAGGAGACATGATGGGTACTACTAAGGACGTGACCTGCAGGTCAGAGCCGGACATTGGCCACTTGGGCTGAGCCCTCTAACCTTTCCCCTTTCACTCTCTGCATTACGGCGCTTGGACACGCTCCGCCCCCGGGGGGGTAGAAAGGCGCTCGTGCTCCCTCCCCCGCCGGCCCGTTAACCACCAACCTCTTCTCCCTCTCCCTTCTCACGTATCCAACCTATAGAAAGGGAGGGAGGAAGGAAGGAGAGGTAGGACGGAGCAACCAGAGTCGCTTCTGGCTCCTTGCCTCCAAGGCAGTTAAGAGGCAGTTTCCTCATATAGTTTTTACGGTGCAGCTTTTCACACTGAGACACTGGGAGAAAATGATTCAAAAGGGAGGTGATCCAGCCTGGTAAGAAGCCAGAAAGGTAATTTCTATCAAGCACTTGCTTGTTTGGCCAGAACTTGCTATTCACTTGCTTGTGCTGCCATTTTGGGGGTGTTCTTGGGTCTTCACATGGCCCCAATTATAAATTTTATCTGCCCAGGAATAAGAAGCTTTGCAGAGCCATGTGTCATAAAATTCCCAAAAATATTTTTTTCCTTTAAAAACTGGTTTAAAACCAGAAACAAGTTTAAACATACATGTTTTAAAAAACAAGATTATAAATATCTTTATTTATTTATTAAAATGTTGCTTTTCGGGATATTTTCAGGCCCATGGACATGCCCCTGTGATGTCACTTCCTGAGGAAGTGACATCACGGTTCCTGGACACGCCCCCTGTGATGTCACTTCCTGAGGAAGTGACATCACGGTTTCTTGACACGCCCCCCCGTGCAGCCCCGGAGATGTTTGGCCTATTCATTTTGGCCCCCACCTACTTCCAAGTTGTGCATCCCTGACTTACAGGGACAGTTCCCTGTCCACTTCCCGGCATAGATTATCCACAATATGACCACAGCTGATTCCGCTCCAAAACCAGGCCAGAAGTCAAACTAAAAAAGTATTACGGTACTACATCCTCCATTAAAGAAGCATGAATTGCATTCCCTGCCCTCTTGGCCAGTTGACCTCTGAAAACTTTTATTAGTTAGGTTGGGCAAGGTGGATAATCTCACACTTCCAAGGATCCTGTCCACACCCTCAAGCTGAACAAACTGAAAAGAATTTATAACAATAAGACAAGCAGGTGCTCAAGGCATCTGTCCTGCAACTGCTAATGTGGAGTACAAATCATGGCAGATGTAAGCAATTTTATCTGCCCCAGGGCAGATAGCATGGGCTTAGCAAGGTCATTGAAACCCCCAGAATCAACATCTCTTTTCATTTTCAAGCTATACTTACCTAGGATTTTCACTGCACAATGTGGACTCTCCAGAATAACTCCTTCTCCTGTGTCAAATATGGGGTTGTCTATTCCAGTTTTGGGAGGAATTTGAGCTAGCTTCTTCAGTCGCATGGAAGAATTAAGGTCTAGTTCCTGTTTCTTCCCTTCCTCTTCACGTCTTCGTCTCAGGTCCTCTTGCTGCTGTCGAATCCGCTCGAGTTGAGCACTCCGCCGTAGTGGCATCATCCTGGTGCCCAGGTCACCAGGGCAATCAACAGCCATTTCTCTGTGCTTCTGAGGCTCCTCAAGAGGTGCAAGGTCCACATTTTTTGGTTCATTGTCAGAATCTTCTGTTACATGACCATTCATATGAGAAGTTGTCATTGTTGTATACAACGGACCGTACCACTTGTCAGACATAAATGTTATTATAAGGCCTATTTCCTGGATGATACCATTTAAAATCCATTATAATGTCAAACAATTCTTCTTATGTGTTACCAGGCCATGATGAAAATGGTCAGCAAGAAAATCTATGAGAAAATATAAACACAGAAACCAGAGTTAGATTTTCCACATTAATTCTTTAACCTGATGGTACCTCTATACTCAGTTCCTATCAGTAAATTCAGGAGGAATACTTACATACATTATTCCATCTCTGAGGTACAAAAGTTGACTCATGTCTAGCAGGGCAAACTAAAAAAGTTCAAATCCATATAGCAGAACAAAATTATGCTAGCAAAGGGGAAGGCTCTAACCCTAATGGGTTATCTGTATAATCATGCAGAATTGAGAACGTTGAGGGCTACAGCAGGTAATGTGCATACACACACAGCACTCACCTATACTTGAACAAGCTCAATGAAGATGATTTAATAATAGTAACTAAAATTCGCCTAAGGATTTATTTCATATAGGAAAATCTCTTGCAGTGATATAAGGACAGTAAAATGTTCTAACAGTGAACCCTGAGCAGTTATCGTCCCAAGTCTTCTCTGAAAGTTCTCTTTCATTTTAGCTACTCCATTGCAAATCGACGCTTCTGTAGCTTGCTTCCATTTACCAATTCCTGACCTCTCATCAACCCCAGTGTTGTGTGGTAGCTTCAAGAGTAAAAAATAGGAGTCCAGATAAAAACCTGATTGCTTTGTTTCGCTCAGCTCCATTTTAATAGCAAACAGCTTTGAAAAATAACTGTTTTACAGTGACTTCAAACTGCAAGGATTCTTTTCTTTCTCCAACTCAGTCTGCACTAGGAATTTCTCATGTTGAGTATTTCAAAAATAGTGATTTGTTCTATGCCAGCATTTCACAAAGTTCTCCCTGCGAGGTGGGGATAACTTTGAGTGCTTGCGGGGGTGGGGCCAGTGGCAGTGGAAATCCATGGGATCGCCACCACCGTCGCGAAAAAGTCTTTAAAGGCAATTTTTTTACTTACCAGGGGTCCTGGAGCCCTCTGGAGGGTTTGGGGAGGCCTGTGCTACCCTCCGCAGCCCCCCCCCGAGCTTTAGATCGCCATTCCGCAGCGATTTACAACTACTTCCAGTTTTCACAAAAACCTTAAGGGGGCAGGGGGCAGGCTTTGGTTCCAATGGTGGGCCATGACCCACCACTTTGAGAACCACTGCTCTATGCAATAAACATGCATTAGACCAGAGGTTCTCAACCGGTGGTATGTGTACCACTGGTGATACTTTAGCTGTTGGCCGGTGGTACGTGACTGCTCTGGCGTTTGTTAGGGAGACCACAATGCAACTTTGCAAAGGCCAGTAGGAGGCTTGGCTAGAGCTCCAGCGCGTGGGCTTCACACGCTTGAAAATGCCCTCCTGCCCACCTGGAGCCTCTTACCGGCCTTTGCAGAGTTGCACTGTAGTCTCCAACCCGGAAGTGACTGGCAATGACATCATCACCAGTTACTTCCGGTGGTACGCAGGGACCTCCCTGGCCCAGTAAGTGGTAAGTTGGGTCAGGGGGGTTGAGAACCCCTGCATTAGACCATACTACATAATATACAACAGAATGTCTTTTGTTGTTAGCAGAATTTGCAAAGCAAGCTGGCCAACTTAATTTCTGTAGTATATGACGACTGTTAAGGACAGATGAATACCGCAATGCTACCAAGCTTAACAAATCAAGTTTCTGTTTACAGTAGTCATTCCCTTCACCTCCATCTACTTAAATTTGATTACGGAATCTGAAGGAGTGCTTTGTTTATGAAACCTTGTTCTTGGCCTTTGCATATTTTCTTTATTGCGAATTACAAAGCATAATTTGTTTTCTTTAATCAGGAGTAAAAAAGTAGCTTGCTACTTTTGTATGAAAACTGCCTTTATAGATCAGAGCAAACTTCCATATAGTCTGACATTCCTTTTCCAATATTGGCCAGGAAGATGGCTCTAGGAGAAAACTGGACTGGATGTGAAGGCGATGAACATATTTCCCCTATCACCTGACACTCAGAGGCACAGTACGTCTAAACATGAAGATTGCATTTAGCTATTGTCGCTAATGGACTTTGATAGAGCCATCGTCTATGCATCTGCCAAACCTATCTAAGCTAGGGTCCATTACCATATCTTCCAAATTGTAAGCATCAAAGAGCGTTTTTGGCAGCTTCAAAGAAAACTACAGCCAAGGCTAAGCTATAGCACAAAACAGCTGTAGCTCCTTCTACAGTGCTATATGTGCAAGATTTGACTTCCAGTGGTAACCTTGCCCATACTGCATGACAGAATTCTACAGTCCTAAAAGGAGAGCTTGCGGGATTATGTCAGCAGATCTCTTGAAGCAAACTCAGCCCACATTATGTTATTTATATTTACAACTACCAGCTACCTTATAGCCACCATCTTCAATTTAAGTGTAATAAAGATAGTTCTGTTTATATTTTTAAACACAAGCTGGTTCAATATAGATTCTACTTTAGTGGTTTAATGTGATAATCAGAGAAGTGATTCTTATTAAACTTTAGGAGTATTCCTAAAGCTCTAACTGAAACCATCTCAAGACTTCACACATGCTAGGCAGAGATAAATTTGCAATCTGAAGAGTGTTAAGTTTAAAAAAACTTAAAGCCACACATTACTAAGCAAGCTCATGGGAAAAAGTATTTTTGTGTTGCTTCCTAGAAATGTTAGGAAAATATTTGTAAGTGCTCTACAGGCAAGATTAAGTTTGCTTCTAACTAATAAAACTGCATTTGTACTAACATTCAGTTACATAACATAGGGCGCAATCCAAACCTACTTAGGCCACCGTTGTAACCAGTGGCCCAGCGAAAACGGGAGGCCCCAGAACAGAAAGGGGATTCAAATCCCCTTTGAATTCCCCTTTTGGAGGGGATTTGAATCCCTTTTCCGTTCTGGGGCCTCCCGTTTTCGCTGGGCCGCTGGTTACAATGGCAGCCTAAGTAGGTTTGGATTGCGCCCACATGTACATAACTGTCCAGATTATAGTCCAAAATAAAGTACTACATATTTGAAATGTGTAGATTGCTCGCTCACTCACAGAGTAGGGCCCCTGTATTCGCGGGGGATAGATTCCTTGCACCCATGGAAAACAAACTGTGGAAAAGAGGGAATCCTATCTCCGCTGCACCCCTACGCCACTTACCTTTCTCTGTGTTCTAGCAGTGGCCCCAAGCAATTGTGTGTCTTGCTTTCACAAAACACTATAGCAGCAAACTGCTTATAGCAGAGAAGCAGACAAGCAGCCTGCATGCTAGAAATGCTCAGTCCGAATGTTAACAGGAAGCAGGAAGTTAGGGGGCTGAGCCTACCAACCATGCAGGTTGCTTGTCTGCTTCTTTGCTATAAGCAGTATGCTGCTTATAGCATTTTGTGAAAGCAAGACACATGATTGCTTGGGGCCACAGCTAGAACACAAAGGTAAGGGGTGCGGGGAACTACAGAAAATTGAAACTGCGGTTATGGGGGACAGTGAATACGGGAGTTCTACTGTAATGCCTTATAAGAAATCCAGAATGAGTAACATTTAGACATATATACATATTGCAACATCAATGGAGTTTCATTTTGAAGATTCTGAAGAAAGCAATAGTTGAACTGCAACCTCTGTCACATAAAGAGTTAGGATATAACTACTCATTATTGAAAAAAAGTGCCATTTTTAATATTTTCTTATGTATCAAAGTTGGGAATAAAAATATTTTGTATTACAAATAATTTGTATTACCTGCTTGACCACAATGGTCAAACAAGTTCAAGTGTAAGAACAGGTAACTTACAGTACTTTGAAGATGTAAAACAGCTCTAAAAAATGAATGTGAGCTTTCTTCTGTTGCTGAGCTGCAATGAGCTCCCCATTCCTACATCAATGCGGCAACAGTTATTGTTCAGAAGGGCATATCCTTGAAGAGACTGGTTGGAAGAAACCACTGCTACAAGGAATGTAGGATTTGATCCAGAATGACTAGCAGTTTGTGTTGACAACGTACTTGAGATCTAAATACCAACAGGAACCATCTTTGTAGAGGCCTCATGGGTAAACGTGCCAACAAACTAACTGCCATGGTAGATACTATGTAGATACTATGTAATCTATAAGGTGCAGGAATGCCCAAGTTGTGATAGTGATCTCTGTAAATCTGTGACAAATCATGAAAATCAATGTAGCAGCAACAATCCCTGCCCCATATCGAGCCAGGCTGGTCCATGGCAAGTGGCTATGATAGTAAGTAAGGAGTGTGTTGATACTCTAAATACCCTGAAACCAAATCACAATCAGAGTGATCATGTGAGATTCTTGGGTTACAGTACAAGCATCAATGTGGTGACCTGTAGTAGGAGATCTATAGTATACTGAGCTTTACTTCAAGTGTTCCCAGCTTGGCATAAATGACATCAGCCTGCAGCCTTCTAAGGAAGGATGGATGTCAAAAGTTGCAACAACCTCCCCCTCAGAAACGATTGTGGTCTGCACTATGTCCAATCTAGGTGAGGAGTCCAGTAATGTCATTTTAAGAATTGAACTTGGTGAAGAATAAGGCCATTCCATGTCAGTGACTCAGCCCTGAGAGGCATCGATGTTGAAGCCCCAGAAGGCTTTTTGACAAACTTGGCTTCTGAATGACTTTTTGCCTTCTTTTACCAGGGGGATCTCTGGTACTAGTCACCTGGTCAGCGTGGGGCTTATGGGTTTTTGCTGTGTCCCTTTTGGGGTACCAGCTTGATCCCAACTCCTCTCTGATGAGAGCTTGTGTGTACGACTACTGCTTTGAGAAAGCCACCATCATTATGAAAAAAGAGGTGGGCTTACAGGAAGTAAGGCTTGCAGGAGGCTGCACACGCGAGGGCCAACTTGCGGAATGCCGACTTGAGGCAAAGCTCCCCGTTTTTCCTTGCAAGTCTGGAAACATTTTTATAGTGGACACAGGTGTCCATAATGTGACTCTCTTCTGAACAGAGGGGATAAGTGTTGTGCTCAGCAATGGAGGGGTGTTTTGCTCCACAGCAAGTAATCTTCTTAAAAATGACTGGCTCACCATACAACAAGTCAGGACCATAATTACTAAAAGAAAATTTTACCCCCACCACCAAACACCAACAACAGGGTACAGAATAAAAATGAAAACCAAGGTTTTATTTGAGGGATGAAAGACAAAAGAAGTGTTCTTTGCGACACTTCATTAGCAGCGGTTGAACAGAAACTGAGGGACCAATGTTCTTCCCACCCTCAAACCACAGTGTGCAATGGGGTTTTTCCTCTTTTGCAAGCAGGACAGAACACTTGACAGAGCTATGGAAGCTTCTAAAGTGGGCTTTATGCATGTGCAGAACTCCGCTACATGTAACCGCACAAAGACCAGGAAGAAGGATTTTGATTGATGACTACCTTAAATATTTAAAATGGAACGGTGGGATATAGATACTTTTTAATAAACAAGTGGTAGAAGATGGAGATGTAAAACTTACTGTCATTTATTTAAAGTGTCAGCATCAGCTACCTTCAGTTCTTATTCTTGGATGAAAAGCCACAGAACGTTCTCCATGGAAGGCAATCCAGTTTTAAATATTATTAAATTTAACACTGCATAGCAAAAGCTGGAGGATGATGCCACATCAGGAATTCCAAAATCTGAGTCCATCCTTGCTGTCTCACTAATGGGCAGCCCAATCCAATGTAAGATCCGCCACAGTGCGCTAAGTGAGCTGCGCTGGATCGTGTGCAGGATTGGGCCCACGCCAGTGGAGCAGGGGAACAACTCAGGGGAAAGGGACATTTGTCCCTTTCCCCTGGAGAGAGCCCCAGTGGCCTCTATGGGCCTCCTCAGATGTGAGCCAGCAAAATGGCTGGAGCAAATCTGGGGAGACCGTGTAAGGCTGGCCAGGCCTGGGGGTTAGGATATCAGCAGAGCGCACCACAAATATCCCCGCCCCAGTCCAGCCAATGGCCCCCTCCCCTGCCACCCCAGCCCTCTTGCCGCCCAGCACAGCACTTACCTGCATCCAGCAGTGCGGCCTCCGGCCCTGGCATGAGTGAGAGGCGCCGGCCTCTCCACTGGTGCTGCCGGAGCCCTTGCTCCGCCGGCATAACTTTGTGCAGGACTGCACTGTTAGGACAATTTTTAATATGCGACTGAAGCTAGAACTGATTACTCATTCCAGTCAACAGTTTCAGCCTTATTAGGGATTCTCGTATTAGCCAATATTAACTTTGAATCTGAAGTTACTTTATAATTTCTAATAATTAAAATATTTAGAAGGCAGGAAATGACCTGTACAGTATATACATTTGGAAGGTATTTTATTCCAGCTATTGCTATGTGTGGTAACCATATGAAATGATGGTGTCAGCATTCAGCAGACACTGAAATAATGGAATGTGGTTTCATTCCCCTAACTTCCTCATATGCCTCCCTACCTTTGGACAGCAGCTGGAACTTCTCATTTATATCAGATTAGCATTCCACTGAGACTCTCTCTGGAGCAGACTGTTCATTTCCATAGCAACAGCTTTGCCAGCTAACATGCAACTCAGGCAAAGAAAAAACTTACATCATGCAATGACAACCAGTCTTTCCTCCTTCTTCTCAGATTCTTTCCCTCCGATATTAGTTAACAGCCATTAGCCTCCTAAGCCTGTTAAACAGAAAGTTAGATGATTACTCATATGCAGAGCTGTACAACATCTTTCTACTAGCTGTATCAAGTTTGGTTGGCAGATGGCTAAAGCGTCCTAGTAAGCAGCAGTAAAAGATGCCAAAACCTCTAAAGAACAGCATGTAAACTATCACATCTATTTACATCAATCATTTGAGACCACTCTTACACTCAGGTGAAAAACTTTAAGCAACAGACACAGAACATACTAGATCTCATTCACGAATATAGATAATCAGGCTCAATTACAGTGATCCTCTGTATGCATTAGTAAACCCTGAAGAATGGATTGCTTGAAAAGTTGATTCATACATCACCCTGCACCCCAGCAGATATAATCAAATTAAATTTTCTACATAGCATACCTATCCAAACACAGGGAACAAAAAATCTAAGCACTATAAAATAATCCACCTTTCCCCAATAAACAATCAATTATCCAATCTGGAGAGGATCAGGCATCAATTTAAGCACAAACAGGATTTCAATGCCACTACAGAAAATGTAATTGAACAGAGGTCTCACTTATAAACAATGTCAAACCTACCTATTTTCACTTGGAACTGAAAAACTACATGCTGTTTCACTAGCACATGCAGCAGTTTCCTGTGTCCTCCAAAAAGCCATGGGAGGGGCAGGGGATCCTCCAGAAGTGCCGATGACATCGGCACTTCTGGTGGTATATAGTATGGCGGCCGCCCGGGACATGGGATGCCATGCCACTGGAGTTGAGAACCCCGTTCTAGATAATATCTCCCAACAGTTTCATGTAGATGCTGAATAGCATAGGAGACAAGACAGAGTCCTGTGGGACAGACAGACCAAGAGGCAAGTATGCCTCAGCATTACCTTCTTGGTTCTACTCTGCAGGAAAGACTGGAGCTACAGTAGTATGGTGCCCCAAAGCTCCACCCAGTCAGGCAATCCATAACTGATGGTATCAAAAGATGATGAACAAGTCCAACGGACTTCCAGTAAAATAAATTTCAAACCTGCTTTTTTTTTTTTTTTACTGAAGGGGAAGTCCATCTAGATCTGTATTGTCTCCACTGACTGGCAAAAGCTCTCCAGTGTTTCAGAAAGGCTACGTTTCCAGCCCTACCAGAGATGCCACAGATTGGGTTTTAGATTGCCGGAAGGAGCAACAGTTTGGCGAAAGACCATCTGCTTTGCACGCAGAAGGTTCCAGGTTCAATTCCTGGTATCTCCAAGCAGGGCAGAGAAAAATTGCCTGGAAACCCTGGCAACCACTGCCAGTCAAGACAACAGTAGTACAGTAAGTCCTCACTTAAAGTAGTTTCATTTAAAGTCATTTCAGTTAAAGTTGATGGGAAAATGCCATGGGAACTTTTACATTTATCAATTGGCCTATAGTAAAATTGGTTTCATTATAAGTTGTTTCGCTTAAAGTTGCAGTCTCCAAGAAGATCCTATTGACAAGTTTAAGTGAGGACTTGCTGTGGACCAATGGTCTGACTTGGTATCAGGCAGTTTAATTATGTTCCTATGAATGTAAAATGTGCGCTCCACCACTGAGCTATGCCCCTTCCAAGTTTGCATTATATTTGCACTATGCCAGGTAAGCAAAATGGGGGGGGGGGAGAAAGCAGACTATAGAGGGTCAGGATAATTTGTTTCATTCAGAAAATGCTGAAGTTGGGATTCACCTTTTCCACTCTTTCCACTCTTACTTTCCCCAAAAAATGATTGGAGATAGTACAGTAGGATCTAGAGGGAGTTCTTAAGAAAAAATGTTTAACCGATGCAATCAACTTTAAGCCCCCTCCCTCAGGATAAGCATTAATCACCCTCTGACCACTCAGTCAACTTTCTCCTGGCTGTTTTAACTGGTCTTGATGGGCAAGAGTTGAACACACAGTTAGTTGGCCTTAAGCTTCCGAGAATCTCATCTGCAGCCTCAGGCTGTAAAGTTGAAAAGCATTCATAATATTGGAACAATCAGCAGTCAAATGAACTAGAGTCAGACACAACTGGACTTAATTGTCAGGGGTCACCTTTACCTTTTATTCATCATAGAGCCTCAGTCAAAATGAATTCAAGTGATTTTATCTGCAAACTGGTCATAGTGGGCTACTGAAGACTCTCTCATATTCCTTTCTGGGCCTTGAGGTAAAAGGCCCTTCGCTATTCGGAAAAATTTTGGGTGACTCTGAAAATGCAATCGTGGGGGAAGAGCAAGATTTTCTTTCCACCATTACTGTTACTAAGTAGTTCCTAAAGTGGTTCTATTCTATGTGTGGTTTGTTTTTCTCCATTAATAATCCAGGCAGCTGATCGGACTCTAAGAACCAGGATATGATGCTCAGGAGTGATCACATTAATGGGCACAAGACATTTGCCCATTCCAGAGTACAATCACCACCTCAAAGAATAATCAGTCATAGAAGGAAAATTCTAGAGTCATCAGGAATTAATCTAGATATGGAGCCTTCTCCTTCTCCTGCAAAGGTTAGGAGAGTTTTGCTCTGGGGATGCTACCAATTTGAGTAGCGAAACGTTACACATTTTTACATCTCTTATTCTTTAGTTTTTATTAGCTATTTATTAAACGACGGAATTCCCAGAAATTATGAATGTTTTTAATTCTGTTATATATAGAACTGTTTGACATTTTAGAAAAATTACATCAAACTATAATCTTGTACAAGTTTTAAATTTCTCATAATCACAGGCAAGTGCCTTGGTCAGATTTAAGAAGCTCAGAAAGGGACTCACTAGAGGACACTGAAAAGCAAGACAACAATAGCTTGTCACCTATAAAAGAGAAACAGGGGTTATTGCACAGGGCTATTGTGAGGATAAATGAAATAGGGATTAAAGCCACTTTTTACAACTGTGATTATTATAGAACATTTATATATGAGACTAATATACAGGTGAAAGAGGAACAAAAGCAATTTGTAACTCAGTACATTTCTGAATAATTTAGAATTTGGCAAGAAAGAATTCTTCAATCACCTGATGTCACTTTAGGTAAGCAGGCTACGCCCTCTTCAGTTAGGAGTGTCTTTCATTAGTCACCCCTTTAGTTTCATTCCAGTTAGTAAAACTAGTTTTACTGATGTCAATTTACTTTACAAACCTCAGACACAACTATTTCTCTCATGATACCATCACATTTTTCAATGCACTAGACATGGATGTATCCAGACTTATGGTAACAATTTTGAGCAGCTACACTAAGTCCCCAACATACTGGTTCTGTTCTGGAGGTCTGTCTGGAAGTCTGAATGTACATACCTTGAAACAGGCAGGTCTTGTGTCTGCACAAAAGCACCACAAAGGATGTACTGCGCCTGCGTGAAGGCGCCAATGCAGCTGTCCATAAGTTGAGGAGCCAGTGTACAGTATTGTACTTGTATTTGCTGTTTTGAATATTGGAATTGTCAGCGCAGCCATTTGTCTCAACTGTTTGTGGAACGTTGGTTTTGATTTATCTACTTTGTTCTGGGAGGTATGTCATTTATGAAAACGTTAGCTGTAATGCTAATGAGTTATACGTACTCCATGAGTTTATATAGGAATATTGCTTTATCAAAATGAAAAGGCAAGAAACTGAAAAAACAAAAAACCTTTTTTTCTTCCTTATTTTAAAATAAATCACTTTATTCTCCATGGAAGTTTTAGGATCTCAGTTTGTGACATGTCTGATGTAAACATACCGGTAAGTAAAAGTATTTTGCGAAAAAGGAAAAGATTGAGAAGTCTACTTAACAGTCAAGATAAGCAAACCTGTTTCTCACTCTGTGACCTCTGTGCAGCCATACCTAAACTAGCTTATCCACAAAAGGGTATATGAATCTATTTGTTATTTATGAACTTCAACAAGGATTGCCAAAATGGTGCTCAAAGACCCACCCCTCCTCAGAGAGAAAGAAGCAGAGTCTTGTCACAGAGATGGATCATACTGCATTTTGGAGGCACTTGGAATGATTGCAGAGGCAAAACCTCCTCCTCCTCAATTCAGAGCTGGGGAGGAGAGGTGGGTCTTCGTTCCTGCAGTGGGGAAGTTCTCCAAGCACCTCCAAAGCTCAGCATGCCAGATATGACCTCTCTCCCTTCAGAGGGTTCTGGTACTTTTGAAACTTGCACTGGTGGGAGAAAGTAGGGACTCTTCCCTCTGTTCTCCCCCCCCCCCTCCAATCCACCACGACATCAGTGGAAGCCCTCGTCTTCTCTGGACTCTGGAGAAGCATGTGGACGCTTCCTGATCCTGCACTAACAAAGCAGCAAGGGAGATAATGTTTATGGTTTTTTCAGCCATGTATAATTTCAAAGGCTGAAAAATACATAGCTGAAAAATCCATAAACATTATCTCTCTACAGATTATGACAAGCCATGAAAATCTCCATGCTACTTTAAAAGCAGCAAGACATCTTTTCTGAGGCAGAAACTAGAAACTTTTCTGTAATGGAAACTTTTCCATTACTATATTTTTCCTGCAGTAATATTTCAGTTTCTAAAAGTGAATTGTTTCATAAAATTAATCAGTAACTTACTTAACAGATACAAACACATTTTAATAGAGTTATTCTCTCTCAGTCTACTTGTAAACAAAAGTGGTGGTAACTTACCACCAAAAGTACACAAAATCCAAGCCAAAAATCAGGTTATGAATTCAACTGAGTGATAGTGAAACCAGGCCGGGGAAGTGGTTGCACGCTATCCAAGCCAGCCACAAAATGCCACCTTTATCCTCTCCCGGCCCCGCAATAAAATAAACTAAAAAAATCTTGCATGTGCATTAGTGTGCACATGTACTCACGCACCCACACCAGATGGCTGAGGGAGGAGGAAGGAAGCCAAGCTCCCCCTTTCCCTTATTTCACCCCCAGGTTCAGCCATCCTGGGTACAGCCTCTGTGTTCCACTCAGGTCTATCTGGGAGCCCAGTATGTCCCATTGTTCAAGGTCATTTCAAACAGGACCCAGGAGGAGTAAGGAGGCTGCACTCAGGGCAGCCAAAGCTGGAGGCGAGCTAAGGGAAAGGAATGGAGGTTTTCCCTCTCTCTACTTCCTAACCCACTTGGCTGCTTTCTTAAGCAGCTGGAAGGGAAATGGAGTGGCAGGGGCAGTTGCAGAAGGGCCCCCCTCTTCCTGGAGGAGGAAGGAGGCTGCTACTTCCTGGATTCTCTTTCTTCTTACTTTGAATAAGCAGGAAGGTGATCAAGAATGCGTGGACTGGAGCGCCTCAATTGGTGGCAGGCCAGAGGGGGCAGCAGGAAGACATGGGGTATGGAATACAGTTTGCCTTTTCATTTCCCTCTCAAACTTGTTGCTCAATGCAGGACCATCAGGCTGCATCATCAATGGACCAGACCAGAGTGAAACAAAAAGTGCCCTGAGATAAAGTTAAACTCAGAAGCAAATAAATGGACAACAGTGGCATACAAATCACACTCTTTGGGCTTTGTA
Organism: Plestiodon gilberti rubricaudatus; assembly: GCA_026170595.1. Taxonomy (NCBI): domain Eukaryota; kingdom Metazoa; phylum Chordata; class Lepidosauria; order Squamata; family Scincidae; genus Plestiodon; species Plestiodon gilberti. The sequence continues at coordinate 256,407,194 of JANXHW010000001.1, read as the reverse complement.
ACTTAGCATGTAACTTAGTAACAAATGCAAGAAAGCAAAGTGGCTGTCAGATGAGGCTTTACAAATAGCTGTGGAAAGAAGGAATGCAAAAAGCAAAGGTGAAAGGGAAAGATATAAACAACTGAATGCAGATTTCCAGAGAATAGCAAGGAGAGATAAGAAGGCCTTCTTAAACGAACAATGCAAAGAAATCGAGGAAAACAACAGCATGGGGAGGACTAGAGATCTCTTCAAGAAAATTGGAGATATCAAGGGAACGTTTTGTGCAAAGATGGGCATGATAAAGGACAAAAAAGGCAGAGACCTAACAGAAGCAGAAGAGATTAAGAAGAGATGGCAAGAATACACAGAAGAACTATACAAGAAAGATCTGAATGTTCCTGATGACCACACTGGGGTGGTCACTGACCCAGAGCCGGACATCCTAGAGAGTGAAGTCAAGTGGGCCTTAGGTAGCATCACTAACAACAAAACTAGTGGAGATGATAATATCCCAGCTGAGCTACTTAAAATCCTAAATGATGATGCTGTGAAAGTGCTGCACTCAATATGCCAACAAATTTGGAAAACTCAGCAGTGGCCAAAGGATTGGAAAAGGTCAGTTTACGTTCCAATTCCAAAGAAGGGCAGTGCCAAAGAGTGTTCAAACTATCGCACAATTGCACTCATTTCACATGCTAGCAAGGTTATGCTCAAAATCCTACAAGCTAGGCTTCAGCAGTACGTGGACCGAGAACTACCGGACGTACAAGCTGGGTTTCGAAGAGGCAGAGGAACTACAGATCAAATTGCCAACATGCGCTGGATCATGGAGAAAGCCCGCGAGTTCCAAAAAACCACCTACTTCTGCTTCACTGACTACGCAAAAGCCTTTGATTGTGTGGATCACAACAAACTGTGGCAAATTCTTAAAGAGATGGGGGTACCAGACCACCTTACCTGTCTCCTGAGAAACCTGTATGCGGGTCAAGAAGCAACAGTTCGGACCAGCCATGGAACAACCGACTGGTTCAAAATTGGGAAGGGAGTACGGCAAGGCTGTATATTGTCACCCTGCCTATTTAACTTATATGCAGAGTACATTATGAGAAATGCAGGGCTGAATGAATCGCAAGCCGGAATCAAGATTGCCGGGAGAAATATCAACAACCTCAGATATGCAGACGATACCACCCTAATGGCAGAAAGTGAAGAAGAACTAAAGAGCCTCTTGATGAGGGTGAAAGAGGAGAGTGCAAAAGTTGGCTTGAAACTCAACATTAATAAAACTAAGATCATGGCATCTGGTCCCATCAATTCCTGGCAAATAGAAGGGGCAGAAATGGAAGCAGTAACAGATTTTACTTTTCTGGGCTCCAAGATCACTGCAGACGGAGACAGCAGCCATGAAATTAAAAGACGCTTACTCCTTGGAAGGAAAGCTATGGCAAACTTAGACAGCATAATAAAAAGCAGAGATAGCACCATGCCAACAAAAGTTCGCATAGTCAGGGCGATGGTGTTCCCAGTAGCAATGTATGGTTGCGAGAGTTGGACCATAAGGAAGGCTGAGCGCCGAAGAATAGATGCTTTTGAACTGTGGTGCTGGAGAAGACTCCTGAGAGTCCCTTGGACTGCTAGGAGATCAAATCAGTCAATCCTAAATGAAATCAACCCTGACTGTTCCCTGGAAGGACAGATACTAAGGCTGAAACTCAAATATTTTGGCCACCTAATGCGAAGAGAGGACTCTCTGGAGAAGGCTCTGATGCTGGGAAAAATTGAAGGCAAAAGGAGAAGGGGAAGGCAAAGGATGAGATGGTTAGACAGCATCACCGATGCAACGAACATGAAAATGAGCGAACTCAGGAAGATAGTGGAGGACAGGAAGGCCTGGCGGGATATGGTTCATGGGATCACGAAGGGTCGGACACAACTTAACGACTGAACAACAACAACAAAACTTAGCGTGTTAGCTTTGTAGCTTAGCATGTTAACTAACCTTAGCATGTTAACAGTTTTCAGGACCTTTAAACTGTATAAGAGAAGAATATTTCAAGTAAAGTTTTGAATTTGTTGGAAAACATTTAATTACATTGTTTAACTACTTTCAGCTATTGAAAAAAAAATGCTGAGATGTAATCCCATCAGAGTTGTATACTTTTTAGGTTGGAATCTTATATACTTTCCTGGGAGTAAGTCCCACTGAACTCAACGGAACTTACTTCTGAGCACACACACACACACACACACACACACACACAGGATTGCACTGTTAATATGACAGTTCATATTAACAGTGCAATCCTGTGTGTGTGCGCATTTCCAATATGACAAATATGGAAAATCAGAAGGGTTAGAAAGTGGGAACAAACGCTTGGATGTATGAGGGGGGAAGCAGGTAGGAGTTTAAGTGCCAAATTTCCTCAGACACTGTGCTGTTGTTACTATTCTAACAGTGCAAACCTATGCATATCTACTCAAAAGTCAGTCCCACAGTATTCTGTGGGGCTTACTCCCAGGAAAGTATGTTTAGAGGATTGCAACCTAAGCTAGCTGGCCCTTCAAATACAAAATGGCACAACAATTTTTCACCAGACCATATGGGGGCAGAAGTGCAAAGGATCCATGTCTTCAGGGTGAGGAAAGAGGCAAGAATAAAAAGTTCTACCTCTAGTCCACCTCCTTGATTTCACAGGCATGTCTGTGGTACTCTGAACAATGCCTTGATGGTGTCCGAGTGCAACGAGAACTTGAGATAAAATTTGAGTTCAGTGACCGTTAAGTGCACGCTAAGAGCTTCTGTAAATTTTTTTAAGTAAATGAAAACTAGACTGGGCCTTCTTGAGATTGGGATGGTGGGAGCTTTAAGCCTACCTCCCACCCTAGTTCCAATCCAGATTGCTCCTAGATGGTAGTTGCAAAGGGGGAAAAAGCTTTCTATTGGCACAATGGAAGCTTCTTTTTTTTCTTTGAGAAATAGCAATTGTGATGGGGGGGGAAGAACTGGACTATACTGTGAATAGGGTTGAAGCTCCTTCTCCCCACCACAGTACTGATCCATGGGGAGCAGTGGGGAAAGAGGGCCTGATACAGCTATTTACCGAAACAAAAGCAAGCACAGAAATGTTAGGCCTGTCTTCTGTAACATGCAGTGTGACCGTTACGGGGCAGAGAACGGACAGTGGGCAGAGGACTAAGGGACCAAGCAAGGAAAAAGGCTTTCCTTCTCAAGCATCACAGCCATGTCTGCAATACTCCGAATCTGTACATATGGTAGAGTAAAAAAAACAAAAGACAAAAGACACAGGTGGATTTCATTTACTGAGGAGGGGTGTAGAATGAGATGGGTAGAGGAACCTACAAAAGAACCTACATCCTTAAAAGTAAAAAGGCTGAGTAAAAAGGGTAGCAAATTTCACCCCTGCTTTGTGTGTTAAAAATGCCCTGGCAGAAGGTGAGAACAGGCTCTGCTCATGTACATGCATAGAGCTGGTTCTCATCTTCTGTTGAACACATGGAGTTGGGAGAAAGGAAGCAGATGTGACCCCACTTCCCTCCACACACTGACTGAATGCATGGGTGAAAAGGGAGAAGGAAGTTTATACTGAAAAACTCTCTCCAATATGCAGCTCTTCAAATGTGGTAAAATATATGCTAACCGTTTTTCACTGCTTTTTTCCCTTAAAAACGCAAACATCTGGAACACTATTTTCAACATCTCTCACAATCACAACACAATCTTGTTGTGTAGTGTCCATTTGTAGGTTAAACACAAAAAATGGCATATAGCTTAGTTGAGCTCACCTGCAAAACAGATTACTGTTTAAATGCCCCTTATGACGCACCATAACTATATTCCTACAGCTTGTTTGGACAACCTACATGAACTCAGTCCTCCCTCCCTGCTTAAATGGGTAAAGTGTTGCAGTCCTATTTTCTCTGTCTACAAGCACAAATCATCTCTTTAAGAAAAGGATGAGGAACTTTACAGCCTGCAGTTCTGGGAGACTGCTATAGCAATATGATTCCTAAGGATTCCACAAAGACCCTGCATCGGTACATTAGGTTCTTCACAATGGTATTCTCTCTCCAGAGACAACATGAGTCACAAGATTTATATTGTCTTGTCTAGAAAGGTATGCCCACTGGAACAAATCAGTGGTTGTCCTACAGAACAAAGTAGGTAAAGAAGCTGGATTAGTACTTAACTCTTCTTATCAAGCTTTGCAGCATTAGCATGTCAATGGTGTCTAATTCAATTAATATCTGAAATACTGGAACCCAAAGGAGGCACATCCTCAACTTTCTAGACCAAAAAAACTTACCATTCCGATCAACATAACCCTTGCCAACCCTTGCCTTGCACAGTAGTGAATTCTTGCTTTGTGAAATATTTGCTGCCTTTTCTGGTGAGAGATGGAACGTAAATTCAGAATCTGTGTCAAGCTTATCCATTCCATGATGACATTCCAAATGGAATGGCAATTGTCTTCTAAATCAACCTCTCTTTCTAGCTTTGAGCAAATCCCTCACCATGCCTCAGGTCACAAAGGTTGGGTTTGTCATCTGCAGAAACATGAGAAGCTGCCTATCACAGGATAGGGGCAGCAGAGGATGACACACAAGGTTTGCATGCCTTGAGAGTGCTCAGCCTGTGTGAAACCTCAGCATACTGTATAAGGAAATTCACAACATAAGTTTTAACAAGTCAATCTAGTAGAACCCAGTGAAATGAAGCAGTCATATATATCAACAACTAATTACCCGATAAGCAAGCATCATCAGCCTTGCAAATAATATACAAATTAGTTTAGGTAAAGGTAAAGGTATCCCTTGACAATTAAGTCCAGTCGTGTCCAACTCGAGGGAGCAGTGCTCATCTCCATTTCAAAGCTGAAGAGCCAGTGCTGTCCGAAGACGTTTCCATGGTCATGTGGCTGGCATGACTCAACACCGAGGTGCATGGAACGCTGTTACCGTCCCGCTGACGCGGTACCTATTAATCTACTTGCAATTTCTTGCTTTCGAACTGCTAGGTTGGCAGGAGCCGTCACACGGATTCGAACTGCCGACCTTTCGATCGACAGCTCATGGTTCAGTGGTTTAACCCACTGCATCACCCGCTGGCTCTACAAATGAGTTTACCAACCTACAAAATGTTTAACCAGCCTGAATGCTCATATTCATCTACACGGTCGTAAGACAGCCTGAGCAGATTCAGACTAGCTAAAATTAATGGGTTTACAAATATTTGTATAGTAACTTCCCAACAAAACTTCTCTTACATAACTTTATGTAAACATGGTGTTTTTCATAAAATGCATATGCTTTCTAGACTTGTATCCAAAGGAACACATGGGAAAGGAAACCCATGGAAGTGAACTTCCTCAGCGCCTCTTTGGCACAGCATCTCTCTCCAGAGGGAGTCAGGAGATTCCCAAGAACAGGAGCACAAATGGCTACAGAATTAAGAAGAGATCAGTGAAAATCATCCCCACAAGTTTTGTGTAAAAGTAATTGCCTTCTGTTAGTGGAAGAAAAACTTAGGATACAAACCATAAAATATTAAATTGCACATTATGAACAATTAAAACTCAGCAAAATAAAGACATTCATTAAACAGTAAATAAGTACTTAGAACAGTCTGCCCATCAGCTACAGAAGTAACCCAGATTAAATGGACCTTGCAGTTTTTACAAAAGGACATATGGGAAGAGCTAGTCATTCCAGGAAAGGCTTGCTCTAAGCTAGTGACAATTTCACCTCAAGTAAGAAGGGTAAATGAAGCAGAACCTCAGAGGATTTCAACAAGAACAGGGATTCACACCAGAGGTGTAGCTACGCCCCCGTGGGGGGCATCGACATGACACCCCCACGTGATACTGCAAGCCCCACCCCAATGTGTGTGACATCACTGCTGCCATGCTGCAGCAGTTCCACAGCATGAAGGCAACCACTGGCGTTTTCACTGCCTTTTCTGGGACGTACAGAGTCAGGGAGGGCTGATCTTCCCGCCCTCCCAGGCTCTGTGCGGCCTAAAAAAAGGCTGCGAATACACTGGGTTGTGTGCTCTCGCGCCACTGCCGAAATTCGGCGATGGCACAGTGGCAGTGCACCCCCTCCAACACTCGACACCCCCACCACCCTGGGGCCCATCGCCTCACCGCCCCCCCTAACGACGCAACTGATTCACACAAGGAGAGGTGATCTCTAAGATATGCTGGTTCCAGGCCATAAAGCAGTTCAGAAAGCAGCAGCACCTTGAACTGGCAGGTAGTACACTTAATGTTTTGTATGCAAAAAGTCCCAGATTCAATTCCCAGCATTTCCATGTAGGACAGAGAATAATTCCTGTTAGATGGATAAATGCCATGGCTCAGGATAAGGCAGAGTCCTATACTCACATCTCCAGATTCACCAAGAGCCAAGCTGCGTCATTCTGTACCAGCTGCAGTTTTCAAGTCATCATTAAGAATGAACCCCTATTTCCAAACCTCTGGTAGACACCAACACAAGGCACAACTTCCCCAAGAGCACTGGAATTACCTAAACATCCAATCAGATGTCAACAGATTACTTGGCCACTTACATGGAGCTTCTGAGCCTATGAATTGGACTGGGATTCAGATATTCCCCCACATGACAATTCTTTCACATCACAAGAGCAGGAGACACCATTCCCAATATAGAAAGCAAAATTACTGATCAGAAGGAACACGTTCAAGGTTAGGGAGTTGTGTTGCAATCCAAACACACCTATACACAAGAAATTCTGCCTGAAATCAACAGAACTTGCTTCCAAGAGAATAAGCAGAATAGACAAGACTGGACAATGCATTTTGCAATCTGGTTTTCTGTCTTACAATTATCCTTAGTAGGAAATGGGTGTCATTGTAATAAGCAAATAAAATATAAATTTTGATTGATAACTGCTCTGCTTTTCACATTTTCTGCTCAGTGACCAATTTCAGTAATAAACTTGAAAAGGTAAACATGTATAGGACTAGAAAATTTATACAGAATTTATGCCAAAGATGCAATATATAAATTCTAACATGAGCACATGTAGACTTTTACTTCAAAATATTTCACAGCTATAAGAATATTTACACATTTTTAAAAATAAAATGGATGCATATGCAAAGTAGTTTTCCTCGTGCATAACTATAGCTAAAGTGCCACATACAGTTACCTACAAATCTAGCTCTGGTGACTAAAAATACATATAGAATCCATGTTTAATCTCAAGATTCTACACTTTGTTTTCAAATTTGAAAGACAAGTTAATTTTCCTGTCATTTGCAGCACAGATGCACAAGACGTTCTTGGTCCAATCACCATTTTTACCTTGCAATGCCTCCAATAACTTGCTCAAGCTTTTATTGAGCTGCTGTAGTGCCACAGAATGTTCACATATATTCTCAGCGTTAGGCCGCTGAAGAAAGCAGGGCAGAGTAAGCTGTGCAATGAAAAGCTGACAGAACCAAAGACTGAAGAGCCTGATGCCATGGAGAACAAAGAGCGGGGCAGGGGGATATTAAGATTGAGAACTTGCACAGTACAATGGTTAACAGTGCAGTCCTACCCTTTAATTATGACAATTTGATGAAGGCAGGATTGTAATTAAATCCTCTATGTTGGCATAATGCCAGCATAAGGGAAGCTAAATACAGGTAGTAAAGACATTTATGATATTGTAACCTTAAGTCCATGCAAGTTCTACATGTCTCAACAATGCTAGTTTAAGGGGGGAGAAATGGGTAGATTCGGCAACTGGGTGGTGGTGGGGTCCTATCATCTTCCAAGGCAAAGTACTCTCAGCATTAAGTTAGGCCGGCAAAATAGCTGAAGTAAATACACACCCTCTGAAATTAATGAAGAGCCAAACACAACTGCACCCTACCACCTCCTCTACCTGCCTCCCCCACAACTGAGTATAGGATACCAATGAACTCCACAGCTAGAAATAGTACAGTACCGGGGGTATATAAGCCATAGCAAGTGACCACAGACTTCAAGAACTAGCTTCATGCCATCTGCTATGTTTCTGCATCTAGAGAACTATGGGCACACCTTGGTGAAAGAACACCTTGCACTAACCACTGGTCAAAGTCAGTACATCCTCCAAAGCTCTCTTCGCCTCCTTTCCCATCTGAAAGACAGTGATGATCATACAGACCTACCTCAGAAGGTCACTCTAATAATGACTAAGATAATGTATAAAACGTTTTTTTTTAAGTACTGCATATTATTAGTGTCAATAATGAGGGCTAGAGACAGGTAGGGCCATGCGTTTCTTGTCAGGAAAGTTTTGGAGACTAGGGATGGGAGCAATGGAGCAAAGCTAATGGCAAGGTCAAAGAGGGAGCCGGCATATACACTGATGAAAATCACTGATGATGCACATATACTGATGAAAATCAGTTGGTCAAGTCTCTCAGTGCAACTATACAACTATTGCAACTATTACACTACAGCAAACAAAGATGACAGTGAGTTGTTTTGTTTCACTGAGTTCTACATTCTAGACAGCCTCTCAAAACATCCTCAGGAGCTGTGCTTAGCCATTAGAATTTGCATCTGTAGAGCAATCCCAAAAGTTAATCAAATTAAATGAAGTGCAGCCTTAGGTTAGAGGAAAAGTGATATGCATAGCAACCCCCTCAGAAGGCCACAGAAATGCGTGTCATGAAAGCATTTGTTTCATATGGTCCATGAAATTGGCTCAGCACATCAAGGGCTCTACCCCTCTGATGAGACTCTCCCCCAACATTACCCCCCTGCTCATCTCTAAGCTGCATATTTTCAGTTTTCCCTTCTCAGTGTTAGCCAGTTCTGAGCACATGAGCCTCAGCTCCTCTCAGCATGAAGCAGTAAGAACATAAGAAGAGCCCTGCTGGATCAGGCCAAAGGCCCATCTAGTCCAGCTTCCTGTATCACACAGTGGCTCCACCAGATGCCTCAGGGAGCACACAAGACAACAAGATACCTGTATCCTGCTGCCATTCCCTTGCACCTGACATACAGAGAAAACCTACTTCTAAAACCAGGAGGTTGCTTATGGCTTGTAACCTGTGATGGTCTTTTCCTCCATGAATCTGTCCAAACCCCTTTTAAAGGCATCTAGGCCAGATGCCATCACCACATCCTTTGGCAAGGAGTTCCACAGATGAATTACACGTTGGGTAAAGAAATATTTTCTTTTGTCCGTTCTAACTCTCCCTCCACTCAATTTTAGTGCATGTCCCCTGGTTCTGGTGTTGTGCAAGAGGGAGAAGAATTTCCCTCTATCCACTCTCTCCATCCCATGCATAATTTTATATGTCTCAATCATGTCCCCCCTCAGGCGCCTTTTTTCTAGGCTGAAAAGCCCCAGACGCTGTAGCCTTTCCTCATAAGGGAGGTGCTCCAGCCCACGAATCATTCTGGTTGCTCTTTTCTGCACCTTTTCCAATTCAACTATATCCTTTTTGAGGTGTGGTGACCAGAACTGGATACAATACTCCAGATGTGGCCAGTACTTGGTACTTGTGCTGCCACTACCCTTCCCCACCCAACCCCTTTTCCAGTCCGAGCAGATCAGAAAAAGGGGAGTGTGTGCTTGTGGCCCACAGTGGTGGCAGCAGCTTGGATGCTCTGGGCAGTAGTGGCAGTTCACCTGCTGAGAATATAAAGGTGGAAATGGAAGAGATAATGGTGGCAGTGGCTGGAATGGGAGAAGAAGAGGAGAAAGCAGTAGCACAAAGGCCCCTTCTCCAGCTATAAGCTCAGAAGCAGAGAATTTAAACCCTAACAGAGCAAAAGAGACACCTTTTAAAGTGGTGGCTCTCTTATGCTTAACAAAGGGAGAACAACTGTTCCTATTCATCTCAGCATCCTTCTTCTAGGAGGTTGTAGCTGGTGTCTCTTTTGTGATTTTTTTTTAAAATTATGAGCCCCTTTGGGACAGGGAACCATCTTCTCATTCCTTTGGCTATATTATTTGCTTTGAGAATTTTTTTGTGTGAATAGTGTATAAAATAAGAACTTTTACACTTTGGACAATCATCTGCCCTTCTCCTGTGCTAGGAGCTGGAATAACTTCCCTGAAGTGCAGTGCAAGGTCAGAGGTGCCTCTGAAGTTTAGCATGACATCTGGTACAAGACCCCAACAGGGCAGGATTGTGGTAACCACAAAGTTTAGGCTGGCAAACAAGGCTGGCCAAAATTTGTGGATATATCATATGCTACTAACAAGACCCCAACAGGGCAGGATTGTGGTAACCACAAAGTTTAGGCTGGCCAAAATTTGTGGATATATCATATGCTACTAACAGGTAACAAGCCTACTGGAGGTTCAATTTTGCAACCCATTGTAATGCAAAATAAAATTCAGCATTCAGCTGAGACAACTTTCAGATTTTTAAGTGGCTGGCAACTACTTTGGAGGATTGAGAAGAAACCTCTTAGTACAGATAAAGACTACAAAAAGCTGGTTTCATCTCACCAGAAGTAGAATTGCATGGTTCCAAAGCTGCCATCTGGCAACTTCAACAACAGCTTAGTAATATTTGCATCACAAAGTTCAAAACAAAGAGGTAGATCAGATCCTGCTGCTGTCGCATTCCCAGCCCCAAGAGGAAAAATAGCAAACCTAAATGTGGCAGGTGACAGAGTAAACACAAATAATTATGATGCCCACAATAAAGCAGAATTCACACTAGGGGAGGTAGCCTACTCTGCAAAGTAAATATCTTGCTTGGGTAAGGTTTAATCTCACTAATCAGGTTCAACGTTGGTTTTTAAATCTGTGGATGGCTCTAAACCAGTGGTCTTCAATCTTTTCCATGCTGCAACCCCCACCCCATTGCTGCAACCTCCTGCCACAACCACAACCACCCCCACTCCTATCACCACCCTCCCCCTGGCCCTGTGTAGCCCGGCAGGGGACTCATCTGCTCTGGTGGACCTCCTCAGCTGGGCCAGCATGTGTGCATGAAGGCCTTGGCCTTCGTGCTAGCACACCTAGCTCCCATGCCATTGCAAAGCGTTTTAGTGATGTGCAGAAGACTGGTGCACCAGCAAAGCAGGCGCTATGACTGTACGCGTTAGGTAAATAAAAACCTGTGGGCCGCGACTCCTATATGAGGCATGGGTCACAACCCATGGGTTGAAGAACACTCCTCTAATCCATGGCAAGTACACATGCAAGTGATTTACACAAACAGAAGTATATATTTGAAGCCATCACTTCTTAGAGACACAGATGTTCCTAATGTATAGAATTAAAATCATCAGGTTCACATTGCACTTAAGCACCTGAAGGTGACTATCATGGACAAATGGTAGCATGTGAGAAAAACTGCAATATCTAAAATGTATCTTACCTATCAAATAATCAATTAATCTAGAAACTTCTAAATCACATAATGGTTCTAATTTGCAAAATAATTCATTGTTCCTCTTCATTTCTTGAATCTTTCAACCTTGAGAGATTTCTGCAAGTGCTCCAAAACTTCCCTTATATCAGTGCTCCTCAATTATTTTCTGTCATGCCCCCCCTAGGAAGAAGAAAAAATTTCGCGCCCCCCCGCACGACTGTAAATATCTCCCGCATGGGGGGCATGACAGAAAATAGTGTATGCTTGTGTAGACAGTGTATGCTTTGCGCCACTTATCTTGATTGTAGGAGCCTCCAGCGACGATCTACTTCAACGACGATCTCTTCCGGGGAGCAGATCGTTACTCCGGGGAGCAGATCGTTCCTCTGCTCCCCGGCGCGAACTCTGTAACGCGCCTAGGAGCGCTCTGCAGAGTTCACGCTGTGAATCACGCATGCGCAAGATGACGATTGGCAACATCGTCGTCTTGCGCTTGCGTGAACTCTGCAAAGCGCTCCTAGGCGAGTTACAGAGTTCGCGCCGGGGAGCAGAGGAACGATCTGCTCCCCGGAAGAGATCGTCGTTGAAGTAGATCGTCGCTGGAGGCTCCTACAATCAAGATAAGTGGCGCAAAGCACACACTAACACAGCATCACACGAGCCCCCCTTTATGGAGCCTCGCGCCCCCCCTGGGGTGCGCGCCCCACTATTTGAGAACCGCTGCCTTATAGAAACATGAACCTAACAGAGCCGGCCTACCTAGAAAATGGAGACAAGGCACATGCTTTTGCATGCAAAAAATTACAGGTTCAATCCCTACCGTCTCCAGGTTGGCTCAGGAAAGAATCCTGCTCAAAACCATGAAGAGTCATTGACAGTAGTATAGATAGTACAGACCTAGTACAGACCTAGATGGACCAACTGTCTGACACAGTAGAACACAATGTTCTATGTTCATATGAGCAAGAACATCAATCTATGCCTTCAGATATATTTATACAGCATCACCAAAGTACATAGCATTTCAAAGAAAATACGAGGATAGGTTTCTGCCCTGATGGCTTCAAAATCTAAAAACAGACACAAAGGAGGAAGGGGAGAGCATGGATGGTAGGGTAAGCAAGGGAAGGGTATGCACTAAAGCTTAGCTGCAGATGAGCAAAGAAACTAGGACTTGTGCGAACAGTTTCATGGAGAAGAGTTTTGAAGCAAGTAAGAGAGGAGGCATCACACAGGTGATGTGCGAGAGAGTTCCAGGCATAAGGGGAGCAAGGGTGAAGTTGCCTGAGGAAGCAGAAAACCTTTGAATAATTGAGGGAATAACTGTCAATTTATGATGATGAAGAATCTAAGTAGAAATGTCAAGACAGATAGTTGGAGATGTGGGATTGGGTGGGAGAAGAAAGTTCTGAAGTAGAATGGTAAAGCTGGGTGTCAGTATAGGTTAGGGGTGTCAAACATAAGGCCTGTGGGCCAGATCCAGCCCACAGAAGCTCTTCATCCGGCCCATGTGATCACTGGGCTCTCCCAGCACTGCCCTTTTAGCCACATTGATTTTGCTGAAGTGTCACTTTGCAGGCCACCTTTCAGCTGCTGAGCTGTGAAGTGATGGCTCAGCAGAAGCGGCACGGCTGAAAGTGTAGCCTGCGTGATAATTGGGCTCTCGTATAGAAATCTTGAAAATATGATCAAGATTTGCATATTTTCTCTTCTGCCATTTGTAGCTAATGAATTCCTATGTGAGAACAACGTGCTTATTACTGGTCACCATCTGCTTAATGATATCATTTCCTGCTTAATGATGTCACTTTCGGCCCTCAGCAGGTGCCATGAATGCTACTCAGCCCACTGTATTTAATGAGTTTGATACCCCTGGTATAGGTGGTACTGGAAGTCATGGAATTTGATGAGATCACCTATGGACAGTGTGTAGAGAGATAATAGCAGGGGTCTGAGAACAACAACTCCTTGAGGATTCTCAATAGAGAGGGAAAGCAGAAGATGAGCTTCTCCCTGTAGAAACATTGAAAGAATGATGAGACAAGTAGGAGGAGAACCATCTCAGAACAGAATCACAGAGACCTAGGGCATGAAGAGAATTAAGCAAAAGAAAGTGGTTGGTATCTATTGGTATCATGGTACAGGTATCATGTTGTCTTGTGTGCTCCCTGAGACATCTGGTGGGCCACTGTGAGATACAGGAAGCTGGACTAGATGGGCCTCTGGCCTGTTCCAGCAGGGCTCTTCTTATGTGATACATAGAACATAAGGTCGAAAAGATAAGGATGATAGAGACTTTTTAGTCTGACACCAAGGAGATTGTTGGTGATTTTTATGAATGCAGTTTCAGTGGTTTGTAGGGGGCAGAAGCCAGACTGAATGGGATCCAGAGCAAAGCTGGAGGAAAGCTGAGAGAGTGAGAGTAAGCAGAATGCTCTAGAATATGTTTGGAGACAAAAGGTAGAAGGGAAACAGGTGGTAGTAGGGGAAGGATGAGTCAATGGATAGTTTGAGAATAGACAGTGGCATGTTTAAATACAGAAGGAAAGGACCAGAGACTGGTTGTTGACATGGTGGCGAGGGGTAATAACAACAAGACAGATAGTAACCGGGAGAGAAAACAGAATCAAGGGGGCACAAACAGGTATAATGAGGACAACAGGGCAGCCAACTCTTCAAGTAAGGAGGGAAAGAAGTGGAAAGGGTTGAGGGAAGTAAAGGAGGAGAGACTAGAGAGGATGGTTTCAATTTTGCCCATGAAATAGGAGCCAAAGTTGTGACACGGACGGGGGGAATGGCAAGCAGATTTCAATAAGGGATAAGACATATCCTCCCCCTGAGGAATATTATTTAAAAAAAAAGATGAAAAGTTCTGCTGGATCAGGCGAAGGGCCCATCTAGCCTAGCTTCCTATATTTCACAGAGACCCACCAGATGCCCCTGGGAGCACACAAGACAACAAGATATCAGTTTCCTGTTGCCATCAATATTAGCTCTAATATTTCCTGTTGCCACCAATATTCCTCTGCACTGATCTCTTAGGCTGCTGCATATTGGCTTGCCAACATTTTTGGATGCACGGCAATGTCATCGCACATCATTGCTAGACTTCTGGGAACACCAAGCTGCACGGAGCTTGGCTTTCCAGAGCTTTGAGCTGCAAGGCTTAAAGGGAACAATTGCTACTCAATGGTTGCCACTCTCTTGCATCTGGCATTCAAAGATTGGGTTTTAGGCTACCTCTAAAACCCAGAGGTTGCATATAGTCATGGTCTCAAAACTCTCATGGTCTGAAACACTGAAGTTGGGGGATAACATTTCTGCTTTCTACAATTGGCACTGCTGCATCTTTTAGTGTGACAGAGGAGGTACCCATGCTCTGTTCTAGCTCCTTACCTCTTAGGTAAAAGGTAAAGGTGACCCCTGACAATTAAGTCCAGTCATGTCCGACTCTAGGGTGTGGTGCTCATCCCCATTTCAAAGCCGAAGAGCCAGCGTTGTCCAAAGACGCCTCCGTGGTCATGTGTTGGAACTCATTCTGTTTTCTAGTAATGAGACATCTCATCTAGTGATGTTACCAAAGTTTGTAATTCCAGATTGAACCGAGTTTGCCTATTACAAATCATACCATACAGATTGACAATAGCAGTCAGTCTGAAGCCAGTGGTACTTCACCTATGAATAGGCCACATGCCAATAAGTTGCAGCAGTTGGTAATGAGAAATAAATGGCACAGATACAAACAAAAGGAGAACAAGGATAACTGAAAATGTGAACAGTGCTTGAATATGCCAAGTGTCTCACGTGTATTAACCCTGGGAAGCCAAGACCGAGAGGGAGTGGCTTGCCCAAGGCCACCTAGTGAGTTCACAGCAGAGGTGAGATTTGAGCTAAAAAGTCGCAATTCACAGCTCAATCTCTTAGCTACTCTGCCCCACCAGCTCAGAAAAAGGGGCTGTTTCAGATCTGTGTAATGTTTCCCTAGTTTTCTATAAAAACTAATCCAACCAAAGCGAAGCACTTTTAAGTCACATTCATTTTAATGAAGAGATTTAAACATGCCTTTTTCCTACTGAAATAAAAAAGGATAAAAGTGCTCAACTTCAGTTAGATTTTGTTCTTAACGTTTAAAGCAGGGCTTCTCCAAACTGTGGGTCGTGCAGCCCGATGCCAAGGGTCGTAAGTTGGGCCCACCTGCCCACCTCTGCCTCCAATTTGGAACCAAATGGAAGCAACCAGAGGCCACTTCTGGGTTGCGACTCACCTTCTGCAGTTGTTCCCCCATCGCGCCAGGCCCAGGACGGCCTCAGGAGGGCCTTTGAAAGTGACTTCTGGGTCACTTCTGGCTTTGCCGATGCAACTTCCGGTCATGTCAGGAGGCCTTTCTGAGGCCCGCGGAGACTGTCGCGACAGGGGAGCAGCTGTAGAAGGTGAGTTGTGGCGGTGGGGACTTTGAGAATCACTGGTTTAAATAATTCAGCAGGAAATAAAAAGTCACATTTCAGAAGCACCTGAACCCACAAGATAAAGCATAATATTACATAGAATAAATAAATAGTAAACTGTGTTCCTAAAATTTCAGTCAGGTAAGAAGTTTAAGCAGTAGTCACTGTAAAGAGACTCCAATTCTGAAATTCAAGCTTAAACTCGAAGTAAATTATTCTGGAAACATTACACAGAATATCAAAGCATGTAAGAAGCAATCTTATCTGCAATAATTAGTAAGGGTCTTAAAGTTCACTTATTACTTTATCTAAAATTGTTAGATCACAACTAATAGTGGTTACCAAGTGATTATGTAAGGCTCCAGCCGGAGTTTCAGGATGACATTTATCTCCCATACAATCTGTGCTTCCTTATTCAAATACTATGTAGTAAGAGGTCCAGAGATATTATAACTCTATAATACTGTTTAAAGTAAACTGCCTAGGAACGATTTGCAGATTCGTATCTAGGACTTAAATTTCCCCCTCAAAATATTTTTGAACCATACCATTTCACTTCCAGCACTCAATTGAGTTAAGAGTTTTTGTGAAGTTTGATGCAAAAATATGAAAGACAATTCTACCTTTCTGCCCTTATTAGTTCTGACAAAGAAGTTTAACACACATTTGTGTGTACCAATTTGTGAGGTAAATATGATTATTTCACCTTCTAGGCAAAAGCCTTAGCCACCACTTGCTCCTACTCCTACCCATCTGCTTAAAGAGTCATATAATGAAAGTCTGTTTCCCCCAAAGATTAGCTTGAAGTATGCAGATTCTGGCAAATAGGCAATGCCTACTGGATATTTTATTTGAGCTTGCAATTAATCTACACTTATACACATGAACTTGAATTTTGGGCAGCCATTAATTTCAACAGAATGAGGATTTAAAAACCCATCATTTGTGGCACATGCTGTGCAAGGTTAATTGAAAACAAATAAGAGCTGAGGGTTTTGCAAGATTTCCTTTCTCAGTTATGTGCCAAAACACAAACACTTTTCTGAAGACAATCTTTCTTCCACTTGGGCCACTTTGATTGGTAAAGCAGAGCCGAGAGATGTGTTTCAATGCTATATTTCTTATTTATATTAATATTTTATAAATATTAACACTCTGGACTCAGAATGGTGCACAATTTAAATAAAATAAGATGAGCTCCAGACTGACGTTGCTAGCCCTTTAAGCCTTAAATGACTGGCTAGAATAGGTTGCTTCAATGCTCAAGGCAGATCCTTAATACTACTAGCTCAAGAATGACTTATCGACCACCCAGCAGGAGAAAAAAAGCCCAGCTGATCAGCTCTTAGCTCATTAACTCTAAAAGTCTCCCTTAATTCTACTGTTGCTAACCAGGAGACCAAATTTAGCATTTATCTTCTTGTCTGAACACAAAAGTTCTCTTATCACAGTGAAAAGATGCTGACTTTGCCTTCAATTTCCCCCCAGAATTAGTAGTTAGTTTCTTCCAATGCTATTGCACAGGTCAAAGATTATGATAGTGAATAACAGCTAAGCTTAATTTACCATTAGCACTAACTTTGCAGAAGTTGAAGACCACCAACACAAACCTAATAAGCTTTGAGAAGAGTGACAATTCAGAAGTGCAAAAGCAAAGCAGCAGTATTTTATTTTTAATGTTTATCATTGCCTTTCCAAACATCGCTGCACACAGTAGCAACATTAAAACCACAATATATTAATATACAGTACTAATAAGAATTTCAGACTTCTTGTTGGAAACCAACCCACATAAAACATGGACATAAACAAACCAAAGCTAAGCACTTTTAAAATCACGTGAATTTTAATGGGAAAAATGTACACATGAGATCAAATGTCTCCTGCTTAGATCAATGCAACTCAAAAATGGTTGGCTTTGTATATATAGATTGTGCTTGTATTTACTTTAAAAAATGTATATTCTGTGCTTTTCCCACCTGTTTTGGTCTGGTGACATTACTACAGCAAGAATCACATTTGTTAGTGGTGGAAGTAGCACTCTGTTGGAAGTAATCCTTATACACAGCATGATCCTATGCAGCCTAAAGGTTATAATAGCAAGCATGCTTTCTTAGGAAGAAGTTCCATGTAACTTAGTGGAGCTTACTTCCAAGTGGAGCTTACTTCCAAGTACTGTACGTCAATTCCAAGCAAGCATGCATGTGATCAGGCTCCATGAGTAAGTTTGATTTAAGCTGCAATCTTATCTGTAAGTCCCATTGAAATCAACGAGACTCACTTCTGAGGAGAAATTGCACTATTTAAGATCACCACTGCAGTTCAGTTTCTGAAAGTATCCTTGATTATTCTATTCAAGTCAATGAAACTGGTTTCAGGTCATAGATATTCAACAATGAAACTGAAATCAGCAATGAAACAAAGAAAATGTATTAATGTACTGACCAGATTCCAGAATTTGGTGGCCAACCCACATGGTATTTAAGAATACATGAGATCTTTTATCTTTTAAGACTTTGATTTAATTAAAATATCTCCTATAATCCTACCTTGAAAGATACTATGAATTCAGCCACCTGGCAAAGAGACACCTTTTAAATTGGTGGTTCTCTTATATTTAATAGGGAAAAGCAACTGTTCCAAGTCAATTGTGCATATCATTTATCCCAGTGGCTGGTGTGTTTCTTTTTTAGACAGTGACTCTTTTTGGACAGGGCAAGAACTTCTTTTGCAATGTAAACTGCTGAGAACTTTGTTGCAAAAAAGCAATATATAAATATTCATCATCATCATCAATTTGAGAAGATATGTGGGAGACATAGTTGCCTCTGTGGAACAGAAAGTTGAGCCCCACTTGCTACTAGCATAATGTCTTCTACTAAGCACAACCAACAATTGTGGAGCACAACCAACAACTGCAAACTATCCTTTTCTAGTATGGCTACTTAATTCAACTGGGCAGTTTAAAGTTTCACAGTCAACATTTGTTGTGATGCTAAATAGGACATAAGGAAGGGGGGTGGGATAGGATATTTATGAGACAGCAAAAAAAATCAAGTATTTTGGCTATTAAACTTTCCACTTCTCTAGCATTATACGACGTTTTGCGATTTGATAGCCAACATTTCTGAAAAATTACATTTGCTAGTCTTTTTACTGAACACACACAAACTGAGAAGTCATGAATGTCCAGATCTCCCTTTTTTCCTATTCTTGTCAATATATGCTACCATATGTCAGATATAAAGAAGACTGATTCCAATATTAATCAAGATACAACCCCAAGATGCTAAATTCAGAAGTAGTGCATATCCTGTGTGGGTGTATCAGATTTACGTGATCAGGGTACACTCACAAAGCTGTATCTTGAAGCTTCTCTACTTGATCTGGTCCCCTAAAACGGCATCACCACATTACCGCAAATATTTTCAAGGAGACACATTTGTTGCTGCAGGCACACCAACTTAATCCTTCCTGCAAAAGCTTGTATGCCGGTAGAGACTAATGACTTTACAAGGCCGATTCCCCAAACATGAGACTTCCAATAGGTTGCAAAAAGGGGGCAGGATTAAGCGCAGGATACACCGAAATAGATCGTGTGAGCCAACAATGGAAACAGATTGTTTAGATGCAGACGACAGTGGTAAAAGGGCCTCACTTAACTCTCTCGAAGTCCCCTTCGTGCCGGGCATGCAGGCACGTCGCCCAAAACGAACTACAAGAACTAGAGGATTAACGCACGAGAGAGTGAACACAGACCATTTACACGCATACCATACAGGGAAGTGTCCGTAAACAAGAATGCCACTTCAGTTCCCACCCACCCAGGCACGTACACACACCCAAGATAACAGATACGAAACAGGCAGCCGGGGAAAAAAACACGGAGGAAAAGGCGGGGCTGGGAGGTCTCGAGAGGCAGCCAGCCACCCAGGCAAAAGAGACAAAGTTCATACACAGGGGGAAAGTGGGGAGAGAAGCCAGAAGAAAAAGGAAGAGGTTGAAGAATACACACAAGCAGGGCAGCACCGCCTCTTCCCTCCCCTCACAACCAGACACCCCAGGAAAAATAAGTCTCAATTGACACAAGAGACCCCCGAAATACGAGCGTACGTGTGGGATGGGGGCGCGCGGGAGCAAGCTGGGGCAGCAAAGAAAGCCCCCTCCCTCCGCCCGCCCTACTAGTCTCCCTTTCTCACAGGGGACCTGTTGAGCGTCTGGAGAGAATAGACTTCATTCTCACCTTTACGTTCCTGTTGATTGACAACAACGTCGGACGTGGCTCAGCCTACACCGTGAGGGCGGAGGGCGCGCGCAACGGGCACCGCTTTAACTTCAGGCCCCTCAAAATAACATACACGGGCCCGAGACAGGCAGCGAGATAGAAGCCTCACAATTCGCCCCGCGCGCAGCCGCCAAGAAGGAGGAGAGACAGAGACAAGCACCACAACTTCGGCAGCTACCACCGCGCCCCGCCTCCTGTGCCAGATCCAGGCAACAGGACCGCCTCCCTTCTAGTGCGCACGCTCATAACACTCTCTTTTCCTCCCCCCTCATCCTCGAGACCCTCCCTGCTGGGGAAGAAGGCGTGGTTAGGAACGTGCGCCTGCTTTCGGCCGCCGAGGTTTCTTCGGACGTCACAGCCTCCAAGACTATGCGCGCGCCCTTTGGCTCCCCGCTCCGCCTTTCTCCGGGCTGATTCCCTCTCCCTTCCTGATTTGCTCAAACCATGGTTTGCCAAGTCGGGCAAAATGTGACGCTGGCTCTGCGGGGGAAGCGTAGTAATGAGGGAGGTGTTGGCGCCATTTGTGCTGCCTTGCCTTGCCCCCATTCCTTTGGCTTTAACAACTGCGTGACAGGTGGAATGGAAATGCTGCCGGTGAGGTTTCTCATCCCTGCATTTTTGCGCCGATAAAGTAACACTAGATCAGTTGAGTTTGTCATGCTTAAATAAAGTCATACTGTATGTTGGGGCTATTAATTGATTACGTACGTAGTGTTTTAGTAATCAATATTTTAACAGTACATTTAAATAGATTTTAATATCACCAAAATCTAAATCTCTTAAGATATTAAAAGAAGTTTATCTTATCGTTAACAGTTGTGAGAGGAAAATCTTTTTAGTATTCTCGGGCTCTCACAAATAATACACCTGTGCCAAAATAGCCAAAACATCTCTGTATTCCTGGGATCCACCCCCACATTAGCAACTGCCAGAGCCACATCACTCAGACTTGATCTTCAGGTGTGCCAGAGTGGGTCAATTATAAAAAAAAAGATTTATGTAACTAAGAATTTTCAATGAGCAATATTTGTAGTTGCACAGCTGCTTGTTGTCTCTCTCTACAGCACAATCCTGTGCATACTTACCTGAGAGGAGCACCATTGAACAAAATTGGACCTACTTCTTTCTTAGTCAACAGGCACAGGAGGATTGTACTGTTACCTGTGATCTCAGCAAGACTGACGCAGCCCATCAGTTGCCTCATCTAGCAGGAACGGTGCACAGGAGGTTTGGGTGAAGGAAGAAGATAAAGAGTGGGGCAGCACATGTAATTATGGTGCTGCTGGGCTGGTCAGCATGGGTTGGTAGGTATGGATGTGGCCTGTAGACCATAGTTTGGGGACCCCTGCTGTACTCCCTTCAGCTTGCAGCTCCAATGAGTGCACGTTAACCGCTTAAAATTTATTTCCATCATTCCATACTCTCTCGTTTATTCTATTCTCCTCGCAACAATATTGGACCCAATTGAGCTTACAACACTAGATCGATTTTTTTTTTTAGATATAGGAACCTTTATTGGCATAAAAACAAAACAAAAACAAACATAACATATAACACTTAACACAACACATGACAACAAAATTACAGCTTAAACATCACAGGGAATACTATCAGCTTTACGTGCTATAATAATTGTATTAACAAAGGCTGCCGATCTTTCCATTACATCGTCCATATCTGTCGATAAAAGGTAATGTATTACCTCCTGATCTGCCCAGCCCTGGAGCTTGATTAATATAGGACCTAGATGTTGCTTGCGAGGTGCCTCGTGGAACACTATCTAGAGCTACTGTATGTAGGACGGGGGGGGGGGGGATAAAAAGAAGAGAGCCAAGCCTTGGTAAAATATTAATATTGGGTCTGGCAGTATGTTCATATCATACAGTTAAGACAGGATTTTGTTTAATGTAATTATCTCACAAGATGTTACCAGTGAAGAAAAAAAATAACTTCGCTCTTGTGTTTGTAATGATGGAAGGTATTCAAGGCAATGAAATACAAAGGGATTGCTTCTACCAGCTAGACTTTTATTGTACAGTAGTTATTAAAACTCTGGCATTTCACTAAGGCTGCATGCTGCCTAAGCACTCATACTGGTTAAGTGACCCCCACTGAACTAATTGAGACTTTTAAGTAAAGGATTGCAATGCATCCCCTTACATACTTACTTGAGAACAAGCCACACGGAACTCACACGGAACCCTCCCCTGTGGCTGCTATTTCATTTCAAAAACACATGCAGGGCAAAACTATGTACAGTACCTACCGTAGTGCTCCAATCTAGTTTGACCCTTCTGAGTAAGCATAGCATTGGGATGCAAACAGGTTTCTTAATTCCCATTGAATTCTGTGAAATGTGAGCAATGTAACTGTCTTCAAAGTTGCAGCTTAAAATACGGTACTACGGCCCTGTGGGCTGGAGCTCGTAGGGGAGTCCGGAAGAGGGGTGCTCAGGGACAGGTCGTTTTCCCCTGGTCCCAGGGGCGGGGGGTAGGTCTCCAGACCGGCACCCTCAGGTTGGGGATCGGGGCCTGTGGGCCTCGATAGGTAGCCTCCAGGGGGCAGCGTTGGCCTCAGGGTAGCTGGAGGGTGGGGGTTAATACACCACGCAAGCCACCTCTCTCAGCTGGTCTTAGACAGGAGGGGAGACACGGCTTCCCCTTGCCTCGCAGCCGACTAGTGCATCACTGGCCGGCTGCCTCCTTATATAGCCCGTACAAAGGGGAAGTCCCGCCCCCTCCCGGGGGATCCACCTCTCCTAGTGATTGGCAGGCGTCTGAGCCAATAGGCTCACCGCCTGCCGCAACTCTGGGCTTGTGCCGGCTGCGCTGGGGCCGCGCACGCCCAGTTTGCCTGCCCTGCGCTCCAGCCGGCAGCAAGGACTTCGGCCGGGCTGCTGCGGCCTTGGCGCCGGAGCCGGGCCCGTCGCCCTCAGCCCCGGACACCGGGTGGCGCCCAGGAAGAGGGCGAGGCCGGCGAACGGCCTCTTCCTCGTCGAGAGACGGCGGGAGCTCGCGGCGACATTCTTGCTCCGGCGAGGACGGGGGACGTCGCTCGCCGGGGCGCCTGCAGCCCGGAGGCCTCGCCAGCGGCTCGGCCCGGCCGGCGGAGGCAGTGTCGGGGCGTTGGGGAGCCCAGGTAAGTCCGGGGGTCCCGAGGACTCCCGGACAGGCCCCTATACGGCTTGGGGCCAGGATATTTGAGAGACCGCCTACTTCTATATAGTCCGGCTCTCCTCAGATCATCAGAGAAGGCCCTTTTGTGCAGGCTTACCAGATCGCCGACCGGGACGTTCCTTTTTGCCCTTAAGGGCGGGGGGGGGGGGGCGATAGGAGCCAGAGCACGCTCTGGCTCCTATCGCCCCGCCCCCCCGCCGCCTTTAAGGGCAAAAAGGAACGTCCCGGTCGGCAATCTGGTAAGCCTGCTTTTGCGGGTGCTGTCGCCCAAGGAGGGGTGAGGGGCGACGGCCAGAAACAGGGCCTTTTCAGTAGTGGCACTAACCTTATGGAATTCCCTCCCCTTTGACCTACGAACTGCTCCCTCCTTGGACACTTTCCGGCGAGGCCTAAAAACCTTCTTGTTCAAAGAAGCCTTTTGAGCCCCTGCCTTTTTTAACATCTCGCTGGTACAGGTGGGGGTGCTGCTGTTTTTATGCTCTTGCTCTGATTGAAGCCATGATCTTTTAAATTGTTTTTAGACACTGTTTTTATTAATTTTCATTAATAGTTTTTATTGTTTTAAAATGTGATATTTTTTATACTGTGTTTTTTGTATGTATTTTTTTCCTGTTGTAAGCCGCCTTGGGTCCCTTCGGGGAGAAAGGTGGGATATAAATACTGTAAATAAATAAAATAAAATACTATTCCATAGAGCAGAACTAAACTGTGTTTTTATGTGATCCTAGCTGAAGTGTCCTTGATAATGGAGCCACATTATTGATGCTGCAAGAGTTAACATCTTCCTCCACAAGTAGAATGCACACCTGTGAATGCCTAGAGGCAGCTCCCAAAGAGTAACAATTCTTGGTAAGTAACCTGTATTTTCCTCTTGTAGCAAGGCCACAGAATGCAAAATTCCTGCAACTCTACTACTTGAACCACAGACATTTTGTAGCAACCACACATGGAAGAAGAGTGGTCTGATGCAATTCTGACACTTGAATGTGAAATTGCTTAAGCCAGAGGTGGGTAGAAAGTAGATCATGGTGCACTGGGAGGCCATTGGCTAATTTCTGGAGATGCACTTAGTGCCCTCTGGGATTCTTGTACAGAATGTTGGACCAGGTGGACCGTGATCTAATCCAGCAAAGCACTTATGTTCTTAAGCAAGAGTGCATACTCAGGATCACTTAACTGAGATTAGCCATGCTTTAAATTCAAAGAGACCCGGAGTATGCATTCTTACTTTGTGTATTTAGAACCCATGGGGCTAGTAAAAAAAGGGCAGACTATGCAAACTTGAAATATTTGAGGACGTTGGGAGTCAGATGACTTAAAAATGTGAAAGGTAACAATGATTAATCATATAGTGTGGTTATTTCATATCTTCCTAGTACAGCATGTGAACAGCTAAGAAACAAATTGATCATAAATTAAATTGTTACTTTGACTCTTTACATTCATTTAAATATATAACAGATACTACTTTTGGGGGGATATTAATCTGTATTGAATAATAACTGCCTTATAGCACATCATGTTTATTCAGAAGTAAACCCCACTCTTATCAGTGGGATTTACTCTTAGGTAATGAGCAGAGGGCTGCAGTAGCCTTCAGTACAATCTCTGTTCAGAAGTACCAGTAAGTCCCTTTGACTTATTCTGAGGTACATGGTATAGGATTACAATCTTAGGGCGCAATCCGATTCTACTTATGCCACCATTGTAACCAGCGGCGCAGCGAAAACAGGAGGCCCCAGAACGGAAAGGGGATTCAAATCCCCTTTGAATTCCTCTTTTGGAGGGGATTTGAATCCCCTTTCTGTTGGTTACAACGGTGGCGTAAGTAGGATCGAATTGTGCCCTTAATCATTGAGGCTACAATCCTATTCACAAAAGGGAATAAGTCCTATTCTGTTCAACAGGAGTTACTTCTGAATAGACATGCATAGGATTGTGCTGTGAGGGAATCTAACACCACCAGAGCAGGTGTAAATTACACTTTTTATATTACACTTTAGGGCTTTTTCTACTATTGTGGTGAAATGAAAAAGTGTCGGTGTAGGAGAAGAAAATCCCCAGGAAAAAAGTATAATTTTAGTAAGTTTCAGTATATATGTCAAACTAGCTTAAGGGTTTTAATTAAATTAAGAACGGAATCAGAAGTGTAGAATTTTTAAAATTTGAATCTTAGGCATCAACTTGGTTTTTACTATCAGTGATCATATCTATTAAGTTGTGGAATATTGCTATAGGGGTCCAAGGCTGACAGAAATCCAAATAAACAATGTGCAAATAGGATAGTCCCTGAGCTCATCTGAACATTTGCTTGATGTTGTTGCCACAGCAGTTCCTGTTGTCCAAGAGACAAACTGCTGTTCAGTTTAAAAAGCAGCTTGTCTCTTTGGCTGTGGGAACTGCCATGGTACCAATGTCAAACGAAATTCCAGCAGCATACCTAGTTCTGCCTTTTTGGAACATATTAATGGACATCTGCATTTATAGCTATCTTTTTATTGGTGTATCAACAAGCGTTTAGTCTGTTTATTGTTAGGCTTACCAGATCTCCAACCGGGACAGAGTGCTAGACCTTTAGGAGAAGGAATGTGCGCAGGTGTAGCTTGTTAAACCTCAGAGCACAATCCTAGGCATGTCTACTCAGAAGCAAGCCCCATTGTGTTCAGTGGGACTTGCTTCTGAGTAGACATGCCTAGGATTGTGCTCTGAGGTTTAACCTGTCCACATTCCTTCTCCTAAAGGTCTAGCACTCTGTCCTGGTTGGAGATCTGGTAAGCCTATTTATTGTTAAAAAAACAATTACAAGACAGTTTTCAGAGTCAGCATTAATTTTACATTAACTGCAACAAAAAAGGAAACAAAAAACTGAATTTATGGAATAGAGTAAAATATTTGATACTGTTGCCCTCTAGAGGATAAATGAAACACCACATGAAGAAAAGTGGACTGTGGGAAAAGGAATCAATTTCCACTTTCAGGCATTCTATAATGGCAACCGTATGCTTTCACAAAGGCTGGAGGAATTAGTACAGAAAGTCTCAAATGGCCATATACACACATTCAGTTTAACAATTTATTTAGCATTTGTGTAGCCTGATCTCATGCATGTTTCCTTGTATGTCTTGCTGAATTAATTGGATCTTAGGATTGCTGTCTTAACGTGCAAAGTACTACGTGATGTGTCCATGACTGTGGTGGCCGGTAGGATGTACGTTTAGGGAACTTTCAAGCTCAGTTCTGTCATAGAAAACACAGTAATTCAGTAATGAA
Organism: Plestiodon gilberti rubricaudatus; assembly: GCA_026170595.1. Lineage (NCBI taxonomy): Eukaryota > Metazoa > Chordata > Lepidosauria > Squamata > Scincidae > Plestiodon > Plestiodon gilberti. Next base: position 256,380,676 of record JANXHW010000001.1, on the reverse strand, counting down.
TAAATTTTGGGACTACTAGAATCATAAGACTCCTGCCTGATATCTCGTATGATTATCCTTCATTTATCAGGCAGGAGTCTTATGATTCTAGTAGTTCCAAAATTTATTCATTACTGAATTACTGTGTTTTCTATGACAGAACTGAGCTTGAAAGTTCCCTAAACGTACATCCCACCGGCCACCACAGTCATGGAGTAGTCCCAAAGACCCATTCACTTCAGTATGGGACAGGACTCTTTGTCCTTAATAGATGTGTAAAAGAGAAAATCTGGCCAGGTGCAGCATGGCCATTACATAGTGCTGTAATGATGGGGAATTTACTCCTTCTGCAAATGTACCTGGAGAATTTCAGTAGACACATCTTGACATGTATTTGACATGTATTTGATCTTTTCAAATACATTCCCATTACAAGAAATTCTCAACATAAGGCAAGCCCTTGGGTTTATTTTTCTCTCACCTTTTTTCCCCATGTTCAATCCAGCACCAGACCATGCATCTTCCCCATACAACATTTGCAAAAAACCTTTGCTAGTTTCTGTATACTGATAACATCTTACAAGGAGCTGTACTAGACAGAGCTTAAGCACCTTTTGGTTTATTAGTGAGAAAACATTCACAGTACCACATTTTTTTAGGTGATTTTAATTGCCAAGTTATAGGGGTAAGCAAAATTAATTCTGGAGCTGACCTAAGAAATGCCTTCACACAATAGGTGAAGGATATTATGGAGGATATTTGCTTTGCGTTTTAAGATAGATTTTCAGCCCAATTGTATTCTTTCCTCTTACCGATGCAGCAGTGCCAAAATGGCTACTGCTGCATTGTGCGGTGTGTGTGTGTGTGTGTGTGTGTGTGTGTGTGTGTGTGTGTGTGTGTTTGCAGAGGTTTCCTCTGAGGAAGGGAACATTCGATGTAAGAGTTGAAAGAAACACAACTCCTCTGGGTAAGGGACCCCCCCCCCCCTTACCTAGGGGTAAGTCTCCACAGCATGGAGGGTTCTATTTGGACTTGCGCTAGCGAACTTACTGGTGCAGGTCCACGTGGCCCCACACAGAAGGATTGGGTCTGGGAAGGGGGCTAGGATTTGGTGGTTGTCGCTGCTGCCTGAGTTGATCTGCCCTTCCCCTGTCATCGCCCTGTTCCGCCCTCCCCCTGCCCCATCACCACCGTGTTCCATCCTCCCCCAACTTGTCCTGCCATCCTACCTGCCTTAGCGGGTGGCCTGTGATCCTTCGGTGCGTAGGGGACAACTCTGACCTTCCAATTGGCACTCCAGCAACACACAATTTCGTGCAGTCAGAATGACTTTTACGACTGCCATAAGGTAGTTGCCACCAGCGGAACTCATGTTCCACATGTGGCAGGCCCGAATAGGATTGAGCTGTTTGTCTATGAAAAGCTGGTGAAGGCACTGGAAGTTGTTTAACCATTTTTCTCTTTTCAAGATACAGTAATAGACTAATTGGATATATTGTAGTTCTGACTAAAAATTTGCCCTGGTTTTCTTATTCTAAAGAAGCAGAAGCATAACTACTAATTATCGCCAACTGTTATAAATTCGTATCTGTTAAAAACACACCAGTAAAACATTTTGTCACTGAATTAAATATCAAACATACTGGTATGTATATTGATCTTGTAAATGTAAAGATAGAGGTTCCAGAGGTTTTTGTTAACAGATCTTTTTTAAGCAGAATAAATTATCAACATCATGGACTCTTGCCTAGCCAAAATGGCTAGAATGCAGAGAGGCCTTTGCATGCAGGCAAACAGCTTGTCAAAGAAGGTGGCTGATTTTTTTTTCCTTCAAGGTAGCAGCTCCTCACATCTCATGGGGCACTACTGAGATTGCCGCAAGCCAATTTTTATGATGTAAGATCAAATTATGCTAAGAAAATTGAAATACTTTTGAACATCCCCATGATAATACCAATAGCACATGTTGAAATCCTTTAAAACCTGCAGGAAACCCCCCAGGGAGGGCATAATTCTCAGTTCAAGAAGGATGGAGTGATCTACAAGCCAGTTGTTTTCTTATGTTTCAGGGCAAACACAGGGGTTCTCAACCTTTGGAGGCCTGGGTACCCCCTATCATGGTCCAATTTTCTGAAGTACCCCTGCTAATTAACTGCTAATTAATTGGATTAATCAATTAATTAATTAGGTAATTAATCATTAAATAAAAAGTACTAAAACAAATTTAAATGTGAAAAATGTCTTATTTAACTCTGTGTGTGTGTGTGTGTGTGTGTGTGAGAGAGAGAGAGAGAGAGAGAGAGAGAGAGTCACACACACACACACACACACACACACACACACACACACACACGCAAGGATCTCTTTTTTTCTCCAAGTCACCCTTCCCAAAATCAGCACTTCCCACCCCCACCCCACCAAAGTACATTTTCCAAAGTACAAAAATAAGCCCAAACCAAAATCAGAGAGACAGAAGGGCTCCGAAAATAATTACAATTTAAAATCCATGTTAATTAACACTTAAATTAGTTGCTGATGGGGCAGATAAGGGGCAGGGCCTGGTGTACCCCCAGCAAGAGGTCCGCGTACCCCTAGGGGTAACCCGTACCACAGGTTGAGAACCCCTGATGTAACATGTTGCACACTGACTCCTTTCCCCACCCAAAGCCAGCTTTTTTGGTTTGGGAGAAGAAGGAAGTGTTGAAAATTTATCCTCCATCTACCTTTGAGGAGGAGAGAATCAAGGGAATTCAGTGTAGGCAGTGTTTGCTCCCTCTCCTAAAGCCAGTTCCTGGAACTGGGTTGCATTTACGCGCTGCACCAACCCAGTAGTTTGGTTTTCAGTGCATTGCATCCCTTCAATCCCAAACAAAGCTTTTGAGTTGGGGAGGCGGAATGAAACACTGGGATTCGTCACCATCTTCCTTTCCCTAGTCCTGAAAGCTAGATTTCAGGGAATACTTTCTCTGTCTTAAAGGTAGATCCAGAGTGGGGGGGGGGGGGAGCAACTTGTGACTCTGTCTCCCCACCACAGAATCAGTTGTCCATCTTCTCTTCCTTTGACATGTTCTGAGCATATTGGGAACGTACATACATACTGTATTTGCGTACGAATTCTGAAATTATTTGTCTCACTATAGCACTCTGTAAGTTTAATAAACAAAATAGCTTGTGCTATATAACAGGGAATTTAGGCATTAAGTTTTTTTTTTAGGCATTATTTAGGCATTAAGGTTTTTTTTTTTTTAAAGAAAAGCATCCACTTCTGAACCTTCTACTGCAGACAATAGTAAAAATAGTTACAAGTAATTTATTTTATATCCCTGGAAATAATGGGCATTACTACTTGAATGCATAACTCTTCTTCCTTCTTGCTTCATTTAAGCTGCTGGCTTTACTGCCATTTTGATCCTTGTGCAGTTGTGGTTCATCTTGGATTTTTATTATGCTTTTTGTAAATTGCTCTTGCAATCAGTTGAAGGGCAGTATATAAATGTATAAAATACTTTAAAAATAAACTATAAGTGAAACACATGCAAAGATGAAATACACATTATGGTTGCAATAATGTTTAATTTTGTAATATTGGAACAGAACAGTTCTACAGATTTTAGATTTCTATCTCCCATCTGAACATCTTGTTTTCATATCTTTTACTTGATCTCTTCAGTTTGTTTGGTGCTCATTCTGTCTGCATTACAATCCATTTTTTCAGTTTGATTTGTAATAAATTATGTCAGAATTACTGACGTTCTTTAGGATCCCTGTAAAGAAACAGGAGGAACATGAGGAAAATACAGCCAAGAAAAGCAAAGAATAAAGTGGGTGTTAAAGAGAAAGGGACAGTAAGGAAGCAAAACACAGAGAGAAGTGAAGTGGCTTGGTTTGGGGGCATAGATTTAAGCAAAAAAAAAAGGCTTTTTGTTTTCCCGGATCACAGTCAGCCATACATATTAGCAGTTAGTAGCACTCTTACAGGCCAATTCTAATTTGTCCACTTCAAAAAGAGAGAGACATCAGATCCAATCTCTTCTAAGTTGAGAGGACCAATTTGTTTAATAGGAGCTGTCACATGGACTAATTTTGTCAGTTCCAGAGTACTGCCATGTATCTCAGCTATTTAGTATAACATGAAAAGTTATACGAACTATACGAGACATAATATGAACATTCAATCTTATTCCCACTGAGAAGCTGAGGGGAGCACAGTCTGCAAATCACAGTTGGCTTATCCTTTATAAAGAGGAGAAAGGAAAGGAAGACGGTATAGAAGATACAATAGAGGACAAAAAAGCATTAGTACAAAAAGTGATGATGACTTAGAAGAAAAAAGGGAAAGAAAGGGTAATCAAAGTGAAGACTGTTACACTAAGAATAGCTAAAGATTATGAAGAGTCCAGCACAGGAGGAAGAAGCAATGATACGAAGAAATAAAAAAAGAAGGGGGGGGGGAAGAGAGAGAGAGAGAGAGAGAGAGTCAGTTTTAGATTGCTTACAGAAGTGTTCTGAAAAAGCTCACAAAACACACATCAGCATTTTTTCTCTCTCATATACCAGAAGACATGATTGCAGACACCTGCTAATCTAGTAAATAGGAAGTGATTCAGGGCATAAGAATGTGTTTTACATATGGCGCTGATGCTGTTTTTCAGATTTTTTTAATTTGCTTGTTGTTTTTAATTTTTTTTATTAATTTGTTCCCAATTTTTAAATGAATTGGGAAATCTATGGCAGTTTTGGCTTTGCTAACTGTACATAGTTCTAGGTGTACTATTTTAGCATAATGTAATTTATCAGTAAATATTGCTTGCATTCTTCAGGCATTGATACATTCCCGGCTGCCACAGCAAATCCTTCTTCCCTCAATCTGTGACGAGTTTAAGTATGTGAAGTACTCTACTCCAGGCGTTCCCAACCTGTGATACGTGTACCCCTAGGGGTATGCGGGCTGCAGGCCAGGGGTACGCGAGACGCTGCCCCTTATCAGCTGCTGCGATCAGCAGCTGATAAGGGACAGCTGATTTTTTCCAGGTTGCGGCGCGGGCGGGCGGGTCCTCCTGCCCGTGCCGCAACCCGGAAAAGAAGGCTACAGCCCTGCCAATTCGGCAGGGCTGTAGGCTTTCCCTCCGGGTTGCGACACAAGCGGGAGGACCCGCCCGCGCTGCAACCCAAAAAAGAAGGCTACAGGCCTACACTGTCCTCTGCAGTACAGGCCTGCATCCTACCTTTTCTTGGCGCCACCATCTTGGATCTCGTGAAATCTCGTGAGATCCAAGATGTCGGCGACCAAATCTCATGAGGGCACACTATGCGGACCTCTGAACATTGGGAACCCCTGCTCTACTCTTTTATGCCCTTCCATATGTGACTAATGACCCATTCTATCCTCTCCCTCCGGTGTAACTAGAGTTGTGCTGGTGGAGGCTGCTTTACAGCTGTTGTAAAGCAGCCTTCGCCGATGAGCTCAGTGGGCCCATTGGCGGGGAGGCCGCCGTGATCTCCTGCATGCCAGCAGGCCAATGGACACCTGCCAGAACAGGTAAACCTGTGCAGGGGGTTGGAGGGAGATGGGGGTGGGCGGAATGGGACGATGACAGAGGTGTGTAGCGGGGAGGATTAGGCCTGGGACTCGGGAGGGAGGTGGGATAGGCAACGGTGGCACACACTGAATCCTGAGTTCCTTTTCCCAGGCCTGATCCGCCTGCATGGAGCAATGTGGACTTGCATCAGTGATTGAGCTGGTGCAGGTCCGAGTTGCCCCATAGCGGTTGCTGGGGCTTACCCCGGGGCAAGGGGACAAATGTCCCTTTACCCCAAGGAGACTGCCAGCAGCCAAAACACCCCTGCGTGATGCAGCGGAACTGGAAGCTGCACCATGCTGTGCAGCTGCATCGCTGCGTGGGGTGGATTTAGGTATCATTGTGCTGCTTGGCTCCCATCCTATACAGAGTTACTTGGGAGTAGGTTCCACTGAACTCTATGGGACTTACTAATAGACATGCCTAGTAATGTGGTGTCACAGTCTCATTTTCAAATGAAGTAGTCATTTTTCTGACTTTTCTGTTTGTAATATTCAAGGTTTCCTAAACTAAACCTAAATATATTTATTTTTATGTGTTTTATCTTAAAACACTTCTTCCCCCTGCAGTTCCCCTACCAAAAGGGAAATTTGGCACCCAAGACAGCTAACAGTTAAAACAGTAAAACCACAGTAAAAACCAAATAGCACACAACAAAAACAAACATAGCAACAGACCCCAAGAAACAAAAAACAAAGACACTCCAAAACCAGAACATTATGCCAGCTCAACAGGAAGGATTAAGGTTCAAATCCTACATATAGGCTTAGGGTAACAAAGAATTTTTTACATGAGAAGGTTGTACAAAAAATTGTAAAAAGTGACTCAACAACAGGCACCAGTATAAGTAGACAAATAGATAGAATTCTTTAGGTAAACTAACATGAATTAAGCGATAAAAGCAAAAAGAGTTATATGAATAGAAAAACGACTCTGAGATTATTAAATTAAAATACCGGTATATCGAGTATTATCAAAACCCCATCTTATGCAAGTGCTAGTTGCCTTCTGTGAGTGCTAGGTAGTGCTTGTGCTTTCTAGGGAAGGTGCAACTTTTTCCAATTTCACCTTCCCACTCCAGCCCCCTGCATCCCCCAAAAATCTGCTCCTGAGGGTCAAATAATTTTTTGGGAGCTCCAGGGGACTGGAGAAGAAAAGAGGAATTGACAAAAAGTGTGTAAACCCTTGCACAAGCACTAGGATAGTGCAAGCTAAAGGCAGACTTTAGATAGGATTCGCAGGTGCATGCTTCACAAACCACTCAAATACCATATATGTGTACCTGGAAGTATGTACTTGTGCTTAAGGAAACTCTGTTTACAGGCAACACAAACATTAAATTGAAACAGCTAGTTAAAGATTTCCACAGTGATAAGGGTCAACTCCACTATTTTGACCTTGCTCTTTGGCAAGTGGATACAAAAATAAAACATATTCAATGTTAGCATAAGGGGAAGACATTCTTGTGGATATTATAGGCAATATCCCATCAAGCAGTGATTGTTCAGGAGTTCCTGCATAAATGGTGCAATGCATACTCAGTGAATGCAAACCCTAAGGGTGGCTAATGGGAAGTAATATTCTTGATCTCAAAGGCCATTGTGAGCATTTTAGGAAAAAATTAGAATGTGGGAACAAAAATCTATGATGTCTTAGTAAATATCTGCTACGAAAAACAGCCAGATACTCCAGTTCAATTAATTTGTACCCATTTTTCTTAAAGGGGGAAATCTAAAAATAATCATCACGAGCTCAGAATAGAAAAATACTTCAGCTTGTGAAATAGAAATTTCATTCATACCTGAAGTCTGCAGTCTTTTTCCTGTAGTAGAAAAAGAGTCTCGCTCCCTAGAAAAAGGAAACACAATAATAATAATAATAAAATCCTATTACACCTACATTACACTGCTTCAGGGCAGAATTACGCATGGCAGCAAAGGTGGGTTTTCCAGCCCCACATTAGCTAAATAAGGTGAACGTTGGAAGGTTTTCAGAACAGAAGTGGCAGGCAGGCAGGGAATGTTTGCCCTTCTCTTGCTTCATGGAACCCTCCCTGAACATTTTGTCCCACCCGGGCTCCAAGATAGGAAATAAGCTGATGACGAGGGTGGGGGAGAGAGAGAGGGCCTGCCTGCAGGGGAGAAGCGTCAAGCAGACACAGGCTTGGGAACCCCTGTTTGTTGACATAATGTTTAGCTTTGCTTCCAGAGTCTGAAAAACAATATCCCGTCTTCTTCTCAATGTGTCTGTGCTGGCTTTGCAAGAATATGTAGACAGCACAGGCCTGTAGTTTTTCAGCTTACAGGGTCCATGGCTCATGTGGAGTCACTGATAAATCCTTGTAGGTATTTTAGTGCAGTAAATAGCTTCACCTGCACAACCATCTTGTACAAGATGCCAATAACAGTCTTTCTGTTTTATGGAGGGGGAAAGGAGCCTGCTAATGGAAGGAAGGTGTCACACTGACCAGAAATTCAATGTAAAAATGGCTCCTCCATTCCATTTACTACATGCATCACAGTGGCTACATTTGGAAGTGATACATGTGACTAGACAGACACTAATAAATAAGAGCTTTTTATACCATTTTTGAAAATGCCTATGCAATCTGTGAAAGAGCTAGGGTCTGCACTCAGTTCTTGTAGTCCCACATTGATTGGATCATGTCAGGTCTCAACACACATATTGTATTTTTCCCAATCATGTGACCTTTGTTTAGGGCATTCTTTTTCCCCCCTATGGGAAGCAGAGAGATAATCCTGAAAAAGCATGAAGAAAATTAACAGCGCAATCCTGTCTAACTCTGCGCCCTGAGATACAGCGGGACCAGTGCAGCCTCTGCTGCATCCAGAGCATAGAGAGGCTGGAACGTTTGTTCCCTTCCCCTGGTGTAATCCCCAGCCGCTCAAACAGGTCTCCTCGAATGTGTGTCAGAGTTTTGTTGGCGCAAATTTGGGAGGCCTGTGTAACGGCAGCTAGCCCCGGGATACAGTGGAGGAGGCTTCCGACGATCCCACTTCCAACTGACGATCCCACCCTGTGGCCAGCCAATCCCCCCCCCAAATGCCCTATTCCATCCTCCCCATGCCCCTTCATCGCCCGGCGGGGAACTCACCTTCCCCAGCGGGCGCAGCTCCGGATCTGCAGCGAGTAGAGTGGCACCGGCCTCGGCACTGATTCTGCCTACTTGCCGGGTGCAAAAAATGTGCTTTACGGCACGTTTGTGACACCCTAGAGTGACTGTGGAGTGGTACTCCGCCAGTCTAAAATGTAGACAGGATTGGACTGCCTGTCTATACAGTATAACTTAAGCCCAATCCTGTTCAACTTTTCAGCATTGATGCAGTTGCAATGCAGCCTCAAGGTAAGGGAACAAATGTCCCCTAAATTGAAGAGGCCTCTGTGACTGCCCCCACTGCAGAATGCAGTGCACGCCCTGTTGGCCACGGCTGCATCAGCGCTGGAAAGTTGGATAGGGTTGGGCCCTAGTCAATGTTCCTGTTCTGTAGTACCGCTTATAACTGGTTTGTAAAATGGAAAGCTCTCTGCTAGAAAATGAGAAATATCTGTTAACATTTTTCTACATAGAGTCTGCCTTGTTATTTGTAATGCTCAGTTTTTAAATATTATAAGAAGCATATATAGGTTTCTAGCTCTTTATATGCTAAAGAGGGTCTAGCAACCAACAAATACAGATACTTTACAAAGCTCTGAAGTCTGCATTACTAAACAGCTGAATCTTGTGTAACATGAGAAATATTGAAATATCTGCAAAATAGACGTTTATAATAATATGCCTCAATAGTCAACATACCTGGATCTAGTCTTTGTGATACTGCTCTTTAATTCTGGAATGTGCTTATTTTGTTTCCCAGAATTGAAACTGAACTTTCTTATGAAGCTGTAGGAAGAAACTGTTGATTGGCTCCGGCTCTTTTGACAATCTTCAATAGGACATACTATATCAGAAATAGTAACTCGCTTGGAGGAAGAGGACTGTTTAACAATTTGTGCTTTCACTATTTCTTGACTTTCTTGTTCACTCATCGGAAGCTCTAGTTGATTATTTCCCTTTGGGGAGCAACAAGAAGCAAATGATAGTAAAAAGTCAGAATGTGCACAAGCATAATCAGTTCTGGGATAGATGGGGAAGAATGTTCAGATTAACTACTGTGATAATTGGCAAGCTCAGAACAGTTAGGAAGTGTAAAATAATTCATCTATACTTCATCCAAGAGCAGCAATGACACTGTTCCTACAGAACAGGGAGAACTTGAGCAGTGAAATCTAAGAGATCATCAGCAACAATTTCCTTTTGATCACATTTGAAACACGGGCAGCGCAAACCTGACTAAGGATCCGGCCGGCAGCCCAGGGCCATCCACCGGATCCTGAGACCCGGCTGCCGTTCTGCCGCCAGGCTGGAGGTCTACTCGGTAAATCGGGACCAGCCCTATCGGCCTCCTTGGATTTCTGCCAGCTAAATAGCTAGTGGAAGTAGAGGAGGCTGTGTAACGGCGTGTAACGTGGTGGGGGCGGGGATATGGCTGGCGCCATCCCCCGCCCCTCCCAGGCCAGCTAGGCCAATGGCCCCCCTCCCTCCAGGGTCGGACCGCCCACACGGCCGGCAGCGGAGGACTCACCTTCTGCTGCCGGCCGCATCCTCGGTCCGGCGCTGAAGTGAGGGAGGCCAACCTTGCGGAGTGAGTCGTCGTGAACGTGCTTTATGGCATGTTCGCAACGTCTTCCAGCGACGGAATGCTCATTCCGTTGCCAGACCTTTTTCCAGGATTGCGCTCTTGGGGAATTTAGTGGTTTGCATGTTTATTACCTTTGTAGTTTTTGCTATTTAATTTTATTGTAGCTATGCATATATATTTGTGACTTTCCTTTAGAACTAAATGATACATTATGTGAAGCTGTTTTTTCTTATTTTTTTTAGCAAGTGCCTGAAATGGGACAAAGCTGCAGTGGGGTGTGGGGAAGCTTTAGCACTTTATTCTGGCTGTGATTCCAATCTCAACTGCTCCCCCACACTATTTCAACTAGAACAGGGGTTCTCAACCCTTTCTCAGCCTGCTGCATACCACTGGAAGTGACTGGCGATTACTTTATTTCCAGTTACTTCCAGGTTTTCAGGTTTTCGGAGGCCAGAAAACGCAGGTAGGTAGGAGGCTCTGGGCGGGTGGGAGGGCCCTTCTCAGCGTTCCCAAGAGGCTCAGCCAAAGGCAGGATCCTCTCAGGAGCAAAAACGTGCTGCCAAAAGCGCCTTGTCGGAGCAGGTTTCCAGGGGTCCGGCGGTCTGAGTACCACCAGCAGTCAGCTGAAGTAGCACAAGTGGTACTAGTACCACTGGTTGAGAACCCCTGAACTAGAAAAAAAGCTTCTATTGAAAGCTAATGGAAGCTTTTAAAGAATCAAAATGGTAACTGCTAACCCCTGCCCCTTCCACCACCGACCCCTCCCACTTCCCGGGACTGGCTGACCAATTCCTTTCCCGGAATGCCCCGTTCCGCCCTCCCCCTGCCTCTCCGTCACCCAGTGGGAAACGTACCTTCCCCAGCGGGCGCTCCACTGGATTTTGGGCGGGTAGAGTGGTTCCAGCCTCTTTGCCGGTGCAGCCTACTTGCTGGGTACCGCAATGTGCTTTATGGCACGTTTGTGAAACCCTGGACCGGCTCTGCATGTCTAAAATGTCGGCTGGGTTGCGCCGCTAATCTAGGACCAGGGTGCTTAAGGTGCTTTCTTTTGCATCGGTGCAAAAACAGCAGTGTCTTTGTATTGCATTTTTAAATAAATGAATTTTATTTATAATAATTTATAATTTATAATAATCATATAAATGAACTGGTGACTTTTTCCCTATACACTTGTTTGATGCAGTCTTTCAGCGTCCAGGTGTTGGTTTTCTAAAATAATTCTGATCTATGAAGAGTTGTTGTGTTCACCTGATCAGCATTCATTTTCCATGGTATGTTCCTGATAGCGCTATTGTTTGCCCACACATCAGAATCTTTGTGTAGGAAATTGACCTCAGAATGTTTAGATTTCAATAGATTGATGAGCCGCAGCCACTGGTGGAAGATGAGGGCCCGCTTCTGTGATGGAGCACAGAGCTCTAGGTAGTAGGAACGGCCGCTCACCAGCTTTAGCTTGATGCGTCTGTTCTTAGCCGAGTGAACAGACATGTTTACAAACTTCAAGGGTAAGAACCTGAAAAACAATTCTCATGTGAGTTTGTGAGAGCCATTACTTCATTGAGTCAGCATATCTAAAGGGGCTGAAAAATGAGAGTGAAGGACATAAATGGAAACCCAAATTATCCGTCTACTCTAGAACTACTCATAGGCAGCAGAAAGAAACGGCACGCTGCATCTCCATTGTGCTTTTTATCACATAAAATAGAATGGTTTGATGCATCGGGCACATAGCTTCCATTTTCAGTTCACACTGGTCTTCCAGCTGTCTGCACTGCAGTGGAAAGAACGGGTGTTGCAGTCAACACAAAAATAACTCTTTCAATATGTAAAATGTATATACCTTTTTAAGGTTTTGTATCATGTTTTAAACTGAGAATACAGAAAGTTGTATTCACAAAAGCCTTCCCCCATCCAAATACAGGGTTATTCAAAAAGGATGGTGCAGAAGTAAAGCTGATTTATTCTTAAATGAACTGACATACCACAACCATCATGACAAGTTTCACATGCATGTTACAAATGTTCGATGTGGACACTTGCGTAGCTACAATGGGGCAAGGGGGGGGGGGAAACAGCTGCGGTCTCCTTGTGAGGAGACCATGGCTGTCATCCGGGGCATTTGCCCCCCTCCTTTGCCCCATTGAACATTTGTAATGTGCATGTGAAACTTGGACAGTTTTTCTGTCTTTTCATGTCATGATGGTTGTGGTATGTCAGTTCATTTAAGAATAAATCAGCTTTACTTTTGCACCATCCTTTTTAAATTACCCTGTATTAGCGTTAGTCATTTATGGGAGAAATGTCTATCAACAATGTTTTGAAGACTTTGTTGAAAAAGTGCTAAATAAGGCTATGCTTTGACATTCATCCATTTTTAACTTTCATCCATGCTCTGGTTCCTAACCCGGCCACTTACAAGCCATGATGGGGATAAGCAACCTCCTGGTTGTAGGAGTAGGTTTTCTTTGTGCCAGGTGCAAGGGAGTGGCGACAGGATACAAGTATCTTGTTGTCTTGTGCTCCCTGAGGCATCTGGTGGGGCCACCGTGTGATACAGGAAGCTGGACTAGATGGGCCTTTGGACTGATCCAGCAGGGCTCTTCTTATGTTCTTATGTTCAGACATAAGTGCAAGGTATTGCTGTCAATAGGTATTGAAGCAATTTTCATGTCTATTTGTAAATTGCTCAAACATTTTTACTTGGATTTTGTACCACATTTTATATATGAACACATTTGTTGTTCACACTAAACAGATGTTTGTTTTAGGGTGACAATTAAGACTTCTACTGCAAGCATACTTACTGTTCATTTAAAATCTGGCAATGTGCTGATAAATTAAAACAAATCATTTCAATAGGCTCTTTGCTTGTATCGGGATACAGGCCTACATGGACCCTTGGATCTCATTTAGTATGGCTCATGTTCCTATGAACTAGTGCGTCCCTGTCTATAACCCCCTTGTGATGATCTCTGTAACCCCCTTGTGATGAATAATGAATGATCTGGCACAGTTCCTCTCTCTGATCCCTTGCACAGAACCAGAGAATCGGGCAAACCAGAAAATCAATCTAGACAAGACACTAATGGCCCAATCCGATCCTCTTGGTACACTGTCATGGCAGACCCCCTGCCGATTGCACAGGGCTGCTGTCACTGTAAGGGCTGGAAAGCTGTGTGCTGTTAGCAGGTTTCTGCTAGCGGGGGGGGGGAGGATTGGGCGGATTGGGAATGGGATGGGATGGATTGTGGTGGTAGTGGCACCTCCTGTATCTCAAACACTTGTCCCGGCCCAGACAGCAAGCTACATTGTGCGCTACCATCGGGGACCATACGGTGACCAGGAAGGCAAGTAAAGTTTTTCATTTTTTTTACCTCTCCCAGCCAGCCTAGTCCCCAATTGGCATGCAGGATGCAGCAGACGCTGCACTGGCCTGGGATAGGATCAGGCCGTAAATGTGTTATTTTATGCTTATGAGTTTCCTTTCTTCATTAAAATAGCTGCCACAGGTAGGTGTGTCTGTCTGATCAGGATTGGGACTATAGCTTGTAGTCAGAGAGGACATTTAACCATTTTTCGTTGTGCCACTGTCCTACTGGATACCCCCTATGAATATTGGAGAGGTTCTAACATCATTTTCTCTCATCAGGTTAGGACAAAGGCACTGGAACTCATGCTATGTTTTTTATTCTTTCACTCTTCACTACTCACTCACCGGGTGAGTACTACCTCATCTTCTGAAAATGATTGCTCTGAAACGGTTGAGCTTATTGAAATATCTTCCTTGGAGGATGAAGGAGACGAATTTGCGAGCAGCATCACATTTGGCAATGCCAGGTTTGGGCTGGAGGCACAGATACCCATGATCACATAGTTGGGGCGATTATGAAGGTAAATTGATTCACCTCTTCTATTGACCTGCAAATCAAGAATAAAATTTCTCTTGTATAACTCTTATTTCAAAAGCTGCTGATTTACCACTATTACTACTCAGAAGACAGAAGAGGAATAGAAGGATTTTTTAAAAAATATATTTTATATAAAAGAATATTCAAATGTTTATACATAGTTGGCCCTCAGTATCTGCGGGGGTTCCGCTCCCAGAACCCCTGCGGATACTGAAATCCATGGATAGTGAAGTTCGATATCACGGATATCGGGGCCAACCTGAAAACGTTTTTAAAAGGGAAAAAAAAGTTAACAAGTGGTTTCCTTACCTTACAAACCGCTGTGTGTTCTTCCTTCTACAAGCTGAAATTGCGCTCCGGAAGCCTCTTCCAGGTCATGCAACTCCCCTCTCCCAAGTTCACCCCAGAATGCATTGCAGTGCATTCTGGAGCTATCTTGGGAAAGGGAGGGGGAGTCATTTTAAACATTTTTAAATGTTTTAATGCAGAAATGCAGAAAGAAAATAAGTCGTATCAAAAATCAGCATGGTGGAGCTAGCAGAGGTATTCCCAAAGGTAGTGTAGGAGAACCCCAGGTTTCTTGTGCTGGTGGACTTTAACATTCATGTCAAATTTTCTTCACCTGATGCAACTCAGAAATTCATGAAAACCAAAGTCCTGTCATGGTATCTGACCCTACACATTTGGAAGGTCATATTCTTGCTTTGGTAGTTTGTACTGAGCAAGAAGATGGTAAACTGTGTGGTGGGCTGGAACAGATATTTTTTCATGGGTGGATTTTGGTTGATCTCTGAAATAGGATGATGATCCAGTCAAGTGGACACAATTGCTCCTGAATGCTCTCTTCCTTCTGGTTCTAGCTGGGTCCTTTGCTTCCGGAGAAGTTGGGACAATGACTTGAGCAACAGTGGAGGAAGACTCATGGCATATTCAACCAAACACAAGCTAGAGCTAATTTTAGAGCTTACTCTATGGTGATGTGCTTCTTTGCATCTACATAGTGCCATCCAGTGAAGTTATTTGTGTATTTTTGGACCTTTTGCATCATGGCCACCAGGGGGAGCTAGAGTACCTATCTGTGGGCAAAGCACTTTGTGGATAATATTCATATTCCGTTATACAGTACTTGGATTCCATGTATTACTTGCAGAATGAGTTGGGATGACATCATTATATGGAGTTGTTAAGGCTGAGGATGAGCCGCCTTGGGTCCCTTTGGGGAGAAAGGCGGGGTAAAAATACCGTAAATAAATAAAATAAATAAACAAGATTCTTAGAGAACTATCAGCTAGTTTCAAATGTTCCACATCTGGACAAAGTACTCAAAGAATGGGGTGATGGCTCAAATATTCTTGGATGAGAATGATTATCTGAACATAAGAAAAGCCTTGCTGGATCAGGCCAAAGGCCCATCTAGTCCAGTTTCCTGTATCTCACATTGGCCCCACCAGATGCCTCTGAGAGAGCACACAGACAACAAGATAACCAGTTTCCTGTTGTCACTCCCTTGCACCTGGCACAGAGAAAACCTAATTCTAAAGCCAGGAGGTTGCTTATGGTTTGTAACCTGTGATGGTCTTTTCCTCCATGAATCTATCCAAACCCCTTTTAAAGACATCTAGGCCAGATGCCATCACCACATCCTGTGGCAAAGAGTTCCACAGATGAATTACGCACTGGGTGAAGAAATATTTTCTTTTGTCCATTCTAACTCTCCCTCCACTCAATTTTAGTGCATGTCCCCAGGTTCTGGTGTTGTGCGAGAGGGAGAAGAATTTCCCTCTATCCACTCTCTCCATCCCATGCATAATTTTATACATCTCAATCATGTCCCCCCTCAGGCGCCTTTTTTCTAGACTGAAAAGCCCTAAATGCTGTAGCCTTTCCTCATAAGGGAGGTGCTCCAGCCCACAAATCATTCTGGTTGCTCTTTTCTGCACTTTTTCAAATTCAACTATATCCTTTTTGAGGTGTGGTGACCAGAACTGGATGTGACCTTACCATCAATTTGTACAAGGGCATAATGATATTGGCCATTTTACTCTCAATCCCTTTTTTAATGATCCCGAGCATGGAATTGGCCTTCTTCACAGCCGCTGCACACTGGGTCGACACTTTCATCAACCTGTCCACTAGCACCCCAAGATCTCTCTCCTGATCCATCACAGACAGCTCAGAACCCATTAGCGTAAATGTGAAGTTTTGATTTCTTGCCCCAATGTGCATCACTTTACACTTACTTACATTGAAGCGCATCTGCCATTTTGCTGCCCATTCTCCCAGTTTGGAGATATCTTTCTGGAGCTCTTCACAATCCCTGCTGGTCTTCACCACCCGGAAACGTTTAGTGTCATCCGCAAACTTGGCCACCTTGCTGCTTATCCCCAACTCCAGGTCATTTATGAACAAGTTGAAAAGCACTGGTCCCAAGACCGATCCTTGGGGCATACCACTTTTCACCTCTCGCCATTGTGAAAATTGCCCATTGACTCCCACTCGCTGTTTCCTGGTCTTCAACCAGTTCCTAATCCATAAGAGGACCTGCCCTCTTATTCCCTGACTGATTCTTGATTCTTATCTGGACCCTGATTCTTATCTGGATCCTTTTCAGTCTAGCTTCTGACTTGGTTTGGAGACTGAGATTGTCTTGAATGCCCTTGTGGATGGTAGTGCTAAGAGTGGAACCTTGCTTCCTTTCCACCTTGCTGAGTGCGACCTTGTTTATTCTCAAGAACCCTTCAGTAGTGTACACCAACTATAGTGTGCACCAACCCTTTAGTAGTGTACACCAACAATAGTATCACTTCTGTGCTGGCTTGCCAAAATGAGACTGATGACCCAATCCTTTCTGTGCGGTCCACCAGCTTACTGCATTGTACACCATCATGGCAGCCTTTCCACTGGTCTGTGGAACACTGCTGCCAATGGCCCCAGAATGTCATGCGCTGCTGACACAACCCTGCAGATTGGCCACTGACAGAGTTCTGCTGGCGGTGGGGTTGTGTTAGGACAGGAATTGGGCCATGATGGGGGCAGATCTTGGCGGCATTGTCATATGCTGAATCCAGATCCCCCAGCCTGAACACACACCCAGAAGGCACCTCAAGGCTACGCCAGCAAAAGAGCTGGTGTAGTCTTGAGGAGTCCCGTAGGGGACCAGACAGCAGCCAAGGAGGTAAGTAATTTTTTTCTTTACTTACCTTTCCCTGCCTGCCTTGTCCCCAGCCGGCCCGCAGGATGCAGTAGGTTAGTAGGCTGGGGCATCTCCCTTACGAGGAAAGACTACAGCGTTTGGGGCTCTTCAGTCTAGAAAAAAGGCGCCTAAGGGGGGACATGATTGAGATGTATAAAATTATGCATGGGACGGAGAGAGTGGATAGAGAGAAGTTCTGGCAAAGTGCCATTTTTTGCCACTTTTTGCCTCCGCCCGAAAGGACTCACCCCCGCGACTGTCCAGGCCTGTAACAAGCCTTTTCCGGGCGAAAAAACACCCGGGAGGATTTCACCGAGAAAATGCCTGTTGTAGGTGCGGGCAGCCGCAGGGTCGGCTTTTTCCTCATGTGGCGGCGAAAGGCCTATTTAGCCACCGTGCGGGGGAAAGGAGTTGCCCCCGTGGCCGCCCAGGCCCGTAACAGGCCTTTTCCGGGCGAAAAACACCCCCTGGCATTTTTTGGGCCAGAAAAGGGTGTGGGATGGGGCTAATGATGTCATGGGGGTGCGCCACTTGCCCCGCCCCTAGCGGTACGCACTACCGCCCCTGACACCCCCCCCCCGAGGCTGGCTACGCCTCTGCTAGAACTAGGGGACATCCACTAAAATTGAGTGGCAGGAGAATTAGAACAGAAAAAAAAAATTCTTTACCCAGTGTGTAATTCATCTGTGGAACTCCTTGCCCCAGGATGTGATGGCACCTGGCCTAGATGCCTTTAAAAGGGTATTTATGGAGGAAAAGTCCATCACAGATTACAAGCCATGATGGGGATAAGTGACCTCCTGGTTTTAGTAATAGGCTATCTATTAATGCCAGACGCAAGGGAGTGACAACAGGAAACAGGTATCTTCTTGTCTGTGTGCTCCCTGAGGCATCTGGTGGGCCACTGTGAGATACAGAAGTTGGACTAGATGGGCCTTTGGCCTGATCCAGCAGGGCTCTTCTTATGTTCTTATGCTGCGACAGGGGCCCTGCACTGTACAGGCTAGCCCAGGAGAGGATTGGGCCACGAGAGCATGATTTCATTGGGGGGGGGTCCAGTTGGTCCTGCAAAGTAGGTCCCAAAAGGTGGTCCTGGAGGACTGCTGCTACACCTCATGTATGCTGGTTTGTGGTATGCTGCAGGGATCCACATTGTCTCCTATTCTGCTTGGGAGAATTATTTGTCAACTATTAGTGACCCAGACATTTGGGATAGGATTATTATTATTATTATTATTATTATTATTATTATTATTATTATTATTATTATTATTATTAATATTATTATTATTATTAATATTAATATTAATATACTGCTTTTCAGCCAAAAGTACTTCACAACGTGGTTTCTGTAGCAAAACAAATCAATAAATTGTTCCCTGTCCCTGAAGTGCTCACAGTCTAAAAGGAGGTGCAGAAGAGAGACTGGAAAAGGCAGCATGCTGGGCAAAGAGGGATAGTTGCTCTCCCCCTGCTAAATATAAGGTGCCTCTTTGCCCACTATGTAGGGGTTAATATGTGGATGATACCCAGTTCTCCTTCTTTTCTGTCAGATTCTAGGGGATGATATTAGAAGTCCCAAATCAGTGTCTGCAGTCAGAGGTGAACTGGACTAGAGCAAACTGAAGCTTAATCCAGACAAGATGGAAGTGTCGTTGCTGGGGGACGGGGACGGACGGACAGACCAGATGAACTGGGATTAGGTCTAGAGCCTGTTAGGGAAGGGATTGCCCTGGCCCTTATGAATAAGGCTCATAACTTGGGTGCGTTCCTAGATCCAGTGCTGCTTCTGGATGCCTAGGTGGCAGTGGGGAGTGTTTTTGTCCAGTTTAAGATGATGTGTGTCAGCTACTCCTTTTCCTGGAGAAGTAACCGTTTCCTTGCTCCTGCATTCATGCCTTAAGTAACATCCAGATTATCCTACTTGGGGCGCAATCCTACATAAATTCTGGGCGGCGGACGTAGCATCTGCCGCCCAAAATAGTCGCAAACGTGCCGTAAGGCACGTTTGATGATGACTTTAGAGCCGGGAAGGCCAGCGCAAGGCCAGCCTTCCCAGCTCCGCCAGCCGTGGACTTGGGCAGCCCCCGGACCCAGCAAGGGTAGGATCCGGCGGATGTCTCAGGCGGTTGGTGGATGGGGGGAAGGGACAGCAGTGCCGGGAGGGCAGACATAGACCCAGCCTTCCCGGGCGGGGGCGGGGACATGGCGTCTGCCATATCCCGGGATCTGGAGGGCGACTGGGCTGTTACACAGCCGCCTCCGACTTCCGCCAGCAAAATAGCTGGCAGAAATCCAAGGAGGCCTATCAGCCCCAGCCGCCGTTACACTAGGGTAAGGGGACAAGCCCGCAGGCAGCCCGCAGCGGAGCACTGGATCGGGCGGGTGGCCTCAGTCGCCCGCCTGATCTTTAAGTAGGATTGGGCTGCCCATCATTTTGGCTGCTTCCCATGTTTTAAACATTATTCCTCAGGGCTGGGCCCCTGAAAAATCCTTTCATCTTTGAGCCACACACATTTTGGCAGCTGCGAGAAGATTTCATATTCATTCTCCTTTCTCTTATTCTACCAGTTCATCCACATGCCCCAGTAAAATCTCTATTGGGTTTAGTGGCAGCTGTACAGACGAGAAAAATTCATGGAGATAGCACAAATTAGCTTTCTCCAGAAACATTTGATTACAAGGCATTTCCACTATTTGTGAGTGAAATCAGCTTGTGATTGGTTACAGACCCTTCAACTATTATTAATATTATTGTAACTCTTACTCAATTTACTGGTATCACTGATACTGAATTTTGTAGACATTATTTCAGGTATTAAGACATGGGGAGTATGTAGATGGTTATGAGAAGATATAGTGTCAGGAAAGAACATATCCTGCTACTTTTCCCAACCTCTTTTTAAAATAATTATTCTCATCTTCTAAAGATAATCTATATTATCTGAGAAAGAATACCATCCTCTTCCTACCAAAAATCACAGACGTAAAGAGGGAAAGCTTGCAACTCATCTCTAATGTTCTGTTTGGTATGTGCCCTCGCTAGAAGTATTGCAACCAGACAGAGGTTTCCATTTAGCAAATGTGTTATTTCATTCAGCTGTAAATCTAATTCCCCATCTTATCCAAGACGATCTCTCTCTGTCCGTGTGTCCGTGTCCCCCCCCCCCCGTCCCCTAGGGGTTTTCTCAATAGAAAGGCATGATACAAATATGTTCAATACGCCTCCTCCGGTTTCTCCATGAGCATCTCTTGCTGTTCCTATAAAATGACATGTGAGTTAACTGGTGCAGAAGGAGCACCAGCATAATGACTCTTTGTCCTTGTGTAACCTATAGCCCAATCCTATCCTTCCACCCTGCTGGTGTAGCTGTGCCGAAAAGGAATGCACTGTATCCAGCCCGGGGAGGGGGGAGGAATCAGGGGGCTTCGGAGGGGAAAGGAGATTTAAATCTCCTTACCCCTCCCTCCATAAGCCTCAAGCTCTGCAATGGGTCTCTTTGGACCTGTGCCAGTGATTTCACGGGTGGAAGTCTGAGGAGAGAAAGGGGGTGGGGAGGCTGCTGAAGGAGGGGATAGGATCCGGAGTGTGCCATAGCTGCCAGATCTACCTGCCCCCATTCCTTCCCCCTCCCTGTCCAGTTTTGCCCCCTCCCTCGCTGCTGCCTAACCTGCTACGGCAGCTGCGAAGGGATCTAGCGACGGATGGGGAGTGCTGCTGCATCTTGCAGCAGTGCTCCCCAAATGACCACCAACAGCACTCTGTACGCTGTTGGCAGCCGTTTTACAACAGTGGAACGGCGGAACATTTATGTCAACACTGTTCTACTGTTGCAAACGCTTCTGTGTGACAGCCCAATCCTGCATCGGGTCGGGTTGTCAGATGCATAGCAAGATATGATGCAATGGGGGGGGGGACACAGACAAGCCATTATATTTTAGCTATCTATGGCTGTGATTGCATCCAATTCAGGTACAATAATATTTTAGTTAGTTTTGTGTAGCCCTTAGAGTGACTAAGGGTTGGTTACCTATTACAAAATGAAAATGCGCATCTGTTTTTCATGTGTGAAATGGCTTCAAGAGAGGGGAAATTGGATAGATATAGCTAAGTGTCTGCTTCTCCATATTATAAGGAAATATAGGTCTGTATCCTCGGTTATTCTTCCACGTGCATAAGGGGGCTTGTGCATGTGGAAGTGATAGTGAAGATTCTTGTCCACAGAAATGCAAGTGGCAGTGGTCTCCAAACCTACCGCTGCTGCGACCCACCTCGCCTTCATGGTTTGCACTCCCCCCCCGCACTCCCCTAATGACGTCCCTGGTTACCTGAACAAAGTTGCTCTCAAACACAGGGGCAGATGTCAAGGGAACATATTCTCCTCTGTCAAGAATTCTTTGAAGTTCTCCCATAATAGGAATGTCACCTGCAGATTCTGTGTGTCTGATAGGGCTCCTAAAACTCGGTTGCTTCCTAATACGCCTACACATAAGACAAGAACAAAACAATATGGGAACTGTTTACAATAAAAGAATTTGTTGATGGGAGACAGCACAGTACAGTAATTGGCTGCCTCAGAGTACTGTAGAGCATTAGGAAGAAAAAAAGAATTTCTGACTCTATCAGATGCATAACACCTAGGAATCTAGGAGTATTCCAAATTATGTTCTCAGAAACCTTTGTTTAAGGGCAGACTGTCTCCGACCCAACTGAGTCTGCCCTCAGGGAAAAGGGGCTGCAAGGGATTGATCAAGTCCCAGGGAGTCCTCAGTTTCCCAAGGAGTGGTTTACTTTGATCCTGGATGGATCCACTCTGGGGCTGCATTTACCAATTACAAATCAGCTTTATTAAATACAGATCTAAGCAAGGAAATACATTAAATATAAAAGGCAACAGGAAAATTTTTTACTAAAAGCCAATTTGATAATGGAGAAAAAGCCATTTTATTGATTTACAGCAAGAGGTAGCTAGGTTCCCTAATTCATCACTTTCTCACAAGTATAATCACACACTTTTCTTACCACTGGCACAACAGCCACAGATGCAGCGCTGAGGTAATCGGGCAACTTAAGCTGGGAACCCATGATGAAAGAACCTTCTATTTCATATTCAATCAAGGCTAAACAAAAATCCTCTGATAGTTGTTATAGACTGGGGAGAAGAACGTGGATGATGGAGTCTTCTGCCTCTGCTTCCCTGGGGTTCAACTCATTATCCCCTCGCGGGGGGGGGGGGAAGTGTGTGTGGGGCGTCAACTTCTGGGATGACTTCTCTGACCTTTGTCTCTTTGGCTGAAAAATTCTGGCTTGCTTCTTTTGGAGAGGTATGCAGAGATATACCCAATTTGCTAATACTGCATTCTGGGCTCTGCTGCTCCTCCTCCACCTAGCCTTGAGTCCTGATAAGAAACCATTGCTCTAACGTCTTCCTTTCATCACAGGCCACTTTCTCTCCTCAAAGAGGGGATTGTTCATCTGTTTGTGTTAGAGTCCATCTTGACTTATCTCTCTCCCTCCCTTCAGCCATCTCTTATGAGGTCTGGACTGACCAGTCTCTCCAGTTCACACTCCTTTCACACCCTTTGCTCTTCTAAGGGAAGGGAAGGGGGAGAGGAATCAGAAAGGAGGCCCTTTACCGGTAAGATAGCAGGCACTTAACAATAAACACAGAATCCATGTCTGGCAAGGCTAGATTTTAACTGAGTTCTGAAAAAGAGAGGCTTGATGCATTAAATCTGCAGTTTATAGCCTAATAAAAATGTATGTACAGTATCTAAAACAGGGTAGCTGATCAACAAAAGTCTCTCAGAAAACTGTCAAGCATTGTGCAGTCAGGTGACTGTCTTTTAAAAATGGTGGCATTTTGATCCTGGCTCTGCTATCTTTCTGTAGACTTTTAAACTTGGAGATAGTGACATGTCAGCTTTGTCACTTATATATGTCAATCAATACACATTTTGTGCCAGGCGCCATTAACAGGTATAAGATGTTATTGAGAGAGAGAGAGAGAGAGAGAGAGAGAGAGAGAGAGAGGAGATGATGACGATGATGTTGATGACGACAGCTTTTGGGGGCTTTTGGGGCCATGTTTGGAGGTATGACTGGTAAGGGGGTAAAGAGGAGTGGAGTATGCAGATGGGAGCAGAACCTTCCAGAGACTGAGCCATTTGCTGATCCAGGGGCTGCCTTTGCTTCTTTGATATTGTTAAGGATTGTTTACTCCAATTCCTCACTAGGCCCTCACCAGCCCTCCACAGAACCACTCGGGCAGCCCGATCCTGTGCAACTTGTGGTGGCCGGTCTAAAGGGCCAGCCACTGCATCCTGTACAGGATGCGGGCCAGAGGCGTTGCTGGAGGGGGGCGGTACTATAAGTTCCACACCGTTCCACTCCCTGGTACGAGGTGGCCCCTGTTGCCCCATGACCTTTTAAAATGAGACTGTTGCCAAGAGACTTTGAAAATATGTGTGATGCCAATGACTTGTGAGCTAGAATGGAACATGTGCATGACCAGGACTGTAAACCTGGGTGTGTGAAGCCATGCTGTAAAAGATTTCCCCAGCCAGGCCATGAGGGAAGAATCTGACCAGCACCACCAGTTCAGCCATGAACCAAAACGCTCCCAAACACGTAAGTTTCTGAAGCTCAAAGTGAGTGTATTTTTTTTTAATCTCAGCTAGTAATTAGTGAAATTCACAAGCCTTTTTAGCCAGGTATCACCACAACCATACAATCATATCAAGGGAAAAATACTGTAGTCCTTTGACTAGTACCCTGTTTAGAGTTCTAGAATTTGCTAACACCATTCCAATCCCTACTAAGTGTGTTCATCTTGTGTCTTAATTACCTTAAACAGATGTACCATGATATTTTGTTTAATATAGCCAAATCCTATAGCTTTGTAAACCGTTCTCTAAGTTGGGGTAGTTCTTGGAACTTCTAGTGCTTAGTATACAAAACACATTCTTATTTAATTGTGCCAATAATAATATAACATGATTTAAAGTGCACAAATAGATGGGCCCAGTAAGCAATGGGATGTGACTTATTGCTTAGAATAATTGTGTCGTATAAGACTGTTTCTGATAACCAATAATATTTCCTTGAAAGAGCTCATTTATCTTATCCTCCCTATTTTTTAAAAAAAATTTCGGTGAGTTTTTTCTTATGTGGAAGTAGGGAGGTTGTAACTGGGTCCACAGTTGCCACAGTGCTCTAAAAAAGGCCCTTACTGTTCTTTGTCATGTGATTTTTGCAAACCAGGAAATGTGGAACCAGGACGCACAAACATTTGATCAAGTCAAATAGCAAGCGCTTCGTCTTTCAGTTTCTCCAAGCAATGGCTGATACACAGAGGAGACGTCAAGTCATGTCACCATGGGGACACAAGACAGAAAGCACAGCCTTGTGGCAATGGCATCATAATACACTGCTGGCATGGCCCAAGATGACAAAGCATGGAAAAATAGTTTGTCAGAGGAAGGCTGGCTGAATCCTTTCCCCTGACACATTTACGTTCCTGTGTGCTGGAGTTTTCTCTTCATGTGAGAGCACTCCAATGTGCAACACCCAGCCTGTAGACTGACGTTTGGAAAAGGTTTACCAGCACTCGATTCTCTTGCTTTTAGCGAGTGTACTTTGGCTACCTGATTGCAACTGGAAATGTCACTAGTATGTATGCTGCTTGTATTTTATTAAAAATATATTAAAAATATATTAAATATATAAAAATATAGCAAAAATATATTAAATATAATATAACTATATTAAATAATATAATCATCAGAAACATGGGTTAGAAAGGAGAAATAATAAGCATTACACCGGCATTACATCATGATCTGATGCATCATAGCATTCTTATGAGCAAACTGAGGATCACAAACCTGCGCAGCATTGTCGATTCACCACTGTGGTAGGTTACTCAGAAACTTAAGGATGGTCAAAAGGATTGACAATTTTAGGACAATAATCTAGAGAATAAATCAAACATTTCATAATGAGTGAAAGTAATCAAAATGTAATCTATTATTTTTCCCCTCTGGGTTTTATATCTTACTCTTCTGCCACTAAAGAAGTCTCCAAGCTGGCCCCCAGGATATCAACTAAAAAAATAATCAAAATACTTTAAAATCTAAAGGCTAAACAGCCAAATCCTAAGCGTGTCCATTCAGAAGTAAATCCCATTAAGCCCAGTGAGACCTATTTCCAGGTAAGCATGTATAGGATTGTGGCCTGAGGCTTGTGAGTGAGGGCCCAATCCTGCCCCCCGCCAGCAGCTCCAATGCAGCTGCACTAAAAAGACACATTTTGCATCCAGAGGTGGGGGTCGACCCAAGGGCAAATGGAAGGTAAGTATAAAACATTTATACTTATCCCTACAGAAGTCCTGGGGTATGGATCTCCTTGAACATACACCACTTCTTTTGGTGTCCTATGTCCAAGGAGAGAAAAGGAACGGGGAAGTTCAAAATGGAGAGGATAGGATCCGGTGTGCGCCATTGCTGCTTGATCCACCCCCTCCTGCCTACCCCTGCCTCCAGTTTCTGCCCCCTCCCCGCCCGCCCACTGCCCCCACTGTCGACTTACCAGGCAAGGTGAGGTATGGCAGCGAAGCTGCGGCCTCGTGCAGCAGCACTCACAGAATGGCTGCAGATGGAGCACTGCACGTTGGCAGCCATTTTACAACAGTAGAAGTCTCCTCCTGACTGCCCAATCCTATGCAGGACTGTAAGTCCTATTGCACTCATTGGGACTTAAATTTGTTATTTGTTAGGACAAGTAGACGTGCAGAGGATTGGGCTGTAAAACAGCTACTCAAATGAGACAGTAGAGTGACAGGAAAGAAATTGCACTAAATCATAATAAATTTAAAATATTTTACACATACCAGTAGAGGTGGCCTGGCTAGCATATAATAGACTTACCTCCACTATTTAGAAAATACTGTCTGTCTTGATTCAGGAGATGGCAGCTGGGGATGGGTAGGCTGATAAAGTTACACCTGTGAAACTGGCGCGTTGCGTTGTCATTCCATGGTTTACTCCTAGAAGTGCCAAGCTCTTTGGAGTCTCTCAGCCGGCAGAGGACTTCTGTTCTCGTAGGGTGTTCATAGGCCTAGTGAGGAGGAATCAGTTGTACAAGTAACAAAGTCCTGAGAAAGCAAACCACTCCCTCCAATTCTAGTTTCTGCTGAGGTCATAATGCCTCATTAGCATATCTGAGTCATCAGACAAGCACCTTGTCTGTATGGTGCTCTTGGTTCCAGAACTGCAGGGGGAAATCCTATGTAGCACGATACCAGGAGAAAGTTAGCAGCAGACTTATTTTCTGGTAGGCGTCTGACCAGGATCTGGCAAGTTTCCCCAGCCAAAATCAGGATACTGTTGCTAACCTGTCTTGTGCATCCACCTTTTTTATTGGCCAGAGTTTCCAGTCATTTTTCTCTTCATACCCTTTTGGCCCGGCCTCCCTCCTGGCCTCTCAAATATGGAATTTGCTGAGGGATTTTTTTTGGGGGGTGGTGGTCTTCTCCTGTGTCTTTTCCTCAGTTGAACTAGTTTGTTTAGCTTAGGCTTTAACAATTGTTCAGGCTCTCCTTTTATATTTAGGTAAGCCTGTGCTTCCATCTGTGCTCTCCTGTGCAGATTTACTGCTTTTAACATTTCAGTTTCTTCCTAGACAGGTCTCCAGCAGTTAGTTCTAAAAAAGCAACAAGAAAATGTCTTCCTCTTTTCATAATTTTCCTCATCCAAGATTCCAAAGCATTGTTCAAAACAGATAAACAAGGGATTGCTTGGTCCAATACTGAGCTGTGGTCAGCCAAGATGGCTGCAGATGATAGCAGTTTGATACAATCAAGAATATTTAGAGAGTACAGAAAAGAAAATGTCATCAACAATATCATCTTCATTCAAGATGTGGAGCTTGAGCTGGTTCTGTGGCTGAACCTCTTGCATGACTGGCCAGAAACAACCGTGGCAGGGGACAAAAGAAGAGGGGGAGGAAGTTCTAGAACCCACATCGAGCCGCTACAGAAAGCTGCTGTCTAACCACCCAGCCACAGCAGGAAACAGACCAAGATCACCTCATCTGCCGTTTAACACCTTTTGTTGTTGTTGTTCACTCGTTAAGTCGTGTCTGACCCTTCGTGATCCCATGAACCATATCCCGCCAGGCCTTCCTGTCCTCCACTATCTTCCTGAGTTCGCTCATTTTCATGTTCGTTGCATCGGTGATGCTGTCTAAACATCTCATCCTTTGCCTTCCCCTTCTCCTTTTGCCTTCAATCTTTCCCAGCATCAGAGTCTTCTCCAGAGAGTCCTCTCTTCGCATTAGGTGGCCAAAATATTTGAGCTTCAGCCTCAGTACCTGTCCTTCCAGGGAACAGTCAGGGTTGATTTCATTTAGGATTGACTGATTTGATCTCCTAGCAGTCCGAGGGTCTCTCAGGAGTCTTCTCCAGCACCACAGTTCGAAAGCATCTATTTTTCGGCGCTCAGCCTTCCTTATGGTCCAACTCTCGCAACCATACATTGCTACTGGGAACACCATCGCCCTGACTATACGAACTTTTGCATAATCACAAACAGGCACACTGGGCTAGGAGGCTGTAGCACACAGACTTAGCAGAGGGAGCTGTGCATGGGCCAGTCATTGGGCTGGCATGTAACTACTTCAGCAGCCCATCCATGTAGCCACACCCACATACACCCCATGACCTTTGCTTCATCGCTGGTACCTGCTGGCGTGGCTGTCCGTATGCTGTCCTTCTGCAACTGTCCGCCACACACCATGGTGCAACTTAGTGCCATACATAGAGGAGCATCTCTCCCCGACCCCAAGGAGTCACGGAGTGAAGATGTTGCAGACCCTGAGAGTAGAAAGGCCCCTCCCCTGCAGACTTGCACCCTTGAGGCCAGCTGAGGTAAGGAACAACTAGGATGGGATGAAGGAATCCCTGTCTGCTTACAGAGACAACAAGGGTGATCAAATCAACATTTTTATTGAACTGGATCAGTGATAGTGCAGCACCTGAAACAGAAACATACAAGTGGGTTACCAACTATCTCCTCTCAGCAAAGCTGTTGTGCCTTTGCAAGTTATCAGACAACCAAGTAACAGTTGCCAGAGGATTGCCACATGTCCTATAATCTGATCTGCAGCATCCCTGGCGGGGGCTTATATACTGAAATTGGTGTGCTATGATTGGGTGCCAAATAGAGTTTGTATAGTATACTATACTCTATTGTAGGAAAGTGGGCAGGCAGGTGGCAGAAGGTGAGGTTTTCTGGTGTTTTTCCTTTCCCTATGGTTCCTATGCCAGCTCGGTTGCTCATGTAGCATTTTTCTGGTGTTAGGGCCACGTCCGTCATTTGAAAGGGGGTAGAGTATGGTGTATATTGACTCCTTTTTGTCCCTTCCATGTTGCACCCCAATCTCCTCCCCAGTTGGCCTCTCTGCAGGCAAAGTTGCCCTGGCTACTGTGCTGTGTTGGCACAGCATTTTTCTGGTGATGCACTGGTGTCTGTGGCACATCCATCAGCGGATGGACCTCTGTGCTGCTGGGGCTGTTGCACTTGTGTGTGTGGACACTCGCTGGTGTATTTAAAGGGTAGGATTGGGCTGCAGTTTTTTTTCCCCCCACTGCAGTTCCAAAGTTTTTTATGTCTACTCTCAGGACAACGTTTCGTGTGTTTTGCTAAACAGAGGCCACATTTTTGTCCACAATAGCAAAGATTGCTAATGGCCAGGTTAGATTTGAAAGGACATTCTTTATGTGTAAGTTAATGTTTGAGAATACATTAATGTACTGTGAATGCGCAATAAAAGATTGGTGGAATGTGATCTGCAGCAAAGGAACACACGTAAAACTTGGTGAAGTCCTATCCAGAGACAAAAATATAATTATCTCAGGCAGAATTGGAACAAAATTATGATGTGTCTTAATATTCTGATCAAGGATTTGGAAACCCTGAAGAAAAAAATGTCTAAGAACTTTGCTCTGAACCTTCAGTGAACCACTGTGTTTTCACAGCTTTCTCTGACACCCGAGTTGAAGAGTTCATTAGTGATTTTCACAAGGTGCACTGAACAGCTGTCAGATGATAATTTTTAGCCCAGCCATTTTCCAGAAGGCTTGAACTAGTGACAAATGAAAGGCTTGACACCTATTAGTAAAACTCTTAGTCATCCAGTTCTCTAAAGGTGATGTATCATCTCTTTTATGTGACATGAAGGCTGACAAAATCTAATATCCTTCTATAAGAGAGAATGAAAAAAATGTAATTGTTGTAATAAGTGGCATAGAAATAGTCTGGGGGGAAAAAGCTCATCATTCTGGTCATGCAGAAAATAGTCTAGTATATATTCCATATATGAATGCAGCATTTAGGAAACCAGTAAGGATTTTGGTATCTGATCCATATGCAGAGAGGGCACTGTGGGATTTGTAGAGCTGGATGAACAGAATTTGAAATTTCTGAACAGGATTTTTCAGCGGTGCAGTCTCATGATGTATGTCAAAGGAAAACTTCAGAGGACATGAGAGGAAAAAGAATTTCTAGGAATAAAGTTTATTGCTTCATCTTTTTTAAATATATCATTTTTAAACAGATCCGTGTCAATTAAAAACAAACGAAAGTAAAATTGACATGGTTGTTAAGCCTGATGGATGGATCTGTTTAAATGGAGACAAACCGTGAACCTCTTAGTCAATATCATTTTTAACTCAGTCATACCGAGCTACATCATCTACGTCAGGGGTTCTCAACCAGTGGTACTAGTACCACCAGTGGTACTTTGACTGACTGCTGGTGGTACTAGGACCGCCAGAACCTGGCTCTGGTACGACACTTTTGGCGGAGCATTTTCGCTTCCAAGAGGCTCCTGCCTTTGGCCTTGGAAATGCTGAGAAGGGTCCTCCCACCCACCCAGAGCTTCCTACCTGCGTTTTCTGGCCTCCGAAAACCTGGAAGTAACTGGCGATGATGAAAACTTGGATGTAACTGGTGGTACACAGCAGGAGTGTGGCGCCGGAGGTGATACTTGGCCGGGCAAGGGTTGAGAACCCCTGATCTACATCACATAGAAGAGCAGCAAATATCCATTAACTTCTCCCATTATGCCTATAACGTCAATGAGTACCAGGGAGCTGGAGCTTTGTTCCTTCAGCCACTGCCTCTCCCTCAAAAACTACAGATCTTCTGTTTCCTCCAGCAACTTCACCAACGCTGGTATTAGTTGGTATTATGTTTTCTGATTTGTGCAACTGCATTTCTACAGAACTTTTGTCCAACTCTTAATGTTATGTTTTAACATTAATTTTTAAAGGATGATGTAGACAAGCATATTCTCACTAATATAACGCAAGGGAAGAAATAATGCCAGTGAAGTTAAGGAACAGCCTTCTTGAAATGTAACAGACAGTCATCATTTGTAAGCCTGGAGCGCATTTATAATTCAGCAGCTGTTGAATTATATATGGTCAGATGCAGATGTATTTGTATATGGTCAGATACAAAAGCAGTGCAGACTCTGAAAAAAGGACAGTTGAGCTGTGAGAAATGGTAGTTTAGCCAAGCACTCCACACACTACTGGGAGGCTTAAGATGCCACAATGATGAGTGTACCAGAAGCATTTTGTCCTAACTTCTCTGCAATGAAGAAACAACGCTTCTAAGTATTTTTATATACTTAATAAATACAGTTACTGCACAAAAGGAGGGGATCTTAAGCAATATGATATTCAGATGATTTTAAACTATCTCCATAAAAAGGTATCCATGCACTATAATGTCTAACACAAAAACTGTTAGTGTAAATAACCATATGACTAACATAAGCAAACATAAGACTAACGTAAGCAAAACCCTGCAATGAAATGTGAAACACTTATGAATACCAGGAGAGACAATTAATGCTAAACTTATGCATTAATATGATACTAAAGGGTACTAAAATATATCCAGATGGTATTCCATGAAATGATATGAAGTGATTTTTTTTAAAAAATATTTTGCTTGGTAAACTTCGTTGTTGAAAAGCTGTATAAAAATATACTTAATGATATATTCTGTCAAACAGAGTTGGAATATGAATGGAAGGAACTCATGCAAGTTAAGTTCCTCTCCTCAGCATACAGTATCAACCCTCTGCAATCCCCCCCCCCCACTCCTGACAGTCAGGACATCATCTGGAACAGGATGGTATGGGGCACATGTAGGAAGAGGGGAGGATTGAAGAAAATACCTTTCTCTCTTGGGCAGACAGAAGTGTCTTACATTTGCACAAGAGTCACTTAGGATCCAACACAAAGTGTATTAATCTACAACTCGTGAAAAACAACAACGATTTCATCTGGAGGCTTTTGCTCGGTCTGTGTAGCTAGCCTATTGATTTGTTGGAGGTTCCTTTCTTTACTCTTTTTTCAACTATGTAGTCTTAATGAAACCATGCTGTGCACTGTTCAAAGCTGTTCAGATTGATGCCAGGGCTCAATACTAAACCAGGGGGTAAGCAATATATTGTACATCCAATCACTCTTTCTACAAAAGAACCATCCTGTTCCCATCACTCCAGTTAGTAAAGCGGGGGTGGCCAACTAGTCTAAGTGGCATGTGCAAGTTGCCATATATATAATTTTAATAATTTATTAAACAAAATGGCTAACCCAATGGTTCCAAAACTGGGTCACGACCCACTGATTTTAGGTGGGTTGCGAAAACGTTGCAGGCTGCCATCAGCTGTGGCACCGCAAGACATTCTGGGGTGCTACCCAGCTGATGAAGT
Organism: Plestiodon gilberti rubricaudatus; assembly: GCA_026170595.1. Lineage (NCBI taxonomy): Eukaryota > Metazoa > Chordata > Lepidosauria > Squamata > Scincidae > Plestiodon > Plestiodon gilberti. The sequence continues at coordinate 256,348,526 of JANXHW010000001.1, read as the reverse complement.
GGGTCGCAGGCTATGGTGCTGCAAGGCATTCTGGGGTGCTACCCAGCCAATGTAAAAAGTGACACATGGTGCGGGTTGGACACCCCTGTAGTAATCTGCTTCTCATTCTGTTGTATTTGTGATGTTAGTCTGGCAATACTTATGGTTATTTACAGCAGCAACTTTTATTTCAGGCTATTGTATAGGGTGCCTCTTTATGGTGATCTTGTTTTTCTTTAATACATATTGTCAGGCAAACATAATGGTGCAACCAAGCTATCTGTAGAAAGAATTGAACCAAAAATTCCTGGCAGCTCTTATATTCTTCAATGTTCAAAAATTCCCTTAATGGCAGCTCTTATATTCATGTATCTAAATGTAGACTAATTGCTTGAATGTTGTACTGAACAGCCAGGAACATAAACGTAATTAGCCCAGTGACTATTGGTACAGAAAACATTTTAGATGTGGCAGTGTGTTCCCAAAACAAACAATTTTAAAGGTGAAGAGAGAACTTGCAAACAGGGATGGTTGCAGCATTCAGTTCTGCAGATTCTGAAATATTTGTATGCTTTATACTTCAGCCAGTTTTTGGATTATTTAAAAAAATAGTGCTCTTATGTAAAATGTTAACATTAGGACCAACTGTTTTAATGTAAACTAAAATTAAGTTTCAAAGCTAGAGAGGAATATTCTTTGTAGATGCCAGCGACATTGAATTTGGATTTTTTTTTTTGTAGAAGAGAATGCAGAATCTCTCCATAAGTACCCTTTTTCCTCAAATGAAATTGTGCTAATTTTATTTTTGAGCCATGATATCCTCCCCTCCTCACAAATAGAAAAGTTGTATTTTGCCTTCTATCAAACAACAAGGCTAAGACAGTCATCTTTTAAATAATGATCAAGGAATTTTTTTTATTCATTTAAGTTTCAGTATCATTACAGAAAATGTTATGGTACAGAGTTGTTTAACATTAGTTTTATTTCTTTGCTCATTAATTTCCACACGAATGCTGGTAACACTAATATCTGTACAAGATCAGTCTTTGATTTTTTTTAGATTTTAATTCTGTACATTTTTAAATGTATTGGTTAAAAAGGCTGTCAGCACTTAAGGAAGCAATTTTTGTTGTTTGTTTAAACAAAAGGTATCCAGTTACTGCCCAAGAGTACTGAGCTGGGTGGCTGCTGGGATGACAGATATCCCTGAACGCGCAGCAAGGGGGGAAAACCTCGGGGCTTTGATCGGGCTCCCAATGCAGCCACTCTGCTGTTGGCACTGTGCACATCAACACGAGATACAAGATAAAGAACAAGCAGAAGCTCTCTGTGAAGCGGTTATGAAGCATACTAAGAAGGGAAATCCAAGTGTTGTCTACGCTAGTATAAATAAGCAGACAGCCTTGTTTTAAGAGCATAAGTAGTTGTATCTTAAAGATGAGAAAAAACACAAGTTCTGCAGGCACCTACCGCTGTCTACTAAAAGCTACCGCTATCAGAACTATCATTGAACACACAAAGCAATTGCAAGAAAGGAAAAAGTTGCTTTGATATAATCAGAATAGATTTCTTTTAAGATTTGTTTTTAAAGTTTTTTTTAAAAGGTATTTATTTAAATCCATTTGAAATATAATTCAAGGTGTTGACTATACTGATCAACTTTTATCCAAATCAGAAAAACTAGCTGTGCCGTTGCATATTACAGGATACAGTCAATGATATGTGGACATGCATCAAAACTTCTCTCTTGCTGGTGACATCATAGTCTTCCGATGACCATGACATCAACCACCTCGCCCTTATGAAGTTCCACATACTGCTCTGTCTTTGGAGGTAGCATCAACAGTCCATTGGCACTGCGCATACTCATCAGACGACTGCTCATCTGATTCCCTACAGGGAAACAAAAACTGCAAGTTAGCCAGGCAAGCGTCATAGAGTAGTGCAGTATATAAAGCCAGTTCCCAGAAATGAATCCTAAGACTGCATGCCACTCAAGTTACAGTCTGTTTAATTTTTGTACAAAAGCTAGCAAGTATCGGCACTTTATAAATTGTGTCCAAACATCTGAAAACAGATGCATACAAAGTGGCCTACCTCTACGGTCCTACACAGTATTAGGAATAGTCTGATCAAATATCCAAGAGTTCTGTTAAATAAACCACCAAGATTAGAATACACTCCAAAGTAAGGGTAGTCTTGTGATTCATTTCCAAGATCAATTTAGTATGTTGAGTTTTATTAATGAAGAAGATCAAAATTGGGTTGGGCAATTATATACTATCCAAAGTTATAGTAAATACTGTTGGCCCACATCTTACACAAGGGTTATAATTCTGAGGTCAGTGCATAAAGTCAAATTGCAAATAGTCAAAACTCCCTTAAATCCAACAAATATGTATTGTCTTTTTTAGAAATAAAATCACAGTAGCAGAAACACATGTGAACGGAGATGATTGAGAGAACAGAAGCTTCATTCTCTCATTTTAGCTGCACTCTGGGGCATAAACAGAGTAAATTGAATGGCCGGTGGAATCGCCCGCATTGTTTTACACTGTTTACCTTCTTTCTTTTTTTGGGGGGGGGGGGTGTCGAGCACATATTCTTGAATTTGTGCAAGTCAGTTGTGTGCAAGAGGCTGTAATAGCTTTACTAGTCAATTAGGGGCTTGTACAGACAACTCTTTATAAGGAAGAATGCATAATGCTATTCACCTATCTAGTCCCAAACCTGCAGTAATAGCATGACAAGTCTTCAAATGAGTCTTGGGGAAGGGGAGTCTCAGGGAAGGGGCTTTGCTGCAGGGAAAAGTCTCCCATCCCTCCCACCCCAGAAATGTTACTCCAGTGGAGACTGGTGGTAGGGTATATAGTGAAGACTCGTGAATGGGGAGAGGGGTGCCCTGTATTACTTTTGGAGAGCATTTTTTGTCTTTTTAAATGGCTACTACAGCATTTAAGCATACGAGAAGAAAAGCACCCTTAAAAAACCAACCCGATTAATAACTCTTTAAAATTTCCAGGCATGGATGGTGTGGAAGAGGGGGTTCTTTGATCATAAGTGCAATCAGAGGCATTGTCCAGTACTCTTGCTACCACTACCAAGAATAAGCCCTAGTAGTGTTGGCAAGAAGGATAAAATGCAGTACTGATGCAGCTGGTTTCCTCAGCAAACAGAAAAATAGCCCGAAGAAAATTTGTCCCTGCAGTATGGGGATATGAGCATGGTGATTTGCAAACAAACAAATAGAAACCATATACATGGCCTAAGTAACTGTTGTGTCGCTCCTGAAAGCCACTGAGAATGAGAGAAACTTCTCTGTTTTTTCTGAGATGGACATAATATACCAGACTGGTAATGTGACCTGATGAAACAAAGGAATTGGTGTCCAGCTTGATCTACATTGTTTCGTCTCTTTATTATCTGATGTAACAATGATTTCTTCCTATTCCAGACATTATTTCCTGATACTTTATGTTTGAGGAATAAGAAACGGGCTCCTACGACGAGGGGGTGGGGCGCCTCGTGCAGGAGAGTAATGGTGGGGCGGAAAGCTGCAGAACGTAGCTTTCCGCCCCACCTCGAGCGACGCAGTGTGTCCAGTTTCAGTCATCTATATTCAAGGAGAATGAGTTCAAACTACTGTAGAATAAGTACAATGAAGACAACAAGAATAAAATAAGAATTTTGTCTTATATGAAGGCCTGTTTGGTAGTATAAAAACATACTAACTGCATTCTGAAAATGTAACAGAGGTAGATTTACAGTATTTGGGTTTAGAACACCAAGGGCATAAGGACAAAAAGTTGTGCCTTAATTTATTATTTGAAGATCAAAAGTTTTTACATGAGAGAAGTAAAATACTAAAGTAGCCTTCCCAGCAAAATCACAGTCTACACAGAAGTAAATTCCATTATGTTCAATGAGGTAACTCCTAGGAAAGTGTGTATACAATTGTACCCTTGGTTAAATGTATGAAAGATTATTTATTTGTTCTGTTGGGGACAGTGGGGTTCTTCTGGGAATGGCCTCTTAAAATTCCTCATAGAAAACATTACAGAAAACTATGCTGGGTTGGCTGTGAAGTCAACTTCATGCTCAGTGTCAACCTACTTCCACTAGATTCTCACTAAAGAAAGAGCGCAAAAATTTTTTTTGACCAAGGAAAACCCTCACATATTGACTAGTAATTTGGGGGAAGAGCTCTGCCCTGATTTTTTTCCCTGTAATCCAAAAAAATATATATAAAAAAATGAAAATCCAGGAAAACTAATAGATCCATACAATATTTTCTCTCACAAAGAGCAGCAAAATAATTCCTAATAATAAACATAATACCAGTAATGCTGCCCTTCAGTCTTATATTAGTTAAAATTTGTAAACACATCTTTTGGAACTGATAGTATCAGACATTAATCCATCAAACTCTAGAAGTAAGCTACCATGCAAGAGGTGAGACGTTCTTTTCAATTTGTAAGTTTCCAGTTTTCTGAAGTACAATGAAGAGCATAGTGAAGATTTAGGATCAAAAGTTATGTTTTATTCTAGACACAGAAGGTTCTATTCTGAAGAGATTCTTTGGTTTGTGGGAGATGCTCTGCTTCCATGGGAGGGAGACACAGTTTTCACCTCTCTCTCCTCCCCTTTGTAGCACTCTGTGCCCTGCACCCACCCCAAGTCCTGGAAAGCTTGAAATGAAGCCTTCTGGGAGCATAGGGGGAGGGGTGATGATGGGAAACATGTCATCGCTCCCCCCCTCTGGGCAGGCCAGCAACACTACTTCCTTCAGGGACATGAGCTACTAACAATTCTTGTTTTCTGTATAACATCCTCACGAATGAAGTGCATGAACTTCACTTGTGGGAGGAGGTGGGGGGGGGGGAGAATTTCATGCATGACATTTACAGTACATGGCTTCCTGCTTCAGATATTACACCACAATATGAATCAAGGAAGTGAAAGTCACTCATGCTTCTCTCCACGTTCTGCTACAGTGATGTTGATCAATGGGTAAAAGAGACAGAAGTTTCTAAATGGCTAACCTGTACTTTGTGCCCAAGGCAGTGGTTCTTGGTGATGCCAAGTCAGTATGCACCGATGGTATTCTGGACGAGGGTCCAACTTCACATCACATGATAACTGCAGAAAAGCACACCCAGAAATAAAATACAATGCCATTTCCTTCAAACTGAAAGAACCACAAACAGTAATCCACTTAAAAATCCAGCAAAAGTATGCCAAATGCCTGCTCACAGATGCAAAATGTTGCTGTGGAATTGGCTGGAGACTTGCAAGTGAGTGAGGCACTAACTTGAGGAGCTCAAGAAGTTAATATGATTTTTCTTTTTCAAGCCCCACACTGAAACAAATTCCATAATGTAAATTACTTATCTTATATATCCCACTGATAGTCCTTTAGTTCTTCCTCCAAATATTCTTCCTATCTTCCTTCTCTATATTTCTGCCAAATGCAACACTATTATTTTGTTTCTTTAACCTTAAGATTCTTACTCTGATCAGGTTTTGTTGGACTTGGGGCGAAGAGAGACTTCTATATGAAAACTTTTAATTTTTTTAATTCTGATTCCCAATGCATGGTTGCCCTGCTGAAGAAAGACTCCCATGCTGCAATGTATTGATACTGCATCTCCCTCTCTCTACCACCACCACCATTCTGACCCTCCAGGATTATTAAATGTGCCTCTGCTATCAACTGCGTTGCCTAACCATCCCTTTGTTTTGCAGCAGCTAAGAGCTAGGAGTGTCTACTCCTTTTCAGAGAATGCCAGGGACTCCAACCATTGCTGCTGCTGGCCATACACTCATCTGAACCCCTTTTGCTTTTCAGGACTGCACCATTGCCACAGGGGGTTGAAACAATGATCCTCCACAGAGGGCCAGTACAGCCCCCCCCCACCCCGGAAAGGGAAAGGTAATGTTCCCAGCCACCATGCTCTCCCCCTCACAGGGCACCTCTGCATGTGCACTCTGGTGGCACCACTCTCCTTCACTAACACCAAGTATTCCTCTCAAGCCAGGGAACAGGTGTGGCCAATGCTGTCATCTAAGTTTTCTTGCTTTCTCTGCATTTCTCCTTGCTCCCCACATGAAACTGTTCCACAAGTGAAGACATGTGTAGACCCCAAGGGATGCCTATAGCCTGCCTGCTTGCATTGACCATTGAGCTCAGCTGCTGCTCAGCAAAGTTGCTGACCTACTTCTTCTAGTCAAGCCCCTGTGGCTTTGCAAACTCCATGGGAGACCGTGAATGAGCTAGTGCAGCCAGACCTCACTGGTCCCTGTTATCTGGCTGTCTGTTGGATAACTTGCAGTGGTATAGCAGCCATGCTGGAAGCAAATTGTTGGTAACCCCAATTGTGTGTTTCAGAGGCTGCTCTATCAACTGATACAGTTCAATAAAAGCTTTGGCTGGATCACCCTTCTTGTCTCATTGTTAGCAGACAGGGAAACCCCGGTAATTCTCTGTCTCAGACAGCCCTGGGGGGTGGGGCTGCAGGGTCCCAGTCCCCCTAACACCCAGGGCCCGAAATGGTGGGGACGCTTTACATGTGGTATGAGCCCCCTGTTCCCGGATGCCAGGATGCCTGGTGCAGGGGGACGGGAGCGGGGGCTGCACATGCATTGTCAGGGGCCCAAGAGGGGGCAGGGCGTGGGCAGATGGCTCCACATGCACCATAGCAAAGGCCTCTTTGAGGTAAGGGAACATTTGTTCTCTTGCCCCAGGGTAAGCCCTCACAGCCTCGCTGGGTCTACGCAGCAAGTAGTACTCAGGAAGTGATTAGCTGGTGCAAGGCCAAGTGGACCTGGGAAGGTGGACTGAGGTCTGGAAGGAGGATAGGATATTGGTGGCGTGTCTGCTGCCGATACCACCCCTTTTCCAGGCCTCGTTCCGCCCCAATTCTGCCTCAGTCTCCATCCTGTTCCTCCCCCTCTCTGCCCCATTTCGGCCTCTCCCTGCCTCCCTCCCGCCCCTGGGGGGATGTGGAGAATCTGCTGGTGCGGAGCTGCGGCCCTTGCTGCTTATGGCGGTGGCCCAGCTTCACGATACAGTGTGTTTCCTTTTGCAACAGCCATAAAGGATCTTATGCTGCTGGAACACTAGTATAGTGTATCATAACTTACTCTTTCCCCCTTTTTCATCATTACAGCCTAGCTGCTGGAACTCAGAGGATCCCAGAGGCTATTTCTTCAATAATGTGACATCATGGCTAGATGATGGAGTACTTCACAGATGTATCCTATATTTTTAAAAACCTCTTACCCTGGCTTTTATGATAGTGGGACGAGGATCCAGGATTCCCTGCATTTTCCTTAGTGCTGGGACAACAAAGAGATTGCAGGTAACAACAGCTGACACAGGATTTCCTGGAGACCAAGAAATAACAGCAGTTCACAGATAAATAATTCTGAAATATTTAGGGAATGGTTAAAAAAAACCCTGTTACACTGCTATAGCACCTTGTCAAGACTATATATGCTGAGCATGGAGTAGTTTTTTTCACCTACAGTCATGGCAAATAAAAGATGCAACAGTATACAGTATGACCTTATCAAGGATGCATTTATGAACTTGAGGGCTCACTATGTATGTTTTGTAGGACTTCCAATTTATTTTGTGAGTTTGTGTTTACCTGTGAAGGACAATTATACTGTATTTCTAGTTTAACCGATCTTACCTGGGAGTGCAAAGATTATTTTTCTTACGCCATCAAGATCCAAAGTTGCAAAGGTTGTTGGCAAACTAGGAAGAAAAACAATCTGTTAAAATCATTAAATAAACTTTGATTTATCTATCAAATAAATGTGTTAATCATCATGCTGGAGTATTATTTATCATGCAGTTTATAATCTGGACAGTTTTTGCTCTCTTAATTCTTGCCTCTTTCTGCACCTTAAGAGTACTGTTAGGTGTAATTGTTCTTATAAAACATGGTGAAATCAAAGACAATTGAATTATGACTGAAATCTCCTAATGAGGGAGTATCTTAATGACCCCGCACTGATTTCTTTTCAACATAATACATTCATTTTCACTACACCAGCTCCCTTTGCGCCACCTGAATGCCACATCAAATGCCGTCTCTGTAAATGCACGGGTACAACCCCCCCCATGGATGAGGGGGAGGGCAGGCAAACAAGCAGGCATGCACCTGTACCCCGTTCCCTTATGATGAGTGCGGTGTGTAGCCTCCCTCTCCACACCACTTCTCTTTGAAATGAATGGGGGCAGGCGATACTGCGAACTCAGCACCTCCTACTCATGCTCACTACAAACAGAAGCAGCATAGAGCAGGTAGGCTGCACATCACGCTCATCGTAAGAGGAGGAGGGCAGGCTCCAAATAATCTTTCCCTGCCTACTTGGTGCTTCATAAGCATTAAGTAGGTGGGGAGAGGCGATTTGGAGCGGCTGCAGCTTTTTTGTTTCTCTTTCCTCTAGCAGCGCTGGAGGAAGAAGGAGGCTGCTGCTGCGATCCATTTCTGACTTCCAGCAAGTCGGAAGAGGATTGAAGACCCCCCTAGTGGATCAGCAGTTTGGAGACGTCAGTGGACCGTGGGCTGGGGGCTTGTCCGTTCACCGCCTCTCCAAGGGTGCCACTCCACACAACCGTTTCAGGTTGCTGCATGGCAAGGCTGGCCCTGCTCTTATCTTAGCCACCAGCCACAGCTTAGACTGTGCCTGGTGTGGTTTGATTTCTTGAGTCAGGGGACATTTACCATGTTCAGAACATGGCAGTAATTTCCCATCTGCTCAAACCTCTAAAATACCTGGCTTTCACCAGCTTGATTCAAAGTATGTATATCCAAAAGTACATTCCAATAAGCTTAATGAGATTTACTCCCTAGTAAATTTACATGGTGTTGCTGCTCAAGTGTCAGCTATTTGGACACTGTTTAATATTCCAAAAATTGTATCATCTAAACATGTTAGCCTATTTAAAACATTTGTACCTTTTATTGTCTGAGGTTTCTTAATAAAGAACATCCCCCTTCCACCAAAAGGGGGGGGGAGGAAAAGGCACATTCAGCTTTTCAGTTGAGGTCAGGAAATTAAATGGAAGGATATTCTAGTTTAATATATGTAAGAACATTTCTCATCAAAGAAATGGTATAGCAGATTTATACTGTGATATCCTCTATATTGGATATTTAAGTTTTGTGTTTTTAAATATTGATATCACTTCTCTCCATTCACCTTTGCCCTGTGTTAATTATACCATAAATCTAGTTAAATTATTACGATTTATTAACACAAGCATTTTGACAGATGTTCTACAGCAGGACTTCTCAAACTGTGGCCTTTTCATCCTTAGTGGTGACGAATCATTGGGGGCCTATAGCTCTATGTGTGTGTGTGTGTGTGGGGGTGCTTAGCAAAAGGAAAAGGCTTGGAGAATCTCTAATTTAGCCTTTTCGTCCAACCTTAAGACGAATTGATTAGATGTAACCTGATTCATTATTACCAACTCTGAAAATCTCCATCTGTCTGCTTGAGGCTTTGTGTTACAGCCATAATATATGCAAGTAGCACCATCTGGATTTGAATTTACCACATGATGACCACTAACTTACATTACCACAAGGTTGTTGCTGGCATATCCTGTATTACAGCAGCAACATCAAGATCCAAATGAGCAAAGCAGGGTTTTAGTGGCAAATACATTACTATGATAACTTATGGATCAGGCAATTCTTGACAGGTGCTTCTATCAGTTCCTAATATTTCTGTATTACCAACCAGTCTTAGGGTATGGTGTAAAAGGTCAGATGTGTCTCCTCCTTGTCCCTTCTCTCTGAAAACACCTAAATACTGTATGTGACATGATATTAATGGAGAGTTTTCCTGCCCCTCCTCCACTTCTTTGGCTGCTGCTTGTAGGGACAAGGAAACATACCACATGATGCTCTTATAACAAGCATTATATTTTATCAAATGTACCACCAGGTACGCTAGCGCACAGATAGCCCTGCCATCGCAGCATCTTTGCTGGTGGCAGCTACATGACCGCTGGTGCAGCAGCCAGAAAGCCATAAGGCACCACTGCACTGCCGGCAGAACCTTGCCAACGGAGAGGCAGAAAAGGGGCAGGGATCGGGGTGGGATGGGGCAGGATGAGGCGGAGCCGGATCCCAACCCCCCGTCCCAGGCCAGACATGCCCCCAGCAGCTCCTCAGAACTACGCCAGCAACAGCATAGGGGACTTTTGGGGGACTCGAAACATAGAAGTTCTGCCTGATCTTAGCTATTCAGCAGTTCCTGCAGTTGAATAGTAGAGTGGTAATAATGGATTTGTGGAGGGAGATACAACTTCATTTTTGATATTTAGCAATAAAGTGAGCATAACGTCTTCCAATACTGCTTGGTAGTATATCCAGATCAACTCTAATGAGGAAAATATTACTTACCCTGGCTTCATAAAAACCCTGCCAAAGTGAATCTGAGCATGAAGATCAATGTCCAGCACCTGTTTAAGATAGTCCTATTCAAAAAAATTAAAGAGTTTTACAAGGGATTTACCACACCCAAGCACTAAAAGCTATTAATAAAGGCATATGTAGGATGAACTATCCAATCCTAGAAGTGTTACATATTCAGACTTTGATATGAGTAATCTTCTATTCGGGTGTACTGGCTGGTATCCACAAACTACTAGGATAATAATGCCACCTTATTAAAACTAAGGGACACCTTTCCAAAGTTATTTCATGTTTGAAAAGCAAAGACCTTTCAAAACTATCATTTAAAGTGTAGAAGAACATCACACACACATATTACCACCTGTGCAATACTCAGGCAAGTTGTACAAAGTCCCTAATAGCCTGGAATGGGGAGCGAGAATAGTTTGCAGCAGCTGGGATACCACTGCTGTTCTTTACTCTTGGGATCCAAGAAATGCATGCAGGTAGCAAGGAATCTAACAGCGCAATCCGACTTAACTTTTGTGCCGGTGTAACCAGCGGCGCAGTGAGAACGGGAGGCCCCAGAACGGAAAAGGGATTCAAACCCCCTCCAAAAGAGGAATTCAAAGGGGATTTGAATCCCTTTTCCGTTCTGGGGCCTCCCGTTCTCGCTGCACCACTGGTTACACCAGCACAAAAGTTAAGTCGGATTGCACTGTTAAAGCTGTAACAAAATAAAACTAAAATGAAAGGTTTACAAAAGAGGAAGCTGTGGGGAAAGTGTATGATTTATCTGTAGTTCCCATACATGCAGAAGCACATGGGCCTCTCTGCCTGCACCCCTTTTCTTTCCGCCACCACCACCTGCCTTCAGAAAGGCCCACTCCATCTGTGCAGTTAAACTTCCTGGTCCTGCTCTGCAAGTCACATTAGGATTTGTTGTGCTTTTTGTTTACTGTGGGTTTTTTTTTACTGATCATGCCCCAAAGCCTTGCTCTCGTTCGCACCCCACCATTGCACTCACACTAGCCCATTGACTATGTGACTTGGACTGCTATCTTATAACTCTTTCTTGGGAATAAGCCCCCTGGATACAATGGAACTTACTTCTGAGTAGGCATACATACAATTGAATGCATTGGGTGGAGAGGTGCCTCTGCCTGCATTGGGGGGGGGGGGAAGGTGGCTGCCATTGCCTCTCTGACTGGGTTGCCATCCTCTACACACTTCCCTGGGAGTGTGTAGAGGACACAATGGGACTTCTGAGTAGGCATGCATAGTATTGTGCCATGGAATGCGTTGTGTGGCGAGGCACCTCTGCCTGCATGGGGAAAAAAGGTGTCTCCTCCTTGCCTCTCTCTGATGGTAGCACCCATGACCCTGCAGCACCTCTCCCCTCTTCTCCCTCCAGTGCTGCAGCAGGAAGAGAAGCACTGATGAGAGGGGCTCTGTTTGTGGTGGGTTGGAGGTGGGGGGTCCCATACGTTTGCCATTTCTCAGTGTGAAGGGGGTTGCTGCTTTCCCAAACCTTTCCTTGCTCACTCTTAGCTGTTCCAAAGGGAAGAGATGGGAGCTTTGCCCTCCCTCTCCTCTCTTCCCCCCAAGATTCCAAACAGATTCACAGACTGAAAGATCAAGCAAAAGGCCACCTTTGCTCCTGTCTCTCCTACTTGCCACAATCAAGGGGAAGGAGACAGCTACACTTGGAAGCTGAAGGGGAGGACAAGCTTTGGCAAAGGAGAGCTCTGCTGGGAGACAGTCTAGGGTGCCATTTCAAATTCATGAATACTGATAACCACGTGAGTTGTACAACCATATGTTCAAACGCTATGTGGAAGATTCAGAACTCACAGATTAAAGGTACTTGGCTTATTCTATAGGGGAAAAAAACTCATAGAGAAGGAAACCTACATGGATTTTGCATCCAAATGTGCAATTATTCCATGGGAAATGCTGATTTCCATGTGGTTTTTGCACGATTGGAGTGGCCCTGAGTAATGTGAAATGGAGGGTAAGGTTGGTGATAAAGGACCTGTCCAAGTCAGGAAGGGCACAGGTGCAGGGAGGAATCTAAGCCAGAGTGTAGTGCTGAGGCCACTGAGAGTGGACCGTGGACCAAGGTCTAGGCTCCTCCAAGCCTCTCCCAGCTGCCCTTGTCACCCCATGGAGTCATTGTAGGGATGAGGATGTCTGAAAATGTGTGGCAGAGAGCATCCAGTCCATGCTTGGGAAAGCTCAGAGGTCTTTTGGACCTTTTGAGCCCCATTTCAGAATCTGTAACCTTAACACTTACTTTAACTAGGGCTGTAAAGAACCTCTCAAATTCAATAGGCAAGCTGAATTTGGTTCAGATCCTTCCTATCACTTGCAATTCCTTAATATGTTTTGCTTCCATTGCCTTGTCTCAGGTCTTTCTGCTTCAACCCAGCAGAGTCCTTTGCACATACCTTTTCCCCCATGGACACACCACCTGATGTGATGATGACATCAGCACGGCTGATTCCTTCATTCAAGGCATTAAGTAAATCATCTGGACTGCACGAAAATCAAAACAAACAGATTAATGGCCATTAATTTCTAGATTCTATGTACTTCATAGGTAAATATAAATACATCTTTGCTAAAAAAAAAAGTTGCACCTTCTTTTCTTAAAAACCTCTCTAAGTAAGCAGGACATATTTTTCAAGAGTACAGCTAACAAGAAATTGTAGCAGTAATGTAAAATATTTTGCCCTTGTACAAGATACGCTAATTGAATGCATGAGGAACCTCTTTGGTGTGCAGTACGCTAGTTTAGGCTGATTCTGAATACAGAAACATTTAACATACTTAAGACCGAAGATTTTCATGGCCAGCAGAAATACATTGATTAAAAATTTTCAGGGTTAAAGACCATGGTCCACAAGTAGAAAAAATCTCTAACATGTTCCTACGTTTTGCCCTTTGTTCAAAGGGCTTCATCAGGGAAAAAAAGATGTACTAGGCACCATACACTGGTGTGCTTGATAGGAGGCAACAGGCAGGGTATAAATACTGCTCAGTTAGGTAAAAAGATTTTTTTAACACCTGCTCAGTTACATAAAAAGATGTTAACTGTCTGTTACAGCTGTGTCTCAACTGCCAGCTAAAGTTCTTAAAGTGACAGTGTCCATAACAGAGTGAAGAAGGCAAGGTAAGTCAATTAGCACTATTAAAGCTCTTAATTCTGGTGTTGGAAATAAAGCCTGATTCACACTACAGGAATCCAGGTGCGTTACGGAACTCCGGAGCGTAGCGGAGCTCTTTGACAGCATTTTGGAAGCTTGCGGAGCAGCTGCGAGCTCCGCAAGGCAGAAGCTGGAAAAATGGTCTCCCCTCATCTTTTGCGGAGCTGGGCGGGTTCGCGGAGCTACTGCAGCCTACCAATCGGATGAGAGGGGGGAGAGTGGCTGCATGCCAATCAGAACTACCTCCAATCACCTTCATAAGAAGGCGGGACAGCAGAAGGACTTCCGGCCAGCTCTGCGCGCTGAGGCAGGGGCATCCGCGCCTGGAAAAGTGTAGTGTGAATCAGCCTTAACCGTTAAGCTTAGAAGATGGCCCAATTCAAACTTCATTGTCTTCCTGGTTATGCTGATATCTATGGGCTCTCACTCCTATGCCTTTGCACCACCTAGCTGCAGACACGTTAAGCTGGTCACGGAGTTCTGGGCTTATATTCTTGCATGGACATTTCTAGTGTGACACCAAAAATTAGAACTTGGAACATAAGAAGAGCCCTGCTGGATCAGGCCAAAGGCCCATCTAGTCCAGCTTCCTGTATCTCACAGTGGCCCCACCAGATGCCTCAGGGAGCACACAGCCAACAAGACAACCTGTTTCCTGCTGCCACTCCCCTGCACCTGGCACAGAGAAAACCTACTTCTAAAAGCAGGAGGTTGCTTATGGCTTGTAACCTGTGATGGTCTTTTCCTCCATGAATCTGTCCAAACCCCTTTTAAAGGCATCTAGGCTAGGTGCCATCACCACATCCTGTGGCAAGGAGTTCCACAGATGAATTACACGTTGGGTAAAGAAATATTTTCTTTTGTCTGTTCTAACTCTCCCTCCACTCAATTTTAGTGCATGTCCCCTGGTTCTGGTGTTGTGCGAGAGGGAGAAGAATTTCCCTCTATCCACTCTCTCCATCCCATGCATAATTTTATACATCTCAATCATGTCCCCCCTCAGACGCCTTTTTTCTAGACTGAAAAGGCCCAAACGCTGTAGCCTTTCCTCATAAGGGAGGTGCTCCAGCCCACGAATCATTCTGGTCGCTCTTTTCTGCACCTTTTCCAATTCAACTATATCCTTTTTGAGGTGTGGTGACCAGAACTGGACACAATACTCCAGATGTGGCCTTACCATCGATTTGTACAAAGGCATAATGATATTGGCCGTTTTATTCTCAATCCCTTTTTTAATGATCCCAAGCATGGAATTGGCCTTCTTCACAGCCGCCGCACACTGGGTCGACACTTTCATTGACCTGTCCACCAGCACCCCAAGAGCTCTCTCTTGATCCGTCACAGACAACTCAGAACCCATTAGCGTATATGTGAAATTTTGGTTTCTTTCCCCAATGTGCATCACTTTGCACTTACTTACATTGAAGCGCATCTGCCATTTTGCTGCCCATTCTCCCAGTTTGGAGAGATCCTTCTGGAGCTCTTCACAATCCCTGCTGGTCTTCACCACCCGGAAAAGTTTAGTGTCATCCGCAAACTTGGCCACCTCGCTGCTTATCCCCAACTCCAGGTCATTTATGAATAAGTTGAAAAGCACCGGTCCCAAGACTGATCCTTGGGGCACACCGCTTTTCACCTCTCGCCATTGTGAAAATTGCCCATTGACTCCCACTCGCTGTTTCCTGGTCTTGTGGATTAGGAACTGTTTCCAGTTCCTAATCCACAAGAGGACCTGCCCTCTTATTCCCTGACTGTGGAGTTTTTTCAGGAGCCTTTCATGATGGACCATGTCAAACGCCTTTTGAAAATCCAGATATATAATATCCATGGGTTCACTCACATCCACATGCCTGTTGACCTTTTCAAAAAATTCTAACAGGTTTGTGAGGCAAGACTTCCCCTTGCAGAAGCCATGCTGACTCTCCCTCAGCAGAGCTTGTTCTTCTATGTGTTTTAAGATTTTATCTTTAATGAGACTTTCCACCATCTTCCCTGGAACAGATGTTAGGCTGACCAGCCTGTAGTTTCCCGGGTCCCCCCTCCTTCCTTTTTTAAAGATTGGTGTGACATTAGCTATCCTCCAATCCTGTGGCACAGTGGCTGTTTTAAGGGACAAGTTGCATATTTTGGTCAAGAGGTCAGCAACTTCATTCTTGAATTCCTTCAGAACTCTTGGGTGGATGCTATCCGGGCCTGGTGATTTATTGATCTTTATTTTGTCAATTAAGTCTGAGACGTCTTCTCTTTTAACCTCTATTTGACTTAATTCTTTAGTCAGGGGAGGCCGTTAGTCAGCGGTATTTGCCCGAGGTCTTCTGCCATGAAGACAGATGCAAAGAACTCATTTAATTTCTCTGCAGTCTCCAAGTTGCCTTTTATCACCCCTTTCTCTCCCTCACCATCCAGTCGACCAACCCTTTCCCTGGCAGGTTTCCTGCTTCTAACATATTTGAAGAAGCTTTTGTTATTCCCTTTTATGTTGCCTGCCATACGTTCCTCAAAGTCTTTCTTGGCCTCCTGTATCATCTTTTTACATTTCTTTTGCCACAGTTTGTGCTCCTGTTTGTTATCCTCATTAGGGCAAGACTTCCATTTACGGAAGGAAGCTTCCTTGCCTTTTATAGCCTCTTTAACTGTGCTTGTTAGCCATGCCAGCACCCTCCTGGACTTAGTCGAGCCCTTCCTCCTCCTTCCTCCTTTGGAGTTGGAAGTATATCTGTTATAAATTACGTATAATGAAACGCTGGAAATTGGCTTTTACAGAGAGAAAGAGAGGTGACCCAAGACAATAAGATGCACTACAAAATCTACACACTGTGGACTGGTGAAGGCATTTTGTAAAGACCAGTGACCTATAATAACAGAAATTGCCACTCTCCTTCATGGTTTTGGCACCTCCAGATTAACAGCGCAATCCTGTGCAATGCTTGATTGGCAGAACCAGTCCACCAATGCCAGGTGTTGCCGATGTGCCGTAAGGCATGAGCTGGCACTGCCCACTCTCTGTGGGACTGAGGCCGCCAGCGGCGGACACAGGTAAGTCCTGCTCCGGGTGGCGTGGGGAGGGCGAAACAGGAGGGGGTGATTGGGTGGCTGGGAAGCGGAAAAGGATCCTTGGCGGTGTACTCCACCGAATTCTATCCCCCTTCCCAGGCCTAGCCAGTGTTACACAGGCCTCCCGGATTTGCGCCGGCCATTTTGCCGGCGCACATCCAAGGAGACCCATTGGGGTGGCTGGGCATTCAAAAGGGACATTCATCCCTTTACTCAGGGTAAAGGGATGAATGTCCCTTTACCCCGAGGAGGCCTCTGCCTGTGCTGGCCCAATCCTGAATGGGATCTGGCACAGCGTGCTTCTGCACACTGTGGCGGTCCTAGACAGGATTGGGCTGCCCATATCTCTCTCACATGTGGCTACATAATACAATGGGCATCAAAAGCTAATGCAACATTTGCAGTCATCATGCAATATGGATTATAAAAGCAAACACCAGCAACTGTTGCACTTTCCATCACATTACCAGACAGGGCATATTTACAGTATTAAGTGTTCATTTACACATAGGAGGTGTTAAATTTGCCTTTTGCTTCAAATGCCATGCCACAGCTAAATTGAGGATTGATGGAAAAAAGACAAGAGCATCTGGCAAGTCAGCACAGCATTTGCATTTGTGCATGATCAGGATAAACCTGTTTCACAGGATAGTGGTGAAGATTAACAATAAGATGGGAAAACACTATATACTGTACCTTAAAAGTGCTATATAAATTAATAATTTATAATCTGACTTCATTTTCCAGAACTTGCTATAAAAAGATAGTTACAGCCCAGATCACAGCACTGCATAGTATATCAGCTGCAGTTTAAGGGTGCAATCCTATGCTTCAGGTATGAGGGGTGGGGGGAAGCCAGGAGCAGAAATCCTTACACTGGTATATTTTGAAATATGTTTTTGCCATGACCTTTACTGATGGAATGTTGCAGATATGCATATGCAACCACAGTGATAGAGAGCTCAACATTGAGAAGCAATGGGGGCATGTTATGGGTGGAATGGTCTTACACGAATCCTAAATCCCCTCTCCCGAGTCCCTATGCTGGTGTAACATTACAGAGACCACCAGTATTGAGGTCAACACTGTTATTGTTGATGTTGTAGTTGCAGATGGCAGGATTGTGACCATCTACTGACAAGATGGAAATGTGTCGATGTTCAGGTGGGAATGATATTCAACTTGATGGTGGTTGTTTCCATGGGTGTTATGGACACTGTAGCCAATGGCAGCTCCCTTAGCCCCTGCAGTACTTGGCAAAGTAACAACTAGAGGCCCAGCAATAGAGATGATTCCTTTTCCTGTAGTGAGCAAGCCCATGGTGAGTATCTAGGTGATGATATGGGTCTGGAGACTGCATGTACAGTAAGTCCATTTAAAGTCATTTTGTTTAAAGTTGTTTCGTTTTAAAGTTGATGGAAAAATCTCATAGGAACATTTATATTTATCAATTAGCCTATGGTAAAATTGGTTTCATTATAAGCCGTTTTACTTAAAGTCAGGGATGTATCTAAGTAACTAGGTCGCGAGTGCGAGTGCAAGTACGAGTCATTTTTGCACGAGTGCGAGTCCGAGTGCGAGTTAGTGCCAAAATTTTTGGGCAAGTACGAGTCAAGTGCAAGTCATTTTTGCATGAGTGCGAGTCGAGTAGAAGTAAAGCCAGAAACCACGAGTCACGAGTCGAGTCACTTTGGGGAAAATGGCTTTTTCCCCTGAAAATGGGGGTGTGTGTGTGGGGACCTCTGAGGCTTTTAAAGCACCCACTTGGCTTCCCCTATGACTTGGAAAATGACTTGGAAATGGCAAGTCGTTACCCCCACGAGTGCGAGTCCCGTGGGTCACGAGTACGAGTGCGAGTGTGAGTCAGTGGGTCACGAGTATAAGCACGAGTACGAGTCAGGGAAAAAGTGGCTAAGTCACACTTGCGAGTCGAGTCATTTGACTCAAGTCCCCATCCCTGCTTAAAGTTGCAGTTTCCAAGAAGAACCTATCGACAACTTTCAGTGAGAACTTGCTGTACTCAGAATACCTAGAGCTTGACTCCCAATCAGAGTGGTGTGATGCTCTTGGACTCCTGTACAGCCATCAGCATCTTGACGTATATGCCTGATACATATACCAGACTCTGACTACAAGACTTTCGTTCTTGGCACAGTGTCAAAGGTTTGGATCTGTGGCCCAATGGGGAGAAATACCATTTAGTTGTTTAGATAATTTCTCTCTCTGATATAGTGTGGACTATCCGGTTGTCTGAGCCAGGAGCAGAATCCAGTGGTAGCAACTTGGAGACTGATCTTAGTGGTGAATGAAATAGCTCCCTGGCTTGGTCACCAATACATATGGCCTCCGAGCCCAAAAGATGCATCTGTGGTGGCACCAAGGTCAACTGCATCCATGTTGGAGTCCCAGAGGACGTTTCTGAACATCCAGCCTCTATCTGTTGTTTTGCTTTCTTTCTAGGGAGATCCTCGGTACCTTTTTCTGCTTGCCCTTCCACAGAGTGGGACTTATAACACTTGCCATGCCCTTTGTTGACATCACCTCAGTCTTGACGGCTCTCCAAAGAGGATTTATGTGTCGTCTGTCTCATCTGCTTTGAGGAAAGCCAGTGGTGGTGAAGGTGGAGTACGTGTGAGGGCAGGTGACTCCGATATGGCCGTTGTGGAAGTCAGGACCACTTCCCAAAACACAGACTTCCTGGTTCTTCCTTGTCCGAGTGGATAACTTTTTAAAGTGAACACAAATGTCCATATGATGGCTCAGTCCTAGGCAGAAAAGACAGCTTTTGTGCCCATCTATGAAGGTTTTTTTTGCTCCAGTGGCGACACTTTTTCAAAGTGACCCTGCTGTCTGCTGCTGACAAACCAGGATTAATTAACCTACTAACTGTGTAAAAAGATTTTTCAAGAAATATGTTGTTGTAAAACTAACTACTAATAACAATATTATACACAATAAACTTGAAAACTGAGGTAAAGTCTATTGCTTTTTGTGCAAGGAGGTGAAGGGACAAAGGGAAGTATTCCTGACAGTGCTGTTTCAGAAGTGGTGGAAAAGGAACGAGGAACTGGGTGTTCTACCTGTGTTTGAGGCACACAGCTGTGCATGGGGTTTCTTCACTGAAATGCAGGGGAAGAACACTCAATAAAGCTCTGGAAATTCCTGAGGCTGACTGTGCATGCGCAGAACACCACTATGGATAACTGCACAAAGACCATGAAGAAGAAGCATGCACAATGCAGAAATGAGTAGACTGGTAGCCATGAACCCCCCCCCCCCCACATGCAGATTAGCTCCCAGCTGGTGAATACCAGGGACTGCAAACATTGCTACTGCTCAAACACTCAGGAGCTCTTTTGCTCTGCAGGATCACAGCCTGGCCAAGTGGAGCCAACTGCCACTGCAATTCCAGCACAGAGGATAGAATAGTATTGCTCAGTCACTACACTCTCTCCCTCAGCAGGAGAAAAAGAGGCTGAGGAAAGGGCACTGGAAAAGGACACAGGTGGCACCACTCATATAATGAGTAGCACAGGAACACCTACCCTCCATTCAGGACCACAGAACATGTGTTGCAGCTGCTAACCATTACCCATTACTCTCCCTGTGTCTCCCTTTGCTCTTCACAGGCAGCTCTCCAACAGGTGTAGAAGACAGAAGTCACACATTTCACAAGCCCACAGCATGATCAGCAGCAGTGACCAGCACCTTTGCATGCCCATGACAGGCTATTCTGTAACAGGTTAAGGCATATCTGGGATAAAGATATGGAAGACACCATACCAGCTACTCTACTTTCTGTCACATGACTACCAAAGGCACTGGAGATCTGTAGGGGCAAAGAGGATGGCAACCACATCCACGTGCCTTTCTTTCAAGAACCCATTCCCTCTCTAATGTGCTTAAAACACACACCAAAACTTTCACTGTGTTTCTCTGTTACTAGCAATTTGCGGTACAGGAAAAGAAATCATCCCTGTTGCTGGGCCCCCAATCATAACCTTTGCCCAACACTGTAGGGACCAAGGTTATGTTTCTTTCCTCATGCCTACTATTAGCCCAATCCTACCTAAATCCCTGTGTGGTGATGCAACAGCATCAGCGTGGCTTCCACTGCATCCTGGGGGGATTTTCATCTGCTGGAGGTCTCCTTGGGTTAAGGGGACATTTGTCCTCCATGCCCCATCACCACCTCATTCCGTCCCCTTCCCGCCCTCTCCCTGCCCCGTTCAACCTCCTCCCTCCACCCTTTACGTGGGCTGACCTGCTCTGGCAGATGTTTGTGGGTTTGCTGGTGCTCAGGAGGCCCACTGTGGCCTTCCCGCCGGCAGGCCCGCTGCGCTTATCAGTGGAGGCTGCTTTACAACAGCCATAAAGCATTATTCATCGGCACAACGCTAGTTACACCGGCAGTGGAGGGGGATAAGGATTGGGTCATGTATCGGAGAGTTGATCTGCAATAATTTGGAGAAAATATCACAAAGATAACATGTTTTTATACATTTTACTAGGATGAAGAGGATACTTACTTGATAATCTAACAATCTTTTTTTTTGGGGGGGGATATAAAATATTTCAGACTATCTGAGAGGATCCATGCCTGTGCATTTCTTTAACAATGCTATCTATGTTCAGATGCCCACTCCCTATATCTGATAAAGATTCTATATGGCCAGAGTATTGTCTCAAAAGCAAAAACATTGCACATAATCTTTCTAATGAGGGAACATGTATCTGACATCCCCACCCCTGCAAGTGTTTGGCCAGTATAGGCAGAGGGATCTGGAGAGGCTTGCCAGACTGACTTACCCCTTTGCCTTTCAAGCTGCCACATTCTGACACGTCTTTGTTCTTGGTGACAGTGGTGCTCCTCTCTTTGGAAGGAAGAGTGGCCTTGTATGGGAAAGTAGGAGCACAGGAAAAACCAAGGAGTAAATCAGTCCTGCAAGCCCCCTAGCCAGCTCCATCAACTTGTAAGTAGTCGCTAGTGGAAGGGAAGGGGAGTTGGCTCCCTTCTTCTGGACTCCAAAACAGATGGAAGAAATCACAATTAAACGTGTTCCTCATTAGCAGGGTAATGTGGGAATTAGCCCTAAGGCTCGGTTTGTATTATATTTTTCTCATGATAACTGCCGCTATCTTAATAATTAGAGAAATCACTATCAAAGCTTGCTGTCTTGTGAAATGAAACAATTAAGTAGAAATAAGCCTATTAAATGTTTGCTGTCACTCTACAGAATCCCCTGTATCATCTTCAACTGTCAGTTTTCACAGAGCAATGCTGGTGATTACTCAAAAGAGCATAGTACAATTCTGATGACAGACAGAACAGTCACATATCGCTTATATACTGATTCACTCATCATGCTCAGTAGTTATCTTTTGGCCCCATTCTGCTTTTTTTTAATAGTGCTGACAAGAATATTTGTTCTGTTAGGGGGAAAAAGAGGGCATTTCTTACCATAAATTCCTATTCTCAGAAGATACAGGAGGGCATTCTGAAATCACCCCTTCCATCTGAAAAAACATCCTGAAATCACCCCTCCCTTCTGAAAAGAGACAATGCCAGCTTGCAAACAACTCCACTGCCACTATGAGGCTCCCTTCCCCAGACTACACAGGACAGAAACTTTGAAGCTCATGTTCAACCTGCAGGAGAGACAGGACACTCCACTCATGTCAACATGCAGGGTAAACAAAACAAACACTAAATTAGGAACTAATAACAAACAGCCACAAGAAAAAAATGTGATTTCAGCACAAGGAGAAGAATGGTTAGAACAAAGTCTCAGGAAACCCTATTGCTCTCCACATGTAGCCTACTGTCCAGAAGAATGAGCTGTTTTGTATCTCCCAAGAACAGGAATTTGCAATAAGTACCGTATTTATTGGCGTATAAGACACGCTTTTTTGTCTAAATTTGTGACCCAAAATAGTAGGGTGCGTCTTATACGCCAATACTAAAAAGTCCCTTCCCCTCCCGCCCGTTTTAAAGCATTTTCGGGCTTACCGCGTTTTTCCGGTGCCGGAGAGCTCCCTTGTGCTTTCTTCCCTAACTAATCTATCCGATCTACAGCTGTTTGTCGGGTTTAATTTATGCACGTGCATGAGTTGAGCTTCTCAGCAGCCAGCAGAGGGCGTTGTGCTCCTCAGTTCAGTTCAGCTGAGCTGCAGAGGATGTGGTCTTCCCAGCTCTCCTCGGATGGTGAATGAATGCAGCTTGGGTGAGCTTCTGAACTGGGCCTAGTTGGGGAGGCTTTGGAAACTGTGCATATGTGGGGTGGGGTAAGAGTTGAGTCTGGGTTTTTTTTTGTACTTTTATGTTGTTTACTTTGGAAACTGCATGGGTGGGGTAGGTGGGGGAAAAGAGTTGAGTTTGGGTTTTTTTTTGTACTTGGGATTTATGTTCTGGTGCATTTTGTTCATGTGTCTTATTGCTGTGTGTTTTAAAAGAGATCCTGGTATTTTTGTGCAATTTATGTAAATTAGCTAATTAAGCAGCCAAGCGGTAAGTGGCCAAGTGGCCCAAAAATGCTTTAAATCTTTTTTTTCTTGAAACCCAGGGCCAAAAGGAAGGTGCGTCTTATACGCCAGTGCGTCTTAAACGCCGATAAATACAGGGAAATTCCTTTTTTCTCCTGGAGATACAAGAGGACACTCTAAAAACACTGGAACACACCAAAGCTGTAAGCCAAATGCAGTCACCCTGACAGAAAGCAAGTTCTTTCTATAGCAGAGCTCTTTGCAAAACTCTCCTTCCAGAAGCTGTATCAGCAGAAGAAAAAAAATCTGTTTTATATTGTGAATGAACATATAGAAGCCCATACTTTGTCAAGATGGAAACAGCAGAGCTCAGGACCAGAAGAAAGACCTCGGAAATCCTTTTCACAGATGTTATGGCTACCAAGAACAGAGTCTTAAAACATGACTTCCCACATTAGCACTGTGGCCATGGGTTTGAAGGACAGTCATTAGTGGTCAGAAGATAATGGAGGTTCCAACTGGAAGCAATGAGTACCTAGAACGTTAAGTAGGACTGTCCGGAGGTGGGCAATACCCCTGCCACGGAGAACCCTCGGGGGGGCAGAGATGAGGCGGGGCTGCCTCGGTGGATGGGGCACCCACCTCCGGACTTTGCCCACACCCCACGGGACGGCGGAGGAGCCAAGAGGGAACACCCGGGAACTCACCGGGGCGCGCCCTACCGACGGGCAATGCTGGTATGGGGCGCGGGGTGGATGGCATCCCAGACACGGGAAGGGAGGGGCAATCCGAGCCGCCCTCCGGACACCACGAGCCCAGCTCGGGTGTCAACGGCTTCAGGGCACAGCTCCGGCCCCACTCCCGGCAGGTTGGCAGAGGGCCTAGTGTCCACGCCGACCCGTCCGCACCCTGAGGGTCCGCGGGCACAACCGCCGGCACGACGCGCTCGGTCACATGGGCGGAAACAGGTAGGGGAAAGATCAAGCACACCGATAGGTCTACTCGCCTGTCAGTCGACAGGCCAACGTGGTGGGAGTGGTTGACGGGTTGGGGGACGGCCCAGGGGAGGCGGGGACAAGAGGCCCGGAGCACTATAAATGCGGGACAGGCCAGTGATGAGGGGCTGGCTAGCGGGCTGGTACCTAGGAGCGACAGCCCGGCTATTCCCGAACCGGCCGGCTGGGTATGAGGAACCACGGTGAAAATAACCCCCTCAACCACAGCACTCCCTGAGGCCACTCTCCATCTACCGTCAGAAACCAGAGCAGACAGCGGGGGTTGACCTGTACCCCTAACAACTCTGCGGTAGCTGAGCTATTTGATGGTGGGTTGACCTGGTCTCCGGGAAACCCTTCTAAATCGGATGACAGGACTGCGAAATCGGATGACAGGACTGCGGGTAGACCTGTACTCCCTATAAATCTTGGTGGATTGAAGGCCGGACTGGAGGTTGACCTGTCCCCCGCTGAGCCCTTGGGGGCTGAAGCCGCCCTGACGACGCCCCTGCCAGGGTCACCTACAGGCGCCAACCCACAAGGACTATGTCCTTCAGAAACAGATGTGTGGGTAAGTTGACTAGGAACGTTTCCACATACAACCCAAAATACTTTTCAGTACTGTCACATGACATTTAAATGTGTTGGTATTAAGCCTTTATTCAATTTGCCCTGTAAAAATTCCAAAACTGTCCAAGTGTCTTTTACACCTGGCTTCAATCCCTGTCTAGCACATAATTCCGGGAAGGTCTTCAAGGTATGCTATATATACTTTGTTAGTGGTCTGATGCTTGGAAGCCAGCAAGGTGGCAAACATCTGGTTGAAATAGCTCAGCTGTTTTAACCACAACAGCTTACTTTCCATGCTGTCAGTTGGAACCTCTTTGGCTGCAAATAAAAAAATTGATCCCTGTGACAGCAAGCTTGGCAGCTTCCAATGAAGCCTGATCAATATGGTCTCTCCAACTCCCTTAGGGCCCTTCAATCAAGTCAATCTGCCACCATGTTCAAGATTTGTGCCAGATGTACTCCGTTGACTGAGGCCAGGTGATTGTCCGCTCAAGTGAGAATGTTGCTTGCTTCCTAGTGAAGAGGCTGTGATTGTGTGCAGCCCTGTGTGTTGAAATACACCTTTGCCTATACAGATGAGTACCTCGTGAATCTGGGATTGGAAGGCAGAGAATTTGATGGCATGGAGCTCCAGCCAGTTGATGCTGTTGCACTTCACTCTTGATACAGGTTTTCTGAGACACATAACTCATCATGTGTGTCCCCTCACCCCAGATGCATCATATCTGTGGTAATAATGATCCTGGCTGGGTATCCTGGTAAGACACTCACAGTGGTTGACTATCTGTCCCAGATTAGTCATCACCTGTGCATCACTGTTTTTGGTCTGCTCAAGATTGTGAAACAAGCCAGCATTCTGACTACCATCTCCTTTTCATACAGGAGGAGAATGCATTGGAGGATTCTTGTGTGAAATGTATTTATTTATTTAAATAATTTATACCCCGCCTTTCTTCCGACATGGCAATCAAGGCGGTTTACAAGATTAAAAGACCAAGATTGAGACCAAGTCAGTACATCCTGGCAGGAGATTAAAACGCACAGGAGTTGTGCTAGGGTGACAAGGTCAGCTTGCTGTGGGGAAGAGACTTGCTTGCTAGATACGAGATCTTGTCCTGCTGCTCTTGTGAGAAGTGCATCCGAAAGGTTCTGGTATTTAGTCTTACTCCCAAGCATTTGAGAACTCATTGCTTTTAATCAGTGGTTTCCAAATTGTGCGTTGCGACACCTTAGGGCATCATGGCACAGTCACAGGGGTGTCGAAAGATGTCCCCAGTAGCTCTTCCTACCTGTTCTCCTGGGTGCCAACATCTTGGATCTCGCAAAATCTCACAAGATCCAAGATGGCGGCGCCCAAATCTTGTGAGAATTGGGCGCTGCCACCTTGGATCTTGTGAGATTTTGCAAGATCCAAGATGGCGGCGCCCAGGAGAACAGGTAGGAGGAGCTACTGGGGGTGTCATGAGCCAGGAAAAAGAGGCTGTGGGGCGTTGTGAGTCAGATACGTTTGGGAACCACTGGCTTATATCCGTGTACCCAGTTACCAGCAAAGACACTTCCTGGCTCTGAGACGACTCAGTTCCTTCCTTGTTGCATGGTACCTGTTTGTTTCTGTGTGCTTTCCCTTCCAACAGAAATAAATCAGCCTTTAGGGTGCTGCAGGCCTGCTCACAGTCACCTGTCTGGCCAGGAGGAGGACAGGGTGAATGTAGCCTCTGATCAAGCATGGTCTGAACTGTCCTTGACACACTATCACTTTCCCACCAATCTGACACTGAGGAAAAGTTCAGCCAGGAATGTGTTGAGAAAAAAGTATCTCGGGGGAGGGGATACCTATGTCTTCCCTTGTTTTTGTGTTGTAACCTCACCACCAACTTGGCCCAATGGGGCACACTGAGGAATAAGGCATAGAATTGACACTATTAGTTCCTGATGTAGAGGGATGGATGGGCAGCCTCACTGCTCAGAACTCTCTGCAGTAGTGTTGAATGGCTCAGCATTCCAACCATTGTCAGCCCAGCTCAGGGGAACAGGCTTGGCAGAAGGGCTTAGAAAGCGCAACTCACAATTCAATTCTGAATTGAATTGAATTCAAGCTCTGGTCATGAAAGAGAGACTGGATTTTTGGATATGCTAAATGACTGTGCCTTAGAGCAGCTACTCACAGAGCCAACCAGAGGGCAGGCGACTCTGGATTTGATATTGTGTGGTACTCAGGACCTGGTCAGGGAGGTAAATGTTACAGAGCCATTGGGGAACAGTGACCGTGCTGCGATCTGTTTCGCCATGCATGTCGGGGGGAGAGTGCCAAGCAAATCTGACACGAAAACCCTTGACTTCCGAAGGGCGGATTTCCCTAATATGAGGAGACTAGTTAGAAAGAAGCTGAAAGGGAAGGTCAAAAGAGTCCAATCTCTCCAGAGTGCACGGAGGCTGTTTAAAACAACAGTAATAGAGGCCCAGCGGGAGTGTATCCCACAAAGGAGGAAGGGCTCGACCAGGCGCGTCGCTAGAGCAAGGCGTGGGGGGAAATCTTTCCTCACAAACCTGTTAGAATTTTTTGAAAAGGTCAACAGGCATGTGGATGCGAGCGAACCCGTGGATATTATATATCTGGATTTTCAAAAGGCGTTTGACACGGTCTCTCATGAAAGGCTCCTGAGAAAACTCCACAGTCAGGGAATAAGAGGGCAGGTCCTCTTGTGGATTATGAACTGGTTGAAGAACAGAAAACAGCGAGTGGGAGTCAATCGGCAATTTTCACAATGGCGAGAGGTGAAAAGTGGTGTGCCCCAAGGATCGGTCTTGGGACCAGTGCTTTTCAACTTATTCATAAATGACCTGGAGTTGGGGATAAGCAGCGAGGTGGCCAAGTTTGCGGGCAACACTAAACTTTTCCGGGTGGTGAAGACCAGCAGGGATTGTGAAGAGCTCCAGAGGGTTCTCTCCAAACTGGGAGAATGGACAGCAAAATGGCAGATGCGCTTCAATGTAAGTAAGTGTAAATGGTTGGGGCATATTGGGGCAAGAAAGCAAAATTTCACATATAAGCTAATGGATTCTGAGTTGTCTGTGACGGATCAAGAGAGAGATCTTGGGGTGCTGGTGGACAGGTCGATGAAAGTGTCGACCTGTGTGCGACGGCTGTGAAGAAGGCCAATTCCATGCTTGGGATCATTAAAAAAGGGATTG
This sequence comes from Plestiodon gilberti rubricaudatus, assembly GCA_026170595.1. NCBI lineage: Eukaryota > Metazoa > Chordata > Lepidosauria > Squamata > Scincidae > Plestiodon > Plestiodon gilberti. The sequence continues at coordinate 256,320,626 of JANXHW010000001.1, read as the reverse complement.
AGAATAAAACGGCCAATATCATTATGCCTTTGTACAAATCGATGGTAAGTCCGCATCTGGGGTATTGCGTCCAGTTCTGGTCGTCGCATCTCAAAAAGGATATAGTGGAACTGGAAAAGGCGCAGAAGAGAGTGACCAAAATGATTAGTGGGCTGGGGCATCTCCCTTATGAGGAAAGGCTACAGCATTTGGGGCTCTTCAGTCTAGAAAAAAGGCGGTTGAGGGGGGACATGATTGAGACGTATAAAATTATGCATGGGATGGAGAGAGTGGATAGAGATAAGTTCTTTTCCCTCTCATACAACACTAGAACTAGGGGTAAGGTAAAGGTGACCCCTGACAATTAAGTCCAGTCGTGTCCGACTATAGGGTGTGGTGCTCATCCCCATTTCAAAGCCGAAGAGGCAGCGTTGTCTGAAGATGCCTCCGTGGTCATGTGGCCGGCATGACTCTCCTTGCCACAGCGCGTAGCATGCAGCTGGAACACAGAGCGCTGTTTACCTTCCTGCAAGCGTACCTATTTATCTACTCGCATTAACATGCTTTGGAACTGCTAGGTTGGTAGGAGCTGGCCAAGCAATGAGAGCTCACCCCGTCATGGATTCGAACTGCCGACCTTTCGATCGACAGCTCATGGTTCAGCGGTTTAACCCACTGCTCCACCCGCTGGCCTAGAACTAGGGGACATCTACTCAAATTGAGTGAAGGGAGTATTAAAACAGACAAAACAAAATATTTCTTTACCCAGCGTGTAATTGGTTTGTGGAACTCCTTGCCACAGGATGTGGTGATGGCACCTGGCCTGGATGCCTTTAAAAGGGGATTGGACAGATTTATGGAGGAAAAGTCCATCACAGCTTACAAGCCATGATGGGGATAAGCAACCTCCTGGTTGTAGGAGTAGGTTCTCTTTGTGCCAGGTGCAAGGGAGTGGCGACAGGATATAGGTAGCTTGTTGTCTTGTGTGCTCCCTGAGGCATCTGATGGGGCCACTGTGTGATACAGGAAGCTGGACTAGATGGGCCTTTGGCCTGATCCAGCAGGGCTCTTCTTGTGTTCTTATTCCTCTCATGTCTGTGAGTCCCTCGGCCATTGCTAAGGTTTGAGTGGTTGGGTGGACGAGAAGAACGGAGATAGGAAAAAAATATTGCAAGTCAGAATAAACATGGTGCACTCTGTGATCTCTAAGCCCGGCTTTCTGTGCACAAGGCAGGGCAGGTCTGGATAGAAGGGAGCCCCTTAATGGTAGAGGAGTTCTTTGGAAGCTGGTCTTGACTCCTTTACAGGTAGAAAGTTCAATCCCTTAGTGTGCCCTGCTGTATCTCCAAGGATGTGCTGTTTATAAAATAGGGCATGTTGCTATATAAACAGTAGTTTTCCTTGGAAAATTAGAAAGTCCCTCTTGCGGCAGTGGTACAAGGGAGCACAGCTTTGCTTTGTGCATGTTTCCAATATGGAACTCTAGCCAGCAGCAGGAGGATGCTTCTAGGTCTATAATTAAGATCTGTTACCACTGCCAATCAATGAAACGTAACACTCATTTTATTCCTCCACTTTCATACCCTTAATCCAGTGGTTCCCAAACTTTTTTGATTCGCGGCTCCCTTGACTTCCCTCGCCGTTAGCCGTGACTCCCTATTACAGTACACGGAAGAAACTGGCACTCTTTACATGCTCAGAGGCATCATTTCTTATATGTATGTGTATATTTATGTGTATATTCCCAAAACGAGCCCTAAAGTGGATTTTCCATGCTTATGCTGAGCAGCAGCTAAGCCAGGAGTGCACAGGGTGGGGATGAGATGCTGCCCTCCCTCCATTGGCAGGCCTGGGGTGCCTACCTGGCAGAGGGCACTGATGCCATCTGCGTTAGTCCTATTCATGGCAAGAGAAACAATCAAAGCATGGGATCTTTTTTTCCATTGGTCATGCCCCACCCCAGTTTCATGAGAGAGAGAGAGAGAGAGAGAGAGAGAGAGAGAGAGAGAGAGAGAGAGAGAGAGAGAGCTTCTTTAGGTAGCATCTTTGCAAGATGAAAAACAGATTCTTATACTGCCTGGCAGTCTCCAATGGGGGGGGGGGTTGTCCCAGCAAATACAGTGGGGAACTAACTTAGAGGTAGGTCTAAAAGGAAGGAGAGAAATCCTAATAATTAATCAACCAAAGAAACATAGCGGCTGCTTTTTGTTTTGTTTGCTTTCTTAAAAACATTCAACAAAAAGAAAATACTTTACTTGGAAACCTGCAATGTCTCAGGATTTGGAGAGAAACGAGATGCTGTCTTTGAAGCTCCAGCTCCAAAGTACTCAGCTTATCAATTGAGTTGTTAATTGTTCTTTAATATAAGATAAGCAAGGGCTTCACTCATGCTGTGGTTAAAAACAAAACGTGGAAAGTTGCCTACAAACCTGAAGTGTTTTGAAGTGAACTTTGAGTGACCCGATGTGAAGAGGCAGCTTTTCCTGATCTTTGTTTTTGCTCTCTCTCTCTCTCTCTCTCTCTCTCTCTCTCTCAAGCAAGAATATGTGGTAATTAAAAGAGTAATGCTCCGCCCCTGGCTGCTTTCCATGACGCCGCCTCCCACTTTGGGAACCTCTGCCTTAATCCATAAGGTTACCATGGAGAACACAGTGGATAAACTTTGTAAATTAACATCATAATAATACACATTTAAACAAACAACAAGAAACCCTGATACATTACATCACCATAGAAATACTATTATATTCCTTTAGTTTGAAAAAAAGCCTTTTGCAACATCCTGGAAGGCCAGCCTGTTTCTAGGCTGTACTACTGCAGACTGCAAGTGCGGTTAAGATGACCGAATGCAGCTTCCTCCCTAGAAATAATTCCCTCCACGAAACAATAAACAATCTTACAGCGCAATCTGACTTAACTTTTGTGCCGGTTTAACCAGTGGCGCAGCGAGAACGGGAGGCCCCAGAACGGAAAAGGGATTCAAATCCCCTTTGAATTCCTCTTTTGGAGGGGATTTAAATCCATTTTCCATTCTGGGGCCTCCCGTTCTCACTGCACTGCTGGTTAAACCGGCACAAAAGTCGGATTGCGCTGTTAAAACAATAAAACCACTATTACAATAAAAAAACATAAGAGCAGCAGCAATCATCTTATAAAAGAAGGACCACACCTGTAAAAGCCAGATGTCATTTTAAAAAGGCCAAGAACTCAGAAGGCTTGTCTGAACAACAAGGTCTTCAGACCTCACCGGAAAGTCTCTAAGGAGGGAGCAGTTCATAAATCAAGAGGCAGGGAATTCCATAGGGTTGATGCCACTCCTGAGAAGGCCCTATTTCTAGCCGCCAACCCTCGCACCTCCCTAGCCACCGGCACTCGCAAGAGGGCCTTCTCTGACCTGAGGGGACGACCCAGACTGTATGGAAGTAGGTGGTCTCTCAAATACCCTGGCCCCAAGCTGTATAGGCCTTTAAAGGTCAAACCAGCACCTTGAATTGGACCCAGAAACGAATTGGCAGCCAGTGCAACCATTGGAGAAGCAGCCCGACAATTGAACCTACCTCCAGTGACTACATAGGCTGCTGCATTCTGTAGTAATTGCAGTTTGCGAACCGTTTTCAAGGGCAGCCCCACATAGAGCGCATTACAATAGTATAACCTCGATTTCACCATGGCATGAATCACCATGGTCAGGTCTGCACAATCCAAGTACAGCTATAGCTAGCGCACCAGCCGAAGCTGGGCAACGGCCACCTGGCCACAACCACCACCTGACAATCCAGGAGCAGCTGAGAATCCAGCCAGACCCCCAAGCTGCGGGAGTGCAACCTCATTCAAGGCAGGACGATACTCTAGCACCTGCACTGTGAATTTCCAAACCAGGAGAACCTCTGTCCTGTCCGGATTTAGTCTCAGCTTATTGGACCTCATCCAGCTTCCAACCGCCTCCAGGCAGTGCCCCAGAACCTCAACAGCTACCCTGGAATCAGGTGCAATTAAAATGAAACACCACAAAAAATCCTCATCCAATAAGCAAATGAGCATGTAAGGGGACTATTTTAACTGAACTTCCAGTAGAGTTTTATCTGACCTTCATTTTAATACTTCTCTCTACTAGATTAGTCATTTTTTGCTGATGTAAGTTCTTGATCCCTTATGAAAAATTTTCTGTAACTTGTTCATTAAAACTGGCAACTGTCTGTTACCCTTCTTTTATTATATCACCACTTTGAAATACACAGTTAATATGAAGTGGAAATTAAGCAAAATGGCATGACAGGACTGAGCATTTGGGACTGAATTATCACAGTATTGTTCCAGTTCAATTCTCTATAGATCATGGCAGAAAAGTGTCCTCTTCTCTGCTAATCTTTTTACCCAGTGAGTCTCTCAATTATTGGGCAAGTCATTTCTACCATACTTGTTAAAATATTTGCAAAATGCAATGATTTTTACTGCTTAATATACCATAAATGCATCAACCAAAACGCCTACAAATCAGTTTCGGCTGCCAAAAGAGAACCTTTGAAAATATTGCTTCAAACCTGGAACAAAGAGATCCCCCATAATTAGCCACTGTATGCTATAGCCACAGTATTTTGACTATACACGAGATCTGTAGAGAACAACATGGTGGTGGTCAACAGTCTCAAAATAATCTCTCTGTGAGGTATCACAGCAGCAACTCACATTAGACTGGTAGAAAACCTAATGAAAATTTTCTGGCATTGACTATGTTATGCTTTATTTCTTGTGCTATCAAAGTTAAGCTATTGTATCGTTCAACCACAGCCCACCTGATTCATAAAAAAGGGAGATATCCAACAACCACGACCTTCCTGTTAAAGGTCATCATTAAGAAACAGTGAAGTAATGTGGTGCACAGGCAAGAGTGTTGTTTGGATATATGAACATAAGAAAAGCCCTGCTGGATCCGGTCAAAAGCCCAGCAAGTCCAACATCCTGTTTCCTGCAGTGGCCACCAGATGCTGCTTGGGAGCCCACAACCAGGAGTATACCTCTCCCGCCATTGCTCCCGTACAAATGGCATTCAGAGGCACGCTGCCATTGAACCTGGAGGTAGCACATATCTGTAATGACTTCTAGCCACTGATAGACCTATCCTCCATGAATTTCTCCAATCCCCATTTTTAAGGCCATTCAAACTAGTGGCAACAAATTCAACAAATAAATTACGTGCTGTGTGAAGAAGTACTTCCTCTTGTCTGTCTTGAATCTCACAGTAGTCAGTTTCACTAGATGTCTCCTGGTTTTAGTGTTGAGAGAGGGAGAAAAAAATGCCATTCTACTCCAAGCATAATTTTGTAGGTCTTACAGCCCAATCCTGCATAGGATGCACCAGCAGGTCTAAATGGCTGGCCGCTGCATACAATGCTCATTTGTTGGGTTCAGTTCTCAGTCTAAAATAAGGGCTTAACTAAAGGGTTATATCCTAAACCTTAGTGTGTGCAGAAGGACATTCCTCCTGTATAGAAACTTTCTGATGCCCTTCTCCCCACAGAAACTCCCAGCAGTCCTTGAAAACAAACACCTGAGGGTTGGGCGACCCTTTGGAGCAGGGGCTGGTAAGGGAAGGGGTATCACTCAAAATCGTCCTCCCCACAATGAATACAAGTGCCTTCTGTTTCTGCAAAATCAGGTTAGATTACCCTCAACTTTGTATTAATTGACTAATGAAGCATGTCTAATATGTTACCTAATACTCCAGAAGTACTATTGATCAAATTAAATAATGAAAGTTGAGATTTGCTGTTTCTGTATACCAAAACAGCTTTTGTTTCCAACTTCATAGTACAGTATTCTTTTAAGTTAACTTTCAACATCTTTTCAGTTACCATTAAAGTGATGTATGTTAACCACCCTCCAAAACAATTCAATGCATCTAATGTAATTATGCTATACTATTTAAAGATCCCTTCATGGATCATTGCCTTGTCGTGGCGAAGGGGCTTGCGTAACTCAATGAAGCCATGAGCTATGCCGTGCAGGGACACCCAAGACGGACAGGTCGTAGCAGAGAGTTCTGACTAAAAGTGATCCACTGGAGAAGGAAATGGCAACCCACTCCAGTAACCTTGCCAAGAAAATCCCATGAACAGTTCCAAAAGGCTACAAGATATGACGCCGGAAGATGAGCCCCTCAGGTCGGAAGGTGTCCAATATGCTACTGAGGAAGAGCGGAGGACTATTCCAAGTAGACTCAGAAAGAGTGAAGCGGCTGGGCCAAAGCCAATAGGACGTCCAGCTGTGGATGTGTCTGAGGTTGAAAGGAAAATCCAATGCTGCAAGGAGCAATATTGCTTAGGAACATGGAATGTGAGGTCTATGAATCAAGGCAAGCTGGATGTGGTCAAAGATGAGATGATAAGATTGAACATTGACATCTTGGGAATCAGCGAACTAAAATGGACGGGCATGGGCGAATTTAATTCAGGTGACCATCATATCTACTACTGTGGGCATGAATCCCTTCGAAGAAATGGAGTAGCCCTCATAGTCAATAAAAGAGTGGGAAAGGCAGTACTGGGGTGCAACCTCAAAAACGACAGAATGATTTCAGTTCGAATCCAAGGCAAACCATTCAACATTACAGTAATCCAAGTGTATGCCCCAACCACTGATGCCGAAGAAGATGAAGTTGACCGGTTCTATGAAGACCTACAACACCTTCTAGAACTAGCACCCAAAAAAGATGTCCTTTACATCATAGGAGACTGGAATGCTAAAGTCGGAAATCAAGAAATAAACGGAACAACAGGCAAGTTTGGCCTTGGAGCGCAAAATGAAGCAGGGCAAAGGCTAACGGAGTTCTGTCAAGAGAACACGCTGGTCATAGCAAACACTCTTTTCCAACAACACAAGAGGCGACTCTACACCTGGACATCACCAGATGGTCAATACCGAAACCAGATAGATTATGTGCTTTGCAGCCAAAGATGGAGAAGCTCTATACAATCAGTAAAAACAAGACCTGGAGCTGACTGTGGCTCAGATCATGAGCTTCTTATTGCAAAATTCAGGCTTAAATTGAAGAATGTAGGGAACACCACTAGACCAGTCAGATATGACCTAAACCATATCCCTTATGAGTATACAGTGGAGGTGAAGAATAGGTTTAGGGCACTAGACCTGGTAGACAGAGTGCCTGAAGAACTATGGACGGAAGTTCGTAACATTGTACAGGAGGCAGCAACGAAAACCATCCCAAAGAAAAAGAAATGCAAGAAAGCAAAGTGGCTGTCAGATGAGGCTTTACAAATAGCTGTGGAAAGAAGGAATGCGAAAAGCAAAGGTGAAAGGGAAAGATATAAACAACTGAATGCAGATTTCCAGAGAATAGCCAGGAGAGATAAGAAGGCCTTCTTAAATGAACAATGCAAGGAAATCGAGGAAAACAACAGAATGGGGAGGACTAGAGATCTCTTCAAGAAAATTGGAGATATCAAGGGAACATTTTGTGCAAAGATGGGCATGATAAAGGATAAAAAAGGCAGAGACCTGACAGAAGCAGAAGAGATTAAGAAGAGATGGCAAGAATACACAGAAGAACTATACAAGAAAGAGCTTAATGTTCCTGATGACCACGCTGGTGTGGTCACTGACCCAGAGCCAGACATCCTAGAGAGCGAAGTCAAGTGGGCCTTAGATAGCATTACTAACAACAAAGCTAGCGGAGATGATAATATCCCAGCTGAGCTACTTAAAATCCTAAATGATGATGCTGTGAAAGTGCTGCACTCAATATGCCAACAAATTTGGAAAACTCAGCAGTGGCCAAAGGATTGGAAAAGGTCAGTTTACGTTCCAATTCCAAAGAAGGGCAGTGCCAAAGAGTGTTCAAACTATCGCACAATTGCACTCATTTCACATGCTAGCAAGGTTATGCTCAAAATTCTACAAGCTAGGCTTCAGCAGTACGTGGACCGAGAACTACCGGATGTACAAGCTGGGTTTCGAAGAGGCAGAGGAACTAGAGATCAAATTGCCAACATGCGCTGGATCATGGAGAAAGCACGAGAGTTCCAAAAAAACACCTACTTCTGCTTCATTGACTACGCAAAAGCCTTTGATTGTGTGGATCACAACAAGCTGTGGCAAGTTCTTAAAGAGATGGGGATACCAGACCACCTTACCTGTCTCCTGAGAAACCTGTATGCGGGTCAAGAAGCAACAGTTCGAACCGGCCATGGAACAACTGATTGGTTCAAAATTGGGAAGGGAGTACGGCAAGGCTGTATATTGTCACCCTGCCTATTTAACTTATATGCAGAGTACATTATGAGAAATGCAGGGCTGAATGAATCGCAAGCCGGAATCAAGATTGCCGGGAGAAACATCAACAACCTCAGATATGCAGACGATACCACCCTAATGGCAGAAAGTGAAGAAGAACTAAAGAGCCTCTTGATGAGAGTGAAAGAGGAGAGTGCAAAAGTTGGCTTGAAACTCAACATTAATAAAACTAAGATCATGGCATCTGGTCCCATCAATTCCTGGCAAATAGAAGGGGCAGAAATGGAAGCAGTAACAGATTTTACTTTTTTGGGTTCCAAGATCACTGCAGACGGAGACAGCAGCCATGAAATTAAAAGACGCTTACTCCTTGGAAGGAAAGCTATGGCAAATTTAGATAGCATAATAAAAAGCAGAGATATCACCATACCAACAAAAGTTCGTATAGTCAGGGCGATGGTGTTCCCAGTAGCAATGTATGGTTGCGAGAGCTGGACCATAAGGAAGGCTGAGCGCCGAAGAATAGATGCTTTTGAACTGTGGTGCTGGAGAAGACTCCTGAGAGTCCCTTGGACTGCTAGGAGATCAAATCAGTCAATCCTAAATGAAATCAACCCTGACTGTTCCCTGGAAGGACAGGTACTAAGGCTGAAACTCAAATATTTTGGCCACCTAATGCGAAGAGAGGACTCTCTGGAGAAGACTCTGATGCTGGGAAAGACTGAAGGCAAAAGGAGAAGGGGAAGGCCAAGGATGAGATGGTTAGACAGCATCACCGATGCAACGAACATGAAAATGAGCAAACTCAGGAAGATAGTGGAGGATAGGAAGGCCTGGCGGGATATGGTTCATGGGATCACGAAGGGTCGGACACGACTTAACGACTGAACAACAACAAATTTAAAGAGGCCAAGTTTTGTGACAGGACAAAATTAGTGCCTTGTCTACATTAGTCATGTTCTCAGAAACCATTAAAGAGCTTGAAGGAGACAGAGGCGGCTAGTCTTTGATGTGTATATTGTATCGGATTATTGTTTTCAGAAATGCTAACTGCCTGGAGACTGACACACACATTCTCAGTAAAAGCAAACCACAATGGACCAAAGGAGAAGAAAGGAATTTTATGTATTCTGTTACTAGCACTGTCTAGTAATGGGGGAGGGGAGTGGCCAGTCAGCAGCAGCAGGGAAAGCTGGGGAGGAGGTGTCTTTCCCACCTTTAGCACTGAGCATGATAAGGATCTGAGAAGTTCTGAACTTTAAAAATGATCTAAAACTTTCATATACGGGTATTATGTACAAAGATTGGGTTTGTACAGAATTAAAAGCCATGTAAAAATACAAAAATATATTTATGCTTAAAAACACATTAAAACAATATAAAAAGTTAAAAACACATTTAAACGTTTCATTCAATTCTATGAACTTCCTCAGATGATAAAAGCAACCCAAGCTGCTGAGATGCTCAGCAAGCTGCTCAGCAGCCTGGGTTGCTTTTATCACCTGAGGAAGTTCATAGAATTGAATGAAACGTTGTGAATTTTTATTTGTGTTTTTAAACGTGTCCTTAACTTTTTATATTGTTTTTAACATGTTTTTAATCATAAATATATTTTTGTATTTTTACATGGCTGCCTGTTTGCCCTCAGAAAGGTTCTGCGCATGTGCAGAAAAACCAAATAAAAGCTGTCGACGCGTTCGGCTGGCTAACAAAGCCCTCGACCGCCAAACTGGGCGGTCGAAATGAGGAAGGCTTGTCCCGGCTTCGGAGTGGAGCCTCCGTAAGCCGGTGACGCGCCGCTTCCGGGGGGGCGACAGCTGGGCTCTGGCACGACGGGGGCACTCCAGCCCCCGCCCCCCGGGCGCCGGAACGCATTAAAACCCCACTGGGTAGTATGAAAAACCTCTGAAACCTCTCTCCCTTCCCCCCCTTCTCTCCCTATTCTTAGCTGTTAGGAATTGGGTTGGAAGAAGCAGGGACACCCAGAATTCTCTCCCTGACCCCCCCTTTCCTTTGCACCAAATACACTCTGCATTACAAGCAACCACCATCATCAAGACAGGAACACCTACACTATGTTTAAGACAATAGAAACGTATTTTTCCATTATTGGTGTCCAAGTCCAACCAAGGGCATATTATTATTACTGAATATATATTATTTCTCTGTATGCAATAATTTTACCTTTGTCCTTTCTTAATAAATCCATAAACTTTTATTGGAAGTTCTCTCTCAGTCTCTCTTTGCTAAGTTAAAAGGGAAGCTCTGCATTACGTTTATCTGTATCTAGTCTTCGCTTGTTCCAAATTAGGCTGTGCTAATTTCCCCTAAGAACCAGCTCTTTTGGTAACAACAGTGGCTGGCCTTTCCCGCTCAGACGACGAAGCTCCCGCCAACTGCCGGACCCAGGTAAGTTAGGATCCGGCAGGTGGGGTGGTGGTGGATTGCCTGGCGGAGAAGTGTGGCTATTGGCTCTGGCGGCCCAGGAGGGGGCGGGGGGACCCACAGGAGTAGCCAGACCATTCTTCAACAGGGGCAAAACCCTTGACGCCCCCCATAAAAACGCACGGTTGTAACCCTTTACGCCCCACGTTGCGGCACCGCAAAAATTTAATGTGTGCAAAAATCAGTTTGGAAGCCCACCAAAGTCCCCCAAAGGTCCTCACCCACCTTGCAACATTGTCCTCCCCCCCCAGGTACTCTGGAGCCTGCTTTCCCACCCTCTCAAACTCAGTATCTCCAGAGACTAAACTGCTCTTTTCTAAACTGCTCAAAACTACCTACAACAACAGGCTCCAGAGTACAGAGTGGGAAAGCAGACTCCAGAGTACAGAGTGGAGGCAAAAACTACAGTTCCCAGCATGCAACACTGAGCTTTTGAGCAAAATGGCCCTTTTCCAATGCATTCTGGGACTTGTAGTTTGCCACTGCTGCCTGGAACCCGCAGGCAAGATGGCCGCCGGAATGAAAAACATCCCAAGAACGCAAGTTAAGTGCAGGCAAAGCACACACAAACGCCCTGGGGGGAGGCACATGCCCTGGGGGGGCCCTTGGAAGCGGGGGGAAACATCAGGAAAACCCAAAAAAACCCTGGGAAAAAACGGAAAAACCATGAAAAAAACTTAAAAATTCCCGGAGCACCCCCAGGCTCCGCGCCCCCCCGGGGCCCTGTGCCTTGGGGCTCACCGCCCCCGCCCCCATCAGCCGACGCTTTTGGGGGGACCCCTGTCGGGCACCGGAGCCTTTACACGGCCTCCTCTACTTCCGGGACTCGGGGAAGGGGACGCGCGTCCCCTTCCCTGAGTAGACCTTCCGCCCGGCAGCCACGCTGGCTGCCGGTGCACAGGATCCGGTGGGCGGCCATGGGCCGCTGACCGGATCTTAGGCAGGATTGCGCTTAGTCTCTCTCTCTCACACAGACACCTTCAATTTGCTAGTGCATTCTCTGTCCTACTGATGGTACAGCAATTATGCATCCAGAGCTGTGTGTATCACTTGACTCCTTTTTATGTTTCTGAAAATCAACTATAAAACTAAAGTGATTTAAAACCATATGCGGATGTGGTTGCAGAATATTGTCTGGATGTCCTTTTCAAAAATAGAAGCTCTCTTAAAACTTCTGGAAAATAAAAATAAAAAGGAAACTGTCATAATAACAATAGTGGTTTTTCCAAAGATTTCCATACTGAAAGAAAGCTTAATGTCTGAGTGTGTCATAATGGAGAGCCATATAATCAGTGTGGAAACAATCACCTTTAAATTGAAAAAAAATCTCATGAGTCATCACCTATCATAAAGGCTCTCTTTGAATTTGACTATTCAACAGAAATATGCTTCAATTGAAAATGTCATGCTGTATATTTAGTGGTATGTCTGCAGTTTTTTTCTCCTCACATCAAAAACGTACATGAATGCAGAATAATCAGAATAACTACTGCTTCTGAGAGCTGGGATACATAGAGGGACACATTTTCACAAGTAAACAAGAAGCCAGCAGAGATATGTAATAAAGACGAACAACTTTAGAAGACACAGGCCTATAATTAGGATTCCGAAATTCATCCAAACACCCTTAACCAAGTTCACCCAACAAGTATCCTGAAAAGGGAGCACGCTTTAACTAAACTCTGTTGTAACACAGCCTGAGCTATGGATGGTTCTTCTACAATTAAGCTTCACAGCACAATCCTATGCATATTTACTCAGAAGTAAAACGCACTGTGTTCAGTGAGGCTTACTCCAAGGAAAGTGCACATAGGATTGCAGTCTCAGTGCTTCTATACATATGAAATACAAAGAAATCCATGGACAAACGAAACAATAAATACGAGTTAAGAGAGAAAAATAATCTGACTGGAATGTTATAAAGACCAACTTCTGCAAACAAAGACATTAACATTTTTGTTTACTAGGTATTTCAAAAGCACATATTTTTGTATATATAGTGACAATAAAATATTCATGACAGTAAAAATCTCTTTGTCTCCTTGGTCTATCTGCATTCAATGACCAAATTGTGATATTTGCCTGGGAAAGAAGAAGTTCTCCACCAATGGTAGATACCTTCTGCCCTTCCTTAAAAATAATGACACCAAAGACATCCCACTGAGTTACCTAACCACCAAAATGGCAGTGGCATGAACAGAGCCAGCCTTAGGAGCTGCAGGGCCCAACTGGAAACATTTTTGATGGTGTTCAGCCTACCTATTCAGTCATGCCTGCAGTCTTGTGGCCCTCTTGGATTCATTGCTTTTCCTAGATGCCCAGGTTGCAATGGTGGCCAAAAGTACACCACTTCTACCAATTCCATCTGTTAAGCCAGAAATGGACATAAGAACATAAGCACATAAGAAGAGCCCTGCTGGATCAGGCCAAAAGCCCATCTAGTCCAGCTTCCTATATCACACAGTGGCCCCACCAGATGCCTCACGGAGCACAAGACAACAAGATAACCTGTTTCCCGTTGACACTCCCTTGCACCTGGCACAAAGAAAACCCACTTCTAAAACCAGGAGGTTGCTTATGGCTTGTAACCTGTGATGGTCTTTTCCTCCATGAATCTGTCCAAACCCCTTTTAAAGGCATCTAGGCCACGTGCCATCACCACATCCTGTGGCAAGGAGTTCCACAGATGAATCACACGCTGGGTAAAGAAATATTTTCTTTTGTCTGTTCTAACTCTCCCTCCACTCAATTTTAGTGCATGTCCCCTGGTTCTGGTGTTGTGCGAGAGGGAGAAGAATTTCCCTCTATCCACTCTCCATCCCATGCATAATTTTATACGTCTCAATCATGTCTCCCCTCAGGCGCCTTTTTTCTAGACTGAAAAGCCCCAGACGCTGTAGCCTTTCCTCGTAAGGGAGGTGCTCCAGCCCACCTATCAATCTGGTCACTCTTTTCTGCACCTTTTCCAATTCAACTATATCCTTTTTGAGGTGTGGTGACCAGAACTGGACACAATACTCCAGATGTGGCCTTACCATTGATTTGTACAAAGGCATAATGATATTGGCCGTTTTATTCTCAATCCTTTTTTTAATGATCCCGAGCATGGAATTGGCCTTCTTCACAGCCGCCGCACACTGGGTCGACACTTTCATCGACCTGTCCACCAGCACCCCAAGATCTCTCTCTTGATCCGTCACAGACAACTCAGAACCCATGAGCGTATATGTGAAATTTTGGTTTCTTGCCCCAATGTGCATCACTTTGCACTTACTTACATTGAAGCGCATCTGCCATTTTGCTGCCCATTCTCCCAGTTTGGAGAGATCCTTCTGGAGCTCTTCACAATCCATGCTGGTCTTCACCACCCGGAAAAGTTTAGTGTCATCTGCAAACTTGGCCACCTCACTGCTTATCCCCAACTCCAGGTCATTTATGAATAAGTTGAAAAGCACCGGTCCCAAGACCGATCCTTGGGGCACACCGCTTTTCACCTCTCGCCATTGTGAAAATTGCCCATTAACTCCCACTCACTGTTTCCTGGTCTTCAACCAGTTCCTAATCCACAAGAGGACCTGCCCTCTTATTCCCTGACTGTGGAGGGTGGGACTTTCATGAGGGACTGTGTCAAACGCCTTCTGAAAATCCAGATATATAATATCCACGGGTTCGCTCGCATGCACATGCCTGTTGACCTTTTCAAAAAATTCTAACAGGTTTGTGAGGCAAGACTTCCCCTTGCAGAAGCCATGCTGACTCTCCCTCAGCAGAGCTTGTTCTTCTATGTATTTTAAGATTTTATCCTTAATGAGACTTTCCACCATCTTCCCTGGAACAGATGTTAGGCTGACCGGCCTGTAGTTTCCCGGGTCCCCCCTCCTTCCTTTTTTAAAGATTGGTGTGACATTAGCTATCCTCCAATCCTGTGGCACAGTGGCTGTTTTAAGGGACAAGTTGCATATTTTGGTCAAGAGGTCAGCAACTTCATTCTTGAGTTCCTTCAGAACTCTTGGGTGGATGCCATCCGGGCCTGGTGATTTATTGATCTTTATTTTGTCAATTAAGTCTGAGACGTCTTCTCTTTTAACCTCTATTTGACTTAATTCTTTAGTCAGGGGAGAGCGTTCTGGCAGTGGTATTTGCCCGAGGTCTTCTGCCGTGAAGACAGATGCAAAGAACTCATTTAATTTCTCTGCAGTCTTCAAGTCCCCTTTTATCACCCCTTTCTCTCCCTCACCATCCAGCGGACTTTTCTCCACAGATTCTAATCTAGCAACTATACAGAAGTTAGCTGAGAAAATTTGTAGTGATAAGCAGTGGCGATCACCCAAGGCCCTTGTGACAAATGTCACCCAACCTGGAAGTGATGCCACCCCCTTGTGGTTTAGGATGATCATGCATCCTTAATTCAGGAGGCAGGAAACTTTTCCACATCTATCTTAGATAAATGTTTTGCGTGCCATAGTAGATGGATAGCCACAGGTTACAATTGTGGTAGGGCCCCCAAAGAGCCCCTAAAGCATATCTGTGTGCACACGGGGAGTGCCAACTATCTTTTTATGGATGCAGTCCTTGTGCTTCAAGAGCGATTTTTCAGCAGGCATGTTGTTGTTGTTCAGTCGTTAAGTCGTGTCCGAACCTTCGTGATTCCATGAACCATATCCCGCCAGGCCTTCCTGTCCTCCACTATCTTCCTGAGTTTGCTCATTTTCATGTTCGTTGCATGGGTGATGCTGTCTAACCATCTCATCCTTTGCCTTCCCCTTCTCCTTTTGCCTTCAATCTTTCCCAGCATCAGTCTTCTCCAGAGAGTTCTCTCTTCGCATTAGGTGGCCAAAATATTTGAGCTTCAGCATCAGTACCTGTCCTTCCAGGGAACAGTCAGGGTTGATTTCATTTAGGATTGACTGATTTGATCTCCTAGCAGTCCAAGGGACTCTCAGGAGTCTTCTCCAGCACCACAGTTTTAAAGCATCTATTCTTCGGCGCTCAGCCTTCCTTATGGTCCAACTCTCGCAACCATACATTGATACTGGGAACACCATCGCCCTGACTATACGAACTTTTGTTGGCATGGTGATATCTCTGCTTTTTATTATGCTGTTTAAGTTTGCCATAGCTTTCCTTCCAAGGAGTAAGCGTCTTTTATTTCATGGCTGCTGTCTCCGTTTGCAGTGATCTTGGAACCCAGAAAAGTAAAATCTGTTACTGCTTCCATTTCTGCCCCTTCTATTTGCCAGGAATTGATGGGACCAGATGCCATGATCTTAGTTTTATTAATGTTGAGTTTCAAGCCAACTTTTGCACTCTCCTCTTTCACTCTCATCAAGAGGCTCTTTAGTTCTTCTTCACTTTCTGCCATTAGGGTGGTATCGTCTGCATATCTGAGGTTGTTGATGTTTCTCCCGGCAATCTTGATTCCGGCTTGCGATTCATTCAGCCCTGCATTTCTCATAATGTACTCTGCATATAAGTTAAATAAGCAGGGTGACAATATACAGCCTTGCCGTACTCCCTTCCCAATTTTGAACCAATTGGTTGTTCCATGGCTGGTTCGAACTGTTGCTTCTTGACCTGCATACAGGTTTCTCAGGAGACAGGTAAGGTGGTCTGGTACCCCCATCTGCAAGTCTTCTGGATAACAAGCTATGCTTCTGCATTATACAGTACCTCAGAGGGCACAGCCCCAATCCTACTTTATGCCTATCTGGAACCCAAGTCCCTTCTTCAGTAATGTGACTGTTCTGGGGAGCAGAGATTCACCTCATCATAAGCTGGTCTGTCTTGTGGGATCACTGCTGTGGCTGTCTTGGCTGCAGGGAGGAGGGATACCTGTCATTTGGGAAGGGGGGAAGAATTTATACTCTCTCCATTCTCCCAACTCACAGCACAATCCTGCCTAGGATTTCACGAGCAGCGAGTGCCTCACTGGGAGTAAGTGCCTCACTGGGAAGAAATGCCAAGACGCGAGTTTAGCAGCTGTGCGAGGAGAAGGTAAGTGCACTTTCTCATTTTTCTCACTTTAATTGAACCCAAACCTACTTAAATCTAACCTTAAAAGTTAGACCTTAAGCTAACCTGAGGAGGGAATTTTGAAGGACTAGTACTTGGCACACAGGGCATAGGAGCTAGCTGAAGGAAATAGATGTAAACAAATAAACAAGCACATACATAAATAAAGGTAGTAAGGCCAGGTGAAGTCTGGGAGCTGTGTCTGAAGATCTTTGCAGCTCAGTCTAAAGCGAGAGGTGAAAAGTGGTGTGCCCCAAGGATCGGTCTTGGGACCGGTGCTTTTCAACTTGTTCATAAATGACCTGGAGTTGGGGATAAGCAGCAAGGTGGCCAAGTTTGCGGATGACACTAAACTTTTCCGGGTGGTGAAGACCAGCAGGGATTGTGAAGAGCTCCAGAAGGATCTCTCCAAACTGGGAGAATGGGCAGCAAAATGGCAGATGCGCTTCAATGTAAGTAAGTGTGAAGTGATGCAATTGGGGCAAGAAATCAAAACTTCACATACACGCTCATGGGTTCTGAGTTGTCTGTGACGGATCAAGAGAGAGATCTTGGGGTGCTGGTGGACAGGTCGATGAAAGTGTCGACCCAGTGTGCGACGGCTGTGAAGAAGGCCAATTCCATGCTTGGGATCATTAAAAAAGGGATTGATAATAAGACGGCCAATATTATTATGCCATTGTACAAATCGATGGAAAGGCCGCATCTGGAGTATTGTGTCCAGTTCTGGTCGCCGCATCTCAAAAAGGACATAGTGGAACTGGAAAAGGTGCAGAGGAGAGCGACCAAAATGATTAGTGGGCTGGGGCATCTCCCTTATGAGGAAAGGCTACAGCGTTTGGGGCTTTTCAGTCTAGAAAAAAGGCAGCTGAGGGGGGACATGATTGAGACGTATAAAATTATGCATGGGATGGAGAGAGTGGATAGAGAGAAGTTCTTTTCCCTCTCACACAAAAGTAGAACTAGGGGACATCCACTCAAATTGAGTGGAGGGAGAGTTAGAACAGACAAAAGAAAAAATTTATTTACCCCGCGTGTAATTCATCTGTGGAACTCCTTGCCCAGGATGTGGTGATGGCACCTGGCCTGGATGCCTTTAAAAGGGGATTGGACAGATTTATGGAGGAAAGGTCCATCACAGCTTACAAGCCATGATGGGGAAAAGCAATCTCCTGGTTGTAGGAGTAGGTTTTCTCTGTGCCAGGTGCAGGGGAGTGGCGACTGGACACAGGTATCTTGTTGTCTTGTGCTCCCTGAGGCATCTGGTGGGGCCACTGTGTGATACAGGAAGCTGGACTAGATGGGCCTTTGGCCTGATCCAGCAGGGCTCTTCTTATGTTCTTATGTAGGATCCATGGCTGCCCGCCAGATCCTGTGCATCGGCAGCCATTACACTTCCCCGAGTGTAACCGGGGCTAGACCCTATTGGCCTCCTCGGATTTCCATCAGCTATTTTGCTGCCAGAAGTAGAGGAGGCCGTGTAAAGGCTCCGGCGCCCGGCGGGGGTCAGGATTCGGCTGAAGGCTGCCCCCTCACGGGCCGCCAGGGTCAATGGCCACCCTCCCCCTCCTGGCAATCTGCCGCCTCGCCTGCCGGATCCTGTCTTACCTGGGAGCTTCGTCGTCGGAACGGGGAAGGCCGGCCTCTGCGCCGACCTTCCCTGCTCGAAAGTAGTTGTGAACGTACTTAACGGCTTGTTCGCATGTTAGCGACTGGTTAACGGCATGTTCTTAACGGCATGTTCGCGACTGGTTCTGGTGCCAGAACACTCGTTCCGGTGCCAGGGGAGTTAGTATGGATTGGCCTGTCAGTCTTATGAGTTGGGGGATGGCATCGAATGTATGACTCGAGCCAGAAGGAAAGTATCTGTATTTGGTAAAAAATGCTTGAGGTGCACATCTTACAAGGGTATTATCTTCAACAGTGAGTAGCTCATCCTGGCAGCGGAATGTTTCTGGGGCAAAATTATTGTACAACAGCTGTTATTTTGCAGGCTGATTACTGTATTGCAATTCAGCATGTTCACCAAAGAGACATCTTGTGAATGTTGCATGTATTGATTTTTGAGGGATATGAGGTAGCATGTCTCCCTGTTTTTAATGAAATGACAAGCAGAGAGAAATTCTCAGCCTTACTTGAGTTGAACAGTCTTACAGTAAAACATTTGCTTGAGATAGTTACACAGTAGGACACGGGTGGGGAACCTCCGGCCCGCGGACCGAATCTGGCCCGCAGGTCGATCCGGTCCAGGCCCGCGGGACCGGAGGCTCCACCGCCCGCCTAGTCACTTTAAAATCGGCCTTTCTGCAGCTGCGCAGATTGCTGTTGAGGCTGAGAGATTGCCCTCTCGGTCTCAACGGCGATCTGCGCAGCTGCAGAAAGGCCGATTTAAACTGGAGCTGATGCAGGAAGGCGGCGGCGGCAGTTGCCGCCGCTGCTGCCCCCCCCGGAGCCTCAGGTAAGCGTCCGTGGGTGGGAGGGTGGGAGGGAGAGTGGTCCGTGGGTGGGTGGGTTAGAAGGGTAGATTCGCGGGGGGTGTCAAATTTGCGGTGGGGCCCCCAAAATTTTCGGGCGGCCTATCGGCCGGTCCGCAGCCAATTTTCCCAATGGGGAAATGGTCCCCCACTGGAAATAGGTTCCCCACCCCTGCAGTAGGACATGACAGAAGCAGTTAACACTCACTGGGGGTGGGGGTGGAGCCCTCCGGAGGCTCATTCCTCATCACACTGGGCTTGCAAACCCGTGTCCGTAGGCCTCTGCAGGCCTCAGAATAAGCTCTACCAATCGATTGGGAGTGACTTCCGGTTTCACTTCCGATCAATTGGTAGAGCCTTTCAGAGGCCTATGGAAGGGTTTGCAGGCCCAGTACGACGAGGCCCTGTACCCCCTAGTCCTCCTTTACCTATGTCATTGGTGATAAGAAAAAAAAAGGGTCTTGACCCATAGAAACTGAAGCTGCTAGATGTTGAAATGGTTGGTCAGAGAGGTAATATGAATTGCCTGTCAACATTTTGTTTACGCCTTTCCAAAAAAAGGTTATTCTTTAAAGAACAAAGCTGACATTATTGTCATTCGTATAGACATAATAGTATTTTGGAAGATAAGAGATATTAACATGCAATACATACTTATCTCCCACAATCCCCAAGTTGATTGTCGGGTACCCATGTTCTTGAATTGTTGCTAAAAGAGTTGAACGATTACTGTCTCTAATCTTTCCTGGCAAAAGGTCATCTTCAGGATTCAGTAGCTATAAAACCAGAAAACAAAATGTTTGAAAATTCATCTTCACAGCAAATGGAATACAGAAGCATCAGTTTTGTACATGTTTTAATTTAAATTTTATTATCTGAATACAAGCTAAACAGTCACTTTAGTGTTAATGTTACCCAACACCCCAGGTTGTATTAAGGTGCCTCTGACAAGTGTCTTTCATCAACAGTCAGTGCTAGAATGCATGTAACCTGAACCAAACTTGTGTGTCCAAGGGCGATGCAATAAAAACATTATGGTAAGCCCAAGTCAGATTTAAAAGGAAATCTTTTTTTTTTGGTACTGTTTTTCCCCTCCCCCCTTTTGGTGAAAACATGGAAATTTCTTGGTGGTTGCACTTGCACAATTGTACTATTGAGGCATGCAGGGCACAGCACAACCATTAACCATAGGGCATCCTTCCAATGGAGAAAAACAAGGCCATTTAGATTTTAGCCCAACTGTTACATGGTCAATAATTTTATTTCTGTTTGTCTCCTTAATTCAAAATGTGCAGGAGATATGCATCTAATCACATATACTTGGGGCTAGGTGCCTAAGTGGAGAGCAAAGAGCTAGACTAGTAATGTATCTATTTACAAGAATGATGGCAAGAGGCTGCAGATCCAGAGGCCAGGAAGGCCAAACTTTTCATTTGAACCATGTAATCACCCCCACCTCGGTAACTAATCCATAGAGTTCAACACTCCAAATTTGAATGGAGACCTGTTTATTCATTAAATGTAAATGGAGTTTTCACACCTCCAAAATTCAGATGAAGCTTTCCAGCTCCAAATCATGCTAGAACAGCTTATTGTGTGTCTTGTAAGCATAGTCATCTCCCTGAGTGCCTGAGTTTGGGAAAAACAACTTTTAGAAGACAAAGACGTTTCACACACCTCTACCGCATGACTGAACTCCAATCTAGAAACAATTCAAAGGTCCTTCAGTTAGTTACCGCACCCTCAACTGAGTGGGAAAGCAAAGGCAGAACCCAGCAGGGGTCCTCCTCCACCACCAATAGAGGACCTCCTGGTTGAGTCACTCCACCTAAGAATCCCATATGAACCTCATGTTCTGGGTTGTTGTTTGTTCCATTGGTCAACTTATCATTCTTCCTGCCTTGCCATCCTTCTGGATCATTAACTTGCTGGTGCTGCATCAAGTCACCCCCATCCAGCCTCCATCCAAGAATAATCATGCCAGCTGGCATCCAAGACTAGTAAGACCTTACAACGCCCTTTCCTTTCTAGCCTCCAAGTACTACTGAAGCTGCTGAGCCAACATGGGCTAGTTAGCTAACCTTCTCTCTCTCTTCCTCTCTCCTCAAGTGCACTACCTCCTTCATTCGAAGAAAAGCAGCCCGGCTGCCTGACCGTGCTCCCTTCAAGGATACTGCCTCAAAAGTGCATGCTTCATAGCCCTCTTTCTGTCTTTGAGACCCCTCTTTCTGTCTTTGAGACCCCTCTTTAGCAAGAGAGATTTGCATGGTCAGCCCTTTGCTGCTGTGACCCCTGCAACTCAACTGTATCAAGCATTGATAAGGATAAATCTTGGTTTGCGGTGCAGCCTCAAAGACCCACCAAATTACCACTATTTTCCTTATCTGTGTCTTGTGTGAAATCAAATTGACTGCACACGGGCAGCCCAATCCTATGCCAGCTTCACCGGCAGAAAGAACACATGTACTGTTGCCTCAAGTGCATGCTTGTTGAACTGGGGTGAGGAGGGAGCAAAACTGTGTGGGGAGGGGAAAGGAATGGGTGTGGATCCAGTGGCAATGACGTGCACCAGATCCTATCCCTTCAGGTAGCAGCCTCCCTGCCCCCTTTCCTCAAACTTGTGCCAGCGAAAGTGCTGGTGCAGGTCTGAGGAGACCCATTGCAGGGTGGGAGGCTTACAGAGGGGAGAGTCCCCTTTCCCCTCCGAAGCCTCCCGGTTCACACACACCCACCCAGCTGGATACAGCATGCACCTTTTTGGCATGGCTGCACAAGCGGGGGGAGGGGGGAGAAGGATAGGATTGGACCATAAGTCTATATTCTGAGTTTATTTTCTAAGGGCCCAATCCTATCCAACTTTCCAGCGCCGATGCAGCCACAATGCAGCCCCAAGGAATGTTCCCTTACCTTGAGGAGGCCTCTGTGATTGCCCCTGTACCACAGGATGCACACGCCCCGTTGCCCTGACTGCATCAGCACTGGAAAGTTGGATAGAATTGGGCCCTAAGTCTATTTTTAAACTCATTTCTTTATTACTGCAATCCACACCACAGCTATGTCTCCATGTCTCAACTTGAGCTCCTGCTTTCTCCATGTCTAGTCATAGAGTTTCCCTAACCCTCTCTTGCTTGCCTTAGAGCAGCATTTCCAAAACTGTGGGTCAGGACCCACTGGTGGGTCACGACCTGATTTCTGGTGGGTCGCGAGCAGAGCCTCCAATGAAAACACGGGTGATGGAAAGATCAGATAACTAACAGCCCATTCCAACCCAAGTGCTAAGCAGCCCAAGTCAGACCTAAAGTCAGCCTAAGTCGTTTAGGTCGAAGTTAGGTCTGGAACACAACCATTTAGGGCGAAGTTAGGTCGAAGTTAGGTCGAACTTAGGACCGACGGACTAAGAACGGACTAAGAACGGCGCACATGCGCACCACAGACGCCGGCACAACTCGGACCTAAAATCGGCCTAAAAGTGGGCGGACCATGGGCGGACCATGGGCGTAACGGGGGTGGAAACCAATTAATGTCGGATTCCAGACCCTGGCGAGCACAGACACGCCCCCTTCAACACAGAAGCTGACACAAAAGTTAGGTCGACCAAAAAGGTGGTCCCAAATTCGAGGAGACCCATAGGACCCATTTTACCTTACCCAAGCCAGCCCTCTCCTGAAAATTTCTAACACCCTACTCCTGAGTTAGGTCAGAGTTAGGACGGAGTTGGGCCTGCTAGGTCTGGAAACCGACAGAGTTATGCCTAAGATAGGGAGCCTATCAGCACCCAGCCCCACCCAGCCTCTTTCCCACAAAAGCCCAGCCCCAGACCTCCAGTCTCTCTCTCTCTCTCTCTCTCTGAGCACGTGGCGTGGGGTTCTGTCCCCCACAGCCACAAAGTGGGACTTTGAAAATTTTTCAAACACCCCACTTCTCTCTTCTCTTCTCCTCTCTCCTCTCTGCACCCCTCTAGGGCAGAGAGGGCTGTTCTGGCTGTGGCCAACCTGTTTACAGCTGTGCCTGGGCAGCTGCCTCCATGCAAGTGTTTGCTAACCCATGTCTTTCTCCCAGCCCCTCTTCCCCCCCCCCCCACAGGCAACAACACCAGCAGGTAAGAGCAGGTAAGAGCAGGGTTTGTGCTGACATGTGGTCTGACTGCTGCCTCTTTGCATTTAGAAATATAGGAAGGATACATGCCTCTTTACCAATGTGTTGTCTCATAGCTGTCTGCATAGCCTGCCATGACATGCCTCTTTACCAATGTGTTGTCTCATAGCTGTCTGCATAGCCTGCCATGATATGCCTCTTTACCAATGTCTTGTCTCATAGCTGCCTGCATAGCCTGCCATGACATGCCTCTTTACCAATGTCTTGTCTCATAGCTGCCTGCATAGCCTGCCATGACATGCCTCTCTACCAATGTGTTGTCGCATAGCTGCCTGCATAGCCTGCCATGACATGCCTCTTTATCAATGTCTTGTCTCATAGCTGCCTGCATAGCCTGCCATGATATATAGGATACATGCCTCTTTACCACTGTTGTGTCTGATTGCTGCCTGTAGTCATGTGAGCAGACAATGCCACAAGTGTGGAACTGTTAGCCTTATGTAGACACCAGCTGTTCCCCCCCACCTTTTCTACACAGGGTCTACTGACAGGTCAGTATTGCTAGGTTTGCCATGGTAGTGACCCCCAAGTTGTGTTGTTGTCTCTCTCTTTGACCCTTTCCCCTTACAGGATCATGCTCTCCTTACACCCAGGTAAGCAGCCCAGACCATGCTATGTGTGTCACACCTATCAGCTGTGTTTTATTTCTCTCCCTGCAGGCTTTTGCAACTGACACACTGGCTTGTCTTCAATGGCGACTGCTTCCACACACCAGCTGCCATGTGACTCCCCCTTGTTTTTTGTCTCCCCAGGAACGTCCACTACCACCTACCTTCCTGGGAACACCCCTGGGGCTGCAGTCTGGTTGCCCCACTGTCGCCTCCCTCGATGCTGCCAGAGGTCAGGGAGCCAGCCCTGCAACCCTCCTCAGCTGCCAGCGCTGCTGCTGCTCCACCTCCCTGGCTGTAGTTCTTGCTGTCCCTCCCCTTTCTATGGAGCAGGCTGTGGTTCCACAGGGGAAGAGCCTGCATCTCCAGGTCCATGGGGCAGGTGTGCTGCTGCTGCTGCTGCTGCTTTCAGATTGGCTGCTGTGACTACCCCTGGCAGCCTCGCCTGGCCATCTCTACTAACGTTCCAGAACAATAAAGACGCCCCTTGGGCAGAGCGCCAGTGAAACATATGTGCCCAGTGTTTACACAAGCATTGCCCCCCACACACAGACAGCCCCCAGCACCGAAGCCCCTACATGAGTCCCAGCTAGGGACTGCCACGGCCTTCCCTGGGAGAACACAGCAGGGGCGCTGCCACACCCCCATGGCACAGAAGGGAGTGGGGAGTGGGGGGGGCCTCTCAGGCAGGCAAACAGTGACAGCCAGGGCGTCCGCCCGTAATGCAGGTGCCTCCATCGAAGGTCCACCCATAATGCAGCCGACCTCCATCGAAGGTCCACCCATAATGCAGGCGCCTCCGTCGAAGGTCCGCCCATAATGCAGCCGACCTCCATCGAAGGTCCACCCATAATGCAGCCAACCTCCATCGAAGGTCCACCCATAATGCAGCCGACCTCCATCGAAGGTCCACCCATAATGCAGGCGCCTCCGTCGGTCCACCCATAATGTAGGCGCCTCCGTCGAAGGTCCGCCCATAATGCAGCTGACCTCCGTCGAAGGTCCGCCCATAATGCAGCTGACCTCCATCGAAGGTCCACCCATAATGCAGGCGCCTCCGTCGGTCCACCCATAATGCAGCCGACCTCCATCGAAGGTCCACCCATAATGCAGCCGACCTCCATCGAAGGTCCACCCATAATGCAGGCGCCTCCGTCGGTCCACCCATAATGCAGGCGCCTCCGTCGAAGGTCCGCCCATAATGCAGCCGACCTCCGTCGAAGGTCCGCCCATAATGCAGCCGACCTCCATCGAAGGTCCACCCATAATGCAGGCGCCTCCGTCGGTCCACCCATAATGCAGCCGACCTCCATCGAAGGTCCACCCATAATGCAGCCGACCTCCATCGAAGGTCCACCCATAATGCAGGCGCCTCCATCGAAGGTCCACCCATAATGCAGCCGCTTCCGCCCAAAGTCTGTCTGCATAAGAGGCGCCTGTTTATGCATCACCTTCATATGCGGAGCGCCCCCTGTGTCCCTATCGGTCTCTGCAGGCCCCTCTCTCGGAATCTGTCTCCCACCAGTCTTGTTGTCTGTCTGTCTGTTTCTGACCCACCCATGCCCCTCCCCAGCACCCCCTGCCTGCCTGCCTGCCTGTGTATCTGCCTCCCCTCCCACTCCCTGATGATGGCTGCTGGCTACCCCCCACCCTGCCAGAGCGCCTGCCGCGAGGCGCCGTCGTCGCCCCATCTGGGGGTGTGATGAGCTGCGTGAGCCCTTCACGCTCGCAGCAGACAAGCCCAAGGCATCTCTCGGTCTTGGCCGGGGCACAGAGCAGCAGGCACACCGGGATGCCTTCTTTGTGGGCATTGCCCCGGCCCTGGAAGCCCTGGGCTTCAGGCAGCGCACGGGCAAGTCATGTCAGAGGCAGTTCCAGACCTCATGAGACCCCCCTTGTGTGTGACGTTCCCACCCCCCTCCTTCCCTTCCCTCCCCCGCTCACCCCCCAGTGCAGCCTCAACGTGGCTTGGGGGTGGCATCGCCTTCTGCAGGAGGGAGGGGACGGCCACTCTCCCCTGCAGCAGGTGGCTGATGCACAGGGTGCCCTGTGGCGGCTGGGCTCAGGCACCTCGCTCACCTGTCACCTGCCCTGCGCCCACCACATGACTGGCGCAACCCCCCTGCCTGCGGTCAGCCCCTTTGCGACCGGGCTGCGACAGACCCTGCGGCAGCTGCCATGGATGGACGCTGACACATGCAGACAGAGGCCTGCACATGCCCGAGCCAGACACGGAGCCTGGAGAAGAGCCTGCCTGCCTGGGAGGTAAGTGTTGCCTGGATCCTGGGGTGGTGCTGGGCCACAGAAACTGCAGCTTGCCTAACTCAGGCATAACTCTGACCTACCTCAGGCATAACTTCTGCCTAACTTAGGCTGCACTTAGGCCACACTTAGGCCTGACTTGGAGAGGAGTTGGGTTGGAATGGGCTGTAAGCCCCTCAAGCCCTGAGGCTATTTGAAAGTTCGTCAATGACAGGTAGTGGGGGCAGGTGAAGGCTGGGTCACATAACTAAGCCCCTCAAGCCTTGAGGCTATTCATTAGGGCTGCCTCATTATGACAAATGGATAGAGGGTTTTTTTTTTGTAAATAAATATATATTATTTGTAAATAAATAAAAATATTTCTTTCTAGATCTTTTTTTTAAGTCTCGTAAAGCTAGGTGGGTCCCAATAGAGTGTTGTTTTAAAAACTGGGTCCCAGTGCTAAAAGGTTTGGGAACCACTGCCTTAGAGCTTTTGTTTCACCAGAGACCTGTTTGTCTCCTGGGTAAACACGTTAATCTTCATTGAATGCTCATGTTTCTATACTTTATACTCCTCTCTCTCTCTCTCTCTCTCTCTCTCTCTCTCTCTCTCTCTCGTCTTCTGGAAACAATGCTAAATAGGTTCACAACATTTTATAGGCAACATTATCATTAATATAACTACCTGAACAGTTTTTTTTGTCTAAGTGATTGCATTTTTATAGAATACATCTTCCTTTGTATATACTGTAGGCATAAAAATTACCCCCCCCCCCAAAAATAGCATAGAAGTATCATTAACATTGGAAATAATCTATAGAAAGGTGGTGGAAAGTCAATACAGTCATCCCTTCTTATTCGCGGATTTTTAATCCACAGATTTGATTCAACGCGGATCAGGGTTAGCGGATTAGCACCAACACAATAAGGACTGTGCTTGAACAGCACAGTCTTTAAACAAAAACTGCATCGGAGCTTCAACTGCACGATGAAGTGCTGTTTGTGAAGTCTTTAATCAACAGCTCAATCCTGTGTGTCTTCGGCACAGTAGTCTCCGTAAGGCAGGCTGTGTAAGCAATTTGCGTATATTGACGCAATTTGCATATATTTACGTGATTTGCGTAAAAATGACGTAATTTCTGGAAAAAGTCATTTCCGACTGGAATTTGAGTTTACGTGTTTTTTTGCATCCGCGGATGTTTGAGGAACCAATCCCCCGCGTATAAAGAGATTTGACTGTATACAATTACCATGCTTGTAGAAGATATGGAAATTATTAGCAGATATTTCCTTACCTCATTCCCCGTGGACATTACTGCAACCACTGGAAACTTGTTCACTTCAACTTCTGTTACTCCAACAGTTGCTAGGAGACCTATTTCTGATGGACCCATGTGGGTTCCCTTGGCCAATACACATTCACCTCTTTTAATGTCATGTCCTATAGGTCTGAAAAGGCATGCATGGACACACACACACCAAATAAAAATAATACAATCAAAATAGATTGAAAATAGCTGACCAGTCTCCAATAATAAACAATCTCTGATAAAATTTCAAAAGCTATTTTTACTAGACCAGTTATGTTCAATACATGGGTTACAATGTGACCTACGTTGAGTTGCAGCAACCCTGCTGCCACCATTTTGTTTATGAAAGAACAAGGACTTGGAATGGTCCTTATTGCCTAATGCATGGGCAGGAAGCCTAGAAAAAGACTCACAATTTGACAATGTCCTGACCAGCCCAGAACAGAGTGCCTCCAAGGTACCCACTCTCCACCATGCTTGTTGTTCCACTGCTGCCTCTAATGGTACCTGTTGCAAGACTTACTACCTGCCATCACTGTGGCCAGCCTCAGTAGGACGTGCTGTTGCTGCTGCCCAATTTACTTCCCACTGCTGTTACTGTAACAAGGCACAGCTAGGCTCAATGGTCGCATGGACAAGCACAACAAGTCTTTCTGCCTACCCATATTCAGCAGGACTTGCTGTTGTCAATAACATGGTTCAGAACAGTGCTCCTGCTCATCAGGGAAGTGTCAAGGCAACACAGCACGAGCAGTAGCGTGTCACTTCCTACCATTAGCCCAGACTTAGCAGCAGCCACCCAGCAACCTGGTCAGGGGTGGGGTGGGGGAGCAGGTGGAGTGTGTGTTTGGGGCTGTTTGATGAGCGTGTGGAATATGTATTTAGTTTGTGGGAGAGGCAACTCAGTTTGGGGAGGGTTCAGTGTGTGAGAGTGTTTCGGGGCTGTTGTGGAGGTGCTGACAGGTGAGAAAAGTACTCCTGTCCAGCGCGAAGAGAGCTGAGGAGCGTTATGCAGCTGCCTGCTGCTCATCTAGGTAAAGGTGACCCCTGACAATTAAGTCCAGTCGTGTCCAACTCTAGGGTGTGGTGCTCATCCCCATTTCAAAGCCGAAGAGCCAGCGTTGTCCGAAGACGCCTCCGTGGTCATGTGGCCGGCATGACTCTCCTTGCTGCAGCGCGTAGCATGCAGCTGGAACACGGAGCGCTGTTTATCTTCCTGCAAGCAGTACCTATTTATCTACTCGCATTAACATGCTTTGGAACTGCTAGGTTGGCAGGAGCTGGCCAAGCAACGAGAGCTCACCTCGTTGCGGATTCGAACTGCCGACCTTTCGATTGACAGCTCACATAAAGTCTAGCAAGTAACCAGCAGTCCAGTAAGGCAGAAGGGAGGAGTGTTTGGGGAGTGAGTTTGAGTGGGCGAGTGAGTTTGAGTGGGGGCGAGGAGCAAGTTCGGGGTATCACTACGTGTTTGGGTTGGGGGTCATTTGGGGGTATGTTTGGTGAAATGTGTAATTGAGGTATTTGAGTATGTGCATGTTTGGAGTGAAGGAATGATTGAGTTTGTGGTGTTTTAGTAAAAGGTTTTATTAATATAATTAGATATGTAGCAGATAGAAAATAGTCAAAATCCATTTTTGACATTGACCAGTTTTATTGCTAAACAAAAAAGCTTGAGGACTTCATTCACTACATTACTTAATAGAAATCACTTATACTTGTAATGCACACATACTCTGAGGGTAGATGTGAGTCTGAATTTAAAAGTATTTGATATCTTCTGGTAATTTTTGAGTTCTTTGCCATGCATTCTTTGATTCTTTGGACCAGAAACAAATGGGTAAATCTGTTTTTCATAATGTCTTCATGCTTAATTTTTTGGTTATATGCTGAATATAGTTCTGCCTTTGCACTTGTGATACATCTGGTTGGAATTGTGTAAAGATGGTCAGCGCGGACTGCTATTATGACCATATTGCTTGGTGCCAGGGGATTTGTATGCACTTGGAATAATTGTACTGTACATTTTTTTTTGTTTGACTTTAAGATCTACAGTTATCCCTTAGATTTGTAAGCAAGCTTAGCTCTGCCCGCACATGGGCTCCACCCTTTCCCTGATGGGCTCTACCCCAGATATTGGGTTACTGGTTAGCATTCAAGGTGAGATCAAGGTGAGATCACCACTATACTAGACCAATATTAAACTGTTATTTTAAAAGCAGTATGCAATTATGAAGACAAGCAATTCACTGACCTAATATCTTGGCCTGGTCGAGCCTGCACCAGAATGCGCACCTCAAGTTCTTCAGTGCCCTGTATTTAGAGAAACAAGGTGGCATTGTGAGTGTTAATAGATCTGAAGCTAAACAGCTACTATTTCTCATCAGCCTGCTCCGTCTATGGATGCATCAAGTTATGTTATGGCATGACAGATTTAAGGTTATATGACCCAAACATAACCTTGAATTTTTAAAATCTGCTCAAGGAATGTTCAAAATCCTGATGTTACACTAAGTCTACTATGATGAAGAAAAACGATCCATTGGTCACTGTATCCTCTGTATTTTTGTGTGTGTATGAAATTCAAAAGAGTAATGCAAGTATTGATTAGAAGAGAAGGTGGTTTTGGACAACAAGATTTAGGCCTCAATCCTATGGGGCCTTGAACTGTTGGACCTAGTGTTCCAGCAGCGCAAGGCCCTTTATGGTGGCGCAGAAGCTGGGCCACTGTCACGCACTTTTGGACCTTTGCAGCAAATCAAGACCTACGTAATATAAAACAAATAAGTCTGAAAGGTACAGCAGTAACAACTATACAACTACATGTCCCATCTAGAGTTCTGCGGTGTCTGTGGCCTCACCCGCTGCCCGGAAGACCCCTGAGAGGAAAGAGTGACCAGCTCTTGTGGGACACTGTGATGCTGCTGTCTGAGGCTGGCATGCAGTGTCTCGCAAGATACCCCACAACTGAGGTCAGTTGCGGTGAAGGGTGGAAGGATTTAAAGGGGGAGCCAGAATGAGACAGGGGTGGATGGGTGGAGACAGAGGTGAGAGGATGAGGAAAGATAAAAGCAGGGAGATGGGGCATGACAGGAGAAGAGGAGGCGAACCAGAGAGCAAAGGAGACAGAAGCCAGAATAGAAATACACAAGAGCCAAGAGTGAAAGCGTGAACCTTGCCGGTTGCGTTTATTGAATTCATCACCATATATGGGCAATGTCGCACCGGAACCCATATGATGTAGACCTTCCTCCTTGGGAAGAGACTGCAGGGGCAGGGTTGGTCACAAGGTTCTAGAGTTCTTTAGCTATACAGGTATCCCCTGGTTAACAACAGAGATACGTTCCGCAATCCCCATCATTAACTGGGGTCGTCGTTAAGAAAGTTCAATGGCAACTTGACAAAAAATACTTAAAAATCATCTTGCTTAACTTATCTCTGAAACCGCTCCTTTTCAGGGCTGGAATAATCCTGCTTAACTTGCTGCAGAGAGGGAAATCACACTCCAGAATCCTCTTCATGGTCACGTGACGTGACCGGTGACCCCCCTCTCTTTGTCCAGGGCTCGCCCCATTGATGCAGTCTGCAAGAGATTGCCATGTGGCGGCAGAGCTCTCTCTCTGTGCGTGCGTTCGTGCGTGCGTGCATGCGAGAGAGAGAGAAAGAGAGAGAGAGAGAGAGAGAGAGAGTGAGTGAGGCTGGAGGGTGAGTGGAGTGGCTGCTGCTATAAGCTCCTGCCAACTGTTCTCCTGCAAGGCTCTGGTTTGGCTCGCATTTTTCAGAGTGTGTGTGTGTGTGTGTGTGTGTGTGTGTGTGTGTGTGTGCGCGCGCGCACGCATGGTGACTTCTTTTCTTCTTTTTTGTGAGTCAAACGGAAGCCCAGGAGAGCAGCTGGCAGGAGCTCTTAGCAGCCGCCGCAGTAACCTGGGACATGAGGTGGCTGGGGGGGGGGGCAGAGCAGCTTGATGGGCTGAGCCCAGGAGGTGGTAAGAAGGCTTGAAAAGGGGCAAGACGAGACGTAATCCCCCCTCTAGTCGCTGCTCCACCCTCCCTCCCCAAGAAGCAGCCACACTCACACTCACACTCACATACAGCTCTGCCACCACATGGCAATTTCTTGCAGAATGCATCACTGGGATGAGCCCTGGGCGAAGGGAGGGGGGAGTCATGCAACCCAGAAGAGGCTTCCGGAGCGCAATTTCCCTCTCTACAGCAAGTTAAGCAAGATGATTCCAGCCCTGAAAATGGAGTGGTTTCAGAGATAAATTAAGCAAGAGGATTTTTTAAATTTTTTTTTAACTTTATGGAACCCCCGTCGTATATGCAGATCGTTGTTGACCGATTTGTCACTAAGCAGGGGACACCTGTATTCTCTCTGTCTCCTCCCAGCAGGGATGTATCTAAGTAACTAGGTCACGAGTGCGAGTGCGAGTACGAGTCATTTTTGCAAGAGTGCGAGTCCGAGTGCGAGTCAGTGTCAACATTTTTGGGCAAGTACGAGTCAAGTGCGAGTCATTTTTGCACGAGTGCGAGTCGAGTACGAGTAGGGCCAGAAACCACGAGTCACAGGTCACGAGTCGAGTCACTTTGGGGAAAATGGCTTTTTCCCCTGAAAATGGGGT
Source organism: Plestiodon gilberti rubricaudatus (assembly GCA_026170595.1). Taxonomy (NCBI): domain Eukaryota; kingdom Metazoa; phylum Chordata; class Lepidosauria; order Squamata; family Scincidae; genus Plestiodon; species Plestiodon gilberti. The sequence continues at coordinate 256,288,528 of JANXHW010000001.1, read as the reverse complement.
GTGTGTGTGTCTGTGTGTGGGGTGTGTGTGGGGACCTCTGAGACTTTTAAAGCACCCACTTGGCTCCCCCTATGCCCTTTCCCTCACCTCTCAGTCTTGTCACCACCCATCTGGTTTGGGAAAAACAAGCGTGTCTACATTCAAACTATTTATTACCGTATTGGTCTGAGTATAAGACTCACTTTTTTCTCCTAATTTAAGTTTTTAAACTAGGGGTGCGTCTTATAATCAGGCTGTTGCAATTTAATGCCAGTGATTTAATTTAATTTTTTTAATAGCACCAAACTTTAAGGGTGCGTCTTATAATCAGGTGCGTCTTATACTCGGGACAATACGGTATTCCCTCCCTGCACCTTCCCCTTGCTGAGCCAAGCTTCCCTTGGGCTCGGAGTTTTGGTCAATGAGGAGGAACTGCTGCGGCAGCTTCGCCTTCCCTCACTCCTCCCCACCCCTCACGCTCGGAGTTGTGGCCAATGCCAAACAGACAGCAACAAAAGGGGAGGACTCAGAGCCAGGCTTGCTTTCCCACCCCCTTGAAAACCCGTCCTCCCTGCTGCCCTCCTCCGAGGTCTCCACTGCACCTGCCTGCCTGCGTTGATGCCAGCCATTAAAGGAAAATGACTTGGAAATGGCAAGTCGTTACCCCCACAAGTGCAAGTCAAGTACGAGTCCTGTGGGTCACGAGTACAAGTACGAGTACGAGTCAGGGAAAAAGTGGCTAAGTCACACTTGCGAGTCGAGTCATTTGACTCGAGTCCCCATCACTGCCTCCCAGCTATCTCAATTATCCCCATCCCCAAAACCATTCAAGACAAAAAACTAAATAAATTATGTAAGTTCGAGTTTATGCAAAAAAGCAACAACACAAATTATAATACTGCACAAACTTTCTTTGTTTCAAATTATATTTCTTGACTATGCATAGTCATGCTTCTAGAATTACAAGTACGGAGCGATTCCCTGGAGCCATACTACCATACATAGTGATAACAAGAAAAGTTTAGCTATCACTCACATCATCTGATTCCCTGATAAGTTCTGTGTCTTCCACTTGCACCACAGCGTCAGCACCACAGGGTATTGGAGCACCAGTTGTAACACGCATTACCTGACCAGGCATCACAGTCTGAGTTGGCTGAAAATATCAGGAAATATCAGTTCATTTCTAAAAGGAACAGGAAACCCTGAGATCCCCAAGACATCACAGAAAGAACTTAGAATATTAAAAAAAAAAAGCCATTGTAAGACAGAAATCTTAATTTCTTACCAAATTGTCATTCACATGCTGGAGAAAGTGTATGGAATAAATAGTAAAGCCCAAGACACACTGCCCACATTTCGCGCACGTCACTCACTGTGCGTTGCCGGAAGTGCCAGACGTGCGGGGGTATGATGGGACGTGACCATGTCCCACCAGATCGCAGGTGTGCCTTGAGGGTTCCCTGTTGCTTGCTTGCTTGTCTCCAGTGATTGGTCACTGGGGACAAGGAGGCGGAGGAGTGCTTGAATGAGCAGGCTTGGGGTGGGGAAGGGAGAGAGAAGGGGCCAGGACACAGCATTCGTTCTTCCTTTCTAGAATCACCCTTCACTGCATGGTGTGTACAATAACGGTTAAAAAACCCAATCCAACTACAGTCACAATATTAAATGGCAGTAAAACTACAAAATAAAACCAGCAGAGCCGGGGGGAGGGGAGAATCAGCATCAAAATGACCGCAAACACCACTAGATGCATTGGAGAACAGGATGGAGCTTGCTGGCTGCCCCAGGCACATGTTTCAACCTAGTTCTGGATTGTCAATAAACCACCATTAGGTGACTATCCAAGTGACGAAGGTTTGAAAACGGCACTTGTAAACAGTCACTCCAAGCAGGGAGCAAAGACGGCTGCTTCACCTAAGACGTTCTGCCCCCTCTCTTAGAAAATCAGAATCGACTCTTCTGACTCAATTCTGATTGACTACTGAGTGTGCTCCGCGTCCCGCCCCCCAGAGTTCCAAATAGGGCTCTGATTGGCTGGAACGCGAACGCAACGTGAAAAACGTACTGAAAGCTGGGCATCGGCCAGGGGAGCCGTCCATGCGTCCGTGACTCCCGGCGGCCCTCAGCGTCCGGAACGCAGGCATGTCCCACCACAAAAACGCAGGCGCCGCCAGCCATGACATGCGCAAAATGTGTGTGGTGTGTCACAGGCTTAAGACAGCAGGATTGCACTTTTCCAGTCCCGCCTATACTTGGGTCTGTCCCAGTAATACACACAGGACATCCACAGAATCCAACACACACAACATTCCAAATACACTTCAGTATTTGGCAAAATTAGAGGATGACAAAGTGTATGTTATCTGGTCTAACACGCATAGTACCCTTTGACCCAGGCTGTAATCCTATACACACTTTCCTAGGAGCAAGCCCCACTGAATACAATAGGATTTAGTTCTGAGTAGACATGCATAGGATTGTGCTGTCAGTTACATGTTATGTCCAACATCGTAAGGAAGGCAGGGTTGGGGATATGTGTGTCTGCTGCTGCCCCATTATGTGTTGATTTAACATGTTTTGCCAAATGTCCACGGCTCGGGCCCAGGGTACTTGAGGGACCGCCTCCTTCCTTATAATCCAACCCGTACTCTGAGGTCATCAGGGGCCCCCCTGTTAACCGTGCCGCCATTGACGGAGGTGAGGAGGATGGCGGCCCGGAATAGGGCCTTCTCGGCTGTGGCGCCCCAATTGTGGAATTCCCTCCCCCTGGAATTGAGAACGGCTCCCTCTTTAGAGACCTTTCGGCGGGGCCTTAAGACGTTTTTATTTAGGTTAGCTTTTGATGTCTGACATGGTGGCTTTTTAACAAATGGCTTTTAACAAATGTAAATACAGGTGACCCACTAGGGTTGTTTATTTTAATTGTTTTAATTATGTGTTTTTAATTATTTTAATGTACATGTTTATTTTAATGTTGTAAGCCGCCTTGAGTGCCCTTGCTGGGAGAAAGGCGGGATACAAATTCTTTAAATAAATAAATAAGTGAACAGACCTTATCCGCGTTTCCAGATCTGAATCTCTAGTCTAGACTTTAATTTTTTCTCCTTTTGAATAATCATTTCACTTTTTAAATTGGACAATCATATTTTGCTTTATTTCTTTCAAGGAATGTAAGAGGTGAAGGAAACACTCAAGGCTCAACGAGAAAACTAGCAATCTATTTTTAAAAACAAGCAAATAAATAGGGGAGATAAAAGTCAATGGGAAGGGACAAAAATTTGCCCAGACTTTCCCATCTTCTTTTTGCAGACACAACAGAAACCGGGAGGGAAGGGGAGGGGTAGCGTTTCTCCTCTCTCTCTTTTCTGATGGTATTAAGGTAATTATGTGTGTGGGGGACTTAGGGCTGATATGATTCCAGAACCTGGTGGGAGGGTGGGATCATGGAGACATGTGTATGGGGGTAATATTGGGGGGGATGGAAAGTTTTTTATGTTGGAAGGAGGGAGATGAGTAGGAGGGTAATGGGAAGAAGGGAGGGGACTAGACAGTGGTGTCCCTACACTGGTGCGGGGGGTGCAGACCACACCATGTGACATCCTCAGGGGGGTGACATCACTAGTGGTCAAAATTGTGAAAACCTTTGTCTTTATGAATTATACCATAATGTTATATATCATTCGATGCATACTTGCAGGTAGAATGCAATGAAAAAATAACCGGAAACAGAAAACACAACTTCCATGTGTAACAAAAAGTGGATTTCCTTAACGCAAAACAGACCAATGAGACTGATTGTTCTGAGAGCCGAGTAGGTTACTGTTACCTGTACTGTTATATATTAAAATGCTCTCATAATGGGTGACGCAAACCCTTGTGATACCTCTGTTTAGACTGCAAACATACATTAGGCTGTTCATATAATATTGTAAATTTAAAGGTGTAATTTTGATTAAGCGGGAGGTGAGGCAATGGCATGGGGGCGGGGCGATGATGCGTTTCCACACCCACTGCATGTGAGAAGGTTCATAATGGGGGTGACGCACTGACCTTCTGCACTGGGTGACGCAAGCCCTAGGAACGCCCCTGGGACTAGAAGTTAATGTGGGGGTGGTAGGAAGTTTGGATGTTGGAGGGAGAGGAGTGAGTGGAGGATATCTGCGAGTCAATGTTGGGGAGCTACTATGATAAATCTGGGGTGAGAGTAGTGAAAATTAGGAGGAAATCTGATGGTCAATATTGGGGCTACTATGGGGTAAAGATTTTTCTTTTATACTTTGGGGTGGTGAATTTTTTCTTTTATATCTGTTTCTGTTATAGGGGGTATTAAAATGTTTAAACAATATTATGGGGGGGTGTTAAAAATTATCTGTCCTAGGTATCAAATGCACTAGCTACGCCTCTGGTCCACAACATTTTCAGAAACATGAAAAAGGAATTTTTAGTTGAAGGAGCCTCTGCCATTTTAATTATCGAAAAACTAAAAAGAACCTGCTGGACTTTATGAAGGCCTATTACCCAGACAGCCGTTGAGATCTCTATGTAAGTCATTACATATAATTTCTTCTTAATGTTTGCATTCGTAAACAAATAAGGAACATACATCCGTTCCTGCCTAAGGCTCTGCACCCGTAAGATTTTTTTTTGGATTTGGTCATGATCATTGAACCATTTACAAATACAAGCAGTGAGAAGAAATTATTCATGCATATAACCTGCATATTGAAAGAAATGCAATATTCAGGATCTTATGAATATTTAAACAATTATTTAATGAGCTAAGCAATTAATGGAAGGTTTTAAGATCCCTGTCTTCTCTGTAATATATCTCAAGAACTATTACAATTCCCAACTCCATGTTAGCGCATTTGACAAGGTGTTGTGTTTTGTTTTTTACAAACTAACGGCACAATTCCTTGTAAAATTGCACTGGGGGAGTGCGTGCTCCCCCGGTGCTAGGTGTCATGAAAGTGCTGTAAAGAGGCCGGAGGCCCTCTCTCACCCGGTGGGCCATCCTCGCACCACTGGGCAAGGTATGTCCTGCACCGGCAGGGGCAGGGGGAGGGCGGACTGGGCAGCGAGGGAGGGTGGCCATTGGCCGCACCAGGCAGGGGGAGGGCGGGAATATCAGCGGCGAGATCCACCAATATCCAAAGCCCTCTCCCAGCCCAGTTTGTCCTGACACGGAGGGCTCCAATGTACGCCAGCTCCAGAGCTGGCGTACATTCGAGTAGATCCATAGGGCCTCAGGCCACCGAGAGAAGGGGTCCATAGTTTAGGCAGGCCGCCGTATCTTACACAGGATTGGGCTGTAAGCCACCAGTACCAATGCAATCATCACAAATCATGGATATTTCTTTTTTTTTTTAAAGCGACATATATTATCATATGGGAAGATTGTGTTCTTGACAAATGAAGAACAATACCTGACTTAAACCAAAGAAAAATGTATAAATTACACTCACTTGCTCACCAGCTTGGGATTCCCCAATAATAAAACGATCCCCAGGCCCGTCAGCCGCTGTAAGATAATATAGTAGCAAGATAAAATTATATATAAACCAGACATCAATAGGATTATTACTATTATCCTTAACATAATAATTACTCCCCTTAAACACATATAAAACAATGGGGTATTTTTTTTCCAAAACAATTTGATTTTGAGTACTGCATTTTCATAAAGTACAACATAATTATACAATGTAATGTAGTACATTAACATATTATTCAGATACACCATTTGTCTTGATTTATGTAACAAGTCTTGGGGTGAAAACCTTGCCACTTTCTCTGATCCACTTGGAGGATTTCTTAGAATAAACATTCCTTAAAAGACTTAGATTTGGGCATTATGACATGCATCCAAAGAATTGTGAGTGTAAGGAAGCTTGCAGAATGATACACCAGGATGGTGTAGTGGTTTGGGAGTCGGACTCAGACCTGGAAGATCCAGGTTCAAATCCCCGCTCAGCCACGAAGCTTCCTGGGTGACCTTGGGCCCGTCACTATCTCTCAGCCCCACCTACCTCACAGGGTTGTTGTGAGGACAAAAGGAGGGGAGGAAATATGTACACCACTCTGAGCTGCTTGGAGGAAGGGCGGTATAAATATGTGAAAAATAATAAATAAATAAAAATAAAATCCCTGCCCCACAGCAGACCCCTGAGTCCACTGAAAAACCTCTCCTGAGGGTTAAGGACTTTCTGGAATTGGGTGGGATGAAGTGTACAGGGAATTTCTGAAAATTGGGCTATACACCTTCCATAAGGAGGAGGGGGAAAGAAAGTTGCCTTTTGGTTCTTTTGATACAAGCTGATGAATAGAATAGATCTAAATAGACCATGGAGAGTTTATCATGTTGTTCCACAGATGATGACAGAATGATACAGAGAAATTCCTCTTTTACATTGACCCATCATATTTATGTCATGATCTTTTCAAAATGTGTGTGGGGTAGGGGGCACTGTTCTACTTCTGCTCTTGAGGGAAAAAAAAGTCCTATGACTGATCAAACATTACATAAAAACAAAAAACTAGTATCCAGCTCTCAAGGAAACAAATCTGCCTACCTCTTAGGTGTGCTGTACATCTCTTATTCTCTGATCTCTGGGAACATAGATATGATTTAATAGGAGTTCATCTGCTCTTCTGCTCATTCCTCACCTACCACCATCATAGAAGGTTATTTGTAACTAGTTAGGATATATCTAATGGAGAGTTATTGCATCAATGGGATTAATTAACAACAGGAGATTAACTAATAAGTGTTAGGCAATAATGTTAAACAACAGAGCAGGATTTAAGTATATGGGGCCAAATGCTAAATCATACCGTATTGGCCTGAGTATAAGACTCACTTTTTTGCCCTAAGGCAAGTCTTTAAAGTAGGGGTGCGACCTACAATCAAAGCCTAGCCTCTCCGAGTCTATTTTCAAAGGTAAAAGGGGCTTTTCTTCCTCTCTTTTTTAAACTGCAAAGTTTAAACTGCAAACTGTGATTTCAAGCGGCTCTTAATCACTTGCTAAATGGCTACAATGATCTCTCAGCAGCCTCTAGCCTCTGGAAGCATTTGAAAAAATTAACCCTTAAGTTCCAGCCCCAGGACTTTGTGGAAACTAAGATATGTATTGACCTTGCAGTTTAAAAGTTGAGAGTGCAGTTTGAAAGTTGAGAGCAAGAGCTCCTGCATAGGCTTACCATATCCAAAGGGGGACAGAGTGCCTACCTTTAGGCTGCAATTCTATGCACACTTTCCTGGGAGTAAGCCCTATTGAATGCAATGGGACTTACTTCTGAGTAGACATGCATAGAATTGTGCTGTTAACCATTGAAATCTGGGCAGGTGCAGCTCATCATCATGGAAGGGTGCAACAAGCTGCACCTGCCCAAATTCCAAAGGTTAAAGGTAGGCACTCTGTCCCCCTTTGGATCTGGGAAAGCTACTAATACTAGGGTGCCCAGATTCAATAAGGGACAGGGTGTCTAACCCTTTAACTGTACTAAAGCTGCACGTTTTACTAATGTGTATATTTAAGTTTAAAAAAGTTAAAATGTATTTTTAAAAAAATAGCACCAAACTTTAAGGGTGTGGCTTATAATCAGGAGTGTCCTATACTCGGGACAATACGGTAATTTGAAATCTCCATATTTCTGCATCCCATATATTACCCTCTCATTGCCTAGATTCCCATAGTCACACACAAAGAGTCACCTTCACTTCTCTTACTAGGTCCACATCTGAAGACTTTCTTCCTCACATAGGCCATATTGCAGAGTAGAATGTGAGAAGAACCTTTACATACTCTTGCATTTGTGTAAGATTTGCTGTCAGTATTGCACCCCACAGGTGCAATAAATGAACAGAAGTTATTCTTACAGCCCAATCCTCTGTAACTTTAGGCCAGCGGAGCAAGTGCTCTGCTGGGGCCATTGACTGGCCTGGGCTGGGAGGGGGAGGGGATATCATCGCTGAGATGTGCTGATATGCCGAGACCCGCTGGAGCCTGAGCCGGCCTTACACAGCCTCCCCAGCTGCGCGCAACCTCTGGAGCTGGCGTGCATCTGAGACCCATTGGGCCCCAGCCTGTCTACACCAGGGGAAGGGTATAAACGAACATCCCCTTTCCCCAAGGTGGTCCCAGGCCGCTCCGGCGTGGCCCAGGAACTGCACAGGATGCAGCAGCTGACCTTTTAGGGTGGCCACACATACTTGCGCAGGATTGCGCCGTCAAGCTCATCTGAGTTTAAAAAGAATTACTGTACTGTAATGGTATTTGACATAAGGGTCCTTTAAAAGCAAACGTATAAGAAAAAACAAAAAACAAAAAATGTACCCACTGACAACTTCCCTTCAAACAGCTGTCACTCCAAATATCCTAACACTTGCTGGAGTTAATGAATCACTGTGCTATTTTCCCTCAGGCTTCCCTTTAAAAACTCTTGTGCCAAATGCTCAAATTGTTATTTTTGTTTAGGTGAATTTAAGAAGTATGTTGGCAATCTTGTGGGAGGGGTGGGGAAAGCTGATGAAAGGAAAACCTTCATAAAAATTCAGGAATGTATACAGGTCTTATGAGCCCACTCCTCTGGATCATGGTATCAAGGCAAGAGCCAGGATGGTGTAGTGGTTTGGGAGTTGGACTTAAGACCTGGTATCAAGGCAGATCACAGCCAGAGAGATCAGGGCCTTTATGTTCCTCAAGCTGAGCAATTTTATCAGTAATTAGAGACTCCCTTACATTGAGAAATTACTTTCATGAGAAAATAATTTCATTGCATATGAAGAGGAGCAAACCACCATTCTGAAATCTAAGGGGAATTTTCAAGCAGTCCAGCCTATGAAAAAAGATAGGCACTCTTTCCATGCACAGATGATACTGGAAAACACTAGAAGCACACACTCCAAATTGATTTGACCAATGATGGCATTCTTAGCATAATGGTTAATCTACCAACAATAAAAAGAGAAACAATCCTGTTATATCCCTTTAGGTCCTATTGATCATGCAGCATCTAACATACCATAGGCACTATGTTAAACAGCAGTAGACAATATAAACATGTAAAATGTGCACACCAATGAATTACATTTTTAATTTATCTTAGAAAATTCAAAGTGGAATCATTAACAAGAAATGGATGGGTGGGATCGGAATTCCACAAATTTGGATTTGGATATAGATGCTGCTATAGAATATGTCATAAGTCTAATTAAGCACATCATGGACTGGGCCACACGTTCGTGGATTCTTGCAAAGAGCCAATCAGCAGGGCCTTGCTCGACTTCATATCCCACAGTACAGTCAGATTTCCTGCTATTAAGTGAATAACTGAGTCATTTACGGCCCAATCCTATGGGAACACTTCGCTGCTGAAACTCATGTTCTGGTAGCGCAGCATGTTTTACAGCAGTCGCAAATGGTGATGTGCCATTCAGCACAGCTGGGCTCCTTCTGCAAGTGACAAGCAGCTGCTGCTCTGCAGCAGCAGTCTGCAAAGGAGCCCTGGTGCCAGTTAGTCAGTGGGGACTGGAGAGGGCAGAATGGGACGAGGAGGGGGAACAGGACGGAGACTGGGGCAGGAAGGGGGCAGTATTGGCGGCAGCAGCACCACTGATATCCTATACCCCCTTCCCAGGTCTACTCAGACTTGTGCTCCAAGTAGACCAGGGATTCTCAACAAGTGGTACTAGTACCACCAGAGGTACTTCGGCCAACTACTGGTGGTACTTGAACCACCAGACCCCCACTCCGATGTGGCGCCTTTGGCGGCATGTTTTTGCTCCCGAGAGGCTCCTGCCTTTGGCTAAGCCTCTCAGGAATGCTGGGAAGGGCCCCCCTCCCACCCAGAGCCCCCTACCTGAGTTTTCTGGCCTCTGAAAACCCAGAAGTAACTGGCGATGATGTCATCGCCAGTTACTTCCGGTGGTACGCAGTAGGAGAGTGGCACCGGAGGTGGTACTCTGCCAGGAAGGGGTTGAGAACCCCTGTAGTAGACAAATTTAAGCAGCTGAGGCTTACCATTGAGCAAGGGAGCAAATCCCCCCCATAGGATGCAGCTCATGATCCAGTGGCACAGCTGCTGCATCGGGGTGGGGGTGGGAGGGTTAGATTGGATTGGGCTGTTAATGTGTCATTTCTGTGCCTTGATACAAAGTATAAGATGGAGCGATACTGGAAATTTTCAAGAGCCTTCCCTTTTTTCCTTATGCTCCAACAATAACAAGTATTTGCTTCTTCGATCTGTATAAAGAGGTCTACAGTCGATGGGATGCCATATTGTTTTTTCAAAGAACAAGTACACCCTTGAGTTAGTTACTGCCAACAAGAACTGCAAGGTCTCTTTCCATTTTCTCCTCTTGCAGGGTGCTTATCAGAGCATTTCTACTACGTAGATGGTTTTCAACTCAGGCTCTAAATCTATCATTTTCAGAGATGATTCCAATTCCATAGCTCAAAAAAAGAAGCAGTCGAACTGTGGACTCAGTTTGTGTACATGGGCACCAATTATTCCAGGTTTTGGGGTTTTTTTGCACTAAAGCAGCCTGGTGATCTAAGATGGCTCCACCTAAAGGACACCAGCAGAATCATATTAGCATAACTTTGTATTTTTAAATTATACTGCTAGCCACCTCAGGTCCTTTGGGAAAGAGATGGCTTCAAATACACCTACTTTTGAAGAGTTACACAAAACTGACTTTTAAAAGAGTGTTTGGGTTACTTTTGTGACTATGTTGTATCAATTTTATCAGGGCAAGGACTAATGTGCCCCCTGCCCTTTGGGCACTATTGGACCTGCTGCTCTATATAAACAAGTAATTTGTTGTAAAGCTGAATTTTCCAAAATTCCACTTCAAGGTCAAAAGCACAAGCATTTACCTCGGACAGCGTAGCCATCTTTTACTGAAGCTGGGAAGGGTGGTAGGTTGTCTTTTGCATAAACTTCTTGGGCAAGGACTCTGCCCATTCCATCTAAGGGGAGAGGGGAAAAAAAACCTTGTTAGCAAACCCAAACTAAAAAGAGTAAGACAGTGACTACAGAATGTTTCTATAGATTATGCTCATATTTACTTGATACTTCTCACAGATGTGTTTGCCAGGCTGCTGTTTTCTGTCAAAATAAGAGGCACCTTTTAAAGTGGTGCCCTCTTAAATTTCACAGGGGGAGAGCAACCGTCCCTCTTCACCCCAGCTTGGCATCTTTTCCAGTGGCTGTTGCTGGTGTCTCTTCTGTATTTTTTATTGCCTTTATTGATTTGCCCTGCCTCCTGCTTTACAGCGCCCTGCCTCCTGCTAGTGGGAGTGGCTTTCCTAAACAGTCAGGAATGCCCCCCTCCTCTACCAGAGAACCATTTGATTTATTTTACTATGTAAACTGCTTTGTGAACTACTTTTTTTGAAAAGTGGTATATAAATGTTCTTAATAAGCCTTCCTTTCTCAGACTTGCCCTGCATGAGGCAAGACAAGGAAGAGCTGTACCCGATTGGTGTGTTGGTTGTGGGCTATGTTCCCTTGGTGTTTTCTCATTGTGGTTTCTTTGAGCTCACCATTCAGAGCTCAGGAAACGTTGTACCCATCTCAACTACCCACGGGATAGTCTGAGATTAGCTGGTTGCCTTTGGGGGCCAGGTAGGATTTATTATTATTATTATTATGCTTTTCATCTGATTGGCATTTGGTGGATTTTTTGCCTACCTCAGACTGTTTCTTGCGGTGTGGTGTTAGTTTAGCCAGGACAGTCACTTCTGAACCAACTGCATTTCTGTAGGGGGAGCAACTTTCACTGACCCCCCTTCCCTCTGCACACCTCATCCCATACAATACCTTGCTCCAGGGGGTCCCCGAACCCTCAGGAGCAGCTCTGGGAGGAAGTACAAGTGCTTTAGGGAAGGAAAAAGTGAAGTGCCATCCATTTATGGAACAGCTCAAAAATACAACCTACTGTATACAGAGAAGAATATTGTATGGACCATGAACAAAAAACAATAACATTCATGATGTGGGTTTTGTTCTTTGTATAGGCTTGAAGTGCATACTTGAACTTCACAACTGAGTACGGACAAGGCATTGTTAGTATGTATGGGGGGGGGACACACACCCTGTAGTTTTCTTTCACAACTTTTTTCTTATTAATAGGGCATTTTTACCCAAGAGTGTATATACGCAACATGAGTTAAATGTGTACACCTGTGGGCTGGGAGGAAATGGGATTTATTAACTTTAATATATTGTTGTTGTTGTTCAGTCGTTAAGTCGTGTCTGACCCTTCGTGATCCCATGAAACATATCCCGCCAGGCCTTCCTATCCTCCACTATCTTCCTGAGTTCGCTCATTTTCATGTTCGTTGTATCGGTGATGCTGTCTAACCATCTCATCCTTTGCCTTCCCCTTCTCCTTTTGCCTTCAATTTTTCCCAGCATCAGAGTCTTCTCCAGAGAGTCCTCTCTTCGCATTAGGTGGCCAAAATATTTGAGTTTCAGCCTTACTACCTGTCCTTCCAGGGAACAGTCAGAGTTTATTTCATTTAGGATTGACTGATTTGATCTCCTAGCAGTCCAAGGGACTCTCAGGAGTCTTCTCCAGCACCACAGTTCAAAAGCATCTATTCTTCGGCGCTCAGCCTTCCTTATGGTCCAACTCTCGCAACCATACATTGCTACTGGGAACACCATCGCCCTGACTATACGAACTTTTGTTGGTATGGTGATATCTCTGCTTTTTATTATGCTATCTAAATTTGCCATAATTAGCTACTTTAATATAGCAACTTTAATATAGCTAGCCTTAAATCCACCAGATTGGTTTCAAAAGTCCTAAAATCTATTCAACTAGGAAAATGCAACTATTAAGTGACCCAGCCTTGTCAGTGTTCTGTGAAGAATTGCAAGTATTACATATAGAATGTCAACTCATTCGTATCCATATGTTTGGAGACACAGAATTTTCTACAAAAGCTATAAGATTAGGAATAAAGTGAGATGCACAGTAAAACATGGTACATTGACAACTCTATTAGATTTCTAATCTCCCACTGCAAAAGGTTTAGGATGAATAAGAGATTATTTCCTTCCTTGAAAGTCTTACAATTTGAAAACAGAAAGGAACAGCAAGGAAACTGATGGTGGAATAAAAAGAAAGACAGAGCCCAAAACCTGTATTAGTTTTGACGTTCTAGGCAGAATTTCTCCCCACATTCAGCGTTTGCCTCTGCAGAAGGATGCTAAATGCAGGTGGACAAGGGGTCAGGGCTAGCCATCAGATAATTGGCAGGTAGTGGGGCCAGCTGGAGGAGCCAATTATGCTTTTCCTCTCCCCAGAAAGGAGTCCTTAAAATACTCTTACTTGACCTTTCAAAATCTCACCTGTTCTTTCCTTGTCCCATATTTTTTTCTCTTTGCCCATATTCTGAGCACTTTCAAAGAGAACCTATTCATCATAAGACTACCCCTACACTTCTTCCCATCATAACTTCTATAGCAGTCGGCCGCCTTCAGAAAGCCCTGGCCACCGGTCGTGGTGGACACTCCGGGGCTTTCTCTGGCTCCAAGGCCGGGGGAGAAGGCCTCGGAGCGCCCGCCCGTATCACCGGGCGGGCGGGCGCGCTCCGTGGAAAGACTGGAGCTAGCGGAGCAGCGCCGCTTGGGGCCGAGGAGCCGCCCGGAGCTGCTGCTCCGCTCGCTCCAGTCTTTCCACGCCTCTGAGACACATGGTAATATTTGTATGGTGGGTGAATATCCAAAACAGGGAAACACAAGTACAGGAATACACCTGCTCAAAGATAATCAAGGTGGGCACAGACACTGCCTTGATTTGGCTTGTACCCCTTCTTGAAGTTTCCCCTCTCCCTTCCTGAAAGCAAAATGTTTTACCATGGAAAAGCAGGAGCAGGAAACAGTAGTGGGATTTTTTTTCCATAAATGAGCAGACTTTGTTTTTTCCCATCGGAGATCATAGGGATTTGGTTCCCAAGTTCCAGGATTTCCAATGAAAAAAAGATGCTCTGTGTAATCTATGAGAGCCTCCATTGTCTTTTCTTCCCCATCACCCTAGTAAAATGTTTTCATTTGGGAAAGGAAGATGTAGAGAAGTGGTAGTGAGCACTTCCATAAATATATGTAATGTCATTTCCAGGTAGGAATCCTTGGTCACCAGCGGTAAAAGATTATCTGTGTCTATGGAGTGCCCAAATGCTGCCTCCCTTTTCCCCTTGATAAATGTTTTTGTCTTATGAAGAGCAGCAGGGGAGGAATCAACACTTGAAAAACTCAAGGACTTTTGGTGAACCAGCAGCTTCAGCTTCCTCTTCGGAGGAAAATGGGGAGCTGGTTTCTGCAAACAAACCTAGTACCACCAACAAGCTGGCCATTAAGGAACCCTTGGACTGTTCCCCCTTTGAGGATCCCAAGGTCCCAGATGATCTAGTGTCTTTCACCAGGAAGCTGCTCTGCCTCCCCATCACATCCAGGACCAGAGACAATGCCAGATCAAGACTAAAGCACAAACCTGGCACAAAGGCCTTACTGTGGGCCTACTTGGGAAGAGAATGCAGGCTCAGGAATGGCTCCAGATCAGGACCTCTGTTAGATCCAGGAAGGGGTGGGACTTCCTGGTTTCCTTATAACTAGAGGCGTTTGAAAATGATTTTTTTTGCAGGTTTCAGTGTTTAACCAAAATGAAATAGCAGAAAGTGGTGTTGCGTTTTTATTCCATTTTTTTCCTCATTTTTATCAATTGTAAATACTTTAAAAGTGTACTAGATAAGTGGTATAGGTTGTATTGATTGTACAGCGTCAGCAGATGAACAAGGATGCAAAATTACATGGGGTTTTTTTTGCAGATTTTTTTTAGGAGAGCAGTGTTATTTTGTATTTACCATTTCCAAACACGTCTACTTATAACCCTTCAGTCTGGTCTTGTCTTTTGCTGGTGCAACATCTCCCTTCCAGAGCTCCTTCGTAACCTAGCTTCTTAGTTACTCACCACCTCCTTGTTCTGTCTATGACCTTGCCTCACACTCTTGGTCCTTGTTATAGCTGTACATCTTTGGTCTCCTGGATTATCCTGTCTCCTTATCTTGCCACCCAACTTTCCAGTTCCCCTGTCACTTAAAGTCATTGGAGGTATTGCCCTGAGCCACAAGTATTGCTCTCCTGTTCCTTTGGCTGCCAGAACAGGACACTGTTCACCCACCTTAATAGAAAAAAATGTAAATTTACATTAGCCAAGATGGTCACTTTTCTAATATTATGACATGCACCTGCTGACTGCAACTAGAAGTTTAAGTGTAAAGTGAAGTGGCTAAGATACTGAACTGTGAGCCAGAAGGTCTGTAGATCAAAGTGTGCTTCTGCTGTGGACTCACTAAGTAGCCTTAAACAAGTTACTTTCAGCTTCAGCACCCCGTCTACATGGAAATAGTAACACTGAACACCACAGGCTTGTTTTAAAGATTACTGAGATACATATGTGAAGATACTGATATGTGAAGATACTGAGAAGATACTGAGATACATATGTGAAGATACTGATATGTGAAGATATGTGAAGATACTGAGATACATATATATTGAACAATCATAAGAACAATCATAAGAGCAATCATAAGAGCTCTGCACTACCAAAAAAAAACCAAATGAAAATCAAAGGATCGGAAGCTTTCATGGCCAGCAATTATGTATAATGAATTAAAATTAACGGGATTAAAAGACATGTCAGATTTTTTTTTTAATGTTTTAAAGACAATGTTAAAAAAACACTGCTTAAAACAACAATAAAAATAACACTACGTTTCATCCACATCTGTGGACCTCCTCAGGTGTTAGAGCAACAGTAAGCTGCCAAGATGTTAACTGCCAAAATGGCAGCGAAGGAATTTATAGGAGAGTGTAGAACGTAATAGGAAGAGCGGAACACAGCTGGCAGCTCAGCAATTAGCACTGGAAACAGTGGAGTGTGCCGTCTGACCATAGACAACCTTTGCCTTGCGCAATGAACTGCAGGAACCTCTCTCATTACTGTGGGCTTTGCAAGCTGCCTTGTTAAGGGCTGGTAGCCAGATTTTATCAATGGACAATTCCTGTTGTTTATTCAATAGGTTTTTATGTTTGAGTTTACTTATTTCAATCGCCTCGAAATTTTTATTGTTGTTTTAAGCAGTGTTTTTTAATGTTGTCTTTAAAACATTAAAACATTTTTCTAACATGGCTTTTAATCCCGTTAATTCTAAATCGTTATACAAATGAAAATCCTTCTCCTTCCATCTACTCTACAGGTATCCCCCGGTTAACGACGGGGATATGTTCTGCAATCTCCATCGTAACGTGGGGGCATCATTAAGCGAGGCAACTTGACAAAAAATGTTTTAAAAATCATCTTGCTTACTTTACAATGAGATTTCCACGGCAGCAGAGTTCTCTCTTTCTCCTTCTTTGCAAGGCTCCAGTTCGGCTCCGTCTTCTTGCTGCTTCTTTGCAAGGAAGTTCGACTTGCATTTGCAGAGTGAGTGCGTGTGCAATCTACAGAATGGCGTTTCGTCAGGTCAGCTCATTAATTCAAGCTGCTCTCCCCCATGCCGACTGGTGTATCTTTGTGAGGCTCCAGTTCAGCTTGCATTTGCAGCTCGTCAGCGAGGGTGGACGGGGCACGGTGCGAAGAGTTTGTCAGCTGAAGAGCCCCGCCCCAGGCACTCCAGCTGACGATCAGAAAGGTGCTCAGAGCTGCTTAAGTGGCATTCCAATATGTCAGCTGAAGCGCGGGGGGATGGCTCTTCATCTGAGGAACTCTTCGCACCGTGCCCCGTCCGTCCTCGCTGATAAGCTGCAAATGCAAGCCGAACTGGAGCCTTGCAAAGACGCACCAGGAGGCATAGGGGAGAGCAGCTTGAATTGATGAGCTGACCCGACGAGACACCATTCTGTAGAGTGCGCACGCATGCACTCACTCTGCAAATGCAAGCTGAACTTCCTTGCAAAGAAGCAGCAAGAAGGCGGCGGAGCTGGACTGGAGCTTTGCAAAGAAGGAGAGAGAGAGCTCTGCTGCCAGGGAAATCTCACTGTAAAATAAGCAAGATGATTTTTAAAACGTCTTTCACTTTAGGGGACCTCCGTTGTATATGCAGATCGAACGATCCGGCGTTAAAAGGGGGGATACCTGTATATGAAATACCTCGATAATTGATTATTTCTGTGCCAAGCACTGGGGTCATCTCCAGCACTGTGATGAAGGCTTTGTCCATAGATGTTAATGGAAATGGAGACATACGGTGTCTTCTTGCCACCTTCGTAATGTCTACGGCACTATGACCTGCAGAGGATGAACACAAAAGATTTTGTCATGTACTTCCTTAGAGATATACAACAATATATACAAGCTGTTTTTTCTTCCTCCAAGAACTGCATGCCAACAATGCATTTGCAGCTCTGTGGAATTAATATTCCACAGTACATCTCATTATAGAATGCAAACACTGTTTCAAAGTGCAAGCCAGCCTGGGTCTAATGATTATAATGTACATCACTAAAGGAAAAAAAAAAAGCAGAACTGGGAACACAGCATAAAATCAGCAGAATTAGAAATGTTAAACAATGTTAAAGCCACTATGCTACTGAAAAATCTAGGTTTTACTGACCACCATAAGGTACTGATTGATTTATAAAGCAAATGAGACAGAACATCTATGTTTCATATATCCTAGGAGATGTATTAACATTTTACAAAACTGACAGCCCAATCCTGCCTAAGGATCCGTTGCGGGCAGGCACCTGCTCGGCAGAAAGTCTCCTCGGGGGAGGGGACACTCATCCCCTTCCCCTAGTTTAACTGGCGCTGGGGTTGATCGGTCTCTTCAGAATTACGCCAGCAAAATCGCTGGCGGAAGTCTGAGGAGGCTGTGTAACAGCTCAGCCGATCGGCAGGGGACAGGATTCGGCCTTAGCCGTTCCTCACCCCTCCCTGACCGGCTGGGCCTATGGCCGCCCTCCTGCAACTGCCAGATCACCCCCCCCCCCGGCTGCATACTTACCTGGGTCCGCCGGTCGTCCTTTGGGCGCTCCTGCGGCTGAGCAGTGGTGGCTGGCCTTGCGCCGGCCTTCCCTGCTTGGAAGTAGATGCAAACGTGCCTTACGGTACGTTTGCGACTGCTTAGGGTGGTGGAACATTCATTCTGCCGCCCATCACAGCGCTAGGATTGCGCTGTGAGACTGATATGTCCAAGAGCTGAAGATCCTCAAAGTAATCCCATGCCCAGATACAATGCCAGTGTGCGGCGGCTGTGAAGAAGGCCAATTCCATGCTCGGGATCATTAAAAAAGGGAGTGAGAATAAAACGGCCAATATCATTATGCCTTTGTACAAATCGATGGTAAGGCCACGTCTGGAGTATTGTGTCCAGTTCTGGTCACCACACCTCAAAAAGGATATAGTTGAATTGGAAAAGGTGCAGAAAAGAGCGACCAGAATGATTCGTGGGCTGGAGCACCTCCCTTATGAGGAAAGGCTACAGCGTCTGGGGCTTTTCAGTCTAGAAAAAAGGCGCCTGAGAGGGGACATGATTGAGACGTATAAAATTATGGAGGAAAAGACCATCACAGGTTACAAGCCATAAGCAACCTCCTGGTTTTAGAAGTGGGTTTTCTCTGTGCCAGGTGCAAGGGAGTGTCAACGGGAAACAGGTTATCTTGTTGTCTTGTGCTCCCTGAGGCATCTGGTGGGGCCACTGTGTGATACAGGAAGCCGGACTAGATGGGCTTTTGGCCTGATCCAGCAGGGCTCTTCTTATGTTCTTAATGGGAGATCATGAAATGCCTTATTCTGAAGTGACAATATGTGCATGCCATTAAATGTGCAATTACATCCAGACACAGTAGTGGGTTGAAGCACACATTCTCACATTTATTTGCACGTATAACTTGTCATTATTTCATATTTCTGAAGTGGTTAATATGAATTGCTTGTACTCAACTTTACCTTTGACCTCAGCACTATTTATGGGTCAATCATAATTATTATTATAAGATTAATTATGGAGAGTGAAAAAGAGGCCCTTATTATCGATGGAGTTTTCCCCATGCTTGTAACTTGCTTCCATATGGGGTTTACGTCTTTGTGGGAATGAATGAGGAATTCAAGTGAGTTAAATGGTTGTTAAACTCACCGCCCAATCCTACCTAAATCCCCGTGTGGCGTTGCAGCGGCACTAGCACAACTACCGCTGTATCCTGCGGGGGATTTTTGGCTGCAGGAGGTCTCGTCAGGGTAAGGGGAAGTTTGTCCCCTTGCCCCAGGGTAAGCCCCAGCAGCCACTAAGGATCAACTTGGACCTGCACCTGCTAAGTCCGTGTTAACCTGGGAAGAAAGATCAGGTTCAGGAAGGGGCCGCCATCAATCCACCGTTGATACTGGGTCCGATCCACCCTCCTCCACTGCCCCATCACCCACCACCTCCCACGTTCTTCGGATCCCTAAAATACAGCAATTTTGGACCACTTCCAGTTTTCGCAAAGAGATCGTTCTGCTTGCTGAAGAGACTGGAGAATCTGAGATTTAATCTTGTAACTAGGGAGTTTTAGGACTTTTTATACTTTTAGTTTTCTGGATTCCTAGTGAGTCTGTGAGGATTTTTGACGTTTTAGCATTTAGTTTTTAGGATTTAGATGTCGTTTCAGCCCTCTTATTCTAATCCTTTGAAAAAGTCTGCCAAAGTGAAATGTTAGGAGCTAGATGGTATAACAACAGACTGTGGTCACAATACCTGAATAATGTTAATGATAGAGAAAATTGGAATTACTGTTTGCTAATACACATGAAAGGATGCAATACTCACTGGCTCTGAGGATGTTCTCCTTGCTGCTGCACCTTGACTGGACCTGTAGAGAAAAGCATAGGACTGATGAGGCAGAACTAACAGGCATAAGTTGCCATGGAAATTTAATGGGCAAGCTCCTGGGACTTGGAGACAGAGGCTCTACAAAATTTCGTTCTACCTTACTGGTGATCTCTGTTATATGACACATAATTAAGCAAATGGTTATTGGCTGACAAGCCCAAGTCAAATGTAAATGTTACATTTGGTAGAACACAAACCATCCTATAGGGCAGTGGTTCCCAAACTGGGCGGTGTGGCTCCCAGGGGAGCTGTGGAAACCAGCCAAGGGAGCCGCGGAGTGCCATGGAATCCTTTCGGAAAACAGTGCAATGCCAATTGGCAGGCATCAACATAATGTAATGGGGAGCTGCGGCCAATGGTTGTCAATGGTCAAAGGAGCCGCAGGTCAAAAAAGTTTGTGAAACACTGCTATAGGGCAAATTTTTGGTTAAATTTTAAGATTGATGATTTAAAAACATACATTCAACTTCAGTGGCAGACTTAAATTTTAGGTTCATTGTAATAAAAGAGTGAGATAAAAATGCCTATATCTATTTTTTGTATTTTACTCCAATACACAAAAACAGTACAAAAATATTCACATAATATTGATAACTGTCAAGGCTTTTAATGGAATATCTGTAAAAAAATAAGGTAACATACTATGAAGGAATTGTTGGTTCTGGTAACCTTTAGCAACCTTTCACAATTGCATCAACTGATTTTCCTTGGAGACAACAGATTGAAAATTGTTCAGGTCTTTAAGACTACTTTGAAGATATATGATGTTTAATGTGGCTTTGATAGTGCCATTTTACATTAAAAATGTGATCAGAAACATGGTTCCCACTTAAATTCTATGATTTGACACTAGGCACTCACTGGACAACTACAGATAGCATGAGTTTATACGAAACAAGGATCTTGTTTTCATCATACACATATAAGTTGTTTGAAGCCACTCAACTGTGTCCTACAAACATAGCCAGGACACAATGCTTTGATACTAAACAGATAATGCATGTACACATGTATGTGTATGTATTGTGGCAGTTACTAAAAGCAACATTTGGGTTACCATTCTGAAAGCACTTTTTTCTATGTTTGTGCAATTCCAGTGAAATCACTTGCACTGGTGTAGCTTATCTTCTATTGTTGCATATGTTCTATAGCCTGTTCTATAGTTTGGCTCTATAGTTAAATGTTCTGAAAATAGAATTTTTTTTTTATCCTTGTTAACTGTTCAGAAGGACAGCTAGAGGGAAAGAGGGTAAGTAAGATTCTAGATGTATGTGTACATCATGAACAGAATTTATTGAATTTTCATCTCTCAGCCAATAAGTAGAATCTCTGCAAACATAAGACTCCTCCCACCACATTTCAATGAAGGGAGCCAATTCAGGTATGAATTTCTCAGTGCATACAGACAGGCAACCATCCTTGAATTCATGGGGACTCTACAAATGTAAGAGATTCGTGTGCCCACTTGAGCTCACGTTTATATCTGAATCAAGGAGTCAGAATTTTCATGTGGACTATTAAGGGCTCAATTTGCCTTTCAAAACCCTTGTTACTTTTGAAGGAGGAAGGAAAGAAAAAGTACATGTTAAGATTCAGAGCCCAGATTGTATTTACACATTTACCTGTAAACAAAGTATGTTTGATTCGTAGGTTACTGAGGGAAAACACTGGGGACCTGCAATGCTGTCCCTGCAGTTACTTTTGAGAACACAAACATATTTTACATATGAATCAAATAACTATAGACATGTCATTTATTACTTAAACCTCTTTCTTCTGTTCCACAGCAGCTTGCCCCAAACACACAACAAATTGGAGTCTACAGCATTAATGCAATCTTTTTATTGCAATGGAATAACTTATGACAATAATGTTGCAACTCAGAGTGGCTTATGGTTATCCTTCCCTGAAAAAAATTATTATGTTTTAAAAACAAACAACAAAGCAAGCCCACCCTCTCCACCAAACATTACTACACAATTATACTTCAAACAAAACATCAACGATGTTACATTTTGGCCCAGAGTTGTTTTCCCCTCCAGATTATTGAATCAAAACACTATAAATTTGAATGGAAAAGGAAATTGTGTTATTGAATCTACCCTAAAACAATTCTGGACCAATGAAATAAAAATAGGAAATGTGTGTGCAATATGTGCATGAGAATGTGGTATGCAAAATAAATGGTGATATTCAGTACATAGAATATTGTTTAGAAATTGTACTGTTTCTTATGAATGAAAACAATAAATGGGCAGTTTCCAAAGTAAATTAAACAACGAAGACCTAAAGTAAAAAAAAGCCACGAACAAAACACAATCATAGAGACAATCTAGAGTATGATATATGGCAAAATAAACATGATTGATAGGGCACAGATGAGAGAGAATATGTTAACAAAGACAATACTAAAGAAAATGGAAGTCAAGAGAATCTGCGACAAAGTGTAGAAACCGAAGGAGCTAAAACCATAGCGCAAAGCAATGCTTGCGAATGGAAAACAGCTCCTTTGAGCAGTAATAGTTACTCTTGAGTCGTAGCCTCTATTCCTCCTGAGTTCATCTTTAAGCCCTTCCAATCTATAGTGGAGCTAGCGCATGGACAAAAACAAGAAATTTATAATGAACAAAGCAGCTGAGACTTGTAGGTTGACTCTTCTAATATTAAAAAAAAGCTCTTCATCATTCTTGTAATGATGAAAAGGTGGCGGCAAAAATAGATACCTGGTTCAAAAGCAATCTTAGAGAAGAATTTTCTTTTGTGCATACAAAGGACTGAAATGACAAATTGTGAATTACGGTATTTGGAAGGGTCTCTCTATAGACCTGAAGTTTACAGCTAATCACTCACATAATTAACAAAGTAGTATTATAGGAAATTATTTTCTGTCTATTAATTATATAAGCAATGGTGGTACAAAACTACATGCAATCAAATTTCACACAGTTTTGATTTGACAATTTCCTACCTGCAACCATAGTTGCTGGCTATAAACAATGCATCTTGCTACAATTAATAAGGAGATCTTTATTAATTAGTGCTCCCATGTTCTACATAATGTGTGCTAATATCCTATAAAAACTTTATTTCAAACGGGCTCAGTGGCTTCAGTTGTTAGCTGAATGGGGTGCGAGAGATAGACCCCTTATGCTTTTTCCTCTATATTGTACGAGATAAAACTTTTATCTCTCTACATGCATCTTCCCAATGCAGGGACATGTTGTGCACCTTACTATAGTAAGTACAGTACTGAAAATCACAGGAAACAGACAGCAAGGAAAATGTCCACTTTCTCTCCCCTTTGCATCTCCAATCATCTGAAGCCACTCATAGGCCTGATTTATATATTATCCAAAAGGCAAGTGAGTTGTTCTTGGCATAACTGCTTTCTATGCCATTCTGGAAATGTTTGAAAGAAAGTGGTTATGTGAACAGGATGAGAGGTGTGGTTACATTAGAGTGTCAATTGTGTCAACTGACATTTAGTTCTTTTTCTTCTGTATCTATGACATGTGTTTATTTGAGCTCTCCCTAAGTTGCGAGAGTTGGACCATAAGGAAGACTGAGTGCCGAAGAATAGATGCTTTCGAACTGTGGTGCTGGAGAAGACTCCTGAGAGTCCCTTGGACTGCTAGGAGATCAAATCAGTCAATCCTAAATGAAATAAACTCTGACTGCTCCCTGGAAGGACAGGTACTGAGGCTGAAGCTCAAATATTTTGGCCACCTAATGCGAAGAGAGGACTCTCTGGAGAAGACTCTGATGCTGGGAAAGATTGAAGGCAAAAGGAGAAGGGGAAGGCAAAGGATGAGATGTTTAGACAGCATCACCGATGCAACGAACATGAAAATGAGCGAACTCAGGAAGATAGTGGAGGACAGGAAGGCCTGGCGGGATATGGCTCATGGGATCACGAAGGGTCGGACACGACTTAACGACTGAACAACAACATTCTCCATCATGTTACATTGTGGGACACCTATACTATAACTCTGGTCATTCCTTTTTATTCACTGACTGCTTTCAGAAAAAGTACTGTATTTTTCGCACTATAAGACGCACTTTCCCCCCAAAAAAACATAGGGGGAAAAAGTGTGCGTCCTATGGTGCGAAGCCTAAAAAACCGCTTTGGGGGCGCTTCGGGGAGGCCTTTGGGGGCGCTTCGGGGAGGCCTGCGCGAGCCTCTGCAGGCCTCCCCGATGTTCAGTTTGCTGTTTTTGGCCGAAGTGAACATCGGGGAGGCCTGCAGAGGCTCGCGCAGGCCTCCCCGAAGCCCCCACAGGCCTCCCCAATGTTCACTTTGGCCGAAAACAGCGATTTTCGGCCATTTCTGGAAATGGCTGAAAATCGCTGTTTTCGGCCGAAGTGAACACTGGGGAGGCCTGCAGAGGCTTGCGCAGGCCTCCCCGAAGCCCCCGCAGGCCTCCCCGAAGCGCCCCCAAGCCCAGGTAAGTAAAAAACTTTTTTCTGTATTTTATGCTCCATAGGATGCATGCGTCCTATGGACCGATGCGTCCTATGGAGCGTAAAATACGGTAACATGTACTGTTGTTCAAGAGGACATTATCAAAAGTAGCATATCAGCTCTACTGTTTGGAAAATTAAGTAGTAGGCTCTAGTTACATTTGTTCTGTGAATGCTGAGTAACATTAGCAGGAAGCCATAAATGAAATAAAGCATTTACATTAAAGCAGACAGAGAGGATGGCGAATACATGACAGTTGCTAACATAGCAACTGAACTTAGATCAAAACCATGACATCTCTGACTGCAACAATATGTTTTTTAAATTCATGTTTTATTGTAAAATTATAGTGCCTCTGAGATAACTGCTACAAAAAAATCTAATGAAAATTTCATGCTAAACATGAAAAAATAAATATATAACAAGCTGTGTCAAACCAAAACCAAAATATAAGAAGAAAGCAGAGAGAAACCTTGAACATTTGACTGTAATCTTAGAAAATACTCAAGAAATTACTTACCTTTTATATACCATAACAAGATTAGCATAAAGTCAGCTCTTCATTATGGGACAATTAAAACTCAAGAGTTGAGGTAAAATGAATTGCCACACAAAGATGAAAAGATTCCAACCCAATATGAAAAGCTAACTCTTATGGATAACATTTCAACTCATGTTTAATACAATACAGAAAACACTGACATCAACACACAATTTTGCCACTGACACAGAGAAGTGATTTTTCAAGAGGAGTAGCAGCAAGCTAACCCGTAATCGATGTAATTTATGGGAGAGCTTATCATTCATCATCGCTGAGGCATGCAGTATGTGGAACCACAGCAAAAACCCAAATTAGTAGACACATACACACATACAGTGTAGACTAAAATTCAAGAAAGGGTAATGGGTTAGCTAAGCTATAATGAAGGAAGCAAGATAAGCAAAGCACAGCAGCAACTATGAAGTGAAAGCGGTTTTCTTCCAACTGTCCTATAAATGCTAGATTTATTTCAGGGTGTAAGCAACATATTCTTCAATATTGCATATACCATAGGTTGTGGCTTTGTATTAAAACAGAGTTCCTACTGCCTCTACTACAGTTTCAAAAACTACACCTAAAAAGATATATTTTAGTCTGGCACAATGTTCTGCTATTTCAATGAACCATCTTACAATTTATCCCTGACATACAAAGCCTAAATTAAAACTCAGGCCTTCTTGTTGAAAATGTTCCTCTTGAATATAACTGGAATCTACAGCCTCAACAACATCCATGCTTCAGTACATGTTAATATAGTACCTGGTGTTCATAATTGGGACCACATCTCCAACAAGTAGCATCAAAAAGTGGCTTTAGATGTTACCCAAGCAATGCTGCCAGCTGAATGCGCAGTTACTTCTTCAATTCAACTGAAAATCATTTTTCTAACATTTTAAGAGGAATTTCCACAAACTGTCCCTGCATCTGTTTGCAAATTTTGCAAGTTCTCCTTCAAAGATTACATGGCCAGCTGAATGGATAAGCAACTGCATGTTCAAGCTGATGGAACCACATGGGTAATGGTCAAAGACATTTTTTAAGGTTGAAGTTATGCAAAAATGCAACACGAGGTATATAATGAATAGATCAAACTTGCAGAGAAGATTCATAAATGTTAGTCTTCCATTTAGTTTGACTTGCAATATCAAACTAAATGGCTTCCCCCCCCCAGAAGCCATTGTGTATTGCAGTTTATTATATTTTTACATATCTTCAGATATGGATGCTAGTTGACAGAGTGTACTATGTAAATTAAAAATTAGAAAGTTAGGGTCTTCCACCTTTATGGCGCAATCCTGTCTACTTACCAGTCTGTCTAGGGTGTTGCAAACATGCCGCAAAGCACGTTTGTGGCATTCTGGGAGTAAGTGGCACCGGTACCGAGGTCGGCACCACTCCTCCCATGTCAGAGACAACACTGCACCTGCCGGGGAAGGTAAGATCCCTGCTGGGCAGAGGAGGGACGTGAGGAGGGCGTAACAGGGCAGTCCGAGAGAGGAGTGGTCAGCTGAGTCCAGGAAGGGAGAGGGATTGGCAGTGGTGGCTCTGCCAAAATCCTATCCCCCTTTCCAGGCCTGACCACCGTTACATGGCCCTCTGAAATGTGCGGCAGCAAAATAGCCATTGGGGTGGCTGGGGCTCTACATGGTGTAAGGCAGTGGTTCCCAAACTGGGAGGCGTGGCTCCCAGGGGAGCCACAGAAACCAACCAAGGGAGCCGCGAAGTGCCATAGAATCCTCTTGGAAAACAGTGCAATGCCAATTGGCAGGCATTAACATTATGTAATGGGGAGCCATGACCAATGGTCGCCAATGGTCAAGGGAGCCACAGGTTGAAAAAGTTTGGGAAACACTGAAGGGGACGAACGTTCCCATCACCCGAGGAGTTCTCCAGTCATGCCGATGCAGGGTCCCCTCTGGATAGGATGCAGCGCAGGTTCTAAACCTGCACTGAAGCCTAGCTAGATAGGATTGGGCTGCCCATTTCTAAAATGAGCAATTTACTTCACTCTAGTCCATATGTTTTACAAATGTGTTTTTTTTCTGTTCCATTGTTAGGAACACAGGGACACTGGAGTTCTGTGATGTTTGCAAAATCACTATGGATCCTATGACTATCAAAATGCTACTTTTCTGTTTCTTGCTGTTCATAGTAATTACCGGTATATCTGGGGGAAAAAAAACCAAACAAATGAATTAGAAAAGCTTTTCTGCCACTGATATTTTCCAGGCATACAGTAAGATTCAACATTTATCCTTATTTTGTGTTTCAGATTGAATTTTCTATATCCTCTAACCAGATTGCCATTTTGTCTACTGAAAACTCCCTTGAAAAGATCCATCTCAGAACATCACAAACTGGATGTGGAGGTTTATTTATTTTTATTCACTATGCTTTGTTAAGGTATACTGTAAATGGCACAGATATTTGTTTATTTATTTAGGTATTTATATACAGTGGACCCTTTCTATCTGTGGATTTGGGATCCGTGGATTTGATTAATGGCAGGTCCCGGATCCATGGGGTTCATTATTAAAACACTGTAAAAAGAAAAAAAAACCAAGATAAAAAGTGTTTTTTTAAACCTTTTAGAAGCAAACTGTGGCATTTTCAAGCCTTTGCAGGGCTTCTGGCAAGCTTCTGGGTCACGCAAAGGATCTTCCCCCCTCCCAGCCTTGCCCCAGGACAAGGCTGGGGGAAGAGCCTTCGCGTGACCTGAAAGTGGGTCGTTAAGCTTGCAGAAGCCCTGCAGAGGCTTGAAAATGGCGTGGCTTGCTTCTAAAAGGTAAAACTCCCACTTTTTTAACCTTTTCTTTTTACAGTGTTTTGAACGTGGACCCCGGTATCCACAGATCCTCGCTATCTGCGGAACGGATTCCCCATGGATAGCGAGGTCCAATTGTACCACCTTTCTGCACAGATTCAAAGTGATTTGCATAGGCGGGCTAGTCATAAGCTTCACAGTAGCTGCAGTTCACCCTCAGACGGTTGTCTATGGGAGGTGCATTTCTATTTTTTTTCTCTCCACATTTTCTTAAACTGTAACTTCGAAATAATTTTTTGCTTATACCTCAACCCAACAATGCTACTGATTCAAAAATGATCTAAAGCTTTCATGGCCTGCTATTATACACAAAGACTGGGTTGTCACGTAAAAGCCATGTAAAATCTAAAAAAATGTATCTTTATGTTAAAAACAAGTAGGATAAAGGTGGAAAGAATTAAAACTTAATACATGAGAAAACAAGTTAAAATTGAATTCAAACGAAGATAAAAGTTCAATAATATTCTGAACCTTTTAAAAGTAGAGTAACAAAAAGCGAGTTAAAAGTTCAACAAATTAAAAACAAAAATACAGGCTTCTTCTCCTGAAGATGTTCAGGGAGATGAACGAAACATTGTAGCCTGTATTTTTGTGTTTTTAACTTATTGAACTTTTAACTCGCTTTTTAATACTCTACGTTTTAAAAGGTTCAGAATAGGCCCAGCAGTTCTCAAAAGCACCTGCTTCCCAGTGGAGGGCTCTAAAACCCACCTCATCCCCCCGGAGTGGGCCTCCGCAGAACTCAGAAAGCAACCGGAGGTGACTTCCACAAACCAGCCTCCAGAGGCCTTTCCCAGGCCCAGTGCAATGCAGGAGAGCAGGACAAGGTGAGTTGCAACTTCCGGTTGCTTCTGTTTGGCTCTAATTTGGAGTCAAATGAAGGAAATAGTGGGCAGGTCCAACCCGCTACCCACCTCAGCATCAGACCATAACCCACCAAGTGGGTCATGATCATGACCCACAGTTTGAGAAGCACTGGGGCAGTGATCTATTTTCTCCCTAATGAAACAACAAAAGGAGAATGAGAAGTATAAAACACCTACTTTTCCCCCTGTATCAATCGTGTCCATGGAAGTAATAGCCAAAGTACATCCAAGGAGTTCCACTGATGCCAGGCAGCCCTACACTAGGGGAAGGGGACGA
The DNA here is from genome assembly GCA_026170595.1 of Plestiodon gilberti rubricaudatus. Classification (NCBI taxonomy): domain Eukaryota; kingdom Metazoa; phylum Chordata; class Lepidosauria; order Squamata; family Scincidae; genus Plestiodon; species Plestiodon gilberti. Next base: position 256,259,687 of record JANXHW010000001.1, on the reverse strand, counting down.
ATGTCCCCCTTCTCTGAGGAGACGCCAGGCTGCACCAGAGTGGCCCAGGAAGGGCACAGGATCGTGCGGCCAGCCCTATGGATTGGTCCGTAAGAAACATAGAAATCTCACAAGATTATTTTTTTCTGCACAACAAAAGCTTCAGTTAAAATTACTGTTAAAGAGAATGTATGTGTTACCATTGCATTATCTGGCAGTGGTTTGTGGATGATTTCATCCTGAACAACAGCAAACAGAGCATTAATGGTTCATTAGTATAAAGAAGAAAGGATCAGGGTGGGGGCAAGGGAAAGAAACAGGATCACCAAATATAAGCCTCTATTACTATTAAGCCTCTATTACTAGACAAAAACGTGGCCTGCTGATGGGTCAATATATCTACAAAATGGCATTACATGACATGAAGGGTAATTATATGAGAAGTTGAAGTTGAAAGGGGACCTAAAAACCAGTAACTGAGGAAGAGAAATTGGCTGCAATATGGAGGATAACTTCAAAATTCCATGCAGCACTTGCAAGATAGCTCTGATAAATGTATAAATAGGTGCACACAATAATCCTGTGGAAAAAGGATGGTCTTAAGTCTGTAGGAAGGTAGGAAGTATTAAATACATGTGGTTGAAATACAGTAGGGTCCCCGTATCTGCAGGGGATAGGTTCCCGCTCTTTCCACATGGGGATAGTGTTCGCTCTTTTCCATGGTTTCAATTCAGATACTGTGGTATAAGCAGCACACTGCTGCTTATGGCATTTTGTTTATGGAAGACCTGTGCTTGGTTCCAGCAATACACACACACAAAAAGGTAATGGGCGTGGGGGCATGGATCCACGAGCCACAGATGAGTGAATCTGTGGATACTAAATCCATGGAAACGCTCCCCCCCTGTATATCTGCTCATATGTTCATTCATTTAGGCAAAGAGTTGAGCACATATGAAAAATCTTGGATCATAAGATGCCAACTGAACCACACCTATTTCTGTTAAATGGGTATTAAAAGAAGTCCATTTCACTCACACTTGCAGTTGAATATTAATATTAAGCTAAGCACAGAACTAGAAGGCGTAGCCCATACCATCAATTCCTCAATGGAAATAAAAACTTACAGACACAGCAATTGTGTAAAACCTGTCAGAGCAAGTGTGAACAGCAAACAGTCCACAAAAATCCTGTTTACTTTTTTTGGACATATACAGAAGAAAAACAACAAGACTGCATGAAACCAGGCAGAAATCAGGTGTGCACTGAGAATTAAAAGGAGTCATTTATTATTTTGCATGCTTGACAGTTATTACTGCTGTGTTTGGTGAGAAAGAGGGAAAACAAAGTAATATGAAATCTTATTTAAAAGTGCATATGATAAGAATCAAGAGCAGAATTCTTCCATACTAGGAAGATGTGAAACTTCTTTGGCAATAGGCTGAATGCCATGTTGTACCAGAAGCTGAGATAAATCTCCAATTTATATTGATGGCTTTATGTGTTGTTGTTTTTTGAGACCCACTGAATCACTTCGTGTGTGTATGTCCACCCTGAGGCTGGATATCCCAATGCTTAATTGACCTACTGCCCAGTATTTAGATTATATAATTCTATATATCTATATATCCCCCGGGTATTACGTAAATATCTAATTAAGGCTGGAAATTGAAAGCTAACAATGTTGCCCATGCTAATTGTACATGCTTGGTAAAATATATTAATTGAGTCTTAACTTGGAATTGGTAATATGCAACAGCCACCACCACCACCGACAATGTGGTGTATTTCTCTAAGGTTTCCTCAGTGTAGTTGCTACACTGCCAATAGCCAAGGGTGGAAGTAGGAGTCAAAAAACAATCACTACTGCGCATTAGTAATGTAAGAACATAAGAAGAGCCCTGCTGGATCAGGCCAAAGGCCCATCTAATCCAGCTTCCTGTATCACACAGTGGCCCCACCAGATGCCTCAGGGAGCACAAGACAACAAGATACTTGTATCCTGTCACCACAACCTTGCACCTGGCACAAAGAAAACCTACTCCTACAACCAGGAGGTTGCTTATCCCCATCATGGCTTGTAAGCTGTGATGGACTTTTCCTCCATAAATCTGTCCAATCCCCTTTTAAAGGCATCCAGGCCAGGTGCCATCACCACCTCCTGTGGCAAGGAGTTCCACAAACCAATTACACGCTGGGTAAAGAAATATTTTCTTTTGTCTGTTTTAATCCTCCCTCCACTCAATTTGAGTGGATGTCCCCTAGTTCTAGTGTTGTGTGAGAGGGAAAAGAACTTCTCTCTATCCACTCTCTCCATCCCATGCATAATTTTATACGCCTCAATCATGTCCCCCCTCAACCGCCTTTTTTCTAGACTGAAGAGCCCCAAACGCTGTAGCCTTTCCTTATAAGGGAGATGCCCCAGCCCACTAATCATTTTGGTCGCTCTCTTCTTCACCTTTTCCAGTTCCACTACATCCTTTTTGAGATGCGGCGACCAGAACTGGACACAATACTCCAGATGCGGCCTTACCATCGATTTGTACAATGGCATAATAATATTGGCCGTTTTATTCTCAATCCCTTTTTTAATGATACCAAGCATGGAATTGGCATTCTTCATATCCGTTGCACACTGGGTCGACACTTTCATCGACCTGTCCACCAGCACCCCAAGATCTCTCTCCTGATCCATCACAGACAGCTCAGAACCCATGAGCGTGTATGTGAAGTTTTGATTTCTTGCCCCAATGTGCATCACATTACACTTATTTACATTGAAGCGCATCTGCCATTTTGCTGCCCATTCTCCCAGTTTGGAGAGATCCTTCTGGAGCTCTTCACAAACCCTGCTGGTCTTCACCACCCAGAAAGGTTTAGTGTCGTCCGCAAACTTGGCCACCTCGCTGCTTATCCCCAACTCCAGGTCATTTATGAACAAGTTGAAAAGCACCGGTCCCAAGACCGATCCTTGGGGCACACCGCTTTTCACCTATCACCATTGTGAAATTTGCCCATTGACACCCACTCTCTGTTTCCTAGTTTTCAACCATTTCCTGACATTGAAGACAGATGCAAAGAACTCATTTAATTTCTCTGCAACCTCCAAGTCCCCTTTTATCACCCCTTTCCCTCCCTCACTGTCCAGTGGGCCAACCGCTTCTCTGGCAGGTTTCCTGCTTCTAACATATTTGAAAAAGCTGTTATTATTCCCCTTAATGTTTCTGGCCATATGCTCCTCAAAGTCTTTCTTGGCCTCCCGTATCATCTTTTTACATTTCTTTTGCCACAGTTTGTGCTCCTGTTTATTTTCCTCATTAGGGCAAGACTTCCATTTACGGAAGGAAGCTTCTTTGCCTTTTATAGCCTCTTTAACTGTGCTTGTTAGCCATGCCGGCACCCTCCTGGACTTAGTTGAGCCCTTCCTCCTTTGTGGGATACACTCCTTCTGGGCCTCTATTACTGTTGTTTTAAACAGTCTCCATGCACTCTGGACTCTTTTTACCTTCCCTTTCAGCTTCTTTCTAACTAGTCTCCTTATATTAGGGAAATTCGCCCTTCGGAAGTCAAGGGTTTTCGTGTCAGATTTGCTTGGCACTCTCCCCCGACATGCATGGCGAAACAGATTGCAGCATGGTCACTGTTCCCCAATGGCTCTGTAACATTTACCTCCCTGACCAGGTCCTGAGTACCACACATTATCAAGTCCAGAGTCGCCTGTCCTCTGGTTGGCTCTGTGAGTAGCTGCTCTAAGGCACAGTCATTTAGCATATCCAAAAATCCAGTCTCTCTTTCATGACCAGAGCTTGAATTGACCCAGTCGATATGAGGATAATTGAAATCCCCCATGATCACAACCCTGTCTCTCACTGACATCTCTCTGATTTGTTTCCTCATCTCGAGGTCCCCTTAAGGTTTTTGATCTGGGGTATGATAACATACCCCCACTATTACATTGCTCCTTGAGCCTGGTAATTTAACCCACAGTGATTCTATGGTAGAGTTGGACCCCCCTTCAATCTCTACTCTGCTAGATTCTACCCTTTCTTTGACATAGATGGAGACTCCACTTCCAACACGTCCCTCTCTGTCGTTCCTATAGAGTTTGTAGCCTGGGATTGCGGTATCCCACTGGTTCTCCGCATTCCACCAGGTTTCCGTTATGCCCACTATGTCAATGTTTTCCCTCGCCACCAAACATTCCAGTTCTCCCATCTTCGCTCACATAAGAACATAAGAGACTGCTGTTCCTGAACCTTTGCACCCTCATTCCCTAGAGATGAGGAGTCCCGAACCAGATGCCCCTCGGCTCCTGTCGGATTGGGCTCTGAGTCACCCTTTGTTCATATAAAATGTTCATATAAAATATTAACAATGCCATAGAGAGTAGCATAGAGAACCAAGTTCTATTATTCCTTTCCACAAGCTACTGTATGCATGGTTCTGGTATTACTTTTTCACAGACTGTGCCAATGCTTATTCATATTAGAGGGTTCCTATAACTTAATTTTCCTACTTATATAATAAGTGAGAAGCAACACACATTACATGGGACGCTTGAAGCTTTTCATTCACATTTATTTTTTGATGGTACATATCTACTTGAAAACTGAAGGATGATATTGTTGTGATGGATATTTGACAGCTGCTGTGCCTTTCACAAGCATATTGAAAGGCTTCCTTCACTATTCTCTTTCACCATTTTTCAAACATAGCACATGCAGAAGCCAGAGAGATGAAGAAGGTCACAGAAAAGGGAAGGCTGAAGATGACAGTAAATGGTTGTGGTATGGAGGAGGATAAAAAAGGTGCCTACTGAAAACTGTTTATGAGGAGTTTCATACATAAGCACACTTTGAACCATCCAATAATATACCAATTATAGGCAGCATTGTATAAAACACAAAGTAATTTTATACATGAGTGCAGCCAATCTAATCTAATATTTTAAGTGAGAAAATTATTTTAATGAAATGTCATTTTAAAAATCATAATGAGTGAATGTATGTGTCTATGATTAGAGGAGCTACTCTTCATTAGAATTACAAAGTTTGATAAGATGAATTTTAAAAGTTTCCTTAATAAAAATTCTACATAGAAGAATAAAGGAGGTAACCTTTACCAGAGATTGCCAAGTTCTACTATAGCAACAACTACACAGTTAATACAGTGTGTCATAATATAGCCAAAGGAACTTCTACCTCTCATAAAGCATCCTGCATGCTAAGAAATATCAATTGGAGAAGCAGACCTTTGATGCTTAGGGACTGTGTTGGCTTGGATGCAGCCGAAAAGAGTTACGGCACAATCCTGTGTAAGTTTCTGCTAGTGGAGCGATGGCTCTGCCAGCGCTGGGTGTTGTAAACGTGCCGTAAGGCACGTTTTTGGCACCTGGTGAATGAACAGCACCGGCGGAGAGGCTGGCGCTGCTCACTCTGCCCGGGGTCACAGTCACCGCTGAAGGATGCAGGCAGGTCCTGCGTCAGTTGGAGCAGGGGTGTGGGGAGGGTGGACCGGGGTTATAAAGGGAGGGGGCGATTGGCCAGCCAGGCCAGGGATGGGGGAGGGATCATCGGTGACGTGCTCCACCAAATCCTATCCCCCGTCCCAGGCCTGGCCAGCCTTACACTGATTCCTCGGATTTGCACTGGCCATTTTGCCGGTATACATCTGCGGAGGCCCATTGGGCCTGCTGGGGCTCTACACAGGGAAAAGGCACTCCAGCTCTGCAGTGTGGGCCCAATAGGATGAGGTAGCCACCTTAGGTGCGCTGCTGCTGCATTCTAGACAGGATTGTGCTGTAAAACAACTTGAGAACAGTTAACCACTAATGAAGTTTTCCATGCATAATCAATCCATCAAGGTACAACACAATCTGGTTACTAGTATTTAGAAACAATCCAGTTGCTTATCTGGGGAAAGACTCCATAATTATTATAGACCTTGCAAATGTTTTTACTCTCTTCTTCTTTTGCTTGACAGACTGTTTCTTGCGGTAGCTTTCATGGCCCGCCAATAGACAACAATGTTTCAGAAAAACGGGATTCGATGCCATGTAGAATAAACTTGAAATATTTAATGATTCCAAACCGCAGCGGGTTTCCCAATCAGGCAGCCGCACACGGAATAAAATAACACCAAAAATCCAAGGGAAAAGCAGCCCAATGTTTCGTTCTAGTATCTTAGAACATCGTCCAAGGGAAACAATCACAAGAGATTGTAGGTGGAAAATTTTGGGCTGCTTTTCCCTTGGATTTTTGGTGTTATTTTATTCCGTGTACGGCTGCCTGATTGGGAAACCCGCTGCGGTTTGGAATCATTAAATATTTCAAGTTTATTCTACATGGCATCGAATCCCGTTTTTCTGCTTGACAGACTCCTGATTTCTCAAAAGGCAAATATCTAAATTGGTGACTTCTGCATATCTGTGCTAATCTCTTCTACTAGTAGGTTTATTTATTTATTTTACAGTGTATGGTTGCGAGAGCTGGACCATAAGGAAGGCTGAGCGCCGAAGAATAGATGCTTTTGAACTGTGGTGCTGGAGAAGACTCCTGAGAGTCCCTTGGACTGCTAGGAGATCAAATCAGTCAATCCTAAATGAAGTCAACCCTGACTGTTCCCTGGAAGGACAGGTACTAAGGCTGAAACTCAAATATTTTGGCCACCTAATGCGAAGAGAGGACTCTCTGGAGAAGACTCTGATGCTGGGAAAGACTGAAGGCAAAAGGAGAAGGGGAAGGCCAAGGATGAGATGGTTAGACAGCATCACCGATGCAACGAACATGAAAATGAGCGAACTCAGGAAGATAGTGGAGGATAGGAAGGCCTGGCGGGATATGGTTCATGGGATCACGAAGGATCGGACACGACTTAACGACTGAACAACAACATTTTTATCCCGCCTTTCTCCCTGAAGGGACCCAAGGCGGCTTACAACAGAAAAAAATACAGTATAAAAATAATCACATTTTAAAAGAGTAAAAACAATTAATGACACTAATAAAAACAATATCTAAAAATCTATTAAAAATATCATGGCGACAGTCACAACAGGAGCATAAAAACAGCAGCACCCCCACCTGTACCAGTGAGATGTTAAAAAAGGCAAGGGCTCAAAAGGCTTCTTGGAACAAGAAGGTTTTTAGGCCTCGCCGGAAAGTGTCCAAGGAGGGAGCAGTTCGTAAATCAAAAGGGGGGGAATTCCATAAGGTTGGTGCCACTACTGAGAAGGCCCTGTTTCTGGCCGCCGCCCCTCGCACCTCCCTGGGCGACGGCACCCGCAAAAGGGCCTTCTCTGATGACCTAAGGAGACGAGCCGGACTATATAGAAGTAGGCGGTCTCTCAAATATCCTGGCCCCAAGCTGTATAGGGGTTTAAAGGTCAAAACCAGCACTTTGAATTGGGCCCGGAAACGAATCAGCAGCCAGTGCAGCCGTCGGAGGAGCGGCCCGACGGAGTCAAACCGCCTATCACCAGTGACCACACGGGCCGCCGCATTCTGCACTAATTGCAGTTTCCGAACCGTCTTCAAAGGCAGCCCACGTAGAGCGCGTTACAATAATCTAGTCGCGATGTCACCGTGGCATGGATCACCGTGGTCAGGTCTGCACGATCCAAGTATAGTCGCAGCTGGCGCACCAGCCGAAGCTGGGCAAAGGCCCCCCTGGCCACAGCCGCCACCTGGGAATCCAGGAGCAGCTGCGGATCCAGGTGGACCCCCAAGCTGCGGACCTGCTCCTTCAGAGGGAGTGCAACCCCATTCAGAGCAGGGCGATACTCTAGTACCTGCATTGTGGATTTTCGGACCAGGAGAACCTCTGTCTTGTCCGGGTTTAGTTTCAGCTTATTAGCCCTCATCCAGGTCCCAACCACCTCCAGGCAGCGCTCCAGAACTTCAACAGCCACCCTGGAGTCAGGTGGAAAGGAGAGGTGGAGCTGGGTGTCATCAGCATATTGAGAGCACCCAACTCCAAATCCCCGGATAACCTCTCCCAGCGGTTTCATGTAGATGTTAAATACCATGGGGGACAAGATGGAACCCTGTGGCACCCCACACCTCAAGGGTCAGGATGCCGAACAGGCGTCCCCCAGCACCTCCTCCTCCCCGTCCCTGCAACCGTGGCTGCTGCACCACCTGGAAACCTGGGGGACAAAGCTGGGAGAGGCCTACCCCTCCCGCTTCATCCAGCCAGATTTCCGTGATACATACCAGGTCCGTGATACATACCAGGTTTATACTATTCAAATGCATTTCAAAAAAAAAAAAATCTTCAATGTAACACCAACAGGAATCTATATATCATGACTTGTTGTTCAGCTTGGTCTGACAATAGTTCCATAGGCCTTTGAAGGATGCATTGGAATAGATCTATAATCTTGGGAGAGACCCTCATTTTTCTGACTATTAGAAACTGATAACATTATGAAAGTACTAGTACATACCTGCTAGAAATATTCTAATAACTATAATGAATGCTCTTATTCTCCTAAACCCAAGTGTTCTGGATATATTAAAATGTTGAAAAAATTTCAAGAATCTGAAAATGCATCTAACAAGATAAGAAGCTAAAACTGATTCTCTAAAATGCAAGAAAAATAAGACAGAAAAGAGTGCATCTGATAATGCAAGAATATCTCTTGTTTCCCTCAGGCTCCATCACCACCTAAGGATTCAGCTGCCCTCGCATTTGGCTCGGAGCGCTCCAAGTCAAACGCAAAGGCAGCTGAATCCTCCCACCACCAGGCGCCGTCCCTTCTCATGACTGTGAGGAGCAGGGGTGGCACAAGGAGGCAGGCAGTAGGCAATCGGTTGCCCTTGCGTTCAGCTTGCCCTGCGAGCCAAACACAGGGGCAGGTGAAGGCGCCTGTCTCCATGCGCCGCTTGTTCTTCTCATGATTGTGAGGAGCAGGGGCGGTGTTGATGAGTGGTGCGCAGGAGACTTCCTGTACTTGATCACTCGTTGCCTGCGTAGCAAAAAACAGTCCAAGATCCAACTAAGGCTGTTTTCTCCAGTAACAACAGCTTGTCACAGGAACCAAATGAACACACCAACACAAAACAGGATTTCCTTCACCATCCAAATTATATTGTGTAGAGGTATATACAATGACATACAGCCAAAGTTGTCAGAATGCAGAGATACTCAATATAGTTTATCAGCAGACTCTATTTTCCTTATGTTCTCCCTTCCTCTCTCCCTCTCTCTCTCTCTCTCTCTGGTGAGGCTGTATGCCTGCTTTTATACATGACGTATCCTTTCTACACCAATCAGAGAGAGGTACACACTCTTAGGTACTCTTAGGTACACACCCAAGCTCAGCTGTATAAGTTTGGGTGATTAGAAACAACACGCAAGTTTGTGCTGAAGAGAAAGAGCAGTGACTCAGCACTTTTTATCTTATTCAACAAGACCTGAGGATTTCTAGTCCTTCAGACCTCAACAGGCAGCGCACGGAGACAGCAGGCAATTGGCTGCTTGCCCTGAGAGCCGAACACGAGGCCAGTTGAAGGTGCCCATCTCTACATGCCATTCCTTTTCCTCATGATTATGAAGAGTAGGGGCGGCGCACAGAGCAGCAGGCAATCAGCTGCCCTTGCGTTCAGCTTGCCCTGTGAGCCAAACATGGGGGCATCTGAAAGCGCCTGTCTCCATGCGCCGCTCCTTCTTCTCATGATTGTGAGGAGCAGGGGTGGCGCATGGAGGCAGCAGGCAATTAGCTGCCCTTGCGTTCGGCTCGCAGTGCGAGCCAAATGCGAGGGCAGCTGAAGGTGCCCAAACTCATAAGTCACATGATGTCATGATGTTACGTGACATCACTATGTCATTGCTGGGGGAGCCGCATGCTGCCTTGCCCCAGGAGGCACGTGTTAGGTGCATTATGCCTCTGCTAAGAACCTGTTCACAGAAGATGTTCCATTTGCAGCATTGCACAACAAATTTCTCTGATCCTCCTTTTCTCCTGCAACCGCCTTTATCTCCAATAATCTGATCCTAAGCGTTCGTCAACCCTCAGGAGCAATGGGGGGGGGACACGGTGCTACAAAGGGAAAGCAGGATCAGCAAAAATTCCTCCTTATGGAGGAAATTCTTAGGACACAATGCACTATATATTTTGATCAGTCACATGAGTCCTACAGATTAATGAATTTGGTATTAAGGAGAATCAACAAAAACGGATTACCTCTCTATTCTAGTTCAAGAAAACATAAAACTTATTTGGTCAGTCTTTTTGAAATATGTCCCTTTTCTTCTCAGAGCTCTAGTTTTCAGAAAAATCAGTTGTTGAAGTGATTGTGCCACAACGTCTTGTGCCAAATATATTATTGACCTCACAATCATTGATTTTTCACTTGGACCTCTTTCTCAGAACACAGAACCAATGAAATAGAGATCTGAAATGTGATAAGCGCAACTCAAGTCTGTTGGTTATTCAGATTACTAACATCCATGAAGGAAATATCTGGTATATGCTGGTGCTTCTATACCTTAAGCACTATTCATTTTTAAACATGATTTAAACATTAGCTGAATCTCTGTATCAGCTCATCTGCCATCCATTACAGCACTCTGATTCCAGTGGTAGACAGCCAGTTGCTAGTGGGTGCTTCCAAGCAGTGCATGAAGGCCATGGCCCCTATTCGTCTCGAGCATCAAGTATTTAGAAGTACACTGCCACTGTACATCAATTAAAGCAACGATTGTCAGACTTTGTCACAGTGATTCACCTAAGTCAAGAATAAGCCTGAATAGGCCTTCTCATACAAAAAATCATCATCATCATCATCATCATCATCATCATCATCATCATCGGATCTGCTAGTGGTGTTTACTTTTGGCCCTGGTCAGAGGCAGACATGAAGGAAAAAATGAAGCATCTGAGCTAAAAAGGCTCAAATGTGTCTTAAGGATACAAAAGCTAAACCAGGAAGTATAAAACCTGCAAAGAATATTGAGTGATCCCATTTGTATCCATCACTGTCAATCAACCCAAGAAAAGAGGCTAACAAAGATTATATTTGAAGATCCCATTTTGAACTGGCTAGGAGGGCAACAGTTAACAACAAGTCTCTGGTCTAATTAAAGAACAAAACAAATAAATCTGGTTGTGTGTGCGCGCGCACAGATGTACATCCTCTCCTAGCAAGTTCTCACATGGATAACGATCCTGTGTTTTGAAAATAATGGCACATGTGTTTAAGTTGGAGATGTTGCATGTATTCTCTGGGAAAAGCCTGACACTTTATTATTTATTTATTTATTTAAAAAAATTATATCCCGCCTTATCCTATGCCGAGGCAAATGCCCAAGGCGGCTTACAACAAAAATTTAAAAACATAGTTTAAACTACAGAAATAAGTTTAAAACAATACATACTTAATTTAAAAACAATAACATCCACTGGGGGGGGGGCAACAGTTACTTACTTATTACTTATTAAAAGTGCAGGAAAGCAGCAGTAGAATGTCTTGCTCTAAGAGCTTATTTGAATTTGGTCTTAGAGCAATATGATAGCCAAATTTGGCTAGCAGGCATATCAAACAAGTCACATTAAGCATGATGAGTACAGAAGCTCATAGGGCTGGATAATACGAGTTCCAGTGCTGTAGTAGCTAGTACGCTCACATAAGTGTTTGAACCTGGCCACAAATCTCAGGACTAGTACAGGGCAGATATGCTGGTGCTCTCCCGAAGCACAGCACAGCAGCAGTTTCATGTGTGGTGTTTTATAGGCTCTCTTGAGCTGGAGAAATGCCACAACTCTATTTTTGGTGAAAAGGACTTTTAGAGCTTTAGCATCACTTGGCAGCTGAAGAATGCTACTTTCGCTGCAGAGATGAAAGCCACTATTTGTACCATCTCTTGACACTGGAGCAAAATGTGTTCCCTCTTATTTCAACTGGTTTTTTTGCTCCTATTGATTTCATGAGGAAAAAGTAAATTCAGCCAGTCCCACTGGTAAGCACTCAGCTAGCATTTGTAACAACTGGCATGATCTACCCTCTCCAGCATGCACAGAATCTACCCACCTGTATAGGGGATCCCCATTGATATTCTATTGAGTCCTCTTGTTCTCCATGCTTGATGTCAGTTGGGCACGCTGCCACTGTGCTGGTAGCACCACATGAAGTCATTCCAGATAATAATGTAAGGTGCTCCAACTCCGCTCCAGACCTTTGGCACACAACTTACTTTCCCAAAGAATATAAGTACAGAGTAGGTTGGTGGATAATGAGACATATTGGCCCCTCATTTATCAGGAATGGCGGTGTGCCAAGTACTGGAGCAGGAAAGCTAGCTGGGTGGGGAGAGCTTTTAACAGCGCTATAGAAACCTCTGCAGGCAGAAAGGCTCTGTATGCATAGGTAGGGATAGACTGTTATGTTTTCTTTATAGCAATTATATCCTGATGCTGTTTGAACAACAAATCATGTACAATACATCCGTTAGTACAAATTTGTGCAGGTACTTGTGGCATCTAATGCAACTTTTAGTCCTTTCTTAATGGAGCAGACACCTACACCTTCAGTTGTGTTCCATGGGAACGTTTACCAGGCAAACCTGATTTATGATTCTGTATTCCTGGAAATTTCCCATTTTGGAAAAAGTGGTTTCAATGTTTATAGACATCCCATTATTTAAAAGTGTTATCCTCAAAGCAATTCATACGTGAAAAGGCACTATTAATCTGAATGAATTGTCAATTTCTGTATTGTCTTTTTATCTCCAGAGTTACTCATGAAACACATACTCATGAAAGCTGGTGTAGCGTAAATGGCTAAAAGACTGAGCTGCAAATCAGGACTTTTCAGGTTTGAAACTTGCATCTACCATGAATTCTTACTAGGCAGCCTTAGGTAAGCCACTTCTTCATGAATTCAGAGGCAATATGGGGATAATAAGTCTTACTCGCCTTACAGGGTTGCTTTAAGGACTATATCACATCAATTCATGTGAAACATTTTGCACACTCAAAAGCTGCTATACACATGTTAAGCATTATTAGAAAATTAACAAGTTTCTGGGTAAACAAATTTTTAAAAGTACTACTGCACTTTGGGTTTGGGTGTATTCATTACACAGTTTCATAACAAACAAATTATTAAAGGTATTTCCTATTAAAACTATGGAACTACAGAATAATTACTCGGTTGGTCTTTACACTAATTGCTTCAAACTGTTGTGGTGGTATTAAACCATGCTAAACATGGCTGCAGGGTGAGCATGCAGAATCAATCCCACAAACGTATTTTCCTCACTTGTGCACAGTGCAAAACAGAATAAAGTAAAATAAATTTAAATAAAAGAGTGATGAGTGAGACTTTTGACTGTGACAGAACACGTGCAAAATATACCTCAGAAACACTATAGGTGGATGAGCACGAAGGGAGCCGAGCCTGGTTGTGCAGTGGGGAAAAGAAAACATTGTTAAAGAAATGGTGGCACAGTAAGGGTCTAAGAAGGTTTTCTATTTAGGTGGTTCTAGCACTGACACATGAGTGGGGGGATCAGTCCCTAAGACCAGATGCTTCCATACACAAATATTTTATAGATTAGACCATTTAAGGTAGAAGCTTTACATACAAGTATTTTAAGACTGCAATTACATATAAATAAATAATTCTAAATGAAGACTGAGTTACAAAAAAAGAGGTAGAGATTTTTATGGGTTTAAAAGATCATGTAAAATTTTTTATAATATCAAACAAGTAAGAGGAATTCCAGTTTAAAATATATAAAAACACAGAAAAACCACATAAAATGTCAATATCAGTCCCAACGTTTCATCCACTCTCTGGACATTCTCAAGGGAAACACAGGTATGCTGTGCAGAATGAAATTGGCTGCTGCCATTGGCAGCAGCCAATTTCATTCTGCACAGCATACCTGTGTTTCCCTTGAGAATGTCCAGAGAGTGGATGAAACGTTGGGACTGATATTGACATTTTATGTGGTTTTTCTGTGTTTTTATATATTTTAAACTGGAATTCCTCTTACTTGTTTGATATTATAAAAATTTTTACATGATCTTTTAAACCCATAAAAATCTCTACCTCTTTTTTTGCAATATGTCTGATCATGAGAATATCCATGGTACATTAAGATTGAGTTAACCCTTCAAAAGAGGTAACAGTATAACAAGTACGAACACATCAAAATGTAGGATATGGGTTTTCAGAACTCAATACTGAATTTCATAGAGCTTATCTCTACCTCTGCAAAAATACAGAAGAGTGAAAATATTTTGAGTTTCCTTTCTGTAGCATGCTATTAGGCAAATGATTATTCTGATGTTTTCAGAGAGCCATGATATTTGGTTTTTATAGAAATCTATGTATATAAACAAATGTGAGGTTGAAGGACATTTTTAGTTTATATAGGAAAAACTCTCACTGTTACTCTAGTCTAACAGCCTAATCCTATCCCCACCATTGTATGAGATGCAGCTGCGCTGACGGAGCACACACTCCATCCAGTAGCTGGGTGGGTGGGGGGGGACGACCAGAAGGCAAACCAGAGGTAAATAAAAAAATGTTTTTACATACCTCTGGGTAGGCCTTCTGAATGCTTATGGGTTTCCTCGGACCCAAGCTGGGCAAAGCGGCACTTTTTCAAGTGGTGCTCCTTTTATATTTAGCAGGAAGAGAGTAACTGTCCCTCTTCACCCCAGCACAATGTCTTTCCTACTGACTGTTTGCTGGTGTTCTTCTGCATCTTTTTAGATTGCGAGTTCTTTTGGGACAGGGAGCCATTTAATTACTTAATTTACAGCACAATCCTGTGTAACCTTGCACCGGTGTAACAGTAGATGCACCGGTGTAAGTGCACTTACACCGGTGCATCTACTGTTACAACGGAGCAAGGTTACACAGGGTTGCGCTGTTTGTCTGAAAACCTCTTTGTGAACTTTTTGTTGAAAAGCAGTATATAACAAACAACAACAACAATGTAGCCGGCATAAGTCTGAGGATAGAAAGGAGTCCAGGGAGGGTTGGAAAATGGGGGATAAGGTGTGGCGTGCACTTTGGCTGCCGAGATCCACCCTCTCCAGCCCACTCCCCTCCCTGTCCCAAACCTCCTCCTCATCACCCATGAACTGCCGCCTCTGCCAAATTACCTGGGTTGGAGGGGGCCAGGTTTCTCAGTGGCAGATGAGTGGAGCTGCCGACTGGTTCTGTTGGTGGCTACAAATCACCCGGCAGCAGTGCACCATTTGTGGTGCCACCACTGCATTTACGGTGGCAGAAGGCAACTTCTGCTGTCATAACCAGCCCATAGAATTGGGTTGTAGATTCTACAGCATGAATACAAACATCTTTGAGCAAAAGTAAGTCCCACTGAATTAAATTGAATGTATTTCCTGGTAAATACACTTAGGATCACAGCAATAATCTCTTCCTAAATTATTCCATGAACCCTCTTGCCTCTTTCTACTAGACTCCACAAGTGTAGACAGATGGCCAAACTACACATTACATGTAACGTGTTTTGGCCACTTCCTTTTTGGAAGTTTTTCTTACCGTAGCGTGCAGGGCACATCAAAACTAAAGTGGGGAGGTCAGGATACTTTAATACTTTGCCCACACAGTGGTTCTAATTGGAAACATCCCCCACCCCCACCCCCAGGCACTACTTCTGGAAGGAAACATGTTTCCAGTTACCACTCTACTGCAGTTTTACTACACCGAGAATGCTGTTTTAATATAAATTACCCCAAAAGAAGTGGCCAAAATGCATGATACACATAACATGGTAGAAAGCATGCTAAACTCAATGATGCTGGTGTGGTCACTGAGCACATGAGCCAGGAGCATGCCATCTGATGTCCATATGTTGGGTTATATTATAATAGGGCTATAGTGGGCTGACTTCAGTCTTGAGTGTGGTTATCTTTTTCTACTATAAACCTCATTGTTCACCAATGTGCTTTACATTTCCAATGCAAAATGAATACTGGGGATCTCTTTAACAGTTAAAGAACAATTAATTTGTGTAACATGATTCAGTGTGCACTTTTTCTTAAGAATACAACCTTGCTAGTACCATCTTGCTAGATTAGACTAATAGCCCAATCCTATGCTCAGAGGTGTTTCTATGGTAGAGACGGTACTGTAAGTTGCGCCCTGTCCTAGTCCCCGTTTACAACCCGGAACAAGGAGGCCCCGCCCCCTCGCCTTCGGAGCCATTCCATGCGGCGAAGGTGACGGTCAGGGAGTCTCCTGCCCATCACCTTCGCCGCGCGGAATGGCTCTGACGGCGAGGGGGCGGGGCCTCCTCATTCCGGGTTGTAAACAGGAACTAGGATGGGGCGCAACTTACAGTACCGCCCCTACTGTAGAAATGCCTATGCCTATGCTGGCCTCCACCAACAGTACTGGGGCTCTGCGCTGTTGCAAATGTGCCGTAAAGCATGTTGCGATGGCATGGAGGCCAGTCACGCCGGCATGGAGGCCAGAGCTGGCAGGCCTCCACCAGCGAAGGAGATGTGCCCACCGAAGGCAGGTGAGCACTGCGCTGACTGGTGGGAAAGCAGGGGGAAGTGGAGAGGTGGCGTTTTGGGGCAGGGAGAAAGGTGGAGGGCTCGGCGGAGGAAGCCTCCACTGAATCCTTTTCCTTGAAAGCCTGACACGGGGCTGCTTGGAGCTGCACTGGCCATTTAGCTAGTGTGCCTCTGAGTAGCCCCATAGGGGCTGCTGGGGCTCGACACAGGGATGGGGACAATCGTCCCCTTCCCTCAAGGAGACCTCCAGCCCCGCACTGGATACAGTAGAGCATGCCCCAGAGGTGCTGTATCTGAGCGTGGGACTCTGGATAGGATTGGGCTGTCAGGTTCATTAGCAATTTTCGAAAGAATCCTAGCAAACAGCATTTACTACATGGTCCACTAGAAAGTTTGAGGTTATGATAGGTGGTACATAATTGGAATGCTTTCGTTGTCCTAATGCAGAGAAACCCAATCCATGTAACTGTCAACCCTCAAAAATGAAGAGAAGGGAAAGATTACATTGACCATAGCTAGATGCATTGCTCTATATAAGTAAAAAGGTAAAGGTATCCCCTGACAATTAAGTCCAGTCGTGTCCGACTCTAGGGTGTGGTGCTCATCTCCATTTCAAAGCTGAAGAGCCAGCGTTGTCCGAAGACGCCTCCGTGGTCATGTGGCCGGCATGACTCTCCTTGCTGCAGCGCGTAGCATGCAGCTGGAACGCGGAGCGCTGTTTACCTTCCCGCAAGTGGTACCTATTTATCTACTCGCATTGACATGCTTTGGAACTGCTAGGTTGGCAGGAAAATCGGTTTTAATTAAGTATATAAGTACATATAAGTCTATATAAGTACATAGGCCTTAATCCAATAGTCAGTGTGTGACCATCAGGTTTGTTTGGGAGGGTCTGGAAGAGGGGCAGTTCTGCGACCTCACTGTGTGGCGCCTACATTTGGAGGGTCATGAGGTAGAATTTTATATACCTTAGTTCACTTAATTTTAACATCAAGAGCTGGAATGTTTTCCCTTATCAGCATAGTCCTATGCATTTCTACTCAGAACTAAATCCACTTAGTTAAAACCAATTTTCTCCCAGTCCACAGGTGTACGCATTTAACTCCTGTTGCATATATACACCCTTGGGTAAAATGCCTTAATGGGAACTGCACTCAAAGTAAGAGTGTACAGGTGGGCCCCCACATCCACTGATTCGCTATCCACGGTTTCAGTTATCCACGGATCGTGCCCCCCCCCCCCGGTTTTTACTTTTTTCTCCAGTAAGCTTCGTTTCTTCCTTAAAGAAACAGGAGAAGCAGCCTCTGGCTGCTTATTTCAGGCAAGTAGAATGAGACTAAGTCCTAGAGAGGCTCTGCAAGGTTAACAGAAACCTTGCAGAGTCTCTTTAGGACTTAGTCTCGTTCTACTTGCCTGCAATGGAGGCTGCTTCTCTGTTTTAAGGAAGAAACAAAGCTTGCTGAAAGAAAAACAAGAGCTGGGGGGGGGCAAGCATGCCTGCCTGCAGGGGAGGCAGGGTGGGGGGCCCTCAGGAAACCATAGAGGGGGTGTTCGCTCTTATCCACGGTTTCATGTATCCACGGAGGGGCCTGGAACATATCCCCAGCGGATATGGGGGGCCACCTGTATAGGATTGCAGACTTGCAGTCCAGGATTGCGGGTGCTCAGGGCAGTTTACACATCAGTTAAAAACAAAACAACTAAAAACATTGGGATATAAATAAGCAAGACAATAAAACCAGCAAGGTCAAGCCAACATTACTTAAAAGTGAAACTGAATAAAGACTTTTTAAATAAAGTCTTCTTTTGGGCAGCCAGCAGTGAGGAGGCAGTCCTGAATTCCCAAGGGAAGGGGTTGATGCCTGCAGTAGGGCCACCTATCATAACCACAAAGGATATGGAGATTCATGTAGAGAGAGGCAACTTCTCAAGCACTCTGGTCTATACTGTACTGTAGGTGAAGGCAATTGGAAAGAACTGAACCCAGTTGTCCTCAGAAATCAAAGTAAACAGCAGCACAAAACTATCATTTTCAAGCTGTATGTATGTCAGGCTTTCACATAGTCAGTTTATGCCTGGCTGGCAGAAGGTGCTTAGGATAACACATGGCACGATCTTGAGTATCAGAAATTAGGAGTAATGCCAAATAAAAATTTTGTTTTATTAGTTCCTTTACTAACATCTTTGATCACTACAATTCGTAATTACTGGTACTTTCCTACTAGGCATTCATACCGCAGAATAACGATGTAGTGAACAAAAGAAGTACTGTATGGCTTGTCACCCATTTTCCCAGAAATAGACATGAATCATAGTTCCATTCTTATGGCACAATCCTATCCGTGGTGAGCGCCGGTGCTGGACCTCCACGCCGGTGCAGTGTTGCAAACGTGCCGTAAGGGACTCTGGAGTAGGCAGCGCCAAGTGACAGAAGAACCTGCACTGTGGAGTGGGTAAGTACTCCTTCGAGTGGCGAAGGGCCTGGGGGAGGGCGGAAGAAGGGTGAGGGGTAGGCAGATTGGACCTGGGAGGGGGGAGTGATCGACATCACCATGGCATGCCATATCCTATCCCCCCTCCTAGGCCCTTGCAGCTGACATGGGGCTGCTTGATTCTCCACCAGCTAAACAGCTGATGGAGAACTGAGTAGCCCCATAGTAGCGGCTGGAGGTTTACCCAGGGGTAAGTGAGCAAATGCCCGCTTACTCTGAGTAGAACTCCAGCCTGTCCCTTCCTCAGATAAGATTCAGCACATGGGCTACATGGCCTATGCTGAATCGCCTACGCTGGAGGAGAATAGGTTCTGGCTGCCCATCTCTCTCTCATATACTGTACATGTGAAAACCTACTTATTTTATCTGATGTATGGCATTAGTTTTATTCTGTTCTCATAGTGTTGCTCTATTTCTGCTATTTTTATTGATAGTTTCTTATTTATGTTCCTTTTTAATTTGCTATGATCAATTTGATTATTTAAATTGTTTATTATAAACCACCTTTGGGCAGCTCCTGTTTGGTTTGGGAAAGGTGGGATAAACACATACACACACACACACACACACACACACACACACACACACACACACACACACACACACACACACACACACACACACACAAGGGGGGAGAGGGTGTCACATAGTGGCTAAGAGAATGAATTTTAAACTTGGAAGCTGCCCAGTTCAAATCTCATCTTAGCCACAAATTAGTTACCTTAGGCAAGCAACTATCTTGCATCCTCAAACGCACCAATTGCATCTACAACATTCTGGCCTACTTTTACAGTGTCTGTTCTACTTGATGTCCCCAAGGCATAAACATTGCTGAAGTTACATGGGTCTGGGTCAGGACATTGCCTGGATGGAAAATCACCTGGGAACCCTTTGTAGGATGTCTTCAGTTCCATCATGCAGAAAAGATGGTTATAAACGAATAAATTAATTGACATAGCCAGTTCCTAGATTTCATCACTCTAGCGCAGTGGTCCCTAAACTGGGAGGCGCGGCTCCCAGGGGGCCGTGGAAACCAATCAGGGGAGTCATGGAGTGCCACAGAATCCTCTTGGAACACAGTGCAATGCCAATTGGCAGGCATCTACATCATGGAATGGGGAGCCGCGGACAATGGTCGCCAATGGTTAAGGAAGCCGCAGGTCAAAAAGTTTGTTTTGGGAAACACTAAGAACATAAGAAGAGCCCTGCTGGATCAGGCCAAAGGCCCATCTAGTCCAGCTTCCTGTATCACACAGTGGCCCCACCAGATGCCTCAGGGAGCACAAGACAACAAGATACCTGTATCCTGCCGCCACTCCCTTGTACCTGGCACAAAGAAAACCTACTCCTACAACCAGGAGGTTGCTTATCCCCATCTATCACTGCTCTAGCAACAAAATGGAACTGGAGCAAGTCTGTCAACATAAAGGGGCAAGGCTATGTAAATAGAAGCTGCATTAGTTTGGACTGCATCAGTTCAAGGTAGCTTCCACTGATGAGACAAACGGGTAGGCACAATCCTGTCTAGAATGCAGTGACGGTGCACGTAAGGCGGCCACTGCATCCTAGGCAGGAATGGGCCCATGTCAGTGGAGCTGGGGCTCTACATGGGGGGAAAGGGACATTTGTCCCTTTCGCCTAGGTAGAGCCCCAGCAGGCCCAATGGGCCTCCTTGGATGTGCGCCAGCAAAATGGCCAGTGCAAATCCAAGGAGCCAGTGTAAGGCTCGCCAGGCCCAGGATGGGGAATAGAATTTGGTGGAGCGCCCCACCGACGATCCCTCCCCCATCCCTGGCCTGGCTGGCCAATCGCCCCCTCCCTTTCCACCCCGGTCTGCCCTCCCCACACACACCCAGCGCAGGACCTACATGTGTCTGCTAGTGGTGGCTGTGTCCCTGGGCAGAGTGCGTGACGCCGGCCTCTCCACTGGCGCTGCTTACTTGCCGACTCCGGCAGAGCCGCTGCTCTGCCAGTGGAATTATAGATAGAATTGTGCTGTAAGGCTGCAATCCTATACAAACTAAATGGGAGCAAGTCCCACTGAAATTAATGGGAGTTGCTTCTGAGTAGTCATACATGGAATTGTGCTGTAAATTGCCTTCAATCTGAGACAAAGTTGACGGTGCAAAATCTGCCCACTACTTCATATACTGGGGAAGCCACAGGAATGTTAAAGCTTCCACTCTTGTCTCCAACCTGCAATCCTTTACATAACTGCCATTTACTCTTGTGGAACAAAGTAAAACACTGCAAAAACCTGTCCACCACCTCTGCTGCTGGGGGTGCACACAGACAGGCACTCTGCAACCTAAGTTTTTCACATCTCACCCATACCACCACCACATCAATTTTTTCTAGTTAACTGTATTTTGTGGGTCATATTTAGTCAGGTTAGGTTCTGGAGGTCTGTACTTAAGTTGAAACATTATTTATTTATGCGATATAAACAAAATTGTGAACAACTTTCTGTAATTGTTGAAAAACAATATAGAAATATTTATTTTTATAAATAATCTATAAAATAGATAATAATTCACTCCCTAGTGAACGTACACTCTGCGGTAGCCTTGCTTTTTGTGCTGTGTAATGTACAATAAATGGTTCTTAGAACAGCTTAGATGGGGGGCCCTCCATTTGTCTTAGTTGCATTTTACAACTTTTACAAATTTTACAGTGCCCCCGGCTCTGCCCCCCCGTTGCAGCCGGCTCCGCTCCAAGGCCTTCTCCCGGCCTCAGAGGCTCCGAGGCCGGGAGAAGGCCTTGGAGCAACCTCCCCGGCCGACGCGTCACAACATTATTTATGTTTTTCGCGCATGCGCAGACCGTTCCTGAGGGAAAAGGCCTTGGAGCGGAGCCTCCGGAGGGCGACGCGTGCAGGGGAAGTGACGCGCACATCGCCCTCCGACAGTCCGCCCCGTGCGCTTCGCAACAGCGACGCGCCTGGCTATCCTTATGTTTGGATGTCCTTAAGCTGGAACATCGTTGAAATGGGGACTATCTGTAACACATTAGACGTCATCTATAGACAAACATATTGTGTGAATATCTGACATTTTATGGAATATTTGTTAGTATGAAAAGGTTTACATAACAGATTGATTCTTACTGTCACTGGAAATATGTACACAATTTCTTAACAAGCTGCAGTTTCTTAATCATGCTA
Source organism: Plestiodon gilberti rubricaudatus (assembly GCA_026170595.1). Taxonomy (NCBI): domain Eukaryota; kingdom Metazoa; phylum Chordata; class Lepidosauria; order Squamata; family Scincidae; genus Plestiodon; species Plestiodon gilberti. The sequence continues at coordinate 256,237,549 of JANXHW010000001.1, read as the reverse complement.
TTGACTTTATTGATGAGATGACTTTACAGCAGAATTTACATTTTCATTTGCAAAATAAATCTAGGAAGCTTTCTGAACAGCAACAGATGTTATGCTGCCAACCTAAGCCTGCAAACTAAAATGGTAATTTTTCATTGCATGCATAAAATATTCAAAACAGCTCTGCAGTCAGAGCTGTTAATACTAAGGAGATGATTTTCTGAATGTCAACGAGCATTAACTCTTTACTACTAAAAAAATACCTGTTACTACTAACTCTTAAAATTAATTATAATTTTATACGTTCATATGGAAAAACACATAGTACAATATGATGTACTGAAACATTTTAATACACACAATACAACACACATATAATAGAAGAACCACCAGAAATGAAAAGTGCCTTTGTTAGTGTAAAACAAGCAAGAGTGGAAGAACGTTTATGGAAGAGAAGTTTCCCACCATCCCCTATGGCAGCCTCCAATGCACACATACCCCAAAAGCTCCTTCTGAGGATCAGGCATGGGGTGGGGGGCATGTAGAAAGCTGGGAATTCTGCTCATGATTTCAGTGGATTTCCCACTTCCCCCGCAGTTCCTCATATCACATGCCATCCTCTTCCCAAAGGGCCCTGACCTGGAGTAGCTTTTGGAGGGGTTGCAGGGAGTTGCAGTGGGGTGGAATAGATGGAAAATCCCCTTCAGCAAGTTCATTCTGCTTGTGCTTGTTTGGAAATGAATTATAAAACATCTTAAGGTGCAGGAGCAGTTTACTGGAAATCAGTTAAGGTTCCAACACTTGTTTGGATACAGCTCTTATTTAAAAGGAAGAGTTTTACAAAATTAACAAATTTTGACAGTCAAAATTTCCTCTCAATTTTCAGTGAGCCTAGTACTTCATGCAACGAGTATGGTTTTTGAAACAATGCAAAGGTTTGAACTTAATTAGGCACAGAATTGTGCAATTAGTTTCCCATTTTCAGGGGGTGGAGCGGGTATCCTAGTCAACACCTTTTAAAAACAATACCCCTAAAATTCAATATAATTCTCCCACTGTAGTACACAGTTTATCTCTTTTTCCAAAATAAGGCTGGCATATATTTAAAAATAAAATCTTAAATCTCATCTACTAATGGTTCTTTTACTGATTTTGTTTATTTAATAAATGGTCATGTCATTGCTTGGTTATATAATCAGTTATACTGTTATATATGGTTAAGTAATTCCCTTTTCTTTTGGATACATGTTGCCTCATGTGCAAAACAGTTGCTAATTCTATAAGAAATCTAGTAGATGGAACCCAGTCAACATATGATATTATGTGACCCTTAAAACCCACTTAGGCCCAAAAGATAATAGAGTTGAACATTTAGACAAGAGTGTAAAAAAGTACTTAGAATCATTGGTGTCACTAGGGGATTGTGGAGGGTGCAGACTGACACCCTCAGGGATGTGTGACACCACTAGTGTCCAAAATTGTGGAAACCTTTTGGAAAATGTGTATTTTCCACCAGCTTTGTCACCCCCCGTGTGTCATCCGGGATGGATCACCCCCACCCCTGCCGACACCTCCCTGCGCCCCCCCGAGGACTGGCAAGACCCCCGAATAGGGCTAAAAATCTACTTTTTGTCCCCAGCAGCAGCGGCGCGATCCTGGCAGTGCCTCCGCCGCGGAGCTCACTCCCCTTAAGGGGAAACACACTGTATTCCTCGGGACCTTGGGGTCATGACCCCAAGCATGAACCCTTCTAGGTGATCTCTGAGCTCCTCCAGCTTTCGATGGAGCTACATATAAACATCAGAAAATGAACTGAAAAAGCATCCTGGTATTTTTTTTCATGTTCTTGTTTCCGTTTTTTATGAAAAGATAAGATCATAGTGTAAAACATTTCTCACTGCCTTTACAACACAAACATTTTCACAGTACAAATATATGCCCCACAAACTTTAACAAGAAAAAACATCCACTTGGTTAGAATAATTTTTTGAACTTGAAAAAGTTGGCTCTATGAATAAATAATACAGATTGTTTAACGATTGTTGCCTTTAGCAAGCTCCCCAATTTTCAAAGTATGATTTTTAGCAAGCCGAGCATATTTTAGATGGTTTTATATGGATAAATTACCAAACATGGAAACAAAAATAGGTTCTTCATACAATTTCTGAATGTTTACGCATATTTCATTCTGGTGTCTAAATAATACATCCTAATGGTAAACATTCAAATATTTAGTAAGTAGATACAGAATGTTTTTTGTTATCATAGTATCAGTATTTTACCATAGTATCAGTATTTTTAACAATGCAATCCTGTGTAGAATGCATCGGCTAAGCAGGATGCAGCCTGCACCAGCGGAACTGGGGTACACCTCGGGAGAACGCTGGCGGAGCAGCAACTCCGCCAGCGTTAATCTACGCTGGATTGGGCTGTAAGTAGAGTTATTTTAAATGAAAACCCATGAGATTTAAAACATATTACAGTGTATAAGATAAATTGATTTCAAAGTCCACAGTGATGCATTTATTGAAGTATGCTTCTTAAAATATTGCATAGATGCATGTGGTAACTCACCATTGTTTGGGATAAAATTTGAAAACTGGATTCATAGATAATTATATGTGCATATATAATATTCTTGAATGTTAACTGAAATTTGTTTGGCTGACTCCTCAGTACAGTATTAATGTACACAGTACATTTCTCAACTGTGTGGCAACTATAATATCTTTTCATAAAATAAAAAATAGAAAATATTATGCCTCACAGAAAGACAGTGAGAAATGTTGTAGACGTATCATTGGCATAAACATAAAAGCAACAATTTAGAGCAAACTTTTGTCTTTTCTGTTATAAATTCAATTGTATGAGACTGAATATAAGAAATAGGTGTACAATTAAACTTTTGCCTTCCCCGTTTCATCAGTGCAATAACATTTTCACACAGAGCAGCTGTATAAAGCAGTATTAAGAGAAGAGAGAGGATGGCTTGTCCTGGAATAAAGGTGATACACACGCGCAGACACACACACAATATATATATATATATATTTTAAGTTGAGAAGGCAGGATTGGCAAGGAGAGTGCAGAAGAAAAAAAAGAAACTAAAATTAGTGCTTCATGTGGCGTACAAAAGAACTGAAGCGAAAAAGTGAAACAGTGCAAAGATTAAAAAGAGGCCACAATGACTGCTAAATATTGACAGGATAGCCTATGCTATGCTGTGTGCTTTCAACATTTTGAGAAATCTGGATTCTGAATTTGAGTCTATTAAAGAAATTAGCATCCGACTGAAGACTGCACGAGCAGGGATACATTAAAGTCTCCTCTTAATGAGTGAATTAGTTTAAAAAGCTGACTTATTAAGACACTAGACGTGTGTTTCTTTACATTCATAAAGAAGGTAGTCAAGGGGCCTAATATTTAATCTTACTGATCTCTCATCTCTCACAGGAATCTCAGTCTCCCCCCGCCATATTCCCCATTTTAACTCTTTTTCAAGCATACACACTCAAATTCCACTAATTCATTTATACACTGATTATTTTTGAAGAACATAAGCAAAAACTACAAACGCCACGAAAACCGACAATAACTTAGTCACCCGTGAAACAACAGCAAGTTTGAACATGGTTTCATCCACAAACGATTTAAGCCAGATTTGCATTTAAACTAATTCAATTTTTAAAAAATGAAAGGAAGTAATCTTTAGCACAACGATGTCAATTTAAGAGGGTGTGGATCAACCATAGATCTTTTCTCTATGTTGCATGAACATAGTTTCATGTTATGCTGCCATCTATCAGAGAAGTGTTTATGATCCCCAAATTACAGGCATCCTAAAGAAGCTATGGATTTTTTTTAATTATGTGGTAAACGCTGAGAGCTAGTCACTTGGCAACTTTCCTTCAGCTACCTGCTTTACGGTGGCTCTTGTGTAGCACAGAAACAAACAAAATGTGATCCAACAGTGATAAAAACACTGAAGTAAAAACAATGAAATGGTGAGAAATGTAAAAGCCCCCCACCTTCCCTCCCCACTCCCTCCAAAAGAAAAGTGTAGGCTATAGAAGAAAACTTGCAAAATAAAAGTTAGAAACATATTTACTTTGAGGGATCCAACTCTACTAGCAACTCCTTTGCTTTCATCCGGGCGTCTAATTTGCTACAATGGGGGGGAGATGGGTAAAAAAGACAGAAGAATAAAGAAAAAAAGTGAACTTAAAAAAATTTCCACACAATCAGTTAGCAGTGCATGCAAGACATCAATTTGACTTTCTGACACACTTCTAAGGAACAAGGACACAGACTCTTATTACGGGATCAAGGATTCGTCGAATTTTTCTCTTTAATTGTACTACAGATTTGGTAGCAAAAGTGTGCATGCTGTAATGAATAACCATCATTTTAACAGTACTATTTGTATTCTGAGAACCTGGACTTGGTTCATGAAGAATGAAATATTGACACAAAGATAGGACAAATGCTTTTTAGCTTGGACCATGATATAAACTTGCGGTATGTGCTATAGTTAAAAAGTGTCAAACACACAAATTAGATACATGGGTTCTACAAATGGAACTTTCAGTCCTGCTAAATATCACCACTGATAGCTGGCAAAATTATATACAGCTGCCCCGTGTTAAAATAAATTAGGATATTAGATACTATCCTTAGTTCCCAATTAAATAATTTTGCTGCCCAACCAGAAAATTTTAATGCCATACCAACAGCAACTTAACAATAGCCAAGATACATCTTAAGTTCAGTTTTCAATATCAGCTGACTTTTTTTTTCTTTTCCTTGCTTACATCAAGGTAATTATTATACAGAGAAATGAAGGAACAGTTCTGTAGCTACTGTTTTATCAAGTTTCATAGTGCTAGGAAGAAAATTTAAAAAGAAATGGAGAAAAGATACACACTAAATTTCAGGAACTGTGTTGTTATCACTTTAGTTTGATAAAAATTGTAAATAAACCTACTGGCAGTGGCATGGATACAAAGAACAATGAGGAAGGGGAAAATTATGTAGTGCTGTTCTGTGAACTCTTGTGCATGCACTAGCAAAAGGCTTCTTGCACTGTAGTCACAATGCATCAAGGGTTAAATAACATTACAGAAAACATGGTGAATAAGATACAGGCTGCATCATTTAAAAACTAGTAGACTATTAAACACTTTTGAAAAGAGCTTGCACAAGGTTTTTCACAAATGAAGGAATTTCTTTGGATTTGGGGTCACTTTCATCATGCAACACTTTTCCGCTAAGTTGGAAGAAGCCCTTCTGTGAGCTGAAGAGGCTTTCTGCTGACTTTTGGATCCAAAGCATGATTAATAGTGTCAAGGCCAACATTGTGTGTTTAAAGTGCTAAGAGTCAGAAGTGTCGCCGGGGGGTGGTGGTGCAGGGGCCCCCAGGCGACAAGTAGGTTTTTTTTTTTACAAAGCGGTGGGGGAGGGCAACAACTGCGCCGTTTGGGTGGCGGAGACAGCGCTGGGTTTCACCCACCCTCCCGCCCTGAGCCTCTGCAGCGGCGGCGTCACTTCCGGTGGTGACGTCACGGGGGGGGGGCTGCATCACGACGCCACTGCTAAGAGTTCACATGAAACTTTAAGATTTATGTAGAGAAGGGGGAAGTTCCCACTGTAATAGAGACCACTGTTCTCATTTGTGGGGTCGCGGCAACTTATGGGAACCAAAATAGCCACTGGGGGTAATGCTGGGTGGACCTGCTGGGGGGATTCCACAGGGATTTCATCCCCCTCTTCCTTCTCCTCCTTTCGATTTGCTGGGGAGGTAGTGAGGAACCGTGACTCGGCTCTCTTGTTCCAAAATGATCCCGCCGCTGGTGGTGCGGGCCAGGTAAGCTCATCAGGATGAGGCTGCTGGTGCCAGGGTGGGGGTAGTGACAGGGGGTGGGCGGATCAGGTCCCAGGAGGGGGGCGGGATCAATGGTGGGTCCCCAGCCTCATTATTTATTGGGGTCGTGGCACGAAAAAGGTTGAAGACTACTGGACTAGACAACAAACAACATACTACTACTAGGAAGATACTATGGTTATGAGAGCCAAGTTTTAAAACTTAGGACAGTTTGACAATACTGAAGATTCCAAGTAATTCAACTAACATCCCAATCCTGACTAGAATGCAGCAGTGGCGCACCTAAGGCGGCCGCTGCATCTAGGCAGAATTGGGCTCACGCCGGTGGAGCTAGAGCGCACCTCGAGGGAAAGGGACATTTGTCCCTTTCGCCCAGGTAGTGCCCCAGCAGGCCCAATGGCCCTTGGATGTGCCGGCACAAATCCGAGGAGCCAGTGTAAGGCCGGCCAGACCCAGGATGGGGGATGGGATTTGGGGGAGTGCACCGTTGATGATCCCTCCCCCGTCCCAGGCCTAGCTGGCCAATCGCCCCCTCCCTTTCCACCCTGGTCCACCCTCCCCACGCCCACCCACCGCAGAACCTACTTGTGTCTGCCAGTAGCGGCTGCATCCCCAGGAAGAGTGAGCGGCACTGGCCTCTCTGCTGGTGACGCTTACTTGCTGGGTGTCGAAAACATGCCTTATGGCATCTTTACGACGCCCGGCGCCAGTGGAGCCAACGCTCCGCCAGCAGATTTGCGCTGTGAAGTTTCTTATCTGCTGAAGACCCAACAGAATAACGAAATGGTCAGCCTAGTGGTGGTTTGGTCTGCTGACAATAAGACAGATAGCTGTGGATGTTACATTAGATCTGGGATTATCAACCTGTGGTACGGGTACCCCTAGGGGTACACGGACCTCTTGCTGGGGGTACGCCAAGCCCTGCCCCTTATCTGCCCCATCAGCAGCTAATTAAGTGTTAATTAACATGGATTTTAAAAATTGTAATTATTTTCGGAGCCCTTCTGTCTCTCTGATTTTGGTTTGGGGCTTATTTTTGTACTTTGGAAAATGTACTTTGGTGGGGTGGGGGAGGGAGGAGCTGATTTTGGGAAGTGTGACTTGGAGAGAAAAAGAGATCCTTGCATGTCTGTCTGTCTGTCTGTCTGACACAGTTAAATAAGACATTTTTTTACATTTAAAATTGTTTTAGTACTTTATTTAATGATTAATTACCTAAGTAATTGATTGATTAATTCAATTAATTAGCAGTTAATTAGCAGGGGATACTTCAGAAAATTGGACCGTGATAGGGAGTACCCGGGCCTCCAAAGGTTGAGAACCCCTGCATTAGATCATTCAACGGAATGATGCATCACAGATTTTCTTTGAAACATGTGGCTTAACATTTCTGTGCCTTAATTCCTCATTTATGAAATTGCAATATTACGCAAGTGCTCTGATTAAACATTAGTAGAATGTGGAACAGTATAAGAGGAGAAGACAGAAGTGGAAATAAATACAGAAGTGGAAAGGGTATTATTTAGTTTTCAGAAAACTATGTCTGTAAAATACCTTGATGAAGAAATTAAACTGACAAAACCAAAGAACAGAAGATAAGTCAGGTAACATAATAAAGCAGATCAAAATGCACTTACCTAGCATAATAAACTATAGGTAATGGGAGCTTTTGGGCTCTTTAAACTGTCCTATATCTATATGTAGGCTCTTTTGGGCTCTTTAAACTGTCCTATATCTATATCCAGCGGGTGGCGCAGTGGGTTAAACCGCTGAACCATGAGCTGTTGATCGAAAGGTCGGCAGTTCGAATCCGCGACGGGGTGAGCTCTCGTTGCTTGGCCAGCTCCTGCCAACCTAGCAGTTCCAAAGCATGTTAATGCGAGTAGATAAATAGGTACTGCTTGCGGGAAGGTTAACAGCGCTCCGTGTTCCAGCTGCATGCTATGTGCTGCGGCAAGGAGAGTCATGCCGGCCACATGACCACAGAGGCGTCTTCGGACAACGCTGGCTCTTCGGCTTTGAAACGGGGATGAGCACCACACCCTAGAGTCGGACACGACTGGACTTAATTGTCAGGGGTCACCTTTACCTTTACGTATACATACACACACACACACACACACACACACACACACACACACACACACACACAGAGGGAGAGAGAGTTGATGAAGCCTACAGTTCTAAAGTTGTGTGTGTGCTGTTTAAACTTCACATCATGCTCATTGGTTTTTCCTTTGGGCTCTCTAAGGGTAGAAAGTGTAGCACTATTTATGCTTCTAATATGTTTTAATTTGTTGAAATAATGACAGAGAATTGTGCAGGGGGTATACCTTTATAAAAGTTACAGGAAGTCTGTATCAGTACAAAGCACTGAAAGAAATGATGAAACCTACAATTCTAAAGTTCATGACATTATTAATTTATCCTCTATTAAATAATGGAAAATAGTAACCTATAATTAATTATAATTATAGCATGGGAACTCAGGGCAGGCTTTAGACCGGTTTGACCAATTGCTCCCAATTGGGCCCTGTGCCTAAGCAGGCCCCCACACTAGGGTAATCTACACACAAGACAGGCAGGCAAAAGCAAAACTTGCTGCTTCTACTAGAGAAATGTTTGTAGGCAGAGCAGTGCAGCAACACCAATGAATCCCAAAGGGGCGTGCACAGACCCTGATTGGCAGCCCAATCCTATTCTTTCCCCCTGCCAATGCAGCGGCACCGAAATGGCAGCCACTGCATCCTATGCAGGACGGGGGGGGGGGGGGGGACGGGACCAGGAGACTTCCACAGGGCAAGGGAACATTCAATCCCCTTACCCCTGTGTAAGACTCACAACCTGCAATGGGTCTCCTCGGAGCTACGCTAGCAATTTAGCTAGTGTAACTCCAAGGAGAGGAAAGGGGAGGGGAGGCTGCAGGGAGATAGGATCCAGCGCTGGCCGTCTGCGGTGGATCCTCCCCCTTCCGTGGCCTCCCCGCCCCCCCCATTACGCCCTCCCCCACCCCATTCCACCCTCCCTTAGCCTCACAGTTGGTTTACTCCCAGACTGCTTGAGCCAGCATTTTTATAAATGCAGCACCTCTTTCTTTCTCTTTCTCAGTCCATTCTCTATCTCCTCTGAGTGACCAACTAGTATCCCGGACGCGCACAGAGATGTGCGGAGCTCTCGCGGAAGCTAGCGGAGCAGCTGCAATCTCCCACGTACATAAAGTTGAAAACCAATCTTTGGAGGGGGCGCGTTTGCAGAGCTACTGCAGCCACCAATGATATGAGAGGGGGAGGAGAGTGGCTGCATGCCAATCAGAACTACTTCCAATCACCGTGGAGGTTTTATTCCAAGGTTTTCCCAAAGGAAAACTGCTGCAGGAAACACATTTGCAAGTTTACTCTTAGGGAACTGGGGGCAAAATATTGGAAAACACAGGATGAGGAGAGAGAAAACCAATGGCGGGAAATACTCAAAATAGCCAAGACTCCTGCTGGGATAATGATATTAAATTTGTTATTGAAGTTAGAAAAGAACCGATGTTCAACTTTCCGCCAAGAACTGGGAGTCACTGCCACCAAATCTTCAGTTCCCTTCGCTCTCCGCTGGTTATAGCGGTGTCTTCTTCCTTCCCACCTCTCTGCCTGCCGGGCTGGTTGTGTGAGCAACTCTGCTGTATGCTAGGAAGGCACCGAACTTCCAAAATTGGAAATTTAAGAGAGAGGAAAAGGCGCTGGGTCAAAGACGGTTTACAGCGAGGCTGCAAGGTTTTCGGCCAATCGGAGCGTTCTTGTGTTTACCCAATCACAGCTGCGCTTTCTTAAAAAGGCAGGACAACAGGAGGGACAACAGGCAGGAAGACACTCGTACCGACCAGCTCTGTGCGCGGAGGCAGAGGCTTCCGCGCCGGGATTTGTAAAGTGTAGTACGGGCTTAAGAGTTGAGCAGGCACTCTGGGTGTGCTCTAGAAATTACAACTGCTTTGGGGAAATTAGCATATTGGCTCCTATTCAGGCTTTTCTCAGAATTACAAAGAGGGGGGGGTATTGGAGGCAGCAAGAAATAAGGTACTTTGAATCTGGATCACATGCTGAAGTGTGTGTTTTCGTTAAAGGAGGAAGGGGTGTCGCCTCATGTCACCCTAATTTCAGTGGTTGCTTCTGATTTTAGTATACAGCTCTCTGGATTCCCATGCTTAATTTTTTCATTAGTTATGATGCGTAGGCCCTTTTTCAGAATCCTGCCGCTCTGAAAATATTTCTTATTAATTTGTTAGATATTTTCAATAATCCTCACAATAGTCTGGAATAGGAGGGCAGTATTTTCTCCCCATTTATTTTTAATAATTGCCTCTAAAGCCAGCAGACTAAATGAAATGTTTTAAATTGCTGTTTAAATACCAGCAAACTTCAGGTGAGTTCACAATAACATTTGCTCCCAAGAGAGGATTGCTACAGCCCTGATCAAGATCTGTAACATCAGATCTTTTCAGACAGCAGTTACTGTACCTCATTATAGTAGAGAAAGTGGAAAAGGTCTGGTACTATTCCCACAAACTGTGAAGGAAGAGCAACTGTGGAGCTAAAGAGCATTGTGTAGTTCTACTCCATCATCACTTTAGTGTGTTGTAACAAATAAGATGATAAAGCTATGGCAGTTTTAGTGAGAAGCAGCATTACAGAGCTATCCTGCCTTTCACTTCTGGCTTTAAGGAGCCAGGATGGATGCCCAGAAAAGAGTGCTATGGTAATGATAAAAGGGTCATTCCATGTCAAATCAACCAATAAAAAATCCATTTTGGAACTTGATGTCATGGATTTTGCTCATTTTTGGTACATTTGTACCTTACCATGAGATGTTTAAAAATTGGTTTTTTTCAGGTTTTTTGTCCATCCGTTTTTGAGATATTGAATGTTCAAAATTGCCTAAAAATGCCAAAAATCACTTGTCACCATACCTTCAAATGTCAGTTACAGGATAACTATGAACGCTACAGACATGGGACAGGTGTCAATTTAGCGCTTATGAATAGGGCTTTCATTTGATATACAACATGACACAATTGTAAATTTTCAAGAAATTTAAAAAAAATTCAAATAATATTAATTTTGAAATTTTGGAAAATCAAACTTTTTTAAAAAATTCAAAAAAATCACACTTAAAGGTATATGTCTTGTAGTCAATCAGTCAAAATTTCAAGATGGTATCTCAATGGTATCATACAAAAATTAAATTTTCTTGTTGGCAGTGACCAGGATTAAACCCCTCAAGTCCATTTTTCTACAGTTTACATTGATAAAATTATGTGGTAAACTGAAATGAATCCAAGAATTTGTAACAGGACTTATAGAGATAGATTTATAGAGAATGAATTCACTTTCTATTCATTTACAATTGGTAAGAGAATAGAAAGTTCTTTTCACTATAAAAATCATGAACTTTTTACTTCTGTTCATAGTTTTAAAATTTTCCTGTAGTTGCTGAATAATTTCTGAATCAGCACAGTGACATTTTTCCTCATCTAAATCATCTTCAGAAGTAAAAAAATAATTATTATTTGTAGGTCCTTTTAATCTTCCCCAGCTTTTCTTTCAACTTAAGATACTTTCTTCTTGACTCACCAAGGGAGGTCAAAGAGGTATTTAAGTGGCTTAAAGCTGTATCAGGGTCCAAATACTCAGACTCCTTAATATGACTAAGACCAGGAATCTCATAATTCTCAGGAGAAATGTCCTTTTCAAGTATACTGTTTTCCATCTGACAAGGCTTCTCTTCATGTGTGGTTTGATTTTACTATTTAGTGAAACCATCTAATCAGTTACTTTCCTTAAGTCTTTACTAACCCAGTGCCCCCTTTTTTTAAAAGGGCTGCAACAGTTTGACCACTTATTCTCCTCCATATTTCAAATCATGTAATTATCAAACAGTTAATGAATTAAACTTAATAAAGACTAATAAAGCAGCTTCACAAGAAATATGTCCTAAAAAGCTTCACTAAAAACACACTGTCCAAACCCACTTAAATGCCTCTTTGACCTCCCTTGGTGAGTCAAGAAGAAAGTATCTAAAGCAGGGGTGCACAACTTGGAAGTAGGCGGGGGCCAAAATGAATAGGCTAAACTTCTTTGGGGCCGCACAGGGGTGTGTGTCAAGGAACCGTGATGTCATTTCCTCAGGAAGTGACATCACAGGGGGCGTGTCAAGGAACCGTGATGTCACTTCCTCAGGAAGTGACATCACAGGGGGAGTGTCCATGATCCGGAAAATATCCGAAAAATCAACATATTAATAAAGATATTAATGTCTTATTAATAAACATTATTAATACAAACATTATTAATATTATTATTTTGCTTTTGTGCTGGCCTGGCTGCTGCTGCTGCTTGCTTCTCTTGCTCTCTCTACTCTTCACTTCGCCTTTGTTAATGTATCTATCCCGGTTTCCCTGCAATCTGGCCCAGATCCTACAGCCATTTACCCCCAACCCGCCTCTCCTCCTCCTCCTCCTTCTCCCTCCCCTCATGCAAAAGATGTAGGACGGAAGCGCGGCACAAGTTAAATGAATTAAAACACTCGGAGCCGAAATAAAAAATAAAATAAAATAGAAAATAAAATAAAGCGGTTGTGCAACACCGAGAACCTCATGACCTGTGCAATCAGGAAGAGTAATGAAAGCGAACGAGTTCCACGCAGCTTAAAGGCGACAGAAGGGGAAAGCGGGAATACTCCGTTTGGCCGGTGGGAGCTAACGGGATCCTTATAAGAGTCCCGCCCCATTCGGCCAGGGGTCTCCATGGCGACCACCGACGCCAACTGTCCTGGCGTTCAGCCAGGAGACGAAGGAGACGAAAGAAGAGGCGCAGAGGCTAGATTTCTTTGCGGGACAAGCCCCAGCCTCTGCGCATGCTCCTTCGTCTCCTTCGTCTCCTGGCTGAACGCGGAAGCAGCTCCTTCGGCTCCTGGCTAAACGCCAGGACAGTCCAGCTGATTGGCGGCGATCAAAGCGCCGCCTGGATTGTCCTGGCATTCAGCCAGGAGCCGAAGGAGCTGCTTCCGCATTCGCCAGGATCCGAAGGAGATGAAAGAACAGGCGCAGAGGCTGGGGCTTGTCCCGCGAAGAAATCGGGGGTCCCCGCGGGCCATATGTTGTGCTCCCCTGATCTAAAGTGACACCTGTCCCATGTCTGTAGCGTTCATCGTTATCTTGTAAATGGCGTTTGAAGGTATGGTGACAAGTGAATTTTGGCATTTTTAGGCAATTTTGAAATTCAATATCTCAAAAACGGATGGACAAAAAAATCTGAAAAAAAAAAACAATTTTTAAGCATCTCATGGTAAGGTACAAATGTACCAAAAATGAACAAAATCCATGACATCAAGGTTTCATGCATTGGTTCATTTCACATGGAATGACCCAAAAGGCAAGTCGAGAATATCTGCCTCGGGCTGCAATCCATTATGAACTAACCTGTGAGCACGTCCCATTGAACTCAGTGAGGCTTATTTCTCAGTAGACATACATAGGATTGTGCTGCAAGCGACATCCAGGTTGGACTATTGCAACTTTCTAGATATGAGGCTGCCTTTGAAAAATTGCCACTGGAAACTTGACCCAAAATGCAGCAGCAAGAATCTGTTGCACGGGGCAGAAACGTTTCGGTGGCTAAGGATCTATTTTTCCCTTGTGGAAGACAATGCAGAGTATCGCTTTGTGAACCTTTTTGTTGAAAAGCGGTAGATATTCTTAATAATAATAACAACAATAAATATCTCACTGACTCGGTCTTCTTGAAGACAGGCCCAAGGGTAATGATTACAATGCACAGCTGAATACCCTTTAATGGCAACATCAAGTGTAAAATCAATTACTGAAGTAAAAAGAGGTCCCTTCCCTCCTTATGGTTGTAGCTAGCTACAGTACATAAGCATTTGGTGAAAAACTTTAGAACTGCATTTTTTAAAAAAGCATTCTTGTATTCACAATTGTTGAGAATGTATGTCCTATTACAGTCAATGGGGCTTACTCCCAGGTAAGTGTGGGTAGGACTGAAGCCAGACCATTATTCATAAGACAAAGCTTTTTTAAAAAACAGCTGCATGAAGTTAGTGTGTATAATTCCATTCCTTTGTCCCACACTATTTCAGCATTATGGGAATTTATTTCCTCTTTAGCCTCAAGATGTTCGCCTTTAACTGCTATTTGCCTAGAACCTTAGTTCTTGTGTGGAATTAAAATCTTCCTTAGGATGTAACCAAATTAAATTCTGAATTAAGGAGGTTAACAACCCAAGAGACAAAAGAGAAACCATCAAAGTTGGCAGAGATTAAAAAATTCATGGCTGCTTATTAGTAAGTATTGGACATCATAGCATATTTTTGAATATCAAATGTTTACTATATTTAGATAGCATTTCTTCATATGAAACATTTTAAGCCACAGACAAGTAATGAGCATGCATATTATGCAGAACTAACCTAAGTATTGTGATTTTGCTTTCTGTTACAGAAAGAAAACTTTATGTTGGCAATCATTTTACGCCAGCAAAACTGTGTTCCGCTGTCATAAAGCCCTGCATGCGCCAGCCCAATCCTAGATAGGATTGAGCCGTTAAAAAGCTAAAAAAGAAGAAGCATGTGCTAAAATTGTATAAAATGACTTATGCTGCAATTACTATTTTTTTCTGGGTTTTACAGTAGACCCCCATATCCACGTTGAGACAAATCTGCGGGTAGTGAGGGTCCATTGTACTGTGGCAGGGGCAAACTACTAAAACTCCCTTTTCCCCTGCCAAAATTTTAGGTCGTTCTTATCATCCTTCGATGAGCTATTTAATAAAGAATTACTCAGAAGCCTCAATGATATGTTACGGTCATGTCTAGTATGAACATAATAGCCCAAGCCTAGGCATGTCTACTCAGAAATAAATTCCACTGAGTTCTATTGAACCTACTCCCAGGTAAGTGTGTATAGTATTGCAGCCTAACAGCCCAGTCTTATTGAGGATTGGGCTGCCAAGCAGAGTGCATTGCAACAGCAGAAGGCACTACTGCTGTTGCAAAATGGTTGTTGACAGTGTGTGCAGTGCTCTGTTGGTGGCCATTTTGCACATGCAACTTCAAGCTGCAGCAGCACCACAACATCGCTGCCAGTTCCCACTGCATCTGCCAGACCAGGTAAGGTAGTGGTGAGGGTGGGGTGAGTGGACGAAACTGGGCGAGGAGGAATGGGGCCGGGGAGGTGGCAGAATGGGTGGATCTGGAGGCAATGACATGGGGAAAGGGTAGGATTGGGCTCTTAATTATTCTTTGTGCTCTTTCTACAGACTGTTTCTCGTTAACCTGTCTGGTATTTGTACAGGGGTCACACCTTTTAATGGAGAGGGAGGAGCAGATGACAAGAGACTGTGACTAACAAAGAATTTACAGTACTTTTAAAAATGACTGATATCTTTGACCTAGTTACTGATTATCATTCTCAAACTCAGTTCCTCATTTTATTCCTTAAGTCAGGATAGCAATAGAATGAGAAATTTAATCTTCTGTAAATTAAATTCCCCATCATGCTCTCTGAAATTAGAATTAGATATAGCCTTTGGCTAGATAAGTAAGCCATAGTGCAAATATTTAACAGTAAAGAAAGAGGCTTAGTCATAATGAGCATTATTCTCCTTTCTATTTTTTCCCAGTCTCACTGAAGTACAGTTATGTTGACTTAAAACTGGTGTAATATAATGGAGAATCAGAGGATTTATTGGAAACTCTTAACCCTTTAAAGTATTTATTAGAAGGACTTACTCAAAAACTTGCCTGTCTCTGATGATTATCCTATACAGTTTTACGTTAGATTTCATGTTATCACATTTATTAGGAAATATATTTCAAAGATTATTTTCAAATAAAGTATCAACCATTTTAAGTTGATAAGCCAAAGGGATCTTAGGGCCAATTTTCCATTGCAAGCCATGTGCTTCTCTTTTCTCCACACAGTCCTTCCTAATCAAATCTTGGATGTGGAATTGAAGGTGATACACTGGTGGGAACTGAGTTGTACACAGATTTAGCCAGCAGTGATTTATCTGAGAATGACTGCTAGAAAAAAAAATGCTGCCATGATAGTGAAAATTGCTACTTTCTGTGGCTATATGTATCCATTTACAGCCCAATTCACACTGCAATTTCTTCATGTGATTCTATATTTTGGGAAAGTCAAGAGGGAGCGCACAAAGGAGAAAAAAATGGACTTGAAACAACTAATGAGCTAATTCATACTATAAGCAAAATGATTAAATAAATACATTTAATTAATTTTTATTGAAACAGAAATGTCCTTAAAAGCGAAGCCATTTTCTAGAGAGGATGCATTCCACCCTTTAAAACATGGGATGTATTACTAGATAATATACCAGAAAAGGTTATTATTTATTTATTTGTAGTTAAACTTTAACATTTGCTCAGCACTCAGTGTTACTAAAACAAAACAAACTGGGCATTATAATCTTATATACATCACCAAATAATTGAACTGAAATATGTGTGATTTTAAAAGTACTGTGTAATGAAGATTATAAAACTGAATATTATGATGCCCTAACCCAGTGGTTCCCAAACTGGGAGCCGTGGCTCCCAGGGGAGCCGTGGAAACCAGCCAGGGGAGTCACAGAGTGCAACGGAATCCTCTCGGAAAACAGTGCAATGCCAATTGGCAGGCATCAACATAATGTAATGGGGAGCTGCGCCCAATGATTGTCAATGGTCAAGGGAGCCGCAGGTCAAAAAGGTTTGGGAAATACTGCCCTAACCCAAACATTTTATTTGTTTGTCCCACATCTTTATTCTTATTGCAAAGGACTACATATCCTTGGCGGTGACTTTAACAGGACCCTTGACCCAGATCACAAGCATTTCTGACAGAGAAAGCATTACATTTTCCTAAATATCTTTTATTTGAAAAGAGCAATAAAAGTGGTAAAAAAAAACCCTTCAGATGTAATAATTCTCCTTCTGACATAACACACCATTTAAACCTTACTGAACAAGACAGCACCTAAAATAATAATAATAAAAAATGATCCAATGCAGGAGTTGGAATATTCTAGCATCCCAGTAATACATATCGGAATTCTTAAGAGAATAACGTTTCTGAATTACATCCTATTCATATAACCTTGAGCATTATGTTAGCTCTGAATTGGTACACCTGGTGATATTCAAGTACTTGTCATGGAATAAGATAGCCAGTTCTAGAGATAGCAGGGCATTCAGAGTTTATTTAACAGCGATAACCACTAGAGCCTTCGAAAGGATTAAAATCTTATTCCAAGCTTGTCAGAAGAATCAAACTTTCAGTAATGAAATTAAAAACTTATTTTTTAAGTCTATGATTACCATAATCACTGTTGAGGTTTTGAATCCTCCATTGAAACACCTTTTATTACCAATAATGAAGAGAAGACATTGCTGTGGACAGAACATGCTGATCTGTTATGAGGAAAGCAATTAGAAAGCACTAATTGCTCTATCCCAGTAAGTTACAAGCAGCAATAAGGGTAATTGTGAGCACCTACCACAAGGTAAAGGGGGAAATTGTTATATTCAGCACCATCTGAACATCCCCTAATTTCCCCATCAGAAGCATTGAGTCATGGATCTTCTTGCATCAAAGGCTAAATGAGCCCTGCATGTCTTCTCTCTCTGTTCCCAACCACAACAGGATATAAACTACCACAATGCATCTGGAAGTCCTTCAATGGTTCTCCAGTTACCCAATGCAACACTTATTTTGTTTTTAAAAACTTTGGCTCATGCATGTACATGTGGCTAAGGATTTAGGGCTGGCTCACTTGGTCTGACCAGATTAGTACTGATAACTGGGTACATGTACGGTATATAGGTGTTAGAGAACTTTCGGAAGTAGTTGTATCAGTGCAAAATTTTAGTACACCTCTTTTGTTTTATTCCCCCAAATACCAGCAATTGACAGAGAAATCTGAAACATTAACATTCTGCTTAAATTCATCTTTGAAAAACTACATCTTTTTTACTCAGATGCTTTTTTCTACACAGAGAAATTAAGGCACAGACCTAAAAACCGAGTCCATTGTTTTTACTTATCTTATCCACTCAAATTTAATAAAACTCCAGGTATCCTTTTGATAATGATATCTTGAAGCATGTCTTAAATTGCTGAAAACAACAACATCCTAATGACAGAAACAAATTCAAGCACAATTAAAGGTTTTGATGAGCTTCCTTCTGAAGGCGAAGTCTTTTTTATCCTGCCCAGCAATACCTCTGGGTCTGTTACAGTCAAGATGTGCAGTTCATAATAAATGCCAAACATTTAAACAAAGATAGCTCAATGGTTGAGTGTAGGTAAATATGACTTGCTGACAGAAAACAAATGAAACGGCAGGAAAATCAACAGACACTTGCAATCATTTTAGAAACAGAATAATCTCAGCAAATCGTGATCAATTAGATGAAAGAAAATACTATCGTTTACCCTGTGTTAAACATGGTAAGACTGGGTATGCCAGAAAGAAACCTTGCGATATGAAAAGCATTAACTGAACACAGATGAGGAATTCTCTTGCAGAAAGAAATCATGACATTTTACTGGCCTTGCTACTTGTCCAACTTGGCTATAAATCTACTATATGCTGAGACACTAAACACATTGGATCACCTGCATAAATAAAAAATCAGTGTGATATAATATCTAAAATACTGACTAGTATTCTTAAAGGTTGGCATTAAAACTTTCTTTCTATATAATTTAGAGTTTCCAAATAAAAGGCAGCAAGTATCTAAGTTAGACCAAAATTATTTGGCTTGAAAGTGTTTTAAATACGGTATGTTAATACAGCACTGAGGCAGAGAAGTGCCAAAACTCAAGAGAGTCACAGATGCTTTTATGGAAAGCATATTATTAGTCTTGTTCTATTATTCAGGGGCAGAGTTACCTGCACTTTTTTAGGTATATAAAGCACTGGAAGGAATATTTTAATCTGCGTGATTCATATTGCAGTACGGAAGAGACAAACACTTTCAGATACAAGAAACTTTAGTACTGATTGGCAAACTTAACAGAATGTCTCAATAGAACAGTAGCAATTTACTACAAGACCTTTCATACACTCATTCGTGTATCACACAGTTGCTTGGGTAGCAATACGTGTACAAGTGAACTACGGTATGCTATCTTTTGCTTATTTATCACTCTCAACAGCATTATCATGCATGCAACCTAACCTTCAGCAGCAGAAGGCTTTTAACAATCAGACATATTATACATCCCTCTTTTGAGCACTGGCAAGGCACTGTACTTACTTTTGGTGTTGGACAGGAAGCAGTGGAGAGGCGAGAGGTTGCCTGGGCACGAGGGGATTCCGAAGGTGTAGTGCTAAGTGAGGCTGTGTCTCGTGGAAGCACCTGAACGCCACGAGATATGATGGAATCTGGAATCTAAATGTAAAAATAATTTGTCTAAATCATGCTGAATTATAAATTTTCCATCCAAAATAGTCTAGAAAACTATTTTTTCCTTCACTTCCTCATTTTCCTTCCGGCAATACTATCATCTTCCTGTAATTCACATAGCAATCAACTCCCAATCAATTAAGTCAGATTCTAATTATATATGAATATGAAATCTAATGGGAAATGTATGTTTGTTTAGATACCTAACTTGCAATACCTTCTAAATATCAATACATTTATTTATTTATAACATTTAGATTTTGCCATTCCACTTGTGAGAGTTCAAGGCAATTGTATATTATAAAATGGACCAATAAAAATCCAAATACAGTGGGCCCCGTCATATCTGTGGGGGTTTGGTTCCACAACTCCATGCAGATACCAACCAACGTGCATGCTCAAGTCCACTAGTAAAATTACGTAAATTGCCTAAGAGCTGTGAAATGGTAGGCATGAGGCTAACGAGACGTGAGTGCTGTAGAGAGATATACAGAAGCACTGCAGCAGGGAAATCTACAGCCACAGCATGGTTTTTTGGATTTTTTTTTGCAAGGGTATGTGAATCCCCCCCCCCGAATACATTTTCTATCTGCGGTTAGATAACTCTGTGGATCCAAGTCCCGCGGATATGGTGGGCCCACTGTATACACTCCAAAAAGCAAACTATTAAATCCACATGAAAAAAGAAAAGCAGCAAAAAAGAAAAAAAGCATTAAAGCAACATATATAATAAGTTCGGGGGGGAGCGTTTACCTCGTGCTTAAAAATCTGAGTACATTTGGCACCAAGTAAATATTTCTGAGGAGACATTCCACAAGTGAGGTATCACCATAGAATGCATGCACCCTATCCCTAGTCACCCTCGCCTAACTTCAGAAGCATCCCCTTGGAGGATGGCCTCAAAAGATAAACTGAATGAACATAAGTTCTCCCATTTATTTATATGGGAGAAGATGTTCCTTCAGGGACCCTTGTCGCAAGCCATTTAGAGCTTGACAGATTAAAGCCAGTATTCAGTAGTTTAGTCCCTGACCATATGTTTCGTAGGAATTTTGATATGGACAAGTTCTCTCTTTAGATGCTGTTAGGGCACACCTAAAGGAAGGATTAAAACCCTGAGTAGACATCTGGCAACCCGGGCACAAGATTTATAGGACGTCACTTAGTTTTTGTACTTGCAAAAACTGTCATACAAGACGATGCCGAAGTTATGCTTCTAACATAACAAATATGTTAGGAGGGAAACTGTCAGAGAAGGAATTGGCCCACTGGACGGTGTTGTGTGTGAAGGAAAGATCAAAGGGGACTTGGAGATTGCAGAGAAATTAGATGAGTTCTTTGCATCTGTCTTCATGGCAGAAGAGTTCAGGCAGATACTGCTGCTTGAACAGCCCCTCTTGACCAAAAATTAAGTCAAATAGAAGTTAAAAAAGAAGATATTTCAGAACTTACTGACAAATTAATGATTAACAAGTCATTTGGCCCAGATGGCATCCACCCAAGAGTTCTTAAGGAAATCAAGTGTGAAGTTACTAATCTTCTGACTAAAATATGCAACTTCTCCCTTAAAATTGGGCACTATGCCAAAGAACTGGAGGATAGCTAATGCAACCCAAATCTTCAAAAAAGAAAGGAGAGGGAACTCGGGAAACTACAGGCAAGTCAGCCTAACATCTGTTCCAGGTAAGATGGCGGAAAGCCTAATCAAGGATAGAATCCTGGAAAATATAGAACAAGCTTTGCTGGGAGAATCAGTATGGCTTCTCTAAGAATAAGGCTGGCCTCACAAATCTTTTAGAATTCTCTGAAAAGGTCAATAGGCATGTGGATGGGAGTGAACCTGTTGATATTATATATTTGGACTTTCAGAAGGCATTTGACATAGTACTTCACCAAAGGCTACTGAGAAAATCCCATAGTCAGGGAATACGAGGGCAGGTGCTCTTATAGATTAGGAACTGGTTGAAGGACAGGAAACTCTCCAAGAGTGACAGGAAACAGAAAGTGGGTGTAAATGGACATTTTCACAATGGAGAGAGGTGAAAAGTGATGTGCTCCAAGGATCAGTCTTGGGACTCATGCTCTTCAACTTATTCATAAACGACCTGTAGTTGAGGATAAGCAGCTAGGTGGCCATGTTTGTGGATGACACTAAACATTTCTGGGTGGTGAAGTCCAGTAGGGATTGTGAAAAGGTCCAGAAGGATCTCTCTAAATTGGGTGAATGGACAGCAAAATAGTATTTGAGTGTAAGTGCACAGTGATGCACAGTGGGGCGCATATATATATATATATATATATATATATATATATATATATATATATATATATATATATATATATATATATATATATATATATATATATATGTCAAAATTTCATGTATACGCTGATGGGTTCTGAGCTGTCTGTGATGTATCAGGACAGCACGATGAAAGTGTTGACCCAGTGTGTGGCAGCTGTGAAGAAGGCTAATTCCATGCTCTGGATAATTAAAAAAGAGGTTAAAAATGAAACAGCCAATACTGTTATGCCATTGTACAAATTGATGGTAAAGCCTCATCTGGAGTATTGTGTCCAGTTCTGGTCGCCACATCTCAAAAACGATAAAGTAGAACTGGAAAAGTTACAGAAGAGAGTGACCAAAATGATTAGTGAGTCTGGGCACCTCCCTTATGGGGAAAGGCTACAATGTTTGGGGCTCTTAAATTTAGAAGGAAGGCACCTGAGGGGGGGCATGACTGACAGCCAGGGTGACCAGATGTCGTAACCGCAAAGGAGGACAAGGCACCCAAAAATGTAGGACATTCATGAAAAATGTAGGACATTACAAAATCTAAGCTAAAAACACACATATATATTGATTTCATGTGTCTTTCAATGGCATCAGTTCACATATTCCGTTACAGCAAGTGCAAGTGCAAGTGCAAGCTATTTATTTAAATGGATTTAATTTCCTTTCCTTTTAGATCTTTCAGCAAGAGCCAGTGCTTTTACATGGGAGTAAGCCCCATTGACTATAATGGGACTTACTTCTGAGTAGACATGCATAGAGTGGGCAGCCTGCAAATCACTTTCCTTTTAGATCTTTCAGCAAAAGAGCCAGTGCTTTTAGATATATAAGAAACTTAGCCAGTTTTTAAGAAGTTGTTCATATCACTGGATCTATCAAGTTCTTCAAAGGACAGCTATTTCTTTAATTTATATGTATCTTTTTAGTTATTTAAAAAGGTATTTAAGGGGGCAGCAATCCTATCCACACTTACATGAGAGTAAGCCCCATTGACTATAATGGGGCTTACTTCTGAGTAGACATGCTGCAATTCACTTGTTAAAAATCTTTCAGGACAGCACAGGACCCAGTAAAAATAGTAAAATTAAATTAGTGACCCAGTAAAAGTAATGAATATTGACAGAAATGAATGCAAGAAATAAATATTTACCGTATTTATTGGCATATAAGATGCACTTTTTTGTCTACATTTGTGACCCAAAATAGTAGGGTGCGTTTTATACGCCAATACTAAAAAATCCCTTTTCCCCCCCTTGCCCGTTTTAAAGCATTTTCGGGCTTACCGGTGTTTTTCCGGAGCCTGAGAGCTCCCTTGTGCTTTCTTCCCTAACTAATCTATCCGATCTACAGCTGTTTGTCGGGTTTAATTTATGCACGTGTATAAGTTGAGCTTCTCAGCAGCCAGCAGCAGGCGCTGTGCTCAGTTCAGTTCAGCTGAGCTGCCGAGGGCCTGCTCTTCCGGATGCTGAATGAATGAGTAAGCTTCTGAACTGGGCCTAGTTGGGAGGCTTTGGAAACTGCATAGGTGGGGTGGGGGAAAAGAGTTGAGTCTGGGGTTTTTGTATTTGGGATTTATGTTGTTTAAGAGTTGGTAAGAGTTGAGTCTGGGGGTGGTAAGGTGGTAAGAGTTGAGTTTGGTTTTTTTTGTACTTTTATGTTTTTTACTGTGGAAACTGCAGGGATGGGGTGGGGGGGAAAGAGTTGAGTCTGGGGGCTTTTGTACTTGGGGTAAATGTTTTTTTACTTTGGAAACTGTGCATTGGGTGGGTTGGGGGTGAAAGAGTTGAGTCTGGGGTTTTGTTGTTGTTGTTGTTTTTGTTCAGTCGTTAAGTCGTGTCCGACCCTTCGTGATCCCATGAACCATATCCCGCCAGGCCTTCCTGTCCTCCACTATCTTCCTGAGTTCGCTCATTTTCATGTTCGTTGCATCGGTGATGCTGTCTAACCATCTCATCCTTTGCCTTCCCCTTCTCCTTTTGCCTTCAATTTTTCCCAGCATCAGAGTCTTCTCCAGAGAGTCTTCTCTTCGCATTAGGTGGCCAAAATATTTGAGTTTCAGCCTTAGTATCTGTCCTTCCAGGGAACAGTCAGGGTTGATTTCATTTAGGATTGACTGATTTGATCTCCTAGCAGTCCAAGGGACTCTCAGGAGTCTTCTCCAGCACCACAGTTCAAAAGCATCTATTCTTCGGCGCTCAGCCTTCCTTATGGTCCAACTCTCGCAACCATACATTGCTACTGGGAACACCATCGCCCTGACTATGCGAACTTTTGTTGGCATGGTGATATCTCTGCTTTTTATTATGCTGTCTAAGTTTGCCATAGCTTTCCTTCCAAGGAGTAAGCGTCTTTTAATTTCATGGCTGCTGTCTCCGTCTGCAGTGATCTTGGAGCCCAGAAAAGTAAAATCTGTTACTGCTTCCATTTCTGCCCCTTCTATTTGCCAGGAATTGATGGGCCCAGATGCCATGATCTTAGTTTTATTAATGTTGAGTTTCAAGCCAACTTTTGCACTCTCCTCTTTCACCCTCATCAAGAGGCTCTTTAGTTCTTCTTCACTTTCTGCCATTAGGGTGGTATCGTCTGCATATCTGAGGTTGTTGATATTTCTCCCGGCAATCTTGATTCCAGCTTGCGATTCATTCAGCCCTGCATTTCTCATAATGTACTCTGCATATAAGTTAAATAGGCAGGGTGACAATATACAGCCTTGCCGTACTCCCTTCCCAATTTTGAACCAGTCGGTTGTTCCATGGCCGGTCCGAACTGTTGCTTCTTGACCCGCATACAGGTTTCTCAGGAGACAGGTAAGGTGGTCTGGTACCCCCATCTCTTTAAGAATTTGCCACAGTTTGTTGTGATCCACACAATCAAAGGCTTTTGCGTAGTCAATGAAGCAGAAGTAGGTGGTTTTTTGGAACTCTCGGGCTTTCTCCATGATCCAGCGCATGTTGGCAATTTGATCTCTAGTTCCTCTGCCTCTTCGAAACCCAGCTTGTACGTCCGGTAGTTCTCGGTCCACGTACTGCTGAAGCCTAGCTTGTAGGATTTTGAGCATAACCTTGCTAGCATGTGATATGAGTGCAATTGTGCGATAGTTTGAGCACTCTTTGGCACTGCCCTTCTTTGGAATTGGAACGTAAACTGACCTTTTCCAATCCTTTGGCCACTGCTGAGTTTTCCAAATTTGTTGGCATATTGAGTGCAGCACTTTCACAGCATCATCATTTAGGATTTTAAGTAGCTCAGCTGGGATATTATCATCTCCACTAGCTTTGTTGTTAGTGATGCTACCTAAGGCCCACTTGACTTCACTCTCTAGGATGTCCGGCTCTGGGTCAGTGACCACACCAGCGTGGTCATCAGGAACATTAAGATCTTTCTTGTATAGTTCTTCTGTGTATTCTTGCCATCTCTTCTTAATCTCTTCTGCTTCTGTTAGGTCTCTGCCTTTTTTGTCCTTTATCATGCCCATCTTTGCACAAAATGTTCCCTTGATATCTCCAATTTTCTTGAAGAGATCTCTAGTCCTCCCCATTCTGTTGTTTTCCTCGATTTCCTTGCATTGTTCATTTAAGAAGGCCTTCTTATCTCTCCTTGCTATTCTCTGGAAATCTGCATTCAGTTGTTTATATCTTTCCCTTTCACCTTTGCTTTTTGCATTCCTTCTTTCCACAGCTATTTGTAAAGCCTCATCTGACAGCCACTTTGCTTTCTTGCATTTCTTTTTCTTTGGGATGGTTTTAGTTGCTGCCTCCTGTACAATGTTACGAACTTCCGTCCATAGTTCTTCAGGCACTCTGTCTACCAGATCTAATGCCCTAAATCTATTCTTCACCTCCACTGTATACTCATAAAGGATATGGTTTAGGTCATATCTGACTGGTCTAGTGGTGATCCCTACATTCTTCAGTTTAAGCCTGAATTTTGCAATAAGAAGCTCATGATCTGAGCCACAGTCAGCTCCAGGTCTTGTTTTTACTGACTGTATAGAGCTTCTCCATCTTTGGCTGCAAAGCACATAATCTATCTGGTTTCGGTACTGACCATCTGGTGATGTCCATGTGTAGAGTCGCCTCTTGTGTTGTTGGAAAAGAGTGTTTGCTATGACCAGCGTGTTCTCTTGACAGAACTCCGTTAGCCTTCGCCCTGCTTCATTTTGCGCTCCAAGGCCAAACTTGCCTGTTGTTCCGTTTATTTCTTCATTTCCTACTTTAGCATTCCAGTCTCCTATGATGTAAAGGACATCTTTTTTGGGTGCTAGTTCTAGAAGGTGTTGTAGGTCTTCATAGAACCGGTCAACTTCATCTTCTTCGGCATCAGTGGTTGGGGCATACACTTGGATTACTGTAATGTTGAATGGTTTGCCTTGGATTCGAACTGAAATCATTCTGTCGTTTTTGAGGTTGCACCCCAGTACTGCCTTTCCCACTCTTTTATTGACTATGAGGGCTACTCCATTTCTTCTAAGGGATTCATGCCCACAGTAGTAGATATGATGGTCACCTGACTTAAATTCGCCCATGCCCGTCCATTTTAGTTCGCTGATTCCCAAGATGTCAATGTTCAATCTTATCATCTCATTTTTGACCACATCCAGCTTGCCTTGATTCATAGACCTCACATTCCATGTTCCTAAGCAGTATTGCTCCTTGCAGCATTGGATTTTCCTTTCAACCTCAGACACATCCACAGTTGGACGTCCTATTGGCTTTGGCCCAACCGCTTCACTCTTTCTGGGTCTACTTGGAATAGTCCTCCGCTCTTCCTCAGTAGCATATTGGACACCTTCCGACCTGAGGGGCTCATCTTCCGGCGTCATATCTTTTAGCCTTTTGGTACTGTTCATGGGATTTTCTTGGCAAGGTTACTGGAGTGGGTTGCCATTTCCTTCTCCAGTGGATCACTTTTAGTCAGAACTCTCTGCTACGACCTGTCAGTCTTGGGTGTCCCTGCACGGCATAGCTCATGGCTTCATTGAGTTACGCAAGCCCCTTCGCCACGACAAGGCAATGATCCATGAAGGAGGGTTTTTTTTGTACTTGGGATTTATGTTCTGGTGCATTTTGTTCATGTGTCTTATTGCTGTGTGTTTTAAAAGAGATCCTGGTATTTTTGTGCAAATTATGTAAATTAGCTAATTAAGCAGCCAAGCAGTAAGTGGCCAAGTGGCCCAAAAATGCTTTAAATCTTTTTTTTCTTGAAACCCAGGGCCAAAAGGAAGGTGCGTCTTAGACGCCAATAAATACGGTACTTCTTTTTGAAGATATGGGCTCTCCTGGGCTCTCTAAATAAGCCTCCAGACTTGTCTCAGTTTTAACTCCTTATCTAATTCTTTGCTGGGCTCCAAGGACTGCTCTCCACCCCCCCACCCCCTCCCCTTTTGTTTCCTCAGGCTCAGGGAATTTATATGTTAATGAGTCCTCCTTTTTGAGTCCTTTGTAAGTGCTGAGCGAGCAGGCTCCACATTAACTTAACTACCTTCCGCTCCCAGTGTCATGTGACTCACTGTCGGGGCTTGAGTTTGCTGCTATTGGAGCCTAAGCAGGGCTGTCAGGCAACAGGAGCCCAAAAGGCTTTTCGCTGCCTGCAGAGGCTGCTTAGAGGACGTTTCTGCTCTTTTCCCGGACACGAGGCTAAAATGGAGGACATGTCTGGGGAAAGTAGGACGTCTGGTCACCCTGCTGACAGCTCCTAGGTTAGGACGTCTAACGTTCCAGGGTGTTGCAAACGTGCTGTAAGGGAGTAACCCGTGCAGGCGGCAAGGCCGATACCGCTCCAACCAACTTGGGTCCCATCCCTGTGCTGCACCGACGAGGTAAGTCCCTGCTGGTCGGTGAAGGGTGGAACAGGCCATTCTGCAGGGTGGGATTGGTCAGCCAAGCCTGGAACGGGGGAGGGATCATCAATGGTGTGCTCCACTGAATCCTATCCCCTGTTCCGGGCCTAGCTGACATTACATGAGACTCTTGACAATAGCTGGTGCATATTTGAGTAGACCCATTGGGGCACCTGGGGCTCTACTTAGGGTAAGGGGAGAAATGTCCCTTTAACCTGAGGAGGCCTGCACTGGCACAGGCTTGATCCTGAATAGGATCCGGCGCAGTGTGCTTTTGCATGTTGCGGCAGTCCTAGACAGGATTAGGCTGCCCATCATAAAGGGACATTCTTTTCCCTTTCGCACAAAACCAGAACCAGGGAACATACATTTAAAATTGACCGGTGAGAGAGTTAGAACAGAGAAAAGGAAATATTTCTTTACCCAGCATGCAATTAACCTGTGGAACTCCTTGCCACAGGATGTTGTGATGGCATCTGGCCTAGCTGGCTTTAAAAGGGAATTGGAAAGATTTATGGAGGAAATGTCAATCACAGCTTACAAGCCATGATAACTGCATGCAACCTCTGGGTATTAGAGATAGCCTATCTCCGAATGTGAGATGCAAGGGACTGACCACAAGATATAGGAATCATGTTGTCTTGAGTGATCCCAGAGGTATCTGGTGGGCCACTGTGAGATACATGGAGCTGGACTAGATGGGCTCTTGCTTGATTCAGCAAGGCTCTTCTTATGTAAATAACGCAATTTGGTTGTGGCTTGCTTATGTTCCATTAATTTGAATGGGACTCAGTCATTACTAACTTTCTTCAGATGCAACCCAAAGGCAGTAATGTTCAGATAATCAATGCACTTTTGTTTGTAGGAGACCCAACTGTTCACATAAAAACCAGATAGACCTGACTATCTGGTGCAATCATGTCAATCATGTCTAGCAGGATGCGGCAGAGCACATATAGTACCTGCTGCATCGTGAGCAAGATTGGATCTGTTCTGGTACAGCCGGAGGCCTCCTCGGGGTAAATGAACATTTGTCCCGTTACCTCGAGTAACATGCCAGCCGTCCCGATGGGGCTACTCAGATGTGCGGCAGCTATTTTGCTGACGCAAGTTCAAGAACCCCGTGTAACTGCGGTCAGGCCCATGAAGGGGGATAGGATATGGCAGAGGAGGCCACAACTGATCCCTTTCCGGGCCTGGCTGACCAATCCCCCCCCGTAACACCCCCATTCTGCCCTCCCCATGCCCTTTCGCCGCCTGGCGGGGACTTAGCTTTCTCCTGTGGTGCTGCTGTGCGGCGCTGGAGGAGCACCGCAAGCCTCTCCCCCAGCGCTGCTTACTCTCTAGGTGTCACAAACTTGTTTTACAGCATGTTTGCAACACCCTAGACTGGTGGAGCGGCACTCTGTCAGTCTAAAACGTAGACAGGATTGGACGGCTCATTTTGTTTTCTTCATTCCTAAAGACATGTGAGTAGATTTAACACAATAATTTTCATTTTTAGTATAGTGGGTGTTTTTGCTTTCACTATTATGTTTATCAGGGGAAATGTTTCAGTGATTGTGAGTTAATAGGTTAAATCCCTTCTTGGCTCTTTATAGTTACTTACAGAAGGCAGGGAGGGAGGGATCATTTTTATATTATTCCCAGGCTATCCCAAGGTATTAAATGGCTCTAGAACAGGGGTTCTCAACCTGTGGTACGGATAACCCCTAGGGGTACGCGGAACTCTTGCTGGGGGTACACCAAGCCCTGCCCCTTATCTGCCCCATCAGCAGCTAATTAAGTGTTAATTAACATGGATTTTAAATTTTAATTATTTTCAGAGCCCTTCTGTCTCTCTGATTTTGGTTTTGGGCTTATTTTTGTACTTTAGAAAATGTACTTTGGTGGGGTGGGGGAGGGAGGAGCTGATTTGGGGAAGTGTGACTTGGAGGAAAAAAAGA
This sequence comes from Plestiodon gilberti rubricaudatus, assembly GCA_026170595.1. Lineage (NCBI taxonomy): Eukaryota > Metazoa > Chordata > Lepidosauria > Squamata > Scincidae > Plestiodon > Plestiodon gilberti. The sequence continues at coordinate 256,208,138 of JANXHW010000001.1, read as the reverse complement.
GATCCTTGCCCCCCCTCTCACTCTCTCACACACACAGTTAAATAAGACATTTTTTTCACATTTAAAATTACTTTAGTACATTTTTAATGATTAATTACCTAATTAACTGATTAATCCAATTAATTAGCAGTTAATTAGCAGGGGTACTTCAGAAAATTAGACCGTGATAGGGGGTACCCGGGCCTCCAAAGGTTGAGAACCCTTGCTCTAGAAGGCAAGTCCATGGAACCAATTTTGTTAATTTTCCTTAAGAATCTCAAAATGCTATTTTGCCTTTTTCCCCTCCATACCATGTTCAATTTGAGTCTTCCCCATTTGCTGACATTTTGTGGAAATGTGTACATTTCCATGTAGAACTGTCAGATACATGAACTCATGACAACTGCCAACCTTTTATTGCCCTAAACTTCAACTTTACCATCTATCTAAGAATAAGGTCATTTTAATTAATGAAACATCAGAACTATAACTAAAAACGAGAATATGAAACATCAGAACTATAACTAAAAACAGAGAACAGCCAACCTTAACAAAATATGTTCTGATACCAGAAAGAAACTGACACAATGAAATTAATAGGGATGCACATTTCAAAGGAAAGCATACTCTAAGCCTCAGAGGTATGAAAATAAATAAGACATCAATTTAATTCAAGTGAATGGAGATGAAGACCTAAAGCATTTGCTCAACATAAGCAGATGACATCCTTTGGTATAAAAGCCTTCAAAATGGTCAATTAGGATATGAAAGAAACTGGTGTCTTCCATAGCAATTACCCATTTCTCTTATGGGAGGTATCTATTCCATTCTAGATGCTGATTTGGTAGCGTGATTCTGCCCCAGGTGTTTAGGAAGTTGCTTAGTCCCCTTTCCTCCTCTTCTTGGTTCCAGCCTCTCCCCTCTTTTCTACTAATGTAAACATTCTAGGATAGAACACTACCTAGGTTTTCAGGTCATAAAGTGCTTACCAAGCAGATACTACAGAATTGATGAGTGCAAACAGTGCAGAAAAGAACTTGAGGAGCATGGGCAGTGAAAGGGATATAGTGGCATAGAAAATAAAGGGGGAACAATTATGTGAATAGATGAAGGACAATCTGACACAGCTGAGCTGCATGATATCAGGGGAGTTAGCCTTTGGAAGTCACAGAGGATATGAGTCCCATCACATGAAATCTTGCAAAATGTGAAAGCATGGCTACTTCTGTTGTTTTTACATTAGGTGCCACTTTTTTCTTCCATTCACGCTAAAGGCTTAAGAATGTAATAGCCACCTTAGTGGATCAGATCCAGACACATTTAGTTTACTTTCTAATCTACAGGACTTGATTTCATTTCTTCATTTAAAAAAAACACTGAAAATGTTTCTAGCTATATTTCACAAGATACCGCATTCAAAAGTTCCATAATGTCATGGTCTACTGAATTTTTGCTGTGATAAAAGAACTGGCAGTGATTGGTCCTCTGATGTCCTTTCTAGACCAGGGGTTCTCAAACTTTTTCACCAAGTGTACCCCCTGGCATGGTCAATTTTTTTGAAGTACCCCCTGTGCCAATTAATTAATTAGCATTAATTAATTAAATTAATTATTAAAATGTAAAATTTAATCATTAAAATTACTCAGCTTACACTGTTAGCCACCCTTTTTTCCAATTTTTGCCACTCTTTTATTTTAAAAGAAAATATCACCACAGGTTTCCCATCCAAAAATAAACCAAGGCAATTCCTTCTTAGCTTCCTTAATATATTTATTTATTTATTTAAAGAATTTATATGCCGCCTTTCTCCCAGCGAGGGCACTCAAGGCGGCTTACAACATTAAAATACATGTACATTAAAAATTAAAAACAAGTAATTAACAACAATTAAAACAAACAACTAAAAACAACAACCCCAGTGGGTCAACCTGCATGTACTTTGTTAAAAAGCCATTTGTTAAAACGCCAGCCCACCATGTCAGACATCGAATGCTTCCCTAAATAAAAGTGTCTTAAGGCCCCGTCGAAAGGTCTCTAAAGAGGGAGCCGTTCTTAATTCCAGGGGGAGGGAATTCCATAATTGGGGCGCCACTGCCGAGAAGGCCCTATTCCGCGCCGCCATCCCTCTCACCTCCGTCAATGGCGGCACGGTTAACAGGGCCCCCCCTGATGACCTCAGAGTACGGGTCGGTTAAGAAGTACGGTTAAGAAGAGTACGGTTAAGAAGGCAGAGAACTAGCTCAATCTGCCATAAGAGCTGCCTTCTTTAAATGGAAGAAACTATGTATTCTAAAACCCAGCATATAAAAATTGAACCAGCCAGTAGGAGAGCACTTAATTTGCATTCCACTTGGGAACACAATCTGGGGGGAGAGAAGGGGTGGTTTCGTTGCACAAGAATCTTTTATGTTCACTGTCAATGAAGTTTTTCTTTTTAGTAATAAATTAGGGACTATTTAGTCAGAGAACTTACTCATCCTAACTTGGATGTAAATGCTAGAAAGGGGTTTTTATAGAGATTTGGCAGCGGGTTTGTTTTTTTAAAAATATGGGAGCCTTGCGAGTCTGTGCCTTATCAGCTGTGAGTCGGGAGTTTAAATTTAAAAAACTAAAAGCCAATGTCGACTCACAGCTGATTGCAGCTGATAAAACACAGCAAACCGCGTACCCCCGCCTGTCGGTTTGCGTACCCCCAGGGGTACGCGTACCACAGGTTGAGAACCTCTGCTCTAGACCCTCAGGACTTACATCCATTGTTATGTCAATTTGGTCCATAATGTCATAGGTAACTAAATCAACCACACACTTCTTTCTACATTACAATAACTTGAAAATCTTAGAATTTTCTAAGAAAATTTATTTGATAAAAGATTTTGTTTCTCAAGAACAAAACTTGAAGGGATAGGTGTTAGTTAAAATGATACTGAGATTTAAAATTAGATGACACAAGGTGCAACACTTCACCTTTCTGCAAAAAAAGGCTTCTTACTTTCCTCTAAAAGTAAGTGCCTGGGGGGGCTGTGGAGTGCGCGGGGGGGGGGGGTCGCGCTTGCCCCCTCCGGCACTTACTTTTTGGAGAAACCTCCAATTTTTTTTCTTCAAAAGTCCCGAGTGTGCAGCTTCCTTGCAAGCCTGACCAACAAGACTTAGGTGCTAGCTAGAGTCTCTGCAGCCTTCTCCTAAAAATAAGTGCCTGGGGGGGGCTGTGGAGGGTGCGGGGGGATTACTCAGTCGTGGATAACTGAAACTGTGGATGAGGAATCCGTGAATACGGGGGCCCCCTGTACTTCTAGGAGGGTGGAAATATTGAAGTGTTGATGGGATTAAATCCCATAAAAATCCCATTAAAATAGGATTACAGCATTGGTCCTTATTAAATTGCAGGGGAATTTATTTCTGCCTCTGCAGGAAAAAAAAAGCAAGCAGAAGGAACCTGCACTTGATTTGGTTTGTGGGCTAAGTGAGCATGCAGGTAAAAGGAAAAAGAGGAGGAAAAAGAGGAGGACTCACCCATCCTACGTACTGCTTGAATTCCTTCCCCTCTAGGTTGGTACTGAGATGAACTGAGTCCCCACTTCCACCCATGTCTCTCCAAGGAGCATGAAAGGAAACTATATGCATGAGGAAGCTGTTATTTGCTATGATAGGGGAATTTGATAACACCCCAATTCTGGTGCACAGGATTTAGGGTTGCTGGTGCAGCCTCCATCAAATCCTGCAAACCTGCTCTGCCATTGCCTGGGCCCTATGGGCTATGTTGCTGGCATAGATCTGATAGGGCCAATGGGGTATGTCGGGCCTAGAAAATTAGCATCGGCTCTGGCAGACATCACTGCTACCGAGATCTGCTCCGTCCCACTTCCAGCCTGGCCCAATCCCCACCATGATCCACACCTGCTGCCAATATACCTGGAACAGCAGCTGGTCTTTGGAGTGCCACAGTCTCACAGTCTTTGCACCTGTGGCTGTGCTATGTCGGAGAGGTGGCAGCGACAGTGGACTGTGGGATAAACTGGTATACCTTACAGTCTGCCAGCATATCCCACAGATAGGATTGGGCCCTTGCAGCCTGTTCCAACCCAAGGGCTAAGCAGCACAAGTCAGACCTAAAGTCAGCCTAAGTCGTTTAGGGCGAAGTTATGTCTGGAACGCGACCATTTACGGCAAAGTTAGGTCGAAGTTATGTCGAAGTTAGGACAAAGGACATAAAGTCAACATAAAAGTGGGCGTTCCAGGGGCGGACCGTGGGCGTAATGGGGGCGGCAACCAATTAACGTTGGATTCCAGACCCTGGCAAGCACAGACACACCCCCTCCAACACAAATGCTGACACAAATTTTAGGTCGACCAAAAAGGTGGACACAAAATCGAGGAGACCCATAGGAGCCATTTTACCTTACCCACTCCAGCCCTCTCCTGAAAAGTTCTAACACCCTACTCCTGACTTAGGTCAGAGTTAGGACGGAGTTGTGGCAGCAAGGTCTGGAAACCGACAGAATTATGCCAAAGATAGGGAGCCTATCAGCACCCAGCCCCACCCAGCCTCTTTCCCACAAAAGCCCAGCCCCAGACCTCCAGTCTCTCTCTCTCTCTCTCTCTCTCTCTCTGAGCACGTGGCGTGGGGCTCTGTCCCCTAGCAGCCACAAAGTGGGACTTTGTCGGTGGAGGGCAAAGTTCACAAACACCCCACTTCTCTCTTCTCTTCTCCTCTCTGCCCCCCTCAAGGGCAGAGAGGGCTGTTCTGGCTGTGGCCAAACTGTTTACAGCTGTGCCTGGGCAGCTGTCTCCATGCAAGCATTTGATAACCCATGTCTTTCTCCCAGCCCCTCTCCCCCCCCCCCACAGGCAACAACACCAGCAGGTAAGAACAGGGTATGTGCTGACAAGTGGTCTGACTTCTGCCTCTTTGCATATAGAAATATGATACATGCCTCTTTACCAATGTGCCCTCTTATGTCTGCCTGCAATGCCTTCTCTGAAATGCCTGTTTACCAATGAGTAGTCTGATGCCTGCCTGCAATGCCTTCTCTGAAATGCTGCTTTACCAATGTGCCCCCTCATGTCTGCCTGCAATGCCTTCTCTGAAATGCCTCTTTACCAATGAGTAGTCTGATGCCTGCCTGCAATGCCTGCTATGATATATAGGATACATGCCGCTTTACTACTGTTGTCTGATTGCCGCCTGTTGTCATGTGAGCAGACAACACCACGAGTGCGGTGCTGTTAACCTTCTGTAGACACCAGCTGTTCTCCCCCCTCCTTTTCTCCACAGGGTCAGACAGGTCAGTAGTGCTAGGATTGCCATGTTTGTGACCCAATATATGTGTTGTCTTCTCTCCCTTTGACCCGTTTCCCTTACAGGATCATGCTTGCCTTACACCCAGGTAAGCAGCTCAGACCATGCTATGTGTGTCACAACTATCAGCTGTGTTTCATTTCTCTCCCTGCAGGCTTGCTCAACCGACAAACTGGCATTTCTTCAATGGCAATTGCTACCACACACCAGCTGCCATGTAACACCCCCTTGTTTTTGGTCTCCCCAGGAACGTCCACTGCCACCTACCTTCCTGGGAGCACCCCTGGGGCTCCAGGCAGGGTGCCCCACTGTCGTCTGCCTTGATGCTGCCAGAGGTCAGAGAGCCAGCCCTGCAACCATCCTCAGCTGCCGGCGCTGCTGCTGCTGCTCCACCTCCCTGGCTGTCGTACTTGCTGTCCCTCCCCTTTCTATGGAGCAGGCTGTGGTTCCACAGGGGAAGAGCCTGCATCTCCAGGTCCATGGGGCACGTGTGCTGCTGCTGCTTTCAGAGTGGCTGCTGTGACTACCCCTGGCAGCCTGGCCTGGCCATCTCACCTAACGTTCCAGAACAATAAAGACACCCCTCGGGCAGAGCCCCCTTGACAAATATGTGCCCAGTGTTACACAAGCATTGCCCCCCACACAAAGACAGCCCCCAGCACTAAAGCCCCTGCATGAATCCCATCCAGGGACTGCCACTTCCTTCCCAGGGAGAACACAGCAGGGGGGCTGCCAGACCCCCATGGCACAGAGGGGAGGGGGGAGTTGGGGGGCCTCTCAGGCAGGCAAACAGTGACAGGTTCCACGGAGCCCATAGCGGGGCCGCTTGTGGCCGCTGCGTCTGTGTAGTGGCTGCTCGGCAACCGGGGATCTCACCCGCCAGGGCGTCCACCCATCATGAAGCCACTTCCGCCCATGGTCCACCCGTTTCTGTGTGGCTACGGCCCAACGTCCGTCTGCATAAGAGGCGCCTGTTTCTGCATCACCTTCATCTGCGGAGCGCCCCCTGTGTCCCTATTGGTCTCTGCAGACCCCTCTCCCTGTATCTCTCTCCCACCAGCCTTGTTGTCTGTCTGTCTGTTTCTGACCCACCCGTGCCCCTCCCCAGCACCCCCTGTCTGCCTGTCTGTGTGTCTGCCTCCCCTCCCACTCCCTGATGCTGGCAGCTGGCAACCCCCCACCTCGCCAGAGCGCCTGCTGCGAGGCGCCGTAGTCACCCCAACTGGGGTCGTGATGAGCTGCGTGAGCCTTTCACGCTCGCAACAGACATGCCCATGGCATCTCTCAGTCATGGCCGGGGCACAGAGCTGAAAGCACACCGGGGTGCCTTCTTTGTGGGCATAGCCACGGCCCTGGAGGCCCAGGGCTTCAGGTAGCGCATGGGCGAGTCATGTCAGAGGCGGTTCCAGACCTCATGAGACCCCCCTTGTGTGTGACGTTCCCACCCCCTCCTTCCCTTCCCTCCCCTGCTCACCCCCCCATGACTCCCACGTGCGGCCTCAACGTGGCTTGGGGGTGGCATCGCCTTCTGCAGGAGGGAGGGGACGGCCACTCTCCCCTGCAGCAGGTGGCTACTGCACAGGGTGCCCTGTGGCGGCTGGCTCAGGCACCTCGCTCACCTGTCACCTGCCCTGCGCCCACCACAGGACTGGCGCAACCCCCATGCCTGCGGTCAGCCCCTTTGCGACCGGGCTGCGACAGACACTGCGGCAGCTGCCATGGATGGACGCTGACAAATGCAGACAGAGGCCTGCACATGCACGAGGCAGACACCGAGCCTGGAGAGCCTGCCTGCCTGGGAGGTAAGTGTTGCCTGGATCCTGGGGTGGTGCTGGGCCACAGAGACTGCAGCCTGCCTAACTCTGACATAACTCAGACATAACTTATGTCGAATTTATGCTGAACTTAGGCCACTCTTATGCCAGACTTGCGGAGGAGTTGGGTTGGAATGGGCTGTAAATGACACATTGATATTCTCTTTAAGCCTCAAAGCACAGCTCATTCAGGAAGGGGTACTGATTTTTTTTAAGACAAATAATGTAGATACTGTCTATGCATTTTTCATTTTGTGAATGACTGACACAAAGCCAAACAAAGGAAACTGGAGTATGATCGATTACTGGTAGAAAAATGTCAGCAATGGATAATCAGTAGTAGCATCTACTAGAAATATCTGCCTGTAATCCAAAGCAGAGCAATGCGAATTCCAGATGCAACCACCAAGGCTTCTTTGAATTACAAAGAAAGCTTCTAGAAGTTTGACAGCACAATCCTATACATGTTACTCAGAAGTAGCTCTCACTGTGTTCAGTGGGACATTCCCTAGTATGTGTGTTTATGACTGCAGCCGGAATATGAGACACCAATATTTCTGATGCAGTTTTTCAGTACTAAACTGCCCAATCCTGCTCTAAACCTAAGTGAAAAGCTTCAACCTGGGATTAACAGAGACCTTATTATTAGTACTAAAATAATTATCATTCAATACGACAATGCTTGATTGTGTGTAAGTAACAGCAATTTAGAACTTATTAGAAAAAACACAGTATATTAGTGGAAATGAAACAAATAGCTTTATCTCCTCATACACAGAGAGAGGCAGGTGGTATATTTGTAGATTTTATTAATGCAAAACCCTCTGGTAGGTGTGTCTTACCGGTTCTCCTGCACTGTCTGCTGCATGATGGGAATAACAGATGAGACCAGGGATGGGATGTTCACCTTTTGCCATGATAACAGCAGAACTGGTGTAGGATGGATGCTTCTAATGTACAATACATAACAACTATGAATACAGTGACAGGAAAACATGAAACTAAACAAGCAAAATGACATAGAGGGAACAACGATGAAAACAGGTGGAATATCTATGCAAGGTGCTTCGGAGTTTAAATGAGCACAATCAGTTTAGATCTCAGGTATTTTCTGTTTTTAATTCTTATTGCTTGCACATTAAACCTTTCAAGGAAAGCAAATGGTAAACATAACATTATGGACTATTAACAATTCAGTTTGCCATTGGTGAAAAATGACTACCTATATCATGTTTACACATGTGTGACATGTTTTTAAAGAGATAGTTTTACAGTACACAGTACATGAAAAAATACTACATGATCATACTAAGATCCCTAAGCTTTCTGTTTCAATCACAATAGTAGTATTTAATATGTCTAGAAGCCATTTCCCATGGGCCAGATTTCTTAATGCTACTTCAGAAGTTTTCCAGGGCTCATTTATGGTTTTCCAAGACTCAAATACTGGCAAAGCTTGGCTGAAACTATGCACTGCTTATATTCCAATTAGACAAAAAGTGTTCAATCTTACAAAAATTAATTTTTCACAGAGTTATAATACTATATTACAATGAAACTGATCTAACTTCTATGAATGAGTTTAAGCGAAGACAAACACCCAGAAGCTTGGGCTGTGTGCTTGGGGCTTATCCAAATCCAGATACCAGAAGAGCAGCAGCAGGCTGGACTTCTAGGGTCTCTCCCTGCCCCCCCCCCCCGCCAGCCAGCACCTTCCTTTCTCACTAAATAAGTGATCACCATGAGGGTTCTGCATAAGCTTCTACAAACACTGATATTAGAAAATTGTGATATAATTTCTAAAGTTACCACTCAGTAGAACTATTGTGTTCCTGCATAGCTAGTGGTTTAAATTAAAACCAATGGCTTGGATTCCAAAAACCATAAGCAGAATTTGGCTCAGAAAATGGGGCTTTCCTGCCTCTTCCCCTTTATGGCATTCCTGTGCTTCCCTGAAAAGCTGCCCCTGAGAGTTGAGGATGTCTCTGGAACAGTGTTCAGTGTAGTAACAAGAGGGAGAAATCAGTGGAAATTAGGAATCTCCTTTGTGCAAGAAGAAATGCTTTCCCATCATGCTGGAAAACTGTTGGATCCAAGCCATCATACATGATATGAACTAAAAAATGAAGGAAACGTTTTATACAAGAAAACTTAAATTATGTAATCAAACACCAACATAGACTTTTTTAATTGACAGAAATGCAGACTGGCAAAAATCAAATTCACTCCTGAAAGGTAACAAGTAGTTCAGGGAAAGTACCTGAGATAGAAACCAAATGTGTTGCCCCTTTGCACAGGACCCCAACTCACCTTAGCTGCAATGGCTGCAGCAGTTATATGTGAGGAAGAACTATCCTCTGTTGAAGCAACTCCACTATCTTTTTTCTCTTCCTCCTCTTCCTCACACTGCACTCCTTTGTCTTCTGTTTGCTTGTGTGGGCTGATGGTTGGAGGGGGAGAAAGAGGTGGTGGTGGTGAAGGTAGATCTTCAAGTTCATCATGTACCTCTTTTACTTTTACAATGGCATCCCGCAAAAGGTCAATGGCATGAGGTAGGGCTGGCAGTATAAACTGAAAGCATTCCTGTGCACAATGAGAAAAATGACAATGAAGACTTACCTACAGAAATTAATACTATTAAACAGGTTGAGGATTAAAGTCAACCACATATCTAAATCTGCATGATGTTTTTAGTTAATTTTTCTGTTTAACTTTACAATGACTACTGTATACCACAGTTCCACTGTCTAGAATTTCCTTTTGTCCTGGTGGACTGCAGCAAGTTATAATCTTGTGACTTGAGAAACTGAACATGTCAGCAAACAAAAATTTTAGATGGGCAACCCAATCCTAACTAAACTCCCATGCAGCAATGCAGCGGTGCCAGTGCTATGCTGCATTCCGCGGGGGAATTTTGGCTGTTGGAGGTCTTCTCGGGGTAAGGGGGCATTTGTCCAATTGACCCAGGGTAAGCACCAGAATGTGCAATGGGTCAACTTGGACCTGTGCCAGCAATATCGCTGGTGCAAGTCTGGGTTGATCCGTATCAGTGGATCAGAACTGGGAAGGGAGATAGAATATAGCACATGTTTGCGCTGCCAATAATGCCCCCTCCTGAGCCAGATATGCCCACCCTTGCCCCAGTCGCCACCCTCCCCCAACCTGTTCAGCCCCCTCCCCTCCACTGTGACTGCCCCATTTCGCCTTCTATGCAGATTTACCTGCTCCGGCAGGCATCTGTGTAGCCACCATTGTGGCAAGACTCTGTGCTGTCGCAATGCACTTTACAGCGCTTTTGCATGTTTATGCAATTTGCATGTTTTTGCAATTTATGCACGTGCATGCCAGCAGGACTCACATTCTGCCCGCACAAATATTGGATAAAAAAGGTAAAGGTGACCCCTGACAATTACCGTATTTATTGGCGTATAAGACGCACTTTTTTATCTACATTTGTGACCCAAAATAGTAGGGTGCGTTTTATACGCCAATACTAAAAAATCCCTTTCCCCCCCCCTTGCCCGTTTTAAAGCTTTTTTGGGCTTACCGCATTTTTCCGGAGCCAGAGAGCTCCCTTGTGCTTTCTTCCCTAACTAATCTATCTGATCTACAGCTGTTTGTCAGGTTTAATTTATGCACGTGCATGAGTTGAGCTTCTCAGCAGCCAGCAGAGGGCGCTGTGCTCAGTTCAGTTCAGCTGAGCTGCAGAGGGCCTACTCTTCCCAGCTCTCCTCGGAAGGGTAAGCTTCTGAACTGGGCCTAGTTGGGGAGGCTCTGGGCCTAGTTTGGGGAGGCAGGTGGGGTGGGGTAAGAGTTGAGTCTGGGTTTTTTTTTTTGTACTTTTATGTTGTTTACTTTGGAAACTGTGCATGGGGTGGGGAAAAAGAGTTGAGTCTGGGTTTTTTTTTACTTGGGGTAAATGTTTTTTACTTTGGAAACTGTGCATGGGTGGGTTGGGGGAAAAAGAGTTGAGTCTGGGGTTTTTTTTTTTACTTGAAATTTATGTTCTGGTGCATTTTGTTCATGTGTCTTATTGCTGTGTGTTTTAAAAGAGATCCTGGTATTTTTGTGCAAATTATGTAAATTAGCTAATTAAGCAGCCAAGCAGTAAGTGGCCAAGTGCCCCAAAAATGCTTTAAATCTTTTTTTTCTTGAAACCCAGGGCCAAAAGGAAGGTGCGTCTTATACGCCGGTGCGTTTTATACGCCGATAAATACGGTAAGTCCAGTCGTGTCCGACTCTAGGGTGTGGTGCTCATCCCCATTTCAAAGCCGAAGAGCCAGCGTTGTCCGAAGACGCCTCCGTGGTCATGTGGCCGGCATGACTCTCCTTGCCGCAGCGCATAGCATGCAGCTGGAACATGGAGCACTGTTTACCTTCCCGCAAGTGGTACCTATTTATCTACTCGCATTAACATGCTTTGGAACTGCTAGGTTGGCAGGAGCTGGCCAAGCAACGAGAGCTCACCCCATCGCGGATTTCGAACTGCCGACCTTTCGATCGACAGCTCATGGTTCAGCGGTTTAACCCACTGCGCCACCCGCTGGCCATTCAAATATTGGATAGGATTGGGCCCAAAGTAACTGTTGTAAGAAGTGTTTATTTACAAAGTTATACAGTGCCTACTGCATTTGCCTATGAATAATATAGTACTTTTTAAAAGGAAAGTATTAGTATTCACTTTTTAATGTCCTAAATAGAAAAGATATAACTAACGTTCCCCTATCATCTTTGCTCTCCTCTGACTCACAATAAAGATCATTTGCTCGTCCAGTGATTTTGATTTTATACTTAACAAGCCTCTTCACAAGTCAGTTTGTACAGCAATAATTATTACAGTATTTTTGCCCTTGCATAAGTCATGTGGTGTCAGTAATGTATTTTCTCACTTATATTACACACAGAGTCCGGTTTATTTTCCATATTCTGTAGTAAATAATCCATTATCTTTTACTCCCCCTCAATGTTTCAATGAAGTTCTCAGTTATATGCATTCCAGCCCCACCTACCCAAGTAAGAACAAAAGAAAAGCCCTGCTGGATCAGAACAAAAGGTCTCTCTAGACAGTGACCAAACAGGTGCCTCCTGAGAGCCCACAAGCAAGGCAATATCTTCCCCTGTTGCTGCTTCCCAGCAACTGCTATTTAAGGGTGGTGGTGGTGGTTAGTAGTAGTAGTAGTAGTAGTAGTAGTAGTAGTAGTAGTAGTAGTAGTAGTAGTAGTAGTAGTAACCTTTACTGGCATATAAACAAAACAAACATATAACACTTAACCCTTAAAAAAACATAACACTTAACACACAACATTTACATTACAGACATCTAAAAATGGCAAACCACAAAATTACTACTCAAACATGGTAGGGAATACTATCAGATTTGCGCCGCTGCTAGGGATAAAAGGGGTATTTTTAGACTTACTTTTAGTCGGGCCGTTCTCCAGAAGGTTTGGGGCCTCTGAATGGCTCCTGGAGGCGAATAAAGCCCACTTCTGGCTTTTGGGGAAACCAGGAAGTAAAACGGAAATGAGCTTTAATTGCCTCCAGGAGCCGTTAGGAGGCTCAGGGAGGCCTGCTGGGGGAGCTGTGGGTCCCCCGCATCCGCCAGAGGACGGCCCGATCCCCAGTAAGTCTAAAAATACCCCTTTTGTTCCCAGCAGCACAATCTCCGGATTGCTGCCAACGCCATTGCAGGTCACCACTCCCCTTAAGGAGGTAGCAACCTGCCCTTCTTCAAGTTTGAGAACCCCTGCTATAAATAATCCTAAGTACATGTACATCCAACAATTACATATTATTCACCCAGTTCTCTTCCCACTGTTGTCTCTCCTTTGTCTTTTTTCTATTGTTAGTCCCTCTGGACAGGGAACTATCTTCTTGTTCCTTTGCTATGTAAACCATTTTGAGAACTTTTTTTAAAAAAAAAATTATATTAATATGCTAATAAGTTAAGCCTGGTAAGTGGCAATACCTAAGTGGCAATACTTGAGCTTTTGTGACTGGGATGTATATCCCTTCCTGGTCCAAAACTGACAATTGAAACTATGGTCATGCATTAAAACTGATATTCAGACTACCCTGTTGAAGATTTCTTAGCCTGATATACAGGCTTACCAGATCTCCAACCGGGACAGAGTGCTAGACTTTTAGTTGAAGGAATGTGGGCAGGTGTAGCTTGCTAAACCTTAGAGCACAATCCTAGGCATGTCTACTCAGAAGCAAGCCCCATTGTGTTCAGTGGGGCTTGCTTCTGAGTAGACATGTCTAGGATTGTGCTCTAAGGTTTAAAAAGCTACACCTGCCCACATTCCTTCTACTAAAGGTCTAGCACAGGGGTGGGGAACCTATTTGGGGTGGGGGGCCATTTTCCCATGGGGAAAATTGGATGCAGGCCAGTCGGTAGGCCGCCTGAAATTTTTTGGCCCCCCCACCGGAAATTTGACACCCCCCCGCAAATTTACCACTCCCACCCACCCGCCCGCCCACCGCTCGCTCTCCCTCCCTCCCTCCCGCTCGCTCGCTCCCTCCTACCCACCCACCGCTCTCCGAACCCCCTCCCTCCGCTCTCCAACTTACCTCAGGCTCCGGGCTGCCGCCTCCTCCTCCTCCTCCTTTTCAAAGCGGCCTTTCTGTACCTGCGCAGATTGCTGCTGGGCTCAGCTGCGCTCTGCGCAGGTACAGAAAGGCCACTTTGAAAAGGAATAGGCGCCGAGGTGATGCGCCACCTCGGCGCCTCGTCCTTTTAAAACCGTCCTTCCTGGACCTGCGCAGAGCGCAGCTGAGGCCAAGATTGCCCTCTTGGCCGGCATCGCGCTCTGCGCAGGTCCAGGAAGGACAGTTTTAAAAGGAGGCAGCGGCGGCAGCAGAGCCTCCGGTCGCGGGCCGGATCGGTCCGGTCCAGCGCGGGCCGGACCGGATCGTCCCACGGGCCGGAGGTTCCCCACGCCTGGTCTAGCACTTTGTCCTGGTAGGAGGTCTGATAAGCCTACTTATATAAGAACATAAGAAACACCTTCCTGGATCAGGCCAAAGGCCCATCTAGTCCAGCATCCCACTTCTCACAGTGGCACACCAGCTGCCTCTAAGAGTCCACAAGCTGGAGACAAAGGTATACGTCTCTCCTGCCACTGCTCCCTTGCAACTGGCATTGAGAGACATACTGTCACTGAACTTGGAGGTAGTGCATAGTCATTCATGAATTTGTCTAATCCCCTTTTAAAGCTATCCAATCTAGTGGTTATCACCCCATCTTGCAGCAAAGAAAGTGAAGATTCCTTACCTGGGACTTGATGTTCGCAGTAGAGGAAGGGGGCATTTCTCAGTACTGACAAACCACTGTTAAAGAACGCCCCCTTCCTCTACTGGAGAATTCCACAGACTAATTACATACCATGTGATAAATCACCTCATTTTGTCCATACTAAATCTCCCAACAATCAGTTTCACTAAATGACCCCTGCTTCTAGCATTGTGAGAGAGGGATAATAACTTCACTAACCTCTCTCTCCAAACCATGCATAACTTTGTAAGTTTCAATCATATTCCTTTTATTTCAAGCTAAACAGTCCCAAATCTTGCAGCCTTTCATTATAGAAAAGGTGCTCTAGTCCTGTAATCAAAGCCCAATCCTACCTAAATGCCTGCATGGTAATGCACTGGCACCAGCATGGCTTTCGCTGCATCCCGCAGGGAATTTTCAGTTGCAAGGGGCTCCTAGGGGCAGTGGCGTCACTGCAGGGGGGCGGAGCTCTAAGTTCTGCTGCGATCGGAGCCTCCGTTACACGGAGGAACGAAGCGGGCCCACCCCCTCGCCTTCGGAGCCTTTCAGGGAAGCGAAAGCAACGCGCAGGGAGTCTCCGTCCCCCTGCAGTGACGCCACTGCCTAGGGGTTAGGGGACATTTGTCCCCTTGCCCTGGGGTAAGCCCCAGCAGCTGCTATGAGGCAACTCAGACCTGTGGCAGCTCGATCACTGGCACAAGTCTGCGTTACTCTGTGAAGGTGGATCAGGCCCAGGATTCTCCCAGGAGAAAGAGGCTCAGGATTTAGCATGTGCTACCGTTCCTGCCCCCCTCCCGGGCCTGATTCCCCCTCCCCATTGCGCCTACCACCTCCCCTGTTCCACCCTACCCCTGCCCCATTCAACCCCCTCCCCGCCTCCTGTGCAGGCTTACATGTTTTGGCGGTTTCCATGTGTCTGCTGGCATGTGGGAGGCTGCTGCAGCCACACTGCCAGCGGGTCAGTAGTGCGCATTGGTGGAGGCTACTTTGCAACAGCCATAAAACAGTCTCAGCCAGCACAACGGTAGTTACGCTGGCGGGGGAGGGGTTTAGGATTGGGTGACATTTTGGGTGCCCATTTTTTGTATCTTTTCCAGCTCTACAATATCCTTTTTGAGGTGTGATGACCAGAACCATACACAGTATTCCAAATGTGTGCTAGATTTGTATAGCAATCTCTTTACTAATGAGCACTAGCATGGAATTTCCCCTCTTTACAGCTGCCGCACACCAGGTCAACTTTTCAATGAGTTATGCACCACAACTCTAAGATCTCTTTCTTGGTTTGTCAAAAATAGTTCAACCACCATTGTATATATGAAGTGTGGATTTTTAGCCCTAATGTGAATTACTCTACACTTATTGACACTGAACTGCATTTGCCATTTGGTTGCCCCTTCACCTGGTTTGAAAAGGTCCTTTTTAGAACACTTCACAATCCACTTTGGTTTTTGCCACCCTGAATTGTTTGGTGTCATCTACAAACTTGGCCACCAGATCGTTTATGAAGTTAAAATGCATGGGTCCTAAGAAAGATCCTTAGGAGGACTCCACTTCTTACTTTGCTGCACTATGAAAATTGCCAATTAATCCCTACTCTCTTATTCCTGTTTTTTAACCAGTTACCAAGCCAAAAGAGGGCCTTTCCTCATTTTCCATGATTGGTTAATTTAATCAAAGAACCTTTGGTGAGTGTCTTTGTCATAAGCTTTTTGAAAGTACAAGTGTACAATGTCAACTGGAACACTGCTATCCACATGGCCATTTACAAGCTCAAAGATGTAGAAGGTTAGCATGGCAGGACTCACTTTTGCAGAAACTATGCTGATTCTTTTTCAGCAAGGCTTGTTCTTCTATATGCTTAATAATTTTACTTATGATTCCCCCCAGTTTACCTGAACAAATGTTAAGATGATTACTTTGCAATTTCCCAGATCCTTCTTGGATCCCCTTTTAGATATTGGTGTTACATTGGCTACCTTCCACAGCCTGGCACAGAGACTGATTGAAAGGACAATTACATATTTTTGTTATAAGAGCCAACAATTTCACGTTTGAGTTTCTTAAGCATTTTTGGGTGAATGCCATCTGGACCTAGTGATTTGTTAATTTTTAATTTGTCAATATGTTCTAGAACAGAGGTTCTTAATCTTTTTACGATTACAGAGCCCCAATGGATTGCTCAATATGTCCCCATACTCCCTTCGCCAGACTGTCGAAATCATCATCATCACCAGTCCTATCAGATGCCAGTATGGCTTCAAAATAAGTCAACAGCTTGGTTTTTTACTTTACTTTACCCTTGCTCATAAAGGCTTTGGTCTACCAAGAGCAAACTTTGAATGAACTAAAGACTTTGGATAATAGCCACTAGTTCTCAATAACAAACATCTGGAATCTCATTTCTTGCTAAAGAACAGGGAACAGGTCACAATGACTTTTGGTGGACATTGCCAAATACACATTTATCTTATTGTTTCTTGGAACCATCTCTGGTCAGGAGATATGAGATCATGAGAAATAAACATCTTGTATAACCACTCATGTATAAAAACCCTTCACACAACTCTGTAGTTATGCATTGCCCTGTTGGCTTGCATCCCGTCCTTGCAACCGGTACCATTGTAGGAACGGTGAAATGAATAAAGCTTATTTAAGCTTAAAACATGGTCTCTGATTCGTTACTTATGCTGTTCCTTCAGGCAGCCACAACCGAGGTGAAAAGAGCTCGTATGCAGGTAAAAATAACCTGCATGACAATATGGATAGCTAGGAACAGAATGCCTCAATCCATATTGATAATGGTGATAAATTAATAATCTAATCTAACAACAATTTTAATTGTTCAGAGATAGAGTCCCATACCTCCATCGTTTGGCTTCCATACCCCCAAGGGGTATGGATACCCCCAGTTAAGAATCCCTGCTTTGAAACCTCATCTCTTGTCACTTCTGTTTGACCAGTTCTTCAGACTCCTTCCTTGAAGTGTCAGTTCAGGCATGGGTATCTGCCCTATATCTTCATTCAACTTCTTTGCAATTTCCAGATCCTCTTTAAGCTTCAATTTTATCCCCTCATCCAACTGCCCCACTGGCAGGTTTCCTGTTTTTGATATATTTAAAGAGTTTTTATTGTTCGCTTTGATGTTTTTAGCCATGCACTCCTCATATTCTTTTTTGTACCCAGTATTGTCAGCTTACATTTCTTTTGCCAGAGTTTGTGTTCCTTTTTGTTCTCTTCGGACAAGACTTCCATTTTCTGAAAAAAAGTTGTATATTTTATTGGTTCTTTGACTTGACTCATGAGTCATGCTGGCATCCTCCTGGACCTGATGATGCTTCTTCTACTTAGTGGTATATGTTCTAATAATTAGAATCTAATTGAACTTTTGTTATTGCGGTTTTAAAAAACCTCCATGCACTTCGGAGAGTTTTGACCCTCTTGATTTTCTCTTTCAGCTTCCTTTTTATTAGTCCCCTCATTTTTGAGATGTCCCTTCTTTAGAAGTCACATGTGACTGTGTGGAACTTTCTTGGAAACTTTCCAACTGCATATATGATGAACTGGATAGCACTATGGTCAGGGTTCCTATCAGTTCAACCTTGCACTAGGTTCTAGGTGCCAAATAGAAGTTGTTAGGCAGTCCAATCCTAATCAACTCCCCATGCGGCAATGCAGTAATGCCAATGCGGTACCTGCTGAATCCCACAAGGGAGTTTGGGCCTCTGGAGACCTCTTCAGGGTAAAGGGAACATTTGTTCCCTTGCCCGGGGGTAAGCCCATGCTGGGCCGCTGGGTCTACTGAGACCTGTGCCGGCTCCACAGCTGCCACAAGTCCACATGGATGTGCGAAGGCGGAACGAGGCCAGGAAGGGGGTTAGGATTTGGCAGATGCTACTGCTGCTGAAGCCGCCCTCTTTTGGTCCCGATCTGCCCTCCTCCCCTCCCCCTTTGCCACCCCGTTCCGTCTACCCCTGCCCCTCTCATGCCCCCTGAGCATACTTACCTGTGCTGGCGGGCATCTGGAGGCCACTGGTGTGCAAAGATGGCTATTTGCTGCTTGCAGCAGCAGCCAGGCTGCACGCTGTGGCATGTTTTGTGACAGCCGGAAAGCATAGTATACCACCAGAATGCTCATTCTAGCGATGTACGGCTCCAATAGGATTGGGTCGTAAGATTGCTTCCCAGACCAATTGTTCTAAGGCACAGTCATTTGCATATCTAGAAATGTTTTCTCGTCATAAGAACATAAGAAGAGTCCTGCTGGATCAGGCCAAAAGCCCATCTAGTCCAGCTTCCTGTATCACACAGTGGCCCCACCAGATGCCTCAGGGAGCACAAGACAACAAGATAACCTGTTTCCCGTTGACACTCCCTTGCACCTGGCACAGAGAAAACCCACTTCTAAAACCAGGAGGCAGAGCCGTAGCCAGCTGGGGGGCCGCGTCCTCGGCGCCCCCATAAAACTAATTAGCATAAATTATGCTAATTTTTCCGGCCGCTTTTTTTGCCGATTTTCGGCGATCTAAAACCTAAAAAAGGGGTATTTTTAAAGTATGTCTGCTTTGCGGCACTTAACTGGTATATAGGAGCCTCCAGCGAAGCGATCGGCTCTCTCCAGCGACGACGTTCTCTTCCAGGGGCGCAGATCGGCGATCGGAGATCGCTCCTCTACGGCCCATGACTTGAACTGCTCATCGTAAGCTCATCCTTTGAGTTCGTGCATTCACGCATGCGCGAACTCAAAGGATGAGCTTACGATGAGCAGTTCAAGTCATGGGCCGCAGAGGAGCGATCTCCGATCGCCGATCTGCGCCCCTGGAAGAGAACGTCGTCGCTGGAGAGAGCCGATCGCTTCGCTGGAGGCTCCTATACACCAGTTAAGTGCCGCAAAGCAGACATACTTTAAAAATACCCCTTTTTTAGGTTTTAAATCGCCGAAAATCGGCAAAAAAGCGGGAAAAATTCAATTTTTTCCCGCTCTCCTCCGGAGCCTCCCGCCCCCCCAGGAGCCTCTGAGCCCTTATGCCCTGGGGCCCACCGCCCCAGGGCCCCAGGTCAGCCTACGCCCCTGCCAGGAGGTTGCTTATGGCTTGTAACCTGTGATGGTCTTTTCCTCCATGAATCTGTCCATGAATTTAACCAGTATGTGAGGGTAATTGAAGTCATTACTACAACACTTTGCCCTTTGGATGCTTCTCTGATTTCTTTCATCAAGTCAAGATCACCCTCTGCATTATGATCAGAAGGGCAAGAACAATTTTTCTTTACTCAACCTTACAGGTCTCAAGAAAACAAACAAACAAAAACTTCTACTACCAGAGGTTCAGAATAAGACAATAGATTAAATATATATTTCTTAAATTTAGTCAGTTTGATCACAATTAAAATTTTGTTCCTCTAAGGACATTATAATAGAACGTTACACCTTAAATGTGTATAAATTTTCTTCTGCCTTTCAATCTTGCAGCTTAGTTATTAGTGTTGGGTTGTTATTAGTGTTCGGTTTTCATGCACGCACGCGCACAGAGAGAGAGAGAGAGAGAGCACCATCTTTAACATAAACTACCATCATTGCACTGTGTTATACCATGAGGTGCTTGTAGAATATAGTCATAGTCTGTCTAATCCATATGATCTTACATCCTGGGCTAAGTAATAGACAATTTTTTGGCACCAGAAATATTGATTTCAATAGCATTTATTTTTGCAGATAAACATATTTAAAGATCTAATCTTGTTCTAATTCTCAGTTTCTGACCAAAAGTGCAGGGTTTTTTTTTACTTTCTGAATTAAATGCGAGATTCAGCTTTCTGCACTTTGCAGAATCCAGAAACATCAGTGTATAAACATATATACACCACTAGGAGCACACGCGCACACACACACACGCACACTCACTCGCTCCAGTTCCATAAACTGTCATCTACACAGAAACAGGTACATATACATAAATGACCATGTGTTTGTTTTGTTTAAAGTATTATATCCCACAAACCTTCCATCTCACTTAAGGGGCCATCAGGGTAGATTGTAGATGTTTCTGCATGGAGGATATGTATACCAACACAGTAGCGATCCATATTTTTGATGTATCTATGTAATTTGACTTCCATGCTGGCATGGCATTACATTTCTACCACCATGAGATAATTAGCAGGCTGTACTGGTTCTACTTATTTTATTTTTAAAATTAAGAACAAAATCAAATGGGCATGAAAAGGTGTGTAACTCACATTCTTTTTTGTCACATTTATACTAAATTCAATACTCCAATTTATATTTTTTGGTGAAAGTTTAACAGCCCAAATATGGCACCCACCGCGTTCTATGCAGGATTGGGCCTGCGCCGGTGCAGCTAGAGTCCTCCTTGGGGTAAAAGGACATTTGTCCCCTTCCCCGAATGGAGCTCCAGCTGCCCCAATGGCACTACTCGTACGTGTGCCAACTATTTTGCTGGCACACATTCGAGCTGGCCGTGTAATGTTGGCCAGGCCTGGGGATAGGATTTGATGGAGCATGCCGCCACCGATCCCTCCCCTGTCCTGGGCCCAGTGGGCCAATCGGGCCCCCAGAACGCTCCCCGCCCTCAGGGACTTACCTCTGTGGCACCAGCAGAGCAGCTCAGGCCTCTCTGCCGGCACCACTTACTCATCGGGTGCTGCAAACATGCTTTCTGGCACGTTTGCAATATCTTAGACTGGTGGAGTGATCACTCTGCTGGTCTAAAATTAGACAGGATTGAGCTGTAAGTTTTGTTCCTTCAAGGACATCTCAACAAGTTGAGCAGGTGATTTATTTATTTTTCACATGTTATACCATCCTTCCTCCAAGGAGCTCAGGGTGGTGTACGTGGTTCCTTCCCTCCTTTTGTCCTCACAACAACCCTTTGAGGTAGGTGAGGCTGAGAGACAGTAACTAGCCCAAGGTTACCCAGGAAGCCTCATGACTGAGGGAGAATTTGAACCTGGATCTTCCAGGTCTAACATCAGAACCACTATACCATCTTCGCTAATTCAGATTAACAATCTTTGCTAAAAGCCAAACTTCTTCAATATCTCATATAATAGATGAGGAGAAAGGTGAGAATGCCTGTAGGTAAGAAAAATGGCATATAAAAATTACTACTGTCTAAGAATTCACTTGTTCAAAGGATTTTCTTTCTCTATTACAATGCTTTTATCAACAACCAACACACATTATACAGGAAAAGTCTCAGTAATCTAACTTTAGATGCGTGTTCTAATTTAGTAATCTATTCCTCATACGGGAGAGGTCTGATGTAGACAAGAGCTTCCTCATGCAGAATGGCATTCCCATTAATTTCAATGGCAGATAAGAGTAAATAATTATTAGATGACTTTAAGATACCCCAAAATTCAAGCCTTCTTCATTTTCTTTGGTAGTTGGGTACAGGCCATTGTAAAACTAATGTTCACGATAAATAATGTTTAATGTTCTCTTTGTAATTTCATTTAGCTTAGTAGATCATAATTTTTTTTTCTTTCGTCAGTACTATAGTAATTTTTTGTTAGCATATTGCTTACCTGTGATCCTTTCTTGCTACCTGGAAGGTTAATTATGAGAGTTTTCCCTCTGATTCCACATACAGGTCTGAGAGAGAGAGAGAGAGAGAGAGAGAGAGAGAGAGAGAGAGAGAGAGAGGGCTAAATACTAATGCGTGGGAAACATCAACAGTAAAACTCAAATTGTTAGATGTAATTGTCTACCAATGACTAAGACAGGAGAGATCTTAGAATGTGTTTAAAAGTAACAGGCAACTGTTATAAAAGTCATTATTTTTATATGTTCACCACCAAATTTGATTTCAATTTAAACTGAGACAGGGAACCACCACATGCCTTTGTTATGCAAATCGTTTTGGCATAGACGTAGACCCTCAAGTCAATGCCAACTCCTCATGCAACCCCTGGTGTGAATTATGCAAGTAACAAAAAGTAATAGCCTAAAATTATCAGGTGCAGTGTTGCTAAGTGCAGGGACATTAGCCACAAAGCACAAAGAAAGCACAAGGCTTCAAGCTATCCTCCCAGATTCCAAGACAAACGAGTAATATACTTATCACTTTTACAGTGTGAATGTCATATAAAAAGAACTTCCTTATTTCTTTCTCTTCACTTCCTATTCAATTAAATTAAATAATTTTCCATTTTCTACATGATTCAGCTGAATATCTCTGTTCTAGTGTTCCCAAAAACAATGTAAAGCACGTAAAATAAAGAACAATAGTTTCAGTAAGATCTAATGCATTATTCAGATGAAGTATTTATACACATCTTTGATTAATTCAGGCAGATGCAAAAATTATGTTTTAAAATGGTTCGACAGTTGAAAGAATTTTATCGTTTTAGGCTAGTTTATGCAAATACAGTACATACCAATACTTAGAAGTGTTGTTTAATGTTGAAAAGCGGTATATAAATACTGTTAATAATAATAATAATAATTTCAGTTTTTCTTAACTTTATGAAGTGTTTTATATCAATTCCATTTATTAGCCTTGAATGGACTTTTTTCCCCCTCATAACTAATGAGATACATAGCCTGAAACCCCCAGTATCCTCTTGGGTAAAGGACAACATTTATGTAGCCTTTCATAGTGTCCCTAATGTTCTTAGAAACAGTTGTTTCACATCTTGGTGTTATAATTACTATACTCTCCAGTATATCTATCCAATATGATTCCAAACT
Source organism: Plestiodon gilberti rubricaudatus (assembly GCA_026170595.1). NCBI lineage: Eukaryota > Metazoa > Chordata > Lepidosauria > Squamata > Scincidae > Plestiodon > Plestiodon gilberti. The sequence goes on along the minus strand of JANXHW010000001.1, from coordinate 256,185,060 downwards.
ATCACAATAAAATAATATGGTAAATATTACTAGAAAAGTCAGAAGTGCAAGTAAAAGAGAAGTATACAATCCTCTTTAAAGACAGATGTGCTTCGTTAGTAATAAGCATAAACATGAGAATTTCTGATGGTCCGTAGCCCCAACCCAGCTGCATGCATATACCTCCAGTCAGATCATCAATAGTGTTTACCATCTGTTCAAAGCAACACTGCCAAGTGGGCAGAGACACATTTTCAAGTGGTGTTCATCTTATGTTTAGCAAGGGGAGAGTAATTGTCCCTCTTCATTCCAGCAGTGTCTTTTCTAGTGGCTGTTTGCTGTAGTTTCTTCTGCATCTTTTGAGATTGTGAGCCCTTTTGGGCAGCGGCGTCATTAGATGGGGGTCCCTGTGGCACAGGGCCCCCGGCGCCAGCATGGGGGGGGCGCGGGCGCCGAGTCCGGGGGCTCCGGCAGCCCCGCGCACGCTCACCTCGGCCGTGCGCGAGTCCAACTCCTTTTCAACTTGAAAAGGAGTCACGCGCAGCCGAGATGACCATTTCAACCCGGCTGGCTGTTTCTGCACATGCGCAGAAACAGCCAGCCAGGTTGAAAAGGAGGAAGTTCAATCAATGGGATGATCCCATTGATTGAACTTCCTCCTTTTCAACCCAGCTTGGGATTTCTCGAGTCGCGCGCACCGCGCGCCCACTCACCCCATCACGCGCACTCACTTTGGCGCGACTCGGGACGTCCAGGACGCCCCAAGTCGCAGTCGCGCCCGTCCTCCAAGGCAGCTTCTGGTCCTCCGAGGCAGCCAACAGGTAGGAGAGCGTCGCGGGGGGTGGGGGGAGAATTCTAGCGTCGCGGGGGGGTGGGGGGAGAATTCTAGCGTTGCGGGGGGAATTCTAGCGCTCGGGGTGGTGGGAAATAAATAAATAAATAGTGGAATTGGCGCCCCCCCAAATCGCGGTGCCGCCTTTGGCGGCGCCAAGGAGTAAAAAGGAGGACAAAGTGAGGGGCACCAATTCCACGATGTGTCCCCTATAGATTATGGGGTAGGAATGCCACTGCTTTGGGGAGCCATTTAGTTATTTGAATTTGTCTGTAAACTGCTTTGTGAACTTTTTTGTTGAAAAGCGGTATACTGTATAAATATTAACAACAACAACAACAACACTGGAGCACAGAAAACTGAATCTAATTCCCTGTGTCATCCTTAGAAAAGGTTATCAGTGCTATAAACAATGAGATGATGCACGTGTAAACCCCTGGGGCTGGCTCAGGCCAAGAACTACACATAAATGAGTAATTTATCAACACAGTGCTCAGGTGGTTTGCTTTGCATTAAGGTGTTCATGCACAAAGAAAATTGTTTTAGAATTCTAAAATGTATTTTTATTTTAAAATGTAAAGTCAAAAAATTATCATCATCGGTGTGCCCAGTTCCCTTCTCTCGGCCTCACTGCAGATGGAAGAGAATGAGATCTCATCTTTGTTCTCCTTTTCTTCCAGACTCATCCTCCTTCATAGGCAGGCAGGAGTCATCCTTGTCCATTTCCATCTTTCCCTTTTCTCTTCTGCCATCTGAGGGGCCTATTGCTGGAACATACACTAGGAGACCAATCCTATTCTTCCCCCCCCCCCGCCGAAGCAGCGGTGCCAAAATGGCTACTGCTGCATCCCGCAGGGGAGGCAGTTGTGGAGGACTCCTTTGGGTAAGGGAACAATTGTTAAAGGTAAGCCTCTGTGGCATGGGGGGGAGTGTCTCTTCAGACCTGAGCTACCCAAATAGCTGGTGCAGGTCCACGTGGACCTGCATCATGGGATTGGGTTCTGGGAGGGGGACCCATACTCTGGATTGAAGAAGAGGGCATTCCAGACATGCGGGTAGTCCCTCCCACTGCAGAAGTCAGGGTCGGCTTTAGCTGAACGTCTCCTCCCCATGGGAGGGGCTTCCCGCTCCCCAGTTCCGATCCTGCCTTCTAGCAGACAGGTCGCACCTTTAGATAGCTAAAGTTTGCCTTAGGCTATACTTAGGATTTTCTTACTTTTTCCCTTTCTCGTCTTCTCCTCTTTTTCTTCAGCCATTCTTCTGTATCCCTTACACCCTCCCTACTTTCTCTCCCTTTCCTCGGCGAGGCAAGGGGCGAAAGCAGTGCCGCGGGAGCCATCCAGAGCGGCCTCGCTGGACCGGGAGGCTGCAGCCCGTGCTTGAAAGAGGTGGCGCCATTTTTAAATCTGACTGGTGGGAAGAGGCCCGAGTTTTACACAGAGCTGCAGCGGCGGCCGGACCGGCGTCGCCCAGCTAGTCTTGATGAAGACCGACCCACGCCTCGGTGAGCGGACCTCCAAGAGGCCGTCGCCGTTGGCATGCGCAGCAGGATCCCCTGGGAGCTCTGAGCGAACGCTGGCTCGGAGCTCACTCACTCGGTACGGCTGACTAGCCCTGAGGCGGCGCGCGCTTAGGAAGCGCACGGATCTCCCTGCGACAGAGGCTACCAGTGTTGGATTCCAGTGGGGGCCCCTTTTAGGGCCCCTCTTTGGCAGCGGGCTTGTGCACGATGGCAGAGAGCTACCAGGTTGGAAGGGAGGAGGGCGCTGCAGCTTTGCTGCCTGGGGAGGGCACCTCTAATCAGACGGAGGGCCTGGATGCCACGATTCAAGCACAGATCTTCAGGGCGGTTCAGGAAGCTATGCAGGGGCTCCTCAGACCCAACCCGAAGCCCTCTACACAGGCTCAGGAGAGATCGTTCACATGCAGTAAGCATAGAAGGTCCCCCAGCCCCCTATCTTTGGCATCTTTGGCATCTTCTTTTTCCTCGGAGGTGGTGTGTTCAGGCGTCCTAAGAAAAGAGCTAGGGCTAGGAGCCCGAGGCACCACAGTGATAGCAAAGCCCCTCGCAGGTGCAGGAGGCATGTGCTGGTCGAGCTACCCTCGTCACAATCTTCATACGACTCCGCTTCCTTGGGGTCCAGTAAGGAGGATGGGGGATCTGTCCGGGGACGATTCTTACTCACAGGACAACAAGGTGGATCATCTGTTCCCACACGATCTGTTCCCCAGAATGTTGCCAAAGGTGGTTCAGGCTCTAAACCTGGCTCCTGCAACAGGTTGGCCACCTTGGCGGTCATCCCCTCCGAGGGTGAAGGACCCCCCGGGACCCTTGCGACAAGAGAGTGGAGGCTTCCTTAAAGAAAAATTCCGACTCCTCTTCCACCACAATTATCCACCACAATTAGAGCCTCTGCGGTAAATTCCATTTTCGCAAGGGCGGCGTACCTCTAGTCAGAGGAACTCGTTGCCACTGAACAGGGTCTGTCCAGGTCAGCCAAAAATGCACTGAAGAAGATAGCGCTGGCAGCTGCATTCTCTGCCGACGCATCCTTTGATGCCTTACAGATGGACACCAGGGCTCTGGCATCGAACGTCATAGCACGCCGCAATTTGTGGTTACGGCAATGGGAAGTGGACCCCGGGTCACAGGCCAGATTAGTGGGAGTGCCTTTTCAGGGGGCGAAGCTCTTCGGCCAGGCTCTGGAATCCATCCTGGTAGAGAGTCGCGATAAGAGGAAGGTTCTTCCCTCCGGGAAGAAGGACCAGCCCAAGCCCAAAGTACAACCTTTTCATCCTTTCCGGTCAGAACAGCGACCCAGGGACTCCCACAAATCACGTAGCCGGTGGAACAAGGCCAGGGTCTTCCCTAGGGGCAAGCCCCATGGAAACTCAATGGCGGAAGTTCAAAGAACCACAAGGAGCAGCGCACCGCATGACTCCTCTGGCGACGCATCCTCCAGCGCTGTAGGCGGCCGTCTCCTACTCTTCGCGCATCGCTGGGAAGAAATTTCCAGCGATGCGTGGATACGGGAGACGGTGACAAGGGGATATGCCCTGGAGTTCGTACACAGGCCCAAGCAGAGGTTTATCAGGGTGGCAATCTCGAGGGACCCAGCCAAACACCTGAGCATGTTGAGGGCCATCCAACACCTTCTAGAGATCAAGGCAGTAGAGCTGGTTCCCGCGGCACAGAGGGGACAGGGGTGTATTCCATACTCTTCCTGGTGCCCAAAAAGAATGGGGACATGCGCGACATATTGGATCTCAAGGCGCTGAACAAGTATTTACGCAAAAGACGTTTCAGGATGGAGACATGGAGGACGATCGTGAAGCCCTGGAGCAGGACGACTTCCTAACGTCAATAGATCTCGCGGAAGCCTACCTCCATGTGCCCATCCTGTCGTGTCACCGAGCATATCTCAGATTCTGCTATGGGGGGAGGCACCTTCAATCTCGGGCCTTGCCCTTTGGGTTGACCGTGGCTCCTCGCGCTTTCACGAAACTACTGGTGGCGCCAGTAGCATTTTTGCGGCAGAGGGGAATCTATCTTTTTCCCTATCTGGACGATATCTTAATCAAATCTACGTCCCAGGAGCGGGCACTGTTGGACCTTCGGAGCACAACAGACCTACTTCAGTCTCTGGGGTTTCTAATAAACTGGGACAAGAGCTCACTAGCCCCATCCCAACAGTTAGAACACCTGTTCCTTCTCATGGACACATCAGCCTTCATGATTGCTCTGTCCAGGGACAGGCAGGCCTCGCTGCGGGCGATGGTACACCGGACAATGACAGCGGAGACAATGGACCTAATGTCATTGGCATCTCTATTGGGCGTGTTGGTTTCGTGCCAGGACGTTATAAATTGGGCAAGGCTGCACATGAGACCTCTATAACGCTTCCTGATGTCATACCAACATCAGATAGAACAGCAGAGCCGCCTCCGGGTGACCATTCTGGTGGAGCTCAAGGTCGACCTGTCCTGGTGGGTGAAGGAGGGACACCCGGGCCAGGGGGCGAGTCTGCTCCATCAACAGCGCATGGTCCTCACGACCGATGCAAGCCTCCTGGGTTGGGGGGCTCACCTCCTAGGAGCCTTCGCACAGGGGCGATGTTCACAGGAGACACAATACAGCATAAATTGTCTCGAGCTGAGAGCCATTCGTCTGGCCATTTCCAACAGCAGGTACAGTGCGTCCACATCCTGGTGAGAACCGACAACATGTCGGCAAAGGCCTATGTGAATCAGCAGGGAGGAACGAGATCATCAGGACTGCTCAGGGAGGCGATGTCACTTTTCGCCTGGGCAGAGACGAATGTAGCCTCAATCAGGGCCGAACATCTGGCAGGCATAAGGAACGTCACAGCCGATTGGCTCAGCAGACAGACTCTGAGGGAGGAGGACTGGCAGCTGCACCCTCAGGTCTTTCTTCTGGTGGCACAAAGGTTCAGCCGACCAGTGATAGATCTTTTTGCTTCAAGAGAAAACGCGCAACTACCGAGATTCTTTGCAAGGCAGCAAGAGGAGGGAGCAGAGGGGGTGGATGCCCTACAGCGCCAGTGGCCACCGGGCCTTCTCTACGCGTTCCCACCCATCCCTCTGCTCCCTCTAGTATTGCGCAGGATCTGCTCATCAGCAGCGGAGGTGATTTTGATCGTGCCCTCCTGGCCCAGGAGGGCCTGGTTCCCAGATCTCGTAAACCTATCCATAGGAAGGCCTTGGCCCCTCCCGCGGTGGGAGGACCTGCTGCGTCAGGGGCCCCTAACACCCCCCAACCCCATCTTTTTCGCCTCACGGCCTGGAGGTTGAAAGGGAGGCATTGAGGGGGCAGGGTTACTCCACCAGAGTAGTAGGGACCCTAATGGCCTCCAGGAGAGCATCCACTAAGAAGGCTTACTGCAACACCTGGAGGAAGTTTTTGGAGTGGTGCAAGAAGGGAGGGGTTCCACCTACTAGACCCAAGATCCGCCACATCCTGGAGTTTCTCCAGGATGGCCTGGACCTAGGTCTATGCACCAACACCTTACGGAGACAGGTTGCCGCTTTGAACAGCATACTAGGGGCGGCGCTCCTGACTAATATCTTGTCTCACCCACATATCAAGCGTTTCCTTAGGAGGGTCGCATTGATCAATCTGCCCCCCCCCAGTGCACAGGTGCCCTACCTGGGACCTGCATAGGGTGCTCTCCGCCCTGTCTAGTCGTCCCTTTGAACCTTTGGCCACAGCCCAAATGCAAGAGCTTACATACAAAACGCTTTTTCTGGTGGCGGTCACCAGCGCCAGGCAGGTGTCTGAACTGGGAGCGTTGTCGATTAACCCAAAGTTATGTATTTTCCACAAGGATAGGGTGGTCCTACGCACCGACCCAAAATTTATCCCTAAGGTCCTCCCCTTTTCATAGAACACAGGAGTTGAATTTACCATCCTTCTGCCCAAATCCCAAGCATCCCAAGGAGAAAGCCTGGCATACTCTAGACGTACGCAGAGCGTTACGCTTCTACATGGAGCACACAAGGGAACTGAGAAGATCCGAGGCCCTTTTTATTTACTTCAAGGGGCCCCGTTGCGGGATGCGCGCGTCATTCGTCTCTTTGTCCAGATGGCTGAAAGCGGCCATAGATCTGGCCTACACTTCCCTGGGACTACACCCCCCCGGGGGTCACCGCGCACTCCGTTAGAGGGGCCGCCACCACGGCCGCTTATGAAGGGGCTGTCTCTCTCGAGGACATCTGCCGGTGTTATTTTGGCTTAGTTGGATATTATATGTAGAAAATGGTGAATAGTATGCTAGTAGGATGTATTGCTTCGTGCTTGCTATAACTTTATGAAATATGTATTGTTTTTATGTTTTAATATATCAATAAAATATAAATATATACGCAAAAAAAAAAAAAAGTAACCGGGGCACCATCGCTGCCCACCCTGGAAGTACTGCTCGGGTACACCCCACATGACTGGAATGCCCTCTTCCTCAATCCAGAGAAACAGAATTCTTACCTTGTGAATATCCTATTCTGGGTAGAGGAAGAGGGCATTCCGCCCCGCCTTTTCACAGCTCGGTGCCGTCGGACAAAATTAGGCACGGGGAAGGTTTTCACCTTCAACAATTCAGGGTCTGGCCTCGCCTTCTCCTTAGGAGAGGGAGACCTTCTCTAGTCATGTCTATCTCAGCATTCCCTGCCCATTGTGCTATTATGTTTTTTCTAACAACCTGTTCGTTCATGCAATTATTAAGTCTTCTTGGACAGCTATATTCAGCTCCTAGTAGAGGAATATGTTATCTTCGGAGGAGTGTCTTACTGCTCGTCAGTCCGGAACTGGGGAGCGGGAAGTCCCTCCCACGGAGAGGAGACGTTCAGCTAAAGCCGACCCTGCCTTCTGCAGTGGGAGGGACTACCCACATGTCTGGAATGCCCTCTTCCTCTACCCAGAATAGGATATTCACAAGGTAAGAATTCCATTTCCCAGACCCAACCCACTCATTCCCCTGCCCCGTTCCGCCCTCCACCTCCCTTTCCCGCCATCTTACCTGGATTGGTGGGTTGTTCCTGATCCACTGGTGCTGGCAGGAAGGCAGGAGTGCCTTTAACAACTGAAGTGCCTTCCAGCAGTGCCTTCCGGAAGAGGCGCTAAAACATCAGCTGGAGCAGGTAGGATAGGGTAATAAGTTCTCTTTGTACAGCAAACCAGCTGTGTTCCATTCCAATGCCATCCAAAATATGGATATGCAGCACAATGGCACAAACTGCCAATACAGACATCTAGGGATGTCACTGTTTGCTCGCCTGCCCACATTGTTGGGAGTCCCATGTCCTCAGACGCAATATATCCTGCCCCATCCCCACTGCTCAGTACAATGATGATGTCTCTAATTTGTTCATTATTATTATTAAAAATATTTATATACTTCTTTTCAACAAAAAAGTTCACAAAGTGGCTTACAGATAAAATCAAATAACTAAATGGCTCCCTGTCCTAAAAGGGCTCACAATGTAAAAAGATGCAAAAGAAACACCAACGAACAGCTACTCACAGCTCTATCCCACATAAATCCCCACGTGGCATTGCAGTGGCTCCAGTTATGCTGCATCCCTCTGGGGATTTTCAGCTGCTGGAGGTCTCCTCAGGGTAAGGGGATATTTGTCCCCTTGCCCCGAGGTAAGCTCCAGCAGCCGCAATGGGTCAACTCTAACCAGTGCCAGATGGTGGTAGATCAGAATGTTTAAAAACATGACATGTATCTTCTATCTAGATGGACGCTTGGTTTCAGAGCACTTCCATAATAATATTTTTGATTCTCAATTATACTACCAAGTCTTATGAAAGCTGAATAGTTTACTCAGTTTTTCTCTTGTTCTCTCCAATGGGATAAAAGCACAAGGTGGCACCATTCTCTTTTAAAACACATAGTTGGATATTGTAAAGTAGGATAAGAAGGAAGGTATCTACCATTATGCAAGATCCCAATTGTATTCATATGCAGCTGATCATCTTTCATTCCAAATTATAAATGGGTTCCTATCTCAGCTGTTCACATTAGAAACACAATCTGGAAAGGTTTGATACTGCTTAGAAACCATTTTTAGGATGCTTTGTTATTTTATTGATCTGTCTGATCCTAATTTCCTACTGGGACAGATAGGCAAATGAAGTTACTTCTTGAAGAAGGTGATGCTGTCTAGTTTTGGAAATGACTCCATTGTAAATTTGTGCATACAGGTCATCCCTTGTTATCCGCGTGGGGTTCGTGCCGTTCCCGCAGATATCAAGAATCCATGGATGGTGAAGTCTGCTTTAAAAATCTGAAAAAAGCTTTAAAAAGCATTTTTTTAACCTTTGCACGGCAAACCACACCAGCTGCAGGGCACTGGCACTCCTGGAAGCCACTTCCAGATCACACTGAGGCCCACATAGTACATTCTGGGGCAACCCAGGGCCAATGGAGGAGGTTGTGGGCCTTGGCACAACCTGGAAGTTGTTTCTGGGAGTGTCAGAGACTGCCCTCCAGCTGGCGTGTTTGTTGCGTGAAGGTAAAAAACTGCTTTTTAAACTTTTTTACAGGATTTTATAGTAGACTTTACCATCCATGGATGGTTAGGACCACTGTACTTTTGTTTTTTTCATACATTTTTATTGGCACACAAATCAATAAAAATTTTAATAGGAAAAAAAGACAGGCATTTTCTGCTACTCTCATCTATCACCATGGAAAGGACAAAAACACTAGCTTTCCTTCTTAACTTCCACAAAGCAGGAACAAAATGAAAGGATATAGTCCTATCAAATATTTATCATAAATTAAATGTTCCACTTTATCACTTTCATCTTGAAAATAAAATACAACTAGCTATGAAAAACTGCCACTATTTTTCCTGCTTTATATTCACATCTGATTCAAAAGAAACAAAGTATTAATTTCCTCTGTCAGTAAAGTGGATTTCTTTAAGAACATTTAGATGTCACAATTTGGCCCAGCTACCTACTGACAGGACCAGGGCTGGTCCAATGTGATCCACCACCTGATGCTACCCTGACCTCCTGCTGTCACCATCATGCACGAACCCCCAAAAAACCTAGGCAGAAGAATCCAGCCCCTTATCTCCTCACCATGATCCTTTTCCACAACACAGGTGTGGGTGTTCCACTTGTGTCCTGTCCTTTTTGTCCCATTTAAAGGAACCGCACAAGGAAGGAGCAAGGTGAGTTGGTAAGGAAGTGGATTGAAGTGGGCTGAAGGGAGGCAGCAGCATACCTGAGCTGAAGGGTACCCTGAATCTGCCATTCCCTCCACCACCTGTTGCTTGAAACGAGTCACATAATTCACTTCATAGATAGGCTGGCCATGGATATGGCACAATGCAGAAGGGTATGTGTACTACTAGTGTACACACTATAATTTTTTGGGGGGAAGTTTCCTTCTCTGCCGGTGCCCTTATGAGAAGCTTATAAAGATGTTTTGGGGTTCAGAGGGGCAACTAGTGGGAGGAAAGGTCTATAAAAATATTAAAAGCTAGGGGTTTTTTATAGAGAGTTTGGCTTCAAAGTAAGAACCTCCTGGAGGGGAAATTGCTTAACACTATATGCTAGAATGACTTAAGAGTGAGATAGATGGATAAATAAATAAAATAAAGGGCCATGGGAGAAATGTATCTTTCTGAACCTGCAAATTAGGAAGGGGTCGATTAATAGCACATTGCTCAATGCAATTTTAAAAAATCACCACCTTAAATATTTCTAGATAGTCATTTTTTTTATTTTTGTTAATGTTCTTACCTAGAGAGCATGCCCAGAGGTGTAACATTAAGTGATCCCATCAGCATTGCCAAGGCCATCCCTGGGGCCTCTCGTTCTATTACTTCTTTAGTGGCCTGTAATCAAAGATTAAACAGCAGACTGAGTGAAAACAACAAAAATAAAAGTAAAGTAAATATAAAAACTAACTAAAATTTATAAAAGAAGCTCCATCCTCTCCCTAATAACTACCCAATATCTGTTTCAATATTGAGTGTTACAAACTCAGGACATATAATCACTATAGCTCATCCCACTAAAATTGGCTTCTATGGGAGGCCTAACATCTCATTGTACCACTTCCATAATTTGCTGCCAATCTCAGGTTTATGCAAGAATAGATATGCATAACCATCAGGATGCTCAATTGTTTAAAATGGCATTTTGTTAGTCCATGGCTATCATGCAACTGTTAAATGTGATTTGCATGTACTGCTTCATCTGGCACAGTAGATTATTCATGGAGAGAATTGCTTCCTAAAATCCTTCAAAAGGGAGACTGTTTAAATATCTCCTATTATGCAGAAAGTGCATGCTTTCCACAGTGCTCAAATTATGGAGAAAATTTAATTAAATTTGCAAGTTCCCCCAATTTTAGCCAAACCAAAAGCTTCTGGGTTTTCTGGCCATGGAGGTTTTAATAAAGATGGTACTTTCCTCCAACGTTTCATCCACCACTCTGGCAGACATCATCACAGGAAAAATGCAGAGACAGAAATGTAAACCACTTCCAAACTGCTCTAGGATACCGGTAACTCTGGCAGGAGAGTCTTATTTAAACCTGTTGATCAGCTGTACCTCATTTTGTTAATTGGCAACCACTTGGGTTACAAAAGTTGTCTTAAAGGTACCCACACCTTGCAGATTCCATTGGGATTCTATTATTCATCCAGACTATGGAAATCCTGCTCAAGTCCTTTCATTAAATTTTCTTTCACATAGAAGCCATTCCTTCTATCTATGGGGGTATAGTTGATGCACTCTGCATATGCTTAAAGACACTCCTTTATACAAATGCTGTACAAATCCTGGTACGAGGCTGCAATATTACCGGTAAGTCCTCCTTCTCGACTCAGTTATTTAAATCAGTTACCTATAAACTAGTCTTTTCTTTTGCTAATTTAAACCAGTCTCTTCCAATAGCTTGTCAGACATCCTCAAACCTGCAGTAGTTAGCATCTCCTAAACAATGGCAGGATATAAATTTTCTAGCTATCTACCACCCCATTTCCTATCTTTGCTTTCCAAAAGAGATTGGTCCAACGTCACTCACAACCCAATCTTATACCCCCTTGAGTAGGCTCTTCGAGTGGTCCACGCTGAATACCCTCTTGAGTGGCCCACGCTAAATCCTATCCAGGGAAGGGACTGGCTGGAGGTCTACTCGGGGTAAGCGGGCAAATGCCCCAGCCACCACAATGGGGCTACTCGGTTCTCCACCAGTTCTGTAGCTGATGGAGAATCAAGCAACCCTATGTTGGCTGCAAGGGCCTGGGAGGAGGGAATAGGATACGATGTCCAACAAGGATGCTGAACCCTTCCAGGCCGGATCATCCCCCTGCCCTCCCCCACCCCCCAGGCCCTGTGCTACTCAAAGAAGCCTTACCTGTTCCGGTGTGCGCGGGGCCTGGATTCAGCGCCTTCCTGCCTGTGCTGCCTACTCTCCGGGTGTCGAAACGTGCCTTACGGCACATTTACGACACCCACAGCCGGCACTAAGGCACACAGCACTGGCACCCATAGTCCACAGGCGCCCACAGACCATCAGTGAACTTCACTGCTGACATTTAGACACATATTTCGGAAATATTTGTACTTCAAGGTATTTTGGAAACATTATTAAATACCATATATTTATAAGTTGGATATATATATTTTCATATGTATATGAAATATATATTTTCATACTTATATATGTATAAGTAAAAAAAATTATGCCCTAAAACTGACCCTGAAAGCTTGGGTCGACTTATACACAAGGCTTCCAAGAACAGCTGCTTGGTGAGGAGGGGGAAGGGGGATCGGGTTGAGAAGCAGGATGCACAGGGGTGGGTAAAAACCAGAGCCATTTTACCTTGTTCTGAAGCAGCACAGAATGAAGCTCTTCTCCAAACAAGCAAGAAAGGTGAAGGAGCCAGTGGCGTCACTAGGGCGCGCGTCGTCCCATAGCGGGGCACGCGCGTCACCCTAGTGATGCCTCCCCCTTACAAATCTTCGGCGCGGCCATAGGCTGTGGCGTGATTTGGGGGGTGCCCGCCGAGGCGGTGCTCCGGGCGCCTGACGGGCCACTGGACTGGGCGCCCCATAATTGTTGCAGCCGGCTCAGGGACGTCTTCCCCGGCCGGCTGTCCGGGGCCTTCTGAGGAAGGCCCGCTGCGCGAACGTTATTTATAACGTTTTTTAGCGCATGCGCAGACCGTTCCTGAGGGAAAAGGGCAGCCCTTTTCCCTCAGGGACGGTCTGCGCATGTGCAAAAAACGTTATAAATAACATTAGCGCAGCGGGCCTTCCTCAGAAGGCCCTGGCGCGTCGGTAGGGAAGACATCTCTGGAGCCGGCTCCGGGGACGTCTTTGGGGGCGACGCACGCGGAGAGATAACGCATCACCCCGTAGCGGCCCACTCCCGTCGACAGGAGCGACGCCATTGGAAGGAGCTTATGGGAGCTGTAGGCTTTGTGAAGACTACAGTACTTCCATAGCAGCAGCCTTCACAGAGACAACAACTTCCATAAGCTCCTTCACTTTTCATCCTGTTTGGAGAAGAGTTCCGTTGTGCTGCTTCAGAACAAGGTAAAATGTTTTTTGTGTGTTTTTTTTACCCACCTCAAACGTTTGTTGCTGCCTCAGAACAATTACTGGTAAGTTGTTTTCAAAGAATTTCATACACCCCTTTTACCCTCAACTTATCCACGGATCAGAGGAAATTCCATGATTTTTGGTTTAAAACTTGCCCTCGACTTATCTATGAGATCAACTTATACAGTTGGCCCTCAGTATCTGCGGGGGTTCCATTTCCCGGAACCCCTGTGGATACTGAAATCCGCGTGTAATGGGACCAACGTAAAAAAAGTTAAAAAAGAAAAAAAACGTTAAAACATGGGGGTTTTACCTTTTAGAAACAAATTGTTGCGTCTTCTTGCTTAAAACTAGCTGTAATTGCACTCCAGAAGCCTTTTCTTTTCTGGCTCCAGAATGCATTGCGTTGAGGGGAGGAGGGGAGTCATGCGACCTGGAAGAGGTTTCTGGAGCGCAATTTCAGCTTGTTTAAGCAAGAAGACACAGCAGTTTGCTTCTAAAGGTTTTTTTTTTAAAAAAAGCATTTTAACCTTCCCCCCCCTTTTTCTAACTCTTTTAGGTTGGCCCCCCGTATCCGTGAAGCATCCGCAGTGAGACAAATCCATGGATGCTGAAGTTGCGGATATGGGGGGCCAACTGTACTTGAGTGTATACAGTATGTAAATGGATGGGAATCACCACTGCAGCCTTAAGTAATTTTGTTATGATATATAATGAAGTGGATAGCCTATTACCCAACCATAGTAGAGTGGCTAATATGGTTTGGCACACAACTAAATTAGAAAAGTTAAATATAAAATATACTGTATTATTAAACGTTTATATACCAATTTTCAACAAACAAGTTCACAAAGCTGTTTACATAGAAAAATAAATGAAAAGAGATGCCTATCTGAAACGGACTTGCAATTTAAAAAGAGACACTAAACAGACCCCAGCAAACAGCTGCTGGAAAAGATGCTATGTGACATTTGCTCTCCCCCTGTTAAATATAGGATGACCACCATCACTTTAAAAAGATGCCTCTTAGTTCAGTTAGCAGGGTAAATATGCATGTGCACATGTGCGCACACGCACTTAATAACCTATTAAAAAGGGTGACTTCTTATTGGCGAGACTCTTTTGTTAGATTTGGTTATCGCAGGCTATCATAATATAAGTGACAGAGTCATCTGTGCAGCACCGTTTTATGTACTATGGACCAGACCCATGTTCGGATTGCCTTCATTGGGTGCAGCAGCCCTAATTCTTGTAAACCAATAAAATCTACAGTGCTGCTCTAGAAAATCTAGTACCAAAACTATTCCACCTGAGGAACTGGACTCGCAAATCACAACAAAACAACAAACTAAAAAAAAGGTTAACCTCACATTTTTCTTTTAAGGAGTTACTCTGATCTCCTATTCATACAGTAATAGTATGGTCTAACAAAGAGGTCTCCAACACCTTTTTGCTGAAAAATCCTGTTCTAAGTCATGATATTCTGTTGTACCACTGGCCTTCTCTCAAAGTTAAAAAAAAGGCGTGTAAAGAGTAAATGGTAATTAGTTAAAACCGATCCTGGAATACAGGTGGGGATGAGAGAGAGAGAGAGAGCGCTGCCATATACAGTACATTTCTGCTTAACAGTTGCTCAGTATTGCCTGCACTAACTAGCAGGTGTATGCGAAGGTTTCAGAGACAGTGGTCTTCCCCAGCTTCACTTGAAGGTGCCAACATGCGCCTACATGAAACCTACACCTAGAAAAGTGAAGCTTAGGGACAAGGATCTCCATGATATTTAGGTTTTGTTTTCTATATGATTTTTTTTTAAAAAAAATGAGACCATTCAGACATACAATCCCTAATCTGCTGCCTGAAGTGATCGATCCCAGCATAGCATCTTTTCCAGTAACTGTGCTGGTGTATAGTACCTCTTTTGCCTTCTCTCCCCCCCCCCAAGAATGTAATCCCCTTTGAAAATAAACCTTCTCATTTATTTTGCTATGCAATCTGTTTTGTGACCTTTTCTATTGTTGAAATGTGGTATATAACAACAATAATAAAACAAATGAGCTGCTCATCTATATAGCCTTTGAATAATCGCAAAAGAGAAGAACATGGGCCAACATGCTTCAAAATAGCTACTCCCCCCCATGGATGTGACAGTCTGATTTTATTATTCCAGGAATAATATTAACAGATATTACATTATCAGACATGTAATAACTACCTTGAACTACATATAGCTTGTCATCAGTGTTTGGCATAGAAAAAAATGTAAAGAAAAACAAATGCTACTGCTCTGTAAACAGAAAACAGACAAGCTAGTAAAACAATATGCATAACATACACATTAGAAGCACACTGCATGGACCATATACACATATATAGGGAATGGTATTTAATATATAAATGTATGCTGGCAATATGCACACATAGTTTAAACTTACTCTTGTAATGTATTTATGCATGTCTAATTCCTTTTCTCTTCAACTAATAAAGTGCTTTTCAAAAATAGTTCTACCCTAATTTCTGTGTTGAGATCTCTTTACTTTGCCCTTGATCAGAGTGACACCTTGAGATGACGTTAGTTCTAAAAAGGCTTCAAAGATACATCAAGATGCAAAAGAGCTCCATAAACAATGATCATGCAGTCCAAGGAGTCCTTCAATAGAATTCAAGCCCATTCTTTAACTTCATAAGAAAAATGACCTTGATAAATAGTCTTAGCTAGCAGGCAATGTGATTATTAAATATGTATAGGCTATGCAACACTAAAAATGGAAAGGGCAGCAAGCCCAGCTAAGCAGTTTTATTTCATATGTGACATTAAATATGGTGAATTCTTAGAATATGTATCTGTCTCTTTATCCCAGTAGTAGAAAAGACAGAAACATAGGTAAGTTGAAATCAGCGACAAAGTGCCATGGAGGAAGCAATTTTGATTGTACACTTTGGGGAAACAGAATTATCAATTTAAAATTTTTATTGCTTTTCCATAACGAGACTAACAGCCCAATCCTATGCCTTATGGCAGTTGTGGAAGTGCTTCTGCAGTGTGTGGACCCGTGCTGCCAGAAGGGGGAGGTAAAGAGGGGTGGGTAGAACGATGCAACAAGGGGGGGAGGTGGAATGGAACAGTGAGAGGGGCGGGGAAGGGTGGATCAGGTCTGCGAAGGGGGCAGTTTCGGTGGCAGCGATGACCTCCGAATCCTAACTCCCTTCCTGGTCCTGATCCACTGTCCTTGGTCAATGCAGACTTGCACCAGTGAATTAACTGGCACTGATCCAAGCAGACCCCCCCCCTTGCCATATACAGTGAGTCCTCCTCATGAGTGGATTGGCCATCTGTGGATTTGAGTATCAGCGGATGGCATGATTTAAGACACCTAATACAGAATATTTAAAAGGGGGAACACAAATGTGGGGGAACACAGGGGAACACAAATGTCAATAAAACATTTGCATCTACTTCCAGTACCAGCATTAACAGGCTGCTAGTTCATTTATTCATCTGCATATAAATTACTACAGGGATACCTGAGTCAGTATATTGATTGTGAGTCAATATACAGGGACCTGAAATATGGTATCTAAATTCTATTTGATTAACTACTTTAGATAATCTCTACTGTGCTTTCTCCATATGCTTAGCAACTAAATATTGTAGGATAACAAAGTGACCCAACAAGCAAGCACAGAAACGTTTGAGGACAGAAGACCAGATACGAGATTGACAGCCCAGTCCTAACCAATTTTTCAACAACAATGCAGCTGTGCCAATGGTGCAAGTGCTGCATTCTGTGGTGGAGTGGCAAGTCACAGAGGCTTCCTCAAGGTGAAGGGAACATTTGTTCCCTTACCTCGGAGATGCATTGCTGCTGCTTCAGCACTCGACAAGAGTTGCTTAGGATTTGGACTGTAAATAAGATACAGAGAAATAGGAAAGTGTCAGAACCTTAGTAAGCATGGAGAAATACAATGGTGGAAGGACAACTACTCTCCATGATTAACGGTGTAATCCTGCCAAACTACAGACTGGCGGGCCTAGCACTCTGCTGGTTTAGGGTGTTGTTAACGTGCTGGAAGGCACGTTTGACACCCGGAAAGTAAGCAGCACCGTTGAGGAGGCCAGAGCCGCTCACTCTACCACATAACTCATCCGTCATCGACTGCTGCAGGTAAGTCCCGCTCTGGTGGGTGGGACAGGGTGACGATGGAGGGGGGCCATTGACCGCCCCTGGCTGGCAGGGGGCATGGATATCAGCGATGATATCCTAGGCCCCTTCCCGGCCTGCGTTGCCCTGCTACCATCTTCGCTAATGTATGCCAGGTGTGGATCTGGTGTACGTTCAAGGAGGCCCATAGACCCCGGGCTCACTTACACCCCCTTCACCTGAGGTGGACATCCCCTTCACCTGAGGTGCAGCTTAGCAGCCCCAGAGCAGGCCGCAATCCTGATAGGATACAGCGGCAGGCCCTTGAGGCTGGCCGCACATATTTACACAGGATTGCACTGTAAAAGGAGTTACAAAAAGGGACTGGTAAAGCTAAGATTTAACTATAGTAAGCAGACAGCACACAGATATGAGCATAAGATGTTTTCCATTGCATTAGTGATAACAAAACTTCTGCTTAACTTGAAATTCCATTTTGTTTGGTTGACAGAATATTGACCTCATTCAAATAGGTGCATTTTAGGCTTTTCTGGTGTAGTTGTTATTGTTTAGCATATGGATCACTGCCAAGAAACTGTATAAAGCTTTGCACTTAGGTCCTCCCGTCTCTGTCCAATGGAACAGTCTCAGTACTAGGAGAGATACTGGAGTAATTTCTGTGAGAACTCTCCAATATAAATGGATAAAACCACAATCTTCTGAAATGCTACAAAGTATTGGGTACCATTCAATCTACCACAGGTTCAACACCTGTGTGTGGAGGTTCCCATAGGTTTAATGGGGTTCTATTTCCCCTGTCTCGCATACAGAGCCATCTCAAGGAAATGTTCACAGATGGGTCATTCCATGTGAAATCAACCAATGCATGAAACCTTGATGTCATGGTTTTTGTTCATTTTTGGTACATTTGTACCATACCATGAGATGTTTAAAAAAAATTCAGTGTTTGTTCATCTGTTTTTGAGATATTGAATTTTCAAAATCCCGTTTTTCAAAAAAATCAAAATAAATATTATTTGAATATTTTTGAATTTCTTGAAAATTTACAATTGTGTCATGGTGTATGTCAAATGAAAGCCCTATTCATTAGCTTTACAATGGCACCTGTCCCATGTCTGTAGCCTTCATGGTTTTACACCAGTGGTGTAAGTTGGATAGGATTGCGCTGTTAGAGATGCTTGAGTGTTGCATGTTTTCTACAATGAAGTACATATGAATTAAACCTCATTACAACGCGTGTCCTTTTTTTTTTTTGAGACACACTGTATATACACACCCATACCCACACAGAGGTGGCATGTGTGGCATGCCACAACACACTGACAAGATGAATGGGAGGTCTGGGCACACCTCCCATATTCTCTTATCCAGCTCCCTACCTCTCCCAAGTCCAAAATACTCATGCCCCAATGTGCCCTATCCTCCCATTCCTCATAATGGTCCTTTGTGCTACCTGCAGATATAAATGTGCATGTGGCGAAGTGGGGAGAAGGACAAGGCTCCACTGAGTCTATGGGAATCATCCACATAGGCACAGCCAATCCCCAACGAGTTACATTTTAGATTATAAAATAATTAGAATGTAGGAACACAGTTTAACCCTTCCACAACTGCAACTGTTATTTGGTAATAATAACACTAGACAACTATTCTAACCTTTATGCCAATAAAGGTTTCATTCATTCATTCAACTATTCTAACCTAGGTGCACAAGAACCAATCACAAAGCAATAGGCAGAATCAAAATATATCAGGTAGAACAAGTTTTTAATGAATAGTGGAAAGAATGTTAAACTACAGAAAACTACAGAATGGGGAAAAAGGACAAAAGAGTCACGGACACTGTAGCTATACATTTTGTTGTTGTTGTGGATAACAATTTCTGACTGCTATTTTCTGTGTTAAAAAAGTGAACACTCTAAGAGCCCAATCCTATCCTCCCCCCCCCCCCCCCGCTGATGCAGCCATGCCAAAAAGGCATTTGCTATATCCAGTGGAAGGGCAGATCGTGAGGCTTAGGAGAGGAAAGGGGGATTATTTCCCCTTACCCCTCCATAAGCCTTCCAGTCCTCAATGGATTTCCTCTGTAGCTGGCACAAGTCCAAGGAGAAGAAAGGGGCGTTGAGTCTTGGAAAAGAGGGGGATAGGACCCGGCGCGCGCCATTGCTGCCGGATTCACACCCTCCCCCCTCCCCGCCTCCCATTCTTCCACCCATCCCACACAGCTGCCTTACTGGCAGGAACCGGTGCTGACATTGCAGCACTGCTGTCTGTTGCAGCAGCGTACACAAAATGACAGCATTTGTGTTCTTTCAGCGGCCATTCTGCGACAGCTGAAGTGCCTTCCACTGTTGCAACATGCTTTGGCTAGCAACCCAATCCTTGATAAGAGAGGAAAACAGAAGCCACATGTAAAACCTTGGGGAAAACCTTTTGACAAAGACACCCCCCCCCAAAAAAAGGTGAAACACAGCTCAAGTGAGGAGGATTCTAAATAGATGTCTGATTTACAGTAGGAGCTACTGATCTACTGACCAAATAGAAAAAAGGCAGACATTCCAAAAGGTGAAAAGAATGAAACAATGAATTTGCAAGTTAATTCCTACAGCTGCTGGATACAACAGTGAGTTTCTCTTCCTGTTTGCCTCTTCTCCAGAAACATTTAGTAAGCAAAGAATGTTTGTACAGTTCCTATGTGGAAGAGGTGTGTGCTATTTCCACATTGGGGCCACACACATATCTCTTTACATGGGAGATGTAAACCAAATTTACAAATGTAAGAGTCAGTCCAAAAATTTAAGAGCCAGACAAATTTCTCAGCTTTCAGGTTTTTATTGAATGATTTTGACCCCCAAAATCTCATGTTCTACCTCTGAATGGTGTAAATTAGACATTTCACATAAAGCAACTCTAGAGAAGAACTTTATGTCATATACTGTCATACATACACTTATGGGCAAGAAACTTTTGCAGCTTGGGGGTCCTTTTGATTTCTCTGCTGCTCCTGGATCGCCAGGTAACAGTGTTGGCTAGGGGAACATAACCACAATGGTCCACATGTTGGTGTGACAATTTGATTACTGTAACAAGCTCTATATGGGGCTGTCTTTGAAGACCATCTGGAAACTGCCATTAATGCAGAATGTGGCGGCCCATGTGGGAGACTCAGCAGTTTTACTTTGTCTGAATTCTGTTTTTGTGGCTAAACTGGTTGTCAGTTCGTTTCTGAGGACAATTCAATGTGCTGGCTTTAACCTTTAAAAATCTTCACAGTTTGGAACTGAGGTATCTGCCTTCTGGCAGGAGCTACAAACCTTTTTTGTGTTTGGGTCCCCTCCCCCCAATTTCTGTTAGTCACTGCTTTGTTACTGTTGTCCCTCTATCTTTGAGATTTTGTTCACGCTTTTTGTTCTTATTAGCCTTTTGTTTGTTCTTATTAGCCATTTATTTATTATTATTACTTATTATTATTATGTTGTCGATTTTATTGTTTTGTCACTGGCTGTTAACGCTTTATGGTTGCTGCTTTTATGACTTAAGATCAATATTATTGCATTTATTGTTTTTCAAAATTCAAAAATGTTGTAAGTTGCCTTGGGAACCCTTGTGTTGGGGATGGATATAAATATTTTAAATAAATAAATACATAAAAAGACAGAAATAAATAAAGTGTGACCCAAATATATTCAATTTAATTAAAATTAAAAGAATACTGAACACAGATGAAATGCATGACTATATGTGCTATAAAACTCTTAAAACAACACTTCTTTTGCCCGCTAATTTGGTACCTCATCATATAAAGACAAACGTTTTATTTGGTGTCTCTTTTAAATAACATGTTGTCAAGAACAAAGATGGCTGCAATGGTATTATCAGAGGGAGCAAAAGCAACAAAGCCAAATAAAATCAAAATGTTCTCCAACAATGTGACAAAATCCATTTCAGGAACAACATCTAGTAATACTACTTCTAAAAAATAACTACTGTAATGGCGCAGAAATAGAAAAGATGCACTCAGAACTTTAATGCAGTTCATATCAGGCCACCTAAGTTTTTCAAAGCTAATAGAAGAGGCATTGTCAAATTATGAATGGACTTGTTTGGTTATATATGCAAATATAAAATGTGCAAAACAGATTGATAAAAATACATTCAAGTTTGCAGTCATTTCACAGATCAGAATGGGATAAACATGACACAAATTTACTGAAATATCTTGAGTGGTATTGTATGTTGTCTTCCATGGCAATACCATTTACAATTACCGGTACTCTCCCCTTTGATAAAGTTAACTGATAAAGCACTATTCACTAAAATTCACATAAATAATCTTCACAAGAAAAACAACCTAAATTGCAAAATACAATAGCTAGCAGTCATGGAAGTGCTAATTGGGATTTCAGAGTTATAGCTTTAAACAAAAAAAAATGTGTTCTGTTTACTATAAATAATACTGTGCATATTCCCCAGATGTATCACTCATATATTTACTGATTACATTTATAACTCACATTTGTTTCATGATGTAACTCAAGATGGTGCCTTATTCAGACACTGACCAGACCCAGAACAGCACATTTCCTACATCATGTATCTTCATATTCCTGGCTCACAGTTAACAGTCTCAATTAAAACCACTAAAGTTTCCCTACGTTTTGAGACAGGGCAAGCCACTTCACCTCTTTTGGTTTCAGATTTCTAACTGTAAAAATAATTTATAGTATGGGTGTTGCCAAGGTATTATATAGTGCTCACACACTATAGTAATGAACACTCGTGGAACTCATCACCAAACACTCAATTTTTTCAGCATTTCCCCTTCTCTCTTTTAATCACTTCTAACACAGCATTCAATACATTTCATATTTATTCATTTTTCCCACTTGTATCTTGGTTTTCTTCCAAGGGAGTTGAAGGAAGCATATATGAGGTTCTCATGCTATCTTCACAACACTCATGTTCGAGAGATGTAACTTGAACCAGAGTTTGAACTATTGTCCACACGGTGCTTTGTTTGCTGAAACTGCAGTTTGCCTGGTTCCCCCCCCCCCCCAAGAGTTCTTATACGTTGAACCCAAACTATGTATTTAGTATTGCCTAACTCCTGGCAAAAGCATAATTACACAGCCACACTCATACCAGTGGCAGAAAGAGGGAGAGAAGCCAAACATTGGACTCTTCGAAAATCTCTGGCCACTCCAGCATTGTAGCCAAGAATAAAAAACACTCCTTACATCCATCCCTTCCCACTTTCACAGGCACTCACCAAGAAATTGCTTTGAGTTTAGTATTAATTATTTCCTTCACACTTCCATCGGGAACTGTGCATCCCTCTGCTGATCCATCTGAACCTCCCCTCCCTAGCAAGCAGGTCCTGATGTGTCCCAGTACCCCAATATCTCATTGATAAGAAGTGATTTGGTTTGGATAAGCATACTGAAAACCTCAGTACTCTTACAATACTGCCCTCTATTAAAACATGGTAAGCAGTCATAAGCATTTTCTCCTTCGGCGTAGAAAGCATTGCAGGGGCTGAGATGCAGGTAGTATATTTGCATATACACATGTAACCTTAATATGTTCTCAGAAGCGCTCTGAACAGTTCTGACTTGTAAACTTTGTATTACTAATTAAAGAACATAACAGGAGCCCCTTTCTGTGTGTTTGCTTGATAGCGGTGAACTTGCATGCATATGTATTTCAAAGGGAGAGTGGAGTGGAAACAAGTTGTTGCTTGGCAGAAAAAGGGAGGACGGAACCATCTGTGAAACTGCCAGTGAAAGCACCTTAAAGATTTCAGCAGTTTCAATGTAAGTCCTCTCTAGACTAGCTTATATACCAATAAAGGTTCTGATGCTGCTGATGCTACGCTACTGCTGCTGCTAGACTAGCATCTATGCAGCCAGCTGCACTGTGATGGTAAAGCAACAGAACAGCCAGGACGCCGATGGCACAAACCATGATTTCTGGGATCAAACATAATGGGAAACCACAATTAGCACAAACCAACAAGACGTCCATGGTTGAACAGGTTGAAGTTGGACATTCCTACTCCAAACTTCTTGATACTATATCAACTTGAACATTGTGTGCATATGCAAATACATACAAAATGAAAATAGGTCGCAACTAGATTACAAATTTTTCAACAGTATAGCAAACAGCTAGCAGGAACCCAACCTTAGCAGTGTCCATTTCAATGGCTGGATTATTGAATTCAAAGAAGAATAGCTCAAGACAGAAGCTAGCATAGGTAAACAACTGCCATCCACAACCATCCCCCAGGGGTGTGGTTCTTAAGCCTTCACTTGTCACAGGACACATTTCAAGCTCCTCAAGCCCTTTTAAGGAGACCTCCTCCCCTTGAAGATCACAGTTGCCCCATCCCACTTATGCAAACATGCCAGTTGGCATATCATAGATTCAGTAAATTACAAACTACAAACACATACTAACTCTCCAAGGATCACTATTTGTGTATTTAAAATATTTGTATCCCAACTTTCTACTGCATTCAAAGCAACTAACAAGTAATGAAAACAATACAAAATGCCATAAAAGCTAATAATTTATTTTATTTAAAAGATTTTATACCACTTTTCTAACATCCAAAGTAGTGCACAACAAAAAGAAACATACAAAGATAAAACAATTTCAATAGCCATTAAAACCAATTAAAACAATTCATAATTAAAAGTTAAAAAACGTTACAGAGCAGATTAAAAAAACAAACACATACAATATAAAGCAGCAACAAGAACTAAAAGGGTCCCAAGGTAGTTCCTCCCTCCTCAAATGCCAGACGAAACAGATGGGACTTTAAGCCCCGCTGAAAACCATGTAGTGAGGGGGCTGATTCCATGTAGTCCTCCAGTAGCTGATTCCAGAGGCGGGGTGCCACAACAGAGAAGGCCCTATACCTTGCCAACATCCCCCTGACTTTAGATGGCGGCGGTATCCTAACAAGGGCCCTCTCTGATGATCTTAGGGGACGTGCAGGATTGTATGGGAGAAGGTGTTCGTTCAAATAGAATCTAACACAATAGAACTAGCTAGAGTCCAAATTAGACATTACACTAACAGCCCAATTATGTCTAGATTTTAGACCAGTGGAGCACCGCTCTGCCGGTCTAGGGTGTTGCAAACATGCCGTAAGGCACACTTGCATCACCTGGCAAGGAGGCAGTGCCGGCACAGAGGTCGTTCTCCCCAGGCTATATCCGGAGCTGCGCCTGCCGGAGCAGGTATGTTCTCTGCTAGGGGCAGGGGAGGATGGTACAGGGTGTTTGGGGATGGTGGTGGAATTGATCGGCTGGGTCCAGGATGGAATTGTTGGCGGCGTGCTCCACCAAATCCTACCCCCCTTCCTGGGCCTGGTTACAGTTACACGAGCCTTCCATATTTGCACCAGCAAAATAGCACCAGCAAAATAGGAGACCTGTTCAAGTGGCTGGGACTTACACCAGGAGAAGGGAACAAATGTTCCCTTCCCTGAGGTGATCTCCCAGCTGACTGCTCTGTGCTCTGGATGTAGCAGAGGGTGCACCGCCCCTGCTGCATCGCAGGGCACAGAGGTAGACAGGATTGCGCTGTGAATGTGTAACATGGCCTGGATTTCTTTTTTAAATTGTTTTTTTAAATAATGCACTGGGTATAGTGGTGAAACCACAGTGGGGGATATGAAGGCCTTAGCACTTTGAACCTGTGATGATTCAGATTCCAAATATGCCCCCCTCCCACTATTTTAAGTTTGAAAAAAGTTCCCATTGACTTTCAATGGGTGATTTTTTCCTATTTAAAATAGTGCACAGGGAAGGCACAATCAGGATCAAAACCATAGCAGGATCAAAATGCTAGGGCCCGCTTATTCCCCACCACAGTTTTGCTCAGTTTCTCTGCTCCCTGGTATCCTGTTTAAAGAAAAGAACAAAACAGCCTGGATTATCTCATACATTTCTTGTAATGGATAGTTTGGCCCTCAAATACCTTCTTCATTCCCCAAAAGCTTGTCTAAATAATCAAAAAGAGATGGAAGGAAAAAAAAACACCTTTTGGAATCACAAGGCTGATTCTTCCTTGATTCCATTAACTGGAGGCCAAATAATACCCACTGCAACTTTTATGTATGGTCATGTCAGAATACAAGTGGAAGGCAAGTGGGAGAATGGTTTGGCTCCAACATTTTTCCTTCATGAATGAAAGGAGGTTCTGCTCATGGAAGGGGTTCCATGAGAATAACTCTTGTTCTGTGAACTGTTAACCACATGAAATATTTGAATCCAAATCAACGTATTTCCACCTGTGATGCGGGCCGACACACTCCTAAACTATTCCAGGCCTATACATCTGAGCAATAAAGTTCCTCCTCAGATCTATCTGTATTATATTCAAAGATCCCCTTTGCTCATGCCATAATATGAAGTCTGTTAGGATTGGTCATCTCAAGTGAATGGTGCAACCAAAACATCAGGCACAGTACTGCAAAGCCTTATCATGACAGCTGCAATTCCCCATTCCAGTCTTTTCTCTCCTCCCCCAACAGTGGGCACAGCCAAGCCTTCACCTAAGGGTAGGCAAGGCACTCACTTCCCAGCAGATGAACCACCACAGGAAAAAAGCAACCATACTTTCTGTAGTGTAAGAAAAAAATAAAGAGATGTAAAAACAAAACAAAAACATTTTTTTTTATTTTAAAAGAGCAGAAAGCACTTAGGTGACATCTATCACTCCCCACAACAAGAGAATGGCTAAAAGGCAGAGCTCTTATAAGGATGAGGCAACTAGAGTCAGGGAAGGCTTCTGAAATACTACTTGTAGTTTCCAAGGAGTCTATGCAAATATATGATCATTAATTAGCTATTAAAAGAAGTTATTTACACTTCAGCATTCTGTCTAAGATGGTAACCCCTGAAGAAAAGATGTTTGTGGATCATTATTTTATACTAATCTCCATAATTTAGCAACTAGTGAATGCAACTAGATGAAATGTTAACAGCTGTATATAATATCTTTCTACGGAACACAGAGATGATCAAACGGATGTTCTTCAAGATTGTAGACAAGCTGCTTGGGGTTGTATAGATGATCACATGTAGCTTGTCAGATTCTTGACCAACCTGGCTGGCCATGAGGAACTTCACTGCCTACAAATTGGGATCTTGCAGTGCAACCCAGAATGCTGACCAATATCACCTTGGGTCCGCCACCACTGCACAATAAAGAAGCAGCCGCTTATTACCCTCCTCACACAGTTTCTTCAATTGAGGAAGTACAAGACTTTCAGTTTTACAGGGAGTGGCTTTACAGGGACTGCAGCTCCTTCATTTGTGCGGTCCCTTTAAATTAACCGGAAGTCCTGCCATTGGCGTCACTGGAGCGTGGTGGGGGGCGGGCCGCCGTGGGGGGCGTCAAGGGGTGACGCACGTCACCCTCGCGCCACCCCCGCCTCCGCACGTCACCCTCTGAGGCCGAAAGAAGGCCTCCGCGCATCCTCCCTGGCCGGCGGTCCGGCCCCAAGTGACTAGGCCTATACGTCATTTTTTTAGCATTTTCGCGCATGCATACAAGCTTCTGAGGGCAAAGGGCAGCCTTCTGCCCTCAGAAGCGTTGTGTACATGTGCATCGCCGAACATTTTTGGGGGTGCGCGGGGAGGTCATGGGGCGACACGCGATGGCAGGGGGCAGGCAGGGGGGGACGCGCGCGGCATGACGCCACTGCTGCACTTCTGCAATTGAAGAAACCGTGTGAGGAGCAAGGTAAGAAGGCACTTTCCATTTGCTTTTCGCAGATGGAAAGTGGATCAATGTAGATCACATCTGCGATGAGTTGGATGGAGGCAGCAGTGGCAGACTCAGGGTGAAGGGCACCCCTAATCTACCTCCCTCTTGCCTCCTGCAATCTGCTGCTGATGGAACCTGCATCACCTAGCCTCATGAACAGGCCACCCCTGTCCATGCATCTCAACCTGGATTATAAAATGGGGTATAACATATCTTTTTAGCTGCTCGGATATACAACCTCAGTTTGAAGAAAATGCATGGAAAGTGAAATCCTCCTTACCGAATCTTCTAGTTACATCTCTCAGCAGTTTTTGATACTGTGGACCACAACATTTTGCTGCACCACTGAGGACATGAGGTTGGTGGGCTAGGAGGAAAGGCTTCTTCCCACCTATAAGCTGTCTCTGCAGCAGTTACAAATCCAACCCCCCTCCCCCCAAAAGCAGGCTCAAATGGTGACTCTGGGGGTTAAGTATTCAGACTAACAAGGCTGTGGTTCAAGGTTCAAGGCTGTGGTTACAGGGTTCAACAAGGATCAGTGCTGTTGCAGTTCTAAGGCTTAATCCTAATAAGTTTTAATATGTAGTTTTGTCACAGCTAGCAACAGAGGACGTATGGGGTCACTTGACACAGCTCTGTGCTGATTCAAGCAACATAGCTCCCATTTCCATGGCAACCCTGATGCTACATCCAGGCTACACAAACGATGAAGGGACCAACAGAGCATGCTCGACTTATAATGATGAAGTGATGAAAGGGGGCAGCTCATTAACAGGAGGCTGAAGGTTCTTTCTGGTTGCCACTCGCTAAGGTGGAGGGCTCAGTTGATTAACCCCATGAAGCAGCTCCCAGGACAATGACTTAGATGAGAGCTAAACTCTTCCCTTATACCTGAGCTTAGGTCCCTCGGAGGTCATCCTTAGAGCCCAATCCTATCCTCCCCCCCCGATGGTGCAGAAGCGGCAAAAACAGGTGCACTATATCCAGCAGGGTTGGATCAGAAGGCCTCAGAGGGGAAAGGAGATTTATCCGTCCATAAATTTCCTAGTCCGCAATGGATCTCCTCAGACCTGTGCCAGCGATTTCGCTGGTGCAAGTCCGAAGAGACAAAGAGGGCAGGGAGGCTTGAAATTGAAGGGATAGGATCCAGCATGTGCCATCAGATTCACCACCTCCTGACCTCCTGCAGCCTCCCCTCCCACCCCCTCCCTGCCACTGCAATATTTTTAAAAACCTTTTTTAAACTACCTATTGCCCCCTGGCGACTTGAATTGCAACTTAGCCGAAAAGGGGCCAAGTCGTGAGTCGAGTCCAAGTCAGTCGATCGTGGGACCCGAGTCGAGTCCGAGTCAAGTCGCAGTAGCAACTTAAGTCAGACTTGAGAACAAATCCCACACTAATCTTTTAAATTCAGTGTTGAACAGTATTTTTTGATCAAGAGTTCCCATACTTTAGGAAGTATTTTTCTTTAGGAAAAAGAGAGCTGCAATTATGAGGTAAAGACTAAACATATAAAGGCTTTGCAGAAGTGATCGCCTGTGTTCAAGGAAAATACTAGAAATGAGAGCAACAAACATTACAAGTATCTGGTGGCAAATCAAGGCTGGCATTACAACTATTATGAAAGAACTGGAGGGAATATAGATACTAAATTGATAAGAACAGCAGCTTTTAAATGCTTTGCTTGAAACTTGGAAACATCAAGTGTTGACTAACATAAGCACTACACAAGTAATTCAAAATATTTAGAAGACCACAGGAATTAACATGCTATTGATACCATGAGATTTGCAGGCAGCAGATTGCTAGGAAGACCGGAAGTCAAGGCGTGACAAAAATAGATGTACCTGGTTAGAGGGGAAAGAAAAATCTTAATGAAGCCAAAAACGTTTAGTTTCAATATTGTCTTTAGTCCCTGATTGCATTTGATCTTCAGTCTTTCATCTAACTTACAAAAACTGTGCCACACCTAAAATGGTCCTATTACTTTACAGTATACAGGCAAGTATTTTCTTAACCATATCCACTGCAGAACAGGAATCAAAGGAAAACTATAGATAAGTATGATTATAATCACGCTTTTGCTTTGGAAATACATACTTGCAAAATAAAAACACAGAAGTCCACACATAAGCAATATGAAGTCTATACTGCTTTATGAAGTATTAAGATAATTGTAATGTTTCTGTTAAATCACTGGATATGTCAGGGCGCAAACACACACACTTTTACATAGAAACAGAGTTTCCAGTGCTTAAAGGGCAAATTAATGTTCTAGGTTTAAAAGAAAAAAAGAAAACTAAACATATGGTTCTAAGGAGCTCAAATGTATCCAGTGATGCACTACAAAAGACAACGAGCTTCTTGTGTAGCAAATACTACTGAATAATTAGACTAATGAAAGATGAGAGCTTGAATTAAGATTTTTTGCAGGGTTACAAGGATGACCGTAGTCTGAAACTAATGCAGTGGTAGTTACTGATTCATAACAGATCAGAGAATCAGATATATAATTTGGGTGCTCTTAAAGAGGAGAAAGAAAAAGCTGCATTGCAGAAATCATGTTTGAAAATTCTGCAAGAGAACTGTATGAAAATGAGGTATAGCAAATACAGTACTCTCATTTTTAGTAGCAGTTGCAAGAAAGTAATCAGAAAACTACCAACCCCAAAACTATTCAGCAGTTGTTTTGTGTGACAGAGAAGTTTCCCTTAAAGGAATGTTGAAACAGAAAAAAAAATACGTGGATGAAAAATGATAATTTGAATTTGAGCATCAGAGGAAGTAGATAAAAAATTAAGATCTCATAAACAGATAAGCACACAAGACAAAACAGCCTTGAAATAGGAAGAAACCCAAGAGCAGAATGTGATAAACAGTTGAATACTGAGAATCTCAAACAAGAAAAAATATTCACGCTGGGAAAGCAGTAAATTAAAATAAAGTAAATTTACCTTAATTGCAATATAAATAAATGGTTTTTACAACAATAAGGATATTTTATAAGGCCTCTAAAATGTATATGCCTCCACTGAAAGTCTATTGCACTTCGCCAAGAACTTCCCAGTTGAAAATTTGCCCTGCTCTTTTGGCAGATATAATTTTCCCTTGAAAGAATATAAAAGATTTACAACTAATTGACTCAATAAGATTTGCTGGCTTTTAAAAAATGGCAGCCTGTTACAAATGATTCAGTTTAAAATCTAAGATTTTACGTAAGTAAACTAGCTTAGAGATCAAAGCTGTCGCAAAGGGAAGATTTCTGGTTATTAGAGCAGGATAATGAGAATTCTTTCAAGAGCCTCACAGTTTTAACTAGTAATTCGTGGCCATTTCTAAATATCAATGTGTAGAGGGAAAAAATAAAAAAAGCAAAGACTTTAACATTGCGTGGAGAAATGAGGCTGAGAATTCAGGAAGATCAAACATCTTACAATTTCCCTCTAGAATTCCTTACAATTTATGTAACTGAACAATAATCCAAGATAATTATCATCTTGTTAGACAGAACCCAGTGCTGCATGGATTTCAATACAATTGTTTCTTCAATATGGAGCCATCAATGCAAAGCTCAGTAGACATGATACACTGCCATCCATCCAGCAGAAAATGAGGGAATATTTGTCGTCAGCTGTTATGTTTTGTGTAGGAAGAAGACAATGGGAGAGAGAGAGCATCAGCAACAGGAAGAGGAAATGGTGTCTGTGTGGAACCCAGACAGAAGGGGTTTTGCAACACAATACAAGTGTTCTCAGTGTTGTAAGAGCAACGTTTGAAACTGGGATAACTTTAGAGGACGGTCCTTCTGTCAACTTAGGAGTGCTGTATTGAGTCATCAGGAAGAATCTTGAAAGAGAAAGCTATTGTCTTAACAAGCAGATACCTTTTGCTAGATGTCCAAGACTTTATGCTAGATAGAATACGAAGCTCAACAATTCATTCACCAAGAACTCCCCACCCCAACTTTGCCAAAAATCAGTACATTAAATAGAATCTCATTCCTGTTTTTTCCTTCAGGACAAGCTACAATACGCTGCAATCACACCATCTACATCAACAATGAAGCGTCATCAGCTTTCACTTTTACACAACTGCATGCCTTGGTATATCTCCTGTATTGGGGCAATGTCTGCTTGTTTTTGTAAGGGATATTTCTGGCTTTAGTGCAGATAACTTCTTTTGAAATTAATAAAATAGGTATGTTTCATTAGTCTCCTTCCCTCTAAGACTAACATTGCAATAACAATATAATTTTGGACAAAAAGACAGAATAAGCCAAACGCTAAACAAGTAATCGGAGAAGCCTCCTTTACAATTGTTTTTCACATCTATGACCACTGTCAATTCAACAGAACAAAAGATTCAAGCTTTGATCTGCCTGAGTTTGTTTCACTATCAGTGAAATGGGACAAATAATTAACTATGTTAGCCAAAATGAAGGCATTCCAGTAACTATAATTTGAACTTCTTAATAAACATCAAATGTTCTTGTTACTAATACTTATACAGATTGTGAAGTATCTTAGACTTTTGAGTTAAAAAAATGAAGAAAAGGCTTTAAATGAGATCCAGACACCCTCAATCTTTCTAGGGGTTGAGATTGAGTATTCTGATGAAAAAGGAAAAGAAAGAGAAATTTAAAAAGTGAAATATGTGAGCCTGAACAAGGGCAGGTTGGAGCCAGAGTAGAGCATTTTTCACTTCCTCACATTTTACTTGAATGTTTGGAAGAGTAAGCAGTAAAGAAGCAAAACAGGAATGGCAAACAATCAACAGATGGGCAGTATTGCATAAAATGGCAATGCTGGTGTGCAATCAGATTCTAAAGGCAGCACAGGATCAACGTAAGCTAGTAGTCAAGCGAACAAGGCAGGAAAGAAAGACAGCCACGCAACAAGTTGAGAGAGCAGTATCAATCAGCAGGTGCACAAAGCATCAGTACAGCATTTCCATGAAGTTAGCAGATGCACACAGCAGCAGGGGAACAATGCTAGCCAGTCAAAAAAGGGAAGAAATCCAGCAGGAGGTAGCTGCCCATTTACAATCATATACAAAATGGCAGCAAGAGGTCATGGGCAGTACCTTGGGTAGTCCTATGCTGGGCAATCAGTGCTGAAGTGGACCATTCCAGGCAATCAAGCAGCAAAACAGTGTATTGCAATGCCAGGCAGTCAGCAAGTAGACAAAGCAGAAAGAAAGCAATGAATGCCATGTCATTATTTTATGCAGAGTACCAAGAGGGCAGTGCCCATGAATAATCATATAATGTTGCTGGCAAGGAGGAAAGAGAAGCTCTTGAGCAAGCTGTCAGGGCAGCGGATGACATCACTTTTTAAGGAACTAAGAATACTGTAAGTGAAAGAACCCCAGAATCTGGATGCTCATCTTCTAATAATAGCATTAGATTAACATAGTGTATCATGAAAATCCACAAGAGTACAGCACACAAATGGAAATGAGGCTGAGCCCTAGTGCCTGAGGGAGGCCTGGGGACCCTCCTATAAACAAAATTAAAAAATGAGAATCCACAAGAAAATTAAAAAAAATGGGAGCGCATCTAAAAGTTTTTCTAATAATGATTTCAAAATAAAACAAACCAAAATACTAGCAAAGAACTGGATTAGAAATGATTGGCTGGGATTGAAGATGTTGCTTACCCCTCTCTGGAGCCCACAAAATGGGAATGTTGGGAATTTCTGCAGCAGAAAAACAGAAGAGAAAAAGGGATTTCTGACTCCCAGGTTCAAGGAAAAGCAGGTCAATTTAGGGATGGCGATGTGCTTAGAGCACAACAAGAATTGGACAGAACCTTTGCCCATTCCCAGATGCAAACGTTTTCTGAGATTTGAGAAAGGTTTTAAACCGCCACAGTCAACCCCCCCGCCCAAGCATTTTAATATCACAATGTCCCATCACTAATCACAAAACAATTACATCACTTACCTGTAATTAATTTTCTTGGAGGAGTTTGTCCACATAGAGTCTACATATTGGGTAAAGACAGCTGTCATGAAAATAGGCTATAGGGACAAAAAACCCTTCAAAGTGAACTGATGTAAGAAAACAGGCACTCAGTAGACAGTACCAAGTGGTGGAAAGACCATATACTATCAATGGATCCATACTCTTCCCTAAATTCAAAATCACCTTTTATGCCTTGCAAACATTTATCACTTGTTTGCTTGGTGTTTTGCAGGACAGAGTGGAACATTATGTGGACAACTTTCCTAAGAAAATCAGTTACAGGTAACCTTGCTTCCTTCCTTAAAATGGTTGCCCACACAGAGCCACACTTTTAGATGAACAGGGTCATGCTCCAGAAATGGGCACAAGGCACCTTACAAATATATTAATAAATGTTTCCATAAAATTATCAGTAATTAAATGTGTCTTCATTATGTGACAAATTGAAGAGTAAAGATTGGGCAGTTTAGTATAAACTTAATTATTATATAAGAATTGACTCCACTTTTCCTATACTTTAATCTAGAAGGGCAATATGGTTAATTTTGAATTAAAAAGACTTTCACAGCGCAATCCGACTTAACTTTTGTGCCGGTTTAACCAGTGGCGCAGCGAGAACGGGAGGCCCCAGAACGGAAAAGGAATTCAAATCCCCTCCAAAAGAGGAATTCAAAGGGGATTTGAATCCCTTTTCCATTCTGGGGCCTCCCGTTCTCGCTGCACCGCTGGTTAAACCGACACAAAAGTTAAGTCAGATTGTGCTGTATGTTATTTATCCTATAAATCTACTGTGCAGATAATACTTTGAGTAGGCATTTTCTGATAAGAGAGCACGAAGTAGGAAAAAAGGAAAATAGTATGACTGCTATAACAGGTTGGGCTGGTATGTGTTGACAGTACTTGACAATGAACTATAGCATATTTGAAACATCTTGAGAGACACAACAGAGCTCTCTCTCTAGGTATACTACCTAGGTATAATTTATAGTATTGTAATACAACATAATACATATAAAATAGTTTAGCAAGAAGGCATATTTCATTCTATTTTTGTGAAATTAACAGCTCAATCCTGTGTAAGATACGGCGCCCGGCCTAAAGAGCCGGATGCCATATCTTATCAAGTTCCCGGGCTGCCCTAGGGAACAACTCAAGAGAAGGGGACGATTGTCCCCTTCCCCAGGTGTAAGCGGCGGGAGGCCCAATGGACCTCCTTGAATGTACGCAAGCTCCGGAGCTCGTTCGTGTAAGGCCGCGCAGGCCTGGAGAGGGCTTGGGATATGGCATATCTCGCCACCGATATCCCTGGTTTCTCTAGGCCCTGGGGCGGGGTCCGCCCTCCCTCCACCCCTGCCAGGGTAGGACTTACCTGCTCCAGTGGGTGCAGGGCCAGGCAGGAGCCCAGATAAGGGCCGCTGGCCGCTGCACTTGCGGTCCTTACTCGCTGGGTGCCGTAAACACGATTTATGGCGCATTTATGACACAGTGCCCGGGGAGCACGTGCTCCCCCGGTGCATTTCTACACTGGATCGCATGGTAAGAGGTGCAAAAAGCATTCTTCCAACGTATTTTGGTCTAAATATTTATTGGAAAGAAGTGTAAAAAGACATGCACATAAAGTGCAACAGGAAATTACCACATTTATGTGATGGTAGTGTCAACTCATATGGGCAGATCTGGAACAGTATAGCAAATAAATCCACCTGAGCTGGAAGAGTTAAAATACACCATACTTTATCAAAGAAAGGACCATTAAGTTGTGAGCCCTTTGGGTACAATATGCAGGTGAAACAGCAGATTACTGAGGAATTTCTTATATGAGAAAAAGTGAAGATAGTAAGATCAGAAATTTAAATAACCGAATCATTGTATACTAATGGTTATATAAAGTGGAATAAATTATTAATTACTTTACATTTGAAACAGAGATTCTCTTTCTGAATACTTCCTTAAAGAAGTAGTATTTCAGTCAATTAGAGTATATATTTCAATAGGATTCCTGATAAGAGATATGCTTATCTTGAACCCAATGATAAGAAGGATGCACAATGGCAAAAGAAAAAAAAGATTAATTTCACTGAATTGGAGTATTAAGTGTTGATAGGTATAGCCTTAAGGCAGATTCACACTACAGGCAGAGGCTCTGCCGCCGCCTGTGCCTTCGCCTCCGCACTGGAAGCGGTGAGTGTCTTCCAGCCTGTTGTCCCTCATGTTGTCCCGCCTTCTTAAGAAGGTGATTGGAGGCCACTCTCCCCCCTCTCCTGCGATAGGCAGGCTGCAGTAGCTCCGCGAACCGCCCCCTAGCTCTGTGTCCCGCCCCCTGAAAAGTAGGATTCCTGCTTGAGGTACGCGCCTGCCGTGGGGAGGTCGCCTCGGCTACGCTTGCTTCGAAAATCAGCTCAGAAGCTCCGCGACGCGTGTAGTGTGAAGCTGCCTTTAGGAGAGTGCTGATTTAGCAGAGAGGCGACAACTCAACGGTAGAGTACCTGTTTTGCATGCAGAAGGTTCTAGGTTCAAATCCTAGCATCTCCAGGTAAAGCTGAGAAAGACCCCAGCCTTAAACCATGAAGACCTGTTGCCAATCAGTGCAAACAGTACAACTCCCTCATGACTTTTCGGCAAGGGCTCAAAACGTTTTTGTTTCGTCTAGCGTTTGGGTGATGGGTTGTGGTCTGCCTCCTGTGTCTCAAGATGCTCTGCCATGCTGCTTCTCTGCTCCATACTGTCCCCCTAGTGGATTTTATTGTTTTTAAATTAAGTTACGTATTGTTTAAACTTATTTTCTGTATTATTTTAAACTATGTATTTTAATTTTTGTTGTAAGCCGCCTTGGGCATTTGCCTTCGGCATAGGATAAGGCGGGATATAATTTTTTTAAATAAATAAATAAATAAATAAAATAAATACTGTCCTAGATAGACCAGTGGTCTGACTCAGTAAAAAGCAGACTCATAGGTTTATTTTTCATTTTATAAACCATTATACTGAAATGTTTAAATCAAGAGACAGAAAGAGGATGCATCTATAAGAGGGGTCCACACCTTTGACTTAACGGCATATTTGCTGTGCCTTGCATTCTGGTCTATCTAAATAAAGTGGTTTGAGAAAGATGGCTGGTACCACCAACTGAGGTGCCACCAATAAACTATCTGAGAGATAACAGAAACATAAAAGCTCAAGAGACTATCATATCATGTACATACTCTGGGTTCATCAACCTAACAAAGTCATTCTGCTAGATGCTATAGTAATTCCTGTGCTGAGCTCAAAGTCTATGCTTTAAAATGTATAGCTGGGATTTAAAGAGTAGTTTTTGCTGACATGAAGGGTCTGCACTACACCAACCAAATTACTGTATTGTCTCAAGTATAAGCCACTCCTGATTATAAGCCATACCCTTAAAGTTTGGTGCTATTTTTTTAAAAAAAACTTTTTTAACTTAAAGAAAATAATGTTTACTATAACAAAATAGCAACGACATTATAATAATGTATAAGTAGCCTTCCCATACCCAAAGGGCGACAGAGTGCCCCTTTAACCTTTGGAATTTGGGCAGGTGCAGCTTGTTGCACCCTTCCATGATGATGAGCTGCACCTGCCCAAATTCCAATGGTTAAAGGTAGACACTCTGTCCCCCTTTGAATATGGTAAGCCTATGCAGGAGCAAGATATAGCACTCTCTCAAGTGGCAAGCTCAATAACTTTCAAGCTGCAGGATCAATAAATATCTTAGTTTCCACAGCGTCCTGGAGCTGGAACTTAAGGGCTAATTTTTTCAACTGCTTGCTGAGGCTAGCTAGAGGACTTAATTACCATAACAGCAGGCTGCTGATAACAGACTGGAGAGATCATTGTTTTCATGGGTCACAGAGGAGGCCAGGCTGAATGCATTATCTGGCTGCAGCAGACTTGGAGAGGCTTGAAAACGCTAAAACGCTAATGCTTTCAGTTTTGCTAACTCTCCTCGGCTTGCAGTTTCAAAGATATTTTCATTGGGGTTTTTTGCAACATCCCGATTGTAGGCCGCACCCCTAGTTTAACTTACATTAGGGGGAAAAAGTGCAGCCTATACTCGGGACAGTACGATATACCTTTTTTCTTCTTTGATCAGCCATATTGCAAACTGCTTTTGAAACTCCTATCAGTTTTAAAAGCAGTTTGTGTTGTCAAGCAACATGAAGGGGGCAGTTTCTATTTCAAGAGAAGCAAGTCTAAAGCTCTGTTCAGATCACTGAACTTCTTTCACAGTTCTTGAGATCCTTGCTTAAAACAAAATCAGGAAAGCAGGTATGCTCACAGGTATGTGTAATGGACTCTTATTCATTCACGTAATGGATTCTTATTCATTCATGTTTCAACATGTGATTGACAGATAGTATATTACAAGAAGAAACATTACTTGAATGCTCATCATACAAAGATGAAATGATATCATAAAAGGAAAAAAAATCATAACCATGGTGCAAGTGGGAATTAGTTTTATTTTGAGTTTTAATGGTATGATAAATACAGCCTGCCTTCTTTCAGTGAAAGGGGGGCAATAAAGCTTTGCATAATAGCTCTCATTAGCTTCAACAAATCAGCAAAAAGAAAAAAGCCACTACCAATGACAGGTAGTATGCAAATGATGAGTATATTTGGGCAGATATAGTACCATGCTTCACCAAAAACGTTCGGCAAAGCATCTCTCCTCTCTTTGATAGGAAGTTTCATTAGTCAATTTACTTGAAGGTGATATTGATTGAAAATAATAATTTCTGTGTACAAGTATATAGCTATTTCTAGGGGGGGGGAAACAGGAAGTTTTTATAGTGCACAAATTTGAAAGGAAATTAAATTAAAGTCATTGGAATGCATTTCCAAGTAAATACATTTGGGATTGAAATAAGAGTCACTAAAACAGTAATAATAAAATAAGCCAGGTTTAGGACATTTTATAGTCTTAACAATTGCAATATGTCAGATTATGCACATATCCTTTTACAGTGACAAATGTGCAAACAATAGAAGTATAGGATACACACATCCTGAATGACAGAACTTTCAACTATTATCCTGTTGTTGCAATACAGGGATAACAAAGGTAAGATAGATTAAAAGGTTTCGAATACGAAAATACAAGTTCCCTGGTCCATCTGGGTTAGATCAATGGTCCATTCTATGTGACAGTAATTAATGAGCTACAGCTAGATTCTTAGACATGACAAGATTGCAACATCTCTCCCTTGTTGTTAATGTCCACAACCAGGTAGTCAGATTTATACTGCCTGCCTCTAATTATGGCTAGTACAGTCATATGTTTAATACATGGAGGAGAGATCTCTCCTCCATGTATTAAACAATTTTTAAAACCATCTATGCTAATTGCCATCACAGCATCCTATGGCAATAGTTCTATCAGTCAATTATGAATTATTTTAAAGAATACCTTTTTATTTTAAACTTAAAGAATAACATTTGAATTATATCCTAAATTCATGAGGCAAACAAGTTTCACTGATCTCTCCAACTGCTGCAGCCCCCATCCCCGTGCTTGCCATATGTCATCCTGCTTTGGAAATTCTCAACCCTCAGTAGAATGTGCCTTCAACTGAAGAATACTTTAGAGACAATGCATAGTCCATACATTTCAGTGAATGATGTCTACTGCTTGGTCTTCTGTTATTGGTTGCTTAAGTTATGGAATGTTTATGGGATGCTTTTTACTATTGCTACATTTTATGCATTTGCTGTACTGTTTTAAATGATATTGCTATTGTTTTAATGGCTTTTTTTTGTATTTTAATGAATAGCGTAAGCTGTTCTGGGAGCCCTGTTATTGGCAGGGAAGCAGTGATGCGCGGTGAGTTCAATGGCTGGGGAGGCAGTGACCCGGAAGCAGAGGAAGATGAGACGCAGAAGATGATATCATCACATAACCACCCCATTAGTTCTGGGTCACAGAGGAGGCCGGAAACAAGGGTTAAGTGCTGATTGCGTGGGAAAGCCTTGCAAAGGGAGCTCACAAGCCTTGCTAGACCCTGTATTGCTAGAGCTTTCCCACCTTGTGGGAAAGCTTTGCAATGGAGCTCGCTTTCCCATGGCACAGGGGCTGAAGGGTGACACATAGGGCAGCCAGCACCAGAGACGATCCCGGGGGGGCCCGCCAGCACCACGCCCTCATGTGACTCGTTGGTGTGCGCCCAGCGTGATGATGCGCGCGCGCCCAGTGCGGCTCGTCACACACCCTGCCGTTTTTCAGACTATTTTTGAGCCGATGCAGCTCCAGGGCGGGTGGGAGGACCCAGCTCCAGGGCGGACGCGGCAGAGGGAACGCGTCCCTGAGGTAAGCGCGCCCCTTTGCTGCCATGGCCGGTCCCCGCCCTGGGGCCCACCGCTGCTCAATGCTGCTCAATGCTCAATGCCTCAATGCTGCTCCTGTTGCCCCTTTGAAGATAGAAAGTTAACACACACATACACCTTGGAGTCCCTTTGGAGGCAGGCAATTACTTATTGCACAGAAGAACGCAACGCCACTCACTCTCGCCTCTCTATCTCTTTCCCATTCCCTGCCATCTCCCCATCAAGAAATGCAAATGTAACCAGCCTGAACTCAGAAGTAGGAATTAAGGGAAATAAAAAGAGAGAAAAGTAGAGGGTCTCCTTCCAATACGCAGCCAATCCAACATTTACTCATCATAAGCATATTGCTGTGTGTGTGTGTGTGTGTGTGTGTGTGTGTGTGTGTGTGTGTGTGTGTGTGTGTTGCAGTCATATTTATAGTAGAGGTGGGATTATAAGGGTATGCTGCACCAGGAGTTCTTCAGCAAGAGCATTACATTAAATTCTAGTTGCAATAATACAGTATAGAAGTCTTCCACATGCTGATCAATACACAAATCTATTATTTTTTAAAGCATCAACAGCCCAACCCTGTCTATCAGGACGCGGCGGCACAAATAAGATGCCCACCGCATTCTATCCAGGATGGGGCCTGCCCCAATGCAGCTGGAGGCCTCCTCGGGTAAAGGAATGCAAGTCCACTTACCCCGAGTAGAGCCCCAGCTGCCCCAATGGTTCTACTCAAATGTGCACGCACATTCGAACTGGCCATGTAATTTCAGCCAGGTCCGGGAAGAGGGATAGGATATGGCGAAGGAGGCCGCCGTCGATCCTTCCCCCTTCCCGGGCCTGGCCAACCAATCCCACCCCTTGAATGCCCTGTTCCACCTTTCACCCACCCCTCCGCTGCCTGGCGGGGACTCGCCTCTCCGACACAGTGACAATCTGTCCTGTGGTATCATAGGAGTAGTGCAAGCCTCTCTACCTGCATTGCTTACTCTTTGGGTGATGCAAACAGGATTGTGCTGTCAAGCTGCAACACTTACTTGGGAGTAAGCCCATAATCTCCATCAAAAACAAGAAGCAAGCAGGTCAGTCTCTCTGAATGTTGTAGTCCAGTGGTTCCCAAATCTTTTAGCACCGGGACCCTTTTAAAATGACACTCTATCAGGACCTACCTAGCTTTACGAGACTTTAAAAAGGTGATCTATTCTAGACAGAAATATTTTTATTCATTTATTTATTTGCAAAACAAACAAACAAACAAACAAACCTCGATCTATTTCTCATAACGAGATAGCCCTAATAGCCTTAAGGCTTGATGGGCTTAGTTATGTGACGCAGCCTTCACCTGCTCCCACTACTGATCACTGAGGAACTTGGAGGAAAAAACACACCAGAAAAAAAGACATTTATCTCCCTATATTTACACAAGCTTGCAAACTGCAGGAGCTCAGCCTCTTGCAGGGCAATTAGCAGCTATGCAATTATCTGATCTTTCCATCACCCATGTTTTCATTGGAGCTCTGCAGGACCCACCAGAACTCAGGTTGCGACCCACCAAGTAAGTGTTTGAGAAACAATGTTGAGAAACATTTCCCACAGTTTGAGCAACAATGTTGTAGCCATTGTAGCCATTCAGCAATCCAAAAGCGCGCTCAGAGAGACCCAGAAATAATTGCAAATAATTACATGCCTCTTTCCACCAATCAGAGTTAGGATAGCGAGGATGATGTGTCTCCCCCTCCCTGACGCAGCTCAATAGCTGCCTCCCTGGGTGTCTAAACTGGAGCCCTGATGTTTCTTTTGTTATATACACACAGCAGGGATTGGAGGTGGTTCTGCCTGCTGCCTGTGCTTGATGATACAGGTGCCCTCCTTTTTTTTCACTGGTCAGCCAGCCAACCAATGGAGGCAGCTCTGCTAGCTGCCTCCGTGTGTATTTTAATGTGTGTGTGTGTGTGTGTGTGTGTGTGTGTGTGTTAACCACCAACTATGCTAAAGTGGAAGTGAGCGACCCAGAAAGGCAAGGCATTTTTTTAATTATTTATAGAAAGTTTATAGTTTATACTTTATAGAAAGTTTTAACAAATACAATAAAAATAGAATATAACAGAAGGAAAAAATTGTTGTTGTTCAGTCGTTAAGTCATGTCCGACCCTTCATGATCCCATGAACCATATCCTGCCAGGCCTTCCTGTCCTCCACTATCTTCCTGAGTTCGCTCATTTTCATGTTCGTTGCATCGGTGATGCTGTCTAACCATCTCATCCTTTGCCTTCCCCTTCTCCTTTTTCCTTCATTAGGTGGCCAAAATATTTGAGCTTCAGCCTCAGTACCTGTCCTTCCAGGGAACAGTATGCCGAGCATCCCCTTGGAGCAATGCTCGGGGTTTACACGGTGGCCCGGGAGACGAACAAGAGTGGGGAGGAGGGGCGGTGACGCCCCCTGTTAGGTGCCAGGGGAGGAGTGTGGGAGGAGCTGGTACCTGAGGTTGCTCCGTCCCACACTTCTCCCAGTCTTACCTGAGCGCAGGGATCACGTGAGCTTCCCTAGGGACCACCGGCTCAGGGCGGTGCAGCGGTTCCTGTTGTCCTGGCCCACTAGGGGTCGGCGTGGATGAGTTGGCTTCCTCAGGCGAGGGGCGACGACTCGGAGTATGGGTTGTAACTCCGCCCGGGCAGTCCTTAGGATGCCCCGTGTCAGCGCTTCTCACGTGCGCGTGTTACACCCTGGCCTGTACATCTCCTCTTTACTATGATCTTGCCTTTCTGTATTTCAATAAAGTGACCCTTTATATCCATAACAGGTCTTGTGTGTTTAATCAGGCATACCCGGGTAAAGGGTTGATTTCATTTAGGATTGACTGATTTGATCTCCTAGCAGTCCAAGGGACTCTCAGGAGTCTTTTCCAGCACCACAGTTCAAAAGCATCTATTCTTCGGCGCTCAGCCTTCCTAATGGTTCAACTCTTGCAACCATACATTGCACCTGGGAACACCATTGTCCTGACTATGCGAACTTTTGTAGGCATGGTGATATCTCTGCTTTTTATTATGCTGTTTAAGTTTGCCATAGCTTTCCTTCCAAGGAGTAAGCGTCTTTTAATTTCATGGCTGCTGTCTCCGTCTGCAGTGATCTTGGAACCCAAAAAAGTAAAGTCTGTTACTGCTTCCATTTCTGCCCCTTCTATTTGCCAGGAATTGATGGGACCCGATGCCATGATCTTAGTTTTATTAATGTTGAGTTTCAAGCCAACTTTTGCACTCTCCTCTTTCACTCTCATCAAGAGGCTCTTTAGTTCTTCTTCACTTTCTGCCATTAGGGTGGTATCGTCTGCATATCTGAGGTTGTTGATATTTCTCCCGGCAATCTTGATTCCGGCTTGCGATTCATTCAGCCCTGCATTTCTCATAATGTACTCTGCATATAAGTTAAATAAGCAGGGTGACAATATACAGCCTTGCCATACTCCCTTCCCAATTTTGAACCAATCGGTTGTTCCATGGCTGGTTTGAACTGTTGCTTCTTGACCTGCATACAAATTTCTCAGGAGACAGGTAAGGTGGTCTGGTACCCCCATCTCTTTAAGAATTTGCCACAGTTTGTTGTGATCCACACAATCAAAGGCTTTTGCGTAGTCAATGAAGCAGAAGTAGGTGTTTTTTTGGAACTCTCGTGCTTTCTCCATGATCCAGCGCATGTTGGCAATTTGATCACTAGTTCCTCTGCCTCTTCGAAACCCAGCTTGTACTTCTGGTAGTTCTCGGTTCACGTACTGCTGAAGCCTAGCTTGTAGGATTTTGAGCATAACCTTGCTAGCATGTGAAATGAGTGCAATTGTGCAGTAGTATGAACACTCTTTGGCACTGCCCTTCTTTGGAATTGGAACGTAAACTGACCTTTTCCAATCCTTTGGCCACTGCTGAGTTTTCCAAATTTATTGGCATATTGAGTGCAGCACTTTCACAGCATCCTCATTTAGGATTTTAAGTAGCTCAGCTGGGCTATTATCATCTCCGCTAGCTTTGTTGTTAGTAATGCTACCTTGACTTCACTCTCTAGGATGTCCGGCTCCGGTTCAGTGACTACACCAGCGTGGTCATCAGGAACATTCAGATCTTTCTTGTATAGTTCTTCTGTGTATTCTTGCCATCTCTTCTTAATCTCTTCTGCTTCTGTTAGGTCCCTGCCTTTATCATCCTTTATCATGCCCATCTTTGCACAAAACGTTCCCTTGATATCTCCAATTTTCTTGAAGAGATCTCTAGTCCTCCCCATTCTGTTGTTTTCCTCGATTTCTTTGCATTGTTCATTTAAGAAGGCCTTCTTATCTCTCCTTGCTATTCTCTGGAAATCTGCATTCAGTTGTTTATATCTTTCCCTTTCACCCTTGCTTTTCGCATTCCTTCTTTCCACAGCTATTTGTAAAGCCTCATCTGACAGCCACTTTGCTTTCTTGCATTTCTCTTTCTTTGGGATGGTTTTCGTTGCTGCCTCCTGTACAATGTTACGAACCTCCGTCCATAGTTCTTCAGGCACTCTGTCTACCAGATCTAATGCCCTAAATCTATTGTTCACCTCCACTGTATACTCATAAGGGATATGATTTAGGTCATATCTGACTGGTCTAGTGGTGTTCCCTACATTCTTCAGTTTAAGCCTGAATTTTGCAATAAGAAGCTCATGATCTGAGCCACAGTCAGCTCCAGGTCTTGTTTTTACTGACTGTATAGAGCTTCTCCATCTTTGGCTGCAAAGCACATAATCTATCTGGTTTCGGTATTGACCATCTGGTGATGTCCATGTGTTGTTGGAAAAGAGTGTTTGCTATGACCAGCGTGTTCTTACAAAAAGACAAAATATGAATATATGATACAGTATAAAAAGGGAAAAGAGAGAAAGAAATACAAGAAAAAAGGATACGAAGGAGCAAATAATAACATATATTTACAATTTCCCTTCCATATCATAAAGCAAAAAACAACAATAACTCGGGTAAAACAGCCATGTAACCAATCTATTGGAAAAAGGTAAAACAAATTTTACTTCAAGGCAAATGTTGAGATCTTACATTTGTTTTCCTCAGAATCCTACGTTTTACAAACAAATATAAGATGTGATGATTTGCCTTGAAGTAAAATTTGTTTTATCTTTTTACAGTAGATTGGTTACATGGCT
This sequence comes from Plestiodon gilberti rubricaudatus, assembly GCA_026170595.1. NCBI lineage: Eukaryota > Metazoa > Chordata > Lepidosauria > Squamata > Scincidae > Plestiodon > Plestiodon gilberti. Next base: position 256,140,749 of record JANXHW010000001.1, on the reverse strand, counting down.
GTTTTACCCGAAAGACATTCTTTAATAATACATGCTGGCATGAAAGTTTGAGCAAACAATAACTCGGTCAATCTCAAACTTAAAATATCATCCTCCAATATTTCCAATTTAACTCTCCCACCTTTATCTACTAAAACCTCCCCTCGAATTCTTTAAATGTATTAAATGTATCCTTATTCATCAAATCCACAGACCATTACATTCTTTTTTTCTTATACATGCAAAAAGTCAAGGAGTTATTTCCAATTTCTCATAAAAGTATATATTGATTTCTCTTTAACTCAAGACGTAAATTTGTTCATTTCTGCCCACTCCAAAATCTTTAACCACCAAACCAGAAGTCAACTAAGACAGGATACAGCAACCTCCATCACTTCATCTTGTCAAAAGAATCAGCCTTAATGAAAAATAATCGTTTGTCTCTTTGTACACCCTTTAAAATCCAGGGGTAGCCTCAGCTGGCAGCCACAGCTGGGTTTTGATCTTCCGAAATTCCTCTGCGAATTCAGAGACGTTAGTCCGCCATTTCCCAAACTGGAAGTCCCCGTACTTTTTTTTTTTTAAGGTTGAGTCCTTGTGCATTTTTTAAAAAACTTGTTGGGTCTGATGAGGCTCAACCTCCCCTGCCTACTCGTCCCTGCAGGGAAGGCAGGGTATAAATCTTTTAAATGAATAAATAGCCAGGATTTATATTTTGAAAGTAAACTCTGTTTTTCTGTTCTTGGTTTCCATAAAACTACTCTAAAATAAATAAACTCTAAAATAAAATAAAATAAACTCTACAATAAACCAAATAAACTAAACTAAAATAATTATTTACGGAATAATAGGCTTTTCTCAAGTCTCAATCTTCTATGAATTTCCAATACAAGTCAATTCTTCCTTTGTTTTCATAAACAAAGTTTAAATCTAGGATACAAAAATTAGCTTTTCAATGAAACGAAAATGTTTATTAAAAGGAGGTCTGTCTGAAAACTCTACATTACATTATAAAATAGTATTAAATAACCTGCTATATTTTATCTAATTCAGTTGAAATATATTAATCTGTCCACCATATATTAAAGTTGTCCACGGTAGAGTAGACCCTCGCTATCCGTGGAGGATCCATTCCAACCCCCCACGGATAATGCGAAACTTCGAATGATGGGGACTGCATTTAAACTATGTAAAAAAGTTTAAAAGCGTTTTTTTAACCTTTGCGTTACAAACTGCGCCATCTGCAGCACTGTAGGGCAATCTCTGGAGCTCCCCGCAGCCACTTCTGGGTCACGCCAACGTCCGCGATCCCCTCCCTTGGCCATCACGTGATGCATTCTGAGGTAAAGGGAGAAGGTCGTGGCCCTCAGCGTGACCTGGAAGTGGCTGCGGGGAGCTCCAGAGATTGCCCTACAGTGCCGCAGATGGTACAGTTTGCCATGCAAAGGTAAAAACCACTTTCCACCCCTTTTAATTTTTTTACATAGTTTAAACGTGGATTCAGTATTCATGGCCATCAGCGGATAGTCAAATCTGCTAATACTGTGTCCACATATAAAGTAGGCCCACCTGTATTTCATCAAAAATTCTAAATAGCTATATTTATTTTAAAATATATATTTATATATTTAAATATATAGCTATATTTTATTTTGTTTCTAGTTTCTGTTATTACGTCAATGAGTGATGAAAATTATTTCAAATATACATACCACATTGACAGAAAAAAAAGAAAGCAAGATCACAATGCAATACATAATACAGTTTTGTTTTGGAACACAAAAAATGACTATGAAAAAGGGTACTGTGACAGAATGATTCATAGGAAATGCTAATAATGTCTGTGGCAAATTCCAGGCGACTTAAAATTCAGATACAGTAGTTGAAATTTGGTGTTTCTTATATACTACAGCTATTGAAATTAGCATAGTAAAATTTAAGAGGCAGCATAAAAAGTACAGTATTGTAAGATGTCATGAATAGATAGATCTCTGTTTTTCTTATCCTACACACACACACACACACACACACACACACACACACACACACACACACACACACACACACACACACACACACGAGTAAGTTCTCACTTAAAGTCGTTTTGTTTAAAGTTGTTTCATTTTAAAGTTGATTGGGAAAATGCCATAGAAACATTTATGTTTATCAATTAGCCGGTTTCAGTATAAGTCGTTTTGGCTCCTACCAGCCTAGCATTTCGAAAGCAAGAAATTGCCAGTAGATTAATAGTTACTGCCTCAGGGGGAAGGTAAAAGTGTTCCATGCACCTTAGCGTTGAATCTTGGCGTTGAATCATGCCGGACATATGACCATGGAAGTGTCTTTGGACATCACTGGCTCTTCGGCTTTGAAATGGAGATGAGCACCGCCCCTAGAGTCGGTAATGACATTTGAGCAAGGGGAACCTTTATCTTTACCTCCTTACTAGGTCAAACTAAACTTTTAAAAATTACTTCTTCAACAAAAGGACTGACATTTTCCCTCTCACTCATATCAGCAGAAACTGTTGTTAAATGAACCTTTACAGAACTTACACCAATTTCCTTTAATGTAACACAATAATAGTGCAATCCAGCATAGCCTATGCCGGCCCAGTGTAGGGTGTCACAAACATGCTGTAAAGTCTCTGTGCCGGCACTGCTTACTAGGCCGTGGAACTAACTTGACACCAAACGCTGCAGGTCCCGCACCGGTCGGCAGGAGGGCAGGCAAGGGAGGGGGCCATTGGCTGGCTCGGGCTAGGAGGGGCAGGGAAATGGGCGGCAATATTCTAAACCTCTTCCCAGCCCGCGCCAGCCTTACACCGCCTCTCCGGATGTACGCCAGCTCTGGAGCTGGCGTGTATCTGAGAAGGCCCATAGGTCCCGGGCTTGCCTACACCTGTGAAACGTCCCCTCCTCCCAAGGTGCAGCCTAGCAACGCCGGAGCAGCACGGAATAGGCTCAGGCTGCGGCTGCCAGCCCTTTAGGCCAGCTGCGCATCATTACACAGGATTGCGCTGTAAATCTTGCTGCTTCCCAAGCAATGAGCCCTTTCTACTTTTGCATTAAGCTTCCTAGAAACTTTTAATATTTCATCTCTCTCATAATAAGCCTGCTGTTCACCTTCTAATGCACTGTCTCCCATATTGAAAAGCAAAGGGATCATAAACTGTAATGTAAAATTGGACCCTTTTTCATTGAAATTAAATCTGGAACTAGTGGAAGCCTGTATAACTCTTCTCTTGGCAACTAAGCAAGGAATGCCCTTTGTATCGTCGAACACACAAAGAAACTTGCCTCTGTATTCTACTGAAAAAGCACCGCCTAGCTGCAACTTCTGATCCATTCGAACCATGAATGACAAACATACATGGCAGTATCCTGATTAGCATTGCTGCCACTGCTCTTTCCGTGAACAGAAGCTTCCCCCTTGAACAGAAGGAGCATTCTGTTCATGCAAGGCCCCTTACATGAGCAGAACACTCCTTGCGTTCATGGAGGGAGCTCCTGTGCATGGAAGGAGCTTACAACAGCACAAGAGCTAGTTAGGATGCTACCCTTTGCAGATTGGGCTGTTGCAAAATATCAATTGAGTTGTTCTTCACTGGAAGGCAAATTTTCCTCAACACTGCAGATTTCGATGGCCCTTTCGATGGCCCTTAAAAACTTTTGCTAATTTTTATTCCCCTGTACCTGGATGACTACTGGGAAATTTTCTAGTTGAAAACATGATTCCCAAAGAACTGAGGTATTTTTGCAAAGTATTCGGGATTCAGTCCCCCCCACCTCTATTTGTTATACCGTCTTGCATAATTTGTTGCAAACTGAATTATCTTCTTCAAACAAAACAGGGTGTAACAGCATCATAGCTTCTCTAGCTCCACTACATTTAATGGTCCAATCCTATTGGGCCTCACTGCCAGCGGAATTAGTGTTTCACTGGCAGTAACTGCTGCAAAAGCACCATAAAGCACTTTCCAGCAGTGTACTGAGTAGTGCTCTGTTGGGACACCAGAGCCTTCCCATGCACATCGTTGGCACTTCCACCACCTGCTGGAGCAGATAAACCAGGGGCAGAGGCAGGAGGGGGTGGGGGAAGGAAGAATAGGGGCTGGAAGGTGCGTAATGGGGGCAGGGAGGCTGCAGGAGGTGGAGGATCCGGCGGCAATGACGCACACCTGATCCTGTCCCCTCTGGCATCAGTCTCCCTACCCCCTTTCTCTCCTCAGTCTTGTGCTAGCAAAATTACTAGAGAAGGTTCAAGGAGACGAAGGGCTTCCAGGCTGAAGGGCTTCAGAACGAAGGGCTTCCAGGCTGCTTGTTTGCATGCATGCAGCTTTGCAAGCTGCACGCATGCGCACAAGCGGCCTGGAAGCCATTTAGAATGAAGGGCTTCCAGGCCGCCATTAAAAATGGCAGCTGCGACGGCGGTGAGCCAGCGAGAGGCTCTCTTGCTGGCTTGGAGCGGCGAGAGCATCGTCATGGCCCGGCCTCAGGCTATCCGGCAACGATGCCGCTTCGAGCCGGCTCGCCCGCTCTCACCGCTCCGAGCCGGCGAGAGCGGCCCGGCCTGGCCGGTGACTACGAGGACTTGGAGGAGCAGCAGCACGGCAGCAACGGGCAACGACGGTGACGATGGAGTAAGTCAATTTAATTAATTATTTTAGCGTAAAAATAAAGAAATAATTAAATAATTCGGGGCGCGCTTCGCGGTCAAAATATTTTATTTATTTAATTTCCTAGTGGGGAGGGGGGTCCTGGTCTAGGACCGGGAAAATATGGTAAGCCTACCTAGACTGGTCCCTCTCTAGAGAAGACTTATGGCTCAATCCTATCAGGGCCTTACAGTGGCAGATCTCATGATCCACCATCGTAAATTCTGGAACAATGGCATGAAAAAAGTCAAACACATTTATGGCCTGCTACAATGTACAAAGAGGTAGGGTTTACAGGATTAAAAGCCATGTAAAAATCTAATGTATTCTGTATGTTTAAAAACCTGTAAAATACGTTAAAAACCACGTAAAACACAAGTTCAAAAAATGATAAAACAGACAAATATAGGCACTAGAGATTAGAGGCAAAATAAAATAAAAGCTTAAGACAAATTACCTAGACTGGTCCCTCTCTAGAAAAGACTTATGGCCCAATCCTGTCAGGGCCTTACAGTGGCAGATCTCATGATCCACCATTCTGGGGCATCAATGTGAGATAGATGGAGTTGCTCTCCCCCTAAAGGACCAGTGATCTATGTTATCTGTTCAGGGCTATACCTTCACTCTGATAGCCTAAGCCAGTAACTATTTTACTGAGCACTGTATTGAGATGAAGAACTTTTAATATCATCTGCCAGCAAAAGCTCTTGAAGGCTGTTGGCAGGTGACTCCTCATTTCAACTCTCCAAATGACCTGTCACCTACGTCAGAAACTGAAGACAGCTGAATAAAAAGAACATAGACTCTGAAACGCTCTGTGTTATTCCTAACCCTTCCAGCTTTCTCTGCTTGCTGGTGGGAGAGCTGTCAGCATTTTCAACAGTCAGAGCTCTCAGGGGGTGAGGATTTTCTTACACAGCAAATGTATAGCCAGTCTCTGAATGGAAAATGATTGTACTGTATTCACATGCATGCTATACAGAACATTGCTGGTAGGGGCATCTACAATAATCCCTAGAACACGTTACAGAAACCAAACTATTGTACCAGTAATACCCTGACACTGGACCATGGTTCAATACAAATTATCTGAGAAAATTTCATTTTCGCTTCCCCGTCTACACTACACTAGCAGCCCAATCATATCCAGCGCCAGTGCACTCGGGTCGTGCAGCCCATGCTGTATCCAGTACTGGTTAGGAGCAGGCTGGAGGTCTTCTTGGGATAAGGGGAAATTTTTTCCTTTACCCCGGGTAAACCTGCATACTCGGATCTCTGGCAGCTCAATTGTATTCGCTGCACTGGCCTAAGGAAACCACAGGATTGTGCCGTAGGTCTCTGACATACAATTTTTTAAAAAACCTACCAAATATAGAATCTTTCAAAGTAACTTTCATCCCCAAGGTAAATATGATTAGAACATAAGAAGAGCCCTGCTGGATCAGGCCAAAAGCCCATCTAGTCCAGCTTCCTGTATCACACAGTGGCCCCACCAGATGCCTCAGGGAGCACAAGACAACAAGATAACCTGTTTCCCATTGACACTCCCTTGCACCTGGCACAGAGAAAACCCACTTCTAAAACCAGGAGGTTGCTTATGGCTTGTAACCTGTGATGGTCTTTTCCTCCATGAATCTGTCCAAACCCCTTTTAAAGGCATCTAGGCCAGATGCCATCACCACCTCCTGTGGCAAGGAGTTTCTACAGATGAATTACACGCTGGGTAAAGAAATATTTTCTTTTGTCTGTTCTAACTCTCCCTCCACTCAATTTTAGTGCATGTCCCCTGGTTCTGGTGTTGTGCGAGAGGGAGAAGAATTTCCCTCTATCCACTCTCTCCATCCCATGCATAATTTTATAAGTCTCAATCATGTCCCCCCCTCAGGCGCCTTTTTTCTAGACTGAAAAGCCCCAGACGCTGTAGCCTTTCCTCATAAGGGAGGTGCTCCAGCCCACGAATCATTCTGGTCGCTCTTTTCTGCACCTTTTCCAATTCAACTATATCCTTTTTGAGGTGTGGTGACCAGAACTGGACACAATACTCCAGATGTGGCCTTACCATCGATTTGTACAAAGGCATAATATTGGCCGTTTTATTCTCAATCCCTTTTCTAATGATCCCGAGCATGAAATTAGCCTTCTTCACAGCCGCCGCACACTGGGTTGACACTTTCATCGACCTGTCCACCAGCACCCCAAGATCTCTCTCTTGATCCGTCACAAACTGTAGACTTTCCCCTTTGTTTATGAGTATCTCAATGTATTTTATTATACACAAACATTTTGCTGTCGTTTTTAGAGTCTGATAATGTCTTTGACTATCATTTTAAATTGAGTTATGAAGTAACTTCTTTTGAGTGGGAATTTTCCATTTTTTATCTAAGTTTGCTGAGCTCCTCTCCCATCTCTCTGAGTGTATTTGCAGTCATTGCAGATAAAACTGGAATATACAAGAGGCTTCCACACCACAGCACAAATTCTGGTTGGGGGCTATATTTCCTCTAAGGAGTCCACATTAGGGCACAGCCCCATTCTTTGGATTTGTGGCATCATGACTGTCTCTGGATGCTCACAGATGACATCATCATCATGCATCATCGCCGAACTTCCATGTTTCCGAGTTCTATGCTGTGCAGAGCTTGGCTCGGAGCTGTGAGGCTGTGCAGCTTACAGAAAACACTGGTTGGGGGTCAGATAATTTTTTTCTGGGGCATCAATGTGAGATAGATGGGGTTGCACTCCCCCCTAAAGGACCAGATACATAGTTTGATGATGCCCCTAGAGTAGGAGTGTTAAACTCGTTTCACATAGCAAGCCGAAGTTAGCATCCATGGTGCCTACTGAGAGCCCGAAGTGACATCATTAACCAACTGATGACCTTTAAGCACTTTATTCTCACCTAGGAACTCATTGGCTGCAAATGACAGATGAGAAAATATGTAAATTTTGATCATATTTTCAAAATATGGGAGGGACTAATTTTCACAAAGGACACACTTTCAGTAGTGCTGCTTCTGCTGAGCAGTGTTCCCTACCTTTTCTATTTTCCCTACCATGCGGAGCAGTTAACGACCCGACCAGTACATAACCACTATAATCTTAAAATGGGCAATGGCCAATCTGACTTAACTATAATTACCACGCCACCCACATCCTCCAATCCTTCCTAGATCAGCACTCACCCTTCCAATGCTGCCTCCTTCAGTCACCGCACCCTGGTCCTAAGTTACTGACTTACTTAAAAGCATCACTTCTATCAGTGATTTGCACTCAGGTCTGGTGGTCTGGTGCACTCAGGTCTGGTCAAGCATCACTTCTGTCAGCGATCTGCACACCTTGTCTGGCTTCAGCCAGCATGAGATTAGATAACAAAGAGATAAATTGGCTTGCAACTTCTTTCTTCTTTTCAGCTCCTATTACAACTGCATGCTGCCAAGGAATCACATTGCAGCTCAATTATCACAAGCCAAATTATGCAGGCCAGATACAGAGATTCAGCAGGTGTGATCAGGCCTTATGTTTGACACTCCTGTCCTAGAACTTTCAAACTGGAGGCCCAAGATGTTCAAGTAGTGCCAGGGAATCAGAGTGCCTTTCACCGGTGAGGATGGTGTACCACACTTCTTCTGGACAGTTATAGCCTTGCCATGCTTATACATGAATTGACATTTATTTATTTAAACTATTTTACCCCACACTTCAGTGAGGACAATTAATATAGTCCTCACTGCACAGTCTTAAACATAATTTTATTCTTTAATCATTAAATTGTTATGTTTAAATCATTTTCTAGTAAGGTTTTTAGGAAGAAAGAAAAGAAAGAACCAAGTGGTTTTTCACAATTTATTATTTAAAAGGCTAAATACAGTCACGCATATCAAGGATCAAGAGGTGGCATGTCACTAATTTCAGAAAATAAAAAGAAGCATATTTTTCTTTGCATTGACTCTATTCAAACAATTCTAATTATGCCAAGAAAACTATTAAAACAACAATTCCACTCAGAGGTAGCTGAGTGTAAGGGTCACCTTCACACACTGACGGTGCAATCCTGACTAACAATTTTATTCCATCTGTAACTGGACTATTAGCATCTCATTATCTGTCTCAAAGCTCTCATTTTAGGTTTGGGTTTTGAAACAATTTATATATGCAGAAGGTGAAGGAAAATAGATCTTCATTGAATAATTTAGAAAACAAGCCTTTTTGATGTTTATAATCTAACATACAAAGACTCACAGCGCAATTCTGCGTAAATATCTGGCAGCGGAGCGAGCACTCCGCCGCTGGAAGCAGTTGCAAACGTGCCGTAAAGCACGTTTGAGACAACTCTAGAGTAAGGGCCGCCGGCACGGAGGCTGGATCATTCCTGCAGCCGCTGGAGAAGGTAAGTGATCCACAGCGGGCGCGGGGGTGGTCTGGGCGGTGAGATAGGTCGGCCACTGGCAGAGCCGGCCCGCAGGGGCAGGGATGGCGGCTGCCCCTTCCCGGGCCGGCAAGGCCTTTACACGGCCTCCTCAGACTTGCGCCAGCTAAATAGCTGGTGGAAATCCGAGGAGGCCCATTTTTTGCCTCCCCGTGTTACACCAGGGGAAGGAGACGAATGTCCCCTTCCCCCAAATAGACCTCCGGGCCAATTCCGGAACAGGGGACAGTATCCGGCGGGTGGCTTAGGCCGCCTGCCAGATACTTAGGCAGGATTGCGCTGTGAAAGGTGTACTTTCTTTGTTAATTATTAAAAGTAGAAAAGATATCTATACAAAGAATCATAATTATATCAAACTAAAAATATTACAATAGGCATCATTCTACTATTAAGACATTGTACATATTACATATGCTTTAAGATACATGATAGATATTAAATATGCTTAATCTAATATAGAAAAACGGGAGGAATCATGGGTGGACTCAATTGCTCAAATCCAATGTACAGTATTCAAATGTCCAGGAAGCACTATTCCATTATATCTATCAATTTCTTTATACAGTAACAATTCTTGAGAATGATTTGGATTAAAATGCATATTTTAATATGTGAAAGAATTCAAGTAAAACCTGTTGATTTGATTAATGTTTCTTTGCTCTTCCCCCAAGTCCAACAAAGTGGGTTAATCTGACCACGTAACAGTCATTCCAAATCCTTTCTAGCAAGGTTCTTCCAATCCCTTCTCTCACTTTGTAGCTTCAAACCAGCGGTAATAAACACATTGACTTCAAGTTCTTGTTCACCCACTGAGACTAGATAATTGGGCAGCCCAACCCTGTTTACCTAGGTTGCAGCACAGGCATAGAGCTCGGGTTGCATCCTATCCAGATAGGACCCAGCGCCAGTGCAGCTGGAGCTTTCCTTGGGGAAAGAAGAGTTTCATCCCCTTACCCTGAGTAGAGTGTCAGCCGCCCTGATGAGTCTACTCGAATGTGTGCCAGCTATTTTGCTGGTGCACATTTGAGCTGGCCATGTAACAACAGCCAGGTCCAGGAAGGGGGATAGGATTCAGTGGAGGAGTCCCCCGACTATCCCTCCCTCTTCCCAGGCCAGGAGGGGGGAAAGCAGCTTGTTAATCAGCTGAGCCCACGAGACGCTATTCTTCCTCTGCAGACACACAGACACAGATATCTCTTGCAGAATACAATGTACTCATATTGCAAGACCTCATTTGTTTATCAAGTTAAAATTTATAAAACAATTTTGCTTGTCTTGCAAAACACTCGCAGACCAAGCAACCCAAGGTTTTACTGTACTCTGAATCCAGCGGGGAGGGAAGGAGATTGGGAGGCTTCAGAGGGGAAGGGGAGGAGATTGGGAGGCTTCAGAGGGGAAAGGGGAATTATTTACTCTTACCTCTCTGTAAGTCTCCAGCTCCTCAATGGGTCTCCTCAGACCTGCACTAGCTCTATAACTGGTGCAGGTCCGAGGAGAGAAAGGGGGTGAGGAGACTGTGAAAAGAGGGGATAAGATCTGGCGTGCACCATCACCACCAGATCCACCCCGTCCCACAGCCTCCTCACCCCATTCTTCCCCTCCCCTCCCAGTTTCGCCCCTCTCCGCCCCCCTCTGCCTCCACCACTACCTTCTCCAGCAGACGCAGTGAGGTCCAGTGAGGTCCAGAGGGTGCTGCCACCTCTTGCAGCAGTGCTCCCAAAATGGCCACCGGCAGAGGGCTGTGCGTTCCATCGGCAGCTATTTTACGACAAAGGAAGGCTCTTCTGCTGTCGTAACACCCTGCCCCCTCAGCCCAATCCGGAATAGGATTGGGCTGTCAGTTCCTCCACCTATGTCAATTGTAGCTGTGATAACACTTGTAAAAACAGTGTACAGGTGGGCCCCCATATCCGCTGGGGATATGTTCCAGGCCCTTCCGTGGATACTTGAAACCGTGAATAAGAGCGAACACCCCCTCCATGGTTTCCTGAGGGCCCCCCCACCTTGCCTCCCCTGCAGGCAGGCATGCTTGCCCCCCCGCTCTTATTTTTCTTTCAGCAAGCTTTGTTTCTTCCTTAAAACAAACAGAGAAGCAGCCTCCATTACAGGCAAGTAGAACAAGACTAAGTCCTAGAGAGGCTCTGCAAGATTTCTGTTAACCTTGCAGAGCCTCTCTTGTACTTAGTCTCGTTCTACTTGCCTGTAATAAGCAGCCTGGCTGCTTCTCCTGTTTCTTTAAGGAAGAAACAAAGCTTACTGGGGGAAAAAGTAAAAGCCTGAGGGGTCCCCACGATCCGTGGATAACTGAAACCGTGGATAGCGAATCAGTGGATATGGGGGCCCACCTGTATATATATATATTTACTACAGCTGCATGAACCAGCATTGGCCTTATACAATGCATAGGGAATGACGGGTCTGTAAGTTTGTGTGTATACTTGTGTTTCTTTAAAAAATTGCATATCTAATATCAAGCATTTTATTATGCTAATACAATTTCTAATCTTCTTTCAGTCAACACAGCTGCACAGAAAACATTTCTAAATAATCCTTTCTGCTAAAAATTTCAAACCTTCATCCATAAGCGTTATTAGAAATCTCGGAGACAGGATCTTAAAAATAAGCTGAATGACAGCAAGAAAAAAGCTATTGCAGAGAGTATCACAAGAAATTGGTAAAGGAATACAGAATATCCCATTGCTAAACTGCTGGTTCAAACTCATTTCAATTCCATAATAACAGAAAGGAAACTCTTGATGATTGTTTGGGAAGAAATAAATCCTAGTCACCACATTATGTCATTTCTTCCTTCTCTGCCTCCAGCAAAAAATAAATACAAAATTAAAATCCAAATTCTACATTTGGTGCTAATTAGCCATTTTATTTCTGGAAACATCATGACCTACCAACTGTTCTCTTTCCAAGCCAACTGAAGGTAATACTGATCATTAGTAGCCCTTGTCTATTTGTTATGGCGTGATTGGTTCCAGCTTATTACCTTCATAATGTCATAAGAATAGCCCTGCTGGATCAGGCCAAAAGAGCACCTAGTCCAGCTTCCTGTGTCTCATAGTGGCACAACAGATGCCTCTGGGAGCACTCAAGACAACAAGATACCTATACAGTATTCTGTTGCCACTCCCTTGTATTCAGAGATAGCCTACCTCGAAAACCTGGAGATTGCATACAGTCATAATGACTTGTACCTGTGATCAGTGTCGTCACTCGAGGTGGGGCAGAACGGTAAGTTCAGCACCGTGCTAACCTCTGTTTACTCCCCGGCACGAGGCGGCCCCACCCCCTCGCCATCAGAGCCATTCAGTGGCTCCAACGGTGAATGGCTCCAACGGTGAGGGGGTGGGGCCGCCTCGTGCTAGGGAGTAAACAGAGGTTAGCACAGTGCGGAACTAACCGTTCCGCCCCACCTCAAGCGACGCCAGTACCTGTGATGGACTTTTCTATAATAAAACCTGACCAATTCTATTTTAAAGACATGGGCAAACCAATCCTATAGTATATGGGAGCTGGTGCCGAGGTCTCAGAGCCGGCACTGTGTGCCATAAGGCATATTTGCGCACCCCGGGAGCAAGCAACGCCAGCAGGAAGGCCTGCACTGTCCTGCCACCATATCCGGCCGATAGCGCTGGTTGGCAGGTAAGTTTTGCGCTTGTGGGGGTGAGTGAGGGGGCATAATGGAGCTGGGGAGGGTGGTTAGGTGGGGTGGGCGGATTGGGCCAGGACCGGCGGAGGAGGCCTCCACCATATTCTATCCCCCTTCCTGGGCCATTACTCACCTCGTTCCGCTCCTTGCGTCTGCAAAAGCTATTTAGCTGGTGCAGACCTGAGTAGCCCCATAGGGCTAGCAGGGGCTCTACCTGGGGCAAGGGAATGAATGTTCCCTTGCCCCATGGAGGCCTTCAGCCCGTTGCTTCCGAGCGCTGGATGCAGCGGGCACCATGCAGCCTTGCTGAACGGCGGTACTATAGGACTGTGTCCCTAGGCCAGGTGCCATCACAATATCCTTTGGCAAGGAGTTCCACATATTAATTACAAACTGGGTGAAGAAATATTTTCTTTTGTCTATTCTAACTCTCTCACCACTCACGTTTATTGGATGTCCTCTGGTCTTGGTATTGTGCGAGAGGGAAAAGAACTTCCCTCTATCCACTGTACCCATCTCATACATAATTTGTACGTCTCAATCAGGTTCTCAGGTACCTTCTTTTTAGCCTGAACACAGACCCAAATTTTGTAGCCCTGTGGTCCCCAAACCTACCGCCACCGCAACCCATCTTGTCCTTCCGCTTCTGGCTCGCAACCTACATTCGGAAGACACTCCTGCATCATGCCAGGCCTGGGATGGCCCCCAGAGGCCTCTGTGGGCCTCAGAAGGTCTCCGGAAACAACTGGAAGTCACATTCATGAAAACGGAAGTGACCCGGAAGTAACTTCCAGAGGAGTTCTGAGGCCTGCGGAGGCCTCTGGAGGTAATTCTGGGCCAGGCGTGATGCAGGGGTGGCTTTTGAAGGTAGATTGCAGGCCAGAAGCAGCTTTCACTTGCGTCCGGAGAGCTCCAATTTGGAGCCAACCAGACACAAGGGAAGGTGAGAGCCCAACTACGTGAGCCACCTCACATTGGGCCGTGACTCAACAAGTGGGTCATGACCCACCGTTCGGAAGCGCTGTTGTAGCCTTTCCTCATAAGGGAGGTGCCCCATTCCACTAATTTTGGTCACTCTGTCCTGCACCTTTTCCAGTTCCACTATACTTTTTGATCAGAACTGGACATGATATTCCTAATGTGGCATTACCACTGATTTATACCAGGGTTTCTCAACATTGGCAGCGCAGCGTGCCACCTACAAGACGGCCGCTGTGCTGTGTACCACTGGAAGTGCCGATGATGTCATTAGCACTTATTTCCATCTTCCCATCACGCCAGATGCCTCACAAAGGTAAGGCAGGAGACCAGGACAGGCGGGTGGTTCTGCAGGTTCTGCAGACCTCAAGCAGTCAATTCCCGGGCTCTGCCAACCTGGAGCAGCCGGATCCCGGGCTCCGGCAGAGGGCAGTACAGGCCGCCATCTTGGCTACCAGGGCTCCGCGTGCCACCAACTGGCGGTCTGCGCACCACTAGTTTTCTCCACTAGGGTTTTCTCCACTGCACACCACTAGGGTTTTCTCTGGTTGATAACCCCTGATTTATACAATGGCATAGTAATATTCTTAACCCCTTTTTAAAATAATCCCGAGCATGGAATTGGCCTTCACAGCCGCCGCACACTGGTTCGACACTTTTGTTGAGCAGTCCACCAGCATCCCAAGATCACTCTCCTGAACCATCATAGACAGTTCAGAAGCCATCAGCATATATGTGAAATTTTGATTTCTTGCCCCAATGAGCATCACTTTACACTTATTTACATTAAAGAGCGTCTGTCATTTTGCTGCCAATTTCCCTAATTTAGAGATCCTCCAGAGCTCTTCACAATCCCTTCTGAACTTCATCACCCAGAAAACCTTAATGTCATATGCAAAATTGGCCAACTTGCTGCTTATTCCCAACTCCAGGTCGTGTATGAACAAGCTAAAATGCTTTGGTCCCAGAAGCAATTTATGTCACACCACTTTTCATCTCTCTCTATTGTGAAAATTGCCAATTCACACCACTTCCTGTTCTAACCAGTTTCTAATCTATAAGAGGACCTGCCCTCATATTCCCCGACTGTGGAGTTTTCTCAGGAGCCTTTGATAAGGGACTGTGTCAAACACTTTCTGAAAGTCCACATGTACTGTACAACATCAATGGGTTCACCCACATGCCTGTTGACCTTCTTCTTTGTTGCCTGTTTCTAAATGATTTGTGAGGCAAGACTTACCCTTACAGAAGCCATGCTGATTCTATCTCAGCAAAGCTTGTTCTTCTATATGTTCTAGATTTTATTCTTGATTAGGCTTACCTGGAACAGATGTTAGGCTGCCAGACCTGCAGTTCCCCAGGTTCCTCTCACTCTTTTTTTAAAGGTTGGTGTGTCATTAGCTATTCTCCATTCTTCTAGCACATTGGCCGTTTTAAGAGACAAGTTGCATATTTTAGTCAGAAGATCAGCAATGTCACTCTTAAGTTCCTACCCTTTAGGAAGGAGCAGAGCCACCTGCAAAATAGTGCCCCCACCTCATTCATTTCAGGAGTCCCAGAATAATACCATGGTTTATGGATGGTGTCAAATACTGCTGAAAAATCTAAGCAAATCAACAGGATCACACTCCTCCAACCATATCCTAATGAAAGTCATCACAGTAGGGCAGTGGTTCAGGACCCCCAAAGGGGTCGAGAAGCAGTTTCTGGGGGACCGTGAGATGTTGGCTGGATGGTCACACCTAAGATGGCGGCTCACTCCTCCCCTCCCTGCACAGAAAGAAGTGTCTGGTGCTCTTTGGGGGCTTGTTTGCTCACCTTTTGTTTCTTTCTGCTTGCCTTTTAGTATTTGTTAATATTAGCTCACTCCCCCCCCCAATAGGGCTGCTTATGAGTACAACTTCAAAAATGTGATTTATTGTAAAAAGTGTGGTTTATTAAACAGTGCAATTTGTTTAAAACAATAACATTTCCTGCTTACTGACATCACTTTCGACTCTAGGTCTTAAGAGGGTCTCAACAGATTGTCATTCTACAAAAGGGGGTCCCGGTGCTAAAAAGGTTGGGAATCACTGCAGTAGGGCAACCAAGGCAGTATCTGTTCTGAAATGCAGTTCAAAGCCAAACTGAAAAGGATCCAGATTATAATATAATATAATATACAGTATTTATATACCACCTGTCTTGGTCATTGAATTTCTCCTCTGACTTTAATCCAAGGCGGTTTACATGGACAGGCTTTCCCAAACCCCCTATATATATATTTTTTACAATATATAAATGTTCAATCTTTCATGAAAAACTACATTCCAGATGGTACCCTTTTGCAGTCTGGACTCTCACTGGCTGCCTCCCACGCTCGGCCGACGTAGCTAGCAGCTTTATCTTTCCTCACATATAGTTTTACAGCTTTTTGTCAGCGGTGTGTCTCGAACTGGTGTTCACTGATCTTCAGGCTTACGAGGGAGAAACTCAACCAACTGAGCCAGACCTCCTGCTATTATCACTATCACCGAGAAAAATCCAGAATTGAGATACCATCACAAGCTCAAACACCTTTACCCAAGAATTGCCTACTAGCTTGATACCCGCACTTTGCTACGGGATTTAAGTACTGTACTTTAAATCCATTTTGACTCCCATAAACTTTCATTTGATTGCAATGAACCATTTAAATGTAGCACAACTATCCCATGTCAGGCAGCACCCTGCAATTATTAAGTCAAGGTTCCATCGAATGGCATGACCCACACTATAAAGAGAAACCATACTAAAAAGTGTAAAATAATCCTTTCCTAAATATATGAATTAAAAGTTTTTGGAGTCGGTGTCAAATTTAATGCAAACTACATAAATTTTCAATCACATGACAAGCTATGTAACTGCTGTGGAATATTACTAACAGTTCTGAAGAGAACTGATTCAAATGGAAGGTTCTAGGTAGCCAATGAAAAGTGACAAGTTAGAAACTGACAGTTGGGAATTGAAAGGAAAGGTAAAGACCATAAAGATTGGGGGACACAAAAATATACCTGGGGGAAAAAAATAACTGAAACACAAAATAGTCCTAAGAACAAATAATTATTCATGGAAAACGCAGTTTCTAAAGATTTGAAAGAGACACCTATATGCCAAAAAAGGAACGTTAGAACTCAATAAACACAGGAGATACAAAGGGTTCTATAATTGACCCACGAATCTAGATTCACCCCTTTAGGGGTCGATTAGGGCAAAATCCTGAATGAGTTAGGGTTTTCCCATTGAAATTAATGTAATAATTTTACTCATCTGGATTTTCGCCATAAGGGTCGTTTTCAGGAATTAGGTAGGGATAATGAGCGAAGTGTATTGGTAACTGCTGCTATAATCAGCAGAACCTACAGCGGTTTAAAAAAAACAAAAGGGGTGAACAACCACCTCCTTCAAACAGTTGGAACTTGTCTCTCTCTACCAAAGCATTTTTTGTTGTTGTTGTTCAGTCGTTAAGTCGTGTCCGACACTTCGTGATCCCATGAACCATATCCCGCCAGGCCTTCCTATCCTCCACTATCTTCCTGAGTTCGCTCATTTTCATGTTCGTTGCATCGGTGATGCTGTCTAACCATCTCATCCTTGGCCTTCCCCTTCTCCTTTTGCCTTCAATTTTTCTCAGCATCAGAGTCTTCTCCAGAGAGTCCTCTCTTCGCATTAGGTGGCCAAAATATTTCAGCTTCAGCCTCAGTACCTGTCCTTCCAGGGAACAGTCAGGGTTGATTTCATTTAGGATTGACTGATTTGATCTCCTAGCAGTCCAAGGGACTCTCAGGAGTCTTCTCCAGCACCACAGTTCAAAAGCATCTATTCTTCGGCGCTCAGCCTTCCTTATGGTCCAACTCTCGCAACCATACATTGCTACTGGGAACACCATGGCCCTGACTATATGAGCTTTTGTTCGCATGGTGATATCTCTGTTTTTTATTATGCTACCTAAATTTGCCATAGCTTTCCTTCCAAGGAGTAAGCGTCTTTTAATTTCATGGCTACTGTCTCCGTCTGCAGTGATCTTGGAACCCAAAAAAGTAAAATCTGCTACTGCTTCCATTTCTGCCCCTTCTATTTGCCAGGAATTGATGGGCCCAGATGCCATGATCTTAGTTTTATTAATGTTGAGTTTCAAGCCAACTTTTGCACTCTCCTCTTTCACTCTCATCAGGAGGCTCTTTAGTTCTTCTTCACTTTCTGCCATTAGGGTGGTATCGTCTGCATATCTGAGGTTGTTGATGTTTCTCCCGGCAATCTTGATTCCGGCTTGCGATTCATTCAGCCCTGCATTTCTCATAATGTACTCTGCATATAAGTTAAATAAGCAGGGTGACAATATACAGCCTTGCCGTACTCCCTTCCCAATTTTGAACCAATCGGTTGTTCCATGGCCGGTTTGAACTGTTGCTTCTTGACCCGCATACAGGTTTCTCAGGACACAGGTAAGGTGGTCTGGTACCCCCATCTCTTTAAGAATTTGCCACAGTTTGTTGTGATCCACACAATCAAAGGCTTTTGCGTAGTCAATGAAGCAGAAGTAGGTGTTTTTTTGGAACTCTCGGGCTTTCTCCATGATCCACCGCATGTTGGCAATTTGATCTCTAGTTCCTCTGCCTCCTCGAAACCCAGCTTGTACGTCCGGTAGTTCTCGGTCCATGTACTGCTGAAGCCTAGCTTGTAGAATTTTGAGCATAACCTTGCTAGCATGTGAAATGAGTGCAATTGTGCGATAGTTTGAACACTCTTTGGCACTGCCCTTCTTTGGAATTGGAACGTAAACTGACCTTTTCCAATCCTTTGGCCACTGCTGAGTTTTCCAAATTTGTTGACATATTGAGTGCAGCACTTTCACAGCATCATCATTTAGGATTTTAAGTAGCTCAGCTGGGATATTATCATCTCCGCTAGCTTTGTTGTTAGTAATGCTACCTAAGGCCCACTTGACTTCACTCTCTAGGATGTCCGGCTCTGGGTCAGTGACCACACCAGCGTGGTCATCAGGAACATTCAGATCTTTCTTGTATAGTTCTTCTGTGTATTCTTGCCATCTCTTCTTAATCTCTTCTGCTTCTGTTAGGTCCCTGCCTTTTTTATCCTTTATCATGCCCATCTTTGCACAAAACGTTCCCTTGATATCTCCAATTTTCTTGAAGAGATCTCTAGTCCTCCCCATTCTGTTGTTTTCCTCGATTTCCCTTGCATTGTTAAGAAGGCCTTCTTATCTCTCCTTGCTATTCTCTGGAAATCTGCATTCAGTTGGTTATATCTTTCCCTTTCTCCCTTGCTTTTCGCATTCCTTCTTCCCACAGCTATTTGTAAAGCCTCATCTGACAGCCACTTTGCTTTCTTGCATTTCTTTTTCTTTGGGATGGTTTTAGTTGCTGCCTCCTGTACAATGTTACGAACTTCCATCCATAGTTCTTCAGGCACGCTGTCTACCAGGTCTAATGCCCTAAATCTATTCTTCACCTCCACTGTATACTCATAAGGGATATGGTTTAGGTTATATCTGACTGGTCTAGTGGTGTTCCCTACATTCTTCAGTTTAAGCCTGAATTTTGCAATAAGAAGCTCATGATCTGAGCCACAGTCAGCTCCAGGTCTTGTTTTCACTGATTGTATAGAGCTTCTCCATCTTTGGCTGCAAAGCACATAATCTATCTGGTTTCGGTATTGACCATCTGGTGATGTCCATGTGTAGAGTCGCCTCTTGTGTTGTTGGAAAAGAGTGTTTGCTATGACCAGCGTGTTCTCTTGACAGAACTCCGTTAGCCTTTGCCCTGCTTCGTTTTGCGCTCCAAGGCCAAACTTGCCTGTTGTTCCGTTTATTTCTTGATTTCCTACTTTAGCATTCCAGTCTCCTATGATGTAAAGGACATCTTTTTTGGGTGCTAGTTCTAGAAGGTGTTGTAGGTCTTCATAGAACCGGTCAACTTCATCTTCTTCAGCATCAGTGGTTGGGGCATACACTTGGATTACTGTAATGTTGAATGGTTTGCCTTGGATTCAAACTGAAATCATTCTGTCGTTTTTGAGGTTGCACCCCAGTACTGCCTTTCCCACTCTTTTATTGACTATGAGGGCTACTCCATTTCTTCTAACGGATTCATGCCCACAGTAGTAGATATGATGGTCACCTGACTTAAATTCGCCCATGCCCATCCATTTTAGTTTGCTGATTCCCAAGATGTCAATCTTATCTCATTTTTGACCACATCCAGCTTGCCTTGATTCATAGACCTCATATTCCATGTTCCTAAGCAGTATTGCTCCTTGCAGCATTGGATTTTCCTTTCAATCTCAGACACATCCACAGCTGGACGTCCTATTGGCTTTGGCCCAACCGCTTCATTCTTTCTGGGTCTACTTGGAATAGTCCTCCGCTCTTCCTCAGTAGCATATTGGACACCTTCTGACCTGAGGGGCTCATCTTCCGGCGTCATATCTTTTAGCCTTTTGGTACTGTTCATGGGATTTTCTTGGCAAGGTTACTGGAGTGGGTTGCCATTTCCTTCTCCAGTGGATCACTTTTAGTCAGAACTCTCTGAGACGACCTGTCCGTCTTGGGTGTCCCTGCACGGCATAGCTCATGGCTGCATTGAGTTACGCAAGCCCCTTCGCCACGACAAGGCAACGATCCATGAAGGAGACCAAAGCATTTACCACTTCTGTTTTCCAGGTCACCAGTTCTGGTCTAACCTGTTTTATATACGATTAATAATACGATAAAGGATATGAGGGGGCTGTGATGGTCAGGGGAGTTTTGTGAAAATCGCAACACCATGGGTGAGCAGAAGGTACCATTCCACTCATGCACTTATTCTCTCTCAGAGAATACAAACTACTCACATGTTCATAATTCTTAATTATTTTTGCTTTACTTAAATATATCTTCTCTTAGTATAATATTCTTGCCCAGGTTTTATCAAGAGTATTTTAACTTCCCCCTCCCCCTTTTATCATATGATGGTCAACACATTGGGATTGAGATAGATGTTATTTGGATTAATAAAGCTGTCTCCTGCACCTGTGAGTTTCCTTGTTTGTTTTTTGTTTTATGGTGCTGTCCCTTGGTGTGTAGAGCAGGGGTTCTTAACCTTTGGAGGCCTGGGTATCCCCTATCACGGTCCAATTTTCTGAAGTACGCCCTGCTAATTAACTGCTGATTAATCAATTAATTAGGTAATTAATTGTTAAATAAAAAGTACTAAAACAATTTAAAAAGTGAAAATGCCTTATTTAACTCTGTGTGTGTGTGTGTGTGTGTGTGTGTGTGTGTGTGTGTGTGTGTGTGTTTGTGTTTGTGAGAGAGAGAGAGAGAGACAGACAGACAGACAGCCATCTTTTTTTCCCCTCCAAGTCACACTTCCCAAAATCAGCTCCTCCCTCCCCCACCCCACCAAAGTACATTTTCCAAATTATAAAAATAAGCCCAAAACCAAAATCAGAGAGACGGAAGGGCTCCTTAAATAATTACAATTTAAAATTCATGTTATCACTTAATTAGCTTTTGATGGGGCAGATAAGGGGCAGGGCTTGGCGTACCCCCAGCAAGAGGTCTGCGTACCCCTAGGGGTACCCGTACCACAGGTTGAGAACCTCTGGCATAGAGGATGGTGAGTACGGAACAAAAACATGGTAGGAATAGGAAAACTGAAAAGTAAGAAAATGAATGAGGAAAACTAAGGGTTGGTTCACATGTTTCAAAATAATTTTCAAACTATGGTTTGCAGTCCTGATTTAGACAGTAAGTACAAACACATGATTTGCTGATTAGGATATACAGGTTGGTTACCCCTTATCCAGACATCCGAAATTCAGTCTATTCCGAAATCCAGACATTTGGGGGGGGGGGGCTATGACTGCTTTTGAAAAACCTTTTTCCAGCACCTGGCTGGCATAGTGCAAGGCATGCTAGGGCACAAAATTATTTAAAAATATTGTATAGAAGTACCTTCAGGCTATGTGTATAAACTGTATATCAGCCCGTTCCAACGCAAGCCCTAAAAGGCACAATTCTGACATAAAGTCCACATAAAGTCTACATAAGGCGTTTAGGGCAAATTTATTTTGGGATTGCAACGGTTAGGTGGATTTTATGGCGAAGTTGTGATGGAGATACGATGGGTTTAGGACAGTTGGCCCATTCTGCCATAAGTTCTCCCTAAGAGCTTTTCCATCCTAAATTCAGCATAAAAGTGGGTGTGTCAGGGGTGTAACATTGGCGTAACGGGGGCGGTTCAAAATTTACGTCTGTATCCAGACCCTGGCGAGTACTGACACGCCCCCTCCGGCTCAGAAACAGACACAAAAATTTATGTTGAACAAAAAGGTGCTCCTAAATTAGAGGAGACCCATAGGCGCCATTTTACCTTACCCACTCCAGCCCTCTCCTAAAAAGTTCTAACACCCCACTCCTGAGTTATGCCAGAGGTAGGACGGAATTGCGTCAGCAAGCTCTGGATACGGACGAAGTTATGCCAAAGATAGGGAGCCAATCCGCACCCAGCACCACCCAGCCTTTTTCCCACAAAAGCCCAGCCTCAGACCTCCATTCTCTCTCTCTCTCTGAGCACGTGGCGTGGGGCCCTGTCCCCCAGCAGCCACAAAGTGGGACTTTGTTGGTGGAGGGCAAAATTCACAAACACACCACTTCTCTCTTCTCTTCTCCTCTCTGCCCCCCTCAAGGGCAGAGAGGGTTGTTCTGGCTGTGGCCAAACTGTTAACAGCTGTGCCTGGGCAGCTGCCTCCATGCAAGCACTTGCTAACCCATGTATTTCTCCCAGCCTCCCGCCCCCCACACGCAACAACACCAGCAGGTAAGAGCAGGGTCTGGGCTGACATGTGTTCTGACTTCTGCCTGTTCATGCCAATATGTTTGACTTCTGCCTGTTCATGCCAATATGTTTGACTTTCAGGAGCACCCCTTTCAGGAGCAGTGAGTGGCCTCACTGGGACCAAGTGCCTCACTAGGACAAAGTGCCAAGGTAAAAAAGACACAGCGAGTTAAGCAGCTCGGCGAGTTCAGCAGCGGGGCGAGGAAACCAGGCCCCACACACAGCCCGGCACTTCCCTTGAAGAGAGGAGAGCTCCAACAACATTAAGGAACCCAAACTTTGATAAACCCATAACTTACACTCAAAAGCTATGCAGTCAGACAGCCAGCAGAGGGGTGGGGGCTACCCAGTGTTTTGCACTGAGTGTCACATGTATGACTATCTGCCTCCTGGGCACAAGTCATGGGTGTGTGCTCGGTGCAAAGAGCTCCAGGCTCTCAGAGAACGGGTTCGCTCCCTTGAAGCCACGGTTGCTGACCTGGAGAAGCAGAGACAGGTAGAGAGGAACCAGGGTGAGACTTCTAGGGACGTGGAGGCATCGTCCCACCCTCAGTTGGCCAGCTCCTCAGCTGCCAGGAAAGGGAGTCTCAGGGCTGGAAGACATCGCTCTGGAAAAGAGGGAAACAATCCCACAGTGGGGACCCCTTCATCAGGTGATGGGCCTGTATCCAGTCGCACTATGGATACTCCTCTGGGGAGGGGGGAAGAGGGCTTCTTGTCGTGGGTGACTCTATAGTCAGGAACATAGGCTGGTAGAGAGTGCTGGGGAGGAGGTAGCGGTTGTGGTGCATGTTGGCACCAACGACGTGGGGAAATGTAGCCGGGCGGTCCTGGAGGCCAAATTTAGGTTGCTAGGTAGGAAGCTCAAATCCAGGACCCCAAAAGGTAGCGTCCTTAGAAGTGCTACCTGTTTCACGCGCAGGGCCAGCTAGGCAGGCGGAGCTCAGGGGTCTCAATGTATGGATGAGACACTGCTGTCAGGAGGAGGGGTTTAGGTTTGTTAGGTACTGGGGAACGTTTTGGGACAAGCCGGGCCTCTACAAGAGGGACAGGCTTCACTTGAACCAAAACGGAACCGGACTGCTGGCGCGTAACATTAAGAAGGTGGCAGAGCAGCTTTTAAACTGACCCCTGGGGGAAAGCCGACAGGAGCCGAGGGGCATCTGGTTCGGGACTCCTCATCCCTAGGGAAGGAGGATGCAGAGGATTGGGAACAGTCAAGTAATAACAGAGTAAGAATTGGGAGTGGTAGCGTGATGGGACATGACAGTAAGTCTAGTAGGACAGAAGGCTGCAGGGATAAAGGGGCAAACATGCAGCCCTTCTTGGGGGACCAGGTATATAAGTGCTTTTATGCAAATACCAGAAGTCTAAGGGGAAAGATGGGAGAACTGGAATATTTGGTGGCTAGGGAAAACATTGACATAGTAGGTATAACAGAAACCTGGTGGAATGCGGAGAACCAGTGGGATACTGCAATTCCAGGATATAAACTCTATAGGAGGGACAGAGAGGGGCGTGTTGGAAGTGGGGTGGCCATCTATGTCAAAGAGGGGGTAGAATCCACCAGAGTAGAGCTGGAGGGGGGGGGCTTTGATTCCTCCGTAGAATCACTATGGGATAGGCTCAAAGAGTGATGTAATAGTAGGGGCAAGCTATCGTCCTCCAGATCAAAAACCTGAAGGGGATCTTGAAATGTGGAAGCAAATCAGGGAGGTGTCAACAAGCGACAGGTTTGTAGTCATGGGGGACTTCAATTATTCTCACATCGACTGGGTCAATTCATGCTCAGGTCATGAAAGAGAGACTAAATTTCTGGGTATGTTAAATGACTGTGCCGTAGAGCAGCTTGTCACGGAACCGACCAGAGGACAAGTGACTCTGGATTTGATATTGTGTGGCACTCAAGATCTGGTCAGGGAGGTAAATGTTACCGAACCATTGGGGAACAGTGACCATGCTGCAATCTGTTTCGTCATGCATGTCGGGGGGAGAGTGCCTAGCAAATCGGACACAAAAACCTTTGACTTCCGAAGGGCAGACTTCCCCAAAATGAGGAGACTAGTTAAGAAAAAGCTGAAAGGGAAGGTAAAAAGAGTCCAATCGCTCCAGAGTGCATGGAGTAAAACAACAGTCACAGAGGCCCAGCGGGAGTGAATCCCACAAAGGAGGAAGGGCTCGACTAAGTCCAGGAGGGTGCCCGCATGGCTAACAAGCACAGTTAAAGAGGCTATAAAAGGCAAGGAAGCTTCCTTCCGTAAATGGAAGTCTTGCCCTAATGAGGAAAATAAACAGGAGCACAAACTGTGGCAAAAGAAATGTAAAAAGATGATACGGGTGGCCAAGAAAGACTATGAGGAACGTATGGCAGGCAACATAAAAGGGAATAATAAAAGCTTCTTCAAATATGTTAGAAGCAGGAACCCTGCCAGGGAAACGATTGGTCCGCTGGATGGTGAGGGAGAGAAAGGGGTGATAAAAGGGGACTTGGAGACTGCAGAGAAATTAAATGAGTTCTTTGCATCTATCTTCACGGCAGAAGACCTCGGGCAAATACCGCTGCCGGAACAGCCTCCCCTGACTAAAGAATTAAGTCAAATAGAGGTTAAAAGAGAAGACGTCTCAAACTTAATTGACAAAATAAAGATCAATAAATCACCAGGCCCGGATGGCATCCACCCAAGAGTTCTGAAGGAACTCAAGAATGAAGTTGCTGACCTCTTGACCAAAATATGCAACTTGTCCCTTAAAACGGCCACTGTGCCAGAGGAGTGGAGGATAGCTAATGTCACGCCAATCTTTAAAAAAGGAAGGAAGGGGGACCTGGGAAACTACAGGCCGGTCAGCCTAACATCTGTTCCAGGAAAGATGGTGGAAAGTCTCATTAAGGATAAAATCTTAAAATACATTGAAGAACAAGCTCTGCTGAGGGAGAGTCAGCATGGCTTCTGCAAGGGGAAGTCTTGCCTCACAAACCTTTTAGAATTTTTTGAAAAGGTCAACACGCATGTGGATGCGAGCGAACCCGTGGATATTATATCTCTGGATTATCAGAAGGTGTTTGACACAGTCCCTCATGAAAGGCTCCTGAGAAAATTCCACAGTCAGGGAATAAGAGGGAGGTCCTCTTGTGGATTAGGAACTGGTTGAAGACCAGAAAACAGCGAGTGGGAGTCAATGGGCAATTCTCACAATGGCGAGAGGTGAACAGCGGTGTGCCCCAAGGATCGGTCTTGGGACCGGTGCTTTTCAACTTATTCATAAATGACCTGGAGTTGGGGATAAGCAGCGAGGTGGCCAAGTTTGCAGATGACACTAAACTTTTCCGGGTGGTGAAGACCAGCAGGGATTGTGAAGAGCTCCAGAAGGATCTCTCCAAACTGGGAGAATGGGCAGCAAAATGGCAGATGCGCTTCAATGTAAGTAAGTACAGAGTGATGCACATTGGGGCAAGAAACCAAAATTTCACATATACGCTAATGGGTTCTGAGTTGTCTGTGACGGATCGAGAGATCTTGGGGTGCTAGTGGACAGGTCGATGAAAGTGTCGACCCTGTGTGCGGCGGCTGTGAAGAAGGCCTATTCCATGCTTGGGATCATTAAAAAAGGGAGTGAGAATAAAACGGCCAATATCAGTATGCCTTTGTACAAATCGATGGTAAGGCCGTCTGGGGTATTGTGGAGCATTGTGTCCAGTTCTGGTCACCACACCTCAAAAAGGATATAGTTGAATTGGAAAAGGTGCAGAAAAGAACGACCAGATTGATTCGTGGGCTGGAGCACCTCCCTTATGAGGAAAGGCTACAGCATCTGGGGCTTTTCAGTCTAGAAAAAAGGCGCCTGAGGGGGGACATGTTTGAGACTTATAAAATTATGCATGGGATGGAGAGAGTGGATAGAGGGAAATTCTTCTCCCTCTCGCATAACACCAGAACCAGGGGACATGCACTAAAATGGAGTGGAGGGAGAGTTAGAACAGACAAAAGAAAATATTTATTTATCCAGCGTGTAATTCATCTGTGGAACTCCTTGCCACAGGATGTGGTGATGGCACCTGGCCTAGATGCCTTTAAAAGGGGTTTGGACAGATTCATGTAGGAAAAGACCATCACAGGTTACAAACCATAAGCAATCTCCTGGTTTTAGAAGTCTGTTTTCTCTGTGCCAGGTGCAGGGGAGTGGCAGCAGGAAACAGGTTATCTTGTTGACTGTGTGCTCCCTGAGGCATCTGGTTGGGCCACTGTGTGATACAGGAAGCTGGACTAGATGGGCCTTTGGCCTGATCCAGCAGGGCTCTTCTTATGTTCTTATGACTTCTGCCTGTTCATGCCAATATGTTTTACTTCTGCCTGTTGCGAATACGTTTGACTTCTGCCTGTTGCGAATGTTTGACTTCTGCCTGTTTTTCCCAATATGTTTGACTTCTGCCTGATAGCACACATATATGATAGCAGCCTCTTTACCAATGTGTGCTCTGATAGCTGCCTGTCGCCATGTGAGCAGAAAACTCTGTTTGTGTAAATGTGACTTGCCTGTAGACAAAAGCGTTTTAACTCTCTCGCACCCTTGCCCCCCACAGGGTCTACTACAGGTGAGTGTTGATAGGCTTGCCATGTTTGTAACCCTACAGTTGTGCTGTTTTTTCTCTTCTTCACTGTTGTCCTTTGCAAGATCATGCCCTCCTGACGTCCAGGTAAGCTCCTCACACTGTGACGTGCTCATTACACCTAGCAGCTGTGTAACCTGTTCTCTCCCTGCAGGCTTTTGCAACCGACACACTGGCTTGTCTTCAATGGCGATCGCTACCACACTCCAGCTGACATGTAACTCCCCCTTGTTTTTTGTCTCCCCAGGAACGTCCACTACCACCTACCTTCCTGGGAGCACCCCTGGGGCTGCAGGCAGGGTGCCCCACTGTCGTCTGCCTCGATGCTGCCAGAGGCCAGGGAGCCAGCCCTGCAACCCTCCTCAGCTGCCGCCACTGCTGCTCCACCTCCCTGGCTGTCGTACTTGCTGTCCCTCCCCTTTCTATGGAGCAGGCTGTGTTTCCACAGGGGAAGAGCTTGCGTCTCCAGGTCCATGGGGCACATGTGCTGCTGCTGCTTTCAGATTGGCTGCTGTGACTACCCCTGGCAGCCTCGCCTGTCCATCTCTGCTAATGTTCCAGAACAATAAAGATGACCCTCGGGCAGGGTCTTGAAAAAATATGTGCTCAGTGTTACACAAGCATTGCCCCCTACACAAAGACAGCCCCCAGCACTCAAGTCCCTGCATGAATCCCATCCAGGGACTGCCACTTCCTTCCCAGGGAGAACACAGCAGGGGGGCAGCCAGACCCCCATGGCACAGAGGGGAGGGGGGAGTTGGGGGGCCTGTCAGGCAGGCAAACAGTGACAGGCACTACAGCGCCCGTAGCGGGTCCGCTCGCTTCCGCCGCGTCTGTGTAGTGCCCGCTCAGCAACTGGGGATCTCACCCGCCAGGGCGTCCGCCGTTATGGGGTCCATCCCGCCCAAGGTCCGCCCATAACGAAGCCACATCCGCCCAAGGTCTGCCTGTTACGAAGCCATGTCTGCCCAAAGTCCGTCCTGGTGTGGCTTCTGCCCAAAGTCCGTCTTCATAAGAGGCGCCCGTTTCTGCATTGCCTCCATCTGCGGAGCAACCCCTGTGTCCCTATTGGTCTCTGCAGACCCCTCTCTCTGTATCTCTCTCCCACCAGCCTTGTTGTCTGTCTGTTTCTGACCCACCCGTGCCCCTCCCCAGCACCCACTGCCTGCCTGCCTGCGTGTCTGCCTCCCCTCCCAATCCCTGATGATGGAAGTTGGCAACCCCCAACCCTGCCAGAGTGCCTGCCGCGACGCGCTGTAGTCGCCCCAACTGGGGGCGTAATGAGCTGCGGGAGCCCTTCACGCTCGCAGCAGACAAGCCCAAGGCATCTCTCGGTCATGGCCGGGACACAGAGCAGAAAGCACGCCGGGGTGCTTTCTTTGAGGGCATTGCCACGGCCCTGGAGGCCCGGGGCTTCAGGTAGTGCACGGGTGAGTCATGTTAGAGTCGGTTCCAGACATCATACAGGGACCTGAATAAACGGGTCTGGTCCCTGCTGTGTAGGCATTCCATGACCGTGGATGACGCGATAGCCCGTGCCACAGAGGACAGCGTCACCGCCATTCTGGGGCCGCTTGTTCGCAAGGAGGTTGTCGCAGGGGTTGGCCTGGAAGTCTGCACAGGAACGTGCAGGGGGGAGAGGACCACCGCAGGGCATCCCCGCAGCCCTTGAACTGCCTAACCTGTGCGTTTTCTCCCTCTAGGCGACCAGGCCGCGGATGAAGGGGACATATCGCCCCAGCCAGGGCCCAGCTGAGTGACTGCAGGCCCCCAGCCTTCCAGTATGTCGCCACCCACCCTGGGGAGAGGGTGGAAGGCGGCGGCCTGCCTGACCCATGTGCCTTTCCCATCCACAGCCCTTCCGGACGCCGGACGATCCTCCGACATAGCCTGCCCCCGGTCGGGCTCCGAACGTCGCCGCACGGAGCCCACCCAACCCAGCACAGCTCCACTCCCTTCCCGGCCCGGGGCGGCTGGGGACGACCTCGATCCAGGTGTGGCGGCGCGGGAGGGAAACCTCCCTCCGTCCTCATCAGACGAGGAGGAAACTGTCCTCCCAGTGGCCTATGCCTCGGCCGAGGAGGAACCCTGCCAAGAGTCCTCGCTGGGGGAGGGGTCTGCCAGCGAGGGGGGGCAGCGGCGCCCCCGCCACATCAGGGGGTGGCACTCCCTGCGGCCGCTGCATTGGAAGGGGATGCAGCGGCTGAGCCAGCGCAGGAGGGTCCTGACATCCTTCCCCGTGCCCGCGGGCTGCACGCTATTCGGCAGTTCCCCCGGAGTGTGGGGGACTTACATCGTGCCATGGAACAGGTCCGTCTCAAGGCTGGGCAGATGTGGCAGGCATGCCTGGAGGCCGGCGAACAGGGCCAGGCCGAGCTTCTGGATACCTTAGCTGAGCTGCATCACGACCGCCTGGAGCTGAACGCAGGGCTCCAGCATGTCTCGGAACACCTGGAGAGCCTGGAGGCGGGGCAGTTGGACCAGACAACCGAGATCCAGATGGAGATCATGGCCCTCACCGCTGCTGTGAGGGAACTGGTCGATGTCCACCAGGAACGCCTTGCCTTTGACTGGGAGTGGTATGCCGCAGAGCGGGCGCGTAGCCCCCCGGTCCGTGCCGCCACAGCTGCAGATGATGCCCCTGCTGCGGAACCAGCAGGGCCTGCTCCGGCAGTGCCAGCTGCCAACCGGGGGTGCAGCAGGACAAGGGCGCAACACAGCACGCCAACTCCCCGGGGGGGGGGTGAGGCCACCGCCAAAAGGAAAAGGTTAGACCCCCCCTTGTGTGTGACTTTCCCACCCCCTCCTTCCCTTCCCTCCCCCGCCCCCCCATGAATCCCATGTGCAGCCTCAACGTGGCTTGGGGGTGGCTACGCCTTCTGCAGGAGGGAGGGGACGGCCACTCTCCCCTGCAGCAGGTGGCTAATGCACAGGGTGCCCTGTGGTGGCTGGCACAGGCACATCGCTCACCTGTCACCTGCCCTGCGCCTGCCACATGACTGGCGCAACCCACATGCCTGCGGCCGGCCCCTTTGCAACCGGGCTGCGACAGACACTGCGGCAGCTGCCGTGGATGGACACGGACGCGTGCGGACACAGGCCTGCACATGCACGAGCCAGATGCCTTTCCTCAAGAGCCTGCCTGCCTGGGAGGTAAGTTTTGCCTGGATCCTGGGGTGGTGTTGGCCCACATAAACCTCAGCCTGTCTAACTCTGACTTAACTCAGGCCTAACTCAGGCACAAATTACCCCAAACTTAGGCTGTACTTAGGCCAAACTTATGCCAGCATTGCGGAGGAGTTGGGTTGGAATGAGCCCTATGTGACATAAATGAATTTCGTGTTTAGACTTGGGTCCCATCCCCAAGATGTCTCATTATAGTTATGCAGATATTCCAAAATCCAGCCACTCTAAAATCTAGACAACTTTCCGTCCCAAGCAGGACCAGTATAAGGGATACTCAACCTGTATTGATCAACTATGGTTTGTCATAAACTAGGAAGTAACTCGGGATCAAAAGAAACTTGACATGAATGTTCCATGAAGGGAGATCACAGCTGTGGTGTGCAGGACAAAGGGTTCTATCCCTTCATCCTACGCTACGGTTCCAATAAAAAAACCCTCCCCCACCTGCTTTTTGAAAAGACAAAGACACACAGAATTCCAATCATAGAATCCTACATGTCTACAGATATCTCCTGGTTAACAGCGGTTTGTTTAATGAAGATCTGCATATACGATGGCGGTCCCCCAGTACAGTATCTTACAAAATGTCACTGCCGCTTGCCACCTGAGCCTGCTGCTAATTATAAAACGGAGGCAGGAAGCACTCACTGCCCTTTCAAAATCCGTTTTAATGCATCTTTTAAAATCCCCAGCCCATCAGCTGTTAGATGCTAAATATCAAAGCACTAATCTAGCGCCAAACAGCTGATGGGCTGGGGATTTAAAAAAAGACGTGACTGGAGTACTTGCCATTCATTCCCTATTACATAGGCTATATGCACTATACCAAAATTGACCACTAGATGACGCTGAAGACTCACTTAACAACAGATTCACTTTACAATGGAGTTTAAGAACCTATCCTTGTCCTTAACTGGGGGACACCTGTATTTCAGCTCTAACCAGATGGAGTGCGAAAGGAGGGAAGAAAAATCACAGAAGCACAAAATTTATTCTCATAGCACCAAACATGATTTATCATTATGGGTGAATTAGCTTTAAAGTAAACTTCAAGTGGGAAAATAATTGTTTTGGAAAAGGCAGATCAGACAAATGCAGTAAAATAATAAAAATCGGAAAATTGAACTAATAAAAAAGTAGAAAGGCAATGCAGAACAAATATAGACAGTGTAGACAAAATATAGGCAGCTTTTAAAAGCTCAAAATAAGCAAAGTCACACTGTATTGCATCTGTTTGGACCCAAACATGTATCAAACTACCCAAAACTCCAATCTGAGCAAAACTGACTTTTGACACCAAACAAAAGCCAGAATATTTAAGCAATGTTTATTTTGAAGTGTTGGACAAATTTATCATTGCACTAAAAAAATAATTCAGTGTTTCTCTGAATGCAAAACTTGAAGATGTTAACTGAATTTGCTACAACCCACAAAATTCTGTCGTTCAGCTATCACCCTCCTCTCTAAAAATAAGTAATACATTGGATTATGTATATGCAGCAGGTACTTTTTGAATGTCAATATTAAAAATGTTGCCTAAATTGATACAAATATTAGCATACTGGAAAAATGAAGGATAATTCTATAAGGCATCTAAAATTTTATTTATTTACTGGTTTTATTTGTTTATTTAAAAATGTATGCCCCGCCTTTCTCCCACATTCAGGGCACTCAAAGTGGCTTAACATTTTTATACCCCACGTTTTCTCCCCAAAGGGCACTCAAAGCGGCTTACAAGGCATAAAAATCACATTAAAACAGTAGAAACATTAAAATAGAGGAAGAATATAAAAAGACACATTTGAAGAGCATTTGTGTTTTCAGAGATATGTCAGAATGACCCAACTCAGAAACTTAAGCTAAAGAAGCCTAAGAACAACAAATTGTTGATCATTACAGCATTTTACCACAAATCTTGTCTACTGCTAACATAAGTGACTAGTAGTCATACTGAATGCATATTTTCATCAATTTTCTATAATATTTTTTATCTTGAAAGTTTCTGAACTTAGAATAGGGGAAAAGATAAAATACAATTAAATCTGGAGTGACATACTTATAAAATACCATCAAAATTTTATTGATAATTGATATTTCAGAAAAATGTTCTACTACGGATTAAGTAAATAAAATAAATAAAAACTATTGCTATCAGCCAGCTATCACAGCATCACCATTACCAAAGTCAGTTCATTAATGGTTAAAAAGGAATACTGATACAGCCCAATCCAACGTAATCCCTGTATGGTGATGCAGCGGCGCCAGTGCAGGTTACGCTACATCCTGCAGGGGATTTTGGCTGCTGGAGGTTTCAAGGTAAGGGGGACATTTGTGAACTTGTGCCAACAATATTGATGGCGCAAGTCCACATTGATCCGTGCAGGTGGATCAGGTCTGGGAAGGGGGTTTGGATATGGCAGGCACCAGCACCACCGATCCTGCCCCCCTCCTGGGCCTGATTTGCCCACACCTCATCCCCATCACCACCCCGTTCTGCCCTCCCTCCCTCTGTCCCATTCAACTCCCCTCCTCCTCGCTCTCCCCCCCTGCCAATGTGCTGGACTTACCAGTTCCATTGGGTCTCCTGATGACCACCAGGAAGGCTCCGACCTTCCCAACAGTGCACCTGGCCCTTGTTGTTGCAAAGCACTTTAAAGCGCTTTTTCAATAGTGCATGCCGGCAGAACACACATTTCGCCAGTGCAGGCCCTTATCAGGATTGGGCTATTAAACAAACAAGTTCCTGAACAATCTTGAGAGCTTTCCATCCCAGTATGTCTACATTAGTCTGCATATTCCCTCTCCTTCTCAAGAAATACAGTGGGGCCGTATCCGTGCATCCGCTTATCTCGGAAATATGTTGGCTGAGCTCCTTTTTGCATCATAATTAATATAAAAGGTAAATAAGATTTTTTCAAGCCTTATAATTATTATAATGTATTTAATATAAACTGAGGGTCCACTGGATTAAAACATAAGTTTAATGTTCATGGGGAGTAAAATATATTTAAGAATTTAAATGCTTCTTCAATATTGAGGCTCTTTTACGGCTCTCAAACATCTGAAGTGTTTCGTAAGTGGCTCTTACATTAAGCAAGTTTGGCCACCCCTGCACTATAAGCAGCATGCTGCTTATAGCGCCGAAGCAGGCAAGAAGTCTGAATGCTAGAGGGGCTCCGTTAACAGGATGCTGCTTACAGAGTTTTGGTTAAGCAAGTAACACACTGACCTGGCGCGAGCTCTAAGAAGAAGAAAAAGGTAACAGGTGCACGGAGGGCTGAGGAGATAGCACTCCTAGTATCCGCAGGGGGAGGCACCTATCCCCCGCGGATACCAGGTCCCTACTATACTAAGTAAATTGCTTGGGAACTCAATTGATGTTTAGAGGGACAAAATTTTAATCTCAACCAACCTCCAATTTTTTTAAAAGTGGTTTTGAAGATGTAAGTAAATACTGAAGATATGAGTAAATACTGATGTATTTAGACTATCCAAAGCATAACAAGTAAAACATTCTGTAATCCAGAATAATACTGACTCCTTTCCTGCCTCACTCCCCACAACATTCAGAATGAAACTAATGTGAACCAACCCTACATTGAATACACTATTTCTACTATATGAGGGAAATCAAAATGAAGCCTCTAGTCTTCCTATTGGAAGAACCAGTATTAATACACAGAGCAGTTTTTCTCCGAGGCCACTTTCGCATGCACAGGCACTTCCATGTAGGTGATGTAATCCCACATTAATAACATAACCATGTGGGAAGGCTTGATTGGATGGATCCTTCCCACTTGAGATCCTTCCCAAGTGAGAAAGACTCAAGTGATTGCCCTGCCCACATGGGCTGCTGCAGCGTATGCTTGCTCCTTGCTGAATTGGCTCCCACACTACTGGCTGGGTGCATGTGAAAGAGATTCAACTTTGCAAATTCAAGAAAATAAATGTTTGAGCATTCCTACCTATAACCAACACAGGAAAAAAATAAAGCTATTATTATTTATTATTATTATCTGATAATAATTCTTAGTATTTGTATAGCACTACTTGGGTGTGCAAATTGCTTCACATGAATTGTCCGTATGTAATCTTTATAGTCCTGTAAGGTAAAGCATTAATACCTCCATATTGCAGCTGGAGATCTGGAACTCAGAGAGAGAAGCTTGCCTCAGGCCAAGTAATGAGTTCATGTCAGAGGAGAGATTTAAACTGGGGAAGTCCCAAATTGCAGCTCAATCCCTTAGCCACTATGCTACACCAGTTTTCTTGCCTCTGCCCACTGTACCAAACATATCAAAGAAAAAGGGTAGAAGGACGATCACCGTGAACCCATTAAAAGTTCTGTGGGAGCAAACGTAGAGGGGAAAAAGACTGCAAAAATAGAGGTGATAGAAATGGACTGGCACTCTTCCTCCTGGCACACACTGGGTGGATTGGGAAGGACCTCCCCAGGGAGGCCTAACTGAGAAGAACCTCTGTGCCCCAGTGGCACATGTAATGTGGTCAGTAATGCAGGTGAGATAAGCTGGAATGCTGGAGAGTGGCCTACACACAAAATGGGAACTTTCTGTTAGCAGTAAAGTAAAATCCATTGCTAATTTTGGAATTGTTCAGTACAGGGTTTTTTGGGTTTTTTTTAAAGTAATGAATAGCATTTTATACTAAACCAAAAAGGTAGAATTCCTTCTGAACTGTTAAATCTAGAAGACTCCTAGTTTTTGAGAAAGGTAAGCTGTTTCCAAAATAATTTCACTCACCTCTGGTGTAACGTCCCTTGGTGCGAATCCTGTTCCTCCAGTTGTTAAAATTAAGTTAAGTTCTTTTTCGTCACACCAGTCTATCAGCGTCTCCTGGGGGGGAAAAAACAAACAAAATTATCATTTTTTTCCTGTTCATAGCTGAACACGTCCCGTGTCCTGAAACACAGATCCCATGGCCCTTACAACACCAGTTGGTTTATATAAAAGAGTGTTTTAAAAGAAGGTTGTGTAAATGTAACATTTCTCTTTGTAGCCAATACAATTACACTGGGTCACTCTATCTACTTGCATTAGACATACGAGCACCCCAGTCCTACGTTGCTGGCTGGAGCGTCTTGCGACAGTGGAACGGAGTTCCGCAGTAGCAAAATGGTCGCTGACAGAGAGTGCTCCATCGGCAGCCATTTTGGGAACACTGCTGTAAGAGCCAGCAGCACTTCCCTCCATTGCTGGACCTGCTGTGGCCACCAGAGCAGGTAAGGCAGTAGTGGGAGCAGGGAGGGGCCAAAACTGGGCAGGGAGGCTGCTGGAGGGATTGGATCCGGCAGTGATGGCGCACGCCAGATTCTGTCACCTCCATCAGCAGCCTCCCTGCCCTCTTTCTTTCTTCGGACTTGTGCCAGTTACAGTTACAGCACAGGTCCAAGGAGACCCATTGCAGAGCAGGAGGCTTATGGAGGGGTAAAGTGATTTAAATCTCCTTTCCCCGCCAAAGCCTTCTGATCTGCCTCCTCCCAGATACAGAGTGCTCCTTTTCAGCGCTGCTGTATCAACGAGGGGGGGGGAGGGAAGGATAGGATTGGGCTCTTAGAAAAACCTTTGTAGACTGATGAGGCATGGTTAGTCTTTGCAAAGGTTATGCCAACACTTCTTCAACAAAGAGGCATGTACACCAGATAAGGTTCTAGATAAGAGCTGAATAGTGTTGTAATTCATGAATAACATCTGAATCGAGGCCCTTCAGAGACAACAGAAATACTCAAATAAATTAATTAAAAAATATAGCCTTCAAACGTATTCTGCATTTTGTTCAAATAATAAATGATAGAGCAAATTCAAACCTACTAAATTCTCTTTCTAACCTAAAATTGCATTATTTTTATACCTGATTCGCTGGTACAGGTGGGGGAGCTGCTGTTTTTATGTTCCTGTTTTAATTGTAGCAATAATCTTTTTAATCGATTTTTAGATACTTTTTTAATGAATTTTCTTTAATTGTTTCTTACTATTTTAAAATGTGATTATTTTTGTATTGTATTTTTTGTATTGTATTTTCTTTTTTCTGTTGTAAGCCGCCTTGGGTCCCTTCGGGGAGAAAGGCGGGATAAAAATATTGTAAATAAATAAATAAATAAATTTAAATCAATGAGATTTATGGATGCTCAAAAAATAATAAAATTACAAATTCTCAAATGAATTGGAATTAGTACAAATTCTCAAATTTATACCAATTCTAAAAAAATCTCAACTGCAGGCTGATCAGGTTCACTCTTCTTTCACAAAAAGCAGCCTAAACTTTTGGTTTATAAATTCCAACTTCTGAACAGTGAGAAAACAAAACCATTCATTATTGTAAAAGCAACCATTCTGATCTTAGAAAACAAAAATGTTGGTTTCAAATTCTAGAGCATTTCAAGAAGCACATGAAAGGTGAGAATTGCACAAAACATGAAAATTACAAATCAATAAAGTATATATTACTAGTAATACTTATACAGGTCAAATTGGTTTTTACCACTACATCTTTTGCTTCTCTGTCTTAACTACTAGACCCCCTATCACGGTTCAATTTTCTGAAGTACCCCCTGCTAATTAACTGCTAAATGTCTTATTTAACTGTGTGTGCAGCGCGCGTGCGTGCAAGGATCTCTTTTTTTCCCCAAGGCACACTTCCCAAAATCAGCTCCTCCCTCCCCCACCCCAACAAAGTACATTTTCCAAAGTACAAAAATAAGCCCAAAACCAAAATAAGAGACACAGAAGGGCTCCAAAAATAATTACAATTTAAAATCCATGTTAATTAACACTTAATCAGCTGCTGATGGGGCAGATAAGGGGCAGGGCTTGGCGTACCCCTAGGGGCACCCGTACCACAGGTTGAGAACCCCTGTACTAGACAAATATGTTTATCTTTTTCAAGGAATTTCATCATAATTTTGCTTTTAGAAATGCATATTTCATTACTGATTATTACTACCTCAAGTAATCATAAGTTGTTGTTTAGTGTCACTTCTGGACACAGCACTTTATAAAGTAATATAATCACAAAACATATGTTATTCCCCTACCAGCGGTGGGGAACCTCCGGCCGGATTTAACCCCCAAGGCAATCTGGTCCAGACCGCCGGGAGGCCGCCCAACCAGCCCCCGGAGGCTCCATACATCACCCCCGAATCGGGAGTGACACGCAGAACCCAAAGGCCGGGAGAGGAGCTCAGCACCGCCTCCTCCTCGGCCGCTGGATCGCCCCTTCTGACCAGGCCCTCGTCAGTGCTTCCGCTCATGCGCACAACGCCAATGAGGGCAACAGGGCAAGCTCTTACCCTCATCGGCATTGTGCGCATGAGTGAAATGGCCAACCAGGCCGTTGTTGGCGATTTCGCAAATGCGTACAACGCCGATGAGGGTAAGAGCTTGCCCTGTTGCCCTCATTGGCGTTGTGCGTATGAGCAGAAGCGACGACAAGAGCCTGGTCAGAAGGGACGAGCCAGCTGCCGAGGAGGAGGCGCAGAGGCCCTCTCCTGAGTTCCAGGGATGGCATGTGGAGCCGGCCGCGGTCTCGGACGGTAAGCGCGAAGCCTCCAGAGACCGCCCCCCAAACCTAAATAAATAAATATTGGCAGGCGGCCTTACGGCCAGTCCGCAAGCAAATTCCAAAGATTCAAAACGGCCCCTGACAGGGAAAAGGTTCCCCACCCCTGCCCTAGACCAATGGTCCTCAATCTCTCCCCCACGGCGACCCACCTGGTTCTCTTGCACCTCACTCCCTGGGCCTCCACGGGTCTCAGAACACCTCTGGCAGTGACCAGAAGTCACTTCCATGAAACCGGAAGTGGCATGCAGTCGCTTCCGGAGGCACTCTGAGGCCTGCAGAGAAC
The DNA here is from genome assembly GCA_026170595.1 of Plestiodon gilberti rubricaudatus. Lineage (NCBI taxonomy): Eukaryota > Metazoa > Chordata > Lepidosauria > Squamata > Scincidae > Plestiodon > Plestiodon gilberti. The sequence goes on along the minus strand of JANXHW010000001.1, from coordinate 256,102,537 downwards.
CAGGGAATGCGACCCAGACTCAGCGCAACCCTGGAGCAGCCTCCAATTGCATCTGGAAGGCTCCAATTTGGAGCCAACTGGACATGTGGATGGGGGGCAGGCCCAACTCGGCGACCCACTGCACATCGGGCTGCGACCCACCAAGTGGATCGCAACCCACAGTTTGGGAAGAGCTGCACTACACAATTTACAGTCTGAATTGTATTTATTTTAAAACATTTACATCCTGCCCTTTCCTATCCTGCAAAGGAAGTTTAAAAGGTGACTCGCAATTCATTAAAATTTAACCATATCTGATACAACAAATGATATTAAAACAGATGAAACTAATCAAAAAATAAGCAATTCACAGTGCTACAGAGTCGGAAAACAAAACAAAAGAATCAAAACCAGTCAATGAAAGGCTAGGTTAAAAATAATCTTGACTCCACCCTCCACCAGCAGAGAAGAGGCAGATCCTTACACTGGAAGGGAATTCCAAGGCTTGGTGTCACAATGGAAAAGGCACTGTCACAGGATACCATTAATAAAATTTACAATGGAGATGGAACCTGCAACAGTGTCTCCCTAAAAATTCTTACTGACCGTTAGGAAGCCACTACATGCTCATGTATAGATGGTATATAACCCCAAGCAAATTAGCAAAAATGTATGAGAAGGTGACGAACAGATGTTGGAAACATAAAAACCAAGGAACTTTGTACCATATGTGGTGGACATGCCCCCAAGCAAAGAAGTACTGGACTCAGATTCATAAACAGATTGAGTTGATTTTAAAGATTAAGGTTCAAATGAAACCGGAAACCTTTTTGTTGGGTATGTGGGATGATCATGTAGGCGAAAAATTTCAAACTTTGTTTTTATATATGATAGCTGCGGCAAGAATTTTATATGCACAATATTGGAAGAATTCGGAGATACCTTCGCTGGAAGATTGGTGGCTGAAAGTTTTGGATTATGCTGAAATGGATAAACTTACAATTTTAATTAAGGAAAAGTCAGTTAAATTTTTCGTGAATAATTGGAAACCATTTATCGATTTTGTAAGAGAGAGAGAGGGAGAGAGGAACGATGTGATGATATGCGGATTTAATGAATAGAATGTGGGTGCTATTTTGACTAAGTTGGAAATTATATATAGAAAATAGTGAATAGTATGCTAGTAGGATGTATTGCTTTGTGCTTGCTATAATTTTATGAAATATGTATTGTTTTTATGTTAATATATCAATAATATAGATAGATATAGATATAGATATAGATATAGATATAGATATAGATATAGATATAGATATAGATATAAAGGAAGCCACTACATACTCAAGCGCTTTGCCCAAGAATGGCAGATTCGAGACTGGCCAAAGGCTGTCCAAAACAGAAGGACCCAGAGAGGGTTCCTTAAGATGAGGCCAGATACATGAGGAGAGATATATTCTGTGCTGGGTAAAGTTAAAGAATGGCCAGAAATCCAGTTATGAGTGTCCCTCCAAAACCCTTAAATGTGAAAAAGGCAGAAAGGGCAGTTTGGTTTGAATTTTCTTCCCAAAGGGCTAACTGAAAGGGAGAGGGGCTAAGCATCCCTAAAGAGTATATAAAGGCCATCTTCTAGCCATTCTGAGTGGAAAAGTGGAGTCGGCAGAGCTTTAAAAAAAAAGACTAATCACCAAGCTGAATCACTGCTAGACTGCATTATTGAAGTAACTGATAGAAATATTGCTACCCAAGTTGTCCTTGTAAATAAACCCAGTTTTGTTTCAAGAGCTATGAAGACTCTGCTTTTGTTCCCATCTTGGGTTATGGCAGACTGCCAGGTTACTGGAAGGTGAGCTGGATTCAGGGGTTCAGAATCTGGAAGGAAAGCATCTCTACTCCCTCAATGCCTTGTGGAAAGTGGAGACCTGGTAAATTTTGGCCTGGTGACATCAGAAAAATGAGCAGTTGGGTCTTCATCTAGGGATACCAAGTTAGAAACGTTCAAGACCACCACATAATCCTTCAAAGTATTTAAGTGGGTCCCCAAACGGTTAAGCAGAAGAGATTACGAAGATATGGCAAGAATACACAGAAGAACTATACAAGAAAGATCTTAATGTTCCTGATGACCATGCTGGTGTGGTCACTGACCCAGAGCCGGACATCCTAGAGAGTGAAGTCAAGTGGGCCTTAGGTAGCATTACTAACAACAAAGCTAGCGGAGATGATAATATCCCAGCTGAGCTACTTAAAATCCTAAATGAGGATGCTGTGAAAGTGCTGCACTCAATATGCCAACAAATTTGGAAAACTCAGCAGTGGCCAAAGGATTGGAAAAGGTCAGTTTACGTTCCAATTCCAAAGAAGGGCAGTGCCAAAGAGTGTTCAAACTATCGTACAATTGCACTCATTTCACATGCTAGCAAGGTTATGCTCAAAATTCTACAAGCTAGGCTTCAGCAGTACATGGACCGAGAACTACCGGACGTACAAGCTGGGTTTCGAGGAGGCAGAGGAACTAGAGATCAAATTGCCAACATGCGGTGGATCATGGAGAAAGCACGAGAGTTCCAAAAAAACACCTACTTCTGCTTCATTGACTACGCAAAAGCCTTTGATTGTGTGGATCACAACAAACTGTGGCAAATTCTTAAAGAGATGGGGGTACCAGACCACCTTACCTGTCTCCTGAGAAACCTGTATGCGGGTCAAGAAGCAACAGTTCGGACCGGCCATGGAACAACCGATTGGTTCAAAATTGGGAAGGGAGTACGGCAAGGCTGTATATTGTCACCCTGCTTATTTAACTTATATGCAGAGTACATTATGAGAAATGCAGGGCTGAATGAATCGCAAGCCGGAATCAAGATTGCCGGGAGAAACATCAACAACCTCAGATATGCAGACGATACCACCCTAATGGCAGAAAGTGAAGAAGAACTAAAGAGCCTCCTGATGAGAGTGAAAGAGGAGAGTGCAAAAGTTGGCTTGAAACTCAACATTAATAAAACTAAGATCATGGCATCTGGGCCCATCAATTCCTGGCAAATAGAAGGGGCAGAAATGGAAGCAGTAACAGATTTTACTTTTTTGGGTTCCAAGATCACTGCAGACGGAGACAGCAGCCATGAAATTAAAAGACGCTTACTCCTTGGAAGGAAAGCTATGGCAAATTTAGGTAGCATAATAAAAAGCAGAGATATCACCATGCCAACAAAAGTTCGTATAGTCAGGGCCATGGTGTTCCCAGTAGCAATGTATGGTTGCGAGAGTTGGACCATAAGGAAGGCTGAGCGCCGAAGAATAGATGCTTTTGAACTGTGGTGCTGGAGAAGACTCCTGAGAGTCCCTTGGACTGCTAGGAGATCAAATCAGTCAATCCTAAATGAAATCAACCCTGACTGTTCCCTGGAAGGACAGGTACTAAGGCTGAAACTCAAATATTTTGGCCACCTAATGCGAAGAGAGGACTCTCTGGAGAAGACTCTGATGCTGGGAAAGATTGAAGGCAAAAGGAGAAGGGGAAGGCCAAGGATGAGATGGTTAGACAGCATCACCCATGCAACGAACATGAAAATGAGCAAACTCAGGAAGATAGTGGAGGACAGGAAGGCCTGGCGGGATATGGTTCATGGGATCATGAAGGGTCGGACATGACTTAACGACTGAACAACAACCAAATGGTTAAGGGCTTTATATATGTAACATGGTCACAACCCCTGGTCTTAGTTAACAGTCTTGAGGCTGCATTCTGTTTTAATAGCAGTTTGTTGCCTGCCTTCATAGGCAGTCTTATATACAATGACTTACAGTTGTCCGATTTCCACATCACCATTGCATGGGTAACCACTGGCAGATCTGAACTATCCAAGACAAGGCACAGTTGGGAGTGCCAGCCTAAGGCAGCTAAAGATGCTCCAGACCATGAATATCACCTGGGCATCCTGACTCAGAGTGTTACGACTGGGTCCCCCCCCCTTGTTTCATTTTTCATTATGCTGTTTTATGAACTCTGATACCAAGCAACATGATATTTCATATGACAACACTAAGGAATGTTAAGGTGCAGAATGAACTGTTTTACTGGCACCTCTTGCTCCAAATGAACTGAACTGTTACAAGCCATGTTTTTCTCAAAAACTTTGGTTCAGGCCTGGAAATGACCTGTTGCCCCACAAACACACATCCTGGAAGAAGAAAAGATAATCCCATCAAGTCTCAAGTGGACTGCAACTTTTAATCTTTTACTCATCCTTTGTTTCTGCAGCTATGTTTGCTTTTCTGAATGCAATTTCAGTAATTTGTAACTTTGTAACAAAATGATTGTATTATACCTGATTGTATTATAAACTTGGGTAAACCTCATTTTTGGGTGCGAGACATCGCTCTGGCAACACTGTTTTACTCCATTTGCATGTTAGCTGACACATGAAGCAACAAAAGATTACTTGTTTACCTACATCCTGCAAGAATTAGGGAAGTTCCTTTCTATTCTCATCCCAAGTTACCAATTTACACATCAAACATAGCATCCCCAAGTTACACATTTATCCTGAATAAACTAGCCTACACGTAGCATCATCTCTAAAAAAAACTCCTTAAAAAGGGAAGCTTTTTCCCTTACAATTTGTAACTCTTCTAAGTTTCCAAACCTCCATCTGCTACGTTGACAAGGCTCTCCTCTCCAAGACAGGTAGTATGAAAACCTCTCTCCCTCCCCCCCTTCTCTCCCTATTCTTAGCTGTTAGGAATTGGGTTGGAAGAAGTAGGGACACCCAGAATTCTCTCCCTGACCCCCCCATTCCTTTGCACCAAATACACTCTGCATTACAAGCAACCACCATCATCAAGACAGGAACACCTACACTATGTTTAAGACAATAGAAACGTATTTTTCCATTATTGGTGTCCAACCATGAACATATTATTATTGCTGAATATATATTATTTCTCTGTATGCAATAATTTTACCTTTGTCCTTTTTTAATAAGTCCATAAACTTTTATTGCAAGTTATTTTCTCTCAGTCTCTCTCTTTGCTAAGTTAAAAGGGAAGCCCTGCATTACGCTGATTTGTTATCCAGTATAAAAGATCCTTTGTTCCAATTTGGGCTGTGCTAATTTCCCCTAAGAACCAGCTCTTTTGGTAACAAGAGCCTGGTCCAGGTATACCCCCCAACTGCAAACCTGATCCTTCAAAGGGAGAGCTGCCCCATCCTGAACAAGTTGATAGTCCTATTCCTGGATCACAGATTTTTGACGCAATAGTACTTCTGTCTTGTCCAGATTTACAGCAAAATCCACTGTAAGGATCCGGCGGGCAGCCAAGGGCCGCCCGCCGGATCCTATCCCTGTTCCCTATCCCTATCCCTGTTCTGGGCTGCCTTCCCTGGGTGTAAACCGGGGCCAGCACAATGGGCCTCCTCAGATTTCCGCCAGCTAAATAGCTAACGGAAGAGGAGACCATGTAAGGACCAAGTCGGCTTGACGGGGATGGGGATATGGCGGATGCCATCCCCGCCCCCTCCCAGGCCAGCTCGGCCAATGGCCCCCCTCCCTCACTGCCTGGACCACCCATGCGGCTGCCAACGGGAGCCTTACCTTCCTCCGGTGGCCACATGGACATCCCAGCAACAGAGTGAGGGCGGCCAGCCTTGCGCCGGCCTCCCTTACTCCTGAATGTGCTTTACAGCACGTTTGCGATGTTGGAACAGCGGAGTGCTCGCTCCACCGTTCATACGTCCCAGTGGATTGCGCCGTTAATCTCAACTTGTTAGCCCTCTTTCGGCCCAACAGGGACTCTAGGTATTATGTCATGACTTCCACAGTGCCCTTGCCTAAAGATGGTAAGGAGAGATAGTGCTGTGTCATTTGCATGGATACAGCAACATAACTAGCCTCTGCGGTGGGGCGGCACCTCCTGTGATAACCCCCATAATGTCACAAGCCCCGCCCCTGCCCCCTGTGCCATTGCGGCGGAAAAAGGCCCCCCGGCTTTTTTTTTTTTTTTGCTGGAAAAAGAGCATTAGGGGCCTGGGTAGGCAGGTGAGTCCTTTTTCTGCCACCATGCTGAAAAAGTCCCCTTTCTGCTGCTGCCCTGCCGCTGATGCGGCAGCTTGCACACCCACGCACATACACGTGTTGCCTAGGAGCGGACCGCCCCCCCCCATTCCTACACTACTGCATGGATGTTGTCTGCATATTGGTGACACTCAACTCCAAACCACCAGCACTTTCATGTGGATGTTAAATAGCATGGAGACTAGAATGGAACCCTGTGGAACCCTGTAGACCGATGGCCAAGGTGTCAAACAGGAATCCCCCAGCACCACTTTCTGGAACCTATCTGCCAGGAAGGCTGAATCCACCGTAGTGGACAATGACCCCATGTCCTATCCTAAAAGGCACTAAGAGATCCAGCAGAACCAACAGGGGTGCACTCCTCCTGTCCAGTTCCTAACAAAGATGATCCAACAGAGCAACTAGCACCATCTCTGTACCAAACCATGGCTTGAAGCCATACTGAAAAGTATTCAGATACTCAGTTTCCTTTAGGACTCTCTGGAGTTAGGAAGCAACTAAATCCTCAAGTACTTTGCCAAGAATAGCAGATTGGAGACTGGCCAAAGGGTGTCTAAAACAGAAAGGCCCAGAGAGAGCTTAAGATGTCAGATCACTGCCCAATTCACTAGTCTCCCTCATGGTAACTTTACCAGTCAGGATGGGCAAGGGTCGAGAGTGTATATGGATAACCACACACTTCCAAGGATCCTGTTGATGTCCTCAGGCTGAACAAGCTAAAAAGAATTCAAAAGTACAGGACAAGTGGCCGCAGTGGGGAGACCATCAAATGAAGGGTAGGAAAGGGAAATGCAATAGAGGAAAAGCATTAACAAACCCATTTACACATATGTAGACTTCATATCAACTGAGAATGAATGAAGACTAAATTATTAGTTTGAATGGAAAAGCAGACTTTTGACAATTATTTTGAAGAAAAAGAGGCAGATCGACCCACATGAGTATTCTGGTAGGGAATTCCTGGCATAAGGGGCGGCAAGAGAGAACAGGGAGAATAATGTAAGAGAACAAGAGACCTTTGGACACCTAAACCTAGATAAATTGAAAAATATAATGGGAAATAAGGGTAGAAAAAAGGTAGGCAATACTGTGAAGAGTGTTACAGCTAACTACAAGGAATATATGCTGGCTGTGGGAGGGCATGTCATGTCAAGTATAGGGATTTGAAGAGGTGCACCATGTGGTCTGAGCAATGAAAGAACTGAATTATTCTGGGAGGAGAGTTTTATAGAGTTCAGGGGAGAACTTCAATATTGACTGGGATCCTAACCTTTCACAAAGCAAAACGGTACCTGTAAAAGCACAAATCTCCTTCCATTCACAGAAGGAGCTTATGCTGAGGGGCACATTGCTCCACCAAAGGTTAGGAGCCACTATATTATATTATTGTTTTATGTTCACGTGAGTTGACTTGGGAATTAACTGAACATGACACATAAGTAAATAAATAGAAAAGTTGGCAAAAGTTGGCAGAAAAATGGCAAAGAAAAGTTTAATATTTCAGGGGAGATTTCTATGTGATCTAAAGAAACATGATAGCCATTCCCAAATGTAAAGAAAAAAACAACTTAAACATGCAACTGCAGAAATCAGAGTTTCCTGATCAGTACTGCTGGAGGTCAAGGGGAACCGAATATACAGAGCATGCAAGTATTCTGAGGGGAGGGAGATCTTCTCCATCAGCCTGTCTCTGCTTTCTAGACTTGGAGAAGAAGTCCAAAACCCATGTATGTAAATATGCATTAATAATTGTACATATGTATCTCATGCATAGAATCACTGAAAGAACAACACATTTCTTTCTTTGTAAAGTAATAAACAATTTGAATCCTTCATTGTTTTAATATTCATTTTGAGTGATGTAAGCTTATTGTGGACAATGTGGAGAGCTAAAACATCAGAGGTCCAAATTTGGGAAAATAAGGTAAGGCAATTTGGCCTGCCTCATTTTGAGTACAAAGTTCTGATCTCAGAACTTTCAGATCAGCCCTACTATAAAAGGAACAACAATAAAATCACAAAATCAGCACTAAACTCAAAGTCACTATTCATTAAAAGCTCAGGCAAATAATTAGTTTTAATCTGGCATCTAAAACTATAAAAAATAGGCACCAGAGAGATGAATGGTGTTCCACCATCAAGGCATGGTGATAGAAAAAATTTCTCTCTGGTTTCCACATCTAGCTTAACCTTTGAATGTGAGGGCACCCTGAGAAGGGTATTAAAAGATCTTAATGGGTGGAGACATTTATACAGGAGTTGGTGATCCCATTAGATACCTAGGTCCCAAGCTGTAAATGCCAATATTTGCTTTGGTGGAAAAGAAAAACATACAGGAATCAGATTTGAGTGAAGTGAGACAATCATGATTCTTGCTCAGGAACCACTTCAGTTCTTCCCATATGAGAATGCTTGTTACAATCTTCCTCAGAGAAATTAATTTGGCAGAGACTGTACAGTAAGGAAGACATGAGGAATATAAATGTTAAGAATACAGTCGGCCCTTGGTATTCGCAGGGATTCCGTTCTCGGAATCCCCACAGATGCCAAAAACTGCGGATAGTCAAATCCACTAAAGAAGTAAAAAGCAACCCTTTAAATCATGGTTTTAAAGTTGTTTTTCTTACCATTGTAGTGCGACAAGCAAGTAGGCTACAGTGATTAGAACGGCTATTTTCGGGTCATGCTGAGGCAAGTGACACCCTCCCCTGCCCTGGTGCACTGAAGAATGCAACGCGAAAGTGATGAAATGCTTCCATCTTGCATTCTGGGACAACCAAGTGCCAAGGGAGGGGTCGTGACCTTGGTATGACCCGGAAACAGCTGTTCTATTCACCGGAGACTGATTATCTGCCGCTCTACAATGGTAAGAAAAGCAGTATTTAAACTGCGATTTAAAGACAAGAGACAGGGTTGTAGTTATGGGGGACTTCAATTATCCTCACATCGACTGGGTCAACTCATGCTCTGGTCATGAAAGAGAGACTGGATTTCTGGATATGCTAAATGACTGTGCCTTAGAGCAGCTAGTCACGGAGCCGGCCAGAGGACAGGTGACTCTGGATTTGATATTGTGTGGCATGCAAGATCTGGTCAGGGATGTAAATATTACCGAACCGTTGGGGGAAAGTGACCATGCTGCGATCTGTTTTGCTATGCTTGTCGGGGGGAGAGTGCCGAGCAAATCTGACACAAAAACCCTTGACTTCCGAAGGGCAGACTTCCCCAAAATGAGGTGACTAGTTTAAAAAAAAAAAAGCTGAAAGGGAAGCTAAAAGAGTCCAACCACTCCAGAGTGCATGGAGGCTGTTTAAAACGACAGTCATAGAGGCCCAGCTGGAGTGTATCCCACAAAGGAGGAAGGGCTCGACTAAGTCCAGGAGGGTGCCGGCATGGCTAACAAGCACAGTTAAAGAGGCTATAAAAGGCAAGGAAGCTTCCTTCCGTAAATGGAAGTCTTGCCCTAATGAGGAAAATAAACAGGAGCACAAACTGTGGCAAAAGAAATGTAAAAAGATGATACGGGAGGCCAAGCACGACTTTGAGGAATGTATGGCAGGCAACATAAAAGGGAATAACAAAAGCTTCTTCAAGTATGTTAGAAGCAGGAAACCTGCCAGAGAAGCTGTTGGCCCACTGGATGGTGAGGGAGAGAAAGGGGTGATAAAAGGGGACTCGGAGATTGCAGAGAAATTAAACGAGTTCTTTGCATCTGTCTTCACGGAAGAACACCTCGGGCAAATACCGCTGCCTGAACAGCCTCCCTTGACTAACGAATTAAATTAAATAGAGGTTAAAAAAGAAGACGTCTCAGACTTAATCGACAAAATTAAGATCAATAAATCACCAGGCCAAGACGGCATCCACCCAAGAGTTCTGAAGGAACTCAAGAATGAAGCTGCTGACCTATTGACCAAAATATGCAACTTGTCCCTTAAAACGGCCACTGTGCCAGAGGAGTGGAGGATAGCTAATGTCACGCCAATCTTTAAAAAAGGAAGGAGGGGGGACCCGGGAAACTACAGGCCGGTCAGCCTAACATCTGTTCCAGGGAAGATGGTGGAAAGTCTCATTAAGGATAAAATCTTAAAACACATAGAAGAACAAGCTCTGCTGAGGGAGAGTCAGCATGGCTTCTGCAAGGGGAAGTCTTGCCTCACAAACCTTTTAGAATTTTTTGAAAAGGTCAACACGCATGTGGATGCGAGCGAACCCGTGGATATTATATATTTGGATTTTCAGGAGACGTTTGACATGGTCTCTCATGAAAGGCTCCTGAGAAAACTCCACAGTCAGGGAATAAGAGGGCAGGTCCTCTTGTGGATTAGGAACTGGTTGAAGACCAGGAAACAGCAAGTGGGAGTCAATGGGCAATTTTCACAATGGCGAGAGGTGAACAGCGGTGTGCCCCAAGGATCGGTCTTGGGATAGGTGCTTTTCAACTTGTTCATAAATGACCTGGAGTTGGGAATAAGCAGCGAGGTGGCCAAGTTTGCAGATGACACTAAACTTTTCCGGGTGGTGAAGACCAGCAGGGATTGTGAAGAGCTCCAGAAGGATCTCTCCAAACTGGGAGAATGGGCAGCAAAATGGCAGATGCGCTTCAATGTAAGTAAGTGCAAAGTGATGCACATTGGGGCAAGAAACCAAAATTTCACATATTCGCTAATGGGTTCTGAGCTGTCTGTGACGGATCAAGAGAGAGATCTTGGGGTGCTGGTGGAAAGGTCGATGAAAGTGTCGACCCAGTGTGTGGCGGCTGTGAAGAAGGCCAATTCCATGCTCAGGATCATTAAAAAAGGGATTGAGAATAAAACGGCCAATATCATTATGCCTTTGTACAAATCGATGGTAAGGCCACATCTGGAGTATTGTGTCCAGTTCTGGTCACCACACTTCAAAAAGGATATAGTTGAATTGGAAAGGGGGCAGAAAATAGCAACCGGAATGATTCGTGGGCTGGGGCACCTCCCTTATGAGGAAAGGCTACAGCGTTTGGGGCTTTTCAGGCTAGAAAAAAAGGTGCCTGAGGGGGGACATGATTGAGACTTATAAAATTATGCATGGGATGGAGAGAGTGGATAGAGGGAAATTCTTCTCCCTCTCGCACAACACCAGAACCAGGGGACATGCACTAAAATGGAGTGGAGGGTGAGTTAGAATGGACAAAAGAAAATATTTCTTTACCCAGCGTGTAATTCATATGTGGAACTCCTTGCCACAGGATGTGGTGATGGCACCTGGCCTAGATGCCTATAAAAGGGGTTTGGACAAATTCATGGAGGAAAAGATCATCACAGGTTAGAAGCCGTAAGCAACCTCCTGGTTTTAGAAGTAGGTTCTCTCTGTGCCAGGTGCAGGGGAGTGGCAGCAGGAAACAGGTTATCTTGTTGGCTGTGTGCTGCCTGAGACATCTGGTGGGGCCACTGTGTGATACAGGAAGCTGGACTAGATGGGCCTTTGGCCTGATCAAGCAGGGCTCTTCTTATGTTATGTTAAGACACTTTTTTTTTATTTAAAGGATTGGCAGGGCCGTTCTTGTCCGTGGCAGCCATCTGTGTTGAGTCAAATCTGTGGATGGATAATCTGCAGATGAAAAGAGCCCACTGTAATTATTGAACGCCTACATTTTTGACCACCACATACAAAAATATTGCTGATAGAGGCAGGAGGGGAAAAGGATTGGTTGATTGATTTAAAACAAACAAAACAAGGTCTGTTGATTTTCTGAAGTTTAATATTTAGTTGTTGAACCAATAAGAAACAACACGATTAACCACAGCTACATTAACAGATGACCATACTAACACATTAAATGCATCATGTAAGCAAGAATAGTTTAATAAATGTTTTTTTGTCAGAGACTCTTGATATATTAAATATTGCAGAATTATACAAACTTGAAAACCCCTACTTGGAAGTTGATTTTCAACCAATTAAATAATAAATTAAATTACTCCTCCTTGCCAGTTATTTTTCCCAGCAGGGTTGCAAGCATCTGATATACAGCCCTATGATTATTCCCAGAACATTTTAGGTTAAAACAGCAATTATAGATTACAATGCAAGAAAATAGAACTCCATGATTCAAGAGTAGTTTACTGTTATAAGCTAACCAGAATTTCTTTGATGGGGAATTATAAATGCCATTTTTCTTTAAAATCTTAAAATCAAAGACATGAGGCTGAAGACAGAGTTTTGTTATGGAGCCCACAATAGAAAAATAGACATTTTGGTAACTGTTGCACAAAGTTAAGCTGTCCTTAACTTTGCAGTCCTATCGTATGTCTAATGAGACGTTGAGTTCAATGGGACTTACAGTCAGATACTGCATGTTTTCCCCACACTGTAATTTGGTCCTAACACAACACAACCACAACACCCACCACCACCACCCTCACAGAGGTTCCGGCTCACACATCCTCCTTCACTCCCCTTCTCACAGGCTCCACGTTCACCTGCGTCCCCCGCTCATGGAGAAACAAATTTTCCACATTCTCTCACTACCACACCGTAACCCCACACCAGGATCCAGGGTAGAAATCAAAAGGGAAGGGTCCTTGCCCTTGAAATTCCTCAAAAGAATGACCCAAAGGCACAACCCAGGGGAAAAACCCAAGCCTCAAAATTTCGCAAACTAAGGGTCAGGTCCACAGTTGTTGCTGCACTGCCGCAGGTGCTCTCAATCAAAGTTGCCCTCGGTGTGCTTCTTCCTGTTAACTCACACGCTCTTTCACCTTCTCTCCAGAAAATAGCAACCGGGGAAGGGGGTAGGGAAGGTGCTGCTGTGAGTCAAGTGGCCAGCCCAAAGGAAAAACCCAAGCCCAAGGTAATGAAAATAATTTCTTAATATATAGATATTTTACATTTATATTTTATTATATAAAATAAATGTATTCATTAAAATAAACAGTTAATATATCCTGTCCTTCTCCAACTGGAATCAAGGCAACTTATGATCAGAATATTTAAAACATAATAAATTACAAAAATTAAACCAGAAACAGTGGCAAAAAACAGTCTAAACACTGAGACCCCTTTATGGATCATTGCCTTGTCGTGGCGAAGGCGAAGGGGCTTCCGTAACTCAATGAAGCCATGAGCTATGTCCAAGATGGACAGGTCATAGCGGAGAGTTCTGACTAAAAGTGATCCACTGGAGAAGGAAATGGCAACCCACTCCAGTAACCTTGCCAAGAAAATCCCATGAACAGTACCAAAAGGCTAGAAGATATGACGCCGGAAGATGAGACCCTCAGGTCGGAAGGTGTCCAATATGCTACTGAGGAAGAGCGGAGGACAATTCCAAATAGCCCCAGAAAGGATGAAGCGGTTGGGCCAAGGCCAGTAGGACATTCAGCTGTGGATGTGTCTGAGGATGAAAGGAAAATCCAATGCTGCAATGAGCAACACTGCTTAGGAACATGGAATGCAAGTTCTATGAATCAAGGCAAGCTGGATGTGGTCAAAAATGAGATGATAAGACTGAACATTGACATCTTGGGAATCAGCAAACTAAAATGGACGGGAATGGGTGAATTTAATTCAGGTGACCATCATATCTACTACTGTGGGCATGAATCCCTTAGAAGAAACGGAGTAGCCCTCATAGTCAATAAAAGAGTGGGAAAGGCAGTACTGGGGTGCAACCTCAAATACGACAGAATGATTTCAGTTTGAATCCAAGGCAAACCATTCAACATCACAGTAATCCAAGTGTATGCCCCAACCACTGATGCTGAAGAAGATGAAGTTGACCGGTTCTATGAAGACCTACAACACCTTCTAGAACTAGCACCCAAAAAAGATGTCCTTTACATCATAGGAGACTGGAATGCTAAAATAGGAAATCAAGAAATAAACGGAACAACAGGCAAGTTTGGCCTTGGAGCGCAAAATGAAGCAGGGCAAAGGCTAACGGAGTTCTGTCAAGAGAACACGCTGGTCATAGCAAACACTCTTTTCCAACAACACAAGAGACGACTCTACACATGGACATCACCAGATGGTCAATACCGAAACCAGATAGATTATGTACTTTGCAGCCAAAGTTGAAGAAGCTCTATACAGTCAGTAAAAACAAGACCTGGAGCTGACTGTGGCTCAGATCATGAGCTTCTTATTGCAAAATTCAGGCTAAAATTGAAGTATGTAGGGAAAACCACTAGACCAGTCAGATATGACCTAAACCATATCCCTTATGAGTATACAGTGGAGGTGAAGAATAGATATAGGGCATTAGACCTGGTAGACAGAATGCCTGAAGAACTATGGACGGAGGTTTGTAACATTGTACAGGAGGAAGCAACTAAAACCATCCCAAAGAAAGAGAAAGGCAAGAAAGCAAAGTGGCTGTCAGATGAGGCTTTACGAATAGCTGTGGAAAGAAGGATTGCGAAAAACAAGGGTGAAAGGGAAAGATATAACCAACTGAATGCAGATTTCCAGAGAATAGGAAGGAGAGATAAGAAGGCCTTCTTAAATGAACAATGCAAAGAAATCGAGGAAAACAACAGAATGGGGAGGACTAGAGTTCTCTTCAAGAAAATTGGAGATATAAAGGGAACGTTTTGTGCAAAGATGGGCATGATAAAGGACAAAAAAGGCAGGGACAACAGAAGCAGAAGAGATTAAGAAGAGATGGCAAGAATACACAGAAGAACTATACAAGAAAGATCTGAATGTTCCTGATGACCACGCTGGTGTGGTCACTGACCCAGAGCCGGACATCCTAGAGAGTGAAGTCAAGTGGGCCTTAGGTAGCATTACTAACAACAAAGCTAGCGGAGATGATAATATCCCAGCTGAGCTACTTAAAATCTTAAATGATGATGCTGTTAATGTGCAGCACTCAATATGCCAACAAATTTGGAAAACTCAGCAGTGGCCAAAGGATTGGAAAAGGTCAGTTTACGTTCCAATTCCAAAGAACGGCAATGCCAAAGAGTGTTCAAAGTACCGTACAATTGCACTCATTTCACATGCTAGCAAGGTTATGCTCAAAATCCTACAAGTTAGGCTTCAGCGGGATGTGAACCGAGAACTACCGGAAGTACAAGCTGGTATAGCATTTTATTTAAGGAAGAAAGGCTTGGACTTGGCGACAGCTCTTTACAGATAAAGGTAATGGGTGTGGGGGGCGCAGGGCTTGCCATGGTTGGCATTCACCCCTATCTGTGATTTTCACATATCGGGGGGGCATATTCCCAACGGATATGGCCCCCACCTATATTGTGCATGTACAAAGCAGGGTGTTTGTACATGCACAATATATTTTGAAGATTTTGTCAACATTCACATATAAAAGGCTCAGTAGTTTTGGTATTAAGCAACATAAAATTAGTATAGTTTTATTTTTAATAAGGGTTACCAAAATGAGTGTCCCCAAATGCTGCTGTTGTGTTTGAATCGGACACTAAGCGGCACTTTCATCTATGAAATGTCAACTTCTTTATAGGAACCGAAATCTCCCTGCGCAATCATGAGTCATATTTAGAGCTGTGAAACTCATGGAAACCTCTCGAGGCTACAGAGTGCACACACATGCTCTCATAATGCTGAAAGAAAGAGACACACAGAGCAACCTTTACAAGAATATCAAGCTATTTATATATCTTAAAATGCTCCTTTTAGATGCGATGATCCCACTTCATTGTCTTTCCATCTGTCTATCTCTCATTTTTTCATCTCGGGGATGAAATAGTTCAATCCTATGCATGTTTACTCTGATGCAGCTTCCATTGTATTGCATGGGGCTTACTCCCAGGTAAGATTTCATGAGAAGCTAATCTGAAACTATTAAATATCCTCACTCACTAAATGTTAACATTTCAAGTTGTGAAAAGACACAACGATAAAATAATGTGTGTGCATAGCTTAACACATCTATGAAGCATTCAAATATCATATAGTTGTATTACACCATAATAAAGGTTTTTATCATTTATACAGAAAGTCTAACAATACATTATCTGCTCTTGTTTTGCTATGGTAGAAAAAAACCCTAGAGTTGCTAGGATTATTAGAAACGTTCAAATTGATTAATACAGACCACACAAAAACATAATTATCCTGTTGTTGAAGTGTTGACTTTCACATTTTGTGGTAGAAAGACAGAGCAGACTGACGCAAGCACATACAAGACATGATTTCTCTGCACATGCTGACTGGGAGTTGAATATCTAAAGTAAATCTAGTGAAAATGGGGAAATTTGAGCTTAATTGTGAATTCTCTCTGGTTCCTGGATTGGTGACCCCGAGCTCAGTCTGTGAGGCTATAGCCACCACCTGAGGTCTCCCTATGTATACTGGGGTCCAGAGTGACTCGCTTGCATCTGTGACTGGCTATGTGGTCCTGGAATGGCAGGAGGTGGTGTTGCAAAGCCCTTGCACTGACACATGCTCATGGAATCACATCCTGGCAGGAGGTGAGCATCCCCAGGAGCTGTGCCAGCACTAGGATGTCCGGTATGAGTGTTTTCAGGATTGATGTCATGAGTGTGCTGATCTTGAGGTGTCTCTCCTCTGACAGGAGGACCCTGTATGATGCTATGCTCAGGATCACTCCCAGGTGTTCTATGGACTGTGACAGTTGAAGATTGCTCTTGTTGAAATTGATTACAAATCAGTGATGCTCGAGGCAGCGTATGATCAATTGCACGTCACGCATCCCCTGTGCGTAGGAGCCTGAGTGGATCAAGATCCATCCAGGCCATCCAGGTATTGGTACACCGCTACCCCCTGCAGGCACAGATTTGCCACCAGGCCTACCAGTACCTTGGAGAATACTTTCGGGGCAGATGGAATTCCAGTACTGGTAGTACTTTCCTTGGTAGCAGAAGTGCAAGAACCTCCTGTGAGCTGATCTGATTGGTATACGTAGATAGGCCCTGTAGGTCTATGGAGGCCAAGAAGTCACCCTTTCCTATCGCCAGTAGTATGGATCTAAAAGTCTCCATCTTGAAGCGTTGTTTCCTCATCCATTTGAGATTGAGGATGTCCGCAGACTTCTTTGGTCGAAAGAAGTGGGAGTAAGCCATGGAGCCGTTCTGATCCTGAGGGACAGGCTCTATGGCCCCTATTTGAGATAGGTGGGAAATGGCCTTTAGTATGAGGATATGTTTGGCATGGCAGGAAGGCCTGCGTGATTGAGTGAATCTGTCAACTCGGATCATCCTGACCTCCAGGGCGTAGCCATTCTCTACTATCTCTAGGATCCAGCGGTCCATGCTGGACTCTGCCCACCAGTCCGCGAAGTCCAGAAGTTGCCTGCCTGCCTATCTTAGCCAGGGTGGTCTGTTATTCAGGCTGATTACTGTGTTGCAGCACCAACACTCTTAGGATCTTATGATACATCTGCTGGAAGAACTCTATGGGGAAGAGACGTTAGCCCCGAGGATCCGATTCTGGCTCCTCCTCTGAGAGTTCTCCTTCGGTGGCAGAGCCTGTTGAGAAATCCTCATCAAGCTGCTCCCATTCCATCTGGCTCTTGTGTTTCTGGCTAGGGGAGGGATCTAGTCCATCTCTGCTTCTGGCCCTGGTCCTTCTCTGATCTGGGGTCCCCACTGGGCTGCTCCCACGGGAAGACATGGTCACCTGTGCATCTGCCGCAGTCCCTTGAGCTGGAGGTGTAAGATGTGGATCCGAGGGAGGTGCCGATGCTCTCCACCACAGTCTATCCCCTGTGGGCCTGGGCTTTACTGCTGGGGCGGGATTGGCGATGTTAGGGACTGCTCCGTGCCCTGATGCTGGTGATGGTTGGGATAAGGGGCCCCACGTTTTCCTCCTCCTTGAGCTGGCGGGGGGTTGGGTGCGTGTACTTACCACCAGGCCTGTGCCTGCTGCCTCGACGGTACTTTGGGGCAGTTCAGGGCTGGTGCGTTCTCTCTCTCGTCGCTTCATCCCCATCCCGCACACGCCCCGCCACCTGGTTGAGGGGGGATGTGACCGAGTGGTCTTCTCCCTGAAGTGTCCACCCACAAGCAGGGGAAGATGGTTCAGGGATTAAGCACTGCGTTCCTCCACGAGCTCTTCTCGGCACGCTGCTTCTCCATTCGATTTCCACAGTTGCTGTGTTAGGAAGATGGCAGCTGTGCTTCTAGTGACCACTCAGACTGCTTTTTTGATGCTGCTTTTCTGCTGCGGCGAGGCCGGCTCAGCAGCCTGCAAGCGTTTTCCAATGCCGCTCTAGAAGGAATAGCCTTTGTGTCGTCCTCGGCGCTGGTAAGGAGTGGAGGGGAGATGGCACCCTGCCACTCTCCTGCCCCACTGGTGTTATCTCTCTCCGGGCCTCTCTCTCTCTTACCCGAGGGAGGCGAGAGTGTGATGGTCTTGTCTCCTTTTTTATTCTTCTTTTAAAAAAATCGGATTGCTCTATGGAGTGATTTGCGACCCTGTTACTTGGTCACAAGGCGAGTCTGGGGATCATGAGAGCCCCTCACCCCAGAAAGACTCAGATCATCTGACACTGCCTGTCTGGGAGGAGCTTCCAAGATGCACAGACTGACTCAGACTGAAACCACCGGAGAAAAACAGAATTCTTACCTTGTAAATATTTGTTCTGGGAGAGGAAGGGGGGTGCATTCCTGAAGCCATCGGGGAATGCCCCTCCATCTTCCAGGAGGCAGGGCCAGTTTTTGATGAGGACACACCTGCCTTACTCAGGAGCAGTCAGTCTTTTTTGCGTTCTGAGCACTGACTTCTGACAAATAAAACATTTTTTTCTTCAATCCTCCATCCTTCTTTCTACAGCTAGTAGGGTAGATTTGGGAGCCCATGAAGGATTTTTCGGTGCCGCTTAGCCAAATAGTATGAAAGTTTCACCTGTGTTGTTTGATCTACGATGACTTGCATGTGAGAATAGGTCATCACATGAATAATGTGCATGTGTGTACTAGCTCTTAGAATTAAGAGTTCTTGAAGACATTCAGAAAAAAAACTATTAAAGAATGAGGAAATCTGTTTTAATGAGATCATTTACGGCATTTGGTATAGGACTGTCAGCCCAATCCTAACCAGCGCTGATGCAGTGGGGCCAGAGGGGCCGCACTGCACCCCATGCACAGATTGAGCAGGCTGGAGGTCTCCTTGAGGTAAGGGAACATCTGTCCCCTCAGCCTGGGTAAAGCCCCAGCCTGCTCAATGGGACAACTTGGACCTGCACCTGCTAAATAGCTGGCACAAGTCTGAGCCGCCTCATATCAGGTTTTGAGGCCAAGGAAACAGGATAGGATTTGGTGTGCAACAGTGCCGCTGATCTCACCCCCTCCTGGGCCCCATCTGCCCCATCTCTGCCATTCCCTGCTCCGTTTCACCTCCCCTTGCCCCTGTGCTGTTCAGAGCAGTTCTTACCTGCTCCATCACGCATTCCACTGGCGCTGACAGAACAGTGGGAGCTTTCCCGCCGGTGCTCCTGCCAATGTGCTTTACGGCATGTTTGCGATAGCCTAGGCTGCAGCATTTGCTGTGCCAGTGCTAGTGATGTTTAGGATTGTGCCAGATATCAAAGAATCTACCTCTTCACTATTTAGAGTCATATCCTTTGTTATAAAATGTAAACTGATAATTGAAACAGTGACAATCTATTGTGCTTTGCATTATACCGTTTTCCCGAAAATAAGACCTCCTCCGAAAGTAAGACCTACCATCATTTTTGCATGATTTTTGCTGGCACTCATCAATGTAAGACCTCCCCGAAAGTAAGACCTAGCTAGGATCATCAGCCAGATGGACGCGACCCCTCCCCCCGGCACTTACTTTGACCGATTAAAGCTTCATTCTTTCCCGAGGGTGCAAGGCCTGGAAGGCCTGTACTTGAGTCCTCCACCATGGAGATGACGTGCTAGAGAGGCCAGCAAGGCTTGCAAGGAGGCTGCAACCTTGCAGAGTCTCTCTAGCATGTTGTCTCCATGGTGGAGGACTCGAGTGCAGGCCTTGCAGAGCCTTGCACCCTTGGGAAAGAGTGAAGCTTTAATCAGTCAAAGTAAGTGCCGGGAGGGTGCGAGGGGTGCCGGGGTGGGGTCGCACCACACGTTGGGAAATAAGACCTCCCTGAAAATAAGACATACTGCATTTTTGGAGCCAAAATTAATATAATATAAGGCACTGTCTTATTTTCGGGGAAACACGGTATCTGTTATTATTTAAAGTAACCTGAACAATGGCCAATTCTGTAACCTGGCCAATTCTGTAAGCCATTATTTTTGAAGACGAAGCTAGCACGGGTAGAGCGGTCATAGTTCAAAGTGAAAGTAGCGAACCAGCCGATCAGAAAAAATAACAATTTTATCCGGATAGACTGTAACAGTACAACATGGACATACAGAAATTCTTTAAAATCTAAACTGGAACCTGAGGAACCCGACGTTTCGTGTTTTAATCCAAACACATCTTCTGGGGACTTCCAAAATAAATTGGAGGATATTACGATGATCAGCGTCCTACTCAGTCCTTTTTTTATTTTCAAAAAAGCGCGGGAAACCCGTTGTCAAGCGGAAGCGGTTTCTGTGTCAACTCTGTTGTAACTGTTGGGAAATTGGGCAACTTCCGTATGCTGGACACTGGAGGGGGTGTGTGTGTTGGTTGATCACCTAAGTACCTAGGTAGACCCTCTTGTCTTTGACCCCTCATTGTCTTAAGGAAGGGGCGTGGCCCCAAACCCAGTTTCCTTCTTCTTCACCTTTCTCTCACTCTCTTCTGCATCTGACCACTGACCAGGGAAGACGTGGCAAGCTGCCCTCCTGCAACCCAGCGCCATCTTTCCAGCATGCCTCCACGCAGAGAGCCCTAGCTTTAGGAGGGTTCTGTCCTTTCAAGTTTAGTGTATCCTCTGATGTGAATCAGACGTTGTAGATATGAATGAAAACTGTAAGTAAACTTCTTTTACAACTTCAATCAACTATGCCTAGTGTGTTTTCTCTAGCCAAGTAAAGCTAAGCAAGTCTGCCACGTGGGTGGGGAGTAAGACAGAGTATAGGAGAGGGGAACGGAGCGACTAATAGCTACCCCCCCCAAGGGAATTCCAACAGTAACAGCTGATAATCCTGCAAAACCTTAAGGCACGTACGTTTAAAATGACATTCAGGGGAGGGGAGAGGGGAACCATCTCAGGAGAGTTGTAGCCTGCATGCTTGGCTGTATTCTGTCTTAATTATGCTGCTGTCATGCCCTCTCCATGTTGCTTGTGAATTATCGGGAATTTACAGTATCCCATGTGGCACATGTGGAAAGGAATATATCGGGCTAACTCAACGATCTATTGGAACCAGATTAAAAGAACACGAAAGATCGTTGAGGTTGGAACATCCACATCTTTCTGCAGTAGCCGAGCATGCATTGTCTACAGGACACACGATCCACTTCAAGGACACTTGTGCCATTAGAACAGAGAGTAAACTAAATATTTTGAAGAATTTGGAGGCTTTAGAAATAAGTAGAAAAATGCCCCATGCCCTGATGAACAGGCAGCAAGAATTAAGTCTGGCAAATCGCATATGGCTCCCGATAATTCACAAGCAACATGGAGAGGGCATGACAGCAGCATAATTAAGACAGAATACAGCCAGCATGCAGGCTACAACTCTCCTGAGATGGTTCCCCTCTCCCCTCCCCTGAATGTCATTTTAAACATACGTGCCTTAAGGTTTTGCAGGATTATCAGCTGTTACAACAGAGTTGACACAGAAACCGCTTCCGCTTGACAACGGGTTTCCCGTGCTTTTTTGAAAATAAAAAAGGACGGAGTAGGACGCTGATCATCGTAATATCCTCCAATTTATTTTGGAAGTCCCCAGAAGATGTGTTTGGATTAAAACACGAAACGTCGGGTTCCTCAGGTTGCAGTTTAGATTTTAAAGAATTTCTGTTTGTCCGTGTTGTACTGTTACAGTCTATCCGGATAAAATTGTTATTTTTTCTGATCGGCTGGTTCGCTACTTTCACTTTGAACTATGACCGCTCTACCCGTGCTAGCTTCGTCTTCAAAGATTATTGCCGGTTATAACAGTTTCCGCTCAAAAATAAGCCATTATTACTTGAACCTGTTGTCTGGAGAGAAACTTCATATCTGTAGAGTCTTCCTGACAATAAAACAGGAAAGAAATTATTCTACTCACCTCTTATTTCATTTTCATCCACATAATTTGTACCCATTTATGCTAACAATATTTTTATAGGATAAAATATTGGTTTTCATCAACCAGGCTTCCCCTGGTTTCTATATTAGATGTGGAATTTGACCAGTGAAGTGATTAGCTCTTTATTAGGTATTATAGAGTTCCTGTCAACAGTTGTTCCATTTCAAAGTTGCTTCTTGCTATTTTCTATTTGCTTGTATAGCAATCTCTATTGCTCAATATTGAATATAGCTGTTTTAAGCTTACATATTACATACCATATTGTCCCGAGTATAAAACGCACTTTTGTACCGTAATTTAACTTTTTTAACTAGGGGTGCGTCGTATACTCACACTGTTGCAAAAATAAAGAGACATTGCTGGAAGAAGTGGAGGCTAAGAGGAGACGTGTTGTCTTTTCAAAGCAGCTAATTGAAGTGATTATCGGGTGATTATCGCTGCTGTCGCAGCTTTGCTTTGCAGCGCAGCTTCGTTTGCAACTCCGAGATGCAGCGAGCTCCTTCTCTGTCGCCCTTTTCTTTGTAAAAACACGAGCGAGCGCACGCACGCACGCACGTACACACCTCTCCCATGTACAGGCTGTAACCCTTTCCAGGATGTAATAAGTTGTTACGTCTTTGCAGCGCCTGCTTTTTAGTTCCATGTTTGTTTTTAGTGGAGATAGGCAGAGATACAGCAGGCTCCTTCTCTGCCCTGCAGGGCTTTTCTTTGTAAAACAAGAGTGCACACACACACCCCTCTACCTCTCCCCTGTACAGGCTGTAACCCTTTCCATTCTGCAATAAGTTAATTTTCGTTCTCTGCTCTACTGGGTTTTGTATCCTCTTGTAAAGCAAGTTCACACATACACTTTTATCCCCCTCCCCAGGCAATGAATGGTTTAGGCTGCAATCCTGTGCACACTTTCCTGAGAGTAAGCTCCACTGAGAACAATGGGACTTGCTTCTGAGTAGACATGCACAGGATGTTTAAATCACTGGCATATTTAATGCCAGTGATTTAATTAAAGTTTTTTAATAGCACTAAACTTTAAGGGTGTGACTTATAATCAGGTGCATCTTATACTTGGGACAATACAGTAGTTTTATATTTCATGTTGTAGTTTAATATTGTATTTTGTGTTAACCATTTGGTATTCCAGTTTAATAAGATGTGACAAGGCTACAAACTGGGAAAATATTTGACTTTATCGCCCATTTTAATTAGGCCATGATTTACTGGGAGGGAGCTGTTAAGGAAGAAAAAGTGGAAATCTCAGTGGGCAAGCCTCTGTTCTATGCCTCCAAAATAGTCTCATTGGATCACAACCTAAAGCAGGAGCAGGCCAGCCAAGATCAAATGCAAAATCTTCATATGGAATAGTTCACTGAATATTTTCTGGTCAAAATGAGTTTAACAAGCACTGCACCTTTACTGAACTCTGATGACTCACTGGCATTACCTCTCTTTTGCATTTCCCAAGGATGCTGAAACTGTTTCATTTGTAAAATCTTACTGGTATTTCAAAGATACAAACAAAATACTGCCACAGAAAATCAGATCACAATACTAGATATATTATAACACGGTTTCACTCCTGCAGAGAGCTCTCTCACCATCTTTTTGTGAATGTTTAGAAAAAGTACAGAAGAATTCAGAGCTCCACCTAGCAAAAACCCTCCAAAATTTACTGTTGGAGTCCTTGAATTGAAATTTATATTGAAAATTTTTGTAGCTAGAAGTATTTCTGAAAAAGCAATTTTTCCTATAGTAGGAGGTTTCAGATATTACACGATATAGGTTCTGTCCTAGGCTCTTTTTAAAACTTTTTAGATTCTCTCTCTTGGTTCTATTTTTTTCCATTCTTCTGATTTCTAATTTCTTTTTTGCATGGGGGTGATTTTCTACTCTAATGCCCTTTGCCTGATCTCTCTTCTTTCTTTAATCAAAGTTTATGATACATCCATTGTTAATTCCAAGGGAAGGGAAATCCACAATTGAATTGCCACCATCAAAATAATCTACTGCATATCTGTGTGCAGTTTCTTTCTATGACAGAGGTTCTCAACCTGTGGTTCGCATACCCGTAGGGGTACGCAGACCACGTGGCTGGGGGTATGCCAAATGCAGGCTGGGGGTGCCCCATTAACACTTAATTAAGTAAAGAAATAGGGGTTACGGGTGAAAAAGCCATGTAAAAACCTTTAAAATCCAGCTAAAAGAATTAACGATCGATCTTTCCTGACAGCAGTCTCCGGTTATCCCAGCACTGTAGTCAGACGCAAAAATCATTAAAATCCGAAGCTAGGACGAAGTACAACCTGACGTTTCGTTTCTTATCCTAGAAACATTTTCGAAGGGCAGTCAGAAGACTGGCAGATGGTGTCCGGACACCATCTGCCAGTCTTCTGACTGCCCTTCGAAAATGTTTCTAGGATAAGAAACGAAACGTCAGGTTGTACTTTGTCCTAGCTTCGGATTTTAATGATTTTTGCGTCTGACTACAGTGCTGGGATAACCGGAGACTGCTGTCAGGAAAGATCGATCGTTAATTCTTTTAGCTGGATTTTAAAGGTTTTTACATGGCTTTTTCACCCGTAACCCCCATTTCTTTACAAATTGTTGCTGGCCATGAGAGCTTCCATTCAAGAACTTAATTAAGTGTTAGTTAAGTTTTGATTTTTTTAAATTTTTTCCCCGAATTTTTTTCGGAACCGGAGAGCTCCGTTTTGCTTTTTTTAGTAGCTAATCTATCCGATCTACAGCTGATGGTCGGGTTAATTTATGTGCATGCATAAATGAGGTTGAGATTCTCAGCACCCAGCAGAGGGCGTTGTGCACACTCCTGCCTCCCAGCTCTCCTCTGATGCAGCTCCTGCTGCAGGATTAGCGTTTTTTATTTTGCTAACACAGACATCACTTGGGTAAGTGCAGGGGTGAGGTGGGGTGGGGGAAGAGTTGAGTTTGGGGGCTTTTGTACTTTGGATTTATGTTTTTTTACTTAGGAAACTGTGCATGGGTGGGGAAAGAGTTCAGTTTGGGGGGGTTATACTTTGGATTTATCTTCTGAGATCTAGGATATATGAGTGAAGATGCCATGTGTAAGGAAAATCCAGCTAGAATAAAAACAACATTCAATACTGTCCACAGTTTCCAAGCGCTTAGGCACTGAAGGACAGACAAGAATTTCATTTAAAATCAAAGGCTAGAGTATGTAATCTGACGCTTCGTTTTTAAACTAGAAACATTTTCTAGGAGCAATCCGAAGATTGATAGATGGTAACAGACTTTGGATTTATTTTTTACTTTGGAAACTGTGCATGGGTGGGGTGGGAAAGAGTTCAGTTTGGGGGGTTTTGTACGTGGGATTTATGTTTTTTTACTTTGGAAACCCTGTTTTTGGGTCCTCCTCTCCTTTCTGTGGCTGGATATTTACGCAGGATTGCGCCACGAGTCCTTGTATCTAGATTATAAACATCAAAAAGGCTTGTTTTCTAAATTATTATTCAATGAATATCTATTTTCCTTCACCTTCTGTAAATATAAATTGTTTTAAAACCCAAACCTAAAATGAAAGCTTTGAGACAGATAATGAGATGCTCATGGTCCAGTTACAGCTGGAATAAAATTATTCCACTGAAACACGCAAAGGTTCAGGACCTTAAAGGGATCAAGAATATAATGAAATAGTCACTACGTCATATCTGGTATATAGTCCTGCACAAAATTTTATTAGAACAAAACCTTTTAAAATGAATTTTCATTTTCTCAAAGGATAAAACGTGATTTACAGTGGCAGTCCTGTTCTACAGAAGATGTCCATGTTTATAAGTACTTACTGTTAAAAACAGGTATATAATCTTGAGTACAACGAGACTTGACTAGTAATCCAGATTAGAATGGGAACTGCAACACAATTCTATGTATATCTACTCTGAAGTCCAATTGTATCCAATACTCCCAGGAAGGTATATATAGAATTGCAGCCTTATTTATTTATTTATAAGATTTCTATACAAGTCCGACCTTTTTATCCGCAGGGATTCCATTCCCGGAACCCCTGCGGATGCCAAAATCCACAGATAATGAAATCCGTGGGGGCGGTGCTAAAGTACCTTATTTTTAAGCTGTTTGGGGGCCTGCTGGCCACTTCCCATCTTCTGTGCAGCTTCAAAAGTCTCTAAATTGCAACAAAAAGAAAAAAATTACCAGAAGCGACTTCTGGTTCGCGTGCACGACCAGAAGTCGCTTCCAGTCATGGGTGTTTTTTTTCTGTTTGCTGCAGTTTAGAGCCTTTTGAAGCTGCACAGAAGGTGGGAAGCGGCTGGCGGGCCCCCCAAACAGCTTAAAAATAAAGTATTTTAGCGCTGCCCCCGCCTCCAGAGGGCCTACTTCTGCGGTGCCATCCACAGTGAGTCAAATCCGCAGATGAGAAGGCCCGACCTCTCCTGCCTTTCCCCAGGCTACAAGCCTGGCACTCAAGGAGGTTTACAACTGGGTAAGTGTTCTGGCTTTACTGCTGGCAGAAAACATATCAGTAAAGCTGAGCTCACATCACCTGAAGTATCCACTTCAGAGTACTGTGAACTTCAGAGTACTGTGGAGAGAAACATCAGTTCAAAAATACTAACATATACTACTTGGGGACATACTACTGCATGATGGTCATTTTGAGATGGAGAAAGAAATCAGGAATGCAGCAAAAAGAGAAAGGTCAAACTCAAGTGTGATAAAAATCATGAGCAAACATAAGCCTTGTGCTAACTTGCACTTCCCCTCCACCTGTGTGAGGAGATTGGAAACTTCTGATCCCAGTATGAAAACTGCAGCTTCCCATTTCAGTTGAATACAGAAAACTATGGTTTGCATAAACCATATTCAGTAAACCAAAAAAGGATATCAAAGTTTGATATTCCCTCACACATGAAGGTGGCTGGACTGTGCAAATCTGAGGCTCACCGTAGCACATTTTTATCTGAACTGGACCAAAATAGTTGTGGTAAAGTGTGACTGAAATTGTTACATTGACTGGGTAAGTTATACATTCAGGTCATGATGACTCATGACAAAGCAACATTTCTGGAAACAGTAAACAATTGTGCTTTACAATAGTTAATTGTGGATCTGAAAAGAGGGGAGGTGACCCTTGATTTAACTGGAGAGCTAACGTGATACACAGTTGATAGCGCCGAACTAGGATCAAGCAAACTGAGGTTTAAAACCTCACTCTGCCTTAAAACTCACTGAATGAGCTTGGATTGGTCACCATCTCTCAGTCTAACCTACTTCATAGGACTACTGTGAGGTTAAAATGAGAACATACACTGTCTTGAGTTTTTGGATTAAAGGAAAGATAAAAATGTACTATAGAACATCTTTTCCTCTTGTCAACAGTATCTGTGAAATTCAAAAAAGGACAAACATTATATTTACCCTAGAACAAAAAATATATTAAAATAGCACAATTTTATTCAAAATCAAAATCTGAACTGGAACTATGTATGTTTATTAATTTTGAAGGTCTTTCATTCACAAATACTAAAAATAGCACATTATTGCAATACACAATAAATAGTGGAAACCCCCATAGTGTTATCCATGAGATCACCCTCCTGAACTGTACATTTGTTTTCTTAATAAGCTTGTCCTTTCCAAGATTATGTACAGTTCTAGCACACAGCAAATTCAATTTATAGCAACTCTATATTAATGTGTGGCTAGCAGCACAAAAAGGTAGTGGTTATCTTAGGAAGCATTTCACATATAAAATATCAGTTTGAATGATGCATTTCAAAAACATTTTACTATTATAGCACCTCACAAGCTGCTTGTGTTCCACTCCATCACTACAAAATCTTAGTTCTTACAGCTATCAAGATTTTCTTCCTTAGATCTGTCAATTAATACAGTGGGAACATCATTTTTTCTCTCACCACTTTTCTGTGAAGTTTCTCAAATCTCAACTTTCCCCTAATTTTATTTCATTATGCCATCTCTTGTTTGTTTCTTCCGTCCACATCAGCATCTCAGATTTTCAAACCAGTATGCAAACTGCCCAGCTTCTGCTTATACTCAGTGGGTTTGAGAGAAGGATCCTTCCTCAAGACCTCACAATCATGGTATACCATAATGGAACATATTACCATACTTCAAATATTTCAGAGATAATCAGAATGTCACGTCTGACTCAATCGTCTTTCTAAAAACATGAATCGAGAATCTAATCTATTACTATTTTCTATATTTTCAATTTCAAGCCTCTTCGTTCTCTCCTCTTTTCTCAGATGAAGGAACCACATTGGCAGGTTAAACATTATGACTGCTTCCCACACTAGGATCATCTAGTTCCAAAGGGGAGTGAGACTGGTGTGGAAAAGAACCAGATAATTTGCCCAATCCCTCTGGTTCATCTATCTGGACACTGCTGCCATGGTACAGCACTGCAGGTCACCTCTTTGATAAAGGACATTACATCACAGCAAACTTCAAAGAAATCTTGGGTTGCTCACTTAATTAAATTCATTTACTCATCCAAAATTGCTTCTTTGGATTGTAGCCCAATATATTTTATCTCATTTGGTATTGGGGAAACTTCTATCTGTATGAAGCAGAGAAATAGGACTATTCAGTCTCCACCTATTCCCACCATTACAGAAAAAGCACACTGGATTACAACTGCACATTCCCACACATAAGAACTCAAAATTTGAGAGAGGGGGGCTTATTTGGGGTCATATTATATAATATAAGAAACAGAACTGTCTGCTTGTAATATGGTAGACATTGAAGAAAGAGCAACAAAAAGAATGCATTGGGAAAGAAAGGGTAGGAAGGAGCTGCAGCAAGGAAAAGTATCATTTGTGACAACTACAGTTTGCTACAATGTTTAATATAAAACTTGCACCAACACCAAGCTGACTTAATTTTCCTGCTGTAAGGAACGGATGAGCTGGGTTTGGATATGGGGAACTACCCAGGATCAAATTGCTGTTCAACTATGAAACTGAGGCCACAATATACCAGGAAAAATGGTAAATTGCTGAAAATTAGCAAGTTGCTGCAGCTTTATTTGCGTGCTATGTTCTGTGATTATTTCTGTTGCATTTTGATCTTATATCAGCTTGCTTTTATTGTATTATTGTTTTATTACGTGTATGTTCTGATGTGCACTTTCCCGAGTGCCTGTAAATGTTTAATAAACAAGTAGATTTTTTGCTGCAACACCCCTGTTAATTGGGCAAAGAGGCACTTTTTTTGTTTATCTGTGACACTTGTAACCTCTGTATTAGACTACTGTGTTAAACTTGAGTGTGTCTTTGAAAACCTTTCAATAGCATTAGTTGGCACACAATTAGACTGCATGGATGTTGAAAAAGACTACTTCCTGAGAGCGGATCACATCTCTGCTTTGAGATATTTGGCTTCGTTTATTTCTAGGTGTGTGCTGGAGTTAATGGCCATAAACTGATATAATTTACAAGTGACCATGACATTTCTGTATCTGTGATACTGTATCAGTTTGATAGACTTACCATTCGTCCCGGAAAAACCGGGACAGTCCTGGAAATGGCCCTCCATTTACCGGGATTGTCCCGGGAAGGTTTTCCGGGCCGATCGGTAAGTCCGCTGCCGCGGCCTCCATGTTGAAAATGGAGAAACTTAGCCAGGCGCCGCCATTTTGACTCCCAAAATCTCACGAGATCTGAGGTTTGGGCGCCAAAATCTTGTGAGGGCATGACGCCCTCATGGGATTTGGGCGCCAACATCTTAGATCTCGCGAGTTAAGATGCTGGCGCTGGGTAAGTTCTTCAAAGTTCAAATGGCGGCGGCGAGCAGCGAGTGGGTGAGTAGTCCACGTTCACCCGCTCTCTCACCGGCACGGAGCCAGCAGTGAGCGGGCAAACGACAGCCTGCCCATGACACGTGACCCTCCGGGAGGCTCATGCAGCACGGGCAGGCTGTCGTTCACCCGCTCTCTCACCAGCACGGAGCTAGCGAGGGAGCGGGCGAACCAGAGGCACCGATCCGGCCGAGTGGCCGGCCGAGTGCGGGGCCACGCTCTCGGCCAGACACTCAGCCCACGCTAGCCCGTGCGAGAGCGGGCTGAGCAGCCGGCCGAGCTCGGCGCCACAGGCACCGATCCGGCCAAGCGCGGCCCCGCGATCTCGGCCGGCCGCTCGGCCTGCTCTCGCCCGGGCGAGAGAGGGCTGAGCGGCCGGCCAAGCTCGGCGCCGGAGGCACCGATCCGGCCGAGCCCGGCCCTGCGCTCTTGGCCGGACGCGCAGGTCGAGCGGCCGGGCAAGAGCGTGGGGCCGCGCTCACCCGGATCGGTGCCTCCGGCACTGCGTTCAGCCGGTCGCTCGCCTGGAGCCCGTCGCCCGCTCGAAGAGGAGCAGCACGAAGAAGAGGAGCAGCAGCACGAAGAAGAGGAGCAGCAGCACGATGGCAAGGTAAGTCAATTATGAACCTGTTCTGTGGCATTTGGCAAATTCCAGGGCATATCCCACTGTTACTATCTCCTAAACCCATGCATCTCTCATCTACAGCACAAGTCTCAGAAAAGTAGGAGATTGCCCATGATCAAGCTGGAAACGTTTACCTTCTTGGTGTCAATAGGTTCTTTCACTGGTTGTTGCTCCCCTTCCTCAGTGGCTGGAAGTGAGAGTTTCTCCTCCTCTGGAGTTCAGGTGAGAAGACTTAGACCTGGACTACTTGGTCCTGAACTTACCATATTCTCTGGGCTTGTTAAGAGTGCTCAAAGGTTCAAAGGGCTGCTGAGCTTTTGCTTTTTTCCTCCCTTGCTCAGAAAGAATCTTCTTCTTGTCCTTTGTTTCTACTAGAACCTGGTCTAGTAACAGCTTTGTGGCCAAGAAAAAAGGAATTCCCTACCTGTGAATCTCCTGTTCTGGGAGAGGAAGGGGGGACATTTGGTACTGAATGGGTTAACCCCTCCAAGTCCAGAGGCAGGGCCGGTAGAATCTTGTTGACTCCTCCCCTTCGGGTGCTGCTCCCTCCTAGTCCGGTTCTGTAGAAAGGAAAGCTAGGAACACGTTCCCACGACACCCGACGTCGTCTTGGCACGGAGATGCACCAGCCTTCACAAAAACACTGGAGAGGAAATCAACTAAAACAAACGGACCAGAGCGTGAAAGAGGAAAAACAATGTAAAGCAGGTAATTAACTCCCGCCGGATAAGCTAACTAGCACCGAACCATAACAATGAAAAACCAAAACAGGATAAAGGGATCCCAATAATGGAGACTAATAGGATAAAAAACTGGGTGGGGCCGAATGTCCCCCCCTTCCTCTCCCAGAACAGGAGATTCACAGTTAGGGAATTCCTTTTTTCTCTGGACGAGGAAGGGGGGGCCATTCGGTACTGAATGGGATATGCCAGAGCCGTAGCATCCCAGGGTGGGTCTATTTGTCTCAGTTATTCAGGATGGTGTAGTGGTTTGGGAGTCGGACTTAGACCTGGAAGATCCAGGTTCAAATCCCCGCTCAGTCACGAAGCTTCCTGGGTGACCTTGGGCCAGTCAATATCTCTCAAATCACTATCTACCAAGGAAATATGTACACCACTCTGAGCTCCTTGGAGGAAGGGTGGTATAAAAATGTGAAAAATAAATAAATAAAAATAAAATAAACTTCCTGCAGTACCCGTCTACCAAAACGGGCATCTGCAGCGGCCAACTTATCCATTTTGTAATGTGACAAGAAGGTATTAGGGGACGCCCAGGTGGCCAACTTGCAAATATCCACCAAGGATGAGGTCCCATCAAAAACCGCCGAGGTGGCCGCCCCCCTGATGGAGTGAGGTAGGATGCCCTCAGGTGGGTCCAGGCCTTGGACCCTATAAGACATCTGAATTGCCAGGCGGAGCCACCTAGCGATTAAGGTCGAGGAGGCCTTTTTACCAACGGAGTTACCGTGAAAAACTACAAACAGGGCCTCCGTCTTCCTGAAAGACTCTGAACGCTGCATATAGAAACGCAAAGCCCTGTGCACGTCCAGGGAGTGCCATTCGCGTTCACGGGGATGTGAAGGATTTGGACAAAAGGTAGGTAGAACAATATCCTGAGAACGATGAAAAAGGGAATTAACTTTGGGGGTGAATGAGGGATCCAGTCGGAGGACGACCTTGTCCTTATGAAAGATCAGTAATTTCTCATTGACAGAGAGTGCCCCCAACTCAGACACCCGCCTGGCTGATGTCAAAGCTACCAAGAAAACAGTTTTAACAGTAAGATCCTGTAAGGATGCTTTGGCCAACGGTTCAAAAGGTCCCCGCATAAGAGCCTGAAGAACCAAATTGAGGCCCCAAGTGGGAAGCCTATGTACCACCGGAGGGTTCAACGATGCCACCCCTTTCAGAAAACGTTATACGTGTGGATGATCCAAAACACAACCCCTACCAGAGGCACCCAGGATGCTTTTAAGCGCTGCCACCTGGCGCCGGAGCGTATTGGTGCGAAGGCCAAGGGTCAGACCATCCTGCAAAAATTCTAAAACCTGATGTAACTTTGGTCGCAGGGGTCTAAATCCCCGCTGCAAACACCACCCCGAGAAGCGTCTCCAAGTCGAGCCATACACCCTCTTGGTGAACAGGCGCCGAGAAGCCAATAGTGTGTCAAGGACTTGATCTGAATAGCCACACTTAGTCAGCTCCTGCCTTTCAACAGCCAAGCCGTTAGATGGAAGGCCCGAGGCTGTGGATGAAAGACCGGACCCTGACGGAGGAGGTCGTCCCTGGGAGGCAGGGTCCAGGGCTTGCCCATTGACAGTAGAACCAGCTCCGAGAACCACGCCCTCCTGGGCCACTGGGGAGCAACGAGAATCACGGACGCCCGCAGATCCCTGATTCTCCATAACACTCGGGGCAGGAGAGCGATGGGGGGGGGGAAGAATGCATACAGGAGACCCTGGGGCCAGGCAGTCCGCAGAGCGTCTACTCCCTCTTCCCCCTGACCGCGATGTCTCGCATAGAATCTCGAGAGCTGAGCATTGGTCCGTGAGGCAAATAGATCCAGAAGGGGCATCCCGAACCTTTCCGTGATTTGGTCGAAGACTACCGGATTTAACTGCCACTCCGTCTCTCCTAAACTTTCTCTGCTTAGCCAGTCCACCATGACGTTTGCGGCTCCCGCCAGGTGCTCTGCCTTGAGCGAGAGAAGGTTCTGCTCCACCCACATCAGGAGTGCTTCTGCTTCCCTGGCCAGGCTTTCTGATCTGGTGCCCCCTTGACGGTTGATATACGCTTTGGCGGTCATGTTGTCCATCTTGACCAGCACAGACTTGAACTGAATCTGGGTATGAAAATGGAGCAGGGCTAGCTTGATCGCCCGCAACTCCAGGAAATTGATGCTGAGCTTCGTTTCCGAGACCGACCATCGCCCCTGGGTGAACAGGCAGTCCAGATGAGCACCCCAGTCCAGGAGACTGGCGTCCGTGGTGAGAATCAGTGGGCTCGGGATCTCCAAGCTGGTCTCTGCTGACAGACGGCCCGGGCTCAGCCACCAATCCAGACTGCAAAGGAAGTCCGACGAGAATGCGACGGTCCTGTGTTGTTTCCGCTCTATCTGATGCGAGTAAGTTCGAAGAAGTCTCTGGATGGGTCGAGTGTGAAACCTGGCCCAACTGACAATGTCCTGACAGGAGACCATGACCCCTTGTAGTTTGGCTAACAGAAGAAGATCCATTGATGTCAACGACCTGGCTTCTA
The DNA here is from genome assembly GCA_026170595.1 of Plestiodon gilberti rubricaudatus. Classification (NCBI taxonomy): domain Eukaryota; kingdom Metazoa; phylum Chordata; class Lepidosauria; order Squamata; family Scincidae; genus Plestiodon; species Plestiodon gilberti. Next base: position 256,068,650 of record JANXHW010000001.1, on the reverse strand, counting down.
GCAGAATAGCTGTCAACTTGATTTGTCGTTCTGGAGATAGCGAAACAGTCAGATTTCTGGTATTGAATACCAGTCCCAGATGTTCCATGACCTGGGCCGGAATCAAAAAACTCTTGTCCATGTTGACAATGAATCCATGTTGTTGCAGACAAAGGATTGTCGTCTGAACGTCCTGCTTCACCGCCACCTCGGACTCGGACCAGATCAGGATGTCGGCGAGGTAAGGGATGACTGACAGCCCCCGTAGTCTCAAGGGGAGAGGGGAGAGAAGGCACTCCTGAGCCACAGGAGAAGTAAAACAACTATCCCTGACCAAGGGAATAGTACTTGGTAGAATTTGCCACCAGCCAGGGTACCTCTTATCCCTTCCAGTCCCAGGCTACTGGGAAGGGGTGCAGAGTGAACCGTTGGTCCCACTGGACTGTCTGACCAAGCCAGCCAGGGGATGCAACGTGCAGACACAGGTAGTACATAACCAAGCCTCTAAGGCTTCAGAACTTAGACTCCATGGTTTCAAAAGAACACTCCCAGGTTAAAAAGAGAGATGTTTATTTAAGTTTAGGCTACGCAAAACCAGCATAGTAATACAGGTAAAAGAATAAGAGCAACTAAGTTGCAACTCTAAAGGCATAACAGTCAAATACTAAAACACAGCACAAAAATAATAAAGGAATAACTCCTCAGCTAATACTTGTCCCTACACACTCACCAAGTTGAGGGAAAGGATAGTCAGCCATCCCAGGCAGGATGATGTAGGGCTGGCTCGCCCAAGGCAAGGGCTAAAGTCAGGCCATAGGAGTAGCATAGACAGGGAGAAGTGTCTCCAACAAGGGTCAGTTAGAGAATGAAAAGAAGAACCCAAAATGGATGCCACAGAGTAGCTTAAGTAGACTTTTAGGGGTAAGATGAGTGACAGGGGGGAGCAGACCAATCAGAAAGTAACACGTAAGCGAAAGTTCTAGAAGAGCTCACTCCTCGCTCCCCCTCCCAGATCCACGAAGCGCCTGATTCCCATGCACAGGTGTGGGAAGTTAATTGGGAGAAATTGCTGTATCACTGTTCACATGAAGATAAGGAATAAACAAGCAGCTGAAAGAAAGGCTCCCAAGGCCTCTGGCCATATGCCAATCACCAGGGCTCTGTAGCAGGCAGGCAGACAGAAAAACCAAGACAGGAAATCCAAAATGGAGACAGACCAAAGATTTTAGACAGCTTTTCACTACAATGCCGCTATAGATCGCCATGTTTCCATCTTGAACCTCTTGCAAGCCATGAAGAGGTTCAGCCACTTCAGATCCAGAATGGGTCTGTGCTCTCCATTCTTCTTCTCCACCAGAAACAGGACGGAGTAGACCCCCTTTTCCCTTTGAGCGATGGAGACCGGTTCTATGGCCCGAATGGCAGAGAGGTGAGCGATCGAGGCGAGCAAATGTTGGTGTTTGATCCTGTCCCTGGACGGGGGCACCTTCCAGAACCGAGTTTTCGGGATTTGGAGCAGTTCCAGAGAGTAACCCCTGGATACCGTGTCCAAGATCCACTTGTCCGAGATTGTCGCACGCCACTGTTCCGCGAATGCGAGAAGACGCCCTCCAATAGGCGCGGATCCGTCTTTTAATCTGGTGTCACGCATTTCGTTGGTTGCGAAAAGGCTTGCGTGGGGGCTTCTCCTGATTATTTCCAGGTCTGCCCTTGGGGAAGAATCTCGTCTTGTTCCACTTATTAGGGCCCCTGTTGGACTCTCTGGGGCGTGTGGGAGCTCAAAAGGGCCGGAAGGGCAAGTTCTTAGGCTTAGGAGCCTCCTTACTGGTAGACGGGAGTACCTTCCGTTTATCTTTATTCTCAACCAGTAAAGGACCTGATGGGGGTTTTCCATTCCAGGTCCAAGGCGGCCTGAAAAGGAGGAAAAGGAATGGTTGCTGGCAAAGCGGGTCCCTGAGGGAAAATACCCTTAGGTGTCACCAGGTTGCCTTGAGAGACAACCTCACTCTGGGCAGGAGAGAGATTGAGAGCCGTCGCCACCTTGGAAACCATACGTTGGAACAAATCGGGAGGGAAAAGCCTGCCAGGGTTGCTGTCTTTCTCCCCCCCTTTACCATCATCGGAGAGCTCGCCATCCTCCCTGTCAGACTCTGCGTCGGAGGACGGAGTAGAGCTAAGATAAGAAACCTCAGTCAGAGTGCGCTTAGACTTTGATCCAGACACCGCATGAGCGCAAGAAGGACATCTAGATTTGCGTCTTTTAGAGGGGGGTGGAGTCACGAATAGTGCCCCTATGACCGGAGTGAGGAGAAGAGTCCCGCGACCGAGACCTACTCTCCCTACGGCGCTTCTGATGGGCCTTATGCCCTGAAGCCTTAACCGCGTCCTCCACAGCCGCCTTTATCATACTTTGGAGGTTGGCTTGGAGAGCCAGATCAATTCTAGGAGCGCTGATCGCAGCGCTGTCGTCACCGCCGCCCTCCTTAGGTTCCCCCATTGCCAGCTTACCCCACACGGAGCGATCACAGCGCAAGGGAGAGACGTCCGCAGGCCCGCGGCACACCAGAGATCGCGACGCGCCGGGCTGGAGCCTGTGCGAGTGGTCGAGAAGCCGAAGCTCGGCCCCAGGGGGTCTGTTGTAGCTCAGTGAAGTTCTCAGGCGACGGAGCCTCCTGCAGTCGTCCTCCGAACCGGCTCCGAATAAAACAAGGCGCCGCCCAGAGGGTTCGCGCTCGTCCGCTGGCCGCTCAAACCTCCCTCCTGAGGTAAATAGAAAAGGCGGGAACCTTCGTGCGCCGTGAGGCATCGATAGGCCCGCACAGAAAATCCAGTCCCTCAGCGACTTGCCGCCTTGCTAGTGAAACAGGGTCGGGTCGGGTCGGGAGGGGAAAGAGGGAGAAGGAGGAATAAAAGTGAGGAAGAAAATAGAGCTCTGGTCCAAGAAACGAAAATCTTCTATGAAGCACACCACACTACCGACCTTTCTCTGTACGAGGCAGGACCGGACTGGGAGGGAGCAGCACTCGAAGGGGAGGAGTCAACAAGATTCTACCGGCCCTGCCTCTGGACTTGGAGGGGTTAACCCATTCAGTACCGAATGTCCCCCCTTCCTCGTCCAGAGAACAGAATGTCCACCAGGTGATCTTGAGAGCCTGTCAAATTTCCATTGCCACAGCCAAATGTTATGCCTTGCCACCACACTAACAGCCCAATCCTGTCCAGGGCCATTGCAGCATGCAAAAGCATGCTGCGCCTGATCCTGAACAGGATCGGGCCAGCACCGGAGCAGCGTGAGGCCGCCTTGGGGGAAAAAGATGTTTGTCCCCTGGGTAATGCCCCAGCTGCCCCATGGGTCTGCTTGGATGCATGCGGGCAAAACGGCCAGCGCAAATCCGAGGAGCCCGTGTAACACCAGCCAGGTCCAGGATGGGGGATAGGATCTGGCAGAGCACGCTTTCAAGGATCCCTCCCCCCTCCTGGGTCCAGCAAGCCAATCACCCCCTCCAGTTCCGCCTTGTTCCACCCTCCCCACACCCCCAGGCACAGGACTTACCTGCGTCTGCCAGAGGCATCTTCTCTCCAGCAAAGAGTAAGCAGCGCTGAACATAAGAACATAAGAAGAGTCCTGCTGGATCAGGCCAAAGGTCCATCTAGTCCAGCTTCCTGTATCCCACAGTGGCCCACCAGATGCCTCCCGGAGCATCTACACAATACACAAGACTACACAATACCTATATCCTGTTGCCACACCCTTGCATCTGGCATTCAAAGAGAGGCTACCTCTAAAACCCAGAAGTTGCATACAGTCATCATGACTTGTAGCCTGTGATAGACTTTCCCCCCCATACATCTGTCCAATCCCCTTTTAAAAACATCTAGGCCAGGTGCCATCACAACATCCTGTGGAAAGGAGTTCCACAAATTATGTGATGGGAGCTGCTCTCACAGGCAGGTTCGGGCAGCTTCATGTCACCTTGCCACTGAGACGGAGGAAGGCAAGAGATGAAGCTCTCAGTACCAACAATGCTGCCTCCTCCAGCATCTCCACACTGGCGTCGCTGGAGGTGGGGCGGAAAGCTAAGTTCTGCAGCTTTCCACCCCACCGTTACTCTCCTGCACGAGGCTCCCCGCCCCCTCGTCGTAGGAGCTCATCAGTGGAAAGCAACGTGCAGGGACTCTCCTGCGCATTGCTTTCTCTCCGTTGACGGGCTCCTATGATGAGGGGGCAGGGCACCTCGTGCAGGAGAGTAACGGTGGGGCGGAAAGCTGCAGAACTTAGCTTTCCGCCCCACCTCCAGCGACGCCAGTGCATCTCCATCTGACTATCATACTTGGTTCTGAGTTCTTCCTCCATACCTTGGGGGAGAGTGCTAGAGCTCCATCCTTCCCCATGCCTTTACTGACTACTGCTTCCGAGCTGTCATGCCACCAACAACTTATTCAAGCAATACCACAGTAGTTTTGTGGCCCAGCTGTGGCCCATGGACCCAGTGGGAGGAGTCCACAGTCCCTGATATCTTTGACAGGAATCTCATTAAACTCTGGTTACTAACCTAAATGGGCAACTCATAACTTTTAAAAGTCTTTCTTTCCTTTGTTTCTGTTGCCTATAATGAAACATTAATGTTTACAATTTCATATCTCTAATATAACCAGTATAACCAGGATATATATTATATCCTTTACTTTGCATGTTTAGACTTCTGGTAAGGCATTTGTGTTGTGTGTTAATTTAAAGAGACTTTAGCGAAATGCAAATTTCAATCCCAGATAAGCTATTTGACATTTTTATGTGATGTTTGCCACAAAGATCGTCCAGTTCTGAAATTTTGACTCCCTTTCACAATAAACTGTTAATTACATTGAGATGAAATATTCTGATGTGTTTTCATAAATTAATGATCTTTATGCTGAGATATTCCTTCAAATCCCAAATACTTATATTCCATTCTGACCGGTTTGCCTATCTACCAGTGATGATGGTTTTAAAGAGTTATGTACATAATAAAAACAATTATTGAACAAATTAGAGCTGTCAATTAAAGACATCTTAGTAAGTTAATAATTTCAATCAATTATATCTCCATGAATTTGCCTCAGTAAAAAAACAATTCTATAGCAAAAAAACATACTTTGTTTACACACCTGCTATTTTTGTAAGCAGTTATATTAAAAATAGTTAACACTAAAAATTGCCTGATTAAATCGCAATCAAAATTAATCTGTCAATCAACTACATATTGCAGTCCTCATTCAAATACAATTTGTTTTTATTTAAAATCTGTATTAGATCTTATATTTATTAATAAAAACATGGCTCTCCTTCATAATCAGCTATCCTTGTATTTCTTTTGTATTCCTCTGCCTTATATGTTTAAATATTATATGGAAAAAACTTGGAGGAAAGGTAATGTTTCATTTTCTTTTGAAGGCGAAAATTCATCTAAAAATAAATTTAGCCAGAAACAACATCTTAGATTCTGAAGACATCTGAACAGCTGGATAACTGCTGTCGCTGAACCACATAATTCAATTCTGAAAGAGCTCCTTGAGAGAAGGGCAGCCCAATCCTACCTAACTGTCAGCCCAGCTATCCAGCGAGGCCGGTGCAGCCAATGCTACATCCTGAGCAGAAAACGAGAGCAGGGAGGTCACCTCAGAGAAAGGGAACTTTCGTTCTCTTATCCTTGGTAAGGCGCCAGGTCCCGCTACAGGTCTCCTCGGATATGTGCTCGCTTTTTTGGCGGCGCAAATCCAGGAACCCCGTGTAGGGAAAACCAGTCAGGGAAGGGAGATAGGATTCAGCGTGCACCAGCATCACCAATCCCAGCCCCTCCCAGGTCCTAATCACCCTGCCTCCGCCCATCCCCTGCCCTGCTATAACCCCTCCCGGCCTCCCCCACACTTGCACCGAGTGGAGCAAAACTCACTGTCCTGGGCCATGTGCCGCATGAATCTGCTGCACAGGGACTGGTGTAGGCCTCTGCCCTGGCTTGGGGCCAGCACAACTGCACACACATATATCTTTCCCTGACGTTTCGTTGGTCATATTTACAACATTATCAAAGGTTGCCAACAGTGGAACAAATAGCTGTCTGCAAAGTGGAAACAGCAACACTTTGAACTCTTGAGTAGCCGCATGCAGCCGCTGATCAAGCAGAACGCTGTCAACAAGGTGCGAACAAGCTGTTATCTCCCGTCGTTTTCTTAAAGATAAAGCCCTCTGTTCAGGATTTCGAGTCTCATAGTATCCAAGTGTCCGAGCGTTCTTTATAATTGGAAGTCAACTTGTGTTTACTTTCAGGGATTCTTCCCATTTATTAACAGAGTTGGGATGTTTCAAGATTTCAATAGCTTCCCGATTTAAGCGTGGAAAGTACTGTTTACATTTTTCTAGAACTTGTGTTGATTCAAAACGGATCTGATGGCCCGATTCCACAGCGTGTTCCACGATTGCTGATTTTTCTTTCTGTTCTAAACGTAGATAGCGCTGATGTTCCTTTACACACGTGGAAACGCTCCTCATTATTGTCCTGATAATAACATTTTCCACAACTACATGGAATTCTGTAGACTCCTGGGTTCAACCAGCACTCTGTTTGATTAGTGGCTGCATGCAGCTACTTAAGAGTTTGAAAGTGTTGCTGTTTCCACTTTGCAGACAGCTGTTTGTTCTGCTGTCGCCAACCTTTGATAATGTTGGAAATATGACCAACGAAATGTCAGAGAAAGATGTGTGTGTGTCTTTTAATGACTGGTCATTTCACCCAGAGAATTTTGTTTTTAATTCAATTAACTATGTTTATAATTTGAAAAGGCATACTCATTTAGCTCTCAAACCATATCGTGCCTCCCACCTCCAGGTGTCTGGCCTTGAAATGGTGCCCAGAACATTCCAAGATATGATAAACAGGGGTAAACACTTCCAGATGCCCAGTCCTTGTCTGGGAACACTAGAGAAGATCCATCCAAGTAAATTATAAGGATATGATAAACAGTGTTCTTCAGAAGCTTCTACCAAGCAGTGGAAATATACCAGAGCAAGCTGCTACAGTAGGTTTTTGCCTTTAAACCACCACCCCATTCAACTATTGTCCCAATAAATCAGTGAAACAGAGCAGGAAGGGTTGTGCTGAGCACTATCCACTAGGCACTACCCTCCTTGGTTAGACTTTGTCATCCCTAACATGACCGTTTATATTTCTTGCAACATTTAGTACTTCCACCAAATCAGTTGTTTCTGAAGCATGATCAACGAACTTATAGCACAGCGGTATGCAAATATAACGGTGTCATGGATAAACACAGAAGGTGCAATCCAGAACAAGTGAGACACTTCGAAAGCCCACTGAAATCAATTGACCTTAACTGTACAGTTCAGTGTTATATTTCATCAAGATTTTTGCTGTGCTACACCCTTCGCCGCATACATATATACTGGACTGTAAACATGCACATGGGAAGACTGTACTGCATAGAATAAACTAAAGATATATTAAATCAAGCCCATGACAACACATTCAAAAGATATACACCTGTTCTCAGCATACATGTATATTGTCTCAACATTTGGCAGCTGCTACTCAATTATCTCCTTCAAATTTTGTAGCACACCCGTAACCATAGAAACAGACTGCAGCAGTAGAAAGGGCCAGACTAAGAATAAGACACAAGGTCTTAAAATTCTTAGGGAGTTTGACAACATAGTATTTTTCATAAAACACAAGCTCCTGAAGTAATGAAAAACCCCATCTTCCCCAAAAATAATATTTCTACCGCTGATAGTTGTAGGAAAACATGAAAAAAAATTACTATGTCAGGATTCAAAGCTGCTCTACAAGGTTTGCTGACCCCTACATTAATGCAGCAGAAATGTTTGCAGGTGGAAAGGAAATCCCTGTAACTGGGCAAAGAGGTATTTTTTAAAGTGGTGTTCCCCTTACATTTAGCAGCGAGACAGCAAGTCCCTATTCACCCTAGCATAGAGTCTTTTCCAGTAGCTGTTTGCTAGTGTTTCTTCTGCACCAATTTTGTGAGCCCTTTTGGGACAGATAACCATTTATTTAGCCATGTAAAACCCTTTATGAACTTTTTGTTGAAAAACAGTATATAAAATATTCTTCATTCTTTGTATACTCAGTTCTTTAATTGAACTTCACTTCACCTTTAATTGACTTTCGCTGAGCCATTCCCAGTTGTGGAGACAAAGAGAAGGTGAGGGAACCCAACCAGCTGAACAGGAGAAGAATAAGCAGATATACAAGATTCTGGGATAAGTATAATATTGGAAGCTATGCAAGACACACCGTGGAACAAGAGAAGACAAACATGGTCCTATAAAGGTAAATGGGAGTTTTTGGAAGTACCCTAGCACAATCCTAATGAGCACTCCTAGGGACAATAAGACATTACCCAACCAACAATTTTTGAGTTATAGCCATACTATTTACTTTCAGCATGCATTAAAATAAAAGTCAGACAAAAGAGATGTTAACCATCTTGTGACTGAGAGGAAATGGTAGATGTGAAGACAAAGAAACTAGAACCTCAAACAAAGATCCAAGAAAGGCCTTAGCTATGAAACCAACCAGAAGGTAGGTGAACCTGTATTTACAGCCCAATCCTGCCTAACTTTATGCCCAGTGGTGCAGCAAGGCCAGTGCAACCAACGCTGCATCCAGGGCGGAAAAAGGCAGGCAGGAGGTCAACTCGGGAGAAGGAAACATTTGTTCCCTTACCCTGGGTAAAGGCCCAGTCACCCGAACGGGTCTCCTCGGATCTGCGCCCACTTTTCTGGCAGCACAAATCTGGGAGCCCTATGTAGGGCAAACCTGCCTGGGAAGGGGGACAGAATTCGGCATGCGCCATTGCCGTTGATCCTGCCCCCTCCCCAGTCCGGTCTACCCCCATCGCCGCTCTCCCCCCTCCATGAAATGCCTCCTCCCCACCCTTCCCTCACCCCAGAATGCTTCCACATCGAGCGGCATGGCGTTTACCTGCCCTCAGCGCCTGCTGCAGGGATCCAACGCTCTGGGGCTGATGCAAGTCTCTGCAACTGCCCGAAGCTGGCGCAAATGCCTTACGGCAGCTTTTGCAATAGCTTGGGGCACGCGTGGGATTTCACCCTTAGTGAAAAGGATTTCACCCTTAGTCTTGAATGGTACGCAGGATTTGATACCTCATGTAATAGATACTGAGTGTATTGGGAACAGTGACCATAGTGCTTTCAAATTCTGCATTTATCTCAGTGGAAAGTTACTCAAGAAATCCAGCAGAATTGTCATTTCAAAAGTGAGAGGATTACTTGAAAGAAAGTTGAAAAGAAGAGTCAAAAGGATCAAATCTGTTTAGGGTGCTTGGGATTTATTTAAAACCATGGTAACAAAAGGTAAGCTAGATCAGTAGCCAGGAGATAGATCTTGTAGATAACTCAATGAAAAGATGAATTCTGTCATAGCAGCAATAAAAAGGCAATGGATGCTGGGAGGTATTAGGAAAGGGACTGGAAATAAACTGCCAACATCATAATGCCTTTATAAAAATCTATGGTTCATCTGCATTTGGAATATATAATTCTGGCTGCCCCATCTTAAAAAGGATATCAGAGCACTGGAAGAGGTACAGCAAAGAGTGGCTAAAATGATTAGGGTACTGAAGCATCTTCTCTATGAGGAAAGGCTAAAACATTCAATGGTTTTTAGTTTAAAAAAGAAAGAAAACAGCCAATCAACGCAGAAAATGATAGAGGCTTATAACATTTTGACTGATATGGAGATAAGAGACAGAAAGAGGTTTTACCCTCTCTCATTCAACACTAGAATTTGCGGTCACCTAATGAAGCTGATTGGCAATATATTCAGGACAGACAAAAGAAAGTACATTTTCATGCAATGCATAATGGCATAAATGTAATTAATTAACCAGCAGAATCTGCTGATAAAAGATATAATGATGACTACTGTCATGTATGGATCCATGTTTAATATCAGCCTGTCATTTTACAACATGAACTTGACCTAGTTGTGTCATGGTAAATCTGTTGAAAGATTGTCATATGCACATCTAAGATGTCTATTCAAAAGGCTACTGGGTAGGATTGTAAACTGATATTTTATTGCACAGGAGATCATTTAGAAACCCCTTTGAAAATCTTAGGTGGGGAGATAAGCAGGAATTTGCGATTGAGATGTGACTGCTGAAGTATATATGAAGGAAAGAAAATGGGAACAAACAGAAAAGAAAAATTAAGACTAGAAATTTAGAAGGAAAAATGCTTAGATCAAGGGTGGGGAACCTATTTGCGGTGGAAGGCCATTTTCCCATGGGGAAAATTTGTTGTGGGCCGGCCATTAGGCCGGGCGCAATTTTGGCACCTTCTGAGGTGAGATTGGAGGTGTCACTGGGGTTGGTGACACCCGGTGCAAGATCTCATGGTGTCACCCCCATGGACCTCCTCCCCTACCAGATCATACAGAATCCTTAGTAATGTTTTTTTGTACTAATGTTACTCGCAAATCGTAATTCCCATATATCACTGAATGTAATGGCAATAGTAGTGACAAACAAAATTAAAATTATACCTTTAAATTACAATATCATACGCACAGCCTAAATGTATGTACTTATGTATTTATTTAATCCCCTATACACTTACTTGGCAGCAAGTCCCATTTAATTTGAGGGAACTTACTTCTGAGTAGGCATATATAGGATTGTGCTGCTAGTTTGCTTCAGTGATCTGACATACATAAGAGTCTAATCACTATTTAATTAAACACTAGCTAATGGCATGAATGAAGGCATCAGCTAAAAATAAAATTGTAGAGAAAAGCTTTTGTATATTTTTCTAGGTTGATTCAAACACTTCTGACTTTTCAGAAGTGCAGCTAAAATAATCAACTTTCACTGTAAAAAGGGACTTCAACAAATGAATGGAAAGGACAAAAGCAATTTTTCCATTACATTGTTCATTAATTATACAGATTGCTCCAGATGTCATGTTAGCTGTTGAAAGAGGCACTTCCTAAATTCAGTAGTGAAAGCATGATTGTGTATTTCAGTGAGCATAAAAAGAAAAGGCTTCTCTTTTAGTGCTCTGGAAGCTTTAAAAAACACACAAATACATTGAAGTACTGAAAGATAGCAATTCATACTATACCTTAATCTCTTCTATTTCATCTGGTACTATCTTGTATGCAGATATCGTCCCACCCAACCTAAAATTTGGAAAAGAAAATATTCTCAAAATTCAGTAGCACATAGTACAGAACAATATTTATCGTTTCATTGTTATTCACAATGGACATGGAAAATCCAGCGCTATGGTTAACTTTTAGGAACAAACTATGCTTGGCTTAGCTACAGAAATATCAATTATGCATAGCTACAAAGGCGCACACTGGTATCCTGAGGAACAGTGACGTCAGTAGGGGGGGTTGGGGAGTGTGGGCCACATCGGGTGACACCCTCAGCGAGGGGTGACATCACTAGTGACCAAAATTGTGGAAACCTTTATAATACCATAAAGTTATATATCATTGGAAAGATAATTAATACAGAATGTAATGAAACAAAACTGTGTTGGATTATCTGTACTCCTATCTTAAGAAAAACTTAAGATTTTAAACTAAATTAAAAAAAATGCCTATTTGTGCAAACAACCATATAATACCTAAGATGTTCATGGCTGGCAGAAATACATTGATTAAAAAATTTCAGGTTTCAAGACCATGGTCCACAAGAAGAAAAAATATCTAACATGCTCCTACATTTCACCCTTTGTTCAAGTGGCTTTGTCAGGGAAAAGGTGCATTAGGCATCACACATTCTAATCTGCTTGCCAGGATGCAGCAGTGTTTAAATACTAGTAAACCTGCTCAGTTAAGTAAAAGGATGTTAACTGTCTGCTGCAGCTGTGTCTCAACTGCCAGCTAAAGTTCTTAAAGTGAAAGTGTTCGTAACAGAGGGAAGTTTCCATAACAGAAGGAAGGCGGCGAGGTTATGGCTATTCTGCAGAAAAAAAGTCATACCTGCATTATCAAGATCATCTCTACCAAGTGATTGGGGAACCTTCACATGTTGCTGCATGTGAAGGTTCTCCAATTTCAATTTCAGCCTGCATGCATCCCTACCCAGCCCAACATCAAGCTACCATATTTTTCGCTCCATAAGACGCACTTCCCCCCCCAAAAAAATAGTGGGGGAAAGCGTGCGTCTTATGGAGCAAATATTTAAAAAAGTAAAAAAATACTTACCGGGGCTTCGGGGAGGCCTGCGCGACCCTCTGCAGGTCTCCCCGATCTTCGTTTTGGCGCTAAATGGCCATTTTCGGCCATTTCCGGTTTTCCGAAAACCGGAAATGGCCGAAAATGGCCATTTAGCGCCGAAATGAAGATCGGGGAGGCCTACAAAGGGTCACGCAGGCCTTCCCGATCTTCATTTAGGCAATAAATGGCCATTTTCAGCCATTTCTGGTTTTCACGAAAAACCAGAAAAAAAATTTGTAGACCAGTGTAAATTTGCTGTTTTTCATTGATTTTATCAAATGCAATATTTGATATCTCAAAACCCTGATGTGATAGACAAAAACTGATGCCAGATTTGGAATCAGCGCCCCAAAATTACCTTAAAACCATTGGAATACCTTATGCCAGAAAAAGTGTGTTGACCAGTGTAATTGTAGCCTGAATGTGGTTTTGAACCCAGCTCTTCATGGTCCTACCTTGATTTTGTAATTTCAATGTATTTCAAATTTAAGCCTGTTGTTTCAAGTAAAATATCCCAGCTCAATATTTTATTTTAAAACAACAACTAAAAGATTCTATAAAAGAAAGAAGACAGAAATTTATTCAAGATCAATGGAATTTGTTATTTCAATCTATCTCTCTTAGAAACACCAAAAAATTCTGGGATATTGTGGCAGGCTCCCTACGTAAAGAAGCTCATGACCCTTCTGCCGTCCCATCCCAGATTTGGGTACAATACTTCTTGTCTACTTTCTATGAAAGGGGCAGAGTCTCTACATCCTTAGGTGATCTTACATCCTATGATCTCCCGGAATGGCCACCGGTCTCGATTGAGGAGATAAGGGAACTTATCGACCAATTGAAACCAGGGAAGGCGCCCGGTCCCGATGCTATACCCCCTGATCTATTGAAAGCGGACCCGGTGTGGTGGGCCTCATTGCTTGCACACCTCTTTACCCTGGTAGATAGAACTGGCGTGATGCCTAAGATGTGGACCAGGGCTATAGTTATTCCAATTTATAAAAAGGGAAACCATAGATCTCCAAACAACTATAGGCCTATAAGCCTTTTGTCAGTTATTGGTAAGATGTATGCAAGGCATCTGTTGAATAAACTGACTGCCTGGATTAGAGAGAATGGAATCTTGGGGCTGGAACAAGCTGGGTTCAGGCAGGGTAAATCCACTTTAGATCACTGCCTGATATTGTCTCATCTCATTAACAAACAGCTAGTGAGGGCCAATTCTAAACTTTTTGTGGCTTTTCTTGATCTTAAGGGAGCTTTTGATTCTGTTGACAGATCCCTTTTGTGGGATAAACTTTTACATCTTGGGCTTGAAAAAAGACTCCTTTATCTTATTAGAAATTTATATTCTGATACCAGCTGTCAAGTTAAAGTCTCCTTGAGAGAGGAACTATCTGAACAGTTTTCAACTAACAGAGGAGTCAAACAGGGTTGTATCTTGGCCCCCTCTCTGTTTAACCTCTTCATTAATGATCTGGCTTCCTATTTAGAGGAAATAGAGGGTCATAGTCCCAAACTTGGGTTATTACGTATACCTCTTCTTCTTTATGCAGACGATGCAGTCATTTTATCGTGCACACGTCTGGGATTGAAACGTTTAATAAATAGATGTACAGAGTATCTATGTAAGAATAACCTGCAATTGAATTACTGTAAATCTAAAATTGTGGTTTTCGGCAAATCATGGAAGCCATCTAATTGGATCTTTAGTGGCAACAAAATAGAGCAGGTAAAACAGTTTAAATACCTAGGGATCTATTTTCACTATAAACATTCATGGATCCCTCATCGTAAAGCTGCCTTAAGTATTGCTAGGGTTACTGCCCAAGCTATTATACGTTTTCATTACACCAGAGGGAATTCTTATGTGCCAGCAGCTCTTGAGGTCTTCAATGCTAAAATCATTCCTCAGGTCCTATATGGCGTCCCTATATGGATGTGTGCTATGAACCGTTCTTTAGAGAGGATTCAGGCGTCATTTCTCCGGAAAATCTTTGGGTTGCCAGGTTGTGTGGCCTATGCCACTCTCTGTTTAGAAGCTGGTCAATCTCGGGTGGAGACTGTGGCATGGCTGAGATTTTTTAAATTTTGGTTAAGAGTTTTCTACGATCTAGACCAGGATAGTTTACTTACCCGACTTCTCTTGGACTCTGAGCCCCCTTTTGGGGCCACTTATTTTGAAAATAAAATACAATCTATAGGCCTTGCTTTAGATATAGTAGGTTCACTGACCCACGAACAAGCATTTAGAACAATTAGGGGCAGGCTCCTGGATATTGAACAGCAAGAACTTCAGCATGCTGCCAACACGACATGCTCACCACTTCATTATCAGATCCCTATTAAGTATGGCCAACGGGCAGAGTATTTATACCACCTAAAATGCCCATCTGATTGTAGGGCCTTCTTATTGGCAAGGTGTAATGTCATGCCATCAGAGTTACTTTATGGGAGATTTAGAGGGATTCCCTCTAGGGAGAGATGTTGTTCTTGTGCTGTGGGAGGTGTGGAATCTCTGCACCATATGTTATTTTATTGCCCCCTGTATAGTGATCTACGTGAGAAATATTTATATCCGATCCTGTCCAATAGGTGGAGTTGGGAGGATCAGGAAAAAATCCGGATTATTTTACAGGGTGTAGATGTTGTATTAACAGAAAAAGTTGCAACCTACTTAAAGCTAATTGTAAAGAGGCGCAGTGCGAGTCATATGGGTAGTGTATGCTAGGTTAGGACTCTTCACCCTTACTTGTTATATGTCTATGTTGTATGTTATGTATGTTTTAATTATGCCAATAAAGGTTCTGAAAAAAAAAAAAGTAAAATATCAATTACATTTTTTCAATGTGGATTAAATGCAAATTTAACCCAACATTTGGATTTGGATTAAATCCATAGCATGGGCCACTTTGCTGACCAAGAACTTTACTGGTTTTACAGTGATGATTGGCAGTTCAGAGTTCACTTGAGGAATTGTGTCAAGTCACAGAGAAAGGAAACAACCCTATGTAGGTACTGTATGCAATAGTTCACTTGCAAGTTGGTTCCATGCACTGCGGGGTTGAACCACTGTTAAAGCAAAATGTAACATGCTGTCATCTCTCTAGCTCTCACCAGATGGGCTTTGGCCATCCAAAGCTTGGTTGCTGCCTAAGGCCTGATTCACATATGACTGCGGACGTCCCTGTCCAGCGTACGCACTGATCAGGCGTGATCAGGCGCATGGAGCAGGGGGAGCGTCGCTCTGGTTGTCGTCCCTCCTTCTGTCCCGCCTTCTTAAGAGAGCGCAGCTGTGATTGGTTAAACACAGCCGCGCTCTGATTGGCCGAAGTCTTGTGAACCCTTGTTCTGCTTGCCTTTTCCTCTCGGAAGTTCTTGCCCTTACTTCAACCACAAATTTTATATCATTATCCCAGCATGAACTGGGAACATTTTGAGAGTTTTGCAATGACATTTTGCAATAACGAGGCTTGCTCTCTCCTCGGGGTTTCCCTCTCTGAAGAGCAGTGGACTTGTAACATTCGCGGTGATTGGAGCAACTTGTGATTGGCATGCAACCACTCCCCCCCCCTCTTGCGCGATTGGTGGCTGTTGCGCTTTGAACCCGCCCACAAGCTCCACGAGACACGCTTTGCCAAAGTTGAACCGAGCCATCTCCAGCGATTCTAGCGTTGGTGCCCCGTAATGGTGTCCTTTTACATTATGAATATGCAAATACAGGGCAGAGCGGGTCCGTGAAGCGCACAGCAGGGGAAACGCTGTCATATGTGAATCAGGCTTAAGGCAGCCCAAGAATGCTAGCTTGCCCTTCTCCAACAAATTCTGTGCACAGGTACACTCTCCCCTGGTGGATACGAAAAGCAGAAGTGAGGCCAGACTTCTCCACTTCTGTTACCTTCCTGAGCTGCTCCCAGCATGTTCTGCCCTTTCCATTCATTTGAAACAGGATCCACATGGAGGAAGGCGGCACCACGGGGAGGAGGGCTCCACCTCTCCCTCTTTCAGCCCACTTGGCTGCTTTCTTAAGTAGCTCGGGGGGGGGGGGAGTGAGGAGGCAGCCGCACCAGACTTTTTGCCTACTCCCTTATTCCTCCAGCACCAGTGGAGCAAGAAGGGGGCTGCCACTGCCCTGATCCTCTTTCTGCTTGTTCCCAGCATTGGACCAAAGGTGGAAGCAGATAGAATGGGGTGCTTGTCAGTTTACTCTCTCCCCCCCTCCCCCAGCTACTGCTCAGCACAAACCTTTCAGGCTATTTTGTCAGACTCTCTCATGCATACACACACATTGCGGAACACTCTGATAAAATCTTTTGTTGACTTAAATTTGATTATTGGAAAAACCTTTCAGTGTTCTAACATCCATGCATATTGATTTTAGGAAAGAAATATTTGCAATATTGTGCAATCCACTTATAAGAAGCTAATCAACGCATAAAAGTTAAAGCTTTTGTAAGCAATCTCATGAAGCTTCAAATTGAGTGTTCTTCACTAACTATGGTCCTTTCATAAGGAAGCTCTGCAGCATCAGGCCAAAGGCCCATCTAGTCCAACACTGTTTCCCACAGTGGCCCTACCAGCTGCCTCTGGAAAGCCCACAAACAGGAAGGAAAAAAGGTAAATTCGCTTCCACCACAGCTCCCCTGTAACTGGTACTCAGAGACATACTTCCAAAGAACCCAGAAGTAATGCATAACCATATGACACAAAGCAGTTTCAATGAGTCAAAGAACAAGAGTTAAAACCTGTCCTTTAGAATTAAATTTTGCATTTGCTTTTTAGGTAAAGTGGACTTCTACCAGGTAAGACCTGTCCTCCGCCCAAGACTGCCACTTTTCTCCCTGGGCCGGGTAGACCTGGCCTCCGTCTAATCTCCATTGCAATGAAATCTGGGGCAACCTGGGGAACGGAAGGGGGAAGTCGAGCAACCTGGAAGAGGCTTCCGGAGCATGATTTCAGAATGTTTAAAGCAAGAAGACGCAGCAATTTCACTCTAAAAAAAAGGTAACCCCCCCGCTTTTTCTCCATTTTTTCTTTTTTCCACATTGTTTTTAAAGTGGACCTTGCAGATCCAGGATCCACAGTAAGTCAAGTCCACAGATTCCAGATCCGCAGAAAAGAAGGTTCTACTGTACTGACTTGAGGGAACAAGGCCTTCTTCCAAAATGTTCCTGAGGGTAATCTGAATGAATCATGTCTGTCTCTACCTGCATATTTTTAACAAGGCCTTGAGAAAACAATAGAAAACTAAGAAAAACAATAGCCTATCATGTTCTACACAGAGAGAAGATGGCAGAGATGCTACAGGAAGCATTGTGCTTCTAGACACAGACATGTGTTTGCTTCATAGTCTGCCTCCTACTGACTTGGCAGAAGTATACACCCCATCTTGTGGAGACTGAAACATTAAAGATTTGGTGCATGTGTCAGTTTTCTGTGCTCAATCGACACTAACCATCAGAAATTATGCGTAACAGTTACCAGAACGCCTTGGTGTATGCTGGATTTTGTTGCACAATTTCTATGAATGATCACAATGCCAAGATAGTAATGAACATCACTCATCCTTGCCAACCTTCTTAAACCTTGCTCAGAAATGGATTTAATCTGGTATGAAATCCATTTTTTAAGTACTGTTGTTTTTTGATTAAGGCCACATTGTCTATCGGCATAATTTTATAATACTAGAGTACTTCAAGCAATTATATACAATTTTGTGTTTAGCAATTTGCCATAAACTAAGCCACTGATTCACTTTTAAAACCTTAACAAATGAGTCAGCTGAATTCGGTAAAGTATTCTAAAAATAACTGCATCCGGCATAGCTGTTGTCATTTGCAGAAGTGCTCAGATACCATTCTAATTAACATGAATCTTTTCTCAGACAGATCATGTTAAATGTTAAGTCTTTCACTGCCATCCAATAACAAATTATTAAAACTCAGTCTTTCCCTCCTAAAGCAAACACTACGCACACATTTTCCAGATCTATTGTGCGTACACCATACTACTTATTGAAAACATACTGCCTCGTGGGTATTTAAACCATGAAGCTTTATGATGATTTGTATTTTTGACTGAGGATATAGAAGGGGCATATTTCAATTAAAAAATACATTACCAAATGTTTCAACTTTTCTATCAACTTTGTGTGAATAACAGTAAAACATGCCCCTATGAAAATTTCTCAGTTTCTTAAGTTGTGTCTAGCTTCCATCAATAAAACATAGTCTTGTTGCTGTTGTTCAGTTGTTAAGTCGTGTCCGACCCTTCGTGATCCCATGAACCATATCCCGCCAGGCCTTCCTGTCCTCCACTATCTTCCTGAGTTCGCTCATTGTCATGTTTGTTGCATCAGTGATGCTGTCTAGCCATCTCATCCTTTGCCTTCCCCTTCTCCTTTTGCCTTCAATCTTTGCCAGCATCAGAGTCTTCTCCAGAGAGTCCTCTCTTCGCATTAGGTGGCCAAAATATTTGAGCTTCAGCCTCAGAACCTGTCCTTCCAGGGAACAGTCAGGGTTGATTTCATTTAGTCTAGCTTCCATCAATTAGGAGGGTTTTTTCCTTTCCATAAATGTCCAGGCTAAGGTATACATATATTTCTTGTAATGAAATTTGGCTGATCAAGCAAGGAAGAATTCCCAATGTTCTCTTTATATAGCAGTGTCTTTCTGTCATTTGTAAACTAGGTATCTGAAAGAAGATTTGATATAATCCTCCCTCCAAGGAGGGAGGAGCACCCTCCTTGGAGGCCTTCCAGAGGCATCTAAAGACATTCCTTTTTAAATAAGCCCTCTGAGTTAGCCACCCCAGCCTAACTATTTTAGTGGTCCAGCCCCTTTTACTCCGGTTTTTTACTTTTTTACTCCTGCTTTTATATTCTGTACTGTGGTATTAGATTTTACTAACGTTTTAAGAGTTTTGTATTGTATATATTTGTAAGCCGCTTTGAGTCCCCCCTATGGGGGGGAGAAAGCGGGCTAGAAATCTAAATAATAAATAATATCAATATCAACAACAACAACAACAACAACACAGATCTAACCTGTTAGACAGATATCAAAAGAAATTGCTGCAGGAGGTTAACCTTTTGTCCACTATGTAAAGGAGATCTTATGGTTGTCATGGATAGTTCAATGAAAACATCAACACAGCTTAATATATCAATAAAATATAAATATATGGCAAAGAAAAGAAAACATCAACACAGCATGCAGCAACAGCGAAGAAAGCAAATTCCATGCTGGTAGTCATTAGGAAAGGGATCAAGAATAAGACTACTAATACTGTATTGTCCCTATATAAATCTATGGTGCAGCCACATTTGGAACACTGTCTACAGTTCTGGTCATCCACACCTCAAGATAGATATCATAGAGCTGGAAAAAGTGCAGGAGAGAACAACCAAAACAATCAGAGAGCTGGAACACATTCCTTATGACGTAAGGTTATAGCATCTTATGCAGCCTGAGATGCTCATTTTTACCTGAAGATGTTCATGTACACGAACGAAATGTTGTAATTTTAAACATGTATATTTTAAACTGGGTTTTAATTTTTGTTTTAACCTGTGTTTGCATTTAAAAATATGGCTATTAGGCCCGTAATGCAATTACAATCTGTGTCTAAGGTTATAGCGTTTGGGGTTTTTTACCTTGGAAAATAGGTGACTAAGGAGGGACATGATAGAGACTTACAAAATTATGCATAATATATAAATCCAGACAAGACAGAGGTCCTCCTGATCCGGAAGGCTGCTATGCAGGTATCAGATCCACAACTTACTCTGGATGGGGTAGCACACTCTCTGAAAAAGCAGGTGCACAGCCTGGGAATCCTCCTGGATCCTCAGCTGTACATGGTGGCTCAGGTGGCATCTGTGGCCAGGGGGGGCTTTGCCCAGCTTCGGCTGGTGCGCCAGCTACGGCCGTACCTGGATTGGTTGGATCTGGTGACGGTGGTCCATGCCCTTGTGACATCTCATTTAGACTACTGTAACGCACTCTATGTGGGGCTACCCTTGAAAACGGCTCAGAAGTTGCAGCTGGTGCAGAATGCGGCGGCCCATTTGGTCACTGGGGCTCATCGTGCAGCAAACCTGTTCGTCCCCCAAGATCATCAGGGAGGGCCCTTCTTAAGATACCGCCGCCATATGAGGCCAGAGGGATGGCGGCAAGATGTAGGGCCTTCTCTGTTGTGGCACCACACCTTTGGAATTGGTTGCCAGAGGAATTGAGGACAGCCCCCTCACTTCATGGCTTTCGGCGGGGGTTAAAGAACTATTTGTTTCATCTGGCATTTGAGGAGGAACTACCTAGGAGCTACCTGGGACCCTTATATATATTTTTTTCAATATATATTTATTTTTATTACTAAACTACTAAACAAAACAAAACAATAAAACAAAACAATACAACATACTACAAAAGATTACAGCAAGCGCGAAGCAGTAGATCCTACTTGTATACTATTATATATTTTCTACTTATAATATCTAACTAAGCCTATATCTCTAATATACTATTCATTAAATCCACATTTCATCACTTCTTCTTCTCTCTCTCTCTCAAAGAATCTGTAAGTGGTATCCAAATATTCACAAAAAGATTAACTAACTTTTACTTTATCTAAAAATCTTAATTCCAGCTTCAGATATTTTAATATATAAAGCCACACCATTTTTCTCCAAATGTATTAAAATAAAAACCTTCCAAATTTTTCTGTTTTTTTAAATATTCTATATCCCCTTTTTACATAAAATTCTTGAAAACAAATCACATCTTATTTAAGTCTTTTCAAATAATAAAACATTTTTTCTTTTATTCACAAAAGGGTTAACTAACTTTTCCTTTATCATCTAAAAGTCTTAATTTCCACTTCAAATATTTTAAATTTATTAAGTCAACCCATTTTTTCGTCTTCAATTTTGTTAATTTCCATCATCAGAAATTTTCCATCATTCTTTATATGAGTTTCTTAAAAAACAAGTCATATCTTATTTTTTTTAATAATAAAACATTTTTTCTTTTTGTATAACTAACTCCAGTAATATTCCCCACAAAAAATATAATCCCTTTTTAATTTTGACAGTTGCCCATTACACCTTCCATCCCTTCCCCTCCTCCTCCTTCCTCTTCCTCCTCTTCTTTCTTTCTCTTCTCTTCTTCTTCTTTCTCTTCTTCATCCTTAAATCTTCCCCGAAAGTCCCTTGCTTTTTGAATTGTATCCACTTTGCAATTTTTTCCACAGGATAATTCACGTCTTCTAAAATCCTCCCCCGAAAGACAGACTTTTTCTTCAGCACCTCCACGAAAAATATATAACCAAGTCTTGATTTAACTCTTGGTACTTCCTCTGCTACAATCTCTTCCACTAAATCTTTCTCTTTATCATTATCTTTATCTTTCTGTATTTCCATTCCTTGCGGTTCGTCCTTTTTCTTCACTGCTTGTTTCAATTCTTCTTTCATATTCTGAAATTCCCATTTTTTAAAACAAAACTCCAATTGTGTAGTCATGCTGTAATTTTTTCACCAGGTGCCAATTTCTTTTCTCTTAAAAAAAAAGAGGTAAAAATAAAAAGCTTATGCGGTCGCCGACGTGAAACAGAAAGATTAATTGCCAAAATCCATGAACTCTGACACGGAAGGGCTCATATTCTTTTAGCAAAAATGTCAGGAATTCAATACGTAGAAGGAAACACACACACACACAAATCCCAAACAAATTTCTCTTGCCAGAATAGTCTATTTAAAAAAGCTTCTTCATATCTTTCCTTCTCCTTCTCTTACTGTTTTAATCTTCCATAAGTACAGAAAAAAAAATAGGTAGAACTCTCCACTTTAAAACTTTAACTTCGTCTTTTCCAACTTTCACTTTCGAATGTTCACTTCGCCTTATCGCAACGTATTAACCTGGGACCCTTATATTTTGACCCCCCCCATTGCTGCTTTATACTTCGTCTTTTCCAACTTTCACTTTCGAATGTTCACTTTGCCTTATCGCAACGTATTAACCTGGGACCCTTATATTTTGACCCCCCCCATTGCTGCTTTATACTTGTTTTTACTGTTAATACTTAATTTTAATTGTGGATTTTTAAAAACGGGTTTTAATTGTACCAATGTTCTGTTTAGTATATTGTACACCGCTTTGAATTTTAAAAAGAGGTATATAAATCTTATAAATAAATTAACAGTGCAATCCGCCTTAACTTTTCTGCCTGTTTAACCAGCGGCACAGCGAGAACGAGAGACCCCAGAACGGAAAAGGGATTCAAATCCCCTCCAAAAGAGGAATTCAAAGGGGAATTAAATCCCTTTTCCGTTCTGGGGTCTCCTGTTCTCGCTGTGCCGCTGGTTAAACCGGCACATTTGGTCCCGTTGAGTCCTTAGAGGTACGGCTGAAAAGTAAATAGTTAAAAAAAAATGGCTTGCCCCAATGTTTCTGGAATTTTTGTGTGGAAAGTAGACAGATGGACCTATGTTTTAAAACAATTGTCAGAGTTCTAGGGTCACCCCACTGACCCCCCCCAGAGGAGCAAGATCACTGTTTTTAGGGAAAATGATGCCCCGGAATTGGGGGGCTGCCCCCCCCCTCACTGAAATTAAAAATGAAACTCTGGCATTGTTTTCATGGCCAGGGCCCTGGCTTTTGAATCCAGCT
This sequence comes from Plestiodon gilberti rubricaudatus, assembly GCA_026170595.1. Lineage (NCBI taxonomy): Eukaryota > Metazoa > Chordata > Lepidosauria > Squamata > Scincidae > Plestiodon > Plestiodon gilberti. Next base: position 256,045,741 of record JANXHW010000001.1, on the reverse strand, counting down.
TGTTTGGAGCACCTCAGGTGCAGGGGATCAGCTGTACACAGCTGCACAACAGCGCAACGTTAGGCGTACCTCAAAGGACTCAACGGGACTTCATGGGTAAGCGTTGCTGCAACCACTCACTGGCCTTATTCATATAGAACTCATACCTAAAGCTGCGTATTTCAAGAATTTAAACGGCCATAAAAAAATCCCTTGAAGGTAGGGACTTGAAACTTGAGGTACACTTAGGTGAGACATCCCCCTAAACACCCCTAAAGCCCCGGAGCTGTGTGTTAAACACAACTATGTTTTTGTTTGAAATCTTGTGTTTTCAGGTCCATGCTTTACATAGGAGTAAATGGATGAGTTGAGTTGACCTTAAGTCCCGTTGAGTTCCTAAAGCACCGCCTGTAGACCAGGTGCAAGTTACACCTGGGAAATTTTCTGCAGGTGATTCTTTCTACATGGGGGTCCCTTACAGATGTGGATCAAACTGACATTTGGGAAGTCTGAGAAAGTCATACCGCGGGACCAAATGGGTTTAAGTCAGATTGCACTGTAAATTAAATAAATAGAGTGTATAGAAAAGCGTTTCTCCCTCTCTCAAAATAATACAACCAAGGTAGGTAGGTAGGTAGGTAGGTAGGTAGGTGTGTGTATGTGTGTGTGAGTGAGAGAGAGAGAGAGAGAGAGATTCATTGAAACTGATTGGCAGGAGGATTTAGGATAGACAAAATCAGGTCGTCTATCCTAATATAGGATATACACTTGGACCTCACTGTCCGCGGGGGATCGTTCCGGACCCCCCCCCACACACACACACACATACCTGGCACAGATAGCAAAGATCCGCAGATACCGGGGTCTGCATTCAAAAGCCTTTAAACAGGAAAAAAAGCTCCCAAAGCGTCATTTTACCTTTTAAAAGCCAAACCGCTGCATTTTCAAGCCTCCACAAGGCTTCTTGAAGCTGCATGAGCCACTTCCGGGTCACGCGGAGGCTCTTCCCCCCTCCTAGCCTTGTCCCAGAATGCACCCTGCTAACTAGGCAAAGAGGCACTTTTTAAAGTGGTTCTCTTATATTTAGCATGGGGAGAGAAGGAAGAGGGAACCATTTATTTTGACAAGGTTCTTAACTGTATGGGTTCTTGCAGCCATGTCAATTAAAAATAGAGAAATAAAATCCTTTACCGCTTTTGTTGTTTGTTTAGATTTCTTTATATTGTGCAGGTGTCACATACACAGAAAAGGTTTTCTTACAACAACAACAACACGGGATCCTACTTTCCAAGCCGACGTTTCACCCCATTCACGGAGCTTTCTCAAGGCAATTTGGCAGTAAAAAACTGCTGGATGAAAAAGAATGTTACCGAGTGGTGACAGTTAAACATCAGTCTGTTGCTCAAAGTTAAAGGGACCCACTACTTTTGTCCTCAGAGTTATTCAACACTTATTACTTTGGTTATTCAAAATTGGCATCCATATCCTATTAGCATATGTCATTTCCTGCTGGCGGTTCAGTAACTTTGAAGATTTCGTCTGGGAAATCATTAGAGCCTCCAAATTTAATCTATGTTTTAATCTGGGTTCATGAAACAAGGCGCGTGCATGTTCAAACATTATCCTGTGTCCTGATTCTTTCGCATGCAAAGCTACTGCTAATTTTTCTTCTTGCTTTGCATTGTTGCTCTTTGATGTTCCCGTACCCGGACCCCTATTGGTCTTTTCCTTTGTCCCAGATAAACTTTCCCACATTCGCAGCCAATTTCATATACTCCGGGGTTAGATAACGCTGGTCTGGGGTCCTTGGGATTGTGTAGCAGTTGCTCTATTTTCGTTGTTGGGCTGAAAATAGTTTTCACATCATATCTCTTAAAGATCTTGGCTATCTTATCAGTTGTACCCCTAATGAAGGGTAACGAAAGCCATGGCTGTTCTTTGTTTTCTGTCTGCTTCTCACTGTCACTTTCTCCAGGTGCCACAATGTGATTTTTCCTTGCTAACTGTTTCCTCCAACATTCGTCCACTTGTTTCTTTTTGTATCCGTTTGCCGTCAGTGACCGTGTTAGAACTTGTTTTTCAGCTTCAAGAGATTGGTTGTCACAGACATGTATCGCTCTGTGAACTAAGGAATTAATCAACGAACCCTTCTGTGAGGGATGGAGGTTCCAGGCATGATTTAAGTACCTTCCAGTATGAGTAGGTTTGCGGTATACTGCATGCCCAAACGTTAAGTCTTCATTTCTTTTCACTACCACATCTAGTGAAATTTTGAAATTTTCTAGTGAAATAGTGACCACATCTAGTGAACCATTTATTTTGTTACAGTATGTAACCCACTCAACCTTTTTGTTGAGAAGTGATTCAGTATATAACAATTCTACCCCTAAAATGCAGCCTGACTTGCTGATACATGAATATTTTAAAATATCATTCAAAGCTAAGAAAAACCATATCCATTATACACACACACACATATATACATACACATATACATATTATACACACGCACACGCACACGCACACGCACACGCACACGCACACGCACACGCACACGCACACGCACACGCACACGCACAGTATTTCCTTAGATGGAAAATTAGCATTTCATTGTTTCTAGCATCACTGTTTCACCACGTTAGAGGAAGAGAAAAGGGAGCCCACTCTATCTGAACTGGTCTGAGACTGTACAAAAGGTAGCTGCATGTTTCTAATTTTCAGCATTTCAAATACATCATTTTAAACTTCTTCCAAATATACAGACAGAGTTTTAAGACTGTTCTGCCATACAGAAGGGAAAAACCCCCAACAATTTTAATTGATATGCTACAAGCCTGCATGTTTACAGCATTGAGGGGCAATTTTAATCTGCTCCATCTGATTGGTGACTCAGCATGGCTTCTGCAAGGGTAAGTCTTGCCTCACAAACCTTTTAGAATTCTTTGAAAAAGTCAACAGGCATGTGGATACGGGAGAACCCGTGAATATTATATACCTGGATTTTCAGAAGGTGTTTGACACGGTCCCTCATCAAAGGCTCCTGAAAAAACTCCATAGTCAGGGAATAAGAGGGCAGGTCCTCCTATGGATAAGGAACTGGTTGAAGACCAGGAAACAGAGTGTGTGTCAATGGGCAATTTTCACAATGGCGAGAGGTGAAAAGCGGTGTGCCCCAAGGATTGGTCTTGGGACCGGTGCTTTTCAACTTGTTCATAAATGACCTGGAGTTGGGGATAAGCAGCGAGGTGGCCAAGTTTGCGGATGACACTAAACTTTTCCGGGTGGTGAAGACCAGCAGGGATTGTGAAGAGCTCCAGAAGGATCTCTCCAAACTAGGAGAATGGGCAGCAAAATGGCAGATGCGCTTCAATGTAAGTAAGTGCAAAGTGATGCACATTGGGGCAAGAAATAAAAACTTCACATACACGCTCATGGGTTCTGAGCTGTCTGTGACGGATCAAGAGAGAGATCTTGGGGTACTGGTGGACAGGTCGATGAAAGTGTCGACCCAGTGTGCGACGGCTGTGAAGAAGGCCAATTCCATGCTTGGGATCATTAAAAAAGGGATTGAGAATAAAACGGCCAATATTATTATGCCGTTGTACAAATCGATGGCAAGGCTGCATCTGGAGTATTGTGTCCAGTTCTGGTCACCGCATCTCAAAAAGGATATAGTGGAACTGGAAAAGGTGCAGAAGAGAGCGACCAAAATGATTAGTGGGCTGGAGCACCTCCCTTATGAGGAAAGGCTACAGCGTCTGGGGCTTTTCAGTCTAGAAAAAAGGCGCCTGGGGGGGGGCATGATTTGAGACGTATAAAATTATGCATGGGATGGAGAGAGGGAAGTTCTCCCTCTTGCACAACACCAGAACCAGGGACATGTACTAAAATTGAGTGGAGGGAGAGTTAGAATGGATAAAAGAAAATATTTCTTCACCCAGCGTGTAATCCATCTGTGGAACTCCTTGCCACAGGATGTGGTGTTGGCACCTGGCCTAGATGCCTTTAAAAAGGAGTTTGGATAGATTCATGGAGGAAAAGACCATCATAGGCTACAAGCCATAATCAATCTCCTGGCTTTAGAAGTAGGTTTTCTCTGTGCCAGGTGCAAGGGAGTGGCAGCAGGAAACAGGTTATCTTGTTGTCTGTGTACTCCCTGAAGCATCTGGTGGGGCCACTGTGAGATACAGGAAGCTGGACTAGATGGGCCTTTGGCCTAATCCAGCAGGGCTCTTCTTATGTTCTAAGTCTCTGAAGTGTTGTGTGAGCCAATTTCATGATCAACCTGGACCACATATTAGAGGCCTCCATATATGCACAGTATTTCCTAGTGGCCACTTGAAAGCCATTAAGAGATATTAAATGTACAAACTGCTTACTAAGTCATAATACTAAATAATTCTGGATGTTTCAAAGGCTGTAAAGGCTATTCTGCAATTCAGTGATTTCCAGAATCAGATGTGAAAGTTTGTGATAGATTGAAGAAATGGTTCTTCAGTTTACATATCTGGACTGAGAGAAACCTACACCTGATGCCATTGTGTCAGTCTTACTTTTTAAAAAATGTAGATTAGGGCCCCTTTCTGAATCAGGAGTGTGGAGTGTTGGGAAGGTGTTAGCTTTTCCCCACAAAAATTGCTATCCAAAGCTGCTTAACTGCTCAAGGCCAGAAAGCCACTGTTTGAACCCATATGTATTTTTTCTTCCATGGCAAATAGCATTTTTCAGTGAGACTTTCACTGGGAAAACAGCACAGGAGAAAATGTTAGTCCCCCTCCTTCCCCTCACCATGGTTCCCCAAACTGAATCAGGGTCTTCCATATCTTCTATCTTAAGAAAAATCTCGTGTATCATCCCATCCCATCCCATCCTGAAGGGCTGAAGCAGATGTAACACAAGAAATCCATGAACAGGATTTTCAACTTTTAAAAAATGTGAAAGCAAGAGGTGGGGAGGGGGGCAGAGGCGTCGGCTGATATGGTGCGGTGGGGCGGTGGGCCCCAGGGCGTTAGGGCGGAGAGGCTCTGGGAGGGGCGGAGAGGCTCGGGAGTGGGGCGCGGGAATCCTTAAATTTGAATGTTTTTTTGCGGTTTTTCCGCAAATTTAAAGTGTAAAACAGGGATTTTCAACGCGTGTGTGTGCTTTGCGGCCACTTATCTGAGCTCCAGGACGTTCCAGCAGGCTGGCAGCAGCAGCGACGATCTTCTTATTAGCGCATTCGCAAACCTTCCGGACTCGTAAACTCCGAAAACTCCTGCGCCAGGGCACACAGCCTCTCCCTGCTCCGGGCGCAGGAGTTTCCGGAGTTTACGCATGCGCAAACCCACGGAGTTTGCAAGGACGGAATGGGCATGCGCAAACTCCGAGTCCGGAAGGTTTGCGAATGCGCTAATAAGAAGATCGTCGCTGCTGCTGCCAGCTTGCTGGAACGTCCTGGAGCTCAGATAAGTGGCCGCAAAGCACACACACGCGTTGAAAATCCCTGTTTTACACTTTAAATTTGCGGAAAAACCGCGAAAAAACTTTTAAAAAACCCGAAAACTCATTATGCAAATTACTTACTTAATTTGCATAATGGGGCGGCGGGCTTTTCCGCCCCAGTTGCTGGGGAGCCTGGCTACCCCACTGGGGGGGGGATTGAATTGGGGCTGCAGCCCTGAAGGAGGGGCCATTAACCCTCTATGTGACATTTTTTCCAGTCAGGTCATCAATCCAAAGCTGCTATTTGCCCTGTAGCAGAAAAACATACAGATTCCCCTGTGTGTAAGCGAGGGATGTGAGAGTTTGAAATAAGGAAAATGGCTTTAATAGAAGCGTTAATCCTTCCTCCACAGCACTGCAGTCTCAATCCAAATTGCTCTCCATGGCTGCTTTTAATTAAAAAAAAATCACACAGAGGAGGTCTAGTTTGCAGATCTCCTGCATCATGTCCACTTTGGCTCTAAACTTCAGTGGCTAGAGTAGGCAATAAATATTAATAATACTCAGCATCTGAGTAGCACTGATTGTGCAAAGTGCTTCATATGAATTATCTCAATGTCCTTACAACATCCTATAAGGTATTATCCCAGTTTATAGCTGGGGACCTGAAGCTGAGAGGGAATAACAGTGCAATTGTATGTATATCTGCTCAAGCCTGAACTTTGAGTTCAATAGAGCTTACTCCCAGGTAAGTGTGCATAAGATTGCAGACTAACTTGCCTAAGATCACTTACAGCCCAATCCTGCTTAAGGATCAGCCAGGCAGCCAAGGCCGCCCACCGGATCCTGATCTCCGCCACGGGCAGCCTGCAGCAGGCAGCCCGCGGGGGAAAGTCTACTTGGGAAAGGGGACGCTCATCCCCTTCCCTGAGTGTAACAGCGGCTGGGACTGATAGGTTTCCTCAGAATTCCACCAGCTATTTTGCTGGCGGAAGTTGGAGGAGGACGTGTAATGGCCCAGCCACCCAGCAGGGACCGGGATATGGCGGGAGCCGTAAAAGGTTCCTTCTTGTTTTTTACATTTCCAAGTGCAGCAAGAATATTATATGCACAATACTGGAAGAACTCAGAAGTACCTTTACTGGAAGATTAGTGGATGAAAGTTTTGGACTATGCTGATATGGTCAAACTTACCATTTTAATTAAGAAAAAGTCGATCAATCTTTTTCTGAAAAATTGGAAGCCAATTATTGACTTTTTAAGAGAGAGAAATGAAGTGATGATTTGTGGTTTTAATGAATAGAACGTTAGAGATATATTAGCTCAGTTGGATATTACAAGGAGATAGAGATTAGTGTGCTAGTAGGATTTATTGCTTCACGCTTGCTATAACCTTTCGATATGATATATTATTTTGTTTTAATAGTATACTAATAAAATATAAAAATATTTTGGGAAAAAAGTAGAAACTCAATTTGAAAAAATGGGATTTATGGTCGGCCTGCCTATGTAAACCGCCTTGAGTCTATGAGAAAGGCAGTATATAAATACTGTAATAAATAAATAAAATAAATAAAATTCCTTTACTGTTTTACTTTTACTGTTTATTTATGGTCTATATTAGAGTTTTCCCAACCTGTGGTATGTGTACTACTAGTGGTATGCGGCCCGCCATTTGGCAGTAAGCCAGCACTCGGGTGGCAAGATGGCCATTGTGGCTGCTGGAGCCCTAAAAACAACAGTAAGTAGTCCTGGGCGCCCGGCAGACCTCAAGTGTGCGGATTTCCAGTGCTGAGAAATGCCCTCCCTGACCCCCTTACCATCAGGGCTCCGTCATGGCCAAAAACCCGGATGTGGCATCACTGCTGCCACTTACTTCCAGTGGTACACAGTGTGATGGCGGCCCCAGAGGTGGTACACCACACCGAAGTGGTTGGGAACCACTGGTCTATATATTTTACCCAAGAATATGGAAACAGTACACAAGATGGAGGCTTTCAGTACAATGACAAGGAAGGCAATATTCTCAATGGAGACCCACAATGAAGGCATTTAAAAACAGAACACTGGCTCCTCTTGTGAGACGTCTACAAGAAATATGTAGATCAGGGGTTCTCACACACCCCTCTGACCAGGCGTACCACTTACCAGGCTACGGAGGTCCTTGTGTACCACCGGAAGTAACTGGTGATTATGTCATCGTCAGTTACTTCCAGGTTCAAAGCCTCAGGGCAAGCCTGCAAACACCGGTAAGAGGCGCCTGGAGGGTGGGAGGGCTTTTCCCAGTGTGCATACCCCACATGGTGGAGCTCTGGCTGCCGAGCCTCCTATTGGCATTTGCAGGCTCGCACCAAGGCCTCCATGTGGCGAGGTGGGTGTTTGCGGGTGTCATGCGTACCACTGACACCCACCTCGCATACCATCGGTTGAGAACCTCTGATCTAGATTACAGATTGATAGGAAGTCCACAAAGTATCAAGGCAAAAACGTAAACTATTTCTCTCAAAAATCACTATTTTTAGACACAGAAACTAATAGGCTTTAATGCAAATCACTGTAATGGCACAGCACCGTATTTTCCTCTGAGCACAAAAAGCCATGCTATTCCTTCGAGCAGCAATCAAAGCCTTAGTTGGTTTTCCTCCAAGTCTTATCACCTGACTCAAATTGCTTATTCATGCATATACTATACTGGATAAATGTCAAGATATGTTTCATAGTTGTAGTGCTCCTTATTTTAAGCTTCCAAAAGTGTATGCCTCCAACTCACCATGGTACTTTAAAGCTGATGAAAATAGTTTGTGAAAAAGTTTTTCTGCCCTTGACAAGTGAGCTATAATTTGAGTACCTGGCAAAGGACATCACATTTTTCAACCTTCACATTGCAGCAAAAGGCACTTTTAAGCGTTAAATAGCCAGTTCAGACGTATAATTTTTCAGGAGGAAAATGGAACAGAGATAAAAGGGTTAAATATCCTCTATTTTTGTGTCGTGGCCCCGATCTGAACCGTAGCTTCTACTCATGAGCAGAACTAAGTCCCAAATTACACTGCTGCACATTAAACATAATGTGTAGTTTGGATTTCATTCTCTCCTTTAACTATATCCTATGGCATCTTCTAAGACTGGGTGAAGAATGAAGGAATCTAGAATGGATACATGGGCACATTTCACAATATGTTCTAATATACCAAAGTAACAAAGGAAATATAGGGTGGGTGTGAAGTAGCTATCCCATATGTTGTTTTCTCAAGTTTTTCTTCCCTAATTGTATGACTGGAAGAGGGGAAAGAGATAGAATTCCCTTTGCACTAGGCTTTCAGTATCAAAAGGGAACTGCAGGCAGAAACTTTGGGAGCACAGGGAAGAAAGCAGCTTAAATATTTTGCCTCTTACTATAGGCTATATACAGTATTACTGTACATTACTGACTGATTTGAACCTTTGGCCAATCAAGTTACCCACCTGCACCCTCCATAATCAGAGCATTGCTACCAAAATACCTATAATAAGTCTATAGATGTCTATAGCCCAGGGGGTTTCAGCAGGCACAGGCAGCTTGCTATGCAACAATGGTGCTGGAGGGTCACAGCATCATCACAGCAGTGTAACCCCTAAAATTTCTGAACACATACAATCATCTTGTAGCACCTTAAAGACTAAACACATTTATTTCAATATAAACTTTAAGGACTAGAATCTAATCAACTATCAGATGTGAGTCCTTTTATTTAGTCCTGTGATAATGTTGCCTGAATGCATATAAGGATAAAGCTGCCATCTGGGTATACTGCAGGTTCTAATCCATGTGTTTTTTTCATGTGGTCCACTGTTGGTTAGCCGCTCTTTCAGCACAAAGGGTTGTCTGTAAGCAAGGACAGATTTTCCACCCAAAGGCTATGAGAGGAAAATGTCACTGTCCAGGCTGTAGGCCACTGATAATACACACTGGTGTGGTTTTGCTGGGAGTTGTAGGTGATGACCAATGGAGTTCTGTCACTTTCTCTTCTGGGTCTGACATATAGTAAGTTATTCCTGGATACCACTCTGGCTTTATTAAATTTATTTTTCATTTCTCTGAGTATTGTAGGTTTAGGAGTGCCTGGTGGAAGTTCTTCAGGTGAGTTGTTGCCTGACAAGTCTATATACATGAGGTTATAGTGAGCGTACATGCCAGACAAACATGACCCAGACCACTCTCATGTTGTTTTGCTTGGGTTGATGATGGCAAAAAAGCATCAACTCTCACAGGCCTTTAGAGAAATGGCTACACTTTGGTTCATTAGAGCAACCACCCTCACCGGCTAACTTGGGAGAAGCCTTTCCTTTGGAAAAGTCCATAACCAGTCACACCTTGCTTGGTCAGCAAATTCAAACTTGTAGACAAGACTACATTCTGGAATCCTCCTGATTTTGAGGTAAACAACACCAATAGTAATCACAAGTGCCTTGAACCATTGCTTCCCTCACCAATTTCACTGCAGGTTCAATCGTGAGTTGAATGTTAAGGTATAGGCCTCCAGGAATCCCCTGCAACACACTTGGGCATGCCCTGGGTATAAAAACAAGATAAGACAATCATCTCCAACCAAGATAAACCATCAAGGGCCATCCAGACACAGTCCTTATGAGCTCACTGTACAATATCCTCTATGTTTTCCTATGGGGATTTGTCTATAAAATGCCCCCTCATGTTCCTTCTGTTACTGTCCACCTAGGCGCTGCGTTACCACTGCTGATTCTGCCACCACTTGTGGATTGCTCAGGTACCTACTGGTGCTGTGTCAAGCACCCTCATTCCCTCTGCTACCCAGGAACTGTTGTGGCAGCCAGCACCCATAATAGATACCAGATATTCTCTTCTCTCTCTCTAATCTTTTCCCCTTCTTCCCCACACTCTTCCCTCCAAGCACTACTGCAAGCTGCAGCTCATGTAAAATGTAAATGGAGTTTTCACACGTCCAAAATGTAGATGAAGCCTTCTACCTCCAAATCCAGCTAGAACAGCAGATTTGATGTCTTGTGGCTATAGTCACCTCACTGGATTCTGGAGTTTTTCAAAAACAATTTTTGTAAAACAAAGGAAAGGTTTCACATCTCCAATGGAACTCACCAACTTCACAATTAAGCTCAATCTAGAAGCATTCTAATGACCATTCAAACTAGCTACTGCACCTCAACTGTGTGGGGAAAAGAAGGCAAAACCCAGCAGGGTCCTGAACTGGCAATACAGAACCTCCAGATTAAGTCACCCCGCCTAAGAATCCCACAGGATTCTATGGGGCTAAAATCCATAAGAACCCTGAGCACTAGAGCCTCATGTTTTGTACTTTCCCATCCATTTTTCACTATCCTGGTTTGTTGTTGGTCTAAGGAACAATAACCTTATTCAAGTCACCCTCACTCCAGCTTCCATCCAAGAACCACTACACCAGCTGGCACCAAGAATGGTAATATCCTGCAGCCCCCTTTCCAACCTTCTCTCTCTCTCATCCCACGTGCTATACTGAAGATGCTGGAGCCAGTAGGGGCTGGTCAGCCAAAGTTTTGGACAGCTTCTCTCTCTCTCTCTCTCTCTCTCTCCCCCCCCCCCAAGTGAGCTAGCTCTCCTTCCCTCTAAAAAGAAATGCAGCTCGGCTCCTTTGCCCTGCTCCCTTTAAAACTATTGCCTTCTTACATGCCAAAGGCTTGCTTCATAGTCCCTTTTTGTCTGTCAAATCCCTCTTGGTCCAAGGAAACTCATTCGGTCAGCACATTGCTGCCGTGATCCCTTCAACTCAATGTTCTCAAGTCTCGCTTAGGATAGGTGACCTTGGTCTGTGGTGCAGCCTCACCAAAGACCCAACAAATCATCACAATCTCCTTGTGTGAAGTCACATTGACTGCATACTTTCCATTTCTTTCTTACATAAAAAAGCATTGGATAGTGTCGCTAGGGATGTTCACATGGATATTCTATCGCTCGACTTGAGGTTGGGATGTTTCAGGGTAGAGCAAAGTATTCAAGGTTTATAATATATAATGCTCAAAAGTCAAACAATAATAACTTTAGTATAAAACAAATTATACAAGAAGGTACAAATCTAAATACAAACCTGCTTTCCCCACACTGTCAAAACAGAGTAATAGCAGCAAGTAGATTGTTAGCCTGTTATATAACATGATAGGTCATTTTCATGATATGACATTTTCCTTCTTCCCTAGAAAAAGCACACATATCTTAATGTTGAGTAGAAGATGTGGCAGGGCTGGCAGCGGTATATTTTTTGATACAATACCAAAAAAAAGGGCAATGTGAAGACAAGCTATATGGGAAAGTTACATGTATCTATGTGTGGTCTTCCCAGATTTGCTTCTAATTTTACTCTAAACTGACTAAAACAGTTCCACATTACTTATAAATGATATTTGGAACTGTGGCATGATGTGTCCCAGTTTAACTGGTAGCTGATGGAAAGTGATTTCTTACTTTCAACAGTCTTATGACCAGCCAAGTAAACTGTTGAAGAGTTACTTGCTGATTCTTATTCCCAAAGGGCAATACAGAACAATGTCCTAGGACACTGTTGTAAGAGTAGGGGATGCCCTACTCCAAAACAATTTTGAGTAGTAAGTAAGACTTATGAGTGGTGGTGAACAGATTTAAAATATCTTCAAATGTATTCAGAATGCTATGGATGGATTTCAGATGTCCAAAGTATTTAGAGACTACCAGGCAAAAGCCAAGCAAGACAATCCATTATTATTTTCTTCAGCCTCAGAGAAGATACTCAGTGTAACAGCCTTACAGATGTGGAGATTCCTTTCACTGATTCCATTAAGGTTCAGTTTTCTCCATAGAAGAATCACTTAGAATATATTATGGAATATAGAATATTCTACTGTATACAGAATATAGAATATTCTAAGTGATTCTTCTGTGGAGAAACCCGGGAGGGTGGTACATTTTTTTGCAACAGACGATGGAGCTGCGTTGTAGAAAATTTACAGCCGAATCCTGAGTAATTTTAAGCAGCCGGCCTAAAGGGTCCTATGCCCATTTACGCCTGGGCTCTCCTTGGGGGAAGGGGTTAGGGCAAAAGCTTGAGAAAAAATTCAGGGGAAAACAGGAGGGTGCCGTACTGATCCTCTGTCTGATCCTTCACAGACAACTCACCCTCCTCCTGGAAGAGGCCTCAGACACCCACACACATGCACACGGCACACACACCCCAGTCCCCAGAAAACTCAGTGGATGTCCCTGCAAGGGCTGAGGAAATGTGGACAGGGGTAGGGGCAATAAGGCTAGATAGATCTCTGGGAAAGACAAAGGTAGAGCTCCTTTCTCCTGTCCTATTCCCTCTATCAGCCCTGGTGTAGAAACTGCTATAGCTCTTGCCACATTTGCTCTGCTCCAAACATTTGCCACATTTGCTCTGCTCCAAACTATGGATAGAGCTTGCAGCCAGTTCCAAGGAAGGCATACAGGCGGCTCCTTAGTGACTCCTGTTGGATCCTGGCCAAGAAAAAAAATCCACATTGGCTTAGTTACTAAAGGCTGGGCCCCTGGCCATATTCTGCAGCAAGGGGTCAGCCTGTGCTTGAGTGGCTAGAGTGACTGAGATCCCTTGGGGGGGGGGGGGAACGACATGATAGGCATTGCTTTATTCCATCTCCACATCACTAGCCAAGTGATGACAAGGACAATCATTGGAGTGCCAGGACTTGTCCCCTTTGCCCTTTTTGTTCTGCTTTGTTTTAAGAACATGGGGTCACTCACTCACTACCTTGGTGACAGGAGAATCTTGCCCCATTCCGGCCTTGGTGTAGGAGGGGCAGAGCTGATGCACTGCAGAAGATCCCCAATGCAGCGTCATCATGGGGAAGAAAATGCACCAATTGTTCGGACACAGATGTGTGGCTAGAGCCGAACTGCAAATGTCTGGTACTGCTTGTGAAGTCTCCAGTTGCTGCAGCCATGACTGCAGTATCCCCAGTCTTTCCCGCAGCTGATGGGAGGGAAGGACCAGCACTGAGGCTTGAGTTCCTCAGTTGCTCTGTCCATCTTAAATGTCCTTCCAACACTGTAAATAGGGGGAGGGGAGAGATCAAATCAAAGTGGACCAAAGCTTGGCACAACGTTCCTCTTTATCCTTTCCTGGGGTTTGTTTCTGAGAAAGGTGCAAGAGCTGCTACAGGCCACTCTAAGGGGGGGGGGGGAGGTGAACCCAAAGAGTAACAAAGAAAAGGAATACTGGAATATAGGAAAAGGATATTTAATGTTGGAAAAGGAATATTAATAAAAGGAATATTGCACGAACGTAGCATCTCTTCAGGATTAAAGACCATAAAAAAGTATGCAATGTATACTTTTGTATGGCCTTTAATCCCGAAGAGATGCTACATTCATGCTATATTGTTGGAAACATTATGTGGGAAACATTAAACAAGTTAGTTTTCTGTAATCGGTTTAATGCTATCTCCATAAGATTTTATGAAGAACATCTGAAAGTACGAAAAGGGGAGTCAGATTATCAAGGCTAACGAAACTAGAGACATTGAAAATATCTAAGGAATAAACACCCTCCTAGATTAACAAATTAAAACACAAGGAATAAGCTTAAAACAGATAGCATGAACTTTAAAAGAAGTTGTAGAATATTTTGCATTAAAGTATTGCCATGTATAAACTATGTATCCACCCACCCACCCACCCAGTTACTGATTTACTCTCCAAATGCACAATAGGATTTATAATGTACACAAAGGTAATCAGCTGCATTCTTATTGACTTAAAGTTGGCTTCTTCCATTTGGTTTTTGCTGATCTTTCAAATATTACGGTCAAATGGAAACAGGAAAACACAGAAGGAAGGGGATTACAGCTTCAATCCCACCAGAATCTTATTTCCAACATATTTCTTTGGGAGGAGGGCTTTCCCAGATGGCAGCAGATGTACTGCTCCTCAAACTAAATGAGGCAGAATACTCTGAAGGCGGATCCACACCGCACGCGTCTCGGCACATACACGTGCGGTGTCCCGTCCCCAGGTTCAAACAACGGGCTCTGATTGGCTGAATACAAACACGAACACTGGGAAAGTGGAGTTGGACTCCACTTCGCCAACGTTCACATTCAGCCAATCAGAGCCCGTTTCTACCTGGGGGCAGGACACCGGACGCGTACGCGCCGAGATACGTGCAGTGTGGATCAGCCATGAAACACTGTACTCCTGAGCATGAGCACCTTGAGCAGACAGGCTGGTGTCCTGAAACAGTGATCCCCTCTAGCTCTTGATGGGGTGACTAATAGCTCTGACAATCCTGACATGTTTTTCCAGATTTTTGAACCTGGGGAAGAAAGGAAACGCTTACTGGGAAGCAAAGTAAATGTCAGAAGATCTTCTAGAGATCTCAATCTGGAAGTTCCAGGCTTGGAACTGTTCCACAACAGTCTTAGCCTCTGTTTTTCCATAGATAAAAAGATACTAATATATTTCATGACTGTGTACAGATGGTGTACACTCCTTTGCATTTTGTCCGTGTCAACAGACACTTTGACCTGCCTTGCCTCCTATTAGAAACTAAAATCATTTTTTCCAACTATTTTTCCCCTCCTCAATCCCCATCTGTTCAGAGGAAAAAATTAAGAGAGACACAGAGGGCACCAAAATGTTCTGTGCTATTTTTATATGCTTTCCTACAAATTGGGAAGTCACAGAAGCACAGCTGAGAAGATTGTCCTTAATTAATAAAAAAAATTAGTGTAGCAATTATAAAAATATGAAAACAAAGCTAAGAAACCTGGATAAAATGCAAAATATGCCTCTTTAAGAATGTTGGGGTGAGAGGTTCAAAGGACCCGACTTGCAATTATGCTAACCCTTAGTACAAATGTTAGGCTATGGGGATCAGCGAGCAGATACCTCCTATGCCTAGGCAGCATACCTCATACAGGGTGCAATCCTGACCTAAAATAGGGCAGCGGAACGAGCGTTCCACCACCATAAGCCAGCACGAAAGTGCCGTAAAGCACTTTTGCGATGACTCACGAGCAGGGAAGGCCGCGCAAGGCCGGCCTGCCCTGCTCCGCTGCCTGGACCGTCTCCCGCCCGCCGCCCGAACCAGGTGAGGACCCAGCTGAGGGGGCGGTCCGGGAGCAAACGGCGGGGGCCACTAGGCCCAGACGATCGGGGATGGGGCGTGGATCGGCCTCAGCCGAATCCTGACCCCCGCTGATCGGCTGAGCCTTTACACGGTCTCCTCCAACTTCCGCCAGCAAAATAGCTGGCGGAAATCCGAGGAGGCCTATCGGCCCCAGCTACGGTTACACTCGGGGAAGGGGACGAGCATCCCCTTCTCTGAGCAGACTTTCCGCCGTGGGCTGCCTGCTGCAGGCTGCCCACAGCAGAGATCAGGATCCGGTGGGCGGCCTCGGCCACCCAGCGGATCTTTAGAGAAGGATTGGGCTGCCTGAAACCTAGCCCCAAGAGGTGTTTTCACTATGTGCTACTAGCCCCTCTCTCCTATTCCTTCTCCTAACACTTCCTAATAAACCTCAGGGAAAATTGGGGGAGGGAAACATATGTGGCAATATACAATCAATAAAAAAAGTTTCCATCTTCCTTGCAGGGATGTGCGTGTGTGCATATGTGACTAATTCTCCACTATCCCTTCAGCATAGGGACAGAAAATTATTCAAGATGTAGGGTAGACACAGTTCATAGCTCTTAGAACATCCTGAAATAAAGCAGAGACTGCTACTAGGGAGAACACAAAGTGTTGCATTCATGGAACAATGCATTGCACCAAATGGAGGTAGTGAAACACGTGGATAACTAGCTATAAAGCATTGCACAGAACGGAATATTAAAGCCCACAATACAAGTAACCTCTGGAGCTGCAGACAAAGGGTAGCAGCTCCAGAGGTTACTTGCGGTCAAACGGCACATTTCTAGCACATCCGGTGCTAATTACCTGCCGAAGTTTCCTGCCTTGGTTTTCGCACCCTTTTGATCTTCTTCAAAAGCAAGTCTGCCGTGCAATGCAGTCAACACCCTGGCAGCTTGCTGCGACTCACGCCTGAGGAGGTCCACAGTGGTGAACGAAACGTTGCAATTGTTGTTTTGTTTTTAATATTTTCATGTTTTTAATTGATTTTAATCCCTTTTTTACGTGTATTTTAAACTCAATGAATTTTACATGGCTTTTAAACCTGTAAACCCAAAATCCATAACAATTTTATACTTACCTTCCGTTTGCCCTTGGGTGCCCCCCCCCACTGAATGCAATACACGCCTTTTTGACATGGCTGCATCAGCGGGGAGGGGAAAGGGGATAGGATTGGGTCCTAAGTGCTGCTTCAGGGTAATGGTGTGGGGTGCTCCTGCATTTTATAACCAGTGGTCATAAATGCTGCGCTACCTGAGGGTTTGGTCTTTTAGGGCCTGGAGTTTTTGAATTTCCTACTCCTCAACATCATGGTAAGTTTCAGGTTAAAATGAGCTGGCTCACGACCAAGTTGCTTTTGGTTACTGACGAATGGGAAGGTGACAATTACAGAGAACAGCAACAAGGACAATGGAGGGATAATGGCTACAACCTTGAGATGATACAGCAGCTTCTGGAGCATACAGATAGGTCAGTAAAGCCTCCAAGGAGGCAGACAGGTCTACAGTAGGTTAAAGAAAGCAAAGAAAAATCAGAGAAAAATCAGGGTTTTCACCAGAAGGGCAATACAAGCAGCAGAGGGAGCCAAAACCTTAACTGCAGTGGTCCTTTCTCCTTTGGAGGGTCTCCGTATTAGAATTCAACAAACACTAGCCCTGTCATAGTGGAGCAGAATGCAGCATTGGAGGCAGGGCATCCAGAATTCTAACATGGAGCCCTTCCATAGAAAGAATAAGTGCTGCAGTTTCAGCTTCCCACCCCCCGCCAACCTATCACCTAGTAAGTGCTTACCAGGCAATAAGGATGAGCAGGAGTTACTCTGGTCCTTTTGCTTTCAGCACACTATGTTAAAATACCAGATGCCCTGCCCCCAATGGTCATCAAGAATTTAACAGAATTTCTGCCAAGGATGGAGGATGATTTTGGAGTATACATAATTTTATTTTAAAAAAAATAAGGAGCTCTGCAGCTGTGGCTCCAATTCCCACCCATAAACCCGTAAGCTAAGCGCTTATTGGAGTATGGGATGGTGGAGAAACTGAAGTGGTCCTTTTTCCTTTGTCAGGACTCTGTATTAAATTCTGTGTTTTAACTCCCCATGCTAAGTGGGGGTGAAGCATCCAGAAGTTTAACAAAGCTGCGCCTAAAGAAAAAGGACCATTGCAGGTGTTGCTTTCCTCCTTCCCATCATCTAGTCACGTGAGCTATGGGGACACTCACTGGGATGATGGGAAGGGGGAAAGCACCAGCCAAAGCAAGTCATAGCAGCAGCAAAAAGAGAACTCTTCTCCTCCTGCTGCCTAGAAACAGGACAGCAGAAGGAGAAGAGTTCTCTTTCCTTCACAGTGGATACAGAAACGTCAGGGATGCCTGACCTGGCCAACCTCCAATGCTATCCCTGCATCTGGCTAAGCCAAACAGAAGTGGAATTGTCCTCTCCTATTAAGTTGCAACAATTTGATGTCCCCAAATCCAACTGGAATTCTACCTTAGGAGGAGTTTGTCAGCAAATTTGGATGAACAATAGGAGAAGCATTTTTTAAAATTATTAATTACTTAAAGCAAAGAAGGGTGTTTTATCTTGCT
Organism: Plestiodon gilberti rubricaudatus; assembly: GCA_026170595.1. Lineage (NCBI taxonomy): Eukaryota > Metazoa > Chordata > Lepidosauria > Squamata > Scincidae > Plestiodon > Plestiodon gilberti. Next base: position 256,027,607 of record JANXHW010000001.1, on the reverse strand, counting down.
ATATACAGGATGAGTTATAATACCGTATTGTCTCAAGTAAAAGACACACCTGATTATAAGTCTCACCCTTAAAGTTTGGTGCTATTAAAAAACTTAATTAAATCACTGGCATTAAATATATGTCAGTGATTTAAACGAACAGTGCAATCCTGTGCATTATCTACTCAGAAGCAAGTCCCACTGTTCGCAATGGAGCTTACTCTCAGGAAAGTGTGCACAGGATTGCAGCCTAAACCATTCATTGCCTGGGGATGGGGGGATGAAAGTGTATGTGATCTTGCTTTACAAGAGGATACAAAACCCAGCAGAGCAGAGAATTAAAATTAACAACTTATTGCAGACAAAGTTACAGCCTGTACAGGGGAGGCGTGCGTGCGTGCTCGCTCTTGTTTTTACAAAGAAAAGCCTCTTTATGTCTCTTTATTTTTGCAACAGTGCAAGTATACGACGCACCCTAAATAAAAAAGTTAAATTAGGGTAAAAAAGTGTTTTATACTCAGGACAATACAGTACATCAGCAGTTTTCTAGCGAGATATATAAAATTCTGACACTTATGAATCAATATAACTGTATGGTTAAGCCACATAGCTCTAGCAATGTTTGTTGGTTCAAGTAGAATTCCGCCGGCAGAGCAATGCCATAAGGCATGTTTTCAACACCCGGCAAGTAAGTGGCACCAACGGAGAGGCAGGCACTACTCACTCTGCCCAAGGCCGCAGCCACTGCTAGCGGACACAGGTAGATCTTGCGCAGGGGCATGGGGAGGGTGGACCAGTGTGAAAAGGGGAGGGAGTGATTGGCCAGCCAAGGCCAGGGACGGGGCAGGAATCACCAGCGGTGCGCTCCGCCAAATCCTATCCCCCGTTCTGGGTCTGGCCGGGCTTACACCAGTACCTCAGATTTGCACCAGCCATTTTGCCAGCGCACATCCAAGGAGGCCCATTGGGCTTGCTGGGGCTTTACCCAGGGGAAAGGGACAAACGTCCCTTTCTCCAAAGGAGCATTCTTGCTCCGCCAGCACGGGGCCAATCCTGCCAAGGATGCAGTGGCCACCTTAGGTGCGCCGCCGCCGCAATCTAGACAGAATTGGAGTGCCCAAGACTAAAATTACATCTGAACAAAAATAACAGAATTAATGCTATCCAGATTTAATTTACCGGTAATTTTTTATGCACTGAAAATGGAATGTGTTCTATTTATGTCTGTACCTCACAGGAACACCTCTTTGCTCTGACCTATACAGATAAAAGGGTTCCAACTGTATAATATGATGGATTACCCATCTGTGCCCACTTTGAAACCTAATATTCACTCTAGGAAACAGATACTTACAAAGAAGGATCTTGGATGAGGTCTTTAAGGTTTATTCCACTGCGATCTTCTGCAAGGTTCCTGAAGCAACTGTCACTCACTGAAAATAAAACAAAGAGAGGTGAAAATACATGACATATGTACTGTAATTGGTAATTACTTGAGGAATGCTGGTCTTATGATAAATCTTACTAACACACCTCAGGACTTGGGTACTACTACTGTATGAATCAATAAAAGCTCCATCCAGGAATTAAAATACTGCATAACTTGGTTCCATACACTCAATCACACAACCTAATCAGTCAAACAAGAGAGCAGACTCCAAAGGTCAAAGTATATATGACAGATGCAGTTGTGTTTCTTTTCAACCCTATTCACATTTAAAGCAGGAGGGCTGGAGGTAATCTTACTTTAGAAGTAAAAGTAGCGCTCAGAAGTAGAGGCGTATCTTGAAGTCCTGCCGCCCGGTGCTGCTGCTCCAGGGGGCGCCTTGAAGGTACCCCTTCCAACTCTATAATTCAATGAAATCATTCCCCCATTTGAGGCAGCACACTATGACATTGTTCAAAAAACCCTTGTCTTGATGGAAGTGGCCTTCTTATAGAACAGGGGTTCTCAACGTTTGGAGGCCTGGGTACCCCCTGTCAAGGTCCAATTTTCTGAAATACCCCTGCTAATTAATTGCTCATTAATTAGATAATCAGATTAATTAGCTAATTCATTGTTTAAAAATAAAAAGTATTAAAAGAATTTAAAATATGCAGACAAAGCCTACGCATAACAACACTTAAAAACATAGTGCCCACAGCAGAGGAGAGGTGCAGAGGAGAGGAAAGGGGTGCAAAAAGAAGATGCAGAAACAAGGAGAGGGGAGAATAAGGGTGCAAATCCAAGCTGCATATAGAAGGTTATATAAACTGAGTACAGGCCAAATTCTGTCACTTTCAGTTTGCTAACTGAAAATATGTGCATGCCACTGATGATTCTGCTTTTATTTTCCTAATATTCCACCTGGAATATGTAACCATGACATTACCAGCCCTAGTAGCTGCCAAATCACTTAAGCCTCCTGTTTTTACCTCAGGTAACAGAATGTGCAGATGACAGAAAATGAACACAAAACTGTAAGCTATACAGAAGATGACTTTGATAATACGAGTTTTATTTTCCTACAACCTGGCATTCCAAAGACATATGCACAGATATTATTCATTACAAAGAGAAAATTCAAAATATGTAAATGCCAAAGGCAGAGGCTGGGTAAAGAACAGTATAGAGCAGTGGTTCCCAATGTGGGGTCGTGGCAAGCTCACTGGAGTGTCACAGGATGTCCCCAGTGGCCCCTCCATCTTGGATCTCGCAAGATTTGGGCACCTCCATCTTGGATTGCGTTAGATCTCGTGTGATCCAAGATGGCGGCGCCTGGCTAAGCCAGGAAGATGACGCTGTGGAGGTGCCACGACTCTGGTAAGTTTGGGAACCACACTGGTATAGGTTTAGCATAATTTGATGATTATGCTAATATAGCAGATCACAGAAACATAGTATGTAAACAATGGGGAGTAAACAGTACTACCCTATCTAGTATTGACTAGGCCTCATGTGGAAGGTAGTACCCAGTTTCCATTACAAATAAACTTGTTGCTGACGTAGAAGCCAACTTTCTGCTTGAATACCAAGTTTGACACTTCCAAATCATCCTTGGTATATGGAATCCTAGCTTCTATAATGAAACCATGCTTTTAATTAATTCAGTGTATGTTCCTCATGGAGCAAGACCTTACTTGGTGACAGGTTTCCCCCTCGAGACAGAGTAAGGAAGATTACTCATCTGTACAACCTAAATGTCTGGGTGATCCAAAGCTCATGCAAAATGCCCAGTTCATACAAGACGTTGTATGCACGATGGAGGGTGAGCTCCTTGAGGCAATGTTCGACCATGGTGAATATATGAAATACAACTGTGGAACTTCTTCCAAATTCTTCCTTTGAAAATGGCTTTTAAGCATTTCTCCCCTAGAAAGGAAAGAGCACCACATTGCTTATCCAGCTGCCTCCTGGCTTTAAAAACTAGTAAAAGATAGCAGGATAGTTTTATGGTGCCTTTTCCAGTAGGGTTAGAAGATACTAGGGGAGAGAAGAGGGAGAAGAAGAAAGATCAGTGTATTGAAGCAAGTAGGTAGAGTACATTTGTAGCATGTAACAATTTAACTAGCCTCAGAGACTGTGGGCGCAATTCTGACTAAGGATCTGGCCGGCGGCCCAGGGCCACCCACCGGATCCTGTGCATGGGCTGTCCAGCACGTGCCGGCCGGAGGTCTACTCGGGGAAGGGGACACTCGTCCCCTTCCCCGAGTGTAAACCCGGGCCGGCCCTATCGGCCTCCTCAGATTTTTACATAGAGGAGGTCGCGTAACGGCATAGTTGACCTGGTGGGGACGGGGATATGGCCGCCATCCCCCCTTCCAGGGCCGGCTGGGTCAATGGCCTCCCTCCCTCCCCCAGCTGAACCACCCAAGCGGCCAGCGATGAAGCGCTTACCTTCCGCGTGGAGTTCCACCGCCGGAGTGAGGGAGGCCGACCTTGCGCCAGCCTCCCTTACTCCCGAGGCGTCGTGAACATGCTTTACGGCATGCTCGCGACATCTTCCAGCGACGGAATGCTCATTCCGTCGCTGGCCTTTATTTCCAGGATTGCGCTGTCAAACATTATTAAACATTCAAACTTAAATAAGCAAGCTTATGAGGAGTAAACATCAGACAAGGAAAGAGCTTCCTAATGTCCTTGAAAAGAGCCCAAGAGAAATAATTGTTCACCATAGTGTACTTGCTCTACTAAATATTGTATGTATGCACAGCATCCGCCAAAGAGACACTATTGTATAAATATATGTGATAAGGCAGAAAAATAAGTCACTACTTAACACTCATAAATACCAGGAATAAAAATAAACCATATTAATGACTCACAGCAGTTACTAACAAACATAGCTAGGTCATGTGAAAAATACATTTTCATTTAAAGATCAGAGAAAGGTTCTTTTTCAAAAAACCTTACGCTAAAATATGCAGTGTAATATATGAGCAGCCCAGAGAAGAGGCACTGCACACTTTCATCTTTGCTTTTTCAATTAACCTTTTTTTCTGCATCTTGTTCTTCCACAAAATATAAGCTACATGCCTTTTTCATACTTTCATAAGTCAAACAGGCAATAATATGAGGGTGTTTTAAGTTTTCTGATTTTTTATATCAAAATATTTTACAGCAGTTCAAAGAAGTGGTCTTAAATGTTTGAGACTGTAATTTAACTTGCTTTTGATAAGCATTAAAAGTTTACATTCAGTCAGCAATTGGTCCAAACTTGAGTGATGTTGCTAAAAAACAAAATCGATGGACTGCACGGTACAAGTGGCTGTAAATTATTTTCACCAGCTAGAAATTAAACTGTTTTTTATTCCATTACCTAAAGCCACTTTTGGCTGTTTGTAGCAGTAATAACCATGCACTAATTTGCAAACATATTTACATTGGTAGATTCCTACAGAAACTAGGTTTTGACAGAGCAGTGGTAAAAAGTACCTTTAAAACAATTAGCAAAATTAAAAAAAGGGACCTTGTACATTTTCCTAGAACAAATGGTGCAACTGTAATATACAAATTATTAAGTATCCATTCTTTTCCAGTTCTGAATTTATCTACTCCGAAACTGAGAAACAGGTTTGGTGTCATACAAGAAAACTGATATTCTATTGCAGTTTGTTGCATGGTCACCTGGAATAGTAATCTGCATCTCTTTATCCTTCAAGGTCAGAACTCTGCACTGGTAGCAATGATCTGACCTAACCTAGTATTTGACTTTTATTATGAACAATGGCATACAGGTATCTTGAATTCCTTTTTAAAAAAGACAGTAAAATAAGAAACCAAAAATTAGTCCCAATGGGGTCACACATAATACCAAACCATAATTTGGCATTATGGAAATAAGTAGGCATAAACCTTGGACGCATGTTCCCCCTCCCTCCATACACCAAAATAAGAAACATTCTGTCTCAGTTTGTGGCAAACCATTGTTTGCCATTTTGTCTAAGCCAGGGGTTCTTAACCTGAGGTACATGAATGGGCTTCAAGGGGTCCATGAACTTGTGCAAAAAAAAGTTGTGCGTTACTTGTATTTTTCTGGGGAGGGGGTCCATAGCCTTCATCAAATTCTCAAAGGGGTCTGTGACCCCCCCCCCAAAAGGTTAAGAAGCACTGGTCTCAGTTGAGCAAACTAAAGTTTAATACAAGCAAAATTGGAAACTTCAGTCTTGATGTGGCAGGAGAAGGGAGTGCCTACTCGTTCCCAAAACACAAAACCATGGTTTGACATTATCTATGAAAGTCCTCATTGATTTTAAAATTTGACACTTAAGCACCTCTTCCACTAAAATCAATGGGATTTCAAAATGCTTTAGCTTTGGCTGAAATAAGCCCAATGTTTAAACACTATCTGTATTGCGTTTGTCCTCATATCGGCCCTATGATGTAGGCAGGTCACTATTATTCCCATTTTATAGATGGGAAATTGCGGAAGATTTGCATCCAAGGCACACAATGAATTCCTGACAGATGTAGGAACATAGGTCTTCTGAATGTAATTCCAAGCCCTTGGCTTTAATCTTAGTATTACTAATTGTATTACACATACCTTATGTGTGTAATACAACTATAAATGAATTTCTAAATTTTCTGTCCTAGAAGAAGAGTTTGAAAATGAAGCTAAAATATACTTTAGGTAATTACAGCATTCCATGTTATTAAGAATATAAGAAGAGCCCTGCTGGATCAGGCCAAAGGCCCATCCAGTTTCCTGTATCTCACAGTGGCCCCACCAGATGCCTCAGGGACCACACAGACACGATACTTGTTTCCTGTTGTCACTCCCTTGCACCTGGTATACAGAGAAAACCTACTTCCACTGGCATTCTGAGGGTGGCATTACCAGCCCTAGTAGCTGCCAAATCACTTAAGCCTCCTGTTTTTACCTCAGGTAAACCTGTGATGGACGTTTCCTCCATGAATCTATCCAAACCCCTTTTAAAAGGCATCTAGACCAGGTGCCATCACCACTTCCTGCAGCAAGGAGTTCCACAGATGAATTACACGTTGGGTGAAGAAATATTTTCTTTTGTCCGTTCTAACTCTCCCTCCACTCAGTTTTACTCCATTCATTAAAGTAACTGAAGAAGATAATGTCTCAAAATTAGGAGTAATTAGTTTATCCTGATGTAGAATAGAAGACCCCAGAGTTTCACATTCTGGTAAAAAAAAAAAAAAACCACTCTGGTAAATACCATGCAGAGATAATGCATTTTAAATTGATGGCTTAGTAATAGCATATACTATGGAATAAGAAAAATACTTTTTAAAAAATGGCGTTTTCCTCTTCTTCCCAGGTCAGGCATGAGGAATATTCAAAACATGGTGTCAGATACGAAGCAGAATAACGCTAAAAATTATATGGTGTGTTGTAAGCCACAATAATTTGCCTTATCCAGTAGCATCCACATGCAGGATGGGGTAGTCAAAGAAATTTTTGAAGCAATGAATAAGCCACATCAGCAGAACTACAAAATATTTAGCCAGAGCAGCAGCCACCAATAACTTGCCTTTTAGTTCCCAACACACCAAGTTTTTTCTAATATATTTTATAGCCATGGCCAGTGTTCACCACGTACCAGTGTTCACTGGTAGGGCCATGTGACAACTGTAATAGTGGCTGAGTGAAATAATTGCACAAGGTGTGGAAATAGGTGTCATTGACAACGCTGACTGCACATCTGATACAGCAAGCACAGAGGTAAATGAAAGATAGTAACTAGTACCATCAGCTCAAGTGCATTATGATATATTTGTGCCAAATATGGTACCAGATCGTTAGAAAATAAATACAATATACTCTATCCTTTGGAGTGAGGATTGGAGTAAGGTCAATGTCAGGCTTTGTTGATGTTGTTCAGTCGTTAAGTCGTGTCCGACCCTTCGTGATCCCATGAACCATATCCCGCCAGGCCTTCCTGTCCTCCACTATCTTCCTGAGTTCACTCATTTTCATGTTTGTTGCATCGGTGATGCTGTCTAACCATCTCATCCTTTGCCTTCCCCTTCTCCTTTTGCCTTCAATCTTTCCCAGCATCAGTCTTCTCCAGAGAGTCCTCTCTTCGCATTAAAGGTAAAGGTATCCCTGACAATTAAGGTATCCCTGACCAGTCGTGTCCGACTCTAGGGTGTGGTGCTCATCTCCATTTCAAAGCCGAAGAGCCAGCGTTGTCTGAAGACGCCTCCGTGGTCATGTGGCCGGCATGACTCTCCTTGCAGTCAGGCTTGATTTCATTTAGGATTGTCTGATTTGATCTCCTAGCAGTCCAAGGGACTCTCAGGAGTCTTCTCCAGCACCACAGTTCAAAAGCATCTATTCTTCGGCGCTCAGCCTTCCTTATGGTCCAACTCTCGCAACCATACATTGCTACTGGGGACACCATCGCCCTTACTATACGAACTTTTGTTGGCATGGTGATATCTCTGCTTTTTATTATGCTATCTAAGTTTGCCATAGCTTTCCTTCCAAGGAGTAAGCGTCTTAATTTCATGGCTGCTGTCTCCATCTGCAGTGATCTTGGAACCCAAAAAAGTAAAATTTGTTACTGCTTCCATTTCTGCCCCTTCTATTTGCCAGGAATTGATGGGACCAGATGCCATGATCTTAGTTTTATTAATGTTGAGTTTCAAGCCAACTTTTGCACTCTCCTCTTTCACCCTCATCAAGAGGCTCTTTAGTTCTTCTTCACTTTCTGCCATTAGGGTGGTGTCGTCTGCATATCTGAGGTTGTTGATATTTCTCCCGGCAATCTTGATTCCGGCTTGTGATTCATTCAGCCCTGCATTTCTCATAATGTACTCTGCATATAAGTTAAATAATCAGGGTGACAATATACAGCCTTGCCGTACTCCCTTCCCAATTTTGAACCAATCAGTTGTTCCATGGCCGGTTCGAACTGTTGCTTCTTGATGTCAGGCTTTAGTGCTTCTCATACCTTCCTATTTCTCAATTACTCTCTGGAGAAGACTCTGATGCTGGGAAAGATTGAAGGCAAAAGGAGAAGGGGAAGGCCAAGGATGAGATGGTTAGACAGCATCACCGAAGCAACGAACATGAAAATGAGCGAACTCAGGAAGATAGTGGAGGACAGGAAGGCCTGGCGGGATATGGTTCATGGGATCACGAAGGGTCGGACACGACTTAACGACTGAACAACAACAACAACATCATTTTCTGTCTCCTTTCCCCACATTAATCAGGGCCAGACTAAATGCAATGCAAGAGATGTAGATGTAGGGCCCAATCCTATCCAACTTTCCAGTGCTGATACATTTACAATGCAAACCTGAGGTAAGGGAACAAACATTCCCTTACCTTGAGGAGGCCTCCGTGACTGCCCCCACGCCGCAGCTTGCAGCACATGCCCTGTTGGCATGGCTGCATCAGCGCTGGAACGTTGGATAGGAATGGGCCCGTAGTCTCCCAATGTTTGCTTTTTGTGAACTACAGGCCCCATTGGCTGCATATTTTATTGAAGCACTGGTGAGGATCTGCTACACCTTTTCCTGTGGACTGGCTTATTTTATTTATTTATTTAAAGAATTTATACCCCGCCTTTCTCCCGAGGGCACTCAAGGCGGCTTACAACACATTAAAATACAGATATACACATTAAAATAATTAATTAAAACAATTTAAAATAAACACCCCAGTGGGTCACCTGAGTTTACATATGTTAAAAGCCATTTGGTATGCAAATCTGTTTATTCTACACACTATTCTGCGAACTAACTACTGCAGTGGTTCTCAAACGTTTTAGCACAAGGACCCACTTTTTAAAATGACACTATCAGAACCCACCTAGCTTTATTTATTTATTTATTTGCAAAAAAACCTCAATCCGTTTCTTGTAATGAGGCAGCCCTAATGAATAGCCTCAAGGCTTGAAGGGCTTAGTTATGTGACCCAGCCTTCACCTGCCCCCGCTACTTGTCATTGACAGACTTGGGGGAAAAACACCCCCCAAAAAGACACTCAAATATTTATCTCCCTTCTATATTTACACAAGCTTGCAAGCTGAAGGAGGTCAGCTGTTTGCAGGGTAATTATCAGCTATCTGATTTTTGAATAGCCTCAGGGCTTGTGGCAATTACTTATCTGATCTTTCCATCATCTGGGACTCACCAGAAATCAGGTTGCGACCCACCAAGTGGGTCCCGACCCACAGTTTGAGAAACACTGAACTACTGTAATTCCTATAACACAGTCTATGCTAGGAACCTATTGCTGGTACTAGGTACTAGATACTGATTTATGCAGGTGTACAAGAACAGTTAAGAAACAACAACCTGACACATGGAAATGTCCAAGTCAGCATCGTAAAAAAGTCTCATATACCGTATTTCTTCAATTCTAAGGCGCCATCGATTCTAAGGCGCATCTTAATTTCAGGAACACCAGCAGGAAAAAAAAAATGTTGAACTCACATAAGGACCACATCACTTTATGATGGGTTTCGGGGAATGTATCCCTGTCATTAAGCAGGGGATACCTGTACAGGTGTACTCATCTTGTACACATATTAATCAAATGCCAAATAAGTTTTTCTTTTGGACTGTAATCATTTTACTTTCAAATAAGGAAAGCATTTGTTTTACCTCCACGATGCTAAAATAGATCTGTGAACCATAGATAAAATGTCTTTGTTCTGTATTATAACTGCCTGCTACAAAAACAAAATTATACCCCATTAACGCAGTGGCGTCACTAAGAGGGGGCTGGGGGGATGCAATGCCCCTGGGTGATAACTATGGTCTCCTCGTGAGGAGGAGCCATCGCGGGATTTTTGTGCTCCGCGGCTAGGGTGGTTTTTTTGCAGCCAGAGAGCTGAGTTTACAGCCGCGGAGCATAAATGTGACTAAAACTGTGCATTTTTGGGGGCCCCCACCTGCCCCCGAGTCCTGGAAGGCTTGAAATGAAGCCTTCCAGGAGTGCAGGGAGCAGGGCGATGACGCAAAAACATCATCGCCCCCCCCCTTGGGGCAGGCTACCTACACAACTGCATTTACATACTATACATTGGGTAAGTAGGCACTGTAGCAAAGACTGATGAAACAATCCATGAGTAAACGCAACCAATTCAGAAAAGCAGTTAGCTATAAATAGCTATGACATAGAAAGCATAAAAACAACCATGTTAGAAAATGTCCTCAGATGAGCCAAGCTACAGAAGGCACTGCATGACTTGAGCTTCTCCCTCCTTTCTCATTTGTGCTTATGAGAAAAAGTGAATGGTGCTCTGTTCTTTTTTCTTTCTTTTTTTTAAGTACAGTACAGGGTATTCCTTGACCCATTACCAATATTCACAGTCATACATATTAGTTTGAGTAAAACCTCCTCTATTTGAAATATAGCCCAAACAAAGCATAAAAAGCACATTAACATTCATGCTTAATTTTCATTTAATGTTTAAATTTCATTTAACAATTAATAGACCAGAAATTCTCTCATTATTAAGCCCTCCCGCCTAGATTTGATCAACACCCACCACCTCATATCAGAATCAGTCAGTCTCTGTAGTTTTCACAGAAATTGTGATATTAGCATTCGCTCACATACATCCCTTCTTGTTCTTGCTTCTTTCATTCCTTCCTAGTGTTCTCTTTCTACTGCCAGACTTTAAACTGCAACCTCTTTGAGGCAGGGATCTGTTTGTGAAGCTATACTGGGTTACATTCACTGAGGAATATAAGCCAAAGGAAGATGAGGACCACCTACTCAAATATAGTCTACCAAAAGCAGTTCCCAAACTTACCGTTTATGGTGCCCTGTCCCGCAGGAGAATGAGATGGCCATTTCTTCCTGGCTCTCCAGGGCACCGCCAGAGTTATCTTGTCCGGACAGAGTTATCACCAGAACTTGCACAATTCTTGCAAGATCTCTGCCTGGACAAGATGGCGGCACCCAGGAGATAACTTCAAAAAACTCCCATGGTGCCCCTGCAAGTTTGCCGTGGCACCCTCAAGGCACTGCAGCTCACAGTTTGGGAACCGCTAGCCTACAACGGTAAGTTACATAAAACTACCACATGCATATACATAAAATAAATGACATGATTTCATGGAAGCCTTACAAATAATTCACAAAATGCTTTAAAATACTGTAATCATCAAAACTAAAATCTTTACTGGAAGTAGACTGCAAAGTAAAATTTGAGACTATCACAGAACAGAAAAAAAATATGCAGCAAAGAGAAAGTGCACAGTGGTGTTTTTACAGTCTTTACCCAATTGTGGCTTTCTGATGCTGCATGGGACTCTCTGATGGGGGGGGGGGGTTTCAAATATCTTGCAATGCAGCCAAAGAAACAATGCATGCATGCACACACAAAATCAGAACACACATAAAAGTGCTAACTGGATCAGAGCCCAAGTGGTTTTAAGCATACTTAGAAAAACAATGAGCTGTAGATTGAGCTTCTATTTCTCACAGGCTGTGTCATACTCTCTAGACATAATGAAATGAGACATTTATCTTTTGTAATCATTGACCCAGCAGATTACAACTGTTTCTAATGATGCATTTCTTAAAGCCTTGCAACATTTATGTGGCCCAGGGCTACTGAACCTATTCTAAATTTTATTCATAACTCAGCTATATAGGAATACATGCTGGAGTTAAAAACATAATTCAAAACTATTCAGTTCATTCAAACAAACAATTTTATAGTAATTATTTGCATGCTATACTGAAAAATAAATAGCATGAAAATACAATTTTGATCAGAGTTCCATTCATAAAACGGAGCTTTCCCTTCTTACAACTGCAGTCCATTGCACTTAACTAAAACGTTACTCCTGACTTAAGGCTGATCTACACGACAGGCAGAGGCTCCACCGTCGCCTCTGCCTGGCACCTCCGCACTGGAAGCGGGGGAGTGTCTTCAAGCCTGTTGCCCCTCATGTTGTCCCGCCTTCCTAAGAAAGTGCAGTTGTGATTGGTTAAACTCAACCGCGCAACGATTGGCCGAAACCTCGGCTGTGAACCGTCTGTGACCCCAGCCCATTTCCTCTCTCGCTCTGCCTTGGGCATTTGCCTTCCGCATAGGATAAGGCGGGATAAAAGTCCATAAATAAATGAATGAATGAATAAATAAATAAGTGCTGTTTTTGGGAGGGAATGCAAAGCAGGGGAAGCCCTTCAGAGTCTCTGCTCTGCTCCCTCCCCACCCGCAGTTCACCATTGCCAGTTTGCCAGGATGCCTTTTTTTGCTAACCACGGCACCAAATAGGTGAAAGTCAGGAGCGGACGCCCCAGCCAGGCAGCACTAGCGAGCCAAGAAGGAGAGAGAATAAATGAATGAATGAATGAATGAATGAATGAATGAATAAATAAATAAATAAATAAGTGCTGTTTTTGGGAGGGAATGCAAAGCACTCTGCCCGTGCGTCCATACCTTTATCCATGCACAGAAGTTATTGAGTTGTGACTGTAGGCAAGGGGGCATGAATTTAAAATTTAAATTTGAAAGGAGTCCAACTGTTCCACAGACCCCAATATCTTCACTCATTCCCAGACAGTATTCAAAAAGTAACCTAGCTTCATCTGCACTGTTAATGGGTTTGCTGGGTCGCCATGGGCTCCCAGGCTTCTCTATATCTCCCTGACCAGTGCTTCATTCAACAATCCCCAGCAAACAGGACGGGAATGGAGTTGCTGTGTTTGCTGTGTGGATGTAACCTCCAAGGTGATTGGTTGTCGTTCACATTGGCATTCAGCCACCCTCCCCCCCTCTCCTGTGATTGGTAGACTGCAGCAGCTCCGCGAGCCACCTCCAAGCTCTGCCGTCACGCCCCCTAAAAAATAGAACACTCGACTTGGAGTACGCGGCAGTGGGGCGGAGGTCCGGCGGCTCCGCCGGATTAAAAAACGCTCCGCGACGCTGTCGTGTAGATCAGCCTTTAGAGACAAAGTGGCAGGCTGAAGCTGGAAGAACCACTAGAAATCAGAGATATTCCCAGTTGTGTAAGTGAAAATGCCTTTCACTCATGCTTGGGCTCCATTAGTTACAAGTCAATGCTATCACTTTCTACAATAGAGAATTCACTCCTACATGCTGAGACAGATGTAGACAAAACAGGACCAACAAAAGGGAGTTACATGAATGTAGGCTGTTGCTCAAAGGTCTGCAGAGTGTAGAAACTCTCTTTAAAAAATAAAATCCCACAACACATTCAAGAAAACAATACATGTGCTTTAGAAATATCCAAAAGCTTTCATGGCCAGCAACAATACAAATGGTAGTAGGGTGCGTGCACGCGCACACGCACACACACACGCACACACACCCCTACCGTATTGTCCAGAGTATAAGACGCACTTGATTATAAGGCACACCCTTAAAGTTTGGTGCTGTTAAAAAAACTTTAATTAAATCACTGGCATTAAATATATGCCAGTGATTTAAACGAACAGTGCAATCCTGTGCATGTCTACTCAGGAGCAAGTCCCACTGTTCTCAATAGAGCTTACTCTCAGGAAAAGTGTGCACAGGATTGCAGCCTAAACCATTCATTGCCTGGGGAGGGGGGGATGAAAGTGTATGTGATCTTGCTTTACAAGAGGATACAAAACCCAGCAGAGCAGAGAACGAAAATTAACAACTTATTGCAGCCTGGAAAAAGTTACAGCCTGTACAGGGAGGGGAGAGATGTGTGTGTACTCTTGTTTTTACAAAGAAAAGCCCTGCAGGGCACAAAAGGAGCCCGCTGCACAGTGGCATCACTAGGATGCATGTCACCCCAAGGCGGGGGGGCGCACGTCACCCTAGTGACCCCCCGACTATGCCCCCCCAATGGAACTATCAGCACGGCCGCAGGCCGTGCCTCGATTTTGGGGGGGCTACCCGGCTGCACCCTACCCCGGGGGCCCCCCTCCCCAAAACTCAGTTTTGCCGCGTCGCCCTCCGGACGCTCCGAGGCCGGGAGCTGGCCTCGGAGTGTCCAGCGCTCCAGGGCCTTCTGAAAGAAGGCCCAATGCGTCAATACGCGAACTTTTACAGTTTTCACGCATGCGCAGAGATCGTTTCTGAGTGCAAGGGCCTGCCCTCTTGCCCTCAAAACGGTCTGTGCATGCACGAAAACCCCAGCCTCTGAGCGTCCGGAGGGAGACGCGCGCCACGGAGGTGACACGCGCAGGGGTGCGCGCGTCACCCCTTTGCACGCGTCACCCCCTGGCGGTCCGCCCCCCGCCATGCTCCAGTGACGTCCGTGCCGCTGCATCTCTGCCTATCTCCACTAAAAACAAGCACGGAACTGAAAAGCAGGCATGCAAAGACGTAACAACTTATTGCAGCCTGGAAAGGGTTACAGCCTGTACAGGGTAGAGGTGTGTGGTAGAGGTGTGTGTGTGTCCTCTTGTTTTTACAAAGAAAAGGGCAGAGAAGGAGCCCGCTGCAAACAGAGCCCTGCAAAGCGCTGCAAAGACGTCTCACCCAATAATAACTTCAGTTAGCTGCTTTGATGACAATGCGTCTCCTCTTAGCCTCCGCTTCTTGCCTCCGCTTCTTCCAGCAATGTCTCATGCTGTTCTCACCATTTTATTTTATTTTTTTTATTTTTGCAACAGTGCAGGTATATGACACACCCCTAGTTAAAAAAGTTAAATTGGGGGGGGGAGTACGTTTTATACTCAGGACAATACGGTGTATATATATAGTTTTAAAATCCTTTATGAGCAACAGGGTAAAAAAATTTAAAAACTAAAAAACTTCCAACACCCATGTTCAAGCAGCATAAATAATTAAAAAATGACATAAACAGGACACAACGTTTCGTCCACGTCAGCTGTGGACCTCATAAGGTGTAGATGCAGTGATCTGCCAGGATGTTAGCACATCTGCAATCACACATCATACTTTAAAGGTTTTCGCGCATAACAGAGAAAGCTCCAGCCGCTCCGAGCCTCTCAATTAATCCCGGAAGTCTGTGCATCCTCT
Source organism: Plestiodon gilberti rubricaudatus (assembly GCA_026170595.1). NCBI lineage: Eukaryota > Metazoa > Chordata > Lepidosauria > Squamata > Scincidae > Plestiodon > Plestiodon gilberti. The sequence goes on along the minus strand of JANXHW010000001.1, from coordinate 256,012,214 downwards.
TGACCGGGAGTAACCTTCTCCCCCTCACCACCAGTCCGCAGATACTTATTGCCTTCATTTCTATACGTTTTGTGGATCACCGGCAACCAAATTTTGTCAATAAAAGACATCTCTTGCTGCCTATTAAGAAGACCTTTCTGATTCCTTTTGCTTATTTCCACAGCCTCCAGATTAAGACGTTGATGTAAATTTGTTTCTTGAAATAAACTTACAGTATTTTCAAACTTAATTTGATGAGACAGGCAGGATCGGGTTCGGGAAGGGGGTTAGGATTCAGCTGCTGCACTCCCCCCTTCCCAGAACAAATCCACCCATTTCCCCCACCCCCTTGCTGTCCCATTTCACCCTTCCCCTGTTCCGCCCTCCCTTGCCAACTTACCTCTGTCACCTCCACACTGCGTGACAAGGCTGAGGCCTTCCCGCTGGCGCTGCAGCAGCACGCAGCTTCACACACTTCACAAAATCTCAGTCTATAGGCTGAGTTCATGAACTTTCCAAGTTCATATACATGCACATTATATAACATGTACTGTATAACATGCTGGAGCAGTCAGTGCCAGTGGAAGAGGAGCGTCACCAGCGGCCGTAAAGTACCGGATTGGGCTGTGCTATGCTTTTTATTAAATTCCTGTTGAGTCATCAAGAATGCCATAAAAGCCGTTAGATTAAATGACCCCTATAATTTGTTTCTTATTTTAACTTCGTTGCTCATGAAATTTTCTCATTCCAATTTTTCCCCCAGGTTTTGGGGTTCCAAATTATCTAAATGTTCTTTATAGACCAACATCAATGGATTAGTGATCTACCAGTCTTCTACTTTATTTCCAACTTCATTCAAACTGCTATTCATGGAGTGTGCTATGGAGTGTGCTCTACACTTTAGTTCACATTTCTCTTCTCTTACTAGTTACTAATCTGCATGACTGCATAGTGCAACTGCATCAAAATTCTTTTTTTGTACAGTGTTTTAATAAATATGCATGTATACTCATGCACACTGGTAAAAGAGAACCAGGATGGTGTAGTGGTTCTGATGTTGGACTTAGACCTGAAGATCCAGGTTCAAATCCCTGCTCAGCCATGAAGATTCTTGGGTGACCTTGGTCCAGTCACTAGCTCTCAGTCTAACCTACCTTACAGGATTGTTGTGAGGACAAACGGGGAAAAGACCCATGAACACCACTCTGAGTTTATTGGAGGAATGGTGGCATAAAAATGTGGAAAAAATATGGGGAAAAGATACAAACTGAAAATTACACACATACAAATTTTTAGAAATTCTCCAAGTTAAACTGGAATTCAGGCACTATGGATCATGGTACAGATCAAATCCATGAAACAACAGATGAAATCCATGAAACAACAGTAAGACAAAACAGGAGACAAGAGCTCAATCCCCCCCCCCCCAAATTGTAATGATTTTCTCAGTTCATTGGTTTCTGATTTAGTAACAGTCTTGAGCTAGGGTAACTACACTTAGAATTAGGCTCCAAAAATAGTGGCTGACTGTCTCCCCAAGAAATTGTAACCCTTTCTAAGCGTACTGCTTTTGTCCGAGGTGCTTATATTTTTGAAGCAAGATGAGTTAAGACCTATAGTTTTGATGTAACTTTTATCCAGTAATTGTTTTGATGAATATACAGTATATAAGCCAACAAGGTGCATTTAACGAACATATCCATATGTTTCTGGACATGTGAGAGTTTTGCAACAACATGCAAAATCTTGCACCAATTCTAATTTGCTCAGCGAAGAATATTATGAATGCTCTCTGAATTGGGAGTGTGTTAAAATACTATAGTAAAGCTAGCTGTGGAGTTGAGTAGCTACAGCTTGAGGAGGTTATTATAGTTCGCGTGGTTGTAAAATTTTATGTAAGCATACTTGCATGAGGTAGTAGTGCAGGGACTATTTTGTTGAGCAGAAAGGTGCTTCCTAGAAGAAAGCAAACTAGATGTGTATAGGTAGAAAAGCAAGAAATCTGCTCTTAAAAGGTGGTAAATCTTAGTTCAGAAAATTAGTAACATAAATAGTCCTCACTTTGATATATCTTTCACTATGTTCTAATAAGAGCAGGACATCAAATGGTAGTTCAAACCATTGCCACATATGTTATAGAATGTGCACGGATATGAACATGGAAAGGAATATGCCTAAAAACTGAGATTTTGAGAAGGTGCCATAAATAATTTGAACACTAAAGGATGTGGAAGTGATGTAGAAAAATGGCTATAGTAAAATATTTTTAAAAAACTAACGATTCAGGGTTTTCTTCATTTTCTGGGATTTTTAGACAATGTATTTTTCCCCTACTTCTGGGAAAATTTGACAAAAACTTAAAGAGTTGCTTTATTCTGCAACTGTTAACAAAGGCACTTGTACCAAAGACATATAATTAGCATTTAGCTCTTTGATCATAAGAGGTGCTGAAAATCTAAAGTCTTTATTAATAGCCACTTGCAGAATCAGACTCTAGATGCCATATCACTAAATTAGATTCTGTGAACTATTGTAAGATAAAATAACTTGTTACTAAAAATACCTGCATTTCTTGACAGAAATATGGTGATGTCTCTGGCACAAGAGAGACAGAAAGCATTTTAACTCAAGGATTGAAAGTGCTCAAATCACATAATTAATAATAATGCTGCAAGGGTTTTGAATCATCATGTTGCAGGACCATGCAACTAGCTCAGCAGTGGTCAGGGTCTTTTTAGAACAAGTTTCCACAGGCATGGTGTTACCAACTGTCCTAGAGTGAAGAAAAAGTGTGCCCACTATCTATTTCCAGTGGTTGTAAAAAAAAGTATATAGATAAAACAAACAAGCTACCTTTTATTGTCATTTGCAGTGTCAATTTTGTTATGTCAATAGATTTAAAATGTATGTAGCACATTTTCTACAAAGAAAGCACTGGCATGTTGGAAAACATGACATTAAATCCTAGAAATAGATCCACCTTCCTAGAAAAAAGAATTGTACAAAAGACAGCTAAGAATTCAAGCAATATAAACAAATTAGACATATACATTAAAAATATTATCACATTACACAATAGTCACTTATTGTGACTATTATATATAAAATATAGTTTACAAAAAACAGCAGTTTAAGGCAATTGACATAGGACAGGGGTTCTCAACCAACAGTACTAGTACCACCAGTGGTACTTCGGCCGACTGCTAGTGATATGCAGACTGCTGGACCACCGGAACCCTGCTCTGACGCAGTGCTTTTGGCAGTGTGTTTTCGCTTCCGAGAGGCTCCTGCCTTTGGCCAAGCCTCTCAGGAGCACTGAGAAGGGCCCTCCCACCTACCCAGAGTCTCCTACCTGCGTTTTGTGGCCTCCGAAAACCTGGAAGCAACTGGCGATGATGTCATCGCCAATCACTTCCGGTGCTACACAGCAGGAAAATGGCGCTGGAGGTAGTACTCAGCTGGGAAGGGGTTGAGAATCCCTGGCATAGGAGATACATTTAAGCAAAAACACACTGGAAAAGGAGAGTTGCCACTGCCCACCACAAAGTGGGCATAGAAGATGACGGGTATACTTCCTTGGGGAGGATGTTCAGTCTGAACGCTATTACTGAGAAGACTCCCCCTCGTCATGTCCAACCATCATATTTTCTGGTCCAGGTCCCAGGTTGCTTAAGGTTTTGAAAGGTTAAGACCAGCACTTGAATCAAAACAAACTGACACCAGCAAAGCCCCCCCCCCCAAAAAAAAATGTGTTCTGATCTCTTCGCCCTCCAGCAGTCAAATTCTACCAACTGCAGTTTCTGAACTATTTTCAAGGGCAAATCCACATAATAAAACCGGGACACTAGGACATGAACAACTGAGGTGAAGTCTGACCTTACTAACATGTAGATCATATCTCATTATGGCACACTAATCTCTTTCACTGGACAGACATGCTAGGAAATGCAACCAGTAGTAGCTTCCCAGCACATATGCTGTTTCATATTTTTCCCTGTGTAGAAAAGCTTTCCAGGTAGGAAAGGAATACTGAAGCAGCTCTCATCCTGCAACCAAAGTGAGTGAGTATTTACCTCTCAGCAACATTACGATAAAGTAGTAAGCTTTCTAGAAGATTTTAGTAAAGCCTTGTATTTTTCCCAGTAATCTAAACACTTAGAAAGGATGTTAATTCCATACATTTGTCACTATTGCTGCTTGCCATCTCAAAAAGAGATAGGTTTGTGTAATGGAAATACAATAATCCATATCACTCATGTCCATATCAGTCCATAAATAAACATATTGTACCAGATTATGCATATATCTGCTCTTTTCACACTTTTGGGATGGGGAAGCATCACTGAACTTGTTTTATACAAACAGCAGAAATGAAACTTTTGACTACGTAATTCTTAATTTCTTAGAAAAGAGGTTCTCAACCTGTGGTATGCATACCCCTGGGGGTTCGCGAACCAACGGGCGGGGGTATGCAGCTTGCTGTGTCTTATCAGCTGCAATCAGCTGTGAGTCGGCATCTGCTTTTAGTTTTTTAAATTTAAACTCCCGACTCACAGCTGACTTAAAGCTGATAAGGCACAGACTTGCAACTCCCATATAAAAAAACTCTCTGCCAAATCTCTATATAAACCCCTTTCTAGCATTAACATCCAAGTTAGGGTAAGTTATCCGACTAAATAGTCCCTAATTTATTACTAAAAAGAGAAACTTCATTGACAATGAACATAAGAGATTCTTGTGCAACAAAACCACCCCTTCTCTTCCCCCCCCCCAAGACTGTGTTCCCAAGTGGAATGCAAATTAAGTGCTTTCCTACTGGCTGGTTCAATTTATATGCTGGGTTTTAGAATACACTGTTTCTTCCAGTTAAAGAAGGCAGCTCTTATGCCAGATTGAGGTGGTTCTCTGCCTTCTTAAGGAAGTTAAGAAGGAACTGCCTTGGTTTGTTTTTGGATGGGAGACCTATGGTGATATTTTCTTTAAAAATAAAACAGGGGTGGCAAAAATTGAAAAAAAGGTGGCTAACAGTGTAAGCTGAGTAATTTTAATGATTAAATTTTACATTTTAATAATTAATTAAATTAATTAATGCTAATTAATTAATTGGCACAGGGGGTACTTCAAAAAATTTGACCGTGCCAGGGGGTACACTTGGTGAAAAAGGTTGAGAACCCCTGTCTTAGAACAAAACCACTGGAGAATTCCTCTGTTTAAAAAGCAGGCAGCGCTACTATAGTGTTGAGTGTAAACAAACCATTTGTAGTACAGGTATTACACAATAAATGACATACCATACCATACAACTCCATACCACTGTTCTGAAAAAGCAGGATCATTATAATACACATGTTAACAAAAAAAGGACATTGTTCTCAACTACAGGCACATTTTTATAAAATAAAAAAATTAAAAACAGGAGTTACGCATAACTACTGTCCTCATAACAAGGGCAATATATATTATATAACTTAGCTGTGACTTAAATGATCCACTATTCTCCAAAGCTTCCGTACATTCTCTTGCTCATGCATAAGAGCCCCAATACAGTTCAAGGTCACAAATACTTTATTACCAGCACACATTTCTCCAGGGAAATTATTATTATAACAAATATTTATCTTATCCAATTATAGTTTAGTGTAATGGCTTATATACAGGTAACCCCATATAATACGATTTTGCATAATGCGATTTCGCATATACGACGGGGGTCCCCTAAAGTTAAATAAGTTTTTAAAATCACCTTGCTTAACCTTTCGCTGAAACTACTCCGTTTTCAAGGCTGGAACCATCCTGACCAACTCGCTGCAGAAGGAAACCGCGCCCCAGAAGCCTCCCCTGGGTTGTGCGGCTATCTCCGCTCTGTGGGAGTTTGCTGTGGCAGGCTGCTTCTTAAGGAGAGAGAGAGTGGGGGAAGCGGCTGCAGAGGGAAGATCTCGTCGGCTGAACTCATCAAGCTGCTTTCTCCCCCTCCCCCCGCCGTCTCGTGTCCCAGCCACCAGCTTCTCTCTGCAAAAGGCTTCAGCTCGGCTCAGAAGAAAAGAAGCCACCCACGCACACACTTTGCAAATGCAAGCTGAACCAGAGCCTTCCAAAGCAGCTGCAGGCGGCAGGGGTGTGTGTGTGTGCGCAGAGTGTGTGCGCGGGCGACCCCTATTCTTCTGAACCGAACCAAACCGAACCACACACACACACACACCCTGCAGAGAGCTGCTGGCAGCTGGGATACGAGGCGGCAGGGGAGGGGGAGAAAGCAGCATGATGAGTTCAGCCAACGAGATCCTCCGTCTGCAGCCAACCCCCCCCATCCCCAAGAAGCAGTCCATCGTGGCAAACTTCCGCAGCACTGCACATCACTGGGCACTCCGAGCAAAGAGAGGAGAAAGCTGCACGACCCAGAAGAGGCCCCCGGAGCGCGATTTCCCCCTGCAGTGAGCCAATCAAGATGATTCCAGCCCCGAAAATGGAGTGGCCCCAGCAAAAAGTAAGCAAGATGATTTTTTAAACTTTTAAAAACGTTCAATAAAGAGCGAAAGCTTTCATGGCCAGCAACAATTTTGTAAGAAATAGGGAACACGGGTTTAGATGCCATGTAAGAAAATGTATTTAACAGAACACAAAACACAACGTTTCGTCCACTTCTGTGGACGTCTTCTGGTGTACAGCAGCACCGTGTTAGCAAGATGTAAAGTGCACTGGGTGCCACTAAGAAGGCTTTAACTGTCAAACAGTAACAGAAGAATGGAATCTTAGTGGTGACCTGAAATAACCTTGCAAGGATGTAGCTCAGAGGTGCCTGAGGCCATGCTGTAACTGCTAGGAGTGCTCTTTTTTATGTAATATGGGAAGCCAGGTTTTATCTATGAAAGACAGTTCATGTTGTCTGTTCATGAGATCTTGGTTTTTTCATCGGCTTATTTGTATTGCTTCATGGTTAAATCTTTGTCTATTCTCAGAAACATTGAACAAACACTTTGTCTTCTCAAATTGAATCGTATGACCTGTATTTTTTGCGTGGTCTGCCACAGCTGATCGTTCTGCTTGAAGCAAACTGGTGGCTCTCTCGTGCTCTGTAACTCTGGTGGCAATCGGGCATTTAGTAGTGCCTATATAATCCTTCCCACACTCACATGGGATGGGATGTAGATTTTAAAAACGTTTTTTGTCATGTTGCCTCACTTAACGACGCCCTGCATTACGACGGAGATGGAGGAACATATCCCCGTTGTTAACCGGGGGATACCTGTAGAGTGATTAATACCTGCTACAAGATTGGCTATGTAACTTATGGCACAATTCCGTTTAACCTCTGCTGCATTCAGGGCGCGAGACAGGCTGCTGGGATGTCACCTCAAGGGAAGCGAATATTTGTTCCCTTCCCCCGGGTAAAGCCCCAGCTGCCCTGATGGGACTACTGGGATGTGCACCAGCTGTTTTGCTAGCATAAATCCATGAGCCCTGTGTTAACGGTGCCCAGGCCCTGGAAGGGGGATAGGATATGGCGGAGGAGGCCACCACCAATCCCTTCCCGGGCCTGGCCAACCAATCCCATGCTGCCGTCAATCCCTTCCCTGGCCCAACCAACCAATCCCACTCCCCCGGAACACCTCATTCAGTCCTGCCCACACCCCTCCCCCGCCCAGTGGGGAACTCGCCTTCCCTGGCGGGCACTCCACTGAATCTGGGGCGGGGAGAGCAACATCAGCCTCTGTGTCAATGCTACCCCTCTTGCTGGATGACACAAATGTGCCTTATGGCACGTTTGCAACATCCGAGACCAGCGGTGCTCCACCGATCTAAAATGTAGAGGATTGGGCTGCCCGTCTCATACCACTCAAAACAATAATGCATAAAAGTATATTTATCTATTTTTATATAATTTGAAGTATAGGAAGTCCTCACTTAAAGTTGTCGATAGGTTCTTCTTGGAAACTGTGATTTTATGTAAAGCGACTTATAATAAAACCAATTTTACCATAGGCTAATTGATAAATGTAAACGTTCCTATGGCATTTTCCCATCAACTTTAAAACAATACGATTTAAACCGAGAACTTGCCGTATTTTTATTCCAACTTTTCCCTTTAGTCAGAAGGTACCTGTACTAAAGCAAGAAGCAGGAAAAATGGCAGAACAACATTTTTTGCTAATTCTCTCATAAGAAGATATTTTCATTACTGCCCAGTGTTTGAACCCTATTACAGTACCCTGTGGGCACTTTCACAAAATTGATGGAACAACTCAAGTGAGGAAGCCTTTTGTGTTTTTACTCAGTACCTGTCTACATTTCTAATTTGTCATAGGTGAGTAGTGAGCTGAATCCGCTTTAGCCCGCAGCTTACCTGCAGCATATACACTGAAAATACAGAGCTGCTACCAGAAACCAGGTCACTCAGTTCACATCAGCCTGCTTTAAGAAGAGGCAAATCCTGATAACATTTGGGCTGCACTTCTACAAATATAATACTTTTAAATCAATGAGGCTTAGCCTCAAGTAAGCACGTATAGAAGAACTGTAACATTGAATGAAACCAGAAACCATGAAGCTGGGATGTTCAAGTCAGCATCACACTAACCCATCATGTTTGCAATGTGAATAGTTGAAATGATTTTAATTCAGCATAAGGAGGGGTCAGCTTGTTGCAGAGTCAAAGCACTATTATGCACGCATGTGATTGCAGTAAAAACTCATGCAAAGCAATCCAATATTTAATTTATGTATTTAATACAACATACAGCTACTTAAGTGTCTCTTAACTGTTACATATGAATTGTAACTAAAATGATTTTAAAAAGAAAATTCAACACACTGTATATTAATATACAATACACGATATATAAATGTTTTACAAGGATACACCTAAAATGAAACAATCAAAATACAATCAGCTTTTCTATTCTCCATTTTTAAACTTGTGACTTTACAAAGACAGTGACTTCATAATGCCTCTCATGCACAACATAAAACGTTACGCATGTGATGTCAACAACTGTAGGCTAAGATAAAGGTAAAGGTTCCCCTTGCTCGAAAGCCAGTCATGCCCAACTATAGGGGCAGTGCTCATCTCTGTTTCAAAGCCAAAGAGCCAGCGCAGTCCAGAGACACTTCCGTGGTCATGTGACCGGCATGACTAAACGCCAAGGCGCACAGAATGCTGTTACCTTCCTACTGGGGCGGTACCTATTATTCTACTCTCAATTTCTTGCTTTCAAACTGCTAGGTTGGCAGGAGCTGGGGCCAAAGACGGTAGCTCACTCCGTCACACGGCGCTCGGGTCTCGAACTGCTGTCCTGCCTACCTTCCGGTCTGCAGTTCAGCATCTTAACCATTGAGCCCGTAGGCTAAGATAGAACCTTTCAATTACAGGCTTACCTAATGAGACTGACCCTCGGGCCTTACCTAATGAGACTGACTGACTGACAATTGGTTCAGGACAGACAAAAGAAACATTATATACAGCAGTTAAATAACTTTTGGAATTCACCACTATAAGATATGGCAATGAACTCCAACTTAGTTGACTTTGACACTATTAAACAAATCAGTCTAACAATGGCAATTAGCCATGATAGCTAAATGAAATCTCCATATTTAGAGACACTGTGCTGGGGCCAAGCATTAGGAGAAGGCTGTTGTGTTCATGCCTGCTTGTAAACCTCTCAGAACAGCACTGGATTCAATGGAACTTTGGTCCATTCTTTTGTTCATAGTTTTAGCCAGCATAACTTACTAAAAAAATTATATGAGTAGCTACACAAACTTGCTCTAAATCATAAAACCTATAGATGTGGTTGTTTTTCCCAGAATATTCTGTAAGAGAACACACACATTTCCCCTATCAGATTCAAATCTTTTGTTTCTAATCCCAACTCAGAATTTTTAAACTCTGACTAATCCTCACCAACCTTGTTTTGTTATACAGGTACAGCTCTCAAGGAAAGTGAAAGTCATAAGTATATGACTGTCTAATTTAGTGATTAACAGCCCAAGCCTGTCTAGCTAGGCTGCAGTGTGGACGCAGAGCCCACAATGCATCCTATCTAGATAGGACATCCCCTTACCATGAGTAGAGCCCCAGCCAGCCTGATGGGCCTACTCGAATGTGCACCAGCTATTTTGCTGGCACACATTTGAGAGGGTCATGTAACTGCAGCCAAGTCCAGAAAGGGGGATATGATTTTGGCAGAGCCGGCATTGCCAATCCCTCCCCCTTCCCGGGCCCGTCCAACCAATCCCCAGCCCGGAACACCGCATTCCTCCCTCTCATCACTCCGCCATCTGGTGGGGCGCTCCACTTCACCTGCAGTGGATTATAAAGGGCCAGGAGCATTCATGTTGAAAGGTTGACCACCCCTGATCTAACAGAAGGAGCTTTCAACTACATACCATCACTCTACCAAAGAGTAGGATTCCAACCCGATATCAAACAAAAACGTAACAATTTTTTAAAAGCACATGTAAAATCTCAACTAATTTCAGTTGCTCAAACATTGAGCTCTTAAATTCTAGTCAAAAGATGTCTTACAAGTGCATACTATATAAACACACAATGAGTTTTTACTGAATCCAGTAAGATTCTATCTGTTGAACCCTTTCCAAAGGCTGATGAAATTACTGATAATGAATCCATAATTTTGATGCCAAACAGACAAGAACAAATTGTACAAGTTAGTAACTGAAATTCTGAATAATTTTAAATATTTAAGCTTTAAAAAGCAATTGAACAAAAACTGTAAAGGATAGAACACAGATATATAGCTATTCAATACAGTACCTCGCCCCCATACCCGCTGGGGATATGTTCCAGGCCCCACCGTGGATACTTGAAACCGTGGATAGGAGCGAACACCCCCTCCATGGTTTCCTGAGGGGCCCCCGCCCTACTTCCCCTACAGGCAGGCATGTTCACCCCCCCCCAGCTCTTATTTTTTATTTCAGCAAGCTTTGTTTCTTCCTTAAAAACAAACAGAGAAGCAGCCTCCATTGCAGGAAAGTAGAATGAGACTAAGTCCTAGAGAGACTCTGCAAAGTTTCTGTTAACCTTGCAGAGCCTCTCTAGGACTTGGTCTCGTTCTACTTGCCTGCAATAAGCAGCCAGAGGCTTCTTCTCCTGTTTGTTTAAGAAAGAAACTAAGCTTACTGGGGAAAAAAGTAAAAGCCTTGGTGGGGGGGTCCCCTGCGATCCGTGGATAACTGAAACTGTGGATAGCGGATCAGTGGATATGGGGGCCCACCTGTAGATCTATCATTTAAAAATTACAAAAAGTATATATCATAAGTTGGTGTAACATAATGGCTGAGCTAGAAATCAGGACTTCCGATTCCGCTGGATCAAATCTCACCTATGCCATGAACTCACTTGCATAGCCTATGCAAGCCACTTCCCTCAGCTAGAACATGGGGATACTAGTACTTCAGTGAAAATAGTTCAATGGAAAAGCATATGATTTTCATGCAAGAGTCCTGGGTTCAATCAAAGGTACATCCAGATAGGCCCAGGAAAGATTCCTGTCCAAAATCCTGGAGAACTACTACCCTCAGCGTTGACCTCTAAACTGGATGGACCAATGCTCCAACTCAGCATAAGGAAGATGCTTATATTTCCATCATTGATACAGGCCCACTCTAACATAATTCAACCGCTCATCACCAGTACAACCCGCCCCCACCCCAGTATCACCTTCACCTCACCTCCTCCACTTCTAAACCTCGCTGCTCCCAACCAGTTTAGAAGCAACAGGACAGGAAAGAAAGCAGTGACAAATGATCGCGGTGAAAGAAAGCAGTGAACAGGATCACAGCAATGACTACCTCCTCTTCCAGCTCTGCCACTGTGATTTTTGGTAATGCTGCTAGAGGTGGTGGTGATAAATTACATCCACAGCCCCCTCTTGTATGCTCTCCAAAGAAGAGAATGAGGTAGCGGATGGGTGTGGGGTGCCTCTCCTTGCCTACAGCTTGAAACAGTCACTTCAGCCAGCCTCAAAAATGCAATGCATAAGGTTTTAATTATTTTTATCAGTGAAAATCACAATAAAATGAATGTAAAATCACACAATTTTAATAGAAGTGACTATTTTACATGTTTTAATAAAACAGGAACATAAGGTTCAGTGGCCAAGGGCTCAATCCTATCCAACTTTCCAGAGCTGATGCAGCCATGCGAACAGGGTGTACACTGCATTCTGTGATGTGGTGGGCAGTCATGGAAGCCTCCTCGACGAAAGTACCTCGGGGCTGCATTGCGGTTGTATTGGCACCAGAAAGTTGGATAGGATTGGGCCCCAAAGATCATTTCTCTGGGCCCAGTACAAACTTATAACATGAAAAACTGAAACTGAAATATGTTAATTCTGATCTCTGAAAGACTATTCTTTAGTTCTAGTTCCCCCTTTCTTTAAGTGTCTTATGTTGCAGCTGCCCAATTTGTATTTATAGTCAGACATGACTGTAGGGCAAGCAAGCACATTAATTATGCATGAGTGACAAATGGCCTTTAGACACTTATCTGTCCCTGGGATGCAGTTTTCAGTTCTTCTATGCACTCGGGAGATCAGACACCTAACCCGGTTACAGGGAGCTCTTAATATATGAAGGCGTTAGGTTCCTGGAAAATTGCGTGTAGATCAAAAACTCAAACAAAAACTGGCTTACCCATAGGAAACAATGGATTTGGTGCTGGAGAAGACTCCTGAGAGTCCCTTGGACTGCTAGGAGATCAAATCAGTCAATCCTAAATGAAATCAACCCTGACTGTTCCCTGGAAGGACAGGTACTGAGGCTGAAGCTCAAATATTTTGGCCACCTAATGCGAAGACTCTCTGGAGAAGACTCTGATGCTGGGAAAGACTGAAGGCAAAAGGAGAAGGGGAAGGCAAAAAATGAGATGGTTAGACAGCATCACCGATGCAACAAACATGAAAATGAGCGAACTCAGGAAGATAGTGGAGGACAGGAAGGCCTGACGGGATGTGGTTCATGGGATCACGAAGGGTCGGACACAACTTAACGACTGAACAACAACAAGGGGAACACTTCACAAGCACTCACTTTGATGAAAGGCGATTATGGAGAGAGGCTACTGGGAGTGAGGTAGCTGATGTCGATGGCTCAAATAGTTCATTATCTTGAGATGTTTTGGAGAAGTAGGATAGTAGTGTCTTTTGCATGGTAAGATCTCTTCGTAATAATGCATAGCCATGCGCACACCACTATGCACTTTGGAGCTACAATACATTTGGTGTTAGGATTGTCCTAATCTAAGATAGCCAAAGTACTATCTATTAAGTTGAATGCCTCTGTCAACCACTTAACTATCAGCATTCATGCAGGATCAACCTCCCCTTTGCTCTCCTCACGCTCCTTCTGCTTCTCAAGCAGATCCTGGGGTAAAAGCTACTCTTGGGGAGACAACTCCTGCACATCTTCTAACTCCATGTCATCCAAAGCCACCTTCTTGGCCAAGCTCACAATGTTCTCTCTAGTCACAGATAGGTCACAACATCGAAGTCTTGATACAGCCGTAGCTTTCTCCAAACCCCATTCATACATTTATTTATTTATTTAAAAGATATCAATACCACTTTTCTAAAATTCAAAGCCATGTACAACAGAAACATAAAAACAAAACAACTAATACATCATTAAAACCATCCACAATTAAAATTAAATGTTAAAATTACAATTAAAAGACAGTACAGAGTAGATTAAAAGTAAAAACAAACATAGCAGCAACAGAAATGAAAAAGGTCCCAAGGTAATTCCTCCCTCCTCAAATGCCAGACGAAACAAATAGGTCTTTAAACCCTGCCGAAAGCCATGTAGCAAGGGGGCTGTCCTCAATTCCTCTGGCAACTGATTCTAGAGGTGTGGTGCCACAACAAAGAAGGCCCTACCTTGCTGCCATCCCTCTGGCTTCAGATGGCAGTGGTATCCTAATAAGGGCCCTCTCTGATTATCTTAGGGGACAAACAGGATTGTACGGGAGAAGGTGGTCACACATGAACAACTAACAGCTCAGGAAGATAGTGGAGGACAGGAAGGCCTGGCGGGATATGGTTCATGGGATCACGAAGGGTCGGACACGACTTAATGACTGAACAACAACAATGTCACAGAGCTTCTCAAACTGTGGGTCACGGCCAGATGATGAGGTGGGTTGCAAGTTGGGCCCACCCTCCCGCCCTTGCCTTCATTTGGCTCCAAACTGGAGCCAAACGGATGCGAGTTTGAGAACTGCTGCCCTAACAGAAAGCATGTTTCTGCAGAAAGACAAAAGGAGGTTAATCTAGCAAGGATGCGAACCCACTTGTTGTAAAACAGCTATAGTAAAACTGTCAGATCTGCAACAGTTTTCTTTGCTGATAAAATATTTTATTGGTTTAATTGATTTTTAATTGATTATGTGTTTTAATGCATGGTACGCAAGGAATTCTAGATACTTTTTATGGGGCACGGGGTAAAAAAATTATGGATTTTATCTAATGAATATATTAATGTAAGTACTAAATTAAAGTATGTTTGGTTACTACTTAAAAAAAACCCTGAATTTCAGCATATTAGCTCTAGAGCAGGGGTTCTCAACCCCTTCCCGGCCGAGTACCACCTCTGGCGCCACTCTCCTTCTGCGTACCACCGAAAGTGACTGGTGATGACAACATTGCCAGTCACTCCTAGATTTTCAGAGGTCAGAAAACGCAGGTAGGTGGGAGGGGCAGGTGGGAGGACTCTTCTCAGCATTCCCAAGAGGCTCAGCCAAAGGCAAGAAGCCTCTTGGAAGCAAAAATACACCACCGAAAGTGCCGCATCGGAGCGGGGTTCCAGCAGTCTGGCAGTCCGAGTACCACCAGCAGTCGGCCGAAGTATCACTGGTTGAGAACCCCTGGTCTAGAGTAAATGTCTGAACTGGAATAGTGGCCTCTACCAGATACACTGAGAGTTAAAGGAAGATTTTCTGTGTAAGTGAAGAACCAAGTTAGCCATATTTGAGAAATGATCATTTATGCTACCTACTAAACAGACTTCATTTTTTGCCTCATAAAAATATTCATCTACCCAGTAATTTCTCTAGGCTGCCTACTATCAGACCTTGCTTCAACCTATCAATATGCCTTTCACTTTTGTTTACCACTTTGTTTTTGCAATGGTGGTACTGGGCCAAGGAAAAGTGAAATAGAAAGGAATATTAGAAATAACAGAATCATCATCATAATCTGAATTTATACACTGCCTTTCTTGTCATCAGATTTTTCCTCAGACTTTATTCAAGGTGGTTTACATAAACAGGCTTTTCTAACACCTGCCTCCCCGTAGGGTTTTTTACAATAATGTTCTATTCGCATAGAACCCTTTTCATTCTCCAGATGTTTCCCTTCAACCGTGTAGTTATCTTTCTGGCTGAACAGCACACGCGTTCCAAGCTTGCTCGGCAGCGACTCCACTCTCTCTCGGCAGCGACTCCACTCTCTCTCTCTCTCTCTCAGAGGGTTAACACAGGTTATCTCAGCTTGTCAGCAACTTCTGGTTGCCTCCCATCCAGGACACGACCAAGTTGGTCTCGTCTTAGCTTTTCTTCAGGCAGGCAGCAGCTCAACCACCAGACCACATCTCCTGCCCAGAAGACTTATTCAGTTGAAAAGTGGTATGAAAATATTCTTAATATTCCCTTCCTATACTTGACTTCATTCGTTTTGTTTTTTTTAAATCTGTACAGGGTCTGCCATGTGAGGTTCTTAAAATTACACAAAGTATAAGTTATGCAAAATTATACAAAGTATTCCCTGCTATACAATGCAAATATTACTCTATAAGCAGTTGAAAATAAACAAGGTCTAGTGGTGAGATGTTCACCATTGCTTAAGAAATACATGAAGCATCAATGGGAAAACTCACAGCCCGATACTGTGTAAGGATACCCAGCTGACCTAAAGGGCAGACTGCGGTATCCTTTCGATGTCCCAGGCTGCCCCGGCACAGCCTAGGAGCACCTCGGGAGAAGGGGATGCTCGTTCCCTTCCCTGAGTGCAAGGCAGCCCAGGCCCTATGAGCCTACTTGAATGTACACCAGTTCAGAAGCTGACGTACATTCAAGGCCTGTGTGTAAGGGCGAACCGAGCCTGAAGAGGGCTGGGGATATCGGCGAATCTCGCCACCGATATCCCCACCCTCTCCAGCCAATGGCCGCCCTCCCTCCGCCCCTACACCGGCTGGTGCAGGGCTTACCATGACCAGCAGGTACAGGGATGGTCCCTCGGCGGAGTACGGGCCGCTGGCCTTCACCCCAGCGGCCCTTACTCGCCAGGAGTCGCAAACACACTTTATGGTGCATTTGCACCGGCATAGAGCGATGGAGTGCACGCTCAATGTTTACCCAGGATCGCGCTGACAATTTCAAATCAGCCTTCCTTCTTGCCAATAAAACAAAATCCACCCCAATGAGGCAAAAGCTTTAGTTGACCAGATACTGCCATAAAGCATATGTTGCCTATACTTGGAGTAGGTCTTTTTGGCATCGGCTCAAGAAAGCTGCTATATCCCTGAAGACCATTCAGCAGTTTGTTGAACACAGGTATCATGCAAACCAAAGTTGTTTAGACTAATGATTTAAGTCTAGCATAGTAAACTTTCTTTATATAACTTTAGAATTAATTAGCGTTTACCATGTTTCTGAGGTATGTACAGTCAGCCCGCATCTTACCCAGACTTTACTTGCAAGAATTCAATTACACATGCCTGGCAAACAAAAACAAAAAAGGAGAGAGAAACAAATGTTTAAATATTGCAGGCAATTCCGCCTGCTATTCTACTTACAGCCCAATCCTGCTCTAAAGATCCGCCGCGGACAGCCTGCAGCAGGCAGCCCGCGGCAGAAGGTCTACTCAGGGAAGGGGACGCTCATCCCTTTCCCCCGAGTGTAACTGCGGCTGGGGCCAATAGACCTCCTCGGATTTCCGCCAGCAAAATAGCTGGCGGAAGTCGGAGGAAGCCATGTAACGGCTCAGCCAATCGTCGGAGGGGTCAGGATTTGGCAGAGGCCGATCCCTGCCCCCACCCCAATCGGCTGGGCCTATTGACCCCCACCGTTTGCTCCCGGACCGCCCCCCCTCCGCTGGATCCTCACCTGGGTCGGGCGGCGGTCTGGAGCTGGTCTTGCGCCGGCCTTCCCTGCTCACGAGTCATCACGAAAGTGCTTTATGGCACTTTCGCGACGGCTTAGGGCAGCAGAACACTTGTTCCGACGCCCTAATTTAGAGCAGGATTGCACCCTTACTAAATATATGCCCCAGAGTGAGCCTGAGATCAGAGAATGAAGCTGCTATTCCCTCAGTCAGTCTCAGTACTTTGGCAGGCTGGTCATTATCTGCCTTTCCGATCTTCTGATCCACTTCCGAGAGTCTCACAGGCAGCCAGGCAGAATCCAGAGAGTGTATGCAGTGACTGAATAGCTTGCAGAGCTAATAGCTCGCTTAGATGTTAGTTAGAGGCTAGTTAGAGGCTTATTTCATCTTATAAGCCTCCCAGCAATTGGAACATCAGATTTGTTGTTGTTCAGTCGTTAAGTCGTGTCCGACCCTTCGTGATCCCATGAACCATATCCCGCCAGGCCTTCCTGTCCTCCACTATCTTCCTGAGTTCGCTCATTTTCATGTTCGTTGCATCGGTGATGCTGTCTAACCATCTCATCCTTTCCCTTTCCCTTCTCCTTTTGCCTTCAATCTTTCCCAGCATCAGAGTCTTCTCCAGAGAGTCATCTTTTCGAGTTAAAGAGACAGTTAAGGAGACAGTGACTGTTCGAGTCAGGAGGAAGGAGCTGGCACGGCTGAAATCTGTGTGTGTAAGGAAGGAAAGCAGGGAGGAGCTGGCAGGGCTGCAATCTGTGTATGTGTGGGGGGGTCTCAACCATCTCATTAGTAGCACATAAGTAAACCTAATACACAACACAAGTAGCCCTAACTTACAAATCCATTTTTTTATTTATTTATTGGCGCAGGTGGTACTTCAAAAAATTTGACCATGACAGGTGGTACACTTAGCAACAAAGGTTGGGAACTTCTGCTGTAGGGGATTTCCAAGGTAATTTTGAATATACATGACTTTTGCTTCAGGCACCGACTGTGGAATGCAATGCTCGTGTAAGATGCGGGCCAACTGTATATATTATAAAGAGAATCTAGAGAGAGAAACTGCACATATGTGCTCCACGTTACATAAAGAATTGGAAAAACATAGGATCAGACAGGACCTTATGCACCATAAATTTCAAGCCTGCCAATAGCAAATATGCAAAGCTATTCTCAGATGATTATTCACCTTAATGTCCAATATTGGGCATACCTACAAGCAATAATACGACAAGATTATAAATAAATCTTAAAAAAGAGCAACTGCCGAATCAATATGTGCACTCCATATGAGACACTGATTACTTTGCATTTGAGCAAGTTGTTATTTTGCAGCATGTGCCAGGAAAAAAAACAATACAAATTCAGGAACAAGCTACAACCAATTAAAGCGAGCAATATTCATTAATAGCCATTTACCTGGAGAGACACGAGATATAGTTTGTGTTACTTTCTTCTCTCTGGGGACATTAAAGATTGCTTTGGAGAGTTGGGAAGGGAAAGAATCTATGTTTTGTTTCCCTTCCTCAGATGGGATGTAAGCATGCTGAATGAGTGAGTTATCTATCATTAGGCCAGGCAGTGCTGGCTATAGAAAAAAGAATGTTAGGAAGATACAGGACTACATTGCTACAGCCTCTCAGTTAAGGTGACAACCAACCAAATAGAAGAAATGGAGGTCGAAGATCTGTTGGGATGAGGCAGGTGTGCAGCAGGCTGAATGAGAACTCATTCTGCTGAGAATATACTGGAGTACGCAATCTAATTTTTAATATATAATTATTATAAATCCCACTCAAGACAGTTGAGTCAGAGTGGAACATAACATGAAAAACAAATATCCAACACTATATTGCAGTCTGAATTACATTTTTTAAAATGCTCCTTAACAATATTTCTTCAACAATGGATACGTTCGATAAGTACGTGATCAGTACGTATCATAGAAGGGCAGTAATTTTTCCATCTAGAGCAGTATCAAACTGCTATGCTGCCTTCTACAGCAGTCTTGTTAACCTTATAATTCAAGAGTTCAATCATTTTTCCCTCCAATACCATACTGAGAGAGCATATCCATAAATAACATTCTAAATTCTCCACAACATCAACACCACATGGACATTTCCTTTCTTGATGTATTTGTAGTCATCTCCCACTTAGAGATGCTGATTTAATCTACAAAAATGCAAATGTACAATAGCCTCACTCTTTATATGATTAATTATTTGACAAATGCAGCTTTGTCTCAAAAGAGAGTGTCCTATAGTGTCCCGTTTATGTACTCTAGAACGGGACACTATAGGAGGCGAAAATCAACATCATTTTCTAAAATATGATTAACAACATTGCTTGAGTTCTTGCGTCACAGACTAGACATAGGATTTGAACCCAACATTTCACTTTCACCTGCGGAAAGCATGTTCAGGGGTTGCAAGAGTTAGCATCCTCTGCTCAATGTTCTAGGCAGCATTCTTTTGAAGGTAGCTCAGGTGAGCATCCAATCAGCGTCATCTGCCAGTTAGCCACAGGCTCAACTGTCAGCTTTACTTGGAAGCAATAGAAATTCAAAAACATAAAAGCAATATAAACGGAAAAGAAGAAACTCTCAGTATAAGCAACACCTGGCTTCCAGTGCTTAAACATACAGTACCAGAATACAAAACTTTGGAAGTGAAAAATTGCATAAAGAACTGTGGCAATGATGGACAGTCAAAGGAAAGCATGAGTGTGCCTTTAAAAATTCCAAGCAAAACTGACAGTTGGGCCTGTGGCAGAGGATGAACAGAAGATGCTAACCGAACACTGAGCAGAGGATGCTAACTTTTTGCAACCCCTTGAACATGCTTTCCACAGGTGAAAGTGAAACGTTGGGTTCAAATCCTATGTCTAGTCCGTGGCTCAAGAACTCGAGCAATGTTGTTAATCATATTTTAGATTTGCCCAGCCATGAAAGCCTTAGTGTTTGCAACATCACATTGTTTTACAAAAGCTAGACATTTTGATCCTAATTTTCTTCGCACTGGGCTTGAGGTTTTTCCCATATATATTTTCCTACTTGACCTGTTTTACATTTAACAACCTTGCTATGATTTGAAAACCAACAGTTTTACAACCAAGGCTAATTAAATATCCACTTCTAATAGAGCAAATGTCCATAAGCAGTACAAAGTCAGTACAAAGTCAGACAACGTTTCCAAAGAAAGCCAAAGTTCAAAAAGCATTTTGAGGATCTGAAGCAAGATCTTTCAAATGAAAAATTATATCAGTACATAACCCCTCATCCAATTCCTCCTGTCAGATTTCACGTTGGCAAACTTCTCATGCAAGATCTTGTGGTTTTGCTTTAACTTTTTTTTTTTCAGATAACGAAACTCAGTACAGTGAAACCTTGGATTGCGAGTAACTTGGTTTGCGAGTGCTTTGCAAGACGAGCAAAATTGTTTTCTAAAATTTAACTTGATAAACGAGCAATGTCTTGCAATACGAGTACATTGTGTTCTCCAAGATATCTCTCTGTGTGTTTGCAGAGTAACAATAGTGTCTCCTGGGCAACAAACTGCCCTCATTAACACTCTGTTTTCCCTCTGCTAGAGGCTCCGTTTGTGCAGAATAGCAGCTCAGACTTTGCTTTGAAACTTCTGTCTTGCAGACCTCATTAACAAGCTGTTTCCCCCCTCCCCCATCTGCCTCTAGCAAAGACTTTACTCTGCAGAACAAGGCTCAGGTTTTGCATATCAGACGTTGCAAAGTGAGCTACAGTTTGCAAGAGCAAAGGAGGACTTGGCAGGGCAGCTTCTTAATTAGCTGAGCCCAGGAGATAATGCAGACACACACAAAGATCTCTTGCAGAATAACGAATTATCTGAGTTTCCATTATTTCTTACGGGAAAATTTGCTTTGATATACGAGTGCTTTGGATTACAAGCACGTTTCTGGAACCAATTATGCTCGCAATCCAAGGTTCCACTGTAGTTCTAATAAAATAGTGCCTTGAAGCCACGGCACCTAAGTTCTAAAAATAAGGAGTCAAAAGCTTGCTCTAGGAGCAGAGTGTTCATGTGTGTATTTACTGTATTTCTTCAATGGCGTTCTTTTTGTGTGTGTTTTTCCGCATTTTACTGCACTTTTGCTGCCGCTGCCACGCCATTTCACCCCCTCTGCTCAGTGCTGACGATCGGAAAGGCGCTCAGGAGCCGTGCCTTTGCCGCCACGCCATTTCTTGAGCGCCTTTCCGATCATCAGTGGAGCGCGAGGCAAGCTGGGGCGTGTTGGTGCTGAGCAGGCAAATTCAAGGAAGGAGGTGTGCCTTACAATCGATGGTGTTTTTTTCTGCTGGTGGTAATGAAATTAAGGTGCGTCTTAGAATCAATGGAGTCTTAGAATCAAAGAAATACAGGTACATATAAGACATAAATAAAAATACACACGTACAAAGAGCTTTGGCCATTTCTTCCCAACCCACAAGTGTACGCATTTAACACCCTTGGGTAAAAATGCCTTAAAGTGGAAGAGCAGAGCAGGGAGCTCTTACTTTTTCCTTTCATGCTGAAAATTCCTCTGAAAATTCCTCCAGCTACTTTTACCCATGCTGAGGAAATGATATAGAATGGGCAGACCAATCCTATCCGGGAGCTAGGGGCCAACGCTGTATCCTGTGCTCGGCAGCAGCAGTCTAGAGGCCTCCCTGAGTAAGGGGATATTCGTACTCTTACCTTGGGTAAAGCCCCAGCCAGCCAGTGCTATGGGGCTACCCAGTTCTATGCCAGCTCGAGATCTAGTGCAGAACTTGGAAGCCCCATATCTGGCATAAAGGCCTGGGAGGGCGAATAGGAGACCTCCCCCCTCCTGGTCCCAATTCGACCACATCGCTGCCCTCCCCTCGCTCCCACACTACTCAGAGCTTACCTTGGCAGCTCTGCAGCGCAGTGCGGTGGTCTGAGCGGTGAGCAGGCAGCACAGGCCTTCTTCCTGACGCGCCTTACTCCCAGGGTGCTGAAAACGTGCTTTACAGCACATTTGCAACACCCTGGGCCGGTGCAGCGCGCATTATGCCAGCCCAGCCGGGGGACAGGATTGTGCCATAAGTGTAGTATAGTATGTAGTTCTAATCCAAAATAAAAGAGCTGATACAACATGGTCGCTAAGGGACTGAGCTGCAAATTAGGACTTCCCCAGTTCAAATCTCCCCTCTGACATGAATTTAGGTAAGCCACTCCCGCTCAACCTCAGCTCCCCAACTGTACCATGGAGACAAAACAATAACCCTGTAGGGTGGGGGTAAATATTATCTTGATGAAATCCTTATATGTAAGCACTTTGCACACTCTGAAAATACTATACAAATGCCGTATACAGGTTGATTATCCCCATCCAGACTATTCCAAAATCTAGATATTGGGGGGGCTATGACTTTAAAAACCCTACTTTTTCCAGCACCTGGCTGGCATAGCACAAGGCATGCTGGGGTACAACATTATTAAAAACATTGTATAAAATTATCTTCAGGCTTTGTGTAGTGTATAAGGTGTATATGAGACATAAATGAATTTCATGTTTAGACTTGGGTCCCAACCCAAGATCTCATTATATTTATACAAATATTCTGAAATCCTGACAACTTCCCGTCTCAAGCAGTCCAAATGAATGTCATGTTTACACTTGGGTCCCAACCCCAACATCTCATTATATTTATACAAACATTCTGAAATCCATACAACTTCCTGTCTCAAGCAGTCCAGATAAGAGATATTCAGCCTGTAAATATTTTAACCAACTGCAACTACAGGGTTATTCAAAAAGGATGGTGCAAGTAAAGCTGATTTATTCTTAAACGAACTGACATACCACAACCGTCATGACATGAAAAGACAGAAAAACTGCCCATGTTTCACATGGACATTACAAATGTTCGATGTGGGCACTTGCGTAGCTACAATGAAGCATACATTACAAATGTTCGATGTGGGCACTTGCGTAGCTACAATGCCCCAGGTGACAGTCGCAGTCTCCTCGCAAGGAGACCGCGGCTGTTTGCCCCCCCCTTGCCCTATTGTAGCTACGCAAGTGCACACGTTGAACATTTATAATGTGCATGTGAAACTTGGTTGCCTACCTCTGAATAGGACCTGTCCCTTATTAAAATACAATAGGACAAGACGATGGTAGATACTACTTTCATCCATTCAGGTGGTCTTTTGTTTAGCAAAAGTTGTAGCTAGAAAAGGAAACAAAGAACAATACAGATTTTCAAGACAAATTCCTAATGGAAGCTTCAAGAAGCATAATTTTGTATTATGCCTACAGTAAGCGGTGGATTGCACAAATTGCCAAGAAGTAGGAGTACAGGAATAATCACCATGTTCCAAATGAGCTGGCAATATCAAAGCCTAGTTAGCTTCCAAGATATCTAAACACACAGAATGAGCAACAGAAAGATGACACAAGTAGCTGCAAGTTGAAACTGGACAGGTTCCAAGCCACAGAGAGAAAAAATAAGAAGATACACAGATAACAAAAAGGAAGCACCACACAGATAACAAAAAGGAAGCACCACACTTTCAAAGGCAAATTCAAAACAAAAAAAACTGAATTCAATCTTGTCATTGCAACCAAGCAGACAGGAACTGACTTACGCCAATTGATGTCACAGAGTAATAAAAGGAGGACAAAGAGATACCCCAGTTTTGGACCAGGTCAGTCTTTATTTAAATGGCGATACCAATGAAGACAGGCAATATGAAAAAATAACACAAAGTAAGCAGAGACCCACAACAAAAATGTTGCAGTATATTCCCAGTCCTCCTTCAGTATTCCTGTACGTGACTCCAGGTAGCCTAGAAAACAAACCTTATAGCAATTTTTGGAGCTCACAATTGCCAACCTCAAACCTAAGCATTTTACTGCTATATATCTAAGTGCTATAAAAGCAAAGTTTCTGGAGAGTGGAAGAGAGAAAAAGATTCCTTTTCGCCCTTAAAACTTCTGTGTCTAGTGCAGGGGTGGCCAAAAACATGCTTAAACGTAAGAGCCACATACGATAAACTTCAGATGTTTGAGAGCCGCAATATTTAAGAAGCATTTAAATTCTAAAATATATTTACTCACCATGAACATTAAACATGCTTTAATCCAGTGGACTCTCAGTTTATACCTGCTAAATAATTTTAAAGCCTGAAACATTCTTATTTACCTTTTTAATTGTGATAATTATATCTTAATAAATTAATAAAACTAATAAAACTACATTAATAAAACTAAGATCATGGCATCTGGTCCCATCAATTCCTGGCAAATAGAAGGGGCAGAAATGGAAGTAGTAACAGATTTTACTTTTTTGGGTTCCAAGATCACTGCAGACGGAGACAGCAGCCATGAAATTAAAAGACGCTTACTCCTTGGAAGGAAAGATATAGGAAATTTAGATAGCATAATAAAAAGCAGAGATATCACCATGCCAACAAAAGTTCGTATAGTCAGGGCCATGGTGTTCCCAGTAGCAATGTATGGTTGCGAGAGTTGGACCATAAGGAAGGCTGAGCGCCGAAGAATAGATGCTTTTGAACTGTGGTGCTGGAGAAGACTCCTGAGAGTCCCTTGGACTGCTAGGAGATCAAATCAGTCAATCCTAAATGAAATCAACTCTGACTGTTCCCTGGAAGGACAGGTACTGAGGCTGAAGCTCAAATATTTTGGCCACCTAATGCGGAGAGAGGACTCTCTGGAGAAGACTCTGATGCTGGGAAAGATTGAAGGCAAAAGGAGAAGGGAAAGGGAAAGGATGAGATGGTTAGACAGCATCACCGATGCAACGAACATGAAAATGAGCGAACTCAGGAAGATAGTGGAGGACAGGAAGGCCTGGCGGGATATGGTTCATGGGATCACGAAGGGTCAGACATGACTTAACGACTGAACAACAACAATTAATTGTGATGCAAAGAGCCACACATTATACGTCAAAGAGCTGCAGTTTAGCCACCCCGGTCTAGTGCAAGGAAGGAAGTTTTTCTAACCTCATGGCATGTACAATGAACCCTAATCCCAACCTCCAGGATACTTACTAAGAGCTATTAGGGGCTTGTACAGGCTAATTCCCCATATTCTTCCTCCCCCCCTTTCCCAACTGATATCCTCAACATTTTAAGGCTCAACTATTCTTAACATTCCATAGGTCCTAGAAAGCTCATATGTCCTTGTCTGACTGTTTGTTTTTTGTTTGTTTCCTTTAAATCTCTTAACTATGATAAACAAATATACTGTACTGTCATCTAAAACAGGGGTCCCCAACCACCGGGCAGCGGCCCACTACCAGGCCACGGGCCAGTACTGAAAAGGCCGCGAGCATTTGGCGGTGCTGCCGCCGCCGTAACTTAGGGGACTCCACTCCCGTCCTGCATAGCCGGAAGGAGCGCTGCGGCTTGTTTCAGCGTACGCACGCTGAAACAAGCTGCGGCGCTCCTTCTGGCTACACAGGACAGGTGGGGGAGAGTCTCCACGCCCGTCCTGTGTAGCCGGAAATAAATAGATACGCAATTCTGACACCCCCAAAAATTTGCAGGGACGCCTTTGGCGGCGCCGGGGAGTATAGGGGGTGAAAATATGAGGGGCGCAAAAATGGGGGGAGGCGCAAATTCGATGGTGGGGCCCCCCAGATTTTGGGCTAGCTACTATGCCTCTGTCTGGGCAACCCCCTCCCCCCACCGGTCCGTGGAAAAATTGTCTTCCACGAAACTGGCCCCTGGGGTGAAAAAGGTTGGGGACCGCTGATCTAGGAAGTCTCCAAGTATGCATAAGAAAATCCTTTATAGTATTTTTAGGTGGGACAGTTTACTTTCAAACTGATAGGCGTGTGATCATGTGAGTTGGTAATAGGGGGGCTGAGGATGATGAAAGCTTAGTAGCTCTTCCATGCTTTTATCCAAACCATGTATGTGTGAAAAAAATCTCAGTAGTTTACCTTAAACCTTATTCAAATCCCTAAATTTAACAGCAAATATAAATATAATAGTTACAGGTGTGAATAATCTGCTGTTGCACAAACGCAGCCTGGGAATCATTTTTTTTAAGTGCTCAGAAGCACCCAGATATCCTCTTCCAAGTTATACATAATTTGTAGGTAATTTGGGGAAATGTTTCATGTCACATTGAGTTTTGGAGCATACAGAAGCTCTACAAGTTTAGCTTCTTCCTCCCTGTGTCTAATACATGCAGAATTATAAAGACTTTACAATACAGGTGGGCCCCCATATCCGCTGGGGATATGTTCCAGGCCCCTCCGTGGATACTTGAAACCGTGGATAAGAGCGAACACCCCCTCCATGGTTTCCTGAGGGGACCTCCCGCCTCCCCTGCAGGCAGGCATGCTTGCCCCCCCAGCTCTTATTTTTCTTTCAGCAAGCTTTGTTTCTTCCTTAAAAACAAACAGAGAAGCAGCCTCCATTGCAGGCAAGTAGAACAAGACTAAATCCTAGAAAGGCTCTGCAAGGTTTCTGTTAACCTTGCAGAGCCTCTCTAGTACTTAGTCTCGTTCTACTTGCCTGTAATAAACAGCCAGAGGCTGCTTCTCCTGTTTCTTTAAGGAAGAAATGAAGCTTACTGGGAAAAAAGTAAAAGCCTGGGGGGTCCCCACGATCCGTGGATAACTGAAACCGTGGATAGCGAATCAGTGGATATGGGGGCCCACCTGTACCATCAAATAATTATTAGCACTTAAAATATTTCAAAGCGCTGTATGAAGAGCAGAAAAGATGGGTCTCTGCCACACTGGCTTAGAATCTAATAGACAGGATACAAAAGGGAAACAGGATAAGGAGGTAAGAGTATATTTATTCATAGCTTAATTTGAATTCAGGCTCTCTGTGCACAACTTGGATGAATTTAGCATAAAAAATGGAGGGGGTAATTATGTACAAAGTACATGCCACCTCTTTTAGAGCCTATTTTCAACAGATATTAATATCATCAGATATATAGGCATCCCCCCCATATCCACGGGGATACGTTCCCACTCCTCCCGCGGATACTAGAAACTACGGATAACAGCAAACCCTACAAGAAGCAGTTCACAAATTCTCCCCCATCACGCAAATGACTTCTGCCTTGGATTGCAGGTCAACGCAACACTGTCTCCAGTGTCTCGTTGTCTTTGTGCTGTCTGCAAACTCTAACAGGAAACAGGTTGGAGGGCTAAAAACAACACGTGGTAAGTGAAACTGCGGATGTGAGAACTGTGGATGCAGGGTTGTACATATTGTACAGTGAATCCTTTCTATCCACGGATCCGGGATCTGCAGATTTGACTTTCTGCAGGATCCACCTTCAAAAACCTGTAAAATGTTTTCTAAAAGCCTTCCCAATCCCAGTTTCTATCTTTAAGTGGCCAAACAGCACCATTTCCAAGCCTCCGCAGGGCTTCTGTAAGCTTGACGATCCACTTCCAGGTTGCATGAAGGCTCTTCCCTCCTCCCAGCCTTGGAGGAGGAGCCAAGGCTGGGAGGAGGGAAGCGCCTTCACGCAACCCAGAAGTGGATCATTAAGCTTGCAGAAGCCCTGCGAAGGCTTGGAAACGGCGCGGTTTGGCCACTTAAAGATAGAAACTAGGATGGGGGGGGGGGAGGCTTTTTAAAAAAACTGTTTACAGGTAATTGAACTGCAATATGAATATTTGACAGATGGTTCAAATATCCTCGCTATCCGGGGGGGGGGGGGTCCAGAACGGATCCCCGCAGATCCAGAGGGCCCATTGTATTAAGAAAGCCTTCAAAAATTTAGCAAGCCATCTGTCAAATATTAATACTGCAGTTCAATTATACATAGCACATCTCTTTCCAGTTCCCCATTGTTTGGAAACCAAGGCCCATGAGTCAGGAAGTTGACCACCACCTGCATATACTCATCCATTCACCATCAGAATTTAGTTTGTCCCTTGAAAATTTCTTTATTCCACTTGGAAGAACGACATCTGCCATCCTAGACCCTTCAATCTTGCCCTCAGAAGTTCATACTTATTTGCTCCTTTCCACATTTGTCTTTACTACACTCTGGTGCCCACCTGAATAAGCAGCATGGGCTAGCAGCCAGTCATTTTAATAAGCTTTGGCAACTTTTCAGAAATTTCTTTAATGCAAGCTCCAGGCAAACAGAACTCCTCCCTGGATACCAAAGCAGGTCAGGAAATAAATCCCTCAGTGCCCAACAAGAATATTCATAACCACAACCAAGTAGGGATCCACCTGCTACAAATCTTTATTTTCTACCCTTACAGCATCACTGGGGTTGTGGGGTCTTTTTTTTAAGCATGTTCTCTCATTTTTCACTCTACAGAATCAGCCTTCAGTTTTACTTTCTGTTTCAAATGAAATTGATTCAAGTTTTACAAATCAAAATAAAGAATAGGGAACTGTCTACATTTTAATACTGCATATTTATTACTTATTACTGGTAATAATGCATATTTTGTGTACCTTACAATTGATTGAAGGAGTCCAACACAAAGAATCATTTTAGAACAGAAGCTTTCATGGCCAGCTATTATGTCTATATCTATATAATTCAGCGTTTCCAATTTGCTTCA
This sequence comes from Plestiodon gilberti rubricaudatus, assembly GCA_026170595.1. Taxonomy (NCBI): domain Eukaryota; kingdom Metazoa; phylum Chordata; class Lepidosauria; order Squamata; family Scincidae; genus Plestiodon; species Plestiodon gilberti. The sequence continues at coordinate 255,983,543 of JANXHW010000001.1, read as the reverse complement.
ACGTCATCTCCACAGCCTCACTGTTGTTTTTCCTTGACAAAGATCTTGGTTTAGAGATCAAAACGTTGGTCTTCTGTAACTCCGGACGTTTCTGATTTTACCATGAACTTTTAAGTGCTTGCTTTTAATCGGTGACTTCTCTGAAAGTTTTTACGTGTTTATCTGGGATTTCTGTTGTTTACATTTTAATTACATAGCTATTTTACCCATACATCTTGTTTCGTGTAACACAAAGAATCACTTCAATTTAGACTTCTCCAAACTCATGCTGGAAAATGTGGTTGAGCAGGAGTTGTGGTCCAGAGGCTGTCGCCCTACCGGAAGAAGCTAAGTGGGATCAGCTTAGTCCATGTTTTTGGATGGGAGACCGGAAGCCACTGACATGCCGCTGTGAGAGAGCAGAGCCGTGGGGAGTCCCTGATAAGTTGCTCTGAGAAAGCGGAGGAGTGTGGAAGTAAGCTGCCAAGAATTAACAACAGCTGGAGAACATTCCTGGGCTTGATTTGTAGCTGCTCCTACAAAGGCTTGGAAGGCATAAGAGCTATGCAGTGAATACTGTAAAATGTAAATCATTGATTCTCAAAGTTCTCCCCACGAGGCGGGGGGAACTCTGAGTGTTTGCAGGGGTGGGGCCAGCAGCTTAAGTACTTTTTTAGTACTTAAGTAATGTGAAGTAATGAAGTGTGAAGTAATAGCAACTCCATTTTGGTTTGCACTCCTAGCTGTTACGGGATGGTACTATCTCTGTGCTGTTACAGCTGATTTATGGTAGCCCTAAATCCTGAGAGGCCTACGTGGTGGACGTGACATTCTGCTTTGTCTTAATGGTGCTGAGCATACTGTTCTGCGCATGTCAGCATTCTTTGTTCTGTCTAGTGACAAGATCGGCATTAACTGCCACCTCAAAGTCGACCTCAAGGTCGGCATTAACTGCCAACAAGGGCCACCTGGGTATTCCCCATTGGGAGGGGGTGAGCATAGTGATGGCAACCTTCTAGAAGGAATGGCTGGTTTCCACCTTTTATAGGGCAATAAATCCGTCAAAGACATCCTAAAAAAGTACTTAAGTTTGCTCTTAAGTACTTTTTTAGTACCAGGCGTGGGGCCAGCAGCAGTTGGCACCCAAGGGGCAGCAGCTGGTGGGAAAAACCAGAAGTGGTCTAAAATCGCCGTTTTTCAGTGATCAGGGAGGCCTGCGGGGGGGGGGGATAGCCTGCAGGGGGGGGAAATAAAAAGGTGCTTTGAGGGAATCACAAAACTGTAACCCAAGTAAGTAGTGAACATTTCAAGCTCAAAGTTCTTTCCGAGCCTAAACTTAAACAAATCTGCCAGGTACACCTGGCCTCCCAGTTGGTCTATTCTCCATCTTTCACACTCTATGAGGCCTGCTGAGATCCCAGGAAAATTCTAGGGCTCCTCTTTTGGCTCCTGGGCTGGCCCCCTTTTTGCCTCTGGGCCCGGGTACAATTTACCCCCTTTAAAGTTACCCCCCCTCTCATGGGCCCTGCCAGCCAGTCTAGAAGGAAAAAATAATGGACATCTCTTTCCCACTAACTGTTACCTTCCCCCATAAACACTTCCCTCCCTATTTACTTACAAGGCCAGCAGCAGGAGAAGCAAAGGTGGTGGCATACAAGGAGGAGGAAAGACGCTTTCTTCTACCCCTCTTGTCACCCTAGCAACTGCAGAGCAGTACTGTACACCAAGAAGCAGCAGCACACAGGTTTTTTCTTGATGCGGTGCACACTTAGCCTTTTCCCATTACTACACTTTTGTTCCCGATACACTGCACAATGCAGTGCACAATGCACATCAGAGGAATGAAATGGGGGGGGGAGGAGGGAAGAGAGGCATTGCCACTGTTTTTCTTCCTGTGGCAAGCTAGAGCGTGGGGGGGGGGAACCTTGCTCCTCCACATGCACCCTGTTGCTGCTCCTGCTGCTTAAAAGGCAGTGAACAAAAAGCAGGAGAATGCATCTTGGAGGGTGGGGGAGCAGCAATCATTTTTTGAAGCATCACACTGACTCAGAAAATGATCTGCTTTCTTCCTGATTGGGGGGGGGGATCTGATTTCCAAGAAAATTCAAGTCAATGGCAAGAATTTGCCCATCTCTATTTCAGTTTTACTATTACAGGTGGCCCCGCATCATTCACAGGTCTGGCATCCACAGATCTCTGTATTTACGGAGGCCGCAGATACGGTGGACCCCGACATTTTTAAAAGTAAAAATAAGTAAGAAAATGGCCTTCCTTGCCTTTATGCGGAAAAATGTTCCATTTGAGGGCTACAGGGCAGTCTTCTATGCTCCAGGAAGCCATTTCCGGGTCACACGATCCCCCTCCCTTCACCCTGGCTTGCCCCAGAATGCATCGCACTGGATGAGACAAGGCAAAGGGGGGCAATCGCGTGACCCAGAAGTGGCTTCCTGGAGCACAGAAGCCTCCTGCAAATGGCACGACTTTGCCACGCAAAGGCAGGAAAAGCCATTTTCTTATTTTTACTTTTTAAAACCTTTATTAAAAGGGGTCCCCAGCATCCTCGGGGGAGGGGGGGCTGGAACAGAACCCCCACAGATAATGTGGACCGACTGTTCTTCAAATGTTGATTATTTTAAATCCGTAACATAATACTAGGCCTTAGGCATAGTGAGTTGCAAGTGATATCCCTGATCCAGAGAGGCACAAATCAGGCATTTGCCAAAGCAGAAGCTCTCTGAATCAGTATTATAAGCTGCTTTAGAAAGTTACAGGACAATTGGCAACATTGCATCAGGAGTTGCTGCTTGGCCAAAAAAACAAAGTCCTTCTCCACATGTATGTAAAGAAATTTACTAGATTGAAGGCCATCCTGGACATTTGGTGTTTTGCCCAAACACCTAAAAAAGGACAAGCTATTGCCTGGATATGAGCGTGATTCTGGGCATTTTACCTACTACCTCAGGCAACAACAATACGAGTATGCAAACAAAATATTGTTAGGCATAAATGCACTGCAAACTGAACTTATAAAACAGGAATAAATAGTGGAGACGTACATCAGGGAAGAAGGAAACACAGGATTTAACTAATATTATACAGTATGCAGCATGCACCATATCCCCTTCTCCCTACTTCCCTATTGCACAAAGATAAAATGTACTGTAGCTGAGAACAATGGCAAGAATTCCTTTTTTGTTGTTGTTCAGTCGTTAAGTCGTGTCTGACACTTCGTGATCCCATGAACCATATCCCGCCAGGCCTTCCTATCCTCCACTATCTTCCTGAGTTCGCTCATTTTCATGTTCATTGCATCGGTGATGCTGTCTAACCATCTCATCCTTGGCCTTCCCCTTCTCCTTTTCCCTTCAATTTTTCCCAGCATCAGAGTCTTCTCCAGAAAGTCCTCTCTTCGCATTAGGTGGCCAAAATATTTGAGTTTCAGCCTTAGTACCTGTCCTTCCAGGGAACAGTCAGGGTTGATTTCATTTAGGATTGACTGATTTGATCTCCTAGCAGTCCAAGGGACTCTCAGGAGTCTTCTCCAGCACCACAGTTCAAAAGCATCTATTCTTCGGCGCTCAGCCTTCCTTATGGTCCAACTCTCGCAACCATACATTGCTACTGGGAACACCATGGCCCTGACTATACGAACTTTTGTTGGCATGGTGATATCTCTGCTTTTTATTATGCTACCTAAATTTGCCATAGCTTTCCTTCCAAGGAGTAAGCGTCTTTTAATTTCATGGCTGCTGTCTCCATCTGCAGTGATCCTGGAACCCAAAAAAGTAAAATCTGTTACTGCTTCCATTTGCCAAGAATTGATGGGACCAGATGCCATGATCTTAGTTTTATTAATGTTGAGTTTCAAGCCAACTTTTGCACTCTCCTCTTTCACTCTCATCAAGAGGCTCTTTAGTTCTTCTTCACTTTCTGCCATTAGGGTAGTATCGTCTGCATATCTGAGGTTGTTGATGTTTCTCCCGGCAATCTTGATTCCGGCTTGCGTTTCATTCAGCCCTGCATTTCTCATAATGTACTCTGCATATAAGTTAAATAAGCAGGGTGACAATATACAGCCTTGCCGTACTCCCTTCCCAATGTTGAACCAATTGGTTGTTCCATGGCTGGTTCGAACTGTTGCTTCTTGACCCGCATACAGGTTTCTCAGGAGACAGGTAAGGTGGTCTGGTACCCCCATCTCTTTAAGAATTTGCCACAGTTTGTTGTGATCCACACAATCAAAGGCTTTTGCGTAGTCAATGAAGCAGAAGTAGGTGTGTTTTTGGAACTCTCGTGCTTTCTCCATGATCCAGCGCATGTTGGCAATTTGATCTCTAGTTCCTCTGCCTCTTCGAAACCCAGCTTGTACTTCCGGTAGTTCTCGGTCCACATACTGCTGAAGCCTAGCTTGTAGGATTTTGAGCATAACCTTGCTAGCATGTGAAATGAGTGCAATTGTGCGGTAGTTTGAACACTCTTTGGCACTGCCCTTCTTTGGAATTGGAACGTAAACTGACCTTTTCCAATCCTTTGGCCACTGCTGAGTTTTCCAAATTTGTTGGCATATTGAGTGCAGCACTGTCACAGCATCATCATTTAGGATTTTAAGTAACTCAGCTGGGATATTATCATCTCCGCTAGCTTTGTTGTTAGTAATGCTACCTAAGGCCCACTTGACTTCACTCTCTAGGATGTCCGGCTCTGGGTCAGTGACCACACCAGTGTGGTCATCAGGAACATTAAGATCTTTCTTGTATTAGTTCTTCTGTGTATTCTTGCCATCTCTTCTTAATCTCTTCTGCTAGGTCTCTGCCTTTTTTGTCCTTTATCATGCCCATCTTTGCACAAAACGTTCCCTTAATATCTCCAATTTTCTTGAAGAGATCTCTAGTCCTCCCCATTCTGTTGTTTTCCTCGATTTCCTTGCATTGTTCATTTAAGAAGGCCTTCTTATCTCTCCTTGCTATTCTCTGGAAATCTGCATTCAGTTGTTTATATCTTTCCCTTTCACCCTTGCTTTTCGCATTCCTTCTTTCCACAGCTATTTGTAAAGCCTCATCTGACAGCCACTTTGCTTTCTTTTCTTGCATTTCTTTTTCTTTGGGATGGTTTTCGTTGCTGCCTCCTGTACAATGTTACGAACTTCCGTCCATAGTTCTTCAGGCACTCTTTCTACCAGGTCTAATGCCCTAAATCTATTCTTCACCTCCACTGTATACTCATAAGGGATATGGTTTAGGTCATATCTGACTGGTCTAGTGGTGTTCCCTACATTCTTCAGTTTAAGCCTGAATTTTGCAATAAGAAGCTCATGATCTGAGCCACAGTCAGCTCCAGGTCTTGTTTTTACTGATTGTATAGAGCTTCTCCATCTTTGGCTGCAAAGCACATAATCTATCCGGTTTCGGTATTGACCATCTGGTGATGTTCATGTGTAGAGTCGCCTCTTGTGTTGTTGGAAAAGAGTGTTTGCTATGACCAGCGTGTTCTCTTGACAGAACTCCGTTAGCCTTTGCCTTGCTTCATTTTGCGCTCCAAGGCCAAACTTGCCTGTTGTTCCATTTATTTCTTGATTTCTTACTTTAGCATTCCAGTCTCCTATGATGTAAAGGACATCTTTTTTGGGTGCTAGTTCTAGAAGGTGTTGTAGGTCTTCATAGAACCGATCAACTTCATCTTCTTCGGCATCAGTGGTTGGGGCATACACTTGGATTACAGTAATGTTGAATGGTTTGCCTTGGATTCGAACTGAAATCATTCTGTCGTTTTTGAGGTTGCACCCCAGTACTGCCTTTCCCACTCTTTTATTGACTATGAGGGTTACTCCATTTCTTCTAAGGGATTCATGCCCACAGTAATAGATATGATGGTCACCTGACTTAAATTCGCCCATGCCCGTCCATTTTAGTTCGCTGATTCCCAAGATGTCAATGTTCAATCTTATCATCTCATTTTTGACCACATCCAGCTTGCCTTGATTCACAGACCTCACATTCCATGTTCCTAAGCAGTATTGCTCCTTGCAGCATTGGATTTTCCTTTTGACCTCAGACACATCCACAGCTGGACGTCCTATTGGCTTTGGCCCAACCGCTTCATTCTTTCTGGGTCTACTTGGAATAGTCCTCCGCTCTTCCTCAGTAGCATATTGGACACCTTCCGACCTGAGGGTCTCATCTTCCGGCGTCATATCTTTTAGCCTTTTGGTACTGTTCATGGGATTTTCTTGGCAAGGTTACTGGAGTGGGTTGCCATTTCCTTCTCCAGTGGATTACTTTTAGTCAGAACTCTCTGCTACGACCTGTCCGTCTTGGGTGTCCCTGCACGGCATAGCTCATGGCTTCATTGAGTTACGCAAGCCCCTTCGCCACGACAAGGCAATGTCCATGAAGGAGAAGAATTCCTTCCCCCCCCCCAATCAGTCAAACTATATTCTGAAAATATCTTCAATATCTTCAAAATATCTTCAAAAGTGGAGGAGTTCTATTACTATCATTTACAGTATGTAGCATTGGCAACTGATTAAAGAACTTTAATCACTTAATCGTCTGCCTTCTAACCAATTAAACCTGCATATTATCAATGCCTCAATATAGATGCCTTTTTAAGATAAGCCTACTGTTAAGACAACTTTTAGATACCACCCATTGTTAGAAGGAAGATCATTTTTAATATTTCCTTTTTCATTTCCTACTAACACACCAGAAGAAAAATTGTATTTAAAAAAAAATGCCCCAACTCACAATGTGACAGATTAACATTTGTTCTCATTAATCAAATAAAACCTTAGTTGATTTAACAGTCAATTTACTTATATATATTCAATGGAGTTTAACCTCGCCTTTCCTCCACGTTTATGGATACCCAAGGTGGCACAATAAAAGGTTGCAGCTCTAACAAAAAGTTTTGCTCTGAATCAGTAATACGCTCCCTACTGGGCCAGCTCGGTCGTGCCCTGGATTGGAGATGACCAGAAGTTGCCGACAAGCTGAGATAACCTGTGTTAACCCTCTGTGAGAGAGAGGAGTCGCTGTCGAGCAAGCTCAGAAGGCATGTGCTATGCAGCCAGAGAGATAATCACACTGTTGAAGGGAAACATCAGGAAAATGAAAAGGGTTATATGCGAATAGATAGAACATTATTGTAAAAACTCCTACAGGGGGTTATAAGAGCCTACCTATGTAAACCACCTTGAATAACGTCTGTGGAGAAACTCGACGGCCAGAATGGTGGTATATAAATACAGATTATTATTTACTACTAATAATAATAATTCTTTTTCAAATACGTAGCAAGCAGACAGTTCTCACCATGGCAGTACAGTAGTAGGTGAAGGGCACAAACTTCTTCTACTGCCCAATCCTATCCATGGGAAATGCTGGCACAAAACGGAATTCACCAGTGCAATGAGAACTCCGCCAGACGAAGACAGCTTCTGCCAATGGACACAAACCTAATGCCAGCGCAATGGGTCTACAACTACACACCAATGCAAACCCAACAAAGACCCGCTGCCACTGTAACTCCATCAGCACTGGAGGCATTCCGTAGGAGTTCCTTGGGCGGGTTGTGCGAGTGATGTGGGCAAAGCAGAACTGGTGCAGCAGCACCAAATTCTATTCCCACAGTGCAGGGCAGATACACCCCTTTCTGCAGAAAATCACTATGCCAGCCACAAACCAGGCATAGATTAGAGGAGTCCCATAAGGGGCCATGCATAAGTTCCAAGCACCAAAAAACAACAACACCTTCCAACCACCCAAACCAAACAACCTTCCCATGGAGCATAGGATACAGCATCTCTTTCGCAGTAAATCACTCCACACCCACCCCACCATATAAGCCCAGCTCTGGCATCCACTCTCTCAGAGCACAGGGCATGCGGCAACAATATCCCTCTCTCACAAAGGGGGACATTGGTGCAGGGGAGCACTTGGCGCACACACACAGTCAATCTGCACCAGTGGCGTCACTAGGTTGGACCACCCTGGGTGACACCCTTGGGGGGGTGACACCATTAGTGGCCAAAATTGTGACAGCTTTATATTTATTAATACCATCATGTTATATATCATTTGATGTAGACTTTCATGACAAATGCAATGAAACAAACCGTCGTAACATATTTTATTTATTTATTTATAGAATTTTTACCCCGCCTTTCTCCCACCAGGGCAACCAAGGCGGCTTACAATAAAAACATTAAAATACATGAATACATTTAAAATCAAGAATTAAAAGAATTAAAAGCAAACAAAACAATTAAAACAAACAGCCCCAGTGGGTCATCCACATTTCCATTTGTTAAAAGCGATTTGTTAAAAAAAGCCAGCCCGCCATGTCAGACATCAAATGCTGATCTAAATAAAAATGTCTTAAGGCCCCGCCGAAAGGTCTCTTAAGAAAGGAGCCGTTCTTAATTCCAGGGGGAGGGAATTCCATAATTGGGGCGCCACTGCCGAGAAGGCCCTATTCCGCGCCGCCATCCCCCTCACCTCCGTCAGTGGCGGCACGGTCAACAGGGCCCCCCCTGATGACCTCAGAGTACGGGTCGGATTATAAGGAAGGAGGCGGTCCCTCAAATACCCTGGACCCGAGCCGTAAAGGGCTTTAAAAGTCAAAACTAGCACTTTGAATTGTGCCCGGAAACGAACCGGCAGCCAGTGTAGCCGCCGAAGCAACGGTCCGACTGAGTCGAACCGACAAGCCCCGGCAACCACACGGGCCGCCGCATTCTGCACTAGTTGCAGTTTCCGAACAGTCTTCAAAGGCAGCCCCACGTAGAGCGCACTGCAGTAATCTAGTCTAGATGTCACTAGGGCATGGGTCACCGTGGCCAGGTCTGCACGATCCAGGTACGGTCGCAGCTGGCGCACCAACCGAAGCTGGGCAAAAGCCCCCCTGGCCACAGCCGCCACCTGGGAATCCAGGAGCAGCTGCGCATCCAGGAGAACCCCCAAGCTGCGGACCTGCTCCTTCAGAGGGAGTACAACCCCATTCAGAGCAGGACGATGATCCAGTACCTGAGTCGTAGACTTCTGGACCAGAAGAACCTCTGTCTTATCAGGATTTAACTTCAGCTTGTTCACCCCCATCCAGCTCCCAACTGCCTCCAGACAACGATTCATCTGTATTCTATTATTATATCTGTATTCTATTATTGTAGTGTTATTGTACTGTTAAAATAAATAAAGTTAATGGGGGTGACACCATGAGCTACCGGACCGGGAAACACCAACCCTAGTGACACCACTGACCAGGAGTAATCTGTAGAAATGCATAGTCCTGCCTGATGGGCATCTATTGTAGAACCCAGCTCAGCCCAACTTTGTTTCTCCCTATCCACCTCTGGGATCCATCACGGGGGGGGGGTGACACGCTGAGCTCTCACACCAGGTGACGCAAACCCTCATGAAGCCTCTGTTTAGGCTGCAAACATACATTTAGGCTATGCGTATAATATTGTAATTTAAAGGTGTAGATTATGCGGGAGGCGGGGCAATGATGCAGGACAGGGCGATGATGCATTGCCCCACCCACTGCATGGGAGGAGGGCCATCATGGGGGTGACACACTGACCTCCCACACTGAGTGAGGCAAACCCTAGAACGCCCCTGCTCTGTACCAAACAGCCATTATCCTGCACAAAACACAGGGCATATGCTCACGGAGACAGATTACAAACAGCTGTCTTCTCAGATATCTCATTTCAGGCAATCCTTTCCAGCAGCTCCAAACAGGTAGGTCATGGTAGGGGGAAACCCGCACACTCACCTCAGTCTCTTGCCGCACAGAAGCAGTGTTGGGGGCTGCACAGGGGTCCTCCGCATAGGGCCCCCCCCCAGGTAAAGACTCTGGCAGCCATGCCCACAACACCCCCAGCACTACCTTCCCCCCTCACAAACACTGAGGCAGTCCCTGCCTGGAAATAGGTGCCTTCCACTGCTCATCAGTGCCTTGTTACCATTTCTTTCTGCCCTTGCTCTCAATAGGCTGCTGCCTCACAGGTGAGGACCCCCCCAAGCCTGGAGAGACAGGTGAGAATGCCATTGCTGTTCCCAAAGTCTTGCTGCCTCTGCTCTGTCTCCCCCCTTGCCCTCTGCAGGTTGCTGCCTACACTGTATGAATCACCTGTGATGTACCCACAGGTGAGGACACCAGGAAGTCTACAGCCTCACTGAAGCGAGCAGTGAAGCCCTGCCGCCCCCAGTCCGGTCACTGACCTACTTCTCCCACCCGCACCCCTGTGGCTTTGCAAACTCCATGGCACACAGCAAACCAATTGGTGCTGTCAGACTGAACTGGCAGCTGTGACGTGAGTGTATGTTGGATAGCTTGTTTGATGGCACTACTGCCCTGCTGGGAAGAGAGGGTTGGGCACCCAACCCATGTGTGTTTCCTTTTCAGATGCTGCTTTCTCATGGATCCAGTGCAATAAAACCTATACACAATAATAAAAAGAAATGAAACGTAATACGTGTGGTCTTGTTTTTGGGAGATAGGGACCCTCCTTTCCCCAGCAAACCCCAGGGAGCTTCATCATAAAGGCAGGGCCCACATAGCCAGGCAATAGCTGGTAGCCTCGGCCAAGCTGCCCGATGGAAAGGGAATGAGCCGGCCTTGAGCCCATCACATAAAGGTAAAGGTGACCCCTGACAATTAAGTCAAGTCGTGTCCGACTCTAGGGTGTGGTGCTCATCCCCATTTCAAAGCCGAAGAGCCAGCGTTGTCCAAAAATGCCTCCGTGGTCATGTGGCCGGCATGACTCTCCTTGCCGCAGCGCGTAGCATGCAGCTGGAACACGGAGCGCTGTTTACCTTCCTGCAAGCGATACCTATTTATCTACTCGCATTAACATGCTTTGGAACTGCTAGGTTGGCAGGAGCTGGCCAAGCAACAAGAGCTCACCCTGTCGCAGATTCGAACTGCCGACCTTTCGATCGACAGCTCATGGTTCGGCGGTTTAAGAAAATGGGGTGTTGTGCTTAGACGCTGACCAGATGTTAACCTGATGTTGGGAGGTCTCACCATATCAGGCTAGCACCTTTCGTGCATGTACCCTGTGTCTGAGCCGCATCTGCATCTGGTGACATTGAAATCTCACAAGATTATTTTTCACATTTTCATACCACCCTCCTCCAAGGAGCTCAGGGTTGTGTACTTGGTTGCTTCCCTCCTTTTGTTCTCACAACAACCCTGCGAGGTAGATTAGGCTGCGAGATCATGACTGGCCCAAGGTCACCCTGAAAGGTGCACAGCTGAGCGGGGATTTGAACCTGATCTTCCAGGTCTAAGTCCAACACCAGAAGCACTACACTATCCTGGGACTCTATGAGATCTATGACTTTCCCATACAAAATGACAGAGGCAGCAGCTCCATGCCAACACTGGGCTCCTGAGGCTTTGGGGGCACTAGTCAGAGCAGTGGGGTTAAGCCTCCACTTGCATACCTTCATGGGCTCCCCCATAGCCCCCAATCTTGCTGCCTGGAAGGTGGTGGGCCAGGCCATGTCCTTGGCAGATTTGTCGGCCAACAAAGGGGCAGATGAAGGCCGTCAAGGCAGCTGTCCACAAAGAGTGGGCCTTCCGGGCCCGACATGGGCACCTGAGCTGCAGGTCCCCCACCCTGTATGGGAGCAGGCAAGGTGGCCCACCTTTTGGGAACTACCATCATACTGGTAAGCTACCATAAGAACATAAGAACAGCCCTGCTGGATCAGGCCAAAAGCCCATCTAGTCCAGCTTCCTGTATCACACAGTGGCCCCACCAGATGCCCCAGGGAGCACAAGATAACCTGTTTCCCGTTGTCACTCCCTTGCACCTGGCACAGAGAAAACCCACTTCTAAAACCAGGAAGTTGCTTATGGCTTGTAACCTGTGATGGTCTTTTCCTCCATGAATCTGTCCAAACCCCTTTTATGGGGGGGGGGGGGCTTGACCTGGCCTGGCTGGGTCTGGCTAGGGCCAAGGTGGGTTTTCAGGGCAAGACAGCACTAAAGATGTTCCCCTCCCTCACCCGTATCACCCCCAAATCCCATTTTCAGCCTCACTGTGGCATGGGGCTAGCAACACTTGCTGCAGGTGGCATGGTGGGTTGGCAAGCTGCAGCCAGCATTGTCACCTGCCTGGGGGTGAGCACCACTGACTTATGCTGTGCCAGCATCCCTATGCCATGGGCACAGCAGTTAGGATTGGGCTGCTAGTTTACTGTCATACACCATTTCCTCCACCAGATGCATTTAAGGCTTCCCTTGGGGCTTCACAACTGCTACACTGTATGAATCACATAACAATTACCACTAATAAATTGCCAAGGACATCTAGGTATTTCAGGAGAGTGGACCACTGGGATTTAAACTGTCAAAAAGGGCACTTTCCTACTTGTGAGTAGTAGTATTACTAATTACATTTCTTTTCAAATAAAAACACTGCAAAAGACTGACACTGCTCACACTTCTACCAATTAATCTCACATTTTTCACCATGGAGAAAGTAGGGTTTGGTACATTAGCCATGATCAAATTCCTGATCATTTTCATATAGAAGTTAACCACATTCATATTGTATGAACAATGTGCTGAAAGTCCCCCAGTTCAAATTTTAGCTCAGCCATGAACTTACTAAGTGACCTTAACTGGTTTTTATCCAATTCTACATATGAATAATTGCAAGATGCTAAAGCTACCTTTCATTGCAATTTAGTTAAGAAATCATAGTGTTTCTAAGAAAAAAAATCACTGATTAAGTTTCTGATAAAAGGAATAACTGATGTTTCCTAAGATTTGTGAGGTAGATCTGATCTTCCCTGGATATGTTAATTTACAGTGTTATAGTTCTCTCGACAAGCTCATTTCCTCATCCATACAATACTTTTAAAACACAGAGCTTAGTAGTATCTCTTAACTGCCAATGCCAGTAGCTTATTCACAACAATATGTGCAACACTGAACAACTTTTCACAGGGCACTGGGGTGTCTGAACACTCTCAGATTCAGCCCAGTAAGCTTTTTCTCAAGGAAGGGTACAACATCACGATACACAATATAGTGATAAACTTCTGGAATTCAGTACAAGTTTATACACAGTCCGTGCCCAGACACTATTTGGAAAGGGTGCAAGATGAACAGCAGCATGCATCCTTTCCTCCATCATGCATGCAACAACATAAAGCCAGGACCTCCACTTGACTGACTGACTATATGGAGATCCCATTCATTCATTCCCATCTCCCGTGCGTGTGCATCTGTCTGTCTGGGGGGGGGGGGGCGGAGAGAAAGAGACAAATTGCCAGAACAGGAGCTCCATATAATGAAACACACCATGTAATTTAAGAATCAGGGCACAGAATCAGGGCAAAGAGGCACTTTTTCAAGTGGTGCTCATCTGATATTCAGCAGGGGGAGAGTAACTGTCCCTCTTCACCTCAGCACAGTGTTTTTCCTAGTGGCTGTTTGCTGATGTTTCTTCTGTATATTTTTAGACTGTGAACCCTTTTGGGACAGGGGAACATTTAGTTAGTTGATTTTTCTCTTACATCGCTTTGTGGTCTTGTTTTGTTGAAAAGTGGTATATAAACATTTTTATTAATAAATTATTATTATTTAGTTTAACCAATCCTGAAAACTCAGGTCAAATATTATAGTATTTAAAACAAATGGTTAAAATTACAAATAAAATATACAGTCTGCTATTCCCTTTCTTGGAACAATTTGCTCCAAAGGTTACCTTCTACTACAGATATCAAGATCAATACAAGAAAAAGATAACATGCTGTATATTGTGGGAGTCATGCGTTAGAGGAAGGGGTTAGATCTGACATTTCAGTTGCTTAAGAAGTTATGCAGCGTAAGCTGATCTGGAACCAAACATCTAATAGTGATGAACAGATAAGATTGCTTGCACCTCCTATCTGCACATTCCAACCCCTTTGCACACTGTCCAATATACTCTGGATTAAATAGGCTTTAAAATGTTCATGGCCAGCAACAATCATAGTAGACTGAATAAAATTTACAGGATTAGAAGCCATGGTTAAAATAAATGTTTATCAAAAAACTTAAAAGTTCATACTTAAGTGTTAAAAACATTAAAAACAACAAAACACTACTAAAAACAACAGAATACCACAACGTTTCGACCGGCTTGTTCCGGCCCTCATAACATGGCAGACTCAAAGGGCTGCTGTAGGTGGTAACCTGAACAGTGCAGCCACAATGCTTAAGAAGGAAAAGTCACGCCTACCGGTTCAGGTTTGAGTCTGCCACCTGATGAGGGCCAGAACAAGTCGGTCGAAACGTTGTGGTGTTTTATTGCTTTTAATGTTTTTAACACTTTTAAGGGTGAACTTTTAAGTTTTTTAACTGAAACATTTATTTTAGCCATGGCTTTTAATCCTGTAAATTTTATTCAGTCTACTATGACTCTCTGGATTATTTGTTTTATGTATTTATATCCTGGTCTTCAAAAAAGATTTTACACCAAGTAACTTACAACATGTCAACCACTGCAACTGTCAACCACTGCAACTGTCAAAACACAATATCAAGTAGTAGTTGAAACAGCAGCAGAAAAATAGTCCTATCATAATTCTTTTACATGTATATTATAAACTAAGAAAATACTGTTCACCTGGTACCAAAATGACATTGAAATGGGCATTAAATAAGTCTCTCTGGGGATAGTATCTCACAGGTGGGAACGTTAGATGGCAAGGGCACTTGGAGGAAGGACTTCAATAATGATCTCAGTACATGGACAGGCTCATACGGAAATAAACAATCCTTTAGATACCCTACTAACAGACTAGAACTGAATGCTGAGAGCAACAACTTACATTTCAGTTTGAAAGCCTAAGTATTAAGATGCAATCTAACGATGATTGGATGAAACATGTAACAGGTACATTTGTGTGCAAGAGTGGTAAATGAATATGTTATTTGAGATTACTGGTCATCACACTTGATTAACAGCCCAATCCTCTCAAACACCTGCCCTCGCCAATGCAGCTGTGCCACCGGAACACTTGAGGACCAGGGAAGGGGGATAGGATGTTGGTGGTGCCACTGCCACCAATGCCACCCCCTTCCTGGCCTCAATCCTCGCTCCTCACCCCTATCGCTTCCCCATTTCTCCACCAACCCACCCAATTCAGCCCACCTCACCTCCCTCCTGCTTCCTGCGTTGATTTACCAGCATCAGAGGATGTAGACTGCTGGCACCCCGCCACAGCCACAGCACAGCGACGCAAAATGGTGCGTCACTTTTGCGACAGCTGTAAAGTACCATACGCTGCCAGAACACTTAGTTCCGGCAGCAGAAGGTCCTCATAGGATTGGGCCATACGTAGATACATGGATGAGAATAATCTGTTCATTTTCCCATATGAAGGCTAGTTGCCTTTTCGTCCTATACATAGAGGTGTTAGAAAATGGTGTTTTTTTGAAAATTTGTTGAATTAAAATGCAAAATGTGGTGCCTTGTGTTTTTATTCACAGGTGTGAATTCTTAAGCATCAATATCAGGTAGCTACATTTCGGGCGGGGGGGTTAGATACATAAGTACCATCTTAGCATTAAGCATTACTTCATCAACCTTCTTCCCCTTCCCCCACCTACAACAGGTGTGGTCAAATCCCTAACAATTCATGCTTTGGGATGAGCAGAGAAAGGAATAGGCAGAATGCTTGACAGGTTGATGTTTATGGTACAGCAGAATCAAGGCCATATGATTGCTAAAAGACATGGTATGGAGGTGATAAAACAAAAAGCCACAAACAAAGCAGAAAACAGCTCAATAGCCTATTCAAAATCAATGGACAGAGAAGATTAGGAAATTATAATAAACAAGCTAATTCCACAAATTAGACAAGATAGGAAACCAAATTTGAATACAATGACAATCTGGTTCCCTTTCATATATTCTACTGAAGCTTTTTCCCCAAGTGAATGGGTATTTCCTAGATATAAATGTGTTATTTCTAATTTGCTGCTGTTGCTGTAATATTCTTACCTTTTTCTTTGCTCCACAATCTATAGTCATCATTTTTTTAATAATATTTTAATTAAAAAATACTTCTGCCTTTATTTTAGCATTTGTTACTTTGTTATGTTTAGGGAAGACAGAGAGACATTTAATTGTATGTTCTCTTTAATCTTTGACCTTGCTTTGAATAAAGAATATTTAATAAAGTTCATGTTAAGAAAAGAAAAACAAAGCTACGTAGAACGTCACAATTACAGAGAAGTCAAAGTGATTTTTAAAAGTCCTCAAACCAGCCACTCAACTATATGGCGGGGGGGGGGGGGGAAGTGTTAAAAATACATACTATCTATCCAAATGGTGAAGTAGTTGGTAAGCATTTGGAAGGAGTCACAGATTTGTAGTTCTGCTTTGCACATAGGTCGCAGTTTGTGTGATTTAGGTCGCAGTTTGTGTGACTTAGGTCCAAATCTTCAGTTTAAAAAATGTCAGGCAACAAGCCTGAGAAAGGTCTTAAGATGCTGATGTTAAGGGTAGCCACTAAGATGCTGACATTAAGGGTAGCCACTAAGGTCACATCTAGTTTGGCCTCTTGCTTCTATTTGTAAGTCCACTTTCCACCACACTAACTTGCCCATATACATCACTGATCATCAAAATCCCTCCTGAGAGAGAGAGAGAGAGAGAGAGAGGGTGTATGTGTGTGTGTGTGTGTGTGTGTGTGTGTGTGTGTGTGTGTGCACTTGCGTGTGTGTGCGCTTGCGTGTGTGCGCGCTTGCGTGTGTGCGCGCTTGCGTGTGTGCGCGCCTAGAGGCTAGGCAGGTGGTACTCAGAGTGATAGGTTTTCATTAGAGAACTCTGACTTTGGAATACTCTCCTTAGGGGTGTCAACCTGGAATTAACTGTTCTGTCTGTCATTAGGCAATCACATGTTCATTTGTCTAGGCATTTTAGAATACAATCTAAGGCAGTGTTTCTCAAACTGTGGGGCAGGACCCACTTGGTGGGTCGCGACCCGATTTCTGGTGGGTCCCAAGTTATGGAATGATCAGATAAGTAATTGCCACAAGCCCTGAGGCTATTAAAAAATCAGCAGTTTGCAAGATAGCTGCTAATTACCCTGCAAGCAGCTGTGCTCTTTACTTGTAAATAAATAAATAAATAAATAATTTCTAGGTCACTTTTTTTAAAGTCTCGTAAAGCTAGGTGGGTCCCGATAGACTAGAGTGTCATTTTAAAAAGTGGGCCCCGGTGCTAAAAGGTTTGGGAACCACTGATCTAAGGAGTTTTAGCCTCCATTGCTAAATATAAATTACTGGCATGCATGTCACTGTAGCATGGCGCGCGGGGCGGGCCACCGGGGGGGTGACACGCGCAAAGTGTGACGCACACGCGCGCACGCTGTCCCCGTTCCGCGCGGAGACTCCGAGGTTGGAAGAAGGTCTTGGAGCGTCCGCCCCGTCCGGCGGTCCGGGGCCTTCTGAGAAGGCCCAATGCGTCGATGCATCATTTATTAGCTTTTTGCGCATGCGCAGACCGTTTCTGAGGGCAAAAGGGCAACCCTTGCCATCAGAAACGGTCTGCGCATGTCCAAAAAAGCTAATAAATGATGCGTTGACGCATTGGGCCTTCTCAGAAGGCCCCGGACCACTGGACAGGGCGGACGCTGTTAGAGCCGGCAGCAGCAGCGGGGGTGTCACACTAGGGCAGGGGTGGCACGCGCGCCCCCGCTCCAGGGTGACGCGCCCCCTAGTGACAATACTGATTACAGGTGTTTATTTTGTTAATGTTTATCTTGTTTAAGTACTGTATTTTATTGATTGTTTTAATTCCAATTGTATGCCATTTTGGAAATTTCTCTGAAAAGTAGCTCAAATTCTTTTAAATAAAAGCTTACTCAGTGATCCAAAAAGAGATCCAGTGAAGAGAAACTCTGATCAAAACTCTATACGCCTATTGTCATTTGCCAATTCTGTGTATTAACACTTGTTGCCAGACAACACCTTTGCAACCAAACATCAATCCAGCCTCTAAGTTCAAACATGTTAACACTCAGAAAGGAGCACAGCAGTTAGCAACATCATTTATTGCCTAACTCCGGTTCAGAAACTCTTAAAAATGAACAGTATGGAAGGAAAAGTATTTTACAGTAGTACCCGGGTATCCGCAGGGGATACTTTCCTGTCCCCTCCGTGGATACCGAAAACTGCAGATTAAAAGGAACCCCTATACTCACCACACCTCCCCCTGTGCCCCATTACCTTAGTTTAACTTCATTACAATCACACGAAGGGAAAACGTGACTTCTTTTAACAAACGCTGTAAGCAGAAAGCTAGTTATAGCAAGACTAGCAGGCAAGCAGCCTGCAGCCTAGAAGGGGGACTAAGAGCAAACAGGAAGCAGGAAGTTAATGTTTGCTCTTAGTCTCCCTTCTAGGCTGCAGGCTGCTTGCCTGCTCATCTTGCTATAAGCTTTCTGCTTACAGCGTTCGTTAGAGGAAGACACATTTTCCCTTCGCACAATTGTAATGAAGATAAACAAAGGTAAAGGGGTACAGGGGGAGGTGTGGAGGGACCCGCAGGGGGGAATTCGGCATCCATGGATAAGTGAAACCATGGATGCTGAATCAGTGGATACAGGGGGGGCACAATGTTTATTTCATGTGTTACAACTGGACATTTCTAAATATACCAATCTGTCAGAAAAGAGACATGTTATCCTCTATTCTGCGTATGTTCTATGATACAGCTGTTACACACTGCTATAGTAAACTTGCTACCAATTGTCACTATAATGATTTCCATACTCATGTAAGAGCCTTATACACTAATCCGGAACAAACAATTGGAATAACCATTGTTTGTCTAATCACAAACTAGACCACAAGCCTGCACACATCCTCCTATCCCTCTTATTTTTTCTTTCCCTCATGCTTTTGGCTGACTCAAACACTTCTTGATTACTTAAACCACAGGGTTCACATCTAAACCAGGAAATCATGGTTCAGGCAATCTCAACAAGCCAAGATATCAAAACAGATCTGACCACAGTTTGAAGTTCTGGTTTGTTGGTTTCATGATGGGAAACCATGGTTTAAGAATTTAGGAAGCATTCAAATTCAGTCAGGTGTGCAAATATAAGGGAGTGAGCACTAATGGGCTGGTTGGGTCATTCATAATGCAACAAGTTTTAGGGCGCAATCCAGCTTAACTTCCGGGCGGCGGACCTAGCGATCTGCCGCCCGGAGTAGTCGCAAACGTGCCATAAAGCATGTTTGCAGACTACTTTAGATCAGGGCAGGCCGGCGCAAGGCCAGCCTGCCCTGCTCCGCCAGCCGAGGACTCAGGCCACTGCCGGACCCAAGCAAGGTAGGATCCAGTGGACGGCTCAGGTGCTTGGCAGGCAGGAGGGGGAGGAACGGCAGAGCCGGGAGGGCGGCCATAGGCCCAGCTGTCCCGGGTAGGGACATGGCGTCCGCCATATCCCAGTCTCCGCCAGGCTCTGGAGGGCGGCTGGGCCATTACACGGCTTTCTCCGACTTCCGCCAGCAAAAGAGCTGGCGGAAATCCAAGGAGGCCTACCGGCCCCAGCCGCCGTTACACTCGGGGAAGGGGATGAGCGTCCTCTTCCTCGAGTAGACTTTCCACTGTGGGCTGCCTGCTGCAGGCAGCCCACAGTGGAGCACTGGATCGTTTAACCAGTTAATGAAATGTCCCTCTCACTTGAAACTGCACTTTTTGTAGTTACATAGCTGCAAAAACCATGGCACCAGTACAGATGGTTATACTTTGGCAAGACACACTGGTCCATCACAATCTTCTTGTTTCAAAGTATCTTCAAATGAGAATTTTAAAAATTGCAAAAATATAATGTTGCCAAATCTAAATGATGTACATCTAAATGACTACTTTCAGGACATTTCTCTCTAGATATCTGTGAAAGATATTCCACTCACTCACGTACGCACCTGTGTTGCTTTATCTCTAACATTTATGCTGACAACATCAGCCCCACAAAATGAACATTCAAGAAGCATGCAGTTAAGATTTCAAATTTGCCTATGAATATTCTGACTCCCTGTGCCTCCTGTATCTTAACTTTTGAAGGTAATGGGGCCTCCTAGAACACGGATGAGTAATACGTATGTAGAAAAGTAAAAGTAACACACAAATTCCAGCAATGTCATTTTCATACCTTGCCAAACCACATCTGCTGTATTTAACGATCCAGTTGTCTGTGATACAGAAGAATCATAAAGATTTAAGTTTCTTTTACAATGGCGGTTTCTAGAACTTTATATTCTGCCACAATACTGTTGCAGAAAACGGCTTTTAAAAAAAGAACAGGAAGAGAATTTCAAACCTAACACCTACATTCTATTGGCAACCACTGACGATGAAAATCAGGGGCTGGCAGTTTCAGTACCAAGAAGAGAAAACAGCGCACCGCTAGACTCCGGGATTTCCCTCTGTCACATTCAGACTCAGAAAGGTTCCAAGTAGCTATTCATAGGCAGACCACAGGCTCCTCCAAAATCTGGGACAGCCAAGTACGCAGTACACGAATATAGAACGTTCTTTTAGGAAGAGAGGCATTTTCATACCATGAGGCTGAATATTCTGATTGGCTGACTCCTCGTTCAGCTATTTTAATTTTATCCCTTTTCATCCTGCAGCCTTAGATTTTCCAGCGGACTCAGAAAGCAGCTCTGGTCAAGTCCCCATTAAGACAAGAATGAACAAAAATATACACAAGAAAAATATCTCTTCTTTAGGATATTCCAACTCCCACTTGCCGCGCGTGTCTCTCTCTCTCTCTCTCTCTCCCCCCCCCCCATCACCACAAAAAAAAAAAAGCTACCTCCTTCAATTTAATCTCAGATCATTCAAACCCTTCGGCTTTATTTCCCAATATGTGGCTCACCATTCAAAGAGATAAGATCTCAAAGAGACCGCACACAACCGGGCAGTCACTAAAACGGAAAAGGAAGGAGGAAAAAATGAGATAAATCAAAGCTGCACGACACACTCACTACGGATCTCTGGTTATGCTGGGTGTTAGAGACCGTCCGAGCGCTAGGAACAGCAGCATCGTGCATACACTCACGAGCTTTCCTCCCTCCCCCAGACGGAAAGGACAGAGCGGGAAGGCAGGATTTGCAAAGGTATCTCCCATTTAGAATGGCCCAAGCAAGCTCAAGCAAGGTATCCCCCAGAAAGGAGGGGGGGGTACCGAGCTCGGATTCCTCCGGGGCCTGTGAAGAGGAGAAAGGGATCATCGTGCAGCTCCCGCGCTCGTAGCCTGGCCGGGCATCCACTTTTCCCAGGCACCTTTGCACCTGGATTTCCCTTAGCGCCCGGGGCAAACCCGGCATCTCCAAGTCCACCCCTCCCCCGCTTCTTTCCTGCTTCCCTCCACACAGGTTATTTACGGGCCAGTCCCCAGCGGGAGCGCCGGAGAACTCGAGGCTGCGGCACTGAACAGTCTCCCGCCCGCATGCGGCAGCAACAGCAGCGCCCAATCCCACCGCCAAGCCTGCGTTATCAGCGCTCCCTCTCTGCCGCCTCAGCCGGCGATGTGGTGCCGAGGCCGAGCGTCGACTAGGAGCGGGGTCCCAAAGAGGTCCCTCACAACCCGGCCAAGAGACTCTCGCGCCCCCGGCGCAGCAGCGGACGGACGAGCCAAGACGATAGGGAGAGAAGGAGGCGGCGGTAGAGGCAATAGGGAGAGAAGGAGGCGGCGGCGAAAGCGGCAATGGTGCCGGGGACACCCAGCGCGGAGCGGCCTGACAGAGAGCCCCGACCCGTAGTCACCTCTGCCCCACTTCCCGGCCTCGGTTCGTTACCTGTGAGAACCCCGACACGGATTTGGTGGTCGTGGTTCGTTAAAATCATCCCCTCCGACGCCATGTTTCCCAGCGCAGCCACCGCACTGACAGGGAGGCGGGTGGGGGGGAATGGGGGGAGAAGGAGCGCGAGAGCGGGGAAGGGGGAGGAGGGGAGAGGGAAAGCGCGTGAGGTGGAGCCAGTGTAAGGCGGAGCCAGCTTCCAAGAGGCGGGCCCGCAGAGCGCGCGCGGCTAGGCAGAATTGCCTTGGGTGGGCGGGGCCAAGGACAGGAGGAAGGCGGGGCTCTGAAAGGATGGACGAACGGGGTTTCCTCGAAGGTGGAGCTGAAGAGAACGCTAATGAGTTCTTGGCATATAAAGATAGGAAAAAGAAAGAGTTACAATTCAGTTGTCTGGCCACAGAAGTTCTAGGTTCCTTCTGATACATTTTTCCCCTGGGACAGAAGTAGAAAATAATGGAGAAATCCAGAGTTTGTCCATGTTCTTTTCTGGTCATTTCGTATGAAGCATGTAGGGTTTCATCAATTAATTTATTATATTTCTGGCCTGCCGGTGAGGTTAAAAAACTTCTCAAGATAACATGTTCATTTAAAAAATACATAGCAACATTAACACAATGTTGGTAAAAGCCAGTAAAAACAGATCAAAATGATCTGGGGCAAATAAAGATCCTCAGCTGACACCAAAAGGACGACGAACTTGATGCCGGGAAAAGCAATCAGGCAATGGAGCACCAACCGCAGAAAAGGCCTTTTCACCTCATCTGCGGTAGCAGAACCTGGAGCTGGGCTTCTTCTGGGGCTCTCATCTCAACATCTGGGCAGGATGATGATACGGGAAGGGGTGGTCCTTGAACTTAAGCCATTCAGGGGACTTGAAAGGCAATACCCAGCACCTTGAATTGGGCCCCAAAGTCGACCAGGAAAGTTGCTTAATGCCAGATAGATGTGCCAAGTCCCAGTTAGTAACCTAACCCCCATATTTCGAAATAATTGCTGGTTTTCGAGCAGTCCTCACAGGCAGCCCAACGCAGGGTGCATTGCAATCGTCAGTTGGGATGTATCAGAACATGCAGCATAACCGTGTGGCCAGGCTACTTCTGTCAAGGAGAGGTAGCAGCAGTAGGCTTGCCAAAATTAGTAACAGTGCTTTGTGCCTTTGAGGCTACTTGGGCCTCTACTGAGATGTCCAGATCTAATAGATCTGGTGTCCAGATGTCCAAACTGCAAATCTGATCAGGTGCAACCCCATCTAAGAGAGATTAAACACCCACAACTAAAATAAATGTTTAGCTTTAAAACATTTTAATGGTCTTGCCAGGTGAGTTCATTTTTCACTTATGGGGGGGCACCATGGCTGAGAGTGGCTTACAACAGCCCTGCAACGTAGTCCCCTGTTAATATTACCGGTTAAGGGTGTAACAGAGACTCGTTTGGATTCCCAGCCAAAAGCCTCGTTTTGATATGCTTGTAGGGAAGGTCAATTTACTTAAATTGTCACCCCAGCACCAAACCAGTGCTCACGTACATGCAAAAGTATTTGCTCTTAACGCTTTTAAAACGTAAATAACTAAAATACACATAAGACCTGAGCTAGAAAAAGCAGGAAGGAACTTCTATCTTTGCTGCTCCCAGAGGTGGGAGGGAGCAGGTCATGCTGCTTCCCCATCACAGCTACGCGGGATTGGTGCCGAATGGGCTGCTGCCACTTCCGCTCATATTTGGTCTTTCAGGGAAGACCAAATATGGCTTCTCTAAGTCAACCCGAAAGCTTGAACCTGTGTGAGTCTTCCTAAACGGTTCTTAGCAAAAGGAGGATTCCTCAAGCGTTGGACTCAGGCAGCAGCAATCGAACGCTGAGAGACCTGCTGGTATCTTGGCTCGTGGGGATTTTTTCTTCTCTTCCTTCTCCGTCCGATCCGATTGGGTTGCATGAAGAAGAGTTGGGGGTCCTGCTGTACCCATACTGGGGGGAGGGAAGCCGAAAGGTTTGTTTGTGCAGCAAACACATCTCGCTTGTCTGCAAATTCCTATTACCTTTTTCTGTACTTACGGAACGACAGGAATATTGAGAAAGCTCGCACGTCCTGCATTGGTTGGAACATGCCGGTATTTCACTGTATGCACCTGCACTGCACCCACACATGCATCAGTCACCATTTTTACATCCACACGTTTTTGACGTCATCACGCTGCACTGGCACATACTGCACTGCATTCATACGTGCAGGCAACTGCACGCGCACCTACTGCAATCGACAACCACGCTCTCGTTCTCCAGGCACGTTGCGCTTATTCGCATTACAGCCACGTTTTCCACCCTGCATTGCATGCACGGTACCTACCAAATGGGAGTTTATTAGTAAGGAGAGAGAGGTGATAAAATGGAAGAAGCGTTCAGGTACTGTATTTGTATGAATTAAATTTAAGCCATGAGAGCTTTGATCCTTTAACTTGTTCGTGACTAATGTATACCACATGCAAACACACTGCAATACAATCTGATACATTCCATTCACATTCACGGTATTGCATAATCCTGCATCACTCTGCAGGTTCACACACCTGCATTGCTTGAAAATACACACAATAACATAGTGTACCTGCTTTCATTTTTAGTGCATGTATACACAGGCTTTGCAACCTCGTCATTAAAGGTCAATATCATAAACTGGCAATTAGCATTAGTGAATGGGCAATGTGAGTTTTAATCAAAAGTACTCACCAACCTGCCAGAGGCAAGATTATTTTTCATCTTAGCTTAACTCTGAGTGGTGGGACTGGACTGGGGTTGAGAGGAAGCTTGTGCAGGAGCAAGAGGAGGAGCAAGAGATGGAGGGGGGGCTAAAATGCAGTGTTTTGCAACACACATGCTTCTTGGTGCCCCCCAATGCTTATCATGGCACATCAGGAGAGAGCTGTGGGGGGGGGCTGCTTGTGAAAGGAGCAGCTGCCCAATGGGAAGCACAATGGTGGGGACTGGACACTGAGAGCCCAATCCTCCTTACTGCACTCCCCAGAGACAAAGGGAGTGCACAGAAGTGATGATGGCTCTGCCTTCCTCCTTATTCTGGGTGGACCTTCTGGGCTCAAGAGGGTGAGCAAGCAGGTATAGCTTCCCAGAAAGTGACAACAGCTGCTGCTTTTCTTTGCAACTATATCACACACCCAGTCTTCCTTGCCTTGCTCGCTGCCCAGAGGAAGCACACAGGTGAGCAAGAGAAGAAAGCAGCTGCTCCTTGCAACAGAAGCCACTGCTTCCACAATTGCTCGCTCTCCCCCCCCCCCCCCCGAAGCACAGCAGGAAAAATTGGCTAAGTGATGATTGCAAGGAGCCACTTCTGCTTCCAATCACTCAGCTGTCCTTTCCCTCTGGGAGGCCTACCTACTCATCTGCTCATTCTCTGTTTGGGCAGTGTGACCAGGAGAACTGTGTCTAGTGGCACCACCCACAGTGAGCAAAAGGAAGCTGTGGCTACTCACATGAGCAAACACTGCCTTCACCACCCTCTTTCACTGGGTGGTGCTGCATAGAGGGCAAATGGACAGAAGGAGCCAGGAGGTGTAGCCATTGCCTTCGTTTGCTCACCTAATCCCACTTCCTCTGGGTGGAATGGCAGACCTAATCCTGATTTAATTTCTCAAAGTGGGAGGGCAGGCAAGTAATTGGAGGCAGCATTTCAAACCATAGAGCAGCAGATCCAGGAGGAACAGGTTAAGCCCAACCCACACCGCACGACTTCCGGTGCGTCCCAGACGCGTGTGGAGCTCAAGCAGCTGTGTGGCCACCATTGTTATGTGATCGCATCTGAATGCGGGAGACCTGTGCTCTCCCGAGTTCTGGTGCGATCAGAATTGTTTCATGCCCAAGATTTTGAGGGGCGGGGACGCAGAGCTACTGCTTTAACCAGTCGGATTAGAGGGGGTTTCAGCCAATTGGTGTGCACTTATGTTTAATCCAATCAGCTATTAGAAGGTGGGACAATCAGGAGGGACTAATTGCAGGACAACACTGGCGGAGAACAGGGCAGTACTTGGAGGCGGGCGGCCAGGCACCTACTGTACGTTTGCTCGCCTCCGCGCCAGGGTCGACCTTTAGGGGGCAAGTGAGGGCTGGATGAGGCAGTCCCAGAGATGGTGGATGGGCAGAGTGTGTCACACCCATCTGTGCCCTGAGGCAGTTGTCTCACCTCATAATCTGTTTTGGAAGATTAGCATGTGACATTTTGGCTGCTACTTAAGAAACAAAAGCCCAAAGTCTTTTTAGGCCTGCAAAACTACCATGTAGTATTTGGGATTCCAGCATATTAAACGTATACCCCACTTTCTGCTACAAGACTAGGGCCTGCTTTACAGAGAGAAACAGGGAGAAACAAGAGCTCAGCCAATTCCATGTTCGCACAGCCTTCCCAGTAACTTTGCTAGCGTCCATGGAAACCCTAACACAGCCAACTAATTATGGGGTTGTGGCCTGATGTCGGCCTGACATAAACATGCAAGGAGCCTATTTAGCCCTAATGCCAGCAGTCAGAGAAGCACTTCCAGGATGAATCAAGTAGGGGGTGGGGGCAGGCACAGGTCCAATAAATGGCCCCCACTGGAAAGTTGACCCCCTGGTGACCCACAGGAATGAGTAACACAGCAACAGTGTTACCAACAATGACACACAGCATGCCACAGCAGTCACTTCCCCACAGAAGCTACTGTGGCAGAGACAGTGAGGCAAAAGCAGCAGCTAGGAATGGTTCAAGTCCCCTTATGCCACAGCTACAAACACACATGTTCAAGAAATACCTTTTTGCCTACAGCAGAAGAAGGGAAGGAAGGAAGATAGGGCAGGTATGTGAAATAAATACACAAGTCCCTCTATGACAATGGGTTGAGTCCCTGTGGGGAAGGAACCGTTTTGCCTGGGGGGGGGGGGTTGAGACTGGGATAAGTCACAAAGGAAGTCTCAACAACATTCAGGCAAACCAAGGTGTTGGTACTGCACACCAGTTGGTACTGCTACTGCACAAAGATGTAGACTGGGAGGCAGCCAAGAAAAGTTTGACCCCAGCCACAGGACTTGTAATAACCAACAGCACACGACCTTCTGTATGACTAGCCAGACACACCAATAGCAGGGACAACAGACGAGGTGGAGACAGCTCCAAAACGTTTGCTGATCAGTCCACAAAGCTGCTCTCTAATGATTTAGCCACAGCAGGAGAAGGCAAAGAGCACCTCATGAAACATATAGAATCATGCAGCACCACAAACAGGCACAGCTGGCTGGGAGACTATAGCACATGGACCAATCATTGGGCTTGCATGTGACACAGAACCTCTATAGCAGTAGCCGAACCATTTAATCACATACACACACCTTGCCCTTTGCATAACTGCTGACACCTGCTGCACAGTACAGGTGGGCCCCCATATCCACTGATTCGCTATCCACGGTTTCAGTTATCCACGGATCGCAGGAACCCCCCAGGCTTTTACTTTTTTCCCAGTAAGCTTTGTTTCTTCCTTAAACAAACAGGAGAAGCAGCCTCTGGCTGCTTATTACAGGCAAGTAGAACGAGACTAAGTACTAGAGAGGTTCTGCAAGGTTAACAGAAACCTTGCAGAGCCTGTCTAGGACTTAGTCTCGTTCTACTTGCCTGCAATGGAGGCTGCTTCTCTGTTTTAAGGAAGAAACAAAGCTTGCTGAAAGAAAAATAAGAACTGGGGGGGGGGGCAAGCATGCAGACCCTGAACCTTGCTAGCAGACAGGGACCTCCTCCCTCCCCTGCAGAGTCCCATCCTGAGGCCAGTTGTGGTAAGAAACAATTAGGGTGGGAAGAGGGGATCTCTATCTGCTACCAAAAAGAAAGCAAGTGCAATCTAAGACAAAGTTTTTATTGCACAGTCTCAAGGACAGCAACTCCTGAAAGAGAAACACACAAGTGGGTTGCTAACCATCTTGTCCCTGTGCAAGTTATCTACAGATAGCCAAGTAGCATGTGTCAGTGAGATCTACTGTGTTTCCCAGAAAATAAGACCGGGTCTTATATTAATTTTGGCTCCAAAAAACACAGTAGGCCTTATTTTCAGGGAGGTCTTATTTTCGCAACCTGTGGTACAACCCCCCCCCCGTGACCCCCCCCCCCCCGGCACTTACTTTGACCAATTAAAGCTTCATTCTTTCCCGAGGGTGCAAGGCTCTGCAAGGCCTGGAAGACCTGCACTTGAGTCCACCATAGAAACGATGTGCTCGAGAGACTCTGCAAGGTTGCAGCTTCCTTGCAGGCCTTTCTAGCACATTGTCTCTATGGTGGAGGATTTAAGTGCAGGCCTTGCAGAGCCTTGCACCCTCAGGAAAGAACAAAGCTTAAATCGGTCAAATTAAGTGCCGGGCGGGCGGGTCACGTCCGTCTGGCTGATGATCCTAGCTAGGTCTTACTTTCGGGGAAGGAGTGCCAGCAAAAATCATGCAAAAATGATGGTAGGTCTTACTTTCGGAGGAGGACTTATTTTCGGGGAAACACGGTAGCTGTTGCAAAAAGAAGGAACAGCTTTTTATATAGTGTATGCAAAAAGTATAAACTTTTTATAATTTATAGCAACAAAACATTTGATAATTCTGAAGGATCAATATTTGGAGCAGGGGCATGTAGAGACATGAGCCAGATATGCAGCATCAATCTGTTGTAGCATGGGATTCCCTCCCCTCCATTGCTTGCCTGTGTGGTGTGGTGGAGTGGAGGTTTCACTTGGGCATGTGTATGTGAAATCCTCCTGCAGTAAGAATTCTACGACACGTGTTGACAAAGTAACTTGCCATACCTTGCAGCACGTTGTTTGTGCAAAGTGCCCCCTTTATGCGCAAGATGCCTTTTCTCCATAGTTCCTATCACCACATTCTCATGTGTCTCTGTGCTCTCATTGTGCTCGATATGAGCCCAGAGAGGCATAGTTCTATCCCATGTGCCCTGTCATCTGAATTCAGGTCTTCTGGCAGAAGATTTAGTATTGGAGTTGGTGTGCTGTGATTGGCTGCAAAATGTAGTCTGTATCCTATGCTCTCGTCCTAGAAAGGGGGGGAAGGGTTTTGAGATTTTCTGGTGCACTTTCCTCCCCCATTATTTCCTATGGCTTTCTTAATTCCTACGCCAGCTCTGACACCACCATAGTGTTTTGCTGACATTTGAGGTGTGTTCATCGTCTGGAGGGGGTTTAGGATATGGTGTACATCAGCTTCTTCTTATCGCTCCCATGTCCCTCCCACGTCACCACCCTGTTTGGGGGTTTACCCTGGCTGTAGTTGTGCTGGTGTTGGAGGCACATTAGTGTGGTTGTGTGTCAACCTCTAGGGCACATTTGTTGGTGGAACTATGATGGAGCTATGATGTCATTGTGCTGGCATCTGATGGCATACACCAACATTTATGCAACACCAACATTTATGTAACACCAACATTTATTTGACTTTTTTTTACCAATTGTTCCATTAGGCTAAGGTAAAGGTAAAGGTGACCCCTGACAATTAAGTCCAGTCGTGTCCGACTCTATGGTGTGGTGCTCATCCCCATTTCAAAGCCGAAGAGCCAGCGTTGTCCGAAGACGCCTCCGTGGTCATGTGGCCGGCATGACTCTCCTTGCCGCAGCGCGTAGCATGCGGCTGGAACACGGAGCGCTGTTTACCATCCTGCAAGTGGTACCTATTTATCTACTCGCATTAACATGCTTTGGAACTGCTAGGTTGGCAGGAGCTGGCCAAGCAACAAGAGCTCACCCCGTCGCGGATTCGAACTGCCGACCTTTCAATCAACAGCTCATGGTTCAGCGGTTTAACCCACTGCGCCACCCGCTGGCTATTAGGCTATTTTATGATAATTTGTGGATTCTCTACCCTGAATCTCTGGTTCTTTTAAGCCACATATTTCAAGCTCTCTTTCAAAGATGTCATGAGGACTAGGGTCAAAAATATTTTGCTGTAAAACAGCATGCCATGAAACTGATTTTCCTTGATTTATTTTATATCTCAGGTTATAAGTTGCTCAATATCTCAAATACTGGATTTGTGCTCTTTGTTAATTATATTCAGGCTGATGAAGTATAATTAATGTACACAAGAAACATTCTAATCAATAGATACCTTGATTATTAACAAATGACAGTAAATAACTTTGGAGAATACTTCAGTTAGATTAATGAGGTTTAGTGAAATCTTGAAGATTAACAGTGCAATCCTAACCCACTCACCCCCAGTATGCTGGCGCAACGCTGCTACGACGACGTAGAGTGTTGCAAACGCGCCGTAAAGCATGTTGCAACACCCAGAGAGGAGGGAACGCCAGCAGAACGGCCTGCGCCATCTCTCTGGCACTGGGCCTACAGGACTGCGCCATGGAGCAGGTAAGTCCTGCTCTGAGCGGCACGGGGACTGGGGAAGGTGGGGACTCGGGGAGGGTTGCATTATGGGGCGGGGGAGGGCAGATCAGGCCTGGGAGGGTGGAGGAATCAGTGACGCCGCAGCATGCTGTATCCTATCTCCTCTCCTTTCTGCTGACATGGGGCTGCTCAGTTCTACGCCAGCTAAATTGCTGGCGGAGAACCGAGTAGTCCCATTAGGGTGGCTGGGGGGGGTTACCTGGGGTAAGTAGAGAAATGTCCGCTTACCCCAAGGAGACCTCCAGCTGGGCCCTTCCCTGGATAGGATGCAGCATGGATTGTATGGCCCACATTGCATGGCCCAGACCGGGGGGGGGGGGGGATAGGATTGGACTGTAAGGTGTTGTATATGTGGCAGGAATACTTTAAAAATACATTCTCTGAGGCAAACACTTAAGAATATTTAAAACATCTGCCTAGTAATTCCTTAATTCAGTGTTTTGCTGCACCTCTGACGTTTTTGCAATAATTCCACCTATTTTCAAACTTGCTATCTATTGCAAATAGTCTGACTGGCTCAGGGGGTCAATAATAGGATACAGGATTTAACTCTATTTCATTGATGGCCAAGTGAAGTCATAGTACCAGCAGTCTCAATAGATCATTAATAGAATTTTATCTCTGTTATCCAAGTGAGGTAAAGGGACTAATTTGCGCAATGGAGCAGTGATGCAAGAGAGGCATTTATTTCATTTATTGATGCGAATTCAAGAAAGGTCAAGTAACTGTCAGAGGGTAAAGTGGTAATAGCATATATAGCCTTTCACTTCCAGGTAACGTTCAGTCTATTTGAGTAGATATTGACGTTGATTTTATTGGATACTCTCTTTATAGCCTATGAAGATAAACTTTTCTTTTTAGAATGAAGACAAAATAAAGCAAATGAGACAAAAATGAAAGCAAAAACAACAAAATGAAGCAAAGACACCTGAAACAGTTTGTTCGAATGTTTGAGCATGTACAGTATACAGTATGTGAGAAATAAGTGAGGAAGAAAATACAGTAGTGCCTTTGAAAGTATGAATATATAACAAGTAAATCTGCACAAGCAAGCTGGATGTGGTCAAAAATGAGATGATAAGATTGAACATTGACATCTTGGGAATCAGCGAACTAAAATGGACGGGCATGGGCGAATTTAAGTCAGGTGACCATCATATCTACTACTGTGGGCATGAATCCCTTAGAAGAAATGGAGTAGCCCTCATAGTCAATAAAAGAATGGGAAAGGCAGTACTGGGGTGCAACCTCAAAAACGACAGAATGATTTCAGTTCGAATCCAAGGCAAACCATTCAACATTACAGTAATCCAAGTGTATGCCCCAACCACTGATGCCGAAGAAGATGAAGTTGACCGGTTCTATGAAGACCTACAACACCTTCTAGAACTAGCACCCAAAAAAGATGTCCTTTACATCATAGGAGACTGGAATGCTAAAGTAGGAAATCAAGAAATAAACGGAACAACAGGCAAGTTTGGCCTTGGAGCGCAAAATGAAGCAGGGCAAAGGCTAACGGAGTTCTGTCAAGAGAACACGCTGGTCATAGCAAACACTCTTTTCCAACAACACAAGAGGCGACTCTACACATGGACATCACCAGATGGTCAATACCGAAGCCAGATAGATTATGTGCTTTGCAGCCAAAGATGGAGAAGCTCTATACAATCAGTAAAAACAAGACCTGGAGCTGACTGTGGCTCAGATCATGAGCTTCTTATTGCAAAATTCAGGCTTAAACTGAAGAATGTAGGGAACACCACTAGACCAGTCAGATATGACCTAAACCATATCCCTTATGAGTATACAGTGGAGGTGAAGAATAGATTTCGGGCATTAGACCTGGTAGACAGAGTGCCTGAAGAACTATGGACGGAAGTTTGTAACATTGTACAGGAGGCAGCAACGAAAACCATCCCAAAGAAAAAGAAATGCAAGAAAGCAAAGTGGCTGTCAGATGAGGCTTTACAAATAGCTGTGGAAAGAAGGAATGTGAAAAGCAAGGGTGAAAGGGAAAGATATAAACAACTGAATGCAGAGTTCCAGAGAATAGCAAGGAGAGATAAGAAGGCCTTCTTAAATGAACAATGCAAGGAAATCGAGGAAAACAACAGAATGGGGAGGACTAGAGATCTCTTCAAGAAAATTGGAGATATCAAGGGAACGTTTTGTGCAAAGATGGGCATGATAAAGGACAAAAAAGGCAAGGACCTAACAGAAGCAGAAGAGATTAAGAAGAGATGGCAAGAATACACAGAAGAACTATACAAGAAAGATCTTAATGTTCCTGATGACCACGCTGGTGTGGTCACTGACCCAGAGCCGGACATCCTAGAGAGTGAAGTCAAGTGGGCCTTAGGTAGCATTACTAACAACAAAGCTAGTGGAGATGATAATATCCCAGCTGAGCTACTTAAAATCCTAAATGATGATGCTGTGAAAGTGCTGCACTCAATATGCCAACAAATTTGGAAAACTCAGCAGTGGCCAAAGGATTGGAAAAGGTCAGTTTACGTTCCAATTCCAAAGAAGGGCAGTGCCAAAGAGTGTTCAAACTACCGTACAATTGCACTCATTTCGCATGCTAGCAAGGTTATGCTCAAAATCCTACAAGCTAGGCTTCAGCAGTACGTGGACCGAGAACTACCGGACGTACAAGCTGGGTTTCGAAGAGGCAGAGGAACTAGAGATCAAATTGCCAACATGCGCTGGATCATGGAGAAAGCACGAGAGTTCCAAAAAAACACCTACTTCTGCTTCATTGACTACGCAAAAGCCTTTGATTGTGTGGATCACAACAAACTGTGGCAAATTCTTAAAGAGATGGGGGTACCAGACCACCTTACCTGTCTCCTGAGAAACTTGTATGCGGGTCAAGAAGCAACAGTTCGGACCGGCCATGGAACAACTGATTGGTTCAAAATTGGGAAGGGAGTACGGCAAGGCTGTATATTGTCACCCTGCTTATTTAACTTATATGCAGAGTACATTATGAGAAATGCAGGGCTGAATGAATCGCAAGCCGGAATCAAGATTGCCGGGAGAAATATCAACAACCTCAGATATGCAGACGATACCACCCTAATGGCAGAAAGTGAAGAAGAACTAAAGAGCCTCTTGATGAGAGTGAAAGAGGAGAGTGCAAAAGTTGGCTTGAAACTCAACATTAATAAAACTAAGATCATGGCATCGGGTCCCATCAATTCCTGGCAAATAGAAGGGGCAGAAATGGAAGCAGTAACAGATTTTACTTTTCTGGGTTCCAAGATCACTGCAGACGGAGACAGCAGCCATGAAATTAAAAGACGCTTACTCCTTGGAAGGAAAGCTATGGCAAACTTAGACAGCATAATAAAAAGCAGAGATATCACCATGCCAACAAAAGTTCGTATAGTCAGGGCGATGGTGTTCCCAGTAGCAATGTATGGTTGCGAGAGTTGGACCATAAGGAAGGCTGAGCGCCGAAGAATAGATGCTTTTGAACTGTGGTGCTGGAGAAGACTCCTGAGAGTCCCTTGGACTGCTAGGAGATCAAATCAGTCAATTCTAAATGAAATCAAGCCTGACTGTTCCCTGGAAGGACAGGTACTAAGGCTGAAACTCAAATATTTTGGCCACCTAATGTGAAGAGAGGACTCTCTGGAGAAGACTCTGATGCTGGGAAAGATTGAAGGCAAAAGGAGAAGGGGAAGGCCAAGGATGAGATGGTTAGACAGCATCACCGATGCAACAAACATGAAAATGAGCGAACTCAGGAAGATAGTGGAGGACAGGAAGGCCTGGCGGGATATGGTTCATGGGATCACGAAGGGTCGGACACGACTTAACGACTGAACAACAACAACAACAACAAATCTGCACAAAACTATCGGCACAATCCTGCTTAATGTTCCCTTGGCGGAACTATAGTTCCGCTGGGGGAAGGTGTAGCAAACATAAGGCAAATTTGCAGCACCTGGCAAGTAAGCGGCGCCAGCACCACTCGCTTAGCCCATGGCCGCAGCCACCACCAGAGAATGAAGGTAAGTCCTGTGCTGGGTGGCAGGAGGGCATGGGGAGGGCGAACTGGGGTGGCAGGAGAGGGGTTGATTAGGCCATGGGGCCCGGGAGAGGGGCGGGGACATTGGCAGCACATTCCGCCAATATCCTAAGCCCCGCCCCGGGCCTGGCCGGCCTTACACGCCCTCCTTGGATTTGTGCTGGCCATTTTGCCGGCGCACATCCAAGGTGGCCCATAGGAGCTGCTGGGGCAACGTCCCTTCTCCCAAGGTGTGCCCCAGCTGCACCGGCGCTGGCCTGATCCTGCTTAGGATCCAGTGCAACGTGCTTAGCGCACATTGGCAGATCTTAGGCCGGAGATTGGGCTGTAAGATAATAGCATAATTTCTTTTGTTTACAATGTATTATATTTATACGCCAGTTCTGCATGACTCCCGGCTTGCTCACAGCACAGCAAAAACTGAACCAATAATACAAAGGAAGCATTTACTTCATTTATTGATGTGAATTCACATAAGGTCAAGTAATGATCACAGGGTAAAAATGGTAATCGTTTATGGGACATTTCACTTCAAGGTAACATTCAGGGTCAAATTAGATGTGACTTTAAACACACAAGTACTGTATACCTTCCAGTCTTTGTTTTATTAAATAGTACATGGGGAGGGGATGAAATGGGCTGGGTTTGTATGGCAGGAGTGTAGTGGAGGCTTTAGTACTTTGCCCCCACTGCAATTCTGATCCCAATCGTCTCCATCCCCACTGCATGTTGGCCTTCAATAGAAGCTTCCCCCCCCCCATTAAAAATAGTGCACTGGAGTGATGTGGGGTGGGGGGTTGTGATTGGGATCAGAACTGCAGTGGGGGCAAAATACTAACATCTCCCTACCACTGTGTTGGTTTTCACCCATTCCCTTTTCCCTATATTTCCTTTAAAAACAAACAGAAGATTTACAGCACAATCCTATCCAATTTATGCCACCGGTGTAACCAGTGCAGCGAGGACAGGAGGTCCCAGAATGGAAAGAGGATTCAAATCCCCTCCAAAGGGGGATTGAAAGGGGATTTGAATCCCCTTTCCATTCTGGAGCCTCCCACTCTCGATGCACCATTGGTTACACCGGTGGTGTAAATTGGATAGGATTGCGCTGTTAATTGTGGGTTAGGGTTGACTCTAGTTTGACCTTCAGCATGTTAACTTAAGTTGCTCTTATGGAGTACTTTCATATGCCTTGTGAAAATAATTGCTTCCCTTTTAGAGGCAAACAAAGACACCTTTGTATTTACCTCTGTTCCCAATCCATTCCTTCCTGGAATGAGATAGGGAAACAAAACTTGAATTGGCTGAAATAAGCAGTTTTGTAATTTGGAATGTGGCTAGCAAAAGAAAAATGGATGAAGTTTCTGGAGTTAGCAAGCAAAAAGTATTCTTGGAGTGACAAGGTTATGCTGTTGCTTTTGGGGAAACTGATACTGCTTTATAGACTAGACTTATCTATCTGAGTGCCTGCCTCAGTTTGACCTAGTTTGCTCTGTCTTGCTCAGCCTGTATATTTGTAAATTATTGTTATTAATTACATTTTTCTCTCCGCCTTCCTCTCTCCAGGAACATGGAACATACATGGTTTCTTCATCCATTTTATCCTCACAACAACCCTGTCAGGTTGGTAGGATAGTCAAGAAAAGGGGGTGACTGGCCCAAAGTCATGCAGTGAACTTCATGGCTGAGTGTGGGTTTGAACACAAGACTCCTAAGTCCTAGTCTAGCCATTATGCCACAGCGGTGTAACAAACTAATGTTACAAAACCACTATGAGTTTCTAATACTCTTTCCTTGCAAGGAAACTTGACAATGTAGGGGAGTGCAAAACAGTCTTCTCCGGCCATGAAAGTGCTTGACGTGTCTGAGCATGGCAGGAATCTTTGGGTCACACAGGTTCTTGAGTTGCTTCACCTCCGAGTCAGGAACAGAGGCGATCTGTAGAGACTTTTTCCTGCATTGCCCCTGTATTGTCTGTCCCTATGTGCTTAACAGAATTAGGAAATGAGTTTTGGATGAACTGTTGTTATAGGACAGAATGCTAGGTGGTCAGCTCTTGTTGCAGCTCTTTGGGTTAAGCTCTAAGCTAAGAATTCAGCTTTTTCACCACATAAAAAAGGGAGATACAAAATTTTTGATTCAGAAAAATTTGGGAGAAGAATTTTTTTCAACCAATATTAAGAAGAAGAATGGGGTGGTTTTATATGTTAAAAAATATTTGAAGCCAGAATTAATATTTGCAGATGACAAAGGAAGAGGGGTGGCAGTGGAAGTAACACTAGATGGGATAAAAACGTTACTATTGGGGGTGTATACACCACATCAACAAAAAGGGGATTTTTTTAGATATTTGATGGATTTGTTGGCAAATTATTCTTATAGTAGTTTTTGCTTGTTGGGCGACTGGAATGGAGTTGTCTCCCCGCTGAGTGATAAAGGCTCCGAAAAAGAAATAAAACACAATCAAGGGAAATTACCTAAAAGTTTTTTTGAAATGGTGGAGACTTTAGGGGTCTTGGACATATGGAGACAGAAAAATGGGAGCTCTAAGGAGTTCACACATTATTCAGAGAGACATGGATCAAGTTCAAGAATTGATATGTTTTGGGTGTCAAAGGATATAGCTGTTAGAACTTCCAAAGCAGAGATTTTAACAAAATCTATTTCAGATCATAATCCGATATCGCTGGCTATAAGGAAGAAAATTAAAACTTATAGATGGAGACTGAATGAACTGTTATTACAGAAAGAAGAGATAATAGAAGAAGCTAAGAGTAAACTAAAAGACTTTTTTGAGTTAAATATGAATAAAGGAACAGAAGTAAGAATGGTTTGGGATGCAAGTAAAGCATTTATAAGAGGATATTTTATACAAAAAATGCAGAATGGACTAAAAAGAGACAAATTAAGTTTCAAAAGATTGACGAAGAGATGAAGAAGAAAGAACAAGAGTTGAGGAGGACACCTGGTGACAAAAACGTTTTACAACAAATTAAAATTTTACAGAGTCAACTATCCCTGATGATAACAAAAGAAATAGAAATTAAAATGAAGTATGCGAAACAAAGGTATTTTGAACATGCTAATAAACCAGGAAAATTTTTAGCTTATAAACTGAGGAAAGAAAGGGAGAAAAGAATTATTTCTAAGTTACAAGAGACAGATAAAATATGTACAGAACAAGAAGATATACAAAAATTAATTGTAAATTATTATACAAATTTATATAAAAGACAGAAGGTAGAACCAGCAAAAATAAAGGAATATTTGGTAAAGCAAAATTTACCAAAAGTCTTGGAAGATCAGAAATTAATTTTAAATGAAAGGATCATGCCTAGAGAAGTGGCAGATGCGATAAAGAGAGTTAAACTGAATAAGGCACCAGGTCCAGATGGATTGACTGGGAGATTTTATAAATGTTTAGAAGATGTAATAAGTATCCCATTACAACAGACAATGAATGATATCTTACAAAATAGAAAAATGCCAGATTCATGGAAAGAGGCGAACATAACTTTGATACCAAAAGAAGGACAAGATTCAAGTAGTATAAAGAATTATAGACCTATATCTTTGCTTAACAATGATTATAAGATATTTACATCAATTTTAGCAGAGAGAATGAAGAAGATGTTGCAAAAATTCATACATGAAGATCAATGTGGTTTTCTACCAAAAAGACATTTGAGGGAGAATGTAAGAATTGTTGTGGATATGTTGGAATATTTTGACAAACATATAGATAAGCAATTAGCATTAATATTTATAGATGCTGAAAAAGCTTTTGATAATTTGAACTGGTCTTTTTTATTAGAAGTTTTACAAGAAATGGACTTCGGGGAAAACTTCAATAAATGGATAAATTCAATTTATGTGACACAAACTGTAAGAGTATTAGTGAATGGTGAGCTGACTAAGACATTTGAAATTCAAAAAGGTACGCGACAAGGATGTCCGTTATCACCATTGCTGTTTATATTGGTGTTAGAAGTTTTGAATAGAAATATTAGACAAGATGAAAGAATATATGGTGTGAAGATTAAGAAAGAAACATTCAAGTTAAGAGCCTTTGCAGACGACTTGGTACTAATGCTGGAAAATCCGTTAAAAGATATAGAGTTGTTGATGAGTAAATTAAAAGAATTTGGATCTCTTGCAGGATTTAAAGTTAATAAACAGAAGACAAAAATAGTGACTAAAAATATGAAGATTCAAGATCAACTGAAACTGATGAATAAAACAGGATTTAAGGTGGAAAAAAAAGTTAAATATCTTGGAATTGTATTGACGAGTATGAATTGTACATTATTTCAAAATAATTATGTTAAAGTATGGAATGAAATTAAGAAAGATCTGTTACGATGGGAAAGATTGAAATTGTCCTTACTAGGAAGGATATCGGTGATTAAGATGAATGTATTGCCAAAAATGATGTTCTTATTTCAAACGATACCAGTGATTATATCTGATGCACCATTTAAAGAATGGCAGAAAGACATTTCTAAATTTATTTGGCAAGGGAAAAAACCAAGGGTGAAATATAAGATTCTTCAAGATGCAAAAGAGAGAGGAGGATTAGGACTACCAGATCTGAAAGTATATTATGCAGCATGTTGTTTTGTGTGGTTGAAAGAGTGGGTGTATTACAAAATAGAAGATTATTGGAGTTAGAAGGCTCTGACTTGAGATTTGGTTGGCATGGGTATTTGTGGTATGATAAAGTGAAAGCAAATTTAGAATTTAAAAATCATTATGTTAGACATGCATTATGGAGAATTTGGAATAGATATAAAATGAGATTTTATGAGAAAGTACCATTATGGGTTGCACCATATGAAGCACACTTTGGTGGAAGTAGCGTGCCAAAAGAGAAAGGACTACTGTACAGAAATTTATTAATTTTTTCACAAGGAGACTGTATAATGAAGTCAAGAGAAAAACTAATGGAAGAAGACTTTAATTGTCAATGGTTTGTATATGCTCAAATTTTGGAGAGATTTAAAGTGGACAAGAAGGCATATGGATTTGTAGAAGAAGAATCAATATTGGAGGCACAATTAAAATCTGAAGACCAGATAATTTCAAAAATGTATAAATTGCTTTTGAAGTTTGAAACAGAAGAAGAACAGGTTAAAGAATGTACGATTCATTGGGCGAAAAATGTAGGTCATGTTATTTTAATGGACCAATGGGAACAACTATGGTTAAAACAGTTGAAATTTACGTTAAATGTTAATATTAAAGAAAATATGTATAAAATGATATATAGATGGTATATAACCCCAAGCAAATTAGCAAAAATGTATGAGAAGGTGACGAATAGATGTTGGAAATGTAAAATGCAAGAAGGAACTTTTTACCATATGTGGTGGACATGCCCTCAAGCAAAGAAGTATTGGACTCAGATTCACAAACAGATTGAGTTGATTTTAAAGATTAAGATCCAAATGAAACCAGAAACATTTTTGTTGGGTATGTGGGAGGATCATGTAGGCGAAAAATTTCAAACTTTGTTTTTATATATGATAGCTGCGGCAAGAATTTTATATGCACAATATTGGAAGAATTCGGAGATACCTTCGCTGGAAGATTGGTGGCTGAAAGTTTTGGACTATGCTGAAATGGATAAACTTACAATTTTAATTAAGGAAAAGTCAGTTAACTTTTTCGTGAATTGGAAACCATTTATTGACTTTTTAAGAGAGAGAGAGAGGAATGATGTGATGATATGCGGATTTAATGAATAGAATGTGGGTGTTGTTTTGGCTTAGTTGGAAATTGTATGTAGAAAATAGTGAATAGTATGCTAGTAGGATGTATTGCTTCGCGCTTGCTATAACTTTATGAAATATGTATTGTTTTTATGTTTTAATATATCAATAAAATATAAATATAATAGAAAAAAAAAAGAATTCAGCAGGCTAGCTGACAGTTCTTGACGATATCCTTAATGGTAGGTACCAGGAGTTTTACAAATCACAGACTGATGCTCCAGCTCCTTGACTGGGAGCTTCCATTCAGCTCCTCAGGTTGTTCTACCTGTGAGAGGGGGCTGAGTTGTCAGACTGTCAGGTGATTAACTCCCCCTCAGTGCAGTCTGTGGGGAGAACAAAGGAAGCGTTTTTGGCTCAGAGTGCAGTATACAAAATATGTTAATGCTGAAATCCTATGCACACATCTTCTGCGTAATTTGTCATGGTAAAACATATTGTTAATCAAAATGTTAATTGTGAGGATTGAGAAATATACATAAATAAGCTGTTTGTAGTGTTTCTGTTACACACCTACATACGGTGCATATTGTATTTCTGTGAGCATCCTTCCTCTTTGCTGCAGATACGCCTGAGGATTCTAAAGAGCCGCCACCTCCTCAATCTGCTGTTGACACAAAAATAAAAAGTTATGGCTAGGGAGAGCAGTTTACCAGGAGAAATGCTTTGCATGGATGAGAATCATCCAGTAGGGAAGCTGAGACACCTTGACAGGTTGGGCCAGAAGTGGATGACATTTGGTAATGACATCTGGGATCAATTGCTGCTAAGCAAGATCACGTCTTTCTCTCTCTGAGAAAGATCTCCATCAGTGGCCAGCAGCTTTTTGCCTAGGAGAAGGCCAGACTGCCTGCTCATTTTGGGTCCATCTGAAAATTGTTGCAGCAGGGGGATAATGCTGTTTTTGCCCCTACAGTAGTTGATTGGGAAGTGAAGGGTTTTTGATAAAGCAGGCAGAGGGGAATAGTTATCCAGCATTAGTGTGGGCAGAGCTAAAAAGTGACTGGCAGGAAGTGGGTGGGAGAAAAAAATGTCTGTATGCCACCTTTTTAATCACGTTATCTAGGTTGGTTCACATATGGGAGAGCAGATTGCTACAGCAATCCTCTGTGAGATATGAGCTGGAGATAGCATCTCAATGAGCACTTACATTGTTGGGAGCTCCCTTCGCAAATGGAAGCTCCCCCCATGAGTAGAAGGAGCATTCTGCTTGCGCAAGGGGCACTGGTTGCAGAGTGGGCTGGGGGGAGGATGGCTACAGTGGGCAGATTGGGCCCGGGAGGGGGGCAGGATTGGTGGCACTGGCGTGTGCCATATCCTATCCCCTTTCCCGGAATCAATACGGACTTGTGTCAGTGATATCACTGGCACAGGCCCGAGTTGATCCATTCCGCATGCTGGGGCTTACCCCAAGGATAACTTCAGCATGCAAAACTGGCCCTCAGGTGCAGCACAGCCCATGCTGGTGCCACTGCATTGCCATGTGGGAGTTTAGGTAGGATTGGGTTGCCCATTTTTAGCAGTTTATAGGTCAATAAACATCAGACCATGGTCTCAAATACTTGCTAGAATAAAACAGTTTTCTTAAAAGAGAACATATTTGGACATTTGATGGTCTTCTCTAGAGAGTCAGTTCCCCAATAAAGGTCCCACCATTGAGATAGTCATAACCCAACCAGTCTAGCTTTGGATAAGGAAGGGACTTCAAGCAAGGCTTCATCCAACGGTTTTAATGGACATAGAAACACATGTGGGAGGAGGAACTCCTGAATTTGCCCAAAGTCATCCAAATGAGTTTCATGGATGAATAGGGAATTGAACTGGGACTCACACATCTAAACATAATACAGTATGTTGGCAACTGCACCACACTGACTCTTCTTCACCCTACATCCCCTTCCCTTCCCCAAAGAAAATCATTATTAATGGTAAATAAATTTCCAGATATTTTCCAATGTTCTGAATTAATTTGCTACTAATTGCTATTACTAAAGACTTACAGTGCAATCCTATGCACGTTTACTCAGAAGAAGTCCCCCTATGTTTAATGGGACTTACAGTCCAATGCTATCATTCCCCCCCCCCCCCGGGCCTATGCAGCGTTGCCAAAATGGCAACCGCTGCATCCTATGGTGGGGGGAGCAGTTGCGGAAGTCTCCTCCGAGTAGTCTCCTCCTAACTGGGAGATAAGCCTCCACAGCATGAGGTGGTCTACTCGGACCTGCGTTAGTTAAGTAGTTGATGCAGGTCTGTGTGGACCTGTGCCACAAGATCTGGCCCAGGAAGGGAGTTAGGATTTGGTGCCTGCTGCCACCAAACCCATCTGAACCCGATCCGCCCATCCCTCGCCCCCATCACCGCTCTTCCCCCGCTCCATTCCACCCCACCCGCCTTCCCCACTGATTTACGTCCTTCGGCAAGTGACAAAAGAAGCGATGACGCAGGCAGGAAGGCACAGGCCTTCCCACTGGTGCTCCCAGCAGTACGCTGAGTAGCACGCTGTTTGAGCACCTTTTACAGCTGACGCTGACTGCTTTATGGCAGTCAGTGCCAGCAGAAGAGGAGCAGTGACGTCGCAGGGTAAGTATGGAATTGGGCCCTTTCAGGTACATGCATATAGAATTGCAGCCCCAAACCACTAAAGCCATGATACATTGTCCATAAACTACACAATCTGAGTAGGTGGATAACATGACCTCCTAATCTCTCATTGTCCAGCTGGAAGTTCCTAGTTGGCTAATGGGAGAAAACTCCAAATAAGTTTTCCAAATGAAGCAAACCAAAGAGATAACTTTCTCCCCAATTTTTTTTTGAGGGGGACCTTAAACTCAGGCCCTTTTCCTGGTACCAGCACAGGAGGCTGCTGGGGCCCATCCATGGTTAGCCCCCAAGCAGGTGGTGAGAGTCACGAGAACAGTGCCTGTGGTCAGTGACCTGATCTTTTCTTCCTCCCCAACAATCACTGTAATTCTAAGCAGCTGGGCTGGCTTGGATAATTGATTGCAACCTGGCCACCAAATACTATCCTTCTCCATGTTATGCCTGATCTCTGAGAAACTGTAGCCAATAAATGTTGTGGCCTGTTTTAACTCAATCCAATGTCACTTATTTCCTTCTTTGCTGGCCCAGGACAATCCAATATATTGAATGAATACAGTATATTGGGATGCATTTAAGTGGATCAGTGCGATGTTCACCAACTACCAACCAGATCCATACCGGGACAGAATGCTAGACCTTTAGGAGAAGGAATGTGGGCAAGTTAGCTTGTTAAACCCTTAGAGCACAATCCTAGGCATGTCTACTCAGAAGCAAGCCCCATTGTGAGAAAAGGAGGTGTGGTCTGATGGGTTGAGCTGCCATACTGCCTGAAGAGCTAAGCAGGAACGATTGTGATCTCGCTCTGGATGGGAGACGGAATGTCAGGATGACAAGCTGCTGTTACCCGTTGTAGCAGAACGGAATCGCTGCTGAGTTGATGAGCCACTGTGGTGAGAGTGTGGGGTAATGTGTAAGAAGGTCAGCAGGCAACGAATGGAGAACAGCCTGTCCGGGCTTGATCTATGGCTCCCGTGGAAGCTCGAAAGGCACGCAGCCAGAAGAGATACCACATCTGAAGGAAAACGTCTGGAGAGTTGAACAGTATTGTAAAAAACCCCATTGCAAAAAATGGTGGTTTGGAAAGCCTGACTATATAAACTGCCTTGAGTAATCTCTGAAGAGCAATCTGAGGATAAAGAAAGGTGGAATATAAATACAGAAATAAATAAAATAAATAAGTCTGGAAAAATTAAAAGTCTTAGCCCTATGCTGAAAGCACATCAAAGTGTGACAACGCAATCCTCCTAAACAACTTTCTAGTGCTGGTGTAGCCGTGCCAACAGAGCGCACACTGCATTTTGCAGTGCAGGGGCAGTCATGGAAGCCTCTTCAAGGTGAGGGAACATTTGGTCCCTTACCTTGGGGCTGCATTGCAGTTGCACTGGCGCTGGAAGGTTGGTTAGGATTGTGCTGTGAGTCAGAATGGCCTCGGGGGGGGGGGGGGAATTATAGTATTTTGTAGATGGTTTAAAGGTATAAAACCTAACCATTACATATTATATACAGAATATGAACTTGGCCTTTTGAAAACTTTATTTTATGGTCATTATGTTTTCATGTTAATCCAGTCTGACTTTTCAAAAACATTGAGGCTTCAGTCCTTTGAACTTAGAATACACTCCATTTTACACAGTGGACTCACTTCTGATATACAGGATTATGCTGTACATTATTGAAACATTTCCTTGGGAGGCACTGTATGCCTGCAAGCATGTTGTCATAGAGTATTGTGAGAAGGAACAGTAGTT
This sequence comes from Plestiodon gilberti rubricaudatus, assembly GCA_026170595.1. Taxonomy (NCBI): domain Eukaryota; kingdom Metazoa; phylum Chordata; class Lepidosauria; order Squamata; family Scincidae; genus Plestiodon; species Plestiodon gilberti. The sequence continues at coordinate 255,939,159 of JANXHW010000001.1, read as the reverse complement.
ATAATTAGGCTTACCAGATCTCCAACCGGGACAGAGTGCTAGACCTTTAGGAGAAGGAATGTGGGCAGGTGCAGCTTGTTAAACCTTATAGCACAATCCTAGGCATGCCTACTCAGAAGCAAGTCCCACTGAACACAATGGGGCTTGCTTCTGAGTAGACATGCCTAGGATTGTGCTCTAGGACTTAACAAGCTACACCTGCCCACATTCCTTCTCCTAAAGGTCTAGCACTCTGTCCCGGTTGGAGATCTGGTAAGCCTAGTTATAATCACCCTTCTCAAATTTGGGCAAATTCTTTAGCATCTTTTAAAAGATTATTGATGTCTTCCTGAAGTAGCTTGGCATGCAGTTACTGTGCAATTCTATGTATGTTTACTCAGAAGTAAGTTCTACTGAATTCAGTGATGCTTACTTCCAGGTAAGTGTGTTTATGATTGCAGCCTACATACCATTGATTTTGTTGGGAATTTAGCATGCTTAACTTTTTGAAATGCACTGACTGTGTAAAGGAGGAAAATCACATAGTCACACATGATACATTTTCATTTTCAGAAAGCAGAGGAAATTTTACTATTTGGCACTGTTAGTATATTTGCCCAAGAAATGAAGTATTTAACTAAAAAATTCTCAGAAGAGCAATAGATTGTTTTGAAACAGCCTGATTGCTGCTGTTAAAGTTTTATAAGTTTTATTAAAGGAAAGATACTCCATTTAAAAAAAAAACAAAAAAAAAACCCAATAATTTACTTAGAGTTTAAGCCTAGGAATAAACATGTCTGTAATTTTCTGCATAAGGTCCAGTGATCAGATTAACCCAGGGTCACTGTCTTGGAACAGGACTACAGGTGACCTTTCTAACAATTGATAGGAACTGAACAATAATTAACTAGATCTGTTCAGTTATAGCAAGAAATAAAAAACAGAATTAAGAGCTTGGATGCAGCGAGGCTGGTGCAGCCTCTGCCACATCCAGGACGTGAGACAGGCTGCCAGGAGGTCACCTCAGGGGAAGGGAACATTCATTCCCGTCCCCTGGGTAAAGCCCCAGCTGCCCCAATGGGGCTACTCGGATGTGCACCAGAAATTTTGCTGGCGCAAGTCCGAGAGCCCCATGTAACTGCAGCCAGGCCCAAGAAGGGGATTGGATATGGTGGAGGAGGCCGCTGCTGATCCCTCCCCCTTCCCGGGCCCAGCTGACCAATCCCACCCCCCAGAACACCCTGCTCTGCCCTCCCCGTGCCCTCCGCTGCCCTGCGAGGAACTCACTTTTCCTGGTGGTCACTCCACTGGATCTGGGGCAGAGAGAGTAGCACCGGTCTCTGCGCCGGTGCCACCTCCTCACCGGGTGACACCAAGCAGGCAAGGCAAGCAAGCGGCAGGGCAGAGGGGCAAGCGGCGGTGGTGGTGGGAAGGCAGGCAGGACAGGCAAGCAAGTGGCAGGGCAAGCAGCGGCGGTAGTGGGAAGGCGGGCGGGCAAGGTAAGCAAGCGGCAGGGCAAACGGGCAAGTGGCGGCAGTGGCATGAAGACGGGCGAGTGGGCAAGGCAAGCAAACGGCAGGGCAAACGATGGGCAGACAGTGGCGGTGTTAGGAAGGCGGGAGGGCATGGCATGGCAAGCAAGCGGCAGGGCAAACGGGCAAGTGGCGGTGGTGGTGGTGGGAAGGCTGGCGGGCATGGCAAGGCAAGCAAGCGGCAGGGCAAATGGGCAAACGACGGGCAAGCGGTGGCGGGAAGGCGGGCGGGCATGGCATGGCAAGCGGCAGGGCAAACGATGGGCAAGCAGCGGCACTGGCAGGAAGGCGGGTGTGCAAGGCAAGTAAGCGGGCAAGGCAAGCGGGCAAGGCAAGCGGGCAAGCGGCGGCGGCAGGCAAGTAAGTGGGCAAGTCCAGTCAATTTTATTAATTATTTTAGGCTAAAATAAATAAATAATTAAAAATGTCCCAAAAAGAAAAAATTGCCAACCTTTACTTTACCTATTTATTTAATTGTGTGTGTGTGTGTGGGGGGGGGTTGTCCCGGTTTAGGACTGGGAAAATCTGGTAAGCCTACGTAGGGGTAAGGGGATTAAGCATCCCCTTTCCCTTGCAGAAGCCTCCCGGTCCCGCCTGCGCCCCCCCCTGCACAGGATGCAGCAGCTGCCATTTTGACGCTGCCCGTGTGGGAGCCATCACCTGCTGGGAATGGCTCCGACTGGTGAGGGGGAGGGGCGCTTTCACGTGCGAATTGGCGTCCTGCTACACGTACACTTCTGCACCAGCCTCGGAATGTCACTGGTCTACCTCGTTTCTTCCTTAAACAAATGGAAGAAGCAGCCTCTGGCTGCTTATTACAGGCAAGTAGAACAAGACTAAGTCCTAGAGAGGCTCTGCAAGGTTAATAGAAACCTTGCAGAGCCTCTCTAGGACTTAGTCTTGTTCTACTTGCCTGTAATGGAGGCTGCTTCTCCGTTTGTTTTGAGGAAGAAACAAAGCTTGCTTACAGAAAAGTAAGAGCCTGGGGAGGGGTCACACATGCACACGTGAGGGGGGCAGGCCCCCCCTCAGAAAACCGTGTTTTGTTGAAGTGAATTGTAGTATAGATGTTTGTACCTTTTTAAAAAAATAATCATGTTAGTGGTCTGCGGGATTCAAAATTGTGCGTTTAGTGGTTCGTGAGGTCCAAGTGGTTGGCAACCGCTGGTTTAGAGCTTTAACAGTCATAGCCAGCACCTTGAATTGCACCTGGAAGCAGACTGACAACTAAAGGAGCTAGAGCAACAGACCATTGCACATTTTATAATGTGCCATTATAAAAGTATCTTCTCTATTATTGCAGATGTATTTTGCAGCTTAATCTTCAGGTCTTCAGACCAGCCCCATGTAGAGTGCATAGCAGTAATCCAAACAAGAGGTGACTAAGGCATGGACAACCAAAGCCAGGTCTGACTGAGTCAGGAATAGGTGCACCTGGCACAACAGCTGAAGCTGGGCAAAGGTCCCCCAGAAGACACCCAACACCTGGGCATCCACTTACAAAGCCAAGGCCAGAAAAACTGCAACAGGGCCAGGTGTTAGTTCCGGCAGCCAGTTCCGGCAGCAGTGGTTAGGTTTGGACTCCTAGATGTTCAAGGAAAACAAGGCAAATGAAGAGTCCTAAACCGATTTGTACTGTAGTCTTGTGATACAGTCCTCGTTGATCTGAAGAATGTGGGGTCCTGACTCATAATTTTGACTCATGCTTAGAATTGTTAATGCTACAGGAAGAAGTTTAAATTCAAGATGATACATGCCATGGAGACTTCTGTCATTCTAAAATAAACTCTTCTGACAAATATATAATTATATTAAATTTTCCATGAACAAAGAGAAGAGAAAGTTGTTGAAATATATTCACAGATAATACTGGCCAACAAATTGTACATAATATTAAACACATTACCCCAACAGAAGTGGTTGGTCTTATATTTGGTTTCTGGAAAAAAAATTTCAGACTACTAACAAAGAATACCTACCTATAGTTATTATTAATTATAATTAATAGTTTTTAATTTGAATATATAGTGTTGCCTGGGAGTGTGCAATTAATTTGAATAAATAAGAGATTCAGATGATTAGAATTTGGACAATGGGGATTCTATTGTATACTGAAAATAAAAATATGGAAAGGAAATATAGCTGAAACAGTGAACACAAAGGGAAAGAAGGAACAGGAAGGGGAAAGTAGCTCAGACTATAGTCACATGAGAGTTTCCTGCATTCCCAGTCTGCAATCCTGACGAACCCGACGGCAACGGAGCGAGTGTTCTGCCACCGGAAGCCATCATGAATGTGCTGTAAAGCACATTCACGATGACACTAGAGTAAGGGCCACCGGATCGAGGCCATCAGCCCTTACTCCACCGCTGCCGGAGTCAAGTAAGAGATCCCCTGGCAGGCACGGGGGCGTTCCAGGCGGTGAGGGAGAGGGGCAATTGGCCGAGTTGGCCCGGGAGGGGGCGTGGATGGCGGCCACCATATCCCTGTCCCCGTTCCAGCCAGCATGGCCGTTACACAGCTTCCTCTTACTTCCACCAGCTAAATAGCTGGTGGAAATCTGAGGCCCATTGGGGCCGGGCCATGCTACACCAGGGGAAGGGGACCCCCAAGTAGACCTCCGAGCCGATCGCGATCAGCCCGGAACGAGAATAGGATACAGCAGGCAGCCCTGGGCTGCCTGCCAGATAGTTATTCAGGATTGGGCTGCCCATCCACCTTAGCGCATGACCAGAAGCACAAGAAGTGAGTGGTATGGTGAGGAAGGTTATACATATCACCCATTCTCCTCAGGAAGACCGTTTGGCCATGCATAGGCTACAGTTCTCAGCATCTGTCACATCGATCACTGATAGGTCACTGAAAATTATGCATGGTATCGTGATTTGTAAGGATTGACAGCCCATTCCTATTCCGGATTGGGCTGTCGGGGGCAAGATGTTACAACAACGGAAGACACTTCCGCAGTCGTAAAATGGCTGCTGACGGAGAGCTATTTTGAGAGTGCTGCCGCAAGAGGCATGCTCCTTTTTGAACTAGTGGGGGGAGCAGTAGCGTCACTGCAGGGGGGCGGAGCTTCAAGTTCCGCTGGGCTCTGAGCCTCCGTTACACGACGGGAAATAGCGGCCCCGCCCCCTCACCTTTGGAGCCATTCCGGCCAACGAAAGCACTTGCTCCGCCCCCCTGCAGTGACGCTACTGGGGGGGGGAGGATAGGATTGGGCTCTGAGTGTATTAATCTTGAGAACAGCCAAGACCCAAGTATGTCCATGGGCAGATATGCTCAAACTGTTGCTTTCTCCCTTTAGTCATCATCTTTCATCTTAGTCATTTTTCAAAATGAAAAAGGCCCAACTCCTTAGTTTTTCCTTGAAGGGGAGATATTCCAACCTGTTACCCAAGTTCATTGTAGTGGTCCTTTACTATTTCCAGATCTAGGAGTTCCATAAACTGGGCACCACTGCAGAGAAGGTTCTCTCATGCATCACTGCCAAATGCACCACTGCCAGGGGTAGGACATGCAAGAAAGCTCTCTGAGTTGATCTTTGGGGGACAGGGAACAGTTTCATACAGAGAAGGGCAGTTTTTCAATGGCCCAAGGCATTTAAAGCTTTAAAGGTCAAAAACAGCACCTTGTATTGCACCTGGAAACAGACTGCTTCCCACACTTCATGCTGGTCAAAGATCATACAGCAGCATTCTGCACTTGTTGAAGATTCCAAATGGTCTTCAAGGGTAGCCCCATGTAGAGCACGTTGCAGTAACCCACATGTTATATAACTGGTGTGTGGACAACCACAGTCATGTCTGACTAACTCAAGAAAGGACGCAACTGGCACACCAGCCTATGCTCGGCAAAAGCACCCCAGGCCACAATCAACTCCTGGGCAGCCAAGTACAAGGTTGAGTCCAGGATCACTTCCAAACTTCTAACCTACTTCTTCAAGGGGAGCTCAACCTCATCCAAAACAGGCTGACTACCATAACATGGATCACAGATCTCCTAATAGCACCTGTCTTACTCTGGATTTAATTTCAACGTGTTCAACATCTCCCAGCCCAGTAGCAACTCCAGACAGCAGTTCATAACATCCATATGCTGCATTGCCATGTTTGTTTTTGTACAACCTACTGTTCAATCATATTCTTCAAGACGTTGATGAGAAAGTGTCTGAATTCACAATTGGAGAGCCTCTCTACCCCTTCTCTCTGTCCTAGCCGTGACTGGCTACAGGAATTGACACTGAAGGAATGAAGCAGACCCGAAACACGAAAATGGATAGCTGCTAACTTGGAACTTGTTTGTAATCATGGTTTTGGCTTGATGAAAGATGAAGTGAATGAAATGGATCTTGTTGGTTCCATGTTCACATTTGTCCTGAAACAAATGCACAGTCCTATGAAATCCTACAGGTCAAGTCAAGGATCACCTCTATAGCTCAAAGAATGTATACCCAGAGGTGTCACTAGGACGCGCATCACCCCAAGGCGGGGGCGTGCGCGTCACCCTAGTGACCCTTCTGTGACTATTGGCGCGGCCTATGGCCACGGCACGATTTTTTTGGGGGGGGACCCGGCTGTACCCTGCCCCGGGTGCCCCCCCGCCCCTTCGCGTCGCCCTCCGGACGCTCCGAGGCTGGCCCGGGAGCCGGCCTCAGAGTGTCCAGCCCGGCTGGCGCTCCAGGGCCTTCTGAAAGAAGGCCCGTCAATACGCGAACTTTTACTGTTTTCGCGCATGCGCAGAGACCGTTTCTGAGGGCAAGGGCCTGCCCTCTTGCCCTCAAAACGGTCTGCGCATGCGCGAAAACAGTAAAAGTTCCCATATTGACGGGCCTTCTTTCAGAAGGCCCTGGAGCGCCAGCCGGGCCGGACGCTCCGAGGCCGGCTCCCGGGTCGGCCTCGGAGCATCCGGAGGGCGACGCACGTCACAGAGGTGACACGCGCGGGGGTGCGCGCGTCACCCCTTTGCGCGCGTCACCCCGTAGTGGCCCGCTCCTGTCACTTGACGGGAGCGACGCCATTGTGTATACCCCTGATAACTGGGCAAGAGGCGCAATTGGTGCTCCTCTTTTATTTAGCAGGGGGAGAATAACTGCCCCATTTCACCCCAGCACAGTGTCTTTTCTGGTGGCTGTTTGCTGGTGGTGTTCTGCATTTTTTTTTAGATTGTGAGCCCTTTTGGTACAGGGAGCCTTTAATCATTTGATTTTGTCTGTAAACCGCCTTGTGAACGTTTTGTTGAAAAGCAGTATATAAATACTGTTAACAACCACCACCACCACCACCACCACCACCACCACCACCACATATTTATTAGGTGGATTTTCTACAGATCATCAGTACCAGTTTGCAAGACACATAAAGCCTTATTAGTTTGTTTAGTGAATAGGTGTCACACTTGTCTACGCAATGTCTAGAAAATAGCTATAATTTGTCCTTAATGTATGTAATTAATCATTTTAATGACATAATTTACATCACAATACTTTGAGTACAGTATGGTACTGCAATCTCCACTGATGTCTCTTTGTTTCTGGAGCAGTCAGATTTTAACTGGCATTGTATACCTAATATTCTTCTGTTGACATGCATGCAGAATTCACACAGCAGGATTAGTGGAAACAGTACATGCATTCAGGAGAGGATAAACATCTCATTCTACATTTTAAGTCCATCAATTTTCCTGTTATTTATGCACTGCTGCCCCTATATATCATCGCTACTACTCATCCATGGTTTTGTTTCTTCAAATTGCCTAGTTGAGCTCCTTTCTCTATGCCTGTTCTCACATAAAAATAAACCCCTAAATCCACCTCTTTCACCTTCAAATAATGACCACTAAATCGCAATTAACTTTAGACATCCTCTCATAATCTCTTATGTTTATTTTTTGTTTTTGTCAGGTTTTGATTTTAAATTAGCACAATATTCAATTTCTCCACTTTCTTGTTAGAAACATTTTTCAAAATATCTTTGTTCTGGCCTAAGGTTAGCAACAAAGCACCGGTGCCTTATCTCTGCATCTCTTCGTCAGTTTGCCAAAGGAAGAAGTTGCTGGCCTGCCCTCTGCTGTGCTCTAGCATTACCACTGCAGATGGTCAAGGGGAGTACTGCAGCTACCAACTCAGCAGGGGTCAGGTGGCACAAGAAACAAACAGAATCATTCCTGGTCAATTTGGGTAGCTTTTAAACAATCCAGGTCTGCTTGCTTGCTTAAGTCCAGATTACTGCACCCTGAAATTCATTCTCCATCTAGGCCATTGCACCATACTCCCCTTTATACAATTTAGCTTTATAATACAAAATGGTTACATATAACGGTTACATGAGAGCATCTGACTGTAAAAATGTGTATCTTTATTGTATTGAGAGGATGTGGCAGGCCCTGCCTGCTCTGCCTCATCCCAAGGGGGGAGGTCCACATCATAGGGCAACGATGACGAACCTATGACACGCATGTCAAAGGTGAAATACTACATTTTGGGTGACATGCCAGCGTTCACCAACACCCGACAACAACTACAGGATCTCAGTATCCGCAAAGGCCATGGATATGGGGGACCTTTTAAAAACCATTTTAAAAAGTAAAAATAAGTCAGAAAAAACCTTCCCTACCTTTGTGTGGCAAAATCACGTTATTTGCAGGTCTGCAGGGCAATCTTATGCATTCCTGGAAGCTACTTCGGGGTCGCAAATCCCACTCCCTTCAGCCTGGCTCACCCCAGAATGCATCGTGCTGGGCTAGCCAGGGCAAAGGGAGGCTGCTGGAGGTGGCTTCCAGGAATGCATAAGACTTCCATGCAGGTCTGCAAACAACATGATTTTGTCACACAAAGGTAGGGAAGGCTTTTTCTGACCTATTTTTACTTTTTAAAATGATTTTTAAAAGGGGTCCTCCTCCGCATCTGTGGTTCCATGTTATCCTCAGGGGGGTCTGGAACGGATCCTCTGCAGATAATGTGGGCCAACCTGTATTCTCCCTATTTGAGTTACCAAAGACACTGAACAAACCAAAATGATATGCGATCCTGCACCACCTAGAACTTAAAATGGATCCTCACCATTCGTATCAGCACGTGATCTGTCATCTTCTGAATTGTGATTGGTGTGGTGACATGAAAGAGAGAGCAACTTGCAAAATGCGATAGGAACGCAGCAGCTGCACAGTCCAGTTCTCTTCCAACCGCTGCACAAGGTGGTTGTTTGCGCAGCAAAGCTCATTTTCAAGGTGCAAAGTGCAGAGAATATCTGCAACTGCAGTCTCCAAAATGAGTGCATTATCAACATTCATGTGAAATCAGCTTTTGGGTTCATGTGAACAAGAAGAATTGTTTCTCTTTTGTTCGGGGGGGGGGGGGGGAACGACACACACAGAGACATGCCAGCAGAGACAAGTTAGGCATTTCTGAATTTTTGACATACTGAGCCGAAAAGGTTTGTCATCATCACTGTCATAGGGTGTAGGATAGGACATGTGGGGCTGGGATCTCAAAGGGGAAAAGGGTGTACCAGACTAGAAGGAGGAGAGGTGATGTTCTCAATTCCTATTACTGGAGAATTAGCTTACAGTCAGTGTGGTCACTCTGAATATCTCTTCAGAATACCTTTCATCTCTTGGTTCCAAACTGTTCTTCTAAGCACATTTATTGGAGACATTCACAGGAAGTTTCTTTGTCCCAATTGTGGTCAGGATCTTCTGCACCCAACTATACTGTCCCTGGCGTTGCCTGAAGGTTTCTCTAGTCAAATCCACCACCAGTTGATAGGGCCCACTCCCGGGAGGGGGGTATGCAATTGCCTGGTAGCCCCATAGCAGGGGAGGCTTTTGCCCTTCCTTCAGTCTTTGAGGCATTCCCCTCTCCTTTCTGTGCCTCTCAACCCTTTGTTTACATAAGAACATAAGAAGAGCCTTGTTGGATCAGGCCAAAGGCCCATCTAGTCCAGCTTCCTGTATCTCACAGTAGCCCACCAGATGCCTCAGGGAGCACTCAAGACAACAAGATACCTGTATCCTGTTGCCACTCCCTTGCATCTGGCATTCATCGATAGCCAACCTCTAAAACCCGGAGGTTGCTTGCATATATAGTCATCATGACTTGTAACCTGCAATGAACGTTTCATCCATAAATCTGTCCAATCCCCTTTTAAAGATATCTAGGGCAGGTGCCATCATAACATACTGTGTCAAAGAGTTCCACAGATTAATTACAAGCTGGGTAAATATTTATTTAATAATTAATATAATTAATTAATTAAATAATTAATAAATATTTATTTCTTCTGTCTTTCCCCAGATCTTGCCTGCTCCTTGCCTGCTTCATATGTTCCACCAATGTCCTCTCTAGTGACCCTTCTTCCCCAGCCAGTTTCTCTCAACTCTGGGTTTTCCTGTGCTGTCCCACAGTGCTTTCGTTCTCACTGTCTCCTCCATGCTTGCTCCTCCTCCGTCTCCTTTCTTGCCTCTCTTCCTTGACTTTTTCTTGGCTCCTTTTCCTGCTATACGTTTCCTTCTCTCCCCCTTGGCTTCCCTTTCCTCACTTAAATCTCCCGGCTCTCTTAAGCCCTGCCTCCTCCTCATGATACAGTGGCCAGGTGAATCCTTCTTTCCCTTGCCCTGTCTTCTGGGACACTTGGTGATGATGTAATCACCAAGCAACCCAGAGTGAAGTGATTGCCACTTCTGGGCATTTCTCACTCCAGCAGGATGCCGCAGCTCTGTGGGACGCTACAGAGCAACACAGTCAACAATAGGTAGGGAGTGGGAAGATTACTACAGCACATCATTTTGGTAACATCCTTATAAGTGCCCATAGGTGACTTATGCTAGTGACCTTGCAGAATTGTCCATCCTGCTGGAGAAACGTTTATCCCTTGAACTGAATGCTGAGGGTGAGGATAGCTTCCTGCCATGCTGGTTGTGTAATCAACAGCCCAATCCTATACGGATGCAGCACCTGTCTAAGCAGCATATGCCATGATATATGTCTTCAGATGCTGGAGCAAAGATATAGCAGCTGGGCTGCCCAAGTGGAACCTGCACCCAACAGGGAGAGCAAAAACAATGCACCCCATGCAGGCAAGCAAAGGACGGAATCCCACACTGCAATGTACTGATGCTGCATATCTGTCTCATGTCTTCCCCCCCAACACTGAACATTCAATACAGTATTGTCAAATGATACTGTGTTGCATAATCATTTCTTTCTTTTGCAACAGCTAAGAGCAGGGAGTGTCTGCTCTGCCAGGGTGAATGTCAGATACGATTGCTGCTGCTGGCCGAACACTCACCTGGATATTGCATCATTGCCATATGGGGCAGAAGTATAACCATTTCTCACAGAGGTCCACTGCAGACCCCCCCCCCCCACTACCACAAGAGAGAGGAAAGTAATGCTCTGAGCCACCATGCTCTCTCTCTCTCCCAACAAGGCACCACTGCATGTACCTCTGGTATCCAGAGAATACATACTGCTGTCTGTTTGTTGTTACTCCCTCTGTGTTTCTGTTTTACTCCCCACAGGCAGCTGTCCTACAGGCAGGCATTATGCACACCCCATGGGAAGGCTCCAGTTCGCCTGCCTGCAGTGACTAGTGTGAGCCCAGCTGCTGCTCGGCAAGTTTGCTGACCTACACCTTCTAGTCAGGCCCCTGTGGTTTTGCAAACTCCATGGCAGACAGTGAACCAACTGGTGCAGCCAGACCACACTGGCACTTGTTACATGGCTGTCTGTTGGATAACTTGCAGTGGCACAACAACCCTGCTGGGAAGATATGGTTGGCAGCCCCACTCGTTTGATTCTCTTTTAGATGCTGCTCTGTCTTTGAGACGGTGCAATAAAAACATTGACCCAAACACATTCATTTTCACTAATACATAGGGATCCATTCTTCCTAGTTGTTTTTCCCAAGTTATTTTCCATGTCACCTGACGCCAGCCCAGTCATAGGTGTAGCTTTTCTTTCTTTCTTTCTTTTTTGCATTAGGGGCATGTCTGTCATCTGAAGGGGGGTTAGGATATGACATAAATCGACTCTTCCTCATCTTGCCTACGTCCCTCTCATGCTATGCCCTTATCTCCTTCCTGTTTTAGCCTCTCTGCCAGTGGAGTTGTGCTGATGTCTGAGTTACATCGGTGTGGCATTGTTCCGGCATTCTTTTAGCAGACTTCGGTCTGCTCTATGCCAGTGGAAGAGTTGTTGTGCTGGCATGCGTGGAGATATATTGGTATATCTCGGAAATAGGATTGGGCCCTTATTTTTTCATTGTAATGTACATATCCAGATTCATTCATTCAGAAGACAGCATTGATGATAAGCCTTAGTTCTACGTTGTTGTCCTTCAACTCTTTCAAAGGCAATGGCACTGTCATTGCTTTGCAACACTCTGGCTCAGCAACTGCTTTTATTAAACCCTGTTCTGCCTAAAACACATCAACACACTTCAGATTGGCTTCTCAGTGTACTGAATATATGCTTTACCTCAGGAGAACTACAGAAAGAATGTTTTATCAATGACCCTGACTTAGCTTATAGCAGATGTTATATTATATTGACTTATGCACAACTAAAGGGTGCAAAAACATTAAAGGAAGTGTAAATGAATTGAAGTTGTGTTTTAAAAATGTGTTTACGTAACCCCTGTTAAAATTCTTACCAGACACAGAGTCATGATTCTGTTACTGGGACAGCAGCTTATCAGGTCAGGTGTAAAGGGTCTAGGACCAATATGAGGGCACAACTGATCTCCTTGCTTTGGCTCTGGATTCAGCACCAGTGCTCCAGTGCTTCTTGTGAGCCACATGGAGTCTGTGCCAATTCTCCCATCATGATCTCTCCTAGTACAAATGGTGTACAGAGGGACTTGCGGTACAGTTCAACAGAAGTATTCCTAAAGGATTTATTTATTTATTTATTTACAGTATTTTTACCCCGCCTTTCTCCCTGAAGGGACCCAAGGCGGCTTACAACATGAAAGAAAAAGAATACAATACAAAAAATACTGGTTTTTGTTTCTACTGCTTTTTTCCTACTGCTGTGTTGTTCATTCCTAGGGGCTGGCAGGGGGGGGGCACTCCCAGCAATGGCTACTCATTGACCCTCCACCTGCCCCTACCCCCTGCTCAGATCACCCTGGCAGCACTTCTTTGGCCACCACTATTAGGGCTGGGTGGATGTATTGATTGGCTCCTTGGACATTGCACCAACATTGCACCAATGATGCACCAATGTCACATCAATGATGCACCAGCATCAGGATGCCACTCTATGGATGATGGGCTGTGTTAGGGTTTCTATGGACTCTGTTGGCATGATTAGGAAGGGGTGGGTCAGCATTACTGGGAGGGCTGCACCGCCATGGCTTCCTGTATCCCGGGTGGTGAATTTTACCATAGGAAAAGGGTCCTTCCACTGGTTGCTCTGCTCCCCCGCCCCGGTCTTTTCCAACACATATTATGTGAGAGGCTACAGTAAGTCGTGATTCCACACTAATTATCCTTGATGCTTTAAAAAGTGGCAGTGTTCTTGTCCCAGTCAGACCCGGCCATAAGCCCTCCACCATGCTGATCAGAGCAGTCAGGTTTGGTTCCAGTTAGAGTTAAAAACAAACATAATTAAATGAAACAAAACAAATTGACTGAGAACCTCCTCTTCTCCAGAATCTCCAACAACCCACCTGTGGTGATTTTATTCTTCAGGGTCAAGTTGGGCAGCCCAGTCTCCTCTTTTTGTCCAAGCTCTCTTTTTCATTCATTCATTCATTCATTCATTCATTCATTCATTCACAGATGGTGGTGTGAATCAGGAATAAGAATAAAGGGTAAGAGACTAGGCAATGACACATTTGGGGACAACAAGGGGAAGCTCCCTTGCCCCAATTTTTGAATGGGAACACTACATTCACACCTGATTGAAATGATGTACCTAAGGGCCAAACTAAATGTACAGCAGCAGCATGCATTATTACCAAGGAATTGCAAAGCAGTGGCGGAAAGACATGTTTTGCATTGGGAGGAGCAGTGGTCATGGGAGTACTTAGTCCTCTCCCCATCCCTGCTTCTTTTCCTAATGACATGGTAAACACATGCCACCCCACCATTTTTGCCATTTTGGCACCACTGCATCAACAGGGGTGGCGGCGGATAGGATTGGGCTGTGGGAAACTTGCAAGAAAGCTTTTTTTTTTTTTTGAATGAGGATTGCTTGAATTACAAGATTTTTTTCAACCTTGTTTTAGAAACACATCTCAGGTAACGATAAAAAAAATACTAACAGAGGAGTATCACATTTCTGAGATACATTACAGCTCTTGCTTTATACTGTGGAAAGTTACTGCCTGCCCTGCCCATAAGAACAAATCCTATGGCATGCATTCTTAGAGAAAGGTAGTACCCTAATAGAACACTTGAAGAAAGATTTTAAAAGATCATGTCTCAACAAGCTATGTGAAAGCATGTTGATACATTTTCCCAGAAGGTAAAACGAATCCATCTGTGATGCCAAAACTATGGATGCATGGGACTGAAAGAACTGTCAACTAAATCCCTGCAGTGAAACAGGAAAAGGGGGAAAGGAAAAGAGTGAACCTTGATATTTCTATCAGAAAATTGTTTTTCTTTTCTAACAACTGCTAATTGGCAAACAAGTTAGTCACCATACTTGGTGGAAAAGGGGGAATGAAGATCACAGGATAGCTCCAATAAATCATGTTCATTACTTATGGCACTTGTTATATGGTCAATATTTTAATTTTGTTAATTCTGTTTAATTCAAGGAGTGAGGGAGAGATACATCTAAACACGTGTACTTGGTGCTAGGTGCCTCCCTGAACAGCAAAGGGTCAGACCAGTAACATGACTATTTATAGGACTGATGGCGAGAGGCCACAGATCAAAAAGCCAAGAAGACCACAGTTTTCACTTGAACCATGTAATCGCTCTCCCCTTAATTGATCTATGGAACCTAACACTCTGGTTTTGAATGGAGACCTCCTTAAATCAGTGGTTCCCAAATGTTCTTTGTTCACAGTGCCCTTAGTGTCGCCGTAATTTTTTCACGGTGCCCAGGTGTTCCTATGGTTCCTTTAAAATATCCCACAGCACCTTTGAAGTGGCACCTTTAAAATATCCTGCAGTGCCCCTATGATTTCACTACGGCGTCCCAGGACACTGCAGCACACAGTTTGGGAAACACAGCCTTAAATGTAAATGGAGTTTTCAAGTCTCCAAAATGTAGATGAGTCCTTCCAGCTCCAAATCCAGCTAGAATAGCATATTTGATTTCTTGTGACTATAGCCACCTCCCTGGACCCCAGAGTTTTAGAAAAAAAAAGTTTTGTAAAACATAGGAAAGGTTTCATACTGCCACCAGTCCTCACCAACCCCATGATTAAGCTCTATCTAGGAGCAATCCAGCAACCATCCAAAGTAGCTACCACACTCTCAACTGTGTGGAAAAACAAACTTAGAACCCAGCAGGAGACCTTGACTAACAATAGAGGACATCCTGATTGACAGCCCAATCCTGTATAAGACACAGCGGTTGGCATAAAAGGGCCATCTGCTGTATCCCATGCAGGTTCCATCACTGGCGTTGCTTGAGGTGGGGCGGAAAGCTAAGTTCTGCAGCTTTCCACCCCACCGTTACTCTCCTGCACGAGGCGCCCCGCCCCCTTGTCGTACGAGCCCATCAGCAGAGAGAAAGCAACGCGCAGGGATTCTCCTGCGCATTGCTTTCTCTCCACTGACGGGCTCCTACGACGAGGGGGCGGGCCGTCTTGTGCAGGAGAGTAACGCTGGGGTGGAAAGCTGCAGAACTTAGCTTTCCGCCCCACCTCGAGCAACGCCAGTGGGTTCCAGGCTGCCCCAGGGCAGCCCTGGTGCACCTCGAGGGGACAATCATCTCCTTCCCCGGGTGTAAGTGGCAGGAGGCCCAATGGACCTCCTCCAATGTATGCAAGCTCTGCCTAGGATATGGCGTACCTTGCCGTCGATATCCCTGACCGCTCCAGTCCCTGGGGTGGCCTATGGCCACCCTCCCTGCCTGCCCAGTCCAACCTCCCCCCACCCCTGCCCCGGCCGGGGTAGGACTTACCTGCAAGTCCTGTGGGTGCAAGGACCAGGCAGGAGCCTGGGTAAGGGCCACCGGCCTCTGCACCAGTGATCCTTACTCACCGGGTGCCGTAAATGCACTTCACGGGAGCGTTTACGACACCCTGCATCAGGGGAGCATGCATTCTCCCAACACAGCGCTACCCAGGATTGCGCTGTGAGCCACCGCACCTAAGAATCCCATAGGATTCTATGTGGCAAAACCCCTATAAAAACCCTTAGCTTTAGAGCCTCATGTTTTCCTTTTCTGCCTGCTCTCCTGCCTTGCTGTTGTGCATTTGGGAAACCCACTGGTGCTGCATTAAGTCACCCCCAGTCCATCCTCCATCCAAGAACTGTTTGTGAGTGCATGAAATCTTTTTCTGCTTTTTGTACAGGTTTGTGGGGGGAGGGGGATCCTTTCCCCAAACAAACTCTCTTGCCTGACCGAGCAAGTCCTCAGAACAAGGAGAATCTCCCTTCCCTGTGGAGATCTCTGTTCAGAGGTTTGACTTGGGGGTTTGGTCAGGTGTGTTTCTTTGGTAGGAGAGACTAGCTCCCCTCTGCAAGTGGGCAAAGTGTATTCACACAGCCTGTTCCGAGGCTCACCTCTTGCCTGTAGCCCTTGATTCACACTACAGAGAGCCATTCTCCACCACAGCCTTTCTCCACTGCCTGAACCACCTTCTCTTTTCATCCCCACTAATCTTCCCTTCACCCTTTCTCTTCCCTTTTCTGAACCCCCAAAATCTTGCCTTTCTTTCCCCAGGTTTCTCTGGGAAGCCTACCAAATCCTCCTGTGTCTTTCTCATCCATGTTTCCCCCTTTGCTCTGCTCCTTCCCCTTCTAAGGAGAACCTCTCTCCTCCTCACTCCTCATTTCTTGTCTTTCTAACTGCCTTTATTTAGGGCTCAGTTGTTGTGTGACTTGTAGCTGTAGGGCCCTGTCTAGAATGGCAGCACAATCCTAACCAACTTTCCAGTGCCAGTGTAGCCGTGCCAACAGGGCACACACTGCATTTTGCAGTGCAGGGGCAGCCATGGAGGCCTCTTCAAGGTGAGGGAATATTTGTTCCCTTACCTTGGGGATGCATTGCGGCTGCACCAGCGCTGGAAAGTTGGTTAGGATTGCATTGTAAGTGTGAGTGAGCTAATTCATGTTGGACTCCCCCTGTTTGCTGTTTGTTTTTTAAGCACTTTAATAAACTTTGTGCACCTTCACCTTATACAGTCACACGATTGGCCATTACACTGGGTCCCCACACACAATTGTGTCATCCCCCGCCCCGGTGCATGTGTTCCTTGTGCTTTAAAAAGCACTGTCTGTAACACACTTCCTTTATTACAGTTAGTCACATTTTCATCAAAGCATATGACAAAAGAATGAAAGATATTCTGCTGTAAGTAGTATCATGCTCGTTTTGTTTTAAAATATACCAATTTCCTGCTGGAAGCATGACCTACCACGCCAAAGTACTATTTTTGCAGCTTTATTATAAAACATTCTATTACTGAACTTGTCTCTATTATTAGTATCTTTCATTTGCGATCTATATAGCTTTGTCAGCAGGATCAAACGTGTACAGAATTCTAATCTACGTGTGATTCTCAATATGGAGTTGTGGCTGCTTTATCTGGCATTTCTGCTTTATTTAATCAGAGCAATCAGGATATGTTTAAAATTAAATTTATCACAGTACAAGTGGCAGAAGGCATACTCTAAAAGCACTGATTACTGAAGGGGAAACTTTTTATACCTTGATCTAAAATTTTCCTACCAACCAATTTATATCTCCTCTGCAATGCCAGCATAACATTCTCCAATCATTTTACTGCAGGTCAACTAAAGAAAGAAAATGAAAGTAAGAGGAACAGAGAAAGTATGGAAGATGAATCTTTATGATGTTGCTTGCTATTCACATAACTGGTTGTCATCCCTCCCCCTCGGGAGAGGATGGAGATCCGGGGGGCAGGACTGCCAACCGGGCACAAGGGTGGAAAGGACCACCAAAACATGAGGAGATACCCACCAGTTTAACGGGGAGAGGAAGAGGATCTGCCACAGGGAGGGAACCTCACCAGGCCCTGTCTTGGAATGAGGGGCAAAGGCTGAGGGAGGCCTGGGCAAAGAGGGAAGGCGGCTACACCTACAGCCTTGCCACTGTAGCTGAGGCTGGGGCTGAAAGCAGCACTGTCCCTTTTAGAGCTGCAGAGGCCAGAGCAGACCAAGTCTTGTGGGAACAAGACTTCAGGGAAACCATGCCCCTGGAAGGGGTGGGACCAAGGCAAGCTAGCCAGGAGTTCATAAGGAGCTCAGGAGCTGCTGAAGTGGGAGGCAGGTCCAGGGAGCTCCTGAGTCTGGACCAACGGCCTCCTTCTAGGGAGACACAGGAAAGAAGGGCCTGGGAAGACAGCAAGGGCCAGGGTAACCTGACGAGGAGAAGCCTGCCAGAA
This sequence comes from Plestiodon gilberti rubricaudatus, assembly GCA_026170595.1. Taxonomy (NCBI): domain Eukaryota; kingdom Metazoa; phylum Chordata; class Lepidosauria; order Squamata; family Scincidae; genus Plestiodon; species Plestiodon gilberti. The sequence continues at coordinate 255,921,110 of JANXHW010000001.1, read as the reverse complement.
CCAGGGATGGTGGGAAATACTGTACCTCCTGAGGATCCCCAACCTTCACGCCTGGGAAGGCTATGGGAGTGGGGGAAGTCTATGATGTGGCCACCTCAAAGAAAACCCCCAGTGTGGAGACCACCTCCCCTGCAACCTCTAAGGGAAGTTGCTGAAAAAGGGAAAAGGAGAAAATCTTTGTGATTTAAAGGGAACAACGCTCGGGGTCCTGTGGCGTAACACGGTCCCCATGAATGTTAAAACATTATCTCGATTAAACAACATCCAAAAGGCTACACGTAAGTCCTCTTCTTTATTTACTCGGGGCCCCGGGAACTCAACGGCACTTACCTGCAGCGATCGCTTCGCCCGTCGAAGACCCCAGTTAGCCCACCCAGGGGAGATGGACGTCACACTGGTACTATCTAATGTTGTTCGCCATAAATCCTCAAAACTCAGATGGCACATTGATTGGATACTGGGTTGGGCAACACAGGATTAGATTGCAAATCTATTAATATTTTTCCAATAAACAAACCATCCAACATGACAAACCTCCCTGAAGAATTTGGTTTACACAGCTCGTGAATTTGGCTGGACTCAGCTCTGCTCCTGGATGCCCAGGTGGCAACTGTGCCCAGAAGTACGTTTTGTCCAGCTTAGGCTGGAATGTCAGCTGTGCCATTCCTTCAGTCCGCCCTCCTCCCCACCCCGATCTCTGTCCCATTCCTCCTTCCTCCCTCCTGCCCCCTGTGCTGATTTACCAGCTCTGGGGGACAGGGATGACCTGCTGGTGCGTAGACCTGGCTGCTTGTAGCGGCAGCCAGGCCACACGGAATAGCATGTTGCATTTTGCGACAGCCGTACAGGACCTTAGGCTGCCAGAATGCTGGGGCATTGGACCCTAAGCTAAAACATTATATGGTATGAAAATTGGTAAATGACTAATTTAAATTGCTGACTATGCTGCTGATTGTTTGCTATGTTGTTCTGGCTCCGTGTTCCAGCCGCATGCTACGCGCTGCGGCAAGGAGAGTCACGCCGGCCACATGACCACGGAGGCGTCTTCGGACAACGCTGGCTCTTCGGCTTTGAAATGGGGGTGAGCACCACACCCTAGAGTCGGACACGACTGGACTTAATTGTCAGGGGTCACCTTTACCTTTACCTATGTTTCACTTACACTTATTTTCAGTGTTAGCCACCTTGAGCATCTCATTATACGTTGGAAAGGCAGGATATAAACATTTTAAATAAAGAACAGACACTAAAAATCTTGTAAAGTATGATGATGCGTATGTAAAACAAAAATAGGGGTAATCCCAATGAGGACTTGATAATATTTATATGAAAAAGAAAACAATAGCAAACAGTGAAAACAGCAAAGAGACTTGTATCAGATTGCATACTGGAACTGTAGTGCATGAAAGCTTATTCTCAAATAAACTGATTAGTTTTTAAGGTTCTATGAGACTCTGTTGTTTTTGGTGGAACAGACTAATGGGGCTACCCATCTGGAAATTATCAAAGTGTTTAGAATATTATTGTTGAAGAGCTGTATTTCTTAGCAATTACAGAAAAGTTCGAGTTCCACAAAACTCCTATTTAGCAGGATAAAGTCTCTGCTCTCTGGGGTCTCAATGCTTTGTATTTGCTTAAGGCCCATCCAGCTATCAGGAAATGCAATTCTGATGAGGAAACACCCATTTATGTTGAGCAATCTGAAACATACAGAAAATAGGCTTTGCACTGAATGTGCACATACCCAGTTGATAAGGTACTGCTATTTTCCTCAACCTGCTTTGCAATCACTTGCCCTACTTCCCCACAAATATTCTTGAAAGCCTTTCTATTCATCTGCCTTGCAAAATTTGATCCCCTAATAGCTCTTGGACAGATTATCTTGGAACTCTTCCAATAAAGATAAGAGCTAGAGCAATGGTTCTCAAAGTGGTGGATCGCGACCAACCATTGAGAACAAAAGCTGTCCCCTGCACCCTTAAGGGGCGGGGACAGCATGGCGACGGCGGTGCTGATCCAGGGGATCGCCACTGCTGCAAAAGTGCCCGAAACAGCTGTTGTGGCATGAACCGGGACTTGGGGGACCTTTGGGGAGGCCTGCGCGACCCTCTGCAGGCCTCCCCAATCTTTGGATCACTTCAAAATGGCGATAGCCGTTTTGAAGCGAGCAGAAGATTGGGGAGGCCTGCAGAGGGTCGCGCAGGCCTCCCCAAGGCCCCGGTACGTGCCACAATGGCCGTTTCGGGGGTGGATTCGGCGGCAGCAGTGGCGATTCCCTGGATCGCCGCTGCTGCTGGTGGCTCTGTCCCCACAAACACTCAAAGTTCTCCCCGCCTCGCGGAGAGAACTTTGAGAAACGCTGAGCTAGAGAATTTCTGAACCTTCCAGAAACCCCCTGTCCTACTTCCTGGGTCTCATTACTTTTTGATACTTTGTGCTTTGCCATGATCTTATACACTAACAGTATATATCTGTAAGCCTCATGGTCCGCAATGGGTCTCCTCGGTCCTACGCTAGCACTTTTGCTAACATAAGTTCAAGGAGAGAAAAGGGGCGGGGAGACTGCAGAGAAGGGGGAAAGAATCTGGTGCGGGTCTTCCATGATGGATCCTCCTCCTCCCGCAGCCTCCCTGCCCCCGTTATGCCCCTCCCCGCCCAGTTCTGCCCTCCCCCTCGCCTTCCCACCGGCTTACCTTTCCTGGTGCGCATCCAGACCTCCGGTGTGGCTGGGAAGGCAGAGGGCTTCCCTCCGGCATCCCGGGCAGCGCGCTCATCAGCGTGCTGTCGGGAAGGCTTTTGCAGCTGGTGCTTATTGCTTTACGGCAGTCAGCACGGTCACAGGAGGCACACTGCCTTTGGGTGGCATGCTTAGGATTGGGCTGTTAATAACTGACCATTGGCTGTGAGCTTCCAAACCACCCAATTCAGCCTTCTTTTTTAGCAGGTTTTTTTTAACCTGCTAAATAGATTTTTTTATTGCCCTGCAGTCCATTTTCACTGTTTCAGTTAACATTATACACTTCATTAAAGTAAAACACAGTACACGCACGCAGATGCACACACACACAAATGGCAATGAATGCAGTAGCGTCACTAGGACGCGCGTCACCCTAGTGACGGTGGGGGGCGACCCGGCTGCCTTCCCCCCTGCGTCGCCCCCCGCGTCGCCCTCCGGATGCTCCGAGGCCGGCCCGGGAGCTGGCCTCGGAGCGTCCAGCCTGGCCGGCGCACTGCGCAGCGCAAATCCGGGTATTTTTTCAATTTTCGCGCATGCGCAGAGACTGTTTTGAGGGCATCTTGCCCTCAAAACGGTCTGCGCATGCACGAAAATTGAAAAAATAGCGCTGGTGGGGTCGGACGCTCCGAGGTTGGCTCCCGGGCCGGCCTCGGAGCGTCCGGAGGGCGACGCGCGTCACGGAGGTGACGCACGGACGCGCGGGTGTGTGTGTGTGTGTGTGCGCACGTCACCCCCTGGCGGCCCGCCCCCCCGCCACGCTCCAGCGACGCCAGTGAATGAATGGACATTCCAAAAACAGAATGTCCATTCATTCAATATATTCCTGTGTACTTTAATTGTGTGAGGGAGGATGGGTCATGTGAACTGCCGCTTCATGTGCATTGATAAACCTACTTTTAAAGTAAGTTTATCAGCATGTACCATTCAGATGACCCCCCTCTGCCCCCACATGAATAAAGACAATATCTTTAGTTATTTGTTGTTGTTGTTGTTCAGTCGTTAAGTCGTGTCCGACCCTTCGTGATCCCATGAACCATATCCCGCCAGGCCTTCCTGTCCTCCACTATCTTCCTGAGTTCGCTCATTTTCATGTTTGTTGCATCGGTGATGCTGTCTAACCATCTCATCCTTGGCCTTCCCCTTCTCCTTTTGCCTTCAATCTTTCCCAGCATCAGAGTCTTCTCCAGAGAGTCCTCTCTTCGCATTAGGTGGCCAAAATATTTGAGTTTCAGCCTTAGTACCTGTCCTTCCAGGGAACAGTCAGGCTTGATTTCATTTAGAATTGACTGATTTGATCTCCTAGCAGTCCAAGGGACTCTCAGGAGTCTTCTCCAGCACCACAGTTCAAAAGCATCTATTCTTCGGCGCTCAGCCTTCCTTATGGTCCAACTCTCGCAACCATACATTGCTACTGGGAACACCATCGCCCTGACTATACGAACTTTTGTTGGCATGGTGATATCTCTGCTTTTTATTATGCTGTCTAAGTTTGCCATAGCTTTCCTTCCAAGGAGTAAGCGTCTTTTAATTTCATGGCTGCTGTCTCCGTCTGCAGTGATCTTGGAACCCAGAAATAGTTATTGCTTACAGGTAATGTCTTCCTCTCTTTTGTTCCAGCCTCACCCTCTTCAATACTGTATAATTCTGTGTGCATGCATGTGTATGCATCCAGTCTTTTGCCTGTATGGTAGGTGGCCTCGCTCTGATTCTAAAATGAAATGTATGATTTTGACATGGGAGATAAAAAAGAACTTATTTATAGGAAGAGCCTTATTATAGTATTGAGCTCCAGAGTTTCCTTGTCCTGATCTTCAAGCTTGACTGAATTGTATTTAGCAACCACAGTATTTGATCAGACTGGTGATGGCCTCTACACAGCATGCAGAGTATGTTAGTCTGATTTCAGGCTGAGCTGCCCATGGCAGAGACGAGATTCCTACTCCCTCTAGTGCAGCAAGTGTGCACTCTGTCTATTTCAGGATTCCAACAAGAACTGAACAGTCAACTCAGTAGTAGATACATGGAAACAAAGCTACTTTTGAATTGTTTAAGAACAACCCAAAGACCTTGGAATTAAGTGGAATACCAAGATGCTGAGAATTAACATTCTCAAAAGACATTTTTCTAAATAGTATTCATCTTAACACTATTTATCAGCTGAATGATAGAAAATTTTTATTCTACAGGCTGTTGAATAAAGGGTTGGATATCTATGCAGGAACCCTGGGTTCAAATCTCAGTTTAATCCCAGTGCGTAACTTGGGTGTTAATTTGTCAGTTTTAGTTTCATGTCCGTAAAATGGGGATGATAACAAATTATTTCACATCATGATGAACACAGTAAGTTTTGTTACATTTAAGAGTGCCATCTAAGTAATAAATAATCATAGTGGCAGACTGTTTCATTGGACAAAGATTTTTTCATCACATAAGCGGTTAAATTGTTATTGTACAATTGCTAGCCTATTTTTAACATTGTAAACCTGTGTCTGGGCTGTTCCACTTCAACTGCAGGTGATTAACAGTGTAATCCACCATAAGTTTAGGCCGGCAGAGCGCATGCTTTGTTGGCCTAAGGTGTTGCAAAACAGCACCTCTAGTGTAAGTGGCGCACACCGGCACGCTTAAAAGGCTGCTGTCCTGAATCTGCGCTGGCCGACCCAGGTGTCCTACACTGGTTGGCAGGAGGGCGTGGGAAGGGCAGTTTGGGGTGGCGGGGGAGGGGGCCATTGGCCGGCCCAGCCTGGAAGGAGAAGGGAATATCAGCGCTGGAGCGTGCTGATATCCCAAGCCCCTTCCTGGGCTGGGTTGGCCTTCCACGGCCTCCCCAGACACGCGCCAGCTAAAGAGCTGGCATGCATATGATGAGGCCCATTGGGGCCTCTGGCCGGTGGCGTCACTAGGGAAGCATGGGGGGGGGAGACAGGACCGCCCTGGGTGACACCTTCAGGTTTTTTTTTTTTTTTACATCACTAGTGGCCAAAATTGTGAAAGCTTTGTATTTATGAATATCATCATGTTATATATCATTCGATGTGTATTTTCATGACAAATGCAATGAAACAATATCTATATTCTATCAAACGTTATGGTCAAATAACCAGAAACAGAAAACACAACTGCCTTATGTAACAAAAAGTGGATTTCCTTAATTCAAAACAGACCAATGAGACTGATTGTACTGAGAGCCATGTTGGTTACTGATTTGTTGGGTGACCTGTACTGTTATATATTAAAATAAATAAAGTTAATGGGGGTGACACCATGAGTTACCGGACCAGGTGACACCACTGACCAGGAGTAATCTGTAGAAATGCATAGTCCTGTCTGATGGGCATCTATTGTAGAACCCAGCTCAGCCCAACCTTGTTTCTCCCTATTCACCTCTGGGGTCCATCATGGGGGTGATGTGCTGAGCCCTCGCACTGGGTGACACACACCCTAGTGAAGCCTCTGCCTCCGGTGCTTACACTGGGAAAAGGGGACAAACGTCCCCTTCCCCCGAGGTGTGTCCCAGCCGTGCTGATGTGGGCTGCATCTTGACTAGGATGCATTTTCAGCCACCTGCCACATCTTAGGCAGGATCGGGCTGCAAATGTCTCTGCATGTTACAAAAAAGAAAGAAAAGAAATTCCTGCATATAGACAGGGCCAGCCCACCCATGAGGCCAACTGAGATCTCTTCAGCAGCAGATTGGCAGGGGGTGTCTACCTCTGTTCATCCACTCACCTCCAGTACTCTTCCTCTTCCTCCTCCTCCTCTTCCCACTCCCTGAATTGGAAAAAGAAGGGGATGTGTGGAAGAGAGGAGAGTGATGACCTAGAGCACGATTGGCTAGCCCACCACTCTCCTCTCCTCTCCTCCTCTCCTCCACACTTCCATTTCCGTTCAGTCCCCCTCTTCCTTTTCCAATCAAAGAACTGTGGTTCATCACCAGGTAAGGGGAGGCCAGCATTTGGCATGCCGCCTCAGGCACCAGGAGGTCTTTGACTGGCCCAGCATATAGATGTCAGGGAAAAGGCTAGGTTCCAACCCTTGTTGTTCTCCTTAAATCTCCTTAAAATCTGATTTTCCATATGAGAGAACGTTCAGTCGTGTGAGCCTCCAACTGTATAGTTCTACAGCCCAGACACAGGCTGACCACCTTCCTTAGTGATTACCGGTAGGTTGTTGACTGCTGAGGTGTGGCTAATTCCTTTTAGACTGTGCGAACCTTAACTGAGTGTAAAAGTTGTAAATACCTTTTAAAGTTCTTTGTATACTTCTGAAATCATCTAGTGGGAAAAAAAATGCTGTACAAGCACCAGTCAATGGTTTTATGCTATATATAGTATCACTTTGCCACTCACTGGCTCACGGCAGCCGATATGAAGAGCAAATAAAGACAAGAAGGAGTATGAAAGGCTCATATAGGCCATGCACTTGAAAACACAAGTACGAGTGAGTTTCCCCTGACTTGGCAAATAATGAAATTCTTTCATGAGTCATCTTTAAATGATTCATTTTTATATCAGATTGCCACAGCTTCTTTTAATCACTTGAACACCCATTTAAAAACATTGATTATCCCTTTGCATAATTAAGAAACCATTAAGTAGCAACTATGATTAGTTTAAAAATCCTTCTGATTAGTAACAGATTTGCACAACATAGATTTGTCATTTGCAATCTGCATTCCTAAAACATCATTTGATGGGAATATTAGTATGGTGATATATGGCCTTTCCCCCTAAAGACAGAATAGGACAATACTGTATGTCATTTTAAATTAAACTGATGCTTTAGTAGGTGCAGTAAAGGGGAAATGACAAAGTGCACAGCATCTCCTCTGCCAAAGGGCCACAGGTACAAAATTCAGAAAACATATCTTCTGGCAGGGTAGAGCACCATCCGAAAGCTCCTGGCTGGGGCTTCCTATTCATCTGTCTGTTTATTTATTATCATCGTGGCTCACACCATAATGTCTCCTTACTAAGTTCTGTGCATCATTTTCAGCAACAGTCCACAGCTCAGCCTGCTTCCGCGCTGACAGTTTTAATTCCTGATTAGTTATGTTCATGAATGTTTATGAACATTTTATGATATACCAGCTGCTGAGGGCCAAATACACGTTGTCGTTTGCCCTGCTGGGTATGTTTTTTCTCTTGTAAAGAGCAACCATGGAAGGGATCAGGCTCAGAACTGCTACATGGGGGATTGGGTTTAACCTCCCCCCCCACCATGCTGCATTCCCAATGACAATCCTCCCTCCCAAGTTGCTATTTGCTCTGGGAAGAAAGCTGTTATTGGCACCTAATAGGCTCCCCCTCCTGCAAGTTTCTGTAAAAGTGAAAGGGCAAAAGCATTTAGCATAATGTGTTGTTTGGCCGTCCCCTCTTCAGCCAATGGCAAAGAGAACCTCATTTTTTGAAAAGCAAAACTAGAGTGCCTGAAAGAAACAGCTAGAGACTGTTCAAAGAATGTATTGATCTCATTTTTTTCCTTTTTCATGTTTCTGTAGCTAATATAGATACCTGGTGATATATGGCCTGTAGATACCATCCATCTCACTGGGTATCCTGTCCTGCGGTCCACTGGGTTTGAGTGCCTCCATGTCGTGCTGGAAGGGCGAGACAGAATAGGGATTCTGTTGGTGTACCGCCCACCATGCTGCCCAACAGTCTCCCTGCCTGAGCTGACCGGGGTGATCTCGGCGGTGGCGTTGGAGTGCCCTCGCCTATTGGTGTTGGGGGACTTCAATGTCCATGCTGAGGCCCCGAGGACAGTTGCGGCTCAGGACTTCATGGCCGCCATGACAACCTTGGGTCTGTCTCAGAGAATATCTGCCCCGACGCACGATGCGGGACACACGTTGGACCTGGTGTTTACTGCGGGGCAGGTGGATGGTGATCTGGATGTGGAGGAAATTAACATCACTCCTTTGTCATGGACAGATCACTTCCTGGTGAGATTTAGGCTTGTTGCAGCTTGTCGCCTCCGCAGTGGTGGGGGACCTCATTCTATGGTCCGCCCCCGGAGGATGATGGATCCGGATGGATTCCTGAGGGCTCTGGGGGATTTTCCTGTTGCCAGAGTCGGCGACTCACCCAGCGCCCTGGTTGACCTCTGGAATGGGGAAATGACCAGGGCTCTGGATCTGATCGCTCCTGAGCGTCCTCGACCAAGCCGCAGAGTCAGAGCGGCTCCTTGGTTTACTGAGGAGCTGCGGACGATGAAGCGGCAAGGTAGATGTCTAGAGCGACGGTGGCGGAAAACTTGTGCCGACTCCGACCGGGCACGGGCTAGAGCTCACTTCAGAGCCTATTCCGTGGCGGTGGCGGCAGCTAAGAAGGCTTTCTTTTCTGCTGGCATCGCGTCTGCGGAGAACCGTCCAGCTGAGCTTTTCCGTGTGGTTCGGGGCCTGCTCCATCTGGCCCCCCCAGTAGATGGGGTGGAACACACGGTGGCTCGCTGTGATGAGTTTGCAAAGCACTTCGTGGACAAAGTCGATCGGATTCGGCATGACTTGGACGCCGCGTTAGCAGTATCTAATGATGTCCCTGAGGCACCTGTCTGTTCTCCTTCCTGGGATTCTTTTCAGCTTGTAGAACCTGAGGATGTGGACAGGATTCTTTGGAGTGTGAGACCGTCCGCTTGCCCGCTTGACCCTTGTCCAGCATGGCTGATTAGAGCTGCCCGGGTGGGGCTGGCTGAGTGGACGGGGAGGGTGGTAAATTCATCTCTGAGGGAGGGGGTGCTGCCGCTGTCTCTGAAGCAGGCGGTGGTGCGTCCCCTCCTGAAAAAACCCTCCCTGGATCCCACTATTCTGAACAACTTCCGGCCAGTCTCAAATATCCCGTTTCTGGGCAAGGTGATCGAGCGGGTAGTGGCGTCTCAGCTCCAGAGAGTCTTGGAGGAAGCTGATTATCTGGATCCATTCCAGTCTGGCTTCAGGCAGGGGTTCAGGACAGAGACGGCCTTGGTCGCCTTGGTGGATGACCTGCGCCGGGGACTGGACAGGGGGAGTGCGTCCCTGTTGGTCCTGCTGGACCTCTCGGCGGCTTTTGACACCATTGACCATGGTGTCCTCCTGGGTCGTTTGGCTGGGTTGGGGCTTGGAGGCACCGTTCTGAGGTGGTTCCGCTCCTTCCTGGCTGATAGATCCCAGAAGGTGGTGCTGGGGGATGCTTGTTCGGCACCCTTGCCCTTGAGGTGTGGGGTGCCACAAGGGTCAATTCTATCCCCCATGCTGTTTAACATCTATATGAAGCCGCTGGGAGAGGTCATCCGGGGGTTTGGGGTAGGGTGTCATCAGTATGCGGATGACACCCAGCTCTTTCTCTCCTTTCCACCTGACTCCAAGGGGGCGGTCGATGTCCTGAATCGTTGTCTGGAGGCAGTTGGGAGCTGGATGGGGGCGAACAAGCTGAAATTAAATCCTGATAAGACAGAGGTTCTTCTGGTCCAGAAGTCTACGACTCAGGTACTGGATCATCGTCCTGCTCTGAATGGGGTTGTACTCCCTCTGAAGGAGCAGGTCCGCAGCTTGGGGGTTCTCCTGGATGCGCAGCTGCTCCTGGATTCCCAGGTAGCGGCTGTGGCCAGGGGGGCTTTTGCCCAGCTTCGGCTGGTGCGCCAGCTGCGACCGTACTTGGATCGTGCAGACCTGGCCACAGTGACCCATGCCCTAGTGACATCTAGACTAGATTACTGTAATGCGCTCTACGTGGGGCTGCCTTTGAAGACTGTTCGGCAACTGCAACTAGTGCAGAATGCGGCGGCCCGGGTGGTTGCCGGGGCTTGTCGGTTTGACTCAGTCGGACCGTTGCTTCGGCGGCTACACTGGCTACCGGTTCGTTTCCGGGCACAATTCAAAGTGCTAGTTTTGACTTTTAAAGCCCTTAACGGCTCGGGTCCAGGGTATTTGAGGGACCGCCTCCTTCCCTACAATCCGACCCGTACTCTGAGGTCATCAGGGGGGGCCCTGTTGACCGTGCCGCCATTGGCGGAAGTGAGGGGGATGGCGGCGCGGAGTAGGGCCTTCTCGGCGGTGGCGCCCCAGTTGTGGAATTCCCTCCCCTTGGAACTAAGAACGACTCCCTCTTTAGAGGCTTTTCGGCGGGGCCTTAAGACGTTTTTATTCAGGACTGCTTTTAATGTCTGACACGGTGGGCTGACTTTTTAACAAATGGTTATATATGTAAATGCTGGTGACCCATTGGGGTTGTTTTTAATCTCAAGTGTTTTTAATTATTTTAATGTGTTTAATTGTTTTAAAGTTGTTTATGTATTTTAATATGTTTTAATATGTTGTAAGCCGCCTTGAGTGCCTTCGGGAGAAAGGCGGGCTACAAATTCTTTAAATAAATAAATAAATAATAAATAATATCAAATCGATGTATTCTAGGCTTTCATTTGATGCCTAATACTGTTTAATTTGATACCTAAGAATGCCTATGGCTATGACCAATAATAGTGTAACCAGTGGTTGGCTTTGGTTCTACAGAGTCGGGGGACACAGGATTGATGTCACTTGGTTGTTCATTCAGCCTGGGAATTATTGAGCTGAATGGGCTAGTTGCAGCTGCAGTGCTGGTGCCAGGTTCCTTGGGCCCTGGGACAAAGCCTTGTTCCTGCATGTGCATTGGTACGTACTTTGTGCATGCGTAAATGTGTCTGTGTGGCACGTAGGCCAGTGTGCACGAGTGAAGTATGGACATATTCACGCATGCACAAAGTACGTACCAGTGCGCATGAGGGAAGAAGGTAGTCAGTCACTCAGGAGTCGACGGAGTGAGTGCTTGGTGCATGGTGCACCCCCCCCTGCCGCAGCAAAAACAGGCCGGCCACCCGCTCCTGGAGGGGTTGCCTGGTGCCACTCCCCTGGGGGTGCTCCGAGGGGGGTGCATGAGCTGCTGCAGCATGAAAAATACACAAGCCACCCCCGAATTGCTGCCCAATCCACAGCAATTCGCGTCTCATTACACCCCCATCCGCGTGTCGCCCCTAATGCCCGGGGCCCATCGCCCCCCCTAACGATGCCTCTGTATTTAAGCCATTTATACCAGTTTTTGCAGAATTCAAATGTTTAAAAGACATAAGGAATATAGCAGGTTCACCCATGAACCTTCACCCATGACAGCCTGAGTTCTCATGTGAACGTTTTGGCTGAGCTACAAACATATAGATACATCTTGTTCAATTGTAGATGACCTGTGGCAACAGGCCTGACCCAGAATCTTAAAAGAACAAATCAATAGCCTTTTAAAAATATGCTATTTATCAAACCTTAGCAACATTTTCAGGGAACTCCTGAGAATTTCCAAAAATAAACTGAAAATGCAGTTTACTGTCAGAATTTTATTAAAGGGAAAGCAAACTGCAGAGAGAAGCAATCTAACTTAACTCCTGAAAGGGAGTTAAAATCATTTCAAAAGATCTTCATATTAAAAACTATTAGGTACTCCTTTGAGCACATATGACCACAGAAATAGACTTTCAAATTGCTTCATAGGGCTAAGTTTCACTTAAGGCCATCTAAATTCAGAGCTAAATAAATATTAACTCCTCAACACTCAACCCTAAACATATTGCAGGGAAGTAATTTCTATTAAATAAATGGTGTTCCAGAAATGTCTGTATATTTGGAACAGCTCTTCATACAATCTGTTAATATGCAGGTAGCATCCTGGTGGCATCACAAAAGCCACCTCCTAGAAGCTTCCTGACTTGAAGCAAACAAGTTGCTAGCAAAACAAAAGAAGGACCCCCAACCCTGGCTGCCATCATCTTTCCATGTTCAAATTCAATTAAGGAGCCATGGTAATGGAGCAACTGGCCTCTCAAGCTAGCTACGGCACCCTCAGCCAGGTGTGAAAACAATGGAAGGGCAGGGGATAGGGGATTTAGGACATTTAGGACAGGGGATAAGCCACCAAGGGCTATTGAGTCACAATTGAAAGTCCCTTGATAAGCTCACCCCACAAAAGAACCCATTGAACTCTATGGGATAAAAAAAGATAAAAAGCTGGGTTGCAGGATCCCATGTATCTTTGTCCTTTTCTCCTGTTGCTGCTTTGCTGTCAGTTTCATGATGTGTTGACCCATGGTGCTGTGATGTCACCCCCATTCCAGTGGCAATCCAAGGACCACTATGCCAAGCCGACATCCAGAATCAGTAACTCCCTATTCCTTTCCACTTTCTTCCCTGCTTCTCTCCCCTGAGCACAATCAAAGCTGCTGTGCCTGCATGGGCTGGATAGTCATGCTCGTGGGTCACCTTCCAGTGCAGCACCTTTCCCTGGGAAGCAGCTCTGGCACTTTAGCTCTGCTTTCTTCCCTTGAGCCAACCAAGGCTACTGCCAGGCTTCTGCTTTAAGATCAGGAGCTTTCTGCCTTTTGAACCCTGCTTTAAGAACAAGATAATTGCTTGATTTTGGTAGCCTTGCCCTGTGGCTCTTGCAATGCATCCAGCAGAAACAGACAGGTAATCTTAGTCCTTGGTACAGCCTTGCCATTGACCTGCAAACTTCTGTCTTTCTTTCCTTGTTTGTCTTGTGTGCAGTCAAACTGATAACATGCTTAGTTCTTTGTATGAATGCTTGTGATGTGTGTGAATGTTTAAATATGATTGCTAATTTATCTTTTAATTTAATTTTGCCTCACAAAAATGTTTGTTGCACCTTTCACCTTCGCCTCCCTCTTCATTCCTTGCTGAACCACTGAGCTGTGCTACTGGCCACCACTGGTGTACAGTGCACTTAGGATTGGGCAGACAGTGATCTCTATTCCCTGTAAGGGGTCTATGCCAGTGCGTGGACCCCTTCTCTTCCTGCATACCATCACGACTGCATTGCGATGCCATCTCTGGACACTCGGCAGTGACACCACACATCATTGATGAACTTCCACGTTGCCAAGCTCCATGCTGTGTGGCTGCACAGCTTATTTGGAACCCTGTCATCAGTGATGCCTTTCTTTGAACTGGAGAATCACCAGTCTCACTCCATAACCAAGAAGGATCAAGCAAGCATCAAGTGTGAGATAGGAAATGCTTGAAATTTACTTTAAAAGTACTTTAAAAACCAACAGTCTTTATTAATCAACTTGAAGCACCCTTAAAATAATCAAGGCATTCCTGAGAAATTAAGCATGCTTTAAATCCTATTGAAATCAATAGGCTTGCATACATAGTTAGTTCTATATGTTAATGAGATTTTAGCATGTTTAACTTTTTATAAATTGCACCCAGCAGAGTTGCTGCAAAGCAAGCGGTTTGACAGATGAAACCATATCCATCTAGCTATATTCCTCTCCTCTAGGTAAGCCTGACCTTATGTATTCTAGGCATGCAGGGAGGGATGAGGAGCTTTAATTAATTTGGGGTGTTCAGCAGCAGCTGTCATGTTCTGGTTGTAGGTCAGGTGAATGAAATCTCAGCATTTGCTGAGTGAATTAGTGAGTCAGATCCCTGATACTGTAACTGCAGGAAGGTGCAGCTGAACCTTTGGAAACACAAACATGATTCCTGTTTTGTGACACAATTTCATTTCACTCTGAATGAAACTGCCCTCAGTCATGCCCATCTGATTCGTTCATCCTGCAACATGTTTCTTATGCAAACGATATCTGCTTTGATCTAAAATATAAATCATTCAGAGAACATATCTTTTTGGTATCTACAGGATCCTCAGGCAGAGTAATAAAGGGATGTGTGATGTTAGTCCTTCATAGGAATATATCAATAGAAATAGCGACTATTCAGTACCCCTCTGAATTGGGCTCCTAATTTTTGTCTTCCCAAGGTTCTTCAGGTTGTTAAAATCAGCGCAGCATTTTGCTACTATTAAAAATCCATCGTGATGTAGAGACACTTGAAAATGCCCAACGAAAGTTCCTTTTTTGTGTATAAACATTTGTGTATATGTAAATGGAGGTGTCATGAATTCTAATTGCCAGGCGGAGACTGACACTAACTCAGAACCTCTGTCTCTATGGATAGATAGAACCTGCTTGCTGAAGTGTAGTAGCACATCTTGTGGGCTGTGTACTGAATCACTGATGAAATTCTGCAGCATCTGAATCACTGGAATACAAGTGAATGTTATCGAAGCAGAAGAGAGCATTTATATTGCATGCTGAACAAGAATTAAAGTAGGCCGGTGTGTTTGTGCGCGCATACGCGCATGCATATACACACACACATGCATGCCCTCAGATATTAACCAGGCATCATCAGTCTGTTCCATTTCCTTTCATGTTTCATTGCAAATTGGACACAGAGGGAGGTCATTTTGGTCTGCTAATTGGTAACTGTGCACATGATACAGCATTATTGCCTGGACTCACCCAAATTGACAGTAGCTTCTGCTCCTCCAGGGAGCTGCTGTGCAGAGGAACCTCCTACACAAAAAAGGTGCTAAAGTGGATAAGCAAATAATCACAGGTGTGCTGGGAAAAAAATGAATTCTGCAGGCTTGGGAAGGGTTATGAGATGGGATGATGAAATGAACACTCGGGAAGAAGTTAATTTATTGCTGCAGAAGCAAATCAAGGCTGTCTGCCATAGAACATGTTTCCCCATGTTTTTTCTCTCTCTAGCAAATAGGTACTGTACTTTCCTAAAGAGATGAGGATTCTGTTTTCACTGCAGTTTTTTTACAGAATCAAGGAAGAGATGCATACAATGTTTAATATTTAATATTTTGTTTAATATTTTCTATAGGTTTATACTTCAAGAACATAATTTACTCTGCTGACTAGATATGATTTTCATAACCATTAATTTTTTATCAGCTTTATAATTTATCATTTACATGTTAGGCATCTTTAGACAGTAAGTTGTGTGTCCGATTTATGAGTGCAATATCTATGATGAGACGTTCAAATTAGGAAATCAAATTGAGATATAACTGATTGCTAGAATGGAAAATGAAAGTACAGTACAGTAGTTGCACATAGAGAATAAGCCTAATCCTGTGAGCCAATGTGTGGATACAGCAGTTAATACTATAGGATCATAATAGATAGATCCAAAAGGTTCAGATGCAAAAGGTTACCACTTATTTTAGAGTTTTTAGACCAGCGCTGGGATTCAGCTCAGCCCAGTGCTGGTGCATCAGCATCAGCAAAAAAATGAATGCATGAAGTTGATAAATCACAACCCATATAACGCTGCCTTTTCTTAATCAGACCATTGGCCCATCTAGTTCAATATTGTGAAGAATATGTGTGAACTGACTGACGAGTGGCAGCTCTCCAGGGTTTCAGATGGGGTCTCTTCCAGTTCTACTGGAGATGCAGCCAGGGGTTGAATCTGGGACCTTCTTCATGCAAAATAAGGAGCTCTGCCACAGAGGTATGGTCCCTTTCCTGCTACACCACATAATATATTGAATTCCAGCTGATGGCTTGACAAAAACACATTTTTATCCTACAAACTCTTACTACTCCAGTATAACTAGTCTATAGGATAGTGGATGTGACTAGGATGCTGGAATACTGGGAGAGAGATGGAAGAAAGGGCAGTTGGTACGAATTCCAGGACGGTATGTGTCTGGGCGTGAGGGGAGGAAATATAATGGCAGGCAGGCAATACAGATGGAAAATATGAGGATGTGTTTATTACCACGTACCAATGCAGTGGCGGAGCATGGACTCCCCCCCCCCCCGCGCTGGAAGTGACGTCGCTGCTGTAGCTGTTTTGGACCATACTGAGGCATAGAGCGGGCGGGAGGGCCAAACCTGCCACCGCCGCTCCTTGCTTGTGCTGACGAACGGCACAATTTGTGCCAGCTTCGGCCACCATGACACCCCCACCCGCCTGCTGCCCAGGGCCCGATCCCGTTGCCTGGGGTCCCCCCTGCCCCACCCTGACGATGCCTCTCCACCAATGGTCAGTAGCTTTGAGAGATTGTGTCTCATGGCTGGGCACAGAGGCTGCTACCTCTGCCATTTTGCTTGTGGGAATGTCATAGATCTCACAGAGAGCTGGGATGGTGTAGTGGTTCTGGTGTTGGACTTAGACCTGGAAGATTCAGGTTCAAAGCCCCGCTCAGCTATGAAGCTTCCTGGGTGACCTTGGGCCAGTTGCTATCTCTCAACCTCACCTACCTCACAGAGTTGTTGTGAGGACAAATGGAGGGAAGCAACCATGTATACTACCCTGAGCTCCTTGGAGGAAAGGCGGTACAAAGATGTGAAAAATAAATAAATACTGTACACAAATTTTGCAAGATTTCAATGTCATCAGACGTGTCTGCAGCACACGTAAAAGGTGCTGGGTAAAGAAAATATTTCTTTACCCAGCGTGTAATTGGTTTGTGGAACTCCTTGCCACAGGAGGTGGTGATGGCACCTGGCCTGGATGCCTTTAAAAGGGGCTTGGACAGATTTATGGAGGAAAAGTCCATCACAGCTTACAAGCCATGATGGGGATAAGCAACCTCCTGGTTGTAGGAGTAGGTTTTCTTTGTGCCAGGTGCAAGGGAGTGGTGACAGGATACAAGTATTTTGTTGGCTGTGTGCTCCCTGAGGCATCTGGTGGGGCCACTGTGTGATACAGGAAGCTGGACTAGATGGGCCTTTGGCCTGATTCAGCAGGGCTCTTCTTATGTTCTTATGTGCTAGCCTGATGTGATGAGACATCCCAACATTGGGTTAATGTCTGGTCCATGTCGAAGCGCAACACCTTGTTTATTGCCTGTTTATGTGATGGGCACAGGGCCGGCTCATTCCCCTTCCACCTGGCAGCCTGGCCAAGGTGTTTTGCTCCAGCGTTTCCCATGGATAGGATTGGGCCTTATCATTAATCTTATAAGAACACTACTTGTTTCCAAAAGAGAACATATGGAAGGTAATTCTGTTGGTGTTTTTCTTCAGCTAAAAACTTGCAGTTATCTGGAATTCCTAAATTTCCTTTGTTCATCTTAAAAACAAAAAACAAAACAAAACGCTAAGCAATAAATAGACCATGACAGATGGGCAGGCACTCTGTTCCTTAGAAATATTACAAGAGGAATGATCTAACATAGTCTGGAGATTTTGGGAATTTTGGGTGTGTGTGTAAAAATCGGGATTTATTTATTTATTTCCCCCCCAAACAAACATTTAAAATCCTTGTTTTTTACCGTGTTTCGGTGCGGCGCGCATCCATGATGAGGGCGAGGATGGGGTATCAGCCGGGCGCGGGGTGAAGCAAACAGCCATGAAGCAAGCGGGAGCAGCAGCGGACGAAGTCCAGGGCAGCGGACGGAGGGAAGCAGCAGGCAGTTGAGGCAGGCAGGGCTGATCTGGGGAGTGGGTCAGGTGACTCGGAAGAGGAAGTCAGTGCCTTTCTAGGCGCCTTCCCAGTCTCACTGGTGAGTCACCAGCGAGACTGAAGTGCCTCCTAGAGAGGCACTGACTTGACTTCCTCTTCTGAGTCGCCCGACTCGGACTTGGGCGACTCGGACTCGGGCCCCAAATCTGAGTCGCCCGAGCCCAAAAAAATCCCAGACCTTGCGCCCCTTTGGTGCCCCCCAGAAGCTGGTGCCCAGGGCCACAGGGCCCCCTATCAAATGACGCCACTGGGTCCAATTCTCAAGTCAAGTCCCGAGTCTTTGCCCCCCAAGTCCCGAGTCTTTGGTTGCGAGTCCCTATCTATTTAATGGGGAAAATGGGTTTAAACCTGAATAAAATTTGACTTGCTGTAAAAGGCTCCAAGTCTCAGGTCGAGTTTTTCGAGTCTTTTACAATTGCCGAGTCAAGTTCAAGTCAAGTCATTGATGCGACTTGAGTCTGACTCGAGTCCAAGTCAATAAACTCAAATTTACATCAGTGCTACACAGGATTGCGCCGTAAGTTGCTCCAGACCAGGACTGCACAGGTGAGAAATGGGGCCAGAGACAGAAGGAGCAGTCAAAGATGGGTCAGTGTTGGGTACCAGGTAATCAAGCAAATTGGCAAGGCAAAAAATGTAGTCATGGCTAGGCTTGGGTCGAGTGAGACCATCAAGGAGAGTCCATGACTGATGAGACAGAGTTATGCATTGTGTGATAAGTATGTCCTGATAACTGTTCTGAACCTACTGCTGAGGCCTCGATCCACCTTCCCAGGTCTACTCAGAGAGTTGGGGTCCATGCCTAATGTTGCTGATTATTACAGAGTATCTTATAGTTCATACTCCTCTCATCAAGGCAGTGCACACACACACACACACACACACACACACACACACACACACACACACACACATACACACACACACACCCTGGAGCTCAAAAGCAGCCGGGGGTTATGGTGCACTCGGGGGGGGGGGAAGGAAGAATACCGCGTGCGATCAAGCGTTCATTTGATCACAAACACACATACCCCCGGGGGGAGGCCGGCCAGACACGTTCTTCCTGGCTGGCCGGCAGTAGGAAAGATGTTGGAGAGACTGCGCCTTACCCAGAGGAGACTTCCTCGCAGGATGTAGCACATGCTCCGGTGGCAAGTCTGCGTCAGTGGTTTTTTTAATAGGACTGGGCTGTTAAAATGGCAGCTCAGTGTCTAAAGCAATACTATATCCGGGACCCCAACTCTCAAAAGGCTCATTCCCTTGATTGCTGCCCAATGCCCCTGGAATTTTTGGGAATTCCAAAGCCCCTGGAATTTTTGCGATACCCCTGTGTACGGGGGCCCACAGTCCCCCCGGACCGCCA
Organism: Plestiodon gilberti rubricaudatus; assembly: GCA_026170595.1. Classification (NCBI taxonomy): domain Eukaryota; kingdom Metazoa; phylum Chordata; class Lepidosauria; order Squamata; family Scincidae; genus Plestiodon; species Plestiodon gilberti. Next base: position 255,901,712 of record JANXHW010000001.1, on the reverse strand, counting down.
ACAACGCCTCTGTGCAGGGGGGTGTCATTTTGCGCTGCCCCCTCTACCCCCCCAGGTCTGTGGGAAATTTTTTAGTACTAACCAGTCCCTGGTGCAAAAATGGTTGGGGACTGCTGTTTTAGAGTGTCAAAGTTTGAATTGTGCCTGGAAACAGACCAGCAGCCAATGTGGTTGTTTAAGCACACTAGCAAGATACATGCCCTGTAGCAGGTCCCTGTTAGTAGCCTAGTAGCTACATTTTATTATACTAAGGGCCCAATCCTATCCAACTTTCAAGCGCTGATGTAGCCACAATGCAGCCCCAAGGTAAGGGAACAAATATTCCCTTAAATTGAGGAGGCTTCTATGACTACCCCACCACAACCATATGATGTGCCCCACCACAACCACATGATACAGCACTTGCCCCGTTGGCACGGCTGCATCAGCACTGGGAATTTGGATAGAATTAGGCTCTAACTGAAGTTTCTGAGAAGTTTTCCAAAAAGCTCCATGTACAATTTATTGCAGTAGTCTAATCTGGAGGCTAATTTAGTTGCTTAATATGTTCGATTAATTGTTTATAAATCCTCTGATTGATTAAAAATTGCCCCAATTAATGGAGGGGGCACTTTATTTTTAAATCATTTTACATGTATGCACACACTTGCAAAAAAACCCACAAGTGCCATTTATCTTCCTCTTACACACAAGAGGGTATGCCTTCTCTAAATGCTTGCTATATATGTATATATGCATGTATATGCATCGACTTAAAACAAATGCCTTTTTCTTCAGAACCTTTGTTGTATCAGTAGGCAGATTTGACTGACAGTATGCAGATCTGATTGATTGATTGATTGATCCATCCATAGATCCATCCATAGATCCATCCATCGATCCATCCATCCATCAATCAATCATGACTCATATGACTGTCCTACTAACATTTAATTGGGCAGCAACCGCTAGAAACTGTGTAGTCCAGGGGCAACCAACCTTCCACCATTAGGGCCTCTGCGTTCTTAAGAGTTGTGTAGAAGACAGAATCTTGACAGCTGCAAGTGCTGATGGTGCTGCTAAAACAGCTGCACCTGCTGAAATGCCCTCACCTATATAACCGTTAAAGGTCCAGGAGCATTCACTTTGAAAGGTTGGCCACCCCTGGTGTATTCCAACCAAAGAGCGCTTCTCCCTTTCTGAAGTCTAGAGAGGAACCACACCCCCATAATCAGGCAGAGCTCCATAATAGCAAGAGACCTCAAACTTCCAGAGCTCCAGAACAAAACATTCCAAAATCACCTCAAAAATCCAGAAAGCAGCATAACTAGAGGGACTGAGTGCCTGGCTACCGCATACTACCTTTTTGAAGGGTTCAAAATGGTGTTTAATGTTGGAAAACTGTGTTAAGCATTCATAAATTAAGACTTAAGGATGAAATTAGCAAGTGTACATTCTGCAATAATATTAGAGTATTCAGTCTTGAGCTAGCAGTTGCTGGTGCAGTGGTCTAAGTTTGTTCAGCTGCCAGCAGTCCCTGGACATCTCTTGACCTAGTTCTGCAGTGTACAGCGGACACACTCAGGAGTCAGCTTACCTGTTTTCCAACCTTCTTGGTTTCCTGGACCATGACAAAAGGGTTATGATGCTGTGAGCACAATCCTATCCAGCCGCTTGGCCCGGGAACATCGCAAAAGCTGCCATCAGGCAGATACATTGGCCCCAGGCCAGAGCAGAGGCCTATGCTGGTCCTTGCGGGCCGGATCCAGATGGCATGCAGCACAGGTAAGCTGCAGCTGGGCCATGTGGTGCAGGGGCGGGGAGGGCAGGGGGTGGGCGGATTGAGCCTGGGAGGGGGGTGGGATTGGCGGTAGCAGTGCGCGCTGTATCCTATTCCCCTCCCAGTCCCACTCCTCCTGACACAGGTCTCCCGGACGTATGCCAGTTAAATAGCTGGCGTGGATCCGAGGAGACCCGTTCGGGAGGCTGGGGCTTTATCTGGGATCAGGGAACGAATGTTCCCCTCCCCTGAAGTGACCTCAAGCCCACTTCTTTGTGCTCTGGATGCAGTGTTGGCTGCACCGGCCTCGCAGCAATGCAGGGCATAAAGTTAGACACGATTATCTGACCATCAGAGCAAGAGGATGTCAGTTATTTGATTAATTTGTTTCCTTGTCCCATTCCAAGGTCAATGTTTTCAAGCAAGCTAATGGAAATTAGTTACTCTGTAACAGAACTGGAGATGGGCATCAGTATCTCTGGAAAATTATGCTTAATGTATTCCTCTAGTCCCGTATCCCATTAGTTGAAATTTACAGACCAATCCAGCGTAAAGGTACGCGGTTGGCCTAAAGGGCTGGCCGCTGTATCCTAACCCCATTGCAGGCTGCTCCAGCGCTGCTAGGTCTCACTTCAGGAGAAGGGGATGTTCGTCCCCCTCCCCAGGTGTAAGTGAGCCCGGGGCCTATGGGCCTCCTCAGATGGAGGAGGAGGCAGTGTAATGCTGGCGCGGGCCAGGAAGGGGCTTGGGATAACACCGCTGATATCCTCACCCCCTCCCAGCCTGGACCAGCCAATGCCCCCCCCTCGTCGCCCTGGGCCATCCTCCCACTGACTGGTGCGGGACTTACCTGCAGCGAACACAGTTGGGTAAGTTACGCGGAAGCGTGAGAGGTGACAGCTTCCGCACTGGCACCACTTACTCCTGAGTCTTCAAAGTGCTTTACAGCACTTTTGCAACGCGTTAGAGCAGCGGAGCACACACTCCACAGCTCTGAAGTTACACAGGCTTGCGCTGTTAATTCCCTTAGAAAATGTTTTCTTATGTCTGAATATTTTTGTGGTAAACATTTGATATTCAGATGGTAAAAGTAATGCAGTATTGTTAGTTATGTAAGTTGAGTGGCAAAATGTATGTACCCTGCTTGGAAACAATTATTTAATTTACCACCAGCACCTCAGAAGCGTCTAATATTTCATGTGAGGATCAAAATATCAACCATTCCAAACACCTATTTTGTAACTAACTGAATGTGCAAACTTAAATGTTCCTGTTTGCAAGCTTGTCTACTAGGAATGCGTTGTTTAGAATAGCGTCCAAATGAATATTAGTGGAAAATATTTTTCATCGCTCACTCAGCTCTAGTAATTACATTCCGCTGACCTAGATTCTCCCTGCAGATTCAGTTGAGTACAGTATTCTTTTTGCTTCCTTAACAAAACTGTTGTGTAGCACTGCTGTGTGCTGTTGAACAGCAACCACATTGCATTCCAGCAAGAAGGCATATCATAATGATGGCTCCATAGACTGAACATAATACAGACTGAGCCTCTTAGATGGCAGGTATTGCTAAAATGATCCATTGTAGATTCCTTTTAATGCATTATAAACATTACTCACTGAGAGCACAAAGCTAGGAAAGCAGAGGGGGCTTGAGCCCACATTACAGCACCCTCTTGCTGAGAGGTCAGATCATAGGAAAGAATGTCACAGCTTAATGTCAGGCTGCTCTTGGAGAGCTGTAATTCCAAAATGTTAAAAATAATGACTCCCAACCCCTTTGCAAAGCATTCAACTGACTTTACAAATTACAAACATTAAAAAACAATGTTGGCTCTTACTTATTTGTGTTCTGAATTTCAAGCCCTAGGATTCAGTAGCAGTCATGGTTTCATTTTTGTCCTCATAAAATCATAACGTTGAAAAATGTGTACCCAAAGAAAATATTAGATGTTTAGAAGTGCATTGCAATTCTTATGACTTGAAGCTTTTTTTTTTTGAAATTATGTTGAAAAACCTGCTCACTGTCTCTAATACCTACGAGGAGATAGGGGTGCTTATTGTTGCATAAACATGAAACCAGCTGCTATTCTTAATATCCACAAATGACTCCCCCCCAGTACTTAATCTTCACATTTTAAGCTACCACCCAGAAAAGAATTTCCCCCCACCCAGAATGTTTCTGTATAGCTGACACACCACTGCTTACAATCTGGGGGATTTTTAGCAGAGAAAATGGCATGGAAATAAAGGGTTAGAACAAAAGTGGAGCCCTGCTAGATTGGGCCCAAGGCCCATCTAGTCCAGCAGCCTGCTTCCCACAATGGCTCAGTCTTTTTTATCTCCTCTCCCCGGAGGGGTGAGCTCCACCTCTACGGAGATTTGAAATGCCATGTCACTCCAGATGCCAGAGTGCTCTTTCAGTCTTCTTATTACCCTGACAGGGGACTAATGGAATAAGGAGAGGGCTTGTCCCTCCCCTCTGGGTTAACTTTCACCCTGCCTACCTGCCCTTTTTGGGGGATCATGCAGAGGGATTTAGGTGGAGGCTTTTTGGTGAAAATGGAGCCCTGCATAGGGTCTTTAAGGGTACCTGAGTCTCCATGCCACCACCTGGCTTACTATGGTCCTCCTGAGGCCCCTGACCAGGATGGAGTCTGGGTTCCTAGGAATCCTGCCTCCTTCAGTCCTTGCTCCCAAGTGGAAGTGAGTCTGGGTGCCTGCCTCCTCTGACCCCTGCACCAGGCTTTCCTTCCTCTTCTCAAATTCCTCTCCAGTTTCTTCCCTCTCTCCCCAGGTGGGTCAGGTCCTCCTTGCCCCCACGTCTTTGCCTGTTTCTCCTCCTCCATGCCTGGGCTTCTCTTTGCCTCTTCCTTCTCTTACTCTCCTCCAACGTCTTGTTCCCCTCCTGTTCTCTGCTTCTTTCTCTTCCTTCAGTTTACACCTCATCTCCCCCTCCTTGCTGCTGCAGTGAGCTTTTAAAGGGTTGGAACCAGCCCCAGCCCCTCCCAGCCAGGTGCTGTTTGTCAGCCAGCCCACGATAGCCAGTGGCATCACTGGCCATTACTCAGCCACCCAGCTGATCGGCGGGGTTTCACTTCCCACCCACTGCATGCTGCACCTCTTCAGGGCTTATACCAGACCACAGACATATCTCTTTTCCACTGTTGCTCCCCTGCAATTGCTTTTCAGAGATACAGTGCCCCTCAACATAAAGTAGCATATAGCCATTATGATAGACTTGATTTCCATGAATTTATCTATTCCCGTTTAAATGCATTTAACCCAGTTGCCATCACTGCATATTGTGGTAGCAAATCCAAAGGTATTTTTATGTGATATGTGAAGAAATTCTTCCTTTTGTCCACTGTCACAGCCCAATCTTGTCTAGCTAGACTGCAGCGCGGGTGTAGAGCCCGCGTTTCATCCTATCCAGATAGGACCCAGCACCTGCATGGCTGGAGCACTTCTCAGGGAAGGGGACGTTTGTCCCCTTACCCCAGGTAGAGCCCCAGCTGCCCCGATCAGTCTACTCGAATGTGCATCAGCTGTTTTGCTGGCACACATTCAAGCGGGCCATGTAATGCAGCAGGCCCAGGAAGGGGGATAGGATTCTGACGGAGCTGTTGCCAATCCCTTCCCCGTTCTGGGTCTGGCTGACCAACCCCCCTCCCAGGATGCCCCGTTCTGCCTTCCCCCTGCCCCACCACTGCCTGGTGGGGAACTTACCTTCTCTGGGGGGGGGCGCTCATGGAATCTGCAGTGGGTAGAGCAGTGCTGACCTCGGATCCAGCTCCACCTACTCACTGGGTGCCGCAAACGGTGTCACAAATGCCATTCTGGAAGAGCAAGTTGGTGCGCACTTTCAGGTCCTGCTGACATCACTATGTTGATGGGGTGGGCAGAGCAGGGTGTGGGGTGGACAGATTGGGGCAGATCAGGGAAGGGTTCGGCATGTAAGAGGCTGGGGGGGGATCACCCAGAGTGAGTAATTTGCACTGGGTACTACTCCCTCTGGAGCCTCCCGACATCCCCCCTTTGTCTCCTCAGACTTGTGTCAGCTATAGAGTTGGCAGAGGTCAGACGAGACCCATTGGCGATTGAGGGACTTACGGAGGCGTAAGAGAAAATATTTTCCCTTGCCTCTCCCAAGCCTCCTGATCGGTCCTTCCCTCACCATAGCATGCAGTGCAGCCTGTTTTGGTGTGGCTGTTTTGGCGCGGTCATATACCTTTGCACCCAGCCCTGGTTATCTAAGGACACAATTCCAGGTCTAAAATATCTTTTAGAAAAGATTCTCTATCGCTCTTTGTGAGTGAGTGAAAAATCACGCATACTAGAAAAAGATGGTCTGTGATATTTTATATTCAGAAATGAGTACACAGGTGCTGATATTAGCACCTCTCCAACTGCTGACTCAGCAATATCTGTCAGCACAGGTGCAGAGTAGGGACACTAGACTGACGCTTATCTTTTCATGTTTTTCTAACATTGTAATTTTTGGTGCTTTTGTGTCTCTGTTTATAATTTAAATACTTTTTTTAGTTAAATACAAGGGCAGCCCGATCCTGCCTAAGATGCGGCAGCCAACCCCGAGCCACAGTCGGGATGTGAGCCATATTGGTGCAGCCTGGGCTCACCTTGGGGGAAGGGGACTTTCCCCAGTATAAGTGCTGGAGGCCTCAATGGGCCTCCTCAGATGCACGCCAGCTCTTTAGCTGGCGTGTGTCTGGGGAGGCTGTGTAAGCCCGACCCAGCCTGGGAAGGGATATTTGATATCGAGCAACCCAGTGCCGATATCTCTGCCCCCTCCCTGACTGGGGTGGCCAATGGCCTCCTCCCCCGACACCCCGGCCCTCCCTCCCCACGCCCTCCTACCAACCAACCTAGGACTTACCTGGGTCAGCTGGCACAGGTCATGAGGAGGAGTGAATGACTCCAGCTTCCATGCTGGCGCCTCTTACTCCTGAAGAGCGCAAAAGAGCTCCACCGGCCTAAGGTTACACAGGATTGCGGCCTAAATTGGTGAAAAGCTCAGTAGTATATCTGTGATACTGTGATAAACAGAGGCATCACTACGGTGGGGGTGGTACCGTAAGTTTCGCACCATGCTAATCCCTGCTAACTCTCCAATACAAGGTGGTCCCGCCCCCTCACCATCACAGCCATTCCATGCGGCGAAGGCAATGGGCAGGGAGTCTCCTGCCCATTGCCTTCGCTGCACTGAATGGCTCCGATGATGAGGGGGCGGGGCCACCTCATACTGGAGTGTTAGCAGAGATTAACATGGTGCAAAATGTACGGTACCACCCCCACCGTAGTGACGCCTCTGTTTATCACAGTATCACAAATATACTACTGAGCTTTTCACCAATTTAGGCCGCAATCCTGTGTAACCTTAGGCCGGCGGAGCTCTCATAAAAAATGTACGGTACTGTAGCGACGCCTCTGGTGATAAATGCCCCATTTTTTCCTCATTTTTGACACTTCTCATCCTCAGAGGCTTCTATGATGGCTGCTGCGACATCCTCTTGCAATAGTTTTTTTCCTTTGTTTGAAATGCCATTCTCTACAGCCATGTGTCTGGATGTGCTTTACCCTTTCTCTTTATCTGGGTTTTCATCAGAGGCAATAACTCCTAGACAACCCTCCTACTGAGACTGACATATGCTCACCAATTGGGTACCAAGCCCACCTGTCTAGGTAAAGGGGGGGGTGAAGAGACCAGGTGGTTTCCTCTCATACAAACAGATGACCCTGTGACATAATCAAACTTGGGTTTCTTAAGATCTAGCACAAGGATGCTTGGGTGTGTTTTGCCAAGTTCATGGAAGGCACACCCACTTACTCTCCAGTAAGTGCAGAGACCAGGATCTCTGGGACAAAGTAAGCACCTAGCAATACAATTTTAGCTAGCAATACCTAGCAATACCAACATTCTAAGCATTTAGAGAATTAATTTTGTTTTCTCTTTTTGCTGCTCCAAGCCAGCCTGCAAACTTCACTGCATTTAGGTGTTGTGCTTTGCTCAAGTAGCTGCTTGGCTCCCTCTGCTGGATATTACTTGTTACTGCATCCAATTTGGTCAAGCTATCTTTTTGTGTCCATCCAGCCAAGTGCAATTGTTTTTCATCAGTCTTCATGTTGTATTTTTCTACACCCATCTTCTCATTTTGTTTCTTTTCTTTGGAGATTTAAATTAACCTTGTTATATTTTGACTCCTTGCCTGCCTAGTCCATGTTCATGAGTAATTCAGTGAGTTGTCACATCTGATTGCTTGTGGACGCTACTGCAATTTGGTTTTAAACAAGAACCCTTGGTTTCTATGATCCTGGAAAGGGAAGTTTTTCCCAGATCCCCCCCCCCCCCCACAAGCCTGGTCTCCTTAGCCATGAATTCTTCAGCAATGTTACTAGTTCGACCAGGAGTGAGGACTTGGAGAAGTTAGGAAGATCCAACCCAGAAATCCTTATCTTGGAGTAGAAACAGTCTGTAGGGATTGGTGGCAGTGAGGAAACCACAAGAAGATTTCAGTTGGAACTCTCATGACCCTGTGTCAAAGGGAGGGAAACAACTTCTTCAGTTGTGCAAGTTCATGACAGTCCCTGTAGTCTCCTACTTCTTGTTTGACTGTGGCATACAATATTTCATTCTGCTTTTAACATACTTGTGGTGAAATGATTTATGAGTAAGTCATGGCAAGTCGGGGACTAATAAATCTCAGACTCTTACTTGAGTTACCAGAGCACGGTGTATTTTATGTCTTCAATCTCTTCAGGTAACATGACTGCCTATGCTAGAATAGCTTTTTCTCTCTGAAATGAGTAACACTAGCAAACATGTAAGCACGGCAATATTATGTTGACTGGGAAAATATGGTAACTTTTTTTCAGGCTTTCGAAAGTATTGCGATCGTACTTGAAATTTCAGATTTGAGATTGAATCTCAGTGCAAAAGGGAATTATCTTTACATGGATTGTAATTGCTTACTTTGTCACATATTAACTTTAGAGTAACTTGGTATTGTTTTTTCTGATAAAGCTAGTTTAATTGAGCTAACGTGGAAGACAGGGAATGAGCCAGTTACAATGGGGTAGTTGCCCTCTTAAGAATCTTCTTTTTAGTCCACTTGTCTTATTAGACCCCAGGGGATGAATTGAATGAACTGCTGAAGGAAGGAAGGTAGGTAGGTGAGGTGGATTTGGAAGGTGCTGGTGGCAGCAAAACTGAATTTGCATGCTTTTCATATTTGGGGCATACATCTGAGTTAGGGTTTTTAGCAGTCCATTGTGAACATTTTTATTGGCATCATTTTTTTTTGCTGGCATAGAATAAGCAAAAAAAAAGTCTACTAAATATGAATTGATATTGAACTTGACAAGCAAGCCTTTCATGTCATGTTTTCTTTTGATCCTATCTTTCCTCATATACTTACACTTCATATTCTTCCCCCCTATATTGCTTGCTATATAGATGACATCCTTGCTAGCTAGTATAAAACCACACATCTGACTATTTTTGGGTGGTGCCCAGTGATATGAGGATGCAGGCCTTTCTGTGCTCTGACAATCACATGGAGAAGAGGAGGGATGGTAAGCAATGGTGTCACGAGCCGGCACGACACTCCGTGTGGGGTTAGACAGTTCGGCATGTCACCCCAACCCCCCCACTGATGCGTCACCCCCTCAGCCACGTTACCCCACCGGTACACTCATCCCATCCCGGCGCGTCACCCCCGGAGCCAGCAGGCCGAGCTGTGTCTTCCTTGGTGGCTTGGTCGCTTCTGAATAGGCCGGGCAACAACGCCGCTCGAAGCCTTGCCCTCAGAAGGGCCAAACGAAGACCCAAAGACTGAAAATATAAGCAGGGCCACGAGGCCAATGAGATCCCTGAGGACTGGGAGGTGGCAGGGAGAAATGTTGTTGCCACCACCAGTCCCAAGACTGGGATTGAGCCTGGCAGGAGGACTTAGGGTGTAGCAACCCCTTCTCCCCGGTGCAGGTCTGAGGCCACCTTGCCTCCTCCCTGGTTGGCACAACCCGGGTCACCTTGCAGGCTCCCAGACTTTAGGCTCCTGATCCGAGACCAGCAGGGCCCTGAATACTTGGGGCACACACACCCTCTCTTAATTCCTTCACTCCACAGCTCTCTATATAACCCTGTCACACAGTGATCCCCCCTCTTTTACTCTCTGCACTTCATAGCACCCTTTCTCTTCTCTTTGCCCCACTACAAGTCTTTCTGTCATCCCTCTCTTTCCTCACCCCACAGGTTTCTCTGTAACCCACCTCTGTTTCTCCTTTTTATCCCAATTCTTTCTTTGTGGCAGAGAAAAAATTGTGTGTGTGTGGGGGGGAATACATCAATGGGGCAAGGTTTATACTGGGGGTAAGCTTACATTTTTGAAAGAGGAATAATGGTATATTTCATAATCCCATTCCCATTCTAAACTTCTTTCTGTTAAGTAAGTCCTACTGATTTTGATGGAGTTAAATGGTCTGTTTTGCCCCATCTCAGTTTTGCCACCAACAGTTGATAGTGAGTTTATGGGGAACTGGTATTTATATATGCACTGATGAGGATAATAAAAAGGACACTGACAGTGCAATCCTAGGCATGTTTAAAAAGGTAAAGGTATCCCCTGACAATTAGGTCCAGTCGTGTCCGACTCTAGGGTGTGGTGCTCATCCCCATTTCAAAGCCAAAGAGCCAGCGTTGTCCGAAGACGCCTCCGTGGTCATGTGGCCGGCATGACTCTCCTTGCCGCAGCGCGTAGCATGCGGCTGGAACACGGAGCGCTGTTTACCTTCCCGCAAGCGGTACCTATTTATCTACTCTCATTAACTCAGAAGTAAATCCTATTGTGTTCAATGGGGCTTACTCTCCAGTAAGTGATTTTAGGATCAAAATAAGTGATTTTAGGATTGTAGCCTGAGCATGTGAGAACTGCCTTTCCTTCAAGTAACCACAAAAGTCCAGCAATGTGGGGTGGTGAGCTACTTGTTGGTATGGATGATTACCTCACGAGATTTGGGCACCACCATCTTGGCTCTCGCGAGATTTTGCAAGATTCAGGATGGCGGCGCCCGGAAAAAGGTAATTTTTATGTTTTGAAGCGGCGGCGGCATGGCGGCAGGCAGCCGCAATGGCAGCAGCGGAGGAAGGACACGATGAAGGTGATGGTGGCGGGACAGGCAAGTCAATTTAATTAATTAATTTGCTAACTAAAAATAAATAAATAGTTAAAGTTTATTTCACACACCCCAAAAAAAGAAAAAAAAAGATTTATTTATTTATTTATTTATTTATTTATTTATTTAGTTAGTTAGTTAGTTAGTTAGTTAGTGTGTGTGTGGTGTGTGTGTGTGTCCCGGTTTAGAACTGGGAAAATCTCGTAAGCCTATGTTTGGGCTCTGTTTCTACCCCTCCCCCCAACTCTTTTCCTCCTCCTATCTGAATTTGGCAGGAACAGCACACAAGGCTTTCACTCTCCTAGCCGTCCACACATTAAGAAGTTTCAGGGGCAAGTGGGCCATGCAGTCGTTGTTTGCAACAATCTAGCAAGGAATACTAGAAAAATAACATCTAGCTGGTCTTACAACTAGGTAAAGGCTGATCTACACCTACCCCTGTTTTGTTGCGCTTGTGTTGGGAGGTGTGCTAGTGTAGGGAACAGGACACCCTGCCCGAAACTCTGCCCTGGGCTCCACCAGTTTCTTCAATGCAAGTAGTCCCTCCTGATTGTCCCGCCTTCTAATAAAGCTCAACGCTAATTAGCTGAAACACAAGTGCGCTCCGATTGGCTGAAACCCCTCTCTCATCCCATTGGTCAAACAATTAGCTCCGCGTCCCGCCCACTCAAAATCATGAGCATGGTCCACGGCCGTTCGCTATGGAACTTGGGAGAGCGCAGCTCTCCCGTGCTCCATGGCGATCGGCTAAAAAGGGAACCACACGCTTCGTACATGCCGCATGCACCCCGGGAGAAGTGCGGTGTAGATCAGCCTTACACTGTGCTGGCAAGCGTCCTAGTTGTACTAGTCTACATTTACATTCACTTGGTGATGAGATATCATCTGTCCTCTCTCCCATTTGCTTCTTAAAATAATAACAGATGGGCGAAAATGTGGACTTGCGATTCTACTTTCATTTTGTCTTGAGGCTACCCACCCTAATGCTTGACTTCACTGTGCAGCTGAGGTGTATGGAGTTAAACAGTAATCATCTGATTTCTAAGCAAGGATGATGAAATGATTCTGTAGATTTTCCCACTGTTTAGTATTTTCCAGAAAGGCAGCCTAATATTCTAAATCGGAGGTTACAGCAGAGGAGTAGGACAGAAGAAGCAAACATTTTCTTAGCAGTCACCAGAATAGTTACTGATAGATGACATATGGCTCGGGGCAGAGAGAAGCTACCAAACAACTGTAGAAATGTAAATAGAACAAGGGTTTAAAACTGAGTAACTTTGAGGTAAGCAGTGAAAAGGGCAAACCAACAGAGGCTTGTAGTACCTGAAAGACTAATACATTATAGCATAAGGTTTTGTGGACTAGGCTGGGGCCAAGGTGGCTTAGTGGCTAAGACGCTGAACTGAAGACTGGAAGTCTGGTGGGACAGCAGTTCGAGACCCAAGTGTCGCGTGACGGAGTGAGCTCCCGTCTCCTTCCCAGCTCCTGCCAACCTAGCAGTTCAAAAGCAAGAAATTGCAAGTAGATAAATAGGTACCTCTGCGGTGGGAAGGTAACAGCGTTCCATTAGTCATGCTGGCCACATGACCATGGAAGCATCTTTGGACAGCGCTGGCTCTTTGGCCTTGGAAACGGAGATGAGCACCGCACCCTAGAGTCGGACACAACTGGTTTTCGAGCAGCGGACCTTTGTGGACTAGAGTTGTGAGTGTGTGTGAGTGTGTGTGGGAAGCATGTGCTGTACTGACTACTTTGCTTGTAAGTGTTAACACTTCTCAGTGCTACAGTCATTCAGCAAAGGAGTGCTGCATGCAGAATCAGGCAGCATTGATAAAAAGGCATCTAAATATGCATCTTCATTACTTCACTGCAATGCTCGTTAGGGCCCCATTGAATTAGCTGGTTGCATCTTTTGATGAATGGGAATGTACATCTCCATCTGGGCCATTAGTTGCTGTGCACAGCTAAAGCTGGACTGGAGCCAGTGTCTTTAATGTTAACGTGTCTGTACTTCAGAGCAGGCTTTGTGTCTTCCTCTGTTTGGAAAACACCCCTGGATTGTGCAACTACAGTGGAAATTAGTAATATTGGGAAACATGGAAGCATGAGCACATTGCCTTATTTTACTTCTGTTTGGAAATGAAGGATAGTCTGTTGAATTTAGTGATGCTTGGCATGATGTGCACTGGTCCCATTGCCGTTTATGGGGATTGCACACGGTCTTTGGTGGGAGAACAAACCTCAAGCGATTGGCGACAAAACAAAAGCCAAGAGTTCTTTTCAGGTTGTTAACTTTGCAGATTGCATTCATTTGTTTATTGCATCCTAATTACTGCTCCTGGGTGAAGAACAGAACATGTCTGGCAAAGGGCAAGAACAAGACCGTTGTTTCACCCTCTGGAAGGACCATCCATCGTACAGCTCACTGCGCCATGGAAGGAAAAGCAGAGGCTATATATAGGTGTGGCCTAGGGCAGGCACAGAGGCTGCACGCAAGCACAGTGATGCTAATCAGAAACCAAATAAAGCTGCTGTCTGAGTGAATCAGTTGGTGAGTCAGCAAAGCGACTGGAGAAGGAACAGCAAGCACAGCTGTTGCTAGGATACCACCATTGCAGTAACGAAAAGTAGCACAATTTGGTTTTCCCTAATTGATAACATTTCCCCCCCCTGCATTTTCTTTCATCTAAAATAAAATTGGGTTTAACTGTTAGATGATGTTAATTTATATTCTACTGGGTAAGAAAAAAGTGATTAAAAAGCACCAACGAAAAGTGCTAAAAATAGTGTAGCATTAGAATAGCATGGCAAAACATGTGAACTGTGCCTGCAGTTTCTAAGGGCAATAAAATGCACAAAATTGCACTTGCTTAATAACGAAATACACATGGTTAAAATGCAACTAGTGCAAACACCTTGCACATCACATTCTCGGGGCAAACATGAAGAAGCAATAACGATTTAAGATGCAAAAAATAATTTTAACCATTGTTAACTGGTCTTTTCAATCATGAGAAGCCAAACTGGGCTCTTATAATTCACAGGTATGCAATTTTGTAGGAATATACAAAGGTGTTCCACTAGTGGAAAAGTGACATTCATGAGCCATCATGAATATGCCTCTCGGTTGCAGTTCTTGTTGTGCAGTTGGTGAAAGCACAAGGTTTCCTTGGCATAACTGAAGCACATTTTTGTTATCTATAGCACTGATGCTTGTTACATGAAATTCTTTGCCTCTACAGCATATTGTAGAAGGAGGAAGGTTGGATTTAGAAGGTTGAAGGCTGGATTTAGAACTACAGGGCCTGACTTGGAAAGGGAAACAACAATTCCTGATTTACAGCCCAATCCTAACTGGGATTGCGCTGCTCTTTATGACGGCGAAACACAATGTCACTGTTGTAAATGGCCATATGGCAGGCAGTGCACACAGCACACTGTCAAGGCGGGAGCACACCGGCTGCGTTCTGCGTGCGTGCAGCCCGTTGCGGCCGGCTGCGCCAACGTTCTTTCAGTGGGACTTGCCTCCGGCTGGGCTGCCAGGAGCCGCCGGGAGGTCAGTTTGCTTGTTGACGCTTCCCTTGGAGAATTCTCAACTTTTGCTGCATTTGTCGTGGCGCATGCAGTGCACGCAGAACGCCACGCAGAATGTGCCCAGTGTGCTTTGGCCTTCAGTGACCATTTTAGGTCCACCACTGCAAATGGTGGCAGTGCTGGAGACCTGCTGCCACAGCCAGCTATCTCCAGCAGTGAAGCTGGCACAGATCCGAGGACACACACACACACACACACACACACACACACACACACACACACACACACACACACACACACACACACACACACACACACCCCAATGAAATAATATATAATACCAATGAAAGAAAAGACAATAATTCTGGAAAATTACAACAGGTAACAGGACAGCCTCTCTCTTTCTGCTTGGCTTTGTCTTCATGATGGCAGTGGAGTCTACTAATTTTAAGCCTGGCATAGGGGCAGATCAGAGGAAAGAAGGGGGGCACCCATTTCAGGACCCCCACCCCCCCGCTCGCATCACTATACTTCCATAATGGATGGTCAGTCAGTTTGCTCTGTCAAATCTTCACCAGTGATTTTTGAAACTTTCCAGGGGTGTTTTTTTATCCCCCCCAAATGTTCTTGAAAGTAGTTGTCATTATTAGCTCCCATTATTAGCTACACTGTTAATCCTCCTACTTACACTACCTCTCAGGAATTGCTAGTTTACATGGTAACAGAAACCAAAATGATTAAACTAGTAAAATTATTACCTCGGGCTATTTTGATGCAAATGTCTTGTGTGTGCGTGTGTGTGTGTGTGTGTGTGTGTGTGTGTGTGTGTGTGTGTGCGCGCGCGCTTCCCCCCCTCATTAACTTCATAGTAGTTTTTAGAAATGTTATGTAATATGTTGATTTTATTCTAAAATGAACGTCCATCACCACACCATTATCAACAAAGAAATCCAAATTTCTTCCTCTTGAAATGAATGTTTGGTTGAGATCTGCAGATATTCTATTTGGTATGCATTTGTAGGAATGCATACCAAATAGAAACCAGTGGTTTATGAAGCTCTTTGATTTTTTTTTTCTTGCAGGCTGATCATGTGTTATATCAAAGTCAGGGATTGCTCATTCTGATATGATAGATCTGTCACTAGCAGTATAACCGGATATAGCAAAGGTTATATTATTTTTACTTGTTGCTCTATTAGATTTTAGCTGGGGTCTGTGTAGGTGGCCCGTCTCTTTGTTGCTTTAACCAGAATGAATATCCCAGGAGTTTTTAATCTTGTGATTGAGACTCCTCTGCAACTGTTGACACAACTATAGGGTGGTCAAGAAAACAGAGGATATTCAAGGGTTTAGAGGAGATAGATCTATGAAGATGAGGCAGATGGCAATTCCAAGAAAGCAAACAGTTTTTCTTTCTTACCAGTAGGTGGCAACGTTGATCAGAAATCAAACAGGGGCACACAAATGGTATGTGAAGATACCAAATGGAAGGATTGAAAGAAGAAAAGATTATTATCTGAAACAATATTGGTAAGATTTCTTGCAACCCAACTCTATCTCGCGCCATGCCATAGCATGCAGCCATGCCAATTGAGTATATGCTGGGGGGGGGGGAGGCAATTAGAAGGCCAACCAGAAGCAGGTAAAAAACTTTTTACTTACCTTTGTTAGGTATGACCGCCTATGGATCTTCTTGGACCCATGCTGGCTACGTAGCTGTCATGTTCAAAGAGGGGAAGGGTGCAGGGCGGACTGGAAAATGGAGGATAGGATCTGGCGTGTGTCCTTGCCACCAAGAACCACCCCTTCCAGCTTGCTCCCCACCCTCCCTGCCCCAGAATGCCCCCGAACCTCCCCCTGTTCCTGCTGCCAACATATTTATACTGACACATCCTCTGGGAGCTACTAGTGTTCGTGTCGCTCCTCTGGCTGTTTGTGCAAGTGGGCTGGAAATGCATGCCGTCATTCTGGTTTTCGCACCACTGCAAAGGGCCTTGCGCTTCTGGAGCGCGAATTCTGGCAATGCAAGGCCCAGATAGGATTGGGCTGTTAGTGTTACTAGTTGGACTTTATTTATGGTAAAAACAAAACTGAACATGCAGTGAAGACTTACTTTTGGCAGGGCAAAAGTCAATGTTTTAAGTCAACGTTTGCAGAACTCCATTTTGCTGGAACAGCGGTCCACTGGAGCACTCCTGTCTCCTTTGATTGTTTCCTTTTCCTCCAGTGGAGGCAGGGCAGAAACGTGTCATATTGTCAAAGTCACAATCTGGTGATGCTATTGAGAACTGATATTGGAAATGAAACTCTGGTGTCCTTAAAGCTTTGTGAGTTGAGGAACCTTTTCATTTAGTCATAATTTCCCTTTTATTTTATGTTTTTCCAGGTCACAATCACAAGATCCCTGCTATCAGTAGTGATTTCTTCTGCCCTGTTTCCTCACTCATCCCTTAGGGCACTCAAACAGGGCTATCTCGTTTTGCCCTACAGCAGGTATGTGAAGGGATCTGGGACTCTCACTCTCACACACCTTCAGACAGCATCGGAATGCCATTGTGAGCAGGGAACTGACAGTACCTGTATTTGGGGCATTGCATTTAAATCTAACTACCGGACGTACAAGCTGGGTTTCGAAGAGGCAGAGGAACTAGAGATCAAATTGCCAACATGCGCTGGATCATGGAGAAAGCCCGAGAGTTCCAAAAAACCACCTACTTCTGCTTCATTGACTACGCAAAAGCCTTTGATTGTGTGGATCACAACAAACTGTGGCAAATTCTTAAAGAGATGGGGGTACCAGACCACCTTACCTGTCTCCTGAGAAACCTGTATGCGGGTCAAGAAGCAACAGTTCGGACCGGCCATGGAACAACCGACTGGTTCAAAATTGGGAAGGGAGTACGGCAAGGCTGCATATTGTCACCCTGCCTATTTAACTTATATGCAGAGTACATTATGAGAAATGCAGGGCTGAATGAATCGTAAGCCGGAATCCAAATTGCCGGGAGAAATATCAACAACCTCAGATATGCAGATGATACCACCCTAATGGCAGAAAGTGAAGAAGAACTAAAGAGCCTCTTGATGAGGGTGAAAGAGGAGAGTGCAAAAGTTGGCTTGAAACTCAACATTAATAAAACTAAGATCATGGCATCTAGGCCCATCAATTGCTGGCAAATAGAAGGGGCAGAAATGGAAGCAGTAACAGATTTTACTTTTCTGGGCTCCAAGATCACTGCAGACGGAGACAGCAGCCATGAAATTAAAAGACGCTTACTCCTTGGAAGGAAAGCTATGGCAAACTTAGATAGCATAATAAAAAGCAGAGATATCACCATGCCAACAAAAGTTCGCATAGTCAGGGCGATGGTGTTCCCAGTAGCAATGTATGGTTGCGAGAGTTGGACCATAAGGAAGGCTGAGCGCCGAAGAATAGATGCTTTCGAACTGTGGTGCTGGAGAAGGCTCCTGAGAGTCCCTTGGACTGCTAGGAGATCAAATCAGTCAATCCTAAATGAAATCAACCCTGACTGTTCCCTGGAAGGACAGATACTAAGGCTGAAACTCAAATATTTTGGCCACCTAATGCGAAGAGAGGACTCTCTGGAGAAGACTCTGATGCTGGGAAAAATTGAAGGCAAAAGGAGAAGGGGAAGGCAAAGGATGAGATGGTTAGACAGCATCACCAATGCAACAAACATGAAAATGAGCAAACTCAGGAAGATAGTGGAGGACAGGAAGGCCTGGCTGGATATGGTTCATGGGATCATGAAGGGTCGGACACGACTTAACGACTGAACAACAACAACAACATTTAAATCTAAATGAGAAATGCCAATGTTTATGAAATGCCAAACAGGAGGTTTGGCTCAGTCGGGAGAGCTGCAGCCTTACATGCCTGAAGATGAAGGCCAAGGATGGCAGTTCGAGACTCCGCCGCCACTGACAAAGCTGCAAAAAACCCTTAGAGAGAGGGAGAGGGAGAGGGGGAGAGAGAGGGAGAGGGAGAGGGAGAGAGCTGCAGCTGGCACTCTGTGAGGGGGAGTTGCCTGTCAGTCAACGCATGTGAGGGGAATGCCAGAGAGAGGCCAGACCATGAAAGGAAACACCTGGAAAGAAGCGTTCTACGAAAGATTAGGACATTTATTGTATTGTAAAAACCGCATGGTTTAGAATTGCCTGCCTATTGTAAACCTCCTTGAATTATAGTCAAAAGGAGAAATCCAATGACAAGAAAGGTGGTATATAAATACTGGAATTATTATTATTATTGTTGTTTATAAAAGCAAAGTCATATAGAAATTGGACATTGGGGGGCACTCAAGATGCTGTGGAGGTTGGTAAACTCCTGTGAGAACGTCCTGGTCAAAACAACAGCGGATGCAACGAGTGCTTTCATCTTCTTGCAGCACCATTTCATGGTCTGCTTAGGAGTGACTCATTAAGCAGCAAGCAGCCATGCAGGGTTATGCCAAGGATTAAAGGCATCTTCTGTCAGGACACTGTTGGCTTTTTGTGCTGCCTTTCGACTGACAGTTTTCTCCCAGCACTGTGGGAAGCCAGTGACAACTCAGCAATAGCAGCAGCAAATTATTCAAGTAGTTGGCAGAATGAGGGCCTTATTTGAATACAAGACCACTCCAGTAACTAACAAATGTAATTTTGGAAAACTCTCAACAGAATGCAGACTATGAGAGGGATGCAAGCTAATTTTATTGACTAGTTGATATTCTTTCAGCCCAACACCAGTGACAGAACAAAATAAGCACAATTAATTTGATTTAGTAGTCTAGAGCCCAATCCTATCCTCCACCAGCCCACAGCATGCAGTGCTGCTGATGGAACGTGTGCTGCATGCTATGAGCCAGCAGCAGTCCAGACAGCTCAGGAGAGGTAAGTAAAGAACATTTTTACTTGCCTCTCTGTAGGCTGCCTGGTCTCCAATGGGTCTCCTTAGACTTACTCCAGCTCTTTAGCTGGTGTAAGTCTGAGAAGACCCTGGGTGTGGCTAAGGGCTGGGAAGGAGGTATAGGATCCTGTGTGCGCTAGTGCTGCCAAGATCCAGTTCTGAACCGCCCCCGGCCTGGCCCACTCTCCGCTCCAATCTGCCCACAATCTTCCCCTGAACTGCCCCTGCTGCTGACTTACCAATGACAGTGGAGGACAGTAGATGTTCTGTAGACTGGTGGCACCCGTGTGCGGCGTCTGGCCGTTTGCACTGGCATTCCCAGCCTGCAGAACAGCAGAGTGGCTTTTGCACTGTCAGCTTGGGACTTATGGTGGCAGATTGCATTATTCACCATCTGAAGTCCCAGATAGGATTGGGCCGTAAGCCTGCAATCCTAAACACTCTTTCCTGGGACTAACAGCCCAATTTGAATGGGCTGCCTTGCCGAAGGAATGCATGTTCCGCATGAAGTGTGCTCTGACAGCATGCACTGCGGGACTGCTGGCGTGAAAGCTGGAGCCTTCCCCCACGCACCTGTGAATCGATGGAGACCCACCGGAGCAGGTTAGCCCATACAGGGGAGTGAAACAGGGGGTGGAGGTGGGTGGAACAGGGGAGGGGTGGGTAGAACAGGGCAGTGAAGGACCTGGGTAGGAGGGCTGGCACACATGCTGAATCCTGACCCCCTTCCCGGGCCTGATCTGCCTTCCTGGGTCATCATGGACTTGCGCCAGTGATTGCACTGGCGCAGGTCTGAGTTGACCCACAGTGGCTGCCTGGGGCTTACCCGGAGTAAGGGGACAATTGTCACCTTACCCCAAGAAGACTTCCAGGAGCCAAAACTCTCCCTGCAGGATACAGTGGAAGCCACACCTGCGCTGCTGCTTTGCTGCAGGTGTACAGTAGTTAGATAGGATTGGGCCACATTGAACACAATGTAACTTTTCTGAGTAGACATGCATAGGCTTGTACTGCAAAATGATGGGGTCTCCAGAGACAGAACAATGAGAAGATATAGACTTCACTAAATCTGTAAAAAGGATGTTGTGAGATTGGTTTGCTAGTCTGCTGAGGAAGTTTTTATACTGGGATTGTTCAGATGATACAATAAATAATAATTTGCTGGATCCTGAACAAGCAGTGTGTCTGCATATTACCACCTCCCCCTTCCTCGTCCTGTCACATGCCTGGCTGAATTCACAGCTTGAAAGCACAACATCCCATGACTTCTGAACTAGGAATCTGATTTATTATTAAGAATATTTGTATATTCGTTGTAAAATGTAGTTTGCAGAGTGGTTTACATAGCAAAATACATGGTTCCCTGTCCCCAAAGGGCTCACAGTCTAAAAAGAGGTGCAGAAACGATGCCAGCCATTGGAAAAGACTCTATGCTGAGATGAAGAGGGACTGTTGCTCTCCCTCTGCTAAATACAAGAGGACTCCACTTTACAAGGTGCCTCTTTTGCCCAGTTCGCTGGGGTGTAAGTAATAATCATTTAAGTCAGTGGTTCTCTAACTCCTGGGGAGACCCTCTGCTGGCTTACCTCATTGGTGGCTGTGGAGGTCCTCCAGGATGTGTGGGGAGTCTGCGGACCCTCCACAGGCCACCCCAAGTGTCGGAGTGGCCCTCCAACATGATTGCGACCCACTTCTGGTTTTGCCGTAAAACCGGAAGTGGGTCGCGATCACATCAAAGGGCGACTCCAACGCTTGGGGAGGCCTGCGGAGGGGTCCGTAGGCTCCCCACACCCTTTGGAGGACCTCCACAGCCACCAATGAAGGTAAAACGGACACTTTTCATCGGTGGCGCTGGCAGTGCGATCCTGGATGCGCCGTTGACATCACCGCAGGTTGCCACGCCCCTTAAGGGTG
Source organism: Plestiodon gilberti rubricaudatus (assembly GCA_026170595.1). Lineage (NCBI taxonomy): Eukaryota > Metazoa > Chordata > Lepidosauria > Squamata > Scincidae > Plestiodon > Plestiodon gilberti. The sequence goes on along the minus strand of JANXHW010000001.1, from coordinate 255,880,404 downwards.
TAGCAGCCCTTTGTTCCCACCTGGGGTGTCGCGACACCCCAGTTTGGGAACCTCTGATTTAAGTGATGATCCTAGTCTGCAATCCTGGTTTGTAGGGAATCACACTCCAGTTTCTGGTTCATATGTTCCAGCAAATGACCACAAAGCTTTGCATTTAGTTGGACATGCAAGGGGAGAAGGAAAGGGAAGTGTGTAGGCACACAACATGCAACAAGTATGCAAAAGAACTCTAGTGCTTGCTGAACTCTGGTGCTAGTCCTCCCTAACTGTGCTCTGGACTTAAAAAGAAACTTGAATCTAAACAAAATGTTTTGTCATAGTAGTTTTTGAGAACATTTGCTTCCAGATTCTGCTCGGAGGCATGACCAGTTCAGATCACAAATGACTTCTTTGTTTTAACAGTTGTTAGGTAACCCACTTTGTATAACACAACCTGAGCTGGGGTTAGGGGTGATGACTGCATATAGTTTTGTCTTCCTTTCTGGCAAAGAGAGGAGTTTTTCACCCATAGTAAATATTTAATTTTCCCTGATGCAAGGGTGTTCTTGCACTGTGTGCAAAATAAGAGAGAACCCCCTGTTAAGAAAATCACAAAGAGAAACAAAATGACCCAAAACTGAACTCTACATAAGATGGGAAGAGGAAATCTGTGTTAGATGCCAAAAAAAAGAATGCAGCACCTAGATAGAATCAGTTATCATCTACATGGATTCCACTTGTTTGGGCAGGAGAGGTGAAAAGCATCTTTATGAAAGAGTGTTATATCACTGGAAACTACGATAAGAGATCCTTGTGTTTAGCCTTGACAGTAAATAACCTCCAGTTCTTTTGCACGACCCTCAGTGCGCAGACTTCTTGAATACTTGCTTTAAACACTCTGACTTGCTCAGGTCAGGGCTTGTTTGTGCAATCAGCAATCCAGAGGTTGTTATCTAGGGTTGTTATCCTGACACACAAGAAAACACTTGACATGTACAAGGAATTCCCCATTGTTTGCATCTCACCCACTTGCTGATAGTATTTGGTCAACACTTTCGTGTCACTAAGCTGCCTGAATCAACAAAGTCTCTGACTATCAGAGATAGGGCATTAGGTTCTTCAAGTGAAAGCCTGGTTCACACGTGTGTGTACACACCACTTGATTTCTCTGCACACAATGACTGGCAGCTAACTGGTGAACAGCCTGACTGTCTTGAAAAATATGGTGCTTGAGGTGCTATGAACCTTCCATCTGCAAAATTACAGCAGTGATGGCTCATTCACACAAGTTGGACACCACAGTCATCAAATGATTAATGTATGCATACAAATATACAAAGATTAATTTATAATGTACAAAACATGTACAAACATACACGTACAAAGCTAAAACCCTTTAGCTTTTCTGGGAAGTTTAATCTTTTAAGTTTGGAATTTTAACTTTGTGACTTGGGTCCTAACTGCCTTTGAGAATGCCCAACACAAGACTGGATGAAATGTCAGGGAAGCAAGAACTTACTAGAATGTGGTCTGAGAATCCGAATAGTTTCAATTGCGTACAGAAATATACCGACCACGAAAGCCTGAGCACCTACATTATCTGAAGCAGTTCAATAACCTGCTTTCCATTGATCTCAGTTTTTTTCCTAGTTCCCAACATTTTGGGAGCTTGTGTGTACTTTTCTGTTTGTGCTGGTTATCTTAGAGCTTTTTATGTGCAAAACGAATACAAGATTCATTCCCCACTCCAACCTAATCTTCCTTCCCATCTATTTCTGGTTTCTTCTGACATATTTGGGGGCTACTGTTTGATTAGGCGTCTTAGTTCCCCCAGGGATTTTTCCTTGTAAATTACCACACAGCCTTGATGTTTCTGGTATCCCCCCCCACCCCGAAAATGTGTCAGATGGAGATCTAGGGATGTGTCTTATTTCCTAACTCAGTTTCAGACCAATGTACAGTAGACCCTTTCTATCTGCGGGTTTGAGATCCATGGATTTGACCGCAGATTCCGGACCTGCAAGGTCCATGTTAAAATCAGTTAAAAAAGGCAAAAAAACACGGGCTTTTTTTAACCTTTAGCAGAAAATGGCGCTGTTTCCAAGCCTCTGGAGGAAACCTTACCAACCCACTTCCAGGTCACACAAAGATCCCCCCAGCCTTTTCCCATAATGCATTAGGTTATGAGAAGGGAGGTAGGCAGTAGTGCTGACGATCAGTGGCGTCACTGCAGTGGGGCGGAGCTTTAAGTTCCGCTGGGCTCGGATGCTGCGCGTTGCCAGTGGCGTTCCCAGCCCTCCCGGCGCCTGGGGGGCGGGGTTGGAGCGCCCCCCCAAGTAGCCGGGCTCGGGGCTGAGCGCCCACTCCGCGTGTCCCCGGCCTCCGGAGGCTGCGCTCCGAAGGCTGGGGATAAGCCCTCCTTAAAGCGACCGCCCCGTTCGGCGGTCGAGAGCTTTATGAAGAAGCCGAACGCGTCGCTGGCTTTTATAGGGTTTGCGCATGCGCAAACCCCCAGTTTCGGAGGGGCGCGCCAGCTGGGCTCTGGTGCCGCGCCGCTCTGCACAGCCCTGAGCCCGGCTGCCGCGCCCCTCGCCCACTCAGCGCCTGGGGGGGGAGCACACCTGCTCCCCCCATATAAGAACGCCTCTGCACGTTGCTTTTGCTTCCCTGAAAGGCTCCGAAGGCGAGGGTGCGGGGCCGCTTTGTTCCTCCGTGTAACGGAGGCTCCGATCACAGCGGAACTTAAAGCTCCACCCCCCCTGCAGTGACGCCCCTGCTGACGGTTGGAGAAAATGTATATAAAAATACAAAGGCTTGCAGAATCTGGACCCCACTTCATGTACCAGAACAGCTTCAGCTGGCTCTGTGCAACAGACCACATGTTTATTCATGAACAAATGAATAAATAAAAGTGGAATTAGAGCTCCTCTTGTCCCTAAACTTACACATACATATTCGAGGAAGTAGGTGCGCAGCAATACATTCCTGAAAGCCAAGTGCTGGGTGAAAGCATTATAGGAGGCATTGTTGAACTATGAGGCAGGAAACTGGCACTGGCCCTGCACTACTCAGAATGCACTGCTCCCAGTGGCTATAATAGCTGCCAGTTTTGTTGTTGTTGTTCAGTCGTTAAGTTGTGTCCGACCCTTCGTGATCCCATGAACCGTATCCCGCCAAGCCTTCCTGTCCTCCACTATCTCCCTGAGTTCGCTCATTTTCATGTTCGTTGCATCGGTGATGCTGTCTAACCATCTCATCCTTTGCCTTCCCCTTCTCCTTTTGCCTTCAATCTTTCCCAGCATCAGAGTCTTCTCCAGAGAGTCCTCTCTTTGCATTAGGTGGCCAAAATATTTGAGCTTCAGCCTCAGTACCTGTCCTTCCAGGGAACAGTCAGGGTTGGTTTCATTTAGGATTGACTGATTTAATCTCCTAGCAGTCCAAGGGACTCTCAGGAGTCTTCTCCAGCACCACAGTTCGTAAGCATCTATTCTTCGGCGCTCAGCCTTCCTTATGGTCCAACTCTCGCAACCATACATTGCTACTGGGAACACCATGGCCCTGACTATACGAACTTTTGTTGGCATGGTGATATCTCTGCTTAATGCCAGGCTAAAGACTAAAGGGCCGGCCGCTGTATCCTATGGCCATTGCGGCCTGCACCGGCGCTGCCCGGGTGTACCTTGGAGGAAGGGGACGTTTGTCCCCTTCCCCCACTGTAAGTGGTGCGGGCCGCAATGGGCCTCCTCGGATGCACGCCAGCTCTGAAGCTGGCACACAACTGGGGAGGCCATGTAAGGCCGGCCTTGACTGTGACGGGGCATAGGATATCAGAGCAACCCAGCGCCGATATTCCCATCCCCTCCCAACCTGGGCTGGCCACTGGCCCCCTCCCTCACTGCCCCTGCCCACCCTCCCCATGTCCCCGCCCGCCCCCTGCACAGACCAGCACAGCACTCACCTGTTGCGGTTGGTGCAGGTCCAGGTAAGTGGTGGAGTAAACGGCCACCTTAAACCCTTGTCTGCAGAAATCCATGAGTGCACGTGCACACGCACACATGCACATTGGGATCACCTGGTATTCCAGATTCATGATTGTGAAGAGAAGATCTGCTTATCAACTTGGCCTTGTCATTGTGAATCATTTTAGAAATCCACTGTGGTTGAAAAGAGATATGTAATAAATAAAAAAATCTTATATATATTTATTTATTTATTTCAGGAATTTGTAGCCCGCCTTTCTCCCGAAGGCATTCAAGGCGGCTTACAACATATTAAAATACATAACACATTAAAACAATTTAAAAACACATATACCTACTTCTTTCTCATAATAAGGAAATGCCATGCAGTTCTGAACTAGAATTCCTGCTTGGATTCTCAGGTCGGCTCTAGGGCAGACAGTGGTTCTAGTAACATTTTCCTTGTTCCTGACTGAGAGATGAGGTCACCTGAAACCGTATCCTTTTCTAAGCCTGGAGACTACTGCTAAGAAAGCAGTTCCAGAGCACAGAAATGTACAAGCTAAAACATTACAGAAAATACAAAGACTCCACACACACACACACACACACACACACACACACACACACACACACACACACACACACACACACACACACACACACACACACACACAGTGTATTACATTAGAAGCAGGGCTTGTACATGTACAAGTTGCTCACACTTCTAGAAACCTTTTTTTGTGTAATGCGATCCTGACCCTCTATCTAGTCTTGACAATTCAGGGTGCAGCAATGCTGAACAATTTATTCAGCACAGTACATTTCTTTCCCACTCTGTGTTTTGATTGAATACAGTCACTCAAATTTTTGTTTTCATTACTGAGTAGTAGTCACAATTCTGGGTGTCACATATGTCATGTTTTCTTTTGTTTTAGCTCGAACCAACGGATTTTTACATGTGGGTTTTCTCTTAGATTGCTACAGATTTATATCTAAAACAGATTGGAAAAAGGACCCATCAATTTTGCATGGTGTTATGTTAAACATTATAATAGTATGAAACACATGATTGCTCCATACCATGTGCTCATTCCGTGAATTCTCTGAGAGTTACAATTTACATTAAATCAGCCATGCTGTGTTGCACCTTGCAAATGCTGTTATATAACCAGATATATAGACCAAAATAATTCCAAAAGAGTCAGCACAACATATTCATATCATGTTTTCCTGCAAACCTGCCGGTAAGGATGAAAATGCCATAAAGATAAGCCCTGCAGAGGGCAGCAGTACTTTAAATTTCAGGGACACTCCACACAGCTAGTTCTAAATGGAGTATGGCTGTCACTGTGTATATGCACTGTGAATACTAAATACTTTTTAAAAGGTGACATGTTTTGGTAGTAGTCATAGAGCCAGACAATTCCACTGTTCATGCTACTAAGCCTTTGCCACCAGCATCAAGACAAAAGTACGCTAGTAGTTCTAAGTTTGGCATTAGGTGTTTTAAAGGACCCTGTCCTTTGTAGTCAGATGATATTTCTAAAAAAACATGTAAATACCACCACACCTTCAAAATCTCCCCATTGGTTCATCTTCAACATTTTGTGGACATCTAAAGTGGGAGTTAGACAGAGAAGCTTCATGGCAGTTAATCACCACAAGCTATTTAATTTATTAATTCATTGAATAAGTCCCCTCGGATGAATGCAGGAGCTGTTTCTGTAGGCATATATGACCACCCAACCAGTGGTATTTCTTTTCTGATAAGGATTCCATGTGGGAAGGGGGGATGTTGAACATCTGGAGACACAGAGGGTTTGGCTGGATGCAAAGTAGTAAAACATGATAGTTTACATGTGGTGTCTGGACTAGGTCTTATAGGTTGGCTTTGCACTGGTATATAATCATCTGATGTTATGTCTATTCCATGATGCCCATCTCCCATGTCTTACTGGCTTATGCATATGAATATTTCATTTTTTTTCATCCTATATGAACGTATGCTGTTGTCTTATGCTGAGTGAGACCATCAGCCCATGCAGCCCTGTATTGTCTATCAATAGGCCCTATTAAAATGCAGCAGCTCTCCAAGAGATCTTGGAGAGACAGAGATCGTTTCCAACCCTCTCACTTGAGATCTGTTTATAACTGGAGATGCTTGGGACTGAGCCTTGGACCTAGGTATGAAAAGCATCCGTTCTGCCACTGTTATGACTAGGATGCCTAGCTATTTTCCCCTCTTATGAATGTATTATTCCCATTAATAGTGTGTGTATACTTTTTCACTACCCACATATAATCCTGTAACTACGATCAATACATCCAGTTGGCATTTTGGTTTGCATTCCAGTGCAGAGTAAAAACACCACAAGTTAATTGTAGCAAATGTTCTCATGAACCTCCCTTCTGCAGCAAGGGATGGCCCTAATACTACCACCCTATATCCCCTTCCCTATTCATATGCAGAGGTATCTTGCCCATGCCAACTACCTTGCATGTGGGAAAAGTGAGCTTAAACAGAGAGAAGGAAGAAGATTTAAATGGATTTACTCACGTTCAAGGGATAAGGATACAGAGACGATGATTTCAGGTTTTACAACCATAGGTAAGGTAAAAGTATCCCTTGATAATTAAGTCCAGTCGTGTCCGACTCTAGGTAGCAGTGCTCATCTCCGTTTCAAAGCCGAAGAGCCAGTGCTGTCCGAAGACGTTTCCATGGTCATGTGGCCGGCATGACTCAACATTGAGGCGCATGGAACGCTGTTACCGTCCCGCTGACGCGGTACCTATTAATCTACTTGCAATTTCTTGCTTTCGAACTGCTAGGTTGGCAGGAGCCGTCGCACGGATTCGAACTGTCGACCTTTCGATCGACAGCTCATGGTTCAGTGGTTTAACCCACCATACATATTAGTTAAAAGACCACAAATCATATGTGTTGCAGCTGCTGTCACCTAACCCAATTCCTCAATCATGTGTTTATCAGAGCTACAGTGAAACTGCCACTCTTGACAATGGACCTTTGTCAAATTTCAAAGGTTCGAATCTGGGCCAATGAAAGTCCAGAGATTTCCCACATGAGGAGTTTGGTCCACTCATACGAACACTCTGTGAAGAGATAAAAGGACCAATCCAAATGTGCTGAGTTTGGGGAATGGAAAGCAGACAGGGGCGGTGCGACCTAGAACGCTGCCTGATGCCAGCTTGGGTCCACTGCTCCTGTGCTACTCCCCCATAGTGCGCTCCTTATGCGCTGCCTTGAAACCCACTTCTGAGTTTCAAGGCAGTGTGAAAGAGCGCAGTAGGTAGGAGGAGAATGATCTGCTTCATGCTTAAGTGAGCGCAAAGCAAATCATGCTTGAATTGAGGGAAACCGGTGGAGGTCGTTGGAGGGAAGCAGCAGTGGTAGACTCAGAGTGAAAGTTGTTGGGATTTGAGCAGTGTTTGTCTGCAAGGACACTGGAGGGCGGTGTGTGTTCCGGTCACCTGCAAAAGACCTTCACCTGGCCCTCTCTATGCCCTGGAAGGGGCGTGACCCTGACCTTTTCCCAACTTCCTCTTTCCTGGCCATGTGCTCTCTCTCTCTCCAGACTCCTGAAGAGGAAGATTGTGTTTCCCTAGGCTCTCCAGCCTAGTAGCCATCTTTCCAAGCATGCTTTGGCATGCCGGGTGTACCAGCTTTATGGGTATACCGTCCGCTTTAAGTTTAGTGTAGCTCTGGTCATAACCAGAAGATGTACAATATGAAAACTGAACTGTAAGTAAACTATTTTTCTCTTTTTAACTATACAAGCCTCTGCCTCCGTGTCTCTTTTATTGATAGCTTGCTAGCCTGGGTGTTTGGGATAACTTTGCTGGTTATAGGAATAAGGCTTTCTTGCGCTGCTACTCTGCTACTTGAACCCCCTAAGGTTTATGCATTTCACTATATCCAATAAAAGTCACCCTGAATCCACTGCCCCCTCGGACCCCTTGCAGTTTGCCACTGATGCAGCCTGCTTCTAGTGGCTTCATGGGTGAGCCGGCCCTGAAAGCAAGGGAACATGCTGAATTTGACCTAGATGGGAGCACTCTGTTTACTGAACACACTGCTCACTCCCAGTGGAAAATCCATGGTGACATTTGCTGTTTTGATAACAGGCTGAAGAGAATACTGTGCCTCTGACAGGCTGGTTACCCCCTGATGGCTGAGTAGCAAAGGAGAAGTAATGTGAGAAGCAAGTCTGCTGAAAATAACTGCAGACATCATCACAAAAGTGCATTTGATTAATTCCTGCTAGGTCTACAGCAACCTCCCTCGCTTCACCTCCCATAGTGGTAGGAGTCAGCCTTGGCTCTCATGTAGATTCCCGAGCGGGCCGCAGCTAATTTTTTCAAGGCAACCAAAGCACAATCCAGTGAGCTGTAAGAAAAGGTGCAGGAGGGAAGCAAGGGATGCCCAAAATAGAGATTTGTGTATGAATTACTTTTCTACAAACTGGGACGGTAGTAATGAATATAATCAGACTGAGGATGTTTCAGTCGTATAAAGAGATCTTATCGTTCATTGAGCATGCAAATTTTGTACATGATAAAGTTTCAGTTCTTAGCCTATTTGCAGGGCTAGAGTTGAAAAAAAGAACAGAAACTACACTTGTGTGATTTTCTGCTCTGCAGTAGTTTCTGATGCAGCTCCTGATCTGCTGTTCTGGAGAAAGCTCACAGAATTGGATAAATTAAATTTGCTACAACAGGCCATATAAATAATCCACCCCCAGACCCATTGGTGAAAGGTTGCTCTATGCGGTGCACTTTCTGGTTTGAAAGCATTAACCATTGTCCTAGATCTGATATGTCAAGATGTGTAGGTGTGATTTTTGGGAAGGGAAAGACTGGTGTTCTTTTTTTAAAACTGGCATATTGGGAGCATTGCATGCCAGTTAAAAGTTGCCAGGATTGGGGTTTCTCTCCTTATAATCACACTAGTTAAATTTTACAAAAATCTTCTAAGAGCGACTACTAATTGAGACTATGCCAAGAAGACCATCAACCAGCTAAGTCTGACCCAGAAAAGAAAGGGCTTTCTGGTTACATAGTGCAACAGCTGCCCAACAGAGACCCTAATAAGGGCCATGGCTGACTCTAGACCAAGGGTCATAGAATCATAGTCTTGGAAGGGACCTTGGAGGTCATTTAGTCCATCTACATGCTCAATGCAGGCAACTACAGCATCCTTGACAGGTGTTCATCCGGCCTCTGCTTGAAGGACCCATAGGAGATCCATAATTTGGATCCCCAAACTATGGTCCATAGGCCACATCTGGTCCACTAACACATTTGGATCGGCCTGCAGAGCCTAATGGCATTATTTATTTATTTAAGAAATGGTTATCCAGCTTTTCCTTTGCCAAGGCAAATGTCCAAGGCGGCTTACAAGTTTCACAAAACATAATGAAACTTACAACAAATAAAACAATAAACACAACAATTAATAAAACAATTAATAAAAACAGTTGGGGTGTTAGTAAAAAAGTACTTTTTACTACTACTACTACTACTACTACTACTACTACTACTACTACAATGCACCTCTCAGTTCTTCCCTTTCTCGCAAGGACCTTCCTTCTGCTGGATGAAGCAACTACTGGGTTGGATCACGATAACTGAGAATCCTGCTCTCTCTCTCTCTCTCTCTCTCTGTGTGTGTGTGTGTGTGTGTGTGTGTGTGTGAGAGAGAGAGAGAGAGAGAGAGTGAGTGTGTGTGTGTGTGTGTGTGAGAGAGAGAGAGAGAGAGAGAACAGTTGCACAGCTGCCAATATTGCAGATCTTTTTCTCCTATTGTGAAAGTGTATAAGGTACAAAATGTATATAGTATTATTTTCTATAGCTGAGCTTCTCCAGTCCACCTTAAGAGGAAAACTGTGTGATGTGGCAGCTCCGAGTTTAGGGACTCCTGCTCTGGACATTAGTAACAACAGCAAGTTATGTTATTGGCTAATAGTTTTGATATAATATGCTATATTAAAATGCAGAGTGTGGAGCCATCCAGTGGGCTTTGGTATGGATTACAGAGTGTATTTATAAAGCATGCCGTGCTCAAAATTGTAATAGGAAAAATCTCTGCGGAAACATATGGCCACAAATGGAGCGTGGACTTCTGAATGACACCTCAAAATGGATAATCTTTAATACTGAAAACCAAGCAGAGAGGAAGCATCAGCAAAGGTTGACTGTGAAGAACTGTCAGATATGAAGAAACTGCAGCTATTTCCAACTGGGAGCAGGGAGTGAAGGCCGCTTTTGTGTATTAAGTAGCTCAATTCCCCTATATAATTTCAGATAATGAATAATAATACTAATATAGTATTTCTGAGCTGTCAGAGATATCGGAGACAAAAGTGCACGAGCTATAAGCAGTTACATAATAGAACTGAGGTAACTGAAAATTACTTTTCACTGAAACATACCTTTATCCTGCTGAGAAACTGATAGGTGGGCAGATCAAAGCCAACATATACTCATTAAAAAGGCAAATTGAAGTGGAATTATAGTGTTTCATGCCTTATTTAAATGTATGTCATGGGTGATCACATATTGTGTGATAGATGTTTAAAGGGCATATGGTATGATCCATGTGGTATGTTTTGTTGTGAGGCAGTGGTGTGAAGCACTTCTTGATGTGCCTCCTTTCCCCAACAAGGCTTCCTGTGGATAGTTTCCTCCACTTCCATTTATTATCCCACGTCTGCATTTCAAGTTCAATATGGTATTATTTTCATATCACTTTTACACTTCAGAAACATTTCAAGAAAATGAATGCCTTATACGTTGGGCTATATTCTACTCATACGTTGGAAAATGAAGATGTTCCCTTCTCTTCCCTTAGGAGCAGGAAACTCCTTGAAAAATGTAAGAAAAGAGGAAAATCTGGTACTGTGACAAACCCCTCCTCAGAAATTTCATTGGTTTTACTGAAACTTTATGTTTGCTTCTCATAAAATTCTTCAGCTGCTTGCCTGAGTGGTGACCTCGAAATACACTTGAGATTTCGCTTTTAACAAAAACTCACATTTTAGGGGTGGGTAGCGCGCCCCCCCTGCTAGATTTATAGAAACATTTTTTGCCTAAATTCTTCAGCTGTTTTACCACAGTGGAAGGGTCAGAGGCTGCTGTGAGATGAGAGATCAAGGCACAAGATCTTGCCTTGCCTGAGCCAGTGTGAGATCAAGTTCAAGAAGCCGGTCTGAGAACAAGGCAGGCAGAATTCATTGCTCCTTCTTCATGTGGTAAACTGAGGGGGTGGGGAAGCAGCCACTTACTGGGACTTCCCTGCAGTTCCTAATGAAATACAAAGTGCTGTGCAGGATGTGCTGGGGAGTTTCCTGGCATCACCTGCAGTTCCTGTTTTATCAAGAGATCAGGCCAAAAGGAGAAATGGAAGTAGCTCCATTGTTTTTCTTTCTTGGTAGGGGTGGGGTGGGGTGGGGGTGGGGGTAGCAGCAGCTGTAACGGCACCTGGTGGTGGCTTCAGTTTGACCATCCCTACCCTAATGGTGAGGGGGCTAGTAGGCTTCTGCTTCCTTTTTTTTCTTTTTTATTGGCACCTCAGATTGTTGCCTCTGCCTGCCTTGATCTTACACAGGTTTCCTCATGTGGTCCCTTTAAGTTTCAACCAGTGATTCTTAACCTTTTTTGGGTCACCAACCCCTTTGAGCATCTGATGAAAGCTATGGCCAACCTCCCCAGAAAAATGCACATAAACGCATACAAAATTTTGCATACAATTTATTTTATTGAATTGGAAATTGATTTCCTTCATATAGACAGGATATAAAAACTATCTTTACAAAGAATTAGGTCTCACTCTCGTTTTTTCATGCAAAAAAAATTAATGGCCACTTCCTGAAATCCAAATTGTGCAAATAAAACAAAGAGTAAACTTTAATTCTGCTCAAAAGTAAATTTCGGTGAGAAGGCTGCTGCTGTTTGGCTTGAATAAGAAGTTGAAGTTATGGGGCGTTGCTCGACATCCAATTGATTTTGACTTTTCGTTTTGATGGCAAAAAGTGCTGAAAACCCTTACTCAAAAAGGGTAGACAAGGGTAGACTTGTGTCAAGGAACACCAGAATTCCCTGTCTTTGAGTTGAATTCATGTTGCATCATCATTTCCTTTGTCCTCAAGCACCATTCCCTCTAAGCTGCGTGGCCACGTGGACACTCTGCTGAAATCAGAGCTCTGCACAACTTCTGTCAGGGCGCTCCAGAGCTCAGTGAAGGCGATCACATCATCACTGAGTGCTCCAGAGCTGCCACTGCACAGCTTCGCACACTCCCTGTAAAAATTTCAGGGACCACATTTCCCATCAAGTCAATGAGGTCACCTTTGGCCAGGTCTGCATCATTGATACTGTCTATGTCAGCAAGGAAATGTTTACAAATCCAAGTTTCAAACTTCCAAAGAGTTTGGCAGTGTTTCCAGGTGTCTGCAGGTTTCTGCCTGCAGAGAAATTGGCAAGGCTTTGTCACTCTCAACTTCTGCCTGCAGAAGCACTTCCTCCAGCACTGGAACCTTTGCATAGTCGTCTGCCTCCATCCATCCATCCATCCATCCATCCATCCATCCATCCATCCTCCCTTTCCAGAGTGGCACATTGGCCAGAGGAGCTCGTAGCTTTTCAGCAGCATCCATAATGGTGACTGCAGCAACAAGCCCAGGACTACCTGTGCTCCTTTTCTTCAGTCAAAGGTCTTCAGTTCCTCACTGGGCCTCCAACACCAGCCCTTCACAGATCTGCTCCAAGGCTGTAACTGTCTGCCTCTCACTCGGTCCTTCAGATTCCCTCCTTTTCACAACCTCTCCTCCCTCCCTCCATTCTTTCTAGGTCAGAGTCACAGATCATAGCAGTGGCGGTTGGGTAGTCTCATTACTACTACTACTACTACTACTACTACTACTACTACTACTACTACTACTACTACTACTACTACTACTGACATAATTTGACATAAAAACAATCTTTTTCACAGAGGCAAGTTTTTGCACCAGTTCATGGACCCCTGGAGCCTGTGCCCCCCCCCCCCAGGGTAACCAGCTTCCCTATCCCAAGTGACCGTGTGAGGATGGGGCAAGGTGAGGGGGTAGGGAGTGGTCTGCTTTTAGTTAGCAGGAAGTGGTTCAGTCCCTAGTGGGCTAGAGAGAGGCAGTTTGCAGCTGACAGGGTGAAGGACACCCTGAATCTGCTGCTTCTGCTGCTGAAATGAGCCTCATCACTCCATGGATTGACTGGTCCTGCACCATTAAATATGCTGTTCTGGCAAGATTCAGAGCTGGGAAGTTTCATCTCCATTTTGGAGGTATGAAAACCATATTAACATTTAAGCCATAAACAAGCTCCATTCAAATCTGGAGCACTGAATTCTTGGATTAATGGGTGGTTCAAATGAGAGACCAGAAATATGGCCTTCCTGGCGTGTGGAACTGTGGTCTCTTGCCAGCAGTCCTTCTCATAATTTCGTTACTGGTCTGGCCTTTTGCTATCCAGGCAGGCACCTCACACCGAATACATGTGTTTAAATGTGTGTCTCCTGCACAACCTTGAAGTAAGCAGACATACAATATTGACCATGTAACACATGGTCACTCTTGGTCCAAAGCAAGAGGATCAGAGGAGACCCTGCCTACTCATCCGGTCTGAATTCCTTCCCTGGTAGTGGGACATTGAGGATATAGTGGGTAGTGGGACGTTGGGTAGTGATATCCGGGACAGCAAGGCAAGCAGCAGCAGCAGCAGCAGCAGCAGCAGCAATTGGTTCTGGCTAAGAAGGAGTCTTGTGCCCCTGTGCTGGAGCTAGGGCTGTTATTCTCAATCCTTGTAGCTGCTCTGTTTTCTTAGCTGCCATACAGGAAAGTCAGCTTCTCTCGTACAAAACATGCTGGAGAAATTTTTTTTTTATCTCTCTTGGCTTTGTTTGAGCCTTGAGATTCTGGCTTTGCACCAGAAAATACTGGCATTTTGTCACCTTCATGAAACGACTTAGTTGCGCATGATGTCCGATAGCCTTTCAGTTAATTAAAATGTTTTACCGTACAATAATAGATGCTGAGGTGGATTCTTGGCCAAAGATGCTTCCTTTCTCTGTTGACATATTTATTCTCCCTGACAGGTTCTTAGAAAATCTGAGAAAAGCTAATTATACGTCTCATCTCTCATTTTCAGGGACATTGCCATGAAAGACATTTACTTTATCTTCCTCCTTCTTTGCTGAGAGGGACTATGCTGGGATAATCGCAGTAGGGGCAGCTTCTGAAGAATTAATTCCAGGTTGTACAAAGTCAGCCAGCCACTGAAACCCTGGACAAGAACCTGTCTTTGAAGACCACCACCAATCTTGGATTTATAAACTGCTAGCTCTAGCCTTTATTGCCGAGTCTTATATTAAATAAGAGTTCTGCTGATTCAAGATAAAACATTTCCCTCTCTCTTGGGGCTACAATTGTGTTCAATCTCATCCGCTAAATGGAGTCAAGCTGAATTACCTCATGGATAAGAGACCTCTGTCAACTGGCAGTAGGGATAATGGTGATTCAGTAGACAATCCTTTCTTATGAGTCAGTGCTGTTCAAGCACTGCAGTGCTGTGAGGCAAATGCACTGCTGATGGGGCTCCGCAATTCAGATGATGCATAAAGCACAAGTTCTGATAAATCTTATTACACATAGGGCAAGCAGTGGTGGTGGTCTACTGGTATTTTCAAGACAGCTTACATGTTATAATTCTGCGTTTCCCTTTAACTTGTAACCCTTTACTTTTCTTGTAACCCTTTAACTAAGCACTGGATAACACACTTGTTACTATACATCAGTGGCTCTCAAAGGTCTTCCTGTGAGGTGGAGAGAACTTTGAGTATTTGCAGGGGCAGGGACAGCATGGCAGTGGCGATCCCAGGGATCACTGTTGCCGCTGTGAAAAAGTACTTTTGCACTTACCGAGGGTCCTACATCCCTCCGGAGGGTTCGGGGAGGCCCACACTCCCCTCTGTGGGCCTCCCCAAGCTGTAGATTGCCACAGAACGGCGATTACAACCACTTCCGGTTTTGGGATGAAAACCAGAAGTGGTAGTAATCGCTGTTCCACAGCGATCTACAGCGCAGGATGGCCCGCAGAGGGGAGCATGGGCTGCAGGGCCCCTGGTAAGTGCAAAAAGTACCTTTTTCTCACCGGTGACTGAGATTCCCAGGATCGCCACCACCGCCATGCTGTCCCTCATCCCTTAAGGTGGCAGGGGACAGCATCTGGTTCTCCTAATGGGTCGCGACCCACCAGTTGAGAAACGATGCTGTAAATACTTAGGAGCCCATGGGTTTTAAAAAATGTGAATCTGAAGTGAGATTCAATAATATTATTATTACTACTATTATGAATATTTATATACAGTATTATGTTTTGACAAAAAAGTTCACAAAGCTGTTTACAGAGCAAAATACATTTTAAAATGGTTTCCTGTTCCAAAAAGGCTTACAATCTAAAAGGATGCAGAAAAAAACACCAGCAAGCAGTCACTGGAAAAGGCACTCTGCTGGGGTGAATAGGGCAATTTTATTTCCACTTCTAAATATAAGAGGTGCAGCACTTTAAAAAGTGCCTCCTTACCCAGTTGGCAGGAGTACTTATTTGTCCAGACAAAACCAATTCAAATTTAGGATATGTAGGTGAATATAAACAAGTCAGATCATTTTTTATTTAGGGAAAGAGCTTTTTATGGCACCAAAATAATATGTGAGGTAGGCTTCCAGATGCTAAAAAAGGGGAGCTTCCAGATGCTAAAAAAACCTTGTGCACAAGTGTTTTCATGTGGAGGCCCCCCTCACACATTACTTCAGGTGCACGGTGGAAGGCACTGGTAATTGTTTGGGGTGTGTGTGTGCTAAGTACGGGTTGCACCGGGTGACAACAATTCTTTGGGCTGACACCATGGCCGTCCCACTGCCATTTTGTTTTCGGCCACTGGGACAGGAGTCATTTAAAAAGTGACTCCTCTCTGAGTGGCAGAAAATGACCAAGCAAGGGGGTGTCACCCCTCTCCAGGGAAGATGGGCCAGCCAGTGGGGTGTGTCACCCACACCACACCTCCCTGAAGCCTGAAGGGAGCTCGGTTCGGCTCAGCTGTACTTGTGGCTCCACCTCTGAGCTGAAGTGAAACCGACAGCTGAGTCTCATCTTTGCGAAGGCAGGACTGGGCTTCAGGTAGGAGGCAAAGCCGCTGCAAACAGGAAGTAATTCATCATCATGCCACTGTGAATTACTTCCAGTTTGTGGCTGGGGCCCCACACAAGGTACAAGAGGGGTAAGCTACATCACTGGTGGAAGGGGTGTGCAACATCTCCTCCTCCATTCATGCAGAATGGGTAGGTGGGTTAACTGTCTGCACCTGGACTTTGATTAGGCTTACCAGATCTCCAACTGGGACAGAGTGCTAGACCTTTAGGAGAAGGAATGTGGGCAGAGGTGTAGCTTGTTAAGTCCTAAAGCACAATCCTAGGCATGTCTACTCAGAAGCAAGCCCCACTGAACACAATGGGGCTTGCTTCTGAGTAGACATGCCTAGGATTGTGGTCTAGGACTTAACAAGCTACACCTGCCCACATTCCTTCTCCTAAAGGTCTAGCATTCTGTCCCGGTTGGAGATCTGGTAAGCCTAATTCAAGGGAAATACTAGGTGCATGTGTGGGAGAGAAATTGCACCAGCTCTGTAGCATACCCTCACTCTGTAGAAGAGAGCCTGTTTTTGTGTCAAGTCTGTGAAATGTCTCTGAGAGTCCCAACTATTTGTTAAGGATGACATGATTGGAACTTAATCTAGACTACAGCTTTGAAACAGGTTTATGTGGTCATAAGAAAAAATGTCACAGAAGCCCATAGACTCTCTAGTTGGCATATCCGTCTTCTGGAGCTCAGCTTTATAAAATGCACTTGTGGGAAAAGTTATGGCAGACTGGAGGGCAAATACACTAGCCCAAAGAGCACTGTCCTGTTTTGATGCTCCTTCACAGCCATCATTTACTGTATCTGTCTTTGGAAACCAGAGGTAGGGGAACTGATATAGTCCTCAGGCTCAGATCCACAGACAAACAGGCAGCAAAATTTGGCTCCACGGATCCATATAGCGGAATATTGTGTTTGATGGCACCACCAGGTTTGCTTTGGCTTGTTTATAACCTATTAGAATCCGTTCAGCTGCAAAAGATTTCCCCTTCATTTCTATTTCCTCAGGCTCAATTATACCCAATGAAATGGAAGTAATGTCTTACTAGAACATGTAAGTAGCTCACTTGAGGCTGCACAATGCAAATTTCAGCTCAGTGAAGTCATTGTACAAGGAAACAATTGGCCCAGAAATTTAAGGTAGTTAACCAATATTCTCTCATGTGAAGTAGCTTGTCTTCACAACACTCTGCTCTGTTGCAGGCCCCATTGATTGCCTAGGAAATCAAGTGGAAGAGGACCAAACGGCCACTAGCCTAACCCCAACTGGAGCTTGGAATGGGAGTTAACATCATTTTAAAGTTAAAAATAACTTAGCACAACAAAATGCAGGACATGGATTGGAAAACTGAGAAATAGCCACTAAAAATAAAACAGCAAACAAGTAAGGGGATACAAGCATGTATTCAACCATGGAGAGCGAGACATTTCGTGACCTTGAAATGGTACAATAGGAAATGGTGGATGCATTGGCCTCCATCCCTGCCCCTCAAGAGAGACACAATATGTCAGGGTTGGATGCACAGCACTGCCTATTTATAGGCACAGATGTTGAGTGCTCAGAGATTTCCCACAGCACTGGGGTATTCAATAATGCACAAATGGGCTCTTCTGATCTCCTTCCATGACTGATCTGCTGGTTTCTTTACTTCACTACATACAGCAAGCACCAGTGGCTCCAGGGTCCCCAGAACTAGTTGTCTCTCACAGCTACAATGAGAGGAGGATAGCCAGTTCTGTTTGTTTCCAGTCATACTTGAGTGGCCCTGCTCCTCCTCCTCCTCCTCCTCCTCAGTGAACCTACACTGTATATAGGCTGTATTTAGCAGTCAATAACTACCGGTACATTCATAATATTGAAGCTGGACAATTCTTAAGAACTACAGTCAGTTTCAAAAGATGTCACGCCTCTCCAAGTCCAGGTGTACATCATTACGATATAGTTCAAGAATCTGTCAGAAGACGTTCACCGTAACGCCAAGCTACTCCAGAGTAGTTACATTCAAGTAGTCGGGTTTGCATATGCAAAGAGAATGCTCACTTACAACTGAATTATAGTGAAACTAAACTACTGTAGGTAGAAACATTTCTCTCCATGGTACGTTCTGTCTCTTTGTTGTTAACTATTGCTGAAATGTTACAGCCACAGCCAGTCATTTTACAAGAATGATGCCTATGAATAGGCTTACCATATCCAAAGGGGGACAGGGTGCCTACACCTTTAACTATTGTAAAAAGAGGGAATTTGGGCAGGTGCAGCTCATAATGGAAGGGTGCGCAACAAGCTGCACCTGCCCAAATTCCCTCTTTTTACAATGGTTAAAGGTGTAGGCACCCTGTCCCCCTTTGGATATGGTAAGCCTACCTATGAACAGGATAGGGTACAGAATAAGGATATCTTTTTTTAAAGGACATCTCAACTTGATTGGCTCAAGATTCTTCAATATGACATTTCAGCAATGACTAGTTCGACCCCTGAGCATGAAGGGATGTCACCAAATGCTAGGTTAGATAAATGCAGTCAAGCATCCCTGGCATGTAGGTGCTCCTTCACGTGTTGAGTGTAATGTGTGAATGCAGCTGATCATGATAAAGTGGGTATCTGTGTAATTATGGAAATTGTGGCTGGCTGCATCTGTGATTGCTCAGTTTGACACATTATGTTTGTCCATGTGAGCGCATTCTGAGCCGTGACTGAGATATGAGTCTTCTCACCAACATCATGCTCTGGTTATGATAGTCCCTGGTGCTCCAGAGAAAGAGGAAAAATTCCTAAAATCTGAAATGGGGTTAAAAAACATCAAAGGACTATGAACACGGCATCTGTAGATGTTTCAATTCTGTTTACTGCCTTATGCTGCAGCATGTAGTGTTAACGCTGGAGTGCTTGATATTGAGGGCAGAAATTGCTCAGTTTTGCATTTCCTTGCTTATTGGCTTTTAAATTGTCCCAAGCTTATAGCTTTGCACTTAATGGAGGTTTTTTCTGCTGTTGAATATGTATGCAATCATAACTGTACTTCACACCATTTGTGCTAAGCATAACTTGTCACAGCAGCTTTCTAGAATGTAGAATGTTTATCTTTCATCATAGGCAGCATCACACAATGTCCCACCTGTTCCATTAGTCGGAGATGTCTCCATAAATCCCCTGCTAATAGATAGTTACTATCTTGTAAATCCCAAGCCAATAATCAATTGGCTAACACCCACTTTATGGTAATTGCTCTGTAATTAAACCATTAGCACTTAGAATAGGCCTAACGTTAAAGTTCTTAATCAAATATTTTCTCCAGGCTTTCTGTCAATAAAAAGACTTGACAGTCCATGATGGTTTGAAACCATGTAATTAAACAATCTAAGTATTATCACTATTATTATTTCTTATACCTCTTTAAATATTATAATGTCATTACAATGTCACCTTATTATTTCAGAAATTTGGAAACACTTCAGAAAAGAGAGGAAAACTGCCCTAGTTACATGTAACATAAATGAATCCATACAACCCAATTCCTCCGCAATGGAAGCCTAATTACTCACTCTGTCACCCAGATCAAGTGCTTCCGTTTCCTAGTAACTGACATTGTGTGACTACCATTTACACCTGCATCTTAAGATAACCCTCATTAAAGCAAATGCCTTTTTACTTTGTTTTTGTCCTTGAGTGAGTTCAGCTTTATTCCGGGAGACACAATCAATAGGAATTCTCTAAACTGCTGTCTTGGGCAGATATACCTTTTTGGGTAGCAGTCTTTTCAGAGTAGAATCCATTTTGGAAGTTGGAGAGAAATCTTCACGCATAATGTACATTGTAAAAAGTAATACGTATCTCCCTAAACTAGTGTGAATTGTTTGAAAGTGGCTCCCGTTGGCTTCTAGTCAGGGGCATCGCGGGGACGCGCGTCACCCTTAAGGGGGAGGCTCCGCCCCCGCACGTGACGTCACGCGCAGGAGCGGAGCGCCCTCCCCGCTCCGTTTTTGGCTCATTTTAGAGCCAAACGGACCCAGGGGAGGGCGGGCGGGCCCACCTTCACTGCAAAAATGTGAGTAAGGGGCATCGCGCGTCACCCCCATACGTGCGACGCCCCCCGGCGGCCCGCCCCCCCGCCACCCCCCGTCGACGCTAGTGCTTCTAGTTCATTTGAGACTTCTTTTTGGTGCCCCGTTCCAGTCAGGTGATGCTTATGAGGAAGGACGTCACTGGCTCTGCTTCTATGATTCCCTCATACACACATTGTTAGAGCAGCGTGGGCAGAACATGGCGAGGAGATGAGGTGGGGAGGAGGACAGATCGAGGCCGGGAGGGGGCAGTACACCATGGGGGATCCATTCTGAACCCCCCATGAATAGCAAGGATCCGTGGATGCTGGAGTCCCTGTTGGCACGGCTACACCGGTGCTGGAAAGTTGGTTAGGATTACACTGTTTGACGCAGAATTGGTTCCCCGTGGACCTAAGATGATACCAGATGATCAAGGACTTGTGTAACAATCTAAGAAATACTTTCACATACTCCAGAAAATAATCCTTCACTGGCCAAAACACCAATCACACTGTTGTCGTGGTGAGTTGTTATTATAAAAGCACCCAATATGTGCTGACAATGACACGTGAGTATTTCTTGACTCAGGAAGTCGTGTCAAGTTTGTGGAGCTCAGTTCTGCACTTTTGCTTTGAAGCTTTCGCCTTCTCTGCCTGGTTTCTGCCAGACTTCTTCAGACAGCCAGTCTGCCCTTGTACTGTGAATTAATCAACCCAGAAAGAATTACTGCTTTCTGGATCTGAGCTTTCAACCACAAATGGAAACGATCATTTCCATTTCCTCATTACCACTCAGCTGTGCCTACAAAAGGAAAGCTAAAGTGTGTTACTGGGTAACTAATCCGTGTAACTGCCATTCAGTATGTGGTTCTTAGCTTTAACTGAAGCCTAGGGCTGTGAAGCTTAATTTACTCACATTTATCCATTCTTGCCTCTCCTTTCCCTCCTTCACCCTTGTGTTATCTTCCCCACTATTGAATTTTAGATTGTACGTTCCTTGGAGCAGGGACTTGATTTTTGTTTGTAAACTTTGTTGTGCACCATGTGCATTTTATTTATTGGAAAGATTTCTAAGCCACCCTTCAGTGAAAAATTCCAGGGTGATGTATGTATTGTTTTAACTCTGTACAATATACAAAACAATAGCAAAAACAGCAGCCATGGAGATTAAAACCAATTGAGATTAAAACCAGTTTAGATGACATTCTGAAAAGTCTGGGCAAGTAAAAATGTCTTTGCTCAGCCAGGCAAATATTCCTGGACAGAGCACCAAAGCCCATTATGTTGAGAGTATTACATTATTACATACTGTATTTCTTCAATTCTAAGACACATGTTTTTTTCCCAATTTAGCATTTCAAAAAATGGGGTGCGTCTTAGAATCGAAGGTCTCCAAAAAGCACCCCCAAATGCTATCGTCTTACTTACTGGGGCTTGGGGAGCTGCAGGTGATTCGCGAAAACCAGAAATGCCCAAAAATCGCTGTTTTTCGCCGAACTGAAGATCAGGGAGGCCTGCAGAGGGTTGCGCAGGCCTCCCTGAAGCTCCCCCAAGCCCAGGTAACGAAGGAAATGGCACTTTCTGGCAGGGCCAGAAATGCTATGCAAAGGCAGTGCACTCAGTCATCCTCAGCTGCAGGAGACATGCTGGGGAGAGTTGGTGCTGAGCGGGTAGATTCAATGAAGGGAGGTGAGTCTTACAATCAATGGATTTTTTCCCCCCTGCTGGTGGTACTGACAGTAAAGGTGCGCCTTAGAATCGATGGCGCCTTAGACTCGAAGAAATACGGTAAACCAGAGGTTCTAACCCAGGGGTACGCGGACCGCAGGTGGGGGGTACGCGAGATGCTCCCTGTTGTCAGCTGCTGTGATCAGCAGCTGATAACGGGGAGCGGCTAAATGGCTAAATTGCCCCCGGTAGCTTCCCTTACCTTGTCTCCCGGCAGCCTCCATCTTGAAACTAGCAAAAATCTCACGAGATTCAAGATGGCGGCAGCCAAATCTCGTAAGGGCACATGAGGCAGTCTCATGCCTCATAAGGGGCGTCACTAGACGTGCGTCACTCGGGAGCAGGAGGACGGGGAGACGTGCGTCACCCCCCGCCCCCGGGCACCCTGCGATCCTCCGGCGTCCGGGGTCTTCTGAGAAGGCCCACTGCGTCGCCGCACTATTTATTCTTTTTTTCGCGCATGCGCAGAACGTTTCTGAGGGCACGGGCTGCCCGTTTGCCCTCAGAAACATTCTGCGCATGTGCGAAAAAAGAATAAATAGCACGGCGATGCAGTGGGCCTTCTCAGAAGGCCCTGGACCGCCGGTCGTTGCGGACGCTCCGAGGCTTTCTCCGGCTCCGAGGCCAGGAGAAGGCCTCGGAGCGCCCGCCCGCATCACCCGTCCAGAGGCTCTGAGCCCGGGAGAAGGTCTCGGGACGCTCCAAAGCCTTCTCCCGGGTTCGGAGCCTCCGGACGGTGACGTGCGCACGCACGGGGCTTGGAGCCTCTGGACGGCCCGCCCCACCCACCACGCTCCAGCGACGCCATTGCCTCATATCATATGCCCTTACGAGATTTGGCCACCGCCATCTCTTGTGAGATTTTCACAAGTTTCAAGATGGAGGCGGCCGGGAGACAAGGTAAGGGGAGCTACCAGGAGCAATTTAGTCATTTCACCCAGGCTGCGGCACGACCAGGCAGGTTCTCCCGATTTGGCAGGGCTGTAGCTTTACCCTCCGTGTTGCGATGCAAGCGGGAGAACCTGCCCGGCTGTGCCACAGCCTGGGAAAAATGGGGGCATGTGGGGATTTTTGTTTTTTTCCAGCCTGCGGCGCGGCCGGGCAGTTTCTCCCGCTCACGCCGCAAGCCGGAGGGAAAGGCTACATCCCTGCTGATTTGGCAGGGCTGTAGCTTTACCTTCTGGGTTGCGGCGCGAGCGGGAGGACCTGCTCGGCCGTGCAGTAGACTGGGTAAAAATACTTTTTTTGGGGGGTGCACTTTTGGGGGGGTTTGGGGGTATGTGGGACTTTGGGGGCCTGCGTAGAGGGTACGCGGACCCCCAAAGGTTGAGGAACCCTGATAAATCATTAATAATAAGAGTAACAGAGACTGCCATTCCAGGCATCAACAAACCTGGGACTTCGGGGAAGGCATCCCTTCCCTTCCACTCTGAGTATATTTTACTAATTGTTACACCATGTTACTTTTGAATATCATTCTGTGAGTAAAATGGGGCCTCTCTCTTATGGCACAATCCTAATCTTCGCCGGCACTGCGGCCTCAGTGCTGGCCCAGGGTGTCGCAAACGTGCCATAAAGCACATTCACATCGCCACGTGAGTAGGTGGCGCCAGCACTGAAGCCTGCGCCACCCATCGAGGAGCCCAGACGACAGTGTCATGGAGTGGGTACGTTTTGCTTCAAGTGGTACCAGGGCTGGGGGAGGGCGGGGAGGGGTGTAACGGGGTGGGGGTGGGACGGAGCAGACCTGAGAGGGGGCGGGATCAGTATCACTGGCGAACGCCATAGCCTATGCTCCCTCCCAGGTCTGTGTACCCTGGATCCTTACCTCCTTACTCCGAGGAGACCTCCTCCTTACTCCGAGGAGACCTCCTGCCTGCTCCTCTTCAGCACTGTCTGGATACAACATGTGCATGGTGGCTATGCTGCACCTGTGCACCGCTGCTGAATACGTTTGGGCTGCCCATTACATGCACCTGATTAATGCTTTGGTTTTGAAATGAACTCTGCTTTTTATGGCGCGCACACACACACACACACACACACAGATGATGCTGAAATGGATGAGATATTAAAGATGACACAAATCTGAGCTCTTTATTGCAATGTACCCAGAATACTGTATTTATTTAGGCTGCAACCCTATATACACTTACATGAGAGTAAGTCCCATTGAACACAGTGGGACTTACTTCTGAGTAACCTTGCCTAGGATTGCACTCTTATTTATCCAGGTGTTTATATCCCACCTTTCTACCTCTGAAGAGGCCCCCAACATTTGAAAAAGTGCAGCACAGTAATAAAACTCTCAGGCCAGTGCCGGTGCTGTAAGCCCCACCCCCTCTGGCCTCATTCAAAATGAGCAGCAGTAGTCAGAATCTACAACACTAGTAGAACAAGGCCTTCAGTACTTATATGGACCACAAGTCATATGAACCGCTTCCTAACTTCAGTGTCACCAGGGAAGACCATCTGTCAGGCAGCAAAGTTAACTCATTTATGTGTACAAAGAAACCATTCTTGAATATCGCCCAGTCACAGCAGTTGTACACTCTAATCACAAGTCTTTCTTTTCTTTTTTTAAAACACAGTCAATCAAGTTAGTTGCAAAGTTCAGTTTGCACCAAAACTGACGGCACATATTATCAACATATCCAGAATCCTCATATAGGTGATCAAAGCAAGACTTGGGAATTAAGGCTTAAAATCTTCAGCTACGGTGTTTCCCAAAGTGTTGGCTTTCCTGAGATAAGCAATAGAGTGCCCTGTCCATTGTTTTAGGCTTGTCCATGGACTGATCTATTACTGCAGCCACCTGTAGTTTTCTGAAGGTCCCGGTTTCATTATTGGCAGAATAGATGTTCCAATTGCACAACAGGGATGCCTGGCTTAATACAATTATACCAATCAATGTATAAATGATTCTCAATGTACTGCATAAGCATCAGTAAACAGAGTTGCATGCAAGAAGAATCAGTCCAAAACCTGAATCAAATTGCAGTAATTCTTTTCCTCCACTAAGGGGAACCATTTCTCATACTTCTGAGTCATATTTGGTGTTCTTTTTCCTCTGATGTTTTTCGGTAAAGTGTACACTGAGCTAAGTGGTGCTGCAGTAATCCCTCAAGTCCCTGACAGTGCTAACCTACTCATGTTTACTTGGAAGTAAAGCTTGCTTGCTGTATTCAATGAGACTTACTGCACAATCTTGTCCTTGAGCTAGGCTGGCGCAGCACGTGCTTGCGATGGCCCAGGGTGTTGTAAACATGCCGTAAAGCACCTTTGCAACACCCGGCAGGTTGGCGGCCGCAGTCCCGCCCGCAGTCCTGCAGGCACTGACTGTGCCGTGGAGCAGGTGAGTACTGTTCTGAGTGGTGTGGGGGGCTGGGGGAGGGCGGGGTGGATGGATTGGGCCTGGGAGGGGATCAGCAGCTCTGGTGCACACTGAATCCTGCTTCCTGGGCCGTTTCTTCTTGCATGGGGCTGCTCAGTTCTGCGCCAGCGATTGAGCTTGCAGAGATCCGAGTAGCCCCACTGCGCAGGCTAGGGTTTTACCTGGGCTAAGGGGAAAAACATCCCCTTACCCTGAGGAGACCTCCAGCCTGCTCCTAGGCAGTGCCGGATATGGCCTGGGCTGCGCAGCCCCACTGCATTGGTGCTGGTTGGGATTGGGCTGCCTCTCCCTTATAAGTGTACAGAGGATTGCAAGCTGTAACATTTGACTTGTAGCCGTTCCGAGAAGGTCTTCTAAAACGTCAGTCTTTTTAGTGGAAATTCCAAAGTGAGAAACTTACAACTTTAATACAAATTAAGGAATAAAGTGGCGTTTTGTTGTTGTTGTTGTCGTTTTGATTTGTGATTTTCATAAATTTGGCTTCTAATCCTACAGAGTATTAAGTCTGATACAGTTAGCAATGAGATGTGTCATTTTTTTCTTTATCCTCAAAGGTCTACATAGAAAGTACCGTATTTTACGGTAAAAAGTGAAGAGAAAAAGAAAAAGTGTTTTACACTTACCTGGGCTTGGAGGCGCTTCGGGGATGCCTGTGGGGGCTTCGGGGAGGCCTGCGCGAGCCTCTGCAGGCCTCTCATGCCTGCATAGTTTTCACTATGGCCGAAAACAGCGATTTTCGGCCATTTCCGGAAATGTCCGAAAATCGCTGTTTTCTCCCGAAGTGAAGATCGCGGAGGCCTGTGGGGGTTTGCGCAGGCCTCCCCGAAGCCCCCACAGGCCTCCCAGAAGTGCCCCCTTCGCACCATAGGATGCACGCTTTTTTCCCCCTATGTTTTTGGGGGAAAAAAGTGCGTCACATAGTGCGAAAAATACAGTACATAATTTAAACAAAACACTTCTCTGATGTTTTATACTTGCTCATAATACATTTTACTGACAGTAAGTTAGTTTTTATGCTATAATGTCAGGCATGTGATGAGAATGGATTGCACTGGAGGTTCTTTTATGGTAGGGGTTTCAATAGGCACATCCTTGCCAGGTGTATAGAGATTACACTTCGGACAAAGTGCCCAATCCTATGGTTGTCCTGTGCTGCTGGAACTCATGTTCCAGCATTGCAGGGCACTTTCTGGTGGCACAAAAGCCGGGGCACTGCTGCAAATGGCAAGAGGCACAGTGCACATGGCAGTGGCTCCCGGAGGCTCCACAGGCACAGGTACGGTGGTAGCAGGGAGGGGGGCTTGGGGGAGTTACGAGGTGGGGAGGGAGGAGGGCAGGGAGCAAGCCAGAGGGGGAGGATCTCGACGGCAAATGTGCATGCCAGATCTATCCCCCTAGTTTTTGGCCCACTTCGCCCCCTTTCCCTCCTGTACACCAGCTATATAGCTGGCATGGGTCCAAGAAGACACACAGGCCATCGGGGGCCTACTAGAGGTAAGTAATATCTACTTATCTCTGGCAGTCCTCCTGATTTCCCCCACCACCACCATTGTGGGACTCATTGATCAATGTGGGACACATTGGTGGAGCAATGTGTGCTCCACCAGCACAGCTACATTGGTGCCAATGGTGGGGGATAGGATTGGGCAGACAGTGATATAAATTAATGCAGGTATACTTGGATACATTTTAGTTATACTGTGTTAGTTATTCACCTTGTATGAAGAGATCACGTTACGTGAATGTTCCCCTAGTGTTTTTGAAATTCAGGGTGACAAAAGTCCTATATTATAATTTGATTAATATTAGATAAGCAGCATGAGAGATAATGAATGACTAGAATGTAAACATGAGCAGTTCCTGCTGCCCTGACCCGCTAGGGGTTGGCGTGGATGGCCAGCCTGCGCAGAGGACAGGCAACAGCTCGGAGTCAGGGTTGTAACTCCGCCCCGGGCAGTCCTTAGGATGTATGCTCCCGCTTCAGCACTTCTCACGTGTGCGTGTAACATCCTGACCCCAGCCTGTAGATCTCCTGTTTACCTATGTTCTGGCTCTTTTTTCTGTACTTTCAATAAAGTGACCCTTTTCATCCATAATCTGGACTCATGTGTGTATTGGGGCGTACCTGAGTAAAAGGTATTGCTGTATGTTACAAGTCTGAAGGTGACTACACTGAATGAAAAGCCTAGCTATTATCTATGGACCTACGGTTTTTCATGTGATAATTTGACAACCAGCTGCTCTCAAACAGATTTGCAGGGTGGGGTGGGGTTGTTATAAGAATGTTATAACTCAAAAATATTGTGCTGATGTGGTGGTTTTGTTGGGATCTTATCAGACTTACCCAAAGGGTGTATGTGGAGGTAAGCAATTTTTTTTATTTAACTCCCATTTGCCTTTGGGTTGCCCCCCCCCCACCATAGGGTGCAGCGCTCAACTTTTTGGCGTGGCTGTATTGACGCTGGTAGTGGGTAGGATTGGGGCCTTAGCCTCCCTTCATTTCGTATGTAAACAAAGGTGCATCATTTCATGTTCAGCTAACCATCATTTGTCCAGGTGGAAAGAAGTACTTAATTAGTGTTATATTGATGTTCCTTTTAGTTTTCTGCTAGATTGTAATTGACTAAGCTACTGTCAGCTGTTATGTACTGGATATATAGTTTATATTTTCTTGTTGTTCATGTATTTTCATATAAAAAATCAATAACAGTATTTTCAAAACCCACTCAAACAGTTGAAGGTCAAGAGGGATCTCCATAAACTTTATGAATCCAATAAGCAAGAAATATCTTGCATCATCTCCAGAGATTCTTGAGAACTCTTTCGACCTGGAAGTGTCACAGAGATTTTCTGTGACCCAAAAATGGTATATAACATCTGGGACTTGGAGGCAAAGTACCTTTGATCCAAGTTAAATAGCAAAATGTGTTGCACACCATACTCCATTGTGCAATTAATGGTTGGATTTTTGCCTTTTTCATGAGGGATTTGAAAGTGTTCTTTTAGATCCTAGACACCCAAACGTCCTGCCAGTATCTTGGGTGACAAAAGATAGAAGTGAAATTATTATACACGACTGTAAAGATCAAGAATTTTATGCAAAGGCCACAATATCATCAAATCATATTCTTTTGAACCTTCATTATAGTTCTGTTGAACAGTTCAATTCTGTTGAATTGCGTAAACCTATTTATGACTCATATACAGTGAAAATGTCATTTGTATTTTGTTTGCAGATAAGATGAATGGATTGCACGAAACTCCATCAAAATCCTATCTATTTAAGTATTGCTGAAATTGAAGTGGGAGATGGACAAATGTAGAAACAACCACTTCTTGGAAGCCATAAGAGATCCCTAATCCATCTACCATTGACATAATCTTGTGTATTGACTACCTAGAAGTGCCTTTGGACAGTTTCCTTTGTGCCAGCACATGATGGCTTAGACTGCACATAAACATGAGCTGTTTTGTAATGGGTAATTCAAAATGCTAACTTAGTGATCTCAGGTTTGGCAATAAAAAGACCAGCAAGAATGGATGGTGGTGTCATGGCTTTTCCTCTGATATGAATTATATACAGGTGGGAGAGTACGAAATAGCTCTTTTACTCTTCAAAGGTATGATTTAAAAGCTAAATTTATTTCTAATCAGATAACACATAAGGAAAGGGTGACATGAGTATGAGGGGCATCCCTCTTTCCCCTGCCCCTTATCCATATAGCTACAGGAGTGGTGTATAATTTGCAAATTATCCTCGACATACTCTTGCTTCTACGTCTCTCCCCTTTCTGTGTTGTTTCTCTGTGTCTCTTTGAGTTTGTGAGCCCTTTGGGACAGGGAAACATCCCATTCTTTTCTTTTGTAAACCATTTGTTGAACTCTGTCTTTAAAAGTGCTATATAAATACACAGAAAACATCAATTAAAAACCTGTGCACACTTACCTCCGTTAACCATGACCTTTCCTTACCATTTACTCTGTGCTGAGCCACGATGCAGGAGGCGGAAGTGCTCACACTTCATGGGCTCGCAATATCTGCCTATCCTGACCCTCACAATGTGCTCTGGAAAAACCATTTTGTTGTGGGCCACCATTTGTCTGATATAATATGTACATAGTAATTATATACCCAGTGATGAGGTGAGGTGGGCTACCTCAGGGGTGGTGAATGGATGCAGGCAGCACCCTGCACCCATTGCTGTTTAATATCTATATGAAGCCACTGAGAGAGGTCATCCGTGGGTTTGGGGTAGGGAGTCATCAGTATGCTGATGACACCCAGCTCTTTCTCTCCTTTCCACCCAAGTCCAAGGGGGCGGTCGATGTCCTGAATCGTTGTCTGGAGGCAGTTGGGAGCTGGATGGGGGCAAATAAGCTGAAATTAAATCCAGATAAGACAGAGGTTCTTCTGGTCCAGAAGTCTACGACTCAGGTCATCGTCCTGCTCTGAATGGGGTTGTACTCCCTCTGAAGGAGCAGATTCGCAGCTTGGGGGTTCTCCTGGATGCGCAGCTGCTCCTGGATTCCCCGGTGGCGGCTGTGGCCAGGGTGGCTTTTGCCCAGCTTCGGCTGGTGCGCCAGCTGCGACCGTACTTGGATCATGCAGACCTGGCCACAGTGACCCATGCCCTAGTGATATCTAGACTAGATTACTGCAATATGCTCTACGTGGGGCTGCCTTTGAAGACTATTCGGAAACTGCAACTAGTGCAGAATGCGGTGGCCCGGGTGGTTGCCGGGGCCTGTCGGTTTGACTCAGTCGGACTGTTGCTTCGGCGGCTACACTGGCTGCCGGTTCGTTTCCGGGCACAATTCAAAGTGCTAGTTTTGACTTTTAAAACCCTGTACGGCTCGGGTCCAGGGTATTTGAGGGACCGCCTCCTTCCTTATAATCCGACCCGTACTCTGAGGTCATCGGGGGGACCCCTGTTAACTGTGCCGCCATTGACGGAGGTGAGGGGGATGGCGGCACGGAATAGGGCCTTCTCGGCAGTTGCGCCCCAATTATGGAATTCCCTCCCCCTGGAATTAAGAACGGCTTCCTCTTTAGAGACCTTTCGGCGGGGCCTTAAGACGTTTTTATTTAGGTTAGCATTCGATGTCTGACATGGTGGGCTGGCTTTTTAACAAATGACTTTTAACAAATGTAAATATAGGTGACCCACTGGGGTTGTTTGTTTTAGTGGTTTTAACTATTTGTTTTTAATTATTTTAATGTATGTATGTATTTTAATGTTTTTATTGTAAGCTGCCTTGAGTGCCCTTGCTGGGAGAAAGGCGGGGTATAAATGCTTTAAATAAATAATAAATAATAATAATTGATTACCAATATAGCTGCCCCACCTAGCCCCCATTTGCCCCCCTACCTGTTTCTCCTGGCTCTACTGTACTATAGTTTAAAATACAGCAGCAGAACAGGGTGGAACAAGGAAGCCAGGAAAAGCACTGTCCCACTTCTGCTTCTCCCTTGTTCTCCCCTGCTCTGCAATGCTATTTCACATCAGAGCAAGGAGGACAAAGCAGGTCAGCTGGGAAAAGGGGGGGGGGATAGGTAGTGATGGCAGTGGGGACAAGAGTGGCAGTGATTCTGCCACCACTGCCATCTCCTCCTCCTCCTCCTGTGCGAGTGAGGAGGAGGAGAGAAATAGGGGCAGCAGTGGCTGCCCTCTCATTCTATCCACCACTGCTACCTCCTCCTCTGTGAATGAGGAGTTGGAGGGTGGGCAGGCTAAGAAGGTGCTGGTGGCAGCCGCCCATCTCTCCTCCTCTTCCTCACCATAGCCTTCTCCAGCTATATTTCTTAGCACAGAGTCTTATTATTGCAATACCATATTTTAGAGGCATCATTAACACCTGCATATAAATGCAATAAAGACCAGGAGTACAAAATCCTATGCTATGTTTTAAAATGTATAAATAAACAGTTAAAAAAAAGAGCAGGAGTAATGAAAGAGTGGGTTTACATTTTAGATAAGAGAAAAAGTTCAGAAATAGGGAAGGTAGGGACAGTCCTCTGTGAAAGGTGCAGCCAGAAAGGGAGAAATAAATACAAAGCTATTTTGAAAACAAGTCAGGAAAGGGAAAGTACACTACAAGCATGCAACCTCAGCTCTAGAAATATAACGTTTAATTATATCATAAAGAGGGCAAAGATTGCAAAGCTCTTGCATACCCTCACAATCAGAAAAAGATCAATTTCCCAAGGATGATTTCATATAATACAGGGCATTAGGGCAGTCTCAGTATGAATACAATATTGATTTTTCATAACCCATTTTAAACATATTTAGATAGCCTAAGGCAAGAACAGTGGAGCTGAGCAGACTGACTGAAGTCTCAAATCTATCTGGTTAAGTGTATGAACAATTCCCTCACCTTCATTCGCACTTGATCAAGACAAGGCTTTGCAATGGAGTTCTGAAAGCACCACTGGAATTGATCACAGTGGCTTGTTACCTTGTGGGTGGTAGCAAACTACTGTAGTTTAACAACTAACAACAATTACTTTCACCCATTAGGTGTAAAGTGAACCTTGGTCTGAAAAAAAACCCTATCTTATTTTGTTTTGAGCTTTTACTGCACGGATATTTTTTCTTAAAAGTTCAAGTAGTACAGAACGATTTACAGGTCATTTGAGTATGAACTATTTTATAACAGTGTTTTAACTATCAATCTCTGGGGATGGTGAGTGTGTGTGTGTGTGTGTGTGGGGGGTAGAGACGGAAAGTTGTTTCTAAAGAAGTACAGGTAGTTCAAATCACTTAACTCAAAGTCATTACAAAAGTGATCCCAATTACTTTTACTAAACGGGTAACTAGTGGTTAAAGGCTGAAACATACAGGGAATAAAGTAGTACAGGGGTTCTCAACCAGTGGTATGCGTACCACCAGTGGTAATCATGGTACTCGGACTGCTGGGTCTCCCTGAACCCTGCTGGGGCATCCCAAACCCTGCGAAAACGCAGTGCATCCAGTGGCCTCCTGTGCCAAAAGCTGGGCCAAAAACCTGGAAGTGGTGATAACATCATCCAGACCAGTGGTACCTGGTGGTACTTGGCACGGCAGTGGCCATGTAGATGGTAAGCCACACTGATTACGTTGAAAACCCCCTGAAGTAGTATTTAACCTGTGCATTGATGGTGATTTGAGTGGATTATCCTCCTGGATGATGACAAAGCGATGGTATGCTAAATGTGGGTTTGCATGTTAGGAGACAGTGCTTGCTCCTGCTTCTCCCACATGTGTTTAACAAGGCCATTGAGTCAGAGTATTGTCTGACCTGGCCCAGCAGCCATCTTTGTCATAGTATAAGGATATGGTGTCTGAAAAAAAGCTCAGTATAAAGCACAAACCATCACGTTCCCACAAGGACTCATTTTGTCTCCAGTAACGATAAAGAACATAAAGACAACTTTGAGAAGGCAAACAGCTGTTGGAGAACCTACTACCCTGCCTATTCTTGGTGTTCCTGTCTGTAATGGCAGAACTACAGGGTTATTTCACATTGCCCAAGGAGACTCGAATAACATGTGTTGACAGCATCATGCCAGCTGATGCCAGACAAATGATTTATCAGCAAAGGCAGGAGTTTAAATTATAAATCAACCAAACATGGCAAGTGATTAGAATATTATTCTTCCCAAACTGAGCACATGACAAACATAATCAGTCTGGTGAGTACTTTTGCCTGCTGTTTTCTTATACCCCAAGCTGATCATTATTAAACTGGGCAGGAAGCCTCAGAAAGATTACCTAACTCTTTACCTGCACTGGCATGCTCCAGAGTGGAGTCTGCTTCTTTCTGTAGGAAGTTAAAGTCTGCCATCTAGTGTCAACCGCTGGCTATAACGAAGAACTCAGGCATGTTAATCATACTAGTTCTAGTCCCTGTACATCACCATCTGCAGAAACCTGGCTTTGATTCTTCAAAAGAAGCTGATTATGTATTGGCAAGTGATCATTCCTCCAGAGAGCTTCTGAGTGACTAAATTAACAAGTGTCTAAGAACAGTTTTAACCATGATAATGCAGGAAAAATACAAATGCGAATGCAGCAATCCTAATGTCTGGATGTATATCCAACTGCCTTATATTGAGTCAGAATATTGGTCCACATAGCTCAGACTCTGTATTGTCTTTGCCAACTGGCAGCAGTTCTAAGGTTTTAGGCAGAGGTCTTTCTGTAACCTCTGGGGATGCCAGGGCACAAACCATGTGCTCTACCACGGAAAACTCTGCAGATCCTCAGAACAGCAGAAAGATTACACGTGCCCTGCTGTTGCATATAAAGAAAATAGTTGTTAATGCACATATCTATGCATAGGCTACTGCATGGGGAAAGGCATTCCATTAACGTGGGCATTAACACATTGTTGGTTGTGGCCTTTTTCATGGGAAAAGTATGGGTATCGGGCTGCCCAAGAATATAACTTGGCAATAACCTGCCAATAGGGCAGCCATATTATTATAGGTCACAAATTAACACTGACCCCACCACTGACTCATATCTGCAATGTCAGATTGATATCTTCTGATATTTATTTATTTATTTTTCACATTTTTATACCCCCCTTCCTCCAAGGAGCTCAGAGTGGTGTACATATTTCCTCCCCTCCTTTTTGTCCTCACAACAACCTTGTGAGGTAGGTGGGGCTGAGAGATAGTGACTGGCCCAAGGTCACCCAGGAAGCTTTGTGGCTGAGCGGGGATTTGAACCTGGATCTTCCAGGTCTAAGTCTGACTCCCAAACCACTACACCATTACTGGTATCTTCTGCAATGTCACTACATGTCACTTCTGCATTCAGTCTGGAATTGTATGAAGAACTGTAACCTGATGGCAACGGCCAAGCCATACAGAAGACAAGACTTTCTTCCTCCATCCAAAGCTGCTTTTATTATCCCATCTTCCACCATTATGGAATGAGGGACAGGACTTGCATTGCTTTTTAATGTAGCATTTGTAATTCTGCTGTTGCTTCAAATCTGGTTTTAGTGACTATCTGCGATGCTTTCGATTAGAGATTACCAGGTACATATTTTATTCTGCTCTAATTAGGAAGTTCTAGAATGTTAATTTTTCACTGAATGGGCTCTTCAAAGACCTGAGTGTGGTTGCTAAGTACGGAAGACATACCTCAAGCTGCTGTATAATTAACTCAGGGATTATAAAGCCAATAAATGCATGATTGCCCCTTTTATTAATACATTAAAAAGTAGATGTGTTATTTTGTACTTTCACAAGCTGAAGGCAGGAAATTAGATATTAACATGATTATGAAATACCGGTAGCAATAAATTGGTACTATTGTGCTTCTATTTAAGGGAGCTTTGTGAGGAAAGCGTGGTTGTCTATGAGACATAATTAAATATTAAACTAAATGATTTTTTTTTTGCTGCAGAACAAGCTAATTAAGAGCCAATTGAATTTGGGGATTTTCAATCAGTAACAATTAGTGTCTTCTGTATAACTTTTTAGAAGCATTGTGTATGCTTCTGAAATGAATGAATGAAATTCATTTTCAAATTTCAAATTTCTGAATGAAAAAATGCATCTCCCTTCACTGAAATGCTGCCAGTACAGGAGCAGATTGAGGTACCTGTTTGGTGCCTTGTGCCACCCAACAAATGTAAGACAGAAAAAGAGGAAGAGGAAAATCTTGAAAACAGATGAAACTTCAGGAATACAGTAAACAACTGAAAATTGCCATCTTCCTCTCCTCTCTGTGGCATGACTGACTTAATCACTTGAATACCTTTCTTTTTAGTTTTTTACTTCAGCATTTTTATATGCACGTGAACATTGAACAACACAATCAGTATGCGCTCGCTCACACTCATGTATATTAAATCAATATTTTAAAAAGTGAATGCAAAAAGAAAAAAGGAAGGAATGAGAGGAAAAAATGGAATAAAATAAAAATCTATTTCTGGTACATGTTATTTCTTTTACATATTCACAGAGTATAAGAAAAACTACCAATCAAGAAATGTAATCAATCAAAGATTTCGACATAACAATTTCAAATCATAAGGTTTGTGTCCTATTGGTTTCTTTGTTGCTTGCTGTTTATGGACTCTTGTATTATCAAATCTGAACATTCTTCAGACCGTGTGTTAAATGAAGGTGAATATGGAAGCTTCCTTCCTTGCAGAATCAGTCTCTTGACCCCTGAGTCAGCTCTCCTGATCCCACTGGCATGACAATCTTGGAGTTTTGAAGTAATCATAATATGGCCCCAAATCATACAACCATATACAGTACTATAACTAACAGTGGCATTGCTGGAGGTGGGGCGGAACACTAAAGTTCCGCACTGTGCTGACCTCCATTACTCACCAGCACGAGGCGGCCCCGCCCCCTCGCCCTTGGAGCAATTCAGTGGGGTGAAGGCAACGCACAGGGAGTCTCCTGCACGTTGCCTTCGCCCCACTGAATGGCTCTGACGGCCGCCTTGTGCCGGGGAATAACGGAGGTCAATGCGATGTGGAACTTAGCGTTCCGCCAGGGAGTAACGGAGGTCAGCACGATGCGGAACTTAGCGTTCCGCCCCACCTCCAGCGACACCAGTGATAACTATTCCTCACTATATGTTTTAAAAAGTAGTGGACACATGGCATGTTTCTTGGGTAAGATACAAAAACATTTGAGGTCAGCACTACCTGTGATTGACAATGTGCACATGGAGGCTAATCTATTTAAAACCTACTCTCATTCCCTGGAGCAAGTGCAGAATTTATCATTTTATCAAGCACATGGTATTCTCAACCATTCAGGCTGCATAAGAGCACAAGAGCTGTTATTTAATATGCAACTCTAATCAAATACATAATTCGGATGAGCTAAACTATTTGGAGCTGCTAAGGAACTCAGGAAATGACCACAGCATGATAAGGAGATCGCATGTGAGATGTTGCTTCAATATATTGTTAAAGAGGCACCAGCTTCTCTTGGTCAGTGGACTTGAGTGGTTCTTTCCGGTATTCCTCAGTGGTTCGAGGATATTGGCCTGTAGAATATGGTTCTGGAACCATATTCTACAATGAGGCTGGAACCTGTCAGCCTCCCATACGTAGTCCAGCTTGTTTATGATGATGACCATCACCCCTCCTTTGTCATCCTTTGTAGTTATTCAGAATTGTTTCTGAGGCTGTGGATGGCATCATGCTCTGAATTGTCCGTAGCCAGGCCTTTTGATATGCCAACACTTTTGTCCCATTTCATCACCAGACAGGGACTCACCTATGTGTCTCAGGAAGAAGCTGACAGCAGTGAACGTTTTTAAAAGATGAATCTTCCCACAAACTAACAGCCCAATCCTAACTAACTTTCTGTGCACCGATGCAGCAGTGAGGCCAGTGCAGGCAATGCTGCATCCTGCACAGAAATTGGGAGGCGGGAGGTCTTCTTGAGGTAAGGGAGCTTTTGTTCCCTTATCCTGGGTAAAGCCCTTGCCCCCGCAACAGGTCTTGGATCCATGCCAGCTATTTTGCTGGCACAAGTCCAGGAGGCCCGTGTAAAGGGACCCGCCTTGGGTCCCTTCGGGGAGAAAGGCGGGATAAAAATACTGTAAATAAATAAATAAATAAATAAATAAATAAATGTGGTCCAGGATGGGGGATAGAATTTGATGCACACCGCTGCTGCTGATCCCGCCCTCTCTCAGACCCAATTCGCCCACCCCTGCCCCCGTCGCCACCCCATTACACCCCTCCCCACTCTCTCCCCACTATGTTCCACCTCCCCCCCACGCTGGCTTACCTCCACCGGAGTGTGTCCTGTGAAGCGCTGGTGCTGCCGGGCCAGTGCAGGCCTCTGCACCAGCATGGGCCTGTGGTGTGCTGTAGCAATGTGCTTTCTGGCAATAGGATTGAGCCATAAGTGTTTTTGGCAAAAACCCTCTGTCTGCAAACTGCTAATTTGTTTATGCATAACCATCTATGTATGTGGAGCTTTAAGCATAAGCAAAACACACACACACACACACACACACACACACACACACACACACACACACACACACACACACACACTTTCACTAGCAAAGTTTCCAACATTTCTCACCTAATTGCAAAATATGCTTTGTACTCATAAAAACATTAGCAGCCTACATTAATGAGTCTAAACAGCCACTTAATATATCTTCCACTGTTCCTGATGATCCTAAAATCACATTTACATTGAGCTAAAAGCCTTGTAGAAACAGTTTCAGTCATGACATTTCTCGTACATCCTCCATTTGAACTTCTGTGGGGGAAAAGTAAAGAAACACAGTGTTCAATAACCACTGAAAGATCTCTGTGTTCCCTAGAACAAATGGTGACACAGACAGGATGCAACAATGCTCTCAGGGTTTAAAGCCTCTCTACTCCAGTTGATTAGTGTCCTGCTTGCTTTTGCATGAAGTTCTTTTCCAAGTAATTGAATATAATGCTGGGTACCTTCAATGTAATTCATTTCCACTGACTATATTAGTTACATGTAGCCTATAGCTCATTTGGATCCTGCGTGGTGTCTGCTGTGCAGATAATGCTTGCTAGTTTCACATACTGAATTTACTTTTAGTTAGTAGAAAATATATAATGTCACGGGGAACAAGGGACTCACCTGTAGAGGTGTGCAACTTTTCAGCACCAGAGGCCCTGTTTTCCATCCTATTGTCATGTGAAATTTTGTGTCACCATTAATTTTAATTGCTAAGTGCCCTGTTTGTATTTGTGTTCATTCATTGGAATGGATTTGTACTGTCACAAAATTTGCCTATTCCTTCATCCAATTCATGGCCTATTGGTTCCAATGTGTTGGGGGTTAACCAGCTCTACATCCCATGCCACAACTTTGCCTTTTTCTAACCAGTCTGCATGAAATTTACAGGACCTGTAAGACTCGCCTTCCAAGCGATCTCACATGCCACATTCGATACAGATAGGGCAAAAGGCCAATATCATTATGCCTTTGTACAAATCGATGGTAAGGCCACATCTGGAGTATTGTGTCCAGTTCTGGTCACCACACCTCAAAAAGGATATAGTTGAATTGGAAAAGGTGCAGAAAAGAGCGACCAGAATGATTTGTGGGCTGGAGCACATCCCTTATGAGGAAAGGCTACAGCGTCTGGGGCTTTTCAGTCTAGAAAAAAGGCGCCTGAGGGGGGACATGATTGAGACTTATAAAATTATGCATGGGATGGAGAGAGTGGATAGAGGGAAATTCTTCTCCCTCTCGCACAACACCAGAACCAGGGGACATGCACTAAAATTGAGTGGAGGGAGAGTTAGAACGGACAAAAGAAAATATTTCTTTACCCAGCGTGTAATTCATCTGTGGAACTCTTTGCCACAGGATGTGGTGATGGCACCTGGCCTAGATGCCTTTAAAAGGGGTTTGGACAGATTCATGGAGGAAAAGACCATCACACGTTACAAGCCATAAGCAACCTCCAGGTTTTAGAAGTGGGTTTTCTCTGTGCCAGGTGCAAGGGAGTGTCAACGGGAAACAGGTTATCTTGTTGGCTGTGTGCTCCCTGAGGCATCTGGTGGGGCCACTGTGTGATACAGGAAGCTGGACTAGATGGGCTTTTGGCCTGATCTAGCAGGGCTTTTCTTATGTTCTTATGTACTTATTAAAAGGGACCAACTAAAACGCCACACATACAATAAGCTTCCCATTGATTTCATAGGGGAAGAAAGCTCCAATACTCCTGTGCCTAATTTTCTGGTTTTCCAGCCAGTTGGCATGGAAAAGATCCTGTCTCAGACTCTGGTGAGTCACTGTTGGTCAGTTCCTCAAACAATTTATTATTATTATTATTATTATTATTATTATTATTATTATTATTATTATTATTATACAGTATTTGTATATAGCCTTTCTCACTGACTCTCACAATGAGAGTCTTACAGGCAGGCTATCACTAAACCCCATTTTTACAGATGGAGTTTTTACAATTATTGTTCTATGAGAAACTCATAGAATTCTTCATTTCCAGCTGTTTCCCTTCACAGTGTGGTCATCTTTCTTTGCTGCATAGCTTGCATGCCTTCTGAGTTCAACAGGCGCAGCTTCAAATCAGTCAGGCAGGTTCTCCAGCTGTTATTCATTTTTGGCAGCTGACCTCCACACTCCTCTGCCCTCTCACTTATCACAGTGACTGACCTCTCACAACAGCTTATCACAGTGACTCCTTGCGGCTCCGTTTCCTCACAACAGCTTGTCAGTGGCTTCGGTCTCCTATCCAAAGGCATGACTTGAGTTACTCCTGCTTAGCTTCTTCGGAAAGGGCAACAGCTTAACCTCTGGACCACACCATATTGGACACATATGGAGCAAATTGAACCAATGATCTGACTCAGTATAAGATAGCTGTGTGTGTGTGTGTGTTGGTGTTGCATGCTCAATGTCTATTTCACCTTGTGCAATAAATAAAGTGATATTATTTATCACTTATAGACAGAACAAAACCAGCTCAGACCTACTTATGCTTGCTGAAAAGTCAACCAAATTGACCTGAGTCAAATGCTAAGTCTACATTTTGTGACAGCGCTCTAGAAATGATGATGATGAATAAGAACAACAGTACTTTACTGTTCTTATCCCAATGGTCCTTTCAATAACTTGGTGAGAAAACTGGCTTATCGGTCACTTAGTGAGATTCGTGGCTGAACATGCATTCTGACTCTCTATCAGCCAAACACAGCATGACTGTCCCACAGGCTGAGGTCACCGTTCAATTATGCTCAGTCTGAAGCACAGTAACCCAACTTCTGTGCTAAGGAAAGCAACACCTTCATTCTCTGTAGATAACGATCTGGAATATTTCATCATCTTTAGTAAAGTGTATACAGCAACATGAAACCTCTTCAGATCAGAACATTTTTTCTGCAATAACTAGACAGTGCTGTATCGGGGGCACTTTTAACTCCAAATATGTGCTATTATTTCTTCAGGTTATCCTTCTTGGATAACAGCCCATACACTACTGGAGACTTTTCCTAGACCAAGAAAGAATATATAAATAGCATAAAAGAACAAGATGCTCTAAACTGCTCACATATTGTGGCATAAACATGAGAGATATAATCAGGCTTCCAGCCAAGTGCATAGTAACTGGAAACGCTTCTGCCACATATGCATAATTATTCCTGAGCGCCTGTTAACACTAAATGGAACGGTTGTTGCTGATCATTTTTGTTTGCTAGAGATTAGTAGTTAATATTCATACGTTAGAAAAAGTCAGGGAATGAAAAGGCTTCCTGAGATCTTTTTACTTAGTTGCAGCTCACTTGGCAGAGCCACGGGGGTATTTATTATCAACCTCCTGCTCTGGTTTTGCAAGACCAACTTTCATTTGTGAACTCGTGAAAGCAAGACCCAGAAGGTCACTGGAGAAGCTTCCTAAACAGGAACTGGCAATGATGCCAGGTGGGAGGCAAAGGAAATATTAATCAGTGCCAGGACACCGAGCATATAAGGAGCTTAAGCACACAAGCCAAAATATTATTCTGATGACAGTGAAAGATGAATATGTTTAAAATTCCTGCCCATTGCAAAGGAAGGAAGGAAGGTGTAAGCAAGAGGTGGTTTTGTCCTTTGGCCCAGTTACTTCACTACATGTAGAGGATTACTGGCCTGAAAAGTATGTGAACCAGACTATCCCTACTCCACCACTCAGAGCCTGGCTATACAGTACAGCTGCTTATGTGGGACAGTTTGGAATCCCAAAAGTCTCCTTCCCAGAACTTTCCAAAAAGGCAGAGAGGGTGAAAGTTGCTTATATCTGTGGGAGTAGTCATGCCTTGCTGTGGGTTGGACTTTAAAAAAACAAACAAACAAACAGTATTTATTGGGAGAGGAGCTGGGAAGATCTGCAATTTCAGAATTAATTCCTCCTTTCTTGAGAAGCACCAGAAGATTAACTTCTGACAGGCAAGGAGCTGTTCCCTAATGTTTTCATTCTGGGGTTCTTTCTCCTTCTCAGAAGTAAGCCAATGCTTCAAGCCACTCTTACCTTCCCTTCCTGTCGGTACCATTTGTAGTAGAGAGACAAGGCTCTCAGTTTAACCATGAGCGCATGGAAAATGAAAGCTGTCAGATAGGTCAGCCTCTCTCTCTCACAGACATTGAAGATGTTTTGCCTGTTTGGGGGCAGCTCCTCCAGTCTGCTGCTTAAAGTAAGTGATTCAATTCACATCATGGGGGGGGCACACCTTTGTGTGGCCTTATGAATGGATTCAGGATGTGTTTGGCTGCTGTTCCCACACCGTATACATAGCAAGCCTAGCTTTTAAGAAAGAACCCCTTTCTTATGGTGCAATAATATAGTGGTGGAGCAGCTCAATGCACACCGAACGTATTCACAAAACTATTATCCACAAGCATTTCCACTGCAAGGTGACTGAACAAAGTAACACAATCGGAAAATGGTTGTTGTATAATAAAGCCCCAAAATGGAGGAAGAAGGACTAAAAGGGACAGCATGAAAAAGGAGAGGGAATTCCAAATAATCACGAAGGTTAGTAAGAAGCTAGTGCAAGTCAGACACGCATGGGGAAAAAGGGACTAGTGATGGAAAAGAAATGCAGGACAGAATAGTGGCAATTGAGTATGCTCACCCCATGTAACATTAAATTCAATGACGAGGAATTTCTACAAAAATCACAAACTGACACTCTAAAGGAAAGCTGTGAATAAAAGGTATAGATATATCAGTAGGAAGCAACAAGTGTACTTACTCTGAAGCAACAACAGCACATAGGTTAGAATTATGTTAAAGCCAGCTGAACATAATTAAAAGGGAAATTTGGCCGCCTCTGCTAAAAGATTTTGACAACTCTGATTCCCAGTATAAGCATCATCCATTTCATCACAAGATCTAATGTCAGTTACTGCTTTCCAAGTTAACTCCCGCTGATGGCAAATGCTGGAGGACATTGGCATTTAGTGAGACTCCTGCCTTTAATTATAGGCATCAGGCCACAAGATAAATCAGACTTTACAAGGTCATGAAATGCCTTGTGGAAACATGCCTGTGCGGCTGCTATGCTGAGTGCCCAGAGAACCACAGATGCTAGAACTGATTCCGCTTGTTGTTGTCAGTATCTACAGATGAGAGAACTGAATATTTAAAAACAACAACACACAATCCACATCAAACCTTCTTTCTGCACTCTAGTTGTTAATGAGAGGCTGAGAACGGTGGGATGAGGAGAATGGTAAACTAGCTCTGCCCCCAGTCCCTCTATGCCCACTGGAAGGTGTGCACACCTTTGCTGCAAGTGCCTTCCTGGCAATCAAGAAGGTCAGCTCTGTCGGCCTCCAGGTGGGCTGGACCTGTTTAGTCCCTTCTGCCACCATGCAACTGATCAGTGCTGCCAAAGCAGACAGTGTGGGAGCCCATCTCGATCCAACCTCCTTCATTCACAGTTCCTGATTCAAGGGAAAAACATGTACAAGTCTGAAAACCAGATTGATACTATTTATATGGCACCACCATCACTGTGCATGCCACTTTGCAACAAAAGGCAGGACAGGTTCCTGCCCCGAGGGGCTTACAATCTAGAAATAGACAGAAAAGATATGACAGAGGAAGGGGAAGCCAGCGGTGGCAGGGCAAATGAGGAAGAACATGTCATTTCATGATTTGGCTTATTTGAAGTAAGAAGATAAGAACGGCACACACGGTGCTCATTTGCATGTGGCGTTTCCAATCCAGCAAGGTGTGTGCTTGTGGAATCCAGCTTTTACACGTATATCAGCCTAGCTGGATCAGGTGGGAATCTGATAAGAACAAAGCATGGCAAATTCTTTTCAGTAAATTCTTTTCAGCTGAAGAAAATGTTTTTCTTCATTTGATGAAATTGTATCACAATGGTGTGATGCTGTGCCAGATGAGGATAGGCTTTTTTTGGGGGGGCAAACCTCGGCCCTGGGACACCCCCACAGACACATATCTGCCTGCTCTATGGAGTGCACAGGTTACTATTCACAGAGTTACCAGTAGTGGGCAGCACGTGGCAGTTTTGGAGTCTCCTCCCCCTTCCACTCTCAAAAGGTAGGATGAAGAAGAGCTACCTGGAGGTGGTGGGTGAAGCTGTGCCAGTTTCTTGGTCAAGAGACTGGCGTAGCAACTTCTTCAGAGCCAAACCTGTAGGACTGCTGCCTATGCAAAGCAAGGAGAAACACACAGAGTAACAGGG
Source organism: Plestiodon gilberti rubricaudatus (assembly GCA_026170595.1). Lineage (NCBI taxonomy): Eukaryota > Metazoa > Chordata > Lepidosauria > Squamata > Scincidae > Plestiodon > Plestiodon gilberti. The sequence goes on along the minus strand of JANXHW010000001.1, from coordinate 255,836,857 downwards.
ACTTGCACATTCTGAGAGGCACCCGCAGCCATTTCTGTGATTGCTGTTTATGGGGAACCCTCCCCCCCCCCGGCGTTCTGATCTGGAGAACGTACACACTGAAGATACAAGCAGCTTTTTGTTTAGAGATTTCTGCCTTTATTTAGAGCAATTGCCCGGTGCACAGATAAGATGTAAAATTGTGTGCGCTATTACAGAGGTACACAAAGTTTTTATAATTCTGCTTGTATCCATAGTAACAAAGATACAAAGTAACAAAGAAAACAAAGCAACACAATCACATTACCTTATTTGGAACATACCTATTATATAAAATTAAGCATGTGTACTATACTTCACCCCCCCCCCCAAAAAAAAAACCATTGACATGAGCATAAAGCATGGTTTTAAGTTTCCATTTCTCTAAAATCACATGATGACACCTCTGCCTGCAGATACAACTTGGTAACGCTTTGGTATGTTTGTGCCACGTCATAAGAGGAAGGTCAACAACACATTCCTAAGAGAAAACATCTTCAACTAACAGGTGTGGTTTTTTTCCAGCTTGTAACAAGAAAATGGTTATACTCAAAATGCATGGAATTTATAATACAATAAAAAGGCTTATGATGACATACAGTATAAGACATACTGCATGCATAAAATGAGCCAGCTCAGGGTCACAATACTACTCTGGTCCTTCAATTTTGGCAACAGCTGTGGCTGGAGAAAGTGGCGCTGTGACCATGGAAATGACTGTGGCCCTTTCCCCCAGTCCTTACAAAAGTTCCTCCATGAGGCTGTACAGCCCCATGCATGATCGTGGTGAGAAAAAAAGGCAGTTCACATGTGCTAACCATAGACAGCCACAGCACCCACCAGGAGTAGGCAACTGTTGCGGGCCTGCAGTGATCCTAATACAACCTCTCTGGTGCTTTCTTAGCTCTCAGGAAACGAGCAGTGAGGCTGGATTATACAGGCATGCATAAGCTACATGTGCTTGGTGTAGAAGGGCTGGTCTATTGCTTGGGGTGGGGAGGTTCCCACTGCAGGGCTAGGAGCCTATAAAAACCTGAAGTCAGCTCTGGGGAACCAGCCCTATGTGTTAAATTACATTCCTGTGTGGGTTCAATCATACCTGAAGTTTTATGAAAACTAGGTTCAATGTGGCAAAAGCCTTTGATTGTGTGGATCACAACAAACTGTGGCAAATTTTTAAAGAGATGGGGGTACCAGACCACCTTACCTGTCTCCTGAGAAACCTGTATGCGGGTCAAGAAGCAACAGTTCGAACCGGCCATGGAACAACCGATTGGTTCAAAATTGGGAAGGGAGTACGGCAAGGCTGTATATTGTCACCCTGCTTATTTAACTTATATGCAGAGTACATTATGAGAAATGCAGGGCTGAATGAATCACAAGCCGGAATCAAGATTGCCGGGAGAAATATCAACAACCTCAGATATGCAGACGATACCACCCTAATGGCAGAAAGTGAAGAAGAACTAAAGAGCCTCTTGATGAGAGTGAAAGAGGAGAGTGCAAAAGTTGGCTTGAAACTCAACATTAATAAAACTAAGATCATGGCATCTGGTCCCATCAATTCCTGGCAAATAGAAGGGGCAGAAATGGAAGCAGTAACAGATTTTACTTTTCTGGGTTCCAAGATCACTGCAGACGGAGACAGCAGCCATGAAATTAAAAGACGCTTACTCCTTGGAAGGAAAGCTATGGCAAACTTAGACAGCATAATAAAAAGCAGAGATATCACCATGCCAACAAAAGTTCGTATAGTCAGGGCGATGGTGTTCCCAGTAGCAATGTATGGTTGCGAGAGTTGGACCATAAGGAAGGCTGAGCGCCGAAGAATAGATGCTTTTGAACTGTGGTGCTGGAGAAGACTCCTGAGAGTCCCTTGGACTGCTAGGAGATCAAATCAGTCAATTCTAAATGAAATCAAGCCTGACTGTTCCCTGGAAGGACAGGTACTAAGGCTGAAACTCAAATATTTTGGCCACCTAATGCGAAGAGAGGACTCTCTGGAGAAGACTCTGATGCTGGGAAAGATTGAAGGCAAAAGGAGAAGGGGAAGGCCAAGGATGAGATGGTTAGACAGCATCACCGATGCAACAAACATGAAAATGAGCGAACTCAGGAAGATAGTGGAGGACAGGAAGGCCTGGCGGGATATGGTTCATGGGATCACGAAGGGTCGGACACGACTTAACGACTGAACAACAACAACAAGGTTCAATGTGACTGAGCAGCCTTCCCTGTTTTTCAAGTGGATGTCAGAAATAGCCCAGGGCCGCAGGTCTCTCAAATACTGTATATAGACCCAGAATGAGAAAGTAATAGGAATGTGGAGCAACCACATATTTTCAGGAATGGGACAAACCCAATGAAATATGACTTCATTTGACAGAAATCACAAGCATGCAGACTACAGTCTTACAGAAGGATGGACAGACGGGCTCTCTCTTATTCTGAATGCTTCATTGGGTTTATGCCATTATCCAAACCCCAGGGAAGTCAGAAACCCCTCTGCTTCCAGACAGCATTGTAATTATTTCATTCAAATGACTCTCCACAGTGAATACAGAGCTGTGGAACACAGGAGCACTGATATGACAAATGCCTCCCTTTAATTTTTAATTTCAATCTGCAAACATAATACTGTGAACAAAAGTGGCCTGCTGAGCCCATGTACGCGAGCTGTACTCCTAACTGGATCCCATCTCAGCCCAGAAATAGTCGGGCCAGATGGCAAAACACAATGATGCTTGTTTAACTCCACATAGCTTCAGCAAAACCAGGAGCATCCTGTGTTTCAGAACCGGATGGACAAAATCACGGATGGCCATACTTATGATGATGGTAATTTTCTGCTCATTTTTTCCTACCACATATGGATCCACTTTGAATGTTCATTTGAACAGGTCAAAGACTCTGATGGAGTTGTATTTGAACTACAGCCTGTTGTGTTTGTGATTGAGCCATTGAGTCCTTGGTCCATTTGGAGAGCCCTGGGTTGGTCAGAGACTAGTAGACCATTCCAGGAAGGGGCAGGGAGGATTCTAAAAAGGTGTGGACAGCAATCTCTTTGTCTGCAAGAGAATGAGGCTGGGCAGGAAACTCCGTGTTGTTAAGACCATTCTGCTTACCTAGTCACCACACCGTTGGAAGGGAAACAGCTGGAGAAAATGGGTTCTATGCAAATAAAACATTCATTGTAACCCCCTATGGGGGTTTAGGAGATCAAATCAGTCAATCCTAAATGAAATCAACCCAGACTGTTCCTGGAAGGACAGGTACTGAGGCTGAAGCTCAAATATTTTGGCCACCTAATGCGAAGAGAGGACTCTCTGGAGAAAACTCTGATGCTGGGAAACGAACATGAAAATGAGCGAACTCAGGAAGATAGTGGAGGACAGGAAGGCCTGGCGGGATGTGGTTCATGGGATCACGAAGGGTCGGACACAACTTAACGACTGAACAACAACAACATGGGGGTTTAGAAAAGCCTGTCTGTGTAAAACACCTTGAATAAAGTCCAAGGAGAAATCTGATGACAGAAAGGCGGTATATAAATACATATTATTGTTATTGTTATTGTTATTGTTATTAGTCTCATTTTCAAGAGTTCCTGGCACTCTAATACACTGGAAACAAAAGTGATAAAGAACCCCAGACAGAGGAAGGCCACAAAACAAACAAACAAAACACAGGAGCAATTCAGATAATTATTCACTCAACCAGGTACTTTTGTTGTATTTTTTTTTAAATCTAATAGAATTCAATAGCTTTCCCCAAGAAGGTTACAATGAAGAGGTGTGGTAGCCATTTTGACTTTCATTTCCAAACACTTTTGTCAAAAGGGTGGCATACCCCTTTTAATGCCATCTGAAACTCTCACAAGACTGAATTTAAAGGATTTTTTTTTCAGTTCTATCAAATTATGATTGTACCTTCAACATGTTTCCTGCGTTTCCTGAATGTCCTGTACAGGAGTCTCACTGTACATTGGGGCCCAGGTGGGAACCCTAGCTTGAAAGGTTGGAGAATTTATTTCCTGCAAGCAATGAAAGAAGATGACTGCATGACCAAATGAGCAATGTAACTACATTTTGCAGGCAGTGAAGTACACCAAATTTTCAAAAGCTCACCTGACATAGGAAACAGTGAACCTAACTTAGGGGACTTAGTATATATGAAGTCCAGCAGCAGTCCTATCCCATTATGTTGCCAGCCAGATGCCTCTGGGAAATTCACAAGTAGAGAGCATGATGAAAGAGCCACCCCATTGGTTTGTTCTCAGCACCTGGTAATTAGAGTTATAAGTACTCTGAAAGTGGAGGTTCCATTTATCTGTCAAAGCTAACAGGTACTGGTGATAGATTTCCCCTCCTTGAATTCATTGAGTTATTTCAAAAAGTCAAGTTGGTGACAAGCTCTACATTTTGTGGCAATTAATTCCATCACATAATGCACTGAACTTCCTTTTATCTATCCTGAACCCTCTGCAAAGTAATGCATTGAGTCCCAATATTATGGAGCAATATTTTCCTCTATTCATATCCTCCACACAGTTAGCAATCTGTTATAGTGACATTTAGACATCATTTTTTGAAACCAAAAAAGCTCAACTTCAGGGGTGGCCCACAAATGAGGCCAGGTGAAGCAGCTGCCTCAGGCGCAGGACTGGTGTGTATAAGCACTGTCTCAGCCAGTCTCCAGTCCACTCCTCCTCCTCCATTATCTCTTCCCACTACTGAGCAGTTTTAAAAAAGTAGGAAGAGGAAATCAGAAGTGTGTGGGGAGAAACGACTAACTCTTGTAGCTCACCCCTAGAGCATTTCCTGGGAGACCCCCTAGGCCACTATTCTTACTCTCTGCACACTTTCCTTTTCTTCTTCCCCATTCACCTAAATGGGTGGTAGACAGAAATATGTTGGCAATTTCAACGTACCCAGCAAAGGAGAAACAAGAAGTAATTTAACACCTGCCTGGCATGAATGAGTCTTGAACAGCTTCAACGGACAGGAAAGATTTTGGGGAACTGATTCTGCACTGTTGATTTGAGTGTTTACCTACTTTGCCCTTGCCCAACAAGCATATTTATAGATAAAAAGATATTTCAAAAGTACCGTAAGCAATGGTGTTGCTGACGGGGGGCCGTGGGCAGAATGATGCTGCATTTTGCGTCATTGCACCGTTCCCACGTCGCTACCCATTTGGAGCCTTACAGGGGCAAGGGCAGGTGAGAGGGTGCTTCTCCCACCCTGAAATTGTCCCTGAATGGCTACAAAAGCAGCAGCTGTGGCCGCTCCTCATGAGCAGGCCGCAGGCAGCACCCGGGACCCTGTACCCCCCTCCCGGCCCCAGCTTAGCTACACTACTGACCATAAGTCTTCCTTACAGTATTTTCACAAGGGAAGTATAAAAGGCTGTCTTTTGCATTGGCAGTGTTCTATTGGTATAGTGGTCATGCCAGAACTATGTATTGCTGGCCCAATGATCATGATCTGCTATGCATGAATCCTGTACACCTGCCGGTGCAGTAGTAGCAATCCTATCCCCACCTATCAGGCACTAAAGTCGGACCTTTTTATCCACTGGGATTCTGTTCCTGGAACCCCAGTGGATTAAAAAAAACCCCATAGTTATATGAAAATCGGGGTGGAGGTGGGGAGCGGTACCACATTACCTTTTTTCCAGCATCTTCGGCGCTTCCCTCCTCCTGAGTTTGTTGAAAAAAAGAAACCCGCTACCGGAAGCAACCTGTAGGTGGTGCCAGAGACTCCTGGTTGCATTTTTCTTTTTCTCAGCAGTTTAAACACACCTGGGAAGCAACTGGTAGACCCCTGACAGCTTCGCGGTTGCATTTTCCTTTTTTCAGCAGTTTGTACGCGCGCAGGAGGCGGGAAGCGGCTGGCAGGCCTCTGACAACGCTGAAGAAAGGTAAAGTGGCGCGGTTGGATTCCCTCTTCCACAGTTTTGAGTCAAATCCGTGGATGAAAAAACCGTGGATAAAGAGGTCCGACTGTACTCTAAGACAGGATTGCTGTCTTGACCACTTCTTTTCAGTGAATTCAAGAGTACAGACACTCCTGGCTGAAATTCCCTGCAAACGGCAGGTAGGGATTAATAAAGTCTGTCACAGTTCTTGGATACTCTGCTTAGCACATAAGGTCATTGTCTGTCTGAGCACCAAATCAAGCACTTCTGAAGCTATGCCCCTTAGATCAAAATCACACACCACTTATCTCAGGAAGAGGTGTGCCAGAGAACAAGTGAGTTCCTCTGTCATGTTCTACTTTACATTCAATTCGCCCCTCCTCAACTCCTGAACTCAGTGAGCGGTAATCTCTTCCCATCAGTCTTTGTCCTCATCTAGAATCCTATCAGAGCCTGACAGTTTTGCTGTAGGCCTCTGCCAAGATGTACGTGAAGCAGAGTACGCTGGGACAGGTTGTACCTGTGCCTAAACCATATTGCATGTTGACACATACCAGGCCAGAAATTCACCATCTTCAGCCCGGTTACAAATCCAGTCGAAATCTGAAATGTAAATGCTCCTGCCACATTTTCCTCTAGATGGCCAATTTCCCATCTCTCTCCTTCTTGCCTTTGCCTTTTCTTTTTACTTATGCCATCCCTCAGTGTCTCCTAATCTGATTATGCACCTTTCCTTCTTGCCTTTTTCTCTCTCTCTTAAAGGTATTGTGACACATTTGTGTGCACAATATGAAGCAGCTTGGTTCTACCAGGCATTACTTTGCCCATAATAAGAGGTGGGAGAAAATGGTTTTATTTTTTCGCGGATTTCGGTGTTCAACCAAAATGAAATAGCAGAAAGTGTTGTGTTTTTATTCCAAAAATTTCCCATTTTAATCAATTGTAACCACTTTAAAAGTGTACTAGGTAGGTGGTATAGGTTGTACAGTGTCAGCAGATGACGAATGATGCAAAATTACATGGTTTTATTTTATTATTTTTCGTAGATCTTTTAGCAGAAAGCGGTGTTATGTGTTTTTATTTCGTTATCACCATTTTCTCCCGCCCCTACTCTTAATATAATATTGTTCCGGCCAATATAAAACCTGCCAGGTGGGGGTCTTGGCAGGAAGTGTCTTTTTTTCTCCCCAAAACCAAAGCTTTTCGAAGACCTTCATCTTGCCACACCCATTTCAGACATTGATAGCTACACTAAGGAAGGGAACCTTATAGGGTGGGAAGGGGGGAAGTGTTTCTGGAGGCACGAGCAGAGATAAATCTCAGGGCAATTAGCAAGGAAGGGAACGTGTGCTGAAGATTTTACACAGGTGCTGAGGTGTCAGCAGATGACTGACAGGGGTTCATTTTTGTTATCCTCCTCCTCCCTCCTCCCGCCAGACCAGTATCTCCTGGCTCCTCATCCAATGGAATGAAATAAACGAGGCCCAGCTCACCAGGGAGCACATCCCAGTCTCATTTCATCCCCCCCATCTATCCCTCTACCTCCCATTCCATTTCTCACACACACTTTGTCTCTCTGCCCTCACTACCACCTCTGTGGTTGCCTGTTCTAGCTTCGCCACTCCTGCTTTTGCTGTCCCTCTCACCACAGCCATTCACCTCAAGATTCCCTCTGTTGGTCATGTGCCAGGCCCAGCTTTTGCCACCAGCACTAGCACAGCTGCTCCACCCCACTCACTGTGCTGCCCACTATGTGGGCTCCACAAAATATGTTGGTGGGTCACATGCTGTGCACCTCAAAGTTACTGTATGTATTAATCATGTCCTTTGCTGATTGGTCTCCACTCAAATCTTCTGAACTGGAGAGCTGCCATTCTAAATAGCTTCCCATTTATTTTATGAACTTGTTGCTTTATAGCATGCTCAGGTGTTATTACTAGGAGTTTGTGTAGGTTTGCTTAAAAAAAATAATCAGAATTATGCACAAAGTAACCAGAAAAGAAAAGGAAAAAAATATACTTTTTTATTGCTGAAGTCTGTGAAGCTTGACAGGTAGTGTCCTCTTTCACATACATGTCCAAAGTTGCTAAATAGTGGTGTCTCATTCTCTGGGGCCAATGTCATTTGAAATTGCCAAATTGGCAAAATGCTATCCAATCAGATGTGTAATGTCTTGTATTTAGCTCTGGACAACAGGAAATGACAATTTCTCTTTTCAGCCAGCAGGATAAAGTTGACTTTGAATGTAACTCTCCCAACCCCAAAACATCCGCCTCTCTTCCAGGCAGTAACTTTCACATCTCTGAACTGACCTTCTCTCCCAGATAGATCCTGGCATCCCATCAACTCTAATTCTTCTTGATCTTCCTGGAACCTTTTCATTCAACCAACGGCAGGGTTCTTTCTCTGCAGAGCTCAGAGCATGCCTTGGCCATGGTGACCTGGTGACCTGCCACTACTTTCACTCAGCAGTCTCAGCAGTGGCAGGCTGTCACCAGGGATAACGGTTTCTTTAACACCACACCGAGGAGATGTTTTCAGCTATTTAGTTTGAGTTTTGAAAAAGTTTGCCAAAGGTTAAATGGGGCAACGACTTCCGGAGGAGAACTGTTTAGCGAATGGCTACACAACTGTTTTTCCAGCATGCTGGCAAGATGTCACCTGGCTCCATAGTGGTCTCTTAATTGATCTCAGTTCACACAGTTACCCACTGAGCAGCTGGAGATGATACATCACTCTGCACTCTGTATTTCCTTTGCCCTCAGTAAAAACAACTAGGAATACACAGACTGCTGGATGCCTTCCAGCTCATTATTCTGAAACTTGGTTATATAGTATTTCCTTTTCATGTAAGAGATATTTAGAGACCCGAGTTTGTTATTCTCCGGCTTTTAACCAGAGTGTATTTGACTTTCATGTTATAAAAGAAGTGAGAATTCAATTATTTTCTTCAAAGTTTAGACACAGTGGCTTGTCAGTTAAGCAGGCAGGATACCTTCATCTTGGGAGGTAGGCATTTCCCACATGTATAACTCGTTTTTTGTTTTAGCATCTGTTCTCTTGTTGAGTCGGCTACATAAGAGATCTTTGCACCACAATTAAGCTGCAAACTGGTTCAATACTTGGGCTCTTGGGACAGGGTGCTAGTGAAAACAATTAGCAAAGAGCAAGGCAGTCACTGGATTGTGGCTGATCTGCTTGTTCATTTTTTTTTTCCTGGACTCATCTGAACCATGCCAATGAAGTGTGATGAGGAGGCTACTTCAGGTGGCCGACGGGCAGAGGTAGCAGCCTGAGCCAATCCATCACCTCTATGGCTCTTCACCACACCTCAGCCACCCTGTTGCCCTGCAGCTGCTGCTGCTACACAACTCCTTTCAGGGGTGTTGCAGCAGCATCTCTGCTGGATAAGGAACGTCTTCAGCCATCATCTACTCACCCCTCTCATCACCTCCTCCTCCTTGCCAACGCTGCCAGTCCTCTGTTGATATCTTCTTCTGTCCTCAGCCCTTTCCTCCTGCAGTTCTTCCTAATGAAAAAGCAGAGCGTCAGGAAGGACACCAGAAATTTATTTATTTATTTATTTATTTTATTTAAAGTATTTATACCCCGCCTTTCTCCCAACAAGGGCAATCAAGGTGGCTTACAGATAAAAATGTTAAAATACATATAGACATTAAAAATGATTAAAAACAAGTAATTAAAACAATTAAAACAAACAGCCCCAGTGGGTCACCTATATTTACATTTGTTAAAAGCCATTTGTTAAAAAGCCAGCCCACCATGTCAGACATCAAATGCCAACCTGAATAAAAATGTCTTAAGGCCCCGCTGAAAGGTCTCTTAAGAAAGGAGCTGTTCTTAATTCCAGGGGGAGGGAATTCCATAATTGGGGCGCCACTGCCAAGAAGGCCCTATTCCGCGCCACCATCCCCCTCACCTCCGTCAATGGCGGCACGGTTAACTGGCCCCCCCGATGACCTCAGAGTATGGGTCGGATTAAAAGGAAGGAGGCGGTCCTTCAAATACCCTGGACCCGAGCCGTTAAGGGCTTTAAAAGTCAAAACTAGCACTTTGAATTGTGCCCGGAAATGAACCGGCAGCCAGTGTAGCCGCCGAAGCAACAGTCCGACTGAGTCGAACCGACAGGCCAGCAACCACCCGGGCCACCGCATTCTGCACTAGTTGCAGTTTCCGAACAGTCTTCAAAGGCAGCCCCACGTAGAGCGCATTGCAGTAATCTAATCTAGATGTCACTAGGGCATGGGTCACTGTGGCCAGGTCTGCACGATCCAAGTACGGTTGCAGCTGGCGCACCAGCCGAAGCTGGGCAAAAGCCCCCCTGGCCACAGCTGCCACCTGGGAATCCAGGAGCAGCTGCGCATCCAGGAGAACCCCCAAGCTGCGGACCTGTTCCTTCAGAGGGAGTACAACCCCATTCAGAGCAGGACGATGACCTGAGTCGTAGACTTCTGGACCAGAAGAACCTCTGTCTTATCTGGATTTAATTTCAGCTTATTTGCCCCCATCCAGCTCCCAACTGCCTCCAGACAACGATTCAGGACATCGACCGCCCCCTTGGAGTCAGGTGGAAAGGAGAGAAAGAGCTGGGTGTCATCAGCTTACTTTGAAAAAGAAAAGGAAAGAAGCAGGAGTAGAGTGGCGACTGCTCTAGCTAGTGATGAGTGAACGTTGTTTTTGCACTGGCAGAAACAGGGACAGCAAAGAAGCCTGTCTCCCCCTTCCCCTCTCTGATGCCTGGCATACTGCTGTAGCTGTGTGCCAGATGCAAGGAGTGCTGGAAAATGTAGTTTTCCCAGTGCTGTTGACATAGTAAAAACACTGTATTTACCATAGCTCCTTGTGTCTGGCACACAGTCATGGAGCTCTTTCTCCATTCCTCTGTTGCCAAAGCAGCGAAGTTGTATGTGTGGAGGAGACAGGAGCATGGGGTAAGGGGCTTGGAGGTGGGTGGCGGGGAAATTGAGAGGCCAAGATGGCAGGAAGACTTAAATTCCTCTCTGGCTCAGATTTGAATCTGCGCCAGACAAACACTTTAGCTCATAATGAGGTGAGGAACATGAGCTTGCCTGGATTTGTATTCCAAACTGTGCTCCGATAATGTCCAGATCTGTCATTATTTGTAATTTGTAGCTCTACCCACAGGGTAAAACTATTTTACAGCACAAGAGATTAATCTAACTCAGATTGTTTCCAAAACTACACATTTAGATTGTATTCATCATCTAGTATGTATACCGCCTGGTAACATATTGATTAAAGATCTCAACTCTTCACGGAGAAACTGTCTTTTTCAAGTATGTACACAACGCATTTTCTGTTCATAATATTTAAGAAAAATTGACTGTGCTAGGAAGCATCATCGGAGGGGGAAAAACAAAGAAAGAAAAATACCAGTTGTCATTTGCTTGCAGAAACCCAAGAGATTCCTCCCCTGCATTGTATTTTATTTACAGAATTGGTTTCTAGACACAATAGAAGGAACATTCATATCCATCTTTGCTGTTGTGTAAGAACTGCCAAAGCCCCTTATGTTACCAAATAAATTTACTGTAGAAATTGGAAGGTAATTGGCAGTTCAGGCAGGCTACAAATCTACACGTATCACTCACAGGACAATGATTGCGGAAATTAGTTAATTCAGGAGGAATATGATAATCCTTGAATCCTGGCATGAATCTTTCTAAAACTTGCATGTATTACTGCCATGGAATTGGAAGATAGATATCCATGAGGCTGCTAAACCCTATGCACTCCTGATTTAGATGCTAGTCATTCCACTGCTTTCACTAAAATGGATATATATCCCTATTAAATCTGCCAAAAGAGAATCTAAATGGCAGCATTCAATAATATTGGGGTAATCTGTTGCATTTATTTACTGAGCCTCTTCCCAGGGTTGTAAATTCCCAATTACATGGTCTTGTCTTTCTCCTTATTTCCTTTAATGAGGACTAATGATGATGCAAGGCTATATCATTTAGTGTGGTTCTAACCTCTTTTCTCCATCTAGGTCTTTTATGGTACTCTTATCATGAGAGTTCCCAGTGGGTGTGGGAGGAAGAGATTAGAAAATGACTTTATAAAATGGATTTCTTGCCCCATGAAGGACTAGCTGCAGTCACGGGTTCTCATTGGAATGACCCCTGTCACTGTAGACTATATTTTAAATGCTATGAAATATTGGCTCAGCAGGCACTATTTTAGCCGCTAGGTGTATTTGTAAGTCAGTTGATATTTTTAGGATGGCGTTGAAGCTAAGCCCAGCTCTTTGCAAAATCCAAGCTTGCACAGCCTGCATTGATTGACCCCACAACTTGATCTTTTGCTCTGAGTCAGCAGTTTGTATGTTTTCGTGCTGGCTTTCTTATACATTCTAGCCAGGGTCCAAAGAGCTACTTTGGGCATGTCCAGGGGTTGATTATTTTTTTAAACTCTTTTTCTTTAAACAGCAGACCTTGATGCGGTATCACCACATCAGTCCAAGACTTGGGTGAATGCGAGTTCTGTCAGCACAAGGCCCGGATAGGATTGGAACACAAGTCATGTTAGTGTCTTTTTTAATTTTCAGCTTAGCTTTTAACCTTTATTTTACTGTTATCCTTTATTTTACTATTTTACCTGCCGATCTCAGTTCACTTGGGAGGGAGCTGGTTTACCCCCATCTTCCCTGACCACCAGCTTTTGATACTGTTCAGCTTTTAACGGGTCTCCCAGTGATTGTGAGGCTCTCCATTCTTCCTGGTAGGAGCTTCCCCAAGGCGACCTCCTTCTGTCTAGTCATGGGTGATGGCAGCAATCTGTTAAACCCAGTTTCAGAATGAGATGGACTGGGAGCTGGTTGCTACACTCTGCACCCATTCATCTACCACACTGCCCTTTACTCAAACCTTTTCTGCCTACCCAAGATGTCTGTCTTTTAACTTAGCACCCTGAACATTAACACATATAGTACTAACAGGTTGCTCTGGCATACCTCAATCATGTGCTTTAAGTACTTTAAGGACAGCATATGCTTGAAGTATAGTACATAATGGCCCAATCCAGCACGAGGGCCCCACCATTGCAGCAGCTCCTCCGCCAGCAGCTGCTGCATAGTTGCCAGTGCAGCAACCATAAAGCCATGTGCTGCGAGCAGCACAGCGCATACCAGCCAGGTTCTGCTGGCAGAGGAACAGGAAAGGGGCAGGGATCAGGGCAGGATTTGAACAGACCGGGCAGGGTGGGGGTGGAACATGGCAAAGCCGGTGGATGCCGGAACCTGAACCCATGTCCCAGGCCAGACACGGCCCTGCAGTTCCTCAGAGTTATGCCAGCAACAGAGCTGGTGTAGCTTAGAGGAGTGCCATCAGGGACCATGCGGTGGCTGACAGGAAGGTAGATATTCTCCTTCCCACCCCCAGTGGCGTTGTCAGCGGTGGGGACTTGGGGCGGTGGGATCGGGCCCCAGGCAGCAGTGGGCGGGGGGGGGGGGTTGTGTGCAACGGCGGCTGGCGGCAGCGCAGATCATCCCGTTCGCCGGGGTGAGTGAGAGAGCCGTCATCATGTTTGGCCCTCCCGCCCGCCCTGCGCCTCTGAGTGAGCGATAATGGCTGCTGCCATTACATCACTTCTGGCGCGGTGGGAGCAGTCATAGGAACGCTACTGCCCACCCCTCTTGCCCGGCCTCTCCACCAGGGATGGTGGATTAGATGCAGAAGTCAGCTCGCCTGCATCCCTCAAGCTGCCGCCAGATAGGATTGGGCCATTAATGTAATATACTTCAAGCACATGCTGTCCTTAAAGTACCGTATTTATTGGCGTATAAGACGCACTTTTTTTCTAAATTTGTGACCCAAAATAGTAGGGTGCATCTTATACGCCAATACTAAAAAAATCCCTCCCTCCCCCGCCCGTTTTAAAGCATTTTTGGGCTTACCGGGGTTTTTCCAGAGCAGGAGAGCTCCCTTGTGCTTTCTTCCCTGGCTAATCTATCCGATCTACAGCTGTTTGTCTGGTTTAATTTATGCACGAGCTTGAGTCTAGCTTCTCAGCAGCCAGCAGAGGGCGCTGTGCTCAGCTCAGTTCAGTTCAGCTGAGCTGCAGAAGGCCTTTCCTCCAATGCTGAATCGGCTTTGGTAAGCTTCTGAACTGGGCCTAGTTGGGGAGGCTTTGGAAACTGTGCTTAGGTTAGGTTAGGTGGGGTGGGGGAAAAGTGTTCAGCTGAGCTGCAGAGGGCATGGTCTTCCCAGCTCTCCTTGGAAGGGTAAGCTTCTGAACTGGGCCTAGTTGGGAGGCTTTGGAAACTTTGCATAGGTGGGGTGGGTTAAGGGTTGAGTCTGGGTTTTTTTTTGTACTTTATGTTTTTTACTTTGGAAACTGTGCATGGATGGGGTGGGGTGGGGTGAAAGAGTTTAGTCTGGGGGGGTTGTACTTGGAGTAAATGTTTTTTACTTTGGAAACTGCATGGGTGGGTTGGGGGGAAAAGAGTTGAGTCTGGGTTTTTTTTTGTACTTGTACATTTATGTTCTGGTGCATTTTGTTCATGTGTCTTATTACTGTGTGTTTTAAAAGAGATCCTGGTATTTTTGTGCAATTTATGTAAATTAGCTAATTAAGCAGCCAAGCAGTAAGTGGCCAAGTGGCCCAAAAATGCTTTAAATCTTTTTTTCTTGAAACCCAGGGCCAAAAGGAAGGTGCGTCTTATACGCAGGTGCGTCTTATACGCCGATAAATACGGTACTTAAAGCACATGCTGTGTTAGTGCACTGGATGAATTAAACAAAAATAGAAATATTACAATTAAGCTGTCACAATTGGAAAATTGTCAAGTGGTAGCCACAAAAATCTAGGGGTGTATAGGGTTGGACATACATTATCACAAAAAAGGAATCAGGTATCACTTTCTTAAAGGGTTCAAGAAGTTCAGCAGCCTCCCATGACTGATTTGAGCTCCTGCTATTTAACTGATAAACTAATTTGGAGGTCTGGGTGACTCTTTTTTGGCTGGAATTAATTGTTGTGTCTTCAAGTATTCAAGCTATTCAATTAATCTGTACGTTTGATGCTTGGACAAAACAGATATTTGCAGCCCAATCCTATCCTTCCCCTCTCCTGCTGGTGCAGCCCTGCCAAAAACAGGTGAGCCAGCAGGGGGGAGATCAGGAAGCTTCGGAGGCAAAAAGGTACAGTATTTAAATCCCCTTACACCTCCATCAGGCTCCCGCTCCACAGTGGGTCTCCTTGGACTTGCTCTAGCGATTTTGCTAGCACAAATCTGAGGAGAGAAAGGGGGCATGGAATCTGCAAAAAAGGGAGATAGGATTTGGTGATTGCCATCGGATCCACCCCCTCCCTCAACCTCCCTACCCCCATTACACCCCTTCCCTGCCCAGTACCACCCCCTGCCTGCCCCCTTCCACCCTCCCCCCATGTCCCTTCTGCCTTCCTCGCCATCTTACCTTGATTGGAGGGCTGCTGGGGATCCACTGGCATATACGAGAAGGCTCCGGCCTTCCTGCCAGTGTCCCAGCAGCACGCTACTCAGTGCGCTGCCGGAGCGCCTTTTACAGCCAATGCTGACTGCTTTACAGCTGCGTTCCGCTGCCAAGTGGCCCCAATAAGATTGGGCCATTGGTCTCTAATATGCATGGCTAAATGGGGTTAGTTAGTTACGCATCTGAGATGTTGTTGACAGTTTCTATGAAGAACATGCCATTAATCCCAACACCACAATAAAACCTGCCTATTGCATTTGCAGTTCCTGCTGTCTGTAGCCCATTGTGACAGTGGAAAAACATATATAAGCTTTCTACGCACCAAGAGTTTTGCTTACTTGTTAGAATCCTCTAGGCGACCAAGGCATGGATGACAGAACTGTGTGCAATTGGATTGGCATGTCCTCCATTCTCAAGTCTCCCTTGTTTTGTAGATTATGGTTCACTGGAGGGAGAAGAATGCCTTTATGACTTGCTTTCTGCAACATGCAAAGTTTTCCTGTGCCTCAGTAATGAAGCAAGTGAACAAACACAAACTCTAGATTAAGGAGTGGCTCAGCAAAGTTGTACCATGTTTTGCTCTCTTTCATTTTGCAGAAGAAACCAAAGGGAAATGATATAGTGGAAAGATGCTGAAATGACATTGAGAGCGCAATCCTGCGTAAGGATCTGGCCGGCGGCCCGGGGCCGCCCGCGGGATGCTATACACTGGCGGCCAGGCTGCCGCCGGCCCAGAGGTCTACTCGGGGAAGGGGATGCTCGTCCCCTTCCCCAAGCGTAAACGCAGGCCGCCCCGACTGGCCTCCTCGGATTTCCGCCAGCAATAGTCGGAGGAGGCCGTGAAATGTCCCAGCTGCTCGGTGGGGGCCGGGATATGGCCGAGGCCATCCCCCGCCCTTGTGCCTGGAAATAAACTGACAACCAGTGGAGCTGGAAAATGATGGAACTCCCTTTCTTTTGAGGCCTATTTGACCCCCCCCCCCCCGGTCAGTCTTCAGGTTTCTACTACCTGATCAAAGCCTTTTTGTTCAGGCAGGCATTTCAGTTAAGTTGGACCCCCCCCCAATGTTTATTGTATTTCCTGTGCTCTCTGTTAATGTATAGTTTAGAATGGTTCCTGTTTTATTAATGTTTTACTTTTTTTTAAAACCTTTGGATGATTTTATTGACTATTGTATTATTTTGAATATCATGTAAGCTGCCTTGAGGACCCCTTCAGGGGCAGCAAGGTAGGGTAAAAGTCACAGGATAAAATAAATAAAATTTCCTAGAAATAAATGGACAAAATGTATAGTGATATCTATATATGATATCTATCCCAGTGCTTTTCAACTAGTGGTCCCAATACCACTTGGGGATACTTCATAAGCAGGCGCTACTGGGCCCTGGAGATCATTCTATAAGTGAGCCTGGGGCCTATGGGCTTCCTCGGATGTATGCCAGGTCCAGACATTGCATTACAGGTTGAGCAACATCAAAACTTCCTCCCTGTCTCTCCCACCCACCCCCCTTCAAAAGCTAGCCACCATGGTGTACCTTTTGGAATTAACTGGCAGTGTACAGTACCTTTGAAGATTAGCTAGCTCCCTGGTGCATGATGCCCACCATGTGTCCGGAAGATGCCTGCCTCTTTCTTACATGACGCTTTATGGTGTTGTTAGATACTGGCTGACCAAAAGGCAGTAGAAGAAACTATAGGCAGTAAAAGAAACAACAGGAAAAACAGACACCTTGAACTGTAGAGCACTTCATTCTTCAAAAAGTGCCCTACACTTTTGGTCAGCTGGTATTTCTTGTTGCTGCAAGCCCAATCTTCTTAGTTTTTGCACTGAAAATACAGTAGCCATTTCTTGGGTGCTGCAGATCCAGTAAAAGCAATATAGATTTCGGATAAACCTGTCTTCAGTCTCAGAAGCTGTTCTGAGTAAGGATTTGAACTTGGGTTTCTCGTTTGCCAGCTCCGACATGATGATCCCTTCTGGCAGAGGCGGAACTAGGGCGACTCGAGTCCGAGTCTGACTCGGGCCGGCCCCCTCAATCGGGAGAGCCGGCTGGGGACGTGTTCCCCGGCCGGCTGCCCGGGGCCTTCTAAGGCAGCCCTTTTCCCTCAGTAAGTCTGACTGAGCATGCGCAAAAAATTGCACAGCGGGCCTTCCTTAGAAGGCCCCGGGCAGCCGGCCAGGGAACACGTCCCCAGCCGGCTCTCCCGATTGGGGGGGAGGGGTCCCGCCGGGTCGCCCCCTCCCGGAGCGCGCCCCTCCCTCCCTCCCGGAACGCGCCCCTCCCTCCCGGAGTGCGCCCCCCCTCCGGAGCGTGCCGCGGCCTGTCGGCCACGGCACACTATTTCCTATAGGGGCGCCTACTACCCTCCCGTGCTCCGGGCGCCAACTGAGGCTGTTACGCCTCTGCCTTCTGGCCAGAGTGCTGCTTTGTTGTGTCAAACAACCAAGCCACAGCCAAACAGAGTTTCTTTTTTATAAGCAAAACATGTATGACAACTGCTGTAACTCTGGTGCTGCTGTGCCTAAGAACACAACACTCTTCACACATTATATCTTGGGGGGTATACACCTAAATTTTTCTAAGGATCTTAAAAAAAAGTTAAAAGTATAGAGTATCAATGTTATAAAGATATACATCAATCATACATATGTCAAGGATCAGAGACTACTATAGCTCCTTGTCAAGTGTACAGTACAATTGTTGGCAAAGCTACATTGGTTTGCTTCTGCACGAGTGTGAAATGGTATTAGTACTATACCAATAATTGGTAATATTACCAATAATAATACCAATATTAACATTATACCAATAATAACAACTCAGAATTTTGGAGCTTCCAGTACCACAGTATATATTGTACTGCTCTGTATAATTAATTATACATAACATAAATAATATGGCATAAATAAAACATTAAATTAACAAAGCATTTTTAAATGTCATGTATTTACAATCAATCAAAGTGGTGAACATCAATTAGAAGTTTATGAAGATTCAGTCCACCCCCCAACCACTCTGATGGAATTTTGTATGTCTACATTTTTTAAAATAAAAGTTTTGAGGATTTGGTGGAGCCTAAACAAGATTGGGGGAGTCACACCACATTATACTCAAGGAACTAATGAAGGAGCAGAAAGGGGGGGGGGGGGCTAGAGGCTAATTAACCTGCAGCTACTTCAGCACTCCTGCTAAGAGTGAAATTAAGATGAAAAAACAGTGGTTAATTAAAAATCTTGCCTGTATTGGAAAGTTTAAACTGTCTCCCCAAACCCTTAAGTTAATACAAAGATGCAGTCAGAAAACATTAATTGTTAAGTAGAATTGTGTTCAAGGCATTCAAAAAAGTCACTGGGTCTGCTGTGGTATAAGAACAGAAGGAGCATGTAGCATAATAACTAGTCATGTGTATGCACCTTTCCACATAGAGGAGGCAGAGCCTTTAATCAGATGGTAACAGCCCAATCCTGTGTAATGATACGCGGCCAGCCTAAAGGGCCGGCCGCTGTATCCTAAGTCTATTACAGGCTGCCCCGGGGCTGCTAGGCCACACCTCGGGAGAAAGGGATGTTCATTCTCTTCCCCGGGTATAAGTGAGCCTGGGGCCTATGGGCTTCCTCGGATGTATGCCAGGTCCAGACTTGGTGTATATTCGGGGAGGCGGTCTAATGCTGGTGCGGGCCGGGAAGGGGCTTGGGATATCGCCGCCGATATCCCCACCCCAGCCTGGGCCAGCCAATGTGATTTGCAATGTCCCCCTCCCTCGCCGCCCAGCCCACAAACCGGCGCAGGACTTACCTGTGGTGCCGGCCACTTACCGTACTTCCGAGTCGTCGAAAACATTCATTACGGCACTTTTGTGACACTTTAGAGTGGCAGATCGCACGCTCTGCTGCTCTAACGTTATGCAGGATTGTGCCGTAAAGCAATCATTGTTAGCTTTGCACAAGGATATTGAAAGACAATTTGTTTTGCTGTTCATTTACAGTATACCGTTCTTAATGAAGGCATACAGGCTCATTATTTTGCCTTCTATGTCATCTGTGGAATATCCCCATTTGTTTTTTTCTATTGGTATTAAGCAATTATTGTACAGAGAAGTAAAATTTATGGGTTTTCCAGCCATGTTACA
Organism: Plestiodon gilberti rubricaudatus; assembly: GCA_026170595.1. Lineage (NCBI taxonomy): Eukaryota > Metazoa > Chordata > Lepidosauria > Squamata > Scincidae > Plestiodon > Plestiodon gilberti. The sequence goes on along the minus strand of JANXHW010000001.1, from coordinate 255,817,291 downwards.
GTTTTTTGAAATCAAGAAATAAAGAGATGTTACAGCTTTAACTTGCCTGAGAGAGTTCTTTGTCAAACGAAAAAATCCCTGTTGAGGGTACAGGTGTCTTGATAAAATTGTCCTGTAGTCAGAAAAGTAGTCCAAGGTTGTTCCACCTTTAACCAGACTGAAGAAGTTCGTTTGGAAAAGAATTTCTTCAGGCTGGTTAAAGGTGGAACAACCTTGGACTACTTTTCTGACTACAGGACAATTTTATCAAGACGCCTGTACCCTCAATGGGGATTTTTTAGTTTGACAAAGAACTCTCTCAGGCAAGTTAAAGCTGTAACATCTCTTTATTTCTTGATTTCAAAAAACTGTAACATGGCTGGAAAACCCATAAATTTTACTTCTCTGTACGTTGCAAAAAGCCATGAAAATCTAAATGCTACCTAAGCAATTATTATTAATAGTATTTATATACCACTTTTCAACAAAAAAAGTTCACAAAGCGGCTTACAGACAAAATCAAATGATTAAATGGCTCCCTGTCCAAAAAGGGCTCACAATCTAAAAAAGATGCAGAACACCACCAGCAAACAGCCACCAGAAAAGAGACTGTGCTGGGGTGAAAGCGGGGTCAGTTACTCTCCCCCTGCTAAATATAAGAGGAGCACCAATTGAAAAAGTGCCTCTTGCCCAGTTAGCAGGGGTATCGGCAGCAGTTGCCCGTAGTAAGCATACAAGCTATAAATGGACTTGCCTATACTTCTGTGTGCTCCTTCATGATGAGTATTCTCTAAAGTACTAAACAGAGACTAGGACCTGAGGCAAAAAAAATTGACAATTTCATTATCTGCCATTACTCAAATTCTATTTCACAAATAAAGCTGTTTTGCTATTGTAATTTTTCTTAAAACATTATTTTTCAGCCAAACCCCTTTCCAGTCAACGATCTGCCATTTTTCAGTGTCTGTGCTTTTTACATTCAGAGTGTTGTTTTTGGTGTAAATATTAACAAGGAAAACAAATTATGCTAAATCAAGCCCTTTGCGTTGTAAACTCAGCTGATTTAATAAAGACAGCTTTTTGCAAAAGGAACCATTTTCACTAATTCTAAGCCATTTAGGACTTAGCAAAACATTTCAGGAGGAAGCTAATGTAAGTTAGAACAAGTTTATCACATTTTCTCCTTTAGAGTGTACACCTTATTCAGGAGCTACAAATCATGCTTGCCTTGCCAAAATCCATTTGCAGTATAAAGAGAGGACAGGAATGAAGCTGCTTAATTAGTCAAAGAGATCCAAGGTAAAGCTTTTACAAAACACCTAGCTGTGCTGTGCAATAGGGGTGGGGGTGGGGGCCCCCGAGATGAAAGCAATTTTATTTTCTTCTGACTGCTTTCATATCGCACAACACCTGGTTCCTGAAGCTCCGGTTTAGTCATTATTGAGATGAATGGAATAGCTTCTTTTGGCATCATACCATTTAGGCACCATATTTCTCTGCCTAAGCTGGATTTCTAAGAGAAATCCAAAATTCCTTAGGAGCCAAAACAGAGGCAAGAGAGGGACTATGCCATGCAAAATCGATAAAAAGGCTAAGATCCAAAGCACTACATAACATAGGCCCAACTGGGATTTTAGATTTTTGCACAGTATTTCAAGTGGTGCTTATGAGACATCCACGTCAGAGGAGATGGGTGCCCAAAGCTTCCTCGGGGGCATGGAATTACCTGTATGTTTTTTTAAGTCCTACTTTCTATTTTGGGATCGATTCACCTAGAGGAAATGTAGGACAGGTCAGCAGAGGTGGCACATACTGTACCATCATTGCTCAGCACAAGGAAGCTCTCAAGCCCCAAGAGATGTCACTCACTGTATCGGGCAGAAATGCCAGTGGAAGATTTACTGCTGCTGTTACTCCATTGCCATAGGGTTTAAGAATTCTGTGCTGGAGGACTGCTGTCTGATGATAACTTGTGGTTAGGGAATCAATCAACTACTTTCCAACTTTTGAGAACACCTTTCTAGAAGTTGCTATCTGCAGACATACATTACAGTTCCTTCTCAGTACATTTGCATTTCATATTTCTCAGAAAAGAGCAAAGTTATGAAGCATAATAACTGGTGTGAGCAGACTTGTACAAACACAAACAAAACACTCACGTAGTATATATTGGGGGGGGGGACATTTTGTTACCATTTATTGGTTCTTTGGGACAAATTTTATTCTATGAAATGAACGTTGTTGCCAGCACTTAGGGCCAATCCTACCCCCCACCAGCCAGTGCTGATGCAGCTGTACCAAAAAGGCACACGCTGCATCCAGCGCTGTGTGTGTGTGTGTGTGTGTGTGTGTGTGTATGATCCAAGGGCTTGCAGGAAGCAAGTATAAATGTAAGCCCTTGGGCTGCCTATGGGTCTCCTCAGACATATACACACATGTCCAAGGAGAGGAAAGGGGCAGGGAGCATTGGAACAGGGGGGATAGGACCCGCAGCCTCCCCACCCCTGTTCTCCCTCCCTGCCCAGTTTTGCCCCAGTACGCCCACTCCCTCACCGCACACCCCCTGCCGACTTACCAGCTCTGGCAGTTGTGGTGGGGTCTGGAGATGGTGCGGCAGTGCTGCGGCCTCTCACAGCAGCAGAAGTGACTTCTTTTGTCGTAACGTAACTTGCTCTGCCCAACAGCGCAATTCTGGATAGGATTGGGTTATTTGAGTAGCACAATCTTTGATACTTCTGGCCCAACCACGAGGCCAAGTGAGTCAGCTGCTTTGCGTTGTGAGCTGGGGGAGATGGCAAATTTGTGTGTGTGTGTGGGTGGGGGGGGGGTACCATGCACCTGCCCTCTGCCTCCTCCAGTCTGCTGCCCAGTCAGCTGGTTTGCTGCCTGTTCTGATGGTCTTTGTGCTTGCTGACAGAAGATAAGAGCCATGGCAGCAGTGGCACCTGGGGGAGAGGAAGCAATGGGGGGGGGGCGTGATGTTGGGAAGTTGCATGATATTGGGGAGTCAGCAGAATTTGGTGCTTGACTTGGGTTGGCCTGGAAATGAATAATGGGGGCGGTGGGGGATGGTGCCTGTTTTGAACTGAGTTAACACTGCCTGCCTTCCTGCCCATCCTGGCTCAACCTGTTTATTTCTAAATAAACATGTTTCAAGTGAAGCAGAATTTTTAGGTATTGTTTTACTCACATCTGTTTGCCCATTAGCATGAGGAGAACTCACCACTCCCTCCTCTCTGGGATAGCAGGCTCATTAGGGTGGCTCCTGGGGGCAGGAACTCCCTTGGACTAACTCAATTAAGTCCCACAGGACTGGCTGGGACCATCCTGAGTCTTCAAATTCTATTGTACACCCACCTTGCCGCATTGTCCCTAAGAAATGTAAATCTGTAATCACATGCCCTCCCAAGCCTGCACCTATCTTGTAGGCATGTGATGTTCTGCATGGAAATGTATAAAAACTGTGCTCACTTGTAGCAGAGGTTCAGCATCTCTTCCTGGGGTGCTGTCCACTGCGCTGCGTAACAAATAAACCCATACTTTTTCCTTGTTCACCAGTCTTCCTGGTCCTCCATTAGTAATTGTCATCTGCTTAAAATTCCGCTACACAAGATGAGATAGAAATGCCATGAAAGTCCAGTGCTCTCTCCTTACAAGGAAACAGACCCTGTTCTTGCGGCTGCTGAGACATTCTGTTGCTCAAAGGAGTGAGCAACCGCACACATGAAACATCTTACATGACTTTGTTTTCCTTTAAGCTTTGGTTCAAGCCTTTGAATTCTTCTCCAATTCCTATACAGTCTAAGTGGTAGAGAACCAGGGCCTCTGAGAAGAATTTTTTCAGGGGGTACAAAGTTTATTTTGGGCACCTTCTCAAAGGGGGAGGGGGCAAAACAGGGCAGGGGGAGGGCAGCAATGGCCAGAAAGGTCTCCAGAGCCCAGGTCTACCAGGCTTCACAATACAGCATCCAGGTCTACCTGCCTGATAGACCTGGCCTCCTGGTTGACCCAGCCTGTGTCTTTCACTCTCCATGAGGCCAACTGAGATCCCAGGAAATTTATGGGGCCCCTCCTTTGGCTTCTGGGCCCCCTCTTTGACTCTGGGCCTGGGTACAATTTACCCCCTTTACCCCCCTCTCATGGGCCCTGTAGAGAACAAATAGATATACTTTTGGAAATGAAAAGGCTACAGGCAAAAGTATAGCTTTTTTCTGGTTCCTTGTGTGTTAAGTAAGAACAAGAAACTGCCTCTAGCTTTGTAATTTTAATATTAAGGAAGCAGTAATCCCCCCCCCCCACCTTCTAGATAGTTCAGTGTACAACTAGAATTTTTTTTGCAGGAATACAAACTGTTGGAAGTACCTTGCTGTGACTGGGGAGCCATTGATCTGTGCCACTGGTGGTTGTTTTGTTTGTTTTGCTGAATTAGTGTGAGCTAACAATATGGGTTCTCTTCTGTACTTGTATATTTCTATTGGAAAGTTTTAGCATCTTTTTTTGTTTTGATGTAATGAACACTGACTGATATCAGAGACCGACAACAGGCTACTGGGACATGGTTTTGATCTGCCATGACAGTTCTTGATTGATAGCTGCAGCGGTAGATTTCTGCAGGGGCGGAGTACCTGGCAGCGGATTACTCCCATCCTCATGAGCTCTGAGGACAGGATATATCCATAGTCTGAGGACAGGGGAAATATGGCCTACACACCACCAGGAAACCACAGAGCTTCTTGCTTCACAGCTAACGGCCCATGGGCCTACGCTTTGTTCATTCTGTGATGGCATCATTCCGATAGGTACTTCACTAATGTTGTACTAACTTTGTAATATATTTAACGTTTGAAATGTTATTTTATAGGGTTTTTTTCTTAACATGTTATTACCAATCTTAAGCCTTCAAGGACAGATAGTAAATATGTTTCTCTTAGTTTTTTAAATAAATAAATGTAAGAAGGTCAGATTTTCATCATCCACGTTCGGCTTAATCAGCGTCTTAAAATGACATCTTCAGGCAGCTCGTTTATCCTGCTGGGAAACCAGATGACACAGGTGTAATCAATAAAACATATTCCTGAGGGAAAAGGAATAAGTAGGAGAACTATTTGGTAATCTCAGAGGCCTAAAAGGTGAAGGATGCCACCTTGAGAGAAAAGAGAAAGCGAATTAATGTGCTCTTTAAAAAAAAAATGTGGCTAATAACCAAGGCATGCCTTTCATATGCTCTTTACTTTATATATAATATATAAAGTACCACTAGTACCACTAGTGGTAGTCTGGTGTACCACCGGAACTCCACTCCAACATGGCATTTCCTGCCTTTTGGTCAAGCATCTCCTACCCGCATCTCCCACCCGCCCTTACTCTCCTACCTGCGTTTTCTGGCTCCAAAAATGCAAAAACCCAGAAGTAACTGGCGATGACGTCGTTGCCGGTCACTTCCAGTGGTACACAAGGGACAAGCGTCGCCAGAGGTGGAACGGCGAGAACCCCTGGTTGAGAACCCCTGATCTAGGCAACTACAGTGCTCCGATTCACTCCGATTCTCTTTCTCTCTGATCCATGTGCTGCCTTCCCCTTCCCTGGTGATGACATGGAAGAGGGGAATGGGGCAAAAGACGTCTCTTCTCTTCCATACTTTCTCTGCCACTCAATCACTCTTTTCATTTTCCTATCCAGGGAGCAGGAGGAGGAGGAGCAATGGAGGTGAGTGGGCAGATGGAGGTGAATTGTCTCCTGCCAACCTGCTGCCTGAAGCTACTGCTTCAGTCAGCCTCACAGATGAGCTGGTCCTGCTTCTATCTTCTCATTAGGCTTTCTTCTCTCCTTTCTGAAACATACAACCTATATACATAACTAGAATAGAACAAGGGAGCAAAGTAATACCTGATGCTTTGCTGAACAATGACAAATATGAACACACCACATTTTTTTTCCAGGTTTAGCCTTTGCAAACTGCACAGATTCTTTCTGCAATGCTCCTTTTATTCTGATCACAACTTCCACACTGGACAGCATGAAAATAAGCAGAGCTGTTTTGGATTTTTTCTTTAAATTGCTTTTGAAGGTGAACCCTTTTTCTTTGTAGTTATTCTAAAGGTGGTGGCTTTATTAAAATAACTTGAGCCCTGCATGGGAATATCTTGAGGTTGTTGCCCTGAAAGTGCATTTTCCATTTCAAAGTTGAAGGTTAACATTATTTCAAATCTCAATCCTTTGACCAAAGCAGGAAAAAAAGAGTAAAGGTTCAAATCTGGAGGCCAGAAAAATGACAGAAGAAATTCATGAGTTGACAAAATGACATATAGTAAACATAAAGTGCTAACATCTGAAGCCTTTCATGAAACTGTGGACTGGGAACAAGTCTTTTCCCATCTCAGAATATTCCTTCCAGATGACAGAATCTGCATTTTCATCATCTTTAGACGTTCCAGGGATGAAACCATAGCTCCATGCTTGGCATGCAGAAAGTTCCAGTTTCAATCTGGCATCTTCAGGCAGGGCAGAGACTCCCTGAGACCCTTTCAGGGGCTCTAGGAGGACATCATAAGTGGCTGCCATCTGCAGCACTGCGCCACTCCGTGCATGTGCCAGTGCTCTGGGGCTCCACGAGACTCTGCACATGCACCACTGGGGCTCCCTAGGGGCACACTTTGAGAAACGCTGCCTTATTGCAGCCATCCCTCAAAAATTGGTGGCCACCATGATCCACCCATCAGGCATTCCATCAATGTCCCTCCAAAACAGGTGGCCAGTGAGCTCTGCCCTCCAAGATTCAAAGAACACATCCATCCATCCATGACGGCCACTTCCCTCATAAGAACATAAGAAGAGCCCTGCTGGATCAGGCCAAAAGCCCATCTAGTCCAGCTTCCTGTATCACACAGTGGCCCCACCAGATGCCTAAGGGAGCACAAGACAACAAGATAACCTGTTTCCCGTTGACACTCCCTTGCACCTGGCACAGAGAAAACCCACTTCTAAAACCAGGAGGTTGCTTATGGCTTGTAACCTGTGATGGTCTTTTCCTCCATGAATCTGTCCAAACCCCTTTTAAAGGCATCTAGGCCAGGTGCCATCACCACATCCTGTGGCAAGGAGCTCCACAGATGAATTACACGCTGGGTAAAGAAATATTTTCTTTTGTCCATTCTAACTCTCCCTCCACTCAATTTTAGTGCATGTCCCCTGGTTCTGGTGTTGTGCGAGAGGGAGAAGAATTTCCCTCTATCCACTCTCTCCATCCCATGCATAATTTTATAAGTCTCAATCATGTCCCCCCTCAGGCGCCTTTTTTCTAGGCTGAAAAGCCCCAGACGCTGTAGCCTTTCCTCATAAGGGAGGTGCTCCAGCCCACGAATCATTCTGGTCGCTCTTTTCTGCACCTTTTCCAATTCAACTATATCCTTTTTGAGGTGTGGTGACCAGAACTGGACACAATACTCCAGATGTGGCCTTACCATCGATTTGTACAAAGGCAGAATGATATTGGCCGTTTTATTCTCAATCCCTTTTTTAATGATCCCGAGCATGGAATTGGCCTTCTTCACAGCCGCCGCACACTGGGTCGACACTTTCATCGACCTGTCCACCAGCACCCCAAGATCTCTCTCTTGATCCATCACAGACAACTCAGAACCCATTAGCGTATATGTGAAATTTTGGTTTCTTGCCCCAATGTGCATCACTTTGCACTTACTTACATTGAAGCGCATCTGCCATTTTGCTGCCCATTCTCCCAGTTTGGAGAGATCCTTCTGGAGCTCTTCACAATCCCTGCTGGTCTTCACCACCCGGAAAAGTCTAGTGTCATCTGCAAACTTGGCCACCTCACTCCCTATCCCCGACTCCAGGTAATTTATGAATAAGTTGAAAAGCACCGGTCCCAAGACCGATCCTTGGGGCACACCGCTTTTCACCTCTCGCCATTGTGAAAATTGCCCATTGACTCCCACTCGCTGTTTCCTGGTCTTCAACCAGTTCCTAATCCACAAGAGGACCTGCCCTCTTATTCCCTGACTGTGGAGTTTTCTCAGGAGCCTTTCATGAGGGACCGTGTCAAACGCCTTCTGAAAATCCAGATACAGGTGGGCCCCCATATCCGCTGGGGATATGTTCCAGGCCACTCCGTGGATACTTGAAACCGTGGATAAGAGCGAACACCCCCTCCATGGTTTCCTGAGGGCCCCCCACCCTGCCTCCCCTGCAGGCAGGCATGCTTGCCCCCCCAGCTCTTATTTGTTCTTTCAGCAAGCTTTGTTTCTTCCTTAAAACAAACAGAGAAGCAGTCTCCATTGCAGGCAAGTAGAACGAGACTAAGGCCTAGAGAGGCTCTGCAAGGTTTCTGTTAACCTTGCAGAGCCTCTCTAGTACTTAGTCTCGTTCTACTTGCCTGTACTAAGCAGCCAGAGGCTGCTTCTCCTGTTTCTTTAAGGAAGACTGGAAAAAAGGAAAAGCCTGGTGGGGTCCCCACAATCCGTGGATAACTGAAACCGTGGATAGCGAATCAGTGGATATGGGGGCCCACCTGTATATAATATCCACGGGTTCGCTCGCATCCACATGCCTGTTGACCTTTTCAAAAAATTCTAACAGGTTTGTGAGGCAAGACTTCCTCTTGCAGAAGCCATGCTGACTCTCCCTCAGCAGAGCTTGTTCTTCTATGTATTTTAAGATTTTATCCTTAATGAGACTTTCCACCATCTTCCCTGGAACAGATGTTAGGCTGACCGGCCTGTAGTTTCCCGGGTCCCCCCTCCTTCCTTTTTAAAAGATTGGCGTGACATTAGCTATCCTCTAATCCTCTGGCACAGTGGCCGTTTTAAGGGACAAGTTGCATATTTTGGTCAAGAGGTCAGCAACTTCATTCTTGAGTTCCTTCAAAACTCTTGGGTGGATGCCATCCGGGCCTGGTGATTCATTGATCTTTATTTTGTCAATTAAGTCTGAGACGTCTTCTCTTTTAACCTCTATTTGACTTAATTCTTTAGTCAGGGGAGGCTGTTCCGGCAGCGGTATTTGCCCGAGGTCTTCTGCCATGAAGACAGATGCAAAGAACTCATTTAATTTCTCTGCAGTCTCCAAGTCCCCTTTTATCACCCCTTTCTCTCCCTCACCATCCAGTCGACCAACCGTTTCCCTGGCAGGTTTCCTGCTTCTAACATATTCGAAGAAGCTTTTATTATTCCCTTTTATGTTGCCTGCCATACGTTCCTCAAAGTCTTGCTTGGCCTCCCGTATCATCTTTTTACATGTCTTTTGCCACAGTTTGTGCTCCTGTTTATTTTCCTCATTAGGGCAAGACTTCCATTTACGGAAGGAAGCTTCCTTGCCTTTTATAGCCTCCTTAACTGTGCTTGTTAGCCATGCCGGCACCCTCCTGGACTTGGTCGAGCCCTTCCTCCTTTGTGGGAAACACTCCCGCTGGGCCTCTATGACTGTTGTTTTAAACAGCCTCCATGCACTCTGGAGCGATTGGACTCTTTTTACCTTCCCTTTCAGCTTTTTTTTAACTAGTCTCCTCATTTTGGGGAAGTCTGCCCTTCGGAAGTCAAGGGTTTTCGTGTCAGATTTGCTCGGCACTCTCCCTCCGACATGCATGGCGAAACAGATCGCAGCATGGTCACTGTTCCCCAATGGTTCGGTAACATTTACCTCCCTGACCGGATCTTGAGTGCCACACAATATCAAGTCCAGAGTCACCTGTCCTCTGGTCGGTTCCGTGACAAGCTGCTCTAAGGCACAGTCATTTAACATATCCAGAAATCCAGTCTCTCTTTCATGACCTGAGCATGAATTGACCCAGTCGATGTGAGGATAATTGAAGTCCCCCATGACTACAACCCTGTCTCTCATTGACACCTCCCTGATTTGCTTCCTCATTTCAAGATCCCCTTCAGGTTTTTGATCTGGAGGACGGTAGCATGCCCCTACTATTACATCACTCTTTGAGCCTGGTAATCTAACCCACAGTGATTCTATGGAGGAGTCAGAGCCCCCCTCCAGCTCTACTCTGGTGGATTCTACCCCCTCTTTGACATAGATGGCCACCCCACCAACACGCCCCTCTCTGTCCCTCCTATAGAGTTTATATCCTGGAATTGCAGTATCCCACTGGTTCTCCGCATTCCACCAGGTTTCTGTTATACCTACTATGTCAATGTTTTCCCTAGCCACCAAACATTCCAGTTCTCCCATCTTTGCCCGTAGACTTCGGGCATTTGCATAAAAGCACTTATATACCTGGTCCCCCAAGAAGGGCTGCATGTTTGCACCTTTATTCCTCCTTAAGGATGGATGGTTATGATGTTTAAATACAGAAGACCTCCACTGACAAATCATCTGGATGTCCATTGTCCACACTCTTCCTGCCTATACTGACTGCAAAGGTGGCTGCTCCTATACTGAATGAATGCATCCCATAATCCTTGGGTGAGAGACCAAAGGCTCTAAGCCCCACAGAGACCACTGCCCAAAATTGAAACTGTGTCGGGGGTACCATCCTGAAGTGGCCCTGTCAAAACTCTACCCCCCCTCCAAATAGGCTTGAAGGGCCATCACTGGCATCGCTGGAGGTGGGGCGGAAAGCTAAGTTCTGCAGCTTTCCGCCCCACCGTTACTCTCCTGTACGAGGCGCCCTGCCCCTCGTCATAGGCGCCCATCAGCGGAGAGAAAGCAACGTGCAGGAGAGTCCCTGTGCGTTGCTTTCTCTCCGCTGACGGGCTCCAACGACAAGGGGGCGGGGCACCTCGTACCGGAGAGTAACGGTGGGGCGGAAAGCTGCAGAACTTAGCTTTCCGCCCCACCTCCAGCGACGCCAGTGAGGGCCATCACTGGGCACAACCCAGACTCATCCGCATAGAAAAGGCAGGGCCCATGAGAGGGGAGTAAAGGAGGGGGAATTGTACCCAGGTACAGGGTCAAAAGGGAGCCCAGGAGCCAAAGGAAGGGCCCCAGACAAATGAGCCCCTGGGATCTTGGCTGGCCTCATGGAGAGTGAAAGATGGTGGCTGGCCCAGGTTTACCAGGCAGGTAGACCTGGGCGCCGCATTGGGAAGCCTGTTAGACCTGGGCTTCAGAGACTTTTCTGACTATTGCTGCCCCCTTCCCTTTTGAGAAGGGGCCCAAAATAAACATTGTACCCCTTGATAAAATTCCTCTCAGAGGCCCTGCATGCTGGCCCCAACCTCCCTGCTGAGAATGCGGCACCGTTAGGCCAACCCCACTTGTAACCCAGTCCAGATCCTCAGACTGCAGCGCCTGAAGTAAAGTATCTCACTTGCTCCTGAAGAGAAGCTCCCATGGTCTAAAGCCCCCCCCCCATGCCATCAATGCATTTTAACAATGCATTTTAACATTGCCCTTAACATTTAACATTTAAATTTTGCCCTCTCTTGGCCTCTTAGGCGTTCTGCGCATGTACAGAACAGTAGGAGTCGCGCCGAGGTGAGTGCGGGGGCGGCGGCAGCAGCGGGTGACTGAAGAAGGTAAGGAGAGTGATGGGGTGGGGTGGGGGTGGGCGTGGGGGCTGGGTGGGAGCACCATCGCTCTCCTTACCTTTTTCAGCCACCGCCGGCCCCGCACTCACCTCGGCGCGACTCCTGCTGTTCTGTACATGCACAGAACGCCTAAGAGGCCAAGAGAGGGCAAAATTGCCCTCTCTTAGCCTCTTAGGCGTTCTGTGCATGTACAGAACAGCCAGTTTGAAAAGGAGTCGCGCCGAGGTGGGCGTGGGGCCGGCGGCTGAAAAAGGTAAGTGCGAGAAAAGCCCGGGGGGGGGGGGGAAGCGGCGTCTGGGAGGGGGATTTCCACCCAGGGGGGGAAAATAAATAAATAAATGCTGGATTTGGTGCCCCCTTTGGCGGCGCCAGGGGGTAGGGAGGGGGCGCCAATTCAGGCATGTGCCCCCTATAGGTTTAGGGTTATTGACGCCACTGCATGCTGGCCCCAACTTCCCCGGTTGGTCTTAGAATGCAGCAATGTCAGACCACCTGTCACCCAGGCCAGATCCTTAGACTGCAGTGCCTGAAATGAAGCATCTCGCTTGCTTCTGAAGAGGAGCTCCTGAAGAGGGCAGGAGGTGTGGTCTGGAGGCCTTTCACGCAAGTTTGACACAGTTATCATATGGGCAGATTCACTCAAAAGGATACCACCTGGAATTTAGCTGCTCACGAAGAGCTGTCACCTTGCCTGAAAAAGCTAAGCAGGATCAGGCTTGGATTGGCCTTGGAAGGTTGACCGGTGGCCGCTGACGGATCTTGCGCAAGCACTTGAAAGAGTGTGGAATGTGTGGAATGCAAAGGAGTCAGTTGGCAAGAGATGGATAACATCTTGAGAACCCACCAAGGTGTGATAAACAACAGTCCCTGTTCTTTGTATGCATACACAGTATGTGCACAACAGCTCCTATTCCTAACAAATGTTTTCAGAAGGAACAATTTGATGAACAAACAAGCACAGCACATTGAAGATGATGGTGTGGTATGGCAAAAATGATGGCAGTGACCTAATAGGAGCTTGGGAAGATCTTCTAACATCTTAATGCCAGAACAAAATGCAGATCTTGCTCTCCACCAGGGCTGGCCCATCCATGAGGCCAACCGAAGCAGTTGCCTCAGGCAGCAGGTTGATAGGGGATACCTATCTCTGTTCATTTACTTGCCTCCACTCCTCCTCCTCCGAGGCCGAGGTGGGCGCGGGGCCGGCGGCTGAAAAAGGTAAGTGCAAGAAAAGCCCGGGGGGGGGGGGGGGAAGCGGCGTCTTGGGCTGGCCCTGCTCTCCACTAAGGCAGACATGAAAAGTCCCATCCATGAGTCTTCAGGATGGAGCATACTGACAGAACAACATTCAAAAATTTACCCTTCCTCAGTACCATTCATAGGCAGGAAAATCGGCAGCGGTCTGCAAAGTGGAAGCACTGGTCCTGAATCCTGTGTTTCTCCAAAGACAGTCTCCGTACCATTCAAGTGAGAAATATTCTCAAAATGCATACTTAACCAGAGGAAATAATTTCTCTCTCACTTCAGGAGCTTTACAAATGGAAGGGAGCCAGAAAGCAATCCAACTGTCAATGTTATTCCAAAACGAAGTGCATTTATGCCTGTAATCAGGATTCTACACACACACGCCCCGTCCAAGTAGTAGGAGCGATGCCTCCAAATTCCTAGGGTGTCTCTGCCCTAATCAGACTTCACTTCCATGTGCTGGAGTCTGTGATTTGTGACCAACTGCATTACCAAGGGCACGTTTGAATGGAGAATTTTGCTTAGAGACGATGAGTCCAGTGATATGATGTAATATCTGTTGATAGACATTTCTGATTTGTTTGTTTGCTAGTGAGATGGCACAACAGACTGTTACTGTGGCATATGAACTTTTAACAGTGACTGATAATCATGCAAATTCAATAATAATTAATTACCATAACAACCACTCCACCAGTCCTGCTACAAAACCAAAATACTTACATGAATTTTTCTGATATTAAAGAACCATTAGACCAAGAGCGCAGAAATCAAATCACTGTGAGGACTACTTTTACATTTTTTACAGCGCAATCTTGACTAAGGATCCGACCAGCGACCCAGGGCCGCTGTTCTGCTGCTGGGACCGGAGGTCTACACAGGGAAGGGGCTGGTCTTCCCCTTCCCTGGGTGTAAACCGGGGCCGGCCCTATTGGCCTCCTCGGAGTTCCGCCAACTAAATAGCTGGCGAAGGTAAAGGAGGTTGTGTAACGGCATAGCCGGCCGGGCGGGGATGTGGATATGGCCAACACCATCCCCCTCCCAGGCGGCTAGACCAATGCCCCCCCTCCGTTACCCGTCTGGACCGCCCATGCGGCTGGCAACAGAGCTCTTACTTTCCGCCACTGTCCGCATGGAGATTCGGTGCCGGAGTGAGGGAGGCCGGCCTTGCACCGGCCTTCCTTACTCCCGAGTTGTCGCAAACGTGGTTTACAGCACGTTTGCAATGGCTTCCAGTGACGGAACGTGTGCTCTTCTTAACTTAACAGGGCTGTACACACCAACCAGATCTCTGTCAATGGGGGCCAGAGAGCAGGGTCACTGGTGCAGGTCAGGCAGGTTAAAATGGGAGGATGTGGTCCTTCAGGTGACTTGATCCCAGATTGTTAAGGGCCTTAAAGACCAAGACCAGTACTTTGAATACCTGGAAGCAAACAGGTAACCAGTGTAGAGATTGCAAAATAGGAGGTACTGTATATGTTCCCTCCTTCTTGCCTCTACCAGTAGTCTGTAATAAAGAGGCTGAAGATTAAGGGATAAGCACTAAAAGCCATGGGAGAAGAGGCCCAGAGGTGTAGCTAGCTTCTCCGGTGCCCCCCTGCATGGAACGTCAGAAGCCCCGCCCCCACAAGTTGAAACCCCACCGCTTTGCGGTGAAAAATGCCCCTTGGCGTTTTTTTTGCTATTTTTCGACTCGTAGCAGCCCGGATGGGAGGGAGGTCCAATCCTCCATGCAGTGCGGTGTTTTTTCGACCAGCTCCACAGTGTGATTAACACCCCCCGGCCGCTTTGTTGCCCCCCTGCGGGCCCCCACCCATCCCTTCCTCCGCCTCTGAAGAGACCATTCATGACATACCTTCTTCCCTCAAAATAACAGTTTTCTCAAGGGCACAGAATTTTGACACAGTTATCATATGGGCAAAGATTGATTTTGCTGTCAGCTGAGCTACCTATAGGTACATTTATTAGTCCTAGCAAGGCCTGAATTCATTTTGGGGGGCAAAGAGTAGTCCCAATCTGGAAAGAATGTGGATTCTAAGTTAACATCCCAGAGAGACATACTGAAAAATAATTCAGTAAATCAGAATAATTTCTATACTCAAAACAAAGCTTATCTTTCCCTACTAAAAAGCTGCCCTTTAAATATGTACTTCAGGGCATGGGATGTATGTGTGTGTGCCTGTGTGTCTAATAGCCCAATCGTAGCCTCAAGATATGTCAGTGTATATCTACATATGCTGCGCAACAACAGCCCCGCCAGCATGGAAGTCTACGTGTCAACAGATACGCCACAGACACAGGCACAATGCCAGTGCACACTGTGCTGCCCATAGCATTTTTATTTTATTTTGCATTGTTTCTTTCACACTCACATACCTGTGTAGAGCTCCCCAGCCCTGGGCAAGGTGCTCCTCCCTTATCAGACAGTACTACCATGCTGGGCCTCATCCATCCATTCGCCTACCTGGGAAGGATCCTGCTGCCAGCCTGGAGAGCCTTCCCCTGTTGCCTCAGTTGGAGAGGGAGGGGGTTATATTATACAGTACTACCTCAACCACCACCCTTTCATGGCTGTAGAGATACCTCCCAACCTTGCATCCTGCTGCTACTGCCTCTTCACCGGCACTGAATGAACCCTTTATACTGGGGTCTGCCTTAAGGACATGTGCAGTGCTACCCACTTTCCAACCCAGATCCTGCCTCCTTGATGTCTCTGTTGCCTCAGCAACCAGGCAGCCTGCCTTGGAAGAGGCATTAGTTGCAGGACCTGCCTGGGGTGCACCTACTGCCTGCAGTACTAGCTGGGGGTTCGGCAGTGGGTATCTGGTGGGGTAGCAGTGCGCTCCTCATGTCAAGCAGGCCAACTCAAGTCAACTCTGCCTGCCAATGGCTATTGTTCTTAGCACTGCATTTCTGGACTATTTTTCTGAAGTCTCTATATGCATTAATGGACACTAATATGAACGATGGACACCAAACTCAGATCAAGCTTCAAGACTCCATCCTGACCTTTGCTTGCTCTTGCAAATGCATCTCACGCAAGCCACATACTCTGGGAAAGGAGATAAGACTGCAAACTACTGATGTATGTGCCACTGATGTAATGCTGTTCCTGTCAGCTATCTGCGTTTTAACTATTGTGGTACCATCCTATTTGTTGCCTAGCTTTATTGCGGACAAATAATGCACACATTGACCAGTTTGGGGATCCTCCACACAAAGGAACATGTCTCTAAATGCTGACCAAAGCAAGCATGATCCCAGGAACACAATAGATAACATGATTAGGGTCCTTCCATTGGCTATGCCTCAACAGCATACCCCCAGACTTCCATAAATATAGGCAGTCTGCTCGACTGATGTTTCTGGTCAAAGACCACCTGCATCCTTTTTCCATTTTTGAGACTACAAAACGCTGCAAGGAACCTAACACCAAGGTCTGATAGGCTGTCTCCAGGAACGGTCACTCTCATTGCTCCTCTACTGCTTGCACCACAGTAACTCCTGTAGAGGGTGCTGTGGAATTCTTATGTCATGTGTCCATGCGTATGTGGTCTTCTTATGGCATCTCCCCATGGCTGGCGGTGGTGACTGTTGCAACCTTGTTCATTCCTGGGGGTTGCCAGAGGGGGCATCCCCCAGGGGTGGACACTCATTGGCCCTGTGAACATGTCCCCACCCCCTGATCAGTTCATCCTGGCAGCGCTTCTCTGTGCCAGGTGCCAGTGTTGCACCTGGGTGGATGTGGTGATTGGCTCCTTGGACATTGGACAGATGTCACACAGACATCAGGATGCTGCTCAGTGGATGGTGGGCTGTGTTGGTGTTTCTATGGATACTGGGAACGTTACTGGGAGGGCCATGTCAGCATAGCACTGCCTGGATGGACTTAGGATATGGTGGTCATTACGCCAGATTTGGAGTGGCATCCAAATAGCATTTGGCTGTAAGGTTCACCTGCATTCTGTCTTCAACAAATCTATTTTTATGGTTTCAGAAATGGGCAGCAGATGATAACTCCCCGTCTCTGATGATAATAGCATCTGTCAGGTTGTGTCTTGCTTCCAAAACTCCATATTGTTTTATTAGCTTTTCTGATTTATGGCTGTTACTTTGAAAATATGCTCAATGGTAAGTTCGGTAACAGTCAATTCACACATTATAACGCAGCAGTGAATGAGAAACCGTGAGTGACTTACGCATTTGTACCTGTGAGGCAAGGCTGGCCCATCCATGCTGCAAACAATGTGACTTGCATTGAGCAGCGGGTGGTGGAGGAGCGGCAGACTTAGCAGACGTTACCCTGAGTCTGCTGCTGCTACTCTCCTACCTGCCATGGAGGGAGCCGCATTGATCAGCTTCCCTTTCCACTCCCCTTGCTCCTTCCCCATGCAGTCCCTCTAAGTTTAAAGGGATCATGCGAGGAAGCAGCAAGGGGAGTGAAGTGGGGTGCCACTGCCTGTGCAGTTTGTTTCAGACAGACAGCAGTGATCCCCTTCCCTCCCCACTCACCGCTCTCGTTTCTAGCAGTCCCTTTAAACAAAACAGAAAGTGTGGGACACGCTGGGAGCTTCCAGCATGACCTTTGGGGTGTGTGTGTGAAGCATGTGGCAGGGGGATCAGTGGTGGCGTCAGGCAGTGGATCCAGTTGGTCTACCCCTGCTGTGGGGTAGGTCACTACAGATTCAAACAAGTACATGCTATGCAGCTGCATGCTTGTTTTGCTTTTGTGCATGGATGTGTTCTGGATTGGGACCATGGTGGGGGGAGGAGACTTAAACCGCATCTGCTCAGCTGCTATTTGAGCAGGGAAGAATGGCAGAGGGGTCTGGCTCAGTCGATAGAGCCGCCACCTTGGAAGCCTGAAGATCGGTGAATGGCAAGTTCGAGACACGCCGTCAACAAAAAGCTGTGAAACCCTCCGTGAGGAGAGATAAGAGTTCCCAGCAGCGTCGGTCGAGTGTGGGAGGCGACGGTCAGCGGGGGAAAAAAGCCAGACTGCAAAAGGATACCACCTGGAATGGTACTGTTCACGAAAGATTGGACATTTATATATTGTAAAAAAACCTATTAGGGGGGTTAGGAAAGCCTGTGCATGTACACCGCCTTGGATTAAAGTCAGAGGAGAAATCCAATGACCAGGAAAGGCAGTATATAAATACTGTATTATTATTATTATTATTATTATTATTATTATTATTATTATTATTATTATTATTTCCTTGGTGCCAAGGCCGGAATGCCCAATGAAAATTCAGGTGGAGCAGACATGGACCATATCAGACAGAGGTAGTAAGCTCAGCTTCTATTTCCATCTCTGCCACATTGCTGGCATTTCTCCATTTTGCTTGTCAGCTCCAATTTCCCTTTCTGCAGAGTCAAAATAATGAGAACAGATTGTAATGCAAGCACATTAACAGTAGTGAGGCTGCTTTCCAGTCCTTGTTTTCAAACAGGAAATTGACCTATTCCAGCCAGGCTGGGAGCCTGCAGGCTGCTGGACAAAGCCAGGAGAGAAGCACCCTGCTGCAGGTTAAGGCAACCAACAGGAAATGGGGGCAATTAACAGAGAGCTGCAGACAGCTATTCAGACAAGGCAGGGTACAGCAATGCCTCAGAAGAAGCAAAAGCTGGAGTGGATCAATCACCTGGGGTCCAAAGCTCAACTGAGTCCTCACACATTCAAGCAGGGCCTAGTGAGAGTATGCACCCTTCCCATCAAATGAATTGCAAATAATTTAAAGGGGTAGTGCGCTGACTTGGAGTCATCTACTGCCGCACTGTTAAGTGGCCTCAAATAATACATTTTGGCTTTTGCAGTGGGAAGCCTGAAGCAAATAAGCAGCCTTGTGATATGCAAGATGTTTCAGTTCTGAGCTCCCAGGTCTGAAGTCTGGCAATTCCTCCTCTATGGAGTTTAGACTCTAAATCCAGCCATGAGGCGTCCTGTGACAGATCAGGAGAGAGATCTTGGGGTGCTGGTGGGCAGCTCGATGAAAATGTCGACCCAGTGTGCAGGCCAATTCCATGATTGAGATGAGAATAAAATAGCCAATATTATTATGCCATTGTACAAAACGATGGTAAGACCACATCTGGAGTATTGCGTCCAGTTCTGGTCGCCACATCTCAAAAAGGATATAGTGGAACTGGAAAAGGTGCAGAAAGCAACCAAAATGATTAATGGGTTGGGGCACCTCCCCTTATGAGGAAAGGCTACTGCATTTGGAGCTCTTCAGTCTAGAAAAAAGGCGACTGAGGGGGGACATGATTGAGAACCCAATCCTATTCTCCCCCCCCCCTCGCCAAGGCAGCACCACCGAAATGGCAGCCGCTGCATCCTGTGCGGGCTGGGGGGATGTGGCGGACCAGGAGACTTCCACAGGGCAAGGGAACATTCAGTCCCCTTACCCCTGTGTAAGACTAACGACCTGCAATGGGTCTCCTCGGAGCTATGCTAGCAATTTAGCTAGTGTAACTCCGAGGAGAGGAAAGGGGCGGGGAGGCTGCAGGGATGGGGGATAGGACCCTGCGCGGGCCGTCCGCAGCAGATCCTTCCCCTCCCATGGCCTTCCCATCATCCGTTACACCCTCCTCTTGCCCCCGTTTCCCCTCCCCCCCGACAGCTCACTGTTCTCAGCACATGTTGAGGCGTCCTCCAGCATGCCCGGGACGGTGGAGACCTTACCTCTGACATCCCCAGCAGCGCGCTGGTCAGCGTGCTGTCGGGGAGGCTTTTACGACTGGCACAGATTGCTTTATGGCAGTCTGCGCCAGCAAGGGAGGCATGCTGCTATTGGGCAGCACACATAAGATTGGGCTGTGAGACATATAAAGTTATGCATGGGATGGAGAGAGTGGATAGTGGGAAGTTCTTTTCCCTCTCACACAACACCAGAAGTAGGGGACATCCACTAAAACTGAGTGGTGGTAGAATTAGAACAGACAAAAGAAAATATTTCTTTATCCAGCATGTAATTAATCTGTGGAACTCCTTGCCACAGGATGTGGTGATGGCACCTGGCCTTGATGCCTTTAAAACGGAATTGGACAGATTTATGGAGGGAAAGTATCACAGGTTACAAGCCATGATGGGTATATGAAACGTCCTGGTTTTAGTAGTAGGCTATCTCTGTATGCCAGATGCAAGGGAGTGGCAACAAGATACAGGTATCTTGTTGTCTTGTGTGCTCCCTGAGGCATCTGGTGGGGCCACTGTGAGATACAGGAAGCTGGACTAGATCATGGGCCTTTGGCCTGATCCAGCAGGGCTCTTCTTATGTTCTTATGCTCTTATGGGCAGATTATCTTATCTGGTGGTGGATTTCAGAAGGGCCATCATCAGAGTAGTCTGGTCACAAAAACACTGTTTCTTGTGAACCCTCTTGTGTTCTTTTATTAATAAATGTACTGTATAAATGGCTGTACTTCTTGCAAGTTGTTTTTCAAATATTGTTAATTGTTTATCTAAATAAATAAATAGAGAAGCATGGTGTAGCAGCTAGCTACAGACAACTACCACCCTGCAGCTAATATACCAGAATTAAGGCCTATAATGGAGATAATGGCAGTTGTCATTCTTTGTAAAACTGCATCAAGGTTTAGTGGTGAAAAGTGCTATGGGAAGCCCAAGTATTTATGATAGTAGAACTAATCAATGTGTCAAGTGTAGTGTAAACGGATGTGCAGCACAAACCCAAAGGGATCATGTATATTACATTAGCGTCTTAATAATGCAAGCAAAACAAGAGAGACAACAAAGCACATAAAATTTAGCTCAATGCAGATGCTCTGAAGCCAAAAGGAAAATAAAAAATCAGTCACTAATACTATATATATATATAAACCACATGTTTAAATTGGGCTAACAGAAACAAGGATGCACAAACTTCTGGCATGCAAAGTAGTTTGAAAACGTAATGGGTGTGTTCTACACCAAATTAAGAATGCCAATTTTAATGAAACTTAAGTCAAAAGTACTTTGACTGAATTGTGCCCATTGTCATTGAGTGCAATCTTTTTCGGGGGGGGGGGGGCACACAACCAAGGTCCTCAGCAATCTATATTAGCAGGCATTTCAATGTATTAATGATGTCAATTGACCCTTTCTGCAGCAGGTGTGTTACCCCTGTTCTTACAACCACTGGCGTCACTACAGGGGGGGCGGAGCAGTAAGTTCTGCTGAAATTGGAGCCTCCCTTACACGAAGCAACGAAGCAGCCCTGGCCCCTCACCTTTGGAGCCTTTCAGGGAAGCGAAAGCAACGTGCAGGAGACTCCCTGCGCGTAATAAAAACCTAGTTCTGATGTTATTTTAAGATCTTTCACCTCTGTCCCATTACTCTAAATTTTGCATACAATATACTCGCTAAGCTCAGATTATGCCATTATTGTTTTCAGTTAGCACTTACCTGTGACTGCGACTTGTTAAGCTGGCAAGAACGACTGAGAACACGTTAAGCTGCAAGAACAACAGAAGTCATGAGAACTCTGTGATAGGTGAAACGTCCCTCTCAGAATTTTTTTGGCTGCGAATGGGAGCAACGAGATTGTGTGTGGTGACATAGGTAACACTTTTATTGAAATGGATAAGAAAATCCGCGGGATTGGAGTTCGCGTTTAACGAGAATCGACTGTATATGATGTGAGAGCTTCTAATCTGGAAATTCTTATCACAGTGTTTCTCAAAGTTTTCCACGTGAGGTGGGGAGAACTTTGAGTGTTTACGGGGGCAGAGCCAGCAGTGGCGGTGATCAGGGGGATTGCCACCGCCACCGCCGAAACCGCCATCGCCGAAACCGCCACCGAAACCGCCGTTGCGGCACTTACCGGGGCTTGGGGGAACTTCGGGGAGGCCTGCGCGACCCTCTGCAGGCCTCCCCAATCTTCGGATCGCTTCAAAACAGCGATCTTCAGGCACTTCTGGTTTCTGTGAAACCCGGACATGCCTGAATATCGCCATTTTGAAGCAATCCGAAGATTGGGGAGGCCTGCAGAGGGTCGCACAGGCCTCTCTGAAGCTCCCCCAAGCCCCAGTAAGTGCCATAACAGCTGTTTCGGGCACTTTTGTGGCAGCGGCGGTGGCGATCCCCTGGATTGCCGTCGCCGTGCTGTCCCCGCCCCTTAAGGAGGCAGGGGACAGCTTTTGTTCTCCATGGAGGATCGCGACATGGAGGATCGCCACCACTTTGAGAACCACTGTCTTATCATATAATGCAGGCATAGTTAAACACATTTTAAATCCCACTGATTTCAGTGGAAGAGATGTGCTGGTCGTTCCTGATAAGTGATACTGATTTTGGTGGAACTTACTTCCAATCCTAAGTATACTTGTAAAAAGGTAGAGATTAATGGGTTAAAAGATCATGCAAATTTTTTTTAATATCAAACAATTATGAGGAATTCCAGTTTAAAATATATAAAAATATAAAAACACAGAAGATCCACATAAAATATCAATATCAGTCCCAACGTTTCATCCAGACTCTGGACATTTTCAAGGGAACACAGGTATGCTGTGCAGAATGAAATTGGCTGCTAGAGAAAAACGCAAGTTTAAAAGGAATCAGCTTAAGAAAGCGCGGGAAACCGTGATTATCAAATGACAACAGAACTGACAGCTGCTCTGCAACGGAAACACTGAGAGTAAGCCCCAACATACTTACTTGCATGTTTACTTAAGAGTAAACCAGTAAAGGCCCAATCCTATTCAGTGCAAGTACCCCCAGAACTAGTGTTCTGGCAGTAGAACGAGCTTTAGCATCATGAACGCCATTCCATTTATTTTTTTTATTTTTTTTTTCACATTTTTATACCGCCCTTCCTCCAAGGAGCTCAGAGTGGTGTACATATTTCCTCCCCTCCTTTTTGTCCTTACAACGACCCTGTGAGGTAGGTGGGGCTGAGGGATAGTGACTGGCCCAAGGTCACCCAGGAAGCTTCGTGGCTGAGCGGGGATTTGAACCTGGATCTTCCAGGTCTAAGTCCGACTCCCAAACCACTACACTATCCTACATAAGCTACATAAGCATGCGCAGCCGTGTACTTCTGGGCTGTCGCTGCAGATTGTGGGGAGGACACTGTGTGTGGCAGCAATCAAGAAGAGCCCTGTTGGGGTTGGTAAGTTGGCAGGGTAGGTGGAACGGGGTGGGAGGTGGGTGGAACACGGCCGATGGGGGGAGGGCCAAGGGCGTTCAGAGGTGGGAGGGGGTAGAACCTGGTGCAAACTTGCACCAGATTCTATTCCCTCTGGAGCCAGACAATGAGCCCTCTTTGTGTCCTCAGACCTGTGCCATCTAAAGAGCTGGTGCAGGTTGGAGGAGACCCATTAGTGATCGAGTGGCTTACAGAGGGATGTACCTCTCCAAAACGTCCCAATCCCCCCCCCCAGTACGCAGTGCAGCCCGTTATGGTAGGGGAATGGATAGAATTGGGCTTGCTCCCAGGTAAGTATGCAAAGGATTGCAGTCTTCAGCATGTGCTTATCTCTCCCAATGAAATCAATTGGACTTGACAACGCTTTACTGTGACTGTCTCGCTGCTAGTGATTTATGGCTAGCTTGCTTTATCTTGTGTTGATTCTCCAAGTAATTTGTAATAGATACATTTTGCTTTATATTATTGTCTGAATAGCTAATGTGACACCCCAGGGACTTGAGGCTTTTCCCCTGCCAAAAACTAGATTGGCTAACATTTTGAAAATGCTGTTTACAGGATTTGGAAATGAGTTTGGGGAATTATAATTTCAATATTAGATCAACTGCTCTTACATGACAGAATTCTAGTGGGTCAGAGTCTTGAGTTAAGCTACAAATCCAGCAGGCTGAAATTCACATGGAGGATGAGGCGCAGGCTTTTATCAAACTAATAAGCCATGTAGCTAGTTAATGGTTCTTAACTCCTAGATGGTCCTAACTGAGACCCTCCATGTGGAGCTCAGGACTCTCAGGACCCTGAGAGGAGGGAAGGTGTGAGTGTCAGGTGACCCATGGTGAGTGAGAAAAAACCTGGCAACTGTGAGCTGTATGTTCTGGAAAAGAAACAGCCTGAGATGGGATTGATCTGGGAGACTCCAATGGAAGCCAAGAGGAAGAGCTGGCACCTAGCAGCTACAGACACGCTTAGAAGACACATGTAGTTGGTCTTGTTTGCAGGAATGCCTGCTATCTAATTCTGTCCAAATGTTCAAATCAATATATTTGTAAATAAAAGGAGTATTACAAAGACATTTGTGGTGATCTCCAGGGAAGCACTGAGGACGACACTGTTGCTTCTCTTCACCCTCTGATCACATCCAAGTCCACATACAACATGCCACTGTCATACATGTGAAGTTAATTCCAGCTGCCACCAGCATGGATCAGGTCATGTTACCACCACCTCTTCTCTCAGTTGGGAAGTCTGTTCACTGACAGCCCTCTCACTGAATTACTGTACTTGAAGATGGAGGGCAGAGAAGGAAGAAACATCTGGGACTGAATAACTCCTCTCTCCCTCCCTCCCTCCCTCCCTCCCTCTCTCTCTCTCTCTCTCTCTCTCTCACACACACACACACACACACACACACACACACACACACAGGTTTGTTTCAATCAAAACAAAGGGGAAAAATGAGTATTGGGAATAAAAAACGAGACGAGGGGAAAACAGTCAAATTCTTTACTCAAGAGACAAAGTTCAACATAAAGTAAAAACAAGTTCTAATTACACTTCCCTGGCTGCTAGAGGCAGTTGTAGACTTTCAGCACCATGTAGCATCCTTTCTTCCTTGAATGAGAGTGTTAGAAATTCATTCTGTCCTGACGGGACAGCACTGACATTCCCTTTTTCTTGGAGGGCATTTTGCATCTCACAATTTAAACCAGCTGGTCAGCTCTCTTTTATACCAGCTCTTATTTCAGTATACTGAGCATATCAGTATACTCTTTTATACAGTAAGAGGTGTCTGCGTCTGCTAGAAGCAGGCAGACATATACTTTCATACATTTGGTCTCTTAGAAGACATTAGCCCCCTAATCAAGTTCTTGTTGAGCTGTTTGAAATTAACAGACTTTCAAATTTCCTACTTCTGAGTCAGGTTGAGCGGACTGGACCAATGACAGGTGTGAGCTTAACCCAGCAGGGATCCAGGAATGTTTCAATGAAGACAATTGTTTCCCTGGTGATACCAGACAGTCATGTGACTCCCTCCAGTATACATTGAAGGGGGAATGCTATGTGACCCAGAACTTTGGACAGAATGGAGGATGTGACAGGCTGATTCCTCAGTCAGCCTCAGTGTACACAGAGCACTGTCATTTGTGGGGAAAAGGGGGAGAGGGGTTATTCAGGTGAGGGGTGCTTGCTCATGACAATACCACAAGCTTCCAGTGACATCTCCTCCAGGAAGCCGGAACCCAAGTCACACTGTGCACCTGGAATTTCCCACTGCTCAGAGAAGTTGGGCATGAGCATGTAACACTGTTAATGATTGCAGTAAGTGCTTGCTCTAGTTTTACAAGTGGGCCATTAGAGCGTCTCTGCAGAACTTCAAGGTAGCCACATGTGCCAGTGGGTGTGAGCAGAAGAAAGTAACTAATGAACTCAGTCCATTGGCTTCACACAGAATTCTCTATGGAGGCTTTATTTTAGGGATTATACAGCTCCTAAAGTATGTCTATACAGCAGGTGGGTATAAAATGAAATGGCTTAGATTAAACACATGCACATTTCCAAATGCCTCAAACATAAAACAATACAGTATGTGAGTTGGAGGGCTATAACTCGCTCCCTCCTGCCTACTTTCAAATCATTTTGGCCCAAGCAGTCAATTCAAAATCAAGACAATAGAAAGCAAAATTATGCCTCCCTCTTGCCTTTGAATGAAAAAAACCCATAAAATTAAAAAAATTGCAAAAATAAAAAATAATGACCTCCCCCCCCAGTTTTTTTTTAGTGACTTTCATTGTTCCTGGTTTCAGCTAAAATTAAAAGTGAAATAGCGACAATACACACTAAACTAATGACCATTCAAAAATATGCATTCAAAAATATGCAATCCTGCTTGCAGTTGTAAGAAATAATGATGAGGACACAGTTTTGGTAGGCATCTATATGTTGTTGTTGTTCAGTCGTTAAGTCGTGTCTGACCCTTCGTGATCCCATGAACCATATCCCGCCAGGCCTTCCTGTCCTCCACTATCTTCCTGAGTTCGCTCATTTTCATGTTCGTTGCATCGGTGATGCTGTCTAACCATCTCATCCTTTGCCTTCCCCTTCTCCTTTTGCCTTCAGTCTTTCCCAGCATCAGAGTCTTCTCCAGAGAGTCCTCTCTTTGCATTAGGTGGCCAAAATATTTGAGCTTCAGCCTCAGTACCTGTCCTTCCAGGGAACAGTCAGGGTTGATTTCATTTAGGATTGACTGATTTGATCTCCTAGCAGTCCAAGGGACTCTCAGGAGTCTTCTCCAGCACCACAGTTCAAAAGCATCTATTCTTCGGCGCTCAGCCTTCCTTATGGTCCAACTCTCACAACCATACATTGCTACTGGGAACACCATGGCCCTGACTATACGAACTTTTGTTGGCATGGTGATATCTCTGCTTTTTATTATGCTATCTAAATTTGCCATAGCTTTCCTTCCAAGGAGTAAGCGTCTTTTAATTTCATGGCTGCTGTCTCCGTCTGCAGTGATCTTGGAACCCAAAAAAGTAAAATCTGTTACTGCTTCCATTTCTGCCCCTTCTATTTGCCAGGCATTGATGGGACCAGATGCCATGATCTTAGTTTTATTAATGTTGAGTTTCAAGCCAACTTTTGCACTCTCCTCTTTCACTCTCATCAAGAGGTTCTTTAGTTCTTCTTTACTTTCTGCCATTAGGGTGGTATCGTCTGCATATCTGAGGTTGTTGATATTTCTCCCGGCTATCTTGATTCCGGCTTGCGATTCATTCAGCCCTGCATTTCTCATAATGTACTCTGCATATAAGTTAAATAAGTAGGGTGACAATATACAGCCTTTCCGTACTCCCTTCCCAATTTTGAACCAATCGGTTGCTCCATGGCCGGTTCGAACTGTTGCTTCTTGACCCACATACAGGTTTCTCAGGAGACAGGTAAGGTGGTCTGGTACCTCCATCTCTTTAAGAATTTGCCACAGTTTGTTCTGATCCACACAATCAAAGGCTTTTGTGTAGTCAATGAAGCAGAAGTAGGTGTGGTTTTTGGAACTCTCGTGCTTTCTCCATGATCCAGCGCATGTTGGCAATTTGATCTCTAGTTCCTCTGCCTCTTCGAAACCCAGCTTGTACTTCTGGTAGTTCTCGGTTCACGTACGGCTGAAGCCTAGCTTGTAGGATTTTGAGCATAACCTTGCTAGCATGTGAAATGAGTGCAATTGTGCAGTAGTTTGAACACTCTTTGGCACTGCCCTTCTTTGGAATTGGAACATAAACTGACCTTTTCCAATCCTTTGGCCACTGCTGAGTTTTCCAAATTTGTTGGCATATTGAGTGCAGCACTTTCACAGCATCATCATTTAGTATTTTAAGTAGCTCAGCTGGGATATTATCATCTCCGCTAGCTTTGTTGTTAGTAATGCTACCTAAGGCCCACTTGACTTCACTCTCTAGGATGTCCGGCTCTGGGTCATACTATATGCCAATTGCTTTTCCCAGTTCGCATGCCACTAAAATGTGAGATTTGCATAACTGAAGTAATTTATGATATCAGAAAAACAGATTCCCTAGTTAGGCTCAATCGCATCGATTGTGATAGCTCTTTCTGGAGGTGTCCCACCTATGAGAGTTGCAGCAGTCATGTGTGTGTGTTTCGCTCACACATATTTTCTCTACATGTGGACAAGCATGAGCTTCAGGATGTTTGTGAGTAGGAAATTTGGGGGCACCATAGTACATGTGTTCTGGTCCAAGGAGTGAAAGGAAATCATGCTTCAGTGCAATGACATCTGGCCAGCCAGGGCCCCTGCATTGTGTCTTTTTCGTCTTCTTTTGTCACTGCTGTTTCATAGACCTAGAAATCCTCAGAAGTTCAGCTCCCCATCTGGAATGCTCACCCCTTTTTCTAAAAAGCAAATATAGGCATGCCTCCAGGCTATGCTCTATCTATGTGCCATAGGACAACCCCCCCCCCCGCTTCTATAAGGGTTGTCATCTTATTTTTTTAAAAGACTGATGCTGCCCCTGTACCTATAATAGCAGATGAACAGACAGAAAGTTAGTGGATGAAACTTTTCTTGGCATGAAGATAAATATTGGAAAAGGTTCACCTGTTACATTTCTCTGTGCTAGACTGCTTTTATAGGCATAAGAACAGGACCAGTAAAAAAAAATGGTGGCAACTTGGCAGTGCTATGGGGCTTTTTACAAGAGTGTTGCTGTTTTAAATTCAAAACTGTTTAAGGGGAAGGGGAGGGAGAGAGGTAATTGAAATGCATCTGTGTAAATGTTATGCATGTTAAAAATGCACTCACAATACAATGCATTCAGGGCAAAAGAGGCCACCTGAGCCTTTCATCTTCAGGAAAATGAAATTAAACAGCAACATTGCGTTTCCTGTACCCTCTCTGTAGGGGATATGTAACCCAAGGATGTGTGAGAATTTTATGTATGTGCAAATTAAATATGAATAGCCAGCTTAAATTATTTCTATCATGACCTAGATGTAAAAGACGTTTCTCACTTAGCTGCAATGCATTGTCTCTCCTTTTTACTGTTCGCTTATTTTGCTTTCTCGGAGAACAGCAGTGAAGACAAAAAGATTTAGTTGCAGCAATCAGCATACAAATTAGTAGTCCCTCTAACAATCATTCTCTTTAGAATGCTTAATCTTCACATGCACCAGTAATATAGGAGGGCATCATCAGATTACTTATTTATTAGTTAGAATGGGAGGGCCCAAAAACATTCTTTCCCAAAACGGAGATTTTTTAAAAAGCAGTAAATACGGTAAGAAGCAGCAGACTGGACAGTATGATTCCATTGCCGTATCAATCAAAGACCTGCAGAAATCAATATAAAAATACAGTACAGGTGGGCCCCCATATCCGCTGGGGATATGTTCCAGGCCCCTCCGTGGATACTTGAAACCGTGGATAAGAGTGAACACCCTCTCCATGGTTTCCTGAGGGGCCCCCCACCCTGCCTCCCCTGCAGGCAGGCATGCTTGCCCCCCTCAGCTCTTATTTTTCTTTCAGCAAGCTTTGTTTCTTCCTTAAAACAAACAGAGAAGCAGCCTCCATTGCAGGCAAGTAGAACGAGACTAAGTCCTAGAGAGGCTCTGCAAGGTTTCTGTTAACCTTGCAGAGCCTCTCTAGTACTTAGTCTCGTTCTACTTGCCCAGAGGTTCTCTAAGTGTGAGGCGCGACTCCCAAGTGCGTCATCAAAAGCAGCCAGGGGCGTCGCGTTAATCTTTTAATTAACACATATTCTTGCTTGCAAGAGAGAGAGAGAGCAAAAAGAAAGGTCCGGAAAAGCTGCCTTTTCACATCGGGTTACTCAAAGTTAATTTCAAAACACTTCAGGTTTGTTTCCACGTCTTGTTTTTAACCACAGCGTGAGCGAAGCCCGCTTATCTTATATTAAAGAAGATTAATAAGTCGTTAAGTACTCAAGCTGAGCGAGAGAGCTGGAGACAGCGAGGTTGTCTCTCGTATGTTTGCAGATAAGGTATTTTCATTCAGGTTTCATTCAGACATTGCAATTGGCAAGTAAAGTATTTTCTTTCCGTTGAATGTTTTTAAGAAAGCAAACACAAAACAAATGCAAGAACTGCAATTGAAAATGGTGCTGAGCAGGTTCTGCTTTACATACAGTCTTTGATTTCTATGTTTAGTTTGGTTGATTAATTATTAGGATTTCTCTCCTCCTTCCTTTCTGACCCACCTCTAAGTTAGTTCCCCACTCTATTTGCTGGGACAACCCCCCCCGGAAACTGCCAGGCAGTATAAGAATCTGTTTTTCATCTTGCAAAGATGCTACCAAAAGGAGCTAGCTTTCTCTCTTTTCCTCTCTTGTGCAACTGGGGCTTCCCTCCCATGCTTTGATGTTTCTTTTGCCATGAATAGGACTAACACAGACAACATCAGTGCCCTCTACCCAGGCCTGCCAATGGAGGGAGGGCAGCATCCCAACCCCACCCTGCGCACTCCTGGCTTAGCTGCTGCTCAGCATAAGCATGGAAAATCCACTTTAGGGCTCGTTTTGGGAATATACACATACATATACACATACATATAAGAAAGGGTGCCTCTGAGCATGTAAAGAGTGCCTGTTTCTTCCATGCACTGTAATGGGGAGTCACGGCTAACGGTGAGGGAGGTCAAGGGAGCCGCGAGTCAAAAAAGTTTGGGAACCACTGTACTTGCCTGTACTAAGCAGCCAGAGGCTGCTTCTCCTGTTTCTTTAAGGAAGACTGGGAAAAAAGTAAAAGCCTGGGGAAAAAAGTAAAAGCCTGAGGGGGTCCCCACGATCCGTGGATAACTGAAACCGTGGATAGCGAATCAGTGGATATGGGGGCCCACCTGTACATCCCTGCATACAATAAAGCAGGACTTTCCAATCCTTTTTTGTTTGTTTGCAAGTACCACATTTCCAAGTTCCAGCATTTGTGGGTGTCATTTTTGTGAGTACCACCATTACTGCCCAAGGCAACAGCTGTGCACAGGAATGGGTGGCTTTTCCCACACCTGCTTTGCTCTGCACCTTCCATCCCCAAAGGATAGTGATTTAGAGGGGATCGATTTGAGAGCATAACTGGTCTGAATTTGAAAAAGGGAGCATGACCGACTTAATAAAAAGAAATCTCTTTGAAGAAAACATTCTTTATTTTGGGGTATCTCAGAAAAGGGGGATGGGGAAATGTAAAGGTTAGAAAAATTCCAAGCATTCCATTTCTCTTACTGTTCTTGGCAATCATGGAACAGTTGGAGAACTGTCCCATTAGAAGCTAGAGGAAGACAATTTTGGGTTCCAGCGTGGGGCCTAAGAGCACTTCCCCTGCCTTGCTGCTTGATTGTAGCAACTTCCCATGTGAAATTGAAAGCTGCATGCTGAGGAATCGCAATTGAGGCAAAAAGCCCCTTCCCTGCAAGACGGCAAAACTCTTTCTCCACCAGAATACAGCAGAGCATAGCCCTTCGCAGAGCCAGGGGCTGGCAATTATACTGTGGGAGGACAATTACTTGGCAACTACATTTGTATAGTGAAGTGAACACAGGCCTCCTCGAAGCTTGCGCTGCACTGCCTGTCTTCCCTCACCTGCTGCTTAAGGATACCTGTCAGGGTATTTGAGAAACAATGAAAACTCCGATGGTACAGTTAATGAGTCATTCGGTCCTTTCTCTCCAAAACCAATGTGGAAAGATAATCCCCATCATCCCCCAGCAGCGCTGTTGTAGCAGTGGGGAAACAGTGGAACATTTAAAATATCATCAGAACATCACAGTAGTCCACGCAAGCAGAGGATTTTTCAGTTATTCACTGTTTTGCTGTTCTGGATTGGCTAGATGAGATCAATTTGCAATACTGCAATACTGCAATTTGCAATTAAAAAAGATCGAAAACTGGTATGACCAGCTGCAATATACCAAGAAGATCGGATCATCTTCAGGATTATAAATAACAATAAAATGTTTAAAAATGTTTAAAAGATGTATTAAAATGCTTGTACTACATTTCTCATTTGTACTGTACTACATTTCTCAAGTAGTATCTTATCCTGGTCTGAAGGCTTCCACTGAAACATGCCTAGTATTTTCCTGTGCTAATTGCATAAAGGCAAGAGTGCCCTCCAATGCCAGGATGGAGGAGCTAATAACCAGCTGTAAAGGTAGCTTAGCTACACAATAGTCTCTCTCTTTTAAAGTCCGCTCCTCCCAGCATTCCATCAGGCTCCAAGTCAAGACGGGCAGGGCTGTGCAGGGGCAGGCTGGATACCTTGGGAGTGTGGTTGGTACCCACTGTGACTGTACATCTTTATTTGGAAATGTTGTGGCCATGAGGGTGCTGGATGGCCTGGCTTCACTCACAGCGGGTCCAGGGAAGTGCAGCGGCACTCAGGATCCGGAGGCCCTCAGTTCACCAGTTCACCAGACACACACATTGCCTTTCGTAATGGTGGGCATTTTTGCAAGGATAACATGACTGACCCCATGCCCACCAGTTGAATTTTTGTATGGCCCAATCCTATGCATGCTTTTGAAAGTAATGGGTTCTCCTCAGTGGGTTCTCCTCAAAGTAAAGAGATGAAGCCCTCATATGTTTTCTTTCTCTTACTTTCTTCCAGTGGCGTCTTCAGCCCTCCTGCCGCCTGGGGCTAGGAGGGCGGGGGCTGGCCGAGCGCCCCCCGGACGTCACGTGACGTATGACGTCACGTGACGTCAGACGCTGTCGCTCGAAAGCTGGAGCGCAGCGCCCGCCTGCAGCCATAACGGGCGGGCGGCGCTCCAGCTTTTGAGTCCGAGGAGAGCGTCCGAGCAACAGCTTTTGAGTCCGAGCAACAGCGTCGTCCTCGTCATCTAGGCAACGCGCACAGTGCGCACCCGCAGCCACAGGGTCTGGGCGCGTGCTGCGCGTTGCCTAGACGACGAGGACGACGCTGTTGCTCACCTCGGACTCGAAAGCTGGAGCGCCGCCCGCCCGCTATGGCTGCGGGTGCACGCCGCGCTCCAGCTTCGAGTCCGAGGTGAGCGCCCCTCGGAAGCTCAGCGCCTGGGGCCCTGTACATCAGGGCCCCATGCGTTACTACGCTACTGCTTTCTTCTTATCCACTGCTTTGCACATTAAGTGAAAATACGTGTTTCCTCCTCTCACAATTAGTACATATAGTCAACTGTTTTTCACCATTAATCATCTTGAAACATCACCCAGAGCCCAGAAATTATTACTTAGTCATGGTAAATGATTAAAAATTGCAAGCATCTTTTTTTTAATCAGCAGCAGTCCTAGATATTCATTTCTAATAAATTTCTAATAACAGTCTTGGCTGTTATAATACTCAATTGTTCTCTATTGGCTGTCCCCCTATTTACCCACTTTCTAAGAATCTCCAAAGCCAGATTCTTAGCCAATATGAATGGGTTGAGTAGTTTTGGAGCTGTGCCTGTATACACCTGCTGAACGCTTGGCCCCAAGTCTTTTAAAGTGTCAGCAGAAAAACGCAAACATTAGTCCAGCATCAAAAGGATTAACTGCAGGAGCTCATCCCAAAAGACGAATCAGCAATACAGAGAGCATCAGCTAGTGCTTTCCGCAGCAAAATTAGGAAATTCTGCTGACTTGGTATTGGCTTCAGAAGCTGTCTCTGCATATTTATGTTCCCTAGCACTGGGGCAAAATGAATGGCTGAGAGAAAAGATTGTGATCTAGTTGGCTGGGCCTTTAAGACTAACGGGAAGAGGACGTGGTGAGTAACCTCTGTGTCAGGTTTGCTCTCTCATTAGTTAATCTTAGCAGACTGTCCCAATAGTGATGCAGTGAAAGAATCACCTAACATCACCTGGAATTAACATAATGTGTTTACCAAAACACATGGCAGATTCTGGTTTCTTTCTTTTTTTGGGATGTCTTTTGGGATGGTGCCACTTCAGGGAAATTCATTGTTCCCCCTCATTTAAACATAGCAGCTCTCATTAGCCAGCATTGAAAGACCCATTTCCTGACACAGGTTTTAGTCATTTATAACTTGTGTCAAAAACGTAAATCACAACTGGTGTTCCATCACTTTCTTACAAGTAAATCTACATTAGTCACAATTTAGATAAGACTTGTCAAAGCCAAGGCTCACAAAAGCTAACAGCTTTCTTAAGTGAGGCAGAAATGTTCTGAGGTCTACCGCCTATGTATTCAGACTCAGTAGTAGGAAGTCCCACAGTCTCCAGTGGGGCTTATTCCCAAGTAAGTGTGTATAGGATTGCAGCCCTATTCTAATATTGATGGGGCAAAATAGAAAACCAGTTGAGTTTATTTTTTATTTAATTATGCTTTGTCTATTACCTTTTACCCTTGTCTATTCACTTTTACTAAACACACTAGATAGTTGAAAATCAGTTTGGATTTAGATCTTTTGTGCCTTGAAGAGAACTTTGATCATGACTTCGCTACCATCTTGCCTGGGAACTGGATCACTATTTTTACTCCTGGGAGAGATATCTATCTATCTATCTATCTATCTATCTATCTTGCTATATACCAAGCAGGGAGTGATCACTCTCCTATTTATATTAGACTGCAACTTGAAGAATCATTAGATTCCAATTTCTACCAAATAGAGACCAAAATGCTGCCTACTAGACGAAAATGGACTACTGAAGTTGCTGAAGCGAAGCGAAGCTGAAGTGAAGCCGTCAAAGTAAAACTAGGTACAGCAGTAGCACGAAAACTAAAAAAGGATATTATAACAGGAACGACTTTGACTACCACTGCACTGTGGAAAAGATGCGACTACTCCTTCAGTGGTTTGATACGATCCTATTAATACAGGAAAGAAAAGGAAGGTGTCCAAGAAACCCTACCACCAAACAAAGAATTGGTTTGATAAGGACTGTAGTGTTACCAAAAGAGCTGGTTCTTAGGGGAAATTAGCACAGCCCAATTTGGAACAAGGGATCTTGTATACTGGATAACAAATCAGCGTAATGCAATTTCCTTTTTAACTTAGCAAAGAGAGAGACTGAGAGAAATAACTTCCAATAAAAGTTTATGGATTTATTAAGAGAGGACAAAGGTAAAATTATTGCATACAGAGAAATAATATATATTCAGCAATAATAATATGCCCATGGTTGGACACCAATAATGGAAAAAATACGTTTCTATTGTCTTAAACATAGTGTAGGTGTTCCTGTCTTGATGATGGTGGTTGCTTGTAATGCAGAGTGTATTTGGTGCAAAGGACAGGGGGACTGTAACAGTCCAGTTCATTTGGTGCATAGGTTCTGGAAAACAGTTCATTTTGCACCTTAACATTCCTTGGTGTTGTCCTATGAAATATCATGTTGCTTGATATCAGAGTTCATAAAACAGTATGATGAGGAATGAAACAGGGGGTAAATAATCCGGTTGTAACAGTAGGATCGTTAAAAAACAAGTTAAACAATTACATAAGAACATAAGAACATAAGAAGAGCCCTGTTGGATCAGGCCAAAGGCCCATCTAGTCCAGCTTCCTGTATCATACAGTGGCCCCACCAGATGCCTCAGGGAGCACACAGCCAACAAGATAACCTGTTTCCTGCTGCCA
Source organism: Plestiodon gilberti rubricaudatus (assembly GCA_026170595.1). NCBI lineage: Eukaryota > Metazoa > Chordata > Lepidosauria > Squamata > Scincidae > Plestiodon > Plestiodon gilberti. Next base: position 255,782,334 of record JANXHW010000001.1, on the reverse strand, counting down.
CTCCCCTGCACCTGGCACAGAGAAAACAGACTTCTAAAACCAGGAGATTGCTTATGGTTTGTAACCTGTGATGGTCTTTTCCTACATGAATCTGTCTAATCCCCTTTTAAAGGCATCCAGGCCAGGTGCCATCACCACATTCTGTGGCAAGGAGTTCCACAAACCAATTACACGCTGGGTAAAGAAATATTTTCTTTTGTCTGTTTTAATACTCCCTCTACTCAATTTGAGTGCATGTCCCCTAGTTCTAGTGTTGTGTGAGAGGGAAAAGAACTTCTCTCTATCCACTCTCTCCATCCCATGCATAATTTTATACGTCTCAATCATGTCCTCCCTCAACCGCCTTTTTTCTAGACTGAAGAGCCCCAAACGCTGTAGCCTTTCCTCATAAGGGAGATGCCCCAGCCCACTAATCATTTTGGTCGCTCTCTTCTGCACCTTTTCCAGTTCCACTATATCCTTTTTGAGATGCGGCGACCAGAACTGGATGCAATACTCCAGATGTGGCCTTACCATCGATTTGTACAACGGCATAATAATATTGGCCGTTTTATTCTCAATCCCTTTTTTAATGATCCCAAGCATGGAATTGGCCTTCTTCACAGCTGTCGCACACTGGGTCGACACTTTCATCGACCTGTCCACCAGCACCCCAAGATCTCTCTCCTGATCAGTCACAGACAACTCAGAACCCATGAGCGTGTATGTGAAGTTTTTATTTTTTGCCCCAATGTGCATCACTTTGCACTTACTTACATTGAAGCGCATCTGCCATTTTGCTGCCCATTCTCCCAGTTTGGAGAGATCCTTCTGGAGCTCTTCAAATTCTCTGCTGGTCTTCACCACCCGGAAAAGTTTAGTGTCGTCTGCAAACTTGGCCACCTCGCTGCTTAACTCCAACTCCAGGTCATTTATAAACAAGTTGAAAAGCACCGGTCCCAAGACCGATCCTTGGGGCACACCGCTTTTCACCTCTCGCCATTGTGAAAATTGCCCATTGACAGCCACTCTCTGTTTCCTAGTCTTCAACTAGTTCCTTATCCATAGGAGGACCTGCCCCCTTATTCCCTGACTATGGAGTTTTTTCAGGAGCCTTTCATGAGGGACCGTGTCAAACGCCTTCTGAAAATCCAGGTATATAATATCCACGGGTTCTCCCGCATCCACATGCCTGTTGACTTTTTCAAAGAATTCTAAAAGGCAAGACTTACCCTTGCAGAAGCCATGCTGAGTCTCCCTCAGCAAAGCTTGTTCTTCTATATGTTTTCCGATTTTATCCTTGATGAGGCTTTCCACCATCTTCCCTGGAACAGATGTTAGGCTGACCGGCCTGTAGTTTCCCGGGTCCCCTCTCCTTCTTTTTTAAAGACTGGCATGGCATTAGCTATCCTCCAATCCTCTGGCACAGTGGCCGTTTTAAGGGACAAGTTGCATATTTTTGTCAAGATATCAGCAACTTCATTTTTGAGTTCCTTAAGCACTCTTGGGTGAATGCCATCTGGGCCCGGTGACTTATTGACTTATTGATCTTACAAAGAACCTTTAAAGAAAACAACACACTGACTGCACGTACTTCTTTAATGCAGGCTAGAAGGAATTATAAAACAATTTTAAAAACTAAGAAACATCTATTTTGCAACTAGAGGTTAATACGGGTAATGCGGTCATAGTGAGGAGTGAAAGAAAATAGCGAGCCAGCCGATTTGAAACAGTACCGATTTATCCGGGTAGATTGAAGAAAAATACACCACGGACAACAGACATGAATCAAACCCAAAAACTGTACCGCTGAGGACCCGACGTTTCGTGTTTTAATCCAAACACATCTTCTGGGGGCTTCCCAAGGCTTAGTAGATGTTAACTGTCAAAACGCCTCGTGCTGTTCGTTGTTGTAACTGACGTAAACGCTGCGGAATTTGATCTCCCTTCTTGCATGGTTGCTGATCCTGCAAAGAGCACCTGCAATAAACCTCATTCAGAGTCACTGTCAATCCGTATGTTTCTTGTCTTGTTTCCCAACGTGTGTTGATGTTCCGTTCTCTCCCTGCAATTTGTGAATTATGGGAAGCCAAATGCAATTGGCCATACTTAATTCCTGTTGCCTGTTCATCAGGGCATGGGGCATTCTTTGGCTAATAGCAAGAGCTTCCAGATTTTTCAAAATGTCTAATTTGCTTTCTGTTCCTAAGGAACGTGTGTCCTTGTAATGTATTGTGTGTCCTGTGGCCAGTGCGTGTTCCGCTGTCGCAGAAAGTTGTGGCTGTTCTAGTTTTAACGCTCTTTCATGTTCCTTTAATCTTGTTGAAATTGACCGTTGAGTAAGGCCAATGTATTCTTTTTTGCAAGAACCACAAGGAATACAATAAATTCCAGGATTAGAGAGGGGCGGTCTTTTGTCCTTTGGGTTGTTAAGAAGTTGTCCAATTTTCTTCGTAGGTCTAAACACAGTTTTTATATTTCCTTGCTTAAGTACCCTAGCTATTTTATCTGTCACTCCCTTGATGAACGGCAAGAAGGTCCAAATTCTGTCTTTATTTTCATCTGTTGTTGTATTGTTACCTACATTCATACTGGTGGTACAGCTGATCCCCTTTCTTTCTCTTTGGATTTTAATCTGTTGTGCATTCCACCCTTTATATATTTGACTCTCAGGGTACCCATTGGATCTTAAAGTGTCAAATACTATTTGTTTTTCTTTGATTAGTGCATCTTGGTCGCAGATTTTTATAGCCCTATAAGCTAGAGTGTTAATTACCGCACCCTTTTGTGCGGGATGATGATTTGACCCATAATTCAAATACCTTCCCGTGTTGGTTGGTTTCCTATACACCGTGTGACTAAGGGAAAGGTCCTCCTTCCTGGTCACCAAAACATCTAGAAAGGGTAGTGCTCCATTAACTTCTTTTTCTATGGTAAACTGTATTTCCTTGCAGAAACTATTCAGGTGTGCTAAGAAAACCTGTAATTCTGTTTCACCATGAGACCAAATACAAAAAATATCATCCACATAACAAAACCACACATCAGGTTTAAACTTAGCTGTTTGGAGGACTTGTTGTTCCAGATGTTCCATGTATAAATTCGCCACTAGGGGGCTCAGGGGGTTCCCCATTGCCACTCCATCTTTTTGTTCAAAATAAGTCCCTTCCCAAACAAAATAGGTTGACGTTAGGCAATGTTTAAACAATGGTACTAAGTCTCTGGGAATAGTGAGTTTTTCTATCAATTTTAGCACTCCTTGGAGAGGAGACTCTATATTTGCAATAATCTGTTCGTATGGAATCTGTTCGTATGGAATAGTTCTTGGTGTCACTGCAAAATTACCTCCTTTTAATAATACTGACTCTTGCGCTGGAGTTAAAGTGTGTTTTGAGAGGTTGATCACTGTTTTATTTACAGCCAAAGATTTATCAGGAGTTTTTGCTCTGTTAATCAGGGACTCAAACTTCTTAATGTGCCTGCTTTTAATAATCCTATCCTGTTGTTCTAAAAAGTTCCAAGAAATGTTATTTCCTTGTTTACAAAAGTTCCTCTCCAAGGAGTGCTAAAATTGATAGAAAAACTCACTATTCCCAGGTCATTTCCGGTTTCGAGGAACTGGGGATTCCCGCGTTCCTAGAGCTTATAAGGACTTAAAGGTGAACCCTGACAACTTTCACCTACAATTCTTCGTGATTGTTCACCCTTAGAAGATGTTCTGAGATTACAGAACGAAACGTGGGGCTGTTTTTTACGATCCTTGGACTTGTTTGATTTGTCTGTGCTGTGAACGGCTGCCCGCTTGGGAAACCCGCTACAGTTTCCGAATTCAATTAAACTTTTTCAAGCTAATACATGGCGTCTAATCCCATAATTCTGAAACATTGGTATGTATCAAAGGGCCATGAAAGCTACAGAAAACTACTGAAGTGCCTCTACGGGGAGGAGACCTTCCGGAACCTACAATCGCTGGAAAATCATCGACTCCATAAGATGAAGCTCAAAAACACGCTAACATTCTTACTAAGATGCAGAGATGAGGGATTGATCCCAAAATTCTTGAAACACCACCACAAATGGATCAAACCAAAAGTGGAGAACATCTATTGCAAAATGGAAAATGCACTACTGCGAGAGGAGATCCGAACGACCAGATACCATCTGAGTAAAATGGACAAGTTGATATTCGTAAGTCATCTAACAGTGAGTAATACATTAAACAATAGAGATTGGCAAGAGTGGGATACCAGAACAATGAACTGGATCAATAAACAAGAAGAGGGAATTAGAAAGAGACACCAGAAGAAGCTAGAGACATTGAGAAACAAATCTTTTAAAGCAACAGTGTCCCTTAATACAGACAAAGTTTTAGTAAATTTATCAGATCACAACTTAACTCCAGCAGAACAATCAATATTAATGAAAGGGAACAATTTTGCGATCACACCCAAGGTGATCCCTACTGAACACATTATCGCCAATGTAGAAGCTACCCTATCGGCTTTTGACACAGACTCAGCAGAGAAGCTACGTATCCAGATAGCTAACGTATTATTAAAGGCTAAGGCACCACCTAGCAACATCAGCAAAGTTGAAGCTTTGGCCATTAAACAGTTGAAAGATAATCAAAATTTGATTATATTACCTGCCGACAAGGGTAATGCTACAGTTATTTTAAACTCCAAGGATTATAACAGCAAAATTAGGGACTTGCTTAGTCCTGAAACTTACACAGTTTTAAAAAAAGATCCAACAAAAAAGATTTTAAAGGAAACCAATAAACTTATTAAAAATTCCAATTTTAATGCAGGCTTGAAATTGAAATTAACCAAGTCCGAGGCACTACCGCCTAGACTATATGGATTACCTAAAATCCATAAACCCAACTGTCCATTGAGGCCCATAGTTAGCAACATAGGAGCACCTACCTATGGACTTTCACAGCATCTAGCAAAATTACTGCAACCGCTCACAGGGAATACCTCAAGTTTCGTTAAAGACACCTATCACTTCATAGAAATGCTGCAATGGGTTGTTCTAAAACCAGAATCCAGATTATTGAGCCTGGATGTGACATCCCTGTTTACCAAAGTACCAGTAGGAAAGGTGATGGAATTGATTCAAGATTCTACACTCCCGAAAGATCTGATTCCACTATACCAACATTGTCTAACGTCAACATATTTTGTGTGGCAAGGTGTTTTCAGGGAACAGAAAGAGGGGGTAGCCATGGGGAACCCCCTCAGTCCAGTGGTTGCGGACCTATTCATGGAAGCATTTGAGAAACAAGCCCTGGACTCAGCCACCCTGAAACCCGACATGTGGGTCAGATACGTTGATGATGTTTTCTGCATATGGCCACATGGGGATCTAGAACTTAACAACTTTGTGACACATTTAAATGGACAATGTGAAGAAATTAAATTCACGGTAGAAAAGGAAAAGAACAAAACTTTGCCCTTTCTGGATGTCCTAGTGTCACGAAAAGAAGATCTATCTCTGGGCCACTGTGTGTACAGAAAACCAACTAACACTGGGAGATACTTAAACCATAACTCCAACCATCACCCAGCTCAAAAAAACTCATTGATCAATTCCCTAGTTTACAGAGCCATAAAAGTGTGCGACAAGGACTCCTTGGATACAGAAAAAAAGATCATATATGAACAACTCCAAGCCAATGGATATTCCTCTGCACAAATTGACAGATGCTGGAAACAGCAGAACCATAAGACAAAAGCAAACAGAACTGAAAATGAAAAAACCAACACAGAAGAGAAAATCTGGACTGTCTTACCTTTCATCAAAGGCACCACAGACAAAATAGCTAGGATACTACAACAGGGCAATGTAAGGACTATTTTTAAACCCACATATAAATTACAACAGGCACTAAGAAACCCAAAAGATCAAAGAACAACATTGTCCAACGCAGGAATTTACTCAATTGCGTGCGAGTGCAACAAATACTATATCGGGATGACTGGCAGAAGTATTAACACCAGAGTGTCAGAACATGAAAGATCTTACAGATTGAACCATCCCGAACAATCAGCTGTTGCTGAACATGCTCTTAAAGAAGGACATTCCATCCGTTTCTCCAGCGCTAAGTGTCTGCAGAATGAGAGTAACCCCAGAATTCTGCGTCACCTGGAATCGCTAGAAATCAGCAAACATCTAAAAACTGGCAAGCTTTTGAATCGCCAGCAAGATTTAGCATTGTCCAACCGCATTTGGTTACCGATTCTACATCAAAGAAACGATCGTGACATGAGAAGAGACCGCAGCGCGGCTGATTGCAACTTTTGACAGCTGGTGCGTTCAAACCAGGTCATTTCCGGTTTCGAGGAACTGGGGATTCCCGCGTTCCTAGAGCTTATAAGGACTTAAAGGTGAGCCCTGACAACTTTCACCTACAATTCTTCGTGATTGTTCACCCTTAGAAGATGTTCTGAGATTACAGAACGAAACGTTGGGCTGTTTTTTACGATCCTTGGACTTGTTTGATTTGTCTGTGCTGTGAACGGCTGCCCGCTTGGGAAACCCGCTACAGTTTCCGAATTCAATTAAACTTTTTCAAGCTAATACATGGCGTCTAATCCCGTAATTCTGAAACATTGGTATGTATCAAAGGGCCATGAAAGCTACAGAAAACTACTAAAAAGAAGTTAATGGAGCACTACCCTTTCTAGATGTTTTGGTGACCAGGAAGGAGGACCTTTCCCTTAGTCACACGGTGTATAGGAAACCAACCAACACGGGAAGGTATTTGAATTATGGGTCAAATCATCATCCCGCACAAAAGGGTGCGGTAATTAACACTCTAGCTTATAGGGCTATAAAAATCTGCGACCAAGATGCACTAATCAAAGAAAAACAAATAGTATTTGACACTTTAAGATCCAATGGGTACCCTGAGAGTCAAATATATAAAGGGTGGAATGCACAACAGATTAAAATCCAAAGGGAAAGAAAGGGGATCAGCTGTACCACCAGTATGAATGTAGGTAACAATACAACAACAGATGAAAATAAAGACAGAATTTGGACCTTCTTGCCGTTCATCAAGGGAGTGACAGATAAAATAGCTAGGGTACTTAAGCAAGGAAATATAAAAACTGTGTTTAGACCTACGAAGAAAATTGGACAACTTCTTAACAACCCAAAGGACAAAAGACCGCCCCTCTCTAATCCTGGAATTTATTGTATTCCTTGTGGTTCTTGCAAAAAAGAATACATTGGCCTTACTCAACGGTCAATTTCAACAAGATTAAAGGAACATGAAAGAGCGTTAAAACTAGAACAGCCACAACTTTCTGCGACAGCGGAACACGCACTGGCCACAGGACACACAATACATTACAAGGACACACGTTCCTTAGGAACAGAAAGCAAATTAGACATTTTGAAAAATCTGGAAGCTCTTGCTATTAGCCAAAGAATGCCCCATGCCCTGATGAACAGGCAACAGGAATTAAGTATGGCCAATTGCATTTGGCTTCCCATAATTCACAAATTGCAGGGAGAGAACGGAACATCAACACACGTTGGGAAACAAGACAAGAAACATACGGATTGACAGTGACTCTGAATGAGGTTTATTGCAGGTGCTCTTTGCAGGATCAGCAACCATGCAAGAAGGGAGATCAAATTCCGCAGCGTTTACGTCAGTTACAACAACGAACAGCACGAGGCGTTTTGACAGTTAACATCTACTAAGCCTTGGGAAGCCCCCAGAAGATGTGTTTGGATTAAAACACGAAACGTCGGGTCCTCAGCGGTACAGTTTTTGGGTTTGATTCATGTCTGTTGTCCGTGGTGTATTTTTCTTCAATCTACCCGGATAAATCGGTACTGTTTCAAATCGGCTGGCTCGCTATTTTCTTTCACTCCTCACTATGACCGCATTACCCGTATTAACCTCTAGTTGCAAAATAGATGTTTCTTAGTTTTTAAAATTGTTTTATAATTCCTTCTAGCCTGCATTAAAGAAGTACGTGCAGTCAGTGTGTTGTTTTCTTTAAAGGTTCTTTGTAAGATCAATAAGTCAATAAGTCACCGGGCCCAGATGGCATTCACCCAAGAGTGCTTAAGGAACTCAAAAATGAAGTTGCTGATATCTTGACAAAAATATGCAACTTGTCCCTTAAAACGGCCACTGTGCCAGAGGATTGGAGGATAGCTAATGCCATGCCAGTCTTTAAAAAAGAAGGAGAGGGGACCCGGGAAACTACAGGCCGGTCAGCCTAACATCTGTTCCAGGGAAGATGGTGGAAAGCCTCATCAAGGATAAAATCGGAAAACATATAGAAGAACAAGCTTTGCTGAGGGAGACTCAGCATGGCTTCTGCAAGGGTAAGTCTTGCCTTTTAGAATTCTTTGAAAAAGTCAACAGGCATGTGGATGCGGGAGAACCCGTGGATATTATATACCTGGATTTTCAGAAGGCGTTTGACACGGTCCCTCATGAAAGGCTCCTGAAAAAACTCCATAGTCAGGGAATAAGGGGGCAGGTCCTCCTATGGATAAGGAACTAGTTGAAGACTAGGAAACAGAGAGTGGCTGTCAATGGGCAATTTTCACAATGGCGAGAGGTGAAAAGCGGTGTGCCCCAAGGATCGGTCTTGGGACCGGTGCTTTTCAACTTGTTTATAAATGACCTGGAGTTGGAGTTAAGCAGCGAGGTGGCCAAGTTTGCAGACGACACTAAACTTTTCCGGGTGGTGAAGACCAGCAGAGAATTTGAAGAGCTCCAGAAGGATCTCTCCAAACTGGGAGAATGGGCAGCAAAATGGCAGATGCGCTTCAATGTAAGTAAGTCTGGCCTTCTTTGCTCCGTTGATGGAGCACACATACGGCCGCCAGCTGAGTTTCGCCAGGTGATGGAGGGGGGCCATTGGCCTAGCCAGCTTGGGAGTGGGCAGGGGATGGCCTCGGCCATATCCCGGCCCACGCTGGACAGCTAGGCCGTTACACGGCCTCCTTCGACTTCAATCCGAGGAGGCCGATCAGGCCGGCCTGGAGTTACAATCGGGGGAGGGGACAAGCATCCCCTTCCCTGAGTAGACCTCTGGCCCGGTGGCAAAATGGCCGCTGGGGCTCAGGATCCTGGGTCGCTGGCCTGATCTTTACAGTGGATTGCACTGTTAGTATATATGAAGTCCAGCAGTCCTATCCCATTATGTTGCCAGGCAGATGCCTCTGGGAAATTCACAAGTAGAGAGCATGATGAAAGAGCCACCCCATTGGTTTGTTCTCAGCACCTGGTAATTAGAGTTATAAGTACTCTGAAAGTGGAGGTTCCATTTATCTGTCAAAGCTAATAGGTACTGGTGATAGATTTCCCCTCCTTGAATTTGTTGAGTTGTTTCAAAAAGTCAAGTTGGTGACAAGCTCTACATTTTGTGGCAATTAATTCCATCACATAATGCACTGATTTCTCTTAAACGCATAAGAGTTGGGCTAGTTTAAAAAAAATCACTCCAGGATCTGCTGTTTTTAGAAAACAAAAAGTTGGCCCCACTGAGCACATACAAACCTTTGGAAGTCCCCAGAGTAGCCCTCGATTGTGGCTATATACGTTCTAGGGCACCTGTTAAGCTGCAAATTCTTTTCTAATTTCTTCTTCCATTTATCTCTATAATAAGAGCATTATGTGATAGTTTAGGCTCAGACCAGTGGCGTTGCTGGAGAGGGTGCGACACCGTAAGTGGCGCAAGGTGCTGCACCATGCCTTGCAAACTGGTGTAATGCAGCCCCTCCCACTCGCCCCTGGAGCCATTCTGGTGGCTTTCACAAGTGGGCGAGTGGGAGGGGCATGTTACACCAGTGCAGCGCCTTGCACCACTTATGGTGCCGTATCCCCTGCAGCAATACCACTGGCTCAGACACAGCAAGAACACAACCTAAACAACTGAATGGGGCTTTCCACAGTAACTGGTTTCTGTTCTCTGCACTACACTAGCATAGAATTATCTGGCCATCATTTAGCATTGATTAGGATCACCAGATGCAAAGGAAGAATGTAATGGAAGCTGCACCTTTAATACATGTGTAGAAACAGGACCGGCTTATTGTACAGCGGTGAGAAAAGCCAGACCCACCTAATTTCCCTTTTTGTTGCAGTCTTAAAGGTACAGGAGTCCTGTCTTCCTTTACATTTGGTTGCCCTAGTTACTGATACACAGAAATACACTGGGCAGGACTCCTGTTATTTCCAACACTTGCATCACAAGGTAAAGATAGCCATATAGGCGAGCTAAAATACGGACTGTGAATTAAGTCAATAGTCTGTCAGTTCATTTCTCTTTAACTTTGGGGAAATCCCACAGTGGGCTTTACTTTTAACATCTCCAGATAGCAACAGGAGTAAAACCCTGTAAATGTTTCATATTATCTCTTCAGATAAATGCTCATTAGCACTCTCCCCACACTTTAATACTTTAATACTTGGAATCCATGAAGATTAAAATGAAAGCCAAGTGAACTTGGAAAGCGACACGGGTTTAATGAGTGCCCGTCCTCTGCTTATCCAAGTCTCTGGCCTTTGGCTTTATGTTCCCCCCTGCCTGTCTTTCCCTCTTAGAAGCCCCTCCAGGTTTAGGTTTAAGGCAAAATAGATATATTGTGAGAGTCATCGCCCAGCGTCGTTCTTGGTATATGGTGCGTGTATGCTCATTAACTCCGACAGAAAGAATGTACATGTGACTGGTGTCGAGGAGCTTTGCCACTGGTCTGCAGTTAATTACTATCACTCTGTATTTGTACAAGTAAAACATCTGTGATATTTTCAGCATTCTTTTACCACCAAATGTTCTTAACACAAGGAAAAACCCATTACGTTCAGGAACATTGTAATTACCATAATGGATCAGACTAGCAATCCATCTGGTCTGAAACTGTGGCTTGGCCAGTGGCCAGTGCCAGATGCTTCAGGGAAAGTTGCAAGAAAGCCCAAAATTAGCAATTAACGAGCAACCTACCCACATGGGAAATTTCCCCCACCTAGTTCTTTCATAGAGCGATTGAGTTCTGCCCTGATGTGGGAGTTATTATAAATTGTCTTCCAGTTGTCTTATCCGATCCCTTGGGTATAAATTTAGAATTCAACTTAAAACAAAATTTAGAACTTTATTTATTTACAAAAAACGTGATCCATAGTGAATGTTTCATTTTGTAAATCTTCCACTTCAGACCTTTGTCATCCTATTTCTTCACAATTCCTTCTTGTTTACCATTCCCTGTTCCTTGCTGTTACACTTCTAGCCTGTTTGATCCTGTTCACTCAGAAGTAAGCCCCACTGGTCCCAGAGGCACTTACTCCCAGGTAGGCATGCTTCGGGTACCTGTGCAAGTTTATTGAGAGGTAATTCCCACTACGCTCAGTAGGGCTTACTCCAGTAAATAGACCTATAATTGCTGTTGCAGAGAGTTAGGGTATAAATACCACTCCTATGCAACCTTGACTGAAATGAGGAGGGACCATGTATTTTCACTTTGGGAGCAAAAACCTGCAAATCATTGATTCGCTGATTCCCCATATCCACTGATTCGCTATCAGAAGACGCCACGTGCCGACTGGACAAGTTAGCACAAGAGGTGTGCTGCTGTCTCCCTCTGGAACAAAATCAGGGAACTGACAGAGAGTTTGCTGAGGCTCGGCAGGCCTGATTACTATGACCCAATACTGCTGATTCATAGGCTTACCAGATCTCCAACCAGGACAGAGTGCTAGACCTTTAGGAGAAGGAATGTGGGCAGGTGTAGCTTGTTAAACCTTAGAGCACAATCCTAGGCCTGTCTACTCAGAAGCAAGCCCCACTGAACACAGTGGGGCTTGCTTCTGAGTAAACATGCCTAGGATTGGGCTCTAGGACTTAACAAGCTACACCTGCCCACATTCCTGCTCCTAAAGGTCTAGTACTCTGTCCCGGTTGGAGATCTGGTAAGCCTACTGATTCACATGGCAACAAACAAGAGTGCCAGACACAGCCTTGACATTTTTCAGTTTAATGTGCATGTTGTGTTTTCATTGGTACTTCCGGTGAAGGGTCGTGGCATGTAAAGGGAACGAAAAATACTGAAAGTGAATGATCGGCTATGCAGATGGTGTCAGTGAGAACCATTTGGTTTCCTTGCTTGGTGCTTCCAGGATGAACATCTTCTAGTGAGAGATGGGCTACACCTCATGACAGCTGGAAAAATGTAGTTGTGAAGAAGCTTGTGATCCTGATAAAGGAGGGATTTAAAGTAAGCTGCATTGGGGGGGGGGGAGTTGGTTCCACAGACAACATAATGTTGAAGGCTGGAGAAGAGACTGCAGGTGATGTACAGGCCACTGGGACTGTGGTGACGTGAAAGGCCAATGCGAGGAACAAAATGGAGAAGCAGAAAGGGGGTTCTACAAATGGCTTCAGGTGTCTAAACACCAATGCACAAGGCATGGGGAACAAACAAGATGAAGTAGAACTGTTGCTGTGGGAAGTTGAGTACGACCTTCTTCTAGAAGATATTACTGAAACCTGGTGGGATGAGATGCATGAGTAGAATGTCGTAATCAAAGGGGGAATCAACTTATTCACGAAGAACAGACAAAACAGAACGGGTGAGGGAGTAGTGCTCTATGTTAAGGGAATTTATGTCTGTAAAGAAATCTATGAAGGTGAAAAGGAAAAGCTGGATGAATGAATGTGCTCTCTATCTTCAAGAAAGGGAAAAAAAGATCTGGGAACTACCAACTAGTCAGCTTGATGTTAATACCTGGGAAGGTGCTGGAGTGATCAGTCTGTGAGCATTTAAAAAGGAAGGGGTGATTACTAAGAGCCAGAAAAAGCCTTGCCAGATGTCATGGAGGTGGACTTTCCTTCTCTGTTGCATTCCTCTGGGGGGGGGGAAGCAGAAGATGTTTGAAGCTGGATGTGGGGATGGGGATGCTTTGAAGTGGAGATTCTCTTTCTCTGAGATCTGGGCAACGGTGAGTGTAAGGACGGTTCCCCTTTTGAAGTTATAGTGCAGGGGTGGCCAAACCATGCGCTCTTTGACATATCATGTGCGGCTCTCGGAAATATGTTGGCAGAGCTCCTTTTTGCATCACAATTAATATAAAAGCAAATAAGAAATTTGCAAGCTTTATAATTATTTACCAGATACAAACTGAGAGTCCACTGGGTTAAAACATAAGTTTAATGTTCATGGTGAGTAAATATATTTAAGAATGTAAATGCTTCTTAAATATTGTGGCTCTCAAACATCTGAAGTTTATCATATGTGGCTGTTACGTTAAGCAAGTTTGGCTACCCCGTTATAGTGGGTGGTCAGAAGTTAGCTCTTCCAGTGAAGTAAAGCTGGCACTTTGAAGATGTTGGCCCCAGCATTGGGAGTTACTACCCTGAGAGAGCCAAGGAAGTTACCTTCCTTCCAGGTGGCCTTATCAGATAGGAGCAAGGACAGTGATCATGAGCTGTCAATTTGCAGTTTTGCCAGACACCTGGGGACAGGCGCCACATGCCATAGTAGACTATGCCTCAGCAAAAGAACAGTCCAGTTTGATTGAACTGGACCAGGAGTGGATTAGGTATATAACTGGGAGAGGTGAATTCATTGTTGACTGCTCTTGGCTGGGAATGCAGCAGGATGCTTGCTCAGTCCGTTTGAACAATGACAACCTTGCATGGCAAGACTTTGAAAACCAATCCAATGTAGTAAGTAGATAGTTAGCTTTATTGTTTTCTGCTGCCTTAAAATGTATGTAATCTCACTCACGGTTTGGAAGTAAACTGCTTTTAAGTAAACTGCTTGTGTATGCTTGTTTGCTGACCAAAGGAATTTGGGTCCCAGGGGAACCACTTCGAAGGTTTAGTTAAATTATCTGGTAACCCAGTGACTAAGGAAAGTCGCTTTGAGCCCTTTCCCTCCTTCTGCCAGCTGCTGGAGCCTTCACAGGTAGAGAGGCGCAAGCAGGAAGGCGGGGAAGTGCTTGGTGGTGTGTGCCATGATGGGGGTGGGTTAGGGTCGGGTGTAGGGGCTGGCAGCTACTGTAGCATCCCTTGCCCAGAGCCTTTGGACAAACCCCTCTTTCTCCACAGGGAACTATCGTGACACTAGATAAACCTTCTCTCCTTCTATGACAGAATGACTGGCTTGGTATATTGGGGGAATGCCGTGGACATAGTAATATATCTGGATTTCAGTAAGGCTTTGGAAAAGGTTCCCTATGACATCCTGATGGACACGCTGGTGGGATGTGGTCTAGAATGATGATGCTACTCTCAGGTGGACTTTTGGCTGGCTGATGGACCGCACTCAGCGAGTGCTTAACAGCTCCTCATCAACCCGGAAGGAAATGACAACAAGTGGGATGCCTCAGGGCTCTGTCTTGGGTGCTGTTTAATATCTTTATAAATGACTTGGATGAGGGAGTAAAGGGAATATTCATCAAATTTGCAGATGACACCAAACTGGGAAGAGTAGCTAATACCCTAGGCCTGGAGGACAGGAATAAGATCCAAGATGACCTTGACAGGATGGGAAACTGGGCAAATGCAAGCAAAATGAGTTCAACAGGGATAGATGTGAAGTTGTGCATTTAGATAGGAAAAATCAGAAACGCATACCGTATATAAGATCGGGGGTACTTGCCTGAAAGCACATGAAAAAGATCTGGGTATTTTAGTAGATGACAAGCTAAACGTGAGCAAGCAATATGATATGGCATCAAAGAAAGCGAATTCCAATTCTAGGTTGCATCAACAGAAATATAGTATCGAGCTCACTAGAAGTAAGGCCGGTGACGGGATTCACCCCGTCGCCACCCATTACCAGGTCCCCTCCCCCGCGCGCTGGTCAGAGGCTCGACGGGGGAGAGCAGCAATTGGCTGCTGGGCCAGTTGGGGGTGTGGCTCGGCAGGGAGACGGGAGCTCATTCTCTCCGTCTCCTCAGTCCGAGCCTGTTGCGAACCCCGCCCTCCCTCCCTTATTACAGTCTGAGACTAGCTGGTCGCTCTTTTGAGGGCCGGGTAGGAATTTTTGGCTGCCACCCTGATTGGCTTTGGGTTGGCAGTTTTTTCGCCTACCCCAGACTGGGTTGGGGTGGGGTGTGTGGCGTTGTTAATTCTTGTTTAATTTTGCTGTTTTATTATGGCAGGTGGTGTGCGGGCCGGGTAGCCAGGAAACTGGGATCTGGCGTCAGCCTGAGGTTAGCAAGGTCAAGGGGTAACCCAGGACCGCTCTAGTGACACCGCCCAGGTCCATGAGGCTGGCTGGCAAGCCCCTTGGCTGGAACGCGTTAACCCATATCACGGCACGGCCGCTGGGGTTGATGCTTCCAGCTGCCTCGACCCTGCGGGGTTGACCATGATAGCTCACGTGGTCGTTGACCACTGGGAGGCTTGAGTCAGGTTGTCACGCCCTGGGGGGATTAACGGGGGAGGTAGACGGCTAGGCCCGTTTCCCCCATTTAGGGCCCGCACGCTCTAAGGGTCTAGTTAAAGTATTGTTATGCTGCAGGTTCTGTTATGTTTAATAAAATTTGGCCCTTTAACCCAAGCCTCGGTCTAGCGTGATTATTTGGGGGGTGCACGGGTAATGGTTCCACTGTATTTTTCTTTAGTCAGACCTCACTTGGAATACTGTATTCAGTTCTGGGTTCTGCAGTTTAAAAGGGATATTGACTGGTGTGGCTCTAAAGGAAGGCGACTAGGATGGTGAGAGGGCTCGAGATTATGTCCTATCAGGACAGGTTGGGCATGTTTAGTGTGCAGAAGAGACAATTAAGAGGTGACATGATAGCAATCTATAAATATCTGAGGAGCTATCATATGGAAGATGGAGCAGTTTTGTTTTGGTTGCTCCAGAGGGTAGGACCTGGAGAAATGGGTTTAAATTACAACAAAGGAGATTTCAATTAATTGTTAGGAAGAACTTCGTGATGGTATGAACTGTTCAGCAGAGGAACAGTTTGCCTTGGAAGGTGGTAGACTCTCCATCGCTGGAGGTCTTTATGCAGAGACTGGATAGGCTTTGCATTGGAAACATTGTAGTTGTGGACAGCCTGCATTGGCAGGGGGTTGATAATCTTGTAGGTGCCTTCCAACTCTATGAATCTATGTTTGAAATGAATAGGGCTCATTCAGATGGCTGCTTGTTTCTCCATTCAAAGCATCTTGAGCATTTCTGGGATAGAAACCTGTGGAGAAAGTAACAGGTTGCATTTTTTAAAGCTGGCATCCCCATATGAATAACAGCTGCCAGGATGAGGAACATGTAACCAGGGATGTACTGGGCCAGATGTTACCTCCCCTTGTGGCTGAATTTACAAAGATGTTCCACATGGAAGACTCTACAAATATTCTGATCCTGTCCTAGAATTTGCCATTTCGTGCACTGTGTTCCTAGTGCCATTCTTTTCACAGGCAATATTTACAACAGGCATTAGCCATCATTAAGGGGCACTGCTGGGCTAGGAAAAAGTTCTTGTAGATTGCTTCACTGCCAGCCATTCATCAGGTTTTCTTATGCACACATAGCTTAGCCCCATGTCTGCTCCAAGGGGACAAATTACCCATCTGATCAATCTTTTAGATGCTGAATTGCAACTGCAGGCATCAGTTGGCCAAATTGGATCAAGCTGGAATCAGATTCATTGCACACATTACGCTGAGATTTCACCTGATAAAATACATTACACGTCAAAGCTGATATAATGTTTGCAGTCCGAGACAAATGCACTCCAAACTGAAGGCAGCCCATCCATTTGCCAAATGCTATAAATCAGCAGAAAAGGAAAAGAATGAAAGATGCACTCTCGCTGTGGTTAATAAATGTTATCAAGGTGAAATGGAAGAGGTCAAAGAGATGTAGCAGACTGAGAAATGGATTTAGTCTTTCTTCTCATTGCCAACATGGGAAACAGTGAGGTGGCTGCAGGGTGTCTGAGTCAGTTCCAGTGATACCTATTAGTCAATTGGCAGCACCACCCTCAACAAGCTCAGGCTCTGGGTGGAAGGAATGAAGAAGACGTTTGTGTGGGCAGGGAACCTCATGCTCTCCTGCTTGCTATCCTAGATCACTTGCAGGTAACTTTTACTTTGAAGCTATTTATGATCTCTTTCCTCCTTGGCATGCCAAGATACCCCAAAAATGTCCTGGATAAATCTTGGAACGTATCCTGAAATGAAACAAAAGTGAGTCAAGAGCTCCACAATATCTCTCTGGCAGTGCAGTCTTAACTGCATTATAGACCCCTAGGCACTGACACGATCGCGACCCACTTCCGGTTTTCCGACAAAACCAGAAGTGGGTTGCGATCATGTCGGAGGACTGTTCTGAGGTGCGGGGAGGCCTGCAGAGGGGTCTGCAGGCTTCCTGCACCCCCTGGAGGACCAGAACATCCCTCAGGGAAGTTAAAAAAACACTTTCCCTCAGCATTGGCAGCGGAGGTGCAATCTTGGACGCGCCAAAAATGATGGGGGGCCCCTATGCTCATGGGGCTCTAAGGTTAAGGCAACCCTGCTCTCTGGACATTTCCCCTAACCTTGAACAATGAAGTCCAAGCTATGTCTCCCCAGTGGATATTGAAGACATTATAATTGAAGCATCCAGTTATATATATTCTGCCCAGAAATATATATTTAAATCAATGGAATTATGAAGTCGATTGTACTTGATTTTCATAGGTAGCTTCAGAGGGGCCAAGGAAGGGGAAGCACCCCTCCAGACAAGTGGCTCAACACCACCAGTCCTCCATTGCCGGACCTCTGTGGTCATTTGAGGGAAAGGGACTTTTCACATACTCAGTGCTCATACTTCACCCCCACCCCCACCACACACACACACCTTGAAATCTGCTTTCTCCGTTCTGTGTCCCCCACAATATTTTTTTCTGGCACTGCCACTGTTCATTTTTTTATAGCTTTCACAAATAGAAGAGTCAAGATCACAAACTACCCCAGATTAAGCACATTTAAGACCCCCTAGTTTCAGTGGGAAAGCCAAGCCAGTGCTGAACTCCCTCTCATTGAAATAAATGGGATGTAAAAGCGCTCAACTTTGGGCAGATTGTATCTCAAATTATTTTGAAGGAGTTGCAGTTTGATAATGTATTTTTAAGGTGCCTTTTCATGTTAGAAGAAGATGAGAAAGTGAAGGACCTGAATGCCCTCTGACAATTCTAATAAGGTCAACGTAACTGAATGGCAAATATCACTACTGATGATTACCCATTCTAGGAAGACATTAGAAACTGCAGCCTGGGTTAGTCTTTCAGCCATCATTGCTTCCCAGAATGGGAAAATGAGGGATTATTTAGGTGAAAGGATAATAGCTGTAAGTGCATTATGAAAGCTCAGAGGGAGGGGAAGGAGAGCCCAGGGATATGGAAAATAAGATGAGAGGCTCAAAGAAGACTGAGTTAAAAATGACCCAGGGCGTAGATATAATTCCCCATTTTGCTTAAAGCATATTAGATTATTAAAACAGAACATATTTTAAAAAATTATAATTTACTCTTCCTATAAGCCCAGTAAGTCATTCCGTCTGTGATTCGATGAAACTTAGTAATAGCCAATCCTTGTGTGGAACTGCATTTAGCACAAGACTGGGTGCAAATTAAAATAGCAACTATTCCTTCAGACAAGCTGAAAGTTCAAGCCAGCCTTCATTAAAACCTTCCCTAACCCATTTCAGTGAGCTTTTAATATGGCATAATAATCACATCTGAGGCCCACGATAAGGACAGAGTTGTTTGAAAGAAGAAACCTTGGTCTCTTTTGACAAATAAGATGTGTCTATGTTGTGTCTATGTTGTGTGCCCTCAGATATGTATAGCAAGAATTTGAATGGATTTGTGGAAGAAATGCTAAAAAACAAGATGATTATCATCTGCCTTCTTTCTCCAACTGAGATCTACGCATAGCACAATTTAACATTTTTGCTTCTGCAAGGCATGAAGTTCTTGTTAACACAGTCATTAAGATTAAAATAATTATTTTGAAGTGACAAAAAGTGAAATGTTATAATTAAGGAAATGGATATGTCTATGGAATTCCTCCTCTGGGTTTTGTCAATCATCTTCTGTAACGTTTCAGAGTGCGTAGCAGTGCCTTGCTGTAATAACTGTAACCAAGGCTTTCATTGCCTTTTTCTTAAGCTCTGTTATCCTCAAGTGCTCCATTTCCTTCTCCCAGAATGCCTTATAAAGGCTAAAACATCATCACACCAGTCACAGGCAGGTCCTTTTGTTCCTATGGTTTCCTGTCAGTCAGGGCCAGCCTGTCCATATGGCTAATTGAGGCGGTTGCTTATCCCCATTATGGCTTGTAACCTGTGATGAACTTTTCCTCCATAAATCTGTCCAATCCCCCTTTAAAGCCATCTATGCCAGGTGCCCAACACCACATTCTGTGGCAAGGAGTTCCACAGATTACTTACACACTGGGTAAAGAAATATTTTCTTTTGCCTGTTCTAATTCTCGCGCCACTCAATTTTAGTGGATGTTCCCCTAGTTCTAGTGTTATAACTTCCCTCTATCCACTTTCTCCATCCCATGCATAATTTTATATGTCTCACAGCCCAATCTTATGTTTGCCCTCCCAATGGCAGCACGCCTCCCTCACTGGCGCAGACTGAAATAAATCAGAACAAGTGTACATATCTTTCACTCATGCTTTTGAATGCCCATGCTTAATTCAGTGCACAATCCTAAACGCACTGTCTGATGGCAGCGTGCCTCCCGCGCTGGTGCAGACTGCTGTAAAGCAGTCTGTGCCAGTTGCAAAAGCCTCCCCGACAGCGCGCTGGTCAGTGTGCTATTGGGGATGCCAGCAGGAAGGCCTAGGCCTTCCCAGCTGCACCTGAGGACGTCCAGATGTGTGCCGGGAAAGGTAAGTCAGCGGGAAGGTGGGGAGGGGGTGAAACTGGGAGGGGAGGGGGCATAATGGAGGGCAGGGAGGTTGTGGGAAGGGGATCCATGTGGGATTAAATATCCCCTTTCCCTGCAGAAGCCTTCCAGTCCCGCCCCCCTGCATGGAATGCAGCAGCTACCATTTTGGCGCCTCTACCATGTTGGGGGGGGGTTGAATAGGATTGGGCTCTCAGTGTTCTTGTGATTTCTCCCATGTAACCATGACAGTACATGAGTCACACACACAGTGAGTCACACACACTCAGTATGTGAGTCACACACACAAACATGTTCTTTTCCTCCATAAATCTGTCCAATCCCCTTTTAAAGACATCTAGGCCAGGTGCCGTCACCTGGTCTAGATGAACAAGCCTCTGGTACGAATTACACATTATATATTAAACACATAGTTTGCCCTTACATGTGTTTTATTTTCTTTTAAAACAGCAGCCTTGGAAGGGGGGAGTAGGTTTGGGGTCATAGCATGTGGGAATGTTTTTTTTTTTTTACTCTTTGCCCCCATGATACTGCCCCCATGAGAACTGCCTTTCTCAAAGCTGCTATTTGATCAGGAAAGGAAGCTGCCATTGAAGCTATACTGACCCCTCCATCAGCAATGTCCACTTTGAAAGGAAAAAAAGCACACATGTAGTGGCAAACTATGCATTTTAGTTCTGTGATTTGTAATTTGAAATGTGTAATTTGGCCCTCTATCTTGTGCCCTCAACAGAACATCAAATTCTACCAAAAGAGGGCTGTATTGATACATGCTCTCCCCAGCAGATGGTAAGTAAAAGCACGGAGGATGGTTTGCTACTTTACCAAATAAAACTTGCTACCTTGAGTAATGGGCAGAGGCCATCAGCTATAAAGACTCATCATGGTGAGAAATACCATCGTAGCCTTGGAAGCAGCTTCTGGAGGACAATGCAACTCACTCTGCAGTAGAATGAAGTCCTTTCAATCATAAGGAATCTTTTATAGCCTGGAAAGGAGACAGCAAAGTGGCATTTTAACTCACGTCTGTAGGTTTAATGATGTTTTATTATCAGCCTGAATGATTAGGGCCATTCTAACCCTAATGGTATTGTGGGACTGGGACATGGGGGAGAGGAGCAAGGAAGGAAGATTAATTCAAAAATGGGGATGATCAATCGCAGATATGAATAGAAATGCCACTTTATTACAGGGCAATCTACTAAAGTCCTTCAAAACACATAACCTGACAATCAAGAGGGAAGCCGTGTATTGGAAAGAGAGGATCTATTTGAAGAAGTGGAGGAGTGCTTTGACTAAGAGAAGATGTTTTGGATTCACCAGCATATATCCTACAGCAAGGGTGGGGAACTGGCGGCCCCCGGAGCGATCCGGTCCTGCCCGCGCGAGCCTGGACCCGATTCCATCCGGTCCAGCCCGCGCGGGCTCGGACCGGAGGCTCCGGAGGTCGCGCTCACCTCACCCGACTCGTTTCAAACTCTCCCGGCTGTTATAGACATAAGCAGAAACAGCCGGGTTGAGAAGGCGTCGCGCGACTCCTTCTCAACCCGGCTGTTTCTGCTTATGTCTATAACAGCCGGGAGGGTTTGAAGACGAGTTGGGCGAGGTGTGAGCGGCCCTGTGCGCGCTCACTTCACTCGACTCCTTCTCAAACCCTCCTGGCTGTTATAGACATGCACAGAACAGCCGGGTTGAGAAGGAGTCGCGCGACTCCTTCTCAACCCGGCTGTTTCTGCGCATGTCTATAACAGCCGGGAAAGTTTGAAACTAGTCGGGTGAGGTGAGTCGGGTGAGTTCTCAAACCCTCCTGGCTGTTCTAGACATGCGCAGAACGCATGTCTATAACAGCCGGGAGGGTTTGAAAAAGGAGTCGGGCGAGGTGAGCGTGTGCGGCCGCCACTGCCATATTGAAGAGAAGAGAAGTGAAGTGAACAGAAGGTAAGGTAAGGAGGAGAACAGCGATGGGGGTGGGCGCTTGCCGGGTGGGTGGGTGGGAGGGAGAGCGAGCGGTGGGTGGGAGGTAAATTCGCTGGGGGGGGTAAATTTGCGGGGGGGGGGGGGGCTAAAAAAAATCGGCTGGCCTAATGGCCGGCCCGCATCAAGTTTTCCCTACCACAAATAGGTTCCCCACCCCTGTCCTACAGTTTTGTTTTGTTTTTGTCTTTTAGCATTTGGGAAAACTCCCACATTTTACTTAGGTTTCCAACAAGGGCTTAGATGCCTGTAATCGGGTCTGTTGCCATGCTGAGGCTTGCTATCTGAGATTCTCTCATAAATCTGGTAACACCTGATATTTATTAAGTGAATGTTTCAATATATTTTTCGTATAAAGCAGTGGTGGGGAACCACCGGCCCGCGGGCTGGGACAATCCGGTCTGGCCTGCGCGAGACTGGACCGATCCGGCCCGCGCAAGACCGGACCAGAGGCTCCGCCGCCGCGTGACAGCTCTTTCTGAAAGCGCCCTTCCTGTACCTGCGCAGATCGCCACTGAGGCCTCAGCGGCGCTCTGCGCAGGTACAGAAAGGCTGCTTTCAGAAGGAGGAGGCGCCGAGGTGACACATCAAGGCCAAGAGGGCAATTTTTCAGCCTCAGTGGCGATCTGCGCAGGTACAGGAAGGCTGCTTTCAAAAGGAGCTGACGCGGGAGGGCGGCGGCAGCCCGGAGCCTGCGGTAAGGAGAACGGTGGGGGGGAAAATCAAATTTGCGGTGGGGGGTCAAATTTGCGGTGGGGGGGCCACAGCAAATTTTCCCCATGGGAAAATGGCCCTCCACCACAAATAGGTTTCCCACCCTTGGTATAAAGCAACTAGAACTGCTTACTTCTCTGCTGCTTCTAGAGAAGACAAACACCCATCATTTCTTCAGTCAAAAGCAGTTAGAGTGGAAATTGCCTACATTTTTGCAATGCTAGAGATGCGTGCAAGATGGAGACAGGCAAGTTGAAGTTTCCTGGCAGACAATGGGTTAGTAACACTCAGTTTTCACTGAATTACTTCTCTTGATTCCAGTATGTATTGTGATATAGTACCATGTGGGTGAAGCAGCACCATCAGAAAAAAATATTTGTGTGGGACACAGAAGGGGCAAAGTGGTTGCTTGTTTCATCTCAGCTGTGTCCCCATGTGGTGGATGGGACCCTAGCACATGCATAAACAAGCTCCTTTGGATGTGTACCATGGTGCCAGCTTTGAGGAGTCAACCTCGACAGCTTCTCTGTTTTGACCTCAGTAACGGCGCGTCCGCAGGCGAAGGGTGCCGTAAATGCGCCGCAAAATGTAGTTTTGGCACCCAGTGAGTAACACTTGCTGGCGTGCATACCGGCAGGCCTCACTCCATTGTGGATCAGACTTGCTCCCACCGAAGGAAGGTAAGGGTTGCTCTGGTGGGAGCAGTGGTGGGGGAAGGGCAGTCCAGGCGGCAAAGAAGGATGGTCGTTGGCTGAGCCAGCCCGGGAGGGGGCGGGGATGTCGGCCACAGTCCCTATTCCCGGGCCCTTACACCGCTGCCTCAGATTTCCGCCGGCTCGACATCTGAGGAGGCCCATCAGAGCCTTTCAGCCCTACACTGGGGGAAGGGGATGAACCTTTTGAATATGTTGTAAACTGTATGTATGGATATATAACAGATCAGTGTAAAGGACTATAAAACCTCTTGATTTCTATAATCATAAGGACTATAAAACCTCATTATAGTTTATAAGGACTATAAAACCTCTTGACGAACGTCCCCTTCCCCCGAGGAGACCCTGGGCCGCACCGGAGCAGCCTGGGAAGAGTGTAGAATTTGAATTTACACAGGATTGGGCTATAACACATGCAAGGAAAACGGACATGAGATGGGTATAGATCAGAAAGCGTTTTCTAAATACCTTGAGTATTCTCATGATACTGACTGGCCTGCCTGAAGCCATTACAATGTAATCTGTCTCAGTGTCTCCAGAAAACACAATGCAGGAACAAAAGACAGAAAAACGTTCATTAAACAAGTAGAGCTGGTGTATCCAGATGCTCTTTGGAATTTGCTACATTGATCCCAAACAATAAGAGACAAAAAATAGGTCAGAAGATACCATTATTACGTCACTTCTGTTGAAGAGCACGTGAGTTTCTGAGTCACACAAGAGTCTAAATTGAGTAAAATGGAAAGCTGGTGAATTACAGAGTCGAGCTATTTTGCCACAGCTATTCTGGACTCATATGCTTGGAAATAATTTCAGGGAAATCTCAGATTATCAAGAAGAATAAACACATGGCAAAACTGAGATAAGAAGAATTTAATTTTCAGCAAGGAGGAGGAATGTCATTTTTGGAAATTTAGTGGTTTCTGTCCATCTTCCAGATCCTTTCGGTGATCAGGAAGGAAATTGCCACTGAAGTACTACTAGAGTATATCGTTTGGTGAACAGAAGTGAACAGAACAATATTAACAGCAACATCAGAGAACAGTAAAAACATGTTTAGGATCACAGCCAATTTTTTAAAAATCAATTTGCTTTCTTAAACATTCAGATGAAAGGTTTTCCTCAGCTTTCCTAGTTCAGCAAACAAAAAGACAGTGGCCACAAAGCCAAGTGAAAGGCTTTTAAGCCCCATTGATTTCTATGGAAGATGTAAACACGTACTTAAAAGCCAATCCTGCCCTCGAGAGATGCGGGCGTATCTCCATGTGCACCACCTGCCAATGGATGAGCCATGGATGCTGGTGCAACGTCAGGAAAATGCTACACTGTCATAAATTGGGCATAGCTAGAGGTGTGTGTTTGTGTTTTTTGGTGACTAACGCAGAACGCTAAATAACGCTAATTTTGACTCAAAACGCTATATGAAACGATTTTTAGCTCTGAACGCAAAATAATGCTAAAAATCCTACATTCCACGAAATATCACTGCTTTTTCTTACTTTTGAGTAATCTGCCGGTACTTTGAAGTAAGAGATCTTGCTTGAAACAGTTGCAGAGCGTCTCCAACAGTTCCAAAGGCCATCCTGTTGCTTCTGCTCCTTATCTCCAATTTGTACTGTTCAGTATGGTTTGCTGCATATACAGCATTCCTCCACTAGGTGTCGCAGGCATGAACAAGTGCAGGCAAGCCTCTTATTTCCTGTTTTTGTTACAGCACAGTATTTCTATTTTATTGCTGTATTTGAGCAAGCTGCTCAAATTGCTATATTTGAGCTGTATTGAGCAACTTGCTGCTCATATTTGTAAAGATTCAATTTGTAGAGATTCAAATCAGTAGGCATGGGGGGGGGGGGAATGAAACATAACTGTCCAGGGGAAAGATAGGCCAAAAAACAGAGAGACTGAAAACTGAGGATGCCAAAAATATGCCTGATATTCTCCTGATGTGAAGCCTATACTCAGAGGCGTATCAGCAGCGATTGCTGCCTGGAGCACTCACTGCTGCGCCGCCCCAAAGGGGCGCCGCCGCCTGGGGGAGGCAGCAATGCTCCGGGGGGCGCCGCTCCGGGGGTGGGGGGCGACCCGGCTTATGCGGGCGCTCCGAGGCCTTCTCCCCCGGCCTCGGATCCGGAGAAAGCCCCGGGGCGTCCACCACGACCGGTGGCCAGGGCTTTCTGAAGGCCGCCGACTGCCACGGCGCTCTATTTATCCTTGTTGTTTTGCACATGCGCAGAACGTTAACGAATTAAAATTAATAAAAATGAAAAATTGGAATAAAAACACATAACACGACTATTTGTGTTGAATAAAAACACACAACACCGCTATTTGCATTTTTAATCAAGAAAATTTGAAAAAAAATACCCCCCCCCAAAAAAAAGAAACACCTCTAGGCATAGCTCAGATGCCAGTACAGCTCTGCTGGAGGAGAGGGCAAAAGAAGGAGGCAATGGGGTGTGATGTGGGAGGAATGCGGGAGGGATGAGAAGGGTCGATGACGACGTATGCCATAACCTAACCCCTCCTCAGATGAGAGACATGTCCCTCATGCCAGAAAAATGCTATGCCTATGTCAATAACAGAGCTGATTGATGTGGGAATAAATGATTTCTACTTACAGGGTTCTGTCTGGAGAGGTTAATACTCAAGACTTAACAGCAATTTTAGTTCAGATTCGTATGTTTAATAGAAAAAGAGAAAGAACAGCAGTTTTGGTACACCATCAACAGTCACAACCAACATGCAGTTTGGTCATGAAAGAGGTGGGGCGCACCCAACAGTTGAAATCAAGAGGTTTTATCGTCCTTTACACTGATCTGTTACATATCCATACATACAGTTTACAACATATTCAAAGGTACACCAATCCAGTGCTCCAGAAAACCCTTCCCCCTAGTAAATATTCACCTGAATCTCAATTTCCCTCCTATCCCTACAGTTTCAATTACCTGGCTACATTCCTAACCCCTACCCCACCCCCATTCTAGTAAATCATTCCTGAGCTAGACCGATACTGGGCAGATTCTTGTCAGGTCACATTCCTGAAAGGGCCCCCCCTTATCTCTTTCACTCATTCTTTTTTTCTCCTGCAGTTCCTTACAAAAAAGAACTGCCAAGTACAAAGTTTTAGACACATACAAGGATTCCTACAAGTCTAACAAATCAACTATATACAATAAAGAAATGAGTCCGCTCAGTCAGCTCATTATTATATTAAACACTGATTTCTTCTACATGGTGTAGTAATAAGTAATCCCATAGGGCAGTGGTTCCCAAACTGGAAGGCGTGGCTCCTAGGGGAGCCGTGGAGACCAGCCAGGGGAGTGTACTTTGGCGTGGCATCTAAATAGGGTTGGACCATAAATCTCTCCCAGTGAAATCAATGGGACTAAAAGTAGCTTGTGCTCATGACATACAATCCAGCCAAAGTTAATCATTTCAAGCACTATGTACCAAAGCACTAGATATTGTAAGCTCCCTGATGAACTATGTGTGACCACCCCTGTTACGTATTGAATGTCAAATGAGCACGCATTCAAACTGATGCACAGGTGCTAGGAACAATGGTTGAGAAGAAAGAATGGTGCTATCTATTGTGCATCTCTGAGGGCTGAACTACATTCTTGCAAGGATCACGAAATCCATTCACTAAATTGCCACATCATTTGTGGCAATTTAGTGCTATCTGTCCATATAGCACTGTCCATTAGCTCTGTCTACCATGCTAGCAATGTAACCTCTGAAACGCTGTCACATGGATCTCAGCCACATGTGTGCCAGAGTTCATTTTTAGGACATGGACATAATGTGTAAGAGCTGTGGGTCAGGACTTTAAATGTTACACTTTGAGATTCAGAAGAGTGAGGTGACTCTCACCTCTGAAATCTGTGCGAAAAATATAATGTTTTCTGAGGACTGAAGGAAGACCAATGATTAAAAATGTGCTGCTACTCAAAAAACAAACACCACCACCACAAAAAACGCACAAAAACCCCACAAACCCAATAAAAATAACTGTGGGAGATCCAATTGCAGATCTCCTGCTGTCATGTTTAGTTTGGTCCTTAGTCTCCAAACACTAGTCTGGATGCTTGAAGTGTATTTCAAGAAGACTCTGGCTCAGTCGGGAGAGCTGCCGTCTTGTAAGCCTGAAGACCGGTGAACTTGATAAGTTTGAGACACGCCGTCGACAAAAAGCTGTGAAAGCCTCCAGGAAGAGAGATAAGAGCTTCCAGCTGCGTTGGTCGAGTGTACCGCCAAGAAAGGCGGTATATAAATACTGTATATTATATTATTATATTTTAGTGCACTCTGTAATAACACTCTGTAGTAAAGCATGTGCCATGTATTTGTTTCTCTGTTTAATACAATACCAACTGTAAGGGGGTCCGGGGTGGGGACCCCGGTAACAGGGTGTCGAGGGGTGACCCTGAGTCTTGGGGTGCGCTGGGCTCTGGGGAGATCTCCAGCCCGAGCCCGCAGGGGTGTATCGGGATGCCTTTAGAAGAGGCCTCAGAGGGACCTGAGGGAAGGGGTTTGCGGCACCCAGTTCCTCCTCCTCAGGTCTGTTGCAGGAGGCTTGCTTGGCTGTCGCTCCTGTTCTCCAGCCAGCCGGCCCACAACTGACTCATCCTTGGCCAGGCATCCCTTATATACCTCTCCCGGCTCCCTAGTCCCGCCTCCCCAGGCCGTGAGCCAATCCCACCATGTCTGCCTGACAGGCAGAGGTGGGAGCCTATCCAAAGCTGTGGTGTCCAGCTGGAGGGGGCGGGACTTCCTGCCGCTTGGGTCTCTGCCACGGAGGCTGATGCCATCTGTGGATTGAAGTGGGGTCCTGGGCTGGCTTCGGAGTCCAGCGGGTACTTGGTGGGGCCTGGGTTGCCCTGTCCTGCTGAGTGCCGGTGGTCCTTGGCTGCGGGCAGGGCCGATGGCCGCTCGTCCATCCCGGCCTCTGCTGCCATGTCAGCTGGAGCCTCTCGGGGCGTCCGTGGCAAGACGCCATGGCCGCCGTTACCAGCTGGTTGGTGGTCCTCCTTCCGGGTAAGTATGGGGCTCTCGCCAGGCACCAGACACTAACAATGTACATGATGCTCTACAACACTATGGGCTTCACAATTGTGAAGCACATAAGCTCAAGCATAATCATACCTGGTGGTGTCATTAGGGGGGTGCGGACCACACTGGGTGACACCCTAAGGGGTATGTGTGACACCACTAGCGGCCAAAATTGCGGAAACCTTTTGGAAAAATTGTATTTATGAATAATACCATAAGGTTATATATCTGTATAGTGTCTGTATTCTATCAAATGTTATGGCCAAATAACTGGAAAAAGGAAACCAAACTGCCTTATGTAACAAAAAGTAGATTTTCTTAACTCAAAACTGACCAATGAGACTGATTGTTCTGAGAGCCCATGAGATGTTATTAGTGTTACAGCACAATCCAGCGCAAGGATCTGGCCAGCGGCCCACGGCTGCCCACCAGATCCTGAGCCCCGGCGGTCATTCTGCTGTCGGACCAGAGGTCTACTCAGGGAAGGGGACGCTCGCTCCTTTCCCCGGATGTAAATCCAGGCTGGCCCGATCGGCCTCCTCAAATTTCTGCCAGCTAAATAGCTGGCGGAAGTAGAGGAGACCGTGTAACAGCCAAGCCGGCCTGGTGGGGACGGGGATATGGCTGAGGCCATCCCCCACCCCGGGCCAGCTAGGCCAATGACCCCCCTCCCTCACCCGCCGAACAGCCCCTGTGCCTACCGGATCCCGACTCACCTTGTCTGGCGGACGCACGGGTGCTCCGGTGACGGAGCAAGCGGCCTCTGTGCCAGCCTCCCTTTCTCCAGAGTAGTCGCAAACATGCTTTCCGGCACATTTGTGACTGCTGCTGGTGATGGAACGCTTGTCACAGGATTGCACTCTTAGCGTTATTAGTGAGGTGTATTTGGGACACAGCATGGAACCAATAAGGTGCTAGTACAGTGATGGTGAATCATTTGGGCTTGGTGTGTCAACATTTTTGAACATGCCTAACTTGACTCTGCTGGTGTGTCGCCCCCCCTCCCCAACTTTTAATAGTACTTTGACTATTGCTACTTTTAATAGTAATTTTGAATTGAACTGAAAACAACTATAGAACACATTGCATTTTATTTAACATCAATTAGTGACTTTTTCTTTGCTGAGTTTTACTAGATAATAACTTGAAAGAGGTCTGCCAAAATCTCTGCCCTAAACGTTCAAGACAAGCCTGTAAAACGATTGCGAAAATGTAAGGTGTGTCGGGGTCCTGGGGGATACACTGGCGTGTCACCCCAAATGACCCCGCATGTCACCAGTGACACGCGTGTCATAGGTTTGCCATCATGGTGCTAGTATGACTGAGTCAGTTCTCATTTCTATGTATCAGAGCTAATACTAGAACTCTTATTCAGTTGTGTGTTATCAAGTTGGCCACTGTTTTTTTGTTGGTTACTGTTTGTTGGGTGACCTGTATTGTTATATATTAAAATTAATAAAGTAAATGGAGGCGACACCATAAGTTACCGCACTGGGTGACACCAAGGCGGAATATAAATACAGAAATAATAAATAACCCTAGTGACGCCTCTCATACTGTTATATACTGTACAGAAAGAGAAATGTAATGTTAGAATGGGGGCCAAATCTGTGACAATCCGAAAGCATTTTTCTTTTCTTTATGAATGGAACCTGGGCAAACTTGCTATATCTTGATCAAAATTCATCCCACAGGTCACCAGTTGCACGCTCCTGTTCTAAAGATTGGCTGTAATGGAAGCCAGATCATCTCATGTAATATTGATGGTGACCATGGCACAAATTTGTGGAATACTGAACTCTTTTTTTGCTGCAATCTCCTCTACCTGCCCCCTAAAGATTCTCTTTACTTTCCTCATTAATAATCTTTGAAGCACATTCCACTTCTTATCTGGAAAAATAGATTTCTTAGGGGGGTTGCCGACACTTTTACCTGCAGTAGATTTCAAAGCATATTCACCTAACAACTTTTAGACAAGAAGGGAATTTGACAGCCTAAAACAAGAACCCTTTTTTTTGTGTTTGCCACTTGAGACCTATAATCTTTGCCGTCAGAAAACATTTCAAACATTTAAATGATCAGCGTGCTCCCTTTTTATCAGCTTCTCATTCGTATTCTAAATTTATGCTATGGAGGGTTGACACTAAAACAAGTAAGCCTTCTCTTATCCAATGTTTCCCCTCGATCCTTTGGAGAATATGAGTTGGTGGATAATTCATTGTACTTCTGACTAAGGAGCAATGGCTCACTGTCTTTATGCAGATTCCAGCATGCCAAATGCCCATTTTTCATTGAAGTTAGTTAAAGCATTTATAACCATAAGGATGCATCCATTGACAGTTCAGTACAACATGCAGTGCCTGGCTTTCCAAATTGCCCGATGGGAACCTATATTCAATTGAAAAGTTGAAAAAAAAATCAAATGTTTAAAGTTTTTTTAACGAATCTCTCTCTAGATTCCTATTCTGCTAAAAGGTTTACTATTTCAGGTATGATTGAACATTGCACAGATCACCCTAATTGTAGCAGACTTGTTCAGTGTTTGCAAAAAAAAAAAAAAAAGAGAGAGATTAGTACGTAGCACCTATTTATTTATTTATTTATTTTATTTACAGTATTTATATCCGGCCTTTCTCCCCAAAGGGACCCAAGGCCGCTTACAACAGGAAAAAAAAATACATACAAAAAACACAATATAAAAAAATCACATTTTAAAACAATAAAAACAATTAATGAAAATTAATAAAAACAGTGTCTAAAAACAATTTAAAAGATCATGGCTTCAATCAGAGCAGGAGCATAAAAACAGCAGCACCCCTACCTGTACCAGCGAGATGTTAAAAAAGGCAGGGCTCAGAAGGCTTCTTTGAACAAGAAGGTTTTTAGGCCTCGCCGGAAAGTGTCCAAGGAGGGAGCAGTTCGTAGGTCAAAGGGGAGGGAATTCCATAAGGTTGGTGCCACTACTGAGAAGGCCTAAAGACTTTAAACAATGTCATGGTGCTGCCAAACCAGAGATGGAGGAATTCATGTTCCTTCTTTTCAAGACATGGAGTTGCCTTTATAAACAAACAAACAAACAAACAAACAAACAAACAAACAAACAAACAAACAAACAAAGTCTTGGGTTTTTAAAAATAGTGTGGAAAATGTCGATTTGCACACCAGGTAACAATTTGCACATCAGGTAAGGATAGTTAACTTAGCCTAAGCTATCTTGCAAAGACCTTGCATGATTGGTTAGGCCGTGAGAGAATGACATGCACATTGCCAGTGAACTTCATAGCTAAGCAAAGTTATTTAAGCCTGGGTCGTGGTGCCCTATGGAGTGCTGTGGTGCCCCACGAGCCTAGCGCTGCTGGGACTCATACTGAGCTGCTGTGGAGGCACCTGGCTGGCGGTGGCATCACTGCTGCACACCTCTAGCCCAGGGCTGACTGATGGGTCTCAGGCTGCTCATCAGCTGGAATGGTTGATAGCGAGGAGTCAGCATCAGCCCTCCATGGGTGTGGCAGTAGAAGTGGGAAAGTGAGCGGAGGGAGAAGGAGAGAAAGAGCAGGTGGATGAGAGGAGAGGGACAGAGAAAGGAAAAGGAAATAGAAAGAAAGAAAGAAAGAAAGAAAGAAAGAAAGAAAGAAAGAAAGAAAGAAAGAAAGAAAGAAAGAAAGAAAGAAAGAAAGAAGACAAAGAGAGGGGGCAGAGGAGGAGGACGATGAGAAAGGCTGCAGTGGGGTTACTGAAGCAGCTGAAGAGGAGGAAAGACAGACTTCCGAGAGAGGTGGGAGGGAGGATGCTGAAAGAAGTGTGAAGGGGGAGTGGGGGGAGGAACAAAGTGAATGAGATCAGAGGACCAGAAAGGAGACAAGATGCCTGGGGCTAATAGACGAGAAGGAGACAGCTTGGCTACCTTCCTGTGGAGACCTAGGAGGGGTCTAGTGCCTGGAGGAAGGGGCAAAGTGGGGATCTGCCCTGGCAAGGAGGACGATGCACTCTCAGCTATGGCAAATCCTGTGGACAGGTCAACTGGGCATTGAGATTTCCCCGTGCTGTGAGAGGCACCTGGGCCTGGCAATTGAGAGTTTGCTGTGGTGGTGGGGTTTCTGCTGAGCTATTCGAGATCCCAAGGGATCAGAGCAGAAGGCGAAGCAACCTATATGAGTTTTGTTACCTCCCAGAGGGAGTCTCTTTGGAACAGTCTTTTGTCCCCCTTTCCTGCTTGAAATGTCCCATCCCCAAATGCATAGACTTGTTACTAGGGAGCTGCATGGGGAATTAGTACAGTGTAGCGGAATTTTAAGCAGACTGATAATTAATAGGACCAGGAAGACTGGTGAACAAGGAAAAAGTATGGGTTTATTGTTACGCAGCGCAGTGGACAGCACCCCAAGAGGGGCACTGACCCTTTGCTCCATGTGAGAACAGTTTTTATACATTTCCAAGCAGAATATCACATGGTTGCTGAGAATGTGCATAGTCACAGAGTCATACAGGAAAAACAAGAGACTTTTGATTTACATTTTACAGAACACAATGGGAACAATAGTGAGCTGAGCTAGTCAGAGGACCCTTGATGGTCCTTGATGGTCCTTGATGGTCCGATCCTTGAGTTCTGGGAGACTTAATTGAGTTAGCTCTGGGAGTCTCCCTGCACCCAGAGTCAGCCTAATGTGTATGCTCTCCTTGAAAGGAGGAAAGATTAAGTTTGCCAAATGTGGGGTTTTTCCTGTGACCTGGGGAGGCATATATGAACAGAAACCAGGAAAATATTTTTCTGCATCAGTCCCTTCTTTGTTACTGAGTATCTAAATTTCTCAGTAACACCAATTAGGTAATATTAATTCTTGCCAGTTCTAACATCCAGACATATTAGCCCACCCATTTTTGTGGGACTTATTGCAGGATCGTGAAATGCTGTGTGGCAACCCTGTTGGAAAAAGCATTTAGCCTGCCAGGGTAAAACCTCAAGATGTAGTGAAAGCAAGACATCATAGTTACAAAGAGAAAACAGCAGCATCACAAGCATTTCTACTCAGTTATGTCCAACAAACCCCTTCCCAAAGTCCATTTTCCCCATCTTTGGTGAGGTGGCTCTGGTTCCTTAGCCAGGAAGATAGTTGTTCTGCAACTTCTGGAATGGAAGACAAACATGCAAGTTAACACAAGGGGCATGTTCTTCTTGTGTTAGACTGAGATTGCAGGCATGACATTGTCCACAAAGTTTTCTTTCCAATCCAACTGGCCAGAATGTATAAGCAAACTGAATGCAAGCTCTTAGTTGCTCCAAGAGAGATTGCCATTTCAAAAGAGTGCTGAAAACACTTCATTGTCCAGAGTGTATGCAGAGTGCAGAGTGAGAGTTCCAGAGCATGTGAAGATAGCAAAGCAACAAATGTCTTTAACGATAACTAGTGGCACTCTTCAAGCATAAACAAAGATAGCTCATAGAGTGAATAATTGTCAATAAATGTTCAGGCAAGGAGGGTAAAGTTTTCCCCAACAGTAGTTGTTCGTTGGTGAACAGGGAGACAGGTGGAGGCATCTCTGGAAGGTTAGTCTGGGCAGCAGGTACGCAGAAACAAGGTGTGCAGGAGCCAGGGCAAGGGCATAACAGCCTTGTGTCGTGAAAACTGATGCAAGGGAGCCTCATTGGGCTGTTTGCTGCTGCTGCTGCTGCTCGACACAGGTACCAGTGGTGCTCCAGGTCTGTAGATAGGGCCCAGTGTGGCTGAAGTCTTGGGCCTGGTTGCACTGGCATGGAGGTTGTCCTTGCAGATGGCTGATGTCCTTTGAAATCCAGCAACATCCTGGGACCAAGTTCCTTTCCCTCCTCGCAGGGCTGTTGTGGTACTTCTCCTGGCCTGATGTGAGGCACAGGTCTGATGTAGGAATGTGGTGGTTTTCCTTCCTGCAGTAAGATAGATTTTCTCCGAAATGCAAAACACAACTGGTTATAACGCTATTATTTTTCAAATTACACTTTCTTTTCCTTTTTGGTTGGCGGGTGGCAAGGGCCACTGGGATAGTGGACTTCAGCTGTTAAAATTAAATTACCAAATTAAATTACTAATTACCAAATCAAATTAGTACCTTCCCCCCTTTTTGTTCAAAATGGTATACGAAGTGGCCATGCAGAACAAAAGTTACAGCAAAATAAATCTAGGACCACAATAGATGCTTGTTGGGGTCCCTAGGATAACCTGTGAATATAATGAGATAAAAACAAAGGAATCACAAAGAAACTCTCACACGGTCCTGAGTGCAGTCTGTGAACCTGGTTGTAGAGAAATGGCTCACAACTTTAAAAGTATTTATATGAGAGAGAGAGAGTTGGCCACTCTTATAAAATGGTGTCAAGGTTGTACTGGCCCACCTCTGATCCAGTCCTGGGGGCTAAGTTGCAGTACCTTTTGTTGGCTCCTGCGGCTATAAAGAAAACAAAATATGAAAAGCAGTCAAACAGGCCAGGTTCAACCAGTGGCCAGGAGCCTAAGAAGTGCTCAGCAGGAGCAAAATCTCAGAGAGAGAGAGAGAGAGAGAGAGCCAACTTGACATTCAAGAAAATAAAAAGACAAAATATATACAACACTTAACAACAACAATGGCATTAAAAAAAACTGGGGTTTTGGGGTGTCCTTACCCTAGCTATGCCTCCTCGAAGGTACAATGGTCTTGCGCGATTGTGTCCCCCAACCCCTAAACCTCAAGCTGCTCCCAGCTCCATGGGGGAGCGACTAATGCTAGGACTATCTAACTAAAGTGATAGTGAGGGTATTTTAAAACAGGGGAACCGGAAGAAAAACATGCTTCCGTGTCTGGGCACAGCAGGAGTCCCCTCATCAGATCCAGGAACAGGGTAAAGATGACTTAGGTGGTCTGCCTGGCAGGGTTGGCATTTTGAAAAGAACTCCATGTATGCTCAGGCTCTTCTGATGCCTTCTTCACTAAAACAAATTAGGCAAGAGGTGAGGTACAAATCAAAGGTTGCTGGGTACTTATTTCTCAGGCCACCAGGAGAGAAGAGCGGAAAAAACCCAAATGACAGACCTTTCTTTTTACAAAAGGCAAAGTGGCAGAGATAAAGAAAGATGAACACAGGACACAGAGAGCAAGGAGTTCCAAGTGGGAAATACAACAGTAAAATTAAGAACAATGTATTTGTTTTGAGGTGGATAAGGTACGCATTAAAGCAGAATGTTAGGTGGGAGCAGTTGGTGTCCCACTTTGCAGGGGCAGCGTTTGCAGATCTCACTGCGCACATCAGTTGTTTTTCCTTCCTGTGCTGAAACAAACAGTGTTGACACCATAAAGGAAGAAATGAATAAAAACCTAGGCCAGGTATCTTAGCACTATAAAGGCAACATAGAACACAAAATAATTTTTGGGGAAAAGATAGACGGCAAGCCTTATTGAAACCTTATCGTGAGCCAAATAAGGGTTTTTCCAGTGCAGGGGCTCACACACATGTAAGATAATTGCAGTGGTAGAAACAGGCTTTTTAATAACAATAGTGTGGAGACCAACTGAACTGCACTCTGCACGTGCTCAGGGGCACGTATACAAAAGTTACTTCCAGTGATGCCATCTTCTTGGAGGCCACACAATTCAAAGCAGCAGAGGCACCTGTGGTACTGAAAGCTTTGTTTAACCAAAGAAATTTGTTATGGATATGGAGACCTTTTATCAAAAATAGATTACTAATTATGGATTCTCACAGTTCGGCCTAAGGCAGACAGAAATCATGATTTAACTGAATGCAAGGTGTTATCAACTACAGAATGAATACATAGCAAGTCCAAGCAGTTACATATTTTAAAGAAAAACAAAATGTCAGGGTTTTAGTATCATGATGAATTAGCACTATTGCAGTATATGCAAGGGCTGCAGGACTGGAAGCTGAGTCTTCCTGCTTCATCCTTCTGCCTGCTAGATAGGGAGCAAAATGGAGAAAAGATTCCCTATTCATGTTGCAGGATAGACTGCTACTGCTCAGGGAGGCTCCATTGAATATCTTGTAAAAACCTTCTAAGTTGGTTAGGGACATAACATAATTTTTTGAACATGAACAGAGTTCCTAAAACAGAGTTAAACCTTGGAAAAAATAGAATTAGGCAACTTCAAACTCAGAATTTTTGTTTAATTCATGCAATCTCTTAAATTACCTTGTTTGTGAGGGCAGTTCTGCCCATGGGAAGAAAGCAAACATGATTAACATTTACCAATTTACTAACATTTATCAACATTTTCCAGTTAGACTCCAATTTATAAGCATTATTGCATTTTTTAAATATTTCTTTCATTTTGTTGATGTCAGGAGTGTACACACTCAAGCACTGAGTTTCAAGGCATAGTCAATTACTGGTGGAGACAAAATATTACCCCTTCATTGTTCCAGGGGTACCCATAAGTAGTTACTAATTTTTTTAGGATTTGTGCACAGATTATTAGCATGGTCTGGTAGGAGAAGAGACATTTTTGGAAGTTAAATTTTCAGTAATCTCAGAAGAATAAAAGGTCAGGTGATCAAGCTGATCCTTAATTCCCTTCTTTGGCCAAAACAAAGTAGGTAAACACAAAAATACTTTTCCTCCTAGGACCTATGCAATTTTATAAGACATAACATAATAACACAAAACATGAAAATGACACACAACCATATAGACAAGGGTACAAATAAATAAAATTTAGACACTTATCAGACAGGCACTTGGCCTTTCCTTTGTCCCCCTTTCTATGTTCTTTAACAGGAAAATCTTCCTTTTTGTCCAGGACTATTTTTTTTTTTTAGAAAAGCGCATGAAGCGGCAGCGCTGAGGGCATAATTTGTTAGCCTGATTTAGCAGATTTTACCTTTTTTTGGCTGGGACTCTGGACAGGTTCTGCCTCCTGTGCCAGGATTTTAACCTGGGCTTGTAAATTTTTCATTTTTGGCACGTTCCTTTTAATATAATGTCCAGTATATGCCATTTGGCCTGGGCGTTTTTTAGTTGAAAAGAGCCCTCTTTTGGCCAGGCTGGTGCCATAGTTTTGCCAAATTTAAACCAGTTCAGGAGCTCTGTGAAGCAGAGTTTCCCTCCTGATTGTGAGTCCCTTTTGGAAGTTTCCCCAGGAGAGAGAAGTGAAAGGGGGCTTCCTTGTGACAATACTTTGGTTTGTCCCCATGCCTCTCCTGGGATTGCCATTCTGGTTCCATAGTCGGGTGTCCTGTTTCCGTTTTCCCGTCCCTACCAGAACCTGGCAAAAAGATTACTCCCTGGTTTAGCTTATTCAGCTGCGAGTGTCAGGGGGTGACTCTCTACAGGTACTTTTTCCTGGCGAGTCTAACTTTGTTGTCCTTTTCCTGCCTTTAATCCTTGCAAGGCGAGCTAAACCTAGGTTGTTATGTCCATTTCCTGCCTTTTACCCTTTCAAGGCGAGTATTGACCTAGGTCCCTCCATGGTCCCTAGGGGTTTCCCTTAATAAGCCGGCCGGGCTTCACTCATACATATACAGTATTTCCCAGTAATTTTCAGGCAAACAGTGAGGGAGAAAAACAAAGAGGAAAGAAAAGAGCCCCTTGCTATTGCCTAGCACAGGGCAGCTGAGGTATAGACTTGCACACAATTTCATGCACTCCCCCCCCACCGATAAAATTCCCTTTTCTCACCAGTCTTGCAGGGTCCACTGTTCCTTCCTGAGGGATCTTCCAGCTGGTCCGCCCAGGCATAGCTCTCTGGTCCAAGAAGCACACCTCCACCCCACCTTCAGACAAAAAGTCTTACCTAGGGTTCTCCAGTGAGGGAGAGAGGAGCCCCCCAGCCCAGGAGCCACGCTGGGAGTGTAGCTTAGTAGATCCCACTTCTGACACCAAACTGTAGCGGAATTTTAAGCAGACTGATAATTAATAGGACCAGGAAGACTGGTGAACAAGGAAAAAGTATGGGTTTATTGTTACGCAGCGCAGTGGACAGCACCCCAAGAGGGGCACTGACCCTTTGCTCCATGTGAGAACAGTTT
The DNA here is from genome assembly GCA_026170595.1 of Plestiodon gilberti rubricaudatus. NCBI lineage: Eukaryota > Metazoa > Chordata > Lepidosauria > Squamata > Scincidae > Plestiodon > Plestiodon gilberti. Next base: position 255,744,013 of record JANXHW010000001.1, on the reverse strand, counting down.
TTATACATTTCCAAGCAGAATATCACATGGTTGCTGAGAATGTGCATAGTCACAGAGTCATACAGGAAAAACAAGAGACTTTTGATTTACATTTTACAGAACACAATGGGAACAATAGTGAGCTGAGCTAGTCAGAGGACCCTTGATGGTCCTTGATGGTCCTTGATGGTCCGATCCTTGAGTTCTGGGAGACTTAATTGAGTTAGCTCTGGGAGTCTCCCTGCACCCAGAGTCAGCCTAATGTGTATGCTCTCCTTGAAAGGAGGAAAGATTAAGTTTGCCAAATGTGGGGTTTTTCCTGTGACCTGGGGAGGCATATATGAACAGAAACCAGGAAAATATTTTTCTGCATCAACAGTATTGGTAACGATTTCTCCGGAGGATGGCCAGTCGTGCCCGTTCCAAGGGAAAAGTAGCAAAGGCAAAGTAAAACAGCTCCTGATGTTAGCGGAATCTTAGACTGGGTCTAAAGCCAGCACTCTGAGGAATAAGCAAGGAACCTTTTAAATAATTGCTGGGGAAAGAATGAGAGCTTCCAATCCAAAACAATTACAGATTTATTGTGAAAGAACAAACAAGTTTCAGAAGGAGCAGAGTCCACAGAGACTAAGAAATGCATAGCTCATAGTTTAAATGAATATGAGGGCATAATACAAAGTAATATTAAAAAACACCACTGGTAACAGAACTACCCCCTTGGGATGAGGAGGAGGAAGGGGTGGCTGTCGCACAATCCCAGTACTCTAACTACTGTGGCACACTAGCTCCAGCAAGGAACAAAACCTAACTCTTTTCTCCACCCTGATGTTTCCATCAATTTTCCTGTTTTCGTAAATTATTGTTGCGCATTGCATGATGGATATGACATGTGGATATGAAATGACGGATGTGGAACATATTCCATACTAGAGATGAGTAAGGACTAGAGTTGAATGCTTCAGCTTAATCAGCTACAATCATCTTCCAGTATTGAATTATACATTTCTTCTTCTTCTAGGTAAAGTGATTTCTGATTCTGAAGAGTTCATTTAAAATAGCAGAATTACAGGAAATATATACTGTGATGAGCCCCTCACTTCCCAGACAAGAGACTTTCCAGGGCCAGTGCTGCTTAGGTTTCCGGTTCCTTTGGAGGCAAGGACACTGGATGCATATGATGTTTTGATAATATTTGATTTATTTACAAACATACAAGCAGAGCATATATGGAGGCAAGCAATACATGCTCCTACAAGGCAGAAAAATCTGCTTTATTGGATCCCCAGAGAGATGAGCTGCCCTCTCCTGATGCTTTCAGCTCTGTCTTCTCTGTTCTAAACTGCATCTTATTTTACCTTACCCCCCCCCCCACATACACACACGTCCCTTACATCACCTCCCCTTAGCCTTGGGGGGGGGGGATCACTGAGCTCTGATAGCTGACACTCAAGGAAGATCTCCATATCTCCCAACCATTAACTTCCATTAAGGAAACATCACCTAAGCAATGACATCCTGGGCTATTAGCCAGTAACCTGCCCAGCAAAAGAGATGGTCTGCCAGCAGCTATTACAATACCTTTTCTACTTTTGTATTGATAGCAGGGGAATTTGTCAGTTAAAAGAAATTGGTTCTAGAGTACCACTTATGCCTGAATAATTTTGCAAGATTCACTAACTTGATCCAAATTTTTCTATATATCCCCTGAAAGGGGAAAAAAAAAAAAAAACACCACCCACATATTGTTAGCACCTCTTTCTTTGCCAGAATGAAATTTGAGGTAGATTTCTAATAGCCCAAACCTGATGGCGTGTTATGCCACCAGAACAAGCTTTCTGGTGGCATAATGTGCTTTCCGACTGTCGCAAAAAGCAATATGCCGGAACGAGTTGGCCGACCACTGCTGGAAGTGGTGAGTGGTTGATTTCATTTTCTGAAATCTACATTTTAAGAGATTTTGCCCTTTGCCATCCTAGGGAGATGAAAATAGGCTGAAATAACAGGGAACTAGAACAATAATAGCTGTTGGAAGCATGGCTTGACATGGATGACTGTTATTCTGTGATAACAATAATAACAAATGTAATTCATTGATAGATTCTGTGTCCACTATGTGCAGAATCACACCAATTCAAGTCTTGCCAGAATTTGAGAGGTGCTGCGGTCCTGCATTATAAGTTATATCTGGATGGGGACCACCATATTATGGTGATGCCATTTCACCATTTGGTTTAGAGACATTTGCTTAGCATGGCTTAGGAATCCTGCTGAAACTGCTACAACCAGCCAGAACCCATTCATGCCAGTGAGGACAATAAGTAACACCCCAGAATCCAAGATGGATTCCAGAATGAGAACAGGAAGTTGGGTTGACATGATTTGACAAAAAACGTTGAGCCTGCAGAACTTATTCCATAGCTGAACTTTGAGGTTTACTTTACACCTACCATTTGGAAGGTATTGGGAATGCTTGAAATTGCTCTACATGGTGGCCATACTATGTGAGAGATACTCAAGATGTGGATTGCTGTGCCAATCACATAGAGAGCCTCCATAGCACTACAGTATTACATTTTTCTGGCAGTCATAGATGCCGGCATGGAAGCTCTCTATGCAATCAAGGAATCCCATGTTGTGAATGGCTCTCATGGCCACTGCATGAATCTGCCACTACAGTGAAGCTTTTTTAGTATCGTCCATATAATTACTCTGTCAAAATTATCCTTAAGGATTTACATGACTTCATTACTTTTTGGGTTGACTTGCAAATCCTACTGAATTTCTAATTTTCTCTGACCAGTAGGTGGGTGGGACTGTGTGGCTCAGTGATAGAGCACATGCTTTGCATACAGAAAGTCCTGTGTTTAATCCCTGACACCTCCAGATAGGGCATAGAACATTTCTGGAGAGTCGGTGCTAGTCTGTGTTGACAATACTGACCAAGATAGGATGGACCAATGGTCCGATTCACTATAAGACACCTTCCAATATAAATCAAATAGTTTTTAGTTTAATGAATGTCAGTTTCTGTGCAGTAATATAACTACTGTGATGCTGTGACTGAAGAGCAGAAGGGGGAGAGAGAGAGAATTAACTTTGCTGATGACTACATTTCTGTTGGCATGGGGCAGAAATGATCTGACTTTGCCTCCTCATAATTTCCACTGCTCGCCAAGGAAGTAGCCTTTCAATATCGTGCTATGTACGGTATTATTTTTAAAAATAATTTCCATATGCATGAGCCTTTCCAGCTGGTCAAACCCCCCCCCCCCGATTCTTTTCTTAGCACCATATTTCCACTTGTTCTGACCCATCACCATTTCTGCAATATCATTTCTCCACGTAAAGGATGGTAGTCGTTCCAAAGGGGAGAACGTCATACGCCTGTCTGCAGATTTTTCAAAAAGAGATCTCTGAGGAGTGCATATATAATGGAGAGAGGAAATGCACAGTCTTCAAAGCAGTACAGGTTTGGTTAGAATGTAAGAAAAGAAGAATGTAGGTGAAGAAAAGAAAGTGTGCATGAAATTGCAAAGCGCTGTGTGCCTTGCAGTACCCACCTTGCTGGTGATCACCATTTTTTAAAAACTGCTTCAGAGACCGAGCACTCCCCTTATTGTTATATTCAATCACATGAGTAATCATGTTGCCCTTTTAAAAATTGTTAAGATTACCTCTTGCCAGAAAATGATGTATATATAGTTCCTTTTAGGGCATGCAAAAGGAGAGTTTCAATCAAAGCAATACTTCCCCAATGATGAGCTATTTCAACTTGAAATGCACTGGGTTTTATGGAATGCTCTTTCAAGAAGGTGCTACTGCCTGCACCTGTTGGCCTAACCCTTTGGTTATATTTGGATTTGTGGTGCCATCATCTTTGGTTGTAACTTAAATAAAACAATATAGAATTGCTCTGTGTGCATGTGCGTGTGCGTGTGCAAGCAAATTATACCTCCTGTCGTGCTAGGTATTTTTTTTATTGAAACCAGATGACCTGGGAGAGGTAAGTAAAGACTTTGCTTACCTCCCGATAGGCCCACTGGCCTCCAATGGGTCTATGTGGACCTATGCCAGCTATTTAGCTGGCGAATGTCTGAGAGGCTCAAGGGGCAGGTCTGGGCTGGGAAGGGGGGATAGGGGTGTGTGCAGCTGCCTCTGAGATCCTCCCCCTCCTGTCCCTCCTGTCCCCAGCCTGGGCAGCTCCCCGCCCTGTTCCTCCGCCAATCTGCCCCTGAGTCGCCCCCACAGCTGACCTACCTGTTCCAATGGGGGATGGAGGAGGTTCTGTGCGCCAGTGCCCGCTGTCGTGCAGCCTCTGGTTATTTGCTCTGGCATGCCCAGCCCGCAAACCACGGAGCAACTTTCGTGCCATCGTTCCGGGACTTATGGTAGCAGATCACGGGATCCACCACTGCAAGGCCCTGATAGGATTGGGATGTCATTGTATTAATCAAAACAACATTGTATAAGTCAAAGCAATTGGAAGAATCACATTTTGATGTAATAATACCCTTCCTGCAAGTAGAATACTGAGACAGCTGGGAGCAGTCAATCTTTTTCCTTGATGTGTTGATTTTTTTTTTTAATTTGCAGGGGGTTCTATGGGAAGACAGCATTCAAAAATGGCAACCCCCCCCCCCCCCGTCTACTTCTCTTTCCCTCTTTTTCATGTTATAACAGGGTCTGATTCATTTGAATTAAGCTCGTGGTGGACACCTGTTGCCCTACCAGTTCTGACCGTAGTGGGATATTTCAGCAGGTGTAATTCGGTGCAGAGAGAGATACAGCAATGGCTAATAGGCTGCCCTAGGAGAACGTGATGGGCAGCCCAATCCTGTGTAAGTACTGTATCCGACAGGCGTATCCCTGCTCCAGGAGCAGCCTGGAGGTCTACTCGGGAGAAGTAGCGCCCTGGAGAGTCTAGCCCAGAGGTGTACTCGGTGTAACACAGGGAAGCCCCAATGGGTCTCCTTAGATTTCCGCCAGCTATTTAGCTGGCGCGAGTCTGAGGAGGCTGTGTAATGGCGGAGCTGGCCTGGGAACAGGACGGGGATAGGGCGGCTGCCATTCCAGCCCCCCGACTGGCTCTGCCAATGGCCCCCTCCCTCGCCGCCTGGACCACCCCTGTGCCCGCCATCAAATCACTTACCTTCTCTGGCGGCCGCAGGGATGATCCGGCAGCGGAGTGAGGGCAGCCGTTGCAAACGTGCTTTACAGCACATTCGTAACGGCTTGGAATTGCGGAGCGCTCACTCCGCCGTTTTAATTTTAGTCAGGATTGTGCTCTTAACCATGGTCAGTGTGGGGTTCCCCTCTGCCAGGAACTGCAGATCTTGGTCATCCCAGGGGTCCAGGTTCGTTTGATCGAGGCCTCAGAGTCTCAGGATGTGGGGGAGGAAGGAGGTTTAGAAGCACCTCAGCCCTTCACTCCCTGGTCTGGTGTGGCTCCGTCTGAGGACAGGCCTCCAGGAGCTCCACTCCAGACCTCTTCATCACTGGCCAGCCAACGCTTTATGAACCTTCTCCATCCCTCTGGGTCTCTACCCTCTTGCTTTACCCTGCCCTGTCCGTTTCCCCAGCCTTTATCCATTAAAGGGGCCATCCCTCCCTGTTCGGTTCCTGCACTCTTTCCTTGGCTATATTCTCCCCAGATCTCATCCTAGCCTTCCGGCTGCCTGAGGTTCTGCGTGGCCACCCACCCAGTGACCTCAGGGGGCTGCCGACCTTCCAGGGGAGCCGGGCCTCCATCGGCCTCCCCCGTCAGCTCCGTGGGCACCCCTGGCGCACGGCTTGGCATTGCTGGATCGCCGAGCCGGGACAACCCGTCGCTCAGTGCCCGTTGAGGATGGCCCCAGGGCCCGGAGGTGGCTCTACCTTCCCCCAGCCGGGGATGGCCACCTGGAAGGGAGCTGTGAAAGTCCAGAACCAGACAGTTTTTGGACCAGCTCTGGTTGTGACAAGAATGGGGAAAGAATCACAGTCTTATCAGGATTCTTTTTGCATCTTTTGCCACAGGATTCTGAGTATGAATTAAACTGGAAAGATTAACTACCCTCTCATCTCTTCTCCCACCTCCTTTTAAGCAAGATGTAAAGAGACAAGGTAGTCAACATCATTATATTAAAAGATAGCTGGAACAATTGTGCTATTCCTGACATATATGTCTTGGGTGCTATGCAACAACCTAAGCGTTGATATAAAATGTTATTTATTATTCACTTGCCATGCTCCCTAGAGCACACAAGGTTCGAAAAGAGGAGGTCACAAAAAATAGGCAGATGGAGTTCAATGCTGAAAAATGCAAAGGGATTAACTCTATACAAAATTTGCTCATCTTTTATTGCCTGCCCTAAGCTCTTCCACGATTTTCTTGTATACAAGAAATACGAATGCACTACATATAGGCTTCTATTTGAGACAAGAGAATTGTCGAGCTTGATGGACCAATTTGATGTGCCCCACAGAGGCAGTTCTGATGTTCTTAAGGGGATATATTATGCTACAAGGCTTCTAAGCACGCTGCCCAGGAAAATCAGAGATCGTGGCTGAAATTAAACAGACAGAGCACTGCCAACAAAGACAGTCAAATCTTCTGTACGAATGATACCCTGCCTAATTTGTCAAATGTGAGTGAAGTGAAGTGTGTGTTTTTTAAACCTTCTAAATGAGATGATGGGAGGAAATGGTTTGTGCATCCCTACTAAGACTACTTCCTTTTGAACTGTCCAGGTCACTATCAATACCTTTTGTTGGGAAGCCAAATTGAAGGGTATAAAGACTGACTGTCTGAGTAACTGGAATAGATCTGTTAGATTTGACACAATTGGGCTTTTGAGGGTAAAGTGCTATCCTCCAAATATGCTGGCGGAGGGACTATGCTTCTGCTAGCAATCCTACACCAGCATGACGTTGTTGAAAGATTGTTATGCTGGCATATGCACTCCACATCAGAGAGGGCAATGACGGGGGCATGTTTGAAAGCATGATATGACTAAAGCAGTGGTTCCCAAACCTTTTAGCACTGGGACCCACTTTTTAAAATGACACACTATCAGGACCCACCCAGCTTTACGAAACTTTAAAAAAGGTGATCTAGAAAGAAATAATATTTTATTTATTTACAAGTAATATTTTATTTATTTATTTGCAAAAAAAACTCAATCCATTTAGTGTAATGAGGCAGCCCTAATGAATATCCTCAAGGCTTGAGGGGATTAGTTATGTGACCCACACCCAGCCTTCACCTGCTCCCACTACCTATCATTGACGGACTTGAAAAGAAAGACACCATAAAAAAGACACTCAAAAATTTATCTACCTATATTTACACAAGCTTGTAAACTGCAGGAGCTGGTCTGTTTGCAGGGCAATTACCAGCTATCTGATTTTTGAATAGCCTCAGGGCTTGAGGCAATTAGTTACTTTCCACCGGTGTTTTTATTGGAGGCTCTGCAGGACGGGACCCACCAGAAATCGGGTCGCGACCCACCAAGTGGGTCCCAACCCACAGTTTGAGAAATGCTGGACTAGAATCAGCGTATGCTCACTGACCTGCTTCCAACCCCTAAGCCAGGCATAATGTTACACTGATGTGACTGATTTTGAGGTTTGTAAGTTTTACAGCCCGGTCCAGCCCAAGGCAACTGCGGTACAATTCAGGCACAATTGCAGCCCAAGTGCTTTAGGCCCGAGTTGTGCCTGAATTGTGCCTGAGTTGGGCTGCAATTGTGACTGAATTGCAGCCCGGTCCAGCCCAAGGCAACTGCGGTACAATTCAGGCACAATTGCACAATTCAGGCACAATTGCAGCCTAAAAGTGGGTGTGTTGGGGGCGTGTCGGGGGTGTGACGGGGGCGGTTACGAATTTTGGTCCGGTTCCAGACACTGGAGAGCCACTGACACACCCCCTCGAGCCCAACTCAGGCCCAAAATTTGGGCCAGCAAAAAGGGTGGACCCAAATGTGAGGAGACCCATAGGAGCCATTTTACCTTACCCACACCAGCCCTCTCCTGAAAAGTTCTAACACCCTGGGCCCGAGTTGGGCCTGATTTAGGACCGAACAGGTGTGGCCTAACTCTGGACATGGACCCAAATAGTTACCCTATCAGCACCCAGCCCCACCCAGCCTCTTTCCCACAAAAGCCCAGCCCCAGCCCTCCACTCTCTCTCTCTCTCTCTGAGCATGTGGTGTGGGGTTCTGTCCCCCAGCAGCCACAAAGTGGGACTTTGAAAACTTTTCTAACACCCCACTTCTCTCTTCTCCTCTCTCCTCTCTGCCCCCCTCTAGGGCAGAGAGGGCTGTTCTGCCTGTGGCCAAACTGTTTACTGCTGTGCCTGGGCAGCTGTCTCCATGCAAGTGTTTGCTAACCCATGTCTTTCTCCCAGCCCCTCTCTCCCCCCCCCATACAGGCAACAACACCAGCAGGTAAGTGCAGGGTTTGTGCTGACATGTGGTCTGACGTCTGCCTCTTTGCATAGAGAAATATAGGTAGGATACATGCCTCTATACCAATGTCTTGTCTCATAGCTGCCTGCATAGCCTGCCATGATATGCCTCTATACCAATGTCTTGTCTCATAGCTGCCTGCATAGCCTGCCATGATATGCCTCTATACCAATGTCTTGTCTCATAGCTGCCTGCATAGCCTGCCATGATATGCCTCTATACCAATGTCTTGTCTCATAGCTGCCTGTATTAATGTGAGCACACAATGCCATGAGTGTGGAACTGTAACCCATATGTAGACACCAGCTGTTCCCCCCCCCCCTCTTTTCTCCACAGGGTCTACCGACAGGTCAGTATTGCTAGGATTGCCATGGTTGTGACCCCCAAGTTGTGTTGTTGTCTCTCTCTTTGACCCCTTTCCCTTACAGGATCATGCTCACCGTACACCCAGGGAAGGAGCGCAGACCAGGCTATGTGTCTCACACCACTCAGCTGTGTTTGATTTCTCTCCCTGCAGACCTTTGCAACTGGCACACTGGCTCCTCTTCAATGGCGATTGCTACCACGCAGCAGCTGCCATGGAACACCCCCATTTTGTTCGTCCCCCCAGGAATGCCCACTACCACAAACCGTCCGGGGAGCACCCCTGGGCCTGCAGTCTGGTTGCCCCACGGTCACCTGCCTTGATGCTGCCAGACAGGTCTGGGAGCCTGCCCTGCAACCCACCTCAGCTGCTGCTGCTGCCCCACCGCCCTGGCTGCCTACTTGCTGTCCCTCCCCTTTCTATGGAGCAGGCTGTGGTTCCACAGGGGAAGAGCCCGCATCTCCAGGTCCATGGGGCTCGCCTGATGCTGCTGCTGTGGTCCTAGAGGCTGCTGTGCCTACCCCTGGCAGCCACGCCCGGCCATCTCTGCCACTGTTCCAGAACCATAAAGATGCCCCTGGAAACACATGTCCCCAATGTTGCACAAGCACTGCCCCACACACCCACACAGGCAGGCCCCAGCACACAAGCCTCTGCATGAATCCCAGCCAGGGTCCGCCACAGCCATCCCTGGGAGAACACAGCAGGGGGGCTGCCGGACCCTCTGGGACCAGAGGGGAGGGGGGAGTTGGGGGGCCTGTCAGGCAGGCAAACACTGACGGGCACTGTGGCGCACGTCCGCCACGTCCGTGAAGAGCCCTTTCAGCAACCGGGGCTCTCACCCACCCTCGGTCCGCCCATCACCGGCGTCCGTTTCCGCCCTCTGTCCGCCCGTCACCGGCGTCCGTTTCCGCCCATCAACGGCGTCCGTGTCCGCCCTCGGTCCGTCTGCATGAGAGGCGCCCGTTCCTGCATTGCCTCCATCTGCGAAGTGCCCCCTGTGCCCCTATCGGTCTCTGCAGACCCCTCTCCCTGTATCCCTCTCCCACCAGCCGTGTTGTCTGTCTGTTTCTGACCCACCCGTGCCCCTCCCCAGCACCCCCTGTCAGTGTGCCTGCCTCCCCTCCCACTCCCTGATGATGGACGCTGGCACCCCCCATGCCGCCAGAGCGCCTGCCGCAAGGTGCCGACGTTGCCCCATCTGGGGGTGTGATGAGCTGCGTGAGCCCTTCCCGCTCGCAGCAGACAAGCCCACGGCATCTCTAGGTCTTGGCCGGGGCACGGAGCAGAAGACATGCTGGGATGCCTTCTTTGTGGGCATTGCCACGGCCCTTGAGGCCCAGGGCTTCAGGCAGCGCATGGGCATGTCCTGGCGGAGGCGGTTCCAGACCTCATGAGACCCCCCCTTGTGCGTGCCGTTCCCACCCCCTCCTTCCCTTCTCTCCCCCGCTCACCCCCCCATGACTCCCACGTGCAGCCTCACCGTGGCTTGGGGGTGGCATCGCAGTCTGCAGGAGGGATGGCAGTCGCACTCCCCCCTGCGGCAGGTGGCTGATGCCCAGGGTGCCCTGGGGCAGCTGGCACTGGCACAACCTCTGCCCTTCAGCTGACTGTCAAACGCGCAGTGCCTGCAGGCCCGCCTGTGGCTGCCCATCTGCTGCGACCGCTGCAGCAGCTGTGGTAGGTGCACGCAGACGGGCTGAGGAGGGGGCTCTTCGCTTCCACAAGACTGACAGCTCCCCACAGGAGCCTGCCTGCCTCTGCGGTAAGTTTTGCCGCGATCCTGGCCCAATGCTGTTGCCTCCAGCCTAACTCAGGCACAGTTGCAGCCTAACTTGGTCCTAGTTTGGGCCACAATTGGGCCACAATTGGGCCTCAACTGTGCCTGAGTTAGGCTGGACTGAGCCCTTAGTCTCCTGTTAAATTCAATGGGGAGACAAAATATATTGTTTGGAGCAGAGGTTCTCAACCTGTGGTACGCGTACCCCTGGGGATTGTACCCTGGGGGTACGCGGGCCACTGCCTGGGGGTATGCGAGATGCTTTTTTGCATAACCCCCACATACCCTGTAAGGGTGCACGCACCAGAGAAAAAGCTCTTTTTTCGGCCATGCGGCATGGCCGAGCAGGTCCTCCGGCTCGCGCTGCAAGCCGAAGAGAGAGGCTTCAGTCCTGCTGGCTTGTGGCGCAAGCCGGAGGACCCACTCGGCCGCACCGCAACCTGAAATTGCCCCCGGTAGGTCTCCCTTAGCTTAGTTTGCAGCCGCCGCCATGTTGGATCTCTCGAAGTCTCGTGAGATCCAAGATCGTGGCGTGAGATTTGAGAGCTACAATCTTGGATCTCATGAGACTTGGCGGCAATCCAACATGGCGGCGACTGCAAACTAAGGTAAGGGAGACCTACCGGGGGCGATTTCGGGTTGCGGCACGGCCGAGCGGGTTCTCCGGCTCGTGCTGCAAGCTGGAGGAAGACCCTCTGACTTGCAGCGTGAGCTGGAGGACCCGCTCGGGAAAGGGCCACATGGCCGGGAAAAAGGTAAGGGACAGCAACGGGGGACGATTCTGGCCATGCAGCGCTTCCGAGCGGGCTTGGAAGCACCGCATGGCTGAAAAAGCACATTTTTCCCACTTTCAGGGGGTGCACTTTTGGGGAGAGGGTATGCGGGGGTACATAGGGCTTGGGGGAATTGGGAGGTGCTTGGGGGGCTAGGGGAGGGTGTATGCAGGTGGAAAAAGGTTGAGAGATGCTGGTTTGGAGGGCAGTCTGGAGGGTTGTCAAGCTGTATTAGAGCCCAATCCTATCCCCACATGCGGTCAGCCATGCCAAAAACTGGCATGCTGTATCCAGCGGGTATGCGGATCGGGAGGCTTCAGGGAGGAAAGAGGAATCACCCCTTACCCCTCCATAAGCCTCCTACTCCACAATTGATCTCCTCCGACCTGCGCCAGCTCTGTGGTTGGTGCAAATCTGAGGAGACAAAGGGAGCGGAGAGGCTTGCAAAAGTGGGGATAGGATCTGACGTGCACCATTGCCACCAGATCCAACCCTCCCGCAATCTCCCTGCCCAGTTTTGCCCCTCCTCACCCACCCCCGCCCCTGTTAGCAGAAGTGGAGCGCTGCTGCCTCGTGCAGCAGCACTCCGAAAATGGCTGCCAATGGAGCGCTGCACACTCAGCAGTCATTTACTACAGCGGAACTCTGTTCTGCTGCTTCAAATGCCTCTGTGCAATAGGATTGGGCTGCCCATCCTAGAGGGAAAAGTCTATTGGTGCCAACAGAAACTTCTTTTCTGGAGCTAATAGCAAGTTTGGGATGTAATTTTTGTTGTAACTGGTGGGAAAAGGGTGAAATACTAGATCTCTCTGTACTACAGCTCTGATTCTCATCCTTTCCCGCAGGTCCTATTTGAGTAAAAAAACAAAACAAAACAAACTACAGGGCCAAACTATGTATTTAGTGTTACGTGTAGTTTGGCCCTAAGAAGACCAGCAGCAGTAAAGAAGGTATTGTAGCTAATACATACTAGTAAATGATGCACATAGTCTGTAGGCAAAATGATCTGTGAAACAAATCCCAAGATTATTAGTAGTGAAGGCAGAGAGTAGAGGCAAGGGAGGCTGATGCCAAATGGAGTTAAAGAAGCAACTTTCCCCTTGCATATAACCGCTCTTTGCTAAAGGCCCTTCTGGGCAGGATTAATGAAGCAAAGAAGTTGAGGCCACTCATGAAGAAATGACACATTGTCCCTGGAGAAACAATCTCAATGGTCTTAGTGAATCACAGCCAGTATTTCTTCTCCTCCAATGGCAATAAGTAGAATCATGACAAGTATCTGTTATGATGATCTGGCAGGCTCTGTAAGGCACTGGCTGACTAGATAGCATGAGAAAGGCAACCAGCCTCTCCTGGAAAAGATGGGCAAATAGCTCATCCACCTTCAGGGCAACATTTGAAGAGGGCAATTTGATCTCTAGCAAGCTTTGCAAGTCCAGATTTGGTCAATATTTCTCTGGAAGAAAACAGGCAAATGCCCAAGTCTCTACAAGGATATTATTTCAAAAATATTTTATTTGGGACTTCCGTCTGAGCCATTTGCCAATGGTTCATCATTTCATTTTAGCCACTCTTGAATTTTGATCTCCTCTCATTTGCCTCATGCATTCTCTTAATCCAGCCTTTCTCAAACTGTGGGTCATGACCCACCAGTGGGTTATGACCTGATTTTTAAACTGAAACTGATAAGCTGATGATGATAGCTGACAAGGAAAATGTATTGAGCCCTATGGAAACCAAAACGCAGCAGCACTGCGTGTTTACTCACGAATAGGCAAACGTGCCTCAGTTCACTTGGAATGGCAGGCCAAGGGGAATGCAATGCCGCCAGAATGGTCATGATCCAATGAATGCAGAACCTAACAAACTCTCAAGAAGGACGTCATCCCCCCTCCAAGCTGACAAAGAAAATGTATGGAGCCCTATGGAAAGCGAAACTGAGTCACACAGGTGTGTCTTTACTTGTGAGTAGGCAAGCATACCTCAGCTCTTATCAAAAGCCAGGCGAAGGGGAATGCAAGGCTACCAGAATGGGAAGTCCCGATCCAATGAATGTGGAGCTCAACAAATGCTCCAGAAGGTGGTAAAAAGGATAAAAACAGAGACTTGAGTTCTGGTAAAGACGGTGAAACTTTATTTAACAGAGCAATCCTCTGTAACTTTCCACCAGTGGAGCGCACGCTCCGCAGGTGCCGGGTGCCATAAATGTGCCGTAAAGCACGTTTTCGGCACCCGGGGAGTAAGGGCTGCTGGGGCGTAGGCCGGCAGCCATTCGCCTCCAGACCGACCCTGCAGCTATTGGAGCAGGTGAGATTTGCACCGGCTGGTGCAGGGGCAGGGGGAGGGCAGGGGAGGGCGGGCGGTGAGGGAGGACAGCCATTGGGCTAGCCAGGCCGGGAGGGGCAGGGTTATCGCGGTGAGCTCCACCGATATTCTGCGCAAGTTCCTGACCTGGGTGGCCCTTACCCCGCTGCTCCAAATGTACATCAGCTCAAGAGCTGACGTACATTCAAGGAGGCCAACTGGGGCCAGGCAGCCCTACACTGGGGGAAGGGAACGAAAATCCCCTTCTCCTGAGAAGTCCCTGGGCCGTGCCAGAGTGGCCTGGGAAGAGTGCAGGATGCACGGATTATTATGCATAATTGGGCTGCCCGTCTCAAAAAGCTAGGTAAGTCACGACAGTGTGTCGTTTTAAAAAGTGGGTCCCGCTGCTAAAACGTCCACAGTCCTAATCCATGGGTGGCCAACCTGCATTGTTAGGCTTACCAGCCGTCCCAGAATTTCTGGGACAGTCCCAGAAACTGGCCTCAGGTCCTGGAACGATTCCGGGCTGGTTGGGAAGTTGCTGTAATGCATAGTTGTTGTTTTTTAAATTATTATGTTTTGTAAGTCCTTCATGGCTTGGTACCAGAGTGTCTGAGGGACGTCCTTCCATATACACCAGCTTGCTTCCAAGATCATCTGAGGAGGCCCTCCTATGTGTGCCGCTCTTGAGTGAGACAACAATAGTGAGGTCAGCAACAAGGGTGGGTGTGGGTGTGTGGGTGTGGGTTTTTTGTTTGTTATAGTTTGATATGGGGGTATTTGTGGAAGTTTTTTTGTGGTGGAGATTTTAGCTGTTACTCTTGATCACTGCTTATTTTTTACTGCTTTTATCCATGCTATTTGTACTTTATGCTGCTGTTTTGATTATTTGCATGTGTTTTTATTTATGCTTCTCTTTCTTGTTTTTATTGTTTTACAGTGCTGTTAGTATTGTATGGTTGTTTTATTGTATTATTGCAGTTTTGTAATGTGCTGTAAGCTGCCTTGGGCACCCCATTGCGGTGAGGGAGGTGAGTTAGGAATTGTTTAAATAAGCAAACAAAAAATAATAATCTGCCTGACCAAAAACAGTGATGTATATTTAAGAGCCAGTTGCTCTTACTCAACAGTCTTCCTTCTCACTAATTAATGTAAATGCAAATGAAGGACTCCATCAGAAGCAAGAGGGATTGTGTTCTATGTCTGTGCTCTAAAACTCTCCCAAGGGTAATAAAATAAAAATGGAACAGCCAAGCACACACATTTTGGAAGTGATACAGAGGTATGTAGTGTAAGCAGTGATAAGAGAAACTGTAAAAGCAGCTGCCTGAAGCCATGTTATTCTCAGGTGTAAAATATAAAAACGATCCCTATTGCCCTGGGAAATGATCACAATATGAGGAAACTCTGACCTGTTTGTTTTGGGAAAATGTACCGTTCTGTTGGTAATATGCGTCTAGAGTACAGATGCAACAGAGATATTTCTGCTTACCACTTTACGCAAAAATGGTCTGATTGCTCACAAACTGAAAAAGATAGTGGAGGGGAAAGGTACAAAACCTACCAGAAAACCTCAGTACTGTATTGTCCTATATGTTTCAGTATTTCACCCTACCTTATCCCTTGGGCTCAAGAGGGATAATGGTGGCAGCCTTAATCCAGAGATAGTCATGCGCAACAGTGTGTTGCGTATTGTGTGGATAACAACAATTTGCAGTGTCTCCCATATTTATATATAGTCGTTGGTGGGGATGTGCATTCTCTTTTGTATTACAATGTGGTTGGGGAGACACAGCTTCATCTTCCACACTATGAAAGTATTGCATATGTCAGAAGAACAGAACCCTGCAGGTTCACACCTGAACATGCATTCCATCTGTTCTCATCATTTAGTAATTATTTATTTCAAATAATAAAGACTCAGGGTGGCTTACAGTATTCACATTAAAACACATACCAATTAACGCAACAAAATCATGAAAACAAATGAAACATCCAGTTGCAAAGATCTGTCAAAATAGAGAGGCCTTCAATTGGCACTGGAAGATTTGGGGAGAGGCTTCATGCTGCACCTCTAGGGGAAGGGAGTTTCATATGGTAGGAGCCACCACTGAGAAGGTCCTTCCACAAGTTGCAGTCTGCTGAACCACCATGTGTTGTGTGCTTTGTGTGAACTTCCTGATCCAGCTTTGGGGAATGAGGCATGCACAGATCTTGATCCAGCAAGGGGATCTGCATGCAGAAGCCTGTGTGTAGTCTCTCTTGCTGGATCAAAGCTATGTTGCATGTGAATCAGTGCAACTATGTTTGGTAAGAGAGGAAAAGTATAACATGTAGGATCTAAAATTTGTAACCACATTAAGAGCTCAATTCTATCTCCTACCATCTTCTGCCATGCAGTCGCACTGATGGAGCATGCACTGCATGCAGTGGTGGTGGTGGGGCAAACAGACAGTCTGGGAGAGGTACGTAAAAATATTTTTTACCTTCCTCTCCATAAGCCATTGATGCAGGGACCATTGATCTTTGGACCTATGTCAGCTATTTTGCTGGCATATGTCTGAGGAGAGGCGGCGGCGGCGGCGGCGGGGTATCAGACCAGGAAAACAGGGGCATGTGCTGCCGTCACCTTGATCCACCCCCTCCTGTTCTCTAAAAGCCCCTTGCCTGCCCTGCTCCTCCTCCTGCCCTCAAACTGCTCCCTCCACCACCTTACCTGCTCCAGCACGGCATCTTGGAGCTGCATCTTGAATGCGCAGGGCCTCCAGCCATTTGTGCCAGCAGCTCTGAAGCTCACAGCGGCTGCGTGCTTTTTACAACGCCGCTGCGCCTCTTATGGCAGCAGGCTGGGAGTTCTGCCACTGTAAGTGCCCAATAGGATTTGGCTGCCAGTGAAACTAGCTCTCTCGGTACCTATTGAATTGATATATTGTCAATTCATTACATTTCCATCTTTTTATTTACAGTATCAGGTTGCTGTAACATTTGTAACAGGTGCTGAACAATTAATACTAGTAGACAGACAGACAGACAGACAGACAGACAGACAGACAGACCGTAGCCAATTGTTAACCCAAAGGTGCTGGTTTTTTTTTTTCTTCTGGAAGAAGTTTGGGGTCTGTGTGGAAGATAGATGTGTCTTCTACATCATCAAGTAGGAGGAAATGGTGCACAGCAGGAAAGGAAATTTTCCAAGGAGATGGACTGATTCACATGCTCTCTGATCACTCCAGGTAGCTTTCATCTTAAAACAGCGTTAGATCCGAGACTATAAAGGCTGTCAGGTGTTCTGACATAATGTGAAGTCGGAATCTGGCTGATTTGCTAATAAAGGTTACTTCCCTGCACAGCCAGCTGATATGCTGCCCGCCTCACCACTCCTCACCTTTCTGCGGTTACCTCCTATTGGGTTCTTATCAATTCTGTACTACCAAGTCACCTTTCATCATCTTTTTTAAAACCTGAGCTGATCTTTAATTAACTAGAGATAAGTCTTCTCATGCAGACTCAGCCCTGCTGCGAACAAGATGCTTTTCTCTCTCTCTCTTTTTTTTTTTTGACTAATCGGATTGTGGAGAAATTTGGGGGGAGCTTTTGTTACATGAAGGCACTGGCTCTTCAAACCACAGAAAACCAGCTCCTGGTCTCTTAGAAATGTGCTTTGTGATTCTCTAGGTGTACAAAGCAGACAAAGCTGGCAAAAGACTGCTAAGAAGTCATCTATTCAGGCTGGGACAAAGTGATTGTTACGTACTTCATTCCTGAAAACGTCAGTGAAGGATCACTGTTTGTCGCAGAGCCAGATATTTTAAGAGCATTACAGTGCAATCCTACCCAGAAGGAAGTCCCATTGTGTTCAGTGGGGCTTACTCCCAGGAATGTGTTGTAGGATTGCAGCCTTAAGGCATTTTTGTGAACATTTTGTGGTGTTTCCTTCCTATAGCACAGATCCCAAACATAGATCCTTTATATAATAAAGTATAGTTAGACTAGAGCTACCATTCCAGAATTTTCTAGATAGGAAATTGCAGAGGTGCAAAATGTATTTTTCAAAATGGGAGAAGGCTAGAGCAGCAATTGAGGTGTCTTTTTTTGCCATGTTCCCTCTTCCTTTAACCTCCACCCCTTAAGAAACCTGTAGGGGGTTCTTAGTCCTCTATGTCATGCCTCAAATCGTAGAAAGACGTTGGGCTAGATGACTTTTGAACACATTCCAGTTCTTCCAGTCTTCCATTCCTCTAATTCAGGAAAATGGCATGAGGGAAAAGGTTAACCCTCTCATCCAACAATCCCAATCCAGATGGGGCGGGGGCAGAGAAGCAGCACATTTGCTATTTGTTTTAAATAAAAAGATGGAAATGTAATGATGCATTTCTTTTCATGCCTAGTTTGAGCCTAAGTAAAGGGACTAATTAATTTATGTTTTTTTCCAGTAGACCAATTAATTTATTTTTTCCAGTAGAAAGAACATTTTTTTTATCAATTAACATCAAGAACTCTGTGTACTCATATTATTCTATAACAATAACACTCATCAAAATCTATGCATTGCAGGATTCAGTCATTCATTGAATCATTGAAGAAACAACATAATCATTTGATTTTTGTCTGTAAACCGCTTTGTGAACTTTTTGTTGAAAAGCGGTATATACTGTTAATATTATTATTCAGCAAACAGTGTCTTAGACTAATGTGTATCCTTGAATCTGTTGAATATTTGAGATTAATACAGAGCAAAGTGTATCTATTGAGCATGTATTGAGCTATGAACCTACCAGTCAAGGCCCACGATGCTGGACACCTAAGGCAGGGTGTCAGGGATGCTGCCTGCCACCTCCTCCACCTCACCCCTTGCCCACAGCTGCATCTGCTGCCCCCACCTCCTGCTCTCACACTGTATTTGACAAGGAAGATGGAAATGGAGCAGCCCCAAATGTGTGGAAGAGAGGAGAGCAAAGATGCTGTAGCCCACCATTCTCCTCTCCGGCTCCGTTCCCCTCTTCCTTGTCAAATACACCACAGCAAGTGTGGAAGGAGAAGTGGTGGAGGAGGCGGGTGCATGCGGTGGCACACCCCACCAGTTCCCCACCTGAGACATTCACTTCAGTCCACCTCCTCATGGGTGGGCCAACCTTATTGCCTATTGAATCCACTCTAGTTTGTATTCCTGAATCTGTGTTTATAAAAAAAAATTCTGACTGGAGCTTTGCAAGCAATCTAAAGCTACTTCGCCCTCAGTTTTTAAAGCTTAGGTTGGAAACACAGCCTAACTACAAACAAGAGAAACTAAGGAGTATGGAAGATACCAGTCTGACTGAAGGGCTGGATACAAGCATATGGCTTGTCCAGGGTAACCGGCAAATGGTTGCCTGTTGCCATTAGGTGGGTCTTTTCTGTAACTCTCTTGGGCTATTTTTAGGAAGTCCCCCCCCCCGTTTTAGATTCTCTAATCTAGTGGATTCTCAAACTTGCCATTTTAGTTAGGTAGGATAGTTAGGTAGTGCACTGTCAGTCTACACTTCTGTTAGTTGTTTCCTTACAACCAGACATTTGCCTTATTGTTTGCCTTTAACATCTCCCTGTATTTTTTTGTGTCCATGAAGCATCTGACACACGATATGGCACTATCCTGTATCGTGATTTTAGTTGTGGGCAACTACTCTGCGTAGAAGATAAAATATAATGAATAATATTTGGTTGGCCCTGAGTGGAGCACTTCAGGGGAATACAAGCAGTTGAAACATGATTTTGAGAACAGAGTTAGAACAATTTACAAAATCTAATGGGCCAAAACCACAATTGATCATAAGAGAGATAGCTATATTGATGTTGATGTATCCCTGCTTAATTACAAAACTTATCAACACAGCTGTCTACGCCTTTGGGAAAAAATTATTTGGTTTTATTAATCACAGGGAAAGCATTTTTGCTTCGATCTGACATTTTAACAAAGCAATGCACATTACTGTATTTGACTTTATTATTTTTGAATTTATTTTGAGAACTGTCTCTGACAAATATAAGGCTAATCAGAATATTATTGATTGCTCGTTGAAAGATCTGTGTTACAGAAAGACTCAAAAGTATCTTTGTAGTATAGGTTTGATGAATAAAGCTTATTGTAACATAATGATGTTCGGAAAAGTATGAAGATTTTCATGGCTATTTGCAATTAGTAAAGAAGTACGCTTAATGGGTTTTCCAGCCATATATTTAATTTAAGGAAATACAGATAGAAAATTTCCAAAACTTGCCAGTAGAAAATCCTTTGATGTCCGTGATCGCTGTATAGAGACAAGCAGCTGAACTGCGTTCTCCCGGACTATCCGATGCTGGCAGGCAATATTACTAACACTTGCTGATGTTTCGTTACACACTTGTAACCTTATCAAAGCAAACACACGAACCAACGCAGCTTGGTTCATTTGATAAGGTGTGTGTAACGAAACGTCAGCAAGTGTTAGTAATATTGCCTGCCAGCATCGGATAGTCCGGGAGAACGCAGTTCAGCTGCTTGTCTCTATACAGCGATCACGGACATCAAAGGATTTTCTACTGGCAAGTTTCGGAAATTTTCTATCTGTATTTCCTTAAATTAAATACATGGCTGGAAAACCCATTAAGCGTACTTCTTTACTAATAATGATATTCCTTCATTATCAGTTTAATTACTGAAAGTGAATCTTTACATATTTTATGTGTATATTTTCAGTGCTGGTTATGAAATCAATTACAACTTTCATTTATTGCTACTTTCTAATTTTGTGTTTATCTTTGAATTTCACTATGAAACCTAGTAACGATTTTTTAAAACTGCATCAGTTTACAAATCAGAGCAATGACGTGTTGAGACAATATCTTGTGGGGGGAGACAAAAATGAGGCATTTGTCTTATACACATTTGGAGTGAAGTTCTTCCGTCCTTGCGCACAACCTAATTATCAAATCAATGTAGAGCCAGATGAAGACTTTTCACTGCCTGAGGCAAAAGACAAGATGGCACCATCCGTCCTAACCAGCACCAGGTTGCTGGGGCCAAGAAAGGCCTGGAGGGGGCGGGGGATAGTGTTGGCCATATCCCCGTCCCCGCTGGGCCAACTACGCTGTTACACAGCCTCCTCTACTTCCGCCAACTATTTAGCTGGCAGAAATCTGAGGAGGCCGATAGGGCCGGCCCCAGTTTACACCTGAGGAAAGGGACGAGCATCCCCTTCTACGAGAAGACCTCCGGCCCAGCGGCAGAACAGCCGCCAGGGCTCAGGATCCGGCCCTGGGCCGTCGGCCGGATCCTTAGTCAGGATTGCGCTGTCAGTCAGTGACATGTACTGTGTCTGGAGCGAGCAGCTCACTGTGCCTTCAAACAAAGGCTGCAGGCAAGGAGAAGCCTCTGAGTGCCCAGGTTGGCCATCAGACCAGTCAATGGATTTGTTTGGGTGGGCCTGAGGTTTTTCTTGGGCCTCCAGGAAATTGGTACAAAAAATTAGAACAAAGTCTTGCAAATTCACAACCACTGTTGCAGTCACCAGACCAGGAGGTGTGCTTGGCACAAGCAAGTAGAGTTGAGCCATTCATGCCCATAATTTTCCATACACCAACACAGCAGTTACCAGGAAGAACATTGCACATTTGGGTGTATAGAACTTGTCCAATGGGTGAGTTTCAGGTACAGTATTTTATTTATGCAAATGATTGTACTGAAGCATCTCAGAACATAGACTTTCCCTGGAAACATTATTTTTAAAAAAATCAAAAATAAATTGTGGCATGTTTTTTGGAGGTGCCATTTCGCTACACCCCCACCTCAGGGTTTGAGGCTGGTTCTCTGCTCAAATTGCCATGGCACATGGTGTATGGGGTGACCATGGACATGTTGGGTTTCTGTTAGCCTCCATTATTAAGCAAGTCTCAGCTGTCCTGTCTTCTTTGCAGATGTTCCAGACCTGAAGAAGGTGCCCTGTGAACAACAGGCTACAACTGTACATGTGCAGGGTTTTTCCACACAATCTGGAACCCTGACTGATCAGCACTGAGTTGTTGGAGCTGGGGGCATGGACAGCTGATGCAGAGCTGCTTCCCCTCCCCATGTTTAGTGTATATGGGGGTGGGGGGATGTCTGTACAGGCCTATATTCAGAACTAAGGAAACACACACACATGTATATAGAATTCAAATAGGAATCAGAGGAGTGGGTTTTTTTATGAAATGGAAACGCTAACACTGATCTTGAAGACAAGACTTGTGGAGTGATTATAGCTATTATGAATGTTCACAATGGATGACAAAGGAATTGGTACATTTTCTTGGGGTTGTCATGAACTGGGGCTTGCATCAAAGAATGTGAAAAAAGGACCCTGAAGTCAATTTGTGGAGTTCGTATGCAGTTGCGTGTTACTTTCCTCTTTTGAATTTTTTTTTTTAACAGAAGAAGCCTTTTGTTGTTGTGTCTGTCTTCATTTCAGATCATCAAATAGAATGTGGAGACTATTCAAAATTCCCCATTCTCCCAGAATATCAAATGTAAACCCTTTGTGCCATTTAAAATCAGAAGGGGCTGAAAAGTCCCAGCCTTAGTATAGAGTTGCTCCTGCCATGCTAGAATTTGCGGGCAGCCCTCCGAGCTACACTAGAATACAAATACAGCTCAATGGGGAATTGGCCTTAATAAATAGAAATACATTCAGGACTTCGATTATGATTGTTTTTCAGCTTAGTTTCTCTGAGATGAGCAGTATGGCGTGAGAGCTTGTTTTTCTTTTTTCTGTTTTTCTTTTAGCCACATCTCCTCTACAGAATGATTTCTTTTATTCGTTTTTTGAGCAATTGTTCAGGCACTCGGTAACTTTATTATGAATACTCATAGAGAACAAGAGCACAGTTATGCAGCCACATCATCTTTTCTTAATACCTCCAGTACAGCATTCTCAACAATAAATAGGAACCCCTCCAAGTCCTTTTTGACAGCCTAACTGTGGATAAAACGCAAGCAATGTCAAAAGGCCTAAGCTGGCTTTCACGGCTTGCAGCTTGTTTCTGCTGAGCGGCCAACCCCACAGGCACAGTGGCAATCTGCCTACACACTTTTGCGATGCGTGGTCCAAAATCATTTTAAGGGCTTCAGAACATTGTTAGCAGCAGGAAGCTCAGTTACCTGTTGATCAGTATTCCATAATCACAACCATTAAATACTTGAGTTGAGGGTGTTGTTGTAAAGGCAGGATTGCCCCCTTTCCCTCCCCTCCACAATCTATCTTGGGGGGGGGGAAGAGTTGAGAAATTTGACAATTGCTGTTCTAGAATCCAGATATTCTCATGGAAAGGATTCTCCCTGCATGTTTTTGTTAATGTGGGAACAGGTTCAGTCCAAATCTACCCAATGAATGTATCCCAGGTGCTCACACTTGCTCAGATATGCAGATCTCTCATCACACACATTACTAAGTTGCAATATAAACAATGTTTGTTTATTTATTACCGGTAATTCATCCATCCAGGTATTTATATCCTGCCTTTCTACCTCTGAAGAGGCCCGCAAGGCAGTTGACAAATCAAATATGATTGACAAATCATATCAGCCCCTGCTGCCTGAGCATTGATCTTAATCACCGTTATTTGGGTTGTATTTGAGGACTGGTTCACATGTGCAGAACACAAGTATGTCATAAGAAATAAACAAATAATTAAATTCTACTGTGAACCCAAAGTACCTGCCTCATCTCAGGAGATGCCTTTGGCACTCGGACAATTGCCCTCCTCCCCTCAACTCTTCCTCTTTTGCTTGGTGTGAGTGTTCTGCAGTCCACAACTCCTTGGTCTAGCTTTTACTATTTTGAGGGGGAGGCCTAGAGATTAGCCCCAGGGCTCCAAATTACAGATCCCCTTAACGGATTTATCAAGGTTTTAGAACAAGGAAGATCCTCACTTCCTATTGCTGTCTCGGAGGCTTGGAATATTGGTTAAGAATAATTGGGCAGTAGGAGAGGCCAGGCCAGTGGCGTCACTATAATGGGTCTGGGGGGGGAGCCAACACCCCCTGGTGAAAACCGTGGTCTCCTCGTGAGGAGGAGCCATGCGAGGTTTTTTGGGGGGCTCCGCGGCTGCTATTTTGCAGCCGGAGGGCTGCGTTTGCAGCCGCAGAGCTGAAACGTGCCAAAATAGGCGCATTTTTTCAGCCCTCCCACCTGCCCTGGCTCTTGGAAAGCTTCAAATGAAGCATTCTGGGAGTACAGAGATGTGGATCAAGTCTCTGACTCCAAGTCCCAAGTCTCTGACTCCAAGTCTCAAGTCAAATCCCAAGTCTTTACCCCCAAGTCCCAAGTCTTTGGTTGCGAGTCCCTATTTAATGGAGAAAACAGGTTTAAACCTGAATAAAATTCGACTTGTCGTAAAAAGGCTCCAAGTCTCGAGTCGAGTCTTTCGAGTCTTTTACAATTGCTGAGTCAAGTCCGAGTCAAGTTATTGACACGACTTGAGTCCGACTCGAGTCCGAGTCAATAAACTCAAGTCTACATCACTGCCAGGTGCACAGGGGGCGGGGTGATGACGCAAAATGAGTCATCGGGCCCCCCACGTGACCCTGCTAGTGCCGCAACTGGGAGAGGCAAGCTTCCCTGCTGCAAGAAATGCTTTATAGCCTGCAGAGGGGCTCACTCCTTGCCTGCAGCCGTGGTTCAGTCTACAGAGAACACAGATCCAAGCCATGGCCTTGTGCTGCAGCTGGAACCTATGATGCTTTCCTGCTTCTTCTCTCTCTCTCTTCTCCGGTCTTCCATCTTCTCCCTCACTACTGCATAACCCTACCCCCCCTCCCCGTTCCACCTATATCCTTGCCTTTCTTCTCATGGGCAGAATGGGGCAGGGAGGGGAGAGGAATGGGGTGGAGACCGGGGCTGATCCAGGCTGGGAAGGGAGTGGTATTGATGGCAGCAGAACCACCAATATCCCATCCACCTTCCCGGCCTCAATCCACCTTCCTGCGTCCACTTGGACTTGCACCAGCAAAATTGCTGGCGCAGGTCCAAGTAGACCCATTTGGGCCCTGGGCAGCAGAGGCTTACCCCAGGCAAGGGAACAAATGTACCTTTACTCCAGGACCGTCCCTCTGCCGCAGGATGCTCTGGTGGGGCGACTGCATCGGCGGGGGTGGGGGAGGTTAGATAGGATTGGGCTGTTAATCTTAGTGTAATTTAAGACCAACGTTTATTTACAAGGTGCTTACATTTTGCAGGTTAATCCTGCTTCTCTCACGAAGGTAGTGGCACATTATGTTTCCCCTTACAGGTCAATGGAAACCAAGAGGAATTATCCAGACAGCAGAAAAAAAAAATATTCAGCTGTATCTAGTTCAAAATCCTCTGGAGCACTTTGCATGGAGCTGGATTAATATAGAAATCCAAATCAAAGCTCTCTGCCCTGCAGCTTGCTGGAATCTTGGGAAACTTTTCACTCTGATTATTAGAGTATGGAGCTCTAATTACCCTGGCCAACTGTGCTCATTAGAGATGACAGCCGAGGATTAAGAGCCCTGCTTTCACCCCAGCAGCCCCTGCTGCCTGAGCATTGATCTTAATCACCGTTATTTGGGTTGTATTTGAGGACTGGTTCACATGTGCAGATTGCCCCCACACGACCCTTCGTAGCTGGAAACAGGGATTGTGTGGACAACTTTGACAAGCCTATTGTGTGATGCTTCATGGATGCTCTTGCACTGTGATTTCAGAGACTCCTGAAACACTTTTGGGAGCCACTGCACTCATGAAAACTGCAGTGAGTGTATCTGTGGAGCACTGGCTCGCTCATACAACACACCTGTCCAGGTGAATGTCCCACACCCAGGGGGGGGCATTCAAAAGGGATCGATTGTGGTGCAATCGATTGTGGTGTAAATCAGCCCTCAGAATTAGGGACATCAGTTATAAGTAAAAACCTCTTCAAGCTGGTTAATCCTCTAGTATGTCTACAAGAGCATGCTATTGACATCATTTGTATCACTCAGTACATATCTGTAGAGAGCTATGGTAAGATATAGGGGAAAACTGAAGAAAATATTACTGTAGACATCCTTTGAATAACATTTTGCTTCAAATTTGCACTCAAATGCACGCACATACAAAAGCTTTTTACATCTGAAGAGAACACACAAGCGCAGCGTTGCTCAACTGGTGGTACATGGTACCACCGGTGGTAATTAAGCTGTTGTCTAGTGGCACGCACGGCTCCAGGGACACCTCCCGCCTGGCACTGAGGCTGTGACGTGATGCTACAAACAGCAGTAGGAGCTCCAGCACACAGTTTCGTATGCTTGAAGAAGCCCACATGCCCTGAGCCTCTTATCGCTGTTTGTAGCGTCGCATCTGGCCTCCCATTTCGGAAGTAACTGGCAATGACGTCGTCGCCAGTTACGTCCGGTGGTACTTAAGATAATTAGACTACGAGAAGTGGTACATCAGGGACAAAGGTTAAGAAACCCTACACTAGAAACCTAAATCTAAAGCTGTGGCTGATTAAGAGCCCAATCTTATCCCCCACCGCGCTATAGCATTCAGCTACACCAAAAGGCATATGCTGCATGTGGGGGGATGGGACCTGAAGGAAAACTGGAAGTAATTTTTTTTAACTTACCTCCATGTAAGCCTACTGACCGCCTATGGGTTTCCTTGGACATATGCTAGCCATTTTGGTGGCATTTATCTGAGGAGAGGGGTGGGAAGGTTTTGGAAAGAGAGGTGTCCATATATGGATTTACTAGGTCTCCAGGGGCAGGTGGGTGGGTCAGCAGCAGCAAGTCAACTGGGAGCGATGGCTCCTGTCATGGGTCACCTGGCTAAGATAGCTCAGCCAGGGCACCGAGTAAGCATGCTGAGTCCACCTGCACCCCCACGCTGATGGCAGCCTTCCTGCCAGTGGACTCCATGGCACGGCACCTGGTTTCAGCCACAGCTGCTGATCCAGCACTTCGACTGCTTCTGGGGGAGAGGAGGGAGGACAGGGGGGCACAAATGAAAGAAGGAGCACCAGGGCTCAATCAAGGGTTACATCTGGGCTTAAGGAGGCTGGACAGGAAAGGGTGGAGAGCATCGGGGTCTACAAAAGAAGCCAAGGTGCTGCTGAGCAGGGCTGGTGGGTAGCAGCAGAAGGTGGTGATGCAGGCCTCTTGGCCAGAGCTATGCAGTCCTGCCTAAGGATGCTGCGAAGGCTCCCAAAGGGCTGCAAAGAGAATAGCATACCCCCCCTCCCTGCCTTTGAAGCTCTGAAACAACTCTTGGGATCCAGCTCCTGAGTGAGGTGATGTGACGGTGGCTGCCTGGCTAAAAGAAGACCTGCTAAGGCATGAACCTCCCATGGGCCCAACCCCCTTCCCTCCACTTTTGGTCGGCCCACAGGGGATGTACAACAGGAGATGGTCCGGCGTGCGCAATTGCCACCAGATCCACCCTCTCCCTCTCCTGACATAACTCCTGGTTCCTCCCCCAACATGCCTCGTTACTCCCCCTTCCCACTGATGACCCCCACCCCCAATGCTGGCTTTCCTGCATGCTAGCAGGTCACCGACCCTGGCAGCAGCTTTGCAGCAGTGGCTTGAAAATGGCCACTGCCGGTGTGCTCCGCATGTCGTTGGCATCTGAGTTATGGCAGCAGGACAGTCGAATAATAAGACAGAGGATAGGATTGGCTTGTTTTTCATACATACTGTACATTTGTGAAGTTACCTGCTTTATGAATACACCCTGCTAACTAGTCAAAGAGGCACCTTTTCAAGTGGTAGGTAAAAGAAAATGTATCCCCTGCTCGAAAACCAGTCGTGTCCGACTCTAGGGTGCGCTGCTCATCTCCGATTCTAAGTCCGAAGAGCCAGAGCTGTCCGAAGATGCTTACATGGTCATGTGGCCAGCATGACTAACAGAACACTGTTACTTTCCCATCACAACGGTACCTATTTATCTACTTTCAGTTTCTTGCTTTCCAACTGCTAGGTTGGCAGGAGAGCTCACTCCATCATGTGGCACCCTGATCTTGAACTGCTGTCCTACTCCTACCGACCTTCCAGGCTGCAGTTCAGTGTCTTACAGCCCGGTCCAGCCCAAGGCAACTGCGGTACAATTCAGGCACAATTGCAGCCCAAGTGCTTTAGGCCCGAGTTGTGCCTGAATTGTGCCTGAGTTGGGCTGCAATTGTGACTGAATTGGGTTCAGGCACAATTCAGGCACAACTGCACAATTCAGGCACAATTGCAGCCTAAAAGTGGGCGTGTCGGGGGTGTGACGGGGGCGGTTACGAAATTTGGTCCGGTTCCAGACGCTGGAGAGCCCCTGACACGCCCCCTCGAGCCCAACTCAGGCCCAAAATTTGGGCCAGCAAAAAGGGTGGACCCAAATGTGAGGAGACCCATAGGAGCCATTTTACCTTACCCACACCAGCCCTCTCCTGAAAAGTTCTAACACCCTGGGCCCGAGTTGGGCCTGAGTTAGGACCGAACAGTTGTGGCCTAACTCTGGACACAGACCCAAATAGTTACCCTATCAGCACCCAGCCCCACCCAGCCTCTTTCCCACAAAAGCCCAGCCCCAGCCCTCCACTCACTCTCTCTCTCTTTCTCTCTTTCTCTCTCTGAGCACGTGGCGTGGGGTTCTGTCCCCCAGCAGCCACAAAGTGGGACTTTGAAAACTTTTCTAACACCCCTCTTCTCTCTTCTCTTCACCTCTCTCCTCTCTGCCCCCTCTAGGGCAGAGAGGGCTGTTCTGCCTGTGGCCAAACTGTTTACTCCTGTGCCTGGGCAGCTCTCTCCATGCAAGTGTTTGCTAACCCATGTCTTTCTCCCAGCCCCTCTCCCCCCCCCCCACAGGCAACAACACCAGCAGGTAAGTGCAGGGTTTGTGCTGACATGTGGTCTGACTTCTGCCTCTTAGCATAGAGAAATATAGGTAGGATACATGCCTCTATACCAATGTCATGTCTCATAGCTGCCTGCATAGCCTGCCATGATATGCCTCTTTACCAATGTCTTGTCTCATGTCTGCCTGCAATGCCTGCCATGATATGCCTCTTTACCAATGTCATGTCTCATAGCTGCCTGCAATGCCTGCCATGATATGCCTCTTTACCAATGTCATGTCTCATAGCTGCCTGCAATGCCTGCCATGATATGCCTCTTTACCAATGTCTTGTCTCATAGCTGCCTGCATAGCCTGCAATGATATGCCTCTTTACCAATGTCATGTCTCATAGCTGCCTGCAATGCCTGTCATGAAATGTCTCTGTACCAATGTCTTGTCTCATAGCTGCCTGTATTAATGTGAGCACACAATGCCATGAGTGTGGAACTGTAACCCATATGTAGACACCAGCTGTTCCCCCCCCCCCTCTTTTCTCCACAGGGTCTACTGACAGGTCAGTATTGCTAGGATTGCCATGGTTGTGACCCCCAAGTTATGTTGTTGTCTCTCTCTTTGACCCCTTTCCCTTACAGGATCATGCTCACCTTACACCCAGGGAAGCAGCGCAGACCAGGCTCTGTGTCTCACACCACTCGGCTGTGTGTGATTACTCTCCCTGCAGGCCTTTGCAACCGGCACACTGGCATTCCTTCAATGGTGATTGCCACCACACAGCAGCTGCCATGGAACACCCCCAAGTTGTTCGTCCCCCCAGGAATGCCCACTACCACCAACCGTCCGGGGAGCACCCCTGGGCCCGCAGTCTGGTTGCCCCATGGTCGTCTGCCCAGAAGCGTCGCTCCGGTAGGGGCGGGGCTGTAAGTATCGCTGCGGTTACAGTCACTTTACCGAGCGAGGAGGAGGCAGCCCCGCCCCCTCACTGTCCGAGCCATTCGCCTACGGAGAAAGTAGCAGGCAAGAGACCCTGCCTGCTGCTTTCTCCGTAGGCGAATGGCTCGGACAGTGAGGGGGCGGGGCTGCCTCCTCCTCGCTCGGTAAAGTGACTGTAACCGCAGCGATACTTACAGCCCCGCCCCTACCGGAGCGACGCCTCTGCGTCTGCCTCGATGCTGCCAGAGGTCTGGGAGCCTGCCCTGCAACCCTCCTCAGCTGCTGCTGCTGCTACATTCTGAGTGGCTGCTGTGCCTACCCCTTGCAGCCTCGCCTGGCCATACCTGCCAATGTTCCAGAACAATAAAGATGCCCCTTGGGCAAAGGCCCCTTGAACACCATGACCCCAATGTTACACAAGCACTGCCCCACACACACAGAGACAGAGCCCAGCACACAAGGCCCTGCATGAATCCCAGCCAGGGCCTGCCACAGCCAGCCCAGGGAGAACACAGCAGGGGGGCTGCCAGACCCTCAGGGCTCAGAGGGGAGGGGGGAGTTGGGGGGCCTCTCAGGCAGGCAAACAGTGACAGGCGACATGGCGCACGTCCGCCACGTCCGTAAAGAGCCCTTTCAGCAACCGGGGCTCTCACCCACCCTCGGTCTGCCCGTCAACGGCGTCCGTGTCCGCCCGTCAACGGTGTCCGTTTCCGCCCTCAGTCTGCCCGTCAACGGCGTCCGTTTCCGCCCTCAGTCCGCCCGTCAACAGCGTCCGTTTTCGCCCTCGGTCCGTCTGCATGAGAGGTGCCCGTTCCTGCATTGCCTCCATCTGCGAAGTGACCCCTGTGTCCCTATTGGTCTCTGCAGACCCCTCTCCCTGTATCCCTCTCCCACCAGCCTTGTTGTCTGTCTGTTTCTGACCCACCCATGTCCCTCCCCAGCACCCCCTGTCCGCCTGCCTGTGTGCCTGCCTCCCCTCCCACTCCCTGATGATGGACGCTGGCACCCCCCACCCCGCCAGAGCGCCTGCCGCAAGGCGCCTACGTTGCCCCATCTGGGGAGTGATGAGCTGCGTGAGCCCTTCCCGCTCACAGCAGACAAGCCCAAGGCATCTCTCGGTCTTGGCCGGGGCACGGATCAGAAGGCATACCAGGATGCCTTCTTTGTGGGCACAGCCACGGCCCTGGTGGCCCAGGGCTTCAGGCAGCGCACGGGCATGTCATGGCGGAGGCGGTTCCAGACCTCATGAGACCCCCCTTGTGCGTGCCGTTCCCACCCCCTCCTCCTCCTTCCCTTCTCTCCCCCGCTCACCCCCCCATGACTCCCACGTGCAGCCTCACCGTGGCTTGGGGGTGGCATCGCAGTCTGCAGGAGGGAGGGCAGTGGCACTCCCCCCTGCGGCAGGTGGCTAATGCCCAGGGTGCCCTGGGGCAGCTGGCACTGGCACAACCTCTGCCCTTCAGCTGACTGTTGCACGCCCAGTGCCTGCAGGCCCACCTGTGGCTGCCCATCTGCTGCGACCGCTGCAGCAGCTGTGGTAGGTGCACGCAGACGGGCTGAGGAGGGGGCTCTTCGCTTCCACAAGACTGACAGCTCCCCACAGGGGCCTGCCTGCCTCTGCGGTAAGTTTTGCCTCGATCCTGGCCCACTGCTCCTGCCTCCTGCCTAACTCAGGCACAGTTGCAGCCTAACTTGGTCCTATTTTGGGCCCCAATTGTGCCACAATTGGGCCTCAACTGTGCCTGAGTTGGGCTGGACTGAGCCCTTAATCACTAAGCCTGAGCTCCTCAAGTGCTCAATTGGTGCTCCTCCTATATTTAGCAGGGGGAGATACTGTCTGTATTCACCCCAGCACAGTGTCTTTCTAGTGGCGATTTGCTGGTGTCCTTTCTGCATCTTTTTAGATTGTGAGCCATTTTGGGACAGGGAGCCATTTACAGGCCAATCCAAATGAAACCACCCCCCATGCCGATGCAGTCTGTCATGCCAAGGAGGCATGTGCTGCATCCTATGGTGGGGGGGGGGGGAAGGCATTTGGAGAGGTCTCCTCAGGGTAAATAAACTTTTGTTCATTTGTCCTGGGGAAAGCTCCCACTGTCCCTATGGGACTCCTTAGTCCTGCACCAGTGAGTTTGCTGCCGATCCCATCCTTTCCCATCCTTTCCCTCCCTCATTGTGCCTCCCTCCCTGATCCTCTCAGAAACTCCTCTGTTCCACTCCCTCCCACCCTGGGAGGAGATTGGGGCAGGGAGAAGGGAAGGTTGAGATGGGGGCAGTATTGTCGACCGCGGCGCTACCAATATCCTATCCTCCTTCCCAGCCTTGATCTGCCTTCATGGATCCAGCAAAATCGCTGACACAGGTCCAAGTAAACCCAGGAGGGCAGCAGAAGCGTATCCAGGGGCAAGGGAACAAATATTCCCTTACCTTGAGAAGGCCTTCACAGTTCAAAATGTCCCTGCAGGATGCGTCAGCGCCAGGGGAGTTAGGTAGAATTAGACTGTAATTATCTCTTTTCTGAGCTTCCTATCTTCTGCCCTGTTACTCTTTTATTTATTTGGCCTCTGCCTTCTCCCCCATGAATGAATAAGGTTGGTGGTGGTTGACAAGCTGTCATTCAGATACGTTCATTCATTTATTGAAACTTGCTTACTTGCAACTTGCTTTTCTTTTCCAAAGAAACCCCAGAGCAGCTAACAGTATAAAATGAACACTAAGAGCAAATAATAAATATAACAGCATCAATAAGCAATACTAAAGTAACAATCAGTATCAGCAAAGCAATAATAAAACACAGGAAAATAGAGGTGATATATATGATATATAAACGCACAATTAAAAATATGAATTTTCCACTACAAGCAGCAGATCAAATGCTGAGCAGATGTTGCATCACCCTCCCAAGAACACATGAAGTCATCTTCCCACTAGCAAGTTCAGTCCCCTGAAATCCTACAAAAGTCCAAATTTGCAAGCCATTACTTATCTCCCCAATGAGGAACCTAATAAACGTCTAAGGAATCCCAGAGTGCTCAAGAAGTCCCAGTATTGAAACCCACCGTTTGAAGCCCATGGGCCTATTTCATCACCCTTTCCGACCTAAGCTAATATGGAAGATCTTGTTCAAACCTCCCTCTGAGGGTTTACTGTTGCCATAATTGCACCAGGTTTAAAATGACCTTAACCGAGTAGCTGACATTTGATAACATGCTGGCAATTTGTCTTTCAAGGTAGGTGTGTACAAGGTTTTTGAATTTAGTCCTTGCAATTTATTGCTCCATAAAAATTTAATTGTTCTCATTTGTGCCTCCGCTTAAGTTATTTTTGGTGTACTTGTAGCACTTGAACTAGAAAATTAATTATTGGTATCCACTGTCCACCAGTTCATTATTATTGTTTCTATTTAATCAAACTAGGTCAAATTTAATTTTTTTCCAATATAGCATGTCATTCTGAAGCTTTGAAGCAGTGGAAGAAAAATTAATGCCATGTTACTAACTGAAGTTAGGAAAAATGTTAACTCTCCAGTATTATCAGTGTAGCCTACACAAATCCTTATGTCTCTGGCCATCGTGTCTGCCATCGTTTCTGCCAGATCTGTGTTTAATAATTCAGGCTTGGTGTAATTAATTTGCTAGTCTGATATTTCACAGAATGTAATGCTTCATTTTCAAATCTCACCATAGGCTGGATTGGGTTTGTAACTGTCACTACTACTACTACAATATGGGCATGTAGAACAATGTTGTGTTCACCTTTTGGGTACTATTTTTATGATATTTTTGGAGCTAAGGATTCAATAAAAAGAGCAAGCAGCAAATAACCTTTTTTTGTAACTGAAGTTCTGTAAGATGCAGGTACTAATCCCTTGGCTGCAGGGTTCCACTTCCCCCCACCCCTTGTTCCAGTTGAAGTCCATTTGTCTTGACAGAGCCTTGTTGAACATCTCCAGGTTAATTCCTCCCATCCCTAACCATCTCTTGCCATCTCTCTTGTGTTTTCGATTTTTCAGTTGATTCACCTAATCCTATGCTCTGGAGGGCCATTACCTGCTTTTTGGATCGAAAAGCAGTATTTTGTCCTTTCATTAAGAGACTAAACTGGAGCGCCTAGTTACTGTATATTTTTAGCACTAGGAACTGCAGTCACTTGTTGCAGCTGTCCATGCTTACCAAGCTTATTGTGATTTGTCCATTGCCTTTCATAGGAGAGGGGTAGAAATGAAGAACTTGCCATGCTTTGAGCCTCTTCCATTTTGCAGTCACATGATTACCCCTAGGGCAGAGGTTCCTAAACTTTTTCAAAGTTTGTAAGTGTTTGTGGGGGGTGGCGACGGCACTTCCAGGATTGCACTGCCACCAGGGGAAAAAGATTTTAGCCCTACCTGAGTGTCTTGCCCCAGGTTTCCGAGGGGTGTGGGGAGCCTGTGGCCCCCTCCACAGGCCTCCCCGCACCTCAAAATGCATCCAGATCGTGATTGTGACCCACTTCCGGTTTCGGATCTGGATGCATTTTGAGGTGTGGTGAGGCAGAGGGGTCTGCAGGCTCCTGGTACCCTCGGAAGCCCAGCAAGACCCCCAGGTAGGGCTAAAACCCACATTCCGGAAGTGCCATTGCCATCACCACAGGTCGCCACTACTATGGGAGTAGCAACCCATTGTTCCCAACTGGGGCATTGTGACGCCCCAGTTTGGGAATATCTGCCCTAGGGCGAGGACAAAAACAGGTAGGCACACAACCACATGAGTCATCTTTCAGAGGCTTCCATATTTGCTTTCTTGCTATTATCTACACCTGCAGAAGAATTACCTGGCAGAGTTCTGAAGCAGTAGAATAGATTGTACTACTATAGATCACAGGTAAGGCATAATATTTTGAAATGCTTCCCTAAGTAAAATAAAAATAAAAAAATAAAAACATCTCCCACCTCGTCAAAAAACTTGCACAACAGGAAACAGCTTGGGCTAGAACCTTTCTCCCTACTATGCTAGTTTTCTACTTAGAGGGTTTAAGGGGTGCTTTCAAAAGTGTGATCCCCTCCTCACTGTAGGGTGGTACAGTCCATTTGGCGACATGTCCTCAAGACCAGCAAAGTTTTCAGAAATACATTTTGGAAAGGGCAGATAGGGCACAATGAGTTATCCCTGGCAGTTAGAAACCTAAAGTGAGGAAGACAGTAGTACATTAGTTCAAGACTCACCCAGGCCCTTTGATAATGGCAATGTTGTAGCTGCTTTATTGGCCATGAAATATCAGCTTCATTTTAGCCTAATTTTTCCAACTCTGCAACTGCCGCTGGGGAAATTGCAGCCCACTATCAAACGAATTTGCTTTTAATGTGTCCCATTAATTGTTAATGTTGTTTCCCCTGCTTAATTTGCAAACTTTCTAAATAAAACATTGTATGAGGGGAGTATGTTTTTCCCCCAAATAACAGACTTGCTATTTCTCACACATTTTTGAAACGACCCTCCTATTTTGAATCATTTGTTTTTCTGCTGTGTGGTTCTTTGTCAAAGCAATTGTTCCAGATTCCTATCATCACATTTATTAGGGAGGCAAATTCAGGACAAGTGGGGTTGCACTGCATGGCAGGATTCTCCTTCATCAGCCAAAGAGAGTAAATGAGACTTTTTGAAGACACAACAAGAACACAAGGATAGGAGCAGAGCCTGGCTGGATCAGATCAAGGCCTGCCTAGTCCCGGAGTCTGTTTTCAACAGTGGTCTGTTGGGTGCTCTCAAGAAGCTTGCAAGCAGGGCTTGAACACCACAACTCAATGATAAAGCCACATCTGGAGTTTTGTGTCCAGTTCTGGTCACCACATCTCGAAAAGGACATAGTGGAACTGGAAAAGATGCAGAAGAGAGCAGCCAAAATGATTAGTGAGCTGGGGCATCTTTTTTACAGGGAAAGACTACAGCATTTGGGGCTGTTCAGTTTAAAAAGAAAGGGGGCCTAAGGGCAGACATGATTGACAGACCGATCCTGCTTAAGATGCGGCGACTGGCCACATTGGCCAACTGCTGCATGCCTGCATCCTAGGCAGGATGTGGCACACGCTGTTGCAACCGGGGCTCACCTCGGGGGAAGGGGACAGATGTAAGCACTGGAAGCCCCAATGGACCTCCTTGGATGCGCGCCAGAATGGCCCTGTTCTCAAACCCAGCATACACAGTTATTTCCAATATGTTGGCCTGTTACCATAAATTACAATGGGAAGACTCTTCTTCTGTGCATAAGACTATACCCAGTATCACACTCGCTATTTGTTGCAATATGCAATTAGCACTGATGAATAGGGGCGGTCATAAACTAGAATGTGATTAAAATATGGATTTTTTTCATGTGGTCACCCGTCAGCCAGTTAGAATGCTTAGGCTCAGTACTAAGTAGTGCTTCTGAGTTCCCTTTGTGTTGGAAAAATGTTAATGGTATGAGACCTCCCAAGATGGTCTCCACTTATTGAATTCTATAAAAGAGAATTAAATATAGATGATATGTTAGAAATGTTTTGTATACATTATAAATCCCTTGCTTATTTAAAGGCTATTTGTTTGTTTTTCTTAGGGAGAGCAAATACATTATGAATATAAAAAAGATCTTCAGTTGGTGCCTCAGCATAGCACACTCCAATTAGCCAATGAATCAGCAGTATGATCTCACTTGTCTTCCTTTGAAATCAAATTCGGGGGAATTGCAGAAGGCTTTTTGCATTCACATTTTAAAGCTGACTGAGACTGCGGAGAGAATGTCCCAGTCTACTATAATTTCAAATGGCTGAAAAAGATACTATACTATGCAGATACTGTCTGAGCTTCCGTTTTCTACCTTCCTATTGCAGAAAATGTTAAATTCAATTTAAATGAAAATTCCCAAATGTTTGGACCCCATATTTCCCAGATCTGGAATTTTCTCAAGAGGTACAGCTGGTAATAAAATCAGCTTCTCTCTGTATCACTTCATTCCACACGCATCTTCTTGAATTTTGTAGCAGTGCTCTTTGCTGGTGCTCTATTAGACTATACCCCATACTCTCTTAACAAGGATAATGGGCCTCGGTCAGAGCTGTTTCAGGCCTTAGCCCCTCGCTTTTCAAGGCCAATGAAAACCAGTATATTGTAGTAGAGTATTGGTGTTGATCCAGACCAGAGACGTCAGGCGCCCTGCTGGCGCCCGGATGCGTGGGGGCGTGGCCTGCGTGCGTCACATCGATGCGCCCCCCGCCCATTCTGCTCTCATTTCGGAGCCAAACGGGCTCCAGGGCGGGAGGGCGGACCGATCCGCTGCCTGGCTTCGCTTCGGTGAGTTTGCCCGCCCTCCCGCCCGAGCTCCCACCCTCCCGCCCGAGCGCCTGGAGCTCCTGCTCCACCGAAGTTCCGCCGCTGATCTAGACCAGGGGTTGGCAACCTACAGCCCGCAGGCCAGATCTGGCCCACCATCTAAGGTCGTCTGGTCTGTGTGGAGCTCGGCTTGGGTGAGCGAAGCTTCTCACCCAATTTGCCATGTGCTGAGCAGGAAATGGCAGAGCCGCCTACTCAGGCTCGCAGAATCCCTGAATGGCTCTGCTGTTCCCTGTCTAGTGCACGGCAAATTGGGAAAGAGGCTTCACCTCCCAAGCCGAGCTCTGTGCAGCCGCTTCTTGGAGCTTGGCAACCTGGACGTTCGGTGATGACATCATTCCAAACATCCGGTCCCTTTGCCGAAAAGGTTGCCAAGCCCTGATCTAGACAGAGCCACTGGATTACCATGAACTAGCCACCATGTCTCTGCCTAGCTTGAGGCTTTTTATAAGGATAAAGTGGGATAGCCCCATTATATTCCCCAAGCTCCTTGGAAGAAAGTCAGATACAAATGTGATAGGATTAAACATCAGTGAGGGCAAATAATATATTAGCTCTGAGAAGAACAGCATGAAAACAATGTGAATGTGTTTGCAATGTGTGCCAAAACGTGTCAAAAGCAGGAGTATTTTTCAGCACTCACAAAAACCATCATGAAACAAGGTAAGCAATTTCAGCTGAGCCTTGGAACTTAATTTTGAGGCAGAAGTTTGTTTTTTCACACTTTTCAGCTTTCAAACCATTATATTTTCTATTTAAAGAAGACTTGCTCACATTCTGTGTTTGCTCTTTGGCAAGAAGTCCTGCGGCTAACCCTATTCCTTCTAATAAATAATGCCACTTTAATGCTTAGCACCTCTGGATTGCATTACAGAACATGAATGAAAGAAATACCGTTTCATATATAAAAGCCTTGTTGACTTTGTTTCTAGGTTTAAAAACCTATTCAGCTATTGGACAGAGTGCTCTGTCTAAAGTTTTAACTTTGGCTGGCTTGATTGGCTGGTGGTGTGTTCATGGCTCTCTGGGTTTCAATTTGTGGATATGCTAGCACAGACCAGAAAATGAGTTGCTCATCTGAGTGTGAAGTCCACAGAGACACAAATGACCAATTGCAATGTTTATTTGATGATCTTTCTCAGGGTCATTTTCTCTCTGTGTTGAGTAAATCATTATTTGCTGTGATCTTCCAGAAGATGAAACCAGGAGAATTTAGACATTGGATAATAGTCTGGAATTTGAAGTCACGTAGTTATCCCTGGAAAGATTTATCTCACCTTTCTTCTTCCTTTCTTCCTTTCTTTCAGCTAGTGCTAGAACTCAACAGAGGGCTGAAAGTTAAACTGTGCTTAGTGAAAGTGTGTCAGCCCAATCCTATTCAATGCTATGGCAGTGGATCTCACACTCTGCTGCCATAAACCCTGTTCCAGAAGTGCAAAACCCATGCCACCATTGTGCACTTGGGAGCCATCGGCTCCATGAGCATGCTAGCAGCTCACCCAGTCCACACTTGGAGCAGGTAAGGTGGTGATGGGGAAGGTTTGGGGAGGATCGATGTGGGGAGTGGGCTGAACCAGGGGTGATTTGGGGGTTAGAGGGGGAGGATCTTGGCGGCAGCAGCACATGCCAAGATCCTGGAAAAAGGGCCCAACATGCCCTCTGAGGCTAATTGGATTTATATCAGCTAAGTAGCTGGCGGCCAAGCAGCTTATGGGGATGTAAGTAAAAATGGGTTTTGCTTACCTGTCCTGGGCTGTCTTGTCGCCCCACCACCACCAGTGCATGCAGCATGCGCTCTGCTGGTGCAGCTTTATCATTCAGGCTGGTGGGAGATAGGATTGGGCTGCCTGTCAAGTTGTGGTTGGTGCAAGGTGAAAGTGAAGACAGTCTGTAGTACTAGCCAACCCAAGGACAACAATAGAGTCTTCTCAATAGTTATGGAACTCCTTCCCACATTGTTCACTACCTTTAGAAAAGTGGTGAGGACCACTCTCTCTTCCTTTAGACTTTTACAGAGCCGCCCACCGGATCCTGTGCTCCGCCGCGGGCAGTCTGCCGCTCGGCTGGAGGTCTACACTTGTCCCCTTCCCCGACTGTAATTCCAGGCCCGGTCGATTGGCCTCCTCAGATTTCCGCCAGCGAAATAGCTGGCGGAAGTCGGAGGAGGCCGTGTAATGGCTCAGCCGCCCGACGGGGACTGGGATACAGCTGAGGCCATCCCCCTTCCCCTCCCAGGCCGGCTGGGCCAATGGGCTCCCTCCCTACCTTGCCGAAACACACACCTCCCCCGCCGTTGGATTCTTACCTGGGTCCTCTGGTGGTCGGGCGAGGCCTCTGTCTGCGGAGCAGGGGAGGCCGGCCTTGCGCCGGCCTTCCCTGCTCTCAAGATGGCGCGAACGTGTCTTATGGCACGTTCACGACAGCTTAGGGCGACGGAACGTTCGTTCAACCGTCCTCGGGTTACGCAGGATTGTGCTGTTAACCTGATATGAATCTCTGATTTGTGTTTTGCTGCTCTGTTGTTGGATTGTTTTATTGCTGTTTCATATTTTTGTTTGTCTTATTTATTAATATAGTTTAAACCTGGTGTTTGTATTTAGTTTGACCCTGAATACAGAAATTTCTCAGAACAATGTCCACTATTAGATATGAACAAAGACTGTTTCAGTAAACTACGCTTTACCAAACTCAACTAAGAACATTTAATTGTAGATGAACACCCTGCCTGGCCTGAAAAGCTATGATTTGTGAGCCAATTATATCAGACTAGTCTCTTCCTAACCCTGGCTCTTTTATGCCTCTTACATAAACACTTGGCCTGTCAGTTGGTGTAAAAGAGTAGGAGGTACAAAGTGGTTGATATATTTTATATATGAGGTTGATATATTTTTATCTTTACTGTTCGGTTTAATGACCCTTACCACCTGTGTCTAAGGCTTGAGTAATAAGATGATGAGAGATTTATGGTATACAGGCATTGACCCTGCATCATTGACTCACAAACATTCATGCCATTAGCTTATAAAACTGCAAAATCAAAAGCAGAAAAAAAATCCACACAGAAAAGTTAATATCAGGGAGAAGACATCTAGACACTTCTAAACAAATGGAATGTTATATTACTTCTAGTTTGAAGTGGTACATTCTAGACCAGTGATTTTCAACCTTTTTCATCTTACAGCACACTGCCAAGGTGCTAAAATTGTCAAGGCACACCATTTTGGGGGGTTGTAAATTTACAAGGCACACCGTGCTGTCAGCGAGGCTCACATTCCCCCAATAGTCCTACTAATAAATGTCCCTCTCCCAAACTCCCACAGCACACCTGTGGACCATTCACGGCACAGGGGTTGAAAACCGCTGGTCTAGACATAGGTTTACTTCCTCAGGGAGGTCCAAATTGTCACTGTGCGTTTGATTTTGCAGTTATACTGTACCTTTTAAAGTTAATTGCATGAATGCTTGTTAATACAGGATCAACTCCTGGATACCATGAATCTTCAGTCATCCTGTTACTCATATAATTTTACATTTCCCAAAGAAATACAGCAATAGTAGTGACTTTTCATTAAAGTGAGACGGTCATCTTACAAATTAGATTTTTTTCCCAAAAGGCACAATACTATCCAACTGTGAGGAGGGGGGGAATATTGCGATGGACTGTCGGGAGCCTGCATGACTCCACACAAAAATGTTCTGTTCATTTACCAAGTCATTAAACTGGAGCTGATTTTATGATCATAATTTTTTCCGCTGGCGCGTGAAGAAGTTTTATAGCCTTCAATAAAGCAGTCTCACTTCTACGAAACCAGTTTGATTTTTTTTTTACTATAGCAGCTTCTGGCAAGATTTATGTTCTTGTTTTGCTTAAGATTCACATTTTAATGTAGCTATAAAAACAAGTTAGATTTGCTTATTTCAGGGAATCTTATTTAGTTAATTATCAGGCCCCACATGGCAAATCATTTCATTTGGTTTCTATTATAAAACAATCAGTACTTATTTCCCTGGTTTCCTAAAAGAGCAGAAAATCCTAAACGTTGCAGAATTTCACTCAACAGCAAAAGGCCCTCTCTCACATTGTTTTGCAGGAAATGTGTACTTATTTGGGTGCAGAATGTGCTCGCGCGCTATCCATCCAAACAATGAGACTTCAAATTACTGAAAAGGAAACATTTTTGTTGTGTAAAGAGTCTTGGGGCGTATTAAAGATTTAAAGAGTCTTGGGGCTTCTTAAGTTATTGTAGCATAAACTTTCATAGACTATAGTCCACTTCATCAGATGCATGAACTGCTATCCTTAATGGGTAATACAGTGGGCCCTTAATACAGTGGGCCCTTAGCATCCAGGGGGGGGGGTGTTGGTTCCAGGACCCCCTGCAAATGCCAAAATCCACGGATGCTCAGAAAAGACCTTTTTTGGAGGTCTTGACCACTGGGGTCTTGAGCCCTGCGGACCACTTTGTTGGCCCTGGCGTGCTCTCAGAAGCCGCTTCATGGAACACATCACAGAAACGTTCCCAAATGCTTCAGTGATGTATTCGTTGGTGCACCAGGGCCAACGGAGCGGGTTGTGTTGTGGACCTCAATGCAACCCAGAAGTGAGTTCTGGGAGCACTGTGGGGCAGTATATGGCGCTCCTGGAAGCTGCTTCTGGGTTGTGCTTGGGCCTGTGGACCACTCCATTGGTCCTGGCACACCCCAGAATGCATCACAGAAGCACTTACCAAATGCTTCTGTGATGCTTTGGGTGCATGCCAGGGCCAACAGAGCAGGGGCTTCGGCGTGACCTGGAAGCGGCTTCCCGGAGTGCGCCAGGATCAACAGAGCGGTCTGCAGTAGGTGAATTCCGCAGTTGGGAAGACCGCAGATGCCAAGGGTCCACTGTATATGCATCTGTCTAACTATAAATTGTAAACAATTATGGCCAGCTAATGCAGGAGGTCAGTGAAGCTGGGCAGCCCGATCCAGCGCAAGTTGCACTGTTGAAAGAGAATCCATAAGATTTGGAGTGCAGTGTCATCAGTATGCTAAGACCACAGCTTTATTTTCCTTTTTTTCTCAAACTCTAGCAAGGCAATAGAATCCCTGACCAGATGTCTCAAGTCACTAATGAGCAGGATGAGGTCCAAAAAAAAGTGAAACTCAATCCAGATTCAACAGTTCCATTAATGGAACCGTGGTTCCAGGGTAGAGGCTTTCAGTCAAGGAATAGGTATGTGACCTGCTCTCAGTGCTACCCCCACCAGGTTGCTGGGGACCTTGGGGAAAGCCCTTGCCTGCTCCCTCATGGTGCATGGATGCTGCTATCGCTACCACTGCAGGTTCAAGGATTGGCTGGGACAGGTGGGCCCCCGGAAGGGCATGAGTCCACATCTAGTGCCCAACATGACTGACCTCTGACACTACCCTGCCTACTGTGGATGGGGTTGCATCTAACTTTGCTGCTTGAGTTTGAGGTTGTGGCTAAAATCAGCAGTTCCTTTTTCCAACTTCCCCTGGTGTACAATCACACCCTCCTCTTGCTAACAGAGGTCTCACCTCTGTTACTCATTGATATGAGAGCAGATGTAGACAGACACTCCATTATTTTAGGGTTGCCCAGACATGTGTCTCTGACTCAGAGCAAGATTGGTGTGGTTCCTAGAATAGAACCAAAGTCTGCTTGACCAAAATTTGAGACCCTCAAGCCTCAAATGAAATTTGAAAGGACAACTTTTTTTTTCCTGTTCATTCTGCTTGTTTTTATGGAAAAGGATCTTGGAAAATCCCAAAGTGACCACATCCTGCTTGCAACAATTTTATCTGTCCTTGTAGGACATCTATACAAGGTAGAACTGTCAGGCCCTTCAGGGGAAAAAAAAGTCTCAGCTAAAAAAACCGTTCAATTCAGATGTAGAGCATGGTCATATGATAATATGCTGTCCAGGTTCCTGTGGAACAGGATACTCTACTCACAGCTCACCTTGGAGCGGGGATATCACCCATTACCTCAACCTAAACCAATTATCAAGCCCCTGAAAAAAGGTATCGGCCATTGAGAGCCATCCTGGCACTAAAGATTGGGCAATGAGTCTGACGGCTCACAAGTATTCCATGGTGGTTGTGGACAGAAACCCCTGTAAGAGGTCTGCCCATCCTCTCCCCCCCCCCGGCAAAATGCACATTCACTTTCTGTCTACCTTGGTGTGCTGGAGGATTACCCATTTGTGAAGTCACTTTGATGGAATAATATGGTTTTTCTTCTCTGTCCCTTTAAGAAATCCTTTTCTTATGTTCCTTTTTCTAATCCTGAGGCCCCAATCCTATCCTTTCCTCCGCCAATGCAGATGCGCCGCCAGAATGCGCAACATTTGTTCCCTTACTGGGGAGTAAGCCTCCAGCGCCAGAAATTGCTGGCACAAGTCCAAATGGACCTGGTAAGGCAGATTGAGGCCCAGAAGGGATATAGGATACTGCCCCCCTTCCAGCCCTTGTTTGGCCCCCTGTTCCACCCTATTTCCTCCCCCTCCCCACCATGTTCTGCCCTCTCCCCACCTCCCTCCTTCCATGACTTATTGGTGCCAAATATTTATTTATTTATTTATTTATTTATTTATTTATTTATTTATTTAAAGAATTTATACCCCGCCTTTCTCCCGAGGTCACTCAATATGTATGTATTTTGATATGTATTTTGGAAAGGGCCATAGCACAGTGTTAAAGCACATCCTTTGCCAGCAGATGGTTTCCAGTTCAGTCCCTGGCAGCAACATCTCCACTTTAAAAGAATTTCAGGTAGCAGGGCTGGAAAAGACCTATGCCTGAGGCCTTGTAGAGCCCCTGCCTGCCCTAGTAGATGACACAGGGCTAGAGGGACCAGGGATCTGGCTCAGTATGAGGCAGCTCCATATATCTTTCATTGCCCCAGCACTAGTTCTCCATGAGCCTTGTGGTCTTGTCCTTG
Source organism: Plestiodon gilberti rubricaudatus (assembly GCA_026170595.1). Taxonomy (NCBI): domain Eukaryota; kingdom Metazoa; phylum Chordata; class Lepidosauria; order Squamata; family Scincidae; genus Plestiodon; species Plestiodon gilberti. The sequence goes on along the minus strand of JANXHW010000001.1, from coordinate 255,700,316 downwards.
AGAGTGGACAGTTTGGAAAACTTTAGAGGCTGAAAATGTACAATGCACCAAACTGCAATAACATCCCTTTGGGAAATGACTTCTGGGCCCCAGCTGGAGATCAAATGATCTGATGTATAGAGATTGACAGCTCCTTCCTATAAATAGCAGAATGGCAAAATATAAATTTGCTCCATCCCAGTCCACTCGTTTATTGCTCTTTATTCTGTTCCTTTCCTGAAGGAAAATATATGGCTCCCATCTTTCGCTTACCTCAAGTTTTCAGGGAGGTGTAGAAGAAGGGAACATCTCCTATAAAATATCAGCTCGTGATACATACCAGCTCTGCAGGTGTTGTTTGATAGTATCCAGGTCGTTCCTGGAGTCTTTCCCACAGAATCCACCTGTGTCTATATAATAATCCACTTGCAATTCTAAACACAGCACTAACACTGGCGATCATGTGTGTGCCCCCCACCCACCAAGGGTGCCATTTAGGTTGGGCAGCCAGGAAGACAGTCTCCCCTTTCCATGTTTCCAGAGGCGTAACAAGGGTGGAGCGGAGGCAAGCAGTTCTGCAAGACTCCGTTACACTGGAGTCAGCGGCCCCTCCCCCTTGCTGTTGGAGCCATTCTGGCAGCAAAGGCAACACGCAGGACACTCCCCTGTTGCTGCTGGAATGGCTCCAACAGCAAGGGCGAGGGGCCGCTGACTCCAGAGTCTTGCAGAACTACTTGACTCCGCTCCACCCTTGTTTCACCTCTGCATGTTTCAAACTAAATGTGAAATAACTGTGAATTGAAATGTAGGAGGAAGCTCTTAGCAGGTACGTTTTGTCTGTCCCTCAGAGCTTCCATGCCTGCCAGAATCCCCTGAATTGATGATCATGTGATACAACCAAGCACATGCTCTAACACTACAGTATTGAGGACATGAAAACCCCAGCCATCTTTTTACCCTTCAAATGAACTATGTTCCAATTGTCATTTAAATTTAACACAAGTGGTTTTCTTATTCACTCGTTCATCATCAATCCCTGAAAAGTCAGCAACATTATCTGAGCCAAAGGATGTTTTATTCATTGTGCTGACCCATATTCTTATAGCATTGGAATGGTTTTTTAAGTATTCTGAGGGTAAGCACTTTTTGAGTCATTAAGGCCTTGAAGATGCATCAGGCATGCCAATACCAGGAAAGGGATTGAATCTATGCGAGACCTTTTAAAGAGGCTTCATGGTATTGATAGGGAATCATTGTCCTAAGCGTATAGATTTTTAATTAATCCCCTTCAAGGCAAGGGTTCATTGGTTTCCTTTATGAAAAGGTGAAATTATTCACTCATCATTATAAATGAAAATAATAATAATCAAAGGACGACATTTTGAATAGGGGAAATGAGCTGAGTTAGGAATTAAAAGTATGTCATATGAATAGATTATTTACATTTTTGATGAAAGTACTTATTTGAATAGCGATTATTCTGGGGGGGGGGTTGTCCCCATACTGATTGATTTTATTCCCTTTTTTGGTGGGAGGGATTTCAATGGGACTTAAGGCCCAACCCTATCTGATGCTACCTGTTGCAAACGTGCCATAAAGCATGTTGTGGCAGCGCACCTGTCAGCAGTGCTGATGGGAAGGCCCCCCCACCGGTGCCCAAGCAAGGAGCAACACCCACGCAGAGCAGGAAAACATTGCACTGTGTAGTGCAGGGGAGGGCGGGGAGGAGGCAGAACAGGGCAGGAGTTGGGCGGTGATGGGGATGGGGGAGCAGGATCAGCGGCATCGGCACATGCTGTATCCTGTCCCCCTTCCTGGGCCTGATTTGCTGACATGGACTTATGCCAGTGATATCGCTGGCGCGGGTCTGAGTTCACCCAAAAGCTGGGGCTTTTCCTGGGGCAAGGAGACAAATGTCCCCTTATACCCCGAGGAGACTTTCTGCCTGCTAAACTCCCCCACACCACCACTGCATTGGCGCGGGGAAGTTTAGGTAGGATCGGGCTCCCTGTCATGACTGACTAAATTTAGGATACAACCCATTATTTTAATCAGTAGGTTGGTTTGAGCGAACTCAGGAAGATAGTGGAGGACAGGAAGGCCTGGCGGGATATGGTTCATGGGATCACGAAGGGTCGGACACGACTTAACGACTGAACAACAACAACAAGGTTGGTTTTAGTCCTGGTATTTTTAATTCTTTTAACTAGTTATAGTTTTATCTTGCAGTTTTTGCATTGTATTGTTGTTGGATGACTGAACTATTTTTTGGGGGTAAAGCAGGAAATAATCTCTGAAAATGAATGAATGATCATTGCTCTCAGATGGCAGTCCTCTTGTCCAATCCAAAGATTGGATGAATTCAGAGGCTTTAAAGAAGAAAAGTTTGATAATGTTGCCTGCCCATTTCTCCAGATTCATAACTGAAGAAAGGCTGTAGCAGACTGTCGGTGATTTTTTTATTGGTCTAGCCCTGTGCACTGATGGTTTACTTAATTAATGCACTGTGAGTATTTTAAGGAAATGGAGAAGTGACAGCCAATGTTGTAATGGAAAGCACTGTCAATATTGGCTGCCTTGTTGAAGGCATTATTTAAATATTGAGATATTAAATATTTAGAGAAGGAAGTCTGAATGAGATGGCTTTTCCATCGCCTTTATTAAGTTGCCTTGGCCATTTATACCATTTGCTTTATAATGCAATCATGTAGAGGAACTGCTGGGGATAAACAACAGAGGAAGGCCACTGTCTTCATACCTGGCTTGTGAGTGCCCAGGCACATTTGGCTGGCCACAGTTGGAAACAGAATGCAGAGTTAGATGGGCCTGATCCAGTGTGGCAATTGTTATACAGGTACAGTATAGCCTTTTTCCCTGTGGAATAGCCATCCACAGACTTGTCTCAACACAGATGGTTACCCTGGGGAATAAAGGGCTGACTGGGCATGGCGTCACAGTATCTTAATTTAGCAGCGCGCCACCCCGCCGTCCGCTCCTGGACTCCTGCGTGGCTTTCGAGTACTTCAAACAGCTGTAAAACGTTTTTTAAAAACCTATTTACAGCGACCTCCGTTTTCACGTCGCGATCGGAAGTTGCTGCGAATCATTTTTTTACTCTTTACAGCCATTTGAAGTACTTCGAAGCTTCATGGAGTCCAGGAGTGGGTGGCGTGCTGCTAAATTACTGTGATGCCGCCTGAGCCCTGCCTCACTCTCCCCCACTGTGGATTTCTTTCAATGTGGATTTTTGTATTCACTTGGGGTTTGGGAACCGAACCCCCGCAAATACAAAGGGCCGACTGTATTTGAGGAGGGCCCATAGAGAGGATTGCTGTGGAATTCCAGAAAAATCACCACCACCAAAATTTGGGGGTTGGTCACTGTAGTTTGTGGGCTGCACTGAAGAAAGCTCCCTAAATTCCACAACACATCTGGAATAACTCTCCACAATCATGCCAGATAGCATTAGGTTTCCCTATATGCATCTTGACCTTGGTGCGTGATCATGATGTGACAGGGTGCCTGATTTTAATATGAGATTCTGAGTTTTGCATTCTTATATTGGGAGTATTAAAATGATTTGACTCCCCATGAGAAAAACCATTATGCCTAAAGGTCTAATGGAGTGTATCCAAAGAAAGTTAGTCATTAATTACTCACAACTAACTTCACTCATTGATTTCAGTGGTGCTTGCTCATGATGACGACCTTTCACCAACCATATTGTCATGATCCTGGGTCTCTAACCATTCATACGCACCCATCTCACAGGTTTAACTACTCCAAGTGACAGCGTTATCCTGCGGGACGTAAGAATGGTGGAGCGACTGCTCTGCTGTTCCAAGATGTCGCGAACGTGCCATAAAGCACGTTTGTGACACCTCGGGTATAAGGGAGGCCAGCACAAGGCCCCCCGCCCTCACTCCGCCACCGGGACAACCCCACGGCCACCGGAGGAAGATAAGGCTCCCGCTGATTGGGACAGTCTGGGCAGCGAGCGAGGGGGGCCATTGGCTGAGCTGGCCTGGGAGGGGGCGGGGATGGCGTTTGCCATATCTGGCTCGGACGTTACATGGCCTCCTCTTACTTCCACCAGCTATTTAGCTGGCAGAAATCCAAGGAGGCTGATTGGGCCCCTTCCCTGAGTAGACCTCCGGGCCGCAGCAGCGTGGCTCAAAATGGGATAGGATCCGCCGGGTGGCCCTGGGCCATCTGCTGGATCTCTACGGTGGATTGTGCTGTGAGTCAGAGATGCATTTTCTGTGGCCTGGAGGTTTGAGCCGGTGCCCTGCCTGAAGAAGCTAAGCAGGGTCGACCTTGGTTCTCGCTTGGATGGGAGACGGAAGCTGCTGACAAACCTCGCAAAGACACTGAGAAGGCATCGTGAGAGGGTGGAATGCGGAGGAGTCAGCTAGAGAGAGGACATCTAAGACAATCGTCCGAGGGTGAACTGCGGTGAATTGTGAAGCTTGGAAGTGCAAAGCACAAGCCAGAAGGAGGGCTGCACTCGGAAGGGAAAACATCTCGAGCATGGAAGCAGAGGTGTAGCAGCAGCGAGTGCTGCCTGGAGCACTTGCTGCTGCGCCGGCCCAAAGGGGCGCCGCCGCTCCGGGGGGACGACCCGGCTTCCGCGGGTGCTCCGAGGCCTTCTCCCCCAGCGTTTTAACGTTTTGCACATGTGCAAAACAAAGATAAACAGCGCGGCGCGGCAGTCGGCCTTCAGAAAGCCCCGGCCACCAGTCGAGGTGGATGCTCCGGGGCTTTCTCCAGCTCCGAGGCTGGGGAAGAAGGCCTCGGAGCGCCCACCCACGTCACCTGGCGGGCGCGCTCGCTCCATGGAAAGACTGGAGCGAGCAGAGCAGCGCCGCCCGGGGCCGAGGTGCCACCTGGAGCCGCTGCTCCGCTCGCTCCAGTCTTTCCACGCCTCTGCATGGAAGGTTCTACATAGGAATAGAACAATATTGTAAAGACCCTTATCAGGTCTAAAGATAGCCTGCCTATGTTAACCGCCTTGAATAAATCTGATGAGAAATCTGATGATGAGAAAGGCAGTATATAAATACAGAAAATAAATAAATAAATGTGTTCTTATGTATCCCAGCATCTCAAGGGTCACAGCACTCACTGAGATAGCTAGGCAGAGTTCTCAGGCAAAGAAGCCTCACATTCAATCAGTTCTTGTGCCCCTCAGGCTCACTAGCCAAATGCCCCAGTCAGATGGGTGTGCAGTTTCTCAGGGCCAACTGCCCTATGGTAGGTGCCACCACCCCTTTTAACAGCCAGTTCTCGAGCTAAGGGGAAGCTGAAGTCCTCTGGGCATACCACAAAGTAGTTCAGTTCAGAATCTCATGCACCCAACCTGGCCTGGAGAAATGGGACTTTCTTTGAGTTAGCAAGCTATGGAATTCCGTCCCAGGGGCAGTTTGCCTTACTTCTTCCTGATTGGCTTTGAGACTGGACCAAGGAGACTCTTCCAGAGGGCTTTTGGATGGCCCTGGTGGCCTCTCTCTCTCTCTCTCTCTCTCTCTCTCTCTCTCTCTCTCTCTCTCTCTCTCTCTTTTAAATGGAAAATGCCTGTGGCTATGATCAGTGCTGTTGCTAATTCTTTTTTTATTAGTATTTCTAGGGTGTTTCTAAAAGTTATTCGATGGTGTGTGATCATTGTGCTGGTTTTAATCTGTCTGGTTGACACTTTGGAGGTTTTTAGTTTACTTACAACTATTTTAAGAAATAAAAATAAAATGATGACATGTGTGTTGCAAAGACGTGTACTTACATGCATTGTTCTGTAGGCATCTGCAGAAATTTGTCGTACAGGGTGGAAGGAATGTAGAAATCAGGTAAACATGGATGCACATGTACTTGTGCATAGTGGGCTGTGCACATAAGCCTGCTGCCCCATCACACGTATGGTATTTTTGGGATCAGGCACATGTGCTGTCGGTCTCCTTATTTCAAAGCAAATACCATATTGTCCCGAGTATATTATAAGACGCACCTGATTATAAGACGCACCCTTAAAGTTTGGTGCTATTAAAAAAATTTAATTAACTCACTGGCATTAAATTGCAACAGCCTGATTATAAGACGCACCCCTAGTTTAAAAACTTAAATTAGGAGAAAAAAGTGAGTCTTATACTCAGACCAATACGATATGTTTTAGAATTGAAGTTCAGAGTCATTAAATGATAAACACAAACACAATTTTATAACCCAGTTTTATATGTTTACAAGCGTTGTTTTTTTTTAAGTCATGAAATAATCTGGCTTCAAGGACAAAGCCAAATCTTCAGAATGAAGCCCAGACATACAGTAGCCCCCTCCTTTTTGTTTCTTGTCCCTTTTGAATCTGATCTCTTAATGCTCTCGGTATCTATTTGGCTTACAGTTATATGAAATCAGAGCTTTTATCTTGCCAGGTTTATTTTGGCTATAACAAGAGCTGTATAATAAAGGTCAGTGTCCAGAAACACCTTCTGAACTTTGGTTTTCAAAACTATCCAAGTAAGAAAACATTGCCTATTGCTCCTGGAGTCCCACCCACAACCCACAGCAGCTGAAAGTTGAAAGCTGATTGCCTGGCTGGCTTGCATTCTCCCTTATCTCAAGGACAGAACAGCCTTCAATGAAGACGAGTGCCAATCAAGATTCTGAAAACCCAGATTAAAAAAAAAAATCACTGTACAGGTAGAAGTAAATATTTTTGAACAATAAAGATCTCTCTTTTTTCCAGGGAAATGCTATCTTCACTGTGTCAGAATGGGAAATGCTTCTTACCTCTTGCCCTCCGAGTGATTCCCGTAGACTTTAAATGCAAGGAAGATTTGTTTTTGTTTTGTTTTGATTGGCACACAAGTGCCTCCAAGCTGCCCCAGGTCTCTGTTAGCTGTGAAAAGCTGAGAGAAGCCAACTGAATCAGCCTATAACCTTAAGCTGCTGTGGGACAGGCTCTCAATGAGCAGGAGTATTCATTGGAATAACTCTCCAAGCGTTGCAATAATAATCTCACTGAGCCTGGTTGTCTGCTTCTGATGGTTACATGGTTCACAAAAGGCCCCAAGGTATTGTGATGAGTATACAAGAGATAGAATCATCTCCAAGAGTAACTCTTTGGGGTGAAAAGAAAATATTTTATTTCGTTTTAGCAGCTCAGTTCTATGAACATTTAACAGATGGATGGAGTGGAATGCACACTGAGAGCCAGTGCAGCATAGTGGTTAGACATGTTGGACTAGGACTGGAGAAACTTCAGTTCAGATCTTCTCTCAGGCAGGAAGATCACTAGCAGCCCATTCCAACCCAACTCCTCTCCAAGTCAGGCATAAGTGTGGCCTAAGTGCAGCCTAAGTTAGGCAGAAGTTATGTCTGAGTTAGGTCAGAGGTATGCCTGAGTTAGGCAGGCTGCAGTTTCTGTGGCCCAGCACCACCCCAGGATCCAGGCAACACTTACCTCCCAGGCAGGCAGGCTCTCCAGGCTCGATGTCTGGCTCGGGCATGTGCAGGCCTGTGTGTCTGCATGTGTCAGCGTCCATCCATGGCAGCTGCTGCAGTGTCTGTCTCAGCCCGGTCGCAAAGGGGCTGACCGCAGGCAGGGGAGTTGTGCCAGTCATGTGGTGGACGCAGGACAGGTGACAGGTGAGCGAGGTGTCCGAGCCAGCTGCCACAGGGCACCCTGTGCGTCAGCCACCTGCTACAGGGGAGAGTGGCCGTCCCCCCTCCTGCAGAAGGTGATGCCACCCCCATGCCACGTTGAGGCTGCACGTGGGAGTCATGGGGGGAGCAGGGGAGGGAAGGGAAGGAGGGGGGTGGGAACGTCACACACAAGGGGAGGCTCATGATGTCTGGAACTGCCTCTGACATGACTTGCCCGTGCACTGCCTGAAGCCCTGGACCTCCAGGGCCGGGGCAATGCCCACAAAGAAGGCATCCCGGTGTGCGTTCTGCTCTGTGCCCCAGCCAAGACCGAGAGATGCCTCGGGCTTGTCTGCTGCGAGCGTGAAGGGCTCACGCAGCTCATCATGCCCCCAGATGGGGCGACGACGGCGCCTCTCGGCAGGCGCTCTGGCAGGGTGGGGGGTGGCCAGCAGCCATCATCAGGGAGTGGGAGGGGAGGCAGACACACAGGCAGGCAGACAGTGGGTGCTGGGGAGGGGCACGGGTGGGTCAGAGACAGACAGACAGACAGACAACAAGGCTGGTGGGAGAGAGATTCCGAGAGAGGGGTCTGCAGAGACCAATAGGGACACAGGGGTTGCTCCGCAGATGAAGGCAATGCAGAAACAGGTGCCTCTTATGCAGACGGACTGTGGGCGGAAGCGGCTGCATTACGGGCGGACCTTCGACGGAAGCGGCTGCATTATGGGTGGACCTTCGACGGAAGCGGCTGCATTACGGGCGGACCTTCGACGGAAGCGACTGCATTACGGGGACTTCCGGTTAGGAGGACATGGCAGGCTGACAACTCCGCCGATCGCTCTGTATCGACGGAGTACATCTGATGGACTTAATTACTCTACCCCTGGATTGAAAGGGAGTACGAAGAGATAAACCACATTTCTTTCAATCGCCCTCATTCTGACACTTCAAGGCAAAGGCTCTGAAGTTTTGGGTTGTCGGTGAGGAAGAATGGATGACCATCAAAGCTCCGTCCGCAGATGAAGCGTAAGCCAAGCCACCTCCCACATGCTTTGCTTTACTTAGGCAAAAGGCGTAGAAATGATTTATGAGTTGAAGAAATTAGCCGAGATAAGAGTTAACGTTAAAAATAATTAATACGTTGCGATAAGGCGAAGTGAACATTCGAAAGTGAAAGTTGGAAAAGACGAAGTTAAAGTTTTAAAGTGGAGAGTTCTACCTATTTTTTTTCTGTACTTATGGAAGATTAAAACAGTAAGAGAAGGAGAAGAAAATATATGAAGAAGCTTTTCTAAATAGACTGTTCCGGCAAGAGAAATTTGTTTGGGATTTGTGTGTGTGTGTGTGTCTGTTTCCTTCTACGTATTGACATTCCTGACATTTTTGCTAAAAGAATATGAGCCCTTCCGTGTCAGAGTTCGTGGATTTTGGCAATTAATCTTTCTGTTTCACGTCGGCGACCGCAGAAGCTTTTTATTTTTACCTTTTTTTTTTTTAAGAGAAAAGAAATTGGCACCTGGTGAAAAAATTACAGCATGACTACACAACTGGAGTATTATTTTAAGAAATGGCAAAGAAGATTTGATGCAAAAATGGCAACTTTGCAGGACGAATTTCAGAATATGAAAGAAGAATTGAAACAAGCAGTGAAGAAAAAGGACGAACCGCAAGGAATGGAAATACAGAAAGATAAAGATAATGACAAAGAGAAAGATTTAGTGGAAGAGATTGTAGCAGAGGAAGTACCAAGAGTTAAATCAAGACTGGATTATATATTTTTCGTGGAGGTGCTGAAGAAAAAGTCTGTCTTTTGGGGGAGGAATTTAGAAGACGTGAATGATCCTGTGGAAAAAATTGCAAAGTGGGTACAATTCAAAAAGCAAGGGACTTTCGGGGAAGATTTAAGGATGAAGAAGAGAAAGAAGAAGAAGAGAAGAGAAAGAAAGAAGAGGAGGAAGAGGAAGGAGGAGGAGGGGAAGGGATGGAAGGTGTAATGGCCAACTGTTAAAATTAAAAAGGGATTATACTTTTTGTGGGGAATATTACTGGAGTTAGTTATACAAAAAGAAAAAATGTTTTATTATTAAAAAATAAGATATGACTTGTTTTTTAAGAAACTCATATAAAGAATGATGGAAAATTTTTGATGATGGAAATTAACAAAATTGAAGACGAAAAAATGGGTTGACTTAATAAATTTAAAATATTTGAAGTGGAAATTAAGACTTTTAGATGATAAAGGAAAAGTAAGTTAACCCTTTTGTGAAGAAAAGAAAAAAGAATGTTTTATTATTTGAAAAGACTTAAATAAGATGTGATTTGTTTTCAAGAATCTTATGTAAAAAGGGGATATAGAATATTTAAAAAAACAGAAAAATTTGGAAGGTTTTTATTTTAATACATTTGGAGAAAAATGGTGTGGCTTTATATATTAAAATATCTGAAGCGGGAATTAAGATTTTTAGATAAAGTAAAAGTTAGTTAATCTTTTTGTGAATATTTGGATACCACTTATAGATTCTTTGAGAGAGAGAGAGAGAGAGAAGAAGAAGTGATGAAATGTGGTTTTAATGAATAGTATATTAGAGATATAGGCTGTTAGATATTATAAGTAGAAAATATATAATAGTATACAAGTAGGATTTACTGCTTCACGCTTGCTGTAATCTTTCGTGGTATGTTGTATTGTTTTGTTTTATTGTTTTGTTTTGTTTAGTAGTTTAGTAATAAAAAATAAATATATATATATAAAAGGAAGCGACTGCATTACGGGCGGACGCCCTGGCTGGCGAGATCCCCGGTTGCTGAGCGGCCACTACACAGATGCAGCGGCCACAAGCGGCCCCGCTATGGGCTCCGTGGCGCCTGTCACTGTTTGCCTGCCTGAGAGGCCCCCCCAACTCCCCCTCCCCTCTGTCCCATGGGGGTCTGGCAGCCTCCCTGCTGTGTTCTCCCTAGGAAGGAAGTGGCAGTCCCTGGAAGGGATTCATGCAGGGGCTTCAGTGCTGGGGGCTGTCTGTGTGTGGAGGGCAATGCTTGTGTAACACTGGGCACATATGTTTCAAGGAGGCTCTGCCCGAGGGGCATCTTTATTGTTCTGGAACATTAGCAGAGATGGCCAGGCGAGGCTGCCAGGGGTAGTCACAGCAGCCAATCTGAAAGCAGCAGCAGCAGCACACATGCCCCATGGACCTGGAGACGCAGGCTCTCCCCCTGTGGAATCACAGCCTGCTCCATAGAAAGGGGAGGGACAGCAAGAACGACAGCCAGGGAGGTGGAGCAGCAGCAGCGCTGGCAGCTGAGGAGGGTTGCAGGGCTGGCTCTCTGACCTCTGGCAGCAGCGAGGCAGAGGACCATGGGGCAACCAGACTGCGGGCCCAGGGGTGCTCCCAGGAAGGTAGGTGGTAGTGGCCGTTCCTGGGGAGACAAAAAACAAGGGGGTGTTACATGGCAGCTGGTGTGTGGTAGCAATCGCCATTGAAGGAATGCCAGTGTGCCGGTTGCAAAAGCCTGCAGGGAGAGAAATAACACAGCTGATAGGTGTGACACACATAGCATGGTCTGAGCTGCTTACCTGGGTGTAAGGCGAGCATGATCCTGTAAGGGAAAAGGGTCAAAGAGACAGAAGACAACACATATATTGGGTCACAACCATGGCAATCCTAGCAATACTGACCTGTCAGTTGACCCTGTGGAGAAAAAGGGGGGGGACAGCTGGTGTCTTGTGTTGGAGGGGGCGTGTCTGTGCTTGCCAGGGTCTGGAATCCAACGTTAATTGGTTGCCGCCCCCGTTACACCCACGGTCCGCCCACTTTTAGGTCAACTTTAGGTCTGACTTGTGCTGCTTAGCCCTTGGGTTGGAATGGGCTGTTCTTAGTCCATCGGTCGTAACTTTGACCTAACTTTGCCCTAAATGGTTGCGTTCCAGACCTAAAGTCGCCCTAAATGACTTAGGCTGACTTTAAGTCTGACTTGGGCTGCTTGGCCCTTAGGTTGGAATGGGCTGTAGGTGACCTTGGGCCAATCACTTTCACTCAGCCTAGTCTACCTCACAGGGTTGTTGTAATGATATAATTGAGAAGAAGAGAACTTTGTGCACTGCTCTGAACTCCTTGGAGGAAGGTCAGGATTTTTTTTTTTAAAATGCTATGTACAGTATTGACCCATGTTGGTACAATACAGTACCAGTCTTTTGCCATAAGGACTTTTGCACAACAGTTTTTCAATGCAGGATTTAAAAAGACTTGCCCCCATGAAAAATGCCTGAAATTTGCTCTGTGAATAATGTAGAGATGGACCTTTTCGGAACTGCAGGTGTTATGAATGTTTATCCATGTTATCATATAAGAAAACGGGGCAGAAGTTAGTGTTTTTTGTGGGTTTTGGCACTGTAGTTTGGACCACTCAGCCCCCCAACTGAAATGAAATTTGCAGTTTTTGCTTATTATTTTAAGCAAGGGGCTACCCTTTGTCAGTGAGTCAAATTAAAAGGTTTCAGGGAGAGGTGAACACTAATTGTTTTTTGAATAACTTTGAATAAATTGTTGTGCAACTGCAACACATTTTTCCATTGTACTTATTTTCACCAAAATGTTCTCCTTTCTGTTGTTCAAGGCTAACATCCTCTTCACTTCAGCTGCCAAGCTAGGTGAAAAGGTAAAGCACAATAGTACATGTCTGCTGACCTCTGTTCAGGGTTTTCAGTTTTTCCTGTTCTGATAGGTCTTGTCTTATCTTTTGCAGGTTGGTTTTGGAAGCTTCTTTTTGGTTACTGAAAAACACGTTTTCCAAGGATTTGCTGAAGACCGCTCACCGCTGGCTCCTCTCCTCTCCCCACAAGCAACTACCAGGCTTTGTCCTCTGGGAGCAAGGATGATGTAGTAGTTGTGGAGACAGCCAGGCACAAATCCCTGCTCAGCCATGATGATGCTTCTTGGATGAACTGTGGGCAGTCAACCAACTCACAAGGTAGTTTAGAAAAAAAAAGGAGGGGTACACCGGTGACTGTACACAACCCTGGAATCCTTGGAGAAAGGGTATACAATTGTGAAAAATAAAGAAATGGTCCCAAGAATATTACTTCTGCTCTTATTCCCCCCCCCCCAAAATGCTGTTGTTTGGTTTGCAGCAGTGGCAGATTACTTTGCCATGAATTGCTTTCTGACTCCCACCCACACATCCCAGCTGCCAGATGTATCTCAGGGAGAGGGGTATCTGGAAAGGTTATTTTCTGCCCAACTGTTTCTTTCCCTCCCCCAGATCCCAACCTGTCCTTTCTTCTCCCCACCCCTTGCCATGCTTATTTTGCTTTTTCTACCATCACAAATACATTTGGGTCTGTTAGCTTTATTGTGCAGGTGAGGCCTATTGAAATGTAAATACCTGGCCTGGCCTTGTCCAAAGTGACACAGATAAGGTGTCTAGAATCTAGACTGGGAGTACACGCTGTGTAGCTTCGGTGCTGAAAACAATTAACTTTTAATTACCAAGTAATTAGCTGCTGATTGCATCTGATAAGGGGCAGGCTCTGGTGTACCCCCAGTCGTTGGTCCGTGTACCCCCTAGGGGTACGTGTACCACAGGTTGAGAACCCCTGGTCTAGATGCAATAGAGGGCAGGGCTACTGTACACTTAATGGCTATGTGTAAGAGGGCTTTTCAGCAGGCACAGCTTGTCTTGGCATATGATACTGCAGGGGTGAGGAGAGCCACACTGGCTGAACTTCCCTGTTCTCCAGTTTCCAGAAAAATAAATTATATCTCCCAAGATCCTAAATTAGACCCTTTGCCACTGCCCCCACCCCCAATGGTTGGTCCCTGTGTGCTGATGTGGTTATTGAAGCCTACCTGTGGTCTGGTCAGAATAATCCCATAGGATAAGCATCCCATTGCTCCCCTCTGATATTTGAGAGCATATATTCCCATGCGTGCATGTGTGTGTGTAGTGTCAGACCACTCCGTATTTTGGATATGGCTGCTAGGATTGTTTTGTCGGGTTTCATGTATGCCTACTGACCTGTTGTGGTGAAGCTGCCTTAAACCAAGCCAGACCCATGGTTCATCTGGCCCAGTATTATCTGCTCTGATTGGCCCTGGCTCTTCTGGGTCTGAGGCAGGAGCCTTTCCCATCACCTGCTACCAGACTGATTCATTTCACTGGAGAGGCCAGGGATTGACTGTAGGAAGAACCTTCTTCCTGTAAAGTATGTGTTTTGCCACGGAGCTATGACCCATCCCGAAAAGCTGCATTGTGTGTTGTTGTAGGATTGTCTTAAGTGCTTTATTGTCAGTTGATATACAAGGGTTGGGGCTTCATGAGCTGGATCTGTGACTTCAGTGTCTTTTCCAAACACACCAACTGTATGGGCCTGCTTCCTTTTTGTAGAGCCTCCCAGAGCACTGAGGTTTTTGGTTTGGTTCTTCTGAAAGAGGAGCACCGGGAAGCTTGGGTAAACTCAAATACAGTTTTGTGTACATTCAGGCAATCAGTATGCCAAAAATAACATAAACATGTGTGAATCAATAGGGAGCTCCTAAAAATATATGGGAGCTGGTAACCTATTTGTAAGGCTGTGTAGGAGAATGCAGTCTCCGGAATTAATCGGAATTCTTCATCGGGTAGAACAGAAAGTTGTGGTCCTAAGCCAGGGGCGGGGAACCTTTTCCCTGGCAAGGGCTGTTTTAAATATTAGAAATTTGCTTTTGGGCTGGCCATAAGGCCAGCTGCCATTATTTATTTATTTATTTAATTCCCCCCCCCCCCAATCGGCCTCTGGAGGCTCGCGCTCACCATCCAAAGCCGACGCCGAGTCCATGTTTCACCTCCGGAGACCGGGAGAGGGCCTCCACACGTCCTCCCCGGCCGCCGCCTCGACCCCTTCTCACCAGGCCGTTGTCGGCCATTTCGCACATGCATACCACGCCGATGAGGCCAAGCTCTTGCCCTCATCGGCGTGGTACGCATGTGCGAAATGGCCGACGACGGCCTGGTGAGAAGGGGTCGAGGCGGCGGCCGGGGAGGACGTGTGGAGGCCCTCTCCCGGTCTCCGGAGGTGACGCGCAGACCCGGCGGAGCTTCCGGGGGCTGGTTGGGCAGCCTCCCAGCAATCTCTCCAGGGGCCGGACCGGATGGCCTCAGGGGCCGGAGGTTCCCCACTGCTGTCCTAAGCACACTTACTAGGGAGTAAGTCCCATAAGCACAACAGGACTAACTTCCAAATAAATGAGCATACCTCATAGCTAGCTTGACCAAACATTCTTAGATCCAAGAGGGACAGAAGTGATATCACAGGGGGAATGTCCAAGAACCGTGATGTCATTTCCACTGGATGTGATGTCACAGGGGACATATCCAGGAACTGTGAGATCTTATTTATTTATTTATTTATTTATTTATTTATTTATTAGAGAAGTTTCAGCCTGCTTTTTCAGGACAAAATTCTCAAGGCAGAGGACAGCAAGTGAAACAAAGCAGAATCTTAACACAACTCTAAAGCTTTCAGCTTGAGTGTGCAATTCTCTGACAGACAAGTGGGTAAAAAAGCCATTAGTTGGAAAAGTAGACAAGGGAAAAATTGTGAGATGCTAACAGCAATCAACAGCAGCATCATAGCATCAAGCTGGATGAGGGCATATGTTTGCTCTGTACCTCTTTGCTAACCAGAAGCCCTTCTCTCCTCCCTGCCTTATGAAAATGTCCTTCCCACTCCTGAATCTCCACCATCTTGCATTCCCCACTCCTGTATCTTGCACCTTCCAGCTCTGAGCACACAGCAGGAGCAAAATTGCTGGCTGTTGAAATTCCAAAACAGGCTCTTCTTTTCCTCCTCCTGCATTGTGCACCTGCGTGAACACCGGAAGTCTTGCATGCAAGCGCACAGCGTTGCTGGGGGGCCTTCCAGGGACTTGCTGAAGGAGCCTTCGGACTTGCCAAAGGAAGGTTCCAAGCGGCATTCTGCATCTGTGTGACCCCTGGGTTACGCAAGTGCATGGCGCTGCTGGAAGTTCGGCACCGGCATTTTTCAGTCCCAAGGGGGCGAGACAAAGAGCAAGCTGCTGGTGGCAGTGGGGGGGGGGAGGGAACTGGGCAGCCAGGACTCCAAGCCTACATTTCGGGATGCAGGGAAAGGGAAAGGACCCCCCCCCAACCAGGACTGTCCCGGGCGAAACTGGGACTCTTGGGGCTCAGTCCAGCCCAACTCAGCCCAACTCAGGCACAATTGAGGCCCAATAGTGGCACAATTGTGGCCCAAAACAGGACCGAGTTAGGCTGCAACTGTGCCTGACTTAGGCAGGAGGCAAGAGCAGTGGGCCAGGATCGAGGCAACACTTACCACAGAGGCAGGCAGGCAGGCCCCTGTGGGGAGCTGTCCCTCTTGTGGAAGGGAAGAGCCCCCTCCTGAGCTCGTCTGTGTGCACCTACCACAGCTGCTGCAGCGTTCACAGCAGATGGGCAGCCACAGGTGGGCCTGCAGGCACTGGGCGTGCGACAGGCAGCTGAAGGGCTGAGGTTGTGCCAGTGCCAGCTGCCCCAGGGCACCCTGGGCATTAGCCACCTGCCGCAGGGGGGAGTGCCACTGCCCTCCCTCCTGCAGAAGGCGATGCCACCCCCAAGCCACGGTGAGGCTGCACGTGGGAGTCATGGGGGGGTGAGCGGGGGAGAGAAGGGAAGGAGGGGGTGGGAATGGCACGCACAAAGGGGGTCTCATGAGGTCTGGAACCGCCTCCGCCATGACATGCCCGTGCGCTGCCTGAAGCCCTGGACCACCAGGGCCGTGGCTATGCCCACAAAGAAGGTATCCCAGCATGCCTTCTGCTCCGTGCCCCGGCCAAGACCGAGAGATGCCTTGGGCTTGTCTGCTGCGAGCGGGAAGGGCTCACGCAGCTCATCACACCCCCAGATGGGGCAATGTCAGCGCCTCGCAGCAGGCGCTCTGGCGGGGTGGGGGGTGCCAGCGTCCATCATCAGGGAGTGGGAGGGGAGGCAGGCACACAGGCAGGCGGACAGGGGGTGCTGGGGAGGGACACGGGTGGGTCAGAAACAAACAGACAACAAGGCTGGTGGGAGAGGGATACAGGGAGAGGGGTCTGCAGAGACCAATAGGGACACAGGGGTCACTTCACAGATGGAGGCAATGCAGGAATGGGCGCCTCTCATGCAGACGGACCGAGGGCGGAAACGGACGCCGTTGACGGGCGAACTGAGGGCGGAAATGGACGCCGTTGACGGGCGGACCGAGGGTGGGTGAGAGCCCCGGTTGCTGAAAGGGCTCTTCACGGACGTGGCGGACGTGCGCCATGTCGCCTGTCAGTGGTTGCCTGCCTGAGAGGCCCCCCAACTCCCCCCTCCCCTCTGAGCCCGGAGGGTCTGGCAGCCCCCCTGCTGTGTTCTCCCTGGGCTGGCTGTGGCTGGCCCTGGCTGGGATTCATGCAGGGCCTTGTGTGCTGGGCGCTGTCTCTGTGTGTGTGGGTCAGTGCTTGTGTAACATTGGGGTCATGTTGTTCAAGGGGCCTTTGCCCAAGGGGCATCTTTATTGTTCTGGAACATTGGCAGAGATGGCCAGGCGAGGCTGCCAGGGGTAGGCACAGCAGCCACTCAGAACGTAGCAGCAGGCGTGCCCCATGGACCTGGAGACGCAGGCTCGTCCCCTGTGGAACCACAGCCTGCTCCATAGAAAGGGGAGGGACAGCAAGTAGGCAGCCAGGGAGGTGGAGCAGCAGCTGAGGAGGGTTGCAGGGCAGGCTCCCAGACCTCTGGCAGCATCAAGGCAGACGACCATGGGGTAACCAGACTGCGGGCCCAGGGGTGCTCCCCAGAAGGTAGGTGGTGGTGGACATTCCTGGGGAGACATAAATCACAGGGGTGTTCCATGGCAGCTGCTGTGTGGTAGCAATCGCCATTGAAGGAATGCCAGTGTGCCAGTTGCAAAGGCCTGCAGGGAGAGAAATCAAACACAGCTGAGTGGTGTGTGACACATAGCATGGTCTGCGCTCCTTCCCTGGGTGTAAGGTGAGCATGATCCTGTAAGGGAAAGGGGTCAAAGACAGAGACAACACCACAACTTGGGGGTCACAACCATGGCAATCCTAGCAATACTGACCTGTCAGTAGACCCTGTGGAGAAAAGAGGGGGGGAACAGCTGGTGTCTACATATGGGTTACAGTTCCACACTCATGGCATTGTGTGCTCACATTAATACAGGCAGCTATGAGACAAGACATTGGTAAAGAGGCATATCATGGCAGGCATTGCAGGCAGACATGAGACAAGACATTGGTATAGAGGCATATCATGGCAGGCATTGCAGGCAGCTATGAGACAAGAAATTGGTAAAGAGGCATATCATTGCAGGCTATGCAGGCAGCTATGAGACAAGACATTGGTAAAGAGGCATATCATTGCAGGCTATGCAGGCAGCTATGAGACAAGACATTGGTATAGAGGCATGTATCCTACCTATATTTCTCTATGCAAAGAGGCAGAAGTCAGACCACATGTCAGCACAAACCCTGCACTTACCTGCTGGTGTTGTTGCCTGTGGGGGGGGGAGAGGGGCTGGGAGAAAGACATGGGTTAGCAAACACTTGCATGGAGACAGCTGCCCAGGCACAGCAGTAAACAGTTTGGCCACAGGCAGAACAGCCCTCTCTGCCCTAGAGGGGGGCAGAGAGGAGAGGAGAGAGGAGAAGAGAGGTGTTAGAAAAGTTTTCAAAGTCCCACTTTGTGGCTTCTTGGGGACAGAACCCCACGCCATGTGCTCAGAGAGAGAGAGAGAGAGTGAGAGTGAGAGAGAGTGGAGGGCTGGGGCTGGGCTTTTGTGGGAAAGAGGCTGGGTGGGGCTGGGTGCTGATAGGGTAACTATTTGGGTCCGTGTCCAGAGTTAGGCCACAACTGTTCCGTCCTAACTCAGGCACAACTCGGGACCAGGGTGTTAGTACTTTTCAGGAGAGGGCTGGTGTGGGTAAGGTAAAATGGCTCCTATGGGTCTCCTCACATTTGGGTCCACCCTTTTTGTTGACCCAAATTTTGTGCCTGAGTTGGGCTCGAGGGGGCGTGTCGGGGGCTCTCCAGCGTCTGGAACCGGACCAAAATTTGTAACCGCCCCCGTCACGCCCCTGACACGCCCACTTTTAGGCCGCAATTGTGCCTGAATTGTGCAGTTGTGCCTGAATTGTGCCGGAACCCAATTCAGTCACAATTGCAGCACAAATTCGGCCTCTCCAGCACAATTCAGGCACAACTCGAGCCTAAAGCGCTTGGGCTGCAATTGTGCCTGAATTGTGCCGCAGAGGCCTTGGGCTGGACTGGGCTGTTGGTCGCATACATAGCTCCAGACCTGTGCACACTTACCTGGTAATAAAAACCCAGCTGAGCAAAGTGGGACTAACAGCATAATCCGATGCATGTCTACTCTGAAGTAAGTCCCATTAAGTTCAATGGGACTTACTCTCGGGTAAGTATGAATTATATCCATATGATTATGACATAGACAGTCTTCCTAAAGCTGGTAAATGAATCACAGATCATTCAGTCAGATCTGCTGAATTTAGCCAGGTGAACATTGAGGGAGAGTTTTGGGACAAAACAAGAGACTGTCCTGTTGTTTCTATTATCTTGGAATAGTGAATATGCTTGGGTGAGGCCAGCTGCTCTGCATATTCAACATAGGAATTGATATTCAGCACCATGGACAGTTCAAAAACAGTCTCCTACCCCAAAACGAACACTCAGGAAATTGGATTAGTACAAGTGTTAACACAGCAAAATCATATTGCAGGCACTCATAGGCCTGTACAGTTAAGAAATTTAATTCTGTGTATGTGCGTTCACATGCATGCATGTATGCCAGCACATGCTATCTCAGAAAGGGCAAACAGAACATAAGCACCTGAGAAAACGTTGGGTATAGTATTTAAGAAAAAGACTTGTGAAAATGTGGGTAAAACCCTTGAGTTACTTTTAAATCCTTATGGTTAATTATCTCAGGGATTCAGTGCAATATCTGGATTGTGCTTGACAGATTGCAAGTTTACATCAAGAGTTTCTGTAGATGAAAACAAGGAATTCAGGTCTTTGTGTCCAAGGTGCCATGCTGCCCCCAACTTGTCAGGAGAGGATAAATGGTTCACAGCTGAATGGAGACAATATATGTGACAGGAAATCCAAAGTCAAATGTCACTGTCACTTTGTATAAATATTCAGCAAGTGTGCAGTCCCTCCTAGGCAAGTTATTTTCTATTTTGAGGACTTTGTGTGCCTCATATTTCTCAATAAGACAAAATACTAGGAGCCGGATTAATAGTTCCAAGGGGCTCATTATGACACTTCTATAGTATTCCCCCAATTAGAAATGTAGAAATACTTGTTTTACAGCACAGTCCTCACTAATTTTAGACCAGTGTAAAGCATGTTTGCAACTACTTGGGTGTAAGTGGTGCCAGCATGGGGACCAGCACCGCTCACACCCTTGGCAGCCAGGACCAGAGGCGTGGAAAGACTGGAGCAACCGGAGCAGCAGCTCCGGGCGGCGCGGCTTTGCCCCCGCCTGCCCACCCGCCGGTGTCTGTAGCTTGGGCTTTAGACTTTCCAGACGTAGGAGGGCAATCCATGCCTTTCTAATGGTATAAACTGGCTGTTTCTAGTCCTCGTGAATCATGGAAGATCAGGCTTTGCATATGTCAGTGATCAAAGACACAGTCTTTTCTGTCCTCCTCTTCGTCGGGGCTCTCCTGGCTAAGGGCGGGCGGAGGAGGAGAGAGACTCCCCTGCCCGCCCTGCAGCCGGAAAGAGGGCTGCATTTCAGCTGTCCTTGCCCCCCAAAATGACCCCTGCTGAGCAGCCAGGAAGACGCTGCAAGTTCAGACAACCACGAGGACGAGTAGCTGAGCACAGGAGGAGGAGGAGGAGGTAAGCCGCCCTGCCGCCGGGTTTGTTCTCGTGGCGGGCGGGAGGGCGGGCGCTTGAGAATGAAGAGCGTCCTCTCCTCCTCGCACTGCAGCACAGCTAGCTGCACGTTAACACAGTAGGAGTAGTAAGAGCACAGTAGTAAGAGCTGCCGGGTTCGTTCTCGCGGCGGGGGGGGGGGCGGGCGGGGGGCACCTGGGGGGGCGGGCTGGGGGCACCCGGTGTAGGGGGCCTCAGGGTCACCTCCCAAAAAATCGCGAGCCTCGCCCCCAAATAAGCCCTGCCCCAAATAAAACATTTAAAAGTCCCCTTTTTTAAAACCCATTTAAAAACATTTTAAAAGCCTCCCATTTAAAAATGTCTGAACCTCCTCCAGTGGTGAGTTTATATGGGCAGGATGCAGATGCCCCCCCCTAGTCTTTTTTGCCTTTTCACCCCTCACAGATTAACTCAGAGCCGCCACTTTTGTGCACCCCCAGGGCAGCAGCAGGGCATGTGCACACACCCCAGGCACGGGGGTGGGTGGGTATTTTCACGGCGCGGGGGTGACATTGCAGTTAACTCGGAGTCGGCAGCACTTAACTCAGTCCTCTTACTTCTTCCTCGGCATTTCAGCTGGCAGCCATGATGAGGGTGAGACTCTCTAGGACGCACGTGTACCTAGTCTCGCTGGTCAGTCCTCCAGAGCCTAGAGAGTACTCGGACCCAAAAAAAACCCCAGAACCCCCCCAAACCCAGACATTTTGCCACCCCCTGAGCTTTCACCCCCTGCGCCTGGGGCCCCGGGGGCCCCGCACCTCCCAGACGACGCCTCTGCAAGCAGTTAGAAAAAATGGGAAAACTGCTGTGTCATCCTCTGCAACAGAGGAGCTAATGAGAAGCACCTGACATGATGTGAGAGTGATGGGATCACCGGCATGTGATAGATAAGGTGAAGTAGGAATGAGATAATGTGAAACCTGATTGGCTACCCAGGTAGATGGCAGAAGTATAAATGTATGGCTGTATAACCAACTCATTCTGGCTATCTGACGAAGTGCTGTGTCATTATCTTTGCTTCACATCGTTGTATCTGCTGTATATTAGATCTGCTGAATGCTGTATGCAGAAACTCTTCAAGCTGCTGTAAATATCTCTACTTTGTAAGTACTGTAAATAGAACTCTTAAGACTTAACTTTTGTCTCTGAGTAATTCTGCCAGGACTGTGAGCAACAGGATTTAGCCTGTGTCTGAGACCGCACCACTGCACACTCCACAACACACTCGGCACATTCTGCACTGCTGCACACTGGAGATGAACTGGAGATGTCTTGAATTGCCATTGGGAAATTTTGAGTTTTGTCTATTACTCCTTTAATGTTTCCCCCTCATCTTCCTGTTTATGCATGTTTGTTCAAAAGCTACTGGACTATGTTCTACCTTTATTTCTTAGTCCAATTCAGCATGATACAAATTGTGATATTGCAAATACATTTAATGGAATTGTATTTGAACATACGTTGAAGAAGGACCATAGGCTCTGAAATGATTTATTTGTCTGTGCTAAATGTTATTAATAACTAAATGTTATTAATAACTAATAACTAATAATAATAACTAATAATAATAACTAATAATAATAACTAAATGTTAATAACTAATAACTAAATGTTATTTGCGTATTTGCATTAATATTTCTAGACTGTTTTCCCACCCAGCAGCATTTTGAAAGCAGCTTACAATTAAAATCAAGGTGAAACAATAAAAAAATATCATTGCATGATTTAAAACATTTCTTTTTAAGAACATAGCATAATATGTATACAGTACTTATAATTATGAGTAAGTCTTATAACACAATGCTTATTTCTTAGACTCTAAGAAATAAGCATTGCGTTATTTGGTTTTAGTGGAAAAATTGATAAAATTGGTGGAATCCTGATATTTGCAGGCATTTTTTTTGAAAAACGTCCTTATGGTTGTTCAAATATATTGGTGGCAACAGAGATGCCATAGAGCAGTGCTACTCACAGTGGTGGCCCATGGACTGATACTGGTCTGCGAGCCATCGGCTGCCAGTCCCTGGTGAATTTCCAGGAAAGAATGAACAATAGTAATAATATGATGCAGATATGGTACCAGTTCCTGACACATTGGAAACAAAAGATCAAGCGAGAAGCACTGCCATAGAGTGACTCTTTGGGGCTGAACTGCTTGAGGAGGGGAAGATTCAGCCTTTGGACAGCTCCCTATGTTCCATAGAGCTCATCCTCCTTGTATCCATCCTTGCTATATGCTGATTGGACAGGTACTGAGGCTGAAACTCAAATATTTTGGCCACCTAATGCGAAGAGAGGACTCTCTGGAGAAGACTCTGATGCTGGGAAAGATTGAAGGCAAAAGGAGAAGGGGAAGGCAAAGGATGAGATGGTTAGACAGCATCACCGATGCAACGAACATGAAAATGAGCCAACTCAGGAAGATAGTGGAGGACAGGAAGGCCTGGCGGGATATGGTTCATGGGATCACGAAGGGTTGGACACGACTTAATGACTGAACAACAACAACAATGTACTAGAACCAAGCTAAAAATTCTCAGGAGAACTTGTTTTGTTGACATAGAGGTGGGGGGGGGGGTAGGAGAAGGTTTCACAAAATCTCCCCATCCTCAACCATTGTTCTTTGTGCTGCCCTTTCTGATCTGGGTACATGAAACAATAGTGCCCAGCATCAGTTGGATGTAAATCACTAGGGGGTTCAAACCAGGGAATCTGGCTGCAGAGTCCAGATACCGTACTCCCTGCCCCACACAGCATCTCTCAGGTAAAGGGAGCTATTGATGATGAGGGGCCCCCGGTTCATGCTTGGTGAATTGGGTGGCAAAGTTGAGGGCTTTTCAGTTCAGACCTAGTATGTATCTTTAGCTCATGCAAAAAGTATTGAATTTTAAAATGCTTTACTCGAGATCTTAAGCAGCTGTCTCTCTGAAGATGCCAGGTATATTCCTCAGCAAAATGTTGGAAAGGGACATGCCCTGTATTAATATAGTTAATAAACGGCCTGAAAACCCGAACCTTTTTGTTTTTAATTCTATAATAATAATTTTGTTACATTTGCATCCTGTTCATCCTCCAAAGAGGTCAGAACAGCATTTTAGATTCACAACAATCTTTTGAAGTAGGCTAGGCTGAGAGAGTCTACACCATAACTCACAGCACAATCCTATCCAACTTACACCACCGGTGTAACGAGCGGTGCAGCGAGAATGGGAGGCCCCAGAATAGAAAGGGGATTCAAATCCCATTCAAAGGGGATTTAAATCTCCCCTGCCCTCCAAAGCCCTCCCGCCCTGCCCTCCCCAGCTGGTTACATCGGTGGTGTAAGTTGGATAGGATTGCGCTGTCAGTATGGTGGGTTTTTTTTTAACTTGGACTTCCCACATTTAAGATTAACACATCAGCCATCACCGTCTGTGTCTGTCTTTGAATCTGATAATGTTCATAATACTGAAGGGTAACAATTTCAATATGCATGTTGTAGGGTTCCCTAGATAAGAACATAAGAAGAGCCCTGCTGGATCAGGCTCATCTAGTCCAGCTTCTTGTATCTCAAGTGGCCCATGAGATACCTCAGGGAGCACTCAAGACAACATGATGCCTGTATCTCATTCCCACTCCCTTGCATCTGGCATTCAGAGATATACTACCTCGAAAACATGGAGGTGGCATATAGTCATCATGGCTTGTAACCTGTGATGGACTATACCTCTATAAATCTTTCTAATCTCCTTTTAAAGGCATCTGGGCCAGGTGCCATAACCACATCCTGTGGTAAGGAGTTCCACAGATTAACAATGCAATGCACAAATTGTAGGTCACGCTGGTGCAGCCTGGGAGCACCTCGGGAGAATGGGACAAATGTCCCCTTCCCTATGTGTAAGCAGGCCAGGGGCCTATGGGCCTCCTCAGATGCATGTCAGTTCCAGAGCTGGTGTGCATCCGGGGAGGCCGTGTAAGGCCAGCCTGGGCTGCGATGGGGCATTGGATATCGGCACAATTACACACCACCCCCTCCCAGCCCAGGCCGGCCAATGGCCCCCCTCCCTCACAGGCCCGGTTTGCCTGTCTCCGCCCCTGCACTCAGTGGCCTAGGTCTTACCTGGGTCATCCGGCGCAGGTCTGGGCTGCTAGGAAGTGAGCTTCCGCGCCAGCACCACTTACTCTCAAGACATTGCAAAAGTGCCTTATGGCACTTTTGCGATGCCTATGGCCAGCGGAGTGCTAGCTCCGCCAGCCTAAAGTTACACAGAATCGGGCTGTAATTACACACTGGGTAAAGAAATACTTTCTTTTGTCTGTTCTAACTTTCTCACCACTCAATTTTAGTGGATGCCCCCTGGTTTTTGTTCTGATGATGACTCTTGAGGGGCTACAGCCATGAGTGAACCCAGCACACAAGGTTTGAAAGTGGGAGAAAGTTGCTACTGAAATTTAGTAGCCTTTCAGGCACAATTTGGATTGCTGGCTGGCACTGTCTGTAATAAATAGCTTAGACTCTGCATACTTTTAAGAAATTCCCGTGTCCTTCTTTTCCAGACTCTACTGATTATTTCAGACATTTTTCTTCAATCCATTCACATGCAGAACTCTGTCATAAGTTTAACATCAAAGCTTAATGTTTAATACTAATATTGTTGTGCATTCTTCACAGCTGAAGATTCAAAAGAAATCTTTTTTGTGTAGTAAGTTGATAGAGCAATAAAACATTGCTCTATTATATACTTTGCTCTATATAAGATTATGACTATACCATCATATTGCTGCTGATTGATTTAAAAAAAAAATTGAGAAAAAAAATGATGCCGGAAATCCATATACTGAATAATAACACATGGCATAGCTTTTATGAACGACATTGTCAAGAATGTATTAGTAATCAATAGAGACAAATTCATGGCAATATGCTTTTTTATAATCAAATACTCTCAGTATAACACACACAACTGCAATGTTGAGTTCTTGCTTCCTTACAGTTCATGGAGGGATCTATTAAAAAATTCAATCCATCTAGCACAGTTTTTACTTAATCTAATTTACTGCACCAGATTGAATGTGGAAGAGTCCCCTAGGCTGTTTTACACTGAGTTCCTCCAGGGCTGCTTCAGCTGCTGAAGTATCAGTAGACTTTGTGGCGCTTCATCTATTCTAAGCAATGGAAGCAGAGCTCTGGTGCTCTTTCCATCTTGCTGCTGAAACGCCCTACAATGCCCTTAATGAAAATCCTAGGCACAGTTCAGGATCGCTCTGATGCCCCTTGGGATCCCATCCCACACAGTGGCAGCCACTCTCCATCCACTCCTGCCTTCAGCTATTCTTTAGTCAACCTCTCTATAAAAAACCAACAACTATATGGCATGTAGGGATATGTGGGGACTTGGAGTACTTGCACCTATCTATTGATACATGAGTTATGTTATCAGAGTTGAGCCTCATTGGGGTGCAACACAATAACAAAGAGGGAGGTCATTAATCTTGTCACAAGAAAGATTATTTCCCTAGCTCCTTGATATCAAGGATCTCTTATCTACGAGGGGGATTGAAGGAACTAAGAATCCACACAAACACAGTTACAAGCTCCTAGACTAATGCATTGTCCGTAAAGGTATAAGCACCAATAAAGCTGGAGGCATCATAAGGCGCAATCTTGACTAAATATAGAACAGTGGAGTGAGCACTCCACCATTCCAAGCCGTTGTGAACGTGCCGTAAAGCACGTTTGTGACAACCTTTGAGTAAGGGTAGCTGACGTGGAGGCCGGCCACCCTCACTCCGCCGCCGGATTGTCCCTGCAGCCACTGGATACAGTTAAGTGCAGCACAGTTAAGTGAGGGGATGGTCCAGGTGGCGAGGGAGGGGGGGCATTGGCCGAGCCTCCCAGGGGGTGGGGATGCCGGCCACCATATCCCCATTTCATTCCCGGTCCGGCTCCGCCATTACACGGCCTCCTCGGACTTGTGCCAGCTAAATAGCTGACGGAAATCCGAGGAGACCCATTTGGGCCTCCCTGTATTACACCAGGGGAAGGGGATGAACGTCCCCTTCCCCAGAGTAGATCTCTGGGCTGCTCCCGGAATGGGGATAGGCTCCGGCGGGCAACTTGGGCCGCCCGCCAGATACTTAGGCAGGATTGCACTGCCCCACAGGTCTTCTCCCATTTGACCCATCAAAACAGGAGGATGGGAGGAAACTCTCTGCAAGTGCTCACAGTACCTAAAAGATCAGACTCATAAACGTGCACACAAAAGCTTGTTCACCTAACAGCCCTACTTCTGACCTTGGAGGAAGGGGGATCATGGTCTTCTGGGTTTCACAACCTGTCTCCTAATTTGGGTAGTTTCCAGTTACAATGTTATGTAAAATAGCAGGATTGTGATATGATGCCACCTCTGCATGTTAAATTTCGGTGACCCTGGTCTCTGTCTGGTACTAGATACGTTTTCTCATGTCATGGAGACCTTGCCCACCATCTCAGTGGTCCCAGAGTTTTGGTGTGCTGTTCTGTCTCTTTGTGAGACAGAGAAAGAATTTTTGCTTCATAAGATGGCTCTCTTCTGCATCCTAATGGCTGGTGCCTGGCCTCAGCAAATACAGGCAGTCTGGTGATGGGGTAGCATTCTTGGGAGAAACAAAGCTCTAACCTTGACCTCCAGTCCCACTCTTCCATTTAGCTGTGATATCAGGCCAGCACAGAAAAGTGCAGGGAAAAAGTTTAATGGCTCAAAAAGCTTCTTTTAGAGTCAGTGGAGTAAGAGCAATCATCGGCAACTCAGGTCCCTCTGGAATAGCCATATGTATGATTATTCTTCCTTTCCTGTGCAGTGTAAAACTGCTAATCTCCATATTTAACATTTCTGATCCTTTATTTGACCATTCTGTCTGTTGTGTATAGTCAATCCTATCTTTTTTTTTGTTTCCAGATAATGCAGGACAGACACCTAATGGTGTGGGATGCACTCAGTGAGGTCTTTATATGCAGATGCAGGTGTTGGCTGCATGCAGGAGCTGAGTATGCTATTGATATATTCATTTACTTTGAATGGTGCCACATTTAGCATAGAAGCTGCTGCAACCAAGTCAGAATGCTCATCCAAGTGAATATGGTAAGCATTATACTGCAGTGATCTTGAGCATCAAATATTGATACGTAGATGTAACCCAGCTGTCTTTAAATTATTCAGAACGAACAAGCAGCAAACAGAGGAGGAAAGTCAGACACCTTTCAAAATGCCCTTTAAATTCTCTTGCAAACTGTAAAAGTTAAGAGAGAAGCCCCAGACTGATTGCTCTGTTCTTTATCAACAGAACAAGTCACAAATTCTACCGGTAAATACAATCAAAACTATTTCTACACCTCTGAAAGGTAAGAATGGCCTCCACATTGTTAATTTAGCAAGGAATTATTGGGGGGGAGGGGGGAGGGGAAAAGAGAGAAATCTTCTTCGGATCCTTAGGAAATACACGTTTCTTCTCCTTTCACACCACAAATCGATACTCCCTGGAAATTGGAGAAGTGTCTGCAGGGAATTTAATTTAACAAATATACAATATCGATTGTAATTCAGGTATGGGGAGACTTGTAGGATTCGTTTTGTTTTTTTAACTAACCCCCTAAGGTCCACCAGCTGGAAACAGATGTAAAATAGTGACTTGGGGTTGTTTACTAACTGCATCCAATGGATGATCGTCCTATGCAACTACAACTCTATATCTGAGTTACTGCAGATCAGAGCTGTTAATAGCCTTCAGAGGTTTTAAATGCCACTGTTAAAATAACTGGGAGTCAGGAACGTTTGCTGATCACTGGTCATCCAGTGACCAGGTGCATAGTCGAGGGGCAGCAGTGGGGAGTGGCGCGTCAGGACTTATCCCACAGTAGGAGAAGGGATGCTACCTGTCAGCAGGAGAGCTCAGGTGCTGCCTTCACAATTTTTCAAGGGACCCTAGCTGAGAAGAAGCATCGGGTTCAGTAGGCGATAAACTGAGAAATAATCTCGCAATCAGAGCAGTTTGAGAACTTAGATTAAGAGCCCATTTCTATCCTTCCCACCCCCACTGGTGCAGCTGCACTGAAAAGGGACACGCTGTATCGTGTGTGTGTGTGTGTGTGTGTGTGTGTGTGTGAGAGAGAGAGAGAGAGAGAGAGAGAGAGAGAGAGAGAGAGAGAGAGAGAGAGAATTGGGAGGCTTCGGTGAGGAAATGAGATTTAAATTCCCTTACCCCTCTGTTAGCCTCCTGCTCTGCAGTGGGTCTCCTCGAACCTGTGCCAGCTCTTTAGCTGGCGAGGAGAGAAAAGGAGCAGGTAGGCTGCAGACGGAGACAGCAGCCATGAAATTAAAAGACGCTTACTCCTTGGAAGGAAAGCTATGGCAAATTTAGATAGCATAATAAAAAGCAGAGATATCACCATGCCAACAAAAGTTCGTATAGTCAGGGCGATGGTGTTCCCAGTAGCAATGTATGGTTGCGAGAGTTGGACCATAAGGAAGGCTGAGCGCTGAAGAATAGATGCTTTTGAACTGTGGTGCTGGAGAAGACTCCTGAGAGTCCCTTGGACTGCTAGGAGATCAAATCAGTCAATCCTAAATGAAATCAACCCTGACTGTTCCCTGGAAGGACAGGTACTAAGGCTGAAACTCAAATATTTTGGCCACCTAATGCGAAGAGAGGACTCTCTGGAGAAGACTCTGATGCTGGGAAAAATTGAAGGCAAAAGGAGAAGGGGAAGGCCAAGGATGAGATGGTTAGACAGCATCACCGATGCAACGAACATGAAAATGAGCGAACTCAGGAAGATAGTGGAGGATAGGAAGGCCTGGCGGGATATGGTTCATGGGATCACGAAGGGTCGGACACGACTGAACAACAACAACAAGGCTGCTGCCAGAGGGGATAGGATCCAGCACATGCCATCTCCTCCAGATCCACCCACAGCCTCCCAGTTCTGTTTTGCCCCTCCTCGTTCCCCCCGCCACTACCTTACCTGCTCCCATGGCCACGACAGGGTCCAGTGACAGATGGGGAGAGCTGCTGCCTCTTGTGGCAACACTCCCAAAATGGCCACCAACAGAGCACTTTGCACTTCATTGGCAGCCATTTTGCAACAGCACGTTTAATCCAGACTTAAACCCTTCTGAGTTATTGACTAGTGTCTCTAGGGCATGTCAACTCCACAGCCTGGAACTGGCTTAATTATCATCAAAAACTGTCCTGCTATTAGTCATGGCTGGCTATGCAGAACCTCTTACTCAGCAGCTTATGTTCTTATTATCTTGTCAGTCAAATGTATGGTCAATTCATATTCAGAGATGGTATATAACCCCAAGCAAATTAGCAAGAATGTATGGGAAGGTGTCAAATAGCTGTTGGAAATGTAAAAAGCAAGAGGGAACTTTTTATCATATGTGGTGGACATGTACTCAAGCAAAGAAGTACAGTCAGTTCTCTTTATATGCGAATTTGCTATCTGCGAATTTGCTATCTGCGAGAGATAGAATTGCCACCTATCTCTCCGTATCCACTGTCTGTTCTCGTTATCTGCGATCTCATCAGGGTCATTGTTCTCTTTTCGTGGGTCTTCACGTTGCTCTAGGAGCAAATTTCTGTATTTACTGTAAAGGGTAATCTGTCTCTTCTGGAGTTACTGTGTGTGTGTGTGTTTTCTGTTGAATGCCATTTGCAACACAATGGGAACTGTTTGTGTTCTCTCTGGGCTTCCAGGATACTGTACAATACCTTTTATATTTTCATAATGTTGTTAGGAAGGAATAATAATTAATTTGCTAGAGTTAGAAATTGTTCCATCACAAAGAGCCAACGTGGTATACTGGATGCTGCCCCACTATCACCCAGCCCATAGACTTCAAGGTAAGATTCAGGTTCACAAAGTTCATATAGTGCATGGCAAAGAGGGTCCCCTGGAACCTAACCCATTTTTTCCCATAGGCTCAATGATTCAGGATCTGCTAATTCGGTATCCACTAGGTTTTCCAGAAACGTAACCCTAGCGGAGAATGAGAACTGACCGTATTGAATTCAGATTCATAAACAGATACAGTTGATTTTAAAGATTGAGGTGCAAATGAAACCATAAATCTTTTTGTTGAGTATGAGGGATGATCATGTAGGTGAAAAATTTCAAACTTTGTTTTTATATATAAGTGCGGCAAGAATTTTATATGCACAATATTGGAAGAATTCAGAGATAACTTCGCTGGAAGATTGGTGGTTGAAAGTTTTGGACTATGCTGAAATGGATAAATATACAATTTTAATTAAGGAAAAGTCAGTTAACCTTTTGTGAATAATTGGAAACCATTTACTGATTTTTTTAAGAGAGAGAGAGAGAAGAATGATATGCGGATTTAATGAATAGATACAGTAAGAACATAAGAACAGCCTTGCTGGATCAGGCCAAAGGTCCATCTAGTCCAGCTTCCTATAACTCACAGTGGCCCCACCAGATGCCTCCAAGAGCACACAGTCAACAAGATAACCTGTTTCCTGTTGTCACTCCCTTGCACCTGGCACAGAAAAAACCTAAAACCTGGAGGTTGCTTATGGCAGTATTGGTGATATTTTGGCTTAGTTGGATATTATATGTAGAAAATAGTGAATAGTATGCTAGCACGATATATTGCTTTGTGCTTGCTATAACTTTTTGAAATAAGATGTATTGTTTTTATGTTTTAATATTATACTATTACACACACACACACACACACACACACACACACACACACACACACACACACACACACACACACACACAAATCCTATTCAGCCAGCAGAATCAGCCTAATTGAACTACATAGGAAAGTTATTATTTCAGTGTGACAATCTTACATCATCAGCCAAACATGGAAGTGACCACACATTTGGCTGACTGTGTAAAACTGTGACATCCGAGGAAAAACTCAGAGTTAATTGTGTTTGATAAGTGGTAATATTATCAGAGGTAATAAGTGTTTGATAGGGGTCTACTCGTAATACAACAGACAGTGACTATTGCCTCTTCAGGGCTACTTGCAGGACTGGCTGCTACGTTAATGACTTCCATGTGTGCTCCACTGATAATTGAACTGTTCCCATGCTTTTGCTCTATAATTAACCAGCTGTTGCACTGACTTGCTTCACCATCTAACAGTCTTCAGACTGCTCCTCGAGAATGTTTCTGGGTTGAAAGAAACGAAACGTCGGATTTCTAAGGTTGTGCTGTGGATTTTTAATGACTTTCTGCCTGCCTGCGCTATCAAGGAAACTTGAAGAATGTAAGCAGGATCGATTTTTGTTTTTTATTCCAGTTGGACTTTGTGTGTGTGTTACATGGCTTCTGTACCCGTATTCCCCTTGTCCATAAAAAATCAGAGTTAATTATATACAACACACTGGCTTGCTCATCTTGCAGCTAGCCATGGTTCCCAGGCTGTTGTACTAGCTAAAGTTAGCCCATGTGAGTGATATCTGGTCACAGAATAGAAAACATATCTTATGGTGGGTTTCTGCAGCTGGAGGTTACATGTGTATACCCTGTTTCCCTGAAAATAAGACCTCCCCTAAAAGTAAGACCTACCGTCATTTTTGGGGTGGAGGACTCAAGTCCTCCACCATGGAGATGACATGCTAGAGAGGCCAGCAAGGAGGCTGCAACCTTGCAGAGTCTCTCTAACATGTTGTCTCCATGGCGGAGGACTTGAGTGCAGGCCTTCCAGACCTTGCAGAGCCTTGCACCCTTGGGAAAGAATGAAGCTTTAATCGGTCAAAGTAAGTGCCGGGGGGGTCACGGGGGGGGTGTCGCCCCACAGGTTGGGAAAATAAGACCTCCCTGAAAATAAGACCTACTGCATTTTTTTGAGCCAAAATTAATGTAAGACCCTGTCTTATTTTCGGGGAAACACGGTAGAATGTTGTAGCTCTGTGTTTCCGCAAGTGCTTGAGCAGCAATCCTTAAAACTGGCAGCTGTTTTGAGGGCCAAAAGGCTGGGTGTCAATCTCATAATAAAAATAAACAAAGTAGGACCAGGCTAGTTTCACAGTCAGGCACTTGGAGAGTTCCTGGGGCTTGTGGGCTCATAGGATGCATCAGTTATTCCCTATAGCAGCACAGTGGAAGGATGTTTTCATGCCTGGTCTTCAAACTCGAGATTATATGACGTGAACTCTTTTTAAGTTATTTTGACAAAGACTGTTCTCTACCTCTGAAACAGAAGAAAGATGTTTCCTTGTGGGTATACATATCCATGGCAGTCGAACCAGGAGAGAAATTGCAGTTATATTTCAATGTACTCTGCATGAAATCTGCAAAATGCTGATAATTTTATGGGGGAATGAAACCCTGGGGGGGCATGAGACCAAGGCTTTCTTTCCGTTCTCTGCCTCCGTAGTTGGATTATTTGGAAAAGTTTTATCTGAGAGAGCCCAGAGCTATCTGAAAAGTTTCCTTTAGCCTTGCCAAAGTCTGTACTCATGAAGGCTAGCCCATTATTTTAGAGGGATTTTCTAACTGCAAACCACTTCCATGGCTGCACAGCAGGATTGGTTAACTATGAAGAAAACTTCTGTAAGAGGCTTACTGTGACTCAGGCCTGCTCCTCTAAGTCAATTGACATTGGAAATTATTGCTACTTAGAGCCTTTAGAAGAACAATTTTTTTTAAATGAGAAACAGCCGTGTCTGAGTTGACACATCTTAAGCTTTAGCACATTTCCAAAAGGTTACAATATCCATTTGTCCCAGAAACATCTTCCTTCTTCTTCTAGATCTCAATGTCTTTAGTATAAAAGGACAATAAAAGGTGCAACAACATTCATGTAAACCACTTTGTGAATTACTCTTGTTGAAATGCAGTATATAAATATTCTTAATAATAATAATAATAATAATCCTGGTTAATGGTGGGTCCCAAGGCAGCTTCACAGAGAGATGACATGCATGCCATCACCAAGGCTTCAAGCAGGATCTCCCCCTCTCTGACCAGTTAAGCCCCAAGATCGTCCAAATCTTGTGACACGACACTCCATTCACTTGTATCCCCAAGCTAGCAGGTTTAGGTACTTCCTGTGCCTCCTGGTCTACAGGGCCCTGCCGCTTTGTACTTCATACTCCTGATTCCCCATTGCCAGAGACTAGGAGGAAAAAGCATTGAAGAAGGTGCTGGTTACTTCTTCTTTGACTCTATGCTGGCCCTTAACAGTTAAGAGTGGTACCAAACTGTGTCTTCCTCAGCAGCTTCCCTCTGATCTTTAGTAAAACACAACATGCCACACACGCATGTAAGAGGTCCTTGACCTCTTGTGAGTCACCATGACAACAGATGTGTAGCAACTCCTGGTAGCAACTGTGGCTTCCTTCAAGATGCCCAGACACGTTTTCCTTCTTCTTGGCCAGTGTGGTAGCTCCGTTTGGTGCCTCGACAATAAGGGGTGAGTTGCTACGTTGACCCTTGCCAGGCTGGGGTCAAGCTCTAGAGAGGTGCCTTTGTAGAAGTTATTTGTGGGACCATGCTTGACCTTGATACAGACATCCAATTACAGAAGGGGGCAGTGAACCCAACAGCAATAAAAACATGAAAGGTTGCCAAACAGCCAAACATTGTGACCATTGTCCAATTGTACCTGAGTACATACAGCAGCTGATGTTGCAAGTGTGCTGCTCTAATCAGGTAAGCCCTTCAAGGGCCATAAAATTTGAGATGGGAGTTCTCATGCAAATTAGTTATTCAGGCCAGTAGCTCCCTCTCCCTGGCTTGGTGGTGTAGTAGGGAGTAAGATGTCCAGGCCCTGTTTCCAGATTGCCGGGTTCAAGCCCTTATAATTGGGGCTTCAATGCTCTCAATCTCTGGTTGCAAATAGAGGTACATGAGTAGGTTTACCATCCATCCCAGAATGCCCAGGACCATCCCGGTTTCAGTCCCAGATCAGTCTCGGGTTTTCTGGTCCCGTTGGAAGCTGCCACCGCAACCACTTCAAAAAAGGTAAAACTTACCTTTTTTCCGGGCGCCGTCATCTTGGATCTCACGAGATCCAAGATGGTGACGTCCAAAAAAGGTAAGTTTTACCTTTTTTGAAGCGGCGGTGGAGGCGGCGGGGGCAGAACGGGTGGCAATGGCAGTGGGACGGTGGGACGGTGGACAGCAGGATGGCAGCGACGACGGGCGGCAATGGCGGCGACAACAGGCGGCGGCAATGGCAGCGGTGGAGGAAGGGCATGATGAAGATGATGGCGGCTGTGGCAGAATGGGGCGGCGGGGCAGGCACGTCAATTTAATTAATTCTAACTAAAAATAAATAATTAAAATTATTTTTTTAAAAAAACTTAAGGTGGGGAAAGTTTGTGTAGATAGGACCCAGTGCAGTTGTAAATGGATCAATAAACATACATGGCCCATGACCCACTTTACTCCAAATCACATGGTTTTGTGTCTTTTGTGTTGAGTACCTGGGCAATGCATTGCTTGTGGTGATGTTTCAGAAGTCCAACCAAGAGTATGGTAGAGCATGCACTGAAATGATTGTAAGAATAGTTTCTGAGATAGCTGCTGCTGGCATGTACAGTATTTAATTTCTGGTTTCTTTTCCTGAAGGATGAGGAAGTAGTAGACAGAGTTCAAAGGACAGCCACACAAATCAACTAAAGTATAGAACATAGTCAGTGTGACTGCAATAGGAGTCCAAAGGAAACTGTTGAGAAATATGAAAGGTGACTGTGAAGTGCACTGTAAATGAGCCACAGAGTGCTTAGATTCATGCATATCAGAAGTCATCTCATAAAAATGTCCTCTCAGAGCCAAGGGAAATGATCACCTGAACAGGATTTTTTTTTCTTCCTGCCACCAGTCTGGTAACTTTATAGGATTCTGGATCCATGCCCACATTTATAGGCATTCAATAGCTATAAATCTAGGGAACCCTTACCAAACTTCATCATCTAGGCAGCCTTATGTTTTATGGGGATTACCCTCGTCTTGGGTTCAGGCCAATGTGCTAAATGCTCTTAGCATTGGAACATGCCTCAATATTATGATTTCACTCTGTACAGAAGTAATCAGGGCCATGCATACAACTTCAGACAAAATGTGTATCAACCTGTCACAGGCTCACTGGTCTGCCCAGGGGAAGACTGTTGTTCCAAGGGAAGGAATGGGCAAGAGGGAAAGGTCTATTGATCGCTATTTAGCATGATAGTGCAATGAACTACCTGTGTTGTTAATACCTGTAATGACCAGAAGGTCATAATCAAAGGTATACTGTAGGAAGAGATTGCTGTATTAATGTCTTTATACCAACCAATCTTCATTCTCACATATTTTATTGCTTTTGTGCCAAACCATCTTCTTGAATCTCAGCAGATCCCATTATTTCTTCTTCTGAGCTAAGGTTAAGTATACAGGCACAGGAATAAACTATTGATTGTACAGCCTGAGCTACCAATCCTCCCATGCTGCACTGAAATATGGAGCAAAAAACACATGTGCAGGACTGACTATGTGCATGCACAGCTTCAAGAACACAAATCCAGTGAGGTGGTATGGCAGCAAAGGAAAATGGAACAATGAACAATGCAAGCACACACAGAATCAAGTACATTTATTTCCAGCCAACCACTTTCCACACAAAATTCTGTTGCTATGAAAATGGAAATGGCAATGAAATTCCTCCTGTAGGTTTTGCATCTGGCAAACATCCAGACTGTATAATTATTTTTGAAAAGTGAGGATGAACAAAAAGCAGACATGAAATGGAATGGCATAGGACATATAGTCTGGTTTTGATGGCTTTTTGTTCTTCTTATAAACCATTTCCAGTCATGAGCCCAGTGTGAAATAAGAGCCAGCCCATCCAGCTTTAAGGAAAAGTAAATTACTGGTAAACTTTGTTAAGGCAGCTTCCAGATAGCACGTGGTTTCCCCAAGCCATCAACAGAAGGAACCTCTTTGCTGGCTGGTTAGCTAGTTAAGGCAGCTTTTGAAGTACTTGAACTGCAACTATAGGCTGTAGGAAACAACAGGAAATGATTAACTTAAATACCTGAAGAGTCTCAGAAGGTCACAATTAGCAGAGATTAGCCTACTTTAGACACGAATAATCCACAATAGTCCACTAACAGAATGAAGGCATTCCAGCCAGGATCAACAGAGGTATTCTTGTGAACATTCACTTTCTTTAAATTCATGGTTATTGGCACATTGGAACAATGTTATAGGAGCAATGGTCACTAAACAGTGCTGTTTTCAGAAAAAGAATATAGAATTATGTCTGGATTGCATAAGATGCAGCCAATAAGCCTAACAGGTACTACCTGGTATCAAGTCTCTGTAATAAATCTGTAATTTCTAAAATGTAGTACAAGTGATTCCAGGGTGATCAGACACAATAAAGGTCTAAGGGAGAACTTTGCAGGTTTTATCACCTGTGAAGAAAAATGAGCGGAGAAACTGCCCTCACCGGACGCTCGCTATTTTTCACAACTTGTAAATGTACAGAGAGAAAGTGAAGAAATTCCAAGGAGGGAACAGAAGTGGTAATCATGAGTAGAGCTGCATCTTATAATAGGATAAGTCAGTATATTAACGAAGTGTTATCTCATTAAAAGGTAGAGGCCAATGTTAAAGAGTGAAGACAAGCTTTAATCAATGAGGCTGAGAGTTTAATAGCCTGATCCTATTGGAGTACTGCGCTGGCAGAACATACGTTCCTCCAGTGCAGCTGCTGTAAAGCAGCCATAAAGCATGCTCTGGCAGTGCATGCTCTCGGAGCGCCAGCGGGAAGGCCGGAGCCTTCCTGCGCGCACTGGTGGATCTACGAAGACCTGCCAGAGCAGGTAAGCCCACACAAGGGGTTGGAGGAAGGCAGGGAGGGGGTTAAACAGGGGAGGGGTGGACAGAATGGGGCGGTGAGCAGTGGTGCATGCCGAATCCCGCCCCGCTTCCAGGGCTTTATCTGCCTTCCCCGGTCAACGTGGACTTGCACCAGCGATTGAGCTGGTGCAGGTCCGAGTTGACCCATAGCAACTGTTGGGGCTTGCACCAGGGCAAGGAGATAATTGTCCCCTTACCCCAAGGAGAACTCCAGCAGCCAAAACTCCCTCGCAGGATACAGCAGAAGCCACGCCAGCACCGCTGCATTGCCATGCGGGGAGTTGGATAGGATTGGGACATGACATATTTCTTCATTTTTTGAGGCTGCTTTTGTTGTGCTACTGTACTAGGGGAAAACAACATACTAAAAATAGTTTTTCCTTCAAAGAATGGGGGGGGGTTACTTTTGTATTTGTACTTTTAAATTATTGGTTTGTTCACATTTCCTTCAATGCCTCAAAGAAGGGACCTACAATGAGGTTTTGGTAATATGCAAGACCTAAAATAGGGCCGTTGCCAAAGTGCCCTAAGTCCTTTTTATTTCTTTGTCTAATGCTTCTTCACTATCCAAGACATCATATATGACTGCCAGTTTTGTTCCTAGATGTGCTCATTTAGCGCTCTCTCTCTCTCTCTCTCTCTCTTTTTTTTCCTTTGCCAACAAAAAGGAAGATACTGTGGAGCTTGAATAAGTGCTTGTTGTATATCATATTGTACTGTTCCAATTTTACATTGTGTCATTCTGAAGAATTTATGAGGAAACACTGTTACACATAGGACCTAATGAATTAACTGTCTGAAGAACTAGCAAAGGTAAGAG
Source organism: Plestiodon gilberti rubricaudatus (assembly GCA_026170595.1). Taxonomy (NCBI): domain Eukaryota; kingdom Metazoa; phylum Chordata; class Lepidosauria; order Squamata; family Scincidae; genus Plestiodon; species Plestiodon gilberti. The sequence continues at coordinate 255,662,088 of JANXHW010000001.1, read as the reverse complement.
CTGCACAGCTTGTTGTGGCCCAAAAAGGCAAGGACAGCCCAACAGGTACGTATGGTGACTTACCAGAGCCTTGATAAGTCTCCTGGTTTAACTGGCTGGATGGGTCATCAGATAGCCTACACTGGCTGGCAGCAGTTCTTAAGGATTTCAGAGTTCCTACTGAGTAAACTATACAATTCTGATTACAGTAGTACCGTATGTAGCATCTCACTATGTAGCATCTTTTGAATGCCTCAGAGGGCATGACCTCAGTCTGGCAGGAGCCCTTGGAGTCCCTTTCTGACCTACTGGAGGGGAGAGATTCACCTCACCTCCTCATTTGCAGGCAGCTGTGTCCAAGTGCAGGCTATGACTGAATCTTTCCTTCCCACTTGTGCTAGACCAGGGGGGTTCTGCTAAAAGCAACAATCTTTCTGGTTGATGGTGGTCACTGTAGGAGCTCAAGCTGTAGTTGGGATGCTCAGCAAAGCTGGTTTGTGCCTCCCCAGTGCCATCCCCTACCTTGCTCTTTCTGGGGTTGGTTTTCTTCTGGCGCTGTGGACTTGGATGTCCATCCATCAGCTCCAGTGATACCATGTCACTTTCAGCCTAGTTTTGTTAACCTCTGATCCGGTTATTCATGCAGCAGAACTGTGCGACTTCCAACAATATTTATAATTATGTTATACCAATGCTATGTAAGGATCCGCCGGGCTGCCGAGGCCGCCCGCTGGATCCTGCTCTCCACTGCGGGCAGCCTGCAGCAGGCAGGGGCTGGTAGGCCTCCTCGGATTTCCGCCAGCTATTTTGCTGACGGAAGTAGGAGGAGGCCGTGTAACGGCCCAGCCGCCCTGAGGAGCCCGGCGGGGACCAGGATATGGCAGACGCCATGTCCCCACCCCCACCCGGGATGGCTGGGCCTATGGCCGCCCTCCCGGCTCTGCTGTCCCTCCCCCCTGTCTGCTGAGCCTCCGAACCGTCCGCTGGATCCTACCTTGCTTGGGTTCAGCGGCAGCACGAGTCCTCGTCTGGTGGAGCTGGGAAGGCCGACCTTGCGCCGGCCTTCCCGGCTTTAAAGTAGTTGTCAAACGTGCCTTACGGCACATTTGCAACTAGTCCGGGCAGCGGACCATTAGGTCCACTGCCCATAGTGTACGTAGGATTGCGCTGATATTTATATACTGTAATTATAAATGCAGTACTGTATTCTGTGTTTTCATGATGGCCTTCACTGTCAGCATTGAGAAAAAAGAGCCCAAAGTTGAATAGATATGCTGTTCCATTTTACTGACAGAGACAGAAAGATAGCTAAAAAGGAGTACATTGATTTCCTCCCAAGCTGCACTGTGCAATCCTGACGCATTCATCAATTAGAGTTTTGCAGTAAAATTACAATTGGATGAGGACTGAGCACACACACGCTCAGAGTCAATGGCAGATGTGGGAAGAAAAACACGGTTCCAAAACGGGCCTTCTTGCCTAATTATGTATACATGTTTGCCCATGCCAATTGCAAATGCAAAATGTGCCACCAGTTGGGTAGGGCAAAGAAAAGATTGGTTTTGAATTTTTCATTTTGAACATGAATAGCGCTACCATCCCAAATTGTTTTTCATTCCTGGGGACTAGCCCTGCTAACTGGGCAAAAAGGCACCTCCTGAAGTGGTGGTTCTCTTATATTTAGCAGTGGGTGAGGAACTCTCCCTTTTCATCCCAGCATGGCATCTTTTCCAGTGGCGGCTGTTGGTGTCTCCTTTTTTCGATTGTGAGCCCTTTTGGGACAGGACTTAGACCTGGAAGATCCAGGTTCAAATCCCCACTCAGCCATGAAGCTTCCTGGGTGACCTTGGGCCAGTCACTATCTCTCAGCCCCACCTACCTCACAGGGTTGTTGTGAGGACAAAAGGAGGGGAGGAAATATGTACACCACTCTGAACTCCTTAAAGGAAGGGCGGTATAAAAATGTGAAAAATAAATAAATATATAAATATTCTTATTCCTTTTGCTATGCAAATTCCTCAGAGAATACTACTACTACTACTACTACTACTACTACTAATAATAATAATAATAATAATAATTTGCATTATTATTGTTCAGGGAGCAAAAAGAGGGAGTAGCCATGGGGAACCCCCTGAGTCCATTAGTGGCAAACCTATTCATGGAGATGTTTGAAAAACAAGCGTTAGACACTGCACCATTAAAACCGGATTTCTGGGTCCGTTACGTAGACGATGTCTTCTGTGTATGGACACATGGTGATAAAGAACTAGAAATCTTCCTGAATCATTTGAACAACCAATACAGGGAAATACGGTTTACAGTGGAATTGGAGAATTATGGGTCCCTGCCATTTCTGGATGTACTAGTGTCTCGCAAGAAAGATCTGACCATAGGGCACTTGGTATATAGAAAGCCCACCCATACAGGGAGATATTTAAACTATGGGTCTAACCATCATCCCGCACAAAAAACCTCGCTGATAAATTCATTAGTGTACAGATCCATCAAAGTATGTGACAAGGATTCACTCGAAAGAGAATCCTAGGGGACTCACTACAGGCGAATGGGTACTCCATAAACCAATTCAATAAGTGTTGGACAAAGCACTATAAACAGATTACAGCACATAGAGTAGGAACAGAGATAAAAAAACAACGAAAATAACAAAACCACTACAGAAGAAAAGATATGGATTAGCTTGCCATTTATCAAAGGAACAACGGACAGGATTGCAAGGGTACTGCAACAAGGCAACGTAAGAACAATTTTTAAACCTACCGCCAAAATACAACAAATAATTGGGAACTCCAAAGATAAACGACAGGCTCTCTCTAATGCTGGCATTTATTCAATACCATGTGAATGCAATAAAAGTTATATCGGCATGACATACAGACATATTAAAACTAGAATAGCAGAGCATGAGAGATCGTGGAGATTAACTCATCCGGAACAATCCGCGATAGCTGAACATGCGATAAAAGAGGGACATTCTATCCGCTTTGAAGAAGCTAGATGCTTACAGAAGGAAGACAACTACAAAGTTTTAAGACACCTAGAAGCTCTGGAAATAAGCAAAAAAGGACCAGGAGAGCTGGTGAATCGCCAACAGGATCTGGCGTTTGCAAACCGCATCTGGTTACCGATCGTAAGAGATAGACAGAGCATCAACATGAAAGGATTCGACTTGCATAAGGAGAGGGGAAACGATAAGGAAGAAGATCGGACAGTTACAGCAAAGGATAAGTCCCAAAGAAAGAAGAAGGGGAAAGTGCACTCCTCGTGAGTAAAACAGCTACGGCCACAGCACTTTTTGTGAAGAAACACCCACAGCTGCTGCCGATCCTACACTAAGGACAGCAACGGCGCGTGAGCGCGGCTCCAGCTGCAGCAGTCACTTTCACCTTGATTAATCACTTCCTCCTCGTGACCCGGTGATACTTAAATGAACAGGTAGTCAGCAAAGAACAACACCATCTGAATCTTCTCGATTTTGCCCCAGGAAGAGGTTCCGAGACCGGAATGAAACGTTGGGCTAATACCCTTGGATTTTAGTGATTTTTGTGTGCCTATGCCGGCTGCCGTCAGGAGATCCGTCTAGGCATTGGAGGTGATTAAAATACAAGTCTTTTTATTACATGGCGTCTTTTCCTGTATATATACAACACTGCACAATAATAATAATAATAATAATAATACATGGACTTTGTAAGTCCATGTATTTGTAATTTACAACTGTAAGTAAGTTGTAAGTTTTGTAACTTACAACTGTAACATGGAAACCACTGAGAAGTCCTTCCCTCTGACATTGCTCCATGCGTTGGGCATAACCTTCTCTGGTCTGGTTGCATGATGCGTGCCAGCAACAGCAGATGCAGCTAGTAGGAGCATGCAAGCACAAAGTGACTCCCAGTGTACCTGCTCAGCTGTATGCAAACAGAATAAAGCTTGGCAAGTGTGACTAAAATCCTATTTTTAGCAAGGTTACTTTTTAATCCAATATTTTATAATAGCATGGCATTTTGTGGTGGGTTTCAAGGAAATCTTTAAGTAATAGCTAGCCTGTTTTTTGTTTTTTGGTAGAATATTCAAGTGAAGACGCTCACAAAAATATTATAGGAACAAATATCAAACTTATTTACCACTCTACTCACCTTCATTTACTAATGGGGGGGGTCACTTGGGACAAATTGAAATAGATATTACTTGTTCATAGGAAACAAACTTTTGTTTCTCCCTTGAAAGTTTATTATGCCCATCTGCTACCTGAAAGACAGAACATGCCATTCCACCTGGTAGCTCACTTCACCCGCACAGTCAGAATAATGTAAAGCCCTCTTGCAATGTACTGTTTCTCTGAACTGTCCGTCCCAGCTAGGCCTGCACACATTGTGACCCACCAAACCAAACAGCCCACCAACATTGTGTTGTGGCCTGATAGGTGCTTGACAGTCTGCTATGGTTTTGCCAGGCCCGCCAGGTTTTGCAAATCTAGGCAAAGAGCAAAAATAAAAGTTTACTGATTCCCCAGTGTGCCACCACACATATGGTGGGCTGCATCTATCCTGGTGGGTTACAAATTGTCTACTCCATCTCATCTATTTATCTTCAGCAGAGTTTAGGTTGCAACAAGGAAGGTCTGGTAACTCAGCACCAGTTTCTGCCACCCCCACCTCTCAACACTCGCGATTAGGCCTGCCAACTAATTAATGAGTTTGGTTGCTTGATCACTTGCCTTTTAACTGACGGGCAGCCCAATCCTGCTCTAAAGATCTGCCAGGCGAACGAGGCCGCCCGCCGGATCCTGATCTCTGCTGCGGGCAGCCTGCAGCAGGCAGCCGGCGACAGAAAGTCTCCTCTGAGAAGGGGTTGCTCGTCCCCTGCCTCCCTGAGTGTAACCGCGGCTGGGGCCAATAGGCCTCCTTGGATTTCCGCCAACTATTTTGCTGACAGAAGTCGGAGGAGGCCGTGTAATGGCTCAGCCGATTGGCGTGGGTCAGGATTCGGCCGAGGCCGATCCCCGCCCCCTCCCAATCGGCTGGGCCTATCTGCCCCCGCTATTTGCTCCCGGACCGCCCTCCCTCCGCTGGATCCTCACCTGGTTTGGGCGACGGGTGGGAGCTGGTCTGGGCAGCGGAGCAGGGCAGGCCGGCCTTGCACCGGCCTTTCCTGCTCGCGAGTCATCGCGAAAGTGCTTTATGGCACTTTGGCAACGGCTTAGGGCAATTTGTCCAGCATTCTGAATCAAATGCCATTTCCTGGAAGAGTTTTTTGTAGGGGTGGAATAAGTGTTGTAGAGGTCATGAAATCCCACCATGCAAATAAGGTGGCCACAGTTTGAACAAGGACCTTCTGTGGAGAAGGCTAATCTTTTCCTTCAGTCCTTTCTACTGACGGAGCATTAAAATGAGTGGGGTACAAAGCAGGAAAATCTCATAGTGGAAAATGCATCTCACTTAAGTACAAAATTAATGCTTGTTTTTCTGAACACTTTTTTGCCTTGGAATTCAACTTTTTTAATCCCCTAATCTATCACGAGTGACTCACGGCTACGATGCCAGAGAACAGTTTCTTTCATTTGCACCCTGTGATGCTGTTTTTGTCAGAATTGTAAACCAGGTTCAGGCAGGGTTAATATGGTGATTAGAGATCTCCAGGAGAAGCAGAGAGGGTTGCTGGAAATGGCTTGCTGATTGAATGCATCCATGCTTTCCTGCCTCATCAATGCCAAAGGTGTGATCGAGAACTGAATTAGGAGGCAGAGTGGTTTTGGAAGTGTCCTTTTTCATTTGAGATGTGAAGTTCGGGTGTACAGTCTGGGCCCATTAATGTTCACAACGCGTACAAGGTTCTATACAAAACAGGGCATAAAGTTTTGCTGTTGCAAAGATCTCAGCAACTCAATAGTCTGATTGCAGGAGTCTCTTGAGCACAGGCTTAACTTTCAATAGTTGAGTTCATAAATGTCAACGGGATTTGGCTAGTAACACTCTGAGAGCGCAATCCTCCGTAACTTTCGAATGGAGGAGTGTGTTCTCTGCCATTCAAAAGTGTCGCAAATGTGCCGTAAAGCACGTTTGCGACTATTTTCAAGAAGGGCCGCTGGCGCAGAGGCCGGCAGCCCTCACTCCGACACCGGATCGACCACAGTTGCCGCCGGGGAAGGTAAATCTCCTGCCAGCGGGTGCAGGGGCAGGGCATGCAGTGAGGGAGGGTGGCGGTTGGATGAGCCGGCCCGGGAGGGGGCGGGGATGGCAGCCACTGCATCTCTGTCCCATCCCTGGGCCTGCTCCACCATTACACGGCTGACTCGGACTTATGCCAGCTCAATTGCTGGCGGAAATCCGAGGAGGCCCCCATTGGGACCTCCCAGCACTACACCGGGAGAAGGAGATGAATGTCCCCCTCTCCTGAGGAGACCTCCGGGCCACTCATGATCAGCCTGGAACGAGGATAGTATCCAGCGGGTGGCCCTAGGGCTGTCTGTAGATATTTAGGCAGGATTGCGCTGTAATTTTTGTTTGCTTGGATCAGGCTAGTGTCCTTTTCTCTCTTCGTAAGAGCCCAAACCTGAGCCCTCAAGTCCAAACCGAATAGCTATTTATGGTCTCTCTGCCATTTCAACTGGATTTATTGTTTTGTTGTTGTTGTCGTCGTCAGCGGTTTCTTGTTGATGTTTTTCATTGTGACAGAAAAGTCCTTTTGGTTCTAATTTTTGATACAATAAGTCATCTATAAATCCAGCCTGACTCCCTGGTTGTCATCCAAGCAGGATGACACATTGCACACACCGCTGTCTTTGTTTTGCAAATATGCCTTGCTCAGTGACAATTCTAGGAAATGTGAATTGCAAAGTAATTACCAACTGTCCCTTTGTCTAGCTATCACTTGTTAGAGGTGTCTATCGAATGTAAATGAACTTTTCTTGCCAAACATTTACCAGTCTCCTTATCATAATGGCCCATCTGCCAGCAGCAAACTGTCAGCATACTGTTTAATCTGACAAGAAAGCTACGTTGGGGAAGTACAGTAGTTGTAGCAGTAGCCACTATCACTGCCCACTTGACCATCAGAAGTTTTGCCTACACACTGCATGATGCCAAGTTATCCTCTCAACCCTCTTAAGATCTGATTGGACCACTACTCCAGAAGAGCTCAACCCTCTTAAGATCTGATTGGACCACTACTCCAGAAGAGCTCAACCCTCTTAAGATCTGATTGGACCACTACTCCAGAAGAGCTCAACCCTCTTAAGATCTGATTGGACCACTACTCCAGAAGCCAAATTCTGCCTCTAATATTTGCAGAGAGGTAGCTTACAATGTTTAACTTATTCTTCCATGCATTTACAAGTTGAAGCACACAAAAAAGCTCAGAAACAACCAGCATGCACCAGGAACCTCCTTGCCATGCTCCAGGATTTTTCCATGTAGCTCAACAAATGAACAATCCTTTCCTTTCCCCAACACTTCATCTTGGGGCTTCAGCTTAGCTGCTGAATTTCTACCTGCTGTATTGCAGTTAAAGGCACAGGACTAGTAACAGCCTGTGCAACAGGTTGCTGTTTTGGGGTGACCCAGGTGGAGTGGAAAGGCTGTCACAGGATGCTACAGTAAAGAAAGCCTAGAAAGGGGATATTTCAATCAGCACAGATGCACTTCAATGTAAGTAAGTGCAAAGTGATGCACATTGGGGCAAGAAACCAAAATTTCACATATACGCTAATGGGTTCTGAGTTCTCTGTGACGGATCAAGAGAGAGATCTTGGGGTGCTGGTAAACAGGTCGATGAAAGTGTCGACCCAGTGTGCGGCGGATGTAAAGAAGGCCAATTCCATGCTCGGGATCATTAAAAAAGGGATTGAGAATAAAACGGCCAATATCACTATGCCTTTGTACAAATCGATGGTTAGGCCACATCTGGAGTATTGTGTCCAGTTCTGGTCACCACACCTCAAAAAGGATATAGTTGAATTGGAAAAGGTGCAGAAAAGAGTGACCAGCAATTTTGTACTGATACGGGTAAAGATGCCATGAATTAAAAATCTGTTCTTTGTTGTTCTTACAACCGCAGCGGGTCTCCTGAAAGGCAGACGCTGCGGAGCATAAACATAAAAAACCAAGAAAATTCCCAACGTTTCGGTCCTAAACTAGGACCCTCTTCCTGGGGAAAAAATCCACAAAAGAATCCACCCCTCTTTCCCCAGGAAGAGGGTCCTAGTTTAGGACCGAAACGTTGGGAATTTTCTTGGTTTTTTATGTTTATGCTCCGCAGCGTCTGCCTTTCAGGAGACCCGCTGCGGTTGTAAGAACAACAAAGAACAGATTTTTAATTCATGGCATCTTTACCCGTATCAGTACAAAATTGTTGGATAATCGCAGGCCATGAAAGCTTTAGAAAGAGATTTAAGAGTGACCAGAATGATTTGTGGGCTGGAGCACCTCCCTTATGAGGAAAGGCTACAGCGTTCGGGGCTTTTCAGTCTAGAAAAAAGGCGCCTGAGGGGGGACATGATTGTGACGTATAAAATTATGCATGGGATGGAGAGAGTGGATAGAGGGAAATTCTTCTCCCTCTCGCATAACACCAGAACCAGGGGACATGCACTAAAATTGAGTGGAGGGAGAGTTAGAACGGACAAAAGAAAATTTTTCTTTATCCAGCATGTAATTCATCTGTGGAGCTCCTTGCCACAGGATGTGGTGATGGCACCTGGCCTAGATGCCTTTAAAAGGGGTTTGGACAGATTCATGGAGGAAAAGACCATCACAGGTTACAAGCCATAGGCAACCTCCTGGTTTAGTAGGTTTTCTCTTTGCCAGGTGCGGGGGAGTGGCAGCAGGAAACAGGTTATCTTGTTGGCTGTGTGCTCCCTGAGGCATCTGGTGGGGCCACTGTGTGATACAGGAAGCTGGACTAGATGGGCCTTTGGCCTGATCCAGCAGGGCTCTTCTTATGTTCACAGTGTAAGCATACAGTTGCTGATTGGCTAGCAGCATCCCCAGTAGGTTTAGCCAGTCGGCAACCATGTGCTGTATGGTACTCATTAAGATGCCCCTGGCCTCTGTTGCAATGTTCTGATAGCTAGCTTCTGCTCTCCCTCGATTACTCCACAATGGCAACTGACAGTTCCTGCTGGAAAACCATCTCACTCCTGCTGTAGACTAGAGGAGTCTTGCAGACAAAAGGTGCAAACCTTATTAGACCTTCAAACTTGGCTGATCTCTGACTCTTGCCTCTCCCCCTCAGTTCTCAAGTATCACAGCTGGAACTGGTTGTGGCTCATCTGAAGTCAACACATATGCTCATCAAGCAGGCAAACCTTAGAGACCAGCCTTGCTGTCCATGGCCTCACCTCAGGAGCCATAGTTCATGCACAGAGCTCCTTCCTTATATCCCCTTATGTGGCAAGAGATGCATAGGTTGAGGCCACTTCCTTCCCTTTCCTTGAATGGGCGAGTACCAACTAGCATCTGCGACTGCAAAATATGTATTTCCAGCTCCTTTGCCCTTAGCTAACAAAAGAGCCAACTAACTGGGCAAATAGCCACTGGTCTTTTCCCTTCCTCCCTCAGCTTAGCAGATGCTTTACTTATTTGTTGTAAACATTTATACCCTGCCTTCTCCTTATGGACTCAGAGCAGCTTACAGTATATCAAACGTAATCCATTCTTTTAAAAAATAACTGGCAACAAAAGACACACAAAGCAAAATAAAAGACATCAGAAGCAACAAAAACAAATCATATTACCTAGCAAATGCCAACTACAATAACCAATTTTTCAGCTGGTGTTGGAAAAGCAGGAATGAGGGGTTCAACGTCACTGCACAGCCAAAAGGTGACTGGTCTGCCTGTGTACACAGCCATTAGAAGATGGGGGTCCCAACTACTCTTGAGTAGAAATTGTGCCAAATTGGAGCATTGTCAGGAGCTTGGGGTGACTGTGATTCCATTGCACCACCATGGCCAGCGAAATGATGAAAGGCAAGATGGGTGAACGAGAGACTAAGGGAAGACCAGTGAACCGGCAGGTGAAACAGAGGGCAAATTGAGCTGAAGAGAGCTAAAACAGGTTGGAATTAGTATCAGACAAGTCGCATGAATCATGAGTGACTGAAGGACAGGAAATTATCTCCTGTGAAGTGGTTGTTGTAAGTGGATAAAAGAGACAGCAGTTTGCAATAGTGCAAACTGTGTGACTCGGATTAACTGTTACTAACTCCCTACCCTGAGTGGCCTCAGAGGATTATGGAGTGTAGCCAAAATTATTACTGTCATCCTAGCTCAGCTAGCATCTTGCAAAGCACAATACTCCTCTTGCATCTCCCACACATCTAGCTCTCTCAACCCAGCTGGGCAGCTTTCTTTTACCCCATTTGGGAGCCTAGACTAGCCCTCCCCTCCCCTCCCACATGCTCTGATAGGCTGGTTCGAAATTAACCATGAGATGTTCAAATTTCCCACTCCCAAGTCAGGTGAGAGAATGGAACCACCTGAAAATCAAACGGTGAGATTGTTTTCTGGTTTTATTTTTTAGCGACAGATGTGTGAGCCTCCTTCAGCTTACTCCCAAAATTAATCGCTCTTTTTAAATTCCACCTGAATGCTCAAAAAACCTTGAGGGATTTTGAATGTTGAAAATGTTCACTCAAAAAAGCCAATTATGGCTTTCCTGTCAGTTCCCTCAGGGTTGGCCGACTAATAAAGTCAGCGGAAGTGACTGATTCAGGTGGCGAACTGGCAGGAGGTGATGGGTACACTGTGCATACCCTGCCGCTCTGCCCGACAAGCCTAGCCCAGGCCCTCCCCACCACTCCTTCCCTTTGCAGTCTCCATTTGAGAAAGACAGAGCCTGGGGAGTGGAAGAGGAAATATGTGGAGCATGCTCAGGGTGACCAGCTAGAATGGAGGAGGACAAAGTGCCTATACCTTTAAGTTTAACCATTGTATAGAAGAGGGACTTTTGGCAGGTGCAGCTTTTTGCACCCTTCTATGATGAGCTGCACCTGCCAAAATTCCCTCTTCTATACAATGGTTAAACTTAAAGGTATAGGCACTTTGTCCTCCTCCATTCTAGCTGGTCACCCTGAGCATGATAGTCCAGCTGCTTTCCACTTGACTCTTTCCTCCATGCCTCAATTTCTGCTCCCGAGGCTCTGCCCTTTTCCAATGGAGAGTAGAAAGAGGAGGAGGAGCACTGGTGGCTGGGGAAACAGGTGAGGGCATGCGGACAGCTCTTTACTCACTGCCTCTCTCCTCCCCTTCCTCCAGCTAAAACTGCTTTCCTTTGGGAAAGGGGGCAGGCAAGGAGGACCGAAACAAAAGTGGAAGTCCAGTGGAAGTTCCATTTCAATTTGGCCCACCTCATAGGGGGGTCGGCCTTGTTTGAAATAGGGGCAAACCACCTATGAAATAGGGTGCTCCTGCGCTGCCTGAATCCCACCAAATGCCACCTCTGTGCTGCATGCATGCACACCCCCATGGATAAGGGGGAGGGCAGGTGCAAAAGCAGGCACACCCTGCCCCCCCCTTCCCTTTACTTATGAAAATCGTTGCCTGCAGCCTCCCTGCTTTGCACTGCTTCTGTGTTCGTAATGAGCAGGAGCAGAGGGTGGAGTCCCCCGGCATCCACTGCTTCTGCTCATCCCAAACAGAAGTGGTGCGATCGTGCGAAGGAGGGAGGCTGTATACTGCGCTCTTTGTAAGTAAAGGGAAGGGGGCAGCAGGCTCAGCATTGACTGTTTCTGCCTACTTGGTGCTGCAGAGAGTAGTGATTTGCGGCTTCCCCCCCCCCTCCTTCCTCCAGCAGCACTGAAGGGAGAAGGGGGCTGCTGCTGTGATCCTCTTCCAACTTGCTCTCCGCAAGAGAAGCTGCTCGGAAGAGGATTGGAGCCCCCAGTGGAGTGGCAGGCTGGAGAGAGTGGTGGACAGATGGGGGCTGGGGGCTTGTCTGTCCACTGCCCCTCCATGGGTGGCCAAGGGTGATGCACCACATCCACAAGGCTGTTCAAAGGAGCTTCACAGCCAGCCCTGATTCAGCCAATTTGGGACATTCACCTGCTGAGGTCCTGTATCTTTCAAGCCTTTCCTGTCCATCTAGGATCCATTTCTATCCATCCAATTTCTATCCACCTAGGAGGGGGAAGAGAGTACTAAAGCTTGTTTCTGACATGACACAGAGAAATCCAGACAAGAGAAAAAAATCTTTTTCTGTCAGAAAGGCTCAGGTGCAGACCAGACCTTATTGATAATGTGGTCTCTTACTAAACATAGCATTGTAGCTTCAATGAGCTTTTCCCCAAATTTAACGAGTAAACAGAATTTATAGCACTATTTATAAAATTGCTTTCTGGGCTGACTTCCAATATCTTAACTGATTGGAAGACAGTTTCTACCATTATTTGATTCTCCCCCATGCCACACAATGAGATACTACTGCTATTTGTCTCCATTATTTTCAGCAATTTTGAAGGCTTCCTACAGCAGAAGGAATGCAGTAATGACATTTCCTTCTCCTCTGTGTACTTGTATTTTCCCCCATTGGGCTAATAGCAGCTCCCGGGAGGGGGGGGTATTAAAACTGGGGCAATAGCAGAAGGATTAAGTACCCTGCCCCCCAGCACTGCTGCACCAATCATATTCAATCAAACCCTTTGATCCAGTTTTAAAGTAAAACAGCCCAATCCTATCTGGGCGCGATGCAGTAGGTCTGCATGGGCCACATGCTGCATCCTATCCTGGCAAGGAGCAGGCTGAAGGTCTTCTCGAGGTAAGGGGACATTCATCCCTAACCCCAGGTAAAGCCCGAGCCTGCACAACGGGGCTACTTGAATCCGCGCCCTGCCTGCTAATTTGCTGGCGCAGAACCAAAAAGCCTCGTGTTGGGCTTCCAAGCCCAGGAGGGGGCATAGGATTTGCGTGTGCCAGTGCCGCCGATCCCTGCCCCTCCCAGGCCTGAACTGCCCCCATCTCTGCCTTCCCCCACCCTGTTAACCCCATCCTCATCCTCCCTCACCCCCCGCACCACTTGGAGCAGCTCCTACCTGCTCCAGCGCATGGTCCAGCTGAATTCAGCACTAGCAGGACGGTGCAGGACTTCCCGCTGGCACAACACGTTAATATGGCATGTTTGCAACACCTAGCATCTGCGCCGGCCCAACATGCAGTTAGGATTGCGCTGACAGTCTTGTTACTCTCAGTCATGTGGTTACTTTGACAAATGAATACAATGTAGTTTCCGTTCTTCTCCAAGATGGGCAAGAGGAAAATGCTAGAAGGTGCACGTTTGTCTCAGGTCTCTGGAGTTGTGTTTTCCCAGGGTGATAATTTGGCTGCTTTCTTAGGTTGGTCCCTTCTGCTTGTTGCTGCAGGGTGAGATCAGACTCCCAAGGGAAGCCTTCTTCAATGAATACCTGTCTCCTTCCTGTGCGAGCTGCCAGGCAGCCTGTTGAGGATCGGCAGTCATCACCATCATCATAGACAATGTCTTCCCCCACAGACCTTGCACAGCAAATGGGAACATTTTGCATCACCTCTGGAAGATGCTCAGAATTTGGCAAACCATCACTAACACCTCTCCGCATGCCCCTGGTGTTTTAATTTGGAATGTGTTTAGTATTCAGGGGCTTGCTCACTTGATCTCCATGTTAAAGGCAAATGTAATAAATGGCTCCCTAGCATTAGCAAATTGTGTTACAACTTCAAATCAGCACGCAGCATATAACATTATGGAGGATAAATATTGGTAAACTTTTTTTGAATGCTGTCTGCGGTCACTTTTCCTCATAGTTTATGGAGAGATGATCTAACATAAGCTTTTGGCACAGGGCGTATACCTGCTAAGTATGGACATGATACATTTATTCATGATGTTTATAATAAATAATGCATTGCACTGCATGCATCTAATTTAAGTACATCCATAAACCCCAGCGGTCTAGTTGCTGGAGGCTGCCCAGGACTCACAGATCACGGACCCAATTTCTCTTGACCGCTGCCTGCTGTCTTTAAACCTCCCGTGAAGAACAGAATGTTAACGTTACTGGTCTCATCTTGGTTGTTGTAGCTGGAAGAATATTCCATAAAAGATGGAAGAAGTAATCAGCACCAAGGCACAATGCAGATGACATGCTTTCCTTCCAGGTCTTTATGGAAAGAGATGCAGCTGTTATGTAGCATCATTTTCAGGTACATACTTCCTTCATCTGCTCAACTTTGTTAGCTTCTTAGAACCCATTTCATCTTCTAGAGCATTCATGGAGGGTAACCATACTTTAAGATCAATACAAGTTCTACCTTGTGGAAAAAAAAACGTTTTTAAATGAAAACCATTCAAGACCTGCTTCATTCTGGCCAGTAGAAGTCAGCACAACCTCTCAGAGAGGTTTTGGTGAGTTTCCAAAGGGAAGACGTTCTGCAGCTTTGAAGCAGTCATTGAGAATGCTTCTCAGTGTTTTCTCATGGTACTTGGTGGTGCCTACACACATTGTAGACACAATGCTCTTAGTTGCTGTTCACCTTGTGCTGGGATATAGAAGGTCACTTAATGCCAAATTCACATGTGCATGTGAACAGTGGTGCAATTTCCATTTGAACCATAATCACAGGGAGGCAGCACTGCACAGGAAACTGCATGAGTTGGCACCCTTTGTAGCTCTGGCTATTTCAACCACACTACCACAAACTGTGAAAAAAGAAGAGCAATGCGGATATGATTGAAATTGTGGGACCCGCGTGGGGTGCTGCTGCACACAAACAGCTTACCTCATGGAACTATCTTCTCACAGTTGCATTTCAAGTGGCAATCATACTAGTAGATGCAGTGGCGTCACGAGCCGGCACATCACCCCGTACTCCCCTGGCGCGTCACCCCCTCTGGGTGCCTCCCGGTGTGTCACCCCATGCGCACCGCCCCCCCCGCTATGCGTCAGTGACACCACTGAGTAGATGCACAAATTCAGCTAGCCTGGCCCTGGCGTATGTTATACATCACCTTGTGAAGGCTACAGACAAAGTTTCTATAATTCTGTCCTAAAACTCAGTTCAATAATGTTTCTTTCCAATTCATTCACGAAAGGAATAGGACAGTATCCCTTCATGATGCTGTCTTTGGGAGAGGTGCTGTGTATTAAAATGTCTTCATGGGATGTAAGTATGGATTAAGTGGTATCCAGCTCTCATGACTTTGCAGCTCTGCTACCCATCATGTACTGCTCCAGGTTGTTTAGCTCAGTTGTATTCTTGTCCTTTTGGAGCTCTAACCCTGGTTTCAGAGATGATCGAAATGCCAGGACTGCCTCGATCTGTCACTTTACATTGGTCTCTCTAGACAGGAAGGACACTTGTCTGAGGAAAGGCACAATAATTTGTGTCAGTTCATTAAGTCAGCAGGCTGCTGATTCAGGCACTGAGCTCTGAAGAAGCACTTTGTTCCAGCTCTTTAAAGGCCTCTCCTCTTTATCCTCAGGGGACACTCTGGAGGAGTGCCTGGAGAGAAAGGTCAGAAAATTGAAGAAAGCCGGTGGATGCCACTTTGAATGAAAATTAAACGAGGAAATAAGTGGTTTGAATAAAATTCTGATGGGCTTTCAAGTGTGTGTGAGAAAGCTAGCACCAACATCCTGGATCACTGTTAGCTTGGGCAGTTACTTGTCATGGTCATGGTACGTTCAGATCCTCTGTGATGGGAGATTTGGTGAGATTAAGGTGAGAGCTCATCCAGTAAGAACATAAGAAGAGCCCTGCTGGATCAGGCCAAAGGCCCATCTTGCCACAGGATGTGGTGATGGCATCTGGCCTAGATGCCTTTAAAAGGGGTTTGGACAGATTCATGGAGGAAAAGACCATCACA
Organism: Plestiodon gilberti rubricaudatus; assembly: GCA_026170595.1. Lineage (NCBI taxonomy): Eukaryota > Metazoa > Chordata > Lepidosauria > Squamata > Scincidae > Plestiodon > Plestiodon gilberti. Next base: position 255,646,255 of record JANXHW010000001.1, on the reverse strand, counting down.
GGTTACAAGCCATAAGCAACCTCCTGGTTTTAGAAGTGGGTTTTCTCTGTGCCAGGTGGAAGGGAGTGGCGACTGGACACAGGTATCTTGTTGTCTTGTGTGCTCCTTGAGGCATCTGGTGGGGCCACTGTGTGACACAGGAAGCTGGACTAGATGGGCTTTTGGCCTGATCCAGCAGGGCTCTTCTTATGTTCTTATGTTCTAGTCCAGCTTCCTGTATCACGGTGGCCCCACCAGATGCCTCAAGGAGCACGCAAGACAACAAGACAACCTGTTTCCTGTTGCCACTCCCTTCCACCTGGCATACAGAGAAAAACCTACTTCTAAAACCAGAAGGTTGCCTATGGCTTGTAACCTGTGATGATCTTTTCCTCCATGAATCTATCCAAATCCCTTTTAAAGGCATCCAGGTCAGGTGCCATCACCACATCCTGTGGTAAGGAGTTTGTTTATTTATTTAAAGAATTTTAATCCCGCCTTTCTCCCAGCAAGGGCACTCAAGGCGGCTTACAACATTAAAATAAACAGGTACATTAAAATAATTAAAAACACATAATTAAAACAATTAAAAAACAATTCCACAGATTAATTACACACTGGGTGAAGAAATATTTTCTTTTGTCCATTCTAACTCTCCCTCCACTCAATTTTAGTACATGTCCCCTGGTTCTGGTGTTGTGGCAAGAGGGAAAAGAACTTCTCTCTATCCACTCTCTCCATCCCATGCATCATTTTTTACGTCGCAACCATGTCCCCCCCTCAGACGCCTTTTTTCTAGATTGAGAAGCCCCATGAGCCTTGGCCATGAGAAGAATCCTTCCTTTAGAAAGCTTTCAAAACACTTTGGGGCAAATGTTATGAAAAGGGGTGAGCACTCCCTCCCGTCTGCTGCTTCTCCTCACTTCTAGAAGATCTTTTCTCCATGTTCTTCAAAAAGGACTGTTGTGCTATAGTTATACACATTTATACATAATGTGTAGTTTGGCCCACAGAGAATGATCTGAAGGCACGTGGCACAATTCTGCTATTGACTATAGACTGCCTGGCTGGATTGCAAACACTGCTATACAAAAAGACACAATTTTGAGCATTTTTTCTGTCAACATTCAACTGTAGGTACTAACTGTGGGCTGTTTCCCCTTGAGAGGATTGGTTACTGTCCTGTTAGGGCCTGTTCACATATGCATAGTTTCACATCTGATCTGATTCATCAATCAGGATATTCCAACAGCAATAACCATGTGATGTAGACAGTGCCCCCCCATGTTAACATCACATATAGTCTTCCAAGTATTGAATTTGATTTGGAGCTCAAACTCTGAAATTTGACAGTTTTAGAAAGCTGATTTGGCCTCCAAGAAAGGCTAGATTGACATGATGGAGAAGCCTTCTGTTCAGAAAATAAATCCTCACAAAGCGTTAGAAGACTGTTCATCAAACTCAGGAATTCAAATAGACTCTGTTAACCCCAGCAGGGTGAGGCTGTGTGATAACAACACCTGGGCTGGAGGAGGAAATGTTCAGAAGAAGATAATGGAAGGAACTACAAGGGAGGCAGATGGCTGCTAGCTGATCCAAAAGGTTAAGTCTGGACAGGAACCCGTGAGCGACTCAAGAGAGTAAAGGGTCAGGTATTATGGATGGGAAGCTTGAAACTCTCTCTCTCTCTCTCTCTCTCTCTCTCACGAGAGCGACTCACAAGAGAGAGAGAGAGAGAGAGAGAGAGAGAGAGAGAGAGAGAAGGAAAAGATTTGAATTTCTTGCTTGCTTTGATTCTCCACAAAAGCAAGCAACTAACAGTTCCCAAAACAGTTTGTTTCTGAAGAACTGCTCATAAACTAAGGAACAGACTTTAATGTTCAGCAGTGTTCTTAACATGGGCTGAGGAATCAATTTTGACTCAACTAGAGAGTGCTGAGGACCTCTATAAAAAAAAAGCTACAGTCCTTTTAACCATATAGCGAACCCTATTCTGGCCTGTCAAGAGCTCTAGTCTAATGCAATTCTAATAACTGTATGCTTAATACAGTAGGAGTAGTGCTCAGTTCCAGTATCCGCTTCTCCCCAGAAAGTGGACTGCCGGGCAGAGGCAGAGGCAGAGCCATTAGCTCTTGACAGATGGCAAGGAAAGTGCAAGACTGCCATCCAATGACCACTGTAATGAGCTTGCCACCTAATTTGCAGACAAAATGATTTACATTTCACTCATCATGAGGGGTACTAGTTTAAATGCACAGTTGGGACCAATTCGTATGTTATGAATGTTTCCTAATTTGTGCATTTAACAACTCAGGGAAGTGGTCTCCTCACATAGGCAGTGTTACTAATGAGATTGTGATGAATATATCCTCTCTTCCCCCCCCCCATTTTTTTGCCTATGTTTCCTTAGTTTTGGACCCATCTAATCCCCCAGAAGCTTCTGTGCTTCTTCACCAGCCTAAAAGCTGCTGGGACATACATTTTTAAACAAAGGGCAGTATTTGCCCTTTGTTTGAAAATGCCATTTCCAGGCAGCCATGTGCTGATGTGGATTTGGGTCCTTCATATTTGTAGTAGACAGCCTCCTACTGTCATGTGCCTCCCGATTGGGCAGGCAAACCTGTCTGTCTAGGAATGGGGTGGGATGGAGAGGCCAAGTGCGGTCCAGTCTTCTAATCAGCTAACTCTATGACATCACCAAACATAGGTTACTTAAGTTCAAGCACAGGGATGTGTGTGTCTGTGCGCACGCATGCACCAGGTTTGTGAAATTTCATGTAAGTTTGCGGAAGGCACACCCACTTACTCCCCAACAAGTGCAGAGACTGGGATTCCTGGGACAATGTAAGTAGCTAGTGATAGGAACTGTATTTCTAGTTAGAAGTGGTCAGGGAATTAATAAGCCAGTCTGCAAAGTATTCCAGTTTAGAGAGGTGTGTGTGTGTGTTGAGTTCTTTGCTCTTGAGTAACATCCCAGCTCCCTCTGCTGGACATTAATAGTTATCACATCCAAATTGGTCAAGCGATTTCTCTGTGCCCAACCAGCTGAGTTCAGGCATTTTCCAGCAGTCTGCTAGTTGTACTTTTCTCTACTCTCTTTCCCCCATTTAATGTACCTTTTCTTTTAGATTTTGAATAATGATTAGTTACATTTTGACTCATTGCTTACCCAGTCCATATTCACAGGGATATCACATGTGATCATTCATGGGTGCTACAGCAATTTGATTTAAAATTTCCTGGGAGGGGAGGGGGGTTTCTCAGATGGCCCCTCCACCTAATCACCTTAGCCTGTGATGGTGGCAGCAGATAAATCTACCCGTTTTCCCCTTCCCATTCAGCTGCTGACCCAATAAAAAGGGAAAGCAGAGAGCAGAAAGGGATGTGTCAGGGCTAACCACTAGACCAGGGGTGGCCAACCTTCTACCATTAGGGCTTCTGTGTTCTTAAGAGTTGTGTAGAAAGCAGAATCTTGGCAGCTGCAAGTACTGATGGTACTGCTAAAGCAGCTGCACCTGCTAAAATGCCCTCACCTATACAACCATTTAAAGGGCCAGCATTCATGTTGAAAGGTTGGCCAACACTGCACTAGACACTAGTCCCTCAGCCTGCCTTCTCTGACTACCCTTCCCCCACAGAGATGAACACTGTCTGCAGGGATTGCTTTTTGTGAGCAAAGAGAGCATGAGAGTGGAAAATCCTCTTTGCTTGGAGACATGCTGGTGATCGTTTGTGATTGGGATTCAGGCTCACCCTGGCTGGGAAATGCCATTAATGAGAAGGTGGATTCTTGACTGAATGGGGTTATGATTGATCTCTGTGGAGCTGCAAGATGCTCAGGGCATCAAAAGCACATTAGTTTTTCCCTGTGGGCAGCAGGCGGAATCAAGCCTGGATTCCAATTCCTTTGTCACGTTTTCAACTTTATTTTATGGAGAAAAGATGCTGGGTGAGCAGATGCCCCATAGCTCCAGGCACAGTTGGCTGTCGCCCATTTTCTGGACCTCCGTCAGTCTCCGTTTTGCTCTGCATATAGCAGGGGTGGCCAAACCTGCTTCATGTAAGAGCCACATACAATAAAGTCACAATATTTAATAAGCATTTAAATTCTTAAATGTATTTACTCACCATAAACATTAAATTTATGTTTTAATTCAGTGGTCTCTCCGTATACACCTGGTAAATAATTATAAAGCTTCAAAATTTCTTATTTACCTTTTATATTAATTGTGATGCAAAAAGGAACTCAGCCAACATATTTCTGAGAGCTGCACATTATACATCAAAGAGCTACATGTGGCTCAGGAGCCACAGTTTGGCCACCCCTGGCATATAGTATCAACACTGAACATGTAGAGGCCTGTAAATTATCTCTACTTACCGGTATATACCATAACAATGGGGCAGTTGTACTTTATTGATAGTGTTAAGACTTTATGTTGCCCTTGATGACAAAGGTGTTGATAATGCAATGGAGAAACTATTAGTTTCCACTATTAGTTCCACTACCTATTAGTTCCACTATTAGTTGCACTCTAGGAGGTCCCAAGGGGTGATAGAGAGGGATGACTCATTATCTGTGCTTAGTGACTGCTTTCATTCACAGATTGAACCATAGTCGGTGGCACCGCATTTGTAATTTATTTATTTATTTATTTATTTATTTAGCACACTTTAATCCCGCATTTCTTTCACAGAGTGAATGCCCAAGGTGACTATGTTGTTATTCACTACTGAGCACAATTTGTTCTGTTATTTAGAAGGTCTGTGGAATCTAGAAACATTGTGACAGATGTGCTGAACTGACCTTGATTTAGAAACAAACAACTCTGAAATTATGTATGTCACATTTTAAAAAAAATGAGGAAAAATAATCTAGAAATGCCTCTCTGCTAGAAATCTCAAGCCATGCCTGGAGCTGAACATCAGCATGCTGGGTGAAAGCATGCATAAAATGACATTAGTCCCTGAACATATATATATGTTTCCCCTAAAATAAGACCTCCCCCCAAAATAAGTCCTACAGTCATTTTTGCATGATTTTTGCTGGTACTCGTCAATATAAGTCCTTCCTGAAAGTAAGACCTAGCTAGGATCATCAGCCAGACGGACGCAAAAAAAAACCCAGCACCCCACCCCCAGGCACTTACTTTGACCAATTAAAGCTTCATTCTTTCCCAAGGGTGCAAGGCTCTGCAAGGGATGAGCAGAAGCAGTGGATGCCGGGGGACTCCACCCTCTGCTCCTGCTCATTACGAACAGAAGCAGTGCACAACAGGGAGGTACGGGAACAAACATCCCGTTACGTTGAGGAGGCCTCCGTGACTGCCCCCCCCCACCGCAGGATGCAGCATGAACCCTGTTGGCACGGCTGCATCAGTGATGGAAAGTTGGTTAGGATTTGGCTTTTAATCTGATTAGAGAGAAAAGTATTTTCCCAGAGACAAAAAACTAATATAACTGCAGGATGAAGGGGGGGAGGGGAAGAGTCTAATCATGTATCTTTACTCTTTAGCTACAAATATAATATGTAGGCAAAAAACCCAAACAGAGTATATACACACATCAAGCAAAACAGTAGAAATACCACATTTGTTCCTAATGATATGGATTTTATTAGACTAGCAAGGCTTCTGCATGAATGTAGAAAACCTTGGGAAATATGATTTGTTGTGCAAAATGACAAATGGAAGCCTTACAGATCCCCCTGAGAAATCAAGGAAGCCGTTTCTTTGCTCAACCTTTTGCCACTTGGAGGCAGGGGAAATAGTTTGCGGAGGCTTTTCTGTTCTAACTGGCTTTCTTCCTTTCCTTTTCCAGAAAGAAAAATAATGTACTCATCTCATCTGCTTGTAGCAGCAACCCGTCTTTAGAGTCCATCGGTAAGTTAGGCAATGTTTCCAACAGAAAGTGGTACCTGCTCGGTCTAATGGCACTTTGATAGGGACCTGTTGTTTTTGGTGTGTGTGTTTTTAAACGGTGAATGATCACTACTTCGGGGACAACAGAATCTGTTTCGTAATAGCTCAGCTGAGTTTATATGTCCCACTTGCATCTTTAAGAGTCCAAAATTAAAATTTAAAGGCAATTTTGCTTCTGTTGTGACAAAACATAGAAAGACATTATTGGAAAGGGACTTAATAGTGTAGTGTATAGTGACCCAAGTACATAAGTCCGGTATAGGGGTATACACTCTAACAGCCCTCCTTATTCATTTTGGAACCCAGCCAAAGGGTCCAGATTGGTTACCCCCCCCCCCGGGTGACCAGCTTGAATGGAGGACAAAGTGCCTCTACCTTTAACCATTGTATAGAAGAGGGACTTTTGGCAGGTGCAGCTTTTTGCACCCTTCCATGATGAGCTGCACCTGCCAAAAGTCCCTCTTCTATACAATGGTTAAAGGTAGAGGCACTTTGCCCTCCATTCTAGCTGGTCACCCTGCTCCCCCCCCCTTCACTTTTGCTATTTTAAATGTTTTCAAGCAGTGTTTGCCACTGCCTATCTGTCAGCAGCAGGAGGTTTTCTCGGCACTGCCACTGCCTGGCTGCATCATCCCAGGGCAGTATGTATTAAAAAATGGCCCCCATCATGAACATAGCCATTTTTTACCCATAAGGTTAAAAAAAATGGCTGTCTTAGGAGGTGGCTGTGTAGTGGAGCTCCAGCTGCCACTAATGCATGCATGCAGCAGTGAAAACTGCTTGTAAAAAGTATGGCTTTTTTTAAAGTAACTAAAAGAATGGGATTCTGAAAACAATGAACTTATTTTGTGCTCTGGCATGTTAGTTTCAGAATGAATGGGAACTGATCTGAATGGGCCCCTGTTAGGGTTTTTTCTAGAAAAAAAAAATTATTCTAGATGTCTAGAATGCAATATCTGTTGAAAACCAGTGGTTCCCAAACTTTTTTTTGACTCGCGGCTCTCTTGTTAGGGTCAACTCTCATTTGTTCCAAATTCACACTGCTAATCCAAACCAGCACTTACACTCTACTTTTAAACCTGTAGTGAACCAATAGTAGCTGTTGTATTGGTGCAACATGCTTTTAGTGGTTGATCCTTATCATTGATAAGGTAAGCCTTATCAAGGTCTAGAGTGGTAGCTGTATTACTGTGAGCCCAATCCTATCCTTTACACCCCCCACCGATGCAGCGGCACCCAAATGTGTGTGTGTGATGGGGGTGGAACAGAGAGGTTTCTGCAGGGAAAGGGGATGTTAGTGAGTAAATCTGCATCAGCAACATTTGTTACTCTAATATGTCACAAGACTCTTGTTGTTTTCACCCGTATCAAGAGACAATGCCATGATTTGCACTAACTACAGCTTTTGAACATTTTGATCAATAGCAGCCCCATGTAGAGTTACTATTACAGTAGTCTAGCCTTGGGAGGTCAAAGTCATGAATGACAGACAATCACTTGGTCTGAATTTGAAATCAGGGCCTCCTCACCAAACAAAGATTAGAATGTTTGACTAAGCTATCAGAGGCATTCACAATAATAGACACAAACCTGTAATAAACAAAATACATGAACAGGTTTTCAAAGAAGTAAAAACGGTAAAACTGGTCATGTTGATAAGTTCTTTATGTTGAAAAAAGGTTAGAAAACTGAAAGATTAAAACCATACAAGGTTAAAACCTGAAAGTTTAAAACCATACAATAGAACACAGAACTGCTACATTTCACTCAAATCTTTGAGCATCCTCAGGCAGTACAAAGAAAACAAAGCCCTACTGGCTGTGAAGATGTTACAAACACAGAGCAAGAGATCTCATAAAAAAGGAACCAGGCAGCACCCCACCCATCTACAACAGACCTACTTCCACCCAGGTGCTTCTAATTTGAGAAGAAAAATAGAGAGAGAGATCCAGAAGCAACACTAAAGGGAATAAACCTGCAAAGACTCCATTCTTAATTTATATGCTTACCATATCACCGACTGGGACGCTCCGTTTTGCCCTTAAGGGAGGGGGCGGGGGGAGGGGAACTAGAGCGCGCCCGGGTGCGCTCCCGTTCCCCTCCCCCGCCCCGCCCCTTAAGGGCAAAACGGAGCGTCCCGGCCGGCGATATGGTAAGCCTATTAATTTATAACTGTCAGGGTTCTTTTACTCAAAATGGGTGTCGAAATTTTATCAGTGTGTGTTAATTCTTGCTTTCTATTCAATAATTGTTTATGTAAATGAGTCTATATGGCTTCATGACTCAGCCTTTGTATCTATCTGTACTAACATTTTTGTTTGGTTTTAATCTTTCAGTTTTCTAACCTTTTTTTCAATATAAAGAGCTTATCAACATGACCAGTTTCCCCATTTTTACTTCTTTGAAAATTGTTGCGGGTCATGAAAGTTTTAGCTCTTTTTTAATGAACAGGTTTCTCAGACAGAGATAAAGGCATCAGTCCTCAGAAATGCTGATTGTGTCACAGCTCTGCACTCACTGTTCTAATATATTGGGCCCAACCTGGGGCATCAAACACTAAACTCTTGAGACTGCAATACCAATTATACATCCTGGCCCTTTCCCCTGCACTGCAAAAACAGCTAATAAAATGCACTTAGGATGCATAAACAAGAGGACATGCCTGTCTTGGTGAGAAACAAACAGAATTGCAGCTTCCTAACACTGTATCTCAGACAGATCTAGAACAGTTCTTGCTTGGGGCTCTTATAACAAAAGGAGGGAGGGTCTGCATGTCTTTCTTCCTGCGGATCTCAATGGTGCTGATAGGGAGCATGATATGGATTTCACAGAGCTGTTTCACTGATGTCACTTCATTATTGTCAACTTGAGTTTTCCCTAATAAATTTGTTTTCTTAACTTCCAGTTTCTGAGCTATCATTCTAACAATTACTAATATGATGAAATACTTTCATGAGCAAACGGTGACCTTCCTTGAAGTAACGCTGTAGAAGGGCATATTAACAAGTCTCTCTCATCCTGGCAAGAAGAGAGAACGGCAAGTCACATTGTTGACAGCCAGCAATCAATCTTTAAAAAAATCATCAACAAGCTGAACCATACCCTATCAGAAGTGTTCACACAGCAGTGGGCATGAAATATATGAAGTTCATGACAGCTATCAGTAAAAGGTATAATGCCATCTGTCGATTAAATATTAAGGCAATCCAGAAAGGTTGTTCCATCACTACCCAAGCATTCGTTTCTTCCAAATAATGGGAAAGCACCAGGATAATGGCTTGCAAATAAAGGCGAGTTATGCCCAGGGGCAATGTCATTTCTGACATATCTGAAAACACCATCAAATCTATGCCTTGAAAAATGGGGCAGACCATACACAGAGGGTTGGTTTTTTTAAACACTGAAATGAGGCCATTGAAATTGTGAACTATGCTGAAAAACAGGAAGCATACTAGATATAAAAAGGAATACTTTTTTCCCTTTGCCAGTTAAAAATATAAAAAGGCAAAACATATAATTATTGAAAAAATAAGGCTGAGAAACCCTATGTGGCTTGCAAACACAGATAACCAAGGCAAACTCGATTTACGTACAATCTTCAGGCATGATACAAAGTCTGTCTCCATGTTGGAAGCATTTCATTTTGACGTGACCCAGAAAGATGTTTGTTCCTCATATACCCACACTGAAGCCTCATGCTTTGGTTAAGGAAGACACTTAAGGATAGGCTTACCCAGCATCCTGGGATGTATGGCAACTGTCCCAGGGTCCCCCAAAATCTTGGCAAAAAGAAAAAGAAAAAGAAAAACCGTGCGCCTGCGCAACTGGAGGCTTTTGAGTCAATTGGTTCTCGGCCGGGAATTGGGTGACTCAAAAGCCCCCTGCCACACAGGTGCAAAGCGCAACTGGAGGCTTTTGAGTTGCCCGATTCCCGGCTGAGAACTGTGCGACTCAAAATGCCCCCAGCCATGCAGACGCAGAAACCCCTCCCTCCAGGAGAGCGCGCAATGAAGGGCGCAGTGAAGACGCGCGAGTCCTGGCTGGCATGATGCAGCTGGCTGGCCAGGATGGAAGCAACAGCAAAAGGCATGGAAGCGGCAGCAGTAAAAGGCAAGTGAAAGTGGTGAAAATGGTGGTGGTGGGGGGAAATAAATAATTAATTGAAAGAATTTCAAGAAACCAGGAGAGCTATGAAGAATACAGAATCTAAAAAAATTGGCGGAGTAAAAAAAAAGTGTGTGTGTGTGTGTGTGTGTGTGTGTGTGTGTGTGTGTGTGTGTGTGTGTGTCAGTCAGAGCACAGGCCCCTGTAGCTCAGTATTCTCAACACAGGCTGTGACTCTCCAGGGTTTCAGACAGGGTTCTTCCGCTGTGCTTCTTGGTTGCAAAGGGTTCAAATGGTGACCTTTGGCATGGAAAGCACATGCTTTTCACTGCGCTACAGCCCGTCCCCAGCATGCCCCTTAAAATTGTCAAACTCTTCTCTTTTTTAAATTTAACTTTTAAATGAAGTTAATTATGATGCAATGCAAATTGGAATATGATGCTCATGCCCTTGTTTTGTCCCAGTTTCCTTTGGAGAGGATAGCATTTTCCCCTTGATTTGCTTCCCGTGTGAAAACATGAGAGAACCAGTGTCTGATACCACACATGCTCTATCTGTGTATGTAGGCTTCATGCGCAATGGGACACAGAAGGAAGTCTTGAATTTGCATGTCCCTAGCACTGTGTATATATTAGTTTTATGAGTGAGTTCTCAGTAAACATTCATTTATGAGCTCACCCAAATGCTCATAAATGCCTCATTATTTTTGCTGCAGCAGATGGATCACATGGACAGGGCATACTTGTGTATGAGTACATGCATGTAGGAGTACTCTGTGTGATGTGGGTGTGCCAGCCTGAGGCTGTCTCCTATGTCCCACTCCTCAAATGCTGAACATGCATATTGAGACATGAACTAGCCATTGGCAACTAACTACATTTACCCTGGAGAGAGACTATACTTTTTCAGGGATTTTGGTTTCTGGACCACAATAATTGGAAGATTTATTCAGGAAAACTCTGTGTAACTAAATAATTGAACTGTAGTGCAGGAGTTCTCAACCCCTTCCCGGCAGAATACCACCTCCGATGCCACTATCCTGCTGCGTACCACCAGAAGTGACTGGCGATTACATCATCGCCAGTTACTTCCGGGTTTTCAGGTTTTTGGAGGCCAGAAAATGCAGGTACGAGGCTCTGGGTGGGTGAGAGGGCCCTTCTCAGCATTCCTGAGAGGCTTGGCCAAAGGCAGGAGCCTCTCGGGAGCAAAAATGCGCTGCCGAAAGCACTGCATCAGAGCAAGGTTCTGGCAGTGGGCAGAAGTACCACTGGTAGTACTATTGCCACTGGTTGAGAGCCCCTGTTGTAGTGCAACAGAATACAGGGGAAGAAGAGAAGGGAATACACAAACACATTGTTCTCTAAAAACAATTTCAAGTTTTCATAGCCAGCAATTATCAAAGAATGTTCTTTGGGAGACGGGTATATACAGCCATGGCAAAAAAAAAAAACACAGTTAAGTAAATAATAAAAAGTACTGGTCACACATGTGGGAACATACTGTATATACCTGTAAATACACTGTTAAAAACCCTTTAAAAAACTTTAAAAACATTAAACAAAAAATAGCCACACGTTAAGACCAGGCAACAAAAGTTTTACAATTAAAACCAAACTCTAAAATGCAACGTTTCACTCGAATTCTCATAGTTCTCTCGAATTTCACACTGTTCTCTCATAGTCTAGCTGACTTCATTGATTTCCAAACAACCCAAAGTTTTGCTTCCAAGTTATTGCTGAGTAAGTGAAAGACAACACACTATTATTGCTTTGAATAGGGTTTTTTTACTTAATGTGAGGGGAAAAGGTAAAGGTTCCCCTTGCTTGAAAGACAGTCATTAACGACTCTAAGGGTGGTGCTCATCTCCATTTCACAGCTGAAGAGCCAGTGCTGTCCCTTCTGTGGTCATGTGGCCAACATGACTCAATGCCAAGGCACACAAAATGCTGTTACCTTCCCTCCGAGGTGGTACCTATTAATCTACTTGCAATTTCTTGCTTTCGAACTGCTAGGTTGGCAGGAGACTTAATGTGAATCACCATGTATTTGTCGATCTATTAGTGCCTTGTGTTTATTTTATACATTATTTATAGCATTGGTTTTGGACCAGTTGCAGTTTCTGAATATGTTTCAAGGGTAGCCCCAAGTAGAGCATGCTGCAGTAATCTAACCAAGAGTAGACCATGGATCGCTGTGGCCAGATCTGCTTTCTCAGATCTGGTGCATCAGACAAAACTGGACAAAAGTATGGCTGTCCACAGCTGCCACTTGCCCTTCTAGGATGAATCGTGGGCTGGAGCACCTCCCTTATGAGGAAAGGCTACAGCGTTTGGGGCTTTTCAGTCTAGAAAAAAGGCGCCTGAGGGGGGGACATGATTGAGACGTATAAAATTATGCATGGGATGGAGAGAGTGGATAGAGGGAAATTCTTCTCCCTCTCGCACAACACCAGAACCAGGGACATGCACTAAAATTGAGTGGAGGGAGAGTTAGAACAGACAAAAGAAAATATTTCTTCACCCAGCGTGTAATTCATCTGTGGAACTCCTTGCCACAGGAAGTGGTGATGGCACCTGGCCTAGATGCCTTTAAAAGGGGTTTGGATAAATTCATGGAGGAAAAGACCATCACAGGTTACAAGCCATAAGCAACCTCCTGGCTTTAGAAGTAGGTTTTCTCTGTGCCAGGTGCAGGGGAGTGGCAGCAGGAAACAGGTTGTGTGCTCCCTGAGGCATCTGGTGGGGCCACTGTGTGATACAGGAGGCTGGACTAGATGGGCCTTTGGCCTGATCCAGCAGGGCTCTTCTTATGAGCAGCGCTGGGTCCTGGAGCACCCCTCAGCTGCACCTCTGCTCTTTCAGACAGAGTGCTACCTCATCAAGGACAGGCTGGACACCCAATCCAGGATCAGGTCTTCTGTTGACCATTAGCATCTCCATTTTAACTGGATCATACAGTATGTTCTCTGAATTAAGATGCTTCTGAAGGTACCTTGTAAGTCAAGAATTGCTGAGTGTGTAAACAGCCACAAGTTCAGAATAGCCTTATAAAGTTTGATATGCAATCTGATTCACAGAACTTAGTCTGAAATTGTCAGTTAAGGTTTCCCCTTTTGCTTCTGAATGTAGCCACTACTGATCTTCATCTATGTCAGTCTCATGTTCCTGAGATGCCCTTATGCTTAGAGATGCTGGTGTTTCAAAACTGCCCAATTTAACCCGCTAGCTTTTACAAAGCCTTTGATCTGGAAGTATCAAGGTCATTACAAGCATTGCCCAGCTGTGTTCGGCCCAGTCCTGCCATCATCCCAAATCAGATTACGTATAGCTCTGAGCTGAGCAGATGCTCTCTGTATTCATCTTTGTGCGCAATGGTGTCTAACATGCCCCAACTCTCATCACATGGCAGCTCCCTGGACTCAACTCTACTAATACTATTCGTGCCCCATTTGTCCCAGCATCTGAATAGATGATCTGAAAAATTATAACAACAGACAAGGCCAGAGGAAACAAAGCCAGCATGCAAGAAGAGGAAGAAAGTCCTGCGGCACCTCAGAGACTCACAGATCTATTGTGGAATAAGCTTTTGTGCCATTCCACAATCAATCTGATAGTCTTGGAGGTGCCACAGGACTCTTGTTTGTGTGTCTGAGGTTAACAGACTAACAGCTACACTCTTGAAAAATGCAAGGATTCTTTTCTTGGTGGGGGAAGAATATCTGATCAGAGAAGGTGGGACTTCAAGGGCAGAAAGAAAAGAGGAAGATAGATGAGAAATGTTGTGTATAGACAGTGATGAGGTTGTCATGATGTTGTTCATTTCCCTTCCAACCAGGTGTTTCTTCCTTCCCTGTACTTTTAGCATCAGTTCTGCTTCCAGGAAAACCTTCCATTTTGAACACACGAAGCTCACTGGGAAGCAAGGGGGCTAATTACCAGTTGCTGATAACCACAAGAGCTTCATTTTTTCAACAGTATGGGTTTATAAACCGATATTTCTGTTTTCGAATTAGAAATCCACATATTTCTGGGTAAGACTACGTCGTTTACAAGCTCTTTATTACAAAAGCCAGATATTCAAATAACTTTACGTTTCACCCCTGACAATAGGGGCATCATCAGAAGTTTAACACTGTTAGAGAGACAGTCAATTTATACTCGTGTCTGATAGTGTCTCTCTAACAGTGTTTAACTTCTGATTATGCCCCTAATGTCAGGGGTGAAACGTAAAGTTATTTGAACATCTGGTTTTTATAATAAAGAGCTTGTAAAACAACGTAGTCTTACCCGGAAATATGTGGATTTCTAATTCGAAAATATGGTCGCGTCGTGATAGTCTACAAAAGATATTTCTGTTGTTTGTGTGATGTGTCAGCCTTTCACAATCTAAGACCCCCAAGCTCCTTGATATAGACAGGAAAGATAAATTGTTACAGATGTTTTTGAATAAAGAGGAGGAGGAGGAGAGCTTTACAGGGCTTCTAGGGCTAGGAGCACAAATCCTACTGTTAAGGACCTTTCAGTCTCCTTTTGGTTTTCATCAGTTGAAAGTCATTTTTAAAGGGATCGAGGTGACATTCTCTGTAAATATGCGCAAATGCAGGTTTCTCCCAACGAACATGTAGCCATTTGACTTGACTTGGTGGCATGCAGTGCAGCCCCATGTATGTTTACACAAAAACAAGCCCCATTGAGTTCAGTGGGATTTCCTCCCAATTAAATGTGCATAGGATTGCAGCCTCAGGGTCAAATTCCACATTACAGTAATGCATAGTAGGAGCCTTCTGTTCTTTAAAAACAACAACAAAGTATGTGCAAGAGGTGGGATACAGATCAATGGCTATTAGTCTTGATGGCTGCCATGGGGTCCTCATGTTCCAAAGCAGGATACCACTGCTCAGGAGCAGCGGCGGAACCACGGTGGAGCGCATGGAGCAGGAGCTCCAGGCGCTCGATCGCGGGCGGGGGTGAGATCGCGGGCAGGGAACTCACCCTCTCCCGAAGTGCGGGCCCGCCCGCCCTCCCTCCCTGGAGCCGGTTTGGCTCCGAAATGAGAGCGAAACGGGCGGGGGGCGCATCTACGTGACGCGACGGCGCGTCGACATGACGCGACACTGGCCCCGCCCCCACGCGCCTGGGTGCCCTCCCGGCACCTGTCGCCTCTGCTCAGGAGCAGAGGTGAAACTAGACTGGAGCGGAGGCAAGTAGTTCTGCAAGACTCCGTTACACCAGAGTCAGCGGCCCCTCCCCTTTACTGTTGGAGCCATTCTGGCAGCGACAGGGGAGTGTCCTGCGTGTTGCCGTTGCCGCCAGAATGGCTCCAACAGCATTCTGTTGACAAGGGGGAGGGGCAAGGGGAGGGGCCGTTGACTCCGGTGTAACGGAGTCTTGCAGAACTACTTGCCTCCGCTCAGTGGCGTCACTGCAGGGGGGTGGAGCTCTACATTCTACTGCGATCGGAGCCTCCGTTACACGGAGGAACGAAGTGGCCCCACCTCCTCGCCTTTGGAGCCTTTCAGGGAAGCGAAAGCAACACGCAGGAGACTCCCTGCGCGTTGCTTTCGCTGCCCTGAAAGGCTCCAAAGGCGAGGGGGCAGGGCCGCTTCATTCCTCCGTGTAACGGAGGCTCCGATCGCAGCGGAACTTAGAGCTCCGCCCCCCCTGCAGTGACACCACTGCCTCTGCTCCAGTCTAGCTACGCCATTGCTCAGGAGCAATGGGATGAGAGCACTGTGGCCTTCAAACTCTGCTTGGGAGCTTTTGGGAGACATCTGATTACGCACTGTGGGAAGCAGACCATTGGTCTGTAAGTGAGCACAGTATAGGAGACTGTAGAATGCGCCAACACCTTACATGGCACAGAACTTAAGGCAAGCACCTTAACTTATAATTTCCATGCTGGTTGATGTGTGAGTTATTTTGTAAGCACCTTAATTCTTCTCTTAAACTGAAAGTTTTTGGACCCTAGAATAACAACAGTCACTCACTGCCCAATCCTATCTTACACCATTGGGGGCAGATGCAGCCATGCTGGTGGAGTGTGTGCTGCATCCAATGGTGGGGGAGTGATTGGATAGCCAGCAGGAGGTAAGTAGAAAATATTTTTACATACCCTCCCCCCCTCACCCAATCATCTACGGGTTTCTTTGGACGTACGCCAGCCATTTTGCTGGTATATATCCAAGGAGCAAAAAGGGGCGGAGTGGCTTGGGAAAGAGGGGATAATATCTGGTGCACACCTGTGTCACCAAGATCCCCCCTCCTTGCCCCCTGCCCTCCTCCCCAAACTCCCCCCTCCCTGCCCACGACATGCCTCTCAGAGCTGCCAACTTACCGGTGCCGACTGAGGCCTCTGGACCCGCTGCTTCATGTACTACACTACTGCTTATTTGCAACAGCAGCCTGGAAGGGAAATGCATAACAGCAGCCTGGGTTTTGCATAAGATTGGGTGACCCTAGGACTGAGCCCTCAGTGTGGAGAACTAGTGAATGTGAGTGTTCCTGAGAAGAAATAATAATAATAATAATTTCATTCTAAAGCATTCCTTAAACATTGTCAATAATAATAATAATAATAATAATAATAATAATAATAATAATAATAACTAATGATCATCATCATCATCATCTTCATTATTTATTATATGAGACGTAGAAATAATTATATGAGACATAAACCTGCTCAATGCCTTCCTTAAATGGTATCCCTGAACTCTGGAACTTACATTTCATATGGTCTGGTTTGCATAATGGGCAATCTGCAATTTTTGGCACACACCAAAATCAAGTCTGATCCCTAACTTGTGCAATCTCTTCCATTTCAGTGAGATAATGTTGTAATTAATCAAATACCTCCCTTGATGTATCTGTACCTGCCTAATGATTCTAGCCTGGGGAAAGCTGCAAAGGGGCCCCATTTTCTCCTTAGGAGACTGTGGCTCTTTTCTCTCTTGCACAGTTATGCTTTGAAAAGATCTCCCAGTGAATACTGAAGAAGCCCCATTGAGCAATTTATTAAAATTATTGCACAGAACAAGAGAAAACACCTTAGGGAGTAATCCTGCCTTGACAGGGTAGAGTCATTAACCAAACTAGATTAGCTAGTTTCTGGAGCAGATTGGAAGTAGGTTCATATGAGTTTTATATAGCAAACAGTTTACTGTTGAACACCCCCCCCCCAAAAAAAAAAAAATGAAATGGAATTTTAAAAAATACTTGCCTTGAGCTGGCTGATCATTAGTCTAAGCCCATTAGTTTTGTGATAAACAAGAACTTAATTAAATATGCTGTTTTAAAACGGCAACACACACCAGCAAGCCTCTGTAGTCAAAAAGAACATGTTGCAGAATCACTGGGGGAATTCCCAGCAAGCTATTAGACACCAGCGGTAAGTGGCAGAGCATTTCATCAATTTTGTTTCAGAACAATACTGAACAAGTTTAATGGTAACCATTCAGATGGGTCTAATTTGCTTTTTATCAGTAAAAGCACCATTCCCCATGCCCTCTCTAATGAAATGTGCCATACGAGGGATAGAGAGAGAATAAAGACGGAAGGTGGAAGATGCATATTAACAAGTAAATGAACCACTTGGAGACTTATCTTCATCTTAACGTCTCTCAGAATAAAAGCTAACTCCATTAACACACGTCCTAACTGTCCTCCAACGTTCCTTGCTTATGGTTGGACAAAGTGTTCATAACATCTCAACATTTATTTATTTATGGGTTTTATATATTGCCTTTCCATCCTGATAGCGACAAACAAGGCCGCTCACATAAATTAAAACACATCACGTACAACGAAGCAATTTTGTTGTTGTTCTTCAGTTGTTAAGTCGTGTCCGACCCTTCGTGATCCCATGAACCATATCCCGCCAGGCCTTCCTGTCATAAGAACATAAGAACATAAGAAGAGCCCTGCTGGATCAGGCCAAAAGCCCATCTAGTCCAGCTTCCTGTGTCACACAGTGGCCCCACCAGATGCCTCAGGGAGCACACGAGACAACAAGATACCTGTGTCCAGTCGCCACTCCCTTGCACCTGGCACAGAGAAAACCCACTTCTAAAAAAAACCAGGAGGTTGCTTATGGCTTGTAACCTGTGATGGTCTTTTCCTCCATGAATTTGTCCAAACCCCTTTTAAAGGCATCTAGGCCAGGTGCCATCACCACATCCTGTGGCAAGGAGTTCCACAGATGAATCACACGCTGGGTAAAGAAATATTTTCTTTTGTCTGTTCTAACTCTCCCTCCACTCAATTTTAGTCCTCCACTATCTTCCTGAGTTCGCTCATTTTCATGTTCGTTGCATCGGTAATGCTGTCTAACCATCTCATCCTTTGCCTTCCTCTTCTCCTTTTGCCTTCAATTTTTCCCAACATCAGAGTCTTCTCCAGAGAGTCCTCTCTTCGCATTAGGTGGCCAAAATATTTGAGTTTCAGCCTTAGTACCTGTCCTTCCAGGGAACAGTCAGGGTTGATTTCATTTAGGATTGACTGATTTGATCTCCTAGCAGTCCAAGGGACTCTCAGGAGTCTTCTCCAGCACCACAGTTCAAAAGCATCTATTCTTCGGCGCTCAGCCTTCCTAATGGTCCAACTCTCGCAACCATACATTGCTACTGGGAACACCATCGCCCTGACTATGCGAACTTTTGTTGGCATGGTGATATCTCTGCTTTTTATTATGCTGTCTAAGTTTGCCATAGCTTTCCTTCCAAGGAGTAAGCGTCTTTTAATTTCATGGCTGCTGTCTCCGTCTGCAGTGATCTTGGAGCCCAAAAAAGTAAAATCTGTTACTGCTTCCATTTCTGCCCCTTCTATTTGCCAGGAATTGATGGGACCAGATGCCATGATCTTAGTTTTATTAATGTTGAGTTTCAAGCCAACCTTTGCACTCTCCTTTTTCACCCTCATCAAGAGGCTCTTTAGTTCTTCTTCACTTTCTGCCATTAGGGTGGTATCGTCTGCATATCTGAGGTTGTTGATATTTCTCCCGGCAATCTTGATTCCGGCTTGCGATTCATTCAGCCCTGCATTTCTCATAATGTACTCTGCATATAAGTTAAATAGGCAGGGTGACAATATACAGCCTTGCCGTACTCCCTTCCCAATTTTGAACCAGTCAGTTGTTCCATGGCCGGTCCGAACTGTTGCTTCTTGACCCGCATACAGGTTTCTCAGGAGACAGGTAAGGTGGTCTGGTACCCCCATCTCTTTAAGAATTTGCCACAGTTTGTTGTGATCCACACAATCAAAGGCTTTTGCGTAGTCAATGAAGCAGAAGTAGGTGGTTTTTTGGAACTCTCGGGCTTTCTCCATGATCCAGGGCATGTTGGCAATTTGATCTCTAGTTCCTCTGCCTCTTCGAAACCCAGCTTGTACGTCCGGTAGTTCTCGGTCCACGTACTGCTGAAGCCTAGCTTGTAGGATTTTGAGCATAACCTTGCTAGCATGTGAAATGAGTGCAATTGTGCGATAGTTTGAGCACTCTTTGGCACTGCCCTTCTTTGGAATTGGAACGTAAACTGACCTTTTCCAATCCTTTGGCCACTGCTGAGTTTTCCAAATTCGTTGGCATATTGAGTGCAGCACTTTCACAGCATCATCATTTAGGATTTTAAGTAGCTCAGCTGGGATATTATCATCTCCACTAGCTTTGTTGTTAGTGATGCTACCTAAGGCCCACTTGACTTCACTCTCTAGGATGTCCGGCTCTGGGTCAGTGACCACACCAGCGTGGTCATCAGGAACATTCAGATCTTTCTTGTATAGTTCTTCTGTGTATTCTTGCCATCTCTTCTTAATCTCTTCTGCTTCTGTTAGGTCTCTGCCTTTTTTGTCCTTTATCATGCCCATCTTTGCACAAAACGTTCCCTTGATATCTCCAATTTTCTTGAAGAGATCTCTAGTCCTCCCCATTCTGTTGTTTTCCTCGATTTCCTTGCATTGTTCATTTAAGAAGGCCTTCTTATCTCTCCTTGCTATTCTCTGGAAATCTGCATTCAGTTGTTTATATCTTTCCCTTTCACCTTTGCTTTTTGCAGTCCTTCTTTCCACAGCTATTTGTAAAGCCTCATCTGACAGCCACTTTGCTTTCTTGCATTTCTTTTTCTTTGGGATGGTTTTAGTTGCTGCCTCCTGTACAATGTTACGAACGTCCGTCCATAGTTCTTCAGGCACTCTTTCTACCAGGTCTAATGCCCTAAATCTATTCTTCACCTCCACTGTATACTCATAAGGGATATGGTTTAGGTCATATCTGACTGGTCTAGTGGTGTTCCCTACATTCTTCAGTTTAAGCCTGAATTTTGCAATAAGAAGCTCATGATCTGAGCCACAGTCAGCTCCAGGTCTTGTTTTTACTGACTGTATAGAGCTTCTCCATCTTTGGCTGCAAAGCACATAATCTATCTGGTTTCGGTATTGACCATCTGGTGATGTCCATGTGTAGAGTCGCCTCTTGTGTTGTTGGAAAAGAGTGTTTGCTATGACCAGCGTGTTCTCTTGACAGAACTCCGTTAGCCTTTGCCCTGCTTCATTTTGCGCTCCAAGGCCAAACTTGCCTGTTGTTCTGTTTATTTCTTGATTTCCTACTTTAGCATTCCAGTCTCCTATGATGTAAAGGACATCTTTTTTGGGTGCTAGTTCTAGAAGGTGTTGTAGGTCTTCATAGAACCGGTCAACTTCATCTTCTTCGGCATCAGTGGTTGGGGCATACACTTGGATTACTGTAATGTTGAATGGTTTGCCTTGGATTCGAACTGAAATCATTCTGTCGTTTTTGAGGTTTCACCCCAGTACTGCCTTTCCCACTCTTTTATGGACTATGAGGGCTACTCCATTTCTTCTAAGGGATTCATGCCCACAGTAGTAGATATGATGGTCACCTGAATTAAATTCGCCCATGCCCGTCCATTTTAGTTCGCTGATTCCCAAGATGTCAATGTTCAATCTTATCATCTCATTTTTGACCACATCCAGCTTGCCTTGATTCATAGACCTCACATTCCATGTTCCTAAGCAGTATTGCTCCTTGCAGCACTGGATTTTCCTTTCAACCTCAGACACATCCACAGTTGGACGTCCTATTGGCTTTGGCCCAACCGCTTCACTCTTTCTGGGTCTACTTGGAATAGTCCTCCGCTCTTCCTCAGTAGCATATTGGACACCTTCCGACCTGAGGGGCTCATCTTCCGGCGTCATATCTTTTAGCCTTTTGGTACTGTTCATGGGATTTTCTTGGCAAGGTTACTGGAGTGGGTTGCCATTTCCTTCTCCAGTGGATCACTTTTAGTCAGAACTCTCTGCTACGACCTGTCCGTCTTGGGTGTCCCTGCACGGCATAGCTCATGGCTTCATTGAGTTACGCAAGCCCCTTCGCCACGACAAGGCAATGATCCATGAAGGAGCAACGAAGCAATAGAAAATGTTAAAACAATTCTGCCTCTGAACCCATGAATACAAGTTTTTTCTTCTTTAAAAAAGAATCTTCTTTAGAAAAGGTTTTGCATGTGATGTAAGGACTTGTTTACACAGAGAGCCCAGATGAATTTCTTTTGGTAACAAGGACTTGTCTCTGCACTATATACACACTCCTCTACTTCACAATCCCATGTAAGACTCTTCTCCTATTTGTACAATAGATTCTGAATATACCGTGACTAGCTTGTGCATTCCACCCTAAATCCTGTGTCACTGATGGTCTACTTTCAGGTGTGTGTGTGTGTGTGTGTGTGTGTGTGTGTGTGTGTGTGTGTGTGTGTGTGTGAGAGAGAGAGAGAGAGAGAGAGAGAGAGAGAGAGAGAGAGAGAGAGAGAGCATCAATACAAATGTACTAACTATTCCCTAAAGTCTCTTAATGCCTCTCTGCTGGCATGTAGACCATATTTGGTAAAATGAACTGGGGAAAATTTAACTATATTTTAGTCTTTAACACAGAGGGGTCCATGTCGGGCAGCGCAATCCTGTGTAAGGATCCGGCACCGGATCTGAGCCCCGGTGGCCGTTTTGCCTCCGGGCTGGAGATCTACTCAGGGAAGGCGACGCTCATCCCCTTCCCTGGGTGTAACTCCAGGCCGACCCGATCAGCCTCCTCGGATTTCCGCCAGCTAAATAGCTGGCAGAAGTCAGAGGAGGCCATGTAACGACCTAGTCGCCCGGCGGGGACGGGGATATGGCCGAGGCCATCCACCTCCCTCTCCCGGGCCAGCTAGGCCAATGACCCCCCTCCCTCGCCTGTCAAACTGCCTCCGCGCCCACCAGATCCTTAATGTGCTTTACGGCATGTTCGCGACTGCTTCCGGCGACGGAACAGTCGTTCCATCGCCGATGCAGTCCTCAGGATTGTGCTGCAGGGCTCTCCCCAAATGGCAACTGTTACAGTGCCTTTGTGGATAAATCAGATAAATTGTGTTTACTGCACAACAGAGTACTCCAGATTAAATGAAAAAGGGACGTAAACTATAGGCTGATTCACAGCATAATGCCAGGCATGTCAGGAGTAGGTCCCCTTGTGTTCAACAGGGCTTACGTCCAGGAAAGTGTGTATAGGATTGCAGCCTCAGACACATAGGAAGACATTCTTATGATTTTACGCCTTAAAGAAAGTACAAAAATAGAGGAAGACAAAGAAAAAAGACCAAGAGAAAATGCCAAAGATTATTTGAAATGAAGCAAAGTGATGAAAGAGGACATGGGAGATAGTGATGTGTCAAAAGGGCTAGCACAAGATAAAATAAAATAGAAAGGACAAAGACAGACTCTGATGAGAGAAATTGCTATAGGCAAAGGAAGAGTTTCTCATTCTTATTGGAATCCAATACAAACTTAAGTTCCTGTGTGGTGCCAAGTTATTGACTTAAGGGAATTGCATTTATTTTCATAGATTTATCTGATTTTGAATGTTTACCTAGGAATATTATAAACTAAAGATGAAATCAGTGGTCAGTCTTCAGGGAACGGAGCTCAATTTATGGTTCCACAGCAAAACTACACACAACTGCATCAAAAGCTGAATCCCTCCGTAATGCCCTGGACTAGGTAGTAATAAGATGAAACTTGTACTTCAACCAGTGACAGGCTAAGACGGAAGGAGATGAATGAGGAAAATGGGAAAAGGATGTTGCACCAGTTTATTAGAAAAGGCTTACGAAAGGGATGCAGTAGCAGCTGCCTACACTGAGCAGAGGGCTGGACTAGATGACCTCCAAGATTCATTCCAATTCTAACTTTCTATGAAAGACAGTTTGGGAGAAATAGGAGGGGGAAACCCAGCCATGAACACATCAGCTAGCCAATGTCCTGCACTAAGAACCAGAGACAAAGAGCAGCCACAGGAAAAATATAGCAGTGGCTATAAGCTGAGTCCCATTTTTTTTTTCTCTTGCCAAATAGCAGCTGGGGGGGGGGAGAGGAGATCTGGATTAGGATCGTGGTGGCAGGGTCCACCTTAAAGTCCTTCTCCCTCATCATGGTCCCAATCCGGCTGCTACTTTTTTTTTTCTTCAAAAAAAAAGCCGGCAGTGCTAAGCGCATGCTTCCTGTCATGCATCATTATTTAACGTAGGGAGAGATAAAGAGAGAGGCTGGACTAAGTCATGATCAGTATTCCTTTAAGGTGCGCGGCCAAGTGGCCATGCACCTCTTAGCCAAGCTCCGGACAGTGCAGAGCTCGGCAACCTGGACTTTTGACAATGCCATGGTGATGTCATCGCCGCTGAACATCCAGAGGCGGCATTGTGAGGAGTCACGAGGCTGCAGAAGGAGTCTGTGCACCGGTGCGGTCCCTTTGGAGAGCACAGGGGTCATGATATAGTGTAACTGCTGTTGACGTGAGAAGTAATTAGAGTGCAATCCTATGCATGTCTAACCAGAAGTAGGTCCCACTGAGTTGAAATAGGGGCTGACATGGATGATGCAGTCTAATCATAAGAAAAGCATCCCAAGGCTTTAGAATTGTCTGCTTGGCTTTAAGTACTAACAAAGGTTACTTATGTATTAGTCTGATATAAAATAGCAAAGGTAGTTATAGTCCATTTATATGTTTCTACTATTCATAAACAATTTCAAATGACATTCGTGTTGCCCTGTCAATGCCAAGCCCCCCTGTTATATCCCCATGTTCCAGAGAGAAGCTGTCACAGAGAGTGGCTTAGAGCCCTGCAGTGTAGTCCACTGTTATTGCAAACTAAAGGGCTTGAGTCTGGTTTGGATTTCCAGTCAATCCCAACCATCCAAAACATCCCGCAGGTTATAGAGAAACTCAGTCTACTTCAATTGCCCCTTCAAATCCCTTCCAGTCTAAATCCAGTGCTCAATTGATTTGCACGCAGGTGCACTTTGCTTTCAATGTTTTAAAACTTTTTTTAAACCACTAAAAAAAGGCCAGAGTCAGAAAGAGCAGGAATTCCTATCTTTGCTACTATTTCTTTTTAATTGGGGAGGGTGACATGCTGCTGCTCATTCGCAGATATGCTGAATTTCTGGGTTCCTCTATTTTGTATGGGTAGCTGTCACTTCCATCCTAGGGGAGATCAAAATATGGCACTCAAAGTGAGCCTGGAAGGTGGGCATTGTCTGTGAGTTTAGCTATTATACGTTTATACATGCATGGACCAATTAGCAGTGACGTAGACTTGAGTCTACTGACTGGGACTTGAGTCGTGTCAACGACTTGACTGGGACTTGACTTGGCGATTGTAAAAGACTCGAAAGACTAGACTCGAGACCTGGAGCCTTTCATGACAAGTCGAATTTTAAGTCCCTATACATTACCATATCGGCCACCGTAAACCAGGAACGTGTACATGTATGAGATGTAATAGAAACATCTCTAATGCAATGGGATAAAATGTTGCAGGAGCCACAGTGTTGTCTAGAAGTTGGTCATATGTAGCTATTTCTCTGTCGCTGCCTTCTCCTGCCACTTCTCAGACAAACTAGGTGGGTTGAGACAATTAGATCTAAATGAGTGTTCATGAGAAGTGCAGAGGGAGGGGATCATCGGGGGGAGTTTACAGCCCTGCCAGTGCCACTCCCCCCACACACACACACCAGCACAGCACCCACCCATTTTCCCCAATCCAATAGGGGCTTGCAACTTGTGACCAAAGACTCGGAACTTTGGGGTAAAGACTTGGGACTTGACTTGAGACTTGGCCCCAGAGACTTGGGACTTGACGTGAGACTTGGAGTCAGAGACATGATCCACATCCCTGCCAATTAGAAGAAAAATGAAGTTTCTAAAACCTACTCCTTGCCAGTCTGGGTTCTGTTTTTCCTCTTCTGAAAATGTAGCTGAGGGGAAGCAGCCATAGGAGCACGTTTGCTAACTTGTGGGCTATATACAATGCATCGTGAGGAATACAGGAATTTCCATGCAAAAGAAATGGAAGGACAGATGATAAAGAATACTATACTAGGTTCAGACTTCTTACTGTACTGTATACAGTAATTGTCTTCATCTTATTTAACCTTTGAGGATTCCACTACTACACAGTACATGCAAAAGTATGAAAGAAAAATCCACTGTACTGTTTCCTCTCTGCAAAGCAACACTGGAATAGGGTGATTTGGAGGGAAGTTGCTTAACACTTCCCCAACTCATCACTTAACATATGGACACTGAAAAAAAAAACAGTATAAAAATGCTCTCTCAGTTTTTCTTTGGTGGTAGTTTAGAAGCTTGCCTTGTAAGACCACCTAGCGAGTTCATAGCAGATATGAAATTGAAGAACCTATCCTCACTTTACTGACAGGAAGTCTCATGGAAACCAATGCACTCCATCAAAATCAACAGCATGTACTCCCAGGTATGTATGCATATGACAGCAGTCTGAATCTTATTTCAACTGATTAGGACTTTCCATTTTCATCTAACCAAGATTAAGATCTACAACCTACGGGAGAATGTTTGTTTCCTTTTATTTTTTTAGTAACCACCTAGCAGTATCAAGTCTTAGAGGATCTCTCTCTCTCTCTCTCTCTCTCTCTCTCTCTCTCTCTCTCTCTCTCTCTCTCTCTCTCTCTCTCTCTGCACATTAATTGGGCAGATGCAGAGCCATGTACTCCAGGCTGGAGCAACAGAACTGGAGACGGTGGGACACAGCCACATGCCCCATCTCTGTTGTCTGTATTCTAGCTTGAGCAAATGGTTCGGTCAAGAGGCTTCCTCTGATCCTTCCTCAAGTTTTTAGGTAACCACCAACGTCCATGATTTGCATAATTAGCAAATTAGAAGTTGCTTCGTCCGATTTGAGAAACAGAATATAGCGACACTGCTCTCGGTTGTCTTTGCTCTTCCTTCCAACCATTCTGTCCAAGCACAGGGACATGGGAGGCTGCCTTGTGCAGAAAGAGTCAGACCACTGGTCCCTCTAGCTCCGTGTTCTCACCACTGACTGGCAGATGGCCAGGGCTTCAACTGCCCAGGGCTTCAAACAGGAATATTTCTCTGTCCTGCATGAATAACCCAGAGACTGAACTGGGCCTTCTGCATGCAAAGCACGTGCTCTGAGTCTCAGAAAGCAATGGTGGGTGGGTGAAGGAAGTCGAAAAGGTCTTTCCAGGTGTTTCCTTTCTGTCAAGAACGAAACATCTCCAGTGGGATTCAGGCACATTGTCGCTGGCCATAACAGTTTTCGTTCCATTTTGTTTCCTTTCTTATTTTATTCCCAGTGTGGGAGCGAGAAGGGAGACTGACCAAGGAGCAACAGGAAGAGGCGGTTCTCTCAGCTGCTGGCATTACCATCTCTTTATTTCCCATCCCAACTCCAGGTAAAAATGAAGGGTAAAGAGGGGGAGCAGTGGCGGTCCCCAGTGAGAGAGCAGGGAGGGGCCTCTCCCCCCCACCCCTGTCAAAGCCATTCAGATACTGGTTAATATAGGCGCTGACCGTGGCGACTAACTTCATAATCAAATGATAAATTCTCTGCTTCTGAGTGCTTTCAAGTTATGCACTCAAAGCACTTTATAAATATTCATCATGGCTATTACTAATAAACAGATAAACAAACCAATCAAATGATATGGGGCCCTGCCTGCAGCTTTCAGTGTAACCCAGACAAATCTGATAAAGAATTAATGATATACAAATATCAGTGGCAAGATGAAAGTTTCAGATGAAGAAGCAATTTTGAAATGCTTTGATTTTGAAGATACACACTCTGGCCTTCGCAGTCTGAAGTGTAACTGAGATTAAAACCAGGCCAGGGGGAAAAGGCTTTCTCAAGGCAGCACTGAGAGACACTCAGACTGACATCACTGTAATGCAGCCTTTTTCGACTCTAGGATCGGGGCCATTACTTGGATTTCAGGCTTTTCACCCACTGTCTGGGTCGTTAAAAACAATTTTCTCCCATAAAACATTGTCTGGGTAGAATAGTTTAGGAACCTAAACTTGCATTATTGAGGGGGGGGGGGGAACGACCTCATTTGATAAAGAAAGCTTTTATAGTTGTAAAAAAAAGTCAGGAAAATGTGTAGTTGATGGAACTTAGCCAAAACTGCTATTCCCTCTCCGCACCCTCTCTCTATTCTGGCTGAGGGGAAGCAAACTCTTGGGTCTGAAAAGTCTTTTTGCCTCTATATAGGCCAATGAATGGAATGCATCCATTTTTTTTCTTTTTTCCCTTTGTAATATCAGTTACAGCACTGAAGCTGGGTCCACACATAGTGCAGAATGAGACTGTAGGAAAACACTGAGGTTGCAGGAACTTCACTGGGTGCCCAGTTTCGTTGCTGCTCCTCTTCTACTCAAGGCAGTGAGAGAGTGTTACAGGCCATGTCACAATAAGTTGGAGTAATTTGCAATCCGGTGGCCTTGTAGGAAATGGGGCCATAGTCACCACAAGGCTGCTAAAGAAGGCCACCACTGATTCAAGGGAAATCTCTACCTAGCAATGTTGACGTTCAGAGAATCCATCACTTTTGGTGCATTGGAAAGTCTCTGGCTGAAATATTGTTCCAGAGGAAACCGAGAATATGGTTTTCAAGCCTGGTGGGTATAGCTCAGAAAGACAAAAATTGGGGTGGTGGTGGTGGATGTATATAAAAGGCAGGACATATAGTAACTGCACTTAAATAGTAACTGCACTTAACAAATAGTAACTGCACTTAACAACAGTTGTAACAGAAGCTGGAGGGGCTGACTGGGGTGTAGGGTCTAATGTTTAGCACAGGGGTGGCCAACCTTCCACCATGAGGGCATCTGCTTTCTTAAGAAAGAGTTGTGCAGAAGACAGAATCTTGGCAGCCAATGGTGCTGCTAAAGCAGCTGCACCTAGAGGCGTTGTTAGGGGGGCTGGGGGCAGTGGGCCCCAAGCGGCAGGGCGTGAAGCGGTGGGGGTGTACTTGCTGCCGTATCTGTTGCCCCTTCCTCACCACTTTTTCCTCCTTGTTCTGCCGCTTGTTCCTCCTTGTGCAGCCGTCCTCGGCTGCAAGATTGGCTCGCCTGCCCGGGGGCCGTTTGGCTCCAAAAAGGGGCTGAAAAGCACCCGGGGGGGTGTTTTCACGGCATGTCACCGCCAAATTTTTGGCAGCAATGTGCGAAAATGACATCATGCCCCCCCAGGGGCAGGACGTGTGGCGTCCCGTGGGGGGACCTGTGGCGTCCCGTGGGGGGTGTCGCTGCAGCGGGGGGGGGTTGAAGGAACGCCACTGGCTGCACCTGCTGAAATGCCCTCACCTATGCAACCATTAAAGGGCCAGAAGCATTCATGTTGAAAGTTTGGCCACCCCTGGTTTAGCATTTAGCCTGTAGCCCCTGTTTTCTACTTCCATCCCTTTACTGGGTAAACTGGAAGAAACCAATTGTTGAATCACTGCCACCATTCCAAGGTAGGAAACTCAGACAGAAAGAGGCCATTTTGGAACGGTCCCCCTCCCAGGTCAAAAGCTCCCTGGGGATTTCCTTTAAAACCCCAACAGAAAATAGCAGTGAAACATGATGATCAGAGAGGTGTGACAATCCTGCTGTCTCCTGGATGAACTTCGACCACCCAGGAAAATCACAAAAAACTATAAGGGTTTTTATTAAAAGTGGTTACAAAGCTTTGGACCCACAGGGAAGATAATTGCAAGTGATAAGGACAGGCATAGTTCTTTTGGCAAAATGAAAAAGAGCTTCCAATTGGGGGTGGGTGGGTGAGACACGTCTCCAGTCAGTGAAAAAATAGCAAAAAACTCAGGATTTTCACCACAACAGTATTGCAGCCACTAAAAGCCTAACAATAAATATACTGGGGACCTCTCTCTACTTATGTTATAGCATAGCTCAATCCTAACTAACAGCCCCACCCCCCAATGAAGCTATGCTAATGTAGTATGCCCTGCATCCTATGGGGGGGGGAGTCACAGAGGTCTCCTCATGGTAAGATAACTTTTATTCCCTCACCCTGATGCAAGCCTCCGCTACCCCAATGGGTCCTCTCAGATCTGCCATTTTGCTGGTGCAGGTCCAAGGAGAGTATGGGAGAGGAAGTGGGGATAGGATTCTGATGCACACTGGTGCTGCCACGACCCACACCCTCCCTCCCTTGGCCCACCCTCTCCACCTTTGTACCCCATTCCTCCCATTGACCGCCCCCACCACCATCACCGCCCCACCACCACCGCCACTGTCACAGGCGCTCCTCTGTTGGCATGCTTGCAGCTGCCAGCCAGCTGGCATTTCCGCCAGCAGAATGCGCATTCTGCCAGTGTATCAGTCAGTTAAGAAAGAGGTTGATCCATAGTCATGTGAAATGATACTGCCTCTTGGTCATATTTTTGGACTCAATAGGAGATTCTTCAGTGTATTCCAGAGAAAGCAGCAGAAAGGTGTCAGAAAAGGAGTCAAGCTCACTTACAGATGAACCAGCAGAACAGATGGCAGCATCGACTGATGCAGATACCAAGACAAGCCAAGCTCTTCTGCAAAGGCTAATTGAACAATGCTAATATGTATATACGATGCATGGTTTTATAATTTTAGTATTTGTTTTCTTGATTTCTGTTCAATAGCTATAAATCATTTGTTCACAAGGAGGACATATGTTGGGAAAGTCTGGAAGGAAGGCAGTTTATGTTCCTGCACAGAACTGTGGCTGTTTTGTCTTAGCCAGTAATGCTGGGCTAGACTGGTTTAGAGCACACTGCTACATTGTACTAAGAAAATTGCTTTAACCTGAAGAATGGCTCCAGCTGACTCCATCACAATGAATTAAAATGTCACACTTACTCCTGCTTCTGACAGGTGCAGAAAGTACTCAGATGGAGCGAGAACCCTCAATGCGAGAACAGGCAAAAAGCCTCTGGTTGGTGCATTGTTGGGTGGGAGCCTCTGTCCCTTGTGCTCAGCAGCACACAGAGAGCAAAACTGCCTCTTATATATCACCATCTCCAAGAATGGGCTTAAGTGCACTTAACTCGGAATTGGATTATGGCCAACTGCAGCGCCTCGCTGCCTGCCTGCAGGTCTTTTCTCCGGGGCAGATATGCAGATTGAAATTCTCTGATTACTAAATGGATGTGAGAGGCAGTGCCGAGATGAGTTGCACCATTTTACAACCAATTTCAGATTCACGGCAAGTTTCCCGTAAAGGGAAAGGAAACGAGTCCCCAGCAACTCACTGACTGCCCGATTCACATAAGTTACTCTTGAACAGTTAGTAAATTGTGTCTCGAAATCAACATGTTATGGTTTCCAATTTTAAAAAGATTTAATAGCATATTTAAGTTATAATTAAAAGCTCCGTTTAGCACTCCAGGTTGTAAATCCTCCAGTTGCCAGCACTCAAACCAACAAAACCTCCTAACTCAGCATGCAGGGGGCAGCGCAAGTCTGTAATTACTATTATACACCAAGGGTTATTTTTAATTAATAAGAGCAAAGTGATTTTAAAGAAAAAAAGGGCAGGCACTCATATTTAAACAAAAAAATAATCTAAAGGGAGTTTAGGCACTGGGTGATCCCAGGGGCAGCATTTCTTTTTTTCATAAGAAAAACCAATAATGATAAAAGAAATAAAAAGAAATTGAAATCTTTTTTTAAAACACCCCGCTAAATTATAGCACTGCTAAAGGGATGGGCTGAGACAGCTAGAAACGGTTGCTTTTTATTGCTTTTCCTCTTCCAGAAAGCTCATCACCATTGGCGGCTGGAGAGGTGAGGAGGTGTATTGGTCTTTATGGCTGAGCAGAACTGGAGGGGTGGGGCACACCATCACTGGAGGGAGAAGTATGGGTGCTGCTGGCCAGTCAGCAGCCACCCCATGCGGGCTGCTGAGGTCACTGGCTTCTATGACAGCAGGGGCTGGGTGCTGCTGGCCAGTCAGAAGTCACAATATTGCCCCAGCTTCCACTGCCACCACAGGACACCCACTGGTAAGGCTACGGAGGTCCCCTTGGTTGCTCAGTGGTGGTGGCCAAGTGCTATGTTTCACCCCACCTGGTTGGCCACTGTTGCTCACCATAGAAAAACAAGAGGTCGTTTAGACCCACCTACCCCAGTTCTAGCCAGCCCTGGTTAAATATTCTCAAAACATACAAAAACATTTTAGGGAAGCAACAAGTCTTGTTGCAAGCATTGTTTCTGCTAAGTTGTGCGGCCATGCAGCTGTGCAGCTTGAAGTCAAGCTCCACACAGCTCGGAGCTCAGCTGAAATGGAAGTTGGCGATGATGTATGATGTCATCACCGGTTGCTGGAAGATGCACCGCCCTGCTGCACAGCAAGAGGTCCACAGCAGCGTGGACCTCTTACAAGGAATATTGATTGCAAGTAATGCTGCATAACCAGCAAGGGGGGGGGTGTTTTCACAGTGCTTCCCCCCCCCCTCCTGTTCATGCTCAGGAAGCTAAAATGCAAGGCAGCTTGGATAGTGTTGTTGATCTATGGCTCTACCTCAGAAGCATCATCCAACTTGAACTTAACACTTCCACCATCAGACACTCCCTCCAGGAACAGAAGCATCCCCCAGCCCGATGCAAGCATTTCAGGCTGCATCATGGATGGGCCAGCCCTGCCAAAGATATACATTGACCTTTCAGTCCTAAACTAAGCACCCAATGCAGTGTGGCTTGGTAGGAGCTTTCCTACTCCCCAGTTCGTGCAATCTCAGGCAGGTGGCAAGTGTGTGTGTGTGTGTGTGGGGGGGTGTTAGTGAGACTTCCTAGAGTGACCACTATATATG
Source organism: Plestiodon gilberti rubricaudatus (assembly GCA_026170595.1). Lineage (NCBI taxonomy): Eukaryota > Metazoa > Chordata > Lepidosauria > Squamata > Scincidae > Plestiodon > Plestiodon gilberti. The sequence goes on along the minus strand of JANXHW010000001.1, from coordinate 255,614,082 downwards.
GCTGGTAGGCTGCGTTCTACTTGGTAGGTGATAAGTCCAAGTTATAGGCCTGCTACAATTATTTATTTATTTTATTTATTTTATTTTTCACATTTTTATACCACCCTTCCTCCAAGGAGCTCAGAGTGGTATACATATTTCCTCCCCTCCTTTTTGTCCTCACAACAACCCTGTGAGGTAGGTGGGGCTGAGAGATAGTGACTGGCCCAAGGTCACCCAGGAAGCTTCGTGGCTGAGCGGGGATTTGAACTTGGATCTTCCAGGTCTAAGTCCGACTCCCAAACCACTACACCATCCTGGCTCTCCTTTCTTATAGGAAAGGGGAGGGCTGCTGTGCCCGACAGCATCAGAGGAAATGAATAGCCCAGAGTAATCAAACTCATTATAAAAAGTAAGGGTGTTGTGGTGGTCATTACTCTGACTCAACTAATTAGAAACACAAATTAACCAAGCTTTACAGAACAATAAATGTTTATTAGTTTGCACATTTCTCTGTTTGTACTTTGATGCCTTGGGTGCTTTTAGAAAGCTGTAAATTTATTAGGTTCTAATAAAGTGTTTATTCCTAAGTAGTCTTATTCTTTAAAAAGACAGCACACTAGGGCCAACCCCAATAGCACCATGGTTACAGATCAATGTGAATTTAATTAGCACAAGGGAAATGGTTTCAGAGATGCATTCACAACGACTGTTGATAGTGTTGTCAAGAAATACAAGAAACAGGCAGATCAATGCTGGTATGGACCTCGTCATAGTCCTTCTTACCACTACCTCCACCCAACGATTTCTATTCGCCGAGTCTCTCCCTTCCCATCGGTCAGTGACTGTTGATGCACCTACTCCTCCCCTTCACACCATTATTCCAGCTGCTGCCCACCAGCACCACCTCACCAATGGTGAGGGAAATGGTAGGCAAAAGAACCACTGGCAAAGGAGAAGGAGTAGTAGCCATCACTGCCACCAACTCACTCACCTACTCTCTGTCTCACGAGCAGCAGTTCCTATAGCAGCAGATCCGCCTACTTCAGCTCTAACAGTGAAGCTGCTGGTGCCGACTCCTCTTTGTGCCCAGTAGAAGTTGAGGGATGGATGGTGTCTCTTTCTCATCATTGCAGCAGCAGCCCAGAGGACGAGTGTTGTCAACGAGTGTGCAGGGAGATGGTGTGCACACTCCCTGGTGAGTGTGCAGGGAGATGGTGGCAAAAGGGAATCGCAGCAGAAGGCTCTGGTTGGGCAGAGTGGGCCCCCTGTCAGGGCATGGGCTCCAGCAGGTACCCAACCATGCCAACAAAGTTATAATTTATATAATTTTAATTTATATCATTCAGAGTGTAATTTACAGCTCAATCCTATGCATGTTTACTTGGAAGGAAGTCCCACTGAGTTTGCAAGTAAGTGGGGAGAGAACTGCAGTGTAAAAGTAAGAAACCCATACATGGTGTTAAGAATGTTGTTAGTCCTCCCTCTTGTAAAAACATAGCAGCTGTGGGGGGGGGGGTTAGGATTGGGACCACCACAACACATGGAGGGTCCATATTTAATGCCTTCCCTCTGCACTGCAGTTCCAAGAATACAGATTCAATCCCCTTCCCCCAATTGTTAATAGACCTGGGAGAAAAGCTCCCCTAGATGCCAACACTAACCCTGGCAGTCCTGATCAGGCTTCCGTGGCTGCAAAAGACAGCAACTCCAACAACATGTTTCAAATACTACGTGTGGTTTGACCCTAAGAATCTTTGACTTTCAAAGGCAACGGGAGATTTCTTTTTTAACAGGCTCCAACAGTGAGCTGTGTATAAGAAAAACTAATACAGAATTTCATGCTAAGCAGATCAACCAACAGTCCTTTTCAAAAACTGTACATATTTCCTACCATATCTAGTGAGTACCAATGCTCATGGTTCCCCTCCATGCATTAGCACCCGTCTCTGATGTATCACTGCACACTGCAAACTAATCGTTCCTTTGTGTTATAAAGCTTCAGTCGTGAAGGATTTCTGATATTCCTTTTTTTAAAAAAAAAAAGCCTCAAAAAGCCTTTTCTTGTACTTTTGTCCATTCCTACATGGCTCCCTTACGGATTAGTTCTCTCAAAGGTTCACACGTCTCCATTAGTGAATGCAAAATTTTGACAGGCACATCACAATTCTCAATGAATCTTTGAGCCGTCTATTTGGATGATGCAGCCCCTCCAGCAGGGCCAGCCCATCCATGGGACCAACGTAAACAGTCGCTGCAGGCAGTGGCAGCCATCTCTGTCCATCTGCTTGCATCCACTGCCCCTCCTTCTCCTTCCACACCCTAGATAGGAACAAGAAGAGGAGGATTAGAAAGGAAGAAGAAATGTGGAGGGGAGGAGAGTGCTGAGCTAGAACACAGGAAACTGGGAGGAGAAGAGGCTGGCACATCATCAGGGATGCGGGCAGCATTTGGCAGGATGTCCTGGGCTGGCCCTGCTCTCAGGACCCCATGGCCTGACATCACCTCATCCAGCCATGAGCATCCTTGAATGACACTTTTGTGTTTGCGCTGACTACCACACTGCAGCCACATTTCAGACTTCAGCCTCTTTCCTCTGCCACCTTTTCTGAGCATGGCAGAAGCGCCTCTAGGATGGACATGAGTGATGTGAGAAACCTTAAGTTGCCCTGCTAGTCTGTAATCCTAGGTGCCCTTAACTGGGACTAAGTCCCATTGAACTCAGTGGGATTTATTTGTGTTGCATGATTAAGATATTATACATTACTTCTGGGTAAATACGCACAAGATCAGGCTGCATGACCCCAATCTACCTAAATACACAGGTAGCTGTATGTGCTTATCCACTTGTCAGGAAGGTTGATTAGCTCTGATAGCACCAGACAGCTACAGTGGGGAAGGGAGAAGGGAAGATTGGATTCAGTCCCCTTTGCCCAAACCAAGTGATTGACTTTGAGCCCTCTCAAAGTGCCAACGTTCTTGACTAGGGAAGCCTGGAGACTGGAGGTGGTCAAGAACCACTTGTGTACTACTCATCTTACTTAGATTTCATGCATGGCAAAGATGCCCCTAATAGGATCTTGCATCCTATCAACTGCCACCTCTGCTCAGTGACTGATAGAAGGACTGGGCCCTAAAGGCAGCTGAAACCTACTGTATTTACTTAGAAGCAGAAACCAATCATTTGGTAAACATGTTTAGGACTGAAAGGCCAATGGGTGCGTGTCTGTGGAGTTCCACACAGTCCTTCCCACCCCGATGCGGGCATGCGGCAAGTGTGCAAAGGTTGAGGGGAGGGGCCCTGCATCTGGCACTGCCTTTCCTCCTTCCCAGCTGACACTTGTCCCAGAATAAAAAGGTACAGATTGCTGCCACCAACAAGACTAAACCAGGCAGGGGTGGCTGCCTCAGAGATCCTTCCACCCAGCTGTGTGGCAGGAGCCCCAGAGTTTCAGGTTCCCAAAACAGATGTAGTAGCATTGGGCTAGCAGTCATGGGAGCCAAGCACCATGCTCTCACCCGAGTAAGCAGGGCCAGACAGGTTAAAGCTCAAAATAAGAGCGTATAACATATAATAATTAAACAGAGGTAGCAGACACAAGAGGGATAAAAGGACGGCAAGGGGGCAGGGGTTAGTGGGGATTAGCACGGTGCGAAACGTACGGTACCGCCCCCACCGTAGCGACGCCTCTGCGTTTGAGTTCCAGATTTGCTTAGTCTTAGACACAGTTTGCAAACTTTTAGGTTCATGTCTTGGGGGGGGGGGTAATTTACTGATGGGCTCTGCTGTGTAGTGCTTTAATTAGGTACATTGCAATGCAAAAAAGGAACTTTGATGTGCAGATGTACTGAAATGCATCGGTAACCTATAACAACAAAAGCATACTGTACATTGAAAATAGCAAGAAACATGCACCACTTTTCACATTAATGTTAGAATATCTTCAGATTGAACAAGACGACACATGGGCAGGATGAACCCAGAGAACAATACTGTATGATGCAGAAAAACTTCTCTTCCTTAGCTTTATACTGACCTACATAGGACAGAGGTTGCCTTCCTTTTCTTCTTGTTCAATGCTAAGAAATGTCACAGAGTGTATACACTTCATAGAATCATGGTACTATTGTTGGAAGAAACCACAGGTCGTCTACTCAACCCTTTGTGACAAAGCAACACCGCTCATCTGTTAGTGAGCAACTGACACAATCTGAAGCATAGTGTACTATAAGCACGGAGCAGGTGCACTGCAGAAAGATAACTTCAGGGCAAAAATACTTCCAGATTAAGGTAAAGTTATCCCTTGACATTTACAGTAAGTCCAGTTGTGTCCGACTCTAGGGTGCGGTGCTCAGGGCCACTCAGAGGAATTGTATCAGGGGGTACAAAGTTTTTTTGGGGCCCCTTCCCTTCATGTGAGTTTTGCTCCTGGGTCTCTTTTTTCTGCTCCTGGACCCCCTTTTTGACACATTTTTGGTCCTGGGCCCAGGTATGATTTACCCCCATAAACCCCCCCTCTTAGAGACCCTGGCGGTGCTCATCCCCGTTACAAAGCCGAAGAGCCAGCACTGTCCAAAGATGCTTCCGTAGTCATGTGGTCGGCATGACTCTCCTTGCCACAGCGCATAGCGTGTGGCTGGACACGGAACGATGTTACCTTCCCGCAAGCGGTACCTATTTATCTACTTACATTAACATGCTTTCAAACTGCTGGGCTGGCAGGAGCTGGGCCGAGCGATGAGTGCTCACCCCGTTGCGCAGATTCAAACTGCCGACCTTTCGATCGACAGCTCATGGTTCAGTGGTTTAACCCACTGCGCCACCCCTACTTCCAGATTACTCTGGCAAAAAAACCAAGCTACATGCTGCTGACGAAGAAAAAGAAACCAAAAGACCTCAGGATCTCTAGCTAATATCAGAGGGAAAAAAATCCTTCCTAACTCAATAAATGTACTGCTTGCATCTCTTTCTGGAATAGACGGGAACTATTTATTCATGAACATATTGACATTCCAGAGTGGAAATATAGTCTCTTAGTGTTGGGGAGGGGGGGGGGAAATCCCTCTCTATTTTTAAAATACAACCTTGGGGAACTTTGCCAAAGGAACATCCTTCCAGCCTTTTACAAAGGCTTCACGTTGGACAGGAACACTGATCTTATAATCAGCTCCACCTTGATCTGGGGGTATTCCCTTTTCTACATTCTACAAACCATTCATTCTGTTTATGAAATTTCCTTCCCAACCCTGGGTGCATTCAACTGAAACAGCAAGTGTTCCATGCCATCTTTGAATATCACTCATATCTTATCCGACATGGGTTGTCATGTGTATCTGTAAAATCTTAATTGAAAGAAATTGTGGAAGCTGGCAGAATGCACTCATCTGTGTTCAGGCTTGGGGGGGGGGGAGAGCAGCACTCTCAGGAGTCAGGAGCTGCCAAGGGAACAGGCGGTGCTCAACCAGTCTTAATAGCACCGCATCATTATCTTGCATTTTTTATCCAGGATTTGCCACTTTTCAAAGTTGACTGATTCCATACGCAAAACTCACTAAACTGTGTGTTTTAAAAGTGCTCCTCTGGAATACTAAGCAACTAGTATACAAGCCGCTCTTATGTGCACGCTTATTTCTGCCATTTCCATGCATCTCCAGAAGATGTTCCCAGAATCAACCCTTGGAGACAGCAGCTTAGTGAGTCATTGCTTGGTCTAAATAAAACAAAAGATACAGTGAAAAGTCATGTTTATGACTGATTAGGAGAGCGTCTGTCTTTTCTATAGGCATTGCTTAGCCCCTAAACAGGCAGCACATTGGAGCAGAGGATTCCACTATGGACGCCATACTCCAGAGAGCTGTCAAATCAAATACCATAATTGCACTGGGTTACTAAATACAGTATATGCGATGCAAAAGGAGGACTTAAACTTCATATCTAAATGAAAGCTCCAATGAGCCCTGGAAAAGGATCTCGTCAGTGATGATGAGTCTCTGCATTTTATTCTGTAATTAAGAAAAGAAAAAGAGAGTAAGAGAAGGAAGCTGAAAGTTACCAGACCATGGAAAAGCAGAACAAAAAGATAGTTGTTTTTTGTCTATTTTCAGAAAAGTGTGCCTATTCAAAATGGGCTGAAAGATATGGGCTGAAAGACATTTATCAAAGAATGTCCACTTTTTCTATCATGGCACTATTGTATGTCTTCGCTTCAATAAACCCCTGCTATTGTACATCTTAATTCAAAATGCTATATATTCAGAACCCTCTGCTTTCAATTCACGTGTGGAAATTCATGGTTTGCTATATGCAAGCACTTCCAGCTATTTACTACAATCTAGATACATTACTCATGAGCAACCTATATGACCCTGATCCCTTACAGCTGGGATTTGAACATCTGTATTTTTAAACGTGTCACAAAGCACCCACTTTACAGCTGATTCTCGAATGTGAGTCTACCACAATTTTTCGATAATACCTCTCTTTCCACCTAATCTACTTAAATAGGTATTATGAAATGTGTGATTTCCATTCTACATGGTATTCAGCTGAATTTTCTTCTTAAAAAAGAATGGTTGGTTCTTCCTTCCTCAATCAGGAAAGATGCTGCAATACCCGCGAGTGCAGAAACAATATTACAGCTATCATCAAAGCTATTGCCAGCCTTATCAGGCTGCTAAACCTTCTCCCAAAAAAACCTTCAAAAAGGGACGTAGTAATTATGAGGAATGGGGGGGGGAGGAAATTAAGTAAGTAGGAGACTGTGACTAGGCATAAGGATTCTCGCTGGAATCAGTTTATTGGAGAGGACTTTCAAGAGGAAATTAGTGAACAGAAAAGTTCTGAGGAAAGAACCAAGATAAGCTGGACTCATACAAGAAGAGTCTGCTGCATAACACAAAGTAACAGAAGTGCTAGACAGCCATGATAACTCGGCTCTAAAAAGGAACTAAAAATGGGGGAAAAAATACCAAACAATTGTGGGACTGAAAGAAGTGGGGGGAAGGATTCCTATTGTTTCTTGGTCCTGCTTCTTCTTCCTGCAATGAATTGGAGTGGAAAACCGAGCTCCGAGAAAAGTTCCTGACAGCACAATCTGACTTAACTTTTGTGCTGGTTTAACCAGCGGCGTAGCGAGAGTGGGAGGCCCCAGAATGGAAAAGGGATTCAAATCCCCTCTAAAAGAGGAATTCAAAGGGGATTTGAAACCCTTTTCCATTCTGGGGCCTCCCATTCTCGCTGTGCCGCTGGTTAAACTGGCACAAAAGTTAAGTCGGATTGCACTGTGAATCTAATTCCCCCCTCCCCGATCACTTCAGTGGCACAGGGAAGGTGGAAGCATGATGTAGTCATTGAGAGGACCAACGGGGGCCAGAGGCAGTGTACCAAAGGAGACCTTGTCTCCAAGGCCACCATAGTTACTGCAGAGGCAACTTAAGGCCCTGCCCCATCTCAAAGCTCTTGCTGTGGGCCAGGAGGGAATTGCCTCAGAGCCAGAGGGCATGCGATCTGAGCTCCGTTTCTCACCCACTCCTGCACCTGTTGTGTCAACAGCAACGTGAGGACTCAGCCTCCTTTCGGCCCCTGGCAGCCATTTTCCTGATGCAGTAGGCAAGGGGTAGCATCTGCTGCCAGGAATACTAAGGAAGTGGAGCACAATCCACACCTGCAAACCTCGTGCATACCTGAGGGGTTTCCTCCCTTGCCTTCTAAGCCAGTTTGGCATGCCTCCCTCCCTCTCCTCCTCTTTTGAAAATGGACCGTGTGAGGAGGAGGAGGAGGGGATGTGGACGTTTACCTGCCTACTGACTGAGTGCAACATTTGCCGCCCATTGTTGCTGCCACTGCCACCGACACCAATTGCAGGAGCTGCCCCTACTCTCTACTGCTGGGCAGTTGCAACACTCTTGCCTCTGCCTGCCACCTGACCCAGTAGGGAAGAGGAAATGGGGGGGCAGGGGCAGCATTTGGTGTTCTGTTTCAGGTATCAAAATGCCTTGAAACATGGCTGAAAGCCTCTAGCAACAGAATGTCAGCAGTGGGATTAGAAGGCTGAATATGAATTTACTCCCCAGGCACAGATTTGTAGTAATTATTAGTAAAGAATGCTTTTCTTAAGCATTCAGAAAAGGCGCATGTTGCAGCCCTTCAGGAACTGTACCACTTCAGTACACAGACAAGAAAGGCCTTTTTTGAATGCTCGCCCATGTACAGAAACACCACCTAAAAGAAAGCAGTCAGCCCATCACCAAAAAGGTTTGGCTAGATGCTAGCTACAAGAATCCTTCTATTTGACATGCAAGCTTTCCACAAGGAAGGAGGTTTTGATGTGGGAGAGCATTCAATTATCATGTATTACCCTACTTGCACTCTGAAGTGCAAGTTGGACTGAACTGGGATAATCCCACTTCATGAGAGCTGTTCCATGCGCATTTTCTGGTTTTAATTCTGTTTAATGAAAGTGCAATTAATCATGTAACATTATCTTTCCATAGATCAATATGTTTTCAGAGTAAAGACCAAAAATAATATAAGTTACGAAGATTAATATGTCAACAGGAAGAAGACATTTAGGGGAAAAAACAATTTAGCAGAAAGTGAAACTTATAAATGGAGAAAATTAAGACAATGCAAAACAAATGTGTAAAGTGGCATCATCGTGTAAGTGGCATTATTATTAAATAATAAAAGGCAACCACCATAGCACAATGTGTTGTACTTTTCCTCCCCCTTCTCTTACAGCACAATTCTATGCATGTCTACTCAGAAGTAAGCCCCATTGACTTCAGTGGGACGTACTCCCAGGTAAGTGTTATAGGATTGTAGGCTAACAGCCCAATTCAGCTAGGCTTTTTTTATGACAGAGGAACAGAGGTTCTGCTGTCGTAAATGGCATATATCATAAATGGCGGTGTGCGCAGCATGCCACTAGCTGCCATTTTGGAACCACTGCTGCAAATAGGGGCAGTGTTGGTGGCCTGCTGCTGCAGCCAGCTACCTGTGAGATGGCAGGTAAGCCAGTATGGGGGGCAGTGGAACAGGGGAGGGAGGGTGTGGATCCCAGCAGCACCAGCGTGCACCAGAATCCTATGATCCCCACATTCCCTCTCCCTTACTCGCCAGCAAAATGGCTGGTGCAGATCTGCAGATCTGGAGACCCATTGGGGCAGCGGAGGCTTGCCTCAGGGTAAGGGAATAACATCCCCTTACCTCTAGGAGACTTCCACAACTGCGCTCCCACAGCAGGATGCAGTGCACACTTCATTGGCAAGGCTGTATCATTGGGGGGGGGGGTTGTTGTTAGTTAGGATTGGGCTGTCAGACTGCAATCCTATGCACATGTTCCTAAGAGTAAGCTCCATTGGACATAATGGGACTTCCTTCTGAGTAGACATGCATAGGATTGCGCTGTAAGAGTATCGGTATTACCTTTTATCAAAGAACCAAACAGCGCACCTTTTATCAAAGAACCAAGCAGGATCCCAGTAATTATGGGGAGGCCTAACATGGTTATAAATGAACCCGCTTGTTTAGGAACAGCTCAAATCCTCTAGCAACAGAATGTCATAAGTGGGATTAGAAGGCTAAATATGAATTTATTCCCCAGGAACAGATTTGTAGTAATTATTAGTAAAGTAGCATTTAAGAAAACCAAAGTTTATAGGCATTTAAAGAAAAAGATGGGAAAAGATGAAAACATAAAAATTGGCAGTGGAAGTTTCTTATACACCTAATTCATGATGACACGAGCAAGATCGGTTTCCAAGTTCTTGGTTTCAGGAACACAATGTTTAAGTTTAAGTTCATCCCATTCTGACACATGCCAGAGACACAAAGGCATGACAGTCACGCACAGGGACAGCGCAACCAGGGATGCCGCCTGTTGTCATGCCGCCCTGGGTCCACCACTGCTGCCTCTACCACGATGCGCTAAAAACGCCTCTTACATGTTCCATTGTGCTGTTTTCACGAAGTGTGGGGCTTCCGGTTTTATTTAACGGGATGGCTCAAATGAAGGAGCTACTTCATTCACATGGTCCCTTTAAATAAAACCGGAAGGCTTGCACTTCCTGCTTTTGGAAAAACAATGTGGCTCATGTCCGCAGTGGGCTGGAGGAGCTGGTGACAGACTTAGGGTGAAGAATACCCCAAATCCACTACTCCCTCATTCATCCCCCCCATCCACTGCTGATGCAAGCTGCTTCATGGCTGAGCCAGCCCTGGCCATGCAACTTGTGCCCCCCTTTTCTGGGCACACACAGAAGCCCCACTCAATCACTCACTGAAAATGAAGGAAAACCTTCATTGTTGTGTCAATCTGTTATTGGGACAGAAAACTCCTTTTCGTATTAGTTGAGCAGAAATAATGTTTTAATCAAGTCAGGCAAAGTTTGACAAACTAGCCCCAATGGGAAAAGAAGATAAAACCTCAGTCACAGAAGGTTGTGAAAGAAGAAGTTACCACCCTCTTATCTCAACTGGTGAACTTCAAGCAGAATCTACATTGACTCACTGTCAGCCCAATCCTGCCTAAGTATGGTCCCAGACCACCCGCCGGATCCTATCCCCATTTCCCGGGGTCTCTTCGGGTGTAGTGCAGGGAGCCCCCCCCAATGGGCCTCCTTGGATTTCCGCCAGCTATGTTGCTGGCAGAGGCTGCATGGGAGATCCGACGGCGGAGTGAGGGCGGCCGGCCTCCGTGTCGGCCGCCCTTACTCTAAAGTCGTCGTGAATGTGACGGTTTAGAATGGTGGAGCATTTGCTCCACCGTTATATCTTTGAACAGGATTGCGCCCTGTATCAGACAAGACATGGAGCACTAAGATAACAAAAGAAAGGAAAGGGGAAGGGGGGTTCTGTTGCCATGTAGGTTCACTCTCTTGCATAGCACACACCTCCCCGACAGGAAGAGGACAAATGGGATTTTTCAGGCCTTAGAAATATTTGGCTTCCAGTGTGGAGTTAGTTACCAGAATTCAAGGGTATAGCTAATTTTAATCACTCAAAGGGTCATTCAGTCCCCCTCTATTATATAATTTGGCACTGTTACCACTGCTACCCTTGCTCACTTTCCATCCCACACAAATTTCATTAAAACATTTCCCACTTTTGCGAAGTTAGTAAGGGACACTGTATGGGAATGTTTTCAGCGATATATAGGAACTGTGGACCTGTATACATGTTTAATACTGCCATCGTTTTCCTATCCATGAAATATTTACTCCTGATGAAATCTTATTTACAAGCAGTACATAATTATTTTAGTAACAAATCATTTATATATGATTAAATATAATTCAAAATGTTTAATGAGGTTTTCAGGCCTAGTTAGGTCACAGCATTTAAAAATATAATCTGTCCTTCACTCAACCAGACTAATACCAAAACAATTCGTTTCTTTTCCTGCTTATCTTACTCCCAGAAGCAGTGGCATACTGATCCGTGATATAGCTCTTCACTTCTATAAATGATTAATGCATACGCCATTTTATCAGAGAAAACAAAGTATCTTCTGCATATCCCTGCGTAAGCCTCCCGATCCGCAATGGGTCTCCTCAGACGTGCCGTAGCAATTTTGCTAGCAGAAGTCTGAGAGAAAGGGGGAAGGGAGGCTTGCTGCTGGAGGGGATAGGATCCAGTGCGCACCTTCTGCAATGGATCCACCCACTCCTGCAGCCTCCCTGCCCCCATTACGCCCCCCTCCACGCCTCATTTCTCTCCTTCCTTGCCCCCGTTCCAGCCCCCCCATCCCTCCCAACATCTTCCATTCTCTGGCGAGCGTTGGGGGATCCCCTGGGATGGGTGGGAAGGCACAGGCCTTCCCACAGGCGCTCCTGGCAGCATGCTAAGTGGCTCACTTTTGGAGCGCCATTTGCGACTGACACTGACTGGTTTACAGCAGTCAATGCGAGCAGAGGAGCAGTTGCGATGATGGCTGGTATAGGATCCACCCTTACTCACTGTTGCTAATAGTAAATAATAAAGGCAGAGAGAGGACCCACCTTGAAAGATTCTCTTTTCAGACTTTTAGCTATTGACTCATCTGCTCATAGATACTTGGCTATACCGTAGAAGATTGTCTTAATACAATTCCAGGATTTAAGAGTTTGAATTAGGAATGTCAGCTCTATCAAAGGCTTTTTCAGCATTACATGAACAATGCAGGCTGTTCCTTAACTTTCATATTTTTACTTGATATAGTTAATGTCCTTTAGTTCAGAGAGCAGTCTCAAACCCGTCTGGTTACAACGTATATAATTTCCTATCATCTTATTGATGTTATTGGCAGAAATGGTTGTAAATCTTTGTAAACCATTTAATCATTTGATTTTGTCTGTAAACTGCTTTGTGAACTTTTTGTTGAAAAGCGGTATATAAATACTGTTGTTTAATAATAATAATAATAATAATAATAATAATAATAATAATAATAATAATAATAATAATAATAATAATAATAATAGTCTTGATTTAGCACCAGCTGCAAGAAGTTCAGGAAGCAGGTGTATATGCTTCTACTTTCTTGATATTTATTATTATCCTGCCTTTCTTCCATGGTGGACCTCAAGGTGGTGTACAGGGAGTTTTCAGAAAGTCTCCCATCCAGACACCTACCGTACCTGCTTAGATTCAGCAAAGCAGCTGCATCCTGGCCTTTTCAGATATGAAAGTGAAGACAATTTAGAACCTTGCCAGGTGGGTGCAGTCCAAGAGCTGGAAGCCTTTGCCAGGAGTAGTCCTGCAACTGTTTGGACAGAGGTCAACCCAAAATAAAAAGGTCACAAAGAAAAGGGGGGGGGCTCTAGTATCTCCATAGTAAACAGGCCAATGACAGGAGTGGCTGAGAGCCACTCACTCCTTTTTTCTTAATAACCTGTTCTCTGGCAACCCAAGAGGGTTCCGAAATATCCATCAGGTAATCCTTAAGAATCCTGAGAGATAACCCCTGATAGAGCAATCAGTTTCAGATTTGCTTAAATTCACAACATGTTCTTTTTGCCATTTGGATTCATTTAAAAAAAAAAAAGCAGCAACAGTGGATCAGAAAATTTTACATTGTCCTAGCTAAAGGAACAAAGTGATGTGGATCCAGAATACAGAAATATTCCCTATAGCTCAGACAAATAAATTCCCGGAGTCAGCTGGCTTAAATAATCAAAGCTCCACTGACATTAGCAGGGTTATCCCTATTTATACCAGCTTATGATATGTCCTTGTATGTCAATAACATATAATGTCCGATTTTAGCTTCACTGGCACAGACCCCACTGACGTCAATAGAAACACACTGGTTTAACTAAGAGCTCACCTTGTCCTACTCCATTTATCTTTTCATTGATTTGAAAAAAAATATCACCTCTACTCTTCCGAGATCTTTCTCTATTTCACCTTAATTTTCCCTGGCATTTTCTTCTCTGTCATTTCAAGTAAAATAATCTTGGAGGAACTGTGGGATACAAATGCCATAATTAAATAATACAATCTTCATGAGAAGATTCCTAAACAATAAAAAGCTGCTTTCAGACACCAGATACAGCTCATGGCACAGCCATGCAAGTCTGAAGCAGTGGAAACACCAGAGGTGATGGTCTCCGATAATAAGACATGTCCTTGTTCCCTGTTAACAGTTTTGATTTCAGTACAGGATAACACTCCATTGGCTGCTCACTCAGGAAGGAGACACATTTTACTTAGCCTTTGTATGCCAAGTATCTGCAAAAGAGTAAAAATCTTTCTTATCTTATCCAGCCTTACTCTCCTGTCTTATGCCTTCCAAGAGAACTCATGCTCACTCTTAGCAATTGTGCTTCTTCTGACTACATGGTTGTGTAAGGGAGGAGTCGTCATGATGATGAACGGTAGCTTTGCCATAGCCATCATGCAATCATCTGGAAACCTAATTTATCTCTTCCTTGGGCACACGGGCAGCCATCTGCTCCGAAGATATGCTCCAAGGTAGCTGCCAAACACTGAACAGGCACTCTGCTATTGGGACACTAATTGCTTTTATTGGATTGACACAGGCTGTAGAGCTCATAGGGTAGTCTATTGCTTGCCTAGAATGGTGAAATAAAAACTACAAGTACTGTGACTTCTATTAGAGACGAGAGGAAATGTCACAAACCATTCGTGACCCACCTGAGGATGAAAGATTCAAACACCATCCAAAGCAAAATTAGGAAAGAAGTAGCTGCCAATCTTTGGATGCAGGGGGGGGGGAATGACACCCTAAAATGCATAAGTAGGGCTGTGATGCTATGCACACATAGAAAGGAGTAAATTCCATGGTACACACTGAACTGCTCTTGAGTAAACATAAACAGGATTGCACAGTACATGTTTCAAAGTATGAAAACTGTGTTAATTGGGAGGATACCAAATTTTTTTTTGGGGGGGTGTGGACATGGGATAAAGACATTGTGCCTTGTCCCATTTGGAGAGCTGCAGGATGTCCATCAAAAATTGGATAAAAACAGTGAATCATTTTATTGGAAACTAGGTTGCTGCTGAATTTCACTTAAAGTTCACTTTGAATGGGATTATAGCTAGGGTTGCTTGGAATAAATACTTCAAGAAAACTCATTGACTTCTCTCTGCCTATGTTTGGCAACTTTGAAAAAGCAAACCAAACCAATTTTCACTCCCTCATTCTATTAGTATACAACTGAAACGACAAACAAAAGGACTGAGAAAATCAGCAGAGGGACAGTGAAAAGAAGACACCATTCCATGATGGGCAGTAGCCCAATTCTAACAGGTTGCCCCACTGGCGAAACTAATGTTCTGTCAGCTGCGGGAGATGGGTGATCCGGCGGCGATGACACACACCAGATTCTATGCTCTGTTTCCGCAGCCTCTCTGCCCTTTCTCTCTTCTCGGACTTGCACCAGCTAAAGAATGTGTGCCTTTTCGACACAGCTGCACCAGCAAAGGGGGGGCGGGACGGATAGGATTAGGCCAGTAGGCACCTAAGATGCAGTATTAACGAAGAGCAATTCCTGACACTGCTGGTCATCCACAGAATAGAAACAGGAGCAGTGCACTTTTCAACCTAGAGTAAGCTGGGGGATTACAGGTTCACAGCTGAATCAAAAAACCTCCTTGTATGCAAATTCCATGCCAGCTGGGCCAGCTTTGAATGATAAATGGATCAAGAACATTCAACACAACCTAAATCCATAGCCAATTAGAAGCTGGGGCAGGTGACAAGATTTGCAATTATGCAAGCATTTCTGTGCCACAGACATTCCCGCTTATCAAGTTTGGAAGGTTGTGGGAGGTCACTGATTTGCTGGGTTCTTCTGCTCAGCTAGGAAAAAACAACACTTTAAATTCTAAACTGTAGTCCTGGGATGCAATGACCTTGCTGGCATGTAGGATATGGTCTGAAATGCTGCAGAAACCTGGCTGAAGCTAAGCAAGTCTGGGTTTGGTCAGCAACTGGATGGGAAACCAACTGGGAACCTTGAATTCCATCATTGAAAAAGTGGGTGGATATAAATTAAACAAACACTATAGTGATGGCTGTGTAAATACTTAGCAACCCCTAAACTCACTATGTCAGAAACAATCTCTCCAGCACATTGGATAATAATAATAATAATAAGTGTCAGGGCCCTGGGGGAAACGCTGGTGTGTCACCCAAAATGACCTCGCGTGTCATAGGTTCGCCATCACAGGTATAGGCACTCTGTCCCCCTTTGGATATGGTAAGCCAAATTCATTAACAAGCAAACTTTTTACAGTGCATTTTTAAACATAAACATATCCTATTTATGAGGACAGCTGAAATTATCATGAAATAATATTCCAGAACAAATTTCCCTAAGAGATGAAGATTTAAAAATCAATGAAAATTAAGGAAGAGAGAATTTAGTCGAGGGTATTATCGTCTGGCAAACTAACAGAATAGATTGAAATGGATTCTGCCAACTCCGAGAAAGCCTATGGAAAAGGAATGTCTAGGCAGAGGACATCAAGGGAACACAGAAAGGTCACACACACACTCCACTGCCCACACAAAATAGCTGATGCTAATGGTGACCATGCAACCAGCAAAGATGGAGAGGCTATAAAGAATTAAAGAGCTATTAAGGATGTCAGGGTGCTCTTTATACCCTCTACGTCTTGAAGACCTGTTGGTAACAGGACAGGCTTTCATTTTGTTCTTCATGATTTGTTTCCAAAGCCAGTTCTGGCAGGAGCTCATCAGTGAAAGTAGATGAATATTAAAAGCCAGTTGTTGATAGTGTTAAAGAGATAACAGAAAACACCCGCCCATGAATGGAGAGATTACTTTTTAAAACTAACACAATGTAGTAGAAACCATGTCCAGAAGATGAATTTTTTTTTTACTATGCTGCTAGTGGAGTGATTTAAAAATAATGCTTAAAAAAAACACCTAGGAATGTGAATGGGCTCGCCTCTAATATTTGTTTTATGTACAGCCTAAAAAGCAAGTCTCACCAAGTTCAATGGGTCTTACTCCCCATGTTTTACCCATTAACTGGCCTGGATTGCCAGTTTTACGCACACATGAGCGTGCACACACACACACACACACACACACCTTCCATCCTTCTAGTCAATGAGGGAAGGCAGAGCTGTTGTCTGGGCCAGCCCAGCCATAATGTGGCCTGATGCAGTTTGCATCAACAGTGGATGGCAGGGGGTAGTGGGTTTGGGGTGCCCTTCAACCCGAGTCATCTGCTGCCACAGCTGCTACCACCTCCCTGCGGCCTGCCATGGACACAAGCCGCATTGACCCACCTCCTCCTTACCATGTTCTGTCACATAGTTTTCCCAAACCAGGAAGTGCAGGGAGGATTCTAGCTGGGGTGAACTAATCAAGGCGCCCTCTTTTGCATGCACACACTGCTCTTTGCAAGTAAAGGGAAAGGAGTGGGTCCCAAATTGCCTGTCCCTGCCTATTTGGTGCTCCATAAGCACCACATGAGTGGAGAGAGGTGATCTAGTGCCATGGCAGCCCCCCCCCTTTTCTGGGAAATTGCTGCTCCAGTGCTGCTGGAAGGAGAATGGGGCTACCACTGCTCCCAGCAAGTCAGAAGAGGCCTGGAGTGCCCAGTGGAGCACCAGCTTGGATAGGACAGCAGACAGATGGGCTGGGGCTTGTCTTTTCTCCATCTCTGCAAGGCTGCTGCTGCTCCATGCAACCATTTCAGGTTGCCTCATGACAGGACCAGCCCCACTGCAAGCGGGTGAACTGCCTTCGTGCACTAGCGTCGACGGGGGGAAGCGGGGGGGCGGGCCGCCGGGGGGCGTCGCGCGTATAGGGGTGACGCGCGATGCCCCTCACTTATATTTTTGCGGTGGAGGTGGGCCTGCCCGCCCTCCCCTGGGTCCGTTTGGCTCTAAAATGAGCCAAAAACGGAGCGGGGAGGGCGCTCCGCTCCTGCGCGTGACGTCACGCGTGGGGGCGGAGCCTCCCCCTTAAGGGTGACGCGCGTCCCCACTCAGGGGTGTCGCGCGTCGTCGCGACGCCCCTGCCTTCATGGCCTGCTCTGCTCTAACATTACTTCTCCTTGGTCAGATCTTATGAGTTTTTCTGGAGCCAAATCCGAAGTAACTAATGTCTTTAGAAAGACGTTTCCAAAAATATTCTCAAGCCTGATCTGCAAATTAGCCAGGTTTTCCCACCCACTTCGTAATGGGTCTGCAGCCTGAGCTGTGGGCCCCCGGATCTCCAGGTCCCAATACAATGTATCCGGTCCCACCCCAAATGCATAGGCCCTGTCTCTGTTCCTTAGCACTTGTGCACACATTTGAGTAGGATCAGCAACCCAAATAAGTTGCTCTAGCCAAATATCTGCAATTTAAGAACATCTAAAATGTTGCACTTGACTGTAGTTCTGTAGAAAATTTTAATAAATGCCCCACTTAGCTGGAAGAGGAGGAAGGTCTCTTGCCATATCTAATGACATGGCTGCCACAAGGGGTTAAGTGAGGCTACAAGGTTCCTCACAAGTAAATGTCATAGTGATATTTGCAGGAGCAGTCGTGTAAATGTTATTTATTGTGCCAAATATGTTTCCAAAGCAGATATATGTTTACTCAGCTGCATCAAAATGAAATAGTTACAGTTTCTGCCTCCTAGGCAATATTACCAACAATTGGTTTCTCGAACACCTATTCATTACAGAACTGGAAGAGCAATATGATTCTCTGCTTTCTTGTGCCCTTCAGCTTCACTTTTGTGTCTCAGAAGACACTCTTGTGACTCATCAGGCAGAGTCTTGTGCTTCACTGCAAGCACACAACTAGATGTGAGATTCTTTCAGAAGGTTTCCTGTACTGCAAGGTGTGATCATTTATGGTGGAGAGGTTCTTGAATCTAGCACTGCCCCTGGAAGCCCAGGTGGTGGCGGCAGCAGCAGCAGCCAAGAGAGCATTTTATCAGCTCTACCCAGTGTGCCAGCAGCATCACTCACTCCTGCAGTAAGGATCAATCTGGCTGTTATTCATATAACCTCCCATTGGGGGGGGGGGGCAGCAGCAATACTGCAATGTTTACAATCCTATCTCAACAAGGAGTGTCCTTGTAAGATAATCCTGAAACACCAATTGGAGAAGAATGACAGCCCATTCCAACCCAAGTGCTAAGCAGCCCAAGTCAGACCTAAAGTCAGCCTAAGTCGTTTAGGTCGACTTTAGGTCTGGAACGCGACCATTTAGGGCGAAGTTAGAGCAAAGTTAGGTCGAACTTACGACCGACGGACTAAGAACGGACTAAGAACGGCGCACATGCGCACCACAGACGCCGGCACAACTCGGACCTAAACTCGACCTAAAAGTGGGTGGACCATGGGCGGACCGTGGGCGTAACGGGGGCGGAAACCAATTAACGTCGGATTCCAGACCCTGGCAAGCACAGACACGCCCCCTCCAACACAGAAGCTGACACAAAAGTTAGGTCGACCAAAAAGGTGGACCCAAATTCGAGGAGACCCATAGGAACCATTTTACCTTACCCACACCAGCCCTCTCCTGAAAAGTTCTAACACCCTACTCCTCAGTTAGGTCAGAGTTAGGTCAGAGTTGTGCCTGCTGGGTCTGGAAACCGACAGAGTTATGCCTAAGATAGGGAGCCTATCAGCACCCAGCCCCACCCAGCCTCTTTCCCACAAAAGCCCAGCCCCAGGCCCCCAGTCTCTCTCTCTCTCTCTCTCTCTCTCTCTGAGCACGTGGCGTGGGGTTCTGTCCCCCAGCAGCCACAAAGTGGGACTTTGTCGGTGGAGGGCAAAATTCACAAACACCCCACTTCTCTCTTCTCTTCTCCTCTCTCCTCTCTGCCCCCCTCAAGGGCAGAGAGGGCTGTTCTGGCTGTGGCCAACCTGTTTACAGCTGTGCCTGGGCAGCTGCCTCCATGCAAGCATTTGCTAACCCATGCCTTTCTCCCAGCCCCTCTCTCTCCCCCCCCCCACAGGCAACAACACCAACAGGTAAGAGCAGGTAAGAGCAGGGTTCGTGCTGACATGTGTTCTGACTTCTGCCTCTTTGCATATAGAAATATGATACATGCCTCTTTACCAATGTGCCCTCTCATGCCTGCCTGCTATGATATGCCTCTTTACCAATATGTTGTCTAACTGCCTGCTTAGCCTGCTATGATATGCCTCTGTACCACTGTTGTGTCTGATTGCTGCCTGTAGTCATGTGAGCAGACAATGCCACAAGTGTGGAACTGTTAGCCTTATGTAGACACCAACTGTTCCCCCCCTTTTCTCCACAGGGTCTACTGACAGGTCAGTAGTGCTAGGTTTGCCATGGTTGTGACCCCCAAGTTGTGTTGTTGTCTCTCTCTTTGACCCTTTCCCCTTACAGGATCATGCTCTCCTTACACCCAGGTAAGCAGCTGAGACCATGCTATGTGTGTCACACCTGTCAGCTGTGTTTAATTTCTCTCCCTGCAGGCCTTTGTAATCGACACACTGGCTTGTCTTCACTGGCGATTGCTACCACACACCAGCTGCCATGTAACACCCCCTTGTTTTTTGTCTCCCCAGGAACGTCCACTACCACCTACCTTCCTGGGAGCACCCCTGGGCCCGCAGTCTGGTTGCCCCACGGTCCTCTGCCTTGATGCTGCCAGAGGTCAGAGAGCCAGCCCTGCAACCCTCCTCAGCTGCCGGTGCTGCTGCTGCTCCACCTCCCTGGCTGTCCTACTTGCTGTCCCTCCCCTTTCTATGGAGCAGGCTGTGGTTCCACAGGGGGAGAGCCTGCGTCTCCAGGTCCATGGGGCATGTGTGCTGCTGCTGCTTTCAGATTGGCTGCTGTGACTACCCCTGGCAGCCTCGCCTGGCCATCTCTGCTAACGTTCCAGAACAATAAAGATGCCCCTCGGGCAGAGCCCCAGTGAAACATATGTGCCCAGTGTTTACACAAGCATTGCCCCACACACACAGACAGCCCCCAGCACTGAAGCCCCTACATGAGTCCCAGCCAGGGACTGCCACGGCCTTCCCAGGGAGAACACAGCAGGGGCGCTGCCAGACCCCCATGGCACAGAGGGGAGGGGGGACTTGGGGGGGCCTCTCAGGCAGGCAAACAGTGACAGCCAGGGCGTCCGGCCGTAATGCAGGCGCCTCCGTCGAAGGTCCGCCCGTAATGCAGGCGCCTCCGTCGAAGGTCCGCCCGTAATGCAGGCGCCTCCGTCGAAGGTCCGCCCGTAATGCAGGCGCCTCCGCCCAAAGTCTGTCTGCATAAGAGGCGCCTGTTTATGCATCACCTTCCTCTGCGGAGCGCCCCCTGTGTCCCTATTGGTCTCTGCAGACCCCTCTCTCGGAATCTGTCTCCCACCAGCCTTATTGTCTGTCTGTCTGTGTCTGACCCACCCGTGCCCCTCCTCAGCACCCCCTGTCTGCCTGCCTGTGTGTCTGCCTCCCCTCCCACTCCCTGATGATGGCTGCTGGCCACCCCCCACCCTGCTAGAGCGCCTGCCGCGAGGCGCCGTCGTCGCCCCATCTGGGGGTGTGATGAGCTGCGTGAGCCCTTCACGCTCGCAGCAGACAAGCCCGAGGCACAGAGCAGAAGGCACGCCGGGATGCCTTCTTTGTGGGCATTGCCCCGGCCCTGAAGGCCCTAGGCTTCAGGCAGCACACGGGCAAGTCATGTCAGAGGCAGTTCCAGACCTCATGAGACCCCCCTTGTGTGTGACGTTCCCACCCCCCTCCTTCCCTTCCCTCTCCCGCTCACCCCCCATGACCCCCGCGTGCAGCCTCAATGTGGCTTGGGGGTGGCATCGCCTTCTGCAGGTGGGAGGGGACAGCCACTCTCCCCTGCAGCAGGTGGCTGATGCACAGGGTGCCCTGTGGCAGCTGGCTTGGGCACCTCGCTCACCTGTCACCTGCCCTGCGCCCACCACATGACTGGCGCAACCCCCATGCCTGCGGTCAGCCCCTTTGCGACCGGGCTGCGACAGACCCTGCGGCAGCTGCCATGGATGGCCGCTGACACATGCAGACAGAGGCCTGCACATGCCCGAGCCAGACACCGAGCCTGGAGAAGAGCCTGCCTGCCTGGGAGGTAGGTGTTGCCTGGATCCTGGGGTGGTGCTGGGCCACAGAAACTGCAGCCTGCCTAACTCAGGCATAACTCTGACCTACCTCAGGCATAACTTCTGCCTAACTTAGGCTGCACTTAGGCCACACTTATGCCTGACTTAGAGAGGAGTTGGGTTGGAATGGGCTGTGAGTTAACCCTTTTTTTCACCTAGGTTTCGATCATAGTAGTCATATACTTCATTGACTCTCATTTTTGTTTTCTAGCTCAGTTTCTGAGTTTTATCTTTAAAAAACTAGAGCTGTGTCCACTGAAGGGAATGCCTTTTCTTAAAACTTCCTTCTTCTCAAAATATTCTAGGGAGGTGGAAGAGATCACAGATTTCTCCATTCTTGTTGTGCCCCATTTACCTCCCCAGAGAGTTGGGAGACTCTCTAGAGACAAGTTCAATGTGGCAGAGGGCACTGTAAAGTGGGGGGTTGGCAACTCTGCTGTGCATGCCCAGAATTGTCTTCCACTCACAAGCAAGGGATTCCCCCCCCCAAAAAAAAACCCCACTCACCTGTTTTGCAGTTTTCATAATAGGATAGTTAATGGATTCTTCAATTAAAATCCAGGTGATTGTCCTGAAGTGGTGAACCATTCTAATAGTAATATGGCAGCCAAAACTCAACATCATTAAGAGGGAAAGAGCACTTTCACAGGGCTAGACAGATCTAGCAGAGTTGCCAACCATGTCTGCTTTGGGATGGTTTCTGTAGGTTGACTGGGGGGCAGAGAGCAGGTGGGAAATGGTCCTGCCTTGAGAGAGGAGATTGTACTATATGCACTTTGATTTCTTTCAACTCTGTAATTCTGTGAACTCCAGATTCTCTTTGCCAAGGAGTCCCATTTCACCTCCTTGTATTTCAATGAAACTTTTTGGCATAGTCTGCAAGCTTAGCCCGTTCTTCCAAAAGAGCAAACAAGCTAGCTAGACACATCTGTTGTCTGAGTGAGTTGACTTTGACAAGACTAGCAAGAAAATTTCAGTCTTATAATGAGGCCTCCTGTTGAATTACTACCTGTCAGGAGCCAGTTAAAGGTACACAGCCTCAATCTGAATTAAAGATGACCCTCTTAATGCAATGTGGTAATTTCAAGATTGCATAGATATGCAACTATCTCTCACTCGCTCTCTGGCTCTGTTTTGATGGGGAGAACCTGAAGGACTGTTTTCCTATCTTACCAGAATGTTCTATTTATGAGGAGGGAAGATAGATGCATTTTAACATGAAAAAGAAAAGAACAAATACTGTACACATTTGTATTTGTATTGTACTGTATAAAACATTCATTTTAAAAAGAAAAGATGTGCTTCTGTTATAACATGTTGGTAATCCGCTGGAAGTAGCAACCAAAGTGCCCAGACACCTGACAGATTTCCTCATGCAGCCAACAATCCGATAAGAAAGCACATACAAGGAGATCCCTGCCTTGCTTCTGGTGTAGGGTCACCTCTCAAGGTTTCCTCCCCCTTTCAGTTGTCTCTCAATGAATGCAGACAGTCCAATAAATAAATAAATATCGGGATTTATTAGAACAGCTACCTCACAGCAAAGACGAAAGTTACAAAAGCTTTAAATAAACCTAAAATGCTGAAAGGCATGCTTATGCTGAAAAGCTCAATGACAGTCACTGACACAGGCAACAGAAAAGGGGGAAAGCAAGGATGGGGATTTCACTCAGGAGGAAAAAGGTAGGGAGGCAGATGATGAGTTGGAAGATGGAAAGAAGGAAAAAGCACAACTTGTGCCAGAGAACAGATGAAAGGAGGAAGGAAGAGGCACATCTTTGAGGGGGGGGGAACAGAATATAAATGTTTAAAGTAAATAAATTAAACGAGTCATACAGTGAAATTCTGTCTAGGGATTCCAAATGCCTCAACTGGCCTTTTATACACATCACTTTCTGGGTCTTGTAAGAAGTCAAAACAATGGTGAAATTTTACATTCACAGGCATTTTACTCAGAAGTGAGTTCAGGGGACTTACTCCCAAATAAATACGTCTCAGACCTCAGTCTTAAGTGTGCAGTTAAATGTTAGCCCTACTTTCTTGGAAGTAATCCCACCAATTTCAGGGGAATTTACTCCCAAGAATGTGTGTCTGGGATGCCAGTTTCAACATCTGCTACAGTCTTTTCTTTCTCAACCGACTTCAGTAGGTATCTCACTTTAATAATGAGGACAGTGGGTTGTGACATTTTCGAGGCTTATTTATAAAGAAAGGTACTCTTCAGGTTTGAAATGTGCCCAATAGGATGGTTGTTCCTTTATCCTTCTGGCCTTTTAAATGGCATGACTGGATTTAGAGATTTTCCCACCTCATGTTTGTAGATGATAGAACAACAGGTTTTGTAAGCACTTTGGCTCTTGAAGCACATCTGTTCCTTTCTATCTGCTTTCCAGCCTAGCCTGTGACGGTTGGTAGGGCACAGCAACATTGCAGTCCATGGTGAGAAAGCAGGGATGAATGAACATGTGAGATGTCAAATGGTTGAGGCTCTGTTTTAAACCAGCACTTTACAACTTGTGGTATGAATACCACTGGGGGTATTTCACACTGTGATAGGTGATGCTTGGCAGGTCCCCACTGCTCCAGGACTAAAGCCGAACCCACACTGCTGCAGTGTCACTGCACGAGTTCCGGTGCGTCCCAGACGCGTGCGGAGCTGTGTGGTCACCATTTTGAGAGAGCGCAGCTGAACACGGGAGAGCTGTGCTCTCCTGAGTTCCGGCGCAAACAGAATAGTTTGTTGCCCATGTTTTGAAGGGGCGGGGATGAGGAGCTAGGAGGCGGGATGCAGAGCTAGTTTGGTAACCAATGGGATGAGAGGGGGTTTCAGCCAATTGGAGCGCCAAACATAATTGACTTATGTTTGAGCCAATCAGCGATTAGAAGGCAGGACAACAGGAGGGACTATTTATGGAAAGACATTCGTGGAGACAAGGTCAGCGTTGGGAGGCGAGCATCCAGATACCTACGCTTGCTCGCCTCCGCGCCGGATGTCGTGCGGTGTGGGTCAGGCTTGAATGGCACTGCTCACCTGGCCTGACCCCACCAGTAGTAGGGTGTGGCTGTGTGGCAGCCTGGCTCCTCAAAAGAAGTCAGGTAGGAAGGATGCAGAATTCTGGAAGCAGCCACTGCTGGAGAAGCTCTTCCTTTTGGGGGTTTGATTTTGCAAAAGCAGATGGGAAGAAGCAAGTGGTTGGGGGACCTAAACCTTTTTAAACAACATTCCACGGCATTCATATCATCACGACTGGATCTGGGAAATCGTTGTGAGAGTGTGGCAGCCATATTGTGTCACAACCAGGCACGCTTCTGAGGTAAAATGGTTCTGCTATGAAAGAAAGAGAAACGGTGCAAGAAGAGGTAGGCACTTCTGCCCTCCCTGAATGTTTGCAGGGAGGAGAAGAAAACCAAGAATGAAATGGAGACAAACAGCCCTCTCTTGCTAGAGTTCCCCTACCATTCAGCCACTGGACTTGGAGATAGAGTGCAGCCATCATGACTAGGAGCCTTTGATTCTGGTCAGTTATTAAATTGTGAAGAATTTTCTTGACTCCATAAATGTCTTCATTTCTAGATGTTTTCCGGGAAGACTGAGTGCAAATATTCTGAATTTCAACATTCACCTGTGACTAGGCAAAAGGTATCAAGCACAAGTCAGGCCTGTGAAGAAGTTTTATCCTACTACTAGGATGTTAAGTAATTCTTTCAATTCTTATGTTTTGCTGAATTTCAAAATTGTGCAAAGCTCTGTTTCAACATTTACAGCGCAATCCTACTTAAATTCAGGGCAGCGGACCTAACATCCACCACCTGGAATAGCCACAAACGTGCCGTAAGGCACGTTTGACGAATACTTTAGAGCCGGGAAGGCCGGCGCAAGGTCAGCGTTCCCAGCTCCACCGGCCGAAGACTCAGGCGGCCGCCGGACCCAAGAAAGGTAGGATCCGGCGGATGGCTCCAAGGCTCGGCAGACGGGGGGGAGGGACGGCGGAGCCGGGAGGGCGGCCATAGGCCCAGCCGTCCCGGGCGGGGGTGGGGACATGGTGTCTGCCATATCCCAGTCTCCGCCAGGCTCCAGAGGGCGGCTGGGCTGTTACACGGCCACCTCCGACTTCCGCCAGCAAAATAACTGGCAGAAATCCGAGGAGGCCTACTGGCCCCAGCCGCCGTTACACTCGGGGAAGGGGACGAGCGTCCCCTTCCTCAAGTAGACTTTCCACTGCAGGCAGCCTGCTGCAGGCAGCCCGCGGCGGAGCACTGGATCGGGCGGCCAGCCTCGGCCGGCTGCCCAATCTTTAAGTAACTTTAACATTGGGAATGTTTCACGAATAGGTATGTTGTTGGATAGACAACAGTTAATTATTTTCCTAACAGCCCTTAAAGATTAAACATAATAAAAGGGCAAGTGGATTGGGTATCACTGGATTTTTTCCCCCCTAACTCTAATTTGTAAATCAGCACTTTTCTAATTCCTTTAGGAAACAATTCTTCAAGATTGCATGGCAGTTGCCATGGCAACTGATGCCTCCATCTCTTTCACAAGAGTTCATAAGCAGCCTTCATGACAAGAAGCTCCATTGCTGCTATCCAGGCTGAGGTCAGTTTGTTAATTCTCTGTAAACTTATTGAGACTGGTTCCAGTGACCATTGAAGAGGGAGAAATAATGTGAGCCTGACCCTGCCCCCCTCCTCTGTGCGTGCGTGCGAGAGGAGAGAGAGAGAGAGAGAGAGAGAGAGAGAGAGAGAGAGAGAGAGAGAGAGAGAGAGAGAGAGAGAGATCTGCCAAGGCAGCTTTGTTTGATCAGGAAGGAGCAAAAAAAGTGTTTTATGGGTATGTTTTTTTCAGGGATTAATCTGTTCAGCATTTAAGAAACAGAAGCTCTGCCAAATGCACTAAAATAAAAATGTGTTGCAAATTCTAAATTGCAACTTTGTTTGATTTACAGACGCTTCAGCACAGGGAGAGGAAAAGACTGGGACCATAAGGGGGGCAGCTGGCACGTTAATAAAACGGAGTTCAAGCGTCTGTCTCCTTAATCTATCATGAAAGAAGAGGGTTCTTAGAAAGGCTAGAGAGGTCAGGACTTTTGGGGGTGACTGAAGAATGTTCTGAGGAGGAGGATTAGGTCCTTCACGTTTTAGCACCTCTGCTCAATTACTTCTGTGTGCAATTGCTTCCCCATCCCACCACATACATGGAATATGAGCAAAGTGTTCATCCCTCTGTCCAGTTGGAAGTATATAGTGGCATTTACCAGCACAGGGTACAGTAAGGAATGGCTACGAGCACTGACTTGGATGTTAGGTGCTTCCAAGATGCAGGAAGCACATTTAATGGATGCCAAACATAGAGAGCTTTTGCACAATATTACTGGACCAAGGAGTAACTGCTGAATTGGAGAGAAAGCTCAAGAATGGCTTTCTGGGGCACAACTTGACCTTTGAACATGATTCCAGATTACCGTGTGAACCATCTAAACCAGCAGTGGCCAACCTTTCAGCATGAATGGTCCTGGAATGGTTGTATCAGTGAGGGCATTTCAGCAGCTGCAGCTGCTTTAGCAGCACCATCAGCACTTGCAGCTGCCAAGATTCTGTCTTCTACATAACTCTTAAGAACGCAGAGGCCCTAATGGTGGAAGGTTGGCCACCCTTGATATAAACTGAAGCAAAGATGCCCATGTAATAGTTTTTCCCTGCTTTACAAGTAAACTATAGTCACTGTTCCCCTGAAGACGAGCTACATAGCCTGAAATGCATTAAAACTCTGGCACTTTACAGTCTTTTAATAATACATTTTCTAATGAATTACAGTCTTTCCATAATAAATTATACTCTCCTTTGGCCTTTGAATCTGCAGGTTTGATCAGATGATATTTACAGGTACATCCCATCTAGTTCATCTCCTGAAGTGGAGCACAAGTGCATCTGCCCTCCCTTCTGCTTGGCATACTCCACCGTCACCACACATCCACAGGGAGTCAGAACATGTGAGTGCTGCCTACATGCTTAAAAGTTAACAGGTGAAAATGACATGGTTGAATTCCAGATTCCATGAAATCAAACATGTAATTTTATCCTGTGCACATTGGATTTCACATTTGTATGTTCTGTCCTCATGGACACCAAGCCAGGCAGGAGATGGTGCACTCACGTTGTCCTCCACGCAGTGGGTTGGCTCAGGAGGCGTTTTCTTATCCAGCTCATTATTGTCCTTTGTATTGTCTAATAATGGGCTATGGCACATCAACTGCAGTGCCATTCCTCAGTCAGCTACAATGAATGTACCTCAGAAAGACAATGGATCTCAAATGCAAAATATGTGGGTGATAGAAATGAGGACTGTGCCAAATTGTTGTGGGCTTCCATTTTTGCAGAAAAACGTGCACTTTTCACAGGGCTGAATTTTCCAGCAAATCAGCAAGCAAGTTGTGTGACAATCAATTATTTCCTGGCTTTCATAAGGATAGTTTTCCAGCTCTTACGCCATATGGTTCCTGAGCCAGCCTGAGGGTGAGTAGCTTCTTCTTGGACTCATCTAAGGTTGGCTCAGAGACTTCCTCATCTTTTGTAAGAACAATGGGCAAAATGAGTGCTGAATATTGAAAGCCAAATCAAAATTATATGATTGATTTAATACAACGTTTCTCAAAGTTCTCCCCACAAGACGGGGAGAACTTTGAGTGTGTGCGGGGGTGGAGCCAGGAGCGGCGGTGATCCAGGGGATTGCCACAGCCACCGCCGAAACCGCCCCGAAATCCCCCCTGCTCTTACCGGGGCTTGGGGGAGCTTCGGGGAGGCCTGCGCGACCCTCTGCAGGCCTCCCCGATCTCCGAAGATCAGGGAGGCCTGCAGAGCAGAGGGTCATGCAGGCCTCCCCGTCGAAGCTCCCCCAAGCCCCGGTAAGTGCGGGGGGGGGGGGGCGTTTCAGGCACTTTTGCAGCGGTGACGATCCCCTGGATCGCCGCCGCCATGCTGTCCCCAGCCCTTAAGGGGGCAGGGGACAGCTTAGGTTCTCAATGGTGGGTCGCAACCCACCACTTTGAGAACCGCTGATTTAATAGAAAGTATGAAATGGGGGGGGGACTTCTTCATTTCAGGGTTAGTACTTGTAATTTCACCTCCAAGTGATATCACATACTTACAGAAGTTCAAGTTTATAGAATACATACCTGTTTGTTTTTAGAGATTTTGAGCACAGTGCAGAAGACATCATATGCGTAACATTGAAATAGATGGTAGTTGGGCACATAAGCGTGTGCAAAATCATATACAGTATTAGGAAAAATTCTCATATATCATGCCCTTATCTTTTTCCTGCATGATTGTGTAGTCCCAACATTTATGACTGATAATGTGACACAGGGAGGGAGGAGTAATGTTGATCACACAGCAAAAATAAGGCGCAGTTAATAGTGAATGCTTGACACAGTAGTGGCAGCAAATATTCTGTCCTTATTCCACACATCGATATATGTTGACGAATTGCTTCTCACCTTTCTCAATTAACACCACCAGCAGTAACATTCAGATTTCTCAAATCACTGTTCCCTTCAAATAGGTCAAACAGGTCTAGAAATAGACATCTAGCTAGCACCCTGATCCTTAAGGTAAGTGCAGGTGTGATACAGCAGAGTGCGCATACAAAAATCTGGCCTTCTCTCAGCTCATTTCTGCAATAGCCTCCCGGCTTATACAGTCTTGTTCTTGACATGCACTCTTTTCCTTGGCATTTTGGCCCTAAAGACAGATGGCTTAGGTGCTTTGTGTTGCCATTAATATTGTTTTCATTGTGCCATTATTGTACATGGGCTATGCCAAACAGCTTCCCATATATCATTTCAGCCTACCATCTTCAGTGGACTAGATAAAATAATTTCTTAAGATTTGCTGTTTTCGCTTAGAGCAGCAAGACAACAAAAATTGCGTTTGCCCTTTAGGGGATTGATTTACTGTGATAGGACTTTTCATAGGCAACAGCCTACTTCATTAGATGCATAAAATCAGGGGAGAATGTGGTATGCATGGATACACATGGGCTGAAAGATAGCAGAGGCTAAACCAACTCAACAGGGCAAGAACGAAAGATGACAGGAATACAAATTGGTTGCCAGAACACTGAATAGATCATGATCATAGCACATAACTAATGGGTAAATACAATCCTTCAGAGCTTTGGCTGCAACTAGGGTAAAAACAACCATATCTATTTGCAAAGAAGCCTTCTACTTTGTCTTTACGTGTTTGATGCTGCCCATGGTTGAGTTCATGGTACATTTTTGCAAAATGTGCAGTCCTTACATGCCGTGCTATTTAAACCTTGAACTAAAGTATACCATGCTTTATGTGGGGCAGCGAGTTTGCAGGAGGAACTTTGGTCTGTTTCAGTTTTGAAATTACTCCCGCGTCTCTGCTTGATTTGATGCAAGTCACAGCAAAGGCCAGTGTGATGTCTTTATGGAAACCAATAGAATCACCGCCAGTTCACCCAGGAATCCACCAATACGGTCTATCTAAGCACCATCTTTCAATGCATTGTTCCTGTTATTATTTATTATATTTGTAGACCGTACATGTACCTGGCAGTTTCATAAGAGTTTCACAGAGTTTCATAAGCAAAAAATAAAAAGGGTTTTTCCCATGCCCCTCCCACCCCAGAGCTTACAATCTAAAATAACACAAAAATCTAATGTCGTTGGTTGTCTGGGGGATTCTTAAATTGGTGTGAAACTTCTGATGTACACACCTTGCACTTATTTTGATAAGTGTTATTCTCTGGTATGTATATGGGGTTTTTTTGTGGTTTACAGGGGTTTGTAGGCTGAATTGTTTCTATTATTGTTATGGCCTGTGGCTAAGGCAACTATGCAACACTGAACAAATAAGGTCAAAATAGCTTTCAATTGATTTGGCACTAATATTAGATTGGACTGATGAAGCATGTTAAGAAGGCTTGGCAGCTGGGTTGCATTACCAGCCCTGCTAATGAATTCCTGTGTGGCCTGTGGCAAGACGTTTAATTTTCAACATTTTCATTTTCTTCACCTGCAGAAACAGAGATAAAATGAATGTGTTTGGTAGTGTAATGCAAAAATCTAACCTGGGGTGGAGAAGGCTGATATGCATGTTAACATAATTTTACTAAGTCTAATGAAACAGTGGGAATTGGTTTAAAATTCCATGTGGCTATCTATAGCAAAATTGACAATCTATAGAACGGCAAAGTTTATAAGCACGCATAGCATTTGATGTAGTGTTATTAATTACTACAGTACCTAAGGAATGGCAGAATTTATGGAGGAATGTTACATAGAAAAAATGTAACAAAGGTAATGTGGGCTTGGAAGAAAATTTAGAAGGAAATAGTTACAGTTCCTAGTGACCCACACCCTTGCTTTAAAGAAATGTTCTCTAATCTCTCCCAGCCACCTTGAAAGAATTATTATTTCTCTTACCAGGTCCCCAGAGACAGTGAGCATCACCCAGAGCAAATGGATTTAATACAACTGAGATAATCAGGCTGGGTCACAGCCAAGAAGTTATTTATTGGCTATTGGGCTTGGCAGAAAGGCAAGTGTTTAAGGTGCCCTTTTAGATGTACCCACAGCTTTTTCATGAGACGATCCCACACAGTTGTGGTCTGCATTTGAATGACACACAAACACATGGGTGGCGTTGATTGTGTGAGTCCTTTCCCTACAATCACAGCATGCCAATTCCTTTGAAAAGGCACCGTCAGCCCCATCCATGTGGGTCTATCATTCAGATAGAATCCACAAGTGGTGTGAGTTAGCCTCATGGAATAGTGGTTTCCATTTGGCTGTGAGTACCCAAGAGGAAATTTTTAGCTGTTGATCAGTCAAAGAATAAGGGAGTACTGGTAGTATTGGTAGGTATTGGTATTTTAATAAAGGTATTGCATCTGTAAATTAATGCATTGATACAATGACCTAAATGTTTGCACAAAAGTTAAAATAATGACATAACATTCAAAACAACCTGAGAACTGGGCCTATTCACATACACATAAGTGCATGAGATCTGTTTCCCAATGGAGCTGTGATGTAAGTGGGTGTGGCCAATTGCAGGTATCTTTTCCACCCAAATGGCACCTTACTGGGAGATAGGCATGGACTAGGTGGGAAATGTTTAATCAAATGTAATCGTAAGGTGACCCACTGGTGTTTGTTCGTTTTAATTACCTTGTTTCTAATTATTTTTATTGTATTGTATATTTATGTTAATCCTGTAAGCCGCCTTGATTGCCCTGTCGGGAGAAAGGTAAGATAAAAATTCTTTAAATAAATCAAAATAAATAAAGACCCATACAATTGGTCCCCTGACTCCCCTCCCCTGTGGTTGAGATGCACACATCACAGTAATATGGGGAAGCAGCTCCCATGCAACTAAGTGGGTGATCATAGAAACATAGAGTTGGAAGATGCCCACAAGGTCATCTAGTCAACTCCCTGTCTGTAGCAGGAAATCCTCCTAGACTCTAGAGCATCTCCAGTAGGTGCCTGTTGAGCCTCTGCTTGAAGATCTCCAGTGAGGGAGAATCCTCCACCTCCCTTGGCAATCCGTTCCATTGCTGAACCTCCCTTACCATCAAGAACGACTTCCTTATATCCAACTGGAATCTCCTCTCCTGCAATTTGTACCCATTTGATCTACTCTCAGAGGCAGTCGAGAACACATTCATTCCTTCTTCCACATGACAGCCGTTCAGGTATTTGAAGAGCGCTATCACATCCCCACTCAGCCATCTCTTCTCCAGGCTAAACATAACAAGTTCCCTCAACCTTTCCTCATAGGGCTTGTTCTCCTGTCCTCCGATGACCTCTTTCACATGACGAAGGGGCCTCAATGAGCCACAAATGCAATGCTTGTCAGTAGAAGCAATTCATCTGGTCAGTCACTGATGAGCCAGCCCATTATGATCATCATGGCAGTTCCATTTGCTCACCTCATGGCATTTGAAGGAGCCGATACCACACTCCAGAATTTCCTTTTATTGTTCTAACTTGGGCCACTATATAGGAAGCAGCCACTGTAAAGTGCCCTCCCTGGCAGCTATTTCCGTGTGGCCAGCTGTCTGCTGCAGCTTGGCAGTAGCACACAGATTGGGGGAAGTTTTTTCAGGCCAGCACAGCACAAAATGCTTGCAGTTGCTCAGAGAAAATCCCCAATCTGTGTGGCAACTTGCTGCAAATGGACAGCTGGCTGCATGTAGACAGACAGCCGCCAGGGAGAATAACTTAATGTGACCTCTTCTTTTACATGCATGGACCCTCTTAGATCAGCAAACATTACCACTGCATTGACTTGAAAACTGCAAAACAATTTGCATTCAAGACCCAACTCTAAGAGAACTGTGATATAAAGACATTTCTCAGCTGCTGCTTGCAATGTCCATCCCACAAGCAAAAGAAATAATGTTTTTTCCAGTTGGGATTTGCAGGTTTTGGTGTTCAAAGAGGTAAATGTCACCTGTGGCTCCTCCCAGTTGTAGTCAAAGCAAAGGGGGACAGCACAAAAGGTAAGAGGGCCAAGTCCTCTGTGCCTCCCCCTCAATTTGAGCACTGGTAAATTTGCATTTGAATAGTGCAGATTGGTTTTGTTTTCTCCCAGGACTTCACTTGGTTCATTTTTCTTTGTCTGCATTACATAGTCTCGATATTGATCTGATGGTATTTGTGGATTTATCTTCCTATGCTGCCTGGAGGAGATTTTCCTACAATTTAGATGTATATTGCCTTTTTTGTTTATAATCATCTCTTCTGAGATGCACACTTCCTTCCTTCTACAGCTTGCTTTTTCAAGATTATACTATTCCGCTTTCTGATCTATATTTTAAAGGGAAACCTTTTACTTATCAGGCACAAACTCCAACTTCTTCTTTTCCCTTTTAGCAGTTGAGCATGTTACTTCACAGATATGTTACTTAGGGGCCGCCTGCACCCTACAGTTCTTCAGGGGATGGATCATGGAGCACATCAAAGTAAAGCGGCAGAGAATCAGGCAGGAGGCCTGATGATACTCCCTGCTGGTTTTGTAATCTGTATGACAGCCAGGAAGCTAATTTAGTTTACAGACCTTCTCTTTGCCCAGCTAATCTTCTCCTCACCCCCCCCCCACCTTCTTTGTGCTGCCCTTTGGTAGATATCATATTGAACTTCACTGAAGTTCAGAGGCTAATGTAGAGAACTAGGGCTGCTGAGGTCCAAGCCTGTCTAATCCCAGATGTAGTCACTGTGGCGATTTAGTGGGAAGGACAATGTGCCTCCTCAGACACTCGTCTCATCCTGTACTGTTACATCATGTGTTCCAGGATATGAGCTCAACATTGAAAACAAGTTCAAAGTGAGTTCACAGGTTCCACATGTCAGGGACTGCAGAGCTCAAACCGAGAGTCCTGTGGGTCAAATGCAGGTTTTCTGCACCACCAGAGCTGCTGATCTTGGTCTGAGGAGGAATTGCACAAGCTGGGACACTAGCATCACAACCCAAAATTCTCTTCAAAGTCCCTCACCAAAGAGTCCTGAGTATATTTAGCAGCTATGGGATAATTAGTATGGGTTAGTTACTGGTTAAATAACAGGAAGGAAATGGAATGTTCTCACTATGGAGGGAAGTAAGATGTGGATACTCCCAGACATCTGTATTGGGACTGGTGCTATATCTACTTGCTAATTTAACATAAATTATGTAGAATTAGAGTTGAGGAGTGAAGTGGCCAAATTTGCAGATGAGATGATGCCAATTTATTCAGGATGGTGAAAACCCAAGCAGACTGCAAAGAGCTCTAAATGACTCTCTCCAAACTGATGAATGAGCAGTAAAAATAGCAAGTGAGATTTCATGTAAATTGGTGTACATTGGAACGAGATATTCTTCACATATACTCTGATGGGGCCTGCAATAGTGACTGAGGAAAATGACCAAGGGAGACTCCCTAGTGTCTACATGCCTCCCTAGACCTTTGCAAAGACCTCTGAGTATCAGAAAGTGCCAATGGCATCATTTGTATATAACCAGTGTCTAGTGGCTTCAGAAAATACAGTCGACGCCACACTGTGCTCTTGGATTAAGGACCAGACTGTATAGTGGAATCTACATGCATTGTTGCCACTTGGTCAAATGCACGTTGAACTCCAGTTCTCAATGACCTCCCATTTTTAGTTTTCCAAAACAAGTAATATAGTTACATGATGCCTATACATGCAGGATGCCAAAACAGAACTGCTGATATTTATGGCACATTTATCAGGAAATGTATTTAGTTCCCACGGTAACACCTGCCACATATTCAACTACTACAGCCCACACATTGCTCTATGAAACTGACACATGAATGTCTCTACTCTTCAAAAAGAAAACAACCTGAAGGATTTCTCTGTGGCCATTGCTTCTTTGGTGCCACTTTCCTCCCAGCAACATTTCCCCCCCCCCCTCCCTTCTTGATCCCATCCATCCATTGTGAATGGATAATGTGACACTTGGCATGTGCATCATCACTAGTCAGCTGCAATTAAAATCCACTTTGGCTGCATGATGATGGGCGCAACCCTCCGGAGCTCAGGAATGGTGGAGCGCGTGCTCCGCCGTTTCAAGACATCGCGAGCGTGCTGTAAAGCACATTCGCAATGCCTCAGGCGTAAGGTAGGACAGCGCAGAGGCAGGCCGCCCTCACTCCGTCGCTGGAACGCCCAGGTGGCCGCCGGAGGAGGCAAGTCCGGATCCAGCGGGTGCAGTTTGGCAGGCGAGGGAGGGGGGTCATTGGCCTAGCTGGCCTGGGAGGGAGCGGGGGATGGCTCCCGCCATATCCCCCCCCCCGTCCCCAGCTAGGCCATTACACAGCCTCCTCTACTTCCGCCAGCTATTTAGCTTCCGGAAATCCGAGGAGGCCTATCGGGCCTGGTTTACACCCTAGGAAGGGGACGAGTAGGCCTCGGGCTCAGGATCCAGCAGGTGTCCCTGGGCCATCGGCCGGATCCTTACACAGGATTGCGCTGCCCGTCACATAAGCAACTGAGAGAGTGCAGAAGGAAGTGATGGAAATTCAGACAAATCAGTAAGTGCTTTCAAGGGGACAAAAAATAATCCAAAAGGGGGAAGCATTGGGCCAAATCATATATTATGTTAAGCATAGCACTGGCCTTTGCATGCTTGGTTTTGCTTCCTAAATAGCAGTCATGGGTGGGGGAATGACAACAATCAACATCAGAATGCCAGAATAGTGGCATGCGGGAGAAAGAGGGAAATTAACCCTTTGTTCTCCTTACTACAGATGCCAATGGAAGCATCACTCCCAGGGCAAACAGCAGCTGTGGTGGTGGTGGGGGGGGGGTTGTCTAGATTGGAACCACAGCAGGCAAAGGGTCACATTTCCTGCCCTCCACCCAAGTCATTATTCTAATCCCTCCCCACCCAGGCTCTTTTGGAAACAAGAAGTGAGGGGCAATGTACAGCGTCTTTAATGTAACATGTAAAGGAGTTGGGTGTTGTTTTTTGATACTGTTGAAATTCCTTATGAAAAAATGGCAAATAGTTTGGTTAAAATCTAGATTTTAAACAATGCAGCAAACCCCCACCTCATCCCTTCTTAAGTCCAGTATTGTCTGGACAGGGAAAAGATCTTGCAGAATGTGTAAAATTATGTCCTTCTTGGACTTTGCGCTGATGTTCTCACATTCAGTTAGTCAGAATAATTTACCTGCCTTTCCATTTTAAGAGTACAGAGTACAGATGAGACTTAGGACTGAGATCTGTACTGCACCTCTGCCTCCCTACATGGATCTCACTTCATCGCATATGGTGCATCCTACTCTTTTTTTTACATTGATAGGTAGATATAGAAGCAAAAATAAACAAGGACTGTGACTATACTTGCAGGATTCTTACTTTGCCGGACTTCAGAATGTATGCCCCATCTTATTGCAAAAGGCCCCAGTTGGATAAAAATATAAAAATGGGCAATACCAATAAAAAGCAAAACAAACAAAACCTAAGCCTCTGAACAACAGCAGATAGAAACTAAGCAGCTGTCAAAATGAAATTTGAATTGATTCTCTACCTAACCTACAGGCGCTGGGAACCTGAGGATATTGAACGTTTCAGAACTGACCAAATGATGCCACTCTTGGTACAGCACTCTGCTCTTCCTCTGCCTTCCCCAGGGCCAGTGCGTACTTGAAGAAAAACATATTGCACCGTTTTACAGGAAGTGTCTGTTCGGCAGCAAAGCCTGGCCTAAGGCTCTACCCCAAGAGTAGATTACAATATTAACAAGGATTTCTAATAAAAGCAAAACAGAGCATTCTTGAATGCAATCTGGGAAAACAAGGGCGAGCTGCCCAAAGCCAGAACCCTAACATGAATGAATTCCTGGTATGCCTTCCATTGTCTCGTGTACTTCTGGTTTTTTGTGTTCTCTCCCTGCCCCCCCCCCCCGTATTACTGCTGCTCCTGCTGCACATGAATAATTTAGAATGCTACTCACTTGTTCCTTCCAGACAATGTAAACTGTAATTGTGGCATATTGAATAATTAAACTGAGTAGTAGACAAGATATGCAAAGAGAGGAGTTGGGGGCCCCCACCACTTCACTTTGTGATCCGTGATTTCATGGATGACTTTTTTTTTAGGGGCCCTCAAAGTTTCCACTAGGGCACCTGAGATCAAGTATGTGCTTTTCACACACACAAACCCCCCTCCCCAGATATGAGCACACTTTCTTTTTTCTCCTCTGTGTAAAAGGGCCAATGCTTCACGCACACACACAAAAAAAATGTTTTCATCATGGAAATAGTCAAACCAATAGCTTGGTATTGTCAACGCTGACTGACAGCAAATCTCCAGGATTTTTGAGAGGCATTTCCCACAGCCTGTAATGGAGTTGGAGCTTTCCTTCTCTTGTCATATTCCTCTCTGGGGGAGGGGGGTGAAAGGTGCTTGAAGTTGGGTGTGGGGAAGTTGGGTCCTCTGGAAGATGGGTAATGGGCAGGGGCATCACTAGAGGTGGGTGAGGGGAAGACACCAGGGAAGGGTGACACAAAAATGACTTTCTATTCTATTTGTTACCGATGGTGTGAAAACGCACCACTGGTAGAAAATGGGTTTTTCCTTATCTGTGACTCACATGGTGGATCATATTTCCCAGGAGGCCTCCCCATCTTGTGGTCTGGTATGGGAAGAGATCCATGGGGCTGACACCATAAGATCTCACCCCGGGTTTTGATTTTTGACGCCTCGGGTGTCACCAAGCTTGAAATTATTTAAGGCAGAGGTTCTCAAACTGTGGGTCGCGACCCACCATTGAGAACCGAAGCTGTCCCCTGCCCCCTTAAGGCACTTACCGGGGCTTGGGGGAGTTTCGGGGTGGCCTGCGCGACCCTCTGCAGGTCTCCCCGATCTTCGGGTTGCTGCAAAACAGCGATCTTCGAGCGCTTCTGGTTTTCGCAAAAACCGGAAGCGCCCAAAGATGGCTGTTTTGCAGCAATCCGAAGATCGGGCCCGCAGAGGGTCATGCAGGCCTCCCCGAAGCTCCTCCAAGCCCCGGTAAGTGCCACAACGGCGGTTTCAGGGGCGGTATCGGCAGCAGTGGTGGTGATCCCCTGGTTCGCCGCCACCGGTTCCACCCCCACAGACACTCAAAGTTCTCCCCGCCTTGCGGGGAGAACTTTGAAAAATGCTGATCTAAAGTAAGAGCAGTGACAATTCACAATTACTGTAGTGATGATAGCAGACTGAACAGGTGATGCCTAACTACGAAAGGGGTTGGAAATAGTTCAATGAAAACATCAATTCAATGTGTGGCAACTGTGAAAAAAGGAATACTGTATACAATGCTGACTGTTATCCCATCTCTAAAATGTTACTGTATCATTGGAAAGGGTGCCTGAATGAGACCAGTGGTCCATCCTAGCTCAGTTTTGTCCCCTAGGCATTCAGGGTTTCACCCAGAGGTCTTTCTCAGCCCTTCTTGGAGATGTCGAAGATTGAACCTAGAACTTGCTGCATGTAAAGATGTGTGTTACCTTCAGAATTGGCCTGGAGTGTCATAGAATCAGCACCAATCACCAGTTGACTACTGAATTGGCCACCTTGGCTTAATGACATTATTATGTCATTTTAGGGAAAACCACTAATGCCACTAGCCCTCCCGGCGCCCGGGCCAAGGGGGCGGGGCCTAAGTGACGTGACGTCGTCGCACCCAGAGCGACTCTGAACACACACCCCGCCAGTTTCGGCACCTTTTTGGAGCCATTCGAGCTCTAGGGAATGTGGGAGGGCCGAAACATCGCGCGGGTAAGTACCCCCCCCAACGCTGACTGCGCCCCCACGCGCCGAGAGCAGCTGCTCCGCGCGCTCCGTCCTACTTCCGCCTCTGGGGGAAACCATCTCCAGGAATAGCACCAGGCAGTCAGTGTTGGCAATCCTGTCTTCCACTGAGCTACAGCCCCTTTGTGTCAAACAAAACTGTCAAATCAGGGCAATGTCAGTTTCACTTTAAGGCACAGGCAGCTCCCAGTCTATTAAGATCAGGTGGTGGGAGCACTGTCAATTAACACCTTGTGACTATATCTGAGCCTGAAACTCTGCAGAGACCAGAACTATACCAGAGTACTTTGGTGTTCTAATTCTTTTTTACCTTCGAAAATGCCAGCCACAGATACTGGCGAGATGTCAGGGAACAATGCTTTTAACAGACCATAGCCAACAATCCTGGAATTTATATCAAAACAGCTACAGTTGCCCTAGTTCTTCTCCTGCAAAAGGGCTAGAAATAGCCAGTTCCCAAAACCACTCTCAGCAAACAATTCCAGCAAACAATTCCAGCTAACTAGTAATCAGGCCAACTAGGA
Source organism: Plestiodon gilberti rubricaudatus (assembly GCA_026170595.1). Lineage (NCBI taxonomy): Eukaryota > Metazoa > Chordata > Lepidosauria > Squamata > Scincidae > Plestiodon > Plestiodon gilberti. Next base: position 255,574,664 of record JANXHW010000001.1, on the reverse strand, counting down.
CACCTTTTCTGAGGCCCAAACCTAGACATCTAGAATCCTATACATTACATCTGTCTGGCCAGACAAACGTTTCCACATAGTGGATATCCCTTGACCAATGAATTTTAGCAAAGTAATTCCCCATTGGGATAAGTAGGACAAGGTTTTTAAACACAATTTACAACAGAAACATGCACATAGGAATTGGCAACATGGAAAATGCAGCCTTACGGAAAGATCTTAACACTATTTCAGAGAACTATTGACTGTGCTTTGAAAAACAGTGGGACTGCAGCTCCATAAGAACTAAAACAAACAATCTGAAATCAGAATAAAAATGTGTGCAGGTATGTAATTTAAAGGGCAGTGAGTAAGAAATCAATGTCACAAAATGTCAGTAAGCTTCACGTTGACCTCCTTCAGCTTCCCAAGAATGGAAAGTAGTAATCTCAAGTGGCAGCAGCCAATCTTTTAGAAACATCCTAATACTTTTTTCATTTCAATTGGTGAATGGGTGGGAGTTTAGAGTTTGTTTTGATTTTAAGGGGGTGGGTAACAAAGATTGTAAACTTTAATCAATGGAACTGACCAATCAATCAATCAAAGTCTTAATTGCAGGTAATGCCCCCAGATTAATTGGCAAGGTTGAAATTATAGGGCAAACCTTTGCGTGGGCCTGCAGATGCACTGATTGTCTCTTTGCAGAGCTCATTTTGATTTTAGGAAAAGAAATAGGAGGCCGAACGATACATTGAACACACCATTGGCACTGGTAGGTGGGTCTGTGTATGTTTTCATTCCAGACTGGGTCTGTAGTGTGATCCACATTTTGACAGGGGAACGCAAGGTTAAAACTCCTCTCTCCTCAAACCAAGTCAAACAAAAGTTCAGCAAATCATAGCCAGTGAAGGGCAGCGCAATCCTGCGTAACGATCTGGCCGGTGGCCCAGGGCCCCCCGCCGGATCCTATCCCCATTCCAGGCCGCACTGGTGTGGCCCGGAGATCTACTCGTGTAAACCAGGGAAGACCCAATGGGCCTCCTCGGATTTCTGCCAGCTAAATAGCTGATGGAAGTAAGAGAAGGCTGTGTAATGGTCGAGACAGCCTGGCGGGAGATGGGGATATGGCAGATGCCATCCCTGTCCCCTCCCGGGCTAGCACTGTCAATGGTCCCCCTCCCTTGCTGCCTGGACCGTCCATGCGCCCTCTGGGGGATGTCTTACCTTCCTCCAGCAGCTGCATGGGAGATCCGGCACCAGAGTAAGGGCTGCTGTCCCCGCGCCGGTGGCCCTTACTCAAAAGTAGTCGCAAAGGTGCTTATGGCACGTTTGTGACACTTTAGAATGTCGGCGCATGTGCTCCGCCGTTTTAAAGTTACAGAGGATGACGCTCACATTTAATGCAACATAGAGCTTAGCTCTAAAAGATTACAGCTTTGGTTTCCAAAGCTGGCCACTATGTTCCATTCCAGTACAAAACCTCTAGTCTAGACTTTCATTACTGTTTGAAGAGACTTCTAGGGTCTTATTTGTGTGTACAAATTTTAATATCTTGTTTTAAAAACCAAGTGGTACAATAACACCCTTTCCAAATCCATGGTGCTATATCACTTTGTAAAAGTTGTCATTGTTCTTGTATTTGTGTATCTGTAGGTTGTACTTGGGGCTCCTGGTACTGGAGTGGTGAGGGAGTGGCTCCCACTGGCAGGAACCAAAGCCTTTTCAGACAGCATAGATATTAGCCAATAAGCTCTGGCTGTGAGGTCAGAGCACTGTGGAATGATTTTTTAGTGTCCATTGCCTCCCAGCTGCAACTCAGAACTTTAGACGAAGGCTCAGCATTATTCTAAGTCCAGCTCAGAAAAAAATAAAAAATTGTAAAAAAAAAAAAAGTTCCTTGTAAACCTCCTAGTAGTTTATGCCTACTGACTCCTAGGGTTTAGTAGGGTTTTCATGAACCTGAGAAACATTTAGAAATATTTTTAGTGGAAAAACCACCACCCTCTTTTCTGGCAAATTTACAGATGCTTTGAAAAGCAATCGCTCAGTGAAGAGATGACATTGTGTTGCTACATAAGCCAATCAGATCTGACTACATGATGACATCACCACAGACAAGTGAGGGCAGTATTGATGGATGAGAATTTTTGCAAACAATGCTGAAAGAAGAAACCAAACAAGAGAGGACTTTTTTTGACACAAAAAATGTTCTCAAAAAATTGTGAATACTTTGTTTCCGCTTTAAAATTATTTGCTTCTTGTATGTGAAAAGTGAAGCTGAGGAAGGAAGAGATTGCAAAGGAAGGCATAGAACTTGAGAATTACAAAGAAGACTCTTTTCACCTCAACTGTTACATTTCCACTTTTGAATGTATTTGAAACTGGGAAGATGTGTCTGTCAGCAGCAGCTTTATTTAATGTAAGGCACAGGGCTAAAGGCATCTCCTGTAAATTTAGGTGAAAACCAATTAAGCACAGAGCAGATTACCAAAGCCTGTGCTAGATCAGGTAACCTTTATTAAGCTAAGATATCAGCTGTAAAACTCTCATTGATTTTCACACAGGTAGGTTTGAGACCTTAAAGGTCAGACCACACTTGAATCAAAGTTCTCTGGAGCCATTAAACATCTCCTTTACCATTTGCTTCCACTTACTCATCTCTTATTCCAAAGCAATTATTCCACTTATTTCAAAGCACTCATCTCTAGTGCTTTGGGTGGATGATTTGTGATTTTTCTCCCCTTAACTCTGTTAGCTTTAGGGTTAACTGATGAAAAATGTTTGTCAATTAATCATGTTGCGTTTAATCAGTTAAAGGTAAACGAAGTTGCATATTGCCACATGTCATTGTGAGGATAATGAAGGAAGTGCATAACTGCACTCAAGTGAGAGATATAAAATAATTATAACATCTCAACAAACATTTTCAAATTACCTTAGAGTTATGTTTAAGGCTGATTCAGAGCTGGATTGGCCCTGGCTGCATATCTAGATAGCCATATGCAGGCCAGGATGGAAGAAATATGCATTATACCAGAGGGGTTCTAAACTTTTTACTGCTGATAACCCAACAAATAGAATACAGGTGGGCCCCCATATCCGCTGGGGATATGTTCCAGGCCCCTCCTTGGATACTTGAAACTGTGGATAAGAGCGAACACCCCCTCCATGGTTTCCTGAGGGGCCCCCCCACCCTGCCTCCCCTGCAGGCAGGCATGCTTGCCCCCCCAGCTCTTATTTTTCTTTCAGCAAGCTTTGTTTCTTCCTTAAAACAGAGAAGCAGCCTCCATTGCAGGCAAGTAGAACGAGACTAAGTCCTAGAGAGGCTCTGCAAGGTTTCTGTTAACCTTGCAGAGCCTCTCTAGTACTTAGTCTCGTTCTTCTTGCCTGTAATAAGCAGCCAGAGGCTGCTTCTGCTGTTTCTTTAAGGAAGAAACGAAGCTTACTGGGAAGAAAGTAAAAGTGTGGGGGGGGGTCCCCACAATCCGTGGATAACTGAAACCATGGATAGCGAATCAGTGGATATGGGGCCCCACCTGTATATGTTTTTTCCATTTAGAACTAGCCTTTCTTGTGAGCCAGGTGATTGGCGGCAGCAAAAACAATCACAACACCCCCAGAAGAACATGTGCGCTTCTCCCTCACCTGTACACATACCTGACTAAGATTGTAGCAATGCTTTCAGTTGAACGTTGTTGTTATCTTCACTTGCTGGTGGCGTTTATTGTCATGATGGCATTAAGGTAACAACTGTTGATTGACAAGCATTGCACCTTTGCAGGGGGAAGACAAAAAATTAGAAAGTGGATGTGATGTATATGCTGTAATGGCTAGCTCCCTTCTTCCATCCATGTGTTCCCATGCACCAATTGGACATCTGAGCCCACCTCACCAGGTCAGAGAAGAGGTACGGATGCCCAGGTAGTTATATAAAGCATCCTTTAGTGCCATGGCATAGAGGGCAGATCAGGGGAAATGAGGGAGGCTTCAGCTTCAGGATTCCCCCTCCCTCATCACAACATATGTATACAATACAGTACAGTACTGTACTGTACTGTATAGTGAGTCAAACCAACATGGAACACTAACAAAACTGTTCATCCAACAGATATACATTGTATCACATTTGTACCTCATGTTTCCTCCAAGGAGCCCAGATCAATTCCCAAGGTACTGTATTTGCCATTCACACAGCTTGCAGACCCAGACCAGCTACATTTCTGCAGCAGAACTGCATTATGTGCCTTTGGATCTGAACAGGAAATTGGCGGATTTCCGCCAGCAAAATTGCTGACGGAAGTAGGAGGAGGCCGTGTAATGGCAGCCCGGCGGGGTCCGGGATATGGCCGTGGCCATCCCCTCCCGGGCCAACTGGGCCAATGGCCCCCCTCCCGGCGAAAGGTCCCCGTGCCTGCCGTATCCCCACTTACCTCGGCCGGCGCACGCACGGGCATTCCAGTGCCAGAGCAAGGGAGGCCAGCAGCCGGCCTTCCCTGCTCCAGAGTAGTTGCGAACGTGCTTTACGACTCGTTCGTGACTACTTCCAACGAAGGAGCGCTCGTTCCGTCGCCGTGTACTTGCGCAGGATTGCGCTCTGAGTGTAGTGAAGTCTTTTTCTTTTAGGACAAAGTAACAGGTCTTCTAATTCATTATCAAAATCTAATGGATTCCTACACCTGATTAACAGAGAGTTTCCCCTACAATCACAGCACGTGAAAGAACTGCTTCCTCAAGGGCATATTTGATGAAGAATTTAAACTTGCATTTAATTAATACAATATTAATTGTACATTTTATCAGCTCAGCTAAGAACTCTGCATCCCAAGCATGGGGCATTCCTAATTAGCAGTTACAACATGTCAGCAGAGACTGGCTTAGCTGTAGGATATGCTTTCATCAGAGCAAGAACAGAAGATGGCATTTCCCGAAGCCAGTATGGTAAAAGGGAGGAAGGTCAAATTCTACTACTGCAAACAGGTCAATAGCAATATTTGAAATATTTGAAAAAAAAATGAGTATGTTGTTGGCTTAATTGAGTAATTTGTTTTGCAAGAGCAAATCTGCAATGCCCTGGTGGAAAAAAGAGGAAATTCCTAGGCTGGGCTGGCCAAAGATCTCTTGAAGCCTGACACAGCATGCCAAATGCCCCCCCCCTAACTTGTAGTGATGTTCCAGTCTCTGCTCCCCCCACTCTCCAATGTTTTAGCACATCACTCTCCTCCCTCCACATTTCCACTTCCTCTCTTCCTTTTCCAATATTTCCAGTGGAAGGAATAGGAGGAGCAATAGAGGCGAGTATATATGGACAGCGATGAGCATCCCCCACTAAAATCTGCTCCCTGTGTCTGCTTCAGTTGGCCTCATAGATAGACCAGCCCTGTTCCTAGAGACAAAGAATCCCATCACTGTGTGGAAACAGAACAATGGCATCATCACCCACCTAGTCCACACACAACACGTTCCTAGCAAGAGATCGTAATGCTTCACTTACCCGAGAACTCCAACTTATACCTGCAGACACAAACTCTGCCTACCCCTCAGATGGGGTTTTTGACATCTCTGGCAGTCCAATCTCAGCCAGCAGCAGACTATAAACAGTCACCCTTTGCCAGGGAAAATGCCCAGCCATAGGAAGGAATATAATTCCAATCACAACCACCAACACAATGACTAGAAGGAGGCACGTACATAAAACCAAGAGGCACCTGACCACCATCACCCCCCATCCAGAGGATTTGTCCAAGTTCTGCTGCAGAACTAATTTCTCTTAATGTCAGGAGGACCTGCTGCACATTTGGATCGCTGAGAGCCCAATCCTATGCATGTCTACTTAGAAGTAAGTCCCGTTATAGTCAATGGGGCTTATTTCCAGGTAAGTGTGGATAGAATCAAGATAGGATGTGATCTGTAGGCTGCAATCCTATCCACACTTACCTGGGAATAAGCCCCATTGACTATAACGGGACTTACTTCTAAGTAGACATGCATAGGATTGGGCTCTCAGCGATCCAAATGTGCAGCAGGTCCTCCTGACATTAAAAAAAAAAAATCTGTAAAAGAGCCAGAGCCCAACAGTTACAAATATAGACAGACTTTGAAACAGATACAGAGTTTTTAAAAATCTATATATTATAGGGGATAAGGCAAGGATGGAAGCAACAGCTAATTGGTGAGGGTGGGGCCCCTGCTCAGACACCCCATCACTGAAGCACCTGCTTTCCTCCCACCTGTGGACAGATGGGGATGGAAAGAGAGACGGATGGATTAACTGGCTCACAATGACATAGAAAGTTGATGGCAGAGAGTGGAATGAGAGCCAGGCATCGCATCATATCCTGCTCATTGCCTGCTGAGCCACACTGTCAGATCACATTTTTGTTTGCTTTACTTAGATTGCTTTCTTTCCATGTCAGGCCACCCAAATAGCTGAAGTGGCATAATTGTTGTTACTGCACACCTGGGGAAACTGTGCCACGGAGCTCAAGATCCCCTGCAGCAAGAAGCTGTCATTGTGCAAACACAGTGACATCAGAGAGTTGTGCGTTCCTCTGGGACAAGAGGCATGACAGCAAATACTCAAGACCAAAAGTTTTGGGGAGGGAGGGGGGGTGGCTGCTGCTGCTGCTGCTGCCGCCTGACAATGATGAGAAGAGGTTACTGCAAAAATAAACATGGTTATTTTATTTATTTTTTATTTATTTTTCACATTTTTATACCGCCCTTCCTCCAAGGAGCCCAGAGTGGTGTACATATTTCCTCCCCTCCTTTTGTCCTCACAACAACCCTGTGAGGTAGGTGGGGCTGAGAGATAGTGACTGGCCCAAGGTCACCCAGGAAGCTTCATGGCTGAGCGGGGATTTGAACCTGGATCTTCCAGGTCTAAGTCCGACTCCCAAACCACTACTCCATCCTCTTTTCTTTGAATGCTCGGTATTAACTGAGAACTAACAGAATCGCAGGCATGCCCAAAGGATTCAGAGGCTCACAGCCCAACTCTCAAAAACCACTGAGAAAACACCACATCGAAGAGGCAGTAGATTCCCACCCTTGGTTCTGGGGCTTGATGCCATCTCTATTGCTGGTGCTGCAACCGCTGGCGGCTGCTCTGGCCAGTGATTCCAGAAGAAAGAAAGGAGCGATGACCCGCATTGACTGATTAGAGGTATCATTAAAGGGTGGAAAATGGTTAATTCTTGATGAAGGAATTTTCACTTAAGTGAACACCATCTTCAAGGCCAACGTGTCTTGTTCTTGCACTCACCTTAGGTGCTAATGCTTTGGAGGCTATTCCTGCCCTTGCTGCAGTTTGAGTAATCTTGGACCGAGCTGAAACACCTTTTGACCAAATGGGCCACAGATAAATGTGCGCTAACCACACAGAGCTAGGCAGTGGGACTGCATAGCATAAGCTCAAGGCAAGCATTGCTTTGCTGGCTCATACCAAAGGCCCACCTAGCATTTCCATTCTGCTTGCTTCCGCTATGGTAACCAGACACCTCAGCACAGCTCGACAAAGCTCCTCGGGCGTCCGGGACGTGCCGGAATTCATGCGGTCTGCAGTGGCCCTGAAACTTTTTCAAAGGACCGGAGCTGAGAAGCAGCATCAGGCTTAGCAGGAGGCAAACGGAAAAATGTACCTAGTGGCATGTGAATGACTAGGCCACAATCTTCCATAAGGGCAGCCTGAGAGACAGTCTGTAGCGCATATTACATTATGGCTACAATCCTATGGACGTTTACTTGGAATTTGGAAGTAAGTCTTACTGAACACTGTGGGACTTACGGTACTTCTTAGTAAATATGTACAGGGAAGTACTGTAATATATTTTATATTTATCCAAGATATTTTTAAATTTAATTTTCTTTTTTTTTACATTTATTTCTAACTATTGGAATTCACTCCAGGATTTTGAGATGAAATGAGCTAGGTCTTTAAAATGAAGTATAAATTTCAATGTAATGCAGTAATGGTTATGGTCAATACCGAAACCAGATAGATTATGTGCTTTGCAACCAAAGATGGAGAAGCTCTATACAATCAGTAAAAACAAGACCTGGAGCTGACTGTGGCTCAGATCATGAGCTTCTTATTGCAAAATTCAGACTTAAACTGAAGAATGTAGGGAACACCACTAGACCAGTCAGATATGACCTAAACCATATCCCTTATGAGTATACAGTGGAGGTGAAGAATAGATTTAGGGCATTAGACCTGGTAGACAGCGTGCCTGAAGAACTATGGACGGAAGTTCGTAACATTGTACAGGAGGCAGCAACTAAAACCATCCCAAAGAAAAAGAAATGCAAGAAAGCAAAGTGGCTGTCAGATGAGGCTTTACAAATAGCTGTGGAAAGAAGGAATGCAAAAAGCAAGGGTGAAAGGGAAAGATATAAACAACTGAATGCAGAGTTCCAGAGAATAGCAAGGAGAGATAAGAAGGCCTTCTTAAATGAACAGTGCAAGGAAATCAAGGAAAACAACAGAATGGGGAGGACTAGAGATCTCTTCAAGAAAATTGGAGATATCAAGGGAACGTTTTGTGCAAAGATGGGCATGATAAAGGATAAAAAAGGCAAGGACCTAACAGAAGCAGAAGATGGCAAGAATACACAGAAGAACTATACAAGAAAGATCTGAATGTTCCTGATGACCACGCTGGTGTGGTCACTGACCCAGAGCCGGACATCCTAGAGAGTGAAGTCAAGTGGGCCTTAGGTAGCATTACTAACAACAAAGCTAGTGGAGATGATAATATCCCAGCTGAGCTACTTAAAATCCTAAATGATGCTGCTGTGAAAGTGCTGCACTCAATATGCCAACAAATTTGGAAAACTCAGCAGTGGCCAAAGGATTGGAAAAGGTCAGTTTACGTTCCAATTCCAAAGAAGGGCAGTGCCAAAGAGTGTTCAAACTACCGTACAATTGCACTCATTTCACATACTAGCAAGGTTATGCTCAAAATCCTACAAGCTAGGCTTCGGCAGTACATGGACCGAGAACTACCGGACGTACAAGCTGGGTTTCGAAGAGGCAGAGGAACTAGAGATCAAATTGCCAACATGCGCTGGATCATGGAGAAAGCACGAGAGTTCCAAAAAAACACCTACTTCTGCTTCATTGACTACGCAAAAGCCTTTGATTGTGTGGATCACAACAAACTGTGGCAAATTCTTAAAGAGATGGGGGTACCAGACCACCTTACCTGTCTCCTGAGAAACCTGTATGCGGGTCAAGAAGCAACAGTTCGAACCGGCCATGGAACAACTGATTGGTTCAAAATTGGGAAGGGAGTACGGCAAGGCTGTATATTGTCACCCTGCTTATTTAACTTATATGCAGAGTACATTATGAGAAATGCAGGGCTGAATGAATCGCAAGCCGGAATCAAGATTGCCGGGAGAAATATCAACAACCTCAGATATGCAGACGATACCACCCTAATGGCAGAAAGTGAAGAAGAACTAAAGAGCCTCTTGATGAGGGTGAAAGAGGAGAGTACAAAAGTTGGCTTGAAACTCAACCTTAATAAAACTAAGATCATGGCATCGGGTCCCATCAATTCCTGGCAAATGGAAGGGGCAGAAATGGAAGCAGTAACAGATTTTACTTTTCTGGGCTCCAAGATCACTGCAGACGGAGACAGCAGCCATGAAATTAAAAGACGCTTACTCCTTGGAAGGAAAGCTATGGCAAACTTAGACAGCATAATAAAAAGCAGAGATATCACCATGCCAACAAAAGTTCGTATAGTCAGGGCGATGGTGTTCCCAGTAGCAATGTATGGTTGCGAGAGTTGGACCATAAGGAAGGCTGAGCGCCGAAGAATAGATGCTTTTGAACTGTGGTGCTGGAGAAGACTCCTGAGAGTCCCTTGGACTGCTAGGAGATCAAATCAGTCAATTCTAAATGAAATCAAGCCTGACTGTTCCCTGGAAGGACAGGTACTAAGGCTGAAACTCAAATATTTTGGCCACCTAATGCGAAGAGAGGACTCTCTGGAGAAGACTCTGATGCTGGGAAAGATTGAAGGCAAAAGGAGAAGGGGAAGGCCAAGTATGAGATGGTTAGACAGCATCACCGATGCAACAAACATGAAAATGAGCGAACTCAGGAAGATAGTGGAGGACAGGAAGGCCTGGCGGGATATGGTTCATGGGATCACGAAGGGTCGGACACGACTTAACGACTGAACAACAACAACATAAATTTCAAAGCAGGAATAAGTGGCAGCAGAAGATAAGAATCTAGACAGCATTTAAAGTTGATTGTGGTTGTATAGTAGGACCAGGGCTGGCCCATCCATGAGGCCAACTGAAGTGGTTCCCTCATGCAGCAGACGGGGGGAACCTCTGTTCACCCACTCCCCTCCATTGCTCCTCCTTCTTCCCCTCCCTGGACTAGAAAAGGAAGAGGGAGACAGCAGTAGCGTAGAAACGCTTGGGGCCCTGATATACATGGCCCCAGGCGCCTAGCTGACTGAGGGGCGCTCGAGGAGAGCGTCCTCGTCGTCTAGGCAACGCGCACAGCGCGCGCCCGCAGACACAGGGTCTGAGAGCGCGCTGCACGTTGCCTAGACGATGATGCTGTTGCTCACCTCGGATTCGAAAGCTCGAGTCCGAGGTGAGCAACAGCATCGTCGTCTAGGCAACGCGCAGCGCGCTCTCAGACCCTGTGTCTGTGGGCGGGCACTGTGCGCGTTGCCTAGACGACGAGGACACTCTCAGAGTCAAAGGCTGGAGCGCCGCCCGCCTGTTATGGCTGCGGGCGGGCGCTGCGCTCCAGCTTTCGAGCGACAGCGTCCTTGGACGTCATGTGACGTCACACGTCATGTGACGTCCGGGGGCGCTTGGCCAGCCCCCGCCCTCCTAGCCCCAGGCGGCAGGAGGGCTTAAAACGCCACTGGGGGACAGAGAGGAAGAGAAATATGGAGGGAACATAAGAACATAAGAAGAGCCCTGTTGGATCAGGCCAAAGGCCCATCTAGTCCAGCTTCCTGTATTACACAGTGGCCCCACCAGATGCCTCAGGGAGCACACAGCCAACAAGATAACCTGTTTCCTGCTGCCACTCCCCTGCACCTGGCACAGGGAAAACCTACTTCTAAAACCAGGAGGGAAGGGGAGTACTGAGCAAGAACATTAGAACAGAGCAGGGGGGAGTAGGGGCTGGCACATCACTGGGTAAGAGGGGCAGCATTTGCATGCCACCTCAGGCTTCAGGAGAGCTCGGTCGACCCCAAGAGGGACACAGCTATAGGGCTGTCATGATGGGCTCAATATTTACCACTGATGACTTCGCAATGATAGAATTTTGGCAAGCCTCCTCTTTTGTGTACTTACAAAAAATAGATCACCCCCCTCCCAAACACACATTTTGCAAATTTAAGGTAAGGGGAGGCTTAAAAAGTTCAAGCCCCTCACATTTGTTTGCAAACAGACAAGGAACCAGAGACAAGAGAAAAAGTCCATCCCACTAGACAGGCAAACCTCTTCTTCCATCCTGCCTACCTAGCTGCTGAAGTGGTAATGGTATTTTCTGAGCATGATCAAACATGTCATTTCCTGCCAGCATCATGGGAATGAGTAGCAACAAAATAAAAGAGGAGGAAACTAGTAATTAAATTCCCCCATGGGAAGAGAAACTGACATCATGGCAATGTATCACTGATTCCTAGCCAGGATCAACAGGAAGCAATAAAACAGGCTGACCTTGCAAAGAGAAAGTGTTTAAATTGAAAGGCACAGGAGCTCTGGAAAGCCTTAATAGCACTTTGTCTATCAACACTGGACAAGCTGATGCTGCAGTTCTGTTTTATTACATAAAAATTGCCACAGATCATGTCTAAAAGAAATTGGGAGGGGGGGTCAACACAGAAAACACAGAACTCTATTGCTTTGACAACATTTTTATCTGGATGCTTCATAAAAAGTGAATTCCATAGGTAAGAACTAGTGTAGAAGCCATCATAGTCTTAAATGACCCAACCAAACCTACCTGCAATATATCTATTTAAATCTATCCATCTAGACATTCAAAATGGGGACACAAAGAGGGACACAAAGTTCCTCCTGTGGAAAAAAAAAACTTCAAACAAGTAGGGGGGGGAGAGTAAGAGAGAATTAACTTTATGCTGCAATGGCCATGCTACCATGATGTCCCACGCTCTTGCCATCTGTATCCATGTTTGCATTGCCCGAGCAATTGAACAAGGCGTTTGCTTTTGCATTTGATTTAGCACTGACCTTAAATAATCTTTGCTATTTAACTCCCAGGTCTCCAATACACATCTCAGTCCTGACAATGTAACCTTTCTCCTTTTTCTTGGTGAAGCATCTTTCATATAAAATACAACTCTAAATATATCTCAAAGGGCTTACATGTTTATAGTGTCTCAAAAACTCAACATCAAATGTGCTCAGTACACCAGAAAAAAAAGAGAGATGTTTACTTCTAGCTGATAGCTCTACTTCGAAAAGCCATGAAACTGAATCTATTATCATAAAGCAGTTTTGAGAACTTTTTTCATTTAAAAGTAAAAGAATACAAGAATACACACACACACACACACACACACACACACGCACACACACACACACACACACACACACACACACACAAACGCAAAGTCAGCAAACCTCAGTCAAACAAGGGACTTAAACTGACTTTGAAATGTATGAAAATGTCTCTGTGTCTCCCTAATAAATAGGAAATAAAACCACATGATACTATGCTCAAAGCAAAATCACAGGACACAGACTATAAAAAAAGATGGGTGTTTATGCCACTACTGTGAAGTTTCACCACAAGGTCATCTCTGATACTCTAGCTCACGACTCTCGTCTCCTTCACACTTCCTCTTCTGCCCCACTCCCTTTGAATTTTTCCATTTCAGGGTGTGGGAGAAGCAGAGACTGGCACATCACCAGCAAAGGAGGCAGCACCAGTCAGGCACCAGAAGGTCTTTTGCCAGCCCTGCTCTCGGTATGAGGATATATGACATCCTATCTGGTTGGATGAATCTGGTTTTTTTTTTTCTTTTTATGAAACTCTCCCAAAACACTATCTATACCTGCCTTTCTATATAAAACATACTCGAGTCTAGGAAGATCAGTAGCACAGATCCGCTTATAAGATGTGTTCCACAAGGCAGAATGTGACCTTGAGGAATGCTGGATTTATTATGTCAAAGGTTTGTCACCTAGTGAACATTCAATAGGGAGACTCAGGCAATCTCAACCATGAGCATACCTGCTTGTTACATATATTTGGCAAAGATGCAAATGTATGCAGGTACTGTATATACTTGAAACATTTTAACTGTACACTTGTGCATGTAATGTGAGAAGTGCACTGAAATCGATCGGAAACAATGCACACTGCAGGAATCAAAGCCATACTGCACATGAAAAAAGAGAGAGGATGGTTCTGTCCTCTCCCTGGATTTTTTGATATCACACAAATGCTAGGAAGAAGCCCTTGGCATAATGTCCTATACTCAGCAGATAAGCCTGTCTTGGTCCATGAGTTCACTGGCCTTCTTCAGTATCCCTCTCTTTATCCTTGATATAAATGTTTGGCAAAGATCTAGCACCAGGTGCACTCTTAGAGTCAAGTCCAAGTAAACAGTTTTTCGACCGGCACTTGGTCCAAGAGTTGAATTGCTACAACTGTAGCGCCTGGCTTCCGTGTTTATTTTTAAGCAGCCAAGATGGGAAATACAAAAATCCATGTTCAGAATTCAAATGCCAAACAAACAGTCTGTGTAATTGCCATTGCTGCAAGAAGAACAAATATTTTTAAAGCAACATTGCCACAGGATGTTGCGATGCTCACTAGCATAAATGAGGATTTTTTTTTTTTTTAAAAGATGCTTTTGTTTAATTCCTGGAGTATAAGGGCCAAGTAAATGTGACACACTAGATATGTTCGCAAAATCACTGCTTTCAAGGCAAATCATTGCATTAGGGTGGTGAGTTTCACCTTTGAAATGGCATGGTGGGGGTAGAATGACCCTCTTTACATCCCAACGGAATGGATCCTGTCTTATCTCTCTGGGTCCTTTCACCAGGGCTATCTATCTTTATCTAGGACCTCTGTTAAAAGGATCATGGTACTCGTTCTCTTCTTTTCATAGGGATGGGGCCAAAAGAGTCAGTGCCTGTGGCTTGTTCCCTGGTTCTTAGTGCTGCTCAGAATTGTTTTCTCAAAGCCAAAGCCTTTTACCTAAATCCACTGTATTCAGTGGATTTGTTGCATGTTGTTTATTTCACAGTCTTCTTTCACATCCGTTCCATGTTGTTTATTTCATAGTCTTCTTTTACATGCATTCACATCCTCACACTCATTTTGTCTCTCTCTCTCTCTCTCTCTCTCTCTCTCTCTCTCTCTCCACACACACACACACACAACTTCTGGCATGAACCGATTATTTTCCACTCAAGCTTGCATAATCAAGAAAGACATTTCTTTTAGTATCATTTCAGCCTGTGCCCCATCGATAAGACCCTTTCCTCACTGTTGTCTCTCCTTCAGAGGCTCCCCTGGCCCAGTTTTGTCCCTCTCCCTTCCAATATACTTATAATGCAATCCTATGCATGTCCACTCAGAAAAAGGTCCCCTGAGCTTAACGGAACTTACTTCCAAGTAAGCATGCAAGTAAGTAAGTAAGTAAGCACAATGTTATAGAGGTTTACTCAGAAGGAAGTCCCAGTATGTTCAATGGGGCTTACGCCCCAGCAACTGTGCATAGGACTGCAGCCTACAACTCCCTATGAACTCTGCAATTCTCTACACCGCCAATGGAAACCCACCTACATTACCTCCCATTTCAGCTGAGCCTATTAGTCTTACACAGCAGCAGTTCCAATTAATTGCACTTTAAATCCCACCAACTCAGAGGTCAAAGAATGCTGGTCTCATCCACAGTCTTCCCTGTAGTTAAGCATACTGCAAGTCCTCCTTTGCATAGAACGGCTGTGGAAGGGAGTGCCGGTATAATCCACAGGCTATTCCATAGTTCAGCTCTCCACAGCATATATCAACTCCCCCATGCACCTGAAAGTAACAGACTTGGGTTTCCTTCACTGGTTTAACTTGATTGTACTTTGGATATTGTACACACTGTATTTGCTCATGGATACAGACTGGCAAACTGTTTTGTTCCCTCTTCATATTAAGTAGGAAACGAAATTATTACTTCCTGAAAAAAATTGGCAAGAAATTGCTTCATCTTCTGAGCCAAAATAAAGGTTGGGAAAGCTCACCCACCCCCCTCGTTTTCCATAAGCCCTCCAAATGAGCATTTTACTCTCTCCTACAGCAGTGGTGGCAACCAGCAAGCAGCGACTGAGTGTGGGAGTATCCTTCCTTCCTTCTTCCACCCCACTGCTCTGGTGCATGAGGCTGCTTCTCCCCCCACACACACTTGTTCCCACCTCTCTGTTGTTAAGTGACCTGACATGTTGGGGTCTGCTGGGAATTGTAGTCTTACCACGAGCTATTGCAAGATTCATATCCGAAAGCCAGGGGAACTTTGCTGACATATCTACTCATTGGGGTTTCCCGGATGAAAGATGTACTGTGACAATACTACTAGATTACATAAGAACCCAAGCACACGGTGCATACATGCAACAGCAGAAGCAGATGTCACACAGTCCTACCCTAGAATGGATTGAATTTGCCAAGAACAGCACCATGCAAAAATAGGTTAACTGCCTGATGTGCCAATGCTGGAGTTGCATATATGGAGGGAACAGTAGGGGCTAGAACAATACTCCTGTCACACCTTCCAATATGCCAGTAATTAAAAACAGCAGTCTTTACCTTCTTGTCATCCCTGAAGCACCAAGGCCGAATTGCACTGAACACATGTAGTTCAGAGACCACCTGCCAAGAAACGAATGCAACAGTCGCTTGATGAGCAAGGCATGGGGTGTTGCTGTTGGGATGCACAGCTTCACCTCGACAGGTTGTAGTGCAGCTCCCAAAGCTTCCAAATCATTTATTGGGGGATTTTGCTTTTTTGTTTTTTAAAATGCTATTCATTGTTTGTGCATTGTATCTAATTGTTCAGTGTGGCAACTCCTAACCACCAGAGTGTAGCAAACACACAATCGAATGCTAATCATCCATTTGTTTTCTTTGAAATCACTCTGCTGTCAAATGAAAGTGCCACCAATCTCATATCTTCCCATTCTTGCTGTAGTGTCTATTCAGGGAAGAGTAAGAACCCCTCTCTCCAAATTTAGGCTCCCAAAGTTCGTGAATGGGATGTGTCAGTGGCCAGACTGCATAGCAGACATTTGTCCTCACCTCATGCCCCATGTCAAACTAGACATTACTTTAAATCAGGGGTTCTCAACCAGTGGTACTAGTACCACCAGTGGTACTTTGGCTGACTGCTGGTGGTACTCGGACTGCTGGACCAATGGAACCCCACTCTGACACGGCGCTTTCAACAGCACATTTTCGCTCCGGAGAGGCTCCTGTCTTTAGCTGAGTCTCTTGGGAATGCTGAGAGGGGCCTCCCACCTGCCCAGAGCCTCCTACCTGTGTTTTCTGGCCTCCAAAAACCTGAAAACCAAGAAGTAACTGCCGATGATGTCATCACACGTCCTGTGTTATGCAGCAGGAGAGTGGTGCTGGAGGTGGTACTTGGTCGGGAAGGGGTTGAGAACCCCTGCTTTAAATGCATCTGTTGGCATGTGTGCATGTAGGTATGTGCAGATGTGCACAAACCAGATCAAAATCCTAGTAGGGGGAGGGAAAGGGGTGGATCTCACACCTGCCCTAAATGCTCTTTACATTTGGAAAAAAATCCCTCCCAGGGCCAACAATAACTTTGAAAGCACAAATTTTTATTGAGAGGCATGGCTCAGTGGGAAAGGATTAAAAATCTCTCTCCATGCACCGTAATCCTGATCCCTCTCACAGCTGCTGGGTAACATAAGAAACCAAAGTATGCAGGGCCAAACTACACATTGCATGCAACAAGGAGCCAAGCCCTCAGGGCAAGAAAAAAATAAAACCCTGATCATTTCTCATGGGCTCAGAGTGGGATTGCCATACAAAGGGATTTTAGATGGTGAAGAAAAGATAAAGATTTTTTTCAGGATAGCAAACCCTCAGTCCCTTGCTGCTGCTGCTGCTGCTGCTGCTGCTGCTGCTGCTGCTGCTGCTGCTTCCATTTTTTGTAGTATTTAAATCTGCTACAGAGCTGGAGGTGGAAAGATGGGGGAAGGTAGAGACCCATCAGATGCTTTTCATACAGGACCCAGCTCTTCCAGGTGGCTTTTCTATGGCTTGCAGAGACATGGCTAGATCACTGGATGTCCTTCAGCATAAATACATACAACCAGCAGTAAGGGGAATAAGTCCATCTGGCTTTCGAGGCTCAAGGAGAAAAGCAAATACCTACCCTTCTCATTTCACAAAACATTGTTGATGGTCTACAACAGCAGTTCTCAAATGTTTGGGTTGCCGGAGCCCTTTACACTCCAAGAAGGAGTTTCAGGGAGTTCCACCGGCACACATGCAGAGTCTCGGGGAGCCCCAGAGTGCCAGGCATGCACAGAGTGGCGCAGCACCAAGACCAACACCAAATACTGGCAAAGAGCCAGAACAGGAGAGGGATGAGGAAAGAGATCCATGAACACAGGAGGTGGGAGAGATGGGCAGGGGACAGATGGTGGCCACTTCTGGTGTGCTCATGGAGCCCCTGAAGGGGTCTCTGGGAGGCCCAGGGCTCCTAGGAACACACTTTGAGAAATGCTGGTCTAGAACCTCTTCTGTCTGATTCAGCACCAATACATTGAGGCAATAAGTAAAGAATAGATCAACTACCTGCTGTTAGAGGATAATAGAACTACTGTAGAAGTACGCTAAACTTGGCCAGACCAGTGAAAAAGCATTAATGGTCTATAAAAGAAAGCCAATTGGCCAGTCTCACCTTGCACCTTAACCGTCCTGAAGGATATCTCAAAACTTCACAGGCTATTCCCAGTGGTAGATTTTAGGTTCCATATCATCAGTTTTTAGGCAGCCTAATCAAGCTGTGGGGATAATTTATGCATCAATAATAAAATGCAAACTTGGAAGAAGCTGGCTGGAAACCCTTCAGGAAATGCAAATGGGCACTAAAGCTTCTCTAAGCACAGATTTGTGAGGCAGCAGTGGAGAGACTATTCTTACAAAGTGCTACAGCCACAAAACTCAGGGCAAGACCTTTCTGTCCCTCTCCTCATCTGATGATACACATTAGGAGACTAACTTCTCAACACCGGGGCTGAAAAAGCAGTTTTGGACACTAATAATTCAGGCTGGGGTCCGTCCAATGAAGGAACTCTGTCCCACCTAATTAACTGTCCTCACCCAAAGAACTCCCTCTGTTATCCGCAGTTTGCCCCAACAGAAATGAAATCAGTGTTGATAGCCTATCTGGCTCTCTCTTAAATTAAAACTGTAAGCTTGCTATAGAAAATTGGATAAGGCTTAAATGCAGACTTAAGTCTCCTTCCGCTCAAAACAGAATTTCTCTGTATTATACCCCAAGGCTAAAACCTTGCTGAGAGGATGCTAGACTGCAACCCAGCTGCTGAAGAAATGGGTAAAAAAAAGCAGCAAGCTTTATAGACACCTGTGATCTTTATATTTGCCAACAATAGATCTCCTTCCTTGAACAGAATTATCTGTGCATTAAGGTGGCTCACATGGACCAAGTTTCTTAATGCTGTGTTTTTCCCCAGGGATACAACTGGCAGGGTAAGAAAACATGTGTGGGTTTTGTTTGTTTTTTTGGTTTTTTTAGTGTCTACAATACCAGGCAGACTCTCAGTAGCTTGCCTTCCATGCTCCATAACTCTGAGCTACATTTTAACTCCCTATGCTAACTGACTTTGGGTGCTGAGTAATCCTGTTAAGAGAGCCTACTGTTATCTCAGCACTTTTCCTAAGAACAGCAGCTTCATTAGCACATCACAATGAGATATGTTAATGAAAAGCAACTTGAAGGAGACTGCCGGATTTGGATTTCACGGCTGGGTTGACTTTTGAAAACATGGAGTATAGCAATAGAAAATGCTAACTCATGCCAAGATGCAGCTTATGACCGGGACATGTAAAGGCAATGTGGGTGTTTTCTGGAGTACAGTTGCAACTCTGATCTCACTTGTGCTAAGCATGATTTATGCATACTCCCATCCTTGGAACGGCTACTTATGGCTTTGCAATGTGGGATATGGAAGCATATGACGCAAAGCCGGAAGCTTCAGGGAAAATTGGAAGGCCTGTGAAGCACATTTATGCCCCCACGCACAAGGATACGGTAGTGGCTCCCCCAAGCACGATGTTGTTGTGTCTTGGATCACAGGAGAGGATAAGGCAGGGGAGAAATCGCATTGTTGTGCTGAACACAGTGGAAAGATAGTGATTTTCAGCCTCACACAGCAGGCTTCATTTCATTCTGCAATATTGAAAGCTACTCTGCTCTCCAGAGGCTGAAGTGTAGGCCAGAAGTATCCTTTGCTGCGCAATCCAGCAGATGTTCAGTGTTACAATAAAGTTGCCAGTTCCTAGCTGTGAGACTTCACATGACTCGCCTGAAATCCCTATATAATACAACTTAGATGAGATGAACATGGAATCTTATTGATAAAGAACTATTGGCCATGGCACTAACATGCCAAGGAGAAAGTAGTAAGTATTAAAATGTATAGACCCTCCCACAACTTTTTGAAACAAATGTATTCTCCCTATAAGGGAGCATGAGCAAAATTTGTGCTACACCAATATTCAAATTGGGCAGGAGCCCCAGATGATGATGCTTTGGGGTTCCAATATGGCCCACAAGCTGCCAGTTGGCCATCCCTGTTTCAAAGAGTTTGAGACGTCAGGGGATCTGCTCTTCTGCACCCTGTCACCTGGTTGCAATTTGAGACGTCAGGGGATCTGCTCTTCTGCACTCTGTCACCTGGTTGCAGTTCAAGTTAATATACATTGCAATAACGACTGAACTGCCATCCTTTTTTTCAAAGCTAGGAAGGGAGGCGACACAGCTTGACAGTACAAACAGAGTAATTAGCCTGGTTACAGAAAACGTTCCTTCTTCTGTGCCTAGAGCCAGAGATAAACTCAGAGTGCTCCTTTGAAACTATAAAGCTACAAAGATAAGACAAGACAGTACTTTTAAAGCATTAAAGGTACACTATATCTATGTGGCACATTTAGATTCCTTGGGCAAAATGCCTGGAATACTTTAAATAAAAGTATATCGTTCAATAAGAAGGCAGAAACAGGTGTACAGAATTAGACAATGCAAAACTACCATGGGAATGCATCAGAGGGGAAATGCAAAACTACCCTAAACTTTGGATGACCGTTAACCTGCATAGAAAAAATGCAGTCCCATAAACAACGTTCAGCCAAACTTAATACAGGTAAATCCGAATGTAGCTGTCCTGTTGCTTGTGGCACTCCAGACAACCATTTTCCTGTTGTTTTATAGGCTAGGAATCCTCCACTGTTGCCAGATGGCCTGCCTGGACAGGGTGCAATTTTTCTTCTCTTCCTGTCCCCCTTTCATTGCCACCTTGGGTAATTGGCTCAGCAGTACTGATTGAAAACATTGCATCAATGTATATGAATTAGAGCCCAAACCTATCCTTCCTTCCCTCCTGCCAATGCAGGTGTGCCAAGAGCAAGCACACTGTATCCAGGGGGGGGGGCAGATTGGGAGGCTTCGGAGGGGAAAGGGGAATTATTTCCGCTCACCCCTCTGTAAACCTCCTGCTCCTCAATGGGTCTCCTCAGACCTGTGCCAGCTCTATAGCTGGTGCACGTTCGAGGAGAAGAAAGGAGCAGAGAAGCTCAAAAAAAGAGGGAATGGGATCTGGTGCACACTGTTGCTGCTGGATCCATCCCCTCCCACTACCTCCCTGCCCATTCCTCACCCCCTTCCCATCCAGTTTTGCCCTTTCCTTCCCAGAAGAAAAGAAAAAAGGCTGTAGAGCCCTGATTTGTACACCTTGTGCACATGTCAGTACTCACAATTTCTCTCAATGTGTGAATCAGCCCTGTAAATTGCCAGCGAAACATATGAAGAAAATGTGTGTGTGTGTGTGTGTGTGTGTGTGTGTGTGTGTGTGTGTGTGTGTGTGTGTGTGTGTGTGTGTGTATGTGTGTGTGTGTGTGTGTGTGTGTTGAACATTTCTTAGGTTGACATAACAGCAGCCACAAGCAAAATCCTCCCACAACAAGATTTTTTAACGGAGCCATTAAGTCGCTAGTGTTGGTACATCTAATACATTGTTACTCACAATGAAAAATATTTTGTATTGTTCCTGAAGCTGTCACAAAATTCAGACCCTGTTGGCACTCCCAATGACATAATCAGGACGATGATGGTACCTGAACACCTCTCTCCCCTGCAAATTCCTGCCCACTTTCTATTCTATGTAGGCAGAGGCGTCGCTATGGTCTGCGTGACCCACAGCAAGAGCTCATCATATCACCCCAGTGAAGTCACTCGGGTTGGTCTAACCACACTTTCTATTCTATGTAGGCTCCCATTACCCCGCAGCATTTGGAATGCTGAAATGGACCTCTTGGGATATATAGTTTCTAGCATATTTGTACTTAGTATGGACATCAGGCACCCAAATATAGTATATTTCCCAGGATGCCTTACATCTGGGATGTTGCCACTACAGTGTTTCAGAGACTTCCCCATCATAGTAGTGGCTATTAGGTAAGTTTTGAGGGAAGCAAAGAGAGTGGCTGCAGTGGCAGGGAACGGAGCCAGACCTGAAGTTTATAGTAATGATAGCTGCCATAGCTGAACATGTAAAGGCACCTGCTGAAATATCCAACATTTTCCATAAAAGTAAGCTGGACAGTCTGAACCAGAAGTGTAAACGTGGGCCTGGACTGCATAGGAAGCCAACAAAACAGAGCAGAAGCCAGCAGTACAGTATACCTTTGGTGAAGGCTGTACCTCTGAGCAGCTGGGTTGTTAACATTCTGAATGAAGCATTGTCTTGAGATAATCAACTGTGTTCCCAAACTGATATACCGTAATTGCAATAGCTTCCGACAGGTGATACATAAAAAACCATAAGGGAGGGGCAGGCATTTGAATCCAAAGTGTCTAGTGACTAATTCAGATGGTTGCTTGGAGTATGTTCACATGGAAGGAACGGGGGTGGTGGTGTTATGAGCAGAGCTACATCTGGAAGCAGTTTCTATAAGTGCCTCAGGATGCTGTAGCTGTATCCATGGCTGAGGCTAGAAGTTTGTATCTATGGAAACTGAGGCTGTATCCATGGATGGACATCCCAATTGCTCACCCTTCCAACACAATTCTTACTAGCTCCCATTGATCCCTGGGGGGAAACCATTCTTATAAAAAGCATCCAACGTGCATTTCAGAGATCAAAAAAGAATGCCCCCAATAGGTCATTCACTGAAACTGCCTTTTCACATGGGGAAATGTAGGGATTTTGAAGCTATGGGGGGGGGGGGGGGGAAGGCACGTGCCAGCCTGGCAGCACCAACAGCTGAGCCAGATACTAATAAGAGGGGAGATGTGAAGTGCAGGGCTCACTCCCGCCCACAACCCATTTCTGTCTCCACACTCAGCTGAAAGAAATTCATACACCAAACAGCAGTACAAGATAACCAGTGGAACGAACAAGGGGCGGAGAATGGTGGCTTATCAATTAATATGTTCCAGTCAAAACTACAAATCAGAAGACGAAGCATATGAAAAGGAAGGAAAGGGCAGCGCAAGCAATCATTGAAAGGCTTCTTTGCCGCTCAAAACACGTACATAATACAATATTTTGTCAGCTCTAATCACTGGAACGTTGAAAGCATGGAGGAAGATTAAAAAACATTCAAGTGTAAGAGGGAAAAGAAACAACAAAATAGACTACTAGGAGAAGTTATATGCACAAGACAAGAGATTTCCGGTGCATTAGGCAGGGTCAAAGACAATCTGACATAAGCACTTTGCAAGGTGCATCCATTAGAACAGGTATTTTCAAATGCATCCTAATGGAAACAACGTGAAGCCTTTCACTATTTCACCGACCTCAACTCTAGCAATTTCCCATTGACTTTGGGAGAAACCAAGTGGCTGAGGCTCTTGGAGCAGTAACTATGCATCAGGTGCTGGCAATTGTTTGTGTTTATGGCAGTGATGCTCTGTCTCCACACACTCCATTGAGCATTTGTGTTTTGGAAGGACTGATGTTTGATACTCACAGGGGAGAGATCTCCAGAAAGAAAGTCATAGTTTTGTACTTGAGAGCCATTAAAGCTACTTTTTAGAGTGACAGTATGCAATCAAAGTGGTAAGCTTACTCCTCTGCAGGAAATTAGCAGGCCTCACCAAATGAAAATTTCATTATATTTGCAACACAGAGCTTGGGCAGATTGGAAAATAATAATCAAATAATGCACACAGAGATGAACCCATGCCTCCATCCTGGGAATTTTAGCAAGTTATATTCTTATTCTTCTCAGTGCCACAGTCTCAGGCTGAACTGGAAAGTTGGCACTAACTTCCTATTTAAAAAGGACTCTTGAATTTCCTCTGGTCCGCTTTCATATGAATGATCCTACCATAGAAGCACAAATACCACTCAGCTGTTCTGAGGGCTGATACTCCTGCTCTGGACAGCCAACATCATTGATCATATCAGCATTCAAAGCCTTCCTACACTAATGGGAACCTTCCCATTCACCAGCTGGACATGGAGTTCAGAATCCATGATGTAGTCTATGTAGCATACCCTTAGGCTGCTATCAGTTGAAAAAGGGATCAGTAAGATCTTTTAGACAGAGGTAAAAGTGACCCCTGACAAGTCCAGTCGTGTCCGACTCTAGCTCATCCCCATTTCAATGGGGATGGCTCATCCCCATCAATGGCTCATCCCCATTTCAAAGCCGAAGAGCCAGCGTTGTCTGAAGACGCCTCCGTGGTCATGTGGCCGGCGTGACTCTCCTTGCCGCAGCGCGTAGCATGCGGCTGGAACACGGAGCACTGTTTACCTTCCCGCAAGCGGTACCTATTTATCTACTCACGTTAACATGCTTTGGAACTGTTAGGTTGGCAGGAGCTGGCCAAGCAACGAGAACTAACCACTAATTCCAGAGCCCTGGAGTATTGGAAAGCATACCCCAGCAACATTCATTCATTCAAGTCATCAACAGAAAGGCAGTCTGTATTTGTTAATGACAAGGAATCAAAGAGTGAGATGAAGTAGGATGGAGAAAATGGGTGGAATAATATTGAGGGGGGGGGCAGGGCAACACAAGATAGTGTCACAAATCTCTTCCCAAAACAGTTGCTATAATATAATATTTTGCTAGTTTATGCTAGCATTAAGTTTGCAAAGAAATCTTTTGAGTTTCTCCCCAGTTCTTTGGACTATGCTATTGTTTATAAAAGCATCTGAAATTATTCATTTGTGTGCTGCAGATAATTGAGTCATTAGCTGTTGAAATGGATTAAGATTTCATCTCTTCAAATGTAAGTTGCCAACTGCTAACCCCTGCTGAATGCAATCTACTGCTTACATTCTTTGTATATTTCAAGTTTACACTTCAAATTGCCCTTTGGGGCATTGTTTTGGTAATAGCTGCTTATGAGTGTATTTATTATATAAATGGTTCACCATTAACAGAAAGTACCTCATCTTGATAAGTGGATATGGACAGATCTTCTGTTTTAGGGATAACTTGGGAAACACAAATCACCACAGCAGCGCTTCATATGGCCAATTCACCAAAGATAGTCAGCAGCTTTGCTTAAGTTATGGCCAGAGCTGTTTGTTGTATTCCCCCAACACCATATTTTCACTTATTCACAACTTGTTTATGATGTTTTACAATTATTTTGAAATCATATACAAGGAATTGGCCATACTGGTTGTGTTGAGATGCAAGAACGCAAGGATGGATAAAATGTTTCTTACTTCAAAAGGCCCACTATTGATCAATCTCCGTTCTTCCCAACACTTCTGAAGTAGACAAAGGCCTGAACTAGACAATGACTAGGGGTCTATTGACTGTTCTAACATTAAATAGCAAGCATGGAAGGGAGGGGTGTGATCTGGATTGGTACAATGGCAGGCAACCTTTAACCTTTCATACTTGCCATGTTCCTATTTGGCCTGGGAGAAAAGTTCCCATTGGCACCAGTGAGAAAACTTTCCTCCCAAAGCTGCAGGGGGACCTGACTGGATCTTGACCATGGTAGAGGAAAAGTGCTATCTATCTATCTATCTATCTGATGCAACTGATGAAGCAAGGTTTTGCTTACAAGAAAACACCTGATAAAGTGAAAGGCCATTCCCTCTGGCTGCAGCAGAGGGAGAGGCGACACAACAATGGTCCCTTCATCAGGTTAGCTGGGATCAGTTGTCAATAGATCCCCAGTACTGTCTCCTGCAATGACCACTCCACTAGTCAAGCAAAGCTACTGACTATCTTTGGTGAATTGGCCATATGAAGTGCTTCACTATGTAACAGTGGGTATCTGAATATGCTATGTTTCTCCCCCCTTCCCTTTTTGGTGGGGTATCATGTATCTTAGATGGTTGGCCATTCTTTAAAATACAACATTATTGAAATGTAGAAGAAACAAGACAATGGTGGGAAAATGCAAACTTTTTTTTACAATATATAAATGTCCAATCTTTCATGAACTACATTCCAGATGGTATCCTTTTGCAGTCTGTCCTCTCCACTGACCGTCATCTCCCACACTCGACTGACACAGCTGGCAGCTCTTATCTCCCTTCACAGAGGCTTCCACAGCTTTTTGTCGGCGGCATGTCTCGAACGTGCCATTCACCGATCTTCAGGCTTGCAAGGCAGCAGCTCTACCGACTGAGCCAGACCCCTCTGCGTACCACGGGAAATGACTGGCGATGACATATTGCCAGTTACTTCCAGGTTTTTGAAGGCCAAAAAATGCAGGTAGGAGGTTCTGGGCAGGTAAAATGTCCCTTCTCAGTGTTCCCGAGAGGCTTGGCCAAAGGCAGGAGCCTCTCAAGAGCAAAAACATGCTGCCGATAGCTCCACATTGGAGTGGGGTTCTGATGGGCCAGCGGTCCAAGTACCACCAGCAGTCGGCCCAACTACCACTGGTTGAGAACCCCTGATCCTGGGACCATCTGCATTGCTCCTTTAGAGCAACTCCTGGGGAATTAAGTTAAACCGATTGATCTCCTAGTACTAACAGATAGGACTTGACATTCACCTGTCATTGGAAAAGTGATTGGAACATTCTTAGTAGCAGCGGAAATATGCTCTCATACAACAGGCATCCCCTGCCCAGTTTTTGCTCTGCCACTTGCAAGAAATAGAAAGAATTCAATTAGTTGTGAATCATTTACTCTGAGCAAAACAATATGCTGAGTACATTTACTGGAATGAAGGAGAGAACAAAATTAAGAAAGTTCCCTGTTGGATCTTATTGTTAAAGATCTGTTGATGATACAAAGACTCCTCACAGGTCATCTTCTCCAAATAGAAATGGTGATATCTGAATGCTTGGCTGTAGATGATTGTTTTTATTCATGTTTTTATTCATGTTATTTCCTACGGGTACTGAACTTCTAGAGTTGTATTCAATGATGCTCCATTGATTATGTATATTATACTTCATCATCCTTGGTACCAACTGCGGTGTCTACAAACTGAATCATGATACAAGGGTACTCCAGAGGGTGCACTTTTACAAATGGATGGTAAAGTAAAAATTGGTACCACGTATGCAGTATAGAGGCAGTGCAGCTAATTCTGGCAATGTAAATGGTCACAAAAACTTAATCCTCCTTTCATTGTGCATTTAAGTTTCTTCAAACACAGACCATTTACCGGCAGGAGGTGTGGTCCTGAGGTTGAACTGCCTGAAGACTACCAGAAGCTAAGCAGGAGCAGCCAGTTCGTGTTGGAAGGGAGACAAACCGGAAATCACTGATATCACTGATAAGCTGTTATGACCCTCTGTGGCAGAGAGGTGTCGCTATTGGGTGCTGTGGTGGAGTATGGACTGGAATACTGAGAATGTCAGTGACAGAGCGATAACTGGGGAAAAAAAAACTTCCCTGTTCAGTATGATCAGTGGTGCCCTGCAGAGAGCTTGAGGCTTGTGTTCGGTAGCTAAGTGGACTACACCGTGGAAGAAACCATCTGGAATTGTAGATAGCTAGATAGCTAGATAGCTAGATAGATAGATAGATAGATTCTAGACAAGCCTGCCTATGTCAACTGCCTTGAGTAACATCTGAAGAGCAATCGGAGGATATAAAAAAAGCAGTATATAAATATAGAAATAAATAAATAAATATACTTTTAAACAAAACACTAAAAAGCTTCATACTGGGAAATGCATCCTTTCCCTGACATTGTGCCTTTACCAGATTCTCATTGATAGTGAATTCCATAATTTATCCACACTGGAAGCTTGCTAAAGCCTGAATATCTTCCAAAAATAATTCTTTTTATTGGACTTTTGAGTCCAACCTTAAGCTGATAGGAGGATGGGTTTTTAGTATTGATGTTAAAATATAAACAGAATTCTTAAATGCATTGTTAGTTATTCATAGTCTTTAAACAGAAGATAGAATGGCTAACCAAGAGGCTCTTGGTTAACCAAGATTTTACGGGGTTGATCTTTCACACAATATACACTTTAGCTTGCAGCATCTACCATTGTTGACAAGGCAGACCATGGATAAATAAATTCCCTTGGCCAGCCATTCGTTTCTTTCTTTTTTTAGTCTGTGCTATCAGTGACAGGCTTAATGAATTCTGTCTTCAGCAATACTTGCCCACAGGGATATTTGGACAGCTACAAGAGATGGCAAAGAGGGGTGGTAGATCCTGATGATTGCAGGATAAAATAGAAATATGTTAAAAGTAGGCATTGAGACCTGCCAACTCGGAAGATGAACTTAGGGAATCTTCAGACATGATTCAATCAGCAGTATATAAAATGGCAAAGCACTTTTATAGTGCACACTATATAAAGCATTTCATAAATCCCTTATTTAAAACAAAACTTAACATTAGAAGCAGGTTGGAAAAACCCACATGGCTTCAATCCAGCTACAGTACAGTGATGCTCACGTCCCATTGAAATCCACAGGGCTGTTGGTCATGACAAATTTGTCCAATTTCAATGAAACCTTATCATAACTTTAGATGTTCAAATGTAACTGGGCTACAATCACATTCCTTGCATGTTTTGTTTTAGCTTCATGGTATGCAGTATTAATATTCACCACCTATTCCTAAACGTGTGCCACAAAATGATTGAGAAGACAGAAGGAAAATTAACAAGTCCTGAAGATTTCTTGCTGCAGTTCATGTCATGGTGTATCATACTGAAAAATTATGTTGCATCATGAGTTTGGTTTCTTTGGATTACTTTGCAACTGCATAAAACCACAAAAATATTATTGCAAAGGCACACACAAATTTTAACTCCGCATCAACCAGTAATCTTAGGAGAGAACTCTCCATCAGAATATGTGAACTCTTAAGAGAATTTCTTTCTCTTACGGCCCAATCCTACCTGAGCCAGGCAATGGCGGTGCGCCTCTTCCACTGGCACTGACTGGCATAAAGCAGTCAGCGCCAATTGGGAAAGGCACTCTGGCAGTGTGCGAAGTCATGTGCTTCTGGAGAACCAGCAGGAAGGTTGGAGCCTTCCCACATGCTCCAGAGCATTTACCTTGGCTGTGGCTAGCAGCAAGCGCTGGGATCAACATAGCCACAAGATAGATACATTCGCTCATATGTTGGGGTTGATTGAGGCCTCTTACTGTTTCACCAACTGTTAAATGAAAATGCAGTATCTTTGGTGTACATTATTTTTAATTTGTGTGCTCTCACGATAAATCTTTAACTATATTTTATTGGAAGCTCTCTTTCTCTCCCAGCTCTTCTTTAAAAGAGGGTGTGCCTTTCCTTTTTCACAGTGCTAATTTGCAACTGCTCAAGATTCCTATTTAACAGGAGCTGTTTTACTACTTTCACTTTGAAAGGGGTAGGACTGGCCATCCTGTGTTCTTATCCAAGAAAATCTTTATTAAATAATTCCCCATGCAGCTCCCTTGGTAAGAACAGAGGAAATACCTCAAGCCTTTTGTGTAATTCTTTCTTACCTAAAAAAAATCCAAACATAATTTCACATTTTAAATTGATTTTAAAACTGTGATTTATTTAAATTGAACCCAATTTTGTACTAATGGATAAGACAGCAATGCAGAATCTCCTGACAATTGTCCTCTGTTGGTGCCTATTAGACTCATAATTCCATCAGCAAAGACTTTGAAATATTCAGTTGCATAACTTTGAGCACCTTGTTTCAAAGCTCAACAAATGATTAGTTGGGAAAGCAAAACCATTAAAGTCAGGTAACTATGACTTTGGTGTCCCCTCTTTAGCCAGTTGTTCCTCAGACTGACAACTTTTTTTGCCATCTGGCTGGAAAACATTGCACCACTCTCCCACTGGCCAAGATAGAAAGAACTTTGACTATTTCCATCTGGTCGGCAGTTCCTTTGGAACCATTTGACAGATCACACAGCTACAAGCAACTCCCAAGTTGAGTCTAGTCTATGCCAGGGTCACGTTACAGCCAGATTGGACATCAGTAGACTTGGAAAGATTTGACACAAACATGCTGGAAAAGCTCAATTTCACAGTATGTATAAGCACCAATTAAAATTCCATTGATAACAGTTGACATTTACAAATTGGGGAAGTAATGAAGTGAATGCTTACAGTTTTGATAAACTAAGATGTACGATAGGACCCATGTGCTATTAACATTAGGGTATTTATGCAGGGTGACTGCATATCAGCCGTCAGTGGGGCGGGCATTCATCTGCTTTTTTCTGGAACTTTGGAGAGGAGATGCTATTCATACAGCTTGCAGCAAGGTTCAGAAAGTCTGGTTATGTACAAGTGCAAAATGAGTTGTTACCACCACCACACAAAATATGCTCTCCTCCGATTTAAAAAAAAAGTTTTAAAAAAGTTTAAAAAACATTTAAAAATATATAAAACAGAACAATGAAAGATTAAAGAGTAGTTACTCTGAACTGAAATCAGATCCATGCACCCCAGATATGCCATAACTTACTCTTACAGCCCATTCCAACCCAACTCCTCTCCAAGTCAGGCATAAGTGTGGCCTAAGTGCAGCCTAAGTTAGGCAGAAGTTATGCCTGAGGTAGGTCAGAGTTATGCCTGAGTTAGGCAGGCTGCAGTTTCTGTGGCCCAGCACCACCCCAGGATCCAGGCAACACTTACCTCCCAGGCAGGCAGGCTCTTCTCCAGGCTCCGTGTCTGGCTCAGGCATGTGCAGGCCTCTGTCTGCATGTGTCAGCGTCCATCCATGGCAGCTGCCACAGGGTCTGTCGCAGCCCGGTCGCAAAGGGGCTGACCGCAGGCATGGGGGTTACGCCAGTCATGTGGTGGGCGCAGGGCAGGTGACAGATGAGCGAGGTGCCTGAGCCCAGCCGCCACAGGGCACCCTGTGTATCAGCCACCTGCTGCAGGGGAGAGTGGCCGTCCCCTCCCTCCTGCAGAAGGCGATGCCACCCCCAAGCCACGTTGAGGCTGCACTGGGGGGTGAGCGGGGGAGGGAAGGGAAGGGGAGGGGGGTGGGAACGTCACACACAAGGGGGGTCTCATGAGGACTGGAACTGCCTCTGACATGACTCGCCCGTGCATTGCCTGAAGCCCTGGGCCTCCAAGGCCGGGCAATGCCCACAAAGAAGGCATCCCGGCGTGCCTGCTGCTCTGTGCCCCGGCCAAGACCAAGAGATGCCTTGGGCTTGTCTGCTGCGAGCGTGAAGGGCTCACACAGCTCATCACACCCCCAGATGGGGCGACGACGGCGCCTCGCGGCAGGCACTCGGGCAGGGTGGGGGGTGGCCAGCAGCCATCATCAGGGAGTGGGAGGGGAGGCAGACACACAGGCAGGCAGACAGGGGGTGCTGGGGAGGGGCATAGGTGGGTCAGAGACAGACAGACAGACAACAAGGCTGGTGGGAGACAGATTCCGAGAGAGGGGTCTGCAGAGACCGATAGGGACACAGGGGGCGCTCCGCAGATGAAGGTGATGCATAAACAGGCGCCTCTTATGCAGACAGACTTTGGGGCGGAAGTGGCTGCATTACAGGCGGACCTTCGGCAGAAGCGGCTGCATTACGGGCAGACCTTCGACGGAGGCGCCTGCATTATGGGCGGACGCCCTGGCTGTCACTGTTTGCCTGCCTGAGAGGCCCCCCCGACTCCCCCTCCCCTCTGTGCCATGGGGGTCTGGCAGCGCCCCTGCTGGGTTCTCCCAGGGAAGGCCATGGCAGTCCCTGGCTGGGACTCATGGAGGGGCTTCAGTGCTGGGGGCTGTCTATGTGTGTGGGGTAATGCTTGTGTAAACACTGGGCACATATGTTTCACTGGGGCTCTGCCCAAGGGGCGTCTTTATTGTTCTGGAACGTTAGCAGAGATGGCCAGGCAAGGCTGCCAGAGGTAGTCACAGCAGCCAATCTGAAAGCAGCAGCACACCTGCCCCATGGACCTGGAGATGCAGGCTCTTCCCCTGTGGAACCACAGCCTGCTCCATAGAAAGGGGAAGGGCAGCAAGAACAACAGCCAGGGAGGTGGAGCAGCAGCAGCGCCGGCAGCTGAGGAGGGGTTGCAGGGCTGGCTCCCTGACCTCTGGCAGCATCGAGGGAGGCAACAGTGGGGCAACCAGACTGCAGGCCCAGGGGTGCTCCCAGGAAGGTAGGTGGTAGTGGACGTTCCTGGGGAGACAAAAAACAAGGGGGAGTTACATGTCAGCTGGTATGTGGAAGCAGTCACCATTGAAGACAAGCCAGTGTGTCCGTTGCAAAAGCCTGCAGGGAGAGAAATAAAACACAGCTGATAGGTGTGACACACATAGCATGGTCTGAGCTGCTTACCTGGGTGTAAGGAGAGCATGATCCTGTAAGGGGAAAGGGTCAAAGAGAGAGACAACAACACAACTTGGGGGTCACAACCATGGCAAACCTAGCAATACTGACCTGGCAGTAGACCCTGTGGAGAAAGGCGGGGGGGGGGGGGACAGCTGGTGTCTACATAAGGCTAACAGTTCCACACTTGTGGCATTGTCTGCTCACATGACTACAGGCAGCAATCAGACACAACAGTGGTAAAGAGACATGTATCCTATATATCATAGCAGGCAAAGCAGGCAGCTATGAGACAACACATTGGTAAAGAGGCATATCATAGCAGGCTAAGCAGGCAGTTATCAGACAAGTCACTGGTAAAGAGGCATATCATAGCAGGCTATGTAGGCAGCTATGAGACAACACATTGGTAGAGAGGCATGTCATGGCAGGCTATGCAGGCAGCTATGAGACAAGACATTGGTAGAGAGGCATATCATGGCAGGCTATGCAGACAGCTATGAGACAACACATTGGTAGAGAGGCATGTCATGGCAGGCTATGCAGACAGCTATGAGACAACACATTGGTAAAGAGACATGTATCCTTCCTATATTTCTAAATGCAAAGAGGCAGCAGTCAGACCACATGTCAGCACAAACCCTGCTCTTACCTGCTGGTGTTGTTGCCTTTGGGGGGGGGGGAGATGGGCTGGGAGAAAGACATGGGTTAGCAAACACTTGCATGGAGGCAGCTGCCCAGGCACAGCTGTAAACAGGTTGGCCACAACCAGAACAGCCCTCTCTGCCCTAGAGGGAGGCAGAGAGGAGAAGAGAGAAGTGGGGTGTTTGTGAATTTTGCCCTCCACCGACAAAGTCCCACTTTGTGGCTGTGGGGGACAGAGCCCCACACCACGTGCTGAGAGAGAGAGAGAGGGACTGGAGGTCTGGGGCTGGGCTTTTGTGGGAATGAGGCTGGGTGGGGCTGGGTGCTGATAGGCTCCCTATCTTAGGCATAACTCTGTCGGTTTCCAGACCTAGCAGGCCCAACTCCGTCCTAACTCTGACCTAACTCAGGAGTAGGGTGTTAGAAATTTTCAGGAGAGGGCTGGCTTGGGTAAGGTAAAATGGCTCCTATGGGTCTCCTCGAATTTGGGTCCACCTTTTTGGTCGACCTAAATTTTATGTCAGCATTTGTGTTGGAGGGGGGCGTGTCTGTGCTTGCCAGGGTCTGGAATCCAACGTTAATTGGTTGCTGCCCCCGTTACACCCACGGTCCGCCCATGTTCCGCCCACTTTTAGGTCAACTTTAGGTCTGACTTGTGCTGCTTAGCCCTTGGCTTGGAATGGGCTGTTCTTAGTCCATCGGTTGTAACTTCGACCTAACTTTGACCTAACTTCGCCCTAAATGGTTGCGTTCCAGACCTAACTTTGACCTAAACGACTTAGGCTGACTTTAGGTCTGACTTGGGCTGCTTAGCACTTGGGTTGGAATGGGCTGTTAGTTTTCATAAACTGACTTTGACTTTGGCTGCCCAATCCTATCCCCTGCTATGTTACAGCATGCAGCCATGGCAATGGAGGCTGCATTGCATGCTATAGTGGTGGTGGTGGTGGTGGTGTGGGGGGCGGGGGCGGGGGCGGGGAGGCGATCAGACAGCCTGCAAGAATTAAGTAAAAATAGGCTGCCAGTCACCTATGGGTCTCCTTGGACCCACACCAGTCACTTTGCTGGCATAAGTCCGAGGAAAGGGTTGGGGAGGTTTCAAAAATGGGGGGGGGTAGGATCCTGGTGCAAGTGGCTGCTGCCAGGATCCACCCTGTCCTGACCCTTCCCCATCCCTAAACTCCCCGTCCTCCCCTTCCCTGCCTGCGACATGCCTCCACCACCAACCTACCTGCACTGACAGAGGCCTCTGGACTCACTGCTGCACATGCTCCGCCGCTGCCCATTTGCACCAGCAGCATGCAACAGCGGTCCAGTTTTTGCGCCAACAGAAAGCACTCTGAGCTGCTGGAATGCGAGTTCCGGAAGCGCAGGGCAACCACAGGATTGGGCCCTTAGTTTCATAAAAACAGTAAAACAGAATTCAGCCAGTCTTTCCATCAGTCACTGAATGACCGTGCAAGCCTATGCATGTTTATTCAGAAGTAAGTCCCATTTGTAGTTCAAGTGTAGTTTTGCCATGAGTCATGTTGAGTTTTAATTTTTGGAAGACATTTTAGATGAGTATAGTTGTTGTTGTTGTTCAGTCGTTAAGTCATGTCTGACCCTTCGTGATCCCATGAACCACATCCCGCCAGGCCTTCCTGTCCTCCACTATCTTTCTGAGTTTGCTCATTTTCATGTTCGTTGCATCGGTGATGCTGTCTAGCCATCTCATCCTTTGCCTTCCCCTTCTCCTTTTGCCTTTAGTTTTTCCCAGCATCAGAGTCTTCTCCAGAGAGTCCTCTCTTCGCATTAGGTGGCCAAAATATTTGAGCTTCAGCCTCAGTACCTGTCCTTCCAGGGAACAGTCAGGCTTGATTTCATTTAGGATTGACTGATTTGATCTCCTAGCAGTCCAAGGGACTCTCAGGAGTCTTCTCCAGCACCACAGTTCAAAAGCATCTATTCTTCGGCGCTCAGCCTTCCTTATGGTCCAACTCTCGCAACCATACATTGCTACTGGGAACACCATCGCCCCGACTATATGAACTTCTGTTGGCATGGTGATATCTCTGCTTTTTATTATGGTGTCTAAGTTTGCCATAGCTTTCCTTCCAAGGAGTAAGCGTCTTTTAATTTCATGGCTGCTGTCTCCGTCTGCAGTGATCTTGGAGCCCAAAAAAGTAAAATCTGTTACTGCTTCCATTTCTGCCCCTTCTATTTGCCAGGAATTGATGGAACCAGATGCCAGGATCTTAGTTTTATTAATGTTGAGTTTCAAGCCAGCTTTTGTACTCTCCTCTTTCACCCTCATCAAGAGGCTCTTTAGTTCTTCTTCACTTTCTGCCATTAGGGTGGTATCATCTGCATGAGTATAGTAGGATGCACAAATGTGTGTATCCCCACCCCCCCAGTGAAAATGGCTGAACTAGCTTGGAACTGGATGTTCCTGAAGACAATCAGGTTGAAATTCTCCAGCTGCAAGCTAATTGGACATCTAGGAACACAGACTGCTGTTTGGGCTTCAGGAAAGCCCTGACTGTACCATGAACAAACCATCGGTCCAGAGATGAAGGAAAGAAGGGCAAGAAGACAACTAGACCAATTGTGCAGGAAGGAAGGTCAAAAGACAATGCCAAGGAAGAGAACACTGAATTAGCAGACTGATGATAGTCAAAAGCAGGGCCAGCAGGAAGAGGTTAGAAAGAAAGCCCCAACTTCAGCTAATAGGACAGATCTCTGACCATGGAACAGAGAGAGCCATTGTGCACACAACAGAACTCCCAGCCTCAAGGACCGAGCAACACCAGGCCTTGCCGCTCTAGTTGCATATGCCTATCTGAGAATGGTCGGGCAATCAGAATTAGCAAAACATAGGAATAAATTAGCAAATTAATGAATTAATTTCATGCTTAAAGGTAAAGGTATCCCTTGACAATTAAGTCCAGTCATGTCCGACTCTAGGGAGCGGTGCTCATCTCCGTTTCAAAGCCGAAGAGCCAGCGCTGTCCGAAGACGTTTCCATGGTCATGTGGCCGGCATGACTCAACACCGAGGCGCATGGAACGCTGTTACCATCCCGCTGATGCGGTACCTATTAATCTACTTGCAATTTCTTGCTTTCGAACTGCTAGGTTGGCAGGAGCCGTCGCACGGATTCGAACTGCCAACCTTTTGATCGACAGCTCATGGTTCAGTGGTTTAACCCACTGCGCCACCCGCTGGCTCAATTTCATGCTTACTGTAACCAAATAATGGTTTTATAAGGACAGCATTTGTGTGTCTCGATACTTATTCTCAAGCAGTGTATCACTTCAACAGTGTATCACTTCAATCACTTCTTGTTCACTTCAACAAGAACCCGTCCCTGGCTAGAGCTTGATCACTTCTGGGTCAGCCACAGCAGATCCTACTGTGCCAGTTTTCCCTGTATGTTACTAAGAGAGAGTTCAGTTTTACAGATTTCTAAACCTTTAGACACAACCCCAGCATGAAGGATACCATTGCCTTCTTTGACAGCTGTATAGTCAGTAACTCTGATGCAGCCTACAATTTAAAATGATATCCATGAGTTTGCTACTTCACATACCTTATGTGAATGCACTAAGAAGCCATAGCTCAAAGTTCAGTACAGTTTGAAAGTTGAGAGCAAGAGCTCCTACATAGGCTTACCATATCCAGAGGAGGACAGAGTGCCAACCTTTAAGCTGCAATCCTATGCACACTTTCCTGGGAGTAAGCCCCATTGAATGCAATGGGACTTACTTCTGAGTAGACATGCATAGGATTATGCTGTTAACCATTGAAATTTGAGCAGGTGCAGCTCATCATCATGGAAGGGTGCAACAAGCTGCACCTACCCAAATTCCAAAGGTTAAAGGTAGGCACTCTGGGAAGGATCTGGGAAGGCTACTTATACTAGGGTGCCCAGATTCAATAAGGGACAGGGTGCCTGTGCCTTTAACTGTACTTAAGCTGTAATGTTTTGCTGTTCTACTAATGTGTATATTTTCTTTAAGTTAAAAAAGTTTAAAATGTATTTTTTTAAAAAAAATAGCAACAAACGTTAAGGGTGTGGCTTATAATCAGGAGCATCCTATGCTCGGGACAATACGGTATATACAGTTTGCAAAAATCCCCTCCAGCTTCAAAAATAGCTTCAATTGCAAGTCAGGTTTGCTGCAGTTCAGGCATGATATCAAGAAATTCTGCTGTTTCCAGAGGTCTCAACACAAGCTTCTCGGGATTTAGGACCATTATTATTATTATTATTAACTAGGAAAAATATGTCTGTCAAAATTGTTAAGTGAGGAACAGAGCTGTCAAGAGCTGCAGAGGGGGAGACATCGAAAGAGAATATCCACACTTTTCCCTGCACCTCATTTTTTTTGGCAGTTGCAAGGACTGGTTCCTGGGCTTGCCTCTTGCTCCTGACAGAGGGATGCTCATGGAACTGTTAAAGCAGGCAGTACGGCTCTGAGCCCATTGGAAGTTCATCATGATCCACAGTTTGAAATTCTAGACTGCTTCCTATGCATAATTTTCCAGCTTTCTAGCATTGCAATGCACAAAATACTTCTAGCACATCCACCAAGACCAATTTGCTCTTGACTATCAACAGTAACATCATCCTAACTGTTAAAAAGGAGAGAAAAATTTCATTCTGAAATTAAATACCAGATGAGGAGGGAAACCAAGCCAGTTAGTAATTTGCTCACAAGTGGCAAAATATATGAAGAAACAATAAGCCTTTGTGCAACAGAAGCCCTCTTATTTTTGCACCCAACTAAGAGACAGTTCCCAGGTTCAGCAATTAACTCAGACATAGCAATGGCTGGAGGGAAGGGGTCTCTTTCCATCACCTTCTGTGATGGAACGGGGGGGGGGGGGAGTATGCAAATCACTTCTCATGCCAACGGTCTACTTGCATGATGGAATGTCGGTGTCATGAAAGCATAAAGCCGTTGAAGCCGTTGCTTCGGTGGCTACACTGGCTGCCGGTTCGTTTCCGGGCACAATTCAAAGTGCTAGTTTTGACTTTTAAAGCCCTTAACGGCTCGGGTCCAGGGTATTTGAGGGACCGCCTCCTTCCTTATAATCCGACCTGCACTCTGAGGTCATCAGGGGGGGGCCTGTTAACCGTGCCGCCATTGACGGAGGTGAGGGGGATAGCGGCACGGAATAGGGCCTTCTCGGCTGTGGCGCCCCAATTATGGAATTCCCTCCCCCTGGAATTAAGAACGGCTCCCTCTTTAGAGACCTTTCGGCAGGGCCTTAAGACATTTTTATTTAGACTAGCATTCGATGTCTGACATGGTGGGCTGACTTTTAACTTTTAACTTTTAACAAATGGCTTTTAACAAATGTAAATATAGGTGACCCACTGGGGTTGTTTGTTTTAATTGTTTTAATTATTTGTTAATTATTTTAATGTATATGTTATTTTAATGTTGTAAGCTGCCTTGAGTGCCCTTGCTGGGAGAAAGGTGGGATACAAATTCTTTAAATAAATAAATAAATAAATAAATAAATAAATAAATCACAGCTCATCTTCAGTGGAAAAAAATAGTTTTACTATTATTGCCTGAAGTTCATGTAGATTTAATTTTCCCAGGCTACTTAACAGTTCCCAGCTGCGGTCTTGGTGCCTGGCAGTGAAAGAGATTCCCCCTTCCCATCATAGAAGATGGTGGGGGAAGAAACCCTCTCCCTCCAGCCATTGCAGACACTGCATTACAGGCAATCTCCTTCCAAGCCACTGTCACCAAGTAGAAACAGTAGCCACCACAGCAGTTTGAGGGATCATAATGGCAGTACTGTAGATACTTGTATACAAGTTTAAACTAGTCTTAAAGTGAACCCTGAAAACCTGGGTCGACATCCACAGGTCAATCAACCCAGACTCCAAGCTCTTCCAGCTCTAATGTTCTATAATTCCGAAGTAAACATCGGGGAGGCCTGTGGAGGCTTCGGGGAGGCCTGCGCGAGCCTCTGCAGGCCTCCCCGAAGCGCCCCCAAGCCCAGGCTTCGCACCATAGGACGCACGCTTTTCCCCCCTATGTTTTTTGGGGGACGTGCGTCTTATAGTGCGAAAAATACAGCATATTCATTGAACTCAAGAGGAAGAGACAGGTAATCCTCCTTTTTGCTTTATGAAACTGAATGTATTATGATTGCATTTTAAATGTAATCTAGTCCCAATAAAAGTGGTTGTCACAGGACTGTGGGCTAAAAGTTTGATTAGCCTATATTTAATTTCTAAATCACTTCATTGTACAAAGAATGTTATAATTTTCAACTCATATCCTCACTACAGTGGATTTGGCCAAAAGGAGCCCGAGGTCATTCAGTGAGTTGAATAGATGGGCAGAGTTCTCCTCCATGAAACCCAACAGTGTATTACAAGCAGAAACATAGAAAGCTGTAACTTGTCATGCATATCCTATGGCTTACATAACCTATAGTAGTATAGCTTAAGGCCAGTTTAAAAGGTTCACTACATGTGTGGATGGCATCTAGGAGGGTGATCTGTGTGTAGACTGCTAGAGCAGGATGTTATATTTCTAAAAACTTCTGCTATGTGCACATTTTTGTTTTCATTTTTGAGAGCCTTTATAACAGCAAAAACCCTGGTGGATAAAATTTAGATGCAATGCATAAGATATTTCAGCAATAGAAACTAAATGTCAAGCCTCATGCCACCCTTACAGATACATTTTCATTAAAGTTTCAGTTGTAAATCTAATTTCATTTGTAAACCTTTTAGCACAAATGTTCAAGGTTTAAATGAAAGGACTTAATGAAATAGATCATAAGGGCAAAAGTAATACAGTTCTCTGCATTCCTTACCAGCTGATCATTATTGGAACAGAATCCATTTTCTGCTAGCTTTTCAGAGACGTGCTGTTTTTCAGTGGAGTGGAGCTAAATAATTCATATATTGAAAAAGTTGCCACTTTATCTGAGTAGGAGAGTAGCAATGAGCTCCCAGGCATGTATTAAGGTGAGCCAAAAAGAGATTTCTCACTACTGTTGGATACTTAAGAAAAAGTAGACAAAACTGCCTTATTTCTCTTCCTGTTAGTCTGGTGAAGAAATTATATATTTTTTCTTTAAAGCGAGGAAATAGACAAATGGAGTCTGTCTGCTCCAGGACATGTTAAATGCAGCAAGTTATGCTGAGAAAGAAAGTGGATCCATGTAGCAAAGTAAAGTCAGCTCAATATGACCAGAGTAGATCCAAAACAAACTTTTTAGTTGGGAGACTGGAACAATTGCAACCGAAAAGCAACTGGAAACCTGCAGACCTATGGTGCCCAGTGGATAGATCCTCCTGCTGGGAAAAGAGTTGGGTTTGGGGCCACTTCACGTATTACATAAGTAGCGGGTACACCATTGTGCACCCTGTAATATCCGAGAAGGATGTATTTTCCCCCTCACTAATCTGTGGGGAAACTGGACCAATTATTTTTTTTCAGGTGCTTAGGAAGTTAGACCTATTCTTGGGTATATTTTCAGTGCTGATTCCAAAAATGGCATCAGTTTTGCCCTTATCAGCTCTAGGTTAGGAGATACAGCATAGACACCTTATATGCCGATTCCAGCAGTTTCCTCATGAGGAAGCCATGACGTCAGCTTTCTCACAAGGGAGCTGCTTGAATCAGCATATAAAAAGGTGGCTATGCTGTATCTCCAAAGCTAGAGCTGATAGGGCAAAACTGATGCCATTCTTGGAATCAGCACTAAAAATATACTCAAGAATAGGCCTAACATTTAAGGTACCAAAATGTGTGTTGGGTTATGCTATAGCTTCTAGCAGTGCATTTCCACCTTTCATTTTAACAGGTATCACAGGAACATATAAATACTTCTTAGGTTGCAGCACACAAACACACCCTAAAAACATACAGCACAAGTTCAATCTAGAATAAACACAGTGCCTTTAAGTTATCAACCTTTCAGTTTCAATTACTGATTGGATTATCTCAGGGATAGCTTAATTACAACATTCCACATCACAAGCCCATCAGGCCAGGGAAGCTTGAACTGATGATTGTGTAGAAGTTCCTTGGTCTTTAGCAGATAAATTGGTGCAATGATAGTAAAATCTATTTTATATCCCATAAAAGTATAACTTGAAAGAAAAAAGCATAACTCAAGGGGTAACTCAAGGTCGCTGTGACACCCCCCCACAGACCCCCCCCGCCCCTGGGGGGTGCGACGTTATTGTTGCGCGCTGCGGCGGCGCGAAAACACCTCCCCCAGCGCTTTTTGGCTCCTAAACGGTGCCAGGGAGGGTGGGAGGGCCAAAATTGCAGCTGAGGACGGCTGCGAAGAGGCAGCGGCAGCGGCGGGGGGGCACAGGATCCGGCGGAAGGTGCACCCCCCACGACCCGCCCCTTGGGGCCCACCACCCCAACCGTAACAACGCCTCTGAGTGGATGTACATATAGTAACGCTGAGCTGGCACCAGCATTGTCAAATTCCCAACATTAATTCTACATCAGCTACCAATTTTCAAACTATGCACCCACCATAAATCTACAGGAGGATTATTTATTATCTTAATTACTGTATTTAAAAATATTTTGAAAACAAATGTTCAATTTCATAATCAAGGGTGTCTCGTAATTTGCCCCACATGTATGAATCCATGCGTACACATTTTTACAATTCATTAATTCTAGGTGCTATAAACTCCATCATTTCTCCTAAATTTGTTTGTCAAACAGTTCAGCATGACAGATTCACTCATGAAAAACAAATTTATGAATTTTTGTGTACTCTAAACCCTTCTTAAGTGAAGAGAAATCAATGCTATCTTACCTTAATGCCATAAGCCATGCCATGATATTCTTATGGCGTCATTTTATTCTCAAATAGAACTTGAAAAATCTAACACAATGGCACTTAAGTGTTAACTTTATTCTACCGTAAAAGCAAATTCACAAATGGGCTAATTATAATGAGCTGCCCTTCTGGTGGAACTAGCGTTTTCCCCAATGCTGGCTGCCGTAAAGCAGCCATAAAGTGCGTTCTGACAGTGCTGTTGGAGGGCCAGGAGGAAGGACTGAATCTTCCCCTGCACCGCATCAGACCGTTGGAGCAGGTAAGCCAACAAAGGAGGTGGGAGGGGCAGGGGGCGGAACGGGGGCAGGGAGGGGGAGGAATGGGGTGGGGAGGGTGCAGGAGGGGGTTGATCCGGCAGCGATGGCATGTGCCGAATCCTATCCCCTCCAGCAGCACCCTCCCTCCCCCCTTTCTCTCCTCAGACTTGTGCCAGCCAAAGAGCTGGCACAGGTTCAAGGAGAGCCATTGTGGGGCAGGAAGCTTACGGAGGGGAAAGGGGATTTAAATCCTCTTTTCTTTCTGAAGTATCCTACTCTCCCCCCCCCCCCGTGCTGCCGCATTGAAAAGATGCACGGCTTTTCGGCATGTCTGCACCACCAGGGAGGAGGAAGGGGGGAAGGATAGGATTCAGTCAAAAGTCTTGTAACATCAGCAGCTTCTTCCATGGTAGATTTTGTATTCTGAATCTAAAGGAAAAAATGCACATTTACCACAATAGGAGTTTTGGGATGCAACCGTTGCACTTTCTGCTGAATCAGCTAGCCCTACAGCGCAATCTTTACTAACTTCGCACCAATGGAGCATGCACTCCGCCAGCGCTGGGTGTCTTAAACGTGCTGTAAAGCACGTTTATGGCATCCGGAGAGTAAGTGGAGTCGGTGTGGAGGCCGGCACTGCTCGCTTCCCTGGTGATCACCAACTGTACTGCTTGGTTCAGGGCCGGGGAAGGGCGGGCCGGGGTGGCGGGGAAAGGGGGGATATCAGCACCGTGCTCTGCCAATATCCTATGCCCCTTCCCAGCCCAGGCACTCTTACACGGCCACCCCGGATGTACACCAGCTTCAGAGCTGGCGTGCATTCAAAGAGGCCCATTGCTGCCCGCTCGGCTTACACTGGGG
Source organism: Plestiodon gilberti rubricaudatus (assembly GCA_026170595.1). Lineage (NCBI taxonomy): Eukaryota > Metazoa > Chordata > Lepidosauria > Squamata > Scincidae > Plestiodon > Plestiodon gilberti. The sequence continues at coordinate 255,532,107 of JANXHW010000001.1, read as the reverse complement.
GAAGGGGGGAAAATGTCCCCTTCCCCTGAGTAGAGCCCAGGCCACACCGGTGCTGGCCGCAACGGGCCTAGGATACAGTGCCGGCACTTTAGGCCAGCCGCGTATCTTTACATTGGATTGGGCTGCCCATATGTCTTCTGGATTAGCAAGGAATCAGAAGACTGGCCAGGACATTTCCCTGTGATGTGAAGACACCAGAAAGAACATCTGTGGTTTGTGAAATTTAGTCACAGAGAACATCTCCAAGAAAATAAAGAAATGGTCTAGAAAAATACACCCTTTTGATACTTCCTAATTTTAAAAATCAAAATTACTTGTAGAACTCCAGCAATTCAGTTTTTTTAATTTATTTTTTGTTATCAAAGACAATGTCCAGAAACAGTACTAAAGAATCAGTTCATGGCATTGTTTTACAAAAGTTCCTACCAGACAACTATTTTATTGTTGGATGTACTCTTTATTAATGGTGAGATGAACTAATCAATGGAATTGCTAACAAAATTCTTGTAAAGAAAGGTTCTGATTTTTGAATCTATTGTTTGGAGCAGGAGTGGTGGTCACAACAACATCAGTTAAAGTCAAGAACGACTCTTACCCATCAATAGAATTAGGCATGGCTCTTCTAAAAGGTCACTAGATCTTCCAAAGAGAGGCACCATGTTTTAAATTCTGCACATACAAAATATGCTCATGTCACTCGAATTACACAATGCAGCAGTGTTAAAAGTCTTATTATAGTCTATTAATGGCAAAAAACTGAGCCCAAAGCTCATATATGACTCATGGGAGGGACATATCCTCAGAGAGACAGACAGTTAAAAAAACAACTGATTCTCTGTTGCATGTGTATTAGTGTGCATGGGTGCGACCGCATATAACAAAAAAGTCCAAACAATGGCCCATCCAATTGTTCCAAGCTGTGTATCCAGGTTCAATGAAAAAAAAGGCTTGTATTTTAACTGTATATTAAAATACAATTTCACATCCCACAAAAACCAACTGTTGGTATGGTTTGTTGAAAGAACCTCAAAGTGACAGTTGCCGAGAGTAGTCCTGCTTGTCTTTATTTGTCGGCCTCTGGATACGTGGGGTACTTGACTGTCTCAATTTTCTCCTTTACTTTGTAGGAGGGGTATAATCCTGTTTTTCCTAATTTTCTATTGATGCCTTTTGAGTAACCATCCCAGTGGTTTCCAGCAACACCAATTACATCTCCAGGTTCCATTGGGATTTCATCAGCAGTTCGAGGATGGTGAGCATAAATGGCAATCTGATTGTGGGCATTTTGTCCCCCAAAATAATAGATATCGTCTAAAGAGTGAAAAAAGGCTGATGCATCTGGATGCAACGTTTGCATGATTTCATAGGCAACTCGACAAACCTAGGAGAACAAAAAAACAAAACGCAGTAATTAGCACACTGCACACAGGAATGTTTAGCACATTACTACTACTACTACTACTACTACAACATCGCTAAATAAATAAATAAATGGTTCCCTGTCCAAAAGAGCTCACCGTGTAAAAAAAAAAAAAGATACAGAAACACCAGCAAACAACCACTAGAAAAGGCACTATGTAGGGGTGAAGAGGAACAGTTGCTCTTCCCTTGCTAAGTATAAGGACCACTTTAGTATCCCCTTGCCCAGTTAGCAAGGGATCTAAACCAACAAATCCTAACAATTTCTCCTACTTCAGAAATACAGTACTTTAGTGTACTTTATCTCCCACAATTCTTAAAGCAAACAACAATAATGGAATGAGATTCTGTTGTCCCCTTTACTACATTCTGAATAATACTAAACCTTTACATATTTTCTTTCAGGGGGGGGGGGGACTAGAGTTCTACTTAAGGCCATTTGTTATTTTGGAGAAAGAGGCTGTAAGAGGTTTTGCTTGTTGTAAGCAATTTGTAAAAATAAAAATAAAAAAAGTTTTTTCCCCACCACATACCTTAAAGCACTGCTATACTGAGCAAGATATATGATTTCTCTGAAGTTGATACTTTTCACATGTCCCCTGCAGATTGGAGTTCTACCAGACATTATGAATACCTTCAAATATTGCAACCTGATCTTCTCCTGCAGCTATGCAAGCAAAGGCTCGTCATCATAACCACTTTATCCCTGTCAGGTAATACAATGATAAATCCAGATCTGCTCACTTGCCTTCAATAACCTCTCAATCACTACCATGATTTGTTACTGGAAAAGGACAGGACTCAGGGCTCGAACAACCCTTAGGGCAAGATACAAAAAGCTGCCGGTTCCCCAATTTCCCTCTCCACATTCTGCAAAAGCCCCTTTTGTGGCATAGTTGCATTGCACAAGACCTTAGCACAAAGATATGTTAGCCAGTATTGGTTAACTTGCACCAAGACTGGGATCATGTATATTATTACTTCCATCTCACCAATAGGTGGCAACACAAAACTTTGTTCTCTCCTTAAATATAAGCCGATATCAAATGCATTGGATCCAAGGGCTTTTATTAGTTTCTCTAGTAAATCATAAACACTTCTAACTGAATTGGGGAAGAGGGGGCATGTCTCTGCCTGTCTTGTGTGTTGCATACAAAACCTTATTCAATCTTAACTAGACAAATCACTCAGCTTCTGAGTGGCTTGGAATACAACTCTCTGTGACATAAGGAGGCTTGGTTGCAACTGTGTGTGTTGCATGCGCACAGATTTAAGTGCAATTTTAACATTTGTAATAAAAACGTAAGAGGAGCCCTGCTGGATCAGGCCAAAGGCCCATCTAGTCCAGTTTTCTGTATCTCACAGTGGCCCACCAGATGCCTCAGGGACCACCCAAGACAACAAGATACCTGTATCCTGTCGCCACTCCCTTGCATCTGGCATTAAGAGATAGGCTACCTCTAAAACTTGGAGGTTGCATATATTCATCACGGATAATGAAGGTCTTAGGAACTGCTATGGGCACAGAATCACAGTTTCATAAGAAGTATCCTTCCCCCTAAATTGGATATTTTTAATTGTTAAAATATGCATATCCTGTCTTCTGGACCCCAAGGTGGCTTACAACACATCTTCAGGTAAAAATACAACAACCAATAAAGCGCCTAATAAATGGGGAAAAACACATGAAGAGTGCAACCACAGAAAAACCAAGAAAAATCACATCCATGCAAAAACCCAGCCCAACAAAAAAAAGTTGGTTACATAAAAGACCACTAAAAATACCCTGTCGCTGACAATTTAGTCATAGCAGTTTATACTTTAAAGCCCCAAGCCTGAACTACTGCATCCTTTACAAACCCTTAAAAAGCTTCAATTAAATCAAACATAGTAGCATCCTCCATAAAGAACGTTAGAATCTAACAGAAGCTGAAACGATCTCACTCCATCGTTTCCTCACTGGATCAAATTCCTATTAATAAACACCAAGGTTTCAGAAAAATCGGCCGTGGCAGAGCATATGCCATGGTAACCACAGGACATCCCATTAATTTTGCTGATATGCAGATATTAGCTGCCTCTAAAACGTTTCTGCCTAGGCTCAATCATGAAGCCATTGAAATTTATAAACAATCGGAGAAACAATTTTTATAGGAAAGAAGAACAGAGAACAGTAAACAGCAGTTGGCTACCTGAGTTAGCTAGAACCAGTGTCAAGGCATATAAGAACAACAAGTCCCCTTTACATTTGCATGAGAAGGTAGAACACACAAGCAGGAGGCCTTCAACCAACTGATATTTAACAGCTGCTTCATCCTGCTCTGAATGGGGTTGTACTCCCTCTGAAGGAGCAGGTCCGCAGCTTGGGGGTTCTCCTGGATGCGCAGCTGCTCCTGGATTCCCAGGTGGCGGCTGTGGCCAGGGGGGCTTTTGCCCAGCTTCGGCTGGTGCACCAGCTGCGACCGTACTTGGATCGTGCAGACCTGGCCACAGTGACCTATGCCCTAGTGACATCTAGACTAGATTACTGCAACGCGCTCTACGTGGGGCTGCCTTTGAAGACTGTTCGGAAACTGTAACTAGTGCAGAATGCGGCGGCCGGGGTGGTTGACGGGGCCTGTCGGTTCGACTCAGTCGGACCGTTGCTTCGGCGACTACACTGGCTGCCGGTTCGTTTCTGGGCACAATTCAAAGTGTTAGTTTTGACTTTTAAAGCCCTATACAGCTCGGGTCCAGGGTATTTGAAGGACCGCCTCCTTCCTTATAATCCGACCCGTACTCTGAGGTCATGAGGGGGGGCCCTGTTAACCGTGCCGCCACTGACGGAGGTAAGGGGGATGGCGGCGCGGAACAGGGCCTTCTCGGCAGTGGCGCCCCAATTGTGGAATTCCCTCCCCCTGGAATTGAGAACGGCTCCCTCCTTAGAGACTTTTAGGCGGGGCCTTAAGACATTTTTATTTAGATCAGCATTTGATGTCTGACATGGTGGGCTGGCTTTTTAACAAATGGCTTTTAACAAATGTAAATGTGGATGACCCACTGGGGCTGTTTGTTTTAATTGTTTTATTTGTTTTAATTCTTGATTTTAAATGTATAGATGTATTTTAATGTTTTTATTGTAAGCCGCCTTGGTTGCCCTTGTGGGAGAAAGGCGGGGTATAAATTCTATAAATAAATGAATAAATAAATAAAGTGCACACAGTCATTTCTAAAAACTCTGTCAAGCCTCTTTGATCTCCGAGGAAGGCAGTTAGAAACAACTGCCAAAATGTTGGAAGCTTTATAGTTGTATATTTTAATAAAACAGGAACATGGCTTTAGACCTCAGAAGCTTTTATTCTTGTTGTTGTTCAGTCGTTAAGTCGTGTCCAACCCTTCGTGATCCCATGAACCATATCCCGCCAGGCCTTCCTGTCCTATCTTCCTGAGTTCGCTCATTTTCATGTTCGTTGCATCGGTGATGCTGTCTAACCATCTCATCCTTTGCCTTCCCCTTCTCCTTTTGCCTTCAATCTTTCCCAGCATCAGAGTCTCCAGAGAGTCCTCTCTTTGCATTAGGTGGCCAAAATATTTGAGCTTCAGCCTCAGTACCTGTCCTTCCAGGGAACAGTCAGGGTTGATTTCATTTAGGATTGACTGATTTGATCTCCTAGCAGTCCAAGGGACTCTCAGGAGTCTTCTCCAGCACCACAGTTCAAAAGCATCTATTCTTCGGCGCTCAGCCTTCCTTATGGTCCAACTCTCACAACCATACATTGCTACTGGGAACACCATTGCCCCGACTATACGAACTTTTGTTGGCATGGTGATATCTCTGCTTTTTATTATGCTATCTAAATTTACCATAGCTTTCCTTCCAAGGAGTAAGCGTCTTTTAATTTCATGGCTGCTGTCTCCGTCTGCAGTGATCTTGGAACCCAAAAAAGTAAAATCTGTTACTGCTTCCATTTCTGCCCCTTCTATTTGCCAGGAATTGATGGGACCAGATGCCATGATTAATTAACCAGATGCCATGATTTTATTAATGTTGAGTTTCAAGCCAACTTTTGCACTCTCCTCTTTCACTCTCATCAAGAGGCTCTTTAGTTCTTCTTCACTTTCTGCCATTAGGGTGGTATCGTCTGCATATCTGAGGTTGTTGATGTTTCTCCCGGCAATCTTGATTCCGGCTTGCGATTCATTCAGCCCTGCATTTCTCATAATGTACTCTGCATATAAGTTAAATAAGCAGGGTGACAATATACAGCCTTGCCGTACTCCCTTCCCAATTTTGAACCAATCGGTTGTTCCATGGCCGGTCCGAACTGTTGCTTCTTGACCCGCATACAGGTTTCTCAGGAGACAGGTAAGGTGGTCTGGTACCCCCATCTCTTTAAGAATTTGCCACAGTTTGTTGTGATCCACACAATCAAAGGCTTTTGCGTAGTCAATGAAGCAGAAGTAGGTGTTTTTTTGGAACTGTCGTGCTTTCTCCATGATCCAGCGCATGTTGGCAATTTGATCTCTAGTTCCTCTGCCTCTTCAAAACCCAGCTTGTACTTCCGGTAGTTCTCAGTCCACGTACTGCTGAAGCCTAGCTTGTAGGATTTTGAGCATAACCTTGCTAGCATGTGAAATGAGTGCAATTGTGCAGTAGTTTGAACACTCTTTGTTCACAGCTTTTATTCTACTAAATTCCTATTACTCCATTATGAAGCCCTCCTCTGAATTGGTCCAAGGCACATAGAGAGCCTCTGTTCCCTCTGACTATGATCTTGTTTAACAGCTATGTTCTTCAGGAATTAAGTATAACACACACACACCCCAAAAAACTGGAGATAGTAATATCTTGGCATCAGGCCCTAGGCCTGATTTGGAAAAGATTAGAATGACTAATAATCTCATGACCTTCAGAGCAATGTATGAAATTCTTCATTTTCAGAGTTGCCACCAAAATCAATTAAACTGACTATGAATAAAAAGATAAAAACCAAACAGAGTAGCAGTAGAAAAAAAGGGTGGATGGGTGTTGAATAGTACACAACTCCCAAGGAATACTGAAACAAAAATGAGGCCAATCGCCATTTTTTTACTTTACCCTTACACTTTGGAAGGAGGGAAAGGATGAAGGTGATAAATGTTTTAATTTTAAGAAGTAGAACAATAGTATGTAAACAAAATAAATTCAAATCTAAAGTGATCAAACATGTATCCCTTTAATAAACTTCAAGCACAGAGTCATTTATCAGAAAAACCCAGATTTACACATTCCCTATTAGTTCATTTTTCCCTAACAGAATGGTAACAAAGTGTAATGGTTGTTATGTATATACAACACTTTTTTAATGCATACATGTGTTATGAAGAGAAAAAGCACTTTTTGGCTGCTAACGAAAATGAAGTGATTTTTACCCTTTAAAAATTGATGAAAACTTATGTAAATAAGTTATTATTATAAATAAGGGAGAAACAGCTGATTGCTCCAGGTATTCTTTTTTGCTATTGTGTCTCATTTCTACAAAATGAGAAGTAGTTAAATTCCATGTAGATTCTTTAAACATATATAATATAGTAAAAATCCCTGGAATTTTGAGGGAATATGGTTACTTTTAGAAATAAATATTTAATAGATGCACTTCAATCACAAAGTGTGGACACAATTCACTAGAAATTTGTTTGCATAAGACCCATAAAATAAAGGGAAATGGCAAAAGATAATCAACATGCCCTTGTAAAACTCACTGATTTGCAGATGTGACAAGTTCTAAGCAGCATAAACATTGTGGTCAGGGGTTATGTTTGTTTTTAAAATCAGTGTAATATGGAAAATGAAGGATCATATGATGCAAGTTGAGATTAACAGAAATAATTGCAGCTAAACAAGTTTGCCAAGTTATGTATGTAGACACATGCAACTTCTTAGAAATTAAAATCAATTGCTTCAGCAGGTAGTAGATTCTACTGACAAACTGCTCTTAAAAGTTAGAAGTTTTCCAAACTATAATCTACCATATCGTCCATTACTGTATATTTTCTTGCAATAAAAATCCAATGCATTCCATCTCATTGCCTGTTCAAATACATAATTGGTAAATGCTCATCATTATGATATGTGGCGTGTATGTTGAAGGAGGTCCCATATACTAGAGAGACCTGGGAAGGAGGGTTTATAAAGCATCTAGGCATTCTGCGAACAAAGCCACATTGTTCTTCATAGAATCCTGGTCAGTGGAGTCCATATGATCTATGATTGGTGTGACAGGGTTGGAGAGGTTTTGCTCCCAAGTGCATCACTTTCTTTTCCCATAAGAGTTAATAGCAATCCAACAGAATTTCTATTGGATACTGGAAAAAAAGGTATACTTCCTTCCTGGCCAATGCCTATATATCATATAAAAGCAACACCTGTGACTGTGTGCCTATCAGATTGCAAGCAAAACCGACCTAACCTAAAATATGGTAGTGGTTTTTACATAGCCAGGGAACTTCCTTACATACATTTGTAAGTTAAAAGAAAAAACTAAAATGTTAAAAAAGCACTCTAATGCAAACTGAGCACGTTCAGTGCCTCCCAGAAACCGTAGAATGTTAAGTTGGAAAAAGAAATAGCAAAACATGTGGGAGTTGGTATGCTTCATTCTTTAACAGCTGAAGGGGGGCATTAGGATTGGGAAGATTCAACATTTTGATGCCAGACCTGTAAGAAGAAATGTTCAAAACAATATGAAAATATTGAGAACTACAATTTAAGGATCATTACCCACTGCTAGTCCCTGTGGCGTTTGTTCTGCTGCTGGTATTCCATGTTGCTGCAGAAATATAGCCTTGGGGGGGGGGCGTTGTGCTCCTGAATTACTGACATAGAGAAACTTACTATAAACATACAAACTTACCTGTGAAGAAAATGTACAGACAAGAAAGTCTGCCTGAGACAAGAAGTATATATCCAGAATAACACCTCGCAGAGAGTTTTCAGTGTACCGATTATGGAGGCCTGCTGACCATGATATGGAGTTGTCACTAATAAACTCATAGTTCGGATACCTGGAAAAATGCATCACAACATCAAACATCCTAATTTTAAATCAAACTGAAAAGTCTTCATGATCTATACCTTTATTCAAAATAAAAACTTGAGGCTTTTTCTCTTATTATTCTAAACAGAAACAAATGACAGTGGTTCTTTCATACAAACTACAATAGAACCCCCATATCCACAGATCCCATATCCACAGTTGAAAAAAAGGCCTTCCCATCATGCAAATGACTAATCAGCTTGTGATTACAGACTTTCTGGGGCTCGGGGGTTTGTTGCTGATTACAAAATGGAGGCAGGAAGCACTCATAGGAAGCGAGGCAGAGGACTGAAAAGAACATGCACAGCACTAGATTAGCACTTTGATGTTTAGCACTGTGCATCTTTCTTAAAGCCCCAGCTTTAAGGCTGCTTGGCTGCTGCAGGATCAGCTGTTTGGCTGCTGAAGGAAGCACTCACAGGAAGCGAAGCAGAGGGCTGAAAACCCTCTGCCTCACTTCCTGCAAGTGCTTCCTGTTTCCATTTTGTAATCAGCAACAATCCCCCAAGATCCAAGAATACTGCAATCAAGTTGGTTGCGCGATGGGGGGGGGCAATGGGGGTTTGCATTTATCCATGGTTTCCAGTATCCGCAGGGGGCTAGGAACATATCCCCTGCGCATACCAGGGTTCTACTGTACCTGCAAAAATGTTAGTAATTGGGCACTTTCAGGTGCATTTCAAAAGGGTTACTATATGTTCATTGCTGTTATACCATAGATGTTTCAGACATACGTAAGGCAAGGTATGCTTGTTACTTCTCTCAAATCAGTGTAACATTCTCACACTGTTGAACAAGTAGAACACTGAAATCTCACAAATTTCAGTGTATAAATACCAGACTTGGAATTATTTCACCTGCAATGTAATCAATAGCCCTGAAAAGACAAAATGCATTAGCCCTCGTCTAGCAACTCCAGTATGCACCCAGCATTAGTGCAAGCAGAAATAGCCTTTCTGGGGAAATCTCTGCACGTGATAGGCATGTTTGCAATACTCTATCCTTCATATTGAAATGAATGCAGTAGTCCCTAAAGTTCTGTGTGCACACTGGAAGTCCATACAGGTTGGATCATGGTAATGGTACAGGTTGTCTCACAATTTTAAATGGAGGACAACTCGAATATGCAATGGAAGAAAAACTCACTTCTATCTTCCCTAAAACACAATCCATGTGGATCACTGTAGATTAAAGAAAGCTCACTCAGGACATAGCTACATGATATATACACCACTGCAAGAAGTTGCTTTTGAAAACTGATTTATACTCTGGAGTTTCTCATTCATGTTTGTTCAAACAAAATTTTAGGTACTATCAATTCTGGTGAGAATTTTAGTTCAATTTTATCATATATATTTTTCAAATTTATACCACCTTTCACTAAAAGTTCCAAGTCAGCTAACAGTAAAATACAAAAAAACATATTGAAACAGTTCATGCATCTAATGAAGTGTAGTGTAGTCCCTGAAAGCAAATGCTGAAGAAAATGTGTTCGACTTTAAGGTGCTACAGGACTCTTGGGTATTCTTGCTACAACAGACTAGCATGGTAAATCCTCTGGAAGTTGAAACTAGCCAGATTCTTGGTAGTTTAAAGCAGGGGTTCATAACCTTTTTATGATTACAGATCCCCCCAATGGATTGCCCAATATGTCCCCATACCCCCTTCGCCAGACTATCAAAATCATCACCAATAGGTACCAGTATGATTAGGTACCATTAGGTACCAGTCCTATCAGGTACCAGTATGATTTCAAAAGATGGCAATACTGGGAAGTGGTTAGTGGCCTCACCACCTCAATCTGTATTGATAATGGCAATAGTTAATCTAATCCAACAACAACTTTTTTTAATTGTTCAGAGATAAGAGTCCTATACTCCCATCATTTGGTTCCCATACCCCCAAGGGGTATGGATCCCTGGTTTAAAGGGAACAAGTCCCTTTAACTTTTAAACACCACATGAGGGAGAAGCACTTTGCTATCCCTTCCCTTTGCTCCATACCTGTGCAGCATTTAACATTTTTAAATGTATTTCCTTTAATTCCATGTGAGGGCACAGCACAGTGAAGATACAGTAAAAAGCTTTTTTTCTCCCAATTCTCTTTTCAGTGCTGCTGAAAGAAGGGGAAGAAAACGGCTGCCATGCACTGGAGCACCTCTCCTACTTGATGGTTACAAAGCAGCAGTAGACAGGCACAAGAGATTCAGAACCCGCCCCTCCCTTCCCTTCAGCTTATTTACCAAGAGCACAATCTGCAACCTGCCTGGTCCATGCCATTTCTATTTGATATGAGCAGGTGCAGTCTAGGAACCCAGACTGCACCACTTCCATTTCAAACAGAAGCAGCATGGATCAGGCAGGCTGCAGATTGAACTCCTGGTAAGTAAAGGGATGCTACTCTCAAACTGAAATACTGTTACAGGTCTGAGGTCCAGAAGAAACAGGAAATCATAGCCAATACCAAGGTGCATGACTTTGCTGGCTCAGAAAGGTCAACTAGGAAAATCATTCCAGAATGACTTGTGACCTCTTGGTGGTGAATACATTGAATTGTCATTGTTTACAAATTAAAAAAAAATACAAAGAATTCAAGATTTTTTTCATTTCCAGTAATGCTTTCCAGAATGCTTTTTGCCCCATTTGGAGTTCCATTGATCTTCATCCCTCAGTGTTCACAGAGTCATCCATGCAATGCTCTATTCTACATGTAATGTTCTACCATGTAATGCTCTACAATAGCCTGGAAAAGCTAACAGGACTGAATAGAGTGGAGCTGGGGAAAAGACAGGAACAGAGGGAAGGGAATCCTGGAAGAACAAAGGGAGAGTGGGAGGAAAAGCTTGTAAAACGGAGGGGTTGCTCGGCTTGGTGAAGACAAGAAGTCCTGCCCCTGTGAGTGAATGAAAAGCATGCTCAGGAGGACAGGGAGTTACTGACAGCTGAGCTGATGGTGAAGTAGAGGAGAGAAAAACAAGGAAGAGGATTTGTAAAGTATGCCCAGGATGGGGGACTGTTGAGGACAAGGGCAACAGCAGATCCTCCTCCTGGTGGGTTGGGGGAAATCAGGGGCAAAGTCTGGCATAAATATAAGAAATCTGAAAAAGGAGACTGAGGATTGTAGTGTCCATGGAAGCACACACATGAACAAGTAAACATGGGGTGAGTAAATCCCCATGATTCAATACACCTTATTCTGTGTAATCCAATTGTACACCTAAGTTAAGAGCCTTTCAAATCCCTGACCGTTCTTCACTCAGATGGATTCACATTGCGCTGCAGTCTGTTTTTCTTGGTTTTATGTGAGTCTCACTGTCTTCCCTATACTGGCATGCTACTGTGGGCACAACTTCACATTTACTGTTGTGATTGAATATTTTCATCCTTCGACTTTCTAGACTTTAAACTTAGCTGATGTTATACCACGTTTTTCATTTTTCCATTGTTGTCTTTGCCAATACCAAAACATAAAAGAGCACATGCTATAGCTGAAGGCGAGCAGGTCTGAGTGTGTGAGGTGAGATGGGACACCTCTCAGAAACCTCATGTATATTGCCTTGAGTTCCATCATGAAAGAAAGCTGGGATAATAAATGCAATGAATATAGATAAATGTTCTATGAAAGTCCATTATTTTAAAACTTCAAAACCAAATAACTGAACATGGTCAAAAGTCATTCATGGCTGAGAGCATGAAATATGTAAAGTATATTTCATTCTTGTAGTTCACAAGACAGAAATGAACACTGAGAATTCTCCTGTACAATATACTCAGATTTAAATACATTTTAAACCAAATGTGCTTGTTTAAATACCTACACTTTGCATAAAATCATGTTTATACCTACTACATACAAAGATGGTCTTACTTGGATTTTGCCTCTTGCAATAATGAAGGATCATCTGTAGCCAAATAGACCCGTTTTTTGTCAATATGCATTCTGCGGGAGAGAAGCTGAAAACGTTCTTCAACATGTACCATGTATTCTTCAATAGGATGAAATGCTGCTTCAGTTCCTACTTTATCTGTTCTTCGGACATGAATACTAGAAAGTAAAAAATAAATAAAAATAAAACACACACACACACACACACACACACACACACACATTGTCTCTCTTGTACAGGTTTCTGTTTTGGTGTTTTATTAGAATGAATCTTAACATAAATAAGCATAGGGAGACAACTTTATTCTGAAAACAATATGCCTGGGACCACAGAGAATAAGGTGGTTACATGTCTCCGTGGGAAAAGAATACTCGCCTGCCCTTGAAAACCAAATATAATTGTTAAACATTTTTGGAGGCCAAGTGCTAATATACTGTATGAATGTCACAGTGGAATTATAGCATTATAATTTTGCAAATACCTTCAACTCACTATTGCTGAACAGATTCAGTATGACCTTCTTTTATACACATGCAGAGTAGGTTTGAATTTAGTTGTCAGGTTGAAGAATTTAAACAGGTTGAAGAGACAATGTATATATTCTAAGTGCATGTATCCCAAAATAAGATATTTCTTGATCCAGTTTAAGACATATTTCTTTCCTCCAGGTTTAATTATCTTAAAACATGTTAACTGCTTTGAGTACCAGAAAGGTGGTATATACATCTTTAAAATAAATGGTTACACTTGCATATGTAGCAATTTTTAATCCACATATTAGACAGACAGGTACTTCTGTAAAATTTCAACACTGAATTTAGTGAAAGTCAACAAGCCACCAAGTTAAACTTCTTGTTTTCAAAATGGACAGTTTTATCTCTCCCCCCCCCCCCCGCCCATCACAATGGCCCAAACAGACTCAAAACTAGAAGCATCTTGTCTTTAGCATGCTATGACATGATTAGGATATGATTGCTGTATATGCTATTTTGTAACCTGTAATGCTGTCGATCGAAAGGTCGGCAGTTCGAATCCGCAACGGGGTGAGCTCTTGTTGCTTGGCCAGCTCCTGCCAACCTAGCAGTTCCAAAGCATGTTAATGCGAGTAGATAAATAGGTACCGCTTGCGGGAAGGTAAACAGTGCTCCATGTTCCAGCCGCATGCTACGCGCTACGGCAAGGAGAGTCATGCCGGCCACATGATCACGGAGGCGTCTTCGGACAACGCTGGCTCTTCGGCTTTGAAATGGGGATGAGCACCACACCCTAGAGTCGGACATGACTGGACTTAATTGTCAGGGGTCACCTTTACCTTTTTAATGTCACTGTTAAAGTGCTATAGTCCACACAAAGTATTGTGAAAATGAAGCATGAAAATAAGCCCAAGGAGCTACCAGTATCTTAAAACAAGCTAATTTGTAAAAGGTGGAACAGAAATTATGTCAATTGATACAGTAAAAATAAAGAACAATCCCATGCACTGAACTCTGCATCCAAATACTATAAGGCTGCAATCCTATGCACACATTCTCCAGAGCAAGCATCACTGAATATAGTAGTACTTAGTTCTGAGTAAACATGCATAGGATTGCAGTGTAAGAACTATTAGGGCCAAACTAAACATGAGAATCAGGGTTGTTTATTCATTTGTCTGCCTCATTTATGTCTAAAGCAGAGCTGCAGGAGTCTAATTTTTATAGCAAAATGTGGATGAGAGGAACTGAATTTAAATTGTTGTGCTCAATTGCTTGAAGTACTTTCACCTAAAAAGGTAAAGGTATCCCTTGACAATTAAGTCCAGTCGTGTCCGACTCTAGGGTGCGGTGCTCATCTCCGTTTCAAAGACGAAGAACCAGCGCAGTCCGAAGACGTTTCCATGGTCATGTGGCTGGCATGACTCAACACCGACGCGCATGGAACACTGTTACCATCCAGCTGACGCGGTACCTATTAATCTACTTGCAATTTCTTGCTTTCGAACTGCTAGGTTGGCAGGAGCTGTCGCACGGATTCGAACTGCCGACCTTTCGATCGACAGCTCATGGTTCAGTGGTTTAACCCACTGCGCCACCCGCTGGCTCAATTTTTATAGCAAAATGTGGATGAGAGGAGCTGAATTTAAATTGTTGTGCTCAATTGCTTGAAGTACTTTCACCTAGCCTGGTTCTAATACTAGAAGATTTCCAGGCTAAGGAGAAATTGCCTGTAGTGATCAAGTGGAAGGGGAGAAGGCAGGCAGAGAGGGTGAGCATTCAATTCTTCTTATCCATACACGTTTTGTTATAAAGATTAAAACACCCCATCCCCAACTTTAGGTATCAATGTAGCACCTACATTATGTCCCTCTATCCATATCGTCATCCTATCCATATGGGAATAAAGTTTGACTGGTTGAATTTTGCCTTTTCAATTGTGAATCACATTTGTATATTTTATAATGTTTACAAGGTATACGACCTTGCTACTAAATTCATCTTTTTTGTGTGGTTTCTGGCATTTATGTACTGTATCTTTGCTGCTATAGTTATGTAATGCTTTATTTTAATATATTGTTATTGAGAGCAATTGTATTTATTTGCTATATCTTGTAAATCAATATCTTGAATTATCATACTTAAAAGAATGATTCAATTTGTTACATTAAATCAATTTAAATTGTTTTAGCTGTATTTTTAAATATACTGTATAAATCTATGGTATGACCACATTTGAAATACTGTATACAATTCTGGTTGCCACACCTCAAGAAGAATATTGTGGATCTGGAAAAGGTGCAACAAGAGGAAAACCGAAATACTCAGAGAGTGAAGTACCTTCCTTATGAGGCAAGACTGCAACATTTGAGGCATTTTACTTAGCATGGAAAATTGAGGGGAGAGAAGCCTCTCTCTCTGACACACAACACTAGAACAAGGAATCATCCAATGAAACTGATTGGTATATTTAGTATGGACAAAGAAGATCATGAAATAATTAGATCATAAAATTCATTACATAATGATCATGAAATTCACACATAATTAGATCATGAAATTCATTACCACAAGTTTGTGGCAATGGCTACTAGTTTGAATAGCTTTAAAAGGGGTGTGGACAAGTGCATGAAGGACAGGACCATCAATGGCTACTAGTTACAGCTATGTGCTACATCCAGGTTCAGCAGTAATATGCTGCTGAATATCAGTTGCTGGGGAGCAACTGTGGGAGAGAAGCATACCTTTCTCTCCTGCTTGTGGACTTTCCAGAGGCAACTGATGGGTCACTGTGTGAAACAGGATGCTGGGCTAGACAAGCCTTGATGCAGCAGGGCTTTCCTTATGATTTATTTTGACTACAATTATTATAGAAAACGATTTTTGTTATGTGTTACTTTGTCATTTCTATGGGTTGCATGCCTTGGGATAGCACTCAAACAAGGCCAACATTTTATCTACTGAAGCTCCCAAACTACCCACCCTGCCACCCTACCCACCCTGCCACAATCTCTCCCCTCAATTTTCCATGCTAAGGACTCTCAGCAATGGAATTGGAGGGGGAAGTATCTAGAAACCAGAAACACATGCTGTGGTTCATTCCCTTCTTCCGCCTTGCTGCTATGATATTTTGTATCAGTTTTAGCATCAGCATGCTAAACTCTGGAGCCCCTGACAGTTCTGAATTTGTGTCACTGGGAAAACTTTGCCCCTAATGTGGCCCTAAATGCAAATCATCCCCATCAAGGGTGCTATTTTATGAATGAGAAAAGCTGCCATGGGCTCCAATACCCCCCCTTGCAAAATAGCATCAGTAAAGGAGGGGGGTTGGGACTGTACCACATCAGAGGCAAAGTGTTACAGTCCTCTACCTATCCATTACAGTCCTGATGTGAATTGTCCTTGCATATTTATGGAAGAAAATAGCCTTGGCATATTGACAATTGTAATTAATGCAATCTGTTGATTGGCCCTTAACTGATCC
Organism: Plestiodon gilberti rubricaudatus; assembly: GCA_026170595.1. NCBI lineage: Eukaryota > Metazoa > Chordata > Lepidosauria > Squamata > Scincidae > Plestiodon > Plestiodon gilberti. Next base: position 255,515,790 of record JANXHW010000001.1, on the reverse strand, counting down.
TCTGCAAAATACACAGCCATGTTTTAAATAGTAGGCACAGTTCTGGTTGCCCCATTGAGTATGCACATGCACACACACGCACAGCCAGAGCTGAAAAAGATACAGAAAAACAACAATTAAAGTAATGAACGAGTTTAACTGCTCCCTAATGCAGTTGTGGCATTTTCTTTTAGGAGAGGGAAAAGACTAATGGAGAAAGATCTGATAAGAGTTTACAAAGTAATAAATGGCAGAGAAGTAAAGATTCACCCTCTTTCCCAATATTACGATTCAAGGATCACCAACTGAATTTGGTTTAGTAGGAGGTTCAGGAGAAGACAATGTACTTCTTCATACACAATGCATAAAAAGATATGACAGCCACTCGCTCAGAGTGGTTTTTTTTAAGACTAAACAAAACTTATGGATGATCGGACTACCAGCAGCTATCAGCTAGGTAGCTAAATGGACCTTCTATATTCAAAAGCAGTATACCTCTACTTTAAGATGGGAGAGAATAAATGGTGAGAGCATTTCACATCCCACTTGTGAGCTTACAACAATAGAAGTAGTTGCAAGTACTGTAGTCGGCGTCCTTTATTCTCAATGCTTTTAAAATTATGAACTCTGATGTATGTGATAGAAGCCAACAGAATGCTGGAATGGGTGGATTTTTGGAATGTTAAATCCTTCTAATTTCAACTACAGCCCAATCCTGTGTAAAGATATGCAGCTGGCCGAAAGGACTGGCCGCTATATCCTAAGCCCATTATGGGCTGCCAGGCCACACCTCGGGAGAAGGGGACATTTGTCCCCTTTCCCCGGGAGTAAGCGACCCCGGGGCCTATGGGCCTCCTCAGATGCATGCCAGGTTCAGACCTGCCATATATTCGGGGATGCCGTGTAAGGCTGACTCAGGCTAGGAAGGGGCTTAGGATATCAGCGGAGTGCGCCGCTGATATCCCTGCTGCCCCTCCCAGCCCGGTCAATGGGCCTCCCCTCCCTTGCCAGCCCGGTCCTGCCGGCCCTGCCCCTGCACTGAGCGGCCTAGGCCTTACCTGGGTCATCCGACTTGGGTCTGGGCCGCTGGGGGTGTGAGCGGTGCCGGCCTCTGTGCCAGTGCCGCTTACACCTGAGTCGTTGCAAATGTGCTTTACGTTTGTGATGCTCTAGTTAGTGAGGATTGCACCGTTAGACTTACTTCTGAATAAGTGTAAATAGGACTGCAGCCTTAGCTGCATAATAAAAATTCTTACCCAATAACTGGATGTTTAAAACCAAGTTTCCTGGTAGCTTCTTCTATTTCCTTCTCTAGCCAAGGTTGTGGACGAATCAAATATTTGACAAACTGTGAGACCCACCACACTGCAGGATCCCCATGGACACGAATTAGTCTATCTGCTAGATCTTCTGGAATAGCTAGTGGCAAATATGGAGGCCGCGGGTGTAGACTGTCAACTATAGGTAGTTCTATTACTTGAACATCTTTGTCATTTGTCTCACCTGTAAAAGATATAGAATGAATCAAATGCTTCATTAGTTTATTCAGGATTCCAAATGTAGTTACAAAATGCTCTTCTGTTTATAAGAGGTACAATATCCATTGTTAAACTTTTCTAATAGGTTAATCTTTCTTTTCTTTGCCATAAATTTGCACATTTGAACTTAATGTACGCTTTGGCTGAAATATTAAAGTTAAAAATATTTCATTCTTTTTGTCTAACTTTTTTTCTTGTTGAATTCACATTCTGGTGATTAAAGAAATCAAAAGTTCCTCTAAAATAGCTTTAACTACCATACAGCCCTATTAAAGGTCAACCCAAACATACAACTTAGAATACAGATAATTATGTAAACAAAGGGAGGGGTGACCAGGAAAAATAAGATAGCAGAAAAAGCATTTTTTTTTTTTGCAGAGCACAGAAAGTGATACAAATTTAGACAACTCAGTTAAGCTTGGAGTTACTATGAGAAGACAAAAAGAAGACTCCATAATTCAATTCACAAGGTCTGAACAAGACAGCAGTTTATAGCTACACAGAACATTTCATGAATGCTAAATATGAAAATGATAAAGCCGAAAATTTAGAAGTCATCTGGTACTATTTTTGGCTCTGTACAGCCCCCCCCCCGTATCCGCTGATTTGGCACCCGCAGATTCACTTATTCGCAGATGCTAAATGCCGCCGTGCAATACCCTCCCCCCAGGCTCTTACTTTTGCTTGAGGAATGTTCATGTCTTCGTCAAATAAACACTATAAGCAGCAGCTTATCGCTGCTTATCGCATTTAACAAAGCAGTAACGAATGAACACTGCTTATCGCATTTAACGAAGACACGAACGTTCCTTAAGCAAAAGTAAGAACCTGGAGGGGAGGGTCGCATGAGTTCTCGGGGGGTGGGAGGAAACCCCTATCAGCGGTTTTCACATATCCGGGGGGGGGGGCTGGAACGTATCCGTTTTATGCTGGTCTGTGACAGTAATAAAGATGATGATACTATTAAAAATTATTGAATGTCAAAATCTGCTGAATGGAGTACTGTGAATGAACTGATGGATGCGGGGCTCCTATTGCTGTCTTTGAATAGCGCGTTAATTGATCACTTCCGCTGCATCTCGGCTCCAGCCGTTTCGTTCCCGCGCTTTTCTTAGGATAAAACAACCAGGGTTGTATGTAACAGCTTTCAATCTTTCAGATTGCTTCCTAGACAATGTTTCCGGGAACAGGAAACGAAACGTTGGAATTTTAAAACACTGGACTTTGGATTTTAATAGATTTCTGTCTGTCTTGTTGAATCGGAAAGAAACAAAAGACGCAAGTGGATTTTATATTTGTTTTTATTCAAGTCTGTTTTACTATACATGGCTATGATACCCGTAATAATTAAATCTTTGAGAATGTCAAAACTTTGATCTTAGTCTTGTCCTTTTATAGGATGCTCACACTTTATGGATGAGGCTGTTCATCCCTTCTACTTCATCTCCATTAATATCCTGCATGTGACAACTGCACAGATACAAGGTTCAGCAGTAAGATCAGATATGTTTGAGGCATGGGGCATGCTATGTCAGTTGAGCTTAGCTGACAAGGTCACCGGTTCACCTCTGCACTTTACTAGAGAGCTGTGTAGAGCTGTGGCTAAATGTGTGAAGTTGGAAATTTTGGTTCTCTCCTCTCAATCATAAACTCATTAGCTATGCTGAGAAAAAGCTGCTCTCTGTCAGAGTTTAATACTAAATGTAGAAACTGAATCTACAATTGAATTTACAGGACAAGCCAGAACAGGCCTGAGCATGTCTGAATAGGCAGGCAGAGAGAAAAAAGTGTAAAAAGTGCTTAGTCATGCAGCAGTAGCAGACAGCTGATTCAAGCACCTGTGTTAGGGTGGAGTTAGATGGATGAAGCCATCTCATTGGCTTGTGACAATGCTGCGAAGTACAGGTGGGCCCCCATATCCGCTGGGAATATGTTCCAGGCCCCTCCTTGGATACTTGAAACCATGGATAAGAGCGAACACCCCCTCCATGGTTTCCTGAGGGCCCCCCACCCTGCCTCCCCTGCAGGCAGGCATGCTTACCCCCCAGCTCTTATTTTTCTTTCAGCAAGCTTTGTTTCTTCCTTAAAACAAACAGAGAAGCAGCCTCCATTGCAGGCAAGTAGAATGAGACTAAGTCCTAGAGAGTCTCTGCAAGGTTTCTGTTAACCTTGCAGAGCCTCTCTAGTACTTAGTCTCGTTCTACTTGCCTGTAATAAGCAGCCAGAGGCTGCTTCTCCTGTTTCTTTAAGGAAGAAACGAAGCTTACTGGGAAAAAAGTAAAAGCCTGGGGGGTCGCCACGATCCGTGGATAACTGAAACCGTGGATAGCAAATCAGTGGATATGGGGGCCCACCTGTATAAAGCTAGAACAGTAGCATTAGAATGTGTGGGATGTTAGGAGAGCGAAAAGATTGTCGTATTGCTGTGATTTATTGTGCCTGACTGCTGGAAAGAAGACGTGTTGCTGTTCGTCATTACTGCGCCTATAATCTGCTTGATCTGCTGTATCAGAAAACCAAGCCATTTGACTCCAAGTTCTTGTACTTATTTTAAATAGACTGCTTAAACTTATCTCTGTCTCTGTGTGATTCCTCGTGAAGCCGCAAGCGCTTCAGCTGAACCAACAAAGCCGCTGCGTAAATCAAATGCTTTGACACTCTCTTTGCCTCAGATTCCTACTTGCAATAGTCAACAAGTTTCAATGTAAAAAATACAACAGATTTATTTCAAAACATGTGACTACATTCCCATTTGAGGTTAGCAGAGAAACTACCTGATCAAGAAGTGAAACACAACATCATGTCATGAGCAAGAACAAAAATTCATCTTATTTTATGGCATATACTAGCTATTCCCAAAGTTTACACAAAGGTTGGGGGCGCAGGGCCCGTGTGCCCCAGAGTAGCTTCCAAACGTGACTGGAAGCTATTCTGGGGTGCAGGGGGCCCACAGAGGGGGGGTCGCGGGGCCCACACACCAACCGGAGAGCCGGTATGACCCCCAGTAAGTGCAAAATTCCCATTTTTTCCCTTTGGTGGCAGCAGAACCCTGGGAGTGCCATTGCTGTTATCACTGCACGTCGCCATCCCCTTATTGGGGTAGCGCCTGGCTCCTGCTGACCTGGGGCGTTGCAACGCCTAGTTTGGGAACCTCTGGCATATACTATAAAGAGTCAATTATTCTTAGAATTTCTGTTTCTGGTGGAGACAGTATCCAACACGCGCAGCCAGACATGCCTCCGCATCACCTCGGCTCCTGCAGCACGCCGGGAAACGAGGTGGCAGCATTGAGGCCTCCACACCCTGAGGGAGATGACGGGGCAGGGGAACAACCCCCAGGAGGCAAGCACAAGGGGGGAGGTGAGGAAATGGCGATGGGGAAGGAATAGCACTAGGGGCAGGGCTGAGGGGACGATGACAGGGAGGGGTTATTCAGGGAGAGGCGCCCTCAAGGTGTGGTGTCCAGGGTGGAGCAGGGGAAGAGGGCATGGCCTTTTTATATATCCTGGAAAGGCCGATGAGGAGGCAGTGCATGGTAGCCTCTTGACCAGGCTGGTCAGGAGGCCAGTGACCCACAGAGTACTGAGGTTGTGGAGAAGGAGAGACTTTTGCAGTGGCGCACCAGCACAGTCGCAGATTGGGAAATCCGCTGCCATAAGCACCCAATAGGATTGGGCTGTAAATGTTGTACGTGTTGTAAGAATGGCTTGTGATTAAACACTCTGAGGGAGCACTCATCTAGGGACTCTATGTTCATAGAAAAGGCTAAGGACTTCAAAGGCTAAGGCCCCAGCCTGAGCCACCTTGGAACCACTGAGAAGAGGAATTCACAAGATAGACCAAATTTCCCCATTCTCCAGTGGTCCCAGGATGGATCAGTCTTTACACGTGGGATATATCCAAGCAGTGTGTCCCTAAGGGCAGGAATTACACTGCAGACCCCTACACTACCTTCTATAGCACCTGTCTGCCAATGCAGCATACGCTGTTGTGAAGGTGACAATCCTGTAGCGTCAGTAAGAGTGTGCATGGATCTCCAGGTTGCCACTTTACAAACAACAACAAGGATAGGACAGCTCCTATATGCTGCGGGAGGCTGCTGCCCCTCTTAGTAACTGCACCATGATTTAAAGCATGGCTACTCTCCTTCAAGCTTTATAAGGTGAAACGATACACCCTTGGATTCACTGAGAGATGGCGGGCAGGGATATCCTTGCCCCCAACTTGGATTGTTTAAAGGAAGAAAACGTCATCTCAGATTTCCTGAGTCAAAAAGGCAGACACTAAGGGTTCTACATACCTTTGGAATATGCCAGTCCCACTCCCTGGGATAAACCAGGTTGGGGCAGAAAGATGGCAAAATGGCATCTTTTGACCTGTAAAACTTATACTTAAAGTTATGACTAAAGAACAGGTCTCTATCATTACATAATACACATATTACATATAGAATTAATTTTAAACCTTCTTAGCTGAGGTTATGTCCAACAGACCACTTGAATAGCCTATAGTGCACAGACCACACCACTCAACCTCCATGCTGACAGTTGAAGAATGTCCAGTTGCAGGTGGAGAACCTGTCCTTGTGTGAGGAAATCTGTTGGGGAAGCCCAGTGATGGCTGCGCTGATGTCTCCATCAGGTCTGAGAACAATGGATGCCTGGGCTGGTGGGGGGTAACAGAGTTACTTCTGCTCTTTTATCTTCTAAAGGACCCTTGGAATAGTATCCCTCAACCTGATAGTTGAAGGGCGATACAAGAAGATCCATTCTCAACCTCCCAAAGTGTCTGACAATTATCTGGAGTACCAGTGGATTCATACTCTGCTCCGTGTGGTTGGGAAGTTGCCTGCTGAGCCACACTGCCATTTGTGCGATCTCTCCTGGGAAATATTCCGTCCTAGTCTAGAACAAAGATGTCTTTCTGCCCAGCAGAAGAGCTTGCTTGCTTGCTTCTTTGTGAAGTGACAGGAGTTTGGTCCCACCCTATGTTCATATAGGATTTGGCTGAGGTGTTGTCAATCACAGAATGTTCTAATTCCTGGTGCTGGAGAACTGCAGTGCTCTGAACATGGTATGAATCACCAAGAAAGTTTATGCTCCTTGATGCCTCAGAGGCCATGTTCTGAAGACCTGGAGATATGTTCCCTATCCCCGATGGCTGGCATCTGAGAAGATCAGAATCTGAGGAGGATCCTGGACAGGGTACCTAGAGTGCAGGTGGTTATTCAAGAGACATCACAGTAAGTTGAGCAGCACTGACTGGGAAATCTGTGCCAGCCGATGTGTCTTACTGAATATAAGGTATGATGTCGTAGGGCCCTTGCTTGAAACCCTGTCCACAGGCTTATTTCCTGGCAAGAGTCAACATTCACAGGAGTTGCGCTAGAATGAGGACTTCTGTCTGAGGAGCTTGTACAACCAAGGTAATAAGGCTAACACACTGATACACAATGGATGTCCAGAATCCCTCATAAGTGCTCTTGGTGAGACTGACCAAGAAGCTGTGCTCCCAAAGGCACACTATGGTCCACTGAACATCCTAAATCCCTTGTCAATGACTGAGAGCGCACATCAGGATGTTATTGAGGTATGGGAATACTGTGATTCTAGGAAGGTGAACCACCAGAGTCACTAATACCTTGGAGAAGATTCTGGGGGCCAATGACAGCCCAAACGGCAGCACCTGGTACTAGAAATGGTGTCCCAGCAATCTTCTGTGCTGGTGTCTGAAAGGGATGTGAAGATGGGCTTCAGAAAGATCCATCAAAGCGAGAAAGTCATCCCACCTGAGCACTGCAAGGACTGACCATGCAGTCTCCATCTTGAAATGCAGTGGTCTTTATCAGATGATTGAGCTACTTTAAGTCTATTCTTTTTGATCAACTCAAGGACCCACCAGCCCAACACTAAACTTTTCCACATTTTTTTTATTTTTTTTTATTTAAAGAATTTATACCCCACCTTTCTCCCGATAAGGGCAATCAAGGCAGCTTACAGTTAAAACATGGTAAAATACATAATACAATAAAAATAATTAAAACAGGTAATTAAAAACAATTAAAACAAACCCCAGTGGGTCACCTTATGATTAACATTTATTAAAATGCGAATAAAGGTCACAGGCCATCTCCAAACACATGGGTAGTGATTCTGTGGCATCATGCCTATTGTTGACATTTACCTCTGGAACTGATGGGGAAAGTGTGCTGTGGTCTGGCTTTGAAGGTAGGCTTTTTTGGCTGTGACTTAAGGATAAAATTAAGTCTCATTAAGGATAAAATCTTAAAATACATAGAAGAACAAGCTCTGCTGAGGGAGAGTCAGCATGGCTTCTGCAAGGGGAAGTCTTGCCTCACAAACCTGTTAGAATTTCTTTGAAAAGGTCAACAGGCATGTGGATGCGAGCGAACCCGTGGATATTATATACCTGGATTTTCAGAAGGCGTTTGACACAGTCCCTCATGAAAGGCTCCTGAGAAAACTCCACAGTCAGGGAATAAGAGGGCAGGTCCTCTTGTGGATTAGGAACTGGTTGAAGACCAGGAAACAGCGAGTGGGAGTCAATGGGCAATTTTCACAATGGCGAGAGGTGAAAAGCGGTGTGCCCCAAGGATCGGTCTTGGGACCGGTGCTTTTCAACTTATTCATAAATGACCTGGAGTCAGGGATAGGCAGTGAGGTGGCCAAGTTTGCAGATGACACTAAACTTTTCTGGGTGGTGAAGACCAGCAGGGATTGTGAAGAGCTCCAGAAGGATCTCTCCAAACCGGGAGAATGGGCAGCAAAATGGCAGATGCGCTTCAATGTAAGTAAGTGCAAAGTGATGCACATTGGGGCAAGAAACCAAAATTTCACATATACGCTAATGGGTTCTGAGTTGTCTGTGACGGATCAAGAGAGAGATCTTGGTGTGCTGGTGGACAGGTCGATGAAAGTGTCGATCCAGTGTGCGGCGGCTGTGAAGAAGGCCAATCCCATGCTCGGGATCATTAAAAAAGGGATTGAGAATAAAACGGCCAATATCATTAGGCCTTTGTACAAATCAATGGTAAGGCCACATCTGGAGTATTGTGTCCAGTTCTGGTCACCACACCTCAAAAAGGATATAGTTGAATTGGAAAAGGTGCAGAAAAGAGCGACCAGAATGATTTGTGGGTTGGAGCACCTCCCTTATGAGGAAAGGCTACAGCGTTTGGGGCTTTTCAGCCTAGAAAAAAGGTGCCTGAGGGGGGACATGATTGAGACGTATAAAATTATGCATGGGATGGAGAGAGTGGATAGAGGGAAATTCTTCTCCCTCTCGCACAACACCAGAACCAGGGGCCATGCACTAAAATTGAGTGGAGGGAGAGTTAGAACGGACAAAAGAAAATATTTCTTTACCCAGCGTGTAATTCATCTGTGGAACTCCTTGCCACAGGATGTGGTGATGGCACCTGGCCTAGATGCCTTTAAAAGGGGTTTGGACAGATTCATGGAGGAAAAGACCATCACAGGTTACAAGCCATAAGCAACCTCCTGGTTTTAGAAGTGGGTTTTCTCTGTGCCAGGTGCAAGGGAGTGTCAACGGGAAACAGGTTATCTTGTTGTCTTGTGCTCCCTGAGGCATCTGGTGGAGCCACTGTGTGATACAGGAAGCTGGACTAGATGGGCTTTTGGCCTGATCCATCAGGGCTCTTCTTATGTTCTTATGACTTGGGATTTATGTCTTTGTGTTATCTGGGTCTGGAGCCACCTTTAGAGCTCTAAAAAGAATGAAGATTCGAGGCCTGTTCCCCTCCAATTCCATGTAGGGAATGCCTTTTTCTCCCCCTTGGTTTTCCCCACGAGAGGGTCCAAGGATTCATCAAATACTTTTTCCCTCAGGAGAAGAAGACATTAGCCAGTCAAGCTAATCCACCTCTAAGTATCATAGCCATGTACTCAATGTGCCACCAGCCCAGCCACCACGGTTTTGGTCAAAGATTGGACCGTCTCCAGAAAATAAGCAGCCAGGAAGACAAAAAACTATTTTGGGTGGAAAATATGTGTAGAATAAAATGTCATTCTTCTCTCAGAGAATTTAGAAAGACTGAGTCACCTCAAACTCACCTTTTTAGCACTACAGTATTCTCATGTGAAAAAGCTCCCTGCTGTGAATTTGACAGGATTTGGCCCCACAGGAATACACATAGAAATCTTGCCTGAAGAGCCCCTTGTTTGCCTTGGGCAATGGCTTTGTTAGAGGTACTCTGTGTCCTTTATTAAACATGTAGCTTGTATTTATTTGTTAGAATGTCTGTTAGCTTGCAGATCTTTAAAAAATGGATTAGGTCTCTTCAAAAGGTTTTGAGAGCATTAGGTCTGAAGTCTAGAAATGCACATTGGGTCACCTGAAATGCAGACTGTCTCTTGTGGTTAATCATTGATGGTGGAGTTGTTAAACAATTAACACTTCTCAGGATCGCTTTGAGTGATAAGAGAATCACACACACACACACACACACACACACACACACACACACACACACACACACACACACACAGAGGTTGTTTTTTTTTAATTCCACTCTATGTGCAGTCAGTGTCACTAGGTTGAAAATTCAACTCCAGTTACATTTTTATTCACAGAAAATAAACCAAACATGGTATCAGGCTATACTTTGGAGGTGTTATAGAACAAGGCATAGATGACACTTTTAAAAGGGCAAAGTTGCAGCATCACTATTTCTCACTCTTAACGCGAGATATGTGTCTCATTTTAATGCGAGTTAACAACCTCAAGAAGAGGTTTAGGGTTTCCCTGCAGGTATTTATGGTATTATAATGCATTAAAACTACTAAACTCTTTTTCAGGAAGGATAATTGTTAACTCTAGAAAGCAGTTAAACATTGTGAAGGTTAGACAGTTAAGTTGTCATAACACTTGACCAAAAAAAAAAAAACACACCACCAAAACGTATATTCTGCATCATGCAAATACAAATAACTAACATTCTGAAAGACCTGAATTCAGAGTTTCTCAAGAGGCATGATGGGACTTAGTGCCCAGATACAAGACCACCCAGAATGAGGTGCTCTTTGATGTATTGAATGAGGTGCTCTTAGATGTAACACCTTGTGAGAACTTCATGGGCATGCAAGTACCTTCCACACAAAAGGCTCATCAGCAGCAGAGGAAGCTTGGCATAAGACAGAATTGAGGATATCATGCCACAATGTCATAATGCTGAGATTGGTGTACAAGACCTAAAATGCTCCAATTCTCCCAGCCTCTGTGCTCAGAATTTGGACTTGTCAGAAATGTTCTAGGTACAGAAAGAGAAGTCCCATGTAAAACTGTCAACATCAGCATCAAAGGAGTGGCAACCGTCATCCCTACATTAAAGCAGAGACATTTAAATTTTACTGCATCTAAGGAAATGTCATCTAAGGAAATATAAACGTTATTGGTTGAAGGGGATGAATTTACTGACTGGCAACCAGCACTCAGCAGACACACTAAATTTTCTTCACTCAGCAGACACACTAAATGATTGAGAAATAGCATACTTCCTCATTCATTCATTCATTCTTGGACTGATAATGAAAAATTCTGGCCTTTCAGAAATAAAATGTATTCATTATATCATATTATCAGGAAAGGGAAAAATAAATCAAGCAGGAGATATAAATAATTTATCAAGCTTTGAAAGTGAATGGCTGTAATTTAAATATTCTCTTTTTTGTTATCAAGCACTACCAGTATAATTGACTGCATATAAACAGAGATGGACTGGTTTAATGACATACATTCTGAACTGAATGCTCCCATTGAAACAATTTTGACTACAGTATTTTTTCACCATGATTGTTTTAGTTAGAAATAATGAATACGGAAGCCAGAAGCTAAGACTATGTATAGGTTATCTCCATGAAGAAGAGAGAGCATTTTCTTCTTACTGTTACAACAGATTTAGCTCTAGTTCCCCTCGGGTAAAGATAGATTGCCCACCTGTAACCGACATTTGAGGGGTCATCACTGCAGACATACAAGATCACTGTCTGCACAGAGCAACATAAAAACCTGGTACCATACCCCTGGCCTCAGGTCCAGGCCTGGCGTACATTTGGGGAGGCCATGTAAGGCTGAACCGGCCTGGGAACGGGCATAGGATATTGGTGGACCGCACCAATATGGACCTGGGCCAGCCAATGACCACCCTCCCCTGTACCAACCAGTGCAGGGCTTACCTCCATTGGTGGTCGCAGGGTCCGGAGAGAGGCAGAGTGAGGGCTGCCAGCTTCTGCGCCAGAAGTCCTTACTCCAGAGTCATCACAAATCTGCTTTACGGCACGTTTGCTATGCTTTGGAGTGGCGGAGCGTGGGCTCTGCCGCTTCAAAGTTAAGCAGGATTGCGCCATACTTTTACACAATTGCCTATAATTCTAAAGATGGAGTTACTGGTCCTTTCCTTTACTGTGCAACATGTACTGTGTAGACCTTTACCATGGTTCATAAACCTCAAAGCATGAGGTCACGCAAATGAGAGTTTCAGAGATCTAACCAGGTTTGAGTTTTGATTTTATCTCCTCAGCACTGAATGAAGTTGCATTGCAGCTGCTGCGATGTTTGCGCAGAGCCTCCTAGTTGCGTCCAGCGCCTGGGAACTTTGCGCAAACATCGCAGTTGTTGCGATGTTTGCGGAGAGCCTCCTGGTCGCGTCCAGTGCCTGGGAGGCTCGTGTCTTCCAGCTGCTGACTAGGGGACACGGGAAGCAGATTGGAGCTGCGGAAAACCAACCAGGTAAGTTGTTTAAGCAAGTCATTTTTTAATTTCCCCTATTTTTCGCTCCAAAATACACATGCATCTAATGGTCCGATGCATCTTATGGAGTGAAAAATACAGTAATTTCTTTACATATCTAAAATCATCATCGTTGCAGCTTTTACAAAACAAATAATATTAGTGTGTTTGGCAATGAAATTGTTAATCTCCCTAAAAAAAGGCACAAAAGGCCTTAATTCCATGAAAAATACATTTGGGGAAAAGACATCATGAAATGCTATCTATTGTAACCCTATGGGGGGAGAAAGCGGGATAGAAATCTAATAAATAATAATAATAATAATAATGATAATAATAATAATATTCACATGTTTGCTATAAACATCTCAATCACAAAATGAGTGGTTGTTTTTCTTAAAGATATGAATTAGAAAATCAGAACCTTCACCCTAAAAAATTAATGGCAAATCAGACCAGGTCCAGCATGCATCAGAAGAGCCACAGTAATATTCAATTTTGCTATAATGCAGTGAATCCAATACCTTATTACCAATTACATCTGTGCCAAGGTAACCAGCTCCTTGGATGCTGTCACACACACTAAGAACATATGTTCCCCATGATGCCCCATCTTAATCTTTTCTGTACTATTTAACAGCTGTGTGCACCAGTTGAAAGCTATGATAGTAGCATCCATCCACACACTGTTTGGAGCCAAACATTCTGGGTCTATCTGTTCACAGTGCTAGTTGTCATGGTGAGCCTTGATCACTTATTTTGCTAGTATAATGTTACACAGAATCAGAACACCACAATTGGAAGTAACACGATGTAGGTTATAAATTCACTGAACAGGGACAAATTTGTGGCAATGAACAGTTACTTTATTGGTTAATGTCCATCCCCAATCTCCAACAGAGCTGACATCAGTGTACTGCTGACACCTAATATCAAATCCCTGGATGGCCTCTAGCAGCAGTTTCAAACAGATTTATTTATTTATTTATAGAATTTTTACCCCGCCTTTCTCCCACCAGGGCAACCAAGGCGGCTTACAACAAAAACATTAATACATGAATACATTTAAAATCAAGAATTAAAATAATTAAAAGCAATTAAAACAAACAGCCCCAGTGGGTCATCAGATGCTGTATCTTTATACTGTACTGAATGGAGATACTGTTTATCTTTATAACGCAACTAAGATCTGATAAGAAAATATTGCAAGAAATACTCAAGCAATTACCAACAATATTCATACCCACCCGACAAAATTAAATTCCAAAAGTCAAAAGAAACAGCTAAATTTTCAGCTGCCAATGGAACACTGGCAATAAGGCAAATTTGCCCTCTTGGGGAAGGAAGTTCCACACACTTAGGCCGACAAAGAAAGCCTCCCTCACATGATGCTACTGTGAATTATATTAATTTAGTTTGACTAACCAGCAAATGGGTAACTGTGGCATGATGCAAACTCTCTAGAGTATGGATCATCATCTCTATAACTTGAGGCACTCACCTTCAATATGTATTAGAGGGCCAGTCCTGCTCAGGAGCCATAATGAGCTCTGGGGAGACTAGTGGTCCACTGTGGCACATTAGGGAGAGTAGCATATTGCTGATGTGTTCTCTGGAGGTGACCACTGCCAATGGTCTAACAGCAATAGAGAGTGGGATGAGTGAGAGTCTGCCCACCTGCTTGCTTGTTCATGCTGCAAAAACGCTGCTGCTGCTCCAGGAAGGTCAGGGCACTGCTTCTGAAAGCCAGATTTTTTTTTTGGGGGGGGGGGTTGAGAGTGGCACCAAGCACGGCTATTGCTCCAGGAAGGTAAGGGTGGGGTAGATGCTACTCCAGGAAGCACAGAAATTTTGAGAGGCGGAACAAGTGAGCTTGACATCCATGTCACCCAAGTGCCACAGCCCCCAGGAAGGTAGGGGCAAAAGCCACAGAAATCCAGAAGGGCAACACCTTAAAGTGACACTCAAGTGCCAAAAGTGCTTGGGCTAGGCTTGTCCCAGAGAGCCAAGGAGGAAGAGGGTGCTGCAGAGATGGGGTCACAGATAGCTTGATGATATTCTGTGCCCAAAGCCCACAGAAACTTGGAGCTGGTATTGCTTCTGTTAGCATAAATATCCTTTTCCTTTGGTCAACCTGCACTATGCATCCTTATGCAAAATCAGCACAGATTGGTGGATGAGAGAGATTGTACCAGTATACCGAGAATTATAGAAGGGAGGCACATTGTTTGTAAGTCACAATTGAGAATAAGAGTACTGTACTGGGGAACTGGAAAATGTGCTAGTTTGATTTGTTGTAGGAAACATACAGCCCCTCCCCCCCAAATAATTTACTGTATATGCCAGCACACCTATAGAGATTTGCTTAATAAGGTGAGAGTAGTTATCACCAGTATATTGCTTTGTTTACAATCCAATCCTGCTTAAGATGCAGCTGCCAGCCTAAAGGGTCTAGGCAGAATGCCACTGCATCCTAGACAGAATGCCATTTCTCCCAGCTCCTTTTCCCCGACACAGGGCTTCTCAGTTTTCTAAAGAGCTGGAGGAGACTGAGTAGCCCCATAGCGTGGGTTGGGGCTTTACCCAGGGTAAGCGGACATTAGTTATATAAACACCATTTCATAGTTCAAAGCTGCTGAGTAGGCTTTCTAACACACCAATATGTATTGCTTCCATGTAATATTTCATTTCTAAAGTGCAGAATTTATCTGAGGAAAATAAATCAATTGTTGAAATCAATCCTGAACTATCACCATTTGTTCCTCCCCTGGTATCACAATCCACAGTAGAAATGTAGGTTTTACTTATTTTTCAAAAATTAGATATTCAACAGATGAAAACCAGTTAAAACTCCATTTTTGTTCAGTCTAATGGTAAACAAGAAATTTGAGAACTTTACTACATTTCTTCATAGATAGCATTCATATTTACAACACTCATATTTTGAGATTGTGGGAATAGAGGGGGGAGATGAAGACTAAAAAAATGTGCACACACAATTTGGTTAAAAATATTTTATGTACTCTCAAGTAGCATTTGGGAGTTCTGCCATATACAGTAGTCTCCAATTGTCTTTTGGACTACCGGTAGAAACTCTTGGTCTCATTGTTTCCCATCTGTAACATCTTCCTTATGAGATAAAACTACAGCATCTGAGGTTTTATAGTTTGAAAAAGACAATTTAGGGGGCACAGAATTATAAAATCATGCATGGTGTGGAGCAAGTGAATAGAGAGGTTTTCTCCTGGTCTCAATATTCGAACCAGGGTCATTCATTGAAACAGACTGGTGAGAGATTTATGATGAACAAAAGGAGGTACTTTTTCACACTGCACGTAATTAGTTTGTGAAATTCATTGCTGCAAGAATTTTGGCTACTAGTTTGGAATACGTTTGGCTATTTTTGCCAAATTTTGGCTACTAGTTTGGCTACTAGTTTGGAATACTTTCAAGGGAGATTGGTCAAACTCATGGAGGTCAGAAATATCAATGGCTATTACTATTAGTCATGGTGGCTCTATGCCACCTCCAGTTTCAGTAGTAGTATGCCTCTGAAAAGCTAGTTGCAGGGGAACAATGGTGGGAGAGATGTAAGACTCACTTTCCTGTGTTTGGATTTCCCAGAGGCAGCTGGTGGGTCACTGTGGGAAAGAGGATGATAAATGGGCCTTTGAATAAATGGGCCTTTGATCTGATCCAGCAGGGCTTTTCCTACATTCTTAAAATGGGAAATGTTTTCCTGAATGCTTAATTCCTTGATAATATGCAGAATATAGGCATGTTTATACATGTTACAGTATATGTAAAGTGCAGCTATGGTCATCTAGTCCTTCACGCTTGTGTGACAACTGGAGTCTAGATTGTGTAACAATCTGTGTTGGCTGCTATTATGGATACACTGGAGCCTCACTTTACCATGGGTTCACTTTACAATCAAACAACTTTACAGTGGACTCTCTGTAGTAAAACAATGTTCACTATACAATAGTGATTAATTCACTTTAAAATGGGTTCATGACTGCCATCAACAGGGCCTTGTGTGTGATAGTTAAGCCAATCAGTGATGCAAATGAAAGCGTTTGATAGTGTCTCAGCCAACAGCAGTGTTTTTAACATCATGGCTGTGTGTATGGACAGAATTATATAGCCAATGCAAATGCTGATGCAAACACAAGCCTTATAGGTAGCATCTCGGCCAATAGCAGCATTTTTAACATTGCGGTTGTGTGTACTGAGGGAAGGATACAGCCTTGTAATTTGTGTTTTATAATTACAACACTCTGTAAACTAACAACCATGGCTCCTACGGAGTGCAGTAGGCATCTTTTAAATCACTTTTCGCTTAGGAAATAGCTTAGTTCAGTGGCAGAAACGTCAACTTCTGAGGTCTTGGAACAAATTACCCAAAAACAATGCGTTATGGGGTCATATTACAATATTTTCACAATAAAATGGTGTCTCTGGAATGGATTACCATTGTAAAGTGGGGGTCCAACTGTATACTGCATGGCAGCAGGGGATTTGTATGCACATGGAATAGCTGTACATCATAAACTAGGTGTCCCCCCCCCCTCTAGCTCCACTCCTTACTGCTTGAGACCACTCCTTTGCTACAGGTTGCTATTCAAGGTGGGTCCTAGAACTTGACCAGTTGAAGGCCACTTCTCTAGATCATTATTAAAAATACTGGTACATGAAAGTGAGAAAAAGTGTTTGTTCAACCAAGGCTCATCTCTTATAACATAAGATTTCTACTGGAGTAGAATATAATTGCCTTTGAAATGAACTCAATTCCTTGCTTCATTACTCCTGCCTGGAATACTATTCTAACAAAACAAAACAAAATTCAGCCAAGTGTATTTGTTCCAAGTATACCTCCATAAGGTTTTACTACCAAACCCAATCCTTTCACAAGAATGCTTTTGACTTTATATTGTAGATTAAAAATAGATGCTCAGCATGACCCTAGTCACCATCAATTCAGAGCACCAATGGTACAGAACAGAAATACCTAAACTTTATATTCCTATGACTTGAGCTGAAGAAAAACAATACTTTTTTTAGAGAGTCAAGTGGTGATATGAGGTTGAATGCACACTCATCTCTGGTAAAACACCTTTTACAGATCTTTTGAGGCACTTCAGAATGCTGTAAAACTGTTTGAAGAGTGGGCAGTGGCACAAAAGAAAAGGATTTAAAAGATTTATACCTCGCCCTTTCTCCAATAATGTGCCAACCACAGCGGCTTACAACGTTCATTAAAATACTATAAAAGACAAAAAGACAAAAGCCAGCATACATCATAAAAACAGATATAATTCAAAAAGCACACAAGACATAAAATGCAGCAGCAATAATAAACCTCATCCTATGCATCCTATGATACAGTGATGTATCATGGGAAAAGATGTCTCAGTCTTATCAATTTTAAACCTCTTAAAAACTATAGCCTATCATCTCTTTTGAAAGGTGGCTTGTCTCACAATAGAAATAGTTGTTGGGCAGTCCAATTCGTGCTAAAGTTAGATCAAAGTGAATCTTCAAGTCAATACCAACTTCATATACATAAACACCCTTCTCCCATTTACACAAGGAGAAATGTCTCAATAAGCAAAACCAAAAGTTGGCTTTAGCCTATGAAAGAGGAAGCATAGGAACTGCAAAACAAAACCTACAAGTCCCTTATTATTCCTTTCTACAAGAATAAAATAATTCAAAGTGTCCACATACACAATATATCTGAAGTACTTTGAGCAGTGGGGATTTATAAAGTGCTTTTTCCTAATCATCATCGATGTGTGCCAATACCCGACATCAAGTAACAGATATACTGCCCAAACTATTCAGTCTGACCCTTTGGTAAATAGACCAGAGAAAGGCAACTAATTCCAGTCTGTTTCTGGAGTAAAAGTTGGAAAAAAATGGACCCATAAAGACAGTGTTCTGTCTGTAGAGTTTCTTCAGATACCAGATCAATAAATGTGCCTCATAAGAACAAGACCACTATTTCCGTGAAAAGGTTTTGGAAGGTCAACAGCCTGGAATTAACAAGTTAGTGGAGTACAAATTGATTTTTCAGGTCCTTGACACATGCAATCTCAGTGTATCTTGCAAATCACTAGTTCCCATTAACTGACTCAATTCTGTGTAGAAGAATATAAATTTTTGAACCTTTTTCTTGAATAGAGGATGTTCACGATGTTCTGATCTGTCTTAAAAATGCCCTTTATCACAGTTTCAGAATTTTCTTCTGTTTTTAGAGTTCAAAACAAACATTCTGCCAGAAAACTCCATCATATAATTTTATTATTATAATTAGATGGTTAAAACTATAGGTTTCGCCTCCAACACTGAAGGCACACTGAAGGCATTCTCAGAAGTATTGATAGAAACACGCCAGTAGTTTGTTTACACAAGGTAGTTCTTGAGTAATACATGCTTACTCAAAAGCCATAAACCAGCAGTTCTCATACTGGTGGATCGTGACCCACCAGGAGAACCGGATGCTTCCCCTGCCCTCTCCTAAGCAGCGAGGAAAACATGGCGGTGGACCCCTTCGCAGGCCTCGTCCAAAAACCAGGAGTGGTTGCAGTGGCGTTTCTACAGTAGGGGCCCTACCGTAAGTCGCACCCCGTCCTAGTACCATGGTAACGAACTGGAGCGAGGAGGCCCCACCCCCTCACCGGCAGAGCCATTCCATGCTGCGAAGGTGACGAGCAGGGAGTCTCCTGCCTGTTCGCCTTCGTAGCACGGAATGGCTCTGCCGGTGAGGGGGCGGGGCCTCCTCGCTCCGGTTCGTTACCATGGTACTAGGACAGGGTGCGACTTACGGTAGGGCACCTACTGTAGAAACGCCACTGAGTGGTTGTAAAATCACCACAGAGCGGTGATCTAAAGCTCAGAGAGGCCTGCAGAGAGGTCTGCAGGCCTCCCGCATCCTCCAGAGGCCCAGTAAGTACAAAAACCCCTTTTTCAGACTCTTTTTCCCCCAGAGGCGGCAGCGATCCCCAGGATTGCTGCTGTCCCCAAACCACAAATACTCAACTAGCTTTAACTAGCATAGAAGCAGACAAGCCGACTGAATGGTAGAGAGGCTCGGCTGACCATTAACAGGAAGCAGGCACTGGAACTTCCAGACCCTTTGTTAAAGCAAGACACAGGTTTGAAACACAACAAAGGTAATGGGTGTGTGAGTGAGAGCAAGAGAGGTTTTAAAAGCCCCTTTGCTGCCCTGCTCTGCCTGTTGCTGCCTTCCCTTCCCTACTCCACATCAATAATTATTAACTAAATAAATATGTACAAAGTTCTCCCCGCCATAACACTGCCATAAACCATAAAGGTGAGAATATATTGTTGATTTATACAGGAGCATAATTATGCTTTTTGTTTTCTGCCCTTTTCCTAGTAATTCATCAGTCTTCTGACTTGTTTTTTGCAGCTGCATTCCAAGTAAGATGATCCAAGGAACTGTCTACAGTAACTTCAAAGTGTGAGCGACAAGAGTTCATTCAGAGCTTACTATGGAAAACAGAATTTATTTTTCGTTGGCTTAGTTTCTCAGTCCTTAACTCCAAATGCAACAAACGCATATACATCACATACATTTGCTTACAAGCTTTTTGTGCTACTTTAAAGGCAACAATCAGCATTTTGAATTGCATCCCAAAAAAACCAGCAACCAGTGGAGCCAACATTACAACAGGTGACCTGATGAAACCTCCTGGTGCTGCAAGCACTAATGCAACAGCATTCTGTACTAGTTGAAATGAAAAGAATCCACAACAGGACAAGTAGCTGCAGGGGGTACATCTTGGGAAACAAGATGTTTCCTGGTGTTGCTGCGGAAGACATGATTTTATTCACCAACTGTCTAGCAAATTGATCACAGTGTGCCACTGAACTATCCTCCATACCCCGAGAGCCAATAGGCCCCACACTACTCAGAAAGGCTCGGCTGAATGGCTTTCTGTAGATGCAAGTATGGAGAAATTTGTTTTCTTCATTGCCATAACTGCCACAGAGTAGGCCCTAAAATGAGTTGTACTCATTCTGAGATTTCCTCCACTGTTGCTAAAGATGTCTACCCTGTTTCGTTGTAAGCAGCTCTCCAGAAAAACAGGAGTCAAGCTTAATTCTACGATAGGGCAAAGGATGCTCAGGGGTGATCATGTTGATGATCCAGGTCATTTCGTCATTATAGAGTTCAAAAGACTCTCACCAGACCAAACAGTAGGAAATCCCCCCCCCCCGAGCAATCAATAATTCATAAGCTTCCAAGAACGGATCTTCTAGATGGGCCCACCATCCCTGGGTGATGAAACAAATCACAACAAAGTCATAACTAAACCCTACCAGGTAGTGGCCTGTTCATTACAGTGGAGTGATGTTATTCCCCTCTACAACCCAGTCACCATCCATCTGCCCAGCAGTAAACACAAGGTCCAAAAGGGTGTAGATTCTATAGTAAAGAATTTGTAGGGGCAGATATTAAATTTCCTTCCAGCCCACAGGTGTACACATTAACTCCTGTTGCAAATATACACCCTTGGGTAAAAATGCCTTAACTGAGATGAGTTTATAGTTGCAATGGAATCCTGAGTTGCTCCTGAACCAGAGCTTCAGCAGAGATGTTAAAATTTCCCAGTACCAAACGTTCATGTGATGTTCATATGAACAATCTTAAGATTCTTTGCCAGAAGAGTACAATGAAAAAATTGCTAGTTTATTAAATTCTGGAGGATTACTGTCAAATACCTTATTAGAATTCATGCTATTTCCCTCAATACTAGAAGTGATTCAATTAGTCTCTGAAATACACAAAAGACTAGCGTACATAAGTAGAAAAGACAGCAATAACAACACTTAAAAATAAAAATCCTCTTAATTCACAGATAAACCTCTTAATTATTTTCACACTAGGTAGCTAAATAAATTGTTTCAGTCATCAGTCTTTGAAATATTCAAATAATTACTAATCAAAATTAATTAAAGTTTTCCAGTAGGGACAGTTCAGTTCATTAGTATAAAGATTAAAGTTGTACATTTAACTACACACCGCTTGATAGAAATAAACAAACATTGACTGCAGCTTATTACAATGAAAAAAGCAATGCACAAGGAAAATAAATACTAAGAACATGTACATTTACAGAATAATGGACATTGTTGCAGTGTCTGAAAAGCATTATTCTATTATTTCCTAATGAATTCCTAATGAATCAATATAGCAATTTTTTTGTCCTTTTTTCTTTATGTCTCAGGGTAGCTTCATGGTAGAAAAAGGATATATCAATGAAAGGTTTTAGGAAAAGGTTTTAGGAGGGTGAGAAAGAAATGTCTTTTTTCTCTTCCCCACTTCTGAGACACGTAACTTGTACTTAAAGGCTCCTGCTAGGTGGTGCCTGAAACAGGTGCGGTCTTGTTAGGAGCAGAGGATACAAAATTTTGTTGCAGGTCCTCACTTGTTCCCTCTAATAGCAGACTCGGTGGTCCCATGCTAACCTGAAGGACAGTGAGGTGGAGCCATCCACAGGCAAGATATGGGTTTCTGAACTCAGAGAACTTGCTAGGGATGTGGAAAAAATTACTTTGGTACTTTTAAACAAAACAAGGAAGTCTTCCCAATGCAGGCTGCTCATGCACAGAGCTCTCCTATAACTAAAGAATGTAAAAAATACTGTAGTTAAAAGGCCTGACAGTGATGAGAAAAAGGCTATTGAAGAACCGTTTTGCTTTAACAGGGGCGAGAAGAGAGAAAGCAATGAATCTGGTGAGCTATCCAATCCTTGGCAGTTTGAGCTGAGGCAGTCCCTCCTTTCACAGGCTACTTTAGAAAAACAATCTTGCTGAGCTGCCACAACAGGTCTTCCCAAGAAACTCTTTCAATGAGAAGACCACAGAAGACAGAAAAGCCTGCCAGATAATCTTTGAAGGGAGCAGCCATCATGGAAAGAGCAAGAAGAAGCATATACTTAAGGCACTGATTAACCTGTGACAAGCACTGAAGCTACTGCAAAATGAAACATTTGAACCCTTGTGTTCTTATTGTACATAATAATATGTACACTTGGGCATTTGCAGTGTAAAGGTAGTTCATAAATATAGTAATCGATCATGTATGGCAGGCAGATATAGATAAGGAGAACTGGTGCCAAAGAAGCCAGTTACTTCATTTCTTCTCCCATTCCCCCTCAACAAGGAAAAAGGAAACTCTCCCAGACATTGTAGGGAGGACGAGTGGTTGTACCACTGTTCAGGCTGAAACGTGGTAGAGTAACATGCTGCACCGGGGGAGATGCAAAGCCACCATCCCTAGAGCACTATAGATTTTGTGACAGAAAGGTGCCAATATAGCATAGGGACGGAGGTTTAGGCCCCACTTCCCTTTGTTGTACGACACGTTGGAAGCTACACCCACTGTCTTTCCCCTAGTAATCGCTTAGTGACAGAAGATGACTGTGCCTTCCCAGTTCATTTATAAAAAAGCAAGCAGCAAAATTAGATGCAGCAATGGAAAAATCCCAGGTATATGTAAAATACATTTCCAGCCATAGTAATATGACAGAACAAGCATCAGACAAAAAAAAAAAGTCTGCTAATTACCCATTTGCTGTAATAGCTTGAATTTGGTTTTACTGGATATTTAAAATATTAACCTGGGCAGTCCCTGATGGACAGAAGGGCAAGATATAAATATTTTAAATATATGAACCGAACACATTACAAACACACCTGATGGCAAATCACTAATACAAGAAAAACAGTTATTCTGAAAGTATGAATTCAATGAAGCTGTTTTTTGTATATCCACCCACTCAAATTATCTTTAAAGTTATATCTCTATATTATCTACTACCTTTACATGTGATGCTGCTTTCAAACGGGAAGATCTTGTAGTCTAATTCAGGGAGATGAAACAAACCTGAAAACCGGTTCAGATAATGTTGTTTCAGAGAACCAGAACTGAACCAGAATATAATATTTCAGATGCCGAGCAAACTGAAACAGTTGAAAAACAAAAACCTGTTAACTGGTTCAAAGTATATGGTTACTATTAATGGCATGGAAAGGTCTTTCTACTTAGGAGTATCAATGGCTATTAGTCAAGATGGCTATATGCTACCTTCAAGTTCAACGGCAGTACATCTCTGAATACCAATTGCAAGGGAGCAATGACAGGAGAAAAGTATGCCTTTCTCTCCTGCTTGTGGGCTACCCAGAGGCAGTTGGTGAGTCACTGTAGAAACAGGATAGTGAACTAGAAGAGCCCTTGGTCCAATTCAACAGGGCTTTTCTTATGTTCTTATGCTCCAGGCCTGAGAGAGAAGAAGACTGGTTTCCCTGGAAGATTTTGGAGAAGGAATGGAGGAACAAGGAAGGTTTCTAGAGCTGGTATTTCTCTGCTTCTCTTCATCTAGAACAGGTGTTCCCAACCTGTGGTACGCGCACCCCTAGGGGTAAACGGACAGCAGGCCGGGGTTAGGCGAAACGCTGGCCCTTATCAGCTGCTGCGATCAGCAGCTGATAAGGGACAGCTGCTAAAGGGGATTTTTCCAGATTGTGGCGCGGGCAGCTGCCTGCACCACAACCCGGAAAAATGTCCCCAAGATGTTCCCTGGCGGTTCCTCCTACCTGTTCTTCTGGGCGCCGCCATCTTGGATCTCATGAGATTTTGTGAGATTCAAGATGGCGGCACTCAGGAGAACAGGTAGGAGGAGCTACCAGGGAACATCTCGGGGACATTTTTCCAGGTTGCGGCGTGGGCGGGCTGGTCCTTTCACTTGTGCCACAACCCGGAGGAAAAGGGTATGCGGAAGGGTACGTGGGCCTCCGAAGGTCCAGGGGTATGCGGGGCAGCTAAAGGCCCACTTTGAGGGTATGCGGACCTCTGAAGATTGGGATTATTTATTTATTTATTTATCCCCTTTTGTTATAGAAATTGCCGCCCTTACTGTGGCCACCACCCTTTTTCATGCAGCTGCCGCCTGAGCCTTCCCTGCCGTCCCGGGAAATTCAGGGGTGCCGGTGCCATTTTTCATCCAGCTGCTGCCATTTTTCATCCAATACGCACTTCCAGGCCGCTTTACAACGAAAGGCTCGTTCCAAAGAGGCGCATGTGCGAGGCTCGTTCCAGGCACAACATGTTGTGGATGAAAAATGGCAGTGTTTGAGCAAAAAATGGCGGCTGGACGAAAAATGGAGCCAGTGGCACCCCCAGATTTCCCAGGATGGCTACCGGGACTCCATGGATAGGACCAGGATAGGACCCCGAAATCCGGGAATGTCCCGGCCATTCCGGGACGTATGGTAAGCCTTCTCACTCTCACACTCACTCTCTCTCACAGAAGCCCTCCTACACACACACACAAGCCCTGCCAACCAGCCTTCCTACACACACACACACACACACACACACACACACACACACACACACACACACACACACACACAAGGTTTTTCTTACCTTTTGGCTGCCAAACGCTCCATTTTCAGGACTCTGACTAACTAGCTTACACTGTTAGAGGCTAATTAGTCTTAGTATCAGATCACTGTTCCATTTTCAAGACTGTAGCTATGGAGATCACGCTGCTCTCTATCACTGTTCAATCACTTCCTGGTTACTCAATTTCCCCCCTCCCTTCCCCAAGCTTGTCCTAGTGCATTCTGGGGTGATCTTGGGGGAGGGAGGAAAATTGAGCAACCAGGAAGTGATTGAACAGTGATAGAGAGCAGCGTGATTTCCATAGCCACAGTCTTGAAAACAGAGTGTTTTTGCTTTTTAAAGGTGAAACAGCGATCTGAGAAGACTAATTAGAAGGAAGCTGACTCACCAGGCAAGATTACTCAGCAGGAGATAGAGGGCAGGAGACTCATGAGAACTTTTAAACAGTCGCTCACAGCCAAACTCAGCTGCTGATTTTCAATATCCATTGATATTATCCGCATCTGGCACCAGCTCCTCCTCTCCGCACCTGACAGCTGATCGGAGCAAATAAGGGATAGCCTCTGGCATACCCCCACCTGATGGTCCATGTACCCCAAGGGGTACGTGTACCACAGGTTGGGAACGCCTGATATAACCCTTTTTTTTTTGCTAAGTTAGGTTAAATAAGATGATAATACTATTTATATACTGTAGGCTTGTATGGGGTTCCCTGCTGGGAGTTAATGTCTGGGGATAAATGTTTTGTCTTTGCTAATGTTGATATATTGTATTGCATAAAGTCCTTGAGGTTGTATGCAATTTTGTATTTTCTAACTTTACAATTAAAATGCAAAATGGAAAAATTCAGAAAACTCATTCCTGAGAATATTCATGTTCTTCTTTTATCCTCTATTTTATAGCAATATGAATACTTGCTACCTTCTCTCTATATATTGAGTGTCTCACGTGTTCTTTGTAACCAAAACTATAGTATAGCACAGTAGACATATTAAAAGGCAACTTTTTGTCAACTAAACAGAAATAACTATATTGTTCAATGAGACTTACCTGACCAGTGCCCAGTAGTACTTCCTGATCTGTCAGTGCATGTCTCACTCACTGGTCTAAAAACAGTTTCCCAACCTCCAGTAGCATAGCGCCAATTCTGAGACTCCAAAATTAGTGTCCTTTGAGTTCCATATGCAATCATGAAACAGTAGACTACATGATGAAGTTGACAACCATAACCACAGCCTTTGTTGATATTACATACAAGTTTCTTTGCTTTGCTGCAGTCCTTGGGGTTCTATGAATAAAGTAGACATGAACACAATATAGGTGCAAAATAAATATTTCTTTGAAAAATTGAGATCTGCGGTTGTACAGAAATTTTTGTTAACTCAATGCAAATGAGAGAACAGGCTTCAGCTCCATGAAAATTTTATATACATGCTTGGTAGCATATGCAAAAAAATATTGCACATTCTTCACTAAACCTAGTATAAAATAACATACTAGGATTTTAAATTATCGTTTTGTTACTGAATCTGTTAGAATGATAACATTTGGTCTCAGAGCTCACATCCCACAAACATTGCTCTGAACATGTTGGAATGTTCTTCAATTCAATTGGCTATGTTCCAAATGTGTTAACTTGCTTCAGTCAGCATGCATAACTTTCCCCCTGCCTCAAGATATTGTGGAATGCTGCCAGTCTGCAAAGTCAAGCAAATTCTAAATTTTACATATGTACAGACAAATGTGTGCGTGTGCGTGTGCTGGAAACATGTCCCACTGTGTTCAATGGGGTTTAATCCCAGGAAAGCAAGTATGGGATTGCAGTCTAAGAGGAACTTGAAGATAAAAGCAAGTTGATCTGCTGCTTAAATCGATGATATTGCTGGAGAATGTGGTAGAATAGAACTTGTGTGATGTTGTGGAGTACTAGCCTTGGACTGTGAAGACCTTTATTCAAAATCCCTTTTCAACCATAAAGCTCACTACTTGATCATGGGGTAACCACCATTTCTCAATATATTCCCAAGGATTTCTGTGACAATAAAATAACCAGACGTATGCCACAATGAACACTTTGGAGGAAGGGTGGGATACAGATATGGTAAATGCAATATTACATTAATCAAATATAGCCAGCACTAAGTCCTTAGTAGTAGGTTGCTCTAGCATAGACCTTTTCCTACATCAAACCCACCTGTCCTTTTAACATTAAGCTGTTCCTCCTGCATCTCCCCACTCCACCGTACTACTACCTTTAGCTTTTATCTCCATCCGAGGCACAAAGTACCTTGCGTTTACAATCCCCCTTTTTACTGCCCATTCAATCCATCTATTGGTACAATTCTAATGGTAAAGAATCTAAATTTGCTAAATGGTAAATTTGCTGCTAATTTAGCAAAATCCTTTGAGCTAATCCTAAATCTTTCAAACCTCACTGCCCTGTTCTCCCCATTATCTCCCTTCATTTTGAAATAAAAGGTGACAAAAGGAGTTCTGCAACAAAATATTGCACTATGTACCTCTTGCTGGGAGAACTGTCTATTGGACTTGATGGAGTTTACATCAGAATAAACATGTCCAGAGAGGACTCTCTGGAGAAGACTCTGATGCTGGGAAAAATTGAAGGCAAAAGGAGAAGGGGAAGGCAAAGGATGAGATGGTTAGACAGCATCACCAGTGCAACGAACATGAAAATGAGCGAACTCAGGAAGAGAGTGGAGGATAGGAAGGCCTGGCGGGATATGGTTCATGGGATTACGAAGGGTCGGACATGACTTAACGACTGAACAACAACAAAAACATGTCCTGTATCATGCTGTTAGGCAGCAGGGACTGGGTGGAAACAGCCTACCTTGCATTTCTCTGGTCCCAATCTTGCCAGCTGTTTTTTTTTTTTTACTCTTTGTCTTGTTGCAACATTTGAGAGAAAGAGAATCAACAAAGCTGACAAGATTGGAAACATCTGTCTTATTCTCTCTTTGTTTCTATTCTTCCCAGGAGGATTCAGGGCAGAAAGTGATTGTTGCAATGAACGTAGAATCAACATGTTATCCTTTAAACCAGTGTTTCTAAACTGGGAGACGCGGCTCATAAGAACATAAGAACATAAGAAGAGCCCTGCTGGATCAGGCCAAAAGCCCATCTAGTCCAGCTTCCTGTGTCACACAGTGGCCCCACCAGATGCCTCAGGGAGCACAAGACAACAAGATAACCTGTTTCCCGTTGACACTCCCTTGCACCTGGCACAGAGAAAACCCACTTCTAAAACCAGGAGGTTGCTTATGGCTTGTAACCTGTGATGGTCTTTTCCTCCATGAATCTGTCCAAACCCCTTTTAAAGGCATCCAGGCCAGGTGCCATCACCACATCCTGTGGCAAGGAGTTCCACAGATGAATTACACGCTGGGTAAAGAAATATTTTCTTTTGTCTGTTCTAACTCTCCCTCCACTCAATTTAATATTTATGTTATGTTGATTTCAAGGGATTTGTATGCCACTTTATATAGCTTTATTGACATGGGATGCAAAGGAATGATAAACTCTTTCCTGAAATAGGACACACACAAGATTTTGGTCACACACTATTCCCTTCCTAAGAGGCAATTTTAAAACTAATTTCTTACTTGGGGAGTGACAACAGAGGTAGCTGAAAGTTTGAGGGGGTGGGAAAAAATTTAGGGGATGTTTATTGCTTTTTTTTCTTAGATTAATTTTCCATATCAGAAAGACTTATACACCGTTAACAAGTGAAACATTATGCAAATATTTCACTTTGCTTTAGCAAAGTCATGGGATTTCTGGCAGACGTACTCAAGGCAGATGCACATGCACTCACATACATGCCCTACCCTTCATACATCATCAACACATACTGTACATGCTTTTTCTGACACCAAAAAGTAATCTGACAGAAAAATATATGAAGAGTCTAAATAGGCACTATTTCATCTTTGATACTAAACTTCAAGATGTCCCCAGAAAATATTTGGCAGAGAACAGTGTGTTCAGCACAGTTTGCATCAGTTCTGCAAGGATCCCTTTTAACCATGTTGGGGATTGGCTGGACCAATGAACGGATAATCAAAGAAAAAGAATTTCTTCTTCATAAAGTTAGCAGTTTTTACAAAATTAAACCAACAAAAAGATTTAAGTGAAGAAACTGCCAGATTAAATGCAATCATGAACGGATTTTTTAAATAGCTAAACTGACTGGAAATGCATGTTCAGCAGGAAGTCACCACAAGATTGGTGATTCATTTAAATAGATTTATAAAGCTTACTAAATGCTAGCTCACTTAATGCCTAACCATATATCATATGAAATATTTTAATTATTTTGCTCACTGAAGTTGCTTTGCTCTTTAGAAATACAGCAAGTCCTCACAAAGTTGTTGATAGGTTCTTGGAAACTGCAACTTTAAGCAAAACGACTTATAACGAAACCAATTTTACTGTAGGCTAATTGATATACATAAACAAGAGTTTATGGCATATTTCTGGACACAAAAACATCAAACTTCTAAGACCCAAAACATTTCTAATATTAAATACTGAAATAAATGTGAGCTTTCCGAGCCAGAGAAAATCCACATAGACATGAAAAAAAAAAACATTCAATCTCCACACAGACAGTGGCACCAGTTGGGAATTGTTCTTTTTTTCCTAAATAACTTTAAAATGAAACTTATAACGAAATGATTTTAAGTGAGGACTTGCTGTGCTTATTTTTTTCAGAAGACAGTTTGAGTTTGTCACATTGTCTCATATAAGCAAGATAAAATATTCCTTCAGTAAATACAATGTTAATTTTTCTCTTTCAAAGTTATCTTACCTGAAGATACATTATTCTCCTCTGTACCAGCTCTGTCAAATCTTTGGCTTCTTTTTCTCGCCAATCACCTGCTCCATCTGTTTGACTGAGGTAGTACAGATCTGTCATTATTGACCTGTTTAAGAAGACAACACAAACACTTGTGACTAAGTTAGCTAATAAGGAAGACGAGTTAGAAAAGGAAGCATTTTGTTGCCAGAAATAATATTAGAAAGGTAGAACATGCCTTAAAATAGCAATATACAGTAAACATATATTTTTCATGATTTTAAAGTAAGTTTTTCCACTTCCCTGCCGGTAAAACCAAATCTACTGCATCTACAAACACGCAGAGACTTGTCCAGAGTTGATATTTTTCTACAAGTATGAAAAAATAGTACAGTATTCAGATAAAACAAAATCTCTGGCACAGGCAAGTCACTATTGTAATCTCTACTGAAAGCAACTGAAATGAATCACTATCATCAAACCCAGAAAAAATACATATTAGGATACATTTGCTGTTGGTGACAAATTTAAACAGTGGTTTAAAGACTAGCATTTTAAACAGAGAGTGTCAATGGAGATGAAAGAACTCCCCAATTTTCCCTGTTCCCATCACCTACTGGGAGAATGCAATTAGTCTTTAAATAAATTTAAAGCGATAGATCAATACAATACTGACATTCATTTCAAACTCTGAAAGTCTAAACATTTGAACAGAAATTCAGTTATGATTTTGAAACGTTTGAACGTGAAATTCAATCTTCCCCATAACAGGTTAGGAAAAATGGGAAGATCTAAGACAATTAGATAATACATTTTGTTGGATTTAACTTCCTCCTCCGTCTTTAAATAAAATAGATCCATCATGGAAGGCATTCTAAGCACTTAATATGCACTAACTACTTTAAAGTGGTCTTAATGATTCACAGTTCATATTTACTAAGTGACTTTAAAGTTGCTGGAAGACAAATTACTTGTGTATATGATGTATTATTCAGTCATGACCAATACCAGATGGGCAGCCCAATCCTATCCCACACTGATGCAGCGGGGCCACACAGCCAACACTGTATCCTGAGAGGGAATACTGCAGGCTGGAAGTCTCCCTGAGGTAAGGGGACATTCATCCACTTAATCCACATAAAGCCCCAGCCTGCTCAATGGAGCAACTCGGATCTGCGCCTACTAAACAGCTGGCACAAGTCAAAGCTGCCTCATGTTGGGGTTTCAGGCCCGAGAAGGGGGATAGGATGCAGCATGTGCTGGCAATCGCTGTCTCCCTCCTGGGCCCGATCCGCCAACCCCACACCCGTTGCCACCCTCCCCAGTCTCTGTGCTCGCTGGCAGGCGCTTACCTGCTCCAGCGCACATAGAGGCATGCACTGGCGCCAGCAGGACAGTGCAGGACTTCCTATCGCATGACGGCGCAGCAGCACCGGCGCAAGAAGAGATTAGGATTGTGCCGTAAAATCATTCAGCTCATCTTTAGAGAAGTTAGGAGAACAAAGCCAGGAGAACAAAGCCAGACTGCTAATGTGTGCAATTATGCCCAGTATTCACTTCTTAGATTGTAAGCCCTTTGAGGCAGGAGCCTGTCCTCTCACCTGCCTTTATAAATTATTATATTATTGAGCAATCGTTACATATACATAGCTTGGAGCTTACATACAATATATGAAGCCTCACCCTTACTAACATGCATTCCTCCTACAAATCTCAAAACAATCAAGAATGTTTTTTTAACTGCACTGCAGGTACACTGAATCTATATAACAAAGGATACTTAAGAGAGCCTGCTCCACAATTATAGAACTTTAATCTCCACTTAGATTAAACCCTTCCTTCTTGCATGACAGAACTTCAGTTTGCACAAGCTGCTCTTAGGATCCAATCCATTGTTATTTTTCACTACATTATGCTTTGTGTAGAAATACAAGCAACAATATATTTTTAATTTCACAAGGAGATATGCCCACCCTCAGTCAGGACAGAACCCCACCCCTTAAAAAACTTGCTTTAAAATATAAACCAGAAGCTATTTTCCAACTAAAACACGTTTTAACCAATATAACTTTAAGTAGGTATAACAGCCCAATCCTAATCAGCTTTTCAGCACCGACTCAGCCACAATGCAGGCCGAGGTAAGAGAACAAATGTTTCCTTACCTTGAGGAGGCCTGAGTGACTCTCTCTCTCTCTCTCTCTCTCTCACTCTCTCACACACACACACACACACACACACACACACACACACACAACTGCCGAATGCAGCACATGCCCTGTTGGCACAGCTGCATGAGCACTGGAAAATTAATTAGGATTGGGCTGTAAGTCAATAAACGGCCAGGCCCTTTTTTCATTCCAATCACCCGATATGAGAACAAGATTTATTATTTTGTAGGTTATAAAGAAGAGCACCATACCACCTTAAAGACAAACACATTTTTTGTAGCATGAGGCTTCATAACCTCAAGTCTACTTCATCAGGTGCATGAAGTAGTGTGGAAATTCTGGTAAATTAGATCCAACCTATACTTATGGTAAGTGTGGCAGTACACCAAGTTAGTAGAATTCTGAACTGAAGACAGGGTGTCACATTTTTTAATCCTCCTCCATACAAAAAATACCTGACTGCATGTAAGTAAATGAGAATGTTGGATGAATAGTTTGGCGCAGATGTCTCACTAGTTGACTACATACAAGATGTTTTTTGCTTGGGGGAGGATTCAAAAATACGACTCCACATCTGCAATCTGTAGGGAATCAGTCCAGAATTCTACCATCTCAACATACTACCTCGCTTTGTATAACATATAAGTTGGGTCTAATTTACCAGCATTTCCACACAAGCAGCTTTATGATGTTCTGCAAAGAAATGTGAATAATTACATGTTTAATTAATTAGTTAATTTATATACACAATGCATTATGTAATCAAAGTGAGGACTGTCCCAATCCTCTTGGAGTCAGGGGAATGCAGAGCATTGATGAATTGATGTTTGAATCAGATTAGGTGAATCCTACTCCCAATATTGCCAAAAGTCACTAAGTACATTCACTTTGTGACAATCAGTGCTTAATTTGCAGTTAGAAAGGTATTACCATCACATATGGGGGGGGGGGAAGAGAATACATACAGAGAATGGTGAATTGCTCGCATATAGGTGTGTCCCCAGAGTCACCAGTGTAGAAGTAAGCCTCCCAGTCCCTACAGATCATTTTGGTGAATGTAGTGGGAAAAATAAAATAGGCTCTAGCCCATGGAATAGCATGTCACAATAGATTTGTTGTTGATATTTACCTTTACCACAAGACATGAACACGACAACTTGAAGTAGGAGTACTTCCGGAATTTGTGAATCATGGTGAAATAAAATTTTCACCATAATAAATGAATTAATGTTAGTAACACAGGAAACATATTAGCAAATTAACCCCTGTTGCTACAAGATTAAGCAAAGCAGATCTGCACACAAACCACTCAAAACACTAGGCATCCAGCAGCAGTACAGAGGGAATGTGATCATGATTCAACAATCAGCATTTGAGTTGAAACATATCAAGACAAATATTATAATTTATTGCTCAAATGAAAACACCTAAAAAGTAAACATAATTCCTCTCTTATCCCACTTGCAATTTTCAATATAGCAAACATTCAGCAGCAATAGTCATTAGTACCTTTCATGATTACCCAAGTCAGATAAAAGCTCATCAATATGCCTTTGGAATTCACTTCCTTCCAAGTTTTTTAGTTTCTTCAATTCACTCTGGAGGAAAAACCAAAGCTCCTTGGCTCCATTTTCAATCCTCCTTCTCAATATTTCATGGTCTTTTCCTAATCCTACTAATAAAACAGAAGGAAAAGAATTGTCAACATTAATTTATACCTCTGTGCAGAAAATGTAATTGTGGAATAGTTTATCTATTCAAATGTTAAAAAAATATTCTTAGACCAACCATCTCCTGTTTGTCGTTTATAGTTTTCTATCTGTTCTTTGGCCTTTATTAGCTGTTCTTCTAAAGCATGTACTCTTCCTGTAGCAGGGCCCTGATCAACAGGTCCTTCGGGTATCCTATAGCAAGAGTGAAATAATTCAGTTCATTAATTTGCATATACCATATTACAGGCGTGGCCAAACTTGCTTAATATAAGAGCTACATACGATAAACTCCAGGTGTTTGAGAGCCGCAATATTTTAGAAGCATTTAAATTCTTAAATGTATTTACTAATCATGAACATTAAACTCATGTTTTAAGCCAGTGGACTCTCAGTTTATACCTGGTAAATAATTATGAAGCTTGAAAATTTCTTATTTAAATGTTATATTAAATTGTGATGCAAAAATGAGCTCAGCTAACATATTTCCGAGAGCCACACATTATACGTCAAAGAGCCACATGTGGCTCGGGAGCCGCAGTTTGGCCACCGTTGCCATATTACCTGCTTCAAAAAGTATGTTATAATTCTTATTGCCATCATGACATCCAGAACACACCAAATCAAATGCCCAAATAAATTTAAACATAGTAAGTTGCAATACACAGGCATGAAATTGCACCGTATATACAGTGGGTCCTCTGTATCCGCGATTTGAGCATCCGCGGATTTGTCTCAATGTGGATGCTTGCAGATATGGGGGCCACTATAAAAACCTTTTAAAAAGAAAAAAGTTTAATAGCATTTCTTATCTTTTTTCTGGCAAACTGCTATATTTGTAGGGCTTTAGAAAGGGAAATCACACTCCAGAAGCTCCTCTCCCTTCCCCAGGTTCGCTACAGAATGCATTGCTCATTCTGTAGCGAACCTAAAGGGAGGGAGTTGTGTGACCCAGAAGATGCTTCTGGAGCGCGATTTCCCTTTCTAAAGCCCTGCAGCAGTTTGCCAACAAATAAGGTAAGAAACGTTATTTTTAACCTTTTTATTCTTTAAGGTTTTTATAATAGCCCCCAAATCTGCGATAGCAACTTTGCTATACGCCGATTTCAGTATCTGCAGGTGTTCTGGGAACGGAACACCCACCCCCCCCAAATACAGAGGGCCCACTGTATTCATATCTCTGAAAACTGCAACTTCTAGAGATTTGAACTGTTGCCCCTGTAACTAGGGCCCCTGTAAACTAGGGCCCCTGTAAATCTGGAATACTGGAACGTGATGAGGGGGCAACAGAACTTTAACCCAAAGGACTGGAAAACAAAATAATTGCTCATGTAGTTTTAAATCTGGATGTGCAAGCACAAGAAACTAGTAGTAAAACAAATAGTTCCCACTTTTGACACACTAGACAAATCTTAGTTTGTTGAGCAGGTTTAAACCTGTTTGTGCAAAGGAAAGAACAGATGGTTATAGCAAGGGATATTTGGACTCAAGCCTTAAAAAGAAAAGAAAAAACTAATATCACAAGAGCTGCCACTCCTTATCCTATAATTGCCATGCAATTTCCCTTACTTATAACATCTCATTATAAAGACCAGTGATGTGCAGTAAGCAGCAATTTCTCTCCGTTTGGGTGAAGTGTTTCTCCAAAATATTGTTGCCATCCATACGCATAACAGCTTTTCCAGGCTAACTCATCGTCAATCACAGTTCATAGTTCACTTTAATATATGCTCTCCATCCGGAAAACTCTAGCAGCGCAATCCTTACTAACCCCCCCTCCCCGGCGCTGGAACAAGTGTTCCAGCACCGGAAGCAGTCATGAACATGCCTAAAGCACGTTCAGGACTATTTTTGAGCAGGGAAGCCCGGCGGAGCAGCCGGCCTCCCCTGCTCCAACAATGGAGCTCCTACCAGCTGCCGGACCCAAGTAAGACAGGTTCCTGCAGGCAGGGGGCTGGATCGCCGGAGCCAGGAGGGTAGCCATTGGCCCCGGCGGCCCTGGAGGGGGCAGGGGACGCCTTTGGTCGTATCCTGACCCCCGCCGGGCGCCGGAGTCTTTACACGGCCTCTTCTACTTCCACCAGCAAAATAGCTGGCAGAAATCCGAGGAGGCCAATAGGGCCTAGGCCCGGATAAACTCGGGGAAGGAGACGAGCTTCTCCTTCCCCAAGTAGACCTCCCGCCTGGCAGCCACGTTGGCTGCCGGTGCATAGGATCCGGCTGGCGGCCATGGGCTGGCGGCCATGGGCCGCCGGCCGGATCTTAGTCAGGATTGGGCTGTAAATCACGAAGTTAGATGAGACCTTCAAGCGTACCAACTTAAAAAAAATGCATGTATATTAAAGGGGGAGGGGGAGAGAAAGAACAGTCTGACAGAGACAGAAGATCTGTCCCCCTTTCACCCCAGCACATTGTCTTTTCTGGTGGCTGTTGCTGGTGGTGTTCTGCATCTTTTTTAGATTGTGAACCCTTTTGTGACAGGGAGCCATTTAATCATTTGATTTTGTCTGTAAACCGCTTTGTGAACTTTTTGTTGAAAAGCGGTATCAATACTGTTAATTGATAAAAGATCTGTCATTTGCTGGTGCTCATCAGTTATTGCCATGGAGGATTAAAATGTTTTCCAATTTAAAAAATAAATTAGACAGGACTTTCAAAAACAATAGGAATATGTCCTTTTACACGTATCAGATAGAAATGTCCTGTTGGAGAACTTGTCTGCTTGTCCTTAAGAGCCTGGGAACAGACTTAAGCTATTTTATAATGTAATTCCTGGCTTATCAACAGTGGCCTCAAAGTGCAGACTAAAATAGTCTTTAATTTCCAAGTCTAATTTGAAACTTCACAAAAATTCAAGTCCGTTAAATGCAGAATTTGCGAGAGACTGGTATCTTTCCTTGGACACATCTAATCAGCTGAAAGGGAAGAGTCAGGATTGGCTGGCTGGAATACACACAGCTGTAAAGGAACTTGCTAGCCATGATATTTTTTCATCCTAATGAGTAAGAACCTCCAAGGTTAAATTACTGCATGTTATGAAACTTACAGCCCAATACCATGCAAAATTAGGCCTAAACATATTGAGATCATGGGCTTTGGCACACGTAATTATTCACAGGGTCAAACTCTTAGCACATCAGAAATAGCAGGAAAGAGAAGTGCTTTGCAGCCCACGTATTGAGTGGGGGGGGGCATGAGAGAGAAATTGGTTATGCCTGCGTAGAGGTGCGGTGGAAACTTCATGGCGTGTTTTACTACACATATGGAGTCAAGGTTATTGCTTCTCTCAGCACCTCCAGGGAAGGTGGCACTTTGTAGTGCGTATGATTGGGGTGAAGCGAGACTGGGAAGTAGTTTGTGCTGCTAATTCCAGCACCTACAGAAAGTGGCAGCTCCTTCAGAGTGCTGAAGGTAGAAGATGGAGGTAGAAGAGAAACAGTAGCCACGTTTTGCAGTAGGCGAGTGCCATGGTACGTGTTGGTGTTGCATACACTTTTTAGCACAAGGAAGATGCCCTAAAATAAATGTGCTGAAACATGTCTACACCCACCACCGAAAAGTGCACCCCAATGAATGGACCTACGTACCTCTTGTGTGCTTAGTGTCCTGGGGCAGAGGGTACAGCCAGAAAGTTATCAGAGGACTTGCAGTATTTCTCGCAGTTACAGTGTCCTTAATAAAATTAAGGAGCCTCACACATAAGCAAATGAGATAATGATTAGATCTGGCTTTAAGAGAAGAGATTTTTATTCAGCTAATGAAGGGGACAGCACAATCCTATACATATTTACTACACTTAGAACAATTAAACAATTGACAATTGACCAATGAGTCTTGTTTAAGTGTTCTATGTATTTTTCAGCAGGATCCTATGCATATTTATTCAAAAGCAGATGCAGAGTTCACTAGTGTTTACTTCCAGCTAAGTGTGTGTACAGGATTACAGTTTTAAAAGGATATGGTGAGGACCAGTTTGTGTCCAGAACAATTGGGATGTATTAAACATGAACTGCAGGAGATCCTCCTCCTCCTCCTTATTTATTATATATTTGTGCCATTCTAAAAGTCCAAAATGAAAGATCCACATGCTGAAAATGGGGAAATTTGGGCTTACCTGTGAATTCCCCTTCTCAGTGGCTCCAAGGTAACTCAGGGCACAATCTTATTGGGCTACTAGGCCAGCATAGAACCTCTGTGCCAGCCCAAGACTGTCACTAAAGCTCCTGTAAAGAAGATGCACTGACCCTAGGTCGGTACAGAGGCCTGCGCTGGCCCCTGAAGGCCATATCCGGATAATGTGCAGCCCAGGTAAGCTGCAGCTGGGCCACATGACATGGGGCAGGGGGGAGGACATTCTGGGGGCATTTCAGGGCAGGGGCTGGGCAGATTGGGTCCGGGAGGGGGCGGACCGGCGGCAGCAATGCATGCTGTATCCTATCCTTCTTCCAGGCTCATTTCTCCCAACACAGTCCTTCTGGACTTATGCCAGCTCAATAGCTGGCTTGGATCCGAGGAGACTCATTTGGGAGCCTGGGGTTTTACCTGGGGTAAGGGAACTTTTGTTCCTTACCTTGAGAAGACCTCCAGCCCTGACTACTCTGCTCAGAATCCAACATTGCCAGTGCCAGGATAGCTGAAATCGCTGAGCATAGGATAGGATTGGGCTGTCGGTCTTGAACATCAGGGAACCTCCTCCCTCTTGTACACACAGGGTCACATGATCAAACTTGTTTCAAGGGGGAGGGGCGTTCCCAGTTCCCCAGACAAGACCAAGTATCTGGAGCCCCTCTGTGGAACAACAGGAGCAGGAACCACAACAGGAGCCGTAGACCATAGGAACCTTGTAACAGGAGCCATAGGAATCTATACAATTTACACACAAAGTGCGGGAACCTGTCAAGTTCTCCCCTTCCCCCAGTCCTGGCTCCCAGGGTGGGTCTGCACATACTTTTTAACTCCAAGTGTGTATAGTTTACCTCAGTTAAGATGGGTACACTGAGCTGGCCTGGAACCATGGAGAAGGGGAGAAGGTGGCCATGGGCTCGAATGGGGGGTGCTTAAGGGCCTTCAGATGTTAATGTTGCAAGAGAGAAATCAGTACACCAGGGCAGGGATCAGCAGAGCTGCCCCTTCATAGGAACATGTACAGGGGTGTGATGACAGCTCCCTCCCCCAGGGATGTCCCAGGACAGAGGCAATGCTTCTTGAACCTGATGTATCAAGATGCTTGTGCTCAGTCCCATCTCCAAGCCTGACCGAGGAATTCCAGCAGATAGTTGACAGACAGTGGATCTAAAGACACCTCTCTGCCCTTGCACCATTTAAGGAAGACCTGCTATGTCAATAGACTTGATTCATGAAAGATCACCTGGCCAAGAACAGGATGGGCATGACCTTGTCTGAGTAGCCTATGGTGGAGTGGCAGAGCCTGTTCCATGCAGAGAGTTGTAAGGGGTCTGACAAGAGATGGAGAACTGGTTCCTACACAAGGAGGTCTTTTCTTTGAGGCAGGTGCCATGGTGGTTGCGACAGGGCTCTTTGGATCAGCCAGAAAGGGGGAGGTGTACAGGACCTCCATGGGCCATGGATAGTTAAGGGCATCAATGACCGATGACCTGGGTGCCCTGCCATTGGAGAAGAATTTTTCCATCTGTCAGCTGGAGGATAACGTGAACAGATGCATCTCCAGCAGGCCAAAGCATCATACAAGTGCTAGGAACACCTCATGGTTCAGGTCCCATTCTGACTGGTCAGTGGCTTGCATGCTGAGCCAACCTGCCATTGCACTGTGCATCCCAGGCATGTGTTTGGCTCCGATACCGCAGGTGTTTCTGTGCAGATGAAGATCCTGTGGGCCTCTCTTTGGAGGGAAGGGGATCTGGTCTCTTCCTTTTGTTGATGTAGGCCTTGAAGGATATGTTGTCCTGTACACCAGGACACTGTTGTGAGAGACCTGTGGGTATGAGGACTGTAGTGCCAGGAATGTGGCCCAGAGCTTGGAAGTTGATGCTCCTGGATGCCTCAACTGTCAACTAAGTACCCTGGGCTACAGCATTCTTCAGCTGGGCTCCCCACCGCTGAAGGCTGGTGTCTGAGACAATCAGAATCAGATGCAGATCTTGAACTGGGATCCCAAGCATAGACTCTGAAGGATCTTGTGTCTAGGACTACCCCCAAGTGTTCTATGGAATGGGTAGTAGGCTCAAGATTGCTCTTGCCAAAGTTGATTACAAATCTGTGCTGCTGTAGATAACTGCACCATTCGCAGAACATCCTGGATCCTCTGCTAGTGGCTGTATGACTGGATCAGGATGTTGTCCAGTTAGGGGTAGACTGTGACTCAGCAGAGGTGAGTTACCAATACCATCAATACCTTGGAGAAGATTCTGGAGGCCAACATCAGTCTAAATTACAGGGCCCAGTACCGAAAGTGTTTTGCCACATAGACAAAGTGGAGGAACCTCCTGTGAGAAGATCTAATTGGGACACGCAGGAGAATGCCTATACATCTATGGATGCCATGACGTCACCTCTTCTGATTACCATCAGATAGCATCTCCATCTTGAAGCACTGCTTCTTCATCCACCTGTTGAGCCACCTTAGGTCCAGTATACCCTGAAGTCTCCATTCTTCTTGGGGACGATGGAGTATACCCTGGATCATCTAACCCCGAAGGAAAGGCTTTATGGCTCCGATCTGAAGCAGGTGTTCAATCACTCCAAGGATAATGAGATGCTTTGCCTTGCCCTGTGGGAGTTCATGAAACTGTCCTTTGGGCTCCAGTAGCTCCAGAGCACATCCCTTTCCTACAGTCTCGAGGACCCACTGGTCTAATTTTGATGCCACTCACTTGTCATTGAAGGCCTACAGGCATCCTCCTATGGGCAGGGGATGCCTGGGGGGGGTCATGCAACACCCACAGGCACTTTTAGCGAAGAAAGCGACGTTTTTGCCACCGAATTCATGGTTCATGCACCCCCCATCCACATGTCGGCCCCCGCTTGCCCCCCCCCGCTCCCCTAATGATGCCTCTGGCCCTTATCCCCCATTATCCCTTGAGACACCCCTGGGGAATAGCATTAAAACTTAATCCGGACAAGATGGAAGTTTTGGTGCTAGATCAGCGTTTCTCAAAGTCATACAGGGGAGTTTACTCCCTTGTAAGTCTTTGGAGGGGGCGGGGTGATGTTGGAAGTAATACTACAGGATCATACCCACCTCCAACTCAGAAACGCCACCCACTTTTCGCTGAAAACTGGAAGTGGGCTTCAGACCGCAATTGGCGCCATCCAGCTCCCCAGGACACTTCGGGAAGCTGGCAGGACAACCAGGTATGTTTAAAAAAGCATTTCTGAGTCAGAAGCGGGCACGATCCTGGAGCGCAGCCTCCAACATTCAGGCTGGCCACCCCCATTTAAAGGAGATCACCAACATCCGGGGAAGGTGGTGGGTCATGACCCACCACTTTGAGAACCCCTGTGCTAGATGATGAATAGTGGGGTTCATCTGACACTGGTTGGTATCGCACTCCTCCTGAAGAGTGAAACACAGTTTGACAGGTGTTTCTGGACTCTGAACTGTACCTGGATGCAACAGAGGAGTGCTGTAGCCAAGAATGCTTTTTACCAGCATCAGCTGATTTGCCAGCTGCAATATTATCTAGAGAAGGATTTCCTGGTGTCAGTTATTCAGACACTGTTTATATCTAGATTGGATTACTACAATATCCTTTACGAAGACGGTTTAGAAACTTCAGCTGGTCAGAATACAAATAGGGAGGAATTGCATGGAGCACATTATATGGATCTTACATTAGCGCCACTGGCTGTCAATATTTTTCCAGAACCAATCAAAGTTCTGGCATTGGCTTTTAAATTTCTAATGGCCTGGGACCCAGTAACCTTAAAGACCACCTACTCTTATACAAACCAACTCATTCTTTAAGATCATTGAAAAAGCCTTCTGCCATGGTCCACCATTAATCTGGTGAGCCTGAGAGGGCTTCTCAGTGGTGGTGCCTCACCTGTGGAACGTCACCACCACTACTGCTAAAAGAAACCACTCACTTCCTCTGTCAATTTTTAAGCATAAACAGAAGGCATTTTTATTTTAGCTTGCTTTTAATTCAGTTTTACCCTGCTAGTATGCTGTTACTGACTGTACGTTTCCTATATTTTATTGCATAATGTACGCCATTTTAATAACCTTTTCAAAAGCAGGAAATAAAAGTACTCCACATATTGGGAATGAGAAGCAACAGGCCATCTCTCCATTGAACTACAGGCTAACTAGCGAAATCAAAAAAATACCACAAACTGAACAGAAATATATTGTCGTGTATATCAGAAGTGTTAAACATAAGGCCCAAGGGCTGGATACAGCCTTCAGAAGCTCTTTATCCAGTCCCCATGATAATTAGTCTCTCCCAGCACCACCATCAGCTGCTGAGCTTCAAAGTGTTCCATTGACAGAAGCGGCACTGCTGAAAGGGTGGTGCTCGGAGAGCCCAATTATCATACAGGCCACCCTTTCAGCAGTGCCGCTTCCACTGAGGTTTCCCAGCATAGCAATTGGGCTCTCCCAGCACTGCCCTTTCAGCAGCACTGCTTCTGCCAAAGCGCTGGAACGTAGAGGCGGCCTCAGAAGGCAAAGAACAGTATAGGGGAAGAGGCAGACCAAGAGGGGTGAGAAAGGGAGATGCTGCCGAAGTGCTGGGAGAGCCCAATTAACATTCAGGCCACCCTTTCAGCAACGCTGCTTCTGCTGTGGTGTCACTTTGCAGAGCACCTCTCAGCTGCTGAGCTGCAAATTGACGGTTCAGCAGAAGCAGTGCTGCTGAAAGGGTGGCCACGTGGTAATTGGGCTCTCCCATATCTTGAAAATATGATGGAAGATTTGCAAATTCTCTTCATTTGCAGTTCATGAATTATAAGTGAGAAAAAGAGTGCTTATGCCTCGTCATCACTTGTTAATGACGGCACTTCCTGCTTAATGACATCACTTCCAGCCCTCACCAGGTGTCATGAATGCTATTTGGCCCGCTATATGAAACACGTTTGACATCTCTGATCTATATGCTACCTGATAAATTGATTTCTACATCAATTGTAATATTCAGGTTACTCTTTCAATGCAAACACCGCCAAAATAGACAGTTCTTGCTGTGTAAACTGCTTTGAGATCTTTGTTGAAAAGCACTATATAACTCTTCTAAATCATTGAATATGGTGGGAAATTGCATCACAATACCAGGAGAAAACAGCAGAATGGGTGCCTTCTTGACAATCCAGAGTCCCCATTGCTGTCCTTGGCATTCAGTTGATCCCGACAGCCTGATCACTCACCACTGGGTAGGATCACACCTTAAGCAACCTTTCATCAGAACACTTTCAAAGGTCTAACTAATCTATATCCACCCATCAAGGCTTCAGTTCCATCAAGATGACATTTCTTGGAAATTGACATACAGCCCTTCAAGCATTCCCAGGCTTAAGTGAAATCCAAGTGTTTCATTAGTTGGTGCATAGATTCAGCCGCTATAAGTCAATTGTCCAAATATGGGGAAAATATTCAACGCTGAAGAAATGCTACAATGCTGCAAACTCTGTGGCACAATCAATCCTGACTACAGTAATCATGCATGATTTGATGCAATAGAATTACAAGCATCTTCAAAAGGCTTTAGAAGCTCCCCGAATTTAGGAGAAATGATGTAGTTTGTGGCAGTCAAGGCCACGTTAACGGAAAAGAGTGTCAATGACAGCTGTTGCCTTACCAAAGCAATAAGTTTTGAAAGAATGTTCAACTACTGTATTTCTTCAATTCTAAGACGCATGTTTTTTCCCAATTAAGCATTTCAAAAAATGGGGTGCGTCTTAGAATCAAAGGTCTCCAAAAAGTACCCCAAAATGCTATCTTCTTACTTACTGGGGCTTGGGGGAGCTTCAGGGAGGCCTGCGCAACCCTCTGCAGGCCTCCCTGATCTTCAGTTCAGCAAAAAACGGTGATTTTCAA
Organism: Plestiodon gilberti rubricaudatus; assembly: GCA_026170595.1. Taxonomy (NCBI): domain Eukaryota; kingdom Metazoa; phylum Chordata; class Lepidosauria; order Squamata; family Scincidae; genus Plestiodon; species Plestiodon gilberti. Next base: position 255,472,353 of record JANXHW010000001.1, on the reverse strand, counting down.
CCATTTCCGGTTTTCACGAAAACCAGAAATGGCCAAAAATCGCTGTTTTTCGCCGAACTGAAGATCAGGAGGCCTGCAGAGGGTTGCGCAGGCATCCCTGAAGCTCCCCCAAGCCCAGGTAATGAAGGAAATGGCACTTTCTGATGGGGCCAGAAATGCTATGCAAAAGCAGTGCGCACTCAGTCATCCTCAGCTGCAGGTGACACGCTGGGGAGAGTTGGTGCTGAACGGGTAGATTCAATGAAGGGAGGTGAGTCTTACAATCGATGGATTTTTTTTCCCTGCTGGTGGTACTGAAAGTAAAGGTGTGCCTTAGAATCGATGGCGCCTTAGACTCGAAGAAATACGGTAGATGTTTCATCATGTTGTTTTGATTGGCCAATGTGTATGCTCCAGACTGAAAGGTTTAGATAATCTTATCTTTTTGATAATTTCCTCGAAAACCAGAAAATTTTCTTCCAGACAGCATACCCTACCAACTTTCTCTCGGGTATGGCAAACTTAATGCTCATGGCATCAGTGACATAAAAACGTTCTTATCAAGGCATCCAACTTTCTACCCTCAGAATCAATGGGAGCCGAGAAGGTATATTTTTATTGGCAGATGCATGCTCCACAATGAGGGAGTTCAAGTTTGGGTACATGAAGAGGAAGAAACAGCCCTCTTCCAGGACCATGTACATTTGCTTCAGCTTCTTCATCACCTCAATCACAACAGTGTGAGGCAGGCAAAGTCACAGGTGGATAGCACATTACGATGGGGAAAATTAGAGCAGACTCACACAGTGCAGATTTCAGACGGAATATTCTGCCTCGTCTACTTCAAAAAAAATTTGAAGTGGAAACAAGAGTCCACGACACAGTTGTTTCCCAGGCAGAGGAGGCAACAGAGGCAAATTTAGCCCCAACAACCAAGACAATTATTAAAACCGACTTCACCATACAACAGCACAGGGACCTACTAACTGAACAGAGTTTTATACATATTTTATTTTGTATGAACTTTTTGTATGAACACTAGAAGCAAAAAAAGTGATAAACTGAGGTAAAAGTTGTGGTTTTTTTTTTTTTTAACTGAGGAAAATGACAAGCATTCCTACCAAATGTTGCTAAAGTGGTGGTAAATAAGAATCTGAGGGACTGGGCATTATTCCTGCCCTCAAGGCACACAGTGTGCATAGGGTTTCCCCACTTGAAGGCTAGGGCAGAATGCTCAATGAAGCTATGGAAATTTCCAAAGCTGATCCTGCGCATGCAACATACTGAACATTATGTTTCTAGTCCTGGAGTACCCCCTTACCAACTAAGTCTATTCCAGAACAAATGGTAGGCCATACTTTGTGCATTTCCCAACATGGCACTTGTGGAAGCCACCAGGAAATTTCATTATGGAACTCATTTTGTGTGCTTATACAAAGAAGATAACACTTCAAAAGGCTTCCTCAAAGTATGAGAACCTATTTTAAAACCTACCTGAGAGATTCTGCCATTCTCCTTAAGTCTTCATTTTGCTGTTTTAACCGCTCAAGTTTTGCAAGTATCTTTGATAGTTCACGACTAGAGTGATCTGGATGTTCATTATCTCTTACCAAATGTCCACCTATGTAAAACAGCAAGGTTCCCCAAGCAAAAAGGATAAGCATAATCCAACGCCAGGAGCCAGTCCATGGCCGCATTTTCAGATGTTCTGTCCACTACCAAATAGTTTTTGTTCACAAAACAAGCATTGCAACTTCTCAGTCAATACAAAGATTCCAAGGTTTCAGTCTTTGATTCACCACATTGTGCTTTTCACAGCATTTGTCCTACAGCAGATCTTAAAAACAATTTTCTTTGTGGATGAGTAATCCAAGTTCTAATGTCACAGGTGTTTCAGTTTTTTAACCTGTGGGAGAAAAACAAGATGTTAAAATATTTTTTTCAATTCAATAACCTTTATTATGCATAACCATAAACATATATAATATCCAGTGATGCATCCACTGAAGACAGCCAAGACCATCAATTAAAGAGGGTGGAAATATTCCAACAAATATCCAACCCCAGTTAAAAAAAAGAACACTACAAACTCACTTTAAAAACTCACTAAAACTACCAGCGATTATAATTTTACATCTCCTAATAGCATAAAAATATTTTGCTAGCTGTAAAACATACTTATCTGGAGAGGACAAAAGAGAACACAAAATTACCTCAACACAGAGTCCATGATAAAGAATCAATAATGGGTTCAGTAAGACAGTACATAAGTCTTTGTACCAAAAACAATGGAATATCATGTGGGTTAAAGACTCAGTGACCCCTGCATTGCAGCCACAATTCCTGTTGGCCTTGGAGCTGCGGCTAAATCTGACTGACATCAAGGAAACATTACATCGATCCAATTTAAAAACTCGGCGGATCGGGGGTCTTCTATCATATAAAAGTATTTACCGTATTTCTTCGATTCTAAGACACATGTTTTTTCCTAATTAAGCATTTCAAAAAATGGGGTGAGTCTTAGAATCGAAGGTCTCCAAAAAGCACCCCCAAATGCAATTTCCTTACTTACCGGGGCTTGGGGGAGCTTCAGGGAGGCCTGCACGACCTTCTGCAGGCCTCCCCGATCTTTAGTTCAGCGAAAAGCAGCAATTTTCGGCCATTTCCAGTTTTCATGAAAACCGGAAATGGCCGTAAATCGCCGTTTTTTGCTGAACTAAAGATCGGGGAGGCCTGCAGAAGGTCGTGCAGGCCTCCCTGAAGCTCCCCCAAGCCCCGGTAAGTAAGGAAATTGCATTTTCTGGCGGACCGCAAAGGCACTGCTCAAAGGCAGTGAGGAGATCGTCAGCTGCAGCGCAGGGCATGCTGGGGTGAGCTCTCAGGTTCAGGAAGAGAGCTCGCCACTGAGCAGAGGGGGCAAAATGGCGCGGTAAAAATCGGATCTCCGTGGCAGGCAAACTGGGGAGAGCTGGTGCTGAGCAAGCTGGGGGGAGTTGGTGCTGAGCAGGAAGGAGGTGCGTCTTGGAATTGATGGTTTTTGGTTTTTTTCTGCTGGTGTTCCTGAAATTAAGATGCACCTTAGAATCGATGGCGCCTTAGACTCGAAGAAATACAGTAGATCTATGGCCAAAATTAGTTTGTAACTGCAAATAAAGAGGTGAACATACCTTGGCCACTGCTGCATGTATTTCCTGGCATTCGATATCCCGAAGTCTGAGTAAAAGACAGCGGGAGGAATAATTTGCAGCTCCAGCTCCCAACAGATCACCCAATAGTCCAACAGAGCGAATTTTAGGTTAAATATTACTTTTTAAATGTAGTAGAATGTATTGAAGTACAACATAAATGATTTGCAAATCAGCAATGTAAAATGAAAGTATGTATGTGACCAAAAAGTCTCAAACTAAAAATATAAAACATTCACTCATGTGTTTGTGCAGCACTGTTTTATATTTTACTCAATAGAAATCAGAAAAGACCATCCCATAAATTTGGATTTATGTTTACTCACAGAGCAATACAATTACAAATGAAACGGATGTCCCTAGCTGTAAGCTTGTGTATTCTCACTGTGTTCAAATCTACAGCAATTCCAAAAATGTTAAGTTATCTTAATACTGGCCTTGAGAGAATCAGGCTTGGAGCCAAACATGCCTTTCTGCACACAGAAGCACAATTAAAGTTTGTGGTAAAACACTGTGACAGAAGACTGACAAAAATCCAGAGAGTTCTTCCCCTTGCACAAGAGCCAGAGTTCAATTATAGCAGTTATGCTTCTGCGATTGGCCTTCCACCCTTTCTGCCAACAGTATGCACAAAATGGACCTCCTAGTACGCTGCAATGCAAGTACAAACGAAACTGACACGTCAATCATATGCATGGTTACTCTGAGGAGTCCCTCACTACATTCAGACAGACTCAATTCCAAGTAAATGTGCCTAGCACTGTAGCATAACAGCAACTGTCCCAATCCATGTGTGGCAGAATTTGGAAGAACAAAACTGCTGTGTTTTGAACAACCAACAACATTTTATTGAACACAAAAGCATTTATTTAGAACAAAAGCAACTTAACAAAATTCATTTACCATAAAAGCAATTTTTAAACATTAAAGCAGCTTCTTAACCATAAAAGCGAACTTAAAATAGTTACAAACATGCCAAAACTTCAACAGAAACCACATCTGACATTCATGTCTATCTGGTGGAGAAACTCCTACTTCCCAGCAGTCACTCTTTAACAGGCTTGTTATATGCCTGTTAAATCCCACATGCAAGAAAGTCAGCTATAATGACATATTAAAGAGTGTGACTTACTGTCAAGACAAAGCTTATGTGTGAAGTTTGCTAAGGATAAAAGTTATGGCATCAGATGTCCCTGGTTGCATGTGAACAGCTAAACTAAGCAAACATTTAACACATCTACACACATTCTGTGGCAGAGCACCTGGGTTTGCATTTAGGAAGTCCTAAATTCAGTTCCCAATAAAGATGATCTTTGGTAGCTGATCTGGAAAAGACCTCTAAGGCAGTGCTTCCCAAATGGTGAGGCGCGGCTCAAACCAGCCAGGGGAGCCGCAGAGGGCCAGGAAATCCTCTCGGAAAACAGTGCAATGCCAATTGGCACGCATCAATATAATGTGGGGAGCCGCAGCCAATAGTTGCCAATGGTCAAGGGAGCCGCAGGCTGAAAAAGTTTGGGAAACACTGGTCTAAGGCCTTGGAGACAACACTGAACTAGGCAAACTACTGATCTGACTCAGTAAGATAACTTCATATGCCAAAAAATGATACTTGGTGCTAAACTGAACTCTCCACCCATTACCTACGGTGGTTTTCTTCAACTTTATTATTTTTATTCCTTTTAATACAATACATGTCAGTGTACAGCATATGTAACCAAGGTATGTACAGTATGACTCCTGTAACAATGGAGGACAGGTTCCTGCACCCCGCCCCTGCAGCTACTGGGAATCCACAGGTGGGGGGGGACATTATCCCCGCAGCCCCCCCCCCCAACGCCTCTTACACCTATTGCCTTTGTTAGGAGTCTAGCACTGGCAGCCAAGTCAGCATATCTCTTCTTTAAACAAAACACTATAAGTCAGAGTGCTGGTTTATAGCACAGAGCAGGCAAGAAGCCTGCATACTAGAGAGGCTCAAGGCAAGATGCCTCCTGCTTCCTGTTTAACATTTAGGAGCCTCTCTAGTGGCGCAGTGGGTTAAACCGCTGAACCATGAGCTGTTGATCGAAAGGTCGGCAGTTCGAATCCGCGACGGGGTGTAATTCATCTGTGAACTCCTTGCCCCAGGGTGTAATTCATCTGTGGAACTCCTTGCCACAGGGTGTACTTCATCTGTGGAACTCCTTGCCACAGGATGTGGTGATGGCATCTGGCCTAGATGCCTTTAAAAGGGGTTTGGACAGATTCATGGAGGAAAAGACCATCACAGGTTACAAGCCATAAGCAACCTCCTGGTTTTAGAAGTGGGTTTTCTCTGTGCCAGGTGCAAGGGAGTGGCGACTAGACACAGGTATCTTGTTGTCTTGTGTGCTCCCTGAGGCATCTGGTGGGGCCACTGTGTGACACAGGAAGCTGGACTAGATGGGCTTTTGGCCTGATCCAGCAGGGCTCTTCTTATGTTCTTATGGGGTAAGCTCTTGTTGCTTGGCCAGCTCCTGCCAACCTAGCAGTTCCAAAGCATGTTAATGTGAGTAGATAAATAGGTACCGCTTGCGGGAAGGTAAACAGCGCTCCGTGTTCCAGCTGCATGCTACGCGCTGCAGCAAGGAGAGTCATGCCGGCTACATGACCACGGAGGCGTCTTCGGACAATGCTGGCTCTTCGGCTTTGAAACGGAGATGAGCACCACACCCTAGAGTCGGACACGACTGGACTTAATTGTCAGGGGTCACCTTTACCTAGTATACAAGCTGCTTGCCTGCTCTGTGCTATAAACAGAGCATTCTGGCTTATAGTGTTTTGTTTAAAGAAGAGATGCACTTGCTTGGTACCAGTGCTAGACTCCAAATGAAAGTAATGGCCGCTGGGGGGGGGGGGGCGGCTGTGAACCGTGGATAAGTGAATCCACAGATATGCCCCCATATACTCTCTATACAAGACCGCACCATTCAAGCCAAACTGCTTGTTTTTGCCAATCCCGCATTGCATTCTGAACTAGTCAAATCAATGTACACTGTTTATTTTTAAACATGAGGCCTGGTGTTCAAGGTCCCCAGCACTAGTTGTTATCATGCAAGTTGTATGTCCTGAGAAGGAATGTGCGGATGTAAGATTGTTCTGCTCAGAGGTGCTATTTTGGCTTTTATCCATTTGGGGGAATGGGAGATTGAAACATCTTTTCACAGACAGCTGCATCCCCAAATTACTGGCCAACCAATCTCAGTGCTAGGAAAAAACACCAGAGGCGTTGCTACACCCCTCGTGGGGGGGGGGCACTGACACGACACCCCAAGCTCCGCCCCCTGGGGGTACGTCACTTTCGGCGTGTCGCCACTGAAATTCAGCAGCGGCACGCCCTCCCAGGCTCCATTTGGCCTACAAACGGCCAAAAAATGCAGGGGGGGTGCTTTCATGCCACCGCTGAATTTTGGCAGCGCTACCACAAAAATGCACACACACGCCGCCGCCTGGGGGCCTACTGCCCCCCCCCAAAGACTCCTCTGAAAAAACACAACTAGTTAGGATTCTCCAGCTTGCCATTTCTCAACTGGCATGCACTTCACCCGAGTCCATCAGTATTGGACACCATTCTAAGTTTTTGTTATGATCTTGGAGTGAGGCAGAGCCCCCTTACAACATTCTTGGGTCTCCAGCAGCATCGCACAGAGCCCTGCACCGAGAATTGGACAGGATGTCTTCAGGAAAGTAGCTATGATTGCATCCTGGACTTTTTCCCTATTGCAAGTTCCCTTCCCTCTGCCAATCCCTCCTCCCTTTCTCAACAGCCTAGGGCAGGGGTGGTGAACCTTTTTGAGAGCATGTGTGCAAATTGAACATAACAAAACTTGTAAAACAATAAATGATCTTCTGCTCAAAATAACCATGGGCATACAAAATAAACTTCTAAAAAGTTAATGGAGAAAGAACAAAATGCTTGAAAGTGTTCTTAAAGAAGACTGTTTAGGCAATTAACGCTTTTGAATGGTTTTAAATGGAACAGCTTGAGGCATTACCACCACAGTAACCTAATTTATCATAACCAAAATATAAATTTCTCTTACTTAATATACAACCAATGAGTATGTCTTATTTTACCAGGTAAAAATTAATGACATTGGTATAAAAATAAATCTATAATTAACTGATCAAAAATATGCATGCCATGCTAAATAACATAATTTTAATATAAATCAAATATATTTACTGAGAAAAAATATTTGTGGAGCCATTAAACTACATATTTATCACTTACAACTCACAAGCAGAAGAAAAATATAAGCAGAGCAAAGACAATGCCAACCGTTTACTTTTGTTACTACCCAAATACTGATATGTACACTGGGTTTGAGGATTTCAGAACATGTCAGACTTCACATGTTCTTGCAACCACCCAGCTGGTGCCAAGCCGGCGTGAGATGTCTCCTATGAACACTTCTCACTGCTCCCGATTTGTAAAAACTCATTCACTGCTTCATTTGACAGTAATGATAATCATTCTATTTTTATTTATTTTTTATTGTGGGTGAGACTTAATGAACCAAGAGGAGGCACTGCATGCTGCGTGCCAACAAAAATTTTTCACATGCCACCTTAGGCATATGGGCCACAGATTCATCACACCCAGCCTATGGAAAAAAAACCAGAGAGTAGAGCAGTCCTAAACCCCCTCTTTTCCCCAATAGTTGTCCTTTCTTACAATGCACCTAATACAAGCTCATGTATGCTCATACCACAAGCCAGCTTTACACACATAATTGCTATTATTTTTTGCTGTATCATTCTGGAGCCATTGGCAAGTTTTAATATCTGTTCCTTTACAATAAATATTTCATCTGTTTGACTGGAGGCTCTCAATCTCTCCGTCTGCTCTTTAAAGGGAACTGGTCCCTCCCTGTATTGCGCTGGCATGTAACCAGTTAAAGATTAATTCAAGTGCATTCAACAAGGAACATGATCTATTTTACTCCTCTTTCCAGGAAACAGCTGATGAAAATTTATTGGGTAAACACCTGCCTCTGAAGGGTAGTAGGTTCTGCTGCCTCCTTCAAAATGGAAGCATAGCAGAGGAGGAACAAAAACAAACAAGATTTGAATGGCTTTCATTTCAATATTAGCTGAAAAATAGTGTGGACAAATCCCTGCCTACTGGGATCCTCCTTGATCCTCCTTTTGCCCACTGGAAGCTGCTGCTCCTCAAGAGAGCCACCACAAGCTAACCTATATGATACTGCCATATGGCGCAATCTTGTCTCGTCTTGGACCGGCAGAACTGCCACTCCACCGGTCCAGGGTGTCGCAAATGTGCCATAAAACATGTTTGCAGCACCCTGGGAGTAAGTGGCACCGAAGCTGGCAACGCTCTCCCCACCCCGGATCCAGAGGAGCACCCGCAGGGGAAGGCGAGTTCCCTGCCAGGCACCAGAGAGGCATGGGGAGGGCAAGACAGGGCGTTCCGGGGGGGGGGGAAATGGTCAGCCAGACGGACCTAGGAAGAGGGAGGAATCGGTGGCGGCCTCCTCCGCCGAATCCTATCCCCCTTTCCAGGCCTAGCCAGCTCAAATGTGCACCAGCAAAATAGCTGGTGCACATTTGACTACTCACAGTACACCTATCGCTAGGTGTACAGTGGCTAGGGCACTACTTGGGGTAAGGGGTCCTATCTGAATAGAATGCAGTGTGGGCTCTACACCCGCGCTGCAGCCTATCTAGACAGAATTGGGCTGTTAGTCTGCTCCCAAATCTATGTGGAGCAATGACTACATGTGGGAGTGTGGAAGTGTGATTCTAGATCAGGAAGGATAATCAGTTTATGAATCCCTCTATAAAGCATTGCCTAGATGTCTACAGAGAAGTTTACTAGCTTCTTATGAAGGAACGTACCCTCTTCCTTCATTTTGTATTTGTGTTAAATATGTTCAGAACTGTAAAATGACTGCCTGAAGGGAGAAAAAAATTCCAATCTGGGACTGACAGCAACATCAGTGGCAAACTTTCGTCGCTTTGCAACTTCAGCCATTTTCAATTATAGCCCCATTTTAAACTTCGTCCACATGCTTTCCTCTTTTGTCCAATCGTCACTGTGTTCGGCCACACTCCCACAAGGCCCCAGCAAGGGGGGAGCAACTTCAGGTGCTGTTTCCTTAGAGCTGGTCCTGGACTCAGCTACTGTACCAGCATGAAAAAGGAGCAGGCTCAGCGCACCACTTGCCCAAGAGCCAGGAAGCAGAGACCCCAAGCCAGACTCTGGGCAAAGAGGTAAAAACACGGCTGAACTGAGGCCCAGGAGTTATGTGGCTTTGTAGCAAGTGGCCAAAAAAAACGCGAAGAGGAAGCCAGGACCCAGCAAGGCAGGGTGATATGGAAGCCAGGGCATACCGATAGCTAGAGCACACTTCAGTGGACACCTGTGGCAGGCACCTTCCATAATACGCCACAGCACCAAGAAAGTGGCGGCCATGGTTCGTTGCTGGAAAAAGGTCCCAGCAATCACCGCACAGGCCAGACTCCGTCGCCAAAGCCAAGAGCTGGCCAAGGCCAGAAGCCAATGGTCCCACAGGCAGCAGGTTTCCAGGGCCAGCGACAGAGCCACCGCAAGCAGACAAATAGATCCAGAGCTGCTTTAATATATTCATAATGGGTCCTAAGCGTGGCGAGGCAATGCTTTGACATTCATCCATTTTTTACTTTCATCCATGCTCTCATCCCTAACCAGATGAAGTGCAAGGTACTGCTGTATAATAAAATTACAATAGTCTTTTTAAATATAATTTGAATAAGGGCAAAGAAAAATGGTAACACTGCACATCCCCGAAATATGCTACAAATGTAGTGGAACGCTTACTCAGACATTCATAGCAAGGGTTCCCTCTCCATCCTATGGATCTAATATAATTAAAACACAGTCAAACAGATTCAAAATTATGACATTGCTCAAGACACACAAGTCTTCCTGACAGGTTCAGTGCTGCCTTCTGGCTTCCTCGCATTTCTGTCATCTTTTAGTTTCAGTGGCGTTTCTGCTCGTCGCCTTCGCAGCACGGAATGGCTCCGCTGGCGAGGGGGCGGGAATGGCTCCGTTCGCTCCGCCCTCTGTACGCCTCTGATTTTACTATGTAAACCACTTTGTGAACTACTCTTGTTGAAACGCAATACAGAATATAAATGTTCTTAATAATTATAAGAGTGGCTAATCAAAGAAACCTAGTTGGCTCTTTTGTCCAAACGTTCTCTGAATAAAATTTTGAAATAAAACATCATTGGTCCAGTATGAGGGCACCAGAGTTTAATCATCACTTCATGTTTCTCCAAATCACCACATTTTCCTACACTGGCAATGCTCAGGAATGAAAATTGTTTGAATTCAATGTTCCTCACTATAATCTCATTTTATTACAACAAGGTAGGTTATGCTATATTTTGCTTTATTATCAAGAATAGTATTGAACAGGTGATATTGTGTTGTACTGTACTTTATTTTTCCAGAAACATTTCTGCACACAGTTTTAACTAGCAGTTGCATGGTTAAAAAAAAATCACCAGATCAAATCCTCATGGCAAGCTACTTCAGGTTGCTGCATTTGAAACACCTATCATGGTACAAGTTTATCTGTATGTCTTGAACCCTCCGCCCACACACACACACACACACACACACACCAAAATTCTGACTGAACTGTTCTGCTTATTATGAGCTAAATCAGTAACTCATAATAGAACAGAATTAGTTGGTTTGCATAAGACCAAGTCAATGTTTTCTTCAAAAAATATCTATGCTGTCCAAAATAATGTCTGTATGGGGAATTATATTCTGCTGCAAGATTAGTTATCACTTCAAAACTGGAACAAAGTTTCACTTTAAATTACTTACATTTTGAATGTAAAACACAGAGGAAGCAACTAATGGATATAAGATGTATTAATTCTGGATTAAGTTGCATGATAAATTCTTATAATTATTATTTACATGATGCTAGCTTGTTTTAAAACCTTAGAATAATGGGTGGAAAATCTTTGGGGACTAAGAAAAATGCTGGGTGACATACTGGAAACACTAACTATTTCCTAGCAACAAAGTCTTCAACCATCTTACATAAAGTCAATTCATATTGCAGTTCTTCTGCTTGGTCACTTGGGGCCACTGTGATACCACATATTCAACCATATGCCTCCCCACCATACCCAGTGCTCCATGCCAGAACAAGATACTGCAGCCAAAACAGAAGGCGATGTAATTTAGAAAGGAAGACCATAGAGACAGAAAATGTCCAGAACCATATAGAGAATGCTGTCCCCACAAATGTCTCCATAAAAAGCAATAGGTCAGCTGCACTATGATTGGGCTATATGTGGGACAGATTGCATAACAATTCTGTTTAAAGAAAAAAAAATTATGTGTCAATAAATGTAATGATTGAAGCACTGGGAAAGTACAGGTTAACAACTAATTGTTGACGACAACGACATCACGCAATCCCTCTGAAGAGAGCCAGTGAACAAAGTACAACAATCCCACGCTAAACACATCCGGAAGTACCCCAGTTCAAACTCCTGCTCAGATATGTTGCTCATCTGGTAGCCTTCAACAAGTCACTTTCTCATCCTAACCTACAGGGATCTTTTCACGCTGATCCTCCTAGAAATGTAAAATGTTTGTTATTGGGCAACATACTCATACAGCAGAACCAACCAATGCAGTTTCTCTTAGGAGAACTCGCATGAAGCTCCCTGGGAGAAACACAATGATATGTACTAACATCTTAGATTCTAAGGTAGCCTCCTCACTATCTTCCAATCAGTTTTCTCTAAACAGAAAGTATTTTGATGGAGAAGCAGGCAAACTCGTAAATAAGCACACTGAAGAAAAAAGAGTTGGCATGGAACTCTCCCTGAGTTGCTGATTTACTACATGCAAGTTTTGGGGAATTTTTTTAAATTTAATTTTATTTTTTGCAGGCAGCAATTTAAAAATGTGACTCCTCACCTGAAGTCTAAAGTGAAATAATTACGAATTTGACCAAGTCATTCTGGGTAATGTGCAGATTGGGTCTCCATTATCAACCAGTTTAAAATACTGCATGCTTTTGAACTTGTATCTTCAGTTCAATTATTCAGAGCAAACTCAACAGATGTTATATATACTGGTCACTGATCCATCTGGCTGGGTTTGTCACTTTTAGAAAGTGTGAAAAGGAGTTGGATAATTACAAGCAATTAATGCTTTTTAAAAAAAATGTACACATGTTTGATAGTGAATAAGCATGGTGCTACTTTGGTGATGTTTTATGAAAAACGTTTCCCTGTTTTCCATAAGCTCATGCAACAGAGCAGGAAAAAGTTTAAAGTAACTTCATCACATACAGATCCCTCAAATCTTGCACATCGCTTCCCTACATCAAAAGTATGGAGCACTTACAAAGAAGTGTGAATCCTTGACTCCTAAATGGTTTGCTCACATGAAGACACTCCCCACCAGATGGTTCTGTTTATCCAATAGAAGGAATGCTTCTTCTCCAGGAACTAGAACTCTGAGATATCCTCATAACAAAGCCAAACATAATCCTCCTAAGAGGGGGAAAAAAGTAGAAAATTTAGTCCTATGCAAAAAAAAGTGTGAGAATAAACTACAGAAGTAGTGCACACCATTTCAAATAACTTCATATTTGCCTATTTGAAAGCCAAAATTTGGTATATACATATTCTAAGTATCTGTATTACTAGAAATACATCTAGTAAGCCTAGAACATTTACCTTCTCACTTGAAGACTCAGGATGTTATTTGATAGACATAGTTCATGATAGACAACGTATCACACCAGAGCAATTAAAGCCATGGTTGGGACCAAAAGCTGCCCTATGTGTGTTACAAACACCTAAATAAGGCTTGAATTAAGATAGAATTAACATAGATAGAGTGTAACGATCAGAATTTGGTACAGTACATATATAGCCCAAGTCACCCTGAAAATGGGACATTTATAATTCTCCTTAAACCTCATGATCTGCCTTACAGTGATCAGCCCTCCAGAACGAGACCAGGCATATATGAAATGGCACACTAGGTTATAGGAACTTCCCCTCCCTCCCACTCTAAGGAAAGTAGAAGGAGGCACACAACTATTATCATAAGTGGAAAAGCAGATCCACCTGCCCTCCACACACAATAGATCTTTAGGGCAAAAAGGTGGCAGAGGAAAAGGAAAAAAGAAATAGAAAGGCTACAGAGCAAAATATAGGCACTATACTGTACAAGATTTTCTAGTACTGTACCCGTGTATAAGTCGATATCATGGATAAGTCAAGGGCAAGTTTGAAGCCCAAAATCATGAAATTTGCTATAACCCGTGGGTAAGTAAAACTTAGAGATATATGAAATGTTTTCGAATTACCATAGATTGTTGTCTGATTTTACCTGAGGCCAGATCCTGAAAAAACAACATGTACAGTCTAATTTATTGAAGAGCAATAAAAAGCTGAAATCATAAATGTACATATTCATTCATTAACTTTATTAACCCTATACAGGTTAACTCTATGCACTATACAGCCATCCTTGCCATATGAAAATTCAAATACTCATGAATTGAGTCAAGAAATCTTCTGAAACGCAGAGTTAGCTTAACAGAAACCAAGATCTCAGTTCTGTAGGCTTTTTTAATATGGACATTTCCGCATTTGCCTAGCATTTCCATGCACGAAATACTGTAATATCCACACTCCATGCAAGTCACCATTTACAATTGTTTTACCGTCTGGAGAAAAACATTCTCATCTTTTATGTGCTATCCATTAATGAAACATATTTGAAGCAGCCCATAGTTTCCTTTGGAACAGGAACGTTCATAATGGATCGTACTGGAAATTATCACTTTTCAGGCAATTCATATTTTGCCCACATGACAACACACTTACAGATCTTTTGTCCATAAGAGATACAGGGGGGTCCCTGTTCTAAGTCTCCTTGTTATGCATTTAAGACCTCAACCTTTTGAGAAATTAGATGTAAACATTCCTGAACTTGCGCCTTTTATTGCTATTGCCCCACCTGTGTATCTTCTTGAGCCTCCAATCTCCTATAAAAGGGACAACCCTGAAATTTAGATTTTGCCACTGCTGGGCCTGCATGCTCTTCAGTTCTTCTCTCCACATCCTCCAAGGGCTTAAAGGGACGTCATTTATTACAATAGTGTCAATTTTAGCATTGTTATCATCATTAATTGGAACAACAAGGCAAGTAACCCCCAACCCGTACCTGCTTCACTTACCTCTCTCCCTCAGCATTCAGTGCTGCCACCACTGTTCCCTGTAATGGCTTCCAGAGGGAACTGCTGGGCTCTCAACATTCCCTCCACTGGTCATTAGAGGAGGATGAGGAAGGTTCAACTCACTCCTTCAGCATCCAGCAGCAACAGGAGCCACCTCTCCTCCTCCAATAGCCTCTCACCCTGGGGATCAAGCACCCATGCTGCTCCATCCTCCAATTACTAGAGGGAATGCTGGGCTCCCAGCATTAGAGGAGGCAGTGGCGGATGCCAAGGTAGAGTGGCAAGCCCTCTCCAACCTCCATCTGGTGTCCAGTACTGCCGCTCCTCCTCCAATAACTGGTAGAGGGAATGCTGAAAGATCAGCATTTTCTCCATGGCCATGAGGAAGCAGTGGTAGTTGTGCTGAATGCTGAGGGAGAGAGGTAAGCTCCTCGAAATCCTTATCTACCTTAGGAGGTAAGCCCCCCATTTATCCTCCCTCTTTCTCCCCCCTTCTCTCCACATCAAGCTCCACTGCTGCTTCTTCTCATGGCCATGTAGGGAATGCTGGGCTCTTAGCATTCCCTCCACCAGGCACCAGAGGTGGTGGCGGCACTGGATGCTGAGGGAGAGAAGTAAGTCCTTCCCAGCCTCCTCTCACATGCTATAGTGTGAGAAGAGGATGGAGCCGGTCTAGACTCCATAGAGGTAGTAGACTGGGAGAGGCGCAGGGTACCCCCACCAACTCAGCACCTCCTCCGATTCACAGCCTGACACAAAGTTCTCAACTTGCATCAAGGATAGGTTGTACCTGCAGGGGGCGTACTGGTTTATACATGTTCAGGACTGCATGCCACTTTCTATAGTCCCTATCCCTACCTCATTCCATTGATTCTTATGGGACAAAATTTTATTTATATAAAATGATTTATATTCCAGCTTTCCCTCCAAATTATTGCAGCACTCAAGGTGGTGTACAATAAATTCAAAGAACAGTAAGATGCACAATAAAATAAGAGGGGCAATAATCATAAAAAAAATCAAAGTATAGCACAACAACAAAAACAATCACAAAACCCAAAAGCAATTAAAAATTCCCTCCAAGTACACTGAAAGGCATATATGTACATACAGTCCAAATTAACCTCCATTTACATTATTTCTTACAGAGAAAAAAATCTCCTTTATAAGTTGCTTTGCTATAAGTCCAAGCTTTCCATTCCCTAAACCCAACTTATACTGTATAAGGAACCCTCTGTAATCCTCACTTTCTGTTGATACATTATAGCTTTCTCAATGAGGGAAAAGCAGTCAAATTCATCTTATTTCAATGTGTCACACAAAGAAAAATACGATAAACATGATGGTGTTGGATTTTTCAAATTACAAAAGACCAATGTCTGGGGAGGACAATAAAGAGTGTTTGTAAACTGAAAATATTTTTTCAGTCTTGTGTATAAAAAGGTTTGAATTAGTACAAGATACGGGAGTGGCACGGTAAAGGATTATGATTTGGAAGTGAGGGGGAGAAGAGACAGGTTGGAAAGCAGAAATTGCAAGTCTGACTTTGGAAGGCAACCCACAATAAGATCATGATATCCTGGTGGGAGCTGGAAACAGCCAGATGTTAATGGCGACCCAGATAGGGTGGAGGCAAAAGTACCAGGCATGGCAGAGGTTTCATGCCTTAATAGAAAGGCATAACTTAACTGAGAAAGGCAGAAGGCAGCAAGAAGAAAGGAAAACCTAAAAGTAACATTTATGCTGGTGAGTCGCTGTACAAAGTTCAGTCTGTGAAGAAAGCCCTCCCTGGCTGATGGTGGATGAGTTGCTAGGGGGCAAAATGTGAGTCAGCACCTTTAAGGCTATAAGGGCCTCCTCTCCCTTGAGAAGTAATTGCAAGGGCTTGTAACTGCCTGCTAAGTTGCAGGCTTGTCACAGGTACCTATCAATTCAAAACCCTATAGAGACCTGCAAAGAAAAACAGAGTTGTTTACTTGTCATTGTTTTTCAAGTATTCTTCTCTGCATTCACAGATATAGCGTCTTTGCATTAGCAAGCCATACAGAAGAATCTTCTGGAAAGCTGAGGTTTGAAGGTGGTGTTACAGCATCTTCCCTTGTGTTCATGCCTTTAGCACAAGCCTAAATGACAGGTGTCAAGGATGCCCCCCTTGTTACTGACTGCGCTCTAAGAAGAGAAGGGGTATCCTGTGGGTTCTTTAAATTAACCTTATAGGAATCCCCTTTTGCACCCTCAAAAATCAAAGGACAACTACTTTCCTTTAAACTGCTAATGAGGCATAAACATTAAACAAGAATCATTTAAATTAGGTGGTATGAATGTAAGGGGACAAACTGTAAAAGGGCATGTAATAAATGAGCCTTTTCCTTTACTCTCTGATCAAGAGTTCCCTCAGCTTTTTTCCCTTGTTCTCTTCCGAGTTCCCTCAGCCTGGTCTTTCTAGTGCCCCTCCCCTCTGCACATGTCTTGAGTGCCTAAAGGTGCTCTTAAGGATCAAACTCGACTGCTCTCAAATCCAGCATAAGCACACACACACACACACACACACACACACACCAGAATACTTTCTGTTGAATGCTCTGGCACCTAGAGCAATACAGTAGAAAACAGCCTGGATAGATTTTAAAGAGACAGTACCAATTTTCTCTTCTTTACCCCTACTGGTGGATCCAATTGCCCCAATAAGCTCTTTAACTCAGATACCCTTATTCTCTTAACAGGTCAAGCACCATCCCCGTCAGCATCATCTGACTCTGAAAAGGGTGCCACATATATTCATATTCAATAGCTAGGCAAAGTGTAGAACTGCACAGAGAACCACTCAAACAGAAGTACAGGTGTGCCCCCATATCCACAGATTCACTATCCACAGATTCAGTTATCCACGGATTGTGGGGACCCCCCCCCAGGCTTTTACTTTTTTTCCCAGTAACCTTCGTTTCTTCTTTAAACAAACAGGAGAAGCAGTCTCAGGCAAGTAGAACGAGACTAAGTCCTAGAGAGGCTCTGCAAGGTTAACAGAAACCTTGTGAGGAAGTTGACCATTGTCCATGAAAGCTTATGTTATAATAAGCTAGTCTTTATGGTGCCTAAAACTCTATTTTTTAAAAAAATGTTATTTACAAAATACCATCATCTGAATACAAGAAAAGGGGGTCTAGACTGATATTTCCAGGAAGGGCATTCCATAATTTTAGTGCCACAATTTCATTAGTACAGGTAGTTCCAGAATTCTGTTGATTAGTTTCCCTTATATTGGTGCATAAATAACAGTGATAAATAATAAACTCTGCAACCCTAAGCACACTTTCTAGAAAATAAATCCTATTGCACAAAATAAAGCTTAGTTCTAAGTAAACATACTTAGAATTGAAGCCTTTCAGCAAAATCCTAGATCAGTAATATTGCCCACTTTTTCCTTATACCAGAAGGACAGGCGTTCTGGTATGATAATGAGGACTACAGCACTAAATTAATGGTTGTGTGGAACCACCGTTATAATGCCATTCCTAGCCATTTGTGGAAGAGCAATGCTAAAGGGCCCTACTGTGGAAAGGACATTTGTAAGTTAAAGACAGACAACTGGAAAGAATAGTGTCAAAGTTCACTCTAGGATTGTATTGCTAGGCAATCTCTTGTCAGAGAAAGCACTTTACTATAGGCAAATCTGAAAATCAAACATCAGCCAAAAATCATCTTGACTGTGCCTTCAGTGTGACAAGCGAAACCAAGAGTCTGCAGAGAGACAATCTCAGGGGGCTACAACCCAAATTTATCATCATATTCAGTATATCAATATGAAAAACTCAGTTGTCTACATGCCTATCAGTTTGGAAGCAAAATGAGGACACCCAAAAATAAAACAGTTGTTTCTGCATACAGTCATGCCAAAGTAAGAAGTACACAATAGAGGGCGTTTCAGAAGGAAAGGAACACTTTTTCCCCCCTTTCCACCTCTCCACAATCACCTCTATCCACCCCACTAGCAATAAAATACTCAGGATTGGGGCTGTCAACTCCAGACCTCATTCTCTAGCACAGTGTTCTCAAAGTTCTGCCCGCAAGGCAGGAAGAACTGTGAATACTTGTGGGGGCAGGGCCAGCGACTGTGGCGATCCCAGGGATCGCTGCTGCCCAAAAATAACTCGAAAATGGGTTTTTGGCACTTACCGGGGCTCGGGGGGGTGCGGGGAGGCCTGCGCAACTCTCTGCAGGTTTCCCTGAAGATCCGGGAGGCCTGCAGAGGGTCACGTAGGCCTCCCTGCACCACCACCCCAGAGCCCCGGTAAGTGCCAAAAACCCATTTGGGGCACTTTTTGGGCAGCGGTGGCAGCGATCCTGGGGATCGCTGCTGCTACGCTGTCCCTGCCCCTTAAGGTGGCAGGGGGCAGTTTTTGTTCTCAATGGTGGGTTGCAATCCACCACTTTGAGAACCACTGCGCTAGCACTATATTATGCCAGAGGAAAGGTCTCAAAGTACCGTGAAGGAAGAAAAGTTGTGTCTTCCACAAGATCTACTCAGCATTATCTACAGCTCTGAACAGGAACACTCCTCTGGGCTGGAATATATTGCCCCAGTTTGTTGCCACTCCCATTTTTTCCCACTCCCATTCATTCATTCCTATGGTAAAGGTTTATATCCTACCCTCCCCAACCCAATAAAGGGACTGACTATGATTGCCACAGTGCTAGGACAGTGATGGCGAACCATCTGGGCTCGCTGTGTCAACATTTTTGAAAATGCCTAACTTTACTCTGCTGGTGTGTCGCAACCCCCTCCCCCACTTTTAATAGTACTTTTGACTATTGCTACTTTTAATAGTAATTTTGAATTGAACTGAACTGAAAATTATAGAACACATTGCATTTTATTTAACATCAATTAGTAACTTTGTTGCCGAGTTTTACTAGATGATTTGAAAGAGGTCTGCCAAAACCCCTGCCCTAAATGTTTAAGACAAGCCTGTAAAATGTTTGCGAAAATATAAGGTGTGTTGGGGCCCTGGGGGAAACACTGGCGTGTCACCCAAAATGACCTCACGTGTCACCTGTGACACGCGTGTCATAGGTTCGCCATCACGGTGCTAGGATATACTTTCTGAGATGTGGCAACCAGAACTATAATACAGTGTTCTAAATATGACTACACCATCATACAGAGACATTACAATACTGACCATCTTATTTTCAATGCTTTTTCTAATAATTTACAGCATGGAATTTCTTTTTTTCCCCCCATATGTTATGTTGGCATTTTCACTGATCTACTGTAATTTCAAAATCTCTTCCCTGGTTAGTCACTGCCAGTTTCAAACCTCCACATTGCATGTGTGAAATTGGGATTCTTGCCTCAAATTTCACCATGTCTCCACTCCCCCCTTCTGACCCCAAGATTATGCACGGGATGGAGAGAGTGGATAGAGAGAAGTTCTTTTCCTTCTCACACAACACTAGAACTAGGGGACATCCACTAAAATTGAGTGGAGGGAGTATTAAAACAGACAAAAGAAAATATTTCTTTACCCAGCTTGTAATTGGTTTATGGAAATCCTTGCCACAGGATGTGGTGATGGCACCTGGCCTAATACCTTTAAAAGGGGTTTGGATAGATTCATGGAGGAAATGTTCATCACAGGTTACAAACCATAAGCAACATCCTGATTTTTTAGAAGTAGGTTTTCTCTGTGCCAGGTGCAAGGGAGTGACAACAGGATACAGGTATCTTGTTGTTTGTGTGCTCCCTGAGGCATCTGGTGGGGCCACTGTGTGATACAGGAAGCTGGACTAGATGGGCCTTTGGCCTGATCCAGCGGGGCTCTTCTTATGTTCTTATGAGCCTGGGGTACAAGGGTCCCCAGCAGTTCTTTGCTTTTGACCCTTTGCTGCTGCTGCCACTGTATCTCCTGTAGGAAGCAGGAGTGCTGAAGCATCCTTGTGTTGTGTCCATGGGGCATCTCTCCATGGTTGATGTGGTGTCTTTTGCTGTGTTGCTCATTCCTAGGGGCTGGCAGGAGGGTGCCCCCCCCCAGCATAGGCCACTATTTGGCCCTGCACCCTGCTCATTTCACCCTGACAGCATTTATCTGGCTCCCTGCGTTGGGGTGATTAAATGCAGTGCCTTAATCTTCAGACGTTACAGAAATGATGCACTGCCATCAGGATGCTGCTCCATGGGTAACAGGATATGTTAGTGTTTCCACAGATGATGGGGCTGATATAGGGAGGGGCTGTGCCAGCGTTACTTTGCCAGGACAAGCTTGGCATTTGGCCCTTGTTGCGCCAGCATTGGTGCATTATTGGTTTGGCATTGCCAGGGCAGGCTTAGGATAGGAAGGATGTTGCAATGGCATATGCATGGTGTCTGAATAGGATTGGGCCATAAGAGGCCAATAGCAAGGCCTGGGTAGGCTCATATGGGCAGGCAGCTCTTCAGTCTTTCTACTGCACACAGTTACAAGTACAATCTGCTAATCAACATGTTATGCATGTTCCAAAAATTTTATTTTATTTCAGAATGGGTCACTGTGAGCAGCCAATTTTATGGTATTATTATTATTATTATTATTATTATTATTTATTGAATTTATATTCCTGCTTTTCCCCCCATAGGGAAAACCACTACATAGGGAACCACCACTACATGGTGGGATTTTCTACCACCTGGTTGCTTGATTATCTCTATTACTACATACAAGGTGTCATGTTCTCAAGCATGATGGGATCTTTATCAAATAGTAAGGATGCACCATTAATTTTCAAGTAGTTGGATTCTTCTGCATACTATTAATCTATAGTCATCAGTGCCAAATGGCTACGGTATTCCTTCAAACTATAGTTTAATGACTATGCTGTTGTTTCCTTAAAGCAGGGGAGGGGAACCTCCGGCCCGCGTGGCCATCGGCTCCGGCCCCCGGGGAGATTGCCGGGAGGCCGCCCAACCAGCCCCCGGAGGCTCCGCCGGGTCCGCGCGGAGCCTCCGGAGGCCGGGAGAGGGCCACCGCACATCCTCTCGGGCCGCCGGCTCGGCCCGTTCTGAGCAGGCCCTCGTCGGCGATTTTGCACATGCGTACAAGGCCTCATCGGCCTTGTACGCATGTGCAAAATCGCCGACGAGGGCCTGCTCAGAACGGGCCGAGCCGGCGAGTGAGGAGGACGTGCAGGGGCCCTCTCCCGGCCTCCGGAGGCTTCGGACAGTGAGCGCGGAGCCTCCGGAGGCTGATGGGGGGGGCCTAAATTAAATAATTAATTTAAAAAATGGTGGCCGGCCTAATGGCCGGCCCGCAAACAAAATTTAAATATTTAAATAGCCCTCAGCGGGGAAAAGGTTCCCCACCCCTGCCTTAAAGGAATGGCCTGTTGTCCCTGCTTCTTCTTTCTGTTTTTCAAAGTTGATATTTCAAAGTGTCCTTTGTGTATCTATAATGACTGAGAAATTTGCAGATTGGATGTTGTATTCCAAAATAAGAACAAAGCTCAAATACAACATCCAATCTGCAAATTTTTCAGTTTTTGTTCTTATTTTGGATTTGAGGGGAAAGGCAACATAGTCTCCGATATCTTCAAAGTTATGTTTGCATGTGGTGCGATAAGAGATTGTGGACATTGCATATTGTGACCCTCTCCTGAAGGAGAGATCTTTATGTTGGATCCTCGTTCCACTGCCGCCGCTTTAGGTGGTTCAGATTTTTTTTTCTTCTTCTAAATTACCCCATACTCTCAAGAGAAATCTATTACTGCGATATGTAATAAAGTACTATATCGAGCTCATTATCAGACTATCCTTGTTTTACCATTTAAATGTTACTACATAGCAACTGAATGTACAATTTTTGCTTTGTAAAAGTTTTTAAAAGTTATATTTTAAAGAACTTCTCAAAAGAGTTAGATTTTTAATTTAAAAAATTCTAACACAGGTGGTTGAGTTACTTAACATATTGAAAGTAAAAAATGAAACCACCCAAAAATAAGGTCCTAGTTTCTTCATACTTAAGTACAGTACTCCCTACGCATGCAAGTTTATATATTAAAAGAAACAAAACAAAAACACAGTGTGATGAGGACTGAGGCTGCTCAGTGGCACCCAAGAGCCATGGAATGTTGAAAGAGGCAATTGGGAAAGAACAGAAAACTGGCCATGAGGAGGCAAAAGAGATCAGCTTGTGTTCCTAACCAGGAGATACGCACTGGAGCTGAAGGAATGCAACATTTTGCTCTAGGTCCAACTTGTTAAATAAAAATATAAAACATAACAACAACAACAACAACCATTATCAGTAAGAGTTAATTTTTAGAACAGTGAGAACACAAACCCTTCAGAGGTTTCTTCAGAGTCTTATAGCACTATAAGAACAAACTTACAGCGTAAGCTTTTTTAGAGACACAGACAAAGGTATAGAGAAAGAAAAAAGAAAATATGGAGTCAAAGGGCTATGAGATGGAAGAGGTGAAGTCATTCACCTTTATTATGTAAATTATAGTGACTGTACTGTCTCTTATTGTACTACGCTCAGGCATTTAGCTTCACCCACTGCATATCTCACATTCCATGGCCATTTCATCCTTGAATTCACTGGTAGGAAGTCACCATTCCTTACTCAATACTTAATTAACTTGCTGGGGCAACATAGGGGAAGCGAAGTCGAGCAACCCGGAAGAGGCTGAAGGAACGCAATTTCACTTTCTACAGCCCTGCAAACGGAGCAGTTTGCCAGTCCAGAAAGTAAGGAACGCTATTTTTAACCTTTTTTTCCAGGTTTTCACAGTGACCCCTGTATCCGCGTTGAGACAAATCTGCGGATGCCAGATCTGCGGATAGCAGGGGTCCACTGTATATTTGTTCCTTTTCAAAGGTGCTAAAAAACTCTGTTTTTTGCTACTAGAGACTAACATGGCTGCCCCCTCTGAAAATTCTCTAACACAAAGAAATAAAGAAATAGCAACAGGATGTCTTCACACCATAGCAATCAACTGTGACACAATAGTACAAATTCAACCACATCCACTTATATTGCAGCACTTTAGTACACATTTAAGAAACAAGCAAACAGCCCCGCATGATAAGCTGACTGTCTGTATTCACCCTTTGACCTTTCTGTATATGTAAACAGTTACCTATATGCTGTATGTCCTTTACAACTCAAAAGCTTGCATGCTTTTATAACATGGTCCAATAGTATATACTGTACAGTATCCTCTTATTAATGACAGTTTAAGAATGCTTGAATGTTGCCTTGACTTAGAAGTCCATTAGAACATGTCTACTCAGAAGTAAGTCTCATTGAATTCATTGGAACTTACTCACAGGACACTGTATATAGGACTGTAGCCTAAGTAGCACATAACCAAATGTGACTTTCAAAGATCACACAGCACTAAGGTAGCTCAACTTTCAAAGCCTAAAAGGTACAATTGCAACAGTTCCTATTCTCTAAATGAAGATATCTGAAAATCTTGACCAGCAATAGTAAGGTAACAGTAAGGTAACTTTGAGACAGCACGGTTCTCCTAAATACTGCTTCAAACAAACCATGTTTCATGCATATATAAGCATAAAAGCAAAATCTTCACTTTCTGTTGAACAAGGAGCCCCAGAGTCCCGAGGAGCACAGTATAAGACTTCTCTGCGGACAGCATCTTTTCTGGCTAGACGCATATTCTTGATCCATGACACAACACAATGCTTAATGCTTTGGAGTTCTCTGACTGGGAAACTACGTGTAGAGAAGGCAGGGGGAAAGAAAAGTCCACTGAAAATCTATCTGCCTTGTGATAAAGATAATGAGAACTGAATCATACTAATACCTTATTGGTTCCATGCTGTATCATAACACCTCATTGGCTCTCGGAATATTCGGGCTCATTGGTCAGTTTTGAGTTAAGGAAATCCAGATTTTGTTACATTAAGCAGTTATGGTTTCGTTTTCCAGTTATTTGGCCATAACGGTTGACAGAATACAGATACGATCTATTTCATTGCATTCAGCATTAAATTACCTTTCCAATGATATATAACATCATGGTATTACTACTAAATACAACGTTTCCAAAAGGTTTCTACAATTTTAGCCACTAGTGGTGTCTCTCACACACACACACACACCCCCAAGGGTGTCACCCGGTGCACTGCAGTCTGCACCCCACCCCGCTAGTGATGCCACCGGATGGACAGCAGCATGGGGAAATCCTAACATGGGTCATATGCCATCTATCCCTGTTCTAGAGTTTCTGCAGGGGGTAAAACTGTTATCTTAAATAGCAGGACTTTGGGATACAGCTGTTATTTGAGCATCATATTCTAAGGGGGGGAATCTAAGTCATAGTTGGTACTAGGCCCAGCGAAACTTTCACAATCGTTCCACATCCTTGAAAAATACTCTTTCAAAAGAGCAGAAGTGTTCACCAAAAATACTGACTCCCAAGTTAAAAAGTCTACTTTCATTCAACAGTATTTTGGTTCTGCTTTTAGTGAAACATTTATCTGAATTCAATAGGTAAAATAGGTAATAGGTAAAATGATTCTGATCATGGGAGTTTACGTGGAGCCAAAACCACCACCAAAGCAGCCAACGCAAAAGAAGAGCCTGCTGCCACCTTCATTTTCAATAAGGGCTTTAAGAAATATTACAATAGAACACAAAGTATAGAATAGCAATAAGAAATGAAACAATGTTGTGTGATGACGCACAAAATGCTAAGGATACTGAGTGCTGCAACAAAGTCACATGGGGCGGCACAACAAGTCACTGACACTAATGGCCATTACGTGAACATGTAATTATGGGATCTCTGTGCCTCAGTGAAGGTCTGCAAGAGTCAAAGCCAGATGAACACAAACACTGAGAGGAAAGCCTTCCTCCCCTGACAAAAAATGAGAGAAAAGCTGATTTAAAGGAAAAGTGAGAATTTTCTGACTCTTGTCTAAATTTTACTATCAAAGACAGGATCCGATTCTTGTTCTTCCAACAGGACTTAAGGAAAACAAGTTGCCATGCTCTAAACTCAGTCTACAAGTGCATGGATTTAGGCAATTTTGTTACACTGAGTTCAGTGACACTCAACTTGTTGTACAACAGTTAAGTTGCAGATCAGCTGCAACACCAATGCAATCCAAGTAGTTTGAGCTGAGAACATTTACATTCAAAAATCAGTTATGAACTACAACTGTCAAAATGAGTAGAAAATTTGAACACACACATGTCCACGGACGTGTGCCCAGCACACAATTTACGTTTTATTTGTAAGGTACACTAATATGTGAACTTTTCATAAACAAATTTGGCTTAGTATGTATTATAGAACAAATACAGAAATAGTTTTTTTTCCCCAAAAACATTTATACAAGTCATTTATACAAGTCAAATACAACCATTACACAAAACGAATACATACTGTAGTCCTGTAGGCTTTGAAAGATTCTAGCATAAATTAAATGTTGTTTTGCTTTGGCACTAGCTCCCCCTCCAGACCAACTTAACACTTAATTACTTTTTTCATTATAAATACCCAGCTACACAAGTCAAATTTAAATATTCAAACATCTACATGACATGCTTCCAGAGTCTCTAAAAAAAAACTTATTTAAAAAACAAAAAAGTGTTTGTACTGCCTGTATCTGCAGAACATTGAAATCTATTCTACTGAAACAGTACTGACCTCACTATAGGATGGCTTTAACAGTAAATACTGCTTTCAGACTAAAGAAATGCCTACTCATTTCTACCACACATACACTACCTTGTTTGTAGCCTTAAAGTGAACATAACTCATTAAAAAGGAGATTAAGGCATTTCTACCCATGGGTGTATATACACAACAGGAGCCAAATGTGTACACCTGTGGGCCGGGCAGAAATGGGTATTAAAGAGCCAAGGAACGCTATGCTGTGTACTACTTCTCAGGTGTTATTAAGCAGCCTATTTGGCTGTTGAACAAAGTAAATACTAACCTATAATGCAGCCATTCTATATTTTCCTTCCACTTAGTGAAGCAACAACCTATAGGTCCTAACCTAACAGAGGCTATAAGAAGAGTTTGACCAAAAACTAACTCTCTTGCTGTTATCAACTGTTAGAAGCCCTCACCTCCAGCAATCTACATGGCTGAAATACGTAACACATCCAACTCAGCCCTTTATTTTAGGGATTTTCATCACACACACACACACACACACACACACTGGTATGTCCAATTAAGTATCAGATAAAGTAAAGTAGAATTTCCTTTTGCTTTTATAATCACATAATACTATTATAATATAGTATTATAATACATAATACTGGTGCAGGATGCAAGAGAGCACCAAGCTAGTGCATTTTAAGCATACATAATCAACGAGGTCACCATCCAAAATTAAAACACATCAATTACTAAACCACTAACACCTTGCATCACATTTCCTTGGATAAAAAAGTTCTGGGATACCCCTTACCATGAAAATGACCAAAAAGTATCTACCACGTAGCAGACCTTAATCTTTAAAAACTCTTACATTTTAATTTCTAATTATACTAGTTTGGAAAATTATGGGGAATAATCTCTTAAAGTATACCCTTGTTCAATAAGTATTTACAGTTTTCAGCTTTTAGATAGTTTAAAAATACAATTCCCACATTACAAATTAATGTGTGCAAGACATTTTTCTTTCTAGAAAATATTCAAATATTTGTATGCTTTTGCTTAACATCTACGGGTCTTGTTGGGAAACACTTTCAATTATCCATAGCATTTCAAACACAGCTTCATAGAAGCTAACAAAATTTGAATGATACAAGCACTTTATGAGGCTAGGATCTGCTCCTCAAACACATACCTTTAGTTTTATGACTGCCAACAACCCCACTGAAAGGACCACTCCCAACAGTTAAACTGTCAATAGTCAAGTTTAGAACACAGGTAAATATTGCAGACTTAAGGCCTAGAGCACATAAACACTGTTCAATAATAAACGAGTTGTGTCCACAAGCCACCAGGTTATAAAGAAATGGCATGATGATTTGCATATGAGTCTTCATAATCTGGTCATCTATACTTCCATGTGATTCTCAAATGATTTGAAAAGCATATAGACACACAGGAAGTGTTACTGAAATATTTGATGTTTCAAATGTCAAGTTCCCCACCTGACAGCAAAGCACAAGTTAAAACATTCAAACAACTGACCTATGAAGGTAACTAAAACATTTAAATAACTGATGTGTGAAGGTAACTAAAGATATCCAAGGACAAACAGCATAATTACATACCATGTTGTTTTACTTAGCTTATCAACAAAAACACACTCATTAATAGATAAAGTCAAGACCTGGTGATAGTTTCCAGGTGATTCATCTGAATGGGGTGGGTGGCCATGTTTCTTAGGGGAGCCCATTTAAGATCAAGAACTTGTACTGCTCAACATACCGTTCTGAAAAACCATGTACAACCAGCACCTTGGCTACCTACAAGATGAACTTTCTGACTCAGAAGTTTAAACCACCACTTCCGAAATAGGGGGGGGGGGGGGGAGCGAAGGATGCAGGCAACAGAGTCTTACCGCAAGCTCTTCCTCCTATTCTAACGCACCTTTCTGTACATCCAGCCGCCCTCTCTCCCATATAGCACCCTCGCCGCTTCTGCTCACTAGCGGCTGCCTGCTCCTGCTGCATTTGTACAGCTCTGCTCTCTGCGTGGTTCTCGCCGAGCCTCCGTGCACACTGTGCTTGGGGCTTGTGCACGTTCTTCTCTTTACATCAGCCACCTCCTGCCACCGATGCTTTCTCCGCTGCACCCACATAGCAACCGTGGTGGTGGTGTGGGGTGGTGCTGCTGCCCCAACTACCTTGCCTGCCTGCCTGCCGCCTGCCCCTTCGGCCTGAGGCAGGCTCTCTCCCTTCCCGGGAACCCAGGCCCTGGCCGGGATGACATCCCCTCCTCCCACCCTGAGGTTTTCGGGCTGGCGCTGCCGAGGAACCCCCGGGGCTGGAAGGTCTCCTCTCCTCGCCGAACAGAACCACCCGGCTGCCGCCCCCGAGTCAGCCTCCCTCCGCAGCTGTTGCTGTGCCAGGCCCGTGAAGGAAGGAAGGATGGGCGGCAGCAGCGAACGCAGCATCCCCTCAAGTTCCAAGAGCGTCCCCAACGGACGCCCCCTGCCCGCCTCCCTTGCCTTACCGAAGGTGCAGCAGCAGCAGCAGCGTCGCCCGCCAGCAGGCTTGGCTTGGTTTGGTTTGCGGCCACCTCTCAACGTCGGCTCTCCTCCTGAGGCGCCGGGTCTGAAGAAGCGCCGATGCGCGGGGGGAGAAGGAGGGGGGATGAAAAGACGGAAACAGGAACCGCCGCCGTTTAACGGAGCCTCCAAAAGACTGAAGGAGCGCGAGAGACTGACAGAGCCGAGGGGAGGAAGGAAACGGGGCGCGCGCGCGCGCGCTCACTCGGTCGCGCGCGCCAAGGACCAAGCGCGGGGTGGGGGGAGGTAGTAATCCGAGCTGAGGAACTGCGAGGAAACGAGGGCGCGCGGGCTGGGGAAGCGCGCGAGACATTGGCCCTCAGAGGCTCAAAGGAAGACAGGAGCCAAGAAGGTGTGGCGTAAACGCGCGTGCGGGGTAGGAAGGCAACCAATGAGAATGGACTCATGTGAAATCTCCATGCGGACGGAACGTTAGCCTCTCAGGGAGGCAGCGATGGCAGAGTGCCGGGAGCACGCATGCGTGTTACGCAGCCGCTGCTGCTTCCTAGCTCTCCGCCCGATCTTCTAGCAGCGGCTGTTCAGCGTTGCGTTTGAAACCAAGCGGGTCTGGAGGTCCGGACTCCGGGGTGGCGTGCTCAAGGGTTTTATGTACCTAACAAGATAGGGAATCCTATTAGGGATGGAGACCCTTGCCTCCGGAATGTGGGAAGCAGCTATTCTGTATCGATGACGCTTTTATACTGACCGTAGTGGAATTGATTACTCTTAGACGTCATCTCAGAGGAACTGCTGCCCTTCTGTGTTTTTGAATGTTGCATCAGCATCATTGTTGTTGTTGTTGTTTGTTATGCTGCACAGCCAACCTGATGTGCATAATAATAATAATGTGGGTGATGTTGGTGGCTGGATTAGGCCTGTGTTGAGTATCTAATCCTTCCCAAGGACCTAGAATATTCACATATATTTTCGTAATACGTGTGCTGTCCCAAGTAAGGCTGCTTTCTGTAGTTGTTGGTGTGTAGTAATTTCATTTACAACCAGGATGTTCATGTGTTTTTCAAAGTCTTTTGGTATTGTGCCTAGAGAGATACCGACAGCGATTGGTACAGTAATGTTAGCCTTTTTCTGCCATAAGCGTTTGACTTTAATTTGCAGATCTTTATTCTTTGTGATCTTTTCCTGTTCTTTCTAGTATTATTCAGGTACAAACATGACTAAGGGTGCAGTTCTATACTTCAGATAACTCCAGTCTGAGTGGTATAGGATAGCATATGCCCCTGGAGGCCAGTGCACTGACAGCTAGGGGTGTGGATCAAGTCTCTGACTCCAAGTCTCGAATCAATTCTCAAGTCTCTGGGTCCAAGTCTCAAGTCAAATCACCAAGTGCAAAGTGTGAGTTTCTATCTATTTAATGGGGGAAACGGGTTTAAACCTGAATAAAATTTGACTTGTAAAAGGTTCCAAGTCTCGAGTCGAGTCTTTCGAGTCTTTTACAATCGCCAAGTCAAGTCATTGATGCAACTTGAGTCCGACTCGAGACCGAGTCAATAGAGTCAAGTCTACATCACTGATGATGACAGCCCTGACATCATTGCCCCAGTTCTGCCGAAAGATGTGCCATGGACACTATCATCGGTGGAAACCTCCAAATGGGGTGGAGACATCTTTGAGAGTGACCTGATTACATTTGTGGTCACTTTGTTAGTAGATAGGAGTCCTTTCTTCCTACTCTAGGTGTTTCTCACCTCAGCTGGCCTCAGGGTGGGACTCTGCAGGGGAGGGGGGGCCTCAGGATTGTAGCATCCTCACTGACTCCTCGGACTCCAGTGGTGAGGGGGACACTCCTCATTGGTTATGAGCCCCTTGTTCTCTGCTGCCATTGTGTATTAGGCAGACAGTTGTAGGGGACCAGGGAGGGCAGCATAACCCTTCCCATAGAGAGACTTGTGTGTGTTTATTTCAGATGGCTGCCCTCTTACAAGGGAGCTACTGTATCTTCCATCCTGTGTTCTGCTGCTGTATTTCTTGGATGTGTATGTTTGTGTGAGTGGCATATGGGGAGTTGAACCTTGGATACTGGGTTTCCTAACAGTCCTCTGCTTCTGCATCTTTGCTGTTTACACCACAGTAGCTCCTGTAGGGGTGGGGGTGAGCTGTGGCATCTTTCTGTTGTGTGTGCATGTCAGTGGGCCATTTCCCCATGTTGGTGGTGATCATCATGACTGTTGCTCTGGTATTCATTCCTAGGGGATGCGGGGGGGGGCATCATCCAGTGGTTGCTCCACCTGCTCTGCACCAACCTGGCAGCATTTCTCTGGCCACAAACATTGGGGCTGGGTAGATGTTATGATGGGCTCCTTGCATGTTGGGTGAATGTTGGGACAACATCATGTTGCCATTGCACCGATGTCAGGTCTCCATGAATGATGGTGTCAGGGTTTCCATGGTTTCCATGGTGGCATTACTGGAGGGTTGCACCAGCGTGGAGTTGCCTGGGCTCTTGTTTCCCTCTCCTTCTTTGTGCTGGATGGGCTTAGGATACAACAGACACCCGAGCAACATTGGCACAACTTCAGTACTGTATAGGTTTGCACTGTAAGGCCAGCACTGAAGCACTGCATTTAGACCCAATTAAATATCTGCTCAGAACTTCCTCATAACCCATCTTCTTCCTTATGCAACACTTTATGGACATTAATCCAAGTCTAGACAGCTAGGATACACACAAACATCTTGTTGCTGGCTCACACCTTCCTCTGGAGCAGAAGTCAGAATATGTCCTGGAAGCACTACAGCTTCTCATTTGTCATGCATTTTAATTAATGTTAATGTTAATGAATGTTCTTGGTTATAAATTCACAAGCTAACTGCTACCCCACCCCCTTTTCTCTTGTCACCCTGGCTTTCAACCTGGGCATGCATCTGCAACTGCATTTGTGGTGTTGGTCAGTGATCTTTGCTTAGAGATTAATAGGGGCAATTACACTCTATTGATTCTGGTAGAATTGTCTGCAGCCTTTGATATGATTAATGTTAATGATCTGAAGCAACAGCGCATAAGAAGAACCCTGCTGGATTGGGCCAAAGGCCCATCAGTTCTAGCATTTTGTTTTGCACACTAGCCAACCAAATGCATTTGAGAAACCTAGAGGCAGACATTGCGGCATACTTTTTCCCACTGTTGTTCCCCTGCATCTGAGTGACTTAGTGTTGCTTAAGCTTGAGGTGGTGCCTAGTCATCATAACTAGTAGCCATGGATAGACCCGTCCTCCATGAATTTGTCTGATCCCCTTTAAAAGCCATCCAAGCTAGTGACAACCTTGTGGTTGACAGCCCTGCATCTGTGCTAGCAAATTATATGCTATGTGAAGTATTTCCTTTTGTCTGTACTAAATCTCCCACCAGTCAGTTTCAGTGGATGCCCCTTAGATCTGGTGTTTAAGAAAGGGAGAAAAAAATCACTCTATCCACTTTCTCCACAACGTACATAATTTTATACTTCTGAATCATGTTCCCCTTTTAGGTCCCTTTTTTAAAACTAAAAAACCCCAAACATTATAGCCTTTCCTTATAAGGAAGGTGCTCCAGCCTCCTGTTCTTTAATTGCTGCCTTTTTCTGCACCTTTTCCAGCCTCTATAATATCCTTTTCGTGATGTGTGACCAGAACTGTGCACGGTATTAGAAATGTGATAGCACCATACATTTATATAAGGGTATTATAATATGAGTAGTTTTGTTTTCCATCCCTTTCCGGATGATCCCTAGCATGGAATTTGTTGTCTTCCAAACCGCCGCACACTGAGCTCACTTCAACTCTCTACCACAACCCCAAGACTTCCTTCCAAGTGAGTCACCGACAGCTCAGCCCCCATCAGTGTATATGTGAAGTTAGAATTGTTGGGGGGGGGGGTTGCCCAGTATGCATCAGTTCATACTTGACACTGAACTGCATTTGCCATTTTGTTGCTCATTTACCCAGGTTGGAGAGATCCTTCTGGAGCTCTTGAACTCTGAATAGTCTGGTGTCATTTGCAAACTTGGCCACTTATGGCTTCTTCCTAACTGCAGATCAGTTATGAACAAGTTGAAAAGGACTGGTCCCAGTATAGATCCTTGGGGGAAGCCTACTTCTCACTTTCTTCCATTGAACAGAAGGAAGTGGGCGTAAGAGTGACTTCAAGCACCTTGTTCTCCCCTTCATCCTCTCTTCTAGCATGTCCTCCCCATCTCCATCTTGCTCTGCCCTCCATCCTTCTTGCTGAGCCTTCCCTCGCTCCCTAGGTCTGCAGTAATATCTGTCTGCTGCTTCTGCAACTTGCTTGGAGGAAAGGCCCTCCCTGATCAAGAATGCAACTGCACTTAACTGACCTGGTCTGCTTGAGGCAACTTCTGGTGTGAGGTGTCTTTCACTTGGAAGGAAATGCCAACAGAATCAGCAGTTGGTATCACCAAAGGGCAATGCTGAAGGGCTCAACAGTCAGGAGGAGAGGTGGCCCAAGGGCACATTCCAGGATCTAGGCCTAATGTTTATGGTAGGGTCTTTGCTGACTTTGTATGGTCTTTTCTTGGATGGCAGCTGGTCTGTGAGAGTGACTGGTTGCTTACCATTTATAGCCAAGAGCCGAATTTGTAAGTTCTTTCCCTCTTGAGAAGGTGAGAGTGAAAAGTGTAAGAAAACTTTTATATGAAGGAGAGGGGCTCAGACCATTAGACACACACGCATGCACATCTTTGGAGGCATCTCTATTTTTCATAGTTTATTAGGTAGTTTTTTTAGTATGTGCCTGATAGTATTGGTTAGCGATCTAAGATCAAAATTAATTTCAAAGAGGTAGATACAGTGTTGCAGGTTGGGTGGGGCAGGTAAAAGATTAGACAATTGGTGCCTATGTCTCCTTTCCAGTCCTATCTCCATGCATAGGAAGTCAGTGCTTCATCATCTTCTTTGGGAACAATGATACAGACTACTGTCATTCAGAGCTGAGATACTCCAGCCACTATCACAGGACAAAGAAATGATGCAGTCACTTTTCTACTGGGGTGTAAACTCATACATGTATTGAAGGTGTATCAAATGATAAGCATATTTAAAGAGATCAAGTTGAAAAATGTTAACGTGAAAAGACCGGTTCAGAATCTGCTCTCAAATGAAGAGCACCCTGCTGAAAGTATACATCTGACGAAGTGGACTGTAGCCCGTGAAAGCTTATGCTACATTAAATTTGGTAGCATTTAAGGTGCCACAGACTCCTTTGTTGTTTTTGCTGAAAGCAATCATCTATGTGAAGTGAAGCAACACATATATGCAGGGCCGGTGCCAGGCTATTTTGCGACCTAGGCAAAGCTAACTACTGTACTTGCAACCCCCCCCCCAAAAAAAAAAATCCCATAAGATTTTATAATTAATGATATTCCATAGCACTGTTGTGGTATTTATCTTAACATAAAAAAATATAAATTGTCAGTTGTATTTTTTACATGGGTTAAAAAGCTAATCTGTATAAAACAAAGGTCACTACCATGCTTGAGAGCAGTTTTTCAGGGACATAAGATCTGCCACGGAAGGGAGGAGGCAGGAAAGCCCTGTTGCAGTAGTGACGTATCATGTATTATTATTATTATTATTATTATTAACAGTATTTATCCACCCCCTGCATTACTTCCCATACTAGTATATGAAAATGAATAGGTTAGGGGGCACATTTGGCATGCCACCTCACGTGTCAGGAGGTCTTGGGCCAGCTCTGGATTTAGCTATAATAGCTAATCACTGCTGATAAACCTCTCCTCCATAAATATTGTCTAAAAAAACTTTTTTTAAAAAGCCATCTAAGCTAGTGGCCAACATACCTTTGAGCACTGAATTCCACAGCAGTTTGTCCATGGTGGAAGGAGATAACATTTGCAGCATTGAGTCATGATGAGCTCCTTGATATATTTTTTTTCTTCCTTTTTCTCTGCAAATATGGGCAACCCAGGGGGAGCAATTCACAACAAAGCATTTTGTGGCATTGCAGCAAATGTTGGGTTGACAGATGCAACTTTTTTGAAGGAAAAATTATTTGAGAGGGATGGTGTTTAGGGCTGTGTCTTGTACTGGGCAAATTTCATTTTGCTCTCAGCCTTTCTAGTTCACTTTCGATAAAATGGATGTTGCAGCAACAATATGGAGCCAATTGAGTTATTTGGTACTGTATTTGAATGTAAGCTCCTGCCTTGGACTTCTACTCAGTTTGTGGCCTTAGGCAAATCCATCTAGTCCAGCATTCTGTTGCCACCTGTGACAAGTGGAGTATGAAGCATTCCTGGATTATTTGTCCTCAGTGCCTGGTAGTCAGAGGTATAGTGTTTCTGAACATGGAGGTTCCATTTAGCTGTCATGGCTGATAGATGGGACTTCTTGCATGGAGCAGGTTAGAGGAGCTTAGAAGTGTGGAAAGGTGTGGTAGGAGTGGCTTGGCAGGGTGGATAGGTCTTATAGCACCCCCACTTTGGGGGAGACACACAGTTGTAGTCACACAGACAGATTCGATCACACTCTCTCATATATGGTAGGTAGCTTTACCTTTGGATTAAAGCATTTAATGGACAGTTCCCAATGATGGGCAACCCAATCCTACCTAAACTTTCCCTAGCCAATGCAGCAGCGTAGGCATGGACTATCCCACAGGGGAGTTTAGCAGGCGGAAAGTCTCCTCAGGGTCTGGGGACATTTGCCCCAGGCCCCAGACACGTTGACCCGTGTCGGCAGGTCAGACCTGGGAAGGGGAATAGGATACAACACATGCTGCCACTCAGTGGCGTCACTGTGACGCGCGTCCCCCCCCCGATTCACCCCCCCGACACCCCCCCGAATCACCCCCCCCCACAGAAACTTACCTTTTCCGGCGCTCGTCACCGGCCGGGAAGCGCTCCAGGGCCTTCTGAAAAGAAGAGGCCCTAGAGCGTTTGCGTTAAAACGCGAACTTTGAAGATTTTCGCGCATGCGCAAACCCTTTTCTGAGGGCAAGGGCCTGCCCTCTTGCCCTCAGGAGGGTCTGCGCATGCGCGAAAATCTTCAAAGTTCGTGTTTTAACGCAAGTGCATTGGGCCTTCTGAAAAGACAAGTCCGGCCTCCGGAGGGTGACGCGCATCACCCCTTGGCGCGCATCACCCCCCGGCGGCCCGCCACGCTACAGTGACGCCAGTGCTGCCACTGCTAATCCCACCCACCTCCCAGGCCTGATCCATCCTCATCCCCCCCCCCCCCGTGGTGGCTTACCTGGACTGGCGAGCCTCTGTCGTTCCACTGGTATGCATGGGAAGGCTCCAGCCTTCCCACCGGTGCGCCGGCCTCTGCACTGTCACAAAGTGATTTCCAGCACTTTTGCAACAGTTAGCAACAGCAGAGCATGCGCTCTGCAGGCGCTAACGGGGCATAGGATTGGCCCAAAAGTATCCTTTTCCAGGACTCTGGTGAAATCCTATCTCTATTGAAGTTAATGGAATACACTCCCATTGAGTTTAGTTGAGTCAGGTTTTCCTCTTTAGTGGCTGCTTTTATGTCCCCATATGGTTCTTCTGAATGAGCTAAGAAGAACAGCATTGTGGTGTTCTTAAATGTCACTACAAAAGAGAGAGAGAGACGTCAGGCCACCAGTTACATGGGAAGGCATCTCAATAGCTTCTGCGCAGGCATTCGTCAGACAAGGAGTCTCAGCCCACAGAAATGTGTGGGCTAAAATAAACAGAGGATGCTGGTGGCGTGTCCAATTGCTTACAAGTGTGAAATTAAATGTATTCCAAAATGTTGCTTCATGTCATAAAGGCCTTGCTGTACTTATAAGCTTATTGTCTTCCACCATATAAAGCTGTGGTACACTTAGCAGCCTGGGTAGCTGCTACTACTGTTCACATTTAATTTTTTTTGACATTATACTTCACAAACCCTGTGCCAGTATTTAGACAGGCTAGAGCTCAACTGGGAAGGGGGGGGGGAATGGAGGCAAACTCCAAAAAGGTGCCAAGGAACAATACAGAGATATCTGCCTGTAGGCCTGATACATTTCAGCAAGTTGCCTTCTTCTGGGACACAAAGAGGATGTCTTCCAGTGACATTGATTCCCGCAGTCTGGGATGATCCTGACAAGTGTGCTGCCTTAGGCTAATTCTCTTTGCACCCTAGAAGAAAGGCACATTGCTAAAATGTTGTGTTGGACCCTTTGGGATATTTTCATATTAAACTCTGGGTTGTGTGTGCTTGCACCTTTTTGGAATTCACCTCCTTTTTTTCTTTCACTGCTGGTCTGAGTGAAGACCCCCCCCCTTCCCTTCATTTTGACCTCAGCTGGGGCCTCAAATAATTGGGAGGGGACAGAGTGAGTTGAGTCTAGACTTGCTACCCCAATAACCTCCCTCTGCAAGTGCTTGGAATAGGTGGGGGGAGGTAGATGTGGCTATTTCTCACTGAGGGAGGTTCATCTCTAGGCAAATGGTATTCTAATGAAATCACTCCAGTAGGTGACTGGGAAGGATGGGCTGTCTCCAGTCTCCTCTTGTGCTGCCTTGGAAGCTTCCCAGCTACTGAGCTACCCATCACAACTTGACATCTGAGATCAACCCCTGCACTAGGACCTCTGTGGAGTGTGAAAAAGGGGTCAGATATTTCACTTTGTGCTGGGAGCCCCAAATAGAGTAATACAATTGATGTAGGCTGCTGGGCAGAACTTCCGTTGTGTTACTGGCTTCCTGTCAATTACCGGATTTCTTTACATTTTCAGTGCACCAAGGACATTTTTATATCAGACTAAAATGCAGCACTCATTTTCTTCTATTACAGTTTGAAAGCTTCTCTGGTTTACTATGGCATTTCCCCAAATAATATTGTGGCCCATGTCTAA
The DNA here is from genome assembly GCA_026170595.1 of Plestiodon gilberti rubricaudatus. Lineage (NCBI taxonomy): Eukaryota > Metazoa > Chordata > Lepidosauria > Squamata > Scincidae > Plestiodon > Plestiodon gilberti. Next base: position 255,434,883 of record JANXHW010000001.1, on the reverse strand, counting down.
GGCTGCATTTAAAGGTTTCAAGCCAAAGACTGAAAGCTGGGCAAATTTGTAAGAGCTGAAAGTAACTTATAATCTCAGCTATAGGCATCACTAACTGCCTGTAATTATAGTAAAAGGCTCTGTGGAGAAATTTTGTGGCCTGAAGGGAAGCACTTCTGTCCTTCATTACTGTTTATTTTCCCAGTGCAATGTCAAGTCACTCAAGTCCACACTAAGGAGACTGGAATTGCCTTATAATGAGAAACAAAGTTGCTGGGAAGTATCATTTGAAAGAACATATTTTCATCCCTCATAGCCCAGGTAGAATGTATATTAAGTCATAAATTTCCCAGCTGTCCTTATGTGAAATTTCCATACTAGAACAGGGTTGGGTTTTTTTTTTCCTGTAACTGAATTAAACCATGCCAAAGATTATCATTATGGTGGTATCATAACTTATGACATATTCAGATTTGTGTGACTGCTAAAACGTTTCAATACCCATGAATGGCTAGAGCCAACTGCAAACATAAGCACAATTCAGTGAGATTTCTGTTCTTGCAGCTGCATTTTGCATTCAATATTGCAATTTTTTGGTAAATTTTGCTAAATCCACACTCTGCAATGTTGACATCAGTTTCTGTAAATGCTAAATAATTTGGGAAATGAATCTGAACATTTTATCCATGAAAGTAATCGGTTATAGGAACTTATACTGGTTTGCTTTGGAACTTTATTGCGTAGCCTTGGGCCATCTCTCAGTCTAATCTAGCCATGCCATGCCATTGTTTGGTGAGGATAAAAGGATGTGGTCTGAGTTTTGTTTTATACAGAATACCACACCAATTATAAAGGTCAAATACATATTTTAAACTCTAAACACTGGTCTACATATCATAGATTTTTCAGTATCATTCTATGTATGTCTAATAAGAAGTAAACCCCATTGAGTTCAGTGGGGCTTACTACCAAGTAACTGTGAGATTGCAGCCCTAGTTTTGGAAATTCAAGTGTCCCCCCCCCAAAAAAAAAAAATTCACGTTGATATGTCTGACCTCAAGTCTGCTCAGGCAGACTCCAAAGCAGTTTCTAATGTTAAATTCATTTCAGCCCTACCTGCAGATCAAACAAGGTTTACAATATATTGTGCTAAAGGCAATACCATGAAGTTCTTTTCACATTTCACAACAATGACTCATGCTGGTCAATGAACCAACAGGGAGCAGCTTTGACAAACAGCAGATTTGGACTGGACATTCAATTGTCTCGTTAATTTGAGTAGCTCCATGAAATTGATAAAAGGCTAATCCTCAAAAGTATTCCATAAACACATGAGTGGTTACAGGTTGTGTATGTGCATACATAGGCTTACCAGATCGTTGACCGGGACGGAGCGATCTCCCCTTAAGGGTGCGGAGCGCAGGGGGGCCAGAATGCAACACGCCCCCTTAAGGGGAGATCGCTCCGTCCCGGTCGATGATCTGGTAAGCCTATGCATACACAATGCACCAATGTATCTTGTGTCCTTATCTCTCTGCAGGTGCGCCACACACACACACACACACACACACAAATTAAAGTCCTCACCCTCTTCACCAGTATAAGCACCACATTAACACTGAGGGCAGTAGGTACCTTGCCCGTGGAATTCCAACAGATATAAAGGGGCTTATTTTGCTGTTAATGATATGTGTTATAGTATTAATTTAAATATAATTGGATTTCATAAGATAAGCACTGCAACATTTGTAGCTTAATTAATTAAAAGCCTGTTTAAATATTTTCACTTCCTCACCCATATATTTATTCAGCTCATAATATCTCCTCTAAAACAAGTATTTACTTTTCTGGTACATTTCCCCAGTTTTTAAATTCATCTCCAAATCTGCACTCATAGCCTTCAGAGGTTACTGCTGGTGTTTCCTCACTGGATAATGCAGGACATTTGTTAGCACTTGCTGAGCACTGCCTTTGGAAAATAAGGATATAGAAAGAAGGTGACAGAAATGGAAACAGGCAAACATCTCACTCCCATTATTAAAATACGGGAGTTGGTCTCTAGTTCAAGGCAAGAGAAACAGAAGCATAAGAGGTTGTTCATCCAAATCAGAAGCACTTGAAAGTCAGCCCAAACCTGTTCTTTGTGTAATTTTTTCCTACACATAGTACTAAGAGTTGTTCATTAGAGTGATCCCACTGACTGAACACAGTTCTCAAAGTGGTCTTTAGCTGTAGTCACAGGTGAGGCCATAGAACATGCATGGTGACCACGAGTATACCCACAGCACGGTCATCATCTCTCATATATGTCAGTGGAACAAGCCTCATTACAACACCCAGGTGGTTGCATGTGAGAAAAACTGGGACAGGACAGGACTCTGAAGGGGGCGATAGAGAGGTAGGTCCAAGAAGCAGAATTCTGTTAACAAGAGGAAAGCAACACAGGAAGTGAGTCAGAAGCGTGCGGAAGGACTCTTCCACTTTACTTTTAAAAAGGTGCTCAAGGTGCACCTATTCATTCTGCCAGGCTTTCAGATTGTGAAGCTGAGCTGTCCCATATTTCCTGCTGCCAGAATGTTGCGTTTTTGTCTTTTGCTTATTTTAAACTGTTGAATCTGTTTTTGTAAAAAATAATAATACAGTAATAAATGATGTTGCTGATGTTTTCATATGATTTGTTAGTTGCCTCAAGGCTATTTAGTTTCCCGGTTTGTTTCCGGGCATAATTCAAAGTGCTAGTTTTGACTTTTAAAGCCCTTTACCCAGGGCCATTCAGAGGAATTTTATCAGGGGGTACAAAGTTTCTTTTGGGCCCCTTCCCTACATATGAATTTGGCTCCTGTGCCCCCCTTTTTGACCCATTTTTTGCCCTGGGCCTGGGTACAAATTACCCCCTTAGCCCCCCTCTCAGAGGCCCTGCCTTTACGGCTCGGGACCAGGGTAATTGAGGGACCTATGGTAATTGAGGGAGCTATGTCAACCATTTGCTGCCATAAGTCCAACAAGAGAAAAGGGTCAGGGCGACCTGGGAAAGAGAGGATAAGATTCTGGAGTACACTGATGCAGCCGAGATTCACTCCCTTCTTTCCCCTTCCTGCCCCAAACTCCCCCTCCCCACACATGACTTGCTTCTGCTGCCAACTTAGGAGCACCGGCAGAGGCTTCGGGAGCTGCTGTTGGGTGCGCCGTGCCACCGGCCATATGCAGCAGCCTAGAAGTGTGTGACGGCAGCCCAGCTTTCACGCTACCTTTCAGTTCACTGCTGGAAAGTTAGTTCTAGCAGCACAAAGCTCCGATAGGACTGGGGCCCTAATTACACATGCCCAGTTCCCACTAAAATCAATTAACATGAGAAAAGCCCTGCTGGATCAGGCCAAAGGCCCTTATCCAGATCCTTATCTCCCACAGTGACCCACCAATTGCCTCTGGGAAGCCCACAAGTAGAAGTGAAAAGCAACCCCCTCTCCCACCATCACTCGCCTGCAAATGGTATTCAGAGAAACTGGACTTCTCTATGCATAACTGTACACAGAGTTCCACCCCCGAGTGCTGCATTCCTTGGGAGTATGCCTCACTGAGTTAACATGCATAGGATTGCATTGTAAGTGTATAAATGGCCCTTAGCGTTACAAACTGAGTACAGCATAACTTGCAAAATAAAAAATACAACTGCTAACTATTCTTTGGCAATTCACATACAGTACATAGAATGATCTCATGACCTTGAGAACATAAATAGCAGAGGGAACTGAGTGTCACCAATCTTGACTCCAGATTATTTGGGGCATATGAAAATCAGGCCTAGCCAGCACTCAAAAGCAGCACTTACCTGATAATTTATTTTGATTACTTTTTACATAAAACTCTTGTTTAGCCTTCTGTTTAGACAACTTACATAACAGCAGTCCTTCTCCTGTATGCCTTAGCTTCTGTTACCATACAAGAAACAACCTGTTCCTGTTAACACCGCTCACCTCTCCTGTTACAGGTTGTTCTGCAAGACCCACTTTGAATGTTATGCCTACAGAAGGAAACAGTCAAGAGATAATACCTAGGACACGTGCCAAGGGAAATCGTTGCTATCAACGATATCTAAGACTTGTTTATAGCTTTTGTAAAAGCCTGCACATTCTTGACAGAGCTACACTTTGTCACTGCACCTCCCCTGTGAAAGTTGTCCGTAGTGTTCTTCCTCATTCTTTGTTTTCTGAAGTCTGTCTTGCTGAATTGGGGATTAAATTCAAACAGTGGTGGCCAACCTTTTCGGCCAGTGCACCACAAGTCAAGTTCAAAGTATGAGATGGTGCTAGACTTACCTGCACGGCTGCAAACATTTACAGCCCAGTCCAGCCCAAGGCCTCAGCGGCACAATTCAGGCACAATTGCAGCCTAAGTGCTTTAGGCCCGAGTTGTGCCTGAATTGTGCCGCAGAGGCCGAATTTGTGCTACAATTGTGACTGAATTGGGTTCCGGCACAATTCAGGCACAATTGCGGCCTAAAAGTGGGCGTGTCGGGGGAGTGACAGGGGCGGTTACAAATTTGTTCCGGTTCCAGATGCTGGAGAGCCCCTGACACGCCCCCTCAAGCCCAACTCGGGCACAAAATTTGGGTCAACAAAAAGGGTGGACCCAAATGTGAGGAGACCCATAGGAGCCATTTTACCTTACCCACACCAGCCCTCTCCTGAAAAGTACTAACACCCTGGGCCCGAGTTGTGCCTGAGTTAGGACCGAACAGTTGTGGCCTAACTCTGGAACCGGACCAAATAGTTACCCTATCAGCACCCAGCCCCACCCAGCCTCTTTCCCACAAAAGCGCAGCCCCAGCCCTCCACTCACTCTCTCTCTCTGAGCACGTGGCGTGGGGTTCTGTCCCCCAGCAGCCACAAAGTGGGACTTTGAAAACTTTTCTAACACCCCACTTCTCTCTTCTCCTCTCTGCCCCCCTCTAGGGCAGAGAGGGCTGTTCTGCCTGTGGCCAAACTGTTTACTGCTGTGCCTGGGCAGCTGTCTCCATGCAAGTGTTTGCTAACCCATGTCTTTCTCCCAGCCCCTCTCCCCCCCCCCCAGGCAACAACACCAGCAGGTAAGTGCAGGTAAGAGCAGGGTTCGTGCTGACATGTGGTCTGACTTCTGCCTCTTTGCATAGAGAAATATAGGTAGGATACATGCCTCTATACCAATGTCTTGTCCCATAGCTGCCTGCATAGCCTGCCATGATATGCCTCTGTACCAATGTCTTGTCTCATAGCTGCCTGCAATGCCTGCCATGATATGCCTCTATACCAATGTCTTGTCTCATAGCTGCCTGCAATCCCTGCCATGATATGCCTCTTTACCAATGTCTTGTCTCATAGCTGCCTGCATAGCCTGCCATGATATGCCTCTTTACCAATGTCTTGTCTCATAGCTGCCTGCATAGCCTGCCATCATATGCCTCTGTACCAATGTCTTGTCTCATGTCTGCCTGCAATGCCTGCCATGATATGCCTCTTTACCAATGTCTTGTCTCATAGCTGCCTGTATTAATGTGAGCACACAATGCCATGAGTGTGGAACTGTAACCCATATGTAGACACCAGCTGTCCCCCCCCCTCTTTTCTCCACAGGGTCTACTGACAGGTCAGTATTGCTAGGATTGCCATGGTTGTGACCCCCAAGTTGTGTTGTTGTCTCTCTCTTTGACCCCTTTCCCTTACAGGATCATGCTCACCTTACACCCAGGGAAGGAGCGCAGACCATGCTATGTGTCTCACACCACTCAGCTGTGTTTGATTTCTCTCCCTGCAGGCCTTTGCAACCGGCACACTGGCATTCCTTCAATGGTGATTGCTACCACACACCAGCTGCCATGGAACACCCCATGTTGTTCGTCCCCCCAGGAATGTCCACCACCACCTACCTTCTGGGGAGCACCCCTGGGCCCGCAGTCTGGTTGCCCCATGGTCGTCTGCCTCGCTGCTGCCAGACAGGTCTGGGAGCCTGCCCTGCAACCCTCCTCAGCTGCTGCTGCTGCTGCTCCACCTCCCTGGCTGCCTACTTGCTGTCCCTCCCCTTTCTATGGAGCAGGCTGTGGTTCCACAGGGGAAGAGCCTGCGTCTCCAGGTCCATGGGGCACGCCTGCTGCTGCTACGTTCTGAGTGGCTGCTATGCCTACCCCTGGCAGCCTCGCCTGGCCATCTCTGCCAATGTTCCAGAACAATAAAGATGCCCCTTGAACAACATGACCCCAATGTTACACAAGCACTGACCCACACACACAGAGACAGCGCCCAGCACACAAGGCCCTGCATGAATCCCAGCCAGGGCCTGCCACAGCCAGCCCAGGAAGAATACAGCAGGGGGGCTGCCAGACCCTCTGGGCTCAGAGGGGAGGGGGGAGTTGGGGGGCCTCTCAGGCAGGCAACCACTGACAGGTGACATGGCGCACGTCCGCCACGTCTGTGAAGAGCCCTTTCAGCAACCAGAGCTCTCACCCACCCTCGGTCCGCCCGTCAACGGCGTCCGTTTCCGCCCTCAGTCTGCCCGTCAACGGCATCAGTTTCCACCCGTCAACGGCATCAGTTACCGCCCTCGGTCCGTCTGCATGAGAGGCGGCCGTTCCTGCATTGCCTCCATCTGCGAAGTGACCCCTGTGTCCCTATTGGTCTCTGCAGACCCCTCTCCCTGTATCCCTCTCCCACCAGCCTTGTTGTCTGTCTGTTTCTGACCCACCCGTGCCCCTCCCCAGCACCCCCTGTCCGTGTGCCTGCCTCCCCTCCCACTCCCTGATGATGGACGCTGGCATCACCCACCCCGCTGGAGTGCCTGCCGCGAGGCGCCGACGTTGCCCCATCTGGGGGTGTGATGAGCTGCGTGAGCCCTTCCCGCTCGCAGCAGACAAGCCCAAGGCATCTCTCGGTCTTGGCCGGGGCATGGAGCAGAAGGCATGCCGGGATGCCTTCTTTGTGGGCATAGCCACAGCCCTGGAGGCCCAGGGCTTCAGGCAGCACACTGGCATGTCCTGGCAGAGGCGGTTCCAGACTTCATGAGACCCCCCTTGTGTGTGACGTTCCCACCCCCTCCCCCCCATGACTCCCACGTGCAGCCTCACCGTGGCTTGGGGGTGGCATCGCCTTCTGCAGGAGGGAGGGCAGTGGCACTCCCCCCTGCGGCAGTTGGCTAATGCCCAGGGTGCCCTGGGGCAGCTGGCACTGGCACAACCTCTGCCCTTCCACTGACTGTCGCACACCCAGTGCCTGCAGGCCCACCTGTGGCTGCCCATCTGCTGCGAACGCTGCAGCAGCTGTGGTAGGTGCACACAGATGAGCTGAGGAGGGGGCTCTTCACTTCCACAAGACTGACAGCTCCCCACAGGGGCCTGCCTGCCTCTGTGGTAAGTTTTGCCTCGATCCTGGCCCACTGCTCTTGCCTCCTGCCTAACTCAGGCACAGGTTCAGCCTAACTCGGTCCTATTTTGGGCCCCAATTGTGCCACAATTGGGCCTCAACTGTGCCTGAGTTGGGCTGAGTTGGGCTGGACTGAGCCCTGAGTCCCCCTTCCCCCCTTCAGTTTGTTCTTGCCTCTACTCTGAGTCGTACAAATGTCCACAATGCTGCAGAGCAGGGAGGACTAGAAGGCAGGACTATAATACATCCAAAAATAATCCATCCAAACAATATGCAGAGGACTGTGTATAATTTCTACACCTAGGCAATCCAATCCACAATCCAAATTAATGCAAACTATGCAACAATCTATTCTGCTTTTTCTACAATTCAGGGGTGTGTGTGTGTGTGTGTGTGTGTGTGTGTGTGTGTGTGTGTGTGCGCGCATGCATGCGTGCATACATGTATGTGTGCATGTAGCCATGGTGCCTTTGGAGCTTTTGCATCATATAGACATCTACATATTTTCAGACTTGTTTCAGCAACTATGAGAGCCAGAAGCATTTACATTTAAATCAGGATGCTGAATTGGTTCATTTGTTAAATCCACACGTGTACAGTGCAATTGTAGAGCCACAAGTGACTGTGGATGCCAATATCTCTTGATATGGGATGGGTTAACACAGAGTCATATACACAGGTGATATATATTTAAAAGAAATGTTGAGGGATTCCATCCAACCTCCAGGCCTAAAGCTATGCCTCAAGAAAATTGCCCAATTAGGACTATCCAGGAGAGCATTGGAGCTTTACCTCAATCAGCAACATATGCCTTAGTAAAGCAAAGATTGTTTGACACTGCTAGACAAGATCTAATATCTCAGGCCGGAAGAACTTGCTTGCCATTGTATTTTCAAATTCCATGGTCTAGGGATGGTGATAATGAATATCTACATGGCCTTACAGATCCAGCTGAGAGAAGGACCTTCACAATGGCTAGGTTTAATTCCTTCCCTTCTAATCTCCTTTGGGGGAGGTTTGAGGGGAAAGACCTGGCCATGAGAGTATCTCCCTGCAATAAGGTGGACATTGAAATGTTGGAACACATGATTTACAAGTGTGCTCTATATGATGACCTGCGCAGTTTCATTGCAACAGGCTGAGAGTCAGAAGTTGAGGAATTTATTACAAGCTAAACATCAGAGCACTGTACAAAGGTTTGCCCAATTTTTGCATTGGTTGTTTTCTAGACGTATGCTAATAAAATCTTGCATCATAAATGAGATTAAGAATATGTAGCAACATGCTGTAGTAGGCAATGAAAGTAGGCAGAAAAAGACGACACACACAATAGCAAGCACATTTACTCTACAACAGAGTTACTGACTGAGGGTTCAAGTAGTGTCCTTTATCTGAGAGGCACTTCATGCATTGATTTTTCTGATGCAGAGATTAATCTCATTTGTTCAAAACTGTGTGTTTTGTAGTGTACAAAAGCCTGTGCAAGTAAGCTTTCTACCAAATGCTGACACATCATGTTGCATATTATTGGCTGCTTGATTTCTGTACCTATGGTGGGCAACACCTTCATGCCACCCTTCAAATGAGTTCATAGAAATGAACCCTTTGAGTTAGGCCAGTCAGGATATAAGATGAACCCATGAAAAAAGTTCAGGAGGAGAGGAGAGTGCTTTGTGTTTGCAGAGGCATGAAGTTTCTAAAGGGCACTGTCATGAAGCGGAAGCCAAGAATAAAGAAAGTAATATTGAGGAAGCTGAATTCATACGTACAATATAAGGAAGGGCAATGATCAAGAGGACGTGTCCAGGGTCTCGGTGACCTCTACAAATTGGGCCCTGCCCTCCATTCCTGTCATTCCCATAAGTAACACAAAGTAGGAGGTAGTGGGGGTGATGACCTGACTCACAGCTAAAGATTGTCGGATTTGCTGATGTTCCTTCAGAGAGTTGGTGCAGCACAGTAGCAAAGAGACAGGCAGCCCAATACTGTCTAGCAGGACGCAGCGGTACAAATAAGGTGCCTGCCGCATCCTAAGCAGGATTGGGCCTGCCACAGCACAGCTGGAGGCCTCCTCGGGGTAAAGGGACATTTGCCCTTTACCCCAAGTAGAGCCCTGGCCGTCCCTATGGGTCTACTCAAATGTGCGCCAGCTATTTTGCTGGGGCACATTTGAGAACCCCGTGTAATGGTGGCCAGGCCCAGAAGGCGGATATGGCGGAGGAGGCCATGGCCGATCCCTCCCCCAGTCTGGGCTGACCAATCCCACCCCCTCAGAACAACTCATTCCGTCCTTCCTACACCCCTCCACTGCCTGGCAGAGAACTTACCTTCCCCACCGGACACCGTGTTGTCCTCAGTGGGAGTAGAGCGGTACTGCCCTTGGTGCCACTTACTCTCTGGATGCCATAAACATGCTTTACGGCACGTTTGCAACACCCTAGACCGTCCTGCACTAGACAGGATTGTGCCGTAAGCTGTGAACCAGAATTTTGCTGGTTCAAATCTCACCTCTGTCATCAGGCATGCTGCTCCCCGTCAGCTTCATTTTCCCAGCTGTAATATGGGGATCAACAACAACATGGACATCACCACATGGACATCACCAGATGGTCAAGACCGAAACCAGATAGATTATGTGCTTTGCAGCCAAAGATGGAGAAGCTCTATACAATCAGTAAAAACAAGACCTGGAGCTGACTGTGGCTCAGATCATGAGCTTCTTATTGCAAAATTCAGACTTAAACTGAAGAATGTAGGGAACACCACTAGACCAGTCAGATATGACCTAAACCATATCCCTTATGAGTATACAGTGGAGGTGAAGAATAGATTTAGGGCATTAGACCTGGTAGACAGAGTGCCTGAAGAACTATGGACGGAAGTTCGTAACATTGTACAGGAGGCAGCAACTAAAACCATCCCAAAGAAAAAGAAATGCAAGAAAGCAAAGTGGCTGTCAGATGAGGCTTTACAAATAGCTGTGGAAAGAAGGAATGCAAAAAGCAAGGGTGAAAGGGAAAGATATAAACAACTGAATGCAGAGTTCCAGAGAATAGCAAGGAGAGATAAGAAGGCCTTCTTAAATGAACAATGCAAGGAAATCATGGAAAACAACAGAATGGGGAGGACTAGAGATCTCTTCAAGAAAATTGGAGATATCAAGGGAACGTTTTGTGCAAAGATGGGCATGATAAAGGACAAAAAAGGCAAGGACCTAACAGAAGCAGAAGAGATTAAGAAGAGATGGCAAGAATACACAGAAGAACTATACAAGAAAGATCTGAATGTTCCTGATGACCACGCTGGTGTGGTCACTGACCCAGAGCCGGACATCCTAGAGAGTGAAGTCAAGTGGGCCTTAGGTAGCATTACTAACAACAAAGCTAGTGGAGATGATAATATCCCAGCTGAGCTACTTAAAATCCTAAATGATGATGCTGTGAAAGTGCTGCACTCAATATGCCAACAAATTTGGAAAACTCAGCAGTGGCCAAAGGATTGGAAAAGGTCAGTTTACGTTCCAATTCCAAAGAAGGGCAGTGCCAAAGAGTGTTCAAACTACCGTACAATTGCACTCATTTCACATGCTAGCAAGGTTATACTCAAAATCCTACAAGCTAGGCTTCAGCAGTACGTGGACCGAGAACTACCGGACGTACAAGCTGGGTTTCGAAGAGGCAGAGGAACTAGAGATCAAATTGCCAACATGCGGTGGATCATGGAGAAAGCACGAGAGTTCCAAAAAACCACCTACTTCTGCTTCATTGACTACGCAAAAGCCTTTGATTGTGTGGATCACAACAAACTGTGGCAAATTCTTAAAGAGACGGGGGTACCAGACCACCTTACCTGTCTCCTGAGAAACCTGTATGCGGGTCAAGAAGCAACAGTTCGAACCGGCCATGGAACAACTGATTGGTTCAAAATTGGGAAGGGAGTACGGCAAGGCTGTATATTGTCACCCTGCTTATTTAACTTATATGCAGAGTACATTATGAGAAATGCAGGGCTGAATGAATCACAAGCCGGAATCAAGATTGCCGGGAGAAATATCAACAACCTCAGATATGCAGACGATACCACCCTAATGGCAGAAAGTGAAGAAGAACTAAAGAGCCTCTTGATGAGAGTGAAAGAGGAGAGTGCAAAAGTTGGCTTGAAACTCAACGTTAATAAAACTAAGATCATGGCATCGGGTCCCATCAATTCCTGGCAAATAGAAGGGGCAGAAATGGAAGCAGTAACAGATTTTACTTTTCTGGGCTCCAAGATCACTGCAGACGGAGACAGCAGCCATGAAATTAAAAGACGCTTACTCCTTGGAAGGAAAGCTATGGCAAACTTAGACTGCATAATAAAAAGCAGAGATATCACCATGCCAACAAAAGTTCGTATAGTCAGGGCGATGGTGTTCCCAGTAGCAATGTATGGTTGCGAGAGTTGGACCATAAGGAAGGCTGAGCGCCGAAGAATAGATGCTTTTGAACTGTGGTGCTGGAGAAGACTCCTGAGAGTCCCTTGGACTGCTAGGAGATCAAATCAGTCAATTCTAAATGAAATCAACCCTGACTGTTCCCTGGAAGGACAGGTACTAAGGCTGAAACTCAAATATTTTGGCCACCTAATGCGAAGAGAGGACTCTCTGGAGAAGACTCTGATGCTGGGAAAGATTGAAGGCAAAAGGAGAAGGGGAAGGCAAAGGATGAGATGGTTAGACAGCATCACCGATGCAACAAACATGAAAATGAGCGAACTCAGGAAGATAGTGGAGGACAGGAAGGCCTGGCGGGATATGGTTCATGGGATCATGAAGGGTCGGACACGACTTAACGACTGAACAACAACAACAACAATATGGGGATGATAATAATGACTACTTTAATGTGACAGGTTTGTTGTAAGGACAACAGCAAGATAATACACGTGAAGTGCTTTACACACTCAAACAGTGCTATACAGATTTGAAGCAATATTATTGTCTGGTCTGGTCTGGGTGGTGAAAATAATGCAAACTACAGCTCCCATGATGCTCAGTTGCCTTTGATGCAACTGGCATGTGTTGAAACATTCAGGGCCTGAGATACAGCAGGAGCTGTCAGGCTAGAGGCAGAGACTGTCCTGCCAAGTGACACAAGGTGATGGGTGGGAGTACTGTAGCCTGAATCTCATATCCAGTCTGGACCAGAAAACGATCCCAGGGGTCAACATCCAAAATCCAGTGTCCATATCCCTGCATTTTAGAGTTTACTGCCATCACTATTCAGTTAAACGTATTCACTGAATACTATTTAGTTCAAGCAGTAAAAACCAGCATTCTGAAAAGCAGTTTTATGCAGCAGAATGATGACAGGTAAAATTATGCCCAGTCATTCATGTATATAAATTGGCAGAGCCACAGCTGGTCTGTTCACCTAACATATAGCTGATGCGGCAGGCCAAGATTCCTTATTGAGAAATTGCTTGTGGGCCTCCCTTCCTACGTGCCACTAACTAAGGAACACCCATCAGCCATAATCCTAACTGGGATGTTTCTAGCATATCCAACAAAACATTTACATCACAGCATTTGCCTGCAACGTTGTTGCCATGTCCCTACATACCGTAATAATGCATGCCCCTATTCCTAGAGTTGGGATTCTATATCCAGACATTGGACATGTCTGTCTACTCTAAATGGTTTATTTTTGCTTAAGAAGCAAATCTTAGGACAAAGTTAAAAATCCACAGTAGTAATGAATAACACATTTTAGATATTGCCTCTGATACCAATGATACCACCTGTGTGTCATACAACGTTTTACAGGTTTACAGCGCAATCCTAACCAACATTCCAGGGCTAGTGCAGCCGCAATGCAGCCCCAAGGTAAGTGAACAAATGTTCCATGACCTTGAAGAGGCCTCCATGACTGCCCCTGCACTGCAAAATGCAGTGTGCGCCCTGTAGGCACGGCTACACCGGCACTGGAAAGTTGGTTTAGGATTGCACTGTTAATTTCAGAATGCCATAACTTCATATTTTCATAATGCCCATAATCTCAGAACTCTATAGAGACCTTCCTCCATATTACAGATGCAGATTGCTGAACAGAAAAAAGAGACCTTGAAGTTTTGAGCCATTTTCAATATGTGTACAAAATAACTGCCTCTTGATCAAATATGTTGTCAATATTCCTACGTACCCCTTTCTGATAAGACCTACCTGACGTAATGGATCTTGCAAATGAAAAGGATCATAATTGATTGGCATTCCCCATCCTGTTTTTCATATTGGTGCCTGGAGAAGTTTTACAAATGTCCATGTTGATCCACTACAAGCTACACCGTTCTATTTATATCTCCCATGTTCTTCAGTGTATGAGAACAAGGCATGTGTATCTATTATTGCCCTTGGTGAGTCATCAGCCTTGATTATAGCTGATGAATATGAAGCTAATCAGTTTCTTGGTTGTAGGAGTGACATTCCCAAGCAACAAGGGTGTGGTATAATCAAGCAAACCAACTCAATGCATAGATTTGTTGGGTGGATCTGAAATTATTGCACCATTATAATGGCACTCTTCTTGCATTGCCCTTGTTAGTACTGATAAAAGACAAAATAATTGACAAAAGGAGTGCAACTTGGAGTATTTTACTGATTTGCTTTGTTAAACTACAGCATACAGTAGGTGCACTGTGATTTCAATGGAAGAAGTGATGTTAATCTTAAAATTGGCATTTAGGGGAAATTATATCTGCATCTTTTACTGTTTCTTATCAGTGATATCTGGAAAGTCAGTGTGCTATTCATGAAGCAGCTTTCTTGAAAGTGCTTATATGCCATTTGCAGGAGCTCACCCAATCTGTTTTAAGATCAGTGAAAAAGAGCAAATACAAGTTAACAACTTATTTTATTTTTAGGACTTACACTGTTGAGGTAGTGACCTTTCTGTGATTTTAAGAATCCCAGCTTATGCTTACATGGAAACTGAAATGCTTTATAAAAATGCTGAGCAAGTTATTATTCCTAAATCAATAATAATACATTTATAAAGTCACACTTCAGATCTTCAGGGAATACTTATAGATACTGGGGTTTTTTAAAAAAAAATGTGCATCAGGTCTGATGTTTATGTAGGCTATTTTTCAACTAAAAAGGTTTTAGAATGCAGGAACTTACCGGTACGTTGGTGAAAATGTGCTTGTTTCTTGGTTGTTGTTGTTTTTTGCCTGTCCAAACTGAAGTTAATTCAGGCTACAATCCTAACACACTTATTTGAAAGTAAGCCCTATTGAACTGAATAAGCCTAACTTCTGAGTAGACATGCATAGTGTCGCACCATCATTCCCTTGTTTTCGTGCTGAATCAAAAAGACCCAGTAACAAGTAGGCTTACCATCCATCCCGGAACGCCTGGGACTGTTCCGGGCTCCAGTCCCAGATCGGTCCCGGACTTTCCGTACCCGGTGGAAGCCTCCTCCACTGCCAATTTTAAAGTGTCCAAACTTACCTTTTTTCTAGGCACCGCCATCTTGTGAAATCTCGTGAGATCCAAGATGGCAGCGCCCAGAAAAAAGGTAAGTTTGGACACTTTAAAATCGGAGGAGGAGGAGGCTGCGGTGGCATGACGGGCAGCGGTACGATGACAGGGGACTGCAAAGGCAGTGGCATGATAATGAGGGACAGCAATGGCGGTGGCGCGAGGACGGGCGGCGGCAATGGCGGCGGCGGAGGAAGGACACAACCACGAAGATGATGGTGGTGGCGGCAGAATGGCGGCAGCAGGACAGGCAAGTCAATTTAATTAATTAACTTTTGCTAACTAAAAATAAATAAATAATTAACAATTTCATGCCCCAAAAAAAGATTTTTTAAAATTTATTTTAATTAATTAATTAATTGTTGGGGGGGGGGTGTCCCAGTTTAGAACCAGGAAAATCTGGTAAGCCTATGGATAAGGAATCTTGGACCAGGGAGCAGGAATAACAACAGTCCCTACTAACCATTATATGACTCAGTGGCATCGCTATAGTGGGGCTGGGGGGAGAAAATACCCCTAGTGACAACCGCGGTCTCCTTGTGAGGAGGAGCCATGGTGGAATTTTTGATCCCCACAGCTCCTTTTTTTGCAGCCAGAGAGTTGCATGAGCAGCCGCAGAGCACAAATGCACCTAAATTGGCGCATTTGTGGGGCCCTCCCACCCTCCCTGGGTCCGGGAAGGCTTCAAATGAATACTAACAGGCTCCTGTCCTTGCTTTCAACCCTGGATGGAATCGGGATCAGCCAATTCATACACTGGCTGAGAGCCCGTACTTACCAGAGGGCCTGCCTAGCCAAAAATGAACCCTCACTACAGGTGGTATCCATGATTCCCAATGTGCCATTAGGGGACAGGTGGGGAATGCCACTGGAACCTAGTGTGGGACTATGCCCCCCCCATGCCAGCAGTGCCTTCAACCTTTTATTGATCCTATAATCACACATACAGCTCAGAGATTAAGGAATACTAAAAAGAATCCAACAAGTAATAACTGAGAAAAACTGTTTGTGTACTAAGCACCTGTGCATTTACTCACCTTGTTGACAATACTTTAATCTGAGATACTAAACTATTCCCTGGTCCCTATAGTACTTCATGGATTCACTATATATTGCACAAATGAGTTTTCAGTTCATTACTTTGCTGCTTGAAATCTGAAATACTGTCTTTTGCAAAAAGGTAATGGAATGCTATTTGCATTTGCAACTCATTTATGTCCAACATAAATCGATTTTACTCAGTTTTAATTTTACCATTTGATTTCTCCCATCTTTTTGGACCAACAATCAACAAGACGACCCTAAAACCCAACTTGTTATTTTGGTAGAAGCCTAAAGAGTATCTAAGATAAGAGGTTCTTGCGTGAAAGTTAATTAAGTATGGCCATTAGCCAAAAGTGGAAACATTTTAATGAGATAAAAACAGGCCACCAAATTGTTTCTCTTTTCCAGTGTTGCAGAATTGATGGGAAATTACCCAGCTAAATGATCTCATTTTCAACTGGGTTTGTTCTGATCATTTATTGAAAAATTCTGCCTAGTTTAGAAGAAAATTGGAATTATTAAACAATACAGATGAAATCAAAAGGAATGAAGAAAGTTTTAAAATTTATGAGCTGGAATTTAGCTGGAGATAATCTACTTCAACTCTTTATACTGAAAAAAGATCAAATCAGCACTCAATTAGAGTAGCAAAATACATTTGGTTTGGTATCTGTGAAGATACAGTATAATCTGGGGCTAATAAACCTGTGAAACCAGTGCAATATAGTGAGTAGAAAATTGGGCTTGCACTCCAAAGACCTGAGTTTGAATTATTGCTCAGCATCAGGGGCAGCTCAAGACCTCCCACGCTGCTTCAGTCTCCCCAAATGCCACCTTTGGGCACGCACACACACCCATGCATGTGCGGGGAGGGCAAGCATGTGAGCAAATGAACAGGTGTGCCCCCCTCCCCCTTCCCTTTATTGCAGTCTGAGTTCCCAGCCTGCACTACTTTTGTTCATATCAAACAGAAGTAGTGCGGAGCAGAGAGCCTACACACTGTGCTCCTGGTGTTCCCGTCCAAATTTAAAGTGGAGACTTTTCCTCTTTTTCTTTTCACAGGCTTCTAGTCAAGCTAGGCCTTTCGCCATCTTGACACAAAGCCTGAACCCTGAACTATGGGCTATGGGATTTTGTAAGTATCCCACTCTCAGCCTTACCTCAACTCCCCCCTCCCCTTTTCCTGTTATTCAGGACCTAAAGAGCCCAGGAAGGAGTGGGCTATGGAGATAAGAAATCAGCTTGTCTCTCTCCTATGGGAAAAGCTGCTTCAGGAACATCACACAGACCCTCGTCCTGTTTGTTAGGGTTAGCTAAAGACAAAGGACGCATTCCAAGGGGAGGAGGGATTTTGCTTGGGTTTTGTCTCTAATGGCACGTAAACTGTTTGTCCTATTGTAATTTTGGATTGCACCACGCTTCATGAATATGTAAAATGTATAGGTATAAGACCATGCTCAGTCCTTTGTTGGTGGCCCAGCCTATCCATTCGCAAGGGCTGGGTCCATGCATGTAAAATTGATATTAAACAAATATCCTTGGATCTCCTCTCTATGTCTTATTCAATCCTTTCGGGTATTCACTCAGCCCCTAGGAGAAAAAGCTGCCTAGCGGCAACACTGGTAAGTAAACTAAAAAGGGAAGGGGGCGGCTCCAAAATGCCTGTCCCTGCCTACTTGGTGCTGCATGGACCAAGGAGAGTGGGTAGCTAAGTGCTCGTTACTCATGTAGTTTTAAAGTTTAAGGGATGCATTTCCTTTAAACCCTGTACAAGGATGGAGTGCAGGGGAGGGAAGGGGATGATCCAGTCCCCAATCATGTTTAGCAAACGGGCAGATCAATGTGACTGGCATCCACATGGGCTGGAGGGAGGCGGCAGCAGACTTGGGGTGGAGGGAGGAATCTGCCGCTTCTCCCACCACCCACACATTGCTTCATGGCTGGACTGACCATGCTTGGGGTGGGCTTTATGCTGACATGTCACATGCTCTCACTCTCAGCCTAACTTAGCACTAATAATGGTTGCATAGACTAGCATAGCCATGTTTTGTTTTCACTGTACTTTGCACCACAACTCTTTCCCCCGTCTACCCACAATATTTTTGAACAGACTGTCATTGTTTTAACTGCTTTTCCAACTCCTCCCTTCTTCCACTTCTTTGTACAGCATTGCAGTGCATGGAATGTCATGGGTGGGGAGGGAGTGAAAAAAAGGAGGAGGCCATGGGTGGATGGGCTGGGAAATGAAAAGACATGTCATCTTCCATGACCACTATACCAATACACTGTTAGCTCTGGTGTAGCCACTATGCCAGAACAAATCCACTGTCTGAAGGGGAGGTGATGGAAGTGTGTCAGGAATATGATGTGATGAAACAAACTTATGTCAAATCCTAAACTCCCCAAGACTTTGCTCTCAGCCCCTGGTGTAACAATATTTTATTTATTTTATTTACAATATTTCTATCCCGCCTTTCTCCCCGAAGGGACCCAAGGCGGCTTACAACAGAGAAAAATACAATGCCCAAAAATACATGGAAAGTCACTTCATGCTGACATCTACCAGAACTTTTGGGCGTTTTCCAGCTCCTTATCAAACATCAAGACTGGGGGTGGGTGACATAATTGTCACTGTGGATAACCATGTTTTCCTACTGAAACTCAGAGCGTATCTATATTGCTATTTTGTTTAATGCTCGAAAGAACAGATTGCTGAAATTAGCAGCCCCACTGGCTGCCCCAGCACTCACTTAGACATGGATGAGTCAAAATATAATCAATACATCATTGAGTAGCATGCAGCTGAGAGAGAGATTCCTTTCATCCTGAGCCTGGGTACACCCGTATTCCACCAGTCTTTGTAACAGTATTCAGGGAAAGGAAAACTCCAAGCTTATGCTAGACATACACCAGGGAGTCATGGCAAATCATTGCTGCTACATGCGCCCAGGTGCTTGGGACATGTGTCTCCCTTTCATACCTCTTGAGTTACCTTGGCAGACTCCGACATATCTCTTCTCTACCTGGCTGCTACATTCATAAAATGTGAAGCAACTAACTTTGGATGGTCTTCTCGTTCCCAAAATGGACAATGACCTCTCCTGAGGACTCCAATTGTCAGGTACCAAAACTGCAATCCTGCACATACTTACCTGGGAGTAAGTCCCATTGAACTCAGTGGGACTTACTTCTGAGTAGACATGCATAGGTTTGCGCTGCAAGTTTCCTATTTGCTTGTTCGAATGTTTATCCTGCTTTCCTTTGAACCACAATGTATGCAGCTTACAAATGCTAACAAGTTTCCACCCTCAATCCACTTGGATTCAAGTAGGCAGACAGGAATGCCTGGCATATAGCAAAGTAGAAGAAAATGTTTTATTTCCTCGAGAAGAACTAATAGCAGGCGTCATTCTTCAGTGAAATGTTTCACATGCTTTAATTTCTTACTGCGTCTTAAATTAACATGTGTTTGTCTGTGGCCTGGTTCACACATGCATCTGCAATACTCAATGACTATATAGTTGATGACGGACAACTGAAGCCCAAAGCCCAATGTTACACTGAGTTCCATGGTTCCTTCCTCTGCATTCATTTTTAACCCAAAGCAGCCAAGCTAACAGCGCAATCCTGTGTAACCTTGCACCAGTGTAACAGTAGATGCACTGGTGTAAGTGCACTTATGCCAGTGTAAGTGCACTTACACCGGTGCAAGGTTACACAGGATTGCTCTGCCAGTCTGAGCAGAAGAAGGGCAGAGGTATAGGGGAGACCTTAACCCTTCTTCCTCTTTCTGTTCATACTAATCCTCTCCCAACTGTTTCATGGGGTTTTCTTCATCCTCTTCTCAATAATTCACCAGGTATCTAGTCTACTAGTGTTTAGACACCAGGTAAAAAATATGGGTTTTGCCCAAACATTTCAAGGCATGCAATTAATCAAGCTGTGCTTTCTTTCTTTTCTTTTTTTTTATGCTGCCTCCTGCTGTGCTGTGTTTTATGTTATTTTTAGTGGTGGCGTGTTTGTAGGTTTCTATTTTGATGCTGATAATTTCGTTTTTATTTTGGTGTTGTTTAAAATGCTAGATTGTAAGCCGCCTCGAGGATGATACAGTTGGAAGGTGGGAAAACATATTTTATATAAATAACGGTGTGAACTGACTCCACTGAAAAGCAATGAATAATGGTCCATTCGCATATGCACCAGTCTGAAAGTGATGCGAAGCAACATGAAAGTTCTGTCTGTGCTCCTATAGCTGCAATGCCTGTTCACCCAAGAAATTATCACTGGAAGTTGCAATTATCATGCAGTAAATATGCATGTGTGAACCAGCCCTTAGAAACACACCAGCCTGCAAGTAAGCTGCATTAACTGAAAACCAAAGGCATTTACACTGCCAAAAGAAAGCAGCATCTTTTGTTTTTAGTAAGTCACCTCGATTCTAAAGACAGACAGACCTGAAATGGTACACAAAATAGTCTGTTCTGATAAACTAGTCACAGTAGCATTCTATGGCTGGTAAGGAGGGTAAGACCAGGGCTGGCCTAAGACCTCCTGACACCTGAGGCAGTATGCCAGATGCTGCCCCCCTTACCTGATGACAGTAGTGTTCCTATGACTGCAGCTGGGGCCAATAGGACTCCTCGGATTTCCGCCAGCTATTTTGCTGGTGGAAGTTGGAGGAGCCGTGTAACAGGTCAGCCAATCGGTGGGGGTCAGGATTCAACCGAGGACAATCCCCGCCCCCTCCCCGATCAGCTGGGCCTATCGGCCCCCGCCGTTTGCTCCCGGACCGCCCCCCCTCCGCTGGATCCTCACCTGGTTCGGACGGCGGGCGGGAGCTGGTCCAGGTGGCGGAGCAGGGCAGGCAGGCCTTGCTCCAGCCTTCCCTGCTCACAAGTTGTTGCAAAAGTAAGTGCTTTACGACACTTTCGCGACGGCTTAGGGTGGCGGAACGTTCGTTCTACCGCCCTATGGCACAGGTCTGAGTTGCCCCATAGCGGCTGCTGGGGCTCACTGTGGGGCAAGGGGACAAATGTCCCCTTACTCGGAGGAGACCACCAGCAGCTGAAAAATCCCCGCAGGATGCAGCGGAAGCTGCGCTGGAGGGAGCTGCTGCATCACTGTGCAGGGATTTAGATAGGATTGGGCTGTCAATCATTCTAAAGCAGTATGAATGAGGATTTTGGTATAATTCAATCCATTTTCCTTTTTTCTTACATTTAAACTGATTTTTCCCTGTAAATGCTCATATGTCAAATCACATAGCCCTGCTAACATCACGAAGCTGCTTTAAAACTTTTATTGGGGAAACTAATGACTATTCATTGCAGATAAAGTAACAAAATGAGAATTGTTCTGCTGGTAGACCACTGTCCTTTTGGAGCCTGAACTCTGATACTGTGTCATATTATTGTATGGTTCAAAAATGAGTTGTGAAAGCGCAGCATGTCAGAAGTGAGATCTTCTTGGATGTCAGCAGTTTTGCATAACCAGCTATTGCAAAATGCATTCACACAACACACAAGGGATTTCAAATGAAGATTTACCAACAGGAGGCAGAGAAGAAGACAGCTGTGTTTTTATTGTGGTTATAATGATTCCACTTCATGACTGCATTATAGCCTGACTCTCCTTATAAAGTGAAAGGAAGAGCCATTTCTGGCATCTGCAATCATTCAAAAAGAAAAGCAGCTGATACAAGTGTGGAAGTGAGGATACTGTCAAAGGTGCAAACCACAAATGTTTGGAGAGGGTAAAAGCTATAGAGAAGGTTGAAGCTAAGGGAGCTCAAAGCAATCAGCAATATGGAAGGGTGTGTGGTGTGGCAACAGAAGGTATCTCAGTGGTGCGGGAACTATATCTGCTCAGATTTCAGATGAATGTAGAAAGTTCAGTGGAAGGGCGTTAACTCGGAAGTAAACAGGATGGAAGCAACTACCAAAAGGAAGTTTTATAGGTTAAAAAACTGAATAAAGGAGAGGAGGTAGTTGGTGGAATTGAAGTCAAAATAGAAATAAGTAGAGAGAGAGAGACGAGTTAAACAAGGGCTGCCTACTGCATTGTAAACGTGTCCTACTTGACCTTCAAAAGCGATATGTATTTGCACTACTACAAGAGGGACAGGGCTAATCACAGCTCTTAGGAAACAAACATGAAAAGAAAGACCTATAGCCATCTCTAAGCTAGTCCCCCCCCCCACAAGCCCCTTGTATCACGTTTCCCTGATATGTTAGTTCCCAGCAGATGTGCAGTAGGGACAGTGGCCGCTGTCTTCCTTGTTGAAAAAGGTTGGGGAAGAATGACAGCTCTCAGAATCAGCACAAGGGGTTCCTTTGCACTGGCAGGAAGCTCAAGACCTAGTCTACTCCTGTTCCTCCATTGTTCTGCTATAGGAATGGACCATTGGGCATTTCAACATTTTATTACATTTTATTTTTTATTGCTCTGTACAGATAAGAAATGCAAAGAGAGGAGTCTCTGGAGAAGACTCTGATGCTGGGAAAGATTGAAGGCAAAAGGAGAAGGGGAAGGCCAAGGATGAGATGGTTAGACAGCATCACCGATGCAACGAACATGAAAATGAGCGAACTCAGGAAGATAGTGGAGGACAGGAAGGCCTGGCGGGATATGGTTCATGGGATCACGAAGGGTCGGACACGACTTAACGACTGAACAACAACACACAGATAAGAAAAGGTGATAAAGCTTTATATTGAAAGGCAATCCCCAAACGCTGCACTGCTTTGTTATGTTGTCTGTAAAAAAGAAGACTTTTTCTTGACAATGAAGTGCGAGACAAAAACCATCATTTCCTAAGCTAAAGTTGGTGCAAGGACTTCCACTCAACCATGATGTCTTGAATATTTTATAAGAAAAAGCACTAAAAGATTAGACTTGTGCCTTCCATTCTCTTCTGATTCAACCACTATTTCAGCCAAACTTGCCCTGATCCATTCTGCTGTCCTTCGTCCAGCTGTTCCATTAGCTGCAATGAGAAGGAACTGTGTCCTGAAGTTATTGGCATGTGTAATTTTTTGTGACACATTTTGTGGTTAGCTGCCTTGAGACTACTGGAACTGACAAATGGATAAAAAAGTCAGATTAATGTCTGTATAAAAACCACCAGCATAACACTGAAATCACAAATGGTTTGAAATTACTGGGTCAATTTCCTCTTCCAGCAGATGCAGAGGAGGTATATTTAAAGTCTGGCAACCTGATCCCAAACACATTACATGGAAGAAAGGCTAATTTATTTCAACAGATCGTACTTCCACACAAAGGCTGGAACCCAGAGGTCTATATGTGCAGCTGAGTGCTTTTGCTTAAATGATATACAACCCTGCCAAATCGCAAATGATGTTTTCGGCAAGGGGAAGATTAAAATTCAATTTGCCTGTTCATTTAAAGGATGCTACTGGTGTCCAATTGTAAGCAAAAGGCTATGTGACAATACCCAAGATCAGGCCCTTGTACTCTGTCTCCCTAATTTGTCATTGTCCCCACCACCACTAAAGGAGATGATTGATAAGGTGGTGAAGTGGGTGCTTGGAGGGTGCTCTCCCTTCTCAGTAGGGGAGATGAGTTTGAGCAGGTTGGGCACTCATCAGGGGCCCAACTACTCAGGGGGTCCACCTGGCTGAACCATCCATACCAGTGGTAGTATCCAATGTGCCATTGAGAGTCTAGTGCAGGGCTTTGCCCCAGGATCCCCAGCAACCTAGCACCCACATTGGTGGAAGTTCCAAACATGCAGCAGCAACCTGCCATTGTGCATGGAGAGGCCTAGACTGGAACCATCACCCTACATAGCTTCTGGAAGAAGAGCTACTTCTGAACTACGTCTGTATTCCAAGTTGCAAGGGTGGATTTGAAAGGGTGGGAGAAGTATGTTCTTTCACAAAGCCTTTTGACTATGGCTTTAGAATGTTAAGGGGTAACTAATCTTTACATTTTAAAAGCTACATACTCTTAGGGCTTCTCCAAGATACCCTCCTTCTCCCCCCGTGCTTTTGCTTACCACCTGCCTGCAGTGATGTAGACTTGAGTCTATTGACTCGGACTCAAGTCGCATCAATGACGACTCGGACTTGACTTGGTGATTGTGAAAGACTCGACTCGAGACTTGGAGCCTTTTACCCAAAGTCCAATTTTATTCAGGTTTAAACCCACATTCCCCATTAAATAGATTGGGACTCGCAACTCACAGTCAAAGACTCGGGACTTGGGGGCAAAGAAATGGGACTTGACTTGAGACTTGGACCCAGAGACTTGGAATTTGACTTGAGACTTGGAGTCAGAGACTTGATCCACATCCCTGCCTGCCTGACAAAGACTTCTGTAGAATTTGAAAGCTTGCCATTTGATATTTTGTTACTTTTGGGTTGGGCATAAAGAAGACAACACCCTACTTTGGATTGTGGGTTTTCTTCTCCTAATCATGGATCAACACTGCCACCTACGATTCAGTAATCTGTGGTCTCATCTGTACATAAATAAAAGTTTGCCTTGAAACCAAACGTTTGGAAACCAAAAAACAAACAAACCAAAAAACTTCAAGGTTTGCCTTGAAGCCAAAAGTTTTAACTACCTGGCCTATGACAAAATGTAAGCAGGCTATATTCTCCCTATTATTACTCACCTTGGCTATAATCTTAAGCATGCTCACAGAGAAATGAATTCCAGCAAAACCAAATAGGCTTATTTCCAAGTAAAGTAGTTTCGGACCAAAGTATATGACTCATCAACTCAGCTTTCCACCCTTCTGCTTCTCATCTCAACAACAGTCGAACAAATGGTGACTCTCTCTAACCAACCATGGCTAGCCTACACACTGGGATTGTAACAAATTGTTCTTCAGAAAATTACCTTATTTTCTAGAGACTGAGCTGTTACGAAAAGACCCAGCTTTAGATAGGATCACATCAAGTCTTATAAGTAGAATAGAATAGATGGTATACAAAGCAGGCCACGTGTTCAACTTTAAAGCTAAAAATCATATTGGCAATTCAGGAAGTGGCCCTTTTTCATCTCACTCAGTGCAGCAACATGGAGCTGTTTGGACTAAACTGTGAAAGTGAGTCCCTGACAGCCATTCAGGCTCTCTCTGTACATTTGGTGAAAATAGGAAGTGTCCTGGCCAAATTCCAGTATGGGTAATTACATTCAACCTACCTACATGGGTTGGCAGAGACAGAGAAATTCATTGTGTAGCCGCAACAGTAGGAAACAAAAAGAGCACAGCCAAATTAAACCACTGTTTTAATGAAGGCTCTTGTTTTAAGTTTTGTCTATGAGAAGTGAGAAATCCCACCAGTCATGTAGCTATCTTTTAAAGAGCAACACAGTTGGAAAGCTTCTGTAGTAGACATTTCCAATGGATTCCTTTGAACTATTGATCAAGATATTCTACCAGTTCTGCCTGCTTAAAAAAGAGGAAGGTACAAAAGCAAATCTATTAGGAAAGATACGCAGCATCGTGGCTTCTAAAAAAACCACACCTCTGAAGTGAACAATTCAAAGGTTTGAACAAACAGGGTTCAACTCCTTCTGAGAGATGTCACAGGCAAGTGTGATTAACAGTCCTGCAAAATTAAGTCAAGGAATTGGCAACCAGCAATGACTCCCTGGAAAATAACAGTAACTTTGTCTGACTAGCTTGGCTTAATTATGTTGGAGGGAGCGTGACAAGCAATTTGTTGGGAAAGGACATTATGGATACAGCTACATGAGAAATGTCTTTACCTGAAATGGTCGAGGATGCTTCCCTCCATTTGCCAGATGACTTAAGTTTGTTCAGAAGGAAACAGACATGATTGTATGCTAGAGGCTTTCTAACATACTGCCATAGCAGAGGGAAGCAGCAATTTACAACCACCTGTCGGGGCTCTTTCAGTGATATACTTTTGTTGATTCCCTAACACCTTTGAGATCCTGAGTGTTATTTTAAAAGGTTCAAACAGTCGGGATGAAAGCTCTGCAATTATAGGCGTACATGACATAGGCTGAGAGCTAAAGGACCACACACAAATATTCTGGATTTCTGTGGTCCTCAGGGGTGTTGTAACGAGTGTGCAACCACTGCAACCCACAACAGGTTCCACCCTCAAGGGGGGTGATACCACACCACTTGGTGGCCCCCAGCCCGCTCCAGGCCCAGCTACCTTGCACTCTCGCCAGCAAGCGTTTTTTCGCCACTCGCCAGTGAGAGCATGAGGTGGCTGGGTCCAGAGCCGCCAAGCGGTGGCAGATCAGAGGCAGGCTTTTCACATAAAACAAATCCGAAAGCACAGATGGTCGGGGTGATGTGATTACATCACCCCTGAATGTCCGGAACACCGAGCTCCCCAGGTAAGCACCACACCGGGTGGCACCCACCCTAGGGATGCCTCTGATGGTCCTTCTTAAATAGAGAGTTGATTTGGGTTTCTGTGGATCGTCTTACATTGATAGCTTTTACATTTTGAACATTTTACAATGAACAGGGCCATTGGCCATCTACCTCAGTATGGTCTACTACACTACCTGCTAATGTCTCTCAAGATATCAGACTGGAGTCCTGCCTGAAGATAACAGGGACTAAAATTGGAACCTTCTGCATGCAAAGCATCTGCTCTACCCTACCTATAAACAGCATTCCCTGTAACAAGTCTGCACCAGTACGCAGACCCCTCCTCCAGCAGCTATGTGGCATCAGGATGCTGCCTCCAAACATTCAGCAATGATGTCATCACATCACCGACAAACTTCCAGGTTGCTGAGCCCTGCGCTGTGCGGAGCTCAGCAGAGAGGTACGTAGCCAGTCAGCAGCGCACTTTAGAGGGAACACTGCCTATAACCCTATCCCCAAGCAGGCTGTCTTCCAGAAGGAGTTGGGCAGTCCAATCTTAGGCAGTGCCGGCACAGCGGGGCTGAACGGCCCATGCTGTATCCTATGCTGGTTAGGAGGAGGCTGGAGGTCTACTTGAGGTAAGGGGACATTTGTCCCTTTACGCCAGGAAAAGTCCCAGCATGCCCGATTGGGCTTCTTGGATCTGTGCCAGCTATTTAGCTGCCACAAGTCTGGGAAGCCCCATATAGGGCATCTAGGCCTCCTGGGCCTGTTCCACCCCCTGTTATGCCCTCCCCTGCCCAGAAATGCTCCTTCCCCACCTCTGTTCTACCCTCCTGCCACCCTCCCCCTGCTCCTGTGCCACTCGGTGCTAGACTCACCTCCACCGGCAGCTGGAGGTCAGATACAGAACCGGTGGGCCTGCGCAAGCCTTTCCGCCGGCATTCTGTGCTCTAGACGGCATTCCGTTTGCGACACTCTAGGCCAGCAGGGGCCGCTGTGCCGTTGTAAGTATGGTTTGGATTTCGCCGACAATGTCTACCTTGGGATGCCAGTCATGACACCAGAGCTTATCTTAGGGCAGGGGTGCACAACTTGGAAGTAGGCGGGGGCCAAAATGAATAGGCCAAACGTCTCGGGGGCCGCACGGGGGCGTGTCCAGGAACATGATGTCACTTCCTCAGGAAGTGACATCACAGGGGGGTGTCCTGTGATTTATACAATAAATAAAATAAATGTATAAAATAAATAAAAATATTTATTTATAAAATAAATAAAAATAACCCGCTGGAAGCAAAACGCTATGCAGTATCCCTGTTGTTGTCATTCAACACGCACACACACACACATCCCTTTCTCAGTCGTCACTTTCACGATAACCAAGAAAAAGGCCCCTGGATGAAATGGAGCTGAGGGGGAGGGGAAGAGAGGGGAACTGCCTGCATGAAAAACGAGTACAGCAGCCAGCAAACCTCCTCCTGCTGAGGGGAAAAGAAAAGGTACCTCCTTTCACACACACACCACGGGGTTGGGGAAGGGAAGGAGAGAGGGATGCTCACGCTGCTGTTCTGCCCGCTCAGAATGCTGCCCTCCCCATCCTCACTCACGCAACACAACCTCCTCTGCCTGCAGGGCGCGCGCGGCTCTCCGTGACTCGCGCTTTTCCTGCCTATGTGGAAAGAACTTGGAGTGGAGAGAGCGAGCGCGAAAGCGCACGCACCAGCAACATGCTACGCCGGTTGCTGCGGAGCAGGTGCGTGGAGAACCCAAAGGAGTTCTCCCCTCAAAATCAAAATCACCCCTCGGTAGTTCTTTTAGTCACTACACGCACTTACGGTGAGCTGCACCGAAAGAAAGAGAAATTCCTGCACCTGAGGCCCCTTGTAAGGAACCATTTTCCCTGTGCAAAATGCAGCAGGCTCCGGACGTCGGGGACGCTTCCAGATTATAACATGCCGAGCAGCCCACTTGCAATGAGGGCTTCACTTACCTCACCCCACACAGCGCCAGCTTGCGCGGGGAAGGAGGCAACAAGGGGGGGGGAGAAGAGTGGCGTTCGTGACGCTCTGGTGATGGGACTGCTGAGCGGCCACGCGCACAGCACGGTGTTTGTGAGTCGCTGTTCCTATGTGTGCGAAAAGGCGGGGAGGAAAGGAGAGGAGACAATCGGGGCAGGGAGAGGCGGCGGCGTTCCGTGAGGCGAAGGAGAGACGCTGCCGAGCAGGAAGCGCTGCTATTGCTGCAGCCACCAGCACATCAAGAGACGCTTGGTGCCTGCACGGAAATGAAAGGGCAAAGTCTGGGCTGGTGAGAGGAGCAGCAGCAGGCTTTGGCCGGGCAGGGGTGGCACAGGAGGGAGGGAGGGAGCCCTGGGAGCCTGCGCCGAGTAGAGAGCGTTCTTTAGCCTCCTCCTGGCCAACGCGCAGGCGGCTCATTTGGCTCTTGGCTGAACGCCAGGAGACTCAGCTGATTGGCAGCGATCAAAGCACCGCCTGCAGGCTCCTGGCGTTCGGCCAGGAGCCGAATGAGCGCGCGAGCGAGCAGAATGAGAAAGATTGGGCATGGAGAAACACGAAAGAGTGGGCACGGATGATTTCCCGTGGCCCGCGAAGAGCTTGGGGATCCCAGAGAGCGCCCGCTCTCTGGGATCCCCGATTTCTTCGCGGGCCACGGGAAATCGTCAGGCGGTTCGCATGCGGCCCACGGGCCGTATGTTGTGCACCCCTGTCTTAGGGAATTCTCTCTCTCTTCCTCCTCAGCCCTTGGTTGGGATTAGTTCCTTACAAAAGGGGGAGAATGTGTAAATTGAGTTTAACTCAGGCCCTTTTCTTAGGCATTTTCAGCTGCCATCAGCACGCTTATTTTAAATTGTTGGAAAGGAAGCACAAGCAAAGTTACTTGCCAAATAATTACTCTGAAATGAAGTCTTTGGCACACAACACTTCAACCCACTCTTAAATACCATAGAGCACCTAGGCTGCATGAAGCCAGTAGCATTCAAATATTTTGAAGACAAAGGACACCATTACAACTGCCAGAAAAAGATATAGGAATACTTTAAACAAATTCTCTTTCCCTAAAAACCAAATATATGGGCACAGAATCAAACTATTATGAATCAAAGGAAAAAGTGAACGAAAGCTAGGTGATAATGTTGACCAGGCAATGTCAAAGTGAAGAAAGGTACCCAAGACTGCTTACCATGTTATTAGAAGTGTTTGGCCAACATCTGGAAATCTGCCCAGTAGCAGCTGGCTTCTGTCTTGCACTTTTGAGAGCTCAACATGAATGCAGTGGTCAGGGCTCTCTCCCGTTAACATGGTTAAAGAAATGGTTAAAGACAAGAACAGTCCAAAGACAATAAGAGAGGAGCCAGCTCCTTCTGTTTTTAAGCCAAAAGCTTAAAAGCCAGGATAAGGAGACTGATAACATAATTTCTAGTGTCATACATCAGAGATGTAGTCATGCTACTACTATTACAGATAAAACAATAAAGAGGCTTCTTTTGGCACCTTCAAACTCATTGTGGCATATAGGCTTTTACAGATTAGAGCCCATTTTGTCAAATGCATGAAGTGGGCTCTTGCCTATGCATCCCCAATGTGGGATCCATGCCACCACAAATCTGTTAGTCTGTCACACGACTCTTCATAATTTCTAACCAATCTCATGCCTTGTTTCTTGAGGTGTCTAGTGTATAATAGACATTGAAAATGTCAAGATACTAAAGGATAAGGTAATTTTCTACAAAATAGCAGGCATATGAAGATTACAATTCTGAAAGGAAACATTTAATAGGCATATCACAGAGCTATCAACCCTATGGATACTTAAGGTGAGTAGAAGAGTCATTGCCTCAGCCAGAGTTGTCAAACAAGAGATATTAGAGTAAAAGAAGAGTGATCAATGTATGTGGATCGCATCCACAGCAGGCTGGTGGCAGTAATGCCACTAGCCCTCCCGGCGCCTGGTCAAAGGGGGCGGGGCCTAAGTGACGTGACGTTGTCGCGCCCAGCGCAACAACGAACACGCCCCCCGCCGGCTTTGGCACCTTTTTGGAGCCGAACGAGCTCCAGGGAAGGTGGGAGGGCCGAACCATCGCGCGGGTAAGTACCCCCCCACGCTGACTGCACCCCCCGCCCCTGCCCCCGCCCGGCGCGTCTGCTCTGCATGCTCCATCCTCCTTCTGCCTCTGGCTGGTGGGCACCCTGAATCCACTGACCTGTCCCATCCCGTCCCCCCGTCCCCGCAATCCGCCACTGCATCACCAAGCCTCATGGATGGGCTGCCCCAGTCCTGGATATAGTCACGTTACTGGTCTGGCCCTTTGCTCTCCAGGCAGGCACATAGCACTAAGAACATGAGTTTAACTGTGTCTTCAACTGAAGAAAATAACCAGAAATAAAATATTGACCATGTAACAGAACGTTACCTTTCCCTCTCTGGAGGGGGGGGGCTGCAGTGGAACTCTGCAGGGGACCACTGCTTAGCCTCCTGTGGCAATGGTGCAGTCCTGAAAAACAAATGGTTTCAGATGAGAATTTGGCCAGCAGTCACAATGGTTGGGGTCCCTGGCATTCAGCAAAAGGAAGCAGGCCAGGCACTTCCTGCTCTTAGCAAAAAGAAGGGTTGGTTAGGCAACAACATTTCTAGGAAAGACACATTTGATCACCCTGAAGGGTCGGAAGGGGAAGCAGGGACATAAACCAGAGATGCAACACCAATGTGTGGAAGCAGGGAATTCTCTCCCACCCTTTGCTTACCTATGTGGGGTGCATTGCATTGTGCTTGCTTCCACTGTGCCTCTAAGGGGCCCGAACCGGAGCGTGGACCCCTTCTACAGCTGAGCAGTGTCGCAACTTGTCACAACTGCACCTCTGAATGTTTGGTGATGACAGGACCACTCAGAGTAATTTTATCAGGGGGTACAAAGTTTCTTTTGGGGCCCTTCCCTTCATGTGAATTTGGCTCCTGGGGTCCCCTTTTTTGTTCTTGGGCCCCCCTTTTGACCCATTTTTGGCCCTGGACCCAGGTATGATTATATCCCCTTAACCCCCCTCTCAGAGGCCCTGGGTGATGACATCATCACATTGTCACCAAACATCTCAGTTGCTGAGCTCCCCACTGCACGGAGCTCGGCTGAGAGGTGCACAGCCATTTGGCTGCGCATCTTACAGGGAACACTGCTTGCTTCCACTGTTGAGGTGATGAGGTAGAGGTCCCAGCTGGGTGTCTGTCTGTGGAGTTCTCCTGGGGCAGAATACCGGCAATAAGAATTCTAAGAAGACATGTTTTAGCAAATGTCTTGCCATACATGTTGTGAAAAATAAGAGGTTGTTTGTGCAGGTGCTCCCTATGTGCACCAGGTGTCTTTTCACCATGGTTCCCATTACCAAAGTTCTCCTTTGAGAGGCCAGAGAAATATAGCCCCGTGCTTTGTGTCTAATCATCTGACCTGCAGTGGCCCTGGAGGGGCTAATATACTGGGATTGGTGTACTGCAATTGGCTGCAGTGCCAAATGTAGTCTGTGTTATGCTCTGTCATAGGAAAGTGGGTGGGACGGAGGGTAGTGAGAGATGAGAGCACTGGCGTCACTAGACGCGCGTCACCCTGGTGCGGGGACGCGTGTCACCCCCCCTAGGGGCGCGACGTTATGGGCGCGGGGGGAGGGGGCCACCCGGCTCCCCCCCCGCATCGCGTCGCCCCCCTCCGGACGCTCCGAGGCCGGCCCGGGAGCCGGCCTCGGAGCGTCCGACCCCGTCGGCGCTCCAGGGCCTTCTGAACGAAGGCCCAAGCAGCGCGTCAATCCGGGTATTTTCTGGATTTTCGCGCATGCGCAGACCCTTTTTGAGGGCTTTTTGCCCTCAAAACGGGTCTGGGCATGCGCGAAAATCCGGGAAATACCCGGATTGACGCGCTGCCTGGGCCTTCGTTCAGAAGGCCCTGGAGCGCCGACGGGGTCGGACGCTCCGAGGCCGGCTCCCGGGCCGGCCTCGGAGCGTCCGGAGGGCGACGCACGTCACAGAGGTGACGCGCGAGGGGGTGCGCGCGTCACCCCATGACGCGCGTCACCCCCTGGCGGCCCGCCACGCCCCAGTGACGCCCGTGGATGAGAGTTTCTGGTGCTTTTCCCTTCCCCATTGTTCCCTATGGGGCTACTCCTTCCTACACTGGCTCTGTCATTAGCACAGCATTTTTCCAGCATTGGGGGCATCTGTTGGCACTTGGGAAATGGCGAATGTTGACCCCTCCTCATTCCACCCATGTCCCTCCCACATTATGCCAGATCTTCTCCCCATTTTAGCCTCAACTAGTGAACTTGCAGTGGTGTCCAAGCTACATCGGCATGGCATTTTTCTGGCATTTCACCAGCATCCATCATGACACATTCATCAGCACTAGCGTTGCTGGAGGTGGGGCGGAAAGCTAAGTTCTGCAGCTTTCCACCCCACCGTTACTCTCCACCCCCTTGTCGTAGGAGCCTGTCAGCGGAGAGAAAGCAACGCGCAGGAGAGTCCCTGAGCATTACTTTCTCTCCGCTGACGGGCTCCCATGACGAGGGGGCGGGGCGCCTCGTACCGGAGAGTAACGGTGGGGTGGAAAGCTGCAGAACTTAGCTTTCCGCCCCACCTCCAGCGACGTCAGTGCTCGTCAGTGGGCAGATGTTTATGTTGGTGGGGCTATCATTGTGCCAGCATACTTGGAGATATGCTGGCATATCTGGAGTATAGGACTGGGCTGTTACTCAAACATTTTTGGTTAGTCTGTAGGTTCTGAAGTATATATTACCATCACAAACTTTCTAGGTCCCTATCTTAGATCTACCCTATACTGCAGTGGTTCCCAAACTGGGACGCGTGGCTCCAACCAGCCAGGGGAGCCGTGGAGTGCCACGGAATCCTCTTGGAAAACAGTGCAATGCTAATTGGCAGACATCAACATAATGTACTGGGAGCCGTGGCCAATGGTCACCAATGGTCAAGGGAGCCGCAGGTCAAAAACGTTTGAGAAACACTGCTATACTGGAACATTTCCAAAGCCTTGCAGCCCAATCGTATACATGCTGACTCAGAAGTAAGCCCAACTGTGACCCACTCTAAACTGAATGCACAGCATTATTGAGTTAGATCAACAGTTTAACAAGCAATTGGTTTTAGAAACTAGTACTCCCTCCTGGGAAGCATTTTGGTGGGAAAGTAATGCATGAAGTAGCCCTCAAGCCCTCAGGTGAGGAGTATCCTCAGTGGACAGACATTCTCATTCTCCAGAGAACAAGAATTGTTCAAGAATAGCCCATAACTGATACTGGTAAAGCAAATGTTCTTTCTGTTGTTAATTAGGCACTTGACCTTTCCAAGTGGTCACTGTTATTAATTCAAGTAGGAAGCATGTAAGGTTCAACTTCTTCTGATACAGTAGTGCAGAAAAACTGTACAAGAAGATTTTGTGCTGGTGTAGCAGTACTGTTGTGCCACCAGCTGTGTAGATTGTATTAACATAACCCCTGTGATGGCAGGATGGCCTGACTGTGCAAGGAGCAAACATGGTAGGAGTTCAGAGCGTGGCACAGGAGGACCAGGATTCAGTCACAGTTCTATGCCCACTCAAAGACTGATCATGGCCCCAATACTTGCACCATGTTATGTCTTAAAGTGAGTAGATTTGCACTGATTCTGCTAAAAACACAACATGGCACTGAAATGTCAATATATTCATTTCACCTCGTATCTTTTGCTAGCACTGAGAGTTGGGTGCTGCAATGAATATTCCCCAGTCAAGGGGCAATTCTCCTGTGCAAGCCCAATGAAAAGGAATGGAGCTAATCAAGAAGGCAGGGCTACCTTGCAGCTCCCATTCATTTTGATGGGACTCGCAGAGGAAAATCTTCTACTACTGCATTGTGGCCCCTTGCTCTTTATTTTCTATATGATTCATGGCTGAAATGTTCAAGGTGATTAGGTGGCAGCAGACCATCAAACCAGAAAATGCACCACAGGGCTGCCTGCAATCTGAAACTGAAGGATTACTGAGCCAAGTGAGAGGCTTTTTTTCCAGTTGCCCAGGTCAGGTGCAGACAAGTTAATAAAAAAGAAACTGTGATGAGTATTTGCTGGGCAATGCCTTTACTTTAAGAAATGGATGATTAGCTAACTAACATCACCATCTAGGCTGGCAGATTTTGGCTCCTTGTCTACATAACTGTCACTTTAGGAGAGAATAATATCTAACTCCTTCTGCCATAATGGCTGGTTAAAGTCAAGCCCTTTCATTTTAATCGCATGGATACCTATTTTCAGTTATCTTTTTTCAAATTTGATACATGAAAAATTGCTTTGGTAATAATTCACAGCATCCAGGGTCAGGCCACTAATGTGAGCCCCTGACCCCCTGTGAGCAGGGGTGGCACAACCCAGAATTCCACCTGATGCCATCTCGGGTCCACCACCTCTGCAAAAGTCTTAACATGCAAACTCTCACACTGTCCCTAAATGAAACCAGAAGCCCCACACTTCCGGGTACCACCGCAGCGCGAAAGGAGCAAACCTCCCCTAAGGAGGGGAACGATCTGCTTTGTGCTCCAGTGAGCACGAGGCAGATCAGTGCCACTTGGATTGACATTTGTTTGGAAGGAGGCAGAGGAGGCAGACTCAGAGTGAAAGGTAGCCCGATTCCACCGCCCCTTCAGACCCCTTGCAATCTGCCACCAATGCAGCCTGGTGGCTTCATGGATGGGCCGGCCCTGCCTGTGAGACCTGTGTTCCAGGAAGGCAGAAGGTGCCAGAGGAAGGCCTGACTTCGCTGAGTGCTCACCACTCGAACCAACCACGTCTCCATTCCTCCTGCCCTCAATTTCCACCCTCTCCTCTTGGAATGGGAAGTACAAAACAGGTGAAAAGAAGGCAAAAATAGCCCCCAAATTGGGAATTTTTACTACAGCTTCCTATTCCATCATGACACATGCACATCAAAAACTCTTTTTTCCTCTCAACAGTTTTCACATTCTTACAGGCCAATCCTATCCAGGGCCTGCCCAGAGCGTGCAGTGCCGCTGAAGCAGTGTATACTAGATACTATGGACCAGCTGGGGACCAGCCAGACAGGAGACGCAAGTAAAGACAATTTCTACTTACCTCTCTGTAGGCTGCCTGGTCCCCAATGGGTCTCCGCAGACCTTTTGCAGGTATAACCCTGAAGAGTTTCTGAGGATGGGTCTAGACAAGGAAGGGGGGGATAAGATCTGGCATGTGTGGCTGCTGCTGAGATCCACCCCCCTCCCACCCCCAAAACCTCCC
Organism: Plestiodon gilberti rubricaudatus; assembly: GCA_026170595.1. Taxonomy (NCBI): domain Eukaryota; kingdom Metazoa; phylum Chordata; class Lepidosauria; order Squamata; family Scincidae; genus Plestiodon; species Plestiodon gilberti. The sequence continues at coordinate 255,399,332 of JANXHW010000001.1, read as the reverse complement.
ACAGCCTGGCCTGATCCCCACCCCAATCCGCCCCTGATGCCAACTTACCAGTAATGGCAGAGGTTCTGCAAGCTGTTATCTCCTGCACGCAGCCTCCTCGCTTTTGCACTGGTGGAAGCTCTGCAGAGCACCTGCTGCACCAGCGGCCTGCAGGATACAAGGGCAGGTCGCAAGGTCTGTCATCATATCCTACAAATAGGATTGGGCCATTAGTTGTGCTAATATCCTATCACAAATAACTAGTGGAAAAAACTGCTAATCAACTACGGTAGTTCATACAGTTGTAACAAAGGAGTTTCACTTGGAGCTTCTTTCATTGAAAACTAAGATATGCCCAGCTTTCATTGATTTAAGTACAGTGTTTCCTAGATTTTGATGCTGTAGGCACACACGTTCCAGTCTTTTTCTTGGTTTCCTATTCAAGTCTTCTTTCACATAATTATGTCAGAGCAGGCATTTCTCTCCGCAATACTTGTCAATGTAGTGGCATCAAGTATCTCTCAGAGTCATTGATGTTCCATCTATGATTAGTCATCACTGAAAACTCTCTTTTTTCCTTGTCAAGGCTATCAAACATTTCTGGATAAAGTTTATATACAAAATTAAAGGAGTCATGAACATTATATATGACTGCAATGTAATATTATATTACATTGCAGTTCAATTCTGCACATTCAGTTTGGGATCTTTAAAGAATTCCTCCTTTCTAGTACTCCTACCTTTCTAGCCAGTCAGGATGGCTCTTTGAGCAATTCTGCTGATCCAGGTTCTTTTAGAGCAGAGCCCAATCCTATCCTCCCCTTCGCTATAGCATGCAGGCATGTCAAAACAGGCAGTGTTATGGTTTTCTTTGGACCTGTACTGGCCATATAGCTGGTGCAAGTCCGAGGAGAAAAGGGGGGCATGTCAGGAGGCCCCAGGCAGGACATGCCCCCAGCGGCTCCTCAGAGTTACACCAGCAACAGCTGGATTGGGCCATTAGAATTACTCATGAAGCTTCCAGATGTTTTACCCCTGGTCTAGATGGTTGGGTAGGTCTGTCTAACTTCTGACATGCCATGCTAGGTGCAAATCTCTAGGCATGGATTGTGGCCCATTAGGGACTCAATGAACCTCCTGCTTTTTCTGCCTGCCTAGGACTGCAAAAACAGGGGTGTTGTCAAGCATCAGACAGATCATCACATCGAGTGATCTACTGTACATTCAGCTTGGTGGCTCACAAGTTGAGCAGACCTGGTTTCAAGAAAGGAGGATCCACTTGAGACCAGGTGAGACCAGGTCTTAGCCCAGGAAGCCATTGAAAGGAGAATATATTCTACTCACACTAAAAAAAACCTGACCAGACAAGATAATATTAAATAATATATTAAATACCTTGTTACCTTGGGCACCCAGTGACAGTTTGTTTTGCAATATAAATGATGATAGCAACGCTTTGATGCTCATTTGACACTCAGAAGTAACAGGCCGTGAACTATCCACTGATCCACAAGGGAACCAAGTGCTATTTCCTTCCAGTGCCAAAACAAGACCTGTACAAGCATGTGAGCTTCTGCCGCTGTTGTAAAACACAATATAGGTGCAGAAAATGAAAAGAGAGGGAGGGGGATGAGCTCATGTTAACAGAGTTCCACTATGAGCAGCTTTTCTTCTCCCCAGCTGCATGACATAATGGGATTTGGCACTGGTGTTTACAGCGAAGGTGATATCTTGGGGAAAACATCCATCACTTGATAGCTGGCTGTCTCTCTGTGGGTTAGTGTGAGTGCAGTACCAGAAAGCACTCAGTAGGACAATAGGCTCTTTACGCGTTGAAAGGCCTTGGCTCCAAAACTAGTTCCACTGCTTCATTGTAGAGTGACAGAAGTTTTGTCAATTATGTATTTATTTATTAAGAGGAGAGAGAGAGAGAGAGAGAGAGAGAGAGAGAGAGAGAGAGAGATGGAATCATGGGTAGAATTATGAATGCAAGCGCATGGCACATGTGAGCTACATGGGAACAGCGAACAGATGCATATATTTTAAGAGGATCCTCTCATTCAGAAGACCCAAGACAAGTTACAATAACACAATATAAAAGGTAGAGACAATAAAAAACCATCAAAAAACAAAACACAGGAAGCATGAATTACCCAGGTAATAGAGAATTATGCCTACCATAACTTTGAAGGCATTCACGGGGGGGGGGGGAGGCTCCTATGATGGTTGGAGTCAGAGGAAGGCACACACTGGAGAAGGTGGTTCTTCAGTGAGACAAGTGAGAATCAGATTATCAGAGGGCATTCAGAATCTTTTTTTTTCTTTATCAATGACATTCCCAGGACTCCGTCCTCCAGATACAACCTGCACTCCAGAAGTAATTTCTGTCTATAGCAGTTTCATGACTATAGACAGTTCTCCCATTGTTCATGTCATTACCTAGAAGTGCTTCTTATGTAACCTTCTATGCTCAAGTTTCAGTTTCAGAGTACAAAATACACATGTACTTCATCAGATATGAAGGGCGCACAGGTGGATAGAGCACAGTGGTACTTGCTTTAAAATTCACCCAAGCAGTGATCAAGATAAAATATTAAGTGTTCATGTGCATTTAAAAAGAAAAAACACAAATTATTCATGCACGTGTCCTTCCTATCTGATGTGACATGAATTTTGCACTTGGCACATGAGAAGGGCACGTGAGGAGAAACTGTTACATGAGTAACGCAACTGGAACTATCAAAAAGTGTGTCCATGGTATCGTTTAGTATGGTATGGATTGTTAGAGTGTGAAGAGTAACACTATTAAAAACTGGTGGTTGCACACATAGCAGAAAGTTTTCAATAGTGGGAGCAAGGGGGAATCTCTGTGCCAGGGCACTGGTTTAAAAGTAAGTACAACATCCAAGCTGATCAGAAAAAATAAAACTAACAAAGCTCCATTTTGACCAAAGTTGATTTTGCTACCTGGTGTCCTCATGAAGCCAATTCAGAGTGAAAGTCGGAAACACTGTGTAGCCGCACCCTGCTCTACCAGAGCCTGCTGCTACCTCACCCTGTTCCCAATTATCTGTAATCATCTTTTTTCTTACCCGACAAGCAGCCACATTGCTCCAGCAAAGTGCTAGCTTGGGCAAGCGCAGGTGGCTCATTCAGTGCCAGTGAACATGCAGGGCAGAGCTGCTGACTGATGCCTGGACATCTAAGAAGGGGTGAGTCTTCTTGGGAGATGGCAGATGAAGCCCACCTGTCCACTGCCCTCTCAGCCTGCAACTCCACTGAGGGCTCCTCCCATCTTTTGATTTGCTGAGAGCAAATTGGAAGGGAATTGCAGCAGTGGTAGTCCCCCTTTCCCTCCAGTACAGCTGGGAGAAGAAGGGAGGAGGGGAAAAAGAGCTGCAGTGGCTCCAGATCACCCCTCCCCAGCCACATGGTGCTCACAAAGCACAACTCTATATGGGGGACAACTCCCTTTCCCCTGAAGTCATTGATGAGGCTTATACTAGACCGGGGATGAAGGAGGAGATACATGTTCTCCCACGTCAATCCCTACCCCTCCATCCACCCCATACTTCAATACACTCTGAAGGGTGTATGACACAAAAAGAAAAAAATATATGGGGAGAAACTAGCTTGATGCAGGGCCAGTCCACTCATGAGGCTGACTGAAGCAGCAGCTTTGAGCAGCGGGCTGGAGGGTGGTGGCAAAGTGACAAGGGGTGCCTCCTCACCCCTGCATCTGCCTGCCACACCCTCCAGTCCTAACGGTAAGGCAGAGGAAAGAGGAGTGGGGTGGACTTCAGATGTCTTCATTCAGTTCTGATGACCTTCCCTCCCTGGAACCAGCTAAGGCAGAACCAGCTAATAGTCCTCCTGGGTTTGCTTTTTTAAGCCCTTCTGTGCCTTGTCCCCACTTTTTGAACCAGGAGATCACTGTGCCTTGCCCCCCCCCCCAGCTCCATGATCTCTGCAATATCACAAGCTTGTCTCAGCTGATACGGATAGGTGGGTAACCTTGGCCTTTGGCAACCCTGACCATTGGCCACAAACCCATCCACCCCCATCATTCTGACTGGCTTCAGGGTGATGCTACATAATGATGTAGGTTGTCCTGAAACCACAGTGAGTGCAATACTTTCAGCCCTCACTCTGGGAATCCTATTGAAAAAATCGTGTCCGCCAGTCACCAAGACATTGGGGAGTGCCACTGCCCTCAGTGCTGGTAAATGTGTTGCCAGCTTCACTTGTTTTGTGCCCCCAAATGATTAACTAACCTCCACCCAACTTTGCAACCTCCAAATGGGGGGTCAAAATGGGTTTCAACCTTCCTATCTCTGCTCTGATCGACGCACACTATCCAGAACATCATGTGCATGCCACAAGCAGAGAGATGTTGCAGAAAGGTGCTTCCCGGGCAAAATGGAGGTAAGGCATTTAATATGCTCCCCAGCAAAATAGTCAGAGCCATCTTAGCCCCACAAAGGGAGTAGTGAAATATACCTCATGTTTCATATAATGCTGATATTTATATGATAGAAGCAGGGCAGAAATTGCTCTCAGTAAATAAGTAGATCCCAGGTCAGAAGTCTTCCTTGTAAGCCATAACACACTACATACCAGAATGGGTAGTCTCTAGGAGCTGTGCCTATATGTCCAAGATAGATGCGGCCATCTGCTTTTTCTTTTAGGTTTTTGCTTTATAAATAAAAATGAGTCACTGGGTGTGCTGTCTGCAAATTTTGTGAAACAGAACAAAAAGGATGAAGAACTAAAAGCTGTTCCAGGGGCCATCATGCACGCAACATTTATGCATATGCACAAAAATGCTAAATTGTTGGGATACATTTTTTAAAAATCTATTATTATCCTCGGAAGAGAGTCAGAACTGAAGCTTGGAAACAAACAGGATGAAAAATGTGAGGAACATTTGCACGATGAATTGCAGCAGTTTATCTGTCAAGGAATGGGATGATAGCTAACTCTCCCAAAGACGGAGGTTGTCGAATAAAAGATGACTCCAGAAAAAGCTGACTTTATCCCTTTCCTCATTGCAATTGAGGCCAGACAGGAGGCACAAAGGACCTGATCCAGGCAGGCTCAACAGGGGTGAGAGAGACAAACCAGCAATCAAGAAGGCGTGCAAGCGAAACAAAACTAGAGGTGAAATAATAATAATAATAATAATAATAATAATAATAATAATAATAATTATTATTATTATTATTATTATTATTATTATTATTATTATTATTATATACCACCTTACTTGGTCATTGGATTTCTCCTCTGACTTTAATTCAAGGTGATTTACAACAGGCAGGCAAGGATAGTCAGGTAAGGATCTGGGGGTCTGTGTTGAAGTCCAGATTATGGGCAGAAGTACATTTTATTTTTCATTGAAACATTTAAATATAAAAATCTGCACGAATATACATCGATATACATACAAATTGTGCCTTAATGTCCTCAGAACACCATTAATTCTAGTTCATATCTGAGAACACAATGTCAACGCCCTGTTATTCTGACTTCATTTTAGATCCTTAGTTAAGATTAATATTTGAAGGATAATGGCCAAATTCATATTCATTCCAGATATAAGAACATAAGAACATGCTGGATCAGGCCAAAGGCCCATCTAGTCCAGCTTCCTGTATCACACAGTGGCCCCACCCAATTTAAATTACTAGTATTATAATTATTAGTAAATATTTAAATTACTAGCAGCAGTAGCTGAAATATAGTCAGGCAGATTTCCAAATACCACATAGTTCATGAAATTCACTTCTTGTTCTTAAATAGGCAGTTCATTTGGCCATGGGCAGAAACTCTTCAGTTTCTTAAAAACAGCAGCCTCCCTTGGCTCTTTTTTCAATGGCCCAAGGAAGCCTGGGCAACAGAGTCAGTTTTCCCCCCAATGTTTCTGTGGAGTCAAACAAGAGAAGACCAAGGAGAAATCCACAAAAGTGCTCTTCCGAACTGTGGTTCCCCTCCCACACCCTCCACTGGAAGGAGAGAAGGGGCAACATATTCCTGAGAAAAGAATGCTCAGGGAAGCTTCCCCCTCCACTCTAAAAGGCACTGAAAGCGACGTGGCTCTTCCTTCCATTCAAAACATGAAGGTGGCATGAGGCATAATACTAGGACAGAGCAAAACATTCACAGCGCAATCCGACTTAACTTTTGTGCCGGTGTAACCAGTGGCACAGCGAGAACGGGAGGCCCCAGAATGGAAAAGGGATTCAAATCCCCTCCAAAAGAGGAATTCAAAGGGAATTTGAATCCCTTTTCCGTTCTGGGGCCTCCCGTTCTCGCTGCGCCGCTGGTTACACCGGCACAAAAGTTAAGTCGGATTGCACTGTGAATTGCTTATGAGCCTAATAAAAGTAGACTGGGATATGTCTACACTGGTTTATTACAATGTTACATAATATTACAGATCAATGGCATCTTAAATCTTATTTTATCTAACTGACTGAACTTTATTTTGTGTAAATGTATCCCTGGCAATTCTGGTGGTAGAGAACTAGGTTTTAATGTAGTGCTATAGGTCCCAGGAGGACCCAATGTTATCACAGTGTTTGATGATAAGCACTGACATTCCGTTTCAGTGCCCACTGAGATGTCACTGGGAACCCCATGTAAAATGCTCTGAGTGTTAAAGACATAAGAAAAGCCTTTCTGGAAAAGGCCAAGGCCCCCCCCCCCCAAGTCCAGCATTCTGTTTCCCACAGTGGCCAACACCAGAGGCCTCCTGGGAGGACACGAAAGCAACACCCCTCCCCTGCTCTTATTCCCCCTTCCTTCCAGCAACTGGTATTCAGAAGTTTATTGCCTCTGAATATGGAGGTTCCACATAGTCATCATGACATGACTAATAATAGCCAACAACAGACCTCTTGTCAGTGAATTTGTCCAATCTCCACTTGTAGTCATCTAAGCTAGTGGCCATTACCACATCCTGTGGCAGCAAATTCATAAACTAATTATGAGTTATGTGAAGAAATAGTTGCTCCCATCTCTCCTGCCAATCAGTTTGAGTGGATGACCCCGTTCCTATTATTTTGAGAAGGAGAAAAGCTTATCTCTATCAAAGAGATGCAAGGGCCAAACTAGTACACATTACAACAAATGTGTAATGTGACCCTTCGCTTTTTTGTTGTCAATATGTCATGGGGGACACAGAACAGGGCAAAACCATGGTGGGGGTAGTGGAGCTTCAGAACTTTGCCCCCACTGCAGTTCTCACCCTGATCATGCCCCCCACAATATTTTTACTGGGGAAAAACTCTTCCTTTAAAAGCCAATGGAAGGTCTTTTTTTGTTCAAATAATAGTGTGTGGGAGTTTACAATCAGCATCCCCCCCCCCCCGAGCTGCACGGCCACACAGCTCTCAATCAAGCTAACACAGCTTAGAGCACGGTTGAACCGGAAGTCAGTGATGACATAATTGCCAAATGGCAGGAAGACACCGCCACGCCATTGCACGGCCATGGGAGAATTCCATGCAGTGGTGACGACTTTTAGAGGGAACACTGGTTAGTCAGGATCAGAACCGTGGCAGAGGGGGAACGTCCTAAAATTCTGCTACCCTGCCATGTTTTCACCCTGTTTCATGCTCCCTTGATATTTACACACACACACCCCAGCAAAAAACAAAAGGCTACATAACACATTTGTTGTTACACGTAGTTTGGTCCTAAGTGAAAGTAATAAATACATTGTAACGATATAGCGATACTGGTTGCTACATAAAAGAATCAACATAAAAGAAGAAGAAAAACATAAAAGAATCTTGTGTTACCTCAAAGACTGGCAAATATATCATGGGGTAAACTTTTGTGGGCCAGAGCCCACCTTGGCACAGATCTGATGAAGCTTCATTTCTGATGAAGTTTCATTAAAGTTTCTGCCACAACATATTTATTGGTCCTAAAGGTGACACAAAACCCTTTGCTATAAATAAATAATATGTTTCAGAGAGTTGAGATACTAGCTAGAAAGAAAAGAAAAGAAAAAAAGATCCACATTGGAAAAACAACTTTTCTCCAAAACGTGTTCCAGCTCCACTCCAGCTCCAGGTGCAACAAAGGTTAAAGGACACATCAATATGGCAGCACAATCCGTTCCACAACTTCGCAAAGCACATTCTTGAGCAAAGCAAATTTGTTGCTCTGTTGCATTCAAAATAAGTTCAAGGAGGCTCATTTTGCAGTAAAATGAAACAAACAAAATGCTCAAGAGAAATGAATCGGCTGAGCAACACTGACTATTAAGAAAACGGGATCTTTCTCCTGAAGAGCCTGCAGAGAGCTGGGCTCCAGAATAAGGGGAATGGTAATTTTTAAATCCTTTTTTCCTCTTCACCAGAGGGCTGAAAAACGCAAGCATAGAGGAAATAAAAGCTCCCCACTCCCCTGCGAGAGCTGCAGGACATCCTCCAATGATAGATTGCTTGGACATAGCAAAACTGCAATGGGGAGTTCCAGTTATTTTCATACATCTTCGGAGAGAGGGCCCTGAAGGAACACGAGACACCCAGATGGATGAGGAGAGTGAGGGGCATTTTAAAAAAAGTGGGAGAGAAACAGGAATGCCAGCTTAACAATGATAAATGGTTTCGTTTTTTCAGAAGGCTTAGATGTTCTCTATCTGAGCTGTACCTCATGATGTTTTCTCTGCCTCAGCACCCCAAGCAAACCGCTTTCATTCTTTCCCCAAAGAAACTGTCAGTTGCCTGAGGGGTGATGTGAAAAGCGTGACACGCTCTTTGTTTCCTTTTGCGATTTGGGCCAAATCTGGGAAACATTCTTCCAACACCAGCATGCACGCGGCTTACCTGACTGTCATCGATGGCAGCCGTGCCGCTGGGCCTCTGTTCCTCTCTAATAAATGAGAAGACACAATGAAAATACATTTGGGGCAAAACATTTAAATCCAGGTAATTAGTCTTTTATACCTACATTGCGAGTTTCCTAATTAAGTATAAACGATGTGGTTTGTTTACCTAATTAAGGATTTCAAAGGCTCCCCGTTTTCCAATGAGAAGTGGCTTTAGGCTGCTTCCCAGCAGCTCTCAAATGTCAACGCAGCAGTGCAGCTCCTGCACTATTAGCCAAATCATGCAAATGCCACATAGACCCCTTTCGTCTTGTTTATTTTTTATTTATTTTTCACATTTTTATACCACCCTTCCTCCAAGGAGCTCAGAGTGGTGTACATATTTCCTCCCCTCTTTTTTGTCCTCACAACAACCCTGTGAGGTACGTGGGGCTGAGGGATCGTGATTGGCCCAAGGTCACCCAGGAAGCTTCGTGGCTGAGCGGGGATTTGAACCTGCATCTTCCAGGTCTAAGTCCGACTCCCAAACCACTACACCATCCTGTTATTAACTGTGTGATGTCCTACAAAGTGACTTTCTTCTCCAAAACATTGTGCTTGTTTCATTTCTCTTTGTAGCACTTATACCCATTGTCAAAAAAATTACGGTACCTTTAAAAGTTTTCTTTCTAGTAATCAAACATAATAGGTAAAGGTAACCCCTGACAATTAAGTCAGCGGTTTAACCCACTGCGCCACCCGCTGGCCTTAATCAAACATAATAGGTCACCACAAATTCATTAACATTGGGTTGTATTCTAAGAACTTCTTCTGCTTGTGGAAAACGTTCTGTTTGTGCAAAGAGGAGAAATTTTCACCAGTCTCGCCTTCCCTCTGCAGCCCCATGCACACTGGAAAATTTGCTCCTGAGGGTTGAGGGATCCTAGGTTGGGGGGGGGGCTGCAGAGGGAAGGGGAGAGCTGCGGAAATCACCCCTCCCCCCCCTTGTGCAAATGAATCTCTTCCTCAAACCGAATAAATTCATAGGTTACAGCCCATGGATGTTTTCTCAAAACCTTTACAACTTAATTAACTGATCCTGTCAAATTCACGTCTAAGACAAAATTAATTCATTTACACCCAATTCCTTCCCTATCAATGATTTTGTTAACAATTAATAATGCATTCCAAAAGAGACATTTAAATTTCCCAGAGATATGATCTTGGTTTACACAACACAATATAAAAAAGAATGTCATTCACAAGGAAGATCAAATCTAATTTTAAAAGGGTCTGTCGTTCCCTGTCTGAGGGCCTCCCTCCAATATGGGCTTCCTCTGGCAAACCCCTGTAGCCAAATAACTGAAACCTGGAAATAAGCTCCAGTGCATCTCTGCTCAGTCAAGCTGAACACTGCAAATCAAGCCATTATGAACAGCAAAAGAATAAGTCAGGCTTTGCTAGTCATTTGGCAACCCTAGTTCTGAGTGTTTTTCTGGGCATTTCTCTTTGTAGCAATTTCTCAATGACAACGACTAGTTAACCTATTTGCATTCCTAGGCTATACAGTATATGAATAATCCAACCTCTGCCCCAAGTGTAGTTCAAAGAGGCTTACAATAAAAACCATTCAAAGGGAATATCCATGAAAACATATTGATGAAAACATCAGTGTTTGTTTATTATAATTTGTGACATCAGTTTGCATTCTCACCAGTGTTTGCTGGGAGCTCTCTGTTCCTTCCCTGGATTTCTCTCTTCTCACAATCTTGTCCAAAAGTAGGACATCTCACATCTGTCAAGTGGGGGGGTGGGGGCCGTTTCCCTCCTCGGTCCCATCCTGGCAGGGAGCTCCATGGGAAATACATGTTGAGGTGAAGAAAGGTGGAGGAGGCAAAGTTTGCTGCTCAGTGTCATTAATTAAGAAGTCTTTGCATGGGGAGGGGGGAGGTAGATGTGTCAAAAATTGTCAGCAGGTGCGGAATGCTTTTCCTAATTGCGGAGCCTTCTTAGATGATCGGTCCCCACCTGAGGCCTGGAAGCTGGTGCTCCAGCTTGCCATTCTGGGGTGGCAGTTGCTGGTCCAAGGGGGTTGGCATCCCAGCGGGTGTGATGTCTTGTCTGCTAGCTGTCATGTCTTGGCAGCTCACAGTGGGCCAGTGGGCCTTGTTAATTGGTTGGTGGTGTGCCCTGATGACTACAGTAAACCCCAAGCCTTCTGTTGGGTTTATATCCTAGGTAAATTAATACCTAATAATCCAACTAAATAACAACATATAATTACATACATCTCCCCACCCCATGGTGCTGAATATAATGATGAATATAAGATGGATTGATGTCATTTTGCTTTCCGCTGGTATGTTAATGCCACTCAGGAAACTTTGATAAACACTCAAATCAAAAGCAGTTCTGCCCCTCTTTCTGATATTCCTCATCTTTATGACTCGCTATTTGCATGAAAATGGAATCTTAATTTCTTATGCATCTGGGCCTACAGCATAATTTCCTGTTTGTGACTTTATCATTCTTTGTTCTGAAGTTGTGGTGGGAGGGAGACAGGAAGTATCTGATGCAAGATGATGCTGATACTCAAAGGACAGAAAAGCAAACAAAACAAGACAAAATAAATACAGCCCACCAGCCACATGGACTACCAGTAGCGCTTGACAAGTGCCATGTTCTTGCAGCCTCAATCAGACAATAAAAAAGAGGGGTCATTGAGCCCTTTGTAGGTTACACCATATGTTGCATTCAGTTTTAGCAGCAAACCAAGGTCTTTGGGCATCTGCAGTAAGGTACCAAATGCCACCTTCCCCCCCCTCCCGCAGGCGTTAAAGGGGGTGAGGAGGAAAGGTTGCTGGCCTATGCGGGTTGGATCTAGAGCTCCCAGAAGGCTTTAGGGGATGGGGAGGGCCAGGAGGAAAATAGGCTGCCAGCTCTCCTTTGGGGAGAGGAAGTGGAAGAGAGGAGAGTGGTGGGATACCACCACTCTCCCCTCTTCCTCTTCCAGAAGGAGGAGGCACGAGAGTGGTGCTGGTGCCTCGCAGGCAGTGCCTGTGTTGAATATGCCCCATTGAGGCAGGCCGGGGAGAGAGGGAGATGAAGAAAGGTGAGAAGCAGCCACAGATAGATGGGGTGGGGCCTATGACAGTGGGGGTGGCAGGGGGCAGCCCTTTCTGCCTCCCTGTTCCTGCCACCTGACGCTCCCACTCATCTCATGAAATGGCCCGCCCTGCTCAATTTATTGCGTCACAAGTTATGCAGGTGTTTTAATCTGTTTTTTGTGGTGGTATGTTACCCTTAACAAAAGGGTTGTCAGCCTGTTTGGGTTCTCTTTCTACAGCACTATGTACTGTGCATGACATGCAGAAATTCAATAGATGAAGCTTTTGCCCATCAGGGAGAGCTGGCAGTAGAGAAAGCCTTGCTCACCAAATGCTCGTTTCCTGCCATTTTTAAAAGCACAGAAGACCTACTTTAAAAACCAAAAAAGTGGTAACCTAACTTGTGGACGAAGTCCAAGTTCTAGACCCAGGTTTTTCCTGAATGTAAACTTGCTTAGGCAAGCTACTAGAGTTCTCCAAAAGTGGCTAACCATATTAACATGGCAAGAGCACATGGCCAGCTCCAGACATCTGTGGGTCCTTGGACGTAGAGCCCATTTTGGCACCACTTCTTCAGTACCGGCCCTTCCTCCTCTAACCACACTCCCTCCTTTTGGTCCCTCCCCCTTTAAACTCGTAAAACAAGTCAAGTGCAAGATTAATAATTTCTGACAATGCAAAAAATAAATAAATATCTAATTCTGAGTAAGCACCACAGAACTGCATTTGTGTGCCCTGGTCTTGAAGCAGGGAAGCCCTTTGCCTACAAATATTTTTTTAAAATAATCCCATTTGTCATGTCATGTGGGCATGTGATGGAAACAATGCTGTTTACTGTCTACGTGCGACAGGCACTAGCCAATTTGTGTGTGTGGCACTTGCATAACCACATTTTGTTGTGAGCACCCCTAGGTGGGATAAGTGATTTCAGCTTGTTTCGATTTGGTGGGCAAGCACCAGACCCCAGAGATGGAGAAGGTACCCAAAAACGAAAAAAAGAAAAGGAAAGGAAAAGTCCACGAATTGCGGAGGCGCCAAAATAGAGCTCCAAAACAGACCAGTACTGGGTACAAGATAGATCTTTACTTTGCTAGCAAAGGACACAATCAGCAAGGCAGAAAGTGTAACATATATGATTAATACAAAAGCTTATATACATTTCATTATTACAGGGGAATCATGGAGTACATTGTTGCAGAAAATACATGATAAAGACAGACCAACAGGGGAAAGGATCCAAGAAGTTGCACATTGATACAGCCAATAGGAAGTTGGATTGAAACTTTACACCAATGAGAACAGCAGCAGCATTTGTGAAACCTTGAACCAATAAAAGATAAACTTTATTAAAAGAACCAATGAAAAGTGTGGTGCTTTGTACAACTGTGAACCAATTGTATGATGGCTGGGGGTACTGGGTGGCAGGAGGTAATAGGATTAGTCCCCCACTTCAGGTGAAGCAAGGTTTTCCGGAGTTTTATGAATGAGTCCTTTTGAGAAGCCTGCTTAACACAAAGGCAGTGTTTCCAATTAAAATAGCCAAAATATGCCACACAATGGGTCCCTGCCCCCTAGCACCAAGCATACAGTTGAGTTGTTCCTGTCAATCAGGCCGAGCCAGGTAGGTGACTAGATTAGCATGTGAAACAAATGTAGCCAGGAAAAACAGGAACAATGGGGAAGTGAGATAGTGGGAGCAGGCACAGAGGGACAAGTTGCAATAAGGAGGCATTTTGAATAATAGTAACAAAGAAAGACAGAGACAATAATTCCAGGATGTAGGAGATGGTGGAGATTGATGTAGGGAAGGTGCAGACCCAATGAGATAAGATTCTGAGGAAATGAAGTGGTGACAGTCTGACTCCTTGCTGTGATCCTGGGATTTCCCTCCTCCCTGGCCTCAGCTGACTCCCCAGGTAGAAGGCAGCCATTTGAGGCCAGCACAGAACAGGCTGATACACAGGAGTTATGCTTTTAAAATGGCTTCCCCAACTCCTTGCAGTGCAGATCTATGGCAGGAGACGCCCCCCGGGCTGTCTTCGTTTACCCTAAGGTTTCCGTCACGGGAGGAGGGGGAGGGACTCGAACCTCTCTACTACCCTGCTCCTGGGATTCCAGAAGGATGCCCAGTTCCGAACTGGACTATTTACGGCTGCAGATCTATTGCATTGCTGCCAGGAGCCTCTCCGCTCCAGCTGGGACTGATCCCAATAGTGCGCGAGGATCGGGACCCTTCTGTGTAGGGACCCGTCTTATGAGGAAGCCCCGATGATCCTCTGTGAAGATCCGGTACATAACTCCCAAGGGAAACCCATAAACCACAGCAATTTGACAGAATGGTCCACTGTTTTAGAAATAGGTTCGTATTCCTTTAAGCTGTCAAATATAAGAAAAAAAAACTGTAGAGTGGGTTAGTGGGTCAGAACGGCTAGCGGTTCCGATAATCCTTTAATTGGATACACGCGCCGTCTAGTGGATCTTGGCTGAACGCCCAGAAAGAGGATTAACGGCTTAGTGAGGTTAGAAGGCTGATAGGATTAAAAGGGTACAGGGTGAATTTTGCTGCTGACTGTTTCACTGGGGGTTGGAGGAGGCTTGCGGCGTGCGCGTGCCTGAGAACTTTTGACCCTGCTGGCGCGTGCCTGCTGTCAAAGTGCGCGCAACAGAAAAAGGAGCCGAATTTTTAATGCATTTTGATGAAAATGGCTGTATCTCGGCGATTTCTTGATGGATTTTGATGGGGTAAAAAGGTGGGGGTTCAGGGGAGGGGGGCCGACGACACAAAAATATTGGGGGAGGGGGAGGGCCCTCACTACAATTTCACAAAGCAATCATGACACTACACAACTGAGGTGGACAGGGAGAATGCTCTCATGCAACTAAGTATTCTGGTTTGAATACAGTAGTGGTAAAATGCCATTTTCTCACAACAGCAGTACAGTACTATATTTGATAAAGATGCCTGGATATTCCCCAGCACCAGGGAGGCAACTGCTTAATATATAATAAAATGTGGTAAAGGGTCTTCTCTGTGGTAGCCCCCCCCCGGGCCTGGAATGCTTTATCAAGAGAAATGCAAAAATCTCCCACTCCTCCCACTCTCAAAAAGCTGCTAAGCGCTCTCTTGTTTCACCAGGATTTCTGGCTGTGACTGTCCCTGAGGACTGCTGGTCCTTGCGAATGGATTTGCTCCCTGTTAGGTTTTGTGTGATTGTTTTATTGCCTTTTAGAACATTGTAAGCTGCCTGGAACCATATGGTGAAGGGCAGAATAGATTGCAACTAACTAACTAAAGAATAAAACAATTGTTTGAAAAAGCCCTTAAAACTCCAGCTGCTCACAGCAGTAAGATTATTGTAGAGCAGCACTGCTTAACACAATATTTCTATTTGGTTGAAGAGAATTTCCTTTAAAAACAAGCAAATGCGACCCCACCATTTTTTCTTCAGGAGATATATTGCAGTCTTTCTGGAACAACGCATAAGCTCCCACAAAACCTTACGATAGCCAGAAGTTTTCCCAGAAGTACATATTAACCTCCACCTTTTTGATTATTGCCATCAGCCTCTTATCTCTTCACAGGATGGAGTCTCACTATCTCTCCCTCTCCCCCCCCCATGCCACCTCTCCCTGCTGTTCCTGCCTCATTTCACTGGAGCCAGCAGCTGTTAATTCTTGTTTCCTTTTATTTTAAAGAACACACAGGGCCCTAAGGGACCAAGGGGACAAACAGTCCTTTGCCCCGCCAGCAGCAACAGCTGAAGTGAACCAACCTTAGAAAACAAAATAACAATAAAAGGACAGAGTGTTCCTGAGAGTGCACAGAGCAGGAGTGGGCAGCAGATTGTGGGAGGTGGCAAACTGGTGGAATAGCCCACAATCTGTGCCCACCTCCCACTGCCCCTGGCCCGTCATCAGCATGTCCGCTTCATGCCACCCTCCTCTTGAGCCCCACCACAGTGCTGCTGCAGTCTTTACTCAGGACCAGACTTTCCTCCCCTGCCACTTCTTGTAAAATTGCCAGGTGGGGAGGATGCTGGGAGCGCAGAGGTTCTGCTCCCTGTCACACAACAATCCTCCCAGTCTGGCACTTTACAAGAAGCCATGGAGGAGGTGGTGAAGGAAGAGGTCGACACGGTTACGCTGGCACAAGTGGGGTGTGTGTGTGTGTGTGTGTGTGTGTGTGTGTGTGTGTGTGTGTGTGTGTGTGTGTGTAAAGTCCTGGCACACACAGGGTGGGTGTCGACTCATGGGGGGTTGCTGGCACTGGCACACACATTCACTGGCAGGGAGTGGGATGTGAAATTGAGGTGGGCGGTGTATCAGCTGCCGTTTCAGGCAAGAGTTCTGCTTGGGCTGCACCTGGCAGAGAGCGCCTGCTACGTCCGAGAATACATTTGAATCACAGAACCCGTTTAGAAATAGCAGGGCTACTGCCCTTAATATATATAGTTCAGACGCAGCAGCGAGCTCTACAGAGGTCAACCTCCAACATCCCCATTCGGACTTCACCCTTTCCTTGAGACCTGTGCCAGCCTTTCTTCTTCCCCTCCTCATCCCCTTCTTTCCTTCCTCTTTCCGCACCTTGTCTAATTGGTCTCAGGACTTGGGGGACTGAAGATGGGAAGCATCTTTTTAAATAGCAACTACTGTGGTGAATAGAACAGTTACTTCCTGAGAATATGGAGCAGTCCGAGACCTTTCTTTTTAGTCCCCCCTTCTTTTCATTTCACTACAGCACATATGTAAATCAATTACAGCCTAAATCAGAGATCAGAGATCAGTCACTGGAAGCTGCTGCTTCTATTCTATCACCAGTGGTCAGTACACTCTGCCTTGCAGGGGTATTTCACAACCCTACCTGGAGATGCCAGGGACTGAACCTAATATCGTCTATACACACCCATCCTCACCATTCTGCCTAACCCCACTTCTGCCCCTCACTGGAGGCCAAAGCAACTTTTGCATCAGACAATTTAAATTGTATGTAAAGCTAAGGTGTTCCTAAATGGGTAATTCCTGAATACAGCTTCTCTGATAGGATGTAGTGCATTCATGCATACTGTCCCACTGCTGCTCACTTACATGTGGTTATTCAGTGGTGGAGACAAAAGCAATCTGTGCATGCTCAAGGGCAATATATTCTTTAGTATTACTTTCTGTGTTCCAGGCCGACTCTGGGTTTAGACTGAGAACAGTTTGTGCCCCACCAAAAATGATCTCACCTTGCAAAGGAGCTAAAGAGACACGCCCCAGAATACCCTGTGATTATTTTCTCTTATTATCATCCCTACCCTGTCTGCAACAGTTGATTCTTCCCACATCATGTGCATATGTCAGGAGGAACATTTGCTGCGTCCCCAATGGTCAGAACGCAATAACAACATCTGATTCCAATGTTTGCTGCATGTTCTGGAATGAAAACTTCACATTGGTCGTGATCCCGCATGGCATGCATGCACATTAACCTTGGAGTATGTGCAAAAAACATAGTGGGGCAGCTTACTTCTGAGTAATCATGATAGGCTTGCTTTCTGTACCTAGATCCTTTCTCATCATCTTCTTTTCTCCTTGAATCTTTCCTGTATTGCCAGTGACTTTTAACTCAACCAGCCTCAATATTTGTAGCCTGATACAATACGTTTTTGCTCAGAAGCAGAAAATCCCATTAAATTCAGAGCTATGGCTGGCCTCTTTTTGTTGCTTCTTCCGCCAGCCTCCATCAGCATCAACAGGGTTGGCTCTGCACTTCTAGCCACCTGGTCTTGGGTGAAGAAGACAAAAGGAGTCAGATTGGCTGCTAAATTGACTCTCCTTGATTATTTGCCAAAGGGTGGATAATAAGCATTTGCCAGAACAGCTCGCCCCAAATCAATCCCACATCTTCCTAGAGCCAGAGACATGGCTATGTACAATTTTGTTTGTATTTCACCATCACCACCTCACACTGTCCCCAGAATATTGGCTCAGAGAAATTTGAGAGGGGTTGGAGAGGTTAAGTCACCTTGCAAGAGGGAGAATAAAGCAAAGATTTGAATCTTTCCTGGTCTTGTAAAATAGGCAACGTTTATCTTGCAACTCATCCTTATTCAGATCTCATGGATATGTGGAGGACAAGGATTCCTCAGACTTTGCAATTTCTTCATCCTCTGCAACAGCCAGTGAGTGTTGAGAACAAGTTTAAGAGTTTCTCCATCATGGTCTCATCTCAGGCTTGAAGATCTGAGAGGAGCATGTCCATCATGGCTGTGAATACTTCAGTCCTGAACTTATCTTTAAGGAAATGTTTTGTGTATTGGCTGGGTACCATGAAAACACTTCCTCCTTTGGATTTGTCTGTGTGCTCTCTTGAACTCAGTGGGTGATACCTAGCTCCACAGCAGTGTCCTTAGTTTCCATGAGAAGGTTTGGCCAGGTATCATTCAACCATTGGATTTCTTCCAGGAGGCTCTTGACAAGTTGCATTCATGGTGCACCACGCATCCATGGTGAGCTTGGGTCCCTGGAGGAGCTTGTTTTGATGCTGATGGACTGCAATATCTCGTACCACACTGTAATCAGAGGGATAAACTGGATGGCACCCACTCAGTAAGACCTGAAACATTGCCCTGGGTTTCTGCTGGAAAGTCCAATTCCTCCTCAGTTTTAAAAGAGAGTGTAGCATCCCTTTATGATTTTTCATAAGGGTTTGAGTGGCATTGATTCTTGAGCTTCATCTAGTTGTTGAGAGAAAGTCCTGCAGTTTTCTAGAATCGAAAGAATTTTCCATCTTGCAGTACTGCATGAAAATATAGTGTGCCACATCTGTACATTTCTAGAAATGCGTTTTCATTTCAGGACTCTTCTCCATGGCATGAGTACCATGTAGGTCCAGAGAGTGTGCACTGCAGGGTGAAAACAAGGCTACTTAGTTACAACCCAATCCTATGGGCTCTTTATGATGGCAGAACTCGCGTACCGCCATCGTAAATGTGGCACCATAAATGGCACACCTCTACCAAGCATATCAGAGCTGCTGGCACAAACGGTCGACAGCTCCACATGCCCATCACCTACGCACTTGGCCCGTGCCAGAGCACGAAAGGTTTTGGTGGGGGGCAAGCCATGGGTGGACCATGGGCAGTTCAGGGGAGGTTTGGAGTGGGGAGGAGGAGGGCAGGGGGTGGTTTGGGCTGGATGGAGTGGATCCCAGTGGCATCAGTGTGCACCAGGATGCTATCCCCTTTTTTGCAGTCTAACACGCCCCATTCCTCTCTTCTGACTTAACCAGCAAATAGCTGGCGTGGGTCCAAGGAGACCCATAGGTGACCAGGTGGCCTACTTTTTACTTACCTCTCGCTAGCCATCTGGCCGTCCCTCCCACCATAGCATGTAGGATGCGCTCCATTGGCACATCTGCATGCTTTGGACTGGTGGGGGATAGAATTGGGCTGTTAGTCTGGGCCAATTTATTATCATAGGTCTGCCTGACAAATGTTATCTCTGTTACTGCTCGGATATAAAGATTTTACCATTCCATGATTGAGGTAGACTTTCTAATAGTTGGGGTGCAAGCCTAGCTAACAAGCCAGCCCCTCTTCCAGGCTCCCAAGGATACATTTGACAGCAGCCTGTTTAACTTTGACCAAAGAAGCAGAAATAATTCATCCAACCTGCTGCTTTCCAGACTGTACGTGTACACAATGCTTTAAGTTTAAGCAATCACTCAGCCACAAAGCAGCACTGATTCAGTTTCACACACAAATATGTATTATAACATTTACTGTACTTCATCGTGGTTCGGGTGGGTCCCATTATGTCACAATTGACAATTACATGCTGCTGAGAATCAGTTTTATCTTCCTTTCTACCATGTTTCCTCTTTCTTCTGAAAATGTTAAAATAACAAGAATTCTCATGAGGAATGTGGCAAGGCTGGGGCCCAGGGGCCCCTTGCTTTGCCAGGGCACACAGCAGATTGTCCCAGTTGCTTGCCACCCTGGGCAGCTCTGCTGTAAGTCATTGCACGTATTGGCACTCACAAGCCAAATGGAGGGTGTTTTGCCAGAGCTGTAATTTGCTGGCACAGGAGGCAAGTATTTGATGGGAAGACTTGTCAGTGGGGTCATCAGTGGGCTCTGTGGGACACTCTACGAGGCCCAAACCCCTCGACCAGTGTCTGATCTGACCAACCCTTGTTGCCGTCCATGCAACTTTGGGTATTATAACAGTATTAATAGTACAGTATAAGTGACTGGCATGCCTTGTTTCCAACAAATGCAGATCAAGAAACTTTCAAGTCCTCAGTGGGAAACTTAAACCATGATTAGTTGGAAAACGTAGATGAAATGAGTTAATTGTTGGAAACAACTTGCATTTCCAAGGTGACTCGGCAGTTCCTTAGAGGAGCTTTGTATGGTAATGTGACATTTTGCAGCCTACGTGCAGCCAATTATCTCCAAGGAGGGGGGATGGAAGTGACCAACTTGGTTTGCTAAAAAGAGACTTGGATTGAAGCACACAGTTCTGGGAGAAGAACTGAAACCTGAGGACATAATGGCAGGCTGTGTAGAGAAGCTGAAAAGGCTGCCAGCTCTACCGGCTATTGGTCAGAACAATAAAAATATCTGCTACCATGGAAAGGCCAGTAGCTATGTTCTCCTTCTCCCCAAGCCCTGGACTGCAACTGCAACCAGAACTTTAAATGTTCTGAAGATCAGAGCTTGGGAGTCACATCATCCAATAAGCAGACTTGCCATAGTCTGCCTAAGAACTGCAGGACGAGGGACCTTACTAGGTGACTTACTAAATGGAGGTTACCTAAGCTCAGATCTATGTCTGCCATGCTATATTCCATCCCCCACAAAATTAGACAATGCCAACTTTTTTCCTGGCCCTGCTCTTGTGCATTTGACAGCAACCTGGCCTGTAAAACTTTAGTAGGGGAAAACTTTTTCTGGCATGGAGATCAAGAGATGGCAAATCACTGGGCACGTTTCTGTATGCCAGACTGCTGTTGAGAATACAGGTGCAAGAGCAGCAGGAAACAAAGCATGGCACGTTTCCACTGATATTAAGTGACCATGACCAGGGCCAGCCCAAGAACTCCCAGCACCTGGGGTGACATGTCAAATGCTTACCTGGTGAAATGCCAGCCTCTCTTCCTCCCACTTCCTGGATTGGAAAAGGGGGATGGAGCAGAACAGTGTGGAGGAGAGGAGACTGGTGGGCTGCAGCATCAAATACGTCTCCTCCTCCACACTTCCTCTCCTATTCTATCCCCCTCTTCCTTTTCTAATCCAGGGAGTGGGGGAGAAGGGGGAGAGCAGTGGAGGTGAGCTGGCAGACAGAAGTGGGCATCCATCCCCCACCAATCTGCTGCCCGAGGCAACCATTTCCGTCGGCCTCATGGATGGGCCAGCCCTGACCATGATGACCTCACAACTCATTCCACTTGTCATTCAATGTCACATACCAGGTGGTGGGGAGGGGCTTGCATTTTCCCAGGAAAAAAATGTGGTGAGTACAGGGAAAACATCTGGATTCCATCCAGTACCAGAACTTCATATGCGCTCTACGTGGGGCTGCCTTTGAAGACTGTTTGGAAACTGCAACTAGTGCAGAATGCGGCGGCCCGGGTGGTTGCCGGGGCTTGTCGGTTCGACTCAGTCGGACCGTTGCTTCGGCGGCTACACTGGCTACCAGTTCGTTTCCGGGCACAATTCAAAGTGCTAGTTTTGACTTTTAAAGCCCTTAACGGCTCGGGTCCAGGGTATTTGAGGGACCGCCTCCTTCCTTATAATCCGACCCGTACTCTGAGGTCATCAGGGGGGGCCCTGTTGACCGTACCGCCATTGGCGGAAGTGAGGGGGATGGCGGCGCGGAGTAGGGCCTTCTCGGCGGTGGCGCCCCAATTGTGGAATTCCCTCCCCTTGGAATTAAGAACGACTCCCTCTTTAGAGGCCTTTCGGCGGGGCCTTAAGACGTTTTTATTCAGGACTGCTTTTAATGTCTGACATGGTGGGCTGACCTTTTAACAAATGGTTTTAATATCTGTAAATGCTGGTGACCCACTGGGGTTGTTTATTTTTAATCTTAAGTGTTTTAATTAATTAATTTTAATGTGTTTAATTAATTGTTTTAATGTGTTTATATGTATTTTAATATGTTGTAAGCCGCCTTGAGTGCCCTCGGGGAAAAAGGCGGGCTACAAATTCCTAAAATAAATAAATAAAAATAAATAAATATAGTGAGGGGGAAGTGCGCAGCTAGTACTTCAACCTCCACCCTCTGAACCTGCCAACCCACAAGTTCTGTTACTGCAGGTGCCACTTGCTAGTTCCCCCTGAGATGGTGCCTCATAATGCCAGAATTATGTGAAAGGCTTCCAGCTGCTGGCCTCTAATATAGGTCTGTATTAACCCATTCACAGAAATTTGCATCTTGAGAACTCTGAGCTAATTCATCGATGTTGGGTACTTGGTGCCAAAGGGTGTTTTTTTTTAACCTATGTGCAGGTCTTTACAGTCCTCTCAGTTGAACATCTTGTTGGTATGAGCCAATTGGTCAAGACTGTCAAGATCATTTTGAATCCTGATTTGATCCTCCATGGTGTTAACTATTCTCCTTTCCCCAGCTTTGTGTCACCTGCAAATTTGATAAGCACTCCCTCTACCCCCTCATCCAGGTGATTTATAAAAATGGTGAACATCAGGGGGCTGAAGACAGAGCCCAGTGGGACTCCAACTGATACGCCCTTCCAGGCTGACATAAGCCATTCAGAGGCGGAACTTGCGTGGAGCGCGTGGAGCTGCTGCTCCGGGTGCGGGGCGGGGGCACATTCAGCGGGGGGCGTACTTACCCTCGCACTTCGGCCGTCTTCGTTTCAGCCCTCCCGCCCTCCCGCCCTCCCTGGAGCTTGTTTGGCTCCGAAATGAGACCAAAACTGGCAGGGGGGGGCGCGTCGACGTGACGTCACGCAGGCTCCGCCCTCGCTCCGGGCGCCGGGAGGGCTTCCGTCATTTCTGGAGCCATTTATTAGTACTAGCTGGGAATGGTTGTTCAACCAATTTTGAGCCCAACCTAACATTAATACCATCTAGCCCACATTTTATTTAATTTATTTATTTATTTTTCACATTTTTATACCGCCCTTCCTCCAAGGAGCTCAGAGTGGTGTACATATTTCCTCCCCTCCTTTTGTCCTCACAACAACCTTGTGAGGTAGGTGGGGCTGAGAGATAGTGACTGGCCCAAGGTCACCCAGGAAGCTTCGTGGCTGAGCGGGGATTTGAACCTGGATCTTCCAGGTCTAAGTCCAACTCCCAAACCACTACACCATCCTAGCTCATCATTTTACCACTGCCTGTTCATGTTCCTCTTGCTTCTCAACTTTTCAGAGAGTTCTTTGTGCAGCCTCACTGGTTTCCTTAGACACCTCCCAACTTTTCTCCTCATAGGAACTGTTTGCTATTGTGCCTTTATTATCTCGCTTTTCAAAAAAAAAAAAAAAACCTCTCTTGGACCATTTTCTCCTTTAACAGTTCTAGCCATGGGATATGACTTAATCTGAGCCCATTTTGAGGTATGTAAAAAAAATTATGTGTTATTTACTGTAATCGACTCCTTCAAACACACCATACGAGCAAAACTGGGTGGCCTGGTAGCTGGAAGTTTCGGGACTTCGGCAATAAGATTTCACAGGGGCCCCACCAGAAACTGCTGCCAAGATAAGAGAGGGCTGAGACTGGGGGCTATGGCAAGGAGGACTCTGGGTCCTATCACACTTACTATAACGTCATCAGGAACATAGCAATTCCAAATCAAGTCCAAATTAACTCATTTGAGTTGGGTTTATTTCAAATCAAGCAGGGGACAGAGCTTACCCATCATCACCCATTCTGGGGCTTTTCAGCCTAGAAAAAAGACGCCTGAGGGGAGACATGATTGAGACTTATAAAATTATGCATGGGATGGAGAGAGTGGATAGAGGGAAATTCTTCTCCCTCTCGCACAACACCAGAACCAGGGGACATGCACTAAAATTGAGTGGAGGGAGAGTTAGAACGGACAAAAGAAAATATTTCTTTACCCAGTGTGTAATTCAGGGGTGCACAACATATGGCCCGCGGGCTACATGCGGCCCGCCTGACGATTTCCCGTGGCCCGCGAAGAAATCAGGGATTCCAGAGAGCGGGCGCTCTCTTGGACCCCCAAGTTCTTCGCGGGCCACGGGAAATCCTCCGTGCCCGCTCCTTCTTGTTTCCACGTGGCTGCTCTGTTTTATTCTGCTTGCACGCAGCTCCAGGCTGCGCCAGGAGACTCCAGGGGCGGCGCTTTGATCGCCGCCAATCAGCTGTGTCTCCTGGCGTCCAGCCAGGAGCCGAATGAGCAGCGCGTGCGCGTTGCCTGGAGGAGGCTTTTAAGCGCAAAGCAAGGGAGTGAGAAGGAGCGAAGGAAGGGCTCTTCGGCTTGCGGTGGCTTTCAATTGACCCCTCTTCGGCTGGGAACGAGGCTGCTCGGTGCGATGGCTGTTCACTGGATTTTAATTGACCCCTCTTCGGCTGGGAACGAGGCTGCTCGGTGCGGTGGCTGTTCGCTGGATTTTAATTGACCCCTCTTCGGCTGGGAATGAGGCTGCTCGGTGCGGTGGCAGTTCGCTGGATTTTAATTTGCTAGCAATCTGTTCACCCCTCTTCGGCTGGGAACGAGAAAGCCCAGGAACCCCTCTGCAGGCACAGTCCCCAAGTCAAAGGTATTCTTCTTGCTTTTGGGGTTTGTTTTTTTTTGGTTTTGTTGTGCTTTGAGTTTGAACCAAATTTCTGACTTGCAAAGTGCCTTGTGCTTTTTATAATTTTGTAAGGTGCTGCTTTGTGTGCCTGTGCTGTGCTTTGAGTTTGAACCAAATTTCTGGCTTGCAAAGTGCCTTGTGCTTTTTATAATTTTGTAAGGTGCTGCTTTGTGTGCCTGTGCTGTGCTTTGAGTTTGAAACAAATTTCTGGCTTGCAAAGTGCCTTGTGCTTCTTATAATTTTGTAAGGTGCTGCTTTGTGTACCTGTGCTGTGCTTTGAGTTTGAACCAAATTTCTGGCTTGCAAAGTGCCTTGTGCTTTTTATAATTTTGTAAGGTGCTGCTTTGTGTACCTGTGCTGTGCTTTGAGTTTGAACCAAATTTCTGGCTTGCAAAGTGCCTTGTGCTTTTTATAATTTTGTAAGGTGCTGCTTTGTGTACCTGTGCTGTGCTTTGAGTTTGAACCAAATTTCTGGCTTGCAAAGTGATTTGTGCTTTTTAAAATTTGACTGGTGGGGAGGGGGGGGTTTACTTGCAAAGGAATCAGGCTTGTTGTGATTTTTGTAATGTGCTGCTTTTTGTAACGTGAGTTGATATGGTTTTAAAAAATAAAAAAGAGAATTTTTTAAAATATGTTGCTTTTTGTGATATTTTCCGGCCCATGGACACGCCCCCTGTGATGTCACTTCCTGAGGAAGTGACATCACAGTTCCTGGACACGCCCCCCGTGCGTCCCCGGAGAAGTTTGGCCTGTTCATTTCGGCCCCCACCTACTTACAAGTTGTGCACCCCTGGTGTAATTCATCTGTGGAACTCCTTGCCACAGGATGTGGTGATGGCACCTGGCCTAGATGCCTTTAAAAGGGGTTTGGACAGATTCATGGAGGAAAAGACCATCACAGGTTACAAGCCATAAGCAACCTCCTGGTTTTAGAAGTGGGTTTTCTCTGTGGCAGGTGCAAGGGAGTGTCAACGGGAAACAGGTTATCTTGTTGTCTTGTGCTCCCTGAGGCATCTGGTGGAGCCACTGTGTGATACAGGAAGCTGGACTAGATGGGCTTTTGGCCTGATCCAGCAGGGCTCTTCTTATGTTCTTATGTTCTTATGTTCTTATGTTCACTAGTCACAACTTAATTCATGTTGGCTGGAAAAAGTGGGATCAGATGTAAATGTGGATTTAACTGAATTGCATGGTCTAAGGCAGCGGTTCCCAAACTTATGGCACCATTTTTGCAAAACACCCTGTTGCAGTGGCACCATCACCCGGCTCTCTCAGACCCCGCCATCTTGATTTGCATGAGATCTAGTGCAATTCAAAATGACAGTGCCCAGGAGAGCCCACAGGAGACATCCTGCAGTGCCCCTGTGAGTTTGCCACAGTGCCCTTATGCGCTGCAGCACATAGTTTGGGAACCACTGTTCTAAGGGCTGGTCTAAATGTATAGTGGTCCTGTGCTGCAAGTACTTAGGGAGTGTCTGGGGGCTTTTGCCCAACTTAGAGGCAGTCTCCACTCCCACATAAGAGTATCAATGTCTCACCATGGGAACTGCATGTCCCCTTGTTGCTATTTGAGTGTCTGCTGCAGCAGCTGAAAAGGGGCCATGCCTCTTTTCTAAAAAGGGGGCCATGCCTCTTTTCTTTTTTTAGGCTATGCATATCGCCCTCCTGTGTAGGCTCCTGTTCTCACAAATGGCACTTCTGTAGGAGGGCTGTCTGACCACAGGCCTGGAGGAATGATCTTGCATGGGAGCAGTGCAAGTGTGAATCAGACCTAACTGTAAGCATTGTTGTGTCCTGCCCAGAAGGCCACAGGAGGAGACCAACCAAATGAGAGGAAATGTTTGCAGCAAAAGCCTATGTGGATGGTTGATCCCGTCCTAGCTCCTCAGGTACCCGAAATATCCAAGGTCTAAATGGACCAGTAATCAGAGACCATTGTTAGTAAAGTTGTCCTTATCATTTCACTAGTCTTAGTGTGCCCTCCACACCCTGCTGGGACTTTCCAGGGAATTGTAAGCATAAATAGTAGAATTATTAGAAGTTGAGTTTGCACAGCTGTTCTCACCTGACCCAGCAAGCTCCAGACAAGGACTAGCTTAAAGAGTTGGTTAGATAACAACCTCCTTGCAACTTCACAGTAGATTAAAGAAACCCCCCCCCAAAATGGGGGAGAATAGCTTTTTCAAAACCATCCAAACAAAACAGACATCATCTATGACTATGAGAAGAAATGAAATCTATAATTATTTCTATTCTGCAGTAGAATAAAATCAATGACAAATCATGTGAAAATAAACAGAAGTCAAACAAAAGAGATGTGACAAGACATAAAAGCAAATAGGGCCTTCTCAGTAGTGGCACCAACCTTATGGAATTCCCTCCCCTTTGACTTACGAACTGCTCCCTCCTTGGACACTTTCCGGTGAGGCCTAAAAACCTTCTTGTTCAAAGAAGCCTTCTGAGCCTTTGCCTTTTTTAATAGCTTGCTGGTACGAGTGGGGTGCTGCTGTTTTTATGATCTTGTTTTAAATTTTTAAATCAATTTAATGATCTTGTTTTAAATTTTTAAATCTTGTTTTAAATTTTTAAAACAAATTTTTATTAATTTTTGCTGTTTAAAATGTAAAATGTAATTTATTTGTATTATTTGTATTTTTGTAAGCCGCCTTGGGTCCCGTGGGGAGAAAGGCGGGATAGAAATATGGTAAATAAATAAATAAATAAATAAATAAAAGCAAAGGAAATAGAACAAGTGTGGCCTGCAGGGGAGTTACTCCTGAGCATGTTAAGAGCGTTTTCTTTATTATAAGATTTTCTTTATAATAAGATTATAAGATATAGATTTTAAAACTTAAAGGATGCAAGCAGGTTCGGGGGGGGGAAGCCTCAAAAAGGGTTTTCAGAGTGCAGGATTAAGTCTGCAAGCTGTATGTGAAATTTTAAGTTAGAATTTTGAATTGTTTGAAAACATTTGTTTCAAGGCAATTGTGAATAACACCCCCCTTTCAGGGTGCCTACAGGGAGATTGAAACAGAAAAGGAGAAGGTAGAACTAAGAACCCTGGGGAGAGGGACTTATGGGCTTATGGGCTATAGAAACTGGAGAAGGAAAATAAGCCCTGACTAGATGGCTCCCTGTCCCAAGGGGGCTCACGGTCTAGGGAAGATGCAGAAGAAGACAACCAGCGAACAACCACCAGAAAGGACACTGTGCTGGGGTGAAAGGGGGGCAGTTACTCTCCCCCTGCTAAATATAAGAGGGGCATCTTGCCCAGATAGCTATGGGCTAGCTATGTGGTTGTGTGTGCAAATGAAGGG
Organism: Plestiodon gilberti rubricaudatus; assembly: GCA_026170595.1. Lineage (NCBI taxonomy): Eukaryota > Metazoa > Chordata > Lepidosauria > Squamata > Scincidae > Plestiodon > Plestiodon gilberti. The sequence goes on along the minus strand of JANXHW010000001.1, from coordinate 255,371,339 downwards.
ATTTAAAGTTAATGCTGAATAAGTGAAAAAGGTACCAAGGTCACAAGAGAAATAATGAAGAAATTAAATAATAACAAGATGTATTTTGGAAAGGTATGAATAAAATCTTAAATTGCATTGTTTGAATTAAAAGGTTCACAAAGTTTTGACTTAACAGAAGTTGCAACGGTCAAGGTCTGTGGTTTGGTTTTAGATGGGTTTAGTTTAATCTCTGCCAAAAGAGGAAAACAAGAATAATAATTGATCTTTTGATTTGGTTATATGTGGTTATAAGAATCAAAGTTTTGTGTTATCTGAGTATTGTTATATTTGAAAATGTGTATGATGTCATTTCTTTTCTCTGTTGTTTAAAGAAGTTGTTTTAGTAGGGAAGGTTTAATGGATGACTATAACCATGTGCAGAAGGTTTGATGCAACAACAACCTTGCAAGGTAGCCTTGGTGATCTTCAACCACCAAAACAGGAAAAGAGAGCAAAGAAGCGTGGTTTAAATATTAAAAGTGATCAAAGACTGTTATAACCAATCGAACGAAGCATATCGGGATTCAGGTTATAAAAACTCAATTTATAAAATGTCAATTCTATATTTAAAATTGGTTTAAATACTGTTTGCATATAAATCCCCTTTTAGATAGAATAGGGAAGTAGGATATTTAAAGGAGGGGTCCGAGGAAAGGTTTTGAGGTTATGGGAGGGGGCAATGAAAATCCGGAAGACCGAGAATTGTCACCCTGAGGAGGAAAAAGATGAGTTAGGGAATTTCCCTATAAGAGAAATATGAAATATTGTTAAGAAAATTGTTTTTTCTTGGTTTTGTTTGTTTATATTTTATGTGGTGTTTGGGTCCTATATATAAAGGATCAGGAGAGAAAGGTCTCAGCTCTGCTGTATTCTTAGTGTTGTTTTCTTTATATATTTCAGGTTGACTGGCAAAATAGCTAAGGAAGTATTATGAGTTGCTAGAAAGCAACATGGATTTAACTTCTTTAAGATTTATTTTAATAGGTCTGAATCCGGAACTCTCTGGAACCGAAAGAGTCAAGAGCCAAAAGCAGGTACTAACTGAAGCTAAACTCTTTTAGTTATATTTTTCAGACTCCACTTTCAATGCAGGAAAACACAGAGAGTTGTCAACTCTCTCTTAAAGTTGCTACTGATTGAATCCCAGGAGAATGGAGCCACCAAAAGGAGGGGTTCCCCAGCTTTGTGAGAAAAGAATCATATGTATTGGTGCCATTTGTCGGTGTGGAGAAGCCAGCCCAAAAATTCAGGGACACTGAGTCTGGCTCCAAGATGGCAATATTGGCAAATGTAGACAAGTTGTTTTTGAGCTCCAGATTCCCATGCCAGTGACCAATGACTTGTCACATTCAACATGTGCCTTCTGGAAAATGACTGCCAAATATGTAGACTGTGACCACTGACCATGGCAAAAGTGGCACCAAGAAGGAAGATTCCAGAATCCAGAAACTTTTAAAAAAGACTGACCCCCGTTTGCCTCCTTGAGATTTGGGGGTGGGGTCTGTTTGATCACAGTCATATGTGTCCCAAATCAGGTTTGGAGGGGAGTACGAAAAGCAATGGCTGGACTAGCACCTGAAGCAAGTGTATCATCTGCTTTCGCTAGACGCCTTTTAAACTCCTCCAACAGGGAAATTGTGTGTGGCTCGAATCGTGGTCAAACAAAACGTTGCCTAAGAAGTGAACTGGGCTGTGCCTTGTACTGATTGCCACCGGCTGTGTTGTGAAGGTCAAGAGAGTGGTGACCATCAGCCGTCCCAATGCCATTCAACAAGCAAAAAAAAAAAAGAGAGATTTGGGGATCAAACCCTGCTAAGGGGGGAGAATAAATAAAAACTGTATTGCTTGTGTTGTTTATTATATTATTTTATATGGTTTACCTTGGATGTATTTATAATTTAGTGCATACACTAATATAATAAGGTTGTGTTTTGGGGTGGTTGGTTGCATAACAGTTTAAATTAAATTATATAAAATTGCTATGGTTCTGCAGAAAGAATCATATACAAATAATAGATGATTCTTAAGGGGGGAATGTGGCCTGCAAGGGAGTTACTCCTGAGCATGTTAAGAGCGTTTTCTTTATTATAAGATTGCTGCATAACATATTTAATTTTTAAGCTGGTTTTAAGTTGGAATATTAACTGGCATTTCTGGCTTCTGTAAAACAGCTGACACTGCGAAAGGAATGTAGCATGGTAGCAGAGGCTCAAGGTTTCGGTTGCCTGAGCAGGGCAGGGATGTGCCGAGAAACGAAAGCTAAAAACAGAGGCCTGCAGTTGGGGGGGGGGGAACAAAACTCATCCAGTAAACGAAACCTAAGTAGTTGGTGTGGTCAGTGGGATGAAGACAACCAATGTATATACTCCAAACGCAGTGACGTGTCTCTCATGTTTTTTGTAACAACTGAAAGGTATAAAAGTTCACCCTCAGGCGATGCCCAGGGCCGCAGCCCCCCTTTTGTAGCTGTTACAGCTTGGAGCTGCGTTACCAGTGATATCACTTTTGTTTGAATAAAAGCTGTTTCATAATTCCTCCTCCTGCCATCCAGAGTCTGATTTAATTAGCTTCAGGTTACACAAGCAGCAGCAGCAGCATAAGCCAAGGATTTTATTGCCCTCTTTATATCCACAGTTGGTGGCAGGGCTATTGATATTGTTGGCAGGAGATATCAGATCTACTGACAGTTTCTTCTGGACCTTGTATCCAACTAATATTCAGGGCAGTGCCAATCTACTCCCCCTTTACATTAAATTTTTCTACTGGGGTGGTGGTGAAACTGCCATTGAATATACCCACATAGGTAATTCCTTGCTGTAGCCTGGGGCCATGTTACGCTAGCTGCATTGCCAACCACCACTTTTCTAGTGTGTTTGGCCAGATGACTAATCCTGGCGTCGTAGCAAGAGCCAATATGTTCCTTGCTCAGTCAGGCTTGCTGTCTGCTCATGGCTTGCCAGATTCTCCAGCCATTACCCACCTTGTTTCACCTTGGCTGTATACCATCTGCCTGACTTTGTCCTCGATCTACCCCAGATTTGCCAGATACTTCCACAGTCTGTCCCTAACTCTTCAATTTTAGCCCTGATACTCCATGTCCTGAGCCAACCAAGGGTGCCAGTGGGTTGTGTTTTTTATGCAAATGTGGGCAAGTCTGGAAGCCTGGGAAAGGCAGGCAACTTTCATGAAGCATGGGGTGCAATTAGGAATGTGCAGACATTTTATTATAGCAAAATTTGTTTCATTTCTGCTGCAGAATTCTCAGGTGTCTGTCCTTGGGAGGAAATCTGAAGCAAATGTCACTTTTTGGAAATTTCCAGTGCCAATCTTATCTGCAACCAAAATGTGACTATGATGAGGTCAGTCATGAAAGTCAAGGGGGGGGGGGGACCAGCTAGCCTTGATACCTACTTATCAATGCAGCAAGAACGTGCTATTCACTTGTTTGAACAATGTATAGCCTGCTTTTCAATCAAAAAGTACCTTAAAGCAGGGTACAACTAGGGATACAAATAAAATCATAGAATTATATTAAAAATACTGTGGGGGGGGGCAGAGTGAAAGGGGGGGCTGCTTTGACATTCCAAGAAGCCACATGGGGTTGTGTGGCCACTCAGAGGTCTTTAGCAGACGCCCTGCTTCACCGCCTTACCACTATCATAAGTGTAGCTGGTGGGGAAACCCTCTTTAAGAACAAGCAAATCAACAGTTAAAGGCAGAAGAACGGCAACATAATATCACAAGGGAATGGGAAGGGAATGGAGCTAAATCAAAGGCACAGCAAAGCAGACTGACAGAGTCTTTTCAGTTGTGGTCCCCAGGCTGTGAAATTCCATACCCCCCCCCCCCGATGTTTGTCTAGTCCCCTCTTTATTTGGGTATTCTTAACACTACTTTGCTTTGCTGTGCCTTTGATTTAGCTCCATTCCCTTGTGACATTCTGTTGCTGTTCTTCTGCCTTTAGCTGTTGATTTGCTTGTTCTTAAAGAGGGTTTCCATATTAATGTTCAGGTGAATCAAAATACGAGTTATGCTTACAGCAATATTTCCAGTAAAGTTTAAAAAAAAGATTTTTTTAAACCCTATCTTTATTAATCTGATACCTAAACAAGCATATCAAAACCAGCAGGATGCTAGACTTTTCTTAAGGTCAGCCTTGCATATTCAGGCCAAACCACCCCTAGATGATATCGTACGAATATGGAAAAACATCTGTTCATAGGACATCGTGCAAACCTGCTGCAAGCCTTGCTCTGCAAAACAAATGGGAGAAAATTGGCACTATTCTGTAATCTCCATGAAACCTGGAGGAGTATGTGATTAATATTTTACATGTTTATTACATTTGGGGGTTAATTATTTTCAAAAAACTCCCCCAGGAAGTCCAAAGTGTCCGGTCAATTAGTAGTCTTAGTAGCAAGTTGGCTTGAAAACATTTGCTCAGCTTCTGTTCAGTAAGACGATGAAATGCTACAGCAACGGAAGAAGCTGACAGTAAAGGCTACAAAAATTGGTGAGGGACAGATTAGGTTGCAGTGCAGATCATAGAAGTGGTCCTTTAAGGGTTATTCAAGGTCACACAAACCTGCTCAAGGCAGCTTCCCCAGCTGTCACTGCTGGCAGGAACTACCCAAGCAGTATGTGGATCCTTTGCAACATGTGCAAGAAGCCACACAGACCCCTGCCAAGACGATTGCAAACTGTTCCTGTGCCTTGAACAGGACAGCCTCACACATGGAAATGAAGCCAGTGAGGTAACTCCATGTCAGGAAAACTCACTGTAATTCCACGTCAGGAAAAGCATCGCCATTTGGATCCGAGCCATTTGGAGTACTGAGAACCTGTGAACTACAGTTGCTAACGTTTTCTTGGCTCCTGTGACATTAGTATGCCAGGAGATAATGATGAACTCCATGCTGTGAGAAGCTTCACCTGCTTCCTCCCCCCCCCCCCAACACTTCAGGCTGATAAAGGCAGAAAAGCTAATTTAAAAAATGGCCTATACCTGTAATTTAAAACCCTAATTGACAGGTGGCCAACACTTTTAGTGACCCTTTCATCTTTCCCACTTGTTTGTTTTTTGAGGCAGTGACTGTTAGTACTACAAGGCTGAAACCTCTTTGATTCCATTTCTTCGTTGTTGGGTGAGGAGGACAGAGGAGTTTCTCCTGGTCTAGAATAGGAGGTGGCAGTCCTACCAATTACCCATGACGTGGCAGAAATATTGTCATCATGGACGTGATAGTGCCTTAGAACAGTTAGTCGTGGAGCTGACAAGAGGGCAGGTGACCCTTGAAGCCACACTGGAATTGTTTCAGGGCCGTACCAGTTGCTGAGCCACTTGGGAACCGTGAGAAACATAGATTCTCCTGTGAAGTTGGTCTGCATGTATTAGTGATTCACACACTATATACCTGCCTATGCAGACACGGAAATAACCCCTGGGTCTGTAAAATCCCTACCCATCATCATCTTTCCAGAGTAACCCTGCAAGGAAATAGATCCCATGTCTCAGTGTATCACCATAACAGCATGACTGCAAGAAATATGCATCGTTTAATTACTATGCTTAGCTTTTAACAGCACTAGCCATGTCCCCTTTCATCTCACACACTGTTCCACAGTTCCGCACTGTTCCGCAATGTACAAGAGATGATTCAGCAATATGACTGGCTGCCATGACAGGCCAGCCCGTAGGTAACACGACCAGAAGGGGGAGCGCTGGCTGGGCCTGCTGCCCTCCAACCTCTTCTTCAAATGAAGGGTTCTTCTGCAGTGGGCAAACATACCATTTGTTTATACCAACTTGCCTTCAAAGCTCTCCGCAGGTTAGCCTCACACTGTCTTTCTGCCTTTATCTGCCAATATACCTCTGCCTGTGACCTTCACACAGAGACAATGGAGAATCAAATAGTCAGGTATGACAGTGAAAACCCCATCCCCCCCCCAAGGGACAAAATGCCTTTTTCACTTAAACAAAACAGCTAAGGAGGGACATTATAGAGGGTATGACATTATGAATGATATGGAGAGCATGAAGAGAGAGGCTTTTCTTTCTCTCATCATCATCATGTTAGCACATGAGGGCACCCCGTGGAATTGACTGACTGCAGGTTCAGAACAGACAAAAGGTATTTCACTGACTCAGTGCATACTTAATGGGTGGAATTCACTGGCACCAGCCGAGGGCCAAATATTTCTAAGCAGCCACAGGGTTTGTGATGTGCGTGTTTCAGATCAGGACTGTGGCACTGTGATGGCAGCAATTAATTCTTGCTCCTGTGTGCTGTTTTCCCAATTGGGTTTAATCTGGTCTTTCTCCCTGAACACCTGAAGCTGCCTTACATGGGCAGCACAATCCTATGTAAGTATCCGGCAAGCGACCCAGGGCCGCCCGCCGGATCCTATGCGGCCCATTCCTGGTCGCTCTACAGTGGCCCGGGGTCTACTCGAGAAGGGGACAAACGTCCCCTTCCCCCTGGTGTAAACCGGGGAAGGCCTGATGGGCTTCCTCGGATTTCCGCCAGCTATTTAGCTGGCGGAAGTCGGAGGAGGCCGTGTAACGGCCGAGCCGGCCTAGCAGGAGACAGGGATATGGCGGACGCCATCCCCCCCCCGGGCCAGCTCGGCCAATGTCCCCCCTCCCTCGTCGCCTGGACTGCCCATGCAGCCACCAGGGGATCTCTTACCTTCCTCTGGCGGCTGCATGGACATCCTGGCGGCGGAGTGAGGGCAGCCGGCCTTGCGCCGGCCGCCCTTACTCTAGAGTTGTCACGAACGTGCCTTATGGCACGTTTGTGACAGTTTCCAGCAGCAGAGCGCTCACTCCGCCGCCATTTGTCCCCGCAGGATTGCGCTGTGAGTCTGTTCAAGTTAGTAGTACTCAGACTCTTAAGGGCCACAGGCAGAGGTCTTTTCCATCACCTGCTACCTGATCTTTTTAACTGGAGATGCCAGCAATTGAACCCAGGACTTTGTGCATAAAAGGTGTGTACTCTACTGATGTGCTAGATTTAAAATCCCTGCCAAGACTGCTATTCGCCTTGTGGTACCACCACACAAGATATCATATGCAAGCACCTGTATCATTTGCCTGACTAATAGGAGCTAAATTGAACCTCCATGATCACAAGCAGTATACAGTATTTGTGAATACCAGATGCTGGGACAAGCACCAGAGGAACATGGTTGGCCTCATGCCCTATTTGTAAGCTTCTCATTTGGTTGACCTCTGTTAGAAAGCGAAGGGAAAATGTTGGACATATTGAATGAAACCTTGTCAAGTGCTATGTACATAGATGGTGCTGCAATCAATCAATCAGTCAATCAATCAATCCCACATAACTTCATCACTTCCTTCCACTGAGGTGACTGAGTAGTCCACAGCTGATATGGTATATATTCCATGGGTGCGCTGCCCGTTGTGTGTTTTCCCTGCTCACCAACCTTCCTGTTTTGTGCACTGTCAGATGGGATTGTAAGGTCACTAGCATCCGTCTAACAATCACTTCAAACTAATGAAAGGTTTTCATTCACGGCAAAGGGCAACAAACATTTCCCTGATCCTCTGCTTCCATATCAGATAATTACCTTGTGAACTGTTGACATACGTTGGATGAAGCTTTGGTGTTCAATTTGCCAACGCACTTCAAAAAGATGGCTATCCTTTGTAGGTGTTCCTTGGTGAGCAGCTTCAAGGACTGCAGCACACATTTGCTCATTGTTTCAAAAGCTCATCGAACATCTGGTGTCATGTTATGGCCTCCAAAGCACGCAAATGCTACCTGGTTAAACCAATGTATGGAAGGTGTTGCTTCCTTGATGCCCAGAATAAGCATTTCTTTCGCCAGCCTGAGCTTCTTGAGCTTCTGTAATCAAAGGTGTATCTATTTTTATTTAACTATTTTTATCTCACAATTTTTGGGTTAAAGAAACAAACACAAGGCAGCAAACAACATATAAAATATCAGATGCAATAAAGCAAAAACAACAAGAACGCTTAAGCATAAAACCATATAAAAGCAGCAGTCTAAAAAGCAAGTGGCTTCACTGTGTGTGTGTGTGTGTGTGTGTGTGTGTGTGTGTGTGTGTGTGTGTGTGTGTGTGTGAGAGAGAGAGAGAGAGAGAGAGAGAGAGAGAGAGAGAGAGAGAGAGAACTTTGTGAAACAAGCAAAAAGTTTTCAAATGCCATTTAAAAATGGTAAAAGAGCGAGTCTGCGAACCTCCCTGGGGAGAGTGTTCCATAGATGAGGTGTCACCACTGAAAAGTGAATACCTGTATCTGGTACCCAACAAACAAGATAAGAGCTCCCACCTGTGTCGGTCGAGTGTGGGAGGCGCCAGCCAGGAGAAAAGCCAGGCTGCAAAAGGATACCACCTGGAATGTAGCTGTTCATGAAAGATTGGACATTTATTATATATTGTCAAACCTCTCATTGGGGGGGGGGGGTAGGAAAGCCTGCCCATGTACACCGCCTTGAATTAAAGTCAGAGGAGAAATCCAATGACCAAGAAAGGCGGTATATAAATACTGTATATTATATTATATTATATTATATTATATTATATTATATTATATTATATTATATTATATTATATTATATTATATTATATTATATCTACGTTAAAGGTGGGCCAGAGAGTAGGGCCTCCAATGCCCATCTAAGGACATAGGCAGCTCCTTAGTGAGTACGCAGTCCAGACTGTGTAGGGATATAAAGGCTGAAGTCAACAATTGGAATTTGCTGTTGATTACACACACACACACACGCACGCACGCACGCACGCACGCATTTATTTGTTTTTAATATGTCTAGACTTTTTTTTTATCTGCCCATACTACCATCAGATCCTGGATCCTGCCTCTCTAGATTGCCAGTGTTCCCCCTGCCATGCAGTTCAGCAAAGGAGGGGATAATACAGGATTGTTCCTGAGAATATTCCCAAAATATTTCCAGGGACCAGGCACTGCTCACTGGAGAGCTCGAAGCAGAGGCAGGACTGATATTTTATCAGGGTGGGAGTGGGTGGGGCTGTAACGGTGGTAGACCCTTTGTATGCAGAAGGTCCCTGACATCTCCAGGCAGGTAGGGCTGGGGAAAACCCATGTCTGAAACCCTGGAGAGCCATTGATAGTCAGTGTAGGCAGTGATCGTTTGTGCTAGAAGGATGGCCCCGTATAAGGCAGCTTTCTATGGAAATAGGGCATAAGGCATTTGTTGAGTGTGGGCCCAGGAGCTTGTCATGTAATGGACCCTCACATTTCTCTTCAGAGGCCAGATTAACTGACTATCAGTGCGGAATGAGCTGGCGACAGGAGCAGGGGATAGGCGGGTTGGGTCCGGGAAGGGGGTGGGTTTGGCGGCAGCAGTGACCGCTGAATCCTAATCTCCTTCCAGGACCCGATCCCACAGTGCAGGTCCACGTGTACCTGAGCCAGCTATTTAGCTAGCGCAGGTCCGAGAAGATCCTCCTCATGCTGCAGAGGCTTACACCCGGGTAAGGGAACGATTGTTCCCTTAGCCAGAAGAGACCTCCACAACTGCCACCCCACATGATGCAGCAGTAGCCATTTTGGTGCCACTGTATCGGCGGGGGTTGAGAAGAATAGGATCGGACTCTGAGGGCAGAACTGTTAGACACAGACACATGTAAGCAAAACCCCATTGGCCATTTTTAATATATATTTGAGGCCCCAGGGAAACCGCAACAAGCTCAATTGGAAGGAAGATTGACAGCGCTACAGTGTTTCCGGTTCGGATTTCCGTTCCTAATTGACAACACGCGTCTCCAGCAGCTTCCCGCGCTTTAATCTTTTTAACTGAGAAGCACCGATACAGGACAGTTCCATCTTGAATCCTTTGGGATTTCCTTTGAAGAAGTTTCGAGTTTTGGAACGAAACGTTGGAGTTATTTGCAATAAACCTTGGATTTTAATAGTTTATCCCGGTCGCGAATGCAAGCTGTTTGTCGGAAACTCGCGATCGGCGCAGGATTCTATTTTCGTCCAGGCTGTTTTTCCTGACATGGCATCTTCACCCGTACTACCCATATCATGTAAGATAATTGCGGGTCATGAGAGCTTCTATTCCTACCTAATACATATTTCGTAGTTATAGCAAGCGCGAAGCAATACATCCTACTAGCATACTATTCACTATTTTCTACATATACCGGTAATATCCAACTACTAAGCCAAAATATCACCAACATTCTATTCATAGAATCCGCATATCATCACATCGTTATTCTCCCTCTCTCTTAAAAAAAATCAATAAATGGTTTCCAGTTATTCACAAAAAGGTTAACTGACTTTTCCTTAATTAAAATTGTAAGTTTATCCATTTCAGCATAATCCAACACTTTCAACCACCACTTTTCTACCACAACTATCCCCTTCACTAGCTATTTCCCCCCCTGAGCTCCAGATGCATATTTGCAAGTGGCTGTCTAGGTTTCATTCCAGATGTTTGTATATATCACTGAATTACTGTCCAGAGCTGCTTTCATACTGCCAATCTCCACTTGCCTGCTGGCTTCTTGGTTCCTGGCTCAACCACAGCTTGTCTCCAAACCACTTGACCTGTCAGTTCGGCTTTTCTCACCCCTCTCCATTCTCTGGCAATATACACGTTCCTCTCATTGGCCAATCTGAGTAATGTGTCAGCCAATGGGAGCTATATAAAGAACCTTCAACGGAAAGGTCCACTGACAGCAAAGAGTCAAACCTTTCCCCTGTGAACCACTGTTGAGTAAAAATAATATGATACTCCGCAAAACAGATCCAGTTGAAGGGCAAATGGAGACGCTGAGATGGGCAGAGGAAGCAAGTGCCGTAGACACAATGTAAACGTTTGTGAGAGAAATCAGTGGGAATGATCAAGATTGGAAGCAAGAGCCTGTGCTAAATACAGAAGCAGTGAGAAAGGAGCCACAAAATCCCATGAGGGAGAGGAACAAAGGCGCAGGTAAGGGGAGGAGAACAAGTGGAAAAGAACCTGCAGGATCAATGTGTGGTGGCGCTGAACAGAGTACAGTGTACTCTGAGGAAGTGGGACAATAAATACGATATGGATTTGAAGCGTATAGAGAAGACAGCTTGATTGCTGCTTTCCAAGTCTTTGTGGCCTTTTTCTCCTTCGGAGAATTTTCTCCAATGAGAAAACTTCTGATGTCTTAATCTTGCCAAAGAAAATGCCATACACACAAGAAGCTGCCAGTTCTGTGGGGCATGCCTGGAGAGACTGTACAGAAGCATTTTTCAGTGTTCTGAAGCCGGCTGGTGTTTCCTTGCTGTTTTAAGTAGCTGGGACACATTTTTTTTTCATTGATTAGCCTTGCCTACGATCCACAATTGGCATCCACAGCTCTGCATTTCATTCAGAAAGTGGTATTTGGCGCAGGACAGGTACTGAGGCTGAAGCTCAAATATTTTGGCCACCTAATGCGAAGAGAGGAATCTCTGGAGAAGACTCTGATGCTGGGAAAGATTGAAGGCAAAAGGAGAAGGGGAAGGCAGAGATGGTTAGACAGCATCACCGATGCAACGAACATGAAAGAAGCGAACTCAGGAAGATAGTGGAGGACAGCAAGGCCTGGCGGGATGTGGTTCATGGGATCACGAAGGGTCGGACACGACTTAACGACTGTACAACAACAACATTGCTTTGTGAGGATCTCAAGGTGTTTTTTCTTGATTCTTCCCACATGGATGCACCACCAAAATCCTTGCCGTTATGGCAATGAAGGTAAATTTAACAAGATGTAGCCTGTGTGCATTCATGTTGCGGCATCAGGGTTGTCTGCACAGGGTGACCACTTCTGTCAAAAACATAGCCATCATTAAAAACAATCTGAAACTGTCATGGCCAGCACAAATGTACAAAGTCTTAGGTTCAGAACCAGGAATAAAAGCCATGTGTCATAAAATTCCGGTTCTAATTGCTGAGCTTGTTTGTAGAAGAAGCTAGCACGGGTAGTGCGGTCATAGTTCAAAGTAAAAGTAAAAGTAGCGATCCAGCCGATCAGAAACAATAACGATTTTATCCGGGTAGAGCTTGTTGTTGTTACAAGGAAGGTTTATAACTTGACGGATTCTTCACACTTGCAACATCCTGACAGCTTGTTGGCTTTTTGTCATTTTGCCTGACGAGATCCATAGAATTGGATGAAACGTTGTGGTTCCCACATGATGTATGTTTGCTTTTTAGAACTATTTTTAACCTTGCTGAATGTTTTTAACGATTGTTTTTAAAACACGTGTTTTTAACTTTTACCTGGTTTTGAATCAGTTTTTAAAGGAACGTATATAATTTTATGACACATAGCTTTTATTCCTGGTTCTGAACCTAAAAGACTTTGTACATAGCCATCATTGTCCATTTGCAATGCTGTTCAGCTTCAGGAAGACTTAAAGAAAACTGCGAGTGCAGTCTAGACAAAGCATATCTACAGGACTGTCAAGGATATGTTTTAACTCCTACCCATTAGAACCAGCACTGCTTCAAAGGTTAAAAAAATTGTACATAGAAAGTGTGTTTGTTTAAAAGCATGACATTTGTGTGTAGGTCAACATAGGTGACATTTACGTTGCACGTATGTACAAAGGTCAGTAGTGTTTTGTTTTTTTCTTGAACAGAAGTGCTTTCCATAGAGGAAAGTGAAAATGTTTGACGTGTTTCTCCTTTTCTGAGAAGCCTTTGGCTCAAACCCATAATCCCCATGTCTACCCTAACTAAGCTTAAGTACTGGTATGTGTAACTGAAATAATGCCATATTCTTCCCCTCCAGACCCCTCCTTCTTGTGCACTGGTGGGAGTGATCACAGCCATGGTAGGAAGTTTGGGTTGGTGGGGGGGGGTGGCATTGACCCTTTGGACAGGCTGTTGCTGTTCTGTCATTGGCTACCCTGCCGTCTCCTCTGCAATGTGGGCCTCTGCCATGTCTGATGCCAGTCCAAGCTTCCCAGCCCATGGCCACTGGGGAGACAGCCAGACATGGTCAGTCCCCATGGCAGTGCGACCCCCTCCACCAAGCACTTCCTTGCAGGCAGGCTGTAGCTGCCCCATGCCATCTTGTAGTTGCCACTAGCTGCCCCATGCCAGCCTCTGCCAATGCCAGCCACCTCCATGCTAGCCTCTGCCAGCCCCAGCCTGTAGCTGCACAATGCCAGCCTCTACCAGCCCCAGTGACCTCCACCTGGCCTATGTCAGCCCCTGACAATCCTGGCAGTCTCCAGCTGCCCCTTTCCAGCCTGTAGCTGCCTCTAGCTACTTCCCCCAAGCTCTGTGCCATGGGGTGGGGTGTTAGGAGATGATGTTTTCTGGTGTTTCACCTTTCCCTATTGTTCTCTATGGGTTTTCTCCTTCCTATGCCAGCTCTGTTGTTGGCACAATGTTTTTATGGCATCAGGTCATATCTGTTTTCCAAAGGGGAGTTAGGTAGGATATGGTATACAACAATGAACCGCTGAACCATGAGCTGTCGATCGAAAGGTCGGCAGTTCGAATCCGCGACGGGGTGAGCTCTCGTTGCTTGGCCAGCTCCTGCCAACCTAGCAGTTCCAAAGCATGTTAATGCGAGTAGATAAATAGGTACTGCTTGCGGGAAGGTAAACAGCGCTCCGTGTTCCAGCTGCATGCTACGCGCTGCGGCAAGGAGAGTCATGCCGGCCACATGACCACGGAGGCGTCTTCGGACAACGCTGGCTCTTCGGCTTTGAAATGGAGATGAGCACCACACCCTAGAGTTGGACACGACTGGACTTAATTGTCAGGGGTCACCTTTACCTTTATACAACAATTACTCCCATGTCCCTCCCACTTTATGGCCCAATCTCCTCTCTGCTTTGGCCTCTCCGCCGGCAGAGTTGTACCCAAATTACATTGGCACAGCATTTTTCCAAAGTTGTGCCAGCATCCATCCCTTAGCAGGCAGACTTCTGCACTGGCAAGCCGAGGCTGACATTGCACCGGCATCTGTGGACATACTCTAGTGTATCTTGAGGATAGGAATGGGATTATTCTAGTCCCAGGTGGAATCTTCTCCCTCTTATTTTCTGTTTCCTGTGCTTCCAGCAAGCAGTACTTCAACACTGTTGCTTGCAGGAACTACTATGACTAAGAACACAACTAAGAGCTGGTATGGGGGGGGGGGGACTGGATGAATAAAAAGGTATAATGATGGAGATGTGGGGTATCAGTTAAAATGGGCCAAAGTGTAACAATAGGGATGAAAGGGATAAGGGCTTTGTGCATGTATCTGGCAGGTATTAAAAAAATATCGCAGATCTGGAACAATATTCCTAGATGATCACTTTGCAACAAAAGACTAAACCAATTTCCTAATGAGTAACAGGCACCAAACAGTTTAACTTATTGCTACTATGTGACCAGATTGATGATTGAGCAGAGAAAGGGGAGACTCAAGCAATATGTGATGTATCTGTTTATCAGTGCATTTAAAATACTTGATTGCCCTCTGCTGGAAAGAACTTTGAAGGCCGTTTCATCCAAGATTTTTTCCCCTTCATGAGCGTACATGGGTGTAGGGAAAAAAGCAATAGTGTGTACACTTGAGACAGTCTATCATTTGTGAACAATCTGCAGGGGTTGTTTAAACTGTCCTCTGAGAAGAGGGTTATGAGCCCCCCCCCCCTCCCAAGCTTGGCAAACCTCTCTGGCATCTCTGGCTCTTACACCCATGCAGGAAAGCAGCTGCAACACGGTCAAAGAGGCGAGTCTTTGGAATGCATGACCAACAGACTGGAGTTGGGTTATTGACCACCTTGAGGACATCTGGAAAGGTGGGGTATACAGTGCAAGTTTAAAATGAACAAATCAATAATCTAAGGGCTTTTGCAAACGTTCAGATGAAGTGTGTCCCAAGTCTACTATCTTTACAGAATACTTGTGCAGCATTCAGCAGCACTGCTTAGCAGGCAGGCAGGCAGGCAGGCAGGCAGGTGTGTGTGTGTCTGTGTCTGTGTCTGTGTCTGTGTCTGTGTGTGCGCGCGCACGCACGAGAAAGAGAGAGAGAGAGAGAGAGAGAGAGAGAGAGAGAGAGAGAGAGAGAGAGATTCAGACTATATGTAATCATTCCTCAGAATCACCGGTCTCTGAACAGCTCTTCATGCACTGACTATCATCATAAAGAATTCAGAGGGGTGTGTGTGTGTGTGTGTGTGTGTGTGTGTGTGTGTGTGTGTGTGTGTGTGTGTAAGCATGCATTTCAAATGCACAGGTCTTCTTTCTTTTCTTTCTTTCTTTCTTTGAAGGAGAGGGGATGACTCTTCAACCAGAGTTGATAACATTGCTATAGTGACTCTGAGGAATTATCAGCATGAACCTGGACAGTACAATCCTGTAGCTGGGACTCGGAAACTCCATTGAATACAGCGAGACTGACATACTACTGAGTTAACATGTGTGCATAGGATTGCACTGTATTTACTTCAAATGTCTTTTGTGGGTGTGGATATTTCTGTGCACATCCACTCAAATATATCCAACAATGGGCCTTTTCATCTTCACACACACAGTCCAGTTGAACTTTGAAGTGGCACCCCTGATAAACACTGTATCCTTTCCAGAGGCAATAAGTGGGGAGGGAGAGACATTTGGGAGCAGATTGGCTTGCTAAGTGAGGGGAGAGGTGTAGTAATGAGGTGTGTGCTCCAAGGTAGGAGACGGATCCGCCTTCCGAGCGGAGTTCACAGGAGCGGACACTGACTAGGGCTTAAGGGGCTTCTCCTGCCTGCCATTTTAACCTCAGCAGCACCCTGTGGGCTCACCACGGAGGGAAAGTGACAAAAGTATTTTCCAGGTTTTCCCTGAAAACGTATTGTCAGCTTTAGTGCTGGTTTTGTGTGCTAAAAGAGTATGCCATCTCCCCAAAATGTTTTAAGAAACTAAAATAAAAGGTTAGAACATGTCATAAGCAAGCAGGATGAGGCAGGGTTAATAATCTTGCTTGTCCCTAGTGTCACCTCATATTTTTTTATTTGTTTTAAAAAGTATATACTGCACCGTTCCATCACATTGTTCGAGGTGGCTAGATAGCCAGTAGGGGGTCATGACCAGCAACCACAATCCTCATAACAGTAAAACTGAATGTACCATCACACATTTTTAGCAACAAAAATATTGCCGTTCACTCTAGATGTGAAATATCTCCACAAGGAAAATGCTTGAATTATGCACCCCAAAGGAAAATGCTTGAATTATGTTCAACAACTATGAAACAGATGTACTTGTTTGCACTACAAGGTGATCACCTGGGAAGACAACTCACCTTACTCAACAGCAAATCACATTAATTTCTAGGCAACTTATGGCCCAATCTTATCAGGGAGGTATGAGTTGCGATCCATCAGTGTAAGGCCAGGTCCACTGCTGGGCAGCTCACAACCAACAGCGCGGGAGCTAGGAAGCCCCACACCAGCAGCAGCGGGCCACCAAACCAGGGCAGTTTGGGCAGTTCAGGGGTGAAGAGCAGGCCAGGATGGGAGGGGGAGGATCTCAACGGCAGTGATGCAAGCCAAGATCCTATCCCTCCTTCCCAGCCTGGACCCACCCCCAGGCGTCTCCTTGGACATACGCCAGCAGAAGAGCCAGCAGGCAGCCTACAGGGAGGTGTAGTGGTTTGGGAGTCGGACTTAGACCTGGAAGATCCAGGTTCAAATCCCCACTCAGCCACGAAGCTTCCTGGGTGACCTTGGGCCAGTCACTATCTCTCAGCCCCACCTACCTCACAGGGTTGTTGTGAGGACAAAAAGGAAGGGAGAAAAATGTACACCACTCTGAGCTCCTTGGAGGAAGGGCGGTATAAAAATGTGAAAAATAAAAATAAATAAATAAATAAATAATTTAAAATGTTTACTTACCTTTCCTGAGTCATCTGTTTGCCGCCACCACCCACCCCTCCCCCCCAGCATGCAACACTTGCTCCAGCTGCAGTACTACATAGTCTGGGCTGGTGGGAGAGAGGATTGGACTGTGACTCTCAAGCAAGGTTGTTTAGGAGTCTGAAGTATTAGATCTACTTCAGGATAACAAGTATAAGATGTACTTCAGGATTAGGTGGACCAGGTTAACAGGGACATGCTGTGCGGGTGCGGCAGGTGAGACAACCCCACACCCTCATAGTTCATGGAAAAGAGCCGTGGAGGCAGAAACTGCTTCCTGTTAATGTTCAGAGCCTCTCTCTAGCACCGAGGCTGCTTGCTAGAATCATTCAGGCTATGTGCTAAGCAACATGCTGCTGCTTATCGAGTTCTGTTTAAGCAAGACCCGCGCTGACTTGGCACCAGCGCTAAAGAAAGAAAGGTAAGGGGCACAGGGGGGGCCACGGGGGAGTTCGTCCCTATCCATGGTTTTCAAGTATCCGCAGGGGGGCTGGAATGTATCCCCCACAGATACGGGGCCCAACTGTACACCATCTGTTGAGGTCTGAAGGACTAGAAATCCTCAGGTCTTGTTGCATGGGTTAGGGAGTGCTGAGTCACTGCTCTTTCTCTTCAGCACAAACTTGCATGTTGTTTCTGATTACCAATGTATCTACAGCTGTGTACTTAAGTGTGTACTTAAGAGCTAAACAACCCTCTCTCTGATTGGTGTAGAAATAGATCTCTGATATATAAAAGCAGGCATACAGCCTCACCAGAGAGAGCGAGAGAGAGAGAGAGAGAGAGAGAGAGAGAGAGAGCGGACGGACGGACGGACGGACGGACGGACGGACGGACGGACGGACGGACGGACGGACGGACATAGGAAAATAGAGTCTGGTGTAAGACCTATATTGAGTACCTCTGCATTCTGACAACTTTGGCTGTAAGTCATTGTAATATATCTCTACACAAATATAATTGGATGGTGGATGGAATCCTGTCTTGTGTTGCCGTGTTCATTTAGTACCTGTGACAAGCCATTATTTTTGGGAAAAAAAGCCTTAAGCATCAGTTGGATCTTGGACTTTTTTGCTGTGCAGGCAACGAGTGCCCAAGTAAGAGAAGTCTCCTACTCACCACTCGTCAACACCATCATTCCTTTCCTACTTCCCATCCCTCACAGAGAGCCACCGGAGTCCACTGTCTCTTCTTGTTACCATCTAACATCATTAAGTTCCAAAACTGTTGCAGGGCACATTCTAAGAATTCAGTGACAAACAGGAACATGCACATTTGTTCTTAATGCGTATTTGTAATTATTGTGACTGCACACAAAGCTGTGTGATTCTGAGTGCAAATGACCAATTAAGTCTGGAATTGGCCCTTGGCATGTGAACTGGAGTGCAGAGCAATAGTAATTGCACGTGCAGATCAAGCCATTCGATGTGAATGGGCACATTTAAAGCTCAGGACTTCAGTGGTGGAATATTACAATGCAATTTGTAGTTATGTAAGGGGTGTTTAACAGGCCAGCGGGTGGCGCAGCGGGTTAAACCGCTGAACCATAAGCTGTCGATCGAAAGGTCGGCAGTTCGATTCCCGCGACGGGGTGAGCGCTCGTTGCTTGGCCAGCTCCTGCCAACCTAGCAGTTCCAAAGCATGTCAATGCGAGTAGATAAATAGGTACCGCTTGCGGCAAGGTAAACAGTGCTCCGTGTTCCAGCTGCATGCTACGCGCTGCGGCAAGGAGAGTCATGCCGGCCACATGACCACGGAGGCGTCTTCGGACAACGCTAGCTCTTCGGCTTTGAAATGGAGATGAGCACCACACCCTAGAGTCGGACACGACTGGACTTAATTGTCAGGGGATACCTTTACCTTTTAAGGGGTGTTTCACAGTAACTTGAATAATTTTCAAAGTAATTGTAGATATAGATATAGATATAGGAACCTTTATTGGCATAAAAACAAAACAAAAACAAACATAACATATAACACAACACATAACACATAATATTTACCATATTGTCCCGAGTATAGGACGCTCCTGATTATAAGTCGCACCCTTAAAGTTTGGTGCTATTTTTTAAAGAATACATTTTTAACTTTTTTTTAACTTAAATCTACACATTAGTAGAACAGTACAGCTTTAGTACAGTTAAAGGCATAGGCACCCTGTCCCTTATTGAATCTGGGCACTCTAATATTAGTAGCCTTCCCAGATCCAAAGGGGGACAGAGTGCCTACCTTTTAACCTTTGGAATTTGGGCAGGTGTAGTTTGTTGCACCCTTCCATGATGATGAGCTGCACCTGCCCAAATTTCAATGAACAGCACAATCCTATGCATATCTACTCAGAAGTAAGTCCCATTGCATTCAATGGGGCTTACTCCCAGGAAAGTGTGCATAGGATTGCAGCCTAAAGGTAGGCACTCTGTCCCCCTTTGGATATGGTAAGCCTATGCAGGAGCTCTTGCTCTCAACTTTCAAACTGTACTCTCAACTTTTAAACTGCAATATCAATAAATATCTTAGTTTCCACAGAGTCCTGGGGTTGAAACTTAAGGGTTAATTTTTTCAAATGCTTCCAGAGGCTGCTGAGAGATAATGATCTCTCATGGTATTCAGCCATTTAGCAAGTGATTAAGAACTGCAAGGAAAGGCTTGAAAACACAGTGCTTTGCAGTTTAAAAAAAGAGAGGAAAAACCATGTTTTACCTTTGAAAAGAGACTCGGAGAGGCTTGGTTTGAAAGTGCTTTGCATAAAACACTAGGCAAAAACGCTAGGCTTTGATTGTAGGGCGCACCCCCTACTTTAAAGACTTGCCTTAGGGGATAAAAGTGAGTCTTATACTCGGGCAAATACGGTATATTACAAACATCTAAAACAAACAAACAAAACTACAAACACAACAAAATTACAGCTTAAACATTGTAGGGAATACTATCAGCTTTACGTGATATAATGATTGTATTAACAAAGGCTACCGATCTTTCCATTACGTCATCCATCTCCGTCAATAAAAGGTAACGTATTACCTCCTGATCTGCCCAGCCCTGAAGCTTGACTAATATAGGGCCTGGATGTTGCTTGCGAGGTGCCTCGTGGAGTGGGCAATACAAAAACATATGTAATAATGTTTCTACACAACCCACTCCACAAGGACAATACCTCTCAGAAACTGGGATTCCACTATATCTGCCAAGTAACAGAGCAGACAGGAGAGTGTTGCACCTTGCTGAAGAAAGGGCTCTACGCAACTGGGGGCACTTAAGAATACAAATATAAGGAGCCATCTTCCCAAAGCTGGTAGAAATGTGAAATTGTAGTGGGGAACAGGTCGTATGTGCCGCACTATGCAACTCCTGATTTTCAATATCTAGGATTCTGGCCTTAATTTCGCGGTAAGCCGCAAAGTAATTGTATTTGTGTTTGTTTGTTTATTAAATTTACAACGCCGCAGTAATTTTATCATCTCTATAATTACATATAACCACCAGTTTCCAACACTCCATCATATTCTTGCATAATCAAGAAACAGAATCCAGAGCGGATTCAACAGCATCAGTGAGAGACGAGAGCAGGTTCACGGCCCACCCCAGTGGTGTCCCCAAATGCATCCATTTACTGTCTCCCATTTGACTGAATAGTTTCTATTCTCTTCTGAGGACAGAAAATAAAACATGACATTGGAAAGAGCAAACATCTGTTTTTTAAAGTAGAGCAAAAACTTTCATGGACAGATATAATCTTACAAGACACAGGGTATATGGGTAAAGATGCCATGTAGAGTAAATTAAAAGCCAAAAAATTGTGATTTAAAAGCACAGGATCACGGATCTTCAAACAAGGTGCAACCAGGGAATAAAAATGCATTTAAAATCCAAGGCTAAGAATGATAAAAACCGACGTTTCGTCCTATTCCAAGGACCTTTTCTAGGTGCAGTCGTGTAGACGTCTACACAGTCTACATGACTGCACCTAGAAAAGGTCCTTGGAATAGGACGAAACGTCGGTTTTTATAATTCTTAGCCTTGGATTTTAAATGCATTTTTATTCCCTGATTGCAGTTTTTAAACCTTGTTTGAAGATCCGTGATCCTGTGTTTTTAAATGTTTCTAATTGCAATTTTTTGCCTTTTAATTTACTCTACATGGCATCTTTACCCATATACCCTGTGTCTTGTAAGATCTGTTTTTTACCTCAATACTGACCTTAACCTGTGAGGATCTTGCGGGGGGGGGGGGGGGCAATGTGACTCAGTGCACAAACGCAGGTGCAGCTGATGCCTCCACAAAGTGGAGGTGCTATAAGTCCCATCACACCTTGCTTTGACTTCAGCCAGTCAAAGCTCTTCCTGTGGGCTCCACCACAGCTCTGCATTGGCGTTGTTTGAGGGTGCAATAAATGCGGGGTGCACCGGGTGACACCTCTTTGGGGGGGTGACACCACGGGGTGGCCTGCACTGTGCAGCACCCCCAGGCAGTCAATGGCCATTTTTGGCCACTCCGAGTTGAAAATGACTGAGCCAAGGGGGTGACACCCCCTTAGCTTGTTCATTTGTACAAATCGATGGTAAGGCCACATCTGGAGTATTGTGTCCAGTTCTGGTCACCATACCTCAAAAAGGATATAGTTGAATTGGAAAAGGTGCAGAAAAGAGCGACCAGAATGATTCGTGGGCTGGAGCACCTCCCTTACGAGGAAAGGCTACAGCATCTGGGGCTTTTCAGCCTAGAAAAAAGGCGCCTGAGGGGGGACATGATTGAGACTTATAAAATTATGCATGGGATGGAGAGAGTGGATAGAGGGAAATTCTTTTCCCTCTCGCACAACACCAGAACCAGGGGACACACACTAAAATTGAGTGGAGGGAGAGTTAGAACAGACAAAAGAAAATATTTCTTTACCCAGCGTGTGATTCATCTGTGGAACTCCTTGCCACAGGATGTGGCGATGGCACCTGGCCTAGATGCCTTTAAAAGGGGTTTGGACAAATTCATGGAGGAAAAGACCATCACAGGTTACAAGCCATAAGCAACCTCCTGGTTTTTAGAAGTGGGTTTTCTCTGTGCCAGGTGCAAGGGAGTGGCGACTGGACACAGGTATCTTGTTGTCTCGTGTGCTCCCTGAGGCATCTGGTGGGGCCACTGTGTGACACAGGAAGCTGGACTAGATGGGCTTTTGGCCTGATCCAGCAGGGCTCTTCTTATGTTCTTATGTTCTTATGACTCACCTGCACCTTGCGAGCTGAAGCCACGCAAGCTGCGCGGCTTCGATTCGCAAGTGAGAGTCACGGAAAAAAGCTCAAGTGAAGGAGTGACACCCCCTTGGCTGCCTTTGGCTCCGATGGCGAGTCCGCTTGTGAGCCGAAGCCGCGCGAGTCACTTCCAACTTGCGCCTTTGGCTTGCAGGCAGGAGCCGCAAAACAGCCAAAGGCAGCCAAGGGGATGTCACCCCTTCCAGCCGCCTCTTGCTTCCCTTCACTCTGAGCAAACTCACTAAGAGTGGAGCGAATAGTTCTGGGTCGCAGAGCTCTGCGACGTAGAAGTAATTGATGTGGAGTGATGACGTCATCACGCCACATCAGTTACTTCCAGCTTTTGGCTGGCACACCGCACCAGGCATGCAAAAGGCAAGCTACACCTCTGCAGCTCTATCAATGGAATATCCATCCATGATTGTTATTTATTTAATTAAAGATTTCTGTGCTGTGGAACCTCTTTACTCAGGCAGGTTGAAAGTATATTTTGAATACCAGGTGCTAAGGACAAAGAAGAGGGGAAGGTCATGCCTTGAACTTCCAGAGACATCCGGATGGCTCAGATCCTCCCCCAGATATCTTCCCCATTCCTCCAAATCCTATTTTTTCTCATTGCCCACCAGCTCTGAGTTTTCCTTAAGACATGCAGCCCAAGCCTCATTTTTCTCACTCCATTCAGAATCAGTTGCTAGGAGGAGAGTCTCTTCTCTTCAGTCTTCTCCCACGCAGGCAGCCTGATCCGAACACCTCTGTCTTCCCAGCTTCAGGTGGGAGAAGAGAAAAATGAAATTAAGTATGTCCTTCAGCAGCCACCCACCAGCACTCCGATAAACAAGCTGGCTTCTTATCACTTCTGCCTCTTATCTGCCTCTTATCACTTCTCCATCACCTCTGCCTCTTATCACTTTTCCATCATGCTGCTGCAAAGGCACCGGTGTGACACCCAACACTTGTTATAGGAGCATGCAGGTAATGATCTCTTCCCATTATGGCACTCCTACACTCCAGGAGTGTCACCACTAGCTCCGACCTGGAGGCCACCCCCCCCCAAAAAAAAAAAACCCTTCCTCTTTTTTTAGTTGCTGGCTTCATGCATGTGCATCAGAGCCAGTACCAGATTACTAGGGGCCCTAGGGCAAAACCAAGCACTGGACCACCATGGTGCCCCCCCCCACTCCCTGATGGTGCATTAGGTGCTACCTATGCCATTAGTAGTGAGGCTTCTGGAGTCAGTAGTGAGGGTTCTGATGGGCATGATGGACCCTCAACCAGTGCCCAGCTTGGCAAACCCACCCCAATGTGCATTGACCTTTAAGGATTATTTTGCCCTTTTCCAAAATGGCAGATGCCTATGCACTATGTGCATTGAATAACGATCTCTCCTTGGACATGCTGCATGCGCATGCATGCACACACCTTGCAATATAAAAGCTCTCCCTCCGCGCACCTCCCTGTAATCATTTTGCTAGTAAGAGATAAAGAGAACGTCAAAGCCTAAAATACAGCAAGTAGTACTGAACTGCAAGGTCGAATAGACAGATAACTATGGAATTAGCTTTCTGATGTGTGCTTAGACCAATAACACATTATATCAGCACAGGCATTTTTCATGTCACTATTTCAAGATACTTACTACACATTCAAGGATTTGGTGGAAAGATGGTAGGTACTCTGGCCTCATCTAAGTGAGCACCAGTTTGATTGTCAGTTAGACCAAAGCCACATTATGCCTTCCTGGCAGAAGAAAGTGAAATGGTCCAATTCCCCTCCCAAGAGCATTTCCTGAACAGATGCTGCCAACATTTGCTCTGGCGTTAGGCCTGGACTTATCAGATATCAGAGTCTGACTTGGACAGTACAAGTTTGTGCTGTTTCTGTACCTCCCATGAAACTCTAAGCCAGTGGTTACAACTGTCAAGGTTGAGTCTAGGGGTGCCTGCCAAGCCTAAGCTTCTACATCAGGCTGTCCTGCCAGATGACAGATAGGGTGTTAACCTAATGGTCTGAGTGTTGTTGAGATCCAGCAGTATTGTAACGATTTAATTTCCACAATTGTAAAAGAAGTCCAGAAACCTATTTCTTAGAATGTTCAAAAAATATCTGGTGTCTCACGGTTTCTCTGCACATCCTGAATTGTCACCAAGTATTCACTCATAGATGTCCCAGATTTGAAGAAGAAAAACATTGTGAGAAAAGTTTGCAACCTTGTTTGCATTTTCTAGGGGAAAATCACCAGCGTGTCATAATCTTTGCAACTTTCTTTCCATCTTCTGTATTAATTTATTTTTAATTCATATGATACCTGCTTCCCCAGTTCACAATTTTTAACAATATGCTGGTGTGGATCACAAAAAGTCAATTACCTCGTTTCCTACTACAGAGAGAAGCAAATTGCAAAAAAACTCTCAAGGGATTCTTCGATCATCAGGAAGACAAAAACTAGAGAACAACAGAATAGAAATTGTAACTTATTTCCTCCCTGTCAGGACCTTGTTCTCTTTCCCACAGGTACTGTTATACACAAATGTGCATCAGTGAAGTATTGGTCACAGTGGATACTCATCAAGAAAATGAGAGCAAGTGTTACTTCAGGGAGTTCTTTCATTTCTACAGAAACCATATATACTGAGCACACAATGCTCTTTGAGAACCCATGATATTTTAAACTGGAATGCCACACATAATATGTTATGGCCTTTATAGTTCCCTCACTCACCCACCCACCCACCCTTGTGTAAAATAGATTCTGAGCACAGCTTCCTCTCTTATTTCCTCAATTTACAGGCCAGTCTTTTACTCCCAATTCTAGGGAAAGTTGGCTTTTTTCTCAGGATCAGGGCCAGCTTGTCTATGAGGCAGACTGAGGTGATTGCCTCAGTTGATGGATTAGGAGGGGCAGGGAGGGACCACTGGCAGCCACCTCTACCTCCATCTCGGCCACTCTTGCTGCTCCTTCCACATTTCCATATTTCAAAAGGAACAGAGGCGTCGCTACGCTGGGGGCGGTACTGTGCCCGCTGCCTTCTCCGTACGGAATGGCTCCGACAGTGAGGTGCAGGGCCACCTCGTGCCGGCTTGTAAACGGGGACTAGGACGGGACGCAACTTATGGTACCGCCCCCACTGTAGTGACACCTCTGAAAAGAAATCAGAAAATTAAGCAAAAGAGGAAGTGTAGAGGGGAGGGAGAGTGGTGGCTCAGATTAGACTGTCTCTTGGGAGACACTCTAGGCCACCACTCTCCACTCCTGCATATTTCATCTTCTGCCCCATTCCCCACTTCCTTTTCAAGTCTAGGAAGTGCAGGAAATGGTGGAGCAGCAGTAGCTCTTTCCCCTTATGACTAGGCTTACCATCTGTCCCAGAATGTCTGGGACCAGGCTCCGGGCTCCAGTCCCGGGTCAATCCCGGGCTTTCCGGGCCCGGATGAAGCCTCTGCTGCTGGTGCTGCTTCAAAAATGTTAAAAGTACCTTTTCTCGGGTGCCGCCATCTTGGATCTCACAAAATCTCATGAGATCCAAGATGGCGGTGCCTAAATCTCGTGAGGGCATGAGGCAGTACAGGGGCACCGTCATCTAGGATCTTGTGAGATTTCGCAAGATCCAAGATGGTGGCGCCCGGAAAAAAAAGGTACTTTTTACCTTTTTGAGGCTGCGGGGGCATGACGGGCGGCTGCGGGGGCACAACGGGTGGCTGTGGGGGGCACAATGGGCAGTGGCAATGGTGGCAGAATAGCGGTGGCGGGAGAGGCAAGTCAATTAATTAATTAAGCTAACTAAAATAAATAAATAATTTAAAAGTTTTTTTAAAATTTAACTTTATTTTAATTATTTAATTAATTACTTTAATTAATTATTTAATTAATTGTGGGGGGTCACTGCAGCATGTGACATCTGCAAACACAGGAAGACAATGGTCTGGCCTTCCTCAAAGTGGCAACAATCTTATCTTTTCTCCAAGGCTAAAAGAGTGGTTTACCAGCACCTGTACATTTATAGTGTCCAGCTTTTGAAAAATAAAGCTCAGCCCCCCCCCCCCCAGAAAGACAACCGTGTGACCAAATACTACTTCTGCAAAGTGTGTTCAGGGGCAGCTCCTCTACAAAATGACTGACCTTAGCACCAGCTTCCAATGCATCCAGAATCTGCAACACAGATTCAGTGTATGTCATTCTAATCTAAACATTGTTTGTCACTGATGGATCGCCTAGGAGGAGGTTCTGAACCAATCTCAGATTCCGAAAATGGTGGGAAGGAAGCAGCTGTAAAGACTCCAGGTTCGTTTGCTGTGCATTCGGATCTAAGAACTGAATCAGCTGCCAGGGCCCTCACAGCTACTGACCCGACTCGAACACTGCAGCCGCTTCTTCATTAGCTTGGCATCTGAGGGCTTCAACGAGGGGTTCCCCAGCTATGGCTCTCAGAACACATCCAGTCCACCGATACATTATGATTAGCCTGCTGAGCCCAGTGGCATTATCATTTCAAGTGCTTCCCCCCCCCCCACTCCTTCCTCTTCTCCTCCCACTCTGCCCACCACCAAGTACAATACCTTCTTCCTCCTGCTGAATGAAGCAACTGCTGGGCTGGGAGAGAGAGAGAGAGAGAGAGAGAGAGAGAGAGAGAGAGAGAGAGAGAGAGAGAGAGAGAGAATGTTTCTCCTATTGTGAACATTCTTAGAGATGTACAAAATGTCACCATGTGTATATGATTTCTGTAACTGACGCACTCCAGCAGCTCACCCTAATAAAAAACAAGACTGAGTTATGTGACCCCTGCAGCTGAAAACTCAAAGGGCTGACACAGCTCCTTTCTGACTTGCCCAGATGGCACTCGCAACACTCCAGGGAACACGTTGCTGAGCAGGAGCTCAGAAGCAGCCCTACAGTGGCCTGTGTGCAGGCAGGGCTTGCTGGGATCATGCCTTGGGTGACCCAGAGCTAGGGCAGAGAAGAGGGCTCTGGCAGAGGTTACTTCAGCTGTGTGAAATGTTGCAAAGGAGAAGGTGTGAGTGGTGAAGGCACTGCGGCTGCTGCCTGCTCCCTTCAGGCAGTGCCGCAAACTGGCTTGGAGAGGAAGAGGACCTTCAAGCAAGAAGGGGGAGGGAGAGATGGAAAGTACTGTACAGAGGAGAAGGAGGCAACCGCAGGAGCAGGGGCACCAGTTACTAGCACAGTCCAAGGCTGGGGGGGGGGGGAATCATGGTCATCATCATGTGCCATTTTTAACTGGAAAGAACCAATGAAAGAACCCTTCACACTATGAAAAGCACCACTTGCTGGTCTCTACCTATCAAACTTCTGCTGGGCCCAGGAGCAGGTGAGGCCAGTTCTGTCTTCCCCTTTTGGCCATCTGAAGCAGAGGCCCCTAAGCAACGTGATTAATCCTATCGTGGGAACGGTGCTTGCAGTCATTCAGTTGAACAAAATTGGACGTTTTGTCTGAATCCAAGGCCTGCCTGCTATGGTGGCTGCCTTTTTATAGGCAGACGCTCTGTGTCCTTAATAGCTGCATGACAAGAAGCGATCAACAGTGACGGGAAAAGGTGGCCATCAATGCATTTCGATCTGCAAGAATGCAAAGGGATACAAAAACAGGAATAAGCCTTGACTTTGATAATACGTTCATCTGATAGTAATGTTCATCATTCATCTGATAGTAACGTTTAAAACAGTAGCCAGTCTGCAAGAGGATTTTACTAGGTAGTACCTAACACATGTTAAAACTTTTCTTCCTGGTAAACAGATGCATGAAGAAAAGGCACTGAGATCTTGAACCTGATGTTCTATTCATTGGAAACATTTACGTCCTTAATCTTCTTACGGCTCATCTCCTCAGTTGTGGTCACGCTGAGCTCATCCAGATCCTCATCTACCCAATTATGCATCAGCATATTCCTAATTATGGAGCCCAGCTGGCCTCCGATTTCCATCTCTCCCAGACTGAAGTCAGGGTCAGGGTATCCAGGCAGCAGCCTGTGAATTTAAAAAGAAGGATGCCTTAGAGACACACTAATAACTCTGGTAAAAGTGTAAATGTAAAGTGTTTGTATCAGAAAATCCTCGAAGTTGTTCCTGTTGGAAACAGCTCAAACTGAGCTCGCTGGAGTCTGTAATAAGGTTTGAAGCAACCTGCAAAAACCTCATTTTTTGTGAGCATTAACTAACTCACTTTCCTCCTGTGGTTATTCCTTTTATGCAGGAATATATTTAAGATTCATGGTAGAGCTTTTGCTTATAATATCGGAAGAGGGGAAAGTTAGCCTGTTGTGAGAAATGTGATGATGGGAATTTCAGTTTTTGATCAGTCAAGCTTTTTATGTAGCTGGCCATACGCTGGGTACTGTTTCCCTGGCAGATGCTCAGTGGCATGGTAGTGGATGTTTAGCAGCAGCTACCCCAGCATCACAATCTAGGCGTAGGGAACAGTGCACTTAACCTCTGTCGGGAAGAAAGGTGGCGTGGCAGTCCTGCTTCAAGGCCAATTCATGATCTCAGAAGACAGAAGAGACTGGTGCACAACTGCGGCCATACCCGAGTCAGTCAGACCTGACCACAGTGATCCGGTCACTAGTGACATGAAGACTCTCTTACTGCAACATGCTCTGCATGGGACTGCCCTTGAAGACAACCAGGAAACTGCAATTGATGCAGAATGCACTGGTGCATGTAGTCATGGGGGCTAGGCAGTTTGATTCTGCAGGATCACTGCTCCTCCCACTGCACGGCTGTTGGTTCATTTCTGGGTGCAATTCAAGGTACTGGTGTTGATCTTTAAAGCCCTTTACAGCTTAGGACTGCGGTATCTGAAGGATCAGTTCCTCCATAGCCTGTTCCCTGAGGTCATCTGGAGGGGCCCTCCTACTACATGTGCTCCCACTAGCAGCAACGAGGGGAAGGGCTTTCTCTGTAGTGGCACCTCAGCTATGGAACTCCTTCCCTTTGGGATGACAAACTGCACCCTCCCTGTTGACTTTCAATGCTGGCTGAAGACCTTCTTGTTTCATCTCACTTTTTCATTTTAATCTTCTGTGTCAGTTTCTGCTACTTTATTATCATTGGTGTTGTTACTTTCAGTGGCGTCACTAGGACGCGCGTCACCCCAAGGCGGGGGGGGCGCATCACCCTAGTGAGGCCGCGATTTTGGGGGGGGCGACCCGGCTACACCCTGCCCTGGGTGCCCGCGTCGCCCTCCGGACGCTCCGAGGCCGGCCCAGGAGCCGGCCTCGGAGCGTCCGACCCCACCGGCGCTCCAGGGCCTTCTGAAAGAAGGCCCATGCAGCGCGTTAATACGGTTTTTTTTTTTACAATTTTCGCGCATGCGCAGAGACCGTTTTGAGGGCATTTGCGCGGGGGTGCGTGCGTCACCCCGTGGCGCGCGTCACCCCCTGGCGGCCCGCCCCCCCGCCACACTCCAGTGACGCCAGTGGTTACTTTCTTATTGTGCTTTATTGGTTTTTATTGTATTCTTCTCGTTGTTAGCAGTTTTGGGCACCTTGTAACAAAGCAGAAAGGAGGGGTATAAAAGTTTTAAAATAAACATTTTAAATAAATAAATCTGCCCCACTGGTGACTGAGATCTCCTGGGTGCCTGACTCACATTAACTCTCCTACTGGCTATAGTAGATAACTCAAGGTTTGTTCATGCATCCCTGACCCATGGGTTACTGGGCAATGGGGAGGGGAGCAACAGCCACAGCAGCCCATTTTCCTTGGGTGCTGGCCAGTTTCTGACCCAAATGTTCAACCCCCAAAGCAACATTGAGGGCCAGAATGGCTGGTAATTAAAATGGCTAGTGCCCAAAAAAGATGGACCACTGCAACTGCTGCTTCCCTTCCCACCCCCATTCACCCAGTAAGCCACAGGACACTAACTGGGCAATGGGGAAGGAGAAGCAGCAGCAGAGGAGAGTTCTTCTTTATGTGGCGACTGCAGCCATGGTGAGAATGAGAACTTTCCTCCGTCCCCTGCTCAAAAGCTGGGCAGGTGCGAGAGTGGGGAGCTGGCAGGCATACACATTAAGGGGGGGTCCTATAGAGCCTTGTGCCTGAGGGCTCCCTCCAAGCTGGTGCTGACACTGACTTGGCTGAGACGTAACAAGCACAGGCCAACAGCTCAGTGCCTGGGTGCCTGCAAAGTTCTGGAAGCGATTCTACCGAGATGTCATGTTGTTGTCCCTGATGTAGCCTGGCATATGAGGTGTGGCTCTGTGTTTAGTGTACTTTCTGTTCACTGTTCTTTCTTTGCCCTGTCTCTTTCTGGCAAGGCTGACCTAAGACCACCTGATGCCTGAGGCAGCATGCCAAATGCTGCCCCCCTTTCCTGATGATGTGCCAGTCTCTGCTCTTCCCAGTCTGCTCCCAGTCTGTGCCAGTCCCTGCTCTTCCCAATGCTCTAGCTCAGCATTCTCCTCTCCTCCACATTTCCTCTTCCTCTCTGTCCCCCTCTTCCTTTTCCAAGGGAGTGGAACGAGGAGAAGAAGCAATGGAAGCAAGTAGGTGGACAGAGATGGATTTCCACACCACCACCAAACTGCTGCCTGAGGCGACTGCTTCAGTTGGCCTCATGGATGGACCAGCCCTGCTCATTGGGGTCAGTTCCTATTAGCCTATGAATTTAGCCACCCTGAGAGCAGCATTCATTCTAAGGGGTTTAGCCATCCCTTCAGCAGCTGTGTGGCGTCACAAGTTGTCATGACACCGCCTTGGACGTTCGCCGATGACATCATCACATCATTGCTGCCTGAAGTGACTGCTTCAGTTGGTTTCATGGATAGGCCAGCCCTGCTTCATGTTCACGGGACATGAGGCAGCTAGTGTAGTAGTACCTGCATGGTCACCCTGGGACTCAGCATTGTCACTCAGGTACACTGTGCTCTGGAGACTTTTGGGAGTGGGCTCTTGATACTTCCCCTTCTTAAGTGAATGTCCATATTTTGTAATATGGGTGTGCCTGTTCTCGTTTCACTGAGTTAAATGTCTCCAAGTCCATGTTCTGCCCCTGCCATAGCCTTCTGCAGGGCAACTCAGAGGAATTTTATCAGGGGGTACAAAGTTTCTTTTGGGCCCCTTCCCTTCTTATGAATTTTGCTCCTGGGCCCCCTTTTTTTGCTCCGGGCCCCCTTTTTGACCCATTTTTGGCCCTGGGCCTGGATACGATTGTACCCCCTTAACCCCCCCCCCTCAGAGGCCCTTGCCTTCTGTACCCACATGTGGCTTTTTCAGGCGTTTCATAACAAGGCAATTGCTACACCAGAAGTTATAATGATGGAAGTTATTCTGCAACAGTGAAACGCTACGGCTTGTACACTGGCCCTTGCCAGAATCAGAATTCAGTCTTGTCTAATGGGTTGCCTTGCATGAAAGCCCATAGGATTAGTCTGTAAGTAAATAAGAAAAGTCAAAAAGCCCCTGACTGCTCCTGCTGAGACAATCGCTCACAACCTCCTGTTTATGAATTTGGCTTTAGTATTTCTAACAATGAAACATTTTCAAAGCTCGAATTCTCAGCTGCCTCTCGCTCCGCAGATGAATGCATTCTTTATTAGGAAGCTTCCCTTTGTTGTTTTTCCATTTCCAGCAAAACAAATTCTACCTGAATGCAGAAGATGCAGTGTGACTGGAGTTGCCATTTGCAAGGCTGGGGCCAGTTGTGTTTCCGAAAGGTCAAGGAGAGCTGCGGGGCTGAGGGAGCAAAGCTGCACTAAGCTAATAAAGAGGAGGAAAAATTCCAGCGTAATCTTTGCCTCCTACCTACGTTTCTCTCTCTTGCTTTTCCCCTAGCAACATACAGTGAGCAATTGACAGACCTGAGAGAGACACAGCTCCAGGCGCCACCTGACATAATTAATTTTAGATCAAACTTGGCTCAGCGTCACGGCCCTCTATCCCACTGTTTCCTTAACATCAAGGCAACTTGGGTACAAACAACAGAGATTTTATAAGAGCCTGAAACACACGCATGGGTTGGTATGTTGGGGTGGGCAAGGCGGCCTCCTGTCAAACCACAGTGCTCTTCTTGAAAGCATGTCCTCCGGCTCAGCGTTTTGCAAGACAGACTGGAAAGACAGGGAATGATGAAAGGGAGGCAGAGCTGGGTCTGAATTCAGGAGCACTCGTGGTCTTCAGAGCCAGGCTCAGTGAAGCCGTGCTGCACAGCCATCCTTGTTTTCAGGCACCCAACCCAACGCATGCTTGGAGCATACCAACGTGGTACCCACCCACACCACTGAGGCTGCAATTCTCTGCACACAGCTACTTGGGAGTAAGGATGAAATCACCTGCTGATGATCCTAGGCAAACTGAAAATGGGATATGTCCCACTGAACACAGCATCAAGATGCCTCTAATAAAGCATTCCTTTCCAAATACTGTATACAGATTGAGCAGGTAGCAAGCATGTAAGCAGGCAGTGCCATGTCGGTCAACTCTGAAAGCATTGTACTGCCTTTTCTTTCAGGCAAAATTAGAAATTGTCTCCTTTCATGGGAAAGAAGAAGGGCCACCAGATTGTCTCTTTCCAGGCAACTCACTTGTTTTGCAGCTGCAATGTTTGTGAACCACAGACTATAGATGAAGAAAAATGAAAAGCACAGTCAGAATGGGTTTTTTCATAGACCACACCACCCCATTTCACTACAACAGTGCCAAGGTGGTATTTGAGATCAGGGGCTAGTTCTGTCTGTGATGGCCCACCAGCCCAATCCTATCCCCCACATTTCCCAACATGCAGTTGTGCTGACAGAGTATGCACTGCATGCAGTGGGGGGGGGGGACCAATGGCCTGGGAGAGGTAAGTAAACTTACTTACCCTTCTATAGGCCACCAAGCCATCAATGGGTTTCCTAAAACCTATGCCAGTTCTTTTGCTGGCATACGTTCAAGGAGAGGCAGAGGGTGTGTTGGGCCAGGAAAGCAGGGATAGCATCCTGGCATGTGCTATTTCTGCCAGGATCCTCCCCCTCCCACCCTCAAAATGCCCCATACCCAGCATGCTCCTCCCCTCCTGCCCACAAACTACCCCCTCTGCCACCTTACTTGCTCCAGTGTCTGGGGTCCACTGCCATGTGTGCAGGGTCTCTGGCCATTTGCACCAGCAGCCCCAAAACGCACAGGAGTGGCATGCCTTTTATTACAACATGTAATAAAAGTTATTACATGTTATGACACCGCTGCAACATGTACAGCGGCAGACTGGGAGTTCCACTGCCATAATTGTCCAATAGTTTTTGGCCGTAACTGAAGTACATGGCTGTGTGAACTAGCCCTCTGTAATACATGAATAATGCTGTACATACATTGTGATCTGGAACCTGCAACATTTGAAATGTATTATTATAGCAAATATTATTTGAGACAGTTTTTTGCATTTTGTGAGGCCAGAGCAAAGAACAATTTAAAGCCCAATGCATTTTATTATTATTTCTGTCCTTTCTCTTTGTCAGGCATTAGTCTGACATTTACTGCATGCTGGCTCCAAAGACTTCAGCTTTACACTGGATGGAAGGCTTTGCCAAGGGATGAGCAGACAGTTTTCCTGATGTTTCCGACAAGTATGAGAATAAATTAAAGTGCTAACATGCGCTTGATCTGCTTAGCGTATGAAGCTGAAAATACCCATTCTTCATGAAATGCATGTCATTATATTCCCGCAAAGGTGTTTAAAAAAAATAATTCTGACGCGGTGGTGAAAAAAGCAAAGATTCCCACGGCTGTGATGAAAGAGACAACCCAGAGGTGAACAGGAGGGCTGTGGAATTGTGGCATTTTAATGATCCTTTCAAAGTCACAGAATGTCTGTGCTTGAGACAACCTTCCATGCTTGTTACCTCTCGACATGAATAGCCATCCGCTCACCGGCTCAGAGCCAGCTGGTGAAATTAATCTACTAGCATTTTGCTTCTGGTGTCCTCGGCATAAATTCTGCTGCAGGATAGACATTGAAAGAAAAAAAAGTGTGGTAGTTACTGTCTCTTTTTCAGACATTTTGAGATCATAAAGGCTGCCTGCGGGTTTCACCAACTTGACCAAACGTGATCAGACTGTAAGGCATGATCCTATAATTAGCTGCTGTAAATCCGGAACACGGGGAACGTGGTTGCACATAGTGATCTGTTGGTGCGTAATGTTTGTGTTCCATGTTTGTCACAGATTTCACCATTTATCTGTCTGTCTGTCTGTCTGTCTGTGTGTGTGTGTGTGTGTGTGTGTGTGTGTGTGTGTGTGTGTGTGTGTGTGTGTGTGTGAGAGAGAGAGAGAGAGAGAGAGAGAGAGAGAGAGAGAGAGAGAGAGAGAGAGAGAGAGAAGAGGGAGATGCTCTGCTGTAGTACAACCAGGTGACCAGGTGTGGTGAGCAGGTAGGTCACAAACACCACAGAAGACTTGGAACTGAAAATAGCCACCGAGCAGCTGCTTGTGCATGAGATAAACTTGCTATTATAGGTCTTTATAGCAAGACATTTGTAGCTACTTTACAAATCTGAACTGGCAGACCAGGGAGATCCATCTCATGCGGTTATGCTGGAAAAGCTGTACCAGACAGAAGGGATACAGGTAGTATAATTATTCTCTGGTACAGCTGCCCCGATCACAGATTTCATGTCTTTCCCAAGACCAAGTACTGTATTCATGCAAGTCAAACTCCTTCTTCCATAAACCCCCATCCCTGAAATTCTTCCCTCATCACAATCTTTCTTTTGGGGGGTGAGGCAGAGGAAACTTGTTACCCTGCGCCAAGAGTTTTCTCCTCCACTGTGCCTCCCAACATCCATCCTTATGAACCTAGGAAGCTGCCTTCTACTGAGTCTGATCAATGGACCCTCTACCTCAGCATCGTCTACACTGCCTGACAGAAGCTCTCCAGGGTCTCAGACCAAGGTCTTTGCCAGCCCTAACTGGAGACGCCAGAGATCGAACCTGGGACCTTCTACATGCAAAGCTTTACCACTGAGCTACAACCTTCATCCCAGCTTACCTTCCGCTACATGTACACTAGCAAAATGGCCATCATTACTGTGACACTGTGAAGTGTGGCAGGGGGGGCTTGTATTATAAGGACGCTGGGAGGTACATTACATCCCAATGGAGTTAAAGGAGGTCAGACACCCCACTTTCAGGGGTGGGGGGCAGGTTTTATCTAAGAGGGCAATAAAGGATTGGGAACGGGTAATAAATAGACTCAATGAGATTTTTTTTTCCCCACTTACAACTGGTCCCTTGTCCAATGTTTTGTCTCTTGAAGTTTGCTAACAAAATATTTCAAGCTTACAAATGTGCTTATCCTTTTGTACAGGTTGACAGCAGTCAAAGTAATATATATGAGACAAATGTGAGAAGGCAGCAAAAATGTTTACAGAGTGGCTTTACAAGGCTTGGGATTGATTGGGAAAATTGATAGATTATAAACACACACACGCGCACGCACGCACACACACACACACACACACACACACACACACACACACACCAGCTGTTAATCATCCAACAACTCACAATACGTGGAGATCTGTGATTTAGTTTATAACAGGAACTCACTGACAGGGCCAGCCCATGACCACTTGACACCCGAGGCAGCATGCCAAATGCTGCCCCCCCCTTATCCAATGGTGTGCCAGCCACTGCTCCTTGCACTCTCTAATGTTCTAGCTCAGCACTCCCCTCCACATTTTCTCTTTCTCTCTGTAGGTGGTCAGAGCAAGTAGGTGGTCAGAGACGAGCGACCTTCCACCAATCTGCTGCCTGAGGCAACCATTTCAGTTGGCCTCATGGATGGACCAGCCCTGCTCATTGGGGACAGTTCCTATTAACCTATGAATTTAGCCACCCTGAGAGCACCATTCCTTCTAAGCGGTTGAGCCACCCCTTCAGCAGCTGTGCGGCATCGCAACATGTCACGACGCTGCCTTGGACATTCTGCGATGACATCATCATGTCATTGCCAAACTTCCGGGTTGCTGAAAAGGGACTGGTAGGCAAAGTATATCATCCAAACCAGTCATAGTCTGGTTTTTTAAAATCCAGTGAGCATGTTAATATTTTTAAAATGAAAATAGTTGTCTGTTATTACTTCCCACAGAGTCACAAAGTTCATCTTGTTTAGGTATCACTGAACTTTAAACAGGGTAAGAAAAGGAAGTTATCGGTAATTACCTAGGCAAAGGTTTAATCTTTGGTGTTTTCCTATTCCCACCCCATTGCCATGCAGGAAACTGAAACTGAGTTGTCAGAGTCCTGAACAATTGCATATAAAGGGAATATTCTGCATGTCGAGGATGTCCAGTGGTTTACTAGATCATTGTAATTTTTTTTTTTCAAAAAGTGCTACAGGAACACAGCATTTCCAAACACCTTTTCTTCTGTGTAGAACTAGTGGTGAAGTTAGAAAAGAATGAACTAGGATTCATTAAGGGGGATATATGATAGAGTCCTAAAAATTTACATTAAGAGCCCAGTCCTATCCTTCCCCCATTCGCTGATGCAGCCATGCCAAAAAGGTTTGTACTGCATCCTGCGGGGGGGGGGGGGAGAGATCGGGAAGCTTGGGTAATATTTTCCCTTACCTCTGGGTAAGCCTCCCGATCATCAATCAGTCACCTCAGACCTGCGCCAGCTCTTGAATCTGAGGAAAGGGGGGATGTCGGGAGGCGATGAGGGGGATAGCATACTGACACAGGTCACGTGTGCCAGAACACACCCTCTCCCACCTCCGCCCTCCCCTCCCCCACTGCTACCTTACCTGGTCCAGTGGGATCTGGCAGCAGAGTTGCAGCGCTACCGCCTCTTGCAGTGACTCACAGAATCACCACTGTGCAGAGCACTGCGCACTTCAGCAGCAGCCATTTTACAACAGTGGAAGTGTCTTCTGCTGTCGTAAACCCCTCCAATTGGGCTGTTAAATCAGTAATGATTATAAATTAAGAGTTCCAGTATAACATTGAGGGAGTTTGGGCACAACATGTATTATCACAGAGTATAACTAAACTGAGGCAGATTTACCATACGTTGTCTCCATCTTTTGGTTTACCCAGGGAATGCAGTTCAGAAATGCAGTTCAGACATACTGACTAATTGCATGAAACATACTGTGGTCAGAGTAAACTCATAACAATCATTTACCTTTAATGAGATTATTCTCAACCCCACCACCACCACCACCACCACCACACCTCCCAATTACTTTTCAGTGAAATTCTTGGTAGAAAAGTGTTTTTGAATGTTACAACTTTGATCCTGGATTTTTATATCACACATTAAGTCAAAACAGAATTGTTCTCACCAGGACTGGTATTGGAGGAGGCATAAGACCACTGAGAGGTCAGGGACAGGGTATCTATCCCAAAATAGTCAGGAGGATCCAACAGACTGCACATCTTCTTCGACACGTTCAGCAGCTTTCCCATGCAGCATAAGAAGCAGAATGACAAACCACTTTGGAAGCTGAAGGAAGTTTCAAAAGCAGGTTGTGATGTAGAACGAGAACCCTGTGCTGTCCAAAGTTATATTGGGCACATAAAGCCTTTAAGTATGCATAAAGTGGCCCCTCGGAGGCCAGCTTTTACATTTCAGGGGGTTAGCTTTAAAAACCATGTTGGAGGACAAAAAATACTAAACATTAAGAGTGAAATTAGTGAGGAAACTAAGGAAAAAATAACGTGTGCATTCCCTTTCAGCGACTTCTGCACCAAGCCTTGAAAACTGTTTTTAGTTACACTTGCAAGAATGTAATGTGCACTATGGGAAGTTGGTGGGACTAGTTGCCAAGAGAGAAACTCTCAAAAATATGTACAGATAGTGGGTGCATGTTGCTACATTATGACCTGCTCTCCCGCATAAAGGTGCATTCAATAATTCCACAGAAGGCTTCCTTTTGAAGGACAGCTTACCAATCTATCATAATAAATAGTATAAAGATAATAGCATAAGATTATATGATAGACCAACAGACCAAATTAAATAATGTCTGTTAATTCAAAATCTCTTCTTCTTGACCCAGTTGGTTTGCAGGAAAGTAACTTGTGTATATTTAGGCCAGTGGGTGGCGCAGTGGGTTAAACCGCTGAACCATGAGCTGTCCATCGAAAGGTCGGCAGTTTGAATCCACAACGGGGTGAGCTCTCATTGCTTGGCCAGCTTCTGCCAACCTAGCAGTTCCAAAGCATGTCAATGCGAGTAGATAAATAGGTACCGCTTGCGGGAAGGTAAACAGCGCTCCGTGTTCCAGCCGCATGCTACGTGCTGCGGCAAGGAGAGTCATGCCGGCCACATGACCACGGAGGCGTCTTCGGACAACGCTGGCTCTTCGGCTTTGAAATGGGGATGAGCACCACACCCTAGAGTCGGACACGACTGGACTTAATTGTCAGGGGTCACCTTTACCTTTACCTTAACTTGTGTATCTGCCTGATTTACTTGCACACACAAAGCTTCTCTGAAACTTGGGAAAAATGTTTGAGGACTTGCTGTTACCCATCAGCTGTTGGGTGGGTATCTGCTGTTACCCATTGCACTGAGGTTTGAAAAAGAAAGAAACTCAGAACTGACCTGTGTGGTCTGAAGGAGGTTCAAAAATATACTGTCCAATCCCATTTCCCCTTCCCCACCATTGGCACCAATGCCGCCACACTGCATGCTGCATCTCATGGTGGGGAGGGGGTGATTAGGAGGCCTACCAGAGGTGAGTAAAAAAAAATTTTAAACTTAGCTCTGCGTAGGCCCCCGATGATGGCCTGTGCGTCTCCTCAGACCCATGCCAGCTATACAGTTGGCATAAGTCGAAGGAGAGAAAGGGCATGGTTTGGGCCAAAAAATGGAGCATAAAATCCAGTGTGCATGTTTGCTGCCGAGATCTTCCCTCTCCGACCCGGTAGGCCAGTGGTTCCCAAACTGGGAGGCGTGGCTCCCAAGGGAGCTACAGAAACCAGTGAGGGGAGTCGCGGAGTGCCACGGAATCCTCTCGGAAAACAGTGCAATGCCAATTGGCAGGCATCAACATAACGTAATGGGGAGCCATGGCCAATGGTCGGCAATGGTCAAGGGAGTCGCAGGTCAAAAAAGTTTGGGAAACACTGCGGTAGGCAATCGGACAGCCTACCATGGGGTAAGTAAAACATATTTTTACTTACCTCTTGCTGGCTGTCCAATCACACACACACACACACACACACACACACACACACACACACACACACACACACACACACACACACACACACACACATTAGATGCAGCATGCACTCCATCAAGGCCAGTGGTGGGGGATAGGATTGGGCAGTTTTTTGTGGAAGAGGAGCTAGGTTGCTGAGTCCTTGATTAGTCTTTAGTCAAGTTATAAGAAGAGATCTTCACTTATGCCATATTCTGGTGCTATTAGGTAAAATTAAGCAGGGAAAGCCAGAAAATAAAATAGCTCTCTTTACCAACTGGAGTTGCTATGGCAATTGGAGTGCGTTGTTAATTTTTAAGAGATACAATTTTCCATGATTCACTGTATGTTTTTAGTCTCCCACCCCCTTTATTCTCTGCTGTTGACAATGGTTGGCCTGGTTACAGCACACAGGAAGATCTAAAAAAGAACTCACTGGACCTCTGGTCATTCAAACAGTTACTTTAATAAATGATGCAGTACCTACCTTGAGTAGAGAATAAAATTCAAAACAATTCTGGGTGAGCTGATTCTTTTAAATACACTGTAAAAACCTTAATGCTCTTTAATTCCATACTGCTAACACAAAGAAGAGTTGAAATGAGGAAAGAACAGAAACATCAAGTCTTGCAGCAGTGTAATTAAAAAACATGTCAATTTGGAGCACTACCATCATAGGCACCTAATAATCCATCATAACAATTTATAATAAATAGTATACCATACAGATTACAATCTTACCATACATCTGCAATGAGACTGCCTTATACAGTCAAGCTATTGGTCATTCTAGCTCAGCACTGCTTATCCAGTGCCTATCCCCCCCAAAAAAAAAAATTAAAAAAAATAAAAGTGAAAATAGTTCAGGAAAAAAAACATGGGAATAGACAGAGAAAGTTGTGTCATTCATCATTAATTTGATCTTGCCTGGATTCTGATTTTTCTCACTAACTCTATTCAGAGATATTATTCCTCTTGACTGTACCAACTCAGTTTGTAGGTGAGTGCTCTGTCAGAAAACAAAAAATCCTGAACAAAGGAAACTAATGGCCCAATCCTGAAGGTGCATTACGCTGCTGGAATGAGTGTTCCAGCTGTCATGAAAGGCTCCGTGTGGCAGCTG
Source organism: Plestiodon gilberti rubricaudatus (assembly GCA_026170595.1). Taxonomy (NCBI): domain Eukaryota; kingdom Metazoa; phylum Chordata; class Lepidosauria; order Squamata; family Scincidae; genus Plestiodon; species Plestiodon gilberti. The sequence continues at coordinate 255,330,908 of JANXHW010000001.1, read as the reverse complement.
ACACTGGACGCCCACCACCCCAAGTAGGATTGCCCAAGGGGAGGGAGGGAGGCAGGGAGGGATGGGTGGAACTGTGTGGAATGGGTGGAACAGAGAGGTGACAGGACGGGGTGGAGGGCAAATCAGGCCTGAGAAGGGGGTGGAGTGGATGGCAACGGTGATCTGCCTTCACAGGTCCACTTGGACTTGGATTCAAGATGGCAGTGGCCAAATCTCATCAGGGCACATGAGGCTGCCCGCAGCCTGGGGAAAATACTGTATTGGGGGTGCACCTTTGGGGGGTCTGGGGGTACGCAGCCTTTTGGGGTACGTGTAGGGGGTGCGTGGGTCCCCAAAGGTTGAGGAACCCTGTTCTATGCTATTACTCATTGAAATGACTAAGCTTTGAAATATGTTTTATATATTTAAAATATAAACACTCAGTAAAACCTGGTATGTCATGAAGAAACTAGGCAAACCCCTCCTCTTCATATGTCTATCAATTTCAATTTCAGAACCTTTATTGGCATATATGTACTTCATATGTGTAGCAAGGGAGGCATCTTCAAACAAGTGATGTTCCACATGAAAATTAAGGTGCTACAGTCAGGGTTGAACAACATAAACATGGACTGGATCTACAGTAAATCCATCTAAATCCATCTGAGCAGAAAGCTGTTTTGAATACATGCCTTGACGCATGCCTCGAGGGAAGGTAGGAACCAAAGCTGGGAGAGTTGCTTCACTTCAGGGGGCACAGAAGGCTTCAGAAGGAAGGAGAGATCAATGAAAATTGCCACTTCTCACCCTCCCTTGCACAAACCAGGTTTGTTCTACTCCGAAGGAATCTTAGGATACAACACTTCGTTGTTGTTTTAATACCAATATCTGATTGCTCACATTTTCCAAATTATTCCCCTTGATAGCCAGTAGGTGGTGGAAGGATCTCACAAATGCTTTTCAGTTTGGACATAGAAGAGCCTTTAACATGCTTTTGTGGGGGGGGGGGGGGAAGAGATGCACAAATATAAATCAGTTTTCTACTGCAGGAACCTCCTCCCTAATTCAGACATATTTATATAAAACAATGTTTGTCTTCTCTTGAATTCATCCTGTTCTACCTTTTGTGATGTTGCCTTGTTCTGAACTGTTTTATGATATGTTGCGCTTTGATGGTTTTGAAATGAAAACCTTGGGGAAAATGTTTATTTAAAGGCAGCAAAAAAAGCTCTCATCAATAAAACGAACATTTTTTTCTCTCTACTGTCCACATGGATATAATTAGAGGACGTTTTCACACCAAACACTCAAAATGTAAGAGCTGCCCTGCTGGGTCAGACTATGAAAACAGGGTTCTGATTCCATCATCCAGGTGCCTCTGGGTGCCCCAAAGCAAGAGTTGCCACCTCCTGTTCTTTACCTTCTGCTGTTCAGAGGTGTGTTGCTTCATTAGAGGAGGTTCCCAAGTATAGCTACTATGAAAAACAGCCATTGACAGAGATAGAATTGTATCGTCCTTTTTAAAGCCATCACTAAGGCAAGGGCAGGGTGCTTAAACTGAAAAGGGGTGCCGGCTTGTCCCCCATGTCTGCCCAGCACTCTGATCCTCTTCTTACTTGCTGACAGAGCAGCAGGATCACAGCAATGGCAGCCCATCTTCCTTCAGCACCTCCAGCCGCAAGCAACTCTGTGGCGGTAGTGCTGAAGACAAAAAGCAGCAGTACACCTCAGCGATCCTGTTCTGATCACTCCACTTCCACAAGCAATCAAAGCAGTATCGCTCCACTTCATTTTTGCCTGTCCAGCAAGAAGGGCAGGCAGGCAAGGAGGAGATGGAGCACACACCCCACCTCCTCTTTACCTTTACATCCATCACCTCCCATTTGTTCTCAACTGACCACATTCAAACAGACTGAGCAGAGCATGCTGGGAGCAGAAGCGGACGGGACTCCACTCTCTGCCTGGCATGTTTGTTTGAAAGCAGCCAGGTGGCGGAGGAGGAGGAGGCAGGGCGCTCTAGGATGGCTCTGCTGCACTCCCCTCCCCTCTCCTCACATGTCCTGCTGCTTCTTTAAACAGCCTAGCGGGCAAGGAGGAGGCAGCAGCAGCAGCAGGGCACATGCATGCCAATGCACTGGCGTCGCTCGAGGTGGGGCAGAACGGTAAATTCCGCACTGTGCTAACCTTCATTTACTCCCCGGCACAAGGTGGCCCCGCCCCCTCGCCTTCGGAGCCATTCAATGGAGCAAAGGCAACGTGCGGGGCCACCTCGTGCCGGGGAGTAAACAGAGGTTAGCACAGTGTGGAACTTACCGTTCCGCCCCACCTCGAGTGACGCCAGTGTGCCAATGCACATGTGAGCAGGGGCGTTCCTAGGGCTTGCGTCACCCAGTGCGGAAGGTCAGTGCGTCACCTCCATGATGAACCTTCTCCCATGCAGTGGGTGGGGAAACACATCATCGCCCCGCCCCCCATGCCATTGCCCCACCTCCCGCTTAATCAAAATTACACCTTTAAATGTACATATAAATTTATAATTTATAACCCACTGAAAGCTTCCGGTTACTGGTGGTATCAGCAGTCGGCCACCGGCCCAGTCTTCAACAAGTGGTGTCACCCAGTTGGGCCTACTCCTGAACCTTCAGTGTTGTTGACTGTGGTGGCACCTATGTAGCACAGGGTGCCATGGGGAGTTCAGTGCAGGGCTTTCCCCAGGGTCCCCAGCAACCTGGTGCCAACTCTGCTTGTGGTTTGTGTGTGTGTTTGAGGGTTTTTTGCTTGTTTGTTTGTTTTACATTTCCTAGGTCTGTGGTGCAAAACACACTCACATCAGCTGGAGTTGTACATTCAGTTCTAAAATGACTCTTCCACTTCCTATTCCACCTAAACAGCATTCATAAATTTACATCAATTTTATTTATAACCTGCTTTTCTGCATACAACACATTCAAGGTAGCTTCAAGTAAATATCATAAAAAACACCATACAAAGCATCAGAATTATCACCAATACGAACAGTACGTTATTAACACACTATTCAGTTAGACAAACATATCCAAAAAGCTCACTGGAACACAATCTTCACAGCTTGTCAAAATGTGCGTAGGAAACTCTCAGATGTGATCTTTAAGTCTCTTTAGTTGCTTTTTCAGAGTGAGAAATTGCTGCCTACTTTACATTTGCATTTTGTCATGCAATTAGCATTAACAAGAAAAAAATTCATTCTGGAAGTCATAGACATGTACACACAAATGGCTATGCAGGGCATGGTGCTTATGTACAGCCACCTTCCAAGCACTGTAGCTGTAGCTGTAAGCTGTAGCTGCGTTTCCCTTATTCTCCCTTTACCCTTCTTGTGTTTTGCATAGGTGACTATGGGTGATCCTCAACCCAAAGGGTAGTTTGTGTTTAAACAAGAATGTGAGATGGAAGAACCTTGGGGGAAGAGCTTGAAAACCACATGCACATGTACGTGCCACACCATGATTCAGCGCAGAGCTTACAGTTAAACAGTCTTTTCATAGAAACACAAGGCAGTGCTCTAAGGAGGGCAATCCCATATAGCCATCATAGAAGAGCAAGAGGAAGTATGTATAGAGTATGCATTAAATCAGAAAACTGTGCATGCACTCAAAGTGTAACTGAATCAGCTCTGTGCAAATGTAGACATGAATGCAGAATGACAAGTGCAAGCCAGAAGACTGGTAATACATCTTGAGTGCATAGTTCTGTAAGGAGAACATGACATCCTTGGGCAGATTCAAGATCCGTAGGGTCTGGAGAGGTACGGTTTCATGTGAATAGATTGCTGCCTGTCTTCCACAATTTTTCGTGCCTTCAAAGCAGTGTCCATATGAGGAAGACTATTGGCCCAATCCTATGACAATTTTACGACAGTGGCAGAAGCGTTGCAAATGGTGTGCCGCTGCTGAGCGCTTAGGAGTCAACGGCGCAAACAGCTGACAGCTCTGCATGCCCGCCACCAACAGACCCAGCCCACTCCAGAGCAAGTACGGTGGTGGTGGGTCGGTGGCAGGCCATTCAGTGGAGTTTCAAAGGAGGGGGAGGATCTCAGTGGCAGTCACACATGCTGGATCCTATCCTCCTTTCCCAGCCCAAACCCACCCCCTTCCAGTCCTCGGACTTATGCCAGCAAAATAGCTGACGTGGGTCCAAGGACATCCATTGGCAATTAGGTGGCCTACCAGGAGGTAAGTCAAAGTTATTTTTACTTACTTCTCATTGGCCATCTGATTGTCCGTCCGTCCACCATTGCATGCAGCATGTGCTCCATTGGTGCAGCTACATGGCAGAAGATGGTGGGGGATAGGATTGGGCCATAAGTTAATAAGAACATAAGAACATAAGAAGAGCCCTGCTGGATCAGGCCAAAGGCCCATCTAGTCCAGCTTCCTGTATCACACAGTGGCCCCACCAGATGCCTCAGGGAGCACACAGCCAACAAGATAAATCCTGTTTCCTGCTGCCACTCCCCTGCACCTGGCACAGAGAAAACCTACTTCCAAAGCCAGGAGGTTGCTTATGGTTTGTAACCTGTGATGGTCTTTTCCTCCATGAATCTGTCCAAACTCCTTTTAAAGGCATCTAGGCCAGGTGCCATCACCACATCCTGTGGCAAGGAGTTTTTATGTGAACTTCTGGAACCGAGCACAATTGCTTCTTTGTCAAGCTGTTTCTCCTCAACCACCACCACTCATTGCCCTAGTGCCCCTTTTTGGTGACCTAGTTACAGCCTGCAAGAGAAGTCTGGCTCGTAGTCACTTGTACCTTATTAGGTTGCAAAAATGATACCATTGAGCCAACTTCAGTTTCTGGTGAGGAAATAATTTCATGTAAAACCATTAAATATTGGTGTCAGTGTCTTGGTTGACTGAACAGAATTCAAAGTGTGTGCCATGCAATACTTGCATTAACAATAGCAATCAGACAAGATTCTCTAGAGAGTAGTGTCATGAATGGAATGTCTATGGTCTGAGTTGAAGCCAGCAGTGACAAAGGCATCTCAGTCTCATGCAGTCTGAAAGGGGTTGCCTAAAAGCAAAGGAGTTGATGTGTAAAGGATCAGAATCTAAAGAGCAGATTGGTGTGTCTCCTTTTCTGAGGAAAACACTTGGAACTTACCATTAGATATAAGCTGCAGAGAAAACACTGGAGATTCTGTTAAATCAAATGGTTTCAGATCAGGGTTGTTTACATGACTGGATACCTCCTTCTTGACCAGCAAAATATATCAGAAAGGGTAATACAAGCATATTGCTTTGAAACGTCCACTATGTTTTATGTTTTAATTGGATTTTTAATTATGTTTTAATTGGATTTTGGGAAACCACTGGCGTTGGCCAACATTACATGGATTTATGATGTTAGCATTCCCAGATTAATAGATTGTTTCACATGAAAAAACTGATCCCAGAGCAAGAAGAAAGGAATGCCCTTGGAAACAGAACACTGTTACATGTTCATTAAAGTGACTTATCCTGAGGGGAAAGACATCTACCGGTAGCTTTCTTCCTTTGACTCTGAACCGCTGCCCCAATGGGTCTCCTTGGATCTGCGTCAGCCATTTTGCTGGTGCAGAACCAAGGAGAGTGAGGGGGAGGCGATGGGAGAAAGAACGAGGATTGAAGCTTGGCACACGCCAGTGCCTCCAGGATCCCCCCTTCCCCATTCCACCTCCCTCCCACCCCCTCCCTGCCCAGACACTCCTCCATTCCTCCCCATCCCATTTCTCCTGCTGCCCAACCCCACCGCCAACTTACCAGCACTGGTGGTGGATGACTCCTTCGTTGGCGCATGCACATGGTGCTCTTCTGTTGGTTCATGCCATCGCAGTGGCACTTCCACTGGCAGAACACGTGTTCTGCTGGTGGAACACTTAATTATAATTGGGCCCCAAATCTATAGTTATGTTTTTCTTCCAGTACTCCAGTAAATTTTAAAATAAAATTCAAAACTAAGCTTTCTGCTCCAGATATTTCTAAAATGACATGAGCCCATCCATGATTGCCTATCACTTTAGTCCTCAATACTACGGGAAATACGTAGCTAGATCAGGGGTTCTCAATGTAGTCGGTGTGTCATACCACCTACATGGCCACGCCAAGTACCACTGGAAGTAAGCAGCAATAACATTATTGCCACTTACTTCTGGGGTTTTGACCCAGTTTTCCGAGCAGGAGGATGCCGGATGCCGTATAGGAAGCCGCCGGTGACGAGTAAGAGGCTCCAGGTGGGGGGAGGGCTGTTTTCTTCGCTCCCAGGAGCCTCCCGGGAGCAAAAAGGCTGCACCAAAAGCACCACATCTTCATGGGGTTTCAGGTGTCCCAGGGGGGTTAAGGGGGCCTAGCGGTCCGAGTACCACCACCACTGGTGGTACGTGTACCATGGTTGAGAAACCCTGGGCTAGGTGATACAATCATCAGGTGGATTCACAACTGGTTGGACAACCATACAAAAAGGGTGCTCGTCAACAGCTTCGCATCAAATTGGAGGACAGTTTCGAGTGGAATGCCCCAGACTCTGTCTTGGGCCTGGTTCTGTTTAACATCTTCATCAATGACTTGGATGAAGGGATACAAGGAGACCTCATCAAATTTGCAGGTGACACCAAGCTGAAGGAGTAGCACACAAAATAGAAGACAGTAGAAGCATTCAGGGAGACCTTGACAGAATGGAATACTGGGCTGAAATGAACAGGATGAAGTTCAACAAAGACAAATGCAAGGTTCTGCATTTAGGCAAAAACAACCAAAGATGTAGTTATAGAATGGAAGATACCTGGCTTGGCAACACAACTTGTGAGAGGGATCTTTGGAGTTGCAGTGGATCACAAGATGAACATGAGTCAGCTGTGTGATGCAGTTGCAAAGAAGGCTAACACAATTTTAGCCTGCATTTGAAGAACCATAGCTTCCGGCCTTACGCTGCCGGAACACTAGTTCCGGCAGCATAAGGCCTTATTAGGATTGGGCTATGTCAGAAATCACAGGCCAGCCCTTGGTCAATACTTGCTCTCCATCATCTGGTGAGCTTGATTGATATCAGAAAACTCTCAACCACGTTTATAGATAATTTGATCTAGAAGGCTTTCAACCATTGATCAAGGCTACCAAACTAGGAAAGCATTCTCTTCAGCAAGAAAGAGTGGCTTTTCTTAAAGTCAAGAGTGATAGTCTGACCTCCCAACTGAAATAACCTGCCTTTTACATCGTAACAATTATCATGGACATTGGTCACAATTGCATCTCCATGACTTGACTCCCACCTCTCTTTCAATCCTTCGTAATTTGGTGCAAACCAAGGCCCCCAGATGGAGACCTGAACCTCTTTATACCCCAAACCACCTAGGTAAACTGGCTCACCTCCATACACCTCCAATTTCTCTCCCCCTTAGCATCTGCATCTTCCTCTTCAAGGTTACAGAAGGGGTTCTTCCTCACCTCTGTTCCCCCTCCCCTCTCCACATAGACTCTCCCCCTCTCTCTCCTAGCAACACATTCTGTCTTCCCTTGCAGCATGTCCTCACTTTTAGCAGCATGTCCTCACTTTTAGAATTAGTCAGTTATATGAACATAAGATTTTATATATAGCCTCTTCCTGTACAATTGAGTTCTATTGTCTCCATTTGAATGTATTGCTTTCCCTCATTTCTAATATTGTAATTAATCCCTCAATACTCCTCATTTCAGTTACTCTTGATTACTGCCTCTTCTTGTAACCCCTTACCAATGTACAGTGTGGGTGTACCGCAACCCAATGGTCAAAGATCCCTCACATGCACATCTGAGGAAGCATGTGCTTGTTAGTACATATGCCCTAGCCTAGAGAGCATTTGTGGCAACAGGTTATCTTATGTCATCATTCTAATCCAAAGACCCATATTCACCGTGTATGCTCCACAGTGCGTCCAGAGCTCTGGCCCATGTAGGCTGTCTCATTCATTTTAATGAAGGAAACAGATTTTGCCTGGACAAGAAACATGCACGCCAAGCTTTCCATTGAAATAAAAAGGAGCAATCCTTCTGGGGTGGATAAAGCTCCATGTGTGCATCAGAGCTGCTGCATGCATTTTAAAAATCTTCAGTGTGCTTACTTTTTTATTATCTATCCCAAGTTTGAAAGATAGAGTGGGCTAATCTATTAGAAATAGATAGATAGATAGATAGATAGATAGATAGATAGATAGATAGATAGATAGATAGATAGATAGATAGATAGATAGATAGATAGATAGATAGATAGATAGATAGATAGATAGATAGATAAGAACATAAGAAGAGCCTTGCTGAATCAGGCCAAAGGCCCATCTAGTCCAGCTTCCTGTATCACACAGTGGCCCCACCAGATGCCTCAGGGAGCACAAGACAACAAGATACCTGTATCCTGTCGCCACTCCCTTGCACCTGGCACAAAGAAAAACTACTCCTACAACCAGGAGGTTTCTTATCCCCATCATGGCTTGTAAGCTGTGATGGACTTTTCCTCCATAAATCTGTCCAATCCCCTTTTAAAGGCATCCAGGCCAGGTGCCATCACCACCTCCTGTGGCAAGGAGTTCCACAAACCAATTGCACGCTGGGTAAAGAAATATTTTCTTTTGTCTGTTTTAATCCTCCCTCCACTCAATTTGAGTGGATGTCCCCTAGTTCTAGTGTTATGTGAGAGGGAAAAGAACTTTTCTCCATCCCATGCATAATTTTATACATCTCAATCATGTCCCCCCCTCAACCGCCTTTTTTCTAGACTGAAGAGCCCTAAACGCTGTAGCCTTTCCTCATAAGGGAGATGCCCCAGCCCACTAATCATTTTGGTCGCTCTCTTCTGCACCTTTTCCAGTTCCACTATATCCTTTTTGAGATGCGGCGACCAGAACTGGACGCAATACTCCAGATGCGGCCTTACCATCGATTTGTACAACGGCATAATAATATTGGCCGTTTTATTCTCAATCCCTTTTTTAATGATCCCAAGCATGGAATTGGCCTTCTTCACAGCCGCCGCACACTGGGTCGACACTTTCATCGACCTGTCCACCAGCACCCCAAGAGCTCTCTCCTGATCCGTCACAGACAACTCAGAACCCATTAGCGTATATGTGAAGTTTTGGTTTCTTGCCCCAATGTGCATCACTTTGCACTTACTTACATTGAAGATAGATATAGATATAGATATAGATATATCTCTAGCATATATAACTGAGAATCCAGATTCACCTAATTGTATTTTTCATCATTACATTAACGTTAGTAAAAGATAAAGGTGTTGATTAAATGATCTTAATATTTATATTTGCCTAAACTGACCTATTGTCGGTGTCTGTGTTCCTTGCTCATGATGCTTCTTCCCGCGCGACTTCTTGGATATCTACTGAAGTGATGCTACCCAGCACTACTGAAACACCAGCAATGCTGCATGCAGGGCAAGCCTGTCAAACACACTCAGCTCAATTGAGCAGAATCGCTGCTCTTGGCTAGACACTCAAAAGGCAAGCTCAAACAGCGCTGCCCAAGTAGTCCCCACAGGACAGGGCATGTCACGGCAAAAGACCAGCAAACTCCAGCTGCCTTCTGGATGGACAGCAGGAGCGGTTGTTGTGAGTGTGACACATTCATGAAGGAAAAGGCAGAAAGCATCCGAGACAAAGAGATGCTGCCTCTGGGAGGACATTTGTCAAGTGTAAGAACAAGATTATTTTTTTCCTGACGCCCTAAAATCTGTGACAACACGCAAGCGTTATGGCAAAGATCCATATGATTCCTAAGACAGGTCTATAAAACTGAGGACCCAATGACAAGTGATATGAGAGATCCAGGACTGGATTATTAAATACTGTTAATAATATAAATACTGTTAATAATCTCCCAATATCTTAAGTGTTTTAATTAATTTTAATGTGTTAATTGTTTTAATGTATTTATATGTATTTTACTATGTTGTAAGCCACCTTGAGTGCCCTCAGGAGAAAGGCGGGCTACAAATTCCTAAAATAAATAAATAAATAAATAAATAAATAAATAAATATCTCCCCCCCCCCCCAAAAAAAAATGGCCTCTGGAGGATATGGATTGGGGCTGCTCTTTCCCACTGTGTTATTCCCCAGTGTGAATTGCCGGCCGCCTCCACCCCACAGCTACCAATGGCCATAGAAGGGAAAACATACAGACACAGAACTCCTACATCACAGACATGTAGTTTAACCCTGAGTTTCCCAGCATTTGCCCTCTTGCTTGGAATGAATCAAGAGCACGAAGAACATTTTTATTAGGAAGAGGTTGACAGGACAATGTGCAAAGCAGACAGGATCTGTTCAGTACAGTGCAGACAACCAGGTTTGGATGAACTAGTTGGACTTGATCCAATGTTCTGGTCAATGCAGACACACTCTTCATTTCAGACATCTGTAGATTTGTTTATCTGAGCAGCCTCCAGCATTCTCTTTCAGTAGATCCATGTCACTTCTTTCACAAAGCTCCTTTCAACACACACACTGGTAACATATTGAGAAACTGGTAACAGAGAGAAAATGAAACATGCAAAAACTGAAAGGTAGGAGGTATACAGGGATGCCAAACACCTGCTGAGATCGATTCTTTTATTGTTCGGACCTTTATATTCATTTATTTATATGCTATGTTCAACATCGCTCCTGTAATCAGAATTGCCTATGAATAGAGGAGTGGAAATTGTTGTACATGTTTAAAAGCCTTTTGGAACCATTATTTGATCTACAGCAGAGATCAATGCTGGATGCTTCAGAGAAATAATTAATTTTCAAGGACAATCAGGAAGTAGAAGGTTTCCAGGGGTAGTCAATACACTCTGAAATGCGAGGCTCAGGGGCTCCATATAATGAATGCGATTATACACGACAATTCCCCTAAGCCCCGTCAACATCCTGTACTACACAGACTGCTTGGGATGAGATGCCAACAAGTCTTTCTGCAATGTTTCACCCATGAACACCATGCCAGCACTGCAAATGGGGCGAGGCATGGCCCTTGGCTTCACTAGCCACCTATCCATCCAGACACCCAGCAAACTCAGAGCCCTATATTGGGATCCTGCGACCAGCATGTTGCAATGGTCACACTCGTAGACACTTCCACTACTGTTGCTTGAGTTTCCGTTTCAGTCCTGGATAGTGACATGGATAAAGTGGCTTTCGGGTGAAACTTCAGATACCTCCTCCATGTGGCACTTCCCCCCCCACAAGGAAACCTTGAATATACTCCTGTTCCTTGCAAGTCACACCAGAATTGTGTGCAGCCCCCACTGACCCCGACAGTTCTACATGACAGGCACAGGGAACTGCAAGCTGTGCACAAGTGGCACAATCCACAGGGAGGGAGAAGTAGTATATACATGCAAAGCCCCATGCTGCCCTGCTCTGTCGGGCTTCCCAGTTCTTTGGCTTTTGCAATCAAATGACCTACAGAAAACGTTTGCACAGACATGGCCTTGGTCTCCTCAGTTCTGTATTTCTAACACTGGAATAGCAGGGACCCACATTTGACCCACATTGCAAGGCTTATTTACTTATTTCCATTTGTGCCCCATATATTGGCCTACAGGCCCTCAAAGTAATTAACTCTAAAGGGTTGTTTGAAGGATGAACAAGGTGAAGATTGTGATGAATATGAGCAGAAAGTGACCCTTCAACCACATACTGAAGACATGTGCTTCAGTGGAACCTTATCGATTTGGGACTTTCCCCCCTTCTTTTTAATGTCTCTCATTATGACAAGTTTGCCACCACCACTACCCGCACCCTTCCACATCTCTCTGTCCCTTCCATAGCTGCATTGCCAGACAGGAATTCAACTGGGCCCATTCTGGTGATACAGCACAGGGGGGAGGCTGCAGCACCTGCTGGATTTCATTCTACCCATCTGAAGTCACAAAGTACTGTATCTGTCAGGGGAAAATGGGTATCAGCTCAGGGAGAGAAGGAAACAGGCAAACAGCAATGCATTCAGAGACCACCATCTCCTCCCTGACCAGTGGAGGACTGACTCCAGCTTCTCCAAGGCCAGCACTGGTACTTACCAGGTTGCTGGGTATCCTGGGATAAAGCCCTGCACTGGATTCCCCATGGCTGCCTTTCTGGGTCCGCCTTCTGTCTCCTGATAGCTCATTGGGCACTACTGCTGTGCTGTCACTGGTACTTAGGGTTCAGCAGAGGTTGACCCAACTGGGGACAACATGGGACTTGGGCTCTTGGCCAGGGCCTGGTCTGCCCTGATGCCACCACCATCGCCTTGGGCTGAGCATCGTCCTCACATGTCCTGGATAGTGGGATGGCCTCCTCGCCCTTCTGGCTTTCATGAGGCCAGCTGCCGTGCATGGTGACTGGCATGGGAGAGAATAGGGGCAGCAGCCACCCCCTTTTCCTGCCTGGCAGAGAGGCTGCGCTATTTGGCAAATTGGCGGCAGCAGCAGTAGCACCAGCAACAGAACCCCAACAAGTGCAGCTCTCCTCCTCTCTGCATCTCCTCTCCATGTTGGAGAAAGGGGCACCTGTTGACTTTCTGCAGTGGTTTGGGGTGGGGGCTCGCAGCCCTCTCAGAAGAAGCCCTGTGGAACCCCCACCCACCAGGAAAGCAGCAGCCATGACTGAGACTGCAGCCTAGCCGCGCGCCCCCCCCCTCCTTTCGCTCCCCCTTCCGGCTCCTCCTCCGGCCACCGCTTTTGCTCCGGAGCCACGCGCGTCTGCCCTCCCCTTGCCCAATCTTCGCCCCCCCCCCTACTCACAGTCACAGCGGCGGCGCCTCCAGAGCTGTCACTGCGGGAGCAGCGGCAGCGGCAGGTACTCCAAGCAGCGGCATCTGTCCAGCCGGCTCCCGCCCGCCCGCCCGCCTCCTCCAGCGCCTGACAACGGCGGCTTCAGCAGCAGGTAGAAAATCCCCACCGTCCGTCAGCTAGAGAGCTGCGCCCGCGGCGGGAAGCCTCCCTCCTCCAAGCTCATTTCCAGGCAGGAAAACGGGCAGTTTGGGGTCGCCTCTCCTGCCTCTTCTCTCCCCTACCCCGTTGCTCAGGTGGTTTCTTCCTGAGCCGAATAATGCATTGGGGGGGTCAGAATGAGGAGTTGTCAGGATCATTCTCCTTCGGGAGGGGGGAGTGTCCCATTGTGGATGAAAAAGGGGGGAGGGGTTCCCCGGGGAGCATTGTCGGGGGGGGCAAATGGGGTTTTCCAATTGGATGCATCATGGTTTCTCTTTTATGGGGCTTTGTTCTGAAAGGGGGCATGATGGTATTATTTGGGGGCTGCGAAACCACCACCTCTTTGCAGAATTCTAGCAACGGAGGAGGGAGGACGGACGGACGGATTTCAGCTTTGGCTCAAGAGATGATTGGTTCTCTCAGCGTGATTAGTGGTCTTTTGGTCAGCGAGCGTCGCCCACCCCCTCAGTTCTAGGGCCCTTGCAGCCAGTCAACCCTGCCCCAGGTGTTATTTATCCCCCCTCTGACCTCAAAAAAATTTTTAAAGGAGGCTTTAAGAGTTGTGCTTGCTGCAAGCGGGGGAGGGAGAGGCATCCACTATGTTCTACGGATAGGTGAAAATCAGAGAATGCCGCTCATTTCAATAGAACCCCCCAGGGGCAGCCTATTTTACGGGCAGGGGCAGCAGGGCACCCCTCAAATATGGGATATTGGACAACCCACAATCCGTCCCCAGTGCAGTGCTGCTGACTGGTCCTCTGCAATACTAAGATGGGTTATAGTTGGCTCTTCAGCCCCCCTGAACCTTCAGGCTCTGCTCGTTCTGTCTGTGGGGCTGGGGGGGGGTCTCTAACAGGAGCCAGCCTAGATCACACACAACTACATACTACAAAGAAGTGGGGGAGGGAGAGAGAAATCTCCGTTTCTCAGTATAAGATTATCATTCTGGAAGACACCCAGATATCTATTATTAATTATTAGTAAACAGGATTTATCTATAGAGTCTCTACAGAGTCTCCGTTATGACTTTAGAACGGAGTTCTTACTTTGAGGCCTTCTGCTAGGCCAGTTTTTCTAACAGGTGAGGAGTAGGAGGGGTGTTAAAATGCAGGGGCTGTTTGAGTGTGTGTTTTTAATTGGTGTATATCTCTTCCCCAATAACTTATGCTTTTGTACAAGGACTGTCCTTTGATTGAGATGCTGGCCAAATTCAGCATTACATTGTCAATGCCACAGTCCTTGCTGTGACCTCTTCCCCAGCTCTCCTCTAAGCTTCTAGGAAAGTGGGTCAGCTTCTCCTGAGAAATATATCCACCCGGCACTTTCTTTGTCAGTTTCTGCACTGCCAGCTGGTTAGGAGGCTGCACTCTGGCCTCTGTGTTTATGCACATATTGAATGTGCTTTGCTTCAATTATTCATTTTGGTGCTACTGTAATCTCCTGCAGCTTCTCTTCTCTGGGGAACTGGTGTGTAACAAGGTTTCGAAAAACTCGGCTTTGGGGGATATGATCCTATTTAGCCACATGGCAGCTGTCTTTATTTCCATACTTTCGTTGGAGAAATAAGGGCTAATCAACAGCCAGAAAAATAAATTTGGGGCAGTGAGAAATAAAACCAAAGCTCTCAATCTCCAATCTGAAAATAAATAAAATCTCAGCATTTCAATGCAGAGCTATTGGGAAGCAACATAGAGTCAACCTTGGTCAACCTTTTTGGTCTCAAAACAAATTTGTATGCACTATAGCTTGTCAAAGCATTAAGCAACCATAAAACACGAGCCACAAAAGCTCACAGTCCTTAGTGATTGTCATATTTTTCTGCTTCATAGCTTTGTTTGAACCACAGATTAGAAACTGACACATTTTAAGACCCTTAAGCGAATTAAGGGCAAATTGAGGAATATGTTATCAGTGGTTGTGTATGTTGATATGTTTGTTTGCCTGAAATTTTAATCAAAAAACTTTGGAAGTTAATAGAGCTAAATTGAAAATCATTCACATTTCTTCATCCAGTCTCATGTTTTGGCACACACTTCCCATGGTTCACAAGACACACACACACACACACACACACACACACACACACACACACTCCTGACTTTCAGGGCTGATGTCTGAATACATTACATAGTCATTAAATACATGCAAATATACTCACAGCCCAATCCTACCTAAAGCTCTGTGCTGGGGCGCAGTGGTGCCGGGGCAGGCTCCACTGTACCCAGCACAGGGCTGGAGGTCTCCTCGAGGGAAGTGGATGATTGTCCCCTTTCCCCATGTTGAGCCCCAGCAGCCCCTATGGGGCTCCTCGGAGGTGTGCCATCTAAATGGCTGGCGCAGCTCTGAGCAGCCCTGTGACTGGCTTTCAAGCCCGGGTCAGGGGATACCATCCGGTGGAGGCCTCCTCCACCGAGCCCACCCCCTCCCAGGCCTGATCCGCCCTCCTCCCCAGTGCACTCTCCCCTCACCTCCCCAAAACGCTGCCTCCCTTCTGCTCTCCCTGCCGCCCAGCGCAGAGCTCATCTACCCTGCCAGATGCTGCTCCTTCACTGTTGGAGGCCTGCTGGCGCTGCCCTCCATGCCATCACAACATGGTTTACGGCACATTTGCAACGGTGCGGAACCCAGTACCACCAGTGGAAGCCGGCATAGGATTGGGCTGTAGTTTCTTAAATTATGGTGTTCAGCCAATTTAGATATTTTTTTCAAAGAAAGTGTGAGCAATGGGAAACAACAAAGTGTGAGGAAAAGAATTTAAATTCTCAAACCCACTGAGATTACCTCTGCGGTCTGAGATTCTGGTGGAGATCTGGCTGCTCTCTTTTAATGACTAGAAACTTATTATTACCTAAATGTTCTTTCCAAATGGTTCCATGACAGCTGCTACAGTCTTTGAGACAAGGGAAGAACAAGGAAAATCTTTTCTCTGGCTCTATCCTCTCACTTGAAGCCAGAACAGTGTTGTGCCAACTGAGCTACCAGCTAAAAGATGTTCTGTTAGGATATCATTCAGTCCCACTCCTTCTCCTCTCCCAGCTGCATAGTGCAAGGAAGTGCCTGTATGCATCACTATTGTGCCATATTAGGGGGCAGGAGACAATGACCACAGCAAGGCCAGTGGCTTCATTGACATCACAAGTCAGTTCTAGCACCGGCTCAAAGCCACAAACGATAGTTTTGCACTGCCAGCATTGTAACTCTAGAATCCAGATATAGGCAACGTTAAGCTAGCTAGCGCTTTGCATTGCCAATTACAAGGATTCACATTGTCTGTTTACATTCAGCCACATGCAGCCTGCCTGCCTGTAGTTCATATCCGCTTGTGCGTGTTCTTTCTTGTGCCAATTCTGATAAGTCAAAAGTCCTTTACTGTCTCCCACCTACCCTCTGTGAACTACTTGCATGCTCTAATCAGAATAAAGAACCAGAGAAGAATTCTTGCTGTGTCTGATCAAAGGCTTGAGGCTTCCAGTAGAAATAACCAGGAGCAAGAACTCCTGAACACAGCCAGGAGCAAGAACTGATTACAGATGTAAGCAGCAGAGAGATCCATCTAGAGGCTGGTGATTGATTGCAAAGGCTGAGGGAGAGAAGTGGGGAAAGGTGGGCTTATATAATTAAATACAGCCTTCACGCTGACCCCTTAGCAGATATTTGGCAAGTGCTAGAGTACCTGTCTCAGCTGTCCTAAGATGAAGTCTCAGGAGGGGCGGATCGATTGACTGTTGATAAGGATGAACTGCACCGATGACATGGAGGAAAGGTTACCTGGAAGTCACAGCCATTTTTTATTTATTTATTTATTTATTTATTTATTTTTCACATTTTTTTATACCGCCCTTCCTCTAAGGAGCTCAGAGTGGTGTACATATTTCCTCCCCTCCTTTTGTCCTCACAACAACCCTGTGAGGTAGGTGGGGCTGAGAGATGGTGACTGGCCCAAGGTCACCCAGGAAGCTTCGTGGCTGAGTGGGGGTTTGAACCTGGATCTTCCAGGTCTAAGTCCAACTCCCAAACCACTACACCATTTATCTGTTAGCCAAAATGCTGTTGTAATTTTGGGGAATAGCTTTAAATATAGCAATTTGGCATGTTCTGGGATCTTTACCTGTGTATACCAGAGTCCAGCTTCACAGAATTCCGTTTTAAATAATATTGAGAACACACGTGGTTGCTTTCCAATATTTACTAAATAGTTCAGGCAGAGTCATACACAAATACAATCATACACATCATACAGATCTGGGAGACTTAGATAGAAAGGTATAGAGGACATTTGCATTAGCAGGTTCCCTTTTGAAGCGTTGGGGGTAATATTCACCTGTTCCTGGAATCCTTGGCAGCAGTGATGGAGTGAGAGAGAGAGAGAGAGAGAGAGAGAGAGAGAGAGAGAGAGAGAGAGAGAGAGAGAGAGAGAGAGAGAGAGAGGAAGAAGAAGGAGAGGGGTAGGGATGGCTAGGGCTCCAACCAGCATAGCACAAACTAGGAGGACGAGGCCTGAGGCACAAAGAAGCTAGGCCAGGGCGAGGGGTTCAAACCAATTTTGAAAGCTATAACTGTTTGAGAACACATGCAAATCTATATCAATTCTCCATGCTGTGTACTCAGTCTAAGAAGACCAATGAACATACGATCATCTGACACCTGCTGCTGTTATCAACACTGAAATAGTGGTGAATCAATGCAAGGTGCCCCAATTAACATTCTGTCCATGAGCCGAGCCGAGCCAAGCCTCTCCACGTGACGTTGTTTTAGGCAGTCTATCGACTATGAGAGATATCAGTGATTCAAAACATCATCATGATAGCATGAAATGTTGAAGATCATGTGCACAATGCAAGGTGTACTACCTTCTAAAAATAAAAACTATAGGTTCCAGGGAATTGTTTTTCAACATTTAAACAATAATTTGCATTTGGACGAATGCAGAGTCTAGGAGGGCTCAGAACTAGACAGAGCAGTCAGGGTAAGCTTACAATAGGTAGCCTGATGGTGAATGGGTTTCTGGTGTAACACTGGTTTTGAACAAACCAGGATTTCCCAAATTCAGCCACAATGACAAATCATGATTTGTTCTAAAACCATAAGCATATGCTGCACATTTCCTCCCTTAGGACTTGAAGAGGAGTGGGGAGCACGCAAACCTGAGGTTTGTGCTAATAACACTAAACCATGGTTTAATCATGGTTTAGTGTTATATCCAAACCCACCCAGTATTGGATATACAGCAACCAGAAGCACGGCATTAGTATGGTCTTATTAGAGTCCCCCCCCCAAGACCCTTGGAAGGTGGGGAACAGATTAGGCAACAAATAGACTTCGAATAACCCAAAAGCTTGCTTCCAACATTTTAAATACTAGTTGGTCTAAATAAAGGTGTCTTTCATGCCTGATAGTTCTTGAAAAATGAAGGCATCTCATGTTGATTTGGGCATTCTAAGGAAAAAATATGTATCCTGCTATACGTAGGAGAATAATTGGCCTGGCAGCCAAGTCATATATATGCCAAAACAGCCAAATAGTTAATGGCATATGTATTCACAATTAAATTGGTTCCTTGTCCTGGACAAATGGTACAGAGATGGTTCATTCTGTGAGCTGCCAATTCAGCCCACTCCCCTCAAGGACTTTATTTCAGAAAAGTTGTATGCAGCATTATACCTGCTGGGTCCCATGTGGAGACAACTCTGCGACAACTAGCAATGGCCAATTGTTATGTTGACTGTCCTGTGGTGTCAGTTCAGGAGTCAAATGCCAGTTGTACATTCTTTCATCATCATCATCATCATCATCATCATTACACATTTCCTTCAAAGAGCTCCAATGGCTTACATAGGACTCTCAGGTAGCCTCCTATGCAGGTCCAGTTTTAGCTTCAGCAACGTACTCTTCCCTTCGGTCCATTCTCTGGGGATGACAGTAGTTTTTAACTCTAATACTTGGATCGCCAGGTATTGTTGCTGGTGTCTTGTGCCATAGAATTGGGATTTACATTGTGTCATGTGCTAGATCTCTCACCTGACATATTATTATTATTACTATTATTATTAGGAGTATTTATATACTGCTTTTCAACAAAAAATATTCATCTGACATGGATCTGACAATAATACTGAAAGACATTTGGATCAGTGTGAAGACCTACCGGTAGGCAAACTAAAGACAAAGGAAGCATGATTGCCTTCTTCAGATAGCTTGCTGAAATGCACACTGTAAGATCCTGAAGGGATTAGACAAGGAGAAAGCTGAGTACAAACCATTTGTGTGTGTTTTTTTAATTCCCATATGGGAGATGGCAGTTTTTCTTCCTGAGTTCTTCTTGGTCGTTTCCAGACATATAAAAGAATAGCTCTGGGAGAAGTTAAAGATCATCCAGTACCAGGAGGAACAGAAGTGTGTTTCTTACACCAGACAATGTCACTCCTATGAAGAGAGAGTCTCTCTGGGACCAGAGGGCTGCAGAGCAACTGCTGGAAAGAATTTGTACTGAATGCAAAAGACAAATGGAAGAAGAGGAATTGGGGTTCAGTGCTTCAGATTTTTCATTGAGGCTTTGTTCATAACAATTAAATTCCATGTGGGTTGTGCATTGTTACAGCACACAGAATGTATGGCATACATACACAGACACTAGTCTGCGATTTGCAAGCAGAAAATGTGAAACTTTTTTAAAAAAAGAGCAAGCACTGTGTGGTACTGTATAGGTCATCTTCACACCATCATTGGGGAATGTTGTAAATCACCACTCATGTGCCCCTTAAGCAGTCCTAGCTTTCATCACTACTTGGACTTGAGCTAGGGAAACAATTTTGAACCTCCAATGAATATGTCCCCACCGGTGCTTGCAATATGGTTCACAGATTAAAGGAGCATTATTGAGGCTTGGTACTTCCATACTTCAGGGAGATACTTCAGGGAGATCAGAGGAAGCTGGTCTTTCTCTCTCCAGTCAAATACTCTCAGCAGTTCAGTAAGAAAGCAGACAAAACCTGCCATGAGGCAAATCCTTACTTTCACACAGACTCCTCTCTTTCAGGTATAATTATTTTTTTCCTACGATAACATAGCAAATAATGAAATGCGTCATCATCTGATACTAGTTATCTGCTTCCAGTGAATGGAACAGGCTGTATATGGTATCCGAGCAAATCAAAGAAAGAGATTTATCACGTCCCTGCTAAGCACAGGGCAGGCAGACCTCATTGCAATAGGCTTTTGATGATTCATATAATTGAAACACTTGCAGCTGTCCTCAGACATTAAGGTGAAAGTGATGTGTTACAGTGTGGCCAGCTAGGATCTTCTTCTCACATAGCTTGCAAGAGCCTGGGAAGTATTTCTAATACTCTGTTCAGCCACACAGTTTCATGGTAATAAGCATTTCATGCGTATAGCACTCATAGGTCTAATCCATTTAGCTAGGTGTCTTTTGCTTGTTGAACATCTTCAGTGTCCAGCTTCTTGTTCAATTTTTAAGTTAAAAAAATAATTTAATCTCCCCAAACATGGGGAGATCTATGGTACCCTACATAAAACAAAGTTCACTTTTCAGTAGTGGCTGGGTTCATTGGACACCACCTGCAGTTTTAACACTATGAACATCAGTGCAAGGATAAACTCCTTCATCTACTATATTGATCTTGCTAGGGGTCAGAAAAATCCTCTCTAGCCAGCATGAGGATATTGATATTTTCCTTTTTTGGATATTTTCCATGCTTGAAAACTGGTGAAGCTCATTTGGGGGGGGGGGCTGAAATGACTGACTCAGTACGTGAGCTGCTAATGTTTTGACTTGGCTTCCAGGTCATTAATTTCATGGCAATAAGATGAGTCACGCGTGGGGAACTATCTGATTGCTTCAGCCGCATAAAAATTGCCATCTGTTAACTACTGATAGCAGATAAGTTGGTTTCATGAATAAATGAAGTTTATAGAGAAATCACTGTCCGGTTTATCTTCTAGACTAGTTTATATCCTGCCCCATTTTCTCTACCTATATACTGTGGGAAATGCTCGTTCATATAATCAATGCCAGCTCCAGGATTTGTAGGGCCTTTGGCATCCTCAGTAGATTCCTTTTGCCTGGAAAAGATGGGACTGCAAATTTGGAATTCTGTCATCCTGCATTTGACCTTCTTGGATGCTCCAGGCAAAATGAGAATGGTGGAGATGTTGGGGCAATGGGACCTTTGTGCATTTCAGAAAAAAAAATCCTAACGTTTCCACCCTCTGGAGCACCAGGGGTTCTACTCAATCAACCACTTCTTTTCCAGCACCTAACAGCCCAATTCTAGTTGCACCAACGTTGCACAGATGCCAACACAGTGTCAGTTATATCCTAAGTCTGCCCTGGCAATGCCACACTGATGGCGCACTGACGCTAGCACAACAAGTGCCAAATGCCAAGCCTGTCCTGGCAAAGCAATACCATATCCATGGAAATTCTGGCACAAGCTGTTATCCATAGAGCAGTCAGCAGTGTCCTGATGGCAGCATGTCATCGCTGTGAAGTTGGTATGCTATCCATGTGACATCCATTTGTCATCACTGTGAAGTCGATGCATCATCAGTGTGATGTCCAAGGAGCCACTGCATCCAATTAGCCCCAACATTAGCAGCAAGAGAAGAGAAGCACCACCAGGGTGAACTGAGAAGGGGAAGGGGGCAGATGCAGGGTCAATGAGTGGCCAATGCTAGGGGATGCCGCCCCCCACCAGCCATTAGGAATGAAACAGCAACAAACACCATCTCAAACATGGGGAGATGCCCAAGGACACCACACACAACATGACACAAGAATACCACAGTACCCCCACCTCTTACAGGAGCCATAGTGGCATCAGCAACAAAGGGGGGAAAGCAAAGAATTGCTGGGGACCCCTGTACCCAGGGCTCAAGTCCCCTCATCCCACCCATATACACACATACACATCCAAGGAATGTCTTTTGAGCAGTATAGAGCACAGGTAGAATGATAGCTCCCTTGGAAGAGGGCAGTCATGTGAACCAAACACACTTGAACTTTCCATGGCAAGGGTTCAAGTCCCCGTGACGGCATCTCCCAACTGGAAGGAACATAGTTGCCGGGGAGAGACTGAGACGAGTCACAAGGGGAGCCTCAACAACTCTCAGGCAAAGCAGGGTGCTGGTAGGTCACTGAACAAAGGTGCAGGCTGAGAGCCAAGCGAGATGGGTTCAAACCCAACCAAGAGACTTGGCTCACCAGCAAGGCACTCACCTTTTGCATGACTGGCCAGAAACACCCATGGTAGGGACAAAATGAGAGAGGGAAGCAGGTCTAGAACCCACATGAGCCACTCCACAAAGCGGCTCACTAACCACCCAGCCACTGCAGGCAACAGGCAAAGAGCACATTGTTTGGCATTTAACAACTTGCTGTAGCACATGGACCTATCAGAGGGAGCACTGCATGGGCCAGTCAGTGGGGTGGCATATGACACAGCACCTACTACAGCAGCCTGCCCAACTAGCCATACCCACACACACCCCATGCTCTTCACTGCATTGCTGGCACCTACCACCATGGCTGGCTATTTGCTGCTCTGCCAGCCCCTTACCAGTGCCCACCATATACTATGGCAGCAGAGAACAGGGGACTCATGATCACTAAGGAATGTGTCCGTCCCCACCCACCCCCCTTGGAGCCCAGTAAGTCAAAGTGTGAGGATGCTGCAGGTCCTGAGGCCCCACCCCCTGCTGAGTCCCTCCCTGAGGCCAGTTGAGGTAAGGAATAACTAGGATGGGTAGAAGGAATCCCTATCTGCTAATAAAGAGACAACAAGTCTGATCCAGCCAACGTTTTTATTGAACTGTATCAATGACAGAGCTGCATCTGAAAGACCGACACACAAGTGGGGTTGCCAACCTCTCCTCCCAGCAGGACTGTCATGCCATTGCAAGTTGTTGCTGTTGTTGTTGTTGTTGTTGTTGTTGTTGTTGTTGACAGTATGTATATACCGCTTTTCAACAAAAAGTTCACAAAGCGGTTTACAGACAAAATCAAATGATTAAGTGGTTATCCAACAGACAACCAAGTAGCAGGTGCCAGTGAGGTCTGGCTGCACCATGGAGTGTGCAAAGCCACAGGGGCCTGATTGGAATGAGTAGGTAAGCAACTCCCAGCACAGCAACTGGGCTCACACCGGGTCACTTCAGCCAAACTGTTGGCTTCTCTTGGGGTCTGTACAGTATCTTCACCTGTGGGGTAGCTGTCTGTGGGAATCAAGGTGAAACACAGAGAGTAACAGGAAGAGTCACACCAGTTCTCTGGCTTGCAATGCATAGTCGGTGTTTGTGAGGGAGAGTGGTACCACCAGAGTGTACCATGCAGTAGTGCCCTGAAGAGGGTGAGAGCATAGTGGCTGGGGCTCTCGGGGGAGGGGGGCTGCAGTGGAACTCTGCAGAGGACCAATGTTCAGCCCCGTGTGACAATGCTCCAGTCCTGAAAAAAGGGATTCTGATGAATGTTTCGCCAGCACTAGCAATGGTTGGAGCCCCTGGCATTCACCAAAGGGGAGTGGATATTCTCTGCTCTTAGCCATTAAGAAAGGAAGGGATGGTTAGGTAACACAGTTGATAGCAGAGACACATGATAATCCTTAGGGGCCAGGAGGAGGAGGGGGTGGAAACATTAGAGGGAGATGCAGCATCAATACACTGTAGCATGGGATTCCCTCCCCCCCCCCCTTGCTTACCTATGTGGGATGCACTGTCTTTCTTCTGTTTGGGTGGTGAGGTAGAGGTTCCAGTTGGATGTTTGTGTATGGAGACCTCCTGGGACAGAGTCCCCGCAATACAAATTCTGAGAAGACAAGAGTTAACAAAATACCTTGCCATACATGTTGAACAGAGGGACAAGAGGTTGTTTGTGCAAAATGCTCCTTTCATGTGCCAAGTGCCCGTTCATCATGGTTCCCACCAAAAAGGTTCCCCTTTGAGAGACCAGAGAGGAATAGCCTCATGCCGTGTGTCTGATCACCTGAGCTGTAGTCTCCCTGGCAGGGATGTTCGTACTGGGGTGGGTACTAATGTCACAGCCAAATTGTGATTGGCAGGGGGTGGCAAGAAGTGCAATTTTCTGCTGTTTGTCACTTCCCCGTTGTTCCTTATGGGGTTCATCCTAGCTACACCAGCTCTGTTGATGGCATAGATTTTTTTCCAGCATCGGGGCAAGACCATTGTCGGAAGTGAGGTTAGGGCATGGTGCATGACATGTTGATGCCTCATCATCCATCCCACATTCCTCCCATGTCACGTCTCATGGCGCAATCCTGCGTAGAATAGCACCTGCGGAGCGTGCGCTCTACTGGCGCTGGGTGTCGCAAACACACCATAAAGCGCATTTTTGTCACCCGGAGAGTAAGGGCCACCGGCACAGAGGCCAGCGGCCCTCTCTCCCCCCCCCCCCAGCGAACTGCCCCTGCACTGGTGCAGGGGCGGGGGGGACAGAACAGGGCAGCCCGGGGTGTGGCCATTGGCGGGCCCGGGCTGGGGGAGGGCAAGAATATCAGCAGCAAGCTCCGCCAATATCCCAAGCCCTTTCCCAAGCCTGTTCGGCGTTACACCCCCGGCTCAAATGTACACCTGCTCCAGAGCTGGCATACATTTGAGCAGGTCCATAGGGCCTCAACCAGCTTGCACCCAGGGAAAACAAAGGTGCTCCTAGACTGCCATGGGGCAGCCCGGGAACAGGATAGGATGTGGCAGCCGGCCCTTTAGGCCAGCCGCCACATCTTACACAGAATTGGGCTGCTCATCTTCTTGTTTTGGCCTCTCTGCTGGCCAAGTTGCACTAGCATCTGAATGACATCCGAGCTACATTGGTACAGCGTTTTTTCCAATGTTACGCCAGTGTCTGTGGTGCGTCTGTTGGTGGGCAGACTCCTACACCAGAGGGGCTGTTGTTGCGCTGCCGTACATGGAAATACACTGGCATATCTCAAGGATAGGATTGGGCCTTAAGGCCCATTAAATTCAATGGGGCTTCTGAGTAGAGATGCATGAGATTACACTGCAAGTTTGTCAAAGTGGAATGTGAGAAAATGTTCATACATACTTTACTGACTTTTGGAAGGAGCTATAGTTTGAAAGGAAACTGAATGGCTGCTTCAGCCAACAGCTGCTGCAAAATGGCTAAATTTAGCCTTTTCCAAAGTGACCTTCTTACAGAGAAATTAACTTTGAAGCAGCAACAGGATGGTTGTTTGAGGGACCACAGGGTCAGAATTCACTGGAGAGATCTTTCAGCCTGCAGGTCCATTTGCAAGCAGCTTCCAGCTGCCTCCCTCAGAAATGCTGAACCTGTCCCAGAGAATAAGACATGCTTTGGAACAATGTTGTCAAGCGCAGTCCTTTCCTGTCGTCCCTTGCAGGAGCATGAACAAAGACGCAGCAGCTCTCCTGGGCTTCAGAATAATATTGTGGTCATAATATTCCAACACAGTAAGGATCCTCGGGCTGAGAATGAGCCAACTGGTTTTGGTTTTGTTCTGCAGAGAGTTGAAGGTGGTTTGAAAGAGGGATTCCTGCTCATGATGTGTACACCCATCTCATTGTCGCCTCCAGTAAAAAGGCTTTGCATTTTTTTAATTAGTGTATTTCAAAATGCACATTTCTTTTGCTCCACTGTCACCTCTGGTCAAATATTAACATACAGAAGAATGGGAAGCAAAGCCTTTCTCAAACCACTTTTAATTCTCTTAAAAACTACGGTTGTAGTTGTCAGTTCCTGCCCAGTATTACTACCTCGAGATGTAAGAAATTATCTTTGTAAAGCTCCTTTATAACATTGGACTATTTTTTTCTGGACGTGTTATAATATTATTGTTTATGTTGAAGAGTGAGAATCCACCTTTCAACCATGCCCATGGCAGGAACATTTTTATTTCAAGAGCACCATGTATACTGTTCTGTACTCCATTTACTATGCAGAAGTAGACAGATTTTACTCTGAACAGTTTGCAAATGATGGCTGGAATCCTGGGGGGGGGGGGGTCCCTTCCACAAGTAGAAGCCAACAATTCATGCAAGGTGGCTGTACTTGATTTTTGCCAATTCCTCCTCTTGGTGTAGTGTTCCTTCCCCCCCCCTTCCCCACCACCCATTCAACATCCCACACCATTCAGGAGAGTCTTCCAACCCTCAAGAGCACCTTCTTGGGGGGGGGGGAGGCAGTGCAAGGAGCTGCTTTTTATCTGAACGGAGTTCCACTCATATTTTTCTGGATTCAGCCCTATTATTTCTTTCTTTGGAAGCATTCATTTAGATAAGAACCAAAAGACGGTGCTTTGCATGCAAACAAACTGCAGCAATGCTATTCCAGAACCCCATTGCCAAAAGCTGTGAGGAGAGCTTAATGTAGAGAGAGGGTCCAGGGTCCTATCCTAGTGTACAAAGACGTTCCGTGCAATGACTTTGCCTGAAAACAAGCAGCAGATGTAGATGAAAGGGGTCTAATATCTCCCTGTAATTCTGCCGATATGAGCGTTGATTGAGATAGATTTAACAATTCAGAAGCTGAGATTTGTCAAGGCGAGATTTGCAATTTGAGACAGGCCTGTGAGGAAAGACAGCCAAGACTGAAATTCAGATTTATGTGTTTTGTTTTTTCTTTTCCACAACTCTTCCTAGAATGGGATCCCAATACCCACAGGTCGTACTCTTCACTTCCACTTGTACTTCAGAGCTTCCTGTCCCGTCCCCCATCCCCCCCATAAACCTGTCCTTTTAAGAGTACCAACATTCTGTCTTACAAACGGTTTGGCTCCCACGAAACAGCCTTGGGAATGCAGACAGTCATCTGGCAAAGAGCCAGCCCTGAAGCGACAGACAGGGCAGACAAGAGACCCTAGCCATCAAGCTCTCAGACTGAGTGATGTTTTAATGAGCACAGGAAAGAAAAGATAGTGAAAGGCGCTTCATATCTATGCAATGACTGCCAGGCTTGTTCTCAGACTAAAAGCACCAATAGATCATGTTTGGCCTCTTGCCATATTAGAATCATAAACACTGGAGCAGGCAAAAAATGTATTCAGCCCCATCTTCTCATCATGGGCTGGGCCAGGGTGGTTCATCATTGTAGTTATTAATATACAGTCTATTTTTAATCACAAAGTTTGGGTCCTCTTCTTTGATGGAAGATTTCATTCTATTGCTCTGAAAGCCTTTGTATTCATTTAACATGTTTCCTTTTTCTTATTTCACCCTGCAACAGGGTAATGAAGTACAGTAGTCTTTCTTGGGCCTACTAGGAAACAGCCCTCTGCATCTCAGCATCTTCGTACAGCCTGCTTCAGTCTTACCAACAGGATAAGCATAAGCAGAACAAAGAAAGCATATCCCAAGCACTTGGCCCAGTGGCCTTGTGGCACTCAACCCTGACACCCACAGAGACACTCAGAGACACTCTACTACTCACTTAGTAGACAAATCACCTTGAACCAGCAACATGTACTCCTTTAAAAATACACAGCATTAAGACTAAAGTTGCTGTAAAATTGAAAAATAGGACAGGGGAAAATCAAATACATACTGTACTACTTTCAGCTGCTGTGGCTAAGAATAGAACTTTGTAGCAAAATTAGTGTTTATTGGGCTTGTCTGCAGACACATATTCAGGGGGTAGATCTGCCTCCCTGGTCAGTTTTCAGTGTTACCCCACATTGGTCATGACTGTGCTCCAGCTTGCACTGTAGATTAGGGCAATTGTAGTGCTAGCTCAAATTTTCCCAAGCTACACTCTTCTGGCATCAATAGATATTGTTCTTTGTGGTCCTATTTTGAACATCAACAGCCCAGGTTGGACTGAGAGAAGCCTGCACATACTCACCCTTAGAACCCATTCCTGTGTATGTTTACTGGGCAGCAAGTTCCACTGTGTTCAATGGTGCCTACTACAAAGTAAGTGTATGCAGTCCTAAGGATTGAATCTAGTAGCAGCCATGACTGTATATCACCAGTAGCAGTCTTTCATGGAGTGTCACATAATCTCTTTGATGTTTGGATTTCAAAAGCCACCTTCCCTGTTTATAATCTGGTCCTCATAGAGTGTGTGTATACAAGAATCTACAGTTCTGGGCCTATGCTCAAGTTGGAGGGCAATTTGAAAACATTTTGACTAAAAATTTATCCCTTTTCTTTGCAGATATGATGACTCATCTGAAAACTCAGCTTTTGTTTGGCTTCCTGTGCCAAGTAGCCTGCCCCCTTGTGTATGGCTTCCCTGCTGATTCTGGAACTGAGTTCCGATCTGCTTTCTCTGTTGCTAGAACTAGCAGCATGGAAGGAAGCACTGAAATGGTGATCACCTTTGACAAGGTCTATGTGAACATTGGTGGTGACTTTGACCCCAAAACTGGGCTGTTCCAGTGTCGTATCCCTGGAGCCTACTATTTCTCCTTCACAGTTGGGAAATACCCCAAGAAAAACCTGTCAGTTATGCTGATGAGAAACAAGAATGAGGTGCAAGCAATTGTGTATGATGAACATCACCGTAAAGAGCGGAAGGTGGCCAGCCAGAGTGCCATGCTGCAGTTGGACTATGGTGACACAGTCTGGCTGCGTTTACATGGAGATCCCAAGTATGCCCTCTACAGCAACGTGGGGCCCTATACCACTTTCAATGGGTACCTCATCTATCCGGACATATCTGGCTATTTTCAGAATAGTGTGGGCTCCCAGGAACTAGGTCAAGTTTCAGGGCCTCCCACCCACTCAGTTCAGCAATTTTCTGTGCACCAGAATGAAGTCGCAGAAAGACATCTACTTTCCGACCAGCCAAGCAGATCACAAGATCCTCGCTCAGCATTTTCTGCTGCCCGTTCCGAAAGCCTCCTAGGGTCAGATGAGAAAGAAATCCAGCATGAACCAATCACATTTGACACAGAGTTTGTGAACATTGGGAAAGATTTCAATTTCTCAAGTGGC
Source organism: Plestiodon gilberti rubricaudatus (assembly GCA_026170595.1). NCBI lineage: Eukaryota > Metazoa > Chordata > Lepidosauria > Squamata > Scincidae > Plestiodon > Plestiodon gilberti. The sequence goes on along the minus strand of JANXHW010000001.1, from coordinate 255,302,024 downwards.
ATCTTCACGTGTCGTATTCCAGGCGCTTATTACTTCTCCTTCACCATTGGCAAGATGCCTTTCAAGACCATGTCAGTGAAGCTCATGAAGAACCACAATGAGGTTCAGGCTATGATCTACGATGACAACCACTCCAAAAGGCGCGAGATGCAGAGCCAAAGCATCATGCTGCCACTACAATATGGTGACACCATCTGGCTCTACAGCCACCAGCATGATGGCTACGGTGCCTATAGCAACCATGGCAAGTACATCACCTTCACTGGTTTCCTTGTCTACCCTGAGTCTAAAGCAAAGCCACCTCCAGATGTCATCATGTCTCCAGGATCAAGGGTCTAACTAGAAATATCAAAAGAGCATAAGAGAAGCCAAGATGCAGCAGACTCTGGTGCAGGTCCTGGACGGACATCATCTTTCACATGACAGTGTTACGAGCATGCTATTATATGTCCAGTGCATTCCTTATGCTGCACGCTTGTGTCCTGACTGCAGAGCCATTGTTGTTTCTCCCATTCATCTGTAGAATGACCTTCACAGGATATGTGTGTTTGTTCATTATTGCTGTTCAATTTAAGCATTAAGCATGAGGTAGTTGGGGGAGTAGAAAAGACATAGGGGCAGTGGAATGAGATGTGAATAAAAGACTGCTTTAGAAAAGCTGACAGAACTCACAGAAGGCTGCCCTCTCTACAAGGCACTTGGGAGTTGGTAACATCCTCTGCACGTGCAGAGAAACATCTTGAAAGAGGGATGAATGTATGAAACAATGAACTCAATAAAAACCCTGAGACAAAAGGTACTATACTTGCTTGAATGTTTGATATGATATTAGATTAATAACAGTCAACTACCTCACCAGTTCAAGGAGTACATGTGTTTTAGAACAGTCAGTGGCTAAAGAATTTTTAATTGGTGAATTTTTGGTCTTTTTACCAATTAACAAAACAAGCACTTTAAATAAATTTGCACATTGCCAAATCTTCAGTATAGCCATTAATGGAATAGTAAGATAATTTAACCATTTAATAAGCAAAAGCCACCTAATAATCATAGTTAAAAGGAAAGGTCACTTTTAATGTTTTTTCATTATCTACTTCAGTAACAGGCCAGAGCCAAAAGAGCCTCAAAAACAAACAAATATACCCTTAACACATCCCAGCAATTAAATTCCCCCCTCCACCATTAATCTACTAAAGTCTTACCTGATTAGCAATTAAAGCTCCTTGTCCATGTGTATGTGTTGTGATCGTTGTCTTGGCTATCACATGTATTGAAGATGAGAAGTAGACTTGCATATAGGTTCCATGCCTCGAAAGCAAATCATTTGTGTACACTTGAATAGGCTTGAATTAGTGCAGTGTGCTGTGCAGATACTGTCTATTACTGAAGCTACCCCAGCAGGCATACCATCACTGGGCAATTCTAGGTGACTGCCTGCAGCAGCACCTTAACAGTAGGAGCAAATGAAAGGAAAGGGATTCACCATGCAAAGTTCAAAAGACAGTTAAAAGCCATCTTTCAGAGTTTATGAATTAATAGGCTTACCAGATCTCCAACCGGGACAGAGTGCTAGACCTTTAGGAGAAGGAATGTGGGCAGGTGTAGCTTGTTAAACCTTAGAGCACAATCCTAAGCATGTCTACTCAGAAGCAAGCCCCACTGAACACAATGGGACTTGCTTCTGAGTAGACATGCCTAGGATTGTGCTCTAAGGTTTAACAAGCTACACCTGCCCCCATTCCTTCTCCTAAAGGTCTGGCACTCTGTCCCGGTTGGAGATCTGGTAAGCCTAGGCATTAACAGCCCAATTCTATTGAGAGCCTGCACTGGTGGAACACATGTTCCGCCAGCATGTGCTGCCTCAAAAGCGCCATAAAATGCTTTGCAACAGCGCAAGGCCCAGGTGCACTAGCGTCGACAGGGGGAAGCGGGGGGGGCGGGCCGCCGGGGGGCGTCGCGCGTATAGGGGTGACGCGCGACGCCCCTCACTTACATTTTTGTGGTGAAGGTGGGCCTGCCCTCCCTCCCCTGGGTCCGTTTGGCTCTAAAATGAGCCAAAAACGGAGCGGGGAGAGCGCTCCGCTCCTGCGTGTGACGTCACGCGCGGGGGCGGAGCCTCCCCCTTAAGGGTGACGCGCGTCCCCGCTCAGGGGTGTCGCACGTCGTCGCGACGCCCCTGCCCAGGTGCACTGACTGAGGGAGGGCAGACAGAGGCCTGCTGGAGCAGGTGAATCCAGCACAGGGGGTGGGGGGAAGTGGGGGGAGCTGAACAGGGCGAGGGAGGGCAGAATGGGGAGGAGATGGGGCAGGGTTGGTGCATCAGGCCTGGAAGGGGGTGGGATCTGTGGTGCCAGCGCACACCAAATTCTGAGGCCTTTCCCAGGCCTGATCTGCCTGCATGTATCAACGTGGACTTGCACTAGTGATATCACTGACACAGGTCTGAATTGACCCATTGCGGATGCTGGGGATTACCCTTGGGCAAGAGGAAAAATGCCCCCTTACCCCGAGGAGACCAGCAGCCAAAAATCCCCTGTGGGATGCAGTGTAGCCCATGCCGGCACAGCTCCATCACCATGTGGGGATTTAGGTTGGATTGAGCTGTAAAACCTCTATGACCTGCCAATTTATGTTAATTGGCATACATTTAACCAACCAACATAAATCTGTGTTTTCCTAGTATAAAACGTAGATGTTCTTCTGGCATAGACACCATGCTTCAGTCCCATTCTGTGTTACAAACAATAATAATGAGTGATCGAGTTAGACAGACAAGAGGCAGACAGGGATATTTCTTTGTTAAACTTCTACAGTCATAAGTGTATACATTCACAACATTGCCTTTGTTGTCTACAGGAGGTTTCTGGCAATACCCTTAGTTTGTTTACAGACTACATTAATTAATTCCATGCAGACACCTAACTAGAGGCATATTCTTCAGACACATTACACTGAAAATTGAGCTCCCAGGTGTGTCAGATATCACATTCAGTTATATTTTCCATATATCTCATTTCTCACCACACAGCGCATCACCTGCTAATATATGCAGTCAAGCAAGCTGGCATGCTCAAGGGATATTTAGTGGTGAAAGTGGTAGGTAGTAGAAAAACATTATCTAACATTTAGTTTTCACAAACCTAAAATGTATATATTGCATATGAATGTATACGTGTGCTGTGAGACCATGACCTGCTCTTTTTGCACGAAGAGCCTCCTTCCTCAGCCTCTTCGGGTCTTGGCTATGCTGGACTGGTAGATCTTTTTCAGTGCAGATATATAGAAAGCCATTTCCTGCCAAGGCTTGGAGGCCAGAAGTTGAACTGAATCCATAGAGTCGGGAGGACAGAATCGTTTGCAAAGCTCACGGATTATTTCAGTGACCAGCTTGGAGAAAAGGCTGATCCAGACATTTTTCTCCAGGCCTTGAACTGAGCGGATCTGGTAAGCACAATAGACTGTAATGAAAAGGAGCTGCTCAAATTCCTCTGGAGTTATAGGTGTGACAGACTGTGAGAGATGATCCAAGAACTCCTCAATCCCAGCTGGGCTTTTTGGAATTTCATGCTCCAAGATCCGGAGTAACCGCTTGGCAGGGCGCAGGGAGGCCAACTCCTCATCCTCAATCCTGATTGTCTCATTGGCCATAATTTCAATCCCTCCCCAAAGTAACTGGAAAAGAATGAGTAGAAATGTGAGGATTAGCAGATAGTATCTCTCCGTGTTCAGGGTCCAAGTGATCATCATTTGGGGGATGAGAAGAAATTTCCACTTGGGACAGATTGCAAGTGACCAGGAAAAGGGGCAGATTTGTCTTCTATTGTAGCGTGCAGCTTGGCTCGCTTGTTTGAATCACCTGAACTGTGTTACTAAACAATTCCCAAAACCATTCAGGCACCTGCACCTCAAGCATTGCACACCTTGTTCACTCGTATTCTCTGGTCATATCACACTACAATTCAGCTGCGATATGTTCATGAGAGTTAACAGGTGATACAAAGGATAATGCATGAAAAGTTCTGCCTTTGGGCTGGGGATGGATTAGATTAACTTTGGATCTTTTCTAACCCTGTGAATATATACCACCACAACCCATCATCTAAACTTTTCTTCTAGAGATTTCATAGTCTGCACCAGTTTGCAGGCATGTTGCACAAGCTGAATGCACTTTCGACCTCTGGGGTTTCCAGCCTGTGCTTGTCCACTGCATTGCAGGTGTAGCAGGGGATTGTAGCGAGATGAAGAGAGAGATGATACTTTTGCGGTTTCCTACATTCTCATTTCTAGAATTACAAGTCTAACAAGGAGGTCAGGAAGCTGTGATGCAGAATAGATGTGTTGGTTGGTTGGCATCCGGATATGTTACAAATTAATGAGCATTAAGAGGAGGCCACTGTCTGAGTGTGTCTTTAAGTGGTGGGGTATGACCCCAAAGTGGACTACATTCCAGTATAGGTGGTATGTACCATCGTGTGTGTGTGTGTGTGTGTGTGTGTGTGTGTGTGTGTGTGTGTGTACACACACACACACACTGTAAAAGTGGGTCCTATGTTGAAGAAGGTTTGGTTTACTAAAAGTGAGTCTCACATCTGAATGATGACTACTACTGCCTTAGACACTACTGCAGCCAAGTGCAGTGGTCAACATTAAGTGTCGGTAGCCCAGAAAAGAATGAATTCTCTCTCGCTCAAGCATACAGTTAGTCTGAAAAGCCCTATTGCACAATCATAAGATTCAGATTCCTCTTTTCCCCTTCTTATAGCAAGGCCAGTGAATGTCATTCTAATAAGCAGGGTAGCCCAAGGGTGCCATCTTGTGGACCATATTTTAGGAAAGCAGAAAGCAGAGTGTTTTTTAGCAGTTCCTGTAAAGCTTCCGTTTCAGAGTCAAAGTGAAAGTGAACCTATGACCTGTGTAACTGAAACTTTAGATGGGCTAATTGGAAACTCCTGAAAAGCACTCTCTGCTTCTGCTTTCTGCTTTTCTAAAATGTAATAATGATCTCGTATCAAAACTGAACGACTAAGGAAACAAAGTATTTGTGTAGGTAGGATCCCACATGTCAAAGGCCAAAGGCGATGCCGTCCCCTCCTACAAGGTACTAGGCATATTGGCCTCCAGCTTTTGCAGTGGCCTCCAGCTGCTTTAGGGACCCATTGCGGCTGCCTGTCTGAGATTTGTGACTGTGTTCTTCACTTACTGTATATCCCAATGATATTCACCTGTGTTGGAAAAGGGGCAGAAGTGACATCATTGTTGGTAGGCAATAGCAACCACACTTCTCCTGGTCCCAACAAAGTGATTCACTGGAGCAGCTTCATGCCCAGAAGTTGGAGCTACAGATGCTTCAGGCAGGGGAGGTGGCAGATAATAGAACTGGGTGGGGGTAGAGGTGGGACTCGGTCACAGGAGCTTCTGTGCCAAAGAAGAGCATAATTGAGTTACCTCCTCCTTTCCCACAACATATCACTTAAATTACCTCCAAGATGATCTCAGCGTTCTCAAACCCATCTGAATCTGCAAGATCCCTGTGGTGAATTTGCTCATCTGGAAACAACAGCCACAGAAAAGAATAGAGAATTTTGTTTTTAAAAAGGGAATTATTATCAGCTACCAAGTTTCAGTAGGCAAACATTATTACCTAAGCTATCATATTCACATACATAACTATATGTACCGGTATCTGATTTCCCTTCGTTCTGGTTTTAGAAATCAACATGGGGCAAAGACAAACAAATTGTAAGTAACACCTTCTTATACTGTAATATTTAGAGTAGTGGTATAATTCATCAAGGCACAATCATCTTTTCCCCCTTTTTTCTTTTCTGGGAAATGTCATTCCTCCATGCAGTCTGAATACCTCTGAGCAAAGGAATTAAGCTCCAGGGCAATAACATGTTCCAAGGTGGAAGTCAGCTGGAGTCAGTCCGATTGCGAAGAACATTTCTCTTTGGGAAGACCAGACCATATTTCACCACACTCAGGATATACGGTACTCCCAGTCAAGGCCCTCTCCCATTACATCTGAACTACTACTGCATTATGAAAGAAAACAATATTTTATTTCTGAAATAGCATAACAGATGCCTTATCACTTTATAGTGCTCTTGACAAAATCATGAATTGCTCAGACAAGTCTTTGTTTTCTTGGTGTTTTTTTTCTCAATGGAGCCAAGGGTGGGGTGGCGATAGAAAGGAATTTCTGACTGAGCCTGGTCTGTCCGTCTCTAGGCAACTTTTTAATCAGACTCTGGCCAGGGACAGCATGTGTCAAGGCTCGCAGGCCATGGGCAGGCCTGGCTGGAGAAAAAGACCAGCTCTGAGGCAGTCACTTTATCCAAAGCACCAGATTGAGAATGGCTTTGCAGGAGAGTGGAAGCTTCTTTCCACTGGCAGCTTCTCCATCTGATGCACCTAGATGTATAATATGGCCGTCATCACCACCTCACACAATTAACAGTGCAATCCTATGCATGTCTCAGAAGTAAGCCCCATTGTTTCAATGGGACATTCCCAGGTAAACCTGCATAGGACTGCAGCCGTAGGTATCTTTTAGGAGCTGTGGCACTTTGAAGTCTGACCTTATTTGAGAATCTACTGCAGAGAAGCGCATATTATATATATATATATATATATATATATATATATATATATATATATATATATATATATATATATATATATATATATATATATATACTCTCTCGTGTGTGTGCGTGTGTGTGTGTGTGTGTGCGTGTGCGTGTGCGTTCATTTATGTTAGTATCTAGTCATCTTATCCATTCTTTGGAAACTTTAATTGATTTTGTTTTATGTTCTGCTTTTATATTTCTTACATCTAAGATAATAAATTTGACTAAGGTCAAAAGACATAGACAGTGGTTTAATGTGAAATTCTCCTTGAAAGTTGTTCTCAATGAGGTGATTTCCCCCCAAAATTCACACAACTCACGAAGGTTGCAGTGGCACCTGACATTGCTATTTTCAAAATTCTAAATGTCATAAACATGCCACATAGAAAAATGAATACGGTGTCAAACTCATGTTTTTGACCTCAAAGAAATTAATAGACATGTTATCATGACTGTAAAATACATTGCAATTAATCAGTAGACACTGATACGAGGTTTTATGTTTTATTTCCACCTTTCAACAGTGGCTGTAGGATGCAAATCCAGTCACATAGACAAGATATTGATATTCAGCAAATCTTTATACCCTTCATTAAAAATCATTTATTTTGTAGAAATTAGCTGATTTCACCCTCTGATGCAAGTGTTGTGTTTCTGTTACTATCACTTTTACTTATGGAGCAGCCCACACTGCAGGTATCTTCAGAAAATTCTTCATCTTAAAAGAAAAAAAAAACCGTAAGAAACTCCCTGCTGGATCAGGCCCAAAGCCCACCTACTCCAATATCCTGTGTGTTGGTGGTGACCAACCAGTTGCCTCCAGGAAGCCCACCAGAAGGCTATAAGGCCATGAAGGCTATAGCACGGTCCCACTGTTGCTCCCCAGCAGCTGGTAGTAAGGAGCATACTGTCTCTGAAACTGTTGGTAGCATATATCCATCATGACTACTAGCCATTGGTAGACTAGTCTTCCATGAATCTGCCGAAGCTCCCATTAAAGCCATTTATGCTAGTGGCCCTCATCCAGTTAATTCCACAGATTGTGCTGTGAGAAGGTCTTGCTGATTCTAAACCTTTTACCAGTTAGTTTCATTAAATGCCCCATGGTTCTAGTGTTGTGAACCAGGGAGAAAGAGTCTCGCAACACTTTGCAAAATGTTGTTGTTCATTGTTCATATTTCCAGATGATACTTTAATGACAAATTACAGAAGCCATGTAGAAAAGGACTTTGGTATCACATCCAAGAATTTACAGACCATCTTTTCATGCCCAAAGTCTTCTTTTCAAAAAGGTACCTTTGACTTGCTGCATGCAATACACAGCTGCATGTGTGCATGTTTGGGGGGGGGGAACCTGCTATGTCTTTACTTGAGTTGTAGTCTCTGACTTGGCTCACATGGTTTCCCCACTTGCAGGGGAAAATAGTTAGGGCTGAGTTGTGGGATTTTTGTGTGTGTGGGGGAGCCTACGCAGTGATACTTTCAGCAAATAGCTGCCCAATCCAAGCAGACGTATCACTTGGGTTATATTAACAAGATGGAATCAATCTCAAATACTAACAGAATAGAGCGAAAACTTTCATGGCCCGATATAATTTTACAAGAAGTAGGATTTATGAGTAAAGACGCCATGTAGTTGAAACAGCCAAGTTTAACGATTGCAAACGTATTAAAAACACTGGGTCACAGATCAAAAGGTTAAACCCTTTTAAAAACAGCAATCAAGAAAATACATTTAAAATCCAAGGCCAGGTGGTGAGAGAACCAACGTTTCGTTCCAAAATCTAGGAACTTTCTCAAGGTGCAGTCCCAAGGACTGAAAGATGACTTGGGACTGCACCTTGAGAAAGTTCCTAGATTTTGGAACGAAATGTTGGTACTCTCACCACCTGGCCATGGATTTTAAATGTACCGTATTGGTCTGAGTATAAGACTCACTTTTTTCTCCTAATTTAAGTTTTTAAACTAGGAGTGCGTCTTATAATCAGGCTGTTGCAATTTAATGCCAGTGATTTAATTAAATTTTTTAATAGCACCAAACTTTAAGGGTGCGTCTTATAATCAGGTGCATCTTATACTCGGGACAATACGGTATTTTCTTGATTGCTGTTTTTAAAAGGGTTTAACCTTTTGATCTGTGATCCAGTGTTTTTAATACGTTTGCAATCATTAAACTAGTCTGTTTCAACTACATGGCGTCCTTACTCATAAATCCTGCTTCTTGTAAAAATCAAATACTAACAATTTAGCTTGTGGTTTTCTTTCCCCTCTTGGTTATTGGTTTATTGCCAGCTATCTTCTCACCCACCTCCATTATAGTTGTTCCCATTTTCTCTACTTTGCTGGGGGCCTGATGGAGACAATACCAGGTCGTATTCTCTAAGAGGAGTTTCCTTTTAGTGCCACTGCCAATATATTGCATTCCATTCTACTTCATCCTACTACTATCTTCGTCCAACCACTTCACAGATCACAAGTGAACAGAAGGTCCAAGTTGGATTATTGGGAGGTCCAAACTCCAGCAGTTACCTACTTGAAATACACCCAGAAGATTCACTTGTATTGTGGAAGCCAGAAAGCAATGGAGAAGCTCTTGATCCACATTGTTTTGGGTTTTGGAGGAGACATTACCGTATTCCCACAAGAGCAAAATGAGAGTTTGAATAGAGGTCATCATGAGTGCTGGGAGGAAAGTATTTTCTGGGGCTAATGGATTATTAAAGATTGATTTAAGGCTAGATTTATTTCTGTAACTGTTCTTATTGTAAACAGCTTCCAGTTTTCCATTCTGGAAAGCTTCCCCCCCCCCCCCGGGAAGCAAAGAAAAGCTTGTGGAGGTTTTTCAGAGGATGAGACTTTTGCTTAGAGAACAGGCTACGCCTTCACCCAGACTGAATTCAGGAGCAATGATCAAAGCCAGATGTCTGTGTTTTTGGACTAAGCTTGGATTGGAACTGTATTTATTTTTCCTTAATGTACTGTATAGTCCAGGCAGCTTATAATTTATTGCGCAGGTAATGTAGCTCTTGAAAGCTCTTCATTAGCTTTCCACCACTTACTTAAAAAAACCAACAACTTATGATTGTCTGTGGCTGGCTCCTGTGACTTTGACAGCAATGTAGTAGATTTGTCATCAACTTTGACATGAAAAGTCCCATTTTTCAGAATTTCTCCATTATGCCACCTTACAGGGTCCTCATTCTGAATTCAGAATTTGGCAAAATTACACCAGCTTCACGTTCCTGATCCTATTCGATTTTATTACCACGGCACTATACATTCCAAGCCCTACTACTTGGACAGAGATGTCAAACCAACTGCAGTTAGAATTCAGGAGCATTGAGAGAATGGCCGGCTGAAAGTCCATAATATTAACAGAACAGGGAGAAGGTGAGGGACAAGAGCAATCAGATGTAGTATATGAACACACAGAGCAAACTGCTGCAGAAATCCAAACTTTTTTCACAAGGATCCCTTTCTGCCAGGTTTCTCACATCTACCAGCGATGTTCTAAAACTGCTAGAAAACTCCACATGGTGCTAACACACTGATAATTCCGGCCGGGGGGGGGGGGGGAACTGTGCAAAAGTGGCCCACACAAGCAGATCTTTATTCTAGATATTTAACCGGAAATAAGGGAATGTCACCATTGACTTATCTGCAAAAGCATGAAAAAATATTGCATGAAAAGCCATTGGGCTGGGTAGGGGAGAGAGAGAATGAAAGTGTGAATGAGTGAGAATGAGAATTGCCTATGGGAAGGGTAGGGTCTTTCTCCTAGGGTTGACAACTTCTAAGGGAACAAAAAACCTACGGTACGTTTTTTGTTAGGAACAGGCTGAAATACCATGAGCACAGCTTTTCCACACTGGAGACCTGTTGAATTGGTCACAGAGGTATTAAAAGCACAGAGCCTCCCTTTCAAAATATCTCTCATTGTCCCCTTCCTTGCCTTTCCTTAGACTTGCTGCTGGGATATGTTGGGCACATGGCTACATGTCTTTAACACTCACATATAAGGGGAAACATTAGTAGACGCCATTTAATCTTGCAGTTCTAGAATACTGTGCGCTTGCCAAATGTATCTATGCAGTTATGGAAAATATAGAAAAGCTTTCCTATGTTTACTCCAAGAGCCGTAATCCTGAATCCAGCCCAGCACTAAAAGTCTTCATTAGCATTCAGGCACAGAAATATCTTCAGCGCTCTGGCCAGCCCATCCAGCTGGAACAACTGTTAATTGCTGGAAGGAAGGGATAGGCTGTGCATTGCAAAGCAGCCTTTTCCCATGCAGGTGTACATCCTACCTGTCTGCCTCCGTGATCCAGCAAGCGCACCGAGAAACAGGGTTGCCCACCATAGCCAGGTTCCAAACTGCAGCTGGAGCATCTGGGCCATACCTGGAAGACAGTCCTCACCCCTAAGGCAGACACACACTTTGGATGAAGCTAATATTGTTTGCTGTCGCTTCTTTCCCTTCTCCTTTCAATCCCAGAAGCCAGTGCTCAAAGTTCTCTCCAACTCCCGCCTTGCAGCTGAATTCCTAAAGGGTTATTTCTATCATGATGTGAAAATGTTGACGGCTTACGCTCAGATTCTCAAAGTGCTCTGCCAGCACAAGCCCCAGTGCAAGCCCTATTTCTTTCCATTTGGAGCACCAGGCTGTTCCTTATTTTCATTTTGGCACACCATTTTAAGGCTGATTTGTCCAAAAGGCCACAAGCTGTCTTCATCTTAAAGGAGAACATGCCTTTATTAATAGCCAAGAACATGTATTGAAAGTCTGAAATGTGCATAGGCATAAACTAGTTCTCCTTAAAAGGACAATTGAAGCCACCTGACCTGAAGACAACAAGGATAGGTTACAGACTGCTTCGCTTGAATATTTTTTTTTAATCTGTTTGTTTTGGAGCATGGAAATATATAAGCAATTCTTAAATGCCGCAAGAGGGTGGAACTGGCAAGTCTACGCAGGCTCCACAGTATCCAAAACATATTAAATCACAATCAGAAAAAGGTCATTTCTTCAGTTCTGCAGCATCCCTCTTAGACAATGACCTATCTTAACAATGACCTATCAAATCAATACAAAAACTCAGCCCTTTCTATCAGCCAGTAACCCCCACACTGAAGTTGAATATATTATTTGAAAACCTATTACAGTATAATCAGATTCAGCAACCATATACTCACAGGCATTTTCCACAGCACCTTTTCAGAATTTCACATAGGCATATGCAACATAACCCATATTTCATATGCAACATAACCCTTGCATAAGATGCGGACTTATACATGAGAAACTCCAGTCCCAAATCATCATGGAGCCCAGGGCCATTTTGGCATTTCAACAGACAGTGGCATCGCTAAAGCTGGGCCGGGGGGAGCCAATGCCCCCTGGGTGACAACCACAGTCTCCTTGTGAGGAGCCGCAGCGGGGTTTTTTGGGTTCCATATGCTTTTTTGTAGCGATGGAGCTGAAATAGGTGCATTTTTCCAGCCCTCCCACCCACCCTGGCTCTTGGAAGGCTTCAAATGAAGTCTTCTGGGAGTACAGGGGGCGGGACGATGAAGCAAAACACATCATCGCCACCCCCCACATGACCCTGCTAGCAATACAACTGAACTGAGACATATATAGGCACACAAGACTGTGAGGCGCTCTCTCTCTCTCTCTCTCTCTCTCTCTCTCTTTGTGTATTCCAAACACTTTGAAAAACAGACAAGTATCCCAGCTCAATACTACAATTAACTGCACTCCTAATTTTTCCTCCTTTGTATCAACTGAAAGGAGGATTTTTTTCTTCAGTCTAAATTCCCTTCCCACATTAAAAACGAAAGCAGTAAAGGAGAAGTCATGTCTTACTCTGAACCTTTTTGGATGAGAAAACATGAGGCCAAAATTCAAAATAGGCCCTAACAATTAAGTCCAGTCGTGTCCGACTCTAGGGTGTGGTGCTCATCCCCATTTCAAAGCCGAAGAGCCAGCGTTGTCCGAAGACGCCTCCGTGGTCATGTGGCCGGCATGACTCTCCTTGCTGCAGCGCGTAGCATGCGGCTGGAACACGGAGCGTTGTTTACCTTCCCGCAAGCGGTACCTATTTATCTACTCGCATTAACATGCTTTGGAACTGCTAGGTTGGCAGAAGCTGGCCAAGCAACGAGAGCTCACCCTGTCGCGGATTCGAACTGCCGACCTTTCGATCGACAGCTCATGGTTCAGCGGTTTAACCCACTGCGCCACCCGCTGGCCACATACATCACACATAATTTAATGTACTGCAAGTATTCCTATACTTTTGTCTGGAATTTTGATAAGTAGCTCAATAAACCTTGGAGCTGTGATGCCTACACAAGCTTGCTGAAATGCAAACTAGTGTCCAAGATGGTCAGGGCCAGAGTTTCTCATTGATGCCCATTTTATCCCCTGATCATCTGAAAAAGAGTACGGTATTTCACCTTCTTAATGCAAATGCAGCCTCTTCAGAGAACATTGCATATTCTCTCCTCCAGCTACATGATTAAGAGTAAAAACAAAATAAAATCAGCATCAAGAACACAAGTGCTAAGTAACTGCAAGAAACCTTTGAAGAATATAGCACATACTTCATGATCTCTACCAAAGGGAAAGAGGCTTCACCCACCCAGTCTTTCAGACACAAAGCAGTCTATGGTTAGATGCCGCTCAAGCTCTGTACTGATCTTTAGAGTAACTTCTGTTGTTTTCACAGCAATTCCAGGAGAAACTGCAAATGCTACTGCAATAGTTTCTAAGATGACTAAGACATGCTCATCATTAGACATAGCAAGATAAACATCTGGGTTCCAGACCTTGCTCTGGATTCAAACCCTGCAGGATCAGGAAGGAACATGTTCCATAAAATTGAGGTCAAAGTAAATCCATTGCTTTCAGCAACCTTCAGCTACCGGTTCACCCTCCTCCCCATCTCTCATTACACCCAGTCCTTTGTCTAATGCTCTAAGCTCACGCAGCAGGGACTGTCTCACTTCAGTATAGTACCGACATGATGAATGCCCTGTTTTTTTCCCCTTAGGTTTTGTCTATTTTTCTGTATTTTGTGCACTTCTAACTCCCCAGAAGCTCCTGTGTGAGTTCAGCAGCTAAAAGCTGCCAAGGCCTCGTTTTGCAGGCAATCTTTGTCTGTGTAAAACTCCATTGCTAGAGGAAGAGCACATGGGTTTGTGAATTCAGGGTTTGACTTCATGTCTACTTTATGTAGCAACAGAGTTGCCTTGCCCTTGCCCATTGGGTAATAAACCTATCTGTTTCCAAGAGGTGGGATGAGCAGCCAGGTGGCTTCCACACCTCCCATCAGGTAACTTGATGACATCAAAGTTATATATTTCCCAGCCTACAGGAAATGTTCATTGTTCTCTGCCAGTCACCTGAGTGACCCCATTCAGAGAGGAGCACCCACTTGCTCACCCCCAAGTGCAAGCACCAGGTTTTCCCTAAGTAGCTTAAGCTAGGGAATGCCTAGCTAGATTGCAATCAGATAATTTATTGTTGCTTTGTCTGCTCTTTTCAATCCAGCCCCCTTGCAAGCTTCACTGGTTCACAACACCACATGTGGAGAGGGGGCGTTTTGAGTAGCATCCATGTGCCATCTGTTATGTGTTAATGGTTACTGTAGCCATTTGATGAAAACTTTGTGCAATCCAGCCAAGCTCAGGCAGTTTCCATCAGCCTGCTTGTATACTACTGACAATTCTTTCCCCCATTTTGTTTAATTTCCCTGCCTTTCAGGCTTTTAATAAACTAGCTACAGTACATTTGAACCCTTGGACTGCCTGGCCCATGTTCACAGGTAATTCAGTGGATTGTCTTGTCTTTACCCTACAGATGCTACTGTGGGTATGATTTTTAAGAACCCATGGGGTCCAGTGGTCTCCTGGGAGGGGCATTTTCCCAGACATTCTCCCTCTGCCTGATCTCTGCAGCCTGGGATGGTGGCAGCAGATTCAAACTACTAAGGTTTTTTTTCCTAATCAACTGCTGGTTCAGTAAAGGGAAACAGAGACGTCGCTCCGGTAGTGGCGGGGCCATAAGTGTCGCTCTGTCCTAGTCCCGTTTACAAAGCGAGCAGGAGGCGGCCCCGCCCCCTCACTGTCAGAGCCATTCCCGTGCGGAGAAAGCAGCAGGCAGGGTCTCTTGCCTGCTGCTTTCTCCGCATGGGAATGGCTCCGACAGTGAGGGGGCGGGGACGCCTCCTGCTCGCTTTGTAAACGGGACTAGGACGGAGCGAAACTTACGGCCCGACCCCTACCGGAGCGACGCCTCTGAAGGGAAATGAGGGAGCAGGAAAGGGGTAATGTGCGCTAACCACTAGGACCTAACTCCCCTTGGTCAGACAGTCTTCTGCTAGGAGCCCTGTTCCCCGAGAGGTCTTTTTTAGGCCTAAACATTTTGTGATAAAGACATAAAAGACTTAAAAACCTGATCCACTCAACTCACACTGCTCCACATTTAAGCAGCAGTTATCTTTATAGCCACATTCCTCAACTTTCATTCCTCGCATTCAGAGACCAGGATGGTGTAGTGGTTTGGGAGTCAGACTTAGACCTGGAAGATCCAGGTTCAAATCCCTGCTCAGCCATGAAGCTTCCTGGGTGACCTTGGGCCAGTCACTATCTCTCAGCCCCACCTACCTCACAGGGTTGTTGTGAGGACAAAACGGAGGGGAGAAAATATGTACACCACTCTGAGCTCCTTGGAGGAAGGGCGGTATAAAAATGTGAAAAATAAATAAACTGAATAATACAGTCACATGCTTATGATCACATTAGTTGCTGCATAAGATAAAAAACATGTATGAGTTGCGGATGGGAGACTCTCGCAAACTGCATCTTGGCCATAAGTGTTTCCAACTAGCACACACAGAGCCACTGTTGCACAATACGGGCCACTGCTTCCAGTGTTCTCTCTGCAATGCTGACTGCATGACCATAACTATATTATTTTTCTCAAGATGCACACACAAACCCTAGAATTCAAATGTTTTGATAAGATGCACATATTTAAAGTGAAGTCAGTAATCCTCTTCACAAACAAACTAACCTCAACTTCCCTGCTATACAGAGCATACCCTGATACTATGCTGAAGCTTGTCACCAAGAGAGTGAACAAACAAGGCTGGAACACTAGTGCTTGCAGCAGGCTACAGATTATTGTGAATCTGTGTTTGTGATCAGTTCAGTTACAAAGCAAGGAAGGTCTCCTTCTCATACACTCCTTAAGGCTTTTTGGTTGCTTCCTGCAGCATTGGTCTCACATGGCTCATTTACCTTCACTCATTTCTTTGTTATCTTTACTGTTCCTTCCTTGAACCCTCAGGCACTTCCATAAAGCAATGATTTATGGACCTGCTGAGAAAAATCTGTTAGGGAGGAACTTCACCTTAAGCACCCTTAAGAACTAATCTGTAAGATGTCTGATATGTGTGGAAGATGCAGGCAAAAAATAAATCATCAAATCCATGTAAAGTTTTATTTCTTATATATAAATATTTAGAACCAATGGGAAGGCAGTGACACAGGAGCCTCCCCCCCCCCCTTTCTGCTGCTATTTTGCATCCCCTTTCTTCTCTCCTGCTTCTATCTTCAAGGTTTCTGGAGCCTGACGATAAGCAGGGAAAGTCTCCCAGGGGCTGTTCAGATCAAATTTGCGGAACTCCTGAGCCAGCTCCACAGGCTCTGCCACTACCCGTTTCACCTCGTCGTCATACCTCACCTGAAGGAAAGCAAAAGGAGTTAGAGACAGTATCACTGAGGTTAATTACAAAAACATACCTGGAATTTTTTAATCAATCTTTGTTCTACATTGCAGGCGGGTTAGTATTGCTCACTACTAATTTGGTCTCTTTGCCAATCAAATACATTTCTTTTGGGAGACTATATTTTATTGTCACTTAAGGAATGTTTCTCCTTTTTGTTTATCCATTCAACAAATTTCCCACTATTTCAAAAAAATTCCCAAGGGTAAACCTAATCTAGAATTAGGATATTAAAAAGAGGGGGGAAATGCATCATTACTTTTTCAGAAACAGACAGGGGGGGGGGATGAAAAGGACCCAGAAAAGAAAGCAGTAGCTATGATGGTGCATTTTGGTGGATGCAAAAAAGGTTAGGTGGGATTTGTGCATATATTACATTTTAACTCTTGATTGCTGTACTAAGAGATAACTACTATATTTGTCTATAAAGTAGCTTCAAATCCAATTCAAAGCCAGTTTGCAAAGTCTGAACCCTGGTGTCTGCAGCAGTCTATGGGCTATTGAGGTTCTGCTCCTGTGAGCCTTCCTGCCTATCCAGGACTCCTTACCCTTTCTCCTTCCTCCCAACACTTCTCATCAGGGAAGACACCTACAAAGATTATCCTGGCTTAGACTTAGAAATCTTTAAAACCATGGATACTTCTTTTCCAGACTAGGAAGTGCACCACAGTGTTCTGCCAAGCATGCCAAAGGGCCAGAGGCATATCTGTACTAGCCCCACAGTGCAATCTCTCATTGCAGGAAAAAAAGAGAGAGAGCTATACCGAACAACCCTGTCTCTGCTTCTCATCTACTTCCCTGCTTGTTTGGGAGAAACTGCTACATGGCTTGGTAAAGTTAGCAAATGGCAAATTGTACCTCGGTTACAAGCAATAGCTAGACATAACCAACCATGTACCATGTGTAACTGGAGTTTGTCTGTAGTGCAACATAGAATCAGATGGCAGTTACCAAGGGGGAAAAACTGAGTGCGAGTTTATTTTATTTAAAGAATTTATATCCCGCCTTTCTCCCAGCGAGGGCACTCAAGGCGGCTTACAAAACATTAAAATACATATACATTAAAAATTAAAAACAAGTAATTAAAAACAATTAAAACAACAACTAAAAACAACCCCAGTGGGTCAACCTACTGTATATTTACTTTGTTAAAAGCCATTTATTAAGAAGCCTTCCAAGAAGTCCTGCTCTTTGGGAGCCTCGGATTTTAATTGTATTTTCCCGCTCGTGCCTGCCAGGATTGGAAACCCACTGACAGTGCTGGATATGATATCTATGCAGGCTTATACTGTGAACATGGCATCTTTACCCGGATATCCTAAATCTTGTAAGATAATTGCGGGCCATGAAAGCTTTCGCTCTAGTATTAAGAAGCCATTTGTTAAAAAGCCAGCCTACCATGTCAGACATCGAATGCTACCCTAAATAAAAATGTCTTAAGGCTCCGCCGAAAGGTCTCTAAAGAGGGAGCCGTTCTTAATTCCAGGGGGAGGGAAATGAAGAGATTCATTTAGGAGCAAATATCAAAAGGATATAATCGGCAGAAGCTTGAAGAGCAGGGCAGGCAGGAGAGATCATTACTGCTGAATTTTCCACATAGATATCTCATTTTTTCAAACGTACATCCTGCATTTATTTCCCAAGAAATCTCAAGCCGCAACAATAAGAAAAAAATAAAGATAGTGTTGGCAAAAACAAAATTAAATCACCAACAAATTGAACAATAAAAGCTAAGCTAGAGCTTCTCACTTGGACCCACAGCCCTTTGTCTGTGGGATACAGAGATCATGACTTCACAGGACTTTATAGTTCACAGCATTCAAAGGCACCAGGGATGTTTATGCGCGAATTCTTCAGAACAAACAGCTATGTCTCGACTGCAGAATTTGCGTAGACAAGCTATGCAAGGACTCTGTAGTACTGTCAAGCTTTTATAAGCATTTCTACCTCCACATATCCAGAGAGGGGGAAGTCCTTCCGGAAGGGGTGTCCTTCGAACCCATAGTCTGTGAGAATTCGCCTCAGATCGGGGTGGTTAGCAAAGAATACTCCATACATGTCCCAGACCTAGGGGAATGGATATCAGAGGGTTAAATATTTTAACTTAAAAAACTTTCCTGAATGCTCCAGTTGACTTCTGTAAAATGGCTTATGACTTCCCAAAGCATCAAGCATTCACTTCTACTTTGTTGGTGAAAGAGCATGTAAACATTCAAGTTATTCAGAAGACTTAGATAAGAATTGGATAAACTTTCCATTTTTGTAGATGAAGAACTCTGTATAACTTGAAAGCTCATTTTATATACAGAACAAATGGTAAAAAGAACAGGCTATAAGGAGAAAAAAGCTTGAAGATGAACTGCACCTAGATGTGGACTTGCATGGTGGTGGGTGGAGTTAAAAAGAGGACCTGCATATCCCATATCCCCTTATAGTTCTCTAAACCTCCCTTCCACCCCCTCCACATCATGCACACATTTATTTCTTTGTCTCCCCCCCCCTCCCCCTTTCCTGTTAGAGTTTAGGCAGTAAGAGCTATAGCTATTCAGCTTTTGAGAGATACAACAACTTTCTTGGAACCGAGGTCTCAATGTAATCTGGGCAGTGCCTGAATGGGAGAGACCACCTGAAAACCCTATGACCACCACACTGAATTCCACAGAAGAAAACTGGGACATTAAAAATAAATATTTGTTTTAATAAAACATGCAAAAGCAGAAGTGTTGATGTCAAAATAGGAATTAAAAAATCAATTACACAAAAGGCAAGTACCATAATATATTCTGTTCAGCTTTTTCTGAAAAGCTCTTCTGCACAACTTGGGAAGTCTTGCTATCCCAAGTCTTATTAATGTAGATAAGACAGAGTTTGTAGACTTTAAGTTAGGAGCACCAAGTAGACTAACAGCGCAATCCTGTGTAATGATCAGGCCGGCGGCCCAGGGCCGCCCACTGGATCCTGAGCCCCGGCAGCCATTTTGCCGCCGGGCCGGAAGTCTACTCAGGGAAGGGGACGCTCGTCCCCTTCCCCGGGTGTAACTCCAGGCCAGCCTGATCGGCCTCCTTGGATCAGTCGGAGGAGGCTGTGTAATTGCCTAGCCGCCCGGCGGGTGCAGGGGATATGGCCGAGGCCATCCCCCACGCTCTCCTGGGCCGGCTAGGCCAATGGCCCCCCATCTCTCGCCTGCCGAACCGCCCCTGCCGGATCCTTACTTGCCTTCTCCGGCGGCTGCTCGGGCGTTGCGGCGATGGAGCACAGGAGGCCGGCCTCTGTGCCGGCCTCCCTTGTACCAGAGTGGTCGCGAACGTGTTTTACAACATGTTCGTGACTGCTTCCAGTGTCGGAACGCTCGTTCCATCGCTGTCGCAATCCTCAGGACTGCGCTGCAAATTAGGGTCACCAAATATGCCTCACTACAGCTATACTTAGCATGCCGCTTGTGTACAGCATCCTAGCAGATGCAAAGTATTTTTCAAGCTTTTGCAATGCTAGGATGGCTGGAAAAACAGAGGTTTAAGTGAGCATCTGGCAGTCTGCAATTAGTCCATGGTGTCTTAACCATGACTCAAGAGTTGAACATTCTTGGTTTTAGTCTTCAGCACGCCCCTCTTCTCTCATTTACCCCAAACCCGAGAAGACCACTTTCCCCTGACCTGAAGTTATTTCTTCCTCGTACTGTACTTATACGCATGCTCATGAATATATTTCAGATACATTAGCCATATTCAGGGAAACTAATCACAAATTAGAAAAACAAATTACTCCTTAGACATAATTCCTGGTAACCAAAAGACTGGCACATTTTAAATCACTGGGATAGAATTAATTGCGATCGACTCTTAAAACACCCACAAGTCTGGCCTTTGTGGCCAGTGGCATCGCTGTTGCGTGGCGAGGCGGGCGGGGGCCCCCCAGGTGACGCGCGGCGACGTGCGCAGAAAGGTGATGCGCGCACACGCGTGCGTCGCCTCCCCTGCGCACCTCGCCATGTCCGGCAAGGCCGGGATAGATAAATGAAATCTATCTATTTATTTTATTTATTTTCCCTCAGGAACGGTCTGCGCATGCGCAAAAAACGTTATAAATAACGTTTGGCACAGTAGGCCTCGCCAGAAGGCCACGGGCAGCCGACCAGGGAAGACGTCCCCGAGCCGGCTGCAACGATTAAAGGTGCGGGGGGGGGGGCACCTGGAGCAGCAGCCCGGTGGGTCTCCCCCCCAAAAAAACGCGGCGCAGCCGGTTTAAATAACGGTGTGTTTCTGTGGGGGGGGGTCACTTGGGTGACGCGCGCCCCTGCCCTGGGGCCGCGCACCCTAGTGACGCTCCTGTTTGTGGCCCAGAGAAAAAAGCAAGTTCTGTAAATAAGGAATGCCCACACAAGAGATATGCCAGCAGCAGTCAAGCAGCATGCGCTAGTGATTCTCATCTCTAATGCAACAACAAATGCTCCGTCTCCTATTGGAAAAGAAACCACTTGGCCTCCTCTTCCCAAATGCCAACATCCCCAGGACTCACCTCTCTTTCATACCAATTTGCCGCTTGGTGCACTGGGACAGCCGACTCAAGAGGTGTCAATTCATCCGTGTACGTTTTAACACGAATCCGACTATTGAAGCGTAGGGACAGAAGATTGTAAACAATCTGAACAAGAAAGATAAAAAGCAATGAAATGTTAAACACGATATACAGTACGATCATGGTATAATAGTCAATATTCATATTTTAATCTAATTTTACAG
The DNA here is from genome assembly GCA_026170595.1 of Plestiodon gilberti rubricaudatus. Lineage (NCBI taxonomy): Eukaryota > Metazoa > Chordata > Lepidosauria > Squamata > Scincidae > Plestiodon > Plestiodon gilberti. Next base: position 255,280,859 of record JANXHW010000001.1, on the reverse strand, counting down.
ATTACTAAAAATCACTAAAATATAATTCTCAGATAAAGTTAAGCAACTTAAAGATTATTAGGAGAAAGTAGCCATTGTAAAGCCACAAGTAAGTCACAAGTTCCCTCCCCCCTGCAAAAAAGGCATGTTGATTGTAACTACATTTCCTTCAACAGGAGTTTCATTTGGTAGATGTCTGGAAAATTATGCATCCCAAGGACAGGAACTACTGTATACCTTCCTTTTACATTCTCATAAAAAATTATTTCGCTTGGACCTTTTTCTTATCTCAAACTCTGGTGGCACATACACACAAATGCAAACAGACACTATACGTATTTCAGACCACCCTCCAGGTGCTTTGGTTGATGTTCCCTGCTTCTGGAACAAAATCCTCACTTAGAGATTAAGTACCTTCTTATTTAATAATAAGACATTTATATCACAAATGCAAAGAAAGATCGCTGATCTTTTTTCACTTAATGGAACTCCAGGTATATCAGACACCATAATTTGGGATGCAGCTAAAGCATTTATCAGGGGTTGAATTATCTTCTATGCCCCCTACAAATGGAAAATCCAAAACATGGATAGACTTCACTTAGAGTTAAAAGTGAAGGAGCTTCTGAAACCATATGCTTTTCTCCCCTTCAAGAAACTTTTCAAGAACAGCTCAAAGTTAAATATGAACAGAACTCACTATACTATACCCTTGACTGAAACTTATTCAACAGAAAATAATGTTTAGAATATATTGGACACCTCATAGACTACAGAAGAACAGTATTGTATCACCTCATGATTGCTAGAGATGTGATGCTGAGATGGCACACCTCACATGTTAGAGATTTTGGGACAACTTAATTTACACATGTCTTTGGGGAGAAGGTAACACACACAATTGTTACACTACTTTCCAACTTTATGGGGTCTACCTTGTCACACCAAAATGTGGGATGCTAGAGCACTGGGAGTGGCCAAACATCTTGTCCTTTCTCACTGGCAGGAAACATTTCCTCCTGATTTCCACCAGTGGCTCGCAGAATTGCACACGTTGACTACATTTGAAAGAACGTTATACAGGCAAAGGGAAGATCTTTTTGACCTCATCTGGGACCCATTTCTTCAATTATTCTTGTCTTTAGTTATACTATATGTTCATGGCTAATCATATCTGCAATATCCTATTACTGAAGCTGTATAATGTGATGCCGCCCCTTCCCCTTTTGTTTCCCTTCTGCCTTTTATTATATTCTCTTAGTATTGAACTATAATTATTCCTTAAATTTTTCTCTCTTTAAAAAAACCTTCAATAAAATATTAACAAAAAAATGATTCTGGATTGATTCGGTAATCAGTCCACATACTTTGAACCACTTTCAGTATATTTCATGCCAAATAATTATCAAACTCTTTTGCCTACAATATAACTCTATAAAAGGAATATAATTATAAACTTACTTAACTTGCAAAAAAAAATTATTATTTTTTAATTTTAAAAGAAAAATACACGCAACCTGGGCAAATAGTAAAAGTTATTCATACAACTGAAAGCCAAGTGACTGAACCACTTCTTATGAACCAGTTGTTTGTGTCTAAGCATTTGGTTCCAGTTCCTGTTCAAGGCAACCAAGAGCTTTTACTTCTGGTTCACTGGAAAAACAAACAAAAACAAAACCTCTCTCAATCCATGTTTTAGTTGAACTCCCTAGCTACGAGGGGGCTAGACAACATTTCTCTCTTAGAAGACTTTGCACCAAAGTCACCTTGAAAATTCTCTTTGTCACATATTTCAAAGAGCAGCTCCTACCTCAAAGCGGTTCTGTCGAGTGGGAATATCGACTGCTGTCAGATCAGCTAAGGATTTGAACTGGGCATTAGTGTGATCTTTCAGAAAGGTCAGAACTGGAATGATCCCATCTGGATGAATTAAGATTTCCAACTCATTGAAACAAGATACCTAGTAGGGGAGAGAAACACATTAAACGAATAGACTGCATCATACATTGCAGTCCTCCTAATCACACTGATTTCAAAGTTAGCCCCACTGAAATCATTAGAAGTACAGTACTTCCAAATAAGTGTGTTCAAGACTACGGTAATTTATTAGAGCAAATAAACCGCAGTCTGCATAATGGCAAAACAAGGAGCTTTTAGTACCTTTAGAAATGACATTTTCAGATCCTCCAAACACACAGAAGTTAACTGGTGCTCCTTACTACAACTAAGACAGAACGATGCTACTGGTAGAACCTACCTGAACTTGTTGAACATACTTGGGTAGAATCTCAGCCACATATTCTCCAAAAGCACACAGCTGCTTCTGTGTCACTTCATCCTTTGGTCTAACAGTGGCTGAAAAGAAAGTTCCCAGTGCTATGATATGGTAAACTGCAGAAGAAACAGCATCAGCTCACAGCAATTCTGACTGCCTTCGGACATGGGATCTGTCCCACAACAGGGAATGAGGACAGTTTACTAGAGATCAGTATTATCTGAAAGAGCAATACCAGGATGAGTCACAAACTCCAGGAGCATGTGAATCGAGTAAAGGCCAGGGAAAAGGCCACAATGCATTCAGAGAGTTGCCATGGTTGGCCCATACGTGAAGCAGATGATGCGATTCACATCAAGGGGAGCAGCAGACTCAGGGTGCCCTTCACCATGACTCTGCCATCAATGCCCTCCAGCCCTCTGCAGACAGAGCCACATCACCTTCCACTTCCCCTAAGAACATAAGAACATAAGAAGAGCCCTGCTGGATCAGGCCAAAAGCCCATCTAGTCCAGCTTCCTGTGTCACACAGTGGCCCCACCAGATGCCTCAGGGAGCACACGAGACAACAAGATACCTGTGTCCAGTTGCCACTCCCTTGCACCTGCACAGAGAAAACCCACTTCTAAAAAAAAAAACCAGGAGGTTGCTTATGGCTTGTAACCTGTGATGGTCTTTTCCTCCATGAATTTGTCCAAACCCCTTTTAAAGGCATCTAGGCCAGGTGCCATCACCACATCCTGTGGCAAGGAGTTCCACAGATGAATCACACGCTGGGTAAAGAAATATTTTCTTTTGTCTGTTCTAACTCTCCCTCCACTCAATTTTAGTGCGTGTCCCCTGGTTCTGGTGTTGTGCGAGAGGGAGAAGAATTTCCCTCTATCCACTCTCTCCATCCCATACATAATTTTATAAGTCTCAATCATGTCCCCCCTCAGGCGCCTTTTTTCTAGGCTGAAAAGCCCCAGACGCTGTAGCCTTTCCTCATAAGGGAGGTGCTCCAGCCCACAAATCATTCTGGTCGCTCTTTTCTGCACCTTTTCCAATTCAACTATATCCTTTTTGAGGTATGGTGACCAGAACTGGACACAATACTCCAGATGTGGCCTTACCATCGATTTGTACAAAGGCATAATGATATTGGCCGTTTTATTCTCAATCCCCTTTTTAATGATCCCGAGCATGGAATTGGCCTTCTTCACAGCCGCCGCACACTGGGTTGACACTTTCATCGACCTGTCCACCAGCACCCCAAGATCTCTCTCTTCATCCGTCACAGACAACTCAGAACCCATGAGCGTATATGTGAAATTTTGGTTTCTTGCCCCAATGTGCATCACTTTGCACTTACTTACATTGAAGCGCATCTGCCATTTTGCTGCCCATTCTCCCAGTTTGGAGAGATCCTTCTGGAGCTCTTCACAATCCCTGCTGGTCTTTACCACCCGGAAAAGTTTAGTGTCATCCACAAACTTGGCCACCTCACTGCCTATCCCCGACTCCAGGTCATTTATGAATAAGTTGAAAAGCACCGGTCCCAAGACCGATCCTTGGGGCACACCGCTTTTCACCTCTCGCCATTGTGAAAATTGCCCATTGACTCCCACTCGCTGTTTCCTGGTCTTCAACCAGTTCCTAATCCACAAGAGGACCTGCCCTCTTATTCCCTGACTGTGGAGTTTTCGCAGGAGCCTTTCATGAGGGACTGTGTCAAACGCCTTCTGAAAATCCAGATATATAATATCCACGGGTTCGCTCGCATCCACATGCCAGTTGACCTTTTCAAAAAATTCTAACAGGTTTGTGAGGCAAGACTTCCCCTTGCAGAAGCCATGCTGACTCTCCCTCAGCAGAGCTTGTTCTTCTATGTATTTTAAGATTTTATCCTTAATGAGACTTTCCACCATCTTCCCTGGAACAGATGTTAGGCTGACCGGCCTGTAGTTTCCCGGGTCCCCCCTCCTTCCTTTTTTAAAGATTGGCGTGACATTAGCTATCCTCCAATCCTCTGGCACAGTGGCTGTTTTAAGGGACAAGTTGCATATTTGGGTCAAGAGGTCAGTAACTTCATTCTTGAGTTCCTTCAGAACTCTTGGGTGGATGCCATCCGGGCCTGGTGATTTATTGATCTTTATTTTGTCAATTAAGTCTGAGACATCTTCTCTTTTAACCTCTATTTGACTTAATTCTTTAGTCAGGGGAGACCGTTCTGGCAGCGGTATTTGCCCGAGGTCTTCTGCCGTGAAGACAGATGCAAAGAACTCATTTAATTTCTCTGCAGTCTCCAAGTCCCCTTTTATCACCCCTTTCTCTCCCTCACCATCCAGCGGACCCACCGTTTCCCTGGCAGGTTTCCTGCTTCTAACATATTTGAAGAAGCTTTTATTATTCCCTTTTATGTTGCCTGCCATACGTTCCTCAAAGTCTTTCTTGGCCTCCCGTAGCATCTTTTTACATTTCTTTTGCCACAGTTTGTGCTCCTGTTTATTTTCCTCATTAGGGCAAGACTTCCATTTACGGAAGGAAGCTTCCTTGCCTTTTATAGCCTCCTTAACTGTGCTTGTTAGCCATGCCGGCATCCTCCTGGACTTGGTCGAGCCCTTCCTCCTTTGTGGGATACACTCCCGCTGGGCCTCTATGACTGTTGTTTTAAACAGCCTCCATGCACTCTGGAGCGATTGGACTCTTTTTACCTTCCCTTTCAGCTTTTTCTTAACTAGTCTTCTCATTTTGGGGAAGTCTGCCCTTCGGAAGTCAAGGGTTTTCGTGTCAGATTTGCTCGGCTCTCTCCCTCCGACATGCATGGCGAAACAGATCGCAGCATGGTCACTGTTCCCCAACGGTTTGGTAACATTTACCTCCCTGACCAGATCTTGAGTGCCACACAATATCAAGTCCAGAGTCACCTGTCCTCTGGTCGGTTCCGTGACAAGCTGCTCTAAGGCACAGTCATTTAACATATCCAGAAATCCAGTCTCTCTTTCATGACCTGAGCATGAATTGACCCAGTCGATGTGAGGATAATTGAAGTCCCCCATGACTACAACCCTGTCTCTCGTTGACACCTCCCTGATTTGCTTCCTTATTTCAAGATCCCCTTCAGGTTTTTGATCTGGAGGACGGTAGCATGCCCCTACTATTACATCACTCTTTGAGCCTGGTAATCTAACCCACAGTGATTCTACGGAGGAGTCAGAGCCCCCCTCCAGCTCTACTCTGGTGGATTCTACCCCCTCTTTGACATAGATGGCCACCCCACCTCCAACACGCCCCTCTCTGTCCCTCCTATAGAGTTTATATCCTGGAATTGCAGTATCCCACTGGTTCTCCGCATTCCACCAGGTTTCTGTTATACCTACTATGTCAATGTTTTCCCTAGCCACCAAACATTCCAGTTCTCCCATCTTTGCCCGAAGACTTCGGGCATTTGCATAAAAGCACTTATATACCTGGTCCCCCAAGAAGGGCTGCATGTTTGCCCCTTTATTCCTGCAGCCTTCTGTCTTGCTAGACTGGCTGTCATGTCCCATCACGCTACCACTCCCAATTCTTACTCTGTTATTACTTGACTGTTCCCCATCCTCTGCACCCTCATTCCCGAGGGATGAGGAGTCCCGAACCGGATGCCCCTCGGCTCCTGTCGGCTTTCCCCCAGGAGTCAGTTTAAAAGCTGCTCTGCCACCTTCTTAATGTTACGCGCCAGCAGTCTGGTTCCGTTTTGGTTCAAGTGAAGCCCGTCCCTCTTGTACAGGCCTGGCTTGTCCCAAAATGTTCCCCAGTGCCTAACAAACTTAAACCCCTCCTCCTGACACCAGTGTCTCATCCACGCATTGAGACCCCTGAGCTCCGCCTGCCTAGCTGGCCCTGCGCGTGGAACAGGTAGCACTTCTGAGAACGCTACCTTTGGGGTCCTGGATTTGAGCTTCCTACCTAGCAACCTAAATTTGGCCTCCAGGACCTCCCGGCTACATTTCCCCACGTCGTTGGTGCCAACATGCACCACAACCGCTACCTCCTCCCCAGCACTCTCTACCAGCCTATCTAGACGACAGGTGATGTCCGCAACCTTCGCACCAGGTAGGCAAGTCACCGTGCGGTCCTCACATCCGTCACAGACCCCCCTTTCTATGTTCCTGACTATAGAGTCACCCACAACAAGAAGCCCCCTTCCCCCCCTCCCCTGAGGAGTATCCATAGTGCGACTGGATACGGGCCCATCACCTGAAGAAGGGGTCCCCACTGTGGAATTGTTTCCCTCTTTTCCAGAGCAATGTCCTCCAGCCCTGAGACTCCCTTTCCTGGCAGCTGAGGCGCTGGCCAACTGAGGGTAGGACGATGCCTCCACGTCCCTAGAAGTCTCACCCTGGTTCCTCTCTACCTGTCTCTGCTTCTCCAGGTCAGCAACCGTGGCTTCAAGGGAGCGAACCCGTTCCCTGAGAGCCTGGAGCTCTTTGCACCGAGCACACACCCATGACTTGTGCCCAAGAGGCAGATAGTCATACATGAGACACTCAGTGCAAAACACTGGATAGCCCCCACCCTTCTGCTGTCTGTCTGACTGCATAGCTTTTGAGTGTAAGTTATGGATTTATCAAAGTTTGGGTACCTTAATGTTGCTGGAGCTCTCCTCTCTTCAAGGGACGTGCCGGGCAGTGTGTGGGGCCTGGCTTCCTCGCCCCGCTGCTGAACTCGCCCAGCTGCTTAACTCGCTGTGTCTTTTTTATCTTGCCACTTTGTCCCTGTGAGCCACTGCGTCCCCGTGAGGCCACTCGCTGCTCCTGAAAGGCCACTCGCTGCTCCTGCTTCCCCTATCCCCTCACCTTCCATTCCTTCCAACAAATAAGGAAGTGCACTGTTTTGTTTAAAGGGATGGCACAAAGAAGGAGTGGGGTAAAGGGGTAGGGAAGAAGATCACTGCTGCCTGTGTCCAAAAAAACTACATGGAAGGCAGCAATCTGCTTCTCTATCCACTTAACTTGCTCCTTCCTCATGTGGTCCCTTTAAATAAAACAGAGCTTGCAAGACCTACTGGGAGCTCCCGCACTTCCTGCTTTATTGAAAAGGAGTGCATAAGGAAGGGCATAAGAGGCTGGATTGCTGTCTTCTGCCGAGGTTGGGGATGTGCACACGCAGGTGGTGGATCATGTTGGGCCATCCTTGGGAGTTAAGTCAAATACCCAAGTCTAAACACCAGGTAACTATAGATAACCATTTATCAAGTGGTATCTTATAATGAGAGCCAGCGGGTGGCGCAGTGGGTTAAACCACTGAACCATTAGCTGTCTATCTAAAGGTCAGCAATTCGATTCCGCGCGACGGCTCCTGTCAACCTAGCAGTTCGAAAGCAAGAAATTGCAAGTAGATTAATAGGTACCGCGTCAGCGGGACGGTAACAGCGTTCCATGCGCCTCGGTGTTGAGTCATGCCGAGTCATGCAGCGTTACATGACCATGGAAACGTCTTCAGACAGCGCTGGCTCTTCGGCTTTGAAACGGAGATGAGCACCGCTCCCTAGAGTCGGACACGACTGGACTTAATTGTCAAGGGATACCTTTACCTTAACTTATAATGATGAGCATATAACCACATGGGAATAAATTGTCTGTAAAGTCTGTGAACCCATGTGTGAGCAGAATTTTATTAAATACAGTGGGCCCTTTGTATTCACAGGTTCAGGCCCCGCAGATTTGTTACACCACGGGTCCCGGACCCGCTAATGTAAACACTAATAAAACTTTCAAAAGAAAAAAATCCCCAAAGCCCCATTTTACCTTTTAAAAGTCAAACTGCTATGTTTCCAAGACTCCATGGGGCTTCTGCAGCCTTCCCGACTCACCTCTGGGTCATGCGGAGGCTCTTCCCCCCTCCCAGCCTTGTCCCAGAACGCACCCTGGGACAACCTTGGGACAAGGCTGGGAGGGGGGGAGCCTCTGCATGACCCAGAAGTGGGTCAGCCTTGAAGGCCGTGGAGCCTTGGAAACGCAGCAGTTTGGCTTTTAAAAAAGGTAAAACAGGGATGTCCCGGCATTCGCAGATCTGGAACGGACCCACCCCCCCGTGGATAGCGAGGTCCAACTGTATAATTTTAATTGTGCCTGCTCTATGCTGCTATGGGGTTTGAGTGGGGTTGTGTTAGGATCTGTGCGTTGATTTGTTTGTTTTTGTATGTTATGGGTTACTTTGAATTTTTTTGTTACTGAATTTTAAATTTGCATTTATGATTTCATTTATCTGTATTATTTATTATGAATTTTGTGAGCCACTTTGAGCTTTTATGGAAGGGCGGAATATATTAAATAAAGTAAATACCTGTGCCTGATCGGAAATCCAGGGGAATTCTGTGAGAATTCTCCTCATCATGTGGACAGACACTACAATAAACTAGTGTCTCACATGGTTATATTCCCACAATTGGTGATCATATACCACTTGGTAAACAGTCACCTGCCTTCATCCTCAGCAGGACTTACCTCCAAGTAAGCATGTTTAGAATTGGGCTATTAGCCATACTGGAAAGCAGTATCAAATACAGTTGAAGATATAATTGGCAGCATACCTGCACATTATTAAATCTTCTGCCAAGTTGTTTTTGAGTTTGCCGACTAACACTATGCCACTACTGGAAACATAAATATAAAGAACCTACAGCAAAATATTATGCACCTGACAGGGGACATAACTCCTGATGTAATGAACACAGTTCAAAATCAGATGCCCCAAAACATTAACTTATCAGAAGCTTAAGCATGAACAAGATGGAATATCCTGCATACATATTCTCTAATATCACAGTCAGGTTACCAACAGTCAGGATGCTGGACTAGATGGAACAGAAAGTTGACCAAATAAAGTTGTTCTTATAGAAATAGAATGAAGGAGCTAGTCAAATGTTAATCAAGTCAGACTTACGTCGAGTTTCAGCAGCAGAGTTCCCTTCAAACCGTGCTTGCAACAACATTGCAGGGCGCCCAGCAACTACAAAGAGGAAAAAAGTATATTCAACTGCCTGTATTTTACAGCTATACCAGCTACTGAGAAAGATTCTCAATTTCTCCACAAAGAACCAACTTAAACAATAATCAAAACCAAGAAATTCCTTCAACATATATTGCTCTTGATGCAAAATTGTAAGACTATAACTGGACCAACTCCAGATTGAATGATAATCTGGCAAGGTGCTATATGCAATCCTACACACAGTCTGCCTTTAAATACCATCTGCTCAGGGCCTTCCTGTCCAGGCAGAAGACTGTTGGGTAGAAAGAAACCTAGTGGGGATCACCAGCCCATCACCCTGAAGCAGAACATTTTGGCTACAATCCTGCTCACAGTAAAGATGCTTAAATGCCATCAAGCTATCTTAAAATCTTCTGTCTTGGCAGGAACACTCTGAGCAGGCAGCATTTAAAGGCCCAAAGGCCCCCTTTGAAATATCCATCATAACTCAGGGCTGCTTCTTACTTTACCAACTCCTATACAAAGGCACATTTATATCAGAATTATCTTAAAACTCATGTTTAGACTGCAATAGGCAATTATTGCATATATGGTTTTCACAATAATGCCCACATGGATATTCTTTTCATGCACAAAATTTTAAACATGATGTGAAGCAGCTGTCTGTACAACTAAAGACTACGTGTTAAACTCACACAACACAATATTCACGGTTTACACAAACATGGTTTAAAAAAAACCTTACCAAATGTTTACACATAGGAGTCAGTAGTATGACACTATGACTAGGATTTGCACATTTATTCAGGACTGGAAACATAAATTCTAAACAAAGACTCACCAAGTGGAGAAAAGATAAAGGAATTAGATAGCCATAACGAAGGCAGGAGAATGACAAGACAGTGAGGAGCCGCTCCCAATAGAACAGAGCGAGGCAGCTAGACGGTCCCATGCTACAAACTTATAGTTCTTTTATACCACTTTACTGTCATGGTTTTTCCCTACAGGATCATGGAAGTCGTAGTTTTGTGACGGCGTCGAGAATCCTATGAGACGTCCCTAGGCTCCTCCACAGTACTACAATTCCCAGGATTCCCAAGGAAAAAGAAATGATATGTCCTCTGGGAACAACAGGCAACAACTTCCACCAGTAGTGGCAACAGACGCAGCCGACCTAGATCAGAGAAACCTCGCTCGCTATTCCCAAGAAAAAAAAAACGTCCGCAGACTCACCTCTCAGGCTAGCCCGAGCCAGCCCCAGCGCAACCTTTAACATCTTGCCCTCTCAGAATCCCAGGGCCGGAGCAGCGGCACTCACAAGGACACCCACCGGACTCGTCAGGCGCATGCGCGCCGTTGAGCCGCCTCCTATTGGCCCAAGGCAGCGGAATCACGCCAAGACCGCTCTGCAGCCGTCCGCCTAGGAAAGCCAATCCGCGCGCGCGCCTGCTAAAATGATCCGGAAATGAGGAGCGCGCGCGGAGCTGGTGATCGATCGGGGAAGCTTCCGGGACCTCACCGACCAGAGTCGGAAAGTACAGCTCCTTCTGGTGTCCGTCTGAGCTGTTCCTGGCGTGAGAGTCTGAGCCGAAGGAATGAAGGGAGGAGCCGCAAGTAAGAGCTGCTGCCCTCCGAGGCCGGGACGCTTCCCTTTCCCGGGCTCGTTCCTGCCCGTTGCGGGGGCGGGAAGGTTCGTTATCCTGTCCACCACCCGCCTGTGGCTGACGGCGGGAATGAGGGGCTCCGCTACCGCGGAGCCACCATCCGAACGGGCGCTTCACGGCCTGCGCCCGGTGGCGACAAGGACAGCGCCATGGCACACTTCAGCTGCACCCCTGTGCATGTTTACTTGGGAGTAAACCCCATTACTTCCGAATAATAAACATACGTGGGTTTGCGTTGCACAGCCCGTTGATTTCAGTGGACTGAAAGACGATGCGCGTTTTCTTTGCATTGATGGCCAATCGTGAGTTTAAACTCCGCCGTCTATATGGGAAAGAGCGACGTCAGTCGACCACTGAGAAACGCATACGTGTAGGCATCATCCGTGGTCATTATTACATCCTGCCGCTTTACAATATAAAAAGTAATAGACAATAGCAGCAACAAAAAACCTCAGGTAGTCATTTTGCCACTTTTTGATCAGACCAGTATTCTGCAATCTCCTTTCCCCTTCCTGCTTCACTCAGACATTTCACCTTGGCTTTTGGGGATCCACTTCAAGCCCTACAGGAGACAAATGTGCATTTTAAATTATGTATATCTATGTGGCAGGCACCCCCAGCCAATCGCAACCATGTATCCACAACTGTTATACATGTTGCAGAATGCACATTTGTCTGTCTCAGATGATATAGTTGTAGTGCATATGTCTTGTATTTACAATAAAAACGAACACAAACTAATGCTTAAAACCTTAGATGCTCTGCTAACCAGTGAAAGTTGGGCGTAAAGCTGCAATCCTTATGCACACATTCTGGGAGTAAGTGCCATTGAACACAGTGGAAATTACTTCCAAGTACACATGCCTAGGATTGCACTGTAAGTGTACTCAACTGTTCATTAGATTGTGGTGGTGATGTTTGAAGCAACTCTTGATGATGCTCTCTGTACTGAGTACCTTGATGGCACAGCATTTTTGAGATAGAGTATATGGGTGCTCATTTGAGATAAAAGAAGGGTATAAACTGAATGAATAAATAAAAACATACACAGATGCTTCCTGGCATCCTTAGGAACCACATAAGACGTACAAAAACCTTCAGTTCAGGATATTTCTCTTCAGGCTACCTGACTTCCTTTGCCTTACATTGGAATATATTTCTAGTACTCATCCTGTGCAAAGTCTTGAAATCAGTAACTACCACTGTTTGAGAACTGATCTTCTGAGGTCCTACAAACATGGTGCAGTATGTCACATACTGTATAAGGGTATTGACTTGGATGGTGGTGTATTGCTGGATACAAGAGACTGAGAAGACGCGAGTAACTCTTGCCAGGAAGTATGTTTTAGACCAGGGGTTCTCAACCTGTGGTACGAGTACCCCTAGGGGTACACGGACCAATGGAAAGGGGTACACCAGAGCCTGCCCCTTATCAGCATCAATCAGTAAATTACTTGTTAATTAGAACTTAAATGCAATCCTCTCTCTCACGCACACTCACACTCAGAATTAAGACATTTTTCACATTTAAAATTGTTTTAGTATGTTTTATTTAATGATTAATTAGCTAATTAGTTAATTGATTAATCAAATTAATTAGCAATTAATTAACAGGGGGTACTTCAGAACATTGGGCCATGATAGGGGATACCCGGGCCTCTAAAGGTTGAGAACCCCTGTTTTAGACACAGTTATTTGACTGTATCTAGATGGTAAGACACAGGTTTTTTCCAAACATGTAGTATACACACTTTTTCAGATTGAACTATATAAGCCACTGGGATGTTTGCTTTAGCTGAAATATAATACAGCACAAATTGTGTTAAAGAATCTCCCATGTCTGTTGTGTTTCAGATTGCTGGCGGTCAGATCTAGGCAACAACATGGACTCATTGGAGGAGACAGGAGGTTCCTCAACAGAGGAAACTGGAAATTCCTCGACAGACAACTACTTTGTGAATTACACTTTCACTGACCGTTCTCACTCAGGCCGTGTGGCCCAAGGAATTATGAAATTGTGCCTGGAGGATGAGCTCTTTGCTGATGTCACCATCTCTGTAGAAGGCAAAGAATTCCAACTGCACCGGCTAGTCCTCTCTGCACAGAGCTGCTTCTTTCGTTCTATGTTCACTTCTAATCTAAAGGAGGCACATAATCGGGTGATTGAGTTACAAGATGTTAGTGAGAGTGTCTTTCAGCTTCTGGTGGACTATATTTATCATGGAACTGTAAAACTGAGAGCAGAAGATTTGCAAGAGACGTATGAAGTGGCAGATATGTATCAACTCACTGCCCTCTTTGAGGAGTGCTCCCGTTTCTTGGCTCGAACAGTGCAAGTGCGGAACTGTTTGCAGATTATGTGGCTGGCTGATCAGCATAGTGATGTTGAGCTCTACACAGCTGCCAAGCATTGTGCCAAGTCATATTTATCACAGCTTCAGGAAACAGAAGAGTTTCTGCACCTCCCTCTCCGTCTCATGACAGATATTCTCTCAGGTAGGTAGAATGGTCACTGAGACCAGCCATAGATATGGCTATATTGTGTAAGCATAAGACTGGGGTGGGTATCTGAGAGGCCTAGTGGAGATTTTTAAAGTTACGTTATTAGAAATGTGCAGTACATTAAAAAAAAATACATTTAGGCTACAGTCCTGTATACATTCTCCTGGGAGTAAGCTCCATTGAACACAATGGGGCTTACTTCTGAGAGGCCATCCATAGGATTGCACTGTTAGACATTCTTATAGAGTGGAGATTATTTTTCAAAATCCGGGTGCTCTAGAAACAATCTAGAAGAATTGAGTATGAGGTTTTCAGCTAGAGATAAAGCAACACTTTTGAAATAATAACCAGGTATAATTCATGCTTCTCTGAAATATTACACTTTTTTTAGGGTTTTAAGGGACAGAATTAGGATTTTGGGCTAATTCTTCTCAGAGCTTGTACTTATTCTAGTAAAGGTAAAGGTATCCCTTGACAGTTAAGTCCAGTCGTGTCCGACTCTAGGGAGCGGTGCTCATCTCTGTTTCAAAGCCGAAGAGCCAGCGCTGTCCGAAGACGTTTCCATGGTCATGTGGCCGGCATGACAACACCGAGGCGCATGGAATGCTGTTACCATCCCGCTGACGCGGTACCTATTAATCTACTTGCAATTTCTTGCTTTCAAACTGCTAGGTTGGCAGGAGCCGTCGCGCGGAATCGAACTGCCGACCTTTCGATCGTCAGCTCATGGTTCAGTAGTTTAACCCACTGCGCCACCCGCTGGCTCCTGTACTTATTCTAGTTGGGTGCAAAGCTCAGCTGATGAGCAAGGACTTATGTGCTACATTCACATGATGTATACACATCATGTGAACTTTGTATACACAAAATATGAGATGGCTATGGTCTTTTGGTTCATAATACATTTCTAAGGCAGCAGTCGGTACAAAACAATATGCTTTATTCTGTTCAAAATAAAAGCTAGAACACTATAGAAATAATTATTTGATCAAATGTAATGATGTCGTTTAGTTGTAACCGTAAAATACCTTCAAAATTATTCAGTCCAGTTTAAGCTGAAACCACCTTCTCAGCAGGCATGCACCCTCCTTTTGGAAACATGTAACTTGGCTGAGCATTACCAAGCGAAGTACACTGCAGAACGTAAAGGCACATGTGACTAGGGGGATAGAACCACTAGCAAGAAAAAGAATGTAGAAATGAGGTGGAAAGAGTGGAGTTGTAGAGTGGGAGTAGATTGAGGAGACTAGGTGAGCAGAGCAGGAATTGGGGTGACCACCCCTTGATCTCACAAGCTTGAATTAGATTTAGAGGCAACAGGTTGTGTTTTAGGATCAAAAGGTTGAAGAATATGTTCTCTAATTAAAATGACTGCAAGGATAGTTATCAGGTATGTGGTTTTTTTAATTCTATTTTTTTGTTTTACCACATGGTATAAGATATATTTTGCAATAAAGTACTGAGAAAATCTGAAATAGACACATGATACATGCAGAATTTAATTCAGTGTAACATGTTACAGCAAGCATTCGAATACTAAATTACATTTAAGATTTATTTGTTGCTCAGCCTACTGGCCTACTTTCAAAATCCTATTAACTTCTGCTGGTTTCTTTAGTCACTGATCTTATTACTAGTAATGGGATCAACCACAAACATAACAAGCTCTTCACAGAAGCAAAAAGCCAGCTGTCTTGTGGGCCTGAAAGATGAGTGTTTCAGTTGTATCAGGCAGTGACTATGTACTAACTGTACTAAAAATACTAAATTAAAATGATTGTTTCTAACATTCCTGCTTGAAACATACCAGGATTTAGAAATTTGCCGTCACCAAAAATATATCCATGGTATTGATGACCAATGATGGTTAGATGGGTTTAATGGAATGTGCGAAACATTAATGTCAGGCACTGGTGACATCAAGAATCAATTACAGGGCCCCCCTGCTATCCGCGATTCTCCCCACGCGCCCCCCTCAAGCCCCCCCCCGGCCATTAGTTTTGCTGTGTGTCTTGCTTTAACCAAACACTGTAAAAGCAGCAGCATGCTGCTTACAGCAGAGAAGCAGACAACCCGACTGAGTGCTAGAAAGGCTCAGCCGAAGGTTAACAGGAAGCAGGAATGCCTGTTAACCTTTGGCTGAGCCTCTCTAACACTCAGTCGGGTTGTCTGCTTCTCTGCTGTAAGCAGCATGCTGCTGCTTATAGCGTTTAGTTAAAGCAAGATACACAGCAAAGCTAATGGGGATGGGGGGCCCCTCAGAGGATAGGGTTCTCTCTTATCCACGGTTTCAGGTATCTGCGGGGGGGGGGGCTAGGAACCTATCCCCCACAGATACTGGGACCCTACTGTATTGTAACATGCTACATGGAGCTGCCCTTGAGGATTGTCCGGAAACTGTATTTAGTACAGAATGTGGCAGCTCAGCTCATGTGGTTACAGCAGTTTGACTCTGTTGAGCCACTGCACTGGCTGCTGATTCATTTCTGGACACAATTCAGGGTGCTGGTTTTGACCTTTTAACACCTTCACAGCTTGGACCCAGGGTATCAGAAGAACTGCTTCCTCCCCTATGTGACACCTTTGATGTCAGCTGAGGTGACCCACCTGCATATGCCAACACTGATTAAAGCTAGACTGGTGGCATTGGGGGGGGGGGGGAGCTTTCTCTGTGGAGAACTTTGGAATGCCTTCCGAACAGAGTTAAGAACTGCCTCCTCCCTGGTGTCTTTCCAACAGGGGCTGAAGACTCTCCTGTTAAGTTGGCCTTCTCCCTCTAGTGATCCCCCCATAAGCACTTTCCTCCTTTTTATTCTGCTCTATTTTTATATGTGCTGTATTTTATGTTTTTGTATCTTTTAAAAACTGAATTTATTGTATTTTATTTACTGTATTTTATCTGTTGAAATTGTATTTTATTGGTTGTAAGCTACCTTAGGCATCGTAGTTTTTAAGAGGAAAATGTGGCATATAAATCTTTTAAATAAATGAACGTCTGATGCAGTAGCAGTTCTCACTTGTTTTTAGTTTCCATAGGACACACAAGAAATACAATACCCTCTCTAAGATTAATTGAAGTAAAATTAAGGGCTACCTTATGTTTGCTTTAATTATATCTGCAGGGAGAGAGTGGTCTGATCCAGTGGATAGTGTTGGGGTCACATTTCCCAGATAACCCATAAACTAATTGGATGATCTATGGCAGATCACATTCATGCAGCTTATGTGTTTGTTAATAGAATAGTAGTGATAACATGCAAGGGCATTTAATATTTAACTAGGTAATCCTGATAATATGTTGAAAAGACAATCTGGAGGAAGTGTTTGCTTCTTCATTTGTGCCATGAAAGTTGGGTAACTATTTCACAATATTTGTCTCTGCAACCATACAGATGGAGTTCCAGGTTCTCAGAATCCAACAGCTGCCATAGAAACCTGGATCAGCTTTAATAAAGAAGAACGTGCAGGTTTCTCAGAGATACTGCGATCAAGTTTAAAGGTATGTAAGCACAGTGTTCTGTTCCCTGTGATCAGTGCAGAATTGTTGTCATGGTTGAAAATGTCAGCTACCCTTGAAGCTTGATTGGCCACCTAGTCAGTGGCAATTAGTATAATATAAAATACACACTAGGAAGCCAGTTTTAAAATGTGCTCACTTTGTATTTCCACAACTATGCCTCTGTTCCCCAAGTGTTTAGGCAGAGTTTTTTCATCTTTATTAGTGCTTGATGTTACTGAAAACTTCATCCCCAGCCTATGGGAGAGTAAATGGCCTAATTTCTCATGATAAACTAAGGGGTGAGGGATAGTTTAAGTACAAAGCAGGTGCTTACCTGAGCAATAAAATCCCAGCCTTACAGCACAATCTTGTGCAACATAGCACCGGGGGAGCGCACGCTCCCCCAGCACTGGGTGTTGCAAAAGTGCCGTAAAGCACTTTTGCGCCACCTGGAGAGTAAGGGCCGCTGGGGCACTGGTCCACGGCCCTTTCTCTGCCGGCGGACCGTCCCTGCCAGACACAGTAAGTCCTGCACCGGCCTGTGGGCAGACCAGGTGGTGAAGGAGGGCGGCCATTGGCCGAACCGGGCGGGGGGAGGGCGGGAATATCGGCGGCGAGCTCCACCAATATCCAGAGCCCTCTCCTGGCCTGAGTTGCCCTGACACCCAGGCCTTGGATGTACGCCAGGTCCAGAGCTGGCATACATTCAAGTAGGCCCATAGAGCCTAGGCCGGCTTGCACCAAGGGAAGGGGACAATCGTCACTTTCCCTCGAGGTGCACCTGGGCTGCCTCAGGGCAGCCTGGGACCTGGTTAGGATACCGTGGCCGGCCCTTTAAGCCGTCCGGGTATTGTTACACAGGATTGGGCTGTTAATGTGCTTTAGGTTTGCAGGTAGGGTATTGCACATAATATTTGCTATTGGCTGATTTTCAGTGCATAGACCTCTGTAAGGCTGATTAAAGTTCCTTTTATTCCTTAGGAAATTGGAGAAAACGTTCACATCTACTTGATCGGAAAGGAGTCATCACGTACACATTCTCTTGCTGTCTCCCTGCACTGTGCTGATGACAACTCTATCAGTGTCAGTGGTCAGAACAGCTTGTGCCACCAAATCACCGCAGCCTGCAAGCATGGCAGTGATTTATATGTCGTTGGAGGATCCATTCCACGGCGCATGTGGAAATGTAACACCACCACAATAGACTGGGAATGGTGTGCTCCCCTTCCCCGTGACAGGCTCCAGCACACACTGGTTTCTGTGCCCAGCAAGGATGCAATCTATTCCCTGGGGGGAAAGACGCTGCAGGATATCCTCTCCAATGCTGTCCTATACTACAGAGTAAGAGATAATGTATGGACAGAGACTAGCCAGCTGGAAGTAGCGATGTCTGGGGCCTCAGGTGTAAATCTCAATGGTGTTATTTATTTATTAGGGGGGGAGGAGAATGACCTTGACTTCTTTACAAAGCCCTCTCGGCTTATCCAGTGTTATGACACTAATACAGAGAAGTGCCACGTGAAACCCTACGTGCTACCCTTCGCCGGGCGCATGCATGCTGCTGTGCACAAGGACCTGGTGTTCATAGTAGCTGAGGGGGGTTCATTATTGTGCTATAACCCTCTGCTGGATAGCTTCACCCGGCTCTGTCTACCAGATGCCTGGAGTTCAGTACAATCCCTTTGGAAAATTGCTAGTTGTAACGGTAACATCTATATCTTCCGGGATCGCTACAAAAAGGGAGATGCCAACACCTTCAAACTCAATCCTGCCACTTCTGTAGTAACTGTCACTAGTGGCCTCAAAGTGCTACTTACAAATTTGCAGTTTGTGTTGGCCTGATGGAAGAAAACTTCAGTGCCAGGACAATGGAGACATTCCATTAAGCAGTTCAGAGATGCCTAGACCCCATAGCTCCAGCTCCCTCAGGTAGATTGCAGTACTTTAGAGAGTTCCCTTCCTCCTCCTCACAAGCAGCAGCAGCAACATCCTGGTTGCACACCAGCTCTCACTAGTACTTAATTGGTGCAGCTCAGGTCCTATCTGGATACCTGCTATCACTGTGGTTCTCTGCTGGCCAGCTCCTTGTGTTCCAGTGGTCCCTCCCCTGCCCTGCCAAGAGGCTTCATAGGCCTAGACCCTTTATCACCAGCAAACCCTATACAAAATAGCTGAACTCTAAAGTCTTCTAAAGTTCCTATGTTGTAGGCTGAATGTAGATACAGCTATCCATCAAGGTATAAACATGCCTCAAAGATTCAACTTCCCAATAAGCGATTTCTTGTGAAGCTTCCTTCCCCAATTACGGCTAAAGAAGACAGTGCTTTATGTAGAGATACTGAACATGATTTAAACCTTGCAAATGACTTGATTGTACTAGGAAAAAAAGAGACTGCGATTCTTCACTGTATTTGTCATGGGGCAGGAAAAGCAATGCTCTCATTGATGCCTGTGTGCCAATGTTAGGGTCACCTGCCCAGATAGTGGAAGGCTCATCCTTCTACTGTAACCAAAAAAAGAGCATGTTAAGGTGGGGAATAGTATCAAAACTACTTGTTGATGCTGTGAGCTTTTGGGGGCAAGTCAAAATAAAGGCCTGTACTAGGACAATATTATGGCTTCATCACTGGATTTGAGAGTGGACTGACAAAAGTAATCCATAGATGTGCTCTGAAGTGAGCAAGCCACAGCAATAACAGAGATACAGAATGTAGCAGAAGCAAAATATGTTTACCTATCACTAGCAAGGCTGGTATTAGAACTGTTTTGTTACAGTATTGCAGGAACCTTTTTTATGGGTAGCCAAGACAAATGTAATTGTTTCTACACAACAATACATTAGAAACCAGGTGCTTTCGGAGTAGGGTCCTGGATGTCCTCTGGTGACTTTTGCTCATGCCGAGTCTCCACTGGCTTTTCCTGTGTTTCAACAGTTATACTCCTATGAAAGTCCTCAAGTAACTGTACTTGTTTATGGCGGATGATGATATGAGGACGGATCTTAGTAATAGCTTCTATTGCTTCTTGAGGTGTCCACTGATGCAGCTACAAAGGTTAAAAAAACTATACGTGAAAAAATGTATCTGCTGAGATAAGAGCTAACAAGCTGAAGGAATATACAGTGGGGGAAAGTTCCTCCATAATGCCCTCATTTAAGTGAATCCCAATTGTTTCTTGCCATCTGTGACAGTCTCTCAACTGAAATCTGCCTTGATCTGATCTCAACAGCTGTTATGCTTAATCATTTCTCTTTTGCTCCTGCAAGTGGAAGGATGGCTCCTGCACTGCTTTCCATTCACTTCTTAAAGCAGTATGGAATTGCTTAGACTGTTCTCCAAATATCACAAATTAATAAGTGTTATACAAGCCCAGACCAAGAACTGACAGTGCAATCCTATCCAACTTATACCACTGGTGCAGCAAGAATGGGAGGCCCCAGAACGGAAAGGGGCTTCAAATCCCCTCCAAAGGGGGATTCAAAGAGGATTTGAATCCCCTTTCTGTTCTGGGGCCTCCCGTTCTTGCTGCACCACTGGTTATACCAGTGGTGTAAGTTGGATAGGATTGCACTGAAAATCTGCAACAGCTAAAGAAAAATACAGTGCTAGCCTATCAGGTGTTTTGTGACTTTCCTTCCCATTTTCCAAGCAGCAAAAGCTTGGAAATATCTGCAAGCACAGGCATTCTCGTTCTCTGCTTTTGTATTGAAGTGGCATGCAAAACTCCATTCCAGTCACAAAGAACCTGATAAGAGTTCACCATTAATTCTTCTTCCAATGAGTATTAAAAATCAGGGCATATAACATGGCCTGTAAAATAGGATTTTGTTATTTTAGGCCCAGGGTTGGGAGAAGAATGTCTTCACTTCTACTACCTACACTATCACTTTTTCTGTCTATATGCCCCTCCTTACCTGAATTAAATATGCAGCAACCATGGTGGCACTGCGAAAGCGGCCAGCTTTGCAATGCACATAAACACTGTTCCCACTGTCACGATGCTTCAATACAAAGTTGACACCTTTGTGCAGATTTTCCAGCGAGGGGATTCCTGTCAGGTCCACAGTGCTAAGACGCAGCTGTTCTACACCCATTGCCTCCCACTCCTGCAATCGGCACAGAAAATGCACAGAATTGTTAATCATAGGCTGGAGGAAGATAAAAAAAATCATTGTATTGGGTAGGTGAAGAGATCAGAAAAAATGCAGCTGGAAGAGCAAGTTGTTAATTTCAAATATATGAAAAGAAGAAGGAATAAAGAGGAAACAAGGCTGGAGGCAAAACTTGTAACAGGTGATAGGATGAGAGAAAGAAAAAAAGACAATTGACAATCTTGTGCATGCTTATTTAGGCAGTGCGAATCACTTCTGAATAAATACAAACCAATTGAGCTCACAATTTTGATTCAGTTACATAGTATCCTATCTGATGTTCCTTTCTCTTAAAAGACGTGTTATTTTATACTTATATATCCCCTCTTCCCTATGAGGTACACTGAGGTGTGGTGGACTTACCTGAGGGGAATAGCACAGGAAGCGAGTCTCGTACTCTTCATTCATGGTGAGCACTCCTCGCACATTCTCCTTTTCTACCAGCTGCAGGAAGAAGAGTCAACTCACTGTATGTCTCATTTATTTTAACATCTAGCCCATCCTGTTCCAATGGCATACAGCAGGGTTCTTTCTAATTAAACACCAGCCATAAACATCTATTTAAACTAGGCTTACAGGAGCAGGAGGTGGGCACAGAGAATGTGGGATGGGCAACCACTAATTTTATTTGCACCATTGCTTAGGCATACAAATGCTTCTGTATAAAAATATTATATACTTGACACTACTATATATTATATACAGTGACAGTTTTAAGGTCACTGACGTTAGAGCTTCCAACTTCAGCAGGAATTGCCCCATTAGCGGCACAAGTAGTAGTTTATTCCCACAGTACTATGGTAGTTTCATTGCAGTAGTTTGCAACAGATGCGGTAGTAGCCTCCGCTCTTGATTTGAAGTAGAGCTCAAGAGGGCTTTTTTGTTTGCCTAGAATTGACATCAGTCTCATGACTCAGCCCTTTACCTGAAGCAAAGCACTGGCATGGAGCAGGGCGGTCTTGAGCATCTTGCTGGCAGACTGCAGAGAACAGCCACAGCTAGTTCTCACATTTCTGGAATCAGAAGTGTGTGTTCTCAGCAGATGTCAGCTTCAGCATCTCATAAGTACACACCAGCAGCCCCGTTTCCAACCACCTTCTGACTGGGATGAGGACCACACCCACAAGATCATCCTAGCTTTACCTGCCCCTGCTCATTTCAAGGGCAGCTTGGCAGGCCGAAATTATAAGCCAGTGAAGCTTTGCATGTCGTCTTTAACTGCATGTCAGTGAAAGTTTACTGACTTAATTTCTTGGAGGCAGGCTACTATTGAAGAGGAGCACGCACGCAGATCATCAGGTATCAAAACTTGTGTATACCGAGGTAGTTCTTCCGAATTAAAGTTGCCACATTGTGATCATCTGTGAAGTGACCCGCAAAGCTGGGAACTGAAAGAGTGGGGGGGGGGGGAAAGGGCGCATCCCTTTCACCCTCCAGCCCAGACAGGGGATTGCAACGGAGCGGCATCAACAGGGTGAGGCGATCGTCCTTCAGGGACAGGGCCCTCCACCAAGGGACTATCCGGTAGTCACTACCGCTAAGGGAGCCGACGACTAACCCTTGGCGTTTACCTGGCGGCACCGTCCCCGCAGAGGCAGCGCCCCCAGGAGCACGGCGTGGTCGATGCGACTGAACCATGGCCGGTTTGAGCCGGGCAACCGCTCCCGCACCATCGTGTACAGAAGGGACGGGTAGAAAAAGAGCCGCGCAGCGCCGGGACCCAGTGCGGTTAGGAGTACCATCGCTGGACTGTCTGGGGCCTCACGGTTTGGCGGAGAAGGGGATAACGGCCCGCTGGAGTAGCTCATTCCACGCAGCAAAGGGAGGGGTGGCCAGAGTCATATTGGTGGCACTGACAGGCTGGTCTTGCCAGATGGAATGCAGGCGGCGGCGTTTCTTTTACTGCGTCGGGGGGAGGGAGATGCCGAGCGCGCTCATTCGGGGACCAGAGCAGGGGGAGGGCTCTCTCTTCATCGCGCGCGCGCGCGCGCCTTCCTCTGTTTGTGTGCCTCTCTTGGCCTGTGATGGTCTCTCCCGGAAGCGCCGCCATCTTGCGAAACCGGCCTGAGGCGGAGGGAGCTGAGTGGGGCGCGGGTGGATCCCCCGGGGCAGGCGAGGGCGGCGGCCGCCAGGAGGAGCCCGGGAAGGGCAGGGAGGGGACAGCGTGCAGCCGACGGTGAGTGTGCTCCGTCCATCCCGCTGACGGCTTACGTGACTGATCTATTCTCTCTCTCTCGCTCTTATATTATATACCTAGGCTATATTATATTATATATAAATAAATAACGTCTAAGCTCTCTTTAACTGGGCCTCGTTAGAAGCCGAAGCTTTGCCCGGTGGTGGCATGGAGCGGCGGGAAAAAAGGAAGCTATGCTGCCCGTCCCTTTTGCTCCACCCTAGCCGCTGGTTGTCTGGTACTGGTCGCCCGGCCGCCAGCCTGTGTGAGTTGCCTGCCCGAGGCAAAGGGTGGGGGAGGGGGTGTCTTTCGCCCAAACGGCGACTGTCCTAAACGCGGGGGGGGGGGTAAGGAGAATAACGAGAGACGGAGCCCATGCCCATTGGCTTGGGGTGGAGGTGGTGACCACCAAGCTACTGTCTTCTTCCTGTATTGCTGTTCTTTTCAGTACAGTAGTGCTAGTGCTTAACCTGGGATGGGATCTCCCTTTGGGCTGGGGGCGAATAGCTTCTTCCAGGCGCGACATAATGGCCACAGGGCTTAGGGGCAGCGATAAGTAAACGTCGTCGCCATCCCAAGACAAGGGGGCGGGGCTCGTCTCCTAGAGGCCTAGAGTGGTTTGACGTGAAACATTTGTGTCCTCCGTTACAGAGCTCGGCTATGCCAGTAAAATCTCCGCTCTTCGCTCCGCCCCGTTAAATTAAGCCTGCCTGGCCCGTGCCTTGTCTTAAAAGTGAGCCCAAGTAGTGGGGGAATGTGGGATGTAATGGATCCGAGGAGGGAGAAAAAGGAGGAGGTAGAGTCTCCTAGAAGGTTGGCCACGTGATAACATTTAAATGATGATTCTTGTGAAACGTTTCGTTGGTTTTTAATGGAAACCTTTAGCTCTTTTCTGGCTACTTGGCTCAGTCAAGCTATTGCAGCAATTAATAAGATGAACTGTACGTCAGCAACTGGGGAAGGAAGGAAGGAATCACTGTAAACTTAGAGGTGAGAGAGATGAAGGAAACGGTAGTCAATATAGTATCAGTGAAGAAAATGTGCACAAGAGATTTTTTTTAATACAACAAAAATTAGTGATGGAGAGAGTGGATAGAAGCAAATTCTTCTCCCTCTCGCACAACACCAGAACCAGGGGACATCCACTAAAATTGAGTGGAGGGAGAGTTAGAATGGACAAAAGAAAATATTTCTTTACCCAGCGTGTAATTCATCTGTGGAACTCCTTGCCACAGGATGTGGTGATGGCACCTGGCCTAGATGCCTTGAAAAGGGGTTTGGACAGATTCATGGAGGAAAAGGCCATCACAGGTTACAAGCCATAAGCAACCTCCTGGCTTTGGAAGTAGGTTTTCTCTGTGCCAGGTGCAAGGGAGTGGCAGCAGGAAACAGGTTATCTTGTTGACTGTGTGCTCCCTGAGGCATCTGGTGGGGCCACTGTGTGATACAGGAAGCTGGACTAGATGGGCCTTTGGCCTGATCCAGCAGGGCTCTTCTTATGTTCTTATGTTCTTAAACCAAGGTGTACGCTGCAAAGGGAGTACTGTACATTCTTCAGATTTCTTTGATAAAGTGCAATGCTAAAACTCCTGGGAACATGTACAGCTCCTTTTGTTGTTTCTGGTAGGGAAATTGTATACGGTGTTTTTCTGTAAACATCTAAAACATACTTACAAGACTGATCGCTAAGAAAACTTTTACGATCTTTGTGTTTCCTTTTATCACATACTGCTCCAGTAGTTGTACTAAAACAATTTCTCCTGGTAGCTTTGCTGGTATATTTTTGTAGTGTCTTGCATAGTCTGGAATATGTTTCTCTTCCAGTCTCTGAGAGTGGGTATGTTGGACTGTGTCTAGGTTCTGCTAGAATTCTTCATATATTTCATAGGTAACATTATATTACATGCAGTTACTAACATTCTAGGGAAATAGAATGTTTGGGAATTGCCTGCCAGGGTGGTTCATGGAAGACACAGTGCTATCCACTTTTACCTGCACATCTTATCTCCTGACCAATATACTCTATACTGTCATAGTTGCTGCTGCCTGCTCTGCCCCTTGTTGAGGCAGAAGAATACTGGAGATGGCTGGTGATACATAGCAGTCTTTTGTTTCCTCTAGAATTGCTCCCTTTTTTCCCAAGACAAGCAAAATAGGAAGTATGGGGGTCCAGTGACAGTACAGCTGGGGAAACATGGACAGAAGTGGCAGGGTGTAGCAGGGCTAGAGGGAATGGAATGAAGGCTAAATCCCACCATTGCCTGTTACACTGGTAGGGCAGGATCGTGGGGTGAAAGTTTGACTGGTGAAGAAGGGTTGGAGACCAGAGAAATCAATGGAATGCAATTGACAAAACTGCTAGAGCAGTGGTTTTCTAACTGGTGGATGGTGACCTACCACATTAACCAGAAAAACAATCACTACCCCCTTAAGGGGTGTGGCGGCGGC
Organism: Plestiodon gilberti rubricaudatus; assembly: GCA_026170595.1. Lineage (NCBI taxonomy): Eukaryota > Metazoa > Chordata > Lepidosauria > Squamata > Scincidae > Plestiodon > Plestiodon gilberti. The sequence goes on along the minus strand of JANXHW010000001.1, from coordinate 255,255,210 downwards.
ACTTTCGGGGTCCTATCGCCGCCATGGAAAAAAGGGCATTTCCACTTACTGGGGAGTCGTGCCTGCCCTCCAGAGCCCTCTACAGGGACCCCGCACCTCAGAAGAGCTTCCAATCGTGTTTGGGAGCTACTTCTGTTTTTCCAAGTGTGATTGGAAGCTCTTCTGATGTGGGGAGAGCGTAGAGGGGGCCGAAGACCCCCCAGCAGACTGGTGCAACCCCGGTAGGTAGTAAAATATTTTTTCTGCGGTGGCAGAACCCTGGAAGTGTCCTTGTCAAGTCCGTGACAACTTAACAGGTTCCCTTACTCCCCTGTAAAAAATTGAGAACCACTGTGCTACAGGAAGACTGAAACCTGGTTCTTTCAGGAAACTGGTGCAATTCTGAGCAGGTTTAGTTCCCACCCCAACAGCACCTCCAAGTACACACCTTTTTTACTTTCTCCCATAGAAGTAAGTGACTGCCATTCACTCTTGTAGAAAAAGGTGAACTGTTGCACATATAGAGACATTGTTGCAAGGTAGTTCAGAGTGGCCATAACTAACAGTGTTACTGTGGGTAGGGGATACAGACCCTTACAGATGCCTGCAATATAGAGATCCTTTCTTCTCTCTCAAAGGAATCTTGCTTCTTAATTAATAGACCATTTGAGATTGCTATATTTGACTACAAATGCAGTTTTATAAATTCTCTAAACATTCCACTATTCACCAAATATAAATTTGTTTGCATTAGCACTGAATATTTGTACAGCTTTTTTATTGTTACAAAACTGTTGCTCCCTTTTTAAGTTTTATTTCAGGAGCCTTATATTTTTGTGTTATATGATCATTAGGTCTGTTCTTTCCTCTCTGGTTTCATGTACTGTGCCATGAACGTTTCTATGGAGTGAGAAGATGTTTACATTCTGATACATGTTGAAAATGCAGCCAGTGAAAACTGCCCAGAATTAACTTTTTTCCTGTTAGAGGAGCAATGATCCTGAGAGGACTTCTATCCCACAAGCTCAAGGCAATATAGTATAATTTGTATCATTTTATCTACTGTACTTGACCATGGCCACCCAGATATCTTAATGGCTAAGCAAATATCGGTACTGTATTTGTAAACTGATGTTTGAACTTTGGTCTCCTGCATTAGCCAGCATTACTGTGATGTTTCTGTATGAGGTGAATGGGTGGAAGCTCCTTACTTATAAGAAGGTACATGAGTTGAATGTACTGTATGCTCAGAACATGCTAGATGACTAACAGTGCAGTCGTAGACATGTTTAGTCAGAATTAAGCCTCACAGCATTCAGTGGGACTTAATCTCAGGCAGATGTGAATACGATTTCAACTTAAGACTTATTTGAAATGGCAATACTATTACTGAAATGTGTTTTACATATCTGGCATCACTGTACAGTATATGTGTTTTGTGCTTGTGCGTCGTAAATTGCAGGAACCCGTGAACTGTTGTGTTCAAGTTAGTTGAAATTTCCAGTACTTAGAAATAAGGATTCAGATAGTATTAGTCCTGCTGCAAAAAGCCTGTAGTATAGCTTCCAAAAACTGTACAACTGAATGTCTCAAACAATACTGGTTATGTGGTGTGTAGGCAGTATAACAGGCATTTTCAATGACTTTCAGTGAAAAGTTCAGTGATTTTTCAAACCTCTCTCTGGAGAAGGCCTTGTTTGACTGCCTTTCTTAACCATTTTTACACTTTCTAGAAAAACAAACCCTGATATGAATTTGGGGGACACCTTAAGTAAAAATTGTTCTCTAATTTGGACTGGAGTCTTAGGTGGACAGTGGAAACATTAAATCAATAAAGTTGATCTCTGTTCTGTCTTACTCCTAGAATAAAGGACCATATTGAAAGGAGAGGTGGCGCAGTTAGCTCACTGCTGGAAATTTCCTGTCCAGTGTCCCCCTTTGTGTATTGTCTTATTAGGAAGTATTTGAGATGATGCTCTGCAGTTCTGGATATTTGGAAGACCAGAGCTCTTCACTTTTTCTTCAGAAGTTGCTAAAATTAGGTGGTAGCATCTACCATAGGTAGGAACGCAAGTGGTTCAATTATCGTTTTTTTAGCCGAGTACCATCAAGGGGAAAGTATTATTCTGATACTGCTTCACAGAATTCATAAAACAAGGAACCAGAGTAATTTCTGAAAATTCTTACAGCTTTACAGGCTTGGGTGTTTCAGTAAGCTAGTAGTCTATTGCCTTTGAACGAATTAGATTTTGTTCCTTTAATGTGGTTTTTTTGTCCATAACTGTGTATTGGGACATAATCATGCATCCTCTTTTTGCACACTTTGACAACATCTTTGCCCTGAATCATCTACTGTAGTTGGGAGTTTCTTGTCTGTCCTCATGCATAGCTGTCTGTGCAAAGATAGGGGTAATCCAATCTGTGTACCTTAGAATGAAGGCTGATTGGTGGTTCATGACGGGATCTTTATCCTGTGTAGAATGTGATACTTGAAGTGCATAATGTCCCTGGCAAACTTAAAGCATGTGGAATCTGGTGCTTGTCCTTCATATTTCTTGGAGGAATTACAGAATTACAGTAATTACAGAATTAAGACGTTAATTAAAAATTGCACTAGTCTGAAGATGCCTTTATTACTTTCTCAGGCACCTAGGAGAGCTTATTGATATTTGAGGACAATTTTCCCCAGACATACTCCATTTTATTGCCACTCATGCTTCTGGATATCTAGGCAGTACTCGTTTAACAAACTTTGCAGAGTCCAGAGTCATTTTTTTAGAGTCTATCTGCTTAAAGCTTTCCCTCAAACTGTTTTTGAGCTTAAGGAAAGCTTTCCCTCAAACTGCCCCCCCCCCGCTACTTGCCTTGCTATCATAACTTTTTTTCCTCTGTCTGTGCTATCCCTTTCAATCTCAGTCACACAGTACACTGGATCCCTGAATTACAGACGGCCACACCAGCACTTTTGCAGAGGCACACTCCGTCTTTTGCAGTGGTCATCAGCCTTTTTCATGCCATGACCCAAATAAAGTATGAGGCTAGAGACCCACCATTGATCCCACCCCCCTCCTGGGACCTGATCTGCCCCACCCCTGCCCCTGTTGTCACCCCAGCACCAGCAGCCTCGTCCTGCTGAGCTTGCCTGTCCCGCAGCACCTATGTCAGGGTCATTCTAGAACAGGAGAGCCAAGTCATGGTTCCCCACCCCCACCCCGCAAATCAAAAGAGGGAGGGGAGGAAATCCCTGTGGAAGCCCCCCCAGCAGGTTCCCCACTGCCCCCCAGCATTGCCCCCCAGTTGGCCATTTTGGTTCCTGTAAGCCTCTTCACAACCTCATTGGTTGAAGAACAGTGGTCTATTGTGGTGCTTTTGTGCAGGCGCGAAAGCGGTGGGCTAGCAAGAGCCTGTTTTGACCTATGTACGTTCCAACTTCTGGACAGACCTCCTGAACTAAACCAGTACATATCTTGGGGGCTTGGTGTACTGACAGCCCCATTTCACAGTTCAATTTAGTGGGAAGCATAACTACTATCCACTTCTTATTTTAGCCTTGTGGAACTTCTCATTTTACTTTTGCTATGCTATTACTCAGAAGTTTGTTCTAATTATGTCTGAACTAACTTGTACATGTGTAAGAAATACAATTGTCTTATCTTCCTTGTTTGTCTGCTTGTTTCTTTTCTCTTACAAGTCAGATAGCTGTGGCACATAATCTAAGTTGTCCTAACTGCCTCATTGGTTTTTCTGTTGTTGTTGTTGGGCTACTATTACTCACTACTATTAGTGAGGCTACTTGTCTGATTTTTTTTGTTCTGAACTCATGTTCTTTTCTCTGTGTAGAAAAGGCTGTGCACAGGCAAGATCTTTGTGTTCCATTGTTTGGAAGTTTTAAGCAGTGCCTATTTCTCTAATGAAGATTGGAATGTGGATCAGTTTAATACTTTCCCTGCTGTTAAGGCTTCTTTGCACCTGTTTGTGACATCTGGATTTTGGATTACATGAACTAGACATTTGCTTAACGGGCAGCACAATCCTGTGTAAGGATCCAGCCGGCAGCCCAGGGCTACCCGCTGGATCCTGAGCCCGGGCTGCCCGTCCGATGGAGGGCCGGAGGTCTACTCGGGGAAGGGGATGCTCTTCCCTGGTGGAAGTAGAGGAGGCCGGGTAACGGCCTAGCTGGCCCAGCGGGGATGGGAATATGGCAGCACCATCCCCGTCCCCTCTCGGGCCAGCTAGACCAATGCCCCCCCTCCCTTGCCCGTCAAACCATCCCCGTGGCAGTCGGCGGGAGCTCTTACCTTCCGCCGGCAGCCGCATCCTGGTCCGGCATCGGAATGAGGGAGACCAGCCTTGTGCCGGCCTCCCTTACTCTAGAGTCATCGCATATGTGCTTTACGACACATTCGCGACGGCTTCCAGCAACGGAACGCACGTTCCAGCATCGGATTCTTCCGGTGGATTGTACCCTAAGTGTATTTTGTCATTTTGCTTGAAACAATTTTCATATGTCTTAATATAGTCCTCTTGTTACTTCCACTTGATCGGTATGCTTTAGGGGCTTTGGTGAAGACTAGTTTCTTTCAGCAACCATGTATGGTTAAATCTGTTGAATTCTCTGCTCCTCCCTCAGAGTGGGTGCAGAATCTATTCAGCAGAAGCTGTTATACAGTACTTCTCATACTTTCTGTGTTAGTACAGAGGCAGCATGCTAGCTAGCTTGTAAATTGGCTGTCCTCATTTGCATTTTAACCAGAGCAAGAGGCGTCATTAGGGGGTGCGCAGGGTGCGTTGGGGTGCATGAGTCACCGTTTCTGTGGCAGTTTGGCAGCAAAGCCACCGAATTGCTGCAGAAGCGGTGACTCACCCCCCCATGCGCATGTGGCCTTGCGTTCTGGGGCGACCACAAGCCAGGGGGTCCACGAATCATGAACCCCCCAGCTTGTGGATGCCCCAGAACGCATGGCTGCACGAGCCAGCAGCGGCAACCGAATCGTGCACCACCATCACCCGGCATGTGTGGCCATGCGTTCCGGGGTGTCCACGAGCCGGGGTGCACGAATCGGGCACCCACAGCTCGTGGATGCTCGAACGCATGGTCACGTGCACCGGGGGTGTGTGCACAAGCCAGCACCACTTACCTGGTCTTCGTTGTAGCAGTGCCTCTGCTTCGTTTGTCATGCCTCAGTATCTGTCTTCGCCGGCCAGGCAGCACCTCTGGCCTTGTCTACTCACTGGCCAGAGATGTTCCTAGAGAGGCTGCGCCTGCGCAATTGGAACAGAGCCTCTCTAGCCCCTAGTCTTGCTGGTGGATGACTGGACCAGTGCTCCAGCCAGCGAGACTAGGGGCTAGAGAGGCTCTGTTCCAATTGCGCAGGCACAGCCTCTCTAGGGACATCTCTGGCCAGCGAGTAGACAAGGCCAGAGATGCCGGCCGACCGGCGAAGACAGAGGTACGACAAATGAAGCCCAGGTAAGTGGTGCTGGCTCATCCCCCCCCCCCCCGGCCTTCATGACCCCCCCTCATGCACTTTTGTGCAGCCGTTTTGCTGCGACGGCGGCACGAAAGTGACACCCCAACCCCAAAGGGGCAGGGTTTGGTGGGGTTGTGACATCATGGGGGTGCACGGTGAGTGGGACCCCCGCTGGGGGTGTACGAATGCCTCTGACCAGAGCTTCCAGTCCCTGGACTTGCACCCATCTGTCTGTCTACATTTTTGTTGTTGTAGTGGCTGACCAAGTGAAAGGTGATAACGTGGATAGAGTTAAGTTGTAGTCTATGGCACTACCGACGAGATTGGAGTATGACTTGCTGTTGTGTAATGTTTGATTTTTATTGTGGTTTTATCATGTTGATCTTTTGTAAGCTGTCTTTGGCATCTCTCTTTGGGGGAGGAAAGGGTGGGGTAAAATATTTTTTAAAATAAAAGTAGCTTTGTGACTGAATTAGCTCTCAAGGCCAGAAACCTAAACTTAAAAAAGTGATATTTCTCACTGGGAATTCTTTTTAAACTGACATCAATTGGGAGAAGGTTACTTGTGAGAGGCCCTTATACATTATGTAATGCTTTTTAATATGAAGGCCCACACATTGCGGTTTGGATTTCTAGCCAACCATTATCTGTAGTCATCACACTAACCCTTGCCCTTTCCTGTGTTTTCTGACACACAGAGATAACCTGAGGAAGGGATCAGTTTCTCAGTTTGTGCTAGGTTTTGAAGAAGTGGAAGCCTTCTCCAAAGTCCAGTGCAAAGTGAAAGAAAAGACCCCACACAAGTCCTTTATGTATGCATGGAGACTTAGTGGAAAAGATCATTCATGAAATATACTTCCCCCGTTAAGTTCTTTACAATTTGTAAACAAAAGGAAATATGAGTTGGGTGTTTGTGGCAGGGATGATTGTCACAAGGATAACCAGGTTTGTGAACCTCTGGATATGATTACATAGGGCGGAAGTACTGTATTTTGTGCTGGGAAAGTTGTTTTCTTCTGTGAATGGTATAATGTTGCATCTTGAATTGAGAAGTTGGCAACTACTACAGAGTTTGCACTTTTTTGAACTTAAAAGTTATAACTTAAGTGGATTCTCTCTAGGAATATAGGACTCAACAGTGTACATCAGTGGTTCCCAAACATTGTAGCACTGGGACCCATTTTTAAAGCAACCCACCTAGCTTTACGAGACTTTTAAAAAAGTTTCACTTTATCAGCACGCAAGCCTCTGTTTTTGTCCTTTTTACCGGGGGGGGGGGTGTCTTCTGGAGTGCTTGTTGAGCTCCACACTCATCAGATCAGGACCATTCTGGTGACCTTGCGTTCCCCTTTGCCTTGCCTTTGATAAGAACTGAGGCACGGCCATGAGTAAATGGGCACGTGTGGCTCAGTTTCGCTTTCCATAGGGCTCAATATATTTTTCTTGTCAGCTGGGGGGGACTGACTTCTGGAGAGTTGGGGCCTGCGTTCATCAGATCGGGACCATTCCGGTGGCGTTGCGTTCTTCAAAATGGACCAAGGCACGGTCACCTACTCATGAGTAAACACGCAGTGCTAACTTTGTTTCAGTTTCCATAGGGCTCAATAACTATCATCTTGTCAGTTTCAGTTTCACGGCCCACCAAAACTCAGGTCAGAACCCGCTTGGTGGGTTGCAGCCCACAGTATGAGAAACGCTGGTGTATATCATTTGCAATATTAGGAATACTATAACTTGTCTGAAATTATTAATATTGAAAAGAAAGAGCTAGAACATTTTTCTCTCTTTACTTGATCTGGGCCTTAAAATAGTAATAGTCCAGTTAATCAAATTTATTTGTCCACCTTTCTGCAAAATTGCACTCAAGACAGCATGGAACAAATAATAGTAATAATACTTAAATTTTATATAGTGTTTTCTGAGTGTGCAAATTCCTTCACATGTGCTATTTTCGATGTTCTTACTTTACAGGGTTGTTGTAAGTAATATCCCCATGTTGCAGGGATATGACCATGCCCAGATCAAAGGCAGATTGAAATGACTTCACTAATCAGGATTATCCAGAAGTGCCTGGAGGTAAATCACCACCAGTTTTAGGAGCATAGGATTTTACAGCTCCAGTATATTGCCATATTGGTACATAATTTGGAAAGTTCTTTCCTACCATGCTAAAATACTAGCTAATGCCATCAGGCAATCCTTCTTGCAACCTTTCTCACGTATCTTTCATTGGTCAGTATACTTTGTCCCATTTTCTTCATTAAGTCAGGATCGCACACACACCCTGGGCACTTCCCATACAGTTCGTTTGTCTAACCAAAGTTATATGCACCTGAAACAAGCATAGGCAAACATATATGCATATGAAGTCGTAAAAGCACAGCACATTGTTTCTATATCTTTGCAGTACCATTCCCCACTCCACGTAGTTACAAAAGATGTGTGGGTCATTTGTGTGAAATTTATAAGATTTTCTCTCTCTCACCTAAGATAGATAACATGAGCTAAGCCAAACCGAGATGACCTGTTTCAGTGTGTGGCCAATTTAATGTGTGACTGGCAATTTAAGAAACGTTTTGTCACAGCGCAGTCCTGTACATGTCTGTCCAAAAGTAAGTCCTATTGTGTTCAAAGGGGCTTACTTCCAGGAAAGACTGTATAGAATTGCAGCCTTAGTTAAATTTTCTTCCAAGTAACTTAGGGCAGAGTTTTTGTATCACATCAGCTTTGTGAAGTACTTATGCTGAGAGTGATACTTGTTCAAGGCCACCTAGTAAGTTTCACAGCCTGAATTTTCCATGTCCAGTCCTACTTTCTCTCCTGATAATTGTCCTGCTGAATCACCCTCTAGTCCAGTGGTTCTCTAACTCCTGGGAAGGCCCTTCGCTGCCCTAAGTGGCAGCGGGGCCTTCCCAGGGGTTGCGACGGCGTAAAACCGGAAGTGGGTTGCGATCGCGTCGGAGCGCTGCTCTGACACTTGGGGAGGCCTGCGGAGGGGTCTGCAGGCTCCCCATACACCCTGCCGGACATCCACTGCCCACCAATGCAGGTAAAACGGACCTTTTCGGCGGTGGCGCAATCCCGGACGCACCGTTGTCGTCACCGCGGGTTGCCACACCCCTTAAGGGTGTAGCAACCCTTTGTTCCTGGCGATGCCCCAGTTTGGGAACAACTGCTCTAGTCCATCATTTTGCTTCCAGGAGCAAATTCCTCTTAGAAGGGAATTTAAGCACTTGGCCATCAACATGTCTTATGGCAGCAAATTCTATGCATTGTGTAGAGCAATGGTTCCCAACCTGGGGGTAACGACCCCCTGCGTTATATGTTCTGGAATTACTAGACCTATAAGGGGGTTGGCTAACCTATCGGCGATGTCTGTGCGTTGTTTCTAGGTCTCGCCGCGGAAGCCAAGTAAGACAAAGTAGTGGGTTTTTTTTCCTTACCAGGATGCAGTGGCGGGGAAACCCGGAAATGATGCACAGACATTGCCTACAGGTCCCTCATTAGGCCTCAATCTCCCCTTAAAAGGGTAGGAGGTTGGGAAGAAATGCTTTCTTGTGACTGTCCTAAGCAAGGTTCCTCTAATTTTTCCTGGTCTACATGGATCCCTACGGTGGCTGTGCAGGACTGGTTTGTGGTGATATGGCATCATCTGCAGGTTGTATTGAGAATGGCAGCCAAGCTGCATGGGGCTTTTATTACAGCTGTGTGGCCCCCCTACCACGCAACTTACCAAGAGTGATCTTGAGTGTACTGGCAATTAGTTTCACTTGGTTATCCTGACCCTGTATTCTAGTACAGTGGTCCCTCGCTATCCATGGGGATCGTTCCAGACCCCCCCCCCACGGATAGCTCCAGTATATAGGATCCATGGATACTGAGGTCCTCCTTCAAAACACTGTAAAAAGGGGGGGAAAGCCCCCCCCAATCCCAGTTTGTACCTTTGTGTGGTGAAATCACGCCATTTTCAAGCCTCCACCGGGCTTTCCTCCACAGGGCTTTTGCAAGCTTAATGACCCACTTCCGGGTCGCGCAAAAGCTCTTCCCTCCTTCCAGGCTTGCCCCAGAATACATCCTGGGGCAATGCTGGGAGGACAGAAGAGCCTTTGTGTGATCCTTGTAGAAGCCCTGTGGAGGCTTGAAAACAGCGCGATTTCACCGCGCAAAGGTACAAAAGGGAATGGGGGGGTCTTCCTTTTTACAGTTTTTTTTAAGGTGGACCCCGCGGATCCTGGACCCACGGTAAGTCAAATCTGCAGATCCCGAATACACAGATAGAAAGGGTCCACTGTATTATGAGAAGAAAAAACTTGTCTTTATATTGTCCGGGCTTGGGCTCACCAGAATCTGATGGCCTTCCCGGGCTGCCCCTCAGCACTCCAGCGATGGCCAGTCTGGGCCCTTTAAGCAAGCACAGGGAGCAGGGTAATGTGCCCAGCAGGCACTGAGAAGGGCAGCCTGCAGGCAACCAGGCAGGCACAGCTCAAGACTGGAGGGGTCCTTGCCGGGGAGGGGGAGCTTATGTAGCCAGTGAGGCCAGCCAGGGATGAGTGGACACCACAAACCATGCATAATTTTGACTTCTGTCTTGTTTCCTCCTTTATCTTTTTTCCTGAAATTAAAAAGCTCTAAATTCCTTTCCACATAGGAAGTTACTCCAACCCTTTTGATAATTTTAATAGCTTGTTTCTATACTGCCAGTTTGAGCCATAACCGTTTTGCCGTAGGGTATGGATGGGACAACCAGAACTTTGTATGTAATGGGACTGCACCATAGATTTATTTATTTTTGGCATCAATGTTTTCCTTTTTTTAACTTCAAATCCTTTCTTAATGTTCAGTTTTTCTCTCTTGCTGCTGCTGCATGCCAAGTTGATGCTTTCAATGAGCTACCACTGCAGCCTCAAGATTTCTTCCCTAGGTATTTATATAGCCTATGTAGCCTATCCTAATAGCATCAACTCAATGTGCATTGACAGCAAAAGAAGCAAACTGTTAGGACAGGATTTGAAAATAAAAAAAGCAAATAATGCCAATATCTTTACTTTGACTTTCATCTGCCTTTCTGTTTGTTTGCTACATTTAAATTTTGGAGGATTACTAGGGCCAGATAAAATTGCTACAGAGATAGAATGTGTCCCACCATGAACCACCAGTTGACCATTTTTGCTATAAGTGTAATATGTAGCCTGTCTTTTAAATCAGCTTCTGGCCAGAGGACTGGAAGGTAGCCAATGTAACACTGATATTTTAAAGTTCTGGGAATCTGGGGAATTATAAGCTGATTAGCTTAATGTCTGTTCCAGGTAAACTGGTGGAAAGCATAATTAAAGATAACATTGTTAAGCATATTGAAGAATGAGTCTTGCATGGTTTCAGCAAAGGTAAGTCCTGCCTTGCTAACCCTTTAGACTTCTTTGAGAAGTGTCAACAGGCATGAGGACAGAGGCAGTCCAGTTGACACTTTATACTTGGATTTTCAAAAAGCTTCTGACAAAGTCCCTCACCAAAAGCTCTTGAGTAAACTTAACAGTAATGGATAGAGGTGTTTGAAAATGGTGTTATTTTTTTGAAAATTTGTTGAATTAAAATGCAAAATGTGGTGTTTTGTGTTTTTATTCACAAGTGCGAATTCTTAAGCATCAATATCATTACATTGGAGTCTTCAGTGCAAAAACAAATTAATTTGGGTCCAATTGTCTTTGAAATTGTCTTTGGTGTTTTGTGTTTTTATACGGTTATCAACAAAAACAAACACCCCTAGTCATGCAGTAAGAGAACAGGTCCTTTTATAGATTGGTAACTGATGAAAGAACAAAAGGCTGAGTAAGAATAAGTGGGCACTTTTCACAGGGAAGTAAGAAGTGGGGTTCCCCAGGGATCTATATTGGGACCCATGCTTTTTAACTTGTTCATAAACAATCTGGAGTTGGGGAAACAGCAAGGTGGCCAAGTTTGCAGATGACACCAGACTATTCAAGGTAGTAAAAACCAAATTGTGAAGAGCTTCAAAAGGAACTCTCCAAACTGGGTGAATGAGCAGCCAGATGGCAATTGTGGTTCAGTGAAAAGATGCACATTGAGACAAAAGAAGTCTCAACTACACATATTCATTTGTATGTTGGTCTGAGATGTTGGTGACAAACCAAGAAAGAGGGTCACGGTGGATAGTGCAATGAGAACATTGACCCAGTGTGCAGCCGCTGTGAAGAAGGCAAATTCCATGCTAGGCATCATTAGGAGAGAGATCAAAAATAAGATTACTAGTAGATATTAATAGGGTCAATATATTATGGTGTAGCCCCATTTGGAATACTGTGTACAGTTCTGGTCAGCATACCTCAAGAAGGATATTGCAGAATTGAAAAAGGAACAACAAAACAAGACAACCAAAATGATCGGAAGGCTGGAGCACCTTCCTTATCTGGTAAGGTTACAGTGTTTGGGCCTTTTTAGCTTGGGGAAAAAAAGGAAATTAAGGTGGGAACATGATTAAGAATTATAAAATGGTGCATGGTTTGGAGAGAGTGGATGGAGAGGTTTTTCTTCCTCTCTCACAATACTAGAACCAGGAGTCACAATACTAAAACCAGAAGTCATTCAATGAAACTGATTAGTGGGAGATTTAGGATAGAAGGAGGTGATACTTCACACTCCGCGTAATTAGTTTCATTGTAGAATTCATTGCCACAAGATGTGATGATGGCTTTAAAAGGGGATTGGACAAAGACAAAGTCATGAAGGACAGGGGTCTCAGTGGCTACTGGTCATGATGGCTATACACTATATCCTGGTTCAGTGGCAATATGCCTCTCTGAATATCAGTTGCAGGGGAGCAGTGGAGGGAGAGAATTATGCCTTTCTGTCCTGCTTGTGGGCTTTCCAGTGTCAGCTGATGGGCACTGTGGGGAAACAGGATGCTGGATTAGATGGGGCTTTGACCTGATGCAGTCAGACTTTTCTTATGTTCCTCGGTGACAGAAGTCTAGAAGGAGGATCACATTGGCACAGTTATTATCTATCCAAACCTTTTGGGGAACTGTTAACACAAATGGCTTGCCATTTGGAACTCTAACCACATGTCTTTGAATTAATAAAAGGAAGCATTTTCCAGGTTGTTCTGGTTGTTTTATTTAGTTAACAAGAGATTGTCCTAATGTTTCGCTCCTAAACTATGAGGAGCATTATCAAAGGAACAGCAAGTTGCTGTCTGCTCTAGTTCTTCATAGTACAAGAACTAGAGCAGACAGCAACTTGCTGTTCCTTTGATAATGCTCCTCATAGTTTAGGAGCGAAACGTTAGGATAATCTCCTGTTAACTAAATAAAACAACCAGAACAACCTGGAAAATGCTTCCTTTTATTAATTCAAAGATATGTACCGGTCATGAAAACCTCTAACCACATGGTTGAATTGTGAGTTTGTCATCTGCTCTGGTTGCTGCACACAACAAGCCAATGATTATCTCATGTTGACAGATGTATTTCTAGGCTGCAAAGGGGCCAAGTCTTGCCCATGCATCAGTTTTAAGCCTTTTATCAATTAAGTAACTTTAACAAGCCACATAGCTGCAGTAGGTTAAAGGCTGGCTGAGGTAGCTTGAGAGTGCTTTAATTTAAAGCTATCCACTACACAGAGTAAATATCCGCAAAGTGTCTTCAGCTGCTTTATTGGGGGGAAGTCAACCAACTACCGGTATTTCTAAAGGGTTGGGGCTCTGAGGGCTGGTTTGTATGACAGGGCAAGTAAAGTTTGAAGTGCCCTGTAACATGCAGGATAGGTCTTGCTTATCTTATTTATGGATCTCACTACCTATGCAATCCCACATTTCACATGTTACAGCAGAACCACAAACCCTGAGTTTGGAAACCTATGTATGCAACTGCAGCAGGTAACTTACACTTCTCAAAAGAGAATGAGTGGCATACAGGGAGAAAGGCATACAGATAATGGGTTGTCAACAAACTTTTCAAACTGGTCACCTCTCAAATGTGGTAGCCTCTACTCCCTAGTATAGCTCTAGTCTTAATTCTTTGTTTTGTGGTTGATTTTTAAGTTACCCTTTTCAAATAAATTCAAAATACTACCACTTATATTATGGAAAACTACTTATCTTGTCCAAATGAAATCTTAAAATATTATTGTACCATCCATCAAAGTACACAACTACTTGAGAAGAGGTTATAAAGGCAGTTACCTTGTTAAAAACTCACTTCTGGTTCTCTATGTTTGCATCTTCTACATTTGAGTACATTTTACATGGCAACTTCTGAAAGGAAAAGATAATGTGAGCACAGTTCTTATCTAGAATTTGTTGTTGCGGCAGTAAATAAAATCATACTGCGGAATGCTTGACTAGTAAATTGAGAATTTGCTGCCACACAAAATGGTGGTGATCATGGGTTTAGATGGCTTTAAAAGGACACTTTATAAATTCATTGAATAGTTATTAGCAATGATAGCTAAATGAAACCTCCAGGTTTATAGGTAGTATTCCTCCAAATACCCAGAGTGGGGGGAACAAGTATCAGGGAAGTGCCATTGCTTTCATGCCCTTCTGTGGGTATCCTACAAATATCTGATTGACTGCTGCTGGATATAGATGGGTATTTGGTCTGACCCTGCCAGGCTATTATGTAGCTATTAATTGGGTGCCTTGGCTTTAAACTAAAGTTAATGTTTATGTATATGGCAGTCTAATCTGTCTGAGGAATCCTATTTCAAGGTAGAACTTGAATAGCTGGGGAAAACTGTCTTGTACTTATGTGCCAGCATGGAAGAACGAATGACTGCTCTATTGAAAGGGTTTAAAATGGAGTCTACTTTTTAGTCTGAGGATCTCTGTAGTAAATAGAGGGAGGTTCAATCAATCAATATCTTTATTACGGTCAAAGACCAGCCCAAAGTAAAAAGTAGAGGGGGGTTAACTGCTATAGACTTATCTGGCGATGTTTTTAGACCTGTTCTGTTCTATTTTTGTTGAGGTAGTAAAACTGGAGTCCAAAGTAGAGCTAAACAAATGAGCAAAGATTCTAGTTTGCAAAAGGAGAAAGAGCTTCACCATAATATCAGGATGTGAGAATGTTATTTATTTGATTTTTGTCCTGCTTTTCTCCCAAAGGCACTCAAAGCGTCTCACAATAATATTAAAAATACAGTACAATTAAAGTCAAACTATAAAATGCAACAGTAAATATTAAAAACGTAAACATTAATGTAAATGTAAAATATTAAAATAACAGCGACCTGAAGACGGTGCATAAAATATCATACAGCTGATAACTTAATAAAATCACCAATAAATCCACAGGCGTCGGGCACTAAGGCGCCTGTGCTAAAATCAGAAGGCTTGCTGGAAAAAGGAAGCGTTTAGACCTTGACAGAAGACTTCTGAAGAGGGACTTGTTCTTAAACCACAGTGGATGGTATTCCACAATGCAGGTGCCACTACCAAGAAGGTCCCATTTTGCACTGTTACCCCTCTAAACGCATTCCTCTGTAAGTGACAGCATATCTAAAAGGACTCTCTGATGACCGGACAGGATGAGCCGGATTATACAGGAGAAGGCTGTCTCTCAAATAGGCTAGCCCCAAGTCATAAGGGGCATTAAAGGTCAAAACCAGCATCTTGAATTGGGCCTGGAAATGAACCAGCAGCCAGTGCAGCCACTGAAGCAGTGATCCAACAGAGTGGAACCACCGGCCTCCAGCAAACACCCAAGACACCGCATTCTGCACAAACTGCAGCTTCTGAACTGTCCTAAAGGGCATTCCCATGTAGAGCTCATTCCAGTACTTGAATCTTGATGTCACCATGGCATGGACCACCGTGGCCAGATCTGACTGGTGTAGGTACGGCCATGGCTGGTGCACCAGCCAAAGCTGGGCAAAGCCCCCCCCCCCTGGCCACAGCTGATACCTAAGCGTCCAGGAGACCTCCAGGAGCAGGCTGCGGACCTTTTCTTTTTGAGGGATTGTGACCCCATTCAGAGCGGGACAATAATCCAGTACCTGCTTTGTGGATTTCTGAACCAGGAGAACCTCTCTTGCCAGATTTAACCTCAGTTTGTTAGTCCTCATTCAGATCCCAGCTGCCTCCAGGCAACGAACGCTCCAGGACCTCAGCAGCCACCTTGGAATCTGGTGGGAAGGAGAGATAGAGCTGAGTGTCATCAGTGTACTGATGGCTCCCCACTCCAAATCCCCAGATGACCTCTCCCAATGGTTTCATGTAGATGTTGAATTAACATGGGGGACAAAATTGAACCCTGGCACCCCACACTCCAAGGACCCAGATGTTGAACAGGTGTCCCCCAGAAATCCAGTAATAATGTCTGACTAGACTGTGTATTTGTCAGTAGTAAATGCCGCTGTTGAAGATTTGTTCTTATTTTGTAGCACACTGAGAAGTGGGCTTGTTAGGCTAGTTCCTTTCAAAAGGGAATTTGGGAACCTTATCTTCCATTGGGGTTTAACTGTTCTATGGATGTGAATTTCTACATGCAATGCTAAAGGCTGAAATAAAGCCTTGTTCCACCAAGGGACTGGAAGTCTTGTCCACAAGCAAAAAGCAAACTTGTTAAACCTTGCTGCATATACTTTAAACTAGGGTTTAATCAACTTGTTCTATTCCACAAAGCAGAATTAGCTTGCCTCAGACTAGGATGGTTGGTATAATGTCTTGGTTCAAAAATATTCTAGCTGAAGGAATATTTTGAGACCTCATGCTGACTTTTTTGGGGTAGAGAGCTTGGTTGGGAGCTATGAATTTAGTTTGTGTTCCTTCTGCTCTGTCGCACACAACTATCTTCATGGATCTGACACTCTGTTTATCTGACAGTGCACTCAGTACTGCTTCGCCAGGGAAAATTGCACAAAACAAGCCCAGTGCATCAGCATTTTCATTGTGTACTGAGCTGAGTCTCTCTTCACATGGTCACATCCCCTTTTTAATCCTGGTCCCCATGTTCCTTTCCCAGTCCAGCCTGTTTTTGTGGTGTCTATTGCTGGTCTCACCAAGCGTATGTTCTTGTGGTTTTGAGTGTTTTTTGTGTGGATCAGTGTGTTAAGATCTGCAGAACTTAAGTGGTGGTGTTCAATTGGTTCGACAGGACAGTGATCTAGCATTAGTGGTTTGTGGTAAGCAGAGAAGTGATGGCTGCTTTTAAATTGGATTTCCTCCCCGAAATGATGGTGGATCATTGCTCCCTGAATGTCAGCCCTATGTAAGTATCTTGTTTTCATAGCTCATCTACATTGATGCAGATTGTGTTCTTTTGAGGGTGGTTTGTGGGGAGGGGGGTTGCTTAATATTCTGTAGTAAAGGAAGAAAGCAAAATGGGAATTTAAGATCCCACCAATAGTTTTAAAACACAGCCTGTTAGATGTGTGCAGTTGATATACTATGGGTAAGAGCTCAATTCGGCATAGTAACAAAAGAGTTTTGTGTTCCTCAGTGAGTTGATTTTAAGCAGCACATCTTGATTTAAATTTAGATTAATTTTAGTATTATAGGTTAAAAAAAGAAAAGAAAATCACTCTGTTGGTTCAGACAGCCACTAAGATACTGCTAAATAGAAATTCAGATCTATATCTGGCAATTTTTTGCAATCTAATGGAGCGCTGTGCAAATTGCTTGTAAAATTAAAATGTTATAGATAATATGACTATCAAAGCATCTTTCCGTATGCATAGTTTATTGTTGCAGTATAACATCACTGGATGAACTCATTTCAGGTAAGTGTGGGAAATGGATTGAATTTGGATAATAGAAAATGACTGGAGTGTACATTACTGTCTGTTCGCCAGTGTGTCTTTAGTACCTGGAGGATACTAAACACATTGACTATGAGTCTGTAACCCAACAGACTATGACCACAACTGATACCATTGTCAGTTTTAGAGGGCAGAAATACTCATCCATAACCATAACCCTTTCCAGAACCAGTGATCAGCCTCAGCTGCGCTCTCAGTATATGCTCACTGTATGGCAATCACTGTATGAAAATAAGGCCATTCTTGGGATCGGATGTCTATTACTTAATTCTACATATAAAGAGAGGCAAGTTATTTACTCTCAACTGATGTTTCATTATCAAATTAATTCAGAGGAACAAAATATTGCTGCCGAAAAATTCAGGGCAACTTGCAGCGAAATAAGATCTGAATTAAGAAAGCATGCAGATTTTCATGGCTTGCAATTATATACACAGTTTGAATATTTATGGGATTTCCAGCCATTTTTTTGATTTTTTGAGAGAAGAAATAAAGTTGTTTCTTACGATTGACTGAAGACACTTCCTTTCCTGTTGCGCTAGCGTTGACGAGATTAGGTGCGTAGGAGCGGACTATCCAGGACAGTCAAGGATGAAAGCTTTAAATCTTGAATTTTGCTTTTACGTTTCTTCCCACTCCAGGGATTTCTTCAGAAAGCAGATAAAGAATTCAGCGAGAACACGCTGAACAGATGTCCATAGCCTTGGTAGGGAGCGCACAGAGTAATTATAAGGTAGAGGGGCACACGGGGTAAAGCACGGAAGCCTTGATTGCTGATTGAAAACGGAGGCTCCGTTTTCAATCAGCAATCAAGGCTTCCGTGCTTTACCCCGTGTGCCCCTCTACCTTATAATTACTCTGTGCGCTCCCTACCAAGGCTATGGACATCTGTTCAGCGTGTTCTCGCTGAATTCTTTATCTGCTTTCTGAAGAAATCCCTGGAGTGGGAAGAAACGTAAAAGCAAAATTCAAGATTTAAAGCTTTCATCCTTGACTGTCCTGGATAGTCCGCTCCTACGCACCTAATCTCGTCAACGCTAGCGCAACAGGAAAGGAAGTGTCTTCAGTCAATTGTAAGAAACAACTTTATTTCTTCTCTCAAAAAATCAAAAAAATGGCTGGAAATCCCATAAATATTCAAACTGTGTATAAGATCTGAATTTAACAAAACATAAGTTTGATGAACATCAGGGCGCCATAAAATACAATACTGAAAGACCAGAAATAAGGTATCTCCTAGTCTTCAAAACCCTGTTTGAAGTATCCTTAAGGCTGATCTATACCTACCCCTGTTGCATTGCGCTTACGTTGGGAGACGCGAGAGCGTAGGGGACAGGACACCCTGCCCGAAATGCTGACCTGGGCTCCACCACTTCAACGCAAATAGTCCCTCCTGATTGTCCCGCCTTCTAATAAAACTCAACGGTGATTGGCTGAAACACAAGTGCTCTCCAATTGGCTGAAAACCCTCTCTCATCCCACTGGTCAAAAAATTAGCTCCGCGTCCCACCTTCTCAAAATCATGAGCATGGTCCACGGCTGATCACAACGGCTCTCCTGTGTTCCGATGTGATCTGATAAAATGGAAACCACATAGCTCTGCACGTGCCCGGGACGCACCAGAATTCGTGCAGTGGAGATCAGCCTTTACTCTTTTTCCTGAAAATCAATAAATATGTTGTATAGGTGTGTGTTTCCATGGAGAATGTGTTTCACATCCTTGGAAAAGCTGCAAAAAATGCATCTATTGCATCCTATTTCAGATCTACAGCGCAATCCTAACCAAGTTTCCAGCACCAATGTAGCCGTGCCAACAAGGGCGTAGACCGCATTTTGCAGTGCAGCATGGACAGTTGTGGAGGCCTCTTCAAGGTGAAGAAAAAATTGTTCCCTTAGCCTCGGGGCTGCATTGTGGCTGCATCAGCACTGGAAAGTTGGTTAGGATTGCGCTTGTTAATCTCCTTCAAAGGTAAAAAATTTGAAATTCATCTTAAAAGGGTGCATATTGGTGGGGAGGGGAGTGTGTGACATAAAGCACTTTGCCAAATCTTAAACCAGCTAGTAGTTTCTGGCTCCAGCTCCTTAGCTTTGCAGACTTTTGTTTCATTTAGGAGTTGATGTGAGAACAGATTTAATTTTGAAATATAGATTGATTTCAAAAACCATTTATTTAGAATTTAGCATATTTGATCACTTTGAGATGACAACATAGAGACTGAATACATTAAAAGGTAAATAAATCAAAACTTATCTAGTTTTAAAAGTCTTCTGTGTTTTGATCTTCCATATCTCTTGATTTAGAGTAACCTGTTCCTCTTTTGAGTGACCTGTTCCTCTTTAGGTATTTTGAGTAAATTTTATGAGTAAAACTGAGTAATTTTAAGAGGTCACATAGGTTCATTTGAGAACCATAGCACTTTTCAGAGCATTTATTGAAAATGGGATCTGAGTTGGAGACTGCCTGCCAACAGGGGATGAATATCTGTTGTACTTGCAAGAGAATGTTAGTGTCTTTGTTTAAAAATATTTTTCTTGCTGTTTCTGTAACAAATGAAACATGTTAGTCCCTTGAGGAGGTTCTTCCATTCGAGTTGAATGCAGCACATGAATTACTGTACTTATAGCTGTATCTGTATATGGTAGCTGTGTATAAGGTAAAGGTGACCCCTGACAATTAAGTCCAGTCGTGTACGACTCTAGGGTGTGGCACTCATCCCCATTTCAAAGCGGAAGAGCCAGCGTTGTCCAAAGACGCCTCCATGGTCATGTGGCCGGCATGACTCTCCTTGCCGCAGCGTGTAGCATGCAGCTGGAACATGGAGCGCTGTTTACCTTCCCGCAAGCGGTACCTATTTATCTACTCGCATTAACATGCTTTGGAACTGCTAGGTTGGCAGGAGCTGGCCAAGCAACAAGAGCTCACCTTGTCGCGGATTCGAACTGCCGACCTTTAGATCGACAGCTCATGGTTCAGCGGTTTAACCCATAAAAGTCCATAAAAGTTACTAGCCAACCAAAAAAGGTTAAAAAAAAGCAACTGTCCAGTCTACCTTAAAATTAACTTGTGTTAATAGCAAGGTGAAAGAAAAAACCAAACTCCTTCCACTTTAGAAGAGTTTAGTGTCTAATTGCTTGGGGGCTAGTCCTTTAAACATTCCTTTTCACTCAAGACCTCAAATGTTTATGGAGTCTGTGAATAAATGGGCAAACCATCCCTTGCAAAAGATACAAGTACCATTGACGTTTTGCATTTTCTATAGCAGAGTGTGACAGGTTGTGTTCTGGTGGGAAAGGAAAGGGTTCTCCAATAACTTCTTACTCCTGCTTCTCTTTCTAAATTAGAATTGCTGGTAGCTTCACTGTAGGGTTTACTTTCTTTGTTATAGCAATGTAACTTTTCGAGCAATCTTTGCAATATTTCTCCTATATTGTATAAAACAGAGCAATGTTTTGACGCACAGGTGGCATGCAGTTTTGCTCCTGTCTCCTCACCCCAGTTTTGTTCTTCAGGCTCCTCCTAGAGGCCGGAAGATCCAGATTGTGGGGAGACCATATAGACCTGTGTTGTAGCCTGAGGGGAAAGTATTTGCAGGCCATCTCCTTAAAGCTTTGATACCAATTAGGACCTCAGATTGAACTAGTGGTGGAACAATACAGCCATGCTAGAAACATCATCTGGTTGGGTGCAATTAGTGCATTGGTACAGATGCTGTAAAATGGAAGACCCTGGATTCTTGCATGATTTTTGTTTACAAACTGTTTCTGGATTCTGAACAGTGTCTTGCCTCTGTCTGAACTCCCAGTGAATTTCCATCAGTTTACTCTATCCACTAAGTTCTTAAGACTAGGCTAAATCAAGTTGCCTTCTGAGATTAAACAAAATGTTAATCTTCTGACCTTTGCCTGTTGTTCAGTCTTTAAAGAATATATAAAATGCATTGTGCAGTTTTTGATCAGTTGCAAGGTAGATGTTTAAGTGATTTAAATAACAACATGTGGGGGACCTGCAAAGAAAGAATCCCAGGGTGATGGTAATTAATTGGGAATTTCTCCTTTCCCATTGTGCAGTATTGTAATGTGAAGCTGCTGAGCTTCTGGGGCTAGATGAGTGGCTTCAGTAGTAGTACATTAAGCCCTACAATGCTAAGATTTGGGACTAGGTGAGCATAAAGTGTTAATGTAGTCTAAACTTGAGTAGGTTGGGTGGGTGGGGGGGTATGTATGCAATCTCCCGATCCTATTTTCATCCCCCATCCCAGGACACTTAAGTGGTATAGAGCTCTGTTCCCTTGGCAACGGAGAGCTCCTGGGGAAGGAAATGAATAATGATTGAAGGAAGTACTTTTTCTCTGATCCTAATAAATCTTACAAGTTTAACTTCAAAGGGTCAGAGCTTTTAAAAGTGTATAGCTTCTTTATCTAATATACTAACTTTTCTGGAAGAGAAATTGTGATGCATATAGTGATCAGATACAAGATTCTCCCATTCTCCCCCCCCCCCCCCACACACACACACATTTAGTGGACAGAATGGGTTGGATCCTAATTAGTGTTTGCTCAGCACTTCTGCTCACACAAAGGGTATATGTCAGGATTTCCACTGACTCCTCCCTCCATTGGCAACCCCCCTATGCTATACACCACCCTGTTCCTGGGGGTCCTCAGACCTGCAGAGTCAGCTTTTGGGAGGCATTGGGGGGGTTGCAGGATGGAGGGGGGAAAGGGAAGACCAGGTCCACAAGAGGCACATGGTTCTCTGGACCTAAGTCAGTATGTTCTACTTTCTTTCCATTTCTCAGGATTTAATCAAATGTGCACACAAATGTGTACTTTTGACATTTAATTATTTACTGTATAAACAAAGAATGCAGGGAAGAGATGTGTGAAATGGTCCAAAACTGTAGCGGGGTTAGGTGGCTTTAGTACTTGGCCTCCACAGCAGTTTGTAGCCCAGTCACACTCTCCCAGACTATTTACAGAAAAAAAGCACATCTATTGGTTTTCAAAAGAAGCTCTTTTTCTTTCTTACAAGTAGCACATGAGGGTTCACAAATGACTAAAGCCCCCATCCCCTGTTGTAGTTTCAGGCCATTTCACATAATAATAATATCTGTATTTATATACCGCCTTTCTGTCGTCAGATTTCTCCTCGGACTTTATTCAAGGCGGTTTACATAGACTGTAGATAGGCTTTTTCTAAACCATGGTAGAGGTTTTTACAATAAATGTTCTATTTGCATAGAACCTGTCTTCTCCAGCTGTTTCCCTTCAACGGTATGGTATCTCCCTGGCTTCACCCGCCTTTCTGGGCTTGTCTGACAGCGATTCCTCTCTCCTACAGAGGGTCAGCACAAGCTATCTCAGCTTGTTGGCAACTTCTGGCCGTTTTGAACTGATCTTGTCCCGGCTGTTCTTTGGGCAGGCAGCTCAACCACTAGACCACACCTCCTGCCCATGGCCCTTTCCTGCTCTATTTGTTTATATAGTAGATAATTAAAGGATGTATGCATTTGTGTACATGTCTGATTAGTCAAGCAAATTGCTTTTATAACAACATTTGAAGTGTTCACACCTTTTTACTTTGTTAGAGGTAATATTAGCTGGGATGTGACCAAGGAGAATATTTTATCTGGTATCTCCCATTGCCTCATGCAGCTCAAAGAAAATGAATGGCACACTGGATCACCCTGACCAACCAGACATAGATGCCATCAAGATGTTTGTGGGTCAAGTCCCACGGAGTTGGTCTGAGAAAGACCTACGGGAATTATTTGAACAGTATGGTGCCGTCTATGAAATTAATGTCCTGCGGGACAGGAGCCAAAACCCTCCTCAGAGCAAAGGTGAGAGTTCTCTCCTTCACTCAGTAGACTTGCATTCAAGATGAATCTTATTGGCACTATAGTGTGCCTGTACACAGATGTCGTCTTTGGCTCTGGTGCCATGGTGTATATAACATATTGACTTCTCTCCATATTTCTTTATTTGAAATGTCATAAAGGATATGCACGTTACGCAAAGTATAAAGAGATTAGGTGACTTCTAGGAAACATTCCTTACATGCAGAACCAAACCCAGGTTTACCACCAAATATACATGAAACAGGAAGCTCAGGCCAATCCTGACTCGTAATTCTACCTGCAAGATTGTGTTTCCAAACACGTTTGACTCGCATGCATATTGCATCTTTAGGTGTATGCCTAAAAACATTATGTGCAAAGTCATCCTTGTCTTGGAGTTAACTTAGATGTTGCACTATTGTGGTGCGTAGGATAAGATTCACAAGAAACTATCTGTGACCTCTTAAAATTCAGCACAGGGCTGCTACGTTTTTTCTCTTGACCAGCTTTATCCAGCCATGGATCTCTGCATGAGATGAGGTTTGAGAAGCACTAGATCTAAGATTCTGAGCTATAAGTGTGACTCTTGCCTCTGCCATGGATTCAGTGAGTCGCCACTGCCTCTCAACCTCAGTTCTCCAGCTAAAATATGGGGATAATACATACCTTCCAGGATTGTTGTAACGATGACAACAAAATGCACATGAAGTACTTTTCACACTCAGAAAGGTATATAAATATTATTGCTATTAAGGCTTCCAGGGAATGTATGAGTTCCTGATCTCTCTTCCAGTCTAGTTTTTGATCACCAATTGAGCTGGGAGGTAAAATGCTGATTGGCGTCACTGTAGCAGGGGTAAATATATCTATTCCACAGTGCAGTGATTAGAGTGTAGGACTACGACCTGGGGGACCCAGATTCAATTTTTTTACTTAGCCATGGAGTTTACTACCACATTGGATTATTGTGGCAGTAAAACATTTATTTTTGTCCAGAACCTTATTCTTAAAAGATTCAGAATTCAGTTAGTGACATGTTTCAGTCTAATACACTTTCAACTAATAATTTGCATTGAAGAGGCCGTTCTTTTATGATATGAATCATAACTTTTAAGCTCTTGGTTTACAACTGTTTTGTTTGCATTATAGGGTGCTGTTTTGTTACATTTTATACCCGTAAAGCTGCACTAGAAGCACAAAATGCTCTTCATAACATGAAGATTCTCCCAGGGGTAAGGAATTAGCATTATCTCTTTAAGCTGTTCTGTTTTTCAATTTGTCCATATGCATCCAAACTCAAGATGCCAAATTTTGTGGGTGGGTGGGTAGGTGTGAGTGATCCTAGCTCATCCTTCTTTTTCCTCTCGATATCTTTAAAAAAAAAAGCTGGAATTGTAGATTGCCTGACTGCAATGGCTCTTAAATGAATGTAGGGTGTTTCTATGAAAGAGTGGCTGGGGATCACTTCCTTGAAATACAATTTGTTTATGAAGTTCTAATCATTTTATTGTGGTCACAGATGCACCACCCTATCCAGATGAAGCCAGCAGACAGCGAAAAGAATAATGGTAAGTGTGTATAAAACAGGCTTTTCTTGACCAAGATCAGACTGTTCCATGGAAGTCCCCTCATCTTGGTTTAGGAAACAGTAATTGTTTGCCAGCATCATCCATGTGAGCAAACTGTGGAAGCATGCCATACTACTCTTGACTGTTGGAATAGCGCCTGCTGCTTTGCGCTTTAGAGGTAGATTGTTTCTCAGACACTGATCTCCCCTGGCTGTAGAACAACTTGGGGAAATGAGAAAATAAGTCTAGGACCCTGTAACTCCTGTGTTCATTATAAACATAAGCAAAAATATTTCTATGGCAGTGACGTGGGATGCAAATTTTTCCACACCTAAACTTTTCTCCAGGAAAGTTTCCATTTCTAAAAATGAATTGTTCCATAAAGGTACCTGTTAACTTGATGAATGAATACCATAAATCATAGGTGGCCAATCCACAGCACGGGTGCCACTTAGTGGCACGCCGAGCCTTTTGAAGTGGCACACGCTGCCGTTTCTGCCCAAGTCGAGCGCTAAAGTCCCTCTCAACCCCAGCGCATCTTTCCAAGCCTGTGGCACTAGAGGAGGTCTCTGTACCCCACTGCGCCTCATTATTCTTGCACTGTTACGGTGCTTTAAATATTTTCATTAGCTTAGAAATATTTATTAATTTAAGTGGCATGCTTAAGATTATCTACATAAAATGTGGCACATGGTGTGCCACGGGTTGGCCACCACTGCCATAAATAGTCAAATTGTGCAGTTCAAAGTTGCAATTAACCATTTTCAGACTGTTGTAGCTCTCTTCTCACATTCTGTGTACTTATTCAGTCAACACATGGAGGGAATCACAGCTGGCCTGACTTTCCCCTGACTTTCATTTATTGGTAATAGGTAAGAACAAGCTGTGTCCATGTACAGTTCATGCGTAGAGCCTGTTCTCACCTTCTGCTGAACGTAGGGAGGTAGGGAGAAGAGCCAGCAGTGCAACTCTGTTCCCTCTCTATATATTGATTGAATGTTGAGAAAGAGGATGGATACCTAGGAAATATCTAGGTATCTAATGTGTAGCTCTTTGTGTGCTGAAATTAGTATGTTAGCAGTTTTCAGTGTCTTCACATTTTTCTTTAAAATTTTAACAAAGGAAAATGCATGCTATTGAATTGTCATGTCTTAAAATATTTAGAAGTATTCCAACAAAAATGTCTCGGTATGGCTTTGAATTTGCTTGAATGTGACATTTAAACCACATGGAACTGTCCATCCTCAGAGATCTGCAGGGAGAGCCCTTTTATGTGTTCTTCTGCCAAGAGAAGTACATGTGGCAGTACATATAAGAGTTTTTTTCTGTGGTAGTGCCCAGATTCCTGAACTCCCTCCTGCAGGAGGTGAGGTCAGCACCCTCTCTCATTCAGTTTTTGTACCAGC
This sequence comes from Plestiodon gilberti rubricaudatus, assembly GCA_026170595.1. NCBI lineage: Eukaryota > Metazoa > Chordata > Lepidosauria > Squamata > Scincidae > Plestiodon > Plestiodon gilberti. Next base: position 255,229,171 of record JANXHW010000001.1, on the reverse strand, counting down.
TGAAAACCTTTTTATTTCAGTGGGCCTTCCCCTCTTAGTTTTGATGCTAATTTGGTGTTTCTGTGTGCTGCTTCAGATGTGCTTTTGGTGGTATTTAATGTTTTTGGTTGTATTTTCTGTAATTTTATTATTTCTAACCTTGCACTGTTAGCTGCCTAGTGGGAGGGGAGAGTGCAAGATATGACTTTTTAAAGTCTTGGTTTTTTGTTTTTGTTTTTCCAAATTAAATATTTCAGTTTGTGCTTTTGGAAAAACTTCTGAGGTATTTGTATTGCATGTAAAATTAACATCACATGTTTAGTAAACTTAAGTCCAAACAGGCTAATGGTGCAATCCTGTTGAATGGGCAGGCGGCGGAACGAGCCATCACGAGTGTGCCGTAAGGCACGTTCGCGATGACTCAAGAGCAGGGAAGGTCGGCGCAAGGCCGGCCTCTCCTGCTCCGCCAACGGAGCGCCCGAAGACCGCCACTGTACCCAGGTAAGGATCCGGCGGATCGGCAGAGGAGGGAGGGTGCCCATAGGCCCAGCCAGTCCGGGAGGGGGCAGGGGATGGCTTCGACTATATCCCGTCCCCTGCTGTTTGGCTGGGCCGTTATACGGCCTTCTCCGACTTCCGCCAGCGATTTCGCTGGCGGAAATCCAAGGCGGCCAATCAGCCCAGGCGCCACTTACACTCGGAAGGGGACGAGCGTCTGCTTCCCCGAATAGACCTCTGGCCGAGCGGCAGCCTGGCCACGGCGGAGCGCAGGATTGTTCTGCATATCAGATCCCAATCAATTTAGGGCATCAGAAATGCTGTAATGAAAATTTGTGACTCAGAATTTTCCAGAAAGCCAAATCACTGTGTTCAGATGGTGGAGGTGGCGGCAGCTGCTGTTGTCTGTTAATAGTTTTTAATGTACAGTAAAGGTCTAAATCTGTGTGTGCTGTTTTTGTGTGTTTGGTTTTTTCTTTTCTTTTTTGTAAAAATACTTGTAAGTGTTATAAGTAAACATGATTAATGACTGTGTACAATCTGAAGACAGCTTAATTTGGCAAATCACTTTTCCTTAATTTTAGAGATGGCAATCTCAGTGGCAATGAAGTCTGAATTTGTTTCACCACAAATAAATGCAGGAGATTTTCTAGCTAATTAAACTTTTTTTCTTCTTTCTCTTAGCTGTGGAAGATAGGAAGCTGTTCATTGGGATGATCTCAAAGAAGTGCAATGAAAATGATATCAGAGTGATGTTTTCCTCATTTGGGCAGATTGAAGAATGCAGAATTCTACGGGGTCCAGATGGCCTCAGCCGAGGTAAATACAAAGAGTTGGACCTCTAAAAAAGTAACCATTTATTGAAGGCCGTCTCTTTACCTAGCATCTCATTGGAAAGTGTTAAAAATCTTTTAACTCCTTTTAAATCCTTGTAGATGAATTTTGTGTTCTTTTTTCCAGGTTGTGCTTTTGTCACTTTTACAACAAGAGCTATGGCACAAACAGCAATCAAAGCAATGCATCAAGCACAGACCATGGAGGTAAGAGACGGGTAGCCCAGTCCTATCCTACACTCTGCTCAATGATCCAGCTATGTCAGCACTGGTAGTGATGGATCCTGAGAAGGGTAGGCAGGGTTGGAGGTCTCCTCAAGGTAAAGGAACTTTTGTTCCCTTACCCCGTGTAAAGTCCCAGCCTCCCAAACAGGTCTCCTTGTATTATCCACGCCAACTGTTGTGCTGATGTAAGTCTAGGTGGCCCATGTCAGGAGAAACAGGCTTGGAAGGAGGATAGGATGTGACATGCACTGCTGCCGCCGATCCTGCAACATTCTTGGGCCGGCGCAGGATAGGATTGCGCCCTTAATCTTGAGTGTTTGGTGGGACGCTTAGACATTCACAGACCTTACAGTTAGAAATGAGCAGCAGATTCTTTAAGCAGTCCAGTGTCAGACTCTTACAACTGCTTCTAGGTGCATTTGCTGGTATCCCTTCATTGATACCACACACCACTATCATTGATACCACACACATTTATCCAATTTTATGAGAAAATAGATAAGATAAAGTATAAAATATAGTGAAAAACTGAGGCAGCATCCTGGTGGCTGGGAGGTTTTTTCAAGAGTATTTCTGTATAAAAGTGGAAGTTTCTGTGATGATGTGTAAGAGGGTGACGGTGTGAATTGATATTGCAGGGGTGCTCTTCTCCCATCGTAGTGAAATTTGCAGATACCCAAAAGGACAAAGAACAAAAACGAATTGCACAGCAGCTCCAGCAACAGATGCAACAAATCAGTGCTGCCTCCGTTTGGGGAAACCTGGCTGGACTGAACACCCTTGGACCCCAGTACTTAGCAGTGAGTTTTCTTGGCAGTTTTGTGCGATGTTGTTTCCAAAGCAGTTTACCCACAGTTAAGATTGACATCCAAGTACCTTCATGCTGCAGTTCTGGTGTAAAATTCTGGGTTTAGCTTTTAGTTATTGGAGTCTTGCATGGGAGGATTGGTGAGTGTAAATGATTTAAGGCGTGTCTCTAGTTCCTGAATTGTTACTGCTTAACAGCATTCACATGCTTAGACTGATGAGAAGAGAACTGGTAATGTGTGGTAAGGACTGACATAGTAGAGATTTTTGTTGGTGGCATAAATGCAGAAGTGTTGGTTTTGTGGGGTATTTTTGGTATTCAATTTGGTATACTACCAGTGTGTCTTTAGTGTTTTCTGTGGTGTGGGGCATTTTGTTTGCATTGGAGCAGTAACCCTGACTTGAGGAAGCACATTTCTCTTGGAGTTGTATGGGCAATGAGAGTTTTCTCTTTGATGGCATTCATACTTGAGACATTTGGAAATGCCAGTGCTTTGTGTGTAGCGTGGTGCAGTGATGCATGAGCAGTGCACATTCTGTTTGACGGCACTCTGGCTGTGGTGTGGTGCAGTGTCTCCCAGAAGTGGAGCCAGCCCTCATTCTCACTCTTGTTCTGTTTTTGGTGTAATGTCTAGCTTTATTTACAGCTCCTTCAGCAGACAGCAGCAGCCTCCTCTGGGAATCTGAACACACTGGGCAGCCTTCACCCCATGGGAGGTGAGTGTTTCTCCCCTCTCTCTTGGAATCTGAATAGGTTTGCTATCAAAGTAGAGTTGATCATGGTAATTGGTAAAGAAAGCTATTGAGTGTGGCGTGGTATACTAATGTTAGTGCAGATTTATCTCAGTTGTTTACAAGAGATAGAAGTCTAGATGTAGCTTTTTGTTCTTTGCTCTCTGGTGCCTCTGCATTTTTTCTAGAACTTGATATCGAATTTGTACCATTCCTTTCAAGTAGTTAATAAAAGTTGGTAATATGGTTGCAGTCAAGTAACTTCAACTTGTTCCCTCGTTCTTGGGCACAGTAGATTTATACTTATTTAAAGCTGTCCTTTCACTATCCTTGCAGGGTGCCCAGTTTTAATCTTTCTTCAGCTCTGTCTAGGCAACATGATGAACTCTACAAAAATGGAGACTGGCTTTTCTGCTTTTTACGCTCATATCCAACAAGGGTACAACCTTGGAAAAAGTAAAAAGTAGCACCACCACCATCCACAAAGTATAGCTGCAGTATAACCTGGTAGAGAGTGAAAAAGGGTCCGGCTCATACTTGCTCATGGCGCAGCCAGTCACTGCCACTTCTGTTACTAGAACTCACATTCTTTAGAAGAATCTCCAACTTATCCAGCTAACTATAAACGCGTTTGAACACCCCAGCTATCTTCTATTTTCTGGGGATTATGATATACTGTCAGGCAGTATATTGTACGCATTGGTGTCTCCTATAGGAGATGTTCTTAGCACTTTAAAGTCACTATGGAGTAACTGCTACAAACTTTCAGGTCTTCAACAGATAGCATCTTCTACAAAGACCTCTAGCTCTCCCTAAAGTATTGCTTCATTTTGTATAGCAAATTTCAAGGTGTGGTGGTTTTCATTTTAGAGTCTAGGCATCAGTGCTGTCTCTTGTATTTACCTTTTTGATTATCTCTTAAAGCTAATACAATTTTAAAAGGAAGGGAAAAATCTGTTTTTCAGATTTTAGCAATTAAAAATACTCCTCTCAACTGTTGTAATTAATCATAACAAAATAAGTTGAGGTTTCATTATCGGATAATTAAGAAAACTTGTAGATAACAAAATATTTTGATTTTGGACAGCACGGAGCAAAAGTCCTTTAAGGGAAGAGTTTCATCATCCCAAGAATGGACTGCTTCCTTTGGTCCACATGTCTGGTATTGAGAGTAGTTGCCTAACGAGGTGTCCACTGCAGAATCATGTCTTGAACAGACTTCATCATGTATCAAACCATGCAGCACCATCACTGGGGGAAAGGGAGTTTCCAAAATAAATTATGTACCAATGATTTATCATGCAGAAACCTGTTGACGAAGAGCTGCCGTTTATTCATACTATGGGAAAGAGTTGTAGTGTACAGAGTCACTGAATTTTGTGATGGGAGTAAATTAGACAGAGTTGCAAAATTCTGATTATCAAATATGGAGAGAGAAAATCTGGCTCATTTAAAAGTACAGTGAACCCCCGATTTAACAGACTTGGGAAATGATGAACGTATTCCGCATCTTTAAACTAGGCATATATTTTGTGCGTGTGCTGACATGCAGCATATGCATTGTCATAGATGCATTCAGATTTAATGGACTTTCAGCATGAATGAACATCCCTTCCCCTCATAATTGCATTAAATTGAGGGTTTGTTGTAGTTGTGCAAAGAAAGAGGAAGGTCTTGAAGGGAGGTCAGTATCTGTGTTAAGTTTAGACATCCCATCCCACCCATTTTGTACTGGAAATCCTATTCACACCATCTCTCATGTGTGTTCTCGGACACCTTCTACAGCACGCACACAGTTGATGCAGAGCTCAGGCCAGGCCTTTTGAGCCTTGTTGTTGGCTCACATGTGAGCCCTGTGATAAACTCCTACAGCTACACATTGCAAGGGAAGATTGATAGGGCTGAGCAAAGTGTTCCCCAGAACGTCATCATAAAGGCACTGCTCTGAAACCTGTGACTTCTTTCAGTTCTACCTACAATGGTGTCCAGTGTTTAGACGTGCATGTGCACATGCAAAATTGAAAGTTAGTTAGGCTGGATCAAGACCAGCACCATCTTAAATGGTTAGATTCAGGTTTGTCTTTTACCATGACCTTGGTAAACATAGCTGGGTAGTGAGGTAAGTGCTCACATAAATAGTAATAATGTTTGTTGTTCATGTTTTCTGCGGAGAATCAATTAGTGTTACACATTGGGAGCTTGAAAGCAAATGTAAAAGGGACACTGAGAGGTAAGATTTATAGAAAAGAAGCCACCTTGAGCATAGTTTAAAAGTAAGGTAGAAATGTGTTTCTCAGCTATGCTGGATCTTATTTAACTGAATTTTAGTGTGTGGGTGACTGGTCAAGAGCCAGTGTCAATACAGCAAATGTGGGAACAGCTGTTTTGTCAGCACTGAATAACTGTAAGGAGAACTTGGAATATCATAGCTGCTTCTTTTTCAGGACTGAGAATACTGTAGTCCTTTCTCTCTAAAGGGGTTTGAAATTGATTTGTCATCATAGTTGGTTCTAGCTTCATGGAGAGTGAGAATGTGGAAACTATTTTTATAGTATGTGGGTTGAGTTACTTCTTGGAGTTGATCACTGTGGGTGATCACTGTGGGTGATCAACTGTATATAGTAATACCTTCGATAATACCACTTCCTTTAACACTGTTTAGTTACAGCGCTGTTCATCCTGGGTAGATTGACAGCTGCTGCAGCCAATGAGAGCAGTGTATTCTGGCCAGTCAGCACCAGTTTCCTACCTTATCAATGACGTCTCCTATAGTGCTGTTCCATACAGTGCTCAGCTTTCCAAAAACCCATCCTCTGTATTATTGGAAGTATTGCTGTATTATGTTGCTTAGGCTGATAATGATTCCAGAACTGTTCGCAGTGGGGGGAATGCTTCAGGAAATATTTCCTCTTACATCAGAGTTTTGTGGTGGTAAGAAATAAGAACTGTCATGTTCCTCTCTATCCCAAAGCAACTCCTGAGTGATTCTGCTGGAGACAGAAGCTGCTGGGTCCAGTGATGACCTAGTGCATAGTAGTGCAGGAACATACACTGTGCATTGATTGATGTGTTGCAGGGTTGAATGCGATGCAGTTACAGAATCTAGCTGCATTAGCAGCTGCAGCCAGCGCGGCTCAGAGTACACCCAGTGGTACCACTGCACTCAGTTCTTCCAACAGCCCTCTAAGTGTGCTCACAAGTTCAGGTAAGAGAGCCATTTCTTGATACGATACAACGTTAGTGTCTTGGGACCTCTTTGTATGTGGCAGTAGAGACAGCTACCTGTATAAAACCCACAGAAACATTTTGTGCTTAGTCCTGTCTCCCCAGAACATCTTTTCAGTCAGCACAGAGTATAATGTAGCTGCTTTACAACTTACAGAGTAGAAGTGGGTATATGCTAAATGTTTAATATAATGTGAAGCAGCCCCCAGAAAGGAAAGTTGATTATCTTCCACAAGAGGGTGTTTCAACATATAATAATTGTTTCAGTGAGCATTGCATAATTGGTGATTGTCCCAGATTCTCAAGTGCATTCTTTTGCATTGGCTCTTTTAGAGAAAAATAAACTAGTAGATTCATTTGACTTCAGAAGTTATTTGGGGGGAGGGGGGAAAGGCGCCTCAGAAAGGGCCTTAGAATGATCTGAGGGGGAGGTCTTTGTGTCCATAGAGGTACATTGTCCCTGGTGGAATTTTTCTGGGTGAAAACCAGGTCTTCTATCCTGGGACAGGCTTTACCCCCTGATGTTTCAGTGTTCAAGTGCAGTGCTTTTCTTTTTTCCATGAAAGTGAACATATATGAAAGAAGATTAAGGGATGGATCAACAGGCATCATTAGGAGGGGGGCTCAACGTGATCCCAGCTTCTTGGGAGAGAAGATAGACAGGTTTTACCCCTCTACCAAGAGCCTTACTGCATCCTGCCTGCTTGCTTTATCTAATAGGAGCCATCAATAATCTGATGATCCCTCCTTGGGATCCATTTTTTGGTCATACTAGAGTGTGACAAAGGGGTGGTTTGAAGGAACTGGTTTTGTGTATGTTATGATCAACCACCATTGAGGGGAGGGTAGAATAGATTATCTGAATATCAAACATTACTGTGAAATGGTACAGGTTGTCATTGGTTTCCTTTGTGTCTTAAGTCACTACACACTGAGATGGTGTTTTCTGTCAGTTGGAGATCATTTTTCTCAACTTATTTGTGACTAGGATTTAGCTGTTACAGTGGAAGTTGCATTATAGGAAGATTCTTACCATTGCCAGAATAGATTTCTCTTTAGTTGGTGAGGAAAAATCAGAGAGCTGCATCTTTCCCAAAATATGGCATTCTTACTATTTCAGCAAAGATGGAAGGAACTGTTGTTTTCAGGTTGGCATCCCAATACTAATATACTCAGATTGAACTACACGATATAGTGAAGTGTTACTCAATTATTTCAAGATATTTAAACCCCACTTGCAACCCCAAATTGGCTATCTGAATATTCTGGGGCTACGCAGGTTCACAAGTGACACCATAGTGTTCCCCCAAGTTCATAGTATTAAAAAATGGACAATGATTTGGTTTTCGTTCTGATATTTTAAAGTATTGTCAGCTGGTTGCTCAAACTGCAAATGCACTGTTTGTTTTCTGGCCATTTTAGTGACGGTTGTAAGGCGTATGATTGTGTTAGAAGCTGCTATTGGTGTTTAACTTTCTCATTTTAATAGCAGGTTCATCACCTAGTTCCAGTAGCAGCTCCTCTGTTAACCCAATGGCTTCTCTTGGAGCACTGCAAACACTGGCAGGGGCAACTGCAGGCCTCAATGTTGGCTCTTTAGCAGGTGAGTTTGTCAAGAAGGGAAAAGATTGCCCCACAAGACATTTTTTGATGTCTCCAAAGCTGTGCCTTTCAGTATTCTTCTGAAAGCTGGCTGACATCAGTCACTAATTGGTACTTATTCCGTTTTTCCTTCATAGGAATGGCAGCCTTAAATGGTGGACTGGGCAGTGGTGGCCTCTCAAATGGCACAGGTAGCACAATGGAGGCCCTAACTCAGGCCTACTCTGGGATCCAGCAATATGCCGCTGCTGCATTGCCCACACTCTACAACCAGAGTCTGTTAACACAGCAAAGTATTGGTGCAGCAGGAAGTCAAAAGGAAGGTAGGTGTGAGGTATTGGTGGGAGGGTCTGATCTTGAAAAACCTGGTTCTAAGCACCACACATCATGATCGACATACACCAGTCTCTTGAATAGCATTTTGCAGTGACCTACAATCACAAAAACCATAGACAAAGGTTCTGTAAGATATTTTCCCTCTCTGGACTACTGTACAGATACTATTTCTCTTGAGCGTTGGCTGTGACCAAACATCCAGGTACTGTTACATCTGTAAATTGCACTAGGCGAACGGATGCATTTCATTTTGAAAACCTTTGTAAATTTCATTTCATCACATGTTCCATTTGAACCAGCCGTAACAATTTCCGGCTCCCCATTTCTGGTGGCTAAATAATGACTTGTATACGTTTGAAAGCTTTTCACATACATTATTCTAAGTCTGTACATTAGCCCTGTAAAGTGGTAGACAGTACCATTATCCTGATATTGCATGGAAGGGCTGAGATGGTCAAAATAGCGGGCCATCTGTAGCCAACTACTGAGTGTTTGGGTTAGGTACAATTTGAATTAGGGACTTGCTGGCTCACATCAGATCCAACATGCACTGAATTTATTAAGATTACAGAGAGAATGCACGTTGGTGTGAAATCCTGGATGCTGGTGGTGAATGAAATGTTGATTATAGATTTGGGAGGAATAGATGCAGGAACTTGAACTCTGACTTTGTATCTGACTTTGTATCTACTAGTTTTCAGGATCCTTTTCACATTTGTACTTATGCGTGGCCCTTGTTCTACATACCGATGTGATTTAGACAGCAATTTTGCCTTAATCCATATGTTATGCTTTATTTCTGTGTCTTATAGTCTTCCATAAGCAACAGGCAAGATGACCCAATGTTCCAATGTTGATTTTACTGTAAAGTAAGAAACACATTGTCAAGGAAAATCACTGGGGAGAAAGCAAAGAAAAATCATACTTGATTGATTGAGACAACTCATTCTGAAATCTGATAGATGAGGCTTCTTACCTGACATGTTTGTTTTGTTTTGTTGTTGACAGAGTAGAGTTAGAACTGAATGACTCTTGGTGCTCTGTATAATGAAGCCCAGTTCTGTGGAACTGAATAGGTGCGGGTCTCTGCTTCTGTATCAAGGCCCAGGGAGTTATGCTTTCTTTGAATTTGTTTCTAAATGGATGTCTTTAAGGTCCAGAGGGCGCCAATCTGTTCATCTATCACCTCCCCCAGGAGTTTGGGGACCAAGACCTGCTGCAGATGTTCATGCCATTTGGGAATGTCGTCTCTGCCAAGGTTTTCATTGACAAGCAGACCAATCTGAGCAAGTGTTTTGGTACGTTGGGCTGAATAGTCTTTTATTTATTTATTTGGCAGAAGAAGGGAAGAACAGAAATACCAAGCCGTGTGAGGAGGAGACTTGCATCAGAAAATAGCTGAGAAAACCTGTGAAATACTGGAGGAAGGAAAACTGCTTAATACTGTCAGATATCCAGAAAAATGTTTAGCTCCTTTCCCCCAGAAGAGGTTAGATTAGTCTAGAAGAGAAAGGCAAAAAAAAAAAAAATAAATCGACCTTCAATACTTACCGTATTTTTCGCTCCATAGGACACATGCATCCTATGGAGCAAAAAATAGGGAAAATGTTTTTTAAATAAATAATAATAATAATAAATGTAAAGAAAAAATACTTACCAGGGCTTTGGGGAGGCCTGCAGAGGCTCGCGCAGAGCCTCTGCAGGCCTCCCCGAAACTCCGGTAAGTATTTTTTCTTTACATTTTTTTATTTGCTCCATAAGACGCACACTATTTTCCCCCTATTTTGGGGGGGGAGTGCATCATATGGAGCGAAAAATACGGTAAGAGCTATAGTCCTTTACTCCTGTGTTTATGGCATTTTTACAAAACTCTGAACACCTTGGATCTCTTATGCTTCTCTTAAGCCATACATAACCATACAATACAAAAAAGATAGGGGGAAGATATTACACAAATACAGAATTAAAAAAAAAAGAGAGACTATGTACCAGGGGTTCCCAACCTTTGGAGGTCCGCATACCCCCTACACGGGCCTCCGGTTGCCCCGTGTACCCCCGGACTGGCTGCCCCTGCGTACCCACCTGTTAAAGTGGTTTTTTCGCAGGTTGCGGCGCGAGCAGGAGGACTCGCATGCCCATGCTGCAACCTGGAAAAAAGGCTATAGCCCTGCCAATGTCCCTGGATAGCTCCTCCTACCTGTTCTCCTGGGCGCTGCCATCTTGGATCTCATGAAATCTCGCGCGATCCAAGATGGTGGCACCCAATTCTCACGAGATATGGGCGCCGCCATCTTGGATCTCACAAGATTTCACGAGATCCAAGATGATGGCGCCCAGTAAAACAGGTAGGAGGAGCTACCGGGGACATCAGCAGGCCTGTAGCCTTTTTTTCCCAGGTTGCGGCACGAGCAGGAGGACACGCCTGCACCGCAACCCAGAGAGAAAACCCATTAACAGCTACCCATTATCTGCTGCTGATCACAGCAGCAGATCACACCAGCATCTCGCATATTCCCAGCCTGCAGTCCGCGTACCACAGGTTGGGAACGCCTGCTATACATTATTGCATCAGCACGTAAACAAAAATTATAAAATAAAATCAAGAGGAAGCAAAAGAAAAAATAGTTTTTTTACAAATATTTTGTTCAAATGGGTTATTGAATGTATGGCTTCAAACAATAGGCGTTTGGCGTGCTGCATTGTCCCTTGGCTGCACTTTGTTTGTACGCAAGAAATTGTGTCAAATCTGTAATAAACTGTGAAATATATCTTCTCCCATAAAGATTCAAGTGCAGCTATTTTATGTTAGCATTATATTTCGGAAGGATTTTGGCCACACATTTATTACCAGAAGCTAAGTATTTTTCCAGCCCTTATTCACAATTATTCTAGCAACAGTCAGCATTCTCATAACTTGCAACTCACCAAGCAAATGTATTTATTGTGAACATTTCTATCAAATCTGTAATCAGTGTTATGCCATAACCTGCTTGAATAATCCACAGGATTGTTTTTTCGGTGTCACATGTAGTTATCAAGCATATATACAGTGGACCCTTTCCATCTGCAGATTCTGATAGGTTTTTTGCCATTCTGGAAACAGAATTTTAAATCTAGCAGGAGCCAACTTGATAGAATCCACCCATCTTCTGCAGCTTAGTGATTAGCGTTAAGTTCAGTTCTTGAAAATTCTTTGGTTGCTTATGGCACTCAGTATTGTATTACTATAATGCTTAAAAAAACCTGTACCTAATAGAGCTGAGCATATTCATGCTTTCTGGAATGTTTGATATTTATTTCAAGGAACTCAACCATTTCTCTGTTCACCATTGCTTTAGATTTACTGCCCACTCATTTCTGAGGGACAGCTCTCTAAGATGTAGTAGTCTCTATCCCTGGTTACCCTGGGCTCAGTGTTGTTGTGAGCTGAGTGCAAGTGATTTCCGTTCTATTTAACAGCAACTAGACCAGAAGAACTTTCCAATTCTGCTCCGCTTACCTCACACAGGATGTCATTGTTACAGGGCAAGCAGAGGCTTACGCTGCAACAGCTGCAGTAGGGGAAAGGATCAGGCTCTCCTATTTATTTTAGACTTCATGTAAGAACTCCAGTTATAAGACAAAGTTATAAGACCAGTTATAAGACAAAGCTCAGCATAAGTCAATGTGCATTTCTTTTTCTTTGAGTCATCTCACTGGGATCCTGTGACCTTGCATGTTACTTTTTAATAAAAATCTTTGGCCATTTTACATGCTTTTACTATAGGCAAATTAACAGTTCAAAAACTTCATAGTCACAGTACATGTGCACGCTTGATTTAATTTTCAGTACTGGGTGTACTGCATCAATCATTTCCATCCCATTCTGACCTTTTTGTATGTTCTAACTGTATGTTTTCCTTTTCAGGTTTTGTAAGTTATGACAATCCAGTCTCTGCACAGGCTGCCATCCAGTCAATGAATGGATTTCAAATTGGCATGAAGCGACTGAAAGTACAGCTCAAGCGCTCCAAGAATGACAGCAAGCCATACTGAGCGCCCCTCCCCTCTGGAACTGGAGTGAGAAGGATCTTCTGGTAAGTTGGGGAGGAGTGCGCTTGCTGATTCAAAAACTCTTTAAGGCTGTATTTTTACAGTCATGGAAGCTGATTCATGTCATTCTATCTGGCACATCTTCTCTTGAAGACTCGGCTGCAGCCTCTGCTGGGAATTCTTCTTCAGATGGAGGACAAGTTTGTGCTTTTGTTTCCAGTATTTTACTTTGGAGTTTAGGTGCCATATCGCTGATTTTTTTAAAAAAAAAGTTTGCTGTGTTTGTAACCAGTGTGTGTTGAGAAGGACCAATGCCAGCCGGGGGGGGGGGGGGGGAGAGCAGCTGCAATTGGAATGGACACTGCATGATTTAGGAGGAAGAGAAGGGGAACTGATCTCATGTTAGACCCCAAGTGACTTTCATGAAAGGGAGTGGGAAGGGGGAGGATCTGTATCCATACTGCGTGGTGACTGGGCAGTGAACAGAGCCCCAAGGAGAGACTTTGCCAAACTCATTTTCCCAGCTTTACAAAGCTTAGTAAATGCCTTATGTGATGACTTCATATTGAATAAGTCTCTAGTGACTAGTCTATAGCCAGAGAAAATTAGTTGGGCTAAAAGATCCATGTGTTAAAGGAAAACTGCAGTAATTATAATAAAGTGGTACATTTGTATAGTGCAATGAGTGTGATGGCAGCTTACAAAATGATCTCTTGGTATATTTTGGTCAGATATTCAGTCCAGCTAGATAAGCCTTTGAAAAATTGGATACTTAGTTTTTTCGTGTATCCTGCTTAATAAAAACTAGACAATTTAATGCAAACGCATCCTTGTTAGTCTGTAGACCAGAAATGCCTAGTTTAGTTCTTTATCTGCTGCAAATTCCTGCTGCCTTTGCCCCAGTTTTTCTGCTTGTACATACGTTGCTAGCAACATCAATACTCGCAAAACAGAGTTTAAATCCACCTTATTACTAAAGTGACAGATGGTTTTTAAATAATCTGATGTTCTGACTTCTGGCATTCTGCTTTTTGCACACTTTCTACAAGTGAGAGCTGCAGTCTCCAGAATCATCCTGTCCCAAAGTTCAGTGTTTTGTTTCCTTATATAAATAGGTTGATATTCCATATATATTGCCATCTTGCTACACTGCAGTTTTCCTTTCAATGCATGTGCCAATATGCAACAGTGAGGACTACACAGGAGGTGCTGGATCTGTGACACACACACACACACACACACACACACACACACACACACACACACACACACACACACACACGTATGATTTTGCCAAAGCATTAAAAGGGTGTTTAGAGGTTGCACACACTGTTGACGTAAGACTGAAGGGAACTTTGACATTCTGGCCTGAACCATGGTTAGATGTCACATTAGAACCTAGCCCTGAAGCCACAATAAGCCACTTCTATCAGTGGAAAAGTTTATAGTTTTATATATATATTCAATTTAGTCCGACTTCATCAACTTACTCTTCTCTGTTCCTATTTGGTGATTGTGCTTTTTACAGTACACAATCCAACCCACGAGTCTTCATGTTAGGTGTTAAGGGGCGGGGAAGAGATAACGAATCTTGACTCCCTTTTTATTCTATCAGGAAGAGCCACAAGGCTCATCAACTCTGAATGAACATTTTGAAATGTGCCAGGCACTATGAAGCTCACTAGGAGAATAAGACATAACCAGGGACTGGGTCCCCTGGTGTATTAAACACAATATAAATTGTGTAATACCATCCATCTTCGGTTCAAGTGACCTTTCTTTGATGAATTGGGAAATATTGTTCTCTATAACTTTGGTGGGTGAATCAGCAAAAATTCAGTTGTCAGTATTATAAAGCACACATAGTGGTGACAAAAAGGTTGAATGGTCAGACTGCCAAATTTCCCATTCACGCTGGCATATGGTACCCTTCTGTGTTTGATTATTTGGGTCTGTTCAGAAGCATATGCATACACTAGGTGAACTGTATACATTTGAATTTTGTGCACTAGGAAAATTGTGTCCTGATATTCTGAGAAAGTGTTGGAGTGTTGAGGCTTCCAGAGTTGTCATGGGATTTTTTTTTATAAATAATATACTTTTCAGAAAAAAAGTCATGGTTGGGAGCAGCTGCTCCAGTTGCAACCTGATATAACCAAGAATGTTGTTTCTATTTTTATAGAAGTTTTATACTGCTCCAAGGTTGGAGAATATTTATTACCTAAATTATTTCACTGGAAAAGACCAGGGTTCTGCATAATCCTGAATGTGATTGTTTTACACATACAACAATGTGCATGATTGAAACTACTGACTTTCAGTGGCCTATTTGCAACTGGACAAACTGTTAAATAGGAAAAGAATTAATGCTGTGAACCAGTGCAAGGGAAAGCTATGCTCAAGTTCCTCTATAGTCACTCCTCCCAGTACCTCTGTCCCCCATGCTTGAGTCCTTGTCTTGTTTCTCTTTCAGCCACCCATGTTGGCTTTTCCATGAATTATCTTTTTAGTCCTTAGTCAACCTTTTATTTAGTGTCCATAATCTTCAGAAACGTCTCTGCTCAGTGCCATCATGGACACTGTGAGGCAAATGGCCTCTTGTTGAATTAAGATGACAACACTTGGACATAGATTGTCCTATCATATTTTCTAAGTAGTGCAATTCAAACTAGTGTCCTCTTCCTTCATGATTCACAGTCACAGAAAAATGTATCCAGATTAATGTCCAAAAATCACATTTTTAGAATATATTGGACAAGTTCTTGTGCCTTTAGTGGTGCTGCCCTGAATTACTTTAACTAAAAGACTTGAACCAAAATATGCCTGTTGTCTTAGTTGCACTGACTCTATTGATCTGGCCATGCATGCTGTGCAAAAAATAATGGTAAAGTTCAATGTCTGGTATGTTCTCTATCAGCAAAGAGGTAAATCTTACCAGAAAAAAATCCTTTTTAGTTGAGGTTCACTCTGTCATGTTGTGGGTTTTTCTGCATATTTTTGCACACGTCTGTCTTCCCTTTCCAGATTTGTACAAGTCTTTTGGCGTAAAACCCTGAATATTATCTTCCCTGCCCCATTGAGGTAAATCTGATCAATCATCTATGTTTGGACCAGAGAAATAAGCAGATCAAATTGAACAGCTCACAGATTTAGTTGCTCAGTGCTAAAAATACTGTCGGTATATATCAGCTTAAATATATTTAACCTTTAACATAATTTTAGATCAAACTATAAGAATAAAATTAGTGCTTGGTAATATGTGGGCATGAAACTCAAATGACTATAGGGAACTGTGTTAAAGTAAAAAGTATTTGGGGCAGGTTTGATAGTCATCATGATGCAAATATTGATGTATCATTTTTCCACCCACCCCAAATCCTTATTTTTATAGTAAAGAAGTTGACTTTGGACAACTGCTTATGAATTAGCCGTACAGTTGTTTAAAATGTCACTGTAACTGGTTAACCTCCATGCGTGTATTCTGCAGATTCTTCTGAATGCATACATGTGCAGGCTCTACTTGCTGTACTTTGCATTAAGAACAAAAATCTCAAGGAGGTTGTTCTTCAGACTGCCGCAGTTTAATTTTTTTCCAACCAAGATACTTCTAAAATGAATTACCCTATTATAGCTTAGGACTTGCGAACAGAAGTCACAGGTCAGCATCCTTTGAGAGTTCACACACATATATAGAAGGATGCTTTGGGTCAGTGAGCTAAAATTCAACTGTGTGTTTAATTTGGGATGTTGTAATAGGCCTTTGACTATAATTGGGATGGAAATTAGGACAGGCCTAAGGAGCTCACTTTTGCCAGTAATCATATGCTGCCTCAGTTAGTTTTCCATGTACAACACCTCATTAACTACTGGTAAATGTTTCCTGAAGATCTTAGATATATTTGTCCTCACAAATTATGTACTTTGTGTTGTACCCTTTATTAAATATTCCATCAGCTCTGAAAATTTCTCACAAGATGCTACATACAAAATTCCTTCCACTTAAACAGGGAACAGTGACTCTAGAGCTTCTGAGAGTCCAGTATTCTTCCTCAAAGTCAGGAAGCAAGATTTATTTATTGAAAGAGTCACAAAATAACATTTGCAGATAAAAAAGGGCTCAGCTGGAACAAGTCTTAACTTGCAGTCAAGTCTTAATTCCTTCCTATTTTATAGAGGTTTCAGTTTCATGTACGTACCTTATGTGATCTTTTTCTTGGTTTCAAAACCAACAACCAGCATTCTTGTTTCCTAAAGAATGACTAACATGAAGAGGTTGGATTTGTTGGGCGACTACTGCCTAAGCATGTCCCATGATAGGAAAGAAGAAAGTATTTCAACCATCAATACCCCAGTGAATCTTCCTGTGTCTCTTAATCTCCCTGGATGGACATGAGCCCTAGAACCACATTTTATAAAGTCAGGTTCGGGGGGGGGGGGGTCACTGTTGTTTTCCTCAAGCAGAGCTAGCAGGAACACTGGCTTGGGGCAGTGGTGAATGCGCAACAGTGTGTGCACCACTAAGCCATAGTATATTCTGTAGCCAGTGTCTAAAGGGAATCCCAGGCCTCTGCTTCCATTTGGTTTCTGACAGTTTTGACATTTACTTGGTGTCTTTTATGCACTTCGACTTTTACTTGTTTATTGTTGGCATGTGCTGCCCTTCCCTGTCAACTCCCCTCCCCAAGAGGTCTCATTGTACAGTGCCCATTCCTGTTCTCGTTTCTCTCTCTCTTTCTCTCTCTCTCTCTCTCTCTATCTCTCTGTTTGGATGTACTGCTCTGTGTAACTCAGTGGGTCTCCTTCTTTCTGGTTTGTTTTTTTTCTAGATTCCTGCCGTTTGTTCATCGTTGTGCCTAAAGCATGTCGATGTGGCGTTCAAGTACATCGTCCAAATCCTTGTCTCTTCAGCTTCTCTGATGCTTGAACTCTCACCTTTGACCTTGTGTTGACTTTTGATGCTGATGTGTATTTTTATTATGTTCGTTTCTTTTTTTTCTCTTTTTTTGTGCTGCCAAATTGGTTTTGCTAGAAAGACTGCTGAAGGGGAATATTTAAACTTGCATTTGAATATAAAAGAATTCTATTTTTCTAGAACTTCGTAAGATAACCACTTGATTTTGTGATTCTGATTCTTTGTAATTGTCTTCAGAGCAGCCTTGCTAGCATACCTCGTGGAGTATTTGTATTTCTGTGAACATACACCCAATCACTTTCTAGGCTTAGTTTTTTCTGTGTGCTTAGTTTTAAAACAAATCTTTGAAGGAAAAAGTAAAATGATGCAACTTAAAACTTTCAGGAGGCTTCTGGTCACATTTTGCTGAATCTACTTTCTGTGCTTGAGGAGACAGCATGTATTCTTTGACTTGAGTAGCCTCAGCAGAAAACACTTGAACTACACTTTCTCCTGATTGTAGCTGCATTTTTGCCCTGGCACTTACTGTTTTTTCCTTCCTGTGTGATTATCAGCCTTTGTCTGCAGTGAAAGTTTAATCAAAGTTGATGTTGTATTTTGTTAAACCCTAGCATGCTTAGTTTTTGTAACTACTATCTCCTCAGCAAAATGTGAGATTCTGTTTGGTTTTTTCCTTTAAAAACTCAAATAATGCCCTTGTAAACGTTTTGCATGTTTCCTGCTGTGTTCTTCACAATCTCGTATATAGACACACCCTTCACCTCTGTTTTCTATAGTTTGTGCAAAAACTGAGCAATTTAATAGATTTCAAAGCTATCCTTTTTTGGATGCCAGACTTGTGGTCATATGTCACGTAAGGACATCTCCTGTGCATTTAGACTGCTTTACACAGTATCTGCTCCTTGCTCTATCATCACAGCTATGGAAAAGTCTCAGGGGGTTTGATTGCACTGTATCAGGGATAGAAGATGAGCAGAAAGGTGTGGGACACTTGCAGTAATGTTGCTTCTAAGATCCATTGGAGCAAACGCTCTTTTGGGGTAGCCTTAATTTGTACCTCTCGTTTAATATGTGGCTTGTTTTGTGAGGTTTAACACCATCAAATCTCAGTGGATGGAAGCTTGATTGCTCTCCAGTCTTTACACTTGAAGTAGTATGTTCTGCATATTCCATAGAAGGAATCTGTAAGCCTAGGCACGCAACTGCTGACTCTTTACCCAAGTGACAAGCACAATATAACAGCCCACTGGCTGTTACCTGAACAGGGTACCAACCCCGGCTCCTTTTCTCAGGGGCCTTAGCTGGGGGATCTCCTCTACAGAGACTTTTTTTTTAGTTATTAAATTGGGTAAGGAGTCATCTAGTTTTTCTTTATTTTTTTCTTTCTGGCCTGGTGAGGAAGTAAGACAGATGATCCTTCTGGGAAATATACTTCAGCCTTGCTGCACATAGTCTACTGTAGAAGCTGAGACTTAGTACTAGGCTTCACAGCACCTGCAAGAAATTCTTGTGGTAGGTGTGTAATCACAAGGGGAAAGTGGGACGGGGAAGCTACAAAGGAACTTGAACAGGAGGAGGGAGTGTGAAGCAAAAGTTCAGAGAGTAGGAAAATATGGGAGACTGGTCTCTGAACCATGTGGAGTATTAGTTTGTTCCATTGTTGGGGACAAAAAAAGTCCCACCATTTCATTGGGCGAATAACACTTCTCCAGGCTCATTAGATGTTGTAGATAGCTTTTCCCTTAATCTTGAAATCGACTTTTGAGAGAGAGACGCTTGAAAAGGGGATATGGCTGTGTTATCTGGGGGTACAGCTGTGAGATTGGTTGCTCACAGTCGCAATGCACAGGGATGTCTGATGGCAGGGGAGGCCAAGACCCTGCAATGTATTGATTAATTTTGCCAATACATTTATTTACTATGTGCATACAGTTCCATGTGGAACTCTGGGGGATCCTGTGGAAAAAAAATCTCTGGAGAAAACCAAAATGCCAAACATTGGATGTTCCTTTTCTTTCTTCTTTCCTTTCTTTCTTTGGTTGTTTTAATTATTCTGTGGTGGTTTTAATGGATTTGAGACAGTAAAGCAGCAGCTGCCTTTTATTTCTGGCTGCTTTTTGTGAATAATTTAAAAAAAAAGAAATTTACATTTTGGAAACAAACCTGTGGGCTTTTTTATTGGTACAAACATTGTATTTAACACTAGGGGTTTTGTACAGTTTTTTGCCTTTTCTACTAGAAAACAATGTAAAGTGATTCACAAATGTGACAAGAAATCAAATTGCCACTATGACCAAATGTAGAGTCTGTTCTGCAGTAACAGGATTTAATCAACTCAAAGTCGTGATTTTGTTGTAGTAGTGCTTTTCTTTACCTTGTTTGAGCTGTTCCTTTTTTTCTTGTTTGATTTGCAAAACAAAATGTCTTTTTTGTGTGAAATTGTGTTGTACTCTGTAGAAAATTATGGATTTTACTTTAATGGTTTAAAAAAGAAGCACATGTTGCTTTGCTGATCACGGAGTTTGTGTAGTGGATTTAAAAATGAAAGTTTTGTTACAAGTTTGGAACGAGCGAGTATCTATTAAGGAATTTTCTTCCTTTTTTGTGTGGTTTCTTTTTGTCCCACTGGGGAACTTAAAGCTGTTTTAATTGCACAGACACCGACCGACCGACAAGAAGTCATTTTGTATATGCCAAGTGTGGTACCTCCCTTTGTTTATTTACTATTAAACTGTTTGAGAAGAATTTCTGTGTTGTCTTTATGCTTATCCATGGTAGTTGGGTGGGTACATTGAGGGAAAGGGAGTGTTCTTTCTACTGTGAGCAAAGGAGAGAATAAATCTTCTTAATCAAAGGACCAGAGCAGTGTTTGTGATAGTCTTATTTCTGTCCTTAGAGTTCTTCGTTGTTGTTTTTCTTGCTTTAAATTAACCTCTCTGTCAGCAATTGCTATCTGTGTTTGAGGTTTATCCTTTGTTCCATGTCTTGAAAGGTAAGTTGGCCAGGCTAAGGATGAGTTCTTTCAAGGATTTTCCCAGAATACTAGTACTTCAAACGCAGATATGTGCCAGAGTTTGCCAGGCTGTTTCAGTCCAGTGATCTATAGACCTAGATGCTACAAGAAGGTTCATAAACAAGTGAAACACAATAGTACTATTCCTGTTATCTAGTAGACAAAAGTATAGAAACATTAAATACAGACATTGTGTGTTGGCTATCATAGCTAGAAGCAATCAATACACCTGTTCTCCATGTAATTGAATCTTTTTCAAAGCAACCTGTAACAGAGACCATCATAACATATGTGGCAATAAAGTCCATAGAGTGATCTTATATCATGTGAGGCAGTATTTTCTTAAGCTCCTATGTCAGCAGACGTAGTCTTTTCATTTTGAGTGAATTAATGTTTTACTCTGTCATGTGTTTTTAATTCTCATAATTTCTACTCATATTTTATATCATGTCAGAGCTCAGTGTTTTTTTTTTCTTAAGCAAAAAAGTCCCAGCTATTCAAGCCTTGTACAGAAAGATACCCCCATCCCCTTGATCTCTTTAGTTACACTTTGGGTGACTTCTCTGGGTCCTCTAAACATTTGGGGATGTGGCAGCAAAAAATGCTCCTAGGCATAACATGAGAATAGTTTTGCTGGTTCCAATCCATCGTTTATGTAGTTATACTCTTCCTGGGATCCTGACTTGCATGAATGGAAGGAAGCTCATGCAAGGGGACTCCACTCAGTTTTGTCTGATTCCCCCTTCCCCTGCACCTGCCCACACAGCTATTCTGGAGAGTCTGCCAAAATCTCAGCAGCTTTTCAAAGGGGGCACAGGGGCCTGTAATGTGAGGGGACGTGGTGTTCCCCTTTCATGAGCTCCTTTCTGCTCTTGCAAGTCAGGATCCAACCTTTTGTAGCAGTGATCACATTCTTAGTATGGCCCTGGGTAGACAATAAATATGTCATCATGACAGTATGACACTTTCTGTTTCGGTTTTGATCTCTACCCCCCATTCTTAATACTTCATTGGTCTGTTTCGGTATCACAGCACACTAAGCTGATGTTTTCAGTCTGCTGCTTACTTTAACGGTTTAACCCACATCTTTCCTATGTAGTTAACAGCCAATTCAGAATCCATTGCTATATGTGCATAAATAGGATTATCCATCCTACAGATGATTTATTTTGTTTTGGAATAAATGTGTCAAATCCTGCAAGCTTCTGCATTTTTACTGTGCTGATTATTGCACCTTCTGCTTCAGATTACTGCAAAGTTCTCAGTTTACTGAGCATGGACATTAGAACAGCTGTTCTTTTTCAAAAATGACTTCAAGTGCTGTGAGAGTTTTCTTCTGTAATATGAAGCAAAATGGACTCTGTTAAAATGGTGATTTATGAGAGAGCATGAGGATTAGGCAGAAATTCACTCAGAGGCTAGCTGGGACATGGGCATTAAAACCCTGAAGGAAAGTACAGTTAAGCTAAGATACGTTTTTTTCAAAATGAGTCAGTCTTGCTTAAGCTGTTTCTAGTGTATTAATATGTAGTCTCCTCTTAAAGGATTCTAGAAATTATTTAAGCAGTGTTATTAATCGTGAATGCAAGACAATGCATAGCGAATTCAGTCTTGCATTCCATCCAGTGCCATCTGATAAGCCAGGATTCTGCATCACCTGTTGTATGATGTAGTAAACTGAGCAGATAAATGAGCAACTGTTAAGAAGTCCAGTTGCTCCTAAGAAAAGTGAGAAGATGATGGAAGCAATGAATGGCAAATTCACTGTCCGTTGATGAGAGATGTGATTTGTAACACCATATCATTATGCCTATTCCAGGTCCAAGTAAAGCTGCGTTGTTTGTAGGAGATGGGACAAGACCTGTGTAGCAAAACAAGGGTATGCTGTGCTATTGCCCTCCACTATCCTCTTGGCTACATGTTTACAAATTCCTACCAAACCTCAAATAAGTCTTATAAACTCTGTAAATTGTAGATACCGGTACATTTACACAGTATCTTGGGTCTTGTGCTCAGGTTTTTACAGCATGAAAACTAGGATTCCTTCACCCTTTAAGATTTATTGTTCAAAGCAGATCGAGAGATCTCTCTGCCTTCTTCCCCCTTACTCTATCAAACTGATGATTTACTGGGCTAGCAGATGGCATGATTAAGATCGGGGAGGTTCAAGGTGCCCTGACCAAGTTTGCTTCAGCACGGGGGAGCAAAACACCATTGTATCTCAGGTGTTATAGAAGCCTGAAGTCAGTGGGATGTGGCATCCATAAACTCAGGAAATGTGTCAAATGTTTGCATTGACTTGACCACTGTTGAAAATGTTGCAACAGTTAATAATAATAATAATATTTATATACTGCTTTTCAACAAAAAGTTCACAAAGCAGTTTACAGACAAAATCAAATGATTAAGTGGCTCCCTATCCCAAAAGGGCTCACAATCTAAAACAGTGATTAGAACAATATTGTAAAGACCCTTATCAGGTATAGAATAGCCTGCCTATGTAAACCACCTTGAATAAATCTGATGAGAAATCTGATTATGAGAAGGGCGGTACATAAATTCAGAAAATAAATTAAATAAATTTACGGAGCGAAAGCTTTCATGGCTAGGAAAATTTTTCAAAGAGATAGGATATACAGGTTTTGAAGTCATGTAAAAATGAAATAAAACATGTAAAACACGTTAAAATCATGTTAAAAACGTATGTTAAAAACAGATTAAAACACGAAAAAACTAGTTTTAAAACAAGAATTAAAACATGACGCTTTGTCCATGTTTGTGGTTGTCTCTGTATGTAAATATCAGAATTTCCCTTTTGCTATTCAGTGGCCTTATGGAGCAGAAAACTCCTACAAAACACATTGCTCAAATAAATACAGTACTCACTTGCTGCTCTGTGAGCAAACACTTTGCAAAGGTCAGAGAAATGCAGGTTAATGTAAAAAAAAAAAATCAAGATTGGAGCACTGGCTTATGACATGTATCTTGAGAGCAACTTGTATACCTGTATTTTGCAGTGCACTCATTTGTTTCCATACTCTTGCTTTCCCTAATTTGCAAATGCTCATGTTGCAAGTTGCTAGTTTGCAGGGGAATTTCTTGCGGAGTTAAATGACCAAACTAATCACCACGTAAAGGTGCCTCTTTGCCAGTTAGAAGGGGTTAGAGATTCACTCGTTTAATTTGGCATGAGGTTTGGCAGGCAACATTAGATTCATGAAGTGGACTGAAGTTGGTAAGTACATGTGTTTTTTGTTTGCATATTTTAGAATAATTTGTGAACCTCCTTGAATGTCCTTTGGGGCTTGAAAGGTAAGAACTTTCAGAAATGTTCACACAGCTTAGTAATCAGCCAGCGTTTCTACATTAGGAGCACATCAGACCCACTGCTTCCTTCTTCAGTACATTCAAACTTGTTTCTACTTGTCTACACCTACCAACATTTGATACTCAAATGGAGAAAGTGTTGCGAACTAACAAACCAGCATATTCTGCTCCTGTGCTTTTGAACAGCAGGCTTAGGCACAAAAATCAGTAAATGAAACTTTGTGGCATGGAGATAGGCAATTACTTGTTAATTACTACAGATCAAGCTGCTATTAAAACCCATTTCCTCCCAGCCCACAGGTGTACACATTTTAACTCCTGTTGTGTATATAGGTAAAGGTGACCCCTGACAATTAAGTCCAGTCGTATCCAACTCTAGGGTGTGGTGCTCATCCCCATTTCAAAGCCGAAGAGCCAGCATTGTCCAAAAACGCCTGCGTGGTCATGTGGCCGGCATGACTCTCCTTGCCACAGCGCGTAGCATGCAGCTGGAACACAGAGCGCTGTTTACCTTCCTGCAAGCGGTACCTATTTATCTACTCGCATTATAACATGCTTTGGAACTGCTAGGTTGGCAGGAGCTAGCCAAGCAACGAGAGCTCACCCCATCACGGATTCGAACTGCCGACCTTTCAATCGACAGCATAAAGGAGCAGGAGTTGCTGAGATAGTTGACAATCTTGAAGAAGGTAGATTTAGGCCCTACCAGCCGTGGGACATAGGCTTGGACCTGATTGATCTGTGTTTGTCATGAAGTTGCCATATGGCATTGGGTGAGCCTCAATCTCCCACCTAGAACTGGGAATAATACTGATTTATTACAGGTTTGTTGAGAAGGCAAGCTCCATAAAGATTATAAAACGGCTCACAAATGTAAACATGCTATAATTCCCCTCTAATGTTCTTCAACACAATCATAATGATCGCCACAGCTCCCTCCCCATCCCTGTTCTTTACATCTTGATCTCTCCTTGTTCCCTCTTCCTTTTTCCTTGTCTTTCCTATGTGTTTCAGAGGAGCAAATCAGTCTTCTGGAGCAAGTGGGTTTTGAAAATCGGTACAGGCAGAAGGCTAGAGGAAAACAACCTGGCCAGCAAAAAAACTGGGTGCAGCAAGATGATAGGTTTTCAACCCTATCTTAAATATGCTAATGAACAATAACATCCTAAATTTCTATAACATTTGTGTTTTACAGGGATATACAATTCCTAAAAGGATTATACAGGGGGGCACCGGTATCCACTGATTCCTCAACCGCGGTTTCAATTATCCACGGTTGAGGAATCCCCCCGCACCCTCCACAGCCCCCCCCCCGCACTTTTAGCAGAAACCTCCGTTCTTTTCTTCAAAAGTTCCGAGTTTCCATCTCTTTTAGGCCTGACCAACTAGACTTAGGTGATAGCTAGAGTCTCAGCAAGGTTGCAGAGACTCTAGCTATTAACTAAGTCTAGTTGGTCAGGCCTAAAACAGATGGAAACTTGGAACTTTTGAAGAAAAGAACGGAGGTTTCTGCTAAAAGTAAGTGCCTGGGGGGCTGTGGAGGGCGCGGTGGGTCGCACCCGCCCCACGCACTTTTAACGGAGAAAGCTCCGTTTTTTTCTTCAAAAGCCTTTGTTGCAGGCCTTCTTACCAACAAGTCTTCGGTGCTAGAAAGTCTCAGCAACCTCTCAGCAAGGTTGCTGAGACACTCTAGCACCGAAGACTTGTTGGTAAGAAGGCCTGCTGCATTCGGCTTTTGAAGAAAAAAAAACGGAGCTTTCTCCGTTAAAAGTAAGTGCTGGGGGGGGGTTGTGGAGGGTGCGGGGGGTCGCGCAGGCCCGCGGGGGGGTCGGGGGGCCCTGAAAACCACGGAAATGGGCGTTTTCCCATTTCCGCGGTTTCAGGTATCCACGGTGGGGGCTGGAACGTATCCCCCGTGGATACCGGTGTCCCCCTGTAATTTCTATATTCACATTTCAAAAGTACGGTATCATTGTGTCAGAACTCATTTTTGTATACCCCTGTACCCCTAATGTTAAGCAACCTATAAGCCCACTCACAAAATGTTCCTGCAAAATAGAACACTAGTTGAGTGTGTACATCTCATTCAATGAGCCAAAGGCAAGAGCAAGCACAAGGATGGAGGTACCCATTGCCAATATCTGGATCCTTCCCTTGGTCGATCAAAGATGTCAATCAACTATTAATGTTCCACAACCTTCTCACCCTGAGGATCAGTTCTCAGGTTGTTTTGTACATGCGCATATCCATACACATGTATGGATGTGTGCATTTTTATGATGTCGGAGCCTTTTTTCCATCAATGCATGCTCTGGGAAGCTAATACATACTGGTATGTATGTGAATTCTTGTACTGGATCAAAAATATCCAGTCCCAACATTTTCCACATTACAAAATATATAGGATTATACAGGAATATGAACCTCGGTATACAAAGGTATGAAAAGCTTGATATTAAGTGCTCTAACTCCAAGTCTTTGCTCAAACCCCTGCTGGGCAAAGAGACACCTTTTAAAGTGGTGCCCTCTTATGTTTAGAAGAGGTAGAGCAACTGTCCCTTTTCACCCCAGCATGGTACCTTTTCTAGAGGTTGTTGCTGGTGTCTCTTCTGCACCTCTTTTTAGACTGTGAGCCCTTTGGGGACAGGGAGCCAGTTATTGACTTATTTTGCTATATTTATATATAATAAAAAGAAATATATAAATATTAAGAATAATGCTGAGTAAATGACACTTTGAATGTTTCAGAACTACATCAGACATTACGTTTTTAGATATATACCTAAGAGGATTTAGGTTTGTGTGTGAAAAATTAAATTGTGAGCTCAACAGATGCGAACTTACTCAGAGGCTTGTAAATGGTAGCAGCTTCCTGCTGAGTATACACTCTAGCAATCCCTGGTTTGCCTCTATGTAGTAAGAGAAATGGTCCTTGGTGTTTAATTCTTCTGCAGTTAATACTCTGCTTGCTGAGAGGTGTGCTGTGCATCCTAGAAAGGTGCAGAGCTCATCACTGTTGCACTGAACAAGTGTTATATTATACATCTCATGAATGGAGTCCATTCATACATCCTTGGCTCGCTGAACACACTCGGAGTACAAGGAAATGAATAGAAAGGCCTGACAGCACTGCTGCAACAGCAGACGATGCCTCCCCTGGTATATTTATACAAGCTGTATATAGGGAAGGACAACGGCTGGCTCTGGCTTGCTTTCTGACCTTGGGGGTTACCAAGACTGGCATTCCTGTGAGGTCTTGTGACCAGGATTGGCGGGCACAGCTGTTCCCAGTGAAGGGGAGGGGCACAGGAGTGGCCATTCCAATTGAATTTCACTCCAGTCACTTAGGATTTTTCTTGCTTTCCTTGCTGTACTTTTCTCGTTGTTCATGGATTTGGGTTGTAATTTCTTGTGGGATAGCAGCGCACAAGATGTTAGTCCTGAGGATTAGGATGGTTGCTCAAAAGCCTTGGTGGCGCTTATCTCCTACTGACATTCCTTCAGTCTGAATTGTCTGAGGTTCCTGTGGCCCTGAACTTCCAAACCATGCCACCCATCTTCCTGTCTTAGTGCAGTCATTATTGTGTTTTTGGACCCACCCACCACCTACGTGTCATCTGTCCTGACTGGTTGGTATATGAAGCTCTTGAGCACAAAGGAGATGGGTCAGGACCAGACAAAGCAGCAGATAGAAAAAGGACTTCAACTGTACCAGTCCAACGAGACAGAAAAAGCCCTGCGGGTCTGGTTGAAAGTTTTGGAAAAGACCACAGATGGAGCGGGAAGGTTCCGAGTTCTGGGATGTCTTATCACTGCTCACTCAGAAATGGGCAGGTACAAAGATATGTTGAAGGTAAAGCTATCTTGGACTGAATGCATTTTCACTACACTACAAAAAGGTTGGGAATGAGGGTGGAAAGGGGGGGGGCTTTCGACAGTATTGCAACAGCCAAAATGTGAGCACAGTGAGCTATTTGGATCCAGTAGAAGTGCTGATGTGAATTACTGCCATTTACTTAAGTTTGTAAATTGCCATCCTGCATTTCTGCTCCCAGTTGCTCATTCCCTGAAATTCTTAGATTGCTTGTTTGCAGAATTGGCTCGCAGAGATGTTCTGATGCTAGCTGTAGCATGTTGCTATGCAGGTCGTTCAGTTCCACAATGAATGATTTGTGTGGAGGGTTTTATAACAGTTCAGGAGCTATCCCTGCTTTCAATGAATTCTCAGTAGAACATAGCCACAATGGCCAGGCATGCCTTTTTATTATTTACCAAAGTTGTCAGGAGTACAAGCACTTTTCCTAAATATTCAAAGCACTTTGCATATGTTACATTGACAATGTAATGTTTTTATTATTAGCATTTATATTCTGCCCTCTCTTCAAGGAGTTCAGGGCAGTATATATGGAAAACCCACTTTTATCCTTCCAACAACCCTGTGCGGTAAGTTAGGCTGAGAGATTGTGATTGGCCTAAGATCACCCAGCAAGCTTCATAGCTGAGGGGGGGATTTAAATTGGGCCTCCTTGGTCCTAACTTAACACTGTAGCCACTACACCATGCTGGCTCTCATCCCCATATTGCTGTACTGGCCTGGAGTTGAGACAGTGGATTGAATAAGGCCATACAAGTACTTAGTGTGACAGTGCGTAAAAAGTTTATGGCATGCAGCCTTCCAGTCCTTGTCCGCAACGAAGAATAACACAGACACGGTAGTTTCCACCACCAAAGTCTATTTACAATACTCACAAATATGTACAGCAGATAAGCATAGCAGTCAGTCTTTTCATTAGTAACTTCGTACAGAGCAACAAGCACAGAGAAGTGAAGCCTCTGAAATACTGGTCCTGGGTGCTTTAGTTTTATATTGCTGCTAACCAATCAGATTTGAACATTGCATTCTAGTCAGCATGACACAGCACCTTTTTCTACTACCTTGTTAGCCATTCAGCTTAAGCATGATCTCATCTTTTGTTTAATCAGTATGACACAGCATTTTTTGCCCTGCATGGTTTTTTCTGTTCATGCTTGTGAATTCCCAGGTTATAATAACCTGACATAGTGGCTGAAATTAGATTTAAGCTAGAGTCTTCCAGACTTGCAACTCATTCTCTTAAAGACCATTACACAGCACTAACACTTTCTAAGGCAATACCTGAGATTGAAAACAGCAATATCGAAACAGGAGCTACTAGAATCTAACGGATATGTGACTCAAGGGTTAGATGTGACTAACACGATGTGACGGATTTTTCAGTCTAAACAGATATGTTCACAGATTCACAGAGGCTGGTGAGGAATAAACAATGAGACATCCAAAATGAGATGTTACATGTTGGATCCTCTGTGGTGATTCTTTAAAATTACTCTTGTGGCATCTTCCATAGAGCAAGGGCATTAGCTTCCGTGCGAGCATCTGAACAACGTATCTGAAAACACTCACTGCCAGAGACCTCTTGCATGAGAAGAAAAGCATTGCTAGGAAGAAGAGTGTAATCCCTCAAATTCAGACACTGTGACGAGGAGCATTCCAGCTTGCAAATGAGGACTATGGGTTGGCGCAGTTAAGCAATCACACGCACCCCTCTGCCAAGCAAAAATCAAATTCTGCCTATGTGTAAGAGTGCTATTAGGAAGAGGCTCCACACATTTTCTTTGGGAAGTGGTTACAAAATAAAGGTGAGGAGCCTGGCTGATAAGACTGGGGAAGTAGTTCCAGATATAGGGACAACAATGAAGGTATAGAGCAGGGGTCAGAAGCCTGTGGGCTGGATCCAGCCCGCCACCCAAAGTCATCCAGCCTGCAGTCACCTGTAGCGGAGCAATGGGAGGCACTTTCCCTGGGAAGTGGCAATTGTGGCAGCCCCAGGACTCCACAAAGCTGAGCAGTTGTTTCTGCCATTGGCTGTCCATCATGCAGCAAATTGGGCAGAAGGGTTCACCATCCAAGCTGAGCTCCACACGGTGCGGAGCTCATCAACCCGGAAGTTCAGCTATGATGTGATGACATCATCACTGAACATCCAAAAGTAACCTCTGCACATCTGGCCCCTGTGAGGATGTGAAAAGTGTGTTGTGAATTGAATGGAAAGAAAAGGGAAGCAAAGGATGGTAATCTCAAAAGATAATGCGGGTAGTTTTGGAAAAGGCTGAGCAGTTCCAGAGCATCAGTCAGATCTTTCAAAAACTGCTTGAGCAAAGCAGAAGACTGGACAGAGCAAAAATGTTAGAGTCTAAGAAAATCTATCAGCGTCTGATTCCTTGGCAGCTGTAGGTGTTTAATTTGTTGCTGATAAGATCAAGGTGAGCTCTTCAGTCCATGCTGAAGACATTTGGTTCTGAATTCATCTTCATAGTTTTTACCTGAAGGTTTAATAGAGCACTAAATGTAGATCACCTTAATGACAAGTCCTGAGAGGGTACAAAGCAGCTGAGGTGTTAATTGTGATGCAGAAGGAGACGGCAAATTAGCCAAGAGTCTTTGCATGGGGGAAGTTGGTGTTAAAAATGAAGTCTTGTGAGGCAGTGTAAAAAGTTGAGACTGACTGTGGAGTAATGTGCAGCTATATAAGAACTGTAATATGTAAAGGGAAGTCAGAAAGAAGCCAAATTATTAATTTGTTACGGAAGCTTTCATGGCCAGCGATCAGCACACAATGTTTCACAGATACGGGTGTAGACGCCATGTACAAATATATTTACTTGAGGATTAAAGAGGATTTAAACTTCAAGTAAATATATTTGTACATGGCGTCTACACCCGTATCAGTGAAACATTGTGAGCAAAATTATTGTTCACCTTTTCCCACAGATGATAAAAATCAGATTTCACTTCTGGAATATTTCATAGTACAGCTTTTCTTAGACTATGTATCTTCATAATTCAAGTGCAACATTGCATGATAGAATTCTCTCCTGCATTAAAACAAAAATCCACAATACTACCTTCCCTGCATGTGGAAAACTAAGATGTTGAAGGGGAAGGTTTCTCACCTGCCATCTCCCCTGATTTGCTAGTTTTCTACATGCAGAAACTTTGTATTTTGGAGGGAGAAAGTCAGACATGGTAGTTTCTCCACCTTCTGTTTGAAGTTGTACAGTCTTGGGAGTAGATAGACCTGAACTAAGATGTGCTTCATATATGAATCCATATTTGTATATAGCTACTGTACTTCTTGTGAGGCGAGAAATGCATCTCACAAAGTACGGTAAGTTCTTGTATGTGCAAATTCCCATATTGGTGACTGCATATGAAGCAGGCCTAATACAAGAAATGCTATGGTTTTTTTTTAACCATAGGGAGAGGGGTTTAGGATTGTTAATGTAAGCTTATAAGAGCAATCCAGCAATGAAAAAGACATCTAGGTAAGTTATGAAATTCTCCTTTGAAGGGTCTTAAGAAAGGTTTGGACAGACACCTGTCAAGACAGTTTCAGTCATCATATATTATGTCTCTTAGGACAGGTAATGGATATGCATCTCAACGGTATGAACTGTAGAAATAATATGGCAGCATAAGAAGAGCCCTGCTGGATCAGGCCAAAGGCCCATCTAGTCCAGCTTCCTGTATCACACAGTGACCCCACCAGATGCCTCAGGGAGCACACAAGACAACAAGATACTTGTATCCTGTCGCCACTCCCCTGCACCTGGCACAAAGAAAACCTACTCCTACAACCAGGAGGTTGCTTATCCCCATCATGACTTGTAAGCTGTGATGGACTTTTTCTCCATAAATCTGTCCAATCTCCTTTTAATAAGACGGATTGTCCAATAATTGTCCAACAAGTCCATGTCACTCAGAATCTTAAGAAGAATCAGCAGCCAATCTAGAGAGATCACTGTGAAAAGCTCAAAAGGATAATGGAGTTTAATTTAATAAAGGAAAATGAGCAAGATTTTAAAGAAAGTACAATGTTTACACAAACAGAAAGGAATCAAGGGTGTTTTTCTACATTTCTTGTGTGAAAAACCAAGAAAATATGGGTTATTTACCAAAATATTGACAACCATTTAAAGCAGTGGTGGCCAACCTTTCAACATGAATGCTGGCCCTTTAAATGGTTGCATAGGTGAGGGCATTTCAGCAGGTGCAGCTGCTTTAGCAGCACCATCAGCACTTGCAGCTGCCAAGATTCTGTCTTCTACACAACTCTTAAGAACACAGTAGCCCCAATGGTGGAAGGTTGGCCACCCCTGATTTAAAGGGTAAATACCTTTATGAAACAGTATTAAAAGTTTAGAAAATCAAATGAGATGCCAAGCTTGAGATGAGGTTAACATTAGCGCTTAGTAATAGCAGAAACATGGAAGATAATTTGCTAAAGATGTAATGCCCCTAAGATTACTTGAACTCTAATGTGTGCCTCATTGGGATGCTGAAAATGATACAGATCTTGCCTTGAATGCTTTCGAGTCTAAATAAAGAGACCTGTACTAAGTATGGAGAACCTTATGAAATAAACAGTTTATAAAGGGAAAGCCTTGACAAGCAACTTCTGCATGTCAGAGCAGCATTTGGTAATTCTTTGCTGAGTCAGGCTCAGAACCTGCTTCTCTTTGACTTGAAAAGAACATGGATGCACCTGTTTAAAGGAGAGACCATAGGCAAGAGATAACAAAAGGAGATGACCATAGGCAAGATGACCAGCCACGGACACTTGTCTGAGACGCCTTGGCTCAACATCTTCACTGCAATAAATCCCTTAATGCTGTGTAGAAAGAAAACGTATTAATGAAATGAGTCGCTGCTTCACGCAAGAACAAATTTTCCTTATGGAAGGGAAGCAGCCCACAAAAAAAGAGGAGGCATTATTTCTTGTGGTTTATTTTACTACATTATACTGTATTTGGGTTCTTCAACCTGCTAAAAGCTCAAGGCATCGACATCCATCCTTTCCCACTTTACTGCTCCTTTATATAAGGGAAAAGCACCCCTTCCTCTCTGGATCATCTCCTCCCTCCCCCAGCTTATAACAGTAGTTTCAGCCCTTGACACTTTTTCACCTTGAGCCTCTTCTCAAAAATGAGATAATCAAAAAGTAGATCATGAAACATGCACCAACTTTCCTTGCCCCCCCCCTTCCTCCAAAGTGACTCCTCAAATGAATGGTAGTGACTGCAAGCCAAATAGCTACAGAGTAAGCGGGCTGAAGCCAGGCCAGAGAGCCATATACAGTACTCCCCCCCCCATATCCGCTGGGGATATGTTCCAGGCCCCTCCGTGAATACTTGAAACCGTGGATAGGAGTGAACACCCCCTCCATGGTTTCCTGAGGGCCCCCGCCCTGCCTCCCCTGCGGGCAGGCGTTCGCGCGTGCCCCCCCAGCTCTTATTTTTCTTTCAGCAAACTTCCTTAAAACAGAGAAGCAGCCTCCGTTGCAGGCAAGTAGAATGAGACTAAGTCCTAGAGAGGCTCTGCAAGATTTCTGTTAACCTTGCAGAGCCTCTCTAGGACTTAGTCTTGTTCTACTTGCCTGCAATAAGCATCCAGAGGCTGCTTCTCCTGTTTAAGGAAGAAATGAAGCTTACTGGGGAAAAAGTAAAAGCCTGGGGGGTCCCCACAATCTGTGGATAACTGAAACCGTGGATAGCGAATCCGTGGATATGGGGGCCCACCTGTAGATTGATGGGGGGGAGCGCAGCCATTTAAGTATGCTATTTAAAGCTATTTGTTGTAAAGGAGAATAATCCCAAAGTAATCACTTGGGGAGTGGTTCAGTTAGCACTAATATGTCCATCTTCCTATGCAAAATGATCACTGCCTTCTCTCCTTAGGAGCAGAGAAGCCTGGAAATATAAACATGGAGGCTCTTAGGAAAGCTACAGTCATATAGTGTTGGGAGAGAACAGTGAACAGCATGGTCACCATTAAAAGACTGATAAAAACAATGGAGTCTAGCGTCTAGTAGCACCTTTAAAGACAAACCCATTTTATTTCAGCATATGCTTTCATGGATGGCAGTCCACTTCCTCAAATGCATGAAGTTAAGTCCTCTGTAGGCACCTGCCCTCTCTCTCGCACATACACAATAGTTGAGTATGTAGGCAGTGGCAATTAGTTATGATATGCTCAGGCAATTCCCTGTCTTGTCTCATTCTCTGTGACTCATTCGCTGTTCCTTCCACATCCATTTGAGGAAGAGACTTTCTCTGTCAAGAAAGTTCTGCCTATACCCTTACTGAACCAGCTTCTCTGTGCTTTATTCACCAGGCACATCTGGTGCTGAATACCTCTATATCCTTAATTCTGTAATGCAACTAGCTTTTTCCCCCTGAATGCATCATGATGTATTTATAAACGTTCTGTTTGCTAAAAGTTTGCAGTTGTACAGATTGACACAGCCCGGGAGCTGGAGGACCCTGACTACCTTACAGAGAGCTACCTGAATCTGGCACGGAGCAATGAGAAACTCTGTGAATTCCAAAAAACAATCTCCTATTGTAAGACCTGCCTGAACATGCAAGGTACCACACTGAGCCTGCAGCTGAATGGCCAGGTCAGCCTCAGCATGGGCAATGCCTATCTTGGCCTCAGCATCTTCCAGAAGGCTTTGGAGTGTTTTGAGAAAGCCCTGCGCTATGCACACAACAATGATGACAAGATGCTCGAGTGCCGTGTCTGTTGCAGCTTAGGGAACTTCTACACACACCTCAAGGTGGGCACTGTTCAAGTGGGAATGAGTAGTAAGTGCGGACCTTAAGTTAGAAAGCATGTGGGAGGGAGCGAATTTGAGCATATGTCTTTGGGCCAGACAGTGGCTTCACATGCTGTTGGTTTGGCCCTGTAATGCGCATATGGTGAGACGAGAGAAACATCCCAGGAAAAGGCGGGTACTTTTTCTCAGAATGCCACCACAGAGTGTGTGGAGAGCCAAGCATGCAGACTGCGTAGATTCCAATAACCCTTCTCAGGCACAGGTAAGGGCCAGTAGGAGCTGGACACCACAGGTGTTGGGAGTGCAAGCTGCCTGGCTGAATCCTTAGGTCTGCTCCATAAATTACAATTTTTCTACATGGCCCAGATCTCCCTGGAGGAAAATAACATTAAGACTTTCTATGAGTGGTCTGCTGTGAGAAGAACAAAACACAGATGTATAAAGGGTTGAAAGGGCTACTTAGTACTACAAGTTTTCTTAAAAATGTCTGTTTAACTTCAGATGCTATGCATGTGGGACAGAGGGGCACTAAGAAATCACAACAAAGCATCTGTTATATTTGTCAGTCATCTCACAGCAGAAACCAAAGAAGGAAAATGCATCCTGAATTTTCTAGGAACTGAGTTTATGTAGCCATTTTCATGGCATTATAACTGTAGTTAGAACATGATAGCTTGGTCAATATATTATGGTTAACTCTGATCAGCTGCCACAGAGAGAGCTTTCTGAGCAAATGAATGCAGGACCCGCCAATGAGGCTATGTGACACCATAAGCCAGTATTTATGATCATAACTTGAACTGAATCATGTGAATGAGTCGCAAATTACTAATACAGATGCTTCCTTGCTTTGGAGAGAAGTTTTTCTAATGCTTGGAATTTTCTTAAGAGGACATACTCCTGCTTTCGAGGAAATCAAGCAAATTTTTATTCTGGGGTATTGGCACCCCTCCCCAGGTGTAATTCTGGAAAAATCAGTTTATCACACATTTTCTCTTAAATTGGGGGGCTGATTATCCAAATCCACACTATGCAATGAAAGTCTTTTCATCAAGAACCATGATGAAAAGTGGGGGTGGAAATTTTCCCAAACCACCAAATTACAAAGCTGTCAGATTCAGTCTTCTAGTTTGTGGGGAAGGCAGTGGAATTAATCAGATTTGTGTAAGATACAAAGTGTGACTGCATAAGCCATATAATTTGTGCAGTGTGATTGGGCCAGTTAACAGTTCCCTCTGGACAGCCCAGGTTTTAGTCTCCTGGCAGAAACAGATATATGCTTATTTGCAATTATCTTACCAGGGTTTGCTTCTCCCCAAACAACCCCCCTAACTCCCTGCTTCTGCCTCTTGTCTTCTCAAGGACTACGAGAAAGCCCTCTTCTTCCCCTGCAAGGCAGCTGAGTTGGTGAATGATTATGGAAAAGGCTGGAGTCTCAAATATCGTGCAATGAGCCAGTACTACATGGCTGTGGCTTATCGGAAACTGGGGCGCTTGGAAGATGCTATGGAGTGTTGTGAGGTACAAGGTCGTGGTGAGACCCTTTGGGGAGAGAGGTTGTCTCTCTGCATAGCCACTAGAAAAGGGCAAAAAAGTAACATACCTTCTGCAGCTCATGTTATAAATATACTTGTCCTGCTTCTTCCCCCAGCAGATCTGTTGGTCATTGGGTTGAAGGGCCCATGAAGTCATTTAGGGGTTGGGGGTGCTCTCCTTAACGGAGGCCCGGAAGTGGAACAAGGATGGTATAGCTTTCTTTCTAATGGAGACACAACTCTTGAGAACAAGCAGAATCTAGGGTGTTCTGACACTGCCGGTCTTCTTTATTAGGAATCGATGAAGATTGCTCTTCAGCATGGAGATCGTCCTTTGCAGGCACAATGCCTGCTCTGCTTTGCTGATATCCACCGCAGTCGTGCAGATGTACAGGTATGAACCATCCTGTGAAACAGAATGATAATTGCTAAGGCAGTCCTGAGGTAGGTTTGGAGATTGATTGATGGCCTTTCTTATACTACAGACAGCTTTTCCCCGCTATGATTCCTCAATGAGCATCATGACAGAGATTGGAAACCGCCTGGGACAGATTCAGGTGCTGCTGGGTGTGGCCAAATGCTGGATGATTCAGAAGGATCCAGACAAGGTCAGTGAGAGGTTGATTAGATGTTGCTGTCATCCCCACTGGTGTCTCCTGCTTCAGTCTTGTCCTGTAGGTCATAATAATTTGGTTGTTGCAGTTATTGCATTATTGTTTAATAACAGTAAGTTTAGCTTCTATTAGTCCAGGGGTGGCCAAACTGTGGCTCTTTGACGTATAATGTCATAATGTATCTTGGAAATATGTTGGCTGAGCTCCTGTTTTGCAACACAATATAAAAGGTAAATAAGAAATTATCAATCGGTGATATATGATAGGGTTCCTGATAGGTGAATCTGACAGGTTCAAGCCTTCTTCACCCTAGAATGTTTAGCTCTGTGGTGTCCCCACCTGTCTTTCTGCACTGTTTCTCTGTGTGCATGTCTATTTTTGAGGGACACTTTGGGACACTTCCCAGAGTATGGGGTTCCACTGGCCTGAGATCCACTCCATCAAATTCTGTTCCCTAGAACATTCAGTGGTTGCATGGACTGCAAAGAGACAGTAAATAAGAAATTATCAAGCAATTTTGCTAGCACAAGTCTGAGAAAGGGGGCAAGAGGAATGGCGGCTAGGTTCCGGCATGTGCCATCGCCACTGGTTCCACCCCCTCCCACAGCCTCCCCACCCCCCTCCCCACCCAGTTTTGCCCCTCTCCTGCTGACTTACCTGCTCCAGTGGGCGGCGCACTCTGACCTTCCCACCAGTGTCCCCGGCAGCACGGTACTCAGCATGCTGCCGGAGCACATTTTATGACTGGCACTGACTGCTTTTTGGCAGTCAACGCCAGCAGAAGAACAGCTGTGACATCAGACGGCCCAGATGGGATTGGGCTGTGAGTCACTTTAGCCTTTCTTCATAGGGAAGATGTTCCAACACCTTGATACATTTGGGTTGCCTTTTCTTACACATTTTCTAACTCTACGATATCCTTTACAGACAGGATGTCCTATCTGTAGTCCAAATCTGAGCACATCACAATTTATATAAAGACATTATAAAACTGTTGCTCTTGTTTTCAATCTCTTTCTTAATAACCCCAGCATGGAAGTAGCCTTCTTTCCACTGCAACCACCTTTGAGCTGATGTTTTCATTGAGCTTGACCACCACAAGCACCAATGAGAGTTCAAATAGAAATCTGTACAATGGAAATTAAGTGTTCAAAATAGATTTCAGACTAAAACTATAGCATTTTGATCTGATGCATGTTTGGCATGGAAGATGGAAAGGTTGGACATAACTAGTAATTTTATACCACTCTTACAGTCACATGTAGAGCTAGCATATGAAGTCTGTTTCATTTCCTACAGGCACTGGATAGCATTGAAAAGGCCTATGAGGTGGCTGAGGGACTAGGAAACAAGGTAAGTCCTCTTATTCATATCTTTAGTGTACTGATTATGGGATGTCTTGTTTCATTAGCAATCTAAGGTTATTCACTGCTAGCTTGATCCTTCATAAGGGTTTCAAGCATATATGAAAGAGGTGACATAATACAGCTTCCATCACGGCCAGTAGTGGGAGGAGCAGCAGATTCAGGGTTTCCTTTACCCCAAGTCTGCTGCCACCTTCCTCCAGTCTATCTCAGACACAAGCTGCACTGATCCACCCCTGCTCACTAAATGCAAGCAGAAATTGGATCATCCCCTTCCTCCCTTGCTGTGCACTTTCCAATCACAATGGGATTTTTAAAAAATTAAGAGGGGGGGGAGGGAGAGAGAGAGATGGCAATATACTTGGGTACTGGAGAGACTAACATGAATGATGATAGGTGAACTTGTGTTTAAGTAGAGGGAGTAAAGAGAACAAATAAGCAAGGAAGATGTCAAAAGCTCTACAAGAGAAGATGTCTGGTGACTGTAATGTTCTCTGTGATCAGGGATTCAGTTGGCTGAATCCAAGGAGAGCCTGTCTAGTCCCTCTGCTCAGTTTCTTCCTGTGAGTTTTTCTCCATCTTTTATGTTTCTCTGCAGCTTGGCCTGCTGAAGGTTCACTGCCTGTGTGAGGGAATCTATCGCGCAAAGGGACAGCAGCGAGACCTTCGCAACCATGTGGTGAAGTTTCATGAATGTGTTGAAGAAATGGAGCTGTATTGTGGCATGTGTGGTGAATCCATTGGAGACAAGAACCATCAACTCCAGGCACTGCCCTGTTCCCATGTCTTCCATTTAAAGTAAGGAACAAACAGGATGGGTCTGAGTGCAGGTTAAAAGTAGAGGTGGGAGAAAATGGTTTTATGTTTTCACAGATTTTGGTGTTTAACCAAAATGAAATAGCAGAAAACTATTATAAGTTATAAGTAGGGGCACGAGAAAATGGTGATAACGAAATAAAAACACAGCACTGCTTTCTGCTAAAAAATAATCTGCTAAAATAAAATAAAACCATGTAATTTTGCGTCATTCTTCATCTGCTGACACTGTACAACCTATACCCCACCTACTTGGTATACTTTTTAAGTGGTTACAATTAATAAAAAAAATGGGAAACTTTTGGAATAAAAACACATAACACCACTTTCTATTTCATTTTAGTTGAACACCAAAATCTGCGGAAAAAATAAAACTTTTCTCCTACCTCCTGTTTCTAAGGGAACATGACAAGGAGTCTTGAAAAGAAAAACGGGGAACATAAACCCTGATGTGGGAAAAATTAATTGGGAACAGATAGAACACACTTACTTAAAAGTAAGATCTCTAAGAATCAATGGGACATACTTGTAAGTCTGGCCTGCTCAACTTCTAACCCAGGAGTGTCAAACTCATTTCATACAGCAGGCAGAATAGCATTCCTGGCGACTGCTGAGGGCTGGAAGTGATGTCATCAAGCAGGAAGTAATGTCATTAAGCAGGTAATTGCCAGAAATAAGCACTTTTTCTCACTTAAGAACTCATTGGCTGCAAATGACAGAAGAGAAAATATGCAAATCCTGATCATATTTTTTAAAAAATTTATTAATATAATATTAAAACACAAAAACCATACATCGTATTTCAAAAGATTACAGCAAGCGCGAAGCAGTATCTCCTACACGGAAGAGGAGGAGGTGGTGGTGGTGGTGGTGGTGGGCTAAGGCAGACTGGTAAGGGGGCAGGAGATTCGGATTGGTGGAACATCATCATGTTTTGCCAAAGCAGGGGATAACACTGGGACAGTTAAGGGAGTAACTTGGATGTGTGACTATAAACAACAAGGGCCTGGATGCCAGCATCAAAACAGAAAATAGCAAATGAACTCATAGACGAGTGATCTTGGCAGTCGCTGTCTGGAAAGGCTAACTTTAGCATGTAGTAAATAGCAGTGCAAATATTAAGAAATGAAAACAATTCTGTCGATAGGTTGGTAGCTTAGCCATGACTAATGTCTAAGTAATGTGAGTTCCAAAAATACAAATTGTAACAAAGAAGTTGTTCAAATGTCCTCGGTGAAAAACAAAATATGCCCCATAACATTTGGAAAATTTGCAAATACTGTAGCAAAATAGAACAAGGACGAGCGTTTCTGTGGTAATTTAACTCGGTACAACCTTAAATTTTCTTTGCAGGAGTCTTTCTGTGTTTATGGAAGGTATTTGCATTATTGGGAAAGGAGATTCAGTTGATACCTAGCATCTCCATCAGTCTGCTAATTTCTAATATTCAAGCAGCTTCATGTAGTAGAAACTGGGTTTGTTCTCCTGTTTACATTGTGCATACCAGAAGAAGCTATGAATAATTTGACCCAGCAACATTAAACAGGCACGAACAATTTGCTAAGTACTTAAAGGCACTTTCAGAATGGATCTCAAATGTATCCAAGGCATGCTTAAGTTGCACACAATTAGCATCATTTGCATAAATTCATATAAATGGGAGAGTGCAATTCAGCTCCATTAAAACCCATGGAATTTTTACCACTGATGTCACTAGTAAGTACCAAACCATGGTTGGCTGGGCATGCTGCACATCACATGAAAGCAGCTGGTGCAGTTCCAGATATTCTTTTTTGATTGATCAATTGATTGATTTTGCTTGTACTCTTAAAAGGGTTCAGTAGGCTGCAGTAAGGCTGTAACATCAAGTGCTCACAATTCACTGGGTTCCACACAGTGGTGTCACTAGGGCGTGCGCCGCCCCATAGCGGGGGGCGCGTGTCACCCAAGTGACGCCTCCCCCCTATACCCCCCTCTTACAAATTTTCGGCGCGGCCATAGGGCGCAGCATGATTTGGGGGGGCGCCCGACGAGGTGCCGCTCCAGGCGCCCAACGGGCCGCTGGTCCGGGTGCCCCCTTAATTGTTGTAGCCGGCTTGGGGAC
Organism: Plestiodon gilberti rubricaudatus; assembly: GCA_026170595.1. Lineage (NCBI taxonomy): Eukaryota > Metazoa > Chordata > Lepidosauria > Squamata > Scincidae > Plestiodon > Plestiodon gilberti. Next base: position 255,188,559 of record JANXHW010000001.1, on the reverse strand, counting down.
GTCTTCCCCGGCCGGCTGTCCGGGGCCTTCTAAGGAAGGCCCGCTGCGCGAACGTTATTTAACGTTTCTTAGCGCATGTGCAGACCGTTCCTGAAGGAAAAGGGCAGCCCTTTTCCCTCAGGGACGGTCTGCACATGTGCAAAAAACGTTATAAATAACATTCGCACAGCGGGTCTTCCTCAGAAGGCCCTGGCGCGTCAGCCGGGGAAGACGTCTCTGGAGCCGTCACCCCATAGCGACCCTCTACCGTCGCTTGATGGTAGCGACGCCATTGGTTCCACACTTTCACATATTCAACTGTGTCAGTGTTGGCTAGTGACTTTTGATGTTGTTGGAGCTGCAATCTCCATCACCTTGACTTGAACTTCTTATAAAAACAAGTGCCTTTAAACATGTGCAGAATGTAGTGATCTTCCCACAAACTCTGACTTTTTCTCTACATATATGGATGTGGGAAATGTCTTTCATGTTGAGAGGACCTGAACATGACTTCTTAAGCTGTGCTCCGGGACCGTTCATTTTTTAGAAATTAAGCCATATCACATGACATAAGATGTTGAGTCCATAAATTGTTGAACATATTACACCCATTGTCAAGTGCCGGGTGCTGGTGATAAACGCTACCATCCCCATACACGCTGCTTCCCCAATCAAAGAAACATGTACATACTGCTGCACTCAATTAAAAAAAAAAAAGTGGGGCAAGGAGATCAAATATGGATCTCCCAGCCTAATATGTAATTTGACTAGGGTTTAAAATGTTCATGGCCAGCAATGATCATAGACGAGTGGATAATATTTACAGGATTAAAAGCCATGGCTGTATAAAAATGTTTATAGTTTAAAAAACTATAGTTTAAAAAATGCTTTTAAGAGCTAACTTTTTAAGTTTTTTTTAAACTATAAACATTTTTATACAGCCATGGCTTTTAATTCTGTAAATATTATCCACTCATCTATGATGTGATTTGACTCTTAGTCACATGGACATAGATAAAGATAAAGGAGGGGTGGTCCCGAGGTTGAGTTGCCTGAAGACTGCCGAAAGCTAAGCAGGAACAGCCTGTTTTTGTGATGGAAGGGAGACCAGGAAGTCACTGCTAAGCAGTCATGACCCTCGGTGGCAGAGAGGAGTCATTGTTGCGTGCTGTGGTGAGAGAACGGACTGAAATGCTGAGAATGTCAATGACAGAGCGATTACAACTGGAAAAACGTTTCCCTGTTCAGCATGATCTGTGGCATCCTGCAGAGAGCTCAAGGCTTGTGTTCAGCAGCTAGTGAAGATGACTACACCGTATATAAAGATATAAGAACAAGCATTCACAGTACAGTGACTTATCTCATTTTCTCCCTGCATATAAGGACCAGTTCTTTAAATCTGGACCTTCCTTGTACTCCTATTTCAGTTGTGCTCTACTATCTATCCTATTGCAGATGCCTCCAGACCAATGGAACCCGTGGTTGCCCCAACTGTCGGCGCTCATCAGTAAAACCAGGATTCGTGTGACCTGTTGAATCCATGATTCAGGAGAGTTTGTTTTGACAGGCATCTAACAGCCAAAAAACAGGCCGCTGGAGCATTTCTGGCACACGGCATGGAAAAGGAGAACCCGCTGTAGACGTGAAGGGTCTCCTGCAGAACAGATGTAAAACGTGGACCTGTCACCTGATGTTTCACGCACACATCTGAATTATGGGCAATTGCCTAGAGTTCTCTGACACCTTCTTTCTCACAGCAAGTTACTGCAACCAATTTGTCACCTCTGTTCCTTCAAAGATGTTCTGCTGCTCTTGGTTTAACACACCAAAACCTACAGGGCCAGGTTTGACACTCATACCCCACAACTGGTTTGTTTTTATCCATTCCTCATGGAAAACAAATTATCATGATGATATGAAAATGTTTCTTGGATGAAGAAGCACTGTTTTCTTGCAGCAATAGAGAGGCAGCAAGCCTTTCCAATGTATTGTTATGTTTCTTCTTAACATTGTGATTTAGTCTCTTTCTCATGATGTAGTACCCCTGCTAACTGGGCAAAGAGGCACCTCTTAAAATGGTGTCTTCTTATATTTAGCAGGGGGGAGAGCAACTGTCCCTCTTTGCACCAGCATAGCGTCTTTTCCAGTGGCTGTTGCTGGTGTCTCTTCTGTATTTTTTTAAGACTATGAGCCCTTTGGGGACAAGGGAACCATTCATTGATTGATTTTATTATGTAAACCGCTTTATGAAATGGTTGAAAAGTGGTATACTGTATAAGTATTCTTAATAATATAAAGTATATTGGGTGCCTACCAGCAATTCCCTGCCAGTGCTTTGGGAAATGGCATGTCAGTCAGTGATATAAGATAGGGTTCCTGATAAACTTGGTGAATCTGACAGGTTCAAGCCTTCTTCACCCTAGAATGTTTAGCTCTGTGGTGTCCCCACCTGTCTTTCTACACTGTGTTTCTCTGTGTGCATGTCTATTTTTGAGGAACACTTTGGGACACTTCCCCCAGAGTATGGAGTTCCACTGGCCTGAGATCCACTCCATCAAATTCTGTTCCCTAGAACATTCAGTTGTTGCATGGACTGCAAAGAGACAGCCTTGGGGTGGGAGCAGTCCTTGGAAAAGATTTCTTGTGTTTATTTCTTTGCCATGTATTGTGATGTTATGCAGGCAGAAGGAGTGATCTGTTTGCAATCTTAGTGTTGTCAGCAGCAGTATATTTATACTTTCTGTAAACTGTTTATACTGGAATCAATAAAGTCATATCAGCCTACAGATTAATGTCTTCAATTAACTTAAGGGCCTTGTGCATGTGTGTGCACACGCACATGCAGCATGGACAATTGTTAAGATAGTTGTGTGGTGCAATTTGAACAAGTTAACTTGAACAAATCACAACAGCACCATTTTTAATGTCAGGCCTAGTAGAAGGGAACTGCAGAAGTCCTGTGAGCAACCCCAAATGCTGGCTGAGTCTGCTACGTTCAATATGGTGTTGTGTGTTCTGCAGAGACAAAATCAAAGCAGACTTTGCAACCATCTTGTTTTTAAATAAGATCGAAGATTTTCATGGCCTGCAATAATCAAAGATGTTTGTAGATACACGGGATTAAAAGCCATGACTAAAAAAGTAAAAGCATTTTTAAGCATTTTTAAGCACTTTTACTTTTTTAGTCATGGCTTTTAATCCTGTGTATCTACAAACTTCTCTCATCTTGTTTTTTGCTAACATCTCAGGTCCAGCTCTTGGTTCAATTAGTAAGTTGAAGTGGAGGAGGAAAAAAACTGTCTTCATTGTAGTGATTCTCGAACTGTCTCACAAGAGATCATAAAATGGGAAAAATACTTGCCTAATCTTAAGAACATAAGAAGAGCCCTGCTGGATCAGGCCAAAGGCCCATCTAGTCCAGCTTCCTGTATCATCTTGTTTTTAAAGACAGGAGGTTGCCCTCTCATGTCATTACATGTGAGCGCAAGAGCTTCAGCATCATGGTGAGAGAGAACACGTTCTGAACCTAATATACCAAAAGCAATACTTGCGCCTGCTTTACAGCTCTCCAACAGTTACATTCCACAAAGACTGCAATCCTAAGCCCACAGAACTCAGTAAGTCAATATGCCTAGAACTGCATTGCACCTGGAGAAAACCTGAGAATCCTTCCCCCTAGTAACTGTAATGAAGGATTGGTAAGCAAGAGAACATAAGAACATAAGAACATAAGAAGAGCCCTGCTGGATCAGGCCAAAAGCCCATCTAGTCCAGCTTCCTGTGTCACACAGTGGCCCCACCAGATGCCTCAGGGAGCACACAAGACAACAAGATACCTGTGTCCAGTCGCCACTCCCTTGCACCTGGCACAGAGAAAACCCACTTCTAGAAAAACCAGGAGGTTGCTTATGGCTTGTAACCTGTGATGGTCTTTTCCTCCATGAATTTGTCCAAACCCCTTTTAAAGGCATCTAGACCAGGTGCCATCACCACATCCTGTGGCAAGGAGTTCCACAGATGAATCACACGCTGGGTAAAGAAATATTTTCTTTTGTCTGTTCTAACTCTCCCTCCACTCAATTTTAGTGCGTGTCCCCTGGTTCTGGTGTTGTGCGAGAGGGAGAAGAATTTCCCTCTATCCACTCTCTCCATCCCATGCATAATTTTATAAGTCTCAATCATGTCCCCCCTCAGGCGCCTTTTTTCTAGGCTGAAAAGCCCCAGACGCTGTAGCCTTTCCTCGTAAGGGAGGTGCTCCAGCCCACAAATCATTCTGGTCGCTCTTTTCTGCACCTTTTCCAATTCAACTATATCCTTTTTGAGGTATGGTGACCAGAACTGGACACAATACTCCAGATGTGGCCTTACCATCGATTTGTACAAAGGCATAATGATATTGGCCGTTTTATTCTCAATCCCCTTTTTAATGATCCCGAGCATGGAATTGGCCTTCTTCACAGCCGCCGCACACAGGGTCGACACTTTCATCGACCTGTCCACCAGCACCCCAAGATCTCTCTCTTCATCCGTCACAGACAACTCAGAACCCATTAGCGTATATGTGAAATTTTGGTTTCTTGCCCCAATGTGCATCACTTTGCACTTACTTACATTGAAGCGCATCTGCCATTTTGCTGCCCATTCTCCCAGTTTGGAGAGATCCTTCTGGAGCTCTTCACAATCCCTGCTGGTCTTTACCACCCGGAAAAGTTTAGTGTCATCCGCAAACTTGGCCACCTCACTGCCTATCCCCAACTCCAGGTCATTTATGAATAAGTTGAAAAGCACCGGTCCCAAGACCGATCCTTGGGGCACACCGCTTTTCACCTCTCGCCATTGTGAAAATTGCCCATTGACTCCCACTCGCTGTTTCCTGGTCTTCAACCAGTTCCTAATCCACAAGAGGACCTGCCCTCTTATTCCCTGACTGTGGAGTTTTCGCAGGAGCCTTTCATGAGGGACCGTGTCAAACGCCTTCTGAAAATCCAGATATATAATATCCACGGGTTCGCTCGCATCCACATGCCTGTTGACCTTTTCAAAAAATTCTAACAGGTTTGTGAGGCAAGACTTCCCCTTGCAGAAGCCATGCTGACTCTCCCTCAGCAGAGCTTGTTCTTCTATGTATTTTAAGATTTTATCCTTAATGAGACTTTCCACCATCTTCCCTGGAACAGATGTTAGGCTGACCGGCCTGTAGTTTCCCGGGTCCCCCCTCCTTCCTTTTTTAAAGATTGGCGTGACATTAGCTATCCTCCAATCCTCTGGCACAGTGGCCGTTTTAAGGGACAAGTTGCATATTTGGGTCAAGAGGTCAGCAACTTCATTCTTGAGTTCCTTCAGAACTCTTGGGTGGATGCCATCCGGGCCTGGTGATTTATTGATCTTTATTTTGTCAATTAAGTCTGAGACATCTTCTCTTTTAACCTCTATTTGACTTAATTCTTTAGTCAGGGGAGACCGTTCTGGCAGCGGTATTTGCCCGAGGTCTTCTGCCGTGAAGACAGATGCAAAGAACTCATTTAATTTCTCTGCAGTCTCCAAGTCCCCTTTTATCACCCCTTTCTCTCCCTCACCATCCAGCGGACCCACCGTTTCCCTGGCAGGTTTCCTGCTTCTAACATATTTGAAGAAGCTTTTATTATTCCCTTTTATGTTGCCTGCCATACGTTCCTCAAAGTCTTTCTTGGCCTCCCGTAGCATCTTTTTACATTTCTTTTGCCACAGTTTGTGCTCCTGTTTATTTTCCTCATTAGGGCAAGACTTCCATTTACGGAAGGAAGCTTCCTTGCCTTTTATAGCCTCCTTAACTGTGCTTGTTAGCCATGCCGGCACCCTCCTGGACTTGGTCGAGCCCTTCCTCCTTTGTGGGATACACTCCCGCTGGGCCTCTATGACTGTTGTTTTAAACAGCCTCCATGCACTCTGGAGCGATTGGACTCTTTTTACCTTCCCTTTCAGCTTTTTCTTAACTAGTCTTCTCATTTTGGGGAAGTCTGCCCTTCGGAAGTCAAGGGTTTTCGTGTCAGATTTGCTCGGCACTCTCCCTCCGACATGCATGGCGAAACAGATCGCAGCATGGTCACTGTTCCCCAACGGTTCGGTAACATTTACCTCCCTGACCAGATCTTGAGTGCCACACAATATCAAGTCCAGAGTCACCTGTCCTCTGGTCGGTTCCGTGACAAGCTGCTCTAAGGCACAGTCATTTAACATATCCAGAAATCCAGTCTCTCTTTCATGACCTGAGCATGAATTGACCCAGTCGATGTGAGGATAATTGAAGTCCCCCATGACTACAACCCTGTCTCTCGTTGACACCTCCCTGATTTGCTTCCTCATTTCAAGATCCCCTTCAGGTTTTTGATCTGGAGGACGGTAGCATGCCCCTACTATTACCTCACTCTTTGAGCCTGGTAATCTAACCCACAGTGATTCTACGGAGGAGTCAGAGCCCCCCTCCAGCTCTACTCTGGTGGATTCTACCCCCTCTTTGACATAGATGGCCACCCCACCTCCAACACGCCCCTCTCTGTCCCTCCTATAGAGTTTATATCCTGGAATTGCAGTATCCCACTGGTTCTCCGCATTCCACTAGGTTTCTGTTATACCTACTATGTCAATGTTTTCCCTAGCCACCAAACATTCCAGTTCTCCCATCTTTGCCCGAAGACTTCGGGCATTTGCATAAAAGCACTTATATACCTGGTCCCCCAAGAAGGGCTGCATGTTTGCCCCTTTATTCCTGCAGCCTTCTGTCTTGCTAGACTGGCTGTCATGTCCCATCACGCTACCACTCCCAATTCTTACTCTGTTATTACTTGACTGTTCCCCATCCTCTGCACCCTCATTCCCGAGGGATGAGGAGTCCCGAACCTTGAGAGTCCCGAACCTTGAGTACAAGAGGCCTTGTCTTGTACGATAAGATGACTTCATAGGTGAATGTTAACCTAGTTGTTGGATAATGCTGGTACATACCGGGTAATTCATTTCAAATCTCTAATGTGTTCCAGTTTTTTACTAACAATACAACAGAAAAGTATAATAATAATAATAATAATAATAATAATAATAATAATAATAATAAATAATGCCAGTATTTATATACCGCCTTTCTTGGTCATTGGATTTCTCCTCTGACTTTAATTCAAGGAGGTGCACATAGGCAGGCAAGTCTAAACCCCCGAGGGTTTTTTTTACAATACAAAGTTCTAATCTTTCATAGAACGTCTTCATTCCAGAAGGTTTCCTTCACGGTCTGGCTTATCTCTGGCATTCGCCTCCCACGCTCAGCTGACGGCACTCTGCCTCTCACTCAGAGTGTTATCTGAAAGCTTGTCCTCGCTCTCACCAAGGGCTTCTGTAGATCCTCAGAGGCGTGTCGACAGCTCTCGGATACTTCCGTTTGTCTCGAGCTGGCATCCTCAGATCTCTTCAGGCATTACAAGGCGACAGCTCTACCAGTGAGCCAGACCTCCTGCCCAATTCAGACCTCCTACTCAATTTAAGGGCTGTATTCATTGTCTGAAGTAGATTTGGGATATCACAGATTGATAGTTGGATGCAAATACCAACATGTGATTAGGAACTGGGACTAATTGTGTGATTATCTCATGGGCACATGGCTCCTAGCTCTGTTACATTGCTTTCAACAGGCGCTCTATATCTTGCTTTACTGTAATTTACGCATAACACACCAAACTAAATTGTCCCTAATACTGCACATAAACAGTTGTAATTTAAAATGGAGCAATTGCATTTGTGAGTAGTTGGTTACACAGCGAAAGCTAGAGCAAGTTATGACAGAGCCAATGAATTAAGTTTATGCTTGATACTGAATGCAGGTTGTAGATGGTTGCAGGGATATTATCTTAATCCTGTATAATAAAGTCCATTGTTACTCTAGCCTTCACTAGGGGAATATGGTTACTATGATGTCCACTTATCTTACAGTAATTTACAACAAATATCTAAAAAGCTTTAAGAGCCGTCACTTGCTATTTATTATCGAAATACGTCCTCACACAGCTACTAGTCCAAACTGCACAGCACAGCACCCGTTATCAAGATTCATTGAATCTGATTCAACCAATTACATTAAAAGATACAGTAACAAAACAATTAGGAAGGATATACTGTACAGTGCACAATTACTGTATTTCAAATGACCTCACTTTGTGTCTTAGGCTGCAATCCTATGCATGATGCACATGCTCATTTGAGGGTAAGCTCCACTGAACTCAATGGGACTCGCTTCTGAGTTAAAGAAATTTAGGATTGCGTTGCGTGCATCTGGTCCAGATGATCTGGAATCATTACGTTAAAAACGAGCACTATAGCAAAAGAAATCACAGACTGCAAGGAAGGTAAATATAATGAAATCGTCGGTTCGATCCCCTCTTAAAACCAAACAAATAAGCCAGCGCTCAGCTGAACGCAGCTTCATCGTACTGCCTTCATTTGCTTTGCTGCAGGCGGACAGTAACTTCCTTAATGACGTAAAGCGAAGCCAAACTAAACCGGAAGGAAGAGAACGTGTGTCACTCTAGTTTTCTCTATAGGATTTCAGGTCGACGGTGGTGTCCGCCGTTGCCCTGCAATAAGATGGCGACAGGGCCGTCACCACACAGCATAGAGCTAAGATGAGACCATCACTCAGCGAATTTGAGTGATCACGTGACGGGGGGGGAAAGCTGTCTGCATCAGATAAGTCGGCAGATTCGACGGCGGTGCTTTGCTGGCTGGCCTATGGAGAAAGGCGCCGAAGGAAAATTTGATGGCTGAAGCCGAGGAAGACTCTTGGATGTCGTGACGCTGAGGATTGTCGTCGGTGTTGTTTCCGCCAAGGGTGTGGAATCGGCTGTTCCAAACACGGAGCCTCCTTGGTTTACGGAGGAAAAATGGCGTCGGTCTGGGATGAGGCGGAGGTAAGAGCTGAGTGGGATGATGGCAGCTGTGAGGTGCAGGGGCAGAAGGGGGGATTTGGAGCCCGCTGTTGTTACTGATAGCAGGTCCCGTCCCCCCTTTCACTGCTTTCAGCCCTTCCCCAGAAAGGGTTTTGGATGAGGTGGGGCCTGGGCAGACTTCTCGCCACCTTTTGCCATGACTGTGTTTCTCTATATATTATAGCAGGATGGGATCGGGGAGGAGGTGTTGAAGATGTCTACGGAAGAAATCGTGCAGCGTACCCGTCTGCTGGACAGTGAGATCAAGGTGAGGTTGGGCTGGCATAGCCTGACGACTCTAGCAGCTTCATGTTTCCCCCAATTCTGTAAGCTGTGTGTATCGGTTCTATAATTATGCCCCTACACCCGTCAGGCCGTTCTGGCAAAAGGCTACAAACCCGGTTTTCCCATTCAAGCCTGAATTGTGGTGTTGCTTTCCATGTCTTATCGCTTGACCTGTGTGTGTTTTTTGTTTATCTTTTGTCTTCCTACTACTTGATCATGTGTTTCTAGATTCACGCATATTGATCATGAATGATGGCTTTGTAAAAACAATTCCTTATGTAGGTGTATGCAATCGGCTTATTTACAGATAATGAAGAGTGAGGTGCTGAGAGTGACCCATGAGCTACAAGCCATGAAAGATAAGATTAAGGAGAATAGTGAGAAGATTAAAGTGAATAAAACTCTACCATACCTTGTTTCCAATGTCATAGAGGTAAGTTTTTTTTATGCTAATAGTAAAATCGATGGCATTAGCACCATCATCTATCATTAAGTGTGTGTGAGAAGTTCCTTGTTTTAGGGGACGAATTTTCATGGTTCATTTAGGAAATCACCAAGTTGTCTGTACAAAAGGATGGAAACAGAGTAGGTAGAGATGAGATCATCCACATGTTGATCTAGAAGAAGATATTGCTACCTATTTTTTCCTATAAAGACTATTATTGACTGTCATGATTACAGAGTCCGTTTCTTCACTGTCAGTGATTAAATGTGATTTCTTGGTATGCCCTTTTGTCTTTACCCCTGTGCTTTAATTTGGCAATCTGAAAAATAGGGTTAATTATGAGGGAATTAACTGCACGTTAGAATCCACATTTCTTGGCAAAGATAGCAATATGCTTGTTTTCTTTGCATTTCTATGGTCCTATACATACCTGGGAGTCCCATTGAACTTAGTGGAGCTATCTTCTGAGTAGACACACAGGATTGCACTATAAATCAAGTGACAGTCTCTTTATTTTAACACTTACTGTTAAAGTAACATACTTTACTGGAGAACATACTGGAATAACTAGTTTTATGTATGTTGGATGCCAATTTAATATTTATCTGTCTGTATTTTTATTTAAGCTTCTTTTAGTCATAAAATGTTATGCCTGTGTTACTTTTGGACTGTCCTGTATGCTCTAAGTCTGACACAATATCTACTGTGCCATAGATATCTATCTGCTTACTTCCCCCCCCCCCACTTTTGAGGTCTCTGTTTCCCCTTCCAAATGCCATATCCTATGATGTGGTTATGGGATAGCTGACTTGTTTGGCTGCACTCCTGATAATTTCTTTACACCTCTAGCTACTGGATGTTGACCCCAATGACCAGGAGGAGGATGGAGCAAATATTGACCTTGATTCTCAAAGGAAGGGCAAGTGTGCTGTGATCAAAACTTCTACTCGTCAGGTGAGGGCAGTGTGTTAAAAAAAAAAAACTGGTCATTTTGTATGAAGCTGTGTTGTTCTGAATAAAACCCTTGGTCTGTCTAGTCCAGGATTATCTATTCCAACTAGCAGCAGCTCCCCAAAGTATGTATTACCTGAGATCCATTTAAATGTAGATGACAAGGATTTAATCTAAGGCCTTTTACATGCAGAGCTATTTCATGAAACTATGTCCCTTCCACCTGATTTGGGCTCCAATCCTATCCATCTTTCCAGTGCTGATTCAGCAATGCCAACGGGGCTTATGCTGCATTCTGCAATGGGGGGGGGGGAGTCAAGGAGGCCTCTTCAAGGTAAAGGAATGTTTGTTCCCTTACCTCGGGGCTGCATTGCAGCTGCATTGGTGCTGGAAAGTTGGATAGGATTGGGCCCTCAGTTAAATTTAGCCCATTTAAAGCTACAACCACTCTGTTTCCCTCAGCAGACCTTGTCCTGGGTTCAGATCCCAGACATCTTGTATCCAAAGTGAAAACTGTACCCCTAGATCAGAAAGCCAGACTTTTGGAGACCTTTGATGGGGCCTAAGCCATCCAGCTTTAATACAGTATTTTGCTTTCCTTCCACAGACTTATTTTCTGCCTGTGATTGGGTTAGTTGATGCTGAGAAGCTTAAGCCTGGAGATCTAGTGGTGAGTAGTTTCGGTTCTACATTGGCGTGATCAGCTACAAATATTGACTTGATTTGTTTTCTAATAAGCAAAAATCTTGACTTACGCTTTTAAGGACAGTTTTCTACGAAACGTGTACCTCATATTAACTGTAGGAGCATGTACATGGCACCTTAATCTGCTTGCCATCCCAAAAAATGCTATGTTCATCTAGTATTTATTAACTGTTCTAATTGAATCCTTAGTATGTCTCCACTGCAGTGCAATTGAGGTACCTGTATATGTGGATGCTGGGGCTTGAATCTGAGATCTTTAGAGTCATCCTCTTCCTAAGAAACCTAGATACATTACTTACTCCATGAGTTCACTTCACAAAAGAACTGCCTGATGTTGCATTAAGGGGTTGTGTGGTATAACGTTAGTGTAATATGTAAAGGATTTTTTTTTCTCAATTCATGATTCAGTCTAATGATTGCATGACATAAACCAAGGTTCTATTCCTTCATGGAAGTCTGTGGCTATCATTCTTTTTTCTGTTTTGTAACTGCTCACTTTCTGTTTACAGGGAGTGAACAAGGACTCTTACCTGATTCTGGAGACCCTGCCTACAGAATATGATTCGCGAGTGAAGGCCATGGAGGTAGATGAGAGGCCTACAGAACAGTACAGTGATATAGGAGGACTGGATAAGCAGATTCAAGAGGTGAGAACAAGAGGCTGCCATGTGCAAAGAATATTCAGTCCTATGCATCCTTGGGACAGGGCCCTTTTTTCTTTCTCTTTCTTGCTGGCAATGGGGATGCAATAACTGAGGAAATGGATATTTCAGAGAAGAATTTATTGTCTATTTCTGTCTTGGCAGTTGGTAGAAGCTATTGTCCTGCCAATGAACCATAAAGAGAAATTTGAAAATCTGGGCATCCAGCCTCCTAAAGGGGTACTCATGTACGGACCTCCAGGAACAGGGAAGACTCTCTTAGCCAGGGCATGCGCTGCACAGACAAAGGTAGGACTGACGTGTTTGCCATTCGTGTCCCAAATGTTAGAACTCGTGTGTGTGTGTGTGTGTGTGTGTGTGTGTGTGTGTGTGTGTAATCTCTTATCTGCTCTTTAGGCTACATTTTTGAAGCTGGCTGGCCCACAACTGGTACAGATGTTCATTGGTGATGGAGCCAAGCTGGTGCGAGATGCCTTTGCATTAGCCAAGGAGAAAGCGCCTTCTATCATCTTTATTGATGAATTGGATGCCATTGGCACAAAGAGGTGAGATCTTGGGATGCTTTCAAAATAACTAGGCCAGATACCCAGAATTTTGTGTACTTGCCAAATTGCTTACCTGGGGGCTTCTCAAGGGAGAGTCATTCTTAAACATTCACGGGGTCATTCTTGACTCTTCAAGAACATATGATGGATGACAAGAGTCTGTGTAGTTTGGAAGCCATTGTATGGCATCAGACCAGAAGATTTTGCGACAATCTTGGTTATTATTGGCTGCCTTGTTAGCAGAACTTGGCCAATAACAACAGGAACCCTTCTTGGTAATCAAATGATGCAACAGTTCATAGCAACTTGTGTAATCACAGTTGCTTGTGTAATCACAGAGAGCATATGCATATTCCTGAAAGCATAAATGTTAACCCTGTGTGTATTCAGAATAGAAGGAAATGAGCTTGGTTTGATATAATAAAATTAGGATAATTGCTATGAATCCCACATCACTGCAGCCCTGTGTGTGAGAAAAGATAAGTAATTGTTGGAATTCTACATCTTTAGATAGATCTAAAGATTTAATGTGCATTAAATCATTACAATGCACAAAACCTAGGGACCATTTCTGTTTCTTAGAGACATGGTAGATGCCCCTTATGGCATCTTGCTTCTTTAGCAGATTATGATTTGGCATGCTGACCTCCTTCCTTGCCAGCATTTGAAAATGATTCACATAAAAATGTGGACATGGAGAGTTGGATCTAAGTGACTCTGGATTTAAATCCTACCTCTGCCATGAGGAGCCAAAAAACCCATTATGTCAAGTGAGTCATTAGGGCTGATGCTTGATTTTGTTTCTAAATAGGAGCTGCAGGGGCCTGCTCTGGATTAGGACTGCAGCATGGAGAGAAGGGGACCTTAACCCTTTGTCCTGTCCTGGTCCCGATGTGGATCAGGTCTGGATTGCAGCTGCTGCTTACCTCGGAAGGCAACTGTAATGTGTAGCTTGATCTAAACTCACTGGGACATTGGACAAACCATTTCAGTCAGTTTCCCATCTGTCAAATAGATGTAATAGTGATCTGCCCACAAGGTTCTGCTGAAAACTAACACACTAAGGGCAACACATCTTGCAAATTAGAAGTACTATGCAAGACTTATAGCAATTTAGCATCTCCCACCTCCTTCAGTCTGCAAAAAGGGAAAGGAAGTTTCTTGGAACATGCACACCCACTCCAATAACTCAGCTCCACAACCCAGCTGATGGGATCCTTGTTTCATTGCTGCTCTCTGTAGTGAAGGAGGGAAAGGAGGAATGTTGCTTTAAGGGTCCATGTAGCCTCAGTAATGTGTGGAAGGTTGGATCGTCTGGGGCTGCCCTGAATGGCATCACTGTTTCCAACACATATCTCATACATCTAACTACCCACCTCAGTTGGTCCATTAAGCTCTCTAAGGAAGTCAGATTTATTCCGATTCCTTTGAAATTCCGTCTTCCATGCACGACTGTGGCAACATAGTCCCATATCATGGGAAAGTGAGTTTTTTCCATTGGCTTCTGTACTGCCACAGTAATATTTTAATTGAATCGGTACCAAAGGGTAAAAAGTGTGTTTCTGCAATAAGCAAAGTTGACTCTTCATGATTTCTTCCAGATTTGACAGTGAGAAGGCTGGTGATCGGGAAGTACAGAGGACCATGTTGGAACTGCTGAACCAACTTGATGGATTCCAGCCCAACACACAAGTCAAGGTAATTTTGCCCTCGGTTAAGTGTATGAGAAGGAATGAAGCAAATAGATATTACAGAATTACATTAGAAATCGTATCAATGTGGGAAGTCTTGGTAAATTCAGCTGCATCTCAAACAGATCCTTTGTTTGCACTGCTGTAAAGTGTTCCCCCCTTTTCCCAGGTGATTGCTGCAACCAACCGGGTGGATATCCTAGACCCTGCTCTACTCCGCTCGGGACGGCTAGATCGCAAGATTGAGTTCCCAATGCCCAATGAGGAGGCCAGAGCTAGGATTATGCAGATCCATTCACGCAAGATGAATGTCAGGTATTGGAAAAGTGTGTCCTGGGCCATGATACAGACCTTCTCAACGCCCTATCCAGAGTGGGCTTTAGACAGGGTTGTGTGTGCGCTGCAGTTCAATGGGAGCATAGAATGTGGTACTGGGAGCAGAATTAAGTAACTCGAGAATCATAACTTGCTTTTTAAATGTTTTAATACATTTCCACCTTTTGTTTTAATAAATTTCAGCCTTACAGCCTTTATGGCTGTGAGATATGCTTAAAAGGGAGTGGGTAGCAATACCTCCTGACATTTCAGGTGGTTCAGTAAGATTTTCAGTCTTTTGGGGGCAGAGCTTTAGTACCCTGCATAGCTTCTTGTCTTTCTCCAAGACTAGCAAACCCAGAATTAAGCAAAACAAGAAGAGAGAGAGAGAGAACTTGCACAGGTGATTGCAGAATTCAGCTTTTCTGCTGAATATCTTCAGCAGAATTTAATTTTATTATTGCAGAGCACATGCAGGCTTTGAGTTTATAGATGCTGTCAGGAAGTGCTTAACTGACGTGTTCTTTCTAGGACCGACATTTTGTGTGTTAGGTAATTTTTGTTTTTCCCTCTGCAGCCCTGATGTGAATTATGAAGAGCTAGCTCGTTGCACAGATGATTTCAATGGCGCACAGTGCAAGGCTGTGTGTGTGGAAGCGGTAAGTAGCCTTTGCCAAGTTGCTTCCTTGGGAGGTTTCCACTGTGAGGAGATTGAGGGAATTCCCCTCAATAGCAGGCGCCGAACTGGGGGGAGTGCCTTTAGCGTGACAGTGGCTTTGCTGTGACATGTGATGCGATGCGTAGCTAGGTCTTTCTTCCTGAACTGTTTTTCTTTCTCATTGGGACAGGGGATGATTGCCCTGCGGCATGGAGCCACAGAGCTCACACATGAAGATTATATGGAAGGAATCTTGGAGGTCCAGGCCAAGAAGAAAGCCAATCTACAATACTATGCCTGATTCTTGAACGTAAGGCTGCTTAAGGCCTTGGTAAAAAGACAAGATCAAAACAGTTGGAACTGTGTTACTTTCTTTTCCTTAATCGAAAACAATAAAGTGTTTGCTTTGACTAAGGCACCTTTTCTGTGGCTACAGCTTGAACAAAAAGGGCACCTTCTGGGGACGGTGTCCTTATGCATGTATGAGGTATACCTATGTCCCTGTTAATGCCTTAAAATGCCCCAAATTGGCCAAAGAAGTTTAAACTCACCATGTTGCACTCTGTGGTTGAATTCTTGACAACTGTTGAAGACTGGGTGTCCATTGTCATGACCCATCCTGCCGATGTTTCTGCCAACATATGCTTTAAAGCCTGACAGCATTTGAACTGGAGGCAAATATACTAAATGCACCCCCTGGAAGTCGGGCTGTACCAATTAATCTGCTTTGACCTCTGGAATCAGTACATCTATCCCATTATTCAGGTTAGACTTTCTGCTTGGGAGGTGAGGAGGACACGGACTGCTGCAAAGGCTGTGATGGGGTTTCTCGGTCAGCTGTGGCTTTTGCGCAGGAACAGAAAACTGAGAGCAAAACCTTCCAGCTCTCCTTAGAAGAAAACTTCTGCCCTCTCACTGTAACCAAGCCTTTTAATTTTAATGCCTGTTGAGACTTACAACTTCCATTTAAAAATCACACTTTGCATTAATACATTGACTTTAGCACTGAGTAATTACAGTAATTACATGCCACTTAAAAATACAATGTAAACAGCCCTCCAAAAAAGGCTTCTGTGCAGACTTTTGCGGAGGCAGAAAAAAGAGTACAGGAGGAAAGGCCAGTGCTCCCCCTCAGCACCATTGTTGATGTTCCTGAGTTAGCCCCAGCTCTTGTTGGTTATCTGCATACTGAGACCTTTCAACAAAGAGAGTGTCCTTTGCTGTTAGTTACCAAAGAATGTCACCAAGGGACTGTTGAGTTTTTTAGTTTCTGTGCTCATCTTGAATACTTATCTTCCAAAATAATAAGAGGATCTCCACTTTATACACTCAGTTTGAAGGGGGGTTGAAACAGGTTATTTGCCTATCACAGTAGTAATTATTACCATGTTGTTCCTAGGACAGTAATGCTGGCTTGCTTTCTGGGCTCAGCTAGAAAATCTGGTTTTATCCTTTGAAATGAACATGTCCTTTCCACCTAAAGAGCAGGATTTTCACAAATATGTAACCTGGTTGGGTTCATCTCTCTCTTCCCCCCCCCCCCCCCTGGTCTGTAAGCTTGAGTCACTTGGAAAGTTTTGGTTAAACTTCCTAAACTAAGGCCTGCCCCCTTGTGGAAGAATTCTTCAAGCAGCTGAAGACTTCTTTCTATGCGGTTTCCCCCAGCTACCTATATGCATTATGCTGGAAGTGACTTCATGAGCTACTGCTGTATATATTTGGCTTCCAGAACTGACAAGGTTCAGATACTGTGAGTGGCCCAGAGGGAGAGCTCTCTGACCTCTCAGTATTTAAAGCCCCTCAGAATAAGCTGGTGCCAAAAGCTGATTCCATGCAGCAGGCAGCGTTAAATGTGTAACAGCATGTCTCTGCAGCAGAGGCGAATCAATACTGAGGTGGGATGGATTTTCCTTTGGCCTTCACCTCTGACTAACACTAGAGAGGTCTTAGGAATGAAGTTCCCCCCAAATCCCAGGACACCAAAGGGAATTCACAGTGGCTTCTGATTCAGCTCAATGGTACACAGATCCTACAGCAACACACCCTATTTAACAGAAAACTTTCCTTTAGGCAAGCCAGGAACAAGTTAGTTTGGTTGTATCCAAGACAGGCAGACTGAAGAATCGAAGGGTGGTGATTTCCCCAGACCTTTGTCAAAGCAACCGGATCCCTTCATTTGTTCCACAGCAGGAACCGTCCTGCTTCATGAGCCTCAGATGCCCACGCTGGATGGGCGGCAACCTACTGCTGAAGCCGGACTTGCTAGAGTCTCTCATGTCCTTCTCATCACACAGCACCATTTTCCTGTCTGGGCTTCTGTACAACAGTTCGAGGGGTATTGAGCGAGGGGGCCAATGTGCATAAGAATCCTGCCAGAAGCGTCAGTCCCAGGCCTCCCCAAGCACAGAACATGGACCAGCCATAGCCATGACTGATGTCTTCTGGTAACCCATAGACATAGCGCGGGTAACGAGACAGCTCAAAGTTTATCCCAGCAACACACGTGCAAAGGGAGATGATGCAGCACGTACCTAAGGAAGAGGGGGAGAAGAATCAGAGCAGTGAGGAAGACTTTTGACAGAGAATGCTAGGTGCCATTTTGCATCTCCTCTGCAAAGGACAGGATCAAATCTGTGGATTTACAATTCTTATGTTTTCTTGCAGGGGGAAAAGTACAGAAATGGCACTATCAGTGGCATAAAAACTCTTGTCTGGTGCATTTAGATCTGGCCCAGGTTTACTTTCAGTTTCTGTAGCCTTTTTCCTGCCCCTTCCTCAGCATGCTGCTGTTTGTCTGATCACTGCTTTCATTGTGTTTGTCCTTCTTGCCCTTTGATATCTACAGGAAAAATCTGTTTTGAGTCTTTTGCTCTATTGCTCCTTCCTCTTCTACTGCTTTTCATTTAAAGCTAAGCTTTATCTTTCCATCATATCTACAGAGTACAGTATATTTCTTGCTGTTCTTCTGGTTTCAAGGGAGAAGAGGCTACATATTACGATGCTGTTTACATCCATTACAGCGCAATCCTGTGTAAGTCTTGCACCGGTGTAACAGTAGATCCACCGGTGTAAGTGCACTTATGCCAGTGTAACTTGCCGTACGCCGATGGACGCAGGACGGACACCAGTGTAACCCCTCTCGGACACCGCACATGCACAGTTCTGATGCAGGACGGATGCCAGCGCAACTCCGCCAGTGCAGGGGGCATTCCGGGGGTGTCCGAATGCCCCCTGCACTGGCGGAGTTGCGCTGGTGTCTGTCCTGCGTCTGAACTGCGCATGTGCGGCATCCAAGAGGGGTTACGCCGGTACCCATCCTGCTTTTGTTGACGTACGGAAAGTTACACTGGCATAAGTGCACTTACACTGGTGGATCTACTGTTACACCGGTGCAAGAGTTACACAGGATTGCGCTGTCAGTGTGTTAATGATTTCATGAGAAACCACAGACAGTAGCTTTAATGTGATAAACAAATACTTCAAGCTAAATGCTGGAAATGTGACACTGAAATACCACTGCCATGATTTGTCTCCAAGGGCATAGCTCTTCTAGGAATGGCACACTTGTCTCTTCTACATAAGATTCTAGTGTAACTACTATACTGATCTCCCCCTACCATTCTGTTCCCAGTGCCACACAGAGAAGATCACAGCCTTTTATACCTGGCTCATTAATCTTGAGTAACTACCACCTTATAGCTCCCAATGTACTGACCTCTAAACAATAGATCTCAAATTACGTTCTGTTGACTGAGCCTTGTCTGCTTTCAAATTAATCTCCAGCTTTGCTACCTTAAGGTCTACTATATGTTGGGTCGTGTTTTGTCTGTAATGCCTAAATTGTGCTAGATAAATATGTATACGCTAATGCTGGTTTTAGATTTTCATGCATGTCTTCATTTAATGTTTTGCCTGTGAATGGTTTTGTTCTAACAAACAGTTCTATTCTGTAACAAGCTTCACCTGCTAATTCCTGTATATCAAGCTGCTCCTTAATACACAGCTTACAAGGACTAGTTGTCAGTCCTACTTGATACTAAAAAGTCTACAGATGTGCTACAGGAGGGATGCAAGCACATGGGAAGAAAAAACCTGCATCTAGCAATAGAACTCTGTGCATTGCCCTATTTGCACCCTCTATGCCATCCAGTGGTACAAGTATTTTACAATACAGCAAGTGGTAGTTGGCCCTGTAGATTATTCTGTATGTGTTTAAAGTGCCACTGCTGCCACAGGGACAGCACTGCTCTGCCTGGCCTGAACCCCACTGGAAGTGAAGGATTGCTTAGCAGCAGTGCACTAGCAGTAAGATCTATGTGGTGGTCTGGACCCTGCCCATCAAAAGAGGGTAGGTAGGGCAAGGAGGGGCACAGAGTGGAGGAGACCAGAAGCAGCAACAACTGAAGAAGCCTCTCCCTTACTGCAGGAATGGCTGTGCGGTGGGCTTCCTCTCCTGCACATAACCCAGAGGAAGTGACACTTGCAAAAGTGATATTGGGGAAGGGAGGATGTTGACCAGCTCTGTTCCATGACAAAGCAAGCACAGCAGTGGGTGTAAAGGGTACGGGGTTTTTTGGGGTGTGTGTGTGTGTTGCAGGGTAGGTTGGATAGCATATTTGGGTAAATGCCATGAGCAGGCACAGCAACAATGCTTTTCTTTTTTTGTCATGTGAAAGTTTCACCAAGCACTTCACACTCTCACTGGTTGAAACAACAGCATTATCTGTCTCACGTCCCTTGTCCTGTAAGATCAGTGCTACTACTAAGGCTTTGATTCATTACATACGATGCACAATACCAAATGCACTTGCTCAGAAAAAGACTCTCAGTCTAAAATGAAAAAGAACTCTCACCTCCCATAAGGAAGAGCAGTCCAGCGACATATTGCATGAGCTCATGCTGTTTACAGCAGCCCAGCATGCCAATGATCCATCCAAACAGGATGATGGAAACTGCCATACCAATGAAGCCAGCTGTCATTCTCCGCAGATCTAAGGGGGTGTTGGTGCAGGGAGGAAAGAAGATGGACAAAGAAAGAGAGAGAAAGAGAAAGTCCATGAAGAGTATTGGGGGGGGGGGCTCTAGAGGAAACAAGAGTCAGAGTCTTGTGCTTGTACAAATGATTCACTGAACCCGAGCACCAGAGTCAACGAAGTTGTCACTTCAGAACCCTGGGCCAGATTGTAGAAAAATACCAGGTTGGATATGTACTGCAAATTGTTCACACACTGGAACAATTTGTTTTCTTTTTGTATTGCCCATGGTTCTCAACCAAAAAACCACTTGAATAGACAATTTCTCCAAATGTCCAAGCCATCAGGTTGCCTCGTGACCAGTGACACAGTGTGCTCTTTGGCTACACAGATTGTTGACTTGATATGGTGTTGTGCTGTTATAGATGTTGTGCTGTTATAGGCATAAGCTAGGTTACCTATCGACAAATGCCCTCAAGGAATCAAAGAAGGTAGTACTGTACAGACAATGAAGATGGTGGGGGGGGGGGAAGGTGAGTGTATAAGGCTGATGAAATGGTGGCGCTTGACTGGGGTTGTGACAGTGAAGGAGAAAAGGACTTGGTAACCAAAGTATAAGAGCATGAAATAACCAGAAAGAGATGCTCTCTGATAAATCAGCTGTTGGATGATAGGAGTTCCTGTCTTGAGCACAAATGGCAGAAAGTTCTGAACAAAACTACAAAAATTAAAGATTTATCACTGGCCAAGGTATCTGTGCAACTCAGAGGTCAAATTAACCCCTGAGCCACACCACCACTCGAATATCTTAATGTTCTGGAATGCATAAACTGATGGATATCACTAATTTGGGCAATGAGCCAGTGGAGACAGTCTTCTGACTATTATGCCCCACAGCTTTCCTTCTACAGAACCATATCTTCTCTCTCTTCCCCCCCCCTCCCATTGGCCATCTCAGATTTTGTCTTTGCTTCTGGCCCTTTTTCCAGCTCAATAAATGCAAGCTTGCATTCCAGTACGGAAGGCAGACACAATTCTCCTGAACGTTTGGTTCTGAAAGTACGTTTGGCGAGGACTTGGGAGACTTACGGAGGGCATGCCACTCATCTTGGCGGATAGTGTTGGTGATATTAACAGGTAAGTTGCGTGGCAGAGAAGATGAGGTGTAGTGATACTTCACAGCTGTGCAGCGCTGAATGATTCCTGAAAGACACAAAGCACAATATCCAAATGGAGATGCCATAGCTGAGGTTGGAGTTTAGTGGTATTCTTTTCCCTTTATTGCCTGCTAAACCCTGTGAAGCCCCTGCTGCATCTGGCACAGTGTGCTGGTGAAGTGACCAAGCGATGAATCAGGAAGGAACTGAATCTCACCTGGGCCATGAACCCGCTAGCAGGCCTTCGACAACTCACTATCTCTCACTCCCACTCCCCTATCTGCAAAATGGGGTTAAAAATACTAATGTCCCTTGCATGGTTGCTGTCAGGAGGATCACAACAGGATAACGTTTGCAAAGCACTTTGAACGCACAAAGGTGCTATATAAATGCTAAGGGTTGATGTTAACTGCTTCTTCCATTCAAGGAAGAAGCTCCATTTGCACAAGGAGCACAAGCTCCATTTGCACAAGGGAATGGGTGGTTTTCATTGATCTTTCCTTCCCTTTGTGGTCCCTTTACAAAATCTGCTCCTGGAGGCTGGGTAGTGCAAGGGGTTGCAGAGGGAAGGGGAAATCAGTAGAAGTCACCCCTCTCCTCTTTGCTCAAATGGAGTTTCTTCCATAAACAGAAGAAGTTCTTAGAAAGAATACCATCTTTAGCAATGAGGAGGAGGATGTTGATGACGGTTAAAGAACAGAACTGTATCCGTAACAGAACTATAGTGATGGTCAACTTGCTGGGTTCCTGTTCTGGCTACAACAGATAGGAATAGTACAAGGTCACTACAGCAGTATTAGGTTACAGTAGTATAAATATTTCTGCTACAGAGGAAAAGGGAAGATGCTTAAATTAGCTGGGTGAAAAAAACTGCAAAGAAGAATTTGAACAAAGATTGTGATTTTGCCAGTGATGTGCCTCAAGTCATTGTTCATAATCACTAACACAAGGCATCTTGCTGCAATGGAATGGGCATGTTTGCCTATTAAATCTGCCCATGTGCCCTTTCCAGCATTGCTGTGTGCTACAGAACCACTAGGAAGCCAAGCCACAGAGCCGGCAACACATGTTTTCAATGCAAATCTTACAATTTCAGTAGACTGCCTTTCAGATCTTCTCCTTGTTCAAGCCAGTTCCCACTGACTAACAGGATTCTGACCACACAAAAGAGCCTTGTACATACCGTATATGAATTAAATTAAATGCTTGTGGTACTCTTTCTTGCATTGTTTCAATTGTATTGATGAACTACTCCAGCCATGAGCCAAGGCAAATTTGTGATTCATTGTTTCCTACCTATTTTCATCTCTTTCAGAAGACATGGGGACCTCAGCTTCTTGGTCTGTCTTGATATTTAAATATACTGAGATAGAATAGTCAATGGACTATTGCAACCCTGTTTGTTACTATAGAAATATAGTTCTTTTGTAAATGTTAGTTATTAAAAGATCCATTTTGAAAGCCTGATGAAAATCAATGGAGAAAAATTACAAGGATTGCATTGTTCCTCTCTCAGTGAAACACTGCATATTTCATAGTTCAAACAAGTAAAATGAATGCTTGATAGTTTTTACACAAATGAGAATTGTCGCAATGAACTATTGCATTACATCATAATAGGAGTTTAAAAGATAGTTGAATCCATAACAACTATGAATAAGATACAGCTTTTTAAAAAAAGGTACTTTCAGATACACATCAGGATATTATTTAGCATTTTATTCATTTATAGCCAGCCTTACTGCACAAAAGTGTGCTCAAGATGGCTTGACAATATAAATTAACAGCATGTGCATACACAGAGCAAAGACAGGTTTTGGTAAGGCCACTTTAAAAGATCTTCTAGACAGTTTACCTAAACAATATAGTTTTCAAATCACTGCCCTCAGAAGACAGGCGGTGAGGGAGCCAGGTGTACCTTCTATAGCTGAGAAGGCCTTATCCCATGTGGACTCCTACCACAACTCAACAGGTGGGGGACCATGAAGGAGGGCCTCTGGAGGGGAACAAAGGTCATGGGAAAATTCATATGGAAGGATCTGAGGTAACCTAGTTCAAAATCCCTCTAAATGGGGTAATCGCCAACATTATTATTAAGAATATTTCTATACCGCTTCTCAACAAAAAGTAGTTCACAAGGCAGTTTACATACCAAAATAAATCAATAAATGGTTGATTTGATAAATGTGTGCAAAGGCACACCAGTGAGCCACAAGAGAACTGCTTGCATATGTTGAGATATAAATTAAATGTCTTTAAATGTCTCCTGTGAGTCAAGTACCCACTCACACAGAAGAAAGATGCCCACTACATTTCTGAATGATTCATCGGCCCAGCCTTGCCTCCTTCCAAGCGGCCTCTACTAAGTCTGCCAGGTCTCTGCATCAGGTATGCCTGGATCATTCATTCACCCTGAGGCAGAGATGGAGCAGAGATACCTGTCCCCAGGAGAGGTACACTCAGAACTGTAACTCACACAGAAAGCAAGTGTGCTCTGTGGGCAAGGCATTCTTACTCTACCATCCTTTAAAAGGAAACTTTTTTCAAGTAGAGAAGTGTGACTCCAATTTAATTCAGAAAAATGTGTACTCCAGCCATCTGGTTTGGGGAAATCATTCTCTAGTTACTACAAGAAGATACACATGAGCTGATCTGTGTGGGGTTTTTTAAAGGGGCTGACAGGAAAAGTGATGCAGGGAACAATTGAAGCAGAGAAGCCTGAGGCCAACCCTATGCCCACTTACCCAGAACTAAGCTCCACTGAACATAGTGGGGCTTACTTCTGAGTACACATGTATAGGATTGTGCTGGAAGTTAGATAAGAAGCCTGGTTGGTTGTGTGTGTGTTTTATGGATCTTATGGGCAAATGCATCCATACACAGACATTCTTAATTACGTCAAATGTTGCATGACAGAGATTTGGGCCACAATGCAACATAGAGACATGCTTAAAGCTGAATGAGCCTAAGCACACACAACTCTGGGTTAGATTGTGGCCCTATTGCTTGACAGGAATTAATGTTTGGCAACACCTCCCCCCCCAAAAAAAAAGAGAAAACACCCTAAAAGCAGTGCTTAGGAAGTGAGTTTTAAATCCCTCTGGTAACGTTTAATGGGAACAGAAAGCTTTTGACAAGATGGGAGGAGGGAGAATCAGAGAGAAGGAAAATAGCATGATGCTTGAAAACATCAATTAATCAAATGAAATAAATGAACTGCCTTTTAGTGCAATAACATCAGCATGGAAACATGAGAAATTGCAGAAAATGGATTGTAGTGGATTAAATGCAGAAAGCAGCAAATTGCTTTGCAATGGTCTTTAGCAAACAGAATCCACAATACTATCTTACATATGATACAGAATTAAAACAGAAGATGGTCAACATGTTGAGATAATAATTTATGGTGTATTGTTGTATGTAATCAAAGACTTTTGAAGCTAGCACTCAACCATAAATGATCATCACCTAGAACACATCTACATCTTTTATCAAAATTCACTGTTCATGAAACGTCACACACTAATGTTTTTTCTATCTCAACTTCTACTGCTTTCCAACAGTGGGCTGGAAACTCCACAATCTCCATTAGTAGTTTCTTCCAGGGTTTAACCATTTTTGGATGGAAGACTAGTTCTTGACATTTAACAAAATGGGCTGAAGCTTAAGATGTATATAACTGAATGCTATACAGTATACAATGAGTCTTGTTTATTATTTACAACCATTCCATCTTGCTGCAGTTTCCACAACTATTAGAGGTTAAATGAAAGAAATCCTTTGGTCTCTAGTTCCAATACTACAAAACAGAAGTTTCACCTTCCCAAACTTTGGGTTTGTGTGTCTATGATGCAGCTTAATGGTAGCACAAAGTAAATGGTGTTTTCTATATACAGAACACCTGGGCACATACCAAGAATATCCAATTCATTTTTAGCATCTCTTGCCAAAAGGTACATCAGAGACCAGTCACCCCCAAAAATATTTCACCTACGTATCAGGAGAAGTACCTGACAGTGACCTGCAGGCAGATATGGACTAGTCAAATGGCCAGGGATGGCAGATGCCTGAGGTGGACTGAAACAGCCACTTTGAGCAGTGGGTTGGGGGATACGCTGCAACCTGCACTTGCCTGACACCTCCCCTAGCCACCCCACCTGGCTGCTGCCCCATCCTCTTCTCGCATGCTCGGAGACCTCCTCTTCCAGCTCTACTGCTGCCACTGCAATCCTTTTCACGAGTGCTCGGGAAAAGGGCCACTGCCTTTTCTTCCTCACTGCTTCTTCTAAAGTAGCTTGGTGAGGAGGATGCTGGGAATAGAGAAGTTCTGCTCCCAGTTCCAGGATCCTCCCAGCTTGGCACTTTTCAGGAAGCCATAGAGGTGGAGCAGGGCAACAAGGACAGGGCATGCATGGAGGGGAGAATTTGGGGTGGGCAGGCAGGCGGCAGATCTGCCTGTTTCAAGAGGCGGATCAGCTTGGGTCACCCCTGAAAATGGCTATAGTCACACCCAACACTGTCAATCAAGTTTGTCACACAAATAGACAATGTCACTAAGGACATGGCAGCTGGCTTTTGTTCTCACTATGCAGCTTGTGTCTCTGGAAAAACAGATAACTTTTCCTTCTGGACAATCCCATACCAAAAGTAGGCCGTTCATTGTGTAGTCAATCCTGGTCACAGAAATTTTCCCCATCAGCCATGTGAACAGGTGGGAGACCAGCACAGGATAAAGCATCCTTTGTCTACATCAGTGGTTCCCGACCTTTTTAGCACCGGGACCCCCTTTTGTAGAATGACAATCTGTCGGGACCCCTTTAAGACCTACGACTGGAAGTGATGTCAGTAAGCAGGAAGTGATGTCATTGTTTTGAACAAGCTACATAATAAATCACACTTTTAAAAATAAATCACATTTTTAAAGTTGTACTCATAAGCAGCCCCATTGGGGGGGGGGAGTGAGCTAATATTAACAGAGATGCTAAAAGGCAAGCAGAAAGTAACACAAGGTGAGCAAACAAGCCCCAAGAGAGCATCAGACATTTCTTTCTCTGCAGTGTGTGCGTGGGGGGGGGGGAGTGAGCCGCTACCTTGGGTATGTGGTCATCCAGTCAACATCCCACAACCCCTTAGAAACCGCTTCCAGACCCCCAGGTCAGGAACCACTGGTCTAAACAGCACAGGGCATTTACTTTAAAGAGAGGTATACAAAATATTTCTGTATACTGTACACATGAGCAGTCCTAACCAAGTCTTGGGCATATGAAAGAACACACTTGCATCTAGAAATATATCATGTCAACCACAAATCTGCAAATCATAGATTTGACCAACAGTAATTTCTATGATTGTGGTTAGCACTTTTTCCACTGCTGTGCTCATAGAAATCATATCTGCGATCAGTTTCACATTATGGTATCCATGGGAATGTGCACAGAGGTCACTTGCAATTTTTCAAATATAGAAGAGGACTGTGTGGGAAGTGACCCTAAGCCCTAGAGAGACGTGATGACAGTGATCCTGGGGGGGGGGGGGGGGCAAGTCAGTTATTTGTGAATCATTTACTGGTGAAAAGTCCCTCCCGTTCCTGTTGAGCCTTCTTGAGACCATGTGATGAAGAGAAGGGTTTCAAGACCCCTGGCTACCTGCACTTCGCGGGGAATCAATGGGGAGGGCGGACTGAGGAAGAGACGCAGACTGTACCCTAATAGCAACGACTAGGGATCGCCCTCCCAGCACAAACAGGCCCGGCTGAGAAAGAAATCCCGGGAGGCCTCTCCTTTCATCGCCTGGGTGGGGAAGGAAGCTTGGCGCGTTCAGCACCCTGGACAACGGCACCCCGGTGCGCCACTAACAGGCTTGCAGGAAGGGAGCGCGATAGGACGCCGCAGACCCCAACCCTCCCCCGGCCGGGACGAAGAGCAGCAGCCTCTCCCTCCCGCCCTGTGCACCTTTCCGGATGAGCTCCTCGCTGTCGGGCTCGAAGCCCTCGCGGTGGCAGCGCCGCCAGAGGCCGGAGACGGTGGAGTTGAAGCGGCGGCCGCAGTGCGATTCCAGCGCCAGGGGGGCGGCGGCGGCGGGGAGGGGAGCGGGCAGCAGCGGGGTCTGGCCGGGCACTAGGGCCCGCGGCGGGCGGGCGCGGAGGGGCAGGTGCGGGCTGGGCGCCGACATGGAGCCCGGCGGGTCGTTGTTGGCGTTGCGCTTCTG
Source organism: Plestiodon gilberti rubricaudatus (assembly GCA_026170595.1). NCBI lineage: Eukaryota > Metazoa > Chordata > Lepidosauria > Squamata > Scincidae > Plestiodon > Plestiodon gilberti. Next base: position 255,161,041 of record JANXHW010000001.1, on the reverse strand, counting down.
GCCGATGTCCCGGCAGCGGGTGCGGTGCCGCCGCGCGTCCGTCTCGTACCAGGAGTCAGTGCCGATGGCCACGCTCAGCAGGGCCAGGGCGGCGGCGGCCAGCAGCAGCCCCGAGCAGCTCAGCACCTGAGCCGCGGCCGCCATCTTCCCGCCGCCGCGTCGCGCCGCCCGCCCGCCACTGCTCCCCCTGCAGCCCGGCCGGGGGGCCGCAGCCCCGCGCCGCCCGCCGCAGGCGGCCCTCGTGGCTCACGAGTCGCCCCGGGCCACAGAGAACGGCGGGCGAGCGGCAGCCGCTGCTGGCCCAGGAGGGAAGACTAGGCGGGCAAAGAGAAGGCCGCGCCCCCCAGCAGCTCCTCCCGAGCCGGGCCTGCCGGGGGCGAAGGAAAAGGAACCAGCGCGGCTCGAGCTCTCTTGTATTGCAGTGCGGAGGCTGCTGCGCCTGAGCTGCGGGACGCCCCTTTAGCGCCCGGACTCAACTCCAGGGACAGCGCAAGTCAAGTGTCCCCATTCTGCACGCGCGTCTCCTGGCCATGCGGCGTACAAGGTCACTGAAGGCCAGGCCTGTCCTGACTTCTAGGCTGCTTGGAAATGAAATGCCCAGTTTAGAGCCCACGGTAGTTAAGCTGCATCCAGTCTGCACTCAGGGCTGGTCCAGACGACCTCCTGGCGCCTGAGACTCTGGCCCACCCCCTCCTGTCCTCCGCACTTCTTCTGCCACTCCATCCTAGATCTTGCGGGCTTGAGCTGCAGGAGGGGAGAGTTAGGTGGAATATCAGAAAAAAAATGCCTTAGAGAGGTAAGAGCAGTTTGACAGTGGTGGAACAGATTGCCGAGCAAAGTGGTCGGTTCTCCTTCCCTGGAGGTTTTCAAACAGAGATGCTCCGGAGATTTTCCTACTTCAAGCAGGGGGTTGGACTAGCTAGATGACCTTGAACCAGCAGCCCAGGGAGTGGGGGAAAGAGCAGTGGAGGTTGTGGCCAGGTGGAAGTGGGCACCGGCACCCCCTGCCAGGGCTTCTGAGAGGAATTTTATCAGGGGGGCATGAAGCTTCTCTTGGGCCCCTTCCCAAAGGAGAGGGGGCAAAATGGGGCAGGGGAGTGCAGCAACGGGTGGAAATGTCCCTGCAGCCCAGGTCTACCAGGCTTCCTGATGGGGCACCCAGGTCTACTTGCCCAGTAGACCTAGCCTTCCTGTTGGCCCGGCCACTGTCTTTCACTCTCCATGAGGCAGCTGAGATCCCAGGAAATTTCTGGGGAGGGGGCTCCTTTGACTCCTGGGGCTCCTTTTTGACCCAGGGCCTGGGTACAATTTACCCCCTTTACCCCCCTCTCATGGGTCCTGCCCCCTGCCAATCTGTTGCCTTCAGGTTGCAAAGCAGGTACTCTGCCACTGAGCAAAGATGAGATTTTCCCTCTCAGCCCCTTCTATTTTATCTCACATCTTGCAATATCTCAATGCAACTTAAAACACCACGGTTTGTTTAACCTTACATAAAGCTTGCCCAAAGAAAGAAGGCTTACACATCATTTCCAGAAACTGTTCAACCAGTCTTGGATTTAGGCAAATGAGTGCAGTCACCAAGAACATCTATCCAAGTGCTGCAGCTCCCCTGCACTGGCACATAACAGCATTCAAAGGCGAGGTGGTGCGGTTTCATGAGTTCCTTGGCCAAACAGTCAGAAACTGAGATGGGGTCAAGAGAGCCCTTAGCAGTCATTCCCTTTGGAGCAGAGTTTCAGTTGATGGCTTCCTCACCAAAATGGGAATTATGAACTGCATGGCAAAAAGCTTCATGAACAAGAAGCACTTGGGCCACTGGGAAAGGACTAAATAAGCACAGAGTGCATTTTATTGATGTTTGTTGCTTAATGTGTGCTGATGAACTAACTCCTTGAGGTGATAATGCTTTGAGGCATTTTGATAAAGCAGTCAACAGTCCTGACATATTATAATAATGTGAATTTTCCCATATTAGTTTGCTAGTAAAAACATACAGTACTAAGTTCACAGCCTGTAATTCTATAAATTAGAGTGCGAGTGAGTGAGTGAGTGAGGGTGTGGGTGTGTACAAAATATACCCTTTTCTAGATTCATAAAAACCATAGTGGAACCATTCCTCATATAAGAGGGAAACTGGGGTGTAGTGGTTATTTTGTTAAACTAGTATTGGAGAGAGCCGAGTTCAGATCCTTTCTCAGCCAAATCACTGGGTAATCTTGAGCCAGATGCACACTCTCTCGATCTAATCTGCCTTTCAGGATTGCTGTGAGGATAAAATAGGGGAAAACCACCATGTGCACCACTGAGCTCCTTGAAGGAAGGACAAGGTAATAAATAAAACATGTTGTGGAAGAGTAGGAAATATCCACCATTTAGACACGCTGTCTGCATATACCAAAGATTTGTAAGAGGCTGACTACATAAGGCTGACCTTATGGAATTCCCTCCCTCTAAACTTACAAACTGCTCCCTCCTTGGAGCCCTTCCGGCGGGGCCGAAAGACATTTATCCTTAAACAAGCCCTCCGAGTTAACTACCCAGCCTAATTATTTTAGTGGTCCAGTCCATTTTTACAATAACATTTTTACTCCTGCTTTTATATCTTGTACTGTGTTTTTAGAGTATATTAATGTTTTCAGAGTTTTATATTTTTTATATGTATTAAATTTGTAATTTTTAAATTTTGTAAGCCGCTTCAGGTCTCCCCTTTGGGGGGGAGAAAGCAAGATATAAATCCTATTATTATTATTAATTATTATTAATAATAATAATAATACATGAGGTGGATAACCAAACAGCACTGAGTGATCTTATAAATTTACTCCAGTTGCCCTTTATCTGCATAATTTCCCCAAATAGCTCTGTGAGTGACAAATGGGGACGACTCTTTTTTCTTGAAATTCAGCAAAAAAAATTCAGTGCAACATCATTCCATAGTTTACCAATTCTAAGGTTTGTGTACATGTGTGTAAACTGTACTTTGAGCAGCTATTTTCTCTATTTCTCCAGAAATAGCTCTAACTGTGTACAGCAGTGCATAGAAAGGATGTTATTGAGATTTGCTATGTAAGTGATCAAACATTCACACGTATTCTTTACGTATAAGACAGAACCCTCAAATATCCGGCAAAGTTATATCTGGATTTAACTCTTCCATTGAGATCAATGAGACTTAAAAGAGCTCAACGTTAGTAGGATCTTGCCTAGTGTTAATATCTACAAACGTTCAGCAACATGTTAGGCTTGAAAGCCCTGTTTCAGTTCTACAAAACTTAAATTTATTTTGTAAATACAACTTCGCAATTCTTGGGTAAGAAATTCTGCAGAACAAACACAAATATATTCGTTGTGTTAGATTTTCTAATGTACAAATAATTTATTTGCTTTAATTTGTAGAAGTTTTCCTGCTTACGTCTCCCACAACCGACCCAGTGAATAATTTATTTCAAACATACAGTTCCACCCAGCACACTATCATAATTAGGGCCCTGGACCTGTTTACAAGGCTACGTTGCCTTGTATGCTCCAGGGCTTCATTAATAGACTGGTAGGAATACAGTGAAAAGGAAAAAAAAATTACAAGATGTGAAAAAACAGGTCAATCTCCTGCACAGTTTTCCTCTTGCAAAATGTTTAGTTTGCAGAGACTCAGGTGGTTGGAATTTTTCTCATTTTTTTTTCTCCCAATCAAGGGATATCCAACCACCACATTTGGAACTGGCAAGTCATTTCTTCTAAGCCTGGAAGCATGGCTACTGCCTCTGGAGATGTGTTTGCATTTCCTGTAGCGTGACACCCCTGAGTTATCTAGAGTTTTTTTGCTTTAAAAGAGGGTTAATGGAAGCTATCTTCCAAATTCATGGAAGTTTGCTATTGATAACCCTATTAGATTTGATTGCTAAAATAGAGCCTCCATGTTCAGAGGCAATACTGTACACTTCTAAAAAACATCTGGGCTAAACAGGGAAGGGGAGGCAACTATTGCCTTTATGCCCATGGGTTTTCTAGTGGGACCAAGTCTTTCCCTAGGGAGTACAGAGAGAGAGAGAGAGAGAGAGAGAGAGAGAGATGCTAGTACATGGATGATGATCTTTCATAGCAGGAGATGACAAGGTGGTCTTTTGGTTCCTTAGAAAAACTGACCAGAGCCAGAAAAGGTTCTTTCAGTTATTTGTCATATTTTAGTAATGTATATGTTCTGGAGCACAATAGATTTTTCTAACATACGAATGATTTCTCCACTTTAATTTGTAGAAGTTTTCCTCCTTACACCCCCACAACTCAACACAAAAGCACTCATGCCAAGAAATAAGAGGCCGCACACAGATTTCTTTATTTCATCTCTGTTGTCTCCATGCAAAATAGATTGATAGCAATGAAAGAGAATGCACAAGAGCTGGTGCAAAATAAAGCTAGAAAATAGGATTCTTTCTGCAGTTCCTAAAGTGTCAAATGCTGTGGAGATATTTACTGTACTCCCCACCAGATTCTGTGTGCAACACTCTGGGGCTGGGGCCAAATGCAGCAGAGAGGCTAACTGTCCCCTTCTCTCAGAATATCCAGAATGGCCACTTCAGGGGAAGCTTCCCAAGATATGCAAACTCAGTCCAGGCCTGGGCTGCCAGCCAAGAGCAACAGCTCAGAGATTAATGATTCAATGTCACCCACTTTACATTCCTAAACCATGAGCATAAAATTCCTGCTGCAGCTTGCAGCCTACGCTAAACTCAACCCTCAAGCAAACAACATGAGCTTCTGGGCACCTAGGTTTGCACCAAGGCCTCTTACCAACGTCAACCAGATTGTTTAAAAGAATAAATATTATCAGAAAGTGTTGGGCACAGTGTCCTGAATATTACATCTACCTCCTCCAAACCAGAACTTTGCTAGCAACAAACTCACACAGAAGCTGGACAAACACTGGTAAATCAGTCTTACAGCATATTCCGTGTCTAACAGTGATTAACAGCGCAATCCTATGCAACTTTCACCACCGGTGTAACCAGTGGGGGAGGGCAGGGTGGGAGGCTTTGGAGGGGAGTTTTAAATCCCCTTTGAAGAGGATTTGAATCCCCTTTCCGTTCTGGGGCCTCCCGTTCTCGCTGCACCGCTGGTTACACCAGTGGTGTAAATTGGATAGGATTGCGCTGTAAGGATGCCTGAGATTAGGGCTGCAATCCGATGGCCACTTACCTGGGAGTAAGCCCCACTGAACATAGTGGAACTTGCTTCCAAATAAACATGGATAGGATTGTGCTGTAGGAAAGGTTTCTTTCTGGACTGGTGCTTTTCTGAAACGGGATGTTGAACAGCTGCTAGGCAACTTTCCAAGGGCAGTAAGAGTAGAGAAACATTTTTCATGATTAGAGTCAATGAAGCAGATGAGCCGCATTCATGGCTGCATCTCTCCTCCTTTGTATTGGTACTTCTGGCAAACATCCTTAGGCTAACGTCACAAAAACAACGCCGAGTCGCGGTGTTTCCGTGCCTGCAGAGGTAAGGCTGCATCTGCACCAACATCTGCTTCCCCTCTAATGCGGCAGAAAGCAGGAAATATGAAAAAGTTTCCTCAGTAAGTAGAGATGACTGTGCATGAGGTCATCCAACACTGATGCTGCTCTTGCAGTTACGCAGACTGCAGCTAAGAGACTGTACTATGATTGTATGATTAGTCTGACCAGTTTACACCCCATGAATCAATAGTAATAATAGTAATAGTAATAATAATAATATGATTTATTTAATATATTTATATACCACTTGTAAACAAAAATTGTCCAAGCAGTTTACATAGCAAAGGAATGAGAAGACAGTTCCCTGTCCCAAAGGGGCTCACAATCTAAAATGAGATAGTACTGCTTAGCATTTGGATAGTGCTTACAAAAGTTCAAGGGGTTCAAAGCGCTCACATCTTGTTGGCATCCTTAGTACAACTCTGTATGGTCAAACATTATCCCCATATTGCAGCTGAGAAAAAGTGGCTTGCCTAAGGCTACCTATTGAGTACATGGCAAAGGCCAGATTCAAACCAGAGAAGTTTCAACTTGCAGCTCTCTTGGCCACTATGCTATACTATTGTCCTATGCATCTTCTGATGCACCTCAGCAGATCCGATTGTTGTGCTTAAATCTGTGCTGATTGTGCATTGGTGTAGGGATAATATACAACCATCTCAGGGACTGCAGCTAGAAGAGACAGCCCTAAGCGGCACCCACCTTTAGACCGCACCGGGGCTCCCCAAACAAATGATTTGAGGCTTGCAGTCGCTTGAGAAGTGAAGGTCTGTCCTCCAGACGCAAAAAACTCAGGAGCTTATTTCAGCCTGAACTCTAATCTGACCTCTCCTTGAAACAGTCTACAACAATTTTTTTGTAACAGGAAAGTTGCACTAAAGCAGGTGCTTGTGACCAAGCTCACAAGCCCCAATCAGAGTCCAAGCCCAATCTGTGGACAATGCGGCATCAGTGCTCTTCCCCATCTCCTCAAGAGCACACCCGTGCCAGAAACAGTCCCTCAAGCTAGCTGCATCCTAAGATGTGCTGCCTGTCAGGCCTGGAATGGGGAACAGCAGCACAGCTGTGCCAAATGTTCCCCAGAGTAGTGTTTTTAAGGAGACGTGGACAGAAGGAAAAAAAAAATCACCCTAGCAGCAGGATCCAGCGTTAAACCACTGTTTAAAACTATAGCTCTTTCCACATAATTTCTGGATTCTATGGCTGCCTGTTAAATTGGTGCAACTCAACACCAATTTAAAGGCTTTAAAAACTGCAGTATGAACACAGGGGAAAAGCAGAGGCTGACCATCTCCGTATTCTGGAAACTTGTAGAATCATTTTGAATATTGTGTACTAAACTGCCAAAGATATTCCACAGAAACTTGGGCCCCAGTAGTAATCAGAGCTGTGCAGATTCCTTTATTCTGTGATTGCGTCATGCAAGAACTCGCAGTCAGAGACTCTCAGATATCATTTCTAAAGCAACTTGCTAGCTCTTAAGACTTCAGAAGTTAGCTTTAAAATATCTGGCAAGATTTCAGAAATTTTGGCAAGGGATGGACATTTCTGCTTTCAAGCAACACTTCCTTGACTCAAGGAGGGACTTCGGTGTCCTTGCATAGCTCTTTGCTCCTCCTCATGATGAGCAGAAGCAGGATAAATTATGAAAAATAAAAAAGCATTGCATAATTTTTATTGCTAAAATCCACTTCCCCTGGCACAGAATTTGGATGGTGTTTTTTTATAGTACAGAATATACACAGCCCTGATCATAATCAAGAATTCATAGCTCCTTCTCCTTTCCTAGTAAGCAGCTACCATTTTTCCAAGCCCCCTTTCCACTCTTTTTCTTCAAAATGTCCTAGGAAGCTCTTGAGCTTCCTTATGCTTTGCATGCTTCCTTCTACCTCCATGCTTTATTTTCTACTCTGTAGTGAGGAGACGATTGAGGTCCACTCACTTTTCAAGCAGCTACTAAGTGAGCCAATGTGTCACAGGGACTGAGCCTGCTTTCAAGCAACCTTAGGACCCGAAAGGATAAGAAACTCTTCCCAATTCAAGCTGTGCAGCTGTAAATGGGTATTATATATATATATATATCCAATGTGAATTCAACATAATGCTTAAATGGAAAGGAATTCAGGAAGGGCCCAGCTCAATCCAACAGGATTGTCAGTTATCGGTTTGGGGGAGGGGGCACTGGCGTCACTACAGGGGGGGCGGAGCTGTAAGTTCTTCCGTGATCGGAGCCTCCGTTACACGGAAGAACGAAGCGCCCCACCCCCACGCCTTCCGACCCATTTAAAGCGGTGAAAACAACGCGCATTCACCGCTTTGACTGGGTCAGAAGGCGCGGGGGCGGGGCGCTTCGTTCTTCCGTGTAACAGAAGAACGAAGCGCCCCACCCCCACGCCTTCTGACCCATTTAAAGCGGTGAAAACAACGCGCATTCACCGCTTTGACTGGGTCAGAAGGCGCGGGGGCGGGGCGCTTCGTTCTTCCGTGTAACGGAGGCTCCGATCACGGAAGAACTTACAGCTCCGCCCCCCCTGTAGTGACGCCAGTGGGAGGGGGGGATCATGCAATAAAAGATCTTGTCTCACAAGATCTGGAAAGCAACTGACCTCCCATTTGATAATGCTGTATGAAAAAGGCTGGCATTTGGAATACTGTTTTTATGTTTTGAGACTGGGATGGAAGATCAGTCTCTCGCCTTTATCCAGGGTGCCGAGATCTTGTCTTTTCTTCGACTCTGGAGTGTTGGCCAAGCAATTCCAACACACACCCTGGTCCAAGTGGCAGTACTGTCCATTTCCCCAAAGCAGTTCCTCTCTTCATTACTGCTTTTGTTTAAATTAAAGTTTAAAAAAGACCACACACACTCACACAGGCAAACACACTTTCTTTCCTCAACGTTTTGGAAGTCCTAGTTTGTGATGCTTAAAAAAAAGAAAGAAATGGAGTCCAGTATTTCCAACAAATCTTGCTTCCCTCGTTTGCCTCGCATAGCAGCAGCTGGATCCACAGGCACGCAATGAAGAAAAGTCCAATGGTGTCCCTTATTGCTTTGTAACAGTTCAGAATGAAGGCAGCTTGGGGAAGCGGCAGAAGGCAGCCGGAGCAGGAGTCAATCCGGAGTGAGCGAGAGAAGCACCATAACGATGATGCCAGTGCACAGGAGGAGGACTTGTTGCACCGAGTTCCTGCGCAAAGGGTAACAAAAAGAGGGTGGGCTGAAGGCCAGGCATTACCTTCATTGGGTTTTCCTCCACTCACCTTTCCACTGAAAAAGACCTTCAAGGTGGCTTATGCAGCATCTGGCGATATGAGCTCGAACCCACAAAATCCTACATCACAACTCATCTAGCACAGCCTTTAAGATACCACAGGATTCTTTTTGTGGGCATGCTTGGTGTAACAGACTAACATGACCACCCCTCTGAAATTCAGAAACAGTATTTCCTTTCATTATGCGATCATGAGAATTGAAGAGCCAACCTAGAAGTCGACACTGGGCATGACAACAATTTCCTGCCCAAGCAAGAAGCCTGGAGAATAAGCCAGCCAGCTTGTTACTGGCTCTGGCAACCAACTTCCTTCCCAAGAGAAGGCAAGCATAGTAACCAGCAGAAGATGAAACCTAACAAAAACCTCATTCATTGGCTGGAACAGCCTGACCTGGTTTGATTGGATAGGTAGAGGTTTGATTGGATTAAGGTCTTTGAACAGGGAGATTTCAGATGGATGTTCTTTGAAGAGTGTTGCTATGGGAGACCCTAAGTTGCCTTTTTCTCTCCAGGGAGCTGTACATGCAATAGGACTTTGAGATTCCCCCCCCCCCCCAAAAAAAAGCACTATCCTTTCACTCATTCACCCTTTATTGCACCATAAACTGGGCAGGAAAGGAGATGAAAGGGGTGCCCTGAGGACTGAAGAAATCTCATCTGTCCCTAGATGATCTGTATGTTTTTTGCAGGGCCATTCTGGAAAGGGGAGGAATTTCCCCCTTTTGCTTGGTTTTCTCTCTCATTTCAAGACAGGGCTTTGGGGAGTCCTGATATGGGAATATGATGAAAAACTAAGTTAATGAAGTGGAGGCATTTCTGGCTTCTCAGAATAATGGGGGGGGGGTTTGTATTTATGCTTCCTATGTCCCCTGTAGGGACTTGACTTGCTCTTTCCACCTCTCCCAACTGACATCCAACCACTATGTCACCTCACATCCCATCAGAGCTCTCTGGAATCCAGGCTGGGATATTAACAGAGACTGATGTGTGTCGTAAGGGTCCATAGTTTTCTTTCTTTATGGGCACTATTAGCTTCTTCCCATAGAGCTGACCATTTGTGTATCATCAGGCACTGTTGTGGATTGCAAGCAATTGTGGCTTGGTGCCTTTAGATAGCTTGCTATTTTTTCTGAACATGCTGGATTTGTTTCCGGCTAGACTAGGTAAGGAGGCTAGAGGGGGATTTCACCACTCTGAAGGTGCTAAGTCATCACCTCACTCAAGGCAGGTTCTGCACTGATGGGTCTACTTGTACAAACTACTTATACGAACACAGTTACACCAGCACAACCTCAGAGCTATCTCAGTGTTGCATCCTTAAGCCCTTGTGATCATTGTACCTTGTACCAAAACATTGTACCCCTTGTGCTGTTACATATCCATATCACCTAAGTGGTATATTTAATTCACTAACTAAGCCCTGACCAGAACATGCCAGTAAAATGAGGACCCATCCTCTTACTGTACGCCAGGTGCAAGGGAGTGGCAACAGGATACAGGTATCTTGTCATCTTGTGTGTTCCCTGAGGCATCTGGTGGGGCCACTGAGATACAGGGAGCTGGACTAGATGGGCCTTTGGCCTGATCCAGCAGGGCTCTTCTTACGTTGTTATAGTCATTCATGCACTCAAGTCTCTCCCTCCCTTCAAAATGGCTCCTAGAAAATCTTGCTGGCTCTTACTTTTGCAGATATTTTTTTCACTCCTTCAAATCATGAGCGTAGAGAGAGTCACTGAATGCAGTGTGAGAGAAACAGCAGAATGTGGTGCGACAAAACAGCCAAGAAAAAAAAATGCATAATAAGATCAAGTCATCTAATTCCTCTAGCCTAAGGTAAGGGTAGGCAACCTATGGCCCATGGGCTGGATCCGGCCCACCGCCCAAAATCATCCGGCCCATAGTCCCAAAAAGATATATCCACCCGGCCGCAGTGCTCCTACAAAAGAATTCAGGTTTGTAATTCTCTCTCTGTAAGGTTTACAGAGTGAGCTGACCAGAGGGCAGAAGCTTCCTTTGAGCGTCATGCTATGTCTGCGCCATGCCCATCTCTTTTTTCTTAGCTCTACGGCCTAATTGGGAGGTTCACACATGCATATCGAATGCACATGTGTTCTTATTATTGACGGACCCGATGTCTGGCCCCTACGCGGAAGAAGGCTGCCAACCGCTGCCCTATGGTAAACACAACCTTCCTTTCTTCTCTGCGCTTTTGCCATTCGTTTTTTCCAAGCTGAAAAGCATATGTCTGATGAACTGGGCTCCAATGCATGAAAGCACATGCAACAATACATTTGGTAGCCTTTGTTGTTTCAATAGCTTAAGCTTCCTCTTCATAAACAGCCACGGCAGGGACACTTACCAGGGATTCTTCTCCTCTAAGAGATCAGGCACGACATTGACCAAGGCGATGTACAAAAATCCCCCAGAAGTAAATGGGAGAATCCAAGTGACAGTTTCCCCTGCACAGACAGTGAGAAGTGCATCAGTGAGCAAGAGGTGGCAGAAGAGAACTGCTTGAGCAAATTCAGACAGAAAGCAAGAGGGTGCGCAGGCCTCTCACCAATCCTAATTGTGTTCTGCGAGTCTTACCTGTCCCTTTAGGTGACTGAGAACAAAAGGCAAAGCAAGCTCCTAGAAGTCCTCCAAGGGCTGTGGAGAGCTGCAACTTAGCTGCACTCCAGCGATCAAACCCAGCACGAAGAAGGATGGCAAAGTCTCCCACCTACAGAAGCACACAGAAGGAACAGAAAACAGAGTTCAGCAGCAGTCTGACTGACCTGCGGTTTCTCGCATCCGCAGGGGGTCCAGGCAGAAGCGTAACAAGGGTGGAGCAAAGGCAAGTAGTTCCGCAAGACTCCATTACACTGGAGTCAGCGGCCCCTCCCCCTTGCTGTTGGAGCCATTCTGGCAGCAAAGGCAGCACACAGGACACTCCCCTGTTGCTGCTGGAATGGCTCCAACAGCAAGGGGGAGGGGCCGCTGACTCCAGTGTAATGGAGTCTTGCAGAACTACTTGCCTCCGCTCCACCCTTGTTTCACCTCTGGGTCCAGGCACACTGTATTCATGAATTTTTTTCACTCCTTCCGACCTCCCAACCAGACAAAGCATCCACTCCGCTTCCCAGCACACGTTACACATCCCGCTCACCTCATGAGGTATTTCGTGAAGAAGGATTGCCATGGTGGTCAGGAAACCAACCTGTAGCCAGTGACAGAAACTGGTTAAGGCAGTCTACATCGCTTAATAAAGCTGTAAGTGTAATAAAGCACAATTCTTCTTGATGCTCTTTGCTTCTGACTAAAGGGGCTGCTGAGCCAGTCTGCATGGTGCACAATGTGAATTCAGCTTTAAAAAAGTTCCACAGAGAACAGTAGACGCTTCATTGGCATTTGGGCTTTTAGCATCAAAGGGCAGGAAGTTGCCACATACCACATGCTCCCTAGATGTCACTTAGGCTGCAGTCTGATACACACTTACCTAGCAGTAGGTCCCACTGAATACAACGGGATTCATTTCTGCATAAACTTGCATTAGGAGCATGCTGTTAGACTGAAGACTTTTTTTACAAAAATCCTATTCTTGGGAACAGTACTGAATTGCTCCTAATTGTCTATTTAGTTTAACACACAGTTCTTGTATCTGCATATCATGAAAGGCTCAAACAGGACCCCTAAAAAAGGAGCTTACCTTTCTGCTAACCAGGAAGCTGGCTGCCACTGCCAGGCCATGCGTAAAATTATCTATTGTGTTGGCCAAAAGATTGAGGTATCCGCTGATCTACAGAGGGGAAAAATAAAGAAAATCAAGGAGCCCACAGAAGATCACAGGCACAGGATTCCTCCACAAGGATACTAACAGTGCAATCCTGTGTAACCTTGCACCGGTGTAACAGTAGATGCACCGGTGTAATTGCACTTACACCAGTGCATCTGCTGTTACGCCGATGCATCTACTGAGAGTTTCCCTGTTTCTATGAACAGACACACATTTCATCTAACTTTAAACATCTAGTTTGAGGCTTCCATGCTCATTTAAAAAAAATGAAAATAGCACATGCAGGGAGGCACATATGGATCTTCACCAAACCTGTCATATGTGATACTTACGGGGGGGGGGGGGGCTCCCACTAGCACAAATGGAAGCTTCATCTTGGCATAATCCAGATCGAGGGTCAGTCGTATGCGCTAGTTTTGTTTCTTTTTTTAAAAGCATAGAAATTTCAATATATGCTTTACATAGTTATGTGCCAGAGAGCACCAGGTCTTGCCCTTTGTGGATGCAGCCTAATTCTCTTCTCCTGAACTGGAAAACAGTCATTGCATTTTTAAAAGTAGGAGGGGGGGGGTTACAAGAGGATAGCATTATTGCTCAGACATGAGAATGTTTCTTAATGAAACATCTTTAAGAAAGTGGCCAGACTTGAGGTGTGGGCTGTCTACATATAAGATCAAGGTGTACGAGGGCGAAGGGCTGGGGACAAACAGGTGGGCTATGGAGGTGCATAGCTCAGGGCAGAACATAATCCCTGGCTGTTAAAGATCTCAGGCAGCATGGCCAGGAAAGAGTGCTCCCATTGACATTTGAGAGCTGCTGCCAGTCAGACTAGGCCAGGCTAGAGGACTCAAATTGCTGACTCAACAGAAGGCAGATTAGCAGTAAAATACCTGTTTCTGCCCAGTGCCCACCTGTCCCAGTACCATCTTCACTTTCAGGAAGGCCTTGAAATTCCTTTCAAGTTCTTCATGTTTTCTCCAGTGAGAAGCTGGCCTAAGTACCTCCCAAAGCCCAGCAGCAACTTACTTACCTTGATTTTCTGGGCTGGTGGTGAAGGTGGGAGCGAAGAAGAACCGTTACACTGAGCCGGACCCAACTTCATTCTTTGGATTGGACTGGCTGTCTCCTGAACAGAGAAGCTGCTCCCATTTGGAACCCTTTTGGCAGGTGTATTGGAGTCACTGACCTAAGTCACAGAGAATAGGCTGGTGGTTGTTGTTGTCGTCCCCATGTCCATCATAGACCTCTCTCAGACCCTTCCTACTGTTCTACCCTAATCTCAAATAAACTATAGTGATCCTCGAATTAAAAATCTGCATGTTGCTGGGAAACTCCATCGTTGTAGATAAATTTATTACAAAAAATAAATTTCACAGATGGTAAAACATACTTTTGACGTTTCGCTCACGTAACACTCGTGGCATCATCAGAAATCCCCTATAGTGCTCATGAGACAGCTTAAAAGACTGATGCAAGGGAAATCCGGAAGTGGGCACTACCGTATCTGACAAGAGAAACAATTAGCAACAGCTATACTGTTGCTAAACTATAGTGACTATAGTCACTAAACTATAGTGACTTCCTGTGTAATAATCTTGGATGGAAACAAATTACCAAAAAAGCTTTACATAAACCCCAATTTTCAATCATTTTGAGTATTGACCCCTTCTTCTAATTCTTTTTTAGACCGTGGGGGCAATTTAGATCGTGGGCTAGTAGAGTGCATACTCCGCCGGCCTTAGGTTTCGCAAAAGTGCTGTAAGACACTTTTGCGGCACCTCTGAAGCAAGCAGCACTGGCGCAGAGACTGGCACCGCTCACTCTGCCATCCCCAGGACTCCGCGCCACCCAACCCAGGTAAGCCCTGCGCTGGGCAGCGGGAGGGTGTAGGGAGGGCGGGATGGGGTGGGGGGAAGGGGCCATTGGGTGGCCTGGGCTGGGAGGGGGCAGGGATATGGGCGTTGAGCTGAGCCGATATCCCCGTTCCCTTCCCAGGCCAGGCCGGCCTTACACGGCCTCCCCGGACATGCTCCAGCTAAAGAGCTGGCGCACATCTGAGGGGACCCATTGGGGCCTCCGGTGCTTACATCGGGGGAAGGGGACGAATGAACATCCCCTTCCCCTGAGGTGAGCCCCAGGCCACGCTGGTATAGACAGCATCTTGCCTAGGATGCAGCGGCCAGCCATTTCAGCCAGCCACCACATCTTAGGCAGGATCGGGCTGCCCAAGTCCTCTTGGAACAAAGAACCATTGTTTGATTGATTTTACCATGTAAACCACTTTGTATACTTTTTTTGTTGAAACATGGTAAATATTTTTTAATAATATAATAATATTTTCTCAGGGGAGTACTTCAGACAAAGCCAAACAAATTAGATGCCGGTAAGCATTATAGCTGCTTTGTTCAGATAACAGATTACTGGAACCACAGTTTTCTGAGAATCCAAAGAGATATCATGCTTTCAAACTTTCCTACCTGAGCCCACAAACACACCAAAATTCAAATTCTGAAAGCACACATTTTACAACAAATATTTATACAAAATTGGTTTGGGATTTATTTTTCCATATTTGCACTTTTTTTTTGGCCAACTGCAGAAATGGGGGAGAAATGTAGTGTAGAATCCCAGATTATGGGCACAATGCCTCATTTCCTCAAGCACAGTTTGCAGTGTTATACATGTGGAAGAGTACCCCCAATGGAACATTTATAATTTCCAGAGTGGATAGGTTATGTTTGGATCCCTTTCCTTCCACAACAGGCCCTTTGAAGCTGAGCTTATTTCATCTACCTGGATTCTCTAAGGAACCTACCAGGAAGGTTTCAGGCAGCTTTTGCCAGTCAAAATGGTAACAGCCCATGCCGTGTCTAGCCTGGGCTTCTGTGCCCTTTCATCATCTACTCACCAAGCTGGAGCATTCTTCCTTTTCATTGTCTGGGAACATCTTCTGCAGACTCAGAAACGTCAGCAAGCCAATGATCACCCAGAGCCCCAGAAGCTTCTGCTGTTGGAAGCCCTGTTCACCTTCTGGAAAGGGATGGGGGAGGTAGAACAAACAATTCCTATCATATGCCTGAAAGCCATGGACCCCAAAGCCTGTTTTCTCTAGCCCTGTGACACACAAAAAGTAAATATTCTATAGAAATGCTCATTGTTTCATTGGCTCAAAAAGCAAATTAATTCCAGATCAGCAATTAAACCTTAGGTGTGCCACACCTCAGAATATTAAGAGTGCTGCTACACTTGGTGTAAAGTAAGAGTCTATTTCCTCAGCATGCATCTTTGATAAAGGGTTATGCAAACGCAAGAAAATCTAAGGTGTCTGCAGCTTTTTATAAGTGCCATTGTACTATGACGGGTGACTACCACACTGACTCAGAGAACCAATCACTCACAAGCAACATACTCAGACAAGAGAAAGGGCTGATCTCCATTCTGAGAGCTGCTAGGACAGAGATCAGGGCTATGGTCATGACTAAATGCCCACAATAAGAAATACTCATTGTCTCACAACCATACCTCCAGTCGATTCAGGGAGCAATAGCAGGAGGACAAACAGCCCTGTGGTATCTAAGAGTGCCCTGGGTGGGCAATTTACAAATTTCATTCCAACACTGTCTACCAGCACTATCTTCTGGGACCCGCCCTCCAGGAAGGAACAGAGCCACTGCAAAGCAGAGTCCCCCAACCCCGTAAGACAGCCCAGAAGGATACCAAGGTCAATGGTACTGAAAGCTGCTGACAGGTCCAGCACAACCAACAGGGACACACTCCCTTTGTCTAGCTCTCAGCTCACCCAGTAGCTACTGTTCTCTGTCTCCTTGGCCCCACTGTCTATCTAACTCCACCACCGCCCAGCCCCTCCTCTTCCTGCACTCCTGCCTGCCAATCCTGTTCAGCTGACAAACCGTTCAAAAACCTAAACCCAGACATAGAAGTGCTATATACAAATCCGCTGAATGAGCACACTTTAGCCCAACCACAAAATGGGAATTTTTGGATACAGAAATACATGGCTATAGTCATGGTTATCACTGCAATTTCCAAGGCTGAGTCTGCCTAAACTGCACGCACAGGCATGAAACCTGCATCTTGAGAAGCCAGTTCATCTTCCTGTCACACCCTGGCAAGTTCTTTAGCCTAAGGACATAAAATGTTCCTTTGGATTAGAGTTGCAGTCAGTTTCACACCCTCAATTCAGGCTGCCTGTAGGCAAGTGAGAATGAAGTCACGTGAGAGGCAATGGGAACCCAGGGGCCAGAGAAAGGCTGACAAGGAAAATGGGGACATGTTCTGGGGGAGACATTCAGGATGACATTTGCAGGGGAGAAAATGTGCCTGTAATTCCCACTGGATCAAGGCAGATGGCAACACAAGGACAGGTGTCATTCCCAAGAGGCTCACTGCAAGGTCTCAAGCGATCCCATTATTAAGTAGCTAATTACAGGGCTCCACGGCACAGCATCTCTCCTCACCCGAGGCTGCTAAAGTGCACACAGCCATTTCCTTGCGATTTAGGAGATAAGGTCACTCTGCTAGTTTTCTATGTAGATACAGATTAGTTATGTTTGGGGTTTTCTCCCTTCTGGAACAAAAGAGGCAAGCCGGGTTCCTTACCATTTTTTTGTTTAGATTCGGAAGGAGGCCGACGGTTTTAAAAACATATATATTTCAGGTCCAAAGCAGAGAACAAAGAGAAAATAGAACCCTACCAAAAAGGCGACAAAGTGAGTCTTTCCAGAGTCCATCAAGCATTTGCACACACACACACACACACACACACACACACACACACACACACACACACACACACAGAAGGCACACCACAGCAATCAAACTCATTCTGGAAGCTTGGGGCATTTATGCAGTTCCAGGTGTTACCTGTGGTGGCACTGCAGCTGTAGGCCCAGGCCTCGGGAAGCAGGTGCAGAAACACATTTCCCAGGAGACCACCAATAGCAAAACTCAACAGCTGCTTCATTCGATGGGATCCCTCTGAAAGACAAATCGTAGCCAATCACTGCAGAGCTCGAGTTTGCCCTGAGAAATCTAAGGGGCATCCTCATGGTACCTTCCCACACACTGTTTGCTCTGATACGACTGCACATGATTCAGGGTGCAGGACACATCCCAAGAAAAAGCTGGACCGGGGAAGCCAGTTGCACTAACTGCTCAGTGGTTCCTGCCATATTAGGTCACTTGGAAACTGCAATCCTGCAGGGAGGGAAAGCTGTGTGCTCACAGGACCAAAGGGAGAAGGCAAGATTGTTCTTGCCTGGCACCTTGGGAAGAAACTAGGGCCACGTGTTTTCCACAGTTCCAAGCAAATACTGTACAAGGTTGGTACAGAAGCCAGTATTCTGCTTTCATTTAAAGTAAATAAATCTAGCCCCCCGTGGCTGTAAAGTTTTACAGGCAATGCCTGGTGAAATCTCAAACGCCACTGAGGAGGGGGCATTTCCGGTGGTCAGAAAGCAGGACCTCATCGTTTGCCCTTTCCTGTATCTAGCGGAAGAAAACGTTACAAAAAGAATATGCAAATGTGTATAGCGGATGCAGGTCATGCAACTCAACTCCTTGTGATAACTTGCGTGACTCGAACAAAGCCCAAGAGAGTGAAGGTCATCTTTTACAATAACCGCTGGATGAAGCACCTGACATATATTCTCTAGACCCTCTGTGAGACCCTAAAAGGGGAAGAGCTGTAGCCCAGGGGTAAAGCACGGTTTTGCATGCAGAGTCTCAGGTTCAATCTCCAGGCAGGGTAGAGAAAAATCCTGGAGAGCCACTGCCAGTCACGACAATACTGAGCTGGGTGGACCAATGGTCTGACTCAGTTAGTGTAAGGCTGCTTCCTATGATCAGGGTGACCAGATACAATGGAGGACAAAGTGCCTTTAACCATTGTATAGAAGAGGGAATTTTGGCAGATGCAGCTTCTTGTACCCTTCCATGATGAGCTCTACCTGCCAAAATTCCCTCTTCTATACAATGGTTAAAGGCACTTTGTCCTCCATTGTAACTGGTCACCCTGCCTATGATCCTAAATTTAACTATGGTTTTCCTACCTTTGTTTAATGAAATGACTTTAACGAACAACCTACACATTATATTAAACACGTCATTGAGAACTATGCATTTAACTTTTTTTTTAAAGCAAACATTGGGTGGGGGCTGATCTAGATTGGGACCACAGCAGGGGGGCTTTAAAGGCAGTGACACACCGCCCACGGCACGGTGCGGCACGAGGCAAGGCAAAGTGAACCCGGCCTTTGCTTCTCCCTGTGCCATGCCGCTTCCTGTCTACACTGACCTTGGAATTGCTCTCTTCGTCGTCTCTCCTGGCTCTCTCTGTCGTCTCTCCTCTCAGCCTTTCAGCCAATCAGAATAGAGTCTTTTCAAACTCGATTCTGATTGGCCAAAGCTTCACTTCGCGTCCCGCCCCCACTGCACCGAACACGGCCTCTAGTTGACCAAAGTTCAATTTTTCCAACTTTTCTCGCATGGCAATGCAGCTCTCCTGCGTTGCTGCATGAAGGAGAAGAGTGCAGGATACACCATGTGCAGTGTGTCACAGCCTTAATCCTTTACCCTAACAGATTAGGCTTGCCCCACAGCAGTCATTTGACCCAGGAGGATTTCCAGGAGGAAATTTTCCATTGGCACCAACAGGCAAGATTATTTCTTGGACCATGTCAGCTTTTAGATTAAAAACACATGCTATCCCCAGCAATCACCGTCACAGAGGTTTCATTGGAAAAGGAAGTAGGGTGATCCTGAGGAGCTGACCTACCTTCTGACTTCAGAGCTGCTCCTGTTTCAAGTGGAATTATCAGCAAGGGAAGAACCCCGCTCAGCCCAACCATAAGTGAGCCAATCAGAGAACAGATCCAGGCATCCAGGCGTTCCTCGCTGAATATGGCTCCCCAGGGCTTGGCCTCTTTTTCGCATAAGGGGCTGGCCCCACTCGCAGCCTGGCTAGGTGGGAGATCATGGGCATGGCAAGCAACAGTGAGCACCAAGAATGAGAGAGTTCCATGGAGAAGCAGCCTTTCCCTCGTCATCACTGCACAGCCTCAGCCTGTCTGGCTTAATCCCTAAAAAGGGAGAAAGAAAAAACCGAGTCATTGATACTCAGGGTTCGTTACTGCTCCAACCCACTTGAGGAAAGTCAGCTCTTGCAAGGCACTTATTTCCCCCCTGATCCAGTCTTCTCATTTTCTACTTGGGAGTAGGGATAAAGATGACTTCCACATTCATTGCCTGTTTAACAGAGAAATTGCACCACAAAGTGAAAAGTCCTTGAAATTCTTGGGTGGCTGGCAACTTGTATTTATTTATCTAATAACAGATCATTATTGATCCTGCCTTTCAGCAACATACTCTCAGGACAGCTGACAATGAGTAGGAACAACTAAAATAACCTATAAACTATTAAACCAGGAGAAGCAATAAAAATATGAGAGCATTACAGCAGCAGAATAAAATTAGTTGAAGCTCAATTTCCAAAGGCCTGGGAAAATAAAAAAGATCTTTGCCTAGTGCTGAAAAGACAAGGGGTGCTAGTTGAGCCTCCGTGGAATGAGTTTTCCTAAGATGGGGGGCCACAGCCAAGAATGCCCTCTTCCACACAGAATAGGGTAATTCACACAGGCCTTTTGGCAAGTTAGAAACGTCTGTACTCATGGCAGGCAACAACGGAACCGGAGGCGAAGTGGCCACCCGAGAAGTTCACCATGGGCATAGGCAGCATACATGGCAAGTGCTTAGGGCTGCTTGAGGTGACGTGGTGACCAATCAGACATCCACTTTAGCCCAAGCACAACTGTCACCATAAGGACAGCAGCACAGCAGAAACCTGCAAAAGCAGCCCAGAGGCTTCCAGGCTTCTATCCTAAGCCAAGCTCCTCCAGAGGCTGGGACATTAAGTGAGCAGCACCACTTGGCTGTCACTGCAAGTACGGTGCCTGAGCACTCGCTACTTCAAAAAAGAGATGCTTCTTCATCTGTTTCCTGCCTGCCTGCCCCCATCTTGACACTGACAGTTACAGCCAGGTCTGTGGTGCCATTGCAGAACCAAGCAGCTACAAAAAAATACAATGTATGCTCTGTCCTCAAACACATGTCTTGTGGCCACATAATATATCTTGAGAGGCCATCTGGCTTTTACCTGGAGCCACATCTTGGAGAAGGCAGCTCAGTAGTTTAAAGCTCTTCAACTGGACTAACCTGCCAAAAGCATTTCATTTGACCCATGTATTGCCCTACATTTTGAACACAGGAGGCTGCCTTACCTGGAGTTCATCGGAGTCCTTCAAGCTCAGTACCATCTACTCTGATAGGTTGAGGCTTTCTAGTTCTCAGGTGAGATTTTTCCCAGCTCTGAACTTATTTTGCATTTCTTTAATACAAGCATTTATAGCCTGACTTTCCACCATAATAGAGATTAAAAGTAGCTAACAACATTTTCAATAACCGGAGAGGAGCTTGGCATGCTGGAGAGTGACTCTCGGCCCCTTGCAGCGTGGGCTCTGCCAGTGAGCTGTAACCCTGTCCTCTCCAGTCTCATACAGATAGACAAATCTAGCAAGGATGGGATTGTGATATTTTTTTTCCTCCCTAAAATCTACTGCTGGCAACCCAGCAGTGGGTTTCAGCCATGCGTTCATCTTTCTCATGTTCATGTAATGGTGGCAAATGTAATAATGTAAGAAGAGCCCTGCTGTATCAGGCCAAAGGCCCATCTAGTCCAGCTTTCTGTATCTCACAGTGGCCCCACCAGATTCCTCAGGAAGCAAACAAGACAGCAAGATACCTGTATCCCAGAGGTTCCCAAACTGGGGCTTTGCGACATCACAGCCAGGAACAATGGGTCGCTACTCCCTTAAGGGGAGTAGCGACCCGCGGTGACATCGATGGCGTGTCTGAGATTGCGCTGCTGCCACCGGGGGAAAAACAGCTTTTTTTTACCTTCCCTGAGGGGTGTGCTGGTCCCCCGGGTTGTGCGGGGAGCCTGCCGACCCCTCTGCAGGTCTCCCCGTGCCTCAGAACGGCCCTCCAATGTGATTGCGACCCACTTCCGGTTTCATTGCCATTCCCTTGCATCTGGCATTCAGAGTTACAGTAGCTTCCTCCCATTCCATCCTCACAACAAACCTATAAGCTACTTTAGAATGAGACACAGTTCAAGGTCACCCCAAGTAAGCGTCATGGCAGAATGGGGATTTGAACCCAGTTTTTGTCAGCCCAAGGTCAAACACTCTATCCACTACACCACACTGGCCAGGGATTTAGGAGGGGGTTGTAAATTAACACTCACTCAAGATGCATAAGAATCCCCCCCCCCACTCCAGAAAGGGAACACTTTTGTAACTTGGAAGAGAGTTTTCTTCCTTTTTTTTCGTTTTTTCTTTCTTTCTTTCATATCGTAGAAATGGTACGTATAGGTACGTAGGGGCAAGGAGGCTACTAAAATCTTGTGGACTAGTTCGTTCTGGGAGCCTTCTCTTTTATAAAAGTAAGCTACAGTTTTTACCAAAGAAACATACACACACTTCACCCAAACCTCAATGCAACAAACAGGGGTGGGTGAGACAGGGAGAAAACACAGTGAGCCTTCACAACGTTAAGTCTTCTGAAGACCATGGCAACAACGTCCTTGCCAAAGGAAAGGCCATGGAAGGCAAAGTCCCAGTGGCAGAAGGTGAGGTGACTCCGCTACATGGCTCAGTCATCTCCTAATAGGGTAGGGCACAAACGATTGTACTGGAATGCATGTTACATTTTCAGCTGTTGCATTAATAGAACTGACAACAATACAAGTTGTCAACACAGGCATGGCATCCTTGATGTGGGCGACATCTTTGACAGCGCAATAAATAATCCTTAGGTGGGTGCAAAGACTCAGTAGTCAGCTGCAGTTATCAAAGGTTCACAAAACCAAGCCATCTGTTCAAAATCAAAACTTTCACCCCTGTCAGATTCCTCCAACCTGGCAAGAAAGATTGAAATTCTGTTCACAGAATAGGTCCCAAGGAGGAGTCCGGAAGGAGTCATAGAAACTGAAGCAGGGCTCCCTGACTCACATCAGTGCTAAGTGATCATTTGGGACCTACGGTTAAATTGACGAACAATTAAACCCAAGATATTTCTGGTATCAAAACTGCTCTGAAGGTCCCCATTGGATATTATAAGTGACCGGAAGCCTTTCTAGATTGAGACTGCATGAGATGTTTTGGGGTACTGCATGCAAAATATGTTCCCTGCAGGCCACATGGCATTTGATGCTCACAGGGGTTCCCTGCCCATAGCACTACAGATGGGTGAAAGCCCAACCAGAGCGGACACCACATTCTGCTGCTCTCAAGCATTTGAGATGCAAAGCATTTGCAGGATTTCCTCTCATCAGACCCTTACCCCCACCCCACCGACAGCTTGCTTGCCCGCCCCCACTTCTGGTTCTGCATTAAAATGGAACACAGAAGTATTATTTTTAGCTACTATGACTAATGACAAACAGCTTTTGACAGATTTCCTCTCCACAAAGATAGTTAATAAGGATTCAACAAATTCATGGTGGACAGGTCTCTATCAAGGACATTTGACATGATAGATAATAATGAACTTCCACATCCATAGCAGCATACCCCTGATTATCAGGTAATGGGGACAAACACCAGAGGGCTGCTATCATACTCATGCTCCCAGAAGCATCTGGCTAGCGACTGTTGCAAACATGAGTGCAAACACGAGGAGAAGAGAGGGACTAGGTGGACCTTTAATCTAATGCAGCAAAACAATGCTTACGCTCATATCAGTGCTATGAGAGCTGAGAGCAAGCTCAGTGAGAGCATGGGAAGTCCCCATGCTGATGGGCAGGGCTGGCCCATCTATGAGGTCACCTGAGGAGGTTGCCTCAGGCAAGAGATTGGTGGACCGTACCCACTTCCATCTGCCCACTGACCTCCATTATTCCTCTTCTTACTTCCTGGAATGGAAAAGGAAGTGGAAAAAGGAGTAGAAGAGGAAGCATGGAGGAAAGTGAGGAGTGTCTAGCATCTAGTGGTAGGAGAAGAGAGGGACTGACACATCACCAGGTATGGGGGGGGGCAGTATTAGGCACACCACCTCAGGCACCAGGAGGTCTTGGGTCAGCCCTGTTGATTTTTTCCTGGTGACTATTAAGAACTTGGGGACAAAGCACAGGTTATACATGCTCTAGGGAGCCCTCCCCAAAAGAAGTGATCTCTGCACCAGCCACCATATATAGTACTGTATGGACGGACCTCCACCACGTCGTGAGCCTCCATAGCCCTGCCAGAAGTCACTAGGAATGTGGAGCAGAGGCAGGCGCGAATCCTATATGTTATTTTGACTGAGGCAGGAAACATGAATTGCAAGGAGGCCATTTTCAGTGGCATCCCTATTGCAGTTGTAATAGGAGAGCCAGTTTTTAGGGTAGGTTCATCTGTTAAAAAATGCAGCATGCATGAATGAAGTATTACAGATCAGACACCATGGGCAGAGCTGCCCCATCACTTCACAGCATTGCATTCTCCAGAAGTAAGTTCAGACAGTCAGCTATGTATCTCACCATCCATGTGTGAAATAATCAAGTGATGAATATATGCAAACATGTGTGAACCAGCCCAAAGAAAGCCCCTGAATTTAATCCCAGTTCCAACATGCTGACTGAGAGTTTGTAAGGACTCAGTGGAACAGGCTGAATGCAAAAAAAAAAAAAAAAAAGCTTGCCTTGTGACTCTGTCATAAGCCCCAGGGACTCTGTTGGAGGTCATGATCTCCAGATTGGAAAAGCCTGACTCAGAGCACATTCCATATTGGAGCACTAGAGGCAGAACTGCTGGAAGTGGCTGCTTGCTGGAGAACTGCTGTGTTCCCCAGATGCATCTTATCCCAATTGCAAAGAGCTCCTGCGACAGAGGCTGGAGGATGAATTGTACAGCGAAGATTTCTTCAGCCCAGAAAGAACATGGTTCAATGAGGAGGAGAAAGCAGGACAATAGGAAAAAGATACAGAGGCGTTTCATCTCTGTAGGTCTCTCTCTAATTCAGAGCCCCAATTCCATTCCAGTCTCTTGCATAGCAGATTGCAAAGCAAACTCTGCCTAAAGTGTAAACTTGCACCAAGTCCAAGAGAGAGAAGAAGAAAAAACAGGACAGAATGTTTACATGGGACATTTCTGAAACTGCCGAGTCTCTCCTACTGAGGTTTCCAGTCTATTTGAAAAGTGGCTTTTATCCAAGGCACCTGGAAAGTTCAGCTCAGTTCTCCCCCATAAAGAAGCTCCGCGCAGTAGAGTCAGAGTTTCTTCTGAGGCTGCCACCTCACCGACAGCCAGTAGCTTTGTCCTTTCTGACCACACAGCTTTGGCATTGTTTCCAGCCTCATATCCTGCCACCATGCTACACTTAAAAACAAAACAAAAAAACCACCGAATTATAGACATGTTCCCCTCAAAGCCCAGGGCTCATCTCTAATTAGGCAAGGGAGCACAGGCAAAATGTAATCTTATTCCCTCGCAACGGAAATGGAAATAGCAACAAGCAAGCTTGCTTCTAGAGTTATTTCATGAGCCCAGCAGTAAGCCCTTGGATTCTTGTTGGAAATCCTGCCAACAGCTACAAGGCTTTGCAACTCCTAGTCACCACTGTAAAACTGCAGCATCTTTCTCTGGATTTTCCACTCCCGGGATTTCTCTTCAGAAATCTAGAGCCACGCCCATCCCTACAGACACAAGTCTCTCCTGCCAAACACATACCTAGCCAGATTATAGAAACAGGGATTATCATGTTTGTATATTACAGTACTTTGAACTTTGCAGGCTGCTACAGCCCTCCTCACTGTGTCCAAGAGCATTGTGAGGCAGGCTATTGATCCCATTTTACAGGAGGACAGGTCTATCAATGTCTATGAGACACAGTGACTATAGCCTATATAGCCTATCTCCAAGCTCAGACGGCAGCATCCGTCTAAATATCATGTGGCTGGGGGAGGAAGAACAGGAGAGGGCTATTTGCCTACATGTCCTGCTTGAGGGCTTTCCAGAGGCATTGTGAACCTTTGGTCTGATCTAACAGGGCTTTTCTAATGGTAAACCTAAAGCGCTGTCCAGAAAGCAGCGTCAGCATCACTGCATCCTAGGACATCATAGGTAGCACTGTGAACACCCTGTACTTAAAAACCAACTACTCCTCTGTGCCCAAGTAATCCAAATTCTGCCTGAAGAAGAGCTGAATTCTCTTACTTCTCTCCGATTGTTACCATTTTGCATAATTTATTCTGGTTTTGCCAGTTAAGGCTGTTCTATACTACACGAATCCCGGTGTGGAGGCCTCTGCCTCCACGCGCAGAGCTGGTCGGGAGGAGTGTCTTCCCGCTTGTTGTCCCTCCTGTTGTCCCACCTTCTTAGAAAGCGCAGTGGTGATTGGTTAAGCACAAATGCGGTCCGATACACGAGAGAAGAGAGAGAGGGGCAGAAAGGAGAAAAAACTAACATAACAATTTGTGCCGGGAATAGAATTCATCTTGCTAACTTTTGTGAGAAGGAGAAATGGATCCATGAGAAGTCGGAGACTCGCGTGAGTTCCGATTGATTGACAGCCCTTTCATCCCGCCCTCTCATCCGATTGGTTGGCTGCAGTAGCTCCGCGAACCCGCCCCTCAAAAGATGGGTTTCCAGCTTTTTGTACGCGCCGGAAATCGGGAGATCACACCTGCTCTGCTTGCTTCCCCAATGGTGACAGAGAGCTCCGCAAATCTCCGTAACGCGCCGGGATTCGTGTAGTATAGAATGGCCTTTAGAGGGAAGAACAAGGGGACAAGCATTGAAGTCCTGCCCGCCAGCCACTGGAAATATTTTTCAACCATCTCTCTGGCTTCTGAGGTCCATGCACTTTGAATCACTGATCTGCAGCCACAAGTGCTAGACACTTACCGGTACTTGGTTTTTGAAAAAAATGAAAGTTGAGATTTCATTGAATTCTTCACCCACTATCACACTCTGCTTTTTCTGTACTCCCACAGAATCACAGTTATACATGCAGCCTGCTCTTAGGAGAAATGCCCTGCAGTTGCTCCAGCTATTATCCGTGTGTGGAATTTCTCAACAGGTGGATGCATTATCCATGAACTCACCTTAGTGAACAGTAAGCAACCTGTTCAGCAACCTCCCAAAATTCATTCATTCATTCTCTCCCTCTCTCCTTTTTGCAGTGGACAGGGAAAACGTGCTTTTTGATATCATACGAACAGCCTGCCTCACTCCTGGGCCAGACCAAGATTTATTTTTGGTCTAACTTGCAATGCCTGAGGCATCTGGTGGGGCCACTGTGTGATACAGGAAGCTGGACTAGATGGGCCTTTGGCCTGATCCAGCAAGGCTCTTCTTATGTTCTTATGTACAAATCAGCTTCTAAACCACTGGGGAGAAATTCCCCCACCCCATCATCAGCTGATGTGCAATTCAACCCCAGATCCTGCTCTGTGATGTTTAGAATGAGAGCAGCCATAGCTTGCTGGATCAACCTGCTCCGTCCAGCATTCCATCCTTCCACAGTGACCAGCCAATTGCTTTCTGGGAAACTCACAGGCAGGGACATAAGGCAATATCCTTCTCCTAGGTTCACTGCCTCTGAACATGGAGGTTCTATGAAAGTTAATGTGGCCAATACATTCATCCTCCATGACTTGACACCCTCTAGATAAGGAGCAGCATCACATTTTGTGGCAGTAAAGTCCATGCATATGTACAGTAAAGGTGTAAAGAAGTGCTTTCTTTTTTCTACTTTGACTCTATCAGTGACAAACTGAATTGCAAGATCCCAACATGTAGTGCTACAAGAGATGGAGAAAAGTTTTTGTCTTATCAATCTCAATCACGTCCCCCCTTTTGTGCTGTCGTAGAAGCAGGTGTCAAATCAACAAGGTACCACCTACAATAATTATGTTTTGCTTCTCATAACACAGAATACACTGGGGCAAATGACAGCTGAATTTGCTTCTGTTTGAAAGAGTATCAAGTTATCCACCATTCCCCATGTAAAATTGTTATATTGTATTTGTCCACATGTCAGTATTACACAACCACCTCTGGGGATATGGATAGTCACAGACATTTTAGCAGTGTGCGTCCCTAGTTAACCTCAAAGCAGATTTTCCATTATAGATCTCATTTCTAGAAACCTTTCTAAATAACAGAGTTAAAAACAAGCATCATACTGGGAAAACTCCGTCATATATACACTTTTATTTCAAAATATAAAGATGTTAAAAAACTTTACGTTTCGCCTCAAACAGTTGAGACATATCTAACTTGTTACCTCCTGTTACTTCTGAGGATGCTTCAAGTGTTTGAAGTGAAACAAAGTTTTTTTTTAACATCTTTATATTTTGAAATAAAAGTGTATATACGACAGAGTTTTCCCGGTACAACGCTTGTTTTTAACTCTGAGATTTGGACACATCGTGAAAACCTGAGAACATACTTTCTAAATAACTTCTCTGCTAAACGTTCACAGTCAAGCATATGAACAGCCCAATCCTAACTAACTTTCTAGCACCAATGCAGCCGTAATGCAGCCCCAAGGTAAGGAAACAAACATTCCCTTAGCTTGAGGAGGCCTCCGTGACTGTCCCCCCCACCACAGAATGCAGCGTACGTCCATTGGCACAGCTGCATTGGTGCTAGAAAGTTGGTTAGGATTGGGCTGTTAGATATTCACATTATTTCCTTACTGGCCTCTACATTAGCTTCTATGGTTAATACTATATTTTAGAAAGATCCAAGTTGAGATATGTGATTTTAAAACATTAATTATTCTGGCATACTGTGTCAGAACAATTCTGCCTAGACCAGTATCCTACCTTTAAGAAAAACCCAAATCTGAATAGCCAATACTGTACCTATGAAATAGACACACTGTTCACTTGAAATTGATTCCCGTGTCAGTTGCCTCCATGTGCCAAGCCATTAATTTGTCTTTGATATGTTTCTCCCCCATGGATTGGTCTATACTGTAAGGTAGGGCTTTGCTAGGAGCAACTAATAGGTCAAAGCTACTGCTGATGTAACAAAGGCCACAAAGATTGCTATGGTTAGACAATATCTAAGCCAGAGTCTGCAATCCTATGCACACTTACATGAGAGTAAAAAAGGTAAAGGTGATCCCTGACAATTAAGTCCAGTCGTGTCCGACTCTAGGGTGTGGTCATGCCCATTTCAAAGCCGAAGAGCCAGCGTTGTCCGAAGATGCCTCCGTGGTCATGTGGCCGGCATGACTCTCCTTGCCGCAGCGCGAAGCATGCAGCTGGAACACGGAGCACTGTTTACCTTCCCGCCAGCAGTACCTATTTATCTACTCGCATTAACATGCTTTGGAACTGCTAGGTTGGCAGGAGTTGGCCAAGCAATGAGAGCTCACCCCGTCACGGATTCGAACTGCCGACCTTTCGATCGACAGCTCATGATTCAGCGGTTAAATTAACTTCATATTATTATTAACAGTATTTATATACTGCTTTTCAACAAAAAGTTCACAAAGCGGTTTACAGACAAAATCAAATAGCTCCCTGTCCGAAAAGAGCTTACAATCTAAAAAGATGCAGAACACCACCAGCAAACAGCCACCAGAAAGACACTGTGCTGGGGTGAAAGGGGAGCAGTTACTCTAAATATAAGAGGAGCACCAATTGAAAAAGTGCCTCTTGCCTAGTTAGCATAGGACATGTTGCACACAATTGGACTGTTTCTTTGGTTGCTATTGATTCAAATCCCACCTAGAGAAATGAGCAGCAGCAATGGGAATGCAGACAAGGCTGGTTACTCATCTCAATTCACCAATCTGACCCATGTGCAGCATGGGTCAGATCTTTGAATAGATTACAGATTTATGCTATTCTGGAAATTGAGGACATATACAAGCAAAAGCATCTGGAGACCAGTGGCCACCATTCCCTCTTGTGAGAGGAGAATTAATTCTACCAGCCACCGGCAGAAAGTCGATAAGATGAAAAACCCTTATTTCAGCAAGTCACACAGAGTCTAAGGGAACTTAGGATCACAAGATTTCAAAAAGCACAGAACTAAAGAAAAAAAAAGAGGACGACGATCAGTCTACGAGGAACGACGGAAATAATGGAAAACTGCATTTTGCACATGCATCAAGGTGGAAGGAGGCGATGAGCCCAACTAGCCCCAGGCATTAAAAAATCCACCTGGAGGAAAACAGGCGGGACACTCCTGCCCTAAATGCCGGCTGTTTATTATTATTATTGCTGCTATTGGTCGCGCTCAGGACGACACTCGCACCTTTCACTCCCCTTTGCAAGCCACGGTCGCGCTCTGCCCCCAGCAGCCCTCGGTCCCGGCCAGGCAAGTCGGGTTCCCTCAACCCCCCCCCCCCGGGTAGTTCTGCAGCCTCGCAAGCACGCACGCACCCACCCCGAGGGGGGCTAGTTTATTACCGTGTGACACCGGGGAACTCCGGGCTGCCCCTGCCATCCAGCTGCGTCTGCACTCGGGACTCCCCCCGCCCCTTCACCCTCAGCTCCGCCTCCTCCTCAGCCACGTCGGTTCCATCCTCCAGGCTCAGACCAACAATTGCCATTGCAACGGACACGTCAGCTCACGCACCACTTCCAGCGTCTCTGCTAAGGGGGAATCGGTAGTCAAAGCACACTTCCTATTCTAAGTGACACAAAGGGGACACCCAAAAAGACGACACGTTTCCGGTCACGATGCCATGGGGGACCGGAAAACAGGGTTGCTCTGCCGTACAAGTCAAAGAGCGCAAATGTACGCGAGGCACCGAGTTGTGCTGTATTATTTCACGGTGACGTTTGTTAGGCACGCTGTTTTTGTCTTGCAGGGTTGATTCCAGGTTAACAAGATGTCCTTTGCAGTCCGCCTCCACCCCCTTTTCTGGGTTGCCAGCGAGCTGACTGAAGCTATTCCTCGAGATTCTTCCCCACACAGGACGTTATGTCAGCCAAAGAACCCCTGTTAAACGCTCCAGGATTGCTTTGTCTCCTGGAGATTGATGCTGCTGATTTCTGGAGACTCATCTCGAGGACAATCCCAGAGTGATGGGAAGCCTCTCCCCCCCTCCTAAAAAGATAAAGGTGACCCCTGACAATTAAGTCCAGTCGTGTCAGACTCTAGGGCAGGGGTGGGGAACCTATTTGCGATGGAGGGCCATTTTCCCATGGGGAAAATGTCCCGCGGGCCGTGTGCCCCTCCATCGCAAATAGGTCCCCCGGCGCGCATGAAGCGCGCGTGCGTGTGCCGGGGGGGCGCACACACACACACCGCCCCCCGTGCTCTCCTTACCCCCTCCCCATGCTCTCTTTACCTTTTTCAGGCGGCGGCCACCGCCGCCGCCACCGACCCCACGCGCACTGCTCGCGCGACTCCTTTTGAACCCGGCTGTTTCTGCACATGCGCAGAAACAGCCGGGTTCCAAGGGAGTCGCGCAAGGTGATCGTACCGCGCGCTCTCCCCTCGGCGCGACTCCTTTCGAATCCGGCTGCTTCTGCACTCCAAAGGAGTCGCGCGAGGTGAGCGCGCCGCGCGCTCTCCCCTCGGAGCGACTCTTTTCGAATCCGGCTGCTTCTGCACATGCGCAGAAACAGCCGGATTCGAAAGGAGTCGCGCCGAGGTGAGCGCACGTGGGGCCGGCGGGGCTAGCGGAGCCTCCGGTCTGCTCGCACGGGCCGGACCTGATTGACTCGGGTCCGGTCTCACGCGGACTGGACCGGATCACTCCGGGGGCCGGGGCCGGCCCGCGGGCCGCCCGTTCCCCACCCCTGCTCTAGGGTGTGGTGCTCATCCCCATTTGAAAGCTGAAGAGCCAGCGTTGTCCAAAGACACCTCCGTGGTCATGTGGCCGGCGTGACTCTACTTGCCGCAGCGCGTAGCATGCAGCTGGAACACAGAGCACTGTTTACCTTCCCGCAAGCGGTACCTATTTATCTACTCGCATTAACATGCTTTGGAACTGCTAGGTTGGCAGGAGCTGGCCAAGCAACGAGCGCTCACCCCGTCGCGGATTCGAACTGCCGACCTTTCAATCGACAGCTCATGGTTCAGCGGTTTAGGACAGATGTGAGATGCTCTTGTTTCATCTATCATATTTGTGGCACACTCTTCCTCCAAGGATTTCAAGACAACCAGTGCAATCCTAACCAACTTTCCAGTGCCGATGCAGCCGCAATGCAGCCCCAAGATAAGGGAACAAATGTTCGCTTACCTTGAGGAGGCCTCCATGATTGCCTCCCCATCACAGAATACAGCACATGCCCTGTTGGCACAGCTGCATTGGTGCTGGAAAGTTGGTTAGAATTGAGCTGTGAAATAGTAGAGTTATAGTCTCTCATGAACCCAGCTCCGCGATGCGTGTAATGTAGCTCAGCCTTGAGAGGGAAACAAGCAGAGAGGGAAACAAGCCAGAGCTGCCTCTGCCCTTCCCTAGTCCCAGCCAATGAGAGCAGAGCAGCGAAGGTGGCTGCACCACCCAGAGGGAGGTAAGGAGCAGCAGCTCCTCCTCCTCCTCGGCCACTTGCTCACTCAGGTAGTGGGAGCAGCTGCACCCACCTCCAGTTTCTCTCTGAGCAGTACAGTACTTGGGACTGAGCCCTGTACTCCCCGCTGTGCTTTCTGGAAGGAGATGGCAGGTGAACAGAAGCGGCTGTAAGGCAGCAACTGCTCCTGGTAGAGGCCTTTAATAACTGTGCGACAAATTTGCCTACTCCTATTCTTCCCCCTACACACCCCTCATCTTGAGGGAATGAACTAGGATGATTGGGACATATAAGCCGCCTGAAGGTTGAAGAAAAAGGCTTTGTCTAGGACAGGGGTTCTCAATCTTTGGAGGCCCGCGTACCTCTTACGCGGGCCTCTGGCTGCCCTGTGTATCCCCGGACCTTTGGAGGCCTGCGTACCCCCCACGTACCCTTTCCCTCCAGGTTGCGGCGCAGGGGGGAGGACCCACCTGCCCGCACCACAACCTGGAAAAAAAGGCTACAGCCCTGCCAATTCAGCAGGGCTGTAGCCTTTTCCTCTGGGTTGCAGCGCAAGCGGGAGGACCCACCTGCCCACACCGCAACACGGAAAAATGTCCCCAGTTTCATAAATGTCGATAGTTAAAATAGGCAGTTTCAACTATGCCTATTTTTGTCCCCTTGTTCTAAACTGGAAAAGATAGTGAAAGAGAGAATTCAAGGAAGAGACAAGGGTAGGATTTTTACACTGCAGTCATTTTGATACTCTACCAATCAATCATGCTAGACCTCAGTCTGCTTTTGGACCACATGTGATCTACATAGTTCCTCTGTGGTTTGTGGGTGTCAGGCATGTTAAATCAGTTGAATTCTGAAATAGATTTAAAGGTTTATGTGAACTGGGTTCTAATTCTCTGGCGGGGCAAGGACCTTTTTCAGGCATATGTAAAGTGCATTTGACCTGTTTAAGGTAATCCATGGTCAAAGAGGCACTTTTTCAATTGGTGCTCCTCTTATATTAAGCAGGGGAAGAGTAACTGTCCCTCTTCACCCCAGCACAATGTCTTTTCTAGTAACTCTTTGCTGGTGGTGTTCTGCAGTTTTTTTAGATTGTGAGCCATTTTGGGACAAGGAGCCATTTAGTTATTTGATTTTCTCTGTAAACTGCGTTGTAAACTTTTTTGTTGAATAGTGGTAAATATTATTATTAATAATAATAATAATTCTACATCAAAAAGACCCTCATTCTGCAATGGCTCATGTGAAAGACAACAGAAGCCAGAAACTATTGACAGACATGCCTGGAGATTATTGCTCCAGAATAAGCCACCCATTTTACCCTGTGATCTCATGCATATTTAGGCTGCAATTCTGATCACACTTACCTGGGAATATGTCCCATTGAACTCAATAGCACTTACTTCTGCATAGACACACAAGGATTGTGCTGTTACATAGGAATAAGCCCCATTGAACTAAACCAGGATTTACTTCTGAGGAAGCATGTTCAGAATTAGTGGTTTGGGCTTTATAATGAATCTAAAAGCCCAGTTGAATGACCCTTTTGAGACTGTAATATTATGCAATAACCACACGGCGGCACCATTTATCTATATAATCTTATTTTCCTAACTTTTCACTCCTTTCTGTTCTCTTACACTTTTGTTTTTCCAAAATACTGTATATTCCAGCATTGACTCTTAATTCACAAGGGGGCTTACAGCATATTTAAAAACAATAAAATACAAAACCAACCAATGCTGAAATATAACAAGTCATAGCCATCAGCGGATTAAAAGAACAGCAAGATCAGTCAATCACTTTAAAACTCAAGCAAAACTGATAAACAATGTGGTTTTTATTTTACTTGGTATGTAAAGGCAAGCAGAATGGGTACCAAATGAGTGACCATGGGGAGGGATTTCCATGAGGTACCACTATTATTTTATTTATTTATTTAAAGGATTTCTACCCCACCTTTCTCCCAATAAGGGCAATCAAGACGGCTTACAGTTAAAAAGCTACTACTGAGAAGACCATATCTCTTGAGTTGTCAGCATACAGATATTAGAACAGAATTACTTTTCACTCTTTAAGGCTGCAATCCTACAGTACACGCTTACCTCAGAGTGAGTCCCACTGAAATCATAAGAACATAAGAAGAGCCCTGCAGGATCAGGCCAAAGGACCATCTAGTCCAGCTTCCTGTAACTCACAGTGGCCCCACCAGATGCCTCAGGGAGCACACAAGACAACAAGATTCCTGTATCCTGTTGCCAATCCCTTGCACCTGACATACAGAGAAACCCTACTTCTAAAGCCAGGAGGTTGCTTATGGCTTGTAACTTGTGATGGACTTTTCTTCCATGAATCTATCCAATCCCCTTTTAAAGGCATCTAGGCCAGGTGCCATCACTACATCCTTTGGCAAGGAGTTCCATCAATCAATGGGACTTGCCTCTGATTAGACATGCATAGGATTGCACTGTAAGTGCCTTTCAGCATATTTCTCTGCTGCAGACCTACATCGATGTATTAGATTATTTGTTGATTCATTTCAGTTGTTTAAAAATCCTTAGGTAAAGGTAATATCCCCTGCTCGAAAGCCAGTTGTGTGGGTGCACCTCTTGGGTGCGGTGCTCATCTCCATTTCTAAGGCCGAAGAGCCTTAGAAGCGTCTGAAGACGCTTCCTTGGTCATGTGGCCGGCATGACTAACGGAACGCTGTTACCTTCCCGCCGCAGCAGTACCTATTTATCTACTTGCAATTTCTTGCTTTTGAACTGCTAGGTTGGCAGGAGCTGGGACAGGAGACGGGAGCTCACTCCGTCACGCGGCACTCGGGTCTCAAACTGCTGTCCTACCGACCTTCTGGTCTGCAGTTTATAGCGCAATCCTATCCATCTTACTCCACCGTGTAACCAGCTCCACTGGTGTAACCAGCAGTGCAGTGAGAACTGGAGGCCCCAGAATAGAAAGGGGATCCAAATCCCATTCAAAGGGGATTTAAATCTCCCCTCCCCTCCAAAGCCTCCCGCCCTGCCCTCCCCCGCTGGTTACACCGGTGGTGTAAATTGGATAGGATTGCGCTGACAGTGTCTTAACCACTAAGCCACCGTGGCTTACTCTGTTCATAATTCTGGTAATGTGAGCTTTACATAGGCTCTTTTTCAAGTTCAGATGTTCATTATCTAATAAACAGCTATATTGCCTATTGCACTTAGAATTAGGTCTATTCCACCTTTAATAATATGCTCTCAAAATATACATTTATAATTTGGAACCCTCAAGGAATTTCAAGGGAAATTTTCTTCCACATGCAACAACCCATCATTGAAAGAAAGACTGTATTGAAAGCTTCATCTAAATCCAATCCCCCCCTGCCCCATTCCAAACCACTTTGGCTGAACCTTCCTTTCACTTCAGAGGTGTTGGGAAGGGGGAATGAGTTTAGAGACATCACAGTTTCTCCGATCCCAATTCCATTGCCCCTATCACGTGCACACAGCTGATATCTAATATCTGTATGCTGATAATCATGGTTCTACTATATTAATGCTCCTTGGGAACTGGAATTCCCTGCTCTTCGTTGCTGAAACTTTTTCTTCTTCCACTTCCCTACATACGCTCCATTCTCAATCAATCTTGCTTTAAATACTTCTGCACTTACCATAGGCCAAGTAAATCAATAAAAGTGCCTCATGTTGTTAGGATGGTAGGTCAAGTCCTTTTACAAGGACCTTTACAAGCTAGACTGGCCGTGCAATCCTGTGTAACTGCTGCGCTGGGCTGCCCTGCTGCTGGGTGTCGCAAAAGTGCCATAAAGCACTTGTGTGACACCTGGCGAGTAAGGGACGCCATCGCTGCGGCCCTTACCTGGCCATTCCCCCAGCCCTGCACCCACCGGAGCAGGAAAGCCCTACTCCGGTAGGGGTGGACAGGGAGGGCGGCCATTGGCCAACCCTGGGCCTGGAGAGGGCAGGGATATTGGCGGCAAGATCCACTATATCCCCAGCCTTCTCCAGGCCTGGTGCAGCCTTACCCGAACGGTGTGAATGTGCGCGAGTTCCAGAGCTCGTGCACATTCGAGGAGGCCTATTTGGCCTCCTGCCACTTACACTGGGGGAAGGGGAAAATCATCCCCTTTTCCCGAGTTGTTCCTGGGCTGCCCCAGGAACTGGATAGGATACGGTGTCCGGCCCTTTAGGCCGCCCGCCGTATCCTACAAAGGATTAGGCTGTGGATAACATAAAATATACAAAAGGGAACAATTGTGTATTACCTCCATGGACATGAGTTGAAGCAACATGGAACTCAAAAGTGCCTTTCCACTTTATTTTGAGTTATCAGAACAAGGTATTAGCACATGATTGGGCAGCCTATGAACCATTTATATAACCTACTACTCCATACTTCTGAAATAAGATACCTCTTAGAAAGAATCCCAATATGCCTTTTAAAAGTATGTTTCTAACCCTTCTGGAAGTTGAAAAGACTTTGCGCATAGGTCGGATAATAATTTGTCTTAAGGACTAAAATAATAATAATAATAATAATAATAATAATAATAATAATAATAATAATAATAATAAATATGGTTATAAAACCTATTGTGTTGTTTGTTTTGGTCTGGTAGAGACCATTGTGACAATTCACTTATTTTTAACATTTGGGGCAGCAAGAGCAAATCTTTTGGTCACCTAAGTTGGCTGGAGTGCAAGGAAGGACTAATTTCATTCTGGAAATAAATAAATAACAGAAGTACAATATGTGTATGCAAATACCGTACGTATGCAAACATTGGCACAGTCTCCATTGGCATTTGTAAACATAGACAGATGCAAATTGTCTGCAGCTTTGATGATACATTTCCTTGGTGGTTCCCAGTACTGAACAAACTGTCCATGGCTATGAAAAACAGAAATAGTGCTACCACATTGAAGTCATAAGGAAAGATTTCCGGGAAATCTTATGCAGCTCCAATGAGTGGTGATATAGTTGAGATCTGAGAGGAAACAAGAGGGGAAGATAGCAGGTTTGGCAAAGCATGATATATCAAGAACCAAGGGTGGAAAGAGGGATTGCCAGGAATCGAAGGCAAACTACAGTATAAGCCAAATCCTGTGTAAGGATCCGGCCAGTGGCCCAGGGCTGCCGGCCGGATCCTTACACAGGATTTGGCTGTCCGGACTGCCATGCGGCGGGCCGGAGGTCTACTCGGGGAAGGGAACATTTGTCCCCTTCCCTGGGTGTAAACCGGGGCTGGCCCTATCGACCTCCTTGGATATCCACCAGCTAAATAGCTGGCGGAAGTTGGAGAAGGCCGTGTAAGTCGGAAGTCAGAGGAGGCCTCCCGGGCCGGCTCGCCTAATGGCCCCCTCCCTCGCCGCCCGGACTGCCCATGCGGCCACCGGCGGGAGACTTACCTGCCTCCAGCGCCCACATGGCCGTCCCAGTGGTGGAGTGAGGGAGGCTGGCCTTGCGCCAGCCTCCCTTACTCTAAAGTAGGCGCAAACATGCCTTACAGCATGTTTGTGACAGCTTCCGGCCCCAGAGCGCTCACTTCGGCACCAGAAGTTTAGGGTGGATATCACCCTATATGTTACACTGGAGATTTATGAATGCATCTGCTGTGTGTGTGTGTGTGTGTGTGTGTGTGTGTGTGTGTGTGTGTGTGTGTGTGTGTGTGTGTGTTTAATTGAAATGCAGCCACAAGGCTGCAACTTTTCTTAATGTTTTGGGGTGGTGATAGAGGAGGTGATGCATAACTAGTAACCTTTTCCCCCTACACTGTTTACCTGGTCAAAATTCCCTCCAGCTGCTCTTTGGCCCTACAGGGGAAAATACTGGTATCTACCATATTGTCCCGAGTATAAGACGCACCTG
Source organism: Plestiodon gilberti rubricaudatus (assembly GCA_026170595.1). Lineage (NCBI taxonomy): Eukaryota > Metazoa > Chordata > Lepidosauria > Squamata > Scincidae > Plestiodon > Plestiodon gilberti. The sequence goes on along the minus strand of JANXHW010000001.1, from coordinate 255,123,076 downwards.
ATTATAAGACGCACCCTTAAAGTTTGGTGCTATTAAAAAAATTAATTAAATCACTGGCATTAAATTGCAACAGCCTGATTATAAGATGCACCCCTAGTTTAAAAACTTAAATTAGGAGAAAAAAGTGAGTCTTATACTCAGACCAATACGGTAATTCTTTTTCCTGCACCAAGCAAACAGCAGCCCACAGAGTGGGATTTTGGTTGAGAAAACAACAGAAGGCAGAAGCGTTAAACCCCCACCGCATACAGGAAACTCTTATATTGGTAGGTAGATCAATGGTCCATCTAGGTCAGTATTTTCTCCATGGGTTGGCAGCAGCTCTGTGGAGTTTCAGACGGGTCTGCCCCAGCCCTACAGAGATGCCAGGAATCGAACCTGTGCTGTTCCACTGAGCTGTGGCCATGCCATGCCATGCCCCTTCCCCTGCTGCTGCTAGGCTCAACAATTCAGTCCTGCACAGCTGCATCTCATTAAAAAACAAACTATCCAGGAATTCAAGCATGGACTTTTCAGGTCACTTGAGATTGGTCCTGAATTGAAGGTAGCAGTGAGCCCTCAGGACAGGAGGAAGATGGTGGACGCTGCTGTGGGCCTGGAGTGCTGCCAGCTCAGGGGCTGGTTTTGCTGCTCTGACTCATCCCAGGATGCCGTTCTGCAAGGCACCATAGAAAAGCAGAAGTGACTGTCAGTGAAGGGGGAGGGAGCTGGCCTCTTGGAAGCTCAAGCCAGGGATTTTTAGTCTTACTCATCATATTATTTTTATATTCGGTTTTTCAATGTAAACCTCAAGGCTTCTGTCAGCATGTTAACTCTGGGTTTGTTGCAGCACATCCAGTCGATGCTATTCTTCTTGCTGCCATCTGAGGGATATACAATTGTTATTCCCCATCTGCTGTGGGGGGAATGAAGACTTTTTCCTCACTGCCATTCTTTTGTTGTGAGACTACATTTTCCCTAGCACTCCAACCACGACATTTTGTCTATAGGAAAAATGCTAACACCCCCCACCCCCAGCTCAGTGCTGAATGCTGTATGGAAAGTGGTTTTGTGGGTATGAAGAACATCAACTGGAAGTTGCCTGTGGCTTCACTAGTGAGGATGGGTGATGATCCAGCTTCATTCCCTTGCCTGCACCATTTTCGGAATATTTTTAAAGTTTAAAAAATTATTAGAAGATTTGTACATCCCATGTTATTACTCAAGTGCAGGAATGCTAGTGTAACTACTTTTTGAAAACACAAACCAGCAGAGGAATTCCTTCCCTTCAACCAGAGATCTGTTATTTCATGAGCCTTTTTTTTTAACGTTTTCTTTTTCAGTTTTTTTTTATAGGCTGTGCTCTTCCCCTCTCTAAAGTACTCATCATCTTTTCTGATTTAAAAAAATGTGAGCATGATCCTCCTGCAGGAAGAAAGACTAATTGGGATCGGTGAGATTATCTTGCAAATGCTGAAATGTGCTGAGAGCTTAAATTATCATTTACTGCTTTATTAGGGACAGGGTTGTGCATGTCTGGCTCTCCTTCTCTTGACCAGCAGGCCTTCTCCTGTGTCAAAGGTTTACTACTGGAAAGTAGTATGTAAATCACATGTGAGGAGATGGTTTACCGTTTGGATGAACATCCCCCACCTGATTAGGATAATGGGAACAATGCTGGGAGGGGGCGCATGACATGTACATCAAAGTCAAAGTCAAAAACCTTTAATGGCATAAAATAACTGTACAGAAAAGATATGGAGGCCCCGCCAACCCCCAAATACAATTTCATAACAGGTCATTTAGAAAATACAAATTAGATGCACACATAAAAATACTAATAAAATGTCTATAACCCTTGTCACTCGCTTACACAAGGGAAAAGTTACAGTCAGAGGTGCGTCTGGTCCAGATTAAGTGAAGATATTTGGCTACCAACTGAGCACGATTCTCATTTTCCCCGTCCAATAAAAATCATATAGTGTCAATATCCGACCCAAAAGAAAAGGTCAGAATTGGCATCAGAAACTGTTGACGTAAATCATTATAATGGGGGCAATAAAAAATCATATGGGGTAACGACTCTCCTAATCACAAGGTAGATGGGCTGGCTCAGACAGCATGGTCCAAACTAGTCCACTGAAGCCCAAACTACACAAGTGTTTGCCACCCCATCAGTATAGCTGATAAAATAAAAAGGGACTAATGTAATGCTCTTCCTGATGCAGCCACATGACATTCTTGTGAAATTGTTGCATTCAAGTGTTTTCTGTGTTGTCCTCCCATTTTTTTTCAGGAAGCATAACTTATTTTGTCAATTACAAATCATAATTGCAACTCCAGCCTGTTTTGTATGGTGGACAAAGCACTGCTAGGGCTTTTAAGGCGAGTTTAAAGGGACTGCGCAAGGAAGGAGTGAGGTGAGTGGGTAGGGAAGTGGATCGATGAGGCTTGGGCTGTCACTGTTTGGCTAAGTTGGCCACCATAGCTGAGTGGAAGGCAAAGAGACAAGTGGGCAGAAGGACAGAGGAGTGAACAGCTGGCTCAGCCAATGCCCTCTCCACTGTCTTGCTCTCCAGTGTGGAACCTTCCTGCTTTCCTTCCACATAGAAGTAGGATTGTACCATTAGTTAATGGAGCTTAATAATTATTATTATAATGGAGCTTAATATTAATATTAATATTAATATTAATATTAATAATAATATTAATATTAATATTAATAATAATAATAATAATAATAATAATAATAAGTAAAGGGCTGGGGCATCTCCCTTATGAGGAAAGGCTACAGCATTTGGGGCTCTTCAGTCTAGAAAAAAGGTGGTTGAGGGGGGACATGCTTGAGACGTATAAAATTATGCATGGGATGGAGAGAGTGGATAGAGAAAAGTTCTTTTCCCTCTCACACAACACTAGAACTAGGGGACATCCACTCAAATTGAGTGGAGGGAGTATTAAAACAGACAAAAGAAAATATTTCTTTACCCAGCGTGTAATTGGTTTGTGGAACCCCTTGCCACAGGAGGTGGTGATGGCACCTAGCCTGGATGCCTTTAAAAGGGGATTGGGCAGATTTATGGAGGAAAAGTCCATCACAGCTTACAAACCATGATGGGGATAAGCAACCTCCTGGTTGTAGGAGTAGGTTTTCTTTGTGCCAGGTGCAAGGGAGTGCCGACAGGATACAGGTATCTTGTTGACTTTTGCTCCCTGAGGCATCGGGGCCACTGTGTGATACAGGAAGCTGGACTAGATGGGCCTTTGGCCTGATCCAGCAGGGCTCTTCTTATGTTCTTATGTTCTTATTTTTCATGTAGCTTTGTTACTGACAAGAATGGCCCCAGGTTGGTCACTCAGGTTGGTCACCCAGGTTGTAATTTATGTGGATACAAGTTCATTCAAAGTCTTATTGTAGAAATAGAATTAAATTATAATAGTTTGTTGCTCAACTAGAGATTAACAAAAAAGAAAGCTTGTTCAGCTGAAAAACACCATACAGAAATCCAAGAAACGGAAGCATGCTTCAAATCACACACAAGTTTCAGTCAATCATGTTGTCTTTACAAGCGTACCAAGTTTGCTTTGCAGTAAACACATTTCAAACACCTGAGAAGCCACTGCAAACAAGGCCCCTCTATTTATTACACATTTATTCAAAGAGATATTGAACCTTTTCCTTAGGGGTGACTTCAGGGTTTGTCCAGGTTAGGCACAGGCTGAAGATCCACACATATCAGTGGACCCACTGGGCCAAGCTGATCCCAGAACCCTTAGTAGCTAGGGGTATCAGTGCTGGTAATGCTGTCACAAATGTGCCATCAGGGTAGGCAGAGGGGTACCCAGTTGTTGCCTGGTTAGCCTTTTTATTTTATTTTTATTGTGATGTGTGCAGGAAACATGCATGTGCACATGTGTAGATGGTGTGTGCTAGGAAAGCACAGCCCAGGTCAGTAACATGGCATGATGCTAGTACCCAGATTGATGGCAGGAAGCCTCAGATCTACAGGCCAAGAGAAATACCACACTTGGAATCAGAGCACGCATGCACACACACACACACACACACACACACACACACAACTTTATCAGCCTGGCTCAGATCAATGCATCTTCTCCTGATCCAAAATTCATGAGTAGCTGCATCTTGCTGCTGCAGCAAGTTCAACCTTGTGACAGAACCACCTCCTAGGAGCTTCCTGACTTGGGAAAAACAAGTTGTTAGCAACACAAAAGAAGGCTCTCTAACCAGCCAGTAAGACTAGGGGACCTAGAAAGGCTGCAGCAAGGTTGCGCAGGCGCAGCCTCTCTAGCGTCTCAGAAAGGAAGCTACAAGAAGGATGCGGCATCAGGGCTTTGGGGGGGGGTTGCACAAACTTCAGGTAAGGAACCCCCTCTGAAGGAACCCCCCATTGTGCACCCTCCCGGGGGCTAAAACAGGCTTAAAAATGTTCGTGCCGCCGTTTTGCCGCCAAATTTCGGCAGCACGAACGTGATGTCATGCCCCCAAGGGGACGGGGCTTGTGACGTCACAAGAGGGGTGCATGGGGGGTGCACGGTGAGCCGCCCCCCGTGGGGGTGTAGCTACGCCACTGCCCCGCTCTGCAGAGCATATAGGAGTTGGGCTGGCAGCACAAGCCGCACATAAAGAATTCTCATGCATCAGAGGCATGCATCTAATGAAGTGACCTCTAGTCCATAAAAGTTTATGACACAATAAATCTGTGAGCCTTAAAGGTGCTATAAGAAGACCTGTTGTTTTTGATGCAACAGACAAACATGGCTACGCCTCTGTATTTGTCATGAGGGAATCATGGGTTATACATAGTGCAGGTCACATGGTTGGGCAAGGAGGTAGACCAGTGCACAGAGCTCTGAATCCCATTATACTTTCTTTTCTCAGTCCTGCTTCCTATACTTTTGGTATTGCAGTAAAAAATCCCTTGCAAATAGCCCTTGTGTGATTTTGTTTTTTGCTCAGATCTTCAGCAGGCTGGGTATGAAAATGCCTGAGAATTTCTACTTTCATAAAGCAGAAGTAGCTTGTTCTGTGGTTTCAAAGAGAAACACTTGAACCCAAGATATAAGAACCCTAGTAAGTGAAAAAGCAGAGTGAACATTAAAACAAATTTAATAAGGAACATCCCCCCCTCTGTTTGTATTTTGGGTGTGTGTTTAACATGTAGATTTGGCAATACTGACACCATCATAAATACTGTACTCTCACATTTCAAGCTTTCTTTAAAGCAGAGATAGCCTGTGTAGTAGACATGAAGGATTGAAACCCCAGACCACAAATACTAGAACCCCTTGAGATCAAGCAAGGCTCAAACTGAAGACACCATGGCTAAACCAATCATTCTAGATGGCTAAAGTGAGACTAGAGTAGTCTCCTGGATGCAGACATCTCACAGGTGAAGCTTCAGAAAACTTTGTTTGATTTTCATGGCTGGAAGTGTGAGATGGGCTATGCCTTGATGTACCTGGCAAGAGGGAGATCTTGGTCCTAAGCCCTTGCTTGAGAAATTGTGCCTTATCTACACTACACTACATTACAATACATCACATCAACTTCCTGTTGCTTCTACAGGCAGCATAGACATCAAAAAGATAAACAGGATTGTTAGGAATGAGATAGAAAATATCACATCACCCTAACAGAAATCAATAGTTCATCAAAACCTTGAGCGGTGCAGCTTCCTCAACTCAAAAAGACTACAGCATTGGAAAATAGAAAAGTACAGAGAAGACCAACTGAAATAATTTATTTAAGGCATGAACCCCTCCCACACAAGAAAGTGTTAAAATGTATGGTTGACATATTTATGAACTGTAAAAAATAAAGCAGTTATTCAGTTTTCCACTTAGTACAGTGCTGAAATTAACACAAAGCAAGTTTAACAGCCCAATCGTAACTAAACTCCCATGGGCAGCCTGATCCTGCCTAACTTTAGGATGGCAGAGCAAGCACTCTGCCGACCTAAGGCATCGCAAAAGTGCCATAAGGCACTTTTTTGACACCTTGACAGTAAGTGGTGGAAGCCGGCACCGCTCACTTCTCCGGTGGCCCGGACCTGCACCAAATGACCCAGATAAGACCCAGGCCACTCAATGCAGGGGTGGGGGTGGGCAGGACGGGGTGGCGAGGGAGGGGAGCCATTGACTGGCCCAGGCTGGGAGAAGGCCAGGATTTCAGCACTGAGATGCGCCAATATCCTATGCCCCTTCCCAGCCCGAGTCGGTTTTACATGGCCTCCCTGGATGCACACCAGCTTCAGAGCTGGCACGCATCCAAGGAGGCCCACTGCGGCACACACGGCTTACACTGGGGGAAGAGGACAAATGTCCCCTTCCCCCGAGGAGAGCCCAGGCTGTGCTGGTGCAGGCCGCAATGGGCCTAGGATACAGTGACTGGCCCTTTAGGCAGGCCACTTAAAATTACACAGGATTGCACCGGAAGCTATGCAGCAGCACATGCTACACCGCATCCCACGGGAACGTTTTGCATGCTGGAGGTCTCCTCAGGATGATTTGTCCCCTTGCCCCTGGGTAAGCCCCAGCAGGTGCACCAGGTCAATGTAGACCTATGCCAGCTCTACAGATGCTGCAAGTCCGCATTGATCCATGCAGGTGGATCAGGCCCAGGATGGAAGGGGGGTTGGATATGGTGCGTGCCAGCACCGCTGATCCCACCCTCTCCTGCGCCAAATCCTCATAACCCCACCCCTGTCACCTCCCTCCCCTGCCCCATTCAGCCCCTCCCTGCCCTCCTCTTGCCTTATTCTGCCCCCTGCGCAGGCTTAACTGCTCCAGTTGGCGTCCCTGCGCTCTCCGGCATATGTGGGAAAGTTCCAGCCTTCCTGCCAGTGCACCTGGAAGTAACACTGTCACAAAGTGTTTTATGATGGTTTTGGGACAGCGCACGCTAGCGGAACTTGTGTTCCACTAGCGCAGCGATAGGTTAGGATTGGGGCAAACTTAGATAGTATAATAAAAAGCAGAGATATCACCATACCAACAAAAGTTCGTATAGTCAGGGTGATGGTGTTCCCAGTAGCAATGTATGGTTGCGAGAGTTGGACCATAAGGAAGGCTGAGCGCCGAAGAATAGATGCTTTTGAACTGTGGTGCTGGAGAAGACTCCTGAGAGTCCCTTGGACTACTAGGAGATCAAATCAGTCAATCCTACATGAAATCAACCCTGACTGTTCCCTGGAAGGACAGGTACTGAGGCTGAAGCTCAAATATTTTGGCCACCTAATGTGAAGAGAGGACTCTCTGGAGAAGACTCTGATGCTGGGAAAGATTGAAGGCAAAAAGAGAAGGGGAAGGCAAAGGATGAGATGGTTAGACAGCATCACCAATGCAACGAACATGAAAATGAGCGAACTCAGGAAGATAGTGGAGGACAGGAAGGCCTGGTGGGATATGGTTCATGGGATCACGAAGGGTCGGACACGACTTAACGACTGAATAACAACAACAATAAGTTAAGGGGAAAAGGTATTTCAGCATTTCCATACAATGCATTATGATGACAAATGAGTAGCATGGCCATTTGTTTTTTGCTTTTTGTGTGTGTGAAGTCCTAAAGTCCTTCCTACTCTCTGTCACAGATTTGCCCTGTTTCTTGACCTTCTTGACATTTGCCCCCCAAAAGCAAAAAAAAAAGGGCCACGTTATGCATTCATTGCAATGTGCAGTTTGGCCCTTACAGTATATGCTTGTCCCCAGCCGCCTTGATGTCCCACGGAGACTCAGATGTACTTACATACTCCTAGGCTCCTCTCTTCTTATTTGAACACAGATTAATAAGATGCTCATATTTCAGGGTTTTCTCTAACCAAACAAAGCATGCCCCAGCCTCAATTTAATTCTTAAGAGCTTGTTCTACAAATCCCACTTGAGTGGCATCATCATCAATGTGGTAGCCCATCTACCAAAAAGACAAAAGAAAATATTTCTTTCCCCAGCGTGTGGTTGGTTTGTGGAACTCCTTGCCACAGGAGGTGGTGATGGCACCTGGCCTGGATGCCTTTAAAAGGGGATTGGAGAGATTTATGGAGGGAAAGTCCATCACAGCTTACAAGCCATGATGGGGATAAGCAACCTCCTGGTTGTAGGAGTAGGTTTTCTTTGTGCCAGGTGCAAGGGAGTGGCGACAGGATACAGGTATCTTGTTGTCTTGTGTGCTCCCTGAGGCATCTGGTGGGGCCACTGTGTGATACAGGAAGCTGGACTAGATGGGCCTTTGGCCTGATCCAGCAGGGCTCTTCTTATGTTCTTATGTTCTTATCTGTACACAATCAATGGGGCTGTGGACAAGCAATGCTAGAGACAAATAGCCGTGATGTGGCTATTAGATCCTTCCAGCTCTTCTTCCCACCTTTTTGATAAATTATGGACAGGAGGCAGGGGAATGCATGCACAGCTTCCAAGATTTTGGGGTTGGTTTGATTTCTGGGGCAGTGGTTTTCAACTGTATTCCCAGGGAACCTGGAGTTCCTCAATGAGAAGGTCTGTAGTAATGGCAGAAAAACTTTCAAAAGTTATCAGCTCAACCTGCAATATGCAAAAGCCAGGGAGTGTTAGGTGAATTCTACGGTACATTCTCAGTTTCCAGAGGAGTGCAGATGAAGCCAGTACTGTCCCTGTGCATTGAGCATGAGCCCTAAAACATGCTTCAAAATCCCCTGTAATTCTTAACGACTGAACAACAACAATTATCAGGGACTTGGCAGACAAGTCAACGTGAAAACTCTTGTCCGAATGTAAAAAGTCTAAAAACCTTGTAATAGGGACACACAAACAAGAAAACCAGAGTGAGGACCAAAGCAGATACAACATGGGTGTTCTGACATCTTTTACCTTTTTTCAAAAAGCAGGTGTGTGTGTGTGTGTGTGTGTGTGTGTGTGTGTGTGTGTGTGTGTGTGTGTGTAAGCTTGTTGGAACAGATTCACAGCACAGAGGGAAGGGGCTTATTCTTCCCCCTCAATTCCTTCACTTGTATATCCCCCCACCACCAAAGCTTCCATTAGCAATGAAGGGTAAACCTCAGGGGCACAATTTTTGTGCCTATAACTCCCCCACCCCATGACTATTAGTGTTGTAAGTACCCAGGGGTGCAAGTGATTTCAGCTCGTTTTGGTCCGGTGAGCAGACACCTGACTCCAAAGATGGAGAAGATACCCAAAAAGGAGAGAGAGAGAGAGAGAGAGAGAGAGAGAGAGAGAGAGAGAGAGAGAGATCCGCGTTTGCGGAGGCGCCAAAAATAGAGCTCTGACAGACCAGCGCTGGGGCAAAAAGAAGATCTTTACTTTGCTAGCAAAGGACACAGAATGCAGGGCACAATGTGTAAAATACAAAATGGATTGTTGTTGTTGTTCAGTCGTTAAGTCGTGTCCGACCCTTCGTGATCCCATGAACCATATCCCGCCAGGCCTTCCTGTCCTCCACTATCTTCCTGAGTTCGCTCATTTTCATGTTTGTTGCATCGGTGATGCTGTCTAACCATCTCATCCTTGGCCTTCCCCTTCTCCTTTTGCCTTCAATCTTTCCCAGCATCAGAGTCTTCTCCAGAGAGTCCTCTCTTCGCATTAGGTGGCCAAAATATTTGAGTTTCAGCCTTAGTACCTGTCCTTCCAGGGAACAGTCAGGCTTGATTTCATTTAGAATTGACTGATTTGATCTCCTAGCAGTCCAAGGGACTCTCAGGACTCTTCTCCAGCACCACAGTTCAAAAGCATCTATTCTTCGGCGCTCAGCCTTCCTTATGGTCCAACTCTCGCAACCATACATTGCTACTGGGAACACCATCGCCCTGACTATACGAACTTTTGTTGGCATGGTGATATCTCTGCTTTTTATTATGCTACCTAAATTTGCCATAGCTTTCCTTCCAAGGAGTAAGCGTCTTTTAATTTCATGGCTGCTGTCTCCGTCTGCAGTGATCTTGGAACCCAGAAAAGTAAAATCTGTTACTGCTTCCATTTCTGCCCCTTCTATTTGCCAGGAATTGATGGGACTCAATGCCATGATCTTAGTTTTATTAATGTTGAGTTTCAAGCCAACTTTTGCACTCTCCTCTTTCACCCTCATCAAGAGGCTCTTTAGTTCTTCTTCACTTTCTGCCATTAGGGTGGTATCATCTGCATATCTGAGGTTGTTGATATTTCTCCCGGCAATCTTGATTCCGGCTTGTGATTCATTCAGCCCTGCATTTCTCATAATGTACTCTGCATATAAGTTAAATAAGCAGGGTGACAATATACAGCCTTGCCGTACTCCCTTCCCAATTTTGAACCAATCAGTTGTTCCATGGCCGGTTCAAACTGTTGCTTCTTGACCTGCATACAGGTTTCTCAGGAGACAGGTAAGGTGGTCTGGTACCCCCATCTCTTTAAGAATTTGCCACAGTTTGTTGTGATCCACACAATCAAAGGCTTTTGCGTAGTCAATGAAGCAGAAGTAGGTGTTTTTTTGGAACTCTCGTGCTTTCTCCATGATCCACCGCATGTTGGCAATTTGATCTCTAGTTCCTCTGCCTCTTCGAAACCCAGCTTGTACGTCCGGTAGTTCTCGGTCCACGTACTGCTGAAGCCTAGCTTGTAGGATTTTGAGCATAACCTTGCTAGCATGTGAAATGAGTGCAATTGTACGGTAGTTTGAACACTCTTTGGCACTGCCCTTCTTTGGAATTGGAACGTAAACTGACCTTTTCCAATCCTTTGGCCACTGCTTAGTTTTCCAAATTTGTTGGCATATTGAGTGCAGCACTTTCACAGCATCATCATTTAGGATTTTAAGTAGCTCAGCTGGGATATTATCATCTCCACTAGCTTTGTTGTTAGTAATGCTACCTAAGGCCCACTTGACTTCACTCTCTAGGATGTCCGGCTCTGGGTCAGTGACCACACCAGCGTGGTCATCAGGAACATTAAGATCTTTCTTTTTTTTTTTTAATATATTTATATTTTATTGATATATTAAAACATAAAAAAACAATACATATTTCATAAAGTTATAGCAAGCGCGAAGCAATACATCCTACTAGCATACTATTCACTATTTTCTACATACAATTTCCAACTAAGCCAAAACAACCCCCACATTCTATTCATTAAATCCGCATATCATCACATCATTCCTCTCTCTCTCTCTTAAAAAGTCAATAAATGGTTTCCAATTATTCACGAAAAAGTTAACTGACTTTTCCTTAATTAAAATTGTAAGTTTATCCATTTCAGCATAGTCCAAAACTTTCAGCCACCAATCTTCCAGCGAAGGTATCTCCGAATTCTTCCAATATTGTGCATATAAAATTCTTGCCGCAGCTGTCATATATAAAAACAAAGTTTGAAATTTTTCGCCTACATGATCCTCCCACATACCCAACAAAAATGTTTCTGGTTTCATTTGGATCTTAATCTTTAAAATCAACTCAATCTGTTTGTGAATCTGAGTCCAATACTTCTTTGCTTGAGGGCATGTCCACCACATATGGTAAAAAGTTCCTTCTTGCATTTTACATTTCCAACATCTATTCGTCACCTTCTCATACATTTTTGCTAATTTGCTTGGGGTTATATACCATCTATATATCATTTTATACATATTTTCTTTAATATTAACATTTAACGTAAATTTCAACTGTTTTAACCATAGTTGTTCCCATTGGTCCATTAAAATAACATGACCTATGTTTTTCGCCCAATGAATCGTACATTCTTTAACCTGTTCTTCTTCTGTTTCAAACTTCAAAAGCAATTTATACATTTTTGAAATTATCTGGTCTTCAGATTTTAATTGTGCCTCCAATATTGATTCTTCTTCTACAAATCCATATGCCTTCTTGTCCACTTTAAATCTCTCCAAAATTTGAGCATATACAAACCATTGACAATTAAAGTCTTCTTCCATTAGTTTTTCTCTTGACTTCATTATACAGTCTCCTTGTGAAAAAATTAATAAATTTCTGTACAGTAGTCCTTTCTCTTTTGGCACGCTACTTCCACCAAAGTGTGCTTCATATGGTGCAACCCGTAATGGTACTTTCTCATAAAATCTCATTTTATATCTATTCCAAATTCTCCATAATGCATGTCTAACATAATGATTTTTAAATTCTAAATTTGCTTTTACTTTATCATACCACAAATACCCATGCCAACCAAATCTCAAGTCAGAGCCTTCTAACTCCAATAATCTTCTATTTTGTAAATACACCCACTCTTTCAACCACACAAAACAACATGCTGCATAATATACTTTCAAATCTGGTAGTCCTAATCCTCCTCTCTCTTTTGCATCTTGAAGAATCTTATATTTCACCCTTGGTTTTTTCCCTTGCCAAATAAATTTAGAAATGTCTTTCTGCCATTCTTTAAATGGTGCATCAGATATAATCTGATGCACCAAAAGAAAAAGGAACATTAAGATCTTTCTTGTATAGTTCTTCTGTGTATTCTTGCCATCTCTTCTTAATCTCTTCTGCTTCTGTTAGGTCCTTGCCTTTTTTGTCCTTTATCATGCCCATCTTTGCACAAAACGTTCCCTTGATATCTCCAATTTTCTTGAAGAGATCTCTAGTCCTCCCCATTCTGTTGTTTTCCTCGATTTCCTTGCTTTGTTCATTTAAGAAGGCCTTCTTATCTCTCCTTGCTATTCTCTGGAACTCTGCATTCAGTTGTTTATATCTTTCCCTTTCACCTTTGCTTTTTGCATTCCTTCTTTCCACAGCTATTTGTAAAGCCTCATCTGACAGCCACTTTGCTTTCTTGCATTTCTTTTTCTTTGGGATGGTTTTAGTTGCTGCCTCCTGTACAATGTTACGAACAAAATGGATACAAAAGCTTATATACATTTCATTATTTCATTTAGGACCATGGAGTACATTGTTCAAAGAATACATAAGAAAGAGGCACCAATACAAGGCAGGATCCAAGAAGTTACACTTTGATACAGCCAATAAGATGTTGGATTCAAGTTTTTACACCAATGAGATGCAGCAGCAACATTTGTAAACAGTAAACCAATAAAAAGACAGACTTTATTGAGAAACCAATGAAAAGTGTGGTGCTTTGTGTTACTGGGAACCAATGGGTTGGTGGGTCTGGGTGCTATTGTGTGACAGGGGTAATTGGATTAGGGCCCCACCTCAGGTGAAGTGAGGTTTTTCCGGAATTCTATGAAAGGGATCCTTTGTGAAGCCTGCTTGACACAAAAGGCGATAATTCCTGGTTAGATAGCCCTTGGGTGCCAGATAATGGGTCCCTGTCCCATGGCACCATGCATCCCAAGGTAGACAATTGAAAGACATTTGAATTATTGTAGCAAGGCAAGACAGGAACAATGATTCTAAGGTGAGAGAGGAGATAGCGGTGATTGAGATAGGGAGGAGGCATGCACAAAGAGACAGGTTTGAAATCAAGGAAATGGAGGCTATCTGAGTTCCCACTGTGTTTCTGGAATTCCCCCTTTCCCTGCCCCCAGTTGGTGCCCAGGTAGAAGGCAGCCAAGTGAAGGCATCACAGAATAGGAGCCGTTGTTAATAGGCACAAGTTATGTTGTGAAATTGTCTCCCCTACTCCCTGCAGCGCAGATTCTGGCAGGAGGCGCACCCCCGGTGCTGCCTTCGTTCAACCTGCTGGGTCCCTCGCTGGAGAAGGGGGAGGGACTCGAACCGCTCTTCTACCCTGCTCCTCAGGACCCAAACAGGGTGCCTGGACTCGAACCAGGCTTTTTAACGGATGCAAACCTATTGCACTGATACCAGGAGCCTCTCCGCCTAACCCGAGACTAGCCTCAGTAGAGCGGGAGGATCGGGACCCTTCTGTGTAGGGACCCGTCCCTGGGGAGACCCCGATGATCCTCAGTGAAGATCCGGTACATAACTCCTAAGGGGAACCCCCAAACCACAGCAGTTCCTGCAGAAAGCCACACTTCTAGGAATTAAATTGCTGGCCCTTTAAGGCTATCAGTTCAGAAAGAAAGCTAGGTTCGTAACAGAAAGGCAAAGGTTCAGAGACGGGTTAGTAATCCCCTTAACAAGCAGCACACTCCGTCTAGCGGTTGTTGGCTGTACGCCCAGAAAGAGGATTAAAGGCTTAGAGAGTTAAGCGGCTTAAAGGATTAAGTAGGTACAGAGTGAACTTTGCTGCTTGCTGCTTCTCTTGGGGCTCGGGGAGGCTTGCGGCAGGTGTCAAAGTGCGCGCAAACCGGAAAAGAAGCCGAATTTTGATGCGGTTGGTTTAAAATGAACAACACTTGTTCAAAGAAGTCTTCTGAGCCTTTGCCTTTTTAACATCTTGCTGGTATGGGTGGGGTGCTGCTGTTTTTATGATCTTGTTTTAAATGTAATTTTTTAAATCAATTTTTAGATGTTTTTATTAACTTTTTTTGCTGTTTAAAAAGTAATTACTGTATCTATTTGTATTTTTTGTATTTTTGTATTTTATTTTTGTGTAAGCCGCCTTGGGTCCCTTTGGGGAGAAAGGCGGGATAGAAATATTGTAAATAAATAAATAAATAAATAAATAAATAAATAAATAAAATGGCTGTATCTCTGTGATTCCTTGATGGATTTGGATGGGGTAAAAGGCAGGGGGTTCAGGGGAGGGGGCTCCATGAAATAAAAATATTTGGGGAGGGGTCCCTTGCATACCACATTAGCAGCTTCAGAATGGATGAATTCACCCTTCTTTGACAATCAGTACCTGGACACAGGGCTTTCTCTAACCACTTTTGTTTTCTCCAGTTCACTCCTGTCCTGACAGAGATTGCAACACTTGGGGCCATATGTGTGTTCTCTCTCTTTCTGCATTCTGGAATTGTGCTGCAAAGGACCCAGAGGAAGTTGTACAAGATGCCTTTGTCAACACTTGTTCCCACACAGGCCATCTCTTGTCTCCCTTGTTACTGTAAATTGACATAAGACTTGCTGAATCATGAGATAAGAGTCTCTGAAAAGTTATTTATGCTGGGGGAATTATATATTTTCTACCACCACCCCACATCAGAGTTTCCTCCTTGTCTAAAAGCAGAGGGCCTGATTTTGCTTTTGAGACACCCTGTCACCCCCTGATTTTGCATATGTGCTGCTCCTATGAGTCGAGTTTATAGACAATTATTTTTTCAGGAACTCAACAAGCTCAAAGAAGTGTAACTCCTTTGTTGTAATATATATATATATATACTTCTCCTTTGGTGCCTCAGTTGGAGGGAAATTGCCCTTTTCCATCACTCAAGTCAAAAATTGTTGTTGGGAAAATTAGTTTTTGTTTTCCCAATTAGTTCTACTAATACTTTGGGGAAAGGGTGGTGTAATGGGTGTAGCAAAGTGTGAACCAAGACGTCCATGGTTCAAATTATATAGCTTTAGCCACGAACTTAGTAGGTAGACTTAAGATTCGCACTCACATAAGGGATGCAATCCCATATAACCTACATGCACATTCACATCTTCAAATGTTGCACCAGACGTTCCTGCCATTGAAGATATATGGTGGATAATCTGGACTGGAATTTCTCATGCACCAAAATATTGGTGGAAGTACATCTCCCTCCTTTCCTGGTGGTTTATAAACACCTTGCATAGGCAGCACTGAAAAAACCCATCTTCTAATCTAGATAATCATGTCAATATGTTTGCCATGAGATACGCATAAGTTTCAGTGAGAAGTACTGTGACTCACCTCCAGCCATCTGACCAGTGTATTGTACTGAGGAATTAGGTCTCTCAACCTTGCTTGCATGAACTGAATATTTGAGCATTCTGGGATTGAGAAACTGCATCAACAAAATCTGCTAATGTGCTAATTCACATCTGAATGTGAAAGCATGAATCTGTTTTGAAGTCCATATGGTGAAATTAAAATGTGTTTAGCCAGGTAATGCCTCCACTGGACTATATGACAGTTACAGTATTGTGTTCATTTGGTTTGCTTGTTGTCATATTAGGAACCCACTGCGCACTCAATGTCAAACTAGTGTGTACCTATTTTCTGCCATCAAATGTTGTGAATGTATGCAATGCCCTGGAATTACTCAAGGCGCCAATATGCTCCAGCATGGGACAGTTTGGAATGAACTTGTTCCTCTGCATTCTGCCGCATAGCCCTCTGTGCTTGTCCCACATACAGTACTTCTTCAAGTGAGTATGGCTTCACACCCCCTCCTGTGTGCAGCACCCACTGGGGATGGGCCTCAGTTAAATTGTGTGGTCACTGTGGCATGGGGAGGAACTGGAAACTGTCTGTGGAAGATAAGAGGCTGAGGTTAGGAACAGGCCAACTGTTACGGCCCAAGGGATTTGCTGCTCTTTGCATAACCTTAGTGTGACTCACTGATACACATCAGCACTATTTTGATAAAATCCTTCCACTGAGGCAGCCAACAACATACTCCCAAATCCTTTATCTCATGAAGTTACTAATGCTAGATTCCCGAGAAGTAGCATTTTCAAATATAAATATAAGTCCATGACAATAAATAGACAAAGAATTACAGGGCCACCTTAAATACTAAACTGTCTTGTGGCATGAATTCTCACAGCCACAAATGTGTGAAGAAAAGAGGGAAGATGTCAGGTATACATAGTATACACCCAGGCACATAGTCAAGGGGAAGTCAGGGCAGGGGCAGCACAGCTTGAGGACTTCTCATATGTCGTCATCTGCAGGAATACTCAAGAGCTGCCTTGGAAAAAAAATTCAAATGACCTTAGCCAAGAGGAAGCACCAGGCTCAGTGGAAGGCAAACTGAGAACTTTGCCTAGGGGCATATATTAATGTCTAGTGTAGACCATCATCTTTTCCAATGGCTGCCTGAGATAAAGTATGCAGCTAATGTTATGTTAAGGTTGTTCTCCTGTGCACATTTACCTGGGAGTAAATCCCATGGGCAGCCCAATCCTGTGTACGATACGGTGGCCAGCCTAAAGGGCCGGCCGCTATATCCTATGCAGGTTCCAGGCTGCCCTAGGGTGGACCTCGAGGAAAGGGGACGATCATCCTCTTCCCCGGGTGTAAGCGGCTGGGGGCCCAATGGGCCTCATCGAATGTGCTCAAGCTTCGGAGCTCGAGTACATTCTCGCCCTCCATGTAAGGCGACACCGGGCCTGGAGAGGGCTTTGGATATTGGTGTATCTCGCTGCAGATATCCCCTCTCCAGACCCGGGGCGGCCAATGGCTGCCCCCCTCACCACCCAGTCCGCCCTCCCCCTGCCCCCGCCCCGGCCGGTGTAGGCCTTACCTGCTCCAGCAGGCTCGGGGATGACAGGGATGCAGAGTAAGGGCCGCCGGCCTCTGCACCGGCGGTCCTTACTCGCCGGGTGCCATGGAAGTGCTTTATGGCACTTTCACGACACCCTGCACCGGGGGAGCGCAGTTCCACACAGGATTGCGCTGTTAATTCAGTAGGGCTTACTTCTGAGTAGACATGCCCAGAATTGCACTGTAAGGCTACAATCCTACACAAATTTAGCTAAGAGTAAATTCTACTGAACACAGTGGGACTGGGACTAACATCTGAGTAAACATGCATAGGCTAGTGTTTCTAATATATCTTTTATTTTATCTGGGATATTTTAAATTCCATGTTTCATTTTTCATACATTTGGCAGAGTCAAGAGTTTGGGATGAAATGTGCTAGATCTTTAATGAAGTACTGTATAAAATGTTTCAAAGTATGAATAAGTGGCAAGAGAATAAAATGCTCTAATGAAGAAATTTAAAGTTGATTTTTTTATATAGCCAGTGGTGTGTGATTATGGGGGTGTAACTAAGAGGGGTGTCGTTACAAACTCCTGCACTTCAAAATTTATCAATATACCACTGTATAGACCTACATACAGATTGAGAAACCGTTTGATTAGAACTTCTGATGATGTGAGTGCTTATTTATAAAAGCTCATGCGTCAGTTAACTAGTTCATCTTTAAAATGATATAGGAGGACTATGTCAGGAGAGAACTAAAGATAAGAAAAGAATATACCCTAATACTGAAGCATCAAACGTATCATGATTAAAGAACACAGCCAAAGAGAGACCACAGTTTGTATAATGAGAGAACCACCCATGCTACAGAAGAAGCATCTGTATCTTACATTTTCTTCTACAAAGACCTTGCAGTCTGAGCATTATGAAAATGGAATTTCCAGCAACAGAAGCTCTATCTTGCATAAAGGCATCTGAATCCCATGCAACAAATGTGTAACACCAATACATTTATTGTGCAAACACATTTTAATTCAAAAAAAGTTTTTATACATTACCTTGAAATTTCACAGTACCACAGACATTATGTTGCAACTTTCTGTTGCTTCATATGGAAACTAATGGACAGGGCGGGGGGGGGGGATACCTTCCAGAAAAAAATTCAAAGCTTGTGCTATTGAGCCTAATGAGGGGAATTAAGAGGGAGAATTTAAGTCATTCCGAATTGTGGTTTCAATTTTTTGCAAGATCAATACGTAAGAAATATCATTTAATTCAACCTGGAATGAAAAACCTTGCAGTCATATCATAACTCCCTCTCTACTGTAAATTAGAGCCTAGCTCCAAACCAGAACAGCTGGCAGAATTCACAAGGCTCTATATTAGGAGTCTCTTTTCTGCAAAAAGTACATCTGTTTCATTTGCCACACCCTATCACACATCTTCCCCTGAGACTGTTCTTCTGTTGTGAGGATACATCAATTTCCCAGCACATATTTTGTAACTTAGAAAAAGTGGTTCTTCCCTCATTTGAGCTGTCCTGAGCATGGAGAGAGGGAGGGTTAGAAGGAATTGTTATACACATAACATGTTTTTACTGGTTATTTTGTGTGTAAACACAACATTTTTATTATTACTACTGCAGTTGTGTTCTCATGTACTAACATCAGTAGTGCCAGGTTACCAGGGGTTTGGGGGGCAAAACCCTGCCCTAGACAGCCCCTGCCTGCTGCTTCCTGATGGTCCATTGTGTGCTACCACTCCACCAGTACAGGTGCTGGCCTGGTGAAGTGGACCTTCAACCAGTGCCTGAAGTGGCTGATGCCTGATACCATCCATCCCACCCTGAGCAGCATGTAGCAATAAATGAGCCCACTGTGGATCTGCACTGACTCCTTGTGACGTTACATCCATTCCATCTCCCCAGGGATGTGTTGATTTCTTGGTAATTATAACAATCTCCGGGGACAGCTGAGAAGGCCCATCTCCCTATCCAACCATGTGTGTGGATTGCTGGCTCATATGGCAATCATGAAGCCACTCCCCCCATTCAGAGCAACGTTTCCATTTTTAAAGAGCAGATTGACTGGAAAAAGAAAAAAATATATACAAAAAATGATACCAAATAATAAACATTACAATGGATAAATGATAAATTATTAAAGCCATTTAATCATTTGATTTTGTCTGTGAACCGCTTTGTGAACTTTTTGTTGAAAAGCGGTATATAAATGCTGTTGTTGTTGTTGTTGTTGTTGTTGTTGTTGTTGTTGTTATTGTTATTGTTATTGTTATTATTATTATAATCATGACTCATATACCTGGTGAAAAAAAAATCCCAAAGCCTGCCTGAAATGTGGAGGGATGGAAGAATAGACTTTGGTGTTGGAGTCAGAGCCAATAGAGTAGAGAGGTAGGTGTCATTAGAGAATTGATGGAGAAGCAGCGCTTGCAGAGGGAGGGAGGTACATATTTGACATCATCATCACCCTTCAGGCCAAAATCAAGAGAAGCCCTGTCTCAGTTGAGTCTCAACTGAGTTCTGTGCTAAGAACTCTGTGAGAACCTTAGCACAGAACTAAGAGAGTTCTGTGCTAAGGAACTTTTCCTGTTGCCTTGAAACTTGTGTGGGATTTGTTGTCAAGGTGAAACTGATAAAACCTTTTCAGCTGAGACATCAATTGGACGTTGCCAGGCCAAGACTAAAAAAATCCCTTGACATTCACTTGGGTAGCAAGTTCCCCACCCCCACAGTCTCAGAACAGAGGATTACAGCTGTTTGGTCACTGAGAGCTCCCATGTGTCACAGAAGTGGTCTATTATTGGTAATATTTTTAAATACTGCTAGTATTAAATATTTTTGTACTGATTGTGTTGCTGAACACCAGCAAGGATATCACACACACACACACACACACACACACACACACACACACACACACACACACTGCAATCCCCTATTCTTAACATCTTTTATCTTCAAAAATAAACTCATTTCCTTTTATTCACTCTTTAAAGTACTTCATTGAGATGTCTACTCAATGAATTAGTGGAGCTATCGAAGCTACCAGGGAAGCTTACCACAAATATACAGCATAGGCAAACTAAAATCAACATACATATAAAAATAATAAAATACATATAATAATAATAATAATAAAATACAGTAACAAAAACATCATGAAATCATTAGATTTTATTTTCTCCCCCCCCCCACCGGGCAGTTGGTGTTTTTGTATGGCCATTCTGAGGGGGGAAGAGTACAGTCCACACTTAAAGAGATTTCAGATTTTTCATTTGTCTCATGAGAGAGCAGATAACTATCCAGTTAATATTTTAAAAGGGGGAAAACAGACCTACTATCCCCTTGTCCTTCTGCAGAAAGGCTATTATATCATGTTAAGGCTTTCCCTCATAATCTATGGCATGTAAAGTTGTTATGTAAATCATCATCATCATCATCATCATCATCACCTCCCTCAAATGTGAGTACTGTACATGGTTAATTAATATAAAGCCCGAGCTACACTATCCACGTTCACGCTCCGTCTGTGTCTGACGCAGCCAGAGCGCAGCCGAATGGGCAAAAGTCGAGGCGAGGTTGACTTGCCCTGTGGGGACGTCAGCTGCCGATGGGCCAGCGCCGGCTGCCGACGGCAGGCTCTATTTGACGTGCGTGCCCGTGCCGTGCTGCACGTTGACCACACGTGAACAGTGTAGCTCGGGCTTGACACGGGTGGTCAACCTTTCAACATGAATGCTCCTGGCCCTTTAATGATTTATGTTGTTGTTGTTCAGTCGTTAAGTCGTGTCCGACCCTTCGTGATCCCATGAACCATATCCCGCCAGGCCTTCCTGTCCTCCACTATCTTCCTGAGTTCGCTCATTTTTAATGATTTATAGGTGAGGGCATTTCAGCACTTAGAGCTGCCAAGATTCTGTCTTCTACACAACTCTTAAGAACGCAGAGGCCCTAATGGTGGAAGGTTGGCCACCCCTGGACTATAATAAATGAACTATAATAAATGAACTATTCCTTCTTATCACAGTCATTTATATTGTTTCAGGATTATATACCAATTCAGGATTGTTCCATTAAACATATCTTAAGTAAGGACAGTCCCTTTGGGGAAAAAGGGGATTGTTATAGAGTTGAAGACATTCCTCACTTAACGTCACAGATAGGTTCCTGGACACTGTGATGTTAAGTGAAACAACGTATAATGAAACCAATTCTCACTGGCAATATTACGCGGGGCTCTGGCGGGCTCGCTGTATGCTGCAAAGCTGCTTCTGGGACCCCGACCCACTTCCTTGGTTTTGTTCTCACCTCAGAATGCCTTGCAAGGCATTCTGGGGCAAGAATAGGAACAGGAAGTGGATCGCAAGCCTGGCGCGACCCAGAAGCAGCTGCAGCCATGGAGGACAACGTTAAAGCGAAATAACAGATAGTGAAGCAACAGTAAGCGAGGACTTACTGTACTGTAGATAAAAGCTAAAAAAGACAAGAAATTAGGAAAAAATCTAATACTGTAGTTATATATTTATTGAAAACTTGAGACAAGTATGCAAAGAAATAAAGGCATTTCTGCATTTACAAATAATTTTTCTTGTAGCAAAGCCAGGCTACAATCATGCCCATACTTATCTGGGAGTAAGCCCCATTGGCCATCTTGCTTCCTTGCTCCGGGTTCTGTGGCGGTCAGGCTCGGAGGTGGAGTAGTCGGGCTGCAGCACTGAACTTGGAGCAAGGAGGCGAGTTGGCTGGGCTTGGAGGCCGCTCTGGGCCCGGCCATCTTGCTTCTTCATTCCGCTCCGAGTTCTGCAATGGCCAGGCTTGGAGGCAGAGTGGCCGGACTGCAGCGCCGGGCTCGGAGCAAAGAAGCGTCTCACTTCTTTGCTCCATTCCAAGTTCTGCAGCGGCAGGGCTCAGAGGCAGGACAGCCGGGCTGTGAGTGAAGAGGCGAGTCGGTCAGGCCTCGCTTCTTTGCTCTGCTGCTGCACCGAAATTACTTCTGTGTCTGCGTACTTGGGGGAGGGGTGCTGCCAGAGGCAGAGATGCTGCTGGTGGGTAATTATTGATTAAAGCAAGGATTCTGGTTGCAAAAAAACACAAACACCCTAGAAAAATTGGAAGGCCTCTATTCCACCTTGGTTAAAGTGAAATGAACTGTACGTCAGCAACTGGGGAAGGAAGGAAGGAATCACTGTAAACTTAGAGGTGAGAGAGATGAAGGAAACGGTAGTCAATATAGTATCAGTGAAGAAAATGTGCACAAGAGATTGTTTTTAATACATCAAAAATTAGTGATGGAGAGAGTGGATAGAGGGAAATTCTTCTCCCTCTCGCACAACACCAGAACCAGGGGACATGCACTAAAATTGAGTGGAGGGAGAGTTAGAACGGACAAAAGAAAATATTTATTTACCCAGCGTGTAATTCATCTGTGGAACTTCTTGCCACAGGATGTGGTGATGGCACCTGGCCTAGATGCCTTTAAAAGGGGTTTGGACAGATTCATGGAAGAAAAGGCCATCACAGGTTACAAGCCATAAGCAACCTCCTGGCTTTGGAAGTAGGTTTTCTCTGTGCCAGGTGCAGGGGAGTGACAGCAGGAAACAGGTTATCTTGTTGGCTGGGTGCTCCCTGAGGCATCTGGTGGGGCCACTGTGTGATACAGGAAGCTGGACTAGATGGGCCTTTGGCCTGATCCAGCAGGACTCTTCTTATGTTCTTATGAAATACATTCTCCCATACATTCCGGCCCACTCTCTTAGGTCATCTGAGGGGGCTCTCCTGTGGGTACCACCTCTGTCGCAAGTTAGGGGAGTGGCAACACGTGGGCGAGCCTTCTCTGCTGTGGCGCCACAACTGTGGAACTCCCTGCCAGGGGATCTGAGAACCATCCCCTCCCTCATGACCTTTTGGCGAGGGCTCGAAACATTTTTGTTTCGTCTAGCGTTTGGGTGATGGGTTGTGGTCTGTCTCCTGTGTCTCAAGATGCTCTGCCATGCTGCTTCTCTGCTCCAAACTGTCCCCCTCCCAGTGGATTTTATTGTTTTTAAATTTAGTTATGTATTGTTTAAACTTATTTTATGTATTATTTTAAATTATGTATTTTATTTTTTGTTGTAAGCCACCTTGAGCATTTGCCTCTTCGGCATAGGATAAGGCGAGGTATACATTTTTTAAATAAAATAAATAAATAAATAAATAAATAAAAATTCTTATTGCCAGCACCATGTTGCTGGGGTCCCTGGGTCAAAGCCATGCACTGGGCCCCTTACTGTGTCTCCACCAGTCCTCTGATGGTGCATTGGGCACTACCACTGCCATTGATATGGAAGATTCAGGATTGGTCTGGCTAGTTGGGACCACTATGGATGTGGCAGTGGCCCTCAATCAATGTCCAACCTGGCGAACATCTGGGACCACCTCTGCTTATGGCACTATCTGTACTCTCTTATGTGGGCAGCCCAGAGCAGGAGTAACTTGCACATAAGCACATCCAGCTAAGCGCCAACTGGAGAGGGAAAATTAAAAGGCTCCACAGAGCCCCATATGGATCTACTTCTACCTGCATGACTGTGGACATGGGAGGGGATCAGTCATATCTGTATATTTAATAATGGAGATTAAAAGGCTAACTTAATGCAAAGAGCTACAAATACAGACAGAGCTGTATCTAATGCTAATCAAACATGTCCCAGTGACAATAACCTGAGATTATTATGGGCCTGCGGAGCTGATGCCCGGAATTGCACAGAGGCCGGTGGCCGGTCAGCAGATTTCTCACCGCTTTCTCTCTGGAGTCTGCCGAGTGTTCTGTTAACATTTTGCAACAGGTTCTGCAGCTCAGTTCACTGGGAGGGTGTAAGAGCCCACATGGCTTCCTGTGGTGGTGGTGCTTCCTGTTTTCTCAAGACTGATAGAGACTAGCTGGCGGGGTTGGTGATTTTGAAATGAGGACAGCTGCATGATCGTCTTGTGAGAGTCAAGATGGGAATGATGAATCACCATCATCATCCTCACAAAAAATCCCAAATAGCTCCAAAGCTGGAACTTGGGCTGTGCACAGCCTTATGTATCAAAGACATGGAGGAGGCGTAAGAATGTGCAGCTAGACTATTGGTCATATTTATACTGTATATTCAATCTTGTGCCAAGAGTAGTGAGTGATCAAGGCCTCTACCTCCATCTAAAGGTTAATATGAACACCTCAACCCACTGGAATTAGCAAGAAAATGCATTTTCTCTCAGATGCAAACAGTTACGACAATGATTAAAGCCTTAGCTCCTTTTGGTTTTCCAGATTGCCACCCCCACCCACCATCCCCACTCCCACAACTGAAAAAGCCTTCTTGAAACAGTTTGTATCAACAGAGAGAGTATAAGGAGTTAACACAAAAGTCAAGTCCCTCTCATTCCTAGCCAGCAAAGTTGCACAATCAGGATAGTCCAGAACTGTTTACCACTGTCCAAAAAACATAGATTTGTACCAAGCACCTTTAGTCCATCCTCTGTGCTCTCTCTCTCTCTCTCTCTCTCTCTCTCTCTCTCTCTCTCTCTCTCTCTCTCTCTCAGGGAGCTTTTACAGACAGAGGAAAACATTTTGACTGGAAAGGTTTGCAGGTACTGTTCATGCTTTCTTTTCCAGCTGGAATAAAATAGGGTGCTATCAGTTATTTTAATATCCAAACAGGGTACTAATAGTTTTAATAGCTAGATAGGTTGCTAATATATCATAGTTACTGGTGTATCCTGAAACATTTATTTATGCAAAGCTCTAGTCTGTCCATTCCTGAACAGGCACAGTTATCTGTAATTCAAAATACACACACACACACACACACACACACACACACACACACACACACACACACACACACACACACACACACACCATATCACATCACATCACATCACATCACAGTTATGATAAGAGGATGAACAGAAAGAGTTTAGGGCAGATCCATCTTGGAAGGTAAACAGTTCTGGACTTGCCAGGACCTGAATAGGACAAAACCAGGAGAATCCCACCTATGCTGCTGTGAGCTTCTTGAAGGACTGCTGGGAAAGCAGTGTAACAATTAATTTAGTAAAGCCCAAAGTTCAAAAAGCCACATTTCAGCTATTGCATTACAATGTATTTTGCAACTTTCCTGCCCCAATTAACACACACACACAAAACAACATGTTTTGATCTGGCATCCAAACTTCAAATGATCCATGTCATAAACATTCGTATCAAGTATCATTGGGAAATCTATGGGTCAAACTATGTGTGATGGTTGTGTAGACCAGTGTACAGATCAGGTGTGCTGCCAAATCCCTATAAAGCACCTTGGGAATGCAGCCATTTAAAATATAGGAAGAGGCGAAGGCAATGGGGGGCCTGAACCCCCCCACCCTGATTTTTAAAGGTGTTTTGCTTCTGGTGGGGCTTAATGGCTGGAGTGACCCAGAGAAAAAATGGCAACAAAGTATTTGGGGCTGGAAAAGTACAGGCAGATTCAACCGCTCACTCCACCTTTCTGCTTTTGCTTTCCCAAGCTGTGATGTCAATCATCACCAATGTAATGTTGACATATAAGCAGGGGTGGGATCTACTCTTTACGTTACAAGGAGCATGTGGGGAAGAGGATCCTTCCCGCCTGTCCCCCACACCTTACCTCCCTGCGCTCTGCTGCTTTTCTCCCAGTCCAACTCTAATATTAGAAGGAGCCAGGCTTATAGCAATGGAGTGTAGTGAGTTAAGGCTAGGAAGAGGAGTTCATTCCCCCACCCCCACACTCTTTTTCATGTAAAGAGCAGACCCCCCCCCTCACATCTGCTTTATATATAAAAAGGGAACATGTAGATTAAAAAATGTGGCTGCCCAATCTTGTCCACATTGGCTTTGAACATGCTACACGTGAGATGTATTCTTATTACTGTGCTTTCTGACAGGCATTTGCGTTTTGAAGCTCAAACCTGGGCCCTTGCAGGCATTTCAGCAAACCAAGACAATGTGAAAGAGAAGCCTGTCTGTGTAAGTCATATATTACACTTTCTCCTCACCTCTTTCACTTTAGTAAAGCAGAAGGACTTTCATCTAAGAAACTTACCCTCCAACTTTGTTGATAGCTTATCAGTATGATGTGAAAAATGCCGCTTTGGGCATTTGCCTCGGCATGGGATAAGGCGGGATATAATTTTTTTAAATAAATAAATAAATAAATAAATAAATAATAAGAGAGAGGCTAGAGCAGGGCCTCCGAGAGGGGGGTGCAGGGGGTACATTGTACCTGGACCTGGGGTCAAAAAGGGGCCCCAGGAGCCAAAGGAGAGGAGCCAGAAATTTCCTGGATAAAAGCAGAAGGACTAGAGGTGTTTGAAAATGGTGTCATTTATTTTATTCAGAAGTAAGCCCATTGTGTTCGGTAAGACTTGAGCTGTAATCCTCTCATATTCAACAAAAAAACAAACACCTCTAAGAATGACTAATGGAGAAGGGAAGAGGCTCCAAAGAAACTTTGTACCCCCTGATAAAATTCCTCTCAGAAGCTCTGGGCTAGAGTGAGGGGCAAGGGCCGAGAAAATCAAGTTGCCAAGGCAGATGGAGGCTGTTTCCTCACACAAATGGCAGTGTGTGTACCAAATCGTCTCCTGAGACAGCGCAAAGGGTGCTTGGTAAAGTAAGCGCTTGGCAATGTAAGTAGCATTGTGTTCATAATTCAGCAATAGCGCTAGTTTTATCACCTGTGAACAAGAATGCTACTTACATGATCATTCATCGTCTTCTGTGCCTGCCAAAGGTAGCATAGGAAATCTACAATCATAGTGCAGGAAAGGCAGTTTGATACAATGCGTTCTGAAGGGTTATCATTTTCCTTCAAAGCCCAAAGGAAAGCAAATCAGAACCAGGGCTATTTAAAGATAGCATTTTGTGTGTGTGTCTGTGTGTGTGTGCGTGCGTGTTTCATTCACACTGTTATCACTTCCTCTTTTCTCTTCCCCAGCTCAGCAGTGCTGGTAGCTTTTTATAAACCATGATTCCTACTGCTGTCAGCTTGGTTAGAAACTCCATGTTCAGCTGGGTTCAACAACTTCTTGCACTCAGAGTAGGGGGTGAGGGAGAAAAATCAGAATTGCTCACTCTGCGTATTCATTCCCTCCATGCAAGACACGTTATGATTTAATTCTGTGCTGGTCCCACTCTCCGTCTACACAGCAGACAGAAATGAGAGTGGAGCATCAGAACGATTCTCCCATGCAACATCATACTTCTGCGAGTTGTTTGCTGTCCTGTAGTTATATCAAGGGACAGTCCCTTTAGTTTTTGGTGTAGCCATATCTTTGATAAGGGACAATGGATAATTGGTGATATTCATTGTTGTAAGCATAGATATAGGACATTCCTTGAATCACACTCACTTGCCAAGGTAGGGTATTATTCTGAACTCAGTTTTTGCTCAGTCCAACAACATCGTGCGAAGAGGTTGTTTGAGGGGAGAAGCAGCTTATGGATTCCAAGGGATGTTGATTTGCGGCTAATGTTGCTTGCCTGTCTGCTTGATTTGTACCCGTTTGTATATTTGTAAACAGGCTTTTGCAAAGACACTCTAAACAGGGCCATTGAGAGGGGGGTTAAGGGGGTAATTTGTACCCGGGCCCAGGGCAAAAAATGAGTCAAAAAGGGGGCCCTGGAGCAAAAAGGGGGGGCCAGGAGCCAAACTCATATGTAGGGAAAGGGACCCAAAAACTTTGTACCCCCTGATAAAATTCCTCTGAATGGCCCTGACTCTAAAGTTTCCAGTGCTAGGTCTCCCAAAAACTACTAGACGTAATAGCCTCCCTCCCCTTAGGTGTATTTATCCAGGGAACGGAGGGGTGGTGATGTTGCAATGTTTTCGGTCTTCATGGATGTCCTCGAAGCATGTGGCTGGGTCCCCTGAAGAGGTTGGCCTTGGGAATCCTCCTGACCTCCTTCACAGGGCAGCAGACAAGTTTATTTATTTATTTTATTTATTTAAAGAATTTATATCCCGCCTTTCTCCCAGCAAGGGCACTCAAGGCGGCTCCATGTTCAGCCTGGGTCTACCTCAAAAGTATATAAAGAAGGGTGGGGAGTCTAATCTTTATTTATTTAGTATTTTCTGTATTTATATACCACCTTTCTCATCAGATTTCTTATCAGATTTATTCAAGGTGGTTTACATATACAGGCTATCCTAGACCTGATAAGGGTCTTTACAATATTGTTCTATTCATATATAGAACCTTTGCTGGCAGCTGGTATTAGCCAGGTTCTGATACCATAAGTGAGCTCATCTGGAAGAAAAACACCTGGGTGAAGAGGCTATAGGCAGGTTACCAGCAGATGCAGGGACCATTCATCTTCCCTTAGCCTGGCACCCCATTGGCTATGAAAATTGGACCCTCACCCCTACCACTCCCATGTTATATGACTAAACAAAGAAGTTTGCCACAGTCCTTTTTAGCTTGGTCCTAAGATAACCGGGTGGCCAGCGGGTGGCGCAGTGCAGTGGGTTAAACCGCTGAACCATGAGCTGTCAATCGAAAGGTCGGCAGTTCAAATCCGCGACGGGGTGAGCTCTCGTTGCTTGGCCAGCTCCTGCCAACCTAGCAGTTCCAAAGCATGTTAATGTGAGTAGATAAATAGGTACCGCTTGCGGGAAGGTAAACAGCGCTCCGTGTTCCAGCTGCATGCTACGCGCTGCGGCAAGGAGAGTCATGCCGGCCACATGACCACGGAGGCGTCTTCGGACAACGCTGGCTCTTCGGCTTTGAAATGGGGATGAGCACCACACCCTAGAGTCGGATACGGCTGGACTTAATTGTCAGGGGTCACCTTTACCTTTACCTTAAGATAACCGTGCCAAGTTTGCCCTGAACTTCCCACCACTTGGAGAAGAGTGTACCTGAAACAATACCTTTTTTTTCTGAGTGACTTTACCTGTACTCCAAAGTTGGCACTAAAGCTATGAACTGGAAGTGGGAGAAACACCAGAAGTTTGGGGTTTTCTTCCAGCGTGCATAAAGCCCTTAATTTCACTTTCACACTGTTACATTGGCAATGGAGGAGCCCTTCCCTTGCTTCATCCTGGAACTCACGGGACATCATTGTGCAAAATGTCCACAGAGCAGGCACTCAGGTTTTGTACTGTATATAGCAAGAGAGGACTGTGTGAAGTTACGGTAACTTGGGTTCCCAGCTATAGCAGTGTTGACCAATGCTCCAATATAGAAGAACAAAGCTTCAAACTGAACATATTGTTGTACCTATGCCATATTCAGTCAAATGGATTCATATGAGTGGTTTTACAAAGAATTGAGTAGAGTCTTTGAGGAGACTCAAAACCATGTCAAGGAGGTTAGGAGGATTCCCAAGGCCATCCTCTTCAGGGGACCCAGCTGTATTCAAGAACCTTCATGAAGACAGAAAACACTGCAATCCCCCCGGCCCTCTCATTTCCTGAACCGTTTCACCTAAGGGGAAGGAGGTTTGGCAGAAACCTGAGGACTAGGACTAGGGCACAGGACAGTAAATTGCTGGTTTCTTTCAATTTTTTTCCACCTTTCTTTTAATTACAGCAAAAGAGTGTTATTTTACTGTAATAGAAACAAAAGTGTGAAAAAAATTGAATCAGTAATTTAGTAACCCATCCTGCAGGGGACAAATGCAGACTAAATAATGAGCAATTAAGGGGCAATTCAGCAGTAAGCTCCACTGAACAGGAAAGCAACAAAAGAGGTTGAATGTGCAAATAGGAGAGCCGGTGTGGTGTAGTGGTCACAATGTTGGACTAGGTAAGATGCCAGTTCAAATCCCTGCTCAGCCATGAAGCTTACTGGGTGACCTTGGGCAAGTCAGTATCTCTAAAGGGGATAGAAGGAGGAGGAATAGCCACTCCAAACTCCTCGGAGGAATGTGAAAAATAATAAATATATGAAAATAAATAGTGCATTTTCAATTTAAAAGAATGGTTTCCTTTAAAGTTCTAATAGTGCTTTGCTAGGCCACACCTCACAGGCTATTGCTGCAGTTGTGCTTTACAGCAGGAAACCAAAAATCACCACAAACCAGATCTGAGAAAACATTAGAGAAAACATGGAAGGACAACATAGAAAAGACTGACTGTAACTATTTGACAACACTGTGTAGATTCCCAGTAAAAAATAAGTGCCTGTGGATGGCAATTCCAGAGGAAAGGGCTAGTGTAAGCAACCTCAGGTAACGAACTCCCTAATGAAGTTGTGATGACAAACAAAACTGGAACATACTTTGCAAGTTTAGTGTACTATATCCATGATCAACTATTACAACTCATCATAAAGAAATTTTTAAAAGGGCTAACAAGCTTAAAAAAGGAAATGAAAAGGCTGGTTCTGAATATATCATATATGTGCACTCTAGAGGCTTGTCCACACAAAGACATTCAGCAATTAAACATGATTTGTATTCATAATGAACTATTGTATTCATAATGAACTTTTTGTTAACTGGCTTAAATATGCCTACCTAGGAGGTTGTCATACAGCGCAATCCTCTCCAGTCTTCGACGGGCAGAGCAGGCACTCTGCTGGTCCAGGGTGTTGCAAATGTGCTGTAAAGCACATTTGCAGCACCCTAGGAGTAAGTAGTGCCGGCACCAAGGCTGGCACCGGTCTCCCCACCCCGGATCCAGAGGATAGCCTGCCAGGGGAGGTGAGTTCCCTGCTGGGTGATGGAGGAGTGTGGGGAGGGTGGAACGGGGCATTCCAGGGGGGTGAGATTGGTTGGCCGGGCCCCGGAAGGGAGAGGGATCAGCAACGGCCTCCTCCACTGAATCCTATCCCCCTTCCCGGGCCTGGCCTCTGTTACATGGCTAGCTCGAATGTGCGCCAGCAAAACAGATGGCACAAATTTGAGTAGATCCATTGGGGTAGCTGGGGCTCTACTTGGGGTAACAGTATGTCTCTAAAATGTCCTCTTCCCCCGAGGAGAGCTCCAAATGCGCTGGCGCTGGGTCCTATCTAGATAGGTTGCAACGTGTGCTCTGTGGCCACACTGCAGCCTTGCTAGACAGTATTGGGCTGTTAGTTATAGAAATTGACCTTAGCATTCTGACTGGGATTTCTGACATTTTCCCTTTGAATGGCAGACCCCCCATGCCATATCACATAGCATGGGGGCTACTGTTCAAGAAGGACAAGCCCAAAGTCCTGCTGGTCATGTTGAAGTAGTTAGGTGGTGCCTAACCATCTATCCAGGCATATGAGTGCAGAATTTGTATGCAAAAAAAGGCCTATGGGAAAATGGTGAATAATAAATTTATTGTTAATCACCAAATAGAAGAAAAAAGGACAATGGAGAAGAAGAAGAAAAAATCTTCTTTAGCAGAGAAGTAGGCCAAGGTACAGGTAGCTATCTAATTAGCAGGAATTCTGCACTTTTACAAGAGAACCCCTAAGAATTATAAATATACAGCCTTGGTTTTGGTTTAGTGTTGGCTCCTCCTAGTCTCCTACCATCTCCTGCAATGAAACAAACCATTTCCCTTTTTTCAGTGACCACATGTATCATTTAGGGAAATTCCAGAAGATGCTGTGCAAATTCTGATTCACTTTTACCCCCCCCCCCCCAGGATTTAACTCATTCTGGGAATTGCCACAAGCTAATCCAGTCCCACACGCTAAAGATATTGCACCTTCCTCTTTCTTTGATTCTCGTCAAATTTCATATAAGTTTAATGTCCCAACCATCAGCGGCCTCTTCAGGGGATTCAGGATCATGTGGAGGCCCAGTGTCCCACTCTTGGAAGAGGCCTGCTGGTGTACCAGGAGAGCCGAGCCCAGTTAGTTTTGCAGGAGGAGGGCTGGGTACCACTAGGTGGAGTCTACTCACTTGGGGAGAGCAGTGGTCTACTGCAGGTTTGCCTGCTCAGCTGAGAAGGGGCCACAGGAGGCTGCAGGGGTAGCCAGTGTTGGAGCCCATCTCCCAGCCTTCACCTAGCTTTCCTTCCTCTTTGCCTCCCAGCTCCCTCTCTTGTTCAGCCCCTATTAGTTGCCCAGTCTGTCCTGCCCCTTTTGCTCCCTCCTTGTCTGTCTGTCTGTCTGTCTACTTCCACCTGCCGCAGCTCCTTACAGACCTCCTCTTCTTTCCTTCCTGTTTCTTGAGCTTTCTTTTCCTTCCTCTTGTCCACCTCCACTCCCACTTTCGCCTTCTCATCTGCTCAACTTGTCTCCCCAATCGCCATCCTTTCGTCTCTCCACTTTTGCTTCCACCCTCTGGCCCCAGCCTGTCTGCCTTGCCTTGCGCCTTCCTTCTCCATCCTTCGTTGTCTTTCTTCTCCCCCATCTTCTCTGGTCCAGGCCCTTTTATGGGCTGTTATCAGTAACCCAGCCCCAATAATGGCAGATTGCTGGAGCCTTGCTGGCTTGCGAATCCCACCCCGCACTGCGCAGCTGGCCAGCACACAATGATGACTCCTCACTGAGCGCCACAGCATTCTGTTGGCGTCCACATCTCCCCACGTCTGCCCACTTGGCCGAAGGATTAAGTGATGCTCACAGCAACGAAAGCAATGTGCAGAACTCCTTGCTTGTTACTATCGCTGCCATGAAAGGCTCCGAAGGCGAGGGGGCTGGGCCGCCTTGTATGGGCGTGTAATGGTAGGTCGGAGCGCAGCAGAACTTAGAGCTCCGCCCCACCTAGAACGACGCCACTGATGCTGGACTAGATTGGCCTTGGCCTGATTCAGAAGAGTTTTTCTTATGACCTGGGTGGCCCTGGACAACACCCCCTGTCCCTCCCCTTGTCGAACCTTGACTATTAATTCATGCGCTACATAGTTCTTAGAAACGTAACAAATACAACAAAAAGAGTACTGAAATTATGTTGCTATTATTATTATTATTATTGAATTTCTATTCCAACGTCCTTCCCCATAGGGGGACTCAAAGCAGCATATTGGGTCCTGTCATGCCCGCGGTGGCCTTCTGATTAAGCTGGGGCCTACCTCGTGCACAATTATCCATCCCTAGGGCCGTCGGGGTCTTTCTATCCCGGGGTTGAGGACATAGAGTAGACTTACAGTTTGTCTTTTCCAGCTGTTTATTTTGGGTAAGTAGTTTTACACTCATGGGTGCCCTGTTGACAGCACAAGGCTTGTCCTGAAAGGTTGTTGAGGTTAAAAAGATGATCTCCGCTGTTTCCTCCCAACTTGGAGTCCGTCAGTAGGAGTTTGATCTAGCCTCAGATAGATTGCACCTGGATCAGGAGGCTCTACAGGTAAGTGTCCAGTTGGACCAAGGTAATCTGTTGTGGGTTCCCAGGGCTGGGGGTTTCGTAGTTGGGACCTGCCCCACTGCCATAATCGACTCCACGGGGAAGTGTGGAGCCCGGTCCCCTGTTCGGGGTAGCCCTCTCCGGATCGATCCAATGCCCTCTCAGAGGACCTCCCCGTTAGGGTAGCCCTTGTTTCGACCGGGAGGCCGGTCGCTTCACCTCCTCTCCCTTCGCCTTCCCCGCTCCTTATGAGCTCCTCAGGTGGCTGTCCCATCCCCACCCCTTCCTGGAGCGGGTCTTGCTTCCAAATCCCATCTCGCATGATTTGGCTCCTGTTTACTCTTAAAGCCCCACTGCTTGCCGCAGTGTTAGCTGATTTAAAGGGGACAGCAGTTTGTGCACCTCAGGACAGTTCTCTCTCAGAGTTGGGGTCCGGGCTGCCCCTGAGGGTTGACAGCCCTTTTGTCGGCCTGGGGGGCTCTGACGAGGCCCCGACCCAACCCTTGAACACCCTTGCAGGCGGGTCAGGGTGACAGGTCCCCATAGGGGGACCCAAAGCAGCATAATATTGCCCCATGGCCTGCTCTTTGAGTTGTACATGTGAATCATTCTCTGCCACCAACACACATGCACTGTTACTTTCAGTCTGCCCCTGGTTACCTTATCTGAAACACACAATCATTTTTACTTTTCATCTCCTGACTGGCTCCCTTGCTTTTTCTTCTTTGAAATTCAAGGACGAGCCCTGGTCAATACAGTATTTATTTAAATTACATACACACACCTGTCCATAAGAACATAAGAAAAGCCCTGCTGGATCAGGCCAAAAGCCCATCTAGTCCAGCTTCCTGTATCACACAGTGGCCCCACCAGATACCTCAGGGAGCACAAGACAACAAGTTAACCTGTTTCCCGTTGACACTCCCTTGCACCTGGCACAGAGAAAACCCACTTCTAAAACCAGGAGGTTGCTTATGGCTTGTAACCTGTGATGGTCTTTTCCTCCATGAATCTGTCCAAACCCCTTTTAAAGGCATCTAGGCCAGGTGCCATCACCACATCCTGTGGCAAGGAGTTCCACAGATGAATTACACGCTGGGTAAAGAAATATTTTCTTTTGTCCGTTCTAACTCAATTTTAGTGTATGTCCCCTGGTTCTGGTGTTGTGCGAGAGGGAGAAGAATTTCCCTCTATCCACTCTCTCCATCCCATGCATAATTCTATACGTCTCAATCATGTCCCCCCTCAGGCGCCTTTTTTCTAGGCTGAAAAGCCCCAGACGCTGTAGCCTTTCCTCATAAGGGATGTGCTCCAGCCCACGAATCATTCTGGTCGCTCTTTTCTACACCTTTTCCAATTCAACTATATCCTTTTTGAGGTGTGGTGACCAGAACTGGACACAATACTCCAGATGTGGCCTTACCATCGATTTGTACAAAGGCATAATGATATTGGCCGTTTTATTCTCAATCCCTTTTTTAATGATCCCGAGCATGGAATTGGCCTTCTTCACAGCCGCCGCACACTGGGTCGACACTTTCATCGACCTGTCCACCAGCACCCCAAGATCTCTCTCCTGATCCATCACAGACAACTCAGAACCCATGAGCGTGTATGTGAAATTTTGGTTTCTTGCCCCAATGTGCATCACTTTGCACTTACTTACATTGAAGCGCATCTGCCATTTTGCTGCCCATTTTCCCAGTTTGGAGAGATCCTTCTGGAGCTCTTCACAATCCCTGCTGGTCTTCACCACCCGGAAAAGTTTAGTGTCATCTGCAAACTTGGCCACCTCACTGCCTATCCCCGACTCCAGGTCATTTATGAATAAGTTGAAAAGCACGGGTCCCAAGACCGATCCTTGGGGCACACCGCTTTTCACCTCTCGCCATTGTGAAAATTGCCCATTGACTCCCACTCGCTGTTTCCTGGTCTTCAACCAAGAAGTTTTATCCCACAACTTACAGAGTTCTAGCTGGGACACAAGAGTACCGTGCAAGTGTTTTAAAGGGTTACACTTGACAAGAACAATGTATTCGTTTCAAATATTAACACCCCACCTCCCCGACCACTTAAAGCAACTTACTGCATGATTTTTTTTACAAGTAAATAACCATAGAAACAAAATAAAACAACGATAAAAATCAACAGATGGCATTTGTGGCCTATCACACTATCCCATAATGCAGGAAGACATCAAAATCAATCATTTCACAGCAGCAGCCCACATCCCAAATGCTTGCTGAAATAATTGAGCCTCATATTTCTTCCAGAAAGTAAATTGCAGCATGACATTTCTATAGATCAAGAACTCCAGCAAATACACTATCGACTCATAGAGCACTAGCAATAGAACAAGCATCAACTGTACAAAAGTAGAAGGAGGTGCATTTCACAGATGTTTCCTGTGGGGTCAGTGAGCCAATGTTCTCCACATCCAGATACTAACAGAGTAATAAGTAAATGTTGGTTTTGAGGGGACAGAGCACACTGACACAATATTTAACACTACAGCAATTTATCTCTCCCTAGGGGACCTGGGTACTGTAGTTCTGTGAGGGGATAGAGAGAATTTCCAGCACCCCCACCAAACTACAGTGCCCATAATTGTCTGGGAGAAGGTATGGCAGTTTTAACAAAACTAATATAAATTTGTAATATAGATCTTCTCTGCATGGCACTGGTTGAGATGCTAAAGAGAGATGCTGCTGCTGTTTCTGAAGAGCCTCGCCATGAACAATGTGTAAAAGGAATTGCAAATGTGTTTTTTTCCCCTCTTTCAGCTCTATTTTCCTCAGACTTACAGCGCAATCCTGTGTAGATATTGTGCCAGGGCAGCACATGCTGCCCAGGCGTAGGGTGTCGCATAAGTGCTGTAAAGCGTCTCCCTGGCCCTGCATCGGCCGGAGCAGGTAAGACCTACGCCGGTCGGGGCAGGGGGAGGGCAAACCGGGTGGCAAGGGAGGGCGGCCATTGGGCGCCCGGGGCCTGGAGAGGACAGGGATACCAGGGGCCAAGATTCCCAGTATCCCGAGCTCTCTTAAGGCCCCAGATACGCTGGCCGTGTCGGCGGTAATGTGCGCAAGTTCTAGAGCTCGTGCATATTCGAGGAGGCCGTCTCCCGCCGCTTACATGGGGGAAGGGGACAATCGTCCCCTTTTCCCACGTTGTTTCCAGGCTGCCCAATGGCAGCCTGGGAACTTGAAGGGCCGGCCACCGTATCCTACCCAGGATTGGGTTGTAATTCTGAGTTCTAGCACAGCAGCTTTGCTCAGTTCACAGTTCACATCCATTTTTCAGGAGGCCATTATATGCGTTTTAAAAGATTCAGCACCTAAGATGTCTAAAGTTGACTGGTTTTCAATATGGTGCTATGGGAAGGTGCAAGCATGGTTGTTCTTTACCATGCACACTTAGCAAATTCCTTTGGAGTTCTCTGTTCCCATCCATATCTGTTTTGCATTGTAAATACATACTACTGTGTTTGATAAACAGTGTTGTTACCACATTTTGGCTCCTAAAGGGTTGTCAACTCTAGATAAAATAAATACATATACATAAATTATATATTTAAGTCAGTGGTTCCCTAACTGGGGCGTCGCGACGCCCCAGCCGGGAACAAAGGGTTGCTGTGCCCTTAAGGGGCATGGCAACCCGCGATGACGTCGACGGCGCGCCCGGGATCACACTGTCGCTGCCACCGCCGCGGCCGAAATCGTCCTTTTTACCTTTATTGATGGGCAGTGGATGTCCGGCGGGGTGTGTGGGGAGCCTGCAGACCCCTCCGCAGGCCTCCCCAAGCATCGGAGCAGCGCTCTGACGCGATCGCAACCCACTTCTGGAAGGCTCCCCACACCGCGCAGGCTCCCCACACACCCCGCTGGACATCCACCTCCCACCAATGCGGGTAAAAAGGACGATTTCGGCCGTGGTGGTGACCCCTTTGACACCTCCTTAAGAACTTTTTATTTAAGCAGGCATTTAACTATGCTAGCTGATATTAACAGCACAATCCTGTGCAATGTAGGGCCAGCTGAGCGAGTGCTCCACCAGCCTAGGGTATTGCGAAAGTGCCGTAAAGCACTTTCATGGCACCCTGGGAGAAAGCAGCAGTGGCGCTGAAACTGGTACTGCACACTGTGCTGCTGGCTGACACCCACACCGCTGGACGCAGGTAAGTGCTGCACTGGGCAGCAGGAGGGTATGGGGAGGGAGGGCCATGGTGGCAGGAGAGGGGGAGATTGGCTGGCAAGGCCAGGGAAGGGGGAGGAATTATCAGCGGCATGCTCCACCATATGCTAAACCCTTCCTGGGCCTGGCTGGCCTTACACGGCCTCCCCGCACGTGCACCAGCAAAATAGGCTAGCTGGTATGCATCCGAGGAGGCCCTTTGGGGCTGCTGGGGCTGACACCCAGATGAACGTCCCTTTCTTCCGAGGTGTGCCTCAGCTCTGCTGGCACAGTCCTGATCCTGCTTAGGCAGGATTGGGCTGTTAGTTGGCTAACATCATTTATCTGCTATCTCTGTCTGCTTCTGTTGTGGTTTTTCTCATTTGTTTTGATTATTTTTTAAATTAGTGTTTAATTCTATTGTTAGCTGCCTTGGGCACTTGTATAAGCAGAAAGGTAAGATATACATTCTCACATAAATTTATATTATATTATATTATATTATATTATATTATATTATATTATATTATATTATATAACAAGCAAGGCAAGAGAGAGGCAAGTTATTTTTGTCAGAAGGAACTAACTGAGATAAGGATCAGATAGGTGATGCTGTGTGTGTGGTTTGGGTGGGAGGAAAAAGAAACACCTTAAACCACTTGCAGGGTTTGGGGGGGAAACAACCTCAGTTTGATGTGGTTGGCAGTTATGATAAGAGAAAATTCGTTGTTCATTTATGAGGTGGTGTTTGTTGCTGACGAACGTCTGCATTTATGCAATATGCAGCACTCGGCCATAGCTGTTCAAGATAGCAATGTCCAAGAAATACTGTAATCTTCCTGACCAAGCTTAGCATTGTGTCAAAGCTTAGACCAGGGGTTCTCAACCAGTGGTACTAGTACCATCAGTGGAAGGTATTGATTATTCGGCCGACTGCTGGTGGTACTTGGACCTCCAGAACTCTGCTCCGATGCAGCGCTTTCCAGTGCGTTTTCGCTCCCGAGAGGCTCCTGCTTTTGGCCAAGCCTCTCAGGAATGCTGAGAAGGGCCATCTCACCCGCCCAGAGTCTCCTACCTCCGTTTTTTCTGGCCTTCAAAAACCTGGAACTGACGATGATGTCATTGCAGTCACTTCCAGTAGTACACAGCAGGAGTGGCACTGGAGGTGGTACTTGGCCGGGAAGGGGTTGAGAACCCATGGCTTAGACCAAACTTTTATTGATTATACCCATTTAACAGATGTGGCATACCTCTAAGAATTCTAGAGCTAGTTTTTGGAGACTTCCTTATTAGAGTTTCCTAGCCTGAACTACAATTCTTTGAAGATGTCATAAATAATAAAGATAGAAAATTAAACATTCACTTCACAAAATGGCATGAACTGGGTAGGGGTTTAGAACTGGGCTGTTCATCACTAATAATTACAGGTGGGAGAAAATGGGGTGGTTGGTTTTTTTTCAGGTTTTGGTGTTTAACCAAAATGAAATAGCAGAAAGCGGTGTTTTTATTCCACATTTTCCCCATTTTTATAAATTGTAACCAGTTTAAAAGTGTACTAGATAGGTGATACAGGTTGTACAGTGTCAGCAGATGAAGAATGGTGCAAAATTACATGGTTTTATTTATTTATTTATCTATTTATTTATTTATTTGCAGATTATTATTTTTTACCTGAAAGCGGTGTTATGTGTTTTTATTTCGTTATCACCATTTTCTCCTGCCCCTACTAATAATGTCACAGGCACTATCCAGCTTCAAGCTGGCAGCTTGCACCCTATGACATTCACGGAACCACTTCTCACTCAGCATTCGAAATAGCAGTGTGTGGGCTCACTGGTGGAAGAATAGTATTTTTACCAGCAACAGAATATTGTGGTTTCAGTGTTGGAAAAAGGTAACAGCTCTTTCCTAAAAACAACTTGCTTGGGTTTGTAATTTGACGCTTCTAGAACTACCTGGCACTTAGGGGCTAATTCTATCCTACCTGGCGCTTAGGGGCTAATAGCATCACTGCTATTACTTTTTACTGTTCTTCTTGCTTTTGTTTTCATCTATATGTTAACATTTGAGAGTTTGTTTCTGTCATGTCAGGTCCTAAAGTCAACTTATTCATGCCAACAGGTTTCTTTAGCTGTGTGACCTTCTAGAGCAGGCCTGCACAACTTGACCCATCAAGCCTAAAACAATTCACCAGCCATGCTTTGCAGCCTTCTGGGTTGATTGACAACTACGTGTATCTGGCCAAAGGAATTATTTATCAAGTCCCTAGTTGGCTGCTATACATGACTGATGGGTTGCATTTGGCCTGATGGGTCACAAGTTGTACAACACTATCCTAGAGGAAGGAGCGTGATTCATTTCAATCAAGCATCTGGAGACATTAGTGAAGAGGAAAGATGTTTTATCTTGCTCTCCAATTGTGCTGTTAAAAGTCTACCCTCAGCAAACTATGGTAAGGATGTGGCTTCTGCTTGAGAGTTCCTACAGGCCTTTCTGGTCCTATTCCCAATTGCTCCCCCTCCAGAACCTGAGTTTTCTCACAAAGTTCCATCATTCATGATGATACATCTTTTTTAAACAATAAACATTTAGAAACAACCAATAAACTTCTATAGCCCTCAGACTCTCATAGCCCTGAGGTAGTAGTATACAATGCTAACACATGTGTGGAACCAGAATTCCATACCCAAAGTTCAACA
Organism: Plestiodon gilberti rubricaudatus; assembly: GCA_026170595.1. Lineage (NCBI taxonomy): Eukaryota > Metazoa > Chordata > Lepidosauria > Squamata > Scincidae > Plestiodon > Plestiodon gilberti. Next base: position 255,082,740 of record JANXHW010000001.1, on the reverse strand, counting down.
GACAATACATCAATCAAATTATTTCCGCTGCAGCAGTCAAAGTGTTCATAAAAGACATTGCTAACATGCGGCCATGAAAATATACAAAGTAGGAGAAAAAATTACTTCAAGCAATTTATCTTCAAATATTCAGGAAACTAGAGGTATAATGTCCCTATAGACTTATGGCCCAATCCTAATAGGGCCTTACGCTGCCAGAACTACATTCCAGCAGCGTAAGGTCCTTTACGGCTGTCACAAAACACAACATGCCCTACATCATAGCCTGGCTGCTGCCACAAGCAACAAGCAGCCATGTCACACACCAGCAGCCTCCTGACAAGCCATGGTGCAGGTAAGTCGGGGGGGGGGGGGTAGCAGGAAGTGAGAGTGGGCAAATCGGGAGGGGGAGGAACAGGAAGGGGACTAGGGCAGGGAGGAGGGCAGATTGAGGACAGGAAGGGGGAAGTGTTGGCGGCAGCAGGGCTGCCGATATCCTATCCCCTTTCCTAGCCTTGATGTACTTTCCTGGGTCCACTCAGACTTGCGCCCGCTATATAGCTGGCACAGGTCTGAGTAGACCCAGCAGGGCGATGAGGGTTAACCCGGGACAAGGGAACAAATGTTCCCTTACCTCAAGGAGGCCTTCACAGCTCGAAACTCCCCAGTGGAATGCCGTGCATGCCCCGTAGGTGCAGCTGCATCAGTGCGAAGGGAGTTAGGTAGGATTGGGCTGCACAACTGGTTTAACAATCATTCTCACTTCCCAGGAAAGCCTGGGAATTGTAGTTCTCTGAGGGGGAACTAGAATTTCTAACAATTTTTTCTGCATAACACCAAGTTTCATATTCCAGGATTTGGGGGAACCCATCATACCACTTCTTTGGTATAAAATCTATACCTATTTATACGTACAGTATAAATCAGGTCTGAATCTTCATGGTTGCCTATTACATGACTTCTCCATTCGAGCACATACTTCTGATGGGTTCTTCTAATCTAGACCTCTTCTTTCCAAGGCACAATAGGGACAAACCTTCAACAAAATGCATTATGAGGAATGTTAAAAATTGGTTGACTTTATTATCACTTTCCAACTTCAAACTCCATCTTCACTCTTTTATTATTTTGGCATCATTATATGATAGGGATGAGACCTATGTTGCCCAAGTACAGTATTCCCATAGAGGGTTGTCAAAAATCTAGGCCAGCATGACTTACAGCCCAGTCCTAACCAACTTTCCAGCGCCGATGCAGCCGCAATGCAGCCCCGAGATAAGGGAACAGATGTTCCCTTGCCTTTAGGAGGTCTCCGTGACTGCCACACACACAGAGACTGCAGCACATGCCACATTGGTATGGTTGCACCGGCCCTGGAAAATTGGTTAGGATTGGGCTGTTAGTTGTTCTAGAGAGAAGTACTACCTACCATCATACCAATTAACCCTAAATGTGTGAAAGATCAATTTCCCTTTGCAGTCTCAAAATGTTATCTATCTGTGCTAATTTGTTCATATTCGCTTGGCCTGGGCAATGTTATGTTCTGTTGGTTATGTATGTAGCAAGCATCTGCCCATGGTTGATCAGGCTGGTGACAGACTTCCTGTTAAACGCCACAACTACTTGAAATGAGATTTATGCAAACTGGGTCTGAGGCTGTTCTGATGTCACACAGGCTGAAACAGCTCAAGGGCTATCTTCGTTCTACAGATACTCAGTGAAATCAGGAACTTCAGAAACGTCTAAGGGAAAAGCTCACCTTTAGACCACTTGAGAGAAAGTATGAAAACTAGTTAGGGTCCTTCTTGTCCTGGGCTGATTCACTGAAAAGAGTCTTCAAGGAATCCCAGGATTTCTATTTTTTTTCTTTTTTTTATGTCTTTTTTTTAAAAAGCTGGATAATTGAAATTAGAAAACTAGCTAACAAAGAAGTTGACTGAATGTTGCAAGCTTGCAAAATGGAAGGATTTTCCCTCATTTCCCCTGTGAGTATGCGGAGTTAATTCCATTTCTTTTGCTTTTCCAGTTGAATGCAAAGCAAAACAGGATTTTATGTTGAATAACACACTTTTCACATCCATAATGTTTGGAAGTTGCATGCTAGCTGCTGTTGTGTACAGTTAGTGCCATGTTAGTTAATGAATAGGCAGCCAGCGTTATCTTTCTCAGTATGTTTTTTTAATCTCCCACTGCATTCACTGTCATGGCACCATATTGTTTTTTGGGTATAGCAAGCTAGTACTCTTTTCCAAAAAGTTGGCTTTGTGGTTGAAAAGTTGGTGTTGTCATGTAATATTGTATTGTATTGCATTGTCGTCTACAGCCAAACTTATGTAGTGCTACCATATGGCTATATGGGGAAAAAAGAGCACATAGCCAAGAGCAAAGAGTTGTGTTCTATAAATCCTAGGGCAGTTTATTAGGGATTAAATTTTGTTTTTACTATCAATATTCTTCTGGAGGAATTCCAGATCTTTGTGTAGAACTGCTACCTGTTATGTTAAACAAGAGAACGTTATTGTCTCTGAAGGAATCCAGTTTCCACAGGTCCTCCACCTTAAATGGAGTGGCAGAGGGGAAGGAAGAGAAGCTTTTCTCTGCTTCAGTTGATCAGATGGAATGCTCAGGATAAAATCTAGTCCCTCTTTTTTTTCGTACACATAAGAATTTCTTTTTCTGGATGACAATTCCAGAACTAGTGGTTCATTCTCCTTTGAGAGATTTTATTCCATTTACTGCAATCATTAATTTGGCTGGAGGTAATAGCGTTCTTATAAGATTAATGTCTAGAAACTTGAGTCACTTATTTGGTCAAGTACAACATGCATGTATCAAGACATGCTTGGAACAATCAATGAAAACTTAGGCAGACCAAACCAAAACCTCATTAGGTTGAGACCTGATCCTAAACACATTTGCTTAGAAATCTTGCTCAGCACATGATTTGTCTATCGTTTTGCATAATATGTGGCCGTTTCCATTTCTGCAATGGTTGTGTGAGACCATTGTAGAATAACCTTCACTCTGTTGTCAGTTTACAGTTTAGGATATAATTATTAAGAGCTGGAAATATTTGCATACCTCCCCCTTTAAAATAGTTATGTGACTATCTTAATATTATCTAAACTTAGACTTAGACCTGGAAAGTCCAGGTTCAAATCCCTGCTCAGCCATAAAGCTTCCTGCGTGACCATGGGCCAGTCACTATCTCTCAGCCTCACCTACCTCACAGGGTTTTTGTGAGAACAACAGTAGGGGAGGAACTATATACACTACCCTGAGCTCCTTGGAGGAAGAGCGGTATAAAAATGTGAAAAATAAATAAATGACTCTGGTAAAGTAGATTCTTCCTGCTTATATAATATATAATTCCCTGAGTATATAATTGCAGTGTTTTCCAGGGCAGGATTTTCAGAATGTAATACAACCGTATGAGTATTGAAAACCAACAAAACATAGTGTATGTCTGGAGTACTCTGTGTAGTACTAGTCTACCAGTAGTTCTTCTGTCTTTCAATGTTATCATAAAAGATGCTAGGACTTCACTCAGTCATGCATATATGTGCTTACTTGGGAGTACAGCATTATTTATTTATTTATTTATTTAAAAAAATTATACCCCGCCTTTTCCTATGCCGAAGGCAAATGCCCAAGGCGGCTTACAACAGAAGTTAAAATACATAATTTAAAATACATAAAATAAGTTTAAGCAATACATAACGATATATAAACAAATTTAAAAAACAATAAAATCCACTGGGGGGGCGACAGTATGGAGCAGAGAAGCAGCATCTTGAGATATAGGACAGGAGGCAGACCACAACCCATCACCCGAACGCTAGACGAAACAAAAACGTTTTGAGCCCTCGCCAAAAAGTCATGAGGGAGGGGGTGGTTCTCAGATCCCCTGGCAGGGAGTTCCACAGTTGTGGCACCACAGCAGAGAAGGCTCGCCCACGTGTTGCCACTCCCCTAACTTGCGATAGAGGTGGCACCCGCAGGAGACCCCCCTCAGATGACCTAAGAGAGTGGGCCAGAATGTATGGGAGAAGGCGGTCCCTCAGATATCCTGGGCCCGAACCGTGAAGGGCTTTAAAGGTCATTACCAGCACCTTGAATTGGGCCCGTAAAAGAATGCCCTACTCAACAGTTGAAATTCCTTCCAAGTAAACATCAATAGGTTGCAGTGTGGCAATGGAACCATTCGCCGGGTGGGGTGGGTTGGATGGGCTCTCCCTCACCAGAGGTCTTCAAGCAGTGCCTGGACAGCCATCTGTTTCTGTTGGGCATGCTCTCACTATGGATTTCTTGCAGTAAGCAGGAGGTTGGTCTAACTCACCTACAAGACCTCCTCTGACTCTATAATCTATGAAGAATTTGCGTGAGGGTGTGGTTGCAAACTTGCATGAGTGTGAGCAAGCAGAATGAGGTAATATCCTGTGTAACGGGTGTAAACCAGCTGCAGCAACATCAATGTGGGATGGGTGTTTGTTAACTGCTCCATTCCAATCAACCTCCTTGCATTGGGTGGTTCTATTCAGGGTGGCAACAGAGGTTGGCCAAGTCAAGCACTGGTTGAGGACCTACACCCATCAGAAGACCCACTTGGTCAGCCTGAGCCCTGAACCCTCAGTACCAGTGGCAACGGTAGCACCCAATATATGCCATCAGGGGGTAGGCAGGGGGTGCCATGGGGCCATAGTACAAGGCTTTCTTCAGAGCCCTCAGCACCCTGGCATCAGTACTGGTTCTACGACATGCCTCTTCTCTTGAACTTTTTTTTGGTTCCCTTATTTAAGTGGTTGTGTGAGCACACACACGTCAAATTGTTGCAGGATAATTAGCAGCCTTCATATTTCCTCCTGGGAGGATACATTGTTAACTAACTGGGCAAGAGGCACTTTTTCAATTGGTGCTCCTCTTATATTTAGCAGGGGGAGAGTAACTGCCCCCCTTTCACCCCAGCACAGTGTCTTTCTGGTGGCTGTTTGCTGGTGGTGGTCTGCATTTTTTTTTTTAAGATTGTGAGCCCTTTTGGGACAGGAAGTCATTTAATCATTTGATTTTGTCTGAAAACCGCTTTGTGAACTTTCTGTTGAAAAGCGGTATATAAATACTGTTAACAACAACAACAACAACAACATGGATTTGATATTGGAAGTATTACATGGATAACCAATTATTATGTAATGTGTCCACATGTGTTTTATGGGATCATTTGCAAAGATTCTGAGTTTCCTTCTTCTGGGAAAAAGCTCTGTTTTTATGCAGTTTGAGATGCCTGGAAAGTCATTACTCCATCTGCAGTTTCAGTCGCTGCATCTCAGAAAGGCTACTGATCATAGGCCATTGTCCATAGAAAGGCCATTGTCCATAACCATAGAAAAGGACATTATAGAGCTAAAGCATTTTGTCCTTTTCAGTTTAGAAAAAAAAAAGATGATTATGAGAGAAGTTTATAAAACTGCAAAGAGTGTGGAGGTGGAGAAATTGTTCAGTCTCATAATAAGGTCACCTTGTGAAATATATTCTTATAATAACTGGATCTCCTTTAAAGAGAAGAGCACACAGGTCAGTAGGCTTTTAAAATATGGAAAACCTGACTGTACTGCATCTTTGATCCAGATATATTTGGGGAGTACATTCAAAATAGCTGTGGCCTGTTTCAGAACAGCTTACTATTGGCTTGTAAAATAGATATGAATACATTTTTGAGTGGACTATGAATGTCCATGCAGGCTAGCCTTGTCCAATTCTTTTATTTTGTGTGTCCATTTGTTTCAAATACAGAGACAACCATTTTACTGCACATTCTGCCATACATTTTACTGCACCTGTGCACATGATGACCACATTTGGGGTACTATGGCCATCGGTATGGGCTCTACGACTTCATTATATGACATTTATTTATCCATATTGTTAGCCATCATTAAATGGCTCTCACACCTTGAATAGGGATCCTGTCCCTTTAACAGTTGCCTCATAAGAAGAAATAGCAAGTGCTATTTTTCCTGGCATGGAGACACAGCAACTGGGAAAGCTTCATCTATTTTGTAGATATATTACAGAGGGGGGGGATTAGTGGAGGCAAATGTATCAAGTTATCAGTTGAATCATTGAATAAGCATAACATTAAATGGTTTCTAAATGAACAAGAGCTGATAGCTGCCACAGCTTTATCAAGTCCTTAAAAAAAAGATACCCAGCAAATAATGAATGCAGACAATATGTTGTAGGAACAGACTGCATCCTGGCAGTTATTCTGGTCCCAATAAATAACAGACCTTAAGCTTTTTGCCATAGGGCCTGAAGGTTCGTCCATACAGCTGAACAGCACACACAGGCAACATGCCTCTGCTTATGCTGTCCCCCTGCTGAGCCACTCGGGCTGACATTGACCTTTATTAGGCTAGCACCAAGGGTGGACCAAGGGTTGACCAGACCAGGCATAAGTCAAGGGCCCACTCCCATGAAAGGGTCTGCCCAACCTGGCCAAGCCCTGAACCTTCAGTCCCAGTGGCGGCAGTAGTGCTCACTGTACCATTGCGAGTGAGCAGCAGGGATGCCATGGTGGGGCCCAATGCAGGGTTATGTCCCAGGCAGGGCCCCCAGAAACATGGCACCAGCACTGGTTAGAACAGACGGTATAGTCAACCATGGTCTTCCATGGAAAAAGAAACCTTTTTCATGAATACCTCTATGTTCCTGCTTCATTCATCAGCCTCAGACTATCTGTGGAGGCATTTTCTGAAGATTTGTTAGGCCCAGGGTTGGTATCCCATTAGCCAGGGTGAGGTAACCTGCTTCAGTCAGCATGTTCAGGGTACCATTAAAGGGCAGCAAATGGTCAATAGTTCTGTTTATTTTTTCATGTCATTGTGTGTGCCATTTGATTTTTCTGCCTCATTCACCAAAAATGCCTCAAGCTGTCTCTGGGTAGGGCATTGACATTGAAACTTCTCCGTTCTGGCTTCAAGTTATAAAACAGTTTCTCCAGGGAAACTCCCTAGACTGCTTCTCGTCTTGCCTTCACTGTATAGTTTGCCAAGGCATTTTGTTAATAGGTAGTTGATTTCCTTCCGGTCTGCTATTTATATTACTTATGCAGTTTTATTCAGCTGTTACATTTTTATTTTGATATTCTTTTGCTTTCAAATTTTGTAATAGTTTGCATGGTGCCATGAGCAACCTCTTGGAAATGCAGCACATATGCAAATATAATACTGTAAAATAAATGTTTCTGCTTGTGTGCTTAAGCTTTGAACCAGGAGCCTGGGAATCTGCCTTGTTGACATGTCTTGAGAAAACATTTGGAGCTTCAAACAGCATAGGGAGAATTATCAGAGGGGGAAATAGCCCCAGTGAGATACACCCACATTAAAGAATGTCCTTAGTCCAGAAGTTAGTGAGGTTGACATGGTTTGAGGAGGGATGTTTAAAACCCTTGCTAAAAAGCATACAGTTATTTTGTAATTCTTTCCAAGGAAATGAGGTTAGGCCAGTCTGTTAAACCAGCCTCAGCGGCACATCATGGGGAGTCATTGGGTATTTCTGAATCATCTGCCAGAGAATATTTACCGGTATACTGTACCATAATTAAAAATAACTAGATTTGAATGTGGGACATTTATGAAGGAATCCTAATTAGCTCTATTGTATATAAAACAAATTCTGTATTGTGGATAACCTCACTCCCCCAACTAGTAAAATTTTTGAAAAATATTACTACTTGGGGGAGGGAGGTTATCCACAATACAGTAGTAAAATTTTTGAAAAATATTCTAATTGTGCCCTAAAAAATTATCTTCCAAACTGGAATTCTTCTTGAAGGGCAAGAATTACTCAACAGGTAATGTAATGGATGGTATCTTTCATAATGTAGTATAGAATTCTTCGCTGGTTTCATATAAATACTGACAGCCAACAATTAAAGCTAAAGTTCATGGAAAAACCAAGATGTGGCTATACTGTAGTAATAGCAACCTGTGATAGAGTTAATTCTACATTTTTGTGTCACATATCATAGAGCTAATACTGCAGGGAGGGGGCATTTCCTAAAAGACAGTGATGTCAATAGGATCGTAGCATTTTTATATCATAGCATTGTAGTCTTGAGCTACATCTTGTGATACATGGACAGTGCAATCCCATGCATGTTTACTCAAAAGTAAAGTAAGTCCCACTGTCTTCAATAGGTGTGTCTTCCAGGTACGTTCTTAGGATTGTAGCCTAATTAGCCACGTTGGCACCATTCTGGTTATTAATATTTGAGATTGCTCTGAGCCCTATGCTTTTTGGGGGTTCCAACATATGCAACAGCTTAGAAATTTGCTTGTACCTTCTAATTCCTTTGATAAAACAAGCATTCCCAAAAGCACATGTGGTCATTTAAAATGTTTCAGATATTTACAAGGAAAGACTTCTACAAGCTAACAGGATGGAAAGTGGTCAACCTTGGCAGCAATTTCACACAAAGTGAAATGTCAGGGTTCCTCCGAAGGTTAACCATCTGAGAATTTTCAGAAGTCAGATGAGTTTCTATAAGACAAGTGAAATTTCTTACAGGGTTTCTGCATTTTCTGCCTTAAGTTGGTTTTCCAGTAGGTATATGATTTATATGATTGTCACCCTAACCTACTAAGAGCCCAATCCTATCCCCTGCCACTCCATAGCATGTAGTTGCACCAACAGAGCACACACTGTATGCTATGGGGGGGGGGGAGATCAGATGGCCTTTGAGAGGTCCTGGTAGGTACTACTTCCCGATAGGCTGCCTGATGGGTGTCCCTGGACCCATGCCAGCTATATTGCTGGATTACGTTTGAAGAGAGGAAGGGGGCGGGGTGGTGTTGGAAGCTTGGGGATAGGATCCTGCATGCACTTTTGCCACTATCCATCCGCTCCACCCCCCCTGCTCTCCCCCTCCCTGCCCTGAACCTCCCCCAAACTGCCCACAAATTGTCCCCACAGCCACCTTACCTGGGCTGGTGGAGTGACTGGGTTGTTCTGGCACATGTGCGGAGTTGCTGGCCATTTCCACCAATGGCTCCATCGCGTGCAATGGTGGCGCAACATTTGCGCTGTCACAGTGCCATTTATGACAGGGAATCAATAGATCTGCAGTTCTAAATGGTCCATAGGATTGGGCCTTTAATGTGGGAAAATAAAGTAGACACTTCCACACTAGAATTATGGAACATAAGTACACAGAGTTGAGGCAAAACCAACCAACCCCGCTAGCAAGCTTTCACAATTTTTTGCTATACAAAAAACAGTAACATGACATAGATACAGTAGAATAGCTCTAGAAACAAAGTAATTGTTACAATGGGAGGCTTTCTGGATATATACTCAGAACACCTTGAATGGTCATGCTCTGATTTACAATTTATAATTGGTTGTTGTTTTACTTCTGGTGAGAGAAGTCTGGTTTGCTGTTTGCTACATACAAAAACATAAGAATAGCCCTCTGAAAAGTGTGAATCAGATCAGTCGATCTAGTCCAGCTTGCTTTTCTTCAATGGTGTCCTATCAGCTGCATCTGGGAAGTTGTTGCAGTACTGAGTTCTTTTTATGTAACGTAAAACAGATTATGTGACAATTAGGAAGCACTGGACAACACATTTTAACGAAGATCATGCCCCCACAATTAAATTAGTCGTTTCTTATAGATTTCAAGGTGCTGAACATGAATATGACCATGAAAATGCAAAATTGGCTATGGTTTGGGAGAGATCTGCAATAGATAGTTCCATAGACATGTACTGGTAAATGCACAATGGTGGCACTTACAACACCTATGTACGCAATGTGGACTGCTTCTCCTAAACTAGAGCCAATTGACAGATTTATTGTCATTTTTGTTTTCAGCACATCAAAATTAGTAAAGATTAGCTATTTTCGTTTCAGAGACAAATTGTGTGTTGTCCAGTGTAAACTATGGCAACTTCCATGTCTGTTGAACTATTGCTACTATATGCCTCTTCGGTGAAGGCTGTCTTGACTCTGCCAGTAAGGAAGTTTTGTGGAGAAATGACAGACATTTTAGCCCAGTACATCGGTTCAAATACATTTTGTGATGGATGTAAGTGTATAGAGGTCTGTGGGTCACATCCATAAAAGAGAATCCCAACTAATCACTACTGAAATGAATGGGACTTAAGGTAATAATAATAATAATAATAATAATAATAATAATAATAATAATAATAATAATAATAATAATATACAGTATTTATATACTGTTTTTCTTGGTCATTGAATTTCTCCTCTGACTTTAATCCAAGGCGGTGTACATGGGCAGGCTTTCCTTACCCCCCTAATGGTTTTTTTTTACAATATATAAATGTCCCATCTTTCATGAACAACTACATTCCAAGTGCTATCCTTTTGCAGTCTGGCTTTTTTCCACTGGCCGTCATCTCCCCTCATGGAGGCTTTCACAGCTTTTTGTCGGCGGCGTGTCTCAAACTTGTCATTCACTGATCTTTGGGCTTGCAAGGCGGCAGCTCTCCCGACTGAGCCAGACCCCTCTGCCCTGAATTTCAACTAAGCACCACTGAAATCAATGAAGACACATTAGTCATGACTACCTTAAGTCCCATTCATTTCAGTAGTGATTAGCTGGGATTCTCTTTTATGGATGTGACCCACAGACCTCTATACACTTACATCCATCACAAAATGTATTTGAACCAATGTACTGGGCTAAAATGGATGCAAACACAATATCTATATCTAGATGTTTGTAATTTTAGTTCCCCCACTGTGGACATTTCAAGAGATCAGTAGAAGTTATCACAGCAGATTTGTGTGCTCATCCCAGCAGGATATGAAGTTATGATCATCTTTTTTCATAAATGCCAAGGGTATCAGATCAGTTATCCCCCCCTTAAGAATTTGTTGAGGGGTCTTCTTAAGGACACTTTCCTTCTACATGTTTATTGTTCTGTCATAACTACACTGCAGCAACACTGTCTTTTACGTAGTACTCTGTATCAGCAGGCAGTATATTACAAAATATACATACAGTATAACCAAATTTTTATACATAATAGATCAGTCATACAGTATTTATTAAAGTAGATGATTCTCAGTATCAGGACTAGCCCTTCCTAAAAGGCATGGAATTAACTGAATATATTCTAGTGAATTCCCATTGCATGTGCTGCCCTTTTGCGTCTTGTCTGGGAAAAAGCATCCAAATCAATGGGCATCTGAAGAAATGGTCCCAAAGCAAGCTGGTGAAAGATAGTTCTAACATCCCTTCTGATGGTTTTGCTTTACATTAGAATGTGAGAGGTCGACCTGTCTCATACCACTAAGGTACAAGCATAGGGAGTTTGTTGCACTACTGTCAACAAACAGAAGAGTCTATGGCACAGAGGTTGACTTGCACACCTCTTTGGTATTGTGGGGCTGCCTGCTCCCCACTCAGTTGATTATTATAGACAAAACCCTCATAAGACCCTGGCTGCTTCAAACACAATGTAGAGCACATAAGAATAGCATCCTTTCATACTTTGGACTTGACGTGGCATGCTTGCCAAGGTTGACCACCACTGGTTTCAGAGATACTGATTCCTAGGAGTCCAGATGTTCAGGGTGTGTCAACTCCTACTGGTCCCTGCAGTCTGCCAGCTGCTGCAGAGATAGTACCAGCATGACCTCAGGGCGTGCTTCCTGTGCTTTCTATGGGTCTGTCCAAGAGTAAAGGTACTTGCCTTTCCCTATCGCACTTCCTGCACTCCAAATTCTGATGTGAAAAGCCTCCATCTGAATGAGAAATTTGCCACAAGACCATAGAAAGGAAACAGCAGGCAACTTTCATATCCTTTTCAGAGTTACAATTATTTGATTCTTTCTGTAATACAAAGAGCTTCTTTATTGGCTATTGGCAATATAAAAATGAATGGGGTTTTTAAAGGTATTTTAAAATATTCAGTAAGTTTATTCAGATTTTTCCTTATCCAGCATACAGTATAATTTTCCTTATCCAATTATTTATCCAATAAATAATAGAAATAAAGGATAACTTCTTAAGTTAAAAAAAAACCTTTTGAAAAAATAGATATGTCATCCATTTGATGTAGTATAGAACTATTAGGAAGAAAAGAAGCCTCTAATAATTAAATTATCTCCATGTTGATATGATCCTAGGCCTCGATAGAATTCTTGAATATTCAGTATACTATTTTCAACCAGCTAAGCAGGAAGAAAAATAAGCTAGAATGGAGGTTCCCAACCTGGGGTACACATACCACCAGTGGTACATGGACCACAGGCTGGTGGTACGCAGGCTGCCAGCAGCCAAGATGGCGGTTGCCATCTCTGCTGCACCGGAGTCTAAAACGTGGCGGCTCGAGCTCTGCTGAGCTGGCAGAGCTTGAGCGCACAGGCTTCTAGTGCACAGAATGGCCCTCCCGCCCTCCCTTATGTCTTATTGTGCATTTCTGTGCTCTGGCACGGCTGCGAAACTGGAAGTAAGTGCTGATGACATCACCAGACTTACTTCTGGTGGTACATGGCGGGCCAGAGGCACGTGAAGGTGGTACGTAGAGGAAAAAGGTTGGGAACCTCTGAGATAGAAGATAAAAGAGAGTCAAGAAATCGGAGGGAGGAGATGGAACAGGGATAAATATTTGTATGTCAATTGACCAAGGACTCAGATTACGAGTCACAACAATTGTTGTTTTGGGGCAATACTGTGGTAGACAAAGCAATCCAGAAGGCATCCTGTACATTTGTAGAATGTATCCCTTTGTCAGGGCAGCCCATCCATGAGGCCTGCTGAAGTGGCTGCTTCAAGTGGCGGGCTGGGGGAAGTGGCAAACTGGCAGGCGTTGCCCTGCACCCAAATACCCACCAGCCACCTCTCCTGGCCTGCAACCTGCCTGACCACTCCACCTGGGCATTGCCACATCCTCTTCTTGCACACTTCTCTTGGAGAGCTAGTGAGAGGAGGATGGGCAGGGCTTACCCAACCTCCAGCAGCAGCAGGAGGCTTACCTCCTCCTCCTCTTCCTCCAGCAGCAGAATTGGAGGAGGAGGTAGCCACCACTGTGATCCTGTTCCTAATTAGGAGAGGGGCAGCCACTTCCCTTCCTTTTAAGCTGGCCAGTGGGGAGAGCACTGGGAATAGAGTTCCACTCCTAGGATCCTTCTCACCCAGCCGGCTTAGATGAAACAGCAGCAATGGGGGGAGGTGATAAAGTCATGGAAAAGGAAGTGGCACACCCATAGTGATGGGGGTTCATGCTGGCGTACACAAATATAAAAAAATAAAAATAAAAAGTGTGGGCAGAGACGTTTGGCATCGTTTCAGAAGCCAGCTCAGCTTGGGCCAGTCTTGCCTTTTGTGTACATGTCACGTCCTCAAGATGCCAAGTTCTGCTACCCACTATCAGCTGTAAAATGGATGTCATATTTCCCAAGGTGGATGTCATATTCCCCATACACTCCGAAAGTACGTTTTTGCATTGCCACAGTACCTGCTATTTCACTTTAGTAGTAGCCTGCAGTCTGATTTAGCACCTGGACAACATGCTTGTGTTAGTCACATTTTTGGACCTCTCTCCTCAAGTAAAGAATTGCTTGATTATTTTTGAGGCATGGAAGGTTTACTGCAAATGCTTATCTACTGACTTACAGCTTTAGCCGTAATAATTGCCAAGGCTCCCTTGACTCATCTCAGTGTTTTGAGTTCAATTGTTTAACATCGATTTCCATCCACCATTGATTCCTAAGGAGGATCAGGACCAAGTTATCAAAATATCAGGTTTTGTACCTGTGACTGGGGTTCAAATGAACCACAGAGCTGTGGATAAAAATGTCACTTCTAATCTACAGGCATTGTCTGTTTTCAAATGTGTAGAAGGAAAGTATGGCAGGCTGCAGCATCTGATTTACATCTCAGACCTATGCCTGTTTATGCAGAAGTAAATCCACAGATGTATATCTTGATGGATTTTACTCCCCAAGGTGGAACTTTCTCATCTGTGCCACTCTTACAGGTACATATGTGCATGATTGGAACCTGTTTTTGATCAAAGCGATCAATGTCTGACTCTAGTTGATTCACACTCATTATCTTGACAGTTCACAGATAAGATGATGAACAGATGGACTTTTCTTTTCTTGCTCACTCTTCCACCTCCACTATTTTCTGTCATAACATAAGAACCAGAGTGAGCTCTCCTAATTTGGGGGGTGGGTGGGTGGGTTGTTTGTTTTATCCAATCTTCTGATTAATGGTGCACCCTTTATCACGCAAATGTTTGCTTGCTGACTTGCTTTGCAGAGGCTCCTATGAGAGATGGCACTCTTCTGAAATTTTGTTCTTTTAGATCAGAGAAAAGGGTTCTCTGCAATTTTTCCCCTCTTTAATTGTATTAAGACACACTTTTAAAAGTAGGGCTGTACTCAGATAAAGTACACACCCAGTGCTGTCAAGTTCAGAGTTTTTGAGGGCTCCTATACCTTTAAGAATGGCATTTTCTGAATGTGAAATTTCACAGGAAGTGGCTTTTTCCAACACCTTGTTGCAATGAATGGTGGAATCAGCACCTGGTGGAACTTTCTCATCTGTGCCACTCTTAAAGGTACATGAGCCCTCTCGGGGTCTTGAGCTAGTAACACCTTTTTTTTTCTAAACAGTCACTGTATTGCCCAATAAATGCACATTTCATTCTCATTTGTTATGCACATTCCTAATATTTTTCCTTAATGTTTCAATATTGCATTTTCTGAGCACCCAACATTCATTAAATTGACATTGTGATTGCTTTGTGCATTGTGATTATGCGAATGCCGTGCAGCACAGTCCTACCTGTGTTGACTCAGATTGCAATGAGACAGAATCCCAAGCAAGTGGGCACTGGGTTGCAGCCCCAAGAAGCCTGGATATTTTTTGTGATATAATTTCTGAGTGACGCAGTTCTCCTCTCTTCACCTCCCCCTAATGAGGCCTGCACTATTATGTAACCTTTTATTGTTTTCCCACTACTGCAACATGTTTATAATGGGCCAAAACTACATTCACAGCTTGCAAACAGTGCTATAGTGTTGCCTGCATATGCTAGGAAGGAAGAAACTTCACTCACTCAACCTGAAAAAGCAGCTGAGAAGTGCCATATCAGCTCAGCAGAAAGAAGGGAGAGCTTATGGCCTTGGTTCTTTCACACATCCCTTTCTAACAAAGCAGAAAGAATAAAACAAAGTCAGGAGTTCACCTTGTGGCACATTCTGTAGGACGTTGCTGAGTATGTGCTTTAAGGGTACTTCTTGAAACAAACAAACAAACAAACAAAACCTCCTTAGAATGCCTGTCAAAATACAATCCTTTATCAGCTCAATCATAATAAGGAAAACTGACACCTTGTAACCTTCATCAAGCTCTGCCCCACATGTGCAACTTAATGCAAGCAGCCAATACAACAGCCGGGGTCAGCCCATCCATGAGACCGAGTGAAACAGCTGCTCTGAGCAGCCGCCTGGTGGAAAATTGGTGGGGATGCCCTGTGCCCACCCACTGCCTGCACTGGCCCCTGCCTTTGAGGTAGCCACCGCTGCCACCTCTGTTGCCTTCAGGCAACTGCAGCCTTCACTGCTGCCTGCATCCTTCAAACTAGCCTGGTGGGGAGGATGCTGGGAGTGGAGTGGTTCCACTCCCAGGATCCTCTCCATCTGGCCAGTTTAAAGGGAGCAGTGGCTACGAAGGAGGTGAGGTTTGGTGGCTGCAGCGGAGGAGGTGGCAGGTTAGGCGGTAGCAGAGGCAGCAAGGGGATGGGGTGCATGTGCACTGGTGGCAGGTAGCAGCATTTGGGCCTTGATTGGCTTGAGCCAAGCCTGACGACAGCTCCAAGTCCAGTTTCAAAATCCGATCCTACTAGTTAATTCATTTATACCCTGGTTTTAACCAAACAGCAACAAAAAAAAGCTCACACAACAAATGAAATACAATAAGCATAATATAAAAATAAATTAAAAACAGAGAATTAAAGCAGCAGTAAAAACAAAGTTCACCTGCTACTACCATAGTTGCATATATTCGTATGTATGCCCTGGAACCTTCTTTTAAAACAACTCTCAGGCACAAGTTGCTACAATGATGCTAAGAACTGCTAAGTTACAATGATGCTAAGAACTGCCAAGAAAGACATGTTTATTTTTCATAATTCATAACTCTGGTGCATCTCATCTCATCAATAGCAAGGAACCAACGTCTCAGAACTGAGAATTGTTTGAGAGGTCCTCCCCTCCCCAAAGTCCCAAAACAAACTCTAATGAAATTCACGGTGCATTCATGCAGAATCAAATAAAGATCTAGCTATGCAAACATGAAAGCATTATTCCCCTGTAGTCCTTCAGAGGGGCATCTGCAGCCTGGGTCTGGCCTCTCTTCCTGTGGCAAGTAAACATAAGAGCCTCCCCCTGTAACTGTTGCACTTCCTGGTGTCCCCATCACTGCTCTAGCTAGTCTCTTCTGGTTACACATCAGTAGGTGGTAATGATGCAAGATGTTTGTGGAACAGTTGCAGTGCCAGCAGAGGCAGCAGAAATGTAGGCCTGATCTCTGCAAAAGAAAGGACAATACTTAATACTTAAAACAATTGAGAGTAGCAGATTTTGCATGTGGCAGCCCCTCAAAGACTGAACCTTTTTTTTTTTTACATAAATTGTTCTGAGCTCCACGAACACAACATTCACAGTTTTCAGGAGCTGTGCTGATTGTCAAAGGTGATACGGGCCTGGTCCAATAGGGAGTTTTTCCTAGTCAAGTGTTGATTTCTGATGGCACCCTGCCACCAACATTGTTGAGGCCTCAACATTTAACATCCCATTCAAAGCTTCCACAATGACAGTTTTGCCAGGGCCATGCCTCTAAATTGAGTTGCACATGAAGGTGCTGTCTGCCAGGATCCAGGGCAAAGGCGTCGTTCCGGTAGTGGCGGGGCCGTAAGTTGTGCCCTGTCCTAGTCCCATTTACCGAGCGAGCAGGAGGTGGCCCTGCCCCCTCACTGTTGGAGCCATTCCCCTGCGGAGAAAGCAGCAGGCAAGAGACCCTGCCTGCTGCTTTCTCCGCAGGGGAATGGCTCTGACAGTGAGGGGCAGGGCCGCCTCCTGCTCGCTCGGTAAACGGGACTAGGACGAGCGAAACGTACGGCCCCACCCCTACCGGAGTGACGCCTCTGATCCAGGGGGTCAGCAGCCTGTCCCTCTTGCCCTCTGGTGGTTGGGCATCTTGAATTAGTGCTTACTCAGAGCACTGGGGCTCAGCATTTCTTGGGCAAAATTCTGGAGCAAACATAAATGGGTTTGAGGTAGATGTATCCTTGATGCATGTTATCTGGGGAGGAGTTTGCTATCTCTTTCAAGCCATTTCCCCCTCAAACAGCCAAACATGCAGAAGATGCTGATCAAACCCACTTCTGTAATATCCCAGAGCATTCCAAATCCTTTGGGAGTGTGCCTCACTCACACCTGCTATCTGCTTGCGAAGCCTCACTTCCCTTTCAGTACCGAACATGTCCTTCTTCTGGGATACCTCATAGGTTCCAAGAAGGCCTTGTAGATGCACTAGGCCACTCTTTGGGCATGCTGGCTGGAGTGCAAGAGCTTGCAGCTAAAGGAGTTTGATCTTGGTCCAGGTGGGCTCGTGCTTCAATTGGGAGCTCCTGGTAATATCACCCAAAGACAGGCATAGAAAAGCTGGTGAGATTTGGAACTTGAATAAGTCTGAAAGGTGATCTAGAAGAGCAGAATTGAATCCACTTAGTGTCAGAGACCGAGAGGCTGCTGTGGTATGAATCCAGAAGTGAACAGTTGATGTCTCAGGTGTGCGTTGCGTGTGGGGTCTTGGAGAAGATTCTCCACCAGCTCACTAGAGTACCATTCTCACAATCACCATACACACAGTAGGGAGGAATGGGCTCATGGTGACAAGCCCTTCCCTGCCATACACAATTTCCTAGAATTCTCTATACAACTCCTATGCTGATACAAATTGTAAGCATGGAGATGCTGTCTGGGACACTGCATGGTCCCTATGCACATTCACTGTGCATGCAGTGATTGTGTGACTAGTGTAGTGACAGGAAATGCAAAGGAGACTTTCTCAGATAATTGCTAAGGATGTTAAGAACGGACTGTGTGCTAAGCTGGGCTGCAGCAACTGGATCCTGGTTGCTCCACAGCCTGTCCCACCCTGACAGGCTGTGAGACTGTAATCCTGTACAAGTCACAGAAGGAAGGCTGGGAAGCCACATGGAGACTCTTACAGAAAGGATGGAGAAAGCATTCTGTTTGCAGCTGGAAGTATACTGTGATGGTGATGTACAGGCTCCACAGAAGTCAAGAGAGTTATCCCTCATGAGTCATGGCACTTATTCATTGGAAAATATCCACACTACTGCACATGGTGAGCATGGAAGCATCAGAATTGTTCCAGCAATCTTGGTGGCCCTTTCAATTCTTTCCAGGGTTGAAAAAGCCCTCAAAGCCCTCCTCTGGTGAATCCTCATCAGCATAAGAGATTGATATATCCACATATGCATGCAACATTTCCTTCCCTCTGCCACAAAGATGAGAAATTAGTGTCACTGTGACAAAGCAACAAGAGTACATCTCCTCAAACAATAACAACAACCCACACACTGTTAGGCCAGACTACCCTTTTTCACCCACAGAACGAATTTGAAAATACTCAGAGTAAAACAACCTCCACAAGTGATAACTGATCTATTGTGGGGGAACTAAAACCGGATAGTAAAAAGCCATATTATGTGTCCAGTTTGTGTGGTTTGCTGCTAGGTTTTCATTATCTTATTGCATCAGTCTGCAGTCTGATAAAAAGAATATGTTTTAATTTAAAATCATTTTCAATGGCAAATATAAAAGACTGCTTTCACTATAGCCATATACTCCAGACCTTTTCCATGATCATTTAGAAATTTGTTTCAATATTTTGTTTCTCATTTTAGCTAATGCTAATGCTAACCACTGAACCATAAGCTGTCGATCGAAAGGTCGGCAGTTCGATTCCCGCGACGGGGTGAGCACTCATTGCTTGGCCAGCTCCTGCCAACCTAGCAGTTCCAAAGCATGTCAATGCGAGTAGATAAATAGGTACCGCTTGCGGGAAAGTAAACAGCGCTCCGTGTTCCAGCTGCATGCTACGCGCTGCGGCAAGGAGAGTCATGCCGGCCACATGACCACGGAGGTGTCTTCGGACAACGCTGGCTCTTCGGCTTTGAAATGGAGATGAGCACCACACCCTAGAGTCGGACACGACTGGACTTAATTGTCAGGGGATACCTTTACCTTTTTAATGAAGCCATTACTAATAAATTGCTCACCAAAGCAGAATTTTTCATCCAAGCAGTTGCACTCCTGGGTCCCTCAATGATCAAATTCAAATTATTTCAACTATACTGCCAATACCTTTTCCCAGATATCAGTTTGGTTTCTTTAGAGGACCACCAAATATCCTTTCCCATTCCCCTTCTGGAACACACATTTAGCCAGTTTATTAATTATTATTATTATTATTAGAGAGTGAACATTCATAAGACTATTTGCTAGTATCACGGCCATCTTCCCACAGCAAAGCAATCTCCCCATGTATTATGGATGGACAGTCTATTGGAATATTATCGTTGAAAACAGAATTGTAGGAATATTACAGAAAAACCAAGATGCAAGTGGGATTATGTGTGTATTTATAGAAAAATATGAATATTGAATTGATGATAGCATAACTTCAAATTTGCACACAAGATATATTAAGTTTATGAAAAATGAAACGTTAGAAGGTATTTTAGAATATGCTGAATGCAGAGAGCTCAGAGAATTACTAGATCTTGTGGCAATAAATGGACCACAGAACATCAGGACAACATTTGAAAATGCTGGGAAAGAAGCAATCCATTTGTGTTTTTGGACGGCATGAAAAGGCAAATTTCCAAAAGCAGTGTAGTTTAATTATGTTCAACAATAGGTGTCGTGACAGTTGTCTCAAAAGTTTTCTTTCACTAATGAATGAGAGCCAGCTTGAATCCAACGATCCTAACATCGTAAGAATTCCCCCTGTCAAAGAGCAATACTTAAAACTAGCTTTTGCTGTTGGCTTTTATTGGTATAAGAGCAGGACTGGCCAAGCCATGTGGCTCTGTAGTGCTTACTTTGAGCGGTGAATATTTTTTTTGGGGGGGGGGGAAGTGGCAAACAGACAAGGGATGCCCCACCCCCATGTCTGCCCCTCTCCAGCTTGTCACACACTGAGCCAGTTCAATCAGCTCTCCAATCCTCTTCACACTTGCAGGTAGCAAGCAGGAAGAGGATCATGGAAGCAGGCAGCACCGGAAAAAAAACAGCAGCCGAGGCAGTAGCATCACTGGGGGGGGGGGGGAGACTGCACCGGGTGACACTCTCGTGTGTGTGTGTGTGTGTGTGTGTGTGTGTGTGAGAGAGAGAGAGAGAGAGAGAGAGAGAGAGAGAGAGAGAGAGAGAGAGAGAGAGCACTAGTGGTCAAAATTGTGAAAACTTTGCATTTATGAATAATACCATCATGTGATATATCCGATGCGTAATTTCATGCAGAATGCAATAAGCAAACGGTTTTGAATGATCTGCATTCTATCAAAGGTTATGGCCAAATAACCGGAAAACTAAAACACCACTGCCTTATGTAACAAAAAGTGGATTTCCTTAGCCACATGGAGGCCTGATCCAGATCAGAACCATGGCATGGAGATAGAGATAAGGTAAAGGTGACCCCTGACAATTAAGTCCAGTCGTGTCCGACAGGACGTGTTTAATCTTTTCTTTCCATGCTGTTTTTCCACTGAAAATCCCCCTCTAGTAGTTTTTTATCTCTGAAAGTGTCATTTGCTGCAATGCACCTTCGAGGTTACACAGACACTTTGTGGGCAATTTTTGGCAGTGGCAGGAAAATGGTGCAGAAGTAAGAGGTGAAACCCCCTTCACCTCCATGCTGTGGTCATGATCTGGACTGAGATTCTACAGAGCTGCTCTTTTTAAAATAAACCCATAATTAGACAACACATTTAATGTCACTGTAGTTTGGTTGACTTCTGCTTCCCTATTATATTTCTGCAATGTGGCTAAACCCTACAAAGAAAGACCGCTCTTGTACTGAATCCCTAACCACTGCTGGTATGCCATGGCTGGGGCTCTTGCCTATTTTAATTTTTATTTTCATGAGTAAAATTTCCCTGCTTTGCACACTGATTTTTAAAAAGATTTCCCTGAAACAAGGGATTTTGAAGACTTTCCTCTTCTTCCCTGACTGAAGCACATTGTTTCTGCAGATATAAATAACCTTTGTGTTCTGGTATCCCCGATCCTCTTCCTCTTAACTGACAAAGTACGAAAACACTGGGCTTTGAGTGTTCATTGCTAACAATTCCTCATCTTTCTGCAGCCCTCTGAAGATCTGGTATCCTATGAATCAGACCTTTACAGACAGTCCCATGATAGTTACCAGTATCTCAACAGTGATGCAGACAGTCACGGTGGTAAGTGAAAAATAAAGTATCTGGGAATCCCAGAAAAATGGGTTTATTATGTGTTCTTTCCTTATGTGGAGGAGGAATCCTATCTGCTTTTTACTGCATTTTTAGCAGTCATGCTTTCTAGCACAATGCTTCATGTCAACACTCCTGAGTTCAAGCAGTGCTGCAGCATCAGGATACAGTCAATATAAACGTTGCTTTCAGGCAGTAGTGAGTTCGGGTTGCAGCAGCCTCATCTCAAGGACGCAAGGAGTAAACTAGGCAGAAAGACAAGGGAAGTGTTTGCTTATTTTGGTTCCATCAGTCTAGGTTTTTTCTGTAGACCTTCCAGAGAGTTTTGTAATCCAGAAATGCTTTCTAGTTCAGCACGAGAGTACCTCACATTATTTTTTACTGTTCCCACAACACAATATTTTGGTGGCTGGCAAGGGTGGGACTAGCACAAGGCCTTGACATGGTGGGAACAGCATTCTGAGGCCAGGCTGGGTGTTTTAACTGGAAGGGAAGGGTGGGATTTCTTTTTCCTCCTGCTGCAGCTGTGGCTAAAGTGGGTGCATTGGGCAACAATGGCTGATATGAGTCAGCCAGCATCATGGGACATTTCTGCTGAAAGGCTCCCTGGTAGATGGAAACCGACAAAATACCAAGAATACCAAGTCCAGAACAGAAGCTGACAGTCTGACAGCCATGACATTTGCCACTGTTTGTTCCCTTGCAGCACTTGCTTCACAGGACACAACAACAAGACTGCATCTGTTTTATTTTTGGGGTTTTTTAATTTAAAACATGCTTTTCCTACTTTTCCCCTCCCAAAAGAGAGGTGCCCAAGGTGGCTTATTAACAAAAATTAAAACAATAAAACTACAATAAAAACCAAACAATACAAAAAAAAATCCCAACAAAGCAGCAACAGACTCCATAAAATCAAAACCAAAGGGAACCCCCCAAAAAGAACAATTTCCATTTCAAGCCGGTAATAACAACTAAAGTTTGGCAAGTATATTTTAGGGAGCCAGAGGGGAAAGAATTAAGTAGAAATGCATGGACATTATACCTGCAGCTTCAAAGGGATTAGGAATGTTGCAGCCAAGACACATCATGTCTTCAGGGTTTAGGAATACATTACTCCTTCATTTAAAGCCTTGTTATCTCCCAATTTAAATGAAAATTGGCTTTCTGTAGCCTACTAAGACTATGTCATATGTTTGGGACTGCCAGTGGGAGGGAATCTTGTGATTGCTGATGTTGTTTTACCTTACAGCCCAATCCTGTCTAGCAGGATGCGGCGATGCAAATAAGGCACCTGCTGCATCCTGTGCAGGACAGGGCCTGTGCTGGTGCAGCCAGAGGCCTCCTTGGGGTAAAGGGATGTTTGTCCCCTTACCCCAAGTATAGCCCCAATGGGTCTACTTGAAAGTGCGCCAGCTATTTTGCTGGCGCACATTCAAGTCGGCTGTGTAATGCCTGCCAGGCCCAAGAAGGGGGATAGGATATGGCGGAGGAGGCCACCGCCGATTCCTCCAACTTCCTGGGCCCAGCAGACCAATACCACCACCCCCCAATGCCCCATTCCGCCCTCCCCCTGCCCCTCTGCCAAAAGGCGGGGATTCACCTCTTCGCTGCAGCAGCAATTCGTCCTGCAGCACCAGAGGAGCGGCACAAGCCTCTTTGCTGGAGCCACTTACTCGGGTGCCGCAAACATGCTTTACAGCACGTTTGCAACACCCTAGATCGGCGGAGCAGTTGCTCCGCCAGTCTAAACTTAGACAAGATCACGCTGGTAGGCACATATACTCTCTTTTTTGGCTGATGACTGTCTCGGATCTAATGCTCTGAATGCTTAATTGTCCCCCAAGACGAAATGCCTTGTCCAGGGCCCGACCTGCCGGTTCCGCCGGACGGGGCCCCAAACGAACCAGGAAAGTGGCAGAATCCAACGCTCGGTGCAGTTGGCGCGGAAATGGGACCACCTGGCGAGGCAGGTCCCGCCCCACGCAATGCCACACAGCACGAGTGGCTGGAAGAGCCAGGCCCAACGAGGCCCGGCCTGATGAAAACGCCTCCCCTCATCCCGCCAAGAATCGGCCAAGGGCCAGCTTCAGCCTTGGTGGCCAAACAGCCAACCGCCGGCCAGCACGGGCCTGGGGAATGCCTTGCAGGACCAGGGCCTTCGAGAAAGGCAGCCAGAGCTGAGGGGATGCCTCGCAGGATCAGGGCCTTCGAGGGAGGAGGTAAGGGACAAGAGGATTCCTTGCAGGATCAGGCACTTGAAGCATGGGGGGGGGACATGGGAGGGGCTTCCAGTATATAACTCATCCCTAGCCAATGAGGAGGCTCAGTGTAGGGTAGGCAGTTGAGCTGTGCAGATGGCTATCTTGCCTGTGACCCAGCCCTACAATAGAGGAGGCCAGGAGAAGACTGCTGTAACCCCCCCCCCCCCCCTTCCCTGAAGCCGCATCTGAGGCCTTGGGAAGCACGCACCTCACGGGTGATGCCGACTGCGGGATACCCTTCCCCAGGTTGAGGACATGTCTCAACATAAGCTAGACCACATGTGGTGGTTGTGTATGGGAATGCTGCTAACATAGCCTTTCGCTGGTGAATATCTCCATAGTGTTGCAATTCCTGGTGACTGGTCCCACTATTGGGGCTGCATTTTCTATATTTTAAACAATAAAATATATTCTTATGAACATAGGGTTCTTGAGTTCAGCAGTTTTATTCATTCATCTTTTTATTTAAAAGATTTAAATCCTTTTTATCTCAAGCTCAAAGTGGTGAACAACATACAATAAAATGTAATTTAAAACAGCTGAAAACAAATTATATAAAATACTCTACAAATAAGCAGGTAATATAAAACACCCATGCCATACCAGTGGATTAAAACATATATAAGAGCACCTAATAGTTTTAAAAGGTCAAGGTTGCATCAGTTAGCTAAGTTATTTGTTATAAGTTATAAGTAGCATAACGGTTACTAATAACTCAGTCCCATTAGCCTTTGCACTGACACAGTGGCTCATAGGATCTATTCTAGACTAAAGTTCCAACTCATGATGTAAACAGACAGCATTGCTTTGCACCCATGCTGGGGCCTAACCTCAAATCCAGCACAGAAGCTGAACAACAGCTACCATTAACACACTTTGAATAACAAGCTACCATTTCTGCAGGGGGCAGGGCCAGAAACAGTCCCTGATGATGCAGCATCTTATGAAGCACCCTAAAAGTCAGGAACAGTGGTAAAACTGATGATGATAAAACAACAACAAACCATTCACATTTATACCGTAGTTTCTGGGTGTGCAAAGTGCTTCACATGTATAATCTTAAATAATGTTGTCCTTACAACAGTGCTGTAAGGAGAGTCACAGCACAATCCCATGCATGTCTACTCAGAAGTAAGTCCAAGCCCCTGCTATGGGTCTCCTTGAATCTGCGCCAGCTATTTTGCTGGCACAAATCTGAGAGAGACCTGTATAAGGGAAACCGACCAGGGAAGGGGGACAGGATTCGGAGTGCACTGCTGCCACTGATCCGGCCCGCTCACAGGATCAGACTGACACATTGCAGGTTGAGCACTGATTCTTCCTACAGAAGAGATCACAAGGTTATTTACACACCAAGGTTATTCACATTCAGCAGAAAGCTCCTGATTCTAGGAAGAATAAAACAAAGATCAGAACATATACAGACAGGAACTGCCGCAATAGGTTTCCAAATCCACCGCTTCTGACAGCTTGCACCTTGCTCTTAAAAAAAAAAAAACCCTCTTGCCCACCTTGCTGCCTCCTCTTCTTCATCTGCCCAGCTGCTTGGGTGGGCAAGGAGAAGAGGGTGAGGTCCCCCATGCCTCATACCTCGAGGTCTTCGGTCCATTGCTGCCTCTTTCTGCTTGCTCCTGCCAGCCTGGTAAAAAACAAAAAGGATGGGCGGAGCATGCTGGGAGTACTCTCAACATACCCATCCTGTTCCTTTGTACAGGGTTGGGTGGATAACTAGCAAGTGGAAGCAGCAATGACAGATGGAGGTCCTCAAGATAAGAAGAAGGCGTGGGTGGGCTCCATGTCCTTCTTCTTGCCCACTTGACCTTCTTACTAGGCAGGCAAGAAGGAGGATTGGGCGGAGTGTCCCTGTTCTGATCACGTGTGGAAGCAAGCAGTCAAAATCGGATTCCTGGCTGCTTCTTTCTGCAGCTTCGCTGCCACAGTTGCTTGCAGTGATGGTGGACCTGGAGGAGGAGGTGGCGCTACTGCTGCCCCAATCCTCTTCTTATTCTCAGCAAGCGAGAAGAGGATTGGCGAGCCAATTAAAGTGGGTGGGTGGATGCCAGGCCAGAGGGGGCATTCCTTAGTTTCCCCTCTAACCTGTTGCTCAAAGCAGCTGCATCAGTCAGCCTCATGGCTAGGCCAGCCCTATTTACAGAAGAGTAACCTGTGTGAGTCTGTTGCACTAAACACACACAAAACGTCTTGTGACACCTTGAAGCCTAACAGATGTACAGAGGCATAATCTTTCACAGCATATAGTCCATTTCATCAGATGCACAGTGTCATCCTCAGTTGGCAGTATAGAGGAAAAAATTGTAAATGGCCATGAGAGGCAAGAGGTGCAGTCCGAAACACTTCTGTGTCAAGCGTAAATGTAATGAGTACACAATAAGCACAGAGACCTTTTACAACAGCGGGACCTACGGGCTTGATATTCTGCTTGATACTGATTCCTCTGCTTGCCACAACAGTGTCATCATTACTCTTTCTAGACTAAACATTTATGACATTCATAGCTTTGAGGACTCTATTCGCATCCAGACTTCTTCAAATCACGCTTGCTAAAAGTTTGTGTATCTGAGCCCCCGTGATTTTGATAAATTGTGTATGGTAAGAAAAAGAAACAAACAGTGACTTCCCAACACAGGGAAGAAAAAGGGGAACACACTGGTTCACAGAATAATGGGATCAAATATGACAAGATTCCAAAATTGACATTTTGATTTCAGACTGTTTTGTCAATGTGATTTTTGTAAAGTCTAATGACATCTAGGCAGAAATATAAGAAAAACAGATATCTGGTGTTCTTTCTAGCTAGAAGCTGAAAGTACTCAAAGGCAGAAAATGGTAAAGCCCTCTCATATATGGAATGATTTCCTGTGAAGTAGAACTGGGTAGAAACACGAGGTCTTTTGGCCCATGACTTGGTTCTGTATCCCAACAGATGAATGTCACCTCTATGAGTGAAGAGAGGGAAGTGAGCCTTGTCCTCCTTTTAACCTTTCACTACATAGAAGACAAACATTCACCATGTCTCTACAACAAAGAATTCTCTCACATCCTCTTTCACTTCTCATGACAGCTCTCAGAATGACTCCAGCATTAAAAGCCACCCAACACGTACTGATATTCCCTTTAATCAAAATGCTTTCACTCTTTCCCACAGCTTAGAGCAGGAAAAAGGAGAAAAGGAAGAACAGCCTGGGCCAGCCCAAGACCTCCTGAGGCAGCATGCAAAATGCTGCCCCCCCTTACCCAATGATGTGCCAGCCTCAGCTCCTCCCACTTTCCAATGTTCTAGCTCAGCACTCCCCTCCCCTCCATATTTCCTCTTCCTTTTCCAATCCAGGGAGTGGAAGGAGGAGGAGGAGCAGTGGAGGCAAGTAGGAGGACAGAGAGAAGCGCTCCCCACCAATGTTCTGCCTGAGGCAACCACTTCAGCTTCCTCATGGATGGGCCAGCCCTGAGAATAGCAACCCAGTGAAAACTTTAAAATGATTGAGAACGTACAGGAAAATAAAGACCAAGGCTTAGTGGTGGAGCACATGCATTGCTGCATGCACAAACTCCCAGGATCAATCCCTGGCATCTCCAGTTGCAGAATTTCAAACAGCAGGACTGAAAAGAGTTTTTTTCTGACTGAGACCTGGAAGAGCCACTGGCAATCAGAGTAGAGACAATACTAGCTAGAAGGACCAATGATGCTGTATAAACATAATGCATATACGGTGTATAGGATTACATATGGTTGTACTGTAATTATAATCGGCTGTGAATATCGTTGGGCGGGGATTGTAAATATAGCCGTAATTATATGTAATTATAATGCTAATACTTCTGCTAAGCCATGCCAGTGCTCAGTATCAATTTGCATACCACATCATCAGCCTGTTGAGACTGCGGGTTGAGGGGAACCATGCAAGCTTGGTAGATGATGATCAGGCAGTCGTCTGATTGCCAACTCAGTCATAACTCTGCCCACAGAGATAAGCTGTCTCTCAACTCTTTCAGCTTCTCTTGACAGATAGTTTTAGAATGACAGTTTTCATTGATAACATTTTAAAAGACGTTGCCCATTCAGAATGTAACTTGGAAGATGCTATTCACCATGACCTACTATGAGAAAACATATAGTGCAAGTGTCATTCATTTTATGTGTATGTCTGGGAGGAACATCCTGGAAAGTAGACAAAGTAGTCATAGCCCACTAATATGAAAGTCAAACTTGAAATTCTGGCAACTACACAACAGCTGGATAATAATTCCAATATTTAATAATTCCAGTATTTATATACCGCCTTTCTTGTCATTGGATTTCTGTCGTTACAATTTCTCCTTTGACTTTAATTCAAGGCGGTTTACAATAGGCAGGCAATTTTAAATGAAACAGTTTTTACAATATAATACATGTCGGCTCATCCATGAGGCCAACTGAGGCAGTAGCCTCAGGCAGAGACCGCCCACCTCCATCCACTCACTCACCTCTGCTCCTCCCCCTCCCCCTCCCTGGAATGGAAAAAGATGGGAATGAATGGAGTGGAAGAAGTGTGGAGGAGAGCCCACGAGGAAGAAGAGTTAATCCTTTTCTCACATGCCACAGCCATGATCCAGATAGCCCCCCCCCCCCAATTGTGCTCTATTTTCCCACCTCCATTACTAGTAGCAGCACAAGGACGGATGATTTGGATCAGGGTTGCCATGCAGGGGTACAAGTTTAGCCTCCCCATGCTGCAGCCCCAATCAAAACTGGGGGAGTCCCTGCAGCTGCTTTCAGCAAAAAAAAAAGTTGGAAATGTATTCACATGTCTTTGAGTCAAGTCTAGTTTGCCTCACTGTTCCAGAGTCAAAACTGGCTATTTGATATCTCCTGGACAAGACCATAGATCTTGTCCTTCATAATGCTCTGGTAAAATAACGTCTTGTGAAATGGAACTGCTACATCTAATTAGAGGATGTTACAACATGTCATTGGTAATTCCACAGTTAAAGATCTGACATCAGTGACAATTTTCTCGTAGCTTCTGAATGCTCTGTCAGCATTAGCATCAGGAATGCCAAGCATTGTGCATTAATTTATTTATTTTTTGTCGAGAAAACGGCTTTTTGGCTGCTGTACAAATGAAACTTTCATGAGGCTTAACATTTATAGGCTATACCCAGAGAGCTGGCTAGCTGGCCAATGATGGTGTGATACCACACCATCCTGCTTAGCCAGGTGTCCATCCAGCTGGCTGAGATCATGTGGTATGTGGAGTGTTTCAATACTCCGTGGTGCAGTGACAGTTAGAAGTCACTACTTTATTTCAAGATGGTATGCCACTCCCACGGCAAGTTAGCTGATGTGCAGGTGTGCTACAAGTAAATCACTTCTACTACAGCAGTGGCCTGGCTGTATATGGAGCTATTATCTACTACTGCCTGCCACTGAACTAGAAGCTTAACATTTTTGTTCCATAAGAAAAACTGAGGTTCTCAGAAACCTTAATTCTGCCCCAAATATTACAATCCAGTTTGGAAATTCAATGTGGAATGAAACTGAACCAAGCAGATCTTCGTAGTGTTATGCAAATAGAAAGTGCTGACTTTCATTCTTCTGTATTAGCAGGTGAATTGCTTTTATGTCCATCAGAGCACTACTGGGAATATCACCCACATCCCCTGCACACCGATTTTGAGAACTTTGGGGACAATCACTTTGCAGAACTCCAAAGTGTGCAGCCACCGCAGCTGCAGCAGCTCTACCGGCATATGGAGATTGAACAGATGCATGTTCTAGATCCTGGGATCCCTGCTACGCATCTTGGTCTCAATCAGGTACAATCACCCAAACATGTCGTTCGGCAGTGTAAAAAAAAGTGTTTGGGGGTCTTCTTTTGCTTTTTTGTTTTAAACAGCTAGCTTAGTAAGAAGGCCAAACACAAGTGAAAGGCCATGCAGTGTAATGTTATGGAAAAGGAGACAATTCTACACATACAGTAATAGAAAAAGCTGCTGTACCCAATCCTGTGTAAAGATACACGGCCAGCCTAAAGGGTCAGCTGCTGTATCCTAAGCCCATTGCAGGCTGCCCCAGGGCTGCTAGGCCGCACCTCTGGAGAAGGGGATGGGCCTCCTCGAATGTACACCAGGTCCAGATCTGGCATACATTCGGGGAGGCGGTGTAAGGCTGAACCGGGCTGGGAAGGGGCTTAGGAGATCAGCGGAGTGCGCCACCGATATCCCTGCCCCCTCCCAGCCCGGGCTGGCCAATGGCCCCCCTCCCTCACCAGCCCACCCATCCTCGCCCCATTCTTCCTCCCAAATCATCATTATGCCCAGAATTGCACACATATCCAAGTCTGTTTTTCCTCCACAGGGAAAAAGATACGAATAATACCCATGTCTTTTTTCCCCCTATGCCTCTGGGTGACCTACAACAGGAAAGTACCATTGTGTCTGGGCACTGATTCACAGAGCTGCTGGATTCAAGCTGCTGTGTGTAACCAAATTGTTGTAGCTATGGAGTTTACTCCTCATTGCAGTCACCAAAAAAAGGAGAAAAGCACCAATTCTGTTGGATTGTAGATTGCCTTGAATTCTTGGAAAGGTGGGAGTAGAAATATTTTTAAATAAATATCATCACCCAGGTGATCCGAATCAAAAATAATTCAAGCATACTTAACAAAAACTGAAACTGTGTCACATGTGACCACCTGTAACTTGAAAACTACATGTGACGTTGCACACACGACACAGGGCTTCTACCGAAAATAGCATCCCTGTGTTGAATTCTCCCCCTCACTCATCTAACGCTAGAACCACTTACCCTCTGACATGATAACACTATGTTGCAAGTTTCCCTACCACACTAGCAACAGCCAATGACATGGAGCGATGGTGGAAAAATTCACAGTGTGATGATGTCACAGTGCCAGGTAAATGATCTTAACTGTTAACAAAGAAGGAGAGAACTTGACACGGGATGCTGTTTTTGGTGGCTGTCTCATATTACATGTAACGTGTGATTCCAGCCTAAAATTGTTTTCAGTGCTTGCCCCAGCTTGCATGTAACATGTACTAATTCAAGGGACCACATCACCAGTTTTCATGTGGCAGTTGTTCGGAAACAGCCATGCACGAAAATCTAACTACTGAAAAATGTGAAAAGCAGAAGGTCTAAAAGCTAGCTTTTTTGTCTGATGTGATAAATATAGGTAGGGGATCATTTTTCTCATAAAGACACTTTCAAACATATGATTTCCCTCCCTACTACCCACACACACACTGTGTGAAGATTTAGATGGCACAGTCCCTATTTGTGGATTTTACTATTTCATTTCAACATGTCTGAATTGACCATCAGCCGTGCCCAGTAATTAGAACAAAGAGTTCTAAGAGCTCTTAGATCAATTAATTAGAACAAAGTAATTAGAACAAAGAGTTTCCATGATTGGATTGAGGAGTTTCCATGATTGGAAAGATGTTCTGTTGAATGCAAGACAGAAAGATGAACGGCCCATATATACAGGCTTACCAGATCGCCAACCGGGACGTTCCTTTTTGCCCTTAAGGGAGGCGGGGGGAGGGGCGATAGAAGCCGGAGCATCGCTCTGGCTTCTATCGCCCCTCCCCCCACCTCCCTTAAGGGCAAAAAGGAACGTCCTGGTCGGCAATCTGGTAAGCCTGCATATATACAACCCAATATCACCATGGTATTTTTTTGTTATTGCATCCTGTTGGTTACACAGGCTAATGCTACCAATAGAACACTAGCAGGGATAATTACATTTGTGTCCTTCCTTTTCTTCAGGTATCCTACTTTACCCTCTCAATAAGTAAATTAGTAGTATCCTTGAAGTAGGTTAGATTGAGAGAGAGTGACTTACCAAAGAACATCCACTGAGTTTCACAGCTGAACAGGGATTTTTAACCCAAGCATCCCCTGTTCACCATCTGACACCTTGTCCACTACACTACACTAAGCACTGGTGCTTTAAGATGAGTAATGCTATTTCCTTACCTCACTGGTATCTGGATACTTTTGGTCATGTACCCTAATGCACCACGTTGGTTATTACACCTGGCAACCACTGTTGTGATGCTCTGTCTATGTAAACACTCTTGAGAATGGTTAATAGTACCAGTGAAGTTCCAATGATGTCACAAGTACCCTTTTAAATGATCACATTATGTCCACGAAGTCTTAAAATAGAGATAGCCTGCATTCAGAAAACTGTATGTCATGTTTTATGGGGGCTATCACAGATAGGCATGCTTGCACCCAGTTTTCTGGTTTTGCCATCTTTGCTTAATGGCTAAAAACATATACTGTATTTTATGAATGAAAGCCAACTCAGGAAACTGATCCCGTTCCAAAGGGAAGCTGGTGCAAGTTGTAGCATGAGCTGTGTCTCAGTACAGTGTTATAGCAAATGCAGAAGCTATACATGTAAGGAGATAATTATAAACATATCAAGTACCATCAATGTACATGGTGATTTGTAGCAAGTCCCTGTCCCAAAAAGCCTACACTGTAGTCTATAGTTTCACAGTGGAGAATATTAGGAGGGGCAGGATGGGAGAAGCCAGGGTAGCGAGGAATGAATGTGGACAAATAAAGCTAAGAACATTAATTATCAAAAGCCTCAAATGAGAACAAATTCCTAGATGGATTTTTGGGGGGAAACACCACAAACTGTAGCAGAGCTCTCTGGGTCCCCATATTCACTTAGTTTTTCAGTTGATTCTCTTGTGCTTTAGGGCAAACACACACCCTCCTATCTCCTCTGAAGTTTGTGTTTTCATTGCACCCAGAAGCTTTTGCGTGAAATCAGACCGGCAGCTGTACTTGAGAGTAAGCACAGTGCTCATGTGTCATAGTGCAGCATAAGAAAAAGTGGCCTGTGTGGAACAGAAAAAGTGACATGTGCCCAGATTTGAAACCAACAATATATTTCATTGAATTGTCTTGAAAAGTAATTTATGGCTCACTGTCAATTTTTCACTAGATGACATTAGAAAGAAAAAGACAGGCTGGATGCAGGAGGGACAATTGCAGGTGCATGTTGCCCTCCCTCTTGGCCAGAAATGTTCACATGGGAAGGAACCACTTCAATGGTCACATGTTTTATACATGTAGACACTACCACAATGGTGTGGGAAGAGGTGATGGGGAAGTGGTCCCCACAATGACGTGACAATCTATATCTGCCCTGAGAGAGGAAGAAAAATAGAGAGGTGGCAGGGTCCAAAAATTTGGAGAGAACGCAGCTTTGAAAAAATCAACTCTCTACATTGTTATGGGAATCATTTGTCCATTCAAAAGCCATGGTAGAACACTGCAACTTATTTTATGATGCTTTCAGGACACATATAGACACAGTAGTACAATCATTCTTGGGGAGGGGGGAAGCAAATGTGAGAGCCTTGAGAGCCATATAGATTGTGACCAAAACATAAGAGAGAAAGGAAGGACACCTTAGTCAGAATTCATAGAATACTAGAGTTCTAAAGAACTTTGGAGTTCATTTAATCCAATCCCTTGCCCAGCACAGGCAGCTATAGCATCCCTGACAGATGGCCATCCAGCCTCTGCTTGAAAACCTTCCATACGAGACAGTCCACAACTGCACAAAGTAGGCTATATGAAGACTGTAAGGAATATCTCTGGTTAGAGATTGTCAATGCAATCCTGCGGAACTTTCCGCCTGTGGAGCACGTGCTCCGCAGGCAGAGGGTGTCGTAAACACACCGTAAAAGCGTTTATGGCACCCGGAGAGTAAGACCCACCAGCAGGCCCCTCTCCACCATGGAACCGACCCTGCAGCCACCGGGGGAATGCAAGGCATCCGCCAGTGGGTGCAAGGGTGGGCCGGGCGGCGAGGGATGGCAGCAGTTGGCTGAGCCAGCCCAGGAGGGGACAGGGATATCGACCGCTGGGTGGTCATTATACCGCTGCCTTGGATTTCCGCCAGCTCAAGATCCGGCAGACATCCGAGGAGGCCCATCAGGGCCTTTCAGCCCTACACTGGGGGAAGGGAAATGTTCCTAGCTTCAACTACAACCTTTTGACTTTTGACTTCCCTCAACAGTTTTCCAATGTGCATAAAGAGGAGATTTTCTTTGAATTTCAACTTAGGTACCATTTTAGAAGCAAATGCAGACCCTTGCCTCTCAATTTTCTCCTGTCTGTCAGGCTTCAGTTTTATTTAACCGTAACAGGCTCAGTGTGACACCCGTGGTTGAGGTCAGTAGTTTTGCACAAAAAGTTGGCAGGAAATGTACACACACTGTTAACCAATTCCAGCTCTTCCTACCTTACTCATCTCCAGTCAATCTGCTAAGTCATTAACCGCCCGTCACTGTACCCTTGAAGCAACCCAGTTGCGCATTCTTGATTGAGGCATTTCAGAATACCTTCAATATCAACAGAAAAACATCAGATGGAACAAGTGCCACTCTTTCTCTTATCTTTTAGGGTGTCCCTTTCCCTTTTTGTTCCAGAACTATTTGTCATCGTGTATTTCTTGTACATATCAGGAATTTGCTTGTAAAGAAAGACAAACCGAGTCGGAAGATATTGTCCTGCACTCCCTCTTCCCCAACAGCCGAAACGTTCCAAGAGTAGCTGGCTGTTATTAACCAGTAATCTGCCTAAGAAAATGAGTGGCTAGCCAGCAGCCATAACACTACCCCCTTCCCAAAGAAAAGATCTGGACCCTCAGACCATTTTAAACTCTTTTTTAAAAAGGAGTTCCTGGGCAGATAAAGCATCCGAGTCTCAGCTATTGACTGCAGGATTCCACAGTCCAAGCCCATTAACTGCAGAGGTGTCGCTACGGTGGTGGTGGCGGTACTGTAAGTTCCGCACTGTCCTAGTTCCTGTTTACTCTCCATTACGAAGGGGCCCCACATCCTCGCCACCGCAGCCATTCTGTGTGGCGAAGGTAACGGGAAGGGAGTCTACTGCGCATTGTCTTCACCGCACTGAATGGCTGCGACGGCAAGGGGGCGGGGCCTCTTCATAACGGAGAGTAAACAGGGACTAGGACGGGGCAGAACTTACAGTACCGCCCCCACAACCGTAGCGACACCTCTGATTAACTGCTCATCCGCTTTGTGGATTTCTTCAGTCACAGCTGAGCTTCTGGGTCAGCTTTGGCTCCTTATGGTGGCTGCACAGGCAAGGCTTTCAGTTCCTCATGCTGAGATTCCAGAGTCTGCATCAGCTGCACTTGGGAGGTTTTCAAATTACTCATGCTGGCTCGGAGGTAACTTTTAGACTTGCCTTAAGGTCATCATTAAGCCACAGTAAAGCCTCCATTTGCTGCTGGAACAACTTGAATTGCTCCAGGTGCTTTATTGCTACTTTCTGTGGTTCAGTCACACCAGTCAGCTCACAGTTTTTCTCCAAGGAAAGATAAGACCACTTCTCATACCACTGTTGCAGCAGGGGCCCCCACTTCCCCGAGCTGTGAGAAGTTCCAGAGGCTGTGCTACTCTAGTTTAGTTTCCTTCAGATGAGAGATCACTGGAGACATGCAACATTTTAATAACGTTTTCTTAATTTACAAATACCCGTATTGTCCCGAGCATAAGACGCACCTGATTATAAGACGCACCCTTAAAGTTTGGTGCTATTAAAAAAAATTAATTAAATCACTGGCATTAAATTGCAACAGCCTGATTATAAGACGCACCCCTAGTTTAAAAACTTAAATTAGGAGAAAAAAGTGAGTCTTATACTCAGACCAATACGGTATGTACGTAGAGCATAGGTGATGGCAAACAGCATGCATGCTCCTATTAGGCAGCAAATCCATTGCCTCTTATCAGTTCCCCAGAGCAAGGCCTGGCAGCCCAAAGTGACTTTGGCTCTCAGCTCAGTCTCTCTGTGCCAAGACTTACTAAAACTGCTCTACCTTCACATGCACGCGCATGCATGCGCACACACACACTTACTTTACATCAGCCTCTCCCCTGAGCTGTAAGGTCACCTCCTCAGACACCTCTGTTAGCGAACACTCAAGAGAGAGCAGGTAACCTGTGCATTGGCACAGAAGTGCAGCACTAAGAACGATGCATTTCTGCAGTTACTCATGAGATGTTTGAACGAAAGGGGACACTGCAGGAAAGTTACTACCTGTTAAAGTAGTCGTAACTTCTCCCAAAAATAAAGTGCACGTCAGGGATGAGATGCAGACTGGGTTTGCATCTTGTTTGAGTTTGCATTAGCATTTGTGCCACTACCATTTCATCTCCCTCCTCTCACCCATCCAGTGGGAGAGGAAAGGCGCAGCAATCCTGCCGTTTGCCCCTTACCTGGAGCTCCTGCATGGTGTCCTCACACCACATCTTGCACCACTCTTCCTGTTTATTTTAAACAGGAACATAAGAACATAAGAAGAGCCCTGCTGGATCAGGCCAAAAGCCCATCTAGTCCAGCTTCCTGTATCACACAATGGCCCCACCAGATGTCTCAGGGAGCTACGCAAAGACGCCACGTGGATGTTCCAGTATGGAGGCAGGATTGCTGCATTCTGCCTCGCTCCCCTGGCTGTTTTCATAAACAGCCAGGTGGTGGGGAGAGTCAGGAGGCAGCGGTGACATTGCTCCCCTCCCCGCGAGCCAGAAGAGATCAGAGCGCCAATCAGAGTGGTTCTCCTCGTGGCGGGCTGGAGAGCAGCAGACAGGTGGAGTGCTGTTCAGTTCGCTGCCCCCTCCAACCTGCTGCTTGATGCAAGCCTTTTGGTCAGCATCATGGGGAGGACAATGCTGGCACTGGCAGCAGAGACAGCAAGAAGGAAAGAAAGTGCCCTGTAGCTACATTTTCTTTCTCTGCTCACTTTCCTTGCAGAGTGCTTTCTCTCCTTGTTATCACTGCATCCCACAGCCAGGTGCTCAAGTTGGAACAACCTCCTTCCCTCTCAGGCAACTGGTTGCTGGGCATTTCATTCCCCAGAAGAGGAAGAGGAGGAAGTGGCCATGAGGCCAGCCAGTGAGGAAGAGCACCAGCATTCGATTCTCTGACATGCTGTGGCCACACACGTGTATGTGGAAAGGGAGCTTAAAACATGTTCACGGTGCTGTAAACCTCCTGTTATTATTTTATTTATTTTTCACATTTTTATACCACCCTTCCTCCAAGGAGCTCAGAGTACATGGTTCCTTCCCTCCTTTTGTTCTTACAACATCCCTGTGGGGTAGGCTAGGCTGCGAGACAGTGACAGGCTCAAGGTCACCCAGGAAGCTTCAGGGCTGAGCAGGAATTTGAAACTCAATGTTCCAGATCCAAGTCCAACACCAGAACCACTACACCATCCTAGCTCAGATCATACATCTGTATGCACCGTTAGTGACTCTGCACATGCTAATGGAAAGGCAGGATACAAATGTCATCAATTAATCATTGCCCAACTTCCTTTGCCACTATATCAACCTCCTTCTCTTGGTGTCCAATTTACTGATGCTTTTTACCTTGGACCCTCTTCTTTCTTGTCCACTACAGGTTACCTTTCTGCCTCGCATGTGCGTGCAGTATCCCTCTCATCAGCGCAGTTCGGATGAAGAAGATCTAGAGAGAAACAGCCCCCCATTGGAAGTGTCCGATGGGGAAACTGATGCCGGAGAGCCTGGTCCTGGAATTATGAATGGAGAAACAGGTCAGCAAATAAAACCCAAAGACTGTGGTCAGCACTTTGCCTTACTCTACTCTTCTGCCTTTATTTTGCCTATTCTGTTCCTGCCTGTGATCACACTACCCCTGCCTCCAGTTCCATTACTGTGCACTTTAAGTATCTCCCTTGCTGAGCCTTATGCCTCTCAGAACCCCTAAGTAGTGGTACTCCTTTCTCTTTCTTCAGCTCCACAAAACCTGTGTTTTCTGTGCAGCTGTAGGCTGTAACTTTCTACAAAGCCTCATATTCACTAATGGTGCTCTATTCGTATTATTAATAACTGAATGGAGATGGATAGATGGTGTCTACAGCACTAACATGATATGTGTGTGTGTGCGCACATGCGCGCGCGCACACACACACACACACACACACACAGGTGTGTCTGCATATTCTTTTTTTTTCATGGCTCTCATGGACATCTAGTACGATGAAAAGCTACAGTTTTCAATTATGAAAAAGCTGCAAATTCCCCTCCTTATTCAATGCCTGGGCAATGTGTGACCTCTTTCCCCTGATGGTGTCTCAGTGCTGCTTTCTCTGCTTTTTCCCCACAGGCAGTAAGAAGAAGATCCGACTGTACCAGTTCCTTCTGGGCCTGCTTCAGAGTGGAGATATGAAGGATAGCATCTGGTGGGTGGATAAGGAAAAAGGCACTTTCCAGTTCTCCTCCAAACACAAAGAGGCACTGGCTCACCGCTGGGGCATCCAGAAGGGCAACCGCAAGAAAATGACCTACCAGAAGATGGCCCGGGCATTGAGAAATTACGGCAAGACCGGGGAGGTCAAGAAAGTCAAGAAGAAGTTGACATACCAGTTTAGTGGAGAGGTGATGGGAAGGGGCATCGAGAGGAAGCACTATCCTCTTTGAGCACAGAGCCTGGAATCCTGAAAAGCCATGTCACATAAAGACACATTGGGTGGACTTAGCGGCAGCGTTCCTGAACACATCTTATGCTATGCTTACCACATCCACAGCCAATGTTTCTGGTACGAATTCCCTTCTTCAGCTTTGAGATTCCTACAAGTTTCTTTGCTTCCATCCAACAAGCTGGACACAGCAGGGAATTTTTTAAAAATGTATAGATATATTATTTTCGGAAAATATTTGATTGTGCTGTAATTAAAACATGCAACTGATGAACTTTATTGTCCTTTGCAGGCAGTATTGTTTCACCTTCAAAGACTCTTCCTTAGCTTACAGCTTTTAAACTAGCATTAAAACAGGCCCTGCTACTGAGAAGTTTGCAGATCTTGGAAATATACCATATTGTGCAAATATTAATAACATGTAAATATTTAATAAAGTCTGATATAACAATGGAATAATCCTTGTATTACTGTTTAACTGATTCATGCATGAGTCCTGCAAACATTAAGCACATGTCTACACCACAGACTGTTTCATTAGTCATTTAGGTACTGCGGTGAGTGATAATTCACATATTTGAATATATTGTGATTATTTTAGCATTTGAGTATCAAGCCTCACTGATATCTCTCTCTGCAGTGGTGGTGTTTGGGTTGTTAGATTGTTGGTTTGATCACCAACTTCTTCCTTTTTCCTTAAAGAAACACACACATGCACATAAGTGGAGGAACAGTGATTCCCAATAAGCACATTGTACGGGTACCAGATTTGGGGGTGGCCTGACTCAGTGAATGTGTTCATATGCATGTTCAAAATGAATCAATAATATAATCAGATACTGAGCTGGGAGTTAGAAAGATAACATCATTGTCAACGTAGAATGAGGAGATTTTTTTGGGGTGGGTGGGAAAGGAGTAACAAACATTTAAAATAATTCTGGATATACTGGTTAATTTTAATCCATGTTCATTTCAAACCTAAGATGTTTTTCTCTTCCTCTTCATTTTTCAAAATGTTGTTTCTAAAAATATTACATCCCCATCTGTAACTGGTTGAGAGTTTCCACCTGTTTGACCATTTCTGGGCCACAGCTGTGAAGGGAACTAAATACGTCAGCATCTCATCTCATGTTTTATCCAGCTGCATTTTTTAAGGCTGTCAGCCATTCCATCTGACTTGCAATCTATGTTAATTGTAATCCAGGTTTGCCTTGAACACACAGGGGTCCCAATGCAGAGGTGGAATTCTTCAATATTCAAAGCCTTTCCCCTTTTGCTTTAATGGAGAGTTCTGTGTGAGAATCATCAGGGCCGGCCCTCTAATGAGCCCTGGTGAGGCCCTGAATCTCTGGTGACACATTAGAGGGAGTGGCAGGCCGGCTGCCCATTATTGCCCAGGATGGTGTAGTGGTTTGGGAGTCGGACTTAGACCTGGAAGATCCAGGTTCAATTCCCCGCTCAGCCACGAAGCTTCCTGGGTGACCTTGGGCCAGTCACTATCTCTCAGCTCCACCTACCTCACAGGGTTGTTGTGAGGACAAAAGGAGGGGAGGAAATATGTACACCACTCTGAGCTCCTTGAAGGAAGGGCGGTATAAAAATGTGAAAAATAAAAAAAAAATGTGAAAAATTTGGAGGCAGTTGGAGCAGTGTCCTGACAGAGCGGATGTCCTCATCCACTCAGCACCCCACCTGCCATTTGACAAGACAGAAAGTACAGGGGAGGGAGGAAATGTGGAGGAGAGAAGTCACTCTGGTATGTGCTTCACTCTAGTATGTGCTTTTCCTGCAGAAGTTCCCAGGTTCAATCCTGAGAAAGACCATGGGTTGGCAGGCACCACAACCTCTTGAGGTGTCCCCCGCAAAAACAAACAAACAGAAAAACCTGGTTATATACCAGCCTCTGCTCCCCCCACTCCCTGGACTGGAACAGGAAGAGAGGGGGTGAAGCGGAAGAGGAAATGTGGAGAAGCGACTGGTGGGCTACAGCTTCTCTTATGTTCTAGTCCACACTCTCCTCTCCTCCACGCTTCCTATTCTGCTCCATCCCCCTCTTTCTTGTCTAATCCAGTGAGCGGGAGGAGGTGAAGCAGGGGAGGCGTGTGGGCAGAAGGAGGTGGATGCCAAAGTTGCTTCGTCAATGGCCTAAATAAGTTCTCTAACAGAGAGAGCTGAATGAGACCTGGAATCCAGAGCATGCCTGTGAAAGAAAATTATAGGATGTGATGCAGTGCAGCACATCCTGGATAACATGTACTGTCCTTACAATGCTGCCACCTGGTAGCCAGCACAACAGCAGCAACGACAAGGGGGGGGGGGGAATCATCCACTAACCATTTGTCCTTTGAACAGGAGAACAAGGTCTGAGCCAAATAAATATTTCATAACTGGACAGCTGACTAGTTTACATCAGAGTAATAAATATAATGAGTCTTCAGAGATTTGGGTAATACGGGTGACATAGCCATGTACTAATAAAAGACAACCAGACTTGAATAAAAACGAAATTACAGTTCTACTTGCGTCTTTTGTTATTTACAATTTCAACAGGCAGACAGAAATCCATTAAAATCCGAAGTCTAATGTTTAAAAACTCCAACATTTCGTTTCCATTCCCGGAAACATTATCTAGGAAACAATCTAAAAGATTGAAAGTTGTGTCTATTTGAGTCTATTTGTCTATTTGAGTATATCTGTCAGTTTCCAGACCAATCTTTGGAATGGAAGAGGGTGTACAGAGAGAGGAGCCTTGGCAAGGCAGGAACCAAAATTCCATAACCCCAAATGTTGCTGGTTTACTGCAAGAATAAAGAAGGAACAAGGCAGACTGTATGTAACTGTCACTAAGCATCCACCATGGTAACAAGTGGGAGGCACAAAGAGAGGACTCTTTTCAGATATGAGTACCTCAGGGGGGTGGGGGGGGAGCACAGTTCACTCTGAGCACAGATACAGTGTCGAGGGACATCTTTCTTCTACTGCAAGGGTGTCCCAAGTGCAGTGTTTTATAAGAACATAAGAAGAGCCCTGCTGGATCAGGCCAAAGGCCCATCTAGTCCAGCTTCCTATATCTCACAGTAGCCCACCAGATGCCTCAGGGAGCACACAGCCAACAAGACAACCTGTTTCCTGCTGCCACTCCCCTGCACCTGGCTACTAAAATGCAACACAAAGGCAATCACTCCCTTATATGCAAAACGGAAAGGGAGTACATTCAGGAGCATCAGTTAGTTGGGGGCTATATTGGATAATATATGTGATAACACAGCAGACATTTTCTAATAACTCAGCTATTTTTTACACACAACTCACTGAAAAGTCCAAGGTGTAAAACGTACTTTTGTTTAAAAGAAAATACCACACAGCAACCAAACACAACATATCTGGGTGACTGTCTCTAGTCCATCTGGGCTTAGGAGGTCCCTAAGGAGATCATACAACCCCAACTACTCACACAGGCGCTTGCTGCCAAACTAAAATGGCTTCTTCCCTTTCACTCATACAGGTTTCTCATCTCAAAGTCCTCAGGGCTTGCTTCTTAAAGGGGCAGTACACAACAGAGGTTATACCAGCCATCTGCCCTGATGATCCTAGTTTTAGGAATGGGCTGGTAAGTAAGTTCCCTCTTCACCTATTTTTCTTATTAGAGCCATTTGTCCTTGTCCCCTACAAGTAAATGGAGGTTTTGAGGTACACATAGTGTAATAAGTGGAGTGCAAGGCAGGAACACTGTTGTGGGGCAGGTTTGGGTACGTAAATCTTGATGAAGTAATTGTTTTTAAAAAAATACAAGGTGAGATTCAGCCAAAGTTAAGCATTTTGACATCCCACTGATTTCAATTGGAGAGATTCAAGTACATGCCCCTGACCTGTGTACATGAATGGGATGTGCTGTACAATCCTATGCATGTTTATTCCCAAAGTCTCATTGAGTGTAATGGTATTTACTGCCAGGTAAGTGTGCGTACAATTACAGCATTAAAGGTTTGACATAGGAAGCTGCCTTCTACTGAGCCAGACTATTGGTCCCTCTAGCTCAGTACTGTTGACTCTGACTGAGGGCCAAATCCTATCCAAATTTCCAGTGCTTATGCAGCCACAATGCAGCCCCG
Source organism: Plestiodon gilberti rubricaudatus (assembly GCA_026170595.1). Lineage (NCBI taxonomy): Eukaryota > Metazoa > Chordata > Lepidosauria > Squamata > Scincidae > Plestiodon > Plestiodon gilberti. Next base: position 255,040,315 of record JANXHW010000001.1, on the reverse strand, counting down.
AGGTAAGGGAACATGTGTTCCCTTACCTCGGCTGAACATTTGTTCCGTTACCTTGAGGAGGCCTCCGTCACTGCTCCCCCACCACAGTATGCAGCTCATGCCCTGTTGGCACAGCTGCATCAATGCTGGAAAGTTGGATAGGATTGGGCCCTCAGTGAGTCTCCAGCTTTTCAGAGAGGAATTTTCTTTGTCTTAGGTGCAGACATCAGGGATTGAACCCGGGACCTTCTGCATGCATTGCATAGCACACGCTCAACCACTGAGCTACTACACTCCCTCCCTTATGTAACTTTGCAGTGCTTAACTTTGATTTGATCAGGTCCATTACTGTGTTTGGAGGTTTCATGTCACTATGAAGACACAAATTGCATGTGGGAATGAAGGCTAAGCGAAGAGCATCATTGATTGTGTCTGCTAGGATTTGCACAAGTCCTTCATCAAATGAGCAGCCGGGTCTGGGGTGGTTCGCATTCCCTGACTCATGGCACCCAGCTATATTTATCCTGGCTGATGATTTCTGTCAAGTGCTCTGTTGATAAGGTGCTGCTGCTGACAACAGTAGGGGAGCAAGGGGGAGGAGCAGGATGGGGGCTTCCCAGTAGTATTTCTTTAGCAGTTGGGGTCTTGGAGGTAATTCAGTCTCTTGACAGTTCCACTCAGATCCCGGCTTTTCAGCTTGTGAGACAGATTTAAGATGCCAGAACCTGCAAGGAAACCAGGTAAGGACCACAACTGGGAGATGGAAAGAATGAACATCGCCTGCCTGTTTGGGAGAGTGGCTGCTAGGTGGAGTAGCTCTCCTCAGAACCCAGCGAAACAAGATGCCTCAGCAAGAAGAATGTTGCAGGGAAAATAAACAGCTGGTTTTCCTTTGAAGTAAGAGGGCATGGAAGCAGAATTCAAGGGCTATTAAATTAGTGGGATTAGCTCCTTTAAAAAAACAACAACACACCGCCACACACCTCGTCATAAGGGCAAAAGTGAAATTGTTTTAATTTTCAAGTTCTTTATTTCCTCTCTCATCGCCCTCAAGGTTGTGGAAGCAGCTTGCGGTTCTTCTCCTGGAAACATTCTGGGTAAAAGAAAAAAAAAAAGTAACTCTCATTTTATATATACTGGTATTTCTTTTCTTCCTTCTTCTGTATCTGCCAGACAAATGTAAGTTTACAACAGAGTGCGAAAAAGAGGCATTTGTGATTTCGATTTGTCTCACCTTGTAGTCTCTGGAATCCCTAATCCAGCGCAATCCTATGCATGTCTACTCAGAAGTAAGTTTCATTGTGTTCAATGGAGTTTACTCCCAGGTAAGTGCATTTAGGATTGCTGCCTTTATCTTCTTTCTCCCATAAACCAGAAGCCTCATTTGAAAAATAAACTGAGGATGGAATAGATTGTGTCAGCAGAAAAGACGCTTGATAGAGATACCTAATCTGATAGGCTGTTTAGAAAGGAGGCCAGGTTTATGTTTGCATTTGTAATTATTCTCTTTGTTTTAATTTTGTCTACAATGGCAAAATATAAAGTTTTAGCACTTCTCTCTAAGGAAAGGTCATTGTCTTTCTGAAAGCTGAAAGCACCGTTTCTGCCAAATTCCCTCACTGTTACGACTAAGGAGCGGGTTCAGTGCTGTGTCTTGGAAAGCTATGCGTAACTCATGGGTTGATGTTTGCCGGAATATAAGGATTCTCTTTCACCCTCAATTGGTAATTAGGGAAGGATCCACTTTCCACTCATCAAAGATCTGATGTTTACCTTGATTTTCAAAGATTGTTTTTGTCTATAATGCTTCTGATTATTGTTTTCTTTAATGAATACATATTTGTTTAACAGCGCAATCCTATCCAACTTACTCCACCGGTGTAACCGGCGGGGCAGCGAGAACGGGAAGCCCCAGAATGGAAAGGGGATTCAAATCCCCTCCAAAGGGGGATTCAAAGGAGATTTAAATCTCCCCTCCCCTCCAAGTCCTCCCGCCCTGCCCTCCCCTGCTGGTTACACCGTTGGTGTAAGTTGGATAGGATTGCGCAGTAAGAGATATAGATATATCATTGGTTGTGTAACAGGGTGTACCAGTCTGCCCTATTTACAAGTAAGGTTGCTGGAAGTATTTGATTCATGCCACTGATGACTGCCACTGTGCACACACATTCTTTTTTCATGCATTGTGTTTGTAAGAGGTACCTGTAAAATGTTTTATGCATACACATAAAATGTATAATGCACAAGCATGAGAAACGTAGGGCCCAATCCTATACCAGCAGCGGTGAACCGCATGTCCTCAGTTCCTCGCTTGCAATGGTGTGCTGGCAGCCTGCGCCTTCCCGCCAGTGACTATGCGTCTCTCACCACTGGATGACTTCAGTAAGTCATCTGGAGAGGGGGTGGGGAGGGGGCAAAATGGGGAGGGGCGTGGTGGCAGTGGGGAGGCTGCAGGAGGGGTGGATCCATCATGGAAGGCGTGCGATGGATCCTATCCCCCTTTCCTGCAGCCTCCCCACCCCCTTTCCTTGGACTTGCGCTAGCAAAATCACTAGTGCAGGTCCAAGGAGACCCATTGCGGGTCAGGAGGCTTATGCAGCGGTAAGGGGACTGAACATCCCCTTTCCCTGCTGAAGTCTCCCAATCCATCGTCTCCACTGGATGCAGCGGTTGCTATTTTGGCACTGCTGTGATGTCGGGGGGGGGGAATGGATAGGAGTGGGCTGACATTTCTAAATGTGTTTATTATAGATATATTCACCAAGATTTGTTACTTCACAGCTGTGACTGATGCCAAATGTCAGATGACTGTACAATGATATCATGTAATATGTGGTGCAGACCTTGGTATATGTCAGAAGGAACCATTTGTTAAGGGACCCTTATAGGATGTCGGGCCTGTTTCACACATGACGTCACAGCAAACCGAGGGAACCACAGCCAATCTTGGCTTCCAGATAAGTGGACCTATATGGTATGAGTTCAGATGACTGCAAACACATGCTTGTTGCATTCAAACATTATATTTTTAATCAGAAAGACCAATTAGTTTTACACCTAAAAATGTTTGATGAAGTTTCTAGAGGCCTTTAAGAAGCTAATAAAACACTGGTCTCTGGAAGGCCTTGTTATTAAAAAAAAAAAAAGCGTTTGATGATAAAAGCCATGACCTCCAGGCTGAGAACCTCTGAGGGCCCAAGGACCAGAATGTTACTCATTTAGAACCAAGGAGTTATGATCCCTACGGTAGGAAGAGAAATGACACAAAACTGGAGTGAAGGAGATGCACTCTTCAGACAATCTGTCACAGTAGATGGGTTTTTTTTTTGTTGTTGCTGTTCTAAGGGGATTCAGCAACAAATATTTGCCTGTGTTCTTGACCCATTTTTGATTTGAGCCCATTTAACTTCCAAATAGATCTTCTGTTTCCAAAGGTTTCCTTGCATGGGATTGAAAATCTACATGGGGGTGGTGGTGGTGTTGTACTTTGTAGCAGCACTATCTGCATTAGCAGTTTCTGCAATTAAAGCTGATGGAATCCTCTGTGATGCTCGGTTATTATTTCCAGTCTCAGGAGCCAGGTTCAAGGATTGCATATGTTTGGGGAGGCAAGATTAGAAATCTCACTTACTGCCTCTGTCCAGGCCGCTAAATCATCCATTCATAGTTGCTTTGCTGACTTGACCGGGGAGCCAAGTCCCGAGAAAATCCTCGGTCATTTCTTCTTCCCCATTTGGCCTGGCTTCTTCAATCCAGTTCAATCAATCCAATTAAATAAATTCCAATAAAATAAAATAAAATCCAGCCAATACATTCCTCATTCAATCTACAAAATTCGCAACCCCTCTGTTTGTCAATAATTCCCAATAAAAATTTGAGAGCATTTTTATACTAGTATACAAGTATACTAGCAGGCAGCCATCTTGGAGCCTCCCATGTAACTTTTTGTAATCTCCACAACCCTGGCTACTTCAGAACCCAACCACAGAGATCGTTTGCTTCACAGCTGGGTTCTGAACCAACAAATTCGAATACAGTAGTTGATTTGTATGAGGAACAGAATATAGAAAGGTCGGGGTGGATCTAGTTGCAAGGTTTATCTATTATTGCGTGGCAAGAAAGAAAGACCAGAAGAATACTATATTTTCACAATATTGATCGGAGAGGAAGAATGTTATTTATCATAGAATGATAAATAGGAAGAATGTTAAAAAACTGAGCCCAAAATGAGGTTTCATATAGGGTATGTGATATAGTACTTTTCCTAAAGCCTTGCCAGAGCTAAGGCGTTAGTGATTGAATAGCGCAGGTTACTGCCTCCCAGTATTGGGCACACCTGGAAGGTGTGAGCTACCGTATATAAGAGAGCTTAAAAGGAGCTTCGGTTGAGAGGAAGCTAAAAAAAGGGGGGGGGCTTTGTTTGTTTGTTTACTTTTTTGGTTTGTTTGTTTGTTCTTCCTCACTATGGTAAATGTGGTTAATCTAGAGGACGATTTTACAATTAGTATTTATTTTTCAGGAATAGTAGCTTTTCCAGGAGGCTATTGGGTGGGCTAGTGCACATTTTCCATGATCAGGAAGGAAATTTTTCCAAGTGTAACCAGAGAAGAGAGATTATAATCTATTACTGTATTTAACAAAATGTATTTAACAAAGAATCTTAGATGGATCTGCTGGCTCCATGTGTGTCTGTTGATTTTAATGTGTTCCCTTGCCTTGTTTTGTACTGCGTTTTTCTGAAGTGTTCAATTGTGTATCCTGAGGGCTCTCTTGAGCCACATGGAGTGCTAAAAGTTTAATAAAGTTAGAGGTACTCTCAAAACTCAAACAATATGACATTTTTGAGATCCTAAGGATCTTTTCTTATTGGCTCTTGCAACTGTATGCAAGGACCACATTAGACATGTATGTATGCAAAGTTGCAAACGTGATATTTCCAGATCCAAAGGGAAGGTTTTTTTTATTATTATTCTATAAAACTAACTGATATGGGTGGGAAGAATCACACTTCTCTCTTTCCCTGCACCATTCATTCAAAATGCAAAAATCAACCCCTGAAGTGTCTGTTTGCCTTTGATTTTGAAGCAATAATTTGAGAAAATTCCTTCCTTGTGATGTGGTTTCACCACTAAAAGCACCATAGATTCAACTCACTAGGTAGTCTTTGTGCAAACTGCTCTTTTTCACCACTCCTCTGCAGTAGATGAGCTTTATTATCCCCCCCCCACAGATATACTGTGTATGTGCAGTGCTTTGAACATTCAAAAAGATACATTTGGAAGCATTATAGGGTCAAAATAGGGAGGTGGGTGTTCCAAGTATTGAACAATCTACATTTTTGTCGGAACAGCAATTGACCACACCCAACATTTAAGCCTTAGGGGGCCAAACTATATTAAGACCTTCATTGAAAGTTGGGTTTAAAACTAGAGCATGCCTCTTTAAAAAAAAAAAAAAGCAGCCAAAGGACTGGTGTGTGGTATGAATTTGGATTGCGGAGGAGGGGGGATAACACTTCCCGCATCCTGTGAAAATCTTCTTCCCTCCTATTTGCCCCCAAAGGTCTCTTGAAGCCAAAGGACTTATAGTTCAGTTTTTAAGCCAGTTACTGTATAAGGATTTCCAAAAACAGTCCTTTTTGCTTTTGATACTTATAAGAGGGAAAGAGAGAGCAGGGATAGTCACATTTTCAGTAGTTCAGTTGTAAGAACTGAAGTGTAGAATGAGACATCTGTCAGCTGGAGCACAGATTGAAATAGTTTAGCTCTGTTTCTAATCTGTGCCAGTACTTTTTAAAGAATGTGGAGGTTTCAAATAGTGCTGTCCCCAAGGTTGCTGGAGGCCCTGGAATGGAATGCACTGGGGGTCCCCCTATGGCACCTCAATCTACGCCTGATGGTGCTGCCACCAGTACTGAGAGTTCTGGGTCAGCCAGGCCAGACGGGCCCGTAGTCAGTGTTTAATATGGTCAATCCCAGATGCCACCCATGGTTACAATCATTTATAAACCTTCAGTAAAGCAACGAGCAGTATTTACCATGTTTTCATCTGCAGCTATGAAAGCATTATAAAAAGAGATAAGACACAATTTTATGCATTGTTGCATCAATGGGACAACAGATGAACATAACTATTACATATACAAGGTTATAAAATAAGCCTTAGTGTCTGCCTTCCTACCAGGCTTTTACTCATGTTACTGGAATTTATAGCTTCAGCTGCTGAAGGGGAAGAAGAATGTAAGATAGAGAGACTTAACAACTTGAGATCAAGTGTAGAAAGTGCCTTTGCCTCTTTCCAGCTAAGGAATTTACAGTAACTTTATATAGTTCCAGAGCAAAACATTTACAAGTTGTCCTCACTGATGCATTTGGAACTTCCAACTGGAGGCTTCAAACTTCTTGCCAATTATTTGATCGATGGGAAAAGTAATTATAAAAAACAGTATTAATTCAAATGTAGGAAGTTTCTCAATTAACACCTAGTCTTCTGTGTGTCCTCACTGCACTGGACATGTAACCTGAAATTCACAGGCAATGCAAAGTCATTTAACGAAAATGAATTTTCTCCTTCTATAATTAGATTCCTGTATCTGCAAATCTTATTGCCAACTCTTAAAACAAAATGTTATAATAATAACTGAACAAGACAGCATGCTGGTAGAATTTAGAGCAGGACTGCAGGTACAGGCAGATATTTTTTGGCAGGTTCCAGAGTGAGGCAGTTGGCCGGCCCTTTAGGCCGGCTGGGTATCATTACACAAGATTGGGCTGCCCATTAGGCAGCAACAAATTAAAAAGGCTACTCTTCTAAAAGAACTTTGGAGTCTATATACTGTAGTCAGTCACCTTAAATGGTATACGATGGGATCTTTATGAGATGATCCAGAGAAAGAGAAAATTGATTCTTAGACCGCAATCCTGCGTAAATGTGTATAGGATTCAGCCCCATTGAACTCAACAGGGCTTACTTTTAAGTAAACATGTATAGGATTGCACTGTAAATTGAAGAAAGTGGAGACAATTTTTATTTTATTAATAAAGCTTAGTGATGTACTGTACAGTTGAACGGAAATGAGACTAACATAATGACAGAAAAAATAGCATGTCAGTTTTACTTCTGGATTGCAGTGTGTTAACTTTTTCTCTCTCTTTTTTTTTACCAAGTTACTTATTGCTACAGTTAGCATACTATATATAGAAAACTTCCTTCTTGTGAATTGCCTGCAGCAGAACATTCCTGCCAGTGACATATTGCCATTAGAAGTTCAAACTTTTACAGACTGCACTGTTAAGTAATTAACATTTATGGATACTTTGGTGGCTGAGTGATAACAACTGGGCTTCTACAAAACTATTTTCTTGAAATCTTTTTATCCCCAGTGCTATGGGGAGAGGAGCCAACTAGTAGATGCTTATCCAGTAGCAGTCTTTTAAACTGGCTTGATGCCCAGCTGTGCCATTTTCTAGCTGTTTTTAGACAGTGGTAGAGTTTTGCTCTCAACATTTGCTACCTAAGCTGATAACAGCTCACAGTGCATTGCAACAAAGTATCAATCTTGTATTGATAACCGTGCCTCTCCTTTAATATTCAAGAGGTCATTGCCAAAAGATTTCATGGGCACTATCCCATGAGAGCCTTTGATGGTTTCAAAACTGAGCAGTCTCAATAACAACCTCCTAACTGGACAAAGAGGCATGTTTGGTCGTTTTGTATTTCGCAGGGGGAGACCAACTGCACGATTTACCCCAGCATAGTGTGCTTTTACTGGCTGTTTGCTGATTTCTTTTGTTAGACTGTGAACCCTTTTGGGGCAGGGAACCGTGTTTGTGTTTATTTAGCTGTGTAAACCACTTTGAACTTTTTTTTGTAAGTGGCATAAAATTATATAAATACTGTATTCATAAAAAATTAATATTGTATTCATAAAAAATAATAATTGATGAGCAAGGTATTGGGGTGAAACTCCATTTTTCCACAATCAATTCAACTTGTACTGAGTCCAATTTTCCATAGTCAATATATAGTGATTCAGTTGTTTGGAAAATGCTATGTCCTTGCAACAGACAAAACTACATTGCTCTGAGGAAAGATGTTTGGGTTCCATGAAACCATTCCATCATTGAACAAAAACTCTTTGTCTGAAAAGGCCCTCCAACCAAGCCTTTTTCCAGATATTTGGGAGTAAGCCCCATTGAACTTCTGAATATACATGCATAGGATCAAGCTATGTAAAGCCCATCATGCTACCATATGCAGCTTGATTTAGGTCAGCTACATAGTCGATTTAAAAGTTCATATGAAAATATAAACTTACTTTTTAGAAGTATTCCAAACATATTATTTAAATGGAAGCAATATTTTATAGACAAAATGCTGTGGAACGGAAAAGCTAATTCTCGGCAGGGTGTGGCCAGGAATTAGTGTAGCTACTCAAGTAAAAATAGACAACTGGATTTGTAGAAGCTGAAAGTAGCTAAATGTGAAATGGTGGTTGGCTTTTGTTTGCTCTTCTTTAACAGCTTGCAAACACATGAGACGTACATGGGAAATGCAACCCACAAAAAAGGCTGCTACTGTCCTTGGATATTTGCAAGCATCTGTAAAAGTGAGGTTGAACAATTCAGTGCATTTTTCTATTTTCCTTTTATAAGCAGTATACTTAAAAATGCCAACATTTCTACGTGAGTACCCAGAAGTTATCTACATAAAATAACATGGAAAACCCAACAATTTCCTAAATTAACACGCGCACGCGCGCACGCACACACACACGTATGTGCCAGGGCAATGGGATGTTTTATTGGCTTCACTCTAATCAGTTTTATTCTACTATTAAGCCAAAATGCTATATTGTATTTACATTGTAACTTACAATGGATGTACTTTATAACAACATCTGACTAAACACAGAAAATAGGCAAATATTTCACTTTAGTTCAGTGGAGGGGTAGGCATCTTAATCGGAGTATATGATCTGGATTTGTATTTACTCAGCTCTAGGGATAAAATTAAAAAGGATATTGTTATGGGATGCTTGCAGCTGTTCTACATAAGTAATGAGTTCTGAGTCCTTAGTGGGCTCACATGGGCAATTGGAAGCCTAATGATATGATGCCAGTGTTTCAAGTATGGCCAGAGTTTGAAGTATGGATGTTGAATGGGTTCCTGAAGGGAGGCAGTGCTCTTTCAAGCCTCAGGGTTGGAAATGGGAGATGAGGGAAGGTGGTGGCCATAGGACTTAGAATCCAGGCATACACAGTTCTTCGAAACACATTGGCAGCAGTGTCATTTTGGAAGGAGGGATGAGTGGCAGCAGGAACAGAGATTGCTACCAAGTATGTGACTGATGCTGGCTGTTTGGTGGTGGACCGTTGGGTGAATCACAGGCAACCTCACCTGTCTGAGGCTCATGGTAATGGCTTGTCTCAATGAGTTCATGCCTGGGGTAAGATCTGAACTGGGGTGGGTAGAGGGTAGCATGTAGTTTATTGAACAAATTTGCAGAATATGTTCTGATCACAAGAAGGGTAATTGACAATCTGTTCTTGTTTTAAACGTAGCTTTTTTGTGGAAACATCATATGCAACATAGGATGAAAGTCGGCGGGGAGGGGGGGAAATCGGCTGGATGTGTGTGTTTCAGACTTGGTACAGGTAAATTCACATATTTCATTTTAGCTTCGGCGTTCAGCAAGAAACCAAAGACGACAGATGTCGCAGCAGGAGGCGTGGCTGTTTTTGAAGCGGAGACGGAGAAGACAGGTGTCAAGGTGAAGTGGCAGCGAAATGGTGCAGAAATTACTGCAAGTGAGAAGTATGTAATCAAGGCGGAGGGGAACAAGCACTCGCTGACCATTAATAATGTCGGGAAGGAGGATGATGTGATGTACGCAGTCATTGCTGGAAGTTCCAAGGTCAAATTTGAACTCAAAGTTAAAGAGCCAGGTATGTTGTCTACTATGTTACCATGGTTTACCATGGATGCACACAACTACCTTTCTTGTCCATCACAAATTGGGTCCTGTCCTTGTTCAAAACCATTAAAGGTGCAAAATAATGAGTTAAGAAGTCAGCCTAGCAAATGTATGGGAAGGTGTCGAATAGTTGTTGGAAATGTAAAAAGCAGGAAGGAACCTTTTGCCATATGTGGTGGACATGTACTCTTGCATAGAAATATTGGGTTCAGATTCATAAACAGATAGTTGATTTTGAAGATTAATGTGCAAATTAACTTGGAAGATTTTTTGTTGGGTATGAGAGATGATTATGTAGAGAAAAAAATTGAAACTTTGTTTTTATATATAAGTGCGGAAAGAATTTTATATACACAATATTTGGAGAATTCAGAAATACCTTCACTGGAAGATTGGGGGATAAAACTTTTGGATTATACTGAAATGGACAAACTCACAATTTTAATTAAGGAAAAGTCAATCTTTTTTTTTAATAATTGGAAACCACTTATTGATTTTGAGAGAGAGAGAGATGATGTGGTGATATGCAGTTTTAATGAATAGAATGTTGGAGATATTTTGGCTTAGTTGAATATTACAAACAGAGAATAGTATGCTAGTAGGATTTACTGCTTCACGCTTGCTGCAACCTTTCGAAATATAATGTATTGTTTTTGTTTTAATATTATATCAATAAAATATAAAGATATATGGAAAAAAGTCAATCTAGCCAGGTGGTGTGGCCCTTGCGCAGGATCGTGGCCAGTGCCTGACCTATCCCTGACACAGTATTTGTACTGGGAAGAGGTTTGTGAAGAGGATTACAAAGTACTTTCTTATCTGGGTGCTTTGAGTGAAATGACTCTGTTGCCCTTCTTTCACTCTCATCAGCAGCATTCCTTATAGGATCAGCATCAGCCACCTGGGGGAACATTGCATCCTTATAAATCATGAAGCAACTCTAATTTTGGAGCTGTATTTCCTAGAATGTGTTGCATTGCCTTGCCTGTCTCTACTTCTTCCTCCAAAGGTGTTCAGCATTCTCTAGAAACTCAGTTGCATGCATAGCCAATTCTGGCCATAAAGTGATTCAGTTTTTGCTGTGAACTGAGTTACTCCAATCTGTGCAAGGTCTACGTAGGAGGAGGAAAACAAACAGCCCAATCCTGACCAACATTCCAGCACTGATGCAGCTGCAATGCAGCCCTTATGTTCCCTTACCTTGAGGAGGCCTCTGTGACTGGCTCCCACCACAGAATGTAGTGCACACCCTGTTGGCATGACTGCATCGGCACTGGAAAGTTGGTTAGGATTGGGCTGAAATCCATAAAGATCCTTAAGTAACCTTGTGATGTACTCCAGCACCACATTTTCCCCATACTGTGCTCATATACTTTCACTGCCCTGCTATTTCTTTTTACCTTTCTAATTACCACCACCTAAACAATTTCTCAAAGAAAACATCAAATTGTGTTTTTTTTAAGGAAAGACCAATTCTGTAGACAAAATTTACATACATACAACTTTGTATTCTCCCTATCCTAATTTGGTAATAAATAATTGTTTTAAAAAAAGTTGCAAATCTCCTTGTTGCCGAATTAGAACCTTTTGTGCATCAGTGACAGGCTCTTGAATGTATGATGAAACACTGTTCAAAATGTTCAAGAATTGGCTTTCAATTGAAGATTTTTTAAAAACTATAAATAGCACAAGGAGGGGTGTAATTAGGATGCTAGCAGTGTAAGAGGCTAAGTGCTAATGCCCACCTCCACCACTACAGGTTGGGGCCATTTTGTGCACTCCCTACACCCACTTTTAGTTTGGAAAAAAAATCAAGGGTCAAAAGCACACATTTGCATGCCTTGGCATGCATCTACTCCGACCCACAAACACTGTGGAAAATTGGACTCAGTACCCACAGTCCACTACCTAGTCTCAGTGCAGCTGAAAAGCATTTCATTTTGAGTGAGTCCTCCAAAACAGCACCATGTTTTCTGTAACTTTTCTTGCATTCTCCATTCCTTTATAGTAAAGATGGAAGAAGCCCCAGCTGCTGAAGCTGCTCCTGAACCATCAGCTCCTGAGCCAACTGTCTCAAATGCCCCTGCTGTAGCAGATGCTGAGCCTACAGGTGGTAGTAAGAACTTGGAAGGTAAAAAAAAAAAAGATCCTGGAACTATAGGAAACGATTCTTCAATTCCATACTGATCAGAATAAAGACTAACAGCGCAATCTGACCCAACTTTTTTGCCGTTGTAACCAGTGGCCCAGCGAGAACGGGAGGCCCCAGAACAGAAAAGGGATTCAAATCCCCTTTGAATTCCTCTTTTGGAGGGGATTTGAATCCCTTTTCCGTTCTGGGGCCTCCCATTCTCGCTGGGCCGCTGGTTACAATGGCAAAAAAGTTGGGTCGGATTGTGCTGTAAATAAAATAAAAATAAAAGAATAACTAGCAATAATGCAGAATAAATGATTTTTTTTCTGTGCACCTGCTGTGTTTGGAGACTTCCTTCTTTGCTGCCTGTTTGTGTTTGGAGGCTTCCTCCTTTCCTGCCTTGGTATAAGGCAGTTTCCTACATTCAGTGTTGATGGGAAAAGTTGGAGGAAGAAGAAACAGTTCCTAGCAGAAGAAAAGCAACAAGCCTGTCATCTGCTTCAACTGGATTAAAAAAATAGGATACCAATTTACCATGTAGGTGTTCCAGTGAACTCTCACAAAGGGGGATAGTGGGATCATGCCTACTTGCCTTGCCCCCCCCCAATCATGTGTGGTCAGCATAAGTTGTGAAAAAACTTACATGCATGAATGCTGAACATGCATACGCTGTTCCTGCACAATCAGGAACCTGAGATAAGGCAGACTTCCGAATCGTGATTCTGTTTTGTAATAACCTCTGTACAATTCCGTGTATTTCAGTACATGGAGAGGCAATATATGTGCCTTTGTCATAGACTTTAAAAAACAAAACGTACTTGTAAAATACATCAGGTACACACATATTCTTCAATTTTTCCTATTTATTAGGGATAGCACCTATTTTCTAGTATGTATCCCTGGTAAATCACCACCCCTATTTTACCATTTTAAGGCTGCCATTTTAAAGTATTGCTCATTTGCCCCCTCCCCGTGTCTCTGAAAGTTCAGCTTCTCAGTATATGGGATGTGTGTGGATCCATCTTGGCATGCACCATATAGTGTATGTACAAGCCTCCATTTTATCTGCTGCCTCTAGACAGGTTCAGATGGAACTATGAAGAATGGTAATGTATTACAGGAATTTTAAAAAAAAATTGTGAAAAGCACCCTATCAGGGAAAGGGACTTCCAGGAGAAGGCTGAATGACCACTAGTACTGTCTAGTGGTTAGCATGCATGCATGCACCCCTTCCTGCTCCTGAATTTCCTTTTAATGGACCTGCAACTGAACAGCAAAAAAGACTTGGTAGTTTGTATCCACATTCACCATCCCAGGCTACAGAGAGCAGGCAGGGGGGGGGTCATCTGGGAAAAATCCTCCTCTTAGGAGAGCACTTCAGAGGTGGTTCTTAAAAATCAAACCTACATTAGCATCTGCAGGGCAAAGAGAAGTGACAATTCACTGAATTACCTATAAACATGGACTAGGCAGACCAAGGGTCAAATGTAACTAGCTTATTAAATGTTTAATGAAAGTGAAACTAAATAATATGGGGAAAGTAGTTAAAGTGCAAGCAGGCTGATGGAAAATGCCTGAGCTTGGCTGAAATGCACAAAGATTTTTTCATTAAATGGATGCAGTAAGCATTAACATCCAGCAGATGGAGCTGAGACGTTACTCAACACTCTCAGCCCACAGACACCCCCCCTCCACAAAAGGGGAAGTTTGCATGCTTGCTGGAGTCACTTAGCAAACAAAACAAAACAAAAAGTCCCTGAACAAGATCTAGCTCAATGAATTACCCAGTCCATGCACCTGTAGGTGAGCAAGTGGGTGCTCTTCACTGAGCTCCCAACAAAATGGATCACTCAGGAGACTGACAGAACAACAAACACTTTGTGTGGACTGGGAAACATAACTTTGCTTGATGATTTAAAAAAAACGGGGAAAACACACACACCACATGAGGGAACGATGAATTGGGCCAAAACTATGCAAGGGGGAGGGGGCTAAAATATTTTGCCCTAGCCACACTTCTGATCCTGCTCATGCCCCCCTCCGCGTGCGATTTTTAATGGGAAAAAAGTTTCAATTGAAAGCCAGTCATGCGGGGGAGGGGATTGGGATTGGGATTGGAATCGTGGTGGAGCAAAATACTAAAAAACCCTACTACCCCTGCTGTGGTTTCAACTTGTTTCCTCTCTCCTTCCTCCCCCCCCCCATCTGCGCACTATTTACTTTAGAAAACATAAACACAAGATTTACTTCTGCATTCAGGGTCATGTGTAAATGGATGGTGTAAATATCCACTACATCATCTACAATATTTCATTTCAGCTGGTCTTCTAACTCCACCTACTGAAGCCCAGCAAGAGGCACCTGTGGATCCTATTGGTGTCTTTGTGACTCGGCCACAGGATGGAGAAGTGACTATTGGTAAGTGAGTGACCTAGCATGGAAAGAGGCTTCTGACTGTGTATCTCTCTAACTGATTTACCAGGGATTTTACGCCTCAAATCACAGATTAACTAGACTGTGTCTTCCTGTCCAGGTGGGAATATTACATTCACTGCCAAAGTGGCAGGTGAAAGCCTGCTGAAGAAACCTTCAGTGAAATGGTTCAAGGGAAAATGGATGGACTTGGCAAGCAAAGTGGGGAAACATCTCCAACTTCATGATACGTATGACCGAAATAACAAGGTACAACCATCAAAGCACAGCTCCCTCTTTTGATCCTACTTCCTGCTGTTTCTAGACTGAAATAATATTTTCCCTGGGACAAAACTGTCATAAAATGCTTATTTCCTGCTACTGCTTATCCTGAAAAAAGCAAATTGGTATACATTTAGCTTAGATGCCACTTGCAACATGCTACCATGATCCACCCCTTAGGCCAGAAATAATGAATTTGTACCAATGCATCTAGTAAAAGGGATGTGAAATGTATATCCTTGCCATAGAGAAGCCAACTAAAAGGTACCCCTTATTTTTAATACTGTTGATCTAGAACAGCATTTCTCAAAGTCCTACAGGGGAGTTTACTCCCCTATAAGTCTTTGCAGGGTGATATCGGAGCCAGCGCTCCAGAATCATGCTGCCCTGACCCAAAACCTTTTTTTAAACATATCTGGTTGTCTTGCCAGAAACTGCGGCGATTGCATTCCGAAGCCCACTTCCAGTTTTTGCAATCCTGGAGCGCTGCCGCCGCCACCGTTCAGGCTGGCCACTCCTCTTAAGGGGATATCAGCCACTTCCGGAAAAAGTGGTGAGTCGCGACCCACTACTTTGAGAACCCCTCATCTACAACATCCCAACCCTCTAGTCTAGGCAATGGATGAAACTTATTCACAGATCCATAGCTTCAGGATGGTTCTTGTGCCCTTCCCAGAGACTTGCTGTGACAGTTTTGAAACATTTTATGTTTTTATTGCAGCAACTTTGTCCTTGATACATCGGCCCAGATACGGAGCATCTCACTGGTGTGTTTACAGTGGTTGTGGAAAGAGATAGAGGCTCCACTGAAATACTGTCATGTCAGTCTAGATCAGTGGTTCTCAAAAATATTTCCCCGCGCCCCCCCGTCACCCGATTTTGGGGGGTGGCGCCCCCCTCCCTTCGCGTCGCCCTCCGCACGCTCCGAGGCCGGCCCGGGAGCCGTCCTCGGAGCGTCCGGAACGGCCGGCGCTCCAGGGCCTTCTGAAGGCCCAAGCGTCAATCCGGGTATTTTTGATGTTTTCGCTCATGCGCAGACCCGTTTTCGTCTCTGCGCATGAGCGAAAACATCAAAAATACCCGGATTGACGCTTGGGCCTTCAGAAGGCCCTGGAGCGCCGGCCGTTCCGGACGCTCCGAGGTCGGCTCCTGGGCCGGCCTCGGAGCGTGCGGAGGGCGACTGTGGTGGTCGGGCCCCCCTTTGTGGGGCCTCGCGCCCCCCCTGGGGGGCGCGCCCCACTATTTGAGAACCGCTGGTCTAGATGCTGCCATGCTAAAAAGTTTGGCAGGAGGCAGATTTAGGAAAGAAGGTGCAAGACATGTTCAGTTAGGAGAAGAAAGTAGGAAATAGTAAATGTGTGAATATTCATATTAAAGACTGGAAAGGTTGCTCATTGACAGAAGAAGAACACTATGCTCTTGGCACGCAGACTTCTGGGTTTTGTAATTGGCAGCAGGACTGGCCCATAGAGGACACGAATGATGCAGCTCACTTTGAGTGGCAGTTTGTGGGGAGCGGCAAACAGACACAGGATGCCTTTAATCTCAAGTCTGCTGCCACTGCCTCCTTCCAGCCCACACAGACAGAGCTACTCCAACCTGTTGCAGGAAGCAAATTGAGAGGCAGTGATCCAGCCCCCTGCCCTCTTACCTCAGTACTTCCTCGAGCTGTCCCTTTAAAGGAAAAAGAAAGTGCAGGACATGCTGGGAGCAATCCAGGTGTTTTATGTACTTCCTGTTTTATTTAAAGGGATGGCGCTAGGAAGGACTGAGGGATAGGTAAAGGGATAGGGAAGTGGGTTGCTTCCACCCTCATGTATGCACCCCCCAAAGAACCCACATAGAAGGCAGCAATCCACTTCCCTACCCCTGTTCTACCTCCTTCATTGCACAGCCCCTTGAGATAAAACAGGAAGTGTGGGATGCTAGGATAATTCCCTACAGTGTACACATTCCTACACATTCCGCTCTTCCTGTTTTATACAAAGAGACCGCTCAAGGAAAGCGGTAGGAAAAGATACAGTATCTCTGTCTTCTGTGCAGGTTTTTTAGTGGCACTGCCACCATCCCCACCAACCCAGCTTGGAGGCGAGGGGATGGAGGGTGGATGAGGTGGCAGTGGTGAATTTTCTGCATCTCAGGTGCCACCTGTCCTCAGGTCGACCCTGGTAATCAAGTACTGTACTGGGATCTGAATACAAAATACTACTTAAGAAGTTGTCCTTATTGAAATGGTCTCTTTTGTTCAAGGTTTACATCTTTGAAATGAACATTATTGAGGCAAAAACTACTTATGCTGGAGGATATAGATGTGAAGTGGCAACTAAGGACAAGTTTGATAGCTGTAATTTCAACCTCGCTGTCAATGGTAAGTGGATGGGTTTTCATACAGAGATGGCTGGAGTAGTTCCCCCGCTTTATTCTTTCTTAACAGCATAGAACAGCTTTTCATTTCTGCCGCAAGATATAAAATGGGTGACAAAGCTACATATAAGCTTAAAACAGAAAAAGTGGGTGACATAGTCTAAGGGGTATTGATAGAGGAGTAAGGGTGAGAATTTAGGGGGGGATTGGTAAGTTCAGTGTAAAAAAAGATCCATTTCACTCACCAAAGAGTTGCCAGGTGCCCTTAGTGTCAGAGCTATTCATTATTTCAAGGGTAGCCTTTATTTAACTGACAAATTCAAGAGCATCCCAGACCTTGAATACTTAAAAACGTTACAACTTCATAGTGGCTTCAGCCAAGAGCACAGGTACTTGCATATTAACTAGTCTTGCAGTGGTTTGTAGTCTGGGCTCTCTCATATTTTTGTAACAAGTGGACATTTGTTTATGTATGGTAATGGGGCAATTGGTTGGGCAAGCAGAAAGCAAACCACTGTTGCTTTATCCACCACAGAGGCTGAATACATGTCAGCATCTGAGGCATGCAGAGAGATATCATGGCTCTGCTACTTATTACAGGATATGGGAATAGTGGTACCAAGGCCCATACAGGTTATGAAAGATAACCAAGGCTGTATAAAAATGATACAGTCAGAGGGCCACAATGCACGCACAAAACACATAGACATAAAGTATCATTTTTTGCGCAACATGCATAATTAGGGTCTTGTTAGGCTGGGCTACTGTCCAACACAGGACATGTTGGCAGACCTGTTAACCAAGCCTTTACCAAGAGACCGATTCCAGAATCATCGTGGATTCAAGCACCCGACGCTGAGAAGGGGGTGTTGGAGATAGGCAGCATTTGGCTGCAGGACCCTGGGGGGCAGTGTGTCGTCTGGTCACCTGAAAGACCTTTTCACCTGGTCCTCTCTGTGATCCCTGGAAGGGGCGTGGCCCCTGACCCTATTTCCTCCTTCCTCTTCCTAGCCTCGTTCCCTTCTTCGACTGACTACCAACCTGGGAAGACGTGCTATGCTGGGCTCTTCTGCCCAGCGGCCATCTTCCACCATACCACATGCAGGGTGTGCCAGCTGAAGGGGCACACCATCCTAAGTTAGTATAACCTCTGGTCTTAACCAGATGCTGTATATATGAACTGGAACCGTGAGTAAACTTTCTTTTTTGTAACCTTTACCAGCCTCTTCCTCTGTGTGTCTTTTACTGATAGCAATCTAACCTGGGTGCGTGGGATAATCCTTTTTTACCATAGGAGAAGGGTCTTCCGCTATTGCCAGGCGCGTCGCTGTAGCGAAGCGCGCAGGGCGGTCCGCCGAAGGGTGACGCGCGCGGGCGGACCGCCGGAGGGTGATGCGCGCAGAGGGTGACGCGTCACCTCCCCTGCACGCATCGCCCTCTGGAGGCTCCGCTCCAAGTCTTTCTCCTTTTCCCTCAGGAACAGTCTGCTCATGCGCGAAAAACGTTATAAATAATGTTGTGACGCAGCGGGCCTTTGTCAGAAGGCCCTGGCGCGTCGGCCAGGGAGGTCGCTCCAAGGCCTTCTCCCGGCCTCGGAGCCTCCGAGGCCGCGAGAAGGCCTTGGAGCGGAGCCGGCTGCAACGGGGGGGCAGAGCTGGGGGGCACCTGGGGTGCCAAGACTCAGTAGGGTGGCGCGCGCGCCCCCACTTGTGGGCGGCGCGTGCCCTAGTGACTCCACTGGCTATTGCTCTGCTACAAAACCCCTAC
Organism: Plestiodon gilberti rubricaudatus; assembly: GCA_026170595.1. Classification (NCBI taxonomy): domain Eukaryota; kingdom Metazoa; phylum Chordata; class Lepidosauria; order Squamata; family Scincidae; genus Plestiodon; species Plestiodon gilberti. The sequence goes on along the minus strand of JANXHW010000001.1, from coordinate 255,021,401 downwards.
ATTCTCTAGCAGACATGGCTTATTTGTATTTCAGTTTTGTTTGTTAGTTTTTTTTTTTTTAGCAACTTGACTGTAAGTAAACTGCACTGAGATGAATTCTGCAGGCTTTTTGCAAATTAAGCAAAGGGCACATCAGCACATGCAGCTCTTGGCCTGTCCCCCACATCATGTTGGGCAATCACATCAGCAATTTTAAGAAGTCAGAACATGAACCTCATTTTTGCAGAGGTTCAAGCACTAAAAGAGGAAGTGTGAAGGTGGGGGAAAGAGTTCTTTACCACACTTGCCCCATGAATGATGTGAAAGAATAAGAAAAGAGCTGGAAGCTAGTGCATTTCCTTCACCCCGCACAAATACAGAAATTTGCAATGGTGCATTTTAGGCAACTAGTTTGACCAGCACTTTTGCTCTAAGACACTGGTCTGTTATTGCCCTGAAGACATCTCCATCACACAAGCTTGTCACTGATCAAGAGGCAAATGCAACATGTCCTATTTTTATTTATCTATTTTTTAAAATTAACCACTCTTAAACCAAAGCTCTCAGAACCATTTGCAAAAAGTATTCAAGCAAAGATTAAGGGCCCAATCTTATCCCCTGCCAGTCCAGAGGGTGCAGCACTGCCAACAGTGTGCTTGTTGCTTGCTGCAGGTGTGGGGCACCAGATGGCCCAAGAGAGGTAAGTAAAAAAACTATTATTATTATTATTAACAGTATTTATATACCGCTTTTCAACAAAAAGTTCACAAAGCGGTTTACAGACTAAATCAAATGATTAAATGGCTTACCTCTTTTTATTTACCTCTCCATAGGGTCTCCAATGGGGTGGGGAGAGGGTGGAACAGGGCAACGATGGGGGCAGGGGTGGCGGATCAGGTCCAGGAGGGGGTGGGTAGTGCTGGTGCATGCCATATCCAACCCCCCTTCCTGGGCTTGATCCACCTGCACAGATCAACACGATATCACTGGTGCAAGTCCGAGTTGACCTGTTGCAGCTGCTGGGGCTTACCTCAGGGCAAGGGGGCAAATGTCCCCTTACTCTGAGGAGACCTCCACTCTGGTCTCTCTAGAAGCCTTACAGGCAAAGAGTGCTCCAAGCTTAAGATGTCTACAGACATCTAGTAGACTCGGAGACTGGGATTATATACAGAATTTTATTTATGGCAACTGCCTTTATACCAGAAAAACCAGGCTTGATCTGAGAATAGTTTATGCACTTCTCAGCTACATATGCTACAGATCTCTGCTGGTCAAACTTTGACATCCTCTTCCATGGGGAAAATTGGAGCTGATGGCTTTGCCATTAATATAACCCTTTATACCTCCAGACAACATTTGCATCAGGTTGCTGCTGCTGCTGCTGCTGCTGCTGCTGCTGCAAAGACCTGCACTGGGTCCTCCATGGCACCCACCTTCCCACTCTTGATGGTTCACTGGATGCTTCCGCTGCCACCAGTACTGAGGATTGAGAGGTTGACCCAGCTGGGTAGACCCTCTGATGGGTGTGGGCCTTCTGCCAGTGCCCAGCATGGCCAACTCCTGATGCCAACCCCAGAAACCTAATCTCAAATCCCTTATCAATGTGTGTAAAAGAGTTTGCATAATGGTTCTCCAGTGGTTCCAGGTCTGGCCCAGTGTTAGCGCTGAGTAGCTCCTCCCCAGCGCTAACATTGACCCAGACCGGAACCACAGAGAAGGGGGATTCACGTGAGTACCAGTCTCCCCGATTTACAAAGAGTAAATGTGGTTAGTATATGATGCTAAATGCTTAAATTTACTCATGTGTAGCAGCTGTGCAGGGCCCTAATTGGAATAAGGACTACAGCATGGAGGTAGAGGGTATTTAACTCTTTCCCTCTGCACTGTTTTCCCACTGCAAATTGCCTCTACAAAGAAGCTATTTTAAAATAACATTGTAGCAAATGACCCTTTTTGTGTTTCATAGCTGCTTTGTAGAGGTGATTTTAACAGGAAAACTGGGTGGAGGTAAAGAGTTAAATACCCTTTGCCTCTATACTGCAGGCCCAGTCAAAATGGTGGCCCTGCATGGCTACAGCACACAAATAAAACTATACACTAATGCAGAGGTTCTCAACCTGGTGGTGAGTAACTAATGCATTTAGCATCACATGGAGTTTGGTTCTCAGTGAGAGCTGACTCTGTTTTCTAATTTCTGTGAGGCTTTGAGATAAAATCTAGGCTTTCTCTCTCCCTTGCAAGTTATTGTATGAAACTTCAGTTTCCAAACGCATAACAAAAGTGAAAGCTATAAAACGGGGGGGATGCTGAGGAAAGTTGCAGTGTTGCTGGGGTGTCTTCGATGCAAACTTATTTAATCATTGCCCACTTTTCCTTGTTCTAATCTACGCCGTCACAGAGCCTCCGGCAACAGGCGATCTGGACATCCGCCCAGCGTTCCGACGAGCGTGAGTATCGTTATGAAATGTTTGTCCTGAGCAGCTCATTTGAGAGAGATCTTTGCTGAACAGAGATGGACTACTTCTGTATTCTCAAGGACCACACTATTTTTCAAAGACACAGCAGACTGGTCCTGTCTGGAGATAGTTGCATGCAAGGTGTTGCATAGAACTAGTAATGTACATGGAGGTTAGCCACGTATAGAGGTTCTATGAGGATGTGCAATCTTATCTGTATCATAATATGGATGGGAAGACCTGTCCTTACTGAGGTCATGAAATGGGGATTGTATTGGCTAGTTAACATCAAAATGTGTTCCCGTAACCGATCCCCATTTTCAAGCCCTCGTGTTCCTAATTCAGCACTAGGAACCCTGCATGCAGCTCTGATTGCAGGTATCCAGCCAGGGGATGCAAACACAATAGGACACAATTGCACTTGTGCTTAGTAATCCAACAAGTAGGCTTCTCCCTGTGGAAAACAGAATCTTGCTACAAGTTACTCATCTCACTTACTTCACCGGCAGGGTCTTGTCAGTCAAAGAGGGCTTTATATCCTCCTTCACAAGTAAATCCCACCTACTTCCAGACCTGCCATCTTTGCAAAACAGGTTCATCTCCTCTGCTTCGCGCTCTAGAGTGTTTTTTTTCTTCTTCCCTTTTTCTTAGCTCTTGGTTAGCCAGGGAATGAGAGGAGCACAACCTAGTTTTTCCCCCTCTGTGTATTTTTTGCCTTTGTCAGCCCAATTTGCTTAGCGCTCTTATCTTAGTGTTTGGTCAGTTGATTTATTCTAAATTGTCTGGTGAAAATTAACTTTGTGATGAAAAGCAAGTTTTTGCCTGAGATAGTGATAATTCCAAAATGAATTCTGTGGTGATTCTGTTTCTCTTTCCCACAAATCAATTCCATACTCAATTATGTGGTGGTAATTAACTTAATTAGCTTTCTGTGGTGGCCCATGTGATTTTAGTTCCTGTTCAATGCTCCACCTTCCTGTCTGTACTCTAAGACTGTAATCCTATTCACACTTACCTGGGAGTAAGTCTCATTAAATTCAATCAGACTTACTTCTGAGTAGATCTGCATAGAATTGCATTGTTAATACAGCAAATCGGCTTCTCCTTTGTATACTGTATCTCCTTTGCTGGATTGGGGTAGTAGTCTGTAAGAAGGCAAACACTTTTCCAGGTAGCTAGAGTCCTGCTTCATACCTGTTCAGTTAGGGTCATACTGGTCATTACACTAAATACATAATGTGGCCCAATGGGGTGGTGGTGGTGGTTTTTTAAACAGAACCATGGTGGGGACTGATGTCTTTAGGACTTTGTGTCATCGTCCCCCATGTCCTACTCCAAATTCTTCCACTGCTACATGCTATTTTAGATAGAAGAAAAGCTTCCATTGCTGCTTAGACTAGTGCAATATTGAAATATTCTGCGTGAATTCAGTTTTTCCCCCATAATTTTTGTTACATGTTGCTGCAGTCAAGACTGTATTTAAATAATGCTTCTTCTGGCCTTTCTGATAACCTCATGATAGTTGTAATGCTTCAGCCACAGTAGAACTACCCTTTTGGCCCTCAATTCAGTCTGCAACCCACAAAAAGCTGTGAAATTTCTCTAAAACTAGAAGTGAATCATGGAATCTGTGAGTGGACAGATGTAGCTCCTTCTCCTGTGGTTGACTCAGTCAGCTTCATTTAAGTATATAGCCAGGGTGAGCAAAGTTCAAGAGCCAAAGAGCTGCAAGACAGTTTCTACTGTTGCCCAGATCCCCTACACACAGTTTCTGTTATTTTTTCCTGTCCAGCATCTGCTTCACAGTCCCTTCCAAAACGACATTGTTTCTTCCCATTATCCCTGTACACAGACACCTTCTCTTCTCCAGCCTTAGTGCCAGATGTCTATATAAAATATCCTTTGAAATTGTGCTGCTTTTAGACTCAGTGGGTGTTTGCCAGTTTCAAGGTTGTGGGTGAGAGGAGGATGCTATTGGGTGGAATGGAGTTGTGCCTATCTGAATTCTGTTTTATGACTCTTACTCAGGAGCACAGTAGGAGGAGGGAGACGGATGACTTCAGCCTTTTCCAGGTAGCTGCCAGTGTTCGGCCTTAAACCTCACAATGAAGTATCACTCAGTGGCTGATTAAAATGACAAAAATGTAAATTTGTAGTCCATATCAAACCTGAACGTGTTTCACAATAATCTGTAAAAAAGAGTGATGTAGTAATGAGCCTGGACGCTCTTCTATAGTCACCTGCTTCTCTTGAACACTCACTAACTGCATGCACTAACTGCTCACCACATGTAAAGTCACAAAATATTCATGTGGATATTAAGAGCCACCTTTCCCATCCATAGACCTTATATTACATTTCCAGGAGAAATTAGCAATGGATGCTATCCTGTTACTCCAGTGTAACTTTGCTTTTGGCTGCACCAATGGGGGAGAAGGATAGGACTGGGCTGTTAGGCTGTAATCCTCTCATTCAACAAAAAACACCTCTATTTATAGGTCACTATTTAGCATGATAACAGTCCTTGACAATCTTTCTCAATGCCAGTTTGCCAGGGCACCAGCCACCACATACATCACTGGGGCTGCAATCCTATCCACATTTACCTGAGAGTAAGCCCTATTTAATATGAGACTTACTGTATTTCTTCAATTCTAAGACGCATGTTTTTTCCCAATTAAGCATTTAAAAAAATGGGGTGCGTCTTAGAATCGAAGGTCTCCAAAAAGCACCCCAAAATGCTATCTTCTTACTTACTGGGGCTTGGGGAGCTTCAGGTGATTCGCGAAAACCAGAAATGGCGAAAAATCGCTGTTTTTCGCCAAACTGAAGATCAGGGAGGCCTGCAGAGGGTTGACAGTGCACTCAGTCATCCTCAGCTGCAGGAGACATGCTGGGGAGAGTTGGTGCTGAGCGGGTAGATTCAATGAAGGGAGGTGAGTTTTACAATCAATGGATTTTTTCCCCTGCTGGTGGTACTGAAAGTAAAGGTGTGCCTTAGAATCAATGGCGCCTTAGACTCGAAGAAATACGGTACTTCTGAGTAGACATGCTTAGTATTGGACTCTGGGACAAATAACCCAAGAAGGTAGAAGAACCTTGAAACAATGAGTCCTACATTTGACAGTACACATCCACTTAAAGAGGCAAAAGAATTATAGTGCCCCTCTTTATTTCCTAAGCTTTATCTTACCTGAGTCACGCTTGTTGAGCATTTTAAAATGGCTTTTCTACAAGAGGTTTTTCCCCATGTTCTGAGTTGTCTCACAAGGAAAAAAAAATTGCACAGCTCCATCAGCAATATATGAAAATGAAACCAGACGGCCTTAGAACAAGGTACCCACTGAACATGTTTACTTTGAAGTGCTTCTTTTCATTCTCTTTTCTAAATTTTAAGAGACGTGCATCAGGGCATACAGCAGCACTCCACATGATGCTGAGAATAAGTGATAAGATGTAAAATTGCAGCACTTATTTCAGTGGAAATACATGAGAAGAAAGCATCTCAGGATCTTTAGTAGTCAAAAGGGTGATTTCAACGTAAATGATTAACAGCGCAATTCTATGCAACTTACACCACGGCTGTAACCAGCGGTGCAGCGAGAATGGGAAGCCCCAGAACGGAAAGGGAATTCGAATCCCCTCCAAAGGGGGAATTCAAAGGGGATTTGAATCCCCTTTCCGTTCTGGGGCCTCCTGTTCTCGCTGCACCGCTGGTTACACCGGTGGTGTAAGTTGGATAGGATTGCCCTGTAAATCACAATACAAGAGTCAGATTTGGTCAAACATTGAGCACTATTTTGAGCACTATTTTGAACAAAACATTGAGCACTATTTTGAACATTGAGCACTATTTTGAACAAAAGGCGATGAATCTTAGCCCATCTTCACCCACAATTTAATGAATAATTACTAAACCAATCGTTTTGAAGAAAAAATACTTCATTTTAGGTAATGCTTGTGTATTTGGCCCATGTGCCGTCTTAGAAGACGTTCTTCCTCCTGTCCTGTGTGAGAGTGAAGGGGGAATGCCTCTTGGCAGATGGCAGACACCATTTTATGTTTTTATAACTACTTGTATTACAGATTGATTACCCCTTATCCGGACATCCAAAATCCAGACATTTTTGGGACTATGACTTTTTAAAAAAAACTTTTTCCAGCACCAGGTTGGCATAGCGCAAGGCATGCTGGGGCACAAAATTATTTAAAATATTGTAAAAAATTACCTTCAGGTGTAATAGCCGCCTTGGGTCCCTTTGGGGAGAAAGGCGGGATAAAAATATTGTAAATAAATAAATAGTGTATAAGGTGTAATGTGTATACTATAAGGAGACATAAATGAAATTCATGTTTAGACTTGGTCCCATCCCCAAGATATCTCATTATATTTATATAAATATTCTGAAATCCAGACAACTTCCTGTCCCAAGCAGTCCAGAGAGAGAGAGGGGGGGGGGGAGAGAGAGAGAGAGAGAGAGAGAGAGAGAGGATGTCTTTTAGTTGACAGAGAGCCCAATCGTATCCTTTGCACCCCCTGCCATTCCCTGTTCTTAATCTGAGAGGTGCCAATCTCAGTAATTCTTAGTGTTCCTGCTCAAATACTGTCAATATTATATCCATGCCAATGTTCTATGGAGGAACAAGTTCACTGAAGACTCAAGTAACAACTATGAGACAATACATGTTGGCAAGATCTGAAATAATAAAGAGGAAAAAAAGTTGAAAATCTATTTTTTGAAAACATTAATCCAAATGTTTATGACAGTGTTGCTTTATGAAAACCTTTGCAAGGTTCCCCCTTGCATTATCTTTGAGAAGCCATCCAGGAATTATAGTAGAAAAAGTAATTTTGTGAGATATCGTACAAGATCTATGGATTCAGGAAATCCATTTGTTGTGCTAACGTTCAACTGTAGAATATGTGCACAGAAAGGAAATAAACTTGTATGATAGATTAGCAGGTGCAGTGGAATAAGACATTTTATATTATTTCCTCAATAAATTCTATGGGGAAAACAGCAAAAATAAGAGTCTGTGGTTTTTCTGAAACATATTTGAGTTAGGCAGGCCTCTGTGGTCTTCTCCAGGTCCCTCCTGCAAGCACAGGATGACCTGTTGCAGGAGGTGTGACACTTGGTGTTGATGTGGTTCATGAAAGATCTTCCCTTAGGGACCTTGCCACCATCCCTCAGGATCAAAGGCAGCAAACCTCAACTGCAATTTAGCCTCTGCTCATGTACAAGTCTGTTTAAAGAGGCAGTGTTGCTATTCTTGGAAAGAACCGGACTGTCATGCTACTGATGCTTCTTTGACCCTCACCTTCAGCATGGGGGCATTTGAATCATCCACGTATTTTTGTGAATATTTTCTCTTCTGTTATTGGGTTCTCTTTCTGTACTCTTCAATATGAATGTTGAAGATATGAACTCTTCAGGAGAGAGATCTTGGGATACTGGTGGACAGGTCGATGAAAGTGTCGACCCAGTGTGCGATGGCTGTGAAGAAGGCCAATTCCATGCTTGGGATCATTAAAAAAGGGATTGAGAATAAAACGGCCAATATTATTATGCCGTTGTACAAATCGATGGTAAGGCCGCATCTGGAGTATTGCGTCCAGTTCTGGTCTCCGCATCTCAAAAAGGATATAGTGGAACTGGAAAAGGTGCAGAAGAGAGCGACCAAAATGATTAGTGGGCTGGGGCACCTCCTTTATGAGGAAAGGCTACAGCGTTTAGGGCTCTTCAGCCTAGAAAAAAGGCGGTTGAGGGGGGACATGATTGAGACGTATAAAATTATGCATGGGATGGAGAGAGTGGATAGAGAAAAGTTCTTTTCCCTCCCACACAACACTAGAACTAGGGGACATCCACTCAAATTGAGGGAGTATTAAAACAGACAAAAGAAATTTTTTCTTTACCCAGCGTGTAATTGGTTTGTAGAACTCCTTGCCACAGGAGGTGGTGATGGCACCTGGCCTGGATGCCTTTCAAAGGGGACTGGACAGATTTATGGAGGAAAGGTCCATCACAGCTTACAAGCCATGATGGGGATAAGCAACCTCCTGGTTGTAGGAGTAGGTTTTCTTTGTGCCAGGTTCAAGGGAGTGGCGACAGGATACAAGTATCTTGTTGTCTTGTGCTCCCTGAGGTATCTGGTGGGGCCACTGTGTGATACAGGAAGCTGGACTAGATGGGACTTCGGCCTGATCCAGCAGGGCTCTTCTTATGTTCTTATGTTCTTATATAATGTTACATGCTTTGTTTTACAGTGTGGATGGACATGAAGAAGGCAAGGAGTTGGATTTCAGTGCCTTGCTCCGAAAGAGGTTAGTGAAAATCATTGTCCTCTGCAGACCTGTAGCCAGTGAACACCTATAAAACAATGGAATAGGTATTGTACTGGGTAATTTGTATTATTTATTTATTTATTTATTTATTTATTTATTTATTTGCAGCATTCCTACACCTGCATCTCCATGAGGATGTGCAGGTATCTCATGGCTGTCAACTGTGACAGCTCCTGTGATCTGTGACAATAAAAATGTACATACTAGAGAATGGAAATTGCCACTACTGATATCCATGAAGCTACCAAGTCACATGTTATGTTGCTTAAGTAGATGCAGGGGACAATGCCTACATGCACAAAATGGGCCAACATAACATGAGAATGAATAGTAGAAGTAAAGTATGCTGGGTTGAGACTTGGGCTGGAATTCTCCAAATTCTGGCTACATGCTGGATAGGTTGCAGCAGAAGCCTGTTTAGAAGCTGTGAATTCCCTACAGTTGGTGTTTTTACATGCAAATGTATCCACCAGCCTTTCCTGTAGAAGTCTCAATTATTTCAATGAGGCTTCCAGAGGAAGCTCTTGCAGTGATCGACAATCACAGACCCTGATCATGTCAAGTGACTGGAAGTGTTCTGAGTGACAAGAATATCTAGTGGAATCTCAATGACTCATTCTTATTTGTTGAGCAAAACACAACATCTCCAAAATTCCGCTCCACTCACACACATGGCTGGGCAGAGCCAGTTTGTGACGCTCCCCCCTCACACATGGCTCTCCCTGACAACTGATGCTACAGTGTTGCTAATGCAGAGCTCTCACATTGGAAATTGTTGGAAGCCCCATGTAGGAGTGGGGATATAAACAATTTTTGAAATCTTAAAAAGCCGTGTTGTGTAAATTGATAGGTAATGTAAATAGATAGGGTTCAATTATCTATAAATCTATAGATAGATCTTATGATCAAGTGTATTCCTCAGCAAGGACTCAGTTTTCAATCTATGAGGGACAGAATGATCTGTTGAGATAACTACTAGATAATAACAGATAGAAGATTATCCTTAATAATAGAGGTTGACACCTATATGTTTTGATGCTGATAGACAGAAGTGGCCAGATGTCTGAATCCACTAGGACGAAATAGGAAGTTATATAGAATGCCATGGGAACTGGGAGATAGAAGGAAAAAAGATTATGAAGGTATTTGAAGAGGCAGAATATCTGCATGGTTGTTTCTTCCAGTTTCTAGATACAAGAGGAGCAGTAAGGTTGAACCAGTGCTAACATTACACCCTGATAGGAGTGATGTCATACCCAACCATGATTGTCATGCAGATGGATGTGGTGCCCAGTGAAATGCAAATTCTGTATTCTTCAGGTGCACGTTGATCTGCACAAAACCAACAGTGTAAATAGAGGTCATTAGCCCAGCACTTTTAAGCACTGCAGCGTCAATGTACGTAAAGAGTTGTCCTCCTGTTTACAAGGGCTTCACTTCAGTGGAGGAACAACATGGAGCTGGCATCAGACGCACGGCAAACTGCATAGAGCTGCTGTCTCCATTACTATCAAGGAAGATGTTTGCAGCAGTTCTATGCTGTGCACATGGAGCACAGGAGTTAAGAATGGGCAGAGCCAGGGTGAAAATAACCAAGAGGAGCAAATGGGAAGTTAGAATAGTAGGATACTAACTATGTCAGTGGATTTTGAGGACCCAATAATATTTAGTCGTTGGGCTGCAATCCTATACACAGTTACCTTGGAGTAAGCCCCACTGAAATCAGTGGGGCTTATTTCTGAGTAGACATGCATAGGATTGCACTGGGATACACCTGCTCTCCTTGTAACAAATAATTATCGACTTCCATTCAGATATGTATACATCTCATTTTTCTTTTCTTTGTCGTCTCTTCTGTTTCTCTGCCTTTTGTTTGTGCCGTATAATTTGCCTGTCTGTGCTTTGCTCTGCTCTTGCATCTTCAACTGGAAACCCTTCTTGGGATTCTGATGTCTGGAACAGAGAGTAAGATTTGCTTTTAATTTCTGTATAAAGTGCACGGAACACATGAAGTAAATGGGCTGCTACAGGATTTGTACAATCCCCTCTTTGTCAAAGCACCATGAGTTTTCCACCCAAAACATTCCATACAGATGAATTATGAGTACCAGTAGATTGTTTAGTTCATTTGATTCCCTACGTGTTCCATTTTAATCTCTCTGAAGGCAATTTTTACATTAGCACATGAACTCCTTTTTTTTTTTTTTTGCTGTAGAAATGATGTTATCCAGAACATTGCTTTCTCTTGGTTCTGTATGAGTCTCCATCAGAGTAATTATACAGGATTACACAAATAATTTTCAACCCTCTCAAATAATTGAGGTGTTTCTTATTTCCCAGGCAAAGCCTTTCAAAAACTAGCTGGTCAAACTTTGCTGATTGCATTTATTTATTTATTTATTTATTTATTTATTTATTTAAGGAATTTGTAGCCCGCCTTTCTCCCGAGGGCACTCAAGGCGGCTTACAACATATTAAAATACATATAAACATTAAAATAATTAAATTAAACACATTAAAATAATTAAAACACTTAAGATTAAAAATAAACAACCCCAATGGGTCACCAGCATTTACATATATTAAAACCATTTGTTAAAAGGTCAGCCCACCATGTCAGACATTAAAAGCAGTCCTGAATAAAAACATCTTAAGGCCCCGCCGAAAGGTCTCTAAAGAGGGAGTCGTTCTTAATTCCAAGGGGAGGGAATTCCACAATTGGGGCACCACCGCCGAGGAGGCCCTACTCCGCGCCGCCATCCCCCTCACTTCCGCCAATGGCGGCACGGTCAACAGGGCCCCCCCTGATGACCTCAGAGTACGGGTCGGATTATAAGGAAGGAGGCGGTCCCTCAAATACCCTGGACCCGAGCCGTTAAGGGCTTTAAAAGTCAAAACTAACACTTTGAATTGTGCCCGGAAACGAACCGGTAGCCAGTGTAGCCGCCGAAGCAACGGTCCGACTGAGTCGAACCGACAAGCCCCGGCAACCACCCGGACCGCCGCATTCTGCACTAGTTGCATTTCCCAGTAGCATTTGATGATAAAACCTGAAGTAGTAAATAGACGTAAGTAACCTTTAGGAGTAACATGGCTTCTGCTTCCTGGTTACTGGATTCCATGGTGCTTCAGTAATGAGAAAGGACCTCAGTTCCAACTATGGTGGTTTAAATGGTTTGTAGTTCACAGTTTAAATCAGTGGACCAGACACTGATGCAAGCGTGTTCCCTACGTTATAGTATCTAAGGTTCTGTTCAATATACCGTATTCTCCTCCAGATGATGAGGTGACTTCATTGTCTTCCAAGGGAAACTTATTATATAGGGCATGCAGATTTCACTGTTGCCCCACCTCCATCCTGTTGTTCATGCATACCTAACCAAGGGAATAAATGGTTGTTGTATCAAGGTGAATGAAAAGCTCTTTTCTGACAAACATTTTAAAGGAAAAGTAGCATCTTTGGTCAACTTGTTCTATATTGCTACCTATATCAAATTAAAATACAGCTGTAAACTTCACCAGACATTAGTATTGCCAGTTCAGACAAAAAAATCTACTTCAGATGTTAGTGTTAAATCAGCATGGACCGTTTTCTCTGCACCTGGAATATGACCAGCAATGGAAGTGTCTCTGAGTTTGTACAGACTTCCCCTTTCTTATCACTGAGGCACCACAGCCAGACTTCTTGCACCTAGATTGAGGGGACAGTCTTCTAAGGCTGGGGACCTGGCCTCCAGTCAGATTCTAGCTACAGCATATATTTGAGCCTGGTCCCTACCTTTTTGTTATGCCTCCCCTCCTTAGCTACTGTTTCGAAGTCAGCGGGGAGGGGGGCATGATTTGGGTAAAATTGGTAATGGTCAGGGTGTGGGGCCTGCAGATTTAATTAAAGGCTCTTCTACATTAGCACTGCTTTCTCTTTAAATAAAGTAAGGACCAACTCTTCTCTGGTGTTACTATGGGCAGCATCCTGGCTAGTGCTTCCACTGTCAGGAGCTTCCGATGGTGGAAGCACTAGTCAAGATGCTACCCTATGGCTTTCTTTCCTGTTGTTGTCAAGATGACTCCATTTCTATTCTGAATAAACTATACATTATCTCCTGATCTATGAATATGCTTAATAGTGCCTTCTGTCGTCAATCTATCAATTCAATAGTGCCTTCAACAGAATTATGTTAAAATCAATTAAAGAGGGAATTAAATATTCTTAGTAATTCACAGTCCATATTTATGAAGTTAAAATTTTAAAATAGGGGTTTGATGACTGCATTAGTCAGATTAAAAGCACTTAGCGTTTCACTCTGAACTCACACGGAGCTTTGTCAGAACTATGGAGCAAACAAGGCATTCACTGACCTTTCGTGGCTTCTGGCTGAAGAGTTCTTATTTTATGCCCCAACCATGGCTTGTAAAGTAATTAGCCTTAAAGTCACAGCAGCGTGAGAAGGTTCTAAAGTTTTTTAGGAGAGTCAGTTGTTTCAGTGTATTCCTTTTAGGACTGGCATCCAAATTTTATTCAAAGAGGGGATTGTTTCAAACCTTGGGAAAATTCTACAGAGTGTCCATGTTTTCATAGGTCGTTGATTTTGTTCCCCAACTAAACAGTTTAATGACTTGTGTGCAGCCTGATTCTATGCATGTTTACTCAGAAGTAAGTCCCATTGAGTTAAATTGGGCTTACTCCCAATTAAGAGTGTTTCTTTGGTTTTCATCCCAAGTGTTCCTTTGGTTTTTCACAAACTAGTTTGTTTTAATGTGCATAGTATTACTGGTTGTTCCTGAATCAGTAGTTCAGTACTACTGAACTAGTACTGCTGGTTGTCCCGTGATTCATGAAGAATATGATATTTCTTTAGAGAATGGAAATGTTCTCCTTTGGAAATCCAAGCAGACAGGGGAAATTGGGTAAAGAATTCTCCAAAGCAACATAAATGCAGAATAGAACCTTGTCATCTGCTGCTTTTCTCCTTCATCAGCCAGAGATGCTCTTCCTGGAGATTATGCTGGAGAGGAGAAAACTACTGTACATTTAATGTTGTTCTGGATCTGTATTTTCTGGCAGGACAATGTAATTAAATGACATTGACGTACAGGTGTCACAGGCCAGGTGAAAGGGAACAGGTGTCACTGTCCTGTTGCATGGAATGGTGGAGGGAGACCTTGAAGGAGGTAACAGCTGACAGGTTCAAATCAAACCAAGGTAATAGGATAGGAAAGAGCCATCACTGGGATGCATGCAACTATTTTTAGCTCTCCTGCACGTGTTTAGAACACATTGACAGTGTACTGTACTTTGTTTGCAACAAGTTCTGTCTGTCACGCCTTAATGCCTCCAGGTTCATAGTTAAACTATGACCCGATTTCTAAGATCTCTGACAGTAGGGAGAGCAAGAAATCTTGTATGTGTGTGTGAAGGAATTCTGTCCCATGGGATGGTGCAGATCCTGCTTATGACCCACAATGAAACTCGCCTATAGTACAGACAGAAGCAAATCCAGCATGGATTATGAGGTGGGCTGTAAAGTTCTCATCTGTCTTGGAGCAGATCTGATATACAGTTGTCCCTCGTCTTATGTGCAGTTGACTTGCGCGAATTCAACTACACACACTCAGCAAACAAAAAAAGGAAAAGAGAAAAACAACAATTTAAATAGTGGAGGCGATTCCACCTGCCCTGGAGTGAGCCTGAGATCAGAGAATGAAGCTGCTGTTCCTTTCATCAGCCTCAGTTCCTACTGCCTCTTGTATGTTTTAAAGAGACAGCACATATTTTTCAGATGTAAGGGATTTTTAAGGTAGTTTTAAGTATACTGTATGCGATTTTGGCTCTGTGCTCTGACCTCGGAACAGAACCTTCATGTAGGATGAGGGGTGACTGTACAACCCATATGTTTCCACAAATTAGGCAATTAGGAGTCAAAGTAGATGTGCCTTTGAACACTTTGTCTGGCCCTTTATGTTTTTTTGTTTGTTTGTTTGTTTGTTTTGTTAAATAGCAGTGGTGGGATGTCCCAGTCTGGATGAAGATTTCTGGCATATTGTCATGGTGTTTTCTCCGGTCTTGACTGAGGGTAGAACAAATCCAGGCTAGCTTTATTCATTGCAAAGAATGCACTGACATGACGTGGAAACCCTCTATCAATCCATGCTGTCAAGATGTTAGGTTGCATCCCAGGCTGGTTGAAAGGGTATCAGGGATGTAACTAAAGCAATTATTGTCATTGGTATGAGCTCAAAGGAAAAACACATGCTAGAAAGATGATTGGGTTTAAAAGCAGGCACACTGAAGTAAACTGTTCATGTTTTAATGAGGCCAACTTCCAGCAAAATTGTAGCAACACATTATCTAGGTTGGTATAAACTACAAAAGAAAATTATGTACAGTGTAAGTCTACATAGTAAGTATCGGATTACTTAGTAGAGTTGATTCAAAAAAAGTGAATTGCAAGCTAATTTCTGGGTTCTTCCTAAGGAGAAACATCTGATAATTTTCAAGGGAAGTTGAACAAATGTCTGTAAGGCAAGTCAAATTTCTTAGCAGGGTTCTGCCATCCCTCAGTTATAGAGCGTATGCAGTGACTTCAGAAGCGGACAGTGTTCCACTGCAATCTTTTCTCAGTGCAGCTAATGCTTAGCTTCCCTGTTGAGACAGGGCAGGCTTCTTTAGGTAATGGCTGATAACACTAACACATATTGCCCTCTTTCTTGCTTATGGCAATGCTGCATGCTCTTCCAAATGCTCCCCTGCATCGTTCTCAAGTCCAGCAGCTTCTTGCGCTCAGTAAATCGGTAAGCTTTTCTGCCCCTCTGCTAACTGTGAGTAAATAAGTTTGCAAAAGAATGTAAACAGACTCGCCTAAATAATTAGCTGTGGCTATCATGTGGTGTTGGAGAAGACTCCTGAGAGTCCCTTGGACTGCTAGAAGATCAAATCAGTCAATCCTAAATGAAATCAACCCTGACTGTTCCCTGGAAGGACAGGTACTAAGGCTGAAACTCAAATATTTTGGCCACCTAATGCGAAGAGAGGACTCTCTGGAGAAGATGCTGGGAAAAATTGAAGGCAAAAGGAGAAGGGGAAGGCAAAGGATGAGATGGTTAGACAGCATCACCGATGCAACGAACATGAAAATGAGCGAACTCAGGAAGATAGTGGAGGATAGGAAGGCCTGGGATCACGAAGGGTCGGACACGACTTAACGACTGAACAACAACAACAACATCATGACTGACGGCAGCTAGAGGGTCCAAAGTTGTTGTTGTTGTTGTTATTAATTATTTATTGGATTTATAAATAATTAATAATTTATATTATTTTCCCCCATAGGGGGACCCTATTGTCTTGTCACCTAGTATCTGCTAGCCTAATCTTTAAAGTTTGTGGGTGGCTCATAATTTTCCTAATTCAGTTTTAAGACAAGCTGGCATTCCCCTACAGGAGTGGCATCAGGGGTCACCCAGGTGGGCCACTAGCCGAGGGGCCACCTGGCCAAGTCAACCCTGAACGCTCGGAACCAATACAATAGTAGAGCCCAATGTATCATCCGGGGCCTAGTGAGGGACACCATGGGGTCCTAGTGCAGGGCTTTCTCCCAGGGTCTCCAGGTCCTATATGCAAAAGACAAACAACCATTGACGCCTGAACTCATCTCTAATCAAGATTTGTTGGTTGAGAGAGGTTTCCACTTTTGGGAAGCCACACCAATAAATCCGTAAAACCACAAAGAAAGACCACCTTCTCCCTAAGAACATGGCAACTGTTCATTGCAACTGTTGAAAAGTAGAGAGAGGATGATTTTGTTAGGAAACTGTATGTACCGGTATATATGTAAAACAACCTCAGCTGTTTAAAGCCCCTAATATGTTAATGTTGTACTCCCCTTGTGGCAGAAGTGAGACAAAAACAGAATCGCAGCCAGATGTTGATGTCTGGGAAATCCTTCGGAATGCTCCCCAGTCAGAATATGAGAAAATTGCTTTCCAATATGGCATCACTGACCTGCGAGGGATGTTGAAACGCCTCAAGCGCATGAAGAAGGAAGAAAAGAAAAGCACAGGTAAGAGAACAATTTTGTTTGTTTGTTTTTCCCTATGCAGTTAGGGAAATCCTATATGCACTTACCTGGGAGTAATCCCATTGAACTCAATAGGATTTACTTTTCAGTAGATGTGCATTGGGCTATGCTATTAATCTCCATTTGCAAAACATATGATGTGCAAAGTGGCTCTCAGACTTGTCTATACAAAAAATGTTTTATGGAGGACCATTTTGTGTCACTTTGCCCCCCCTCCCCTATTTAGGACAAAAATACCAGTTGCTAGGGAATGAGGTCAGAGTATATCTTACTTTAAGTGTGTGCTCTGCAAGCACTTACTTCCTTTTTAAAGGTTCAATAGCCACCAGACTGAGAAGTCCCATGGATTGGGACTCTGATGGGGAGGGATCAGACCCCTGCCTTCACTGCAGTCCCAATCTGGATTACCACCACCTGCACAAACTGTTTTCAAAGGAAAAGCAAACTCAATGGTGCCATTGACACCTTTTTCTGTGAAGATGGTGAGCACAGGGTCCCAACCCAGATCAGAACCACAGCCGAGATAGGACTAAAGCCCCCATCCCCCAATCCACAGGGAGGTCTGATCTGGTGGCCATTTAACCTTTAAAAACATATTTGCAAAGGATGTGCTTAGAGTACAGTGGTATAGTTTGACTCTTTAGAGTAGAAAAGTTGAAGGTATCAGGAAGCGAGAAAGACAGAAGCTTTTGAAAAATCTAATGGAAGAATGCAACTTAAGTGAGCTATGTGGGGAAAGGGACAAACATTCATGGCATATGCACACTGGAGGTATACTATTGTTTAAAAGTCAGTTGATTTAATCAGCTTTGAAGATTGGTAAGTAGATTCCCACTAAAGCTCAAGATAGAATAAAATGTTGGGAGGTGGATATTCAAATAATTTGGCCCCTAACTCAACCATCATGTGTCAGCTAAGCACAGACTGCTGCGTGCCAAAGTGCTATGTAGACAAACCTGTAAAATGAGGGAGGGTGAAAAGGATACAGTGGCTCCACTTCATTTTCTTCCATCCACAGTTACAATGCAAATCTGGTCTGAATTGTGGCGTGGATGGACGTCGTATCACATTACAGAATTGACTTTGCATTGCTTTGAGGATGTTTTTGTTAATTGTCACTGCATAATTTTGCATAATCTTGCATAATTTTAAACTTGCTACGAGATCAGCCTTGTTTCATTTTCTCTTACAAATTTGCTACTGTTTTTAAAAAAAATAAAAATTCTATACACATGCGGACATATATGTGAGTGAATGTGCACTCCCGCCTGCTAAGGATTTCAATTCATACATCTGACAAGGTGATTATAGTCACCAAATGCTTATGCTAATAAATTTGTTAGACTTCAAGTTGCTATAGGACTCTTTGTTGTTAGTAGAAAGCTAGTAATATTTGAAGGCGACACATTTTGATTTTTGTAAGCTCTTTTCTCCCTTTCAGCCTTTCTCAAGAGACTGGATCCTGCCTACCAGATTGACAAAGGACAGAAAATCAAATTAATGGTGGAGCTTGCTAATCCTGATGATGAAGTGAAATGGTTAAAGAACGGGCAAGAGATTCAAGTGAGCGGCAGGTAATGGAGAAATATAATAAGAAATGCATGTGGGAAAGTGTTACAGGGTGGAACAAACAGAAATCAGGAGCGAGGAAAGAAAACAAGTGGAATATAGTAGAAGGAAAACAGGGGAGAACAAAAAAGGGGGGTTGTTGTAGGTTATAATGGGAAGAACATCCCTTAACGGCTTGGGTCCAGGGTATTTGAGGGACCGCCTCCTTCCTTATAATTCGACCCGTACTCTGAGGTCATCAGGGGGGGCCCTGTTAACCGTGCCGCCATTGACGGAGGTGAGGAGGATGGCGGTGCGGAATAGGGCCTTCTCGGCTGTGGCGCCCCAATTGTGGAATTCCCTCCCCCTGGAATTAAGAACGGCTCCCTCTTTAGAGACCTTTCGGCGGGGCCTTAAGACATTTTTATTTAGGTTAGCTTTCGATGTCTGACATGGTGGCTTTTTAACAAATGGCTTTTAACAAATGTAAATACAGGTGACCCACTGGGGTTGTTTATTTTAATTGTTTTAATTATGTGTTTTTAATTATTTTAATGTACATGTTTATTTTAATGTTGTAAGCCGCCTTGAGTGCCCTTGCTGGGAGAAAGGCGGGATACAAATTCTTTAAATAAATTAAATAAATAAATAAGAATGCTTATTACCATGTAAGATTGCTAATAACTACTCACCTTTTCACAATTTGTCTAATTTTCTCCTCTTTCTGTTCAATTTCTACACTTGGGACTGAACACTACCAATGGTCTGTTCATTAGCAAGTAAGTTCCCATAATATGCCTTCCTGTTTGCAATCTATTCTTTTCCTGATTAGCACCATGAAGCAATAATGTTCTTCTGGGATGGGGTGGTGGAGTGTTGTTGTTCTGGTTCCAGTCATTACTTCTCCTCCTGACTGATAATCTAGAACAACGAAGCAGTAGGATTTTGAAGTACACTTGATCCCCAACGTACGGACATCCAACTTACAGACGTCCACATCAGCGCTTTCACATAGGCAGTCTGTCTGTTCTGGTGCTTTCGCATTGGTTCCAGCTTTTGAACAAACCTCTGGAACGGAACCAGCACATAACTTGAGAACTTAGTGTCGTGAGATTCACCACATGGCCCATTGACCATAAGGGAGTAGCTTGCCACCTAACTCAGCATGGACTGAATCATGGTGAATGCCTCTACTTTATTAAGCAGCTTCTAAGGAAATCATATCCTACTCTAATCTTCACAAATGCTGATTGATCAATCACATTTCTTCACCTACACTACAAGAAATGGATAATTTCCTTAATAGTTAACCTTAGCGCCGTAAGAGTGGAAGAACTAAAGATACACTTTCACATCATCATGTGGTCTAGACCAGGGTAGGGGTATCTCAAAAGATCTCTCCCCTTCTGTGCTATGACTGCTGAATAGTAGTGTTACTAATGGCCCAATCCTAAGTGACCATTATGCCGCCAGATTGCACATTTTGGTGACGTGACACGCCTTTTGGCTGTTGCAAACACAACACCGCCAGACAGTGCGACCTGAAGTGGTGAGCAGCCAGGTCCGCGTGGTGACAGACTGTGGATGTCCACCACCTCAGGTAAGGCCACGCAGGAGCTGAGAAGTAGGCGGGGAGGGGTGGGCAGAGTAGGGAGGAGATGGGGCAGGGAGCTGGGTAGACTGGGTCCTTGAAGGTGGCAGGTTTGGTGGCAATGGTGCCCACCGAATCCTACCCCCCTTTCTGGGCCTGATCCGCCTTCACAGGTCAACGTGGACTTGCACCAGTGATATCGCTGGTGTATGTTTGAGTTGACCCACGGGACCAGCAGAGGCTTACCCTGGGGGGAAGGGAACAAATGTTTCCTTACCCCAAGGAGGGTTCTCAAGTCTGAAACTTTCCCGTGTGATTCAGCAGACACCACGTTGGCGCCGCTGCATCACTATGTGGAGAGTTAGGTAGGATTGGGCTGTAAATCTCAGGGTTTGTCTTTGAAGCTTCAGAGTTCTTGCCTCAGGGTCTTTGGTGAGGCAGAGTAAAATCTCAGTGAGAAACTAGAATCAATGAGGCAGGGCCGTTTTCTATTTGGTTTAAGAGATTTTGCTGTTGGCACCACCATCCATGTCCATCAGGCTCTATCCCTGATAGCATCAGGCACGGCTAAGTCTCACAGCCTTGATGTTCCCCTGACCAGCCAGCTGCCATCCTCTGCCTCCATCATACACCACTAGGTTCCACCCCTGACCTGCCAGCATCACCCCTTAGCTCCTTGTTGTCTACCCCATGCATCTCAGGGTCTGAACTCAGGACAGCTGCCAGCTCTATTCAAGGGTGATCTGTGCTCTATGTTTATACTGTATTTGAATTCTATGTGCATTTCTCCAGATACATTTTTGAAGCCCTTGGAAATAAGAGGTTTCTGACTATCAACCACTGCTCCCTGTCTGATGATGCAGCATATCAGTGTGTGGTTGGTGAGGAGAAGAGCTTCACAGAACTGTTTGTAAGAGGTGAACATAATTTTCTTTTATGAAATGGGATGTGAGAAACCCAGTATTGGACACTGGAGGAACATAGTGGGAAGCTTCAGGGTCCATTTCCATTCCACCTGCACTCTCACCCATTACCAGAGGCATCACTAGGGTTTGCGTTACCCGGTGCAAGAGCTAATCATGTTACTTCTTAATTTGAATGAAGTTCTTTCCTTCATTTCTTCCCTCCTGTCCCTTTGAGACACTATTGTGGTTTGTGTCAGGAAAACAAAGCTTCAACTCTGTGCTTGATTTTTATATTACAGAGCTCACAGATACACATGGTGCCAATTTCTGGTTTATAGTGACAAAGAACTGAGCACGCCCTCTATAGCTTCCTACATACACAATTTGTTAGGTAATCTGGCACCTGTTTCTGTTTCTCTTCATTTCTGGAGAAAGAAAAATGTATCACTGTAGCTGAATTTCAAGGGGAATTGCATCGGAATTACAAAGGCTTTGGTAACCCTCTGCATTTCCCTTTGAACCAAATTTCTTCTTAATTTCTAGAGCCTCCAATTCTTATCACTCATCCTCTGGAGGACCAAGTTGTCATGGTTGGAGAAAGAGTGGAGTTTGAAGTTGAAGTGTCTGAAGAAGGGGCTGCTGTAAAATGGTAAGACAGAAAATACTATGTGGGGAGCCCTGTTCCCCCAAGGGTGTATAAAATGGGAGGTGTTACACCTAAAATGCTAGGGTCTGGGGACCATCACAAGTGACTGCCACCTCTCCTGTGTCCAGAAGAGAGAGGATGTAACAGGCCCAGATAATCTACCCCTGAGGCAATAACAAGAAGGATATGGCTCCCATTTCTCTCAAGGTGTGGAAGTGATTCGTTTGCTACTTCCAGTTGCCATGGCAGATATACAAGGGTTGCTTGGCAGATAGTTTGACGTAGGAAGGTCTCTACGTGTCTCTTGGGCACTACAGGATATTATGTTAACTGGCACTGGATATAGTGGTAGCCTGTACTCCCAAGCCACCTGAATCTCTTCAATTTTGCTGCCCCTGTGGCCCCCATGGATGAGCGGGGAGGGCAGGCAGGCCAGCAAGCAGGCAGGGGGCCAGCGAATGCTCGCGGCTTGGGAGTAAGAAAAGAAGCACCCCATCCCACTTCCCTTTACTTCGTGTGCAGCCTTTCCTCCCCCAGAGCTCTATGTGCAACCTCTCCTCTGCATGGTTCTGTTTGAAATTAACAGGAGCAGTGCATGCTGGGAAGTAAATGCTGCTGTTGCGCCTGTTCATTTCAAACAGAAGCCGTACAGAGGAGAGGCTGCTCCGATAAATAGATGGGTTAGTGGTTGTCCCCCATGGCTAGGAAGGGGAAAGAGACACCCCCACTCCCCTTTTCCTTACTTCCCAGAGCTCTGCGCACAGCCCCGCTCTCTCCTCCACACTGCTTTTGTTTTATAGGAGCAGCACATGCTGGAAGGAAAAGCTGCACGCATCACTCCAGTAAGGGAAGAGAAGGGGGGTGGGGTCCAGATTGCTTCTCCACGTCCATGAAGCTTCTCTGGTGCTTCAAGGCAGTGCTGGAAGGAAAAGGGGGCTACCACCACTGTGATCCTCTTCCAGCTTGTCCCCATTGGAGTGGCAGGCTGGAGAAGTTGGTGAACTTCTTGTTTGGGGCTCATCCATTTGCTGCCTTTCCAAGGGTGCCGCTCCACATGACTGTTTCAGATCGCTTCATGGCAAGGCCAGCTCTGATTGGATAACACTGGTCAACACACTTTTTCTGGCATAAGGTATTCCAATGGTTTTAAGATAATTTTGGGGCGCTGATTCCAAATCTGGCATCAGTTTTTGTCTATCACATCAGGTTTTTGAGATATCAAATATTGCATTTGATAAAATCAATGAAAAATAGCAAATTTACACTGGTCTACAATTTTTTTTCCTGGCCTGGACCTTTGCAGCTGTTTTAGACTAACTTCAGGGTGCTGATTCCAAATCTGATCTCAGATTTGCTCTATCACTTCTCATTTTCACAAACGAATTGTAGACCTGTGTAAATTTGCTGTTTTTCATTGATTTTATCAAATGCAATATTTGATATCTCAAAACCCTGATGTGATAGAGCAAAACTGATTCCAGATTTGGAATCAGCACCCTGAAATTAGTATAAAACAGCTGCAAATGTCCAGGCCAGAAAAAAATTTTTGTAGACCAGTGTAATTTGAGCTAGTGATTATTAGGTTTTAACCATATGAAAAGATCCTGGAATTAAGGGTATTCAGCCCACTAAAGGAACACTGTACAGGTTCCTGGGTACTGGAATGTCTAATTTACCTTGGGAAAATATGGGAAAATAATATTTAGCATTTGTATATCTCTTTTTGAGTGTGCAAAGCACTTTGTATGTATTACCTTGATATAATCTTATGACAGCCTTATAAGGTAACAGCTCAATCCTATTGGGCTTTAATGGTGGCGGAACATGCATTCCGCCATCTTTAACTGCCTTATGGCAGTCATGAAAACACTCCGACAGCACACGGAGGCATGCATTGCCGGCGAGAAGGCTACAGCTGCCCCGCACACAGCAGCAGCCCCATCCGGACCTGCCAAGGCTGGTAAGTTGGCGGGGGAGGCAGGACAGAGTGGGGGGGGAGGCGGAATGGGTGCAGGGGAGGGTGAAACTAGATGGTGATGGTCAGATTGGCTCTGGGAAAGAGCGGGTGGTGGTGGCACTTAATCCTAGCCTCCTTCCCAGACCTGGGGAAGACCTGGTCCCAGACCTGATCCTGCGACCTGGGTCCATGCGGACCCGCATCAGCAATTTTGCTAGTGAAGGTCTGGAACAAATATTCTCTTACCCAGAGGAGACCTCTGCGACTGCCACACCCCTGCAGGATGCAGTGGTAGCCATTTTGGCATCACTGCATCGGTGGGGAGGACAACAATAGGATTGGGCTGTAATTATCTCTATGCTGCAACAAGGAAACTGAGGCTAAGAGGAAGTGACTTGCCTAAGGTCACCTAGTGAATTTATGGCAGAGGCAAGATTTGCACAGGGGAAGTCCCAATTCACAGCTCGGTCTCTTATCCACTATACTACAATACAGCTGCCTTCTAACTTTATACCACTTCTGTCTCATGCTGAATTTTCTGAGGCCTGCTTTCAACACTGTGAGAGCCAGCTGGAGGCCACATGGTGGCTGTAATGGACAGAGTATCTTACCATGTGGATCATCCCAGTCATGTGGAATTTCCATACTGTCGCCAGTCACCATACTGGTGGTTGCTGGCAGTGGCGTAGAAGCGCTCCATCTTTTACTGTACCCCTTGCAACTGTGATGGTGTGGTGACCGCAAGGAGACTGTGTTAGGCATTTTCCATGTGGCTGTTGTAATTCTACCTTTCCCCTTCACGTGACCCTCTCATGTTTGTTCACAGTTGCAGGCACCAAGCTGAAAGCTGTTCCCACAATACCTACAATGTTCCCGAAGGCAAAAGTGTTATTCCTCATCTGTTCTTTGCAGAGAGAACAATGAGAATTTAAATAGCCCCTTACAGCTGGTGACTATGTATATGTATTGCACTGCTGAAAATATAGCGCACACATACATTTGGTGTTCAGTGTGCATTTATGGATATCTGATAAAATCTGATTATGTGAAGTATGTGAGTGTCAGTGTGGGTGTCTAATCCTTCCCAAAACACGATGCAGCTGCCACTATCTGATCCTGTGACTCATAGCTACTCCCTGAAATAAATAAATAAATGCACGCAATAGAATATTGATATCTGTGGAACAGACATCAGATGAGGGTGAAAGTGCAGCTGTCCCAGTTTTCAATGAAGCCAGAAGGGAATTCTCAGATGCATTACAAATCTATAAATTAGGCAGTAGCGTGTTCTGTGCCATTGAAAAGGTAGCAGAAAGGTTGTTTCCTTGCTCCAAACTAGATGCGACTTGAATCATATTATTCGCCCTGGCATGCTAGTGGAATATATTGAGATAAAAATCAATGTGAAGAAATTTGCCACGTTACATGGAGGTAATAGTACTATTCCTTACAGGACTGTTGTAAGGGCTTGCTATCAAAATAATACATGGGAGGCACTCAGGAAACGCTATATAAATGTTAAAGGTGATGATGATGATTCAATTTTTAAAGCAAAAATTTCCTTGCAACAGTGAGCATCCAGTCTATGTATTATTAAATGCTATCTACCTCCCTGAGCAATGAGAAGTTTTGGGGACAATGCTACTTGGATTTGGCTTCCTTTGGAGCAGAGAACATTGCAGGCTTATGGTGTCTTTGTGTAATAATTTTGTTTATTTACAAGTATACAAGCTGAGCTCAGGTAAAGGCAAGCAGTATGTGCACTCCTGTCCTGTACCTTGCCTTCGATTTCCAGAGAGAGCCCCTGCAGCCCGTAAGGCCGTCTTGCTTTCAGACCCTTCCCCTACATCCAGTCAGTCCCTGGAACTGCAAACTGCAGTCTCTTTTGTTCGTTTCTTCCATTCGCACATCAGTCCCTCCCGTCAGGTCTGGGGGTTAGGTATATTGCCTTGCAAGCCTTCCAGAGAAACCTCCCAAAATGGAAGCAATGTTAATCCATTGAGGAACAAGAACTCTCGTGTCAAATCTCATTGCCTTCGAACAAGCAACAGCCCTGTGCAGTCTCATAATGATCTGCTCTTATAGCTCCCTGTTGCTAGTGAAGTTAAAAGTATTCCTTCCTTCCCACACTGTAGCTGTCAGTCTCAAAGGGTGCCCATTTTCCATATGAAGTAGCAGAGGCATAATGGGTTTCCTCAAAATCGCATATGTTATGACAGTCCTACAAACACAAAATGGCAAACAAAGCCCGCAATCCTGCCCTCCCATGCGAGTGCAGGTGCACAACTGCAACCAAGGTAGGTGTGTGTGTGTGTGTGTGTGTGTGTGTGTGTGTGTGTGTGTGTGTGTGTGTGTGTGTGTGTGTGTGTGTGTGTGTGTGTGTGTGTGTGTGTGACAAAGGTGCTGCTGCTGAGCAGTGGAGAGGAAGGAATACTAATGATATGGGATACTTAACAGGGAGAAGGATGGAGTGGAGCTGACTCGGGAAGAGGCATTCAAGTATCGGTTCAAAAAGGATGGGAAAAAGCACTACCTTATCATCAATGAATCCACCAAGGAGGATAGCGGGCACTACAAAGTGCAGACTAATGGTGGGGAGTCAGTTGCTGATTTGATTGTACAAGGTGAGGCATACGGATTTTTTATTTTTGCAATGCAGGGAGGCTGGAGGAAATGTGCTCTGTAGCAGCATAATGGTGGGTAGCAAGTGCCTAATTGTAGGACAGTCATGCCGGCCACATGACCACGGAGGCGTCTTCGGACAACGCTGGCTCTTTGGCTTTGAAATAGGGATGAGCACCACACCCTAGAGTCGGACACGACTGGACTTAATTGTCAGGGGTCACCTTTACCTTTTTTAATGCTCTCCAAGAGCATATTATGGAGATTGTTCGGCCTATGTGCCGGATGTAATAGATATCCTGATAACAACAGGTGCCTGTTTATCAAGTCCTGTTAAAGCCCCACGTGCACTGGATGTGTCTGCCTATTTCACCTTTTTCCAAAGCAGTTTCTTTTCATTTCTTCTTTTTGTAAAAGCAACATCAACAGCATCTATGCGTGGCTGACCTCTGACCTGCTGATGTTTGCGTTGCTTCTTTGTGATCTTAGAGAAGAAGCTGGAAGTGTACCAGAGTATTGCAGACCTGACTGTGAAAGCACGGGACGAGGCCGTCTTCAAGTGTGAGGTTTCAGATGAGAACGTGAAGGGCGTCTGGCTGAAAAATGGGAAGGAGGTGATACCGAATGAAAGGATTAAAATCTCTCATATTGGCAGGTAAGTCATTGCTCGAAACACTGAAGTTAACTGTATGGGAAGAGTATGTGATGAGGGAGAGAAATGGCGCATAAGCCAAGGTTCTGTACTTGTTTTAGTTGGAGGTAGAAAACCATATTTGTCCCATGAGTGGCAAACAGATACAGAATGTTGCTGTTGTGTCCTGTAAGTGGTTAAGTAGTGGTGATGAGAGACATGTGTGTATTTGTTCCAATAGGTTGTATATAGGCTGGAGTAAGTTTTAGTGAATGTACAAAATTTAGTGAATATTGGCACTCATGTGTGAATATGACAACCCTAGATGAATTTCATGAATGTCAGAAATAGATATATACCGTATTGTCCCGAGTATAAGATGCACCTGATTATAAGACGCACCCTTAAAGTTTGGTGCTATTAAAAAAATTTAATTAAATCACTGGCATTAAATTTATGCCTGATTATAAGACGCACCCCCAGTTTAAAAAACTTAATTAGGAGAAAAAAGTGAGTCTTATACTCAGACCAATACGGTATTTCTCCACTTCTTGAACATACACCAGTGAATGCTGTTGATTAACATTTAAGTGACTGTCAACATTCACAACCTTCCATTCCCTGTATAATGTTTGCATGTGTACGCCATAGGGAAGGAGGAAACAGGCTCTTCTAAATACATCTGTTATGCTGTGTTGGAATCTTTCCACTTGTAGTGGAAAGATTGAGCCCCTACTGTTGGTTTGTTTTTTTTAATTTGTATTAAGCAATGGTTCTTGCCAAACAGTCATATAATTAGGGAGGTTGTGATAGATATGTCAGTACTCTTTGTGACTATTGTAATATAGAAAATAAATCTTCACAGTCTCTTCTAGATGTATAAGCATCAATTTCTTTGCTGTAATTCACTGTATATGGCAATCTTTCTGACTGTCCATCTTGTCTGGACTTCTTTGTCCAGTATAGAGGTGAATGGACTCATAAAAATGCATGTCTTTTTCAGAATCCATAAACTAACCATTGATGATGTAACCCCAGAAGATGAAGCTGATTATTCTTTTGTACCTGAAGGATTTGCATACAATGTCTCGGCCCATCTTCGGTTTTTGGGTAAGTGTTCTGTAATCTGCGACATCCAACTGTTACTCAGGGCACAATCCCACCAAAGCTAAGCATTCCATCTGAGTCCAATTCATTTCAGCGGACTTAAATTTCTCTGATTGAAATGAGCAGGCTTAAACGTAACTTTGCCAACTTGTACGGTCACATAAGAAAGTTGTTTGTAAAGCTCAGTAACTCTTACTCCAACATAAATGAGCAGGAAGAAGCAAGCAGCTTTTGGCGCTGAAAGACGCATGACAAGAAAGTATGCGTGAACTGTTCCAGCAAATGAAACTGTGGTGGATATAGTTGTATTTACATATCAGTATAAATTTATTGTCGTGGAGCACTTGGGGAGAGGAAACATTATATCTAGGCAAATATTAACAAAGGTTAATATTCAAACCTAATTCAATGGATGTTGTTGTTCTTTGATTTGTAACCCATTTTCCCTCGTCTTCTCACACGCTTCTCTTTATTTTGAGAACTCGCACGCTGGGAGCTTATTGCATGTGTTTTTGTTTTCCAAAACTTGAGCATAAGAGTAGTACGGTTTAGCAAACTTCAGATACATTTTATCCCATTTCCTTTTTTTCCTTCTAGAGATTAAGATTGACTTCGTGCCAAGGCAAGGTAAGGGCAATGCTCATTATTTTACAAGTCAGTGAAGTGGGAACCAGACAAAAATCTCCCAAATTTGTTTTCAAATAATCTCCAGCTATGTTGGAAAACGCTGCTTTTCTTGTATGCTTTTGCTGCAGAACCCCCCAAAATCCACTTGGACTGCATAGGCCAGACTCCTGACACCATTATTGTGGTGGCGGGAAACAAGCTGAGACTGGATGTTCCCATATCAGGAGATCCTGTACCTACAGTGATCTGGCAGAAAGTCAACAAGGTAACCCAGTGTCAAAAATGCCTTGTGATAGTTCAACACAACTATTTCTTTTCTCGTGTCTTATTTTATTTCAAAACTCTTACTTGGCTTAAAAAAAAAAACCTAAAAGACTTTTATGTGTATTTGAAAGAAGTAGACTTCAATATGTTTTCCGAGATAAAATTTCACAATAAGAAAGCTCCCCCATGAAGCCATATTTCTTTAGAAGTAAGCTCATAGATGTCAACCCAAATATTTCAAATGTGTTGAGAACAGCAGTTTTTAAAATTCTGAACTTTCTCCTTGTACTGCCCTCAAGCATCTTATCAGCATGGCCAAGGGGAAGGATGGAATCCCATTGTTATCATTTCTACTTCACATGAAACAACACAGATCTTGGTGCCGTGCCAGGTATCTGAGGGAAAGCCATGTATGAGTCCCCACTTGCCCTCTGGTGGAGCATTGGCTGGTACTGCTGCCACTGATACTGAGGTTTCAGGGGTCTGCCTGGCTAGGCAGGCCTTTTGTTGGGTGTGGATCTTCAGCCTGTGGCCAACCTTTGACGCTTCCTCTGTGCAGTCTCTCTTGTGTCTAGGTATCCTTCCATGCCCTGTGAGATAAGCAGAGTGTATTGCAGGCAGAAATCTTTATAATTCTGTTTTCTCTCATGGGGCTTCCTGTTTTGTGTATCTTATCGTAAATGTATGTTCCCAGCAGCTCTGCTAGATGGTCTGCAATAGCATACAAATTGCAAGCTTGTGATTTTGGATAACATGTGTCAGTACCTCTAATTACTGGGCAATCTGTAGAAGGCTAAAAAAGGATATTCTCTGGACTATAAAGCAAAGAAGAAGAAGAAATCAGGATCAGCCCACTCCATTTGGGTAGCACAAGTCTGACCTCTTGTGGTACTTGTTTTCATAGAGCAAATGGGCTTCTCTCTTCCTTTTCTTTCCAACCACCTGTGATGTCCAGCAAGAATCCTGGTCATGAACGGAATAAAACGCCCCATCTGCTTTGAGAGTTCAACCCATGCACCTACCATCTTCCTTTGGACTTTTCTTTTCACTCGGTGCTCTTTCTCTTCAGTGTGACATTTCCAGGTGTCAGCATTTTACTTTGCTGTCCACCCTCTGCCACGTTTAGAACTTGTACCTGTTCATTTGAATAAGGTGAAGGCGGAGTTATGGTGGCTGTTTCCCACAAAGAGGGAGGAATCTTAGGGCATTTATGACCTGTGGGGAGCAGATTTGCCACACTAGCCCAATTTTATGTTTCTGCACACCTGCAAAGTGTGCAGTTTTGTTTAAGCCCTGGACCAAGTCTGTGAAACTTTGTGGGTACATACTTTAGCTTACCCACAAAGAACCTACTAGTTTAATTTGGTATTGGTATATAGGTCAGTGATTCTCAAAGTTCTCCCCACAAAGTTCTCCCCTTTGAATCTGGACGGGGGTAGGAGTGATCCCAGGGATCACCGACGCCAGGAAAAAAGGGTACTTTTTGAACTTACTGGGAGTCCTGTATTCCTCCAAAGTATGCAGGGAGGCCTGCAGCCCCCTCTGTGGGGCTCCCCACGCTGTAGATCACTGCAAAGCAGCAATTACGACCACTTCCAGTTTTCATCCAAAAAATGGAAGTGGTCATAATCACCACGGAGCGGTGATCTACAGCGTGGGGAGACCCGCAGAGGGGGCTGCAGGCCTCAACGTGCCCTCCAGAGGGATGCAGGACCCCCCCCCAGTAAGTTCAAAAAGTACCCTTTTTCCCCAGTGGCAGTGGCGATCCTGGGATCACTGCTGTCATGCTTTCCCCGCCCCTTAAGGTGGCAGGGGACAGCATCCGGTTCTCCTGGTGGGTCACAACCCACCAGTTTGAGAACCGATGATATAGGTTATTGGTCTGAGGCAGTTTAATCATGTAGAATCTTTCGTTTTGTGAAGACTTGACAATAAGTAGGACAATCGCTGTGTGTCAAAGGCATTTTTTGTGATCTAGAAAATATTGAATGACCCTACTGGTCTAACACTTAGTTCTGGATCAGGAGGGCCTTCATTTTCTATCCCATCTGCCCCCTGTGTCTTATGGAGCCCTGATGGGTCTCCTCTTCTTCCCATCCCTAAGCCAGCCAGTAGTTCCACACTCACCGTCTGGGCTTTAACTGGCTTCTTCTCACCCAACCAGCCCTCCCGCCCCAGTGAGAACAGAGCTTAATTTGGTCCAAGGCTCACTGGGGTCTCACTTGGGAACTGTTTCCATTCAATATTGTAATAATAAAGTAGACTGTCTTCTTGCGTGTGCAAAGCACCTTCAACTCACCACTGAGTGATCACAACTGTGCATCACACCTCTGGGATTGAGGCAAAGTTTATGTGTTGAAGGGATTAGTTCTAGTCCTGGAATTTCCCTCTTTCAAAATTAACCTTGACTGAGCAAGGGGTCCTTGCCCATTGCCAGGCCTTTCTATCTTACTCAGCCCTTTCATCTGCTTCTGTTCCTGAGTAGCCGAAGAACATGTGTTGAAGTCTGCCCTTCTGTCTCTCATTATAGTCCTTGGGTTGTCCCTACAAAGTGCTGCTGTAGGATTACCTCATGGTAGGTCTGACCCTGTTTCTCCAGACAAGGCCACTCAGAGGAATTTTATCAGGGGGTACAAAGTTTCTTTTGAGCCCCTTCTCTTCATGTGAATTTGGATCCTTGGCCCCCCTTTTTTGCTCTGGGCCCCCCTTTTTGACACATTTTTTATCCTGGGCCCATGTACAATTTACCCCTTTAACCCCCCTCTCAGAGGCCCTGTCTCCAGGTTTTTCAGTGAAGTCTAATTCTCCCTGCATTCTCTCTCTCTTCCAGAACAAGGACACAGTGTTAATAAATGACAAGCCCACCGATTCCATGGGTATGAGTGGAGATATGAATAATGACAACAAGGCAAGTTCTTCACTCTTCAACTAGTCTAACACAGATGTCTGGTCTTCAACTAGCACTTTGTGACCTTGTAATGCATGCAAACATTCACAAGCTTGAAGGAAATAATAAGAAAACTGACCTCTTGTTTAACAAATGACTTATTGATACGCTTTTCAGCTATTTCTTCAAAACCTAGCTCTTTGCGGCTTCGGATGCCTCTAAGGCAGTGTTTCTCAAGCCTTTTGAATTTATCTTCAGGGGCAAATATAATCCGGTCATTTTGTTCCACAGGTATATGTGCCAGGATTCTGGCAGGCAGCCCTGTTTATACAGCTTGCTCCTGTCTGAGGATAAGCAGTATATAAACCTTTTAAATAAATAAATCTCACATTAGAAAGGGAGTAAAGCAGGATCTCTCTGAGCCCTTTCTAAAACAACACATATATAAACATTAGAACAAAGGAGAAGCTCTTTCTGAACTCCCTTCTTCCCCACTCACGCTGTGTACGTTCATACTGCACTGTCATCGCCCTGCCACACACATGCCCGTTTGTTGGTGGGGAGAGGAAGGCACCACCTGTTTTATGCTCCTATCCTTTCCTGTCACTTCATGTCCTCACTCCAGGTGACTCATGCCGTCTTCCCTCCCTTGGGGCTCATTCTGCAGGTTAAGAATAACTGTTCTAGGGTAAAAGCTCAGTGAAGAGAAGTGGCAATGGCCAAAAGTCTGAGCATACAGAAAAAGCTGTGTTAGGCAGGCTACAAGAAAAGCCTTCCTAGGGTAACTAGGGGCCAAATTACAAATTATGAGTGTGTAATGTGGCCCTGGGGGGTGTTGGGATTTTTGGTTAATGGGGGGCATGAAATGGGGTGAAACCACACTGCAGGTTGGGGGGGCCCTTAGGAGCTTGTCCCTGCTGCAATTTCACTACATTTCATGCCTCTCTGTGTGATATTTACCGGGGGGGGGGGGCAGGGACAGAATGCACATGCATTATAATGTGTGGTTAGGCCCTTAGGGAACTTCTCCCATGATCCCTCCACTCCAGTGTGAGTTTTGGAGGACTGAAGCAAAACACATCTCCAGTCAGTGCAAAATAGGAGATTCAGTTCCTTCCTTATCCCTTATACTAATTCCAGTGCCACAAATGGGGCCACTTGCTAATTTTACAAGCCAATTCTATAAAGCTTGCCTCTCTTTCTGCGAAGCTTAATCTGTTTCAAAGGGTGGCCTTCTTTGCCTGCCTGTGTTTGTTTCTCTCGTGCAGATATACCCCCTCTGGGAGTCATATTCCCCCAGTCACCATTTCAAATACTGCGAAAGGTTTTCTTTCCACCACTCAACCTACATTAATGCTTTTTTAAAACAATTGCTCATAGCTCCTAAATGATTCTGAAGGCAGAGTTCGTGTGGAAATGTATGAAGACCATTGTGTCTTCACCATTGAAGGAGCTGAGAAGGATGACGAGGGCATCTACAAGGTGACAGTCAAGAATCCAGCAGGAGAAGATACAGCTGATATCACTGTCAAAGTAATTGGTAAGAAAGAGAGAGGCACTTTCTAAGACCTTAGAGTCAAAACACAGATGATGCTAGAAGCCTCACTAACCCATTATTTTTTTAATTTATTTTTTTGGTAATGGTAATATAGGAGTCATAGGGATGGGGAGTAATAATCAGCATTGAGACAAGGAAGGAATCCTATCGTCCCGTCCCTCCATGTTGTGGTCCCAATAAAAATTCTGCCTGCCCCCAATACTGCTATTAAGACCTGGGAGGGAAGCTTTCATTGGTGCAAAAGGACAGGTAAACCAAGCCAGGGGCTGCATAATCTAGGACACTGCCCAATTCTGTCGCCTCTGCTGCTGCATGCTGGGGGGGGGGAGCCCTTCATGCGGTTTCTGCAAGCCCAGAAGTGCAGGATTTCTGATTTTATTTAGAGAGACCCTGTGAACAAAGGATCTTCATTCACGCAGTCCCTGTAAATAAAACTAGAAGTCCTGCACTTCTGGGCTTGCAGAAACCCCCCCAGCATGCAGCAGCAGAGGCGACAGAATTGAATCGATGCAGCTTATACCTGCAGCAGACTGAAGGGAGGCGGTGGCAGACTTGAAGTGAAGGGTACCACGAATCTGCCCCCCTCCCTCACCATCTGCTGCATCAGGTTGCCTCATGGCTGGGCTGGCAGTAAGCCAAGCCTTCTCTCTGTCAGCTTGAGATGGGGTTTCCAGGGTTGCAACCGTTGTTGTTACCCCTCCTACATTTTCTGATGAAGCAGGAGATTCAGCAGTCATGGATTGTCTTGCCCATTTTCCTGCCAGTCTCTTTGTCCACCTCCCTCCCCTGCCTACTGTAGCAAGTAAGACTTCAGATATGTCACACAGCAGGCAGGGTGAGTGGGAGAAAAAAAACCAGAGGCAAAACAGACAGGAGAAGTCACAGCTGTGGAGACTCCTGCTGCTTCATTGTGGGATTCAAGAGTATATCGTCCATCTCTGGGTTGCAACCTGGCAATTTTGGCATGAGACCAGTTCTAATTCTGTGACCTGGAATGAGATTGTTTATTTTTCTCATTTGAGGGTCTGTTCTTGACCCTCAAATGAGAAAAATAAACAATCGAATATGGCAAACATACCATTGAGATATTTTTCCTGGTCACTTTGTAACCCAATCAAAGCAAACTTAGGGCGCAATCCAAACCTACTTAGGCTGCCGTTGTAACCAGCGGCCCAGCGAAAACGGAAGGCCCCAGAATGGAAAGGAGGTTCAAATCCCCTTTGAATTCCCCTTTTGGAGGGGATTTGAATCCCCTTTCCATTCTGGGGCCTCCTGTTTTCGCTGGGCTGCTGGTTACAACAGTGGCCTAAGTAGGTTTGAATTGCGCCCTTAGTTATTTAATGGTGCAATCCTAGGCATATCTACTTGGATGTATGACCCACTGAGTTGAATGGGACTTGCTCTCAGGCAGGTATGTATAGGATTGCAGCCTAATAGTATGAATTTTAGTCAATTAAGCAATTAATCAATTAAATGTGCATAAATCTACATCTAGATTTATTTTTAATCTGCCTTCAGACATGGTTGTTATGATATGGAAACTGCTTCGGTTTCCCTGGCATATGACCTATACTGGGAACTGTTGGTTCTGCTGGACCTCTTCATAGATACTACCATCAACCATAGTATCAAAACCTATCCAGGGCCTATTCTGGCCAGGCAGTCCAGAACGATACCAACCATAACCATAGTGTCATTCTGGACTGCCTGGCCAGAATGGGCCTTGGAAACACTGTTATGTTCTGGTTCCTGTCCTTCTGGATATGTGGGTGTGCGGCACTGTTGTTAAACATCTTGGCGTTGGCCTATAGTATCTCACAAGTATCTCAGCTGTATGAAACCACTGAGGGAAGTCATCTGGATGACTTGGCAACCTCTTCAGGATGCTGAGACATCACGGACACCTCTGAGGTGATAGAAAGTTCCAAAACAGGTGAAAAAAGGCAAAAAAAAAAAAAAAGAGGATTTTCGCCACAGTTGATTATCATCTTTAAAGCTTCATGGATCAGAGAAGCAAGCTATAGGACCACCTTCTCTCATACAAGCCAGTCCACCCACTAAACTAAGCCTCCTATGAAAGCTCTCTTCTGTATCCCACCAAGATCTGAGTTGTATCTGGTTGGGACATGGGAGAGGGACCTTCTCTGAGAGAATCTCCATGTTCACAAGGCAGTATGTCATGAATAGCCAATTGCTGAGGCAACAGAATGGGAGGCCTGTTGCCTTTATGCCCTCTTTGTAGACTTTCTGTAGACGTTTAGTTGCTGATGCTGGGAAAGATTGAAGGCAAAAGGAGAAGGGGAAGGCAAAGGATGAGATGGTTAGACAGCATCACCGATGCAACGAACATGAAAATGAGCGAATTCAGGAAGATAGTGGAGGACAGGAAGGCCTGGCGGGATATGGTTCATGGGATCATGAAGGGTCGAGCATGACTTAATGATTGAACAACAACAACAACGTACACTAGGAAGTAGTGATTTAGGAGGGGGAAAGACCTAAAAACTAAATTTTTGCAGATTTGCTTGCACATTCTGTCGCCTCCTCCTTCACTATCTTTTGGACTTAGTAAGTGTTTCAGAGGTGTGTGTTTGCTTTCATGGCCCTACAATTTTATCTATCCAAAAGCCAATGTGCGCCATTGTACAGCTCCTGGAAGTTTCAATACATTTGTTGACTCAAGAATTTGCATTTTCATCAAGATAAATAATCTGATTCATTTCAGTGTAATTTAAATAAAAGCAACATTGACAAGAGCATAAAAAAGAAAGACACTTCCTGCATAAACAGGGGGCTTTATGTAATTTGACAGAATTGCTGAAATGTGTTCTGGTTGTGATATATTCACAATTGCTGAAATATGTTCTGTAGTTGCCATATTCATATGGCATATTCCATATGCCATATTCATATGGCAACTACAGAAGTGAAGGAGCAGATGTCATTGTGAGGAGAGACATTCTATGGTGAAATAAATAGTAACAGTACATTTGTTTTTGTTTTTTTTAAGAGAGTGGCCAGTTGCAAGGGAAACTTATTTTACATCTCTTTCTCTCAGATGTACCTGACCCGCCTGAGGCTCCAAAAATCACTGATGTCGGTGAAGATAGCTGCACAGTGCAGTGGCAGGTACCTAAATATGATGGAGGACAGCCAGTATTGGGTAAGACTCTACAAAGAGCATCATCAGAAGAATTTTAACCCCATACCAAGATAGATAGGTCTTCTCTGGGTATTATTTTTTTTAACCACAAAGAATCCAAAATTATAAAACAGATTTGCCTTGCTCTGTTATATTTTTAGTTTTTCATAGCTGTGGTTATTCTATCATTTTAAAGACAATATAGCCACTACCTGTCCAGGTGAAGGGTGGCTTAGTACATTATACACAAGTGGTGCCAGGAGAAGTGGGACCAACTCATGCTACCTGTGGAACATCTAGTGTGGGAACCCATGATGATCTCTTCCCTACTTCACCATGATCTCTTCCCTGCTTCAGATGTTACACCAGAAAGAGGAAGCACAAATCGCTTTCACTTCCTTTGGTAGAATTGTAATGTGCAAAGCCATTATCTGTCTGGGACACATTTCTCTGAATTTGCTTAGACTACCCTTCAACAAGGTCACTAATGGGAATATCAAGTATCAAGTCAGAAGGAGAGGAAGAAACTGTTACCAGAACCTGCTAAAGTTAAAGGCTACAGTTTTGCACAGTGTTTGGCACACTGAAACTCACTGAAATCAATGGGATTCAGTCTGCCAAACATGCTTGACTTTGTATCCTGCGCCTTCCACCCAAACTGAGTCATCAGGGCAGTCCTTATAATATAAAACAATAATCAAACATCAATACACCCGCTGTAAGAGCACAAAAAACCAAAACAGCAAGAATATAAAGAAAAGTAAATGATGCTATAAAACTTGTGTTCCTCAAACAAAGCTGTTTTAACATGCTGTCTAAACACGCCCAAGAAGAAAGATAGCCAGATCTCCTGGGGCAGTAAATTCTATAATCTGGACAAGGATGCAGTAAATGCTATAATTTGGACAAGGCTGATAAGACATCCCAATTCTGCATCCTTGTTCACTGCCCCCAGGTCCAGCTCCAGGTTTAAGGGGGCCCTCCATAAGGTGTCATCCAGTGAGCCCCCTCCTACCTTTATGGCTTCTCCCATTACCTTGGTGAAAGATGTTGGCAGTGCAATGGGTTTTTATTTCTTGCACTGCTGCAATGGTAACAGCAGAAGCAATGGCATTCTAGCCAACTGAGGTCTGCCATTTTTTCCTGGGGCATTGTGTGTGGGGGGATGGTGGGTTGTCAGTGGACACCTGTTGACTAGACCCTCATTGCTTCTGCTGTGGTGCAAGAAAAAACCTGCCTTACCAAAAACGTAATGCACACAGCAACTAAAATGGCCAAAGTTCTGAAATAGTCAGTTATCATTATCTGCTGGGATTAGGTTCCTGGAAACCCCAGTGGATACAAAATCTGTGGAGTCATTGATCCTATGGTATCAATGGGGTTAGGGGGGAGGGGTAACCTACCTGCCAGCAGCGGAAACCCTCAGAACGTCAGCGGAGACCTTCAAAATGGCATCTGCGAATAGTGTGGATAGCTTTAAAATGACTGTGGGAAGCTTCAGAATGCCAGTGGAGACCTTCAGAAGCTTCCCACGGCCATTTTAAAGCTATCCGCGCTACTCGCAGGTGCCATTCTGAAGTTCTCCACTGCATTTTGAAGGTCTCCACTGGTATTGCATAAGAACGTAAGAACATAAGAAGAGCCCTGCTGGATCAGGCCAAAAGCCCATCTAGTCCAGCTTCCTGTATTTTATTATTATTATTATTATTATTATTATTATTATTATTATTATTATTATTATTATTATTAACAGTATTTATATACCACTTTTCAACAAAAAGTTCACAAAGCAGTTTACAGACAAAATCAAATGATTAACTGGCTCCCTGTCCCAAAAGGGCTCACAATCTAAAAAAGATGCAGAACATGACCAGCAAACAGCCACCGGAAAAGACACTGTGCTGGGGTGGAAAGGGGGGCAGTTAAATATAAATATAAGAGGAGCACCAATTAGCAGGGAGTTCACTGTATCACACAGTAGCCCCACCAGATGCCTCAGGGAGCACAAGACAACAAGATAACCTGTTTCCCGTTGACACTCCCTTGCACCTGGCACAGAGAAAACCCACTTCTAAAACCAGGAGGTTGCTTATGGCTTGTAACCTGTGATGGTCTTTTCCTCCATGAATCTGTCCAAACCCCTTTTAAAGGCATCTAGGCCAGGTGCCATCACCACATCCTGTGGCAAGGAGTTCCAC
Organism: Plestiodon gilberti rubricaudatus; assembly: GCA_026170595.1. Taxonomy (NCBI): domain Eukaryota; kingdom Metazoa; phylum Chordata; class Lepidosauria; order Squamata; family Scincidae; genus Plestiodon; species Plestiodon gilberti. The sequence goes on along the minus strand of JANXHW010000001.1, from coordinate 254,982,859 downwards.
AGATGAATTACACGCTGGGTAAAGAAATATTTTCTTTTGTCTGTTCTAACTCTCCCTCCACTCAATTTTATTCTGAATGCAGTGGAGACCTTCAAAATGGTGCCCACAAATAGTGTGGAGACTTTCAAATGGCCCTGCGAATACCTTCAGGATGACTGCAGATGTTGGGGGTAGCCGCGGATAACCAAGAACAGATCGCGAATACTGCAAAGTTGTAGGATGCTAGGATGTCTTTAAAGGGGGATTAGAAAGATTTATAGAGGAAAAGTCCATCATAGGTTACAAACCATGATGGGTATATGCAACCTCCTGGTTTTACTAGTAAGCTATCTCAATGCCAGATGCAAGGGAGTGGTGACAGGATACAGGTATCTTGTTGTCTTGCGTGCTCCCTGAGGCATCTGGTGTGCCACTGTGAGATACAGGAAGTTGGACTAGATGAGCCTTTGTCCTGAGCCATCAGGCCTCTTCTTATGTTCTTAAGTAAGTGTCAATCCTGCTCCCCATGGATAAGCAAATCTGCAGGTCACGAATCTGCAGGTAGCGAAGATTGACTGTATAACTAATCATCAGAAATCTGGTTTGGGAGTTTCTGTACAATAAAAGGAAATGGTTATGCTCATGTGTCTGCTAGATCAGTCTCTGGCCACAGATAATTTGTTTGTACATCTCTATCTCTTTTCAATGTACAGGCTACATTGTAGAAAGGAAGAAGAAGAAGAGCTACAGGTGGATGAGGCTGAACTTTGACCTTCTTAAGGATCTGTCCTATGAAGCAAAGAGAATGATTGAAGGAGTCGTTTATGAAATGCGTATTTACGCTGTCAACTCTGTCGGCATGTCTCGGCCTAGTGCTGCCTCACAGCCCTTCATGCCAATTGGTGAGTCTCGCCACACGTTGCATTGCAACAGACAAACAAACACAATCTCATTTGCTTTCACCACACAGCCCTATTTTTCAGACAACTGATAGATATTGGTCAGTTCTTCATCTGTTTTATAGTTTCTAACCGTTTTCCCTCTCCTTGTAACTAGGAGGAGGGAGGTTCCAATTTCGTGAAATTGCTGATGAATTTCTAACTGTTAAAATTAGAAGTGTGAGAGGCAAGCTGGGTCTCGTTGAGAGGGGGGATCTAATTGACAGTGACCTCCCAGTACCTCTCAGCTTCCCCCTTCCGTTGTGGGTGCAAATATCATAGTATACAACCCAGTACTCCATTAAACCCCCCTGTGGAGCTGCAAGGATAGCTGATTAAGAAAATATCCATGGAATTATTTTCTATAAATAATCACTATGACCCTCACCATACAGTGTTCCTATCGGTCCCTGGGCAAAGAGCAAACTGTGTGAGTCTTGGGGAAAAGAACAATCTCAGCACTTGAGGTAGACCAGTAAGAGGAATGATTAAAGGGTTACTCCAGATTTCAAAAGGCAAATAACCAGGAGGAGAGATTTCTGAAGGAACCACTATGAAACTACAAGACCCCAGTGATGTGCCAGCAGAGAAAGATATGCTGCAAGAGGAGTTGGCTAACTCTGATCTTCAACCACCACTCAACAATTGGGCTGTGGAGAGTGAAGAAATACAAGGACAACCTCTGCAGGAAGCAGCTGAGCCAAAAGGTTCCAAGGTTTTCATGGAATAAGGAAAAATGTAGTTGATTAGTAGAGCACCTGCTTTGCATGCAGAAGGTCTCGGGTTCAATTCCTGGCATTTCCAGGTATGGCTGGGAAAGACCCCTGCCTGAAATCCCAGAGAGAGGGTAGACAGTAATAAGCTAGATGGACCAGTGCTCCGAGACCTCAGTATACAGAAGCTTCATATGCTCACATATGTTTTCAAATAAGGTTCCACCCTGTAACTTCAGAGTTGAGCACTGGATATGCCATGTGCAATGTGTGGTTAACATGAGCACATCCATACTCCTCCTCTGTTTGATGTACATGCTTTCTTAAACTAATGTTCTAGAAATCATAGCCTTTGATTGACTGTAGCTATAGGAAAGCAACTGAGTCAGATGTGTTTGTTGCAACACCATGAGGTTGGATGCTAACAGTTTGGAGAAGCGCGCGCGCACACACACACACACACACACACACACACACACACACACACACACACACACACACACAGAGTTTATGTGGTACAGAATGTTCTGTATTTTTGAAAGATTTATTTTTGAATGCATGCAATATGTTTCAATATCATAATGTTGCCTAGGTTTTATAATACACACAAATGTGGCATGGCAAGAAAATTACTTCATCAAAATGTTTCGGTTTTTTTGCTGTTAAATGGTATGAGAGAATGAACTAAGAGTTATTGAGCTTATGTCACTTCATACAGATTTTTGCAGTTATAGTATTTGTGAAACATTTTCCAGGAGAACATTTTGATTTTGCACAGTGGAATCAGAAAGGATAGAAAAAGGCACTTCCTGGATATAAAGCAGGCAGTACTGGTGGCCTCTCATCCACAAACGCTTAAGCCAAAGTTAATTTGTTAGTTAAAATATCAGAAGACTCTTTGTTGTATTTGCTGCAACAGACTAACATGGCTATCTGTCCCTCTAGTAGTGATTGTTTATGACTCAGGAACCTGAAGGCAATTTTGCACTTCTCAAAACCAAACCTCTAGGATGGATTTGTTACCAATGCTCTATCCACACTATGCAGATCCACACAAACCCTGTCTACTCTAACCCAACCTTTCCTTGTGCGCTCATGCTCTCTCTTCCTTACACGCACGCACGCACGTTCTAGTAGACTGAAAGAGATCACTTCTCCTGCACAGTCTTTCCATGGTTCCATTGAAACCCCAGAAGAGTCACCAAGAATACTTTCATCATAGTCATCTCTGGCATATCTTCAACAACTCCCCTAATTCCAGTTGAGGGCACACATGACTGTCCTCTTATGCCACACAGCCTCACACAGTTTCTCCCTGCTTCTCCAAACTGATAGGTTTCATCAGGGTACTTAGATTCCTCTGCTCAGATTTGCCCCCAGATCACCACGCTTCCCTTTCTTTGGCCAGGCGTGTACCACTGCTGCAGTTGCCTCTGCTCTTCCCCAGGTTGCTGTGGGTGAAAGAGCAGATAAGGCTCATCTCTAGTGCTTATGAGACACAGAGGCTACTTCATACAGCACACAGAAGGGATTGTAGAAGCATTAGTGGGTACATCTCGTAGTGGTGTCAGTCCTGGGGTACGTGCATCCTGGAATTTCACTGGTCTCTTCTATGAACTATAGAAGTGAATACACATCCAGAGCCTCACCAATCTTTATACCTGCGGCAGCTAGTTTCACGTCTATTCCTTGGCAGGAGTTTGGTGTGCCCCTAATGCGGAACCGCATCTAGTTAAAACCCAAAGGTATCCCCTGCTCGAAAGCCAGTTGTTACCGACTCTAGGGTGCGGAGCTCATCTCCATTTCTAAGGTCAAAGAACCAGCGCTGTCCGAAGACGCTTCCATGGTCATGTGGCCGGCATGACTAATGGAACATGTTATCTTCCCACTGCAGCGGTACCTATTTATCTACTTGCAATTTCTTGCTTTTGAACTGCCAGGTTGGCAGGAACTGCGACAGGAGACGGGAGCTCACTCCGTCACACGGCACTCAGGTCTCTAATTGCTGTCCTAACGACCTTTTGGTCTGCAGTTCAGCATCTTAACCACTAAGCCACTGCAGTTTAGCACTATGCATCACCTAAGTGTGCTTTTGCTGTATGTTCACTGAATTCAAAGTTTACAGAACTGAATTCTACTTGGGTAGAACAGAAGTGTTTTGCAGTTACAGTCTTTGTGGGTTACATGAAGTAGAGAGGACTCATGGGCAGGAATTTTCCAATGGTGAAGCTCAGAAATATGAAGTTAATAATAATTAGAATGAAGGCACATTAGATTCTGGGGGGGATTTGTTTCATTCTAGAAGACTTTTACTGGTTCTAGTATATTTGTAGAAGAAGGTGAGATGAAAAATGGTAAGGCACTTTATAGTCAAATGCTTATGAACTCTATTGCTCTCTGGTCTAATAAAACCAAAGTAGCTTTTTATTACCAGTCTTTTAATTGGCCTTTATCTGAAATTCATGCATCAACTGGTATAAATACTGTAACTGCCCAGATAGAAGTTTGGTGGCCCCTCCTGTTTTGCCTTTAGTTGCTAACTTTTATTCTCCATGATTCATTATGGGGATTATCAGCATTCTTGAATGCCATTACCCCTCACTTCAGAGATCAGTAATAACGGCATCAAGGGCTTAGCCATGCATCTGTTTGTGACTGGCTACTAAAATGCACAATTTGCAAGCGGTTACCTTTTGAAGAGAGTTTGGAAACTGCAACTAATGTAGTAGCCTCCTTTCTGACAGGAACCAATCATCAAAAGCAATTAAGGCTACAATCCTATATATACACACTTTCCTGGGAGTAAGCCCCACTGAATATAATGGGACTTACTTCTGAGTAGCCACACATACGATTGTGCTCGAAGTCCTAAATGCAGAACTAGCTACCTGTCCATTTCTGAGCCCAATTTAAGTGGAGGAGTTAATCGATCAGGCTCCAGATGGTTCTGCATCCCTTTGAGACCAGTCACCTCTCACAGTGTGAACCCACCCATCCATTAACATCTTTGGAGGAGGATTTGCTTTGGATTAAAAAAAGTTTTTAAAGCAGTATCCAAGTTTGTCACAATCAAAGTTTTGTAGAACTTTCTCCAAAATCCAACACACTATTCCTGCTGTTGGGTAACCCCATTTTTTTTTTTATCAAGACAGGCATTTACTGAGATGTGTTGAGAGTGGTCTTTTTAACTGGTCATATCGTATGGCTCATTTTATATTGCATTTTGCAATGTGTTAAATTATTTGTAAGCCACTGTGATGTTTATAATAAAAGCTGGGGTATTCCATTAGTAACATTAGAAATAATAATCCAAATTCCTGGGTCTTGCATTTTGCTTAGCTCCTCCAAGTGAGCCAACACACTTTACAGTGGAAGACATTTCTGACACTTCCGTTACCTTGAAGTGGAGGCCCCCTGAACGGATTGGAGCAGGAGGACTGGATGGCTACAACATTGAGTATTGCAAAGAAGGATGTGAGTACGCCTGGTGAACTCAAACCTGTCCTTCTAATGTGCAGGTGGCACATGTGTTCCACATCCAACAGTGTTCACTGTCTTACTAATGACAGCAGCCATTGGGCAAATAAAAGAGATGAGCATGGGTGTAGGGTGGGGAGCATTGGTGTGTTCACCTTCAAACATCTGGGACTATGATGCAGGAATATGTAGTTTCAAGCCCCAGCTATTTTGTTTAAAGGTCTTAACCACTACCTATAGTTCTGTGACAATCATTCTAATAATTACAGAGCTAGTTTCACATGGTAAGGCAGAAGTTTCTAATCCAAATTTCAACTCAGCCATGAACTCACAAGATGACCTTAATCAGGGCACTGTCACTCTACCTCCACTTTTCTTCCACCTCTGGTCAGTAACAGGGAGATTACAATAACAGATATTCTTTGATTGCAGTGACTGACATATATTTAACATGCAAATCATCCTGTCTATGCTCATGTCTGCTCCAAACTCTCCACTTGCCAGGAGATTCATTTTCAAAATGAAACTCTCTGCCCCCCGAGATAATTGATAATCTTCTGTGGGTTTTATCACTGGTGAATGTGTACCTGGTGGTGATGCAAGAGAGGGCCTTCTCCATGGTGGCACCCAAGTTGTGAAATTCCCCCAGGAGGTTAAAAAGGTAAAGGTATCCCCTGACAATTAAGTCGAGTCATGTCCGACTCTAGGGTGTGGTGCTCATCTCCATTTTGAAGCCGAAGAGCCAGCGTTGTCGCTCCGTGGTCATGTGGCCGGCGTGACTCTCCTTGCCGCAGCGCGTAGCATGCAGCTGGAACACGGAGCGCTGTTTACCTTCCCGCAAGCGGTACCTATTTATCTACTCGCATTGACATGCTTTGGAACTGCTAGGTTGGCAGGAGCTGGCCAAGCAACGAGCGCTCACCCCGTTGCGGGAATCGAACTGCCGACCTTTTGAATGACAGCTTATGGTTCAGCGGTTTAACCTGCTGCACCACCCGCTGGGTGCTATCATTGCTGGTGTTTCAACGCTGATTGAAGACTCTTCTCCAGCAGCGTTGCTCGGGGTGGGGTGGGCCCTCGGGTGACAGGGGTGACATGCGCGGGGTGTGTGTGCATAAGCCGCCAATTCGGCGACAGTTGGCTGCGCAGGGCGGCAGCAGCAGAAATTGTGTTTTGGGCCATGGAGCCGGCAGCAGGAGTTGCCCTCCTGCGCCGCTACTGTTGTTTTTCAGCAGAAAAATGCGGAGGGGGGGTTGTTTACTTTTTCCAGTGCAGGGGCGGAGCTTGTGATGTCACATGCACAGGGGCGGGGCTTGACATCGCGGGAGGTGTCAAGTGGCGCAGGCCCCCCCCCATGTAGGATAGCTATGCCTCTGCTCTTCTCTCCCATGTAGCCTTGATGTTTTGCTGTTCACCCTGTTGTCTGGGCTACTGCTATTGTTTTGTTTTTTATTCTGATGTGTTTTATTCTTGTTGGAAGTCTTCTTGGACACCTCCTCGATGGGTGAGGAAAGGGCTGGATATAAATCTTTTAATGAAATGCTTTCTTCTCTCTCTTCTTTAAAGCCAGTAGCAGAACACTTTTTGCATTTATACCTTTTTAAGATAGAATGCTAGAAAATCCAGAGGAAGCTTGAAAAGGATTATCTAACAAGTGATCTTTTATCTGCAGCCACTGAATGGATCCCAGCTCTTCATGACCTGACTGAGCGTACTTCTACCTTGCTTAAAGGTTTGGTCACAGGAGACAAACTGCATTTTCGCATCACTGCCGTAAACCTTGCTGGTACAAGTCCACCAGCAATTACCAAAGAGCCAATTACTATTCGAGAGGTCATGCGTAAGTACCTAGAGTGAGCAGCATTAGTCACTGAGGTCATTTCTACCGATATCATTAAATAGAGTTGGAACATTATCTGATAGCTTTCAATTAGGGGAAATGGAGGAGGGACACAAATCCTCTCATTTGAGTGTATCTAAGAATATACTAAATACATATAAAAAGACTAGAATGCATTCACCTCCATTATGGAACTATTGCAAGACCCTCCTTGGCAAGGAAACTGGTTTGCTCCGTAATTATGATTGCAGTATGGTTTCTAGCACTGAATCAGGCACATGTTTATAAAAGAGAACTTTTCAAGTTGTCTACTTCAACTGGCTGGAATTCAAAAGGTGGTATAGCAGACGTAACTGCCTTGAGCTACCCTGTCTTGAGCTATCAAGAACAATTAGAAGACAAGGCAATAAAGGTGAACACACTTGCCCACCAGTCCTGATCTTTCTCTATTATAAGTAGATCCAGGGAAGTCTTAGGTGTGCTCTTAAGTGTACTGCTAAACTCTGTTCACACAAGATGATGTTGAGATCCAACAGTCCTCATCAGTACTTTCTATGTACTTAGTGTGCACTTATGTACATCATATTCCAGAATCCCCTACAATATAGGGATTCCATGACAGATATGTAGGGGTTTCCCTGCAAGGAAGTCAGTGGAAAGTGAAGGTAGAATGGTTGAAAGTCAAAAATCAATTACTGTATTACAACATATGAATTATGTGAGGGGAAACAGAGATGTTTGCATGGGACAGTATTTGGGAGGGGGGCAGCTTTGCATTTGTACCTCTTGTCGTCATCAGCCCTTGATCTCATGTCCCCACTATTTGTCATATGGGCTTCCATTAGAGCCCTATTTCTTCCTAGACCCCTTGTACAATGAAATGCCCTTTATTCCTTTGCTTATCCATGGTACCCACCATTCAACATCTGTTATCCTACTCTGCGCACCTCCACTGAATGAGGTTTGGTAGATGACTGTACTGCAAGGAGTAGGAGGTGGCACTAGCTTTAGGAATACAGTCTCCAAGGAGGCCCATGAGAAGCCAATAGTGCATACCTTCAGATGCAAAGCTAAAACTTGACTTTTTCAGGCGGGTTTTGGGCTAAATTGACTTGGCTCAAGTAAAAACTGGTCTCTGATTTGCTCATGCCGTTACTGTTATCCTGCTTCAAATATGTTTCTGTTTCTAGTCTTGCCATAATGTTATAGCTGTTTTTTGTTGTGTATTTTTAGTTACCGTAAGTTTGCTGAAAGCCACTTAGAATGACTTTAATAAGATAAAGTGTATTCCTTTTTACAATAAGTAAAACCATTGTCACATTGAATGCAGTCTCTACTGCACACCATGGCAAAATTTGTCGTGATTCATTTGAGCTCAGAAACATAGACTAGTATTCAACCACTAGAATATTCTTAGGGAGGTGATGACCGTTTTACTCAAATTCTTGTACGTCTAAGAAAATGAAACATTAATTGCCAGCATCATTCCTTCATTTTTCTCATAAATATGAGATATTCAGTTATTCGAAATAGTTTAACTTAACAATCCTGCCCTCTGACTTGATTTCTGATCCACAGAGCGTCCCAAAATCTGGTTGCCACGCAATCTCAGGCAGACCCTAATGAAGAAAGTGGGTGATACAGTCAACATTGTAATTCCTTTCCAGGTATGGGATTGAATCTACCTCCTCCTTGTAGTGCAATCTCTTCCTTCAGTGCAGTGATTCCCCATGGGCATGAGTGTTCCAAGGAGATCCTTTCTCACCAAAAAAGGCAGTCCAACCAGTTGGGGGCCCCAAAGGTGCACCTGCAGCAGCTCAGCATGCAGAAGTCTGCTTCTGCCTGCAGATTTCTCTTGCTGGGACAGGGTGATAGTGTTTGTGTGAATAAAGAAAGACATACAAATCCCCACACCAACTAATGGTTGTCAATTTTAAAACATACTTCAGAGACTCTGGTATGTCAGTGCTTATGTAGCCACATGAACCTTTTACATGGCAACTACCCCATTTTCCTTAAGAACATAAGAAGAGCCCTGCTGAATCAGGCCAAAAGCCCATCTAGTTCAGCTTCCTGTATCACACAGTGGCCCCACCAGATGCCTCAGGGATCTGAGCAATCCTTTCCCATATCATTGGGGTGGTTTTTGTTTTTGTTTTTAAATTCAGGTTATGTATGACTCTGTTTCTCAAGGCTCCTCTCAAGACCCATTAGATAGACCCAATGTAGGCATGCTCCCACAGAATATGGAAACAAGTCTCCTAAAAGATTGCTTAAACTCATGCCCCTCTAATTATGGATTGATACCTGTTAGTTTCAGTTGCAGCTGTGAGATTAATTGTTCTGTGTCCCTGAACAAGAGGGTTGAGGTGTCTGTTTGGAATTGAAACCAAATACTCAGTAATCTGGCCAATTTTTCTTCTGCAGGGTAAACCTCGACCTAAAGTTATCTGGACAAAGGATGGTCAGCCATTAGACTCCAAGGAGGTGGCAATTCGGAACAGCAATACAGACACCATCCTGTTTATCCGAAAAGCTGAACGTCACCACTCTGGAGTATATGAAGTAGAGGTGCAAATAGAAAACATGACTGATAAGGTTGCTATTACCATCCAGATCATGGGTAAGAAACCACAGGAGTCTTACTTAGAGTAGAGTGAAAGACAGAGACCGGCCAACCGGGAGGGCAGGTAGACCTGGGCACTGCATCGAGAAGCCTGGTAGACCTGGACTCCAGAGACTTTTCTGGCCATTGCTGCCCTCCTCCTGCTCTGTTTTGCCCCTTCCCTCTTTGAGGAGGGGCCCCAAAAAACTTTGTACCCCCTGATAAAAATCCTCTCAGAGGCCCTGGATTATGTATAGAACTTCTTAGTGCTTGTAAGAGGATTCCCCCATTCAGCTCAATGGATGGGGCAGTTCCATGTACATTTTTTTGTGCAGACAGAGCGGAGCCTTTTATGAAAATGAACAGGAAAGCCCTTGTATGCAGGAACTGTGTGCACACATTCATGCACCCATGGGACCCAAGATCAGAGTACTGTATACAGTACTCTGTATACTACAGAGTATACAAGATCAGAATATACATTTTCATGCAATGAATGAACATCCGTCTACAGTACATTCACATTGCAATCCTCTACATGTCTACTCAGAAATAATCCCCTATTGAGTTTAATGGGACTTATTTTCCAGTAAGTGTGCATAGGATTGCAGCCTCAGTCAGCCGTAACTGCAACTGGAAATTTTGTTAGAAATACAAAATCCTGTTCTCATTAGGCATTCCCCCCCCCCCCATTTTTATCCTGTCTTTTGGCCAGCAAAGGGCTCCCAGGGCAGATAAACAATACAGCAATAAAATACACAGTGCTAAACATAAGAACATAAGAAGAGCCCTGCTGGATCAGGCCAAAGTCCCATCTGGTTCAGCCTCCTGTATCACACAGTGGCCCCACCAGATGCCTCAGGGAACACACAGCCAACAAGATAACCTGTTTCCTGTTGTCACTCCCTTGCACCTGGCACAGAGAAAACCCACTTCTAAAACCAGGAGGTTGCCCATGGCTTATAACCTGTGATGGTCTTTTCCTCCATGAATCTGTCCAAACCCCTTTTAAGGGCATCTAGGCCAGGTGCCATCACCACATCCTGTGGCAAGGAGTTCCACAAACCTTTTTAAAAGCCATTCACAACAATTCATAAAACAGCAAACTGGCAATGATACAACTGAAGCACCTTTACAATACCACTGCAGTGAATTGCATTTGCTCCCCATTGAACCAAAAATATGAAGCTGCCTTACATAAAGTGAGAACATTGGTTTGTCTAGATCAGTCCTGTCAACACTGACTGGCAGCAGCTCTGCAGTGTTTCAGAGAGGAGTCTTTCCTAACCTTACTTAGAGATGCCAGGGATTGAACCCAGGACCTTCTCTGCATGCAAAGCATGCGCTCTGTCACTGAGCTAAAATTCAGATAGAATGCAAAATGCACATATTTCTGTGTGTGTGTGTGTGTGTGTGTGTGTGTGTGTGTGTGTGTGTGTGTGTGTGTGTGTGTGCGTGCGCGCGCGCGCGCAAAAAAAAAAATCCTGCTTAACATTGTTGAAGAAGATAGCTCACTCTATTCCTTTAGCCACCAATTTTCAATATCAGGACTGACTGAACAGTGTAAGGGGACTGTTAGGAGTATTGTTTTCCTTGCAGTCCTAATCCCATTTAACTAGGATGCAGGCTTGGTGCTAATATATGCAAGCTTTGGAACAGCATGAAATATACTTCAGTTGATATTCAGTGAGAATGGGACGTTTTGCCCTGATCAGACTTCTTATTCTTGGTTTGTTCAGAACACCATCATCTTGCTAGGTTTGTATGGCTTGGAGCAGTAAAGATAGGGCAGGCTCTTATTTTGAAAGAGCTGATTCAGTTGCTGCAGTATTTTAGGCATGGGTCATCTGGGAGAACCAACCTAACATTCCCAGGGGTGATTAGTGAATTAGTTTCTGATCATTTGAGGAGTCTGTCAGGCACTTGACCTTCCTTGAAGGTGTCTACTTACAGAGGGATTAATGGCTATAGCCAGCAGAAACATGCAGCTGCCCCTTTCTGGAGATGCTTTTAAATGAAAGAGGAGTTGTTGGAGCAGCCTATCATCTTCTGAGAGGAAGAACCCTTGAGCCTCTTATCAATTTATTTCCAAATTGCATTATAAAAATGTTTTTCTGAAGATGAGATAAATATTGTCACTGTTGGTAGTGAATGCTGCTATTGACGTACACATTCTGGTCTATTTGCCACGAGGGAGGACAACAACAGAGAAGTATTAATTGGAGATAACCACCTCCACTATCTATAGAGGGTGGGTGGGTGAATGACTGATCTTTATAAACAACAACAAAAATAGATGTTTGAGGTAGCTGGTCTTCATCTTGCCTATACTGTTTGAAAACTATGGGTCAGACAACAGAAATTGTTATACCTCAACTTTGCTGGGTTTAGCAGCTTGAAAACATTGTGCTCCCTGTGGTGCTGTTGCTGTATGATGTTTTGGTACAGATTATTTAAGGATACTCAGTGTTCAGAAATTGCCAAAGCAACACAGAGACAAAAATAGAAGGTTGGATTATTCCTAAATGTACAGTATAAGCTAAATAAATGTGATCTAAATGCCATTGCTACGGTTGCATTGCTTCACGTTTCATGCAGTCAGTTCATATCCATTCTCTTTGTGTTGTGCTCGTGCTTTCATTTCTCTATTTGTAACTCTGAATGTTTTTATATATCACAAAGACTGGAAATTTATAGCCATTATTACAAGATCCAAAGCATCTTCAGGTTTTTTTTCTGGTCAGCTCCTACTCATGTGTCCACACCTAGTGATCAGAACTATGAATAGCTGCTAGCAGACGGGCTAGCAGACCCTTGTCCCAGGGTAAGCCCCAGCAGCCGGCATGGGTCAACTCAGATGTGCGCCAGCCCTTTAACTGGCACAGGTCTGTGCTGACCCATGCAGGCAGACCAGGCCTGAGGAGGTGGTTATGATTCAGCAGGCACTGCTGCCACCGAACCCACCCCCTTCCTGGGCTTGATCAACCCTCCTCCCCTCCCCATTCCTCCCTGTTCTCCCCACCTCGCCCCATTCCACCCCCTCTCTGCCTCCCTCCTGACCCTTGCACTGTCTTACCTGCTTTGGCAGGCATCCGGTGTCCATCTTTGCACATACGTCGGTTGTATTTATATTTAATTACATGGCTACTTCACCCATAAAACCTGTGTCTTGTATTCTAGCTATAAAGCTGTTTATGCAGGCAGGACGCACGTTCCACTGGCATAAATGGCCAATAGGATTATAGAGCAAGCAATAGTTAAGAACAGTTTTCTTTTCATGACTGGTTTCTTAAAGAAGAGAATCAGATTTTGCATGTAGATCTGTGGTATTATCTCCTCATAGGGAGCCATTAATTTCTCTCTCAAACGCATTTCTGCATCCTTATGCATCGCTTGTGTGTTTGAGTTATAAAGCAGGTGGAATTAAGTCAAGAAATAATGAGGGCGGGAGTTAGTTTGAACTCTGTAAGCATCATCCATTGCTTTCGAATGACTTAATGATGAGCACGAAATTAACATGCCTATTTTGAAAGAAAAAAAAAAGATTTTTGTCTTCTCTCAGTTTGGATTCAGAGTCCTCACAATAAAAGTGAACTGCAGGAGATGGGATACAACCAGAGGTGTTGTCACGGTTGGAACGGTGGGTGGGTGGGTGGGCCGCAAGCGGTGGATCCATTGCCTCCTCTTCGCAGCCGTTTTCAACTGCAGTTTGGCCCTCCCACCCTCCCTTGTGCTGTTTTGCTCCAAAAAGGAGTCAAGAAGTGCCGAGGGGGGGAGGGTGTTTTCGCGCTGCTGCAGCGTGCAATGATGACATCACATGCCCCAGGGGCGGGGCAGGGCGTGTGGCATCTGGGGGTGGTGTTGCGGCGGCGGCCCCCACCCCACGGGACATGTAACTTCGCCACTGGATACAACTATGAAGTGTACTTTAGTGTAGCAGAAAATACATTATGTTGTGAATTTCACACTTTCACTCTAGGTTGGCTTACGTATGTGTCATATTGAGTGGTAGCTCTTGAATATAAACAGCTGGATTCCTATGCCTGGTTTCTTTCTGCAGATAGGCCTGGCCCTCCTCAAAATGTAAAGATTGTAGATGTGTGGGGATTTAATGTTGCACTGGAATGGAAACCACCCCAGGATGATGGCAATGCTCAGATCACAGGATACATAGTGCAGAAGGCAGACAAAAAGACAATGGTAAGGATCACTGTCCATGTGTGCGATCTTCCCTAAGGTATGCAAGGCCAAACCATTTATCAAAATCATGACAATGAGAATTTTCAGTAATTTCACAATGTACAGGAAATGCTTGGATAGGGATTGCACAAAATATAGAGACTCTAAATGAGAAGCTACATCTGAAGTATTTCTCTATGAAGCTAGACTAGTAACATCAGAGTACAAGAGTTGGGACCTTTGAGATAATCTAGTCTAACCCCTTGCTCAGATCAGGTGACTACAGCATCCCTGACAGATGCACATCCAATCTCTGTTTGAAAACCTCCAATGAGGGAAAGCCCACAACTGCACAAGGCAGGCTGTTCCAATGCCAGACAGCTCTTAGGAAAACCTTCCTCATTCTAGTCTAAATCTGCTTCCCTGTAGTTTCAGCACATTGGTTCTAGTCCTGCCCTCAGGAACCACAGAACGTCAGCCTTCCCCTTCTTCTTCAGATAATTGAAGATGGCTATCCTATATCCCCTGTCTTCTCTTCTCCATGCTAATGTACCAAGCTCTTATAACAGTTTCTTATAAGACTTGGTTTCCTGGGGTGTAGTTCCTCTGGTCCTAGTTTGTAAATCCACAAATTCATTTAAAGTAACTAGGTGTTCCCTTACCATCTCTTTACCTATCCTGAGTTATGATGCCCCCAGTTCTCATTAGTTCAGCTGTTACTTTGGTCCATCTTTCCCTTGTGGAAAACGACAGATGAAAAATAAGAATTGCCTTCTCTCCATCTTCTCCTTGCAGCAGGCTATGACTGGAAGCAAAAAATAAGAGACACCCCTCTTCCTTATTTATGATATGCACATCTATGACTGGAGCTCTCTGCTACTGAGAAAACAAATATAATTTTTCAAGTACATCGTAGCAACCAGGGTGTTCTCACATATCTGTATGTAATTATTCCTGACACTAAACCTCAGCTGTTGCAAGATGATCTTGGATCAATCACTCTCTCTCAGTCTAACTTACCTCACAGGGTTGCTGCGAAGGGGAAGAAAGCCATGTATACTAAACTGAGTTCACTGAAGGACGGATGAGATAAAAATATGCTAAATAAATATGAATACCATGTTTTTGCATTCTGCATAATGTTCTGGGAATCCAGGCGGAGTACATCATTCATTATGCTCTGCAAAATCTCTCACATTCTTTACTTTCAGGAATGGTATACTGTGTTTGATCATTATCGACGCACTAACTGTGTAGTATCAGACTTGATCATGGGAAATGAATTCTATTTCCGGATCTTCAGTGAAAATCTATGTGGACTGAGTGAAAGTGCTGCAACCACCAAAAATGCTGCTTATATTAAAAAAACAGGTAACTTGAAAATGAACTTGCTCTCTCACATTCTCCTCAAATATAGCAGTTGCAGATTCCAAGGTCAAACATTCCCTAGGTGTTTCATGAGTGCTTGAATATTGACACCAAATATTCAGTATCTGTTTGTGACAAAGCAATCAGTAATCAAAGTAATCTAGGATCAGACATAAGTTGCAGTAGCTGACATATGACATCTAATAGTATTAGTATTTGACAATACAGTAATGAGAACAGATATGCAAAATACATCACAGTGGTTTTCAAACTCTCTGCCAATACTTTCCACATCAGCTTCAGACAAGAGAGCCTCTGTGTGTCTGCCACAGAAACCCTGTGCATCGTAGAGGGGTATGGGGTATATTTTAGGTATGTGGACACAATTGCCATCGGGCAGTATTACCCAAGTCCTCATTGTCTATGGTGAACTGAGACAGTAGTTTAGAACACAACCTTATGGCTGCATGTTGCAGTGGAACATAAGCAGCAGTGAGCAAGGTAGACTTCTCGTAGATCCTGATAAGCTTTGATAGTACCCAGGGCTCTCTAGAAGATTGACAATCAGTGGCATATCCTATTTGATAGTATGATGATGAGTATCAGAAAGAAAAGGGGTAGAGTAAAGCGATGGGACAGAGGACTAGAGCTCTCATTCCCCGAGGCCTGTGAATTCTCATGCCCCTTTTGCTAGTTACGGTATAAAGGACTGCCTCGGTGATGATTGGATGAGAAAAACTATTGTACTACAGATCAGAAGCGTTTCATTTTCTTTTTTGAAATTGGTGTACATACAACAGAGACTATTTTTTATTCTTCAAGGTGTGTCAACATTTATTGTTTTGGTTCTTACTATTTCAGTGCATTGGAACTGGTAATTTTAAATTAAAATGTATTTAGATGGGCAAGATTAAAGCAACATACCATTTGTTCTTTTTCCTCCTTATTCCTTATTCAAACTACAGGCACAGTTTATAAGCCACCCAACTACAAACAGCATGACTTTTCTGAAGTGCCTAAATTCACTCACCCGCTATCAGATCGCTCTGTGGTTGCTGGATACAATGCTACGCTCAGCTGTGCTGTAAGAGGAAGTCCAAAGGTACACACGACACCTGTTTTCTCAATATGTATTAAATGAAAGAGGGGAAAATCCATACCCTACATAAGAAACAAAATGCTGTCTTATAATTGACTAGGGCAGGCTATATGTGAAAACTATAATTTACATTGAAGGAAAGGAAAAGAATTTAGATAGGTGAGACTGGTAGGAAAGTGGGTGATGGGAAGAGCCGCTCATCTACAGCTGAAATACTCCCTGCAGAAGCAAACTTCCTAGCCACCAGCACTGTAAGATTGCAGGACAAAAATTTGGCCCTGGGCATTGTGTGATGTGATGACACAGTCATCAGACATTACGTACCACTGGCCCATATAGCTCAGTATAACAATAGGTAGCAGCTCTCCAGGGTTGCAGAAGGGGTCTATCCCAGTCCTACCTGCAGATATTGGGGATTGAACTTGGCCCTTCCACATACAAAAAGGAATAGGAGTGGGCTTACACAGCTTGCGTGAAGAGAATCATCCTGGGGAGAGCAAGCAATTGGGGAGGCGAGAAGGGCAAGGCAGAAGCAACAGATAATGCATGTTGATAGAAGCAGCCAATGAAGGCATCTCATAGCCTGTGAGAACACTTAGAAAGGGGTTACAGGAAGATTAGGATTTAGTCCCCTTTCTTCTCGAGGTTTAGATAGCTTGCTAACCAGGTAAGCACATCCCAGCAGTGGATATAGGCTTCCTCCTGACCACCTTGAGCCCTCACAAGCAATTTGTTGTTTAAAAAAATTCAATTGTTTGAACTTTGCAAGCTACTCCTTAGTACTAAGATGTTTGCAAGGATATTATTTTTTGTTTTTGCTCCAAGGTTCCTTATACCCTAAAGTGGTCAATCCAATTTCTTTAAAATAAGTGATTTGTTCCATGGCACCAAAGTAGCTACACAGTAGTAGTCTTGAAGAGATGCCTTCAGTCTCACATCTAACCTTTTTGTATTTCTGAACTCAGCCAAAAATCTTTTGGTTCAAAAACAAAATGGACCTTTCGGGCGATGCCAAATATCGCATGTTCAGTAAACATGGAGTGTTGACACTTGAAATCCGAAAGCCCAGCCCATTTGACAGCGGCCTCTATACCTGCAAAGCTGTCAATGAATGTGGTGAAGCTGAAATTGAGTGCCGACTAGATGTCAGAGGTAAGGAGGATTCTGATATCCAATATTTTTAAAAATACAAACAAAACAAAAGTCTTCCCACCTTAAGAACCTTCCCTTTCAAGAAAGCTAACTACCAGGGTAGCCTGTCTTGTTATCCTTCTGAACAAAAAAAAATACCTAGGCTCTGTTTCTTCCACGGCTAAATTCAAATAAGAATGTACGACAAGACTGAATAACCTGCTCAATTGGATCTTTAGTTAAGCAGTGAACTGCAACACTGTGCAAGCTTCCTTGCATACTGAGTCTAGCTGGGAGACAGACAAGTGTATGATTCATTCCTGCAGTTTTACTTGCATAACTTTATTTAGTAGTGCGATTCATAGGAATGTTCTTGTATTTGAAAAACACAACCTCCAACTCAGAGACAGTCAGACCCAACATAGCAACCAGTGGGAGAAATACACAGGGGAAGACGATGTGCCATGATCCCAAATAGTGTAAGAATATGCATTCAGTCCACCTTCAATCACAATGCAAGGGTGAGGAAGAATACATTTGATGATCCACATCCTGTCCCCACTGATCTACACAAACCTCCACAAGTGTAAGGCCAGCTTACTTGTATACAGTGGCATTCTTTGCTGACATACATGTATGGAAGAAGAGCAGGTTAGGGAAGGAAGGACTTCAGGTCATCGGAATATTTACCACAAGCACAGGTAAGCTGTGCTACAGAGGGTTACAAGTGGCACAGTGACCAACAATTATGATTGTGGCAGAGTACTGGCACACACCAATCACCAACACCAAAAACTCTTAAGTACACAGGGACAGCTCTCTCTTGTACTCACAGTTCTCTGGTCAGGGATAGTGTAGCTAGTATACAATATTACCAAAGAAATACATTTTATTCTGATGTATCATTGTCAAGTCCCTTTCTATGGTATTTCTCATTGTTTAAAATATCTTTTGCTTCCTGTAGTGCCACAGTAGAATTCTGAACTAACAGTTGTGAGCGCATCCAGGTAGGGAAACAAGTAATTCCATAGAAATAAAGTAAAACTGCGTAATGGGGTGTCTTAGAAGTGGATAGATGAATATATACAGGGTTATTCAAAAAGGATGGTGCAAAAGTAAAGCTTTCTTATTCTTAAATGAACTGACATACTACAGCCGTCATGACATGAAAAGACAGCAAAACAAGTTTCACATGCACGTTAAAATGTTTGATGTGGGCACTTGTGCAGCTACATTGGGGCAAGGGGGAGCAAACAGCCATTGTCTCTTCCTAAGGAGACCGTGACTGTCACCTGGGGCACATTCCTCCCCTTGCCCCATTGTAGCTACACAAGTGCACACATCAAACATTTGTAATGTGCATGTGAAACTTGGACAGTTCTGCTGTCTTTTCATGTCATGACGGTTGTGGTATGTCAGTTCATTTAAGAATAAAAAAGCTTTACTTTTGCATCATCCTTTTTGAATAACCCTATGCTAGCTGGATAAAATGAGGATGGAGAACCCCTAGCTCCCATAGATGAAGTCTATTAGCCTCCTACAAATTCCTGCTAGCTGGATCTGGGGGCAGGGAGAAAGCTACAAACTGGCTGTATACCACTCATACACTTTCGGTAGGTGCACACACCCCTCCCCAGGAAGGCAGGGCTTTCAAGGGAAGGAAGCAACTTAGCTCCTTGCCCCTGTGATTTGCTCAAGACAGGCCTATTACCCATTGGCTCCTTAACTTAAAATATAACCTTTATGATATAGAAATTGTTTGCTATCTATTAAGAAAATTCATGCCACTTTTCAACAACAAATTTCTCAAAGCAATTAATGTAGCCAAAGGAATGAGAGGGTTCCCTGTCCCAAATGGACTCACAATATTAAAAAAACAAAAAAACAAAGGAGACACCAATAACTACTACTAGAAGGAATGCTATGGTGGGATGAACAAGGACAATTGCTCTCACTTTGTTAGATATTTATTGATTTTAAAATATTTATATCCAGAGACAGAGCCCTTTCAAAGGTGCCTCTGCCTAGTTTGCAGGGGGTCATGTTTTTATATGTTAACTGAAACAGCATATTTGCTTGTGACACTCAATCCTTCTCTAACACTTTGTTTTTCAGATCAAGCTGGAATCATTGCAAAAAAGCATAAATAAAAGTTAATCTTAGTTAACTTTTTGCCTGTCTTTTAAAGGTTCATTTTAAGTGTGCGTACAGGTGGGCCCCCATATCCACGGATTCACTATCCACGGTTTCAGTTATCCACGGATCGCGGGGGGACCCCCCCCCAGGCTTTTACTTTTTTCCCCAGTAAGCTTTGTTTCTTCCTTAAACAAACAGGAGAAGCAACCTCTGGCTGCTTATTGCAGGCAAGTAGAATGAGACTAAGTCCTAGAGAGGCTCTGCAAGGTTAACAGAAATCTTGCAGAGCCTCTCTAGGACTTACTCTCGTTCTACTTGCCTGCAATTGAGGCTGCTTCTCTGTTTGTTTTAAGGAAGAAACAAAGCTTACTGAAAGAAATATAAGAGCTGGGGGGGGGGGGTTACGCACGCCTGCCCGCAGGGGAGGCAGGGCGGGGAGCCCTCAGTAAACCATGGAGGGAGTGTTCGCTCCTATCCACGGTTTCAAGTATCCACGGAGGGGCCTGGAACATATCCCCAGCGGATATGGGGGGGGGGAGTACTGTATACTGAATAGAGTAGTGAATTGCATACTGAATAGAGTAGTGAATCTCTGCCTGCCTATTATTATTATTATTATTACTACTACTACTACTACAGCGCAATCCTATCCAACTTACACCACCGGTGCAACCAGCGGTGCAGCGAGAATGGGAGGCCCCAGAACGAAGAGGGGATTCAAATTCCCTCCAAAGGGAGATTCAAAGGGGATTTAAATCTCCCCTCCCCTCCGAAGCCTCCCACCCTGTCCTCCCCCACTGGTTACACCAGTGGTGTAAGTTGGATAGGATTGCACTCTTATTAACAGTATTTATATACCACTTTTCAACAAAAAGTTCACAAAACGGTTTACAGACAAAATAAAATTAAATGGCTCCCTGTCCCAAAAGGGCTCACAATCTAAAAAAGATGCAGAACACCACCAGCAAACAGCCACCAGAAAAGGGGTAAAAGGGGGGCAGTTACTCTGGAGCACCAATTGAAAAAGTGCCTCTTGCCCAGTTAGCAGGGGGTAATATGAATGATTGTACTCTAGTGTGTGATGGACCTATTGTAGAGAGTCATTCAGCACCAAAATATCAGAGGCAGCAGAAGCATCAACCTCCCAGAAGGTCACTCTTGATTACTTTAATATTTTAATGCAAAGAAATCAGTGATGTATGTGTTTTCTACTCATAAAATCATTCTGAGAGCTGCTGGTTTGAGGTTGCACAAGTTGTTACATATAAGATTCCCTTACCAATGATCCATCTGTTGTCTTCTAATTTTAGTTGTTGTTGTTCAGTCGTTAAGTCGTGTCCGACCCTTCGTGATCCCATGAACCACATCCCGCCAGGCCTTCCTGTCCTACACTTTTATATAAAACCTGATTCAAAAGGTTCTAAGCCTAAGGTATCAGAAATTCTGAGAAAGCTTTGTGTAACATGCATGTACAACATGCAACTTTCCAAAAAAAATAAATCTTAAAGTGATATAATTTTTCAAACTATTGTAATATTACATATGTCTATTAAGATTGTTAAGCTTCATAGTTTGCCTATAGTGAAATATATTTAAAAATGCAACTTTTTTCCTTTTTGAATCTCCTGCTTCGCTTCCATTCTGGAGCTCTTTTTCACTAGCTGTCATTTTGGCACAGTACTTTGTTTCAACATATAGAAAGTAAAAGAGGGAAGTAAAACTCAGAAGAGCAACTCAGAGCAACTCCGTGGCCCCAGCCAAAGATGGGAATGTTGTTAAGGTGGTAAATTCCTACCTTAAACCACATAAATTATAATAAAGACAGTGAGATCTGCAGTGTGTCATGTTTTCATCTGATAACAGTGAGGATTAGATAAACCTGATAACCATTACATGATATGAGCTTTTCATGGCATGAGTGTAAAAATACACATTTTTCTCTGGTCTCTATTGGAGAAGGTCATAACATTTCAATAGAAAAATTAATATACTGTACTGTACACAAGTTGTGCATTGCTCACTCTTGCTTTGTATACATTTCAGGAAGGGCTGTTGACCTAGCTGTTTTGCAGCTTACACTTATGCAAAATGTATATATTGTAAGACTTCCATAAAGTCATCTTTTTGAGGATTCTGAAACAACCATTTTTCTTCAAACAAAACACATAAATCCCTCATTGCTAGAAGGAAATGACATTTTTAAATCTTCAGATGCAGATGTACATTCAAAGGAAGGTGACTTTCAAAACACAAAAACTGAACTAGATTAATAATGGAAAAAAGTACAGATCACTCATCATCAGGAGGCAAACTTTCTCCTGTACCCACACAAGCGCAGGTACACAAGCATGGTGCATGCATGAATTACCGAAGGACCTATGACAACCCCTCTGCCTAGGTTTATTTTCTCTTGTGTGTGCACTCTGTGCTATTAATGAAGCCTACAAAATGTGGAAGCCACACTTGGCAGGGGTCAAAGCTTTTCCTGGGCCTCAACACTTAACATGCCATCTTGCTGTAGCCATAGCACAGTGATAAGGCAAGCATTTTGCATCTCAGCCAATTCCTGTTCCAGTTTTAGCTTGCTAGGAGAAACAGGCCATGGTTAACACTTCCTTAGATGGCCACTCTCAGTATGAGTATATAGAAAAGCTGCTGTATCAGAGTGAAGTGTCATCATGAACAATGCTATATTTCAAGGAACTCAATTAAATGACTCTCCTGCTCCTTCCTGCATCCCATTACTCTGACCTACAAGGATAACATATTTTCTATGAACAAAGTTATATAGCTTTAGGAACATTTTGGAGGAAGGAACGTTGTAGCCTTCAGATGGTAGAACTACGTTACTATTCCTTTACAATCAGTGCGATTTATAATTGACTATTTTCAGTTATGATGATAGTGTGCAATTCCAAAATAATTGCATATATCAGTTCAAATTAAAAAGTGTTAATACAGTAATTAGGCTGACAAAATGTCTAACATGTTTGTGCTGTCCTATAACATTTCTATAGAGTTTTGAGAAAGAGCTCCAGTTTCCTGAAGTGTGTCCACGGGTTGGGTGGGTGTGAGTGTGAGTGTGAGTGAGAAACACTTAGCACTTTTGAGCTGAAAACCTTACATGTCCACAGGGCCAAGCTGCCAGTTACAAAGAAGATCCATGATTTGATCTCCCATCATTTTTGTTTTGTTTTTAAAGCAGTTGTAGAGACTGCTTATTGGATTGAAGCAGTAGCTCTGAGGGGTAGCTCTCTCTCTCTCTCTCTCTCACACACACACACACACACACACACACACACACACACACACAACCTGCTGTTGTGAGAAACATATATGGCTTGACAAATTACACACCACATCCCAAAATGGTGTGAACTGGGGAAAGGTGAAGCTATTGCAGATTCCATCTGTTATTCCTGGGCTTGAAGAATATGTCACCTGGTTTCTAGTGATAAGCAAGGAGGCTGATAATAGAGAATCTTTAAATAGCCCATCACTTAAGATAACCAAGTAGCAAATAACCAACAAACCTTAGCTAAAAATAATGTATTGAGAGAGGGGGGGAAAAGTGATCTAACAGAAGAGACTATTGTCCAAGAGGACAAACTAGTCATATGTTTAAGTAAACGATACAGCCCAAAGAAAAACAAAGGGCTAAATGTCAATGCTTTTCTTGGTTATGATCAATGATAATCTGAGGTTCAAAGTAGTTATCAGAATACATCTATACCACTGACTAATGTATGTCCCTGTGGCTACCCTGCTTCAAAAATGAATGTAACAGAATGGCAAAGAATGGACAATTTCCAGAAAATTTGTCATCAGGATATCATTGCAGGATTTGTAAGTTCCAGGCATGGCGCAGTGTTAATGCAATTCAATTGCTGCTAGTAAACCCATCTTGGAAGACCCAGAATCAAAGAGCAGGCCAGAGGTTCCCAAGTTCAAAGTGCTTCAGTTGTTCAGGAAAGATTGCTGACTTTGACTTACCATCCTCCATAATCCCCTAGGATAACCACCATTTCCAGCATTAAGTATGAAGAAAAGTGGGAGTAGGGAGTAATTACAACTGGATTCATTACAGATTTCTCAAGCTGTCATAACTATATGCATACTGTGTATGGCTTCCTCAGTCATCTGTTTTAGTTTCATTTCCAAATTTCCATCATTCATACAGTAAGAAAGACTAATAAGGTTTAAACTGCAAGAGTCGACTGTGATTTAATGTAGTTTATTTTCACATTCAGACAACTGTACACTTTTCTATAAATAGATGTGGTACTGAACTATTTACATCTTTTCCTTCACTCATTCATAGTGCAGTCCATTCAATAGCCATGCAGACCAAGCTGCACGGAACAAGCCCCCCATTTCTGAAGGTACTTGCCAAGAATCTATGTCAACTCGTATGATACTCCAACATTAGTCAGAGCAGTCTGTCAGTCATTCTACAGTTTATTATGTACTGTAGGATTTTCTCATCCAAGTACCCTGGTGTATTTGTACATTAAGTGTTCAGATCAGTCCATGAAAAATAAAAGACATTTCAAACATTCATTTTTCAGCCTACTTAAAAATAAAGGGTCAAGGGGTACTTTACCTGGGAGGGAGGCTTCATTGCACAGTAGCACGGTTTTTGCAAAATTCTTTGATATACATGTACAGTTTGACAGAAGCAGTGGCTAAAAGAAGACCTGGAACGAGGATACACAGTGATATTGACTCAAACTTTTGCATCCTCACAACCATTTTAATAACCTGATGTGTTTCTGACAATCTACCACAGAATCAGAGAGCTCTCCAGCCACTCAAGCTTTACGTGAGTATGCCATAGGCTTTAACCAATAATGCTGTCTTGACTTTGGTAGCTTCCTCCCCCCTTTCCTCACTGAATTCTATACGCTTTCCATGAAGAGTTCTTACCTACTACTATGAGCATGTACTAATGAACTGGACAACTGGAAAGTTAGCAAAATGTTAGTTTCCCATTTAAAAGAATATGTACAGTACATGCATACCCAGCGTTAAGAGGACTGCCTAATCCTTCCTGCTCTATGCTTCCCAGACATTCCTCTGAAGACACAATGATTACACAGGTGTATATTTTGCTTCTGCTTCTAAAGAACCGTGTCCTTCTGTAGAAAGGGTTGGAGGAGCTTAAGGACAGAGAAGGGCCATGTGGCAGAAATTCTGTCGACAAATTTAAGTACAAAAAACAAGGAAGCAAATAATGACGAGCAGAGCACTTCAACAGCAGTAACAATGGGTGATCCAGGCAAAGACTGAGCCGCTTCCACCGTGCACATAACAAGAAACATGAAAGCAGAAGCTCCGGTCTAATAAATAAAGACATATTGAACAATGATACCGCTGCAAACAAAAAGAGATGAACCTCAAATGAGCTAATTCTGGGAAAGCAAATTTCAAAATATTGGCCAGAGCAGATCGTAGTTCTCAAAGGGATGCCAATACTCAGAAATGCTATAGAAAGACAGCTTCAGTACAGGCCTGAACAGTTAAGACTGATTGTTATAAGGGACTTGCATACAGAAACAAATTTGTATTAGTGATGGTTATGTGAGCTCCAGTAACAGCAATAGAGAGTATTACACGCCAATGCATTTCTCAGTGATGAAGTTGATCAGCTGGACACTGGACGAGGTGGTTTGCTTTTGCCTTCTGCCTCTTTCCCACGAACTGCGGCCACATAAGAGAAGAGACACAATACGGAGTAGCAGATCTCATGAGCCTAGAGGACATTAGAAAAGGAGATAATGAGATTCTTGGAAATTAAATATTTTCAGATTGAATGGGTAAATTTATTGTAGATCTTTCCTTGTTAGAGATTCCATACTTCTAGAGCAGTTCTGCAAAACTCTGATGGATGAGATGCAATACCTTGATGTGGGTGAGCTATCCATAAGAACGATAAGGAATGCACACAGTTTCAGGTTCTAGCTAATATAAAAACAGACCAAGCATTTTGACAGAGGTGCAGCCCTTAGAGAACCTTCACTCTAACCATCTCTTTCCTCTCCAAAGCCAAGCTCTGAAACATGCAAACTGCATGTCTGCCGCAGTAATCCGCTATGAATTACTTTTGAGGCTCATCAGTTGATGTTGGTGCCTGTGGATGTGATGAAGCCAGCTCTTTCCCAATCCGTAGAGCAGTTTTGAAACTATTTTTTAAAACTGCTCTTGTGTGCGTGTATATTTTTAAGATTAGGCAATAAATGAAAGTTTTAATGAATTAAAAGGCATGCAGTGCTTTTTTAAAAAGGTGAGCGGCCTGTCTGAAGCATAGGGGAAGGGGGAAACACTGACAAATGAACTAGCATTCTATTCACTTATATGCACACCTATCATTTCCATTGCAAAGCTGGGTTGGCACAGCAGCTCAGGGACCTATTAAGACCCTTTTATATTATAGACCATATCTGTCTTTACCTTAAGCAGATTATTTAAACAAACAAAAGTTAGGCAACTAATTACATAAGAGCCCAACTTGTTGGCTACAGTCTCCATAGCTAGTCCCAACAAATCCTTCACGCAGTAAAGAATATCTAGTTTTATTTTGTGGTTCAGCATAAAGAGTTCTATAGGGGTAATGTTTAAAGAAAGTGTTACCTAAACGTCGCCTAGAGATCCAGTATTATACCGTATACACAGATTCAAAATGGCAGCTGAATATATTTCTTATGGCGCAATCCTTGTAGACTGGTGCAGTACCGCTCTGCTGGTTTAGGGTATCACAAGCGTGCCGTAAAGCACGTTTGCAGCACCCTGGGAGTAAGCACCACCTACGAAAAGGCCGGCACCACTCCTCTCGTCCCAGATCCCAAGGAGTGCCTACTGGGGAAGGTGAGTTCGCCACTGGGCAGTGGAGGAGAGGGCGGAACAGGGGTGTTTCGGGAGGGGGAATTCGTCAGCTGGGCCCAGGAAGGGGGAGGTAGCAGTGGCGGTGACTCTGCCAGGATCCCCCTTCCTGGGCCTACCCGGTGTAACACAGCCCACTCAAATGTGTCCCAGCAAAATAACTGACACACATTCGAGTAGAGCCCCCCCTTACCCTGAGGGGGCCTCCAACTGTGCCAGTGCTGGGTCCTATCTAGCTAGGATGCAGTGCAGGCTCTACATCCGCAACACAGCCGGCTGTTATTCTTGGTAATAATCCATACAGATGGTTAACCAGCTACACTTTTTATTTTTTTAACTAAACAATTTAAACTATTATTAAAATCTATTTCAGTATTTCATGCCTGAGGATTCCATATTATTAAAATTTTATGTTTCAGCTTAATACAGAAGTACTCATGGCACTAACCATCCATAAGAGGTGATCATTTATGCACCTGGAGATCCTAGCCAATGCATGTATGTTTAGGATTCAAACACAAGACTTGGAAGACACGAGTTTTTAAAAAAAATCCAATTCTTTCACTAAAAAATTGCACAACTAAAGCACAACTTTCTAATTTCCAAAGTACAATTTCATTTATTGGCAGTTCTATTGCCATGGCAATCAGATTAAAGAGTTTCATGTCCTAGATGAATTGTTGGTTAAAGACTTTAAGGATCAACGATTTAATGCTTTTCAGCAAAAGTAATCTGATTAAATTAAAACTATCCATGTTATGATGGTCTCTTTTTTCCCTCATTCTCAAAGAAATTAGTTCTGCACTAGTCACAGGTTTCCTTCTTTTGGTCTTTTGGAGACCAACACAAAAAATAAAATGACAATCGGCATTTAAAAAGCAACTTGTATCCTTCAAAAACTCTGGGCTTGTGTACTCTTTCAGTCCATAGACTTCTGCTCCCTTCATGCTGAAACTGTTCATAAGCCTCCCCAGAGCCTTCCTTTGAAGTAAGAGAACAGATGACAAGGGCACTTGAGGAATTAGAAGATGGCGATATCTGAATGCTCAGATGCCACTGCGGTGGGCATGATTAGAAGGACAAACCTTTGAAAATAACTAGAAGACAGAGTAGGTGACTCACCATTGGCGTCTTGTACTTGTGGCTCACCACTTCTTTAGTTTCAGGAACTAAAACCGGACGGGCAAGAGACAAAACAAAAAGTTCAAAAAACGAGAGGAAAAAAAACGAGAGGAATAGTACAATGTTCCCAAAGGCAAGGGCAAGGGAAACTTACAAAAAGCTGCAGGAATAAGGCACTTTACTAATCCTCTTTCCTTTCACTGACTAGTTTAAATGAAGGGTACAGTCATTAAAAGAACTCAAAAATGCATGAATACTTAAGGGAACAATCACTAGTAATTTGGCTCTCTCAGGTTCCTCTGTGGCTTTGTCAGTGTTCGTTCTGGCTTTGTAGAAAATGCCAAAATAAAATGTGTTTACCAAACACTATCTTAAATAGTTTAACACTTCTGTTCAATCATTTATCAGCCCAACGCCAGATGCCACTTCAGATTTTTTCTGTACAGCAGCAAGGGCTTCCCAATGCAGATACACATAGCATTCAATAAATAAGCTAGCAGGATTTTTCTCAGATATATCAAAAACTTAAGTGCCATATATCTTAGTATACAGTCTCCTTTCATACTAATGAAAGGTTAACTTCTAATCACTTCAGAATAAGAAAGCTCATACAACAACCAAAAAAAACCTTGCTCTCCTTCCACTGCTTTCCAGTTTCCCACACAGAGAGTGTGCATCAGGACGATTCCTGACTTGCATAGATAAGGGATACCAAAATATAACTATATTTTAAAGCCACGTTATTAAGGCACAACCCTGAGTTCCTTGATTCAGACCTGTCTTGGATTTTCTATGTTATCACAAAATACTGGGAAGAAGGATCACAGATCTTTCAAAAGGAAACAACATATTAGTTGTTTAGGGATAAATGAGGAACGATGAGTAAATATTTTATCAACCATTACATCACCTAGTCAGAGAGAACACAAAAAGGAAATTGATCGATGAACAAGTGAACACCGTGTGAATGGTTATGGACAAAACATAACATAACCCCCTTACAAATCCTTTCATATATGAGAAAACAAAGGCTAAAAGGGGAGAGATTTAATACAATGCAAATCAAGCAATATGAGGCATGGTAACAGAACTCTTAATGCAAAACAACAAAGCTATAATTTGGACCCAAGGTACTGTAGCATCAACATCTCTGGAAAATTCCATCTATTTAAAAACATGTACATGCTCAAGAGGCACTCGCTCATGACACTAGTTGGACTGAGTTGGAGAAAGAGCAAAGTCTCTTTCTGAACTACTTTACTCATTAGTACAAATTATTCTGATACTAACTCTATATCACCACCAAAGGATAAGCAATGAAGTACACATACATACGTCAGTTTGGAGTGGATATAATCATTTGAAAACTAAAAACATTCACCAGAACGAACTGGAATTAGGGAAGGACAGAAGCTGCAAAGTCTCTGACTCTCAACATTTTAGGAAGGAGACCACCATGCTCACTAAAGTCACCTGCTCCCAGCTCAAAGACAATACTGCAAATATGTTTGAGAAAGAAAGTTTGAAGAAGAGAATTGTTGGATTTTACACAGGGGAAAAAATCAAAGCATTACTACTGTACAGTAAATTATTTTTAAAAATCAACCTAGAAAAGGGGAATATGCTTTCTCCTAGGAAGAACATTGATTTCTGATGCTGTTAATTTAGAAAGATGAAGGAAGTAGGAGCACAAGTGCCATCCTGCAGTCTCTTGCCCTGTGAATGAGAATACAAAGCACTTGGAGAGTTGGGACCAGGGACAACACTTTACCTGCTGGAGAATGAAGGTTTTCATAGCAGCAACTGTGAAGGGGCCACAAAAAAGTAAAGCACAAATACATAGCAGTAACTCAAATTCCAGAGTGAAGGGCATGATGCTTCCTACTTTCTATACATCTTTTCTCCTAGTAGCGTATCAAAATCCATCTATATGCCTTATGATCTCATCTCCAACCGTCACACTATTATCAGACAAGTGGCCTTGAATCTGTTAACACATATTTAAACAGCCAAGCCCACAGAATGATGGCCATGGAAAATCTACCTTATTGTATTCAAATCTCGAGGTTATACAAACACTACTACTGCTTGCCTCACTCAACGTCTCTCATCAGGGAACCCAGACATGCAATGATTGGCTCAAGGCTTTTTATGTAACTTCCTGAAGAACATCTCCCTAATCTCATTTGCCATAGACTATACCTAGAACCAGTACTTTCATAGTAGAACATGTGAATCAGTTGGCCCAAACACTGAATAGCCAGTTCTGTGGGTCTCTCATCTTTACTGCTTCTGGGTCATACCTGGTTGGTGCTCTCTCGCTTCTCCTACCTTGCTGCTGCAACTAAATCCAGCTGTGGTGAGTAGGATAGAATGAGTGTCAGGAGACAATGTGTACATAAGCTACATCCCACTGAGGGCATCATCCATTTCAGGAATGTCACCAGCTGTACTACATACAAAGCCTAACTTGGGATCCAGTTAGACACGCACTTGATTGCACAACTTGCCCCAATTGGGACTTAGATTTAAATAGGAAGCGGTGGTAACCACAAAATGGGGTAAAACTGCAACAGGGAATAGGGGGTCTTTAGTAGTTTTCATCCCATTTTGCAGGTCCCACATCCTCTTTACAATTAAATCTAAGCCCCAATCAGAAGTTACAAATTTAAGCACACAACTAGCTAGCATTTAGACTGCTATCTTAATCCAACTCAAAATTATTTTTCTTTACTTTGCACACTTTCCGAGAACCTCTATCCTAGGGCAAGTCCACCATTTCCTAATTCCACTCAGTAACAGACTATGGCCCCGTCTTCTATCCTTTGCAATTAAGATTTTCTGGTTCTCCAACAACACACTAATCAGGTTCACGAGTTGTATAAATTGGTTGCCGTCACAATTTATCTGTCAGGTTACTGACAGTCGAAGACTTCACTGCAGTCGACGACTTCAAAATGCTGAGATTCTGAACCTTACAGTATTTAAACAAAATCAGAAGTGACCACTGAATAAATAGTGAACTAATATCTACGACATCTTGGAAAATTGCTCAGGGAAGAGAGATTCTACAACCTCATTAGGTCAGTCCCGCCTGCTTCAGTTTCTAGGATATTTAGTCTTACATCATCATGTTTTAATGATGTAATATTTCAATTGCATGAAATGCAATTGAAATATTACTTAGCCATGTTTTAATTGCAATATTTCAAGTCAACTGATCGTGCACTACATTTGTATAGTATCTTGCTTAGCTCAGTAGTGTATCCAAAACTATGGAACTCTCTTTCTCCCCCCAATGGCTTCCCAAAGTCAAAGCCTGAGAATAAATGCTCTAAGCCAGAGATTCCCAACCTTTGTCACCAGGTGTACCACTTGTCACAGTCAAATTTTCTGAAGTACCACCTGTGCCAATAAATAAATAAATTTATTCTTACAAGATACAGGATATATGGGTAAAGATGCCATGTGTTGAAAGCCAAGAATGCAATTAAAAATATTTAAAACACTGGATCACAGATCTTCAAAACAAGTTTAAAAAACAAGTTAAAAAGCTGCAAACAAGGAATAAAATACATTTAAAATCCGAGGCTTGAGATTGTGCAAAAAAAGTTTCATTCCAGACTAGGAACCTTCTCTAGGTGCAATCACAAAGACTGTGTGATGACAAGTCAGCAGCGCAAACACACAGTTTAAAAGCAGAGAGCAAAGCACAGGAATAGCCAGGAGCTAATTTACAACAGGACTCGAAGCAGCTGACGGCTTTGACCTAAAGTAACCTCCCATGATGGCAGTCTGATGTTCCTTGCTTTCTTTCTTTCCTGAGTCTGCAGGAAGAACTTTGTGGATGATAGGAAAACAAATTTTATTGATAAAAGATAAACCCTGTTGTCTGTTGATCAGGTCTCCTGTATGTTTTTTACTTATTTCCACTGCTTCCAAATTCTGGAGTGTTCTGATGTTGCTTTCATTAATGAGATATTTAGTATTTTCAAACAGGATAGTGTATCCAGTGGTTTAGCGCGTGTTCTGCAATGGAAGATTGATCAGGGTGTTTCAAATGGACAGACCTTTCATGCTCCGTTATTCTGGTTTTTATGGATCGTTTAGTCATTCCAATGTAAGAACGACCACAGTCACACGGTACACTGTAAATTCCGGAATTCGAGAGCGGGGGTCTCTTATCCTTGGGGTTATTAAATAATTGTTCCAATTTTACAGTGGGTTTGAAGATAGTTTTTACTTTACATTGATCCAAGATACGGGAAATCTTGTCTGTAACCCCTTTAATGAATGGCAACGAAATCCATCTTTTCTCCTCCTTTATGTCTTCATTAATGGAACTTATTTCCTTAACAGTAGTGCCCTCTCTCCTTGCTTTAATTTTATTACTTTATGTAGAGAAGTCGGAATTATGGGTCTTTCAGCCATGTAAATTTGTTGAAGAATAAAGTTTAATGCCGATACAAATTGTCTGGAGAAATTCCTTCACAACGCAAAAAGCACTTTCAAAGGAGATGAAAGAGACCGCGTCCAAGGATTATCCGTGACAGAAAATAAATCTTGGATAATCCTTGGACGCGGTCTCTTTCATCTCCTTTGAAAGTGCTTTTTGCGTTGTGAAAGAATTTCTCCAGACAATTTGTATCAGCATTAAACTTTATTCTTCAACAAATTTACATGGCTGAAAGACCCATAATTCCGACTTCTCTACAAATTGTAAAGAGCCATGAGAACCTCCACACTATGTTTTATTACTTTGTTGCATCCAGCACTTATTTATCTGCAAAAAAGAGGTAGAGATTTTATGGGTTTAAAAGATCATGTAAAATTTTTATAATATCGAACAAGTAAGAGGAATTCCAGTTTAAAATATATAAAAATATATAAAAACACAGAGAATCCACATAAATTGTCAATATCAGTCCCAACGTTTCATCCACTCTCTGGACATTCTCAAGGGAAACACAGGTATGCTGTGCAGAATGAAACTGGCTGCTGGAGCAGAAGCACAAGTTTAAAAAAGGAATAGGCTTGAAAAAGGGCGGGAACTGTAATTATCAATTGGCAACGGAGCTAACACGGAAGCAATCAATTAAAGTGACAACAGGACACTCAGAAGTACTGTACTTACATCAACGACCATCTCCATTACAGACAATCTATTGAAATGCAAACAGTGTGCTCGAGCGGACACAATGTTTGCATTTCAATAGATTGTCTGTAATGGAGATGGTCGTTGATGTAAGTACAGTACAATCTATTGAAGTACAGACAATCTATTGAAATGTAAACAGTGTGCTCAAGCGAACACACTGTTTGCATTTCAATAGATTGTCTGTAATGGAGATGGTCGTTGATGTAAGTACAGTACTTCTGAGTGTCCTGTTGTCACTTTAATTGATTGCTTCCGTGTTAGCTCCGTTGCCAATTGATAATTACAGTGGATGAAACGTTGGGACTGATATTGACAATTTATGTGGATTCTCTGTGTTTTTATATATTTTTATATATTTTAAACTGGAATTCCTCTTACTTGTTTGATATTATAAAAATTTTACATGATCTTTTAAACTCATAAAATCTCTACCTCTTTTTTTGCAATATGTCTGATCATGAGAATATCCATGCTACACTTATTTATCTGATCTGCAGGATAGCCATTAACTCTTAATGAATTATAAATAGTTTGTCTTTCTTGCTCCAAGGAGCCCTCATCACATACGTTAATTGCCCAATACACTAATGAATTGATTAATATATTTTTCTGGGAAGGATGATGATTGGAGCTTTGATGTAAATATCTCCCCGTTTGGGTGGGCTTCCTGTACACTGAATGACCACAAGACTGGTCTTCCTTTCTTATGACCAGTACATCTAGGAACGGGAGAGCATTGTTATTTTCTCATTCCATAGTGAATTGGATTTCAGGGCACTGACTATTCAAATGATTTAAAAATTTTAATAATTCCAAGTCTCCCTGTTGCCAAACGCAAAAAATGTCATCCACATATCTTAACCAAACGTCTGGCTTAAGTAGAGATGATTTTAGTGCCTGTTGTTCAAAAAATTCCATATATAAGCTTGCCACTACAGGACTTAAAGGATTGCCCATTGCCACCCCGTCTTTCTGTTCTCTGAATTCCCCCTTCCAAACAAATTAAGTTGATGTTAAGCAATGGTGGAATAGAGGGACCATTTCCCTAGGGACTGTAAGGTCCTCAATTAATCTCATGATTTCTTTTAAAGGTAGGTAAAGGTAAAGGTATCCCTTGACAATTAAGTCCAGTCGTGTCCGACTCTAGGGAGTGGTGCTCATCTCCGTTTCAAAGCCGAAGAGCCAGCGCTGTCCGAAGACGTTTCCATGGTCATGTGGCCGGCATGACTCAACACCGAGGCGCATGCAACGCTGTTACCGTCCCGCTGACGCGGTACCTATTAATCTACTTGCAATTTCTTGCTTTCGAACTGCTAGGTTGGCAGGAGCCATCGCGCGGAATCGAACTGCCGACCTTTCGATCGACAGCTCATGGTTCAGTGGTTTAACCCACTGCGCCACCCGCTGGCTCTCTTTTAAAGGTACTTTAGTAAATAAGTCAAAACTTACTAAAATAGAGCTCCAATCATCATCCTTCCCAGAAAAAATCATTAAGCTTACAGTAGCCAGATTTCTTTGGGTGGACAGAGCTAAATGAATAAGAAGGGTGTGTGTGTGTGTGTGTGGGGGGGTTACTAGATGCATTTGCATCAAACTGTTGTCCATCTGAAGCTGCCAGGATGGAACACATCCTGAATTTTAAGTTTAAGGCTAAGACAGCAAGACTGAGAGCAACGTATATAATATTACTGCTGCATGCTGAGCTCCCTCTTTCTTAGAGCACGTAGAGCTAAGGTTAGAAAGAAGACAACTTTTAGAATGCACAGCTTTCAGAATGCTGTCAGATATTTAACACCGGCTTCTCTTTGTCTCTTGTCTAGTCTTAAAGTGCCATTAACTTTTTAAGGATGGATAAGAGATTGTGTACTCACAGGGTTCTTACTTGCCACAAGTAACCAAATAGTGGTTAAAAGACAAGCCTGTATTGGATTACAAAGGACTACTGTATTGGATTACAAACTCGGTCTAGCTTAGTCGGGTAGAGCTACAACTCTACAACAGGTAGAGCCAGGATGGTGTAGTGGTTTGGGAGTCGGACTTAGACCTGGAAGATGCAGGTTCAAATCCCCGCTCAGCCACGAAGCTTCCTGGGTGACCTTGGGCCAGTCACTATCTCTCAGCCCCACCTACCTCACAGGGTTGTTGTGAGGACAAAAAGGAGGGGAAGAAATATGTACACCACTCTGAGCTCCTTGGAGGAAGGGCGGTATAAAAATGTGAAAAATAAATAAAATAAATAAATAAACTTCATATGCCTGAAGATCAAGGTTGGCAGTTCGAGACCCCTGGAAGAATCTGTGAGCAGTCGAAGAGCTGTCGCCGCTGACAATCTGCAGCTGCCGCCAGCACTGAGCACTGTGAGGAGGAGTTGCCTGTCAGTCAACGTGTAGGTGAATGCCAGAGAGAGGCCAGACCGTGAAAGAAAACACCTAGAAAATAGCGTTCTATGAAAGACTAGAAAATTTCTTGTAAATGTAAAAACTGTTTGGTTTATAATTGCCAGCCTGTGTAAACCACCTTGGATTAAAGTCAGAGGAGAAATCGAATGACCAAGAAAGGTGGTATATAAATACTAATTATTATTATTATTATATCCATAAGTCAGCGGGTCACTACCCACTTTTTGGTAGGCCAAGAACCACCACCACCCCTAAGCTGACAAGGAAAATGTATTGAGCCCTATGGAAACTAAAACTGAGCAGCACACGTCAGAGGCGTCGTATGGCGCGCCCCTGCCCACCCCCGTCTCCGTGACCCCCCAAAATTTGTAGCGGCACCTTTGGCCGCTTCCACCGGCTTTGCGCGTCAACCGCCGGCTCCGAGGCCGGGAGAAGGCCTTGGAGTGTCCTCCTCAGCCCTATGCGCCATTTTTATTTCATTTTTGCGCATGCCCACAATGCTTCTGAGGGCAAGACGCTGCCTTTTTGCCCTCAGAAGCTTGTACACATGCGCGAAAATGCGTAAAGCCGCCACATAGGGCCTCCTCAGAAGGGGCCGGCCCGCCAGCCGGGGAGGACACTCCGAGGCCTTCTTGTGGCCTCGGAGCCTCCGGAGGGTGACGCGTGGAGGTGGGGGTGATGCGCCGGGTGACGTGCATCACCCCTTGAGGCGCATCATCCCCCGGCGACCCACACCACCCGCCACACTCCAGTGACGCTACCGGCACACGTGCATTTACTTGTGAGAAGGCGAATGTGAGAACCTACTAACCATGTATATACCGTATTGTCCCGAGTATGACGCACCTGATTATAAGACGCACCCTTAAAGTTTGGTGCTATTAAAAAATTTAATTAAATCACTGGCATTAAATTGCAACAGCCTGATTATAAGACGCACCCCTAGTTTAAAAACTGAAATTAGGAGAAAAAAGTGAGTCTTATACTCAGACCAATACGGTATTTAATTTTTGGTAATCTGCCTGCTTTAGGATGAGCTATAGACTACAGCTTCTTTGAAAAACACTCCTCCTTTTGAGAGAGGGATGATATTATGATGAGTTTGGCTGTCTTTTGCTTTACAGAGTTGATGGGAAGGGACTTAAATCGATGGGCCAAAAATTATTTGGGGAGAGACAGTTAAATGCAGCTCCCCACCCTAGTTGTTTCTTGCCTCATTTGGCCTAAGGGCAGGACTTTCAGGGGAGAGAGGAGGGGCTTCTCTGCTACCAAGGTTTGGGGCCTACATTGTCCTCACTCTGACTCCTTGGAGCTCCAGCAGGTGTGTGTGTGGGGAAATCTCATTGGTCATGGGCCATCCATTCTCTGCTGCCATGATGTATAAGGTGGATAGTTGAGGGAAGGCAGCATAATCTCTCTCTCTCATATATGGTTTCTCTCATATATATGGTTTCTCTCATGGGTCCCTTCGGGAAGAAAGGCGGGGTAAAAATATTGTAAATAAAAATAAATAAATATATGGTGGGCTGCTGCAATAGGGGCCCTGTATGATGGGCCTAGGCAGTACTTCCTCTGATTGGTCCATGTGCTTACAGTCTCCCAGCCAGGTGTGCAGGATGTTCAATCCTCTTCATGGATCATTGCCTTGTCGTGGCAAAGGGGCTTGCGTAACTCAATGAAGCCATGAACTATGCCGTGCAGGGACACCCAAGACGGACAGGTCATAGCAGAGAGTTCTGACTAAAAGTGATCCACTGGAGAAGGAAATGGCAACCCACTCCAGTAACCTTGCCAAGAAAATCCCATGAACAGTACCAAAAGGCTAAAAGATATGACGTCGGAAGATGAGCCCCTCAGGTCAGAAGGTGTCCAATATGCTACTGAGGAAGAGCGGAAGACAATTCCAAATAGACCCAGAAAGGATGAAGCGGTTGGGCCAAGGCCAATAGGATGTTCAGCTGTGGATGTGTCTGAGGATGAAAGGAAAATCCAATGCTGCAAGGAGCAATACTGCTTAGGAACATGGAATGTGAGGTCTATGAATCAAGGCAAGCTGGATGTGGTCAAAAATGAGATGATAAGATTGAACATTGACATCTTGGGAATCAGCGAACTAAAATGGACGGGCATGGGCGAATTTAAGTCAGGTGACCATCATATCTACTACTGTGGGCATGAATCCCTTAGAAGAAATGGAGTAGCCCTTATAATCAATAAAAGAGTGGGAAAGGCAGTACTGGAGTGCAACCTCAAAAACGACAGAATGATTTCAGTTCGAATCCAAGGCAAACCATTCAACATCACAGTAATCCAAGTGTATGCCCCAACCACTGATGCCGAAGAAGATGAAGTTGACCGGTTCTATGAAGACCTACAACACCTTCTAGAACTAGCACCCAAAAAAGATGTCCTTTACATCATAGGAGACTGGAATGCTAAAGTAGGAAATCAAGAAATAAAACGGAACAGGCAAGTTTGGCCTTGGAGCGCAAAATGAAGCAGGGCAAAGGCTAACGGAGTTCTGTCAAGAGAACACGCTGGTCATAGCAAACACTCTTTTCCAACAACACAAGAGGCAACTCTACACATGGACATCACCAGATGGTCAATACCGAAACCAGACAGATTATGTGCTTTGCAGCCAAAAATGGAGAAGCTCTATACAGTCAGTAAAAACAAGACCTGGAGCTGACTGTGGCTCAGATCATGAGCTTCTTATTGCAAAGTTCAGGCTTAAATTGAAGAATGTAGGGAGCACCACTAGACCAGTCAGATATGACCTAAATCATATCCCTTATGAGTATACAGTGGAGGTGAAGAATAGATTTAGGGCATTAGACCTGGTAGACAGAGTGCCTGAAGAACTATGGACGGAGGTTCGTAACATTGTACAGGAGGCAGCAACTAAAACCATCCCAAAGAAAAAGAAATGCAAGAAAGCAAAGTGGCTGTCAGATGAGGTTTTACAAATAGCTGTGGAAAGAAGGAATGCGAAAAGCAAGGGTGAAAGGGAAAGATATAACCAACTGAATGCAGATTTCCAGAGAATAGCAAGGAGAGATAAGGCCTTCTTAAAATGAACAATGCAAAGAAATCGAGGAAAACAACAGAATGGGGAGGACTAGAGATCTCTTCAAGAAAATTGGAGATATCAAGGGAATGTTTTGTGCAAAGATGGGCATGATAAAAGACAAAAAAGGCAGGGACCTAACAGAAGCAGAAGAGATTAAGAAGAGATGGCAAGAATACACAGAAGAACTATACAAGAAAGATCTGAATGTTCCTGATGACCACACTGGTGTGGTCACTGGCCCAGAGCCGGACATCCTAGAGAGTGAAGTCAAGTGGGCCTTAGGTAGCATTACTAGCAAAAAAGCTAGCGGAGATGATATCCCAGCGGAGCTACTTAAAATCCTAAGTAATGATGTTGTTAAAGTGCTGCACTCAATAAGCCAACAAATTTGGAAAACTCAGCAGTTGCCAAAGGATTGGAAAAGGTCAGTTTACGTTCCAATTCCAAAAGAAGGGCAATGCCAAAGAGTGTTCAAACTACCGCACAATTACACTCATTTCACATGCTAGCAAGGTTATGCTCAAAATTCTACAAGCTAGGATCATGCACTGGATCATGGAGAAAGCACGGGAGTTCAAAAAAAAAAAACACCTACTTCTGCTTCATTGACTACACAAAAGCCTTTGATTGTGTGGATCACAACAAACTGTGGCAAATTCTTAAAGAGATGGGGGTACCAGACCACCTTACCTGTCTCCTGAGAAACCTGTATGCGGGTCAAGAAGCAACAGTTCGAACCGGCCATGGAACAACCGATTGGTTCAAAATTGGGAAGGGAGTACGGCAAGGCTGTATATTGTCACCCTGTTTATTTAACTTATATGCAGAGTACATTATGAGAAATGCAGGGCTGAATGAAACCAAGCCGGAATCAAGATTGCTGGGAGAAATATCAACAACCTCAGATATGCAGAAGATACCACCCTAATGGCAGAAAGTGAAGAAGAACTAAAGAGCCTCTTGATGAGAGTGAAAGAGGAGAGTGCAAAAGTTGGCTTGAAACTCAACATTAATAAAACTAAGATCATGGCATCTGGTCCCATCAATGCCTGGCAAATAGAAGGGGCAGAAATGGAAGCAGTAACAGATTTTACTTTTTTGGGTTCCAAGATCACTGCAGACAGAGACAGCAGCCATGAAATTAAAAGATGCTTACTTCTTGGAATGAAAGCTATGGCAAATTTAGATAGCATAATAAAAAGCAGAGATATCACCATGCCAACAAAAGTTCGTATAGTCAGGGCGATGGTGTTCCCAGTAGCAATGTATGGTTGCGAGAGTTGGACCATAAGGAAGGCTGAGTGCCGAAGAATAGATGCTTTCGAACTGTGGTGGTGGAGAAGACTCCTGAGAGTCCCTTGGACTGCTAGGAGATCAAATCAGTCAATCCTAAATGAAATCAACCCTGACGGTTCCCTGGAAGGACAGGTACTGAGGCTGAAGCTCAAATATTTTGGCCACCTAATGCGAAGAGAGGACTCTCTGGAGAAGACTCTGATGCTCGGAAAGATTGAAGGCAAAAGGAGAAGGGGAAGGCAAAAGGATGAGATGGTTAGACAGCATCACCGATGCAACAAACATGAAAATGAGCGAACTCAGGAA
Source organism: Plestiodon gilberti rubricaudatus (assembly GCA_026170595.1). NCBI lineage: Eukaryota > Metazoa > Chordata > Lepidosauria > Squamata > Scincidae > Plestiodon > Plestiodon gilberti. The sequence continues at coordinate 254,943,161 of JANXHW010000001.1, read as the reverse complement.
GATAGTGGAAGACAGGAAGGCCTGGCGGGATATGGTTCATGGGATCACGAAGGATCGGACATGACTTAACAACTCAACAACAACAACAAGGATGTTCAGTGTTCTATGAAGTGCTCTTTGCATGTCTCCTACTGTGGCTGAGTGGTTAGAGCACAGCTTTATGGACTGGCCAATGTGGTATCAGGACCTACCTCTTCTTTTGTCCCTGCCATAGGTGTTTCTGGCCAGTCATGCAAAAGGCAAGTGTGCTGTTGGATAAGGCAGGTCCCTTAATTGGACTCAAACCTGCCTTTTCTTCTGCAGGCCTGGGTCTCTGTGCAATGGGATACCAGCATACTGGCCTGTCTGAGTGCTGTTGAGGCTCCCCTTGTGGCTCGTCATCACAGTCGCTGCGCTAGTAAAAGAGTTCTTTCCAGCTGGTGGACAAATTCTTGCCATGGAGAGTCTTGCGTGTGGTTATTTCACATCGCTGCCCTCAATATGCCCTCACATCGCTGCCCTCAATACTTTGTCCCCTTGATCTGTTGTAGTCAAAAAAGTATTTATTGGAACTGCATGTTTGTGTGAGTGACGTAAGGGGACTTGAATTCCAGGGGATGGGATTTCTAGCAATTCTCTGCCTTTGTGTCCTTGCTGTCTATGCCGTAGTAGCTCCTGCAGAGGGAGATAGTGTGGTATCCTTGTGTCGCACATTCCTGTGGTGTCATTGAGGCATCTCTCCATGGTTGGCAGTGGTGGATTTTGCTATGTTACTCATTCCTGGAGTTGCATCGTCCTCGGTGGCTGCTCATTGGACCCACACCTGTCACAACCCCCTGCTGGTTCACCCTGGTGGCTGGTGTTGAGGCTGGATAGGTAGTTCATCATGGAAACTGATGGAGTCTGAGGGGGTGGAGCTTCCTCACTTAGCTGAAGCTGCTACTGCCGCACCGCCATTGCTGTTGCTGCTGCTGTTGCTCCCCCTCTCCTTCTCAACCCCCCCCAGCACAGGTGGTAAGAGGCTGGGGGGTGGGGGGGAATTCTAGTGTTGGCACATCCCAGCTGACTACACCTAACTGAGATAGCCATATACAAACTGCATAAAAACTGCATAAAATCACATGCACGCTGCAACTGGAAATCCAATTACTAAGGAGTAAAGCCTATTGAATTTAACTGGGCTTTCTTCTGAAGAAAAGTGCTTAGGATTGTGCTGTAAGTTCGCAAGGAAGATGGAAATGGCACTTGAGGACATAATAAAATTATGCAAATATTGAAATAATTTTACAAATTTCCTCTTGTACTAGAAAAATTCAGGTACAGTACGCCCCCCATATCCGCTGGGGATATGTTCCAGGCCCCTCCGTGGATAGGAGCAAACACCCCCTCCATGGTTTCCTGAGGGTCCCCCACCCTACCTCCCCTGCAGGCAGGCATGTGTGCCCCCCCCAGCTCTTTTTTTTTTCCAGCAAGCTTTGTTTCTTCCTTAAAACCAACAGAGAAGCAGTCTCCATTGCAGGCAAGTAAAACAAGACTAAGTCTTAGAGAGGCTCTGCAAGGTTTCTGTTAACCTTGCAGAGCCTCCCTAGGACTTAGTCTCATTCTACTTGCCTGCAATAAGCAGCCAGAGGCTGCTTCTCCTGTTTAAGGAAGTAAAAGCCTGGGGGGTCCCCACGATCCATGGATAACTGAAACCGTGGATAGCGAATCCGTGGATATGGGGGCCCACCTGTACTAGCAAAATTTGCAACAATGGATGCAGGACTAATCAATTCCAGATAGTTGTGTTTATGCAGAAAGATGGACAAAAAGGGGTTAAGGTTCCTTTGAAGCAGAAGCTGTGTGTGGCACAGGATGACTCACCACCACCACCACCACCACCACCACCACCACCACCGCAGCTCAAACCTTGTATTGATTCTGGTAGGTGTATACCAGTAAATACTCTGGGCAGCCATTTGAATCCTGTGCATCACTTACGTATTTGTGTTCATCCCCACGCACAAATGAGCTATGAGGCAGTGCTGATGGCATGGGTTGCTTACAAACTGGCACACACCTCATGATCCCCAGAATAGATATTCTCTAAGAACGATTGGAGAACTACCTTCAGGAGGCGATATTCTGGAATTATTTTCTATATCACATGGCCTCACCTTTCAGAGAACTCAGAATATAAAAGGTATATTGATAAAAAGAAACTCCATCTAGGCTAATGGTTAACTGTAATTGGGCTGAATGAAATTCTACACTAATCACTTGACGTGGCACAAATTCTCCATCTACCTCTTATCTGTTTTTCATCTCTTCTTTGGCCAGCAGAAAATAAGTTTCCCATGAAAACAGAACCAATTACCACACTGCAGCGACTCCATCCATCAAATCTGTCTCAAGCAGCAAAAAGGAAGTCACTTACCCTCTCAGTTTTCAAGTAAACCCTTTAGATACAGCCTATACTGCTTCCTTTGACCTTCACCTCATGTTACCTACCCCTGATCCCAACTCCTGAAGACGAGAAAAAATTACTTAAGAGACACAGCTCTGGCCTGATTGGGAGGACTGAAAATTTGAGTTACTGCCATGTGAATTCAGACCTAATATCAAAATAATGTAATTACCAAATTCTTCCAGGATAAAGACTCCTCGCACTGTATTGCACTTTTTAATGTGATTCAGCTCTATGAAAACCTGCAAGAAAACAGGAAGAAAAAGACATGCAATTAGTATAACTGAGAGGACCATTTCAAAACAAAACAAAAAAAGCACACCACAGCAGTTATAACTTGGAATGTTGTTGCACATACTACTACTGATTCAACTACTGTTCAACTATTTAAATCAAAAAGAAAAGGAAATTCAAAAATAAAAATCCAAAAAAATGCCACAATGCTATAAATCAACAAACAACTTAAAAGGCTAAGAAGCGAAGACAGCAGAAGATGGAGTACCTTCCGCTCCTTGCAGGAGGAGAAAGCATGGAAGAGAAACGAAGGAGTTAGTAACTCTGACATATCCAACATTGCTACCCCCTTCAGGCACTCAACTGAGTTACAGCAGAAATAAAAACCAACACACTTTGAAACGCAACAAAAGGAGGGACACAGACTGCTCCCAAATTTGGCCTGTCAATTGTGGTCTTGCTCCATCCCACTAAATGCCTGCCTCTCCATGCGTCCTCCTCCAGCACAGAAGGCAGGCAAGAGGTGCCATGCTTCCCACCCAATCCAGAAGCGTGCTATATTTTCACACCTGACAAAACCACCATTCAGGATTTAGAGACTGCAGGTTGACACTAAGTGCTAAAACAAACTGAGGTTAAGAAAAAAAAAATCAAGGCAGCATATTTTCACCTCTCTGATCCAGAAACTAAGCATGTGGAAACAACAAACTTTCTGGTTGTAACACTCCCATTCAGTATTGCTCAGAATGTCAACTCCCACATTCTGGAAAGTATGGCTACAGTTGCAGAGTGAGGGGTAGCTTACAGTCTATGTAAAATGGCATGGAAGAGAAATCAAAATACTTATGCTTCAGTCCTAACATTTCTCCTTCCCCCTCCTCCCCCCATCCCAGATATGTTTCTCTTCCTACTATGCATGCAAGTGCCAGTAGCATAATATGCCATCCTCAAGTAATGGAAAGAGAGAATGGATAAGTAGAGCAAAGTGCCTTGCTGTAGGAAGTAGCCCATTTGGACCCCTTTAAAAAGAAAACAAAAATTAAAAAACCCAATGCAGGAGGAGAGGATATATGTTCCAGCGCCTCATAAATGAGAGTACACAGTCTAGAAATAATTAATGTGGGGGGGGGGAGAGAAAGGCTCACAAAGTTGCAGGCTATTGATCAAGGTCTTTTCTTTTAAAAGCTACACGAGTATCTCAACATTTGAGTGTACAGGGAGGAGCATTCAGCATCTAACAGAATAAAAAGTAGTACTGTAATTTCCGAGTTAGAGATTAACATATTGCCGGGCAAACTCTGTTTAAAAGATTTATTAAATTCAACAAGATGTTTTAACAAGCTTTACGTTTCACCACACACATTTGTGGCATCCTCAGATGTGGATGACGAATGTGTGTGGCGAAACGTAAAGCTTGTTAAAACATCTTGCTGAATTTAATAAATCTTTTAAACGATGGAGTTTGCCCGGCAATATGTTAATCTCTAACTCGGAAATTTGGTCACGTCATGACAACTTGCGAAAAAAGTAGGTAGTATTTTTTTAAAAACTGTACCAGTTATCTAAAATGGCACTGGTTGGGGGAAGGTTATGTTGCTCATCCTCAGCAATGTCACAAGCACTGCCCAAGAGGAGCTTGTGACATTTACACAAACATATTTCATACCATAACAGCAACTGCAATGGAAGCTTTGGCTAGCGGTGGGAAGTAAGAATACATTGTACCAAAAAAGTAATGTCCCGGAAAGAGAAATGCTTCTTTGAGGAAAGATGTCTGAATCCTCCACAACCAAGAGTAAAATAATCTTGACATAATCTTGAATGTGATTTTGTTTCTGTCTCATTTCTTTTCTTTCCTTTCTTTTTTTAACCCTACAAGCCTTTTCTTTCATCAGATGCCAGATGTTCCATTTAAATACATTTAGTATCAGGTTCCCTGCTGACTCTCCAATCACAAATTAATCAGATCACTATCAGTAAAAATAACATTTAGCCACAAAAGCTAAAAATGCATATAAAGGTGTTCAGAAATGCAATGATCTTGGGGAGGTACAAGTGTTCAGTCAAACTGGCAGAGGATACAGAAAAATCAGATCACACATGAGCATTCAGAAAAGTAGAGGCACACATAACAAGAGACCCAGACGATTATTCACTCAAGCAGGACTCTGTAAGTAGACACGCAACTAAATGTCACATCTGTTTTGACTCTACTTGTATCCAGAGCAATCTCAGGTAAGTTTGCAGCCATTTCATAAAACACCAACTTCTGCGGGATAAATCTCCAGAAGAGGATCACTAAAACATGGGATGCTATGTGGTCTGTGCCAATTCCTTTCCCAATTACCACTTCAGTAGTAGATTGCACAAAAAGCATTGGTCTGGATGTATTCTTAGCCTCAAGACTATTGCAACCAATGATGATATGTGTACTACATGTGACATTCTTAAATTACTGTTCATAAACTGCTACTGGTACAAAATGTGGAAGGCAACCTTCTGAGGTGGGCTTATTGGAAAGAGCACACCACAACCAGTACTACAAGATTTGTACTGGTATTTCTATTAGTTTCTACAACCAATTCAAGTCTTTGACCTGTAAAAGCCCCAAACGACTTGAATTCTACACATCTAAGAGACTGGTTTGACTCAATTGCTCCCTACGTTCATGCAAACACATGAACAGTTGAGGTCTTCCTACTGTCTACTTCACTAAGAAGGAATTTCCTCCACTTAGAAACTCCACAAATTCCAAACCTGGGCTTTTAATGCAAGAATTTAAGTTCTTTTGGTTTAAGTCTTTAATGATTAAAAGAAGGTAGGTGGAAATGTACGTGAGTGTGGAAGAGATGGGGGGGATGTTAGCTGGGATTTTTATTTAGACTTTTACACAGAGTTGTTCATCTCATGTACGGCCTATTTTTGGAGTTACTTTCATATTTGTATTTTTGAAATACTGTGATCTTCCCCAAGCACAAGGCAGAACAGAAATTCAAATTAATATCTAAAATATTCCTTTTCATTCACTGCAATATTAATGAACAGCTTTAGTATTTCCTGTTAACTTTCAGACTGTGAAACTCAAGCACATTCAAAGATACCTTCAAGAACATTAGGAACAATGACAATTAAAGCATCTCTCTCTGGCATCTCATAAAGCATCTTATAAAGCATGTTAGATCACTGGCCACTGTTCAGAAATGGCCAGTGACCTTATGTGATAGACCAACAAACCCAACTGACTGATATATTCCGCCAAATAAATGGCTTAAACTAAAATGTTCATAAATTGTGAATTTAAAACCTACAGAATATTTACTTCTATTCTAAGAGTGGAATAGCATGTTATGAGGCAAACAAGGGACAGCATTTTTAGGGGAGAGTCAGTAGGTGAAAGGAGTTGCCTAAGCCTTCTCATGCCTACGAATTCTATTCTGCAAATGGCCCTATGACAGTTTTTATTAAAACCCATTTTTCCCCAGCTGGATTCTGAGACCAAAAATAAGATCAACGGGGGGGGGGGGGGGAGGTCAGAGGAGGGAGATGCTTACATGAAAACAAAACATTACACAAGAGACCAACTGACAAACTTAACTCCCCACCTCTCTTTCATATACACATGGCCCTATAACTGATTCTACAACATAGGCAAAACAAACATGAACACGAAGCAAAAGAAAAACAAAGATCAAGAGAAGCAAAAACAAAACACATTAAGAGAAAAAAAAACAAAGAGTGACACACAAATCCACCTGTGTTTCCTCTACACTCAAAGATAATGCTATATTTCACAAGGGAATAAACTATGAATATGCCAACATCTGCATGAGACTCTCTTTGTGTCTTAGTATACTGATGAACCTCCACTTAAGAACAGACAAATTACACATGATGCACGAGCAGCTATTAAAAATAATGTACAAATGCCAATTCTAATGTGCTCTTCCATACAATGACAGCGCAATCCTACCCAACTTATGTAACCAATGGGGGAGGGCAGGGTGGGAGGCTTTGGATGGGATGGGAGATTTAAATCCCCTTTGAAGGGGATTTGAATCAGAATCCCCTTTCTGTTCTGGGGCTGCACCGCTGGTTAAACCGGTGGTGTAAGTTGGATAGGACTGCGCTGTCAGTCAACATGAATACTGTACACCAGAGTTAAGCAGAGAGTGAATTGCTGCTCCATAAGGCTGGCTAAGATGCATTTTTATGCTATGTTAATAAAATCTGCCCAGAGCATTCCAGCTAAGATGGTTAAGTGTTACTGAAGGTGTTTCTGGAAATCTAACACAGCCAAACTTGCATCATCATCGTCGTCGTCATCATCTGAACTGTACTTTTTCATTTAAAAGGATATTCCTCATCTATGACATTGTAAAGAAAAGCTTGAATAAGAAACCCCACTGGTATACAAGACACTCAAAAAGAAAAGCACACTGTTTTGAAACAAATCCTGTCAGTCATTAGTCACTTCATCATTTTAATTTGCATGTGTTTGGCAGTTTGTGACTTAGTACTTAGAGTCACTATCTCATACACAGTTTTTAAAATATTGTACCATTCTAACACTGAGTTCCTGTAATTGCAAAAGGGAAATATCTGTATCCCTTCTCCTTGCCAGTGCAGGGAAAAGGAAACACATTTGCTGGTGCACTTCAAGAAGCTTCATGCTCAAATATGCTTGCTGAAGAGCTCTTTCCTACCTGACTGTGCATGAATTTCAGGTTAATTCCTTCCAGTGTGACTTGGAGAAGCCCTCCTTCACCTGTTTTCATATCCTGCACTGGGAATTCTCCACCCAGTTCAGGGCCTGTAATACACAAGCAAAACAAACAGGTAAAACTCATCCAAATATAGAATGATCTGCATAGAAAAACACAGCACTCTCTTATTATATAATAATCCCAGCAAGAAATCCTCTTTCCAAAACAGAGTCATAGCAAATGTGTGGCTTCTACAGTATGGATAATGAGAGGCAGTACAGGGAAGATCTCTCAGTCAATGGGGTCATAACATGACCTGAATATTTAACGAACAGTTTGTTGTACTAAAGCTATTTTTCCAGACCTCAAGAGGTCATCAACTTTCAAAATATGGATTTAAAATGTAAGAAATATTGAGAACTGAAAGTTCAGATGGAATCTAGCTAAACAGACTTCTGCAAGAGTTACTTATATTGGAGGTCTTGACAAGTTTTGTAATTTGTGCCAGTTTGCCGAGCGTGCTCTCAGCGGGATGCTCGTGTTTTCCTAGGTCGCTCTGGAAACGCATGAGGGGTGGGGGCGATGACACCCCCTTGGTATTCTGGGGGTGGAGTATGGGCGAAGCCAAGGCATTTTAGGTTGGCTCCGTGCCATACTCCTTCCTGTTTCCTTGGAGCACAGCAGCTGTAAGAAGGCTGGAAGCTGGGCTGAGGGAGTGAACTCGAGGGCAACAAGGTTAAGGGATGCACACACACCCCACGATCCATCTCCAAGTTGCCCTCTGGCGCGGGGGCTTCTGGGGGGTCCTTGGCTGGGATCACGTGAGCTGCCCTAGGTGCCCACCGGCTCAATGCAGTGTAGCGGTTCCTGCTGCCCTGACCCACTAGGGGTCGGCGTGGATGAGTCGGCTTTCTCAGACGAGAGGCGACGGCTTGGAGTCAGGGTATGCCCCCGCTTCAGCGCTTCTCACGTGCGCGTGTAACACCCTGACCCCAGCCTGCAGATCTCCTCTTTATCTATATTCTTGCTCTTTCCTGTATTCCAGAGGTTCTCTAAGTGTGAGGCGCGACTCCCAAGTGCGTCATCGAAAGCAGGCAGGGGCGTCGCCTTAGTCTTTTAATTAACACATATTCTTGCTTGCAAGAGAGAGAGAGAGAGAGAGCGCAAAAAAAAAGATCCGGGAAAAGCTGCCACTTCACATCGGGTCACTCAAAGTTAATTTCAAAACACTTCAGGTTTGTAGGCAGTTTCCACGTCTTGTTTTTAACCACAGCGTGAGGGAAGCCCTTGCTTATCTTATGTTAAAGAACAATTAACAAGCCGCTAAGTACTCGAGCTGAGCTCCTGGAGACAGCAAGCTCCTGGAGACAAGACAGCATCCTGTTTCTCTCATTGTAGGTTTGCAGATAAGGTATTTTCATTCAGGTTTCATTCAGACATTGCAGGTTTGCAAATAAAGTATTTTCTTTTTGTTGAATGTTTTTAATAAAGCAAACACAAAACAAATGCAAGAACTGCAATTGAAAATGGTGCAGAACAGGTTCTGCTTTACATACAGTCTTTGATTTCTATGTTTAGTTTGGTTGATTAATTATTAGGATTTCTCTCCTTCTTCCTTTCTGACCCTCCTTTAAGTTATTTCTCTATTTGCTGGGACAACCCCCCCCCCCCCGGAAACTGCCAGGCAGTATAAGAATCTGTTTTTCATCTTGCAAAGATGCTACCAAAAGGAGCTAGCTTTCTCTCACTTTCTCTCTCGTGCAACTGGTGGGGGCATGACCAATGCTTCCCTCCCATGCTTTGATGTTTCTCTTGCCATGAATAGGACTAACACAGACAGCATCAGTGCCCTCTGCCCAGGCCTGCCAATGGAGGGAGGGCAGCATCCCAACCCCACCCTGCGCACTCCTGGCTTAGCTGCTGCTCAGCATAAGCATGGAAAATCCACTTTAGGGCTCGTTTTGGGAATATACACATACATATACACATACATATAAGAAAGGGTGCCTCTGAGCATGTAAAGAGTGCCTGTTTCTTCCATGCACTGTAATGGGGAGTCACAGCTAACAGCGAGGGAGGTCAAGGGAGCCGCGAGTCAAAAAAGTTTGGGAACCACTGCTGTATTCCAATAAAAGTGACCCTTTTCATCCATATCTGGACTCATGTGTTTATTGGGGCGTACTGGAGTAAAAATTCTACCATATGAAAAAGTTAAACAGCTCAGTTTTATGTATTTTAATAGCAGACCTACATGGGACCAAAATATACATCTCCCCACCCCTAAGCCCATCTCCAGAATACTATAAGCTGTTTAAAAGATCAAGATGGCCAATTCCCTCTCCAACATGTTCTGCCTTTGTTATTTCCCCCCCCCCAATGACACCTTCAAGATTTTGCCAAAAAATGAGGGGAGAGTTTCAACCAAGTTTTGTCTTTTTTGTCTAAGCAGACCAGTGTGACACTGAAACTGTCTTACACCTTCTAGAGACTGATTCAAGCATGTTAGAAACCTTCTAAACACCTTCTTTTGATTCTACAAGCAGCAGACTGCTGGGGAACGTATAAGTTGTTCCCACTATTCCCCTCCCCCACCCTGCTTTTTGCTTACCAACTAGCCCAATGAAGAGTCCTATAGGTAGAGGTGGGAGAAAATGGTTTTATTTTCAGTGTAACCAAAATGAAATAGCAGAAAGCGGTGTTATGTATTTTCATTCCAAATTTTCCCCCATTTTTATCAATTGTAACTGCTTTAAAAGTGTACTAGGTAGGTGGTATAGGTTGTACAGTGTCAGCAGATGGTCACGCAAAATTACATAGTTTTATTTTATGTTTGCAGATTTTTTAGCTGAAAGCGGTGTTATGAGTTTTTATTTCTTTTTCTCCTGGCCCTACCTATAGGATTTGAAAACTTGCTGCTTGATACTTTGTTACTTTTTAGCTGGTCCTAATAAAAGGATTTGGACTGTTAATTTTTTTTAACATTTTGTGGGTCTTGAGGACCACTGAGCACACACAGACCTTGTCAGGTTGTTTGATTTTACTTTTACTTTTTCTTTTTAATTAGCAAACTCATTTACTTCTGCGAACCTAGGGAGTCCACCCGAGAGTGGTCCTGTTTTGCTTCCAGTCCAATAGGCACCCAGCCACCCAAGTTCACTTTAATAAATACCTAGTTTTTTTCTATTTTTGTAACACTAATACTATTAACATATTAATATACATACACAATTGTTCTGAGATAAAAGGGATCTTTTATGAGGGACGAGGGACAAAGGGAAGTGTTCCTAAGCTGTTCAACCTGTTCAGTGGTTGAAAAGGAAGTAGACGCTCTTCCCACGCTTGAGACACACAAACATGCAGAGGTTCCCCACTCCAGTGCAGAGGCAGAACACTTGACAAAGCTACGGGAGCTTCCAAGGTTGGCTCTGCACGTGCACAGAACTCCACTACATGTGACTGCACAAAGACCACAAAGAAGAACCAAACACTTCCCACCACCCCGGATCCCATCCCTTGACATCTGGTGGTTATTTGAGCCTGTCCTTGACCTCTAGGCAAACGTTTCCCCTAATTGTTATACTTGCATACATATCTAGAATCCAAAACATCAAACTACAATATTCCTTTTTGGAATCAACAACCCCTGTGATAAATAGTGTTATAGAGCCCGTTACCTGGTTTTATGCTTTGCTGTCTTGCTGCTGCTCGCTCCATACTATCTTTTACACAATAGTATAATTCCCGGCACTACAGCAAATGAAAGAAAACATAAAACAGAGTTTCTGTAGATTATACAACATAGAGAGATTTGTAAGCAAAACATGAAGATAATGCATTCGAAAGAACAGGCCAAGAGAAAAACAAGGCATATATAAATATCAGTCTAGAAATTTTTGCATCACATTTTGCCTCACAACACAAACATTGCCAGAAAAAACAGGCACCATTTAAGACAATATGCACAAAAGGGGGGGGAGGAGTATGGGGAGCAGAGTAAAGGCCGTCAAGATGGTGGGCCATATGTGGTGGTGACAAGGGGCAAAGAATCCAGGAGTGTTGGGAAGAGAAAATTATCCAATGCACCTCATTTTGAGTTCCTTGGAGGAAAGGAAGTTTGCAAAACATAGTAAACTGTAATAGTTTCACCTAAAAAAATATTTAAAACATTTGTTCTCCTAAATATCATCAAAATTGTTACCTGCTTTATTTTAAAATAATGTTTTGAAGAGAGGTGGGCTATAAACAGATTTGGCAATACTGTGTATTTTTTAAGTAGACATAAGAGGATGTTCCACTACCAACAAGAGATATAGCTGGTTCTAACAGCTTCAGACTCTACATCTGAATAAGTGAAAGCTAAACAATGCACAGATTCCAAGTTATAGAAAACAACATCTAGGAGTTTTAGGGTCAAACTAGATGCAACTTTAAACACGTAATTTGGACTCTAGGTCTATATGTTTGCTTTTTGTAAGTACAGTAGCAGGCAAGGAATTCCGGACCCAAACTGAAACTGCGGCATTCGGGAAAGGGAAACTTCACTCTTTTTCCCCACTATGGTCTTGATTTGTGGGGTCTCGACAACTGCTATCTGCTCTGGGAGGGAAACTGCAATTGGTGCCAGTGGCAGCTTCCCTCCCAGGACAAAGAGCAGTCACAGGGCCCCCTAATCCAGATCATGACTGGGGCAAATAGTTAAATCCCCCTTCCTCCATACTACAAACTCAATCTAGATTGACTCATTCTCTTTTAAAGTGCCTGGTGGAGGAAGGTAAGTGAGTCAGATCACTGCACTACGAGGATCAGACCACAGCAATCTTACCCTTTCCTCCGTGCAAACCAGCAGGTGGTCCACGAGGCCTCTGGTCGTTTGGGGGGAGGGTGACAAAAGCACCGCCCAAGTCTTTGGCCCCCACTGCAAGTCTGCCGATGAGGCTTGGAGCACGGTGACTGGAGCTCACAGTCTGTTTGGCTCTGAAATTCCGGCAATCTGGAAGCAATTGGCGGTGACACGATGATATGTGGCGTCATCGCGCCACCGCCAAACTACTTCCAGGTTGCCAGAGTGGTCTGTGGCACCTCGACTTTTGCCACACTGGTCCACAGTCACCTGACTGGCACACTCTGCATTCCCTGCTTTGATTAAAAAGCAACAGAGGAAAGAACCAGTAAGGCGGTCAGCACTGTCTGTGGCAGTGGAGTGGGGGGGGAGGTAGAAGGCATCTGTTTGCCGCCCCTCTGCTCAGGCGCCAATCCACTACCCAATGCAACTGGCCATGAACTCAGCTCATGAAAAAAACGTCTGGTGATACACACTATTCTCAAACATTCACACATTGCTGGCTGGCTTCTCGTTAACACAGTACCAATGCCCTGGAGAGACTCAAAAGATGGAAAGACATGTCAAAAGACATCTTCAATGATCCTGTAAAATGCTGAAATTTTGCTTCTATTCCCCCCCCCCAAAAAAAAAATGTAATTAGAGCATGAGAGAAAATGTACCTTTTTGGTGTAAAACTTATTCAGCTGTGTCTCCTGGCCATTCCTCCTCCAGAGACAAAGCACTTTAGTTTTTGGACAGTATGTCATGTTGATGAGTTTTTCATACCACCAGCGTTCATACACAGTGCCAATGTTACTCCTCAACACAATACAATCATCACATACCTGGAGACAAAAAGATTCTTAAGTAAAGAATCATCACAAACTCAACTAAGGGTAGCAGTTATCTTAATATTTAATCTGGTCTCCACCTCCATGAAGAAAATGTCTCCTGTTGTATCTGTCCCAGCGTGTACAACAAATGTTTGCTTCTTGATGTGCCTGCTGCCACTGGGTCGGATTGGGAACTCCCTACCAACCTAAAGAGTAGGGAAAAATCCCAGTTAAGATCTTTCTACTTTAATCTTTACGACAACTTTAGCAAGTCAGATTGCATTCATGTCCTGTCAATTATCCTTCACAAGGTTGGATTAAAACAGTGCAAAACACTTAGCAATTTTAATAAAATTCTTCTCTCAAACATCTAAGAATCAGAGGATTCATATTACCGAAACAGAGGAATCACAATATACAGGTGGGCCCCTGTATTCACGGATTAGCTATCCACGGTTTCAGTTATCCACGGATTGCGGGGACCCCCCCCCCCCAGGCTGTTACTTTTTTCCCAGTAAACTTCGTTTCCTCCTTAAACAAACAGGAGAATTGCAGGAAAGTAGAACGAGACTAAGACCTAGAGAGGCTCTGCAAGGTTAACAGAAACCTTGCAGAGCCTCTCTAGGACTCTCTAGGGCCCCTCAGAAAACCATGGAGGGGGTGTTCATTCCTATCCACGGTTTCAAGTATCCACGGAGGGGCCTGGAACATATCCCCAGAGGGTATGGGGGGAGTACTGTACAGAGCTGCTACATGCTACACTACATACTGTATACTTAACTCCCTCCCATTAAAACCAATGGGACCTGAAAGTGCAACAATCTTAATCACGCGTATGATGGTGCACACACACAAAGATTCAAAAGTGATGGCAACTCAGTCTACTCCAGCTGTTTTTTTTATTTTATATCTATCTATAGATTATATCTATCTATCAATCATCTATCTATAGATTATATCTATATCTATATCTATATATCTAGAGAGAGAGTGAGAGATCACTGAGGAGACAGTCCTCTTACTGGATCTCAGTAGATTGTTTCTTCAAGGAGCCTCAAAAAACCCATTCACCATGGAGAAACAATCAGCAGTGGGGAGGGACCACCAAGAACCTAGAATTGGTATACAGTACTAGGTAGAACATTTCCTATAGGGACAGGGGAAGCACCATTAAAGAAACCAGGTGGGAAACAGTCAGAACCTGATCATGTCAGGAGGAACTGGTTCAGCTCCTTACTGAGGCTTGCAACAGAATAGAGGCACAGCATAGAGCAGCTGTATACCCATTCAAATTCTGAGGAGATGCTTAGATGTTGGCATTCCCCCAACCTCTATGGGAAACTGGACACCCAGCCCAAGCAAACTCCAACAGGACAGCTTGTAGAAGGAATTTCCTACTGGAACTTTGAGAGTGGCATCATAAGAAGTCCAAAAAGTGGACCTCAAGGTCTACTGCCTGAGTAAAGCACATTAGGAAACTGATTCTGAACATTGTTGAATAAAATCTGTATTGTCACAAAGGCACCGTCTGGGCATAGTCAAGTCTGAGTCCCACCATCCCTTGCAGGGGGAAAGGGTACAAGCATAATGTGAATACATCCTAATAACTTTGTCCTACACCGAAACAGGAGGTTGTACAAAAGAATTGTCCCATAGCTGTGAACTAGTACCTTCTATTTGTAATATTTTAATCTTCTACAGTTTGTGTTAAATATACCATAAGAGGGACACAATTGCAGCCCACCAATTCATCACACATGTTCAAGCTCTGTTAATGAACAATGACATAAAGACTGGAGTAAAAGCTAATGACAAATCAACAAAAAAAACTTACTACATTGGCAATTTTGTCAAGTTGTTCATTTATTTCTTGACTATGCGCCAGGCCGATGTGCGATTTCCCCATCAATCGGCGCACTTTCTTCCTAATATCATTCTTGTTTACCTAAACAGCAAAATACAGTACTTTGTTACTGACATTCCCCTAGCTATAAATATAAACAATTGCATGTAATTATCTGCCTCCGAGTATAGCGGTAGAAACTGATTTGTTCTATCAGGTGTGTCCCAAACAGTATAAACTGCCATGTATACAAATGCAGACGAACTGACTGTGCACTGTTGCATACAATAGATAGCTGGGAAGGTGGAAGCACTCAGATATACCCAAATAAGAACTTTAAAATCAAGAATACATTCATACCATTTTGCTACTTGGCACATTACATCTAGGGTACTACTCTTGGACAATAGGGGCTGGTAACTGATGGCTCATGTACTCAAAATATGGTGTGATACTGTCCAACATTAGGCTGTGGAGTGCACGCTCCGCTGGCCTAAGGTGTCACAAAAGTGCCGTAAGGCACTTTCGTGGCGCGTCTAAAGTAGCACCATCACGGAGGCCAGCGATGCTTAATCAGCCACCCTCCTTTTCCCGCACTGCCGGACGCAGATAGGTGCTGCACCGGGCAGCAGGAGGACATGGTGAGGGCGAGCTGGGGGGGGGGGGGAAAGGGGCCATTGGCCGGCCTGGCAGGGGACCGGGATATCGGTGCAAGGTTGCGCCAATATCCCAAGCCCTTTCCTGGGCCAGGTCGGCCTTACACGGCCTCCCTGGTTGTGCGCCAGCTTCAGAGCTGGCATACATCCAAGGAGGCCCATTGGGACCTCCAGAGCTTACACCAGGGAAAGAGGACAAATGTACCCTTTCCTCAAGGTAAGACCCAGCTGTGCCGGTGCGGGCCACATCCTGCTTAGGATGCAGTGGTCGGCCATTTAGGCCAGCCGCTGCAACTTGTGCAGGATTGGATTGATAAATTGTCTGCCCTCTCCATCTTTCTCTTCCCAAGACATATCTTGAAATAGTTCTGGGGAAGGAAAAGATGAAAACATGAGTGAGTAAACGTACACTCACTCCTCCTTAGTTTGCCTTCAAGATTGACTTGGGAGACAAGATAGCTACACTAACGAGGAAGGAGGATTATTATTTTTTTTTGCTGGTCTGCTGTTATCTCAGACTACCTTCCCTTAATTCACCTGAGGGAAATGCTAAGTACACGAGTGAAAAGGTGACCTCCTCTTCCTTATGCACTCCAATCCCTTCCTTCCCCCAAAGATCATCCATCCATGCCAGTTTCAAATAGAATGAAGAGAAGAGTCTCCAAGAGATGGTGGTATATATCAATCAGAGACTGGAAGCTTGACCACTGACACCCTATTTCAAGTGACCCACTGGTTGCATGAGTTACTGACCAGTATGCATGTTGTTCTGAAAATGCTTTTTTTTTCCTTCAAGAAAACACAGAATGAACTTATGACATCTATCAAATGTTCCATGAAAATGTGCAAATTGAGTTTCAAATATAAGTGGCACCTTCATCATAAGCATGTAGACTATCATATTGTGAAGCAATGTAGCCAATAAGCGGTCTTCGTCATCTTCTAAACGCTTCCGGTCATGATCCCCTAGAGAAAAATATCTGCAGAAAGAAGCAGATATGAAATCAAGGTGAGGATGGACTTTCATCCAACTCATTGCAACAAGAGGGAGCAAAATACTACATATTTCCCAATTTGTTATTTTTCTCCTAATTGCTTAAATCTCTCCACGGGTTTGGAGAGTTAAATCTTGCCTATGCTTGTCATGTCAAGAATGTCACATTTTTTTGTATGATTTGCATTAAAAGACAATCAAAGGTGCAAGAGAGAAGTATCATCAGAGAAATACTTTGCATATAAGGTAAAGGTATCCCCTGACAATTAAGTCCAGTCGTGTCCGACTCTAGGGTGTGGTGCTCATCCCCATTTCAAAGCCGAAGAGCCAGCGTTGTCCGAAGACGCCTCCGTGGTCATGTGGCCGGCATGAATCTCCTTGCTGCAGCGCTTAGCATGCAGCTGGAACACGGAGTGCTGTTTACCTTCCCGCAAGCGGTACCTATTTATCTACTCGCATTAACATGCTTTGGAACTGCTAGGTTGGCAGGAGCTGGCCAAGCAACGAGTGCTCACCCCGTCGCGGGAATCGAACTGCCGACCTTTCGATCGACAGCTTATGGTTCAGCCAGTGGTTTAACCCGCTGCGCCACCCGCTGGCCTATAGAAAGCATTAAATTAAGAACTATACCTATAAACAAGCTGCTCAGCACAGAATCACATCCTACATTTCTAAAAATTAGTTCAGCTGAGGTTGAAACAGTAGACAGAGAAATTGTTGAAAAATTCATTTACCTGTCAATCATCTCTTGAGGCCCTTGGTCCATTCCCATTCCTTCTCTTTCTAACATCACGGCATCCAGAAAAGCATCTTCCCAGAACTGCACCTGGTCCCACAAAGTTGAGCGCTCTTTACCTGAACAGCATTGAGCATATTAATCTAGAGTTTCCATAACTTTTATAAGACAGAACAGGCTCAACTTTTTCTCCCCCAATCTGAGAGGAAGCCACAAGTAAATCAAGAAGATATATCCACAGCAAAACCACAATGCTGATAAAACACAAATAAGAGCAAAACAAACAAGGAGAAACAAAATATCTACATAACATAATCCACTGCATATACTATATTAAAACTTGCTTCTGATCCCATCTCAGAAGCTACAGCTAATTCTCCTACAGCAGTGCATGAACTTTCATTCTGTGCACTTGCTTTCTTCTGTCAATATTTTCCAAATGAAGATGATGCATAACGCAGAAGAACAGGTCTGAGTACAGAAACACATGCAAAATGTTCTTTTCAAACACACACAGGAAAGCAGAAAGAGGACATTATTACTCATAGAGAAGGTTTCCATGGCAGCATCCTCTAACTGGTCCCAGACAGATCCTTTATCTCTCCCTTTACAGTTCCAAGCAAGCAGCAACATGGCAGCAAAGAAGACAAATGAAAAATACAACAGACTGAGCAACTTCTCTGGATTAATGAGACTTGAGTGAAAAGACATGCTACATTTTCTGCTGTATAACTAAAAGAGAGGTTGTCACTCTTCAAACACAGCTGCATATTTTGACCTTTATATTGTGCCAAGATACAATGTCTCTTCTCAAGATTCCAGTTGTAAATACACATCTCAAGATTTAACACCATGGTTCTTTGGTATACTCAATTCATAAACATTTTAAATTTCTAGAAGTACCCAATTCTCAACTTCCTTCCAATCTATCTGGTTGGATTCAGACAAACAGGAGAGGTAGTGATCAGGACAGTGAAACCACTATGGGTTGATATTTGAGATGTATAGAATTATTGTTCATTTGAACGCTCTGACACACTGCAGGTACAGTAAGTGACAAAGCTCACCACTTTCTATAAAAGATTTGCAGGAGTATCATCAGCTCTGATCTCCCCATTTGTCTATATGTATCAGAGAATTCAAACAGTCATCACACACACAAAATTCATTCCATGCTTCTAGCTTTTAGCTCAATAATTGACTTATTATTTGTTTGGAAAAATACTACAGCCAAGATTGTCTATTGAAATGTCTATTGTCTTGAACATTGAAAGACTGAAATGTCTATTGTTTTGAACACATTACACTCCAAACAGGGCAAACTCTTCCATTCCCAAAGCTTCAAAAAGAAGTTAATTCTTACCAAGCAGGCCTTCATAGAGATAAACTCGTTGGCTTGCATCTTCTAGAGCTCTCCCAGGACTGCTGCATTTGTTATCTTTGACTGTCTGCTTCAGATTATGAGATTTACCCTTAAAAAAATAAGAACACACAGACAAAATGTCAGAAAGGTCAGTTTAATCAGGCATGCACTACTGCTCTTTATTATGTGTTCATCTACCAAGGTTATCCTGAAAACAAAATAATAATGACATTGACCTGAGAGATAAGTAATTCATAAGGTGAAAAACAAACATTAGAAGAACTTCAGACACTTCTCAACCAAATCAAGTAAAGGTACACTGCCTCCCTAACAAAGTACAAAGGTCTTTAAGAGGTTTCTATCACTTTGGACCAATTCAGATTTTACATGCTAAGCACACTTGCCATACATCATCCACTGTAGTTTGTGGTGCTCAACACCGTAAAGTATGAGGAGTAGTCAGCAGACACATATCAACGTACACTGAGGGACATAGGCCAGCTAGCCACATTTGGTTCACTATTACTGTACTTGTTCCCCAGCGATGCATCCTCGTCAACAAAAGCCCATTGCACAGGATAACAAATCTATTACACTATTAATCAGACCACTATAACTCCCAGGCAAAACCAAACATGTTCTTACAAAGATGGTACTAGTAGCTGAATTTGTCTCAATTTCACTGTCGGATACGGTGCCTCGTGATCCTGTCAAGTTTCCACCACTCTCTCCACCAAGGCCATCACCAGCATTGCTGCTCAAATCGCTGTCTGCTCCTAGTGTCTCTCCAGAGCTGTTACTCACCTGAAGGAAGAAGAAAAAAGTTTTGACTGTCAATATTATCATTAATATTTATATACCACTTTTCAACAAAAAATAGTTCACAAAGCTGATTCTATAACTAAACAAACATTAACAAATATAGCATTAGCAAATACTGTAAAGACAAAGATGGACTCGGGTTGTCACTTGAAAGCTGACTAGATTTTAAGAATTCCAACATCTAAACCAAAAGTTAACTGTGAAGTCAGGTCTGTCCCGAGCTATGCTACAAAAGAGATCCACACCAGCAAATCCCACAATGCAAGCAGACTGAAGGGGAAAGGGGTTTCATTTAAAAACATTATCACTTTTTCAAAAGCTACAATAATTAAAAATAAAAGACTAAACCCCATCTCCTCAGTTAAAATGTTAGGACACAATCAGATCCACAGCACTTCAAAAAAGAGCACTAAAAATAATTCATTTTTACATACAATGGGACAACACGTATAATCAAAGTCACATCCAATCATTTCCAACAAGTATTTTCCTCTCTCTTTGGCCTGGTTCATATGTTGGGCAGCCCCTACACATAATCACTTGCAGGAGTACACAGAGTTTCTGGTGACTTGCAGCCTACCAGGAATTGCATGTAGGCACCCAATTACAGTACATGAAACAGCACTTCCACATGGGAGCTGTACACACCGTCTCCACCATTTGGATAGCAAGACTGCTCAGAACAGAGCAATGAAGATATGAATGATGGGGACAACAGGAATAGCCCCTGTGCAGAAGTTGCAGGTTTGCTCAATTGACACCTCCAGTGCTTCCAACTGGACTGAAAGTCCAGTGATGGCCCTGCATGCTGCAACATATGATTTGGAGTAGAAGCATGGGGGGAGGGGATGCCAAATCTCTACTCATTTTAAAAGGGCCTGTATATGTCTATAGGTACGCTTACCAGATCTCCAACCAGGACCGAGTGCTAGACCTTTAGGAGAAGGAATGTGGGCAGGTGTAGCTTGTTAAGTCCTAGAGCACAATCCTAGGCATGTCTACTCAGAAGCAAGCTCCACTGAACACAATGGGGCTTGCTTCTGAGTAGACATGCCTAGGATTGTGCTCTAGGACTTAACAAGCTACACCTGCCCACATTCCTTCTCCTAAAGGTCTAGTACTCTGTCCCGGTTGGAGATCTGGTAAGCCTATCTATAGGTCTTCACTCAACAAAGCCAGCATACTTGGGCTGAAACAGGCATAGTCACATTTACCTGAATGGGTCTAAACAAAGTGCAAGCAAATCAGCTACAGCGAATACACTTTTAATTGCTCGTGAATGTAATTTTAGAAATTTGTGACACTCCACATACATAAAGTGTATCAGGTCAAGTCAAGTTTCTTGTAAAATAAAAGCCTTTCAACAAATGGATAATCTGAACCTTTGTTTCCCAAACAAATGGTTACAACGTCACAATTTCACCATATAACATATATCAGCATATTGTACAAAGCTGCAGACATGGACAGAACAACAATGCCTACCAAACTAGGATATCAACAACTGGAGGCACACTTACTTACAAAACAGGAGAGGGAGGGAGCATATGCTAGAGACACATGCCCAACACCTGCAACTTATAGAGTTGCAGTGCATGCACACAAACAAGCCTGAAAAATAGCTGCTAAAAAGTCAAGCCCAAACGTTCCACTTTGGCCATGCCCTACCACTGTGCTAACTTCAGAATCTTGGCTGGTGCTTCGGATCATAACAGCAGGTCCCACACTTGCTACAGAGTCCAGATCGCTCTTCTGAAACCATGAAAAGATAGGAAGGGGGAAAAAAAATCACATTAGACTTTGTTATTGGGAGACATCAAAATACTTCATGTGGAGCTGCTCTACCAAGGAAATCTCACACAGGTTTCCCACTGCCCAGAGTCAAGAAATTCTTAAATCTAAGTCTGCCTTAGGAATATCAGTCTCCCCCGACTGAATACATCTCCCCTAGGGGAAAAAATTGCTTTATGAAGTCACAAAAGACTCTCACAATGCTCTCTTCTACCTTGAAGTGCTAAGGATGCGTACCTGGGAACTGGAAGTCAAGCTTAGACCGCTGTCTGCGCTGATCTGAGATTTCTTCTCATCTGTCTCTCCCAGATCAAAGAAATGTTTTGTACCTTCCGACCCTAAGCAGAGGGGGATAGAGAGATCTTGTTAAATGTGACAAGGGATATGAAGGAATTGGGGAGGCAGATGGCCTTGGTGCACGGGCAGTATGAAGAGGAGGAACCAGAGCACCTTCTTCTATACTTCTCAGTATCATAAAGCAACGGTAGAGCCCAGCTGATCACAGCCACCATTCTGTCCCTTATGTCAGTGCACCTGAGAAGGAGACCAACTGCCTTAAAAAGTCACCCACTTGGAGAAAAAAAAAGGGAGGAGACAAACAGGTGTCAGACAGGTTCCAGTTAAGACAAGACATGCCAAACAGTCACCACATGACTCTGGAAAGCCACATCCTTAGCTCCTGTAAACAGGGCTAGTTTGTTTGGGTTGGTTTTTTTTTAATTTCCTTTTGGAGCAGGAGGTACATCTTATTACTTGACATTTTGTATTGCCAACAGCAGCTCAGGCTTTTTCCCCACTCACCAGTGGACACATGGCAGGACCAGTCAAACAGCCAAGAACAATAATTTGTGTATCACGAACAAGAGCTTCAAGTGGGACACTTGGGGACAAGATAGCAACATTACATAGTCACTGGAAGGGTGTAACAAATGGCTGTCCAGAGTTTGCAATAACATAGGTGAAGCAGTAAGTGTAGGTTTCAGCTAGTGTGAAGGCATGCAATTCATTATCCCATACTATCCATAAATAAAACAAATGCTGAAGAGATTTATGCTACTTTCATGCACTTCCATATTCTTTACCCTCCTCTGTTGAGATGATAGACAGAAAGAAAATGGGTGAGAAGAGACAGAGAATTGGAAAGGGTTTGGAAAGCACTGTGCAATGGAAGTAAGGGAGGCAGGAGAAGAATACAGTACAGATTGTACAAAGGTCACCATTAAGAGCTCAGAAGGGAGAAGAGACTGAACACGACGCTTCTGCCATTGCCATATCTGCCAACTGTTCCATAACAGGGACACATGACCAGCAGGTGGAGGATTTTTTAAAAAAAATCAGAGGTCAAGGATGTGTACAGGTAATGACGTCAAGCAACTTTATGTACACAATACAGCAATTCCTTACATACCACTAAATATGGTGAATTAGGAATTAGGAGTTCAATTGTGATTATATGTGATGTCTATTACTAGATAGTACCAGCACCAGAAAAAGTGAAACGAGAGCAAGAAAGAAAGAAAGAAAAATAATATATATGGTGCGCATGATTATTGGTGCATTTTTGGGATGACCATAGTGTTCATGAATGATGAAACCGCAAGTAAGATGTGCAGCTCATCCCAAAGTATATGTGGTATACTTGCATGTAATTGGCAGAGGTTTTATAACCTTGACTTGGGTATCTTAACAAAATGCTTCCAACTGTGATGCGAGGGATGCTCTTTCAGAAGTTAGTGGAAGGTGTAAGCATGAAATCCATGGAACCTGCTTTTAGGAAAATCTTCTTAGGACTAAGCTACAATCTTCAATAGATGTTTTTGGAAATTCCTTTAAATTAGTTTTAAAAACATTCTTTTTATAGTAAGTAAAAAGGGGTGAAAACACAAGTCAATAATCTGTAGATTAGTAAATCAATTTATTTATCACAGGTTTAAAATTTTAATTATACTGAAAGAATATCACTGACTGTGATTCAGTTAAGCTCTGCAAATTGATGTTCACTGCTCATGGCATTGCTGGAACCAAACTACTGTACATGCACAGGGAAGATAGTCCCTTCAAAGTTCTTTTCTGCATGGAGTTACTTAAATATATGTCATCATTAAATAAATACCGGTACATTCAAAATATCACTTGTATTAATCACTTAATTGACCATTAAAAAACCCCAGTTAACTGACAGAGAAAAAAATTAAGGACTTTTTCAGTCTATGCCAAAAGCCCACGGGGAGGGGGAAAATAGCTATTTCTTTTAATAAAAATAACCTACAAAAACAATTTGTATCTATCTTAAATGATCATATTTTATATTAATGACTAAAAGGCATGGAGGATACAATCTAGAAAACATCGGCCTCATACAAATCAAGGGGAATTAAGCATTCAATGATGTTAAGTTCTATGGAAATCAATAGGAGACTACTGTACCTAAATTTCTCTGTACTCAATGCCCCGATTCATATTAATACAGTGAAAAGTACAGTAGCTTCTACAAAGCTCTATTAAATGTTCTGTTATCAAAATGACGAAAGCTTCTCTCAAAGTCTCTTCTACTTTACTTATCCTTCAAAGATTTTGTAAGTATGTAAGATTTCAAAAAACAGGATAACAGAATTGAGAGATCATCACCTGGCCAGGTCACCAGACAGGCCATCCTGTATCCAAAGCATCCTTGTCAGGTGGTTGCCAAGTTAAAAAGGAGTGTTCTTTAAACAAACTAACAAACCTAGGATCAGTACTGAAAAAAAATCTAGTCTAGCTTACTTTGCAAATCTAACAGGCATCTTGGTTGAACATTACAAGCCAAATGTGAATTAATATCACGTGTAGACAACCTAGCAAGGTTTGCATTTGTAATACTTACTAATACTTTCTCATTGTGTGTGCCTATTACTAATTAATCATAAAACCACCAAATACCAAAAACAGGCATAAACACCACTGAATGTCGCTTTATAGCAACATTTGTAAGACTTGATCAAGTACTAATTTAATTGTATTCTACGTGTTACATTGTAACACAGGAAGTACGTATCCCTAACCAGCTCATTTTCACCTGAATTTCCTTCACTCAACTGTTTCTATCCTCACTAGTGCTGTAGCTTTTTCTTTAAAATAATGTATATAAAAACGATTTCAAATTTTCATGGCCCACAATAATTAAAGAATCTGTTATAATCCCTGGAAGGACAGGTACTGAGGCTGAAGCTCAAATATTTTGGCCACCTAATGCAAAGAGAGGACTCTCTGGAGAAAACTCTGATGCTGGGAAAGACTGAAGGCAAAAGAAGAAGGGGAAGGCAAAAGATGAGATGGTTAGAACAGCATCACCGATGCAACGAATATGAAAATGAGCGAACTCAGGAAGATAGTGGAGGACAGGAAGGCCTGGCGGGATGTGGTTCATGGGATCACGAAAGGTCGGACATGACTTAACGACTGAACAACAACAAAACTGGCCATGGCTGATCAAAAACGAGGGAACTATATTTAAAAGCAGTTAAAACATTTAACCATAAAATATAGTTCCCTCGTTTTTGATCAGTCACCTTGGTTTTACTATTTTTTTTTACTTATCTAGTACTTTTTGCCATGGCCAGTTACCTGTCCATTATAACAGATTCTTTAATAATGTATATAGTTTGCCTCTACGTCTACACACATCAGTCTTTATATTGTCTTTAACCACTATTCAGTACATAACAAATGCCAGTGGAAACTAATCAATCACACATGTATATGTAATTATGATTACGAACAAGGTACAGCGGAGATACAATTTGGAACTATATGAGCATTATGAGCAAATAACTATTTCTATGATCTCTGATAAAAAAAATAGCAGAATCCTGAAGTACATCTAGACTGGCCAGTTCACTCTTCTTTTCTAAGGATTTATTTAAGCAGATTTGTATCCTGTTTTTCTGAAGCTTCCAAAACTCCAAAGTATGATAACCAAAGGAACAACTACCTAGAAAAATAGACCAATCTTGTTTTACTTTGCAAGTTAATAATAGTTTTTCATTTTACTCTCTAGGGTAATTTTCCCACTTCATCCAAGTAACTTATCATTGGTTACTTAGTTCACTTGGGACTTGAACTTAATATTTTATATCTGCTATTAGTAGAGAAATATATGGAAATAATCTGCACAAAACAGTCCTTGATGCAAATACAGCAAAGGCTGTAGGTAGACTTCATGAAACAAATCCATGAGGGAACCTGT
Source organism: Plestiodon gilberti rubricaudatus (assembly GCA_026170595.1). Classification (NCBI taxonomy): domain Eukaryota; kingdom Metazoa; phylum Chordata; class Lepidosauria; order Squamata; family Scincidae; genus Plestiodon; species Plestiodon gilberti. Next base: position 254,917,714 of record JANXHW010000001.1, on the reverse strand, counting down.
CCAAAATCTATTTTAAATTCAGTGGTAAGGAAGGGTTTGAAGCTTGGTTGGAGGAGACTGTATTTTTTTTCTCCTCTCCTGGTATAAAGGGCTATTCAGTGCACCCCAGCACTAGATTTCTTTAAGAAATAGTGACCTCCTTGGTCTGCCCTATGGCTCATGTGGCATGGATTCTGAATTAAAGGCTTGAGGGAGTTGGCAGTTATGGGGAGGCTGGGGGAGTTTCGGGTTTCTGTCCTTTTATCATATCCTTACTCAGTTTTTCCAAAACTTTTTGCTTTGTCACTTCCTGGTGCTTGTTCCACAATTCTACTCAAGATGCAATGTAAGCAGAAGAGAAAGACAGAAAAAGTGTCAGATGCTGATCAAGGAGGTAGAAATGGAAAACAAAAACAAAAACAAGCCACCCCAACCTTGCACTGCCAAAGCAGAGATTAGCGTGATAAGTGGCATGAGAAGAATTAATCACTTCTTCAGATTAGGGATAAAGAACTACACCATCTTCATTCACAGGATTTCAAAAATAATGATCATTTACAATGAACTGGCTGAGCAAAAGAGCTCTAAGTGAGACTCACCTACCTGATCTCATCTGACTTCACAGAAATGACATATTAAGAAGAGATACTGTCAGGTTCTTTTACATCCAACATTTAAAAATTCTTATCAATAGGTTATGACAAAAAATACATTCTTGTGTGTCACTGTCGTCCCGTCCCCCAAATTATGGGGGAAATAAACTGTATTTCTCTCCACACACACACACACACACACACACACACACACACACACACACACACACACACACACACACACACACACACACCTTTAAAGGTAACGCGTTATGGCTTGGGCCTCACTAAGCTCATCAAAATCATGACTGGGCTTTACCTACTGCTCTTCTAGCCATATGAGTGTTGTATACTGAATATTTCAGCCTCCAAGTCCTTTAGTCGGGACAAAAAAAATTAAAAGGAAAAAAGCAGTACAATTCTGTTAAAATGCTGCCCTCAAAAGCCTATCAATTTAAGCTGCTTTTTCAGCTATTATGCAGAAGATATTCTGAGACAAGGCTCTATAAAAAATAGCAGAGTTTGTTCAGAGAGTGTGTGTAAGAAGCACTGTAGGAGGAGATCAAAATACAACCCATTCAGCAAACTCACAAAATACCGCAACTTCAGATCATTCCAGGTGCTGGCCTGGTGGCCCAGTGGCAGTCTCAAATAAGCATGCTAGAAATCCCAGTATGAACATTCATATGCACTTTATTCCTTCTCCCCACTTAGGAAGGCAGAAGCTGGGGATACTACAAGGCAGGAAGAAGACAGCTCTTACAAAGCAGGGAAGGAGAAGAAAGCAGTATGGACACTTCTGTTTTACTATTCTGCAGTGGAAGCAGAGTATGGGAAAGTACAGCTAGAAATGGGACAGGAAACAGATTCAGAACTTGTTGGAGAATTATGAGGGGACCTTTGTAGTATACTATGTACAGTGGGCCCTTCTTATTCGCGGGTTCAGGATCCGTGATTTGATACACCGCGGCTCCCGGACCTGCAAATATAAACGCTAGAAAAAGAAAAAAGCCCCCAAAGCCCCGTTTTACCTTTTAAAAGTGAAACCACTGTGTTTCCAAGGCTGCACAAGGCTTCTGCAGCCTTCCCGACCCACTTCTGGGTCACACGGAGGCTCTTCCTCCCAGCCTTGTCCCAGGGTGTATTCTGGGACAAGGCTGGGAGGGGGGAGAGCCTCCGCATGACTCGGAAGTGGGTTGGGAAGGCTGCAGAAGTCTTGTGCAGCCTTGGAAACGCAGCGGTTTCACTTTAAAAAAGCAAAACGGGGCTTCTTTCTTTTTTTAGCATTTTTTCATTGGACTCCAGTATACGCGGATCTTCTCTATTTGCAGGGGGGGTTCAGAATGGATCCCCCACGGATAGCGAGGTCCAACTGTATTAAATAAGAGGCTAGGATTTCTGCAATAATGTAATAGTAAAATATCATAACATAACAGAGTCAATTACATATTCTCTGGAAAACTTAATCACCTTCCTTATACTTTATTTGGTGGAAGAAAAATCAACATTGGACAATACAGGGGAAGGATGGCTCCTAGCTAGTTGATTTTCATTTATATATTGATTTAAATATATACTTTTGTAGTAGTGTTAAGCATATTCAAGCCTAAATATGAGATTATTCTCCCTCCAGTATTTCCAATTTTTATGAAGGCTGAGCAAACAAAGCACAGTTGTGCTCTTGTTCCCCCATCACAATTCTGCTTGCACATTGTTATTGAATAATTCTATATCTACTAATGGAAACTCACCTCAAACTATGGTCAGTGCTTAGGTAGGAAGAAAAAGGTTTCAGAAACTACATGTATGTATAACATGTATGTTTACAATAGTCTTCTCTCTTTCTACTATCACTGGAGACTGGATAACCTTGTCTGCTGTTGTAGGACTAGTGCTGCAGTATTTTAAAAACTGATTTCCTTATATCCCTTGAATGACCAGAAATACCCATGCTCCAGTCCATTTATTCAGACAACAGAAATTTATTCAGACAACAGAAATGACACAGAGAAAGTTTTAGCAAACTTTCTAGATGGACTTCTGCCAAATTGATCCAGTAACTCTAACCCAACCCAAACTAGATATTAACCAGTAGCACTGTTTATGCCAATATAAGCAATGTTTAAATACTGAAGCACAACCATTTGTTTCTTAGGGATTTATAACATAAAGACATGTAGTTATTAAGGTTTACAGTATTCATTCCAGTAAGTATTGCTGAGAAAGAAAAAGCAGGTGGTCTGTCAAGGCTATCCATCAGCCTATTAGGATTTGAGGGCTGACAATTAAGATGTATAAAGACAGAAACCAAGGCTGTGATCCTATATGTGTGTGTACTTGGGAGTAAGCCCCAATAATTCAACAGGATTGGACTATAAGACATTTTTCTCTCAATGAAAATTTGCTTTTGTGGCCAGGCAATTCCTTGAGCATACATTCTCAAGAAGCTATGTTCCCATTACAGACTATCACTTTTATTTGTAGCAAACCCTACCCTCTGACAATTACCAGAGGTTCCGATTTCATCGTCATATGACAGTCTCCGTCAGTTTAACTATAAAATTCCAAAGAGCATACTAGAACATTAGAGATGCTAGTGAATATTTCTTTAGGATGTGAGAAGAGCATATATGACGAGCCTTTGCAGTCCAAGTGAGAGTGAAGCGCATTACTGCAGCAATGAAGGGGAAAATGTTTTGATGAGAAAGATGCAAGTAGATTCTAATGCTAGTGCACAACCACTTTCCTGCATTCCATACATAAATACACACCAATAGAGGCTACAAAATTTTCCTCCTTTAGACTCCTTGTGTCAAACTCCCTTGGCCCTTTCCCTGCAGGGCTTGGCGCCCTTGGCATCAGCTGGGGTACTGGCAGCTGCACCTTGGGTTTCAGTTCCACCCTCATGGCTAAAATAGGATCCTTGCCAACCGGAGTGATTGCTCCATCTGTTGGGCTTCGTTTTCGTTTTTCTGGCTCTTTAAAAGAAAGCAGGAGAGAAAGATAAGCAGCCCCCTTCAAAAAACAAACCAAAACACCCACCCACCAACAACAGTCAGTCAGAAGAGAGGGAAAAAGGAGACGGAAGTTAATTATTAGTTCACAGGTAATGAAGATCTAGATCTCACCATCAGCTGAAGAACAATGCTCAAATTACAGGGATGGGTTCAAGGAAAACTATTCCTTCCTATTTTGAAGAGTACCGTATTTTCCAGTGTACAAGACGACTGGGGCATATAAGACGACCCCCAACTTTTCCAGCTAAAAAATATAGAGTTTGGGACCTGTCTTGGTGGGTGCTTTGCTCATAATAACTAATGGGCAGTGGGTAGTAGTAGGAGGAGTGCCTGCACTGTGCAGAGGAAAAGAAGGGTCGGGGTTCAGCAGCAGGGCCGAGCGCTCACTTCTGTGGCCTGCTGCCTGCAGAGCGCCACCTGGGCGGCCATGACGCGCTGCCTCTCCACCACCAGCAGGCAGTTGGCGCACTGACCGTCCTGCCAGTGGCAGACGTACTTGTGGCCTTTCAGGCAGGACACCACGCCGTGGTTGCAGCAGCGCGTGCACTTGGGGGTGCGGCTCAGCTTGCGCGTCTGCTGCTCCCCGCCCGCCGCTGGGCCAAGGGGCTGAGGAGGCAGAGGAACCGGAGGCTCGCTCTCACACACACACACACACGCACGCACACACCAGCAGCGCGCTCTGAATGTACCGTATTTTCTCACAAAAAGCGTCCGTTTCACGGCGAGATCCAACACATGCCGCCACGCCTTTTCCAGCCCACCTGTGATCCGTCAAGCGCTCGCCGCCTTGTGTCACCACACTAGGATGGGGGGGGGAGAGCAGCACCCGCCCTATAAGACGACCCCCAACTTTTGAGAAGATTTTCCTGGGTTAAAAAGTTGTCTTGTACACCGGAAAATACGAGAGCCTAGAGAAAATGTTTGTGTATTTTATCACACCATTATCAAAATGCTGGACAAATGGATAGACAGAAGGAAACATTAATGTGGGAATTCAGAGGTCACCCAAAGAAACCGATCAACAGTAGGCTCTGAACGGACAGAAAGAAGTACAGTACCTTTTCATATAATGCATTGTTACCTTTCACTAACACAAGAGTTAGTCATGGTCACTAACTGAGATAGTTGTTTTTTTTTTTTAAAGCGTTAGACAAGTTTATAGAGGATAGGTCTTTCTATGGTTATTTGACATAAGAGCAAATCAAACCTCCATGTTCAGGGGGAGTACAGCTCTCTGAATACTAGAAGCTGGGGACAAACCACGAGTGGGGGCTTCACGTCCTGCTGGTGGGCTTCCTAGAAGCATCTGAGTGGTCATTGTAGGAAACAGGATTCTGGACTAGGTGACCCTCAATCTGATAAAGTAGGGCTTTTAATGTTCTTCAGAATGGGGAAAAAATTAAAAAAATCAGATTCTTTTTTAAGCATCAATTGTAAATGAGGTAAATTTTTAAAAGAAACTTGGTTTAAAATAAAACCTGACTCTAATGCAAACATATCTCTAAAAATTAAATGTATGACCCTCTTATAAAAGGTTGGTTTTCTTTGCAAAGCACAAACAGTGGGGAAAAATCTTCACGAGCCATCATAAAGTGTAGTCGTTCATGTACTTACGTTACTGGAGGCCAAGGACTGGCAAGTCACCAAAGGTTCATCCACAAATCTGGGTGACCTTTCACTTTTTATTTTATGACTAGTAACTACTTCATCTCTGCAACTGCCTCAGAGTCAGTACACTTACAGCACATTCCTATAAATGTCTTACTCAGAAGCAAGTCTCACTATGTTCAAAGGGGCTTACTCCCAGGAAAGTGTGCATAGGATTGCACACCCTTAATTATACAAAAACATAAAAAGAGCCTTGCTGGATCAGGCCAAGGGCCCATCTAGTCCAGCTTCCTGTATCTCACAGTGACCCAATAGTGTGTTCCCAGAGGCATCAAGACAAAAAGATACCTGTATCTTCTTGCCACTCCTTTGCAGTTGACATTCAGAGACAGGCTATCTCTAAAACACAGAGGTTGCCTACAGTCATCATGACTTGTAATAGACTTTTCCTCCATAAATCTGTCCAGTCCCCTTTTAAAGACATCTAGGTCAGGTGCCGTCACAGCGTCCTGTGGCAAGAAGTTCCACATATGTATGAAAGGGTGAAATGTGGAGGAGTCAGCTAGAGAGACAACATCTTAACAACCATCCATGGGTGCACTGCGGTGAACTGTGAAGCTTGGAAGTGCAGAGCACAAGCCAGAGGGAGGGCTGCACTCGGAAGGGAAACATCGAGTATGGAAGGTTCTACATATATATTATATTATTATTAACAGTATTTATATACTGCTTTTCAACAAAAAGTTCACAAAGCAGTTTACAGACAAAATCAAATGATTAAATGGCTCCCTATCCCCAAAGGGCTCACAATCTAAAACAACGATTAGAACAATATTGTAAAGACCCTTATCAGGTCTAGAATAGCCTGCCTATGTAAACCACCTTGAATAAATCTGATGAGAAATCTGATTATGAGAAGGGCGGTACATAAATTCAGAAAATAAAATAAATAAATTTACGGAGCGAAAGCTTTCATGGCTAGGAAATTTTTTCAAAGAGATAGGATATACAGGTTTTGAAGTCATGTAAAAATGAAATAAAACACGTAAAAACGTTAAAATCACGTTAAAAACCGTATGTTAAAAACAGATTAAAACACAAAAAACCTAGTTTTAAAACAAGAATTAAAACACGACGCTTTGTCCACGCTTGTGGACTTCTTCTGGTGTGGAACAGCGGCGTGCTGTCAGGATGTCAATTACATAGAATGAGAGCAGAGATACATTTAAAAGGAGTGCCGAGGAAAAAGCGCGGGAAGGTTCAACGAAGTGATTAAAGCCGGAAGTTACCTGCGGTCACAGCCGGAGCGTTGACGGTAAGAGTTTAATTTCGGTAAATTCATGATTCAACCTCTGTCTTAAATTTGTTACCAAAATTAAACTCTTTGCATCTTCAAATCTGATGGTGTGTCCTGTGTTTTTTGCATGTTCTGCTACTGCTGAGTGTTCCGGGTGATTACAATTTATAGCTCTGTCATTCATATATCTGTCATTCATAGATAAAATTTGGATGCCAATTCTCAGCAAAACAATGGAAAAACGATCCAAGCAACCCGGAACAGCCGCTTGACAGAGTACCCGCTAGAGACTATAGGGTCATGACCACATTGCCAGTAATTCAATCTGCTTGTCCCGTCTCCTTGTTCACATTCTCTGGCGGGTCGCCTTCACTTATGTTTGTATGTTTGTTTTTAATTTTTTTAATTTTTTTATCGTGTTTGGAATTGTGTTTACGTGTTTTTAAATGTGTTTACTATTTTTAAACATTAAGGACATTAATATTTTTTTAGAATCTACATGGCTTTTAATCCCGCTAATCTTACTTCTTTGTACATTGTAGCAGGCCATGAAAGTTTTCGATTGTTTCCAAATTTAATTTACATCAATGTTTGGGTAACACAATAGAAATAAATAAATTGTGTTCAGTATGGATGAGTCAATTGAAAAAGCATTAAACTCGTGTTTCCCATATGAGTTGTACAGGAAAATGTTTTGTTTTGTTTTTATTTGATTTATCCCTCACTGGAACTGAGATTTACAGCGAAATCCTGTGTAAGTTTCCGACGATGGACCGAGCGCTCAGGAAGCCGACTTGGGAGTAAGGTAGGCCAGCACAAGGCTGACCGTCCTCACTCCGGCGCCAGAACATCCATGCGGCCAGTGGCAGAAGGCGAGTCTCAGGCACCGGCTGCATGGGAAGTCCGGGCAGCGAGGGAGAGGGGCCACTGGGCGAGCAGGCCTAGGAGGGGGCAGGGATGGGGTCGGCCATATCCCTGTTCCCACCGGGCCGGCTTGGCCGTTACACGGCCTCCTCCTACTTCCGCCAGCTATTTAGCTGGCGGAAATCCGAGGAGGCCAATAGGGCCTGCCCCAACGTCCCCTTCCCCGAGTAGACCTCCAGGACATCGCATGGCGGTCCACGGCGAGCACGGGATCTGGCGGGCGACCCTGGGCTGCCGGCTGGATCCTTACACAGAATTTCGCTGTTATTCATGTTTAGTTTAAACTGAACATACTTATTACATTTTTAAAGCCCCATTACAGAAATACTTTAACTATGGGAAGTTTTTAGAGCAGAAGTAATCTGTTTTGGGGGTTCACATTACATTGCTTTTGGGGCTCCACAGGAAACACAATGGGACATGGACTCTATCTAATAGCAACATACACAGCAATTTGTTTAATCCCATTAATCAGGACTACTCATGTTTGCATGTTTCAGTGATTACTCACAAACTCTACATAACCTTAAGATAAAGTAAGCGTAATTATTGGTTGTGTCAGACAGCAAGGCAAAACGTAGCTTTGTAGCAAGGTTTTTTACATTTGTGTATTATATTTGCTTCATTAATGTTTCATATTGCTTCTTACCTTTGTTATAGTAATGAGTATGAGCTATCTCCAGCAGGCCAAAGACGCTGGCCATGCCCCCAAGTCCAGCATTAGCATATGACTGCTCAAGGCTTGACACAGTACATTTCAGCAAGTCCAGCATCCCTTTATAAACTTTGCGGTTGATCTCCTACAATGAAAATAGTCACAAGGGTGAGGATGCTTCATTATTCAGGAGCCAGTTCTTACTCATTAACTTCTCACTCAGACACTCATAATTCCCTTGCATTCTAATTAACTTTCTTTAACCTTATTATAAATTCTGTAACTCCTGTGCCTAAGAAAATTCAGAATTCCTTCTTTCACCCAACTCTGCAAAAAAGCTTTAGTTTGATAGTTTATTTTAATATAGAAAAACAGTACAACTGACCACATCCTGGACAACATCCTGTCGTGCATCCTCCTCTGATTGTATGGTGCGATTAAGCTTGCTTAATACAAAGACACGAAGTTGCTCACTCTCCAGCAGACGTCGGACTCTCTTCATGTTCAACCAACCAACTCCTTGTCCATCTAGGACGTTATGAACCACTTCTTTCAAGAACTGCTGGTTCTCACTATACGATGCACAGAAGAGTAGAGAAGTGTGAGATTCCTGAACATTAGATCTGTAATAATAATAGTCTATGACATTTCCACAGGTTTCTCCCACTTAATTACTAAGTAACAGATCTTGGCACATGTCAGATGCATACACTTAGTCCAATGTTCTAACCATAATGCTATGGCAGTCTTGAGGCAATCTGCCTGAATGACTTCATAGACAAAAATGGAGCACTTGGAACACCAAGGCTGGGGTTTAGGATTTTGCCATCCCATCCCCTAACTTGGTCACTTGGAGCTGCTGCAGATAGGGAAAGACAGCAATTGGGAGCTGCTCTAGATCTACAACCAGGTAGCAAGAAGGTTCTACCATCCTGTAACGTATCTGCTGCCAGGTTTTCCTGGTGACCATTTCAGAAAGAGGACTATTGGGGGTGAAGCAGGAAAGCAGACAAGAGCTGGCAGTTATGTTAGGATGAACCTTCAGTGAGAGGCAGGGCTAATTCATGTTAATGTTGTTGAGAGCTTTAATTACTTGTGGTCAGCAAACAACAGTTTGTTTGGAAACCAGGATCAAATTGTGGTTTAGGGTCTTGATTTCCAGGGATGCTATATTTGAACAAACTACAGGTTGTCATATTCAAATGCTAACTAACTAGAAGTAGAAACATTTAATCTCCTCCTCCCTCTACCTCTAATAGCAACTACTATTAGAAGTAGAGAGGGGAAAGAGCGTGCAAGCCTAAAGCTTGTTCTGCTCATTCTTGATCCTCTAAATCCTTGAATCCTTGATCCTTGAATCGAATCCGCACAGGGCATGGTAGATGTGCAGATGCTCTTTACAAAATGGAGCAAAATACCATCACCAAACTGTGATTATGGGGCTGAAAAACAAACTATCCAACATATAGTGATGGAATGCCAAAATCAAGCCTATAATGGAGATTTTGCTGATTTCCTGGATGTGACAACTGAAACAAAAAATTATATTTGCAATTTAGATATATGCTTGTAACTTCCTATCAAGTATTTTATATCATATATTTATTGTGTTTTAATGGAGGTTTTTTAATTGGAATGTGATGTGAATGTGCCATACGATAAATAAATAAATTGATCCTCTAAACCAGGGGTAGGCAACCTACGGCCTGCGGGCCCTGCCATCCAAAATCATCCGGCCTGTAGTTCAAAAAAGATATATCCACCCGGCCCGTGGTGATCCTAAAAAAGAATTCAGGTTTGTAATTCTGTCTCTGGCCATGTGTCTCTCCACACTGTACACATCTATTTTTTCCTAAGCTCTATGGCCTAATCGAGAGGTCCACACATGCATATCAAATGCACATGCGTTCTTACTATTGACAGACCCGATGTCTGGCCCCTCTGCAGAAGAAGGTTGCCGACTCCTGCTCTAAACCATGGTTTGAAAGATTGCCTATATGAGGCCTTAGACTCTGGGCATATGCTGCCCAGGTACTCTCACTTTGCTCTTTATAGCAACACTTAAAAGGTACTTCTAGGAAGAGCGAAGCACTTCTTCCTTTTTCAAAACAAGTTATTTTAAATGCTTTACCTGGAATTACTGGTTCGTCCCTGTGGTGAAGGAGATTCCCTTTTCACTGTTGGGCTGTGCTTTATAACGGAAGATTTCTGGTCTACAAGCGCTCGCCTGTTTCCTGCACAAGAGAGGAGGCAGAATAGGAGACCAGTCACTAAAGAGGACACCTTAGTTCATGGACAGAACCAAGGAGAGACACAAGAGTCAGCTAACACTCTAAATAAAGGACATATGGAGAAACTTGAAAAAAGCAGCAGCATATTATGTATTATTGCATCATACATCGGCAGAAAACAGTAATGGGAATGAGGCAGAGACAAAAGAGAAGATGGTAACAAGAGCAGAAGGTGAAAGGCAGGAGACACTGGACTGCTCTGCATGCATTTCTGCCACAAGAACCATCTTCTTATTAGACATATACTGTATATGAAAAAGCAGAATGTGTTATGGGAAAGTGACTGGCAAGATTCATGTGATACTGGTTACCAGCGAAAAAAGTTTCCCAAAAGACAGGCACAAGGATGCTTGCTGGGAGTTGATATGTCATGCACAGCTCATGATGCAAGGAACCCACCTTCATTGCTTACTGGCCCAGCTTCAGTAATAATCTCCATTATAGTATTTAGCCCAAATACTGGGACACAAAATAGACAATTAGTAGTGCACTGCAAAATCACCACCATTTCGAAATACGCAGTAACAAGTAGTTACTTGATTCCTCCCCTCCCTCTCTCAAATACAGTTCTGAATTAAAGTTGGGGAAAATTTGTATTAAGCTGTTCCAGAGAGCAGTTCCTCCCCCCCCCCCCCGGTGATCTAGTGCTCTAAGAATGAGCCAGAAAAAGATACATTAGCCTAAGCAGCATGGAGCAAGATGTTAATACTAAAAGCCTGTACAGGCTCTGCTTGCTTCTTGGATTAGCACACAAAGACGGCCACTGCCCCCATGCGGCTTGAAAGTATTCCCTGAACCGGGAAGCCAGAAGACCAAAAGAGTCTTGTGTCTGGAAGCACTTTGAAACAGCCTGGCTGACCTTCGTGGCTTCCACACAAAGATGCACACGGGCCAAACTAGATGTAATGTTAAACACACCATTGTCTATAGGGGAAGGGGCTTTTTTCTCTTTAAAATAGCACCAGTTTGTTGTACCGAACTGGTACAACAATAGTAGTGGGTGTTCAATCCTTTACAACTTTGCCATTTTCCCATGGAAAATCCACTCAAGCTGCTGTGAGCCCCTGAAACAAACGGCACTTTCAGAGATCTAGCTGTTGGGGGAGGGGGATTTTTGACAGGAAAACAACATGGAGGTAAAACGCTCAATACCTCCTCCCTGCATGTCAAGGTGCTGATTCCTAGTTTGGTCCTGATATGCCAGTTAGGGTAACACTGCATCTAGTTTGGTTCTATGAAATATAGTTCTGTGAGGGTGTTATAGATTTCCATCGGTTTTCTCCCCACAGAACAATCAATTCCTTGGGAGAAGCCATGGCAGTTAAAACGGACGTAAAAATCAGCTCATGTTTGCAGCATAGATGTGCCCTAAATTGAAGGTTCAGAGGCTACTCTGAATCCCATCCAAAACAAAAACAGTGCTTTCCCTGTGTCCTAGGAATTAATACAGTATCTTTTATTGCACAGAAATGTTTTAAAAATCCATATCTTCCTTCAGAACTTAAATGAAACAAAACCTTGAGGGAGAGCTGCAAAGGGTAATGAAATGGTGACAAAATGGAGCTTATGAGAAACAATTCTCTAATCATCTTGTATCAAAGAATTTAAAATGTTAAGAAAAATCAACAACAATTAACCAACATACACAAGAGTCTGCTAACACATCATCTCCCCTAAATGGCACCTGCCAAGTCAGCCTGCTCATAAACCGTTGCTATATGTGAAAGACAGAGGTACTGACAAAAAGGAAGGAAACATTATGTCCTAACATTTAGAACCTTGCAGAGGCCATGTGGAACATAAGCTGTTAAAAAGAGAATAAACTGCAGAAGATGAGACACAAAGCATGAAAAAGAAATGGAAACACCCATCACTGTTTTCTTCCAATGTGTGTGATCAATAACAAGTTTAGCAGAAGGTATTTGCACAAACAAATAGGAATATATGACCAAACTGAAATATTCCCAGAGAAACTGTGCAGAGCCTTCATCAAACTAGTCACATTCCTTTTCTCGCTCTCTCTTTCTTGCTCTCGCTCTCTCTACACAAACACACACACCTAGAAAAAAAATTATTCTATCCAAAGCAAAGTCCAAGGCAGCAACACAAAACCAACTTTTGGCCTTTATTACTAAAAGGTCAAAGGTCAGCAAGACATCATACCAACCTTCATCCACATCCCTTCCCACTTCCAGACTAAAGTAATCTTTACCGATGAAAATGGAGAGGGGGAAGAAATAAATAAAATCAACTTATTAAGGAGAAAAATAGTATATTATAATTATATATAAGAGCTGAAAAAGCAAATAAAACATACTTGTCACTGAGCAACTGAAAAGTTTCAATGCAAAAACAATGGCAAGCTTCAGTTCTCTTTCTTTATCAGTATAATAAGCACTAAAACCAATTGTAATAGGTAATCTAGTGTGACTTGATCACTTCTGCAACTTCGACTCCATATTCCAATATAGAAGTGGTTTACCTTAAAAGGTAAAAATTATTGCCCTGAAGTGAAAGACTATAAAAATATTTTTCCTGAGGTGAATTATTCTGTCTAGCAAATAGACTTATTGGGCTGGATGCCAGTACTGCATGCTGCATTATTGCAACCCTGCATTCTCACAAACAAACTTTCCCACCTGCTCTTCCCCACACCCCAAACAGCCTCTCCTGAGGTTTGGGGAACCCCTAGGCATGGGGAGTGGTGGACTACACTGGGGCAAGGGGGGGGAATGGCCTCAAACCAGGCAGATACATCATGAGTGGATGAGCTCCTGTTTATGGAAAATGCTTCTTTCTGGTTTGGGGTCATGCCCCCTTCATCCTGGATCCCCCATGCTTCTCCCCACCCCATTCTCAAGAGTCCCCTGATCTTCAGGAGAGGCTATTTGGGGGCAGGGGCTGTTATGGGAGGAAGAAAGGGCGCAGAATTTCCTGTGTTAGAACTTCCTTCTGCATGCAGTACTTGGGATCCAAACCATTTTATATAAAATTGGAACAATTTAAATGTTATGGCCCCACATGGAAAATGTTGAAAAGTTCTTTCCTGGGTAACATTTAAGCGGTCCTTACTGGTGAGATCTTCCCAATCACAGACAGATTCTGCATGCCAGAACCATCACTGCCATTGCCAACGATACACAGTTCAGGCATACAGCAGTTGTATGCAATTGGTGCCACGTACACACTAAGGAGATTTCAAATGTTATGGTAGCCAGGTGAACCACTGTCAGGGAAAGAACATTTTGGCAGCCTCTCCGTGGCAGCTGTAAAACTTAAATAGGCCCAAAGAATTAAGAATTTCAATTTAACTGAAATTAAATTAGAAGTTCAGCATCAGTACACTAAAGGGTATTTTCTATAGCCAATGCATGAAAGTAAAGACAAGCAAAAACAACACTGCCCTCTCCATCGCATGCCACTAACAGTGACTTGAAAAATTCTACTAAAGAAATCCAAAGTATTACAAACAAGGAGGTCATTTCTAGACTGCCTTGTTTCCCAAAATGCCTTTTGGAGGATGACTGTTGCTTGGCAATCAAAGAAGTTCTGAAGGCAATAACAGGCAAGGAAAGGTTATTACCTTTCAGGCTAGGAAATGGAGTGTTTTTGTCTCTCCCAGCTTTGGTTGGAAGTGCTAAATTGGACAGACTAAAGCTTGTGCTGTGGTTCTTGTACAGGCTACCTACAACAAAAAGAAAATATATCAAGTGACCCTTGTCCCATTTGGTAAATTTACTCTGCTTTTTACATCCAAACAACTTTCTACCTTCAATAGTGGGCTTGCTCTCTACCAGAGACTGAACAGGACTATTTCTGGAGTAAGATGTTCAAGAGATATTATATACATGAAAAGAGGCTGGGAACATGGGGAAAACAGAGTTATGCACAGTCATCTTTGTGCATCCTACTCTTGTGCTTCTCCATCTCATTTGAAGATCAATTTTGCACAATTTTAAGGGAAGATGCAAGTTTAGAAAGAATATGTGCATCTCCCTTCTGGGCAGGATGTGCAAGATAAATGGCATATGAGAAACAAAAGGAAACAGGAAGCATAAGTCAATTGCACTTCCTGCTGCCCAGCAAATTATCATGTCCAAAACACCTTAGTAAATAATAAAGGGAATTGATTCATTGGCAAAATAAGGTTTGACCTCATAAATCACAAACAAATGATCTATTTTTGTGGGTTGTGCAAATATCCATAGATAGGTCAGGTGCAGCTTGTTTCTTCGCTTGAGGCCTTCTTAATTTTTTCCTTAATAGATTTATTGGGTTTGTTTACAATCTGAATGTAGGATAAAAATCAGTAGCAGATCCCTGAAATGCTGTCTACTTTTGAAATCAACATGAGACAACAACTCATGTTCTTGTTCAGAGATCTTCCTTTTCCTTTCTGTTTGAGAAGTGTAATGTGTCAACAATTGAAATTATTTAATATATTTGTATCCTACCTTTCCATTCAACGGAACTACGGCAGCTAATAATCATAAAATCCCAACAATACTACATTTAAATAATAAAACAAACAATATTTAAAACAAATTCCTAAAAGATATACATTAAAAAAAACAACACAGAGGAGACGAAGAAACTACTCTCCACAGTTTGGCAGAATAGAAGAGCCTTAACCCGTGTTTACATTAGGGAGACTTAGGTGCTTCCACAGCTAGTGACCAGTGACCCACCAAAAAGGCCTTTCTCCTTGTGGATGTAAAGTTCACCCCAGCCAGAGAAGGCAGATGGAGCCAGACCCCACCAAAATATCTCAACATCCAAGGAAGTTCATAAGGGGAGAGGCATACTCCAACACACTCCGATTCCAAACTATGATGAACTTTAAAGTCCATTACCACAAAAAGTTACTGAAAAGCCTGAGGGACAAAAACTTCTTATCATCAAGACATTGCTAATGTAATACTGTGTGCAACAGGCTGCTAATGAAGTATATCACATACTGCATAGTAGACTGTTGCACGCAGTATCACATTAGCAAGTCAAAAAAACTGTGAACCTGAAAGTAAAATGTAAATGATACAAATGCTACCATTAGCAGTTCCTAATACAAAGCAAAATACGGTCGCTTTTCTGCCAAGCATTTCTAGTGCCCTGAGTGGCTTTAGACATCATGCCTCTCCCCCTTCTTCAACACTGCTCCCTGGAATGCCTGGCCTGGTCACAAACTTCCATTTCTAAGATTTACTCCCCAATGCTGATACTTATCCAAAACCAGATCCCATTCTCCCTTACTAAGTCAACATTCCAGCTGCTCTTCTCTTCTTTCCCTGCTGTTGTAACAATTGCAACCAAGAAGTGATGACAGGTACCACAGTCTGACCAGTGGTTCTCATAAGGGCTGGTACCTTGCGTTCAAGTATTCCATTTGCCATAGAAATGCTGCTTGACCTCTTCCCTCCCTCCCACTTGTTGTTCAATTCACTTTCAACCAACATGAATTGTAGAAGCAATAATGATACATACTGGCAAAAGACATAATGCCTCCAAAACCTTCACTGCTGTTATTAGAGACTGTAGAATTTGGGGAACTGGCGTGGGAATCTGATTCGGCATCCGACTCATTGCCCAGTTTCAAACTGTTGGGACGCAGAGGCATCTGAGGCCTGTTTAAAAAAAATACAAAAGAATTTACAAAATTGGCATCATTCTGTATCCTGCTGCCATCAAGGTTATCGGAAATCACTGAGATTAACAAAACAATTTTTTCCATGTCTACTTTTGGTGTGGATCTGGATACCGTCATGCCAGCTAAAGCTCATTCTAGTTTAGGGTCGGTATGAAAACAAAAGGCACTGAGCCCTAATTTTCTATAGATTTCAAATACCAGCAGTCATACCCACAAGAGCAGTTTTAAGACAATAAAACAGCAGTCATACCCACAAGAGACAATAATGCTGGTCCTTTTTCCCCCAGCAACTTACCGTAAATATGGATCCCATTCATACAAATACACAGCAGTGTTTCCCTATGGTTTGGTCCCATGCTGCTGTACTATGCAACTGAATACTGGAACCATGTGGATGATGGTAAATTACGTGGCTCTTTCCCATAAAATTGTTATCCTGTCTCCATATGGCTATATTAAACATGAAGAGCCAGCTCACATGACTCTTCTTTCACAAATACTGAGTGGCATGGGATTGCACCACAGGACAGAAACTTCTATGCTGGTGCAGGTATGCATGAATAGAGCCTTAAAAACTCCTATAGGAACTTGTGAGTTTAATACAGTATACAGGGTTATTCAAAAAGGATGGTGCAAAGGTAAAGCTGATTTATTCTTAAATGAACTGACATACCACAACTGTCTTGACATGAAAAGACAGAAAAACTGTCCAAGTTTCACATGCACGATGTGGGCGCCGTTGGCAACACGGCAGATGTCAAGACAGTAGTCCAGTTCTGTCCAGACGCGTCCCAGCATATCCTCGGATATAGATTCCACTGCATCATAGATGCATTGTTTCAGATCATCCAGTTTTTGTGGCAATGGGGGTAGATACAGATACGCAGCATCGACAAATCTTCACAAAAAGAAGTTGCAGGGTGTTCAATCTGGCAATCGTGGAGGCCAGCGCTACATTGGCAAATCCTCATTTCTGGCACGGCTGATCCAACGTCCCAGTAGGGTGTCATTCAGGTATCGGCAAATATTCAGGTGGAAATGTAGAGGAGCACCATCCCGTTGAAAGATTACGCCTGGAAGATCTTCCTCCAGCTGAGGCATAAGCCATTCTGTTATTATGTCCAGGTAGGAATGGCCAGTGACAGTATACTCAGCAAAAAAGAAGGGACCATATATGTTGTGCCTGCTAATTGTGCACAACATGTTCACCTTAAGAACCCGAGGCCTTTCTCCTTCATTTCATTCCATGGCTGCTTGGTTACCATCTTACCGCTCTCACTACAGGCCTTTCTTTTTTCCACCATCCTTTTTTATAACCCTGTATATGTCTCCAGATAGGAATACCTGGGTCAACGCCAATCACAGAAAATCATCAGAATATGTCTGAATTGCAAGGGAGTTCTCAGAACATGAAAAAAAAATCATAATGGCTTTTACAGTGGTGGATATGCATCATATCAATATACAGGTATACCCTTTTTATTCGCGGGACCGGGATTCATGGATTTGTTACACCGTGGGTCCCGGACCCGCGACTGTCCATTCTAAAAACCCTGTTTGAAGAAAAAAAAAGCTCTCAAAGCACCATTTTACCTTTAAATTGCAAAAGCGCTGCGTTCTCAAGCCTCCACGAGACTTCTTGAAGCTGCACAACCCACTTCCAGGTCGCGCGAAGGCTCTTCCCCCCTCCCAGCCTTGTCCCAGGGTGCACCATGGGAAAAGGCTGAGGGGGGGAAGAGCCTTTGTGTGACCCAGAAGTGCAGCTTCAAGAAGCATCGTGGAGGCTTGAAAACGCAGCGATTTAAAGGTAAAACGGTGCTTAGGAGGCTTTTTCCCCCTTTAAACAGGATTTTTTTATGCAGACCCTGGTATCCGCGGATCTTCACTATCTGCGGGGTGTGTGTGTGTCCAGAATGGATCCCCCACGGATAGTGAGGTCCGACTGTACTCACACATACACCTGTCTAAAATAACAGCTCCAGACTGCCATCAATATCACATTAATAAATGAACCAAAAGAAAAGCGTACAATATTTCAAGAGGTCATGAGAGGGGCTCAATGCCAAGGGACTACTAGAGTATCAGCATACCCCCCCCCAAAAAAAAAATCAGTCAGAGACTAGTTTGTGATTCTAGAAGTCATTATGTTGATACAGCAGACAATATGGGGATCTTACCGATTGCCATTGAGATTCTGATTGAACCTTGGTGTGTAGCTTTCTTCTTGTTCATCCTCCTCCTCCTCCTCCTCCTCTGTTGGAAACCCATATTGTGGTTCAAAGTACGGGTTATCATACTCCCGTTTTTTTACCACCCCATCCACTGAGACCAAACTGTTTGCGGGACTCTCACTGTCACGACGATCCACACCCATCTTGGGAAAGTTTGGTTGTAAAGGCAAGCTAGAAAGGTGATTTGAAAATCCAGCTACCATCTTCTCCTCCATCTCTGCTGAATCAGCTGACTCCTGTAAATCAAACAAAATAAAATTAAAAAATAATTTTTAAAAATAAATTCATAGTCTTGTAACAGATTATGGCAGGCACAAAGGAGCATTATTATTTTGCTTGCCAACAGATGTCATTACTTCCAACACTATTTCTTCTAAATTGCTGTATACTGCAGTTACACCTTTAGGATCACCTCTCTGCAGTGTTGTCCCCAAAGCCTAGGAATTAAATATGGTTATTTTCATCATTACACCAACTCTTTTCCATAAAAACAAACTTTGCTACTACAGTATTATACTTTGATCCATTTTCTAAAGGACCAAACTGCATGTTATGTAGTAGCCATAACAATGCAACTGTTTGTTTTTCCTCCGTAAACAGCACACATGGGGGGGGGGGGCGTAATCTGAGTTAGAACTGCAGCATGGGGCAGAACTTCTTTAACCCTTTGCCTACAACACTGCCCCAATTTGGACCAAGTCTTCCATAGTTGCTACTTGACCAATGGTTGCTACTATGGTTTCTTCCATGGTTCCAGGCCTTCCATGGTTGCTACTATTTGGAAGGTTTCCTGCCTGATCAAACTCCAGCTATGCATGTATGTGTGGGAGGAATCTGGACTAGAATCAAGATGAGGGCAAATATTTATAGTTGCTAATACATAGCAATCAGAACCCAGATTGGGACCCTTGCTATTTACTGAGAAAAAAAAAAACAAGCATGTAAGTCCTAAGAATGGGCATAATCACACTGGGTTCTTTGTAGCAAATATTTACACCCATAACATCTTCCTGTGCTAACCCATCATTGCCCTTATAGACTCTACTGTCTAAGGAAATTCAATCACGTACTTGAACGCTTTCTTCCTATGACGTTGTTCAGGGCCTCACAGTTTTTGTAAATTTAACCACATAACACTAATAGTGGTTAAATTCACAAAAACTCCACATCATATTTCATAACCAATCCTCTCTTTGACTGCTTTTTTCCCCTTCACAAGAGTATGCGATGTGAGAACATCCACTGTCTTTGAACCATATGACAGTTCACTGTAACTATATATCAGACATATTATTGTGATATACCGGTATGTCTCTTTCCACTGTTACCTGCTCATTATTTATTACCTTCATTCAAGTATGGAATGACATGACATGCCAACCTTTTCTACCCCAAAGCTTCAAGGAAGACACTGTCTATAGCAGGGGTTCCCAACCTTTGTCACCAGGTGTGCCCCATGTCACAGTCCTGCATGGTCCAAGTACCCCCTGCACCCAAATTTTTTAATTAGCTAATTAATCAGATTATGTAATTAATTAATAACTAATTAGTAACTATATAAATCCGGTTATTTACTTACATAGTCCGATTAATTAGCTAATACCTCCTCCACACAGAGACATGTTCTCATGTTAGACTGCTCTCATGCCTGATCTCATGTTAGACTGCCATGCAAAAAGACACATACCAGGATCTCTTTTTTTCCCCTCCAAGCCATCTTCTCCCCCTCTCACTTCCCAAAATCAGCCCCTCCCATCCCGTCTCTTATCTGTGCCTCTTGTCTTGGTGTTTAGCCATGCATTTGGAAGAGGGGGAAAACACAAACACCAGAAGCAGGCAAACCTTACATTGCAAATTTCCCCCAGCTCATGTTCTGCTCTAAAGTGAAAACAGGAATTATTTTAAACTGCACAGAAGGGAGATAATGTGCTGTGACCCACTGGGGTTGTTTGTTTTTATTGTTTTAACTGTTTTAATTTCCTGTTTTTAAATGTACATATGTATTTTAATGTTTTTATTGTAAGCCGCCTTGGTTGCCCTTGTGGGAGAAAGGCGGGGTACAAATTCTATAAATAAATAAATAAATAAATAAATAAACAAACAAACAAACAAACAAACAAACAAAAACAAACAAACAAACACAAAGAGACACATGCCGGGATCTCTTTTTTTATTCTTTAAGCCATCTTTCCCCTCTCCCAACTTCCCAAGATTGGCTCCTTACCCCACCCCCCCTTATCTGTGCCTTCTTGTCTCACTATTTGGTCATGCATTTGGAAGAGGAGAGAAACACAAACACCAGAGCAGGCAAACCTTGCATTGCAAAGAAAGAGGGACTCCTCTTTCCCCCAGCTCATGTTCTGCTCTAAAGTGAAAACGGAATTAAGCAGGAGACAGACCAAGCCCGTGCTCCGTGCGGTGCGTGAGTCGCTCCGGCTGCGTTGCCGCGCCGGACGCATGCTAGGGGGCTGGAAGGGACGTTACCATGTCCCACCAGATCGCAGCCGCAGCGAGGATCGAGCAGCAAGCGAGTGAGGGAGAGGGGGGGAGAGAAGAGGGAACTTCCCTCTTCTCTCCCCCTTCTCTCTCCCCTCTCTTTCGCTCACTGCTGCTTGATCCTCGCTGCGGATCTCCCCTCAGGGAAGAGAAGAGGTCAGGACTATTGGGGACTGCACAAAAGAGAAACGCTTGTGTGTGTGTGTGTGTGTGTGTGTGTGTGTGTGTGTGTGTGTGGTTACTAAAGCCACAATATAAATGGCAGTAACTATCGCAACTTGCGATAGTTACTGCCATTTATATTGTAGCTTTAGTAAACACACACACACACACACACAAGTACAGATGAGTTTCTCTCGGCAACTAGCGAGGGGGAGAGGGGACCTGCAGGGGGGAATCAGCAAATGACAAGACGCTCGAAGGTTTGAAAGGCGCGCTCGCTCGTAGTTACCCCAAGCGAGGAGAAAAATGGCTGCTTTATGAAAACATTCTGCCCCTCTTTCCCTTTGATTGACTTTTGCTTCCTTTCCTTTGATTGGCTCTGGCCGCTCTGTGTCCCGCCTCCAGGGGGCTGGGACACGGACGGAACGGGACAAACGTTGCCAGAGCTGGGCTTGGGGCAGCTGAAGCATTTACGCGCCCGTGGCTGACGACGTCTGACGGCGGCTGCCAGGAGCAGAAACGGAGCCATGTCACACTGACCAAACGTGCCCGCAGCACGGACGCACCCCCGTGCCGCACGGAGCACGGGCTTGGTCTGTCTCCGGCTTTACTTTGAACTGCACAGATTGGAGAGAAGTAAAAAAAACCAAACAGAGAGCTTGATCACATGTTGGTGCAAAAAGACACATGCCAGGATCTCTTTTTTTTTCCTCCAAGCCATCTTTTCCTTCTCCTACTTCCCAAAATCAGCTCCTCCCTCCCCCACCCCACCCCACCCCACCCAGTCTCTTATCTGCTATTATCTGAGAGAAACAGACACACCAAAAGCAGGAAACCCTCATCATGTTGCAAAGAGAGACTCCTCTTTCCCTCCCTCAGGTTCTGCTGCTCTAAAGTGAAAATGAAAGTGAAACTGCAGAGCAGTTTGAATTTAAAAGCTGATCAAGGGAGATAAGGGGCAGCCTCCCCTACCCCCGCCTGCCGGCCCGCGTACCCCAAGGGGTACATGTACCACAGGTTGGGAACGGCTCGTCTATAGCTTTTACACCTCAGTTTGATCACAGGCTGATGAGAAATGGTAGCTTTTCTTGAAGAAAACACTGTCTGAACAAACCCAGTCTACAATGAATGCCAGGCCACATTAGAAGAAACCTCTACCCAAGCCCCCTGGTCCTTCAGAACTTAAGTCAACAGCGCCATTACATACATGATTCACCCCATGGATGACTGTGCTGGGGCTACTACTGGCTGTTGTGCTTGAACTTGATCGAGGATGGTTGTTATCTTGAGAATTCTCACTGTCTGGAGCCTGTTCGTCCATATCACCCGAGTACTCTTGGAAGTCATCAAATTCCACTTCACTAGCATCACCCAAAGCTGCATGTGTTAGTGGATCAACATCTGTAAAAATACAACATGGTAAAGTATACATACCCCTTCAATGTCCCTTTTCATGTCAGCACAGTGTCTTTTCTAGTGGCTGTTTGCTGGAGTAGATTCTGTATCTTTTTAGGTTGTGAACCTTTGTGGGACAGGGGACCATTTATTTATTTGATTTTCTCCATAATCCGCTGTGAACTTTTTTGTTGAAAGGCGGTATATAAATATTCCTAATAATTCATAAGGCCCAAAAAATTGTAAGCCATTCATAATATTTAAGGAATTTGCCTTTCTTGGTACTGGTGATAGTATAATAATAATTTTGAGGAACATTGAACATTATATGGCGATATCTCACCAGTTCTTAAATTCTTGGGTAGAGTTTGAACTACTGAGCACACAAAAATCCCACCCAAAGTATCCGGAAGGCTGCACAGGCATGTAAATTTATGTTTCACTGACAAAGGCAATCATTCACCTTTCAGCAATGACCCTCTTCCCTCAGCTGCCTTCAAGAGTTATATGATTCCAGAAAGCAGTAAATGTTTTGGGTCAGTGGCACAACTTGTCAACACTAGGTAAGCATGCATAGTACCTGAAGATAGCACCCCATTCAACCTCTATTAGCTCAGCTGTGCTCTCTCCCTCTCCCCTCTCTCAAAGCAATCAAATCAGACTGAAGCACACATACAGAGCTGATAAAATTGTAAGCACAAAGTTACTCACTTGGAGTATCCCCATTGATGTCACATTTCATCATTTCACTAACAAAATCACCAAGGGATGAGTATGAAGAGCTGGAATCATCATAGTCCACACTGTCACTGCCACTAGTGCAAGGAGAGAGTGTAAGAATTAGAAGTGGCAGAACGCACCACAAGAAATGTACCGGTATATTGCAAGAAAGAATGAGAACAATCAGCCAGCATCATCTGGGAAACAGCCAAACCGAGATAGAAAGTCACTCACACAGTAAAGCTACAGCTGTACAGGTTTTATTACAGTAACAGTCCTAAATGGTGGGTTATCATAACCATTTTACTTGGAGAAATAATTCTGAAGAAGACAAGTGAATGAGGCTTTTTTCCTACCACCAGCATTTTGACAGAATGAATCTGAAGATAGTGGGAGCCACAAAGGCACGAGAGAAGGAAGTGTACAACAGGAACGGTCTAACACCTAACACATTTACAAAGACCACTAAGGTCCAACTGCATAAAGTTACACTCCCAACTAACCTATCATCAGTAGGATCAGAATCTGTTTCCCTTTCAGCTGGGACACTCAATGCTTCAGCCAATTGAGAATTGCTATCATAGACACGGTAATGGATTGGTTGCAACTGGTGAGCATACCACTTTGGCTTATCACCAATCAGAGCTGGGTCAAACATGTCTGCAGAGAAAACAAGATAAATACATATTACTTGCATAATAACTATAACTTTATTAAACTGGTGCCTCAGCCACCCTAAGAATAAGAAATTTACATTTTTAAATATAAGCAAACATGAAAATAATTCGGACACATTGATGTTTCAAAGGCTTTCTAAAGAAACCTTATAGCAAATAGAAGGTCCATCCACAGAAACGACAGAATCAAAGAAGAAACTAGGCAATTACTTTCCTGGCATTGCTTTTGGGTCAGAAGATTCAACGTTAGTCAAGTGGAAGGGAAAACAAAAGGCTAAGACTTACTGTTGTGGATTCTTTGAAAAGCATAATTAGTGGGGTTGAGTGACCATTCCCCAAAGTATTCCACCGCCTGTGTCTTGGACAATTTATCTGCAAAGGGTGTCTGTTTTGGTCGGGAGGCTAGGAAGGAATTCGCTTGAAAGGCAACCACTGGCCGGGGAAAGAGGCGAAGTGTGCGGGTATGCATCTGGAATCCTTGTAAAACATTTGGTGAATTGAAGAATCTCACCATGGCAACCCTAAAAAGACAGAATGTCCAACACAAGCATGAAAATCCACAGAATACACTGCATTCACATATAATGAAAGCACAACTGTAGGTGCATCTCCAGTATGGAAATAGCAAAAGGAAGAGGTTCAGCAACTCCAACCCTATGGCTTCAAGTCTATAGACATTCCTGATAGCAAGTGCCTTTGAATACAATAGTTTTAACTTCTGAATAGACATGCATACAATTGCACTCTGGACGCATTACATGGAAGGATGCTCCATGGAATTCAAAGTGACTTTGGTGCTCTTACTGTACTCTGAACAGGGTGTCTGCTGTTTTGTCCAAGAAAAAAATTGCCTGAAATGTTCACCTTCTCTGTAACAAGACTCTTCAGAGCATTGGGATTATCTTCAACTCGACCATAAACTCTGAAGGGAAATAATCTCTCTTATACTAAACACTTAAGATTTCTACAAAGTGGTCGGGTTTCATGAGATTAATTTATATACAAAGCAACATACAGTGTAGAAACCATATACATATAAAATGTATTAATCTCATCTCCTAGTGTTATGCGGTCTGTTGCAGAAAATGCAGTTTACAACTGATATCCATAGAAATGACCTTCTATTTCACACCAATAAGTTTTGCTTTTTTATCTTTGAAGATAATGTCATTCCAGCTACTAAGAACATAAGAGCCTAGCCAGATCAGGCCAAAGGGTTATCTAATCTAGCATCTTGTTTCCTCTGGAAAACCCACACACAGAAAATGTAGGCATGCCACTCCCACAGTTCTTCCCTGAATCAGGTATTCAGAGGTATACTGCTTCTGAACCTGGAGGTACCATGGAACCATCATGACTTGTAGTCATTGATGACTGTGTGCAACCTCCGAGTTTTAGAAGTAGCCTATCTCTAAATGCCAACTGCAAGGGAGTGGCTACAGGTAACTCCTTGTCTTTTGTGCTCCCAGAGGCATCCAGCGGCCTACTGAGAGATACAGGAAACTAGACTATATGGGTCCTTGGCCTGATCCAGCAAAGCTCTTCTTATGTTCTTATAGGACTTGTTCTCTGTGAATTCGTCAAGTCCCCTTCTAAAGCCTTCAAAGCTAGTGGCTTATACTCACATCTTGAATATGTGAATTCCAGAGATTAATTATGTGCTGTGTGAAGTAGTATTGCCGAGCAGAGCACCAAACTCTCCCACTTCTTTAACAGTTTGGCAAAAGGATATTGCTCAGACTCACCTAGTGGCCACATCTACTGAGTCCACATCATTGCCATAGATTAGTGGGTTGAATTCTGTAGAAGGTGTGGATTGCAGGTCATGCTGAGGTCTTCCCAGAAGCAGTGGGATTTCCTGGCTTTCATGAAACTTCTCAAGGTTAAAAATGGGCTGGGTATTCAAACTCATGCTGGCCAAAGCCTGAAGAGCAATAGGTCATAGGCATAATAAACATGAGTGACAATCACAATACTGCCTTGCCTCACGGATAATCGCAACTCAAGTGCCAGGTTCTAGTTTCCTGGAATCAGCTGACTCCTCTTTCAGCTCTTACATGCAAAGAACACATTTATGCTCTTGGCCCTAGATTGTCCCACCATTCCTCGCAGATGGATAAAGGAGACAGGAAAAAAAAGGTGCTCCAATTGCTGTAAATGTTTTATTATAGAAAGAAAGAAACCAACATTTAAGTGGATCAAAAATACTTTGAGCAAATTATCTCATAGTCAAATAATGCTAGAGCACACAGGGAGATAGCGAGGACCTTATAACCATCTTAAACAGAATATTTAAAAATTGTGTGATGAATGTATTGTGTTAGAACTGTGAAAATTGTCCACGCTAAACGATCTTGGAAAGGACCAGATTAACCTTTTTAAAATGTCTCCTTAGCATACAGTGAACAAGTAAGGGAGAGAGGAAATCCACCCTTTTACTGACTTGGTTGTATAAATCAGAATGGATGAAGAATGTTCGAAGTTGTATTAAGGGATCTTGATGATATGCCTAAAATGTTGAACAACAAAAACTCAACTGCATAGTAGTGACTGTAAGAACCAAAATGGTGGGCGTATTTATTTTGAATTGCTAATGCAGAACAAGAAGGTATGATCTTGTCAGCATTTCCAGAAGCTCACACTCAGGGCCGGCTTTAAGCCAATTGGACCAATTGCTCCCAATTGGGCCTCACACCTAAGGACCCCACGTGCTAGGGTGGTTTTGTAACTATTTACTTTTGAAAGGTAATCTACTCATTTTGTTTGTTTACTTGCAGGCTTACATGTATGCAATTTTATATTAAAATGTACTTAGATCCATTTGGTCCATTAACTCACATGCACTTTAAGCACACATTTTGATTGCTTTCCTTTCTGCCATAGAGATATAAATAAAATTTGTCGATTTTATATCTCTAAGATTCTACAGACTTTGGCTATAAACCTGGGGCCCTGCAAAAATGTTTCCAATTGGTCACCGCAGCTCCGAAGGCCAGCTCTGCCTGCCCACAAAGTTAGGGATTTCGGAGCAAGCTGCATCTGGGTCTGGATATCTCAGTGGTTCTCAAAGTTCTCCCCACAAAGCGGGGACAGAGGCAGCGGCCCCTGGGATTTCTGCCTCCAGTGGGGAAAAATTGTGATTTTTGTTTTAAAACTTTTTTTTTCTTGGCAGCAGCAGCGATCTCCACCACCAATTTTTGTACTTACCGAGGGTCCAGATGCTATCTCCTGCCACCTTAAGATGGCAGGGAACAGCATCCCGTTCTCCTGGTGGGTTGTGGCCCACCAGTTTGAGAACCGCTGGGATATCTTATTAGTGGACAACATTATGGATTTGGGGGAAAACTGCATCCAGAATCTTGATGTCCTATTAGCAGGATCACCATCTACACTGCCATCCCATCTCCAGCACTTTGCGAAGTACCTTTCCAAACCAAATAAAGGTGCAGTGCAAGGGCAACACTCTCTTCATTATGCCAGTTAGTCAGGAAAACCCAGGTTCCTAGTAGAGTGCACTATTTTTCAGCGGTTATTCCTTCATTAACTATACAGTCTTTGGCATGTCAAATGGCAGATCTAGCATTTTCATAAACATCCCATGGCCTGACAAGATCATTTACAAACATGCATTTACATTTGAAAGGTAATCTCACTAGTCTAATACTGCCACCTATAGTCTTGTGTAAACTTAAGGGTTATAGCCCCCCCCCCTAAATCTTGTGGTGTTCCATCTTTCATGAACCTCCCCTATCACCTCAGTGTCTCCTACAGATGTTTTTCTTCTACACTTCCCTTCAATTATTTCCAAAAGCCAATAAATGAAAACAGATTACAAAAATAATCCAATGGAAATTTGAGGGAGAAAAGAGTAAAATAAAGACACCTTTTTGTCAGGCGTGAGCAGCTGTTGCTGAGTGATTGCAGTCATGCTAACCAGACACTGGAGGCAAGATGGAAGATCACATGACAACATCAGCGGACAATCAGAGCCAAGACGAACACATGATCACAGAGAGACAGATGGAGAAAAAACTATTACTACTAAATACCACAGATGAGAAAGGGAAATAAAAAGGGATCATAAATAGGCACAGTTCTTGAGGGAGGCCTGCTCCACCCCCACACATCTGTTTGCAGCCATCAAAAATTAGGCAAGTGCTAGCCAGTTGTTGTCACATAAACATTTCTAATACATTGAAGCTTGAGGTTGCAACTGCTCTGAATGGGCAGTTAAAACTTAAAAACCTATAAATAGTTTATATGCAAGTATTTATATATGCATAATATTGTTGCAAAGATTTGCCACCACTTAGAGTCACATGACAGGCACCTTCTCAGTCTTCCCCCCACCCCCGCTTTACAATGTGGAGAATAAGGCTGTGTGTCTTACACTGTTCCATGGAAGGAAATATACAGTATTTTAGTTTTGTTCACATTGTCCAAATGTGTGGGAGTTTTGCTCAATAGCCCCTTAAACTGTGGAGAGAGAAAGCAAACAGATTCTGAAAGAGCAACTGTAGATTATACTGTAGGGTCAATGACTGACTATTCACTGCACAGGGAATCACAGAGCCGAGGCCTGAATATACAGTTTTGCTCTTCTATGGAGACAGAAGGGCAGCTCTTTTATTGTTACTATGACACTTTACCTGTAAATACTGCATGCAGCATGCAAGGAGGAAAAGGAGCAGGAGAACAGAAATAAAGACACAAAACCTATTTTTGAAGACTCAGCCAATTGGACCCAAACCAATAAATAACAGGATCAGAGAGAGAGAGAGAGAGAGAGAGAGAGAGAGATGTGGCCCTCATAGGCAGCAGTATGAAAATGGAGAAAATTATGATCAAGAAGAAGGAAACAATTCAAATGAAGTTCCAGCGATTCTATGTGAAATGAGGGGGAAAGGAGCTTTATGTGTTAAAGATAATTTAAAACCATTTAAAAGTAGTGGTGCAGCATTGTATGTATTGTAGTGCCTAATTTGCAAATGCTCCAACAGATCCAACATACATCAAGATCACAGCTTTCTTCATACAGAAACAGATGAAAATCAAGGCTGAGCAAGGATTCTGGAGTCCACAATCTAACACACTTTGCAGCACACACTCAACAGGTCGCTATACATAAGTGGTAACTCACAGAGATCTCAATACTTCATGACCACATCAAAATGGTCATATGAATGAGCCCCATGTCAAGTTCCATTCAGTATCTCAGTACATGACTCAGAGCATCCATTTACATGCCATACATAGCAAGTATAGTCATAAATTTCAAAGGGAGTTCATTTTTACCCTAAGTGTTCTAAACGGCAGGAAGATTAATCTAATGCAGCCTTGCAAATTAATCCACAAACGTTATTAGTCCAAAAAAATATTTTGCAAGCTTGCCTGCCCACATATAGCTATGCTTGTTGGCTGTGGCATTCTGGCATCCTGAAAAAGAAAATACCCTCTTCCAGTTCAAAACCTTCCTTGGAGGCCACTGTCAACTGTCAAATGCAACCAGGCTAATGGCTATTTACAAGACTGAGCCAAGGCCCTCCTTGGTGCTCTAGAAGGTCTTAGGTATTCCAACTTCAAGAGAAGCTCAATATGCATGCAGAAGAAAAGAAAAAATGTATGTCAAAAGTATCTGAAAATGTAGTGACAGATCTTACATTCAGAAGCCAAGCAGAAGAAAAAAAAAACAGCACAGAAAACCAACTCACAGGAGATTTACATAATGCTTTGGAAACAAAAAGGCAACTTCTACTTTGTGTCAGTTAAGAGAAAGTAGAATTATGGAAGGAAATCATAAGATTCACAGAGTCCCTTCAAGGGGACTTTAAAGACCCCATTGTTCAAAATCCACAAGTCCAGGGTCTGTACACAAGTGCATCTATATGTGTATCAGGGCTTCCTTAAATCATCTTCAAACTGAAACTTCGCATTTGCAAGTAGCTTGAAGACTCTTCCACAAAAGCTCTTTCGGGAAGTAATTATTTATGTAGATCAGGGAGCAACAAAAGCCGCGGTGGGTTTCCTGCACAGCTCTTCAGACCTGAACCCTTATAGTAATATCCTGAACAAAATGACAGAACCTGACATCATGTGGCAGGAAAGACTTGCGGCAATAACCTGACATAGCTTGCTAGCTGCCTAAAATAACCAATGTTAACTAAGCTTGTTGTCACACTTTGAAGATGTTCCTAGACACACCGAACAGAATACCCACTTACCTGTTTCAGGTGCTTTTTCAGCTCTAAAGCTTCTGGTTCAGGCAAAATGGGCAATAATTCAGCATTTGTCGGAACAATCACCTGGAATCAAAAATTTTAAAATAAAACTGAATCTATAAATAAAACTTTGGAGTGGTTTCCATAAGGCCCATGAAAGAAGACAAGCCAAGATCACAACAGAAGGTGCAGGAAGCTGCTTACTGGATCTAATGTTCTTTCTTATTACCTTCACATTATTGCATAGGCTGTAAAATAAATTCAACACTGTCAAGCAGATCATTTGGTTTTTTAATTTGTCAATTTATGAAATGCGAGCTCATTAACTTACATCACTTTCAAATAAGTTGTTTAAAAATTACTCCATCAGAAAAGGAACTTTTTCTTTTTTGATGTGGAGAATCAATCGTTATTTAACATATTTCAGTCCGCCTTGAACACGAAATCAGAAATATTTAACACAACTAAGGCTCTATGAGTAAGATTACACTGTGCAACACAAAAATTGTTTGTTTCTAAATGTTTCTTATTCAATTTAGAGGTGCTGATTCCAACGGTATGCTTGGGGTTTTTTGTATCATCAAAACTTTTTTAGTTATCTTAAATTTTGTGTTGGTACAGAAACACTGTCATTCACCTTTACACCAGGATAAACATGGCCACAAGAGGCTGTAAGCTCTCCCCGAGTAGCGTAAATTGTGGCTGAACTATTGATGCTATGCCAAAAATAGCAGCATTTTTTGAAATCCTCGCACCAAAATTAATAGAGATACATCAAAATATTCAACTATACATGAAATTGTTCAAATTTGTTACACAGTGTTATCCACAACTTATGGGTTGGATTCTAACCTACTGTTGAGCAAAACAGAAGGCACTTCCATCTAGGAACACAGTGGGGAATTTTCACTCATCTCCCCCCCTTCTCCCAGTAGACTTCCACATTCCATATCATCCTGTTCTAGAGGATCTCTAACCCCCAGAAGCAGATTTACAAGGGGCTGTTGTGCTGAGGAGACAGTTGGGAAGTTAGCATGCACAAGTTTCCTTCCACTGACACTCCTTAGGAGTCAACTCTATATCTGGGAGGGGGGAGTTCCATTCCATTATAGTTTGCTTAGAATCCATTTTGTTCTTTTCTCCTATTTAAATGTTTACTTAGTTACCATAATTTTCTAGAGAAAAAGCATGCTTTGGAAGACCGAACCCTAAGCAAAGATGGCCTAAACCCATCAATATCAACAGGCTTCCCCACTCTGCAAAGGATTGGGTTGCAAGGTAGCAGGAGCAAAAACCATAAATCATCTACCTTATTTGTGTCCAGATCAACAAGCCATACATCATCTGGCATCTTAAAGTCTAGTTTGTAAAGGAAGAAGCTGGCTGGGACTCCAATGATGTAGGGTGTTGGGGCGAGAAGAAGCTGCAGGGGTTGAAATGAAGTGAAATTAAATCCTTGTAGTCTCTGCCAAAAAACGCAATCACTAAGATCAGATTACTGGAGAAAGGAATGCCTCATTACTGTGATGGCAATAAACTCATCATTCTTTAGATCCAGTGAATGGCCTAGAAATAAGGGACACTGCATCATTACTGAAGCGAAGCAGGTGGATGGAGACCACTGGGCATGCTATGCAAGGGCAAGAAAGTCATATAATACATTCATACATTTAAAATAATGTACATTTTATTATAATGTATCAGTGGAAACTACTAAGAAAGCAAAAGGATATTGTTGAAAAACATTGCTGTTTTTCATTCAATATTGTTATTAATACTGTACAATATTGTTGAAAAACAACTGAATAGTGAACAGATGGAAAGGGACTTGCTAAAAGTACTATTGCTTTTGACGAAATTACCAGATTATAAAAAGGAAAGAATGCTTGAAAAGGCAGTCATGTCCTAAAAGTGACTAATACACTGGAGCTGTGTTGCACAAAAAAACAGGAGAGGAAAAAATCTCAGATGCTTTAAAATGGTAAGATAATACAAGAAACTACTACCGGGGGGGAGGGGGGGAGATACAGAAAACTAGGCCTAAAGCTTTAACAGCAAGTCAGAGCATGTGCAAACTGAAAACTGCTTTCACAGTGATAGAATTATTGGCACGTCATAGAGATCCCTTCTCTGCAGCAACAGGACTAGCCTGACTGTTCATTCTTCCAAAGAAACTGTAGGCTACACTACACATATGGCAAAAGTAGCATGGGGAGGAAATATAGCACATGACCCTCAACGTAATATGGGATATTTTAAAGAAAGGTTGATTATTTAGAAATATCCATACTGTCCGTCATTTATATCCCTAGCACTGAACATTGATGTTTACATGACTGGCATATAAGGAGCACTTCTGTAATTGTCAGGCACAATGAAAAATATGTATTTTAATTTAGACACTTGGGCAAAAGGAAGGGTAGAATGCAAATGTCTCCTTAGAGAAAATCACAGCAATATATCCTTCACAAAAGCATTGACATACTTGTTCTGCAGAAGCCATGCAGGTGGGAAGGAGAGGAATCACTGGGAACATGTACTCCAGTGGATAGATCATAGCCACAAATGCCATCACAGACATGGAGAGAGCATTATAGTCCCGGGACTGCAGCACCACCTGAAACCAAACATCCAACATTAGCCCAACTACACCAGTCTTCTCATGACAATGCTCTAAGGCTTCTTGTATGCTACCATGTTCTGACATCATATGATGTGCATTCCAATGCAAACAACAACAAACAAACCCTAACCTCATCTCTACACAGAGAAATATGTTCATTCTGCAGCCTCAGGGTCCTTATCGCTTCCATTATGACAAAAGGAAATTGTCCTTGTGACAACAGACACAAGTTAGTTCTCCCACATAACTTTCTTTGTTAAGCTTCTACTGAAATGTTTCAAAATGGACAATGCATCCTCCTCCACTGAAATGTCTACAAATATATTAACCCACTATCCTCTCACCTTATGTTCCAGAAGAATGCAGGACAGCACCTGCAAACATGAATCGACACCTAATAACTCCAAGGGCAGATGCAATGGGAAATCCACCAGAGAGAAGCGGGATGGATCAGGGAGGGCAAACGTTAAGGCTGGCTGCAGTTCATGCGGTAAGACTTCCACATCCACACGTTTCTGGCCAGCAACAGGCACAGGCGAGCGAAGTAGTCGGTAAATCCAAGCCTCAATTTCACGCAAATCATGCAGCAACACACTGGATTTCTCCTCCACTAGAAGGGAGCCTGTGAAAATCCGCCACATTGTATCCCTGTATGAGAGCAACAAGATTAACACAAACCAATACATTCTGTGGTTGTTAACATAAGAACATAAGAAGAGCCCTGCTGGATCAGGCCAAAAGCCCATCTAGTCCAGCTTCCTGTGTCACACAGTGGCCCCACCAGATGCCTCAGGGAGCACACGAGACAACAAGATACCTGTGTCCAGTCGCCACTCCCTTGCACCTGGCACAGAGAAAACCCACTTCTAAAAAAAAACAAAAACAAAAAAAACCCAGGAGGTTGCTTATGGCTTGTAACCTGTGATGGTCTTTTCCTCCATGAATTTGTCCAAACCCCTTTTAAAGGCATCTAGGCCAGGTGCCATCACCACATCCTGTGGCAAGGAGTTCCACAGATGAATCACACGCTGGGTAAAGAAATATTTTCTTTTGTCTGTTCTAACTCTCCCTCCACTCAATTTTAGTGCGTGTCCCCTGGTTCTGGTGTTGTGCGAGAGACCTACTGAGAATCAGGCCAAAGTAGTCAACTTTCCATGCAAGGTCAGACAAAAGAAAGAGTATACCTCAAAATTATGTATGTTGCATTGTTCTGGTCTTACTACTCAGATTAGGAGGCAGAGAGTGACAGGATCTCAATAGAATCATCATAAAGTACTGAAAACATAATATCTTTGCAGCAGAATTCTGCAAGATTCTTGCAATGTATGGAACTGACTATCTTTGCTTCCTTCTAGTGGCATAAAGATGCAATCAAGACCCAATCAGATCAGGTGCTTACAATTCAAAAAGTAGTATTTTTTTACACATAGAAGCAGTGCCTGTTGCCAAGACAAAACAGAGTGCTGGTGGAAAATACACAAGGACACTGCAACAGTAATACAGTCGGCATGCATCTTAATGAGGGTTACGTTCTGAGGTTGGCGCATAAAGCCAAAATCACATATAGTCGAAACTCCCTTAAATCCAACATGTACTGTCTTTTTAAGAACTAAAAGCACAGTATGCGAGACACGTGGGAACTGAGGGAACAGCAGCTTCATTCTCTCACTTCAGGCTTACTCGAGACTAGGGCATAAATAAACCAAGTAAGTTGAATGGCAAGTGGAATTGAAAACGCACTTTTTAAAACACACTTGTTGGGGGGGGGGGGAGAGCATATAATAGTACATACTTGAATACATAAGGATTAAACTGTATATGACACAAAGTGCATTATTGCGTAGTTATAAGTTTATTCATGTGTAGGAGCCAGATGGCACCATGATTTGGCTTGGGACCACAAAAAGGAGACAGGGTGTTCAATTCTTTACTTCTGCATGGTCTTCCTATTGAAAAACTGCCATTACAAAATAGCAATTTAACTCTAAAAATGTAATTTGCTACAATGGTATTTTCAGGGTAAAATTGTGACTACGTAGCTTCAAATCATGGCACCACGCAGCTCCTACACATGAATAGGAGCTCATAAACCTAACCTACAGTAAGCCTGTGCCTACACGAAGCCTGTGCCTACAACGATACATTGGTGTCATGTGTTGTTTGGACATCAATCCTTCGCATTGGTAATTTAGTGTGATTTCACTCTTTTTTTTTCTCCATATACCTGTGAAAAAGTTCACACTCAAACCTTCCATTATTTTTGATCTATGCTCTGCTTCTACCCATCATGCTTATCACATTACCAAGTCTACAGAAAAAAAGTGGATTGGTATAATCTGTAGATTATATAGTAGATTGGTATAAAAGTAGGTTAGATAGCTATCTAATGTAGATTCTTTAAAAATGTATAATCGAGCTATTGAGAACAGAAAGGTGTTTTGTTTTTTAAAGCCCCACATAAATGCTCTCTTATGTATAGTTCTGTATCAGAATGCTACCTTCTCAATGCAACAAATTGCATTGTCTTTTCATTATATATTTGTGTTTGGAGTATAAAAGAATATTAACAGCGGGCCCCATCAGAGCCTGCCAAGTCAAACCAAGCTGAACCAACAAACTAGAAACGCACTTTCAAAACTACAATGTGACTGGACCATGGGAAATGGCTATAAGACCACAAAGCTGACTACCAAGGTTAATGGCTGAGATAAGCAGCATCTTAAGGCACAACCCAAGTCAAAGACCAGATCCACTAATAGTTTTAAGAAAGGCCATTGATGAGTTTCTTCTCAGCCACCCCCCCAAAAAAGAGCTCCAACATTGGCTAAAAAAGGCACAACCATATGGGTAGCTTCTCCTACATCTGGTGTACACTTTGACATGCTACCAGAAATATGGAAAGTAGTATCTTTAGAAAAAAAAAAGGAACAGCATGGTACACAAGATTTTACACCTGTACTGACAATCCCCCTGCACAAACTGTGTACAGCCTGCATTTCCCCTCATGCGACTATGGAAATTAAAAGCATGGAAATTAGAGTAATTCTGTGCCTACTCCCTAGCTAGCCCCTTCCTTCTTGAGAAACAATCTTGTAAAATAGGCACACCTCACACCCCAGCAAAAGATGAATTGCAGTATCTAGATCTTAAATGAGAAGAAAGGTCTCCATGTACCTCTGCACTCCTCTAGGGATCCCCAGTTTCTTGCCCAAGAGTCTCTCACTGCAGCAATCCACCAGCCTCTTCAGTGTATACAGACATTCACGAAACGTAGAGAAAAAAGGATAGTGACTAAGGATGCAAAGTGAGGTCAGGGTGCTGTTGCGAGAACGGTGAATGCCTTTTGATGGATGCTTACTCCGAGGCGATTTATTCACATCTGGAGTCGATTCTAAGCTTGGTGGCTGCAGAGAACCACCACTTTCTGAACTTTCATTACCCATCTCTTCTTGGGTAGTGGAAATATCCCCAGATTTGGGTGCTTTCTGTCCATCTCGGACACGATGTCCACCACTGCCATCTCCCTTCTCTTTGGGCACACGCTTCTGGAAGGAACGGTAGAAGTTGACGCATATCCCATAGCGAATTACACCTGAATCTTTGTCTGTGAGTGTGAAGACAAAAGAAGTATCATCTCTCAGGCTCATTCGCTTCTGCCTCACACTCAAACATCCCTCTGGCTGGCAAAAGAATACTACATCAGGAGGAAGTGGGAAGTCAGTGTGATCTTCTAGAGGGTAACGGCGCAGTAGTTCAGGTGTCTGTGCCACACTATCACTGCTTGGTTGCCTACAAGGAATGCAAATGCAACATTATTTTGTTACAGAAAGACATCAGTACAGTATTCAATCCCACAGGACCCTCTTCTATAATTGGAGCTTGCATGCACTGACAGGCAGGACTCTGCCACTGGGTTTGAACTAAATAAAGACGTAATGAAATTTTGGCCAGGAGTGAGTTGAAGCAAATGTGTGGGCTTGGTGATGCTTAGACAGAACCTAACATATTACTCCCATCCTGCAGGAACTACGCTGGCTTCCTGTCTTTTCAAGGTCCAATTCAAGGAGCTGGTCATTACCTTTTTAAAACCCTATACAGTTTAGGCCTTCAACAGTTTGAGGACTGCTTTCTGCCACCTGAATCTAACCATTCATGAAAAACTTCAGGCAAAGCTCTGCTCCATGTGCTCCATGTGCCATGTACACGGGATAGAGCCTTCTCGGTGACAGTCCCCTGATATGAAATTCCCTGCCTCAGGGTGTTTGGGAGCCCTCCCTTTAAAAAGGTGCTCAAGAGACACTTTCCACCAAGCTCCTGGCTTGTGAGTAGTTTCTATATCTGCTGCTGCTGGCGTGTTTTATTTTTGTTTCCTATTACTACTGTATTTTAAATGGTTGAATTTAATTTTACTTAAGAACATTCATATACCACTTTTCAAAAAAAAAAAAAAGGTTTTTGGTATTTCGTTGGTAGTTGTTAAAATGCAGCAAAGCCACAGATTATACAAGCTTCACAGTCCATGGAGTTGTATTTAAATTTCCCTTTACTTTTTTTAAAAAACAAAAAAGCAGCTGTTGAAGGCTGCAATCAGAAACAGAGAATGGGTGGGTGACAAGAGGATGCTTAATCCTTTTTCTGACAACCATAGTTTCCTCCCAGAATCATTCCATAGCCACTTCCCCCTCCCCAGGGAAAGGAAAAAGTAGGGGGGGAAGTAGCTTGTGGAGGGCAACTTGGGTAAGTATGAGAGGGAAAATGGGCAGCAGCTTAAGCAGCCACACCCCAGCAGTCCTTTTCCGACTACAGCCCCTGGTGGCTATTTTTGTTTAAAAATTGGGGAGGAAGGAAGTTGCCCAAAATTCATGTAGCATGTCATTTAGTCCTAAACTAACGACATCATCTGCTGGTTATTTCTGACAAAAAAATTACTAGAATTTCTGGAAACAATCGCACTATGTTCGAGAAAAAGAGGAAATCTAGTGGGTGCTAATTGTTTGCTTCCAGGAAGCTTGTAATAATTTGATTTCATGCATCAGCCAAAGCCAGCAACAGCCTGTGAAGTGAGGCAGAAAGCTGTAAATAGCAGCTTCCACGAAATGGGAACCAAGAAAGAGGTGAACACTATATCCTTATTGGCAGCACCTGAGCCAATAAGGGACCACCTGTAAAGACAGCCAAGACAGGGTAGCCCGTACTGGGCACTCTCTACCGTTCACCAGAAGTCTCTCCCTACAGGGCTGTGGGAACTGTGCTTCCCCCCCCCCCGGCCCGCCTTGGTTGCCTCCAACAGATACCCAGTGGTAAGGATGCAGGTTCTCTTCACTCCTGGCTGCAGCCTATCATTTTCTGCTTTTCACCTCATTTCACTAGTCAATGCTGTGTACAAAACATGACCTCACATATATGTTTGTTTATTCAAATTATTTATATCCTGCATTTCCTCTCATGAAATAGGACATTCGGCAACGGTTAAAATACTAAATTACAATGACATACAACACAATAAATCACTTAAAGAATTATTGTATTATTGTATTGTTTAAAAAAATTTAAACAATACAAAACAAGCAGCAAATGATTATAGCCACCAATTAACAGTACTGTATATAAATAACAGCTAAATCAGCAAGAAATGCTGGGGGAGGGGGAAAATGCCAAGAGGAAAAGAAGACTCTACATTGATTAAGAAATCTTAAGTTCTTAGATTTAGTTGATACTTTACCTGGCCCCAATAATCACAAGGTAATCAAGTAACCGAGGACAGCTCTTCTTTTTCTGCACCATGATCTCACTTCCTTCCTTCACTGTGTCATCTCAGTGAATTTCTTCTTCACTGGACCATCTAGCTTCCAACAACTGCCTGGGAGAGTATGTGGAAACGGTGGTATTCACCTACAACCAAGAGGTATACCATTCAAGGTTAGATTCACATATTTTGATCAGAAATAACACTCGGAGCATAAGCAACAGATTTATCACAAAACTCAGTCCAATTCCAGCAAAGCATTTACACTTTTACTATCTCAGAGAAGCAGTTGCCTGTAGTAAGTAAACAAACAAGGAAGGGCTAAAATCCAAGGTCAAGGGCCAACTGGTTCACACACAGTAGCTTCCATGAGATGACATCAGGAGCCAGACTCACGGCTGGACCAAGTTAGCACGGAGATGGCGTTTGCGTGAACTGGCACTGCCACAGGAGCAGTATGCACAGCTGCCTCAATTCCTGCTATGGAGGCGACTTGAAAAAAGTGCTACCATTATCACAGCAATCAGGTCAGCTGTCTATATAGAACACCTGGGGCAATACAAGTTCATAAAGATAGCACCTCCAGCCACAAGCCTTTGTACAACGAAGAACTGGTAGAATTCACCGGATCTTATTACAGCCACTAGATTCAGTCTTTTTGCAATGCCATTTAATCAGGTTATTGAGGACAGGTATAACTACAGCTATGTAGAGGAAATCTACAGTGAGTACCACTAGACACAAACAATGGGGGATCGTCATCCCTATCATGTTCTGCCTGTAAACATCCAGAAGTATATGGCAGGTTGCTGTTGGAAGAGTATCTTCAACTAGATGGAACTTTATCTGTTTTAGCAAAGCAATTTGTATGTTCTAATAAACAGTCATGAAAAAATATCCTAGGTAAATGATAAATATTAAGGCAGACACAGGAGGCTTGCTTCACTGACTCACAAACAGTATCAGCTAAAACATGCTCACATAGTCAGATGTAAACATTTTTTCCCCAAACCAAATAACAGTATCATCAAAATACTTTAATATTAAAAGCAATAATACAAAAGATCAGGATTAATGACTTCACAACCTACACAGCACTGCGAGTCAATCCTGGCACTGGTTCTCAGGGGGAGACAACATTATAACTCGTTACTTTGAGGGCTAAAAGTCCTTTAACATGTAATTTTCAGGTACACAAATCTCTCTAAATTCATTTCCTTGTATATCAGAGGGGAGCGAGGTAAAGGAAGGAGGTGGTTTAACTTTCTCAATAGGACAATATAGGAAAAGGCATATCTAACCAAGAATTTTTAATCGTATACACCTCATTAGGCTTGGGTACTCAATAGCTTCTTCCTCCATACTCTTTAGCAACAAACATTTGCTTGTCTAATAACAAACTTTTAGTTTCTGTATAATTCAGCCGCTATTCAGAGTTTAAGAGTCACATTCAAGCTAACGCTGACATTCTTGAAACAAAACTGAAGACATCACCATGTGAGAAGGGTTTTAACAGCTGTTGGGATGTTGACTTTGAGTGCCATGTTGGAAGTTCAAACAGTGTTACCAAGACTGCTGGCCCAATCCTAGTCCCCTCCCCCATCGGTGTAACTAGTGATGTGCTGGCGGAGGCTGCTTTACGGCTGACGCAAAGCAGCTTCCGTCAACATGCGCTGCAGGTCCAACGGTGTGGAGACTGGAGCAGGTAAGCCCATGCAGGGGGTTGGAGGGAGGTGGTGAGGGGCATGAACAGGGTGGGGTAGGGCAGAATGGGGGGGGTGATGGGGTGGATCAGGCCCAGGAAAGGGGCGGGATTGGCAGCAGCAGTGCACGCCGAATCTTGAGCCCCTTCCTGGGCTTCACGGAGCAATGCAGACATGCACCAACGATTGAGTTGACCCGTTGTAGGTGCTGGGGCTTACCCCTTACCCCGAGGAGACCTCTAGCAGCTGAAAATCCCCTGTGGAATGCAGCAGAAGCCGTACTGACATCGCTGCTGTGTGTGTGCTGGGGTAAGACACAAGATCAAACATGAAACAGGTCTCCATCTGACTGTATAAACTACACTACAACGCAAACACAAATATCCGGAGTCAGGGTAACCTGGTTCAATACCCATGTGCAGAATGAAAAAGCTAGTTGCACAGCAGCAGGTATACCAAATGCAACAATTTGTGCTAATACAAGATAATTTTAGCCCTCAGAGTATAGCAAGGCTCGGCATAACAGAGAAATAAGAAACTGATGCTAAAGGGCAGCATGGTTTGAAAATGGATTTTGGTGCCTTAAAGTAGACGAAGTAGGACAATATATAGATGAAGGACAATATTTTTTTATATTGGGCAATAAGAAGAAAAAGGCATACCCTCCCCAACTGGAGAGATGCCCTTTTGGCTTCCTGAGGCCCTTAGTCAGCAGAGTGGTGCTGCTGACTAAGGGCCTTAGTGGTACAAATTTGCCAAACAGTTCAGCGAATATTTGTGATTCCTGCAGATCAGCAACTGCAAGGTAATAAATTGACAACACTCCTTCCACCAAAATGCTAAATATTGCAGAATTCCCGATATACCTACTGCATTATCTGTGGCATATCTACTCATAAGACCTAAAAATGTGGGGTTACGTTTCCTCCTAGAAAGAGTATTTATGTGTATAAAATGGAGAACCGTGTTGTTCTCTGGCTACAGGATAGTTTAGTCTATGGAAAACCCAGGTTCAGATCGTAATTCAGACATGAAGTTTACTGGATGAGGTTGGATAACACCATTACTTCCCAGTCTAACCTACTTCACATGGTTGCTTGCAAAGCTATGAGATCCATAGAGAAATGGTGAAATATACATAAATAAATGCAATATAAAGTAGATTTTATAGAAATTGGGATTAGATTCTTACTACATTCCAATACTGCTTTCCTGCCAAAACACTCAAGGCAGTTTACCTTTTATAACTGCAGCTAGCAATCTTGGGAACATGATACAAAAGGAAAGAGGAGGATAAGCACATTCAGGTACCAACTCTCTCATATTGATATATAATGGTCTTGTGCACTGGTCACTGCAGGAGACAATTTTGGGAAGAGACAAGGAAATGCCAGTTAATCCCAACCAACCTGACCGGGGGGGGGGGGGCTGCCTCATTTCTCTCTCAGATGCAAATGCAGCCACTTAAGGGTCAAACCATATGTGACACGGGCACCTGCCACATCCTATGCAGAATTGGACCTACCCGGCACAGCCAGCAGCCTCCTCAGGGTAAAGGGATGTTTTTTCCCTTACCCCGAGTAACAAGCCAGCAGCCTTGATGGACCTCCTTGAATGCACACCAGCAATTTCGCTGGCGTACATTTGAGAGGTCCGTGTAAGGCTCAACATGTCCGAGAAGGGGGATAGGATATGGCAGAGGAACCCTCCGCCAATCCCTCCCCCTTCCCGGGCCCAATCCTCCAATCGTACCCACCCCCGGAATGCCCCACACCACCCTCCCCCCTGGAGCCCAGCAGGGCCTCACCTCTCCACCGTGGTGCTGCTATGGTCTGCGGTGCCGGAGGAACGGCGCAAGCCTCTCCACCGGCACCGCTTACTCTCTGGGTCCCACAAACGTGCCGTAAGGCATGTTTGCGACACCCTAGACCAGCGGAGCAGTTGCTTCGTCGATCTGGACTTCGACAGGATTGCACCATAAATGTGTTATCTGAGCTTCAGTCTTTTTAACAAAATTATAATAGCAGCCATGAGCAGGACCACAGTTCAAAGGAAGGCTTTTCCTCCATGCTGCAGTCCTGACAAGCTGTGTACATTGTACAAGTAAACTTCTTCTGTCTATGAAGGCGAAGTCAACTTACTGCCAGGGCACTGAACACAGCACCAAGTACCTGACCCCCCAGCTCTTTCCATAGATAGTGATGCAGTACTGAATGTTGCAGAGGTGTTACAGCTCAGAGGCACGGAATACTACATGCACTATTTATTTCTGGTGAGAGTAATAATAATAATAATAATAAACAGTATTTATATACCGCCTTTCTCGGTCATTGGATTTCTCCTCTTACTTTAATCCAAGGCGGTGTACATATATATACACACACACACACACACATCATTTCACTTTCATCTACCGATTTCCATTTTCTTGTTTCAGTAGCTCACAGCTGATGGTGTAGTGTAGTGTACACCAGGATGGTGTAGTGGTTTGGGAGTCAGACTTAGACCTGGAAGATCTAGGTTCAAATCCCCGCTCAGCCACGAAACTTCCTGGGTGACCTTGGGCCAGTCACTATCTCTCAACCCCACCTACCTCACAGGGTTGTTTTGAGGACAAAAGGAGGGGAGGAAATATGTACACCACTCTGAACTCCTTGGAGGAAGGGCGGTATAAAAATGTGAAAAATAAATAAATAAATAAATATAAATATAAATATATACTGAAGTGGCTGCAATACAGCAGAGGCAATTCCTTACCCAACTGGTTTAATGTTATGTGCATTCACTAGTCTATAACACTTTACAGACCCTTTTGCCCAACAACTGAGTCAAGATACCAACTCACATTTCACATGCATTCATTCCATAAGCCCCAACATTTCACAAATGAAAACAGAGACAGTTGTGTATTCGTAACACCTTAACGTTGACAGTTCTGTGTATTCTTAACATCTTAAGACTACAGGCTGAGTTCACACGCTGTAGTTCACATTACACCAGTTCAAACGCTGCTGAAGGTCCTTCACCATCTGCAAGAAGTAGCCGAGCAGTTGAACTAAGGCTAAAATTACGCTACTAGCTCTCAGAGCACTTGCTCATTTTCAGTGTCCTTTTATTTAAGTGTATGCAGCGGGTGGCGGGTGGCACAGCGGGTTAAACCGCTGAACCATAAGCTGTCGATCGAAAGTTTGGCAGTTCGATTCCCGCGACGGGGTGAGCTCTCGTTGATTGGCCAGCTCCTGCCAACCTAGCAGTTCCAAAGCATGTTAATGCGAGTAGATAAATAGGTACTGCTTGCGGGAAGGTAAACAGCGCTCCATGTTCCAGCTGCATGCCACGCGCTGCGACAAGAAGAGTCATGCCGGCCACATGACCACGGAGGCGTCTTCGGACAACGCTGGCTCTTCGGCTTTGAAATGGAGATGAGCACCACACCCTAGAGTCGGACACGACTGGACTTAATTGTCAGGGGTCTCCTTTACCTATAATAGCCTAATACCCTAATAAGCCATTGGGTGGCTGTCGATCGAAAGGTCGGCAGTTCGAATCAGTGCGACGGTTCCTGCCAACCTAGCAGCCTGGGCCACTAGGAGGACCCACTGCTGACCCCAATTTGCTCTGTAACAGCCTAATCTGTCCCAACACAACAGGAAGGAGCAGAGAATGTTGTGTGCTAAATTCAGCAGCAGCCACACTGTACTGATACTGTGTGCGTGGTCCACAAGGCCACACAGAAAGGAGGCAGCAGCTGTGCATACGTGCACGCACACTGCTGCACATTACACTGGCTGGGCTGGTCCTGGTCCAGT
The DNA here is from genome assembly GCA_026170595.1 of Plestiodon gilberti rubricaudatus. Classification (NCBI taxonomy): domain Eukaryota; kingdom Metazoa; phylum Chordata; class Lepidosauria; order Squamata; family Scincidae; genus Plestiodon; species Plestiodon gilberti. The sequence goes on along the minus strand of JANXHW010000001.1, from coordinate 254,873,926 downwards.
CAGTAGCAGAACCACATGGAGTTGCAGTGGCAGCTGCCTGGGAGGTCAAATAAGGTTGCCGAAAACCTGCAAATAAAAAGAGAATGCTTGCTGCGCAGCCCAGTCCAAAGTAGCAGCAACAAATTTAGCTGAAGAAGGGATGAGGAGCCACTCCAGTCTCTAAGCCTGTGCCATTTTCAACTTATTATCTGTCCTTCGTGGCTGTGCACTTCTAGCACTAGAACATTCCTCTAGCAACACTTTGAAATGCTTGAAGAATATGAATACTATACCCTTCCCCTTGCAAATCTCTGCCATTTCAGGAATCTTTACCAATAAGGCTACCCACTTTGGATGCATAACGACCAGTCTTTGTGTAAGTCCCTAAACTCTCCAAGAGTGATTGTGGTGCTAAATTGAGAGGACTGGTATGGAAGCATATTTAGATACACTCCTTTCCAACTCTGTTGTTTAGTCATCTGTCTGCAGTTTTTCACTGCTTCATTATAACAGAGGAGCTCTTCTACACCACTTTTGATTTTTTTTATGAGGTTTAGAGACAGCCAGTTGTCTGCACCCTTTTAGTCCCAGTGTGGAAAGCATACCTGAAATTCTCAACCCCAGTATGAGCACATTGATTTAACAAAATTTGGGACATCTGATCATTAGTCTGCATTCTGTTAATTCATCCTAAGACTATCCCTCACAGCTTCCCAACAAAGCTGCCATTTTTTGCTTCTGTTAGAAAGACTGCCACTGGCACTTTCCAACTACTTTCTTTTCTTTTTAAATGTTGCCTGGTGAAGCTTTAGTGGCTTTATCAGTGACAGTACCTAAAAAGTGGTTGCATTTCCAATGAAAGATAATTTGGTGTATGTTACTACATGAGCATAGGATAGCCGATTGCACTAAATTGACTATTTTAGATATGTTATATTAACTTAACATTTAAGCAATGACAAACATAGGTTTTTCTAGAAAATTGTGAATCAGAACATTTTAGACAGTTCCCAAACTGTACTATTTCATGTACACAGCGGGTTGTTTTTTTCTGAGGAAGAGTATTCATTCATGTAATTTTACACCTACTGTCTCAAGTGGTTCAATCCAGGAACAGTTTTACCCACTTATCTGTTGTTTATGTGAACTAAGCCAGAAGCAGATGTTCAGAGATGCTTCATACTCAGTAAGAACAGTGTTATGAGTAGTGATATATGTACATAATAAAAACTTTAACACCAAAATTAATATTTCACATCAGCAAGCTAGTGAGAAGACACTTACAAAATGGGGGCTACAATAAGCCACAGGCACAATACCCGACGTGTATTGCATGAGCATCTCTGCAGCAACAAAAATGTGTCTAGTAAAAGTCTGAGGTTGCAAAGCTATTAGAAAGACAACAAGCATGAATATCTGCATTCTAGTACAAAATTGCTTTGAAATAAAGTAGGAAATGCCACTCCATGTAAAAAATACACCCAACCAATAAAGGGGCAGATAAGGAGCACTGACTGTAGATAATCCTATTCCAATTCGGAAGGGGGAAGGGACAGGGCTCATCAAAAATAAGTGACACCTACAGAAATCTCATCAGAAAGCAGTCCACTTAACTGGGTCAGACAACAAGGGCAAAGATGCCACAACCTTTCTTCTTGTGGTTTTAAAAATACCCTGTCCCAGCAGTATTCTACCAACAGAAACATCCTCTGGCAATTACCAAATTCAGTTATTTAACCCATTTCTTTGCTTCTTCTACAAGATATGTCTGAGTGCTGTACAGAGGCAGCAAACAAAAGTTTCAACACCAAAACCTTCACATATTCAGAACTCTATAAGCAACAAATACCAATATGCCAATAAATTGCATATGTAGGCTGACCAGAGTCCTAATATTTGCCGGGATAGTCTCGGTTTCCGGGTCCATCCCGGCCAGGCAGCAGGTCAGAGTGCTTGCAGCTGTGTGGCAGCGCCCCAAAATGGCAGTTTTGTACTCACTAGGGGTGCGGAGAGGTCTGTACGAGGGTCCCGCAGGCCTCCCCGCACCCCACCAAGCCCCGGTGAGTACAAAACCGCCATTTTGGGGCACTTTTTCCTGCCGACGGGGATCCCTGGAATCGCCGCTGCCGCTGGCCCCACCCCTGCAAGCACTCCGGCTGACTGCCAGAGTGCTTGCGGGTGCTTTTTCCCCACCGTCACATCTATTTTTCCCCATAGTTGGCACATCTATTCTCTTTTATTTATTTATTTATTATTTTTATTTATTTATGTTGATTTTTCCCACCTCAGGTGACATCACGATTCCTGGACACGCCCACTGCCGCCGCCCCCCTTGGGTCCCGGACATTCTGGTCAGCCTATGCATATGTCACACACAGACTACCACTCCTGCTGCACAAGAGTACGATTATCTTCCTTGCTTTAGTAAGCAATTTGGCTAATATTGCCACACAGAATACATTCCTGCTTCCATGCCTGCCCTTTTTTTCAGAAGACACAAGATCATCACAGTTTTTTTCATAAGCAATAGCCTGGTCATGCAGCCTTCATGCACGCAAAGGCTGGTTAGCAGGAGCCCCAGGTAATCCGATTCAGATCAGTCTCCATAGCAACTCAGTCTCTTGTCCCTAGATCACAGCCCATTAGAACTATTTATAGAGCAACTGCAGTCTTCCCCACACACACACACACACACACACACACAAACACACACAAATCTCTCAGCACCTCCCACACTACAAACAAGATTCACCTGCGCACAATAGCGGCCTTGAGCCAGCAATTAAACATCATTTTCATAGTATGGTACCCTTTGAACTACACACTGCAGTTTCTTGGTCACTGGGGCTTTCCCGTGGTACATTTGACATGAAATGAGATTATCTATCCTCAGCTGTGAGCTTGATCATGACCACACAGGCTACTTACGTAGCATTCATTGCCTTCCTGCCACACATTATAAAGGGTGATTCCATAAAGTTTTAATACATTTTCTCTGAAGTTGTGATCTAGACACAACGGCAAGAATCAAATGTGTACATCTCCATCATTTTCATGTAAAGAAAGCCCCAAAATCTTTCTGATTCAGACCCAGATGAAGACCAGGGGAATTTTTAAACAGACAGAGGGCTCAATCCTATCCAACTTTCCAGTGCTGATGCAGCCGCAATGCAACCCCAAGGTAAAGGAACAAACATTCCTTTATCTTGCGGAAGCTTCCATGTCTGCCCCTTCACCGCAGGATGCAGCGCACACCCTGTTGGCACGCTGCTGCATCAATGCTGGAAAGTTGGATAGGAACAGGATTGGGCCCACAGAGAAGATTTGGCTAACCCCCCCCCCCCGAAGAAAGCCATGCAGTGGAAGAATCTTTAATATCAAATGTATTTCTGGGAAACCACCACACACTGCTGCAGTGCAGCTCCTCCAGGCAGCATCAATTTGGTCAGCCCAGCAGAAGACTTCTTTGTGGAGTTGCACTGCATTGCTCCCATTTAAGCTAGCACGCAGAAGGAGAGGCAGAGAAAAGCTGATACGAGCTATATGCCATGTACATATGCATGAGAGAAGAAAGGAAAGTGCATACCTGAAAAGGTCTATAAGCCATACCCAGCATATTTGTTTTTAGCGTGTGGGTACTAGCCAATGTAATGGTCAACATGGTTTCTCATTCCCACTCCAAGCCACCCACAGAAGGTGCATAACTATTACTGATAACTGTGTGTGTTTATTTTTTCTTTGTACCTACTGTGTGTTCTACTTCTGGGGGCCCCAGGGGCCAGGGTACGTCAAGGTCCCCAGGGGCCTTCCAGGGTTCTCGGCCTATCAGTTTTCCTAGTGCTCCACTCGGCCCTTCTTCTGGGCCAATCCTGCCCTTCAAGGCCTCAGCAACTGCCCTAGGAGAGGGAGTTGTATTCCACCCTGTCACTGGGCTGGCCTCAGGAGCCTCCCAAAGCTCAGCAGGCTGGATACCCTCCAGTTGGAGACTGTTCTCCTCATCAGCCTTGCTCAGGTGTTTATATTCCCTGGGGCTAATGGTTAGCCCCGCCCCTGCCCCTTCTTAACAGACCTCCCACACCTGCTCCTCCACTCACAGGGAGGTGGTTGGGCTGACTCCTTCTCCTTTGTGGTAAGCTTTGTTGCCTACCTTTCCAGTCAAAAGATGCTCGAGACAGCTAAAATATTTTGATAAAAATATTAATAAAAACAAACAAACAGTAGGAGGCAAGAAAATGCATCAGCAAATCACAAAAACCAACTCCAAAAGTAATACCAATTAAAAGTTTACTCAAAATTTAAAAGCCTAGCAGAGGCTTGGGGAGAGGTGATCTGGAGCATGGCAGTCTTCCCCTGCCTCTTCTTGCAGCACTGGAAGAAGAAAGGGGGGGGGCTCCTTACCTCCTCACTGTTCTCCATCCTCACATAGGATTTAAAGTTTAAAAGGATGTGTTCCCTTTTAAACTTTAAATCGCATGCAAGAATGGAGCATGGGGAGGAAAGAGGATGATCCAATTCCCACTTGCATTTAGTGAGTAGTACTGCATGCTGCATGCCAACAAAAACTTTTTCATGTGCCACTTTGGCACGCACATAGGTTTGCCAGCACTGATCTAGACAGTTCCACATTCTTTCATTTTGTTTTCCAATTCTTTTATGCTGTTACTGTTACATCTTTAACATGATTATTCTTTCAACCAAAGCAGTTTATTAATTTATTCATTGCTTCATCATGTCCTCTATTTTTAAAAACTGACTCAACATGTCATATAGAAAGCAGTATTATGAAGTTTTGTTGCTATGAATAAAATTAGCCCGCATTTTCATTCTCAAATTTATTTTCTAAGAGGAAACATTCCCAGATTAAAATTTGCATAGATAAATTTTGTGTTGGTCATTTGGACAAGTAGGTCAAGTAAGCTGACACGTGACTGGTGCTTAGAAGGACTTGTTCAGAGGAGTCAGCACTCTTCATGAAATCATAGAAAACTTTTAAAAAGCAGCTTTTGGCTTCACAGGGCACAGAAATCAAGAGAACTGCATTGCATACATGGATTACTAAGGAGAAAAACAAATAGAAAATGCAAGAGATTTATTGTGCTTTGTGCTTGTAGTAGTGAAGCCTCTGGTGCTGACAGAGTGACTGACTTATACAAGACACAGGCCACGTGAAAAGCCCTTACCCATGTAAGCTTTCCACACATGTCTGGTCACATCTAAAATGCACTTGCTCTGTGTGCTGCTAATCCAGCATTTCCCAAACTGTGGGTCCGGACCCACTGGTGGGTCTCAAGCCAATTTTTGGCGAGCAGAGCCTCCAATGAAAACATGGGTGATGGAAAGATCAGATACTGTAACTAAATGCCTCAAGCAATTGATTAAAAGTCAGATAGCAATCAGGTAATTGCCCTGCAAAGAGCTGAGCTCCTGCAGTTTGCAAGCTTGTGTAAATATAGGGAGATACTACTGTAAATGCTTGAGCATCTTTTTTCTGGTGTTTTTTGTCCAAGTCAGACAATGACAGGTAGTGGGGGCAGGTGAAGGCTGGGTCACATAACTAAGCCCCTCAAGCCTTGAGGCTATTCATTAGGGCTGCCTCATTATGAGAAATGGATCTACCGGTAGTTTTGTAAATAAAGAAATAAAATATTTCTTTCTAGATCTTTTTTTAAGTCTCGTAAAGCTAGGTGGGTCCCGATAGAGTGTCATTTTAAAAAGTGGGTCCCAGTGCTAAAAGGTTTTGGAACCGCTGTACTAGCTAAATGTTAGACCGTTTGGATGCTAGACACCATTTAAATGTTAGACACCATTTGCATGCTACTCTTACATGCAAGTAGGCCAGCAGAACACAGGGTACATGCATTTAAACATAACCAGGCTTGCATGAAAAGCATACATTGGTATTTCTTTCATTGCATCCTATATTCCAAACTGCATATGAAAACACTGTCCTAATGTTTGCAAAAAGGACTGGGAAACAGGCAACTCTGCTCAAAAGGTATTCCTTAGATGTATGTGTTTACATGGTTGGGCCAAGGGGACTTAAACCCTGGGCGTAAGGGTCCCTGGAAGGTCTTTACATTTGTCCCTTTACTACCGATGCCACTGCAACTCCCCTAGGGAGTGGGGCTGTTGTGGCATCTTTGTGTTGTATGTATTGTGTCCTTGGGGCATCTCTTTATGGTTGGCAGGGGTGACTGGCTGTGTTGCTCATTCCTAATAGGTGGCGGGGGGGGGGGCATCCTCCCAGAGTTTGCTGGTCATTGTATGTGGTGATTTGGCTCCTTAGATATCATACCATTGATGCTCCATGGGTGGATGAGCTGTGTTGGGGTTTCCATGGACGCTGGGGGGGGGGGGGGGTTTGCCTGGACGGACTTAGGATAAGACTGACATCACACTGGCATCCATGCGAAATCAGCACAGCATCCAGATATAATTGAGCCACAAGGCTGCAATCCTATACACACTTTTCTGGGAGTAAGCCCCAGTGAACACAATAGGATTTACTTCTGAGTAGACATTTATAGAATTGCACTGTAAATTTCCCTTGTCCCAAATGTGTTGTGATGGTTTCAATTACTCTCATTTGATGTGCTGCGTGGCAAATATGCAAATACACAAAAAGTTAACACTGGGCTACAGAGAATACACAAGCAATGGTGGAAGCAGCTTTTCTCATCTTCTACAACTACAGAACTTTTGCTAAGTAATAGGAATTACCAGGTGGAATTGGTTAGACTGCCTCCTGAACAGCCACATAAGCCTTAGTGCGTAAACAGCAAAGCTGGCAGCTGAGATATATCTGGCAGTAGTTCCTGATAGCACATGAAGATTAGATTTGACCCAGAATGGATAGCTTAAACACCTGCCAAAAGAATTACTCACTGTCAAAGCAATACAAATATTGCCACCTAGCCAATAAATAAAAAGCCGTCATCAGCACAAGTTAGTAGGAAGGTAACTTAAAGGCTGTTGGGCTCCAGTGTATTCTGTCTTCCAGGCTGGGAGTCTTGAAGGTTAAAGCAGCAAGTATAATTGGTGATGTATAGAAGTCTGATGAATGTGTTATTCTAAAATTCCTACACCTAATACAGGATTATGTTAAGAACTAGGATTCATGCAATCTAAAACAAACTCTAAAGTACAACTGATTACCTAATTAGGAAGAATCTTGTAAAATATTCCTTCTTTTATTTTACCCAGTTTTATATATTTAAGGGATTTATCCCCCATTATCCCTCCAAAGAATCTGAGCACTTAACATGGCATACAATATAGGGGTATTTTTTTTTGGGGGGGGGATCAGTAAAAATGCAAAATAAGAATGAAATATAAAGTGCCAAAATAGTAAAATAATCTTACAGAACAGTGCAATAAAAAACACTGAAGCAAACTACAGAGTACAACCATAAAACCAGGGATGTGGCTCAAGTCTCTGACTCCAAGTCTTGGGTCACGTCCCAGTCTCAAGTCAAGCCCCAAGTCTTGGCCGGCAAGTCCCGAGTCTTTGGTTGCGAGTCCCTATCTATTTAATGGGGAAATGGGTTTAAACCTGAATAAAATTCGACTTGTCGTAAAAGGCTTCGAGTCGAGTCTTTTATAATCGCCAAGTCAAGTCTACATCACTGCATAAAACCTAAAAAGCAACTAACTAAGAAGGAAAGCTCACATGGAAAAGGAAAGTCTTTAGCCCTCACTAAAGGCTAACAGGGAAGAAGCAGTTCCACAGAGAAGGCCCTGCTCCTCATTGCCATCAATCTGTTTTGCTCCATTTTCCCCTACCGGTAGTTATATTTCCTTGGTTTACTTTAAGTATTACACAAATGTAAAGAACACTCCAGAAATACTTGCTCTTTATTCAAGCACTATACAAGTGAAAAAAATTAAAGAGTATGAGTGTTCATGCACAAAACTATCTTAGACAGAAATGTTGCCAAGAATGCAAGATTTTGAGCACACAATACTACAGAAAATGTAATAGCATCATTACTTACTGGTAAAGTCACAATCAGGACCAGACTGAAAGGTATGGTTGCCTATGCTGAATCATATTCTGAGCACCCAGAGGCCATGCAATGTTTTCTACTCTATCAGCGACAACACATACAAGTACACCCACATCAAAGAACCACATAGATGCCTGCATAGACTAATCATTCCACCTCCAGCTTTTCTACTAGCATTTTGTGCAATACAAAGAAATATTGTCACATCCTACCTTATGATGAAGGCGCTATAGGAAAATCCTTCCTTATTGGACATTGGCATGCACCAGTAACAAATGCAGCTGTCCTGCAGGAGTCTGAAGTGGAGCCACTAACACAAACAAGATACTGCACTAGATGAATTACTGGGTTAATCATCAATATGGTAGTTACAATGTTTGATTATTTCACTAACAGCCCAATCCTGCCTAACTTTACACCCTGTGATGCAGCAAAGCCGGTGCAGCCAACATTGCATCCAGGACCAGGGCTCAAAGAGGCGGGCTGGAGGTCACCTCAGGGGAAGGGAACATTTGTTCCCTTACCCCAGGTAAAGCCCCAGCCTCCCAAATGGGTCTCCTCAGATCCACGTTAGCTATTTAGCTGGCATAAGTCTAGGAGGCCCATATCAGGAGAAACAGGCCTGGGAGGGGGATAGGATATGGCGTGTGCTGATGATGATGATCCCACCCCCCCTCCCAGGCCCAATCTGCCTACTCCTGCCCTCCCCCACCCCAAAACACGCCTGGAATGCCCTCCCCCTGCCCTGTGCGATCCGGCCACAGTTTACCTGCACCGCAGCTTACCTGCGCCGCATGCCGTCCGGCTCTGTCCCACAGGGGCCGGCAGAGGCCTCTGCACTGGCCTGGGGCTAGCACAATTGCCTTACAAGCCATGGCAGCTTTTGCAACGGTTCTAGGCCGGCACAGTCATTCTACGCCAGCCTAGCAACTGGGTAGGATTGTGCCCAAAGTCACACTACTGAACTCATACATATATCTATTTTTATTCTTGCATTCTAAATAAACCCATGACATCCTCAACTACTTATATAACAATCCTCGCTTTTCTTCTCATTTGTTGGTTGATCTGGAAGTATTCAAAATGTCCAGGACATCCATCAGTATTTATAATCTCTTAAAATAAGAGGTGCTGCATCTGCATCCAAGTTGTGTTTCTGAACACAAAATCTTTTCCCTAACTCCCAGTAAAGCAGAAGCAGACTGTAATTACTCGGGTCCACAGAACTGCTGAGTTCTAGCATTCAAACAGATCCACCTTAAACTCTGTAGAGCAAGCTGATATTGAAAAATCTTTAGATGCCACATACTGTACTCTCAAACCATCCCTCAAAAACACACCTAGTATAGACTGTAAACAGGCTATGGGAAAACTGAATGAAAAGAGGTTTCCGTACAGACCATTCCACAAATCATTCGGAGGCAAACCCAGGCCATCAAGTGTACAACCAATAGGAACTGCAGCTATTCACCTAATGAGTGTGCCTGCACAATACATGCTTTTGCAAATATATCTGCTACGTTCATATTTCTCTTTTTTACATTACAATTGGGGAAAAAATAGGTATGCACAAACTGTAGTATGTGAAGTAGCCCTGTCCAAAGTGACAATGCAATGTGATAACAGAACAAAATACTGTAAGTCAAACGCATCTCTAAATTTGTTCTCTGCCATCACTCATTTGTATATTCTTTGCACTTTTGCTTCTTCATTATTCTACTAATAGCTAATAGTTTGAGATTGTCATTGTCCACATGAAAGCTCCCTACATTTCTAATACAGATTCTTTCTGTTTGCAACTTCCCTGCTTAAAACCATCTGAATATTTCATTAGCATGAGCTGTGCTGCCAGCATTAAAAAATTATGAAAGATGTTAAGCAGTCTGAACGTAGCATATTTTCCTTTCTATCTAGCATGTTATTATTCTGTTCCCACAAACTATGTCAAATGCGCAATGAAGATCCTTTCAGATACATATTCAAGGTCAAGCTGTCTTAACACTGTGCCATCGTTTTTCTCATGGATATGCCAGAGCAGAATTTTTATGTAATAGAACTGGAATGATTCACTTGGTACTATAAAAATTGTTGATTATGCAATTATGGGTATGTACCTAATATATACAGCCTGATATTTTAATGTGTACTTACCTAGTACAGTAATAAATGGTATAATGGCTAGGCCAGGGAAAATATGTAATCTCTCTCCCAGTAATTGTTTTACAGTACTGCATATTGCTTGTAAACACCCAGCTACCTGGACACTTGTGGCAAGTTACAAACTAACTTCTAAGTGGAGGAAGCTTATGCAAAAGTGGAGATTGTTCTTTAAGATCATACATGACTGACATATGCCAGTCATTTATGACATTAAAGAAAAAATCTCAACTTTAGACATTTATTTATTTAGAGTTTATATCTTGGCTTTTCCCTTTCTTTCAAAAGACCCAGAGCACCATACATAAACATATAATGTTTACATAAAACCAGTAAAACCAAAACTGAACCACATAAAAATCCCCCCACAAAATATCTAAAAATCTCAAGATCAGAGTACAAGCTACTAACATGCTATTTCACAAAATGGTAATGAATTAGAAAGATATAAATCTTTTCCACGGAGCTTTGTAAAGTTGAGCTCTTAGGAGAAAGGTCCACAACCAGGACACCCCAACTGAAAAGACTAGCTCCCTATTGCTGCAGATCCCATCTCATAATTTAATGAAACGTAGAGCAGGACCTCTCCTAAGTATCAGGGGTTGGCGAAGAGTCATAAGGGAAGTGCACTGAGCTCAGGCCACATATGGCTTTATAAATAATAACTAGCACCTTGAACTGGACTTGCAGTCCAATCCTATCCCTCTTGCCCACTGGCGGAACTCGCATTCAGCCAGTGGAAGTGTGAAGATGCCAGCAAGCACAACAAGGCCACTAGCGCAATGCCTGGCAGCTACGTGTGCAGGTCGGCAGACAGACCATCGTCCACCAGTGAGTTGGTGGTGGTGGTGGTGGGAGGGGAAAAACAGAGAGGGGAGGAGGTGGATCAGCGGTAATGGCGCACACTGGATCTTATCCCCTCTGTCACAAACCTCCCTGCCCCTTTTCCCTCCTCGGACTTATGCCACCATAGGCAGCCTGACAGCTTACTTGGAGGCAAGTAAAAATGTTTTTTACCTCCAGTTTGCCTTTAGGTTGTCGTCGTTGTCCCCCAACCAAAGGATGCAACATGTGCCTTTTTGGCATGGCTGCATTAGCACGGGTTGGGGGGGATAGGATTGGGTTGTCAGAAGCATAATAGTAACAAGTACAGTTGAGTAAGATTGACCTTGTATACGTTCCCCATAATAAGGAGCAGAGCTGCTGCATTCTGCACCATGTGAAGCTCTGAAGTGTCTTCAACAGAAGCATGGCATACAGCACATTGCAGAAATCAATCAAGGAGATTACCAAAGGGCTCTATCACAAGAGCCCCACTAGTCTTCAGAATAATGTGAAGATTTATTGCTTTATAATTACTACTACTTCTAGTTTCCAAGAAAAGGTGCAGTTGGCATATCACAGCTGTAATTGATAAAAAGTCCTACTTGCCACTGCCAATATCTAGGCATCCAGCAGGTAGTAAACATTTCTGTGGGGCAACAATTTTTGAGGACTTATTTATGCCACTGTTTTAATAGTATTTTTTTTATTTATGGCAGCATTTCAGCCCACCAGGATAACCAGATGCTGTCCCCTGCCACCCTAAGGGGCGGGGACAGCATGGTGATGGCGGTGATCCCATGGATCGCCGCTGGGAAAAAAATGTTTTAAAATGTGATTTTTATACTTATCAAGGATCCTGGAGCCCTCCAGCCAGTGCAGGAAGGTCCGTGGCCTCCTCCGTGGGCCTCCCCGAGCTTTAGACTGCAGCTCTGCAGTGATTACAAACACTTTCAGTTTTTATCCGAAAACCAGAAGCGGCAATCACCGCAGAGTGGCAATCTAAAGCTTGGGGAGGTCCATGGAGGAGTCCGCAGGCCTCCCCGCACCCTCCGGAAACTGTCAGGAGGTAAGGAAGACCACTTTCCCCCCTCCTGTGGCAGCACAATCCCCGGAATTGTTGTTGCCACTGTCCCACTGTCCCTGCCCCTTAAGGGGCCAACAGGAAACAGTGTTTCTCCTGGTGGGTCATGACCCACCAGTTTGAGAACCGCTGCTCTATTTAAATAGATTGGTCTATATATGCATTTACACTTGAAACATTTATCATTCACCTTTTCAGAAAATATACCTTCCACTTATCTTCACACTACTTCCCCTCCCCTGATCTTCCTCAGATAGTATATCTTCTGGACACTGGAGAGTCTACAGTCACAAGCATTTTTCCCACCACTCACATTTCTATAGTACCCTTCTCCCAAGGAGCTCAGGGCAGTGTACATAGTCTTCCCTCCCACTTTATCCTTGCAACAACCCTGAAAAATAGGTTATGTAAAGAGTGACTGAGGCATTTCATGGCCAAGCAAGGATTTGAAAAGTGATCTTCCTAGTCCAAGACCAACACACACTGCACATTGATCTTGTTGCTTTATAGTTACATAACTACAAAACACTGGTCTACACCAGAAAGTTAGTGTAGTGTAACGGCTGACTGAGAGCCCAATCCTATTCAACTTTCTAGAGCCAGTGAAGCCACAATGCAACCCCAAGGTAAGGGAATAAACGTTCCCTTACCTTAAGGAGGCCTGTGCAAATGCCCCCTTCCCATTGCACGATGCAGTGCACACCCCACTGGCACAACTGCATCGGTGCTGGAAAGTTGGATAGGACTGGATCCTGAGCAGTGAATCAGGACTTTCCCAGTGTAAGTCTTGTGTGTGAAATGCTAGCCAAACCTTCCCCTCTCAATCTCAGCTCCCCAGTAACAATATGGGGATAATAATACTAACACACCTTACAAGATAATAACTGACAATACAAAGATAATAACTGACAATACAAAGATAATAACTGTGAAATGCTTTGCACACTCAGAAAAAGCTATATAAGTTATTACAATTATCTGCAAAAAATGTATAAAAACAGTTAAATAAAAGAAGGGAAAAGAACTGTTGTTTTCCATACGACATACGAATTGTTTCCATTCCATACGTTTTACATTCCATATGAATGTTTTCTTCAAAACATTCCTTCTCAATAGTACTGAGGACAAGACACAAGCGTCATTCACTGTGCAATCCTGGCTTCCGGTCGGGCGGCAGAACGAGCGTTCCACCGCCTGAAGCTGTTGCAAACGTGCCGTAAGGCACAAGGCCGGCCTCCCCTGCTCAGTTGCCGGAGCGCCCAAAGGACTGCCGGCGGACCGGGGGGGGGGGAGTCCGGCAGTAGCAGGAGGGCGGCCATAGGCCCAGCCAGTCGGGGAGGGGGCACAGCTTCAGCCAAATCCTGTCCCCCGCTGATCGGCTGAACCGTTACATGGCCTCCTCCAACTTCCGCCAGTGAAATCGCTGGCGGAATTCGGAGGAGGCCGATAGGCCCCAGGCCCAGTTACACTCGGAGAAGGAGACGAGCGTCCCCTTCCCCGAGTAGACTTACCGCCGTGCGGGTGCCTGCCCGTGGCGGTGCACGGGATCCGGCGGGAGGCCTGGGCCACCCACCGGATCCTTCGGCAGGATTGGACTGTCAGATATGCAGCAAAAAAAGAAAACCCTATGCACAGTAGATAAAACATAGTAATTTAAAAAAGTTGATTCATCAAGTTGCTTCTAAGAAGAAAAGCCCTTTGGAATATATACTGTGGTCAGATATATTTTCCCATTTGGGATAGTCTATAGTCTATTTCCTCATTGTTAAATAGGAATAGTTTGTTTCCTCACTGGACAATTTAAAAAAAAACTCTTTTGAAGATTGACACATGGCAGACTCGTAATGCATGCAGAGCTCTTTAACATGATTTAAGTAGAAGCTAATCTGCAGTAACAGCACTGAAAACCAATGTAGGTACAACAAGGAAGTGTTTACATGAGTCTCTAGAGTCTAAACTCTAGGAAAATATGCAAAACTTCAAGTAAATCTCAAAGTTTGGATTATGACTGTCCAAGCAACCCTTACCATCATGATAGCAAAGGGGAAAGGCAATTTACTCCCTGTACCACCACCCCTCTCTCTCAGCCTCTAACAGAATCAGAAAGCATGAAAGTATATTTCTCTGGAATTTTTGTGCATTTTTTATAACATTAACACAAACATAAAATACAGCAATTTATAAACACGAATAAAACATCTGCCAATTAGATTGGGGAAATAAAATTATATTAATGAACTTTGGGGTTGACTGACTTTTAGACAGAGAAAGACCCATTGATGTGTAAACACAGAGCTTAGTAATTTGGCTGTGGTAGATAAACGTATAGTTGGACTAAAGCAAGCCAACCTTTGCAACCCAACACAATTAATATTTGCACTACAATAGGTTACATTGTAGTCTAGACACACCATGAAATGCCATTCCTAAACAAATTATTGCCTTACTTATTCCATTTTTAAAAAAATATATTTGACCTTTCCACTCCCACTAGGGAGGCACTCAAAGCACCTAACATCATGATAAAATAATAAAAAGGAAACTCAGCATGATAGGACACCAGACTGCATTCACAGGATGCATTCCTTTAATGCCCCCTCGTGTAATTTTTAAAAAACTGCCATAAGAAAACTAGCACAGCAGGGACAAAGGTTCTAGGCCAGCTCTGTACCTGTTCTGCTAGATCTTTATTTGCAAGGAACTGTTCATATAGGAGCGTTATAAAACTGTTTTAAAAATTCCCCTTGTGTAATAAGAGGTGTGGCCTGGAGGTTGAACTGGTGCCCTGCCTGAAGAAACTAAGTTGGGTCGACCTCAGTTCTCGCTTGGATGGGAGACGGCAGCTGCAGTGCTGACAGACCTCGTGAAGACACTGAGAAGGTACCATGAGAGGGTGGAATGCAGAGGAGTCAGCTAGAGAGATAACATCTAGACAACCATGGAGGGAAAAGGAGAAGGGGAAGGCAAAGGATGAGATGGTTAGACAGCATCACCGATGCAACGAACATGAAAATGAGCGAACTCAGGAAGATAGTGGAGGACAGGAAGGCCTGGCGGGATATGGTTCATGGGATCATGAAGGGTCAGACACGACTGAACAACAACAACAACCATGGAGGGTAAACTGTGAAGCTTGGAAGAGCAGAGCACAAGCCAGGAGGGCTGCACTTGGAAGGGAAAACATCTTCAATATGGAAGGTTCTATATATGAATAGAACAATATTGTAAAGACTGCCTATGTAAACCTGCCTTGAATAAATCTGATAAGAAATCTGATGAGAAAGGTGGAATATAAATACAGAAAATAAATAAGAGCTCATCAACTAGAAAGATCTTTACAAAAGTACCAAATACTATGTACACTCAATCAAGAAACATATTAATAGAACATGAAATGTCCCTGTTATTCTTCTGGAGCCCAGAAAATGCAAGTCAGAACCTGAAAGATTGATCGTTAATATCTTGTGCCAGCGGCCTCTCTGAGATGACATACATAAGACATCCTGTGGGGCACGACTGTGGGGCCGGCCATGATCGCAGCAATGAGGCTCCTCCTGAGCTATAAGCGCCTTCCTCTCGCCAGTGATCTTGGCCGCCAGGCATCCATAACACAGCAAGTCCAGCAAGAGCAGCTGAGGCCGTGCGTGTCCAGTCGCTCGTACTGCTCAGCCTTGGACAACAGCCCCATTGGATGGATGGATGGATCATCTCACTCAATGGGTCTGGGGATAAGAGAAGCGATCTCTCTCTCTCTCTCTCTCTCTCACACACACACACTCACACACACACACACACACACACACACACACACCAGCCCTCTTCCAAACGCACCTCTATGACAGTAGCTCTCTCGACTGCCTAAACCTGGCGAACCCCTGTGGGAAACAGGATGCTGGACTCGATGGGCCCTTTGGCTGGACCCAGTAGTGCTCGTGCTACGCTCTCATTCCTCCCCACTCCCACTGCGCCTCATGCAGCGCGTATCAACCCCTCCCTCCCCACATACACACGGAACACGACAACCCTGCGTCAGTCGGCGACACCCCCGTCTCTCCCTTTCACGCCCCACTCCCGCCTGCCCTCCAACCTCCGTGCTTCGTCACCCAGCCAGCGCCCCCCCCCTCGCTTTCCAGCACACGCCAGGGACTCGTATACCTGCCGCCCTCACCGGGATGCAACGAGCTCTTCAGCCCCTGTCACGCCCCACGTCAGTGCTCCGCTTGCCTCAGGGCAGGCTGGGCTTCCTTCACCCCAGTGCCAACACCAGCGCGCCCTCTCCACCGACCTGTGCCTGCGCCTCCCAGCCGCTCCACCATCTCCCACATATGTCACAGATGAGCAGGCTGGCGGCCCATTATCCGCGTGCGTCTATCCAGTAGCGCCAGGCCTTCTCGCCAGCTACCGTGCTGTCAGTGGAGGCCGCGTCCTCCTGTCGCACAAGCCCGGCCCACCCTAAGCCCGCCTGGCCAGTTCCGCATCAACAGCCTGGAACAGAACGAAGAGGGGAGGAGCGAACCAATCAGCAGGAGGGCGGGGAGTGGGAGGCGGAGAACGAACCATTCAGCCGCTCGAAGGGAAGGGCCGACAGCGAAGCGAGCCGAGTGCGCCAACCCCAAAGTGGCGGGCGGGGGCTCCGTAGAGTCACTTGTCGGGGCCTTGAGCACCATGGCCAGCGCTTCACACCACCCACGGGAGGGGAGCACGATCCGGGCCAGCGTAGGAGGATCACGTCGCATCCTCCCCCAAGCACCCGTCGCAGTGGAAGCTCCAAGTGCTGTTGAAAGACGTGTTATTATAGTAACAGAAAACAACCGAATCCAAACTTAAACGATACGCCAAATGAAATTTGAAGTATAAAGACGACCTTGTTGCTCTGGTCTTTGCTTGGAAGGAACCCGTGCATATTAAGTTTGCGCTGGAGGCTGGGCTGTGTTAAGTTACAAACTTTATATTTCCATAATTCGGAATGTTTCAATTGTTTGTTTCCTTTGCTTAAGCAGCTCTGTGTGTGTCAAACCTTTCAGAAGCCCATTCAATCCTGCATAAAAACCTCCTAAACTCTATTTTCATCCCCATTATCCCCCCTTCACTTCTCTACTATAAAAAAATTCTGTAGGATTTAAAAAGCTTGCTGTTTGATACACCTTGTTACTTTTTGCTTGGTCCTAACATAGCCATATTGGCCAGCGGGTGGCGCAGTAGGTTAAACCACTGAACCATGAGCTGTCAATGGAAAGGTCAGCAGTTCGAATCCATGACAGGGTGAGCTCTGGTTGCTTGGCCAGCTCCTGCCAACCTAGCAGTTCCAAAGCATGTTAATGCGAGTAGATAAATAGGTACCGCTTGCGGGAAGGTAAACAGCGCTCCGTTCCAGCTGCATGCTACGCACTGCGGCAAGGAGAGTCATGCTGGCCACATGACCACAGAGGCGTCTTCGGACAACGCTGGCTCTTCGGCTTTGAAATGGGGATGAGCACCACACCCTAGAGTCGGACACGACTAGACTTAATTGTCAGGGGTCACCTTTACTTTTTAACATAGCCTCATCCATCCTAGTTTGGGCAATGGGTTTTTCTTCCAGTGGACCAGACCAGTACAGACACCTATGATTTTTTTTTCAAATAAAGTACTGTAGTTGCTTCTTCCCAGAGAAAGAGCAGAACCTCCCTGATGCTCATTGGCATATTAATTCATTTATAGATATGCAATTTAACATTGCTCACTGATTAACGTTTTCAATACCGGTACTATTTAACATTAGCCAAGAGGCAACCTATTTGAACTAGGGCTGCAGTGTTCTAAAATGATTTAAAAATGAGGCTATCTGAAGACTTCAAATCAGTCACAAATTGGAATGACGACAAGCAGGTGACAGATCTTTTCTCTCTTCTTTTTGTAGCTTAGAAGGACTGTATGAGCTTAGAAGGACTGTATTTATCCACACTAGTGGTCTCTTTTAGTCAAATAAGATGGAACCTATAAATTATCCCATTCAAGTCCATGACAAAACTCCTGCAGATATGAATGGCTCTAGATTGCATTCACAGATTGCACATAGTATACTGTACTTGTCATATTATTTATACCTTAAAGCATCCTGGTGTTCCTTGGTATAGCATATCTAACAGGCAACCAAAGTGAGGGAAATATACAAACCAAAGAGTTTGGATATACTGTAATATACTGGATCTCCATGATGATTTACTTTCAAACTGGTTTCTGTTCCTTCACAGGCTTTACTCTCAGCTTCTTGATATAATTAGCTCTGAATTGCCATTTCAGGCGATCGAAAACTTACTGGATGCACTAAATATGGCCATAAGAACATAAGAAGAGCCTTGCTGGATCAGGCCAAAGGCCCATCTAGTCCAGCTTCCTGTATCTCACAGTGGCCCCACCAGATGTCCCTCAGGGAGTACACAGCCAACAAGATAACCTGTTACCATGGCACCAGGCATTAACAATCTGTATTAGGCTTTATTCTTTTGCATAAAAATTTTGCAAACATTTAGTTAAAAATACAGAATTAAACATAAGGAATTTTGCAATTGCAATGAGTTATAAAAAACAGATCTTACACATTGTTACAAGTGCTTTACAGAGTGAAGGCCAGTGGAAAGAGACCAACCTCAAGTGCAAAACAGACACAAGGCCAATACCATAGGTATGGCACTTGGTTACAGAGTTAACAATTACATTGGTTTGTAGGCCCAGGCTCTTAGGAAGCTTGCAGGGCAAGCAACATTAAGGGTGCAATTCTGTCAAAAGGATGGCGAAGCTAGCGCTCCACCATTCTAAGCCGTCGCGAACGTGCCATAAAGCACGTTTGCAACTACTTTAGAGCACTCCGCCACCGGATCGCCCATGCGGCCGCCGGAGAAGGTGATCCCCCAGCAGGGGCGGTCTGGGCAGCGAGGGAGGGGACCATTGGCCAAGCTGGCCCAGGGCAGCAAGGATGGCAGTCACCATATCTCCATCCCCTTCCCGGGCTAGATCCGCCATTACATGGCCTCCTCCAACTTCCACCAGCAAAATAGCTGGCAGAAATCCAAGGAGGCCCATTGGGGCCTCCCCGCGCTATACCCGAGGGAAGGGGATGAACGTCCCCTTCCCCTGAGGAGACTGAGGAGACCCCAGGAAATGGGGATAGGATCTGGCGGGCGGCCTGGGTCACCCGCCAGATACTTAGCCAGGATTGGGTTGCCCATCTTGGGAAACATATAATACTAGAGTACTAAAGAATTTCAAATTTGATTCTCATCATCAGACAGTTTGTTTCTTTCAGCGTGAAGATCAAGGAGTAATTTTTTGGC
Organism: Plestiodon gilberti rubricaudatus; assembly: GCA_026170595.1. Taxonomy (NCBI): domain Eukaryota; kingdom Metazoa; phylum Chordata; class Lepidosauria; order Squamata; family Scincidae; genus Plestiodon; species Plestiodon gilberti. Next base: position 254,854,565 of record JANXHW010000001.1, on the reverse strand, counting down.
AAATTATTTCCCTCACAGCCTGATTGTATGCCACGTAACATGCATTGAAATCAATCACATGCAAATCTGTATAGGATTGGGCTATAAATACTAAACTATTTATGGATAGAAAACCTAAAGGGCCATTGTTGAGGGATAATTTGGCATGTTCAAGGTAAACAAGAAATAATTCTAACAGATGTCTCAGAATAGATGAAGACCTCTTCATACCCTTAACATGACATTAACAAATTTGCATCACAAACCCAAACTGAGTTCTGTTCCTCCCTGAAGATACTTGAAAGCAGCACTAAATTAATACAACACATGTAACAAAATGGGTGTTTCTATTAGAAGAAAAGCTGCTTTCAAAAAAGATAACTTGGAGCACAAAATTAGGGAGAAGAAAATGCTTAATCCTTCCCCTCCCTGCCACATTGTTCCTGAACTGCTCCCCCCCCTCAACTGCTTTCTCCACTCTCACAACATGTTCCAGACACACATTTCAGAGTTCCAGGCACATATTTATCATCACATGTATCTAGAACCAGTAGCGTAGCTGGACTCAGGCCAGTGGGGCAGTGGACAGGGTGACGCGTCATCACCCCACCTGCTCCGTTACCAGAATGGCCCTGATCCATTTGGCTCCGGATCAGGGCCATTCCGGAGTGGGGAAATGACGTGTCACCCCGCCCACCGCCCCACTGGCACGAGTCCAGCTATGTTACTGTCTGGAACTCAACAGGGAAAAGGGGAGGGGAGTGCAGCAGAAAATAAATTGCAGGGGGGAAGGATTAAGCATCCTCCCCATCAAATAACTGTTCAAAATCATCTCCTCCAGAAGTTGCTTAACCAAAACAGCCATCCACATTTTGTTACATCCATTGTGTGTAATATTCATGTCGATCCTTTGAAACTTATGCAGTGTGCAGGTCTAGTCAATGTTTACAGTATCACTAACTTTACATATACATACAACATATATAAACTATGGGCTCATACAAACAGCTCTAAATTCAAGGATTGGGAATTCCCCCATCCCCCTAGTCCCGGCATATAGAGACATCAGCCCAGGCTGATCATTCCAGGTCCTCGTGACTGAGAGGGCACAGTGTATGTAAGCCATGCCAGCTGGCATTCTGAGCTAACCACACAAGTAACTTAGGTACTTGCTTTTCACAGGGACACTTCCCACGCTCCCTATGGAGCCAAATAGCCACTGTCTGGATAAATCCTATAAGGTGCTGGAACACAAGCACTTCCATTTTTCAGTGCAATATGGCACTAAATGCATTCCTTGTTTTCTTGAGTTGTCCCCCCCAAACCCCATCTGCTAGCAAACTTAACAAAATTGTACAAAATCCAACAGAAGGCTGTGTCCATAGCCACATTTGTTGTACTGTATTCTTCTTTCTACTGAAACCAAGGGAATTGGGGTGCAACAAATGGCATCTGTTACCTAGTACCTGCAGATGACAGCACTGCTCCCAACTCTGCCAAGAGTGTGCGGTGTACAGGTGGCTACAGACAAACATGCTGCTCAGGTAGGACATACAATAAAGTCCACTGAACTACTGTCCGAGCTGCTTTAATCTACCAGAGCAAACATAACTTAAGGGCCTCTCCATAGGTTACACATTAAGACTGCAACTCTTTGAATACTCAGTGGCACTTACTTTTAACAAAGCATACAGCATTGCGTTGCATGAGCATCCATTATAACACCTTTAGGTTTGTGAGTATATGTGACATGGTCCTAAATACCACCGTGATGCTTAAGACACAGTGGCGTCGCTGAAGGTGGGGCAGAACAGAAACTCCCTGCGCGTTGCCTTCGCCCCACTGAATGGCTCCGAAGGCAAGGGGGTGGGGCCGCCTCATGCTGGTGCGTAATGGAGGGTCAGAGTGGCACGGAACTTAGCGTTCCACCCCACCTTCAGTGACGCCACTGCTTAGACATTTGTGGAGGGAGCATTGGGAAATATTACTAAGACATGTTTCTCTAGAATACAGCAAATAGTTGCAAATCCACAGGTCCCCTCCCCAAAATCAACAAAATGGCACTTAAGGCTCGAGCTCCCAGAGAGAAAAGACCTCTCTAGAAATGAAGCCTCATAAACAGAGGACACCACAATCAATGCATCCAGCTCCCTGCTGTTTGTGAATGGTAGAATGTATTAAGTACATTCAGGAACTCCCATGAAGTTCCTCAGAACAGAAATATATAGGTGCATTGCCTTTGAAACTCTTGAGAAGCCTCTGTGTGTGTCTGGATGGTGGGTCTTCGAAATTAAAAGGGCCGTACCAAATACCACAGAAAAAGTGCTTGAAAGAAGAAAGCCACTGGAGAAATTATTGGGGTGGATTCTTCATCTCTGTTGAGGTGTTTTAGTTGTTGTCCCATTTCTGGATGACAATAAATCAAAGACTAAAACATCATCTGGTCCATGTCATTTGCCTTCTGTACTGTCTCATCAGCAAAGAAACCACACGCCCATAGCCCTCAGCATCACTTCAGTGCTTTGGAGAGGGAAGGACAGTTTCTTGTTAGCACAAGGTGAATGATGGGGTTACTTCAGCAAGTCAGTTCCCTGGGACAGTGCAGTCATTCATTGACATCCCAGATCTCTGAAAGAAGAGGTGGCAGCTTCTTGTCCTGTAGCCGAAGAGCAAACACCTGTTCAGAATGGACACTGCTTAGAGTCCGAAGGCTGACCAGTTTCATTAACATCCGTGGGAACATTAGATGATCCTGTAAAATCATACACAGACAACAATATTGACTAATTATTCATGCATTTATATTAGTATTTTAATGACATTTTCAATCATAAAGCTTCCAAAGCAGCTCAGACAACTATAAACAAAAATGTAATAAAGTGAAGTGCATCTCAAAATGCAAGAAACAGCAGTAATTAAAAACAACACCAGGAGCCAGCTAACGACCCACCCTTAGGACTATTCAGAGACAGGCAGCGCAATCCTGCCTAACTATCCGGCGGGTGGCCCAGGCCGCCAGCCGGATCCTAGTAAGAGGAGGCTGTGTGAAGGCCGCGCCAACCCGGAACGGGATGAGGATATGGCGGCCACCATTCCCTTGCCCTCCCAGCTCGGGGGATCTCTTACCTCCTCCAACGGCTGCAGGGTCGATCTGGCAGTGGAGTGAAGGCAGACGACCTTCGCGCCAGCAGCATTTACTCTAAAGTCATCACGAACGTGCTTTACGGCACATTCGCGACAGCTTCCGGTTGCGGAGTGCTTGCTCCGCCAGCGGATATTTACGCAGGATTATTTACGTAAAAAACGAACCTGCAAAAAACGGTCTAAAAAGAGACTTAAAAAGCCTCTTTTAGGCCGTTTCTTGCATCCTCCACAAGCGCGGAGTGGGGTGCACGAGCTTTTTTAACCCAGCCGCCGCCGCTTAACCCCAGGCACGAAAGCGGCGACAGCTTCTTCGTGTGCACCACACACCCCCAGGCACGGCAGCATTTCCGGGGGTGCACCACGGAGGGGGCGACTTAACTTTTACATCCTCGGTCCTCCTACGTCTTCGGCATGGCAGCCATGAGGGCGAGCAGTGAGAGACTAGGTGTCGGGTGGAGCCGCTCTAGCATGCATGCACCTAGTCTCGCTGGTCAGTCCTCCAGAGCCTAGGACTCTGGAGGAACGACCAGCGAGACTAGGTACACGTGCGTGCTAGAGAGGCTCCGTCCAGCACCTAGTCTCTCGCTGCTCGCCCTCATGGCTGCCATGCCAAAGAAGTAGGAGGACCGAGGACGTAAAAGTTAAGTCACCTCCGTGCCGAAAATGGTCCCGTGCCTGGGGGGGGGGGTTGCACACGAAGAAGCTGCCGCTGCTTTCATACCTGCAGGTGCACAAAAGCGGCGGCAGCTGGGTGTAAAAAGGGAAAAAAAACCGGACATTTTTGCACCCCCCTCAGCTTGGTGCACCCTGCGCCTGGGGGCCCATGGCCTCCCGCCCCCCTAACAGCACCACTGCCCCGCACCACGCCGACGAGGTTAGTCCCCGCAGGTCGGCAGAGGGGCAGGGGGAGGGCGGAACGGGGTGTCCCTGGGGGGGCGGGGTTTGGATTGGTCAGCCAGGCCTGGAACGGGAGGGATCAGCGGTGGCATATTCCACCGAATCCTATCCCCTGTCTTGGGCCTGGCCAGTGTTACATGGCCGGCAAAATAGCTGGCGCACATTTGAGTAGACCCATTGGGGCAACTGGGGCAAAGGGACAAACATCCCTTTACCCTGGGGAGGCTTATGGCTCCACCAGTGCAGGCCCCATCCTACACAGGATGCGACGGGTGCCTTATTTGCACCACCATGTCATGCTAGACAGGATTGGGCTGTGAGTTCTTGTGAACACTTGTTAACTTCTAATAACTGTAAGAAGTTTTTAGAAAAGATTTGCATTTCAGAGTTCCATTTTTTCATAGCACCAAATAAATGTTAGATAGCAGGGAAAGACCATAGTCATTATATACAGATGGTGCCAGATTCAATCAGTAGCACCTCCAGCTAAAAGAATTTTTGATAGTAGGACTGAGAAAAACCTTTGCTTAAGACCTTAGAAAGCAGCTCCTGATCAAAGTAGACAGTACAGGGCTAAATAGATGAACGCTCGGACTCTGGATAAAGCAGCTTCAGATGAAAATATATGTATTTATTTTAATAAATATTGGCTGGTTACCCATCAGACCCATTCAGACAATTTAAAAGGCAGAATACTTTAATCAGAAGGTTCATCCACACACGTAGCTTTGGCAGTTCAGTCATTACTACTTACATTTTGTCTGTGGATACAAATGTACGAATGAAGAGCTTCTACGTAAGTGTGCTGCAGCCTTTCTACCAGGAGCTGGTCTTGAACATTCGGTCGGTCTGCCAATAAGTAGGATAAAGCTTCATGGGTAGCTGAATGCAGATGGATCAGACTTAACCCCCTTAAGTTAAACCCCAGGAACTCAGTGCTAGCCCCCTTTCCTCAAGCCTGGCCCACAACTCTCCATGCATCCTACAGCTTAGAAATAACATACATAATAATTTTTCAGCAAGGATCAATCCCCCTCCCCATTTGCTGCGATTTACGACGCAATCCTATCAAATCCCAGTGCTGGTGCTGAGGCCTCAGTGCCGGTGTAGGATGTTGCAAATGTGCTGTAAAGCGTGTTGCAATGACTCAGATGGAAACAGTGCCAGGGAGAAGGCATGTGCCGTCCCGCCAGCAGATCCTCGATCCCTGCACACCGGGGTAAGGTTTCTCCAAGCAACGTGGGGGCTGGGGGAGGGCAGGGAGAGGGTGGGGCATAATGGGCGGGGGCATGTGCACCCCCATGGGGGGGTCAGGCCTGGGAGGGGGGAGGGATCTCAGCCTTTTCTGCCGACGCGGGGCTACTTGGTTCTACGCCAGCTAGAGAGCTGATGGAAAAACTGAGTAGTCCCATTGTGGATGCTGGGGTTTACCAGGGGATAAGTGGAGAAATGTCCGCTTACCCTGAGGAGACCTCCAGCTGGGGCCCTTCCCAGGATAGGATGCAGCATGAGCCGCGTGCTCCACTCTTCATGGTCCAGGTTGGGTGGAGGGGATAGGATTGCGCTGTTAGCCATGTTTAGAAAGGTTTGACCATTGCAAAAAGGGGATGACGCAGTCAAAGCTGAGTACTTTTTACGCCCCATCAAAGTCAATGGAAAAGATAGGCAAATGCCGAGAGAGCTGATGTAGTGTATAGCTAAGAGAGTAAGCCATGGACCAGGATATTCCTGTTCACATCTTTCTTCTGAAAAAGGTGGTCTTGGAAGCCCTATTCTCAACACATTATCCCCATGTTCAGGGAGAGGGAATGTACCCACTGGCCCCCGAGCACAATTGGAAGTTCTTCTGCGGTGCGGGGGGCTGTACAGGGGGCCACAGGGCCCCCACAATCCCCAGAGGGCCGACACAACTCCCAGTAAGTGAATAAACCCCTTCTTTCTGTGGTGGTGGTGGTGGTGGGACTCTGGAAGTGCTGTCGCTGACATCGCTGCAGAGTCAACAGCGACTTACAGGTTCTCTTAGGAGTTTGAGAACCACTGCTCTAAAGCTCTATATAAATGCTGTTAAATAAATTAAAAGTGCTCAATTTTGACTGGATTGTATTTAGTAGCTGCAGACAAATACTGTTTTTGTATCAAAGCATCCAGACAACCTGAGAAAACAAATAGTTCCACACCCTCCTAGGTTAATTACCTGCAGAAAAAATGCTGATTGCAATTAAAAGTGCGTATTCAGCATCACTGAGCTGCAGTTCATTCATTCCCTTTGAAAATTCAAAAATGGGGTTAATGAACTCAAATTGAAGGCCTGGAAGAAAAAGACAAAAGATATGAGATTAAAAATAGACATTGCTCTATAAATTGCACAAAAACTGATGGAGCGCTTTTGGAATCCAGATGATCCTCTGTCCTGAATTAAATGGATGCTTCAGAGTAAAAAACAACAACATCCTGCCCTATTATCTATATTTCCACATAGTATTCCTGACATCAACTCTGCTTCACTCCCCAAAAAACACCACTGGACAAACTAATCCTGATTTGAATCATAACTGAAAAACGTAGCCAATTCTCCTTACTCAAACTTCTGGACATATCTATGCATATAATAACTAAAGTGGGGAAAAAATTCTACTAGGGCAACTAATTTAAGACACTTTAGAACTAAAAACAACTTTTGAAACAAAGGAAATCAGATCCCTCAGAATCACTTTGGAATTCCTAAAGTAGGATACAAGGATACCCTTGCTAACTGGGCAAAGAGGCACCTTTCAAAGTGGTGTCCTCTTATATTTAGCAGGGGGAGAGCAACTGCCCTCTTCACCCCAGCCTGGTGTCTTTACCAGTGGTTGTTGCTGGGGTCTGTTCTGTATTTTTTAGATTGTGATCCCTTTGGGGACAGGGAACCATTTATTGATTTATTTTACTGCATAAACCGCTTTGTGAACTACTCCTGTTGAAAAGCAGTATATAAATATTTGTATTCATCATCATACAATGTCTCATAACAGGAATTTTAAGATATTGCTGAGAAAAATGAAGTTGAATGCATTCACTTAGGCCAAACTTATACAATATTTTATTTCAAGCCACTGCAATAGGTAATCTCAGGATCTGAACACAAAACCTTACTTGGAATGGCAAAAGAGAAGAGTACAGGAAAGAAAACCGAAAGAGGTGATTGCAGTCTGTACTTCTATAAAGAATCTGGTAAAAGTTAGTCTGGCTTCATGTTGAAAACTGCAGATTTTCTAATACTCGTGCTTGTGACAGTATGTTTGAAAATACGCAAGTAATGAAAGGTTACAATGTTCAGCCTTCTGAATAGTTACTTTTTGTAGAGAAATAGGAGTCACGGGTGTAAAAGCCATGTAGAAAAAAACTTTAAAATCCAGCTAAAAAGAAATAACGATCGATCGATCCTGACAACAGTCTCCGGTTTTCCCAGCACTGTAGTCAGACGCAAAATCATTAAAATCCGAAGCTAGGACAAAGTACAACCTGACGTTTCGTTTCTTGCCTCTAGAAACATTTTCGAAGGGCAGTCAGAAGACTGGCAGATGGTGTCTGAAGTCAGCGCTCAGCTCGTCTTTTTGAATAGTGAAAGCGCGGGAAAATGTTTCCCGCGCGGGAAAATGTTTCCCGCGCGGGACTGCCCTTCGAAAATGTTTCTAGAGGCAAGAAACGAAACGTCAGGTTGTACTTTGTCCTAGCTTCAGATTTTAATTATTTTGCGTCTGACTACAGTGCTGGGAAAACCAGAGACTGTTGTCAGGATCGATCGATCGTTATTTCTTTTTAGCTGGATTTTAAAGTTTTTTTCTACATGGCTTTTACACCCGTGACTCCTATTTCTCTACAAATTGTTGCTGGCCATGAGAGCTTCCACTCAAGAATGAATAGTTACTTTTTTTTCTTGATGGCTTCAAGGCATGTTCCCCTCCCCCTTCCCCTATACTCATGCTCCCCTATTCATATTTCCCATATGGTAATCACCCCACTGCCCCTTCAAAAAAACTCAGCTAAGCTCAAATATCAGGTTGAGGGTAACACCTACAAACTAAAAAAGCACATTAAAAATGTGGATGTGTGCATTTAGCTCACCGGCTTTGGAAAAGTCATCCCGATTATAACTCAGATCCTTCAAAAAAGTAACGCTTTCAGTTTCTGGATTGTAGCGCCGAGATGTCTCCAATAGCATCACCTTACACACACAAAGTGGAACAAGTCATTAAAGGCCTGGCTGTGAAATCAACGCAGTTACTGCACCCACAGTTTGTTCAAGCCCATACCATCAAGGAGGAAATATCATGTTCCACTGCAGCAGACTCTCTGGCAGTGCTGGCCCATCCATGAGGCCAACTGAAACAGTTGCCTCAGGCAGCAGATTGGCAGGAAGCACCCACCTTTGTCTGCCCACTTACCTCCACTACTGGAAGTGTGGAGGAGAGGAGAGTGGTGGGCTAGAGCAGCTCTTCTCCACACTTCCTCTTCTGCTCTATCTCCCTGTTACTTGTTAAATCCAGGGAGAGGGAGGAGTAGAAGCTGGCACATCCCCAGGTAAGGGTATATTGGATGGAGGGCAGGCAGCATTTGGCACACCACCTCAGACACCAGGAGATCGTGGGCCGGTCCTGTTCAGTGCGTGTCATACTCAACCTCGGTCCACTCTCTTGTGGCTGTGTGGGATTTGGCTGGGATTTAAACTAGAACAATTAGAAATCCAGCACTATCCCAATAGTCTGTCATACTGGGGAAGGAGGGAAATGAACAGCCACGTCTGATTCAGTTTTCTGCAACATCCCCTGCCAAGGACAGCTGGCTGGCTGCTCTGCACCGGACAGGAATTGTAGTTTGGAATGACTGGCATGAGGTCCTAGAAGCTTCCACACTTTCTGTCTCTAAAAATGTTGCTCCAACTCACCTCAAATTAGTAAAAAGAAAAGGTCCTTCTACTCTACTGGCATCAGTGATATTACACAAGGCAGATGTGTGTGCCTGTGTGTCTCTGTCTTTGGTGAATGCATTGATAGCTCTCATTCTTTCCGACCTAGAGTGGCAAAGTGTAGTTCTCACCTCTATCGTAGAGGTCTTCAGCAGAGCAATCTGATCCTCCCGGGTAAGCTCCAGGAAGCCTGGCAACTGCTTAGCAAAGTCCACAATCTCCTGTACAGAAATGATAGCCAGCTCCGTGAAATGAGCAAAGCGCTGTTGTCGTGCTTCACGATGAAGGGGATCTGAAATTTGAGGCCATGGCTGCGGTTGGATGGGTAAGCAGTACAGAGAGAAGGAAGAAAGAGTGAAATAGAGGTAGAAAGAAAAGGCAGTCAATTAAACCACTGAAATGAATATCCCAATTCCCTCCCCCCCCCCCCCCCCAGTTTCCTTATCCTATAGCTCTCCTACAATCCTGATTCAGGCAGCCTGTATTACTCTCCTGCTCAGCAAGCTATCGCCAGCTATCCCACAGCTATCCTTACATCTCCCTTCAGCACTTTCAGCCCCGGTGAGTACTGATGCTTCCCAAACTGGCATGAGCAAGCTTCCATTGGTCCACCTCTGCAAGTCAGGCCTCTGATCTCAGCCAGTGGAAGATGTAAGCATGCTCTTCTCAGGTTCCACTAGCAGGTCCTTAATCCCTGGGGAACCACAAGAAGGCCCATCACAACTACCGAGTCCTTCAGAAAATGTGAGAAAAATCAGAAAAGAAAAACTATGTTCATTAACACAGTCCCCCTCCAAAGCTGGCCACAGTTCCTCATCCCATAACTAGCATGAAAGCAACATTTGACAAACTCTCAATAAAATAATTAAGAGCAGAGACATCACACTGACAACAAAGGTTCACATAGTTAAAGCAATAGTATTCCCCATAGTAACATATGGCTGCGAGAGCTGGACCATAAGGAAGGCTGAGCGAAGGAAGATAGATGCTTTTGAACTGTGGTGTTGGAGGAAAATTCTGAGAGTGCCTTGGACTGCAAGAAGATCAAACCAGTCCATATTCCAGGAAATCAAGCCAGACTACTCACTTGAGGGAATTATATTAAAGGCAAAACTGAAGTACGGCCACGTAATGAGAAGACAGGATACCCTGGAAAAGACGCTGATGCTAGGGAAAGCGGAAGGCAAAAGGAAGAGGGACCGACCAAGGGCAAGATGGATGGATGATATTCTGAAGGTGACAGATTGTGAAGGTGACAGACTCGACCTTGGGGGAGCTGGGGGTGGCAATGGCCGACAGGAAGCTCTGACGTGGGCTGGTCCATGAAGTCACAAAGAGTCGGAAGTAACTGAACGAACGAAACAACAACAAGGGTCTGCTTTCCCCCTCTAGTTTAAAGCCCACCTAGACTGTGCCTTTACCGTCACTTTGAGCCTGTCTGTGAAGGAGCGTTGATTACACTGCTGCTGAGCAGCCACAAGCTTCTCTATCATGTCAAGCTGTTCAGGTGTCATTTTGGGAGGGATGCTAGGAGGGGATGGTGGGTTGTGGCGCACAACTGCCATCCGGGCCTGATCATCTTCCTGCTTCTTAAGTTTCTTCAGCTGGATCTGCTCTTCAGAGAGAACACCTAAAAATAGGGCACAAACAGGGAGCAGTGAGAAAACAGATAACCATGCAAGACAACAAAGTGCATCGTCACATTGCAGGCAAAAGCCTCGACGATGCCTTTTCAGCACTGCGGGCTGGAAGCACCATGACGCAGCATTTCTCGTTTCCTAAGCATCATCAAGTTGCATTGTAACTTCTACCTGCAGGATCAGAATTCACAGAAATAGCTTGCCCACACTGACCAACTTACCTCTTCTTTAGACACTTCTTCAACAAGCAGGCAGGTCACATTTCACACATAAGAACAAAGGGAACCCTGCTGGATCAGGCCAAGGGCCCATCTAGTCCAGCTTCCTGTATTTCACAGTGGCCCCACCAGATACCTCAGGAAACACTTGATACAACAAATCCTGTTGCCATTCCCTTACATTTGGCATTCAAAGATAACCTACCTCTAAAAACCCTGAGGTTGCATACAGTCATCATGGCTTGTAACCTGTGATTAACTTTTCCTCCATAAATTTGTTCAATCCCCTTTTAAAGGCATCTAGGCCATGTGCCATCACCACATTCTGTGACAAGAGGTTCCTCAGATTAATTCCACAGATTACACAAAGTCCCTTCCTATCTTACACATTAACTTTCCAAAATATTCCACATTCAGGGAAAACATACAGTACATATTGAATCCGGAATAATATTTGCAAGTGATATCAAGTTGTGTATATTATATTACGCATACTGAGCTAGATCCAAAGGTTCCCTTCCTCCAAAGGCTAGGAAGCTTTGGATAAAATCCAAATGTTTCTTCTGAACACAGAATTATAATACAATGATACAGAATACTGACTGATTCAACAGATAAGGCACAATATTGCACAATATTGCAATGAGGACCCCCAAAAGTCACATACATTTCTCTTCCTGTCACTTACATTGCTCCCGCATGCCTGCCTCCTGGCATTTGCGCAACCGGCACTCTTGGCATTTTCGGCGCATGTACATGTCCATCTCACATCTGCCACCATTCTTGCAGACGTACTGGGCACCTTTGATGACACTGCGGCGGAAAAAGCCCTTGCAGCCCTCACAGCTCAGTACATTGTAGTGGAAGCCTGAGGCCTTGTCCCCACACACACTACACACCTCATTTCCAAGCATCTTGGGAGCTGGCCCCTTCTTCCGTTTTAGGGGAGGATTTCCTACAAGTACAGAGAAAGACAAGTTTTAGGGGAGGATTTCCTACAAGTACAGAGAAAAGAAAAAAAAAGGATTTTAAAAAGGGAAGGTTTTGAGGTTGGATCTGGAAAACACAGCAATTGTATTCTAAAAATTAATATATTGCATTTCAGTAAAAATATTTCCAGAGTGACTTAGAATTTAGAGAGAGAGAGCGCAACCAAAACAATGCAATATAAAAAGGCACATAAAAATAGTATTAAAACAATTCAGTAAACATTTTGAAAGCCTGAGAAAATAAAAAGGTCTTTGCATGGCACTGAAACGTCAACATCGGTGCCAGGTGAGCCTTCCTGGTTACAGTGTTCCACAAATGGGGTACCACCACCAAGGCAGCTCCCTCCCTAGTGGTCACACATTTCATCTCAGACAGCAGGGCTAACTAGATGAGGGCCTCCAAATATTATCTTAATACATACACAGGCATACTCATGTGGGAGACTTTCTGATCTCCCAGAGTGTCTGGTAATGTCCAGACAACATCAATCCCTTCATACAAGTGGCTGAGCATGGAGCAACCTGAAACTCCACATCCTGTTCCAATCAAGGCACATACTGTAAGACCCTGGGCCAAAAGAGAAAGCAGGTTCTTCTACCTTAAGTTCTTCTGATATTTAGCAAAACCTCTCTCACGCATGTCTAGAAACTATAGGATTAATTCAAACATTAGCAAAGGCCAATAGTCTTCTAAGAACTGTACTACAACAAAAGCACATTAGGGATCACGGATCAGAATTCCCTCCCCACTCTGTTAAAAACCTCCCATAAGAAGCTAGCATATTAGGGAGATTCTGACCAGGGGAGGCACTCAAACAAGGAATCCCACCTTTCCTCATGCGCATATGAGGTGGTATATAGATGGTACCACATGACCTGCTGATTGTTTACATTTGGTTCTTAAAGGACCTGAAACTAAAAGTTCCCTGGAGGATTCCACCAAGAAAGCTGAGGATTTTACACAAGAGACAGAATAACTACATTTTAATCACTTTGGGCTGCAATTATATTCACACTTACCTGGGAGTAAGTCCCATTGAACTCAGTGGGGCTTACTTCTGAGAAAATATGCATAGAACCAAGCTATTATTCTCATAACATGGTTCTCTTATTCTCTTTGAGCGATCACTAGAGGGCAGCATTGTTTCTTTCCATGTGGCTGGAGTCATGACCACAGTTTTTATGATAGTGGGTTTAAGAGAAGCATTGTTTCCCATGCGGAACACTTTTTGCCCTGCTTTTGCCTCTAGTCAAACACTTACAGGCTTTTGAAATAATTCAAAACCCAAAGGCAAAAGAGGGGTGTGCATACATACAATGGGCAGCAGTTCCTCTTTCAAAACACCTTCAGCTCTCCTAGGGAAAAACCCAATGCATCTCCTATTTTTCACCCTCCCTGTCTCACACAGAGAATACTGTACATACTTATTATTCAGAAGGACCCATTGATTGCTAAATTTGTATCCCAGTAGTTTACTACATGCTGGGATTTATTTATTTATTTGTCTATGGGGAAGCATTAGAAAAGATGATCCACCTCACCTGCCATCTACAGTTTCAGGTACAGTCCTGAAATTCCACCACCTCAGTCTACCACCATGTTGTGTGTTGTGTGCTGATTGCTCTTAGTCTGTGCAAAAAAATGTTCACTCTAAGTGACTGAAAGAAGGCCTTGGTCTCACCTGTGTGCTCAGGGGGAATCTCTGAGCCATGGAAAAGAGCAAACCCTTTCTCCTCCATCTCAAATACACTTGTCGTCTTCTTCCCATGATTCTGTGCAGCAAGCTGTGTAGGACCCATGATGGTTGTCCCAGAGAGGCTCACGTTCTTCTCATCTCTGAAGCATAGTTATTGCCAGGCTCTATCCGTTGCTACTATCTCTTTGCAAAACGGAGAATCTTTTGCAAGAAACTACAAGCACAGGAACAGAAAACACAATAGAATTAGGGGAAGGGCCATGGCTCAGTAGTAGAGCATCTACTTTGCATGCAGAAAGTCCCAGATTCAACTCCCTGGCATCTCCAGGTTGGACAGAGAAACATTCCTATCTAAAACCCTGGACAGCCACTCCCAATCTGTGTTGACAATATGGACCTAGATGGACCAATGGTCTGATTCAGGATAAGGCATCTTCTTTTGAATTCCTAAAGCTACCAAGACATCTGTTTACCCACACTGTTTCTACAACAGGACCGGGCCAGACTCCCACCCTTTCTAGTGGCTTGTTCCCAGAAGAAATCAAATTTTAAAGCAAATCTCCCTCCCATCCAGGCTGACATCTGATTTCTCAACTTCATTTTTATTCTGATTGGTTTCATCTTCACTGAGGTTTCTGAAACAGCATGATTGGCAAGTAAGGTGAGTAGCTGAAGACAAGACAAAACAAAAACAATTTGCAAGATGGTTCAGCTCCTTGCAAGCTAATTAAAATCAGCCAGAATCCAGATCACTAAATAAAAGCAAATGTTCTGTTCCAGCTTTGTCAACTGAAGTGCACTGGCCTCCTGGTTATTTTGGGGGGTCTGGAAGGCACAGAAGTGTGCTTGCTTAAAGTTTAGAGATTAGATGCTGAATGTTATTGTGGAACACTATTTCAACGAGATGCCACACAGTTCACAGAAGCAATAGAAATCTTGACAGAAGGAACGGGTTTAACTTCTACATACTGTATAAGAATATGAATGACACATTTGGGTCTTCTGCTGCCAGCTATCAACTTAGTAATTAAGCAACATTGGAGCAAAACACTGAAGGGCACTATGTTCCAGGAAACCAGAAGGAAGGTCAGGCAGCTAGAGCCAAAGATGCATCCCTAGGAGAATTTCAAAACTGACACATCATCAGTCAACCGAGGAGGCCAAGTCAAACAGCAAAAGCAAAACTTGCTGCCGGCTGGGTACTTAATCCACGGGGCAGTTTTTGGCAGGATAAGAGCTTGAGCCTGCTCTTTGAGCTTCGGTAGGGACCACTATAAAGGGGTCATGTTCCTGAGGAAACACAAAGACAATCATTTTCTCAGAGAGTTAAAAACAGCTTGGAAAAGGGATCACTCTCCAGGTGCTGTGTATGCTTGTGATGACTCCGACAGCCAGCTTGACATTGTGAACCTCCGATGTAAAAGTGTCCAAACTCTATTTTGGGAGTCATCAAAGCTAATTTCTTTCACTTGGTATATCTATTTCTCGGTCTGTCACACAGACATCAAATCCGAGGTCTCTTTCCTGCTGAGTTAAATAGCTATTCAATTAACCTTGAGGACTTATAAATACTTTGGTGGGAACTATCCAGACTTCCTCTGAAGGTGAAAATTAGAAATTCTGTCCTTTCTGACCTAACTTCATCAGTGTGGTAAAGGGAAATCTCATCTAACCCTAAGCTTCCCTGAGTGGTTTTCCGCACTGGCGTTGCTCGAGGTGGGGCAGAACGGTAACCTCCAACGTTGCCATCGGAGTCATTCAGTGCAGCGAATGGCTCCGATGGCGAGGGGGCGGGGCTGCCTTGTGCCGGGGAGTAAACAGAGGTTAGCACAGTGTGCGGATCTTACCGTTCCGCCCCACCTCGAGCGATGTCACTGGTTTTCCGAAAGTATCTTCAAGGGAAGATACTGATTGGTCTGTACTACTAAAGTGGGTGGCCACCTCTTTTACCTAATCCTGAGAGTTTTTCCCTGTTAAAGGGTGGGACTAGAGTCTCCTGGGCAATTCAGTTCATTGTTGCCAGAAACATGAGAATGCTTAACTATGTTTGAAAATTAAACCTCTGTATGACGGCCTTTTCACTCTCATGTGCAAATATAAAGGAATTCAGACTTGCGATCCTACACCCCTTTAAGCAATGTTAGGTGTGAGGAGCAGCTGGATATGCCTGTGATCACTGTTGCCTGAGAGAAGAGGGTTTTAGGAACAGGCAAACAGGGGTTTAGGAACAGGCTGAACTTTCTTCCATCTTCTTATATGAAGGTTCTGAACAAAAACCAAACATTTAGAAATATGAGGATTCCAATCTGGCAACAGTGATGCAGGGCCAAACTAGATGCGACCTTAATCATGCCATTTGCCTTTACATTTTTGTTTTTCTTACACCTACTCAGGATTAAGAGCATGGTATGAGGGGAGAAAGCCCCCCCCCCTGCTGTGGCCCTGAAGAAAATCCATCACCATCTCTGAAGACACAATTAACCCCAGAAAGGAAGCTACCATTGGCACCACTGGTTGTGAATTCAAGAGGAAGGTAATGGGATGCACAATGCCCATTCACATAACTATAAACTTAGCTTTGGGTAACATGAGAGTGTCCTTTTCATCCCTAGAGGCTGAGAAAATTTAAAAAAAAAATCACTTCTAAAGCATAATCCCACCTTAAATCTTCATGCCCAAAAAGGTGGCAAAGCAGCTGCAGCATCCTGAAAACTAGACTGGAATTTTGGGGACTGTCCAAAAACGTCTTTTTGCTGCTACAGATGGGCAGCCCAATCCTGCCTAAAGGGCCCGCCGCTGCATCCTAGTTGGGATGCGGGCCGCGCTGGCACGGCTTAGGCTCACCGCGCCAGCGCCGCTTACTCCAGAGGAGCCCCGAAAGTGCTTTACGGCACTTTTGATACTCCTTAGGCTGGCATAGCGCATGCTCTGCCAGCCTAAAGTTAGGCAGAATTAGAATTACGCAGTAAAACAGTGGCGTAGGAATGGGGGGGCAGTCCACCCCGGGCAGCATGCCAGGGGGGTGCACGACCACCGCTAAGGGCAGCAAATCGGTGGCAGGGGCACTTTTCACAGCACTTTTTCGCACCATTGATGGCCTCTGCGGCGGCTGTGAACCTCACAGCGCTGCTGCTGTGGCTTCCAGAGGGCAGGGGAGGTGTTTCCCGCCAGCCCTGAGGTGACGTTTTCAGCCAGTGACAGGCCACTGATGGCACCCCTGGGGCGTGGCTTCCAGACTACGTCACCCCGGGGGCGTGGCTTCTGCCGGGGGTGTCATCGCAACGTGTGGCCCCCAGGCAGGGGCGACCTTATGATGTCACTGCCGTAAAATGGCTACAGTGATATGGAATTTGTTGGTAGAAGACAAATACTATGCCAAAGCCTTTTCCAAAGTGCTAATTTCTCATTTTACCTTTGTGAATCCACAAGTAATTTCAGGTCGTAAATGGTTATCTAGGGCTGCCACATCAACATTTCCAAAATTAGGGATGTTCTGGAGTTGTGATATCTGAAACAAGAAATGTCAAATACGTTTAACAAGAACTTTGTTTTATGAAATAAGGAGCAATTTTTAAATTTAGTTGATCTGTAGCATCCCTTATGCTTGACCTGTATGTATTTTACAGCCCAATACTATGTAACTCTTGCACCGGTGTAACAGTAGATCCACCGGTGAATGTGCACTTATGCCAGTGTAACTTGCCATATGCCAGCGGACGCAGGACGGACACTGGCATAACCCCCCTCAGACGCCGCGCATGCGCAGTTAGGATGCAGGACGGACGCCGCTGCAACTCTGCCGGTGCAGGGGGCATTCTGGGGGCGTTCAGAAACCCCTGGGATGCCCCCTGCACCAGCAGAGTTGCGCTGATGTCCATCCTACGTCTGAACTGCACATGCACGGCATCCGGGGGGGAGGTTACGCCAGTGTCCGTCCTGCGTCTGTCTGAGTACAGCGAGTTACACTGGCACAAGGGCACTTAAACTTGTGGATCTACTGTTACACTGGTGCAAGAGTTACACAGGATTGAGCTGTTAATGTCTTTCCAGACCAGAGGTGTCTGCTACAGCTCTGGCAGACCTAAAGAATAACAACCTGAAAGTGAGGGCAATGACAAATGAAAAACATTTACAATTGTACATATTCATTCCATTTTTGCTCACTGTCATTGGCTTAGAAACTGGGTATAGAACATTCAGCACAGAGGGATGACAAGGTAATAACAAAATATAAATAATTCTAGAGCTATATAATGCAGTAGAACAAGACCAGAGTTTTGCGGTTATGTTAGTCTGACATGATGGTACAGGCTAAGATACATGATACAGGCTAAGAAAATATATCATTTATTATGTATTCATTTAAGTTGTCCAGCAACATTATGGGGGTTCTGTAAAACCTGTATGGAACTAGAAACAGATGAGCACCTAACTCAAAAGCAACAATATTTTCTTGAATTGACATCTACACCTAAAGTCAGGTGTAGAGGTCTCTCACAGTCAGGCCAAATGACTAGTAACTATGGTGGCATGTAGGTTTTAATACCATCAACAAGCCGCTACATGTAACAGAATATTTAACTACATTATTTTATTCTAACCTATCAACACTTACGTCACCATACACAAAAACATTCTCATGTTTAAAATCTCGTACAGCATTCAAACCACCATTTTTACCTAAGCAATATCCATCTGCACAATAAGGACAGATCAGGATCTGTTAGTCTCTCAAATGGGGATGGATCTCAATTAGCAGCCATTGCTCATCCTACAAGAAATACACACACATATGTACACACATAGTTGGGGGAAGAGCTTCGATATAGCATATCAAAGTGAACTGCACTGAATGCCAATACAATGGCAAAGTTGAGTTTCTAACCCGCCTGACTTTTAAGTTAATTTGTTCATAATTGTAAGATCCCAAGTCTTCTCCATTTATTGATTTGTGGTGGGGTTGTTGAGTTGTTTTCTACAGCCTAGCAAAACAAATCTTGCCAGCTATATAAAGATGTGCAGCCGTGATCTAGGTAGTTACCAGGATCATTCTTAGCAAAAGCTATAGAAGTATGGACTTAGAATCAATATTAGGAGAAATGCAGTCAGCTGACAGAAATCAACCAGTAGGTTCCAGAATTATTGAACAGAAATATAGTACAGCACATTTAAGAGCTTGGAGGCAGCAAGAAAATTTGCAGCATTGATTACCCCAACCCTGCTGTTTTGACAGTTCCTTAGCCTATCCCTACCTCTCAGCCCCATCTGGTGTGGGATGCAGTTAGAGTTCTGCTTGCTTCAGTAGCCAAAGGATTCACTTTAACCGCACTGTGAAAATCAGTGTACATACTACAGGAAACGAATGAAAATATTTAGAAGTCAAGATGGAAAGAACAGAGGATCAGTGATTTAGCCAGAGCAATCCGAGTTTAAACCACCTACTTTACTGCAGTGGCAGAAACTTCATGCAGTTGCATGAAGAATACCTGTAAAGTTGGAACTCGTTGTCCGCTGCCTGACCAACTGGCGCCACTCCCAGAGGCAACGGGATCGAATACAAGACAAGCTTTCCGCTCAAAGCTGCAGCTGGAATGAATAGGATAACCCATGTGGGGAAGTAAATATAGGTGAAAGGGGAAGGAAATATTCCTTGGGTTGTGGTCACGTTCATATCTCAGATAAGGCGCCAAGTACGTCCAAGATATGTTGGCACCAGCCCCTACCCTGCTTGGAAGCAACTAAACAATGCAAAGAGCAACTCTGCGTACTGAGGGTACATAGAGTACTAACTTCAGCTCTGTCTGCTGCTTCAGACACAAGGTGTTATGATCCAAACCACACAAATCTGAGCTGCTTTACCCTGTAGCTACAAAATAGTCTCTCCCCCCCCCCCAGCTAAGGGTTCTATCCCTTCCTCCTACAGTGGGGTTTGTTTGCATCCCTTCACCCTTTGTTCTCTACATATTGCGCAGAGATTGCCTCAACTGTTTCATTTTAAACAAAAAAAAGAGAGTTCTGGGAGGCTGCAGTTTTGAGCCAAGCACCAACGTGGGGGGACGCTTAACTCTTTCCGTTACAGCTTTTTTCACTCAAAATTGCCCCTCTATCCAAAGAAGCCCAGCCCACTATTTCAAAAACAGATACTGTACTGTTCTTCAAATATAGTATATGCTCAAATCCTGTACTTACAAATGGAAAGAAGCATGCAAAAAAAAAAAAAACAGACCAGTCCATGGAAATACACCATCTAACTTGAAATTTTAAGTCACAACAGCTCTGTTATGTCATGGTCTCCAACATCAAAGTGGGGAGGAGTGTTAAAGGAGGGCAATGCAAGGATACAGCTGCACAACAGCCCAAATCATTTTCACACAACAGGTTGGTGCCACTGTGACTCTGTCCTCTCGGCAATTCCTCTTATTTTTGTGCCACACAGCACATTTTTCACAAGCTTCCTAAAAGGCTTCCTCACTTCCTCTGAGGATCTGCCCTAAGGAAGCGAAATGTTCTCACAGCACTATCTCTTACTGGTTCCTCTTGATCTCTCCAGTACCCTTTTTTCTCAGGCTCCTTTGGGACTGATCAACCCCACCCTTCCCCATCAGCATTCTTAAGCAACAGTGTGCTTTTTGCCCTTTGTGACCCAAATGTGAGGTGAAAGGGCGCTGGGGTGCTGACAGGTTAACTTTCTGGAAAGTAAGAGTTTCTGGTATTAAACACACCTATGTGTGCCTCACATGGCAAAGTTATAGAAAAATGAGTGCAAGCTATGGTAACAGAACATCCCCTTCTTTCGCAATAACCTCTGGTACATCACACTGTACAGTGTGTTCAAGCAGTGAGAAAGTAATTTCAAGGGAAGAGGGTGCAAAGAAACTGGGGCATTCAAAATCAGAAATTCCTGGGCTTTCTGCCATGTTAAAATACAAATTTAAAAAAGTTAATCAACAATAGTGGAACATACAGATAAAACAGGACATGAGATTCGCTTTCAGGATACTCAAGTGCTATCTAGTATGAAGGCTTATTTACCCAGAATCCATAGGGAAGCAATCGAAATACAGAAGCATAAATAGAATATGAATAGGAAAGAGGCAGCAGTATACCTCAGCAACACCTGACTTCCAGTGTTAAGCAAAACCACACCAAAACCAATGCTGGAAAATACGTGTGGCTCCTTTAATGTGACAGGACTCAATGATTAGCATCTGTCTTAGGTTAAGGGCTTAAATACCAGTCCTTCTTACTACCTGAGTACTTTGGTAGGATCTTCCCTCTTGTTGGGGGAGGTTTCCTTCTCCTTGAAAAGGTCTGCCATAGGTGCAGATGAAATGTCAGAACTGTAACATCTTTTTAACTTTTTTAATTTGTATTTTAACATGGCAGAAAGCCTGGGAATTTCTGGTTTTGAATGGATGGGCCATGAAAGCCTGCGTCTATTTGTGAAACCGGTGCATGTTGGAAGGCAGAAACAAGCAGCAACTTCAATAACTGACTCTGTGTAGGGCATATACCTCACTTGCCATTTCATCCCATTCCCTTGCTAGCTCTCCTTTGTGGTGTCCTAGCACCTCCTAGCTTACTAACTCCTAGCTTTTTGCAGCTGTTTTACAGAACACAGAATTTTCCCCTACTGAATGTAATGACAGGAGATTCTCAAAGGCCATTTTTGTCTGAAAACATTTCTTCTCAGTTCCAGAGTAAAGACAATTCACATCTAAAGCCTTCCAGCAACTGAGCCAATCCACAGTGGCAATCTGGAACCCCAAAGTCCTATCATCCTTACCTTATTCTGCAACAAAACCTCCTGTTCTTGAATGCGTTTCTGATTATATTTCTCATGCATAGCAAATAGCTAGCTCTATCTTGTTTGCAGTCACCTCCTCTAACATTTGCTTCCCAGGTGGCCTGAACAGTTCACAGCGATGCAAGGAGCAAGAAAAAGCTACGTCTGGGAGAGCTTTTCAATACAAGCAGATCCCAGAAAGGGCAGTGCGCCCTCCCTTCCCTGCCTGCAGGATGCATTTGATCCTCCAATTGAGAGATGAAGAAAGAAGAGGTTATTCCAGTTCGTTTTTCTGGCTCCCCCACACCCATCCACCCCGTTTGCTGCAATGGCAGCTCCCTGAATCACAGCAAGAATTGGAAATGGATGGTCTACTGCTTGAAGACTCTGCAGCAAGCAAGTAAGCTGGTTGTGTCAGGGGCTTGACACAGCCACAGCTGCCAGCATGGAGCTTCTCACAGTGATAACTGCACAACTTAACTTTTTCATTATGTGGGTTCCCCCAAGCCTTGGAAGTGAGCTCATTTCAAGTCAATTGCCTATATTGGTGTCTAGGCTGAACACCAGTTAGCCTATCTCTGGCCTAAAAAGGGCTCCAGTTCCCTCATAAAGTTCATAAGGCAGGTTCACATTTAATAGGTTGGGCTTCTCCCACCACAGTGTTGCTGGCGTAGGAAAAGTTGCATCTGCCAAACCACCCTCTGCTACTCAGTTTCTAAAGAATCCTTGAAGACCAGACACCTTAAGCTGTGTTCACTGCCAACCTCCTTAAAGGTAAAGGTATCCCCTGCTCGAAAGCCAGTCGTGTAGGGTACGGTGCTCATCTCCGTTTCTAAGGCCGAAGAGTCAGCGCTGTCCGAAGACGCTTACATGGTCATGTGGCCGGCATGACTAACGGAACGCTGTTACCTTCCCGCCGCAGCGGTACCTATTTACATACTTGCAATTTCTTGCTTTCAAATTGCTAGGTTGGCAGGAGCTGGAACAGGAGACGGGAGCTCATTCTGTCACGCGGCACTCGGCTCTCAAACTGCTGTCCTACCGACCTTCTGGTCTGCAGTTCAGCGTCTTAACCACTAAGCCACCGCGGCCAACCTCCTTAGCCCTTTGCTATTCCCCACTTTACTTCTCCCTAGCTTTGCAGGACGCTTAACCCTCCCATGCTGCTGTCCCTCCATCTTAATATACCCAAAGGGTCTCCTGCCATTTCCCTCACTTGTTAAGAGTCCCAGTGTCTAGCTGCGCCATACACCATTTACTTGCTTGCCTGGAGGGTTTATAAACTCACCAAGCCTAGCACGTTGCCCCAGCCTGGACAGACTGCTATGGCTGCCTGGTTTCCTTTGCTGTCATCCAAGACTTGGGCTGCGTTTGTTTTAAGGCTTCTAGCGCTTGTGAGCTATCCCCATTACCTGCCTTCTACGGCTTTTGTGTTGCGTTTTTTTCCGCCTTCCAGCTCATTCACCACGCTTGAAGTTTTAACTGCGAGCATGAAGCTAAAAAAAATGGCGGCCTCCTGCACCAACAGAAAGGCTGGTTGGCTGCAAAGGAGCTTGGGAGATGTAGCACAAGGTACGAGGAAATAACGATGGCAGCCTCATGCACCAATAGGATGGATCTTGGGAGATGTAGTGGGAGGGACGAGGAGCAACAGCAACCATTCTGATTTTGGTCATTTCCGTTCATGTTGGGAGCCCCCGGTGGCAACGATATCAAGCATGCTAGGAACGTCACTTCCTGCTATTTCCAAGTTGAAAAACAAACGCAGCCTTGGATGCACCCAGAGCAGAAGGGCTTGTGCAATAGAGAACATTTAAAAGTAGGACATATAATGCATAAATCCAGTACAATCAGCTTTTTTAGAACAGGTACTTCAAGAAACAAACAACAATAACTGAGAGTGTTGCTATTTTTATAAAAGCTGACTAATCAAGTCCTTGTTTCAGTTTTGAAATTATCTCAGAAATTGAGAATCTGATGAAATGCAGCCACAACTGCAACTCTGGAAGTTTAAGAACACCTGACAATGTCAAATAAATTGTGTAATTCAACAGTTGGTGCAGATTGTTTCCATTCCTTAAAACAGCTTCCCCCACTTTGCTCCTACACACAGTCCTGATACGAATGTTAAGTCTCCCAACCCCAAAGCATGATATGGGGATAGCTCACAAAAAGGATTTATCTAGCATAGATATGCACATTTCTCCTTGGGATGCCACAGATTATTCACTATTTGGGCGGTTAAGGGGTCCTTGCAGCTCCTGAGAGAGCAGAGGAGGGTCTGCATTTTTTAAAACCGAACTGAAGTAACCTTGGATCTTGGCTCCAACTGCTGCAGAGTGCCGGGTTTGACTCCACTATCAGCATTGACCTTTGGAGGGACAGCAGGAAACGCAATCGTGACTTTGTCAAGGGATTCAAACAGGAAAAATCCCATTAGTATTCTTCCCAGGAGGGAAAAAAAACCACCAAGCTTGGTCCCTATCTCTTCCCTCCTCAGCAAAGCAACACTGGCAGCTAATAGGTCGACATGGGTCGCTTATGGTTAGGGAAGATGCAGCCTAGCAAGCTGGTCTGCAAAAAAGCTAGAAACCAACTTCAGAACTGATTGATGCTAAACAGGGTGCTCTACATAAGTTATACTTTCCTCTCATTTACCCTGGGAAAGTTTGTTTTAATCTAGCACACTTGCGGTCCGTCTCCACATTCAATCACAGCGAGACTCAAGTTGCTTCCTGGTGGAGTTCTTCCTTAAATCCAGCCTGGGCCAATCATTACTTTACAAATTTTCTAACAGCACAATCGTATGCATGTCTACCCAGAGGTAAGTCCCAGTGAGTTCAACAGGACTCACTCCCAGCCCTGTGTATAGGATCGCAAGCCAAGAGTAATGACTGCCCTCCTGATGTCCTGCCGATCATGAGATGAGGCCAATTTCTAGACAGAGTGAACATACCAATGCTGAGAAGACAATGGTGTAAAATGTTGTCACGGTCAGAGGCCATATAAACAAATGTGTATAACATTCAATGTGTCTGTATATAAATGCTACAAACGATGACCACAATATACCCCAACATTCCACATAGCAATTGAATGCATGACAGATGCATTCATCTGTCTAAAAATGGGGGGAACAGATTTTCCAAGTGACAAAATGACTTGCATAAAATTTTCTTCCTCTGAATACAGATTATTTATGTATCAAGTGCAACAAAACAGAATGTTCAGTTTAAATGTTGAATGTTATACACATTTGTTTATATGGCCTCTGACCGTGACAACATAATTTAAAGCTGTAGGCACTTTGAACAAGATCACTTGTGTTCTGTGTACATCTTACACAATGGTAGTCAAAATGTGGGTTCTGGGGCATTTAGATATACCTCTGGATTTTTTGTCAGACTCTTGAGACTACAACATTAAATGTTAAAAAGTAGTAGATTTCCAGCTCTTGTGGTTGTAGACCTGAACTTGGCAGCATAATGATTATATGTTCAAAAGACCAACTCACTATCACTTCTCAAATCTTGTGGTTGTGAAACTCAGTTTGAGTACACCTGGCTCCAGTGCAACGTGTCCACAGGCTGTGGTTGGCAGCCTCACAGTTACACAAATGATATGCAAAGTATCAATTACATTCCCCAAAAGATGCAAAGTGGCTTGCCTTAAGAGCCTTTCCATGACCTAACATAATGTTCCCATTAATGCTCCTGTGTGCTACCGCTACATAAAGGCACATGAGCAAGAAGGATGGGAGGGAGCACAGATTTGACGAACACTTGACAAAGGGGCAGGAAATTCCCAAAGACACTTGTGATAAGCAGGGTAATTGTTTTTAAAAAGTCCTATTGACAGATGAAACATACTGTTGCATGGGCCCATTTTGGAACATGCTGTGGCCAGGAAGGAAGGATCACCACCTAAGAGTGGCCTGTTAAGTAGTATAGATTGACAGTACAATCCTATGTATGTTTACTCAGAAGTAAGTCTCACAATATTCAAAGGGGTTTACTCCCTTGTAACTGTGTTGAGGACTGCAGCCTAAAGAGCTAACATTTCTAGCCATTTTTTTAAACAGGTCTTTTCTGGATCTTAGCCTCTTCCCAATGCTGTAGCCATCATAAAACAGGATTTACTATACAGTACTATTCCAGACAATAAGTCACAGCGGAGGTTATGCTCCTAACATTTGTTTAGCACCCAAGAGGCCTGTTAGTGACCAAAAGATGCATATTACAAATACAGTACTCCCCCCATATCCGCTGGGGATATGTTCCAGGCCCCTCCGTGGATACTTGAAACCGTGGATAAGAGCGAACACCCCCTCCATGGTTTCCTGAGGGCCCCCCGCCCTGCCTCCCCTGCAGGCAGGCATGCTTGCCCCCCCCCCCAGCTCTTATTTTTCTTTCAGCAAGCTTTGTTTCTTCCTTAAAACAAACAGAGAAGCAACCTCCATTGCAGGCAAGTAGAACGAGACTAAGTCCTAGAGAGGCTCTGCAAGGTTACCTTGCAGAGCCTCTCTAGGACTTAGTCTTGTTCTACTTGCCTGCAATAAGCAGCCAGAGGCTGCTTCTCCTGTTTGTTTAAGGAAGAAACAAAGCTTACTGGGAAAAAAGTAAAAGCCTGGGGGGTCCATGTGATCCGTGGATAACTGAAACCGTGAATAGCGAATCCGTGGATATGGGGGTCCACCTGTACAGAAATCTGAACTCTCTCTGCAGACATAGGGGTAGATGGCAAGAAGGCATGCTAGATTTGCAGTACAGGAAAGGGAATGTTCACATGCAGGGGGGAAATCTAATGCTTTCACAGAATCTTGGTTGAATTTCTAGGGACTTTTACAGAAACATTATCTTTTTTTTAAAAAAAAAAAAGGGCAGCTGAAACAGGGTATATTATTTCTCACTTCTTTCTGCTTAAATTCCTTTTCCCCTTTTCTCCAACATAATTCTTCTGTCTTTTGATGAGCCTTGTTTACATGACGATAAGGGTAAGGAGAGAAAACCATTCTGGCCTGCCTAGCAAGCAAGCGTGTTAATTTTTTTGGGGGGGGCAGTGGAATCACTAGGGGGGGTGGGGGTGCGGACCACACCAGGTGACACCCTGGGGGAGGTGACACCACTAGTGGCCAAAACTTTGGAAACCTTTTGGAAAATTTGTAATTATAAATATCATAATGTTACATATCATTGGAAAGGTAATTTAATGCAGAATGTAGTGAAACAAACCATATAGTATTATCTATATTCTATCAAACGTTATGGCCATATAACCAGAAATGGAAAACACAACTGCCTTATGTAACAAAAAATGGATTTCCTAAACTCAAAACTGATCAATGAGACTGATTGTTCTGAGAGCCAATGAGATGTTGTTATGAGTTTGACACAGCATGGAACCAATAAGGTGATAGTATGAGTCAGCTCTCATTTCTATGTATCAGAGCTAATACTAGAACTCTTATTCAGTTGTGTGAGTGTCATCCAGTTGGCCACTGGTTTTTTGTTGGCTACTGATTTGTTGGGTGATCTGTACTGTTATATATTAAAATAATGTTAATGGGAGTTACACCATGAGTTACCACACTGGGTGACACCAACCCTAGTGACGCCTCGGGGGGGGACACATGACAAAAACAAATGAATTTAGTGGTAATATGTGCTAAGAACTGTATAGGACTAACATCATAGACTTCTTGCCCAGAAGGTTTTTGATCTACGTTATAACATGCAGTGGTGGGATTGCATGGAAAATTCAAGAACAAATGCTAAATAGAAAGAAACATGCTAAATAGAAACAGGTTAAATAGAAAGAATGAAGAATAATGAGAAAGAACTGTAGAAAACTGGGAGGTTAAACTAAAACAGCAGGAAGGAGGAGCAATCTCTGACACAATACAGTTTATTGTATCCTGTTTATAGTACATTACAGCATAGATTATATGTGCTGATCAACAAAGGGGTTGATGCATATAAAGAATTCTTATGCAAATCAGTAGGTCAGACTAACAACACAATCCTGTCAAGTCTTGGACAGGCGGAGCGATTGCTCCCCCGGTCTCAAACATGCCATAAAGCACGTTTGCGGCACCCTGGGAGTAAGCGGCACTAGCGCCGAGGCCGCTCTCCCTAGCCCGGATCCAGAGCTGCACCCACTGGGGAAGGGGAGTTTCCCACTGGGCAGCGGAGGGGTGTGGGGAGGGTGGAACGGGGCGTTCCGGGGCGTGGGATTGGTCAGCCAGGCCCGGGCTGGGTGAGGCCTCCTCCGCTGTATCCTATCCCCCTTCCTGGGCCTGGCTGCCATTATATGGCCAGCTCGAATGTGCAAAATAGCTGGTGCATATTCAAGCAGACCCATTGTGGCAGCTGGGGCTCTATTCAGGGTAAGGGAATAAAAGTCCCTTTACCCCTAGGAGGACTCTGGCTGCACCGGGGCAGGCCCAGTCCTGGTTAGGATGCGACGGGTGCCTTAATTGCGCCGCTGCATTCTGCTAGACAGGACTGGGCAACCCATGGATTTCTTCCAGATCCATACCCATCATTCCACATATGCCTAATTCGATCCACAGATGGCAACCTGAAGAGGTGTATGAAGAAAAAGTGACTATTGCCACTGCTGTAGTTTATCAGGGAACTGAAATAATAAATACAGGGGGAGAGGTATTAAACAAAGCACTTAAAACAAAAAGAAAAGTGAAAATTTTATACAGGTACTGGAAATTGGAAAGGAGATGATAGCTAGAAAGTGTGCAGGATGAACTTTCTGCAGACTTTGCCCTGCCAAGTTGCGTTCTCTTCTCACAACATCTGACATCACTACAAACAGTCTGCTGGAACACAGTCCTGTAAAGAAGTCAGACAGAGTCCCCTTGGCTCCAAGCCAGCCAGTGACATGGCTGCACTCTGGGCACACCCACCAGCTGAGAAACAAGAGCCTTGAATTTCCCCAGATGGCTTCAAGTACTCCGAATGTCCCTGTGTTTCTCCCTTGCTCTTCCTGAAATCTTGCGCTACCTAAGACTTCACCAGCAGTCAGTGAAGTCTGCAAACTTCAGTCGGCAAACGCACAACGCAGTCTAAGAAAGAAAGCCTTTTCCTTCTATGGCTTCTGTATGTGGTTGCCCCCCTTTTCGGATAGTATTGTTTATTGAATTCTAATAACATGGAAACTGAAATAAAATACACTGCACAGTTTGCTCTGACAAAAAGTAAAATGTGCGATATTCTGTGTAAAGTTCCTCTTTGTTTCATGCTGCGCTCCTCGGCCCAGTTGGGAGTTAGTTTTGAACCACTGTGCTACACATCATCAGCCCTATGTGACTACCATGTGATGGTGACACAGTGAGTCACAGAAGGAAGAAGGATCTGAACTCTCCCTCTGGTTAAATGGGACAACAAAGGCCTGAGAAGGGTCAAAAGCATCTTAGTAACGTGCAACTCCTCTTTGAGGAGACACTGGCAGTCAAGACAAGGCTGCCTGAGTACTCCAAAAAGAAATAAGCCCCACAACATCCACTACACACCATGCTCCCCATAGGGAAAGGAACAAAGTGTCCATTAATACACAAGGAAGTCAAGTTCTCACAGAGCATCCTCCCATAGTAGCAATCTATAGGCTTACCATATCCAAAGGGGGACAGGGTGCCTACACCTTTAACCATTGTAAAAAGAGGGAATTTGGGCAGGTGCAGCTTGTTGCACCCTTCCATTATGAGCTGCACCTGCCCAAATTCCCTCTTTTTACAATGGTTAAAGGTGTAGGCACCCTGTCCCCCTTTGGATATGGTAAGCCTAGCAATCTACATATAATGCAGGTCTGTAGTCCCTCATAGTATGTTTTAGAGGGCACACTATCACCATTTAACCATTGTCACTCTTTTTATTATTCAGCTTTTTAAGAGCGTGGATTGCTTCACAGAAGTTGAGGCTGAGAGAGATAGGGGCTTGCTAAAAACTTCAGGGTAGAACTGTCAAAAGCACTCAAAACTCAAGTGTATGAAAGCAAGAGGAGGCTGAATCCTCAAGTAAGAGGTTGATTAGGTAGCTTGAGATGAAATACTATGCAAAATGCTCCTGAAAAATTATCAAAGGACACCGGGCAATAGTTATATTGTGCTATATTGTGCCAGGCAATAGTTATATTGTGGTAAGTTATATTCATACTCTGCTGTGAGAAGAAATGTTATAGTTCAGCCCCAGTGTACTCCATTTATATATAGGCCCACTGGACTCCACAGACACACAGCGCAATTCTAAGCTTTGTCAGTGCTGGCGCTAACCTCAGTGCAGGGGCTGACTGTCACAAAAGCGCCATAAAGCACTTTGCGACAACCTGGGAGTAAATGGTGCTTGACGGAAGGCCTGTGCCATACTGTCGGAGCCACATCAAGAATGAACACCCAACGGTGCCAGTAAGCTACTACCAGGCAGCAGAGGGGTGGGAAGAGGGTGTAGCTGGGGCGGGGAGGGGTGTAGCGGGGTGAGGGGAGGGGATTGGCAGCGCTGGCGCACACCGAATCCTATTACCTCTCCTGGGCTTGAAAGCCCGACCTGGGGCTTCTCGGTTCTGCACCAGCTACTTAGCTCGTGCAGATCCGAGTAGCCCCACTGCGCAGGCTGGGGCTTTACCGAATGTTCCCTTACCTCGAGGAGACCTGCTGCTTCATGGGATAGGATGCAGTGTGGGCCATGCAGCCCCGCTGCATCACGCTCTGTTAGGGTTGGGCTGACAGACACACACAGACATTTCAAAAATCCATACATTCATATGGACAACAAATGCAATGTTTCCCAGAGCTTGCTTGAAGGGGGCCTCTACTCTCCTTCTGTCTTCCCAGGAATGCCCAGCTGTAATATTCTTGCCTTGAAAAATACAACAAATGTTCTTTCACTTTCCAGAAGGCTACTTTTGTTGTTGTTGTTCAGTCGTTAAGTCGTGTCCGACTCTTCGTGATCCCATGAACCATATCCCGCCAGGCCTTCCTGTCCTCCACTATCTTCCTGAGTTCGCTCATTTTCATGTTCGTTGCATCGGTGATGCTGTCTAACCATCTCATCCTTGGCCTTCCCCTTCTCCTTTTGCCTTCAATTTTTCCCAGCATCAGAGTCTTCTCCAGAGAGTCCTCTCTTCGCATTAGGTGGCCAAAATATTTGAGTTTCAGCCTTAGTGTCTGTCCTTCCAGGGAACAGTCAGGGTTGATTTCATTTAGGATTGACTGATTTGATCTCCTAGCAGTCCAAGGGACTCTCAGGAGTCTTCGCCAGCACCACAGTTCAAAAGCATCTATTCTTCGGCGCTCAGCCTTCCTTATGGTCCAACTCTCGCAACCATACATTGCTACTGGGAACACCATTGCCCTGACTATGCGAACTTTTGTTGGCATGGTGATATCTCTGCTTTTTATTATGCTGTCTAAGTTTGCCATAGCTTTCCTTCCAAGGAGTAAGCGTCTTTTAATTTCATGGCTGCTGTCTCCGTCTGCAGTGATCTTGGAGCCCAGAAAAGTAAAATCTGTTACTGCTTCCATTTCTGCCCCTTCTATTTGCCAGGAATTGATGGGACCAGATGCCATGATCTTAGTTTTATTAATGTTGAGTTTCAAGCCAACTTTTGCACTCTCCTCTTTCACCCTCATCAAGAGGCTCTTTAGTTCTTCTTCACTTTCTGCCATTAGGGTGGTATCGTCTGCATATCTGAGGTTGTTGATATTTCTCCCGGCAATCTTGATTCCAGCTTGTGATTCATTCAGCCCTGCAGCCCTCCATTTCTCATAAAGAAGGCTACTTACTTCTCTGTTTCTCCCACTAGCTGCTCAATTATATTGAACAATTCTTAAGAAAAACAGCTTCAGGATGACAGTGGAGCCTGGATTTTCCCTTCCAAGATTTAGCTTGGAAATGAGTTATGCTGTGTTTGTATAAACCTCTCATAGCACATTCTTAGAGGCCATTTTAGGCTCTAAGTCATATGACTTGTCCTTTCTCACACACATTTTTTCTTGCCTTTAACAACAGTATGAAGAAGATCAATAGCTGTAGCCATCGCCTTCCCCACCATGGAACAACTAAAGATGGCTAAAGATGCAAGTGTTGATATTGCTGCTGCCATATCAGAATCCATCCCTCTCATCCTATTTAGCAAGAGTGGCTTTGGATGTGACAAAAAGGGCAGTCATTTGAATAAAAAATGGTTTATGAATCCAGATGATTGGACACCCAGGTGGATACTAGAATACAGACACACTTGAGGAGTGCAAGAGATGCTCTGACCCTGAGTGAGACTCCAACTCTTGTATCAAGAAGCTCCAGTGAAGAGGAACCCACAGAGTTACAAACTCTGGAAACAAAGCCAGTATGGACAGAAGGAACAACTGGCTAGCAGCAGAACTAGATCCCACTGAGCATAGGAAGACGTGGAAAACTGGGAATTCCAGGAGGCAAGACTGGTTCAAAAAAGCTTCATCTGAGGTGCATGACCTATAGTACACAACCACAAATGAAGGCTGGTGCTGTAGGGAGACATTTGGTCAGGTTAAAAAGCAGCATGGGCTAGGATGACCAGCTGACTCTGGAATCCTCTCTCCCCAAGCAGAAGTAGATACTGGGAGGAAACATCTCCTAATGGTCATAGCATTATCTTTGAACCCTTTGGATGAGATCTGACTCAGAACATAAGCCACAGGCAGTAAAATCGAGAAGGAGAAATAGCAGTATTCATCCTAGAAATCAACCTCTAGGATGATTTGAATCCCTGAGCACGAGGTCTTCTGGACAGCAAGAGATGTCTGTCAGCCACCCACGCGTGTGCGTGCGCATGCACGCACGCACGCACACACACACACACACACACACACACACACACACACACACGTACGTTGTGCCATTTTTAAATGTTACCCTCAAAGAAAAGGCCATGCATATTCGCATTTAATCTGGATAACCAATTAATGTTAATATGTCCATATAACACTGGACAACAAATTTTAACAAAAGTCATGCCTCCAATATTAAATTAAGTAGTTCATATTGTGAACGTGCCGTAAAGCACGTTCGCGATGACTCGCGAATAAGGCCGACCAGCGCAAGGCCGGCTGCCCTCACTCCGCCGCCAGGACGTCCCCACAGCCGCTGGAGGAAGGTAAGGCTCCTGCCGGCGGGGGCAGTCCGGGCAGCGAAGGAGGGGGGCCATTGGTCGAGCCGGGCCGGGAGGGGGCGGGGATGACTTCCGCCATATCCTCGTCCCCGCCAGCTCAGCCATTACACAGCTTCCTCCGACCTCTGCCAGCTATTTAGCTGGCGGAAATCCGAGTGGGTCCATCGGGCCTTCTCCAGTTTACACCAGGGGAAGGGGACAAACATCCCCTTTCCCCAAGTAGACCTCCGGGCCGCATCAGCCCGGATAGTTAGTTAGGATTGCGCTACCCATCCCTGGCATCTTCAGGTAGGGCTGAGAAGGACCCCAGTCTGAAACCCCAGAGAGAATGTAGACGATACTAAGCAAGATAGGTTGGTGATCTGACTCAGTGTAAGGGACCTTCCTACTACATGCTTTTTCATACCTTCTTTCCTAGTATCTTTCATACATACTTTCTTAGCTAGATAAAACTGGCAGTAAAACTGTAGATAGGGCTTGAGGTCTAGAAATTACTGCCCCATGCTCTTTAGGTCAGAGCGTAGGTCCCACAAATTTTTGCTCTGCTCCTGAATAGTACAGACACATCAACACATTCATCATTATGAAGATGTGACTAAACCCACAAGGCAATAAAAAGGAGTTTCAGAAAAGAGAGGAGAGGAGAAGGGAGATGAACAATCTGGGTGCAAGGGGGAGGGGGAAGCACTGGAAGGCAAGCACAGAAGTTAATGCTTGAACAGTCTTCAGACTGAAACAGGGAT
The DNA here is from genome assembly GCA_026170595.1 of Plestiodon gilberti rubricaudatus. NCBI lineage: Eukaryota > Metazoa > Chordata > Lepidosauria > Squamata > Scincidae > Plestiodon > Plestiodon gilberti. Next base: position 254,821,373 of record JANXHW010000001.1, on the reverse strand, counting down.
GGGTTTGAACTTGCATCTTGCCATTGCTTAGCAATCACAAGACACGTCCCCACATTACCAGTTGGGGGGAGCAGTAGTTACATTCAAAAGCAGCAAGTAGGGAAGGCTTGGGGGCAATTCAGGCCTCTGCCGAGAACTCACTAGGTTACCTTAGGCAAGCCACTCCCTCTCAGCCTCAGCCCCCATCTGTGATATGCAGATAAAAATACTCACCTTACAAGGTTGTGGCAAGGATTACAAGATAATATAAATGGGGTTGCTCTGAAGACTCTATTATTATTATTATTATTATTACAGGTGAAGTGGATGCTCTTATCTGTAATATGACTACAGCTCAATTAATATGGAGCATGATCCTGTGCATTTTGTGTATGCTGTACGGTAATTGACTGGTGTGACATAAGCAAGAAATACTAAAGCCATATATGGGTGAAAGATGCTACATGTGGCATAGACAGAAGCAGTTTGTGGCATGACTCGACAGGAGCAAGAGGGTTCACAGGTATGGCTGTGGCATAGAGTTGAACCTGTTGCCTGCTCCTCCTGCAGTATACTGCTGCCTGCTCCCCAGCACAGTGGACTAGAGGCAAAACCACCACATGGCACTGAGGACTGCATGAGTACTGCAGCGTATGCTGGGGTGGCATTGTCCAATATTATGGACTTGACACAGTATGCTTGCAAAAAAAAAAAAATCAGTCACCATGAAATGTAAGAACACAAGAAGAGCCATGGATCAGACCAAAGGTTGATCTAGTCACTCCACCATCCTGATTCCCACAATAGTAGCCACCAACCAGATACTTCCCAGAAGCCTCTGGGAAGCCCACAAATATGGCAAAAATGTCAGAACCCTCTCCTGCTGCTATTCCCCCAGTCAGCATCTGATATTTGAAGATATACTGTCACTGAACAAGGAGGTTCCACATAGCCATCATGACCAGAGGCGTATTTTGGGCGGAGCAAGCGGAGCACCCCGCTCTGGGTGCCATCGCCCGAAGGGTGCCCCGCCGCTCCGCCCGCGAATCGGACTCGGAGACTCGAGTCCGAGTCCGACTTGGGCCGGCCCCCTCAATCGGGAGAGCCGGCTGGGGACGTCTTCCCCGGCCGGCTGCCCGGGGCCTTCCAGGCCCGCTGCGCAATTTTTTGCGCATGCTCAGTCTGTTAACTGAGGGAAAAGGGCTGCCCTTTTCCCTCAGTTAACAGATTGAGCATGCGCAAAAAAATTGCGCAGCGGGCCTTCCTTAGAAGGCCCCGGGCAGCCGGCCGGGGAAGACGTCCCCAGCCGGCTCTCCCGATTGGGGGGGGGGTCCCGCCGGGTCTCCCCCTCCCGGAGTACGCCCCTGCCTCCGGAGCGCACGCTATTTCCTTAGGGCGCCTACCCCCCTGTGCTCCGGGCGCCAAGAGAGGCTGTTACGCCTCTGATCATGACCAATCACCATTGATAGGCCTACCTTCCAAACATTTATCTAACCCCCTTTTTAAGTCATTGCCTTGTGAAGAGCAGACTTCCAGTTAGGATCTACATGCCGACTACCTATTAGCATCTGTCTACCATGGTGCAGTGGGTTAAACCGCTGAACCATGAGCTGTCGATCGAAAGGTCGGCAGTTTGAATCTGCGACGGGGTGAGCTCTCGTTGCTTGGCCAGCTCCTGCCAACCTAGCAGTTCCAAAGCATGTTAATACGAGTAGATAAATAGGTACCGCTTGCGGGAAGGTAAACAACGCTCCGTGTTCCAGCCGCATGCTACGCGCTGCGGCAAGGAGAGTCATGCCGGCCACATGACCACGGAGGTGTCTTCGGACAACGCTGGCTCTTCGGCTTTGAAATGGGGATGAGCACCACACCCTAGAGTTGGACACGACTGGACTTAATTGTCAGGGGTCACACCTTTACACCTACCATCTTCCCATCTTCCATATTACCTTCCCTCTCCACTTAAATATTAATTTCTATTGCACTACTAGTGAACAAAGTGCATTATAATTTCTCTCTTTATAACAACGGTGAGATGGAAAGACAGAGGCTTGAATTTGCTCAGTGAGTTCATGACTGAGGGGGAATTTGAACAGCGATTCCCCAGGCTGAGGTGAAACTAGTGTGCTGCAGTAGAGCTGGTTCCAGGTTTTGTTGGGCCCTGGGCAAAAGGCCACCATCATTTGTTCCATGCTGTTGGAAGTGGGAATGGCTTTCTAGAATTGTGGGGGAAGCTTTCTAAAAATTGTGCAGACAAGAAGCTGACCACAAGGAGTTACATTTGCACATTTTGTGAGTTCCCTGGGGACAGAAGTGTCAAGGTGTTTAATTGCAATTAGCAAATACTACTATAAATACATATCATTTGACACATACACACCTTTCATTATGACCGAAAGCCACAGGGGAATGGCCATCTTGCCACAAGGTAAAGAAATTATGCTGTTGGGGAAAGAGAACTATTTCCTCCCAAACCTGATTTTCACCTTCTTCCTTTCCCACCTGAACGGGAAAAAGGTACAGATAGCAGCTTTGCAGCCCTATCAGTCACACTATGACAAACTGAGCTAACTCCCCAGAAAAGCATGCATTTTAGTTTAAGGCACAAATTGACATTTGCTGTGGTAACCACAGAACAGGAATTTCAGAATAATAAAAAGACATTAGCTCTGTGCTTATAAATCACTGTGCCATCATTCTATACATGCCTGAACAGGTGTGGAAATCATACTCCTTTGTGACTACCCCTCAATATGCACACAAAAATGGTGGTCCCACAGTGTGTGTCCACTTATCCCCTTGAAGCCATTTTGAAGACGCTGAAGTTGCACTGCACTGAGCAGGGGGTTAGATTAGATGACCTCCTAGACCCCTTCCCAACATTCTATTATTCCCTTTGACAGATCAGAGGCTGAGCCGAGAGGTCAGCAGTTCTTTACCTGTGCTTTTATGACAGGACGAGACGAGGTCAGGGCAGAAAAAGGCACAAATAGATGTCTTTCCTATCCCAGAGATCCCCCTAATCCACACGCACAGCTACACGTGTATGGTGCCTTAGTACCAACAACAGGTGGTTTTCGGCGCCGGCACCTCGACTTTCCGATTGCCACTCGTTGAAATTCACAGTACAGAACCCACAGAAAGCACGGCAGCAGACCCTCCGTGAGGAGGATGAGAGCTCCTGACTGGATACCACCGAATTCGCAGGTTGCCCGGGGAGATCGTGTAAAGAAAAGAAGTTACCCGTCAGCAACATCAGCTCCAGAAACGCCAGCAGCCCCGGAAGGGGAGGTGACTTGCTCAACAGGGCAACTCCACAGACCCACCTCTTCAAGAGAGGGGGCGATCGGCACAAGCAGCTAGCTTCTTGCCCCCAAGGAAGGCCGCAGCAACCGGGGTAGGGTTTATGTCAGCTCAGCACAGAACGCTGAAGCGCAGCCCCGCGTTATTTACTTCTGTGGAAAACAGCTCTGCACAAGTTACAGACACAGTGATGTAATGTGTGTGAGCACCAGCAGCCGCCTCAGAGTCACATGCCTGAACTTTCCCCAACTCCACCTCCTACTGTTCCCTCCTCCCTCCATTCTCTCTCCTCCCTCCCCCTTTCAACATCCTGGCGGCGTGGCGTGCATGACAACTTAAACAGAAGCCTTTCCTCCCGAGTCCCAATTGGCCTGTGGATGGATGAGCATGTTTTTTTATTAGGATTAGGATTATTAGGCGGTGCTGTGTTATTTTCCAATTCTGTGATGCAGAATCCTGTGCAAGACAAAGGCTTAGGCTACACTACCTAGTATAAGGCCAATAAAAAGTAGCCCACCATTCAGAAATAGTTTGGATCCTGTTGTGTTTCTTTGGAATGAGACAGTACGGTAGCCATTCAACCAGGGTATGGAGGTCAGGGGTACTGATTCAGGTTGATCCACAAACCACTTAAGCTGCTGGCATGTTTACAGATGACGCCAGAGATCTGCCCCTTCGATATCACTGGTCCAAAGGCCAATTCCAAAAACCCCTTTTTTCATACTAGTGTTGCTGTAAAGCAGGCTATGAACTAACTATCAGACTTGCCAGCTGTGTTCATACTGCACCTCTACTGTGGTTTGCATGTGTGGTCTTTTGGCCTCACTGTTGACCTCATTTATTAGTTTCAATTTCCCATTTTTCGAATGGGAACAAGAGTGACTGACCTTACTATATATACTATTGTGAGGACAATGCACTGTAAGCCACTTTTATTATTTTTAATGGAAAGGTGGAATAGAAATTCTAGAAATAAAATGGCATAAATAATTGTGTTAAAATTTACCGTACCTTCCTTATGAACCCATTATAAGGCTTGAGGGAAGTCACGTCACTCAACTCATTAGCTCCCATCTGCAGTATGAGGCGACTAATAAGGGCCTACCTTACAGGGATGTTGTAAGAATTACTGAGATATATGTAAAGCACTTAAACAATACAAAAATGTTACATAAATGCTGAATAACACTACTGTAAAGCACTTTGCTTCTCTTATTTTTAAAGTGCTAACTAAATTATACATCTACTAGTACTGATGGCAGTAACTGAAAGGGACAGAATATTAGTACCATATATGCCAGGCACAGCATATTATTATTATTATTAATAATAATAATAATCTAATAATAATAATAATAATAATAATAATAATAATAATAATAATAATAATAATAATAATAATAATAGAATTTCTATCCTGCTTTTCTCCCCCATAGCGGGACCCAAAGCATATGAGATTCTTCTTGTTGCCCATCAACAGAAAAAGGTCCATAAGCTTTGAAATTGAATGTGCTTGTCCACATTTGTTAAAACAGAGAAGTCTCTATATTTCATTTTGACATGTTCTTCTTGCTGTTTCCATATATGCTTAGTACAGGTGTGTACATAAGAACATAATATAAGAAGAGCCCTGCTGGATCAGGCCAAAGGCCCATCTAGTCCAGCTTCCTGTATCACACAATGGCCCCACCAGATGCCTCCGAGAGCACACAGCTAACAAGATAACCTGTTTCCTGCTGTCACTCCCTTGCACCTGGCACAGAGAAAACCTACTTCTAAAGCCAGGAGGTTGCTTATGTAACCTGTGATGGTCTTTTCCTCCATGAATCTATCCAAACCCCTTTTAAAGGCATCTAGGCCAGATGCCATCACCACACCCTGTGGCAAGGAGTTCCACAGATGAATTACACGCTGGGTAAAGAAATATTTTATTTTGTCCGTTCTAACTCTCCCTCCACTCAATTTTAGTGCATGTCCCCTGGTTCTGGCGTTGTGCGAGAGGGAGAAGAATTTCCCTCTATTCACTCTCTCTATCCTATGCATAATTTTATACGTCTTAATCATGTCCCCACTCAGGCACCTTTTTTCTAGACTGAAAAGGCGAAAGCCCCAAACGCTGTAGCCTTTCCTCATAAGGGAGGTGCTCCAGCCCACGAATCATTCTGGTCGTTCTTTTCTGCACCTTTTCCAATTCAACTATATCCTTTTTGAGGTGTGGTGACCAGAACTGGACACAATACTTTAGATGTGGCCTTACCATCGATTTGTACAAAGGCATAATGATATTGGCCGTTTTATTCTCAATCCCTTTTTTAATGATCCTGAGCATGGAATTGGTGCTTGGAATTCTGGAAAGAGAAATAACACCCATCATTGGCCCAGGCCAAGAGAGACAAATCTGTACCAGTCTCTCTGCAATGAGAACCGGAGTTCCCACAACTCTACTGAAGGGGGGGGGAGCAAATTAATACGTACTACCTTTTAGCCAGAGCACAAATTATGGCGGGGGGAGCAAAGGAGACCTGACCCCTTTACTTTTTGTGTCAGCCCCCTTAGCTACTGCTATTAGAAGGCAGTGATGTAGACTTGAGTCTATTGACGCGGACTCAAGTCGGACTCAAGTCGTGTCAATGACTTGACCCAGACTTGACTCGGCGATTGTAAAATACTCGAAAGACTCGACTTGAGACTTGGAGCCTTTTACAAGAAGTCAATTTTCCCATTTTCCCCATTAAATAGATAGGGACTCGCAACCAAAGACTCAGGGGCAATGACTTGGGACTTGACTTAACACTTGGACCCAGAGACTTGAGACTTGACTTGAGACTTGGAGTCAGAGACTTGATCTATTTCCCTATTTCCATTCCCTACGGGGGCGGGAATGGCATGAATCATTAGGCCAACTAAAGGGAACCAGGCAGGGGAGCTTGTGGATTTCATTAAGGCCCCCCCTACATCTTCCCCCCATAATTCAAGCACTGTGTTGTTGTTTTTTCAAATTTGCAACTAACCAGGGAATAGCAAAGACTAACCAGTAAATGCTGGGGTGGCATTGTCCAATATTATGGACTTGACACAGTATGCTTGCAAAAAAAAAAAATAAAAAATCAGTCACCATGAAATGTAAGAACACAAGAAGAGCCATGGATCAGACCAAAGGTTGATCTACTCCCTCCGCCATCCTGATTCCCACAATAGCCACCAACCAGATACTTCCCAGAAGCCTCTGGGAAGCCCACAAATATGGCAAAAATGTCAGAACCCTCTCCTGCTGCTATTCCCCCAGTCCCCCTAACCCTAACCAGTAACCAGATCAACTCTCTGACTCCAAGTCTCGAGTCAAGTCCAAGTCTCTGGGTCCAAATCTCAAATCAAGTCCCAAGTCTTTGCTTGCCCCCAAGTCCCAAGTCTTTGGTTGCGAGTTGCAAGTCCCTATCTATGGGGAAAACAGGTTTAAACCAGAATAAAATTCGACTTGTCGTAAAAGGCTCCAAGACTCGAGTCGAGTCTTTCAAGTTTTTTACAATCGCCGAGTCAAGTCCGAGTCAAGTAATTGATGCGACTTGAGTCCGACTCTAGTCCGAGTCAATAGGCTCAAGTCTACATCACTGCTTCCAGCTCACCTTCCTTACTGTCTGCTTGCTTTCATACCAGTGTGAACTGGGTGGTAACTATAGCTATTCCCCTGGAATATCTTCTGGTTCCAGTCTCCGCTGAATAGCTGAAATTCAGCTGCAAATAAACCACTTCTCGTGGAGAAACTACAGAATACAAATGTGATTTAAAAAAATAGAAGAATGCTACAGCGGGCGAGAGCACAGCCTGAAGTAAGAACCGTTGAGCAATTTTGCTCTGTCCTTCCAGTGTCATGGCTCTTTTAATCCTTCCTGATTTTTCACGCTACAATGCTCTTATTCTTTCTTATACGTTTCAGTCTGATCGACTTTGTACTGCCGCTCCATCCCTAGCTGCCCACGTGTCGAACACTGCAGAAAATCTCCTTATCTTTTGTTTAATTAATAGCATACCATAGCAGAGCCTTACACAGGCTCTATGACAGTCACCTCTTGGGCAGGGCAATGGACTAACAACAACAGCTTCACAAGCTTCACGCTTCCACTCTTTCAGTAGTCCAGTCCTTTCATTTTGTAACCGCCTATTTCTCCAAACCTCGCAAAATTCCCTTTTGGCGAACAATCTCTGACAGCAAGCTCAGTAGCTCACGAAGTTTAGGAAGATCTCTCCAGAAGAACTAATGGCAAGGGGAGCGACAACAGCTTCCGCTGCTGGAACTGGGCATGCTCGGCTGAATTGAGCATGCTCATTGTTACCAAGGTAGAAATGTCGAATAGGGAACATCGATAGCTTGAGTCGGGAAAGCCATGGAGGGTACAAGGAAACGCCGGAGCTGTGCAATCGGTCCTTTTCCACTGCTGCTGAGTCTCTCCCTCGGGGTCGCGTTGCCCCTTGCCCAGGGCCGGAGTCTCCGCTTTGTCGTCTTGGTGAGGAGAGAGTCGGGGGGTGGGGGTGGGGTTTGAGAATATTGGAAGGAGAGGTGCAGTGCAGAGTGGGGCCATTCCTTAATTTGGGGTGTCACGAAGCACAATGGTTCCCATCGAAAATTGTTGCTCTTCTGTAAAAACAATCCTGAGTGTCTGGCAGCAGGAGCCTACGGCGACCCAAGAAGCTGCTGCTCAGGATTCCTGATTGATTCTTGTGACCCGGACGTTCGGGGAGTCCACATATTCCTTGCAGATAACAAAACGGCTTCCAGCCCTTTACTGTGCCATGATAAGCCCTCCTCGCCCGAGTGTGTTAGCAAAGTAGTAGCGTCTCCGGTGATCTCTGCGCCCAGCAAGTTGGGAAGCAGCAGAATGTGCGCAGATGGAACATGTAAACCCTTTGTGATGGTAAACTATCCTGACTTTCAGCTATATCGTCATGGAGATCGCTCCCCAGTGAAGGCCTATCCCCGAGATCCCTATCAGGAAAGTGCCTGGCCACAGGGATTTGGGCAGCTTTCTCAGGTGGGTATCCCAGGAGGAAGCAAGCTGGGTGAACTTAGACAGGTTGCATCTTTTGGGAGCAGAAACACTAGTTAGAGCTATTGCTCTTGAGTAAAAAATTGTGCTGAAGCAAGTCAGCAAAGTACTGTATTTTTAAAAGATAGAATAATTATCCACACTCAGTAGTAGTTTGAGGTTTTCTCGTTTTGCTTTGGGGGGGCTAGTGCTCCTTTCCTTTTCAGTATCCCAAGAAGCAGTAATGCCCTTTTAAAATGAAGAAAGGGGCTGTTTTGTTTTAAATGATATGTTGTGCTCAAAGTTTATTGTATTTATAAAAGAAAGATGTGCACATCATTTAAAAACCTAGGAGGGGGAAGTGAGGCACATTTCATGTGCCTCACAGTTTCATCCATTTCAAGGATTGTGTAACATTTCCTGAACCAGCAATGTTCAAGCTGAAACTGTTGTTTTCATTTTCAACTCTGTGCTGTTTTGCAAGACTCCAATAAAACCTGCTTTATTGTTTATTCATTACCGTTGTTATGTGTAGGAAGGGATGCGGCAACACTGGGATCTGGGCCAAGCCCTTCGAAGGCGTTATGACGGATTCCTGAATGCTTCATACAATAGACAAGAGGTTAGTGCAGCATCCCAAATTACTGCTGATACCAGCCCAGCCATCTCTTGCTCTCCCTGCTCCATATCTATTTCCAAGTGAGGTTTTTTTTCCTGTAAGTTATAAGCATCTCTGCTAATTGAGCTGCAGTGGGCTTAATTGCTTCTTTCCTAAATGTACTATTTGCCAAGTACTGTATTTATCTGAGTTGCAATAGCAGGGGAGCAATAAACAGTCACTGATTTGGGGGCAAGAGATATGAAACTCAAGGGATTAAAATGGTGGTATCTGTGTATGAGTGAATATTATTTGGTGACAAGAGACAAACTGCAAACAAACAAGCAAAAAAGGGGGGGGGGAAGAGGAGATGAACCCGAAGACAATGAAAGAGATCTGCAAAGTATTCTTCTTGCTGGTGTATAGATCAGATTATATGTTGTCTTGCTAACCTCCCTTGAGAAAAACAATGAGGAGCTGTCAGGTGAGGTGGCCTGTAGTTTTCCACTGACCTTTTTCTCAGTGAGGCAAACTGATAGTGGAAGGGCTTCATTACCTATTTCTGCTTTTTATCTTAAGCTGAATTGAATTCGGCAGAAGATAACAGCATTAGCACTCTGTCCTTCTCAGACACTGAGTTGTACTTCAGCTGTATAGCAGAGATTTTTGGCGATGATAAGGTTGCTTTGACATCTTGTCAAAAACCCGCCCAACTAGATGGTTAACAACATCCTGAAGGTTCTTTTTAAGCTCTGGCTCAGTGCTAGTTGGTAAACTAAAAGCACAATTCATCTCTACTCAGAAGTAAATTCCATTGAATTAAATGGGAATTACTTTCAGGTAAGTGTGTAGAGGACTGTGACCTAAGTCTGCATAGGTAAAGGTATCCCCTGACAATTAAGTCCAGTCGTGTCCGACTCTAGGGTGTGGTGCTCATCTCCATTTCGAAGCCGAAGAGCCAGCGTTGTCCGAAGACGCCTCCGTGGTCATGTGGCCGGCATGACTCTCCTTGCCGCAGCGCATAGCATGCAGCTGGAACACGGAACGCTGTTTACCTTCCCGCAAGCGGTACCTATTTATTTATTTTATTTATTTATTTATAGAATTTTTATCCCGCCTTTCTCCCATCAGGGCAACCAAGGCGGCTTACAACAAAAATATTAAAATACATAAATACATTTAAAATCAAGAATTAAAATAATTAAAAACAATTAAAACAATTAAAACAAACAGCCCCAGTGGGTCATCCACATTTGTTAAAAGCAATTTGTTAAAAAGCCAGCCCACCATGTCAGACATCAAATGCTGATCTAAATAAAAATGTCTTGAGGCCCCGCTGAAAGGTCTCTAAGGAGGGAGCCATTCTTAATTCCAGGGGGAGGGAATTCCATAATTGGGGCGCCACTGCCGAGAAGGCCCTATTCCGCGCCGCCATCCCCCTCACCTCCGTCAGTGGCGGCACGGTCAACAGGGCCCCCCCTGATGACCTCAGAGTACGGGTCGGATTATAAGGAAGGAGGCGGTCCCTCAAATACCCTGGACCCGAGCCGTAAAGGGCTTTAAAAGTCAAAACTAGCACTTTGAATTGTGCCCGGAAACGAACCGGCAGCCAGTGTAGCCGCTGAAGCAATGGTCCGACTGAGTCGAACCGACAGGCCCCAGCAACCACCCGGGCCGCCGCATTTATCTACTCGCATTGACATGCTTTGGAACTGCTAGGTTGGCAGGAGCTGGCCAAGCAACGAGGGCTCACCCCATCGCGGATTCGAACTGCCGACCTTTCGATCGACAGCTTATGGTACAACGGTTTAACCCGCTGCGCCACCTGCCACCCGCTGCATACACTTAAATAAAAGGACACTGAAAATGAGCAAGTGCTCTGAGAGCTAGTAGCATAATTTTAGCCTTAGTTCAACTGCTCGGCTACTTCTTGCATGTTTAAAAAAATCCAGCAACCACTGCATATTAAATGACAAGTAAAGCTCTTCAGAAGTACTTTTTTATCAGTGCTTGTGTCCATAGTGCAGCATACCATAAGAAGAGTTCTGCTGAATCAGGCGAAGGGCCCATCTAGTCCAGCTTCCTGTATCTCCGAGTGGCCCCACCAGATGCCTTAGGGAGCACTCAAGAAGACCAGCAGCGTCACTAGGGCGCGCGCGGCCCCAGGGCGGGGGCGCGTGCGTCACCCTAATGACCCCCACACCCAGCCCTAAATGTTAATTTGGCGGGCGCGATTTTTGGGGGGCGACCCGATGGGACGCTGCCCCGGGTGCCCCCCGACTCTGTCCCCCCGCCACTCGTTGCAGCTGGCTCCGGGGACGTCTTCCCCGGCCGGCTGTCCTGGGCCTTCTGACGATGCCCACTGCATCAAAACGTAATTTATAACGTTTTTTGTGCATGCGCAAACAGTTTCTGAGGGCCAAAGGCTTCCCTTTTCCCTCAGGAACGGTCTGTGCATGCGCGAAAAACGTTATAAATTACGTTTTGATGCAGTGGGCCTTCATCAGAAGGCCCACAAGCGCCGGCCCGGGAGGACGCTCCAAGGCCTTCTCCCGGCCTCGGAGCCTCTGGAGGGCGACACGCGCAGCGGAGGGCGACGCGTCAACCTTATGGGCGCGTCACCCTCTGGCGGTCCGCCCCCCCGCCACGCTCCAGCGACGTTGCTGCTCAAGACAACATGATACCTGTATCTTGTTGCCACTTCCTTGCATCTGGCATTACATAAGAACATAAGAACATAAGAAGAGCCCTGCTGGATCAGGCCAAAAGCCCATCTAGTCCAGCTTCCTGTGTCACACAGTGGCCCCACCAGATGCCTCAGGGAGCACACGAGACAACAAGATACCTGTGTCCAGTCGCCACTCCCTTGCACCTGGCACAGAGAAAACCCACTTCTTAAAAACAAAAACAAACAAAAAAAACCCAGGAGGTTGCTTATGGCTTGTAACTTGTGATGGTCTTTTCCTCCATGAATTTGTCCAAACCCCTTTTAAAGGCATCTAGGCCAGGTGCCATCACCACATCCTGTGGCAAGGAGTTCCACAGATGAATTACACGCTGGGTAAAGAAATATTTTCTTTTGTCTGTTCTAACTCTCCCTCCACTCAATTTTAGTGCGTGTCCCCTGGTTCTGGTGTTGTGCGAGAGGGAGAAGAATTTCCCTCTATCCACTCTCTCCATCCCATGCATAATTTTATAAGTCTCAATCATGTCCCCCCTCAGGCGCCTTTTTTCTAGGCTGAAAAGCCCCAGACGCTGTAGCCTTTCCTCGTAAGGGAGGTGCTCCATTCAAAGATAACTTATCTTTGGGGCAAAGTTAAGCTAGATAAGCTATGTCTAAAACCTGGAGGTTGCATACAGTCTTTGTGATGGATGTTTCCTCCATAAATCTGTCCAATCCCCTTTTAAAGGCAGCTAGGCTAGGTGCCTTCACCACATCCTGTGGCAAGGGGTTCCGCAGATTATTCACCGGTACTCACTGGGTAAAGAAATATTTGTTTTGACTCTCCCACCATTCAATTTTAGTGCATGTCCCCTGGTTCTGGTGTTGTGCAAGAGGGAAAAGAACTTTCCTCTATCCATCCCATGCATAATTTTATATGTCTCAATCATGTCCCCCCTCAGGCACCTTCTTTCTAGACTGAAGAGCCCTAAACACTGTAGCTTTTCCTTGTAAGGGAGGTGCCCCAGCCCATCAGTCATTTTGGTCACTCTCTTCTGCACCTTTTCCAGTGCCACTAGTCTATATCCTTTTTGAGATGTGGCAAGCAGAACTGTCACAGGCCAATCTAGCTATGTAAGAGCAGTGCTGCTTTTTGTCTGTCTTCTTCCTCTGCCAGTTTCTGAACCAGGTGCAGCTTCATATGACAAGACCTTAATTTCTACCGTAGATCTGCCAGATCTTTCCTACAGCATCTGAAAGGAATTTGCAGGACTAAACACACAACACCAGAAAGTATAGTTGGCTGAGGCTCCCAGAAGCCTACTTACTTACCATATGTTTTCAAACCTACAGATACATATCAAATCTGTAGAAAAGACATGGTCAATTTATGGTGGAAATTGGGGGGTGGGGGTGGGGAATCAGTCTTTTGCTACAATGTGTGAAGCAGCTATGAGACAGAGACCTGAATACTAGAACAAGAATGAAAACTATCTCAAGGTCAAGCCAGCAACAGCTTCCCCCCCCCCCCCACTTTTGTGTGCTTCCCCAGCCCAGAGTGGGAGCACAGCTTTCTTTATCTCTGCTATTCATGTCTCATTGGGTAATAACCCTGCCAGTCTGGACATGCTGCCTGTAACGTTTTCATATTACTAAAGAAAGGGGAAGGTTCTCAACTGGCCAGTTTCTGTCCCGTCCCCCCCCCCCCTTGCTTTAAAGCTGTTGCAGCTTTACTGATTGAAAGCTGCAGTAAAATAGCAGCAGTAGCTGAGGTTGAGGGGCAGAGGGAAACTTGCAGATTTCTTTTCTTCCCGTCTCACATAGCTCATCTCCTTTGTGTAATTTGGAACAATTTGCTCTCGAGGCATCAACTATCCCTTTGTGGCATGATGTGGTCTGGATTGGGTGGATTGATTTCCCTGAGACTGGTAGTTAGCCCTTGGACAGGGGGTTGGACTAAATAACCTTTCGTTGTTCCCATTCTGTACATTGTACCTGCTCACTGTCCAGACAGTCCAATTTTGTGGGTTCAAGAAAGGCAAGCCACAAAGGTTTCTAGATGCTTCTGGACTACCTGAGAGAGCCTGTATCCCATCTAATCTGACAGAGCAGTCCTGTGTAACATTGCAACAACAATTTCATTCTAAAGCTTTCATGGCCAGCTATCAATTGACAATGTTTAAGGAATACGGCTTGGCTTTAAGGAATACTACATGGCTTTAATTCCCGTATTCCTTAAACATTGTCAATTGCAACAACAGTTAACAGTTAACAGTGTAACAGCAGATGCACCGGTGCAAGTGCAAAGTTACACAGGATTGCGCTGTTGAGCCCTTTCCATTCTTGAAAGGGGAGTAACTGCAACCCACTTACCTATCAGCCTCAGGCTCCATTACCTATTTCTGCTTTTTATCTTCAGGTATCCGAGCTTGCTTGCTTTTTTGAAGGTTAATGAAAAAGCTAGAATGCTCAAAGGAGGGATATAAACCAGTGAAATAAATAAGTAAAGAGTAGTACTGTGTGCTGTTAAACACCTTACCAAATTCACTGGCATTAACCGAAAACACACCATTGTGTATGGATTAAAGGGTTGTATTATGAAATGTTCAGGGGTTAATAGCTTCTGCCCTGGGCTGACCCACGACCTTCCTGGTGGGGAAGATCTCATGCCAAATGCTTGACCCAAGTCCTTTACCTGGTGATGTGCCAGTCTGTGCTCCTCCCACTCCAGGGAGTGAGAGGAGGAGCAGTGGAGGCAGATGGAGGTGGGTGACTCCTTCTAATCTGCTGCCTGAGGCAACTGCCTCAGTCAGCTTCATGGATGAGCCGGCCCTGCTCCTGGTTGTTTGCAGTCAAGACTATCAAAGCCACTGGAATGGGGACTGTCCCAAGGTGTGATTGCTTCCACACTGCAGGAGTACATTTTGTCCCTGCTTTCCCACGTTCCTGGCAATGACTTACAGAAATACACTCTCTGGTTAGAACTCAAGTTGTTTGTTTGCACTAGTGAAAACTTCAAGTGTGGAAGATCCTATTTCCAGGTTGCTACTTTCTACATTCTTCTCTGCAGGATTTGCATCATCATAGATAATGATTTGCTAATGATTTGCCTGACAGGGACAGTCAGGCAAAACTCCCTGGCAAGGCTGATGCTTAGGGGCACATCCATGGGGCTCTTACCTAAGAGTTGGAATTTACTGTTCAGCATATCTGATCTCCACAGTCTGTGTATGCAAAGCGCTTCTGTTTGTGCCACACCTCCCTTCCAGTACACATGGTTGACAGATAATTATGAGTCCACTATGAGTTGTCCCTGTACTGAGTCTGGAACGTCTTTAGGGAAAAGGTACTTTCATTTTCCTGCAACATTTTGCATTTTCCAGGATGGCTGCAATAGCAGTCAACTCAAGGCTGGGCCTGGATAGCTATTGTTGGTCTGTACTCTTGGAGAGACTGGCAGAGACCTGTTGTAACCTGTGGATATACCTTTTGTATTCTGGTTTAATTACAATGCAATTTCCTTTGCTTTCCTAACCACATGTATATCTACCTGACCTGGTGCCAGAGGCGTCGCCAGGTGCCCCCGAGGTAGGGGCGGCCCCCCCGACGCCCCCCAATAAAACTGTCAAAAATTTTAGGTTTCGGTTTCGAAACCTATTTTTGACAGGTTTTTTTTACGGGGTTTTTTTTACTTTTTCGGGGGGGGGGGGGTTAAGTGTTAACGGGCATACATTAGTGTATGTTTACTTTCCCGCACTTATCTTGCATATGGGACGGTTCCAGCGACGATCTTCCTGCGCCCGGGCACATCTTCTCCCTGCGCCCGGGCGTGAACTCCGTAAAGCGCCCAGCAGCGCTTTCCAGAGTTTGCGCAGGTGCAGAACGTCGACTGGAAACTTCGTCGTTCTGCGCCTGCGCAAACTCTGGAAAGCGCTGCTGGGGCCTTTACGGAGTTCGCACCCGGGCGCAGGGAGAAGCTGTGCCCGGGCGCAGGAAGAAGATCGTCGCTGGAACCGTCCCATATGCAAGATAAGTGCGGGAAAGCAAACATACACTAACATATGCCCATTAACACTTAACATCCCCCCCCCCGAAAAAAGTAAAAAAAAAACCGTAAAAAAAGGAAAAAAGACACCGAAACTTAAGGAGCTCCGCCCCACCCCCAGAGCCCTGTGCCCTACGCCCTGGGGCCCACCGCCCTACCGCCCCCTATCAGGCGACGGCCCTGCCTGGTGCTTCTACTTTAAGTCCCCTTCTCAAGTCCCCATTCTGTTTCCCTGGTTTCTGTAGTATCCCAGGTATTTATTTATTTTTCACATTTTTATACCGCCCTTCCTCCAAGGAGCTCAGAGTGGTGTACACATTTCCTCCCCTCCACTTAAACATACCAAACACTCAGAACAGCCCCTCCACTTAAACATACCAAACTGCTTTTTACTCACACTCATTGACACCAGTTTATTTGTGAGTCTGTCATTGCACCTTTTTTGTCCAGCATGTGTCTAAACTGAATCAGTAGGACAGGACCTAATGACTAATGAAACACATTCTTTGTGGCGGACTCTGTATCCTGGCAGATATTCATCCGGAGTACAGATTTTGATCGGACGCTGATGAGTGCTGAGGCCAATCTGGCAGGACTGTATCCTCCAAAAGGGCGGCAGGTGTTCCAACCCAATGTTTCCTGGCAACCCATCCCTGTCCATACAGTACCTGACTCTGTGGAGCGGGTGAGTCACTTCCAGAGAGAAATTCTGGTAGATAGGATCTAGTGTGCTGGTTATTTCAGATAACCTCTTTTCATCCACCTGAACTCCACCATCCTACTTCTTCACTTTGACTCCTAGGCTAGAGATTCCTCTGGTTGGGAGGGGGGGAGATATAGTTGTTGGGCCCTGTTTCATGTGTCTGGATGATACCTCCTTACCTAGAAGTAGCTTTCTGTCTACTTGGGGGCAAATAGCCTGTTAATAAGGTGCGGAAGTGTTGTTGGGGTAGGGGCGGAGGGGCCCTGGGCCCCAAGCGCATGTGGCAGCGGAGGGGGGTGTACTTGCCTCCTGGACGCATCCCCTCCGCTGTATTCCTCATCTGGTGCTGTTCGCATTGGGCCGCCCGCCCTGGAGCCGTTTGGCTCCAAAAAGGTTAGTAAAACAGTGTGGTGGTAGTGATTGAAGCAACGCTGCCACCGGTGCGCGTGAAAATGACATCACGCCCCCAGGGGGCATGGCGTGTGCCTCCATGTGGGGAGGTGTTGCGTCGGCAGCCCCCCCAGGGGGGGGTATATGCTCGCCACTGATGCCAGCAGGTAGTCATGCTCATAAGGAGGGCTTGGTGCTCAAATAATCCTCTTAGCCAACTTATCTATTTCTCCTCTGTCCAGCTCCTGAAGTTTCCATTATCTTCCTGTCCCCGTTATGAACAACTGCAGAATGAGACCCGGCAGTCGGCAGAATATGTGAATAAAACCATCCAGAATATGGTAAGCTAGATTTGGCCAGGCATTCTATAACGGCATCTGAGATGGATCTCTCTTCATAGAATCATTGGGGTTGTGGAAAGATGGAA
Organism: Plestiodon gilberti rubricaudatus; assembly: GCA_026170595.1. NCBI lineage: Eukaryota > Metazoa > Chordata > Lepidosauria > Squamata > Scincidae > Plestiodon > Plestiodon gilberti. The sequence goes on along the minus strand of JANXHW010000001.1, from coordinate 254,804,245 downwards.
GAGCTTATTTTGTCCCTTTCCCCTGCAGGAATTCCTGAAGATGGTGGCAAAAATGACAGGCATCCAGGATGTTTCCCTTGAATCTGTCTGGAGCGTGTATGACACACTTTTCTGTGAGGTGAGTTGCCCTTCATTGGTCATTTGCTCTCCAAACTGTTAAAATGCTTACCTACTTGATGTCTTGCTGCCCAATCCTGTCTAGCAGAATGCAGTGGTGCAAACAAGGCACCTGCTGCATTCTAAGCAGGATTGGGCTTGCCCTGGCGCAGCTGGAGGCCTCCTCAGGATAAAGGGACGTTTGTAGAGCCCCAGCCATCCCTATGGGTCTACTTGAATGCTGGTGCACATTTGAGAGCTCCAGGTAATGGCGTCCAGGCCCGGGAAGGAGGATAGGATACAGTGGGGAGGAGGCCTCCGACAATCCCTCCCCCAGCCTGGCTGGCCAATCCCACCCCCACCCCCCAGAACAACCTGTTCCGCCCTCCCCATGTCCCTCTGCTGCCCAGTGGAGAACTCGCCTTCCCCTACGGGCGCAGCTTCAGATCTGGGCTGGGGAGAGCAGTGCTGACCTCAGTGCTGGCACCACTTACTCCCAGGGTGCTGCAAATGTGCTTTACAACACCCTACCTGTGACACCCTATTTTTAGACAGTATTACGCTGTTAAACTGCAGGTGCTTTAGCTCTAGCGTAGGTAAAGGATATCCCCTACTGAATATTATCACTTCCTGTTTAAAAGTGTTCTTAAGTTTATCTAGGCTGAAGCTCTTTGTCATAATGGCAGAAAGTTCCACTATTTCATACGATGTAGCTTAGTCTCGATAGCCTGTACTCCAGAAACGTCCCACTCAAGAACACCTTTTAACTTTCTCCCACACAAAAGAATGGTTTCCACTCCTTGGATGTAAAGTGCTGCACTTGGGGTCACTGTCACATAAAGGGCAAAACCTGCCCTCTACCTTGTAGCCTGACCCTCATTAACAGGGATGCTGTATGAGGTGCAATATACCTCTAATCATACGAGATCATGCACATTTTGTCTTTTATACTTAATTTTTGTCTGAATTGGGTATCTCCAAGAGATTTCAAAATGTTACTAGCTATTCGTCATATACGTAACCATGGGTTGTTTGTTTGAACCATTATAGGCAAAATTTTAGCTCACTCTAAAATAAGCAGTACCTAGCCAAGTACCTAACCAATGGTAATTCAGTAACTGCCTCCTTAAAAGCCAAACGCCACTCATGCTCTTCCTTCAAGGTTTTTTTAAAAATAAGTTTTCTGTGGCTGCTACTAATAACATCATGGTTTCCACAGTGTATGTCCACCAGGTGCAAACATTATGCCTAAACATAGCATTGATCAGATCTGCAGTAAAATCCCCTGAAGAATTTATCTTCAGTTTCATCTCTGGGAATCAGGGGAGATACGACTCTGCGGTCTCTGCACACACACAAAAAGCCCCTTGCTCCTGAGGTGGTTTCTTCAAATGTGGAAGTGCAGTTTGATTTAAAGGAACCATGTGTATGAAGAAGCTCTTTGATTTGTGCAGTCCCTGTAAATCAGAGTGGAAGTCCAGTGTGTTTGAAGAATCCACCCCAGGGGCTAAGGAGGCAGATGACCCGCTTTCTGCTCACTTTTAGCAGGTAGAAAGCTGATCAATGCAGATTTCATCTGTGGCAGGCTGGAGGGAGGTAGCAGCAGTGGCGGACAGGTTGAAGGTCAATCCAAATCTGCAGCCCTCTCGCCCCGCAATCCGCCATTGATGCAACCTGCATCAATGGATGGGCCACCCCTGCTAGGAACTTCCTGTGAGGGTCTAAAATTCTTGTTCGTATGTCTAGATTACTGCCTTAAGAAATTATTTATTATTATTATTATTATTATTATTATTATTATTTATATACTGCATTTCAACAAGAGTCACAAAGCAGTTTACATACTGTATTTCTTCGATTCTAAGACGCATGTTTTTTTCCCAATTAAGCATTTAAAACAATGGGGTGCGTCTTAGAATCGAAGGTCTCTAAAAAGCACCCCAAAATGCAATTTCCTTACTTACCGGAGCTTGGGGGAGCTTCAGGGAGGCCTGCGCGACCCTCTGCAGGCCTCCCCAATCTTCAGTTCGGTGAAAAACAGCGATTTTCTGCCATTTCCGGTTTTTGCGAAAACCGGAAATGGCCGAAAATCGCTTTCTTTTTTACCGAACTGAAGATCGGGGAGGCCTGCAGAGGGTTGTGCAGGCCTCCCTGAAGCTCTCCCAAGCCCCGGTAAGTAAGGAAATGGCATTTTCTGGCGGACCGCAAAGGCACTGCTCAAATGCAGTGAGGAGATCATCAGCTGCAGTGCGGGGCATGCTGGGGCGAGCTCTCAGGTTCAGGAAGAGAGAGCTCGCCGCTGAGCAGAGGGGGCAAAATGGCGTGGTAAAAATCGGACTGCCGTGGCAGCCAAGCTGGGGAGAGTTGGCGCTGAGCAGGAAGGAGGTGCATCTTGCAATCGATCGGTTTTTTTTTCTGCTGGTGTTCCTGAAATTAAGATGCGCCTTAGAATTGATGGCGCCTTAGACTTGAAGAAATACGGTAGTAAAATAAATCAAATTGTTTCCTGTCCCCAAAGGGCTCATAATCTAAAACAAAAAACAAAAACAGAAGAGACACCAGCAACAGCCACTGGAAAAGACGCCATGGTGGGGTGAAGAGGGACAGTTGCTCTCCCCCTGCTAAATATAAGAGGACACCACTTTAAAAGGTGCCTCTTTGCCCAGTTAGCAGGGGTCATCAGCAACAATTCCTAGCTAAGAACAGCAGGAAGGGAGAAGAGAAGCGTTTAATCCCCAGGTTTTGCAAGACAAGGAAGTGTCAAAGTTATGTTGAACTTCAAACTTCCCTCTTGATTTTCTACCAGCTGACCTGAGGAAGAAATCTTGCTATGTAGAACTAATTTGTCTGTTGCTGAGTTAGCAAAACTGTGCTGCCTGCTCAAACCAGTTAATGGTTTCAACCATCTTAGCCACAACAAATTAGCAGGAAATAATAAGTTCCCAGAACTAGTGAAGACTAATTGAGCTATGCCTTAGAGACATTTTGGGCCCCCCTCCCCATGGCATTGATTCCAATCTGATGGAAAAATTGCCTTGAAAATAAAGGTGGACAGACTTCCTTCTGACTGGTGTGCCAAGAGGCTTCCCATGCTAACTCGAGAAGCAGGTGTAAGTCCTTAAGTTACAATTTTCACCATAGATTTTAATCAAGTTCAGTCAGTCCAACATCATGGTCAGCAGAGGCTTCCAGGCCTGAAAATCTAGGCCTCTATATAAAAACAAGTCCAAATGTTGTCTGTGGCCAGGAACAGGAAATTGTTTCCTACTGAGTCAGGCTTTTAGTCCATCTAGCTCAGTATTGTAGATGCTGACTGGCAGCAGCTCTCCTGGATTTCAAACAAAAAAAAATTCTCTACCCTGCATGGAGTTGTAAGGCATTGAACCTGGGTCCTTCTGCATGAAAAACAGGTACTTTCCACTCAGCTATGGCCCCTCCCTGGATTAATAACTGCATTACTTGGCATATTGTTGTGATAGCAAATTCAGAGCTCACAGAACTTAGAATGAGGGTTCCCAGTTGCACTTAATAGACTATTTACCTACAATGCCATTAATTTCCCCTCAAAAGTCACTCATGACATGGACTCGAATTATTCCTTCTTTTCATGAATTCATATTGTGGACACTGGATACAGCTGTTATGGGCTGTCTGAGGAATTGAAGCTTCGCTCTGGACAACATGACAGGCTCCTGACAGATTCTGGACGATGCCCCTGTTCAGGGCTCTCAATGTGTATACATAATCCTTCTCCCAGACTGTGCCTGAGCTATTCTCCCCTTGTGTTTTTCCAGAATGCACACAAAATGCCACTTCCAGAGTGGGTGACTCCTAGTGTGATGACTCAGCTGAAAGAGCTGAAAGATTTCAGCTTTGAGTTCCTTTTTGGGATCCACAAACGGGTCGAGAAAGCTCATCTACAGGGTGGTAAGTGAAGAAGAAAGGACAGCATCTTGGGGAGTAGCAAGGGGAAAGCATCCACTGGTCAGTCAAGAACTAGGATCTAATATTTTGTTCTCTTTCTTCAGGGGTCCTTTTGTCTCAAATAAGGAAAAACCTTACGTTCGCTGCAAATGCCTCCACACCACAACACAAAATGCTTATATACTCAGCAGTAAGTTTGCATCTGGGATCTGCGCTCCTTGTTTAATTCCTGGTATTACATACCCTCCCCTTTTCTGTCTTATCTCTGCACGTTCTCCAGAAGATAACCAGCCCTTGTAAACAAAAACCAGCCACATCATCTGGCACAGTTTCTTTCTCCTACAAAAGGACCACAATCCAAATCAGTACTTTTATCCCCGTTCAGGTTGACTTTACACTCAAATAGACTAACTTCAGACTGTAGGCACACACATGGGTTCCACGCTGGCAGATGTTGCATGCAGGAAACCAATGTTCTGACAAGCAGGGTACTGTTGTATCCCTCACTGTTTTCTGTAACCGTTCCAGATGTTTCAGCTTATTTCTCTTTTTACTGATAAAGGGCACAATCATATCCAACATGCCACCGTTATAACCAGCAGCGCAGCGAGAACGGGAGGCCCCAGAACAGAAAGGGGATTTAAATCCCCTTTGAATTCCCCCTTTGGAGAAGATTTGAATCCCCTTTCCGTTCTGGGGCCTCCCGTTCTCGCTGTGCCGCTGGTTATAATGGTGGCATAAGTTGGATAGGTGGCATAAGTTGGATAGGATTAGACCCGAAATGAAGTACCAATTGTTCCATCATGGCTCTAGAACCCTTTCCTTGTTCTTTCTACCAGCAGCTCCTTTCTGAAACGATTCCCTTCCACACATATGAAAGGGGGCAATTGACACTTTCTCCCTCTTCCCTAGCACGATACCACTCTTGTGGCATTGCAGATGGCGCTGAATGTTTACAGTGGAAGGCAACCGCCATATGCGTCATGTCATATATTTGAGCTGCACCAAGAGGATGATGGGTAAGCTCTTCAGAGTATCAGTCCAAGGATGTCTCTTCAAAAGCATTCACTTGAATGCAGTTACCGTATTTATTGGCGTATAAAACGCACCGGCGTATAAGACGCACCTTCCTTTTGGCCCTGGGTTTCAAGAAAAAAAGATTTAAAGCATTTTTGGGCCACTTGGCCACTTACTGCTTGGCTGCTTAATTAGCTAATTTACATAAAATTGCACAAAAATACCAGGATCTTTTTAAAACACACAGCAATAAGACACATGAACAAAATGCACCAGAATTTAAATCCCAAGTACAAAAAAAAACCCAGACTCAACTCTTTTTCCCCCAACCCACCCAATGCACACTTTCCAAAGTAAAAAAACATTTACCCCAAGTACAACCCCCCCAGACTCAACTCTTTTTCCCCCCAACCCACCCATGCACAGTTTCCAAAGTAAACATAAATCCCAAATACAAAAACCCCAGACTCAACTCTTTTCCCCCCACCCCACCTATGCAGTTTTCAAAGCCTCCCAACTAGGCCCAGTTCAGAAGCTTACCCATGCTGCATTCAGGAGCAGGCCCTCGGCAGCTCAGCTGAACTGAACTGAGCACAGCGCCCTCTGCTGGCTGCTGAGAAGCTCAACTCATGCACGTGCATAAATTAAACCCGACAAACAGCTGTAGATCGGATAGATTAGTTAGGGAAGAAAGCTCAAGGGAGCTCTCCGGCTCCGGAAAAACGCGGTAAGCCCGAAAATGCTTTAAAACGGGCAAGGGGGGGGGAAGGGATTTTTTAGTATTGGCGTATAAAACACACCCTACTATTTTGGGTCACAAATGTAGACAAAAAAGTGTGTCTTATACGCCAATAAATACGGTAACCTCTCTATGTGGTGTAGTGCTGAGTGTTGGACTAGGAGACCTAGGTTCAAGCCAGCCTTTCAGCAATTAAATATTCATAGGATGTGAAATTAGATAAATATGAAGAAACCCACTGTTTTATTCATTCAATAAACCCTCATCTAATAAACCCACTGTTTTACTCTCAAATGGTAAATTTCCAGTCTAAGGGCAAGTGTTCCTTTTTTGCTCTGAAAGGAGCATAACCCAATATCTGTTAACTTGCAACACAATCCTATACATGTTTACTCAGAAGTACGTCTCCCTGTATTCAATGGGGCTTGTGTAGCATTGTAGCCTTAAGACAGTTACAAGGGTGGAGAATGGTTGTATGATGGTTCAGTTTTCATAGGGAACATAACGGAAGCTGGCAGGTGCATTGTTAATAGTTCCCATCCATTCCTCTCACACTCCTGTTTCTCATTCCTGTTTTGCTTAGTAATTTTTCAGTGGATATGTTCTTTCGGAATGAGAGTGGGGCAGAGCCATACCAACTACATCTGCCCGACTGTGAACAGCACTGCCCCCTACTGAAATTCCTGCAGCTGACAGAGCCTGTTATTCCCCAGGACTGGGAAAAGGAATGTCAGATAGCAAGTGTTATGAAAGACACAGGTGAGTGGAAGTTGCTCCAGTAGCTGAACCAGAGGAAAGCACATGAGTTTGGCTGTGACATTCAGATGTTTATTCACTTCATTCTTTGCAGAGCTTATTGTGGTTTTGGCCGTTTGTTCATCCATCCTCTTCCTGCTTACCATCCTGCTCCTGACCATATTGTTCCGGATGAAGTCCCAGCCTCCTGGCTACCGGCATGTTTCCAATGAAGGAGAGGAACAACCTTGACAATTGCTCCAGCCCCTCCTGAAGCAGCAAGAGGCAGCAGTGCTGACCCCAGAGACGAGAGGGGCTTCTTCTTCTTTCAGTGACTGAGTGTCTTGTCAGTTTGTCCCTGTGGCAGCTTCCAAGCCAACAGCCCTAGCCAGAGCTGGAGCCAAGCTGTTGTTACTACCTACTGATTGGATAATGCAGTTAAGTACTGGGAGTGAAATACCAGCATGATTTTGGGCTGTGAGACCAGTTCCATCAAGGACACAGTCTTACTTCTTTTGAACCCAATAAGCTGCGTGCAGAGCTTTGAAGGGGCACGCTTTTCAACTAGAACCTGCTGCTCTCTTCCTAACTATGGGAAAAGGGGCCTGATGCTAAACCAGCAACAACTGGCTTCTCCAGCCAAGTCAGTAACTGGGAATCAAACCACTGCCTACCTTTGTTCTACAAAGGGTTGCTTTATATTGTCTTAAGTACTTTGGCTTAGCCATTAGATACACGGAGAAGATGGGACTGGACCAAAGGATACCCCCCTCAGCCTAATCTGTAACATACACAGAGGAAATAGGTTTCTTGGCAATATGCAGCCCACTTCCCATTTTATCAGTGGCTACAAAAAAACCGAGTAAGATTGGAAGATAGAGAGGAAATACGCTATGTTGAAGGGACAGTGAAGTGGAGGCTCCCCACAAATGAAGATTTTGATATGGAATTAGGTATGAGTTTCAGCTGAGGTCCTGATGAAGCAGTGAGAGGGAAGAAAGCAAGACTACATGTTTGCTGGAGACGGACTCTGTTCTTTGATTGCAAAGTGTGCTGGCGAGAGATTCAAGCAGTGCTTGATTTTTAAAAACAGATGCCGATGCTCATGCCTGTATACAAATCAATCCATGCATGCTATTACCCTGGAGTCATATTTTGGAGGGGAGGGCAACTTAAGCTGTAGCTGTTTGGATGTGGAAGAAACTTATTCTGTATGTGCTCAAGAGGCACTGATTTCAAGGCTGAGCCCCAGCAGACAGGACACAATTTTCTTTATGGGCACACTGAGTGGTTTTAATTCCTTTGTGTTTTTAGAGTGGTACAGACCCACTCCTAAAACAAAATAATTTTTGCTTTCTCTTTGTATTTCTCAGCCCAAACCCCCACAACAGACAGGCTTTCATTCACTACCTTCAGCCTGGATGACAGTTATAGCAGGACTCAGCCCAGGAATCTATTTTCAGCACTAGGGGTTGAAACCAGAGAATACAGCCTCTTCTTTCTCTCCTCAAAAAAGGTTTGCACCAGTTTCTTCCCACCTTCCTTCTCCCAGCCACAGCCCAAGGGTTCTAAGGGCAAACGGGAATTGCTCAGTATGAACTTCCATTGTCTGTTCTGCTTTCTGGGTAGTAGAGAGGGAAGCAGGAAGGAGCTGTATGTCTGTAGACTGGGAGAGAAAGTTTAGGCGTGGGAAGAGAGCACATAAAGGGAGACAATGGAGCTCATATACATGCAGCCCTCTTTATCTCTTTCCCCTGCCTATCCAGTGAATTGTGGGGAGGTGGCAGCCTTAATTCTTGTTTTCTCTCTCTTTCTGACATGCATTCTTTCTGAGGCTTCATCACTACAAGTGCAATACACTATAGACAGCTTCTGCCCCTCCCGACAGTAACCACCTCCCTAAATATCCTAGTTTTTATCTCTGGCACAGGTCCTACTTTCTGTGCTATGGTTCCTCACTGATGATGAAAGGCTTTATGAACTCTGGGACATTGCCCAATATTCTATATGCATTAATTTCTTCCATTGGCAACCGATTATACAGTACAGTTCTGCCAGAAAGTGAGCGCACACAGCTTTGTGGCTGTCCTCATCTATATTATTTCCCTTGCTGTTTCACCCAGTTACATGACTCTTGCAGGGCAGGGTACGAGCACAGAGCCAAGGAAGCCCAGAAGAATAGCTGCAATAAATAGAATGATGATTTGCTGGGACTAGGTAGTGAATCAAGAGGGGGAATCTTTAAAAGGGATCCGTTTTGGTACGCACGAAGAAAACAGGTGTGATTAATGCTCTGTATATCTGAATGATGTTTCTGTAATTCAATTTGACCATTTTCTTAGCCTTTTTTTCATTAAAATCAAGATGGGACGACTCCTGTTCCTTCTTCATTTGCACAGGTTTCTCAGCTAGAGCACAATACAATCTTTAACAATATTCACCTTCTTGAAGCAAAGTTAAGTCTAATGACTCATTAGTAATGAGGATCCTAGCGAAGGAACATTTTCCCTAGTGAACAAGTCAGGCAGTAATCAGGAGTTATTTGCTGCTTGTAATTTGATGTATGTAGAAGAGTAAAACATATAGAGGGCTTTTTCTACTCTGTTCACAGGTATGGAACTGCCACAAACATTTATATCTGGTCTGAAGTTGTGCATCTTACAATTGTTTCCTTAAAAAAAAATGAAACAATTGTAACGATGTGGCAGAGTCGGAAGGGGGGGGAGTCAAGCTCTGAAAGCCTTGCTCTTGAACATAGAATTATGCGACTTAGTGAAATTTGCATAATGTATTCTAATCACAAAACCTAAATTTCACAGAGAGGAGTTTATCAAGATTTTCAAATATACCCCTCCTACTCTGATAGCTATGTGTTCTTCAGGTAGGCTTACTTCCTGGTTCTTTTTTCCCCTCTCAAAGAGAATTCATCTCCAAAGATCAGCCTTTCTGCTATGACAAAAATGCTGTCCTATACAAAACTTTATTTAACGTCTCAATGTTAGGAACATGATGTGAACCAATGAAAAAATCGAAATAGCAGCAGCAACATACAACGCGTGTAGCCCTCTCTGCCTTAGCTTCAGCTAGCCTCTTCCAAGCAGATGCTGTACTTCTGTTCCCCAGACCCCAGGCTGTTTTATATCAACTAAAATCAAGCAAATGCAAATGCCTTTAGGCTAACAGTAGCCTCTCAAGCCATGTCTTTTTGAGGAAGGGGTAGTGAGAAAGAATCCCCACGTTCCTCTAAGTGTCATATTTTGGGGCCTAACATGAGAGGAGAAACACAGGGTACTCAATATACCGAAGTCAGACAGTTCTGAGGATACGAACTGAACTGTTAGCATGCCCCAGTTCACTGGACTGAACTGTGTCTAACCATTAAAACCAGCAGCAACTATGCACAAATACAGTAGTGCCCCATTTGGCCCTATTAAATGCACATGAACGCTAAGCACGCAGCCTTTCCTTGCCCTTAGGTTATGGATGCCTTGTTTGACAACATATCATCATCCATTATCCAGAGAAGTTGGATTAGGGTAAAGGTTTGTTCCCTGAAGCCACTATTGCCCTTTGAGCCAGCTCAAGCTTTGCTCTAACCAACACTACACAGGCTTGCTGGATCAGTCCTCTAGATCCGATCCTTTCCTCCTCTTCTCCTGTAATTTGTACTCTTTGCTCTTTGTTTTGGGGGCATCCAATTCCAGGTTGAGTAGTTTTGTTTTCAGTTTGCTTGTTCCTGCATTCGATTGCCTCTGCCTCTGCCCTCCTTGCCGAGATAAGCTCTTGCAGCCAATTCCCTGATCTGTCATAGCTTGCATGAGACACTCCTGCTTCTCAGTTACCATCTTGTCTCTGCTCCAGATCAGAATATTAAAACCTGGCAAGAAAAAAAAGTGTCACAATTTTACAAATTCTCCTTTTGGATACAGTACAGTATCTACAGTAAAAGATGTACCAAGACCTCAGATGTTGTCTTCCAGACCTACTTACTTCACAACCATTAAGGTTTAATGCAACTATTGGCTTTCAATGCCAAATTTACAGATTCCCATTACAGGAACAGATTCCAAGTAGCAGTTAACAACTGGGATGAGCGATTCACCTTCCCCAACACTGGACATTGAAAGCAGTATTTTTAGCAAAAGTTTTCACGAACAGAATTTGGCTACCTATAATACACAAGCTACACCAACGCGAAATGGAGAAAGCGGTAACAGCTTAATTGACTGATTGACAGATGCACTGTCACTGGGTCAGGTCATTTCCGCTATTGATTGACTGCCGTTTCCCGCGCTTTTGCTGTTTTAAACCAAGAACGGGCTAACCTCGGGCAATTTCATCTCAATCCGTGTGATTGTCCTGTGAAGAGGTTCCGAGTTCACGGAACGAAACGTTGGAGTACTGCATACCTTGGATTTTAATGGTTCTTTCTGTCCGTTTGCGGCTGCCTGACATGGGAAACCCGCGAACGGTAATGGAAGATATTAAACTTCAAGTGAATCTTTCTGACATGGCATCTGTTCCCGTATTTCTGAAACATTGTAAGTTTAGCAAAAGTGTATACAACTATGTCTTGGTAGTTTTCTAGCTTGCAAGTTTCCCTACAACCAGAGAAGAGCCTCCTAGGTTATAAAGTAGTGTCAACTACAGCAGCTAACAAAAGCTGGTGGATTGCTACCCATAGTCCTTGTCCCAATGTAGTGAACAGAATAGGAACTGTGATCATATTACCTACTGTCCCAGCTGTTGATTCCACTTAGAAATCTCTGGAGGCTGCTTAAACCTCCAATATTTAGCTGTTCTGGTCCCTCCCTCTTCAGAATTACTGCTTAAAAGACCAGCAGGTGGCAGCAGTACCCTCTTTGCATAGGCAGGTCCTTCCCACCTCCCATTTGCAAGTTAGAGAATAAAGTTGCTGAGGGCCAAAATAGGTGTGGCGGTCAGGTGGTTTTTTTTCCCCCACATAGGGTTTTTTTTTCCATTCATATGTAAACAAGAATGCAGGGCAGCCTTTAACAGTAAAAGGAGCATGCAGAATAATACTGAACCTTCCCTCCTCTAGCTACTTTTCTCTCTTTTTAGCTCACCTTATTAAGTATCAGAGCTGGGAATGACTAGCGCACCCTGCTACAGGGATTAAGGGGGCAGGAGATTCATCACCTCTCATTCTTGCATTTTTATCCTCTTTTTATAAGTGAACACTTGAATGATGATTCTGTTACACCTGGCCTCGTCTTTGCTGCCCCACCAATGCAAGTAAAGAGGAAGAGAAATGTGTATCAAGGTCAACAAAGGTCTTGTCCCAGAAAAATTACATCTTCCTTTTCCGAAGGGAAATGGCATCTTCCCTTTCTTTGGGGAAAGAAACTTTCCATGGGTTTCCCAACATCTCCCACTCTCATCCACAAGAGTCCAGTTGTTCATGCCCTTCTTCTTGCTCCAGAGTGGAAGCTACAGTTGTCACCAGATCAAATGGGAGGAGAGGATGGTCAGCTCAGCTAAACTCCACAGTACTGGACCAGAAAATGGTAGCCTTAATAAATCCAAACTAGGAAAACAGAGCTAGTCAGCCAATATAAGGTGTTATAAGTAGCGACACAAATTCTAACCTATTTACCTTGAACTGGTAGCAACACCAACCTACTATGATCAAAAGTGTAAGCTTAAAGCAATCACTTACCCATTCCAGAGGCCAGTGTGTCTCCCATGGGGTTAAATTTATTGAGCTGCAAATGTAAACACAATAATGTATTGTAACCTTGTCAGTTGCTCACTTAACACCATCAATCAAATCGGGAACCAGAACATTCTGGATAGAGAGAGCAATACAGAAAAGGCCGGTATTGAATGTGGAAGAGTTCTGCACAAATCAGCACAGCTTTCAGTGACAAGCCCTTGACCCTAACTATGCTTCCTGGCTCAGCAGCCTGATTATCATGAGGTATGTATGATGACAAGAGGAAAGGGAATTACATTTCTATTGAAGGATTTTCACCAGAAATCTCACTGGAAACTTCAGTGTGTGGCACTGATCTGGAGTGAACACAGCGGCCCTTGGCAGCCGCCCATCAAACATTTCTTCCATCCTAAGAAAAAAAGAGATGAAGCCCTGCCCTAGAAACTGCACAGCCAGGCAGATAACCAAAATGTATCTAACTTCTGGTTCCACGTGTGAGCATCCCTCACAGAAACTGACTCTCCCTTTCCAGGTATTCTTTCCCACAGTACACATGCAAACTGAAATTACATGAATCTTGCTAGTCAGGACCATTCAATTTGGAAGTGCACAACCATCTCCCCATCTCTGAAATTTAGAAAGTTTCCAGGCAAGAGGATGGGCCCACAAAGACAGCAGAAAGCCTGGAGCTGGTGACCAACATCATACAGAGATGTGCTTGGCAAGACCAGCACCTCTGAATAAACAAGTGGGAAAGCCTAAAAAAAATGAAGGAGAGAATCAAGTTCCAGGAGACCACTACAACAGTCACCAGTGGTGACCATAGTTTTGCATTCTGGGAACCAACTAACATGGGCCTAACATAAAGCAAGAGACACCTCCCCTTCCTCAGGGTCTCCTCACAGTGCAGAGAACTGAAAAGTACCTCGCCTCATGCTGGGCAAGAGAGACAAACTCCACTTGCCACCTAATCGACACTGAAAACTCGAGGGGTGGGAGGACATTTGTATCCCATCTGTGATCTCATGTTTGGGCTTCGGCAACATTTGGAATTAACAAGTCTCACTGCTTGCTTCCCCCCCACAGACAGAATCTCCAATGCGTTCCAGAAGACTCTGGGGAAGGCAGGGTTGATGGCAACCACAAGTAATGGCAGGCCTTGGTACTCGGCCAAAACATGTAGACTCCTGGTCCCACCTACTACCAAAGAGCAGTCCGGACCAGTTCAGGTTCCAGAAGGGATCTATATTTCTGACCAGTCAAGAAGAGATAATGACAGCAATGAAGCCTTCCCTATCCAAGAAAATTCCTGCTATGAATATCTCCATCTAGAGAGCCCTTAGAAAAGTAGCCTAGAAAGCAAGAGAACCATGGTATGGCAGTCTGTGCTCAAGGGGAACCCCATATTGGACACACCACAAGCAAAGCAGCCAATCAGTGACACCATGTTAGAAAGCGGGGATGTAGTAGTTTTCCTGTTCCCCCACCCTCAATTTTGGGACCTCAGAAGAAATGGTAGGCACAGTAGCAATTTGGAATCCAGCCCTTTTATACTCACCGCGACAATGCCCGACGCGTTTGGATCATGTAGCTGGCACACCATCTCCCCAGAGTTTCCATCAAATATATCAATGGTTCGCAGCTCATCCAAAGTATATCCTGGGAAATTTGGGTCTGGATATCGACCAGTCACAATAAGGTCATAACGAGGATGCCATGTCGCCTACATATAGATCAGGTGATTAAACCAAATCAGTGCTGAAGTTGGCGTGAATCAGAACTAGCACTACAAAAGTAGGAGTTCTCAAGTACCGGTACCCTATGGGGTTCAGATTCCGCTACTACCCTACTCATAAGATCAAACAAACTGAAGACTTATCTGTAGAGGTGGGAGAAAATGGTTTTATTTTTTCCCACAGATTTCAGTGTTTAAACAAAATAAAATGGCAAATTTTCCCCATTTTTATCAACTGAAACCGCTTTAAAAGTGTACTAGGTAGGTGGTATAGATTGTACAGTGTCAGCAAATGAAGAATCACGTAAAATCACTGGCTTTAGTTTTTGCAGATTTTTTTTAGCAGAAAGCGGTGTTATGTGTTTTTATTCCGTTATCACCATTTTCTCCTACCCCTACTTATCTGCCTTTCAAGATGCCAGAATATAGATACAGAATTTCCCTAGGTTCTTACTAGCGCTACTACTTAGCACTTGCATACAAACCTACAGGGTGGGCCAGTGCTTAAGTCCAGATATTCTGGTTGCAATTAGGTATCTGCTCCAAGACTCCTCCTGTCCAATCTTGCCTCCAGTTTTTTGTCCACTCTTGCCTGTGTCACACCACAGATGAGACATCAACGAGACACTAGCCTGATGGAATGAACCAGTGCGATCCAGAGCCTACCCTTAGATCTACATTTGCAGCCGTCGCTGTCTGACTACGGGGCTCCCAATACATACAGGAGCTGCAGGATGTTGTTATCCTTAACTTGCTGCTACCACCAAGTGGACAATGCTCCTGGAGCCAGTGTTTCTATTTCTTCACCTTAATAGGTGTGAGGTGCTGGAATTGCCGATGAGGATGTGAAATCAAATGCTGTGGTTTTGACCAATCAGAAGAAGTATAAACCCGGATTTCACTATGCTGGTCAGTAGTCAGTAGTTTAGCACCATCTGTTGGACTGAAATAAGCTGAAGGGAAAAGCAATATAACAGGAATCTATGTAAAAATCACAATGCTTTGATAATTAAAACATGAATTCTCAAGAAAACAATTATACATTCCTATACATTCCAGTTTCAGATTATCTTACTATCAGCACAATCCTGACTAAGGATCTGGCCGGCGGCCCAGGGCCACCCGCCGGATCCTGTGCACGGGCTGCCCGTCCACAGGCGGGCTGAAGGTCTACTCGTGGAAGGGGACGTACGTATGCTAATTCTAGGTTCTCTTCTTTTTGAAAAAGCAAATTAAAATATGGCAGGAATAGAACTAATATATTTCTTCCCCCAACCTATTCCAAAGTCTCAGGACAATTTACAACATACCCTTATTTTATCCAAACCACCCAATGAGATAGGCGAACCAATACTGACCTCTATAAACCTACACAAAGTTACCCAGCGAACTTGGAGAACAGCTGGCATAGTGGATAAAATAAAGACAAGGGGCACTAACAGCACAAGCTTATGCATATCGACTCAGAAGTACGTCCCATTGTGTTCAAGGGGGCTTACTCCAAGGAAAGTATGTACAGTATTAGGCTTACCGGATCTCCAACTGGGACAGAGTGCTAGACCTTTAGGAGAAGGAATGTGGGCAGGTGTAGCTTGTTAAACCTTAGAGCATAATCCTAGGCATGTCTACTCACAAGCAAGCCCCACTGAACACAATGGGGCTTGCTTCTGAGTAGACAAGCCTAGGATTGTGCTCTAAGGTTTAACAAGCTACACCTGCCCACATTCCTTCTCCTAAAGGTCTAGCACTCTGTCCCGGTTGGAGATCTGGTAAGCCTATAGTATAGGACTCTAGCCTAAGAGACCTGAAAGGCAAGCACACATGCGTACACACTGGCTAGATTGGAGACAGCAAGATTCCAACAGTTTAATGTCTTACCTGCATTAACTGGTTTATCATGAGGAAGTACATGAAGATAGCTTGACATGTCTTTGATATTTCTCAGATCCCAGATTTTTACTGTTTGGTCCACAGAGGCTGTAGCCAGGAGCCAATCACAACGAGAATTAAACTCCACATGAGTGACTTTCTTTTTGTGCAATTTCAGGTTCCATATCTGCTGTGGATATAATAGAATGCAAAATGCATGAAAGCAACAAGGTAAGAGCTTCACTACATGAAAAACTTTGGTCTACAAAACTTAGGGTGCAGTTCTATTCTTCAGAAATGCTCGTTTAAATTGCCCAGGATATGGCATATGCCCTAGGATGCTCGCAAAGCGGCAGCCCCACCACTGTAGCTCCAGTTTCACTGATGGATGTGCCACTGGTGCAATGCCATGCTAACGTACCTCTGACACCAGAGCACCTATAGCTAGCACAAACACCCAGACGGGGTGGAGAAATGAAAGAGACATAGGTGGGACAAGGAGGAGTTGATACACACCATATCCTAGCTCTCCTCCAGACAACAGATACACCCTAATCATCAGCAAAATGCCATGCCAACAACATAGCTTGCATAAGAAATTAAAAAACCCACAGAAAACAACAGAGAAGGGAAAACACACCAGAAAATCTCAACTCCCGCCATCCCCTCCACCCACCCACGTTCCTATGGTCTACTTAGTAGCCAATCATAGCACACCAACCACAGTACTAAAGCCAAGAAGACAAGAACTCAGATGATAGGGTGTGCAGCATGGGGCTATATCTCTCTGGCCTTATATGACCCACACTTGTGCAAAGGGGAACTGTAGTGATGGGAACTATGGGGAAAGGGCACTTGGCACATAAAGGGAGCATGTTGCTCAAACAATCTGCTGTCCCTCACAACATATATAGCAAGATACTTTAAGATTTAATTCTGTCTTCTCAGAATTATTATTGCAGATACTCTGCTCCAGTACGACTCCACACACAAACACCCAAGTGGAACCTCCACTCCACCACACCAAGCAAAGAAAATGCACCCCACACAGGTAAGCAGGGGAGGGAATCCCATGCCACAATGCACTGATACTGCTTAGCTGTCTCACATCCCCCCTCCAATACTGACCCTTCAGTATTGTCAAATGTGTCTTTTGCAAGAAACTGTGTTGCCTAATCAGCCTTTCCTTTCACAACAGATATCAGCAGTGAGTGTCTGTTATCTCTTGGTGAATGCCAAGTACTCCAATCATTGCCACTGCTGGCCAAACAGTCATCTGGAGCCGTTTTGTTTTTCAGGACTGCAGCACTGCTACAAAGGACAGAACAGTCATTTTTCACAGGTACGTTTCAGAGTTCCAGTGCAGCCTCCCATCGGGGAAAGTAATACTTTCAGTCACAAGCTCTCACACCCACCAGGGCAGTGCTGCATATAAACCCAAGTAGCACCACTCTCCTTCAGAAACACTGAGCATGCATTTGAAACCAGAGACCATGCGTGGCTGATGGTGCTGTCTCTGTCTTGCTACGCTCTTCTGTTTTTCCATTTGCTCTCCACAGGCAGCTGTCCAATGGAGAAGAGGACACAGGATGCTCCACATGACCTGTGGTGCAGATCACAAGGGAAGTATCAGGATGCCTGGCAGCAGTGACCAGTGTCATCTCAACTGTTCCTCTTTGGGGTTGCTGTCCATGGTCATTCCAGGCAGGCCCCTGTTGTTTTGCTGACTCCACGTCTGACAATGAAGTTACTGGTGTAGCCATACATTGCTGACACCTGCTACTTGCCTGTCTGTCAGATAACTTATAAAGGGACATGAGCTGTCCCTTTGACTGTGGTACTCATTTGTAGGGGCTGTTGGGAGGGGCCATCATCCCAGCAGTGGCTGCCCATTGGACCGGTGTTTCCCACCCACCCCCTCTGTTTGCTTCACACTCTGACCAGTTACTCTGGTCAGCAGCATTGGGGCTGGGTAGGTGTGGTGATTGGCTCCTTGCACATCAGGCAAACATCAGGCTGCCTGATTACATGATTGGTGGGATTTTCATGGACACTGGCAGTGTTACTGGGAGGGCTGTGTCAACGTGGAGTTGCCTGGGCTCTCGTTTCCCCTTCCCCCTTTTGTCCTGGACAAGCTTAGGATATGATTCGTGGGCTGGAGCACCTCCCTTATGAGGAAAGGCTACAGCGTCTGGGGCTTTTCAGCCTAGAAAAAAGGCGCCTGAGGGGGGACATGATTGAGACGTATAAAATTATGCATGGGATGGAGAAAGTGGATAGAGGGAAATTCTTCTCCCTCTCGCACAACACCAGAACCAGGGGACTTGCACTAAAATTGAGTGGAGGGAGAGTTAGAACAGACAAAAGAAAATATTTCTTTACCCAGCGTGTAATTCATATGTGGAACTCCTTGCCACAGGATGTGGTGATGGCATCTGGCCTAGATGCCTTTAAAAGGGGTTTGGATAGATTCATGGAGGAAAAGACCATCACAGGTTACAAGCCATAAGCAACCTCCTGGTTTTAGAAGTGGGTTTTCTCTGTGCCAGGTGCAAGGGAGTGGCGACTGGACACAGTTTATCTTGTTGTCTTGTGTGCTCCCTGAGGCATCTGGTGGGGCCACTGTGTGATACAGGAAGCTGGACTAGATGGGCCTTTGGCCTGATCCAGCAGGGCTCTTCTTATGTTCTTATGTCTGCACCAATGTAGCAGCGACATCAGCACAACTTCGGCACAGGATTGCACTGTCCGACACTGAGCATGCCTTTCCTGGGGAACAGTACAACCCCATAACATCTGCATGGGAGACAGGGCATGGCCAGGGCATTCTGAAGCATAAAACAGATGCAGCCTGATAAAGCCAACAAAAGCCAGGATTAATCTAAATAAGGTGTTCCAGGTTCTGCTCCAGGAGACATACTCTCCCATACTGAAAAATGGTGAGTATAAAACTTCTAAGTTGCCATTTGTGTCTTACTGCAGTGACATGAAAGTTGCTTCCTTGTGGTCCAATTCCATTCCACACTCCAAACATAGATGAAAGAACTGCATAGCTGGAATAATTTCCATGATCCTTTCCTATGCAAGTGCCACCCAGCGAAAGGGAGATATTTGCATGGAAAAGAGCCATAAGGTTCCTCCATTTGGAGGCTAAAGAGCAAGGTTGGACTGAAACAAGGGAAAGCAGCTCCTTCAGCACTGCAAGAAAGAATATAAATTGAGCCCATTAATGTAAGAACATCATTCTAAGAACATTTTTTAAATAATCATGCTTTTCTCTGTGTAAACTCAAAGAAGCTTACAATGAAACAGAAAGATACAGATAACATACCACGATCCTAAAAGCAACATTGACAGCGCAATCCTGTGTAACCTTGCACCGGTGTAACAGTAGATGCACCAGTGTAAGTGCACTTATGCCAGTGTAATTGCACTTACACCAGTGCATCTGCTGTTACACCGGTGCAAGGTTACACAGGGTTGCGCTGTCAGTAAGCAGCAGTCCAATAAAAATCAGAGCAATGGTAAAACAGTCTGTGATAATAAAGGAATCAACCTAACTCAGAGTAAACTAAAAGGAGCCCAGAATGTAGTACAAGTCAGTGCAACACCATAAATGCAGATGTGAAAAATACCAAAGCCAATGTTAAGTGTCTCTAAACAAGGCAGTCTGTAAAAGCACGAAGGAGGGTTGCACAAACCTTTTCACCCTGAATCCCAAGCAGGACCACGTTGCCCACATTATCACCTGTTACCACAGTCCGGCAAGTTGCAGACACATCAACACTGCAGTACCAGAAACTAAACAAAGAAAGAAAGGAGCACAAAACTCAGAGCTGTCATCTCTTGGCCCTAAAAGGAGGACAAAATAGCATCAGCAATTACAACATTTAATTCACAAGGGAACTCATGACTGGACCCAAGGAACACACTAATACAGATCGGTTTGGGGTTGTTTATTGAAAACATGTAACAAACCAAACAATGTACAAGAATTATAGTTTGAGTGGCCACATTGTAGCCTATGACACAGCTCTGAAAGGCTTGGGCCACTCTTAAAGCATTCAGATTGCGAATAAAATTGGCTTATGGTGAGCTTTGGAAAGTAACATTAAAGTTAAGCACAACTGTGCATGGTATCTGGCATTTTCCAATTTGTCTTGTGAGCAAATAAAGTGCTTTTTAGAAATGAATGTCCAGTGTGTGGGTGGCATGGCATAAAAGAAAAATGAATCTCACTCTGCTTTGACGACGTCAACATACAAACCTTTACATAAGAACCGAAATGTTCTCCCACCTGATACAAGTATGTGTGTCTACACATAAGGATATGCCCTGTATATGTCTATTTTGCTTGTGATATATGAACTGGAAAACTTAACGATCAGGTACTTGATGCGTAGACCGGGAACAAAATAAAACATTCATGCAATATTCTTACGTTACTTTTAATACTGATAGATGATTCTCACACGTTTCCCAACATCAGTGTTAATATCAGTATCAGAAAAAACAACATCATGTGATGTGACCTGGATCCCTCCTTCTTCTGGAGGGATCCAGAAGAAACCCCCACAATCATTTTGCCCTGAAGTCTTAGCTTCAGAATCAACTTTTAGAAAGTCACTGAAAGAATACAGCAGACCTAATCAACAACCATTATTACTTTGAAATGAAAGATTTCCCCTCTCAAGAGCAGAGTACATCCTATAATCTTGGAAGGTGGACATGTTAGCCTCTGACAACAAACACACAGAGCCACAAGATTCAGAAACTTCTATGGACTACAGTCCACTTTATCAGAGGCACCGGCTGATGTCTTTCAGGTGGCACAAGACTCTTCGGGTTTTCTTATAATCCTGGGTACTAGTGCCCAGAATAACTGAAAAATGCGAGGTGTTTTTTTTTCCCCAATCACTATTCCAAAATAAAATTTAAAACTCCACGAAATACCAGTGCATCACATGCCTGGGAGAACCCCCAACTCATATCCCACCCTACCTACCAGTCTCCTACCCAAGAGGTGGGCAAACTTCAGCCTTTTGGTATCTACTTTGCTGTATACCAACCATACCCTGAAGTCCACTAACTGAAACCAGGTACAAACTAGTGACTCAGGAGACTGGACATACACTTAAAATTAAGGAATAGGATGCTTCCAAACACATGCTCAGCCCATGAAGAATTTGTTTGCAGTACCAGAACCGAACTCATAGTCCTTTCACACAAAAATCCACTCTTGGTTTCCCCAAAGCTTTCTTCATTTTAGCAACCTATTTTTTTGTTCTTTGCTTGGGGGGGGGGGGAAGAGAACCTCTCTCTGTTGCTGCTATTATTAAACTGGGAGTCAGGAACATTTTTGTATCTACTGAAAACCACCCAGAAATCAAAAGTAGCTTCTGATCTTTTTGTCCACCATTTTCCTATCCTACTCCCAACACTGATTTGTGAGACCCTAACCTCTCTCTGCTTCCAATCACTATAATTTACATACATAGATACATATAAAAACATCACGTATCAAGGTATCAAAAAGTATCAAGGTATCAAAAAGACCTTGATACAACAAGGTCTTATCAGTCTTAAATTCTATCTGATGTGTATTTGGGGGTAGAAATCTCTACCAAGTTCAGTTCACAATTTTTTTGATTCCTATTTAGATAGGGGCTTGCAATAAGATTCATTCTGTTGTTTTATGGCGATTTCTGGCCTCTGTGTTTCTTAAATTCTAAGTGCTTTTAATCTTTTTTTCTGTTTTTTAAATCTACATAAGCTGCCTTAAGGGCCCATTTCTGGGACTAAAAAGTGAAGTATAATTTTGTTTAACCTAAAAAAAAAAAATAGTGATTCAGGGAACAGCAAGTCCTCCAAGTTTAGAATGAAGATCGACAGCAGGGCAGAAGAAAAAAACATCTACAATTACTATGTTTGTGCTGCCTTCAAACACTAGGAGATCAGACACGTAAAGAACTGGATTGCATCTTACGCCCAGTTGTTGGTACTGGTGAAGACCCGGATTGTATTTCCTTTAAAATCTTGCAGGGTTGTAGTTCCAGCAACTGATGATGTGTACAATTCGCTAGGATTAAAAGGGTTAAACTTCATTCCTGTGATGGACCCTCCAGCTCCCATCTACAATGAAGGGGATGAATAAAACAGAAAACCACTCAGTGGGGATGAAGAAGAAAAGTCGTCCTGATTATCTCATCAACACCAACAGTACCTAGAAAAAACCTTCCCTAAAGGCATCCTTCATTGATGTGCAACGCCAACTAGGATGAACAAATATACTCAAAGGGGGAGAAGTTTCCAACTCCTTTATCCAATAACACTCTTGGTAAGTAACTGCCAAGGAGGAGAGTGATCCTACAAAGCCCCAGGCACTATGGGGCAGTTTGGTCCAACTTCTGGCCAGGATCACCACCATCACCTGAAGAACCGTTGAATTACCCATTCAGTCTCTTCATAAATACTAGCTTCTCTGTGGGTGGCTGCCTAAAAGTATTAGCCATTTTAGTATTTGCTTAAGGATGTTAGTTTATGGAGCATTTTATGAACATGTATAGGTATTGCATATGCATTTTGTATTGCACTTCTAGAAGTGCAATGATGGGGAAGAAGATAAGGATGATACAGAATCAGTCTAGAGGCAAGTAATGTCCCAGAGGAGGGTAGGCACAAACTATGGAGGGGGTTAGAGGATTAGTTAGGAGCCAAGATGAAGACAGGAAGGCTGCGCCATGCAAAAGACAGGATTTAGAAAGCACTGGAGGTCCTGGTGTCATAATTGTTGCTATTTGTCCCCTTATTCTTTGTTTAAAAAAGAAATTGAAAATTAAAGTTCAGCATCATGTTTCTGTTTAGGCTACTAATCTTCTAGTTTGTGAGCTTATAGTTCAAATATCTAAGACAGTATTATAATATTCCTTACTTCAACATGCAGAAAGATACAAATCCTAATATTGTAATACTACTAATAATAATTGCACAAGATATTCTCAAAGAGCTAGAAGTGTAGAAGAATTCAAAATTTCTCTCTTCATTGTCCTAGACTAGAGTTCCAGAAAACAGAACAGTCATGTACAGAACTTCAGTCCGTAGATTAACATGTATAATTTAACAAGTGGCTTTTTTCCCCCCACAGGACCAACAAAAATATCACAAAAGCTGCAGGTATTTTCTCCCTTTCATTCTGCGAAGTGCTTCCTCATCAGACACAGTATGAAGGTGAAGTGGTGGAGAGAGCTAATTTCTAAAACAAACATCTTCCCCAGATAGGTATTTCACAGATTTTCCAGTTCAGAGTAGAAGTTGTCCATCTCAACCCGCTAACTAATCCTTCCCCTTACATAGGAAGTAGGGAAACGTCCATACAGATGTTGAGGTTTGTAAATGGACCTGATGAATTTACAAGCCAGAACATGCAGTTAGAATAGAAAGTGAAACTGCTGTGTCATGCTGACTCTGCTCAGAAGCTGATGCAATGTGGATGACGTGATCCACAGGTGGGAGATGAGGTAATGCACAAGATGATTGGTGGACAGAAGTATAAAAGTCCTACCTTGCCTTACCATAATTTGCATCCAATGCCTACCTGATTGCTATGCCGTTACTCTGCTTCTCAATTCTATGATGTGGACCTGGAAAGACTGACTATTCTGTACTTGTATATTAACTTCAGCAAGGACTGCTGTAAGTAACCTGTACATATCTGTAAATAGACTCTTATCACCTGATTTATGTGTCTGAGTCGTTTTCCTTCTGCCGGGACTGGGGACCAGAGGACTGAATAACTCTGCTGACAACTGATGGAAGGCAGCTGTGCAGAAACCCCCCTAACAAGTGGTTATGGGCCCAGCCAGCTGTTCCACCGCGCTGAATTGAAGCTGTGAAAAGTTGTTGCCTGAGAGGCTGGTGAGTCCGAGGCGTCTGCCGAGTTCAAAGTCCTGCTAAACAGTCCGGTAAGAAGATTTACATTCCTGTCTTGCCCAGGAGGGGCTGAGGACAGTGAAAACAGCAGTATGCAGTCTGTAATTGGGGGAGGATTTCCTCTCACCAGATTAAATGAGACTAATTATCTCTCATGGTCCTTGAAAATGGAAATGTATTTGCGCAGAGAAGGACTCTGGCAAATTGTCAGTAATCCTCCAGCACAAGCAGCTGATGAGGATGAGGACGCTGGAGGAAATCAGAGGCAGAACGAAAAAGCACTGGCCAGCATAATTTTATGTCTGGAAGATAACCAGCTGATGTATGTGCGTGGGCTAACTTCAGCTAAGGAGTGCTGGGATGCATTGAGAGCAATCTATGTAAGAACCACCGCAAGCAGCAAGGTAATTTTAACACGTAAACTATATCGTGCACGGCTGCGTGATGGAGATAAGCTGTCTCAACACCTGCAATTTATGAGACAGACCTTCCTCGAGCTAGAAGAGCGAGGTATGGACTTTTCAGAAGCGCATAAAGTGTATGTGCTGAGTTCATTAGATGAATCATGGGACACTTTAGCCACGAGCCTTGGGTCCATGCCAGAGGGGGACCTGACGCTTAGTTATTTGTCTGGAAGGCTGCTGGAAGAAGAACAGCGGCGGCAAGAGCGTGCCCATGCCAAGGGCAGGAACGGCGATGATCCTGTGCCCAAGCAGAGAGGGACTCTGTCACAAGCAACTTGCCCAGCAGATGAGGAGAAAGTGTATGCAGTAAGGCGCTGCTACAAGTGCGGTTCCAGTTCGCATTTGCAACGTGACTGCGCTGTCCGGAAAAGGGCGAAAGGCAAAGAAAGACCAGCCCAGAGGAAAAGCGCTGCCCAGATCTCTGTGGTCAAAGCATCTGAGAAGAGCTCCAGAGACATGTGGCTGCTGGACAGTGGGGCAAGTGAACACATAGCAAATGACCTAGAACTGTTTTCTTCTCTGGGACCTGCCGGCCGTGAACACGTACGCTTGGCAAATGGAAATTGTGCTAAAATTGCAGGAAAAGGATCTGTGTTTGTGCCATGCCTTAATGAAAATGTAACTATGCTATGTGTCCCAGACTTAGATTATAACTTGCTTAGTGTGTCCAGTCTAGACCACAATGGGTATGAGATTATGTTTGCAAAAGGAAAATGCCAAATAAGAACAAATGGTAATATATGTGCTGAGGGCAAGCTGCAAAATAATCTGTATGTGATGCAGCCCAAGTTAGGGGGCATTGCAGCACAGGCTGCAACAAGTAACAAGCCTTACCATGACCAGTGTGTACATTTGTGGCACAGAAGACTGGGTCATGCAAACTTCAAAGTAGTGGAGAAATTGCCCAAGGTAGCAACAGGTGTTAATGTAAAAACGTGCCAGAATTTTCTGGACTGCACTACCTGCAAAGCATCAAAGTCAAAGGCATATCCTGTGAGCAAGAAAAGTAACAGGGTGTCTGAGAGATGCTTTCAGCTAGTTCATGCAGACATTATTGGCCCTCTGAACGCCACTCTAGGGGGCGCCAGATTTCTTTTGGTTCTCGTTGATGATTATTCAAGATTCTGTTTTTGTTACCTGTTAAAACATAAGAGTGATGTATGTGAACAATTTAAAAACTTTGTAAGTTTCGTAGAAAGACGTTACGATACCAAAGTTTCTGCCTTGCAGACAGACAGAGGTGGAGAATTCATGGCTGGAAGTCTACAGCAGTGGCTAAATAGGAGGGGCATTACTCATAGACTGACAAATCCTTATTCCCCTGCGGAGAATGGTGTTGCTGAGCGCCGGAATGGCGTGTTGCAAACTATGAAGGATTCCCTGTTAATTGACTCAGGGCTAACAAAAGGATACTGGGGAGAAGCGATATTGACCGCAAATTATTTAGTTAATAGGCTGTGGAGTTCAGCTATTAACGAAACCCCCTATTTCCTGCTGTATGGAAAACGCCCATCCCTATCCCATTTAAAGGTTTTTGGATGTTCAGCATGGGTTCATGTTCCCAAGAGCATTAGAAGAAAGGGACAGGCAAAAGCACGAAAATTAACAATTGTGGGGTATCAGCCAAATACCAAAGGGTACAGATTTGTTGATCAGAACAATAAGGTAATTATCTCTCGATCTGCCAACTTCTGTGAGCATGAGAATTGGGCAAGGCTACATGGCACTTCTGAGGTTGTTCTACCTAGTTTAGGCCAACCTGAGACATTGCCAAGGCCACAAAAAGCCCAGGATGCAGAGAGCGATGAAACAGAATCAACCCCAGAAGGTCCAGTGAAAGATGAGCCAGTCACGCCACGTAGGTCAGAGAGAGCCAATAAGGGAGTGCCACCACAGAGATACACACCCAGTGAAGTGAAGGTGTGCTATGTACACCACGAACCCCAAAATTACCAGGAAGTGTTGCAGCTCCCAAAACCTGAGCAAGAAAAGTGGAGAGAGGCCATGCATGAAGAAATGCAAGCCATGCATACCCATGATGTGTTTACTCCAGTTAAGTTGCCAGAAGGACAGAGAGCTGTGGGGTGCAAGTGGGTATTTAAGAAAAAAACCTTAGCTAATGGAGACACCAGGTATAAGGCAAGATTAGTGGCACAGGGTTTTACACAAATAAAACATCTCAGTTATGATGAAGTGTTTGCACCCACCCTTAGGGGTGAGACTTTGAGATTGGCATTAACATTGGCTGCTGCAGGAGAATGTAATGTGCACCATTTTGATATTTCAACTGCATTTCTGAACGCTGATCTGAGTGAAGAAGTTTATATGCTGGAAGCCCCAGGGTATCAATCAAATGAAGCAGGCAGAGTGTATAAGTTGAACAAGGCAATTTATGGGTTAAAGCAGTCTGCCAGAAACTGGAATATGTGTCTGGACTCTGCATTAAAGAAACTAGGATACAAGAGTAGCCTAGCTGACCCATGCCTGTACATAAAGAAGTGTGGAAATGAGCAGGTCTTACTCTTGGCTTTCGTTGATGACCTGTGTCTTATAGCAAAGGATAACACCAAAATAAAAGCATTTGCAAAGCAGCTCAACCAAGAGTTTAAACTAAAAGATCTAGGTGAAATAAAAAGCTACTTAGGAGTAGAAATTAGCAAAGTAGAGGGCAAAGGGTATGCTCTAAGTCAAAGAAAGAAAATTGAACAACTGCTCAGAAAGTATGACATGGAAAATTGTAAAAGTGTACTGACTCCTATGACCACTGATTATCAGAAGGTAGATGCAGATGATGAAGTCATGACTCTGTGTGATCAGGAAATGTACCAATCTGCCATAGGGAGTCTACTATATCTAGCCCAGTGGTCAAGGCCAGATATAGGGAATGCTGTAAATATTTTGAGCAGGTATACTGTCCGGCCTACACAAAGACACTGGCTTGGCATAAAACGTGTACTAAGATACCTGAAAGGCACAATGGATCAATGTCTTGTATTAAGTCCTTCTGAGCCTATGATATTAAAATGTTATGTAGACAGTGATTGGGGAAACAGTGTCCAAGATAGGAAATCTATTTCAGGGCTAATAATTAAGTTTGGAGATGCCCTGGTGGGATGGAAATCCAGAAAACAAACTTCAGTTGCTGTGTCAACTGCTGAAGCAGAATTTGCGGCTCTATCAGAAATGTGTTCCGAGGTTGAATGGTTTGCACAATTGTTAAGAGATTTGTGTATTTTTGTAAAACAGCCAATTCTTGTATTGGAGGATAGCCAATCTTGTATTGAAATGGCACGTAATGAAAGAGTTAAAACCAGAAGCAAGCATGTTGACATAAAATACTGCCGTGTAAGGGAGGCAGTGAGAGATAAGCTCATTGAGCTAATTTATTGCCCATCTGAGGAGAATGTAGCCGACATCATGACCAAACCCTTGTGCGCAGAAAGGCACAAGAAACATGTAGAGAAACTTGGTCTAGTGGCTATGTGATCTGTCTAGTTCCGTTGTAAATTGGAGGGGTGTTGAGGTTTGTAAATGGACCTGATGAATTTACAAGCCAGAACATGCAGTTAGAATAGAAAGTGAAACTGCTGTGTCATGCTGACTCTGCTCAGAAGCTGATGCAATGTGGATGACGTGATCCACAGGTGGGAGATGAGGTAATGCACAAGATGATTGGTGGACAGAAGTATAAAAGTCCTACCTTGCCTTACCATAATTTGCATCCAATGCCTACCTGATTGCTATGCCGTTACTCTGCTTCTCAATTCTATGATGTGGACCTGGAAAGACTGACTATTCTGTACTTGTATATTAACTTCAGCAAGGACTGGAAGTAACCTGTACATATCTGTAAATAGACTCTTATCACCTGATTTATGTGTCTGAGTCGTTTTCCTTCTGCCGGGACTGGGTGGACTGAATAACTCTGCTGACAACTGATGGAAGGCAGCTGTGCAGAAACCCCCCTAACAACAGATTCCTCAAAAGCAACTAAGTTCTAACGTTCAGGCCTCCACGCTAACCCAGTGCTTGAGCATCACACATTGCCTTGCAAATGCACAACATGCACTGGTCCTGCACGCCATCTTTTAACAACTTACCCCTTTTATGAAGCAGGTTTTATTAAGAACTTCATAGTCCCATAGGATGATGTCTCCTCCTTTGGAGCCCACAGCAACCGTGCTGGGGTGCTCTGGATGCCATTCCAAACATGTAATTCTCCTATCAAAAGGACTTGCTGTTCGAAACAGGCGGTACGAGTTGAGAGAACGTAGAAAGGGCAGCTGGAGACACTGTTGTAAAGACAATGATAGACAGGGATCCAAGTGCTGTAGGTTCACATACACAAAGGCTGCAATCCTATACACGCTTACCTAGGAGTAAGCTCCACTGAAATAAATGAGACTTATCTCAGAGTTAAAAATTAACATATTGCCGGGAAAACTGTCATTTAAAAGATTTATTTCAAAAATAACAAGATGTTACAAAATTTTACGTTTCACCACAGACATTTGTGGCATCCTCAGAAGCGTTGCAATTTCAGCAAAGGACAACCAAATATAAATGCAGCCCTAGGAGCCCGGATGTATCACAGCTCACTAGCGCTCAGCCGACAGTTCTGTTAACAAGCTAATTGATGCGTTCTGGAGGAACCTGCCCCTACGTACTTTGTCTGGGTTGACTATCAGCAGAGAGGTTGTATTTAACGTGAAGGATAGGTCAGTGCGCGTTGGTCAGCGTGCGCTGGTCAGCACGTGTCATTTGGGACCATACTAGCCCTCTGATGGTTGGATAGCAACCTGATGCATTGGATTCGACACTGTTGCCTGTTGACTTGGGCAGATTTTACTGGGGGATAGTGCTTTACAGTCAGGTGAATTCCCCGTGATCGTGGAGATTGGTGCTGTTGGTTTCTGTCGGAACACATCAATACGGGGTGTAGTGTACAATGTAGTGTACATGAATAGATGTAATTTCAAGTTTTTTCCTTGTTAGGTACACATTTTATATAAAATGTGTTAATTCATAAGGTAACAGAAAACGTTATTGACTCATCCCATCGATATTGTAAGAAAAGCAACATTTAGAGAAGGACTTGAGGAATCGGTTTTGGGGATACTATACCTATGAGACAAGGAAAAGGCAGTGGAAGACGTCATGAGAACAGAACAACAAGACAATGAGGCACCTATCTGTGAAGTGATATACTGTATACACAAGATAACATAAGGGACAAATGAGTGAAGAAATGGCTCTATGCAAATTTAGAGTGAGAAGCACCTTAGCTGTGGTGAAGCAAGATAATAGAAAGCTGCTTCATGCTGAATCAGACTGTTGGTCCCATCTAGGCGAGTACTGTCAACACTGTTCCTGATAAGCTGCCAAACTTTGTGCAGCTCGGAGCTCAGGAACCCAGAAGTTCAGTGATGACGCATGGCATCATCGCTGAGCATCCAGAGACAGCATCACAACAGTCGTGACACCGCATAGCAGCAGAAGGGGTCCATGCAGTGGTGCAGACCCTTACATGGAACAATGTCACTGCAGGCTGTCAGGGGCTCTCCAGTGTTTCTGACAGAAATTTTTCTCTGTCCTACCTGGAGATACCAGGGATTGAACCCCGGACCTTCTGCATGCAAAGCAAGTGCTCTACCACTGAGCCACAGTCCTTCTCTGCCGCAGGCAAACAGCCCGCTGTGGTGGGTTGCCCTCTGCTATTCTAGAGGGCCGGTATAAGAGGATCCCATATGCAGAACGATTATGTACTTGTGAGGCCAACCAAATCGAATCAATAGAGCACATTTTGTTGGACTGCAATTTTTATAGGGAGATCCAGGCGATCCATATCTCTTCAATAGTGGAAGGGCTGGTGACAATCTCTAGAAGTGATTGTAAAGCTTATCTCCTGTCAGACTCGTACCCTTTAGTCACCCTTGGGGTGGCTAAGTTTCTGGCAGCTGCAATAAACATCAGGAGGAAGAAGGTTGAGGGAGGTGTATGAGTTAGATTCAGTATTTGAGATTAATCTTAATGTTTTAATTTTAATTATAATCAATGGGTGTAATATATTTTAAATTTATACTTGTATCTGGTTCTTTACTTTTATGCTGGTCAATGACTGTAATAAACGACTGACTGACTGACACCGAGACATGTATTCATGTGGACGCAAAAGGAAAACTCTAAAGGGCTTCAATGGGCATTATATCGAGGAGGGAAACACAAGCATATGTCAAATTCTCAACATATCTGTCAGTAGTAACATTACCTTTATCCGTTCATCCCATCCATGTGATACGAGACAAAAAATTTAATGTTCAAAGAAGATTGAAGGGAGCTCAAGTGTTCACCCAGATGGCAAACAGAAACACTCACCTTCCTGAGCTGTGCCCTGATAGAGCCACCCAGCATATTCTGGTAGACATAATGGACAATATTCTTCTGCATCCCTTTCTGACAGAAGAACATTCCTGAATTTCCGATCATGGAACCACCAAAAACTTGTCCTGTCATACAACAGAAAAAGCAACTTACTGCCTGCTCAAGTGCTCCCTTCAAATGTGTCTGTGATGCTTAGCTTTTGCTTCAGGTGAAGCAACAGGCATATCAGCACTTATACTGTTCATGTAACCCTCATTTGAAAATGGAAACAAATTGATTTTTTTTTTGGTGGGATAACAGGTCACCCCGGATTTTGCAGTGTTTACAAATGAACCCCCCAAAAACTTAATTGTATTTGATGGTAGGAGACAGTGGGTGTCATCATAGCACACGTTGTACGCATGTCCTCTAAACAGAAACAAAAGCACACACCAACACAAGCGACAAAGTGCTAGAGCCGCTAGCAGTCATGTTTTTGCCAAAAAATTACTCCTTAAAATTAAAAAATAAACAGTGAAGGTTAAATACATGGAGGGAAGTCCCACACCGACCACACTCCAGGGTCCTAGTGCACCAACACCACACCCAACTCCAGCTCAGCTGTAGATGGATGTAATAAGACGGGTATTTATTTTATATATTGTATGTGATACAGTGTAGATCCCACTGATTCAGACATCCAAAATGGCACCATCTTACAGAAAAGCCCTAGTTCAGTTTAAGTTTACTCAAACTTCTTAAACTCTGCCCTATTTCCTAAAATTATTTTCCAAGCCCTCAATTCACTGACAGGCAACCCTTCAACAAGCAAGTACTGTATGCAGAATCTTTCCACACAGCTGCATGAATACAGCCCACTGCTGTGAGCATAAGAGTTTGTGAACTCACCCAACACTAGGATTAGAAAAAGTTTCAAACACAACATCTCTAATGTCTTCTAAAATCAGCAAGTCAGGGAAGAAAGAATTGCTGTGGCCAGATATGCCATACGTTCCCAGTCACACCATAGTTTCCATGGTCAGGTAAGGCAGTTTGGGGGGCTGTAATAATACTAAACCTCTACTGCTCAGAGAAACATGTCTCTGGATAAGTCTACTACAAGATTCTCTCTCTGAAACCTCTCCTGGAGCCTCTCCCCACAGTTTGGGCCAGGTCAGCTCAACTGCACTCCTCACCCATCTGGCACATGGTCCCTGCCTGCCTTGGCCATCCCCACACAGAGACAAAGCACACAAATGGTGCATCTAACCTGCATAGAATAAAACTGTGTGGTTTCATCCCATGATGGATGTATGGAAGGGGCATAGGTCATTTCTATGGCAGGGAGCAGAAGGCAGGGAAAATATGGCTCTACATTAGTGGAGGACAGGAAGGCCTGGCGGGATATGGTTCATGGGATCACGAAGGGTCAGACACGACTTAACAACATTAGCAAAGCTGGAGACTCTACATATAATTTATCTCCAGCTTTGATGATGTGACATTATCATGTTCACTAACCAAGCCCCCCAAAGGTCCTGCTGAAATAGAAAATTCCAGATTTGTTCTGTAGCTTATATATATAAAAATGCAGAGCTGCTAGCAGCCCATTTTCAACAACAGACCTGCTGACTCTTCATGGAAAAGCCTAAAGACACTGTTGTTCAGAGCGAATTCTGCTGAGCAACTCAACATGGGTTTTTTGTTCTGTTTTGTCTTTTGAACATCACTGGTTCCATGATGTTAGTGCTATCTTTGTCACCAGGACCACGTACACAGAATCTGTTTGGCCCTACCCACACCATGTCCAATCACTCTCAAAACAATGGGACATAACATCCCACAATCTCTTGAAATCAGATGGGGAAGAAGCAAATAAATAACATGTAAGCATAGGAAGAAGAGTCTTAGAGACCACAAGACTCTTTGTTGTTTTTGCTGCTACAGACTCCGCTCTGGAAGTGGCAAGGAAAGACCAGAATTGCTCTCGACCCCGATTGCATCCCAAAAGTTAATTTCTTCAATCACAGTTTTTCTTCTATCACATTTTTTTAATTTTTCAAAGCACTCTTTAAAACACCTCCTAATTTTGCCACAGGTAGAGAGATTAAACTATCTTTGTTAGTTAAAAGTCATACCCTGTTACCCAGATCTCCACTTTTGAAGCCAGACTGGCTCCATTTTGAAGGTGTGTAAACAAAATGGCAAGGCTGGAGTAGGCCTGGAGATTGCACTGAGAGATCCTGTCACAGCAGGGCAGGAGTCTTCGCCACACACTGCAAGCCTCCATGAACCTAATGCAAATGACTGGCACAACCCTAGTAAATGGGAGAGTTCAGCAGACAAAGTGCCTTCTTCCTAGTAGGGTTGCAAACGACTGAAGCTATTATTGGAGATAAATACTGTGCATATGAATTGACATTTGTGTTTCTAATCTTTAGTAAAAGTCAATACCCATTGGTTGTGTCATGAGTTGCATGTAGGTTAGAGTGCATGCACACATGTGAACATGTATGTACACATGTGAACTTGAGCACATGCAATACTAAGAGAGCAATTTATTATTAAGAATAGATGTACTGTACTGCTTTTCAACAAATAGTTCACAAAACAATTTACATAGCTAAATAAATCAGTCATACTAGTATAGTCTCTCCCTCACATTGTATGTACTCTCTTAGTATGTAATCGGTATGCTAGCAATAATAATTACTATTGGAGTGTTTACATGGCCAAACACTACCAACAGTATTCAATTACATGAGCAGTATTTACATACTGATGCCAATGAGAAAGTTAAGAAGATCTGAGGACATTACCAGTTTTCTCTAGATGCTTGGGAGCTTTTCTCACAAGAAGTTTCTTTGCCTGTGGCTCGTTCTCCTGTTCTCGTTTCCTCTTACGAATTCCCTCTTTTACTGATGGACATTCAGATGGTCTCAGATGCTTCTTGGCCTTTGACGGCTTCTTAGGGGCCATTCTGTCTAACAACTGAAAATAGCCAATATATGAGAAGGGGGGGGGGGGAACCTCAACGTCAGGTCCAGTCTGGCAATAAGGTCAACTGAATTGCTTGCTTCACCTTACGTCTGCCCACCTCCCCACTCTAGCTCACTGAGAGAGAGTGGGAAGAGGACTGGCAGCAGCAGCCCACCTCCAGCATCTCTGGTGGAAGAAGAAAAGTCACCATTACTGCTGGGGTATTGACTGCTGCTTAGAAAAGCTACCAGGCAAGGAGAGGATGGGGTGCAAAGTGTAGTGGGGTGCAGCAATCTGGATCCCGCCCCCGGTCACTTACCTTGAGCTCCAAAATTTTTGAAGTAAACAGGATGAGCAGAGTATGATTGCTTTATTTCAACCTTGAGCTCCAAAATTTTTGAAGTAAACAGGATGAGCAGAGTATGATTGCTTTATTTCAACCAAGACAAACTATAGAGGAAGGGGGCAAGAGTGAGAGCTGGAGGTAACATGGTAACAGATTGCTTCACTGCCTCCCCCCACTTTTGTAAGCAGCTGAAGGGAGGCAGAGAAGGTGTTAGGCCAGAGGGGTAGCACTTCCTCTGGGGCTGCTCCTACCTATTGTCACTGAACTTCCTGTTTTTCCTCTCAATTAACATAAAGACAGTAGCAGCCTAAAAATGAAAATTAACAGCACATGTAACATGACTGATTGCAAGTTTTGAGTTTCACCCTTATCACAAGTTCTTCCCAGTGCGCCTCCAATTCTGCTCCTTCGTTAGGTGATGATAACACCTAACTCAAATTTGCAAAACTTCTTCATAAAATCCTCAATTTCTAGTCAGCCTGGCATTTTACTTGCATCAACTAGGCCCTAGCTGCTAGGGAGACGATAACCTAAAGGAAACTCAACTTTTATGCAGGAGAAGGAGCAATCTTAAACAATCCTCTCAGCATGTTTACCTGGGAAGGGAATAACAGCCCAATACTATGCTGTCTACTCAAGAATAAATCACTTATAGTCAATGCTGGGGCTGACTCGTGTGCACAGGATTGCAGCCTATATCCCATTAAAGAAGCAATGCTTCTAGAGCTGAACACAAGTTCTTCATCATTTATTTTAAAAAAAGATGAAGCAAGCATCAGAGAATGGGGCGTGAACTTTACTTAATTAAAGCAAGGTGCGCGCGACCCAAGTCGCCACTTCTGGCGCGGCTCAGTGAGGCCGCCTTGCTGGTGGGGGGCTGCGTGCTAACTTAACTAACTAAGGTGCGGATAGAACGGCAGCCCTTTAAGGGCACGAGAAGAAGTCCTCGCTCCCAGAGAGGAAGTGAACGGGGTGCAAGCCGAGGAGAACTGTGCTTCCGGATGGCGCGGAGGAGAGGAAGAGAGAAGCGGCGGGGGCGCCCCTCACCTGAATTCCCAAGGCATAGATAGCTCACCCTCCCCCCGCGACGCAGCTGCTTCCCAGGCCCAGATCCGCTTGCAAGATACTGAGAAAAGGCGCGAGGAGGAGGAGGCTCCTCCTTGTTAGTTTCATAACAGCGGACCCCCGGGGCGGAGCGGGCACAGCCCGAGCAAGCGCTTTACGCGGGAAACTCTAGCCGGGTTCCAGCGGGGCCTGTGCGCTCTGTAGCGGGTTCCGTACGCTGCTGGAGGTTATGAAATGGCAGTGCAAAGGAGAGACGCGGGGAAGAACCCCCTGGAGGCAGCAGTGGCGAAGAGCGCTCACCCCACAAGGACTACTGAACTAGCAACCCGCCCATAGACCTGCTTTAATCAGAGATAGAAAAAGGCGAAGTACTTTTTTTTAATGCTAGAATACGTTGCTGGAACACGGGAAGGAAGGGCGTAGGCTGATATGGGGCCCTGGGGCAGTGGGCCCCAGGGCGTAAGGGCGGAGAGGCTCCTGGGGGGGCGTAGAGGGCCTCTGGAGGGGCGGGAGACATCCTAGGTTTCGGTTTTTTCTTTTGTTTTTTCCCGTTTTTTTCTGGGTTTTTTAAAGGTTTTTTTTAGAAGTAACGGGGCTTTGTAGTTTTTCCCCCCCTTGCATTGCAGCCTTGCCTAGCAGCCCAGGAGTCGTGATTCACCCCCCCCCCCAGAGGGCATTAAGGGGCAATACACTTTCAAGTTTATTCTGCAGAGCAAAATTCACATCATTATGAATGCCTCATCATGTGTGCTGCTGGAAATGGAGACAGGAGGTACAAAGTGGACAAGGAGGCTTCCAAACTGAAATCAAAAAATCCCCAAAATTTGCTGCGCGGCTGCGCTGTGGGGCGTAAAGGATTACGGCCGAGCGTTTTTATGGGGGGGGGTCAAGGGTTTGGGCCCCGGATCAAAAATGGTCTGGCTCCTCCCCTGAACTTCCATCTGTATAAAGGAGCAGCTCCCACACATCTTGAATTATGCCATGCTCCAGGGCATGCTTGAGGCCCAGCATCTTTCAGAAACGGACCCTGACTTTATAGAAAGTTCAAGGATCCGTGTTAAAGGTACTTCCCTATTCAGAAAGCAGTCTGCAGTGCACAGTAGGGGGAGGGCGGGCACGTCAGGGAGAAAGTCTTACCCTTCTTGATATGTCTCTCTTTAGTGCTAATTTCCTTCAAACATATTTGCTAATTTCAAGCATTTTTTTCTTTCCTTTTAAGTTGCACATATTAAAAAAACTAAAATTTAAACAAAAATATGTGAAAAATTGAACAAAACAATGTTCCTAAATATAATAAAGGTTCATTTCAGTTTTGTTAGAACATATAAAAGCAAAACACAGGACAAGAAAAAAATGATAAGGTAGTACTGTGCAGCTAGCACTGCATCATGTGAGTCTCCTGATATTGTCATTTGTCCTATTGGTGCGGTTAGAAGCTTTTAGAGCTGTTTTCTACCTGGCAGTTGTATCATGAGAACTGGAGTAAATAACTCTGAGGAAAAAGGGATACCTTTTTCCTGAATTTCCTGGAGTGGGGCAAAGCAATATGACTTTCAAGGACTTAGCTAGGACAGTTTTTGTAAAATGGGTTCCCCACTTAAAGCAATACCTCAGAATCAATTTGGAGGGTTTGCATAAACCCCTGAAAATGTGGTGTGAGTGGCAATCTCTTCGTGCTCTTGACTAGTTCACACATTCTGTTTACAATGAGTTAGTCTGCACATATTCTTTGTTACAGTCAGGCTGCTTGAAATACAGTAGTGCTTACTCTATGCCCCCTCCTTAATGCAGATCACTACTTGGTTTCAATCCAGCTCTGTGTATTCCTGGCCTATAGAAAGCAAATAGCACAAACTTAGGTTTGCCAGCCCAGTACAGTATTTTTAATAGTTGCTTTAGCATTTGAGTAAAGGCACAGCAGCCTTGCCAGAAAGTGGTAGCAACTTGTGGTCTTATTGTGTCATGAACAGAGAATTGTGTACTTGAACTGTAAGTTTCGCCCCATTCTAGTCCCCGTTTACAACCTGGAACAAGGAGACCCTCGCTGTCGGAGCCATTCAGTGCGGCAAAGGCAACGGGCAGGGAGTCTCCTGCCTGTTGCCTTCGCCGCACTGAATTACTTTTTGACGGTGAGGCCGCCTCGTTCCGAGTTGTAAATGGGAACTAGGATGGGGCAAAAGTACCGCCCCCACATAAGAACATAAGAAGAGCCCCGCTGGATCAGGCCAAAGGCCCATCTAGTCCAGCTTCCTCACACAGTGGCCCCACCAGATGCCTCAGGGAGTACATAGCCAACAAAATAACCTGTTTCCTGTTGTCATTCCCTTGCACCTGGCACAGAGAAAACCTACTTCTAAAGCCAGGAGGTTGCTTATGGCTTGTAACCTGTGATGGTCTTTTCCTCCATGAATTTATCCAAACCCCTTTAAAGGCATCTAGGCCAGGTTCTATCACCACATCCTGTGGCAAGGACCCACCATAGAAACGCCTCTGCAGTGTGGGTCTGGAGGGAGATACACAAAGAACTACCGTATTTCTTCGAGTCTAAGGCGCCATCGATTCTAAGGCGCACCTTTACTGTCAGTACCACCAGCAGGGGAAAAAAAAATCCATCGATTGTAAGACTCACCTCCCTTCATTGAATCTACCCGCTCAGCACCAACTCTCCCCAGCATGCCTCCTGCAGCTGAGGATGACTGAGTGCACTGCCTTTGCATAGCATTTCTGGTCCTGCCAGAAAGTGCCATTTCCTTCATTACCTGGGCTTGGGGGAGCTTCAGGGATGCCTGCGCAACCCTCTGCAGGCCTCCCTGATCTTCAGTTCGGCGAAAAACAGCGATTTTTGGCCATTTCTGGTTTTCGTGAAAACCAGAAATGGCTGAAAATCACCGGTTTTTGCCGAACTGAAGATCGGGGAGGCCTGCAGAGGGTCACGCAGGTCTCCCTGAAGCTCCCCCAAGCCCCAGTAAGTAAGAAGATAGCATTTTGGGGTG
Source organism: Plestiodon gilberti rubricaudatus (assembly GCA_026170595.1). Taxonomy (NCBI): domain Eukaryota; kingdom Metazoa; phylum Chordata; class Lepidosauria; order Squamata; family Scincidae; genus Plestiodon; species Plestiodon gilberti. The sequence goes on along the minus strand of JANXHW010000001.1, from coordinate 254,766,317 downwards.
CTTTTTGGAGACCGATTCTAAGACGCACCCCATTTTTTGAAATGCTTAATTGGGAAAAAACATGCGTCTTAGAATTGAAGAAATACAATAAATGAAATTTGAAAAAAGGTGAGACAAAGTCCACAAAATAGCATGACATATTTGAGCCATTTAATCATTTGATTTTATCTGTAAACTGCTTCGTGAACTTTTTGTTGAAAAGCGGTATATAATACTGTTAATAATAATAATATTTATGGGGTGATGATGTTCACATTCTTTCTTCCTTGTTTTATGAACTACATCAGCACTCCCATCCCTTAGTGCAGTGTTTCTCAAACTGTGGCTCGGGACCCAGTTGGTGGGTCTCGACCTGATTTTTGGTGGGTCCCAGGTGATGGAAAGATCAGATAAGTAATTGCCACAAGCCCTGAGACTATTCAAAAATTAGATGGCTACCAATTGCTCTGCAAAGAGCTGAGCTCCTGCAGTTTGCAAGATAGCTGCTAATTTTATTATCATTAATAAAAATGCCCTAATGATTTGGACTTGGAACAGCAACTGTGTAGATCTCAATTAATGTGTTGTCAGGACATATCTGCATTAAGAACTTCTATTGGTTTTATGCCAGTTTTACTGATATGACTTCATGAAAAGTATTCTGGGATTTGTAGTTTAATGAAAGTGCAGATAATTCTTTGTTCAAGTACCCTGGCTCCCCTCAAAGAACTAGATTCTTAGGATTTGCTGGTGAGAGGGAATACCTATTCAGCCAGTTTATGCCTGTGGAGTCAATATGCCCTTTTGAGATAAAAGTAGCTCCAAGAGACTGAATCCAAAACACTATATGGGCCTGCTAGATAAAGCACATCTGAACATTATGATAATAAAGCACATTACTCATATTCTAGTATCTCAAAAAAGAACTCTATCTCATAAAACACTGGGCACACCAATGTAGAAAAAGTCCCAGCAGAAAGTAACCACATGTAAAATATATCTCTACCTTAATAACCAGTTTTGAAATGGCACATTAACAGCTTACTGAAATGGATATAAACTATGCCTTCCCCTGACAAATGCCAAATCTTCATGCAGCTGTCTAATGGGCAGCCCTATCCTGCCTAAGTATCCGGTGGGCGGCCCAGGCCACCCGCCAGATCCTATCCCCATTTCCTGAGGTCTCCTCGGGGGAAGGTGTAATGTGGGGAGGCCCCAATGGGCATCCTTTGATTTCCAAAGCTGGCGGAAGTCGGAGGAGGCTGTGTAAAGGCCATGCCCCCGCTCCCACCAGGGATCACTTACCTTCTCCGGTAGCCGCTGGGACGATCTGGCGGCGGAGTGAGGGTAGTCGGCCTCTGCACCAGCCACCCTTACTCTCCAGTCGTCGCAAACGTGCTTTACAACACATTCACAACAGCTTAGAACGGTGGAGCGCTCGCTCCGCCGTTCTAAAGTTGGGCGGGATTACGCCCTTAGACACATACAGATTTCTTTACATTAAACTTTTCTTAAGTCATGTGCTTCATTCTGGGGATCATTATTTGAAGGGTTTGTAACAGAAAACATTTGAACTATTTTGGATCCTAGCTGGCTTAAATGTTTAACAGCGCAGTCCGACTTAACTTTTTTGCCGGTTTAACCAGCGGCGCAGCGAGAACGGGAAGCCCCAGAATGGAAAAGGGATTCAAATCCCCTTTGAATTCCTCTTTTAGAGGGGATTTGAATCCTTTTTCCATTCTGGGGCCTCCCGTTCTTGCTGCGCCGCTGGTTAAACCGGCAAAAAAAATAAGTCAGATTGCACTGTAAAGGAGTTATAACTTTCTCTCTGATCTAATTAATAACTAAACTGACATATTTGACACTTGAAATGCTCAACAACTGATAAAACAGTAAGATGATTGGGGGAATGGAAGAAAGGCAGATACATTGGTACTGTACAGCTAAAATTGGTAGAGTTTGCAATTGGGCCTGCTAGATAATATTTGTGTTTATAGATATGTGTGTTTATTTACATGTACACTGTATATAATGCTAACTAGCATCCATAAAACTCTGAATTGATCATAACACTTGGGACCACTTCTGATGCACCTTTTTCCTTTAATAGAAAAATGAAAGTATGACTATGAAAAACACTAACATGAGAGCACGAGGTTATGTGGATTTTGGAGAAGGAATACGTAGTCAGGGGCAGGCAGCCAGGCCCTCAGTCTCTGGCTTGCAGACGTTTCCTGTAAATCCACATGCAAATGTTTATACTGTATTTCTATAAGGATTTTTCCATGGAGGGAAAATACCATGTTGGAACCAGCACTTGAAATGTATCTTTGTCATATTGGATTTACTTTAGCAACATTGTAAGTTTAAGGTGTGTTTTTCCATATCGTATATTTATTTATTCATAGATAGATATCCCACCCCCTCATACTGAGGATGGGTTTTCTTATGAATCTTACTGATAACATGATCCAGTACCACTCTTGATTCCTAAGCATGCAATATATTCTTTCCCCAGTTGCAAGAGTGCTAAATGTGACTAACAGTGTGCATGACTGCAAAGTACTATGTTTGCTTTATGGTGGTTGCAGTAATGGTTGCTGCTCTCTAAGCTCTTCTTGTTATACCTCGTCTTAACAAGGGAATTGGAGAGGGGAAAGAAAGGTAATTTTTCTCTCTGTTTCAGAGTCCAAATTGTTAGGGCAGCTGAATGTGAAGGGAGCCACTGAATAAACTATGCCTATTCAGCAACACTTTGCAAGTCAAAACTGAACTGGAGAACTGTAGCCTTACATAAAACATTTCCTCTACCCTAGAAGCAACTGGATGCTTCTAATAGCATAATACCCACCACACACATACTTGGGTAGTACTCATTGGTTACCATTAATTCTTCTCCCCTGCATGTTCCTTTTGGAAAAGTTAAAAACAAACAAAAACCCACTCCTGCTTTATAGGCAAATGGGACAAGCACATGTTTAACAGTTGCCCCAAAGGTCTAGTTTTGGCTCAAAGATTCATGTTTGGATTTGTGAGGATAAGTGCTAACTGGGTGGGTGACTGTGTGCCCCAAAAGCCTGTGCTGTGGTGGTAAAGCTATCTGCAATGGTTATGATAGACATTGCTGTATGGTGAAAAGAAGTGGTAACTTGTGGGGCCTTGGGTTGAGTAGCAAGGGGATGTTGCATGACTGAGATGCTCAGACTGGAAGTGGATAGTATATACTTTTGCAATCACAGTGCGGATAAAGGATGGATTTTCCTGTGCAGTACACAAGAAAAGAGATCCTACTCCATGTTTAGTAAGGAACGCTTCATGAAATGTGCTTGCCAGTCACTGCATTGAGAACATGGTGGTTCCACAGTAAAGACTCCTGAGCCTTTAATAATTGTCAAGAAGAGGAATGTTAATCACACCATCTTACTTGTAATAGGATATTCTGGCAATATTGTTGGGTGGTGTTGTTTGTTTTTTAAGAATTATGAGACATACATGGGCAGCCCAATCCTACCTAAAGATTGGGTGGCCAGGCGGCCGAGGCCGTCCACCCGATCCAGTGCTCCGCCGCAGGCAGCCTGTAGCGGGCAGCCCGCGGCAGAAAGTCTACTCGAGGAAGGGGATGCTCGTTCCCTTCCCCGAGTGTAATGGCGGCTGGGGCCAGTAGGCCTCCTCAGATTTCCGCCAGCTCTTTTGCTGGCGGAAGTCGGAGGAGGCCGTGTAACGACCCAGCTGCCCTGCGAAGCCCGGTGGAGACCAGGATATGGTGGACACCATGTCCCTGCCCCTGCCCGAGGTGGCTGGGCCTATGGCCGCCCTCCCGGCTCTGCCGTCCCTCCCCCCCGTCCGCCGAGCCTCCCAGCCGTCCGCCGGATCCTACCTTTCTTGGGTCCGGCGGCCACCCAAGTCCTCGGCTGGCCTTCCCGGCTCTAAAGTGTTCTGGGCAGCGGACGCAACTGTTTTGGGCAGCGGACGCTAGGTCAGCCGGCTGGAAGTGAAGCAGGATTGCGCAGTAAAGTATGTAGGCTGATAGAAGAGGTTTCAGTACTTTTCAGTAGGTAGGGCCACAGTCGTGGTACAGCTACGGAGAAGGCCCTTCCTCTCGTCACTACCAGCTGAGCCTCAGAGACTGTGGCACCCATAGAAGGGCCCACCCAGATGAACTCATGGAGTGGGCCATCTCATATGGAAGAAGGCATTCCTTCAGATACCTCGGCTCAGCCCTAAGCTGTAAAGGGCTTTAAAGGTCAAAACCGGCACTTTGAATTGTGCCCAAAAGCAAATCAGCAACCAGATTCCCTACACAGCCCCCAAAGAACCATCACTAGAACGATGCTCTGACAGGGGCATTGTGTGAGAACTAAATGGCAGCTCCAGCCATGCTGGTGCGGAAAAAAGAGACAGGAAGGAAAACATATAGGGGGGGGGGGCGCAATGCCAGTGATAGTAGGGGCCCAGCTAACGCAGGCCTTTGTGGCTTTGACTTATACAGCTCTTAGCACAACATTAGGCCCTTCATAATTAATAATAGTGCCCCCTTTTCTGAAAGTAGAAAATAGTCTTCCAGATTTGGATTCACTGAATTTGAACCGTCTCCCCTTTATATGCTTTTAGGTGTGTGAATTATTCCCTGTTGTTGAATTCTAACAATGCCAACTTCCATCTTTCTAGCTTGTGAGAAGAGGGGCCTCATGAACAGCAGGTGAGGTGGTCAGGCTGTGTCTGAACGACAGCGCTTCAGACGGTAGATGGAGGCTTATGTGAGTGTTCCTCCATACTGAACAAAAGCTCTGTGCACAGGCTAGAACCCTTCGATCTGCAGCACAAGTTGCATCTAATTGGGGGGGGGGATGGGACATGGAGGAGTGTTCAGCCATATGAGCTGTCTGAAGTGGTGCTACCTGGACACTCTGCTACCATATTGCTTGCCATTTGTGAGATATGGGCCTTGAAATCTAATGGCCCAATCCTATCCTCATCTGGCAAATTATGTGCAGCAGTGCCAGCACCGGCTCTGCTGCATGCTTGGGGCTGGCCGGGGACCTTGAAAAATATATATATATTTTTACTTACCTACTCCACCACGTCATGGTCCCCAATGTGTCTATTCAAATCTGCGTCAGCTCTTTGACTGTTGCAAATCCGTGTGGGCCCAAAGGGCCTTGAAGGAGGCATTAGATATTGGCGCCACTGCTGCCACCAGTATCTGCCCCTTGCCTTCCTCCAACATGTCCCCAGTCAGCCCTGATCCCTGCCCTGATCCTCCCGCTTCCTGTCCACCCCTTTTGAGTTAAGATGCATAAGCTTGGGTTGCACATACGGTATTTGGAAGAGCACATTGGGTACCCAAAGACAAAGGAAGTGCAGATTAGTATTTGATAAAGAATAAAAATGAATTAAACTCTGGCAAACCATTTCCTGTTTATATACATAGTCATTGATTTTTAAACAGTCTTCTCAAAGTAATGAAGTAATTGTATCTCAGGGTTTAGGAGGATATGAAGGACATGTTCACATTTTTGGACATCTTCTTGCTGTTGAATGATAGTTTGCTATGTGTTGAATCCAGAGGTCTCTGAAGACAATTGCTGCAACAAACCACTTGTATCCAGAGTAGGCCCTTATACTTCACTGTGACTATTCCAGAATACATAGTTTGTGAACTGCAGCCAATATTATGAACTTTTTAATGTATGCACATGAGGTTTGTCTGAAGATGAATTTGCGTCAAATAAAACACAAAGAAATAGAGCTGAAATAATGAATTGATTAGTTAAGTCGTTTAATCAATTGCAGCACCAATCATAGATTAAAACATGCCAGCTGTAATTTTTTTGTTGTTGGTTGTATGTACTGTACTTGAACTTGATTTCTGTCTTCCTCTCTCATTTGCCAGGTCAGTGATCTAACAGATACTGTTGATTGCTCTTTCCTTCCTAACAGAGTAAAATCATGTGTCTAACATTTTGCAATACAGGTTTTGCTGTATTACAAATACCCTTTTGTAATACAGGTTCCATGCTGAAAAGCCCTTTTAATTTCAACAGTGTTTCTGCAGACGGAGCACATGAAAGGTTGCTAATTAGAAATTAATAGTGTCCCGAAGAATCTTAAATGACTTCCACAAATGTTCAAGTACATAATGAAATGAGATGTATTTTAATGCGCTACTTAAAGTCAATGCAGTGAGATGTATTTTAATGAACTACCTAAAGTCACATATGGATACAGAGGTAGAAATGGTGAATGACTAGATATCACTGATTTCAATATTTGGTCAGTATATGGAATATAACATGATTGACACTGCAGTTTTAGGGACCAATCCTATCCAACTTACCAGCACTTATGCAGCCATTCCAATGGATTGCACACTGCGTCCTGCGGTGGGGGGCAGTCATGGAGGCTTTCTCAAGGGAAGGGATTCCCTTACCTTGGGACTGCATTGTGGCTGCTTCAGTGCTGGAATGTTGGATAGGATTGGGCCCTTAAAGTGATTGGTATGATTATTGGTATAGTGAAGTTTGGATTTGGGTCCGTCCCCCCCAATTATATACAGTATAGTTGTGCATTGTAATACGTATTTTATCCAAGTACTGAAACAGACTTTGTAGCATTAGTGCTTAGCCATAGCAGATAACTTGAACAGATACACTGTGCAAATATATTGTTTAATAATAAATACCAAATATTGTGAAATGAAATAGGATTTTGTTTCAACTAGTTCATATCTCTATATGAAAAGAGATAAGGATCCTTTTAGTTCCTGTTGGATCAGCCCTTTTAGTTTAGTTGGATCGGCATGGAGGTCTACTTGGGGGAAAGGAACGTTCGTCCCCTTCCCCCAGTGTAGCACGGGGAGTCCCCAATGGGCCTCCTCAGATTTCCGCCAGCTATTTAGCTGGCATAAGTTCGAGGAGGCCATGTAACGGCAACACCTGAATGGGATGGGGATATGGCAGTCGCCATCCCAGCCCCCTCCCGGGCCGGCTCGGCCAACTGCTGGTCTCCCTCACCGCCCTCGCCGGTGCACCTCTTACCTGTATCTGGTGGCCGCAGGGACGATCCGGCAGCCCTTACTCCAAAGTAGTTGCGAACGTACTTTACAGCACGTTTGCGGCACTTTAGAACGGCAGAGTGTGCTCTGGCGTTCTAAAGTTGGTAACGATTACGCTGTGATTTTTGAAATAATGTAATAAAGCTTCCTGTGCTTCTGCATGTTGGGCCAGCAGCATAGACATGCGATATTTATGGTCCCAAGGTGGACTGAAATATGGGATGACACTTTTACAATAGGGACACAACTGGCAACCTAAACCCTAACGGAGAATCATCCCCTTAAACCAGGAGGAAGCAAGTGACAGCCTAGGTGGAACTGCAATAAGGAAAGGGGCAGGCACGAGGCAGGTGAGGTGAAGGAACAATGGGGGAACTGAGAGGCCAACCCATTGAATCAGGATATTTTAAAAATAGCAAACAACAACAAACAAACAATCAGGCTGTTTTATCTCAGCCATCAACATTGGTAGCCTCGCTGTCCCACTCCCAGTAGCCTCACTCCTTAAGTTGGCAATCATCAATGTAAGTATTCAGTTACTTTTCCCCTAACCTGTACCAATTACATTGGTTCCTATGGAGAAAGTAGTTTTAATTTACACATTTTCAATATATACACCAATTTCCAAGAACATAACCCCCACATAAATTGCGATGTGCCTGTACTGATTCCTGAAGGTTTTCATTATTCTCACTACAAGCTGATAGCTGAATCAACATCAGTTCAGCATCACCATACTATAGTAAGCTCATAGCATAAATCAGGAATAAGCAGATGACGATCAGCTTTGGTGTTCTTACTAGAACTTTGAGGTCCACCAACTGTAGCTAGGTGCAAAACTGCGGCTTTGGCTGCAATCCTATACACACTAACCTGGAAATAAGTCTAATTCAATTTAATTGAATTTATTTCTGAGTAGATATGCATGGCCGGCCCAGTCATGAAGTGACATGATGCAGCTTGCATCAGAGTGTGTGGTGGGAGGAGTGGCAGATTGTGGGTGAACTGCCCTTCACCCCAAGTCTGTCGCTGCCTCCTCTAGCCCACTGCAGGCGTGAGCTGTGTTGATCGGCTTTCCGCTCACTAAATGCGAGCAAGTATCAGGCCACCTTCTTCCCTCCCCACACTCCATCCTTGAACAGAGTTTATAGGGCCATGTAACCTCACCTTTAAAAAAATGTAAACTTTTTTTTTCCTACTCCCTCCAGCAACTGCTGGAAGAAGAAGGGTGGGAGGAAAGGCTGCCCCTCAAGTTCAACTTTCCCCACCTACTTGGTACTCTTGAAGCACCAAATAGACAGGGACAGGTGATTCGGAGCTGCCCCCCTCCCTTTAGTTTACTTATGGGAAGGTGGCAGGTGGGCTCGCTCCTCCACACTGCTTTGGTTTGATATGAATGGAAGTGGTGCAGACTGGGAACCCAGACTGTACCACTTCTGTTCATATCAAACAGAAGCAGGGTGGAGCAGGGAAGGCTGCACACTGCAGTCCTGGTAAGTAAAGGGATACCAGGATTGGGGTGGGCCCGTTTGTTCACCCATGTGCCCACCCTCCCCCCACATTCATAGGGGTGCATGAGTGCAAAGGAGGCGTTTGGGGAGATTGAAGCTGTGTAGGGGCACACTGCCTCCAGTGCTGGCCCAGCCATGTAGACATGCATAGAATTGCATATAGGAACCAGTGCCCACTCGGCGTAGGTCCTGATTTCAGGATCAGGACTGAACCCACAGCCCTTTCACACAAAATCTACTCCTGGGTTCCCCCAAAGTTTCTTCCTATCAACAGCCTAATTGAGAGAGATAAATCATTTAGTTATTATTATTTATTGGGAGTCAGAAATCAGTGCAGATCTGTACTACAAATCACTCAAAGATCAACCAGTAGATTTCACCCTACCTTCTGCCTACCACTAGCACAGAAAAATCTATCAAGACCATGAAAGGAATGTGAAAACTCACTAAAAATAACTGTCGCATCTTTATTATTTGCATGTATTATTTTCAGTCCCTCATACTCCCGTGATACCATCAATTAAACTATGGTGCACAGCAGGTCCAGGAATCTGCAAGGGCGTGATCAACTTGAATAGAATGGATTGTTTCCAGAGCATAATTTCTGGACTCAAAGAATCCTAAGAATGTCATCTTTTATATGCAAAAAGAGCATGTTCCTAGCCCTTTTGACTGCACAGGATAAAAATCAAAACATATAAGCAGGTTCTGCTAAAGGGCTAGGCACTAGACCAAGTTTGAACAAGGCTTTCAGTGGTCAGGCTGCAATCCTTCTTACTCTGCAAGCTTTCCGGTAAAGCTTACTAACTGAGCAGAAGAAAACCAGCCTGGCCTGCTTTGATGCCTTTAACTGTGGCCTTGATCTGCAAAAGTCAGCAGGTGAAACTTTCACAGCACGTAGATAAGCAACCACTTGCTAATGTCTGCCCAGCAAACAGATCTTAAGGACACATCTACCATGTGGATAATTTATTCCTGTAATGGGAGCAGCGACTGACCTGTGGGGGCATGCACTCTTCAAACATTCAGTCCCATGTTTTACAATTAGACCATGAGCTGTTGATCGAAAGGTCAGCAGTTCGAATCTGCGACGGGGTGAGCTCTCGTTGCTTGGCCAGCTCCTGCCAACCTAGCAGTTCCAAAGCATGTCAATGCGAGTAGATAAATAGGTACCGCTTGCGGGAAGGTAAACAGCGCTTCGTGTTCCAGCTGCATGCTACGCGCTGCGGCAAGGAGAGTCATACCGGCCACATGACCACGGAGGCGTCTTCGGACAACGCTGGCTCTTCGGCTTTGAAATGGCGATGAGCACCACACCCTAGAGTCGGACACGATTAGACTTAACTGTCAGGGGTCACCTTTATTACCTTTACCTTTTATGTTGTGCTGTAGTTCAATGGCTGAGTTGAGCCAGTCAGCCTGGCCCTGAACGGAACCTGGGAGGGAAACTACCTAGGAAACATATGTAAGTCACTCAGAACTCCTCGGAGGAAAAGCAACGTATAATAAAGCAACTTCCAAGTTGGCCAAGTATCTTTGCTGTTTGTTGAGGGACATGCTGCCACAACTGTACCATTTATTTAAGCAGGTACTGTATCTCTAAACCTTCTCTCTATGATTCACTGAAAGTGGATAGAAAAGGTGGAAAATTGAAAGGAATTGTTAAATATCAGGGCATCATATGCTTAGGAAAACAGCAACACTTTTCTAATTTTTCTTAGTTTGAAGGAAGGACTGCAGGCTGAGGCGAGACACTGCTGGGCTTTCCCAGGAAATAAGGATTAGGTTAGTTAGTGGAAGCCTAGGAAGAGTTCACTTGGAGCAGCTCAAGTCAGACTGTTGATTCTCCAGAAAGGACAAGTGGAAGCTTGCTCATGCCACTCTGGGGATCAGTGGAGCCAACATGGATTAAGGCAGGGGTCGGCAACCTTCTTCTGCATAGGGGCCAGACATCAGGTCTGTCAATAGTACAGAGGCACCCAAACCATTGAGTTGAATTCTACCATTTTCATTATTTTTGGAGAGGAAATGTGATGTCCTAATAACGTTTCCTAGGGCAAGGCTAAGATTTACACTTTAAAATATATTTCAATAGGGTTTGCTCAGGAATATGTTTCAGGATAGAGGCTTAAAGCTTCAGTGGCTGAGAAATATCATGATGTGGGTTTGCTGTGTTTTACGTAAGTTAAAGGTTCGGCTGTGTTTAGCCCTGAAACACATTGAGCAAAATAAGGCTAACAGCCCAGTTCTGCCTAACATATGCAACGGCCGGCCTAAAGGGTGGGCTGCTGTTAGCGGAGCGCTTGCTCCGCCAACCTATAGTTACATAAGATTGCACCATGAGAGGGGGAAATTCTGATTTTTAGGCTGCAATCCTGCGTGCACACTTACTTGGAAGGAAGCCCAACTGATTTCAACAGTGCTTACAGTAGTTCTAAGCAAACATGCATAGGACTGGGCTGCATATACCGGTATATAACTGTATTGTACATAATGAAAACCTAACACGTACTGCAGAATGTGTGTGCCATACACATTGATGCTGCAAGGAACTCTGTCGGTAATGGCTTCTTGAACTAGTATGGGAAAATATGTGTGTTCCTGACGCAGAGTGCCGTTCCCTTACCACTGAGTAACAAACCACTAGTCCTCACCCATCAGGGACTACTAGGGACATTTCATAAAGGGTGTGGCCTGCAGATAGGTGCCAGAACTAATTTCTTTTCATTTTATCTATCTATATCTATATATATATTACACAGAAGTCCCATTGAACTCAATGGGGTTTACTCATTGGTAAATGTGCTTGGGATTGCAGCCTTGAAGGTGAAGAATGAAGCTCCAGTTCCCTTCAGGATCTGTTTTTACCCAGACCCCATCTTGAGGTGGAGAAGCCAGGCCCAAACGAAACAACAGAATGGAGACGAGCTTCTTCTTGTGCCACGTCGACGACAGACAGCTCCTGAGAATAAGAGAAGTACGGATACACCGTTTTCTTCAGAGGGGCTGGGCGAAAAAGGGTGCGTGGAACAGGTTTCTCTCCAGTCAAAGAGATCTTGTTCTTTGCCCCTGGAAACCGGGCAATTGGCTGGTGTAGGTGGCCAACGGATAAGGGGAGCAGCGCCGTCGCCATCGAGCGAGATTCCGCACAGCAATGGCTAGCTTGCTTGGACATGCACGAAAGACTGAAAGAACGCCTGGTTGAATCACTGCTGTTTCCGTCTTTGGCAAAGAAACAGTAGTTGGCTGGCTCCGACTTCTGAACGAACGCCACCAGTGTGCCCTTTCTTTCCCCTCACCGCAGATAGCTGTCCGCTTCCCCTCACCCGCAGGTCGGAGAGCCAACGATCCTCCTGGTACCTGCTGCGAAATGTTCCGCGCTTCCACGGTACAGATCTGGAAAAGAGGAGTTTGCTTGTCACGAGCAAGCCACATAGTTGTGGTCAGTTGTAGTTAATAATTTCTAAAAGAAGAGGGGGCCCGCTGGAGTTTCAGCCTGCCTGAAGTGAAAACCATACTGGCGCATGGCGGGTAAGCCCCGCTGCCTACTCTTGACCGTGTGGCGTGGCGCTGGTTGTGGCCGTGGGTGATTGCTCAGTGGTCAGTGTGCTGATGACGGTCACGCACTCTCCACATGTGCAGAGGCGCTCCTACTTTTTTCAGGACTCCCCATGGCAGAGCCGTGACCTGCTTCCGGAGCTGAGCCCTAGCTGTAGCTATGCTAACACAGCCCTCCCTCCCCGCGGTGTGACCAGTTCAGCCTGCCCAGCTGCTGGGCAGGGCCTCTGTTCATCCCTAGAGTGACAGCGGGCTAATTGGATCAAAAGCTCTTCCCCCCTCTGCTAGAGGCAGGGCAGGAAGGTTGGAAAGGAAACCTCTCGGCTCCTTTGCTTAGGCTCCAGCAGTGTTGCCTTGGAAGGCTCTAGGCTAGGGGGCTGCCTGGGCCCGCCCACCGGCTGGAAGGCGGGCCGCCCCCTTCCTCACACTGTGGGTCCTGCCGCTTGAAATAGGGGGAGGGGCGTCAGAGAAAAGGCTGGCGTAGCTGGAGGGGGAACGAGAGGTAGTGTTAGCAAGGGGGGAAGCGGCCGTGGACAGACTCAGGCGGGGTGGGCTTGCAAAAGGTTGCTTTCTTTTCCCTTGGCGGTCGCCTGTTGCTCCAGTCAAGCCTCGAGGCTCTCTGCGGAGCGGGAGTCCCCACGGCAGCAACTTTGAGAGGTAAGTTTCCTAGTAACCCTTCTTCCCTACGGGCTGCGGGGGAGCTGGCCTTCCTGCAGCGTCTCTAAGAGCCCAGCCTCTCTCTGGGGGAAAACGGGGGTTCGCTTTCTTTCGCTCTGCTCTCTCCTCGCTCCGTTTGGAAAACGGACTCGCGCTCTTGCTTCGGGGAGCGAGAGCGCGCGGCGTTGTCCCCTCCAACCCAGCAGCAGCTGCAGCTTTCAGAAGGTAACCGGGGGCGGGGAGAATAAACTGAGCGTCGCCTGTTTTCTCCGGGGTATGGATGGATAGACACTAGGGGTTGCTCTGTCTTCCTCCTGTAAGAAGTATGCGCTGCCGCTCCTTGGGTAGGTGGGGGCAGAGCAAGTCCTTTCGTCTGCCTGAACTACGTCAGTGGAGCCCCAATTTGGGACTCCCTCCCACGTTACTCTCTGCGGTCACATTCCTTTCGCTGCGGTGCGCGGGCAGGTAAGTAACAGCTGCCCTGTGCTGAAACTACCACACCCACCTCAGGATTTTTTCCGGGGGGGGGGGAGTAGAGAAGAGAATCTGATTTTATTCTTTCCGACCTACCAGGTAGAGAGAGACGCACAAACCACTTCATTAAAAAATAATAATCAGCATTCTGAACCCATGAGTACTCATGTCCCCTCCTTTTCTTTAACGGCGCTTCGGGGTGAGGAGAGCAAGCACGTCTGATTGGTGTGTGTGTGTGTGTGTGGGGGACCTAAGGCGACTCGCCTTAGGTTCTCTCCCCCCCCCCCCCAGAGGCGACAGAGCTCCTTTGTGAAAACTGTGTGGAGCTGCTTCCCACACTGAAACTTGAGGCTCCAGGCCCTGCAGTAGTTTGGCAGCAGCTCTTCTTAAAGAAACTGGAAGATATAGTTATATAGCCAATAGTATGCCCACCTTCCTCTTATTTTCCCCCTTCCAGGGAGGGATACTACTGGGTAAGTTACCTCCTTGATGTTTAATAATTTCTGGGTGAGCTATCCAGGATGATGCACAATAACTTCTAGTTGGTTACCAAGATGATAGTTCTTAAAGCAGGAAACAATTAAATATTAGCATTTCTAGCCTAGCATATTTTGAGATTAGTTGTCAAAATATAGAATTCTCACAGAAGCAATGGAAACAAGATAGAATATTGTGTATTGACAAATTCTGAGTGCCAGAGTAGCTTTGGAAGGGATGCCTGTTGACTTTTCTTTTTTAAGTATGTTAACCGATTGCTGTCTATGGTTTCATGTGGCTAAAGCTCACATTTTATATGGGAAGTAGCTCTCTTGTAACCAAAAGAATCGGGATAATATTTATTGGATTTATATCCCACTTTCTCCCCCCAAAGTGGCTTACAAAGTGGGAGGTGCAATCAAGGAGAGAAGAAAATGAGGGAGACATTTTCAAATTGTAGGGAAACAAAATCCAAGTGTAACAACTTCCAGATGGGGTTGTTGTGTTAGTCTGTGGCAGCAGAAGCAACAAGGAGTCTTGTAACACCTTAAAGACTAATCAAATGCAAATGGAAAGTCTTACGCTTCTGATACTGGCATGAGAAAATGGGATGCAAACTTATGCATTCTTCTTTGAGCAGGTCAAATTGAAGAGAAGCACTCCTTATGGTGCTGAGGAGTGTATATTTGTAAGGGTTGGGTTGTGTGGCATATGGTTGAGGACTGGGGCATGGGTGGGTAGATGCCAGGAGTTGGCACACTCAGCCCACGTGATTTTATCTGGCTTCAGAGACTGAGTCAGTCTAATCATGATGGGAGGAGAATATGCCATACTGGTGATGGTGTACAGGGATTTCTTATGTTGCTGGAGAGAGAAGGCCATTTCTGGTTTGTCCTTTCTTGATCACAGAAGAGGTCACTTCTCAAAAGAAATGTCAGAGGAGCTTTGCAAACTGTACAAATCCATGAACCAGTTTAACAACTTTCTGTGCCAGCTAAGTTTTCCTTATTTGTTGCACTTAACAATATCTGTTTCTTTGGAGGGCTGGTCAAAAGGAGGGGAGAGAGAGAGAGCCACAAGTTGCTTCAAATGTGAATTTCTCATATTGCAGCTGTTTTCCAAAAATGACATACCATACCAGAGACATTAAAGTCAGCTAGGAGTAGTTACAATGTAATATTGGAAGTGTCTGATGTTTAGCAATTGATTAGCAGTACAGGCCTCTGAAAACTCTTCTTATCTTGTTAATGAGTTAAAAATTTGCTTGAAAAAGCATGTTTCCATTTGACCAAGCTCCCTCTTGGATAATACAAGAAGGGGTTTGCAGCTAGTCATAGAGAGTAAATTGACAGCTGCTGGATGAAACCGCCTGTTTCTAGGTGTGAGTCGGTTGCAGGGTGGAACAGGAATGGAATTTTTCCTAGTGCATTGCACAATTAGTTGCATTATGGCTCAGAGGAGGGCACTGCCTCTGGGTTTTTTTTCTGACAGTGATGATTGTTGAAGAAACCTCAAGGCTGCTTCGCACATCACAATTGCTAGTTGGGAAACGAGAATACATGAGGTGCATTGCAAGCATGCATCTCCTGCCATGCATACCTGGATCAGTCAGCGTCTGTGGGCCATTGCCCATGTTAGCCTGTTTCTGGGAACAATTAAAGTTTCTTCTGAGGACAAAATGTGTTGCACCTCTTAGCATCTCAAGTATAGTGGGCTCAGCTGCTCATCCACAGCTGCTCATCACAAACTTGCTTTTTCCTGGGCATTGTATCTAAGAGCAATTGAAGTCCAAGCTAGTTCCTCTGGACCTGCATTTGCTGAGGAACCAAAGCAATGTCCAGCCCAGATCCAGTGCATGAGAAGAATTAACTTTGGGATACTCCATGAAGGTGGTATTTTAACTAGGCTGCCTTTGTTTCTTACCCAACTGCAACAGTTCAGACTTTCATAACTGTGTCTACTCCCCAGTGGGCAATCCTAGTATGCTCAGTTTATTCTGTAAATCTCACAGGCAGGCTGAAGACTCTGGCATTCTAAGCCTGATTTCTCCATCATCCCCTTCTGCCAGGGAAAGTAATATGTGTGCTGTGGGGACATAGCTGAATGCTACTGTCAGCTTTGCTGCAGTGCACTAAAAAAGGTCCTTTGCCATGCTCTATTGCAGGGGTTCTCAAACTTTGGAGGCTCGGGTTCCCCCATCACAGTCCAATTTTCTGAAGTACCCCCTGCTAATTAACTGCTAATTGAATTAATTAGGTAATTAATCGTTAAATAAAAAAGTACTAAAACAATTTTAAATGTGAAAAAAATGTCTTATTTAACTCCTGTGTGTGTGGGAGAGGGAGAGGGGGGGCAAGGATCTCTTTTTTTCTCCAAGTCACACTTCCCAAAATCAGCTCCTTCCTCCCCCACCCCACCAAAGTACATTTTCCAAAGTACAAAAATAAGCCCAAAACCAAAATCAGAGAGTCAGAAGGGCTCTGAAAATAATTACAATTTAAAATCCATGTTAAATAACAATTAGCTGCTGATTGGGCAGATAAGGGGCAGGGCTTGGCATACCCCCAGCAAGAGATCCGCGTACCCCTAGGGGTACCCATACCACAGGTTGAGAATCCCTGCTCTATTGCATGGTTTTTACAAATCAGGAAGTGCAGGACTACTAGTTTAATTTTAAAGGGACTATTCAGTCAAAGGAGCCCCTTTGTTCACATGGCCCCCTTAAAACAAGAAGTCTCAGTTTGCAAAAACTAGGCAACAGAGCCTGGTAAGGAAGCACAATAGGCTTGCATCTGTGGTGGGCTGAAGGGAGGCTGTGGTGGACTTGGAGTGAAGGGCATCTCAAATCCGCTGCTCATGCAAGCCGCATCAGCCTGCTTCATGGCTAGGCCAGCCCTGGTATGCTGGTTAACCAGGTACAATTTAGATAAGGGTTTCATTCATTTTCATATGCTAACGTTGTGCACATCTTGATTAGCTGGAGATATGTCTGATATGGGGGAAGAAAAGTTTCATCTTGTACAACTAATGAGGGAAGTTCCTGGTGTTTTGGGGAATAATTGGGAGAACAGAGGGAGCCCAAGAGGGCATAACACCATGCATACTAGCATTTAAGTATAGTGATTTTGATCTATAGTTGAAGGCAATTGGTGGCTTGTTATTCCCTTCCCCAGGCTGACGGACACATGGCTGTGTTGGCGCTTTTGCACAGGCACAGTATGTCCCTTGCTGGTGCTTCTGCGCAGGTGCAATAGCGCTGGGCAGCAAGAACTGGCTGTTCCAACCTACATTGGATACATACTTCCTAACTTCTCCATAAGTGGGGGACTTGGTATACTCTAAAATGCTCTATTTTTTTGGGGGGGGGGGAGGTTGAATCGGGTGTACCAAATGTAGATTTAGCTGGGGAAGCTGAACAGAGAATACTATATACTTTTGATGCCTTAATGGCAAAGAAGTTTGCTTCTTAAATGCCCTTCCTCTAAACCAGCAAGGATGTCCCTTGCTGAACTGATATCTTGTGGGCCAGGTTCAGACCATAAGGCAATGTTGTTGGCACCACTAGCAGGCCTAATATCTTTCAATCAAAATATGGTAAATCCTTGTTGCTTATTAAAAAATGTGTGAGAGTTGAGTTGTGGGGTATCTTTTTTTTCTTTTTTGTATGCAGTTCCTCGACTGTTTACTTCATAATTGTGAACCTCTTTCTGGTAGGTGGCACCTCTTTTGTGAACCTCTTTCTGGTGAGTTTACTACTTAAAACTTGCACTCCCCCTAATGGGAGAAAAGGCAGCTTGCAGCCATTTACAAAAACTAAATTAAAAACAATCCATACAATAAAGACAAACATAACAGAAATAAGCAGTGAAACAAATGGGGTGGGCAAAACTGAATCAAGAACCCCAGAAATACCTGTTGTAAAAAACCAGGTCCTTAATCTTCAGCAAAAGACTCACAAGGAAGGGAACGGGTGTAAATCAAAAGGCAGGAAATTCTAAAGGGTCTTCAAGGGCAGCTCAACAGAGAGTGCATTATAGTCGTCTAATCATGAGGTAACTAACAGCGCAATCCTAACCAAGTTTCCAGTGCCGGTGTAGCCATGCCAACAGGGTGCACATTGCATTTTGCAGCATAGGGGCAGTCATGGAGGCCTCTTCAAGGTGAGAGAACATTTGTTCCCTTACCTTGGGGTTGCATTGCAGCTGTACCGGTGCTAGAATGTTGGTTAGGATTGCACTGTAAGACACAGGTCACCATGTGTAGGTCTATCTGTGACAGAAATGGGTACAGTTAGGTACCAACTGAGGCTGAGCAAAAACACTCTAGACAACAGCTGCCTCCTGGACATTCAGGAGCAAAAAGGGCCCAGAAGTACCCTCAAACCTGCTTCTCTAAAGTGTCTGTAACCCCATCAAGAAATGGGCTGATAACACCATTGCAGGGTCAGTAGGAACCTCCTATCTTGTTCAGATTTAATGCGTTTGTTTGTCCCCATCCATTCTTTCACTGCCTCTACACTGGTTCAGAAACCTGTTGTAAAAACTCAACACTCATGAGGGGTTCAAGTTAGGCTGCCAAGTACATTCTGAATCCAGTCCACCATTTGGAGAATAGGTGACCCCAGAGACTATATAGAAGCTGGCCTTTACTCTTTCATTACATAGGTATTATATTTCTGGTGGGACGAAGGGAGAGATGAGAAGGCTGGCTGCCTGTCCCACTCTCTGGTCCGGCTTCCTAACATTTGCCTCACTTGATCCACAGTCTGTGGAAAAAAGGTCACTGTTCCTAGCATGACTACACCATGCCTTTGAATAGTAATGGGACCAATGCCTCCTGGTAGTAGGCAAACATAAGATTAACGTAGCTCAGTGACGTAAGGACTGTTAGGCAATTGTGATTGTTATATATTTAAGGTAAAGGTGACCCCTGACAATTAAGTCCAGTCATGTCCGACTCTAGGGTGTGGTGCTCATCCCCATTTCAAAGCCGAAGAGCCAGCGTTGTCCGAAGATGCCTCCGTGGTCATGTGGCCGGCATGACTCTCCTTGCCGCAGCGCGTAGCATGCAGCTGGAACACGGAGCGCTGTTTACCTTCCCGCAAGCGGTACCTATTTATCTACTCGCATTAACATGCTTTGGAATTGCTAGGTTGGCAGGAGCTGGCCAAGCAACGAGAGCTCACCCTGTCGTGGATTTGAACTACCGACCTTTCGATCGACAGCTCATGATTCAGCGGTTTAACCCACTGCGCCACCCACTGGCTTTCTTATATATTTACAGTGCAGTAAATTACTTGTATTTTAACTCAATGTGATGATGCAAATGAGCTGCTCTGATAGGTTACCAGTCTTGAAGAGGTGTACCTGTATTGACCTTCTATATACTCAACATTATTACGTGGTAAGATAAGAGCTGTACGCTACAACATTTAAAATAGCATGCTAGGTAAATGCAGGCTTAAAAAGCATCTTCAGGAGGCTGTGTGAAAATGAGACTTGGGAATGGTGAGAGGAATCTATGGATTTCTTGCAGACTCAATAGGCCTATGGCAGTGTTTCCCAAACGTTTTCAACCTGCGGCTCCCTTGACCATTGGCGACGGCTCCCCATTACATTATGTTGCCTGCCAATTGGCATTGAACTGTTTTTCGAGAGGATTCCATGGCACTCTGCTGCTCCCCTGGCTGGTTTCCACAGCTCCCCTGAGCCGTGCCTCCCAGTTTGGGAACCATTGGCCTATGGGGTTAAACTTGTTAACTATTCCTATATACAGGCTGATGTTAAAATGGTTTTAAAACACTTGTGTAAGATGTGCAATAGTGGGCAAATGAACCATTTTAGTAGAGACAATTATATGTGCAATTCTAGCATATATTTTGTCTATTTGTTTTCAGGTCAGCCAAAGTATTTCCGTGGTGCTGCTGCTGCTGTTGATTGTACTGTTTCATCTATGAAACTCAAAATTGGAGGATAACAAAAAGAACCCTCTCACTGGTGAATTTCAAACTGTTGAAAAATCTATTTAATTTTTTTTAACACTATGCATGACATGCAGTTTGTTTAGTCTCTGGCTCCTAAAAGGACCAGTATAAAGGTGGTAGTTATCCAAATCAACATTTTGTATTGCTTAACCATGAGGTGGACTTTGCTTGAGGAAAGCAGCAACTCAAAAACAGAATGTAACGTATTCTAAGAGATTATTTCTGTTCACTTTATTGCTCACTTAATTGTGTGATTGTCTTGTTGCTGTATGTGTCTAGGAGTGTGGGTAGTGAAACAATATTGCAATCTAACCATGGCAGTGGTTTGGAGCTTAGAGGAGTCCTTGGTATGTTCCTTGATACAGAGATGTAATTCTCTGTGTTCTACTACTAGATGATATGCTGTGTCAAACTTCTGGATAAATGTATACATCTCTATTTACATCCTATTAAAAAAAAAATTACCCAGAGTCTTCTACAGTGTCCCCCCCCCTTCCTTGCTGTTAAAGATTCCCCAAAGATTAGTTTTTCCAGGCTGAAGTTCTTGGCAGATGTTTAAGCTTGGCTATGATAATTGCAGCAGAGTGCTCTTCAGTAAATCACATGCTTTGCTGTAGAACTGTACACAGAGCTTGCTTTCTGTACATCTGCTGGGTGCTGTCAACAATTAAATAGAGGTGGTTGTGCTCATGAACAGACTTGGTGATCAAAACAAGAAGCACCTGGAGAGGCAGTCTCTTCATTTATAACATGGTTGACAGCAGCTGTTGGTGACTAGCTGAAATGAGAATTTGAGGTTAAAATCCTATTTGGAAAGCAAAGCAGTAAAGACTTGAATCATTCAGAATATAGTTAGTGTTCTACAACTGGGGTGAGGGCATAATTATCCAGGTGGAAATGGGCTGGGTGGTGCTGTTTGGAGAGAAATGGCATGCTGTCAATGTTAACTAGTTGAAATAACTTTCTGAAGAGTGTGCCTCTTTGCTGGCAATTACACTTTGCAAAACTGAATGGCACCTGAAAGGTTTTGGTGCAAGAGGTTGGGTCTAATAGGGATGACATCCTTCCTCTTGAGCTTATGATCCCACTTCCCAAAGTGACTCTCTGTAATAAATGTGCCATTTTGAATGTACTTCTATGTACTGATAACTTTAAGGTATGTAAACCTTCTTTTGCAGTTATAGGATGCATGACAGGAGCTGCATAGCCAAAGACTATGTTTCGGGGTGGGACGGACTGCGTGTGCTGAGATCCTGTATTTTATTAGGACTGGATATAAATACTGGATATAAATACTATGTATGATAAAACAAAGGAATTGGGAGGAAGCTTTATTTTATTTTTTTGCAATATGTGCCTGATCTGTAAGCATCATGATGGCACAAACGCAGTTGGAAGTGAATGGAGATTGTCAGTGCAACAGCACTTGAACTGCAGCCTGACTTCCTTTTAGAAAGCAAAGGCTCACAATTAGCTCTTCATGTCCATTGTGTTAAAGGGGCGTTGCATCAGTGTTATGTTGGGGAGGGGGAATAATAATTGCTTTCATTACCTTCCATTTCTTACATTAGGGGTTCTCAAAGCTTTGCCACAGTATGAAGAGAGATGTAATTTTGTTGTAACACTTGCTTACATGAGAAAGTCTTGATTCAAAGAGGATTTCTTCTATAATCATGTAGAAAATTAGCATGTTGAGGAGAAGCTAACCTAGCCTGGTCTACTTGGGGTGCTGAAGAAAGTGTGTTGAAGGGCATAAAATTATCTCCAGTGCCCCACAGAGCAGCAATATCCACCCCTCAGAAGGTACACCTCCATGCTTTTTCAGAACATGAGTCTAAGACTCTTAGGATTTTTCATATTTGCCTCATTTTCAGTGGTTCTAGCTATCCTTTAGAATCCATGCCTCAAACAAACATCTTGTTTCATGTGGAGCTCACTAGCAAACTGGTTACAGCTGGGCTCCTTCCCACAACATGAGAAATGTAGTCAGTTTTTTTTTTCCAAGAGCGGTGGTCCCTGGTCCTCTTCCATATGCTATCCCCTGGCATGTCCTTTTCTCAAAGAGGCCTTTAAATCATGCAAAGTAGGCTGGTGTACAGCTGTTGGCCTCTAGGATTGGTACTTCTGCATGGCTCTGAACTTTGTCTTTCATGTTTGGGAATTCTTCTTGGAGGAAGCAATTGAATAAACTAGTTACAGTGGCAGACGTGTGAACAATGAATCTTCCCATCATCAAAGCAGAGGAACTGATCACAATAAGTAATGGAGACAGAGTAAAGAATCCCCCCTTTCCTTCCCCTTTTCTCTGCCCCATTGTAACAACTCTAAACCCATTCAGTTTAAGAAATACCAAGAAATCTGGATTGTCTTTGTTGGCTTTCCTGTGAAATATAGATCAGAAAGCAGAACTTGAAAGGTTTTTTAAAAAGAAATAATATTGACTTTTTTGTTATTGCAGTTTAGGAGATGCGTCACAAACATAAGAATTAGTAAATTGGGTAGTCTGCAGCTGGCAGTTTGTAGCTGTGGTAACAGTTGTAGAGATGTTGTAAATACATCAGGCTTAACTGCTAAGAGTAAAAACATTCAGACTGTAGTTCTGTGTCTTAAAAAAAAGAGTTGAAATGAAAATGTCTGCATGGCAAACTGAGTGGAAAATTTGCTTGGGCACATGGCTGATGCAAAAGTTGGGTGGTACTAAATGTAGAACAATTTCCAAACTACATAAATTGGTAGAAAATTGTCAGCTGAAGGGCTCAAGAAAAATGTGAATCTTCACCCCAAACAAAAACCCACCAAACCTCATCCCAGTTGTAAATAGTCTTGCTGGCCAGTATGCTCCTTTATTGCAGAAGAACTTAAATCAAATAAATGAAGAGTACTTGCTCAAAGTATTAGATCTGTAATATTGTAAAAACTTTTTTAAAAGATTAAAATTAATATGTTTTGCTGAGAGCGTGTGTGTGTGTGTGTGTGTGTGTGTGTGTGTGTGTGTGTGTGTGTGTGTGTCTAGTGTTCAGTGCTCAATTATTCTGCTCTACTTGGCTCCTGTTGTTCCTTGGCTGGGGCACAGTGCTCAGTTTGTGGCATCATTGTTTCTAGAAGTACTTGCAGACATGGAGAATACCAGGGAATGGAACAAGAATTCTGGACTTCTAAGGGGAGCATGGGCAGACAGGCATTCTTAGTGGCCAAATGTATATGCCCTGGCCTATTCAATTCTTCTTAGAAAGGAGTTGAGGAATGTATAGATCAGAGGTGGCCAAACTGTGGCTCCTTGACGTATAATGTGCGGCTCTCAGAAATATGTTGGCTGAGATCCTTTTTGCATCACAATTAATATAAAAGGTAAAGACATTTTCAAGCTTTATAATTTACCAGGTATAAACTGAGAGTTCACTGAATTAAAACATAAGTTTAATGTTCACAGTGAGTAAATATATTTAAGAATTTCGATGCTTCTTGAAAATATTGCGGCTCTCAAACATCTTTCTTACAGCTCTCAAACATCTTTCTTACAGCTCAAACATCTGAAGTTTATCTATCATATGTGGCTCTTACATTAATCAAGTTTGACCACCCCTGGTATAGATCAATGCCCATTAATTATCAAGGGCAGAAAAGTCCTAGGGCTTGTGCTGCAACAAGAAAAATGTAGGTTAAATCTCAGGGAAACAGTGTGGCACTGCTGTAAGCTGCCAAATAGGAGAGTAGAGCAGCACAGATTTCTGAAACTTGTCCAGAATCATTTGGATCCCTACCCACTCAGGGATGGTTTGGGGATGAAATCACTCCAGCCACAATATAGAGGTGGGAGGGAGGCAGATGGGCTAAATTGTTCAGAGTCTTTTTTTAAGCTGGAAGGAACATGGTCTGGCTTTTAGAGGCAAGCTTTATGTTCAGTAGAGAAGATAAATACTTTGCCATTTGTGTCCTGTGTATCAGAGGTTTTGGAATATTAGTCCTGGACCTGGTGGAGATGAGTCAACACAAGTGATACCATTATATATCAGGAAGTTAAATACCATGACAGCAACTCGATGGGGTTGCTAACTAGGGCTTACTAAGCGGTGACTTACATATGCTATAAATAGTGGGAAATGATGCTAGAGGTCTGGCTCAGTTGGTAGAGTTGCTGCCTTGTAAGCCTGAAGATCTGTGAACGGCAGTTCAAGATGCACTGCTGACAAAAAAGCTGTGAACCCTCTGTGTGTGTGAGAGAGAGAGAGAGAGCGCTGCGTGGGAGGCAGAGTGCCGTCAGCCGAGTGTGGGAGGCGACGGCCAGTAAGAGGCCAGACTCTGAAGGAAATCATCTGGAATGAAGTTGTTCATACAAGATTGAACATTTATATAACTGTAAAAATCCATTAGGGGGTTTGGGAAAGCCTGCCCATGTAAACTGCTTTGGATTAAAGTCAGAGGAGAAATCAATGACCAAGAAAGGCGGTATATAAATACTGGTATTAATAATATTGTGGGTTGGGGGAGTTGTAACCTGCTTTTGTACAGTACATTTCAGGCACTTTTCAAAACATGAATGACAACAGTGTCCTTTCCTCACTTTGAGGAATGCTTGCTTCATAGATAATCTGCCCAGATGGATAAAGGTATAGGGAGGCTGGAGGGAGTTCTGGTCTTGCATCAGTTGATCAGTCTCCTCTTCTTGCTTGAAGGCAAAATGTGTTTCAGGTTGTCTAGAGAACTACTACTATAAAGATGAATGGATTACAGCCTTATCATGCCATACTTCAAAGGTTCTAAGGAAAAGCGGTGCCTGTCTCTTGTCAGTACAAAGTGCACTATTCTGAACTGGAGTGGGAATCCTCAACACGAAGAGGTGAACATCTAAAGAAATAGTTTTGTAAGCAGGTGGTTGTGTAGCGATATGTGTAGCACAGGTCGGGGTTCAAGGCATAAATATAAAAGTGGGCCAATGAAGGCAGTAAGAAACGCAGGCCAGCTGTTTTGAGCTGGCAAGCCTATCCCTTTCAAAGTACAGTACAGACATTCAATCTGACTCAACATGCAATTCTTTCAAAGGGTTTTTTGCTAATTACAGTACTGGGTTATTTCTGAAGTGGAGTTCTCTGGATATTGTGCCTCTTGGGGCAAGCGAGAGGAAGAGTACACCTTTCACCGAGGCTTCTGGTGTGGCAGTGTCATCATCTGGTGCATCTTCAAGCTGAAGAGTCACCTGTAGGGCTGGAGCATTTGCCTAAAATTTTCTAAAACTGGATTAGGCAGTTTAGGCAGGCATAGATTCCAAGGGAGAGGCCGGGGAATGCTAGTTCCTGACTCCTTTCTCAACCAGGTGACTCCTCCAAGGGAGTGCCCCCTGGACAAGGAAAAACACCCATTGCACAAGTTGGCATAGGCCATTCTGACTGTTGTTCAGCACAGTAACAAAAGCTGCTTTGTGGAATACTAGATTATCAAGCACCTTTTAAAAGTGCACTTCTATATTGTTGCAAGCCAGGAAGTGAAGTTGGGGGTTACTTGGATAAAGGTGAGTGCTTGTGGTGTTTATCTTAAAAGCCAACTGATTTGCTATAAGCTAAATGCTACACTGCAGTAGTTCTTAGCTACTACTTAACCCTAAAGTTGACAGCATTTTAAGTAGCTAAGATCTTAGGATTTCTACACCTTCCAAATAAACACAAATTTGGTTTGTGATGAGGAATAGAAAGTGCATCAGTAGCTCACAGTGACTTGTTTTGGAAGTAAGATCCTCTTTTGTAATAAGGTGATAGGGGTAGAGAAAGAACTTCCATAGTGGTGCCCCTAGATAACATAGCAAGGCAGAATAAGATCTATTGACTTTGAAACCCATTATCCAGTCTGCCTATAGGTCTTGTCAAAGCTAACAAACCTTTAATCCTTTGTCTGATTATACTAAGTCATGTTTGTGTAACTGTTGTTGCAGACCATTAGAAGTATGGATGCTACCACCTTCTTAGAGTGAGTGAGAACTGTTTCTGAGCAAGTGAGAGAGTGCATGTACCATAATTAGTAGTTGTGGTCATGTTGATAAGTGGAAATATTTCAGGCTGGACCACTCATTCCAGTTTTGGGAATGCTTTAAAATGAGATTGAATGGCTCATACTGAACATCAAGGGAACCAGACTTTGAGCCCAAATCTTGGGGGGGGGGGATGACCCACCTTTGCTTGTTTCTGCGGTGGTGGTGCTTGAATGTAACATTAGAGTAATAAAACTAAAGTCTTATTAGTACAAACATTGTTTCTAAGTTGCCTCGTCACAGTAAACATGAATGGTTCTGTAGGATTGAGTATGTCCCTTGAGGGAAATTTCCCTGTATGCTACTGCTGTCCATTGTAGAGCAGATCAGAGGTCTTGTTGACAGATTTTAGAAGGCAGTATTTCTCTAATACACCCAGATTGTGCCCTGGGCACTTGAGTGGAAGTATCGAAGGGTGGTGCATAGGGAGGTGGCTCTGTTTTCAGTAAACTCAAAGAGGTGGATAATTTATAGTCGTGTTTCCTGGAATGTGTGCCTGTACACTGATAGTAAGGCCACATTTTTTTAGAAAACCTGTGGATTGAGTCCTTTCAAATAATGGGAGAACTTTTCCCTTTAAAAATTTGGCATGTTCTAACCTCGACTTTTGTGCATCTGTGCATGATCACATTCTCAGATGAGCTCCAGAAATAGAAGGTCTACAAAGAACATTTGGGTTTGGTCTTTATTTTTAATTGGCATCCTTAAACCATCTAGAGCTCGATCCAAGGAGCTTGAGGCTCAAGACTGATAGTGACTTTAGTGCTATGTTATGTTGGCCTGATGATTTGGACCATTCCAGGGGAATGAGAACCAAGGGGTGCTTGTGTGGGGAGGAGTACTTGGAGAAGTTGAAGAAATGAGATCCTCTGTACAGTTTTCCATATTCTTGTGTTAACATTCTTGAAGGAAAAAAGAGAATCTTCTGGCATTCTAAAGGGTCACATGACTACCCCTCTAGAGTTTGTCACTCTTGAAAACTAACGTTGATTATTATACAATGGACAATTTCTAGATTAGCTCACAAGGAGTAAGTAGTTCTGCTGGCAATGCTGCAGTTCTGCTGTTGGGATGGAATGCTTAAGCTATGGGCCAATACATAGCTGCCCACTTGCTGACTGTCATTGAAATATATGATGTAGAAGCTGCAGAAGGAATTAACCTGGGACTTCTGTGGCCTTGTTCCCATCCTCTGGCTCAAGTTTCTTTCTGGATAGATTGAGAGAGTATCCCATAAAACATTCAGCTATTTTCCACTTCTGTTCCAGTGTGGTAATAGTCAATCTAATCAGAAAGTTGAAAGGTCCTTAATGGTGTATTTTGTTGCTCCTTTGTCAGTGAAGAGGATGACTGTGCTCCGTTGTGCTTGAGCACTTGCAGCCCCCTCACTAAGATGCTTCTGATGCCACTCTTCGGCGTCTGGAGAATCTATGGTCCTTGTTCTTGGGCTTTTTTGTCCTTGGAGAAAAATTCTAGTCCTTGTGTTTTTTGTAGAGAGACATTTGCGCATGTGGCAGATAGTTATTGATGAAATCTTGCCTGCCCCTGTGTTGCAAGGATGCAGCTGATAAATTGCTTTTTCTTATCTCTGAATGTTGTTGTATTGTGGAAACCACATTACTATACTCAAGGCTTGAACAGTGAATTGAAGAGGATTGTGTCAAAGATGCTGCTTATTCTCTTAACACTGATTTTTCTTAACGTACTCCCACACATGCCAACAGGGACAACTACCTCACCTTAGTGTCCCACAGTCTTCATTCTTGTGATGCTGGTGGTTCTAAAGACTGAAAGCAATGTTAAAATCTCCCAGCTCTAATGGGACTTTAATATCTTCTTTGTAAAATCACGGAAAAATCCTCAGGAAATCTTAATGTATCCAAATGAATTGTCTTTTCCCTACACTTCCCGTGTTACCTTACAAGCTGTCTGTCCTCCGCAGAAGAAGGTGACCCTTCCTTCAGGGTGTAAAGCTGAGTTAAGTCCCTGACTGAGATTAATTTCCAAACTTTACGAAATATCACCAGGCTGTTTGGACAATTCTTAAGAGGACAGCCTTCTTGCACAGCAGCATTGAAACAGACAGGCTGCTCTCTTCCTTGCAAGGCTATGGCACTTGTGAAAGTGTGTGTGCATGGTGTAAAAAGACTCTCTTATGTCCCTTTGTTGCTGTTCATGTTTCTGACTCGGCTTGTTCTTCTCTTTGTACACTCCCAGAAATATTCACTTCTCCATAAGGCTGGGGAGCTGTGCTTTGGATGAACTTCAGGTTTGGGGAGTGTGGTTTTTTAAATTTTTAAATAATGCTAAACCTCCACAGAGGCCACTGTTTTTCTGTAGATACCATCAACTCTGCTAGGGTGTTGGCAGCTGCTTACGAGACATTTCTTGGGATTGGGGTTTATGCAAGTGCAGAAACTCCAAGGAATGATGGGTTGGTGCGATTGAGTGGCTGTGCACAAAATGTTTCTAAAATATTGATAAGAGGGGGAAAACCCTGACGGAGATGGGTTAGGGAAAAGGAGGAACAAGGGAAAAGGAGGAACAAGAGATTGCAAAGATCCCTGAGGGGCATCTGGTGGGGCCACTGTGTGATACACGAAGCTGGACTAGATGGGCCTTTGGCCTGATCCAGCAGGGCTCTTCTTATGTTCTTACGTACTTGCCCTTACCAATGTTGAAGAAACTGTGGAATGATTTTAGTACCTGCTTTATTGGGTACTAAGCATAATTCTTGTACTCGGATGGAGAAACACTAATAACTAAGGAAAGGACATAGGCATGACTTGAATAGTCCATATCTCAGACTAACATCTCTTGAGTTTTCTGTAGATGGCAAGAATAACTTAACTAAAGTGAATAATGCTTGTATCCTGCTGTGGGATGGCAGAGGAGGAAGTAAGGAGGATTAATTTGGGCAGATGGGAAAACTGGAGCTAGTGCCAATGCTACCCTGACAGGGGATCCGTGTTTGTGTTGGCTCTTTCCGGTTGGTGAGGAGCTGTTGCTTTGTTCAGCTGTTATGACTGGGCCTTTTTCCCCGCTACGTGTCGTCATGCCATCTCGATGCTTCTATTTTAACTCTGTGGTGGTATCTTTTTACATGGGATTTGGCACCTTTCCAGTATACTATAGTGTGACACCTTAGTAAGCATGAGGGTAGCTACTGCTATATTGGGGGTGCCCCTCCCTGGATTCCACAGA
This sequence comes from Plestiodon gilberti rubricaudatus, assembly GCA_026170595.1. NCBI lineage: Eukaryota > Metazoa > Chordata > Lepidosauria > Squamata > Scincidae > Plestiodon > Plestiodon gilberti. The sequence continues at coordinate 254,737,401 of JANXHW010000001.1, read as the reverse complement.
AAGGGAAAAATACTTTCTGGTATGACGGCTGTGTTAAAGAGATGTAGAAGCTGTATTTGAGTCAGTCCAGCTAGAAGTAGCTGTAAAGCTGTTTGTTTCTGCCTTTTCCAGCACACTTAGGAGAGACAAGAAGAGCCCAAGAAATTCTTGGTACTCCATCTTCTTGCATTTAGGTATGTAGCTAGAGCCATCTGCTCTATTGATGGCTGGTGAGGAAAAGGGGGGGGCATTGGTTAGTGGATAGCTTCTGTTTTTTGGCATTTGAGTAAGTTAGGGTAGTTAGAATTTTTCAATAGCAAAAGAAGGCGATGCATTTTTAAAGCTTCTTCTGTTCATGATGCTGCTTCCAGGATCAGAGGTAGTAAGCCTCTGAATACCAGTTGCAGGGGAGCAACAGTGAGAGGGGTATGCCTTCATCTCATCTTGTAGTAGGCTATGCAGAGGCAACTGGTGGGTCACTGTGGGGAACTAGCGGGACCTTTGGCCGAATCCAGCTTGACTCTTACGTTTTTGAAATGTGCCAGTTAGCATTGGCTTAACCACCATCGGTCTGGAATTAATCTCTTGAGTTTTTGGAGGACATAAATTGTGAAAAGCATTGCCGCAAGGAACTAAAGGGAGAATGAAGCCTTGTCCTTGCCTGTTTTGCCTTACCATGGAAGCAAGCAGAGCAGATATCTTTCAAGGGTGTGGGGGAGCTTTTTATAAGTAGGAATGCGCAAGAGGCAGTGAGCAGCATACAAGCATGTCTGTTGAGCATTAACCATGAGTTGGTCTCTTTGGAACTGTTCCTTAGTAAGGGGGCAAGGGGAATTTCATTTTCTGTTTTGGGGACAGTGGGAGTACACGGGAATCTGCATGCACTGTATACAGTACATATTGTTTAAATCATGTAAGTGTGTCTGGCCTCATCTCGGTTGTATTGCATTTGTTGTGAGGTAACGTGAAGAGTCGGACTCGACTGTGCGACTGAACAACAACAACAACAACCTGTGACTAAATTAGCACAAGTCTAAATTACTATGGTGGGACATACTCTGGGGGCTGGGTGGAACATACTGGGGTGGGGTAAGGCAGCAAGAGTGAGAAGTCTGTAGTTGTGTTGGGAGTGTAGCCATTCTGCTGGCAATAAAGTATGCCTATGGTTAGAGCAGGAGTGGCCAACCTTCCACCATTAGGGCTACTGTGTTCTTAAGAGTTGTATAGAAGACAGAATCTGGGCAGCTGCAAGTACTGATGGTACTGCTAAAGCAGCTGCACCTGCTGAAATGTCCTCACCTATGCAACCATTTAAAGGGCCAGCATTCATGTTGAAAGGTTGGCCACCACTGGGTTAGAGGTTCTAAACAGATGTGCTTCTTAACCCGAAGTGTTCTAGTCTCAATATGATTGTGCTGTAAAAATGTGCTTGTGTCCATTCTAGTAGTACTACTCAGTAGTTTTTTTTCTTCTAGGAAGAGCTTTGTTATTGGATAGGTGGGGATCTACAAAATATGGTGGGTGTTGGACAAACTGTCTGTGCCTGATTCCAGGAAGGACACCCAAATCCCCTTTATTTTTTAATGAATGGTGACCTTAGAAGTTGAGTGTGTTTCTCTACAATGCGGAGGATTAGAAATGTGCCCTTTTGAAGGAAGAAAATGCAATCTTGGGAACTACGAGATTCTGTCTAGAAGCTGCATTCTCACATTTTATTGTGGCCATGCAGGTCCCCCAGGTCATAGTTCTCTATCAACCTGGCAAATAGACAAGGAGATTGTCTTGAAATTTAGCACGTTTTCCTTGTGATCGGTGGGCCTTGGGTGGCTGTCTTTAAAACAAAAAAACAAAATAAAAAAATTGAGAGAGTGTATCTCTCTTGGTTGTAATATTTGGCAATACCATACCACCGAAGGAAGGCAGAGTCTGCAGAACCAAGTGACTGATAGCATGAGCGTTTTGTATATAAGGTAGTAGTGTGAGTTAATTAGTCCTTATTGAGATGCATTGAAATTACATGTTGGTCCCTTTAAAGACATGTAAATATACAATGTAATGTAACCATTGCGTTGACAAGTGCATACTGTGGAGTCTGCACAGCAGGCTTCCATTTTTTTTCACCTGTGGGTGTCCAGAGACAGAAAGTTTCTCGCTTTCTACAGAGTGTTTCCATGCTCCTGGTTGTGCCTTGAAGTGCATGTAGCTTCCAATTCAATGTGTACATGACTTGGAACAAGCAAGTGAGCATTTGTACACTCTGTTCATGTTTCGGGTTTTCTTGAGGGTTTGGCCTGTAAATGTTTGATATCTTCCTAAAATGTATTGGGAGCTTTGTAAGTGAAGCATCTCCCCCAAAGAACCAGAACACCCACCAGCTAACTCTCTGCTGTTCCTCTGACTGTTAGTATTACTAAATTAGGACTAGCTTATCTGAGATGGACGACTCTCCTATTTTTATTGTCTTGACTGAGTTGTCATGTCCTGCTACATGTACATTTTTGGTTTTTTCACAGCTGCACCAAAATCTGCAAAAATTCTCTGCTGCAAGGAAACCAGAGTGATGTCGTCGGAGGATGATACTGGTGGGGAAGCACCCAGTGGCAGTTTCTGGGAGGTAAGACAGATGATAGCATGCTCCTTCCCTGAATATGGGAGAGGATCTGCTGAGAAATATGAACCATCCCTCATGATTTTAGTATCTCCTGAGGGAGAAGGCAAGTTGACATCAGATATCTATATATTTATATGGCTCCACTATCTTTAGTGTTGAATGGAAAAAAGGTCTGAAATGTGTGACCACAGCCCTGTACCCACCTACCTGCCTTTCCCTGTGATTGCAGGGAACTTGGGTGGCGTCTTGGACATCAGTGATTCTGCAGTTCTGAAGCCTTCAGAAAGACTCACCTGTTCTGTGTGGGAACATCATGCCTTGCCTCTGACTCACTAGGTAAATCTGAGATGAGTGCAAGAAGGACTGACAGTGTTGTATAATTTCAGCCTGGCAACTACAAGCGAACAGTGAAGCGAGTGGATGATGGAAACCGGCTGTGTAATGACCTCGTTTCCTGCTTCCAGGAGAGAGCCAAAATTGAAAAGAGCTATGCTCAGCAGCTAACAGACTGGTCCCGTAAATGGAGGACTGCTGTGGAGAAGGGTAAGGCAAAAGACACATCGGGGTGGGACTTGAAGCTTCTTTAGGGGAGGAGAACGACATTTAAAGTCCTGTGTAAAGAAAGCTCCTGCCTTTATGGTGTGTTCATGGTGTGCTATTCTGGGCACATCTTTGCCCTCCCAGTTAAAACCTATAGTACAAGAAACAAAGTACCATTTTCCAGTAACTGGCACTTCATGGATGAATCTTCTCAATGAATTATCCTATAAGTGGCTTTGTCAAACTAATGAAAGTTGTTGAAAGGATTTCAGTTCTGTGGGGTGAATTCTAATGGGAAGATGCTGCTGCTTATGAAAACCTAATGGCTTTCAACCACCAGCTCAGGAATGAGTGCGTAGCTAAATTTCTCCTTGCACCACAAAGGGAAGACTGTGTAATGAGAAGACCCAGGATGACTGAATGAGAAGACCCAGGATGACTGATGACTGCCAGTTCAAATGAGATTACCATCCCGTAGTGGGGAAAAGTTATTTCTTGTATCTTGTTTGTTTGAAACAAAGGTTTGTTTCATCCACCATCTTTAGAACTCAGCAGGAGTTTGTGACACGTGCTCGTTGCAGTTACCTAGTGTTGAGTCCCGCAAACCATCTGAAGGCAGGCAGACTTGTATTCACTTCCTGGTATCAATAGCTATTTGCCCCTCACAGTAGTTGTCTATATTCTGCTGTCCAGAGAACCTTTTAAGGCAGATTTATCTTGGTGTCGGATGAAGGCTGGTCTCTGAAACTGGTTCCTTGAATGTGGCATCACTATACTGCTGTGCCTCCTCTCGTTGGTTCCTTTAGGCCCCCAGTATGGGACAGTGGAAAAGGCATGGCATGCATTCATGACTGCTGCAGACAAACTTAGTGAGATCCACCTAGAAGTACGGAACCGCCTGGCTGGTGAAGACTCGGACAAGGTTAAGACCTGGCAGAAAGAAGCCTACCATAAGCAGATGATTGGTGGCTTCAAGGAGACAAAGGATGTAGAGGATGGGTTCCGGAAGGCCCAGAAGCCCTGGGTGAAAAAACTGAAGGATGTGAGTGAGAAGTATGGCTAGGATTGGGGTGGGGGGAGGAGAGCATGAGAGACTAGACTTATTCTGAGAAAAGAGGGGCCTTGCATTCAGTCCACTGCAGAAATTCAGCTTTCATGTTGCTGGTAGTGGGTTAGCTTTTTGTGTTGTAATCTTGACTTTAAAGCTGACTAAATTGGAGGGGGGGGCACAGTCCTTACATATGCAGTATAGAAAGTTTTTCTTTTGTGGGTAGTGCAGACTGGCATAGGGATGGCTGGTGTTCTCTGAATGTCATGACTGCTCTTTTCTGAGCTGTCTGATGTCTGTTAGGTGGAAACTTCAAAAAAGAATTACCATGCTGCTCGGAAAGAGGAGAAGACGGCACAAACACGAGAGAATCATGCCAAAGCAGATTCTTCCATATCAGAGGAGCAGATGCGTAAATTGCAAGAGCGTGTGGAGAAATGTGCGCAAGAAGCTGAGAAGGTAGGTAATGTTGGAGGTGATGCTTGGGCTGCTGAGAGTTTCTCGGGCTGAGGAAGCATCTAAAACAGTGCAGCCCAAAATGGTTTTGGACTATGTAGCTGATTGAACTCCGTCTGAGGTGGAGCTCAGCCTTGGGGGACAGACCTTCAAGCTGCTGAACTCTTGACCTAGAATGCATTGTTTGTCACATTCTAACCAGATGGAAAACTCTAGGGGTCAGAAACAAAAGAGATGGAGGTCCTGTTGTGAAGAGTGGCTAAGCCTATGCTTGGGCAGAAAGTATGGAAAATTGTGTCCTTCAAGGGAGTAGTGATCCTAGAGTAGACCTGGACATTGTACGGCCCCAGGGCCACATCCGGCCCTTTGGCTGTCCCTGACTGGCCCACATGGGGTTTAAAGGAAGACACGGAGTAGCTAATTAAGGTGAAATAATGTCCCCCGCGTGCCCCCAGGCCATTCTCTTACCTTTATTAGCAGCTCCTTGTCTTTAACAGACACTATAAGCAGCTCCTTGTCTTTAGCAGCATGCTGCTGCTTATAGCCTCTGTTGCAAGGAAGACACGGAGTAGCTAATGAAGGTAAGAGAATGGCCAGGGGGCGCGTGTGTGCTGTGGAGGGGGCTGCAGAAGGGGTGTTCAGCCTATTGGTCCAGCCCTCCACAACAGTCCCAGTTTCTCATGTGGTCCCTTAGGAAAATTAATTGCCCACCCCTGACCTAGAAGATCAACGAGTAAGAAGATATTTGCTGAGTAAGGGTCCAGTCTTGGTCCTTGCTAAAATGGCCCTAATAGTTAAAACTCTACACTTGCTGGGTGGCTTAGGATTCTCTTACACCAGTGAGGAGCTAATTGCTCACAAATATGTTTGGTTCCCTGCAGTGCAAGGATCAGTATGAGAAGATGTTGGAGGAGCTGAACCGCTACAACCCTCGTTATATGGAGGACATGGAGCAGGTCTTTGAGGGCTGCCAGGAGGCAGAGTGCAAACGCCTGCGTTTCTTGAAAGAGATGTTCTTGGATCTGCACAACCATCTCAATCTGTCTACCAATGACAGGTATGTGCATATAAGAGAGAGGACTGTTGTGTGTCCTTTAGAACCTGCTGTGGTATAAGAATTTTCTCCTTAAAAGGTAGAGCTCTCTGTGTTATAGAAAGCTGTTCTTGCAGCTTCCTGTCCTACATGCTGACACAGCTCTTTAGTAGAACTTCTGGTACTGATTTGTTTTTTTCCTGACTGCAGCTTCCATGCACTTTACCGGGATCTACATCAGGGAATAGTGGCTGCAGATGACCAAGAGGATCTAAAATGGTGGCGCAATACCCATGGGCCAGGCATGGCTATGAACTGGCCTCAATTTGAGGTACTATAAATTTATAATGTATACTAGAAGGGAATAGTCTTTTTTTATCATGCCATTGAAATTTATACATACCATCACCTCTCCATGGAAAAGTGTTTAAAAGGAGACTTGTCACGCAGAGCATGATGTATGTAATCCTGCCAGGCTGCCATTTTTGGGGTCAGTTTTTGGCAGAGAGATGATCTGATGAGAGAGATGCTCTTCTTAGCCCTGGTACAAACAAGGGTGGGACCAAGGGTTCAGGAATTCCAGCAGGTTGTACAGAGTCTCCTGCCCTTCTGCAGGGAACTCGGAGGCATGGCCTTGTGTAGCAGGGGAGCATGGCAGAAGGTGAGATGGGAGGGTCTCCCGGAGAGAGGGGAGAGAGGGAGGGGACACTTTATGCATATTAGGGTTGCTTGGAAAAAGGGGATGTTGGAGCTTGAAGATGCTTTTCCCTTGCTCCTAGTTCTCTCTAGTTTCTGTCAGGGCTAAACTAGCCTTGGAGCCCCATAGGGAGAAAAATAGATGGGGAGGAGAGGCTGAAGCCTTGCATGAAGGTAAGGGGCAAATCTAGGTAGAAAAAAGGTTTGGTACCCCCCAGTGCTTATGTAAAGGTTTCCCACAAGATCCTGGTGCAATGTGGGCTTGTTGCTGTTGGTTGGATCCGTGGCTGGCTGATGGATCATACTTGGAGTACTTGTCAATGGCTCCTCGTCAACATGGAGGGCAGTGACATGCGACACAACATGTCACTGCCCTCCATGTTGATGAAGAGCCATGAGGGCTCTGACTTGGGCCCAACAAAATGGACTCCAACAGGAATAATTGTAAAGTTCTGCATTTGGGTAGGAGAAACCAAAAGCACATTAACGGTATATAAGACTGGAGCAGTAGTATGTGTGAAAAAGATCTGGGCATTTTTAGTAGAGGACGGCTAACCACGAAAGTGAATTCAATTCTAGGCTACATCAATAGAAGTATAGTATCGAGATCACGAGAAGTAATGGTATTGCTGTATTGTGCTTAGGCAGACCCCACCTGGAAAGCTGTGTTTGGTTCTGGGTGCTGCACTTGAAGAGGGATATTGACAAACTGGAGCAGATCCAGAGGAGGGTGACTGGGATGGTGAGAGTGCGCGAGATCATGTTCTGCAAAGATAGGTTGGAGGGGTTGGGCCTGTTTAGTTTGGAGAAGAGATGAGTAAGAGGTGACACAATGATTTATAGATATTTGAGAGGCTGTCTTGTAGAAGATAAAGCGAATTTGTTCTTGGTGGCTCCAAAGGGTAGGGTGAGGACAAATGGGTTTCAATTATAAGGGAGATTTTGATTAAACGTTGGGAAGAACTTCTTGTTTGGCAGTGGGAAGAGTCTGCCTTGGAAGGTGGTAGACCTTCCATCATTGGTCTTTAAGCAGAGGCTGGATAGCCACCTATCTGATGTTGTAGCTGTGGACAACATGCATTGGCAGGGGGATGGACTTCATCCTGTAGATTCCTTCCAACTCTATGATTCTTTAAAAGCCCTCCCCAATTTTAATAGACATTCAGCAACAACCTGATTCTGATGCATGTGTCTGCAGGCATGACAGAGTCTGACTCTGAGTGATATCTAAAGATTTATCTTAATCAAAATGTCACCTTGGTTGTCATGTGTTTTGGTTGGGAAAGCATTCAGTTAATCTTCTAAAAGCTTTTTAGAACTGAAGATTGATGCCCTTCTCCCTTAAGGAATGGTCCCGAGAACAGCGGCCAATCAGTAGGAAGGAGAAAAGTGGAAAAAGTGGAGAAGATGTGACTTTGACCAGCATCATACCTGCTGGGGATGGTGTCAAACAGACCCCTCCACAGACCAAGCAAAGGTAAGGGTTGCAGCTTGCTGTATCTAGCCCTGAAGTGCAGAGAGGCAATGTTACCAACATGATGACTAACTCATCAGAAATGGGGTGGAGGATTAGAAAACATTTTGCACTCCAGTTTTCCTTTATGCCCTCATTAATGGGAATTTTCCATCTCCAAGGCTAGACCTTGCAGATTTTAAAATGAAATTTCAGATCCTAATGGAATAGGACCTACTGTATGACTACCTGGCAAATGGGTCTTTTGTTGGGGCCACTTGGAAGAGCCAGAATAAGGTCTGGCATTTCATTTGGTTCTTTATTATGGCTTTACTTCAGTTTGTTCCATCATGGCAGAGTGATCCTCAGAGTGTGGATTCTGGCAGGGTATCTCTCTCTTCCCCCCCCCCCCCGGTGATATTGATCTTCGGGAAAGAAGACATTCCTCCAACTGCAATACCAGCAGCTCTGGATTCTTGATCAGTGACTTTTAGCTACACAGAAATGCTGAGTTGTTTGGGTGGAAGTGCTCTGATGGCCATGTAGCCTTGTACTGGTAGAGGCAGACATTCTGGACTTCATTAGTTGCTTACTGTATGTCCAGAACCCTGACCCAGATGTCTTGCTATAATCATACTAGTCAAGCAATTGACACAAAATGGCAGGATGGAAAAGGCTATAGGAATTAATGATCTCTTGTCCTCCTGCCATCTCAACACATCGCAATGTAGAGGCTGCTTAGGTGCCAGGAATGGCAGTAGAAACGGGGGAGTCTGGCACTGTTTTGTGTTGTCTGCCTTTCCCAGCTTAAAGGGCTTTATTTGCCAATTCACAGGTTTTCATACCAAGAGGAGCAAAACGGCCACTTCTATGACACCCTGAGGGCCTCGGCCTGTATGAAGTTAGTATGCAATTAAGACTCCTTAGGGTACCTGTTTCCCTGTCTTTTCCTTTGCTGGAGCTTCTTAATTCCTTTTAGCTAAGGAGATGAGCACCGAAGCATGCTCCTTTCCTTCCTCTTTCCTGAAATGGATAGGACCACCTCTCTTTTTCCTGCTCCACTCTAGTTTGGAGCCACTTGAGGCTCCATTTGACTAATTCTGAAAATGATCAAGGTTACCAAAATGATGCCGGAGACCAAAGGCTTGCCAGCTATTCTGATCTTTTCAAACAAGACTAATGGTGACTTCAGTGGGATATATCTGGCTTATCTTCCACCCTCCACCTGCTTATTTCTCCTAATTCTAGAAAACTGCATGATTGGGAGTAGGATTTTTTTGTGAACTCTTGAGTGTTTACCTTTCCCATTTTTTTCCTTCCCCCCCCCCCCGTCCAAAAAACAAATCTCTTGTATAGTGGAGGCAAAGAGGAAATCTCAGAATGGTCAGATGAGGACACTCCCAAGAAGTGCCTGGAAGTCAATGGGCATGAGGAGGACATAAAGGTACCAGGCGTGCGGGTGCGAGCACTGTATGATTACACAGGACAAGAGGCTGATGAGCTGAGCTTTAAAGCAGGTACAAATGCACTAACCTTCTAACTTGCCTGCTACTCTGGGCTGATGGATGGAATGTTCCCACTAAGATCTGGATGGCCTCTGGACTCTTCTCACCAGACACTTCAGGTTTTTTTTTTGGGGGGGGGGGAACAGTGCTGATTGAGCCATTTGGAAAAGGAATTGGCAGTCGGTGCAAAGGGGTTGGGGACAGAACTTGTTAATAGAGCACTAAAATGTCACTATAAGACCTCTTTCAAAGGAGAGAGGCAAGCACTTGGCTTGGGGATAGGTTTTAGACAAATCTGCTATGAGGAGAATCTGTGAAGGAAGATGGCAGTCTCCTTAAGTTGCTGTTTCTGAAGCTTCCAGTGTGTGGTTGGGTCAAGCACAGGCATCTCTTGATTCCTTTGATTTTGGATGCAAGATGGCTTTCATTCTATAAACTGGCCAGTGCTTCGGTGTTCTGGGAGTGATGTTCCTGTGCTCATAGTACCACGAGCAGAGCTGAATGTCGAGAAATAAACTCCAAGCTTGCTTTCTCAAACTGGAGTTGGGAAGAGGATGTTTTCATTGGAGGAGGCAAATGGTGAAGTTGAGTGGCCATTGGGTGACCCCTTAAATTTGCTGTAGTGTGCCTAACCAAATGGGGAGGTGGCAATTGCACAATCCTGCTCTCTTGGATGTCTGGGAGCATAGTGATACCAGGCTTACTGTGTGATGAATAGCTACAGATTGCCTTGCCCACATGTAAGCTTAAATGGCTGCCTTGTAGTTATTGGTGATCTGATTCCATCCAAAGATAGGAACTGATTAGGCTCAATCTATTGGGACTGCAAAGAGTGCATATGTATCAGGGCCATCTGGATCTTGGTAGTGTGTCTTCATTAATTCTCTTAAAAAATTATGTCTTGCAGAAATGTGACTTTTTTTCCTTGCAGGTACTAAAATCTTTCAAAACCCAACACTGGAATTGCATGAAGCTGTTTGGACTGCTGAGTTGTCACTATTAAATGCTGTGGGATTTGTTTTGGCTTGATGCTGATATTCAGATAGGAGTATATTGGAATCTGTCGCTTGAAGCTTAAAAGACGATGGTGCAAGAAATAGAACTAAACCATTTTTGGTTTCCACTTGTGCCTAAAAGGGTGCCAGAATTCAAGATCCTCTTGGGCACCTCGTTTTTCCTCTGCATATTCTCTTCTCCCCCCCCCCGCCACCATCCTACAAAGATAGAAGGGGGAGGGGCACTGACCAGCTGATATTCCTGGTTTGTGTCGGAGCTTACTACGTATAATGCTAGCTAAGTGGGTGGATAGACTGGTCTCCCACCAGAGGATAACTCATCTTTCTATCTGGTCTGCAAGTTTCAGTTTATGTCCAAGGGCTTATAGAAACTGGGTCACACACATACACCCTTTGTTTTTGAGACTGTAACTGTACCAATGCAATTGTATAGTGACAATCCAACAGTGGCAAGTTTTCTCTGTTGCTGGGAATTTAAAAGTGTGTGTGTGTGTGTGTGTGAGAGAGAGAGAGAGAGAGAGAGAGAGAGAGAGAATTCCGCATGGCTTGTTGCAAACCGTACGGTTGACTGCCACTTAAATCAGTTCAGAATGATGCAGGATAGTGGAGAGGGCAATGTTACCTCTGCAACTTTTCTCACTACTTTTTAATTCTGCTTTGTAAAACAGCTACTTTGCAGTAAGCCACTATAAAATGGCTTTATGGGGAATGGAGGCTAACACAAATTCTAAACTCACTTACTTGGAAATAAGACCCCTTGATGTCTATGAAGTCGACATTAAATAGGCATGTTTAGTATCGCCGCCTTTGATGTTCTTTCCTATGTATGTGTTGGCACCTGTGGAAGGGAAGAGAGAGAGAGAAGCCAGTCTTGCTTCATCATAGTGAGTGCCTGGTCCATTGCCAAGAGTGATTTGGCAAGTCCTTTCCAATTGTGATTTTTTTTCTTCCTTCCTCAGGTGAAGAGCTCATGAAGATCAGTGAAGAGGATGAACAGGGTTGGTGCAAAGGCCGGCTTCATACCGGTCAGGTTGGACTGTATCCTGCTAACTATGTTGAGAAGGTCATTTTGTGATTGCTTATTTCCCCTCCCTCACCTTAAGGTGTGTATCTTGTGTGCAATTTCTCCGGAGATCATCAAATCATGGGCTCCAAACTTGCATTGAAAACCATGAGCAGCAGTCTGGACCTTTTTGAGGACGCTCTCTTCTTGTAACCTATGCTTCATTTTAAAGTTCTAGGAATATGGTGGCTTTTTCTAATAAAGATGTATAAAATTTGCTGAATCTCTTGATTGCCGAAAGAGAGAAAGTGGAACAGGGGTCCTAAATAGAAAACTATTCAGGTTATTTTTTTCTCTCTTTGTAGAGATTACAACAAATTTGCTGTTGGCCAACTGGAAAAGTATATTTTTCTTATTTCCTTGCTCTACCCATTGCCCTAAAAGCAAGCATTAAGGGATATTAGAAACCACAATTCTCTTGTAATTTATTCCTAGACCAAGGTCAAGTATTTTACCACACTCATAGCTATAACGTATTGGCCAAGCATCTCTCAACTGATGAATGTTTTTGGACAGTTTTCAGTATAATCTTGCTTCCATGTTAAGGGAGTTCTTATTTAGTATATTCTCTCCTGCCCTTTCAAAGAACTTAAGGCAGCATACGTGGGGCTTCCTCCTTCCCATCTTATCCTCACAAACCTGCAAAGTAAGCTAAAGATGGAGACTAGCCCAAGAACACTACCTAGTGAGCTTCAGGGCTTGGTGAGGATTTGACCCTGGCTCTCCTTAGCACTATTCCAATACTCCTAACCATCACCCCACACTGGCTCAGAAAAATGAAGATTATGGAAGTTTGATTGTGGCTTGGTGTGATTAGTGCAAGCCCACTTCAAACCATAGTTTCTGACCATTTCAAGTTGGCTGACTGCACTCACAAGCCGTCATGCCAGTTAAGCTTCCTTAGAAATTCCAGATGTCTGGTTGGAGTGCGAGAGCTAGGCCTGTTAACCCTGGTGTTGTACAGTATTGTCATTTTCCACGTTTGAGTAGGAATACCGAAATGTGAGCCAGGGAAAAAGTGAAGGTTGATGCCCTAAGCAAGGATCCATGCTGCAGTTGTTATGGTGAGAGCTTTTTTGTAAAGTGGAATCATATGTACACCCTGATTTCACATAGAGAGAAATTGTGCCAGTCTCCCTTAACTGAAAGCAGCTGCCATGAGTGATGTTGTCAGGGAGGAAGGGGGGGGGGTATAGCAGAGGCCCTTGAGCCAAGACACTTGCACCAGATCCGAGCCAGAGTCTATACTGACAGCAATCTTATGTAATTTGTTGCTGGGACCTACAATTAAAAAAAAAGTGTTGCAGTAGACTTATAAGACAAAGTATGAAGTTGTCTGTGGCTGCTCACAGTGAGCTGTATTAGCAATACTGTGGAAACTTGTGCTTCAACTGCATTCCAACTTGAGCCAATAACTTTCATATAATTTGCCCTGAAAGTCAAGGGCCTCCATAGAATGCCATACTGAAAGCCAGGACTCATTTAGATGCAGCGAAGGCCTGTTTCAGTCATACTTTGGATTTGTAGGCTAGGATGATATATATATCCATCCTGTTAAAGGTAGCTGACACTGTAACTTTCCCCACAGGTAATAGGGAGGTAAAAGTGGGACAAGAAGATGCAACTCTGGAATGGTGCACAGGGAGCAGTCGGCTTTAAGTTGATCAAGGCTTCTTCATTCTATGCTGCTGCTGCTCCAGTAAAGTCCATGGATGTCTAAGGATACTGAAAACAATCTGTAAATTGACTTGCTCTGGGGAAAAAATGCCCCACCCATCCCATGAACCAACTTACTCACATGAAAAAGTAGGACAGTAGGCACAGAGCTAGGAGGCAGACTGTTGCTTCATGAGCCATCTACCACTTGCCAGCAGGGATATAGAGGGCTGTGATGCATTCAGGAAGGGAACAATGCAAATGGGAAGAAGGCTTTTCTATGCATGATGCACATCTCATTCTACTGCTGCTCTGAAATTTGAGGTGGGGACTTGTTTCATGTGACAAACCTTTGAACAGCTATTGGCCCTAATCCAGCTTGGGGTCATGTTTTGCTGCATGCAACCAGTGCGTCTGGAGGGAGATGTGCATTCTGAAATGGATCTGCAACTTCAAGGGACAGTAGATAAGCGCTGACATAGACCACAACAGGTGCTAATAAGCATTTCATGCAGATCTCCTCTGCAGGCTCTGCTGGACAAGGGCGCGTGTGTGTGTGTGTGGGGGGGGGAATGCTAGGGTAGATTACAAAACTACTCAAGGAAAACTTGTAGGTCTGACTCCTCAGAAGGAAGGAATAACATGCCAGTAGAGGCATCATTATGGTCTCTTTGCATAGGCCCTTGGGTTAGTTCTACGAATAACTCCCACTGTTAAACAGCAAAGCACTGGGGCTTCTGCCTGTCTTAACAGAAGTGGCACAGACTACTTGCTGTAGCTTGTGTAGCAGACATGTTTAGCACCATAGCTGAAGTCTTGCACCAGGTGCAAGCCTATGTTGAAATCCCGAGCACAGCTGTTGCTACGAGTAATCTCTTGTTTCTGTCCTATTTAGTGACCTGACCTAAGGCCTCAGCTGCTTGGTGCTGGACTTTGCTATAGCCAAAGGTCAGAACTATGCTCTAATTTGGGCTGCTGCCTCAGCTTTGCTTCTGCGGAGCAGGGTGAGGCTAGGGCTGCTAGTAGAAAAATCCTAGCAATGAGACTAGTAGGAGTTATGAGAGGGATGGGACCCTCAATGTTGGACAAAAGAAACTCCAGAACTGGGGCTGCCTTTAAAACAAAGCAGCAGGTTTCTTGCCTGCAGATCCAATGCTATAGACTTTTCCATAGAGAGAAATGAAATTGAGGATTCTACTTACAGACTAATTCCATACGTATGTTTGAAAAGTTTTCATTGCCACCAATGATAGTAATCTTCACCTATTTTTTATAACTTCTGTTATGTCTAGCGTTCCCATATCAAATAAAGGACAGGGTGCCTATACGTTTAACCATTGGAATTTGGGCAGGTGCAGCTCATCAAGGAAGGGTGCAAGAAGCTACACCTGCCCAAATTCCTTCTTACAATGGTTAAAGGTATAAGCACCTTGTCCCTTATTAGATATGGGAACCCTAATTATGTCGCCTTATAGTTCTTCTGTCTCGCCCATTTCTGGATCTGACTTAAAACCAACAAGCTTAAATCAAGTATTGTATTCTAGTGTGCCTTGTCTTTTCCACCGATGAAAAGCTGCTTTACTCCCAGGCATTCACCCCAGGAATAGTCTCCTGATGGTTAGATCTTGAGCTCTCTCTCTCTCTCTTGCTATGTGTATGTTCTGTTCCTTCCAGCCATGGTTTACTCAAAGAATTACTGGATTATCTCTCGAGGCAAAACAACACAAGATTAGTAAATCTTTGGTTTTGCATGCTTTTGTTGTTAAACGGTGGGATTGGAATTGTGGCATACATAGAACAGGTATTTAACCCTTTCACACTATGGTCCAACCAAAAGTCATGCCCTTGAAGCTGCTATTAGTCTTGGGAGTGAAGCTCCCCCTCCCAGGGTGAATGGTTTTGTGTAGGTCTTGTCATGACGATGGTGCAAGGGGAAAGGGTTACATATCACTATCCTCTCCCTATGGCTGCTATTTAAGTAAACAACAAAACAAAGGGCCAAAGTATTGTGTTTAATGAAATGTGTACAGTACTCTCCCCATATCCGATGGGGATATGTTCCAGGTCCCTCCGTGGATACTTGAAACCGTGGATAGGAGCGAACACCCCCTCCATGGTTTCCTGAGGGGGCCCCCACCCTACCTCCCCGGCAGGCAGGCATGCATGCCCCCCAGCTCTTATTTTTCTTTTAGCAAGCTTTGTTTCTTCCTTAAAACAGAGAAGCAGTCTTCATTGCAGGCAAGTAGAATGAGACTAAGTCCTAGAGAGGCTCTGCAAGGTTTCTGTTAGCCTTGCAGAGCCTCCCTAGGACTTAGTCTCGTTCTACTTGCCTGCAATAAGCAGCCAGAGGCTGCTTCTCCTGTTTAAGGAAGAAACAAAGCTTACTAGGAAAAAAAGTAAAAGCTTGGGCGGGTGTCCCTAAGATCTGTGGATAACTGAAAGTGTGGACAGCGAATCCATGGATATGGGGGCCCACCTGTACTTGGTCCTTAGCCCAGGTAACGTGCTGAAACAATTCTGTTCCTCGTCACCTCAGTAAATAGGCAATTTCTTCCCACCAAACATTTATGAGAGCTGATGCTGTGAGATAGTTTCCTTGTATTAAAAGATAGTTAAGCTGTATTCAAAGCATGCCAAGAAATTGCTTTTTCATAATTCATATCCTCTAATAATACTTTTCAGATCACGCTGGGAGGGAATGTGCCATGTTCCCTGTTTAGAAAGCACTTCTTACAGTGTGTGTAATTATAGAAGCTAGTATAAAGCTAGCGCTTTAAAGCTGGGGCTTTTTGAGCTGAAGATCTTCTGAAAAATAACATCAGTCCCATGAAATGCTTCAGTTCAATGAATGACACTCATGTGGTTACGATAACTACCCTGTCAGAAAATGGTGTGTGTTCTACTTCCCAATCTCCCAGGAATGTTGAGGTCCAACTTCTAGACAACAATGGGCTTGCTGAACTGTCTTAACCCAGGCTGCCTGTGTCTGAGCTGCTGTGTAGGCTACAAGGACAGAATATCATTTCTGATGTGAGGGAAATTTGCTCTGTTCCCTTCTACAGCAGCACCAATTGTCACTTCATTTTTGAATCCAGCTCTTTCCTAGCAGCTCTCCCAATAAAATGCGACGACAGCATCAATATAAAAAACTGCATTTGGAAACACAGAAAATAGCCAAAGGTTGCATTACAAAATGAGCTAGAGTTCAGCCCAAGACCAAACAAGGCCCAGGCAAGAGCTTCAGGCAAACGTGGCCCTGAATCGTGTAACCGTGACACTCTGCATGTTTTTATCCCAAAACAAAATGGCCATATTGTGGTGGCCGGTTATGCCGAGTAACCCTGCCTTTGTGCTGCATCATGTGACTCAAGTTTCCCAGAGCTGCCAACAGAAGCTCACCTGATATACAACATGGAGAGGCTGCAGCAGGGAAAACAGACTCCTGTCTCATTGCCCCACGGCTGCCCCTGGACTGTATCAACAATATCTCTCTGAATGGATTGCAGGATCTGCAAGCTATTAGTGCTACACTGATGCTTCTTGATGCCCCCCCCCCAGTTGCCAGACCCCCACTTGAAAGTCTGGCTCTAGAGAGACCCTTATGCGTGTCAGTTCAGCTTGGGCCTTCATGTCTCTGTTACGCCGGTCACAAACAAGAGCATAGTGACTTAAGGCTGCTTCACAATAGTCTGAGCTTGTAGCTGCTGAGCTACCTTTCCCCCCCCCCAAAAAAAAAAAACTCCTGAGTGTTCCCTGCTACATCTCCTTCAAAGAGTCTTGTACCATTCCATGAGTCCAAGCATTTGCTGGGGCTGCCTCCTGGAGAAGTTTGCACACCACATGCTCTGCTTAAGCTCAGCCTTCTTCAAAGAGCTATGTTCCTGAGTCAACTGTGTGGATTGTGGTCCTTGTATTGCCTCAAAGCACAGTTCCAAGAAGGCTCGCACAAGTTCCTGCAGTAGAGTGACATAATGATTGGAAACCAGAATGTTGCTCTCAAAGAGGTGACTGACCAGGGATGAGAAAAGATAGGGTTCCTCACTTACACCAGCCAAGATGGCCAGTTCCTGTGCTAAACACCCATGAGGACTGGAGTCTCTGAAAAACCAGGAAGAAAGGCTGACCATCTGCTTTGCTCTACGGATCACTCTCTGTACAGACTTTGCTGGGAGATACTTCCTTCCTTTGCTTTTCACACATATCAGGGCACTGCCTGCAGGCACCATCCCACAAGGACACAACAGGGCAGTGCGGCATTCAGCACAGGGTAGGAGTGGCAGCAGCTTCTCCACAACAGCACAGGAAATGTAGGTGACAGCATCTTCCTCTAACTCAGCCAGAAGTGCTGGGGCTGTAACTATGTGGTCTGTCTCTTGGAAAATCCTGGTGCATGAAGGCAACTGCCAGATCTGTCCTTTCCCCGAAGGCCAGGAGGCCTGCAACTGAAGGCTGGCCCGTCTGCATAGGGATATGTCTAGAAGGTTTGGTGGATCAAGGCCCAGCCCAGAAAGAGCTCTGTTTAAGACCAGTCTGTATGCATTTTGGAAAGACTGGGCTGTGGTAACCCCTTTATGTCCAGATGCTTGCTGGATAGTTCCCCTGCACCACTCCAGAGGGTCCAGGGTCCACCAACATGGGAGCAAATAAGTGATGGGTTGGTCTTCTGCCTGTAGAAAGGTCTGTACTACCCACTGGAAGCTGCGCAGGTTCACCAGAAAACCAAGAAATCCCCATCGATGCCTGCTCAGCCCCACCAGCTCCCCACTGGCAGTACGCAGTTTGCGGAGCAGGTTCTCGTACTCGTTGCAGAGATTCTCAAGGGCGTCTGTGCTGGCAACGGACATTGGGGCTTTGGAGCCTTTCCCATAGGCATTCCAGCTGTTGCACATATCAAAAACTGCACTGAGTAGCCCAATGAAGTGGGCGGTTGCCTCATAACCCTGAAATTGGGGCAGACCCAGCCTGGCTGCAAAATGCAAGGCTTGAACTGTGCCTTCACTAAACAACTGAGTGGTGCCATTTCCCCACACCCGCTGGTCATGCGTGGTGGTGATCTTTCCAATCTGGTGTGCTGCCTGGAGCACTTCTGCTTCCTGCAGAGCCCCCAGATGCAGGAGGTAGTCCCAGCAGACAGCCTTGCCACTCACCTGGAGGCTGCCATCAGCTTGTAGCAGGTTGTGGATCAGTGACACCAAATGGCTGGGATCAAAATAGTACACAATTTCCAATGAAGGAGTAGCTGGATGGAAAAATGTGGACTTGACAGAGAGACCTTCTACCACCACTCCCAGCCGCCTGGCTGTGTCAATATTGGGAGCTGTGGCATCAGATGTCACAGAGTTTACCTGCACGCCAATGTCATACAGTTTGAGGATACAATGGCGCAGGAGCTGGGCCTGTATATCTCCCTTAAGAGTGGCAAGAAGGAAGTAGCCAAGAGGCACAATCCATTGACCTTGGAATCCAACAGCCACGAACAGGAGAGCTTCAGCTGCTGCTGGAACCTCATCGGCATCATAATTTCCAGCACCAAAGTTTACAAGGCCTTGCAAACTCTTGGTGGAAAGGTCATAGTGGATTCTCGGTTCCAAAGGCATTGTGCCAATCAGGAGAGAACAGGACTTGAAGATTCGCTCCCCTGCTTGAGATCTCCCTGCCAAAACATTGAAGGCTTGTTGGCTGAACCCTGGTTTGCAATCTGAGTTTGAGAGCCACCTACAATGGAAGAAACATGAGAAGGAAAAGTATAAGCTCCATGTTCAATTCCAGAGGCGTCCTAATATGGGGGGTTCAGGTGCGCAGCGCCCCCAGCGCGCTGCTTCCAGGGGGCGCGCGCCCCCCCAGGACCTGCCTTTGGTCCGGCGGGCCGCGGCACCAGCAGCAGCAGCAGGAGGAGGAGGTGAAGGCGGAGGCGGGGAGTGTTGTGCGCAAGCGAGCGCTCGCTCGCGCACAACACTCCCCACCTCCGCCTCCTGCTGCTGCTGCTGCTGCTGCTGCCGCCGCGGCCCGCTGGACTGAACAGAGCAGGGGAGTGACAACAGAGCAGGCGGAGGTGGGGAGGTGCGCGAGTGCTCGCGCGCGCCTGCCCGCCTCTCCTTTCCCCTTCCCGGCTTCGTCAGTCAGCGGCCCAGCTAGAGGCGCGAGCTGCTCGCGCCCCAGCTGGGCCGCTGACCAATGAAGCCGGGAAGGGGAAAGAAGAGGTGGGCAGGCGCGCGAGCGCTTGTGGGGGCGCTCGGTCCCCGCCCCCCACCCCAGGCGCCGGGAGGGCGCAGAACGCCACTGTTCAATTCACATGGTTGTTTTTTTCATGCTGGAAAAAAAGCCTGAAGTCAAACTGCATTGCTCTCAAATTTTGGAAATGTCCAAGCAAAATGTTTTCATCAACTGTTTTAGAGATCATCCCTGGCTAAGAACAGTTCCAGATAAGGAGGCAGATCCTGAACGGATTCTGTTTGTCGTATTTGGAATCAAGAACAAAGCCCCGCACCCAGCCGGTTCGGATGGCAAACCATCCCCCTCCCCTATTTGCTTGTAGGCAAGCAAGGCAGCCCACACAGTGAATTATCAACAAAGGTTTTCTTTGTCCTACCAGAACTTCAGGCACAATATGTCTTGGTTACCCCTGCTCTAAGGGTCGTTATAATCTTGATAACAGCTAATCCAATACAGGTGTTTGGACAGGAAATATCCTGCTTTGGTGCAAGGGACTACACTAGAAGAGAGGAAGATGCGCTCAGAACCCAAAGCAGAGTGACTGATAGCTACTGTCCAACAATAAAACTCTTAGCTCTGGAGTGGGTAAAAATCAATAATTTTTAATGTATGCCAGGTATTGTTGGACAGTAGCTTTCACTCTGCTTCAGGTTCTGAGCAAGAGATAGATAGGTATAGTGTAGTGTGTGTGTGTGTATGTACTGTGTGTACACACACACACACACACACACACACACACACACCACACACACAGTATAAAAATATTTTAAATATCTAAATCATTTTGTTTAAAATGCTTGTGCACACAAAACCCTATACTGTATAAAGATAGTTTTAATTTATGTTATAGCTCAAGGATATCATCAGGGAATAGGGATTATAGATTCTAATGATATACTATGAGACAATATATTCATGTAATCTTTTTAGAAACGTTTTGTAAAGAGGTTCTAACTAACAGGCCATGGGCAAGGAGCCCAATCTTAAGGGGCTCCACAGTTCCTCTATACATTGTTTGGTTAATCTTTTTAATTCAATTGAACTCAGTTCAGAAGATCCCATTAGAGATGTTTAGTTTTTTGGTTCTCACACTGTGGGATTTGTGTTTCCAGAGATACTGTAACATGCTTGTTAACAGCAGTACAGAGAGACGAGAGACAAGTGACCTGATCAGCCCTATTGTCTCTCTGTGGTAGTCGGAGTCAAGAGTGTGCGTTCTTGCTTCTCTCTGTAAGTACAAAATTTCAAGAGGGTCAATAAACAGAGGACTATTGGGGGTGGAGAAGATATGGATCAGGAGGAGTCTGAAGACAAGTGCAAGGAGGGAGAGGCAAGCAGTAGAATTAGTTAAATAAGGCTGAAATCCTAAGTATACCCTACTGAACTCATTGGGACTTATTTCTGAATACACATGCCATGATTGTGCTGTAAACAATTAAAATGTTTGGTGATGGTTGTTGTCCTAATGCAACATGGCAAAAATATCATTCAAAATAGCTATGATTAACCTGTTGAATTGGAGATTGGTCACCTCTCAGTGCCTTCACAAATATCTCCTTCAATTAGCTTTGGTAAAAAAAAAAAAAACCCAAATCATTCATATTCTGATGTAACTGCAAAATTAATCTAAAACTTTTTCAAAACAAATCAGTTTTAAAATGTATAATGTGCATCTTCTAAACAATAAAACCTACATTTGTGTCTTGAGTTGAATATGTATTAAAGTTCTATCAAACAACAAGAATGCACTTTTTGTAGAAAACAGTGAATCAACCGAGTCTTCCTGATTAGTGGTTCAAATTATGGTTTTAATCAATTTGAATTAAATCAACTTCATCCTCCTCAGCCCTCTTCAGTTATTATTAGTGGGTACAAGGAACTCATGTTGGGAGATAGCATGAGCGCAATGACAACTCGTGCCCCTGTTGTCCCCCATAGCTACTGCACTCTCCCAGTGGATAGCACAGGAAAAATCAATGGGAAGAATGAGGGGGGAAGGGCAGGGCTTGCTAGTGTGCTCAGGCTAACCACACGTTCCTGTGTACACTATTAATAACATCCAATGAGGACTCTAGATGTGTCCTCTCGAGCAGTGGTTCTCAAAGTTCTCCCCATGCGTAGGGGAAGCTATAAGTCCTTGTGGGTGCGGGCTGATGGCTATGGCACTCCTGGAATCTGCTGCCAGGAAGAAAAGGGTCTTTTTTTCACTTACCGGGGGTCGTGCCGGCCTTCTTGTGGTTGTGGGGGACCCATGGCCCCATCTTCAGCCCCCCTCGCCTCTGAAGAGCTTCTAATTGTGCTCGGAAGCTACTTTTCGTTTTCGGCAAAGCTCTTCTGAGGCATAGGGGGCATAGAGGGTGTCGCGGGGACCCCCATAACCCCGAACTGGCATGACCCCCGGTAAGTGGAAAAAAACCCTTTTTCCGTGGCAGTGGGACCCCCAAAGTGCCGGCACAGACGTCGCCACCCCTTAAGGGGGTAGCGACTGCTTCCATTTTTCATGGTGGGTTGCGACCCACCACTTTGACAGAACCACTGCTCTAGAGTGATAATTGTGTGGCTCAGCCGTAATCATCACCATCTCATCACCATCTTTGCCATCTCTGACTTTTTGTTGTGAGCTAGACCAGGTTTTCCCCCAAACTTGGGTTCTATAGAATAACATCTTTAATTCTCTAGTGGCGTATGTGCACAGAAGCACAATGCCCCAAACCTATTATATTCCATCTCCTCTTTGGCGCCACTGAGTGCTTGGATGGGAGAAGCCCAGTCATTCAGACTCATTTTCTTGTACTTGTCAGGAGCTCTATAGCTTTATCAACTAACAGTCATTTCCTCTAGAACTGATCCTTTTCCCACATGAATTGTCAATTCCTCTGCTTTTTTCTCTTCACAAGATTGCTCCTAAATGTGATCCCAGTATATTCTCCAGATGAAAAAAAATCTTAACTAAGGCTCAGCTCTCTCTCTCTCTCTCTCTCTCTCTCTTTCATTCTCACACAAGCAACAATACAATAAAAATCCCTTTGCTTACTTTCAGGCTTAGTAATGTAATTCCTTCTCTCTTTCTTTTTAGTGTCCAGGTATAGATTTTCTCCCTCAGATTGTTCCTATACAACACTGTGATACTAAATCCATGTCAAGTGACCAGGTAGCCAGGAGACTATTGAATCTCTCCAGGATCTATGCCAGAGGAGTTACCATGTTAGTCTTATATATAAAAAAAAAACAATAGTCCTGTAGATTAACATCCCCCCCCCACACACACAAATTCTTAAAAGCCAGTGTGGTGTAGTGCTTAGAACACTGGACAAAGACTGGGGATACCTTCATTCAAATTCCTGCTCAGCCATGAAGCTTGCTGGATGACCCTGAGCAGTCAAGCTCCTACTGTAACCTACCTTCACAAAACAGTTGTCAGGACAACATGTGGGAGGGGGGGAAATAATGCAAATCACTCTGAGCTCCTTAGAGGAAGGGCAGGATTCATAATAATTAACAAGAGGCTAGTTTATCCATTTGATGAAGTAAGGTTTATGAAAGGGCATGCTACAATAGTCGAAAAGGTGCCACAGCTTCACCGATCCAGTCCTAAGTTATGAGTTACCAGCAGGTATATTGCCATTGACCTATAATTCTCTTGACTGTGCAGTTGTATCGTTGTATTTGTAATAAAGTCTTTTCCAGAAGGTTAGAACACACTTCTGAATCTTCTCAGAAAAACAAGGTGTCTAACTCTCAGATACGGCCTCTTGTTTTCACAACAGGGTTGTTGAGAATTCTCTTCCTCCCTCTGCCCCCAGGGCACTCCTAATCCCTGCATCTAATTTTTCTAATTTTATGAATGTCACATCTGATGTGGCACAGGGCCACATCAAATGTGACTTTTCCATAAAAGGGAGAAAATGGCCCAAGAGGTATCTTCATCATGTCTCAGCAGTCAGCTGCAAATTTGACCCATGAAACTTGCAGAGTAAAATCAGGAGATTTGCAAGTTTTGTGCATTACGTGTTCCAACATCACAAAGTCCCACAGCATGGCCTGAGGGCACATGATACAACCACCTTGCTGACACTAAGCAGGTAGTCTAGTCTGATCAGTGCCTGACTGGGTAACCGCTTGGGAACCCCATGCATGCCAACTTGACTTCCATGATGCAGGATAGAGAGGTAAAAAATAAAGTAACACATTTTCAGGCATCTTCTTTCTACTTCTTCACTCTTGTCTGAATGCACCATCAACTAGAAACAAATCATGCCTGAAGCAACCTTTGGTGAGGCTCCATATGTATCTGTGCATTTGGGTGATTTCTACTAGCATCTCAGTCCAGCCACCAAGGGCACAAGGTATAAGTAAAAGCTACATACATGCGAAGGGTTGTTGGCTCTGGCAGTTGGAACGTCTTCCTCATGAATTCGTAGGCCTTAGCAGAGAACAAATGTAGCGAGGCTGCAAAGTTGCGGGTGGCAGCTGGGCAGCTTTCACTCTGGGCTCCCTCACACTGTAGGCTGAGCTGCAAGTCTGCTGAACAAGGAGAGTTACAGAGGCAAAGAGCAGACAGTGAGTTGAGGCCAGCTTGGGACACGGCTGAAAAAAAAACAAAAACAAGGTTGTATCGTTTGGCTTCACAACTAATTCAGCCTAATTCGAACAGAGGGGCTGAGAGCAGCAGACTTTGGGATGAAACTAGGTTTCTAACATGAGTTAGGGAGAGCAAAGAAAGGACTTAAAACTGTTACGTATGAGGCAGGGCAAAGAGCTCTGAAACATGGAGAGGCTAGGGGCCTGGTATTTGCCGGCAAACAACTAGTCATGAAGATACAGTACCAGACAGCAGGTTATCTTAGCCCAAAACAAAGCTGGGTCTTGCCTTCTTTGTGCCATGGGCTCTCCTCAGAGCCATAACAGATTCTGGAACTGGGTTACGGCGCAATCCTATCCAACTTACACCACCGGTGTAACCAGCGGGGGATGGGAGGGCGGATTTAAATCCCCTTTGAATCCCCCTTTGGAGGGATTTGAATCCCCTTTCCATTCTGGGACCTCTCATTCTCGCTGCACCGCTGGTTACACCAGTGGTGTAAGTTGGATAGGATTGCGCTGTTAGTCTTGTTATAATGTAGTCTAGCAAGAAAGATGACATTCAGTGCAGGCAAAGACATTTGGCAGTGCTCACATCTCCCCATCCCATGCCTGCATACCATACCACTAAACTGGGATCTCAGCATGTGCTCTGTGTCCTCCTGGAGGAGATGCTGCTCCCGCAGGCTCCCCAGCACGCTCCACAGCTCCTGCTGATAGTAGGACAGGCGGCGCTGAGTTGCATCCTGTTCCCGTTCACTCCCCAGAACCGGCCTAGCAGGGACAAAAGACTTTGTTCTGCCCTCCGTAGGTTCGCTTAGGCTGTACTGGTGTTCGGCTTGGATGAGTTCCACCTGCAGGGAGAACAAAGGAAACCCAGTGGTTCATCTGTCTCAGTGTTAAGTTCCACATCCTTCCACAGATCTTCGTCTGAGTTTTTCCACAAGGTTATACCTGAAGTCTAAGCCTACTCCACATTACCTTTATTATTAATTATTATTAACAGTATTTATATACCGCTTTTCAGCAAAAAGTTCACAAAGCAATTTACAGACATTATTTCTCTTTAGCCCTTCACCACAACTGTGAGCAGTATAAACCCTTCCCAGATTCCCCTCCCCATCAGAATTTTTAGAGGATTTTTTTTTAAGTTTGTCTTCAGTGTGAATGTGAGCTGGGCAGTAAATGTACGCATGTCTACTCAGAAGTAAGTCTCACTGTTTTCAATGAGACTTCTTCCCAGGTAAGCATGTATAGGCTTTCAGCTTAAGGTTCTCAGCTGTAGATTTCCTCTCCGTGTCTTTGGAAACAGGAGCTGCAGATTACTGGCACTGGGCAAACACACCCTACCCCTTGTTGGTGTACTTACGGCTTTGGTTTGCGCTGGAGAAGTGTCAACTGGTGACGTAGTCTCACTGATACTGGCTGCTGGCCAGTTGATGCCCATGGCTTTAAGGGACTTTGATGGGTGTTGCCCTTTGGTTGGTTTCTGTATTAAGAAAGAGGTGAATGCATTAGACACCAACAGCACAGAAGGAAGTCACATTGTGTTCAATGGGGCTTACTCCCAGGAAGAAATAGGAAATCTGTATATGATTTCTGAATTGCAATCTGAATTGCAGCCCAATTCAATTTAAAAGGAGTAAAGTTCTGGCTGAAACATACTGAATAAGCTAATGTTGTAATTAATAGAAAATTATATACATAATGAATTCCAACAGTACTGCCAGAGTGTTACTGGAGCTCCTAATTGATTATACATGACTGTATTAACATATCAATTAGGAGCTCCAGTAACACTCTGGCAGTACTGTTGGAATTCATTATGTATATAATTCAGACATAGTGTTCATAGCTTCAGACATAGTGTTCATTTCCTCCAAGCTGGGCCTGTTATTCACTGAGAGAAGAGCCGAGAAGCAATTCAGATATTCAAGAAAGGCAAGTGGTACAGTCCTCTTTGGTCCTTACCATACCATTTCAGTATAAGGCAAGGGATCACATTAGGAGTGAATGTTCTCTTGCACCAAAAACTCACTGCATGTTAACAATTAGCATGCTAACAACAGGTTGTACTGTAACCTTCTCCCTGATGTGCTAGTTCTCCCACACGCAGGGAGTTTCTGATTTCAAACACGTGATCCCTCGCCTGAAGTGGTATGGTCTGAGGATTGTGCCATGTGCCTTCTTCTAAACATTGGCTCTCAGCCATAAAGAGGGAAACTGATGTGCCAAAATCTGCTGTTGCTCTAAATGCCAATCACTGACCCAGCTTTTTGTTAGTGTACTTTGGGTTCATGAGAACTTTCCATTCATACAGAATTCTTGGAAGTTCATTACCATTTGTATAAGGAGCAAAAGCAAGCTATGAATGCAATAATTTTCAGTCATTGCAAATTGGATTTGGCATGGGCTGAATATTATACATTAGATATATTAAGCTTCTTGTGCTCTAGAGAAAAAAAGTTTGTTTCTGAAAATAAGCTACCTTTTTATTCTTCCCAGTGAAAATGTTGCTTTACTTGAAAGCTTATACACTCCTACAAGGATACTCTAATAAAAGGTTACTGCCTTTCCTAGTTTTATATGCCAGAAAGACACCATGGACAAGTAGCAGACTTTGAAACAATTCCTACTATTCTAGTTCTCCCTTCTACATCTGCAGAATCTATCCATCCTAATCCATGTACTGGCCAAGGGTTCAAGGTAGAGGAATATGGATATCCTCTGCTATGCTGCAAATTGCTGGGAGGAAAAGAGCTGAAAAAGCCCTGACCTGCAGATAGGTCTGAAAGTGACTGGCAGGAAGTGTATTAAAGAGAAGGCAAATATCATTACTTGTCTTCCTTCTTTAAAATTACGGTATGTCTGAAAGTTGTAATAAAACTAAGTAAGCCTGTACTTTCCACCAAGCTATGTTGTGCCAGCAGAGTGAACCTAATTTAGTGCATTTGCTTGATTTCCTTGTCTGTTTTCCCCCCTGATCCTTCTGCCCCTTCATTAGATTAGGAGCCAATTTTGGCAGGGTCTCAACTATAGCACTCAAGCATGAATTTAAGCACATTAAGAAATGACGCCAGGTCCCCAGCAAATAAGACACCTATTCTGCCTCATGCAGACCACACTGGCTCATTTCCCTTTCTTATCATGTTTTTTTTCACATAATAGACAGGCTTGAGAGTTCCCAATGAGATCCCTGCTTAATCGTGCAGAAACCTCGTTTTAGTCCAGTGGCCCTTCTTTACATGATCAGGAAGCAAGTGTGGTACACAGTGGCGTCGTTAGAGGTGGGGCGGAACGCTAACTTCTGCACTGCGCTGACCCTCCGTTACTCATCAGCATGAGGTGGCCCCACCCCCTCGCCTTCGGAGCCATTCAGTGGGGTGAACGCAACACGCAGGAAGTCTCCTGCGCGTTGCCTTCGCCGCACTGAATGGCTCCGAAGGCAAGGGGGTGGGGCAGCCTCGTGCCGGTGAGTAACGGAGGGTCAGCATGATGCGGAACTTAGCGTTCCGCCCCACCTCCAACCATGCTACTGGTGGTACAGCAAATGCTTTGCATGCAGAAAGCCACAGGTTTAATTTCTGGCATCTCCAGGTAGGGCTGGGGAGGGGGGACGCTCTCTAAAACCCAGGAGAGTCACTGCTAGCCAGTGTAGGCAATACTGAGCAAGACAGACAGACGTCTCACTCTGCAGAAGGGAACTATCTTCATAACAGGTATTCGAATACAGAGCTTCTCTTTTTCACAATATGATCCTTTATCTCAGTTGCTGAATCAGAGCTTGGCAAAAATGTATTTCATAGCTTGGTACCCTGGCTCAATCTTTCTCACATGCATGCATACACACACACACACGCATGCACACACACACCCCAAGGCCAGTTCCCAATTACCCAGCCCCCCTTGCTCAGCACCGCACATTCCCCAGTTGTTCCTAGCAATGCCGTTTCCTACCCACATTCCCCTTTACACCATGAACCCATACACCTATTTCACACTGGGAAACATTTCTATCCACACAGGGATAAATACAGTCACTGACAGCTTATTTTTCTTCACCTAATGGAGGCCATGGCTTCTGGAATGGGATGAAAAATTGCAATGGTAATTTACATTTGAAGGTTTAAACTGGCCACAACCTACCTTAGCAGAAAGTTAAAGGAGACATAATAGGAGGGAACCAGAGATCAGGAAGCAAAGAGCAGGCTGGAGCTCAAAAAATTCTCAGAATGGCCCAGACTGCCCAGTCAGGCAGAGAAATAAAGGGTCCAGCTGTTGGATTACTGTTGAGGTGAATTGCCCTGTGGTGCCGGACAAAGGCATTCACTGCCAGGGAAGAGTCACCAACAGGAAGCCTTTCCTATCCTGTGCAAGGAAAACAAATATCTCTAATGCTAGCAATTCTCACAATTTTGCTGCTTCCATGGAAAACCAGCAGATGGGATCAGGAGGTGTTCACCTCTACAGCTCAGCTTTGCCAGAAGCTAGAGGTGTTGACAGGGAGTAAGGCCTTTGAAGGGACACGGCAGAGGTTTTATGGAAGATAAGTCGCCCTGGAGTTCCTGCAACATAATCCCGACCCTCTTTGGGAATGTGACAGAGTGCTGGGCTGGCTCAACAGCCAGGATGAGAGAACAGCCCCAAGAAAACGTGTTCTGCTTCTGTAAGCTGTGCAATGTCATTTTTTGTCCTTCTGCTACCAACGCTCAAATGCCTTTCCTTCCAAGTGCATTTCCCTTCCTTCCATCTGCAGAGAAGAGGGAGGTATGTGAATTCTCCCCAGCAGGCACCCATTTTGGGATGCATCCAGCACCACACCAGGACTGCTTCACAGGATGTTGTGGGTACCTTTCAAATCCAAACTAGATGTTGAGCAACTTGGAGACTTGCCTTCTTCATGTGGCAACCCAGACGTCTTTCTGCTTTGAACAAAAGAATCAGCCTGGCAGAAACCCCTCAGAAAGTTCAAACAGTTCCACCCCACCATGTTTGTTTTAGGGCTGGGTTCTTTATGATGGGGTGCTGTTTGTTCCACAACGGTCCCATACTGGCATCCATTCTAGGGTCCTCTCTTGTGAAACAAGCTACAGAAGAGCCTCCCTCCCTTGCTACACACAACAGCCTTGGAGGCATCTAGGTAGGATCACTTCTCTCTGGATCTTTTCCAGACCTCTTTTTTTCAGAGGTCTTCTGTGTTCCATGAAGCCCTGTGGAGTTTGCCTTTTCCTTCCATTTTCTACTACCTGGGCATTTCAGAGACAGTTGGAATGGCAGAAGGGTTCTGGCTGAGAGTTTTCAATTAACACACGGCAGCACTGGAGATACTGGATTTGCTACCTCCGTTCAAAAATGAATGCTTGGGAGTGGCCACCCTTCTTGCTCCTTTCTGAAAGGACTCATCTAGTTCAGCATTCTGTATCAAAATTGTGGCCAGCCAGATGCTTCCAGAAAGGGAATCACTTTCCAAGGCATTTGCTTCTGATCTCATGCCACGCCAGATATCTGCCCTCTCCAACTTTTGCTCTTGTGGTCATATGAAGCTTAACTACAGCTGTGGTGGAAAGACTGCTTGTGGACAGTGCTTTTATATATTCACAGATGATAAAGGGCACTGTCCTAAATAAGCCCTTGGCAGCTAAGAGCAGAGTGCATATGCGATGCCTACAGAGGCAAGCAGAACAACTATTCTAGAAGAAAGGGACAACAGGATCCACAGAACAGAAAGCCCTGGGGTGCCACACTTTGGCAAGCCTCTGCACCGCTGAATGAGAGGGGGAAGAGGTCTCATGTTGCAGCCAAACGTGTAAGAATTTCCCTCTTGTGGCAGAATGAAACATTTCCGCTATGGAGAATTTTAAAATTGAATCAGCAATATGTCCGGAAAATAAACAACCCAGCAGCATGCAAGGGAAAAAGAAGAGTAGACAAGAGGCAACTGGAATGAACTACAAGCACATACAAAGAAGAGATTACATATGATCTCACGCAATCTATACATAAATCTATTATGAGATCCCTCAAAACTAGAGACCTAGAAAGAAGAATGAAACAGGGACATGCTCTTTATCCAACTCTCTCCCCGCTTGGAACAGATAGCAAGCCCTGGGTCTGTAGAGACATGTAACGAGGACATATATTACAGATGTGGACATTAAATTCCTGCTGTATGCCAATGAACTGGCAGTCATTTGCAGAGAAAGGACGTGTGCCTGTCAACGTTAACAATTCCACTCTCTCTCCCTTTCAGTTCTATTAATGTCTCCCATTGAAATCACTGGGACCTGAAAGTTCTTGACTGGATAGTGCCTGAACCTGCAAGTAAAGATGGGGTTGAAACTACAGTAACCAGGGCGTGGTGAGCTGTTGGCACAAACTTAGTGAAACTTTGCACAAAGTGGCCATTGTCTGCTTAGGGCCTGGGGGGGTTTGTACATGACCACAAAGCACAAGTTGTTTCAGCAGCCTTCCCTTTTTGAAATTCCTGTAAATATTTTTTTGTAGTATGTTTGCCTAATAATCAACTTGGAGAAAATGAAAACTTTGGTCATTCAGCTTTTGGATGATAATTTCTTAGGAAGAATCCTAATGATCCAAATAATACAAAATGCTTACTTCAGAGAAACATAAGGACACCCTGAAATACACACAACCTGATCAGTATTGTACTCGTAAATTTTGAATGTGGATTGCTGGAAATGTTGGTCAAAGCTAGGCTTACCAGATCTCCAACCGGGACAAAGTGCTAGACCTTTAGGAGAAGGAATGTGGGCAGGTGTAGCTTGTTAAACCTTAGAGCACAAACCTAGGCATGTCTACTCAGAAGCAAGCCCCATTGTGTTCAGTGGGGCTTGCTTCTGAGTAGACATGCCTAGGATTGTGCTCCAAGGGTATAACAAGCCACACCTGCCCACATTCCTTCTCCTAAAGGTCTAGTACTCTGTCCTGGTTGGAGATCTTGTAAGCCTAGTCAAAGCTTTACAGAAAATAACTATGTATGTAATCATGAAAACAGCACATAAGTAAATATAATGCTCACTCTTTTTTGTTCTGCAAGTAGTGTAACGTCAAAACCTTCCTTTAACTGATGAGTTACTGAAGAAAAAACAGTCACACATTCCACTGCAAGCAAGTCATTCAGGGGACAGTAATGCACATTAGCACTAGTGTATAGAAAAATGTATAGTGTATAGAAAAAAGGCAAAGTGGCTGTCAGATGAGGCTTTACAAATAGCTGTGGAAAGAAGGAATGCGAAAAGCAAGGGTGAAAGGGAAAGATATAACCAACTGAATGCAGATTTCCAGAGAATAGCAAGGAGAGATAAGAAGACCTTCTTAAATGAACAATGCAAAGAAATCGAGGAAAACAACAGAATGGGGAGGACTAGAGATCTCTTCAAGAAAATTGGAGATATCAAGGGAACGTTTTGTGCAAAGATGGGCATGATAAAGGACAAAAAAGGCAGGGACCTAACAGAAACAGAAGAGGTCAAGAAGAGATGGCAAGAATACACAGAAGAACTATACAAGAAAGATCTTAATGTTCCTGATGACCATGCTGGTGTGGTCACTGACCCAGAGCTGGACATCCTAGAGAGTGAAGTCAAGTGGGCCTTAGGTAGCATTACTAACAACAAAGCTAGTGGAGATGATAATATCCCAGCTGAGCTACTTAAAATCCTAAATGATGATGCTGTGAAAGTGCTGCACTCAATATGCCAACAAATTTGGAAAACTCAGCAGTGGCCAAAGGATTGGAAAAGGTCAGTTTACGTTCCAATTCCAAAGAAGGTCAGTGCCAAAGAGTGTTCAAACTATCGCACAATTGCACTCATTTCACATGCTAGCAAGGTTATGCTCAAAATCCTACAAGCTAGGCTTCAGCAGTACATGGACCGAGAACTACCGGAAGTACAAGCTGGGTTTCGAAGAGGCAGAGGAACTAGAGATCAAATTGCCAACATGCGCTGGATCATGGAGAAAGCACGAGAGTTCCAGAAAAACACCTACTTCTGCTTCATTGACTACACAAAAGCCTTTGATTGTGTGGATCACAACAAACTGTGGCAAATTCTTAAAGAGATGGAGGTACCAGACCACCTTACCTGTCTCCTGAGAAACCTGTATGTGGGTCAAGAAGCAACAGTTCGAACCGGCCATGGAACAACCGACTGGTTCAAAATTGGGAAGGGAGTACGGCAAGGCTGTATATTGTCACCCTGCTTATTTAACTTATATGCAGAGTACATTATGAGAAATGCAGGGCTGAATGAATCGCAAGCCGGAATCAAGATTGCCGGGAGAAACATCAACAACCTCAGATATGCAGACGATACCACCCTAATGGCAGAAAGTGAAGAAGAACTAAAGAGCCTCTTGATGAGAGTGAAAGAGGAGAGTGCAAAAGTTGGCTTGAAACTCAACATTAATAAAACTAAGATCATGGCATCTGGTCCCATCAATTCCTGGCAAATAGAAGGGGCAGAAATGGAAGCAGTAACAGATTTTACTTTTTTGGGTTCCAAGATCACTGCAGACGGAGACAGCAGCCATGAAATTAAAAGACGCTTACTCCTTGGAAGGAAAGCTATGGCAAATTTAGATAGCATAATAAAAAGCAGAGATATCACCATGCCAACAAAAGTTCGTATAGTCAGGGCGATGGTGTTTCCAGTAGCAATGTGTGGTTGCGAGAGTTGGACCATAAGGAAGGCTGAGCGCCGAAGAATAGATGTTTTTGAACTATGGGGCTGGAGAAGACTCCTGAGAGTCCCTTGGACTGCTAGGAGATCAAATCAGTCAATCCTAAATGAAATCAACCCTGACTGTTCCCTGGAAGGACAGGTACTAAGGCTGAAACTCAAATATTTTGGCCACCTAATGCAAAGAGAGGACTCTCTGGAGAAGACTCTGATGCTGGGAAAAATTGAAGGCAAGAGGAGAAGGGGAAGGCAAAGGATGAGATGGTTAGACAGCATCACCGATGCAACAAACATGAAAATGAGCGAACTCAGGAAGATAGTGGAGGACCGGAAGGCCTGGCGGGATATGGTTCATGGGATTACGAAGGGTCGGACACGACTTAACGACTGAACAACAACAACAACATAGAAAAATAATCTTCAGTATCCCATATAAAAAATAAATCAAAGCAGTGTATACACTGTGAAAGGTAAACAATAACTGACTACACACAGACACGTATGCATATGATTAATACTATGTCTCCTCCCAGTGGTTATTGCTTTTAATGCATTATTGCCCTAGCAGAAAACTCACCAAAACTTCCCTAGTGAGTTATTTCAGCCTTATTAACAATGTTGATCAGTGCAAGATTGGTGCTGGGTACAGTTCTTTATATTCTAGTCTTTTCTACCTTGGCCAAATCAGCTGAAACCCCTAATACGTGGAATAAGGCAAAATGGCTTCTTGGATGAACATCAAGACACATGGAAATATGTGGACCTTTAAAGTCCTATACAGCTTGGGGCCAGGGTATTTGAGAGACCACCTTCTTCTGTATAATCCAGTTTGTCCCCTCCGGTCATTGGAGAAGGCCCTTTTACAAGAGCCATCACCTATGGAGGTGGGGGGGGGGGGCGGTGGCAAGGAATAAGGCCTTCTTAGTAGTGGCACCAACCTTATGGAACTCGTTCCCTCTCAGCTTACAAACTGCTCCCTCCTTAGAGGCTTTCCAGCAGGGCCTAAAGATATTTCTTTTTAGATTAACCTTCTGAGTCCAGGGTTGTAATACTAGACATGTTTTTTTTGTAAATTATTTCCATGCTGATTTGATTAGTTTTTACGGGTTTGCCCTTTTTCTTAAGAGATGACTGCTGCTGGGGTTTTTTTTTTGGGGGGGGGGGTTCTTGTGGTTTTTAAGGCTGTTTTAATGTTTATACTGTAAATTACTGTTTTAAATGTGGCTTTATGTTTTGTAACCCACTTTGGGTACCCTTCAGGGAGAAAAGCGGGATACAAATTGAGTAAATAAATAAATAAATGTGTAAATAAAATATGAGCAATTAAGTTAAGAGACAAAACGATATGATCAGCACCCCATGTGTTATATCTGCAGTGTTGACTACAGGTGGGTATCAAATGCTTGAATGCTGTGTCTGGGAGTTTGGGGTTGGAGATAGACTGTATGCAGATGACACCCAGCTCTACATCTCTATCCCATCTGATGCTGAGAAGTCTCTTGAAGTCCTGAATCATTGCCTGGGATCAGTAATGGACTGGATGAGGGCTAACAAACTGATAAGGCAGAGGTGCTATTAGTCAGGAGAACTGTGATCCAAGTTATGGAATGTCAGCTTGTTCTGAATGGGGATGTACTTCTCCTTGAAAGACCATGTTGGCAGTTTGGGGGTTCTCCTGAACCTAGCACTGCTCCTGGATGTGTAGGTGGCAATTGCAGCTCAGGGCACCTTTATCCAGCTTAAGCTGGTGTGCCAACTACATCCTTTCCTGTCTCCCTCAGAACTGGCTATGGATTCCCATGCATAACCTACGGTACATGCTCTAGGTTGGACTGCTGTTGAAGACCATTTGAAAACTACAATAGGTGCAGAATGCTGCCACATGATTCTTGACTGGTGCCAGGCAGGCAGTATGATCATTTTATTCTGCATGTTACTTACAACATGTTGTAAGTAGCAGGCAGTGTGATCATGTTACTTAAAACAAATTTGGTGGCTGCTGGTCTGTTTCCAGGTGCAATTCAAGATGCTGGTCACCAACTTTAAAAAAAAGTCCTAAATGGCCTAGGACCAGGGTAGCTAAAGGATCACCTTTTCTTCTATGAGACAGTCCACCCCTGTCCCCTTGAGGTCTTCTGAAGGGGCCCTTCTCTGTAAAATGGAGGGATCCTTGTTTTTGTATCCTTGTCTAATTTTGTTTGTGTGTGTCGACTTCTGTTTATTTAAATTTACTGTAAGCCACCTTGGGCACATCCTGATTAGAGCAGAAAGGCAGGATTAAAAATTAATTTAAATATATAAATAAATAGTCTGATGGAGACTGTCCCTTAGTAGACCATCTGCTTCCCATGCAGAAGGCCTCCAGGTTGAATTGCTGGCTAAATGGTGTAGCCAGGATGGTGCAGTGGTTTGGGAGTCAGAAGATCCAGGTTCAAATCCCCGCTCAGCCACGAAGCTTCCTGGGTGACCTTGGGCCAGTCACTATCTCTCAGCCCCACCTACCTCACAGGGTTGTTGTGAGGACAAAAAGGAGGGGAGGAAATATGTACACCACTCTGAGCTCCTTGGAGGGTGGTATAAAAATGTGAAAAATAAAATAAAATAAATAAATAAATGGATCTCCAGACAATAGGGCTGGGAAAGGCCTCGCCCTAGCAAGACCTTGGAGACTGCTGCCAGTCAAAGTAAGCATAATTGGCTGTCAGATGGCCCTATAGACTGTCTGAGAGAGTACAAGCAGCTTCAGATGTTCAAGCGGTACAGTACAGTCCACCAAAAGCTGCAGCAGTGGGGCTGCAGATCAACTTGTGGGACTGAGATTCAGGATTCATAGCCTCATCTCCAACACATTGCTTCAACTGATACCTTGAATAAGGAATTCTTCACTTGCCCTCCCCCAAAAGTCCAGCATAAAAATCATAAAGGCTTGCATTCTCCCTAAATAATGTGCTATTCATGGTTTGACAGCCCTGCTCAGAAGCACAATACCTTAAAGGAGAACACAGAGGGGATCACACCCGCCTTGAGCCTCTTCTGCCCTCCATAGATCTCAAACTCATCCTGACTGAAGTGCTCTGAGCAGAGGCAGGCACCAGAACCTGGGATCCAAAGCTTCCTGGACCCTGGTTCAACGCGATTCACAGCCAACATCCACTTCTTTCTCAGTTCGTGGGCTTTGGGGAAGCTGCAGAGAGAAAGACGGAGGAGTTCACTTTCCATCCCAATGGAGGGGCTGTAGGTGGTGACACTGACTGTCACAAAGCCCCGCCCACAACTCCACACCGGGGCCCGCCCCAAGCCCTGCCCACAATGCTAATAGGTTTAGCATCCACCACATCTTCTCTGAGCAAGGCCTAATTCCTTCCTCCCACACAGCGCTGCGTCCGGACCTGTGAAAAGACAGCCCCTTAGCACGGTTTTCCCGAGTGTCCCGGTTCGGGCAGTTGATGGCGGAGCAGGCTTTGGGCATCGTCCCCTGCAACAGTTTCGGGGCCCCAATCCTGGGTCCCGTCAACCGCGCCTTACTTTGCCTCCGGTGTCATGGCGGCGATGTGGATGGCGCACTCTGAACTCACCCTGGAGGAGGTCCGCCTCGGGAAACACCCCGCGCGCTGATTGGCTCTCGCAACGACCCGTTGCCGGCTGCGGGGGTGCTGGGAAAAAGAAAATATGGCGGCCGGGCCCAGTAAGACGGAGATTCAGACGCTTTTCAAGCGGCTACGTGCTGCGCCGGCCAATAAGGTACTGAGCACCTGAAGTTAAGGCAAGAGGCGCTGAGGGGTCTGTTGTGCTCCTGGCTTGCTCGGTGGCCGCTTCCGAGGATAGTGAGCCGCCGGAGCATCAGTCTCTTTTCCCCCCCTCCTGCGGTTCTTCTTCTGGTCTGTGAAAACCCCGACCTACTGCGGGCATGAGAGGGGTGAGGCCGTTTTCGTGGGTGGAAGGGCTACAGCTAAGCAGTGGGGAAGAGGGCTTGCATCCCAAAGGGGCCCAAGTTTGATCCCTGGTCCCTGACGTCTGTCTTGTTAAAAACGGTGTCCAGTAACGTAGTCGGGAAAGGTCTCCTGGCTGTGCTGTCATTGAGATTTGGGAAAGCTGCTCTCGGAATAGCGAGAACTGGGATTATATGGACCAGTGGCTTGGCGTAGTATAAGCGTGGCTGCTTCATGTCTCCCCCCCCCCTTTTCATTGCGGGGGTCTGTATTTATCTCCTTCTCAGCCTTTCTCTTGCCTTTTATAGTCGTGCTTTGACTGCAGTGCTAAGAACCCCAGCTGGGCTAGCGTCACCTACGGAGTGTTTCTCTGTATTGACTGCTCTGGAGTCCATCGGTCTCTGGGTGTGCACCTCAGCTTCATCCGGTGAGTATGCCTTGGGGAATGATATAGGTTTTCTTCTTGCTGGACTGATCTTGCCATGGCTCATTATGCAGCTTCACTTGTCTCAACGTGATAGAGTTGGCTGTGCTTAATATTCTCTAAAGCACTTTATTCTTACACAATTTCTCCAAAAGATTAACTGATCAAATGCCTCTCACATGGATAATGTAACTTCTTTTGGTTCACTACTTTTGAGTGCTGTTTGAAACTAGGCAAGATAAATAGGCTTGCTATATATGTGGTGCTTTACTGAGAATAAAGTGACAGGTCTCTGCCCTAAGGGCCTCCTAAAATCTTTTGTAGCTAATAATAATTACTTTTCTCCATTGGTGACACAGGGGAAGATGGTTGCACACTAACCTCTGTAGTCAGGAAAGCAGTAAATGAATGTCATTGTAGTCTTCCACAAATAGAGTTGACCATATTTTGCCTGTGTATAGTCAGACTATTGAGAACTCTTTTGTGTAGTATGTCAGCGTTTGCAAGTTTACAGAAATGTATGGGTTGAATAAATAGTGTGGATGAATTGCTAGGCTTCATACTTCCATTTTTGTTTTTATCATTCACTTTTTAAAATAAACAGTGTTCACTGTTGCATGTAGTGGATGCATGTTTGCACCCATGCAGAACTTGGAGAGAGACTGAAAAGGGTAAAAAATCATAACTATGGACAGTTCTTCTGACTTGCAGCAAAACAATCCTAGTGCCTTGCACAGAGGCTGCTGTCAGTTATTCCTATTTGCTTGAGCTCCAGCCTTTTCCAAGAGGAACAAAGGCTTGTTTCTCCCACCTATGGAATAAATGGTTTTCGGGAGGACACATTAAAATTCTACAAGTCCTGTCCAGCTCCCACTCACTCCAGTGTAGAAAAAAAAAATTAGTTGTTGCACTGCATTAGGATGATTTTATGTGTGTGTTTGGTCACTTGATACTAAGCTGAATGTATTAGCTGCCTGTGCTGTGTAAGGTATTACATTATATGGGGATTTCCATCTCTGTTATTTGATCTCTGGCTATTTGACACATGCAAGTCCATCACTTCCGTCATCGGTTACTGTTAGTAATGAGTATATGTGAACCTGCCCTTAAGAAGTGTATTTTCTTTTTCTTAGTACATCTGTTGGTAATCTCCTTTCAGTATGTTTGTGGAACTTGAAAGCTTGTATCTGCTCTCAGGGAAGTAGGTCAGGTAAAAGGTGTTGGATTACCTACATAGCGTTCTAGCTAGATAACTCTCTAGTTCTTGATCTTATAGAATAAGCTCTTCAGCTCTTAGATAAGTTGTTCTTTATCTGAAATATTTCCAGTGTACATCTTCTGGGGGAACAGCAGGAAGGTACAATTCTGCAGGAAGTCCACATAAAGAGACAGTTTGTATCCTCCTGTGGAAGTAGCCTCTCTTGGGTTTTGTGTCATGTCCAGAAATGTGAGACATTTGATACATATTGATTCCTGGGTATCTTGTAGTTGATACCATATTGAAAGACATGAAACTGATATGTCTGGGGACAAATTTCATGGGTGACTGAGGGCAGATTAGAATTGTTTGTGCTTCTGAATTCATGCATTAAATGAACATGCAATGTTCTTGCAAAGTGAAGTAAGTGCAAAGTGATGCACATTGGGGCAAGAAACCAAAATTTCACATATACGCTAATGGGTTCTGAGTTGTCTGTGACGGATGAAGAGAGAGATCTTGGGGTGCTGGTGGACAGGTCGATGAAAGTGTCGACCCAGTGTGCGGCGGCTGTGAAGAAGGCCAATTCCATGCTCGGGATCATTAAAAAGGGGATTGAGAATAAAACGGCCAATATCATTATGCCTTTGTACAAATCGATGGTAAGGCCACATCTGGAGTATTGTGTCCAGTTCTGGTCACCATACCTCAAAAAGGATATAGTTGAATTGGAAAAGGTGCAGAAAAGAGCGACCAGAATGATTTGTGGGCTGGAGCACCTCCCTTACGAGGAAAGGCTACAGCGTCTGGGGCTTTTCAGCCTAGAAAAAAGGCGCCTGAGGGGGGACATGATTGAGACGTATAAAATTATGCATGGGATGGAGAGAGTGGATAGAGGGAAATTCTTCTCCCTCTCGCACAACACCAGAACCAGGGGACACGCACTAAAATTGAGTGGAGGGAGAGTTAGAACGGACAAAAGAAAATATTTCTTTACCCAGCGTGTGATTCATCTGTGGAACTCCTTGCCACAGGATGTGGTGATGGCACCTGGCCTAGATGCCTTTAAAAGGGGTTTGGACAAATTCATGGAGGAAAAGACCATCACAGGTTACAAGCCATAAGCAACCTCCTGGTTTTTAGAAGTAGGTTTTCTCTGTGCCAGGTGCAAGGGAGTGGCGACTGGACACAGGTATCTTGTTGTCTCGTGTGCTCCCTGAGGCATCTGGTGGGGCCACTGTGTGACACAGGAAGCTGGACTAGATGGGCTTTTGGCCTGATCCAGCAGGGCTCTTCTTATGTTCTTATGTTCTTTGCACAGTAAGCTCTGTGTGTTTTTGAGATGACCTCTTGTGTGCAT
This sequence comes from Plestiodon gilberti rubricaudatus, assembly GCA_026170595.1. Taxonomy (NCBI): domain Eukaryota; kingdom Metazoa; phylum Chordata; class Lepidosauria; order Squamata; family Scincidae; genus Plestiodon; species Plestiodon gilberti. Next base: position 254,697,938 of record JANXHW010000001.1, on the reverse strand, counting down.
AGCTCCTTTCACCACCACCCCTCTCTCTCTCTCTGGTGACACTGATGGCTACTTCTCCCTATGCTGATAAACCTGTACAACCTCTGTTCATACAAAACTATGGACTTTTCCATGAACACAAATTTTAAGAAAATGTTGAGGGAATATATAGAAACAGTTGCTCTGGACAACAGCACTAAAGCCAACACTCTCTTCAGCCAAAGTACGTTGCTCTAGAGTAGGTTCACAACCTCTTTTTCAAAATCTTGTTTGACAACATATGGTGAGAAGGCTAATGTATCTTTACAAATTAGCCTTGTGTTTTGTATGCATTTTCTACATTGTCTTTAGAACCTTGTTTTGGCTATTCAGGACAGCTTCTTGTTTATATTTTTATTCTGCCTTCAGGTAAAAAACTTGCCAGGGTGTCATACAAAATTAATTAAAATCAACGAAATCAAACATTAAATGGATACAATAGCATAAAAGCAATGAGCCAGTAGAAGAAAACTGTTTGTTCCTTGAGAGAAGTGCAGACAAGTTGGAGACGTGTGCTTAGCATTTCCCTTGGAGTCCCCAGATGTGTTTCCCCACACTAAGTACTTTGGTTTCTGAATCAAATGGTGTCCTCTATCTTGTATTCTGGCTACAGTTACCCAGATGAGTGTGTCTGCATTTTCTCCCATGTTTGAGGAGGTTGACAAGGGCTTATGTTTCTAAGACTTGGGCTCTATTACATTTAGTGCTTTGAGTTTGACCTGGTGAACTGGTTGTTTGAGAGAGTTCTTGTTCTCTTGTCAGGTCTACAGAACTTGACTCCAACTGGAGCTGGTTTCAGCTGAGGTGTATGCAAGTGGGTAGCAATGCCAACGCGGTAAGGAGCCCGTTATAGTACGTTCTTTGGTCACATGCCTAGACCTTTTTGACATGTTTTTTGGAAGATGCCATGGTTGAGGGAGGGGGCTGCTGTTTTATTAAGGGAGAATATTTAGCAAACCATTAACTTCAGAAAATACATGGTGAACAGGTTTCTTGGGCACTTGGGTTCAAGCGAAAGTTGAACTAAGTTGCTGAAGGTCTGTGCTTGGAATCGGACCTGTAAGTTGCAAGAGTTGGGGTGTTGTGTTCTCATGTGTGTTTCCTCTTGATCTTGGAGACCAACGCTATTTCCTCTTTTCAGACTGCCTTTTTCCGCCAGCATGGTTGCACCACCACAGACGCCAGTGCCAAGTATAATAGCCGTGCAGCCCAGATGTACCGGGAGAAGATCAGGCAGCTGGCAAGTGCTGCCATAGCCAAGTATGGGAATGATGTAAGTGCAAATAAGTCTGGGTGCTATTGGGAAGGAGGAGGGAGCATGGAAACTGTTGACATCAGCAGATTGTCTTCTTTCCATCTTCAGCTCCTGATTGATGGGCTGAGTGGAACTCCAGGACACTCCCCAGAAAAGAGTGATGCTGATTTCTTCCTGGAACATACACAGGTGGGATGAGTCCCTTTGAATTGTCCCTTTCTATTGGAAGGCCGCCTCCAGGCTATCTGTGGAGGGTAACGGATGATTATGGTTACAGATCATGGATGTGTGTTAACCACAGCTCTTTGTTATGGGGGGGGGAGGGTTTGTTAATGTTTGGAAACCACTGTATATGAACAGTGGATCTGTTCAATGGTGGACCTGTCATTCTTACTAGGTTTACCCCCTTGATGTTGTAGGTTATATTTTATACATAAGAAGACTTCTTTATGCCAGTAGTTGGTAGCTCAGCATTATCTGCTTTAACTGGCAGCAGCTCTCCAGTGTCTCGGACAGAGGTCTGAGGTCATTCTAGCCCTGCTCTTCAAGAGTCTTCAACTTGATGCTGGCGATTAAATCTTGGACGTTATGCATGTGAAACATCTGCTCTGCCATTAAATAATGGGCTCTTTACATCCTTTCGCATTGCTTTGTGAATGCAAGTGGGACTCTGGGTGCTTTCTAAACAAGGGAAAGCAATTACAGTATAGGCAGTACAGTATAGTATACTTTTGAATAGCAGATTCTGGGGACAGGCAGGTGATGACTGTTTCATGCCCTGCTTTGTAAGCTTCCTAGTGGCATCTGACTGGCCAAAGTTGAAATGGAGTGCTGGGATCTTGGTCTGATCCAACAAACCTATTCCTGTGTTATGTCTCGCATCTGGAATATTGCCTTTTCTGGGACAGAGGCAAAAGTGACAACTGACCAACTTCCACTTTGATCTTTAAACTGGGAGTCCTGTTGATTTCAATGAGACTTCTGTGTAAGTGTATTTAGGATTGTAGTAGTAGTCTCCAGGGATAGGGCAGCCTTCTCCAAATCTAGAGTTGGTTCCAAAGAGACTTGAAGGAATGGGCAGAGCCTTGAATGGTTAAATCCACCTTTCGTCACAAGAAGTGAATAAGATTGATTTGAGTATTTATTTTTTTATTTACAGTATTTTTACCCCGCCTTTCTCCCCGAAGGGACCCAAGGCGGCTTACAACATGGGAAAGGAGTATAATACAATACAAAAAATAATCACATTTAAAACAATGAAAACAATTCACAAAAACTAGTAAAAAATCATCTAAAAATTAATAAAAACAGATCAAATTACAATTAAAACAAGAGCATAAAAAAACAGCAGCACTCCACCTGTACCAGCAGGATGTTAAAAAAGACAAGGACTCAGAAGGCTTCCTTAAACAGGAAAGTTTTCAGGCCTCGCCGGAAGGTCTCCAGGGAGGGTCTCCAGGGAGGGAGCAGTACGTAAGTCAAGAGGGAGGGAATTTCATAGGGTTGGTGCCACTACTGAGAAGGCCCTATTTCTGGCCGCCGCCCCTCGCACCTCCCTGGGCGACGGTACCCGCAAAAGGGCCTTCTTTGATGACCTAAGGAGAGGAGCTGGAATATATGGAAGTAGGCGGTCTTTCAGATATCCTAGCCGGAATATATGGAAGTAGGCGGTCTCTCAGATATCCTAGCCCCAGACCGTATAGGGCTTTAAAGGTCAAAACAAATCGGAAACAAATCGGCAGCCAGTGCAGCCGTTGAAGAAGCGGCCTGACAGAGTCGAACCGCCTACCCCCAGTAACTACACGGGCTGCTGCATTCTGCACTAATTGCAGTTTCCGAACCGTCTTCAAGGGCAGCCCCACGTAGAGCGCATTACAGTAATTTAATCGCGATGTCACCGTGGCATGGATCACTGTGGTCAGGTCTGCACGATCCAAGTACGGTCGCAGCTCACGGAGCACCAGCTGCAGCTTTCTCTCTCTCTCACAGAGGGCTTCTGCAGCTTTGTCAGTGGCGACAGGAGTCTTGAACTGCCAACCTTGATCTTCAGGCATATGAGGCTGCAGCTGTCCCGACTGAGCCAGACCTCCTGCCCATAATACCTCCAGCAACATAATAGCTATGTTGCTAAGCATTTGGTTGTGACATATTTGTACTGACTGATCTAGACTGCAGAGTCTTCCTGAAGTCTAATTCACTTTCTTCAAGGCATGCAATATCTGGGATGTGGCTGAGCCAGGTCAAAGCACAGTGGAATCTTCACTGGAACTGGAGAGAGCAGCAAAGCCATCTGAAAACAGCGAAGTTCCACGTGAGTATCCTTTTTTGAAGCCAGATATTTAGGTGCTCTCCCTATATCCTCTCTCCCTAGACCCAGTTTTTTTGCTTGTTCTCTGCTGAATATGAGCAGAGGGATCCATGCAGTATAATACGTTGAATTGGTGTGACTTAATTAAGGTGTTTGGAGAAGTTGTTTGCAAGCATCTCCCAAGAATTTTAACACCCTTGTTCCTGTTAAAGTGTTCAAAAAAATTTTTCGTGTTAGAGTTAATCTTGCTTAAGCGAAGAAACTGGATTGAAAAGTGTCAGGTGTGTCGAAGTGTTTCTATTGTTTGAAATATTCTTGGCTCTCAGTGACTCCTTGTTGGCTTATCCACAAGGTAGCATCCTACGTGGAGACCTGGATGGTGGTGCTGCCAGGAATGAACAAGGCTTCTAAAACATTGATTTGTGAAAATAGAAGAAATTGGGGTCTCTGTATTGATTCTCAGAAATAAGTAAAAGTTTTAAAGTAGCATCGTTTAACTGCCCTTTTTCTGCCCATAGAGCCTGACCAGGGCCCATCTATTGATTGGCTGAGTACTTCTCCTAAAGGGTCTCTTGGTAAGCATAAGATCATGTCCTGTCTGTCTTTTCTGATAATGCCTTCACTGTCTGCCACTCCCTCCATGTCCAGCAGGTAGTTTGGATTCTGTTTCAGATGTTGGATCAATTAGTGAGGTCAGCATTTCCAACCCTAGCATAGGTCTGTCATTCCAGTACCATAGGGAAAATTGAGCCATGATTCATGATTCCATGTATCCATGATTGAGCCATGATTCCAACGTTTATTGGGTTAAAAAAAAAGTAATGCACCAGGAGCATGTGGTAGTATCTAGCTAGTATAAACTACAACTGATCTTGGCTTATTCAAGAGGAACATGCAGTAAGTAGAGACTGTAGATCCCAGTGCCTGTGGTCTTGATTTGGGCCTTGTGTTGATGGTCAGTCTTCTGGTCTCTAGTGGTCCATACCTGGAGCTCTGGCATCCTGATCACTTTTTTTGGTACCCACTATGTGCATGTCTCTTTTTCCCTCAGTCGCATCCATGTGTCTGTCTCCACAAGGCGCTTCTCCTGCCAGAGGTAACTGGCTACTGGCTGTTTCTGGTGCCTCTGCCTTCTGTTTCTGTGGTTTTGCCTTCAGACCAGTGTTTGGTGTCTCATGCCTCAAAATGGTCATTCTAAATGGAAAGGAAGTTGCAGATACACCAGCCAACTGGACACACATGACTCTAGCGGCAGGGAGACACTTAAGCTGTCAGTTGCTTTGGGCTCTTAAGCAGTGGCTGGGCAACCTATTGCATCTTTCCTAGCTCAACCCTACAAAGTTACTGAAGTTCTTCCCAGAGCTTTAGATCTTTCTCCACTGGTCAGACAGCAGATGATATTGCAGTAAACATAATTTGCTGGGCAGCTGAAGCCTCTCTTTCAGCCTGCATTCTTTGAAGCACCACTTCTTGGTGTGGTTTTTTCTCAGCTGGGGGAGGAAGAGGCTCAAGAAGTGGTTGATCTGAAATTGCATGGTGTGGCCTATTGTATTGGCTTTGGATCTCTGTACACTGCTCCCACGACTGTTGGGTATAATTAACCATGCATATGGCACACTTGACCAAGCTGCCCTTGTGCTGTAAAACCCTTAAACTATTGCTACTAGTTTGGGTACTAACAATAGCTTATTTATTGTCTCTTCCATTTCTGTTCATTCATCCTCTTGTTGTTGCAGAAATAAAACCTTCCCTCATTGGAAAGAAGAAGCCAGGTGCTACCAAGAAAGGGGTATGTTGACTGAGAGGGACTTTTATCTCTTTACTGCATGCATATGTTTTTCTTTTCTGATTCAGGTTTGCTGGTCAGTCTCCTCGGGCTTCTTCACCTGGGTGGTCCTTTGGTTCCTGTCCCTTGCTATCTGCTTTGACAGACCAGTTTAGATTTTCCACTTGAAGGCAGTGATGGTGTCTAGATCTCAGATGCTTGGTTGGATGCCAGTAGTAGAAGTGAAATGTTCCAGAGTCTTCAGATTCTTGTTGCAGTTCTGAGAACTTTCAGTTGTCTTACTCTTGGAGAAATAGCAAAGTCTCATGTGGTCTTCAGGAACTGAGGGTCATGTTTAAACATGAGTCCCTTAGGCTTGGGGTATAGATAATATTGGGGAAACCTTCCCAAAGCTTTGTTGTTGACATTGCCTAAGGCTATTAAATGTCAGTCCAGATTAACACATTTTTAGAGGGGGAAAAGATGTTTAGGCATTAATGAATGTCTTGTTCCATAGGTATGGGAATACCCACTGAGATCTTTTCTCTCCATTCTGTTCAGTTATTAAGGACAAGTGGTTCTATTAGGAGGGCTCGTACTAAGTTTTAGTAATGGGTGCAATGGGATAGGAATGGTGGTGGTCTAAAATATATGAGCACACTACAAGAGCATCTGCGATAGCTCAGTACACAAGCTCAGTACACAACCTTTTGCATTACAAATATTGTTGGTAGACAGTGCTGCCCTGAATGTTTTGCAAGTTCCTATTGATTTTGATCTACCAGTAAGTGGCTGGGCTGAGTTTGAGAAGAGGGAGGGGGGCTGAGAGTGAAACGGGGAAATAGAAAATGTTTTACCAATTTGCAAACCTGCAATGTGTCAGGGTTTGGGGAGAAGCATGGGAAAGCTCTCTCTAGCATTTTGCAAGACCAGCAATTGAAAATGGTGAAAGCTGAGCAGGTCCTGCTTTAAAGTCTTTGATTTCTCACTCTGTGATTAAGAGAGGTGGGAAGAAGCATAAGTAAGTTGCTTGCTGTTGACGGAGCTGTAGAAATGTCTACCTTGTTTAAACTGGAGGAGGAGGAGACAGCTGCCATGTTTGTTTGGTTGATTGATTATTAGGATCTCTCTCCTTCCTCCTGCTGCTTTTTGACCCACCTCTAAGTTAGTTCCCCACTGTATTTGCTGGGACAACCCCCCCCCCCCCATTGGAGACAGCAGGGCAGTATAAGAATCTTCTTTTTCATCTTGCAAAGATGCTACCCAAAGGAGCTTTGACTCTTGCAACTGGGGTGGGGCATGACCAATAAAAAGAAATTACCTCCCTCCCATGCTTTGATGTTTCTATTGCCATGAATGTGACCAACGTAGACTACATCGGTGCCCTCTAACAGGTAGTTGCCCCAGGCCTGCCAAGGAAGGGAGGGCAGCATCCCAACCCCACCCTGTGCATTCCTGGCTTTGCTGCTGCTCAGCATAAGCATGGAAAATCCACTTTAAGGCTCATTTTGGGAATATACATATACATATAAGAAAGGGTGCCTCTGAGTGTGAAAGGAGTGCCTGTCTCTTAAGTGCACTGTAATGGGGAGCCACACAGGCCAGCGGGTGGGGCAGTGGGTTAAACCACTGAACCATGAGCTGTCGATCGAAAGGTCAGCAGTTCGAATCTGCGACGGGGTGAGCTCTCATTGCTTGGCCAGCTCCTGCCAACCTAGCAGTTCCAAAGCATGTTAATGCAAGTAGATAAATAGGTACCGCTTGCAGGAAGGTAAACAGTGCTCTGTGTTCCAGCTGCATGCTACGCTCTGCGGCAAGGAAAGTCATGCCGGCCACATGACCACGGAGGTGTCTTCCGACAACGCTGGCTCTTCGGCTTCAAAATGGGGATGAGCACCACACCCTAGAGTCGGACATGACTGGACTTAATTGTCAGGGGTCACCTTTACCTTAATGGGGAGCCACAGCTAATGGTGAGGGATGTCAAGGGAGCCACAAGTCTAAGAAGTTTGGGGAACCACTGCCTTAAGGGGACTAGCACTCATCTCCGACGTCAGGATGGCAGCAACGGCACTGCCAGGATTGTGCCACCTCTGCTGGGAGAAAAAAGTGGTTTTTCAGCCTACCTGAGGGTCTTGCTGGGCCTCTGGGGGGTGCGGGGAGCCCGCGGACCCCTCCACAGGCCTCCCTGCACTTCAAAACACATCCAGATCATGATCGTGACCCACTGAAAACTGGACCCCCAGAGGCCCGGCAAGACCCCCAGGTAGGCTGAAAAGCCACTTCTTCCCCCCCCCCCCAGCGGCGGCACGATCCTGGCAGTGCGTTGCCGCCAAATTGGAAGCACTTACAGCGACCTTTACCCAAAGGTAAAGGTTGAAGATCAGTGATAGAATATGAAAGTTAGAGCTGCATAAATGATGATTACTAGTCTGAGCTGAGACCTAGACATGGGCTACTTACCAGATCGTGATGGGAAGAAGCACTTCTAGCCACCTTGGGTTCAGGTCCTGAACATTTAGTGTCTAGGGGGAGGTCAAGTTTTAATAATGGACTCCCAAGGTCTGCCAGTGATCACAACCTCATTTGGGTTCTGTTGCAGTACCTGGAAGCAGGCACACCAGTTGCATCTCCCTTTGTGCACAGAATGAGATTGGAAAGCTTAGGGTGGGAGGGACTGTATAGGTTTCATGTCATTGCCTCTCAGACTCATTCTTCCGTATCTGCGGGGGTTTGGTTCTGCCCTCCCTGCAGATACTGCGCATCACTAGATGCTGGAATCCAGCACCATGCGCCAAAATTGTACTTGCCGGGACGCCTCCGGAGGCACCTTCTATGTTGTGCCAGGCTTGCAAAACCCTCCATAGGCCTCAGAAAGCCTCTCCATAGCAAGCGGAAGTGGCTGACGCTAAACTGGAAGTCACTTCTGGTTGCTTTGGAGACGTTTTCTGAGACCTGTGGAGGCCTATGGAAGAGGTTGCAGGCCTAGTGTGATGTGGAAGCCCCCCTCCCCTGGTGAGTACTTGTGACATTGGGTACTGGACTCCAGCACCCCGTTGCACCCAGTGTGATGCAGGAGGGGCAGCTCAGCATCCACGGATGGTGAAATCTGCGGGTGCTGGACTCGCAAATGAGGGACGACTATATTTCTTTTTTCCAGCAGCTTAATATACTGTACATGTTTTGGCAAATGAATGGTGGAACCTTCATGTGGCAAAGTGATGAGCAACTCTTCTCCACCCCTTCTCAGGGATTAATAGACCCACTAAATTAGTCCTGAAATAGCAAGATAAAAAAGTGTTTAGATTTGTTCATTGAATATCTTCGTGCCATCTACCTAGTCTGCAGCAGTCTACTTTTCCTGACTTTTCTTCGATTTCTTATTCGGCTTTTTTTCTTCCAGTTGGGAGCCAAAAAAGGTCTTGGAGCTCAGAAAGTGAGTAGTCAGAGCTTCACAGAAGTTGAGCGGCAGGCCCAGGTAGCTGAGAAGTTGAGAGAGCAGCAGGCTGCAGAATACAGGAAGCAAGCGGAAGAGTCCATGTGAGTTGGGCGTACTTGTGGTAACCTCAAGCAGGATATGGAGATGCTTACTCCCAAAGGTGTCACGCCTGGGCTTTCTGTCTTGGTTAGCAATAACATACAGAAGGAATATGAAGTATTCTACTGACGTAATGTAATACTGGAAGAATGCTGAAGTAGTAACACGTGGTAGCAGGAGCAGTCCTATAGCAGCAGGACCAAAGGTTGCTCTGTCCAGGACTTGGGGCAGGAACTGACCGTTTCTTGGTCAGGATGGTGTCCTGTTCTGGGTGGTCAATGCTAACTCTGGCATTTAGAAATATGAGAGATGGGGGGTATATATTTGGGGAGGGGGGGTCTATTTAAAGTTCGTTGCTGGTTGATACTACTGTGTTTCTTTCAGAGCGGCCTCAATGAGACTGGCCTACCAGGAGCTGCAGATTGATCGGAAAAAGGAGGAGAAGAAACTTCAGACTCTGGAAGGGAAGAAGCGTGAGCAGGCTGAGAGACTGGGCATGGGCTTGGTGTCCAGAAGGTACTTGCTGTGCTTGAGAAAGGGGGGAGTGTAGTGGGTGGGTAGATGTCCCTTGTGCAACGTATGCCCCAGTTGGTGTGGCACTTGTGCTGTTGCCATCTCAATAGGCTTGAGTATTGTTCATGAAGCATTCTTTGAGTCGTGTCTTGGAGACTACTGTTTTGAACAGAGGCATCGCTACGGTGGGGGTGGTACTCTAAGTTCCGTGCCGTCCTAGTCCCCGTTTACTCCCTGGTACGAGGTGGCCCTGCCCCCTCTGGAGCCATTCAGTGCGGTGAAGGCAACGGGCAGGGAGTCTCCTGCCCGTTGCCTTTGCCGCACAGAATGGCTCCAATGGCGAGGGGGCAGGGCCACCTCGTAACGGGGAATAGGACGGCGTGGAACTTAAGTACCGCCCCCCGCCCCCCCACCGTAGCGATGCTTTTGGTTTTGAATGGCTTGTGGATTCTGAGCTTTGCTTGGACACTTTTGTTTTTGTCCCCATTAGGAGACTGTTTGTCTCTTGCAGGTGTTCAGCTCTTTGTGCCATCTGTGTCCAGCTTAGCTCCTTTTTATAAGGAGCATGAACTGGCCTTCTGCCTAGTAGCTTATTCAGTAGAGTTGGAATCCACATGTACAGTATTAGGATACTTAAGAACATAAGAAAAGCCCTGCTGGATCAGGCCAAGGGCCCATCTAGTCCAGCTTCTGGTATTTCACTGTGGTCTACCGGATGCCCATGGGGGCCAGAGGTGACAGGCGCCCTACCGGCGCCAGGGTGCATGGGGGCGGGGCCTGCGTCGCGTGACGTCGACGCCCCCTTGCGTCACTTCGATGCCCCTGCCCGTTTTTCTGTCATTTCGGAGCCTAACCAGCTCCAGGGAGGGTGGGAGGGCCCAGACAACGTGGCGCTTTGGACTGGTGAGTTCACCCAGCGCGCCCCCCGCCCGTGAGCGCCTGCTCCACGCGCTCCACCGTAGTTCCGCCGCTGATGGGGGCACACAGCCAGCAAGATACTTGTATCCTGTTGCCACTCCTTTACACCTGGCATTCAGAGATAGGTTACCTCTAAAACCTGGAGGTTGCATATAGTCATCATGGCTTGTAACCTGTGCTGGACTTTTCTTCCATTGATCTGTCCAGTCCCCCTTTAAAGGTATCTAGGCCTTCAGGTGCCCTCATAACATCTTGTGGCAAGGAATTCCACAGATTAAGTATGTAAGTAACAATTACAATTCGTATTCTCTTAGAATATTGTTTAAGGTCTCATTCAGCATTAAGTTCCTAAAAACCAATGCTCTGTACGGTATCTAGCATAAGATTAAAGATAAAGAAGGAATTCCTTACCTGGGAATGTCCTGGGCGGAGGAAGGGGGGCATTCATAACTCATGGGTATGCCCCTCCCACTCCACAAGGCAGAGCCAGTCAAGATCAAGGACTCCTCCCCTGTTGGAGGCCATCCCCACCCCAGTCTGGAACTCCCCCCCACACACACACACACTGATGCCACTACCCACAGCTCAAGTGCGCCAAGCGAGGGTAGAGATAAAGGAAAACGTATTAAACAAGTTGAACAGTGTTACCTGACCCACGACCAACTGGGCAACCTGGTACCAACTCACAACAGAACCATGAACATGAAACATAGAACACAAACACTGGGAACAAGGGGGAAATCTTCACCCCCTTGGTGCCAACTACCCCAAGGGAAAACTGAATCACTGTGACACCTTGTCCAGTCCTAGGGCCTACAGTCTCCCAACCCTTTTACCATGAGCCGCTCCAGAATGTGTCTACCCTTTGGTTTAGTCTCTTCCACCACCTTACCACAACACCAGCTGACGAACCGTTTCCAGGTCATGCCATATGAGCACTTGGTAGGTTGTTTTTGTGATGCTAGGAGAGTGCCCAGCACTCTATCGGAGTAACCCCACCACTTGAGAGCCTACTGCTCAATTGCCATGCAGTCAAGCGATAGAGGTGTGGTTTTGGGCCCCTGGGCGAGCAGATCCTTGTGAACTGGTAGAGGCCAGCCATCCTCGACCAACAGATTTATTAACTCTAGGTACCAGGGCCTCCTTGGCCACCCTGAAGGTCTTGATTCTGCGAAGAACCAGGGACAGGAGCTATACTGGGGGGGGGGGAGAGAGGTGTACAGTAGACCTGCCGGCCACTGACTCTGCAGCACATCCACTCCCTCTACTCCCTCCTCTAGAAACCTCACAAAGAGTCTGCCGAGGTGAGCGTTTTCCTTTGTGGCGAATAAATCCACCTGAACCTGCTCACTATCTAGCTTCAGGATGCAACTGCCACTCTGTCTCCTGGAGAGTGCGTCTGCTCAGCCAGTCTGCCGAGACATTTGCCTTCCCGATCATATGTTCTGCTCTTAGGGATGCCAGATTCCGCTACGCCCAGGAGGGACATACCCATGAATTACAAATGCCCCCTTCCCTCCCTCCAGAGAAAGCATTGCTTGCAGGCTTTCAGTCCAATTGCTGTATCTGCTCTGACTGTGTTGTTGTTGTTCAGTCGTTAAGTCGTGTCCGACCCTTCGTGATCCCATGAACCATATCCCGCCAGGCCTTCCTGTCCTCCACTATCTTCCTGAGTTCGCTCATTTTCATGTTTGTTGCATCGGTGATGCTGTCTAACCATCTCATCCTTGGCCTTCCCCTTCTCCTTTTGCCTTCAATCTTTCCCAGCATCAGAGTCTTCTCCAGAGAGTCCTCTCTTCGCATTAGGTGGCCAAAATATTTGAGTTTCAGCCTTAGTACCTGTCCTTCCAGGGAACAGTCAGGCTTGATTTCATTTAGAATTGACTGATTTGATCTCCTAGCAGTCCAAGGGACTCTCAGGAGTCTTCTCCAGCACCACAGTTCAAAAGCATCTATTCTTCGGCGCTCAGCCTTCCTTATGGTCCAACTCTCGCAACCATACATTGCTACTGGGAACACCATCGCCCTGACTATACGAACTTTTGTTGGCATGGTGATATCTCTGCTTTTTATTATGCTGTCTAAGTTTGCCATAGCTTTCCTTCCAAGGAGTAAGCGTCTTTTAATTTCATGGCTGCTGTCTCCGTCTGCAGTGATCTTGGAACCCAGAAAAGTAAAATCTGTTACTGCTTCCATTTCTGCCCCTTCTATTTGCCAAGAATTGATGGGACCCGATGCCATGATCTTAGTTTTATTAATGTTGAGTTTCAAGCCAACTTTTGCACTCTCCTCTTTCACTCTCATCAAGAGGCTCTTTAGTTCTTCTTCACTTTCTGCCATTAGGGTGGTATCGTCTGCATATCTGAGGTTGTTGATATTTCTCCCGGCAATCTTGATTCCGGCTTGTGATTCATTCAGCCCTGCATTTCTCATAATGTACTCTGCATATAAGTTAAATAAGCAGGGTGACAATATACAGCCTTGCCGTACTCCCTTCCCAATTTTGAACCAATCAGTTGTTCCATGGCCGGTCCGAACTGTTGCTTCTTGACCCGCATATAGGTTTCTCAGGAGACAGGTAAGGTGGTCTGGTACCCACATCTCTTTAAGAATTTGCCACAGTTTGTTGTGATCCACACAATCAAAGGCTTTTGCATAGTCAATGAAGCAGAAGTAGGTGTTTTTTTGGAACTCTCGTGCTTTCTCCATGATCCACCGCATGTTGGCAATTTGATCTCTAGTTCCTCTGCCTCTTCGAAACCCAGCTTGTACGTCCAGTAGTTCTCGGTCCACGTACTGCTGAAGCCTAGCTTGTAGGATTTTGAGCATAACCTTGCTAGCATGTGAAATGAGTGCAATTGTACGGTAGTTTGAACACTCTTTGGCACTGCCCTTCTTTGGAATTGGAACGTAAACTGACCTTTTCCAATCCTTTGGCCACTGCTGAGTTTTCCAAATTTGTTGGCATATTGAGTGCAGCACTTTCACAGCATCATCATTTAGGATTTTAAGTAGCTCAGCTGGGATATTATCATCTCCACTAGCTTTGTTGTTAGTAATGCTACCTAAGGCCCACTTGACTTCACTCTCTAGGATGTCCGGCTCTGGGTCAGTGACCACACCAGCGTGGTCATCAGGAACATTCAGATCTTTCTTGTATAGTTCTTCTGTGTATTCTTGCCATCTCTTCTTAATCTCGTCTGCTTCTGTTAGGTCCTTGCCTTTTTTGTCCTTTATCATGCCCATCTTTGCACAAAACGTTCCCTTGATATCTCCAATTTTCTTGAAGAGATCTCTAGTCCTCCCCATTCTGTTGTTTTCCTCTATTTCCTTGCATTGTTCATTTAAGAAGGCCTTCTTATCTCTCCTTGCTATTCTCTGGAACTCTGCATTCAGTTGTTTATATCTTTCCCTTTCACCCTTGCTTTTTGCATTCCTTCTTTCCACAGCTATTTGTAAAGCCTCATCTGACAGCCACTTTGCTTTCTTGCATTTCTTTTTCTTTGGGATGGTTTTAGTTGCTGCCTCCTGTACAATGTTACGAACTTCCGTCCATAGTTCTTCAGGCACTCTGTCTACCAGGTCTAATGCCCTAAATCTATTCTTCACCTCCACTGTATACTCATAAGGGATATGGTTTAGGTCATATCTGACTGGTCTAGTGGTGTTCCCTACATTCTTCAGTTTAAGTCTGAATTTTGCAATAAGAAGCTCATGATCTGAGCCACAGTCAGCTCCAGGTCTTGTTTTTACTGATTGTATAGAGCTTCTCCATCTTTGGCTGCAAAGCACATAATCTATCTGGTTTCGGTATTGACCATCTGGTGATGTCCATGTGTAGAGTCGCCTCTTGTGTTGTTGGAAAAGAGTGTTTGCTATGACCAGCGTGTTCTCTTGACAGAACTCCGTTAGCCTTTGCCCTGCTTCATTTTGCGCTCCAAGGCCAAACTTGCCTGTTGTTCCGTTTATTTCTTGATTTCCGACTTTAGCATTCCAGTCTCCTATGATGTAAAGGACATCTTTTTTGGGTGCTAGTTCTAGAAGGTGTTGTAGGTCTTCATAGAACCGGTCAACTTCATCTTCTTCGGCATCAGTGGTTGGGGCATACACTTGGATTACTGTAATGTTGAATGGTTTGCCTTGGATTCGAACTGAAATCATTCTGTCGTTTTTGAGGTTGCACCCCAGTGCTGCCTTTCCCACTCTTTTATTGACTATGAGGGCTACTCCATTTCTTCTAAGGGATTCATGCCCACAGTAGTAGATATGATGGTCACCTGAATTAAATTCGCCCATGCCCGTCCATTTTAGTTCGCTGATTCCCAAGATGTCAATGTTCAATCTTATCATCTCATTTTTGACCACATCCAGCTTGCCTTGGTTCATAGACCTCACATTCCATGTTCCTAAGCAGTATTGCTCCTTGCAGCATTGGATTTTCCTTTCAACCTCAGACACATCCACAGCTGGACGTCCTATTGGCTTTGGCCCAGCCGCTTCACTCTTTCTGGGTCTACTTGGAATAGTCCTCCGCTCTTCCTCAGTAGCATATTGGACACCTTCCGACCTGAGGGGCTCATCTTCCGGCGTCATATCTTTTAGCCTTTTGGTACTGTTCATGGGATTTTCTTGGCAAGGTTACTGGAGTGGGTTGCCATTTCCTTCTCCAGTGGATCACTTTTAGTCAGAACTCTCTGCTACGACCTGTCCGTCTTGGGTGTCCCTGCACGGCATAGCTCATGGCTTCATTGAGTTACGCAAGCCCCTTCGCCACGACAAGGCAATGATCCATGAGGGGATACAGCTCTGACTGTAGCCTCACCAAAAGAGTTAAGAGTATGGTCATAAGGCATGTGGTGCAGCCACCTTAAAGCTTAGTGGGTCTGGGCTTGGTCAGTGCCAGGATGGGAACCCTATGCATGTTTCCCTTGAGCTTTCTAAAGAAAAGTGGGATGAACGCAATGGATAAATCTGTTCGTGGCAAGGCAATCTAGTATGGAGAATTGGGGTGTTTGGAGCTCTGCCAGGGCTTCACCTTTGTGCTTCTTCCTTCTAGTTCCATCTCTCACTCTGTCCTCTCTGAGATGCAAATGATAGAACAAGAGACACCAGTGACTGCAAAGTCCTCTCGGTCCCAGTTAGATCTGTTTGAGGATACTGGAAGCTTCACGTCTGGACCACCCAAGTAAGACTGAGCCTCAAATGGTCTTTAGCCTTGCTTAACCTCTCTTTATCTGGCCTGGATTAATCCCCCTTTCCTATCTGCTCCCAAGGTACAAAGATAATCCTTTTTCGCTAGGAGATGCTTTTGGCTCTCAGTGGGAAACGGACAACTCCACTTGGGGGATTGACAAAGGGGAAGAGGAGACGGACATCACTATCTCCAGCATCCGACCCATTGGTGACAGGTAAAATGATGATTGGAGTGAAATCCTTTCTAGACCAGGAAAGATTATTCTTGAGGAAAGGTTTTAGGGGGTGCTTTCAACTAGTTGCCAACAATGTTTTTATTTCAGTTTTATGAAAATGTGTTCCCATTGTGTTTGATGTAATCAACAACCCCCACTCTTTTACCCCACCCCAATGGAAAATAGATCTATTTTTAAGGGGGGGGGGAGGGAGAGAAAAGATCAGGCCTTCTTGAAGACGTATAATGAAGATAAAGCCACCAAAGCTTTTTAAGCCTTCCCTCTGTCCAAATGACTTCGTAATGGCCACACCTTGAGTTCATAATATGGATCTTAACGTCATTAGAATTATGCTGGAGTAGAATTGGTTTCTTAGTCTCTGTTTTGATACTGATTAACTTTATTTTAACTTTTTAAATATTTGTTAGCCATTTTGGGATCCCCTTTGATGAAAGGTGGGAATATAAATAAATGCTCTTTAACTTTTATTATCAAAATGGAAGTCAAGAGCTTGGCTGTGTCTTAAAGCGACCCTTGGACTAAGCCATTGAGTACCTGAAGCGGCTTGCTTGATCGTTCCCTTGCCGAATTGAGGAGGGTGGGCTCTTGAGATCTTGTTTAATACAGCGGTGAGTCTGTGGTCTAGCTCCTTGTTGAGAGAGGTCATGACATCAAACCAAGTTGGGGCTGAGCTGATGGGAGGTTTGGCTGCTGCTGGAATACTTTGAATTGGGTTGTAGTTGAGGAGCATAAGCTTCCTTACCATTTCAGTGTATGCAAAGGTTTGAATGGTTTTTTTCTCTCTCTCATTCAGACCCACCAACAGAAGAGAGACGGAGAGCAAGATATCAGTAGTGGAGTCCAATGAAGCTCGACAGAAGTTTGCAGGGGCCAAAGCCATCTCGTCTGACATGTTCTTTGGGCGGGAAGCAGATGCTGAAGTAAGTGCTCAGCTGTTTTCTTCAGCCCAAAAGCTTCCTTCCCTGCAATCCTTTTTTTCTTTCCAAAATGCATATGCCACTCTTCATCAAAAAGCTCAGAGCTCTTAAAATTACAGTAAAGTACTGTACTTTACCAGCATAAGACAGGAAATGAAACATCCAGTAATAGAAACAAAACTTAATAACCTAGTAAAATTATTGGAGGGCAGCAGGAATCGGCAGCAGTACCTAATTTGACACTCCTCACTTTCTGCTTCCTATATCTTCTTTTCTCTGTTTTCCAGTACGAGGCCAGATCCCGACTACAGCAACTCTCGGGCAGCAACGCCATCAGTTCTGCTGACCTTTTTGGAGAGTCTGAGACAGTGAACTCTGGTATGTTAGCAAACAGCTGAAGAGATGGGTGACTGTCGGGAGTTGTGACCAAGAGACTTGCATAGCCACTACCCCAGTGGGTTGGAAAGGGATAGGCTGTGGGTGGCTCATCTCCCATTTGCTAACAGATTGAAAGAGTGCTAAGCAGATTGTGTATCATGGGTTATTTCCAGTCCAAGATCTCAGGCAAGCTGCCTTTTGTAAAAGAAGCCGTGTGTGTGTGTGTGTGTGTGTGTGTGTGTGTGAGTGATTTTTTTTGTCTGACAGGTGACTGTGGTTCATGCTACTGTTGCTTGTTCTCTGCAGGTGGTGTATCAATTGGAAACGTACTGCCTGCTGCTGATATTGCCCAGTTCAAGCAAGGGGTGAAGTCTGTTGCTGGCAAGATGGCTGTTTTGGCCAATGGTGTGATGAACTCTCTCCAGGTGAGATGTGGGGAAAATAGCATGTGTACTACTTAGGCAAGGGGATTTATGTATCCCAGGAAATGTTCAGGTTCTAGTAACCAAGTACAGGTTGAGTATCCCTTATCTGGACTGCTTGGGATGGGAAGTTGTCTGGATTTTGGATTTGTCTGGGTTTTGGAATATTTGCATAAATATAATGAGATCTTGGGGATGGGACCCAAGTCTAAACACAAAATTAATTTGTCTCATATACACCTTATAAACGTAGCCTGAAGGTAACATTATACAATATTTTTAATTTTGTGCCCCAGTATGCCTTACGCTATGCCAGCCAGGTGCTGGAATTTTTAATTTTTTTAAAAAAGTCAATTCCTCCCAAATGTCTAGATTTCAGAATAGTCTGGATTTCGGATGTCTGGATAAGGGGTAATCAACCTGTATAAGATGTTGGAAGCCATGCACGATGCTTGTTTTGGATTTTGTTTCGTTGGAGTTCAAAAGTGTACAGTGCTCCTAAAACCGCAAGCGGGTCAGTCCATAAAGAGATTACTTCATCTCCTGCATGCCACATTTAAATTCCCAGCTTTGGCAAAGCTGTTTGCTCTAGTAGGCAATGCCAACCTTTATATAAAACAGTTGGCAT
Source organism: Plestiodon gilberti rubricaudatus (assembly GCA_026170595.1). Taxonomy (NCBI): domain Eukaryota; kingdom Metazoa; phylum Chordata; class Lepidosauria; order Squamata; family Scincidae; genus Plestiodon; species Plestiodon gilberti. The sequence goes on along the minus strand of JANXHW010000001.1, from coordinate 254,679,849 downwards.
TTGAAATATTGTGATTTTTGTTTAAAAACACACTGCAGATCACAATCCTAGGCATATTTCCTAGCAAGTTGGTTGAAGTCATTCAAAATTCTTTGTGCAAATCCAAGGTTCATTTCTGCACCCCACGTGTGTGCGCTGTCTGCTGCCTTTTTCCTGTGATGTGGTGGACAAGAGTCAGTTCTGTTCCTGGTCTTCATTGTTTTTGCTGACGGCTCTTGTCTTGTTTTCCGTTATGCTGTCCTGTGGCCTGAGAGGGCAACATGGAATTCTCTGTTAATGAGAGTTTCATTGGAACTCAGCAGGGTGGGCTTTCTTCCTTCCTTCCTGGTTCTGAGCATCAGCTTTGTGCTCTCTACATACCCAATGTTTAGAAATGTTTAATCTGCATTGTGGGCTTCTTACCAAATTGTCACTGCGTGTATCTTTTTCTTTCCTCCATGCCTTAGGATCGCTATGGTTCATATTGATGATTTGGGGGTGATTGTGGCTCATGGCCATCGGAGAAACACCACTTGCACCTTGAGTCACCTGGCAAAACTCTGCAGGATTATTTTTCAGCTGAGCATGGCTGATGGGGCTGCTTGAGAAAATGAGAAACGGACATGCCTGATACTTGCTCAGAACCTCTCTGGACACTGTTTTATATTAGGAACAAGGATTTCTTCAAAACCCAGCCTCCAGCTGACGAAGCATGGGCCTTTCCAGAGAACATCCTCCCGCTGCCATGTCCTGAGACAGAGCTGCAGATTGGTGGCTGTTGTGGTGCTGCTGTTCTTGCTTTTGCTTCCCCCCCCCCCCCGGTTGCTGTTGGCAAAACGAATACTATGGGGGCAGGAAACGGTATTCCATATTCCTCATCCTGCTGTACCCACAGGGAAATTGCAGTAAATGCCACAGTGGTGGGGAGTCTAAGACTCTTCTAGCACAGAGGGAAGTTCCCACTTCTGCACAAAGTAACTCATTGCCTCTTTAATGTGTGATTAGATCTTGTGAGGGTTGTGGCTTAAAAGCCTCGGCAGGCAGCAAAGTGTCAGGGCATGCTTGAACTCGGCAAAGATCCTTGCAGTGTTTTGTTTTGTTTTTACACTGCAGGTATGATGGGTGGAAGGAAAATTTCACACCCTTTGCATGCCCTCTGCCCCTTCCATGGCTTAAAGGAGTACATGAGAAGAGAGCTTTTTCAGCTGGGAACGAAGAGGAGGTTGTGGGACCTACATTTTCATGTAACCAGTTGTCTCTTCTAATTTGGTATTCTGTTTTCTGCTCTCCTCTTTTCAGAAAACTGGGAGCAAAAGGTGGCAGTGACCACTCGCTGTCCTAGCTCTGCCCCTTTCCCTGCAGCCACTGCTGTTTCTGCCCTCCCTTCTCCTAGTTTGCACTGATGTAGTTGCCTGAATGTCATGTGCTCTTACATGGAAAAGGAAGTAGCTTCAAATACTGCTACTTCCTCCTGTCCCAAACTTCATTGCTTTCCCTTTGTTCCATCTAGCTCACCATTTTGGGATTTTCTAAATCAGTTACTACTCTCTCTGGGTGGAAGAACAGCTGGAGCTAGCAGAAATGCTCCTCTCCTTCCTGCTCTCATGCCCAGGACAGAAGAAGGTATCTTGCCACAAAGCTCCCCAGTGTCTGCATGCCTTATTCCCCCAAGTTGGCTATGCTCTTTCCTTGAATTGGAATCTCAGCACAATGAGAGAGCTAAATTAATGTGAAGTGGTGCTTGCTATTTGAAGCATTTTGCAGTTAAATTGCTTGAGAGTTGCTGTCTCACCAGTGAGGGTCCCTCTGCAAGCCTTCATCAAGCCTACGATAAAGTAGCAGGATTGTCGGAGTCAATTCTTCTTCCTGAGCGAGCAGCTACCAATGGTATACTGGGTAGTGATACCTTGAGCAAGAACCCTTTGCTTGAGGGAGGTGAGACTTCCAGTGTAGCTTGGGGGCCCCACCCTGCAATGGAACAACATCTTTCCCTTTGCTTATTCATTAGTGTGATCAACCTGCTCTCTTCTTGCACACTCCCTCAGAATGTAGGTGGCTGCATGGACTCGCTAGAATTCTTGTTCCCATCAGTACCTTTGCTCTTATGTGTCTTTTATTTTATTTTATTTTGCTCCCTGGGTTCTGAAGATGCACTGATGTTTTACTTTAACTCTTACAAATGTGTCTTGGAGCACTTATCTCCTTTCCTGGGCAAGGGGCTTGTTGAGCTGTGATTTGGCCTAATGCTCCCTCTGCTCTGAGACTGGAAGAGGGTTCTATTCTTGGGCTGTGTACTTTGACTTAATGGTAATATTTAATGAGCTTTGTGTGGCTAGGGTTGGGCCTCTGCTGTGTGAGGGTCTAAAGGGGAGTGATGTGGACCCCATGAATAAAATCAAATACCTGTGTGTGTTCCACTTTCGCTGTGTATGTGTTTCATTTTGAATGTAGCCCTGAAACCTTAGCTAGATGCATGCAGGCAGAAGCAACTCCCATACTCTAAACCCAGGGGTGCATGAGTGGGAAAGCAGGCAAAGCGAAGAGGATGCAGCCTACAGTATAAACTACCTTTATTTGCCATATTTCCTTATGAGAACTTGGAGTTTGTGGTAACCTGGCATACATTCTGGTCTGTTGTTACTTTTGATCATTTATTCCATAATCACAATTTTATATGATGTGTAAATACGGTATATGCAAGAGCTGTTGTCTCAATTGAGATGAGTTTCTGTATTTGGAAAGGGCATACAGCCATACTTAGCATCCGTTCATCTGGAGAAGGAACACACAAATAAGGAGAGTGATGTTGCCAAGTCTCTGAGCAGGGTTTTATTCCCTCATGCGAGCTTTACCAGTCTCAAACACACCTTGTCTCTTACTACATGTTTCATTTGCTATATATTATAATTCACAGGAAAACTTTACAAAATTGTTTCATTTTTTTTCTCCTAATCAGGCTAGTAAGGAAGAATTAAAAAAAAAAAACTATGTAGCAGTTGGTGTTAGCATAGAAGTCCCATCCCAACTTCTTAACTGGGTTTCTTACTAAGGCCATGCCCCACCTATTACTGAAATAATAGGAAACTATTTCCTAGAAATTATTTCCTATTTTCCTAGAAAATATTAGGACATCAAATGTCTTAACAGCCCAGAAAATTATAAAGCAAGCCCCTGGTGGCCAGAAAAAGTCAAAACACCATGAATCTATAGGTTCCATGATCTTCCCCAAAAATTTCCCCCTTCTTGCCTGAGGATGAGGATGAAGATGTTTTATGTAGTATAGTTTCAGGATTAATTCCCTCAAAATTGAAGGTAAAGGGTGTTACTCCCTGTGCTGTGAATGTTCCTGCTAATTGACTTGTTTGCCACTAGAGGGCCATATAACCCTGCAAGTAAAACCAACTTCTGTTTGAGCCGTAATCAATTCATCAGTCAATGTGGGGAGAGACTGTAGTTTTTTTTGGTTAGCAAGACTGACCAGTTCTTTTCTAAAAAGAGTATGTGTGAATGTGTATGCACTGTGATGTTCAGCAAGCTGGTAACTTGTTAAGTGTGTGTGCGGGAGAAGGTGCTACAAATAGTGATTCTCCCTCCTCCCCAGTACCCTCATGCCTTCAAGCTACAAGGAACTATAAATGAACTTGTATTCTCACACTAGCTGTCAATTCTCAGAAGAATCTGTCTCTTCTGTGGAGCCATCACTTTCGGTATCCATTTTCCGACGGTGGTGGAGAGGCCTCCAGAGGGAACTGAGCCTAGGTGAATGGCGGGAAAGCACGTTCGCGGTATCCCCAGTGGTGGAGGTGGCAGAACTGGAAATAGAGAGCCCTGAAACCTGGGCTATCCTGGAAAAAAATGGCATACAGGTATTATAGCTTGGCATTAGCAAAGCCTCTCTCACTGTATTAGTCTGGGAATAAGGCCGAGAGGGGATTTGTTAACATGTAATTAAAAGGAGAGCACTTAGGTAGTCCTCTGCTACAGGAGCTGGCTTTAGACCCTGTAACTCCTTTTGTCCACAAGCCAAGAGCTTCCTCTCCTAGCCCACTGCTCTCCAATCTGATTGTTTAAGGAGGCCCCCTATTCACAGCCGCAGATTTTGGGTACTAGGAAGGGTGGCTGGTTGGTAGGTAGACAGAGCTGACCCATGAGCTGGGATTTGTGCTTTTGCATGGCTCCTGTTTATTTCACTGAGGCTTATGCCAGAAAATGTTGTGTGCCAATGCATGCAATGTAGGGATGCCATTTGGGTTTTTCTCAGCCACTGAAACAAGGTAGGACAGCCTCTTAGCCTCTGCTAAGCTGCCCTTTGTCTTGTGGGGATTTTTTTACTGCCCTTGTTATGTCCTAGAAGTTCACCTTTGCTTACTTCATAGTATCCCTTCACCACCTTTTTCTGCCATGCAAAGAGGCAATCTACTGCCTCATCAACTGCACAATTGCATATGGGACAGATTTGAGGGGGTGGTGTGCCCTTCACTGCTGTTTTAGATCCTGCCCCCCCCCCTTCATGCACTTACAGTTTTTCTAGTTCCTGATCCATGCGTGGGTCAAGCAACAGCTCTGTTTTATCTGGGAGGGCTCCTGGAATAGAAAAGAACACAAACTGAGGGTCAGCCTGCTGCTTGAGGAAGAGCAAACCTCATCTCTACACAGGCATAGCCAAAACACTTTATTATGCAATATGCTAGTGACCCTTACAAGGAAACAGTAAAAGATATTGCTTTCCAGTTGAATTGTTCAGGAACACAGCTGAGCATACAGCCCTTTTGCATGGTGTGCGACACATTCTTTGCTGGTATGCAGCTATGTGAAGCCTATATTTCACAGTCTCTTTCACCAAACAGCGTGCAGGTGCTCATTTATCATGCTATGCACTGATGATTGATGACCTTTTTCCACAGTCACTGGCCATTGTGTGATAATCCTGCAAGAGGTGTTTAAGCACCAGCAGTCTGAGATCAAGGGAGCCTTCTTACCTATGGCATTCGGTGCATTCAGGGTCAGCTTTAAGCTAATTGGACCAATTGCTCCTAATTAGGCCCTGCGCTAGGGTAATCTACTCTAGTCTTTTATATTAAAATATGCTTAGATCCATTTGGTCCATTAACATATATGTACTTTTTAAGCGCATATTTTGATTGCTTTCCATTCTACCATAGAGCTATATAGTCCATAATAATTTATTCATATCTCTAAGCATCTACAGACCTTGGCTGTGAACCTGGGGCCCTGCAAAAATGTTTCCAACGGGGCCCTGTGGCTCCTAAGGCTGGCTTTGGGTGCATTCTCTGTTGCAGGGGTGTCACACAAGGCCCATGGGCCAGCTGTAGCACGTGGAAGCTGTTTATCCAGCCCTCGTAGTAATTGGGCTCTCCCACCACCACCACCGGCTGCTGAGCTGCAAAGTGATGCATCTGTAAAAGCGGCACTACTGAAAGGATGGTGCTGGGAGAACCCAATTATTATGCAGGCTGCCCTTTCAGCAGCGCCACTTCTGCTGAGACACCAGGAGGGAGTGACTGCAGGAGACCTCAGAAGGTGGGGAACTGTGTGGGGGAAGAGGCAGACCAAGAAGGGTTGGTGTGAGAGAGAGAGAGAGAGAGAGACGGTGTCAAGGCACGGGAAGAGCCCAATTATCATGTAGGCCACCCTTTCAGCAGTGCCGCTTCTGCCCAGATGTCACTTTACACTGAGTAGCTCTCAGCTGCTGAGCTGCAACGTGTCACCATGGCAGAAGTGGCACTGCTGCCACATAATTGAATTCTCCCATATCTTGAACATATTTTCTCTTCTGTCATTTGCAACTAATGAGTTCCTAAGTGAGAAAAGAATGCTTATTTCTGGTCATCACCTGCATAATGACATCAGTTCCTGCTTAATGAATGACACCACTTCTGGCCCTTTGCAGGCACCATGAATGCTGTTTCGCCTACAGTATGAAACAAGTTTGACATCCCTGCTTTATTGCATGTGTTGTGTGTGTGTGCAGTGGGACGCGCATGCCTCCCACTTAAAAACAGCTACTTAAAAATGCACCAAGGGAAGTTTATGCAGAAGCAGGCTTCCCTACATGGACTTCCTTGACAGCTTGGGACTCTCATGTGACTTCCTTGGCTTCAAGATTGCATCCAGCAACAGTAGGCTTACCAGATTTCTGGCACCCCCAAGGGGGACGGGAGTGACATCACAAGAAGGCGGGTCAAAAACTGTGATGTTACTTCCGCCGGAAGTGGGCGTGTCCACCGGAAGTGGGCGTGTCCACTGTAAAATAATTACAGTATTTTACCTTTTTCCGTGCCTCTGAGCATGTGCAGAGTGATAAATGGTAAAATACTGTATTTTATTTTGTGAGACTGTGCTCTTATTTTGTGTATTTTAGTTTATTTGTGTATTTTATTTTATGTACTGTGTATTTTACTTTTATGTGCCCCCTGTCCCCCCTTCCAGCAACACAGGCGATTTCTTGTTCCAAAGTTCATCCTTGCCCTAGCGCCTATTTCCTTCTGGATCTCGCTTTTTTTTCCCCTCCGCGTGTGACTAGCCGATCCGATGTGCGTTTTCCTTGGAAGCCCCGTCCCACTATGGATCTCTGATTCAGAGAATCTACTGTGAATGTTGCAGGCTTGTGGTGGAACTGAGCCTGGTTTGAATTTCCAGCCCCAAATCCCCCTTACAAAACACCCTCGGCCGGGGGGGGGGGGCAGCAGTTTAGTAACATTTAGTAGCTCACTTCGACCCCGCCTGGGAGAGGGCTCGGGAAGACTCTGAAGAACGCCGGCCGGTCCCTTGTCGCCTCCACCGATAAACTCTTTTAGCCCTGGCCCCGGCCCGCCGGCTGCATCGCGGCGGGCCGGAGCTCTTCCGAGACTGTGCTGTGTCTGCATGCGCGCAAGGCTGGAACGTCTCGGAAGACATCCGAAGTGAACTCGGACATCTTCCGAGCGCTTCCAGTCTCGCGCAGGTGCGCGAGACTACAGATCATCAAGACAGAGACGCGCTGCAGCTGCAGCACAGTCTCGGAATTGCTCCGGCCCGCCGCAATGCAGCCGGCGGGCCGGGGCCGGGACAAATAGTCAGTTCGGGGGGGACGGGGGGGACGAAGGACCATTGCCGGGACAATCCTGGTCATTTCCGGGACGATGGTAAGTCTAAGCAACAGGAGACAATGCATGCAGTTCCTTCCCATCACTGCCTGCAGAACTGTGTATGTGTTGGAGATGGGCAGCGTTTGGCTGCTGGACACTGGGGGGGGGGGCGGTGTGTCGTCTGGTCACCTGAAAGACCTTTTACCTTGACCTCTCTGTGTTCCAAGGAAGGGGTGTGGCTCCCTGACTCTATTTCTTCCTCCTACCCTTCTTAGCTCCTCTTCTTCTCCTGACTGCCAACAAGGAAGGACGTGCCATGCTGGGCTGGAGCTCAGTGGGCATCTTCCAAGCATACCTCATGCAGGGGGCACCAGCTATAGGGGTGTTCCATCCTAAGTTAGAGTGAACCTCTGGTCTTAACCAGATGCTGTATATATGAACTGAACCATGAGTAAACGTTCTATTTTGCAACTTCACTCAGCCTATGCCTCATGTGTTTGTTTAGTTAAGTATAGCAGTCTGCCTGGGTGTAAGGGGGAACAAAATCTCCAAAACTCAAATAACCCCAATAGTAGGTAGCATCAACCTGATTAGTATTGACAGACCTGGTTGCCTGCTTAGGGAGGGCGGAGGCCTGAGCCATTGCAAACTGGTAATAGATATTGTCCAGAATGACAATGATGATCATCTGTGGGGCAGGCTGGCTGGCTCTTTCTGCATCAAGGCAGGTTAAGAAATGAGGCATCATGTGCGAGCAAAACTTTGCTTGCTGGTTTGCTCTTAACCTTTGCTAGGAGTTACACAGTAGAACATCCAACAATTCTACCTGAACCTGACCACTTTCTTTTTTAATTACATGGCACAGCAGTGAACAACTCCTAGGATGGGACACAGCCAGGCCAAGGGGTCTACATGTTTCTATTCTGTACACAATGCCCACCTCACACATTGCCCTGTACATGCAGGGAGAGGCATCTTTTCCACCACGACAGGGGCAAGATCCTGCCTGGTTGCACTTGTGAGGCAACAGCCCTGCCATTTAGAAAATGCCATATTGCCTAGCAAGTAAGACTCCTTTTGTAAGAGTCCTGAGTACACATCAAGTGCAAATGTGATTTTCATATGCACAAGTCTAGAGAGCCCAAAATATGTCCACTCCAGCATTACTAACTATGTATGTACAGTGACCTAGAAGGTCAATGAAGAAAAAGCAGGCAGATAGAAAGCTAGCTCAACAGTTACAAGTTGTCATAACAGGTAGGGGAAGAGTCTACTCATGTAACATATCACCGTGCAGGTGGCTGACCGCATAGTTACAGTATCTACAGGTAAAGCAGTAGGACTATTTATGACCACAACCATGTCAGAAGCAAGACATGTCATTGCCATCCTTATACCGTGATTATCAAGACTCTGGTGAGAACTGGTCGGAAATGAGGCAAACACAGGGGCAGGAGCAGGAAGGGGAAGAGACGCTCATTGCCTTAGCACCTGCCTCCCTTCTAGCTGAGAACCCCAATCCTGTGCCACAGAGTGCATTCAGGCCAATTTCACATGAAACAAGAACTTCAGAGTTGGCATGGGCCAGAAAAAGTGCTATCTTAGCTAAGGAGCAATGGATGGTCTTTTTTTGGGGGGGGGGGGGGTTGCACTGTCTTCCACAGCAAAAAAAAAAAAAGATGTTTAGGGGCTTCTCATGTCTTCTCTCCACAGCTAGCAAGAAGATGGCAGCTACACAGTTAAGTTATCTGGGTTTAAGAACCATGGTCGTACGTTAAAAACATCCATATTCCAACGTTTTGTCCAGTATACTCTGGACTTCCTCAGGGAATGTGTGAGAGCGACCTCACATAGAGCTGAGGTTCTCAGAGGAGACTGCATTAAATAATGCACTTCTGATGGCTTAATGAACACCCCAAAGCTGTGAAATACAATTGAGTTCCACCCACCAAGATAACAGCTGTTCAACCTCTTTTGCTGCAGCAGACAAAGAGCGTGTCTTTCCTAACAAACACAAAACCAGTTAACTGAAATCATGCGAAAGACGGATCCTGCGCAGCAGACTTCAGGGAAATGCTACAAGGGAAAGTCTTTTCTGTCCGCTGCTGCCTCCTAGTGGAAGACCCTGGTAAGAGAGAGGAGCTTGAGCTAGGTTCTGGAGTGTGCTGGGGCTGGGAGGCTCACGCTTTACAGCTGAGGTCTTCTGTTACCACACAGCAGTCTTCTTTCCTTGTTTGTCCTCCCCCCTGTACCCCAAGAAACCAGATGCTTCAGTGCTCCTGGCGCTATGCTGTGGAAGCCTGGAGCGGCAAGACAGCGCTCTTGCCCGCCAGCAGCCTTCAGTGGCCTCCGTTGGATGAGCACAGTCCAAGCCAGGGCTTGCTACTGCCTTCGCAGAATGCCCAGAAAGGTCTCTGGGGTGTGCTTCACTCTCTTGGGAGGATTGGCAAATCAATATTGACACAGGAGTTAGGCTTGGGCGTTGCAATCTGCCTGACAAACTCATCAGCTGTGCTCTAATCCCCATCTCTCTTCTAAGCAAGGCTGCTGCTGCTGCCGCCGCTGCTGCCGCCACCGCCTTTTCAAGGCCCCTGTGAGACTAGAGGGAGTGGGGGCCCCTGAAAGCTCCTTCCTCTGAAGCTCTCGCCTGGAACTACCCTCGCTGCAGGGCTTTGGGGAGTCTGTGATCCCCTGCAGACCAAAGCCTATTCAAATCATCCTGCGTGCAGGGAAGATGAAAAGACACCAGGAGAAGAATCCTGCTTTCCTTGCCAAGATGATAGCACCTGTTAGACTTGCGGCTGCTGCCCCTCCCTGTGAGAGGCCTCAGCAGGAGGCTGGCAGGGGGCCAGGGGACAGGCCTGCCTTAACAGAAGGGAAAACCCACACACTTTGTACATGGCACAATGGAGGTAGTGGGCAGGGCTTTCTCAGCCCATCTGCTTTCATTGCACCTTGCTGGCAGTGGATTTCGTAGAGCCTGGAAGAAAAGCCTGGCTGGGTGCAATCCAGGCATCATCTTCCCCAGTGAATATATGGCTGCTCTCTAAGCCTGTTTGCAGAGGGGATTGCAGTCTTGTATGCCTGTCCTTTGATATATAATCTCTGTGCTGCTGCTGGGTAAACAGCCCTGCACCAGGAGAGCATTAGCAGCTCAAACGGGCGGAAGGGATTGGGGCACGGCGAGGGAGAGAGAAATACTGGTCTGTGTGATGACATAGCCTGGAGCAGAGCAGCAGCCGCCAACTCAGCACAGGGACAGCAGGCTTTCCAGCAAAGGAAGGGACAGCCACCCAAGGCAGCTTCAGATGTTGTTCTCTCACGGTGCCCCAAGATGCATGGGACTCAGGACCCCACATGCAAAGCTGCACCTGAAAGGGGCACTTCTGGAAACTTCCAGTTGCATGCCAAATGACAACCTGTCTCTGAGAGAGAAGAGGTGGGTTCCACATTCAGGCGTGTGTAATCATTTGGAGTGTTACCGACAATAGCTGGAAGCCCTCTTCTCAAACGCACATTGGTGTATATATACAGTGTCCAGGTTTCAGAAAAACCACAACATCAGAAGGGGGTAAGCACGCGTCTGATGCCTTCTGGGGCCTGAAGCAATCAGGACAAAAGAGCCTGCTGTGCCCTTCTGTCATATAACCTTAAAAAATCTTCACAAATCAAAATTCCGGGTCAAGAAAAGCAGGACATACAAAGATGCATCCGACTGCAGCGGATTGTGAAGCAGTTTTAATCAGTGTGTGATTTTTAACTTGTTTTGTAAGATCGCTGGCATTTTACAATTTTTGCATTTATAAATATTTTATAACCCTGAATCCCGATGATGGTTCGTTCTATTCGCATCATAGCGGGTTATAACAGTCTCCGATCTCTACTAGGACATACAAACTCCAGCTATTGGAGACTCTGCTCTGGCTTTCAAATACTACAAGGCAATAGTCTGTCGTCCCCCCAACAGAATACCAAATGTTTGGAGGGGCCAGCAGGAATGGTTCAACCCTCACTTTTGGCATTCCCACAAGCCCTGCCCCTCAACCTCCACACATTTGCTAGACCAGGGGTGGCCAACCTTTCAAAATGAATGCTCCTGGCCCTTTAACGGTTATATAGGTGAGGGCATTTCAGCAGGTGCAGCTGTTTTAGCAGCACCATCAGCACTTGCAGCTGCCAAGATTCTGTCTTCAACACAACTCTTAAGAACGCAGAGGCCCTAATGGTGGAAGGTTGGCCACCCCTGTGATAGAAGGTCTAAAAGAGATGTCTATGCATGCAGCATTTAAGTACTCCTTTAATGAAGGCAGAATAGAAAAGGAGAGCTCAACACCTCATCCTTTGCAACACACTTACAAGGTGAGCCCAGCTTTGCAGCTGAAGTGACAGACACATATAACAGCAAATCATATGCTGGCTCACATCTTGTCCCTCCCCTCTTTCAGGTGGGCTGTCCAGCTTTTGTTGATTTTTAAGAGCAGAGCATGAGTATTTGCTTGGCACTATACTCACTGTCAAAACTGCTCTGGAGATTTTTTTTGGGGGGAGCCAGTCGATTAGCATCTTGCACAGCTGCCATATGTGCAAACTTGTAGATTTTTTTCCCCTAGCCTAGAGCTTGACCACAGAAAGGAATAGGTACGTTTTTGGACTGAATGCAGTGAAGTGCTTCCAGATCAGTTCCACCACACTATACAAGTTACATCTCCCTTCTCCCTTCTTAAGTCAGCCTGGGAATTCTAGGTTCATCCCAGGAACAGCCTCAATTCCTGTTCTTGGTTTCAGGGAATAAGAACAGGGAAAAAAGATCTGCATGCAAGGGAGGGATTTGATATCCAGGCAAATTAGCCACAGTCTAGCCCTCCTGCCCAGCAGGGGACAAAAACAAGACCAGGAGGCTTTGGAGTCTGGTGCAGAATCCAACAATAGCGTAAAACCTTATCACAAAGGAAGGATGTGGCCAGATTAAATGTGAAATCTGATAGGCTCAATTTAGTCAACAATTGTTCAACTGATCCTATCATCACTCATCAGCAAGCCACAAATTATTGGGTCAGCCATGTAGCCTGGAAGAGCTGTGAGAAAAAGTTGGAGATTTAAGGTCCATTTCACTCGTTTTGCAGAGGCAAACTACCAATATTTACTCAATAGAGAGCTACAGACTATCACAGGCACAGCTGTCTGATGAGTGGACATGTTTGGAAATGTTTCTCAAAAGTGTCCCATTCACACTTTACAATTTTAGGTGCACACTTAAAAACGTCTGGGGGTACTCCTACAAATGTAATGAGCAAAGGGGCTCTTGGGCAACTGAATGGAATAAAGACAACTTTTGACACCTTTCCTGTAGCATGTGGCTCAGCTGTCTTGCTAAAGCCACTGGGACTCTCTACTCCAAAGGTACCTTTCTGCACTGTGCTTTCATGGCAAAAGCGTCTTTCTTAGTAGTTGCTTAAAACCTGCCACCAACTTCCCTTGTACACAGAATCATGGAAAACACAAGATGGGTATTCTGTTTACCAAGGGCTCTGTTGATCCCATGATGCTTTGCAAGAGCCATCAGGAATCCATAGAAGGTCAGTCTCTGGACACTGCTCAGAACTTCTTTAACAACAGCAGATGGAGGACAGCTAGCAAACAAAAGATACAGAGGAAAGCATGAATCCAGCATGAATGCCAGCATATCACCGTGTTTTTAGTTTCTTGATGGGTCTGTCTAAAGAAGGTCCAGCTTTGCGACCCGAGCATGTCTTCTTAAAACATGTAGGAGGAAATAGTCTCATCCAATGTCTCTTCTGCTCATGCCACATATGAACTGGCTAGACTGCCACCAGCAATCTTGCGGAAGGACAGTTCCTAACTACTTCGACCAGCTGGTATCTGCTCAAATTAGAATGTTGAAATCAGTTTCTGTAAGAGTTGGCATTCCTCCATACTGAAGGAAGGACAGGCAGCCAACGCCATGAGACTCAGAGATCTGGGCTCTGCCACAAGCTCTGCTGAAGCCCCCTGAATGGCCTTGAGCACATCACTGGATTACTTTAAAGGCCACTACTCACTTTATGATTTTATGCACAAAAAGTGCTCCTGCAAGCAAACCCTTGTTTTAAATGTCACATGGAATGGGTTAACAAGTTTACAGAGAGTATCATTGGCACTGCCAAGCCAGTGTGGTGTTATGGTTTGAGTACTGGACTGGGACCAGGGAGATTCATACTCAAATGATCCCCATGCAGCCATGAAGATCATCGGGTGATGTAGAGCCAGCCAACTCTCTCATCCTAACCTACCTCACCAGGTTTTTCTAAGGATAAAACAGGTGGGAGAGATAGAACCATGTATACCACTCAGGGCAGGATCAACATGTAATAAACACATTTCCAAACTCTTTGCAATGGCCTTTTTTTTGTCATAATTTGCATGAAATCTTCTCACATGAGGTTTCCAGTCACAAGAACTTGTGGGAGAAATGTGGCATCCTAAAAGCATGTGTGTGAAAGGACCCTCCATTGCCTACCTATTACCTAACATCTTTCAGCTGGAGCCCCAGATGGGAATAATTTTTCTTTAAACCCACATGGCGATACTGCAGAATAGCCAGGCTCAATAGGGTGAAACTATGGAGCCCACTGGAGTCAATTTCTGACACAGGCATACGTGGAACTCTCTTGCACTGGTTTCAGGAAGCAAAGAAGGTGAACCTATCACAACTCTCTTAGGCGAATGAAATAATTTCTCTGTTTGCGCTACTCCTGTGGCCAAGACTCCAGAGAGCTTCTTCCCAACCACCAAGGCAGGTACAGGTGAATTGGTTTATTCTGAAGAGCCCTTACCTGTATTTGGACTTGTCACACAGAGACTCAAGACACTGGTAAAAGGCAGATGCCTCCACTCCATCGAGTGGGCTGCACTCACTTAGAGCCTGACGTGAACGATGTTGCCCGGAAGATGATGTTGGCACAATGACGGTGTTTGGATTCTTACCCGTCAAGAGATCTTGATAGATGACTGCCACACTTTCCAAGAACTCTACAAAAACAGTGTGATGAGTTAGAATCCATGGCCAGTGACATCCACAGTGATTCAAAATCCATCAAACCCATCAGACTCTAGGTATATACAGTATGCCTATTAGTCCTGCTCTTTGGGTAGAGGGTTAAATGGGACACTTTTTGGTCCCTTTCAACTTGGATTCTATGAAAGAGAGTGGAAGTCAAGGTCACCCAGTTGGACTAGCTAGCTTCTTTAACTATGAAAAAACCCCATTCACAGAGATAAACACCACCCAAGTTAGCAGCAGCCTGTTTAGAATTGGTGAGGGAGTCAAGGGAGGTGGGTTAAGCAGGCTCCAGACTACAGCCCACTGTGCTTCAGCACAACTCAAAGTAAACACAATATGGGGCCTGAAGGGAAGATTAGGAGAGAAGCTGACTGAAAGCACTCTCCTCCAGGCTCCAAACCTTCCCTGCTGTTTACTTCCACAGCCTAAATTTAAACACGTTTGTTTATAGACCTGGTCAGCCATTTGCAGATGTAGATTCCACTCTGAGTGTTTTCCATGTATGTGGCTGCTGCATGTGGATGAGAATGTAAAGGATGTTTGCAGAACTCTATACATGCATGGGGAACCTGTGGGCTATATCCATACAAGGGACAGGTGACCTTTTAAGGTTATTCTGTCACCTTTTAAGGTGGCTCACTGTTCAGTGATTTCCAAACATGCTGGGTGCAGCTGCATAGTAGGAAACAAGATAAGGTGGGGTGGACTCACCTGAGTAGTAAAACTGGATTTGGAAAGCAAACAGGAAGTCTGAAAAAGACATCAGGCAGTCCACAGCATCATCCATTAGCACAATCCTAGAATCAAGATGAAGAGACAGATAGCTCAGCAATGACTATCTGCTGCATGGCAGGTAGCTTATAACTACTGGAGTAAAGTTTATTGGGAGTGAACCAGGAAAACCAGGATGGGTCTTGCTCTTTTCTTCCTGATTTATAGCTCCCCAAACTAGCTCCCAGATCTGCTTTATTGGACCTATCCACTTTCAAGGTGCAGAGGTGTATTCTGAGAGGTCTGTAAGTCAAAAGGAAACCTGGAACGGTAGATTGCCTTGAAGGGACTGGGTGCCATCAGGGAAGGCTGCTCTACACATATTTAGATCCTTCCCTATAAGATAGCACCAAAGGGTCGCAAGAGCTAGAGCGCTTCTCCACCCCCTTGGAATGCCGCAAGAGTCAGTCCTTTCTCCTGCCTATGCAAGCACTGATGAAGAAAAGGCAAATGCAACTCAAGGGAGAAACTGAGTTAATCCTTTTACCAGCACATTTCACATATATAGCCTCGAAAATCACCCAATCATTACATGACATCAGCTCAAAAATGAAGAAACAGCTGGCTGAAACTGAATTCTTAGAAAAGACAGTGGTTATACGGACGGGCAGGGGAAAGCAATCTGCATTCCTGTCTGGTTGAAGGTATATCCTGACGGTAAAGGAGGCCCGTCTTGGTGCTGAAATACTAAAGGGACAGATGAGAGGACGCCTTCCGCTGGCTTTAGTTTGGCAGAAGTGGTAAAAGCACAACACTCATGAAAAATAGTACATAGAAGATCAAACTAAGACAAGATTATACTGACAAATTCCTCCTCTGTGCTGTTTTGACCCTGCAGAAACCGCTGATGCTGCCTGGCAGGGAAAGCGCTTTACTGTGCTGGTTTATGCTGCTGCACCAGACGCCTTGATATTTGTTGAACTAATTGCACAAAATGAACGTTAAACCTGGGGTGCCCTTAAACAAGAGTTCAGGAAAGAATCCTTTGGTTCCTCACTTCTTTCAAGGTTGGCTGGATGAGGACGGAAGCAGGAGGCCCAGGTCCAGCATCATGTGGCAAAGGGGCAGGTTGAATTTGTGAGCATCAGGTCAAAAGAAACATGCAGGGGGGGGGGGGGATAATAGCACGGCTTTCTCAATGAATAAATCGCCAGACTGGAGTAAAGGTGGGGTTGTTGAAATTCATGGAAGAGTTCATGGATGTAATTTCCCATGGAATAACTGCACACATCTGGTATGGACCCAAGTGTTCCTGGTCTGAAACCCACACGCCTTACCATTTGACCCTCACGTTACAGTGCAAGATGATAAAACGGTCTGAAAAGTGAGCTAGGTGGGTCTTGAGCAAAATTCTGTGGGGATATAGAAGCCTTTCCAACTAGTACCTGATTACTTATAGTTTTGTGCATCAGATCACTGATAACTACCTGGAGATCAATATATGTTACTGCAGTAGTGGCAGAACATAGAACTTGGGGAATGAGCATTAATTCTGGTGGCCCCAGTCCTCCTTTTTTTAGCCATAGAAAGAACTACCTGCCACAGAAAGAATTAAGGGTGAACCTGAGTATAGAAAGGAAGAGACCCTGTTGGGAGATTGTACTCCAAAACTTTTTCATTCATTCTACCTTTCATAAAATACATATACGCCATGCAAGAGAATGAGTTGCTAGATTGGAATTCTAGATTGGACAGTACAGGTGGGGAATTCCAGTTTCGAATACTCCACTATTAAAAAAAAAACTCCCTGTAAACAGAAACCTAGCACAGCAAAGAGAAAGGTTCCACCTCTGCCAGGTTTTCCATTTGCGCTGATTTTTTAATATACGGAAAATACTGAAAAATGCGATGACCCACCTTCAGTTTGAAGTGATACCATTCATTCTACCACTTTGTTAACCAGGCATGGGTAGAACAGACTTCATTTTCACCTACAGGAGCAGTAAACTCTGTCATTGCTAACAGTGGCAAATGCTTCCCAGTGTTTGCCGGCACACTCGGTACTGCGCGGAGTGAACTGTCACCTCTATACCTCCAAAGCATTTTCTTGCAGTTGGGTTTTGGACTAGGATTCCCTTGTAGTCACAAGAGCAGTTGTTGGCCCTGGGTTACTCCTGCTGCTTATAGCAGAGGCTCTCAGAAGCTGTGCAGACGGAAGAAGAGGCGGAAGAGCTCCAGGATGTTTCTGTGAGAGAGGCTTCCTTCCCCACCCCTCGGACCGGCTCAGTTCAGTGAGGCAAATTCAAGCACACAGAGCAGCTTGAATTAATTATTGCAAAAGAAGAAAGACGAAGGCTAAGAAGGTCCCCAGGAGAAAAGCCACTATTTAAAACAAAACCCTTTGAAGATGTCAAAGTGCTTCTGTTTTATTTATTATGTCCCAGAAACCTCCTCCTGCTGTCTAGAGCAGCAGCAGCAGCAGCAGCAGCAGCAGCAGCAGCAGCAGCAGCAGCAGCAGCTCCAGCTCTTAATTCCCACTAATAAGCACGTTACGGAGATTGTCAGTGACCACATCAAGGCGATGGCTTTGAAGCTGGCAGGCAGAGCATCTTCATCTCCCAGGCAATACGGCACAGCCACTGGCATCTGAAATCACTCTTCAAATCCTGGACGGAGGGAAAGCTCTGTCCCTTTATCTGTCCCTCAGACAGCCTCCAGTGAGACAGGAGGCATCAAAGAAGAGCCCTGAAAACGGCTGCCAGGACACTTCTGCTCCCTGAAGGGAGAGGAAGGTCAAGAAGGTAGGGTGAAAAGTGGTCCTTTCGGCGGGGGGGGGGGGGGGGGGAGAAATAATCTCTATGCTGATTTTACCAACAAATTCCCAAGCAGCACTGTCAGGGCCTGATCCAGGGTCACACACTAGGTGCTACTTACAGAAAGAAAGAAAAAAAGCAAGTACAGTATGCCACAGGGCCAAAGATGCAATTCAAGTGACACCTAGTTTATTCCACCGCTGTTCAACGCTTTGCTGAGATTACTGTCCCTCTATACCCCAAACTGGGGTCTTTTCCAGTGGCTGTTTCTGGTGTCTTTTCTGCATCTTTTTAAGACTGTGAGCCCTTTTGAGGACAGGGAACTATTTCTTGATTTATTTTGCTATGTAAACTGCTTCCTGAACTACTTTTTGTTGAAAATCGGTATATAAAGGTTCTTAATGATAAGATGAATTATTTTGCCTTGAGGAAGTACCTAGATGAAAGTATGTGCACCCTGGTGCTGGGTTACCAGGCCCTAGTCTAGGTGGACAAAGTTCCTGAGAATTGGGTAAAGCTGGTCTGGTTGCTTGAGGGGGAGGCTTAAGGGCAGCTGGATTGTTTCCCCAAGTGTCATACTGGCCGCACAGCTAGAGCTACCTGGAGAGCTACTGCTTGCGATATGTTTGTGCCTCTCTCAGAAAACAAGAGCACGGAAGGGTCTGCAACCAAGGAAGACAGTCCTGATTTAGGGCCAAGTCCTGGAGCTGGAACAGAGACACGCACAAGCTCACCAGAAGGCAGACTTTTCTCTGGGGTTGGAGAGAAGAGGATAGCTCATCCTTTCCCTTCTACTTTTCAAATTGCACTGCAGTTTGGAGTAATAGGGCCTGTGCTTTCATGTGAGCATGATTCTTAGTACATTCTGGGACATTTAATAAAGGTGATTAATGACAACATCAAAGGAAACGGGAAGATGATGGAAGTGCCTGACCGCACCCAGAAAACGAGCCGTTGTGCAGTTTAAATCTGATGGCTTGAACTCCGCTTCCCTACCTCCATCCTTTCCACTCCAACCAACACCTGTCCTCTCTGCCTTCACCTCTCTGTCTACCTCAGCCGCTCAAAGAGCGCCACAGGCACAAATGAACCACTCATGGCAGGATTCTCGAGAGATAACACTGAAACTGCCAAGAGCACGTCAGAGGATGGTGGCACTGTTCATCAGCAGGATGTCACAGCCCTGGCAAAAATAGCACGAACCTGCTCAGCCCCTTCCGATGGCTTTGAGGAGGGAACAACAGGGACTAACAGTTAAAGCTACCTAACAAACACAACGCCAGACAGTTTCCTATATTCCTGAGTGAATCTTCCCTCCACATTCCTTTGGGTGAACTGGGTTATGGGAGTTTAACTAGACTAGAGGGTCCTGATAATTAGCTGATGGGTTGGGCACATGGCTCTTTTTTTTTTTTAAGGTGCCAGACCCAGAGTGCCCCCTTCTGATCAAGTCAAGCTTAAGTCTGCTAACCAGCTGGGCTCCTGTTACACCTGTGCCCATACTTCCTGTTCTTTTGGACAAGAGTCTCCTGATGAGAGTTAACAGGGGTTTACCAACCTTTTTCAAAACTTAGGTGCAGGATGTGCTGTACATGTAAACCTGCTACAAGCTGTAATATTTAGCCAGAAAATCCGTTGCTTTCCTGCCCCGCAAATCGAAGCCTATATAAGTTGCACACAGCAGTACAGCCAAAGATGAAAGCTTCCAAACTGCCTGTGGCCTTGCAGGGAACTCACTGACACTTGTGGAAACTAGTCCAATTTTCCCAGGAGGTGTGATATAAGATTATTTCCACTGGGTTTTTGCAAGGGATTGAGGCCTACATGTGACGGTTGTAGACCTGCGTCATGAAGGATGGGTCTGCTGCCCCATTTGTCCCTGGGGTGGGATGTAATTACAGGGCCAAAGGGATACATGGGTGCAGACTGTTGAACCCATCCCTGGTCTGCAACCACTACTACCCATTAATCCTCTCCCTAGAGGCTTTACTCACAGCCAGGCTTGCTTCCAGTATCAGAGCTTAGCTAGACAACAAGATGAATGCTGGATGAATAGGCTGTGTGCATGAGAGTGGCGGGCAGGGGGGTCAACACCCACCAGCTATGTGCTCCTCTAAATAGCACCACTCTCTTTAAACATAAATGGGGAAAATCCATGTTTAAAGAGACAGGCCTGCCACCATCAGGTGTAGTTTAGGCATTGTGCATTGCAGTCACCTCTCTTCTCTGCCCTAATGCCGCAGAATCGTTTTGCTTTCTAGTCACTAGATTAATTAATTGGCACAGGGGGTACTTCAAAAATTTTGACCGTGCCAGGGGGTACACTTGATAAAAAAGGTTGAGAACCCCTGTTCTAGTGTTTGCTATCCATACATAGCAATAGCCCCTGAAAGAGCCTACCCTTTGCTGCGAAATCATCTCAGTCTGGCAGTCTCAAGGATGCCCAAAGGCCTAGTGGCTTATCATTGATGCCTCCCTGTGATTTCCTAGTCCCAAAAGGTTTGTCAATAGATGCTGCACCTGAGCGGCAACACTAAGTTATAATAACCCACCCTGAAAGCAATTACACAGCTGGCAGAGCACCCTGGTAGCGGATGTGATGGGCACAGCCTGCTTGAGGAAACTGGAAACAGGCAATTGCATGGGAAAATGGTCCAACCTGCATTGTCTTGTTCCAGCTGGTGAAGCTACTGGGTTGAAGGGCAGGATAAGATGGGGCTTCATACAAAAAACAGAGGTGTGGGAAGGTGAGAAAATGCATATGTATAAGAAGGTGCAGAGGAAGAAGGAGAAAAGGAAGACAGCTTCAGATTTAAAGCAGTATCAAGTAACCTCAACTCTCAACCCAAGAAGAGAAGGCAGTGAGATCATCTGCACCTGAGCCTGGGTGCTTCTAACACAGATCTCATTTTTCTCTCACACCTGCTGCTGTCCCAAAGCCCCCAGCTTGTCTGTCTCCAAGGCACACGCACACAACAGAGGAGCTGCAGAAGACGGCCCCCACAATGGGGCCTCAGGTTTACAATGACGTTGCAGAACAAATTCCTTGACACAATAATCATCGTCGTACCTCAGACTTATCCAATGCATTTAGATTTATAGTGGACCAACAACGTTGTTATTTGTGACAATTTTTCACATTCATTCTTCCTGCCATGAGCTTCTGAGGCAGGACACTATGACGCTCATTTAGGAAGGGAAGAAGCTGCTTGATATGGAGTCAGACCATTGGTCCATCTCACTCAGCATTATCGACACTGACTGGCAGTGGTTCTCCTGGGTTTCAGACAGGAACCCTTCTCTGCCCTACCTGGGAATTGAACCTGGGACCCTCTGCATGCAAAGGCAGCACATTTACCAAGCCATTTTTTTTTAGTAAACATACTGGTTATCATAGACATACTGGTTATTATCACAGACATTGCACATCTATGAGCCACATCAGTATTCATTTTACTTTTCAAACTTGGTTGCAATTACGCCCAAGCTTAAACAGCAACAGACAGCAGCACTGTTACCTGTAACAACCCGTTTACGTTTACCAGCTTGGCATCCTTGCATTAAATACAGAGGCAGCGATCAAGAAAGAATTGGATCCTCGCTTCTGTGCTGAGTGCAAGCAAACTGGGCCACTCAAATGTAAACGAACCATTCTTAACTGATACTGCTGTGCATGTATTTATTTAAAAGATTTATAAATGGCTTTTCTAATGCTCCAACCAGTGTACAGTTAATATAACAAAACATCTCACATAACTGTGTCATTTAAATCTGGTTACCTTCTGTAGCTGAGTACAGAAGTATGAACTGTCTCGGACTGTAACATACAAGCAAAGTCCTAATCTCAGGGGGAGTGCACAAAGATTCACCTTGCTGCCTTCTGAGTGAGCTCCACTGGGAAGTCAGGGCACAGTAGTTGCAGCAGGCAGTGGTATTCCTTGGCTGTCAGCAGGTCTGCAACAAAAAGAGGAAAGGCATAAGAATTTGACCTTGAGGCTGATCATTCCAGCTGCGCAATGGGCTGAAAGTTCTAGATGGAAATTCAGTTCTTCTCATGGAACAGACAGACAACGCTGTGGTTACACTTCACTTCAGTTCAGGTTTGCGTCCCACTGACCAGAAACACATCTTGATGTTTACCATACTTAACATGTTTCATCCATCCTCCCTCAAATTATATGCTTGTACAGTAAGGTAAAGGTAAAGGTGACCCCTAACAATGAAGTCCAGTCGTGTCCGACTCTAGGGTGTGGTGCTCATCCCCATTTCAAAGCCGAAGAGCCAGCGTTGTCCGAAGATGCCTTGTGGCCAGCATGTGGCCAGCATGACTCTCCTTGCCGCAGCGCATAGCATGCGGTTGGAACACGGAGCGCTGTTTACCTTCCCGCAAGCGGTACCTATTTATCTACTCACATTAACATGCTTTGGAACTGCTAGGTTGGCAGGAGCTGGCCAAGCAACGAGAGCTCACCCCGTCGCGGATTCAAACTGCCGACCTTTCGATTGACAGCTCATGGTTCAGCAGTTTAACCCACTGCGCCACCCGCTAGCTTGTACAGTACTTTGTATCTATACACTTTCCCACCCCAAAACATTTGATCCAGTTTGCAGAAGACAGGAACTTCATGCTAGGGGTGGGTGGGTTGGATTTTTGGCAGAAAAACAAGAGGGGGGGAAGAGTTAATTTTCCTCTCTGTGCACTGGAGACGTGATCTGGAACACAGACACAGACACATGGCTGCTTTTTGACAAAAAAGAGACACTTCTACTTTTACGCCATCTCTACTTAAGGACACGTTTATTCAGGGCCAACCTTGTCATGAAGCAACCTGAAACATTGCATGGAATGGCACCTTCGGAGAATGGATGAGCCCCACGCCGTCTGTCTGCCACTCTCTCCCTATCGATCTGCTGCTTACAAAGCACCAAGTAGATAGGGAGAAATTATCTTGAACTGCAGCAGTTCCCCCCCCCCCCCATAACCTCTCATATGGTGCTTCATAACCACCATGGGCAGGAGGAGGCAATCTGGAGCCCGCCCCCCTTTATTAACCAGGAGCACAGCTCACAACCTCTCTGCTCCACACCCCTTATCTTTGCAATAAACAGCGTGGTTCCCAGCATACACTGCTCCTGTTTACTTAAAACAGAAGCGGTACAGAGGAGGGAGGCTGTGCACCATGCGCTTGGTAAGTAAAGAGAAGAGGGGATGGGGTGCATCACCCACTGGTTCATCCATGGGGAGCACATGGCAAGGTAGCATTTGGGGAGAGTTTCAGGCAGTGTGGAGGCACATGCCACCACTGGATTTATTATAATGTATAGTTTGGGCCTCACACTAGACTACCTTACAGGGTTGTTGTAAGATTTACTAGGACAGTGTGCTTGATTGAACACTTAGAAAAAGCATTATGTAAATACAATTGATTCCTTTGGATGGATAGCCATTCCAGAGATGCGCATCATCACCAGGGACTGGCAGAAAACAAGCAGGGTGTTTCACCTTCATACATGTGCCTAGTATTTTGGAAGCTCCTATACACACAGAACTCGGGATCCTGCCTGGAGTTTGCGAAACATCCAGAATTCCTGGAGTGGAGCATCTGTGTTCTGTATTCTTCCCTCATGGCAACAGTCTTCTTCCTTCATCCATACATACCAAATGCTCCTTATTTAGTCACACCTCTCCTTCTGCCATCACACTGCTCTCTGCCAAAAATATTCCAAATTCTGCAAAAATGCAGATACGCAGTAAAATAAGCCAAGTAAGCAAATCTGCCTATGTTGCATTGCTTTCCTCAAGTTATTTTGAAGAAAATGTTATTTTTCTTAGAGCTGAATTTAGGATTTTTCCCCCCATCAGAGGACATGAACGATCCTGAGCTTAAAAAGTAACTAAAATGACTGTCTGGTATAGTGGGAACTTTTGCTGAAGGTAGAAAAGGCCTTAAAGAGAGAGGCTGGTATGCAAAATACACACAAAGACATTACACCAATTGCCCTTGTTAAACTGGAAAAGTAACTTCTGGAGGGGCAACCAGGATTGGAGAAGTCCCAAGGGGGAGGGGATGCTTAAGTTTTCTTCATCAGCCATTTCACCACTTCAGATTGGCTCCTCCAACTGGTTTTTCCTCTTGCGAAGCTCCAAATATAGTGGCTAACAGCACAATCCTGTGTATGTTTCTGCCGGCGGAACAACAGCTCTGCCAGCAACCGGGTGTCGTAAACATGCTGTAAGGCACGTTTTCAGCACCCGGCAGGTAAGTGGCGCCAGCGGAGAGGCCGGCGCCACTCACTCCACCTGGGGCTGCAGCCACCGCTGGTAGACATAGGTAGGTCCTGTGCCAGATGGGGCAGGGGTGTGGGGAAGTCGGACCGGCGTGGAAAGGGAGGGGACGATTGGCCAGCCAGGCCAGGGAGGGATCATTGGCGGCACACTCCACCGAATCCTATCCCCCATCCCAGGCTGGGCCAGCCTTACACATTTTGCCAGCGCACATCCGAGGAGGTCCATTGGGCTTGCTGGGGATCTACCCAGGGGAAAGGGACGAATGTCCCTTTCTCCTGAGGAGTGCTCCAGCTCAGCCGGTGTGGGCCCAATTCTGGCTAGGATGCAGCAGCCACCTTAGGTGCGCTGCCGCTGCATTCTAGACAGGATTGCGTTGCCCTGCTGCAATTCTATGCACACGTTTCCCTTGAACGCAGTGGGACTTACTTCTGAGTAAGCACGAATGTGCTCTGGAGACTTACAAAACAGGAAGTCCCTAGTTCAAAAGGTCACCTTTGCCATGAACTCGCTAGATAGCTGGAGGCAAGCCATACCCTCTTGGCCCTGGCCACTCTGCCTGCAATACAGGGATAATGCTACTCACCTTACAGGATTATTGTCAGAATTACAACAGAACAATATACAGTATTACAACAAAATGCATGTGTAAGTGCTCCTCCAAAAGCAGCTCTTCCACTTTGGAAAAGGGACATCAGGGTAATGCTGCACGCATCTGTGTGCAATATCTAGTCTAGCCACATAGAGTTCACAGGATGAAAGTTGCTTCAGTTTGTAGACATTCACTGGCATGGTAACATCCACCACCACATACTTGGAAAACCATCTAAGCAGCATCTGGCAGCATTAGGAAACAAGATCTAGGGACATGTATGAAGAAGTATGGAGGAGAAGCCCACAGGCATTATGACTTTGGCATCCAGTAAGGGAGCTGGATGGCCTCATTTGGAATTGTGTGTGCAAATCTGGTCAGTGTATTAAAAGGAAGGCAGAAGGACAAGATCCAAAATATACAAGACAGCCAACCAAATGATTCATCTCTTAGAGAGCTGCTTTGTGAGAGACTGGCAAAGAACTGTCTCTGTGGTTCCGAAGAAAAAAGAGAGAGAGAGAAAGAGAGGGAGACTAAAGAGGTAAAGCTCAGGGAGGTTTATGGGATCTAAAGAGAATGGAAACATATTGATGTCAGAAAGCTGTTCATGATTGCATGTTCGCTGTCCAAAAGCCTGCGGATTGAAGTGAAGGGGAGGACTGGCTGAATAGCAGTAATTTTGCTGTATTTCGATACACAGAGGAATGTAAAGTATGGAAGAAAAGCCAGTGGTAGAACTGGGGCAAAGCAGAAGTCATGGAAGGAATCCAAAGGGCCCAGAATGGGAGGGCAGGGATGATGGCGCTCTTGTGCTCCACTGGCTGTTAGCTCTTTATGGCTCATCTAATTTCTTACTTCAAATATTTAATAAGTGTGGCTCAGATGCAAAGAGGCCTGTGCAGACGTGCAAAATACTTCTGTGTACCCACATGGAGGGAACCAGTTTTCTCCTCCGTCCCTCTCAGCTCTCCATGCCATATCACCCCTGGCATTCAGAAATAGCTTTTAGGACTGCAGTAAAACAAGAAGGCCTGATAAGGTGGGGTGCACAAGACCTATATTTCTGAATGGATTTCAAAGGGGTCCTATTCTACAAAATCTAAGTAGATGAGGTAGTTTGCGCCCTGATTCTCACAATTTCCAAGTGTTGCTTTGACTCCAACGTGCTCACAGACAGCACACTCGTATGCGAATAGAGCCTGGCGTGATTCTGCTTTCCTTCCACCCCTCCTCTTGTCTTCTCTTAGGGAAGGAGACAGGCCAGAGTGGAGGCTGCTGCAATCCCAGAAGAAGATGGATCTTTTCCTTCTTCAACCCCTCCCACTGGGAGAAAACGTCGGAGGAGGGAGGAAACTGAACTGTTCATACTCCGGTTTAGCTCCAAACCTTCTGCACTGAATTTTATTATCCATGCATTTCCTGGGTTCCAGGAAAGCAGCCATGACTAAGAAGCTTGAAAATCCAACACCATTTCAAGAGACTAAAAGAAAAATGCTACTGCCGCAGCAAAGTTTATAGAAGCAGGTGTGGTTTTGCAGCAGTATCCCCAACCAGCAGCTGTGTGTGTTTATGTGTTATCCTATGCTCAACACTAATTCCTAAGGATGGATTCTCAGTAAAATGATATCAAAGCATTTTCTGTACACTCCATTACTGAAAGCATGTTCCCAGGGTTTTTGTTTTGTTTTTACTATTGAGGTATAGATGCCTCTTTCTATTATCAGGAAAACGCTTGACACATACTCTATTATGGGGTACAAGGCAATGAAATATTACGTGCTGCCTTCTTTATGGAAGAGGGAAAACATGCAAACAATGCTGGCAAGCTGCAGCCCCACTCTCTCCTTCTAAGCTCCACCAGCTGCAGCATCATTTGTTCTGCATCAAGGTAATCATGGGGTGGTCTGCCAGGAAAAATCTGAATTCTGTGACAAAATGGTGTACAAGTAATTGTGTAAATATTTGGTTTGTATATAGATGGACATTTTCAAAGAATCTGGAAGTTTAGACAGTGACTGGGATGATGTCAGAGGAGAAAAGTGAAAGAGGTTTGGGACTGGGTGGCAGGTACAATCAGGGAGTCATGGAAGAGGCACGTGGTGCCATTTGGGACATGAAAGGTCTACCCCTTTCCCACCCAGTCCTCTTCCAGGTTCCCAAGACAGTGGCCCAGTTCAACAGTAAGAGGGGAATAGGCACACAGAGATTATGACTCTATTTGAGGGGAAAGAATTATGTGAATGAAGCATCCATTTGCACACCACAAGCATTGCATCTGATGTTCTGTGTGTGTTGGAGGAGAGGGAAACATGCCCACTGCACCACATCAATATTCTTCCAGGCTGGAAGTGTCTGAACTGAGCCACAGTCTGCATGTTTCCAAGTTTTCATCTATCTACAAACATGAGGGCTAGAAAGCTGCTTTTTAACAAATCTTGGGATATCAAATTCTGAACATTCTTTAGTCCAACTGACAGACATCATAATAAACATTTGTACAACGTTTTCTGAGAGTGCAAAACGCTTTATATGGATTATCTTGATGTTGTCATGATGTTGAACAATTGAACAATTACAACACCCCAGTAAGGTAAATACTGTTATTCCCTTGTTATACAGTAGCTAGGGAGCTGAGGCTGAGAGGGAGCGGCTTGCCTGAGGTCACTCAGTGAAAATTCATGGCACAGGCGAATTTTTAACTGGGGAAACCCTGATTTGCAGCTCAGTCTCAAACTGTAATCCTATACACATGTTCCTGGGAGTATGTCCCATTGAACACAATGGTGCTTAGTAGACATACATAGGATTGCACTGTTCGCCACTATGCTACACCAGGGACATGAGGAACACACACAGTGCTGTGAACTCTGAAGTATAATCTGTTCCCGTAAAAAAAAAAAAAAAAAACCCAGAGTGTTTCTGCAGTCTTCACAGTATGACTAAGGGAACTATAAATGGCTTTGGTGTCTCCACATAAATTCTCCAAGTACTGTTTGTGTCCAGGGTCTTGTGTGGTCCTTCATTTGAAGCTGACTGAAAGCAAGCTTATTATACAACCTAGCTCAATTGTGAAACAGTGCTTTCAAGATTAGGCTAAAATGACCAGATGCAAAGGAGGACAGGGCTCTTATACCTTTAACAGTTGTGGAGAAGAGGGAATTTCACCAGGTTCAGCTATTCTCTCCCCTGCAAAACAAACTGGACATTCAGAAATTCCTCATTTTATCCAACTCTTGAAGGTACGGAACTCTCTCTCTCTCTCTCTCTCTCTCTCTCTCTCTCTCTCTCTCTCTCTCTCTCTCTCTCTCTCTCTCTTTATTTCCCGCCTTTCTCCCAACAAAGCAACCAAGGTGGCTTACAGAATTAAAACAATGTTAAAATAGTTCAAAATACAATCAAAATTATTAAAACCAAACAATTAAAACAATTAAAACCAAACGAATGCCAATGGGTCACCTTAAAATTACATTTGATTGAAAAAGCCAGCCTATCATGTCAGCAATCAAACGCTAACCTAAATAAAAATGTCTGGAGGCCTTGCCAAAAGGTCTCCAAAGAGGGAGCCATTCTTAATTCCGAGGGGAGGGAATTCTACAATTGGGGTGCCACCACTGAGAAGGCCCAATTTTTCGCCACCATCCCCCCTCACCTCTGTCAGTGGCAGCACAGTTAACAGCCCCCCCATGACCCCCCATGACCTCAGAGTATGGGTCAGATTATACGAAAGGAGGCATCCCTCAGATACCCTGGTCCCAAGTCGTAAAGGGCTTTAAAAGTCAAAACTAGCACTTTGAATTGTGCCTGGAAATGAACCAGCAGCCAGTGTAATGAATTGAGCTGAAGCAACGGCCCAACTGAGTCGAACTGACAAGCCCTGGTAACCACACAGGCAGCCGCATCCTACGCTAGTTGTAGTTTCTGGACAAAGGCAGGCCCAGATAAAACGCATTGCAGTAATCTAATCTAGATGTCACTCGGGCATGGGTCATTGTGGTTAGATCTGCACGATCCAAGTACGGTTGCAGCTGGCGCACCAGCCGAAGCTGGGCAAAAGCCCCCCTGGCCACAGCTGCCACCTGGGAATCCAGGAGCAGCTGCGCATCCAGGAGAACCCCCAAGCTGCGGAACTGCTCCTTCAGAGGGAGTACAACCCCATTCAGAGCAGGACGATGACCTGAGTCGTAGACTTCTGGACCAGAAGAACCTCTGTCTTATCTGGATTTAATTTCAGCTTGTTCGCGCCCATCCAGCTCCCAACTGCCTCCAGACAACGATTCAGGACATTTAGCGCCCCCTCGGAGTCAGGTGGAAAGGAGAGAGTTGGGTGTCATCAGCATATTGATAGCTCTCTACCCCAAATCTCTGGATGACCTCTCCCAGCAGTTTCATATAGATATTAAACAGCATGGGGGATAGAATCAACCCTTGTGGCACCCCACACCTCAAAGGCCAGGGTGCTGAACAAGCATCCCCCAGTACCACCTTCTGGAATCTATCAGCCAGGAAGGAGCAGAACCACGCCGAGATGGTGCCTCCAAGCCCCAACCCAGTCAACCGACCCAGAAGGACACCATGGTCAATGGTGTCAAAAGCCGCCAAGAGGTCCAGCAGGACCAACAGGGACGCACTCCCCCTGTCCAGTCCCTGGCACAGGTCATCCACCAAGGCGGCGAAGGCCAAACCCCATCCTGAAGCCAGACTGGAATGGATCCAGATAATCAGTTTCCTCCAAGACCCTCTGGAGCTGAGACTGAAATGATTGTCCTCCTTTGTATCTGGTCACCCAGCTAATACCAGGGTGGAGTGGGGTTAACACATGGTCTTTGGGAACCTCAAGCCTGCCTGACTGTCATGATAAAGAGGAGCATGAAACACATACAATTTTGAGATGTTACAACAGTACTTAACATTATAGCAGGACTGGAACCATTATGGTAATCCTGGTCAACTACATCAGGAGCTTATCCCGTTGTACTTGTTACACATAAAACATTGTTGTAGAACTTTTTTGTGTGATACAAACATTCTAGGATAAAGTCGTCACTCATTGTTCAATTTTATGAGTACAGGCTAAATGAATGATGTGATTTATGAAGTTAGCTATACAGCTGCAAGTGAATTCCACACAGAGATCCTTCATAGGAATTTGGCATCATCATTATGGGATATTTTGAAAAAGTCCCGGTTGCTGCACAACAGAAAATGGCCAGATGTTTTCCTTATATCTTCAAGGCTTGTCCTGCCTATTGTCTATCTTTCAATAAACCAGGAGAACAGAGTTCTCAGGAGTCTTTAGTGATGTAAGCAGCTCATCTACGACATTCAAACATGGAGAAACAGGATTCTCCATTATGCCATCCATGGACAGATCTAGCTCCTAAATTGCTCCTAAACTGAGGAAGCAATTCATTTGCACTGAATTTCGATCATCCACTTTACCTGTTCTCTTCCGTTCTCTCAAAGCATGCTTTCTCCCAGTCTTAGAAACCATTATTTGCCATCATCTTCCCAGATTTCTTCTGACCAAGAGTCATAATAGCATATTTTACAATTCTGTTCATTTTGTATATTTTAGAACAGGGCTATATTGGAGAATATGATGCAGTCTTCAGAAGCAGCCTTCAGAAACATTTTCACACATATACTCGGAGACGTCCATCGGAAGACTGCTGGATACAAACATTTGATGTTATTGACTTCCGGCATGCATCTGATCTTCCCATTATTGATGAGATGTGGATTCGTGTCTTGATATTTTTGTGAGCAGCTGTTTGGAGATAGGAAGCTCTTCTAGTGGTTTGGGCAATGATGGAGCAGCAAAGCTGTGGACATCAACCTTCCCAGTCTGTTACAAAACGTCATCTACTGCACACAAAAACACTATTATGTTCTGACTCTACCATGTGTTCTATATGGCAGCACGTTGCACAGAACAGCTAGTCATGTGGTGCAAGGCTTCCAAAACTCTCTGTGATATTGCAGGCTGTGATATCATAGCAGATACGTTAATTGTAGCTGGTGGAACAATTGACTTACAAGGAAACAAAGACTTACTGTGACCTCAGACTGCCAGTTGCAGGACTCAGTTGAACTGAAATACCTGATCAAATTTTACCGGTTTTAAAGACTCACTTCACAAGTCTATGTAGCCTAAACGTCTTATCTCATTGGAAATCCATGCAGCTCAGGGAGAGTAACAGCCTCACTGGCTTCAGCTTCAAGTTGCATTCATCCATGCTCTCCTCCACCTCATTTGTACTCGGCAAATTAATGGCCTCCTCCAAGGAGCTATATGGGAACTCCCCCATACCAAACCCTTGTCTTTGTTTCTTTTTTTCTTCAACCCCTGGCGGCTCCAATTTACAAGTATACCCAAGACCGTTTTGATATCTCATGAGACTTCTTAATATGCTATCTTCTCTGCATGTCGGTATCCTACAGACACTGAGTTCTCTTTTGTCCTTGCATCCTCACTTTCTGTGCCTGCAGGATGTTCCCCAGGCCCCATAAGACCTCCATAAGACCTCCAGTCACACTCAGAACTGAGATGTGGGATAGGACTCATCATAGGGAAATATCCTTTTCTGTGTTAATTACCCATCACACAAGCAGGGACTGAGCCACAGCCCTAAGGAAACGTCTGTCCTTTGCTGTGATTACTGTTTTCCAGTTACTATGATGAAATCAGCAAGGGTCATGTGGGAAGTGGCAGTTGCCACTGACTGTCGGGTCTGCCAAGAGCTGCCTGAAATAAACAAAAGCATTTTGGGTCCATGACCACAGTGCTCCTTCCTGTCTCTGGGGCACGGAGGCCACAGCGCTTACTGCTATTCCATAAGGAAAGAAACAGCGAGATGCGGGAAGATATTGGTCACAACAAGAGAAACTGGAATCTGTGAGTACCACAAATTAACATTTTTAAAAGTTCAGTCGCAAACACAGTACCCGCAAAAGGTCACACTGGTGACCCATACAACAGGCAAGTCAAAACATAAGAAAAAGAAGTGAAACAGTAAGGCAGAATCCACCGTCACCTCTGTGCTTTTAAAGCTGAACTGTGTGAATTGTTTGTAACAAATGCTAGCTGCTTTGAGGGCCTCTTAGGAGGTGGAAAGGTGGCATACATGCATGCATGCATACATACAAGAATTCCACTTTGTCCTCCAAGCCTCTGAGATCACTCCTGAACTTCAGATTGAAATATTGCCGTTTGTACTGTCTACGTTGTTTTAAAGCAGCATGAACATGTCATTCTTTTGGACAGAGATGGATCTACAGTGTTTAAAAACCAAGCATCCAAATCTCAGCTTCTTGATGTGAAGCACACGTTATCCTAATTAAGTACAGAGACATTATTGGAATTGCAAGAGGCCACTGGAAATCCAGACTGCCTATACCCGTGATGGCGAACCTATGACACGCGTGTCACAAGTGACACGTGAGGTCATTTTGGGTGGCACGCCAGCATTTCCCCCAGGGCCCAACATGCCGTACATTTTCGCGGAATTTTTACATTTTTCAAGCTTATCTTGAAGGCAGGGATTGCTGCAGACGTTTTAAAAATCCTGCAGGGGGCTTCTGTTGCTATCGCAAAGACTTCTGGGGAGAGAGCAAGCGATACTGAATGCAGTGGGAAGCAGGGAAAGAGCGCCTGCGTGCGAAAATGCATGCAGCGGGAAACAGAGAGAGGGAGAGAGAGAACGAACTCGTGCATGTGGAAGCAGGAGCCGATAGCGAAGGAGGAAGAAAGAGGGAGTGTTGGTGATTTGGAAGGAAGGAGGGTTCATTAGGGCGGGCACTAGCCCGTAGCAAGAAAAGAAAGAAATATTTCTTTAAGATTTGTTTGGTGTTATGGGGCTGATGCGATGCTGCAGAGTAACTGGATGGATGGGCTGCGCGGGGGTTACATTTGGCAATCTGTGCTTCCAGTTTCCCCACCCCCACTTCACACCCACCCCCAATTCAATCCAGTCTCTTTCCCCACACCACATGCAGCCCTTGCCTCATTTAAGTGTGAAAAAATGCCTCAAAACGAGGATGGGAAAGCACGAGGGGAGCACAGACAAGTTGAGCAGGAGGCTGTGAAACGAACTAACAAAAACCATACACACACCCCTCCAGAGTTTCTTCTGCAATGCATCCCTGGCCTGGGTAGACAGTAATTTTCGTTGTACATTTGGCAATCTGTGTTTCCAGCTTCCCCCCCTCTCTGTGTGTAGTACCCACCATCCACAACCCCTTTAAAATGCCATCCATGTTAAATAAAATGCAATGTTAACTAAAATACTATGTTAAATAAAATGCAATGTTAACTAAAATACCATGTTAAATAAAATGTAATGTGTTCTATGTTTTCAGTTCAATTCAAAATTACTATTAAAAGTAGCAATAGTAAAGGTACTATTAAAAGTACAGGGGGGGGGGGGACACCAGCAGAGTCAAGTTAGGCATTTTCAAAAATTTTGACACACCAAGCCCAAAAGGTTCGCCATCATTGGCCTATACTGTACTTGTAGACATGTGCACAATGCTAGATTACACTTCTTTTCTCACACGGACCTTTGAACATATGCTACAACTTCACTGTCTGAGAGGTACACACTTGTCACTTGGGTGGGGCTAACCACATGTTACATGCAAGTAAGTGTAACAGAGCTGCAACACTCTTTCCTTTCCCTTCCTTCAGAAAATAACCTTCAGGAGAAGGGAATTTGAAGTGGAGAAGTGGCAAAGGTGGGGCGCTTAACCCTTTCCACACTCATCTCCACTCCAACTTTCCACCCCCAAGCTGCTTTTCCACTCACAGGATTTCAAATGTGTGTTTGCCAGAGTCAATATAATATGTAACTATCTTTTACAGTAATGGTTCCCAAAC
Source organism: Plestiodon gilberti rubricaudatus (assembly GCA_026170595.1). Classification (NCBI taxonomy): domain Eukaryota; kingdom Metazoa; phylum Chordata; class Lepidosauria; order Squamata; family Scincidae; genus Plestiodon; species Plestiodon gilberti. Next base: position 254,646,445 of record JANXHW010000001.1, on the reverse strand, counting down.
TGTGCACCATGGCACCCCAAGACGCCGTAGTGAACTCACAAGGGTGCTGCGGGATTTTTCTAGAAATTCCGGCTGTGTGCAGGCTCCACAGCGATGGAACTGTAGGGTTGCCATCATGCAGTGGCACCATCCGGGGGGTTGCCACCCGGTGCAGAGTTTGGCAATCCAGAAGTTTGGCAGTGACGTTATGTCATCACATCACGTCACCGTCAAACTCTTCCAGGTCGCCGGGCCTTTGCTACCATGAAAGAATTACCACAGCACTAAGGGCGCCACGATCAGGGTAAGTTTGGGAACAACTGTTCTATAGTAACAAACTCTTCTCTTTCACACACTAATGCTGACACTTGCAGGTTATTTCTCCAAAGGCAAGAGGGTGCCTTGTTTCTATTAAACATTCAGCCTATTTTGGACAGGGTTGTACGCCCTCTTAGAAGAAGGTTTGCAGCAGCTTGGAGATGCTTCTGGATCTACAAGCCTTGCTGTTGCGTAGGTGTACCTTTTACCCCCTTTGGATGGAGGACCAGTTGCATCCATTCCTTGTGCAAAATCAGACCTAGTTTCAGTCATTCATTCTGTTCTGTAGGTATTCAGCTGCTGGACTTCTGTAATGCACCCTACATGGCTTAACTTTGAAGAGAGTTTGGAAACTGCAGTTGGTTCAGAATGTGACTGCCAGACCACTGATGGCGGTGGGCAGATTGGAGCATATAACTGTTATTTAATACTATCTGCAAGGGTTTATTATTTATTTTTAATGTATTTAATATATTTTACCCTGCCTTTTCTCCACTTATGTGGAATTACCAGTTTGTTTCCAGGCTCCATTCAAAGTGCTGGTCTTTACCTTTAAAGCAATAAACAGCATGGGGCCAGAGTATCTAAGAAATCTCCTTGAGTTGTATGAAACTGCCCAACCCTTGCGACTACCAAGGGTCCCAATTCTATATTTACCCTGCAACATCACTGCTCCTCTTCTGCTGCACTGACTGCCATGCCCATAAGGCACTCAGAGCCCATTGTAAAAGACACTCTGACAGTGTGATACTCAGCTATTTAGCTAGTGCAGGTCCAAGTAGACACCCCCCCCCCCATGCACTGGAGGCTTAACCCTGTATAACTTAACCCTGTATTACTCAGAGGAGACCACCACAACGCCCCCCACCCCCCATCATAGGATGCAGCGATCGCCATTTTGGTGCTGCTGCATCGGGGGGGGGGGAGGATACGATCAGTGTTAGATTTAGGCATATGCTAAACAAGCTACATCTTAGGGCCTCACAATCCACAGGGGCCTCAAAAACATTTCAGAATTTAGGGCAGGGGAGCTTTGAAATATTTATGTGTGCTGAATGTGTGTGCGTGCAGACCATTTTTAACTGGTTTGTGCAGCAAATTTTAGTGAAAAAATAACAAGGGGCCTCAATGTTTTTAACAAGCGGCCTTCAAGTCTTAGATAGCTTAGGGCCTCATCAAGTCTAAATCCGGCACTGGATAGAATTTGGCTGCAAGGCCCTGCTCCATGTTCACACACTGCCTGAAGTACAGAGGATGTGCCCAAGGGACAGGGTGTTTTCTGTGGTAGTGCCAAGACAACGGAATCTTCTTCAGAGGGAAGTTCACCTGGCCCCATTGATGTTCACCTTTGGGCAAGCAGTGCATACCTTTTTTAATAGGTGTTTTCTGGGTACACTTTTAAAAACTCTCTCTCTCTCTCTCTCTGATAGCTGCTGTCTTGATTCTTTTCTTTTTTTTCACAGACGTTTTAGGTTAACGTTTGTATATTTGTTTCATTAACATCCCACCTTTCTTCCATCATTCCATGTATGGATTTTTAAAATAATTGTAGTATAGTTTGAATGTTATTAATCACCTTGGTTATCTGTTATTAATCACCTTGGTTATCTTGTGTAAGAAAATACAGGAGGCAAATCTGGAAAATAATAAAACTTTTCTTTGCACATTGTCATTGCAAATTGACAGCCCAATTCTATCAACTCCCCCCCGCTGATGCAGCTGCACCACCAGAGCATGTGCTGCATTCTGCAGGGGTGGGGAGTCCTGGAGGTCTCCTCCAGGTAAGGGAACACTACCTGAATGGGTCTACTGTGCCACCGATTTAGCTGATGCAAATCTGAGTGGACCCGGGGAAGATGGAGTGAGGGCAGACAGGGATAGGATATTGGCAGCACCACTGCTACCAATACCGCACCCTTCCTGGCCTCAATCCGCCCTGCTTCCCACCCTAATCTCTGCCCCATTCTGCCCATCCCCCGCCTCTTGCCCACCCCCCTGCACTAACTTACTGGCACCGGGGCTCATGGGAAGGATGCTGGTGTGCAGCATTCATGCTGTCCCTGTAAATAAAACTGGAAGTTCTGCACTTCCAGGGTTGACAACAGCATGTGAGGAGCATGGTCAGAGTTTTGTGTTTTCTTTTGTTTTTTGCAGTGCAGAGGCAGTCGACCCGAGACAGCATCAGCCAGCATTCCGGATTGCACTACTCCTGTACTATCATATAATTATCATATAATTCAGGAGGCTTTTGAGAGATTTCAGCTTTTTGCATTGTTTGGAGATTTTACTCTCAACTGTGGGATATTATTACGCTTCAGATTATAGATGTAATACACATTTTTTTTTCAAATTCCTTCATTACTGGGCATCTTTTGTGTTTCTTGACAACTGCTGAAAACATGACATTAAGATGGATTCTTGGCCTGATCCAGCAATTCTCTGATCTTCTTAAACTCAAGAAAGCTACAGATCCCAAAACACAATGGAGATTTCCAGCTCAAGGAGCATAACAGAATACTGGCATCTTGCACTATCCTTTCGAATTGTCAGATTGATGTCTAACAGGGCAGAGCTAATTCATATAATTTTAAGGCTCAGTTCAGTAGCTATGGTATGATCATGGCTTGGCTGTTGGAAACATATTCCATGAACATGTAGTCCCTCCCATCTCCCACTTTCATACTCATTCCCTCCGGCACTTTCTGGTTCACAGTAACCATAAGTTGCTATGAAGTCTGATTGGGCAAACTATGAGTATCACTATCCATGGATTGCCTCGAAACCAGAATCAAAAAGCTGTTTTCCAGTTCTGGTTTGAATGCAATTTTTTAATTATTATTAACAGTTGGGGTTTCACAGTTTTTTCCCCATTTTTGTTACAAAACCCAAAAGAATCACTTACAACAATTATATTGAGAAAGTGCAGGGAGTTGCAGAAGGAAAAGGGTTTGGTGGAGACCAATGTCATTATGCTAACAATGAAAATATAGCAAGGACAAGACTAAAGTTAACAGGTTTCTATCACCTTTCATACAGCAATAAGTGTCTAAGAGAGTTGACCCAATTTATTTTTTTTATAATAATCAATGTATTTTTGACATATGTATCCAACCCCTTCTCCAAGGAGCTCAGGGTGGCTTATATCTGGAGACAAACCTTAGCAGTAGCCAACGTCTCTCAGTTTCAATATCACAGTACAGTACACTATGGTTAATGTGAATCCCAGGAAGTGTGGGAGGGGCTTGGATCATGCGAGAATGGAGGGAGGAACATGCATGCAAGAAGCATGGTTTTGGCTACAACTTATGGAATGATCCATAAAGTAACAAAAACATGGAAATTAAACTCTGACTTGAGCACAGAGAAGCAAACAGAGGGGTGGGATGTGGGATTATTTTAATTTAAACACAATCGTAGAGATTACGGTAGTTTTGTATTCACAGCTCTCTCTCTCTCTCTGTGTGTGTGTGTGTGTGTGTGTGTGTGTGTGTGTGTGTGTGTGTGTGTGTGTGTGTGTGTGTGTGTGTGTGTGTGTGTGTGTGTGTGTGTGTGTGTGTGTGTGGTTGAGTGATTTTATGAAGAATCAGCAGATAATGATCAGCAGATAAAGCAGATAAAGTCACCCCTGCTAACTGGGCAAGAGGCACTTTTTCAATTGGTGCTCCTCTTATATTTAGCAGGGGGAGAGTAACTGCCCCCTTTCACCCCAGCACAGTGTCTATTCTGGTGGCTGTTTGCTGGTGGTGTTCTGCGTCTTTTTAGATTGTGAGCCCTTTTGGGACAGGAAGCCATTTAATCATTTGATTTTGTCTATAAACCGCTTTGTGAACTTTTTGTTGAAAAGCGGTATATAAATACTGTTAATAATAATAATAATAATAATAATAATAATAAAAGATCTTCTGCTAGATGGGTTTGTTTAAATGAAAAAGCTGAATAAAATGTACATACTATTTCTGTCACTAATTTGCTTTTTGAATGTCAAGGTCAGCTTTAAAATAAATAAAAACCAAGGGCAGATGGTTCCTAAAGCACTACAAATGTTCTAATTTCTTCATTTTCCAAACATACAAACACAGAGACAGCAGCTGTTTTAATTATTCCCACTACTGAAATTTGAAGCTTACACTTAGACATTCTGAGAAAAGATATACAGTATCCAGTGTTCCATGAAAGATACACACAAGCCAGCTCTGCAGCAGATGTCTAGATTACTGGAGAAATCAAACTGGAGAGCTACAAACCTGTCAGGCTACTTTAGAAGTACAGATGACAGAAGAGCCACGAGCAGGCCAAAGCGTAGTTTCTACTATACCTATTCAAAACAGCTTTGATTTTAGTCTTGGGTTAATAGATGACATTGAAAAAAAGGATCAGTCTAAAATGCCCTTTGTACACAGCCCTTAATATCAAAATTCAACAAGTTTGCTTTCTTTCAAATTTAAATGTGCTGAAATGTGAAGAATTATTCAAGGCCTCCCATCATCCTGTCAACATTGTAGCCATTTTTTCTTTCTTTTTTTTAGATTTGTCTTGCAACCCAAGCTACCTATTTGTGTATAAATAACTCCAGCTAACAAAGCAGTAACCATTATGGTAATTACAAGATATTTGAAGAAGGGAATTATCTGCCACTCTCTCAGAGCTGTTTACTACACAGAGAGGGATTCTAATCTATTTTGTGGGAGTCTCAACATGGGGCTGGCAGTTTGATTGTTCAGTTAGTGTTGGGTCACTCTGAATGGAGAGCAGGGACCGCCAGCCTAACTGGTCCTTCTGAACAAGGAGGGACAGAGAAGAGATGCATGAACAGAAGATTAGAAGAGCCCTGTTGGATCAGGCCCATCTAGTCCAGCTTTCTGTATCACACAGTGGCCCACCAGATGCCTCAGGGACCACACAAGACAAGAAGATGCCTATATCCTGTTGCCACTCCCTTGCACCTGGTATTCAGAAATAGCCTACTTCTAAAATCAGGAGGTTGCTTATGGCTTGTAACCTGTGATGCCCTATTCCTCCATAAATCGGTCCAATCTCCTTTAAAAGGCATCTAGGCCAAGTGCCATCACCACATCTTGTGGCAAGTAGTTCCACAGATTAATTTGAAGACAAGCAAGAGAATCATGTGGCCTTCTTTTTCTCCCCACTCAAATAGTTTCCCAACTGGAGAAGCAGGGACAAAGGGACCATACAGGAGGAAAGTTTCTCCTTTGTTGTTATCTATCTATCACCAGTTGGGTACATGGTGCTTTACAGTTGAGAGGATAGGTCCCTACCCTGAGGGGCCCACAATCTAGAAAAAGACAGAAGAGACAACAAAGGAAGGCGAGAGGGAGTGGTGCCAAGGTAAACAGAGGAAGAAAGTGCTATTATTTCATGTACATGTACTTCAGCTTCGTTGCCTGGAATATACAGACTAGGGCAGGGGTACTCAAACTTTGTAGCCCTGGGACCCACCTCTTCCAGCCGCTCCCGCCTTGCAACCCACCTTGCCTTGCCACTCCTGTGTTGCACCAGCCTGGGGACACCCTCCAGAGACCTTTGTAGGCCTCAGAAAGGCCTGCCGATGTGACCAGAAGTTGCGTCGGCGAAAACTGGAAGTGACCCGGAAGTCACTTCTGGATGTCTGCAGAGACCTTGGAAGGCCGTCCCGGGCCCAGCGCGACATGGGGGAGGCCAGACAAGGTGAGTCGCAACCCGGAAGTGGCTTCCAGTTGCTTCCGTTTGGTTCCAATTTGGAGTCAAACAGGGGCAACAGCAGAAGGGTGGGCCAAACTGGCGACCCACCTCAGCATCGGGCTGCGGCCCAACAAGTGGGTCATTACCCACAGTTTGAGAAACCCTGGACTGGGGGCTGTAAGAACATAAGAAGAGCCCTGCTGGATCAGGCCAAAGGCCCATCTAGTCCAGCTTCCTGTATCACACAGTGGCCCCACCAGATGCCCCAGGGAGCACACAAGACAACAAGATACCTGTAAACTGTTGCCACTCCCTTGCACCTGGCACAGAGACTTTATGGAAAAGGTAGGTTTGGAGGAGGTATTTGAAGAAAGGAAGAGGGATGGTGATCTGGGAGTTTCAGGTAAAAGGGGGAACAAGGGAGAAAGGGCAGTGTCCACAGAGGGAGTAGGAGACCTTCAGAGGTGTGGAAGCTGGAGAAGTGAAAGTCACAGGCAGACCTGTAACAAGATATGAGAGCAGAGCGATATAAGGAGGGACAATACCCGGGTGAGCTTTGAAGGTAAGGACAAGGAGGTTGTTGTGCTGCTCAGGAAGCAGGCAGGAAGCAGCATAAGGATTTGAGGAAGGGCATGACATGATCAGAGCAAGAAGAGAGGGGAATGATTTTGGCAGCAGAATGCTGGATGGAGGTGAGGGGGCTGAAGAGAAATAACAGAAGACCAGAGAAGGCTGCAGTAGTCAAGGCCAGAGATGACCAAGACATGATCTAAAGTTTTAACAGAGATGACAAAGAGGAAAAGCTGTATTTTTTCAGTGCTGCTGAGAGAGAAGCAACATAATTTGACAATATGCTGTGTATAGGCAATAAAGGAGAGAGAGGTTAAGAGTCACAGATAAAATGTAGGCACTGAGCCTATTCAAAAGAGTGGATGGTGACACTGTCAAGGGATAAGGAGAGAGTACAAGGAGAGTGCTCTCCTTATGTTTCCATCACCCTCCTGCCTTGGCATTCCATGCCACTGTCATCCAGGAGAGACAAGAGGAAGACAGAAGGGTGCCCCTGAGGAAGAAAACTGTCTTCATTGTGTGTCCTAATTTTGTCCCTTCACCCATCAAATCTTGGGAAGGAAGGCTGGCAAATGGGGTGAGCCAGATGGCTTTCCTCAGGATGCGGAGTTATTGCAACATGAATACAATAAAATAATGTACTTTATTATTTGCATTTTTTAAAAAAAGGTTAATTCTGCTGAAGGATCAGGCCCGGTTAGGGCAAGACAATTTTTCTTTCATGAACAACCTTTGCAGCAATTCACATGGAGAAAAACACTACATCTGAATCAGCCTTCTGACTATGAAGGCTTGGCAAGAAGGCCAGTGTTTCTTCTCAATAATACTTCTTGCTCAGGGCAAGAGCTTAGCAATCATTACATGCAATAACCGTGTCATAAAGCTTCCTTCAGACTTGACCCCACTAGTCTGGAACTCTGCCTCTGGCCCAACATGTAATTATGAGGTCTTATAAGTGGATACTAGACAGTACAATATTTTCCTGCAAAGACAAGGAAATTAAACCTCCCAGTTATCCCTTCATAACATCAAGGATAAATCTCGAGTCAACAGCCATAAAAAAACAACACACACAAAAGAAAACACAACCCCCCCTACAATTAAGAGAAACCAGAGCTAACACAACCACATCTCTCCTCCACCCTGTCATGCCGAGCATTTTTTGTGCATAATCTGCTGTACCACTACGCTACCAACAAAGAGCTGGATTCGGTTCTAGTTGGAGGAAAGTGGCATTGGGCAAATGGAGAAACTGATTCTCATCTCTTTGGGAGGGGTGTGCATGTGCGCGCACACAGAATTGGTGGAGATTTAAGCTCCACAGAAAATACTTGAAGCCAATTACAATATCAATGAACCACAGCGACAATTAGAAATGGCTACATGCTGCAAAATCAGCTGAAGCGCACAGTCGTTTGAATACACTGTGTGTCCTTGAGGGGGGAAAAAACCCGAAAGATCCAGGGAAACTACCCTTTATGAGGGAATGCTTTTGGCTTCAGTCCTGTGATCATTCTCTCTTTTTAAAATGCTACAAGCACAACCGTTTGTTTTAAACTGACAAGAAAGTGAGTGAACTTCCCTCTGGACTTCTGAGTGGTTTCATGCAATTTTTTTCCCAGTTACTGTTTGTGCTAATTAAAGTGATATGTCTGGCAGGAGCAGCAGCAAGGGCAACAACTGCAATTTCTCCAAAAAGTTACAGCAAGCAGCACTGTCTCCTGGTCACATTTGTGGTTATCTGGAAAGGTGTTACACTGCTGAGAAGGACTGAAATAGACACCTTTTTTCTGGGCATTTTAAGGAAATTTACAGCGTCATTTTTGCAACCTTTGTTCCAATGGTATCTCTCTTTCTCTTGCCACTATATTTCATTGCTGCTTCAGGAAATCTAGGCCCTAAGGTACAAATATGAAGATGGGCGTTTGTAGGATAAAAGCACTGTTTTTCTTGGCAAACTGTCCTCGCCATACTCTTGCGTTGGTCTTCAGCTGACATCGCTGTGAACACAATAAACATCTCTGGGAGAACAATAATACCGGGGGGGGGGGGGTTTCAGATTGGCATCAACTTTGTCAGCAATTCTGTCTGTTAAGGTATTTTTTTACTAATTTAAAATAAATACTGTTGCATGTATGAAATTAACTGTGAAATGGCCTTTCTTTGCTCAGCTACTTCCACGAACAGATTTTAACAGGTGGAACCAACACAGAGCAAGAGTTTGCTCTACACAAAACAAGAAGCTCAGAATTTCAGAATTCAGAATTCATGTCCTTATGAAGCATTTATCATTCTGCCTCTACCAACACTACATTTCTTAGGGCCAATCCTATCCCACTTTCCAGCACTGATGCAGCCGCAATTCAGCCTCGAGGTAAGGGAACAAATGCTCCCTTGAGGGAGCATTGCTCCATGATGCTCCATGACTGCCCCCCACACCAGGAAACAGTGCATGCCCTATTGAAATGGCCGCATCAGCATTGGAAAGTTCGATAGGACTGAGTCCTAAGGGGGTGGTTCCAGAGGCCTTCTCTCTCTCTCTCACTCACTCACTCACACAGAGGTGTTTTTGCAGATGACCAGCATAATGACTCACTACAGGAGAAAGTGATACTCAGAGCCAGTTAGGTTAGCTCCGATCTCCTGGGATAACAGGTACTGTACTTCTTCCATCAAGTATTACCATTGCTGGAGAAGCCAACATATGACAGTCCCTTTACATCCCTAGTTCTATCACCTACGTATTTTAATTCCCACAAAGACCAATGGTTCTCTTCATAAGTATACATTCAGCATGAACATGCTATGTCCCCCACTACAACCCTCAAAGTGAAATATTTTATTAACAGTATTTTTAACCCACCTGTTAACTTTTCAACATTATGTCCCTACTGTCCCTCACTGAGGGCTAACACACATACACTGTATATATCTATGATGCACAAGAAAGGCACGTATCTTTTTCTTTCACCATAATTACAATTGGCAAAGAAGCAGAATCAATTGCGACTCTTTGTAGAGCAATGATGCATGTATGGTGAAACATATCTAGTCCCTCTCACACGCTTCACAGGTGCGTACTGTGCACACACTTTAAAAAAACTGTACCACATGAAGGGACCACTTAGGGAACTTTCTGTCCCTCAAATTTTAGGCCAGAGGCTGAGAGGTCTGGAGACGTCTACTTACTCTCAGCTGCATGCACAAAAGCAGAGACATCCCTTTAAAAAGCAGTGGTAAAGTGGAGTAGAGCAGAAGCCTTGGTTGTGCTTATACATTCACTTGCAAAATTACTCTCTATATTTTGAATAAGAAATAAAGAGCTCTGTAGCTTTGGGTATCTGGCCTCTGTTAACTAGGGTCCAGTTCAGGCACTTACTAGCAAGCATTGCAAGCTCTATGGTGGAAGAGCAGGTGCCTGCCACCACATAATGGAATGTGCAAAATGGGCATTCCACAGGCTCATACATGCAATGGTGATTAGCATCACTCTCAAGGAAAGGTTAAGCGCCTGAACCAGGTCTATGAATCACTAGAATCTAGCCAAGTAATAACTAGATGTAAAAAGAGAAGGGCATGACACAGGCATGAGAGGAGAAGCTTTAAACACTTTTTTACTATGCTAATATCAGGTTACTCTGTGTGAGATTAGAACTAAATATAACAACCATTTAATCAGTGTAATAACACCTTCTGTATTATGCTTCAGATGGCGCATCACCATATACCATTATTGAACAGTATTGAGTTTCAGAATACCTGAACTCTTTGATATTTTATTGACATACTAATTGCATGCTTTAGTGACTAACTAGATGGGAAACCATGCAGTAAATACAACTAAATGATAAATTCTCACACCATGGAATACAGTAAATTCTCTACTTTACGTGCTCCATTGGCACGGCTGCATGCTATGGACTAGTGGGGGATAGGATTGGGCTGTTAATGTAGTAAGTAAAGTCCTTTTCACCAAACTTGGCAGTTGGGTTTTGAGAACTGAGGTGGGGTGTCAGAGATTAAAAATAATCTGGTGTCAAAAGGGGCAAATGCTTGGAGTATAGGATATCATACTTCACAAGTAGGTATGGTAGAGCAAGCTATGCCTGACAATACCACATTGTCAATGCAATCCTGTGTAAGGATCTGGCCGGCGGCCCAGGGCCGCCAGCCGGATCTTGCGCCCGGGCTGCCCGTCCGATGACTGGCCGGAGATCTACTCGGGGAAGACGATGCTTGTCCCCTTCCCCGGGTGTAAACCGGGGCCGGCCCAATAGGCCTCCTTGGATTTCTGCCAGCTAAATAGCTGGCGGAAATAGGAGGCCATGTAATGGCGTAGCCAGCCCGGCGGGAACGAGGATATGGCCGCTATCCCCCACCCCCTCCCAGGCCGGCTAGGCCCCCCTCCCTCGCACGCCGAACCACCCATGTGGCCACCGGCGGGAGCACTTACCTCCGCTGGCAGCCATATCCTGGTCTGGCGATGGAGTGAGGGAGACCGGCCTTGTGCTGGCCTCCCTTACTCCAGAGTTATCGCAAACGTGCTTTATGGCACGTTTGCGACAGCTTCCGACAACGGAACGTTGCACCCTACGTCAGACAATTCTGAACAATGAAAACATAGGTTTACAATGCAATCCTAAATGTGTTTACTCAGAAGTTGCACTGAGTTCAATGAGATTTCATAGGATTTGCTTTCATAGAAGCATACGACTGCAGCCCGACTACTTAGATTTGAGCAAAGCATTTCATACAATACCACATAAATTGCTCAGACTGCCAAAGATGAGATCAGAATCCATCTATTTGAAAAGATGGCTCAGCTGAAAGAAGGAAAACAGTTGTTCCAGACAGAAGCATGGGAAAGGGACACACAAGGAAGGGGAAGAAAAAATTAGGTTTAAATGGGAGACACATATATGTGTCATTTGAGGAGTGAAGGTTGGGGGAAGTTGAGTTCACCCTGTAGAAAACCAAATTCCAGGTGTACAAAGGTGTGCATCTCTATACACCTCAGTGACTGATTTCCTCATGCTCCTGGAATCAATTTTTCATCACATGACTACATGTTACTGCTTCTCTGCTTAGTACCTTTCTAAAACTTCACAATCACGTAGCAGGCAAGAACACCAATGCATGGTGAAACAATGATACATTCACTTTACCCTATATCTGGAGAAGGAAAAATGTCAAAGTCATATTTCTCAGACCAACTTCCACCAGTTTAAAATGGTTGCGAACCAATTCTGAACTATGCAATCAGGACTGTGCTGTGGTTTTAAGGTTTACAAGGACCATTGTCCATTCATCACACATCAAAAGAAGAGGATACCAATGTTTTGACAAGTTATCACAAGAAAGGGAGGAGGAATTTCATGTCATGTTGATGTGTTTGCTTCTGTAGGACAATTACTTAATACAGTATTCTTAAAACTTGTGATCCAGGAAATTGTAGTTCCTTGAAACTTTATCCTTTGTTCCTCAAATAAATAAATAAATAAATAAATAAATATATCACACAACCATTCCTGAAATACATCTTGCCTACCACTGCCAATCTTTCCCTGCAATGCTTAGTCATAGGAATGTGTGTGTGTGTGTGTGTGTGTGTGTGTGTGTGTGTGTGTGTGTGTGTGTATATATAATTTTATTAAACGTTTTATGTCACAATTACTAACAATTATAAACAATTTAGATCGGTAGCTTTCATGGCTAGTCGTTACACAACAATGTCGAACAAATACGGGTATCAACGCCATGGAATAAAAACGGTTTTTACTGCCTTCGAGGAAACCCGCTGCAGTTTGAAGTCAGTAAAAACCGTTTTTATTCCATGGCGTTGATACCCGTATTTGTTCGACATTGTTGTGTAATTATAAACAAACGCATAAAGAATATGAAGGGGGAGTAAGTACCAGTCCATGTCATATTGGTGCAGTACAGACAATGAAGAGTGCCAATTATAATCATATAGAAAAAAACAGCTAGGATGAGATTAGTTCTAATAATGAGTCCCAAATGAAATGAAACTGATCTTCCCTTTGTCGGCTTCTGCTTACTGTCCTTCCAAATGTGGCCAGCATATGTAATTCAGATAACCACTGATGGAAATCAAGAGGGAATAAATCCTTCCATTGAGGAAGAATAAGCTGCTTGGCCACTCCCAGTGCTTTTGCAATCCATGGTTTGGTGTATCAAGTCAGGCCCCAAATGATTGGGAAGTAATGTAGGAGAACATGACAGTCCCGGCAAGTAACTGCAAGATTACAAATTTTATTTTCAACACCTTATCCTAGAAAACAGAAATATTGAGGCAGCTCTACAACATATGAGTGAGAGGTGCCATTTCTGTGCCACATCTCCAGCAAGAAGAAGATGGAGTAAATATATATATATATATATATATATATATATATATATATATATATATATATATATATATATATATATATATATATATGGGATGTTGCACCCTTCCATGATGAGCTGCACCTGCCCAAATTCCAGTGGTTAAAGGTATAGGTACCCTGTCCCTTTTTCAATATGGTCAGCCTATTTTTATATCAACAGTATGGTGTCCAATAAGTTCAAAACAGTATCTTTTGTCAGATAAGCTTTAAAACGGGATCAAATTTTAAAAGGTGCCACATTTTTAACAACATTCCACTGTAAAAGTTGAATTTGATAAAGCAATTCCTTGTTCCAAGCCTCTCTTAAGTAAACGAGATTTGGAACCAATAAAGACTGCCAAAATTTGTAAAGGAGAGATCCAAATCTTAAGAAAGATGCAAAAGAAATTAGGCCGGGAATGCAAAATGGGGGTGGGGGTCAGAAGCCACATACGCATGAGGTCAAAATAGTTTATTTAATGCATGTTTTAGTTGTATGTAGTGCCAGCTAGCAAATGCTGGGAGTGAGAATTTCTGCTGAAGAGTGGCAAATGGAATGAAATCTCCATTATGGTCAATCAATTGATCCAAAGTCAAAAGTTTAGAGGACCAAGCAGGCGAGAGAAATGGTTTGCCCCCAATTCTTAACTTAGGGTTCTGCCAGATGGTCCACATTTCATGAGAATAGGGGCAGAAATTAAATTGACAGCTCAATGCTAGCCAAGCTGCTCTCATGGCGGCTATGGGAGACCCTTCCACGGAATGGTCCCCAGCACCTGCCAAACTGTCAAAGGGTCCAAAAAATATTTTTCCAGTGGGGCCCAAATGGAAGATGAGTGAGAGATCTGCTTTGACCAGTGCAAAGTGGTTGAAAGGAGATAAACCCTGTGATAGAGTGCTAAATTGGGGAGATTAAAGTCTCCCAAATTCAGTGGACTATGAAGACATCATAAAAATAAAATAAAAGCTTATATTCAAGATGATACTAGCAATCTGCACATTAATCCTGAGGACATTAACAACCAATTCTATCTTTTCTGCTCCCAGTTGTATCACAATACTACAGATCCTTTAGCAGCCTCAGTGGGCTCTTTTTTTAGACAACCTTGTCTAACTGAAGAACAGAGGTGCGATTTGGACTCCCCACTTACTATGGAGGAACTGCAGTTAACAATCAAAAAAATGTCTAATGGCAAGTCGCCTGGCCAAGATGGCTTTTGCATTGAGTGGTACAAGCATCAACTCAATGTGCTTCCCCGCAAGTTACATTTTCTATACATGCAAGCGCTGACCTTGGGTATGTTGCCCCCTTCTTTTGGTGCGGCCCTGATTACAGTGTCCCAACAGACTGGCAATGACGCTAGTAAATGTGCCGATTATAGACCAATTTTCACTTCTGAATACAGATGAAAAGTGCTCACTTCAATTTTGTCAGCATGTCTCTAAAAAGGTTTTGCCCTCTCCGATATATGTCTCTGCAGTGGGATTTATATGTAATAGACAAGGTTCAGATACTTTGTTTATTATCAAACTTGATGGCCCTCTCTTGTTCTAAATTAGATCCAGCAGCACTTCTCTCCCTGGATGCAGATAAAGCATTTGATCTGTGTGAACTGGAAATGTTTACCTTTAGTTTTAAATCAATTTGGCTTCCCACCCTTTCAACAATGCATTTCCACGACATATTGTTCCCCAACTTCTTTGCGGCATTTCCAATGGTCTTATTTCACCATCCTTCTCTCTACAATGAGGGATTAGACAGGGATGCCTGCTTTCCCCTCCCATATTTGTTCTCTTGTTAGAATCGCCAGCAGAGGTGATACCACAAAATTCACTTATTAAAGGCTTAAGAGTGAGAGGGCATGAATATAAGCGTTTATTGTATGCAGATGATGCCTTATTATTCATGGATGATCCTAGATGCTCTATACCAGTCTTAATATCCGTGATTAATCAATTCGGAGCTCTATCAGGTTACACCATTAATTGGTCTAAATCCGATACCCTTGGGTGTAGGAGCTTTTAGAAAGAAGAGAGGAATTGGTGAAAATTGCCCCACCCTCTTGTGCCATCACAAGTGGTTCTGCTTGTGGAAAACTGGACTTGGATATGTCCCTCTGATTATTTAACAATGAATAATTAAGAGCCATCTTGCCATGTAAAACTCTCTTTCCATGTAGTATCCCTAGCATATTTGCTGTCTCTCAGACGGTAGTCAGTGGTATAGGGTGCTGCCAATATGCATATAACATCATTGGCTGAATATCTAAAAGGCACTAGAGCAGGGGTTCTCAACCTTTGGAGGCCCGGGTACCCCCTATCACGGTCCAATTTTCTGATGTACCCCCTGCTAATTAATTGGATCAATCAATTAATTAATTAGGTACTTAATCGTTAAATGAAAAAGTACTAAAACAATTTTAAATGTGAAAAAATGTCTTATTTAACTGTGGGGGGGGGGGGGAGAGACACACATACAAGGATCTCTTTTTTTCCTCCAAGTCACACTTCCCAAAATCAGCTTCTCCCTCCCTCACCTCACCAAAGCAGAGGCGTATTTAGGGCGAAGCAAGCGGAGCACCCGCTCCAGGCGCCATCGCCCGAAGGGCGCCCCGCCCGCGAGTCGGACTCGGACTCAAGTCTCCGAGTCCGACTCGGAGACTCGAGTCCGAGTCCGACTCAGGCTGGCCCCCTCAATCGGGAGAGCCGGCTGGGGACGTCTTCCCCGGCCGGCTGCCCGGGGACCCCGCTGCGTAATTTTTTGCGCATGCTCAGTCTGTTAACTGAGGGAAAAGGGCTGCCCTTTTCCCTCAGTTAACAGACTGAGCATGCGCAAAAAATTGCGCAGCGGGCCTTCCTTAGAAGGCCCCGGGCAGCCGGCCGGGGAAGACGTCCCCAGCCGGCTCTCCCGATTGGGGGGGGGGTCCCGCCAGGAGCGCGCCCCTCCCTCCTGGAGCACGCCCCTCCCTCCCAGAGCGCGCCGCGGCCTGTCGGCTGCGGCACGCTCTTTCGTTATAGGGGCGCCTACCCCCCGTGCTCCGGGCGCCACGAGAGGCTGTTACGCCTCTGCACCAAAGTACATTTTCCAAAGTACAAAAATAAGCCCAAAACCAAAATCAGAGAGACAGAAGGGCTCCGAAAATAATTACAATTTAAAATCCATGTTACACTTAATTAGCTGTTGATGGGACAGATAAGGGGCAGGGCTTGGCGTACCCCCAGCAAGAGGTCTGCGTACCCCTAGGGGTACCCGTACCACAGGTTGAGAACCTCTGCACTAGAAAACACTTCCATTGCCACTGATCTCTTCCAGTTATCAGTCATCTAATGATTGGGGATCCCTATGCCAGAATCTATAGGAGAATATGCAGAATTTGTTACAGTCTGCTAAAGAAATGTAAAAGGAACCAAAAGTGGAAGCCAACATGTCTGAGTGTGTGGACTGTATGTGCATGTACACATGCGCTCCCCATTGCTAAACCAAGAACTTTAGCACGGAGAGTTCAAAAGTAGATTGAGACATCCCTAGCAGCATCAGGCTTTACAGTGGTCACACAGCCCCTCTTCCAAAGATTTCCTTTCCTAAACTGGCATCCATAATTAGCATCTGCTAAAGCTGTATGAAGGGGAAGGCTTTAAAGCAATGCTACATGATACTGCATCTAAAAGTGTTCCTGTTCCGGGCTATGTAATGAGCAGAGCAGAGGATGAAAAGCAATATTTTCTCTTCATGTGGAGCTCAGTGAGGAAAGTTCCAGGCCTGCCACACACAACTTCTTTAATAATGCAACCCAGTGCCTTTGATTCCAGGAACATGGTGAAGAATAAACAACCTATTAATCTGAGTTTTCTAGTTTGCCTCAAAGTACAAAGCAGCAGTGAATAAACCTCTTGGCTAAACCAAATGTACTGAAATACAAAGTCGCTTCTTCCCCCAGCCCTCCCCTGCAGAATTACTCACAGGGAAATAAAACAGAAATGGCTTTAATGATGGCTGCTCAGTTACAACAGAGAGTGCAAAGTAGTCTCTGAACAGAGCTTTTTTTGTGTTTTCACATGAAAGCACTTTGATATAACCGGATACACTCAAGCCAATTATGAAAGGTGCAATGCTATCCAACCCAAGGAGTGAGAATCATCAGCTTAGCCAGTTCTCAGTGTAGCGTCACTGCACTGAGGGAGGCAGCAGTAATTTTGCTTGCCTCACATTCTCAGGGATTTATTTGTCTTGGATGGCTCCGCAATGGCCTGCAAGTGAATTACACAGTTTGTGTTCCAGCAATGCGAGAGTATGCATTTTGCTCGCTGTTGTGTGCCACAGCAAGAGAAGCCAGACGAAGGACTGGAACTGAAAAAAAGACTTGTGGCGAAAACTTGAGCCCCCTCTAAGTATGGAATATCCCAACTATGTTGCCCTTGGGCACAACAACACACCCCTTTTTGCTATCCGTGTTTTGTAGGGTGTGCTTGCATTTTATGCATTTGAACACAAACAGGATCCCAGCCCTCAACAAGTTTATGACATTTATGACATTTATATTCTACTCAGGCTTCAAGAAGCTCAGAGCAGTATACATGGAGGTCCTGGACAGTCTCCTAATCCAAGAGCTGGACTGGCTTAAGATCTGATTAATTATGGAATTGTACAATTCTTCAGAAGTTCAGGATGTCATACTGGGTACAGAATTTTGCTTCCTCAGAATCTAAACATAATATAAGACAAGTTTAGCATACCTTATGCAAAGGTATGCTAAAAAAATGAATAGGCAGTGCCTGCTAAAATTCTAAAAGCAAATCAAAGTTCAACATCATCATAAATAGCAGTAAGCTGAGTAAGATTTCCAGTGTTGAAGACAGGTCTTCAGTGATTGCATAGCAATTTGTTCTTCCTCATTATTAGTTAAACTAACTTAAAACATGGTATGGAGATTCTCATGGCTTGTTGTATTATGTAAAGAAAACGAAGATATGGGTCTTACAGCCATGTGATTTTATTGAAGGAATAAAGTTCAAATAACTTAAAACATGAAATAACTTAAAACATGCAAAAATTATGGAAAATGCAGTACACATTATGCAGATCTGTTCAAGTTGCATAATTTAAACAAGTCACATGATTTGTTTTTCTTGGCACAGAATGTGGATTACCTATTCCATTTGTGTTATTTACAGAGTACACACAAACCTTTGTCCAGTACACAGCGCCTAGTTTATATAAGTGTTCCAGAAATAATACTTCTATCTACTGGTTTCAGAAAGGTCAATTATAGTTCAAGGAATTCTAAGAATAGTGGGAAGAGCCTCTGGATTAATTTAACAAATATTTCAGAGCACAACAACTATCAATACTTAAGTTTTGTCACCCACCGATTTGTTGGGTGATCTGTATTGTTATATATTAAAATAAGGGCACAATCCTATTGATTACCTTCGCCGGCACTGGACCTCAGAGCCAGCGCCACATGTCACAAACGCACCGTAACTTTGTAACTATGTAACTATGTAACTTTGCATAACTATGCAACTATGTAACTTTGTAAAGTTGCAAAATGCGCCATGACGTTGCAACTATGTGCGAGTAGGTGGCACCAGTGGGAAGGCCTGTGCCATCCCACCAGCACCAGTGGAGGCCCAGCGCACGACAGAGCAGGTAGGAACTGCACCAAGCGGCACAGGGGCAGAACAGGGGCGGATCAGGCATGGGAGGAGGACGGGATTGGCAGAGGAAGCCTCCACCATATCCTATTCCCCCTCCCAGGCCTCCTTCCCTGACACAGGGTGGCTCAATTCTGCGCCGCAGTCCCAAGTAGCCCCATATTATTAATTATTATTAACAGTATTTATATACCGCTTTTCAACAAAAAGTTCACAAAGGACTGGCTGGGGCTCTACCTGGGGTAAGGGGATATAAGGCCGGGCCTTAAAGGCCCCTTAATCCGAGGAGATCTCCAACCTGCACCGGGTGCGCACAGGATATGGCACTGGTGCACAGGATATGTTGTGTGGCACCCGGATAGGATTGGGTTGTAAATAAAGTTAATGGGGGTGACACCATGAGTTACTGCATCAGGTGACACCAACCCTAGTGACACTACTGGGGTGATGCGATGGCACTTGTACCAGGTGACACAAACCCTAGTGACGCCTCTGCCCATCAAAGCCTTCAGTTATTAGGGGAAACCACATCCACCAACTTAAATAGGGCTTTGGTCCTATTTTAACTGGCCACATAATGCCCAACTGCTCCATTTGAGTTGGAAGTATAACCTAAATATCTGAAAAATGGTAAAATTAGCTAGGACTGTTGAAATGTGTCAGGGTCTCCTTTATTAAAAGGTTATAATTATTAGGTATGAATCATTCTGAGTAATTTTCATCAAAATGTTGTCTTCTGAATCTTTCATTTCAATGTTTTTATTAAATAGGACAGAACATCTTTTGCCTTGGGCAAAACAAAAAAACACTGCAGCCAGTCCCACCCAGTTGTTTCTGGGGCAAAAGCTGGCAAGGTGTGTCTCCTGAAAAAATGCCTTGCCTGCCTTAATGTCTCCTAACTGAGGGGGGGGGGAGTATATACTCATGTAACATTACCGTATTGTCTCTCTGACATTTCTAAAAATCACGTTTAGAGAGTTGCTTATGATTAGCGTGAGGGTGGTGGTGGTTGAAATATAAATTAGCTCTGACCAAATCCATTAGCAAATTACACCATGTGCAAAAAAACAGCACCAGTAATAAATGAACACTGAATCAATGTTTACAGACCTACTTTTAAGAACATTATTTCTGGACATAGTTTTACTTCTTATATCAATACAAAACATTTGTAAAAAGTGTTGTAATAGCTATACATAACCAAATTCCCACATGCATTTACATGGGTTTATCATAGTATGCCGTTGAGTAAAGAAGTATTAGTTGATTGATATTAATCAGCAAAAACTCGTATGATCAATTGCATTTGCAAATGAGTAAACCAATAGTTCTGAAGCAAAAGGCTTCACTTTGTGTTTAGACGGTGCACGCGTGTGTCGTAGCAGACATCACCCCACGGCATTTCTAGAAGGGGGTTGGTGGGAGTGGAAATGCTTCTTAAGATGGTACTTGTTCTTGCAATTTTTAGAAGTGCTTGTATTATTTTGAATAAAAATAATTTTAAATTATTCTAAATAAAACATTTAAAAATCTGCTGTCTGACCAATCAGGGGTACACTTTTAGTCGACCAAATCGTTCAATATCAATTAATCAAATCAATTAGTCAATTAAACACAGCAGCTCTAGTAGATGCACATTACAATACTGTATAGTTCTTGCCAACAAATAACTAATTTTAAAATGTTTATACATTTTCTTTGTAAAGTTTTAGATGCATGTTTAAAACCTGAGCTTTTCTTTCTCCCTTGTGTCAGTAATTTGTGTTAACAGTGCTGAATAGCTTTTTGTGTGTTTGACTTTCATGATCCTTGGTTGTGTATATGATTTTCCCTAACCAATCCATCCAATCCAAAATACCTTTAATGGCATATACCTACGTAACCAACCAAGCAAATACACATTTAGAGGGATAAAACATTTAAAAACAAGCAAACACACACACACACACACACACACACACACACGCAAATACAGATCAATGTCGTCTCAAAAGAATTTTTTTCTCCACCAAACAAAGGAACTTTGCTGCTCGTCCGATTACCTCAGGGGGACCTTCATTTAAAAGAAAAATCAATTTCTCTACATCTGGGAGGCCTCACATAATTACTAAAAGAGGGTCTAAATAAACTGCTTGTGAGGAGACATGAATTGTACAATAAAAGAAGATGTGATTTAAAGACTCAACAGTGCTCGTGTTACATGGGCAGCATCGATCGGCAAGCGGGGGTGTTAGAATATCTACCCAGGGAAAACTAGGAAGGAGTAACATTAAATCTCCCACAAGATATAGCCTGGCACCCTTTTGGGTCAGTTAAGAAGAACAAATAGGGGGCTATTTGGTCACAAGGCATAGAAATTTGAAAATAAAGCGGAGAGCAGGTCCTAGAAGCCAGGGAGTGAAGAGTTTGTGACTCAATGTCAAGAAGCCTTCGGTTCAAAATCCCCGCAATTTCTAATTCTGATGACATGAGAAGGGTTTCCTGAGGGAAGCCCAATGAACTTAGCTTCTCCCAGACCATGCACAGCCACTTGGGAACAACCAAATCTGATAGCATTTGTAACACTATGCTATCTAGTTGAGTACCGAAAGAGACACGCAACCAGTACTTAAACATTGCGCGCCATGCTCTCGTCTCCAGCAGGGACTGGGCTAGCTCTAAACATAATGCGGCGTTAGAGACACACCTAGGAAGGCCCACAGCTTCCTCAAAAAAACTCGCCTGCAAACTCTCATAGGTGTGCTTAAATGATCTCAACCAAACTGGGACACCATATAGAAACTGAGGGACTACCTTTGCATTGTAGACCCTAATTGCCGCTGGAGTGAGTGAGTGAGTGAGTGAGTGAGTGAGTGAGTGAGTGAGTGAGTGAGTGTGTGAGAGAGAGAGAGATCAGCTTCTTGCTTGAGCAAGCGGGAAGCAGATCATTTTGGCTCACATCAGTGATAGACTGGAGGGGAGGTGGCAGCAGCATACTTGGGGTGAAGCGCATGTCAAATCCGCTGCGCCCTCGGACCCCTCACAATCTGTAACCTGTTTCAGCTTACCTCATGGTTGGGCCAGCAGTGTTCCTGTGACTCAGCAAGAGCCAGAGGGGTTTCTCCTTGAATATCACAGATCTTTTACAGATACTAACAGAGCCGAGAATATATCAGCAGAGCCATCACCGTTGATACCCACCAGCTGCCTGCATCTGCCACCCCCCAGGCCCCAATCCCTGCCCCATTCCTCTGTGCTAGTTTACCGTCAGTGGTGGGGGTAGCAGGGTCCATTGCCGCCATCATTTGAAGTGGCGCTTTTAAAATGGCTGCTGGCGGCATGCACAGAGTGCCACCAGTGGCCATTTTAAGACAACGGGAATCATGTTCTGCTGCCGTCAAAGCCAGCCCAGTCCTAGTTCAGAATGGTCACATTTCAGACTTTGATATGAAGTGAGGGCTTAGGAATCAGGATCCAACCTGTCTTCCCCTCTCATGTGCAAATGTCCTTCAAACGTTCTCTCTGGTTTTGGCATGATGTGTGACCTTCGAACAACCTGGTTTAAAAATAAACCAAGAACACTTCTAAACTTATTTTTGAAAATCTGGATTTAATCAAAGTTCTCAATGTGAGTTTAGAAGTGTACCTGGTTTCACTTAACCTGGCTTTGTAACTTCACTATGTAATGTCTAAAACAGGCAGAGGGGTGCAGGAAAAAAATCATGCACAAGAGAGTAGAAGGGGAAGGTGCACAAGATCCTGTGGCAAGCTCCTGATTTCTAAACCCTGATTTGGTGTCAAGACATCTTTGTAACTTTATCTCAATAGCTGTGTAGTAACTACCGCCTCTTGGGAGAAACAGAATAACTCTACTCAGCAGCCGGAAGTCCAGTTACACTAGCACCAAGTACAACTGTATAGCACTTAGTCAGTCAGTTAGAGCCCGTGGAAGAGACTATTAATATTAAAACTATGCAGCACTCCACATCATTTCATGTCTATTTACAAGTATTCTTCTCAAATGCTAATGAGAGACACTGGCTCTTCAAAGAAAAAGGAGAAACTTGCTTTCTTGCTAGTCTCTCTCTCTCTTCCCCCTCTCCGCAGTCTTCTGTCCTTGAAACAGAAGTTTTCAGCAAAGACAAGAGCCAAGAGAGGGAATTCGGGAGAGAGCAGAATGATGTGAAAAGCATGTCTGCAATTTTATAGGGTAAGAGACCCGGTTGCACGCTCACAGAAATGTATTAAGTTAGGCACACCGAGTATTATGTTATATCACATCACATACTTTACAGAGAAATTGTCAGAAAAGTAGCAGTCCCACATCCAGTCAAAATCTTGCTCCCTGCTGTATTTGTTGTCATGCATGCATCCTATACCCTTTAATTGTCATGAAAATAATACAAGGCACAATCATGCCATTTTCCTCCAATAAAAACAGGCTATTATTATTTTATTTTACAGACATCACATATGTTAATTTTAGAATAAGAATCCCAATCTGTGTTGCATAACATGGAGCAAGCCACAGTACATGTGCCAACCCAGTTCACCAAATAATAATGTATGTAAATGTGAAGTTGACAGGAAACCTCTTCTACTTACACAGTGGTCATCTCTGAGAGGATAAATGTTATCTTAAAACTAGGCCACTAGTGCCAATGGCCATCCCTGTACCACTTGAAGTGCACTGGTACTTGTATAACTTGACCCTAAAGAGAAGTGTGAATTGATCAAATGCCCCTCATAACTCATTGGGGATGTAAATCAGCAAACAAAGAGTCCGTTGTTATACTTTAAAGGTAAATACAGATAGGCAAAACTCTATTTGTAATTTTCTTGAAGAAAAATGCAATCTCCTTGTGTGGTGCAGTCACCAAAACAGACAGACTTAAAACTGAATGCAACCTTGCCCAATTAAACCTTGCTAATTGGGGGCAAGAGGGGCGAAAATATGCAAGCTTAGGGCTGGAGAAAAGGCCCAATCCTATCCCCGAGACATGCCAGTGTATCTCCATGTACGTCAGTGCAGTGACTACCTTGCCAGTGTAGAAGCCTGTCCGCTGACAGACGCAACACACATCCTGGGGTAACATTGGAAAAAACACTGTGCCAACATAGCTCAAACTCCATCAGCAGAGATGCCCTAACAAGGAGGAGATTGGGGTGTGACATGGGAGGGATGTGGAGGAGTCAAAGTACAACATATCCTAATCCCTCTTCAAACAACGGACGCCCCCCGCCCAATGCCAGAAAAACACAACGCCGATAACAGAGCTGGTGTAGGTAGGAGTAATCCCATAAAGAACAATAGGTAAGGGGAAAACAGCAGAAAATTGCAACTCCTGCCAACCCTCTGCCCAGTCTACAGTACTTTCCTATGACGGAGCATAGGACACAGACTACATTTGGCAGCCAATTACAGCACATCCATTACAGTACTAAAGCCCCTACTAAACCTGATGCTTCTTCGTAGCTAAGACCTTTTGAAATATCCATGGGTAGCGTTAGGGGTTGCCTAGGTTGAGGACTGGCTAAAAGTCCATATGCCTCTGAAGGCCCACCTGGCTGATCCCCAAAGCTCCCTTTATAAGAACATAAGAGGAGCCCTGCTGGATCAGGCCAAAGGCCCATCTAGTCGAGCTTCCTGTATCACACAGTGGCCCCACCAGATGCCTCAGGGAGCACAAGACAACAAGATAACCTGTTTCCCGTTGTCACTCACTTGCACCTGGCACAGAGAAAACCCACTTCTAAAACCAGTTAGTTGCTTATGGCTTGTAACCTGTGATGGTCTTTTCCTCTATGAATCTGTCCAAACCCCTTTGGGTTATAGTGGGCAGTGGCGAAGTGTTGCATTGTCACAGCCAATTATGGCTGGGTGAGGCGGGGGATGGAGGAAGAGGCTTGCACAGTCCTTACCTCCACCCCTGAAGTCAATCAGTTTGCTGCCCATTTGCTAGTTTTGCCTAGCTGGCAGAAAACTAGGCAGGTGAACTGGCTATCAGAAGGGGATAAGAAGGAGCATGTATGTGGGGGGAAGAAAGACACAGCAATGAGCGGGTTGCCCAAGTGCATGCACAAGAAGTCATTCCCCTTGGCTTGCCCCTGCAACCTAGCAGCATCTCTGGAAGTTTGAAAGGTAACACCTGAGTCCTCCTGCTGATAGAAGTCTAGGCACTGTGCTCATCCCCCCTGGAGCTATAGCCCTGCTGGGGTCTCTTGTCTTCAGGCACCATGTTCAATTCCCACTTTGAGTCTTTTCAACAGACACACTGGGGTTGTTTTTGCTTTTTGATAAGAACTTAGTTGTGGTCTATTGCAGGGGTTCCCAACCTGAGGTCCGCGTACCCCTAGGGGTACGCGGACCATCAGGCGGGCGTACTCCAGAGGCTGTCCGTTATCAGCTGCTGCGATCAGCAGCTGATAACATTGGACGTGTCTTTTTAAATTCCCCAAGTCATCAGCTGTTTCAGCGCCAACTAGTCCGGCATCTAATTGTATAGCACTCCGGATAGTCTGGCATCAAAATGGCTGGGGTTTGGCAATTGCTCTAAGCTGCCGTGGCACCATCAGTGCCATCAGTGCACCTCAGCCAGTATAGGCCTCCACCTCCTTTATGCCTCCTCTTGCCCTGGTCCCACTGGGAGGGGCAAGAGGAGCCACTCGCCCTCACAACTAAGGGCTGTGCCAGCCCCACAATTGCACAGCAGGCTCCTTCTCACCCTCTCAGCGCTGGCTGGTGCTCTCAAAAGGCAACATAAAAAGAAATCCCAGCTGGACAATCACAGTCTGAAAAGTCACCCTTTACCCTTCACCACTCAGCTGGTGAATAAATGTTACATACCCATTTCATAACACCTCTTGATAATCCAGCAGGTCCAAAAATCTGGCACCATCTATGTCCCAAAGCTGCCTGATTATCAGAAGTCTATTGTATTGACAACATTTGATGAGAATTAACTGTGAAACACAAAATATTGGAACAAAAGTTATTCAACAAGATAGGATCATACAAACAATGCCGATCAAAGTGAGGATGTAGACAATAAGATAAAGAAAAAACAGCAATAGAGCAAGAGGTGTCCTGAACAAACAGAAGACAGATGGTACACCTTTTGGAGAAACAGATTATTATTAAAGTTAGAAGACCAAGTAAGACTTGAAATGGCTTTTCGATTATAATCAAGATATGCAGACAAAGGTAACAACCAAGAAAGCAAGCAGACTACTAAAGATAATCAAATTCCACATAGAAATAGATTTAAGAAGATTAATTCAACAGGCTTTATAGCAAACCCCTAAAATTTCTATTAATCAGGCAATCTTCTTGTACCAGACATGTTTACTTTTCTTTAACGTTGTTACTACAATTTTATCAGGAAACAATCTGTTATCATTAGGGCTTTTCATTTAAATTTATTAATTTTCATACAGCTCAGCCAACATATGTCCAGAGCTCAGAAAAGGTAAGCTTTTTTGGAACAGATTAAGAAATCTGATGATCTTGAGGGTCAAACAGACAACTCTGTTGTGATTGCTCTGGTAAATATCAGTTAAGAAAAACAACAATAGGCATGTTTTGTTTATCTTGTGATCCTCTATTGTACAAAATATATTTAATGGGGTATCAAAAAGTGTTTTTTCTTTTTAATTTATAATCTGACTGAATGTACTTGATTGGAATGTCTCATTTGCAGATAGTGATTTTGTGGAGATATTTCTTGGTGAAGAAGGAATTTAAAAAAATACATAAATAAAGAATGTTTGAAACATCTTAAGAGTGTCCCTAAAGGATGAGTCATCCTGAGCCAGATGCTCTTCAGCACCTTTGGCGTTCCACCAAAAGACAGTTTAAAATTTTGTAACGTGGAAAGCAGCCCAAATGTCTAATTTGTTAACAAATTCTTTAATTCTTCAGCTTCTTAGCCAATCCTCAACAGCAGAACCTTATGCATGCTTACTTAGAAGTCAGTCGCACTGTGTTCAATGGGGCTTATTCCCAGGAAAGTGTGTAAAGGATTGCACCCTAACAGAGCAATCCTGTCTAACTATCCGGCGGACGGCCCATAGCCGCCCGCCGGATCCTATCCCCATTCTGGGCCGCTCCGGAACAGCCCAGAGGTTTACTTGGGGAAAGGAGACGTTAGTCCCCTTCCCCCGGTGTAAAACAGGGAAGCCCCAATGGGCCTCCTCAGATTTCCGCCAGCTATTTAGCTGGTGGAAGTAAGGCCACGCCAGCCAGAACGGGGATATGGCGGATGCTATCCCCACCCGGGCCAGTTCGGCCAATGGCCCCTTCCCTCGCCGCCCAGATTGACGCTGTGCCGGCCAGGGGATTACTTACCTCCTCCAGCGGCTGCAGGGGAAATCCGACGGAGTGAGGGCAGCCGCTCTCCGCGCCGGCCGCCCTTACTCCTGAGTCATCACAAATGTGCTTTACGGCACATTCACGACGGCTTCCAGCAGCAGATCGCTCGCTCCGCCGCTAGATTCCTGCACAGAATTGCGCTGTAAATTTGTTAAATTACAGTGACAGCATTAGCTCTAGTTAGCTAATTTGTTCATTGATGCACACAGATGTTAACATAAGGATGGTCAATAATAACTAATATCCTAATGTTAAGTTGTGCTTTCCCCCACCTGTACATTCATGTGTATCCACCTAACAATTCTCAAGCTTTTTCACGCATCTGATAAAGTAGGTTAATGACTACAGAATCTCATGTCACAATAAAATACTACATCTATGTCTGCAATCCTATGTACACTTTCTAGGGAGTAAGGCCCATTGAACACAGTGAAGTAAACATGCATAGGATTGTGCTGCAAATCTCTTGATTTTTATCTGTAGTTGCCATACAGTTAAAGGAGCAACTGTTTGCTTTAGCTTACTACAATATATCCATGATCTAAAGGTCTCTCTCTCTCTCTCTCTCTCTCTCTCACACACACACACACACACACACAGAGAGAGAGAGAGAGAGAGAGAGAGAGAGAGAGAGAGAGAGATCACATCCTGAACCAGAACATTCTGTGCTGAGTTTTTTTTTCTTTCACTCACTGAACTGAAAAGCCTTAACCCACCCAGCCATTTTGAACTGCAGGGTGATGTGCCAGCTGCCTCTCCAGTTACATTGTCTGTGTGTATGTGACTGTTTATTGTGTGTGTGTGTGTGTGAACGCGCACATGTGAGATTGTGTATTGTGACTGTATTGTGATTGTGTATTGTGACTGTATTGTGACTACACCTCCATGATAGAAAATGCACATTTGGGTTCTTTTGTCGACCTCTGAGGGTAAGCACACCTTTCATCCCTTCCCTACACCTCCTTACAGGTACATGTAGTACAGTACTCTGTCATTCTGCAAAATCTGCCTCATCACTAGTGCAATGGAGTGAGGAATGCATTTGGATTATATGTTAGAAGTCAGAGAATCTTAGTAGCTCCAGCACTCAAAAGAATACAGTATATAGAAACAACCTTACAAATTTAAAGTGCAAATTAAAAGTCACAGATTCACAGTTTCATGTATAGGAAACATTATGAAGGCTATACTACTGTACTGTGTTCAGCCTCTCCCACAAATGTGCACACTCGCACAACCACCACAACATACTCATCCAGAGTAGCAGAACAGGCTTATAGTATAATGGGGAGGAGAAAGGAAAGTTCTTCATATGTCAACACACTTGAAATCTAATAGGATTTTCAAGAAAATACCCATGTAGAATCAGATCCAATCAGGGCACATATCAAGAGAAGACTCCAGACTAGATACTGCCATCCATCACTCACATGTCCACATCTACAGTATGCTGAATGGTGCAAACTTAACAAAAGGCATTGAGGAATTGTGGGGCGCCCAGAGGAAGGAAAGGGTTCACAGCCCTCCCCTAAATTACAAAACTGCTGTTAATAACTTACAATACTACTAACTTACAATACTACTAACAGATTTATGTGCCCACTCTTTAGCATAACCTTGAGAAGGAGTATACTAATTATAGTTTACACGCCCAACAAAAATTATTTACCTCAGGCAAGTAGATGAGAAAAATTTCGCAAGTCTGAATTACTTGGCTTAATTGACGATTATCAAGGCAGAGTATAAGGGAAGGGCAGAAGTGTCTGTACATATAATTGGACTGCTATTTAGCAAGCTATCCACTGAGATGTTTTGTTGCTTGCTTTTGCATAATGCAGAAATATACTAATAATATCTTCTTTGAATGTGGAATGCAGGCAGCACTAAGTAAGAGAGGGCTGCACTCTACAAAAAAAAAGCACAAAGAAGGAAGGAAACTCAGGCCATGGATGCAAGAAAAAGCAATATGGATTAAGCTTTTTGGATTTGCTGCTCATGTAAGCGGCAACAGCCTGGCTTTTATTTTACACACACTTCATCCTTCTGTTAGCTGTCACTGTCAGTTATCACCAGGAAGAATTGCCCCCCTCCACACACACACACTTTTTCTCCTACCAATGATCCTGTGAGGTAACTTATGGTAAGCTAAGAATCTGTAATTGCCCCACAGTCAGCCAGTGAGTTTCCTGGCTGAGTGAAAATTTGAATTACCGTATTTATTGGCGTATAAGATGCACTTTTTTGTCTACATTTGTGACCCAAAATAGTAGGGTGCGTTTTATACGCCAATACTAAAAAATCCCTTTTCCCCCCTTGCCTGTTTTAAAGCATTTTCGGGCTTACCGCGTTTTTCCGGAGCCAGAGAGCTCCCTTGTGCTTTCTTCCCTAACTAATCTATCTGATCTACAGCTGTTTGTTGGGTTTAATTTATGCACCTGCATGAGTTGAGCTTCTCAGCAGCCAGCAGAGGGCGCTGTGCTCAGTTCAGTTCAGCTGAGCTGCCCAGGGCCTGCTCTTCCGGATGCTGAATTAATGCAGCAGCATGGGTAAGCTTCTGAACTGGGCCTAGTTGGGAGGCTTTGGAAACTGCATAGGTGGGGTGGGGGAAAAGAGTTGAGTCTGGGGTTTTTGTATTTGGGATTTATGTTGTTTAAGAGTTGGTAAGAGTTGAGTCTGGGGGTGGTAAGGTGGTAAGAGTTGAGTCTGGGGTTTTTTTTGTACTTTTATGTTTTACTGTGGAAACTGCAGGGGTGGGGTGGGGTGGGGGGAAAGAGTTGAGTCTGGGGTTTTTTTGTACTTGGGATTTATGTTCTGGTGCATTTTGTTCTGGTGCATTTTGTTCATGTGTCTTATTGCTGTGTGTTTTAAAAGAGATCCTGGTATTTTTGTGCAATTTATGTAAATTAGCTAATTAAGCAGCCAAGCAGTAAGTGGCCCAAAAATGCTTTAAATCTTTTTTTCTTGAAACCCAGGGCCAAAAGGAAGGTGCGTCTTATACGCCGGTGCGTTTTATACGCCGATAAATACGGTACTTATTCCTATAGCACCATCAAAGTGCATGGCGCTTCACAGGTCTCTCTGGTCCAAATCCAACACTAGTCACATAATCAGGAAACAATCTTGGTTTATTTTTAATTCTTCCTCCAAGTCTTCAGGAACTTCTAAAACTAAAGGCAGGATGTTAGATAACAGATGTGCATCCTTGGAGATGACTTTGCAGACCAGTTTTTCCTCATTCTTCAAGTCTGAGTATCTATTTTTCTTTCATCCCCCATTGGCTAATTATCTTTCTCCTGAAGCAGTTTCACACAGGTTGCCATGTGGAAAGTTCCCTACTACAGCCATACAATCAGGTTATAGGATCATGTACTGTAGCTTGAGAGGTCTTATTAGAACAAAAGATGTCACAGTAGACATGTCCATAACAATGACCTACTTGCTGTATAGCCTGTCCTAGTTTGATGTGGCCAGCTGGTTATTTCATACATCATTTCCCACAAGGCAGACTGCAAGCCTAAATGCTCAACTTCACAATGTGTTCCACTAAATCCTAGAGCCAAAAATTAACAGATGACCTTTGTTAGAAGAGGATGGAACTGGGTTATTGGAAGACCTCCTTGTACAGAAGCTCCAGTTACCAAGGAATTCAAAAACTACAACATACATTGTGCCAGTTTGTTCCACAAAAGCGGTATACAGAGCTGACTGCCCAATCCTATGGGCAGGCTTCGCAGGCAGAAGTAGCATTTCGGCAACAGAATACGCTTTACGGCATCACAAACGCTGTTCCGATGGAGTGTGTTGCCGCACTCTTCCAGGCTGCCACCAGAGATGACGAGCAGCAGCAGCTTCCCGGTGCATTGGCGGGGGGCATTTCAGGGGCAGGTGAGGGCGTTCCAGGGAGGACTAGGAGAGGGCGGGAGGCATGTCAGAGGCAGGAGGGGTGTATCTCAGCTTGAGCAACGTGCGGCAGGATGCTATCCCTTCCAAGGCCTCCCACCACACCCCCTTTGACTCCTCAGGCTTGCGCCGGCTATATAGCTACTGCAGGTCCGTAGAGGCCCATAGGCGATCGAGGGACTTATGGAGAGGTAAGAGAAAGAGAAAATATTTTTCCTTGCCTCTCCCAAGCTTCCCGATTCCCCCCCCCCCAGCATATAGTGCTGCCTGTTTTGGCACACCTGCAAGCTGTAGGGGGGGAGAGGATAGGATTGGGCTCTAAGACAGGTTTTTCCCATTCACAATCACATTCATAATCACAGATGACCATGCAAATGTATAAATTATCATCAATGATGGTAACACATGACCTCACCTGTGAACTGTGAGATGAAATCCACATATGTCCACTGGAAATATATACTCATACACAGTTAATTTCTGTGACAATCATAAAACTACATTGGTATGAAAACTGACATTTTCAATTATCTGTTTTGACAATTGGCTAGAACAGAGCCTATTATGCAATTTAAACAATTTACGAATTAACATCCCAATCCTATCTCCCACCACATTATAGCATACCGCCGCGCCAACGATGTGCGCGTTACATGCTATGGGAGGGGGCGATCAGACAGCCTACAGGAGGTAAGTAAAAACATTTTCTACTTATCTCCTGGTAGGCCACCCAATTGTCTATGGATCTCCTCAGACCTATGCCAGTCATTTTGCTGGCGCAAGCCCATGGAGAGCCAGGGGTGTGTTGGGTTGGAAAATGGGAGATAGTATCCAGAGAAAGTCGCTGCCCCTTGGATCCTGCCCTTGACACATCCCGGTTCCTCCCCGCCTCTACCTCATTACTCCCCTGACCTCCCTCTCCCCACCCACAAGCCACCCCCTACACCAGCCTACTAATTTGTCCGAGGTCTGTGACAGTGAGGATTCACCTCTGCAGCTGCCTTGTGGCAACGGCCTCAAATAGCCCTGCAATGTCATCATAGGGCCTTTTACGCCAGTGGAACACTAGTCTCGCTGTCATAAATGGCCCATGGGATTGGGCCATAAACAGATTATTCTGATGCATAGTCTAAAACACAAGACTTGGCAAAGTTTACATGAACTTTGAATAAACCAAAAGTAAGACTAGCTACTTTCTGAATAATTGCCATATTCCTACTGACAAGAAGGAAATTTAGCTTTTGAAGAACTGACCAGTGTCCATAATTTAAAGTTTTTAAAAGAAATGCACCCCTTTGAGTCAGAGGGCAAACAAGTCACAGATCCTCAGATAGATTGTGTTTCCACAGATACAGAACAGCAAATTATATGGAACATTTTACTATTTTACCCTCAAGTATAGAAACAGTCCTTAGCTGAAATCTTAGTATAGAAAAGATTACCGTAAATATAATTTTAAAAAGATATATTCCTCAAGGGAAATATGTCCACTTGGATGGAGTAATACTCCAATTCATGATCCTTGCTTTCAGAAAATGGCACTAGAGTCTGAGGTCTGTAGCCAACTACCATGCTTCTCAAGGAAATATTAAGCCATCGTAAGGCGAGATATGAATGACACTTGATTTTTCTCGCCACTACCATTCAAGGGTTTGTGTGTCACTTTAGACCAGATGCTGATGTGTTGATCCAGTCTCACTATCCGCATGGGTAGCTATGTGCCTAGCTTTTTGTTACACTGAATAACAATGCTGGAGACCAATGGAACAACTCCATAATACTTTCTAGGATTTTGCTTTATTGTGGTCTCTCCCTTGAGGACTTTTAAGAATACAGTACTTGCTTTCTTCTTCTTCATTGCTTCCCATTGATCTGGCTGGCATCCAACAATATCCTGCCTGGTGAAGGATGAAATTTTAATTTCAGAAATTCAGAGTGTTATACATAGTCACAGGAAGAAAGACAGGCGAAGGTGCCTTGATCAGAGTTTAGACTGCTATGCCTAGTCGAGCTTGATGGCAACATGTCAGGAAAGATGACACAAAACCACAAAGATCTAGACTGGAAGAGAACTGAGTAAAAATAGGATGGTAAAAACTGCAAGGTTGGGATAAATGCAGAAAAAAAAGATGGGAGACAGACCATTTGATGATCATAGCGTCTGGGCAAGTGGGCAGATGAGGCGTTGAAATTTCCCAGAATTTTAGGGTGTGAGAAACTCCAGATTTAGACTATCAGCAGCTCCAAATTCCCAGCATGCTGGTGGCAGACAAGGGGTCCATAAGGAGGACAACTTAAGATGCAATCCTATACA
This sequence comes from Plestiodon gilberti rubricaudatus, assembly GCA_026170595.1. NCBI lineage: Eukaryota > Metazoa > Chordata > Lepidosauria > Squamata > Scincidae > Plestiodon > Plestiodon gilberti. Next base: position 254,613,291 of record JANXHW010000001.1, on the reverse strand, counting down.
CACTTCCCTGAAAGTATGTCCCATTGAATTTAATGGAGCTTTACTTCTGAGTAGACATGCACAGGATTGCTATGTTAGTTCCTATGAGTTTGTTCTTTACTAGCTGTCTATCCATCATGCCATCAACATCAGACAGTTACTAATCATCTGTGGCGCTATGGGTAAGGAGTTAGCAAGTTCTAATAAAGGCTTTTTAGCACTATAGTAAACCTCTGTCCTGTTCATCATTGATCACTGTATTTCTACACACCCTTTAGTAAGAGAACCGGTTGTAAGAGCCTGTTCTGTCTTGTAATCCTCTAGAACAGGGGTTCTCAACCTCTTACCTTTCGCGTACCACCTCCAGTGCTGATCTCCCTCTGCGTACCACCGGAAGTGCCAATGATAATATCAGCAATTCCGGGTTTTCACCACGGTAAGCATAGGTAAGCTAAGGGGCACGGGCGGGTGGGAGGGCATTTCCTGAGCTTGGAAACCTGCGTGCTTGAGCTCTGCAGGCTTGGCAGAGCTCAAGACTGGTTACAGGGTTCCGGCGCAGGGCGGAGCAGGCTCCCTGGCAACTGCCATCTTGGTGGCCAGGGAGCCGCATACCACCAGCCAGTAGTACCACTGTGGTACATGTACCACTGGTTGAGAACTCCTGCTCTAGAAGGTGAAAGACCATCTAAATTTTTCCTACACTGGCATCGAGAAAAAGACACAGCTCAGACACCTGAGCAGTCTGATTTTTTTTTCTTAGTTGCACTTGACTACATCCAGAAATTCAAGTGAACTTTCACTGCAGTTAATAATTACACTAACCACTATCAGTACTAAAGAAACCATAAGATATGAGGGGCCACAGCTCAGTAGAAGAGCATCTGCTTTGTATATAGAAGGTCCCAGGTTCAATCTGTGGCAACTCAAGGTAGGACAGAAAAAAATCCTGCCTGAAACCTTGAAGAACAACTGCCAAGCAGTGTCAACAATACTGAGCTAGATGGACCAATGGTCTGACTCAGTAGAAGGCAGCTTCGTATGTTCTTAATCTTGCATTTAGTATCATATGGATAAAGTGGGCTTTTTGTTGTTGTTGTTAAATGGGAAGATTGTGGGGCTCCTGCCATATGGTCTAGAGCGGGGGTGTCAAAATTAAGGCCCACGGATACGATCCATGGAAGCTCTTCATCTGGCCCATGTGATAATTGGACTGTCCCAGTGTCACCCTTTCAGCAGCGCCACTCTGCCAAGGCTCTGGGAGAGAGAGAGACAGAAGGAAGCCTCAGAAGGCAGGAACACTATGGGCAAGGTGCAAACCAAGAGGGGTGAGAGAGGGAGACACTGCCAAGGTGCTGAAAGCAGGGTCACTCAGAGGAATTTTACCAGGGGGTACAGTGGGTGGCGGAGTGGGTTAAACCACTGAACCACGAGCTGTTGATCGAAAGATCGGCAGCTTGAATCCGCGACGGGGTGAGCTCTCGTTGCTTGGCCTGCTCCTGCCAACCTCCTGCAGCAAGGAGAGTCATGCTGGCCACATGACCACGGAGGCGTCTTCGGACAAAGCCGGCTCTTCGGCTTTGAAATGGGGATGAGCACCACACCCTAGAGTCGGACACGACTGGACTTAATTGTCAGGGGTCACCTTTACCTTACAGTTTCTTTGGGGTCCCTTCCTTTCATGTGAATTTGGCTCCTGGGGCCCCCTTTTTGACCCATTTTTGGCCCTGGGTACAATTGTACCCCCTTAACCCCCCCCAGAGGCCCTGGCTGAAACAGCCTAATTATCACGTGGACCACCCTTTCAGCAGTGCCATTTCTGCTGAGGTGTCACTTTGCAGAGCACTTTGCAGACGCAAACCCTTGCGACGCCTCTGCATTTCTTAGATGTTGAAGTGCTGAACACGAATATGGCAGTGAAAATGCAAAATTGGCTATGGTTTGTGAGAGATCTGCAATAGATAGTTCCATAGACATGTACTGGTAAATGCCTGACGGCACTTACAAACACCTATGTATGCAATACAGACTATTCCTAAACTAGAGCCAATCGACAGATTTTATTGTCATTTTCGTTTTCAGCACGTTGAAATTAAGAAAGATAAGCAATTTTCATTTCAGAAGCCAATTTTGTGTTCTCTAGAGTAAAGTGGTTGGGTTGGTAGCCATCCCTTCTTTTTGCAACAGCTAATAGCAGTGTGTGCCTGTTGTCTCTTGGTGAATGCCAGGTACTCCAATTGTTGCTACTGCTAACACAACACTTATTTGGAGCCTTTGTTTTTCAGGACTGCAGCATTGCCAGATGGGACAGAACAGTCTTTTTTTGGGGTTCCACTGCAGCCCCCATCAGGGGAGAAAAAGCGAATGCTCTGAGCCACCATGCTCTCACCCCCAACAGGACACTGCTGCATCTGTACCCAGGCAGCACCACCCTTCCTTGCAAACACTGAATATGCATTCTGATCCAGAGACCATGTGTTGCTGCTGGTGCTGGCTGTCAGTGCCATCTATGTATTGCTACGGTCTCTGTGTTTTTCTTTACTCTCCATAGGCAGTTGTCCATTAGGGAAGAGGGCACGGGACCCTTCATATTATAGCCAGTCATGCAGGCCACAAGGGAAGGACACAGAATGCCTTGCAGCAGTGACCAGTGTCAACCTAGCTGTTCCACTGTGGGATTGCTGACCTACTTGTTCCAGACAGGCCCCTTGTGCTTTGCAAGCTCCATGCCAGACAGTGAACTAACTGATGCAGCCAGACCTCAGCAACACCTGCTATTTGGCTGTCTGAGAGATAACTTGCAAAGGCACAAGAGCCCTGCTGGGATGAGATGGCCGAGAACCCCACTTGTGTGTTTCTCTTTCAGATGCTGCTCTGTCTTTGAGATGGTGCAATTAAAAACATTGATTTGATCACACTTGTTGTCATTCTGTTAGCAGATAAGAGATCTTTTCTCCCCACCCTACTTGTTTCTTACCTCATCTGAACTCGGGGAGGGATTCTGCAGGGGACGAAGGAGGGGCCTCTCTGCAATCAGAACTCAAGGAAGGCCTGCATCCTCACTCTCTGGCTCCTTGAGCTTGGGGAGGGGGGGAGCTCCTTGTTGGTAACAAGCCACCTGTTCTCTGCTGCATTATACATTATAATGGTCTGCTCTCTATATAAAGCAGACCATTGAGAGGGAAGGAGAGCACTATAATGACAGCTATGCCAGGGCTACTGTGTGGCAGGTGCCAGCAATGATGCACGTCAGTCAGTCAGTCAGTCAGTGTGAGTGTGTGTGAACGCGCACAATCAGTGCTCCCTCCGACTGGTCCATGTGCTATTGACTCCCAGCCAGGCATGCCTGTTTGTGGTGCTGTGGGAAGCTAAGTCATTCACGAGGTTCTCTTTGCATGTCCCCTGCTGTGGCTGAGTAGTCAGAGAAAAGCATTGGAGTGGCCAGCCACGTGGTTCTAGTGTGTCTCCACCTCCATGCTGAGCAGGAGGTCTGCCTCAGTTGGTAGAGTTGCCGCCTCGTAAGCCTGAAGATCGGTGAACGGCAGTTTGAGACACGCCGCTGACAAAAAGCTGTGAAACCCTCTATGAAGAGAGATAAAGCTGTCAGCTGCGTCGGCCAAGCGTGGGAGGCGAAGACCAGTGAGAGGGCAGACTGCAAAGGATACCATCTGGAATATAATTGTTCATGAAAGATTGAACATATATATTTTGGGGGGGGGAACATTAGGGGGTTTGGGAAAGCCTGCCCATGTAAACCGCCTTGGATCTATTGCTATGGTCTCTGAGGAGAAATCCAATGACCAAGAAAGGCGGTATATAAATACTGTTTTTTTAATTATTATTATTATACATTATATTATACTTTTGTCTCTGCCATGCGTGTTTCTGGGTGGTCATGCAAAAAGTTGATTACAACTTACAGCCAGTTTTGTTGACTGGAATCGAATCTGCCTTTTCTGGCTCCCAGCCTCTGTATCTGTGCAGGGGGATAGCAGCACCCCAGCTTGCCTGAGTGATGTTGAGGCTCCCCTTGTGGCTCACCTCAGCTCCTCCTCTGCAAAGGCGTCCCTTCCAGCCGATGAATTTACCCACGGGAACCAAACCCTTGGATAGAGAGGCTTTTCTGTTTATTTCACATGGCTGCCCTCTGCAGCTAAATTCCTTCCTTGGTCTGCTATAGTCAAAAAGGTATTCCTTAGAAGTGTGTGTTTGTATGAGTCGCATAAGGGGACTTGAAGTCCAGATGTTGGGATTCCAAGAAGTTCTCTGCTTTTGCCTCCTTGTTGTCTGTGCAGGGATGAGGGTGGTGTGTCCTTATGGTATGCATGCTGTCTGATGTCATTGAGGCAACTCCCCAATATCGGTGGTGGTGACTGTTGTTGTGTTACTCATGCCTGGGAGCCACCGGGACCGGGACGGAATAATCCCAGCAGTGTCCGCTGGCCGCTTGGCACTGGGGCCAGGTAGGTTGCGGTGATTTGCTCTTTGCACACTGTGCCAATGTTGGGCCAATGTCGGGTAGACATCAGGCCATCTCCCCATGATTGGTGGGCTGTGCTGGATTTTCCACAGATGCTGGTGAAGTTACCAGGAGAACTATGCCAACATGGAGTTACCCGAGCTCTTGTTTTCCCCTTCTCCTTTGAGCTGGATGGGCTTAGGATATGATGGACGTCACACTAGCATAGCAATGATGTCGGCACAACTTCAGCATAGGATTGCACCATTAGTCTCTTAAGTGGCAGTCCAACCCTTGCAGGGTAACCACATGAGTTTTTAAGAAGAGGCATATAGCTTGTCCTCAAGAGTTGGAAATCTTCCTTGATGTCACGGGTTTAAACATGGAAAGAAGAAATGCTTGAACTGACTGTTAAGGAACCAATTGTTTATAATCGACAGGATGTGGCCGAGAAGTATAGAGATATTTGGTCTCCGTTTCTTAATGTTTATAGCCAAGAGTAAGTCACGTTTAGCCTTAACATATCAAATATATCCTTCCTCTACTGGTTCTCTTACATTCCTCTCCCCTGCCTTTTCCCTTCCCTCTTCTTTTTCTTCAGCCCCTCTTTCTTTCTCTCACTTCCTTGTGAGGAGAGGGGATTTTATGGGGTTTAGGGATGGGGTGGAGTTACCGGGATTGTTGAATTGGTCTGTTTAGCAGAAAGCTCTCAATACACTTTAAATTTTTAAAAAGAGACATGTGCCCAATTGTACATGAGTATATCCTCATACATACCTGATGAGGTGTGCAGATAGTTTGTACTCGGATAGGTGTATCTGGATAGAAAGGCAAAGTGAGAGACACAGCCCTAAGGCAACCACCAGCATGTGTTTGAGTTGCTATGTTTTTAATGAGATACAGTTGCTACTGACATTTAACAGGGTCTTTCTAAAGTACACTTGTCAATTTATCTGAAAAGGTGAGGCAAAAGAAAGGTGCCAATCCATGTCAACAAGTTGCACCCTTGTGGTTGTCACCACCTTGTCTCTTTCACTCTGGCACCTATTAATTTTTGCAAATTACCATGATATTTTTCCTAGTCTCTGAAATAACCTGACCAAACTAGGCAAAGCCATAGAACTCAAATTACATCATTGAATCCTGAGCAACACCTGGTTAATCCTCTTTACACTGTAATTTCCTCTTTGATTATTTCTATCTTTTTCTCCACAATTCTTATTCAATTAGGTCACTGGATACTTCTGAAATCCAACTTTCCAGGTATAGTGTGCCATGATAAAAAAAAGGGGGGGGTAAGAACAATGCTTCTCTCACTCCGGACAACATTTGCTCCACCTCAAAGCAGACAATGACAACCGGGCACTGTGCCTGCAACTTTCTAGCTGCACCGCTTAAACCACAGGTTTACATGGAACCTATCACTTCCTTAACCTTGTCTATTATTAAGCGCAGAAAGAAAAAGATATGGACAAGATTTTAACACCAAGAGAAGGACTTATATTCAACTGGACTTTGTTGTCCTCACTAACAAGCGATGCTCCTCTTTAAAAAATCTCTAATCATGGGTATTTTTTTTTTCTAAAAAGGTGTATTTATTTCAAAGCACTTAGCTTCTGTTTCACCCTCTTGCATAGTATAATTTGATAAAGATTAAAATGCCTTCAATAGAGAGCTGGGGTGTGACTTCAAGCACTTAAAAAGCAACCTATGTTTTATTAAGCCAAACTTGATGCCCAAGAAATATGTGCTGTATACAAGACACCAGACCCAAAACAACGGATCCAAGGCCCTTCAGATGTACTTCACAGATTATTCTTGAAGTAACCCAAGAACGACACGTTTAAATTATTTGCCCAAGGCTGTAAAGGCTATCAAGATTAGAATTCAGGCACTCCCAACTCCTACTCCTATGCTTGATACCACACCTTGTCTCACCAACGCATGTTCTAGAACGGTGAACACAACTTTTGACTTCTTTCATTCTTTGGAAATGAAAACTCATGACACATTATCAGAGGAACAATATTACCTGAGCATCTTGTTGTACTTGCAAGGACTGAATAATCAGTGGCCATCAGAAATAACACATCTGCTTTAATCTCCCTACACCACAATTACAGCATGTAAACAGCCCATTGGTCCAGCCGGCCTGGGAGGGGGAGGGGGATGGCCTCGGCCACATGTGAAAAGGCAAGGGAACACCCTCCATCTGTTTAGTGTTGTTAGAGAGAATAGCAGAGGTGAGCTGAAACAGCCACCAACTTCTTCAAGGAATTTTATTCGATAGTAAACCAGTTAATGTAGAAATAGCAGAGGTTCATAACTAGCCAGTCTTGCATTACAAAAGATACATGGGAATGCATTCTTAAAAAGATTTCCTATTCAATGATTATTCATAAAGGCTAATGGGTGGGAAAGAAGCCCCAAGAAAATAAATGCATAGACCCTCGTTGGGATTCATTGCAATCCTATAAGCTTTGGGTGTGCATCACAACTTTCCCAAAGGCATTCTCCTGCCGTTTCCCAAGAAGTCAGTCATTCTCACAGAACTGCCCTTGAAAAGATGGGCAAAGGCGAGAACAAGATGGAATGAGCACCCCTTTCACTGCTATAAGGCAAAGCATTTCCATATTTGAAAGCTGTACACAAAAGCTGTATACAGCTGTATACCTGGCCTAGCAGGGAGGAAAAGGGCTTACCAAAAACCTTCAATAGAGTTTCTGGATGCTATCCAAAGATAGGAAAGCCTGTTCAGGAGTTTCAAAGGGCTGGAAATTCTGTATTCTGAGACAACTGACACCTCCACAAAGTTTCCCCCTCCCTCGCCCTTGCTCTGATTTAATTGTACATAGTTAGTAATTCATATATCACATTTTCTAACAAACAAGCAAGAAGGTGTGACGAAAATAAATCACGTATGCTCTTAGCATTAACCTCCCCCCCCCTTCAGCACATGAGGGGAAACCCAGCGACAAAGAATCAAGGTAAACAGGAGGCAAACAGGCAAGTTAAGCATCTGTGTGAGGAGAAAGTAAATACTAGCACTTATTTATTTAACTAACTTGCTCAGGTTAAAACAAAGGCATAGGGCACTGACGGTCAGGATCCGAAGCCTAGGGAGTTAATTTTGTAGAGACGTACAACTTATCATTAGCTCTGCAGTAACAGTCTAAAGGCTAATTCACACTAGCCCTTTCCGTGCGCGTTTTGGCTTAATGTTTGGTCTTTTCGTGCGTTTTTCATGCTTGCGTCAGACGCAGCATGAGCTTACGACGCAGCCAGGAGAGATGGTTTCGGTTTATCTTTTTGCGACGCTCGCGTTTAAGCTAGCGTTTATGCTCCCGGTGCTAGGCAGCTCACCAATCAGAGAAGCGCATTTCTCTTCACCAAATCACAGCTGCGCTTTCTTCAAGAAGGCGGGCAAACGTTCAGAGAACTGCTAGACGCACGTACAGACGGTAGAGTAGAGCAAACGTGCACGGAAGGGCTAGAGTGAATCAGCCTTAAGGTTGATGCAAACATCAGCCTTAAGTAAAATGCAAACAGAAACACAGACTAATCCCAAATTGAAGAAGGGAAAGCTGGCATATAGATATAAATGACAAGGGCCACAGTGCAGACTTAGCTAAACAAAAGTTGCAGCATAATCCTATCTAGCTCCCCCACTGGTGCTAGTGCAGCTAGTGGGGGAGGGCAGAACAAATCCCCTTTCCCTTCCAAAGCCTCCCGTTCTGCCCTCCCCCACTGGCTGCACCAGTGGGGAGCTGGATAGGATTGCACTGTTAGTTTAGAAACTTAGGTAAAGGTAAAGGTGACCCCTGACAATTAAGTCCAGTCGTGTCCGACTCTAGGGTGTGGTACTCATCCCCATTTCAAAGCCGAAGAGCCAGCGTTGTCCGAAGACGCCTCCATGGTCATGTGGCCGGCATGACTCTCCTTGCTGCAGCGCGTAGCATGCAGCTGGAACACGGAGCGCTGTTTACCTTCCCGCAAGCGGTACCTATTTATCTACTCACATTAACATGCTTTGAAACTGCTGGTTGGCAGGAGCTGGCCAAGCAACGAGAGCTCATCCCGTCGCAGATTCGAACTGCCGACCTTTCGATCGACAGCTCATGGTTCAGCGGTTTGACCCACTGCGTCACCTGCTGACTGAAACTTAAGTAGAAACTTAAGTGAAGGCTTAATCTTTAGTTCAACCTTAGTCTACTCCTAAAGTGTACAGCTAACTAAAGTTCTAGGTTTAGCTCTCAGTCCAATTTAAAAGTTCAGTTTAAAAGCATTCTGACAATAAAGCATCAAGATACATGAGAAGCAAACAGGCAAGCTCAGCATAAGCTCAAGTGGAATGTATACCACCAAGTAGGAAATGCATCACCAGGTCCAGAAGGATGCCAGCATGGCTCACAAGTAGGATCAAAGAAGCTACAGACAGGTCAGCAAAATTCTACAGTAAAATGCACCACAGCCTGTGAATTTCAGATGGCAGGGAGATAATCAATAGAATCTCACTTGTTGAACACAGAAGGTCAAGGCTCATAGAGAAGGACATGGCCTGAAGATTAACTGGGCCTGGACCATTTAGGCTTTTAAATATACACCACTGTCTCTCGTTCTTTGTTCCACTGTAATCATTTTTACTTAGTATAATTGTTTTACCTAGCATTTATTGTTTTGATTTAGAAGATTTTGTTTTATATTATTGCAAGTCACCTTGGAAGTTGTTGTTAGGATCAAAAAAGGTAATGCAGAAGTACCTAGATTGATTGATTATTAAATTCTCAAGAGTATATTTTACTCCTAGAATTTTCCTTGCCATCTGCATCCGTAAGCTACTCACAACAGAGTTGTTTAAAGCTGGGCCTTGTAAAATCCTCAACTGCAAAACTGAAATGAATCTGAATGCAAACACCATCATTTAGACTGGCAGCTAGCCAAAACGTAATAATAAACAGCAATGCATCAAACTAGCAAAAATGTGCATAGCAGGAGACCAGAGGGATTGAATTCAAGGGCCATTTTTAAATAATTCAGTTTAAGTTTCCGTCCAGAAATGGCATAGATCCCAAAGGAGAAATTTTAAATTCTGCCAGAAAAACCTAACAATATTAATTTAAATACACCTACTGGTAGCATTAATGGGGAAGAAAACTCAAATTAAGTAGGATGAAGAAATGTAGGAAGCAAAAACAGCTGAGAAATTCATTCAGAGAATGAGACACATTTACAATATTATTTAGCCATGATAGATAAATAGAACCTCCATATCTGGTCATAGTATACATCTGAACACCAGATGCAGAGGACAGCTAACAGGAGGTAGCTGTTGCCTTTGTGCCCTGCTTACAAGCTCCCCAGAGGCATCTGGCTGGCTGTTCCTGAAAACCAAATGCTTAATCAGCTAGATCTTTGGTCTGACCCAACCGAACAGTTCTTATATTCGGAGTTAGGCTAGAGACGGATCGGACTATAGCCAAAGAAGGCTTCTTACACATTATGTTCTACTCAGTATATAACCAAGAAGACTGATAAAACTCTGATGGAATATGGATGAAGCTATGCCCACAATGCACAAAGCAGCCATGAAATTAAAAGACGCTTACTCCTTGGGAGGAAAGCTATGGCAAACTTAGACAGCATAATAAAAAAGTTCGAACAAAAGTTCGCATAGTCAGGGCGATGGTGTTTCCAGTAGCAATGTATGGTTGCGAGAGTTGGACCATAAGGAAGGCTGAGCGCCGAAGAATAGATGCTTTTGAACTGTGGTGCTGGAGAAGACTCCTGAGAGTCCCTTGGACTGCTAGGAGATCAAATCAGTCAATCCTAAATGAAATCAACTCTGACTGCTCCCTGGAAGGACAGATACTAAGGCTGAAACTCAAATATTTTGGCCACCTAATGCGAAGAGAGGACTCTCTGGAGAAGACTCTGATGCTGGGAAAAATTGAAGGCAAAAGGAGAAGGGGAAGGCAAAGGATGAGATGGTTAGACAGCATCACCGATGCAACGAACATGAAAATGAGCGAACTCAGGAAGATAGTGGAGGACAGGAAGGCCTGGCGGGATATGGTTCATGGGATCACGAAGGGTCGGACACGACTTAACGACTGAACAACAACATGCCCACAATGATTCACATTCCAGTTTAGATGACTGTAAATTGCATAATGAAGATACAATGCAGCTGCTCACACCTAAGTTAACAACCCATCCATTCATTGGGAAGAATCAGCACATAATAATTTGTGCTATTCCTACAATGCGTCTCAGTTTCCTTTTGCCAACAGCTAAAAACGTATAGTCAACATAATAGGCTTCCACACAATATGCTCAATACATCTTCTGCAACCTTTCCATAATACTTTATACACATTATCATTATCCTAGCAAAATATCTATACGTGATCTATAGTATCTACACGTGAATGATATCGCATACACACACATACATGACAATGAAACAAAGCACAGTCAACTGACACCAAGTTACAGAAATGTGAAATGGCTGCAGCATCCTTGCAGAGCAATAGAAGTCACAGTTCTGAGAAGAGTAACGGCAGATGGATCATTTGCTGTGGAATTTGTTATATGGATATTCTCATTCCAAGCTCATTTTGCTGTGATTTCACTTTGAGCCGTAGACCACACATTCTTACATAGTGCAAACACAATTTTAGAAAACTTTAGGTGGACCTGAAGTTGAATACGTGAATTGTGTTGATAAGAGTGAACTGTGGAGCTGTTAAGCTTGCAAAGATTAAGAACAAGTCACATCTTTTAACTTGTAGTTTCAATTTTTGATCTTTTAGTTTGTGAAGGGTGGACTAAATAGGGTGCAGGCATTTGTTACAGTTTTACCAGGTTATTATAAAAGGAATTGTAGCAGCCTATGTGGCAGCATGCGCTTCCATTTACTAGTCACCTTTACGGACTGGCACCCAAGGAGCAGGAGGGCAATTTACCAGCTGCAACCAAACAGCAGCAAAGGAGTGCCCAGTTTATACAGTTCAATTGCTATCATGCTGTGCCTTTGTAAAGGTCAATAAGGATCTTCCCCCTAGTGCAAACCGGTACCTTCCTCTGAAAGCCAATACAGGCTGGCTTCTGCACAAGTGCACTTTGGCAGTGCCTCCACCACCAGTAAGCGTCTCAAGGAAACAGGGTGCTCCCTCCTCCTTAACTGCAGTTCAGCAGTGGAAACCAGGGTGCAGCACTACACAGGCAGATGCTGGAAAGTAGTATGAGTCAGGCTATGTGAAAAAAGAATTGTTTGTATTTGAAAGGGCTTTACGAATTTAAAAGCACCAACGTTAACCATGAGTTAAAACTAGGGGCACGGTTCAGTCAAAACCCCATTGATTTCAATATGAGACTAATCAATATGTGACGCAAATAAGGTGCCTGCTGCATCCTATGTAGGACTGGGCCAGTGCCAGCACAGCCGGAGGCCTCCTTGGGGTAAAGGGATGTTTGTCCCCTTACCCTGAATAGAGCCCCAGCTGCCCCAATGGGTCTACTCAAATGTGCGCCAGCTATTTGCTGGCACACATTCGAGCTGGCCGTGTAACACCAGCCAGGCCTGGGAAGAGGGATAGGATTTGGCGGAGCGTGCCAATAATGATCCCTCCCCCATCCCGGGCCCAGCCGACCAAACACCCCGTTCCATCTTTCCTCCGCTCCTCCTGCAAGGACGTGCCTCTCCACTGGGACGCTCCACTGTTGTGTGGCACTGGCAGAGCAGCACAAGCCTCTCTGCCAGCACCGCTTATTCGTCGGGTGCTACAAATGGCTGTCCAGCACATTTGAGATACCTTAGACCAGCGGAGCGGTCACTCCGCCGGTCTAATTGTAGACAGGATTGCGCTGAAGCACATGCTGAACTTTTGTCCACAGAATTCAATGGATCTTAGTAGTCATTCATTCTGGACAGGTTGTGACTTTGGAGGATTTTTTTTACGACTGAATCATTCTAAATAACTGTGTGCCATTTATCCTTACTGAGACTGCCTTCCCTCTGTGCTATAGGCCCCCCAAAGAGTTTTCAGAGCAAAATATATTGTTTGCTGAAGAGCACTGGGAAAAAAATATAATAATTAAAACCAGAGTTGCCAAGTCCCGCAAGCCACAGGGGTTGGGAGAGGCACGTGCTGACCTCACAGAACTCCACAGGAGATCCCTGAGAAACTGTTTATACTGGAAGTTCAATTTTAATTAAACAGTCCTGGAGAACAGACAACAAACTCAAAAGAGCAGGTCACCTAGATTCTAAGAGGTCAACTAAAGACAAAACAGAAAAGAGACAAGGTCACACGTCCAGGAGTGGGGGAGTTCATATGTACAGCAGAAGCTCTTTCAGCAGGAGGTTATACAGCCCAAATGTAGCAATTGCCCACAAGTGTTGTTATAATTGATATAGCCCTTTTACTAGGCTAATTATTTACAAGTTACATGCAGTTTGTTTTCTTAGCAATGCTCGATCATAAAATGCTAGTTCCATTTTACAGGCAAGTAGCTGGGAGACTGAACATCTTTGGACAACTCACAGTGAATCAATGAGTGAGTGTACAGAATTTGAACATTCAACAAAGGACATGGAAGTATCGTACAATTCGGGGGGGGGGGACGCAGCCTTCAAGTGGAGAAATTTCAGACAGTTCTCACCAACCAACCCAGCCCTGTGGCCTTGATCCAGACAGAACAGTAGAGTGTCTCCATTACTTTTCTGAATGGAATATATTGAAGATATGAAGCTGCCTTATGCAGATTCAAACCATTGGCCCATCTACCCAAGCACTCCAATGGCAGTGGATCTCTTGGGTCTCATGCCATGTGTTGAACTTGTGGGTGCAAAGCATGTGCTCTGTCTGTGAAATGTGGGGCTACACATTGGTGTAGTGGCCACTGCTGAGGACATTGTGCCAGTAAGTAATTCTTCCTTTTGGCAGAGCACCAGAAACTGGTAAGAGTGGGAGGGATCACAAAAGAAGCATCATGGAGACGAAAGGCCCTTTGATGGCCCAGCTACAAGCAATCCTAGGGGCTGAAAGGCCTCTAGAGAGATATGAGCCAACAAAACCAGCTGCACAGACTTCCTGGTAATAAAAGATTAAGGAGAGACGTTTTCTGGCTGGCAGTTGTTACCAGGGTTAGAAGGCTGCTTCAGATGTGGCCATGCAAACCACTACTTGCACCACTGATGCTAAAAAGACGTGATAGCATCAGGCTTGCTCTGTTTGTCAGATTTTATTTCTGCCAGCAGACTACTGGCAGAATTTCCCATAACATTTTTGGTACATACTTTGAATGTATGTACTTTACAAGGACAGCAGGTACACTGAAGACAGTAGTGGAGACCCATCCACAAGACCACTTCCGAGAGATATGAAGTGAGGCAAGTGAATGCCCCACAAGCTGCTCCTCCTCCACAGAGTTCTTACATTTTGGGACGATACGGCAGTGGGTGTGTACAATTCTATAAGCCCAGAAAACCACCTACTGAATGTGTGGAGCTGTTCACTTCCCCAATGAGGAAGAATCCGAGTTCCTACAACACTGCAGAGTGGCATGCCACTAAAACACACACACACACACACACACACACACACACACACGAGTGTTAACTTCACACCAGGTCCACATATGCAATCTACTTTTTTGTCTGGGGTTTTAATCTATTTTATACATAGTGGTTATATCATTTTGCCCCATTCTACATATGCGGCTGAGGTATTGCCTTCTGTTGAAGATACCCGGCAAGAGAAGAAAAGAACTGCAAACCCAATTCAAAAATGTAGCAGTGAGGGAAGATTTTCAGGATTCAAAGCAAAAAGCAGCCATTGAGGCCAGAGCTGGCCAGATGTAGCCCTGTCCCAATATTTAAAAGGAGAGAGAACTAAAAGGGGAAGTAGTGGCAACAGCAGCAGCTTTCTAATTACTCTCCATCTATTACATTATGTAAACAATTTGTCAAAGCTCACAAATAGTTAGTGGAGTCCTGTTATAAATCACTTGCTGTCAATGAGAGAGATTCCGTTGTCTGTGCATCCTCCTGCAACCTTTTCACATGCATGGCAAAATAAGTCTGCTGGGTTTTACCAGGAATCCTCAAGAACAACGAACACACGTTCTCAAAGTCACGGCATGTTTATCTCAAAACTGACAAACAAACAGCAAACCATGCTTTCTATATACAGATGAAGCATCTGGCAAGCTGGTTAAACGAGTGATTCATTCCTTTGCTACATTCCAAGAGCTGAGTGGAAACCCCACTTCCTGGAGAAAGCTTGATGCCGCCACAAAATACCATTCAAAAACACCCCATGCCTGACTCAGGTTCTCTGTGGGACCTGACACTTTGCTCTAGGCCCTTTTTACGGTTGCTGCTTCTCTCAAGGTGAAGAGCCTAGCTCATTTAAATATATATTAATTCCTTTAAAGAGATCTGATGTAAAATTGTCCCTTTCATTGAGACCACATTTCAAATGAAATAAAAAAGGTTAGGAGGCAAACCACAAGACGTGTCAACTCTCCAGTCTTCGCTCCTTTTCAGTACTGTACTCAGGCTAAGGCAAGCACATGAGGAGCAATCCATCATGCACAGCTACTGTGCACCTGCGATGTGTGGTGACTGAGGTCCAGGCCCAGGGAGGCACAGCCACAGAAATGCACACATACATTCACTCACACTCTCTTTCTCCCCCACCCCGTCTCTCTCAGTGGATCTTACTTTCCTTGAAGCGCTCTCGCTCTCTCTAGCTCTCCCCCCCAGAAATATTTTTTTTAAGTTCACCTCTTCTTCCCCCACTCAGAGTTAGGGAGAGCTCAGGATACGCCCCGAGGCAGCTCAATAGCTGCCTCTCCTGCTGCTCTAAAGAGCTAGTCCCTGCGCACAGGCTGTCTTCTTTTTTCTGTGGCATTTTTAAACAGAGCTGAGGCAATTCTGCCTGCTGCCTCTCCAGAGCTTGATGATGCAGGCGCCCTGCTTTTTTTCCACTGGATTCTAGCTACCCTGCCTGCTTTTCATTGGAAGGCAGCCATGATTGCAGCCTGACGAAGGCAGCTCTTCTATATTGTAATGTGTGTGTGCGCGCGCTGCTTAACTCATTGACTGTGCTGGAGAGGAAAGGAGCGACTTTTTTTAACTTCTTGGGTTTGGTGAGGCTCTGCCTCCCCTGACTGCATGTCCCTGCTGTGCGCCCTGCATTACTTTAAGTAAAGCTTGATTGGGAGTCCTGCCTGAGGTCTCGCCAACAGAGGGTATGCATTCCGCAGTGCTTACTGTGCACACATAGCAGTTAGCCCTCTCCTTCTGAAGAGCTGGTACATTCAACAGAAGAGTACAATAATGTTCCACAAGCAGGTGGAATAATGCCCCAGAGAGGACCGGTGTATGGGGATTTTCAAAGATGATCACCTAGTCTAGAAAAGTTCTTAATTTAACCTCTCAATAAAAGCATGGGACAAACTTAGGGTAAAGGATGAAGGAAGCCCAGCCCACTGCACTGGGAGAAAGTCTGGCAATAAGAGAAATTCAAAGTAGGATACATATGCAAACTCCAGTGATGGAAAAGTCTAACGGTCCGCAAGGATACACAGAATAACTAAAGGATATTGAAACCTTTGTTGAAAAGCGGTATATAAATACTGTTAATAATAATAATAATAATAATAATAATACACAGTAACCTGCCTATTACAAATCACTTTTTATGCACATCATTATGATATATATAGGATGTTCATATAGAAGGAAGGACTTCTGCAGACATTCTGGAAGGACATTCAGCACACAGAGATATGCTGCACCCTCCAGTTGGTGAAGGCCAGGCCATCTAGGATCAGGAATGGTGGACATTTTTTGCCTTCACAACAAAGTTGTTCCCAAGGGCACCCACCTAAAATTTTCCCCATAGAAAGGATTGGCAACTATTCACTTATATGGAAGAGAGGGAATAACTGAGGACACCAAAAGAGTGGGGTTGCATAGCACCATTCTGGGTTTTGTCTCTTGGTCACTCAAATGTAACATTGGAGTATGTCAGAAGCCAAGAACTGGCTTTTAGGGAGACCAATAGACACTACGACAATGCAATGAAAATGACATGGAAAGACCTCAACAGGGCATTCATTAAATTTATCCACGCCGAGTGTGTCTGTCTCTTGCAGGTTCATGAATCCTCAAATGTATGGGATTATGTACGTTAATCCAGTAGAGGCTGCTAATGTAGGACAAACCTGTCAGGTCAGGAGGTTTAAGAAGATTACTTTCTAGTCCCAGTCAATATTTTGTGCCTCTTGGCTGGCATGCAGCTCACTGAAATGATGAGGCTTGACCCAGCAGAACAGTTTGGAGATTTCAGCTGAGTTTTGCATTACATCAGTGAAGTTCTTGTTTCCTGGGACTGATACTACAGGACATCTGGAATGATCACTCCCTTCATTAAAAACAAACAAAACAAAGCCCACTACGCTAGGAAGAAAATTCCAAAACAAAATTTTCAGTTTTTGAAAATCAACAAGTGTCTCAGCCGTGAAAACATGATAACTAGAAGTCATTTTGTTCAAGCGCATGTTAAAAATCTTAACTGAAACAGTTAAGAAACAACTGAAAGAAACAACTCCTACAGATATAACAGACGGATTGGCAAGTCAAGCAAATCACCATAAGAATGCTGCACCCGATTATGTTTTTTGGATTGTCTGGATAAAAACAAACCTGTAACAGCTAGGCCAGATTACTTGGGGAGGAGATAGTGGGGTAAAGAGTTACCACACCTAACTTTCATTTTGAATAAAAGAGTGTGTGGGGGGGGGAGATTATTGCAACTATTTATGAAAATATTTTATATCCCGCCTTTCTCCCAACAGGGCAACCAAGGCGGTTTACAAAATTACCTTTGTAAATGGTTGGACAAGACATTAATCAGTTAAGAAACAACTGAAAGAAACAACTCCTACAGATATAACAGACGGATTGGCAAGTCAAGCAAATCACCATAAGAATGCTGCACCCGATTATGTTTTTTGGATTGAAGTTCTAGACAACAAAAATCAGATCTACTCAAGATACTAACAGATTACTGGGTTTATTTATTTTTGAAAGGACTCACCTCCATTTTTGCCCACTGTTCTGAAGCATCGCCAGAAGGTCCTTAGAAAGGATGCCCTATTATGGGGTGTTGCTTGGACAAAGTTGAACTCTCTGAATAAAATGTGAGTTCCTTGACGCACGCTGTTAAAGCTACAGAGAGAAAGTTAAAGCATCAGAGTCAGTTGCAGGAAGAGGAGGCTGAGATCAACAAGAAAATCCTGTGGCTAACAATGGGAACAATAAAAACAACATATCTATCCCTTTTAAATGATAATTTCAAAGTTGACTCACAGCATCATCTGTTTGCTAGAAGGATGCTTATATGTATAAACATGATCAATTTCAATCCTTTTATAAGTGATATGGGGTCCCCAAACTCACCTAGCCTTCTTCAAATGTCTCCATAGCTAAGTATGACCAAAAAACACGAGAATCTAAGACACTGTAAAATACTCCTTTGCCAACAGACACTTGGCAGATATTCATGAGTTCAGAAATCACACTTACCTCTTTATAACCAGAAGGTGGTCAAATTGAAGATCCCTCTATTTCTGGTTCATTCCTGTGCAATACAGGTCAGGGCTTCCAGTCTACACTATATGGGCATCTGCTACTTTGTTTGCCAGAAACCCCGACGTGTTGGCTCAGAGCTAGCATAGTAAAACGGTGGACCAACCCTATGAGCCATTTATGACAGCAGATCTATTGATCCTCTGTTGTTAATGGCCCTCCTACAGCACAAACGTTGCGTGAAACAAAGCAGCTGGTGGAAACAGCCAGTGGCTCTACGCACGTACCAAAATCACCCAGACGCTTCACCGGTCCAGGTAAGGTGACGGAGGGGGTGGGCTGAAAGGGGTGAATCTGGGTGGTAAGAGTGCACACCAGATCCTATCCCTGATTTTCCAACCTGCCCTGCCCCACCCCGCCCTGCCTCTCTCTGGACTTATACCAGCAAAATAGGTGGTGTGGGCCTGAGAAGACCCAGGCAATCAGATGACCTAACGGGAGGCAAGTAAAAAAGTTTTTTACTTACCTCTTGTTGGCTGTCTGATTGCCTCACCACCATTACATGCAGCACGTGCTCCATTGATGTGGCTGCATACTATGGAGTGGCGGGGGATAGGATTGGGCTGTAACAGAATGAGATGCAAACTGTAAAAGTCTTTATTTCAAATCGCATCTTGAATATAAACCCACTGAGTGGCTTTTAGCAAGCCATTATCTTTCAACCTCAGCCATCTTCCCATATGGGAATAATAACCTAACAGCACAACTCTACATCCTACTCAGATGTAAGGCCCATGTGTTCAATGTGGCTTACTCCCATGAAAATATGTATAGCAGGGGTTCTCAACCTTTGGAGGCCCGGGTACCCCCTTTCAGGGTCCGATTTTCTGAAGTACCCCCTGCTAATTAACTGCTAATTAATTGGATTAATCAATCAATTAATTAGTTAATTAATCATTAAATAAAAAAGTACTAAAACAATTTTAAATGTGAAAAAATGTCTTATTTAACTCTGTGTGTGTGTGTGTGTGTGTGTGTGTGTGAGAGAGAGAGAGAGAGAGAGACAGACAGACAGACAGACAGGCAAGGATCTCTTTTTCTCCAAGTCACACTTCCCAAAATCAGCTCCTCCCTCCCCCACCCCACCAAAGTACATTTTCCAAAGTACAAAAATAAACCCCAAACCAAAATCAGAGAGTCAGAAGGGCTCTGAAAATAATTACAATTTAAAATCCATGTTAATTAACACTTAATTAGCTGCTGATGGGGCAGGGCTTGGCGTACCCCCAGCAAGAGGTCTGCGTACCCCTAGGGGTACCCATACCACAGGTTGAGAACCCCTGATGTATAGGATTGCAGTCATACTGAATTGATTGGGTTGATGTTAGGATTACTGGGATGTGAAGTGCTCTGAACGCTGAGGAAACACCACATATGTTCCAAAATGGTACTGATTATTATACCACATTATTATTTGTGCACACTAAGAGTAGCATTCCTGCCAGTGTGGTTTTTGCTGAAAGCAAAGAAACAAAAAGTGATGTCATTTCCAGATTATTCAGCTTCGGGTGGAGGTACCATTGGCCATTATACAAACTACATTTACCTAGGAACTCTTCAGTCATGTCCTTGGTGTACATCATGTTACTATATAAACCAAGGCATAATGAAAGTCATGGCTTGCTCTGAACCTGCAGGGTACAGAATTACCTATTCATGGTATTTATTTCAAACTACTGTATACAGGTGGGCCCCCATATCCGCTGGGGATATGTTCCAGGCCCCTCCGTGGATACTTGAAACCGTGGATAAAAGCGAACACCCCCTCCATGGTTTCCTGAGGGGGCCCCCACCCTGCCTCCCCTGCAGGCAGGCATGCCTGCCCCCCCAGCTCTTATTTTTCTTTCAGCAAGCTTTGTTTCTTCCTTAAAGCAAACAGAGAAGCAGCCTCCATTGCAGGCAAGTAGAACGAGACTAAATCCTAGAGAGGCTCTGCAAGGTTTCTGTTAACCTTGCAGAGCCTCTCTAGTACTTAGTCTCGTTCTACTTGCCTGTAATAAGCAGCCTCTGGCTGCTTCTCCTGTTTCTTTAAGGAAGAAACGAAGCTTACTGGGGAAAAAAGTAAAAGCCTGGGGGGGGGGGGTTCCCCACGATCCGTGGATAACTGAAACCGTGGATAGCGAATCAGTGGATATGGGGGCCCACCTGTATTCATTTTCCAAGAAGTTTAATACACCATAATTAAATATTTCATTGTGCCTTGTGACTATGGAATATTTGCAAATGTTGGCAATGCAAAAACAGAAAAGTCATTCATTGTATTTATTTATTTAGTCCTACACATCCTGCCTTTCTATAACAAAGTTGCATTAAAAGGGTCTTGAAATGTCATAAGATGGCGATGCGAGCATGAAGGCTGGTGAGCATACGGCTGTTTGTGTTTGTCCAAAAGTCACTCTAGGACGAGGCTTGATTGAGAGCAGACCACTGGTTCCTTGAATGTGTGACTAATGTCAAATCAAAATTTCCAAAATAAGGCACACTTTGAAGTTGGGCTATCGTCTATAGAGCTGTAATGTCCAAAATGAGGCACATCTGTTATGCTCTATAGAGCTGTGATGTTTGTGAGAGTCAGGAAGAATCCTTTGAAATAAGGGCCATCTGGTAACCTGACAGTTTTACTTCCAGAGTCTCTTGCTCTATTACAAAGCTTCAATATCTGAGCTGCGAACACTGCAGGGCAATGTCATTTAATAAGCCTTTTGGTATCTGATGCAGTTTCTTCTTTGTTTCTTTGCAGAAGGATCTTAGAAGTCAGCAATATCAAGTTTCATGAACGTTTGAAAGTGCCCCTCTAAGATCCTATTTAAAGTTCAACATGCAAATTAAACAGAAACGATAATACAAATAAAACGAAAAGCTGAAACACAATAAAAGTCCCTTAAATAAAAGTGGATTCATCTGTGCCTGTCCCTGTACTTCTTTTAAGCTTGACAAATGTTTCAAATCCTCCAGAGAGATCATGAAAGCATTCCCCTAGGACAGCAGCTTAGTGAGGCTCCTGTGAGAAAGTTAATGAAAAGATTTATGCTTTTGGTGAAGGAAGAGATTCTCCATAGGAAGCTTCTCCACAGTAACTGAAGTCCACTGGCTAATTGGGAATCTGCTAAGGCTACAATCCTATACACACTTTCCTGGAAGCAAGTCCTGTTGAACACAATGGGACTTACTTCTGAGTAGACATGCCTAGGATTGCGCTGTAAGCCTTTTTGTATTCCATAGGATACAACCATTTTTTTTAAGTCTAATATGCCAACTGCTTAATTAATAATTACATATCAAGTTCCCTCCAGAAAACTTCCACTAACCTTTCTTGTGAGACAGGAGTGAGACCTCACTCACATTAAGGAATGGCTGATTTGAAAAAGAAAGTTAAATTTTTGCCTAGGCTTTAGGAAAATCTCTGGACATAGTGGGGAGGCAAGTACACACACTTTCCAGGGACTATTCTGAATACACTAAACATGTTGATCACTGGTCCAGCAATACACCAAAGCAAGAGCAAGATTTTTCAGGATAAAACTGGATTTTGATCGTTCCCCCCTTCAACTACGTGTTATTTTAGGCAAATACTGCTGGATGATTACTTTTATAATTATCATCAGGTACGGTTAGTGTTGTACAAATCAGAGGAAGACATGAGTTGTAACATGGTAGAAGATGACAAGATAAAGAGACAACCAGAATCAAACTACAATGCCCCAAAGGCCTGATTCAAAGTTCAGTAAATTCAATTAAAAAAAGCTTTCGTTTGTTTCAACCAAGCTTTGGAACAAATTTCAGAAGAATGAAAGTGGTTTAAATCACAGAATACTATAGCTCTGTGTTTAAAAACAGATACTTACAAAGTTACTTTAACATCCAATGATCTCAACATTACTACTTTAATTTATTGTTATCTAGGCTTCATAGTGCCGAGAAGCATCTATTAAAGAAGGAACTGACGAACTGTCACAATGCATGCTACCAAAAACACCACAAGGTCCAACCTGCATTCTTGGCCCCTTCTGTAGATATAACTATGCATATAATGCATAGCAAATGTGCACTAGTACAGTTGATCACAACGAATAACTTGCCTGAGCTGGTAATCTTCAGATGCTAGTCCTATATGGCCAAGTTCACTGTCTGATCTACAGTGCAATCCTAACCAACTTTCCAGCTCCAGTGTAGCCATGCCAACAGGGCTCACGCTGCATTTTGAAGCGCAGGGGCAGTCATGAAGGCCTTTTCAAGGTGTTGTTCCCTTACCTCGGGGCTGCATTGCAGCTGCACCAGCACTGGAAAGTTGGTAAGGATTGTGCTCCTAAACGGGGAGTGCTTCATGGGCTTACACTCCTTCCCTTCCCTCCTCTTGCATGTGAACCCCCCTCCATTCATTTTCTGAACTAATCAGGGCTAGCATTACATTAACAATGCTATTAACGTTTAAGCCCTATATGATTTAGACCCACGATAATTTAAAGACTACCTTGTGCCACATGAATCTACCATCCATTAAGCTCTTTGAGGAAGGCTCTCCCAGGTCTGTCATCTTTGAGTGAGAATCGATTGGCGTGCAATGCAGGACAGAGCTTCTCTGTGATAGTCCCCATATGCAGAACTCCCAACCCCAGAGACTTTGGGATTTCCCCCTCACTTTTTGTTTTTATAAAGATACTCAAGACCCAACTGTTCACACAGCTTTTGGCTTGTGCGTTGTTCCTACATCTGGAGTGCTGTTGGGTTTTGGTTTGTTTGTTTTGGGTCTGAGGTCTCTGCTGGCTTGATGCACAGAAGGCAGACAGTTTAGGAAAACTGAGGAAGGAGGAGAATTGGGAGTGGCCAACTCCCTATCCTCGCTACAAATTCTGAAGCCATACCCAGAGGTGGCCTTTTGACAGAGTAGCCAACAGTCTAGCTAGGTTGCAGACTCCCACTCCCTAGTAGGACAAATGAGGGAGGACTTCTAGGGCAACCCTGAACCCAACATCTTTCACAGGGGGAAGTTCCTTTTCCTCTTTCCCTCTCTCTGTAGGGGTCCCTCAGGCTTTTCTTCTTGGCCCTTGGCTGTTTTCCTTTTACACACTGTCATTGCGTGACCTCATCAAATCTAGAAACTTCCAGTACCACCTATATGCAGATGATACCAAACTATACCTCTCTACCCCTGCACTTTCCCCCTCTTTCTCAAGCTCAGTATGTTCAAGACTGAACATCTTATGTTCCACCACCCCGCCCTCCTCTCCTTACATCCTCTTCTTATCCACTGACAACGTCCCCATGTACCCCAAAGAACAGGCACATAGTCTTGGCTTTATCTTTGACTCCTCTCTCTCTCTCTCTCTCTCTCTCTCTCTCTCTCTCTCTCTCTCTCTCTCCTTTGCTCCCTATATTCAGTCTGTTGCCAAATAGTGTCACTTCTCCCTCACAGTATTGCAAGAATACTACTTCTCTTATTGCCTTCTTCTCTGTCCCCTCTACAAAAACTCTAGTTCACGCTCTGGTAGTATCTCACCTTGACCAGCCTCTTTCTTGCTTGTCTTCTGCAGGCTCATCTTAGTCCCCTCACCTCCATCCAACACTCTGCAACATCCAACACAATATATAGTCCACCTGATCTGATAAAGATTGAGGAGGCCTGCAGAGGGTCGTGCAGGCCTCCCCGAAGCTCCCCCAAATCCCAGTAAGCGAAGCAACAGCAGTTTCAGGCAATTTTGCGGTGGTGGCGATCCCCCAAATCACCACCGCCGCCATGCTGTCCCCACCCCTTAAGGGGGAAGGGGGCAGCTAAGGTTCTCAAAGGTGGGTTGTGACCCACAGTTTGAGAACCGCTGGCCTAATGGCCTAAAACTACTGCTTGCAGTTTTCTGCATTAGACTGTGTCAGCTGGGAATACAGGCAGCTGAAAAATTAAGAGAAACTAGCAGACTTTGCTAAGCATAAGAATTACACCCAAGGAAATTAGTTGAAAAGGAACCACTGCACGGGCAGGGAAGGAGGAGCAGGGGGAAACGGCAGAGACTTTAATGTCTGCAGACATGCCAAGTCTTGATTTTCCATAGACAAGTTAAAAGCTTGAAGCCTAGTATGCTGCTGCAATACCAGTTAATAATAAACAAGGCCCTGATTAAGAAGCTGTGGCCTAAAGGAGATGTTAGTGTGCCTTGCACACTGTTCAAAAAGTGGAGTTTGCTGGATTTTGTTATAGGTGTATTTTTCTATCCTATGACAAACATACACAGCCTGAAAATCTCTAGCTTGCCTTCAGGGGATGAGGCTGCAACAATAAGCAATACTAACGCAGTAAAAACTTCTGAAGAAACTAATTCCCTCTAAGGTTCTTGCTTCCGCTTTTCTCACTCCACAGCCCCTAGACAGAGTGGGATGCATCATGTGACCTTCCACTCAACTCCCATGTGGTATTAGTATCACCAGTAGCGTAGCTGGACTCATGCCAGCAGTGGGGTGAAGGGCAGGGCGACACGCCATCACCCCACCACCAGAATGGCCCTGATCCAGAGCCAAACAAATCAGGGCCATTCTGGTAGCAGGGTGGGTAGGGTGATGACGCATCACCTCGCCACTGGCACGAGTCCAGCAATGCTACTGAGTATCACTGGACCCCAGACTGGGAAGTGGAAAGGACCCATCACCGAACTACAGAGGGGCATCCAGGCCATTTAGCTACTTTAGGCTGCAATCCTATGCACACTTTTCCTGAGAGTAAGCCTGATTGAAGACAATGGGACTTACTTCTGAGTAGACAAGCATAGGAGTGTGCTCTCAGACACTCACAGAAGCCAGTGCAAATAGGCAAGCAGTAGTCCATGGGAAAAATGCACCTCACAGCATTTTGTCAGCCTTTCACAAGTTAAGCTGCTCCCACCCACCCCTCAATACAATGCTCATTCATCATATTATTTGATTCAAAGGTTGCTTCAAACCTTTTAATCCAAGTATTACTTTTCACACAGAAGCACTTTTCCTATAGAAATGTTTTTATGTTTAAAGGGATCCTGAAACTTATAAAGTGGACATGCATTTCCTATTAAACAGATGAGCCAGGACCCACTTGACTAATCAGAAAAAACAGTGTTAGTTTCTAAGAAAACAAAAGACAGAAATATGGCACCCATTTTTAAAATTGCACATGTTTCCTTTTCTCTTCCATAGGTGCTACACACAGCCGTCCAGAGGCAAGTCCTTTTGAAAGTAAAGGTCATGACCACTCCTTAAGCTGCAGATCCTCCTTATGAAGTAAGAGGCTTCATGCTGCTTGGACCTCCTCAAAACTAAGAAGGGAGACAGGCAAATTAGCATATTAAACTAAAGTTACCATGGACACAATTCCTGACTTGTCTACTTGGACTAGCAATTAAAACTAAAGCCCCCATTAGTACTCTAATATACTTCAAGCACTTGCATTTCAAAGCTTTTGCTGGGTAGATGGGCAATCCCTTCAATAGCAATAGTTGCCTTTCACACATCACAGTAGTGGGAGAGGTAGAATCCAGGCTCTAACTTCAGAAATTGTGAAAGGCCTTTTTACAGCACTGCGGGCATCAGCAGAGAAATGCCTGTACTTACATCCTTTGCCTTGACATGCTCCACAGAAGCCAAATCAGAGAGAAATCTTCTTAGGATGCCAGCACTAGGAAAGACGTGCCTTGCAGCGGACTTGCTCTATGCTTGTGGGATGGGCACATGAACACGCAGGAGGGAGAGAAGATGGAGGACAAGGCAGTAACAAAGCCAAAGTTCTCCGAGAAGGATGTGGTAGGAATGCTAGCACTCAGGTGCTGCTTCGTGGAACAGAGACAGCTCTCAATAGAGCATTGTCTTTGGTGTAATTACATTTCGGCAGCCTGCCAGGGTTCAGAAACTTTCAAGCACTCTTTTGAAATCTTGGACTTCTAAATAGGTTGTAAAAGTCTTGGGATGCTATGGTAACATCCGAATAGAAACCAACTACACTGGTTGCCCTATGCCTGCTGGAAACAGGCAGAGCAAGCACTAAGCAGAGAGAACCTTGTGTTTGGAGGAAGGCCTAGCAAGACCTTAGTCCCCATTCCACGGCAGATGCCCCCTTTGGCTACTGATGTAAAGCTCTGTATTCATTTACATGGCATCTCCCCGTCAAATGCTCACCTGAGAACATGAACTGGGGGCTTCTCGACTCACAGGGTTTTTCATTGTTCTGAGGTTCACTTCATATATTACTTACTCTCCGAAAAGGAGATAACCTTCCATATAGGAAGACACATGATGTTATGTTACAATTTATCAAGAGCAGCAAGACCGTTTTTTTCTGCCATGTTATCTGCTGTCTAGAACATAAGAATATAAGAAGAGCCCTGCTGGATAAGGCCAAAGACCCATCTAGTCCAGCTTTCGGTATCTCACAGTGGCCCCACCATTAGGCTTACCATACGTCCCGGAATGGCCGGGACATTCCCGGATTTTGGAGACCTGTCCCGGCATCCCGGAGCATATGGTAGCCATCCCAGGAAATCTGGGGGTGCCGCCACCACCATTTTTTTCTAGCCGCCATTTTTCACCCAGCCATTGCCATTTTTCGTCCACAACATGGCCTGCCTGGAATGAGCCTCGCGCATGCGCCTCTTTGGAACGAGCATTTCATCGGAGCGCGTGCATGTGCACATGCGGCCTGGAAGCCCTTCGTTCCAGGCTTCCACGCCATGTGTGTGTACGCGCGCTTTCCGATGAAAGGCTAGTTCCGAAGAGGCGCATATGCAAGGCTCGTTCCAGGCAGGCTGCGTTATGGACGAAAAATGGCAGCTGGGCGAAAAATGGTGGCTGGACAAAAAATAGCGGCAGCACCCCGGATTTCCCAGGACGGCAGGAAAGGCTGTGCCGCTGCCGGCTGGATGAAAAATGGTGGCGGCGACAGCCACAGTAAGGGCGGCAGCTTTTACAACAAAAGGTGGGGAAAATAAATAAATAAATAATTTATTCATCCAGACCCCCAAACCAAAAAAAAATTTAAAAGAACTTCTGGCGCAAAAAAAAAAATCGAGGGGGGGGGATTGGGTCGTCAAAAATATGGTAAACCTACCCACCAGATGCCTCAGCAACCACACAAGACAACCTGTATCCTGTTGCCACTCCCTTGCATCTAGCATTCAGAGATAGCCTATTGCTAAGACCAGGAGGTTGCTTATCCCCATCATGGCTTGTAACCTGTCATGGACTTTTCCTCCATAAATTCGAATTCATGTAGCCACAGCAGGGGGAGGGGGAGGAATACACCTCTCTCTATAGGAATAAAGTAACATACTGTGGTCCTGAGAAGTCAGAGGGAGGGAGGAATACGTTCTTTACTTAATGCTTGTATAATGCAGGAGAGCAAATCTCAAAACCACTGAAACTGAACAAAGATGACAAATAGGGAACTATCACAGGGAACAAGCTCTGTTGACAGGATGCTTGAAAAACACATTTTTCCAGTGGTTGTTTTGTCACTTAAAGGAGGTGGGCCTGAAGTTAATAACTGCGCACTGTACATAGGAAAAAGTAAAGTATAATTAAGTTGGTTGCAACAGCACTCCAATGGAGAGATCTAAGGAAGCAACAAACGCAAACATATGTGCACTAGCTTTCTTAATTCGCGGACTGACCTAGCAGTTAATAAAAATACATTTGATTGTCAAGCATATTGGAGCACTAGAATGTTTGTTCAGCCACTTCTATTATAGGAGAGCAAGGCAAGAAACAAAAATCACCATTTTGTTGTATCTAGCACTCCCTCCTTTTCACTAGACATCTCAAAACTGGGGGGGGGGTAGCCTCTTAATGCAATTTACAGTTTTTAAACAAACAATACAAACACATCGGCAGAACAAATAATAAGGCAATGCAGTGGCTTCTGGCTCTTTTCTAGTGATCTTCTTTAACAGTTAAAATCACTTAGGAGGCTGTCCATTAATGTTTTGTGGCACTTCACACCCAGTCGTTAAGAAGAAGGCAAAGCCTTCAGATACAACACTGTTCAATTACCAAATCATAGTAAAGCAAATAGGAGCACCCTGTGGACTTATGAGCATAAGAAAAGCCTTGATGGATCAGGCCCAAGGCTATCTAATCCAGCATCCTGTTTCATACAATGGCCAACCAAAGGTCTCTATCTCCATAAACAGAGCATATCCCTCTCTCAACTGTTGCTTCCCCTGCAACTTGTATTCAGAGGCACATGGTCTCTGAATCTTAAGGTAGCATATAGCCATCATGACCAGAAGCCACTGACAGGCTTGTCCTCCATTAAATAATCTAATAAATATCTCCTTCCCTGCCATGCAGACCAATGGCGTTAATGGAGGGGGGGCAGGGGCATGGCAATGACATGTTTCACCCCGCCCCTGTTTCACAATGTCACT
This sequence comes from Plestiodon gilberti rubricaudatus, assembly GCA_026170595.1. Classification (NCBI taxonomy): domain Eukaryota; kingdom Metazoa; phylum Chordata; class Lepidosauria; order Squamata; family Scincidae; genus Plestiodon; species Plestiodon gilberti. The sequence continues at coordinate 254,584,817 of JANXHW010000001.1, read as the reverse complement.
CCTGGAAAGGCTCCATTTGGAGCCTTCCAGAGCGAGGGCGGGTCATTCTCCTGACCTGAAAACCACCCGACTAGCCTCCGCAGCCACTGCAGCTGTGAAAGAAGCTGTCGGGACTGCAAAAGCTGCTGCCGCAGCTGCTACTTGCAAGTAGACCGTGGGCGGCACAGCACCCAGCCCCGCTATAGCTGCGCAAGTGATGCAGACATTCCCACCTCCCGTTCTATTTCAGAACCACAGCTAGTGCTGCTGGTGCAGTTGGAAACACCCCATTGAATCAAATGCTTTCCCCCTTCCTCCTCCTCTTATGTGGAGATTTCCTTCCCCACACACCTTTTCAGTTCCAGAATTAACAATGGGTAGTTTATATCAGCATCAGTGTGTGGGTAGTTTATATCAGCATCTTCTCTAACCACAGTTTGTATCAAACCACAGTTTTGCAATCAGTTAGAACTGGGTTTTCAAATTGTGATTTGGGTTAACCATGGTTAGTATTATTATTTATTATTATTTAAAGAATTTGTAGCCCGCCTTTCTCCCGAAGGCACTCAAGGCGGCTTACAACATTTTAAAATACATATAAACAACTTTAAAACAATTAATTAAACACATTAAAATAATTAAAAACACTTGAGATTAAAGTGTATTAGGTAAGTATTAGGTAAGAAGTCATACATACATGTATACTGGAACCTACAGTCCTTCTTGTCTGCCAAGGCCTACTTCTCTTCCAAACAAGGCATACAAAATTGTTTGAGCCCCACTACCAGTGTCCCATGCCTCCCCCCCCCCTTTCTAGTTTGTGAAATATTGTTCTAACACAAAGTTATAGCTACAGCTTTACAGTTACTGCATAGGTAAGCCATTTTTCAACATTAAATGATGCAGATAACTTAGAGTGTGGTCCATTATTACTCACAATCCTTTTTTTAGTTCTTTTCTTGCCTGCTCTGTATTAGGTCAGCAGATACAACAGGGAACTAGGCCAGTTATTTAATGCCCTGATTTCTCAAATAAAAGCTTGCACTATTTTGCTGTGTTGAATTATTGGACCACTATATTTAAAAACAAAAGAGAGAAAGAAACAAAGAAAGAGAGAGACTTTTAAAAACAACAGAGGCCTTTTGATTAGAGTAGCACAGTACAGCCTGCTGTAATTCAAGCTGGCCATTCTTATGTGGCAGGAATTAAGAACTCCCCCCGCCAGGCAGAGCCCTATTAAGAAACAATGACGGTTTGAAAAGGATAAGCAAGCTGATATGGATATAATAGGCCACATATAGTGTGTCCTTTCTACTCTGAAATAAAGCATTTTAGAGTTATGAGTTGGGAAATCCAGTATGCTGGAAGATAGCAAGGCTATCATATAAAAGGCTAAGTAGCCATGGAGAAATGCTTGGAGGTAGCTCAAGGAGAAGGGAAGAGTCATTCACAAGAACATATCAACAGTTCAGAATTAGTGTTTTCAAACGTTATGTGCCATTCCACGGAGCCCACATCACTGCACCACTGTGTAACTGGCATAGACATTCAGCATTCTACAGGGGTACCAGAGCTGAAAACTCATTGTGGTAAAATAGTGAGAACAGTGGAAGATTATTAGATCATCTAATGATCATTGATAGTTCTGGGAAAGCAGAGTCAAAAATTAAATTACATTGCATTTCCCAAGAGTATCAACTTGCTCGGGTTTTCGTTTTTGTTTTAAGTGCTGCTAAGGCCCAAGTCACAAAGACACTTAACCCCCATTGTATGCTTCATTGAATGTAGGACGGAATAAAGGTCCTATTATACACTGCATGTGCAAGTTGAGGCATGTACAACTTCATGCTTCCCTCAGATGAGGGAATGTAATGAAGAGAACCTATGAGACAACATACAGTATATATATTTGCCTTGTTTGGAAGGCCCTCAAAGGCCACAGTAGTGTCTTCTCTGGGAAAAGATTATTAACAGGAAACTATTAAATGACAGTTTTCTTTCAAGCAAGTGACCCAGAAAGAAAGGACTCTTGTATGGTTATACAGGTGCAGAATCGGTCATATAGTAGCTGGAGATCTGTTACGATCCAACACCACAATTTTGTAATACAACACAGCTAGATAGATCTCAACACAGCTAGATAGATCTCCCCAAAGGTAGAGCCGATTGTAACATTCTTCTTCCATAGAAACACATTGTGCTGAAGTGCAAAGTCTACATGGAGGAAAGATCGATGAGCAACAGTATACAAGAATTCTCATGTTTACAGACGTTTTCTGCAAAACCTGTATGGATTCCGTGAGATTTTTCACATTTATGTCTCCACAAGGAAAAAAAATATGACATTGGAATCAGTCTTCAATTTCCTGCTGCATGTGTTTCACAATGGCAAGATGACCCGTATTTGAAGGGAATTCCCACATTCAGTCAAAAATATACCTACTTTAGATAATTTATTTAACAAACGTAACTTATGCTATATCACTCAGTGCTGCGTTGTGATCTCCACCTGTTAGCATCCTTTTTGAACTAAACACAATATACACTAGTTAGAAAGCAGGTAAAATAGATGTTTCCATAACATTCAGAGTTCAAAGAATGGAAAACGCAGTTCAATGTCCTGCCGAATATGACTTATTGAGATTGTATCTGTGAAAGATCACATGAGGCAGAACATGGCACTGTACTCCAGAACATGGGAGACTGCTTGAGGTTTTATCTAGCATCTCTACAAGATTAGAAGCTTTGTCTGGGCAATACATGGGGCTATCCACACAACACAACAGTAAATCCGGGTTGCCATTATGCGATCCTCAACAGCGGGACTTCAGTCAGTCCGAGCTCTCTGGCAAATTTATGGGCCTCTACTCATTCAGTTTCTTTATGTGTACCTCTAAGCTTTTTTTTTTAAGTACACATATAAAGTATTTAATGCTTTCAAATTCCTCTGTGTCACAGGGTGCACTTCTAAAAAATCTCTTACATGGAAACCTAGGGAAATGGAATGTTCAAGAAGCGCAAACACACTTCAGCAACTCTTGGTGGTGTTGGGGCAGGGTGTGATTTGTACTTTGCATTAAATTCACCCTCCAAACAAGTTGTGCAAGACTGTTTTGAATCCTGAAGCCTGGAGGCAGCAACTCACTAAGAAATTATGATTTTCTGTGTCATATTCTTCATGCTCGAGAGAAGAAGGATTGCTAATGTACTTCCTTTCAAGTATTCTATTTGAACATTGTCCTAGAATTGTGCGCCTCAGTAGGAAGGGTCCCAGGATTTCATGCAATACTGACACTGCATACTCCAGCACTAAACTTCTTGTGGTTCTCCCCGTGGGGTGGGGATGATTTGGAAAACACAACATTCACTTATAAGGAGAAAATTACCCTAAAAAGAAAATGGGGGGGGGGGAATGAAAGGAAAGATGAATGAGGTTTAAGCAATTTTTCATTGTGATGTGGGAATAGTTGTAGAACTGAAAGTGGGGATTTGGTATGTATTTTTTAAAATGTATACCCTGCTTTTCCTCCTAAGAAACAACGATTCTTAAAACAAAACTGATGTATAGTGCCTAGCCCAAAAACTATCACAGAATATCAGTATCTGTTGGGGGGGGGGCAGCAAGGAGAGCGATCATCTTACTAAGATAGTGCTGAGCAAAAGGACAAATTAATCCAAGTGTGCCTCTGTAAAAAGAAAGGGGTGCATTCTCAAGAGTAATGACCTGTACATTTCACTTCATCATGTGCACAGTCTCCTTTGTTTGCTAGTCATGGGATAGAATCCATGAAAGCAAGACAAATTAACAATGCCTGAGCCCAATGGAACAGTGGAGGCCCCACGTGCACACACTCATAAAAAGGAATTGCTTGCATATTAAGTATCCCCAACTGCATATGAATCATATGAGAGAGAGAGAGAGAGAGAGAGAGAGAGAGAGAGAGAGAGAGAGAGAGAGGCTTACATTACATAGCAAATATGTATTTCTTTTGGTCCACTTACACGCACGCACACATGCACAAACACCCTGTAATAGCTCTCACTTCCCTGATGCCGTTAAATAAATTGCAAACGTTATGCATAAAACATAATGTTTTGGGGAAGGTCAAAGAAGAACTCCTGTTGTGATGGAGATCAGTTAAGTCCCTTCATCATAAGAGAAGAAGAGTCTGGCTCAGTTGGGAGAGCTGCTGCCTTCAAAGCCCGAAGACCGGTGAACTTGATAGTCGAGACACACCTCCGGCAAAAAGCTGTGAAAGAATCCAGGAGGAGAGATAAGAGCTTCCAGCTGCATCGGTCGAGTGTGGGAGGCGCCAGCCAGCAGAATTGTCAGACTGTAAAAAGGATACCACCTGGAAAGTAGCCGTTCATGAAAGATTGGACATTTATATATATATTGTAAAAAAAAACCCAAGGGGGGTTAGGACAGCCTGCCCATGTACACCGCCTTGGATTAAAGTCGGAGAGAAATCCAATGACCAAGAAAGGCGGTATATAAATACTGTATATTATTATATTATATTATTCATCTCTAAACTGAAAACAGTGACATCTCTCAGACTTGTTGCAAGGATGCACAGAAGGAAGATGCATTGCAAATTCATACAAAATAATCACAAAACTGGAGGAATTCTGTGGCCATGGTTAATTGATGTGTATCTAGTAACTAGATAATTTTTCTTGTTTTGGATCTATTCTTCTGCTCAGACAAGCACTTGCTACCTTGGGCTACCTAAGCTCCTGGTAAAGTGTAAGATAAAAGTGCATTATAATAGCTATGCTGCTGCTACAGACTTGGCTTCCTTTATAGGAAACTTTTTAATATATTTCTACTATATTATTATTACAGAACACTCTATGAATCCTACAACAGGCAATTTCTTATGTGAAAATTATTGATCTTCCCACCTGTACCATCCGTCATTTAAGAACAGAAAAAGTTGCTTTCAACAGGACTGCACTATATCCGTTCAGCTACACTAGTATCCACTGAGCAGAGGCAAAGGTCTAGCACAGAGGTATCCAAACTACGGCCCACGGGCAACATCTGGCCCGTGGGACAATTTCATCTGGTCTGTGGAAAGTCGACCAGTGTAGCCCGCAGTAGCCTCTGGCTCATCTGCAGGGTTTCCGCTGTATCCCTGGGAATGCAGGGTGACAGAACGGGAGGCTGCAGCGGCTGGCGAGTGGCTCCCCACTGGCCACAGATGCGGGAATGACGTGGCTGGAAGGGGTGGGGCTGCTGGCCCCTGGAGGCCTATCTATCAAACCTGTCCGGCCTTCAGCCAGAAAAATTTGGAGACTCCTGGTCTAGCAGAATCTACATTTTTTGCCAATTGTCACCTAATCAACAGAATTGCCAATGGACAGCATCTATCCATAGATAGGGTAATATTAATATTAATCTTCTAATTCCATCAGAAAATCTCTAGACTTAGAACTGCCCCATGTTCAGATATCACCTCTGCCCCAAACAGAGTGAGCGAGTAACCTTTAGCAAGCCATCGTTCTTCTCTCAGTTTCATCACCTTCATCTGCAAAATTGGAATACTGGCCTATCTTGCAGGACTATCGTACTGGGCAAATAGATGTGTAACGCTTTGAATATTTGAAGTATGCAGCTGTATCATTATTAAAATCAAGGCAAAAAGAGATAGCACTGTCTTGTGAAGCACTGTCTTCAGAGTGTTGCGAGCCCTTGAAGCAGAAAGTCTCTACCTCCTTGGGGATTTTTCAGTTTCTGTGAACCGAGAAGCATAAACATTTTTAAGGAATGATGTAAAATTCCAATGAAACACCTGTTTCATTTTCAGACAAATTATTATAGAACATTTTTACAAGTTTAGAAGCTTAGGGTTGGAATCCCATATGCACTTCTTCGGGAGTAAGTTCTTCTCTTACTTGGCTCTTCTTGCTTGAGTAGACATCAGGAGACACTTTGGATCTCAGCTCTTCAGAAAGTCAGATTCAGATGTTGCAGAGTATCTCCAATACATCCAAATATTTATTTTCTTATTTTGAGAGAAAACATCAGAGCTTATTTATGTTGAGATCAGAACCACAACTGAAAGTGCTTGTCAGAACGTACACCTGCGTGCAACACAGCCGCACTACAATGGACTGTCCAATTTTTTCCAAACAAAACTGTTCCAGCATCTTCCAAGGAGCATTCTGGGCAATGAAAGACAGGCCTATAAAAAAACCAAACCAGTTTATCTCATCATAATACAAACTCTGAATTCTAGGAAAGCACGAAAAGAAATCCAAGCAGTCTCCCCACAAGGCAGCCAACCGAGCTCTAGTTTGAACACAACAGATTAGACTCGGGTTGTAAATAACATGGTCCTCTCCCATATGCTAAATATCCACAGTCATTATTCACCCAGCAATGATTCCCACACGGCTCTCGACAGCAGATTCCATATTAGGCAAGGAACTCTACAATACTTCCGTCCAAGCAGAAAACAATAAAATCATGCACAAGACATCTTCAAGCAGACAATAAAAATAGTTGCATATCAAGTTTCCTATGGTTCATGTTCCCCCCACCACACACACAGGGCTGCTGACCCGAATGTACTATTGTCAAGCTTACCAACGATTGTTTCTTCAGACATGCAGTATGTTTACCAACATACTATGCACTTTTGACAAATAGCAATTTCATTGCTCACAAAGTGGGAGAGTAAGGTCAATAGAGGTCATTTGCTTTACGTAGAGCAGGGCAGTTTATAAGCAGAGAGTTAATATTCCTGCCATTTCTTGTACTATGCGTATATAACTATCCTTCTTAATGCGAAAGGATTTTTCTATTCATTTCGATGGCACAGAAGACCAGTTTTGGCTCACTAAGCACAAATAAGTGGCTCCCTAGAGCAGGCTGTTGAAAAGATGTCAACATGCATGCCTTTATTCTACACTTTAGAAAAATCTTCATTACTCTTCATCAGTAGAAAGAAAGGCAGAGTCAATGGAATAGCAACAAAATTCAGAAAAGCACAACTATACAATCAGAAGTGGAGACAGATAGGATATACTACCCTACCAAACTGTACAGATGTGAAAACACTGATATACTTTCCAAATAAAATAATGAAGCAGAGGAACAAACATTGCTTTAAAAAAAAAAACCCTTACCAATATGATGCTAAATACATATTTCTGAGGGCCTGCAAATGTGGCAGGCCGTGAATGTTGCTGACCACCCTCTTCTGCCAGCCTGTTACTCTATTCTGTCTGTGAGCCCCATCTATCTTACTCTTGCCAAGCAAATCCTAAAACCAATAAAACCTGATCAGCTAATTCAGTTCATTTGAAGCCTGAAAGAAGCCCTCTGATGTCTCAGCAGACCTTTGGCAGACAATGCACGTGCAGGAATAAGGAATAATTATTAAAACAATGACATCACTTCCTACTCACTGACATCACTTCCAGCCCTAGGTCTTGGGGGGGGGGGGACAGATTGTCATTCTACAAAAAGAAGTCCCAGTGCTAAAAAGGTTGGGAACTACTGTGCTAGAGGGCTGGCCTTGCAGTTCTATGTACACTTACTTGGTATAAGTCCCATTACGTCTAGAATGCATGGGATTGGGCTGTTTAGAGTGATGCCTCACGATGAGTACAGAATGAGTACAGAGTCCTTTCCATAGATTACTGGAATATAAAGGAGTGGCAGACCTCTTGTCAGCTAGCTTTCCTTTTCTTTGCTCCTGGGAGCAGGGAACCTTGGCTAACATAGAAGACCTGTCAGGAATCAGCAACACAAAATCCCAGTGGAAGCTTCTAGCTGAAAGGATCATTTCACAGCTGGGTTGATGACAGCAGTAGCTTCACACCTGTCACATAGCTCGGTTCAGCCAGCCAGTGTCTGTAAGATAACGCTGTCACCTCCTCGATGGAGCAAGGGCAACACAGGGGCCTTGGGGAGTAGCAGTGAGGGAAATGAATAAAAATGGAGAACACGAGAGGCCAATTGGGGGGGGGGGGAGAAGAAGCACAAGCACGTGTTTAGGGCTACAGAATGCAAACATTAAGGAACAAGGTACTCAAAAAACTCACCAAATCCTGAAACGAAACCCAAACTCAAAACAGGCCTTCCAATCCTCCGAGTAGGCCTGATGATGACAAAAAACAGATTCCCTTGCCCTGGGGCTTTTCTCTTTCTTGCTGTCTGGTGGCTCAATAGAGGCCAGAAGATTCCACTGCCACCACAATTATTATTTTACTCTGAAATGAACAACACCCCTCCTCCTCAAAATCCCAACGACTTTTTACAAAATAACACAAAGGAAATTAACAAGTCCCAAAAACGCCTCTCAGATCTCTGACAAATATGAGTAAAAATTCTTGCCAGTCCTTCTGAACAGGCAGATGCATTAGGGCAGGGTGTCCTCCTTTTAGGAATTGACATTTCCTAAGAGGAGAAACACAAGTTATTAAAAAAGCATTTTCCTTCAAAAGATGCAGAAACTGCACTCATAAAAGAAAAAGTCTTCAGTCTTTATAGCATCAGGTTCTGGAAGATTCCAGCTAGGGATCTTTACTGCTCAGAACTGGTTCCCTAGTTTTAGCAATGAGGAAGAGAAACCCGACTGGCCCTTTTTGTCATCTGTGTGCTGCTGAGCATGTAGTTGCAGGATCGCAAGTTGATCAGTAGTGCTGGCACCAGTGACGTCGCTGGAGCGTGGCGGGGGGTGGACCGCCGGAGGGTGACACGCGCAGAAGGGTGACGCACGCACCCGTACGCGTCGCCCTCCGCTGCGCGCATCGCCCTCCGGAGGCTCCAAGGCCAGGATAAGGCCTCGAAGCGTCCTCCCGGGCCGGCGCTCGTGGGCCTTCTGACGAATTTATAATGGACTGTCATTGTGAATTTATAACGTTTTTCGCGCATGCGTAGACCGTTCCTGAGGGAAAAGGGCAGCCCTTTTCCCTCAGGAACGGTCTGCACATGCGCGAAAATGTTATAAATTACGTTGTGACGCAGTGGGCCTTCGTCAGAAGGCCCAGGACAGCCAGCCAGGGAAGACGTCTCCGGAGCCGGCTGCAACGGAGGCGCGCACACAGGAAAGATGCAGGGGGCAGAGTCGGGGGCACCCGGGGCAGCGTCCCGTCGGGTCGCCCTCCCCCAATTTTTCACGGTCCAGCCTAGTGGCCACGCCAAAGCTTCATATAGGGGTTATGTGTGGGAGGGGGGTCATTAGGGTGACACGCGCGCCCCGCCCTGGGGCCGCGCGCGCCCTAGTGACGCTGCTGGCTGGCACCTCAGAGCAGTAGAGAGCAGGCCAGGAGCATTCTTTTGAGCAAGCTGTCATATAAGATCCCTGGGTATAGTTGCCAACTCAAGTCATCTGGTGGCACAAATGGCACATCCCAGAAGTAACTGGGCTTTAGGACAGTTGAATAATGGTTCTGCTGTCATAAATGGCCATACAGAACCACCGCCACAAAACCGCAGCAGCCGTACAAGACCACAGGTAAGCTGGCATGGGGGGAGGGCGGTGGAAGGAATGGGGCAAGGAGGAGGAGGAATGGGGAAGTATCTGGGCAGGGAGGGGGGCAGAAGGGCTGCAGAATGGGGAAAGGGTGGATCCCAACAGCACCAGTGTGCACCAGGATTCTATCTCTGTCCCTCTCCTTTTCCCTCTCCCTTACTCTCCTTGGTTCTGTGCCAGCAAAATGGATGGTCCAAGGAAACCCATTAGAGCAGTGGGTGGTTTGTCCTCCACAGAAACAAAAGTTACCTTACTTCGAGGAGGCCTTCAGGGCTGCCCCCCCCCCCCGCAGGATGCAACACGGGCTTCGTTGGTGTAGCTGCATCAGCGGGGGGGGGGAGTTAGAATTGGGCTGCGAGTCACATCGGCGTGGATGGGTGATGACAAAGTTTAGGGCACACAGTTAGGGCAACAGAACCACTGGCAAAAAAATAATAATAATCCTGGAAGGAGAATACAAATCTTTCAAAGACCGTCTCAGGTGAGCCCCACTCCCACTCCATGCCTAATGACACCATCCAGCTACAACTGCCAAAAAGAAAATTATAGTAGCTGCACCTGAAAATGTCTTCCACTCCTGCACAGGCTTTCAGAGGCTCTGGGGACTATTCAGCTTGAACAGAAAACCCTTCTGGAATTTCATATCCTCTCTTCAAGAGTGCTAGAGAAATGTGATCCCAGTTTCAGAAAGTCTTGATCTATAAAAGCTGAGCACACCAGCAATCGTTTACTCATGTTCTAGGGTAGCTTCACATTTACAGAAACAATCACAGGTTTGTTTGACCAGAGTACCGTAGCTAGGGGGGGCGGGGGGTAGGCCGGTGGGGAAGCTCATCAGATCAAGAACTGGAGAGGAAAGCCAGGCAAGAAGAAAGGAGTGGGGGGCTTGGAGAGAAAACTTTTTAAATGCCTTTAAAAGCAGAGAGAGCACTTCTTAAGATAATTGTGCTCGGAAATGTCAAAGCAAAAATCTTAAAAGTACATAGTACTGTATTCACACAGTTTTAGTGCTTGCTCTGAAGAGTTGCCCAGGTGATCATCTCATCTGAGTCTAGAAGACCATCCTTGCCCTCAGCAACAACCAGTGATAGTATCCTCTGTTTTCATTCTGCAGATTGTGTTCGAATGCTGAATTTTGTTGATTTGTTAGCTAATGTTGATTTTTATTATGACTGCTTTTTAAATTTGCTGGTTTTGTCAGGCAATACTGTACAAATATTTTAATAAAATAAATAAATGACAGACAAGAGACTGACACAGGCTCAAACTACACATTGCATGAAGTTCTATGATTCATTCTTTCACTTTTTAAAAAAAATCCAAAGTAGTCCTAAGTAAGCTATGAACTGGAGCAAAAGAAAGGTGGGTGGGGAGAGGCTGCTAACCTCTCTCCCATCTGATTCTTTTTTTCCAATTCAAAACCACCTAGCACAAGCTGCTTTTTCCAACAGCAGAGAAAAAGATACAGGGTAACTTCCCCATGAGTTAAACCACTGTCGATCAAAAGGCTGGCAGTTCGAATCCATGTGACAGGGTGAGCTCTCGACGCTCGGCCCAGCTCCTGCCAATCTAGCAGTTCGAAAGCATGTTAATGCGAGTAGATAAATAGGTACCGCTTGTGGCTTGTGGGAAGGTAACAGCGATCCGTGTCCAGCCGCACGCTATGGCGCTGCAGCAAGGAGAGTCATGACGGCCACATGACCACAGAAGCGTCTTCGGACAGCGCTGGCTCTTCGGCTTCGTAATGGGGATGAACACCGCACCCTAGAGTCGGACACGACTGGACTTAAATGTCAAGGGATACCTTTACCTAACTTCCCCATCTCTTTCCCCTGCTGGTGAAATAGTAGCTTGGGGAGGGTAATCTTAAGCTGAAAAGCTGACATGGTAGAGAGAGATAAGCCACCTTTCTTTCTCTTTTTTAACTTGCTCTTCTTCAACTCAAAGACTGCATTATGGGCTGCATTATGGTGTTTTGTTCTGTTTTTAAGTGGAAGATAGAATAACAGAATTCTGGATAACTAATCGTTTGAGCCTCCTGCACTCTCTTGCTCTCTCTTCTTCATCTTTTTGCTTACAGAGGGGATTTTGGTGGGAACTAATGAGGAATGTCAAGAATCTCAGCAATGTTCACTATACAAACAGCCACCTGTGCCACACACAGCATGGTATTTCTCCACTCTGTCGTTTTCACAAGCTGTGACCTCCCTTATCCCCACTGACCTGAAGACAACACTCAATTCCTACAACTCTCCATTACTTATACAGCTTGTAGGCTTGAGCACCCATGGGCTTATTTCTCTGTATTCACCATATTCTTGATAACGCCCATCTTGTTATCAAGAGTTGAAGAGGCCAGACAAAATGCCTATCCATCTTTCCACATTCAAATTTTATTTCATTAGGCCTAACTTCCCCCTCCCCCTTTTAATGAAAACAGAACGTCTCTATCATATATATGTATGCCTCAGGGGTACCATGCAGCCTCAGGACCTAATAAAAGAGAATGCACTTTAGATAATAATTGGTCTACAAAGAAATTGCAAAATCTGATCAATATTCTATAAAAGTAAAGAGATTTTGGGCACACTCTCTTTGACTGTCTCCTTTTCATCTGAACTTATAGGGTTACCTTCAAGGTAAGTACAATAACCTATATGTAATGTACATTCCTTTGCTGCCAGGCTTTTGAGTATTAAAATCCATTAATGTATCTAGCAGTTGGTTTTAGAATCATGTCACTTCACTATATGAACGTATGATGCTGCCTTACACAATAGGTCCACTGAGCCCTGTACAGCCTACCCTGAGAGATGGTGGCACTCCAGCAGAAGTCTCTCCCATCACCTGCTACCTGATTTTGCAGACTAGGGATGCCAAGGATCAAACCTGAGGCCTTCTGAATGCAAAGTCTGTGCTCTACCACTGAGCTATTGCCCCTCCCTACTGTTTCAATTAAACGCTTTAGGTACATTTCAAGTGATTGCTATGTTATATTATAAAGGTAAGCTGCCTTGAAGGCCCTGTAGATGGAAAAGCAAGGTAAACATTTAAAAAAACAAATAGATGTAAAAAAAAACCCCACTTTCTATACAGAAGTGCTGAGTAGAAATGTAGAAATGGTAAAAAAAGAAGTAGAAATGGGGACGGTTCTGGGGGGGGGGAAGACTGTTAAATGCAAAACAAAAGAAAGGCAACAGCTGGGACATGGCTCTAACACCCCACGACAGGATGCTCAAAAACAAGATAAAACGAGAGCTCATCAGAGAGAATAATGATGGGAACTAGAGGACTAAAGCACCATGGGGAACACCAGGTCTTCTTGCCAAAAGAGTCTTACAGTGGAAAAAACTTTACACAGAACTACTCATTCTTAATTCTCCTCCAATTGGGCTGGCAAGGGAAGCAAGACCTGAAAATGTGACCATTGTACGCTGGGAGCCAATTAAAGGCCAACATTCGAAGGGAGCAACATACAGTTCTCTGTCCCCAAATCTGTTGCTTTAGGATTTTCTTCCAAAGCTGTCATAAATGAAAAGATTTTAGAAGGAAATGTGGAAGGAGATAAAAGTATAGTTATTTAAACAGTAACAAAAATATGCAATCGATTTCAATTGTTTCAAACATGTTGGAAGGTACAATTCAACACAGGAATCTGACTGCAATAGGCAGAACCCCATCCACACTGCTCAGCCTTGAGGGTAGGTCTGAGATATTTAGACACTCGTATATATGCGAGAACAAGGTTATTTTGCTTTTTCCTGACCATGCATGGTAAAAACCAGTGGTTAGGGAGATTTCCAAAAAGGGGACAAGAATCCCTGAATTTTCAAACAAAATCAGTATTAATTAATTAATTAAAAGCTATGTATTTGAAAACAGAAGAATACAGTCACACAAGCATATGTAAAATTAAACAGAAAAGATTTCCAGTAAAACTCCAATAGTCCAGGATCCAACTGTTGGGCATTCCCAGTAGCCCAGTATCAAAACTGTTCTGGAGTGCTCCAGGCTAGGGAGTGGACTCCCAACCTCGCCAGCCCCTGCACAAGCCCAGTCATGCCGGGTTCAGTGATGGCATTGCCAAGACAGGTTACAGAAGCTGCTTACGAACAACTCCAGCCGCTTTGCAGTAATGTAAGTAGCAGCCCTGTCACTAGATCCAAGCGATATTGTAAGTAGCAACATTAGATCTGGGGACCACCAAGAGTAGGATAGTACAGCCAGCCCAGCAAATCTGGTACCACTGAAGTAGTCCTGAAGGTGCCAGACTATTGGAGATTTACTGCATTGCGCACGCTAATTTTGAAAGGTTAGGTCTTTTCAGTATGGTTATGTCATGTGTTATCAACTGAAACACCAAAATGCAGGGCTGCCACTGCAATGACCTTTCTATAGAAAACAAAAAGCAGCTTCTCACCCATCTCAAGCAGCATCTTGAGGTTTCAGAGACTTTGGATGAATTAAATATTCAAGCAAAGAACCGGGATTCCCATTTTTTTTTCTAGAAGAAAAATACCAGGGAGGTATCAGACTGCGACCTTACAATGCCACGAAGCTTCATTCACTGCAGATTCCCCACTACTTGTTTGAGCCAATAAATCTGCTTTCTTAAAGAAATAAACTTCATTACACAGGTAAAAGTCTTAACAATGGTTGCAAGCATGAAGGCTCAAACACACACCTTTCTGGCAGGGTTTGACAAGCAAAATTTAGCACATGAAAGGAAGGTACTTGGGCATAACTGTAGCTGATGGGCAGGCACCTATGAAAGGCATATTTGAGAATCAGCCATCTGCTTGCAAGAACACCCATCAATTTCCTGGCCAAGCTATTTGATTACAAGGATCAGCGAGTGTGTTTGTTTGAAAGGGCAAACTAATCTCTTTTACATAGTTTTGTGCTGCAGAAAATAAAATGATTCAGGTCTAGCTGCCTGGAAATACAGATACAAAACAAGCAAATCATCACAAGCCATCGGGCATCCTAATCAGGACTCTTGTGGCAAAATAAACATTTGAGTCACACTTCAAAAGTTTTGGTACGCATGATCGTTCCCCCCCCCCCCCAGAAGTTATGTCTGTGTAGAAAAATTCTATGTGTGAAGGAGCCCACACAGATTTATATATACTGTACATCAAGTCACCAACTGATAGCCCTCCCTTCCCTGTCTTCACCAGGACTGCTGCCAGTTTTGCCTCAACATTCCTACACCCAGTCTTCCCTTGTTCACTTGCCTCTACACTTCTAATGACACAGATTTCTGAAACATCTCTTCTGTATCTTCCCTCTCCTTAGCCTTCCTCCACTCTGGCTACTAGGTCAGCAACTCCCATCAGGTGTCAGACCAGACATTTAGAAGATAAAAAAACACAAGAAAAAGGGTGATGACTACCTGTTAGTGTTTTTACATCTGAATTCAAAGAAACACAGTACATTTTGGCAGTTAAGTGCAAAGCAACTTGGAAACAGTAATTTATATATGTCAACTTTGGCAATGCTTCGTTACAAAAATAATCCTCATGGGGCCAAATTCAACTTCAGCATTAATAAACTCAGCTCCTTTGAAACCCAGATGACTTACCTTCTTCAGTCAGCTATTAACTACTGATGTGATTGAACAGCACCCACAGCAAGGTAAGCACAGAAGTTGGCTGTACAGATTTTTTTTAAGCAAGTCGCATTTATAAACCTGAGCATGGAAGCGAGCAGAGCTTCAGGCTTCACTTGAGTGTAGGCATGATGCCTATATAAAGGCTAATCTGGCAGTCACAGAATATAAGCAGCATGTGCCTTACTCCATTCTTCTTGTAACCATTCTGCTTCCAAGAGCTACATACAGCCTGGCTCCACTGGTAGAGTCTTGGTGTACTTACTAGTCAGTGAAGAACCTGGCAATTCCATATTGATTAATATCTTCTCTGCTTTCCAGCAGCTGGTTCACGGCATCTTCCATATATGTGAGGACATGTCTCTGAGCTGAAAATAGAAAGGAAGAAAGAGACTATACAAGAACTCTGAAAAGTTCAGGGTCATGCAACTCTATTGCTGCGTGTCTGGCCTCAGTCTTTCTGTACGCTGCACAGAGCTGGGATTTCTGTCCTGATAGTGGTGGTTTAGTACATTTATTTATTTTTAAAGAATTACTATCACCTGCCTCTTCTCTCTAGCTTCTGTGAATATTTGTGGACTCATCGCTTCTGTGTACCCCTTATTTCTTGAGATGAAAGGAACAAATACTGTTATGCTATTAATCTCATTATGTTATTAGACTGATAAAATGTGTCCAATAAACTATACATGCTTCCCCCTAGATCCCAAATATTGGCAGTTTTTTCTCCAAAGATCAGTAAAGGACATGCTAAGATAAGACCATTTTTTACAAGACGATACGGAAAAAATATGTTACAGTTGGGTTATTTGTTGTGGATGTGTCAGTTACGGATAGAGCAATGTGCAACCAGTGCTTAGATAATGCAAAGGGAAGTGCACACATGTGATAATCATAATACAAACTTACTGTGCAAATCTACCCTAAAGGCTGATTCACACTACACTTTTCCAGGCGCGGATGCCCCTGCCCCAGCGCGCAGAGCTGGCCGGAAGTCCTCCTGCTGTCCCGCCTTCTTATGAAGGTGATTGGAGGTAGTTCTGATTGGCATGCAGCCACTCTCCCTCCCTCTCATCCGATTGGTAGGCTGCAGTAGCTCCGCGAACCCGCCCAGCTCCACAAAGCCCGACCCCTCAAAAGATGAGGGGAAGCCATTTTCCAGCCTCTGCATTGCGGAGCTCGCAGCTGCTCCGCAAGCTTCCGAAATGCTGTCAAAGAGCTCCACGCTACGTTCCGGAGATCCGTAATGCGCCTGGATTCCTGTAGTGTGAATCAGCCTTAAGTATATTGCCTGGGGAACTGAGCAAAATACGCTTGTAAGAATTCCTGCACTGCATCTTCAAAAGAACAGAGAATATTGACTTGAATATTGGTTTGCAAACAAGTCTCTCTGAACAGTACAGCCCCATGAAGACTTCTCTTCTCCTAAGAGACTCAAAAAGGATGTTAACAATGACTGTTGAGCACACATCAAAACAATGTGTTTTATTTGAAACAAGTCACTATTAAAATATATTAAAACTTACAGAAGTGAAAATATTGCATAAGAACGATGTACATCTTGAAACCTAGGGATTGCATACTGAGAGGGATGAATGGGGGGGGGGAGCTTGTTGCAGTGCATTTCTCCGCCTCCTCCATGGCACAATAGCCCTCTGCATGCATCCTGCAAAAAAACCACTCTGGAAAATAGGACAGGGGGCTGCAGGGTTAAAGGAAGATTGGCAAAAATGGCAAAAATCACTCCACACTTGCACAAATGGATCTGCCTTCCATTCACAGAACTGAAAGTTAGGACACAACCCTACTTATTTCAATAATTAAGAAATAAAATTCATTATTCAATGAATTTGTCTACTTATGTTCCTGCTTTGGCTCTCCTATGATACTCTGTAAACCCAGGACGGACCCAGCTCCAACAACCCTCGAACCTCAGCCGGCTCCCAGACTTGAGGTTGCTAAGTCCAGGCTGGATCCGACTACTCTAAGCCGTAAGTGCTGGCCGGACCTGGGCCCGCCAGTCCCGCAGTCACGGCAGGAGCCGCACCACCTGGCGGGAGAGGCATGGCAGGATCAGGGCCATCAGACTGGCCAACCTGGCCAGTCCAATACTAGCTGGGGGCATAAAAGGGAACCTGGCGCCAGGTTAGCACTGACCTTAGCCCGGGAACACTGGGGCGAGAGGGCCTCTCAGCTACCCGGGAACATGGCAGGCTTCAGGGCTCGCTCCTTGCCCACCTTGGTCTCTTCTGACGGAAGCTCCTCACCGAGGCACCTGGTCTTGTCCCACACCTGGCATAACTAGGCGCCTACCCTCCAACCACCATGGACCTCTCCGTGTGGCCAAGCCAGCTGCCCATGCTGGGCACCCAAACCTCACTCCAGACAGTTGCCCACGCTGAGGAATATGACGCCCACCCCAACCGCCTGAGGCATTGGTACCCTGCCTAGGACGGCCACTCGAGGGGATCCCCTTTGATGACTAGAGCCCCAGGGGAAACGCCATGTCCTTCAGTGAAATGAACTGGGGGGGACACAAATGGGGGTTGGACCGGGGTTGTTTTCTGTTAAAAGGTTCAAAGAATAAACCAGCTTGTTCGAGTCTCCTCCTCAACTATGCCTCCTTCTCTGCCACTGCCAGCTGATGGACCAGGTATGAGTCGCTCAAACACCTTTGACATGCCGCTTCCCCCCTGAGGTCCATCCCACCCCTTGGGAGACGCCACATACTCATTTATCAGAAAGGCTATAGTCTATTCCTTTTGAACCAATCCACTACTGGAAGTGACCTGGGAGTTTCCAGCTTATCACAACGCTTATCCAGTCAACAGACATGTAATTAATTTCAAATCCTTATTCAAGATTGAGTCCTTCAAATAACCCAAGAATACAATCTTGGGATTACATGGAATGGCATAACTAGTCATAACTTTGATCTTATCTACAACCGCTTTCGAAAATTCCATAATTAAGGGGTAATTCAAAAAAAAAATCTGCTGTGGAGCCCAACTTCTCCAGTGGGAATCATCCTGAAAATTATATACACACTTTAAAAGTCAAATACCAACTAAATGGCAGCTTGTAATAGCTCGCTTTGAATATAATGTTAAGCTCTTGACATTATTTTCCCACAATCAAGACCATTCATCTGAGAAATTGACTTGGTTGAACACTTTTCTCCAAGACTCTTTGTTATTTCTCCATTTATGTTCAAAACCAGAGCTAATCACATCTAGCTTCAAAATTAGCCGATACCCTCTTCTTACATAAAAAGAAAGATTTATATAAAGTTGACACATTAGACCCCAAATGGCTTGCTAAGCAAAACTGTACATTTTCAAGAGCTCTGGAAAAGGTTTGTTAGAGCCTGACAAAGAGTGCCATTCATTTGTGACATAGTTTTTGGACAAGGACAACTTAGTGAAATGTATTTGCGACCTTACTACTTTCACAAAGAGAATAAGCCACACAAGCAGAGGGATTTTGGCATGAATCTGCCCTTCTCCATTTTGCTACTGTTGTACTAGGCACCAGCAGCAATATCCCCATCCTTGTAAGAAAAGGGGTGAGGCTATTCAATGAAGAATAGCCTTACTGCACAGTTATAGGTAGTGTTTGAGGTTTCTTTTAAAGAAAATTGTAGGAGTCACATACTGAAGCAGTGGAACAGGCAAGCACATAGCATTTAGAACAAAATGAAAAGGACAGGGACAGTGAAGAATATTAAACAGCAAGGGAATGACAATGGTGTCAATCAATAGAGTACAGTAAACTCATAACACACTTTGCACTTATGTTACTGCATTATCCAAAGCGTGGCCAGAAAGTAGAACAGTCATAGGCACCTCACTAAAGGGCAAGCAACTCGTCAAACCAGAGGCAGGGGGGGGGGGAGAATTATGGTACTCTTTGCAAGCAACTCTATTTACAGCGCAATCCGACTTAACTTTTGTGCCGGTTTAACCAGCGGCGCAGTGAGAACGGGAGGCCCCAGAACGGAAAAGGAATTCAAATCCCCTCCAAAAGAGGAATTCAAAGGGGATTTGAATCCCTTTTCCATTCTGGGGCCTCCCGTTCTCACTGCGCCGCTGGTTAAACCGGCACAAAAGTTAAATCGGATTGCGCTGTTAGTGATACAACAATAGGTAAACAGCAAATCCCCTGCAATGAGAGAGTGCTTGCAGGGGTACTGACATTGATGGCCCAATCCTATCCAGGCCTTATGGTGGTGGATCTCACAATCCACCACCGTAAGTTCTAGGTCGGCGCAAAAGCTTCTGCACTGCTTTGCGGGCCGGGCACACCAGTGCAAATGACTGAAAGTCACATGCGGGCGCCACTGGTCTGCAGAACCTACACCATCCTTCATCGTAACTGGTAAGTCGGCAGCAGAGGAAGTTCAGAGGCAGATCACAAGAGGCGTAGCTGGAGGGGGGACGGTACTGTACGTTCCGCACTGTTCTAATCCCCATTTACTCCCTGGTACGAGGTGGCCCGGCCCTCACCGTCAGAGCCAATCCGTGCGGCGAAGGCAATGGGCAGAAGACTCTCTGCCTGTTGCCTTCGCTGCACAAAATGGCTCTGATGGCGAGGGGGCGGGGCCACCTCGTACCAGGGAGTAAACGGGTATTAGAATGGTGCGGAACTTACAGTACCGCCCCCATCCAGCGACGCCTCTGGCAGATCATGGGCAGATTGGGGCAGGGAGCGGACTGGGGTGGGAAGGGGGTGGATCTCGGCCGCACTAGTACAACCCTATACCCCCTCCCCAGCCCCGAGCACCCCCAGAGTCTCCTCAGACGTACACCAGCTAAAGAGCTAGCACAGGGCTAAGGAGACCCATTAGAGACCAGGTGGCCTACAGAGAGGTAAGTAAAAATTTCTTTACTTACCTCTCCTGGGCTGTCTGGTCTCCTGCTGGCCCAGAGCATGCAGTGCGTGCTCTGTCAGAGCTGCACACTCTGGGCTGGCGGGGGATTGGATTGGGCTCTTAGTTAGCTCTCTCACATGTGTTATGCTCACAGATGGTTCAGGGCTGAAGTTTCCTCATTTAAACAGGAGTGTGGAACACAGGCAATTTTCCAAAATCATCAAATACAGAATGAAGATACAGCAGTTGTAGTTTTAAAGTAACTGGAAAGTCTATTCCAATGGTACTTCCCCCACCCCAATCCTTACACTATATCTTACAGTGTCAGTGCAAGAAGCAGCATTCCTTAAGAAAACAAGACGACAGAAAAGAAACGTGAATTTTCCTTGCCCGTTTGGTACAGATTATGTCTTCTCTCCCCCCTTCTCCAGCAGCCAGTTAGCCTCAGAAGACCTATGTCAGAATTCTGCAAGTTAATTATGCACGCAAATCTATTCCATCCATATTGGGCACCTACAATGGAAAGCTCTTTCAGCTTGGCATGGCTGACAGGTGGGAAGGAAAAGGGCAGGAGGGCCCTAGGAGAGGCTTGTGGAAAGTCATTTGCAAGTGGGCACCATGATTAAAACTTCAGATGAGCTCCAATTGCTATCAGGGGTTGTCTCCTCAGTCTAGAAGACTGTTTAATGCAATGGCAGAATGGGTAAAGCACGCTCTGGAAAATACCTTGCAGTAAGACAGTGAGCCAGAGGTTCAAAGATATTATCTGGCAATAAAAGATACAGGGTGTAGCTTTATTTAATTATTTTAATGCAAAGGAATACATTTTAAATTTATGTGAGTGATTAAAGAGAAATAACTCTGCGCACCTGTGTCGCCTCAGGGAGGAACGAGTCATGCAACTCCATCAGTCACACACAGCAACCAGGTTCTTTTCATCCCTTTTCTCTCTCCCTTTTCCCTGCATGCCCAAGTTCTGCGCTCGGGGATCATCCTAACAGAAAGTACTTGAGCCAGCAACGGCACTCATTACGTTCAAATACAACATGCTAGTAAGAAGTCCCGCTCTCACTTACAAACCTCAACTGCAATTGGCAGCCTGTTTTTTTTTTCTTTTTTAAAAAATGTTGTGGAAAAGGAGGTGCTCTTCTGTTTGGTCTGGTCCTGTGCCCAAAGCCTTGAGCTCTGAACATTCAGTTAATCATTATGCACGCAATCATGCGAAACATGCAGTTGTTATTAGCGCACCATGTCATCTGTAACTACAAGATTATACTAATATCCATTTACAAGATTATAACTCACAATACACACTCCTAAAACTCTTATCTGCAGTCTCATAATTCAGCAACAATAGTAGCTTTCAATGTCAGAAAATGCTTCCTGGCCAGTTCCCATGTCTGCAGGTCCTCACAAACAAATACATCTAATTAGGGATAGTTGAAAGCAACAGGATCTGTTTATAGTGTTTCAAATAATTATCTTGAAATGTCATTGCCCCTCACTATCCCCTCCTTTTCCGATCCCACTTTCCCTTTCGCTTCTCTCTTCTTTCTTGGAACTTCTCTGATATATACAATAGTACGTTTAAGACAGTGGTTCTCAAACTGGTGGGTCACAACCCACCAGGAAAACCAAAAGTGGCTACTACCCCCTTAAGGGTGGTGGTGATGTGCAGTGACGTTGGTGATGTCCCACCGGCACCGGGGAAAAAGGTAGTTGTGGTTTGTTTGTTTTTACTTACCAGGGGTTACACCGGCCCTCCAGAAGGTGTGGGGGCCCTGCGGTTTCAGATTGGCTCCCAGAAGCAATCAAGACCCACTTCCGATTTTCGTCCGAAACCGGGAAGGCCTGCAGGGCCCCCACCAGGACCCCTGGTAAGTAAACAAAACCTTTTTGTCCTGGTGGCACGAGCCTGGGAGCAACACCACTTTTGGCCCACCCCACAAACAACTTTCCCAACCCGCAAACACTTACAACTTACCCAACTCATGGGGAGAACTTTGAGAAACACTGGTTTAAGGTAATCGATGGTGCAAGGTTAACTCTTAGTCAACCAATGCAGATAATCTATCCAAACACGAATGGGAAAAGGACCCCTATGTGGGAAAAGGGGCGGATGAGAGTAAGGGGTGGTGGTGGTGGTATTAAGTAGAAGTTATTTTAATACCTTATAAAACGTAAGTTATTTTAATACTTTTTCCTTATTTATGAAACATAGTTTATAGAACTTAGAAAAATGTAACAAACAGTAAATGGGTCATGGAGGTGAAAGAAAGTAGAATCCACCGACTCTAATCAGGTTCTTCAAAATTCATCACCACCATCTCTGCTCACCATCATTTAATGCAGAAGGTAATTAAATCTACTCCCAATAGACAATTTCCAGAAATAGGACGTTGTGGGTTATCTACCAATGCAAAATTCAGTTACATTTTGCAGAGAGCTCCTCCTGCCTTCAATCTGCATTCCTACAAATTTCAGTTGAGGCGCCAAATTAGTGGTTCCCTGCACCCGTCTTTAAATTCAGCAAATCAGTTTCTCTCTCATTCCCTATTCCTTACCCTCTTCTTGTTGTCTTTATATTTGCTCTCTCTTGTAAGTGAAACTATATTTTGGTATGGGTGAATTCTAGCATGTATTTTGTCCTGCAATTGTGACTATTAAGCTACTGACAGCACAATCCTATGTATGTCTACTCAGAAGTAACTCCTGTTGAATTCAATGTGGCTTACTGCCAGGTAAGTGTGCATAAGATTGCAGCCTAAGAAAATTACCAGTATATAGTCATTTGGAACAGATTGGAATAATGTTAGAATGTGATTATTAAGGTACAGATCCTAATCCAAAGCAATCTCTGGATTCCGTTACTCTGAGGTTAATAAATAACCTGGTAGATAGTGACACTCATTGATTTATAAAGTATATCATGGTTAATTTGGTACTAATGACAAAGCTGAGATTATCAATGTTCTATGTCAGTGAAAGGTACTAAGGGGTAAGTACAGTACTCTTTAGTTAACAGCGTCCCATAACACTCCCAAAACAGGTGCCTTCAAGCTTCAATTTTAAGACAGCAAGAGCAAATTTCAGTTGAATCTTGTAACAATCACTTTCCTGACAGTTTCCTGATCTTTTGCATTTAAAAAAAAATACCCACAACTATTGAGCCGGAGATGGATTGCAGCACTTTTCTAAAAGTTGAGAGGAGAAAATAGCTAGTTGCCATTCCACCTGTCTTGTCATTACAGGCGTTAAAGGTAAAGGTATCCCCTGACAATTAAGTCCAGTCGTGTCCGACTCTAGGGTGTGGTGCTCATCTCCATTTCAAAGCCGAAGAGCCAGCGTTGTCCGAAGATGCCTCCGTGGTCATGTGGCCGGCATGACTCTCCTTGCCGCAGCGCGTAGCATGCAGCTGGAACACGGAGCGCTGTTTACCTTCCCGCAAGCGGTACCTATTTATCTACTCGCATTGACATGCTTTGGAACTGCTAGGTTGGCGTTAGGCGTTAGGTTTCTGCTATTATTGGAACTGCGAGTACAGGCACTTTCTGATAAGATCAGCACAACAGAAAAATCATCCTGAAGACAATGGGCATTGAGGGTTAAATGTATCTCCTCCGCAAAAACTTCACTAAGGGTTCTAAAGAGTATATTGAGCTGAGGAGTAGGAAACTGTGTGCAACTGCTCGAGGGAAGGCAATTCCAAGTTTTTTTATATTAGGTGTCACAAGGTCCAAATCACAGCACCAAACAATATTACTGTAGATTCAATACTGGTTATTTTTGAATCTATAATAAAGCTATTATAAGAATTCTCTACATTTTACAGATCTGTTCATTGTGAAAAATTGAACATAAGTCAACTTCTATTAATTCTGCTGCAGGTGAAAATGTTAAAATACAACATTCTCCAGTTTTACTCTACCTTTTTCCTGAGGAGGAAACTGGTATTATTTCTGATACACAACATAACCCTGGCCATTACATCCTGGTACACATTCCTTGGTATTTATAAATGTTAAAAAGTGATTCCTGACAGTCTGCAGTCTGGCAGACAATCAAAAAAGTTTTCATTCGAAAGCTTTCATGGCCAGCAGATATAGTTAGTGAAACAGGTAGTTCGGGTAACACAGCCATACCCATGTAAAAAACACACAGCAATCCAACCGAAGTTTAAAAAGTTCCGGAATGGTTTCCGTTCAACTGACAGCGGGTTCCCTGCGCTTTCGAAGTTCAATGCAACGAAGCGAGACGCCAAGAACTGTAACATCTTTCATTCCTTTTTGGATTGCCCCAGAAGATGTGTCCAGATTAGGACACGAAACGTTGGGCTCACTTGTCCAGCCGTGGTTTTAAATAAATTTCTGTTTGTCCGGGAATACATCGTTAAACCCAGATAAAATCGTCATTGTTTTTAAACTTCGGTCGGATTGCTGTGTGTTTTTTACATGGGTATGGCTGCGTTACCCGTACTACCTGTTTCACTAACTAAATCAAAAAAGTGTTTGACAATCAACCTCCTGAACAGTATTCTCTTCTGAACTTGGCTGTCAACAACACCCACTACCAGAGACACACTATGTCACTGCATGTAAAATGCTAAGTCTTGCCTTTGAAGGTACAATGGTCTTATTCACACAGGGAGCACCAAGCTATATTCAGCTAAGTGCCTTATGTACAAATACACACACAGAGTTATGGCTTGAAGGCATGAGCACCTTCTGATTATAGTCACTCTCACACTGGAAAAAGAAAATTCCACATTTGTGGATCCCTGAGGAAAAGGGGTATTCAAAGCAAGCACAAAACATATTTATAAATTATAAGGTTTGTGGCTGGAAAGTTAAATTATTAAGGCTACAATCCTAACCTAAGGAAACATACTTAGGACCATGCTGCATGAATGCTTTCACACATTGTTTTTTCTATGTAAGACATACAGGACTGGATTAACCCTTTTGCTACGTTTACTACAAAAGTTTGTTCCCCTACTTATTGTAACCATTTAAGAGCATTTCTGGGTGTGGAGAGTGGGCTTACCCAGCTCCTTATGCTTTATTGGGCGCAATCCAAACCTACTTAGGCCGCCGTTGTAACCAGCGGCCCAGCGAAAACGGGAGGCCCCAGAATGGAAAGGGGATTCAAATCCCCTTTGAATTCCCCTTTTGGAGGGGATTTGAATCACCTTTCCGTTCTGGGGCCTCCTGCTTTTGCTGGGCCGCTGGTTACAACGGCGGCCTAAGTAGGTTTGGATTGCGCCCTAAATTTCCTACAGCTCAGAACATAGTAACTATTCCATTAACGTATGACAGAGCACCAGTAGCCAGATTTGCAGCTCTGAGATAATTTAATACGCACACAGCCTGCCCGGCATGAGAGAGGAACAGACATACTTTCTACAAAATGACATATTTCAAGAGTGCAACAAGCAAGATGGGGGAAAAGTTGCCATTATGCAAGTGCAAATGGTGAAGACAATGAGCTGCACATGAACCAGAAAAGTGTGAGGAACTGAGCACACAGTTCAGAAGTGTTTCCACTTCCTCTAATCCATGTTGCAAAAACATTTAAGAAAATTCTGATTTTTGTGCATTTCTAACACAACTGTATCAAATCCAAAAGGTCCAGGTTATGCCTGCATGCTAGCAGCAGTGCACCTATCTGAGGAGTTTCTCATCCTTTACTATTCAGTAGCTTTTGTGCCAAGACCTTAAACTGCTTTTTCAGGAGAGTTTAAAGCCTGTGACACACCGTCTGCGGCACAAGGCGAGACAAAGCCGGCCTTTGCTTTGCGCCACGTCGCTTCCGGTCTATACTGGCCTGGAATCACGCTCTCCATGGCTCTCTTCATTGTCTCTCATCTCAGTCTTTCAGCCAATCAGAATTGAGTCTTTTCAGACTAGATTCTGATTGGCCAAACGCTTCCCTACACGTCCCACTCCCACTGCACTGAACGCGCCCTCTGATTGGAAAAAGTTCAATTTTCCCCAACTTCTGTTGCACGGCAATGAAGCTCTTGTGCACTGCTGTGTGAAGAGAAAGCAAGACACACCAAACTCTTTGTGCCACTTGCCAAAGCTTGTCTATGCACCATGCGGCCGCATGGGCAGTGAGTCACGGGCTTAAGAAAAGCTGGGAAGTTAGCTGGGCAGCATATTTACTCAGTATTACATGCTGTCAGAAACATATCATTCCAATGCTTCGTTTTCTCTGTGTTGACTTCTTCCTCTGAACTGGGTCATTTTCAAAGTTCCAGCCCTCATCTTCAAATGCCTGTAGTCAGGCTACTGCTATGGTTCAGCCTGACACTCTACAAACATGTCCTGCCACAACAGCTACAGCCCACAGAACGATTCAAGCTGTCAGCCAAGAGAGGGAGAGAGAAACACACACGTGAGGGCAGTTCTTTCTTGGCAGCTGGCCCTATGCTGGCAAAGTCGAAGGTGCTGAAAGTCAGGAACAAGCTGCACTGAATAATAAGACCGATCTTTGTTGGTTAGATGCCTTACTAACTGAAGTACTAAAAATACAAATATTTGACACAGTTCAACTTTATCAGATTCATCATTTCCTGCTTCAACCATTGGGATTTGGCTAGTGTTAGAGGTTTTAACAACAAAACCCAGAACTGAAGGGATTTATTTTATTTTTCTTTTCTTTTTTTTACAAAAACCACCCAAAGGCAGGATAATATGCACCTGGGATGCAGTCCTCAAAAAACACAGAACATTTACAGCTCAGTCTGTTGACTGGGAAATTTATACGATTGATTTCAGGGGAACTGGTTTATTTGATAAGTTGTCTTAGGATTGCAGCCTTACATTGTCATCCTCAACATACACACTCCAGAACAGAGCCATTGGCTTCAACAGCACTACTACTCCATAGGCTACAGCCTTTGCTCCTTCCAAGCAAGTGTGTGCTCACACAGAGGGCAGAGTCATAAAGAAACAAGAGCAAATAAAAGCAGATTCTGACTTTCTGAGTTCTCCTTACTAAAGCATCTTCTGCCAATCTTCTCACAAAAATATGCAACTTCCTTTAAATCACCATCTGTCCAGAGAACTGGAATGTAGCACCAATACTGTACTTAAAGGGAGATATAGGAAATTGCAGGTCAATTAGCTTACTGTCTGTTGCAGGTAAACTGGTGGAAAGCATAATTCAGGAGAAATTATTAAGCATACAGAAGAACAAACTTTGCTGAGGGAGAATCTGCATGGATTCTGCAAAAGTAAGTCCTGCCTCACTGAGTTCTTTGTGAGGGTCAACAGGCAGGTGGATAGAGGTGACGTTGTACACTTGGACTTTCAGAAAGCTTTTAACAAAGTCCCTCACCAAAGGTTCTTTAGTAAACTCAGCAATCATGGAATAATAAGAGGATAGGTTCTTTTATGGATTGCTAACAGGTTAAAGAACAGAAAGCAGGGAGTAAGAATAAATGGACAATTTTCACAGTGGAGGGAAGGAAGAAGTGGGGTCCCCCAAAGTTTGGTTTTGGGATTGGTGCTTTTTAACTTGTTTATAAATGATCTGGAGTTATATTATATTATTATATTAACAGTATTTATATACCGCTTTTCAACAAAAAGTTCACAAAGCGGTTTACAGACAAAATCAAATGATTAAATGGCTCCCTGTCCCAAAAGGGCTCACAGTCTAAAAAAGATGCAGAACACCACCAGCAAACAGCCACCCAAAAAAGACACTGTGCTGGGGTGAAAGGGGGGCAGTTACTCTCCCCCTGCTAAATATAAGAGGAGCACCAACTGAAAAAGTGCTTCTTGCCCAGTTAGCAGGAGTTAGGGGTGAACAGTGAGATGGTCACGTATGCAGATATCACCAATCTATTCAGGGTGGTATAACCCAAAACAAATTGTGAAGTGCTCCAAAAGGACCTGTCCAAACTGGGCAACCAAATGGTAAATGCAGTAGAATATCAATAAGTGTAAAGTGATGCACACAGGCACAAAAAATCCCAACTTCACATATACACTGATGGGACCTGCTGGTAACAAACCAGGAATGATATCCTGAGGTTGTGATGGATAGCTCAATAAAAACATAAACCCAGGACACGGCAACTGCGAAGAAGGCAAATTCCATGCTAGGGGTCATTAAGAACAAGACTGCCAATATTAGAAAGCTGTATGGTCTGACCACATTTGGAATACTGCGTACGGTTAGGATCACAACGCCTCAAGAAGGATATTGTAGAGCTGGAAAAAGTGCCAAAGAGGGCAACAGCAACCATCAGAGGGCTGGAGCACCTTCCTTACAAGAGAAGGCTCTAAAAACATTGGGGCTTTCTAATTTGGAAAAAAAGGCAATTAAGGGGGAAAAAATGCATGTAGTGGAGAAAGTGAATAAAGAGGTTTTTCTCCCTGTCTCACAATTCTAGAACCAGGGATCATAAATGAAACTTGATTGCTTCACACAACACAGTGATTTTCTCTGTAAACTGCTTTATAAACTTTTTTGTTGAAAAGTGGTATATAAATATTCTTGAAGAAGACGACGACTACTGTGGGAATTTTTGAAGAAGACTATTGTGGAATTTTTACAGTAAGATGCAATGATGCAAAGTAAGCTTAGATAGCTTTAGAAGGGGATTGGACAAATTCACAGAAGACAGGCCTGTCATCAATGGCTACTACTCATGATGGCTATCTACTACCTCCAGGTTCCCGAGAATATGCCTCTCTGAATATCAGCTGCAGGGGAGCAATGGTGGGAAAGAAGTATGCCTTTCTCTCCTGCTTGTGGGCTTTCCCAGAGGCAGCTGGTGGGCCACTATGGTCTGATCCAGCAGGATTTTCTTATATAAAGCAAGTAACCAAGACAAACAAAACCTCAGCTATTGTATGCCAACACCATTCCTTAGCCTTGTAGGATTTTCTGACTGTGAAAACTTGTTAACCCCTAGTACCGCTATTTAGAGAATCTGGGCTCATACACTATTTGGCAAAAAAGAGCTGCTCTGGCACGTCATTCCACAGATAGTGTTACAATGCATGGTATACGCTGCTGATCTGGGACATGTGTTGTGAGGCTATACAATCTGGCAGTATTTTACCACTAAGGACAACATGGGTCAAAGAGAATCTAAATTAAGAACAAAAGCATTTCTCAGCTTTGAGCTCAACTGAAAACAAACACTTCCGTGCTTAGCTAGCATAGCAATCAGGATGCACAGCCTTTACAGATAGGCCATCCTGAGACAGCCACGCAGCCTGGTTTCACAATCCCTCTTTCTCTCTCCCTTTTTGTTTAGTGTCGAACACAGAAACAGGTTGTTCTCTTCCCTGACAGCAGCACCAACGTAGCAAACATACCTCCCAGTCCATATATTACCTGCAGTGGCAAAACGCACAATGCTCTCTGTTTAACCTAGGAAGCTTTAACCTAGGAAACTAGAGCCAGGCATGTCACTCTTTTATTTTTTCTTTACACCATGGCATTATTACTTTTTGCCCCCTTTTGTCTTTTCTATTCAAATGGCTCTACTCAAAACCGAGTGTTTTTTCCAACTTTACAATTTCAAGTGTTTTTAAGATTTTCAAAGGAGTAAAAACGGGAAAACTGGTCATGTTAAAAGTGAACGTTTGTATTGCCCGAGGATGCTCAAAGATTTGAGTGAAACGTAGCAGTTCTGTGTTTTATTGTATGGTTTTAAACTTTCAGTTTTTAACCTTGCATGGTTTTAATCTTTCAGTTTTTAACCTTCTTTTAATATAAAGAACACTTTAACATGACCAGTTTTCCCATTTTTACTTCTTTGAAAATTGTTGCGGGTCATGAAAGTTTTAGCTCCATTATTTTGAAGATCTTAGGACTGAGAAGTAATTGTGATATTCATTACTAGTTTTCTGAAAAATCTACTGTTTCTACACCCCTTGCCAACCAAATATTATAATTCTCATTTTATGAAGGCAGACAGAAAGGAGGCAACAAGAAGCAGGTGAGACTTCCAGAAACCATCAAACACATCTGCAGCGTTGCAAGAGCTACCAGTAGTTTTCACACATACCCAAGGTCAAAGATTCTCTCACAGGCAATGGCGGAACAGCCCTACTCCTAAAGATTTCCCTTTCACAAGAGATCTCCTCCGAGTCACTGGCATCAACTAGTCTCAGTCTTTAAAAAATGCAGAACTTCCCTTTCCCTGGCAGGGGGCTCATGTTCTCACATGTCCGCAGCTGGCACAAGATGAAGCAAAGAGGTGTCTGGTAAAAAAGAAGGAAGGGAGCGGAACTTAACTCAAGAGAGAAAAATAATTAAGTCTCAAAATTGCTCCAAGTAGGGTAAGCCTTCCATTAGAGCTGGAGTACAAAAATAGCTTATCTGGAAGGGCAGTACATAGTCAAATCAAAGGACCCAAGAAATCCAGACTGAGAAAGCCATTGCAAGATGGAGTGAACATAAGAAGAGCCCTGCTGGATCAGGCCCATCTAGTTCAGCTTCCTGCATCTCATAGTGGCCCACCAGATGCCCCAGGGAGCACTCAAAACCACAAGATACCTGTATCCTGTTGTCACTCCCTTGCATTGGGCATTCAGAGATAGCCCACCTCTGAAACCAGGGGGTTGCTTATACCCATTATGGCTTGTAACCTGTGATGGACTTTTCATCCATAAATCTGTCCAATCCCTTTTAAAGGCATCTAGGCCAGGTGCCATCACCACATCCAGTGGCAAGGAGTTCCACAGATTAATTACACTCATTAAATTACACTGTGTGGTACTGTGGTAGCTAAAAACGCAAGCATCAAGTTTGGAAGTTCACAGTTCAAATGTCATTTTAGTCACCAAGTCACAAGATAGCTTTAGATAAGCCACTATGCCTCAGTCCCACATCTGTAATATGGCGATAATACAAGCCAACCTTATAGGCCTGCTGCAAAGATTAACTGAAATCATGTAAGTAAAGCATTTTGAACACATTATATCAACAGTGCAATCCTATGCATGCTTAATTAGAAGTCCCATTGAGCTTACTCTCAGGTACAGTAAGTGTGCATAGGATTGTAGTCTAAGTGTATCTTCCCCCCCAAATTTTGCACTGGGTTTTTCAGCTACTTTGTACTCGATTATACTTCCTGCTTCTTCTGTCCTGAACACTCAACTTTCTGGGCCATTATATTTTGATCAACTCTTCTCCTGAGGGCACCTGTGTTCATGGGTTTTGCACTCAATTTCAATGGGTTCTCATACAGGATGGCATTTTTGTGGGGTGGTTACAGCCTGTGCTATTCCCAATCCATCCACACAGATGATGGGGCAAATAGTGGTACCAATATTGGCCAGCCTTTTAAACAACATATTGCTTAAAATATGCTGAACATAAACCCAGAAATGACAAAAGAGAAATATGAAGCACTGGTAAAGCCCCAGGTGCCTTATGACATACTGTAGGTGCCTGTTGACCTGGCTTTTGTTCTTAGTCTTGGTCACACTATAATTAAACTGAATATAGAAAATATTGCAACATGAACTGACATACAGGACATTCACCGAGACATGGGGGGGATGGTCTTCAATAGCACTCATTTAACCTGCCTGACTTTTATTTTGTGTTGGGGGCTTAAAGATAATTTGCCCATCCCAAAAGAGAAGAGGTTGGGCTAAGAAGAGTCTCTTCAAAGAACACCTGATACCACAGCCTTGGGGCAAGAAACAGACTTTTGAATAAGATTAACATGATTTGGTTTTTCTAATCACAGATACCTGTACTCTCACAGCGAGATAATGCTTTAACAAGACCTTGAGAAACACAATAAATAACCTGAAGAAAGGCTTCTATTCTCTCCAAAGCATTTTGTTTAAACAACGCAGGTCAATGCTTAAAGAGAAAAAAATTCAAAAGCACTTTCCCAAACATTGCTTACTTTTACTGGATTTGTACTAGTCAAACAAATGCTTAGTCAACATTTGCTTTTGTGAAAACCATCTAGGATTTGTTTCAGAGATAAAGTACAGTGCCTCTCCTTTTTTTTAAATAAAATGATCCTTGAGCTCTGTTATAGTACAGAGACTGGACAATCAACTTTTTTTCTCACTGTAACACAGGTCCACTTTAGAAGAACAGATCTTTCCAAGTTCCATGTGGAACAGAACCATCAAGTGGATTAAAACTAACAGATTTGTCAATTTGTTTCTAAAACCATACACATTTCTAACATGTACAAGTTAGGGAAAAAGTCTGAACAGATACATAGATCAAATCCATCCACCATTTGGAGATTATGTACTATATTTCAATGTCCATCTAAAGACTAAAAAAGCAAATATTGTATTTAAAATCTGAGGATAAGGGGTCAAAAAATTGTATTCCTGGGGAGGTCAAACAATGTAATGCGGTAAACAATGTAATGTAATGTACACCCTTGTAAAAATTTAAAAGGACAGAATCATCATATGATGGTTCTGAAACCTGCTATGAGAGATCACGAAGTATGGGTAATCCTTACTGCAACATTTCTTAGCCATAACATTTGTACAAGAGCTTATGTGGGCCACTGGATACTGTGGTGGACTTGGATCTGGCTTCAATTTCCTGTCCAGCCACAGAGATTCTGGGTGGTCTTGACCAAATCAAAATCTCTGAGCCCTCATTTCCCACATATAAATGTGGGAACAATAGTGACAAATCTCACAAATTGTTGCGAGGGAAAAAAAAGGTCAAGACTGTAAAGCATTGAAATAACACATTAGCCAGTTTTATATCTGGTCCAAGAAGATAGCCAGGAGCTATGAAGGAGCTTTCCCAGAGATAATATCATCCAGCAGCTTTGTATGAAGAGCTCTGCTAGTTCCTTATTGAATCTGACATTCTCATTTGTTTAAAAACCACCAGCTTTCAAACTGCGTTCAAGGGAACCATGGGGTTCTTCAGGAGCTTATGGAGGAGTTTCTCAATGAGAAGATCAGTAATGATAGATGATAGTCTTCCCTGGAAGTGAAGACCAACTATCGATCTTTCCTTGCAATGTGCTACAGTGGGTCTTTGTTATCCAAGGGTAATGGGGATCAAACATTTTATGTGGTTAGCAATCTCCAATTAAGTAGGGATTTTTTTCCTTAAGAAATAATAGGACTGACTCCAATTGTGACTGGAAGATTTGAAACAATCCCCCCAACAGCTTATTTTGAAATATTAAACCATTAATATTTTAGAAAACAGTACCACACAAATTATTTGTATTCTGAATTTTAAAGAAATATGTTTTGGTAGGCTATGCACGATGTAGGATATGTTAAAGTTGGGCTTGATTGGATGGATGTTGATGGAGGTTGGGTGAGGTTTAAGTGGAGGGAGCAAGAGAACCAGAGAGTGGCAGTGAGGGAACTGGATGCACAGCAAGTCTGCACAGTGAGAGTTGCATCTGCATGGTGTGGGTAGTGAGACTGGGCAGCGCAGAAATTTTGAAAATCCATGGAAACTCTGGGCTTTCATCTGAGGATCCTTGTAACTGCAAGGAATTTTTATGCATTATTCCTCAATAAACTCGACTCGTAACTGTGGGAAATCGATTAACTAACATGGATAGTGAGGATTGCCTTTGTCACAGGGGAGTGCTGGGTGTGTTCTAGGGCAGTGCTTCTCAAACTGTCTGATGTGGCGGACAGGCACTTTTTCCCCAATGTGCCAGGGACCGGTACCATATGTGTGCCGTATTACAGTATTACTATTGTTTCTTTCTTTCCTGAAAATTTGCTTCAGACTGGCAGCCAGTGGTCCACAGACCACCACTTTGACTAGCACTGTTCTTCAAAGTGACGTTTCTCAGCAATGAAGGCACAGATAAGTTCAACAGGTATGGCAAACCTTCCATGTGAAGCAAGTATTCTACTCCCCAGAACTTTCTGCAAAGTACAGGAGCTTCCTAGCAGATGTATAGTGGTCCCTTGACAGGGAAATCAATATAAAAGGGGCTCTTAGAAGAGAGAAATTACAAACAAGCAAGCAAGCAAAAAGTAACTCTGCTGTGTATTCCTTATCCAGGTACTGCTTCTAAAAAGTACAACCAGTCTGTTCTCTCCATAGCACACCATAGTCTGGGTTTAACCACTGGGAGTGCCTGCATACAGAGAGAAGTAATTATGCTATACTGAAGCAGCAAAACATGTTAATGTATTTAGTACTACAGCAAATTTTTTAGTATCCAAGTTCAATGTTCCAGCAAGTTTAAGTCCCTGCTCCTCAGTAGGAGACCCGTAGGCCACATCAGCCCTGCCAAACTTCTCTCTCTCTCTTTCCCACCCCCTCATTCCCATTAACTCTGCCTTTTTCTCTGCTCTGATGTTTCCAGTGGCTGCTGGCATCTAGATTCAGTCTCTTTGTTTTCTTTCATGACTCATGCACATGTATATAACACAAACATGGCAATAATAAATGTATTCTTATGATACCACACAAGACTGGGATGCTGGTCACCTTAACTACCAGGTCATGGGACACATGAGGTACCCCTGGATAGCTGCAGAATGGACTTACTTCTAAGTAAATATACATAGGATTGTGCTGTACTGTACACGTGTGTGAGCCAACAAGTCAAATCTCACTGCAACTACTGTACAAACTCACTAGTGCTGCAATCCTACACATGATTACCAGGGAATAGGTTCCATTGAAATTGATGGGACTTATTTCTGAGTAGGCACGAATAGGATTGGATTGTAGGTAGGTAGGTACATAGCCTTAGAGAACCATTATCTCCCAACTTCAGCCCCCCCCCCATTCATCTGCAACAGGCAATGATAAAAAAAATACTGACATACCTTACAGGGTTGTTGTAAAGACTACTGTGATGATGTATGTGAAGCACTTCTAAATGTCCAGAAAACCATTTTTATTTAGTCATTAAAGTGCTACAGCACTTTTGGACTTTTTTAAACTTGGAGAATGCTGACAGCACAAGAGATTATATTGATTATTTCATTTAGCTTCCTTCCAGCCATATGCTTCTGTAGTTTTGCAAATACCAATGCATAATATCTAGTCTCATCAGAAGCAAAGAGATATCCTGAGGGTGACTCAAAGTTAAACAATGTTAAAATACCATATCTCTGTGGATAGTCCCAGTGTCAATGGTGGAGCCTGTCAGGTATATGATGAGGGTCACATCCCTGTTGAGGGCCCACTCCTGTATCTGGCAACACCCCATCTGTCTGTACTGCCTCAGCTCCATTATCCAGTAAGTTGCAACCTGTGGTTTACTGGGCAATGGGGGCAGGGCAGTAGCCACAGAGGTCCATCTTCCTTACCAGCGTTCGCCATTTAAAAATTCCCACCTGCCCTGCCCTCAACATAGCACCTGCTTCACTCTCCTCTGGCTCCTGCCCAGCTTCTGGGCAGATTGCTGGTGCACACATGCATGTAAAGGGAAGCCCCATAGGTCTTAATGCCTGAGTGAGAGACCCCCCAAAAGGATGCAGACCCTAGACAGTCCTCTCTGCAGTAGGGTTGGAATTCTAAACACACTTACCAGGGAGTAAATCCCACTAAATACATGCATAGGATTGCACACAGCAAGGCCCCTTTCTCCACTTGCACAGTTAGAACTTCCATTTTTCTCTCCTCTGCCAAGAATTTCTTCTGATACTGAAGAGCATATCTAGCATGCCCAGATAAAGATTCCATTCTACATTTATATTATGAATGCAAACCTTTTTTTTTTCCAGTGCTGAAATTACAGGTCAGTCCAAGAGAGCTTGGTTCCTTGACCTTTGTGGCAACCCCTACCCTTCCTCAGGTACTGTTTTTAGAAGAGGGGAAGGGTGATTTGACTAAATTGGGAATCAAAGGGTGGGGACTTTTGTGTTTCATTAACAGTTCCCCTACTTTTCCTGCCATAATTTGAGCAGTTTTTTTTCCTGGGAGTTTGAGATGCTTAAAACCTCTTATTGTTGTAGCTACCTTGCATTTTTTCCCCAAAAATGAAAGCAAAGCAAATATATTAAGATAAAAATAGTACGGGGGGGGGGGGGTATCCTCAAGCATCATTTTCTGCCCGGGACTCAAAGCATCATATTCCCATCTCGGGGTAAGAGATGGAAAAATAATCCGTGAGCAATGCGCTGAGAAGGTCCAAGCTGGGAAACCCCTTGGCACTAATCCCAGCCCCACCCTGTCTGCCGAGGGGGAAGAGGAGGGAGGCGTCTCCGTCTCCTAATCTGTGCAATAGGCCGCCAATACCCCAGGAGACGGAGGTGTGGTGGAGCAGGGAAACAGAAGACCCGGCATAAGGGCGGGGAGGAGGGAAATGTCACCCTCCCTGGCTTTCTTTTCTCCCTCCTCCAGGCAGCCCCGGCCCTGCAGCGCGAGCAGAGAGGAGGACACCTGCTCTGCATGCCGCGCCCGCCTGAGCCTCACCCAGATACTCGAGCCCCGACTGACAGAAGCGGTCAGCATTCAGCATCTTGTCAGCGCCGTAGCCCAATCTTCTCCTCCCCAGCGGTCTCTAGGACACCAGACGCTGTGGCGAGGAAAATGTATCCGGCAAGAAACAGGCTCTCTCACAATTAGGATCCCCCTCAGAGCAGACGCACAGGAACGGGATGAAGGACGCACCGGAAACCGTCCTTTCTCTTTTCCCTTCCAATCACACCTACATGCATGCCCCTTGTTCTAATGTTAAGCCTCTTAAGGCTTAGCCTTAAGGGCATCTTTTAGGTTCAAGAAATAACTTTGATTTCAGAGTTCCAAGGCTCTACAAAAGCCAAGCAACTCCCTTCATCATTGGACTCTTCTGAAATGTTGATTATGATTACAGCAGCCCATAAGATAAGAGCCTCCAGCTCTCTACCCATTTCATTTTAACAAGCA
This sequence comes from Plestiodon gilberti rubricaudatus, assembly GCA_026170595.1. Taxonomy (NCBI): domain Eukaryota; kingdom Metazoa; phylum Chordata; class Lepidosauria; order Squamata; family Scincidae; genus Plestiodon; species Plestiodon gilberti. The sequence continues at coordinate 254,548,036 of JANXHW010000001.1, read as the reverse complement.
GCCTGCGCCCGATTATACGGCTTTAAAATGTTGAAAAGTGTTGGAACTAGACTTGGGTTATAGATTTGAGGTGTCTAGTGGGAAAATACTTTGTCTAGTTGATAAGAAAATTAACATTTTGCTATAGCAGAGATAGAGATCTATGGTGTGTGTGGGTTTGTTTGTGAGGTGAGAGAGAGAGAGAGAGAGATCATATACAGTGTGTGTGTGTGTGTGTATATATATATATATATATATATATATATGCATGCCAGGGGGTTTCTTGACCCCTGACCAGCCACTTATCACCTCCGGCGCTGCTCGTCCTTCGAGTACCACCAGAAGTGACTGACGATGACAAGGGAGGACGGCATTGCCAGTTACTTACATAAGAAGAGCCTTGCTGGATCAGGCCAAAGGCCCATCTAGTCCAGCTTCCTGTATCTCACAGTGGCCCCATCAGATGCCTCAGGGAGTACACAGCCAACAAGAGAACCTGTTTCCTGTTGTCACTCCCTTGCACCTGGCACAGAGAAAACCTACTTCTAAAGCCAGGAGGTTGCTTATGGCTTGTACTTCCGGGTTTTTGCGTTTTTGGAGCCACAAAATGCAGGTAGGAAAATCAGGGCGGGCGGGAGAGACCTTCACAGCACTCCTGAGGGGCTTGGTCAAAGACAGGAGCCTCTCAGGAGTGAAAACGTGGCCGAAAACACCATGTCAAAGCAGGGTTTTGGCGGACCAGTGGTCCGCGTACCACTGCTGGCTGGTATATGTATCACCCGTTGAGAAACCCTGTGATATGCTATCACCTACATATTGGCATAGTTGCCTATGGGGCCAGTTTAACACTAATTCAAAACTACCATAGTGCCATAGCTATTGGCTGGCTCAGACTGGACCGCAGCTGTAGTTTTCCTTCATAGAATCAAACCTTTCTCCCAGCTATCGGTCTTTTGTTTCCAAAACTGATTTTAGAATCTCTACTTTGAGCAATATATTATAAATGGCTGTACTGTCAGGAGCTTGGCACAATGAAGCTACAGCTGACAAGAGTCCAAAAGCCACAGCAGAGTATTACTTTAATTAGAACCAACAAAAATCTCAAACAATAAACAGCCAGCTGTCAAATTCTCTGGGACTTTTCTTCAGGCTGGTTGTTGAGCAAAACCAAAAGGAGTGGAGGAGAACAGTTCTGAAAAGAGAAAAAAATTGTTCTGAAAAGAGTTCTGAAAAGAGAAAAGTTTTGTAAAAAAAAAACACCTGTGCCTGGAGGGAGGACCTACCTGATAATATACAATACTTATCATTATTACCATAATTAATAATTTATCTAGCTCTCAAGGGTGCACAGGGCTTTAAGTTGTTGCCTTCTTTACAGCCCAATGTTCAAAAATGATGTGCACAGCATTGCTACACTAAATGGGAGCTTTTACCTACCACAACAATACAAATGGCTGCTGCCTTCTTAGCTTAGCTCCCAGTGCCAGAGAAGAGGAAGAAGGTGCCCCCTTGAACAGGTGCTAGAAATTGTCTTCATGCTCGCTACTGCGCAGTAGAGCACAGGTCTGGGTGATTAATGGACTATTATTCTCTAGTATCACCATTTCTCATTTGTCATAATGTGGACTGTCATGATGTGGAAACAGGCAACTGTTTCACCTCTATACATGCTGTGTAACATCGAGATTTAAAAGTTACATTTTTGGTATGTCTATCATCTTTTACTCTAGGATCTCTTTTTTCTGGAATTTCTTTTTTGTTTCTGGGAGGTTTTTTTCACTCAATCACGGGAAGTCAGCTAAAAGAATAGAATCTTCCTTTTGGACACAAAGTCCATTTGTGGTTGTAACAATCACAAGTTTCAGCACTACTGGCGCCTGTTTGTTAATGACTCAAAAGAGAACTAAATAAAAACAAGATGTTGCTTCATACACTTTGTCCTGTTCATCTGTAAGCAATGAGGGGTTATCAGAATTTACTTTTGTTTCTAAGGACGCGATAAGGAATCATAATTGTTACTGTGTTTTTATAGTTTACTAACTGACTCAAACTGGGAGAAAAATCAATCCAGATCAATACATGAGTAAAGACACTTGCTCTGTATCTAGCGGCCAATTACATTTAGGAATGTCTGAAAATGGGTTGAAACCATCTAGGCTGCAGTTCCACACTGTGAAGTGGTTCTCTGAGAGCCAGTGCATATGACCATCAGGCCCCGGCACTCATCTGAAATTCCTGTGCTCCTTGGCTCCCTACCTGTGGCCAGTAAATCATGTGAAGCTGGTGTCATGCACAGGATGAAACATTTACCACATTACTGCATATCTCCATTTTTAGTTATTTGGAATGACGTTGCCCTAGCATGGTGGCAATTGCACATGACAGATTAGCCAAGGGCAGAGAGAGTCAACACATGCAGAAATTCCAAATGGCTACTACAGGCTTGATTGTCCTTAGTATGGTTCCTATGTGTTTCCATGGCTAGCACAGAATGCAAGTCAGAATGCCTGAAAAAGTATTTCTCCTCTGAAAAAGTGTTTATCAACAGCATGCTGACTTGCAATCTCTGCACTCGATGAAGCTCTCAGCTTGCCAAAAAAAATTAAGAACACAGGAAGAGCCTTTCCACCGGTGCTCCGGCAGCGTGTGTCTCCGCATGCTGCTGGAGTTATCTTTACAACTGCTGTAAGACAGTCAGCGCTGGCGGAATGCTAATTCCGTCAGGGGGCAGCCCAATATGATTGGTCTGTTTAATGCCGGTGAGCTGGTTTCCTGCACAGAAATGTGAATCAGAGGCCTACTCAGGCTGGATAGTTTAGAGGTTTTTTTTTTCTCCTGCTAAGAACGTTGGTTGGCCAAAATGAGAGTTTTTCCTGAGAAGAAAACACAGACAGTAATTTCTTCTTGGAACAATAGGACCACTTAAACAGTGGCCTTCTGATATCATGAGACTAGGCAGTGGAGAATGCAATGGCTGAGCTTTGCAGAAGAGGCACGTGGAGAAAGACAGACATAGTTGATGTGTTTAAAATATACTGAAAACAAGGGGATTTCATTCAGAGCAACTTGTGTCCAAAATGGGCCATGTGCCGTAACTGGCCAACAGTGAACACACTATATGGAATTTACAGTGCAATATTACATTGACATGGCTGCTACTTTGGCACAACAGTCGTCATATGAAAGCCATCCAGCAGAAAGAGGGAGAGGGAAACATAAGCTTAGGCAGCTCCACGTTGGCGCAGCCCTCCCAGTAACACTGCCAGTGTCCATGGAAACCCCAATAGCCCATCAATCATGGATGGAGTGGCACTCCAATCATGGAGCCCATCACACAACCCATAAAGAGACTATTGATGGGGATATGTGCTTTGCTCTTGAGTAGCATCCCAGCTCCATCTGCTAGGTTACTACCGTATTGTCCCGAGTATAAGACACACCTGATTATAAGTTGCACCCTTAAAGTTTGGTGCTATTAAAAAACTTTAATTAAATCATTGGCATTAAATATATGCCAGTGATTTAAACAAACAATGCAATCCTGTGCATGTCTACTCAGAAGCAAGTCCCACTGTTCTCAATGGAACTTACTCTCAGGAAAGTGTGCACAGGATTGCAGCCTAAACCATTCATTGCCTGGGGAGGGGGGATGAAAGTGTATGTGATCTTGCTTTACAAGAGGATACAAAACCCAGCAGAGCAGAGAACGAAAATTAACAACTTATTGCAGACTGGAAAGGGTTACAGCCTGTACAGGGGAGAGGTAGAGGTAGAGAGAGGTGTGTGTGTGTGTGTGTGTGTGCGCGCGCGCGCGCGCACGCACGCACACTCTTGTTTTTACAAAGAAAAGCCCTGCAGGGCAGAGAAGGAGCCCGCTGCATCTCTGTCTATCTCCAATAAAAACAAACACGGAACTGAAATGCAGGTGCTGTAAAGACATAACAACTTATTGCAGACTGGAAAGGGTTACAGCCTGTACAGGGGAGAGGTAGAGGTAGAGAGAGGTGTGTGTGTGTTTGTGCGCGCGCGCACACACGCACGCACGCACGCACGCACACTCTTGTTTTTACAAAGAAAAGCCCTGCAGGGCAGAGAAGGAGCCCGCTGCATCTCTGTCTATCTCCACTAAAAACAAACACGGAACTGAAATGCAGGTGCTGTAAAGACATAACAACTTATTGCAGCCTGAAAAGGGTTACAGCCTGTACACGGGAGAGATGTGTGTGTGTGTGTGTGTGTGTGTGTGTGTGTGTGTGTGTGTGTATTCTTGTTTTTACAAAGAAAAGGGCAGAGAAGGAGCCCGCTGCATCTCGGAGTTGCAAATGGAGCTGCGCTGCAAAGCAAGGCTCAGCTAGCAGCGATAATCACCCGATAATCACTTCAATTAGCTGTTTTGAAGACAACGCGTCTCCTCTTAGCCTCCGCTTCTTCCAGCAATGTCTCTTTATTTTTGCAACAGTGCGAGTATACAATGGACCCCTAGTTAAAAAAGTTAAATTAGGGTAAAAAAAAGTGTGTTTTATACTCGGGACAATACGGTATATCTAATTTGCTCCAGCTTTTCTTTGTATCCATCCAGCCAAGTTCAGGCATTTTCCATCAGCCTGCTTGTACTCCCCCCCCTTTCCCATTTGGTTTAATTCTTTCAGGATTTTTAATGAACTTTTGACTCTTGCCTGCCTTGTCCATGCTCACAGGTGAATCAGTGGGTTGTCACATCTGATCACTCTCAAATGCTATGGTGGTCTTGATTTTAAATAAGAAACAAAAAACTGGGGCTCTGTGCTCTATTGGGAGGGTTTTCCCCCTAGATAGCTTCCCTCTGCCAAGTCTCTGTGGCCTGAGATGTTGGCAGCAGATAGAAACTACCCCACATTCAGCTGCTGACAGTAAAAATGGAAAGTGTAGAAAAGAGAGGGTGTGTAAATACTAACCATTAGGAATTACTAGGAACTACTCCCCTCATTCAGCCTGACTTCTCCTGTTACCTTCCCAAACATGTAAAAAGTGCCCTTTATAAATAGTTCCCATCACCAAAGTTCCTTTTTTTATGGTTTAAGCATGGACAATATGAGCCAAAGAGGTATAGCTCCATGCTGCATGTCCTGTCATCCGAGTTCTTGTCTCCCTGGCAGGGGCTTAAGTACTGGGGGTTGATATGCTGTGATTGGCTGACAAGTGTAGTCTGTATCCTATGATCCACCATAGGAAAGTGAGCAGGGTTGAGGGGGGTGCCGGATGGTGAAATTTTCCAGTGCTTTCTCCTTCCCTATTGTTTCCTATGACTTTTTAAATTCCTACACCAGCTCTGTCATCAGTGTAGCATTTTGCTGACATTTAGAGTGTCTGGGAGTTAGGATAATGGAGTGAGTCAACTCCTCCTTGTCCTGCCCACATTCTGTCCACATCCCTCATACATCACCATCCTGTTTGGGGGTTTGCATTGACTGCCATTGTACTGATGCTGGTTGGTGCTGCTTTGCGCCAGCAGCCATCCATGGCACTGCCATCAGCAGAACTGGAGCAACGATGACCGGGCTGTAATTGCACTGATGTAGCTGTTGTTGTATCAGCATCCAAGGGCATATGCTATATCCTATGTCACTCAGATTGACATCTCTGAAGCAGAGGATTGCACTCTTAGGGCCCAATACCATGGGATTGCTGCACCGCTGGAACTTACATTCTGTACGGTGGTTGCAAAAGGCGACCTGCCATTCCACGCAGCCAGGCTGCTGCCACAAGTGGCAAGCGGCCATGGCGACGTGCCAGGGGCTTGCAAAGAAGCCCCAGAGTTTGGTAATTCAGCATGGGGTGGGGAGGCAGTGGGCGGAATGGGGTGGGGAGGGGAGTGTGCCAAGACTGGGAAGGAGGGTTTCAATGGCAGCAGTGCCTCTGATATCCCTCTCCTCCTTCCCGGCCTTGATCTGGGTCCACAAAATTGCAGGTCCAAGTAGACCCATTGCAGTATTTGAGGCTTACCCTAGGGCAAGGAAACATATGTTCCCCCACCTGGAGGAGACCTCCAGGACTGCCCCCCGCAAGTTGCAGGATGCGCTCTGGTGGCGTGGCTGTATCAGCCGGGGGGGGGGGGAGTAGGATAGGATTAGGCTGCCCATGACTTTAAATATGGAGAAGAGTCACACATAATATTGAATGGGGTACGTATGAAGTTGTGAAACAGGGGTACAAGAATTGTATATCCACAGAAGGAAAAGGAGTGGATTAATAATATTTGTTCTAAAGAATCTTTTTCCAACTTTAGCAATCTGTCTTGAGAGAGCATGGTAGCTATGAACTTGGTTATTTGCCTCTATTGTGGGAATGGCTCTGATGGTGTAATTGCACTTACACCGGTGTATCTACTGTTGCACCGGTGCAAGGTTACACAGGATTGCGCTGTTCTAGTGCAGTCCTGTGCAGGATTGCTCAAGGCCAGGAGGAGTCTATTGGGAATTTTGCAAAATAGTATTATTTGGTTATGCTGTAATGTGTAGTTTTATTTACATTTATTACCAGTATTTTGATTATTTTTGGTCCAATCCTCTTCGGGCCTTACACCGCCGGAATGAGTGTTCTGGCAGTGTAAAGTTCTTTACAGTTGTTGTGAAACACAACAAGCCATTCAGCACAGCTTGGCCACCACCACAAGCAGCAAGCAGCCAGGTCCACGTGCCAGAGGATTGAGGATGCCCACCGGTGCTGGTTAGTCACTGCAAGGTGTGGGAGGGAGATGGGGAGGGGATGGTATGGGGTGGGGATGGGGCAAGCAGATCTTGGCCAGGAAGGGGGTGGTATTGCACATCGATCAGAGGCATCAGAATGGGGGGCGGGGGACAGAGTGTGCCCCCGGGCGACAAATGGGGGGCAAAAAATCTGCCGCATCGGTGGCAAGGGAAAACCGCCGCAAAAAAAGGTGAACGAAGGGCGGGAGCGTCCTTGCGGGCGGGCAGCGGTGAGAAAGGGTGCTCCCGCCCTCCCACTCCTACTTACCTTTTTGCAGCAGTGGTGACATTACTGGGGGCGGGGCGGATGATGAGACTTCCGGTGGTGACATCACGGAGTGGCAACATATTTTGATGCCGCCACTGCCCCCTCATGCAGGGCGTTGCTATGCCTCTGTCACCAATATCCTATCCCCCTTCCTGGCCTTGATCCCCTGACCCAGGTCCACGCAGACTTGTGCCAGCAATATACCTGGCATAGGTCCAAGTAGACCCAGCAGGTTAGCACAGGCTTACTCTGGGACAAAGGAACAAATGTTCCCTTTACCCCAAGGAGGCCTCCAGAGGCCAAAACTCCCCCGAGGAATACAGCATGCACCACATTGGCGCAGCTGCATCACCATACTGGGAGTTAAATAGGATTGGGCTGTCCGTGTTGGTTGTTTTGTCATTTTCACTAAGGCTGAGGGCCGAAGAATAGATGCTTTCGAACTGTGGTGCTGGAGAAGACTCCTGAGAGTCCCTTGCACTGCTAGGAGATCAAATCAGTCAATCCTACATGAAATCAACCCTGACTGTTCCCTGGAAGGACAGGTACTGAGGCTGAAACTCAAATATTTTGGCCACCTAATGCGAAGAGAGGACTCTCTGGAGATGATTCTGATGCTGGGAAAGATTGAAGGCAAAAGGAGAAGGGGAAGGCAAAGTATGAGATGGTTAGACAGCATCACCGATGCAACGAACATGAAAATGAGCGAACTCAGGCAGATAGTGGAGGACAGGAAGGCCTGGCGGGATGTGGTTCATGGGATCACGAAGGGTCGGACACGACTTAACAACTGAACAACAACAACAAATATGATCCATAATTATATGTGCCTTCCTATCTGTCCCATAAATCAATACATCATTTGATGCATTTCAATTACAATCATAGTCTATGGTCTTCAGCTTTACCATTGGGGTGTAAAAAGAACCCAACTTTCAGAACTTATGCTTAAGCAGCAGCAATTCTATACACATGTACCTGGGAGTAAACCCTACTGAATACAGTGAGACTTACTTCTGAGTAAACATCAGGCATAGGGTGGAGCTGTTAGACTTCTTGATCTGTCTCTCTCACCGAGGTTTCCAATTTTGCTGCACTATTTGTCCTCTAAGAGTACAATCTTAGCTCTATGGGATTTTTGGCCCATGAATGCAACATTTTCTTTTCTGTGTCTGTCTTTGTGCCCTGATGCTTGGCACAACCAGAGCCAAGCAGAAAACTCTTTTTGCTCACTGACTGAAGTCCCTGAAACAGCAGCTCTTCATCCACAGTAACAGGGTAAGTGACACAGAGAGAATAATAAATACGAATTAACATCATGCAACTATTCCAAGGGAAATGTCTTGTTTTCAAAAGGCTGTCACTGGAACATTTTCATTGGGCTCAAAGCGCCTTCCGACAGATTAAAACATTTCATTTGCCTTGGTTTTTGGCAATTCTTAGTAGCTACGTACAATTTAAATGTGCTCAAGGAAACAGCTTTAAAAAGTGAAATATTATAACAAATTTGCAAATGCCAAATACCTTAAAAAAACACAAGTAAAACCACCTGCTTGGCAAGACTGACAAATATTTAGGATTATTGTTTTAAAATGTGCTTCTGCATTTCAGATGAACTGAAGTAACATTGTTACCATGCAACTAGAAGACTAAACGTTTTCTTTAAAAAATAGTAAGATACTTTCCTTCATCAGTGTGTTACCTTAAAAAAATTCTCAGTCTCAAATTCCACACTCCTGCACCTTCAGTTGACTGATCTTAACTGCAACATTGTCTTAACTGCAATATCAAGTGACAATTTGCATGTGTGAAACAGCCATTACCGAACAAAACCACAAAGAGATCTTCCATATCATCTCACATAATCTCAGGCATAATACTTGTCATTGGAGGTGAGTCTGACACCTCTAGACTTTGGTGTACCATTAAGAAAATTGTTGTCAGCTCAGCAGAACATAAGCCTACCAGCAGTAGATGGGATTAAACTCTCACGCTCTGTTGGCAGCCTGGTGAGAATCCAGAGTGAATTTATCTTCTACAGTCTGGACAAGTAACCTGACTGTTATGAACAATATAACAAAGCAAGTTATGAAAGCCTTCCTTTTAAAATAATAACATGAGAGTAAGAAGCAAGTTTTGATTCTATTTTGTCTTTAATGCTCTTTAATACTTCTTCTTATGCTTTGTTTCTTGCTCCCATATAACCAAAAAGACTTGCTTAAATATGATTTTATTTCTGAATGGATTTGAGCCTAACACTTCTGCTTACTCACCAATCAAGCTCTAACAATACAGTAGTATTGTTTGTGAAGTGAAGGAAGCACTAGCAGTTCCTGGTAAAGATCATATATCCTTCTAGGATCTAGGTGCTATTTTTAAAGCTATTTCCCAACTGCATTTTAGGGTGACAGTGCTGCCTATCACAGGGTGGCAGTAATGGTTATAAGCCACTTATGTAGTGGAATCTCACACACACCCTTTTTTACAATCAAGGTAATCATATTCCTTGAATCATACTGTCTGTTCCATGGGTGGTCAGTTTGTGGCATGGGTGCCACAAGTGTCAGAGGAGGTGAGGTGAGAATGTATGTCATGCCTTTGGAAGAAGGAAGACAGCCAGTTATCCTGGTTATAAATTATGCATAGTCAGGATGTCTTTTTAGCGCTGTGCCTGTTCCCCAGCTCAGTAGATTAGAGACACATAACATAACTTCAAATTCAGATTTGAATTTTGCACACTGGCCAAAAAGTTGGCCATCACTGGTTTAATGGAAAAATGAGGGGAGAATAGAGCAGAACCTCATTCAACTCTGCTTTCAAGTATGGAGAAGCTTTGCAGCAACACAGAGCAATGTGAAGATGTCCTGATAACATTTAGGCTAAAAAGCCTGGGGGGGGGGGATGTTAGCCTATTGACCCCACTCCGTTATGGTCTCAGGGAGTGAAACAGTATGCTAGAAGAACCATAATTAAGATTCTGGCCTCTCAAACCAACTGAGCCTTGGCATACCTAATAGTTAATGTTTGCTGTACCCATGCTAACCACAGTAATCTAAACCAAGCTTCCACTTTTTACTTGTACTGTTCTCTAGGGAAATTCTGGTAACCACACATTTCAACTTAAGCGATTTTTGGTCAGCTCATCTAACCACAAACTATTATTGCAAGGTGTGGTGGGTGGGTGGAGGACCCCTGGCGCCAGTGCTGCCCTCCTTCCCCCTGATCTGCCCCCTTATCTCTCTAACTAAATTTCACTACCCAATCAATCCTGGGAGATAAAGAAAAGAAACAAAACTGCCTCTAACTCTAATTCCATCCTTTTATGTGTCAAATCACACCTTCCTCCAAAAGATAACAAACCAGCCTGCCACTATGTATTTGAACTCAGAGCTTTTGTAGGCAGTAAAAACTTCAAATTTTACCATATGGTGATGGGGAGAGCCCTGGTGTGGGTGCCTCCCTTCTTCCCCCTGATCTGCCCCATCACCCAAGGCCAAAAATGATAGACTCTCTCTTCTACCACCATGAGAATGAAGCCAGGCAGAAAGAGATTGTCTCCAGAAGTCTCCCTCCCAGTTACATTGAGAATTCCCCCAAAGCATTTAAAAGGTTCCAGAAGGAAGAGGGCAAAGCTCTGGAAGAGTTCAACCATCATAAGAACATAAGAACTAGGCCAGATGCCATCACCACATCCTGTGGCAAGGAGTTCCACAGATGAATTACACACTGGGTAAAGAAATATTTTCTTTTGTCTGTTCTAACTCTCCCTCCACTCAATTTTAGTGCATGTCCCCTGGTTCTGGTGTTGTGCGAGAGGGAGAAGAATTTCCCTCTATCCACTCTCTCCATCCCATGCATAATTTTATAAGTCTCAATTATGTCCCCCCTCAGGCGACTTTTTTCTAGGCTGAAAAGCCCCAGACGCTGTAGCCTTTCCTCATAAGGGAGGTGCTCCAGCCCACGAATCATTCTGGTCGCTCTTTTCTGCACCTTTTCCAATTCAACTATATCCTTTTTGTGGTGTGGTGACCAGAACTGGACACAATACTCCAGATGTGGCCTTACCATCGATTTGTACAAAGGCCTAATGATATTGGCCGTTTTATTCTCAATCCCTTTTTTAATGATCCCGAGCATGGAATTGGCCTTCTTCACAGCCGCCGCACACTGGGTCGACACTTTCATCGACCTGTCCACCAGCACCCCAAGATCTCTCTCTTGATCCATCACAGACAACTCAGAACCCATTAGCGTATATGTGAAATGTTGGTTTCTTGCCCCAATGTGCATCACTTTGCACTTACTTACATTGAAGCGCATCTGCCATTTTGCTGCCCATTCTCCCAGTTTGGAGAGATCCTTCTGGAGCTCTTCACAATCCCTGCTGGTCTTCACCTAAAAGAAGAGTTGAAGCCTTAGGCTGGTGCTCAGAAATGAAAATGTATTATAACATAATATATGATGTGCTTGAAGCATTTCAAAAATTATCTTCATTAATGAAAGAGTTGTGAATTAGTTTCCTCTGATAGCAGCAGCTAGAACAGTTGACTTTTACTCATGTTCAAAATGTGTCAGGCATATATATATAAGTATATGTTATAAGTATCTGAGCATCAGTCAAAGGCATTACCTTTCTTTCTGGTTTTTCACCTTTTCAATGCTGCCTTTGAATTGATTTCCTTTTACATAAAGAAAATGCCCCAGAAACTAATTGTTCAATTACATTTTTCATTACTTGGTTTAAGAATCACAGACATAATTAGTTTTTTTAAAGAATTAGAACTTAGAATCAGGAGTGTAGCTGGACTTGTGCCAGTAGGCTGGTGGGTGGGGCAGGGTTAGGGTTAACCCAAATGGATCAGGGCCATTCCAGTGGTGGGACAGGCGGGACGATGACACATTGCCCAACCTATTGCCCCACTGGCATGAGTCCAGCTACACTACTGCTTCAAATGTGGGTAACCAACTTTACTCAGTGCCAGGTTTATTAAACAGAATAATAAGAGATCATTAATTAAATCTCCCTTCCATAGTAAATGAACTTCCAGGGCTTTTCTTCACATGGCATTTGTTACACTTAAAGATTATCTCCATGTAGAAAAAATGTGGACACTATCAGGACAAATGTACACTAATAATTGTTACTATGTGTAAAGTACAGTATGAATGGTTATTTTTCCATGAGTAAACACATTGGGGAGCTAACAGCCCAATCCTAGGCAGGATTGGGCTGCCGGTCAGAGTGCTTTGAAAGAGTGGAACAGAAAATGACATCTGTCACAAAATGGCCACCAACAGTGTGCAGGGCGCTCCATTGGCAGCCATTTTGGTAGTGCTGCTGCAAGAGACGGCAACACTCCCTGTCCATTGCCAAACCCTGCCAGCAACCCTGCCGCAGCTGCTGGAGCAGGTAAGGCAGGGGTGGGTAGGGGGCAAAACTGGGTGGGGAGGGGCAGGGAAGCTGCAAGAGGGGTGGATCTGGTGGTGATGGGGCACGCCGGATCCTATCCCTTCAGTCAGCAGCCTCCCCGCTCCCTTTCTCTCCTTAGACTTGCGCCAACTACAGAGCTGGCGCAAGTCTGAGGAGATCCATTGCGGAACAGTAGGATTACGTGTAAGTGGGACCCCTTTGGGGAGTCTGGGAGTGGGGGTGTCGGCGTGGGCCCCCGTCCACCGGATCAGTGGGGACAGGTTCTCCCGAGGTGGCAGCGGTGGGCGGGCCTGTCGGTCCCGGCGTGGGCCTGCACTGGCCGCTGCTGCTCGCCTCTGTCTCTCCGGGTGGCGCCGATGGGGTAAGTACGGGCGACCCTGCGGATTCCGGGCCGCCCGGACATTATGTAAGGGGATTTAAATCTCCTTTCTCCTCCGAAGCCTCACAATCCGCCCCTCCCCCTCACTGGATACAGTGCTCATTTTGGCGTGGCTGCACCATGGGGGGGGGGGAGGATAGGGCTCTGAGTATTAGTTTCCTAACATATGTTCTAGCAAAATCCAGAAAGGTAATGCACTACTTAAATAACCGTGTGCATTTTAAATGTGGCTATTGTGGGCACTTGTTGGATAGTGCCCATGACAACTAACACACCCTTCCCCACACCAATGTCTGAAATACTTTTGGAACTATGTTAAAACATTTTTCTGGTAAATAAAGTTTCTTAGTACACAAAAGGATGACTGTTTATCAACATATCTGCTCATGTATCCCTTTAGAAAGAAAGAAAAATGTACAAGATTCTATTAGGAGTAAAATTAACTAGAGGCAGAGGCTGCTTGTAACCACTGTTTTTGTGGGACTAGGGAAAGAGACTGCAGTTAGGAAAACTGCCACATTGGCAAATAATTTCTGTTGCTCCAGATAAATGTCTTATTAGGGCTACAGACAACAAATTCAAATCACCTAGCAGAACTCACTTTTGTCTGAGATGTAATATGACTGACCATTAGAAAGAGGCAATGCGGCCATATAGGACCATTGTAAATTTTAACAGCCTTTAATTTCCCCAGAAATTAAAACAACCCAGCAAACACTAGTGAATTGTTCCATTTGCCCCCCAACCCACTAATCAATAATTTGAGGGGGAACTCACACAGCTAATTACACAGTTGGTCACACAGACTGGAATCAGGGGAGATAGATAGGCATAGAGATAGACTGAGTCATGATTTGTATTCCTACTCAATTAAGATGAACACAGAATCTGAGTTTAAGGTAGATCAGAATCAGGAAGGTGCTCATCATGAATGGTCTCAGAATTGTTTGCACCAACCTGGAGAAGCCTATCTCACACTCTGAGAGCACCCGAGTGATAAGAAGATTAAGGCGGAGACTAGGACCCATGAGTGGGGGGTTGTTGTTCAGTCGTTAAGTCGTGTCCGACCCTTCGTGATCCCATGAACCATATCCCGCCAGGCCTTCCTGTCCTCCACTATCTGCCTGAGTTCGCTCATTTTCATGTTCGTTGCATCGGTGATGCTGTCTAACCATCTCATCCTTGGCCTTCCCCTTCTCCTTTTGCCTTCAATTTTTCCCAGCATCAGAGTCTTCTCCAGAAAGTCCTCTCTTCGCATTAGGTGGCCAAAATATTTGAGTTTCAGCCTTAGTACCTGTCCTTCCAGGGAACAGTCAGGGTTGATTTCATTTAGGATTGACTGATTTGATCTCCTAGCAGTCCAAGGGACTCTCAGGAGTCTTCTCCAGCACCACAGTTCAAAAGCATCTATTCTTCGGCGCTCAGCCTTCCTTATGGTCCAACTCTTGCAACCATACATTGCTACTGGGAACACCATCGCCCTGACTATACGAACTTTTGTTGGTATGGTGATATCTCTGCTTTTTATTATGCTATCTAAATTTGCATATAGCTTTCCTTCCAAGGAGTAAGCGTCTTTTAATTTCATGGCTGCTGTCTCCGTCTGCAGTGACCTTGGAACCCAAAAAAGTAAAATCTGTTACTGCTTCCATTTCTGCCCCTTCTATTTGCCAGGAATTGATGGGACCAGATGCCATGATCTTAGTTTTATTAATGTTGAGTTTCAAGCCAACTTTTGCACTCTCCTCTTTCACTCTCATCAAGAGGCTCTTTAGTTCTTCTTCACTTTCTGCCATTAGGGTGGTATCGTCTGCATATCTGAGGTTGTTGATGTTTCTCCCGGCAATCTTGACTCCGGCTTGCGATTCATTCAGCCCTGCATTTCTCATAATGTACTCTGCATATAAGTTAAATAAGCAGGGTGACAATATACAGCCTTGCCGTACTCCCTTCCCAATTTTGAACCAATCAGTTGTTCCATGGCCGGTTCGAACTGTTGCTTCTTGACCCACATACAGGTTTCTCAGGAGACAGGTAAGGTGGTCTGGTATCCCCATCTCCTTAAGAATTTGCCACAGTTTGTTGTGATCCACACAATCAAAGGCTTTTGCGTAGTCAATGAAGCAGAAGTAGGTGTTTTTTTGGAACTCTCGTGCTTTCTCCATGATCCAGCACATGTTGGCAATTTGATCTCTAGTTCCTCTGCCTCTTCGAAACCCAGCTTGTACTTCCGGTAGTTCTCAGTCCACATACTGCTGAAGCCTAGCTTGTAGGATTTTGAGCATAACCTTGCTAGCATGTGAAATGAGTGCAATTGTGCGATAGTTTGAACACTCTTTGGCGCTGCCCTTCTTTGGAATTGGAACGTAAACTGACCGTTTCCAGTCCTTTGGCCACTGCTGAGTTTTCCAAATTTGTTGGCATATTGAGTGCAGCACTTTCACAGCATCATCATTTAGGATTTTAAGTAGCTCAGCTGGGATATTATCATCTCCACTAGCTTTGTTGTTAGTAATGCTACCTAAGGCCCACTTGACTTCACTCTCTAGGATGTCTGGCTCTGGGTCAGTGACCACACCAGCATGGTCATCAGGAACATTAAGATCTTTCTTGTATAGTTCTTCTGTGTATTCTTGCCATCTCTTCTTAATCTCTTCTGCTTCTGTTAGGTCCTTGCCTTTTTTGTCCTTTATCATGCCCATCTTTGCACAAAACGTTCCCTTTATATCTCCAATTTTCTTGAAGAGATCTCTAGTCCTCCCCATTCTGTTGTTTTCCTCGATTTCCTTGCATTGTTCATTTAAGAAGGCCTTCTTATCTCTCCTTGCTATTCTCTGGAAATCTGCATTCAGTTGTTTATATCTTTCCCTTTCACCTTTGCTTTTCGCATTCCTTCTTTCCGCAGCTATTTGTAAAGCCTCATCTGACAGCCACTTTGCTTTCTTGCATTTCTTTTTCTTTGGGATGGTTTTAGTTGCTGCCTCCTGTACAATGTTACGAACTTCCGTCCATAGTTCTTCAGGCACTCTGTCTACCAGGTCTAATGCCCTAAATCTATTCTTCACCTCCACTGTATACTCATAAGGGATATGGTTTAGGTCATATCTGACTGGTCTAGTGGTGTTCCCTACATTCTTCAATTTAAGCCTGAATTTTGCAATAAGAAGCTCATGATCTGAGCCACAGTCCGCTCCAGGTCTTGTTTTTACTGATTGTATAGAGCTTCTCCATCTTTGGCTGCAAAGCACATAATCTATCTGGTTTCGGTATTGACCATCTGGTGATGTCCATGTGTAGAGTCGCCTCTTGTGTTGTTGGAAAAGAGTGTTTGCTATGACCAGCGTGTTCTCTTAACAGAACTCCGTTAGCCTTTGCCCTGCTTCATTTTGCGCTCCGAGGCCAAACTTGCCTGTTGTTCCGTTTATTTCTTGATTTCCTACTTTAGCATTCCAGTCTCCTATGATGTAAAGGACATCTTTTTTGGGTGCTAGTTCTAGAAGGTGTTGTAGGTCTTCATAGAACCGGTCAACTTCATCTTCTTCGGCATCAGTGGTTGGGGCATACACTTGGATTACTGTAATGTTGAATGGTTTGCCTTGGATTCGAACTGAAATCATTCTGTCGTTTTTGAAGTTGCACCCCAGTACTGCCTTTCCCACTCTTTTATTGACTATGAGGGCTACTCCATTTCTTCTAAGGGATTCATGCCCACAGTAGTAGATATGATGGTCACCTGACTTAAATTCGCCCATTCCCGTCCATTTTAGTTCGCTGATTCCCAAGATGTCAATGTTCAGTCTTATCATCTCATTTTTGACCACATCCAGCTTGCCTTGATTCATAGACCTCACATTCCATGTTCCTAAGCAATATTGCTCCTTGCAGCATTGGATTTTCCTTTCAACCTCAGACACATCCACAGCTGGACGTCCTATTGGCTTTGGCCCAACCGCTTCACTCTTTCTGGGTCTACTTGGAATAGTCCTCCGCTCTTCCTCAGTAGCATATTGGACACCTTCCGACCTGAGGGTCTCATCTTCCGGCGTCATATCTTTTAGCCTTTTGGTACTGTTCATGGGATTTTCTTGGCAAGGTTACTGGAGTGGGTTGCCATTTCCTTCTCCAGTGGATCACTTTTAGTCAGAACTCTCTGCTATGGCCTGTCCGTCTTGGGTGTCCCTGCACGGCATAGCTCATGGCTTCATTGAGTTACGCAAGCCCCTTCGCCACGACAAGGCAATGATCCATGAAGGGGATTGTATCTGGGCCCAGAGTCAAAAAGGGGGCCTGGGAGTCAAAGAAGGGGGCACAGAAATTTCCTGAGATCTCAGCTAGCCTCATGGTCTACCAAGCAGGTAGACCTGAGTGCAACATCGGGAAGTCTGGTAGACCTGGGCTCCAGAGACTTTTCCAGTCGTAGCTCCCCCCCGCCCCATTTGCCCCCTCCCCCTTTGAGAAGGGGCCCAAAAGAAACTTTGTACCCCAAGATAAAATTCCTCTCAGAGGCCCTAGAGGAGACAAATAATCAGTTGTCAAATATTTTCAAGAATATCCGTGAGAAACAAAAAGAAAGTTTATCCACAGCCCAATCCTATTCACCCCCACTACGTCTGACATCGTAGTGGCATCAAAATGGCAGCCACTGGTTCCTGTGGGGATGGGTGGGACTGGGAGGTTTCTTCAGGAAAGGGGGATGTTTAAACCCCTTGCCCTTGCATAAGCCTCATAGCCTGCAATGGCTGGGTCTCCTTAGCCTACACAAGCAAGTTTGCTAGCGTAAGTCCGAGGAGAGAAAAGAGGCAGGGAGAGTGCAGGGAAGGGCGATCGGATCTGGCATGGGCCTTCCGCAATGGATCCTCCCCCTCCTGCAGCCTCACCGCTTAGTTTTGACCCCTCCCTGCCCTGTTCCGCCCTTGCCCTGCCTTCATAAGAACATAAGAAGAGCCCTGCTGGATCAGGCCAAAGGCCCATCTAGTCCAGCTTCCTGTATCTCACAGTGGCCCCACCAGATGCCTCAGGGAGCACACAAGACAACAAGATACCTGTATCCTGTCACCACTCCCTTGCATCTGACATTTAGAGATAGCCTATTATCTTCCCGCCAGCTTACCTTTCCCGGCGCACATCCAGAATTCTTCTGGCGGAGCTGGGAAGGTTCAGACCTTCCCCTTGGCAGCGTGCTAACCAGTGTGCTCTCGGGGAGGCTTTTGTGACTGGTTCTGACTGCTTTACAGCAGTCAGCACCAGTGCGGGAGGTGTGCCACCATTGGGCAGCGCGCTTAGGATTGGGCTCTAAGGCAGGTGAAGATGGCTTGCAAACCAAGATGATCTTCATTCCTTCTTTTGTTCTATCTGCCATCTATCACTTATTTATACCTTACTTACGCTATAGCTGGGCCTGGAAAACTTCTCAATAAAATTCAAGTTAAAAAATAAGAAATGGGTTTAAAATAACAGACTGATCGAAAAACTTCCTAATTATAAAAGCAGTTGAGATTGTTTTTCTATAAAGCCTTTGGTATAATTTCTTAGTCCTCTTTCCCTACTATAATGGAGTCTAACAGCTCAATCCTATCCAGCACTGGTGCATCATTGGCGCCAGGCCCATGCTGTATCCTGTGCTGAAGAGCTGGGGGTCCCCTCAGAATAAGGGAACAGTTGTCCCCTTACCCCGAGTAAAGCCCCAGCCTCCACAATGGGGCTACTCAGATCCGTGCCAGCTATTTAATGTCTCGTGTAAGCAAGACAGGCCCGAGAGGGAGCATAGGATTTAGCGTTTGTTAGCAATGCCAACCCCGCCACCTCCTGGGCCCAATTCGCCCACCCCTGCCATCCTCCCATCCCATTATGTCCCCTCTCTGCCCTCCCCCAGCGCCCATGCCACTCAAAGTGAGTGGCATGCTCTGGCACTCAGGGCTTCTGAATGCAGCACTGGTGGGATAGTGCAGGCCTTCCCACCAGCAGCACCTACTCACAGGGTGCCGCAAACGTGCTTCTTTACAGCACATTTGCAACACCCTAGGCTGGGGCTGAGGCTGCAGCGTCAGCAAAAGATGAAGCTCAGAACTGCACGGTAAGTATGTGTAACCCAGAATTGTGCTGTAAGTATGTTGGCCCAATCCAATCCCCTGCCAGCCCATAGCGCACAGTGCCTCTGATGGCAGTGCATGCTGCATGCTACTGACATGGGAAATCTGGAATGATGGGGAAGAGTATATAACCTGACTGTAACGCTTAAGGCTGAACACAACTGACTCCATATTGTCAGAGCTATGCCAAACAACTAAACTGCTTTGCTAAAAATATAAACTATATTTTATATGCTTCATTCAATGCCCTAATTTTGAACTGGGTCGAAAAGGGGAACTTGAGGTTCACAGATGTGTCCAGAACATGTGACCTCTTAAAGGTCAGAGTAAGTATCAAGGGGAGTTCTTGAGGTGGGCAGTTCTTTCTAGAAATAAAATGTAACTTCCTCATTTATATGCATGTATGTGTGTTAAAAGTATATAAGGCTTTATCTGTTTGCTGCTGTCGCCGATCTTTTTTGTAGACGGCTCAGCCATTTGCTAGCAAATAAACTTTGGTTAACTTTCTCTCCCTGTGTCTGTGTTGGTGCTTATGGATGGAAAACGAACAGGTCCCATAGACCCCTAGGGGGTTTCATAACACTATGAAAGGGGGGGGGGATGACCAGATGGCCCAGGAGAGGTAAGTAAACATTTTTCTTACTTACCTCCCCATAGGCCGCCTGACATTCAGTGGGTCTCTGGGCAGCCCAATCCAGCGTAAAGATCGGGTGGGCGGCTGAGGCCGTCCGCCCGATCCTGTGCTCCACTGCGGGCAGCCTACAGAAGGCAGCCCACGGTGGAAAGTCTACTCCGGGAAGGGGACGCTCATCCCCTTCCCCGAGTGTAATGGCGGCTGGGGCCTGAGCACAAGCTAATTCATACAGACAGGTCACAATAAGAAACATCTTTAAATTGCTGGCAGTCTCCACTCACAAAATGTTCTATCCTGTATCAGAATTCCTCTAGATTAGAATTTAGAGCTAACATATAGTATCTTTGTTTAGAAACCCAACTAAACATTTTTTATTTAATAGAGAGCTCAACATCTTTGTGTTGTTCTCAACACAAGGGAGAAGGGGAGTGCAATGTGCTAACCCCAGTAGTTTTACAGAGTTGTATTTTCAGAACTATCCTGAGGTGCCTGCTGATTACATTAAGTTGAAAAGAGGTCATATTTTGGCCATTTTGAGTTCACTATGACAAAGAAAAGCTGGATTTTTGGAAGATGAAATCGAAGGGAAGTCTCTTGACAATTTCTGTTCAAATTATCTCTTCAGCGAGGAAAAGGAAACATCTTTAAAAGTACTTAAGTACCAAGTGAGTGACCCTTCACTGCTGGAATGCTGCCTCACTAATGATGCGGAGAAGAAAAACAGCCATTTCTGGCAGACTGTCTCATGCCAGACAAAAAGGTTTTAAATGCCTGGTCAAAATAAATATTGCCTGGAAATCCTGGCATAGGAAACATATGTGACAGCCAAGACTTAGCTCATCCTGGGGGGCAACCAAGCAAGGTCTGTACTTTTCAGCCCTCATTCCAGTGTGCTGAATATTCCCTGTAACCCAGCACCATGTGCTTGTCCGCTAATCCAGATGTGTGGATGTGGATGTGAGGAAGAAACAGAGCAAATATATGAGTAGCTGCTTCCTCCTGGGCCATAGTCCGGATCCCTGAAGAACACCCAGAAGCATGTTTTCAATATGCAGAGTGCAGTCTTAAAAATTAATAATGTCCTAAATTGTGCTGTGTTTCTGTGATGTCTTCAAAAGAAAACACTGAGGAGAGAGAAGGAAGGCATGAGAAACACGCAAGATCAGAGAATCTGCAAAACTGAGAATGTCATGCTGAGTATGAAAAAAAAACACCACAATTTTCTTTTCAGAACAGATTTTTCCCATAAAGCACCCAACTGACCACATAAAAATACTGTTTCATCCACTCTAATACACCATTCAACAGTAGGCTTGTGCATAATATCCAAAGTAACAATTGTATGAATTATTTTTATCTGTTAAATATACTAATGAGTTGACTGATTGATTTTCATGCTTTGTATCCTACTTTACACGTTCTAGGTTAAAAGGTTAAAGTAATATAATAATATATTAAGCTAAAATATAAGAGATCCTAGCAATCAAAACATGAGGAGTAGCAATAAAAACACGGCCATTTAGAAGATCCTATCTTAAAAACGCCCACTGAAACAACACCAGTTATTAACACACCTAAAAATTGGCAAAGAAGAAGGGGTTATTTTGCCCTTTTTTCTGTAGGTTGAGTTGTAGCTAGGGATGTTTTCAAGAATGTTTATAGTATTATCTGGACAAAATGAAAAGACCAGAAGGTTTTGGAGTACATGTATTAGCCGAAGCTAGGAAAGATAAGATGAGAAGCAGATGAGGCAAAAAGGTCAGAATGAGAATCTATTACATAGGAGAAGAAAACAAAT
Source organism: Plestiodon gilberti rubricaudatus (assembly GCA_026170595.1). Classification (NCBI taxonomy): domain Eukaryota; kingdom Metazoa; phylum Chordata; class Lepidosauria; order Squamata; family Scincidae; genus Plestiodon; species Plestiodon gilberti. Next base: position 254,526,733 of record JANXHW010000001.1, on the reverse strand, counting down.
AATAGGAACAAAGAAATTTAAAACCACCTTGAGAAATGGTAAAAAAGAGGTCCCAGAAGATAAAAAGCAGTGAAAGATTTTTGACACACCCACCCACTTCATAAACTAAATGCCTTGGCTTTTTACACTATTTTGGTTGTATAATTGGACTTTACAATGGGAACTTTGCATTGAACAAGTTAAACTTGAATGGCTTAAACTGACCAGGGCCCATGAGAGGGGGGTCGTAAACGGTGTAAGTCCCGGTGAGTGCAAAGCGTGCACTCACTCGTCTGTAGTGGGGAAAAAATGAATCCCTGCTGCTGCAGGTAGCCCCTGCTGACACTGGCGTCACTGCAGGGGGGGCGGAGCTGAGCTCTAAGTTCCTCCGTGACCGGAGCCTCCCGTTAATCCAAGAGGCCTCCCGTTAACCAGCGGTGGCCCCCGAGGCCATCCGGTCCTGTCCCCGGAGAGATTGCCGGGAGGCCGCCCAACCGGCCCCTGGAGGCTCTGCCGGGTCCGCGCGTCACCTCCGGAGGCTGGGAGAGGGCCTTTGCATGTCCTCCCCAGCTGCCACATCGACCCCTTCTCACCAGGCCGTTGGCCATTTCGCACATGCGTACCACGCCGATGAGGGCAAGCTCTTGCCCTCTTGCCCTCATCGGCATGGTATGCCGGAGGTGACACGCGGACCCAGCGGCAGATTCGGACGGTGAGCGCGGAGCCTCCGGAGGCCGATGGGGGGGCAGGGGCAAACATTAATTAAATAAATAAAAATGCCACCCGGCCTTATGGCCGGCCCTCAAGCAAATTTCTAATATTTAAAACGGCCCTCGCCAGGGAAAAGGTTCCCCGCCCCTGCGTTACACGGAGGAACGAAGTACCCCGCCCCCGCGCCTTCTGAACCAGTCAAAGCAGTGAAAACAACATGCAGGAGACTCCCTGCACGTTGTTTTCACCGCGTTGAATAGGTCGGAAGGCGCGGGGGCGGGGCGCTTCGTTCCTCCATGTAACGGGAGGCTCCGGTCACGGAGGAACTTACAGCTCCGCCCCCCCCTGCAGTGACGCCAGTGCCTGCTGGCTATGACAACAACCTGGTCATGGCCTCCAGGTCCCACAAGGCAAAGCGGTGCAGCGCTACTCCGGGGGCCTGTGTGCTGTGAGGGAGGGGCATGAGTTCTGTCCCTGCGGCAGAGGTTTCTGGCATTCTGGTGGCAATACGGACCCTACACATTTGAAAAAACAATTTGTGTGGCAAATTGCAACACAAGCCTGGGCTAAAATGCCAGGAAAGCTTTTTTTGTAAAGTAAATACAGTAATAAGTTTATCTGTATTGTGAAATCTTAGCATAAACAAAGTTGTTCAAATGTGCGTTCTTATCTCTGATCCTCTTTTATTTATTTATTTATTTATTTAATTAATTAATGGCTGTCACCCCCACCCCCTTCTGGGCCCGATCCTGTTGCCCTCCCCTGCCCTGTTTTGCCCCTCCTTCTTTGGGAAGGGGCCCAAAATAAACTTTGTATCCCCTGATAAAATTCCTCTCAGAGGCCCTGAAACTGACCAGCCCCTTTGATGTCTTTTAAACGTATGGCCTAATCTTATTGTGGCTGGGTGGGCAGTGGAACACAAGTTCCTCTGGCACTGACTGCCATAAAGCAGTCAGTGCCAGCCATAAAAGGCCATAAAAGCTGAGTAGCACACTGCCGGGGTGCTGGTGGATCCCCAGCTGCCCGCCAATCGATGGCGGCAAAGGTGCGAGGGGGAGGAACAGGATTGGGGAGGCTGCAGGAGGGGTGGTTCTTATGGCAATGCACGCACCACAGCCTATCCCCCTTTTTTGTAGCCTTCCCACCCCCTTTCTCTCCTTGGACTTGTGCTAGCGAAATCGCTAGTGCAGGTCCAAGGAGACCCATTGCAGAGCGGGAGGCTTATGGAGGTGTAAGGGTCATTCCATGTCAAATCAACCAATGAAAAATCCATTTTGGAACTTGATGTCACGGATTCATGACATCAAAGTTTCATGCATTGGTTGATTTCACATGGAATGACCCGTAAGGGGATTTAAGTCCTCTTTCGCTTTTGAAGCCTCCCAAAGGATAGGATGGGGCTGTAAAACACTAAAAACAAAAAACCCAAACTCCACAAAATCAATTCAGAATTTTCAAATCTTATAAACACCACAAAATGTTAATGACAGTTATAAGAATATTGTTCATTAATTATGAGCCCCCAACTTTGGTGAGAGAGATCAAATACAGATCTAAACGGTGTGAGTTGAGACCATATTTATTATTTACCAAGCACATTGAGATGCTCCATATAGAACAAAGCAAAAATGACACAACCCCTTCACTGAGATCAGACAATCTGCATATTTAAAAATGCAGTGGATGTGCACACATAGCTCTAGAAGTTTAGAATATAAAGATCCCTGTCCTAAATATGCTGTTTCAACCCCATACAATTGAATGCATAGGGTGTTTTTTTTTTTGGGGGGGGGGAAATCCCTAGCTCCTCTTCCTTTTAGATTGGATTTTATCATCCTCTCTTTCAAATGTAGCCAGGATGTTTGTGCCATAAACTCATCCTCAAACTGTATGCAAGAAAGATGCCAATAGCCATTCATATGCCAGCATCACACATAAGCTACAGAAAGTGAATTATCATTTGATGCCAGGACTGGGGAATCACAAGGCATGAAGAAAGTACAGTGTAGAGATGATGGAAAACAAGGTAACAGCATGTAAATGTTCTGTCATCCAAATAACTTGCCAATATGAGCCACACAGTTGTGATTCAATACTGGGACATTGTCATTTAGTATACACACACTAAGGAGACATTTCTAGCTGGGTTTCATAGGATATATAGTAGCTGATATGCGTAGTCAGAGAGGACCTGATATTAGGAGTAGATCTGGAGGCAGCCATGTTTCTTCAGCTTTGAGAGCCGCTGCCATTACCTAAACATTTGAACCATTACCTAACCATTTGACCTGCTGGTGCTCTGCTTTCCCTTATTTTTGTCCCAGGTGATATACTTGATCCCTCCATCAAAAAGGTGGTAAAAATATCTGCATCTGAACTTATCTTTTTGGACAAATGAAACTGAATAATTGCCACAAACTAAATGTTAGTAGAAAAGATTTAGAACAAACAGAAAGCTGAACTGTAATAAATCTCCCAGACTGAATGGTATTCCCTCGAGAGTTCTCAGGGAACGTAAGCATTACAATTGATGAGCTAGAACTGAACACTGTTTTTTCAGCGATTCCATCTACCACACCCTGGACCAAAAGAAAATAATTCTTATATTCTTATATTTTAATAGACTCCACCGGTGATCCTGAGGCCACTGCCTTCAGTGCCAGACAACCTTAGTGGTGCTGAAGTCAAGGACACGTTGACTAAATTCATAGCACCAATGGCCAACAAATCTCTTGGCCCCTTATTCAATAGGCAAGTGGCTAAAGGAAGATCTAACCACTGTAGCACACACACACGTTCAAAAGTCCCTTGACACAATCCCTCATCAAAAGCTCTTGAAAAATGAAGTTGCCGTTGCAGTAGTAATTTGGAATGAAAAATACTTAACTGTGGCTAGATTGTGCACACATTTAGATACTAGAGTTGTCTTGCTGGCTTTAATGAAAAATGAACACAGGCATTATATTATTCATTCAAAACAATTCTAAACCTCTTTATGTTTTGGGGTGGGGGAAGTGCTTGACTGCAGGAACTGACTAGATTTAACAGCGCCAGTAATGTCAGTAGCCCTCCCGGCGCCCGGATCAAGGGGTGGGGCCTGAGAGACATGACGTCGACGCGCCCAGCGCGGCTCCAAACACGCCCCCCCCCCGGTTTCGGTACCATTTTGGAGCTGTTCGGGCTCCAGGGAGGGAGGGAGGGCCGAAAAGAAGACGGCCGAAGCGGAGGCGACGCATCGCGAGGGTAAATATGCCCCAACGCTGTGTGCGCCCGCGCCCAGAGCAGCTGCTCCGCGCACTCCGCGCTAGTAACGCCTCTGAACAGCGCAATCCTAACCAATTTTCCAGCACTGGTGCAGCTGCAATCAATGCAACCCCAAGATAAGGGTCAAGATAAGGTGCCAGGCATGCCTTACACAGCCTTCCCAGACATGTGCCAGCTAAAGAACTGGCGTACATCCGAGGAGGCCCATTGCGGCCTCTGGGGCTTACACCGGGGAAAGGAGATGAACGTCCCCTTCCCCCGAGGTGAGCCCCAACTGTGCTGGCGCGGGCCGCATCCTACCTAGGATGCAGTGGCTAGCCATTTCAGCTGCCCGCCGCATCTTAGGCAGGATCGGGCTGCCCATCTGTAGGTGCCCTAACTCACAGCCCAATTCTATCCTTGAGATATGCCAGTGTCATATCTTGAACATGTCATTCTGTCCAATTTCAACTGGTTCCAGTTACCAGATGAACTGCTGATAGCAGACCATCTTTTCCTGTTTGACAATGTTTTGCACCAAGAATGTAATGTTGCCAAATCTCATTTAAAAACAAAACATGTTAATTTAAATTATTTGTGCTGTTTTATTCTTTTGTGCAAAGACTCACTGGTTTGTCCGATGTAGATAGCAGAAGGGCATTGCTGGAAGCAGCTGGCTACATTGGGTTGGGTCAGATGTAATGTCAAGCCATGCTTTGGTGCTATGTAAATACAGTTGTACACTTTACTTGTGCAAATTCAAGAATATGCACTCTGCCCCCCGCCCCCCGCCCAAAGACAGAGATCCTATATGGGCCTTATGCTGCCAGAATGCTAGTTCCAGCATGTAACTTTCTTTAAGGCTGTTGCAAAAGGCGACACGCTGTATTGCGGAGCCAGGCTGCCACCGCAAGCAGAGAGCGATTGCAGCTCTGCGCCAGCAGCATCTCCATATCCCCTGGCACCAGTCAGTGCAGGGGGTGGGAGGGAGGCAGGTAGGGAGCGGAACGAGGTGGTGAGCAGGAGGGGAAGGAATGGGGAGGAGACCTGGGTTGAAATGGGGGCAGAATGAGACCTGGGGCAGTATCAGTGGCAGCAGTGCCACCAATATCCTACCCCCTTCCAGGCTTTGATCCATCTTCTCGGGTCCACTTGGACTTGCACCAGCAAAATAACTGGCGCAAGTAAAGGAGGTTATGCTGGCATTTTGCCGGTGTAATCCTTCAATAGGATTGGGACGTGAGACACATTAGCTGTCTCTGCTACAAGGATGGGCAGCATTACATTCAGCTGAACTTTGTAGTTTTGCCAAATATAGTCCTCTATCATTATGGCTGCAATAAGGACACTGAGAAACCAAGGGTCTTCTCTGGGTTTTGATCTTTACTTGCACAGTGACCTTATATTGCTGGGAAATCTGGTTATCCAGATGTTATCCACAAAACCTTAATTTTTGGAACACCTGGACTAAATCAGGGATCGTGATGCTAGTACATAGACAACAGGGGTTAAGAACATAAGAAGAGCCCTGCTAGATCAGGCCAATCTAGTCCAGGTTCCTGTATCTCACAGTGGCCCACCAGATGCCTCTGGAAGCACACAGACAACAAGATACCTGTACCCTGTTCCCACTTCCTTGCATCTGGCATTCGGAGATAGCCCACCTCTGAAACCTGGAGGTTGCGTATACATATATAGAGAGGTTCACTTTAAAAATGCTAATACATCCTCACACGTTGCATCATCTTGCAGTTACATCACTCAACACATGGCCCCCCTCACAGACAATTCTCACCCGGAAGCATCTGGGCCAATGCTGCCCCCCTACTTCATCCAGCCAAATCTCCATAATACAAACCAGGTTGTCTTTTTCTTCCATTTTCAGATCATGAATGATTATTGTTTTTAGGAGAACCGATCTAGTATTACAGAGAAGCAGCTGAAGTTCAGCCTGTGTGACTGAGAAGGCTCTCTTGGATTAGTTGGCTGGAAGAGGGGAAAGCTTGCAGACATCTGTACCCTCTTCTTTTCCATACTCTCAATTTGGCCTTCTCCTAACTGCTGTACTTCTCCCTCTCCATGCTATGGACCCTTCCTTGGTACTGTATGTGTTGTGTACAATATTCTGAGGATGCCACACACTTCACAGCTCTTTGACGTTTGCGTGTGCATGGGATGGTATAAAAAAGTCTTCCTAGTGCCAAGTCCACAAGGCTGAACCTGGCAGCCTGCTCTCTCTGACACTTCCTTTGTCCATTAAAAAATGACGGATCCTGGAACATTTAAAGGAGTTTCATTTAGCTAAACATTCTCGACCACTTTTTCACTTTGACCCGATGAAGAAGAAAATGAAGAACCCAATGAAAGATGTATGCTGCATCTTCAGAAACAGTCACCTATATGCACTGAAGGGGTGTCTATCTTGCAGAAAAGAAACGTTGTCTGAGAGCTGAAAGTCGATTCATAACATGCTGCAGAAGACTCCTTAATTCGAGGCAGAAGCGCGAGACCACGACGAGGAAGGGCCGGTCGAACAGTGAAGCGAATCCTTTCTGCCTCCTCGGCCCCCGCCGCGGCTTGTGCCAGGGCAGAGCGGCTGCCTGGGGAAGGCTTTCCCCGCGTGCTCTGGGAGCGTGAGGGGTGCGCGTGTGAGACGACGGCCCTATGGGGGGGGGGGGAGAGAGGAGTCCTGCAGAGGGTGGAGGGCGAGGCGCGACTTTGCAGCGACAGCGAGCCGCCGCCTCCGGGGTGCCGGCCAGCGCAGGCCTGGGAAGTCTGCCAGGCTCTCTAGGTGAGAAGCGAGGGCGGAGGTTGCCCTTGCGGGACTCCTCCTCTGAGGGCAGGGCTGGGGGCGGGCAGGCGGAGCAGCAGGGAGCCGGAGTGAGCCTCAATCTCGCCGCAGCCGGTGCTTAGAGAGAGACCCTGGTGGGGCAGAGAGAAGCTGCAGCCACCGCCGCCGCCTTATTAGCCGAGCCGCCGCGGCCAGTCTTGGCGCTTGGAGCCAAGTCGCTCAGCCCCGCAGAGCGGGAAGGGAAGGGAGGACGAGCAGGCGCCGCCGCGAGAGGAGTCGGAGAGGAACTCAACTTTCTTCTGGTGGCTGCCCGGCGCAGGGCTGGCTGGCTCGGCATCAGGGGTCGCCACCATGAGGCGGCTCGGGGGCTCCCTCCCGCCGCCGCTGCCGCCGCCGCCGCTACTGCTGCTGCTCGTGCTGCTGCAATGGGGAGCTCTTTTCAACGGGCGAGGTAAGCGCTTCCGACGGGCACCCCCTTTCCCGCGCTCGCGGCAGAGAAGAGCCGGGGGCGAAAAGAGCTGGGGCCGCGCGGGGCGCCTGGGAAATACTTTCCCCTTCCACTCCTGCGGCTCGGCTTGTAAAATGCCGGAGTTTGCCTTGCCGCCTTTGATGCGGGAAAGTCCTGCGTGTGGGGCCGCTCACCGTGGGAAGTGGCTCAGGACTGCCCGCAGGGCGCTTGGCACACGCTCAGAGGCACTCTGCGCTCACACTTCACGTGCTGCTGGGCTTGAAAACTGTCCTCCGGCTCAGACGAACGCCTCGCTGTCTGGGATTGGGCAGTGACTTCTCCCCATCCTTCCCAAGCCTTTCTTCGAGTCCCGATCCCAGGCTTAAGATGCTCTCGCTCCAGCTACAGTCCCGGGAATAAGACCTGTGGAGCAAAGTGGGGCGCAAACTGATCGCTCAGCCTCACCTGCCAGGGCATTTGCCCATGTGGCCAGTGGGCCTGAAAGAGCCGCGCTTCCTTCCCACTCCCACTCTTCCTAAAACTGGAGGCGATAGCATTCAAGCCTAGGTGTGCGGGAGGCAGGCACGTTTATTCCTTGTGAAGGCACTTTGCACAAACTCAGCAACTCATCTTCGCTTCTCTTGGTACTCCTGCAGTTCTACGTGCCCGGGGTTGATTTCTACCATCCGCTCCCCTATCACGCCAGCACCGTGGGCCTTGCCTGGGAAATAGGTTCTGGGGCTAAGCCCTCATGAACTCTCTGACTCAAATTAAGTCCTTTCCCTCCTACAGCAGGGTGGAGCGGCGGCGGCGGCTTTGCTCATTTGCAAGAGGTGCTTGAGTGTTTCTGGCGCCAGCACGCAGGGCATCCCGTCGAGCTAACTACCTGCTTTCTTCCCTACTTGGCATTGTCTTTGTCCCATCCGTCACACACACGCCCCGTTCCCGGGGAATTCTTGCTCTCCGTCTAGTCTGTTCACAATACATGCTTGTATCTGTGGGGGTCAGTCATTGATCAACTTTCTTATGCAGCCTTCAAAGCTTTCTCCCCCTCACCCAGGCGGGATCCCTACAAAGCCACAGCAAAAGGATCTCAACTTCCTTCAGGGCTTCTTGCCTTGAAACATAGCTTTCCTAAGAGGCAGCCATCTCTTTTGATGAATATGCCGCCTCCTTCTCTCTGAAGCTGATCTAATATATTTTGTCCTTCTTTGCATCGTCCTGCTGCTGTGTCCTCTTCTTTCTCACTCGCTTTGTGCCTGTCTTGGCTGTTTGTGAGTGTGAGGACATTGTTGAATTCGGTGCTGGAAGATTGTGTGTGCGCGCAGGTTATTTCTAGCCTCCGTTGCATGTTGGGACAGCAGCCCTTTCTCAAGAGGAATGCAGCTGCTCTTCCTACTTGACAAGCCCCTTAAAGGTACAGCCCTGATCTAGTGGAATTTTTTTGGCTCCATTTCCCTCTCCTTGTTTGGATTTTGGGGTCTTGAGAGTGCTTTTCTTAACATTTCTAAAGGAGGTTACGCTATGCAACATAATGTCAGGAGGCTAGGAAGAGGCACACATTGTTCAAGAAAAACCCAAAGTTATACCTGCCTATTTTTTAGAAGATGGCTCTATTCATTCTTTTGCTGTGCTGCATTTAAAAATGAGATGTAGAAAGTTGTAGTGGTGGTTTATGGATCAGCTCATTGCTGGTGCTAAATAAATGGTACAGTAAAATAGTTGTGGTCAAAGCAGTAATAGTATTGTTGGAAAAAGTTACTCTGTTGTTTATGAGTGAGTTGACATTTTCTATGGAAGGAAGTCCTGAGAACAGCAGAAATGTGTCTTCCTGTAATTTTTGTCCTTTTCTTTTGGCTGCCTCCATGTAATTTCATCCACCTGTCTCTCCAGATGCTGATCTGAAGTCGCAGGAAGTTTCTGCTTTAGAAGTATTGGCTCTCATCATTCTCACAAGCATTGGCCCTGAGGCACAATGAGGTTGTGTTTAGCTTTTAAACAGTTCCTTTTTAATCAGAATCCTGGCTGTGTGTATAAACACATTCATGCACTCACTCTTTCTCTTGCTCATTTACGGTGGCAGAATTGGTAGTTTGAAAATGCTGGACAGGACAGACTGAACTGTGATTTCTTTTATTGCTAACTGAAGGAGTTTAAATTTCTCTACCAAGTTCTAAGCGAGAGAAGAGGAAAGAGGCTAGACCACTGCCTAGCTTAAGAGGACTGGGAGGAATTTTATTTTGGCTCTTACCCAGGTGCTTCTAGTTAATGTGTCCTGGCAGTTAATGACTCGGTGGGGGATGGTTTGCTGTTAAATGCGGGTCATTTGTCATGCTCGGTTGTAAGTGTATTGATGTCTAGGAGAGGCACTTTATGCCAGGTTGACTCAGGAAAAGAAGCTTCTGTGGCCTGAGGGTCTATTCCACTTTTCTTTTCCTGAATCTCTCTCTGTGAGAGAACACTTGAGTTTATGCTTACATTTATAATATGTTTGGTCTACTTGAAAGGGCTAATGTGTTTTTGCTTTTGTAAACAGAGGTTTCAATATGGTTTATGTGTTGGTCATCCCACTATAATCCTAGTCAACTTCATGTACATAAAAATGTTAACAGAATGATGTGTGCAGCCAATATTTTTTTCCAGAAAGAAATTCCCCTGGAAGGCTGTAATAATTATAATTCAATGCACATTTATTTGAGAGGTAGCCCCATTGATCTTGGTGGGATTTGCCACCAAGTAGACAAGCATAGGAACACCAGGCTGCCCCTTTAATTGTCAGGTGAACAGGGAAGGCTGACTTTTAACTGTCTATTCACACCTTTTGCAATGTGTCATTCTTGTGCTGCTAGTATATGTGGGGAGGATTTAGGTTTCGAGCTGCAGATCTCAAAGTACTGTGACCATGCAAGAGCTGTCACTTGGCACCGGGTGCTAACTTGCATTTGGAATCAGTGTGTTTATATCGCTTATCTACAAAGAAACTTCCACACCCTTGGCACTCCACAGTAAATATAGCAGCCATTAAAACCAAACAGTACACATACTGCTGCATCCTGTCAAACACAGACACTGAATGTTTGACCTTTGACCAGCATTTAATAGATTGTATTAGGAGGGGGAACATTGGTGCCTTGTGTTTATATGCTTGAACTCTGCTCTTTCCTGGGTGCTGTCTGGCCTGAAAGCTTTTCTTCCTAAACCCCAGTGTGAAAGCTAGTTGTGGTCAATCAGTATCATGAGCATACTAGCAAAATGCTCATTGTTATGATGAGTAAGGTGTGTGTGGAGGGAGGGCTTGTTTGTCTCAAGGATGGGTGGTCTGTTCTCAAAGACCTAACTAGGCAAAGAGGCACTTTTTCAATTGGTGCTTCTCTTCTATTTAGCAGGGGGAGAGTAACTGTCCCTCTGCACACCAGCACTCTTTTTCTAGTGGCTGTTTGCTGGTGGTGTTCTGGATTTGCTTAGAACAGTGTTTCTCAAACTGTGGGTCAGGACCCACTTGGTGGGTCACGACTCAATTTCTGGTGGGTCCTGCAGAGCCTCCAATGAAAACAGGGGTGATGGAAAGATCAGCTAATGCCTCAAGCCCCGAGGCTATTCAAAAATCAGAGTCGGCGGGGCCTTAAGGCGTTTTTATTTAGGTTAGCTTTCGATGTCTGACATGGTGGCTTTTTAACAAATGGCTTTTAACAAATGTAAATATAGGTGACCCACTGAGGTTGTTTATTTTAATTGTTTTAATTATGTGTTTTTAATTATTTTAATGTACATGTTTATTTTAATGTTGTAAGCCGCCTTGAGTGCCCTTGCTGGGAGAAAGGCGGGATACAAATTCTTTAAATAAATAAATAAATAAGTAAATAAATTTTGCAAATAAATAAATAAAATATTACTTGTAAAAAAAGTGATCTAGAAAGAAATATTTTTAAAGTCTCATAATGCTAGGTGGGTCCCAATAAGAATGTCACTTTAAAAGGTGGGTACCCTGCTAAAACGTTTGGGAACCATTGGCTTAGAAGATTGTGAGCTCATTTGGGACAGGGAGCCATTTAGTTATTTGTTTTTCTGTGTAAACCGCTTTGTGGACCTTTTTGGTTGAAAAGTGGTATATAAATATTCTTAATAATAATATTTATGCAGAGTTGCTGTCAGTGAGGGTCAGGCCATCCAGTATTGGCAACTATTCATTTAAGACATGGGGTCTACTTGGAGAGAAATACCACTGAGGTAGGTGTTAAGTCTGCTCTCTGCCCCAGACAACCTAACAATGTAGGCTCAATCCTACGCTATTTGCATATCCTGGCAGCTATATAGTCCTGCCCAAGGTTATACAGTATCTTGATTACACCAGTATGTGAGATAGAATATTGGGGTTTGGCTTTTATATCTCGACAGTATAAAGCAGCTTCATATTTTGTTGAGGTTTAAAAGCCAAATCCCAATATTCTATCTCACATACTGGTGTAATCAAGATACTGTATAACCTTGGACAGGACTATATACTGTATATGTACTGCTGTCTCTTTGGGCAGTGACTCTCCAAAACCTTTCCAATTCCTGTTACCTCAGATCCTTCTGGCTCCTTCTGCTTGCAAACCATGTGCACGATCTCTGAACCCTTTGGGGGAAATTCATTCTGTGCATTTATTTATGACATAGCTTGCTTTTCAATATAACATTATCAGAGCAAGGAACAAAATTAAAAAATGCATCACAATATCATTAAAGTCAAACAAGAAGAATGGGCATAAGAATATGTCAAATCCATGGGAGCAAGTCTCTAGCTGCAAAAAGTCAGCATAAATTAAAAAAAAAACTTTTAACAGCATGCTTCAAAAAGGCAAGCACTTGGATCTGGTGCACTTCAACAGGAATCTAGGTCCAAAGCTAGGAGCCACTATTAAAAATGTAATTCATCACTGACCACGTTTCTAATATAGACTGTGGGACTTACACAAGTTTTTCAGTAACTAAGCTTAAGGGGCAGTGATATATTTATGGGAGAAAGTGGTCCCTTAAGTTTCCTGGGCCCAGACTATAAAGGGCTTTAAAGATGAACATTATCACCATGAATTTAGCCCAGAACCACACTGGCAGCCAGTGGCCCTAACAGGATAGGTGTTACATAGTTGTTGTGGCTCATGCAAGCTTGGAGGCAGTCTTTGTCGTTTACCTCATGTAACCCCAGGATGTTGCTGTGGCACTGAAAAAGTTCCATGTTGAGCCATGACAAAAATTAAGGCCTGATTTGTGCTAAAATTGTTAGGAAACATTTGAGGCTTGCCAGTGATTAAGACCTACAAGTTAATAACATGTACAGTGGTAAGCAACAAAAAGAAATCTTGTGGAACAAAGTTATATAGATTTGTAATGAAGCAGGCATTATGGGTTTTCTAGCCATGTTTATTATTTGAGAAATAAAACTAAAATCGTACTGTCTTCTTAAGAGATTTATCTCACACACACACTCTGGAGATGTGCGTAGAGGCGAAGATGAGTCTTTATTTCTCCTACCAACGTTTCATCCCACACGAGGGACCTTGTCAAGGTAATTCAGCATAACACTGCTGGATGACACTGAGAACATGGAGCTCTTGCTAGCATATGCCAGTAAAAGCCATGGCAACCGTTAACTGACAACGGAATCATCAACCTCTGCTCTATTCCTCCTAGGCTGCAAATATGCTCTTTTCAGGATAGGTAGCCAGATTTTATTGGCAAATGACAGCTCTTGCTGTCTATTCAGAAGACTTGCAGGTTTCCTTTGGGAGATTGAAATAGCCTCCAGATTTAGTCTTCGTTTTAGACTGGCTTCCGAAAACAACGAACGGACCTGCTCAAAAGCAATTTGGTGGCCAGATTCCAGGGCGTGCGCTGCCACAGCAGATTTTTCTCCTTGTGACAATTTTACCGCTCTCTGGTGTTCTTGTACTCTTACTTTAATAGGTCTCATTGTATTTCCAATGTAAGCACGACCACAACCGCATTTTATTTCATAGACTCCTGGGTTCATTAACGTAGGTCTTTGATCTTTGGGATTTCTTAGTATTTGCTCTATCTTAGTTGTAGGAGCAAATAAAGTCCTGATCCCATATTTTCTCATCACTCTCGCTATTTTGTCCGTGGTTCCTTGTAGGAAAGGCAATGATAACCATAGTTTCTCGTTGTCAGCTTCCTCCTCTTTTTCATTATTCTCTCCCGGCTTAGGGATATAGTTTTTCTTTTTAACTTGTCTCTCCCAGCATTTGTTAATTTGCTGCAACTGATAACCATTAGCCAACAAGGAATCTGTGACGATGCGCCTTTCTGCAGCTAAAGATGGTTCATCACAAACCCGTAATGCCCTGAAAATTAAAGAATTTATTAAGGAGTTCTTTTGCAGTGGGTGGTGATTGGATGTTTTGTGCAGGTATCTTCCCGTGTGTGTAGGCTTTCGGTACACAGTATGTCCGAAGGTTAAATCCTTCTTTCTAGTCACCAAGACGTCCAAGAAAGGTAAAGTCCCATTTTCTTCAATTTCTATCGTGAATTGGATCTCGGGGCACAAGGAATTTAAATGTGCCAAAAAGCCTTTCAGTTCTTCTTCCCCGTGATCCCAAATACAAAAAATGTCATCGATGTATCTTAGCCACGTAGATGGTTTCAATTTGGCTGATTGTAAAGCCTTCTGTTCAAAAAACTCCATAAATAAATTAGCAACCACCGGGCTTAAGGGGTTGCCCATCGCTACCCCTTCCTTTTGTTCCCTAAATACCCCTTCCCATACAAAATATGTGGAGGTCAGGCAATGACGGAATAATGTAGGTAATGTTTCTTTACCTACAGACAAGGTAGTCTTAAATTTGTCAGATTATGATTTGTCACAGGCTCAAATGTCAGTTTTATTAAAAGGGGGAAATTTCGCTTTGACTCCTAAGTCTGTGCCTATGGAGAGGATTATAGCCAACGTAGAAACTGTATTGACAGAGTTTGATTCTGACACGGCGGAAGAAATTAGAATCGCTACTGCCAATATTCTTCTGAAAGCCAAACCCCCTAAAAATAATATAACAACCAGAGAGTTTCTGGCGATTAAACAGCTTAATAATAACCAAGATATTATTATTCTTCCGGCCGACAAAGGAAATGCTACTGTAGTTTTAAATAGAATGGATTATTTTAATAAAATCTCTGATCTATTGAGTCCGGAAACTTACAATATTTTAAATAAAGATCCTACGAATAAAATTTTAAAAGAAACAAACAGGCTAATTAAAGAGTCCAATTTTAAACTGGAGATTAAAAATAGACTAATTAAATCATCAGCTCTGCCACCTAGACTATACGGTCTTCCAAAAATACACAAGAACAACATTCCACTACGTCCTATTGTTAGTAATATAGGATCTCCTACGCATGCATTATCCCAACATCTTGCTAAAATTCTTCTCCCTTACATTGGGAATACTTTTCACCATGTTAAAAATACCTACCATTTCATTGAACTTTTAAAAATAGCAAAATTAACAGAGAGATCAGTCTTGGTAAGCTTTGACGTAGTATCCCTATTTACAAAAGTGCCGCTAACCGAAGTAATGAATTTAATTAGTGACCTGACCATACCACAAGATCTAGTTCCCCTCTTCCGTCATTGCCTGACCTCCACATATTTTGTATGGGAAGGGGTATTTAGGGAACAAAAGGAAGGGGTAGCGATGGGCAACCCCTTAAGCCCGGTGGTTGCTAATTTATTTATGGAGTTTTTTGAACAGAAGGCTTTACAATCAGCCAAATTGAAACCATCTACGTGGCTAAGATACATCGATGACATTTTTTGTATTTGGGATCACGGGGAAGAAGAACTGAAAGGCTTTTTGGCACATTTAAATTCCTTGTGCCCCGAGATCCAATTCACGATAGAAATTGAAGAAAATGGGACTTTACCTTTCTTGGACGTCTTGGTGACTAGAAAGAAGGATTTAACCTTCGGACATACTGTGTACCGAAAGCCTACACACACGGGAAGATACCTGCACAAAACATCCAATCACCACCCACTGCAAAAGAACTCCTTAATAAATTCTTTAATTTTCAGGGCATTACGGGTTTGTGATGAACCATCTTTAGCTGCAGAAAGGCGCATCGTCACAGATTCCTTGTTGGCTAATGGTTATCAGTTGCAGCAAATTAACAAATGCTGGGAGAGACAAGTTAAAAAGAAAAACTATATCCCTAAGCCGGGAGAGAATAATGAAAAAGAGGAGGAAGCTGACAACGAGAAACTATGGTTATCATTGCCTTTCCTACAAGGAACCACGGACAAAATAGCGAGAGTGATGAGAAAATATGGGATCAGGACTTTATTTGCTCCTACAACTAAGATAGAGCAAATACTAAGAAATCCCAAAGATCAAAGACCTACGTTAATGAACCCAGGAGTCTATGAAATAAAATGCGGTTGTGGTCGTGCTTACATTGGAAATACAATGAGACCTATTAAAGTAAGAGTACAAGAACACCAGAGAGCGGTAAAATTGTCACAAGGAGAAAAATCTGCTGTGGCAGCGCACGCCCTGGAATCTGGCCACCAAATTGCTTTTGAGCAGGTCCGTTCGTTGTTTTCGGAAGCCAGTCTAAAACGAAGACTAAATCTGGAGGCTATTTCAATCTCCCAAAGGAAACCTGCAAGTCTTCTGAATAGACAGCAAGAGCTGTCATTTGCCAATAAAATCTGGCTACCTATCCTGAAAAGAGCATATTTGCAGCCTAGGAGGAATAGAGCAGAGGTTGATGATTCCGTTGTCAGTTAACGGTTGCCATGGCTTTTACTGGCATATGCTAGCAAGAGCTCCATGTTCTCAGTGTCATCCAGCAGTGTTATGCTGAATTACCTTGACAAGGTCCCTCGTGTGGGATGAAACGTTGGTAGGAGAAATAAAGACTCATCTTCGCCTCTACGCACATCTCCAGAGTGTGTGTGTGAGATAAATCTCTTAAGAAGACAGTACGATTTTAGTTTTATTTCTCAAATAATAAACATGGCTAGAAAACCCATAATGCCTGCTTCATTACAAATTGTACCAAGCCATGAAAGTTTCCATTTATATAGATTTGCCAATGTACATCTATTCATTGGACTTCATAATGGCTTTTTTTACTGTGATAGTACCACCTTGACTTTATCAGGAAATAAAGCAAATCTGCAGAAAATCATACCAAAGTGAACTTCTCTGGTGATTGGACCCTTCATATTTTGCCTTTCAAGGAAGAAAGTATTCAGAAGAGGAACTGGTGTTGCCTGGAATCTACTATTTATTTCTGCTACTATCTGCATAACTTAAGGAAAGTCTCTTAAAGGGAATTTAAATCCCCTTTCCCTTCCAAAGCCTCCTGTTCTGCCCTCCACCACTGGCTGCACCAGTGGAGGAGCTGGGTAGGATCGTGCTGTTAGTTCCTTTGGGTCTCTGATTTCCCATTTGTCCCAGGGTTGTTGCTGTTTATGCTACTTTAGAAGTTGAGGTTGTTTGATCTATTATAGGCAAACAAATCTGATGACACAGGCTAGTCTGAAATGAGGGCTTTGAAATGTATTTAGAATTTGCTTTGAAATGTATTTAGAATTTGCACCTTTCCCTGTGTGTGTGTGTGTGTGTGTGTGTGTGTGTGAGGAGAGAGAGAGAGTAATGGAAAATTCTCTTTGTCTGGGAAACTGGAGGACATAGTTTATTAGTATGTATAAAGCAGTACTTAACGAGAGGGAAAATCTTCTAATCTTGAAAGCACTTTGTAGACACTAAAAGGAAACTATCAGGTCAATTCAAGTTCACAATTATAGCTTTGAAAAAACATAAAGCATTACTCATCCCTAGGAAGATTTAAAATTATTTTCTACCATCTCTTCTAAGTTTTTGAAAGTTGAGACTCTTCTTGTACTGGGAAAACCTATGACATCAAGGAGAAAAAAAAGACTGAGTGAATAAAAGCATTGATATAAGATTTCATTTCTAAATTGTATGTGTTGTTTGTTTGAACAATTGGCACTGATGGTAACTATAGATACTTATAAATGGTTACATATTGCTGTGAAATGATCTTTATCCTCCCTGTATGTCTTCAGTAGCTTCTTTGCCTGAAAGAGGCAAACATCACTATTTTTGACTGTGGAAAGGAGACAGAAAGCTTAACTAGCACCACTTTCCATGTGTACTACACAATGCAGATAATTTTGGATGTTTAATTGTATGTTTACACTGATACAAATCACTTACAATTTTTGCAATAATATGGCAGAGGGAAAAATAGAAAGTGGTAGGGAAGGGAAAACGGGTATATAAGAGCTATTGCAGCTTACAAAAAACATAACACATATAGCCATTCAATATAACATTCTCAGAGCAAGGAACAAAATTAAAAAATGCATCACAATATCATTATACCCCTCCCCTCCCAAAAAAACCCTTAAGAACATTCAGATATATCATTTGTGAGAAGACCAGTTTGTAATATGTTTGGGAGATTTTGATTATGAAATCGATATCCCACCAGCTGAAATTCAATAGGGATTAAAGGAAGCCTGAATATTTTATCGCGATTTAGTTTGATTTCTTTCCTTGATAATAACTTGAGAGAGAAATACAAAAATGAGAACAATATTAGTCTATACGCATTTATTGAAAGTGTGTGTGTTAGGCAATAGTTCAATAAACTCTGAGTTTGTTTTGGGTATTTAATTTATTGAAAATTATTGTAGGCTTACATCTTTTCTCTCTCTCATGGATTATGGAATGAGTCCTAACTGTGCTTCTTTGTATGAGTATTGATATGTATGGTAAGCTTCCTTTAACTGGACTGAAATGTCATTTGTACTTCTTAATGTACTCCTATAAATATTACATTTAAAAAAAGAGAAAATAATGCTCTGGTAAGGTGCAGAATATGAAACTTGGTAAAATGTTTTCAAAACGGACTGAAATAGACTCTATTCATACATATGCCTGCTCAAGTTTCCATGTCACTTGACAACCATGAATTTTTTTAAAAAACTCACATTGATTCTTCTGCTGTTGTGCAGAACATTTACTCAAACAGGGAAACTTGGCTGATGATGACTGTGTAAAAGTAATAGCTTTACAGATATTTGGAGGCAATACTGTAGACCTGTTACTGCTTGTGGTAGTACACATGGTCATTGTTTGCATTCCACAATGGCTTTTGGATAGCTTGTTTTTGTACTGCTTCAAGCTGTACCCTGGAAAAGCCAGAACAACTCATAGAAGTGTGACCAGCACTATTGCAATAGATATGCGTCCTTTTTGTTGGGACTGCCTCAGTGCTTATTAGATTGTTAGTGTTCATGTAGGACACATTCCCATTCTATGCACAGTCATTTTGGAACTGTTTTAAAAAAGTTATTATCAATACTATTATTTTAAGTGAAAAGATGGGCGCATATCCACATACATAGCCTTGAAGCTGCTTGCAATCTAATCTAGAGGCCATTCTACCATTATATTGATTTGTATGCACCTAACAGCCCAACCCTACCTAAATCCCCGTGCGGTGATGCAGCAGCTCCGGCGCAGCTTCTGATGCATCCTGCGGGGGATTTTTGGCTGCTGGAGGTCTCCTTGGGGTAAGGGGACATTTGTCTTTGCCCCAGGGTAAGCCCCAACAGCTGCAATAGATTAATTTAGACCTGCTCCAGCGATATCACTGGCACAAATCTGTGCAGGCGGATCAGGTCTGGGAAGGGGATCGGGATTCTGTGTGCACTGCTGCTAAACCCGCTCCCTCCTGGGCTCAATCCTCCCTCCCTGCCTCCATCACCGCCCCATTCTGCCCCCCCATCTCCGTTCCACCCACCCCACCTGATTCAACCCCTCCCCACCTCTCTCAACCCCCTGCGCGGGTTTACCTGTCCCCGTGGTCCTCCCGACGTCCACTGGCACACGCAAGAAAGCTCTAGCCTTCCTGCCAACATGCTGGCAGTGTGCACTGCTGCACAGCACTTGACAGTGCTTTTGCAGCAGCCACCGCCGGCAGAACACGTGTTCCGCCAGTCAGTGGCGTAGCTAGACTGGAGCGGAGGCAAGTAGTTCTGCAAGACTCCGTTACACCGGAGTCAACGGCCCCTCCCCCTTGCTGTTGGAGCCATTCTGGCGGCAATGGCAACACGCAGGACACTCCCCTGTCACTGCCGGAATGGCTCCAACGGCAAAGGGGAGGGGCCACTGACTCCGGTGTAACGGAGTCTTGCAGAACTACTTGCCTCCGCTCCAGTCTAGTTTCACCTCTGCCGCCAGTGCTTCCTTTGAATAGAATTGTGCCGTAAGAGAGGTGGCCGCAGATAGGAAAACAGCGCTTTCCTACCGTTTGCTTCCTCCGTTATATTTATACTGTTATTGTGCTGCAACAGTTGGATCAGGGCTATGATCATGGAAGAGGAAAGGGAGAAGGTGCTGCTATTGCTCCAGAGAAAGAATAGTTTTTATGCAGTCTGATTTTAGAGAAGATCCGATAATGAAAGTGTCTTTCAAATGCAGAAGCTAAAAAGATGAGAGAGAGAAAAATATCTTAATCTCCTGCCCATTTCCATTTCCATGGATGTTACTTTAATGTTAGTAAAGGAAACCTTTTCAGGCATATAACAAATGATTCCTCTTTGAAAGATAGAGAGTACCTCTTTAGACTACACTGGTTTCACCTGATAGAGCCTCTGAGCTGGACTTCTCTTGGAATGCAGCATGCTCACACTGCATTAATTGGCATACTGTATTTAGTGGCTGTCTGCATTTCACACAGATCATAACAAAGAACACTAATCGCAGCTGTCGTCCGTGAAGTTAATGTGCCTAATGGTTCGCCTTTTACCATTGGGTTTGCAGTGTCTTTGGTTCACTGACACGGCTGTTACGTTAGGCGTCAGTCTTCTTCTGTGGGATTTTGTTCTCTATCCTGACCAAAGACTGAGTGTTGGGGATATTAATTTAATCCTATTCTTTATCTTTACAGAACTAATATCGAAGACAGAGATAAAATGTATTCCCCTCTGCTCCACCTCTATTTCTAAGTTGTAATCCTAGAAGTAATTGAGCTAGTTTGTTCTGTATCTAGTCACCGACGATAAAGGCATAGTGGTTGTTTGTTGGATGTGGATGATACTATAGTTTTTCATGTTTTTATACAGCACTTCCCATGGAGTAGCGAAACAGTCCATCTCTTACGTGGGGTCTTCAGGCTGCAGTGAATCAGTGTTTTTCAAACACATATCAAATATATGTGATAGAAGTTGTAGGCAGTCATCCAAGACAGTGTAAGCTTTATTTGAAACTGCTGAAGTCATTGGGTTTAAATATACATGATTCTGTGTTAGATTAATATAAAAATGTGAGAAAACCCCTGTTGGATTAATCAAAAGAGCAATCTAGTCCAGCGTCCTGTTTCCTAAAGTGACCCACCAGGACCAGTTGCCTCTGAGTAGCTCACAAGAAGCAGAGAAAGGCATACATCTGTCCTACCATTGCTGCCCTGCAACTGGTATTCATAGGCATACTGCTGCTGAACCTGAAGTAGTGCTTCGCCATCATGATTAGTAGCCATTGATTCATTGGACGGGAATTTGACCAATCCCCTTTAAAGCCATTCAAAATAGTGGCCATCACCACATCTTGCGGCAACAATTCCACAAACTAATTATGTGATACATGTGAAGATGTACCTCCTTCCTAAATCTCCTGTCAGTCAGTTTCATGGAATGACCCCTGATTCTAGTATTGTGAGAGAATCACAATCGCCTCTCTATCCACTCTGTTGACACCATGCATGATTTTATAAGCCTCATGACCCAGTCCTATTCAACTCCCCTCGAGGTGATGCAGTGGCACCAACGTGACTTCTACTGCATCCCGTGGGGTGGGGTTGGCTGCTGGAGGTCTCCTTGGGGTAATGGGACATTTGTCCTCTTGCCCCAGGGTAAGCCCCAGCAGCTGCTATGGACTCATTCGGACCTGCCAAGTCCACGTTGCCCTGAGAAGGTGGATCAGGCCCAGGAAGGGGGTCGGGACTCTACTGTATGTGCACCACCCTGTTCGGCCCACTCCCTTCCCTGTTCTGCCCACCCCCTGCCCCATTCAATTCCCCGCCACCCTCCAATCCCCTGCGCCGGCTTATCTCCTCCAGCATGTCTTCATGGATCCATCGGCACGTGCGGGAAGACCCCCAACCTTCCCACTGGCGCTCTGGCAGTGCGTGCTGCTGGAGAATGCTTTATGGCTGCTTTACAGCAGCCAGCAGCAGCAGAGCATGTGCTCCACTGACATGGCAGCCCAATAGGATTGGGATGTCACACTGCAATCCTGCATTTGTCTATTCAGAAGTAAGACCCATTGAGTTCAGTAGGAGTTACTCCCAGGCAAGTTTGCATAGGATTGCAGCCTCAATCATATTCCCCCTTAAGTGTCTTTTTTCCAAGCTAAACATTGTAGCCTTCCCTTGTAAGGAAGGTGCTCCAGTCCTCTGATCATTTTTGGTTGCCCTCTTGTTGTGCCTTTTCCAGCCCTACAATATCCTTCTTGTGGTGTGGCCACCAGAACTGAACACAGTATTCCGTATGTGGCTTCACCATAGAATTGTATAGGGACATTCTAATATTAGCAGTCTTGTTCTTGGTCCCTTTCCAAATGACCCCAGCATGGAATTTGCCTTCTTCACAGCTGCCGCATGCTGGGTCGACATTTTTGTTGAACTATCCACCATGAACCCAAGATCTCTTTTCTGGTTCATCATCACTGACAGCTCAGACCCCATCGGTATATACTGTATGTGAAGTTGTGATTATTATTTTTTGCCCCAGTGTACTATACTTACTGACATTCAATAGCATTTTGCCACATGTCTACTCAGAAGTAAGTCCTGTTCTAGTCAATGGGGCTTACTCCCAGGAAATGGGGAATAAGATCACAGCACCCCTTTTCACCCCCTTGGGGTAGAATTTCTAAAAATCCCTACTTAGGGGGCGTTTATGTCATGGAAGGATTCCCTGAATTCCACGTTTCTAGGCCCAGAGGTTGGGGCTGGGTGGTGATCATCCCTTTTTTTTTTTTACCCACCTTTTTACCCCTTTAGGGATGGGTGCTATTTCAAAAAACTGTGAAAACTGTTTCTAAAGATTATACAAAGACACCCGCCTGAATTTCCCTGAATTTCACGTGTCTAGGCCTCGAGGGTTTGGGCGAGGTGGTGATGAGTCAGTCAGGACTTGTTCTTTTATACATATAGATTAAGAAATACCAGTCCCATTGAGCTCAGTGGGAACTACTCCCAGGTAAATGCTATAGGACTGCAGTGCTAAAGAAGTCAGCGTTATGGGAGGTATTACTGTGCACACAGGGGATGAAGTACCTAATTGTTCTTTTGGAAGAAAAAGAAGAAAAAGTAATGCCAGTGAAATTGACAAGCTTTCTCCTAGTCTTGTTAGATTCATGGGGCAATGCACCACGGAGCTGTGCCTGTTAATAGTGATCAGGGACACTTCTGTGCAGGGAAGAGAGTTAAAACATTAACTAAACCCACTGGCATCGCTGCAGGGGGGGCGGAGCTCTAAGTTCCACCGCGGTCGGACCCTCTGTTACACCGGTGCATGAAGCGGCCCCGCCCCCTCGCCTTCGGAGCCATTCAAGGCAGTGAAAGCAATGCGCAGGGAGTCTCCTGCGCGTTGCTTTCACCATTTAAAACTAAATTTCTGTCTTTCAAGTATGTACACCAATAGCACTATAGTACTAAAAATCACATGTGTGAAATCTGTCAATTTATGGAGAACTACAATCAGATGGTTTCACATATGGGTTTATTCAACTGATTTAAATACCGGTCCAGCCTAAGAAGGTATTTGAACTATAAATGCAAACACAAGATGTTGCCAGTTTCTTCTTACAAAATGTAGGGAAAAAAACACCACTCCTTTTTTCATTGTACAGTAGCTGCACATGCAATTGTAATTGAGGTGTCTATTGTTTCCCTGGTACTAGGAAGATAGTCTGTTCAGAACTGATATTTTCCCCTCTCTAGGGAGACCCACTCCAAACATAAGGACCCTGGAGAGGTGGCCAGGCGGAGCAGAAGCCTGAGCCCGCCATGATCCCAAAGAACGGAGCCAAGGGCAGCGAGGAGGACTGGTGGTGTGTCAACCTCCTCCCCCTGCTAAGTCTGAGGCCAGCTGTGGGGCACCCCAAGGGGGGGTCCTGTCCTTCCTTTAACCCTCCGGTTGCCCGAGTTGACCCCGTGACCTGCACCTGGGAACGTACAACTACGTTTCATCCTTTTTTGTCCCGTGGGTGTGTGGCCTGCAGGTTCTGGGTCGAAGTACTCCTGCAGCCCACTTGGTATGAAAAGTTGTACCTCCCTAGATTAGGTGAAACTTGTTTACTGCACTTATGATACCTTGTCACGGTTAACTCTTGTGGCCATTCAGCACTTAAAATGCTTGTAGAAAGTGGTGCTTTAAAAAAAAACACACAGTCCTACCTGATTATCAATGAAGCCTGTCTTCAAAATATCTAATCACTAGCATCCTGGTTTGTTTCTTGTTATCAAGTAATGCAAGATCTACAGTATCTTTTTTGTAACTGGCTGGCAGTCCCTCCCAGTTTTATAGCATATTCTGTCTCAGTTGCATAGCTCAAGTGTGTGTGGTTTTTTTTTTTTTTTGATATTGCACATCTTGTTAGTCTTCAGGCATAATTGAGTCAGCTCTTTGGTAGGGGATAGAGAACCAAATTTCCCTTCATCTCCTTCTTGCCACTCCTATTATGACCCCCATTGTCTCTTTGTTTTCTCCTGTTAAATTTCTGCCGGTGATGTGGCAATGTGGCATGTTGCTGTTTTTCCAAATAGCCTCAAGTTGGCTGTAACCAGGAGCAGCCGTTAAATAGAGCCCAATTTCCCCGCTTCCTGGCGTTCAATTGTTTCACTCCATTTTCTGGGTTTCTGCAGTTTTGATTTACAGAGAAGCAAACCTCTGTGGTGCCTCTGGGCGTCTTTTAGAGCCATTGGAACAAGCTCCATTATTTTCTTGTGTTTAGAAATTCTTCTCTTCAGTCCAAGCATCCATCAAAATAATGTATTCCCTGTAAAGGCTTCTGGAAAATGTTTAATAGGACCTTTTCACACTTGGGGACAGTTTCAGGTTAGAAGAGAGATTGGGGGTGGAGAGAGTGCAGGGCAGGTTTGCGGAGGCTCTGGCGCTGACTTGCAGTGAGCATTGACCTGAATCCTCTCTGCCTTTACCCCTGTGCAGAGGGAGTGATGTGAACAGAGTAGAACCAAAGCTGGACACTAAAGGCTGATTCACACTACAGAAATCCAGGCGCGTTGCGGATCTCCGGAGCGTAGCGCGGAGCTCTTTTGACAGAATTTGGAAGCTGGCGGAGCAGCTGCGAGCTCCGCAACGCAGAGGCTGGAAAAATGGCTTCCCCTCATCTTTTGAGGGGGATGCCTTCGCGGAGCTGGGCGGGTTCGCGGAGCTACTGCAGCCTACCAATCGGGGAGAGTGGCTACATGCCAATCAGAACTACCTCCAATCACCTTCATAAGAAGGCGGGACAGCAGGAGGACTTCCGGCCAGCTCTGCGGGCTGGGGCAGGGGCATCCGCGCCTGGAAAAGTGTAGTGTGAATCAGCCTTAAGAGCACAGAGAGAAGAATGTTCCATCTGACAATGAAGCAATCATTGCTGTATAATTTATCACTATGGGTTTATTTCTGGTCGCTTTTCCTGGAAAGACTGAAAAAGTGCCTTCTTCTGCTTGCTTCTGTTTATGGCCAAATGCATCAGGTTGATCAGATCTATAGAGGAACCTTTTTGAGAGGAGAGTGAAGTGAGTCCACAACTTGATATTGATTAAAAATGCTTCATGGATGTTTTTGGCTATAGAAGAAAGTTCTTTCTAAGTATCAAAGTTTCCAAACTGATCATACTCCCAACAAGCATGCTCTATTAGGTGGCCAAACCTAGAAGCATCGCCCGGGGGGGGGGGCGGTGAGCCCCTGGGTGACAAGCGGGGGGGGGACACAAAGCAGCAGGGGTGACACCTGCACTGTTTCGGTGGTGGGAACAGCGGGCGGAAATGGCATTGGGTTTGGCCCACTCTCCCACCCTGCGTCTGTGAAGGGCTTTGCGGTGGCGGTGACATCACTTCCGATGGTGACTTCACAGGGGGGGCTGCATTGCGACGCCACTGGGCCAACCCAGTAGGTATGTGCTGCCTCTGTCTTGTCCTGTCACGTACGTGGGCTTTGAACTAACAATATAAAGGCAAAAGGTGGTCTTTATTGAAAGGGGTTTATCAGCAGGCAGGTCTTTGTTGGGAAAGGAGGTCTTCAGGGATTGCTTTTGGGAGGGAGAGTCCCAGCCCCTCTCCTCCAGAGCATTAAGCCTTCCATATATGACCATCATCTTTAAAGTAATTTTCCAGGTTCCAAGATGACTTATGAATCACATGGCTGATTTTTGACTTAGATGGAACAGTATGCAATAATACCAACAGTGTCTTGCCTATCTTTAAGTTCTAATAGCCCATATTTCCTGGCAACTCTTTTTTGTTTCGCTGTGGTTCCTCTTTCCTCAAGACTTACAGTTTCCTTCATGCCACTGTTTATCGATCACTTTAGCCCTTGTAAATGTAAAGTTATCCATTCTCACCAGACGTACACTACAATGTTTAATTAATATGTGTTTTTAGTAAATGTGGTCACAAACTGTTAGCAAAGCAAAACCACCATTTTCCATATACAAATGCAAGTTACGATCTGAGTTAAAGGATAGTAGAGCAAATGCTATGGCCAGCGGGTGGCGCAGCGGGTTAAACCGCTGAACCATAAGCTGTCGATCGAAAGGTCAGCAGTTCGATTCCCGCAACGGGGTGAGCGCTTGTTGCTTGGCCAGCTCCTGCCAACCTAGCAGTTCCAAAGCATGTTGATGTGAGTAGATAAATAGGTACCGCTTGCAGGAAGGTAAACAGCGCTCCGTGTTCCAGCTGCATGCTACGCGCTGAGGCAAGGAGAGTCATGCCGGCCACATGACCACGGAGGCGTCTTCGGACAACACTGGCTCTTCGGCTTTGAAATGGGGATGAGCACCACACCCTAGAGTCGGACACGACTGGACTTAATTGTCAGGGGATACCTTTACTTTTACCTTTTAGAGCAAATGCTATTGACTAAAATGCTAGATAGGCCTTGAAGCTGTAACACTACTGTCCTTTTCAAAGGATATGTTAGAGAAGAAAAAAGCATTTATTTCTGAAAACCCCATCTATCTTCCCTTCTCCTTCCCATGCCTATGCTCTCCCCAGCTCGCCTTGAAAAGGCAAAGCCTTTGGCAGGAAATCTACTTTTTTCATTGACCTGGCAGACAATTCAGGTTCTTTTAACTCATGTTCTTCTTTCTTAGTTCTACTCTTCAATGTGAAATTGGTCCTGGAAAAGTTATTTGAGGGATGTTTTTAAATTCATCTCCATTGTTTACCTTGATGTTTTTAGCTGTGTTGAAGGATGTGTGTGTCTGTTTGGTGTTTGTTTGTTTATTTATTTATCTATTTATTTATTTATTTTTCACATTTTTATACTACTCTTCCTCCAAGGAGCTCAGGGTGGTGTACATAGTTTCTCCCCTCCTTTTGTCCTCGCAACAACCCTGTGAGGTAGGTTAGGCTGAGATATAGTGACTGACCCAAGGTCACCCAGGAAGCTTTATCGCTGAGCGGGAATTTGAACCTGGATCTTCCAGGTCTAAGTCTAACTCCAGAACCACTACACCACCCTGGCTCTTATATTTAAGATCATGGGAACTTTGTTTCAATTGGTAGAGATAAATCCATATAACACAGTGGTTCTCAAACGTTTACAGGGGAGTAAGGGAACCTGTAAGTTGTCACGGACTCGGCGGGTGATGTCTGCTATGGCACTTCCAGGGTCTTGCCACTGCTGTAGATTTTTTTCACTTACCAAGGATCATGCCAGCCCTCTGGGGTTTGCGGGGGGCCCATGGCCCCCTTGCGCCTCAGAAGAGCTTCCAGTCGTGCTTGGAAGCTATGTCTGGTTTTTGCTGAAGTAGCTCCCAGATGCGATTGGAAGCTCTTCTGAGGCGCAGGGAGGGGGAGTGTAGAGGGCTCCGGAGGGCCAGCATGACCCCTGGTAAGTGAAAATACCCCTTTTTTCCACCGCAGCAGCAGTGGGACCCCAAAGATGCTGTCGCTGACGTTGCCGCATAACACCACGCCGCTTAAAGGGAGTAGTGACTGCTTCCGGCTAATGTGGTGGGTTGCGACCCACCAGTTTGAGAACCACTGATATAACAGATACTCATTTTGTTATATGGTCCAATGGAATGTGCAGTGTGCAATACTGGTTAAAAGCAGTGCTCTTTGTACAAGTTCTTCTTGACAATAGGATACAGGGGGAATTTTCTGTCAATATGAGGGATGTATTAAGAAGGAATTGGAGTTTAAAATGTGCGTATTCGGGAGCAAGAAGAGGGAGAGAATTTCAAGGCAAGAAGGTGCCATGGAAGAAGATGCAAACCCAGGAATGGGAGAAAAGTATAGAGGTGCTGTCAGCAGGAAGGAGGAGGAGCCAAGCGATAAGCTGAAGCAACTCTCTCTACAAGTACTGAAGCTTGAGGAGGAATATTAAAACTATAAGGTTTGAGAGGCAGGTGAGCTCTGCTGCATACGGTGTGCTGCCTGTGCTGATTATGTATTGAAGTGCTAGATGGGGGAAGCAAGGCAATAACTGAGTGGAAGTGGGGAAAAATGATTTTAGTGCTTTGGATTGAAGGCAGATGTTTGTAGAGAGGTTTACGGCGCAATCTTGCTCAACTTTACCCTGGCTGAACTATAGTTTTGCCGGGTTAAGGTGTTGCAAACGTGCCATAAGGCACGTTTGTGGCACCGTATGAGTATGTGGCGCCGGTGACGAGGCCAGTGCCGGTGCTGAGGCCAGCGCCGCTCACTTTGCCCGCAGGCAGAGGCCGCACCGCCAAATGCAGGCAAGTCCTGCTCTGGGCAGCGGGAGGGTGGCAGGGGAGGGGTGATTGGGTCGCCAGGCCTGGGAGAGGAGCGGGGATATCGGCGGCATGCTCTGCCAATATCCAAAGCCCCTTCCTGGGCCCGGCCAACCTTACACAGCCTCTCTGGATATTTGTGAGCCATTTTGCTGGCGCATATCTGAGGAGGCCCATAGGGGCCACTGGGGCTCTCCCCAGGGGAAAGGGATGAACAGCCCTTTCCCCTGAGGTGACCTCCAACTCCGTTGGCGCTGGCCTGATCTTGTTTAGGATTGGGCTGTTTAATTGGGGGAAAATGACAATCTAGAAACGTTCTCAGAGTGGAAATCACATCTGCATCATAATTCACACAGTACCTAGAGGACAAAGCATCCTTGGTAGGACTTCAAAACGTGAGCATACAGCTTGCTGTGAGAGAGAAAATGACTATGAAAGCATAATGTTAAAGAAGCAGAGGACATAGAAGCAGAAGAAGATGACAGAATAAATGACAAAGGGTGCAGAACACTAGGGATCTGGAAGGGAATCTAGAAACTCAATACTGTATATATAAGGGGTAACTGTGCCAAGAGTGCTATGAAATCAGGGTATATCCACACCAATTTGGTGTGATTTATTGTCTCATATATTACTGGCATAGTTTGCCCCTAACACAATGTTTTTTCATGCTTTTAAAAATGTTCTACCCCAGGTTTTTTATGCAAAAAATGGTCAACACACTAAATAAAATGTCAAGCCTGTCTGTTTTAACAATCACTTTAAACATGCAGTGCTGGGTGTATTTTTGCTGATGTTTTAAATTAGTATTTTTTATTGTTGTTGTGCTGGCCAGTTTTATTATTAGGAACAACTAATATTGTTCTGCTTCTGGATTTTTAATGTCTGGTCTTAATATTTTGTTTTTATTGAAGTTTTTATTTTTGGATTATGAGCCGTCCGTTTCCATTTGGAAAAACTATTCCACTCTTGTCAGTTGCAGCTCTTGTCCAATTTCTCTCCTCTCCCAAACCTTATCAGTGTTTAAATCTAGCTATGTGCTTTTCCATATTTAGCAGTCTTTGCAACCGGAAAACCACTTTTCAACATTCACCTCTCACTACTGGTTTTGGATACAGTGTTGTCCCATTATGTTTGCTTGACAATAAATAAAAGTGGCACAGAGAAAAAGCACCATAAACAAAATATCTCAAAACGGGGAAAAAAGTGTTTAGTTATTATGGGATGCAAAACACATTGCTCACACAGCTTGCTGCATGGGGGTAACCATGGTGGAGCATTAATGAACAAAGCACTAAGGACTGAATCAGAGGTGTGCCAGTGGGGACCACAGCATTAGGCTGCAATCCTATATACACACTTTCCTGGGAGTAACACCCATTGAATTGAATGGGACTTATTTTTGAGTAGACACACACATGGTTGTGGTGTTAAGAGTTTACTCAGATGTGCTATACAAGCTCTCTATCCATGTTTCCCTTCTCTCTGACGTGTGCTTTCTATGTGCTGGGAGATTTTGATGTGGAAAATGCTATAGAATGAATGATTCCCCACATGCTTTGAGGTAAATTCGGTTTATTTGGGCATAGGAGTGGGTAGGTATTGTGTCGTGTGTGTGTCTGCACATTTGAATCGGCTTTGAGTCTTGTGTTGAAAGGAAACTTTGTTTTCTCTTCCTGCTTTGAGGAACCTTCTAGGAGGGAATGAATGGAAACCGCTTCAGTGAAAGGATCATAGCCAGCTGTATGTGAACACTGTATACAATATAATCGGACAAAGTGACTGACATATGCCGTTCCTGAGTCTGATTGGACTATGCTGTTAATTCATGTACGCAGTTCGTTGACAGCTGATAGTAGCTGGACACTTTTTGTGCTCTGCCCTTGTCATCAGCTGTGCCAGATGCCAAACTAGACATTACAGTATGTGGGAAATCCATGAACAGGTTCACCCATATTTTTTAAACTTTTTTTTTAATGCAGCCGTGGGAGGAGGCATTCGCACTGGGGCTGCAGTCCTGGGAAAGGGTGTGTGTTAATCCTTTCCACTACTCTGTTTTCCTGGTTTAAATTACTCTCTCCCTGAAGTTGCTATTTGTCCCATAGGATAAAACATGCAGATAGTACATTGGCCAGAGTATCAGTAAATTTCCAGGCACCATTAGCTATCAACAAATGGATGCAAAAGTGCACATCCTTATTCTTTACTCTGGTATGCTGGGGTCTGCATTTTCAGCAATTGAAAATCCTCTGTCTGCAGCTCTGTGGATGGGAGAAAAGGTGAGAGGAATCGGCTTCAGGATAGTCTGTCATCCTCCCTCCCTGGGTCTTACACTGGAATGGTGGGCACAGTTTATAGCTATGGTTGAAATTACAGTCATGTGTGCTTTGCAGCTTTCCTATCTGGGTATGTGTCAAGGAGCTGATATGACTGTTCCCTGCATTATTCATTGGAGCCTTTCTGGAGGCTTGTCCAGGAAGGGAAAGAGCTAGCAGGGGGACAGTAATCTGCAATTTGTCTACCAAATCATGGTTTCTTGGGATCCAATCTGGGAGTCAGACATGTAGGTGCCAATTTTCCAAATCTCTTTGTTAGAAGGTAAGGGAAACAACCAGCAATGTAAACCTACACTGTACCATTTAGGAAGGAGTTCAGGAGGTACTGCTAACGGCTTATTCCAGTCTTGTTTTATCTGTTGCTGCTGTTAAGCTGCCTCCAAGGTTGATTTATATGAGGTGCAGAACATATGAAAAAGCATATGGGCATGTGTCATATGGGTACCCTTACTCATGCCAGGGTTCCGTGTGGCCCATTTTTTTTTTTTTGCCTGTTCGCTGGCCTCTTTTGTATGCAGTGTTCTCAACTGCGGGAAGCTTCTTCACTCACTTCCTTCAAATCTCTTCTTAAAAAACCCACCTTTTCTGTGAAGCTTTTGGCACTATGCCAGGGGTGGCCAAACTTGCTTCATGTAAGAGCCACATACGATAAACTTCAGATGTTTGAGAGTCGCAATATTTTTAAGAAGCATTGAAATTCTTAAATATATTTACTCACCATGAACTTTAAACTTACATTTTAATCCAGTGGACTCTCAGTTTATACCTGGTAAATAATTATAAAGCTTGAAAATTTCTTATTTACCTTGTATATTAATTGTGATGCAAAAAGGAGCTCAGCCAACATCTTTCCGAGAGCCGTGCATTATATGTCAAAGAGCCACATGTGGCTCAGCAGCTGCAGTTTGACCACCCCTGCACTATGCCTTAGTCCCAGAATTCCCTGTTGTAATGAAGGCTTAAATTCTATACAAACCTTCCTAGGAGTAAGCCCCATTGAATACAATGAGACTTTCTTCTGATTTGACATACAGTTGGACCTTTTTATCTGCTGGGGTTCTGTTCCTGGAACCACAGTGGATAAGAAAATCAGTGTTATATGAAATCCGGGTGGTGGGTGGGTGGTGGGGGTCGGGAGCGGTGCCACTTTGCCTTTTTCCCAGCATCTTTGCCGCTTCCCTCCTCCTGTTTGTTTAAACCATGGAAGGGGAACCTCCGGCCCGCGGGCCGGATCCGGCCCCCGAGGCCATTGGATCCGCCCCCCGGAGAGATTCCCGGGAGGCCGCCCAACCGGCCCCCGGAGGCTCTGTCCGGTCCGCGCGGAGGCCGGGAGAGGGCCTTTGCACGTCCTCCCAGGCCGCCGGCTCAGCCTCTTCTGACCAGGCCCTCGTTGGCGATTTCGCACATGCATTTCGAAATTGCCGATGAGGGCCTGGTCAGAAGGGGCCAAGCCGGCGAATGAGGAGGACGTGCGGAAGCCCTCTCCCAGCCTCCGGAGGCTTCGGGCGGTGAGCGCGGAGGCCGATGCCCCCCTCAACAATTAATTAATTAAAAATTGCGGACGGCCTCACGGACGGCCCGAAAACAAATTTCAAATAATTTAAACGTCCCTTGGCAGGGAAAAGGTTCCCCGCCCCTGGTTTAAACTGACTGAAAAAACAAAAGCCACTACTGGAAGCAACCTGTAAATGGTGCCAGAGACTCCCGGCTGCATTTTTCAGCAGTTTGGACATGTGCAGGAGGCTGGTAGTGGCTGGCAGGCCCCTGACAACACTGAAAAAAGAGGTAATGTAGTGTGGTTGGACTCCCTCTTCTACAGTTTTGCCATCCGTGTTGAGTCAAATCCGTGGATAAAAAAAACCGTGGATAAAAAGGTCTGAGTCTGACTGTCTGTAGGATTGCGCTGTGAGTTTAAGTACTGTATATGAAACTGAAAGAATTGCCTATGCTTCTCCTGTTTCCTATCTCCCTCTCTCTGTTCCCTCTCTTTTGTTAATAGTTGTATTGTAAACCCCTCAGGGCAGGGATCTCTTTTCACGAGATGCTGTGTAAAGCTCCATATACACTGACATGTGCTACAGAAGTAAAATGCAAAAGATAATAACCCGTGGCCTGGAAGGAAACTACGTTAGTGTGTGAATGCTGGCCCCCAACAGGGTCAAAGCACAGGTCAGGAATCTTTGAAGTTCTGACATTTTACAACCAATTAATTGTAACCAATGCCCAATGATTCTCCTCCAGAATACTTCTTCTTTTCCACCCTTGCTCAAATACCCTTTAAATGAGATCCTGGGC
The DNA here is from genome assembly GCA_026170595.1 of Plestiodon gilberti rubricaudatus. NCBI lineage: Eukaryota > Metazoa > Chordata > Lepidosauria > Squamata > Scincidae > Plestiodon > Plestiodon gilberti. The sequence goes on along the minus strand of JANXHW010000001.1, from coordinate 254,493,895 downwards.
TGTGTGGAACCCTGCATGGGTAACTGCTTCTAATGTGCTTTTTCTTGTATAAATGAGAACATAAATTATTGTATAAATTCAGCGTTCCTGAAGGGTGTGTCTCAGTATCTTTATGGTCTTGATTATTACTTTCTGCACTCCTTTTTCTCTCTTCACCCATTTTGAGGGTGGCGTAGTGAGCCTTATACCATCAAACAAACCTTAATGACTCATGCCAGACTAGATGTGCAAGGTGTGCACAAGTAGCAAAAATGCACAGGTAGCATTAGAAGGTTGCTACAAAAATGTGCACAGGTAGCATTAGAAGGCATCTTCACATTATTGGAGATTATTGCTTCAGAGGTTGATTCCTGCAGATTATCCTGCATGAGCAGCTCTTGTTTTCATAGGCAGGCTATTACAGAGGGTGTAAGCTACATACTTTGAGTGAAATATAGGAAGGGTAAAATATAAAACTACCTTGATTCATTGCTAGGCCCTGTGTGTGCTTGGCATGAATTCTGAACCTTATCTACACCTGCTTACCTGGAGAAATTACCATGCTAGTGTTTTGCACAGCCCCTTATTCCAAGGACCACTTCTTAAACTGTGGCTTGCTTCCTCATTTTCTGTCTGGTTCAGTGTTGTTTTAACCCATTTGATAATGCAAACAAATTAAAGCAACTGAGTTTATGTCACAATAACTGATCATGTAAACAAGCACAAATAGGTGGAAAACATGGCCTTTGGCAAGTATCAAGAACGACAGACTAACTCGCACTGAATCTTGGTGCTTATCCCAAGCCAAGCTCTGAATGTCTAGAACTCCTGGGGAGTGTTTGGAGGGGGTCACTGGGGAGATTATTCAGATTTTGAAGTGGTCCTCATTGAGCACTGGCTGACTCCCACACCCCTTTGAGCCGCTTGCCTGAATGGACAAGAGCACTCAGGAGCACTTGCTATTTAGTAGACAAAAGGTGCTATGCACACTTCCCCCACCCCCTTATCCTTGATGTACTATTGGGGCTCTTGTGCTTGGTGCCCTTTATCTGCATTGATTGGGTGCTCGCCCAGCGATTTGCTCAGGGAACAGGCTCTGTTAAACAAACAGTACTGGCTGTACTATAGCTCCCTGGTGTGGAGGGAAATACTCAAAGGAATGTGACTTCTTGTGGAGCCAGTTGATGGGTCTACTCTACACATTTTTAAGCATATTCTTTTCAGATATTGTGGTTTCTGTTTTATAAAACTGGTCAAGATTTGTTATAATGAGATTCTCTAATTCGGGGGGGGGGGGAATTGAAGCACTCCAAGCGTGAAGAAAAAACAAAGATATAGCTGGTGTTTTCAACTCTAGCTCCAGGCACAAAAGCCAGAAGATCAAAGGAACTTGGTAGCATGGTCGTATGGCATGCTTTAAAGTCCAAGAGAAAAATGAGAAGGAAGCAAAATGTCTATTGAAGAATTGATGCTGGGGTGAGGGTGGTTAATGTTGCAACTCCCCATAACAATCAAGACAAAGAACAATAGAATGGAAAAGAACTGAAAAATCATGCTAAATTTCTGAAACTGTCATGGCCAGATAACCCGATTTTTAAACGTTCTTGTTGCAATAAGGGAGTATTTGTGCATCCTGGGCCATTGAAGATGCACGGAAGATGCACGGCTAAGGATGCTGGGTGTTACTGGCAGTGCTTTTAAAAATACATGTAACATTTGACTTTTGTTACATTTGACTTTTGTTAAGATTTGACTTTTGTTTATTCTAAAACACTTCTGCATTTTCAATACTATAAAAAAGTTCTAAATGGACAACTATAGCACTAGTGTAGACGCTGGTTAAAGAAGAATCAGTTTAAGCTCAGAATGGTACTCTCTTGCCTAAAGAGGTATCTGGAATATTTTACTGCTGATACTTTTTTTTTTTTAATCAGTAAGTGAGCTGCATATTAGAGACACTCAAGACCTTGAGTATGGAACTATACAGAATTGGGGAATTGACCATCTTCATGTGGGGGAAAAACAATTGTGTGCAGTGTAATGGTCAGTAGTGCACCTGTACTGTATAATTCAGCAGTGAAAGGAAAATGGAGATGAGGATGAAGGTGCTCAAAAGTTTACTAAAGTGATCAAAACCCAAAAAAAGGGGATTCAAACTGGGTCAAACTGAATTAGCTCACACGCTTAATCTAGACACGGGGAATTCTGCTGCTAACATTCACACAATGATGGAGCCCTAGGGAAAGTGGTTAGAAGGAGAGAGGGGATGAGAGAGGAACTGTAAAGAAGGAGAAGGGGCAGAGCAAAGAGTAGGAAAACACGGGGAAGGGGAGGTTTAGGGGGTACAGGGAAGGAGACAGAGTGGGCAAAAAGTGGAGCGTTTAGTGGGCAAAGAGAGGCTTCAAAGACAGAAAGAGGGCTATGCACTTGAGGCAGTAGCCTTGAAGGGAGCAGAGCAAGGAAGCTGAACCTTGAGAGGAAGGAGGGTAGGGCACTTGGAGAAAGTCCAGGAGGGTGCCGGCATGGCTAACAAGCACAGTTAAAGAGGCTATAAAAGGCAAGGAAGCTTCCTTCCATAAATGGAAGTCTTGCCCTAATGAAGAAAATAAACAGGAGCACAAACTGTGGCAAAAGAAATGTAAAAAGATGATACGGGAGGCCAAGCAAGACTTTGAGGAACGTATGGCAGGCAACATAAAAGGGAACAACAAAAGCTTCTTCAAATACCGTATTTTTCGCTCCATAGGACGCATCGGACCATAGGACGCATGCATCCTATGGAGCAAAAAATGGGGGGGGGAAGGGAAAAAAAAGGAAAGGAAAGGAAAAAAAAAGGAAAAAATACTTACCGGGGCTTCGGGGAGGCCTGCGCGTCCCTCTGCAGGCCTCCACGCTCTTCATTTCGGCACTAAATGGCCGAAAATAGCCATTTAGCGCCGAAATGAAGATCGGGGAGGCCTGCGCGACCCTCTGCAGGCCTTCCCGATCTTTATTTCGGCAAAAAACGGCCATTTCCGGCCATTTCCGGTTTTCACGAAAACCGGAAATGGCCGTTTTTTGACGAAATGAAGATCAGGGAGGCCTGCAGAGGGTCGCCCCGGTAAGTATTGTTTCCTTTTTTTTTATTCGCTCCATAAGACGCACGCTTCCCCCCCTATTTTTTTGGGGGGGGAAGTGCGTCATATGGAGCGAAAAATACGGTATGTTAGAAGCAGGAAACCTGCCAGGGAAACGGTTGGTCTGCTGGATGGTGAGGGAGAGAAAGGGGTGATAAAAGGGGACTTGGAGACTGCAGAGAAATTAAATGAGTTCTTTGCATCTGTCTTCATGGCAGAAGACCTCGGGCAAATACCACTGCCTGAACGGCCTCCCCTGACTAAAGAATTAAGTCAAATAGAGGTTGAAAGAGAAGACGTCTCAGACTTAATTGAGAAAATAAAGATCAATAAATCACCAGGCCCGGATGGCATCCACCCAAGAGTTCTGAAGGAACTCAAGAATGAAGTTGTTGACCTCTTGACCCAAATATGCAACTTGTCCCTTAAAACGGCCACTGTGCCAGAAGATGGAGGATAGCTAATGTCACGCCAATCTTTAAAAAAGGAAGGAGGGGGGACCCGGGAAACTACAGGCCGTTCAGCCTAACATCTGTTCCAGGGAAGATGGTGGAAAGTCTCATTAAAGATAAAATCTTAAAACACATAGAAGAACAAGCTTTGCTGAGGGAGAGTCAGCATGGCTTCTACAAGGGGAAGTCTTGCCTCACAAACCTTTTAGAATTTTTTGAAAAGGTCAACAGGCATGTGGATGCGAGCAAACCCGTGGAAGACCAGGAAACAGTGAGTGGGAGTCAATGGGCAATTTTCACAATGGCGAGAGGTGAAAAGCGGTGTGCCCCAAGGATCGGTCTTGGGACCGGTGCTTTTCAACTTATTCATAAATGACCTGGAGTTGGGGATAAGCAGCGAGGTGGCCAAGTTTGCGAATGACACTAAACTTTTCCAGGTAGTGAAGACCAGCAGGGATTGTGAAGAGCTCCAGAAGGATCTCTCCAAACTGGGAGAATGGGCAGGAAAATGGCAGATGCGCTTCAATGTAAGTAAGTGCAAAGTGATGCACATTGGGGCAAGAAACCAAAATTTCACATATACGCTAATGGGTTCTGAGTTGTCTGTGACAGATCAAGAGAGAGATCTTGGGGTGCTGGTGGACAGGTCGATGAAAGTGTCGACCCAGTGTGCGGCGGCTGTGAAGAGGGCCAATTCCATGCTTGGGATAATTAAAAAAGGGATTGAGAATAAAACGGCCAATATCATTATGCCTTTGATATAGGATATATCAAGGATATAGTTGAATTGGAAAAGGTGCAGAAAAGAGTGACTAAAATGATTCGTGGGCTGGAGCACCTCCCTTATGAGGAAAGGCTACAGTGTTTGGGGCTTTTCAGTCTAGAAAAAAGGCGCCTGAGGGGGGTCATGATTGAGACGTATAAAATTATGCATGGGATGGAGAGAGTGGATAGAGGGAAATTCTTCTCCCTCTCGCACAACACCAGAACCAGGGGACATGCACTAAAATTGAGTGGAGGGAGAGTTAGAACGGACAAAAGAAAATATTTCTTTACCCAGCGTGCGATTCATCGGTGGAACTCCTTGCCACAGGATGTGGTGATGGCACCTGGCCTAGATGCCTTTAAAAGGGGTTTGGACAGATTCATGGAGGAGAAGACCATCACGGGTTACAAGCCATAAGCAACCTCCTGGTTTTAGAAGTAGGTTTTCTCTGTGCCAGGTGCAGGGGAGTGGCAGCAGGAAACTATCTTCTTGGCTGTGTGCTCCCTGAGGCATCTGGTGGTACCCCTGTGTGATACAGGAAGCTGGACTAGATGGGCCTTTGGCCTGATCCAGCAGGGCTCTTCTTATGTTCTTATGGGGGATGATTACAGGGTTCAATGAAGAGCATGGCCTTAAGAAAGATCGAAAACTGTTATGACCGGCTACAATGTATCAGGATCGGATCATCTTCGGGATTATGGTCATAATCATTTTTTCACAATTTTTATGACCATAATCCCGAAGATGATCCGATCCTGGTACAGTGTGGCCTTCTTGGCTTTTGGATCTGTGGCCTCTTGCCATCAGTCCTGTAATACAGTCATGTTACCAGTCTGGTTCTTTGCTCTCCAGGCAGGCACCTAGCACCAAGTACACGTGCTTATATGCGTGTCTCATGCATGCCTTTAACTAAAATGAAATAAAGAGAAATAAAATATTGACCATGTAACATGGGAAAGAGCAAATGTATTGCTTCTCAGGGAGGGTCTCCCTCCCATGTTCAAAACCAGCTCTCTGTCTTTAGCTATATACTCATACATTCTTCCCCCACTATCCGTATGTTTGCTAAATGGATTTTCACTTATACATACTGCAAATATTAAGACCACGCTTTTTTTTTATCCGTACCAAGATATTCAGTTTGACAGTCTGGGAAGTGGCTGTGTGAGATGCACTGCCTGATGGGTAGTGTAGCCTCATGCTCAGTTTTGTATAGGCTTTCAAGGCAGGTGCATTGCGCACTCCCTTTTATCTGTTTTTGTGCTGTGTCAGTAGCGTTCAACAGTTTTTCCTCACTGCCACGTCTGCTGCTTCTCACTCTTCCTCCTCTGCCTAACACCACCACTTTATTGATACAGATAGAAATCGACACTTGATTGATACTGTATAATGTTGTTATTAAATGTTATTTATTCTATTTTAGCATGCCACACAACGTTTTCCTTAAGGTATTAGGCATTTAGGGTGATTTTTTGGATGAACTTGGAATGCCTTTAGAAGGAGTTAAAATTTTCCCCAGTTAAATTAATGTAATGATTGTAGACTTTTATTATAAGGGCTGTTTTCAGGAACAAATTAGGTATGGATAATATAGGGAAGACTATACTCTCCAGTATCTGATTATTATTTTTTAATGTAAGCAGTCAGCTTTTGGTAAGCATTTACCAACAAAAAAGATAGTTTCAACTCTAGGTAGGTTGCAGGGGAGGGGAGAAGTTGCAAAGAAAGTGTTTATGGGATCCATAGTATACAGGTTGGTTAATAAGAAAGAAAGCACTGGTACATATGACAAAATATACCTGCTACCGTATTCAGAGGAAATACTTATTGATTGAGGAGTAATGGCTACTTTTATGAATGCTTCACTTGCAGGAGGGGATGCAGAGATCAACCCAAACAGTCAGAAAAAGACTAGAGTCCTGCATTGCCTGAACAAACAATATTAAATTGAAAGCTTTCGTAGGCTGTGATTCTCGAGGTGTTTTCTCTACCCCTGTATCTCACTGGTAAAATTGCATTGGAAATTTGAATGCCAACCAGTTGAATGCTGGAAGTGCCAGGAAGAACTGTGTCAGGATTGTACCATCTTGAATATGCCTTGCGGTCATTTGAAAAGAACCTTCACATAAATATCTGGTTTGTGTTAACATGCCCTCAAAGTATATGTTAACTGAACACTGAATTATAATGGTAATTCTTAAATGTCCTATTCATTTTTCAGTATTAAACACATAGCTAGTTTTAGAATGCATATATTGTAAATATATCTACTCTTAATTACCATTTGATTGCCCTTTTCTGGATTTTCTGAGGTTCTTTCTTGCAAAAAATTTTGGTTTCCTTTTGGTTAATAAGTTGGAATGATTAATTTGAACTGTCATTGCCTCAGGCTTAGATCATTTCTATGCTGCGTAGAATTTGTGGCTGGCTGTAGGGTTCCTCCTTTGTTTTCCTTTCTTTTTTCTTTTGTTAAATTATTGGTGTTCTAGGTTTGTTTGTTGGTTTCTCTCATTTTTTTTCATCCATAGAATGAGGTGTTGACATTGGCTCATTGTTCCTTACCTCTTGTTTTCTCTTCCTGCTGAAATGAATGTTGTGTTTATATCAGAATTTTTTTTAAAGATATTTTACAGACCAAAGTATAGACCGGATAGTTTACAACATCTGTCTCGTCTGTCTCCAATTACTTATGTTGTCCTTATAGGAGTAACTTTGCCGCATTCTATACGGCTTGCATCTTTCCTCCCAAAAGTGGAAGCATCCAATAGAATTTGAGAAACAATGTAAAAGGCCTAGTTAGGAAATGTTCCTAAAATGCAGCTCCCTATTAAAGCCTTCCCAATTGAGGTGCATGTTATGCATTTTGGGGCAACCCTGTAGGCAGTTTTCTCACTTAGACTGATTCGTAGCAAGGGTACAGCTTCAACTTTTCTTTATTAAACATGGTCCATTTGGAGTTGGGGCCTGTGCAACCCTGTGATCTATTATGCACAGTTTAGATGCTGAAGCAGAAGTCTGACTAACAGTGAATTGCTTCTTCTCTGCAGAAAATATATATCCCATGAGAGCTGACTTGTCTTAGCTGCTCGTATCCCAATTAACTGTTGTTGTTGTTGCTAGACTGCTGGGGCAGGAAGGTAGGCAAACTATTAGGAGGTGAAATTATGCCTTTATTAGCATCATGCATAATGTAAGTTTAACTTTTTAAGTGCAAATGTTAACATGGAGTCAGATTTATAAAAAGAGGGCCGCTGAATGAGGAAGCATGATATGGGAGAAATGTCTTGATTCCAACTTGTACAAGGAAACATGCGATACAGACGAATGCAAGCTTGTAGATGGCCAATTGCCTGATTGAAAAGTGACTCCTTGTGCCACACAGCTTGCAAGGAACAGGTCCCAAAGTTCTGAAGGGCATTATAGAACTGTGCTCCGCCGCTGGAAGCAGTCGCTAACGTGCCATAAGGCACGTTCACAATGACTCGGGAGTAAGGGCGGCCAGCGCAAGGCCGGGACGGTGATGCGGCCGCCGGAGGAAGATAAGAGATCCCCAGCGGCTGCATGGGCGGCGAGGGAGGGGGGCAATTGGCCGAGATGGCCTGGGGGGGCGGGGAGGCATCCGCCATATCCCGGTCTCCTGCCAGGCCGGCTCGGCTGTTACACAGCCTCCTTCGACTTCCGCCAGCTAAATAGCTGGTGAAAATCTGAGGCTTCCCCGGTTTACACCAGGGGAAGGGGACGAACGTCTCCTTCTCCTGAGTAGACCCCGGGCCACTGCAGAGCAGCTCGGAATGGGCATAGGATCCGGCGGGTGGCCCTGGGCCGGCCACTGGATACTTACGTAGGATTGCGCTGCCCGAAAGCAAAGATGATTATGGGTGCCATGGAGGAGGCTATGTTAGAAGGCTTTCCAGTTGCACAGAAAGGCAAGTCAGATTTGCTGATGAAATAAAGAGTGTTGCTTTTTTCCGTACCTTTCCCCCCTCTTGAACATGGGCTGGTCAGCCTTTTAATTTTGGATGACACCATAGCACTGTCTCTTGAGCATCCAAGTTAAAAATCATTGGGTTTTTTGCTTTCGTATAAAAATTTGCAGTTAGTTTCTACTGTTTTGATTTCCTGCTTTGCCTTTCCTGTCATTGGGTAGTGCAGCTCCGCCTCCCACAGTCTCTGACTCTCTGTTCCTCTCCTAATTAATCTTCTAGGCTTTCATGTTTAAAACTCTCTTTGTTTAATTTGTGAGAAAAAGCCCTCCCAAAAAGAACTTCTTCTAACAGTATCTGCTTGGGGGGGTGAAGGGTGCCCACATGCAAGTACAGAAGATTTAAAAGACTCTATATTGGCGTAAGAACAGTTGCAAATTGGTACAGGAATATTGTTGTATGGATCTGGCACACAGAAGCCCGCTGGGCACAAGGATACTGAAGAAATTCAGCGTATTACCATACTTTCTTACCAGAGGAGAGATGGAAGAATTCACATTAGCATCTGTGGTATCCTTTTGAACCATTGTCTCCTCTCTGCCTGAACTGCAAATTTGTCACTTATTTTGTCGATAGAAAAAAGAAACATTCCAGATTTTTTGACCTCTGAATTCTGTATTTCTTTCTGTCTCTCTTTTTTCTTTTTTTAAAAAAGTGTTTCTCCCCGTGGGCATTGTGGGAGAATCTTCCCCTCAGCTGCTCTGCAGGGGATTGTGGGAACCATTCTGGCCTCACTTATCACCAGTGACAAATCAATGGCAGTCTTCAGAAAGCTGGGCCCCAGGATTCCAGCTCAGCCTGGCCTGGGAGCAGTGGGAGGCTTCCCTGGTGGATAAAAGGCTCCTTGCAGCTCTGACTTGTTGCCTTAAATCTAAGGAGGAAACCTTTTCACTCCCTTTAAAAGCAACCCTCCCCTCCCATCTCAATTTGTCTTGAGGAGAGTGGTGACTTGGGGGGGGGGAGGAAAGACACGCTAAAGAGGGAGAATGGAAATTGGGGGAGGAGGGCTTGGGTTTGTAATGGTTTTTCTGTTTCCTTTTCACAATGGTCTGACCAGTGCATGCAGAGCTAGGCTCACAAAGCCTCCGTAAAGTGGCTGGAATCCCGCAGGGCTCCTCACAATGAATGTTTGCTGTGTGTATTCCCATCAACAATACAGTGAGACTCAGCAACAATCTCCAGCTTTGGACAAATATTTCTACAGCTTTCTCCTAATGGCATCTCTTTAGAAGGGGGAAGGTGAGGGTAATAAGAGGTGTGTGTGTGTGTGTGTGTGTGTGTGTGTGTGTGTGTGTGTGTGTGTGTGTGTGTGTGTGAGAGAGAGAGAGAGAGAGAGAGAGAGAGAGAGAGAGAGAGAGAGAGAGAGAGAGAGAGAGAGAGAGAGGATAATTGAGTGGAGGAGGGGACCTGTCACTTCCTTTGCTAGTTAATTTGGACTTTGGCAGTCCTTAATTTCTACGTTAAAATGTGCCAGGGCTCCAGATGGCTGTGACTCCAGATGGCTGTGTGCTGGTATCATTTCTTAGTAGGGACAGAAAGACGCTTGGCCCAAACCTAGGTGAGCTCTTCTTTAGTATGACTTCACTGATTTCAGTATGTCCTGGAGCCAAGCCCTAGATAGGTGATGTGCAGAGTTTGTCATGTCTAAAGCCAAAGGTGCTCCCAGCAGAGGCTTGTCCAGCAGTGCAGATACTGAAGTTTTCAGCTGGTACCACCAAGTGATACTTGACATTTTGGCGTTTGCTGCCATCACCCAAAAGTGACTGGCTGCTGAGGAGAGAGTCAGTTTTGAGTGTGCAGGCACTGCCAAGTTGTACAGTATGTCATGCCTAAAGCCAAAGGTTTCATGAGTATGAAACGGCACAGTCTGCTGTTGTACGACAGCATAAGTACAGCGGAGATTGGGTCCTTATTTCATGACTGTCATTTAGCGGTGAAGGCTAGGTATGCTTATCCTTACCCCCGTGGTTGAGTACTGTTTAGGAGTGGCAGCTGGAAATTGCAGCATGAACCACTGCTGAGTGCTTTCTTTCTCTGGAGCCTGCTCCAGAGAAAAACTCAATAGTCAAAGAATAAGAGGGCAGGTCCTCTTATGGATTAGGAGTGGGTTGAAGAACAGGAAACAGAGAGTAGGTGTAAATGGCCAGTTCTCATAACCGAGAGCAGAGAAAAGTGGTGTGCCTCAAGGATTAGTCTTGGGACTGGTGTTTTTTAATTTGTTCATAAATGACCTGGAGTTCGGGAAGAAGCCATGTTTGCAGATGACACTAACTTTTCCGGATGGTGAAATCTAGAATGGATTGTGAAGAGCTCCAGAAGGATCTCTCCAAACGGGGAATGGGCAGCAAAATGGTAGATGCACTTCAATGTAAGCAAGCATAAATTTATGCACATTTGGGTAAGGAATCAACATTTTAAATATACGCTGATGGGTTCTGAGTAGCCTGTGACAGATCAGGAGAGAGATCTTGGGATGCTGGTGGACAGCTCGATGAAAGTGTTGACCCAGTGTGCAGTGGCTTTGAAGAAGGCCAATTCCTTGCTCGGGATCATTAAAAAAGGAATTGAGAATAAAACAGCCAATATTATTATGCCATTGTACAAATCGATGATACAGCCACATCTGGAGTATTATGTCCAGTTTTGCTCGCCACATCTCAAAAAGGATGTAGTGGAACAGGAAAAAGTGCAGAAGAGTGACCAAAATGATCAGTGGGCTGGGGCACCTATCTTACCAGGAAAGTCTACAATGTTTGTGGCTCTTCAGTCTAGAAAGACAGCACCTGAGGGGGGGACATGATTGAGGCATATAAAAGATAATGCATGGGATAGAAAGAGTGGATAGAGGGAAGTTCTTTTCTCTCTTGGACAACACCAGAAACAGGGGACATCCACTAAAATTGATTGGTGGGAGAGTCAGAAGAACATACCAACATAAATATTTCCCAGACCCAAAATTAAAAGAGAGAAGAACTTCTCTCTATCCACTCTCTCCATCCCATGCATAATTTTATACGTCTCAATTATGTCCCCCCTCAACCGCCTTTTTTCTAGACTGAAGAGCCCCAAACGCTGTAGCCTTTCCTCATAAGGGAGGTGCTCCAGCCCACAAATCATTTTAGTCGCTCTTTTCTGCACCTTTTCCAATTCAACTATATCCTTTTTGAGGTGTGGTGACCAGAACTGGACGCAATACTCCAGATGTGGCCTTACCATCGATTTGTACAAGGGCATAATGATATTGGCCATTTTATTCTCAATCCCTTTTTTAATGATCCCTTTCATCTCAATCCCTTTTTTAATGCAAGCAGCTTCTAATTTTTTAATGATCCCTTTCATCTCAATCCCTTTTTTAATGCAAGCAGCTTCTACTTGCATCTGGTGGGCTCCAATTTAGAGCCAACCGGACGCAAAGGCAGGTGGGCGGGCCCATCAGCATAATCCACCGCACATCAGGCTGCGATGCACCAAGTGGGTCACGACCCACAGTTTGGGAATCGCTGATCTATAGTGCTTAAAAAGTATATCAATGGCATGGAGATGGAAGAGCTGCACAATATTATGTGTTTCATAATTGTGGTTTGTTCCTGGAGGGTTATGGATCTGGATGAATTCCTGATCGCTCTGGGGGAGTTTCCTCTTTCTATAGATGGCAGTTCTGTTGTGTCCCTGGTTAAGCTTTGCAATGGAGGAATGACCTGAGCCATCCGACATGATCACTCATGACTAATTCACTTAAATCCAGGCTAGAGCTCACCTTAGGGACTATATGGCAATGGTGGAACTCCTTTCCACAGCGGGTTGGATGAGGACAAATCAACCAAGACTTAATCAAGATAAGATGGAAGTGTTAACGATCATGCAGGAATGCTTGTTCAACCTGTTCTTGATGAGGTCACGCTCCTGAAAAGGATCAGGCTTGCAACTTTCAGGTGCTCCTTGATCTGCAGCTCCTGCTTAATTCTAAGTTGCGGTAGTGGTAAGGAGTGCCTTTCTCCAGCTATATTTGGTATGCTGGCTGCACCCTTTCTTGGGAAACAAGGATCTTGCTATGATACGTGCAAGGTATCATATGTGTCATGGTAACCTCTTGTCTCGATGACTGTAATGAACTCTATGTAGGGGGAGCCTTTGAAGAGAAGTACAACTGGTTCAAAATACAGTGTCTAGAAGACTATGGGGATCATATAGCAACTGTCCTAAAGGAGCTGGTTACCATGTTGCTTCTGAGCTCAATTCAAAGTGCTGGTGTTTACTTTTAAAGCCCATATAGCCAGGGACTGGCTGAAGGAGTTACTTGAAGGACTGTATCCTCCAATGTTTGTTGAATGAATAAACGAATGAATTTATAGTAATGCATAAGATCTCTCAGGGTGGTTCACAGAAATTTAAAAAATATGAAACAACATAATATCTCAACAATAAAGACACAAGAAAGGAGGACAGCAGATAAAACAGTTAACAGCGGTTTGCAAAATCTTAAAGGCCTGGGAAAATTAAAAGTTCTTTGCTGGGCACCAAATAACATCAAAGCAGGTTCCACATGAACCTCCCTGCAGACAGCATTTCATAACCAGGGCTCCGCAGCTCAGAAAGTTGCCACCTGCCCCTCAACTCAGATGGTGAGGGCACCTAGAGGAGGGTCTCTGACAATGATTGTGGTGCCTAGGCAGGCTGATGTGGGTGGTGATGGTTCATCAGGTACCTAGGCTTTACATTGTGTAGGGCAGTGTTTCTCAAAGTCCTACACGGGAGTTTACTCCCCTGTAAGTCTTTGCAGTGGCGGGGCGATGTCTGTGGTGGCGCTCCAGGATCTCGCCCAACCAAAAAATGCTATTTTTAAGCATACCTGGTTGTCCTGCCAGTTCCCTGAAGGGTCCGTGATCGTGTCGAAATGCCCACTTCTGGGGTTTGCTGAAAACCGGAAGTGGACTTCGGAATGCAATCGCCACTGTTTTGAGTCTTGGGGAGTCCTGCAGAGGCACCCACAGGCCTCCCGGACCCCTTGGGGAACTGGCAGGACAACCCGGTTTGCTTAAAAATAGCGGGTTTGGGGTTGGGGCGGGCACAATCCTGGAGCACCGCTGCCAATGTTCGAGCTGGCCACCCCCCTTAAAGGTAAATCGGACACTTCCAGAAAAAGTGGTGGGTCGTGACCCACCACTTTGAGAACTCCTGGTGTAGAGCTTTAAAGGTAAGCACCAGCATTTAAAATTGTGCTTGGAAATTGACCAGGAGCCAGTGGAGCTGCTTCAGCACTAGTAAGATATTACCCCCATTCCTGGTGCCAGTTAGCCTAGTGGCTGTATTTTGTACTAACTGCAGTTTCTGAACAGTCTTCAGAGGCAGCCCTGTGTACATTGCAGTAGTCAAATCTGGAGTTTACAGAGGCATGGGTAACCATGGCCAGACAATCTCTGTCCAGGGGGTGCTGCAGTTGGCACACCAGCCTCCGGTAGGAAAGGTTGCCTGAGGCACTGAGCTCCCCTAAACTGCAAACGTGGTGCTTTAGGAAAAGTGCAACCCCACCTAGAAACACCACCTTTCTGGAAAAATGAACCACCCACCAACAGCATCTCAGCCTTATCAGGATTGTTGGTCCTCATCCAACCCAGTATAGATCCCAGACGCTGATTTAGCACCTCTGCCCCCACACCTGAATCAGACGTAAAGAGATATTCCTCCTCATGCTTTAAGATCTGCTGGGGGAGGGGGTGGCTTTTGCATGTCTCCTTGTGTTGAGGTTTCCATACACTGGGGGTTTCAGGGGTTTCTTGGATGTGGCACCAAGTCTTTTGAACTCTCTCCTTAAGACAGTGTGCTTGCTTTGCAACTTTTCCAAAACTGGCAACATTCTTCCTCTTTTTAGTACTCTTTCATGGCAAAGGCTGCTGTTTTTACTTTTCAGTTTGTTTTGCTGCTGTTAACTGTCTGCCTCGTTGTGCTGAGTTGTTCAGTTTTTAATGTGATCTTTTGAGTTTATTTCATGTTGTTTTATGTTGCAACCTGCCTCAAGAGCCTGGGTTAGTTTAATCAAGCATGGCATCAATACCAATATATCTGTAATACCGATAACTGTATTGTGCATGTCTTGCTGAAACTCCATTCTAGCTATTACTTTGTTTTTGACATTATCTTATTCAGCAGCAGCAGCAGGCAAAGGTATTGTTGCCTTTTCTCTTTCTCTTGCAAGTCCTCTCATCACTTACTCAGTAGTAACTTTTTCCCATATACAGTACTAAGTGGGATTTTTTTTAGCAAAATGTGCCAGCCCTTTCTGAAAAAGTGGTTATGAAAAATGCATTTCCCTTGCTATTCGTGTTTTTTTGTTTTTTCTTAATTTTAGAAGATTTAAGTGTCTACAGAATTTGTATCAGAACTTAGGCCAGCTATGTGCTTTTGACTGTTACTGAAAACCCATTCACAACTGGCCAACTTTTGAGCATTATTAAACTAGGTGAAGTGCACGTTCTTGATCCCAGTTCTAAAAGTTCCTGTTCAAATACTTTAATGTAGAACTGCAGAGCTAAGCCAGACTTCGCCTGTAACTGATCTTTCCATCACCTGTTACATTTCTTCTTTAGCTGAATACATAAAGAGCTTCCCATGCCCTCAACTTTCTTCTCTTGTACTATCTAAGCAAAATAAATGGCTGTAGAATGACAGGCAATTTCAGGATTAGGATAGTGCCTAAATACCTGCTGGGGCGAAGATGCCGTATCACTAGTCTACTTTCACCCCACATGTGCACCAAGACAAACCTCAACGCACGAACACTACTGAACAGAGCACCAGGCTGTTCTCTGAAAAGCTGCCACTTGAAAAACAGCTACATAGGTATACTACTCCTTGGCACTGTTGTGGGATTATTTCTGTGTGAATAGGGAAGCACAGGGCCTTCTGTTTTTTAACAAAGTTTTATATTGAAAATGCAAACAAGAAGATGAAAAACAGAGTAAAAAAACCCCAAAAGAAACAAAAGTGATAACATTAAAGCATAATAAAAGGTGTGTGTATATGTGTGCGTGCGTGCATGTGTGTGTGTGTGTGTGTGTGTGTGTGTGTGTGCACCTGTGCATGTACGTATGTACATTGGAATGTTTTTAGGATCTTGAAAATTTTCTAAATAAGAAATTAATCATCAACCTTCTGGGACTTTGAGGCAGGCTGGAACATAGACAGAGTATCTATCAGATGCAGTTAAAAAGTATAGAGTATTAAAATTGCCCCGCACATGCATTTTTCTCCTTCATTGCCTGCCTTTTCCAGGCCTCCTGATTCACCCCTGAGGTTCCCAGTCCTCCAGACGCAAGGCAGAACTTGCCCAGTCCCCCACACTGTTCTGTGGCTCTGTAACAAAATAAATTACCATATTCATTTCACATGTTTAAAAAAAACTCACATGTGAATCTGCCAAAAATTGACAGCTGTGCAATCTGAAATGCCAAAGGTAGGATTCTTTTTATTCTTCCATAATACTTAACATTTCCTATGTTCCACTGACTCCTTTATGCTAAACAGATCCTATACGTACCGGTATTTAGTTAATTAATGTATTTAAACAATTTTATCCCTCCTTTCATATAAAATGCAAAAACATCCAAAATCTATAAAACCATAAAAGGAACACTCTAAAATTATTAATTGATACAATTATGAAATAAAAATATATAAAAATAGCAGCACAATATCAGCAAAATAGCAAAAGAAACATCCACAGACGCCATCTCCCACACCAGGGCTGGCCTTAGGCAGCAAGGGGCCCGATTGGTGCCGGGCTTACTGAGGTGTTGTGTCATCGCGTCACTGCCAATCAGCTCTGAAGTAGCTCAATTTCAAGCCGAATCTGAGTCAAGGAAGGGGGGGGCAACAAAGCTAGAAATCGCTCGAGCTACCACGTCCACGCTGCCTGGATCTCCAGGTAAGCACCGCTGGGAAGGTGGTCGCCACCATGGAGAAGTCCCTGTCTCTAGTCGCCGCCCACCTGACCTAAGTCAAAGGCAGCGCGTGTAGGAGTTCCCTTTCTGAAGTTCTCAAGGGACTGGCTGGAATATATGGACAAAATATGCCCACCTGACCTCAGTCAAAGGCAGCGCATGTAGGAGTGCCCTCTCTGAAGTTCTCAGGGGACAGGCTGGAATATATGGACAAAAGGCTGTCCTCCTTCAGACACCCTCGTCCTAAGTCACGAAGGGCTTTGAAGGTTAAAACCACCACTTTGAATTGTGGTAAGAAATGAACCAGCAGCCAATGCTGCCACATTCTACACTAATTGCAGTTTCTGGACAGTCTTCAAGGGCAGTCCCATGTAGAATGCATTACAGTAATCAAGATGAGATGTAACCAAGGCATGGACCACTGTGGTCAGGTCCATATGAATATGCTAAATGTTAATTCATATAGTGAATTTTATCTATAAAAACAGAAATTAGTGGGTTTTATTATTATTTTTCTTATACTTTTGCTGTGTTTTTTAGTTCCTATCTGTACAGTCAGGATGATGCAACCTTCCCACCCTTTAAGAGCTTTTATGAATGATATGACCTTTGCAAGATTAAAACAAAAATGTTACAAATATGATTTTGGTGCCATTAATATATTACAGTTCTGGTCTATTCAAGTCAGTTGTGAAACTTCACTTGAGTTAGGACTACAAAGTGCCAAAGTTGTGGAACTTCCACCTTAGGAATGTAAACCATACTTCCTCCCTGCACTAGCGTCGCTTGCAGGGGGGGCGGAGCTCTAAGTTCCGCCGAGGCTCCGACCCTCCGTTACACCAGAGCACGAAGAGGCCCCGCCCCCTCGCCTTCGGAACTACAACTTGAATGGTGCTCCACTGCTTTGTGCTCCGGTGTAACGGAGGGTCGGAGCCTCGGCAGAACTTCCGCCCCCCTTGCAGCGACGCCAATGCCTCCCTGCTGTCTTTTAGGTGTCTAGCCAAGGCAGTATTGTTCCCTTGGCATTTGGGGTTCTGTGTTGCCTGATTTTGTTCAGTGTTTCCTGGTGCTGTCAATATTTCTGATGTTTAGAGGTGGTGTTACCAATTTTAGTATGCTGTTGGGATTGTTGTTTTTCATATATTTTAATGGATTACAGTTATTTTTAGCCGACTTGTGGATGGAAAGGCAATGAAAAAGTTGGTTATATCAGTGGAAAGTTGGGATATAAATGGAATGGTGGTTATGATTATGTCGATTGGATTTTCTTTAAAATGAAGAATGGCTTGCTAGAGAGAAGAGAGCAAGTATTTCTGGAGGACATTAAAAACATGAAGAAGTTAGTTTGCTGAAACTTGGAGAATCAAAGAATACATGCTGGCACAAGAGCAAAGAAAGAAACTGGGCCTTTTGGAAGATCTGGAGCCTGGGGCTCAAGCAGGATATTTATGGTGGTAGGCAGGGAGGGCATGACCTGGAATGCTACCCAATGCTGCCTCAGGTCCACCACTGCCACCTATGCTAAAAAAATCCCAAACTCTTACTTTGCTCCTGGCACGTGGGACTTCCAGTTTGATTTAAAGGGGGGGGGGGACACACACAAATGAGCTCCTGAAGGAAGGAGCAACCAAAAAACCACAAATCATGACAGTGAGAAGGTGATGCAGAGCAAAAATGTCTTGGCCAACAATGACAGCCCAATCCTAACCAACTTTCCACTGCGGACGCAGCTGGAACATTTGTTCCCTTACCTTGAGGAGGCCTCCATGACTGCCCCCCACCACAGAATGCAGCACACACCCCACTGGCACAGCTGCATTGGTGCTGGAAAGTTGGATAGGATTGGGCTGTGAGGGGTTCCATTCTTAATTAATCAGGGAAGGAGTTCCGTATTAGTGACACTACTACAGAGAAGGCTGTTTCCCTTATTGCTGCCAACCAAACCTTGACTAATGGTAGCACATGCAGAAGATTTTGTTTTAATCTTGCAAAGGTCATATCATTCATAACAACTCTTAAAGGGTGGGAAGGTTGCATCATCCTGGCTGTACAGATAGGAACTAAAAGACACAGCAAAATTATAAGAAAAAATAATAATAAAACCCACTAATTTCTGTTTTTATAGATAAAATTCACTGTATGAATTAACATTTAGCATATTCATATGGACCTGACCACAGTGGTCCATGCCTTGGTTACATCTCATCTTGATTACTGTAATGAACGCTACATGGGACTGCCCTTGAAGACTGTCCAGAAACTGCAATTAGTGTAGAATGTGGCAGCATTGGCTGCTGGTTCATTTCATCAGATAATCAGCTTCATCCAGGAAACCTTGGAGGTAAATCAAGACGAAATGAGTGACTGTTTCTCTGCTCTGCACTGTCTAGCAAACTGGTCAGCATGAGACACCAAGTTGTTTTCCTTCCTAATTGGGGGGGGGGGAAGCAGACGAAGTGAGCCCCAAACAATCAGGAACAGCTTACTTGCTTCTCTCTGCAAGCACAATGGTGGCAGAGAAAAGCAGTTGCTTCAGAGTAGGCCTTAACATGGGCTCTAACCTGTGTTCAGTCTGATTTATCTTGAGTTTTCCTCCACCATCGCTCAAGATGTCTACCAAGTCAATTCATTGTCTACAACTCCCCAGAAAAACAGGAGCCATCTTGGCTCTATGGCAGCGGTGGTGAACCTCCGGCCCCAGGGCTGGGTCAGGCCCCCGAGGCCATCTGGTCCGGCCCCTGGAGAGATTGCCGGGAGGCCGCCCAACTGGCCCGCCGGGTCCGTGCGTCACCTCCGGAGGCCGGGAGAGGGCCTTTGCATGTCCTCCCCGGCCTCCGCCTCGACCCCTTCTCACCAGGCCATTGGCCATTTCGCACATGCGTACCACGCCGATGAGGGCAAGCTCTTGCCCTCTTGTCCTCATCGGCATGGTACGCCGGAGGTGATGCGCGGACCCGACGGTGGCTTCGGACGGTGAGCACGGAGCCTCCGGAGGCCGATGGGGGGCAGGGGCAAAAATTAATTAAATAAATAAGAACGACGCCCGGCCTTACGGCCGGCTCTCAAACAAATTTCTAATATTTAAAACGGCCCTCGCCAGGGAAAAGGTTCCCCGCCCCTGCTCTATGGCAAGGAAGAGGGTGCTCAAGAGTGATCAGATCCACAGGCCTGGCCATTTTCCACATTTCAGAGGTCAACCAGAGCTTCAGATGGGTTGCTGACCCTAGCAGCAGGAAAAAGAGCCTTCAGGAATTTATCTAGATCCATAAGCCTCCAGAGGCAGACCATACAAATCAATCCTCTGCTGCAGCGGAGCTGAGGAGCCATGACCAGCCTAAATTCCACAAGGAAATTATCTGTCCGTGACAAAAGGCTGTTGCCATGGCAGGCACGGAATCCTGAGCCACTGCTATACCAGGGCCCTGGTGTGGACATTGATGTCTCCCAACACCAGCAACCAAGGACCCTCTAATACCACGCCAGAGATCATTGTGGCCAACTTGGGCAGGACAGTTATTGGGCAGCAGGGCAGGTGGTACGCCAACAGAATCCCAATCCTGTTTTGCCCATTCAGCATGAGGTGAAGACACTCAAACCCATTAAATTGCTTCTAGGGCACCTGGAAAGGGGAATCACAGTGGAATCCCCACCCCTGAAATCTTGGCTGCTAGAGGACAAAGCTGGGAGAGACCAATCCCTCCCACCCTGTCCAATCAGGTCTCCGTTATGCATGCCAGGCCAGCACCCTCTCCTAAGACCAAGTCCTAGATCAGAGTGGTCTTATTATGCACTGGCCTTATTATGTTCAGCTCCATACCAGAGGGAACACATCTCAATGTGTTTGCATGTAATATGTAGTTAGGCTCCAACAAGCTATGCATCAGCCCTCCATACCTTGTTTCGCCAGAGAGAGCCGATCCTCTTGCCTAATCTTTTTTCTTTCTTTCTGAATTGCCAGTCTTCCTAGTTTGGATGCCCAACTTATAGGACTTGTTTTTGGTGGAATAATAGCTGGTGACTGTTTGCAAAATCCTGACACCTCCCATTCTCATGGCTGGATATAGAGGGTCATGTTTTAATGTGTTTCTTCTGTGAGTCTTGTTGGGATTTTTTTTCTTTCCTATTTAGTCTTGTGTTGTAGCAACTGCCTTTTTATTTGAGCCACTTGGTAGGGGTGGAGTACCATTGAACAGTTGGGTGGCTTGGTGCTTATGTCCTACTTCCCTCTCAATGATCTGAGATGAATGAGAGGGAGAGGATGAAAGGCCACATGCCTGCACACAAAACAGCGCTGATGAGTACGAGCTGGGATCCATGTTGCTTTCCACCAGGAAACAGCCTCTCAGCAATTATAGTCCCAACTTCCTAAAGAAGAAAAGAGTTTTGTTCCCCCATGACCCCCACTCCTCAGCATGTTCTGCACTCCCTGAAGCAGACAAACCAGTTGTGGAACGGAACAGGTCAGCTGGGGCCTGAGAACTCTAAGGGTTTCTTCCTTCTCTGTGCTCTGCAGGGGAATGAGGTCTGTTCTTGTCTCTTAATCTTACCTCCTTTCTAACAATAATGATGAACCTCCCAGAAAAATAAATATGATTTTTTTTTGTATTGCTGCCAAACTGTTGGGCTTCTCAAAACCCCTCCCCATAAGGTGGAAGGGGCAAGAAAGAACAAAACAGTCTGGCAACAGGAGGAGATGAATGACACTGGCAGAGACTATTGTTCACTTTAATGCTGTAGCAGGGGCAGAGGGAAATGTTCACACGCCATTTTTGGGCATCCTGCTGAGTAGGCAAGGAAAGGGGCATTCCAGCTGGTCATGAGATTTGGCTGGCCAGAACGAGTTGGCCTGAATAGATTTCTGTCCATTTAGTTCATGTTTTATTTTTTTTAAAAGCAGCTCACTGATTAACTGAAATATGACCTGATTAAAGGAAGAATCTGAGACCCATGTAGATCATTACAGACATAAAGCTGTCTGGCTCCTAGCATATGATGATAACTAAACCCTTAACCCCTTGCTGGCTGTAGGATTTGCTGTTGTCATATGCTGCATGCAAGCACTCTTTGTTCAGTTGTGCAATCAGCTCTTGGATATTTGGGAGCAAAGGTATATGGCTTTGTAGAATAATTTGTGAAGAACCTCAATGGTCAACTACCTGAGAAGAAAAACAGAGACAGCTAGTTCATGGAAGAAAGTTTCTGCTGGGTGACTCAAAAGCCTATGATTGCTACCAGTCCTCCTCCTATGTTACAGCTACCAAGAATCAGGCCAATAGCTGTGCTGAAATGCTGTGTCCATTGTTCTCTCTTTTTCAATGTTTTCCTATGTCGTACAAATACTGTACATATATAAAGTAAAAACATAGAGGATAGTCCTACATCATCAGTTTTTGGCCATGGTAGTTAAATGAAATGTTGGGTTTTTGTTGGGGTTGACCAGGGGTATGATCCAGCAAGCAAGACAATCGTTATTGGGAGCCAGTGCAGGTATATAGGAACTCCAAATGCTTCCTTGATGGGAGCAGGTGAACCTGGAGAGATCATTTAAGGGCTTTATGTAAGGCACCGTAGGTAAGAATATGTGTACTGTACTTATGGGCTTTCAACAAAATGAAGACCTGCTTTTATCAGATGAAAATAAAGATATGGGGTCAAAGGGTTGGTTGGCATAGTTCTTTACCAACTGTGGAAAGATGTCTGGTTCATCAGGCTTCATCTCCCATGTAATGAGATTGAGACTGGTTTTAGGTATTTTTATATCCTAGGGCAGTGGTTCCCAACCTTTTTAGCACCAGGACCCCCTTTTGTAGCAAATCTGTTGGGACCCCCCTAAGACCTAGGGAAGTGATGTCAGTAAGCAGGAAGTGATGTCATTGTTTAAATTACACTGTTTAATAAATCATACTTTTAAAAATAAATCACATTTTTAAAGTTGTACTCATAAGCAGTCCCATTGGGGGGGGGAAGGAGTGAGCTAATATTAACGGAGATGCTAAAAGGCAAGCAGAAAGTAACACAAGGTGAGCAAACAAGCCCCAATCAGACACTTCTTTCTTTGCAGTGAGGGGGGGAGGGGAGTGAACCGCCATCTTGTGGCAGAGGAGTGGGGGGGAGTGAGCGCCATCACCATCTTAGGTGAGCTGCGACCCCCCAGAAACTGCTTCGAGATCCCCTTGGGGATCCCGACCCCCAGGGTGGGAACCACTGTCCTAGGGAATATACTGTATATTCACACTTGACAAGTTATCATTGTTCTAATCTTGATTCAGATAAGAAAAATGGCCAACAGCTAGAATAAGGATCGGAGTTTGCTTGTCCATGTCTTTCCTCTTTGTCGCATTTGTCCTTTGGTTCTGTCTTAGCCGCTTGTTAGCGAACTGCTGCTGTGTCTGGAGACTGCCTGATCCATGCCCTCTGCTCCCTCTTGTCACTTGTTTAATGTGTTGTTCTTGAGTTTGTTTGTGCTGCCAAGGAGTGCAGCTGATTATTTCACACAATAATATGTGGAAAAAAAATCTGTGCTGTGAAAAAGGGGCAGGGGCAAGCAATTCTCGCTTCTCCCCTCCACCCGCACTGTCCAGCTTCCCAAATGGAAAAATAGGTGGTGGAAGAAGCATGCTAAAGGATGAAATCACAGAGAAAAAACACTGACGTTTTCCAGACATTTTGCTCTCCCTCCACCCCTGCAAGGGACACCCCCCACACGTGTGTGCCCACTGGCTTGGAAATGTTTCCGTGGAGAGGTGAAAAGAGCAGGACACAATTGGGAGGAGAACAAAGGTCCTTTGTGGGCCTTTGGGAACATTCTTAGCGGGTTTGTTCAGTGTCCAGTACGCATTTGGGGAGGGTGGGAAATTGTGGGGACAGACTCATGCTTTTGAGGTGGGTGATGTTGTTGCTTGTCTCCGCTAGAAACAGCAGTGCTGATTGCTTCCCATTGGGTGGCTCTGTAGGTAACAGTTGTCCATCAGTAAACCTCCGTACTAGCAAGCATAGGAATGACTGTTCAAGAAACACTTTTAGCATGATTACACGGATACCGCTCATGCTTCACAAACTAAGGCCATCACAGAGTGCAGAATTTTTTTTAATCTGGGACAATGTAGGGATTGGGCAGATAGTTTGTTTGCACTGGATACTTCCAGAAAGAAAATGTCCTGCAGGCTTGCATCGCTGCTTAGGGCTAAATGTTGAGGTAGGGTCTCAAGAGAGTGATGTACTCCTAACCCATAGAAGTAGTACCCCTTGAAGTGGAAGGCCATATCACTTTGAATGAAAGATTTGCACTGGGGTATCCCACATTGAAAGTCCCTCCTAAATATTAAAGATACTTAGCTGATAAAGCACAGATATCAAAAACATGTGTTATGAGTTGCAAGTCCTCAGTTCAACTTGCTGAGTGCCCCAGCCCCACCCATCTTCACAGCGCAATCCTGTGTAACTTTGCACCGGTGTAACAGCAGATGCACCGGCGTAAGTGCAGAGTTACACAGGATTGCGCTGTAAGTCTGTGGGATGCATTCTGACTTTTGCATATCACTTGCTACTGAATTCATCTACTGTTCCTGTTCTCCCCAGCATAGCATAATTTCCAGTGGCTGTTTGCTGGTGTCTCTTTTAGATTTTGAGCCCTTTGAGACAAAAATAATTATTATTATTTTGCTATGTAAACTGCTGTGCAAACCTTTTTGTTGTTGTTGAAAAGCGGTATATAAATATTAAACACTGTAATAATAGTAATACTTCAGAATTTGCATTCAGAGCCACTGAGTGTTGGACTAAGGGAAAGCTCAACCTGCGACACATCTTCTAGTGGACCAATATGCCATTGTATTTCAACAGCAGAATGGTAGCTTGTACGTTCAAGGCTGTGTTGCTGGAATGTATGATGATAGGCTACCAGAGGCACTCTTCCTTCTGTGTTTTCCTGGAAAATAAACCTTAGGTACTGAATGTCGTGCGTGTGTGTGTGTGTGTGTGTGTGTGTGTGTGTGTGTGTGTGTGTGTGTGTGTGTACAGAAAAAGGTGGTTTGCATCTTTTGGTGAGAGATGACCATCTAGATGTGCTAGAGTTGCTAGCCCATTGAGAATGGCACTTCTCCCATTTGGATGATGGCTTCTTCTCCCTCAAATTCTCTGGGTGTTTTTTTTTTTTGGTGTTTTTTTTAAATCATCCTATGTTCCTTGGTAGCTTTGCTGAAGCTCCCCTCCTGCAGCTCTGTCAACATTTAACAAATTTCCCTCCAGTTTTCATGTTTCCTTTGGCTCTGGATCAACGCAAACTCCCGAAATCCAAAACTAATTCAGGACTCTGAGTAACAGTAGTGTTTAAGTTTTGGAATTGTGCCAGTCAGCCGGGCAGCCTCTTCATGGAGGAGCAATCTAATTTCAGTGTCAACAATTGCTGTGGGGCTGGCGTTTCCTTTTTAAAGTTACCCTTTTTGTAATCTAAAAGTTCGTCTGGGAGACTGGGACCTTCATGAGTGTCTTTAGAGCCCAACTGGGCTTTGTTTTCCAGTAACCCCGGACGCTGGTTGCACTTCATTCGGGTCAGAGGCTGAGGGCAATGGTGTGTGTGTGTGGGGGGGGGGAAGACAGGTCACACTTTGATTGCTGAAGTGGAGCAGGAGCTTTATTTGGATTTCCTAAGTTGAGGTGTGGAAATCCTGACACAGAAGTGTGGCACAGAATGGGCTTCCATACGGTTTGTTTAATGATGTGTTTAGAGGCAGAGTAGATTGGTGAGAGGAAGGGAAAAGAAAAAAATTCGTGTGTTTAAGCTTGGAATGGTGACCTGAAAAGACCAGGTTTCATTTCTCAGCTCTGTCCACTAGTCCAGGTGGGCCCACAAGCACCTTGCTTGAGTTTGAACTTCAGAGGTAGGGAATATAAATATTAGCCAACACATACACTGATCAGTGGGTCTTGAATTACCTTTGAAATAATTGAGCAGGACATCAAAACCTGGTTCATATCTGGGATAGAAACGTCTAGACGGTTTTTTCCTTCCCCTATACTGTATATGTAGCTCTTGTCTCCTTTTTGAGATTCTGTAATGGTCAGTAGGTGCCAAGATTAAGATAGGAATGGACTACAGACCCTGCTGGCACTAGAGTCAAAGACTGAGCTCCATGAGGCCTGGGGAAACTTTTTGTACTTGGCAATGGGAAGGTGAGGAAGACTCGCAATCCTGTGTAACTCTTGCACCGGTATAACAGTAGATCCCCCGGTGTAAGAGCACTTATGCCAGTGTAACTTGTCGTATGCCAACGGGCGAACGACGGATACTGGCGTAACCCTTCTCAACCTCACATGCGCAGTTTGGACGCGGGACGGATGCCAGTGCAACTCCGTTGGAGCAGGGGGCATTCTGGGGGTGTCCGACTGCCCCCGGAATGCCTCCTGCGATGGTGGAGTTACGCTGGTGTCCGTCCTGCATCCGAACTGCGCATGTGAGGCATCTGAGGGGGTTTACGTTGGTGTCCATCTTGTGTTCGTCGGTGTACGGCAAATTACACTGGCATAAGTGCTCTTTCACTGGGGGATCTACTGTTACACCAGTGTAAGAGTTACACAGAATTGGGCTGTCAATTATGCATGGGAGGCTGGAGCAGTGGGAGCTTCAGGATGGTAGTCCATGAGCTGCCTAGAAAGCAGGCAAGATGCGGGTGGGCTGAATGGGGGCCAGACCTTCCTCCTCTGATGGCTGCTCTCTTGTAACTTCACCACTGAACTTCTTGTTTTTCCTTCTGGCAATACTACTGGAAACATCTAGCCCCATATGAACCCATAAAATGTATTTATCGACATTGGTTTCTCCCCCCCCCCCAGCCAGAATTGGTCAGAATTCCTTTTACTTTCAAGTCTTAATTTCTTCCAGTTTTCTGGTCAGCAGCGGGGGTTCTGTGATGACATTGTGGTCGTGTGGGACCCCTGATTTGGTGGGCCTGGCCTGGTTCTGCTATCGTCAGCTCAGTCTGGGCAGTTAATAATTCTCCCTATTTTGCTCATCCTCTGAGGGAAACGTAATACTCTCTCTCTCTCTCTCTCTCTCTCTCTCTCTCTCTCTCTCTCTCTCTCTCTCTCTCTGTGTGTGTGTGTGTGTGTGTGTGTGTGTGTGTGTGTGTGTGTGTGTGTGTGTGTGTGTGTGTGGTTATATGTTTAAAAAACTTTATAGAGCAATTCTTTCTCCCAAGATAGCTGTATTTATCTTGTGGTTCTGCTTTTGAAGTTCCTCTGCCTGTGGGATTGCAGAGTACAAGTTTCTGCCTCATTCTTGCCTCAAAGCCACTCTCTCCCCTCTCTGTCCCCAGAGAATTCCTTTTACAAAAGCTAGTCCACTGTGGCTTGCTTCCATTCTGGTCTGGTGCAATAAGGAGCCACAGCAGGGGAGCAACACAGCACAGATATTCCAGTGTTTAAACAGATAGCCTCATAGACCAAAACAACCCCTTTTGCTGACCCTTTAGGTAGGAGAGGGGTTCTGGATCTGTCATGCCACAATAATGAAAAAGGTCAGATTGCAGTCCTCAAACCCTCAAAAATGCCATTTGGAGACGCAGCTCTTGTCCTCTCCTCATCCTCTGAGGTTTGGCAATTACAGTCCTGCTGGTGAATACTGCGCTTCCTTATAACACAGAAGAGGATTATCATCTGTTCCAGGCCTGCAGCTAGAAATATTGTGGTATGTGGCCTCAGGGCATATTGGTAGCAGGGAGGGGGGCATAGTATGCCATTTAGTAATTGCAAAATAGCAAAACAACCTAATGCAGGTAAGTTTAATGCATTTAGTGGAATAACATGTAATTCATTTTACATGTGGCCTAGTGCTTTTGGCCCTATTGGCCAGAACAGGGGTTCTCAAAGTGGTGGGTTGAAGCCCACCACTTTTCCCAGAAATGTCCGATTTACCTTTAGGGGGGGTGGCCGTCCCAAATGTCGTCTCTCGTCGCTCCAGAATCGCACCCGCCGCCAACCCCCAAACGCTGTTTTCAACATACCTGGTTGTCCTGCCATCTCCCCGAAGGGTCTGGGGGGGGGGCTACGGCCAGGCCTCCCCAAGGCTCTAAACAGCAGCGATCGTTGCAGGGGAGGCAGAGAAGTTCCTTTCCACACTTGCTTTTTTGTGCGCATAATACGACCTAATTTTGTGCAGTATTATGACCTATAATGGATACCAGCAACCTGGTTTTTAAAGGTTGTGTTCTTCAGCTTATAAAGCCAGAGCTACACCGCACGCATCTCATCCTGTATGCGTCCGGTGTCCCGCCACCAGGTTCAAACAAGGGCTCTGATTGGCTGAACGAAACGCAAACAAAGTGGAGTCCAACTCCACTTTGCCCGCGTTCGCGTTTCGTTCAGCCAATCAGAGGCCATTGTTTGAACCTGGGGGCGGGACACCGGATGCATACAGGACGAGACACGTGTAGTGTAGCTACAGCTTAAGAAATAGAGCATTTAACTTGCAAAGAGAGAACTTTCAGGGGAGCTGAAACTCACTAGTATCTCAAGGCAAGGTCTGCCTTGTCAAATTCATTTCTGCCTGAGGCAGAGTCTGAAGGCTCACTCTGGACTTAAGGCAGTAATTGGCAAATTGCAGAGCAGGTCCCCTGGAGGTGTGTCTTTAGGACAAGCAAAGGTATGAAGTTCCTGGGGAAAACAGGACAGAAGTTCCTGAGGAAAACAGGACCCTGAGGCAGGTGGCTCATTCTTTTCTCACCAGCCAAGATCTGGATAGATTGGATGTTCCCTGACAGTGGACCCTCACTGATCCACACTGGGTTTATGTAGGGCACACTCACTGCCCCATCACCTTTGGAAAAAGGGAGTTCAGAAAGAATTCCTGCTTATGTCTGTGGCTCTGAAGGGTGGACTTTGTATTGAGAACTGGTGACATTCTCCAGGTTAGTCTGTTGTGGTGTTCTTGTTCTCATGAGACAGAATTGATACACTTGACAGCTGGAAGATATTAAACCCCCTCCCCCACTACCAGTGATAGTAACGGGAAGCTTAATTAAACTGTTTTAATCACTGCAAGACCTGCACATTGGAAAACTTATAATTAGTGTTCCTTGGTAGAAGAAACTACATTTTTTCCTAATGGGTTGGAAGAGGAATAATAAGGGGTATGGCCTCCTTGTAGAATGAGCAGGAAATCTCTCTTCCTTTGGATGGTTTCAGTTCTTGAATATCCGGTTTCAGACCATCCGGTTTCAGACCTTGAATATTCAAGGACAGAGTGAGCTAATTGGTTTAACACTGATGGTTTTAGGGAACGCGTGATGTGATAGCCAGAAATATATTCTGTCTTTTAAGTGACATGCAGTTGTTGATTTGCATATCATTTATATGAATGTAGATGAGATGCATATATGTTGGTGGGTATATTGCACTTGTCATAGTTTGCAAGCCCAAGTGAGATATAATTCAATTTAACTGGAACAAGCTGAAGAAAATATATTAGTATTTCCAGTTTGATCGGCAGGTATGATATGCCTATGATGTGCTTTGGACTGCAATCCTATGCACGCTTACCTGGGATTAGGTCCACTGAACTCATTGGAACTTACTTCTGAGTAAGCATGCATAGGATTGTGCCGTGAGTGGCAAGCTCTGTAGCATTTTTGTAGGCACGTTGGTTCTGGCTTTACCTGCTTGGGATTAATACGGCACCAAGAAGGCAGGTGAATGTTAGAAATCATTCCTGTCTGCTTCTGACAAGAAGTCATAAGCAAATGTGAAAATGCCACTCACAGATTAAATATTTGTTGTTGTTGCACTGTCCTTGAAGAGCTATTGGAGAGCTTGCAATGTGACACTGAGAGACAGCATTTATTTAAGATGCTTTCAAACATCAACAAGCCATATCCATATAACATCAGGAAATGCATTTGGCAACAGGAAGTACAGTGTCCTCACTGACTGGAATTCCATATCCTGTGTACAACAAATTAAGCTACCAGATGAAGTCTGACCCCTATAAGTTAGGGCAGGTATGTCGTGATGATAGATCTGTCTTAGAGGCTGAACCGAAGCCAATGTCTTGGAAATAAGTACGGTATCTAAATTTCAGAGCTGAGGCAGATTATTGGGGCTTCAGATCAGAAAAGGGAGACACTGAACTCCAAGGCCATTTTGAAATTCCTTGTGGGCTGTAGATTAACACAGTGCATGAACATGAATGCCAGGTTACCAAAACTGGAAAAGGCCACCTGCCATTAGCTGAATCTCCTAGCAAGTTGGGTTGACTAACACAGCCCAATTCTAACTAAAACCGTGCCAATGGAATGCATGCTGCATGCAATGGTAGGGGGGAGGATAAGGGAATTTTCACTCTCTTACCCTGGGGCAAGCCTCCACTGCCCCAATGGGTCTCTGTGGACCTGCACCATCCATTTCGCTGGCACAGAACCAAGGAGAACAAGGGAGAGGGAAGAGGAGAGGGAACAGGGATAGGATCCTGGCACATGCTGGCACTGCTAGGATCCACCTCCTCTCCCCCCTGTTCCACCTCCTGCTCACCCTCTCCCTGCCCAGACCACTCTCCTGTTCCTTCCAGGGTCATTCAGAGGAATTTTATCAGGGGGTACAAAATTACTTTGGGCCCCTTCCCTACATATGAATTTGGCTCCTGGGCCCCCTTTTTTTGCTCCAGGGCCCCCCTTTTGACCCAGTTTTGCTCCAGGGCCCCCCTTTTGACCCATTTTTTGCCCTGGGTCCGGGTACAAATGACCCCCTTAACCCCCCTCTCAGAGGCCCTGGTTCCTCCTCTTACCTGCCCTGTTCCTCCAACTGCCCCCCCTGCCAGCTTACCTGCGTTCCTGTAGGTAGCCAGCTGCAGCAGCAGACTGCCAAAACTGTCACTGTTTGCTGCGATGGCAGTTCCAAAATGGCTGCCATATGGCCATTTATGGCAGTGGAACCTCTGTTTTGCTGTTGTAAACCTTAGGAGTGTTTAGGTCATAAGTCTCCAGTTCTATAGCATTTTCCTGGGAGTAAGCCCCATTGAACACAACAGGGCTTACTTCTGAGTAGACACACATAGGCTTGCGCTTTAAGTAGGCTTACTATATCGCCGACCGGGACGCTCCGTCTTGCCCTTAAGGGGCGGGGCGGGGGGAGGGAGTCAGAGCGCGCACGTCCCGGTCGGCGATATGGTAAGCCTAGCTTTAAGAGCCATAGTCAGTGCATAACTTCAAGAAAGGCTGACACTTGGGAATATAAGAAGTGTGGTGTTGCTGGCATTTGAAAGTAAATGTTTTTGAGCCTTTTTCCAGGCATAAGGCATAATAGGGATACATATGACCTTTTTGTAAATCCATAGCAATTCTTACGCAATACCGACTATTTCGTACAGATTCTAATAACATTAAACTCGGAATGATGTTATCAATAGCACATATTTGTAAAAGTAATGCATAATCAGTTAATACATTAGTTATGTCTAATATAAATTATATTGTAACTGGACTAATTACAGTGAAACATTTTAGTACCAGCAAAATGGTTGGCACTGTTGTGGTGCACAAATATTGATTGAGAAAGTGACAAGGAGCCAAGGCAGAGATTTAAGGAGAGGAGTCACACAATCAGTAGCAATGGAGAAAGAAAGTTAGTCATAACTGCAGCATTCTGATTTGGCTGAAAACTACAGAGACAATGGCAGCGGCCAGCAAGGAGAGATGTTGCAGTCACTGGCGTCACTAGGGCGCACGTCACCCCAAGGCGGGGGCGCGCGCATCACCCTAGTGATGCCCTTTGGGGGGGCCACCCGGATGCACCCTGCCCCGGGTGCCCCCCTCGCCCCTTTGCGTCGCCCTCCGGCTGGCTCGGGAGCCGGCCTCGGAGCGTCCAGCCCGGCTGGCACTCCAGGCCCACTGCGTCAATACGCAACCTTTTCCGGTTTTCGTGCATGCGCAGAGACCGTTTTGAGGGCAAGGGCCTGCCCTCTTGCCCTCAAAACGGTCTGCGCATACGCGAAAACCGAAAAAGGTTGTGTATTGACGCAGTGGGCCTTCTTTCAGAAGGCCCTGGAGCGCCGGCCAGGTCGGACGCTCCGAGGCCAGCTCCCGGGCCAGCCTCGGAGCGTCCAGAGGGCGACGCGCATCACTTCCGTGACGCATGGGGGTGCGCGCGTCATCCCTGTGCGCGCGTCACCCCGTGGCGACACGCTCCCGTCGCTTCACGGGAGCGACGCCACTGGTTGCAGTAGTATTAAATGTGCTTGGATCATGAATGAGGATTTTAGCAGTTGAAGAGAAGTGGTGACAGTTGTTGGCCTGCAAGTAAAAGGAGAACATAAGAAAGAAATCGGTGATAAGCCTAGGATTTCTAGAAGACAGATGAAATAGCAGCAGTATCTGCTATGCCTCAGAGAAGGCTGTCTGAGAAGATTGGAAGCTCCAGTTTGCCAACATTGGTTTGAGGGATCAGCAGGATGTCTGGAAACCAGTTGAAGATATGGAGTTGATGGGACTAATCTGATAGATATCTTTGAAATACAGTACAGTCGGACCTTTTTATCTGCTGGGGTTCTGTTCCTGAAACCACAGTGGATAAGACAATCAGTGTTATATGAAGGGTGGGGGTCGGGAGCGGTGCCACTTTGCCTTTTTCCCAGCATCTTTGCCGCTTCCCTCCTCCTGAGTTTGTTTAAACTGACTGAAAAAAACAAAAGCCACTACTGGAAGCAACCTGTAAATGGCGCCAGATACTCCCGGCTGCATTTTTCAGCGGTTTGGACATGTGCAGGAGGCTGGTAGTGGCTGGCAGGCCCCTGATAACGCTGAAAAAAGAGGTAATGTAGTGTGGTTGGACTCCCTCTTCTACAGTTTTGCCATTCATGTTGAGTCAAGTCCGTGGATAAAAAAAAAACGTGGATAAAAAGGTCCAACTGTATAAGGATAATGACCCAACATGATAGCTCATTATCTTGTTTTGATGCAGTGTCTTTAAGAAAGAGCTTTCTTGTGCCTTATCATTGGACTGTGCTTTGTATAGGAAGATATTTGGGTGCCATTCATGCAGCAATACCAAAGCTTTCACATGTGAGCAGACAGAAATCCTTTGTTTGGATTCCAAATGTGAATCCATGTAAGTCCATTTATTGATTTATTTTATTTATTGAACCATTTATTGATTTATTTTACTGTGTAAGCCGCTTTGTGAACTAATACTGTTGAAAAGCAGTATATAAATATTCTTATTAATTATCCTTATTAAATTGCCTCTTAACATGCCTTGTAGCCTGTTTGGCTATGCTTACGAAAACGTTCATTGATTTCATTGGAACTTTCTTTCAAATATTGATACAGTCCTGTAAGGAGTTTATTTGGGAGTAAATCTCATTGAACTCTGTGGGACTTACTTCTGAGTAAACAGATGGCTCAGGCTGAAAGAGGACTTAACATCACAGTATTAATGTTTCTAATTGTCTGTCTTTATATACTTCTGTCGGATTGCTTCCTACCAGATGTGCATTAGTGGAACCTTAATTTCCTGCCTCTGATCTGGTGTTTTTTATTTTGCAGTTTTCATGACCATTTGCTGCTTTTCCTATTTTGGTGTTGATGGAAAGTCTCTCATTGTGTATATCCCCACTTTCCAAGGTTACTGATGAAGATGTTTAAAAGGAATGGCTTTAGCACTGTCCCTGTAGTTTCTAATAGTCTCGTCCCTCCTGCAGTTTTGTACGCTGCTGTGTCTCATTATCCTTTGTTTATGGTTCTTCAGCCAACGTTTGCCTTGTGTGTTTGTATCCAAGCCAATTATAATTATTTTTCTGAATAGCATGTCTTGATATAAATATTCGTCTGGCAAGGTTCACTCATGCAATGAACCTTTCCATTTTAAAGATGGGTTGTCCAAGACATTTAAAGGAAAGATACTCAAAATATTGTAACATTTAATTAGGGCAGAATAAGCATGAGAACCTTTGTCAATAGTTTTCAGTCTCGCTTTCTGTCACAAGATTTATCTGCTTGGCCTTCTTAAATTCGGGGGGGGGGGACAGTCATTCCTCTTAGTAACTCATTATTATGCATTGCAAACAATTGCTTCTTTACCAAAATAAATTGTATACTCCTTGATTAACGTCCCAGTCCTATGGGCTATGGGTGCCAGCGCTGTGGCCTCAGCGCCGGCATCGGGTTTTGCAAACGTGTCATAAGTGGTCGACACCCGGAGAGGAGGAGATCCCGGCAGGAAGGCCTGCGCCGTCCTGCCAGCGCTGTATCCAGGTCCCCCGTGCACTGGAGCAAGCCGCTCCAAGTGGCGTGGGGGCTGTAGGAGGGCAGGGTGAGGGGCGCAACGGGGTGAGGGGAGAGCGGGGCGGGGGTGAGCGGATCAGGCCTGGGAGGGGTGGGACTGGCGTCCATGGTGGACGCCATATCCTATCCCCCCTCCCAGGCCTCCAGCTTCAATATGGGGCTGCTCAGTCCTACGCCAGCTAAAGAGCTGGCGTAGAACTGAGTAGCTCCATTACACAGGCTGGGGGGTTACCTGGGGTAGACCCCACCCATGGCGTTCTCTGGATATGATGCAGCGTGGGCTGCACAGCCCACGCTAAACACCCTTCGCCCGGGGAGGATAGGATTGGGCTGCTGCCCCTCTGATTTTGCTGAATCTGGCAGCAGCAGCAGCTTTCACTGCTGGAAAAGTGAGGACGTTTCTACTCCAGAAGAATTTAAAGGCAGTTTTTTAGAACTGCGTTCTCTCCTACTCAGCACTCTTTCATTTTGCCATACAGAGATTTATTGCTTTCTGTGCTCAATTCTTTTACCATGAGAAATACTTTCCTCAGGTTCCAGTTAATCTTTATAGAATGTGTGATTGCTGCCATTTATGCTACTCCAGTCATAAACCTTATCTGACCTGCAGTATTTCTTTTCTTCATGTTTATAAGTCAGGCATGCAAAATTTGCATGGCATGTTCCCATAAACTTTTAAAGAATGAAAAAGAAAATTCCGTAGTCTTCAAGAGCGTGTCATAGATTCACTGAAAGTGAGAAGGCTATTGATAGCCACAGCTCGATATTGGGACAAGGAAGGGTTTCACCCAAGTTGTCTCCTTGTACAATTTTGTGTGTGTGTGTGTGTGTGTATGTGTGTGTGTGTGTGTGTGTGTGTGTGTGTGTTGCACACAAAAATAGCATTACAAGACTTGGATGATGACACAATGATTCAATTTGGAGGAGCTGTGAGTTTGAGCACTCTTGGTTTCAAAAACGGGGAGTTCAGCAATGCTCATCGTTTTCTTTCACATTTGCCAGTCATGTTTTACATTCAGAATTAATTTTATCCTTTAAAAAAATTTCAGAACTCATTTCAAATGTAACATGCCACAATGAATCCTGGCCTCATGTTCACCTTTACCCTTCCTCCATCCTTTGTGGACACAGGGAGGAAAGCTAAAGCTTCAGTGGTGGTTTGGAACAAATTGCAGTTTGAATATTTTGATTGAATATGGGCAACTGTGTTTTATACAAACCAGGGCCATTCAGATGAATTTTATCAGGGGGTACAAAGTTTCTTTTGGGCCCCTTCTCTACATATGAATTTGGCTCCTGGGGCCCCTTTTTTGCTCCAGGGCCCCCTTTTTGACCCATTTTTTTGCCCTGGGCCCGGGTACAAATTACCCCCTTAACCCCCCTCTCAGAGGCCGTGATACAAACCATAGTTAGTTAACAAACCAGGATATCAAACTACAGTTTGCACCTATTTTGATATTCTGGTTTGTTTACTAATGGTGGTTTGTAGAAACCACAGCTTCCTATATTTGGAAAAAAAAACAGAAAAGTATGGTTTGTTACAAACTGTGACAGGAAACTTTAAGGTTCCTCCCTTTGTGCCTGAAGGAGGGAGGAAGGGTGAACCACATGAGCTTGAGGTAGCCCTTCCATATACAAAGGGGGACAAAGTGTCTATACTTTTAACCATTGTCAGAAGAAGGAATTTGGGCAGGTGCAGCTTTTTGCACCCTTCCATAATGAGCTGCACCTGCTCAAATTCCTTCTTCTGACAATGGTTAGAAGACGTCTGGCAGAACGTCTGGCTCAGTGGGCAGGACGTCTGGCTCAGTTGGTTAGAGCGCTCGTCTCACAAATGCCTGAAGATCTGCAGGATAGCAGTTCAAGACGGCCAGAAGTCTTTCAGAGAGCTGCTGGCATGCCGAGCTGATAAGCTGCAGAGCCCTGTGGGGGAGTGGAGCTGCAGCTGAAGCGTGCTGAGGCGAACGCCAGAGAGAGAGAGAGAGAGAGAGAGAGAGAGAGAGAGAGAGAGCTGGACTGTGAAAGTAACATCTCGAATGAAGGGTTCTATGAAAGACTAGAACGTTATTATATTGTAAAAACCATTTGGGGTTTAGAACAGCCTGCCCATGTACACCGCCTTGAATAAAGTTGGAGGAGAAATCCAATGACCAGAAAGGCGGTATATAAATACTGTATATTTATTATTATTATTATTATTATTATTATTATTATTATTATTATTATTATTATTATTATTAAAGGTATAGGCACTTTGTCCACCTTTTGTATATGGTAAGCCTAGTTTGAGGTAAGCCTAGCTTGAGGTATACATAGTTTGTACACATAACAACAAGCCATAGTTTATCATTGCCTCTGCCATTATAAGTGAGGTGACTGCATTCAACTTCTGTTAGGGTACCTGTGAATGGAATATAGTAAAAATCTAGTGAGAGAAATATGAGATTAAGCTTGAACTGGGTTGTCTCCAAGAGATACCCATGGAAGATAGTACTGAGCTAATGGTACTTGATACTTCTGTGTCTCCAAATCCCATGCTACATAGCTTAAGAGTTTGCTTTCTAGTCAGATCCCTGAAGGCCAAAGGACCCCCAGTTGAAATTAGTTCTGCCTCTACTGCTATTGACAAATCTTGGTGGGCCGTTTCAGTGAGTGGTGTTTCTTCTGTCATCAGAACATATTAGTGCAATGTGGTCTTCCCAATTTATGTCAAAAGAGTTTTCTGTTTAAACAATGGGTCAGCAAATCCCTCTATAAAGGCTGGATTAACTGTACTTTCCTTCAGTGGGAAAATGCTTCTTGAGGATCAGATCAGTTCTCTGTTTCAGGACAAACAAGCAAAGAAATTGCAGCCATTGACTACAGAAGCTCATTCTTGGAAAGGGCGATCTTCAGGCCCAAGAGAATCCTCCTTCAAACTAACCTATATATGACAGTGTAATAATTCCTTGCTATTAAGTGTCTTGAATGGAGAGACTCTCCAAGGAAGCTGGACCAATGACATGCTAGAAAAGGGCTAGCACTTTCATGCTGCTGTAATGGTAATTGATTGGTAGTGTCATTGGAGAATTAATGAAATGGGGAGGAAAACAGAACCGCAAAGGAGGAAAACAGAACCTCTTGTAGCAAAGGACTTGGAATTGTGGTAAAACATCTCTCTTGTGTCTGGGGAAGATGATGAGATATTTAAAGACAACTGATAAGTAAAATTTCCACCATGAACGATGCTAGTGACATATTTCACACCCAAAGAAGGGCAATGATAGTTGTTCCTGATTTAGAGTTTGCAGCAGCCCAGATAACATGGACAGATAACATTATGAGAAAAAGTGTATTTTTTCCCCTTGCTTGCTGCTTTGCTTTCTTAATAGCCAGGTGCCATGACTTCCTGCTCATTTCCGTATCTCCTTGGCTGACCAGGGTTGGAAGATGAGACGCCAGCCACGGTCATTTTCTAAAGCATGGATCCTGTCCTAGGTTTTTGAACACTTGGCTTGTCTGTCACACGCGACCTATTTTTAGCGGCAGAGCTGCTTGCAAGGAAATAGACTTCACTGAAGTTATTTGTACCTCCTTCCTTGCGTATTCTCCTTTGGTGTGCTTAGTCAGTGTTTCCCTTGCAATATACAACTACTAAGTACAGTACCATTATAAATCTGTCAGCATGCTATCTGTGAGAACAATGAAGATGAAAATATTAATAAATAAATGTCACACTGTGCATGCAGCTGCTTCTTTGTGAAATGAGCATGGTTATGAGATGCATTTGAGTTTTGGGAATGACAAAATATATTATTAATATATAATAATAATAATATTATTGTGGTTCTGTGCGATATCCTGTATCTTATCTATCTGCTGTCTTGTGGGTGGGGGATGAGACCGACCATTAAAATGATTAGAAAGGCTTAAAAAAAACTCATATCGGTCACGAACAATTGTAAGTGGTGCATAGTTGAGCTGTTTTGTATTGCAGAGCTAACAAGGCTTGATACTTTTGTCTTCAAGCATACAACGACATTGTAATGTGTAAAATGTCTCTTAAGCTGATGTCTAAGGACAGTGCTATCGCAGTCCTGATCTGTTGGAGGGACAAAGGGCTCCTGGTCTGAATCTGGGCACCTTTTCCCTCCTAACAAAGAACTTCCCCAAGACTCCCCTCCTGGGCTTTTAGAGCAAGGTTGTGAAGGAAGAGGGTGGGATGGAGGACAAAACGTGCGCAATGCCTAATAATTAGCACTGACGCTTCCCCCATTGCTTTCCGTTTCATACCCCTTACTGATCTGACTGGGCTTTACTGGGAAATTAATAGTCTTCCTACCCAAAGCTAGGAAGTCCCGTCAGAAAGAGGCTGCCTTAAAACCTGTCTTCCACATTAATAAAGAGCTCCAAAATTTGAGGGATCCCCTCAAAACCAAACAGTGGTGGTACTGAAGCAATCTGGTAGGCATAACAACCTGCCCTTCCCAAGTAAACAGACCAGGCAGCTAAATTAGTAATATTTACTGATCAGTAAAATATAATCGAAATCTATTAAAAGGTTTCAAAATGGGATGTGTATTAAAAAAAAACACACAGAAGTGACAAAGAGGGGGATTATTGGCCACAGGTTGGCAAGGAGATTAAGATGCAGGTTGGCAAGGAGATTAAGATATATATCTGGATTGATGATGTCATGGGTCTATCCATTTGGATAGTTTTGCAACTACCTTCCCTTGGACCTGGTCAGATAGGCTTTGTTGCCCAATCAACTGCTACTTGCAAACTTCAGCAAGTGGGCCAGCTAGTGTCTATTACAGGGGTGGCCAAACTTGCTTAACTTAATATGATAAGCTTCAGATGTTTGAGAGCCATAAGAGATGTTTGAGAGCCGCAATATTTAAGAAGCATTTCAATTCTTAAAATATATTCACTCACCATGAACATTAAACTTATGTTTTAATCCAGTGGACTCTCAGTTTATACCTGGTAAATACCGGCAATTACAAAGCTTGAAAATGTTTTAATTATCTTTTATATTAATTGTGATGCAAAAATGTGATGTTGTGATGTTGCTCAGCCAAAATATTTCTGAGAGCATTATACGTGAAAGACCTTCATTATATGCCAAAGAGCTTCAGGAGCCACAGTTTGGCCACCCCTGGTCTATTAGCAGGAAAAGGAATACACATAGTCCACAAAATGACCTATCGGCTTTCCTGTGCAGCCTTTCTGCCAAGGTGGTGGGGTTGGCACACCATACCTCTGACTTCCAACTCCAACTTGGAGTCATGGAGTCAGAAGCAGTTTTGGGTAGGGTCAGAGAGGTTTTGTGTACTGACTCCACAGCCCTGCTTTCTGCAATGGTGCTGATTTCAAATCGTCTAGGGAAACATCCCAAGATAATGACTGTTGCAGCAGGATGCCTTCAGCAGCCTTGTTTGGATGCTGAGGCATCACAGAAGCTTGGGGGGGGGGGGCTAGATAGGTCCAACCTGGGTGCAAAAATAGGGAAAAATCAAGGATTTTCGTCACAAGGATTGTTTTAAAGAATGTTTTGATTTTTCAGTGTGATTTTTAATACAATCTTTTGTACTTCATTGAAGCCCTCATATATCTACCAAAGGCTCTGCCAATTGACTAAATATGGTGTCAGTGTGTGAGGTGAATGAGGGAAGATAGAGATTTTTGGCAATAAACATATTGACAAAAAACACCCTAAAGATTTAAACCACAGTATCAAGCTCTAATTTCTTTTCTTGAATAATACTCAAGTCAGTTACATCTCAGGAACTTAACACACAGTGAAAAATGGGGTTTCTTCACTTTCGTTTTGTGATATATATATATATATATATATATATATATGGGAGAGAGTTGTAATGTCATTTTTATGCTGTTTTTGTGTACTTTAAAGTAATGTGTGAGTCTCTTTCTTTTTGTACCTCTAAGGCACACTTATTGTTTTCTCCCTGCAGGAGCAGCTAGCAGCAGTGCAGAGTGTTCCTGTGGACGCAACCACTTCACCTGTGCGGTTAGCGCTTTTGGAGAATGCACTTGTATCCCTGCCCAGTGGCAGTGTGACGGCGACAATGACTGCGGGGACCATAGTGATGAAGATGGCTGCAGTAAGGATATAGTCCGTTATTAAGAGGGAACAGGGTGGGAGGGAGGAGTTCAGGATGAAGATGATTTGATCCACATGCCTTTCTAGTACTTGGTGCTGTAAAAAGACACAAATCACTTTTTGCCACCATAATAGCTTAGGTCTGCCAAGGCATCTAGGCTAAGATTTTCTTCCAGTTTTATAGAATCCAGCAAAGTCAATGACATGTTGCTAACTTGGGACACGTTGCAACATGTCTGTTCTCCAAGCATTTTTTTGTTGTTGAGTGTTCTTGGAAAGCAGTAGTTGTTGTGAGAGACAACTCCTTGTTTAATTAGATTGTGTAGGCTATGCAGTTCGTGTTTGTGGCCAGGATGTGCCTGCGTCCCCAAACTTTAGTTTTCTCTTTTGCCTTCGGTGCTATGATGTCACCAAATGCTTAGTTCCTCCCAAAAGACGGTGAGTAGAGAAGACAGACTGTGGGTGTTGCTTTTCTATGTCACTTGTGCAGCTAAACATTTCTGTGAGATTTTCTGACAACTGATTTCACAACCCCTGTAAGCTACTCACATGTCTTTCTGCCCAAATATATTTAGTTGAAGAGCAGATACACAGCCCAGAATGTGGGAAAATTGGTGCCATGCCGCATTAAAATGAGTAATAATAAGTGTTCTCTTCAAAATTCTAATTTTTTGTTTTGTAAAAACATGTCCAAGCCCCAGCCAAAAAATTAGGTCATCCTATCCATTGACGATATAACAAGAAGCAAGCACTGTTGCTAAAAGAGGAGCTCTACAATGGGATAAGCTGCCTAGGAAGGTGGCTGACAAAATCCATAAAGTAAAATGACTCACATTATTTTGAAGTTCTAGTAATGCTACCTGAACAGAAGGGTCAGAGCTTTGTGTGACACAGAGAACTCATTAAATATACCGTCAATCCTTGTTATTCATGCACTTTGTTCCCGTGGATTCACTTATCGGCGGGAACAAGATTACAACTTACCTCACGCCATTCGTGGTCTGTTCTTGGCTATCCATGGCCATTCTGAAGCTATCCGCAGTGGCCATTTGCTATCAGCGGTGGCCATTTTGAAGCTTTTTGAAGCTATCCATGGCCATTTTTAAAGTAGTCAATTACGGGTAGCGCTCCAGAATGCCTTGCATGGCCATACCAGGATCTATGGTGGCTATTTTGAATCTTGCAATGGCCATTTTACATTTATTACCGGTGTAATGCAGATCTGTTTCAAATCCTTGGTCTGTCTCCATTTTGAGTTTCCTGTCTTGGTTTTCTGCCTGCTTGTTTCTGGAGCCCCAGTGATTGGCACTTGGCCAGAGGCCTTGGGAGCTGTGCTTCAAGCTGCCTTGTTATCCCTTATCTGCATGGGAACCCTGATATCACAACTTCTCCCAATTAACTAGCTGCACCTGTGCTGGACATCACGAGCTTCTCAGACTTGGGAGGGGGAGCGAGGAGTGAGCTCATCTTCGGGAACTTTCCCCTGCGTGTTGCCCTTTCATTGGTCTGCTCCCCCCTGTCAATCATCTCACCCTAAAAAGTCTATTTAAGCTATTATTCTGGGATCCATCTTGTCTCTCGTTATTCTCTCTCTAACTGGTCTTTGCTGGAGACAGCCCTCCTATCTGCTGTTACTCCGATGGCTTGACTTAGCCCTCTGCCTTGGGCAGGTCAGCCCTGCACCATCCTGCTGGGATGGCTATTCTCTTTTCTCATCATGGTGAGTGTGTAGGGACAAATGTGTTAGCTAAGGAGTTAGTCTTTGTTATTTTAGTGCTGTATTCTAGTATTTGAAAGTTATGCCTTGTTGCAGCAACTTAGTTGCCTGTACCCTTTTACTTGTATCTCTATGCTTGGTTTGCGTAGCCTAAACTTAATAAACACCTATCTATTTCACCAGAGAGTGTTTCTTTGGAACCTTGGAAACTAAGTCCTGGAAGCCTTGTTGCTTAGTCACGTACTACCTGTGTTGCACGTTGCATCCCCTGTCTGGCTTGGTCAGCCGACCTGGGACCAACGGTTCACTCTGTACCCCTTCCCAGTAGCCTGGGACAGGAAGGGCTAGGAGGCACCCAGTGCTGGTGGCAGTCTACCTGTACTATCCCCTTGGTCAGGGGTTAGTTGCTTTTACCCCCCTGTGGCTCAGGGGTGCCTTCTCTCCTTGGCTAGGAGTGGACAACCAACTGATTAGGGAGCAAACCCTCTCTGGCTAAGGTGGCCGCCCTTGGTTAGTGCCGGCATCGAGGCTAGAGGGGGTGAACCTCTCTATGACAACCGGTAATGCGAAAACACACGGAAAGAGCTATCCGTGGCCATTCTGAACTATTTGCACCATTCTGAAGGCATTCGTGCCAATTTGATTTTCTCCTTAACTCCATTGATCCCATAGGATCAGTGATTTTGTATTCGCGGATTCAGTATCCGCTGGGTTTTCCAGGAACCTAACTTCTGCAGATAACGAGAATTGTCTGTAAATAAGATAAAAAACATAGAGAGTGGGAATCAGGTTACAATTATACATAAGCAAAATAAAATTCCTTTCCCAGGAGGACATGAAAAGCAAACACAGGAAGAACAAAGTGAAAACTAAATCAAAGCAGCTAAGTAATTGAATTCACTTTCCTTGTATCGTATTCTCTCTAGTTCTCATCTTGCCAACATGCCCAGTTCAGTTCCCACTACTTCCGGTTCTTGCTCAAATTATTGGGGTGTGTGTGTGTGTGTGTGTGTGTGTGTGTGTGTGTGTGTGTGTGTGTGTGTGTGTGTGTAACAACCATTGTGCTGGTTCTGAGGTGGCAAGCAATGCCTTGTATGCCCAAGCTGTTAGGAAAATGGTGTTTTGAAGAGAGAGAGGGCAAGTCACTTGTGTGCTGCAGGTGGATTCAGTACTGGCTAGAAACGCTCTGACTATGTAAGGTGTAAACTGAACAAATAGTGGTCTAAGATGCTTACCTGGGAGACAGGAGTGCTATGTATCAGATGCAGATCTTAAGTTGTTGTTGTGCCATTTAATTTTCACCTTTGGTAACTGCCCAGGGTTTGTTTGCTGTGGGTTGCATGAATGGTGTGTGTTCAAGTGCTGTGATGTGGGGTTCTCTTAGCTGTGGTTTCTTAATTAAGCTTACATACTGCATGGCTATGATGACTAACTGTACACCTCCCTTTGTGAATCTCTTTCCTAGTCTAACTTCATTTGCAGCTCTTCGTTTCTCATGCAAGAATCCTTGCTCCCTAATACAGACAAACAGCTCTATGCTGACTTGACTCCTCCTTCATGAGCCAGCTTTACATTATCTTACTGAATACTGACCATAGTCTAATTTCCTTTTCTCATCTACCCCAAACTGCATTTGTTGTCTTTCGGCAGTGGCCAGCCCATGCGCTCCAGTGTGTCGTGCTTTGCGACTGCAGAAAGTGGCTAGCGCCTCTAGAACGCTTGCCCAGGGACACTAACCGCTATTGGATTGGGCCGTTGGTTTGGATACTTCCTGTGACCCCAATATCATCCCCTTGTTCAGCTGTTTTTGCTGCATGATCCCTGACACCCACAATGAAAAGCGTTAGGTCCAGCATCTTTCCTCCCTCTGACTTTCCTCATCACTAAATATTTGTGAAGGGTAAAGGGTGACAGTTTCTCTGCACCATCTCACTCTATCTGGGTAGCCAGTTCCAGACCATAATAGTTCTGTTTTAGGGAAAGTTTCCCACCTGTGACTGTTCCCTTTACAATCCTGCAGTCTTGGAGAAAACCTCACAGACTGGATCCTTCCCTGTCATTCCATTACTCAAAAAGGCCAGGAGTCCTGTTCAGAATTGGATCCTGCGACCTGACTTCCATTGCAGACAACAGTAATGTTGAAGCAAGCAGTGGCTACTTATATGAGAAGTATAATTAGAGCATTAGACTTGTTTTATGTCCCTTGATAGTTGTAGAATGAGCTTGTGAGTTTCCTGATCTACTCATCCTTGTCTTTGTTTACAGCTGCTGTTCTCTGTCTCCTTTTTCCCCCTGACCAATTTCCTTCTTTGAAGTCTTTCCCCCTTATTCCCTTATTACTTAACTTCATTGATTCAGAGCCTTGGGATGTGTGGCATACAAGGATCATCTCCATTGATCATTGGGGGGGCCTAGGCAAAACGCACGCAATGCTTCACTTTATTAGTAGTTGGACTTTCTGCCTACCTGCCTATGACAAAGGTCAGCTTTGTTCTCCATGCTTGACTGCATGCTGACCATGTTGTGTTTGCTTTCTCCCTTTCAACATGTTTGCAAGCTGAAGTGCTACCATGCTAAGAACATAAGAAAAGTCCAGCTTAATCTTGCTGTGCCACACTTTACAAATGATAGCGTACATGCCTTTCTTCCATGTTACACTGGGCTGTCCTTAACAAAACAAGTTTCACTGTACTTCAGTGTAACTTTCTACCCTTTGTTGCAAATATATTACAAGTGAAGTTGAAGTTGAATTGGAAGGAGAACAAAATAAATTTAGACTGGACCGAGTACGTCTAAGGGGTGGGTGCATGAAGTTATAGTCATGCTGGCCTAAATATCATCCTTGATAATGTAGTGTTTGGGAGGAGAGGCAGCTGCTGCTCTTCTCCTTTTGTCCTCTTGTAGAAATCCTTTTCAAACTATAGAGGTGTGTGTGTGTGTGTGTGTGTGTGTGTGTGTGTGTGTGTGTGTGTGTGTGTGTGTGTGTGTGTGTGTGTGTGTGTGTGTGTGTGTGTTGAAACAAGCACTGACTGGATCAG
Source organism: Plestiodon gilberti rubricaudatus (assembly GCA_026170595.1). Lineage (NCBI taxonomy): Eukaryota > Metazoa > Chordata > Lepidosauria > Squamata > Scincidae > Plestiodon > Plestiodon gilberti. The sequence continues at coordinate 254,449,534 of JANXHW010000001.1, read as the reverse complement.
CAGCCTAGGAGAGCGGGGTGGGGAGGAGGTGGATTGAGGGCAGTATTGGCAGCAGTGGCGCTGCTGATATCCTATCCTCCTTCCTGGGTCCACTCAGACTTGTGCCATACTAAATTGTGGATGCAGGTCCAAGTAAACCCAGAGAGGTAGCAAGGCATTTCCCCCCAGGCAAGGGAACAAATGTTCCCTTACCCCGAGGAGACCGTCATGGTCCAAATTTCCCCCACTGGATGCCACTGGATGCCACTGCATTGCCAAGTGAGGAGTTAGATAGGATTGGGTTGTAACTCACTATTTTAAGCTCTTTCCTGATTATACCATCAATATATATTGAATCAATGGGAATGACATTTGAGTTGAATTTAGTAAGCTTCCAAAGAATCCCCACTGGTTGAAAATGTTATATCTGTCTTCATCTTAACTTTGACTTCCAAGATAGCTTCTCAGCTACATTTATCAACATTACTGGGTATTCTTTAACAGATTTGCAGAACCACCCTTGATTATCTTTTCCCCCGAACAGGCAAAATCACAATGTGGTCAGCAAGCACACTGAAAACCAAATGTCTGCATGTCTAATAACCAATGATGTAGACTTGAGTCTATTGACTCGGATTCGAGTCGGACTCAAGTCGCATCAATGACTTGACTCGAGACTTGGAGCCTTTTACGACAAGTCTAATTTTATCCAGGTTTAAACTTGTTTCTCCATTAAATAGATAGGAACTCGCAACCAAAGACTCTGGACTTGGGGGCAAAGACTTGGGACTTGACTTGAAACTTGGACCCAAAGACTTGGGACTTGACTCGCGACTTGGAGTCAGAGACTTGATCCACATCCCTGCTAATAACTATATTTCTCCCTGTCTTTGGTACAAAAGGATACAAGTTCATTTCTGGGGTAGTGGGTCCCTTTTTATAAAAGGATTGTGGTATTTCCCAGTTCTGAAATGTTATGCCATCCTGCATCTAGATCAGGGGTGGGGAACCTATTTGCGATGGAGGGCCATTTTCCCATGGGGAAAATGTCCCGCGGGCCGTGTGCCCCTCCATCGCAAATGGGTTCCACAGCGCGCGCGCGGTGGGGGGGGGCGCACACACACACCGCCCCCCATGCTCTCCATACCCCCTCCCCATGCTCTCCTTACCTTCCCCCCATGCTCTCTTTACCTTTTTCAGGCGGTGGCGGCGGCGGCCGCCGGCCCCACGTGCGCTGCTCGCGCGACTCCTTTTGAACCCGGCTGTTTCTGCACATGCGCGCGCACACACACACCGCCCCCATGCTCTCCATACCCCCTCCCATGCTCTCCTTACCTTCCCCCCATGCTCTCTTTACCTTTTTCAGGCGGTGGCGGCGGCCGCCAGCCCCGCGTGCGCTGCTCGCGCGACTCCTTTTGAACCCGGCTGTTTCTGCACATGTGCAGAAGCAGCCAGGTTCCAAAGGAGTTGCGCGAGGTGAGCGCGCCGCGCGCTTTCCCCTCGGCGCGACTCCTTTCTAATCCGTCTAATTTCTAGTCTAATGAGTGGGGAAAGGCAAATTAGGTTTCCACTTCAAAACTAGGGGTAATTATTTCAGTGAGGGCATAGCCTGGAATAGGAGCTTGGTGTTAAAGACTCATGGGGCAAGTTTCTTTTTCTCTTAGAGGAGAAAAAAAATACTTTTTCTGTCATGAAAACAGAATTTGTTTAGACTTTATAAATTAAACTACAGGGGCCCTAGACATCATCTAGCATGACGAATGACAAGATTTGTTTTATGCTTTCTTTATTTAATGCAGAGGCGTCGCTCCGGTAGGGGCGGGGCTGTAAGTATCGCTGCGGTCATAGTCTCTTTACCGAGCGAGGAGGAGGCAGCCCCGCCCCCTCACTGTCCGAGCCAGTCCCCTACGGAGAAACCGGCAGGGAAGTGACCCTGCCTGCTGCTTTCTCCGTAGGGGACTGGCTCGGACAGTGAGGGGGCGGGGCTGCCTCCTCCTCGCTCGGTAAAGAGACTATGACCGCAGCGATACTTACAGCCCCGCCCCTACCGGAGCGACGCTTCTGATTTAATGTTGTAAGACTAGGTTACTTTTATATATGAAGATAATATTTCTTGATTCTTAATTTAGATCTGTTCTGTTTTCGGACTTGAAATGGCACCTGTGTTTTGGGTTTTGTTTGTTTGTTTAAACTTAGCCTGCCTTACGGCTTGGTTCGTACTCTAAAGGTGCTTCAGGCTTGCATGCAGTTTAGGTGTCTACAAATCTTTGGGCTTGAAAGGACATAGGGTTGCCCGTACTCCCGAGGTGATTCTATCCACTGTGCTTTTCCAGTACTTAACTTATGGCACAATCCTGCGCAAAGTTAGGCCGGTGGAGCACATGCTCTGCTGGCCTAAGGAGTCACAAAGGTGCCATAAAGCACATTTGCAACTCCTTCAGAATAAGCAGTGCGGGCGCGGAGGCCGGCACTGCTCACTCCGCTGCCCAACCAGACCTACGCCGGCCGACACAGGTAAGGTCGGCGCAGGGGTGTGGGGAGGGCAGGCAGGGGTGGTGAGGGAGGGGGCGGGGATATCAGCACTGGGTTGTGCCGATATCCTGCGCCCTGTCCCAGGCCGGGCCCGCCTTACACAGCCTCCCCAACCGGCCTTACACAGCCTTACATGGCCAGCTCCAGAGCTGACGTGCATCCAAGGAGGCCCATCAGGGCCCGCAACACTTACACTGGGGGAAGGGACGAATGTCCCTTCTTCCCCAGACCTTTTATAGGACTGAGGCCAGCACCCATTTGGCAGTCCCTCCTTCCTGCAGCTGGGTGTGGGCAATGGCAGTGACATCCCTGGACGTTGCGACACCTCCCGGCTGATTGGTGTGGCCGCTTGGTCCCCACCCACTTGACAGGGCAACCTGCTGCCCAGCTGGTTGGTGGGGGTCACGCTCCGTCTCCCAGCTGGCAGGTGGAGCTGTGCATGCTGCTGCCCAGGCTCCTGGCAGGGCATCTTCCTCTCCCTGCCAGCCGGCCATGCCCAACAGGGCTTACAAAGTGATATACAAAGATAGGCGTGTAATAGTTAGCAGCTCCAAATTAGGTCAAAATAAAAAAGCTCAAAGTCTGAATAATGAGGACATGTTCAATCAAACCAAGAGAATGTCAAATTCGGTTTCAAGGAAGAACCTGTACCAAAGGCCCAAACCAGAAAGGCTAACCAAAATGAGAGTAGATAGAGCTGGGTGGGAGCCCTAGGGTCATGGGGTAGCATTCTGGACTTAAGCCTGCCAGTATTTCATTTATTTATTTATTTTACAATTGTAGGTACTCATACTAGGAACACATCCAAAAGCCAAAGTAAGGTAATATTTTTAATAGGACCTACTAAAGTATCATAAAGTAGTCTGCAAGCTTTTGAGTTCTCCAGAACTCTTTTTCAGGCTGGATGGTAAGTAAAACAAGAGGGCAGAAGACAGATGTGAGCAGGATGGAAGAGCTCCAAGGATTGCAGTTTGTGACAGTCTTAAGACAGAGTGCAGGAAGGTTTATGCAGACTTACTTTGATTAGCCTCTGCTCTGTGCGATACAGATTTCAGATGCTCTGAGGGCTACTGGGAAAAAGAAACAAAAACAGCTGTTCCCAACAGTTCCCAACTGTTAGTAATGCTAACAGTTACTTAGATTTTTCTCTAGCACTAACCTGAGTTCTTTCAAGGCAGAGAGTAGAATTTAGGTAGTATGGCCTAGTGATTGGAGGGCATGTAACAACCCCTCCCCCAAAGTTGAGGCACACCTTCAGATAGTAGAAGATATCTTCCAGTTTTAAGATCCTTCCCTGAATGCAAACTGAAATATTTATTGTACCTAGCTGAGAATAGGGTTTGACCTATTTGGTGTTCAGCCCCACCTTTTTGTTGTGCGTGGGCAAAGCTCTGGCTTTGCTCTATACACTCTAGCATTGTGGAGTGATATCTGGATGTATCCTGTTTCCTGAGCTGGCAGTCTATAGGAGAACAAGGGCTTTCAGCAGCTTTCAGCAGCTGTAGATTCAGGTTTCTTGTTTGAGGAGTTTGAACTCTGGGCCTCAAGGGCAAAGGCAGGTGTCAGATCCTCTTCAGGGTTTTCCTAGGAATGAACCTCAAGTAAGCAGAAGTCCCAAGGTGGACTCGTCCTGTCGTGCATCTGTATAGCCTTTAACCTGTTTTGTCCAAGAACAAACAGCAAGTTGTAACTTTCATACTGAACAGCAAGTTGTAAATTTCAAACTGAAAATCCTGCTGTGATTTTTCATTACGGTGGGACCTCAGTATCCGCGGGGCTTCCGTTCCAGACCCCCCACGGATACCGAGAATCCACGGATACCGGGGTCCGCGCCAGGAATGTTGTTTAAAGTAGGAAAAAAGTTCCCAAATCCCCGTTTTTACATTTGCACGGGCAAACCGTGCAGTTTCCAAGCCTCTGCAGGGCTTTTTTAAGCTGAATGACCCACTTCCAGGTCACATGAAGACTCTTCTCTCCTCCGAGGCCCACCCCAGAAAGCATCCTGGGGCAAGACTGGGAAGAGAGAGGAGCCTTTGCACGACCCAGAAATGGGTTGTTCAGCTTGGAATAGCCCTGCAAAGGCATGGAAACCACAGGGTTTGCCTGTGCAAAGGTAAAAACAGGGTTTTGGGGGCTTTTTTCCTACTTTACTTTCCTAACATGGACCCCGCAGTTCCAGGATCCGCAGTGAGACAAATCCATGGATCGTGGATAGAGAGGATCCACTGTATTCACTTTCAGTGAGCAAGGAAACATGGTTGATTCTGCATTTTGCCTATTTTTAAGAAAAATATTTCATTTTATTCACCACTTCCTCCAAGTAGCTCAGGGCAATGTATATAATCTTCCTTCTGCCCTCATTTTATCATCTCAACAAATCTGTGATGTAGATTAGGCTGAAGAGAGATGGTGACTGGTCCAAGATGATCCAGTATTTCATGGCTGAGTAAGGATTTCTGTCTCCCTGGTTAATGTCATCCCACTAACCACAACATCTCATTGGCTCTATATTTAAATACCGTAGTTGCGTTCAAGAGGACATACAACTCTGAAATATCAGGATCATCCATGATGTTCTTCATTTATCACCCTTTTGGAATGTTTAAAATAATCACTGGATCCTAGCAGTGACCAACTCTGATTTAACCTAAACAACCACTCATGAAATTATAAGCCCCTCAGTAGTAGGAGCAGGCACTTCCCATTTCAGCTGTAAACCCAATGAGAACACAACTCAACTCTGTCTGGACTGGTGGACATGCTTGTTCCCTGCAGAAGACTGAATAAGAGGCCCCTTTTGTGTGTGTAAGAGTTTCTCTGTGTCATTTCCCCTACCCCACCCCTCTCGTTTTCCTAACCTGAAGCTCATTTTTCATATTTAGGGAGAGTATTAAACTGAGAAGAACTGCTCCCTGTAGGGTTGGAATTTCATTTCCAGCAGTTGCCTCATGAGAGTAGCAGCAGTTCAATGGGATAATGGTATCTGCTCTGAACCAGCGCTAATGTCCTAACCCTGTAGGAGCCTGAAGAATTCTCCCCCAGAGAGCTGGCATGCAAATTCCCTTCCAGGCGGCTACTGCACAGGCCTTTGGTGATTAGTCATGCTGGGGCTCAGGACTGCATATGTTGGGAAGTGGGGGGGGGGGTTCAGCCTCCAAGCTGTGGTTGAGGCTCAGGACAGTCTGGTCTGAGCAGAGGCTGAGCTGATGAGAGAGCAAATGTGGTCTTGTCTCTCTAGCTCTTAGACGTCTTTGTGAAGAGGAAGACAATATTTCTGGAAGTTAGTGAATCTAAAAAATAACGGTGGTATAGGGTAAGCAGGCGTTTCCAAACTGAGAATCAGTTATATAGAGAGTGACGCTAATGACCAATAATAAGTATTTGTTTAAGTATTTCCTAAGTCACAAAGCATTTTACTTCGTGTGTATTTTGCAAGAGGCTACAGATTGTTGTAATGGCCCAGCTACAAACTGCATGGTTTTTTAAACTATGAGCCTGCAGGCATCTGATTTATTTTTAACCAATGTACTTGTTGATGCCATTATAAACAATAAATATTGCTATTCTAGTTGTTATTAAAATAAGATTAAAAAAGAGGAACTTAGCCTCTTGAACATCTAAGGAAAAACAACTCTGACAGCCCAATCCTATCCAAAGCCCCGCGCTGGGACACAGCAGCACCAGGGCAGCTTTACTGTATCCAGCACGGAGCTGGAGGTCTCCTCGAAGAACGGGGACAATTGTCCCCTTCCTCCATGTTGAACCCCAGCAGCCCCTATGGGACTACTTGGAGGTGCGCCAGCTAAATGGCCGGTGCAGCTCCGAACAACCCCATGTTGGGTTTTCAAGCCTGGAACGGGGGCTAGGATTTGGCAGAGGACTCCTATGCTGAGCCCGCCCCCTCCCGGGCCTGATCTGCCCTCCCCTCCCACCCTCCCCTGCCCCGGAATACCCCCTCCTCGCCTCCCTGCTGCCCTCCCCCCTGCCTTCCCCCACCCGGCACGGAGTTCACCTGCCCTGGCAGGTGCTGCTCCTTCACCGGGCGGAGGCCTGCCAGCGCTGGCCTCCACACCACCACCACATGTTTTATGGCACGTTTGTGACAGCGCGGAGCCCTGTACTGCCAGTGGAGGCCAGCATACGATTGGGCTGTGAATCAGGTATGCCATCATGAAATCCATGCAGACTCTTGTAGTTATTCTTAGAAGTGACAGGATATGCAAGTTACTAGGTGTAAGTTGCTCTTTGGATCTGTAAAGCATTTGATTGCTTCACCATGAGCACAGTTTGACTTCCCCCGTCAGAAAGAAAGAAAGAAAGAAAGAAAGAAAGAAAGAAAGAAAGAAAGAAAGAAAGAAAGAAAGAAAGAAAGAAAGAAAGAAAGAAAGAAAGAAAAACAGTCAGGGAGAAGGGATCTAGCTTGGCCTTGTTCCTGGCAATATTTGTTTTCTTCCTGTAGAAAGTGTGTTTATCATGGGGGAAAATATCTAAATATATTATTCTCCCAACCCAAGACTATGTACTTTTTCATGAATATATGGATTGACTCTAGGTGACTGATATTTGCACACACCCAGCCTTGATACTAAATGGGGATGGGGGAGTGAACGGCTGCTGATGTCAAATATTAAACATTCATGAGTTTATAACTCATAATTCCAATTTGTCCAACATAATTTGGACTTCCTTATTTGTTTAAGTGTTGAGAGTGAGCTGGTCATGTTTTTATAACATCTGCAAGAGGCCCTTTAGGAGAGCATGTAAAAGGATGAGACTGCCTGGCTCCCTAACCCCAATTAAGTAAATCTTGTGCTAGCCATCCTTCTTTTCTTGAAGGCTCAAGTGGGATTAGGCATCATTTACTTGTCTCCCAGCCCTGAGTATGGACCCCTATCCCATCTACTTTCAGCTGTTTTGTGTGGTTGAGGGAGGGCACTGCTGCTTCTTTAGACTGTTAACTGTGAACCCAGATTGAAATGACAGTTGAACGTGGTTTATAAAATAGATTGAACTATTTTATCAATTTACTGAAAAGGAATTTGAGGAAGGAGTAAAACTGAGTAGAGCTACACTTAATTGTTAGAAGCTTTAGTAGGACCCCAGATTATAACAGGGGAAAGGTGTTTATTAACATGTTAAAAATTTGACCATTCTGGTGCAAAGGTACCCACAAAGACATGCAGAAAGTTTGTGCGTGTATAGATTATTAAGCGTGTGCCTGTGTCGAGTAAGTAGTTCCCTCCAGGCAACAACCAGTCACAGTTTCACTGCTGAAATGAGTAAGGAAAACCAACACAGTGTGTTTCTGTGCCGTGTTTCTTTAGTTGAAGGGGGGGGGGTACCTGGACAAGAATAGCAGAGAATGGATGACCACCACCTGCATTATAATTGGCAAGACTGACTGAGAAGGAATCGGTGGTCTCAAAGAAGGTAGAAATGTAATACTGAAAACCAATAAGCCTGTAATAACAAAAAAGAGGGGACAAACTTCTATCAAAAAGACACAGAGCTACTTATAGAAAGAAGGAGCCGCTTGTCTGTGTGAAAGACAGACTGGGTGATTGTTGTGCTGTCCTTTTTAGTATCTTGGATGTTGCTCAGTCTGTGCAGTAAATGGGACATTAGTATGATAAGTCAAATAATGCCAAAATAGTTGGCAGTATGTGAAACAAATTTAAGTGGATGTAACAGCACAAGAGCCATGCTGGATTAGAACAAGACCTAGTTCACCTGTTTCCAGCGTTGGCCAATGGAACAAAGAAGGGAAGGTGTGCAGGACACTTTATTGTCTAATGTGTTTTGAGTGCATTAACCCTTCCTTGGGAGCAACTCTGATTTTTTTTAGTTTTCTTTGAAAGAACTGAATCAAAGTCATCCCCGAAGAAGAGTTCTAAAAGTTGAAATATGTTGCGGAACACCTTTGTCTTCCGTGCATGAGGTCGTCTTGTCTCTCAATATTTGGTATTTATAGAGGTATATGGTGGCTCATGCCTCCCTTCTGCCTGAATCTCCCCCAATTTGCTGTCTCTGTGCACATGCAGGCCTACCCTAGTAGATAAGGGGGGGAGGGCAAGCCAGTGAGGAGTGAGCACTCCCCGTGGATAGGGAAGAGAGGTGTCCCCACCGCCTTCCTTTTACTTATCTAGAGGCAAGTGGGGGGGGAGGGGTAGGATAACAAAGGGCCCAAACGCTTTGCCTCTGAACCACAAGGGCAGGGTCTAATTCTGCTGGATCCTCACAATTCCTGGGTGGTGGTCTGTGCTGTGCTGTCCCCTTGGCTTGTGAGGGTGAGATGGCTAGCTGGCCAAAATCCTGTCACAGACATTTCCCAGCTGTGTTGCCTGCAGTAGGTGGACTTGTTGGGTTGCTTGACCTTCTGAGTCAGGCCTCAGGTCCCCCTGGACCCTTCAGACCCTCACCCAGGCTTCTCCTACCCCTCTCTCACCATCCCACCCTTTCTCCTCCTCTCCCCTTACTTGGCCCTCCCCCTTTTCTACCTCTCTTCCCCACCCCCCAGGTGTCCTGAGGACTGCCGCCACAACCCTCATTTGCCGGATGACCACATCTCATGGGTTCCTGTTGCCTCTCAGTTGGTTGGCACCCGGCTGTTGCATCACTGTCAAGCACCGTGCTGTTGTGCTGACCTCCATGGTCCCCTTTTCTGGCCTGGCTGGCCGCGACGCACAGTGCAGCTTACGCCATATTTAAGCCATTTGGTCATCACCACAAGTTGTAGCAGTGAATTAGTTACCGGTATATGTTGTGTGAAGAAGTATTTCGTGAATCTGTGGCTAGTTAGTTTCTATCTTTTTTCTCACTTAAAACAGTCCAAACCCCTTAGCTTTTACTTGTAATGAGTAGGTGACCCATACAGGATAGGGGCACATGATATCTTTTGATCCTGAACTTCTTATGGTTCACATTTAGTCTGCCAATATGAGGCAGCTGTCTTTGTGCCTCTCCTTTTGTCTCTGGATTAGGCATATTTTTTCTTTGTGTTCTTCTATTCTTTAGGAATTTCTGTCTCTCTGCATATTCGGAGGGGGGGAGGGCAAAGTCAGAACAGCCTTGTTTGGAAGAAAATATTCTGAACCCTGGTGGTGGTGGTGGTGGTGGATTGGGGATCTGGAGTTTGCTTTCCCATGCTGAACTAAATTGTATCATGGTCCTAGATGAATTGGGGGGGGGGGGGAGTCTGTGTAGTCACTGTAGATTATGTTACTCACAGGAATCTTAGGCAGGAGAAGGTTGGGAACTTAAGCAGGGTTTGGGAAACTGAAATGACTGGCCATCCAGAATATAATTTCTAGCCTGCAAAGGGGGGGGGAGCTTCTTTTTCTTCTGCCTCTTATGTTACTGCTGCATTCATCTCACCTCCCCATTCATCTTACCTCCCCATGTTTGGTGGTGGGGCAGAAGCCCAGGTGATGACAGCTGGAATATGGTATCAGGAAACTGTGTAGGGATGAAAGGGTTTCACAATCTGTCTTCTCCTTGCTCTGTCCTATTCTTTTTTTGTTTTTTTAAATAGCTGAAGTAACATTGTTTCTTTGGGGAATGCACCTGTCAGGAGCAAAACCCTGTACTACTCCCTTCTAGTCATAGCTGGCAGCCCTTGAAAGCACAGTCCTCATGAGGCTGAGTGTTTCTTTCATCCCCGAGAGGAGGCTGGGCTGCAGTTGATTTATGCTGTCCTTTTGAATTCCAGCCTTTACGGATGGCAGCGTTACTTTTCTGAAGGATTGGGGTGGGGGAGCATGGCTAAGTGATGCTGGCAATGTTGAACAACACTGTTGTCTGATAACTGTGCAAACATTCTCATTGAAATTATTACCTGTAGTGTGCTGAGGACCTTTCCAGATGAAGTGTTTATAGAGAAAGCAACAAATGTGCAGTTGTTGCTCAATTGTTGTGCATGATCTAGTTACACACCTTCCCCGCATTTTGTCATGCTCTAAGCAACTAGCAGGAGAAAATGTTATGTTTTTTTTCTTCGAAGTTCTTTCAGCCATTCCAGAATTATTCCAGCCTGTTCTCAAGTCAGTCTGTGACTGTCTCTCAATACACTGTGTTTGCAGATGTTTAAAAAGGCAGCAACTTGGAGGAAGGGGTGCACTGAAGTTGGGCACTGACTGCTGTGCCCATGGCCAGTGTGAGGAATTAATGGGGAACACTACTGGTTTGGGACTGGCAGCAGGAGTGGAGAAGAACAGAGGGGCGTGAACCTGTTCTACCGATGAATTATGCTTTGGATGGAGGAAAGGGAACTGGAGATTTTGAAGATGGGATGGGGTAACAGAAAACAAGACAAAGATTGAGGCTAAATATTCCTTGTAATCTTTTTATAAGTTCTTTCAAAAATGGCACAAGGTTTGGGGGCATTGGCCATGGATTAGATAGTAAACATATTGTGTTCCTCAGTTCCATGCCAAGACAATGCTTCCCCTCTGGGCCTAGTCATTTGTTCTATATTTTTGGCAGGCATATTCTAGTTTTGAACCCTGGGCATTAAAAGGCATTATGAGATTGTTCTGTTCTGTTCCTTGGTGTACAGGCCAGCCTCGGTCACCAGGGAATGGATCCAGCTCCTCCCCCTGCTGCTGTAACATACTTGCCTGGGAGGATGTCTCCATGGAAAGGCTACCATACCTATTGTGTAACCTTTTGTTGGGTTTCTTTAAAATCCTGGAATCTCATACCAAGAAACTGTTCTGGTACAATAGCTACTTTGGGACTAAAGTGGGCCCCTGCTATCCGCAAGGGATCCGTTCTGGACACACACACCCGCGGATAGCGAGGATCCGCAGATACTGGGGTCCACGCTCAAAAAGCTGTTAAAAGGAAGAAAAAAGCCCCCCAATCCCCGTTTCTACCTTTAAACAAAACTGTGCTGTTTTCAAGCCTCCGCAGGGCTTCAGCAAGCTTAACGACCCACTTCTGGGTCATGCAAAGGCCCTCTTCCCAGCCCTGCCCCAAGATGCATCCTGGGACAAGGCTGGGAGGGGGAAAAGAGCCTTTGTGCGACCCAGAATTGGGTCATTAAGCTTGCTGAAGCCCTGCTGAGGCTTGGAAACAGCACAGTTTTGTTTAAAGGTAGAAACGGGGATTGGGGGGCTTTTTTCTTCCTTTTAACAGCTTTTTGAGTGTGGACCCCGCGAATCCGGGACCCACAGTAAGTCAAATCCACGGATCCCGAGTCAGTGGATAGAAAAGGTCCACTGTATATAGTGAAAGGAAGGACGGGCTGACGGACCTGGAGCATCACCTGCTCCGGTGGGCGCCGCACCAGGCAGGAGCCCGGGTAAGGGCTGCCAGCTGCTGCGCTGGCAGTCCTTACTCACCGGGTGCCGTAAATGCGCTTTACAGCACATTTAAGACACCCTTCGCCGGGGGAGCGCGCCCTCCCCGGCGCATTTATACACTGGATTGCGCCATTAGAAAGACTCTTTCTCCCTATGTCCTCCATAATGGGCCAGGTCTGTTTCTGATAAGGACCAGCCTGCTCCCCTACCCCATTAGCATGACTTCTGATAAACTCTGCATCAATATTGTTTCATCCAATGTGGTGGTAATACAATGTACTTAGGATCCAACAGGAAAGGGGAAATTAGTTGTCTTTCTATCATAATTCAGAGTTGAGTTTTCTTGAGGGTGGAAACAGGGTTGGAGAAGAATGACATATTGGGCATAAAAACAGTAACCCTTGAGAACGGGCATGGGGGGTTCAAGGGTAGTTCCCCCCTATGGGGAAAAAGTGGGATATAAATTTAATAAATAATAATAATAAACAACAATACTGAAGATGTTTGAGTTCTTGATCTCTAGTGGTCTTTGGCATGCAGGATCAAAATATATGCATAATTCAGTGAAAATTGTCAAGTCCTCCTAGTAGATTGCCTTCTTTCTTTTTGCATTCCAGTGCTTCCCACTTGCTCCCCTTTGGATTTTCATTGTGACAATGGCAAGTGTATTCGTCGTTCGTGGGTCTGTGATGGTGACAATGATTGTGAGGATGATTCCGATGAGCAGGACTGCCGTAAGTCTCATAGAAGATCTCATACATACAACCTTTTTCGGGGAGTAAATAGAATCAGTGGTGTAGCTAGCTTCTGCGGAGGGCACCCCGTGACACCCCTGTGATGTCACAAGCCCTGTTCGTGACATCACAAGCCCCGGCATGTTTTCTGGCGAAAAACGCCCCCCTGGCGTTTTTTCTCCGGAATACGGCTACTAGGGGTCTGGGTGGGCGGGGATGTGTGACTCCTTCCCCCCCCGCCGTGCCAAAAAAGGGCCCCTTTTCTCCGCCACCGCCATGCTGCTGAATTGCCGCCGAAGCGGCAGCTTGTGCAACCCCCCCGCATGCCGCCCAGGGGCGGTCCGCTCCCTGCCCCCCCCGTTCCTCTGTCACTGAATAGAACTCCAATGGTGTATCTCTTGCGTGGTTGACTACTATTGGGAAAAGGTATGTGAGTAAAATGCTACAATAGGTATTAGCAGTGATTATACTTATTTTAATGTAGTTCCTGGTATCAGTATCTCTAGGCATCAACTGGCCTTCTCTCATCTATTGCTAGCTGTATCCCATGGTTGGTGGGATACACCTCCACAAGCCCATAGGGATTATGTCTTTGTGCTGCCACTCCCCATAACATGGGTGTGCCCCATGTTGAAGAGAGCACGATTCCAAAGATGCTGTATGGCACACACAGTTCTGCTGGCTAAATAGATTTCTATGATGTTATTGACTTGCCTCCTGCTTATGCTTTGTATCCCTACAGCACCACGGGAGTGTGAGGAGGATGAATTCTCATGTCAGAATGGATACTGCATACGCAGCTTATGGCATTGTGATGGTGACAATGACTGTGGGGACAACAGCGATGAACAGTGTGGTTAGTTGTCTAATGGTATTGATTAAAGTGGTGCTAGGCCAAATTCTGTAGAACAGCCATCATGCAGACACGCAAAGCTGCATTATGCAGAATCAGATCATTGATCCGTCTAGCTCAGTAATTACACTGTGACTTTAGAATTTCAGAGTCTTTCCCAGTCCTACGTGGAGATGCCAGGAATTGAATCTGGGATCTTCTACATCTCAAGCAAATGTTCTACCACTGAGAAATTATTTCAAAAGAGCCTGTATGGGCTTTGGTCTTAGGGTGATGACATGCAAACAGTCCATGTCATGATTCTTGCAGATAGGTTACTGTGGTGCCAACAGTAGATGGTTTAGTGGGGCATATGGGGATAGTCGTTGGTCAGTGGGGTGAACAGACATCAAAACAGAACAAATACAAATATCTATAGGCAGATATACAGTGTGTGTGTGTGTGTGTGTGTGTGTGTGTGTGTGTGTGTGTGTGTGTGTGTGTGTGTGTGTGTGTGTAGGGGTGGCACAGTGGGTTAAACCACTGAACCATGAGCTGTCAATCGAAAGGTCGGCAGTTCGAATCCGCGACGGGGTGAGCTCTCGTTGCTTGGCCAGCTCCTGCCAACCTAGCAGTTTGAAAGCATGGTAATGCGAGTAGATAAATGGGTATCGCTTGCGGGAAGATAATAGTGTTCTGTGTCCAGCCGCACACTACATGCTGTGGCAAGGAGAGTCATGCCGACCATATGACCACAGAAGCGACATCGGATAGCACTGGCTATTCGGCTTTGTAACAGGAATGAGCACCGCACCCTAGAGTAGGACACGACTGGTCAAGGGATACCTTTACCTTTACTACAGGCAGAGGTGTGTAGGAAAGATACATTTGGGAATTTCTTGCAGATATGAACAGTCTCTTGAAGGATGTTCAGATAATGTAGCTGCTTGCTAGCTTGAGCAACTGGGTTGCTTATACGGCTTGCATTTTTTGCTATAATCTTGTCATGAGCAGAGGTTTAAAGCTGTTTCCTTTTCTGTTTGTGTGAAGGTTAAAATTCAAACTACAGGTTTCCCTCCAAAGCTATTTAAATTACAAGTGGGAAGCTAGAAGAGTTTGGCCATTTCCTCCCAAATGGCCAGCTGAAAGGGGAAGGAGCTAAACAGCCCCTAAGTGTATATAAGAGCAAGCTCCTAGCCATTCAGTGTGGAAAGTTGGAGCTGAATCACTGAGCTATATTGCCGCTGATCTGCATTACTGAACTATTTGAGAGAACAATTGCTACCAAAGTGTCCTTTGTAAATCAACTCAGTTTTGTTTGAAGAGCTGCATTATGAGAGAGAGAGAGAGAGAGAGAGAGAGAGAGAGAGAGAGAGGCAGGCCCTGGCAAGCTAGGGGCTGGTGGCAGCAGAAGAATGACTGGATAGGTTGGCTTTGGCTGGGTCAGGAACCTGTGAGACCACCACAGATCTGCTGCTCAAGAACTGGGTTGCACAATCTCTCTTCCAAGCAAAACCACACTGAAGTGAGGGAAAGACTGTAGCTCAGTGGAATTGCATCTGCTTTGCATACAGAGGGTCCCAGGTTCAATCTCCAGGTAGGGCAAAGAAACATTCCTGTCCGAAACCCTTGCAAGCTACTGCAAATCACTGTCAACAATTCTGAGCTAGATGGGCCAATGGTCTGATTCGGCATAAGGCAGCTCCCTCTGTTCCTAAATGTCATCCGTTTGCCCCAACCTTGTTGTTTGTTTACATCTGTTGAAAATTCCAGTTGAGCAGATCTGTGTGCTTGGGGATGTGGTGCGTATTAAGGCACCCTCAAGTGTTGACAGATGAATTGTATGAGTGGAGTTGGGTTCCTGGAAAGGTGGGGTATGTGACCTTTCAGTTGAACTATTCCTTTCTCTTTCCTGCAGATATGCGAAAGTGTTCAGACAAAGAGTTCCACTGCAGTGATGGCAGCTGCATAGCTGAGCACTGGTTCTGTGATGGTGATACAGACTGCAAGGATGGCTCAGATGAAGAGAACTGCCGTATGTATTTTCTCTCCCTCAGTGCCTTTAGCAGTCAGGCTCTCCACCCTCTTGCAGAACCTTCTCATCTCTTAGTATTTGTAAGCTTGTGTGACAAGCTCTGTGTGTGTGTCTAATGTTGTGGAAGTAAAATAATAGCAACCCCCTGCACAATATAGACTGCACAACAACAATATAGACTTTTGTTGCTCTGAAAATGTTACTTTTTTGCTGCAGTTTTTACCTTCTTTCCTTTTTTTAAGTTCCCTGTTTGCCCACTGAGTCTAATAAAAGCCACCCTTTTACTCCTTTTGAATATCTCTGGTGTCTTTTGGCAGCCTGAGACTGGTTCTCCTATCTGTTTCCTAGCTATTGAGACTATTGAGCAAAGATTTTGTGAGCTTGGCAAAGTGTCTATAAGTTCCGTTTCGGAGGGTGGACCTGCTGTTACATGCACTCCTGATGGACCTTCCCAGGGCTCTTCCTCCTGTTCCTTCCAGCTTGTGCTTGGTTCTTCCCTTCCAAACTTTTCCTTACTTGCTGCTTAAGAATTTGTCAGAAGTGGATTAAATAATTTGGATTTAACTGATGGTCATTCAGCACTTTAATCAGGTCTCCACCATCACCCCCGCTTAGTATCTGAGCAGTAGCTAGAGTCTGTCTCAACTGTTATACTCTCCTTCCCCATTCCTGTCTCAAGGGCATTTTACATAATTTGTTCTAGATAGGAGGAAACTTCAAAAGGACTGGTTGCAAGTATGTGTGTGTGTGTGGGGGGGGGGGGAATCAGTGCTGCCAGCTCCTAAAGGGCAAGGGTGGAGAACGGGGTGTGTGTGTGTGTGTGTGTGTGTGTGTGTGTAGGGGTGTGTGTGTCCTTTTATCTCTCCAGATAATGAGAGCTGGCAAGGGACCAAGCTGCAAAGGTTTCTGAGCCAGGAAAAAGCTCTGAGAGGAAGCCAACCTCACTCCTCTCCATTGGTTGTGCCTTCTCTGGCTGGTTATTAATATATGTACATGCCTCAGGGATGGGAGAGGAGAGATACTCTAACCTTGCCATGTTTAGTGGCTGGGTAAAGTGAGATTAATAAGCTATCCTCCTCAGTCTGTTTACAGTACAGTATTTCCAAAAGTTTTTCTTACCTTCTTAAAAACCGAGAGTTTTTCCTCTTTAAAGTTTAAAGTTTTCCTCTTTAAAGCTGCTCTCCTTTGCCCCCATGTTCCCATCCCTTTCTTGTTAGTATTTGCAGTGGAAGAAGATGCCAGACCAGCACATAGGACCCACGCTTAATTGTCCATATTCCACTGCCTTAGATTCCTCAGTGGGCATTTTGCTGCCTTTCGTCAAATGCTGTGTGATTCCAATGTATCTGCACACCTTGACTGTTCTGCTGTGGCAGTGCTGCTCAGGCTTCTTCTCAAAGTCTCCTTCAGGCAAATCAGATTATGTGTATCTCACAGTTCTGATTTTTCAATGCATGGGATCTTGCAATCCTAACAGCGGCAGATGGACACAGATCCCAAGACAAATTCTCATCTCCTCTAGGCAATTCTCCTTGAAGAGCAGTTCTCTTCCCTGTGCTGTGAAGAATTGCCGTGGCGCCAGGCACCATTGTAAAACCTTTGTCCTGGATTGTGCTGGGTCCTGCACAGGGTCAGAGTGTGCCTGGGAAGGCTTCGAAGGCAAAAAAAAAAAGATGTTTGTTCTGGCATCCATTTTGAGAAAAACAGCAGCCTTCAAAGACCTGGCATTGCTCATTGGTGTCTTCTGCTCAGCAACTTTGTTTGGCAAGATTAAGCCCTCAAAGAGAACAGCTCTGCTTTTCGATATTATAACTTGGCTAACTTCAAGCTTTGGCATAGCCGGCTTTTAGAGGTACTGTATATGGGTGTGACCTCAGGAATAGGGAAACCATAGCTCTGTGCTGGCCTGGAGTTACCTCCAGCAGCATCACTGCAGGGGGGGCGGAGCCAACGGCCAGAATGGCTCCAAAGGCGAGGGGGCAGGGCCGCTTTCTCCCGTCGTGTAACGGAGGGTCAGAGCCCGACGGAACTTGGAGCTCCACCACCCCCTGCAGTGACGCTGCTGGTTACCTCAGAAGTTAACTTGCACTTCAGACCTTTACAGAACACAGTGCCTAAGACCTGAGTACAGAGTAAGAACGTGGAATGCCTGTTATTTATCTCATTATAGTAATTGCATGATAATTAACATGATAAACTGAGGGTAGCTTTGCACTTATTTTAAACATGCTGAAGTTATGGTTAATGTTGTTAGCATTGCACACAATGCCTACATTGCCATTTCCAGACCCTCCTAATTTATTTCTGGTGACCCTCCTAAGATGTGGCATTACTAAAGAGCCGAGCTCCTTTGCAGTGGCATAATATTCCTGGTGCATCTGTGTGTGTGAAGAACCCCATGTACAAAATCCACCCATGGATTTTCACCATGGGCTTCACCGTACTGATTTCTGCATGACTCCATTCTGAATATGTGAAACTAGTAGCATCAGTCACCATGTGTTAGAAACTAGTAGCATCAGTCACCATGTGCCAAAGATCTCTGCCTGTTACATACCAGGTAGATGCCCCAATATGGAAGCCATGTTAGAAGTTAATAAGACATATGGTCTGTGCCACTATATATGAATTCACCTTTTGTTTTCCTCATACATAACATTGGGGTAGCAATAAAGAAAGATGGAAATTTTAATGTTTCATGGAGATTTTAATTCCTGATGGGTGCCCATGCAGCAGGGAATGTTCTATCCAGAAACAAAAGTTCTCCTTTGCAGATGACAGTATTTCACTGCAGGTGGCACCTTTCGTTACAGAAGCAAGACAGCTGCTTATGTGCATGTGTGTTTACCTGTCTGTCTGCTTAGCTCCCTATTGCTCCTGATACTGCAAGCACAGAGTGGTCTGAGGTTAGCTAGCCTTACTGATTTCTTTTATTCATTCTTTTATTAGCATCAGATATTCCAGCAGCAACATGTAGCTTGGAGGAGTTCCAGTGTGCCTATGGGCGCTGTATCCTGGACATCTACCACTGCGATGGAGATGACGACTGTGGGGACTGGTCTGATGAATCTGATTGCTGTAAGTCAGCAGGGGTCAGGGCATACAGACAGGTAGATGTGCACATGGAATTAAAATAATTCACATATTCACTAGACAAATGAAGCTGTTGCATCAAGAAGCCTCAAATTTTGTGCTCAAAATTAATGGAGCAAACCCAGAAAGTGGCATAAATTTCCTTCTAGTAATTCTGTTTGCAAGATTGGGGTGCCCCCCCCCCCCGGAATTAAAACTGAAATAGTAAGGCAGGAAAGGAAAGTGAAGGTGTGAGGTGGATAAGCATTAGGGAATAGGAACTTGGAGGTGCGAGGAAAGATGTGGGGCATATAAAATTTCCTTCTAGCTCCCAAAATCCCTGTCCAATCCACAGTTATGGCTGCTCATTCAGGAGATATTGATCACACATCTTCAAATAGAGCAATTTTGCCTCTGGAGAACTTGTTTTTTGTTAGTAATAGTAGAGAACCTGTAGGACATCAGTTTGTTACAGATATTAGGATATGCAATGCCTTCTTTACAGACTTTTAAAGACAGGATTGGCTACTGAATCAAATATAAATATCAGGCTAGATACAAGAAGAGTCCTGTCATTGTTGATACTGTGGTTAACTTTATTGATTGCATGAAGAAATCATTTTTTTGGGTAGGGTTGATTGTAGAATAATTCATTTGCAAGAGCAAAAGGGTAAGTAAAGATAATTACTGAAGGATTAAGAAGTTTTTTGGGGGGTGATTTTTTGCTAATTGTTGTATATTTCATTTCTACAACAGAGGTGATATTGCTAATGCAGTTATTTAGCCTTTTTATGCTGATATTATTAGCAGAGCTAAGAGATTAAAGCAGTCCCACACACAGCAAACTGACTTTTTAAAAGAGCTTTACTAGAACAAAGAGAGAGCTGCAGCCATTGTTACACACAGACAGAAACAATAAGACAAGAAAAGAAGTCAAAGGAGAAGTCTATTAAAAGTAGGAGCGAGCAAACCCACAAGCCTTTAAACAAGCAATAAACTCCCCCATGTTGGTCGAGGCCAATATTCTTAGCAGTGGTGTTCTATGACTCCCCCCCCCCCCCCGCGCGCCGGAAGTGACGTAACGGCAGCAGCCGTTATCGAGTACTCGGAGGCGCAGGGCAGGCGGGAGGGCCAAACACGCCGACGGCGCTCTTCACTTGCCCCGGCAAATGGGATGATCCGCCCTGCTGCCGGCCGCCAGTGCACCCGCCCGCCTGGGGCCTGATCCCGCCGCCCGGGGGCCCACCGCCCCAAGGCCCCCACCGCTGACGATACCACTGAGCAGTGGCGTAGCTAGTCGTCTGGGGGGGGCGTCACCCAGGTGACACCCCTGTAATGTCACAAGCCCCACCCCCTCACTCGTGACATCACCCTCCGGCGGGTTTTTCAGCGAAAAAACACCCATCCACCCTCAGTGCTTTTTCGCCGGAAAACGGCCACTAGGCGCGCAGAGGGGGCAACTTCTTTTCCCCCCGCCATGCCGAAAAAGCACCAAAAACATGCTTTTTTGGCGCTTGTGCACCCCCCCATGGCTTGTGCAACCCCCCACCGCCTGGGGGCAGTCCGTCTCTCCCCCCATTCCTATGCCACTGGTCAGATGCCGAGTTAGCTTGAATTATACCATATAGCTGGAAGCAAAGATTTGAAGCCTGTCCTCAAGAACATCTAACTCAGGCAACTGGGCTTCTTACTCTGATTTGGGCTGGCCCTATGGAGGTCAGTCAAGTATGGATTATAATATTGTGTCCTCTCTCTATAGCCTCTCACCAGCCATGCCGCTCTGGAGAGTTCATGTGCAACAGTGGCCTGTGCATCAATGCTGGCTGGAGATGTGATGGTGACTTTGACTGTGATGACCAGTCAGACGAAAAGAACTGCAGTGAGTGTCTTGGTGCTTGTGGGAGAAGCCTAGGGTTGGGGTAGTAGTAAAGAAGTATTTGAAGCCAACAGCTAGAATTTGCTAAATCACCTCTTCTTTTGTTTCCTCAGCTACATCTATGTGCACAGCTGACCAGTTCCGCTGTAAGTCTGGCCGCTGTGTCCGCCTCTCTTGGCGCTGCGATCGGGAGGATGATTGCTCTGACAACAGTGATGAGGAAAACTGTGAGGATACAGGTGAAAAGTGAACTGCTGCTCTGCATGCTCTTTTTGTATCCGCTTTCCTGTATTAGGCCCACCTGATAATTGCATAATATCCAGAAGGGAGTAGCAGATTGTGGTTTCAGCTATTTTCTGTGTAAGTTTAAACCATGGAAGTACAGTTCTCTCTCTCTCTCTCTCTCTCTCTCTCTCTCTCTCTCTCTGTGTGTGTGTGTGTGTGTGTGTGTGTGTGTGTTTGTGTGTGTGTGAGAGAGAGAGAGAGAGAGAGAGAGAACACACACACCTTTTTGGGGGAGTGGTGGTGATCCAGGATGATGCGGAGGAGGAGTAGATAAATATGGCCAAGAAAACAAAACAGCACAGAGACTACAGTATGCGTGTTTCTAATTTCTCTGTCTAGATCTCAGATTAGCAAATCAGGTATTTAATACTGAAAACACAGTCAATTGACTTAAAGGATGAGACAGGAATTAAGCTGTATATTCAAGACTATTGATTTGTTTGAGCAGTGGGATTTAAGACTGCTTCATGAATGGTGTAGATGGACTTGGTAGTGTTCAGATAGCTTTAACCTTCCATATAGAACTATATACAATGCAAATATTCAAGACCCACAGTTATTCTTGATTTGATGCTAGTGTGTCTTCTAGTTACAACCTGAGTAAGAGGCTATGTGAGCAACACATGTTTTCTTAGTGACAGGTGGATTCTTGGCTGTGATCCTACCCGATCCTGTGATTAACCCAATAAAAAAATAATCAGTAACCTAATCACATTAAAGGTAATCTTCAAAGCAAAGAAACAAAACAACAGAAGGGAGTGAATCTGTGTTGAACACTTTGAACATACAAACATACACAGTATCTTCTTTAAAGTACTAAAGGCCCACATTAAAGAGTGTACAGTGGGGCTCTGGAATCTTGTAGAATGTGGCTGAAAATGGAAATAAATTATTGTCTTCAAAGTCTGAAAAACTAGATTGCCAGCCCTTGCTATTTCTAGCTCTTTCTTTCTGCCCCTTTAGGAAGTCCCCAGTGTGCCCCTGACCAATTTCTGTGTGGGAACGGGCGCTGCATTGGCCATAGAAAGCTGTGCAATGGTGCAAATGACTGTGGAGATGGCAGTGATGAAAGTCCCAACCAGAATTGCCGTAAGTCGCCCTCCCAATCTCCAAATGCCCATGATTGATTTGTAGCATCACTAGGCCGGGGTGTGTGTGCACTGTGCCCCTGGGTGCTGCCCATGGTCTCCTCGTGAGGAGCGACTGTGGTGACAGCATTTGCACTCCAGCAACAACTTTCACAGCCCTGGCAGCTGCTTTTGCAGCCACAGCGGCTACGGAGGCTGTTCGGGCGGTTTTCAGGGCGGGAGAATGGTCCTCCCACCCTCCCTCGCTCCTGTAAGGATCCAGGAGTAATGTCGTGACACGGGGGTGGGGCGATGACGCGAGATGCATCATCGCCCCGCCCGCAGCCTCCCTCCAGCAACACCACTGGAATTAATCCTGATGGTGTGAGAGGCTGCTGGAATTGATTTCAGTTATGTTGTGTGCTGAAAGTGGAAAAAGGTACCTCAGAAAGGCCTGATTTCTGGGGTGATGAGCTAGCCCTGTGCGAGAATAGTAGGAAGAGTGAAAGAAAAAAAATCTCCTACTATCCTTAGAACTGGATCCTTCAAACCTAAGCTATTCAAGTTCTGTGTGCAGATCTTGTGAATAAGTGTGCCGCTTAGAGAGTACTACTAGAACTTGGAGGGATACTGTTTGTGCTCATCTCCTCCTCTATGGTGCTTCCATTTCTTATCACCTCAAAATCAGGCAAAAGAGAAGAGCAATGCAGAGCACCTACCCCTCTAACTATGATGACTGTTTTTGCTAGCATTGATTAGGACCCCAGTATATTGGAGCAAAGGAAGGGAAATGTTTTTTGGAGAGGAAAGCTTGTGTGGTTGCCAGAAGGGAGAGCAGGAAAACATCAGGGGGAGGAAACACCAGGGGAAACTGAGCAGGTCAGAATAGGCACTGAAGGCGAGCTCCTTGTGTTACTGCTCCTCAGTTACCCCCCCCCCCAACATTATCTTCCCAAATCACGGTACATGCTCTGTGGCTTGCCTTATGGGAGTTAGAGAGCAGCCAGCTTGTGGAAGGAAATAGCTCTAGGCATAAAAATGGAAGAAACTTAGTTGGTGCCCTGCTTGGGAAGAGGAATTCTTCTTTTCTTTTCCTGAAGAAGCTAGGAGTAGTCCTATATATGATAGATGGTGAACCTACCCCCACCCCCTGGCAGGAATGATTTGTCAGCCGTGGCTTTCTGCTGCCTTTCAATGCCAGATAAGCAAAACAGCAGCTGCATTGAGAATTACCATCAATTTCTGCTTGATGTGCATATTCCGCAGGTCCTCGAACTGGAGAAGAAAACTGCAACCTCAACAATGGGGGCTGCGCCCAGAAGTGCCAGATGACTCGAGGGACAGTGCAGTGTACCTGCCACACAGGTTACAGGCTCCTAGAGGATGGCAGGTCATGTCAAGGTGAGTAGCTGCAAGGCTTAGCACAAGTCTTTTGCTAGAACCTTGAACAACTTCATGGTCATGGAATTAGGTTAATGCTCAGGGCTTGGGCTTGCCTATATCAGTGCTGCCAAGTTTAAGTTCAGGGTCAAGTGCATAATTACACAGGGGCTTCTGGCACACTCCTGTCTTGCTTGTTCACAGGACATACTGAACTCTCAAAAGTCAATAGTTGATCAAGTTTGGCAGTTCCTGTGTTCTTTCCCTTCTTATTGAATTTATAATATACTGAGCTGAAAACCGGTTAGAGTGTGGAATCTAGAGACTAAGGAAACTTTGGGTAGTTCATTTCATGCATTTCAAGACATGGCATCTCTCTCCCCTTGTCCTGTTCCAGATGTGAATGAATGTGCAGAGGAAGGTTATTGCAGCCAGGGATGCACCAACAGCGAAGGTGCTTTCCAGTGCTGGTGTGAGCAAGGTTATGAACTTCGTCCAGACAAGCGCAGCTGTAAAGCACTGGGTAAGAAGGAATTCTGAACTCCTGTGGTTTGATGACCTTTTCTGGCACTGTCAGAATATCACTGTCTAGGGAAGCTTTAGCTTTGCCTGAAGGTATGTTACCGGCATGATATAGGGCTTCCATTTTTGGTTGGAGTTTAATCCTCAGTTGTTGCTTGTACCATAGACTCGTGCTCTTCCTTCGCCACTCCTGTGTTTGTAGAGAACCTGGCACTAAGTGTGTATGGCTGAACTTTAGTGAGTGTTCGGTAAAGGCTTTGAGGCTGTTGACAGCTGAGCCAAGAACTTTGCATGTTCATGTGTGGTTTTTTTTGTCAAGGCTTGGATATGCTGATTCATCTGATTCTCTACAAGGCATGTGGCAGTTGTGCCAGCAGAAATGTCGGGCACCCTCCCGGCACCTGGCGCGTGGGGGCGGGGCCTGCCTCGCGTCACGTCGACGCACCCCCGTTTTCCGCTCATTTCGGAGCGTAACGGGCTCCAGGGAGGGAGGGAGGGCTGACACAACGAGGCGCTTCACGTCGGTGACTGCCCCGCCCGCCCGAGCACCTGGAGCTTCTGCTCCACGCGCTCCGCCGCTGAGCGCCTGGTTCGAGTGAACCACGCACTCCACCGTTGTTACGTCTCTGTGTGCCAGTTCCTGGGGCTGTTCTCCAGCAGTACAGCGGTAAAACTAAGGAATTGTAGGGTTGTCCTGGGTGGTATAGTCCATGTGGAAGATTGCTGTGCAAAACCTGCTCAGCATAGTCCATTCTGTTTCCCACATTTCTGACTGAGGGCTAAAAGGCCCAATCAGAGCATGAGAAGCTATTTAAACGTGTTCTGAGCAGTGTCAGTATGAACATTCTTGTTGCACTATATTCCTGTGTTTGTTTTACATCCATGAAATGTGATGACATTATGACGACACTGGTCTCCAGCCTTATTGGTCCCCTCTCTTTTCTCTTCCCATGTCCTGCAGGCCCAGAACCTGTGCTGCTTTTTGCCAACCGGATTGATATTCGGCAGGTCTTACCACATCGCTCAGAGTACACTTTGCTTCTGAACAACCTAGAAAATGCTATTGCGCTTGATTTCCATCATAGCAAGGAGTTAGTGTTCTGGTCTGATGTGACATTGGACCGCATCATGAGGGCTAACCTGAATGGTAGTAATGTGGAAGAGGTTGTATCCACAGGGCTGGAGAGTCCAGGTGAGAGTCTTCAATAACTGCAGAGCCACAGAGAGCGACTGGAGTGGTGGACCCCAGGGTCAAATAGACTTGAGGTTTTGCTGTGTGCTGTTGCTTTGGTTGGGCAAGAGATCACAGAGAACTCAATTCCCATTTTCTGTTAGTGGAATAGAAAAGCTGTAGCAGCTTTGTGGGATTTTTTTTGTTCCAAAGTCTGAACTCCTAATAGGCTTCTTTTTTCTTCTGTGTCCTAGGTGGATTGGCCATCGACTGGATCCATGACAAGTTGTACTGGACAGACTCCGGGACATCACGCATTGAAGTTGCAAACTTGGATGGCACTCACAGGAAGGTGCTTCTCTGGGAAAACCTGGAAAAGCCTCGTGCAATTGCTCTTCACCCCATGGAAGGGTGAGTGAAGAATGGTCATGTGCTCCTATGCTGATTTCTGTTTTGAAACCTTTTGTGCTGAAATTGGCCAAGTATGGTATATTGAGCAGTGAAAGACTTCTCGCTTTCCTAGGCCTCCTAGCTTAAATGTCTCTTATCCTACTCTCAAGGCTTGAAACCATTTATGATAGATTCTGGTGGGCAAAGCTTGTAAAGGGAAAGGATTCCACCCAATACTATTAGTTTGACAGAGATGCTCAGTCAGGTCTTGGAGAACCATAGTTTCAATCTATAGCCCTTATTTATTTATTTACCATATTGGTCTGACTCACTTTTTTCTCCTAATTTAAGTTTTTAAACTAGGGGTGCGTCTTATAATCAGGCTGTTGCAATTTAATACCAGTGATTTAATTAAAAAAAATTTTAATAGCACCAAACTTTAAGGGTGCGTCTTATAATCAGGTGTGTCTTATACTCGGGACAATACGGTATTTTTCACATTTTTATACCGCCCTTCCTCCAAGGAGCTCAGAGTGGTGTACATATTTCCTCCCCTCCTTTTGTCCTCACAACAACCCTGTGAGGTAGGTGGGGCTGAGAGATAGTGACTGGCCCAAGGTCACCCAGGAAGCTTCACGGCTGAGCGGGGATTTGAACCTGGATCTTCCAGATCTAAGTCCGACTCCCAAACCACTACACCATCCTGGCCCTTGGTTGCCTTCACCTCTCCCAGTGTCTTCACCACTTGGCTTTAGTTTGCTGAACTACTGACTTTCTACGGAGCAATATTTGCTATCTGGGAATCCTTCTAGGTTCCCAGATTTCCAGTATTCATACTGTTCTCTACTCCAATAGCACCATCTACTGGACAGATTGGGGAAACACACCTCGTATTGAATACTCCAACATGGATGGCTCCAATCGGCGCACCATTGCTGACACTCACCTTTTCTGGCCAAATGGACTGACCATTGACTATGCAGGGCATCGGATGTACTGGGTAGATGCCAAGCATCATGTTATTGAGAGGGCTGACTTGGATGGACAGAACAGGAAGGCTGTTATTAGCCAAGGTGAGATAAGGGAAAGTGGGGCTGTTGGCTACCAGACAGGTAGTATTGAAAGAGGCAAAGACAAAACAAAAAATGTGCTGTGCATCCCACCTATGTCATGCATATTTAATTGTGCTAGGCAAATAATATAGGTAGCAATGAAGAATGCTAATACCCAGCACATGAACTACACAAAGTGAGGTTTGCACTGCTAAATCATGTAGAAAAGGAATGCAGTTGTATATGATTTGTTCACAATTATTCACAGCTGGTTGCATAAACTTTCTCTCTTAACTACTCTTTTCATGACATCAGCATGCAATGAGCTTGATTCTCCTTAGATGAGTTTTATTCTTGTCCTCTTAGCTAAGTGTACCTTTTGCTGTTATGGGTTAGAGTTGTCACTTGGTAGCAGACACCTCTAGGTTGGTAATAAAAGTACCCTTTAGACCAGGGGTGTCAAACTTGTTTCATACAGTGGGCTGAATAGCATTCATGGTGCCTGCTGAGGGGTGGAAGTGATGTCATTAAGCAGGTGACGATCAGAAAAAGCACTTTTTCCTCACTTGGGGATTCATTAGCTGCAAATGACAAAAGAGAAAATACCCAAATCTTGATAATATTTTCAAGATTTGGGAGAGCCCGATTATCAGACAGGCTCCCCTTTCAGCAGTGCCGCTTCTGCCAGATGTCACTTTGCAGTTCAGCAGCTGAAAGGTACTCTGCAAAGTGCCGCCTTAGCAGAAGCAGCACTGCTGAAAGGGCGGCCTGCATGATAAATTGGGCACTCCCAGTACTGCCCTTTCAGCACTGCCGCTTTGTCACTTCACAGTTCAGCAGCTGAGAGTAGCTGATGGTGGCGCTGGAAGAGCCCAATTATCACAGGGGCTGGATAAAGAGCTTCCGCAAGCCGTATTCGATCCAACAGGCCTTATTTTTGACACCTCTGCTTTAGACAGAGGGAAGACCTGCCTTCTCTAGAAGCTTCATACATTCCATGTGCTTGTACTTAACTCTTGCTGCAGGCCTTCCACATCCTTTTGCCATCACAGTGTTTGAAGATAGCCTATACTGGACAGACTGGCATACCAAGAGCATAAACAGTGCCAATAAATTTACTGGCAAAAATCAAGAGATCATCCGCAACAAGCTTCATTTTCCCATGGATATCCACACATTGCATCCTCAACGCCAACCAGCAGGTAACTGCTGAGAAACAAGGGGATATGACAATTACCACCCACTATCCAAACTTTTTTGGATGTACTTCTATTGCTTTACATTAAGGGCATGGCAGTATTTATCTGTGAGATGAAAAAAAAAATGAAATGCAGACTGCATGTTACTAGCAAACACTGTTAGAATCTGCAATGTCTTAGAATTCTTTGTGTGTTAGCTTTCATTTAAAAACAAACAAAATACCTATGCTTCTGGCTGCTTCGATATTGAAAATAAGCCAGGAAGACTTTATTTTTATATTTTACCATCAAAGTAGGACTGCAACATTTTTTATATGTAATAATACAGGGTTACTCAAAAAGGATGGTGCAAAAGTAAAGTTGATTTATTCTTAAATGAACTGACATACCACAACCGTCATGACATGAAAAGACAGAAAAACTGTCCAAATTTCACATGCACATTACAAATGTTCGATGTGGGCACTTGCATAGCTACAGTACAATAGGGCAAGAGTGGGGCAAATGTCCAGACCGTGGCTATTTGCCCCCCCCTTGCCCCATTGTAGGCCTGGCGGGATATGGTTCATGGGATCACGAAGGGTCGGACACGACTTAACAACTGAACAAAAGTGCCCACATCGAACATTTGTAATGTGCATGTGAAACTTGGAAAATTTTTCATGTCATGACAGTTGTGGTATGTTAGTTCATTTAAGAATAAATCAACTTTACTTTTGCACTATCCTTTTTGAATAACCCTGTATACTGGGAGCCCAATCTTAACCTTTTCCCCATCATAGCATGCAACAACGCCAAAATGAGCTTTGCTGTATGCTATGTTGGGGGGGGGGGGCAGATCAGGAGGCTTGGAAGGGGAAAGGGAAAATATTTTCTCTTACCTCGCCATAAGCCTCTCAATCACCGATACGTCTCTTGGACCTGCACCAGTTCTTTAGCTGGCACAAGTCCAATGAGATAAAGGGGGGGGGGGTGTACCGGCTGCTCCCAGAAGGGATAGCATCCAATGTAAATCATCTGGGCTGGTTACCATGCCTCTCGCCTCCAACATGCCTTCCACCTTTCTCCCCATTCCTCCCTCCCCCTGCACTGTTTCACCCTCCCCACCAACTCACCTTTGTCAACAGGCTCTCCTTTCCGCACCGCCATGTGCAAGGCTGCTCCAGCCTCTGCAATGGCGGTCTGGAAGCATGTGGCTCTGTGTGCTTCCGGAGTGCCATTTGCGATGACCATAAAGCATCTACCGCTGCCAGAACAGTAGTTCCAGCAGCAGTAGAACCCAATAGGATTGGAATCATTTATACTTTTGTTTATATTGTAACAAACTATAAAACAAAGCATCCGATGTATGAGCCAACCAGCCAGTTTCAACGTTAAAAAACAGAGAGGTGTGTATGAAACTTAGAAGAAAACTTACTCAACCCTACCCTTGTTACAGAATAAAAATGTAACTTTTTTGGAAGGTCCATTGGCAAGCATTTGTACCACAGGAATCTTTTAGCATAGGTGTGTGTGCACACATCCACGCACGCATAGATGAAAGTAGCATAGATTCCAAGCAGTACTTTTTGTAGCTCTGGCTTTTTCCCATGCTCCAAATAATGTCTTTGTTTTCTCTACTCGTTTCCTTATATGTGGTTATTTTTGGCTATTTGAGCAGGGAGAAATCGTTGTGGAACGAACAATGGGGGCTGCACTCATCTGTGCCTACCGAACAGCAAGAGTTACACATGTGCCTGCCCCACAGGCTTTCGGAAGACCAGCAGTCATACCTGCGCTAAGAGTAAGTGCTACATACTGTACATTCAGGTCATCCTGTTTAGAAAAGGACATTGAACAATTGAAAGAGCTGCAGAAAAGGGAAAACAAGGTGGTCAAGGAGGTGGAAAGGCAATGTGTTTAGGGCTATTTAGATAAAATTTTGCCTTGTGCATTTTTTTGTTACATTGAGAGGTTGAGTGCAAATATCTTTAAATAAAAAGATGATTGTGGGGGAACAAGATTGAGGCTTAAAATGTATGCTTGGTGTAGAAAGTGTACATATAGACATTTTTCTACCATTCTAGAACTCAGGGTTCACAATAATAGAATTTGGGGCCACATGATGAAAACTATTACGTCACACATTGTGTAATTGACATGTGGAATTTGCTGCCACAGAATGTAGTGATGGCCACTGGCTTAGATGGCTTTAAAAAGAGATTGGGCAAATATGTAGGGGATCAGTCTTTCAACAGCTATTCGCTAAATGGAACTTCCATGATCAGAGATAATGTATGACTACTGTAAATACTAACGGTATTTGCTAGGAGTGCAAACAGTGAGGGATGGTTACTCCCTTCATGCTCTGGTTGTGGGCTTCCTGGAAGCATCTGTTGGAAACAGGATGTTGAACTAAAAGGACTATTGGCTAGATTTGTCATAGTTCTTTGTATGGTCCTATTCCTGATTTTGTAGGGGGAAAGAGTGTCACAATTCATCTTTTACCTCATGCTTCCAGAATAGTGGTTCCCAGAGGCATTGCGGCAGCTAAGGCTGCCTGGAGCACCTCCTTGGCGCCACCCCGAAGGGGCGGTGCCGCCGCCGGGGAGGGGGCGGCTGCGTGCGCGCCCACCTTCTCCCCCGAAAGCCCTGGAGTGTCCGCCACGACCGGCGGCCAGGGCTTTCTGAAGGCAGCCGCTGCGTCATGGCCTTATTTATACTTTTTTTCTGTACAGACGCAGAACGTAACGTTCTGCGCATGTGCAGGAAAAAAGTATAAATAAGGCCACGACGCAGCGGCTGCCTTCAGAAAGCCCTGGCCGCCGGTCGTGGCGGACGCTCCAGGGCTTTCTCAGGTTCCGAGGCCGGGCAAGCGCTCCAGGGGAATGCCGCCCAAGCCGCGGAGCCGCTGCGTGACCGGGAGGGCGCATGCGCGCGCTCCCCCGGAGTGCCGCCCAAGGGGCGGAGCCGCCCGGAGCCACTGCTCCGTTCGCTCCGCCCTCCATACGCCTCTGGTGGTTCCCAACCTGAGGGTCACAGCCCCCCAGGCCAGCGGGAACCACCATCTACTCTCTTAAGGGGCGTGGTAACCCAGTGGGAGGGTAGGACGGCGGCGGCAGCACTTCTGGGTTCCCACTGCCGCCAAAAGAAAAAAAGGGGCTTTGAACTCACCTGTCTGCGGCGGTGACTGGGGACAACGCAAAACCGGAGATCTCACCGCCGCAGATGGGCGAGTTCAAAAACCCTTTTTTCTTTTGGCGGCAGCAGTGGGGACCCAGAAGTGCCGTCGCCACCATCCTGCTCTCCCGCTGGTGTGCCACCCCCATCCCATGCAAGCACTTACCGGTTCCCCTTCCTTTCAAGTAAAGATTGGGAACTGCTATTCTAGAACGACAGAATTGCCAGTTTGCTTTGGTTTGGGCCATGCTTGCTCCAGTTGGCGACATTTTTTTCTGATAAAATGCCTTCCTCTGTTTCTATTCCAAGATCATTTTCCCTGTGTTGTGTGCTCACTTCCTTTCTACATCCTGCCCACTTGCTCTGTGTCCTCTCACTATGGGTCAGACCTCTAAAGAAGGGTGTGGATGCAACAGAGTTTAGATGTAACAAGATAATTTTCTGTGTCTGTTACCATGTTGTTGAACTTAGAGAAATTAAAAGAAGACCTTTCGACCTTTGATCAGGTCTTGACAAGTTCCTGCTTTTTGCCCGAAGGATGGACATCCGTCGTATCAGCTTCGACACAGAAGACCTGTCCGATGATGTCATCCCGTTGACTGATGTGCGCAGCGCTGTGGCTCTGGACTGGGATGCAAAGGATGACTATGTCTACTGGACAGATGTCGGCACTGATTCCATTAGTCGGGCAAAATGGGATGGAACAGGCCAGGAGGTAATATGTTTTTAAACAGAAGGCACTGGACTGGCTGTGTCACAGTAAGGTCAAGCTTCTTCTTGATGCATAGGAAGTCTGCATCCAGCTTAAGACATTTAGCGGTCAAGGTGTTTGATGACCTGTGCCTGGTTTTTGCTTATGTCCATTTGACTAATTGTAAACACTCAAGACTTAATGTAATTTGTCTCCGTTAAAATGCAAATTAGTACACCTTTCTCCATCTTTTTTCACTAGTTTATACTATGGCACAGATGCTCTCATTTCATTGTTTGAATGTTCATCGTTTTTTGCTCAAAGGTACTCAAGGTGGCGTGCAATAAAACCATAGCAGTTAATTAGGCAACATTTTAAAAATGCAAAACAATTTTAAACATGTATTTGTGAACAGCTCTTAGTTCCGCAGTCATCATATATGTACCGTATATCCACAATTTATCATCAAAAGAACCAGATCTCAGCTTGTCCTATATCCAAGAGATTCTGAATCCTCTTTTTGACTTCTTATTATTCAGATGTTATATTTGTGTTACTGAGAGGAAACAGACAGTCTGATAAGAGTACTGCTGTCCCTAAAATTTGTTTTTTCATGTTTTTGTTTCTTGCTAGGTTGTGGTGGATTCTAGCCTGGAAAGTCCGGCTGGCCTGGCTATTGATTGGGTTACTAACAAGTTGTATTGGACTGATGCAGGTATTGAAGTCCTCTATTCTGTACAATACATTTTTTTTTTCAATCAGAAAGCTCAATAGTCTCTGGACCATTGTTTTCTAAATTCCCACTGGTCCATTACAGTTGTGCAAAGATGCACTTTTGAAAGCATGAATAGTACTGTACTTCCATGGACACAACTCGATAGGTATTGTTTTTATAGTATTACATTGTTCTATGTATTCTGTTAGAAGTAAACATATTGTTGATTTATTATGAACCCTGTTTAAATTCAAGATGGTTATGTCCTAATCTAGGAAATTTCTCCAAAAATCATGTAATGGCTGCACAAATTCCCCTATGTGACAATTTAAATAGAAGGAAATTTTAGCTGACGACTTCCAAGATTTACTTGGAAGTAAGAATGAGTTTATACAATAAAGTGGAAACAAGTGGTGAAGGTTTTCCTGTATTATACCATTTCAAGGTACAGGTTGAGTATTGCCTGTTTTATGGCTCCCAACACACACACACACACACACACACACACACACACACACACACACACACACACACACACACACACTTCCTGTGAGAAGGCTTTCTAACATGCAGTCTCCCACTTGCAGATTGAAATGATGCAGTCCATAGAACACTTACCTACTTGATTATGCTGAAAGTATAAACTGTCCTTTGGTTCCGCTGATGTTAGTGAAACTTGCTTCCAAGTAAGCATGCTGAGAAGTGCAGCCTAGTTTGTAGAAATGAAGACCAGGATTCTAATAGACCTCTCTTTGGGCTCTTGAACAAGTCCTTGTCATACAGCCCAATCCTGTCTCCCCTCCCCCTGCCCAGAAAGGAGCATGCTGTATCCTGCCACCGGGGGGGGGGGGGATCGGGAGGCTTTGGAAGGGAAAAGGGAATTATTTCCCCTTACCCCTCCATATGCCTACCACTCTGCAATGGGTCTCCTCCGACCAACGCTAGCTCTGTAACTGGTGCAGGTCTGAGGAGAGAAAGGGGACGAGGAGACTTGCAAAAGAGGAATAGGATCCCTCTTCCGCCATTGCTGCCATATTCACCCCCTTCTGCAGCCTTCCCACTCCCCATTCCTCTCCCCACCCAGTTTTGCCCTCTCCCTGCCCACCCACTGCCCCCACCGCTGCCTTATCTTCTCCGGCAGGCATGGAAGGGCCCAGTAAACACTTCCGTGCAACAGGTCAATCCGCAATAGGATTGGGCTGTTAGTCTATGTTGGCCTTCCTTTGGGATGAAGGGATGGAAATGAGTGGAGCCTTCATTTCTGTATGGATAATTCTCTTTCGTAATCTTTTCTGTGGTTTTGGAGGCTTATGATCTTTCTGTCCCTCCTTCTCTAACCTCTACAGGAACAGACCGAATAGAAGTGTCCAACACAGATGGGACTATGCGGACGGTGCTGATATGGGAGAATCTCGACAGACCCCGAGATATTGTGGTGGATCCTGTTGGAGGGTGAGAACCCCTTTCCTCTGAAGATAGCCTAGTGGCAATGCCTCCATGTCATTGTGCTTTGCACTTCATGCCAATGCCCATCCCTGAAAGGCCTCCACGGCAATTCTTGAAAGACCTGAAAGGAAGAAGGGCCTAGATGCAGATACTGATGGCCCTCATAGAATAGCAGGAGTGGGAGGGCTCCAACTGTCATAATGCAGCTGCCCTACATCAGGCACTTCCATGCCACACATAGCCTTATAATTGTCCCATATAGCCTAGCTCATATAATTGAACATTAGCTTTTTAGCATAGGTTCACTACTGCCTGATGTTTTAGCACTGGCTATGACCATTTCATATCTCTTACTACTGAACGGCAACTTCCTGTGAAAGTAACTTCTCTATGCCAAGTCATCCTGAAAAAAGGTGTGTGTTGTTACTGATCTGAATGGATTCAAGAGTTGCTGATGCTCTACACACAAAGCATGTTACAGTACTATAGAGTTAATTGCACCAAAGCCTTCTGCCCATTGAAGTTTAATGTGCTGGGATCAGGAAGCAAAGCAATGTACTCCCTTTGCATGCAGAGTTAGAAAAGACCTGAATTTTTTCCATAGATATTGGCACAATGGAGCAAAATGTGTGAAATTATGTTGCCTTGTGCTTATAAGGAAGCAAAGACCCTGTACATTCAGACTATAGATCTTTTGCCAGCACTTTTGTTCTTTCTTTGTTGTGACCTTTCTAGGATCTCAGCGTGGCAAGTATAGATGTCGCGATGAGATGTGACAACCGGTCCAGTGTAGCAACTGGAAAAGTGACTTTTCAAAGCACTTGGCCAATTCATTGTTAGAGCTTAATGGCAAAAAGGTGCCGAGGTTAAGAACGGTGGATTTGCATGCTATTTTTTGGGCTTGTGTTACAGGTTCATGTACTGGACTGACTGGGGGGCTAGCCCAAAGATTGAGCGTGCAGGCATGGACGCATCTAGTCGCTTGGTGATAATCTCTTCTAACCTCACCTGGCCCAATGGGCTGGCCATCGACTACGAGTCTCAGCGCCTGTACTGGGCAGATGCTGGCATGAAGACAATTGAGTATGCGGGCCTGGATGGCAGTGAAAGGAGGGTAAGAAAGCCATGTTGAATGGAAGGCTTCTGGGAACAGGGTAATAAGTAAATAAGTCAAAGAGAGATAATTTTATTTGGGGACAAAGTGTCTGCCACTTAGTTCAGTGCAGCATGCTTCTGTTTTCCAGAAGAACTTGCTTGCTATGTCTAAAGAGATAAATGAACTGTGTGAAGAATGTAAACAATGAAAAGCATTGCTGGGACCACTTCGGTCTCTACCTGTTGAATAGTCTTTTTTGCTCTGCTATGTGCTGTTACTTTTTTAAACTTGTTTATTTTTGAAAGTTGATTGTTTGTGTACTTGGATGCAACTCTCATATAACACCTTGTGAATTTTTCTTTTGGGACTGACAGATATTAATTGGAAGCAATCTGCCTCACCCCTTTGGGCTAACTCTTTATGGAGCTCGGATCTATTGGACTGATTGGCAGGCAAAGAGCATCCAGAGTGCTGACAAAAGGACAGGGCAGGGTCGTGAAACTTTGCAGGGCAATCTGGAAAACCTCATGGACATCCATGTTTTTCATCGGCACAGGCCTTCAGGTACAAAGATTACCATGTCAAGGTGGGATGGCATGTGATTCCTTGCTACTGGGCAAAGCCCAACAGTAATGATCCTGCCAAGCTTTCTTCCTTATACCAGATTCTGTTCTCACCCCAATTCTTAACAGAAGTCAGATTGCTGCCACTGATCCCTTATATTGGGCTACTAAGTCTGGCCTTGTGATGCATTGTTTTCTTCTTTTTTGTTTCTTGTCCAGTTCACACACCATGCAAAGTGAATAATGGTGGATGCAGTCATCTTTGCCTCCTGGCCCCTCTCCCCAAAAGTTACAGTTGTACGTGTCCCACTGGCATCAATCTACAACCAGATGGCAAGACCTGTTTATCAGGTAGGACTTTTTCCTCTTGTATGGTCCCTAGAACAATTGGATTTCTAATCCTGCCCCTGGTAGGCCTCTAGGTACAAAGCCATAGAGGGAATTTTACGTATGAATTGTACATTGTGGGAACGCAAGGACGTTTTAGTTTTCTGTGTGAAAACACCCTCAGTCTCCAGCATTGTTACCGGTAAGGTCAAGCAACAGAAGCAGCAACAATAATATTAAATTTCTCTTTCCTTCATTAACAGCCCAATCCTATCCTCCCCCATTTAGGCTCTTACGTGTGGGCTGCGCGGTGCACACTGAATCCTATCCGGAGAAGGCCATGGCTGGAGTCACTTGCCCACTTACCCTCAGTAAACCCTCAGCCTGCGCAATGGGGCTACTCGGTTCTACACCAGCTCTTTAGCTGGTGTAGGACTGGACAGCCCCGTGTCAGGGCTGGAGGCCTGGGAGGGGGAATAGGATACAGCATCTGCCACAGACGCTGGTCCCACCTCCTCCCAGGCCCGTTATGCCCCTTCCCTCCCTTCCCCCACCCTCCCCCAGCTGCCATGTCACTCGGAGTAGCCTTACCTGCTCTGGCGCGCATGGGGCCTGGATACGGCGTTGGAAGAATGGCACCTCCTCTCTGGGAGTCGAAATGTGCCTTACAGCACATTTGGGACACCCAGCGCTGCAGCCACAGCGCCAATGCCCATAGCCCAAAGAACTGAGCCGTAAATCTCCCTCCCTTTCCATTTTTACATGGCATTTGAAAAACGTTTATTCTGGAAGGTATTTTGTGATTGACTCTTCTGTTTTTATTGTATTATGTTTTTAATGCTGCTGTGTGTTTTTACCATTTCACTCAATTTTTAAATTATATTTTATTGAAGCTTACAATATATTTGCTATAATGTAAGCTGCTTTAGAAAATGAGTTTGAAAAGCAGAGTGTAATTGCTTAATAAAATGTTTATAAAAAACTAAGTGCTGTACAATTATTAGAGAGACAGTGGTAGGCCCAGAATGTAATCAATCTTAAGCTCAGATTCTGATTGTGATCAGAATAAATTGGGTACATTTAGTATGCCTGCGTACATTTTTTTTTTCATATTTCTGATGCTGCAAGGAAAGGAATGACAGTATTGAAGGGAGATGAATTTAAAATCAGGGATGGATAGCTAAAAGGGCAAAAGAGAACAAGGAACCATAGGTAGAAATCTGTACAAGGATCAAATCACTTTTGCTGACAACTGGAAGTGCTGTCTGTCAAAAATTATCCAGTTTTTGGTCCAAATATTTCCAGGTTATTTCTTTGAAATTCTGAGGAAAAACATGTGTAGAGAGAGAGAGAGAGAGAGAGAGAGAGAGAGAGAGAGAGAGAGAGAGAGAGAGAGAGAGAGAGATCATTTTAGATCTATTCATTGTTGCTTGTATCCTATCATCCTTGTTCCTTATGGCCATGTAATAATGACCTATCATAGGTCACAGTGACAGCTGGAATTTGCTTTCTATTTGTGTTTATCGTATTTGATAAAGTTCTTGTGTCCTCTTGTGTTGCTCAGAGGTGACAGTTATGAAATGGTGCTCCTAACTGAATTGCATTGCCTACTGCTAATATGACCTTGTCTCTAACTCTGCAGGAATGACAAGCTTCCTGATCTTTGCTAGGAGAGCTGACATTCGCCTGGTTTCACTTGACATCCCATATTTTGCCGATGTCGTTGTTTCTGTCAATGTTACCATGAAAAACGCCATTGCTATTGGGGTGGATCCTCAGGAAGGTCTGAAATGTTGCATACTTTAATCAATTTAAACACGGATTACTTTAGAGCTAGAGAGAATGCTACAGATTTTTCCTTCCTTCTTTGAAACCTCTCCAGAACTTGCTGATTCCTGACTGATAAGAGTAGCTGAATTGCAGATATACTGTGATTTCACTGACCGCCCCCTATGTTTGTGAGATATATTGCTTATAGATTCTGGAGCAGTTTTCTTGTTGTTTTAAAAATGACCTTTTCCGTAAAGGTCATTCCGTTTTGCATGACAAAATTCAGCAGCCTCCATACTAGATCAGTGTATTTATTAGCTGTCTGTCTTGGTTCAACAAAATGGGGTGGTGGTGGATATGTTAATACACAGCTGTCTACTAGATCCCAAAGATACATTGTTGCTAGTCACTGAAGTAATCATGTCCTGCTGGTAGTGTTTTCTTCTGAGTTTGCTGGTTTTATTCTTTCTTTGTTCTCCCGCTGGAGAAGAAAGTTGGCATATAAATACTGATATAAATAATCTTAGGTATTTGTGATCTACTGCAGGAATTTTATTTAAATACGTGTTGCTAATGTTCATTTATTTCCTCATCAGGAAAGGTTTATTGGTCAGATAGTACACTGCGGAAGATCAGCAGGGCAGCCCTGGATGGCTCTCAACATGAAGATATCATTACTACAGGTAATACATGCCTTGTCAGAACACCTCCAGGCAGGCTGCTTTCATTTACACTGTTGGAACGAGTGTTCTGGTGACGTAAACAGCTTTATGGCTGTTGCAACTGGAACAACACCAGCAAGGGCAGCCTGGCCACCGCTGTAAATGGCAAGTGGCCGGTTCAACACAACAACGGACAGACAACAGACGCCCATTGCTGACAGTAAGACCTTGCAGGGGTCAGAAGGGAGGCAGGAAGAGAGTGGAATGGGGTGGGGTGAGCAGAATGGGGAGGTAACGGGGCGGGGAGGAGGGTGGATCAGGCCCGGAAAGAGGCCAATTTCGGCGGCGGTAGCACCCACAAAATCCTAACCCCCTTCCCAGGCCTGATCCGCCTTCATTAGTCAACTTGGACTTGCGCCAGTGATATAGCTGACGCAGGTCCAAGTTGACCCATGGCGGCAGTGGAAGCTTACCATGGGGGAAGAGAACAAATGTTGCTGTGACGTGTGTTGAGTTTCAGGCCCGGGGAGACACAGCCACATGAAAACACACATTCTCTTCCCCCATAAATACTTTTTAAAAAAAAAAAAATTAACTTCTTCCCCCACTCAGAGCTAGGGAGAGTTCAGCAATATGCCCCGAGGCAGCTCAATAGCTGCCTCTCCTGCTGCTCTAAAGAGCTGGTCCCTGCGTGCGGGCTGCCTTCTTTTTTCATGGCTTTTTTAAAACAGAGCTGAGGCAATTCTGCCTGCTGCCTCTCCAGAGCTTGATGATGCAGGCGCCCTGCCAGCGGAGTCACTAAGGTGCGCGCCTCCCCAAAGCAGGGGGGCGCGCATCACCCTAATGACTCTTGGGGGGCGACCCGACAGGACGCTGCCCCGGGTGCCCCCCCGGCACTGCCCCCCCGTTGCAGCCGGCTCCGCTCCAAGGCCTTCTCTCGGCCTCGGAGGCTCCGAGGCCGGGAGAAGGCCTTGGCGCGACCTCCCTGGCCAACGCGCCAGGGCCTTCTGACGAAGGCCCACTGCGTCACAACGTTATAAATAACATTTTTCGCGCATGCGCAGACCGTTCCTGAGGGACGCCCTTTTCCCTCAGTGGGCCTTCGGGAGAAGGCCTTGGAGCGGAGCCTCTGGAGGGCGACGCGCGCAGGGGAGGTGACGCGCGCATAGGTTCGTGCGTCACCCTCTGCGCGCGTCACCCTCCGGCGGTTCGCCCGCGCGTGTCACCCTCCGGTGGACTGCCCCGTGCGCTTCGCGATAGCGACACGCCTGCACCCTGCTTTTTTTCATTGGATGCCAGCTACCCTGCCTGTTTTTCATTGGAAGGCAGCCATGATTGCAGCCTAACTCTCATGAATTGTGCTGCCTTAAATCATTGACTGTGCTGGAGAAGAAAGGAGCAACTTTTTTTTTTAACTTCTTGGGTTTGGTGAGGCTCTGCCTCCCCTGACTGCACGTCCCTGAAACGTTCCTTTCCCCAGAGGAGGCCTCCAGATGCCAAAACTCCCCCCATGGGAGTTAGGTAGGATTGGGCTTTCAGTTGGGTAGTAAGGGGGCAGTTTTGTGTGCTTAAGTCTCGACATCCTGGAACTGAATGACAGGGATACCCAGTAGATACTTTTCATTTGGAGAGGTTCTCAAATTGTGGGTGGGCAACAGTGACAGTGGTACAACTATGCTTTCTTATCAGGGTTGCAGACTACAGATGGACTAGCAGTGGATGCGATTGGCCGCAAAGTATATTGGACTGATACCGGAACGAATAGGATTGAAGTGGGTAACCTGGATGGATCAATGAGGAAAGTTTTGGTATGGGAAAATGTGGACAGCCCGAGAGCAATAGCACTGTACCATGAGATGGGGTGAGTGCTGGCAATGGAATGTCTTTGTCAAGGGAAAAGGCAGAGGGTGGGAAGATATGGGAATATCTCATCTCTCTGTTCTTCTATTAATAGCTTACTGGCTTTTTATTTTCCCTCAGTTTCATGTATTGGACGGACTGGGGTGAGAATGCCAAGCTGGAGCGAGCTGGGATGGATGGCTCTAATCGCATGGTGCTTATCAGCAACAATCTGGGATGGCCAAATGGCCTAGCAGTGGATCGGGCTGGATCACAACTACTCTGGGCTGATGCACACACTGAGGTTAGAATCGACATAAGGGGTGTGGAATGATCCTGAGCATTGGATTTTGAAACTTTTTGTCAGAAGGAAGGGATGGATGAGAGTGATTAAAGAGCCTCTGGGAACTGAGACTTGTTCAGAATGCTTGCAGTATCTCTTGATGACGTGTGTGTGTGAAACAGCCAACACAGATCAGACACTAGACTTTAAAGCCACTGCCTCAGATATCATGTTAAGTGGGGGTTGTTCACTTTGTTCAGCTATGACTTATCAAGCCACAAGTCACCAGGTGAAGTGGTGTGTGTGTGTGTGTGTGTGTGTGTGTGTGTGTGTGTGTGTGTGTGTGTGTGTGTGTGTGTGTGTGTGCGCGTGCCTGCATGTGTGTGTGCGTGAAAGAGAATGCCTTGAGAATGTTGAATATGGTAACTTGGAGTCGTAGCTTTCTGGGATCTGTTTTCATTTTTTTAGAGATTATTTTTGAAAAAGGGAATCAAAAGTTAATTACATCTCTTCCCTTTAGCGGATTGAAGCTGCAGATCTGAATGGTGCAAACCGCCACACCCTGCTCTCTCCTGTGCAGCATCCTTATGGCCTCACTCTGCTGGATTCCTACATCTACTGGACTGATTGGCAAACACGTAGTATTCACAGAGCTGACAAGAATACTGGCGCCAATGTCATCTTAGTGAGGTCAAACCTGCCTGGTCTGATGGACATCCAGGCGATTGACAGAGGGAGTCCTCTTGGTAAATTTCCAAGTTTCCTTCAAACAAAAGTTCCAGAGTCTTGCCTTAATAGTTCTTTTAGAAATTGTCACTATGGACACTCTTTTAAGTTGAGGAGAGGTATTTGGAATTGCATGTGGAGGAAACAGAACCACTTCTCTTCTGTACCTCAAACCACACACCCTACAACTGCTGGGATCCCTTCAAATGTTGCCCACTCCAATTCTTGAAACTTTCTCTTCAAAACTTGTGATTTTTTAAGTCAATATGCTCAGTTGACCTTCATGCCTTTTCCCCAGATCTTGCTCCATGGCCTTCTCCTTGGTTCTTGGCAGAGACGACAGGCGCCCTGCTGGCGCCTGGACGCGTGGGGGCGGGGCCTGCGCGCGTCACGTCGACGCGCCCCTCGCGTGATGTCGACATGCCCCCCGGCCCGGTTTGCTCTCATTTCGGAGCCAAACGGGCTCCATGGAGGGAGGGAGGGAGGGAGGGCCGATCCTCCACCTGCCTTCGCTTTGCTGAGTTCCCCCGAGTGCGCCTGCCCTCCCGCCAAAGTCCTTGGAGCTCCTGCTCCACACGCTCCACCGTGGTTCCACCGCTGGTTCTTGGGCTTTAAAGCTCTACTTATATATAAACCTATAAAAAAATGACAAGCCTTTAATAAGAACCAGCTTCTCTTTTATCTTTACATGTCAAACTTTATCACAATTCTGCTCAGTATTTTGACCCAGATGCTTGAAGCTGGTCTCGTTTCCTCTGCGAGTTTGGGATTGTTAACAGTTTAGTACAGTATTGCATTTTTGCTCCCATTGAAATGGTAAATGACAATGCCAACTCAAGATCCATTATCAGCAACCTTGTTGATCATCTTTTCGGGTGATCAGCAGGACCTTAATATTCAGAGATGATTTCCTGGTGGACTGCCCTTTCTAAAGTCACATCTTCCACTGATCCCTCTAACTTCTAACTCTGAAGAAGGGGTTGTAGATATACTAGGTTAGTAGCCCTGATAAAGGTATACAGACATTTACCAGTTTAGTTGCCTAGGAATGATGTTTGCATAACTGTGTAGTGAAAGTATTCAGAGACGCGGCTGTGCCCCCACGTGGGAGGGGCCGCCGACGCTACTCCCCCATGTGACTGCAGGTGTGACGTCACGCGGCCCCAACCACGCCCCCGCCCCCCCGGTGCCGATTTCCAGGCCATTTCAGAGTCGTTCGGCACCAG
Organism: Plestiodon gilberti rubricaudatus; assembly: GCA_026170595.1. Taxonomy (NCBI): domain Eukaryota; kingdom Metazoa; phylum Chordata; class Lepidosauria; order Squamata; family Scincidae; genus Plestiodon; species Plestiodon gilberti. Next base: position 254,407,603 of record JANXHW010000001.1, on the reverse strand, counting down.
GGCGGGTGGGAGGGCCCAACCTCCGCGCGGCGAAACCGGCAGAGACAACGACAGAAGAACGGCAGGCAAGTCCTGTGCCCTGGGGCCCACTGCACCACTGCATCAACCCCCACGACGCTTCTGAAAGTATTGAAGTAATATTGACTATATGAAGACAGTCTCTTAGGTTGACTTTTACTTTTTCCTAAGGTACAAACAAGTGTGGCATTAAGAACGGTGGTTGCTCTCATCTCTGCCTACCAAATCCTGAAGGCTTCTCCTGTGCTTGCCCTACTGGTATTCAGATAAAGAGTGATGAGCAGACATGTGATCCATCTCCTGAAACCTACCTGCTCTTCTCCAGCCGTGGTTCCATCCGGCGCATCTCATTGGATACTGATGATCACACTGATGTTCATGTCCCTGTCCCAGAGCTGAACAATGTCATCTCCCTGGATTATGACAGTGTAGATGGCAAGATTTACTACACAGATGTTTTCTTAGATGTCATCAGGTAGGAACCCATGAGCTTTCTGCATTTGCATTAATTAATTACACGAAACCTAGTTCCTTTTAAGGGCTGGTCGTTGTGAGACTTTTTCTCATTCTTTGTGATACCAACTTTCTTCCAGACGAGCAGATCTGAATGGCAGCAATATGGAAACAGTTATTGGACAAGGGCTGAAGACAACAGATGGTTTGGCAGTGGACTGGGTGGCAAGGAACCTGTATTGGACAGACACAGGTCGCAACACAATTGAAGTTGCAAGATTAGATGGCAGCTGCAGAAAAGTCCTAATTAATAACAGTCTGGATGAACCACGAGCAATTGCTGTCTTTCCCAGAAAGGGGTAAGTCTGGGGCCAACTACTGTACAGGCAGATATGTGCAAGTTTTAACTTCCAAAGAAAGTATGGATGTAAGATGGAAGTGGTGGAGGAGAGGACAGAGTTTCCGTAAATGGAAGTCTGCCTTGAGATGGTAGGGCTCTTTTAAATAAACATCACAGCCAGTCAGGCAATCAGCTGTAGGTCTTCATTAGAGACAGCAGATCAGCTGGCTGGAAAGGGCCTGTTTCAAGCAGCTGGCTGGAGTCCTTCCTGTGTTTGGTTGTATTAATGATTAAGCACCTGGGGGAGACATATTGCTAGATGGACAAGAGGTCCATTGTCTGATATGTGAAATGAGTCCTGCACAGTCAGCTGATTTGTTGCACTCAATGAAAAGCTGCAGCTGATCCATTGGCTAGACGTGATTCTTTTTCAAAAGGTAGACATGATCTTCACACAGCACATCATTAATCTATGGAATTCACTGCCACACGATCTGGTGATGGCCATTTGCTTAGGTGGCCTTAAAAGGGGAATAGACAAATTAATTGACAGGTTTATCAGCAGCTACGTGTCATGATAGCTATGTGCTGCCTCCAGGTTCAGCAGTAATATACCTCTGAATACCAGTTGCCAGGGGAGCAATGGTAGGAGAGAAGCCTGCCTTTGTCTCCCGTTTGTGAGCTTCCCAGAGGCAGCTGGTGGGCCACTGTGGGAAACAGGTTGCTGAACTTTGGCCTGATCAAGCAGGACTTTTCTTATGTTCTGAGAACTAGAACAGCTGCACTTTCTTCAAAACAAGCTGCCTGGTTGAAACATAGTCTAATTGTGTGTGTCTTCTCCTGTATTTGGTATATATTTTCTTCAGATACCTCTTCTGGACGGACTGGGGGCACATTGCTAAAATTGAGCAGGCAAACTTGGATGGTTCTGAGCGCAAGATATTGATCAACACTGACTTAGGCTGGCCCAATGGCTTGACCTTAGATTATGACACTAGGAGGTGAGTATAACATTGCCAATGATATAGCTAGTAATGTTGGGGTGGGGCTTTCCAAATTCAGTATTCAAAAGCCTTTCCTCTGTTTTTTAAGGAGTTTGGGACTGATGGACAGCACTAATCCCTAAAAAGGAAAGGAGGGATGGTAGGTTGGAGGGGGAGGTCATGATGGAAGTTGGTTTCACTTCATCCTTTCTATTCTTCTAGAATTTATTGGGTAGATGCTCATCTAGACCGCATAGAGAGTGCTGATCTCAATGGGAAGCTGCGTCAAGTGCTCGTCAGCCAAGTATCACATCCCTTTGCTTTAACACAGGTACAAAAAGGACTATGATGGTAAATGTAATTTCTCTAGATAGCAGAACTCCTAAGGAAAAAACATGTTTTAATTTGGAGGAAGTGAATATGTTGCTGTCTCATTCTTGATCCTTCTATTTACTGCAGTAAATATAAAGGGTTTTGCTTGGACTTTTGTGAGGAAGCTTCTAAAACTCCTAAAAATTCCTATATGATTTGGGTTTTTTTCTTTCTGAGTAGCAGGACAGATGGCTCTATTGGACGGACTGGCAAACTAAATCTATCCAGCGAGTGGACAAATATTCTGGTCGGAATAAGGAGACAGTGCTAGCCAATGTTGAAGGGCTTATGGATATCATTGTGGTCTCTCCTCAGAGGCAGACAGGTATATGCCACAATCCTTGTTCCTTCATTGTATAATTGAAGTCCAGAGAATCCTTCTTGACTTCTTTAGATGAGCCTTTCTTGGTCCCCTGAGGTTCCAGGTGAGGAAGTACACCTGCTAATAGGAAAGGTACTTGGATCATATGGTATCATGAACTTAAAACTGTTCTTGTGGAGTTAGCTCAGTTTTCTTTAGACTCAGATGCTGGGGTGAATAGCTTACCATACAAAGAACAGGCAGAGGGGAAATAGCATGGACTAACCCTTAATTTGGGGGTACTGGTTTCACCCCACTGGTTTCACCCAAACTGGATTCATACTGTACTGTACTGTACCTGGTGCCAGCTTGTTTGTACAGTAGTTGTCACTTTTTAAGCGGAATGTGAGAGTGTAAAATGACTGTGGTTTGCTCTCAGCATAAAGGAGAATCCAATTTATGTAATTGGATAAAGGTGTCGCCTGAAATTAGTACTCCGTATGGTGACAAAGCAAGTGTGCTGTCTCATATGGTATCATTAATGCAGTTCTTCTCTTTGCGGATTGAATCTCATCAGCCTGTAGTCCCTTGGTTGACTGCCAGGGTTGCAATCCTGTGGGTGTCAGGCTTTGATTAGAACCACTATGATAGACCATCTGGCCTGTGTGTCATGGTGAGAAGACTGTGAAACACCTGTTGCTGGGGAAAGAAAATGATGCTGCTCTGTGTCAAATGCTTTCTCTGCATTCTTTAGGCACAAATGCTTGTGGAGTGAATAATGGAGGCTGTACCCACCTCTGCTTTGCCAGAGCTTCTGACTTTGTTTGTGCATGTCCAGATGAACCAGACGGGCAGCCTTGCTCCAGTGGTAAGTTGTTTAGACTGCAGAGCTCTATGCATAAACCATAGTCTGTATTCATGTTTCACCCAAACTATTATAGGTGGAGCAGCTCCATGCTCTTCAATAAGACAGCTTGAAATCACAGGGCAGCATGTCCTGTTGAGTACCTCCTTGGCAAAGCATGCTGTTTCTCAAAGTGGAGGATGGCATCCTTGGACAGATTCCTTCTCCTAGACAGGGCTATGCAAATTAGTTCTTAAGAGCCATGGAAGGAGCCATCCTTGACAGTTCAGTTCCTGTCTCACTTAAGTGAAGTGGGGCTGCAATGGGATTTTCTCCTTCAGTGCTACAGAGGAATAACAGATGGTTCGACAAGCACAATATTCTAGAACCCCCTCCCAGGAGAGGCTGAACAGATTGCTGAGGTCTCCCTCCCTGTCAGATGACCCATCTGTCTCAGATGCTTAGATCCACTTCTCCAAAACCACCCACCCAGTGGCTAAACCTGAAAGCTCCTTCAGGGAAGCAGTCCTCCAAGAAGGAAACGATGCAGCAGAGCAGGCCATTGCTAGGGCTATAGTCCAATCAGTTCTGGAGCCAAGGGAGGCTCTTCCAATGCACCAGCCAGTACACTGGTGTCTCCAAAGCCTACGCCAATCCGTACCTGCAGCATACCTAGTTGAGGAGTTCTGCCCAGGAGGATAAAGCCATGATTTTAGCAGCTGGAGCAGAGTCCAGCAATCAGGGCAAGACTGCCCCAAAATCAGTGCCACTATCAATCATAGGCAGGCCAGCCAGAACAAAGTCTGCTCCTTGCACTAAGATCATTCCGTGCCCAAAGGACAACTGCAGACTTTCCAGGGCATTGACAGTCAGAGCAGAGGGTCCTGAGTTGTGGCATCAGTACCATGTATGACTCACCAAGGGTGATCCAGCGGCCCATCAGGGATATAGGTTCTCACCATTCCTCTCCCCTTCCCCCTACCTTCAGAGGTGAAAAATTGCCACTCCAGTTCAGGACTTGAATTATGAACATGGTGACCCATGAAATCTCTTTAGCAATTGCTTCCATTCCCCCCCCCCCCCGAAGAAAATGTTCAAGCCACTCCAGCCAACATCCAACATAGGCCTTCCCTCTTCTGTTCACTTGGGGACATTCTTTACCTAAGTTGGGAAGTTTCCTCCTCTTCTGAAACCAGACCGGTTAGATCTGTTATCCATGTCAGAAAAAGGCCCTGCTGCTCGTCAGACAGATTCACACCAAGGACTTTTCCTATTCCAGCCATCAGAATAGGTCCTTTTTCTTGTGGCCATCACCTTGGCTTGCAGGGTATCCACGCTCAGAGCACTTTCAGTATGTATGGATCTTTGTATCTTTAACAAAGACTCACAGCCCAATCCACCGTAACTCCCCATGCGGCAATACAGCAGCACCAGTGTGGTGCCGCTGTATCCTGGGGGAGGGGTTCAACCTCTGGATGTCTCCTTGGTGGAAGGTAGGTCTACTTGGACCTGCGCCAGCGATATCGTGACGCTGCTGCCGCTGAACCCACCCCTTATGCCTACTTACCGGGGCCAGCAGGTGCTGCTGGTGCGTGGAGCCAGCCACTTGCTGCCTGCCTTTTGCGACAGCCATTTTGCCTTTAGCGACAGCCCACCTAGTGCCACTGGAATGCTCTCTCTGGCGGCACTAGGCACCAATAAGATTGGGCTCTCAGTAATGCTCTGGATGGACCACACCTTCATGGTGAAAGTTAACTCCGTATTTTACATGACACAAGACATATTCTTGCCATCCGTCTGCTTATTCTTGGCCCACTGTAGAGAAAAGGAGTGGCATAAGCTGGATGTACACAGAGCCCTGAAGGTTTACCTCTGAAGGACGAAGTTCTTCTAATATCCGACTCTCTTTTTGTCTCTTTTCACCTGGTCAATTTGGGGAAGAAATTTTCTAAGGCTGCCCTGGCCAGATGCCTTGTTTTAGCCAAAAAGACCTTGTCCCTGAGAATTTCCAAGGGAATCACAGCTTGCTCCACGTAGTGTGGCAACGTCAACTACGGTAGGCCTCCTGTCAGAAATTTGCAGGACAACCACATGGATTTCCATAACATAATTTATTTGCCATTACAAGTTGCACTCTGATGCATTGGCAGATCCTGCCTTTGACAGATGAGTTCTACAGCACGTGATGCACAAATACACTGAGGAAGAATGCCTCCCTTCCAGCCCAGGCAAGCAGCTGTTGGAGATCCCATTCAAGGATACCCTCCTTCACTGTGAGACAAAGAAGCAACGGACTTACCATGATAATTTTTTTTCTTCACAGTGGACAGGTGGTATCCTACTTACCCACCCTCAAAGTGAAGCCATTCTTTCATCAATTCAGTGTTTTGAAAACGTGGGGTAGGCGGGTTGGGGTGGTGGGGGAGGGCGCCATTGGACAGCCCAGCCTGGGAGGGGGTGGGGATATCGGCGCTGATATCCCAAGCCCCTTCCCGGGCCAGGCCGGCCTTACATGGCCTCCCCAGATGCACGCCAGCTAAAGAGCTGGCACATATCTGAGGAGGTCCATTGGGGCCTCCAGCGCTTACACTGGGGGAAAGGGACAAATGTGCGCCGGCACGGCCCACATCCTGCACCATTTTGGCTGGCCACCACATCTTGCACAGGATTGTGCTGTGAAGCTTTTAGAACCAAACTGTCAAGAATGGCTTTTCCCATGGGCCTTAAGAACTGCTAATTTTCATGGTCCTGTTTACCTGCAACAAGTAGGAAGAGCAACCCATCCGAAGATGCCGTCTGTCCACTGTGAAGAGTTTGGCACAGTGAGTCCAATATCTCTTCACCGTTTAATTCCTCAACGCAAGGGAACGTTACCTTGTCTCCTCTTATCTGTCATGTACTCAGGTTCCTTGTAAATTTGAAATTTCTCTTTGAAACTCCCTCTGACTCTCTAAATGTCCCAGATGCATATTTAATACACTGGGTCTCAGGAGAATACAATTCAAAGCAGCATTGCTGTGTTATGAGTTTTATTTTATTTTTCATTGTGTGTTACGTGCAGTAATGTTTAAAATGTGCCTGTATATGATACTGAGGTTTTGCATAGGGGGTGGTTGCAGATTAATAAGGTAAGAGTTCTGTTTTCCCTCTCTTCTGTATAGTTCCTAGCATGCAGCCTCCAATTCCTGAGACCACTCGTGTGAGTAAAAAGAGTCAGACTGCAGCGAGTAGACCAAGCTCTTCAACAACCAAACCCCACACATCCTTGGAAACGACAGAAGGAAAGTGAGTGGTTTTGCTGATTTAAAATATAGCTGAGCCAAAAGAGCAGGTGGTATCCACACTCTCCTACCTCAAAGACTCTTTTCTACCACCTGCACCCCAAGATGGTTAGAAACTGCTCTGCTCAAGATGTTGCAAAGAATGCAAGAGCCATTCTGTATATATACACAATTTTAAGCTACTGCATTCTCCTTCCTCTTTAGTGAGACAGAAGGTCACAGCATTCCTATAATATAATAAATAGACTCCAGAAATCCTTCTGGCATCTAGAATGGTGAGATACTACTGGGGTAGGAAAATAGGCTCTTGTCCATATCTAATTAATGCACTTCAGTTCACCTCAGTTTGGCTCATTCCATTGTAGGATGACTGGCTGTATTTTCTCATGAAGTTGAAATTTAACTGCTTTTTGTTGTGTAGCTGTTCTGGCAAAGAGGCCGGTCAAGAACGGTGCAGTCGAGCAAATGGAGCTGTGCCAGCAACTACAGGTGGGTTTGTCAACCTTCGCTATCCCAGGCTACTCCACATCTTTCTGTGCCAGGATGTTAGGGATTCAAAACGCAGGAATGACACTCACCACTATAATTTCAGCAAGCCAGGAATGTGGACAGAGTATATCCAGGCTTATTTTGACTCAGGATGTAGTCATGTCTTTAATTTGCGTAGTTCCTTTTGTGTTTTCCAACATGTAGCTCAGCTCTGGATTGCTTTGGCACTGTTCAGCCACCTTTCAGAATCACTTTATAATGGCGCAGTAAACTGTATCATGTGGGAAGAAGATGCAGCAGTCACACCACTGATTTACTATGCCTCCTGATGCACTATGTCTCAACCTGTGGTACGGGTACCCCTAGGGGTACGCGGACCTCTTGCTGGGGGTACGCCAAGCCCTGCCCCTTATCTGCCCCATCAGCAGCTAATTAAGTGTTAATTAATATGGATTTTAAATTTTAATTATTTTCAGAGCCCTTCTGTCTCTTTGATTTTGGTTTTGGGCTTATTTTTGTACTTTGGAAAATGTACTTTGGTGGGGTGGGGGAGGGAGGAGCTGATATTGGGAAGTGTGACTTGGAGAAAAAAAGAGATCCTTGCGTGTGTGTGTGTGTGTGTGACACACACACACACACACACAGAGTTAAATAAGACATTTTTTTCACATTTAAAATTGTGTTAGTACTTTTTTATTGAATGATAGATTACCTAATCCAATTAATTAGCAGTTACTTAGCAGGGGGTACTTCAGAAAATTGGACAGTGATAGGGGGTACCTGGGCCTCCAAAGGTTGAGAACCCCTGCACTATGATGATTTGGTCATGCATATCAGCCCTTATTCTGTGTGTAGATCATCTTCTGATAGGAAACTGCTTCAACTATAACATCTCTGTGATCATTGAAGGTGCCTGGAGTGGGAGATGCAGCATCAGGCAAAACACCCCAAATGTTGTAGTCCAGGGGTTTCCAATCTTTGGAGGTCTGCATACCCCCTACATGGGCCTCCAGCTGCCCTGCGTGCCCCATACCCTCAGACCTTCGGAGGCCTGCATACCCCCCATGTACCGCTAAGTCGTCCATCCCCCCTGCGTACCCTTTCCCTCCAGGTTGCAGCGCAATCGGTTTACTTTTCTGGTTTACTTTGAAACCTTACTTTGAAATCTCTTGAAAATACACAACACTCTTGTGAGCAATTTGTTGATAGCAGCACATATTCCTTTAGCAAGTATCGGGGGGGACGGGATGGGACATGTTACCTATAATAGAAGAATGTGTTTTGGGAAGAATGTGTTTTGATCACAGGCCACTCATTGCTTGGTCAATACAAACCATTACTGAATATGTGCTGTGCAACAAATATTTTTTTGTTTATAAGTAGTGCTATGTTTTTTTGTTTTGGCAATGATATACATTATTTGCATATCTAATAGATTCTGTAATCTTTTTCAGTGGGGTTTTTGTATATCTTTCCAAAATGTATTACATTCTAACTATTTTAGATAACTGTATTTTTCAGTGTTTCAGTAAAATACTTACAGATATATCCATACAGATTTTTAAGAAGTTGAATGTATTGCTGTGGCACAGGAGAATTATCCTTCATCTTTACTTTTGCCCTTTTTCAGGAGAAGGATTGCATGTCAGTTACATTATTGGAGGTCTTCTCAGTGTCTTGATCATTTTGCTGCTAATTGGTGCTGTGATTATATACAGGTAATTTCTTTACCCTCTTATCATGACTCTGCCTATAGGAAGTCACCCTTTGGCTAGAATGCAAGAGAACTAGATCTTCCCTGCTGTGAAGTAAATTCTAGAAGTAGCTATATTAGTCTGCAGTAGCAACTAACAGCCCAATCCTATTTGGACGCCATGCCGACATCACATGGATGCTGGTGCAATGTCCATTGTATCCTAAATCCATCCAGGCAACTCCATGCCAGTGCAGCCCTCCCCGTAATGCTGACAGTGTCCATCAAAACTCCAACACAGCCCATCATCCACTGAGCAGCATCCTGACATCGGCATGTGATCAGTGTGATGTCCAAGGAGCCAATCACTGCATCCACCCAACACCAGTGGCCAGAGAAGCGCTGCTAGGGTGAATGGAACAGGGGCAAGTACAGGGCCAATGAGCCATCAACACTGGGGGGATGTCCCACTGCCAGCCACTGGGAATGAGCAGCATAGCAACAGTCACCTCCACTAACCATGGGGAGGTGCTCCAAGGACATCACACACATGACATGACACAAGGATGCCCCCCCCCACACACACACCACCCCTACAGGAGCTACAGTGGAATCAGCAAAGAAGGGGCAAAAGCAAAGAACTGCTGCTAGTCACCCCTGCACCCAGTGTTCGAAAGCATCTTGTCCTATCCACACAACATACACATCTAAGGAATAGCTTTTTGATCACACCACAGGAAGGGCAGAAAGACAGCTCTCTCAGAAGAGGGCAGCCATGTGAAACAGACACACAAGTCTCTCTATGGCAGGGGTGCACAACATACGGCCCGCGGGCCGCATGCGGCCCGCCTGACGATTTCCCCTGGCCCGCGAAGAAATCGGGGTTCCCAGAGAGTGGGCGCTCTCTGGGATCCCCAAGTTCTTCGCGGGCCACGGGAAATCCTCCGTGCCCGCTCTTCCATGTGATTTGCCCCTCATCCGCTGCTGAAGCGGCTTATTCGGCTCCTGGCCGAACGCCAGGAGTCTCCAGGCAGGCTTTGATCGCCGCCAATCAGCTGAGACTCCTGGCGTTCAGCCAAGAGCCGAATGAGCCGCTTGCGCACGATTGCAAAGGAAGATTGCCGAATCCGGGGGAGGAGGGGCCCAGGGGAGGCTCTCTCCTCAGCGCAGGCTCCCTGAGCTCCCTCCCTCCCTCCGGAAGCAGTTGCATGTTGGCTGCGGCCGGGCGGCGATCATGGCAGCTACAGGATTGGACTGTTAAATATTAAGAAAGATTTGCCCAGTACATTTAATTGACCTTTCACTGGCATACAGAGCTGTCTCTCCTTCGCCTCATGGAACACCGCCGCCTCTCCCGGCCCCGGTTGTCTCCTCTCCTTTCCGCCCCGCCTTTTCTCACACAGACTGAGGAACAGCGGCTCACACACACCGTGCTGTGCGCGCGGCCGCTCAGCAGTCCCACCACCAGAGCGTCAGGAACCTCTTCTCCTCCCCCTCCTTGTTGCCTCCTTCCCTGCACGAGCTGGCCAGGGTGCGCGCCTGTGTGGCAGGTCAACAACCGGTGGGTGCGTGCTGCGAAAGAATGCCAAGCGCGTGCTGCTCGCGCCTGCCAGAGCTTCTGTGTGTGTGTGTGTGAAAAGGAGAAAGTAGCAGTTGAGGGTTTTTTGATTTGAATGGAGAGAGGACGGCTGGAACAGCGCAGTAGCCTGCCGAGGCAGCAAGAACAATAAAGGGTGGCGGCCGAAGGGGGCTGGGTTTGGTTGTAGTAAGTGGGTTGCGGATGGAGACAAGTGGACTTGCGGCGCCGGTTTCCTAGCGATGTAGGGAGGTGGTTTTAAAACATGATTACTTGAAACACCGGTCTGTGCTTAGCTTAGAGCTCCAAAGAAGGGTTCCAAGCTGCTACGTGTGTGTCATCAGGCAGGCAATAAGCGCGCATTCGCTCTCTCCCTCCCTCCACAGGCAGCCTCGTCTGCCTCTGCTGTGCGCAGGGCTGGAGCGAAGTAACTTGAAAGCTCCCAGCTCGGCTCCCTTGCCTGCAGCCTCCCCCTCCTCCCCTCTCCCGACGCCGCTCGCTCGCTCACACACACACACACACACACACACACACACACACTGCTGCTGCAGCGGTTTGAGCACTGTGTGATGTTTGTTGCAGCAGCAAAGCAGCAGCAGTTGCTTCCGTGAACAGCTCTCGTTCTCTGCCTTCCATCCTCGCTCCCTCCCTCCCTCCCGGGTTGGGGGAAAAACAGGCAGCGATGCATTACATTTGCGTAACAAGAAGTTGGGTCCACTTCGCCTATATCTCCTCCTCCGCCGCTGCTCCTGGACAAAGCAGTTAAGGAAGAGGGCTATAAACATGGGGCTCTACTGCTCTGCTCTTCTCCTCTCTTCCCCTCCCCTTCGCTGCTGCGAGAGGGCCAAGTAGGGATGAGGCAAACCAAAAAGTTCTGTTCCCCCCCCGCCTCCCTCCCCTCTCCCGACGCGCTCACTCACTCACTCACTCACTCAGTCACTCACACACACACACACACACACAGAGCCAGCGCCAGTGCTAGTGCTAAGAGCCGTAGCTAGACTACAGTAATTCCCCAGCATGGGCTGCTTGAAACTGCTCAGGCTGAATAGCATTTGCCCGCCGCCCTTGCAAGAGCAGCTCTCACATTCTCCTGGAAGTTGTGCTGACACAGTCTCGCTGCCACAAGAAGTTTGTCAACATCAAAAAGGTAATTTGTTCAAACTTGTTCAAGAGAAGTTCTTGTTAGAGGGAAGAATCAGTGAGTTTGGCACCTTGATTAGCCATCCAACAGAAAAACTTGAACAGAATCCTTTTATTAATCCAAACAGGTCTTGTTCACATTGCAGCCAGCTACATGACTTTTAGACAAGACTTAAACTTTTGGAGTTTCTTCTTTATCAATATCTTTATTTATTAATATGATGGTTTTCATGGACACGCCCCCTGTGATGTCACTTCCTGAGGAAGTGACATCATGGTTCCTGGACACGCCCCCTGTGATGTCACTTCCTGAGGAAGTGACATCACGGTTTCTGGACACACCCCCTGTGCGGCCCCGAAAAAGTTTGGCCTATTCATTTTGGCCCCCACCTACTTCCAAGTTGTGCACCCCTGCTCTATGGTGAGGGTTCGAGTCCTGTGGGAGCATTCACCACGTGGAATGAACCCTTTTGCCAGGGGAGGAACTGGGACGGCTCACAAAGGGAGCCTCAACAGCACAGAGAGAAAGCAAGGTGCTGATGGCTCACCCCATAGTGGTGCAAGCTTGGAGGCAGGTGAGACAAGGTTGAGCCCAGCTAAGGGATGTGCCCTAATTAGCAAGGCACTCGCCTTTTGCATGACTTGCCAGAAATACCCAAGGCAGGGACAAAAGAAGAGAGGGAGGCAGGTATAGAACTTGCACCAGCTACTAAAAAAAGCTGTGCTCTAACTGCCTAGCCACAGCAGAAGACAAGCTACACACACCTCATCCAGCATTTTTAACACCTTACATCACTGCAAACAGGCACTGGCTTGGAGGCTGTAGCACTGCTTGGGCCAGTCATTGGCTGGCATGTGACCCAGGCTGCTGATTGCACACACACCATATCCTTTGCTTTATTGCTGGAACCTGCCAGGGTATGCTGCCCCTCCTGTTCTCCTGCCACTGCCCACCATAGACTATGGCAGTAGAGAACAGGGGGCACATGATCACTGAGGAGCATCCCTTCCCTTGGGAGTCACAGAGCAGAGGGGCCCCACCCCCCTGCAGAGTCCCACACTGAGGCTAGCTGAAGTAAGAAACAACTAGGGTGGGTAGAAGGGATCCCTATCTGCTAACAAAGAGACAACAAGGGTGATCCAGCAAAAGTTTTTATTAAGCTGTGTCAGTGACAGAGCAGCACCTGAAAGAGAAACACACAAGTGGGGTTGCCAACCATCTCTTCCCAGCAGGGCTGTTGTGCCATTACAAGTTATCCAACACACAACTAAGTACTGTAACGGATGCCTGTGAGGTCTGGCTGCACCAGTGGGTTCACTGACTGCCTGATTCTTCTAGCTCTTCTATATGTTGCCTGGAAATCTTACATAGGAATAAGTGACATTTGTACATGCCTTGCTTTGGCCCTTTGAACTCTGAACATATATTCAGAAATTAAAAAAAAAGACTTTGCCACATTGCACTGGCATGCTAATATGACTGTACAGGCAACTGAAGATGCCTCATATACTTGAAACATGCAGATCATAATTATTTTCTCTCTGATATTGTGGAGTGGGGCTTTATCTGTAGAACTTTCTAACTGTGACATTTAGGCACCCTGTCCCTTTCTTGACTCTTGTACTTTTGCAGGCACAAGAAGTCAAAGTTCACAGATCCTGGTCTGGGTAACCTTACCTACAGTAACCCCTCTTACCGGACATCTACCCAAGAAGTGAAGATTGAAACAATTCCCAAGCCAGCCATGTATAACCAGTTATGCTTTAAGAAGGAGGTGAGAGCTGCTTTTAGAACTTCAGAAACCAATGTCAGGCTGCTGTAATTTTAAAAGTCAATTTATAATGTGTCTAATTAATTTGTCCTGGTTTCTAGAAAAGTCACAGATAGCCTTCCAATTTAAAACAAAATACCTCTCAATCACATTGTCCGAAGACCATTGATACAGCTGAAATAGATTAACTGGCAATATCTTTTGGTGCTTTCGTTCGTCTTGGGACACGTAACGTGTAGAAGACTCCTGGATTCATCTGATGTCCAAAGGATCCAAAAATGCCAGCCTCCAACCCACACTCCAGTACTCAGTAGTACTGAATCATTGTGATTCCATAAGCATGAGAGGCTTTGTGTACACTGCATGGATCACTAGTGGAGGGAATGGGATATTGGGCTTTAAGTGATGAAGGATGAGTGATTGTCCCTGAAGTCTTTCGGCACTTAGTCTCTCCTGTCTTTCCTCCTCAGCACCTTTCTCACCCCTCTGATAGTCTTTCACCTTTCCTCTTTTGACTTCTGCCCACAGCCTCACATCAGGTATTACTGTCCTGTGTTTGTGTGACCTCCGCCTTCCTTACTCCTGCAGTGTTGAGTGGCCTAATGCTATTCTATATTACTTGCTGCTTGGTTGGCTTTCTCTGTGTGTGCATCCTTGAAATAGTTTTGCTCTGTTATGTTCTGGGAAAGAAAAGAGCTGTCCTCAGTGGACACTCTTTAATCTTAACTTTGCCTTGGTCATGTAATTTTATACTATTTAGAATTAAGAAAAAAAAAGTCACTTTGACCCACAATCATAGTTGAGCAGGGTATGATTAACCAAACCATTCCTCCTGGAAGCGGTGAAGCACAATTGTTGCTTACAGAAAAATGTCCACTGCCTTAAATAATGGCACTCTATCCTCTTCTCTCCATAGGATTCATGTGTAGTTCACTGTTCTTGATGAAATCTTTTTCCAAATCTTTGTTTATATTTTAAAGTCTCTTTATTGGTATGATTGACTTACGTAACTCTTCTTACCTCAAGGTTTAAACATTATGCCCAACAGATCTTTTATGTTGCATTCATTAGATTTGGCTCCTGAATATCAATAATATTTCTCAACTGTTTCCACCACATTTCTTGTCCCGGGCTTCCTGGCACAAAACTCAAGAGAATGTTCTTAAGAACTGCATAATGGAAGAGTATTGTTCTAAGAGTTGATGCCACCGCATTCTAGTTATCTAATTTACACTTTTGGAGCTGCATCAAGGCAAACTTCCAGTTTAATGCTCTGCCAGTTTCCAACCATGGTTCTGTGTTGATTTTGGAGATAATTCCCCTCAATATAGTCACCATGTTTATTTTCCTCCCTTCTCCTAGTAGCACTGCATGCTTGCAACTGGATTTGAATTGGATACTTTCATGAAGGATGTTCACTTGTAATCTGTTCAAGTAACCCACATCTCCATCCATTATGTTAGGATTTTTGTTCCTTTTTTTAGATATTTCAGGGACTGCCACAACTAAGACAGCATGTGTGTGGTGTGAAGTTCTTCTATAAAACGTCTCCTTTGGTGGGTGGATTTTATTCCTTCTTGGGATCTGAATTATCATTGTGATTGGGGACCAGGACATTTTCTGATGATTAGTTTGGCTAATGATCCTGTTTCTTCCCGCTCTCCCCATACCATCATAGAGTGTGGTTTGATTACTTGGGTCACCCAGAGCCATTATCTCTGTAGGCACTTTTCTGCTCTGCCTGGACACTCTGGATGGCATCAAAAAGGAACCATGAGGGGTTAAGCCAGTGAATGGTTCTTCCTTGGAGCAGGAAGTTGCACTCCATGGTCTTTTGGCCCCTTTCAAGTGTGTGACAAGTGTCTTTATTCATACGACAGGAGCTTCCCACTCTGTGCCTTCTTGTTCCAGCTTCCGCCTTAATCTTTGACTCTGTATGCCTCATGCTGTTGTCTCTGTTTGTAGGCTAGCCCTGATCACAGCTACACCAAGGAAAAGATCAAGATTGTAGAAGGGATATGCCTCTTGTCCAGTGATGAGTCCGAATGGGATAACCTCAAACAGATACGGAGCTCTCGGGGATGTATCCTTCGAGACCATGTCTGCATGAAGACTGACACCGTCTCTATCCAAGCCAGTTCTGGCTCACTGGATGACACCGAAACTGAGCAACTGTTGCAGGAGGAACAGTCAGAATGCAGCAGCATCAATGCAGCAACTACTCCCGAGCGTCGTGGCTCCCTCCCAGACACAGGCTGGAAGCACCAGCGCAAACCCTCAACAGAGAGTGATGTCTAAAACACATGCAGACGCTTGTCCCTCTTTCTCTGTCACCTTCGCACTGATGGGATAGGATCCAGCCTGCTACTCAAGTTGGAACTGAAGCCTCTGTGTCACATGGAGCCCAGAGACTGCCTTTTGGCAAGGAACCTGAGCTAGACTGTGCCTTTGTGGCTTGTGGGACATAACTCAAGAGACCCTTTTGGCTTACTCTTTATGTTTATTTATATGTTCCCTTTTCCTAGAAGCTGTGATGTTGAATTCAGCAGCAGCTTTTCTTAGCTGAGTTTGGCACAGCTTTCATTTGATCTAGTGCACAAGCTGGTCATCGACTCTGCACCAGCAGTGGCCATATCGGAGCATCTGAATGTTCTGCTCCCAATACCAGAGGCCATTGGCACTAATTGGATTTTGCACTGCACTCTTTCTACGTAAAGGTTGAAAGGGTTGGGGCCAGGTTGAGGTGCCTGAAATGAGAGAGGTGATATCACAGCAGGTCAAATTTACAGATACTTGTGTGCAGGGAGAACAAATACTTCTTTGCAGGGGCCACTAAAATATCACTGCCATCTTTTCAAGCTGAGAAACTACTGCCAAATCCAACCTAGGATGTGAGGAATCTAAGGGGTAAAGGACTCAGTCTGTTGCTGGCAATAGACATTGCTCCTTCTGTGTCCAGTTCATTGTGCCAGACTGCCTATTTCCTTTGTTAAACATATTTCTGGTTTTTACAAATAGATAACTTACATAACCGTTCCCTGGGGGAACTAATTTTTATTTGTATTATTCTTCCCCTTAGCTTTGACTTGCAAGGAAGTGCTGGATGCAATTGTATTTATGCATCATAACTCTTTCTTAGTCACTTAACAGAGACATCCTGTCAAAATGTGTGCTACTGAAAACAATTAAGTTCACATGTGGAACTTAAGTAGATAATTGGTTATTTGGCAGTTTCAAGTAGAATTGGACAAGAAGTACATTCAAACTCCAGATGTCGCCTCCAATTGCAACATTCTTCTGGAGAACCCTAGTCGGGAACTTTTTCTAAGCTCTTTTTGGCAGTATTTCTTTTCAGAAGTTCTGGAAGGAAGGGCTTAATTGCACCTTCTTTCGGTACCTGCTCTACGGGTTGAGCTGTGAGAGTGTAGTGTGAAAAAGTGGGTGTGTGCAATTGAAAGATAATGTGTGGAGGGCTGACAGGTAATAAGGCACAAAGTATACAATTAATGGTCTCATGCAAAGTGCTTTCCATCCCTACTGCAACTATGGAAGGGAGTCTGTTATTCCTGTGCTATGAAAGGAGACCTGACGCTGAGAAACCGTGCCTGTCCAGAAAATATGGTTTGCAGTTGTTGGTCTATGCAGGATCCACATGTCATTTGGAAAAAAATAGTGCTTCTGTTGCAGGGAAGCCTTGTCTAGCACTGTTCACCACAACATTTATTCTCTGGGATGATGCAATGCTTCCCACCAATCCCCTGCAAGTGCCTCTCTTGTGATTAGTGAGGGGATGCATGGACTGTGTCAGTGTCTATATATAACATCATAGGAAGCTGCCTTATACCGAGTCAGACCAGTGGTCCATCTAGATTAGTGGTCTCAACAGAGACTGGCAGTGACTTTCCAGGGTTTCAGATAGACATTTGTCTCTGCCCTACCTGGAGATGCTGAGGATTGAACCTGGGACCTTCTACATGCAAAGCATGTGTTGTATCACTGAACTATGCCCCCTCCCCAAGTTCCCTGTGCCATTTTGTGATCAGATTGCTCTCTGCTATATAACTCAAGTAGGAAAGGAGCAAGCATTTGAAAAATAGTGATTAACGCCAGCAAGGTTTTCCTTTTAAGGCTGTTTTTAATTTTGTTTGTTATGTGGGGCCTGTATGTTCCTCCATTCCCTCACTGGAGCACTGGGAACCCCCCCCCCCTGCCCAGGTGAAGCATTGGGTGCCATCACTGC
Source organism: Plestiodon gilberti rubricaudatus (assembly GCA_026170595.1). Lineage (NCBI taxonomy): Eukaryota > Metazoa > Chordata > Lepidosauria > Squamata > Scincidae > Plestiodon > Plestiodon gilberti. The sequence goes on along the minus strand of JANXHW010000001.1, from coordinate 254,390,098 downwards.
CACTGGAACAGAGAATTTGGGGGGTTGGTCTGGCCACGTAGGTCCTCTGGTGGCTGTGGGCCCTCAGCCAGTGCCCACCCTGACTATCCCTGATGCCACCCCTGCATGCATACAAACAATGTTTTCAATCCCATGTTCCATACAGGTCCATTTACTAGAGAGCCGTGACTGGCCTTGGCTTCTCACCATGTACAAAATGAGATCTTTGATGCATGGTGTGTGAAGCAGTCCTGAATAGCACATCCTTGTCATAGATACCTATTCCTTCTAGGTTGTCCACAGGCCACACCATGCCTTTGCCCATTCCCTCCCACATCATCTTCTCTGCTGCTCCCACCATGTTTGTTTACATTTGCTGCTGTTATTTTTTACACTGTGCATGTATGCACGTGCCCAGTATCCTAAAGAAACACGGAGAACAGGAAAAATGTTCTGCAACCAGAGGTATGCAGCTCAAGGCAGCAGTCTTGAAGCAAGGTTGGCCTGCCTGCCACTGCGTTTCATCACTTTTAGCTGACAGGGAAAACGTCTTGCTTTCACATCTTGAGAAAGCTGCAAATTAAAATCCTTCTTATTTTGTGCACCAAGTTGGATAAGAAAATATGCTTCAGTTCAAAGCACCACTTCTGTAGAATAGGAACATCAAAGTAAACCTGTGCTTAAAAGTTTCACTACTTCAAGTTTTTTTAGGATATGTCTATGCTTCCATCAAAGACTCACTACAGTCCTGGCTGTCCAGCCTCAGGGCTGCGTTTTCCCATGTAGGCTCGTTCCTACTATTACTATTTGTCATTTATTGCAGTGCTTTACTGTATTTGTTGTGTTTGCTTGCCTTGTGAGCTTATAGCTCTGTTACTCTCATTTTATTCTGGTGACAGAGGTCCATATACTGAACCACACTGGCTCTCATGCCTGTTTTCATAACTCAATCTATAACTGACTTCTACCTTCACTCTGGTGTCAAACAGCAGCCTTTTTCTCTACTTCTCCCCCTTAATTCTCAGGGGAATTCTCTTAATTGAAGGGGGAGGGGGCAAGAAGGGCTTGGCGCTGAATGTTACCCTCCATCTGCATCCTATTTACCTTCATCGGGGGGGGGGGGGGAAGCTTGCTAAGATTCATGCAGGTAGAAGATGGTTGCTTTAAATCCCAACTGCGTGGAGGCTACTCCATGTGATGCGGTGAAAAAGCAAGGATCGCATCTGGTGAGAGTGACAAGGAAACAGCTCACTATGCACAGCAGCCTCTTGTGCTTTATTGTGTATCCTGCTCTGCTTCTAAGAAGCTAAAGGCAGAGCACATGGGACTTATCTCACAAGAACCCGATGAAGTAGGTTTGGTTGAGAGATTGTATCTGGCGCAAGATCACCCAGGTTTGCCCAGTCGCAAAGATCACCCAGGTTTGCCCAGTCCAAGTCCTATACTCTGTCCACTACACCACATCCCAGAACGGTTTGGATTTGGAGCAGCCATCATGTGGCTTGTTTCGTATGAATGAACTCTGTAATCCAACAACCCCTAATTGTGGGATCGCCTCCCCAAAGCAATTAGTTTTGGTAACTGGGCCTCAGTGTAATTTCCAAATTTTCCCTGCAGCTGCACTGTACCCTGAAAGTGTAGCTTGCATGCTAGTTACAGTAATTTCCATGATCTTGGTAGCTGGAAACAATGCTGTTCCTGTTGCAGAACTTCTTCTTAGTCGTATCTGCGTACAAGCTAGTTCACACCAATGTTTCTCCATGCAATTACAGGCATACATATACCTGAGGATGGGCTACAGTACTTGCATGTAAGGGAAACATCCCTTGAAGCAGCTGTTCTTGGCTTATCACTTCACTTTCATTCACAGAAATTTTCATTCACAGAAAATGAGAGAATTTGGGCAAAACTACAATATCTTGGCAGATGTGTGCTATTTGCCTTCCTTCCTATAATAATGGGAGTGCAGGTGGAGGGTGGATGGAGTGCTTAACCCCTCCCACAACACAGTCTCACCTGCAAATGCCCCTCCCTGATCCATTTTTCCCCCAGGTAGTCTCACTAACAGTAGGAAAGGGACATTTGGCAGGCAGGGGAACAGTTAAGCACTTCATCTAGCGCACCATTTACTTCTCAGCACATGCATTAATGTTGTAAGGAAAATGCAGGGTTGGGAGCCCCATATTTCCTTTATAATGGTTGTTTCTGCCATTTGTTATCTCTCCTAGCTTGCATTCCCCATCACTTTCTAATGAACTTTTTTCCTGAGACTCTCGCAAATTAACCCCAGCCTTACCCCCAGCACCCGGACTTGCTTTTTGACTTGAGATATTTACATAAATATCAATCCTGCTTACCTCTGTCCTTTAAAAAAAAATGTGCATTCCTATGTAATGGTAGAAATATGCAGTAGTGGCAGAGGATGTTCTATGAAATGGTAATTATGTACAAGAGCAATATCAGGCTAAGTTATCCTTTTGAAAAGAAGGCAGTGTGGAGAAATTATGCCAGCTGTGTACTGGTGCTTTTTCAATTATAGGGGGATTATAGATTAAATTGCAAAACCCTGGTTGATGTGCATTTCAATGAAAAATTGGTTAGGACTGGGCTTAGAGCTATCTTTATGTTAGGACTAGATTTTTACAGAGGGGATTTTAATTTAATTATACTGTATTTATTTTAGTTGGCTTCAGCCTTTGTGGTCTTGTCCACTAACACTTCCTCTGAGGGTTGAGGAAGTCAAGTCTCAGCCAGGCATATGGATTTAGGATTGCTCTACAGCTGCAAATGTGGGCAGAATCATTTGGAATAAGAGTTTAGGAAAGATGAAGCTATGCTTCTAACATCAGCAAGGGCAATATGGTTAGGGTGCAATTTGGGGAATAGACAGTTGCACAGAAGAATCTATTAAAATGGAATCTGGGAATTAAAGTAGTTGAAAATCACCTGTCCTCTCTATTTCAGAAGTTCAGTGGACCAACAGAAATAGCTGTTTCAGCAAAGGGCTGTGCAACCCACCCACCCACCCCCGGCCACTTATACTAACCTCCACTTCAAGCACTCTTCTGGTCTTGGAAAGGGGCCTATTATTGCACATTCCAGTCTGGAGACTGACCTGCTTTATCTAAGCCCTTCCCCCGATTCCTCCTTTCCATCCCTAGTAGGAGTAGTAATTGCTGCAGGGGATTGGAACAGTGGCGTCTACAGCTTTAGTCCAATTTGTGAAGTAAGCAAGGATGAGATTCCCTACTCTGCTATGTGCAAGCAGACTTTGGCCAATGCTACTGGCTGTGGGGCTCTTAACTTACATACTGAAGAAGCAAAGTCTCTCATTGCACTTGGACCTTACAGAATGTGGAAAGGCCAAAAGTGGAGACAACCTCATGAGCACTGATTTACTGTGTAAAAGGCAAATTTTTTCTCTCCTGTCTATCCTAAGCTAATAGCAGCAATTTCCCTGCATTCCTGTGTAATGGTTTTAACGTTACTCACTGAACAGATTGGATTTTTCTGGAGTTATTTAACCACTATGTTCAGTAACTTAGGGATTGATGATAATTTAATATAAAATTTAGCTTTTCTTAATCACTGCTGGGCTTTTGAGTTGTGAATTGCAAATGTTACACAAGTCTCTCATCTGAACAAACCAACACTACAAAACCTCATCTCATTTCAAGAAACCACTGAATTGGGACTAATGTGAGAACAAAAGGAATAGGAATTTACCTGGGTGTCTTAACACATATTCCTGAATAGAGCACTAAAGCTTCATTCAAGGTCTAACACTAAGATCTGAAGCTCAAATCAAATAAGTTCTAGGTAGTCATTTTCTCTGATATTAGCTGGCTGTTTTCTGTGTCAGTTACAATGCACATGAAGTTTAGGGCGGTTACACTTTCCATGCTGCTAATTTAAATGAGAACGAACATGTTTTTTACATTACATTGTTTTTATTGTGAAATACTGTTTCACAATTTCAAAAAGGGAAAAAAACAGAGGACATTAGTAATTAAAGGTTGCTTCCCATAAATAATATAGATTAATGGGTAACTGAGAGGCAATTTTTCAGTAATCCGTGGCTACACTGAACAAGAAGCAATTTCAGAGACAGAAGTCACAGATAGAATGTTTCTAAATAAATGTACAGTAGCCCTGAAAAAGCCTTAATAGCACTTTGCAGAGCAACACTGGACAAGCTGGTGCTCCAATTATGTTTTAAGTGAAAGAAATCACCAGTAATCCAGTCTGGAAAAAGATGGGAGGACAACACAGAAAAACACTGGAATGCAATAGGTTGTCAAAACAGTAAACTGAATTATTTACAAAAAGTGTGAACAAAGGATGGCAATTCCCAGATAAATAATGTGGAAACAATCCTAATTCAAAAGGAAATCTGAACTTCTCATGAGTGCTACTCATGAAAAGAAGCACTCTAGCCTACCTGTACAGCGCAATCCTGTGCCGCCCGCCGGATCCTGAGCTGAGGTTGCCCGACGAATGGTGGGCTGGAGGTCTACTTGGGGAGTAAACGGGCTGACCCAATAGGCCTCCTCGGATTTCTGCTAGCTAAATAGCTGGCAGAAGTCGGAGGAGGCTAGCCGCCTGGCAGGGACAAGGATATGGCAGGAGCCATCCCCTGCCCCCTCCCGGGCTGGCTAGTCCAATGGCCCCCCTCCCTCGCCCGCCAGACCACCCACGTGGCCACTGGCAGGAGAGCTTACCTTCTTGCAGCGGCCTCGTCCCAGCAACAAAGTGAGGGAGGCCGGCCTCCCTTACTCCTGATGCGTTGCAAGCGTGCTTGGAACGTTCCACTGGAGCGCGTGCTCCGCCATTTCAAAGTTCAAACTGAGTCATGAAAAACTAATGCACAGTTCTGACTAAACTGCTGCTCCACTGGAGTTCATGTTTCTGAGCTCCCAGATTCTTATAGCAGCCCAATAATCTCATGTTCATTAACTACAGAAACAGATACATTTGTGTATGAGGAACTCCTACTGGCGAACGATTCTGAGAGGTCTGGGAAGACTGACCTACAGGCCATGCAGACAGACTCTATGCAAATAACCATGGAACTTTGTGTATACTGACTGGATGGGTCTATACCTGCTGGCTCTATGCTGCAGACATGAGACTGCACTAACTACATACATTCACCATGATGGATTTGCAGGGTCCCCATGTCAGTCCAAGGAATGCTAGGTAAACTTTCATGCTTGAGAAAAAAAAATCCCAACAGGAACAGCCCTATATCCATAAGGGCTGGTGGTCCTGTAAGTGCTTTGAAACATTTGTAGAGCTTCTGGTGGTATGAGTATTGTGAATATTGTTCCATGAAATCCACAAAACCTAGATAATTTCTTGTTGGAGCCTCAGCTACTAAGCTACTCAGGGTTTTCATCCATTGTGAGGACCTGTTTGTACATTTGTTTAAAAACAAAGACATGGAGTACCTACCTGAGTATCAACGAACATTAGATAGGAGATAACAGTCCAAAATCTTGAGCATTGAGGGAAATGTCCTGAACCTGCACTATCAAGAAAGCACAAAACATGTCTTGAGAAATACAAATTAATGTTAGAAAACAAACTTCTTGACTGGTTTCAATTGTCCAACTAAATATGGAAGATGCTAGCCAGCTCCTGCCAACCTAGCAGTTCGAAAGCATGTTAATGTGAGTAGATAAATAGGTACCGCTTGCGGGAAGGTAAACAACGCTCCGTGTTCCAGCTGCATGCTACACGCTGCGGCAAGGAAAGTCATGCCGGCCACATGACCACGGAGGTGTCTTCGGACAACGCTGGCTCTTCAGCTTTGAAATGGGGATGAGCACCACACCCTAGAGTCGGACACGACTGGACTTAATTGTCAGAGGTCACCTTTACCTTACCCTGCAATGTGGAACTACCGGGTCCCCTTCTTGCACATACATCAACTAGAACTGTAGTGTCTAAAAAAAAAAAAAACCACCAACTTTAGCATGAAAGCTTTCATGGCCAGCAATCAGTTTCAAAGATTTAATTGTTACGGGCATCACAGCCATGTAAAAAACAGACTTGAATAAAAACAAATAAAATCCACTTGCGTCTCCTGTTTCTTTCAGTGTCAACAAGACAGATAAAATTCCATTAAAATCCAAAGTCCAGAGTTCTAAGATCCAACGTTTCGTTTCCTAATTCCTGGAAACATTGTCTAGGAAAAAACAATCTGAAAGATTGAGGATGTTATTACCTGAGATTAGCCTCAGTTATTTTTATCCCAAAGGAAAGTGCGGGAACGAAACGGCTGAAGCCGGGAAAACGGAAATAACCAATTAACCTGCTATTCAAACGCAGCAATAGGAGTACTGTATCCCCAAGTTGTTTATAGTACATTATCCGGCAAACACTTAGAGTCTTAACGTTACTTCGTACCACAGATCACCCATTTCCTATCAGTGAAATCGTCCCCAAAGGCTCCGTGTCCTGAGATGACCCGGTTTGGTGCGATCTTTCAAAAAACGAAACGGAGCTTCGGAACCACGGAGATCATACACCAGCTCATTTACTCAAGGTGACATTAAAGGGTAGCCTCAGGCATTTGCGGACTGGAGTAAGGGGGGGGGGAAAGAAAGAACAAATGTCCTATGAGGAAACGTCCTACAACAAATTAAAACCTTACAGAGTCAATTATCCCTGATGATAACAAGAGAAATAGAAATTAAATTGAAGTATGCGAAACAAAGGTATTTTGAACATGCTAACAAACCAGAAAAATTTTTAGCTTATAAATTGAGGAAAGAGAGGGAGAAAAGAATTATTTTTAAGTTACAAGAGACAGAGAAAATATGTACAGAACAGGAAGATATACAAAAATTAATTGTAAATTATTATACAAATTTATATAAAAGACAGAAGGTAGAATCAGCAAAAATAAAGGAATATTTGGCAAAGAAAAATTTACCAAAAGTATTGGAAGATCAGAAACTAATTTTAAATGAAAGGATTATGCCTAGAGAAGTGGCAGATGCGATAAAGAGAGTTAAGCTGAATAACTGGGAGATTTTATAAATGTTTAGAAGATGTAATAAGTATTCCATTACAACAGACAATGAATGATATATTACAAAATAGAAAAATGCCAGATTCATGGAAAGAGGCGAACATAACTTTGATACCAAAAGAAGGACAAGATTCAAGTAGTATAAAGAATTATAGACCTATATCGCTGCTTAACAAGGATAAGATATTTACATCAATTTTAGCGGAGAGAATGAAGAAGATGTTGCAAAAATTCATACATGAAGATCAATGTGGTTTTTTACCAAAAAGACATTTGAGGGAGAATGTAAGAATTGTTGTAGACATGTTGGAACATTTTGACAAACGTATAGATAAGCAATTAGCATTAATATTTATAGATGCTGAAAAAGCTTTTGATAACTTGAACTGGTCTTTTTTACTAGAAGTTTTACAAGAAATGGACTTCGGGGAAAACTTCAATAAATGGATAAATTCAATTTATGTGACACAAACTGCAAGAGTATTAGTGAATGGTGAGCTGACTAAGACATTTGAAATTCAAAAAGGTACACGACAAGGATGTCCATTATCACCATTGCTGTTTATATTGGTGATAGACGTTTTGAATAGAAATATTAGACAAGATGAAAGAATATATGGTGTGAAGATTAAGAAAGAAACATTCAAGTTAAGAGCCTTTGCAGATGACTTGGTATTAATGCTGGAAAATCCGTTAAAAGATAGAGTCGTTGATGAGTAAATTGAAAGAATTTGGATCTCTTGCAGGATTTAAAGTTAATAAACATAAGACAAAAATAATTTACTCAATTTCAAAATGGAAAGCAAAATCCTCTAAAGTAGGGTTAGGCAACCTATGGCCCATTGACTGGATCTGGCCTGCCACCCAAAATCATCTGGCTCATAGTCCTCAAAAGACATATCCACCTGACCCGTGGTGGTCCCAAACAGGAATTCAAATTTGCAATTATATCTCTGTAATGCTTACAGTGTAAGCATACCAAGAGCAGAAGCTTCCTTTGAGTGTCATTTGCTGTCTGGGTATATGTCTCTCCATCCCATGCCCATCTCTTTTTTCTTAGCTTTATGGCCTAATCAGGAGGTTTGTGCATGCATATCGAACATGTATGCATTCTTACTACTGATGGACTTGATGTCTGGCACCTATGCAGAAGTTGCCAACCCCTGTTCTAAAGAAATGTTAAGAGGGGCAGGAGCTCTCCTATCACACTTTTGCAAGACTTGGTAGACAGCCTGATAATTCTTACAAGTAGCCCAAAAGTTTTAACCTGTGTTAAAGTGTGTTTGTTCTCCCATGTTGTTCTTGGCAGAAGTCAAGCTGCCAGAATTCAGCTACTAGATATCTATAGGGCATCTCAAGAAAATGTACACTTTAGTGTCAAATTTATTATGCTACAATTCACACATACACTGCATAAGATGTATACAGAAGTTGCTTGACCCAGTTAATTACTTAATTAGATCAAGTGCTCAAAGTGTTCCCCATTTTGGCATCTATATACTGCTGACATTGCAGGGATCTGCAGACACCAACCGGTGTGCTGGGATGGTTCCACAAATCTCTTCAATTGCTTCTCTTAGATGTTTTGAGTGTTCCAGGTTTTCTACAATGATGTATGAATGAGAGCTCATTAAAACATTTTTTGAGACACCCTGTATAATAGCCAAGACTTAATATTCTATCTTGTCCCACATGTCATCAACACTCTAGAACAGGCCTGTACACATTGTGATCTATAAGTTATATATGGTGGACCAGCAGGAGATCCAAGTAGCCTAGTTTGATTGTATGATGGGCATGGTGAAAAACCAGAGTGGTTTTGCTTAATGGATCACAACTTGTGCAGACCTGCTCTCACATGACTAAAAAAATAGACCCATGGCAAGGCTTTACAAGTAAAGCAGCATTCTACTTGAAGTTTTTAAGATTTGCTTTATACATACCTTGTGAAATTCTGTGATTAAGAGGTAGGGTATAAATATTTTAAAGGAAGGTATGGGAACAGGCAGACCACAGCTGACCCAGTTCACTAGCTCCCATTGAGTTCTATGAACAGGCAAGAGGCAAGACCTGCTTCTGACGCCAGGCACTATCACTACATAAGTTTAATTCCTGCCCCAAGACGTCTCAGAGTCATAACTTTGTTTGTCCATATAAATTACGTAATGATCGGGGTGGGCATCATATTGTTTCTCTCATTGGAATTTTTATATACACACACACACACACACACACACACACACACTTCCCATAGTCCCGGAATCAAGGCATGCTTCATCCTAGAGAGGACCCGAGCCACTCCCAAGAGTACACCACAGCTGCCCAATGCAGTCGCCTTGTTGACCGGAAGGTGTGGAAACCACAGCCCGCATTGGGCAGCCACAGTGCACTCTTGGGAGCGGCTCGGGTCCTCTCTAGGCTGAAGCACGCTTCGATTTCGGGACTAGGGTAAGCCTATTTATATACCACTTTTTAAACAAAAAGTAGTTCACAAAGCAGTTTACATAGCAAAATAAATCAATAAATTGTTCCCTGTCCCAGAAAGGCTCACACTAAAAAAGTTGCAGAAAAGGCACCAGCAACAGTCACTGGAAAAAAAAAAAGAAGAATGTAAGATTAAGAAGAGCCCTGCTGGATCAGGCCAAAGGCCCATCTAGTCCAGCTTCCTATATCACAGTAGCCCACCAGATGCCTCAGGGAGCACCCAAAACAAGATACTTTTATCCTGCAGCCACTCCCTTGTACCTGGCATACAGAGAAAACCTACTTCCACTGGCATTCTGAGGGGTGGTACGGAAATTAAGGGGAGCAGGATACCACTACGCACATGTAAGTGGCCCCTCCCCGGTTGGAACCATTTCCAGCAGGCGCAGCTGTTCTGCCCGTGCATTACCTGTCACCCGCTGGGAACGACTGACCAATGAGGGGGAGGGACCACTTACACAGGCGTAGCAGTGTCCTGCTCCACTTACCACCCTCAGAACCACTCCTTAAGCTGGGTGAAACAAACACCCCAGACAAGGACATTGAGAGGGTAACAAAGCCCCTTCTCTCAAATCCTGACTGAAAAGGTGCAAAAAGGCAGGAGCAGGAAAGAGGGAAGGGCATACTCAGTTCTCAGTACAGCTTCTGAATTGTGAACGCTGGAATCATCTCCCCCGACCCCCACCCCATCTTCTCAGGGTTTTATTAGGGTCAACAAAATAGCCACAAAGAAGTGAGTACTGTTAACTCTTTATTGAGCTGAAAGTTAAGGGAAAAGAAAGCGTCCAGCAGATGTTGATTCACAACATTCACACGATGAAAAGTCGGGGAGTTTGCAACAGCTTTAAGATGGAATCGAGGAAATTTTTATCCTCATGCCCAGCAATATCTTTTCACACCCTATCCCACCTTTCAGGCTTAGGGGAAAGGGAGGATTAGCAGCAACATGCTCTTGTGGGCTCCCCCATCGCTACACCCAGAGGGAGAGTGCGTGGAAGCAGGAGCTGCCTTTGCACCATGATGACTGAAGTGACAAGGCAGGCCCGTTTCCAACTGCCACGCTGCCCAAGGAGAGCAGCAGGAGCTGCTCCTTGCAGCCACCTTGGCGGATCGGCGCTGCTTCTGCTCCCCACCACGTGTCTTTTCTCTCTTTCTCCGATCCGCACCGCAGGGAGGTTTGGAGCTCACCCACCAAGCAGCAACCGCTGCCACTTCTCACTGTCTCCTCGCTGCAATACTGCCAGGCAGGAAAGAGCAAGCGCATGGAGGCAATGGCTACTCTTTCACAGCCTCCTGTGCTTCTGGACGGCGAGTATAGCGGCTGATGACTGGCCGGAGCCTGGGGGAGCCCAATACTCCCCGCGGGGTTGTCCGGCAGGAGAGGGCGAGAGTGGAGAAAGCAGTTGTGTACACTCATCCGATGAAGCCCACTCAAGAGGCAGATGATGACAAGCAACTGTATCGGCCACAGATGTCTCCGCTTAGCCGGTGTCACCTGCTTGCTGCCGGCAGCCGGAGGAACAGCCTCCTCCGCTCGCCTGCCTGCCGGCGGAGCCGGATCCACTCTCCGTCCTCCCCTAGAGGCAGCTCCTCCTTTGAAGCGCCACTCGCGCGCCCGTTCTGGGCAGGCAGGGAGGAGGCGGAGCTGCGCCTGCTGCATCTCCGTAGTCAGCGGTCCAAACTTTCCGCTGGCAGCGACAGCTGGTGGTCAGAGGTCGGCGCCAGTGAGCCCTGCTGCTCCCCCCGGCAACTGTCTGACCACGCCGAGGAATTAAGAGGTAGGACCAGGCAGGCCTGCCTCGCCGCTTCGGAGGAGTGGCGCTGGGTCCTTCCCCTGGAAACGGGGTGAGCCGCAATCAGTGAAGGAAACAAAAAAGGCGCTTTCCTCCTCGCGCTCACTCACCACCAAGGCAACAGCCACGCACGCACCGCCAAGCTTCTGCGCCTTTTCTTCAGCTACATGGCGGGCAGGGCAGCAAAAGCTTTGACTTCTTAAGTCCGCACCTCCATGCTGCAGGACAGCTACTTGTCATGCCGACGTTAAAAGCCTAAAGAGCCTAAGCAGAAAAACAAAAATCGACAAGTTTAGTTCCAGGTGGGTGCGAGACCCTCGCTCGCTCCAGTGCTCACTCTAGAAATTCAGCGCCGCGCTCTCCTCCCTTGGGCCTTAAGGGCTTCGCCTCCCCCGGTTTAGTCTCCTCTGTTCTAAGCTCCCTAACTCAAAGCGGTCGGACGGGAGACCTTCTGAGAAAAATGAGCTAGGACGCCTTAATGGTCTCTACTCAAAGCAGTCGAGGTTGCCCGGTGAATGATAGACAGCAGCGCTTCATATCACCAGGTGGTCTCCGTAGAAGGAGACGGCTGCTGCTATCACATCCTGTAAGAACACAGCGGCAACTGCTGGATTCAAACTGCCCAATAAAGTACCAGAACGGGATTAGGGGCGGGCTTAGTGGCAGCCAATCAGAGCTAAAGATATTGGGAGGTGCGGCCTGCGTTAGTGATTTCAAACCCTGCTTAGGAGCGGCCCAAGATTTACCGCCTGGCCAGACTTGGTCTAGGTAAGTAATCGTTAAACCTATATAGCTATGGGACGCTTTAGCCTGGCATGTAAACGTGTTGAGGTAAAGATCTTGGTAGAAGTAGATATAAGGGGTTTACAGTGCGAGGACTCCGAGGAGAAAGCGTTACTATGGGTGGCCGGGCTCCGCCTATCGTTCTTTTACCTTCCTTCGTGACTGTTTTTCTTAATAGGTTCCTCCCCCACCCCTGTTTAAAACCAGCTTGTCTTTTTTGAGCCACATGGTGACATGGAGAAAACACATGCACACCTACTCTCCCCCGCGATGATGTGGGCCTGCCTTGAATGATTGTGTCAGCTATGTAGATTATGTCAACTATCCAGCTATGTGGGGTCTCCTGGTTCTAACGAATTGAAAGTGCCCTCTCAATATGTGAGATACTCGGTCGTTCTTTTGTATAGGATGACCCCCCCCCCAAGAGCCTAGCAGGATCAGACTAAGGAGCCATTTAGTCTAGTATGCCCCCCCATAAAAGTGTTAAATGTAGGACATCTCGAAGTCCTTTGGTTGAGGTGTTAAAGGTACCTGGCAGTGTTTCTAGGAAAAGCCAGTTTCTTCCGCAGATGCATGCTATGATCTCCTGATAGGCAGCAGTTTTGAAACTGACCACAGCCATCCTCAAACATCTCTTGCTCAAGAAAGATTGTTAGAGGGAGTTTTTTTAAATTCTTTTTGCTATGTAAACTGCTTTGTGCATTTTGTTTTTAGTTGAAAAGCATCTTAACTAAGGTGTGGATAGCTGCTATGTCCCAACCAGGACTAAAAATCCTTGGTACCTGTGTGGCCAGGTGCTTAAATATTCAATACTTGTAACTGGAAATATTTTTAGCTCTTTGCAAGACTGGCAATACTTTACTGAGGCTGCAATCCTATATATAATTCTATATCCTAGCCAAAGAGTGTTCAATCTACCACACAATTGCACTCATTTCACATGCTAGCAAGGTTATGCTCAAAATCCTACAAGCTAGGCTTCAGCAGTACATGGAACGAGAACTACTGGTACAAGCTGGGTTTTGAAGAGGCAGAGGAACTAGAGATCAAATTGCCAACATGCGCTGGATCATGGAGAAAGCACGAGAGTTCCAAAAAAACACCTACTTCTGCTTCATTGACTATGCAAAAGCCTTTGATTGTGTGGATCACAACAAACTGTGGCAAATTCTTAAATAGATGGGAGTACCAGACCACCTTACCTGTCTCCTGAGAAACCTGTATGCGGGTCAATAAGCAACAGTTTGAACCGGCCATGGAACAACCGATTGGTTCAAAATTGGGACAGGAGTACGGCAAGGCTGTATATTGTCACCCTGCTTATTTAACTTATATGCAGAGTACATTATGAGAAATGCAGGGCTGAATGAATCGCAAGCCGGAATCAAGATTGCCGGGAGAAATATCAACAACCTCAGATATGCAGACGATACCACCCTAATGGCAGAAAGTGAAGAAGAACTAAAGAGCCTCTTGATGAGGGTGAAAGAGGAGAGCGCAAAAGTTGGCTTGAAACTCAACATTAATAAAACTAAGATCATGGCATCTGGTCCCATCAATTCCTGGCAAATAGAAGGGGCAGAAATGGAAGCAGTAACAGATTTTACTTTTTTGGGCTCCAAGATCACTGCAGATGGAGACAGCAGCCATGAAATTAAAAGACGCTTAAGCCTGAACTACACTATATGAATCCCGGCGCGTTGCGAAGATTCTGACAGCATTTCGAAAGCAAGCGGAGCAGCTGCGAGCTCCATAATGCTGGCGCGTGCGCAAAGCAGGAAAGATGGTGCCTACCCATCTTTTGAGGGGCGGCTTCGCGTACGCACTGCAGCCTACCAATCAGATGAGAGGGGGAGGAGAGTGGTTGCATGCCAATCAGAACTACCTCCAATTACCGTGGAGGTTTTATTTCAAGGCTTATTCCCAGAGGAAAATACAGGACGAGGAGAGAGAAAACCAGAATGGTGGGAAATACTCAAAATAGCCCAAACTCCTGTCACCGTGGAGGTTTATTCCAAGAGGATTAATTGTAACAAGAAAGAGAAGGAACAATCGGAGAGATTTGTGAGTGTTTGTGTGTGTGGGGGAGAAGCGTTTCGGTGCTCGCTTGTTGCTTGCAGCAAGGGAACAGTCTGTTGTGTGTGCACAGGCAGAGCAGAACAATATTTCCACTGTAGACCGATTATGGATTGAAAGCAAAATATTGCTTACGACTGCTCCATGTTGACTCATTCAGAGATGAACAGGAAGTTGAGCAGTACCCGAAACCCCTCAACGTGTGTTAAAATGAAATAGAGAGAAACGTGTGAAGTTTGTGGGTGATTTTGTCTCTGCTGCCTTTGCGACTATGTAAAGATGCATAGGGTAGGGTTGTTAAAAAGTAAAAACCGGCAACGCATAAAAGTAGACTGACGACGGCCCCGCTGTAAAAGAACATAGCTGCAAGTTTTCCTGGTGGTTTTCGGCCAATCAGAGCGCACTTGTGTTTACCCAATCACAACTGTGCTTTCTTAAGAAGGCCGGACAACAGGAGGGACAACAGGAGGGAAGACACTCCCCAGCTCCAAGTGCGTAGTAGGCAGGGGCATCCGTGGCGGGATTCATATAGTGTAGTTCAGGCTTTACTCCTTGGAAGGAAAGCTATGGCAAACTTAAACAGCGTAATAAAAAGCAGAGATATCACCATGCCAACAAAAGTTCGTATAGTCAGGGCGATGGTGTTCCCAGTAGCAATGTATGGTTGCGAGAGTTGGACCATAAGGAAGGCTGAGCGCCAAAGAATAGATGCTTTTGAACTGTGGTGCTGGAGAAGACTCCTGAGAGTCCCTTGGACTGCTAGGAGATCAAATCAGTCAATCCTAAATGAAATCAACTCTGACTGCTCCCTGGAAGGACAGGTACTGATGCTGAAGCTCAAATATTTTTGTCACCTAATGCGAAGAGAGGACTCTCTGGAGAAGACTCTGATGCTGGGAAAGATTGAAGGCAAAAGGAGAAGGGGAAGGCAAAGGATGAGATGGTTAGACAGCATCACCGATGCAACAAACATGAAAATGAGCAAACTCAGGAAGATAGTGGAGGACAGGAAGGCCTGGCGGGATATGGTTCATGGGATCACGAAGGGTTGGACACGACTTAACAACTGAACAACAATCCTAGAAGTAAGTCCCACTGAACACAGTGGAACTTGCTTATGATTAGACAAACACAGGATTGTGCTATATAAGTGAGCAAACTACAGTATGTTTGTAATTATAACTGCTCAGGCCTCCCTGATTGCAAAGCTTTTATTAGAGTTGCCAAGTGCTCTTAGAGCTTATAGCACATAAAGTGTCCATTATTTCATAATACTCTTTGCTCCTTAACACTGTAGGAAATATCACAACTTCAAAATATTTTATTTTGATATTTTAAACTAGAACTTGTGACTATAGTACTGTATTGAATGAACTTGTTCATGTACAGTACTGTATTGAATTCTTTCTAACTCGCTTCTTTCTAGCTTGTTGATATATCTACTAGGCTCCTGCAACCAACCGATGAGTTCCTCATCTATCATTTTGGAATAACTGACTGTATGTAGCTTTGTGAATCTGGACCTAAGGCATTTGCTTTAAATGTCTAGGTACAGATATGGTGACAGACTTATAGAGCTTAAAAGTAGGCTACTAATTACTGTCTGAAACTGTTTCATCTGGATCTGGTTTTTCTGGAATGATAGGATTAAAGTACTGTGAAGAAGCTTTGATAGTGTATGAAGCAAAAGAACTTGGTGAATATGTGATGGAATATTTTTTTCTGCATCAAGGTGAAGTCATTGCACTTTATTCTGTCTATAGTGCTACAGGGTTAGTCTTCATTATTTTAATCAGTTGTGCTTGCTTGTACACATACTTCAAAATCTATGTTTTTTTTTTTTTGTTTCAGTGTCAGAAAGGTTCTGTAGTTTTGGATTTTATTTTTTCCTGTTTATTGGTGATAATCATGGTTTAGTAATGATGACTGAAGGACATTGGTTGATAGAAGTAGATACTTTCCCGCTCAAAATGTAATGTCATCCCTCTCAAAATGTGAATGTCATAAGGCTGTGTACATATAAAGCGTCTTATATCATTAATGTTGTTTTTTTTGGGGGGGGAGTGCACATCAATAAGTATCCTAGTTCAAACCATAAAGTTCCTTTGTGGTATTACTAAGGTGAAAAAGGTTCATCCAGAGAATAGCTATGTCAGTGAAAACTACAGGTTTTCTTCTTGATTTGTACAGAAAAGTCTTTTTACAGTGCTATGCAGTACATTGTCATAAGCTTTGTTGCTTAATTGGTTCCTCTACCTTGTGACCTAAGCATAGGGCCTAATCCTATCCAACTTTCCTGCACTGATAGCAGCCGCAATGCAGCCCCAAGCAAATGTCCCCTTACCTTGAGGAGGCCTCCATTATTGCCCCCCCACTGCCGGATGTAGCGCGTGCCCATTGGCACGGCTGCATCAGCGCTGGAAAGTTGGATAGGATTGGGCCCATAGTCTCCTTATAGTTCTACTAAATGTATTTATTTACAATATTTCTAACCCGCCTTTCTCCCCAAAGGGACCCAAGGTGGCTGATGAAGTAATGCACACACTACCTGATTGTTGCAGTTTCCATCCTTGGTTTATATAAGTCTTATTTTTCTACTAAATGTATTTATTTACAATATTTCAAACCCGCCTTTCTCCCCAAAGGGACCCAAGGTGGCTGATGAAGTAATGCACACACTACCTGATTGTTGCAGTTTCCATCCTTGGTTTATATAAGTCTTATTTTTCTATTGCTGGAAATGTAATGCATAAGAAGTCTTATAATTTTTAGATGAGGTTTGGGAATTTTAAAATAGTAAAAAAATCAAGCTTAGCATATAAAGTAAATCTTCTCTGGATCAGGTTATAAAACGATTTTACAGGTTAGAATCCAGTTAAAGGAGTCGCTTGAATAGAGTAGTTAGTAATATGAAGCAGTTCCAGCATTCAGGAAAAGCTGTAGTCTGTTACTGTGAGGGAAGTATGTCAGGGTGCAGTTGCAGCTTTCTTAAAAGTTATTCTGGCTTGGGATAACTGGTATTGATACATCAAAAGCAGTATCCTACCTCATTGTTTCTTGGAAGTACGTCGAGGCAGTATTGCTTGTTCTCATAGAGATTGTGAACATATAATTTTTTCCAAAACTGTTTTTGCCAGGTTTTATCTACAGTGTGTGATATATTGACATTGTGCATAAGCAAAATGGGATGCGTGGGATATATAGTCGGGACACTAGCCCTGCAGATTAGTGAGATGGATGGGCTCGCTCTGCCTGTTCCCTGAACATCAGCGGGCGAATGGACCTTCTGGGCAGGCGAAGTCGAGCGGCGAAAAGTCGTTTGCGAGGGGGCAGCGGCCACTTGGGAAATCAGGAGAATAATTCAGCAGGGAAAACGGCGACTTCCTAAAGCCAGGCCTTCAACCGCACTCCTTTTCTCTCCCCCCCCCCTTTGTGGGAAAGCTCAGAATAAGCCCCTTTTTTCTCTGATGGGGGAGCGAAGGGGTGGAGTGCGCTCGTATTCGGGCTACGCTACAGCCTGTCTTTGTTTGTCACATGGACCAGGGAAGGCCCTTCTCTCAGGTGCGGTGGGAGGCGGGGGCTGATGTTGCCGACTGCAACGCGCCGCGCCCCGCCCCTGGAGGAGGTGCCTCCTTCCCTGCCGGTCGGAGATGCAGCCCGCCCGCTGTTGCCGCTAAGCCGGGCCGCTGTCGTTGGGTAAGGAAGAGTCCGGCCTAGTCTGACTTGGTAAGGCGTCGTTGTCTAACGCCTGCTCCGGGGGCAGGGCGGCGCCGCTGCCGTTGCCAGGCCTAAAACCCGAGAACTTAGGCCGACTGGGGCGGGCGATTGGCATAATAAACAATGCCGGGAGAGCGGCCTGCTCCTTCGCTATATCTGGCCTCGGAGTTTAATCGCCAAGCTGTTCCGGACAGCGGCTTTTCTTGGCCCGGCTGGCAATCGTCGTCGGTCGACCGGTCGGTTCTGCTGCGGCTTTCGGGATCAGCTGGCTCTGAGCTTGCAGCAACCGGGGAAATGGGGCTGTCTTTGCTAGAAGTAGGGCGGGAAACGGCGTCTTGGATGCTCTGGTCAGGGGGCTCTGGGTATCCCCGTGGAGTCTTGTGGCAGGGAAATGGGCACGGTGTTGTCCCGTTTGGGGACACTGTGTGAGAGCTGTGATGAGGCAGGTTCAGGCCAGCAGTGTGTTCTGGGAGAAAGGGTTTCGCTGGTAGGATTTAGATAAATCTCTTAAGATTCTCCTGTATCGGCTTGGAAGACCCTTGAGTGGGATAGGTGAAGGATTCCTTAGAGTTAAACCCCATTCCAGCAACACTTTTCACTGTCTACATTTGAGCACCTGAATGAAGGTTTTCTTTTGTTGCTGTACTCACAAGGTTGACAGTAACATTGGCCTTATTCAGGTTTTTCCTTCTCTACATAAGATGCTTGCTCTTTAGGTTTTCTTGTACCGTTTAATTCATCAAACTGTACAATCAGTAGTGTTATAGAATTTCATTAACAAAAAGACAGTCCATTTTCTGTTTTTTTTTCCTTAAAGTAACATTTCCTGATCTCCATTAAGCATTCAAAACATTGGTGTGAATGTGATGGAAAGCAGCACTGTTAGAACAAAATTGAGAAAGACGCTATTTCTTTTTAAGAAATTAAATAGGCATTCTCATAGAAAACAGACTTCCATATCGCTGCAGACCTTCTCTTGGGCATTGAGGTCTTGATACCATGACTAGTTAGATCAGTCTTGATTGATTGTCCCTGAATGCAGATTTTATCATATTGAACAGATGTGATTTTCAAAAAATAGTAGGAAGATTTAAATAACTAGGGTGGCTTGGAGTGTATGTGCTACTAGTTAAATTGGCAGAAGCAAAGGGACCTTTGCATGTATAGGGTTAATGAATAGGGTTAATTTTATCTGCCCTCCTGCCATATAAACAGGTTAATGGTGAAGTTCTTTTTATGCTTCTCTACTTGAAGATCTTCTTACTTCCTAAATCAGCCTAAAGTTCGATCGTTATTTTTATATATTGACTTGATGAGTCAAGAAGTTTTGGAGTATTACAGGTTTTTGGGGAGACAGTTCTGAATAACCCTTTAAAGTTCTAGAACAAGTGAATACCTGACTAGATCAGAGTGCTCAATTTGTATCAGGAAATTTTCCAATTGATTGATTTGCTGTTTCACACTTAGAAGCTGCTGATGCTATACTACCAAATATTCTGAATTATCCTGCTAAAGCTATGTACTATGCCCCATTGCTTTCAATAGGGGAAAGTTAAGTATGTGCCTAATTCTGTCATTGGTTTCAATGGGATACAAAGATGCTGGGTGTACTACTATGAATTACACTTGTAGTCTGATCCTAAGCATGTTTACTTAGGAATAAGCCCCACTAACTTAAGTGGGACTTGCTTCTAAATAAGCATGCATAAGATTGCAACTAGGCACTTCTGAGTAAATATGCTTTGAATTGCACTGTACACTGTAATCAATGATGTATAGTTCTAGAGTTGGAAACCTTTTATCAATTGAGAGAAGCTGCTTTAACCACACAAAAGTAACTTTTTCAAATGGCTTAGTTGTGTGCTGTAGGTTGATTATTTGAGCCTTGCACTGTCACTTACTCTGGGAGGTGAATAGAGGCCCGTGCCACTGAGAATTGGTGTGGTACATAGTTTGTACAAACCCCAAGTTCAGATCCATGCTCCACCATAACACTTGCTGAATAGTCCAGAGCAAATAGCTGCCTTCTGTCTTGTGTCCAGAGTGACTGTAAATATAAAATGAAAATTAGTACTTTTATTGTTAAAGCTGCTGTATTAACAGAGTTAACCTCTGTTAAAAGTGTTAGTTGGGTAGCTACAGATGAAATTTTGCTAATAGGATTGACAAGGAAAGTGTTATCTAAGATCTTGCTTCTAAATGAAACCTTAAATAAAGTTTTCCTTAGTTGCAGCAGAACAGTAGTAACTTGTGGCATAATGAGACAGTGGCAACAATTCAGATACCTCTTCAAAAGTCATCTCAACTAACTGCAATCCTAACCAACTTTCCAGCGCCAATGCAGCCCCGAGGTAAGGGAACAAATGTTCCCTCACCTTGAAGAGGCCTCCATGACTGCCCCTGCACTGCAAAATGCAGTGTGCACCCTGTTGGCACAGCTACACCGACGCTGGAAAGTTGGTTAGGATTGCGCTGTAAATATGTGTCACTGCAGTAAGGCACATTCTTCTCTTGCTGTCTTTCCATCCCCGTTTCTGGTTTTCCCATTGTCTCAATTCAGATATTTCAGTGCATGTGCAGCATGTTCTCTCCTTCCTTTTATTGAACATGGATTCCTTCTTCCTTTCCATAGTTTGCTGTGATGTCCGGATCGGATTAACTGTGATTAGCATTAACCCGGAACTGCTTACAAACATGGTTTGGATTTTGCAACTTCTGAACTGAGCCATTGGCTGTTATAGATTGTAAAACTACTTAGGGGCAGGGACCTGTCAGTGTTGTGAACAACAAAAATATAAAGCACTATCTAAGTTGATGCTGTATAAACAACTGATTTAATAAAATGCCTGTTTTGTTCCCTGGAAACTGCCTACTTTCACTACTGTAAATAGTATTGCTATTTATGGTATTTAAATACCACATTCCTGGGCCGGCTCCGCCATTACACAACCTCCTCAGACTTGCACCAGCTAAATAGCTGGTGGAAATCTGAGGAGACCCATTGGGGCCTTCCCGCGTTACACTGGGGGAAGGGGATGAACGTTCCTTTCCCCTGAGTAGACCTCCCAGCTGCTTCCGGGATGGGATCTGGCGGGCGGCTGATACTTAGGCAGGATTGGGCTGCCCGTGATGTAACCCTGGCAGCTGAAAGTTTGGAGGTCCTGGTGTTACGGGTTAGGAGACTTTAGTCTGTTTCTGTAAATTTAAAGACTGATGAGACTGTTTTGCATTTATGTGCTGTCTTAAAAAGATACATTTTTCGATAGCGGCATTCTTGAACTTCTGTTACCTGATGTTAAGAGAACTACAACTTGTCCTTTCTTTCGCTTATCCTTTCCCAGATTAATACCTATTGTCTACCTGTAATAAAATAAATGTTAATATAGTTCATATGGTTGTCTACAAAAGTTAAATGTTGTTTGGGTGCTGAATATTAAGGTAATTTATATTGTAATTCCTTCTGTAATAATTGACAGTGGAAATGGACCTGTTGCAAAACCAGCAATTAAGGGTACTTGTAATCTTAAAAATTGCTGCATTTACATCCCAGTAAAGATCCTTGAATGTGCCTTTTATAAATGGAAATGATCTCCCTCAGCTTAGAGAAGTCATAGGCTGTTAGGAATGGTGCATTTTGTAGGCTGACACTTTTCATTTACATATTGAGCACTTGCTGTGATTTCTCTAGGAATTGTTCAGTTGTGATCTGGATCCTAATTTCAAGAATTTCTTGCCTTTGCCATTGCTGGCTAAAACTGGGTAGCCCAATCCTGCCTAAGTGTCAGCCACCCGCCAGATCCTTCATGTAGATGAGTCGATTTAAATCATCACCACAAAGGCCGAATTTGAATTGTTTTTCACTTATTTGGAAACTGTGTACTGTAAATAGAAGTGCATATTAAGTGCTTGCTATAACCATAACAATATCTATTTAAAACTAGTTAGAATATCTTTCTAATCTGCCCCACTTCTTGATCATATAATTGCCCTGTCTTGCTTCATCCCACAAAAAAGTAAATACCTAATCCCAACCTGGTAGTAAGAGGGATTCACAGTTCTGCTTCGCTGCCCCCTCGAGTGTCCCATTGTCCTCTGTTGAGGGTGGCAGGAGGCAGATCAGCCTTCAACTCTGACTTGGAACTGGGGCACATGGGAGAGCTGTGTTGTATGTCTAGTGCCATTACAGGGAAGGTGTTCCTAAAAGGTGTGCATGCGTGCGGTACTGTAAAGTTGCACACAGGTCTACTCAGCATTACACGGTGCAGGGTAAATGTTTCGTAATAGCAGCCTATGACTCGATGTTGGAGAAAACCAGTAATGATAATTTGTTCTAATCACTCGTAGCTTTTTGTTTTGCACTTGTAAAAGCCATTAATTCTGTGTATTCCATACTGATCTTTGGATTATTTGCTATACTTTCCAGTTTGAGAAAGTTGTGAGCAAAAATACATACAGTGAACCTTCAATCTAACAGACTTTGAAAATAACGCATATTTTCTGTTTCATTAAAAACTAGTCATGCATTTTGTGCTTATGCATGTCCATTGTCATAAATGCATTTGGATTTAATGGACTTTTGGCATTAAGAGACACCCCCCATTAGTCCATTAAATTGAGGGTTCACTGTACAGGGTTTATTATCTGACTGTCCAAAGCAGCATATGTCTGTTTAGCTGACTAGAGATGCTTTTTGAATAAAGGTAGTTTTACTTTTTATTTTTTAAAAACATAAAACCCTCATGTCTGTAGAGATGCTTGGAAACATTCTACTATCTAGCTAGATGTTGGGAACAACATCTTCCTGGAATAAAGGAGGGAAATCAGTTCTGTATTTGCCTAGGTATATTACAAAGTATGATGCTATTGCATAAGCTTAAGTGTACTGTTTCATTTATACTCTTGCAGCCTGAACGAAAGGATACTTTTATGCTTATGTAACAGCATTGCCTTAAATGAAATACACAAGAAATACCTGAACCAATTTCCCTCCCTGGAAGCACGGAGGTCAACTGATTCAGATGTATGTTATGTATTCCATATAAGACATTCCCTCTTGCAGCTTGGATCAGAGAATCTCCACTTTGCTTTCTTATTAGGTACATGACATATCATTTTCTTCCCCACTTATCTTAGCACTATTCACCTTCCTCTGTTCCAGTTTGTACCTGTTTTAGCTTATGAGCCCCTCAGAGTAGGGATCTGTCCTCTCTTTTCATGTCAAGTGCCATGATTGAGCTATAACAATATCTGGACAGAAACAAAACATCCTGTCTGTGTTCTTAAAACCACTTTTGCTTACGTTAAAATGTCTGCCAATATTCCATTGCATTTGGTTGCTGTTGTGAATTCTTATACAGAAAAGATTCATATAAACAGGCTTCCACAAATCTTGGCTAGCCTTAGTAGCCAAGCCGAAATTTATGATAGCCAGTATCATGTCCCTCCCTTTCAATGCTATTCTATGCATATTGTATTTGGAAACAAGTCCCACTGTGTTCACTGGGGCTCACCTTAGATAAGCCTAAGGATTGCAACCTTTGTCCCTGATTAGGGATAGTTTCCTGCTCTCCTCAAGGAGGCAACAAGGACCATCCCTGAACGATGGAGGGTCCAGAGCAACTGCAAAGACTACGCCCTTAGCTCTGAACTTGGATCTGGGGAGAGTGGCTGGACCTTGTTTTGGAGGTGTATGGCACAGGTGCTTCAAGTACTGTTGTTGTCTGCCACCGAGATGGTCAGAGCTGGTGAGAAACACTGGGGAGTAATTTGATGTTGATGAAGGGGCTCTGGGAGCTGCTGCCATGTCCCCAGAATGGCCAACTCTAGCCTTCCTCAACAGCTTGCAACTGAAGATAGAGATGGGACGTACCTCCATAGAAGGTTCATGGAGATGATGTACAGCTCCTTCCGAGTTCTTGCTGGAGAGGAATGTGGTGCTTCTCTCATCACCTTGCCAGGAGGGAGTGATGCTTTGGTGAATGGAAATGTGTAACCTTGGTCTGCATATAATAAAGACACTTTCCCTCTCTCAAAGGTATGTCTTAGGGTTGAGCGAATTGAAGAAGATTGTAGTGGTGCAATCCATAGAATCCCGTGGTAGGGTATTACAGTTGGAAGGAATGAGTAGCAGTTTGACTGGTAGAGAAGTAGGCCTATGGTAAGGAGCCACTGTGCAGTGAAATTTAGGGGACAGTTCAGGTAGGAAGAAAAGTAATAAGTTGTGGAGCAAGGATGGGGGGCAGTCACCATGGTAGAGAAGACAAGATGACTGTTTGGAGAAGTGGTGGTAGGACCCAGGTGTTCTTGTAGTTCTTTCACCATATGAAGATTTTAAGGTGTAGCATTTGACAGGGGAATTTAAACCACCATTGGAGTAGTGTTGTCAGTCTGCTTTAGCCGTTGTGAAAATACTCGATTAATCGTTTTGAAATTTCTCCCCAGAATGTTAATGGCAGCTCTGATATAAGTAATATTAATACTTTGCTTTTCATGAGCATTAAAGTATAGGTGGCATTTGGGATTAAGAAAGGAGAGAGGATTTCCTGAGAGAAAGCAGCCCAGCTTTAGCCTCGCCTATATTCTGTTGTCATGCAGCATGGTAACTTGGTCTGTTGATCACTTTGCTTGATTTTCTGTATGCTTTTCCAG
This sequence comes from Plestiodon gilberti rubricaudatus, assembly GCA_026170595.1. Lineage (NCBI taxonomy): Eukaryota > Metazoa > Chordata > Lepidosauria > Squamata > Scincidae > Plestiodon > Plestiodon gilberti. The sequence goes on along the minus strand of JANXHW010000001.1, from coordinate 254,365,579 downwards.
TGTAATGAAATGGCCTCGTGGTTCTTGCTAGTCCTACCCTTTTAACTCTGTTTTCCCCTGTCTCGTTCCTTTTCTTCAATTCTTCTTGACCAAAATATTCAATATGCTATGAAAATATGGTCACTTCTATCAGAATGCAAAGCTTGAGTATGGAATGTAGGCATGGTAGCTGCCAAACCATGTCTAAAAGTGTCTGCTGTTCTTTTTTTTATAATAAAAAGATTGGTTTTGATGCTATTGCTTCAGTCAAACCCTCTAATTATATAGAAGTTCACTTCTCTTGACTGGTTACTTGTATTCCTGCAAGTTAATATGACATTTTTTTTCCCTTCCCAGGAATTAGTGTGACTTACAAGAAACTGAAGCATCATGGGGGATGATAGTGAATGGATGAAATTACCCATTGATCAGAAGTGTGAGCATAAGGTAAGATTGCTTTGTACTCATGAACTTGCTTTGCTCTTCCTGGGTGACTACATGGTGTTGCCAATGAGGAGTCTTTATATAGACTGCCCTCATCATCCATGGGTTTTACATCTGTGGATTTGACTATCCATGGATGGCGAGGAAGCCTTAAAGGTTAAAAAAAAAAGTTACAAATAGCCTTAATGCTGCAAAACTGCTCCATCTGCAGAGCTGGAAATAGCGGCCCGGAAGCCACTTCCAGGTTGCGCGACTCCCTCCCTTATCCCAGACTTGCCCCAGAATGCATTGCGTGATGCATTATGGGGCAAGCATGGGCCCAGGGAGGGAGTCGCGCGACCTGGAAGTGGCTTTGGAGTGCTATTTCCAGCCCTGCAAATGGAGTGGTTTTGCAGCGTTAAGGTAGACAAGGCTATTTTAAACATTTTAAAAAACTTTTTTAAAATTTAATCCGTGGATTTAATAGTCCCCGGATTTCCCTTATCCGTGTGTGGGAGGGGGAGTCAGAACCGAACCCCCGTGGATAAGGAGGGCTGACTAGTTATTGCCTTGAAAGATGTTGTCATACTTCAGGTAGCCTGGGGGTTGTTAGGCGTCCCCAGATGGGGGGCCCTGGGGCGGTGGGCCCCAGGGCGCAAGGGCGCAGAGGCTCCTGGGGGGGTGGGAGGCTCTGGGGAAGAGCGGGAAAATTTGAATTTTTCCCGCTTTTTTCACCGATTTTCGGCGATTTTAAGCCTAAAACTGGGGGTTTTAGTAAGTATGTCTGCTTTTACCGGCACTTTAGTGATATTGGACGCTCCCTCGACGATTAATAGCCTTCTCCCGGGCCCGCAGCTTCTCCGTGCACCCGGCCCGGGTCTCTGTACAATCTTCGTAGTTTGCGCATGCGCAAACCCACGGAGTCTCCAGGGACGCTCCAGGGAGCAGTTTGCGCATGCCCAGAACGTCCCTGGAGACTCCGTGGGTTTGCGCATGCGCAAACTACGAAGATTGTACAGAGACCCGGGCCGGGTGCACGGAGAAGCTGCGGGCCCGGGAGAAGGCTATTAATCGTCGAGGGAGCGTCCAATATCACTAAAGTGCCGGTAAAAGCAGACATACTTACTAAAAACCCCAGTTTTAGGCTTAAAATCGCCGAAAATCGGCGAAAAAAGCGGGAAAAACTAATTAGCATAAATTATGCTAATTAGTTTTATGGGGGCGGCGAGGACCCGGCCCCACACCCCAAATCGGCTGGGTACCCCTCTGCTACTCAGAAGCAAGCCCATTATGTTCTGAGTAGACATGCTTAGGATTGTGCTCTAAAGTTTAACAAAGCTACACCTGCCCACATTCCTTCTAAAGGTCTAGCACTCTGTCCTGGTTGGAGATCTGGTAAGCCTATCTAAAACAAGCATTTTCTTTCTGGATTATGACTGTTGTCCCTACTTGCAGCATAAGAACTGCTATTCTGGATTGATTCAAAGTTCTGTTTAGGTCTGTTTAGGGCAATACAACACAACTTTCTTGGTCCTGCTAAAAAAAAAATCTAGATTCTAGAACTTAGAAATCCATTGCTCTTGGTTTTTTTAATCCTATTGATAGACATAGTTGGTTATTAACAGGCTATATAAAAGGTTTTATGAAATGATGCTGTAGGAACCAGTCTGGCACCAGTACAAAATCCCCAGTTTTTCTACCAAATCCAAATGCATTCTTAGATTTTCTATTTTTAAAATACAGTGTATGTTGAACCTTGCTGCCCTGGTACATGGGTGTTTTTCAGTGCTCTCTCTAAGGGCCTACAAATTTTGCTATTGTGTGTCTCCCCTCCCCCCCCCCATGAAACTGGGCGTTGTCAGACACATCTCTCTCTTACAAGAATGTGTGCATGCACCACTGGCTATGAAAGCCAGACAATTTGTGGATCTCTGTTAATAGCATGACTCTTGTATGTATATGTCTTGAAGTATTCTAGACCTATGGCATAAAGCATTCAGAGAGTTTGTTTCATTACCATTGCCTCTTGCTTAAGGGAATACCTGTGGCCTCTTCAGCAAGGTTAGGAAAAAATCTGCTGGAAATTGCACACATGTTGCATGAAACTGTTTTTATGTGAGTAACTAATGTCTACATAAACTGCATGTATATTTTCTCTTTCTTTCATAGTTTCATATTTCTAACGAAATTCATTTCTACAACAGAAATAAAGGTCTCTGTTGCATATGAATACAGGTGTCAATAGAACTAAGAAACGTGTCCCTTGATATCTCTGTATACAAAAAGTCATTTGCCCTTGTAGGAGGCTGAGACAGACGTAATCATCATGCTTCACTTATAAATATGCAATGGTGTGCACTCTGATGTTCACGTTTTCTGTGTCAACTTTTGAATTATTTTTCTCTCGTAGAAGAATGTTCTTGGTTCTGGTTCTCTTCCCCACCCCATTTTTTAGAGTAAAGCCCGACCCACACTGCACGAGCTCTGGTGCGGAGGCCTCTGCCTCTGCACGCAGAGCTGGTCAGGAGTGTCTTCCCGCCTGTTGTCCCGCCTTCTTAGAAAGCGCAGCGGTGATTGGTTAAGCACAAATGCGGTCTGATACATGAGAGAGGAGAGAAAACTAACATAACAATTTGTGCCAGGAATAGAATTCATCTTGCTAACTTTTGTGAGAAGGAGAAATGGATCCATGAGAAATTGGTGACTCGAGTGAGTTCTGATTGATTGACAGCCCCTTTCATCCCGACCTCTCATCCGATTGGTTGGTTGTAGTAGCTCCGCAAAGCAACCCCCTCAAAACTTGGGCAAAGGACTTTATGTACGCCCCGGAAATCGGGAGATTGCATCAGCTCAGCTCGCCTCCGCAATGGTAACCAGACACCTCCGCACAGCTCAGCAAAGTGCCTAGCGCGTCTGTGACGCGCCAGAATTCATGCGGTATGGGTCAGGCTTAAGCGTTTGAACGTTCCAGGATGAATGTGTGGGTTTGTTGATGGCAAAAATTAGGTCAGGCTGTATTTATGCTGTTTTTGTTCCCTAAGTTGCATAGTCTCTTGAGCCAAGGATGCCAGCCTTCACTTGGTTAAGAACCAGTAATTTTTCTGCATCATTTTTGCCTTTGTTAGTTGTATTTTATGCTTCAATGTCTCCATTTACACAGCTACTAAATTTATTCATTGATAGCTTCAAAGTGATTTGCGTGTACTGTAGTCTTTCTGTACAATTGTCTGATATGGTGGTTGTTCCTGTGCATGGTTCTTCCTACAGTGGCGGTGGCGCTCCACTGCTTGCTCTAGTAGGTAGACTTATGCAAATCAGATTTGACTACATTCTCCTATAAAGGCAAGTCCTTCCCAGTCCTGTCTTGCTCTGAGGCATAGGGCATCGATGGAGTTCGTATTCATTTGAGGGGGGGGGGGGAGTGAGATAAGCCTTACATGATTGTTGTATGTACAGTTGCTGCTCTGTGACCCCCAGACTCCTTTTGTGCACTTTTCCAAATGAAGGAAAAAGCATAGCTGTCCCCCCCCCCCATGAAACTCACTTTATTTGAGCAGAAATCTAACTAGTGTCTTCTATTCTCTTCCTAGTTGTGGAAGGCCAGATTGAATGGCTATGAAGAAGCTTTGAAGCTGTTTGAGAAGATAGATGATGAGAAGAATCCTGAATGGTCCAAGTATCTCGGACTTATTAAGAAATTTGTGATAGATTCCAATGCAGTAGCTCAGCTGAAAGGATTGGAGGCAGCACTCGCCTATATTGAAAATGCCCATGTAGCAGGAAAGTAAGTCACTTGCACCCGTAGTTCTGTATGATTCTTCTAAGAGAGAACTACTGGACCATATTTTTGCACTGTTGTTGCCTCATAATTTGTAGTTCAGAGGAAATACTGACACTGGTGTTTTCATCTTGAAACTTGGGCAATGCCCCTGCGAACTCCTGTTCTTGCCTATTGTCTTTATTTCCCTATTCCAAGAGTTTGCATCACCTATTTAGGACCTCAAGACCAGCTACGATAGTGTTTTGAAATAAGTTGCCTAAGGCTCACATTATTGCCATGTTTTGAAGAGCTTCTCTAGAGGCAAACGAGCTGAAACTTTAAAGTGAAATTTGCATTTTCAGGGTTATAGAAAACATTAAAGTTACTCATTTAAGACTCCAGTGTTTAAGACAACTGGAATTTTGCCTTGCTGTTTTGCAACTACGATCTGTGCAAAGAAAGATTCTGAGTAAAATGCCAACTGTTAGCTGAAAATAAGTATCTTCTTTCTACTTGTCGCTCTCCCGTGGTCCAAACGCTGGGTGCTCTCTTTGAAGAATAGTGTGTGGACTGGACTAGGAGGGATCGCAGACTTCCTTGCAGAGACCTGTCTTTTCCTGCCACCTTCATGGATGGGTGCAGGTTCTGGGTCTGGTCACAGGACTCAGTTAGAACTGGTTTAATCCTCCTCGTCCAGGCCATGAAAAGATGGAATGTTTAGTGTGACCCAGTATTACAGAGTGACACCCCACCTGGAGGTTTGGGCTAAGCAGCGAGATGGCCAGGTTGGCAGATGATGCCAGACTGTTCAAGGAGGTGAAAAATAATGCAGATTGTGAAATGCTCCAAAAGCATCTCTCGAAGCTGGGTGAATAGGCATCCAAATGGCAAATGCGATCCATTGTAAAGTGATGCACATTGCGGAATTCTTTTTGTCCCAGGTTCATTTATACAGCAGGTTCTTTCAGCAGGGTTTCACCATGGTTGGTGACTTTGCTTGCCAAGCCAGAATAATGGTTACCTTCAAGGCATCCCTCCTTCCTTTTCCTCATGTTTCCCCTCCTGCTTCAGAGTAAGGGGGAGGCATGGGGAAAGGGGTTATTTGGCTGTGCATAGCTGAGTTACCCTTGGATGCCTTCCTGGGGCAGGGTGGAAGAATAAGGCCGGGTTGTCGGGCAGTGCTTGACTGGGATGTCCAGGACAATTTGGCCAAGCATAGCTAAAGCTCATTCCCCACTCTTGCCAGCTGGAGCCAGCCTGCTTTACATGGCAAGGGTGGCAACTGAAATGTGGAGGCCTGGCTGTTGGTGGGTAACCAGGAAAGAGATCTTTAGATTGTGATGGATAACTCAATAAAAACATTGACCGACTGTATGGCAGCTATGAAAAGCGCATGTTCCATATTCGGCATCATTAGAAAAGGGATTGAAAATAAGACTGCTACTATTATAATGCTCTTATACAAATCTATGGTGCAGTCCTGTCTGGAATACGGTTTATAATTCTGATTGCCACCAGTATCGAAACAGATACTGTAGTCCTGGAAAAGATGCAGAAAGGGACAACCAAAATGCCTAGGGGGTGGACAAAAAGCTGCAACATTGGGGCTTTTTGGTTTCGATAAAGGGCAACTAAAGGGGTGGGGATATGATTGAGTCATAACATTTTATGCATGGTGTGGTGAGGGAGATATTGTTTTCCTTCCCTAACACTAGAACCAGGGATCCAGTGAAACTGTTTGGTGGGAGTCTTGGACTGGATAATTAATGTATGACTCTGCCATGTGATCTGGTGATAGCCATTAAAAGGGTGTTTGTGGCTGACGAAACATTGTATTCTATGGGAATCCTTGTGCTTTCAGTGTGCTGGATCATACTCAAAGTAAGGTGGTTTTTTCTCCCTCTAGCCTGGTCACAATTACAGTGTTCCTCCTTACTCATAAATATAAATAGTGATATTTAAAATGCTTGCATTCTACCCTTTGTAAAATTAGAGTTGTCTAGTAGTTAAAATATACATGAAAGATAAAAGCTGTTCAATAAAACTGTACTTTAATAATGGGTATTTTTTCCAATTCTGGTTTCTAAATTAGCTGACTTTTGTCTAATTTGCATTAAGCAACTTTCAGTGATTACTGTGACAGACTTGTTCACAATAACCCAGTTTCATTCCTTTGTAATAAGTGTCTGCTGTCTGACTTCTAAAATTGTGGTGTTACTTTGCTGTAAAATTTAGGGGGTGGAAAAAAGGCTAATCTTGGATTCAAGCCCTATGTTTAGCAAAGCAACAAAATCCAACAAAACGTTTAAATGAGCAGTATTTTGCTGCAACTTTAGAATAGCTGATTTTAGAATAAATACTTAAATGTGTGCTTTAGGCTGTTTTAAAATATATGTTAGTGTCAAACATTTAAACACTCATGGATGGAAACTGGTTTCTGTAACGTGTTTGGAGGAGTGGGCATTAGCTATATATACACCAAAAATAAAATTTATTACCCCAGGGACTAGAACTGTTAACTTTGCTGTAAGCTAAAATATCTTGTTGCCTTTTTTTTTTTAAAGAACAACAGGAGAAGTGGTGTCCGGAGTAGTAAATAAGGTGTTCAACCAGCCTAAAGCAAGAGCAAAAGAGCTAGGCATAGATATATGTCTTACGTTCATTGAAATTGAGAAAGGGGAAGTAGTACAAGAAGAGCTGCTTAAAGGCTTGGACAACAAGAATCCCAAGATCATAGTAGCGTGTATAGAGACTCTGAGGAGAGCACTAAGGTAAGATAATTGGAAGAACGGCTGGGCAAGGTAACTAATAGAATTGGATATTGCTGGCTATCTGTGCAATAAAATAACAGTTATAAGAACAATCACTTCCAGAATAAATAGGCTAATGTAGCTATTCTAGTGCATTTTTATTACTCCTCTTGCAGTTTAGTGTGGTGCCAAAGAGAAATTGAAACACTTTGTTAAACAGGTGGTTTTTCCTTTTAAACATGTTCCTTACTGTAGCAAAGATGTTCAGAGACTGATTTATTCTAGAAATGTGTGTCCTGCCTTTCTACCTTCTAAGAGGCCCTCAAGGCAGCTCACATTTGGTTTACAACACATTACACTCTTTCTCCCTACATAGGCAATTGGTAGATCCTTGGTGCACAGTTAGCTTTTAAGGCACAATGGTGTGTGTGTGTGTGTGTGTGTGTGTGTTGATGGTGGCTTCTGCCTTGCTGACCTTCCTCCCTCTTTTCTGACTGGGTGCCTTATGTTGCTGCTTCTGAGATGATAAAAAGGAAGTTGTTAAAGACAAACCAAAACAACTGTAAACTAAAAATCTCTCACCAGGATCAAAATCTCTCACTAGGATCAAAGGTGCTAGGAGATGAGTGCTACCTGCCTGCGAAGGTTTCGAGCTTCTCAGGCAGGTAGCACTCATCTCCTAGCACTTTTGATCCTGATGAGAGATTTTTGCTCTTCTCTCCCCCCCCCCCCCCGAAGCATAAAAATTGCTTTCTAATAACTGAAGGAAGTTTCAAAAGGAGTTGTTCATGGTGGTTTGCTGTTCAAATTCACCCAAATCCCAGCTGGGCACAAATGGGTCATAAGTATCCCTTTCAGTTGCAATTTAAAACAATTTTATTACAGCATCTGTCTAGTCTGTGCAGCACAGGTTTTTTGGTTTGATGAATATCCCAAATGTGATGGATCTTTTACCATAAAGATGCTGTCATACACAAGTATTTATAAATTGTTCTTTTGACTTGAGAATCTTACTGGCTCTACCTAGACTATATTATTATTACATTATATAAGGGTGTGTCTCCTGGCTGATTTGCAAACTTGCATGTACATACAACTTTTACCTGAAATATGAAGCTAGTAGCCAGAAGTGTGCTATTTATTATTATTATTGGTATTGGTGGTATTATTATTGGTATTGGTATTATTATTGGTAATAATAAATATTATTATTACCAATAATACCAATAAACATTATTATTATTTTATTTTATTTTTGCACTGCTTGATGCCAAACAGCTTTGTCTGGCTCCCTGATGTTTTGGTATGCTAGTGTTGAAGTAGTAAGTTAATATGACTGCAATTCTGGTTACAAATAGTCCATTTCATGTCTTTTTAAATGAGAGAATTCATGAAATGTATAGTGAAAAATGTTTATTTTCAGTAGTCTCTGACCAGTCTTGCATTAGGCATGCATTCAGAAACTACAGCAGTACCTTGACCTTTCATCCACTTGACTTTCATCGCTTTGCTCTTTCAGCGGTTTTCAATTATAACCACATTTCAAATTTTATCCACTTGATTTCCTCTTTTGTCCAGTTTCATCCAACCTTCCACGACGTTCGTCAACGTTCTTATGTTTTTCTTTTTATTTCTGTTGGTTTAGGTTTCGCACGGATTCACATGTGTAATATAGCTAGTTATCTGTTTTTTGCGGGCCAAAATAAATGCAAGCTAAATAAAGCAATGCTCTGACATTCATCCATTTTTTGACTTTCATCCATGCTCTGGTCCCTAACCAGATGAAAGTGCAAGGTATTGCTGTATTTTTTTAATGAAATTTTGTTTAGAATCAGAAATCTGTATCTTGTATATACACTACTTCATAGCTCTTGCAAGAGTTTGTCCTTACTATTGTTCTTACTATTGCCAAATTGACAATGTTTAATCTAATGTTTAATCTAAAAATTGCTGACCTTGAATATTTTGTACAGAAGGAATGAGGGAAACCAAACCCTCAGTTTTGAAAGAAATCCCATAGTTTTCCTTGGAGCTTATTCCCTGTTAAGTCTGTTTAGGCCTGTAGCTTAATTTTGAGAAGGTTTTTATAAACTAGAGTTTTGGTATGAGCGGCATCAGCTGGATGAAAAATATGGTCTGAAAACATTGTGTGTACACTTCTGCTAAACAAGACCTGCTGTAACAGTTGACATAACTAATTGCAATGTATTTGTTTACATTTCAGTGAATTTGGTTCTAAAATAATAGCACTGAAGCCAATAATCAAAGTGTTGCCAAAACTCTTTGAGTCTCGTGAGAAGGCTGTTCGAGATGAAGCCAAACTTCTTGCAGTAGAGATCTATCGATGGATAAGGGATGCTCTCAGGCCTCCATTACAGAATATAAACTCTGTTCAGGTAAGCTTGAAAGGTTTTGTGTTCTGTTGTTTTTAGCAAGAGGTGGCTCATCACCCGGAATAGAATGTTTTCCTAGTTCTTCTTTAGTTGGTCAACTGCTTGTGCATTTTTTTATTATGTTGAGAGCTCCTATGTTTCTCGAGAGCCTGAAGAAGAGCTGGGGTTCTCGCAGACTTCACACTGAGGGTTGTAAAGCAAGATGTCGCCCTGTACTCTGAGACGGTGTGACACTTGAGCCTTGTTCTGGCTTCAAGCTGGGCAAGAAGAATGGGAGGCTTTCCTAGACCTTGTGCTAACTCTTGAGAACTTCAGAAAGCAGTGGGACTGTGAACAATTGTACTCCTGTGGCATACGTATTCTGAGTGGTTTTTATTGAGCACTCTTACTGGGAGATTTTCCAGAGGGTAGCCATGGATGTTGCAGCAAAAATAGCAGAGTCTTGTAGTACCTTAAAGACTACGTTGTACTAAAGGAACAATTTATTTCACTATAAGCTTTCGTGAAGTACAGTCCACGTCATTTGATGCATCTGAGAGGTGAACTGCAGTCCATAGAAACTTTCCCTGAAATAAATTGGTTAGCTTTTAGGGCAGGGGTCAGCAACCTTCTTTGGCATAGAGGCCAGAGACCTTGTATGTAAGTGGATGGCGGGCCACTGCGTTGCAACACCACTTCCGGATGTTCGGTGGTGATGTCATTGCGAACTTCTGGGTTGCTGAGCTCCACACTGCGCGGAGCTCAGCTTGGAGATCTGCAGCCATTTGGCCACGCACTTTAGAGGGATGGTGAGCAGGTTGAGGCTGAGCAGCACATGGCAGCCCAGCTCACCGAAGTACCAGCCCTGTGCCACAGACATGCCCATGATGAAGGGGATGGAACACAGGTAGAGCAGGTTGGCCAGTGCCAGGTTGGCAATGGAGCCTGAGAGGGGCATGCTGCAGGCGTCCAGTCACCACAGCCACCCCAGCATGTGCACATTGCCTGTCACATACATAACCGACAGCACCATGCTGAAAGGCCCATGAGGCCACCACCCCCCCCAGCCCACGCACCCTGCTTCTGTCAACTTGTTGTCCAGCACAGCATTCACATTCCACTCCATTGTGGGCACAGGCAGTGAAGCCTCCCACTCAGTTTGCACGTGCTGGACAGCCAATGGCAGAGCTCCCTGCCCAGAGGCGGAAGGAGGATGGAGCGCGTGGAGCAGACACGCCGGGCGGGAGGCCCAGTTAGCGTTGGGGGGGACTTACCCACGCGATGGTTTGGCCCTCCCACCCTCCCTGGAGCTTATTTGGCTCCAAAAAGGTGCCGAAACCGGGGGAGGGGGTTTGTTCGTGGGCGCGACGACGTCACGTAGGCCCCGCCCCCTTGGACCGGGCGCCGGGAGGGCTAGTGTCATTACGGTGACGTCGCGACTAGATTATTGTAATGCGCTCTACGTGGGGCTGCCTTTGAAGACGGTTCGGAGACTGCAATTAGTGCAGAATGCGGCGTCCCGTGTGGTCACTGGAGGTAGGCGGTTCGACTCCGTCGGGCCGCTCCTCCAACAGCTGCACTGGCTGCCGATTCGTTTCCGGGCCCAATTCAAAGTGCTGGTTTTGACCTTTAAAGCCCTATACGGCTTGGGGCCAGGATATTTGAGAGACCGCCTAATTCTTTATAGTCCGGCTCGACTCCTCAGATCATCAGAGAGGGCCCTTTTGCGTGTGCCGTTGCCCAAGGAGGTGTGAGGGGCGGCGGCCAGAAACAGGGCCTTCTCAGTAGTGGCACTAACCTTATGGAATTCCCTCCCCTTTGACCTACGAACTGCTCCCTCCTTGGACACTTTCCGGCGAGGCCTAAAAACCTTCTTGTTCGAAGAAGCCTTCTGAGCCCCTGCCTTTTTTAACATCTGCTGGTACAGGTGGGGGTGCTGCTGTTTTTATGCTCCTGCTTTGATTGAAGCCAAGATCTTTTACATTGTTTTTAGACACTGTTTTTATTAATTTTCATTAATTGTTTTTATTGTTTTAAAATGTGATACTTTTTATACTGTGTTTTTTGTATGTATTTTTTTTTCCTGTTGTAAGCCGCCTTGGGTCCCTTCGGGGAGAAAGGCAGGATATAAATACTATAAATAAATAAATAAAATTACTGTCCCTGCCCACCCCCGCGGTGTCCTGGTGGCATTGCTGCTTCCGCTTCCCAGGAAAAAGTGCCACCCATCACTTCGCTATGGGCTGGAGACTGCGGCCCGGATGACTTTGGGTGGCAGGCCGCATCCAGCCCCTGGGCCGTAGATTGCCTACCCTTGTTTTAAGATATTACAAGATTCTTCTGTTTTTCTTTTTAGTGGATAGGCAGTTCATAAGTAAGAGTAGCTATAAGCAAAGAAGATATTCGGAAGTGGGGACTCATTTATGGGAAGCAAGACTGAAAATGTGTTGTAAATGCCTGCCTGATCTTTGCTTGCAAGGAATGCTTCTCACTGGAGAATAGTGTAGGAAGTGTAATCTGCTGTATGCGTGTTTGGATCAACATTTCTTTATCTTGTGTGTTTTTTTAATTCACACATTCAGTTGAAGTTGTAGCAGTTGTATAATCTTATCCCTTCTAGCTTGTCTCTGTTGTTAGTTGCCAGACTTGATGAAATGATGTATAACTGATGTGTGATAGCAGTTTCATATGTACACATTAGCACATAATGTTTAGTTGTGTGAAGTATAACTGCTCACTGTGCTCCATAATATGCCTTGGCCCAACCCAGTTATAAATTATAAAACTTATTAAACTTGATGTGTAGTGAGATGCCTTATGGGACCAGATGCTACTGTGAAGTTCCTAACTATTAACATGAGTTTTAGTATCCTCTGCACATTAGTAAGATTTGTGGAATTAAATTAAATGAAAACACAGCAATTGTTCCCAGGGGTAATGGGAATATTTATTTTATTTATTTAAAAAAATTATATCCCGCCTTATCCCATGCCGAGGCAAATGCCCAAGGCGGCTTACAACAAAAATTAAAAACAGTTTAAAATACAGAAAGTTTAAATACATAATTTAAAAACAATAAAAACAATACTATCAATAAAAACCACTGGGGGGGCAACAGTAGGGAGCACAAAAGCAGCATGGCAGAGCATCTTGAGACACAGGAGGCAGGTTACAACCCATCACCCAAACGCGAGACGAAACAAAAATGTTTTGAGCCCTCGCCGAAAAGTCATGAGGGAGGGGGTGGTTCTCAGATCCCCTGGAAGGGAGTTCCACAGTTGTGGCGCCACAGCGGAGAAAGCCCGCCCACGTGTTGCCACTCCCCTAACTTGCGATAGAGGTGGTACACGCAGGAGAGCCCCCTCAGATGACCTAAGAGAGCGGGCCGGAATGTATGGGAGAAGGCGGTCCCTCAGATATCCTGGACCCAAACCGTGAAGGGCTTTAAAGGTCATTACCAGCACCTTGAATTGGGCTCGGAAACGAATGGGCAGCCAGTGCAGCCGCCGAAGCAGCGGCTCAACAGAGTCAAACCGCCTAGCTCCAGCTACCACCCGGGCCGCCGCATTCTGCACTAATTGCAGCTTCCGAACCGTCTTCAAGGGCAGCCCCACGTAGAGCGCGTTGCAGTAATCCAGTCTTGAAGTCACTAAGGCGTGGACCACCGTGGTCAGGTCCGATCGACTCAAGTACGGCCGCAGCTGGCGCACCAGCCGAAGCTGGGCAAACGCACCCCTGGCCACAGCCGCCACCTGGCTTTCCAGGGAGAGCTGTGAATCCAGAAGTACTCCCAAGCTGCGCACCTGTTCCTGCAGGGGGAGTGCAACCCCATTCAGAACAGGCAGATGACTCAGTACCTGCATCGAAGCTTTCCTGACCAGTAGGACCTCTGTCTTTTCTGGATTCAATCTCAACATTCAAGTCAACATTGAATATGTTGATGTTCTCTCTCTAGCTGTCTTCACAGTACATCAAGTTGAACTGCAACGTACATTTTCAAGGCCAAAGGAACAATATTGCTTGCAATTGGGGAGAACATCAGCGTGCCTGTATCAGTAGCATAGCATTTCATGATTAGAATCTAACAGTTATTTGTAATTCTTGCAGTTAAAAGAATTGGAAGAAGAATGGGTCAAATTGCCATCATCTGCTCCCAAGCAGATCAGATTTCTTCGCTCCCAGCAAGAAATGAAAGCAAAGTTTGAGCAGCAGCAGGCAGCTGGCGGGGATGCAGATGGAGGTAATTTTTGACCTGGAATTTCCCACTTGGGAACCTTGTTGACTAGAGTCAGAGGAAACTGGCCATAAAACGAAAGCAGATCTGAAAGCTAGATAGAAACCAGTATCTAGAAGACATGTTTTTGTTTTGTTGCATAATTAATCATTATTTCATTACTTTGATACATGTAGTAAAGTGAAAATATTGGCATAATCGCCTCATATCTGGTTATATCTGCTAATAGCTCTCTTTCTGCAGGAGGAGATGATGTTGATGAGGCTGTTCCTCAAGTGGATGCTTATGAACTCCTGGAGGCTGTAGAAATTCTCTCCAAACTTCCTAAAGATTTCTATGACAAAATAGTAAGTGGTGGTTCAGTACAAGTCCTTTTAATCTTTTTAACTGTAGCCTCTAAATGCTTGACTTCTTGGTCTTGGTCTATGTGCATTATTATTTTTACTAAGCTTAGATGCTGCTTTTCATCCAAAGAAAGTTTTAAGATGGCTTACAAAACAATAAATCACAACAAAGCAGAAATAGCCGTGAAAAATGGTAGCAGTAGTGGGATGTAAGCGAGCAGTAGAAGTAACATCAAAACAAATGTGTTAACCTATCTGCAGAAAGGAAGACACCAAACACACAGCCTGTGGGGAGGGCATTGCAAATATCTGAGGCAGCAGTTAACAAGGCCCTGCTTCTTACAGAGACCAATCTGGCCTCAGATTGTGAAGAAACCTGAAGCAGGGCTCTTCAGCTGACCTGTGCCAATAGGGGAAGATTGGTATGCAAGCAGGCTGCCCTAAGGTATCCAGGACTCGGGCTATTTAGGGCTTTATAGGGCAAAGCCAGCACCTTGGAACTGGACATGGAAAATTCACAGTATCCAGAGTAGTAAATGTATCTGCAAAATAATTTTCATTTCTTAGCTATCTAATTTTAAATTTGCTATGGCCCTGGGTATGTTTACCGTTTGATCGGAATTATTTCACTGCATCATTGAATGTTTCACTATAATGTGAAAAAAAATAATGAAAAAAGTACTTCACTTTATTGATTGTATTAGGATGGCTAATGGACATGCTTGCAGATGTTTTTCCATCATGCACTTGTGTGTGTGTGTGTGTGTGTGGGAGGGAGGGAGGGAGGGAGGGAGGGAGGGAGGAAGGGAGAGTAATGTTTTTAGTGTGCTTGGATATATGCAATTGCTGCATGGTTGGGATAAAAGTCTCCTTCAGCATGCATGGGGGCGGCGGCAAGCAAGCGACTTGCTGGAGATGGAGTAAATATCAGAAGCCACTCTTTCATCTGTCTTACACAGAGTTTCCAAAATCTCTTTAAGAGTGTAAAACACTGTCCAATGTTTTTATATTTCAGGAGGCCAAAAAATGGCAGGAGAGGAAAGAAGCTTTGGAAGCAGTAGAAGTGCTGGTGAAAAATCCCAAACTGGAAGCTGGAGACTATGCAGACTTAGTGAAAGTCCTTAAGAAGGCAAGGATCTCTGTACCACTCATATGGACCTTTCATAGCCAACTACAAGGCTCATTATAAGTAAACTTAAAAGGAGTTTGTTATGATGTACAATGAAAATGGAGTGTGATTATGAATCTCATTCATACACTAAAGCTGATCAAAAGAGATTTTAATTATTTGTGTGAGAATAGAAGTGAAGCAAATATAACTTTAAGTGTAACTTTTAAGAGGCAGTATCCTCCAAATGAACTATTCAAACATAGAAGAGTGTTGCAGTGGTATCAGATGAGAAAGAGAATGTGGAAGCATATAGTCCATGCATGCTCTTTTTGTTTGCAGCTTGTTTGAACTTGGAACTATCTTTATCAAGGCCTTTTGTGTTTAAGAATATTATTTTTTCAAAAGTTTTCAGAACAGTTTTATTTGTACCAAAAGAAATGAGATAACAGTTCCCTGCTCCAAGGAGGCTCACAGTTTTAAAATGTTGTATGCATTCTATCCTGATACTCGGAAATGTTGTATTATTGGATTGTAACTTTGCTCTTTCCTTCTAGGTTGTTGGAAAGGATACCAATGTCATGTTGGTTGCTTTGGCTGCCAAATGCCTTGCTGGGCTGGCTACTGGACTCAGGAAGAAATTTGGACAGTATGCAGGTCATGTAAGTAGTAAAGTACTTATTGTGAATCTTCGCTTTGTGTACTGGACTGCAAAACAACTGATATGCCATACTTGAAGTTTATGCTTCCTGTATTTGAATACTTCTGTTAAACTTGCCTTAAAATTAAGACACAGCAGGGCACCAGGCGTATATTGGTCTCCTTTGCTGAACCTGAAAATGATTCTGGTGTTGAGATTATGGGTCCTGATGTTCCAGAAAGCTGGGGGAAAGAGTGCGAATTTATGTCTCTTCCTTGGCCTCAATCCTCTGTTTTCCCCAAGCAAGTTGTTCAAAAGGAGAAACTGGTTTCTTCAGCAAAGAATAGAGGACACATCTTAGCTTCTCTTTCCTACATATGTAACAGATGAGAGCTTCTTTGTGGCATACATGCTCTCCCCCCCCCCCCCCACCTTCTTGCAGACTCTTCCTCTCTCGGCATAGAGGGGGAATTCAAACAGTTCACCTCTTTTGCGGTATTTAACACCTTGATGATCTTTGTATAGGTTGTCCCAACAATCCTAGAGAAGTTCAAGGAGAAAAAGCCTCAGGTGGTGCAAGCCTTGCAAGAAGCCATTGATGCAATCTTCCTTACTGTAAGTTTATAGCTAGTAGTATTCTTAACACGTTTAGTAGACTCTTCTTTAACCAAAGCTGACCTCCTTTATTCAAATACTAGACTACATTACAAAACCTCAGTGAGGACATATTGGCTGTGATGGATAACAAGAACCCAACCATCAAGCAACAGACATCCCTCTTCATTGCAAGAAGTTTTCGTCACTGCACTCCTTCTACTCTTTCCAGAAACATGCTGAAACCCTTCTGTGCTGCTCTTCTCAAGGTAAGAAAAAAGCTGTGTTCTACAGCAGGCTGTGTGCTTGGAATACCTTTGTGAAAGCCAGTGTTTGGTTGAAAATAGCATGTGATAGTGGAGAGTGCTGTCGTAATTCTCGCTAAGCAAAACGTTGTGGCAGAATTCTCATTCAGTCCGATAGGAGAGCAGGTAGTTTTCCTTCAACCTTCAGTGAATGGGAAATGAGGTGGTAGAATTACTGCTCTCACATCTGCAAAGGGTCCATGTTGACCGCGCTTATTACAATTGCCTTTTTTGTACTTGATGTGTGCCTGTTTGAACTGATGTTGCAGTTCTTGTCTGTCACACAACTGGTGCTGCATATGTATTTACTTGTGCTGAAAAGTAGAAGAATGAAAATACCAAAAATTCCCTTCCTTTACTGCGATATGAAGTGGTGAAATGTTTTTCTAGAACCTCCTTTGTGCTTAGTAGAAATCTCGCACTTCTGTCTTTAATGACTCGTATTTATGTCTTGTTTTGGGCTACAGCATGTTAATGACTCTGCTCCTGAAGTTAGAGATGCTGCTTTTGAAGCCTTGGGTACTGCCCTGAAAGTGGCAGGTGAGAAAGCTGTGAACCCATTTCTAACAGAAGTGGACAAACTGAAACTAGACCGGGTAAGCCTCACTATGTTTGACACTGCAGTGGTCTGAAAGTTCAATGTCTCAATACAGCAGTGTTGGGGGATGGTCTCTGAATAGATTAGACTAAACTTCTAATGTCCTGGGTGTATGAAGCAGCAACTTGAGCCCCTAGCTGCCTATTGTGGCCTGGTTATATGTTTCATGTTCTGTAAAACAGCATAGACAGTAAGCACTTCTTTAATAAGTTGGTGTTGACCTTGTATCATTAAACTTTTCATACGTGGAATTCATAACCATTGCTCCAGCGGCTACACTGGCTGCCGGTTCGTTTCCGGGCACAATTCAAAGTGCTAGTTTTGACTTTTAAAGCCCTTAACGGCTCGGGTCCAGGGTATTTGAGGGACCGCCTCCTTCCTTATAATCCGACCCGTACTCTGAGGTCATCAGGGGGGGCCCTGTTAACCGTGACGCCATTGGCCTTCTCGGCAGTGGCGCCCTAATTATGGAATTCCCTCCCCCTGGAATTAAGAACGGCTCCCTCTTTGGAGACCTTTCGGCGGGGCCTTAAGACATTTTTATTTAGGGAAGCATTTGATGTCTGACATGGTGGGCTGGCATTTTAACAAATGGCTTTTAACAAATGTAAATACAGGTTGACCCACTGGGGTTGTTTTTAGTTGTTTGTTTTAATTGTTTTTAATTACTTGTTTTTAATGTATATGTATTTTAATGTTGTAAGCCGCCTTGAGTGCCCTCGCTGGGAGAAAGGCGGGATATAAATTCTTTAAATAAATAATAAAATTAAATAATAACCTCCATATATACCGCTTTGACTTGCTTTGAGATGTTTCTATGCCTTAAGTAGACTTTGCAGGTTAAACCATTCAGAATCCATAGTTAGATGATTTATAAGATGATTTATAAGGTTATTTTGACAGTAGTGCAGCATCTAAAGCTTGCGAATGGAATGTTTTGGGGTGTTTTTGTTTTGAGCTGTAGTGACTAGAGGATTTGTCACTAATTTGTCATTAATAAATGGCTGCACAGTGAAAATGTACTCTAATTTTTGTTCTAATTCTGTCCACTAGATTAAAGAGTGTGCTGAAAAGATAGAGCTGGCTGGTGGTAATAAAACAGGTGGAGGAGCTGATAGAAGAGAGAACAGACCTGTTGCTGGGAAGGCTCCAGTTCTTTCAGGGGCTGCAGGAGACAAAGATACAAAAGATGTGGCCAAATCTGGTCCACAGAAAAAGGCACCTGCTGCCAAGGTAAGAGGAGCCAGTTTTGTCTAAGATACGTGTAGTACTCCATTAATGACATAGTTGCATGTTTGCACTGAGATCTTCTAAAATGACTAAATTTCTTTGCACTTCATTTAGATTTAAGGTATGCAAAAAGATGTGTCTGTTACTTCCATCCTGCTCCCACATCCCTGATACAAAATCAAGGATGCCATGTTGGTACACTGTTTTCTGTTTTGGACAATAAAATTTTAATGATACACTCTACAGATGCTGACCCCTAGGCAGTGGCGTCACCCAAGTGACGCCTCCCCCAGAACACCCACTTTTATAACGATTTGGGGGGGCGCCCGATGGGCCGCCGCCCCGGGCACCCCCTTAATCGTTGCAGCCGGCTCGGGGACATCTTCCCCAGCCGGCTGTCCTCGGCCTTCTGAGGAAGGCCCGCTGCGCCGAACGTTACTTAAAAAGTTTTCTGCGCATGCGCAGACCGTTCCTGAGGGAAAAGGGCAGCCCTTTTCCCTCAGGGACAGACTGCGCATGCGCAAAAATCGTTATAAATAACGTTCGGCGCAGCGGGCCTTCCTCAGAAGGCCCTGGCACGTCGGCTGGGGAAGACTCCTCCGGAACCGGCTCCCGGTCTCGGAAGGCCCCTCCGAGGCCGGGAGCCGGCTCCAGGGACGTCTTCGGAATCGGAGGCAACGCGTGCAGGGGAGGTGATGCACGTCACGCGTGTGTGTGCGCGCGCGTCACCCCATAGCGGCCCGCTATCGTCTCTTCACAGTAGCGACGCTGCTGCCCCTAGGCCTTTTTATAAGTCTTCTGCATTTACTCCAGATGGAGCGCATTCTGTGCCAAAACGTGTATGACAAACACGTTCTAGAATAAGTTTTTAATTTACCAACTATGTGTTAAGTGAATGACGTAAGACTTGATTACATTTCAAAAGGAGTAGACAGTACATCATTTTTCCATAATCTTTTTTTTTCCTAGTGGAAAAGAAACCAGAAGTGTATAATAGAGCATATAACAGGACCCCAAGTTCAGGTTTAATGCTGAAGTTACAAAGATGTGTTGGTCGACTGTTAGGATGCCTGTCTTTTCAGTTAAGGCACCTCTGAACACTGGAACACCTTTGTTATCCTCTTCCCACTTCTCATCAGTGCTTCCATCCTCTTCTAAAAACTATCTTAATGTGATAATGTTTTCTTAACCTTTTATTAATGGTTACTTATGGAATCCATTCTAAATCAAGATGCATTTGTCATGGTCAAAGCTTAAGCTGCAATCCATGGTTTGCTTAAATTGGTTTAGAACTCTGACTTGAGAGGCTTATTGTGCTGCTTTCTTCCTACTTAGGCTGGTGGCCCACCCAAGAAAGGCAAACAAGCTGCAACTGGTGGTGTAGGAAGTGCTGGAACAAAAGGCAAGAAAGGATCTGAAGTGAAGGAGATATTTGAGCCAGAGCTCTCGGTAGGGACTTCAGTGTGTGTGGAATCTAATTTTAAAATGCTGTATATTCAAATATCTGTGTTTTTAATTTTTAAATTGCAACAACGGCATTCAAATTACTGGAGATGGTGTTCCATTTTAATATCTAGTGGGAAGATAGGGAGCCATTTCATTATTTTATGGATGGTATTTGTATAGGCACAAAGCTTTGTATGAATCCAGCTTTATATCCCTGTGCCTTTTTAGATTGCCATTAAACAGTAACTGAAATTGAGTGCAATAGCTGGTTTGAGTATGTCCAAGGTGGAATGGGGTGATGAGTGTTCTATTGTGCGGCGTTAACAGTTATTCCATCTTATGTACATATGGCATTGTCTTTTTTCCCTTTAAGTTCAGGTGACTGCATTTTCTTAACATGGTACAGAAAGCTTAAACAGAACATTCAAAATATGCATTGAGTACAAGAGGTTTTTTCTTCTTCTGATATAGATAGAAGTATGTGAAGAGAAGGCTTCAGCTGTCCTCCCAGCTGCTTGTATACAGCAACTGGATAGTGGCAACTGGAAAGAGAGACTCGCTTGCATGGAAGAATTTCAGAAGGTAATTATAAAACATGACACTGGAAGATAGTATGAGACAGAAGTATTCTTATAACTACAGAAAGCTACTGCAAACAACTTTGGGAGGCACTGAAACTGTGTGAGATGCCAAGGGCATCTGTGGATTGTCAGGCTATCCTTTTAATTAATAAATGCAGATAAGCTGTAAAAGTTTCATGGCCTGCATTGATGTAAAACGATTTGAGTATTCCAGATTTAAAACCCATGTGTACAAAAATAATTTTTTATAATATTAAAAACAAATTTAAAACTACGTTAAACTGTTAAAAACAAGCCAAGAAATAAAAGAATACTGCAAAAAAAGGTTAGTTTCATTTGCCTTTGCAAAAAATGAAACTAACCTTTTTTTTTGTAGTATTTTATTTCTTGGCTTGTTTTAACAGTTTTTTAACAGTTTTAAACTTGTTTTTAATACTATAAAATTTATTTTTGTATACATGGCTTTTAAACCTGGAATACTCAAATTGTTTAACCATAAATGCAGAGTTTCTTGCTGCTATCCAAATGGTGCTCAAATTACGAGGGGGGGGCAGAGCCCCCAAAACCTTTTGATCAAGTCCCATTAACTACTATTTTCAGAAGGGCATAGGGTAGTTGTGATGTGGCTAAAATTTCAGTTGTGGGGAGGAGTTTGTATATTTCATTAAGGGACTTCCCCCTGCCCCATTAGCTTTTCTCCCATAAACACTGGTAAGTACCCTTTCCTCTGGAATACATATATATTCAGTTTTAAAAAATTAAAGGGAAAGCAGGAAGTGGCCCTTCTACAATATGTGTGTGAGGTTGACTTTACATTAGGGCATTGGTTCCCAAACTTAACAGAATCACAATGCCCCTGCAGCCTGTTCTTCTTGGCTCAGCTGGGCGCCACCATATTAGATCACGCAAAATCTCGTGCGATTCAAGATGGCTGCACTAAATCTTGCAAGTTTTCATGCGATCCAAGAACACTGCAAAAAAAGTATTTAACCCAAACCTGGATTAGGATTCAAAAGTGCAAGTACAGAAGCTTTTCAGACTGTAAAAGTGCCACTAGAAAGTTAATTGCATTGGGCATAAGGTTACTCCCTTCTCTCCTTCTAAACTAACAAGAATAAATAAATGGCATTTTTATTAAGAGTTCATAGGTTCTGTGGACGGTAACTGGGCACCTGTCTACAATATGAAAACTTGTCCAGAGACAAGAATTTTAGACTACAGTTAAGATAACAAGGAGTGCTTTGCATTTTCTGGAATTAATGATGGTCTTGTATTAACCTTTAAGGCTGTTGAACTGATGGAAAGAACAGAAATGCCTTGCCAGGCTTTAGTAAGGATGTTGGCCAAGAAGCCTGGATGGAAGGAGACCAATTTTCAGGTATTCTCTTTTTGGATCCAGTTTAGAAACTTAGGTCATCATGCACCACATAATGCGTCGTACGGTCAACGTCGGACCACATATATGACGGTGGTCCCATAAGATTGTAATGGAGCTGAAAAAATTCCTATCGCCTAGTGATGTTGTAGCCATCATTACAATGCATTACATCATTACAATGCATTACAGTACTCGCGTGTTTGTGGTGCTGCTGGTGTAACAAACCTACTGCACTGCCAGTCATACCACATACAATTATGTACAGTACATACGGTAATACCTGCTAATGATGATAAACAATTATTACTGGTTAATGTATTTACTATACAGTAATAGGTTATATACCATCTCAGTTTGTGTAAGTGTACTCTATGAATGTATCTCTGTTGTTAAGCAACACATGCCTATACTTGGATTCTCTATTTAGAATGCCAAGCAGTGCTCATCTGTGCCTCACTGATACAAAGCACCTTTCTGTCAATATCATCGCAGGCTACAGAAACCAATCGTACTTAAGGCAAGCGTTAGGTTGTATCCTAAGTTGCAGTTCCATCACTGGATGTGTCTCTCTATGGGTAGAAGAAGCTTATGATGGTGCTGCTGTGTTCCACACCAAGTTAGGATACAAACCATCTTAAACTGTTCAGTTGCCTTGTGTGTTACTGAGGTTGGAGCCTTTTCTAGAACTTCTGTCTCACGTCTGTAAGAAAGAAATAATATTACTGTCATCTGTAAAGCATTCAAACATGCCCCTGAAGAAAAATGCTGAAAACGATTTGTGTACTGCATTGGCCAAGTCTACCTCAGACCTGGAAATGCATGTTGAAACGCTAGCAAGTGAATGCTAAATCAGAATCGCCAGCTAAATTTTTTGAGGCTTAAGCCTGTAAGATAGCAGTTCTTTGTATTAGCTGAGAGCAAGCCCCATTGAACACTGTGGGACTTAATTCTGGGTAAACATGCAAGGAATTCTTCTACAAGCTTTACCATATTCTAGTGATATAACATGGCAGTTGATGACTTGCTGCTAAAGTGGCTGCGTTTCTCTTTTAAAGGTGATGCAGATAAAGCTTCATATAGTTGCCTTAGTTGCTCAAAAGGGAACCTTCTCCAAAACATCAGCACAAATTGTGCTGGATGGTCTTGTGGATAAGATTGGTGATGTGAAATGTGGAAACAATGCAAAAGAAGCACTAACAGCAATAGCAGAGGCCTGTCAGCTGCCCTGGACTGCTGAACAGGTATGTGAAATCCTTCCAATAGAATAAAAGCAATTAAGTATGATGTACAGTATGTGGAAAGATCTGCATTTTTCATCTATGTGCTCAGTCTTCTTATTTTATTCTCTGGCAGTGGCAGAGGGTATTCTTGCACATGTTCAAGTTACTGCCAACTTAAAGCCACCTCCCGTCAACAGTTTCCTCTCCTGGGACCTGAATAAGGTTCTAACAGTACTCACTAGTTCACTCTTTGAACCACTTTGTTCATTATCTCTAAAACTTCCCTGCTGGGAAGTCCTATTCCTAGTCATGGCAGTCGCTACTTACAAGATGTCAGAATTTGGGACAATGACCAATACGTTTTTAAGGCCATAAAGTGGTTGTCTATTTCTGCATTCATTTTATTACAAATTGGACAAATATGCCTTATTGGACACTGCATCTGGGCACAAGTTCTTCAGCAGGTGGTGCAAGTATAGATCTCCCATGAGAAGAGCCTACCATAAAGCTTTCACTGCTTTTGGACATCCTGTTTAAGGATACCCTCCTCCATTGCCAGAGAACAAATCTTGGATTTACCATTACATCTTCTTAGCAGTAGGTGGAGGGTATCCTGACTCCATCTCTTCTCATAGGAACAGAGCACACAAACATATGTTTGTTGCATGCACTGCCTTGACACTCAAACAGGAAAGTTCTTGTTCATCTTATGACTTCAGGCTCCTATTGCTGCTACCTCTGTGATTGGGATCTTTATCCATCTACCATGCTGCTGCTTATGCAAGCAACGTTTCAACAGGCATCGGTCACCCCATGCCTGCTGCCTTGCCCACAAGTCTGGAACTGTGTGGGCAGAAGATTCAATGTCACATGGCCCTGTCTATCAAGGAGCATGCAGGGGGGCACATCCTGTGCAAGAATATCCTCTGCCTACTACCAAGCAGGAATGTGCCATGATCGGTCCAACATTGGACTAGATGGGTCCTACCTCCATTTTTTAGAGCAGTAACTTTTAGAGCAGTAACTTTAATGGAAATTAACATCTTGCTATATGACACAGGCTAGATTTGTGATGTTCAGTTTCACTACAGTTGTGTTTGCTGTCTGTACGTTCTTGGTGATTAAGACTTGTGAAGAGAGGGTAAATCTTCTGTTTTCATTCTAGGTAATGTCAATGGCCTTCTCTCAGAAGAATCCAAAGAACCAATCAGAAACCTTGAACTGGCTCTCAAATGCAATTAAAGAGTTTGGGTTTGCAGGGTAAGTCTCAAGCAGTTGCAGTAAGCTAATATATGAGTGGCATAGCTCACATATCATTTAGTTGTATCATCATTTAGTGATTATATCATCAAGTGGTGCGTGCGTGCGCCATTACACATCATGCACCAAAAGTCAGCTTTTATTTTGCTTGGCATCACCTCACACACTAGGCACCCTGGCTTGTAATACTGTGGTTAGAATAAACTAGGGCTTCCTGGGCTCATGTGTAATTTGGTAATAACCAATCCCCATTTATTGTAAACTATGAACGGCATTTGTAGACTTCATGTGAGGCCCAGGAACTGACACACTAATCCAAAGGGATAAATGATGGGCAATAGTAGTAAAAGGATGATTCCAAAAGGTTGTTGGCAGTACGTTATAAGTTACCTGCATATATAGGTGTTCTGGCTCTGATTTCTGACTGATAAAAAAATGCAGTAATGACTTTGTAAATACTTCCATTCTGAGAGAAAGTTGGCAATGGGAGACTGGGATAGGAATGGATATTGTATTTTTGCCCTCGGTGGCATTCTGTCCTTGTTATGCACTGTTGTGTTGTCCTTCACTGATTTAATAGTTGGTACTAGCAATTAGCTTCTAGTTTCAAGGCAAAAAAAGGGAATGCTTTGCTGGTCAGGATGGAGGTTCAGTATGGCTGAGAAGAGGCAAAATGCAAGTAAAGGATATTTGCATCCCTTGGCTAGGGTGCCTGGCATCTGTGTCTAAAAGCTTACTCCATAGAGCCCATTCACACACAATTTTGTTCTTCCCACAACACTTTCTGTACAGTGTACTATGAGATTGGCAAGAAAACTTGAAATTATCCATTCCAGGAAGGTGGGATCTGTGTAACTAGTTTGGGTCATTGGCAAATTATTTCTTTGGATGAAATGCGACTTGAGCTGAATACCCTGCTGGTCCTTGCAGAAAGGGCCATGTTTAACATCGGCTCAAAAACAAGAGCATATCACACCAGCAGTAAAATCAAAGTGCAGAGTATAGTAATCTATCAAGAAGACTTGTCTAAAATTGATGGTCTTCTCTAATTTACAAAATGCAAGGAAGGCGCAAGGCAGTCCCCCTGAGGGAGGGAGTTCCAAAGTCTAGGTGCCACAACCGAGGAAGCCCTACCCAATGTACGCACCAATGATACTTCAAACCATATCACCATATGAAGGAGGGAAGCAGAGCTTCCTCAGCCAATCTCAGACAGGTAGGATCATGTGAGAGGAGGCACTCATTTACAGAGAGCAAAGGTCTGGCCTAGTCTTCCTTTCATGTCTTCCTTTGTGCAAGAAGTTTTTTATACAGAAGTACATGCAGTTATTTCTGAAGTGGCACAGCTTACCATCTCAATAAACGCTAGAACTAGAGCTCGATCTATGAAGATCAGGTTGTCTTAACTAAGGTAAGTGCTTTGGGGGTTAATTCTGCCAGATAGAATGCCTTCAGTTTATATTGAATTTAGTAGTTGCCGCATAACAAACTGTTCTAGGAAAAAATAAGTTACTGTTCCATGTTTTGGTGCTTAGTGTGTTTATTGCTTGGTGGAATACATTCAGCAAACTTGTCTTTTCTCCTTCTCTCAGACTGAATGTAAAGGCTTTCATCAGCAATGTTAAGACTGCTCTTGCAGCTACCAACCCTGTGAGTAAATCTTTCTTTAAGCTAAGATGCCAATGCTATCTGAATAATTTTGAAATTAAACTACTTTTTCCTGTTAACAGGCTGTAAGAACATCTGCCATTACCTTGTTAGGTGTCATGTATCTCTATGTTGGCCCTTCTTTGCGGATGTTCTTTGAGGATGAAAAACCTGCTCTTCTTTCTCAAATTGATGCAGAATTTGAAAAAGTAAGCTGCTTTTTAAGTGCTGGGTTTATTCTTACTTGATGAGTGCTCATTTGCATTGGCTCAAGTAGTTGAACAGCCTTATATTCATAAATATTAGTTCGTGCATTGTGGCCACAATTAGGTGTGCTTGTTCTCTTTGCATGAATGTACAACATCCTTCACCCTTCATTGGTGTGAGCTGCACCATAAAAATGTTCAAAATAAATTCCTCCAGAATGCAGATTAATGTTCTTAGTATTTCATGTTGTAAGTTCCTTTTGTCTGAGAGGTTGTGATACTGTAAATACAATTACAAGAATCCATAGTTGTTACAGAAAAGAAATGAAGAATTGAGATTAGAATAAAACCAAATTGAACAATGGCAAATCGTTAAAGCGAAAATGGAACAACAGATTTTTCAACACATGAATGACTTGCTAAGGCACATTTTGGAAGAACATCTGTAGAAAGTCAGTCATTTAAAAATGAGTTTGAACATGGAATGCAAGTGTTTCTAAATGCTGTTTGCCAATATGAACGTAGTTTTCATACTGAACTGCAAGGACCTAATTTGTCACTTGATTGGTGAAAGGTTTATTCACTTGGAAAAATCATACTGAACAATCAACAATTTCAAATGAATAGGCAACGCACTGTCTTGCTTTACACCATAGCCCATATCTTTAAGCATTTCCTCTGATTTTTCATGGTGGCCTTAATGTATATGGTTCTTAGTTAATGTAGATCCATGCACAAAATTATGAACCAAATTGCTGACCTACCCAGCTAATATTGACACCAACCTCTCAAATTATGATCACTCACTTGACATGCACATATGTTTCAGATGCAAGGACAAACGCCACCTGCTCCAACTCGAGGCAATACTAGGCACACTGTTGGCAGTGGGGATGATGGTGAAGATGGAGAAGAACAGGAGGATTCAGGAAATGACGTCGTGGATCTTTTGCCAAGATCTGATATCAGGTCTGTGTTCAGTTAGGCCTGCTGAAAACCAATTACAGTATTTCTTCTACCTTTTTTAAGACTTGTGGATTTGTATTATTTGTCTGTAAACTTGTATTCTTTATCTGTAACATACAGATTAAAGAGTTTTATTTTTTGTTCAAAGAAACTGGAGTGTAACGTTAAAGTACTGGCTCTACCTTTCTTTTTTTAGTGATAAGATTACATCTGAATTGGTATCTAAGATTGGTGATAAAAACTGGAAAATCCGAAAGGAAGGTCTTGATGAAGTGACAAGCATCATTAATGAAGCCAAATTCATACAGCCAAACATAGGTGAACTAGCACCTGCATTGAAGAACCGTCTTAATGACTCCAATAAAATTCTGGTATGCTATTTGTGTCCTAGAATTTGGAAATAAACTTGTTGCAGTCAGTAACCTCCCAGTCCCTGCATACCAGCTTTACTTAAATCTTGTAAGCAGAATTTAAAATGACCATATCATCCAGTATGACAGCTATGCCATTTAATCTTATACAGCAAGGAAATCTACTGTAGATTTTTTACACTTGCCAGCTTGTTGTTTGGTACAGCTCTTCTTTCAACACAAATGGAGAAAATGGTACAACTATAAATACTCTGTGCACCTCTGAGAACCTATTCTTTTGCTTTCAAAGCAGAGGAAATGTGCTTTACCGTAGAAAGCACAACAAGAGCACAATCAGGCTTTGTTAATCTCATTGTGTTTTATACTCAAAAGCACAGCTGGGTGGTTTTCATAGTAGTGCTTCTGTTTGTCCTGAAAGCCCATTAGAGATTATCATGGTCTTGTGACAAATGAAAACAAATGGAAATCTTAAATTGGTGCATTAGTTTAAATGTCCACAAAATGCGTGTGTGTGTGTGCGCGCGCGCGCGCGCACACACACACACAGAGTAATGTATCATGCTATATATGTACACTTAACAAGACAAGAAGATGGTATTATTAATCTGTGTAGAAACATTCTGTGGTTTTTTTTGTTACCATTAAAACCTGTGTATGGTATAATCAACTATGGTAATTAGCATCATACTAAAGGTATGATATCCTGGTGCTCTCCTCTGCAGTCAAGGCTACACTGGTCACTGTAGACTTCATGAGAAGAGCCTTTCTACACAACTGAGTTCTTTTGAATCTCTACCTCTTTCTTTTTATCAGGCCGTTTTGATTCCTTTTCTGCACTAGATAAATGGGGTTGGGTGCCAATTGTTTCTCTTAATTCACAATAGTGAATGAGCTTAATATATTTGATTAAATAATTCTTAGTATTTGATTCTTTCAAATTTAACTTTCTAATTGATTGCCTCATTGGCCCTCTTTACTAAGAGGCAAAAGAAACAATAAGATGAGGATGGTGTTTTTTTTCAGTTGGCTAAAATGGGGTCATCAAGCCAGCCTCAGATTTACAAGTTCAAAATTCTTCTGCAAAGCTATTTTCAAAGAGGCCACATTGTTACTGATCATCTATAAGAATAATAATAATAATATACTGCTTTTTAACAAAAAGTTCACAAAGCGGTTTACAGTCCAAATAAAATGATTAAATGGCTATCTAGTGCTAGATTCCTCAGGTCCTGGACCTGCCTATCAATGTCCTTTTTATAGCAATCCAGGTAGAAAAACATCACAGGGAGAGAGCTAGGGATGCTGGTCCCATCTCTTTTTAAAACCTACAAGTCTTTCAGTAACCAGTTTTCTTGTTCCTCCAGGGTTCTGGTTAAGTAGACCTAGGCAAGTTGTGAATGGCAACATGTGCTGGGGCTGACTTAACCACACCTTGGCTAGATAACAGCTTAGTAGCCTATAAATTGAGAATCCCAAAATAGTGGGTTAATTACATTGAATGCACAAACTTGGTGTGTGTGAAACAGGATTGAGACACAGGAAATCAAATACATTAGGTCTTATTGCTTTATGAACCCCGTAAACTAGTAAAGGTGGAGCACTGTAAAGTGATAGTGGTACCATGGCAGACAGGCCAGGATCATTGCACCTCACTACTTAAACAGAACATGTAATGAAATGTTAAGTGTGCATTTTGTTTCCCATTCAGGTACAACAAACACTGAGCATCCTCCAGCAACTGGCAACTGCTATGGGCCCAAATATCAAGCAGCATGTGAAAAATCTGGGGATTCCCATCATCTCAATCCTTGGAGACAGTAAGGTAAATTTTCATATTCCTCAGTACAGCCTGTAGGAATGGTGACTGTCATGTATGTTATCCGTTACTAACTGCATTTGATAAAAGTGCATTGTAAATTCAGTGGTGCCCCGTTTTGTAGTCTTCTCAGTGGAAAGACTGACCGTGAAGAGAAGCTTCCTACTCCATACTTGTTGCCTTCCAGTGGTCTTGGACTCTGGGGCTGGTCCCCAGTCATACTTTAAGAGACAGGTTCTGTTTGAAGAAAGACATTTTTTGGGGGGGGGGGGGTAGGAGGCACCACTCACTTCCTCTCCTGAGCTTCGTTTCTCCTGCATTTCTCAGAGTAAAGGGTCATTCCTAATTAGTGGGAATGCCCTCGCATCATCAGGAGGCAGGGTCGAGCAAGTTGCGTGGCTACGTGACTTGCTCGACCCTGCCTCCTGATGACATGAGGGCATTCCCCTCCACGCGGATGTATTGCTGTCCCTATTAGGGGTTGTGTCCTGATTGCGACTGTAATGTGTGCCAAAACAGGTCCAATAGACCTTTAGAGTGGATTCTTACATACTGGCAGGACCCCCAAATGATGTTGGAAGATCTTGGTCTCAAAGACCCCTGGCTCCCCAAATAGTGGTGAGGAGCAGAGGGCTCCCCATACATTGTATTGTCATGGTTCTTTTATTTTAAAAAATTATATCCCGCCTTTTCCTATGCCGAAGGCAAATGCCCAAGGCGGCTTACAACAGATAAAAATACATAATTTAAAATACATAAAATAAGTTTAAACAATACATAACGATACATAAACAAATTTAAAAAACAATAAAATCCACTGGGGGGGCGACAGTATGGAGCAGAGAAGCAGCATGGCAGAGCGTCTTGAGATACAGGAGGCAGACCACAACCCATCACCCAAACGCTAGACGAAACAAAAACGTTTTGAGCCCTCGCCGAAAAGTCATGAGGGAGGGGGGTGGT
The DNA here is from genome assembly GCA_026170595.1 of Plestiodon gilberti rubricaudatus. Classification (NCBI taxonomy): domain Eukaryota; kingdom Metazoa; phylum Chordata; class Lepidosauria; order Squamata; family Scincidae; genus Plestiodon; species Plestiodon gilberti. The sequence continues at coordinate 254,335,388 of JANXHW010000001.1, read as the reverse complement.
TCTCAGGTCCCCTGGATCTTTCAGAAGTTGGCAGCAGAAAACACAACATTGTCACTGACTCTCAACCAGCTACAGCTTGTTGGAGGGAAGTAAGCATCTTCTCACAGAAAGCAATGCAGTACAGGTGGATCACATCTGCACTCAAGAGTTGCATTTGGAACCCCATCTGGTTCTTGGGACTAATGGGAAGGGAGGTTGGGAGGGTGTGCATTCTCTTGGCCCAACTCCCCTCTCCTTTTCAACTGTATGGGCAAATGTCCTTGCACATCTGCAGTAAGATATCAGCATACAGAAACAAGTTTCTGTGCGTATTACTTGGAGGATCAAGAGCTAGATGCGGCCTGTCCACATTGCATTCCTTTTGGTGGAATACATATTTAATGTAGTGCAGATAAACCGCATTTGCAATTATGCCTGTGGTGTGTGCAGCACATAAGTGCATGGAAGACTGCTTTCTTGCAGAGACCTCTTTAGTTGGAGAGGGGGGGGAGGGGAGAGGGGGGCATTAGTCGCTTTCCATGACTCTTTGAAGCTGTAGTAAAAAGTAAACTTACTTCTTTGCTATCAATTATTTATGCCAAGGCAATATTTTGCTATTTGGTAAGACATCTTCTATAGTCCATCTTATGGTCTTTCTAAATGGCATGCTATTTATCAAAATGTAACTGTGAGATTAAGTAATAAAAGGCATAATACTTTGCAGAGTGCCCATGGATTTATTGTGTTGCCTTAAGTTGGCACCTGAGATACTCCACAGAACCTCTGCTACCTTTTGGGGTGGCAAACCTTAAATACTGGGTGCTTTTACTGAACTGAAATGTGGGAGATGTGCACTTGGAAAAGACCCCAGAGCCATACCTAAGTGACTTATCTCTCCTGAGAATTACCATGTGTTCATCTTGTGTTTGCATCAGAGCAATGTACGAGCAGCTTCCCTCACAACTGTGAATGCCTGGACAGAACAGACGGGTATGAAAGAGTGGTTGGAAGGAGAAGACCTGTCTGAAGAGCTCAAGAAAGAGAACCCTTTCCTAAGGCAAGAGGTAAGGATTGTACCATACAAATGAGCTTTGCTTTTATCAGTTTGTAAAGATGAGCAGATTGGCTAAACACAGCTGTGTTGAATTGTGGATGAGAATACTTGTACCATTATGGAACTGGGCCCTTTTGTGTACTGTAATCTCCAGAGATGTCCCCATTTGGTGTCTCAAGAGCAGCAAGGGACGCAGCAATTCCAGAACAAATAAGTGAATTTCCAAATGTTGACCAGTGCCAGTCACGATTGATTTCATCTTGTAGATTCCCCACCTCTGTCATCCTTTTCAACTGGGCAGGGCTTGTGGTGTTCTGAGCTCGGACCATGTGGTGTAGGTGCTGCAACATTATTCATACTGTGCAGTGGACCCCTGTGTGCCCCAACCCCTTACTATAGCACCCTCCAGTTATTACACCCTCCAGTAATAACATTAGTCCATCCTTCCTCAGTTTCTGCTCATGCTGGCAATATTCCCCTACCCTTCCTGTTTCCTTTCATTGGCCTTAAGCAGCTACTTCCCACTGCTGAGTGATGTCTTCTGGCTGTGGAGCAGGATGTTATGACTATAGGATCATACTTAAAGTAAGCCATATGTGGTGGCTGCATTTGAGAAACGTTTAGCATGAGATTGTTTGGAACTTTCTGGAATCGTAAATTGCAAAAAGTCGTAGCTGTCCAGATGAGATTTCTGGTAATTTGGCAATACTAGGTATTTACATATTAATTTGATAACACAATAATGGATTCTACCCAGCTTTTCTGTAAGCTGCAAGATACCGTTGATGAGCACACCCGTATAAAGAGTGTATCTGTACAATTCAGCCCCTGCTTACCATATTCATATTTATTGCTTTCTGTTGAGTATAAGGATTCTGCCTAGTCGTGCTAACCAGTCATCCAGGCACTGCTTTGCTCTCCTTTTTGTTTACTGAGGCAGTATCTTGATAAGAAGAGACATAAGGGATCTATGTTTTCTTTCAGCTTTTAGGTTGGCTGGCTGAAAAGTTGCCCACTCTCCGTAATGTCCCATCGGACTTAGTTTTATGTGTGCCTCACCTGTACTCTTGCCTGGAAGACCGAAATGGTGATGTCCGTAAAAAGGCGCAGGATGCCTTGCCATTTTTTATGATGCATCTAGGGTTTGAGAAGATGGCCAAAGCCACTGGCAAGCTCAAGGTATTGCAAATACTTTTTTCCCCCTCTGTTATATGATTCAAGGATAAATGAAGTACAACTTGTGGGCAGGGAGAAGAGAGAAAAGAGGCTACAGATAACTTTCTAGGAAATTCAGCAATTCTGAACTTAAGGATGAATTGTGCAATTCTGAGGATTATAAGCATGCAAGTGTTGTGTGAAAAGCTTTTGCATATTGGGTAAAATACAGTAAACGTTCATCACTGCATTTAATATTCAGAACTTGAATCTCACCATCTCTGTTCCTTTCCAACGTCTAAGGGACTGTCTACACTGAAAATAGCCTTTCAAAATAGAAAATTGGGAAGTAGAAGAAATATGGCATGTATTTAACTTGTAAAAGTGGATTTTGGCATTGGTGCCTTAATGCTCTCATTCTTGCTCTTTAGCCAGCTTCTAAAGACCAAGTACTGGCCATGCTTGAAAAAGCCAAAGCCAACATGCCTGCCAAACCTGCTCCACCTACAAAGACATCTTCTAGAACGGTAGGAGCAGCTCCAACCAAATCTCAAGCTGCATCAGGTAAATTTCCTTCATACTACTAACCCTCTTTTCTTTTGAAAAAGCTTTGTCTATTGTTTGAATAAGTGTTTAAAGAAGAATTGAGGTTTTTGTCTATAAACCCTGCTATATCTACAATGAAAAGTGGAGACATTGCAAACTTGGTGGAATGCAAGCAATAATACCCAACTGAAATACCTTGGGTTAGTACCGTAGGGTAACAGCGTCAGTGGGAAAGCCTAGAATAAAAAGATAATCTTATGATCGTTATGTGCTACCAGGCAAAGATGCAGTCTAAGTACCTGTTGTAGGATTATAACTATCTGAACAGTTTCCACACTTAGCACTTGTTTCAGATCTAATAAAATCTGAAAAATTGTTTACTTAGCATAGTGGTCTTAAAAGTTGAGAATGGGAGAGGGAATGGGAAAGTTGAGAATCCTAGCCTGCAATGTAGGACCCTCCCCTGCAGGACCCCAAGAACCCATTGGCAAAGCTCCTCCTTCTCATCTTTTTGCCCTGCCTGGTGATGGCCAGTCAGCATGCGCAGCCACCACATCATTTTGTTCCTTTCCTTCCAGACCAATTGGAAGGAAAGGAGGGACAGAGCATGGCAATGTGTGGTCAGTTTTCAAATGTGAGGGGAGAAGAAATGAGAGAAGGGGCAGAGGGGATTCTGCAAAATGATACAACAGGTGGGTCAGAGGAAATCTGAAGGGATCCACTAAAAATTAGGAGACTTGGCCAAAAGAACCCTTCGAAAGCCAACATCTCTGGTGGGGTTTTTGTTATATAGGATTTATAGTGCTGGCTACTGTACAAACTGTGCAGACCTGACCCTCGGAACAAAACGATAGAAGTCACACTGCTACTTGAGCACACCTGAGGAACATGGCAAGCTGCCTTATATTTAGTGGGACCATTGGTTCATCTAATTCAGTATTGTCAGTGGTGACTGACTGCCTCTCTCCAAGATTTCAGGCAGGTGTTTTTTGTGCTCTAACTGGAGATTTCAGGGATTGAACCTGGGACCTTCTTCATGCAAAGCATATTGTCCTACCACTGAGCCACAGTCACCTCTCCAAAGGTGGGATCATGACCCACCTGTTGAAGACCGCTGTCCTAGTGTACACATGCTTTTGCTGTCGATAGTCTTCAAACAAATCTGCCCCAGGGTTCTTCCCAGAACATGTGCAACATTTACAGGAGGAATAAAGAATTCATGTAGTATTGCTTGTTGGATTCACCTTCATAGAATAGTAACTTATTAAGTCGACATAACTATTAGCAGCTCCTAAAATATATTGAGGGAATGATGCAGATTTTTGTGGCTTGGACAAAAAACACCTCTTGTCTCAGATACACCATGGGATGGCCTCTTGATGTAGCTGTTACATAAAGCATAAAGCTTCAGGCATCGTTCTTGCTGTACAGAAATGTAAAGGTTTATATTTCCTTCATAACAAGAGTAATAAAAGCTGAACTCAGGCCAGAATCCAAAGAACTACTTTAGGTGTGTTTCAAGGGCTTGAGCATGTCTCGAGGGGGGGGAGAGTTCAAAGTCCTTTGGACAGCAGACCTCTTTTTCCCCTATCGGAAATTGCTTTTTGAAAGGCACTTCAGTTTCAAAAGCAGTTTGCAACAGGGGCATCTGTTTGCAAAATTCAAGCCTGATGTGCCATACTAGTTGCCCATTTCCTTTTGATCTTACACTTACATAGCTTTTTAGTTAACTATTTCATTTCTTGCTTGTAAGGTTCTGGAGAAGATTTTGCCTCTAGCACTGTGGAGACCAAGCCCGATGCCAAAAAGGCCAAAGCAGGAGGAACTGCTGCTAAAAGCAAGGTACAGTTTACTTCAGCGGGAAGGAAGTGATCGACAGAACTCATGTACTCAGTAGAGAGTAATTGTACCAAGTTTTAGAATGCCCTGTCATGCCCTCTTGTCTCTAGGGAGCGTAGGCTGAATTCTACAAAAGTTGGTGAACATAAATACAAGAACATGGCAGTATATGAGCTGTAATATATATACCTATAACCACTGACTCATTCTCATGACATGCAGAACATTTCATAAAGGGTGAACATAGGGCAAATGGGAAACAGTTCTGGTCTACATATATGTGCAAATGGCTGCTCTCTCTGACAGAACTGAAGTGCTTGCAGTGGGGTTGAGATGAATTGTAACGTAGAGGTATGCTTATATGTTGCATGGATGTTGGGAAGCCCTTGACTGAAGCTTGAAAGACCTTATTTTTTTTCCTTTTGGAAGTACCTTAAAGTGAATGTGTGTATAAAAAGGAAAAATGTAGCACCCCACAGATCTTGGCATGGGTTCAGTAGCTGTGATATTAGTAGAGAAAAGATAGCATTGGGTGTTTGCTTGCAGATGGCTCTTTTGCAACAGGAACTTGAAGAAACCAACCAGTGGCTTTTGATGAAGCTCAGTGTCTCAGTGCTGAATTGTGGTAGCATCTAGAAGTCACTACCACTCTCTTCTGTCACTTTCCCACCCCCCTCTGAAGCACTTGGAATGGATGTGAGGTTGTGACTGCTGATGCTGAGATCCTCCTGGGATTGCTGCCTAAGCTGCAACACTTTGTTTAAAGCTCCCGCTGTGCCTCCTGAGAAAGGGCTGCTGTGTGTCTGATGCTGCAGGGGGGAATCTGCTTTAAGTATTTTTGGAATTCCCCTGATTCTTTTATATCGAGACAGAGGAGCATGTGTACTTTGGTTTTATCTGTCACTATGTTACATAGTCTTCTCCCGAAAGTTGGATGCCCCAAAGAGAGAGGCTGCCATCTTTGCCTTGGTTAGGGGATCCAGCTTCCAAAGATGAAACTCCAGGGTTCTGCAAGATGCCACATTGATTTTTATTGTGCCCTTGCTCTTTTCCCAAGGATCTTGGAGTATTTTAATCTGTTTCTCAGATGGTTTCCTACCTTGTTAGCTTACAGGGTTAAACCTTCGAGCTTCAGTACAGGCATCCCTTGGCATCCGTGGTTTCCGCATCCACGGATTTCACTATTTGCGGATGCCAAGCCTGGAAGCCTCTTCCGCATTGCGCCAGGTCCACAACTGCGTCTATAGGCCTCTGCAGGAACTTTTCCCCAGTGTGACCGGAAGTTACTTCCAGTCGCGTCGGAAAAGCATTCTAAGGCCCATGGAGGCCTATGGTGGCAGTTGTGGGCTCAGCGTTATGTGGAAGAGGCCTCCGGAGGCCCCACCTTGCAAGATCTGGTGCAGCACCCATGGTTCTTGGTATCCACGGTGTGTGTGTGTGTGAGAGAGAGAGAGAGAGAGAGAGAGAGAGAGAGAGTAGCCAATCCCCTGTGGCTACTGGGGGATGACTGTAGTAGAATTTCATCATGTTCCTTCAGACTTTGGATTCTGAAACATGGGACAAGCTTTAAATGCTAACAAATCATGTATAACATCTTTGGTAAAGGTCAGTGCTAGGGGGAGTATTTCTGCCCTGAACTCACTGGAAGATTCTGGTCTAATCTTTGGACCAATCAAAACTGCACAAGTAACATGAACTGACATTAGTTACTGCTCTGAAAGAAATGTTCTCTAGCAGTGGAGGAGGGTATTCTTGCATACTCCCTCCTATTTACTGCTTGAGACTTGGCTACAGTATGCGATGTTGAATCTTCCGCTCACTTCCTTGGTGGTCATTCCGAGTTTCAGTTTTGTTCTAGCAAGCAAAGCCATGACCGTGCTCTGTCCTTACCTTCTCAGTCTTTACCTCTCTCCACTCTGTTTCTCTGGATGAAGGAAAGGAAAAGAATAAAATTTGCTTGGGGATATCTCCCCTCTAGCTGCCTCTTAGAGGATACATACTCTTCATTTGGAAGGGCAGTTTCATCTTAATAGGTTTTCCAGGGTGCTGCCTACAAAAACCTAAAAGGCTAACTTGGGCAGGGGTAAAAAGGAGAAGACTGAAAGAGCAGTCCAAGGATGCTTTCAAACTGGCAAAAAGCAACACTGATTCTAAGAGGCATAATGCCAGGAAAAGCAGCAAACCAGCATGAGCCACACCAACTTGTTCAATCTGCCTTTGGCTCCAGTAAGTAAGAAGCCCCACGAAGTCTCTCTGAACTAAGATGGACTAGAATGGAGCTATTACTACTTGTGATATCAACTTTTCCCGTCTACTAATGCATTGCAGTATTGCATTTGGGCCTACAGTGGACCCTTCTTATCTGCAGTTTGGTCCCCGCAGTTTTGACCCATCGTGGGTGCTGCCCCGCACTGGAGGGCCTCGCATGACCTTCTGGACAGTCTTGTAACCAAAGTCGAGAAGACTTATTGTGCTTCAAACCTTGACTTTTGCCAATCTGTCTACAGAGGCTGCTGCTGACTGCCCTGCTTTCCAGTGCTAGTCTTTCTCTGCATCGTATGGGGTGGCAACCCCTTAGGGAATTTCACATTGCAACTGTGGTTGGTTGGTTTCCAAATTATGGCTGCTGGAGTCCTGTTGGGGCATACACAATAGGTTTGGGGTTTCAGGATTTAATGGTATGGTTTGGAGCCAACAATTAACCACTGAGCATTTTATGACTTGTTTCAGCATTCTGAGGCTAATAAAAGTCTCACCAAAGCCACTAGCAACCTGACAACGAACAAGCCTATCAAACAGGTAATAAGTGGATACCACTTATGACTACTGCATTAACCAGGTGGAAAATCTTGCTGCTCGAAAAGCTATTGTGCACTGTGATTCACTTTCTCTTCACAGTACTAAAACATACACTCGAGGGCTTCAGTGCACATTCTAACAACTTCTATATAGGTCACTTATCCGCCCAGCATGTTAAGAGGGGTATTGTTTGTGGAGCAAAGCTTATTAATCTAAGCTTTAGTTTAGTAAAATCAGTTTTACTTGATTTTTCTAGGGTATACAAGGGAAGAAGGTACCAAGCAAGTCGAACTTGAAGGAAGATGAGGACAGATCTGGTCCAGTTTTTATCATAGTTCCAAATGGGAAAGAGCAAAGGATGAAAGATGAAAAAGGATTAAAGGTGAGAAATTAATACTTGATCTGTGCTTGTAAATTATTCTGAGTTCATGTTTCTGTTGAGTAGTTAGCCTTGGGTATCTTCCTAAGGAACTTTGCTGGCATGGTAATGCATTCTTTGTAGGTGGTAGGTTTTGTATACCTAATGCAAAAATTGCTAAGTTAAATGCCCTTTATCTATGGAGAGTACATCTTAGTACTTTTCACCAAAACGGAGCGCTGCAAAGAAAGGTTACCAGAGGTGCTGACACAATTGAGGCCAAACAGGATTTTGGGGACAATGCATGTTAAACACATGGTTGGCTGTTTTCATATAACGTGAGAATGGACCTACTTTTTATTACCACAAGGAGCATACAAGGGAGGAAAGCAAACATTTTCTCACTGTGCTCGGCTACTTTAAATAATTTTCTCCTTGTGGCTCCCTTCTGGTATTGGAACCAGACTAGGGGGGAAAACTGCTTAAAGGCAGGAATAGACTATGGAAAGGTAAAATGGAGGGAGTTTCACTCTCCTCCCCTTTTTGGTGTAAAAAGTAGATACCTCCCCCATCCCTTCCTTACCCCTGCTTTATAGGTGAACAGATCAAGCACATGTTTAACAAGTACTTGCTCCAAATGTCAGAGTTGGCTCAGTCTTTGTGGAAGTATGCGTAGTAACTTTTGGCAATGTTCATTGACTAAATAATTGGCAGGTGATCAAATCTGGAAAAACTAATGCTTTTCTCTGTGACCACACTCAGATATGATGTGTCAAATGGATTCAGATTGTATTGTAAATGTTAGTGGGAGCAAGGCTACTATTCTATTCATTTCTTCATAATGCCTTTTGGTATTTAAATGCAGGTTTCAAATTTAAAATTCACAATCCGTGTAAATAATACATAATTTAGGCATATTTACTGTACAGATTGTAGCTTTCAGCGAGAAGATGTAATGTGACATTTTTTGATAGTCTTTTTCAGTCTCATTGAGTGTCTATGCTACAATTTGAATATAATTGTATAATAACACAAGTCCCACGTAAGACTGACTTGCATAGGTTCAGCCTAGTCCACCTCAAAGGTTTGTGAGGATAAAACTATGTTGCAACCTGTCCTTGATCCTTGGGAAACTAAACAGAGTTAACTTAATATGCCCAAATGTTCTGTGTAGGAAGATCAAGGTCTGTATTGCTTTCCGCCTTTTTCTAGCAACATGATTTCATTTAGTGTTTGCATGATGGAGGACTGATGCTATTTTAAATATTTGAGCCTGAACAATTTAATGAAACTTGGCATTGACAATCAACTAAACTATATCTATTTAAAAAAAACAAACCTCTCTCACTCTTCCTCTTGGACACATCGCTTCTCAGTTTAGATAAGAATTCCCAGGAATTCAAATCATTTGGTTGTCGTGTGTGTTTCCTCAGGTTTTGAAATGGAACTTCACTACTCCTCGTGATGAATATATTGAGCAATTGAAGACTCAGATGATCAGCTGTGTTGCCAAGTGGTTACAAGATGAGATGTTCCATGCAGATTTTCAACACCACAACAAAGCTCTTGCTGTAATGGTTGAGGTGAGAAGAATGGATATGTGGTGATTGGCAAACAAATATACCGCAGGAGGGGTTTTCCCTGAGCAAGCAAGTTTTGGAAACGCCTACTCTATTTAGAGCCCTACATAATATTCTCATAAGAACAAGGCAATTAGCATCTGCCTCCAACTTTTCCCATTATGGCATTGTGCAAGTGGTGTATGGAATGAAGGGAACATAAGAAGAGCCCTGCTGGATCAGGCCAAAGGCCCATCTAGTCCAGCTTCCTGTATCGCACAGTGGCCCCACCAGATGCCTCAGGGAGCACACAGCCAACAAGATAACCTTTTTCCTGCTGCCACTCCCCTGCACCTGGCACAGAGAAAACCTACTTCTAAAACCAGGAGGTTGCTTATGGCTTGTAACCTGTGATGGTCTTTTCCTCCATGAACCTATCCAAACCCCTTTTAAAGGCATCTAGGCCAGATGCAATCACCACATCCTGTGGCAAGGAGTAACGCAAGGTGCTATTATGCATGTATAAGGCAACCATCTTTCAATGCTTGTAGTACCAGGAATACCACCTGCTACTCCTTTGGCTAATTGGGTAACTTTACAAGAAAATAGTGCTTTTTGTAAAAGTTTGACACACTTTGCTTTTCCTTAAGCATTTGGAGAGCGAGAAGGATGGAGTTATCAGCTGTTTGGATCTGATCCTGAAGTGGCTTACTCTGCGGTTCTTTGACACCAACACCAGTGTCCTGATGAAGTCCTTGGAGTACCTTAAGCTGCTCTTTGCTATGTTGAACCAAGAAGAGTACCATCTTACTGAAAATGAGGCCACCTCTTTCATCCCCTATCTTATCTTGAAGGTATCCAAATCTTGCAAACCTAATAGCTGCTTTACCAGTAATGTATATTTAAAAACTTGTGCTCGAAGTGTTAAATTTTTATTCCCACAGATTAAGAATACTGATGGTTCCTTCAAACATCTGTAAATTTCCAGTGTTTCCTCTCTTCCCCCCTCCAGGTTGGAGAATCAAAAGATGTTATCCGCAGGGATGTGCGTACTATTCTGAACCGAATGTGCTTTGTCTACCCTGCCAGCAAGATGTTCCCTTTTATTATGGAGGGGACAAAGTCAAAGAACTCAAAACAGCGGGCAGGTGAGGAATTTTATCCTATTTTGCAGATCGTGATGTGCTTAGTTACATTTACAGTGCGTGGAGACTCGCTGGCCAGAGGCAAGCTGCGCCCAGGAGGGCTAGCTTGTTCTGCACCCTTAAACAGTGGTAGCAGACGAGCGGAACGGAAGGAACGGGATTTAGTTCCTTGAAGAGTCAAGCCTTGGAAGCAGCTGCAGCGAGTGCTCAGGCTAGCTGGTTAGAGCTGCAGAAGCTGATTAGCTCTTAAGTAGATGGGCTGTTGCTTTTCCTGGTGCTGCAAGGGTAGGAAGCTAGCTATTGTGTGCTATATCGTCCGGGGCAGGGAAGTCTGCCTCTGAAGCTGATGCAGGGGAGGGCACCTCTAAAGAGAACCAAGTGATCATGGGGGCAGAGGCTCAGGCTCAGATAGTGTTATGGATAAGATCTGTGTTGAAAGAGATGATGTCCACGGAGGTGGCTAACCTGAGCACTGTGACTGCGGCTCCCCCACCGGAAAGCGGGCAGCAGAAGTCTAGAGGACAGAGGGGAAAGTGTCCTAGGGGACATAGCCCAGAACCTCTGCTTCCCCCTCCCTTTTCGCAAGCCTCTTCACCTTCTTCTTTTAGGGGATTCTAGTCGACCTTTGAGGGGTCCCCAATGCCTAAGCATCATAGGGCAAGGGATGCAGTCATAAGGCATTATAACATGAAAGATGGGGGTGCTAGAAAGTGATTGTGCACTGATAAATCTAAGCTGCAGGGAGCTAGAAAGCATGATGCCTTTTCGTCCTCGGATGACTTCAGCAAAGGAGGAGGGAGAGTTGTCAGGAGAGGCGTTAGGAGAATCTGAGGCTAAAGTGAATAGAATTTTCCCTGCTAAATTGTTCCCAAGGTTACTAACAAAGATCGTTAAGGATCTAAGGTTAGCATCGAGTGGGAATGGAATTGAAAATCAGGATGCAGAGTTGATGCTTCTCTCAGTCAAGTCACTCTTCCATCAGGGTCCAGCTAAGCCTTTGGAGGTGCCTTTTCCGAAGGCATTTAAAAGGGTCATGTTACCGGAGTGGAATTCGCCATACCAGAGCAGGCGCACTCCTAAGACTGGGAGTAAGCTGTATTCTTGACCACAGACTGTGTTAGATTCTCTTAAGTTTCCGGAGTTGATGCTTCCATGGCTGCTTTATCAACGCACACATCCCTTCGGAGGGAGAAGCAGTAAGGGAAAATACCACTGAGCTTCATCTGGTACTGGACAGGGAAAGGCAGGCAGTAAGCCTAGATCAGCCTGATGCCAGGCCTGGCCACCACTCTTCGCCAGTGAGGGCCCCTCTCCTACAGTTCGCGCATCAGTGGTGCAGTGTCGCCACCGATGCATGGGTTCTGTGTGGCTTACTCAGGAAAGTGTGCATAAGATTGCAGCCTTATTGGCTTTTGTGTATCGCTCTTTTTCCAAGGAGCTTAGTATGGTGCACATGGTAATGATCCCTTTTTGAAAGTCACCTTAATTCTATGTACCAACCTTAATGTTCCTAGAGATTCCCACTCTTCTTTACTATTTCTTTGATCTGTGTTTCAAAACAAATTTGGTACATTATCGAAAAGGAAATAATGTTTCTTTCATATTAAATTCATTGTTGGAATATACAGAAGTACTCTTTTGAGATATATTTTTGTGCACCTTATGAGCATAACTTTTTGTTCACGGCTGCTCCTTTGATCTTTTTTCTATAGAGTGCCTGGAAGAGCTGGGATGTCTAGTTGAATCATATGGCATGAACGTGTGTCAGCCAACTCCTGGCAAAGCCTTAAAGGAAATGGCAATTCACATTGGTGACAGAGACAACACTGTCAGAAATGCTGCACTCAACACTATAGTAACAGTTTACAATGTGCATGGGGACCAGGTGTTCAAGCTGATTGGAAATGTAAGTAAAATGGAACTGAGAGGGCAGTGTTTAGTTTACGTATACTTTTTATGTTTGGTTCCTGACCCTAGAATGACTGACTGTGAATGGCAAGATTACTGCACGAATAAACTGACTTTCATTGCAAGGTTCAGATGCTATAGATCAGGCTTTCTCAAAGTGTGGGTCACACCGTCCCCTGCTTTGGTTTGGCTCCAAATCGGAGCCGTTCCAGAAGCTTGAATGGCTTACCGGAAGGGCGGGGAGGCCTCTTCCGGGTTGCACCAGGCCTGTAGCACAGGCCTCTGTGGGCCTCAGAATGGCCTGCAGAAGCCTTGGAAAAGCCACTTCTGGTTTGCATCCAAAAACCGGAAGTTACTTTCCGAGGCTTCTGCGGGCCATTCTGAGGCCCACAGAGGCCAGTGTAGTGGGCCGCCAGCCTGGTCCAACCCGGAAGATGCCTTCCTGCCCTCATGGTAAGTAATTCTGGTGCCACAACCCACCGTGGGGGACGAGGTGGGTCGCAGCGCTGAAGAGCTTGAGAACCCCTGGTTTAGGAGATATGTGATACTGGTCATGAATTATCAACCTGTTCTGGTGGAGACGGTTGCACTCCCTTTGGAAGAGAAGGCCCTCAGCTTGGGAGTACATCTGGATTTGGCTTGCACCTTGATGCTTAGGCTCAAGCTGCTTTTTGCTTGGCTTAGGCTGGTGTGCCAGCGGTGCCCTTTCCTGGGCTAATCAACCTAACAATGGTTGGTCACACATTGGTTATATCTCATTTGAATTGCAGTAATGCATGCCATGTGGGGCAGTCCTTGAAGACCATTCAGAAAACTCCAGTTTATGCAGAATGCAGCAACTCAACTGCTGACTGGCACGGGACATAGAGTTCATATCGCATGTGTGTTGTGCCATCTGCACTGGTTGCCTGTACATTTCTGGATGCAATTCAAGGTGCCTCTTTCAACTTTTAAGGCCCTAAGTGGCTTGAGTCCAGACTAGCTGAAGGACCATTTCCCTAGCATGTCCCAGAGATTACCTGAAAGGACTTTCCTACATGTCTCACCACCAACAGAAGTATGCTTGGTGTTTGACTCAGGAAACGGCCTTCTCTGTGGTGGCATCCAAGTTGTAGAACTCCTTCACTTAGGAGTTAGGGTCAGTGCCATCCTTGTTTCGGTAACTTTTGCTCAAGTTGGCCGCTGTTCATGATCTACTGCTGTGGTGTTGGGGTATCGTCATGGCTATGGCTGCTGCTGCTATTTTTTATTTTTTAGGTAGGTTTTTTATTGTAAACCACCTTGAGCACCTCCCAGATAGGATGGGAAGGAAAAGTTGTGGGGTAGAAACATTTTAATTATTTTAAAAGCAATAATGACGTAAGCAGCCAGCATAAGTCTTATTGACCTTGATATTCTGTAACACAAGCTGTAAAAACCTCTTATGGAATGCATTTGGTAGACTTTGCTATACCATTGACTCACACCACATAATGCTTCAGTAAGCAGTCTTCTCTGGAGTCTAAATCATTTCACAAAATTGCTGCCCTTTTGGCTTCAAACTCCTTTAACCGGTTTTCCAAGCTAGACTATGTACCCTTTGCAACACTGCAGAGGGTGGTGGTGGCATTTAATATTATGTGCCAGACTCTGCCTGATCCTACTTTGTGTTTAAAAGTAGTCTTAATATGCTTCAAGAATAAGTGCTGTTCACAGCAACTAGTCTTTGAGGTGAGCCTTGCTCTCAAGTCCAGTCCTTTGTTGAAATGACAAAGCTTTGGAGCCCACTTTCTGGTGTTGCAGCTCTAAATTAGGTCAGCCCTAAACCAAACAGACTGAAAAATTGCTCTTCTTGCACAGCTTTCTGAGAAGGACATGAGCATGCTGGAAGAGCGAATAAAGCGGTCTGCTAAGAAGCCAAATGCTGCTTTGGCAAGGCAAGTGGAGGAGAAACCCCAGCGTGTTCAGAGTGCCAGTGTCAATGCCAACATGTTGCGGAAGGGACCAGCTGAAGACATGTCTTCCAAACTCAAGTATGTTGTGAGCAAAATGGCAACTTTTATCTGGCATTTTCATAGTGTGTGCTAAAAACATACCTTTACTGTTGCTGTGTTTTGTTCTTTGTTTTACTCATCAATGTCTGCATGTGTTGCGAACTTTCCAAGCAAAAATTCTGCAAAGCAAAATGTTTGAACCTTTCTTCATTTGTTTTGTTGTGTCTTGAATGCTTTCTAAATGGTCTTGTGCCTTTTTTCACTGCTTCTCCATGGACAGAATTATGTATCGCACTTATAGGATGTAAGTACTGACCACTAAATCCTTGGTAGAAGGGCTCTCATAACTTTTGTCTGAATTCGCCCTAATCCTAGAAATATGTAGCAATAAGTCCTATTGGTTTAAGTGCAACAATACCTAGTGAAAGTGCTTTAGGATTCTGAGAGCCAGTGGGGGACCAATGAGATTGGCAGTCCCATCTCTGCTGTGAATATGTTGGGTGATCTTGGCAGTTTACCATCTCTCAATATCACTTGTACTTCCAAATGATAAGAATATTTAGAAAAATAAAACAGTCCTATAGAACTCTGTATAACCTTAAAGCCCTATATACAGTCATCCCTCATTATCTGCAGGGGGTTGTTCTGGCCCCATGGTGTATGACATGAATCTGCAGATGATGGAGTCCATGGGGGGCAGGGTCACGGCGCCGCAAATGCTTACCTAGCAGTTGCTCCGTACCCGCAGCCATGGGCCTCCCCCCACACCTCAGAACACGTTCTGGATGTAAACCGGAAGTTGTGTCTGGTCGCATCCCGTGGGTGTTCTGAGGTGCAGGGAGGCCCGTGGAGTGAGCTGTGGGGTTCCCCTTTGCGCGGGGATGCTGAAATCTGCAGATGGCAAATTCACATATACGGGAGGACGACTATAGATTGTAGATTGACAGCCTTAATCATTTAGGTTTGGCTGACACCTTACCTGAATGTTTCAAACTTTTATCTACACTAAAACCTTCAAGAGGTGGTGATATTGGTAGATGTTTGTGCAGATCTATTGAAAATCCAAATGGCTTAAACCAGTGTTTCCCAAACATTTTTTACCTGCGGTTCCCTTGACCATTGGCTACCATTGGCCACGTCTCCCCATTACATTATGTTTTCCATTACTTTATGCACTGTTTTCCGAGAGGATTCCGTGGCACTCCGCGGCTCCCCTGGGAGCCAGGTCTCCATGTTTGAGAACCACTGGCTTAAACTATTCCAGTGCTAGGTAAATTTGAGTAAGGTATCCAGATCTAATATTTGGGAAGTGCATTGTTCACATCATGACATGAAGATGCTAGCCTAAATTTAGAGCACTATCTGGAAACTGAATACCAGTCGTGCCTAGTGCCTTGTGCTAATTTGTCATTGTAAGCAAACGTGTGCACAACCTAGCAAATCAGACATCATGGTAGTTGTATTTGAAGCGTGTATGGAACAGTGTTTCTTGAGACCCTGGAGAGTAGTGCTTGATAAAAGATTGGAATCATGAACTCATCAGAATCATGTTACTGTCATATCCATTTGTTATGATGCAGTAGTGCATCTTCCATATCGGCTGCAAAGTTTTTATAGTCTTGGGGTGATGGGGAATGAGCAACTCCTTTGTGAATTTGCTAGAAGTTGCAGATTGCTAATACCTGGGATAATTGCTAAGAGGAGTGAATAAAATTCCTTAGCTATGTTGATCTGAGAGCTTAAAAAATTATCAGTGAATGCTACCATTCTCACTTTGGGTGGCTGCATTTAATTATAACCAGAGGTCCACAAATTTTGACTTAATCACCAGCTATTTGTGGCTTCCACCAATTGCTCCAGCCCCACCTTTGTCTCCTGCTAAAGCCCAGTAGGAAGGGAGATAAACTTCCCTTTTGACTGCAGAGGGTCTCTGTTTCTGGCAATTATAGGGCTGGGAAAGAGTAGGGCTGGGAAAGGCCCTTGTCTGAAACCCTGGAGTGTGTGTGTGTGTGTGTGTGTGTGTGTGTGTGTGCGCGTGCGCGTGCGTACGTACGTACACACTGCTGACCTAGATGGACCAATGATCTAACTCTGTATAACGCAACTTCATGTGTTTGTGTGTCACAGACCATTGTGCTCTTTGTGAACTGAACTGAAGGGAAGGGAAAGGGCAGGACATTTTTTCTGACATAGTTCTGGGCATTTGCAAATGACAGAGCAGCATCTTGCAGTTTATATGCAGTTTATATGCAGTTCACAGAGAACTCAAAAAAGAACTTTGTACTGGTTGCCTGGGTTGGAGAAAGGGACTGTCACCACTGGTGACCGGGTCAGTAGACTTGTGAAACCTCGATGATAAAAATGGCTTTGTTGGTTTCTGCAGCCAAGCCCGAAACATGAGTGGCCACTCTGAGACATCTCATACAGTTCCACGGGAGTTTCAACTGGATTTAGATGAGATAGAAAATGATAACGGTACAGTCCGATGTGAAATGCCAGCACTTGTCCAGCACAAACTGGATGACCTGTTTGAACCCGTCTTGATCCCCGAACCCAAGTGAGTGCAGTTGGAGGGCTATGAAGGGGGTATTGTAGTCTGGGATTGTTGTGAGCCTATGTATGTTGATTGATACACCTAAATCTCCTCTTCCACCACCATCTCATATGAAGCAGTTCTTTACATAACATAAAGCCAAGTTTCTAAACACACTCATTGTAGAGAGAGGCTTTAAAATGTGGGAGTCCTTAGTACCAAGTCTTAGACAAGAGAAGTTTTCAAAAAATTTCTCGTGGTTTGAGCTGCTGTCCTTCACATAGCTCTTTGTTTCTGTTGACATCCATCCTCTTTCCCCTCAATACATATATAATATGTACAAAATTTCCAAATACACAATTGCTTTTATCTTCCTTCACTTTTGTTACTTCGTTCTTACTGGAAATATGTTTAGAGTTGTGTGCGTTAAATCCCCTTGAAGTTACTATGCAAGTATAGAATTTTATGTCTGTTGCCACATTGGACATCTGGAGAGGGCTATGTGTTCTCATTTGAGGAGAAAGCACCTATATTTAGTCCTTAAAGGCCTAGATATCTGTTGAAAGCTGAAATCTGCAAAGGACTGACCAAGAATTCTGCAGCATGGATCTGAATGGCTGACGTAGCTGATATCCATATCTATTTCCCACCGATACATTCGTCCCATTTTATTAGTCCTTATCAAAAAGTTAAAATTCCTAGGAAACGAAATAAGTGACAAATATAGGCAGATATATCTAGATTTGATCTGCATAATTTCAGAACTTACCTTGGTAGGTTTACCTTGATGGCAATTGTATGCAGCACTAGCAGGCAAATATACTTGTGAGACCAATATACAGAGGTAAGTCCCCCCCCCCCCATATAAGAGGGGCTTGGTTTAGTTAAAGCATTATCTGATCCATGCTGTACAAAATGTACAAATGTAGGATTTTTTCTACACTACCACACAAAGTCAATGGCACGTGTGTTTGCTGCTTCCACTGCACAAACTGGGATGAGACTTTGTGCTCTCTGGAATGACTAAGGATGAGTTGATGGCTGCCAAAGTATTTTTAATGTTTTGAGTCAAAAGTACCAAGGAGTTGTTTGCTACTTCTTGAATTGTAACATTCTTTCTCTCTCCATTACCCAGGATTCGTGCTGTCTCACCACACTTTGATGATATGCACAGTAACACAGCTTCCACCATCAACTTTGTTATCTCCCAAGTAGCCAGTGGTGATATAAATACTAGTATCCAAGCTCTAGCACAGGTAAGTGAAGAAATTCTGGTTGACAGCTGCATAGCACTGGTGTGGTTAACAGGTGATTTGCGAGAGTGATGAGTTGCACATTTGGTGGTGCCTAAGTGTCAGGTGACACAAGCACCACTCAGAACCCCTCTGATGACAGAGCCAAGTGCACAGGGGCCATCTGACTCGCTTCTCTCAACAAAGGATGTGAGGTGCTGGCGCAATAGCACTCTTCTCACTCCTTGTTTTCTCTCCCACCCCATGGACAGGCTTCATCTGATTGATACCTGCACAGGTAACCCACCTTCTCTCTCTTGATGACACGCAGGCCAGGTTAGGCAGGTTCTCTTGGCTTGTCTAGGGGTCGCGTATCTCTTCTTGTTCTCCCAGTTTCTCTAGTGGTGACATTTGGATTAAAAAAAAATCTGATCCCTTCCTTGTCCTTTCACCAAGCTTTGGCTTGAATTTAGGAGAAATCAATCAGTCCAGTGAATTTTATTTTGCTGTCTCCAAATGGGGAGATGCTATATTTATTTATTTATACCCCGCCTTATCCTATGCCAAGGCAAATGCCCAAGGTGGCTTACAATAACAATTAAAATACATAATTTAAAAACAATACATAAAATAAATTAAAAACAATAAAATCCACTGGGGGGTGACAATATGGAGCAGAGAAGCAGCAAAGTAGAACATCTTGAGACACAGGAGTCAGACAACAACCCATCACCCAAACACCAGACGAAACAAAAACGTTTGGAGCCCCCGCCGCAAAGTCATGTGGGAGGGGGTAGTTCTCACCTATTCAAACCAGCATATCTCACCTGTTCAAACCAGCATTGAGCAAATTGTTCACCTGAGGGGGGAGATTAGGTAAGAAGCTTATAGATATGCCCAAGATCTTCTTGCCTTCTCCTGTACTGGTTCTTGAGAGCTCCTGAATAAACTAACCATCATATTCCCCCAATGTGGAGAAAATTGATCCCTTGTTCTCCTGTTTGACACTCATATTTTGAATATTACCTTCAGAAGTCATCTTCCAAAGGCAGCCTCTGCCAGATTGAACATAATCATTTGGCAGAAATTATTAAAAGGAGCATAGAGATGACCAAGCGGATGTCCTGTAAACCTCTTTTGTTGATGCCCTTGGCAAAAGCACCCCAGAGCTAGCCATGTTGTTCAGTGAGTGAGCTATTGCCACTTCCTATTAGATCTTGAAATATTTGCTGCCCCAGGCCTCCTTGAGACATTTGCTAATTTAGTACCCTAAAATTAGAACTTTTCTCTGATCTAAGCTGTTTCCTTTTTGATATTGTGGAAGACTTCTGACATTGAGTTCTCTTTGAACTTGTGATATTATTGTGCAATGGAGGATGGTGATCTTCCAAATCAATTGGTTTAAGCATTCCTGTTGCTCTGAGGGAAAAGGCTAAATCGAACAGTTATTGTTTACCTATAGAGAGGATGGATAGAAAACACACTAGGAAGGCACACTTTTCTCCATCTCTGGAAACTTTCATTTGAAACTCTCATAGTGAATATTGGATGGCGTGGCGTTTTATAGCATTTAATAGAATCAAAGGGATTGAATGTACCCAAAGGTAATCGACCAAAGGTAATCGATCCAAGACATTTGATTTTTTATTGACACTTTTTTTTTCTTTGAAATACTCTCTCAAGCCACCAGGTGGTATAATACAATCCCCTTCATGCTGGTGAAAGTTAACTCTCATTTAGGTAGTTAACATGCAGAGTGTTGCATTGTTTCATGTTCTTCGTTCATAAAAGTTGTTTCCGTCATTACAAATTATAGAGTTGGTAATTAAAACATTTTTGTGCAACTCTTGCTATATATGTTTGGTTATAAACATCTGAAGTTGTGGGTGGTTCTGTAGGGAGGTTAATAATGTGACTAATGGAATCAGAAAGGTGAGGGAAACTGTTGGTATGGAAAAAAGTTTGTCAGTATTATAGATTTGTAGTCTTTACAGAAAAGTAACAAAGTTTCTGTCTGCAGATCGATGAGGTCCTGAGACAAGAGGACAAAGCAGAAGCTATGTCTGGCCACATTGACCAGTTCCTAATAGCTACATTCATGCAGCTCCGACTCATTTACAATACACACATGGCTGATGAGAAACTGGACAAGGATGAGATAGTCAAGTTGTACAGTTGCATAATTGGGAACATGATTTCGGTAAGGTTTTTGGCATAGAGAAATGGGGAACAAGCTTCAGCCAGTGGAACTGGTAAACAGATTAATTCTTTGTGCATTTGGTCTTTGCAGTGCTGTAAAAATGAGTCATAAAAAGTACTCTTAACAATTCTGTACAGCAAGGCACTTGCATTGTCTTTTCTATATTTTTATCTGGTCACTTGTTCATATATTTTATAAAAAATGGCCAACTAACAGCACTTAGCTTAGCCTCTGGCAACCCTTATCCATCAGATTTAAATCAAGGAGTATAAGATGTTTGCCCACAGTTTCACTTGTTTGGAGGAAAAGGTCAAGTCTAAAGTTTAAACTGGGTTGTTTTTAGTTAGTTCAACTATTCAATCCTGCACTTTAGTTAGGCAAGTTTTGATTCTCAATGAAATCACGACAGAAAATTACAGAAAATGTAAAGCATATGTATTGAAAAGCAAATATAATGCAGCCAGTGTAAAACTGCACAACTTGTGACTTTTTTCAAAGAGGGCAACAAAATTACCCCCTCTTATCTCAGGCCAACCCAATTACTCCCAAATAGTGTGCCCATGTGTATTCTCAGGGGCCACTTTTACCCAGATAGCGATACAAGGGCAAGCAGCATTTTGTCCATAAGGGTCTCTTGAACTGCCTGGCTCCATTCTCAAAATTCTTTCCATTTAGTAGTAAGAACTTTCTTTGCTGTACAGATCTGTTCAGGCATAGCCAGGGCCATTGCGTACAAAACCCACGACATATCAAATATTGAAAAGTGAGGTCTTGTGACTTCTTACAGCTTGAACACACTTTTTATAAACCAGGATAATTCATGCTGGAGTTCTAGTATCAAATGATGGTGTACTGATGATGGTATACTTTCTCTGCAAGATCCTTCACATTGATTATTATGGTTCAAGATGATTATTGAACAATATAGTAAAATTTGAGGCATTCAGTTACACTTCAGATTATTCTAAGCAGCAGTTCTGTTTACTGTTGGAAGTTGGTTACAAAACCAGTTAAATAATTTGGGACAGTAAAATTGCTAGTGGATCTTTCTTGGTTACTCGGTATACAGTATTTGTTCTTGGAGGGAAAATATGATAAACCTTGCTAAATGGAGTATACTAAGTCTATCTTGTTTGCAAGGATTTTGACAATTAAAATGACAGTCCTTTCCAGATTCTTTTCTGTTTCATGTAGTCCTATCAGAGTTGGGAAAAGATGGTTGTGTAGTTTATATAGGCTGGGAAAAGATCAAAAACTGTGTTTTGTACACACCTAAAGGCAGGAGTAGGGGGATTGGCTCTTCCTACTGTCCTACTATACAGGGTTACTCAAAAAGGATAGTACAAAAGTAAAGCTGATTTATTCTTAAATGAAGCGACATACCACAACCATCATGACATGAAAAGACAGAAAAACTGTTCAAGTTTCACATGCACATTACAAATATTCGATGTGGGTGCTGTTGGTGGCACGACAGATGTCAAGGCGGTAGTCCAGTTCTGTCCAGACACGTCCCAGCATATCCTCGGATATAGATTCCACTGCATCAGAGATGCATTGTTTCTGATTGTCCAGTTGTTGTGGTAATGGGGTCAGATACGCAGTGTCCTTGATTAATCCCCACAAAAAGAAGTCGCAGGGTGTTAAATCTGGCGATCGTGGAGGCCAGGGCTCCATTGGCAAATCCTCATTTCCGGCACAGGTGAGCCAGCGTCCCGGTAGGGTGTCGTCAATATCTGGGGATATGCTGGGACGCATTTGTAATATGCATGTGAAACTTGGGACAGTTTTTCTGTCTTTTCATGTCATGATGGTTGTGGTATGTCAGTTCATTTAAGAATAAATTAGCTTTACATTTGCACCTTCCTTCTTGAATAACCCTGTATTTTGCTGCCAGTCAAGTACTTTGAAGAGAACTACCAAAGATCCAGAAAGAAATTCATGATATGCTCTGGAGCAGAACTCTATGCCATTTAAAAGCTTTCCCTTCAGTAGACAAAAAGAGAAATGGTGGTAAATGATGATTTCGTTGAAAGTGTGCACTTTGGGTCAGCTAAGGGAGAAGACAACAGGATACCTCCACCCTTTTATCAGTCTTCTCTGCTAATTCTTACTAATTTTCAATGAGTGTACCTCAATGACTGTACCTCACAGTCACTTAAATGTTTCAATTTAACTGTTATCTTAGTGTTCAACGTACTAGGTGGAGCTCTAGAGGTTCTCTAGGCTGCTCTGTTTTATCTTGAAGAGAGTCTGATATCTAACCCTAGAATTCAATTTGCAGCTGTTCCAGATTGAAAGCTTGGCCAGGGAGGCCTCTGCAGGAGTGCTGAAGGACTTGATGCACGGTCTCATTACCTTAATGCTGGATTCAAGGGTTGAAGACCTAGAGGAAGGCCAGCAAGTTATCAGATCTGTCAATCTCTTGGTAGTAAAAGTTCTGGAGAAATCTGACCAAACCAACATTTTAAGGTAAATAAAACTGCTGAGTCTAGCCAGTCTTTCATCCCATTGCTTCAGCCTTCTGCTACAGGACTTAATGCTTACTATACTTCAAGTACATACTACTGGTGTTCGTTTTATCAGTTTATTCCCTTACCAGGTCTCCCTGAAAGACAAATGACTTGTGGATCCCTGCAGTAGCTAATCAAGGCTGTATTTGAATTAGCTTGCTGCAAAGTTAGCTGGGCTGTCTTTCAGTCTCGGAGGAACCTGGTCTCCTAAACAGGAGGACCCTGGAGGACCCTGGTCCTCTTTAAGAGCTCGGCTGGATCAGACCAAGGGCCCATCTAGTCCAGCTTCCTGTATCTCACAGTGGCCCACCAGATGCCTCAGGGAACACTCAAGACCACAAGATACCTGTATCCTATTGTCACTACCTTGCATTGGGCGTTCAGAGAGAGACTACCTGTAAAACCTGGAGGTTGCATGTAGTTGTCATGACTTGTAGATTGATAAGACGTTTCTTCCATAAATATCCCCTTTTAAAGGCATCTAGGCTAGGTGCCATCGCAACATCCTGTGGCAAGGAGTTTCACATATTAATTACTCTCTGGGTAAAGAAATATTTTATTTTGTCTGTTCTAAATCCCTCTCCATTCCATTTTGAATCTGTATAGTATCAAACTAAGCATCTGAAAGCCAGTCCAGTCAGTTAGTTAAGCTTGCCTTGTCTTGCGAACCTAATTGTTAGTGTGCAAGAAATTGCATAAGCCTGTGAAAGAAGCTGAATAAGCCTTGTGCCAAAGTAATTCTATTCTGCCCTGTGTCTTTGTGGAATTTGTATAGTTAATGCTGCTGCACCTATTCTCCCCAGCGCCCTGCTTGTTCTACTCCAGGACAGTCTGCTAGCAACGGCAAGCTCTCCCAAGTTTTCGGAACTTGTAATGAAAGTAAGTGTATATAATGGGTTATTTTGGTGTTTAAATTTCCTGTTGCATAATGACTGTATTAACAGGAAAGGCTATGCATTGCAGCTACAGTATATGTTGAATAAAAGGCAGCTAATGGACTTCGTAATCTTGAACCTTTTCTGAGATCGATATCGTCTTGAGGATCAAATGAGAGTAGGAATGTGCTGAAACATAGCGTAAGAGGCATTTCTTTCAAAAACGTAACTGCTGGTTATGGGCAGGCATAGTTTTAAGAACAGATGGAAGCTTAAAAAAACTAGTGCCTGTCAGGCTGAGCATCGCCTTAATAGAGTAGCAAATGCTATATAGGCCCAGTTCAGTGTATGTGTGCATACAGGAGGAGGCTAATATACATGCTGTCCAACTTATGATTGTCCGACTGTTGAATGGCTGCGTTGGCACTTTTGCACAGTCTGTGTCTCATTTGCTGGTGCTTCTGCAAAGGCACAATAGTGCTGAGCCAGCAAGAACTGGCTGTTCCGGCATATGTCGGTTTCAAGTTACAAACGAACCTCCAGAACCTAACCTATCCATAAGTAGGGGAGAGAGAGAGATGGTTCAGCACTTACAATTCTGTCATTGTCATAGTTAACTGTAGGTACTTGCTTTGGGTTAGTTTGCTGGTTTTTTATAAACATTCTTCCCTCCCCCACAGTGTTTATGGAGAATGGTAAGACTTCTCCCACAAAACATCAACACTATCAATCTGGACCGAATTATGTTAGACATCCACATATTTATGAAGGTGTTTCCAAAGGAGAAACTGAAACAGTGCAAGAGTGAGTTCCCAATACGGACACTAAAGACCTTGATTCACACCTTGTACAAGCTGAAAGGACCCAAGGTGAGAGCAGCCAGTCTCTCCTCACCCTACATATACTTTCCAAGAATATTTTAAGATTTCTCTTTGTTAACCTTGCACTTTCTCACACAGATTTTGGACCATCTAACAATGATAGAGAACAAGAATGAGTCTGACTTGGAGGCTCACCTGTGCAGAGTGATGAAACACTCCCTGGACCAAACTGGAAGTAAATCTGACAAAGGCACAGAAAAAGGTGCTTCACGCATAGTAAGTATTCCATATTTAAAATGTATGGGGAGAGTGGCCTTGGGTGTGAAACTGGGTTGTTTGCTAAATACACAATTGGAGTCTTGGAGTCTTTCTGAATTGTGGTTGATATAGTGGCGTGTCCAAACTGCAGGTGATCCGAATAGCTGAATAAACTTTCCAGCGTGGTGGCTGAAAATAACGCCAAGTTGGAAACGGTTATTTTGCAAAACGTTGCATTTTCCACAAAATATTCCCACATTCACACTAGGTGATGATCCCAGCCACATATGATGTTTGCCTCTTTTTGAAATGGCAGTTTTGTGTTTTTTGTTGTTAATATGTGTCTGTTTTCTTTCTATAGGATGAGAAGTCACCAAAGGCCAAAGTGAATGATATTTTAGCAGAGATATTTAAGAAAATTGGTTCTAAAGAAAATACTAAAGAGGTGAGGGCTTTACCACCCAATTGTGGAGACTCGTCTCTGCGCATTCCCACATACGCGTCTAAGCCTGAGAAGACCAGGGCTCTAGAATGTTCAGAAACTGTATCTCTGCAGGCTCAGAGCAATATGCGGAACTGTATAAATGACTGCTCAAACGCTAGTTATAGGTAAGCAACCTGTCTCGTAAATATGCCATATTTGAATGACTCTGGCACCTTTCTTTCTTCAGGGCCTGGCAGAACTATATGAATATAAGAAGAAGTATTCTGATGCAGACATTGAGCCTTTCCTAAAAAACTCCTCACAGTTCTTCCAGAGCTACGTGGAACGAGGACTCCGGCTGATTGAAATGGAAAGGGAAGGCAAAGGCCGCATTCCTTCTTCTACAGGTAACTCCATAGCAGTGTGACTGCATGGACATGAGGGAGTCAACTGCTGCGGTTCCAGACTTTCTCAACCTTAATGGTGACTGCTGGGGCCTGAGAAGCAATAAGGGACTGAGCTTGTGGTATTGAATATAGGCATAAATTAGGACCTTGTAGTGGCATTTGCACATTTTCATTAGGCGTAATTCAGTCATCCTTTGGAGGCAATCACACTTTTCACCTTTGCCCTAAGAGCTGGCTCCTGGGCTACGTAGAAGCAAGGCAGGTAGTGTCACCTGGTGTGATATCTATGAGGCTTAGATCAGCAAGTCCCACCTTCCATGTTACAGTGGAAATGGGGCAAGCAGAAGCACAAGACATAGTGCACATTACTTTTTTCACTTCTACAAAATGCGTGTGGCGGCTCTGGCTCAACTTTGTTGCAAGGAAATTGTAGTGAAAGCAAGTCTGCAAAACTACAGCAACTGGAAATTACAAAATGTTACACATGCTGCAGCAGCAGATGTGGAGTAATATTAAATGCAAGCATGTGTAAAGACTTCTGTACCAGTGAAGGCCTGTTCTGATGCTATCAGAGTGGTTTGGGAGTTGGTGCAGCATGGCTCTCTGTTGACACCACTGGGAAAACTTCAGAAACCGCAGACCATTAAGAACGTGGTTTCCTTCCCACGTCAGCCTTGCTCCAGTTCCAGGAGGAGCAACACTGGCATGGGAAGGAGCCATGTTATGTACTTGCACCATGTGGTCCAGGTCGTCTGAAGTTATCCCTGAAGCGTGGGAACGAGCTGCACCCTGGCTACTCCACACCACTTGGGTAATACCAGTGGACAATCATCTGTGGAAACATGACAATCATCTGTTGGTGTCTGCATGAACTCATTTTGTGTTTGTGTGTTTTGTTTTGTTTTCCTTTTCCAGGGGTTTCTCCACAGATGGAGGTATCGTGTATCCCTACTCCCACCAATACAGTTTCTTCATCTATAGGAAATTCAAATGGGGAAGAGGTGGGGCCTTCTGTTTACCTGGAAAGACTAAAAATCCTCAGGCAACGATGTGGGCTTGACAATGCAAAGGTAGTATATAGATTATATATGCAACAATGTCTGCTTCAGTATTGCCTCTAGTCCTTTATGCTGAATGCACTTCTTTCAAAGCATGTTTGCTTATTAGTACAGAGGTCTTTACACATCTTTGCTTGCAGACAGCTTACTTTCACTAGAATCTTCTTGAAACAGGTAAGTGGGATTTTGAGAGCCACTTCAGACATTGCCTACATAGAAAGGCAAAGTGCAAATGAGCTATTTTTGCGACTCCTTTTCCTGCTTCTACTGTAATATGGAACTTGTTGAACTTATCTGCTGTGAAATCTATGAATCTCAAATTATTTTTGAAATTCAAGGATTTCTCAGCAATAGCAGTACTTTCCTTGCTTCTGTGTGGTCCACGAACAAGCTCTTGGGGGAAAGGCCGGATGTGTGATGGGCTCTAAAGAGTGACTAAATTATGATGAAGCTCTGAATTTTCAATTCTTGCTCAACTGCTGATTGTCCAGTGAGTGTGTCTAGACTCTGATTACTGATGTATTGGGGTAGGTGGGAATAATGGGCAGGACTGTGTGTACTCTGTCCCTGAAAAAAAATCAGTTGTGTGTCAAGAAAAAATGAATATTATAATCACTAACTTCTGCAAATTAATCAGAATACACAAACTTGTGGTAATGTGTCTGGCCTTAAAAGCAGGCAGCAATATTTACTGTAGAAGTAAGATGCTACACTATGGTACTGACACTAGCCAAGTCACTGGAGATGATTGATTGTCCTCTTGGATGACTACTAGAGTAACTTGTGGAGGAGCAGTGCTTATTTCTCTTGCTTCAGGTGTTAATCTGAGCCTTCATAATGTTCCTACTAGAAGTTTCCATTGGGCACTTCTAAATGTTGAAAAATGGAAGTCTTTTTGGAAAGATGTGAAAGAATCTTTAAACGAACGAATGCTATAATTGTTAGGGTACCCTTTGGTTCGGTCCAAAAGGTATGTTGGGCAATTAGATCTGCAAAGTCTGCTTTGCTTTCAGAACAAAGTGATTAAGAGCCATGATGCTTAATGTGGAGTTGAGCCAAGGTTATGTACACAAACCTTTCTCCAGTTGACAGATGCTGCATAAGCATTAAAAGGATCAACACAGCTGCTTCTTAAAAATGTTCCTCATATTGTGAGCTTGGCAGAACGACTCTTCTCATGCTGTTATAACTTTTGCCTCTTGAATAAGTGTTTTCAAAATTGTCTTTGACCACAGCAGGAAGACCGAGCACCACTGACCTCCCAGCTATCCAAGCCATCAGCCCCTACAGTTGCCTCTTCCACAGATATGCTCCACAGTAAGCTTTCACAGCTTCGTGAGTCACGGGAACAATACCAGCACATTGATCTGGACTCCAATCAGACCCACTCCTCTGGCATTGGAACCACCACTTCCTCCACTGCAGCATCAAATATTGATGACTTGAAAAAAAGACTGGAGAAAATAAAAAGCAGTCGCAAATGAAATTGCGTGAGACAGCGTGGGTGTTGCAGAGCTGTCCAGCTTTAGTTTACTAAACTAGAAGTCTTCATAGATAAGTGGCCTCATGCAGGCCTTATGTATACAAACTGATTTATGTGTATAATACAGCGGATCTTGGAGGAGGATCCACGTCATTGTGGCACAAGTCTTTGTACATACTTTGCTTCTCTGTGAGCATCTCTTGACCGTAGAAGACTGTCTGTGTATTAGTTTTAGTGTACAGAGCTGTAAACACAACCATTCTCCTGCTCAGTCCAGTTTCTCATAACTTGTTTTTATTTGTAAAGTTGTCTTATCTTTCCTTGCTCTTAACTCTTAGAAGCTTTTCAGTGGATGCACTTTTAATTTTGTGAAATTCTTCTCCATATAATCCTTGAACTGTTTCTGTACGGACGCATGGCATGAAGTAACTAATTTTAAGTGTCTTTTTGTAAATAAAGTTTGCATTAACTCTGAGTGGGAGCAACAGTGACTGTTGGAGAAAAATGGCTAGCTGTGTTCCTAGTTGCCAGTAACTCAGCATTTCTAGATGCAAGTCAGCTGTTTAAATCTCAGTGGACTGGTTTTCATTGAGGCAACATGGAGAAGCTGAGACACTAAAAGTGTAAGCACACTCCAGGGAAAAGGAACCTTCTGTTTCTGTCAGTAGCATTGTTGCTCTTACCATGGCTTCCAGAACAGCTTGGGGCAAAGGCAGAACATTTTACATCCCAGAAAAGCCCTTCCAAGCCCCCCTCCCCCAGTTATTTGGTCTGCAAGTGCTAATGCCCTTGTTTCTTTTGAGGAATTTCATCTCTTGAGAATTGGAATTAGAATATGGAATAGTCATCCACCTTCTTAAAGACTGGTTTGCCTGTGTTTCTCTGGCTTTCCTTTTCTTGTGTGGTCATTACTATTCATGCTAGAAATGTGCTAATTTGATCCTGGCAAGCTTCCAGGTCAGTTTTCAGCCTAAAATCTGCTAGGACGTCTGTAGTAAATGTATGACCAGTGATTGCTGCCAGTAGTTGAGAATGTTCTGTTGGGAATCTGCTTCTGAAAATGGCTGTTTCCTGAAGTGGATCATACTGTGAAAGTTGGTGGTCACCAATCTAGGTGGTTGTGGGACTTCATTGACTATTGCTGCTTTTAGATATGGGTTATATGGTCTAACAGCACTTGTGTGCCTCTTATGATCTGTTCCTTAGGCACACAAGGCAATTCTGCATTAGTTCAAATCATCCAAGTTGGGAGCAGCAGGAAAGACTAAATTCTGTTCCTGCTGCTTAACCACCATTCCTGGAACATTAGCCCTTTCCTTTGACTAACTGAAAGAGGTTTAGTCTCATTTGCACTTCTTTGTTGCTTAGATTTTGATTAGATAGCACTGTCAATACCACAGTTTTCTGTTGCACCTACTGTAAATCTAATTGTAGTCTTCTCTAGAAATCTCATTGGCCGCTGGTTGCATACTATGATGTGTACACTGTTTTGGAGCGGATATGTACATACTATCTGATTGCTGCGAGTTTTTTGTCCATTGCCCTAAAAACGTTTCTAACTTGGGGCTTTTTTCCAGTGAATTGGTACCTGTTGCAATAGAAGGACGGCGTGTTATGTATTTAAAAGCCACAATCATCACTTGTTAGCACTAGGGTGCCTTGAAAAGATGGCTTTTCGGGCTATAATTTTGTTCCTGTGTACATTTAGCACACGATCTTGTTTTGGAATTGATGCCCCATTTTTAATTTCATTTATATAGCAAAGCATTTCATTAGAGCCCACTGAATAAGTTCTACATAGGTATAATACACTGAATTACAAGGCAGTCACAATCAGTAATACAGGTTGCAAGGGGAGGGGCATGTGAGTGAGAGAAATGCAATGCAGCCTCAGTGGCCAACTTTTTGTTTTGTTTAAAAAGGTATTCTCCCTCCCCTGAATGTAATTTTAGTTTCGATACATACATCCCCTTTCAATATTGGTTTCTGAAATGCCCTATCTTCAGTTGCTTTTAGCGTAACCTAGCTCCAGTGGAAATGTTTCTACCGTACATTTGAATAAATGTAATGTTTTATTACTAAATTTCTCTGTATTCCCTGAATCTTGCTGATGCAGCTATGAAAGATACTCCAGGATAAATCAAATTGGCTTTTCTTTCTCAGTGTCTGAGGGGGGCTAATATTTCATTGACTTAGTGGTGTATGTGTAGAAAATAATACTTTCAATGAGCTTAAACAAGCAATGTAACTGTTTAGTCAATATTAATGGAACTTCAGTTTTCATGAAGCTTCCGTTCCCGCCTGCCCCCCTTTTTTTAAGCAGAGCTTCACTCATTCAATGGAAGTATGTTTGGTGCTGTAGAAAAGATTCAAGTTAACAGCTCTGGAACTAGTGGGGCATATTGCTTTTGCTTGCAGAAATGCTACTGTGGTTTTTTTATTGAATAAAAGTACATCCCACCAACTGCTGTTAACCTGTGTGTTGCACTGTTGCCCTCTTCATCTGCCCATCAGTGTAGTCTGTGGTTCAGTGCTGAACTGGTAGCATTGCCTGGCCTGTTTCACTCAGTTTGCTTTTTTCCACCTCTCCATTGGGACCAGTCACACAAAGTTACAGAGAGGCAGATCTTTGTTTAAACTGGTCGAAATAATTTTAAACTCTGACTCGATGTATGCGTTATGCTGCAATCTTGACTTCTTGTGGCTGCCTCCCATGTCTCATTAACACTGACGTGCAGAGTCCCTGGTTCCTTCTGCTTCATCGCAACACCCCCATCGGGACCATTGGCCTGGGAGGCACCATGTGACTGGCACTTGTACATTTGACTACTGCAACATGGGAACAAACTGTTGAATAGTAGTTTATTTTGCAGCAGCAACTTCCTCATAAAGAAAACATGTAAGTTGGCTCAGTTTGCTACTGTTAATGCCAAACGGTGGTTACAGGTTAGCTTCAGCTTGATGAGATGTACTTTCATAGTGCAATTTTTGCATGAACCTTGGCTATAGAAGAAAATAGTGGTGCTTTAAATCCAGTACAGTATTTTTAAACCCAAACACATAGGCATTCCCTGCTTAAGAGTATTGATTACAAGGCAGAAACACACGCACATCCCATTTTTATCCAGGAAGCAAAAGCTGTTTCCTTGAAGCTAGCTAAGAACTGGATTAGTGAGATCCTACTCTAAGGTAAACAAAGTCTCATAATTTGCCTCCCCCTATAATGACAGCCCAATCCTGTTGACCCACACACACACACACACTGATGCAGCTATGCCACCAGAGTGCGTGCTAGATAATGCAGGAGGAGGGCAGTCCCAGAGGTCTCCAGATAAGGGAACATTTTGTAAACCACAGCCCCACTGGGTCTACTCTGACCTGCACCAGCGATTTTGCTGGTGTGAGTCCAAGTGTACCCAGGAAGGTGGATTGAGGCTGGAAACGGGGGTAGGATACCGGTGGCGCCACTACGGCCAATGCCACCCCCTTCCCAGCCTCAATTTGTCGTCCTTGTCACCCTCCCAGCCCCCATGCTGACTTCCCAGAGCTCCTTTTCATGCTGCTTGCACACGGCCATGGCAGTGCTGAATGGTGTCGTGCTTTGCAAAAGCCTTAAAGGACCTTGTACTGCTGGAACACTAGTTCTGGCAGTGCAAGGCCCTCATAGGGTTGGGCTGTAAGACTTGCAGTCTTTTGCACACTTCAGTAGGTTCTAGTGGAATTGGTGGAACATAGCTGCGCATCCATTAACTTGCGTATCTGACATTGTCAATCTTGGCAACAGTACTGCTATGATAACTTTTTATTTATAGTGCTTGCATTGCTTTGAACACAGTTTGGTTGTCAATTTTCACACCAAAGGAGTTTTTGGTGTAGAACCTTTATTGGGGTTGTGCTGAGATAAATTTCCTCCCTAGGTTTTTAGTTAGTGTAGTGTGTTTGATTAGTATGCACACTTTTATCAGCTTGGTGCAGGTCCTGAAGGGAAATTCCTTTAACGGCCGTGTTTCTCAATAGTCTTTTGCATCCATTTCTTCATGCGGAATGTGTGAGTGTAGAATCCGTATTTGCCATCACGATCACAACCTTCTCCCCATGAAACGATCCCTACCTGATACCATCGCTTACTGTCTGGGTCCTGAAGGGAAGAAAGGCAGAGTATCAAGGGGAGAAAGTGAACATACTGTAATACGTATGATCTATAAAGATGAATGTGAAGGGGCAGAATATCGCATGGCAAAACTGGGTATATTGTAAAACTGTGGAGTACAAAAGAGTTCCACAATGTGGTGGTGGTGGGGGGGTAGAATGCATGTGCCTGAAGAAGTGCTGCCTTAGAAACAGAATAAATTATGCGAAATGCTGGTCAGACCTCATCTAGAGAACAATATCCAGTTCTGGGCACCACAACTTATGAAGGATGCAGCCAAAATGGAGCAGTTTCAGAGAAGGGCAGTGGAGATGGCGGGGGATCTGGAAAACAAGTCCTATGAGGAAAGGTTGGTGGAATTCAGTATGTAGCCTGGAAAAGATAAGGCTGAGGAACATGATAGCACTCTTCAATTACCTGAAGGGTTGTCACATGGAAGAGGGTAAAGATTTGTTCTCTCCTGCCCCAGAGAGTAGAACTAGGTTTCATGGGCTTAAGCTGCAGGAGGGGAGACTTCAGCTGGATATCGCTATGAAATTCTTAATGGTAAGAACAGTTTGACAATGGAACTGATTACAAAGGGATGTGTTCTCCCTTGTTGGAGGTTTTCAAGCAGTCTTAACACACTTTTTAGAGATGATCTAGATAAGATTTTCCTGCTTCTAGCAAGGGGTTGAACTAGAGTACCTTGAAGGCCCCCTCCAATTCTATGAAAATAAACACATGTAAATGTGCTTAACTGGCATGATATGTATTATAATTGCAGACCTGCTGCTGCCTTACTGTAGAATTTCCAAGTGCCAAATGCTCACAGTCATGGTCTGAGCTGTTGAACACAGTTATTAAAAGCCCAGCAGTGAATCTGAAGAAGAGGTTGAAGTACCAGTTTAAAACGATTGATGTATGAGCCTGCTCTCTTGTGAGCATCATGAGTTTCTCTACCCCCAGTCCTGGCACATACTAAGCTCTCTGAATTGTAGGCCATCTCTTCAGTTGGGGCAGTTGTGAGCTCATGCCTCACAAAGGAAACAGTGACTGCTTTATCTCAAACCTTTCACTCTGGCTGCTACACAAGTACCTCGTAGAGTGTATTATGACCCTGAGCATTCAAATACCTTCATGACAAAAGGGCCCCCACTGTCACCCTCGCATGCATCTCCTCTCTGGTCATCCTCGGGACTGTACCCTAAAAAGAGAAGGTGGAAAGAGTTGGAGGCTATGGCTGACAAAGGGGTTGCCCTCTCAGGTAGGACTGGGAAATGGCTCCTGCCTGGAACTGGAGACCTGTTGCCTGCCAGGGTAGACAATACTGAACTAGATGGACCAATGGTCTGACTCAGTAGAGAGCTTCCTATTAGAATAGGTGATTCTTCAAGTACGTGGGTCCTACGTCCTATACGGTATTCAAGGTGAACCCAAAAGGGGACCCAACCCCATGCATGCAATGTTCCTTATTGCTTTTGCTGTTTTTAGCAGGTGCCACTTTAGTTTGAATCAGTTGACTCCATCAACTTCAGGGAAACCTGCACCAAGTACATCCATACTGTGACATGAGGCAAATGATGCTCATTATTTCACTGCATGAAAATCAAACGCACACTAGATTTTGGGACCAACTGTGGCTCTCCACAGCCAATCTTTGTTACATGTGTTATTGTTGCACCATGTATATATCTCCTTATAAATTTATAGTGTGAAGAAGTCCTAAGCCACCTCGTGATCTTCAACTTGCCTTATGTTCTCAGATGATCTTAAAGCTGCTGATGGGGGGGGGGGTGGCTTGATTTTTCATGCCACCCCCACCTCCCACCACCAGTGACTACTGCTGGCTTGCCCACATTTCCGACCTTTCCTATGCCCTTCCCAGAGCAAAATGCAAGGGTATTATCACAGGATCCTTGGCCTTTTTCATATGCTCAGTAGCTTCATTCAGGAAATAGTGCTAGACAGGTCAAAGAGAACATCAGCATCCCTTCCAACTGCCCAATATCCCTCCCAGCATGACGTGGAGAGATGTCCTGGATGCTTCTGCAAGTCGGAAGCCTCCACCATGGTTTTTTGTGCTGGGAGGGTGCTTGGCAGCAGGGTCCAAGCAGTGCGGGCTGGGGCAAACTTAACCTCATGCACCGTAGACTGCAAGCCCACTATCACAAGGATCAAACTGAGGCTTAATTGTAGATACTGCCTGAGGATGTTCATGCAACGTTATTTCTCTGTGCTTATATTAGGAGTCCAGAACTTGTAAAAATGTGTGATGTTTACTGGAGCCACTTAGAAACTGTATTAGAACAGAACAATCAGCATTCTGAATACTGAGCCCCAGGCCTTTCTGTATGACAGCAGAAGCATGTGTGTGGGACATGCTAGGACTTATGGGACGTGACCTTTTGAGAACTATTAAGTCCCAGAGTTCTGAACTACCTGAGTGAATTTCCTGGGCTCGGGCAGGAGGAGTAAAAAAAAAAAAAAAGATCATGTGGCAGCTGATAGGCAGCCACAGGCAAGAACAAGCACTGTAATAATTGGACACTGAAATGACAGGAACAGTGGAAGTCAGTTCTGTTAATAGGATTTAACACAGCGTTTCTGGGTTGGGGGCAGACGCAATCCTAGAGCGCTGTCTCGGACATCACCCCGCCCCCGCAAAGACTTACAGGGTGAGTAAACTCCCCTGTAAGACTTTGATAGACATCCCTGAACTTCTTTTAGTTCCCTTTCTTTCTGGTTGTGAGACATGACAGTATGGCATGTACAGTATGTCTTAATTCAGCATTTCTCAGTTTTCAAAACAGGCAAGGCCTTTCGTGGGAAGTTGGGGAGGCCACGTATCTACTGAATCCAGAGAAACTATGCTTGGGTACTTCCTGGCCGGATCTTGAGGCTAGTGTCCACACCTTTCCCAAACAAAGTACTCTTGATACTAGGGATGGTTCTAGGCCTCGGAGTACTTTGGCCACAGTGGTTGTAGCCTCCCAGGCCGAAGACGTTGGCCATTCTGGTTTCTAGGAAAATGGTGTTATCTTCCCTTTACTGTATATGGTTTGGCTCACTTCTTTGAGGCCCATGGCACTACTGACATGCACATGAAAATATTAAATGTGTAGGAAAGTTTACCTGCACAATACATGTTGTCTGTGATTTTAATCTTGGTGGATGCCTTACAGGTTTCCTGAGCCACAATGGGGAGGGCTACCTGCTGCAGCAAGGTTGGCAAGGCTGCACTACCAGAGGTCCAGGTTTCATACAGGTTTCCCCAACCAGTCACACGCCCTTTGTATCCTGCTAGAAGCAGCCTGCAGGAGAAAAACGTAGTCAAACATATGGAGACGCTACAGACCAGGTGTCAGCATAACCTGAAGGTCGAAACTCATCAAGATAAACCATAGAAAAGTAGTCTGTTTTATTTGCATAATACTGGATGTTTAAAAACCGGCCAAATGGAATGAGCTCTCTGACATGACTGGAATTGCAGTATATGGCAACCACGGTGTCCTGTCCCTGCCATTTTTCTTGCAGTTAAGTTTGTAAAAGTGCTTCCACCTGTGCAACCAGACTGGCCTAAAATAGCATTGGTTTTAATAGTAGTTTATAGCAACATGAAGTAGACACCCTGACCTTAATGTGCAGATTTTTAAAACACCAGCCAGTTTTTGTAAGGCCACTGCTGTGGTGCACAGGCATATGTTTGTAAGTCCCTGTGTAAGACCAACTACAGCTAGTGAATGCTCTGGCTAGAACTGCCCCCCCCCCTTTAAGCTATGCATCATTTCTAGCATATATCTTGCCTTCAATTCTTGAAAGATTCAGCAATGCTAGTGATACCACTAACTCCCTCCTCTGTGTCTGGTAATCATCACTGGGTTCCCATCCACAACATGATGTAGACAAATCAAATTGGAGCCCTTGAATAATGTGGATAGCACAATCCTCTCCCTTTCATTGATCCAAGGCTAAACAGACAGGTTTCTTCAAAGATCTTTCTGCACTGGAGCTACTCATGCAATTAACCTAGACCAGGAGTCCCCAACCTTGTAGAACCTATGGGTGCCCCAGGAATTCAGAGACAGGATGGTGGGCAGGCACTACCACAAAATGGCTGCACAGAGGGGCAGAGCCAGGCACAAAACTGACCCCACATCCATGCATCCCTCAGTATGTATGTATGCAGCCCCCCATCCATACACATGCCCCCACACTTTTGTTTTTTCTTAATGCACCCCACTTAATGCTTTTTGTTTTGGCAGGGAGAGAGCAGAAGAGAGGGAGATGCTCTACCTTCCACTTGTCTCTGCTCTCCACGCTTCCTATCTTACTATACAAGCCTGTGGAGCAGGTAGGATAGATGCTTGGTAGCAATGGTGGCAGTAGATGAGCAAGAAGCCCTGGGGGCACCACCCTCTGTGTGGGCACAAGGATAACATGTTAGGGATCCCTGCTCTAGACCTAAGCTCATTCTCTCAGGATAATTTGAGGCTTTGTTTCTTCCCCCTCCTATCTCCTCAAGGGAAGAGTTGGGTTCTGAGAAGGGTCTCTTCCAGCTCCCTGTACCTCAACATTTAAGTTCTAGCTTCTCCCTCCTTCAGTCTGAAACCACCTCTCACAAGCCTGCTTATGGTAGAGACAATTCTGGTCCTGCACTTTTAACAATCTGTTCTCTCTAGTTGTGTTCTGGGTATTTTGTTTATTCTTTCTCCTTGGCAGCTGGGAGATGGTGAGGTCTGGTGCAGCAGGCAGGGGAAAACAGGATGTATTTATCAATGTAGTACCAAATCCTCTCATGGCTCCCCCTCCTTTTTGTGATGGGACAAAACTGAACCAGGCCTCTATAATACTTCTGAAGGACCTCTTTAGCATTGAACATAGAAATTCTGCTGCAGAGAATTCACCCACTGATATATTGAAACGCAAACTAAGGAATGGACTGCTATCCTACACACAGTTTCTCTACAGAAACTTAAATTAGTAATGCAGAGGTTGATAACAGATTGGGCAGTGGCCTCTTGGACACCTGTATCCAAGCAGTCTTGTATATGTGCTGAACTAGAGTCAGGCGATGAAGCAACATTCCATTTCTCTGCAAACAAAATGGCAGCCACAACATGGCACGCTCCAGTTTTCTCCTTCCTCTGCAAGATGAGAGGTTGTGCTTCCTTGTGTAAGTCTGGTATTTTCTTCAAGGTGTGATCCTATGCACACTAACTTTGGGAATAAGCCTACCTGGGATCAATAGGGCTTATTTCCAAGAAAACACAGATATGATTAAGCTGTTAGTATGATTAAGCGGGTGGCGTAGTGGGTTAAACCGCTGAACCATGAGCTGTCGATCGAAAGGTTGGCAGTTCGAATCCGCAATGGGGTGAGCCCTCGTTGCTTGGCCAGCTCCTGCCAACCTAGCAGTTCCAAAGCATGTTAATGCGAGTAGATAAATAGGTACCGCTTGCGGGAAGGTAAACAGCGCTCCATGTTCCAGCTGCATGCTACGCGCTGCGGCAAGGAGCGTCATGCCGGCCACATGACCACGGAGGCGTCTTCGGACAACGCTGGCTCTTCGGCTTTGAAATGGGGATGAGCACCACACCCTAGAGTCGGACACGACTGGACTTAATTGTCAGGGGTTACCTTTACCTATCATTTAGGTGTAACATTACCTTTTCTAACAGTTGTATTATATTTCTTACTAGCTTGATACCCACGCTTCGCTACGGGATTTAAGTACTTTAAATCCATTTTGACTTCCATAAACTTTCCTTTGATTCACATTTAAATGTAGCACAACAACTACCCCATGTCAGGCAACACCCTGCAATTACCGGTATTAAAAGTCATGGTTCCATCGAATGACACGACTGCTTCTAACATGGACAGTTCTACGTGGCCTGCTCCAGAGTGAGCTCACCCAGCAGCCTGGTGATCCCAGCACCTAAGGGGAGAACCACCAATGTGGTCTACAAAGAGGTCCTTAAGTAGAGAAACTTCCTCTATCAAATAAAAAATACCCGTTCTTACTTTTACCCCCTTTACAAAACTGAAAACACTTTCTAAAGATTTTAAAAAGACACCTGTATGCGAAAAAAGAATGTTAGAACTCAAGAACACAGGAGATACAAAGGATTCTATAATTCACCCCCAAATTTAGATTTGCCCCTTCAGGAGTTGATTAGGGCAAAATCCTGAATTATGTTTTTAAG
This sequence comes from Plestiodon gilberti rubricaudatus, assembly GCA_026170595.1. Classification (NCBI taxonomy): domain Eukaryota; kingdom Metazoa; phylum Chordata; class Lepidosauria; order Squamata; family Scincidae; genus Plestiodon; species Plestiodon gilberti. The sequence continues at coordinate 254,296,931 of JANXHW010000001.1, read as the reverse complement.
CATTTGTATGGGTAACGTTTGTAAGCAAAAAACCAAGTCAATATCTCAGCAGGCCTAAGAGATATTGAGGAACCCATAAAAACACATTTTACCCCCTTTGACCCCCTTAGGGGGGTGTCAAAGGGGTCACATTTCTAAAAATCCCATCTTTGTGGGTGCTTACATCATGGAAGGAATATACTCCCCAAATTTCATGTTTCTAGATCCAGGGGTTTGGGCTGGGTGTTGATGAGTCAGTCAATCAGGACATTTGTTTGTTTATATAGATAGACATAGCTGCTGTTTGACTTTTTAATTGTTCTGTTCTTTAGAGAGTCTGTTTTCTAATTATGGACAGATTGAGCATATTGCTACAACTCCCGAGCCTGAAAGGTTGCGTCCCTTCCATGTCTGCGGGCTTCAGTTTTGACTGCCTTATTCTGTGGGTGGTAACTCACAATCTGCTAGTGAAGACTATCCATCTTCAGCTGAAGGAGAAATGTGATTAAGTGGCTTGAAACTCAACATCAATAAAATTAAGATCATGGCATCTGGGCCCATCAATTCCTGGCAAATAGAAGGGGCAGAAATGGAAGCAGTAACAGATTTTACTTTTTGGGGCTCCAAGATCACTGCAGACGGAGACAGCAGCCATGAAATTAAAAGACGCTTACTCCTTGGAAGGAAAGCTATGGCAAATTTAGATAGCATAATAAAAAGCAGAGATATCACCATGCCAACAAAACTTCGTATAGTCAGGGCGATGGTGTTCCCAGTAGCAATGTATGGTTGCGAGAGTTGGACCATAAGGAAGGCTGAGCACCGAAGAATAGATGCTTTTGAACTATGGTGCTGGAGAAGACTCCTGAGAGTCCCTTGGACTGCTAGGAGATCAAATCAGTCAATCCTAAATGAAATCAACCCTGACTGTTCCCTAGAAGGACAGGTACTGAGGCTGAAGCTCAAATATTTTGGCCACCTAATGCGAAGAGAGGACTCTCTGGAGAAGACTCTGATGCTGGGAAAGATTGAAGGCAAAAGGAGAAGGGGAAGGCAAAGGATGAGATGGTTAGACAGCATCACCGATGCAACGAACATGAAAATGAGCGAACTCAGGAAGATAGTGGAGGACAGGAAGGACTGGCAGGATATGGTTCATGGGATCACGAAGGGTTGAACACGACTTAACAACTGAACAACAACACCCCAATGTGTCTTTTCCCAAAGTTGCTGCTACTCCAGATTCCATTAGTAGCAAGGCTGGGGAGATGGTAGGTTGAGGGCATTCAAAGCATAGGTGGGTAAAGGTATCCCTTGACAATTAAGTCCAGTCGTGTCCGACTCTAGGGAGCGGCGCTCATCTCCGTTTCAAAGCCAAAGAGCCAGCGCTGTCCGAAGATGTTTCCATGGTCATGTGGCCGGCATGACTCAACACCAAGGCGCATGGAACGCTGTTACCGTCCCGCTGACGCGGTACCTATTAATCTACTTGCAATTTCTTGCTTTCGAACTGCTAGGTTGGCAGGAGCCGTCGCACGGATTCGAACTGCCGACCTTTCGATCAACAGCTCATGGTTCAGTGGTTTAACCCACTGCACCACCATATCCAGTTGGTCCACTGTTCCCCTTGCCCAGTGCTTACAAGTCACTTACTTGGACAAGGAACTTGATTCCCTGATCATTGCAGATGGTTTTGGATGGGCCCTTCCCCATGAAGAAACCTCTGTCTAGAGGTTTCTCCAGTTTCATATCTACTATTGAGCATCCTCCTCACCTTTGCACAACCTCCTTGGTGGGCAAACAAACTGGCTGGATATAGTCACTGAAAGGAATGGGTCTCTTCAGACGCAGCAGTGCAATGTCCCGGTCCAGATTCTCCTTCCAGTTGTATTTAGGGTGAATTATTATCTTATCCAGATTGACAATTTTCTCCATGGTCCGCTCATACCTAAAAGGTTCCCAAAGAAGAGACACCATTGCAGTATTTGAATACTGATGTCAAGATACAAATTCAACCTGTACACACGGCTTATAAAGGCAAGTCCAGTAGATGGCTAAAGAAAACACTTTTTCACATAGGACTTTGAGAGTGTAAGCACATACTTTAGATCCAAGAGGAATGCATGGCAGCTTGGTATCAGAAGGATTTCTTTGATGCCAAGAGTTCCAACTCCCAATTGTCTAGCAGTGTCCCCAACTGGTTGCCCTCTTTCTAAACTGCCTTCTGTAATTTCCCTCTTCTACTGGACCTATGGTCATGGCAATACACCCTTTAATTGGTAGCATTTCCCTTCCCAACTCTTACAATTTTCTGTTGTGTTTGCCAATCCGCACAAGGAGGTCAGACGTCGTGAAGTTTTTATCCCAGGGTGGGTAGAAGATACAGTGGGCAGCAGTCAGGACCCAGCGATCACTAATGAGACTGGCACCACATAGCAGCTCCTGTGGGCTCCTCCTGAAAAGCATCACTTGCCTGGAATAAAGTCAAGGGGGAAAAAGGCCCATGGCTTAATAACAGAAACATCCCAAAGAAAGAGTATAGGTTGCTGATAACAGCACAGTCATATTTTTATCTGGCCTGCGGCACCTCTTGTCTTTGCACTGGCAACTTAGTCCCTATTAAGGCCATGCAAAAGAGAGAAACACACACTGCAAAGACTTTTTCCCACGGTTGCTATGGCAGCCATATAAAGGATTAGCCACTGTCACTTGTCCAGCCCCAGGATGCCACTAATCCATAGCACACAGGGAAGAGAGCAGTCGGAACAGGAAGGAATATAACCGAACCCCAATGCCAACACTTACCATGGAGAACTGCCCACTTCAGCTTCTTCACCTTTCACAATTCGGCCTGCCAGATAGGATTCTGCTAGTTCATGCTCAGATTTATCCAAAATCTTCTGTTTCTCAAATAGGGGACGAATACCACAATCTGCAAATATAGTCCCATCTATCTGTGACTGCCCAATTCACAAATATGAACTCTTTCTGTGTAAGCTCACATTTTCTGCTAGAAATGGGTGTGTGGGTGGGTAGAAACGGGTATCTAACATAACAATGGCAACTTTCATCAGAAGTTCTACAGTCTGAGATTCTTTGTCTCCTTGTTGAAAAGATGATGCCCCTCTCATGGAAAGTGATGCCTTTCCCAAAACACATCTGCCTCTCCTAAAAGTTGCTGTCTGTCTCCAGTTCAGTGTTGTTGCACTTTCTCTTATAGTACTTGGGCTGGGGATTGTGTAAGAGCTCATGCACACTTCTGGCTTATCCTATGAACAATCTTCCATAGGGCTGTGCCACACACTACAACATTTCTATGCTCATGCAGATATTAACAGGTGATAATCCTACACATGTCCCAATTCTTCTGTGTACAAGTTCTGAGAAGCTATGACTGATCACTGCTACATGGTACATCTCTATACAGAGATTTGCACATGAGAAGAAACATGCTGCAATTTATGCAGTGCATATCTAATTCTAGTCCTTCATGGGATACTTTCTAGATCACTGAATGCATCTAATAAATTGGACTGTTGCCCATGAAAGCTTATGCTAGGATCTGCCAGGGCCTTGAGCTGGATGAGACTTCCTCAGAGGACAAACACAGGCTGGGACCAAGGGGGACAGCCCATGAAGATGACTACTTAGAATAGACAGTTCCCCTGCTGGCTCAATCCTCCTTGCGTAGGACCTGCTTCCATTGCCTTCACCATGCAGGACAGCTCGTCCGCTTCACCAATATAGCAGATGATTGAGCCACTTAAGGTTGGCAGAAACAGCACAGTATATACCATAATGAAAATGTTAGTCTTTCAAGGGCCACTTGTTTTTTTAACATGGAAGGCGAGTTCCATGAAAGTGAGTGTAGCCTGCAAAAATGATTTCATCCTTGTTTGGATTAGGTTAGGAAAAGAAAAGTAGGATATAAATCAGGGGTGGCCAACCTTCCGCAATTAGGGCCTCTGCATTTTTAAAAGTTGTGTAGAAGAATCTTGGCAGCTGCAAGTGCTGATGGTGCTGCTAAAGCAGCTGCACCTGCTGAAATGCCCTCACCTAGACAACCATTAAAGGGCATTCATGTTGAAAAGTTGGCCACCACCACCCCGATATAAATTAAAAAGTACAATCTTTAGCTATTCAACGCATGTGTGTTTTGTCAGTTTTATTTAGGTCTGAAAATACAATTGATTGGTGTTGGATAAATCAACATTTTAAATAGGCGAAAAATAGTGACCTTGTAGCAGATTTTTTAAAGTTATTATTAACGGAAGTACTTAAAATTACAGGTGACATTATACCTTAAGAGGTATTTCGCCCCCCCTCCACTTCACTCACACAAGAGGGAATGCCTCTTCTAAGATGAAAATGCACTTCTTGCTTCAGAAAGTTTGTGTTAACTCATCTGCTTCTCTCCCTACCAGGAAAATCTTCACCTGCTTAATTTCTGCAGGCCAGCCTGCTTTTAGAGGCATAGGAGTAGGGGCAGTGGAAAAGCTAACAAGCCGAACACCAGCAACAAGTGAAGCCACCCCTATGCTTGTATTGCTACACCCTATTTGGCCCTGTTCCTCACCTGCTTCACCTTGACCAAATGTCTTTGGATCAAAGAAAGTGCTGTGTTGTTGGACAACAGTCCGGCCTCCTATTACTTCATCCAAATCCTCAGGATTGCTTTCTAAAACAGAAGACAGGAGGAGGGGATGGGGGGAAACACTGAGAAGGAACATCTTTTGCAGAAGAATCAGTCACAGGCAGCCCAAACCTCTCTAGCAGGACGTGGTGGTACACGTAAGACACCCACCGCATCCTATCCAGGATTGGGCCTGCTCCCGGCACAGCTGGAGGCCTCCTCAGGGTAAAGGGACATTTGTTCCTTTACCCCAAGTAACGCGCCAGCTGCCCCAATGGGGCTACTCAGATGCGTGCGCCAGCTATTTTGCTGGCACACATTTGAGAGCCCCATGCAACAGTAGCCAGTCTCCAGAAGGGGGATAGGATTCAGCAGAGGCTGCCGCCACTGGTCCCTCCCCTTTTCTAAACCTGGCCAACCAATCCCACCCACCACCAAAATGACCTGTTCCACCCTCCCTCTGCCCCTCCATCGCCTGGCGGGGACTCGCCTCTCCACCGTAGCGGCACTCTATTCCGAGGCGCCAGAGTGGTGGCACAAGCCTCTTTGCCAGTGCCGCTTACTCTTCGGGTGACTCAAACGTGCCTTATGGCACATTTGCAACAACCTAGACTGGTGATGCTGTCATTATCAAGTTGCATTATGGTTGGAAACTAAGCATATTTTTGAACTTCAGACATGCAACCTTATGTAAATACCAGCAACCCATCTGAACACCCATATACAGTACAACATCCTGCATACACCTGACTCTCTCAGAGATAACATTCCCCCAATCTCATCTTTAGAAGCTTCTGCTTCTTTTTAGCACTAGAAGCAGAGGCCTGTTTCCTGCAGGATCCTCACCACAGTAGTGCAAGTCACAGTACTCGAAGGTGTTGTTGGGATGATCTATGTAACACCAGACACCTTCATCGTCGTCATCAGGGTTGCGACAATAATTCTGCACCAGATTCACATCTTGTAGGAAGGGTTGTCCCTGACTCAGCTGTCTTGCCTTTTCTGAGGCCCATGGCAAGCACTGAGTCCCAGAGAGGGTGACTGATAGGGTCCCAGTATACTGCAGCCCTTTATTAGTTTCACATGGTTGCTGCTGCTTGTCTGGTGGAAAGCTTCTTGGAGACAATGGAACGGTGGTCCGGTTCTCACCTGCAAAAGAGGAGCAAAGTGACTATGGTCATGAAGAAAAGGCTCCTCATAGTTCGAGAGTAGAGGAAAGGCAATGTGATGAAGCGTCAGTTCACTGGACCTGTTTTCTCGGCTGCATTTACAGTACAATCCTATGCATTTCTATTTAGAAGTCAGTCCTATTGTGTTCAATGGCACTTACCAGGAGCATCTCTGGGGTGGTGGTGGTGCGCGGACTGCACCAGGTGACGCTCCAGGGAGGGGTGACACCAAAATGACTTTCTATTCTATTTGTACTGGTGGTGTGAAAACACACCACTGATAGAAAATGGGTTTTTCCCAATCCCCTCTGTGACTTGGCACAGGGATTGCATTTCCCAGGAGGCCTCCACATCACGTGGGAGGTCTATGTCAGTGACGCCATGAGATCTCACCCTGGGTGTCACCAACCCTACTGACACCCCTGGGACTTACCCCCAGGAAAGTGTGTATAGGATTTGCAGCCTAACACTACATTTAGAGTTGATGCTATAAGAATGCAACTGCAGCTTAGAGGCTCCATTCTGTTACCCAGAAATCACTGCTTACTATACCATTTTATTCACTATAATTTCATTTCTAGAGCTTTGATCACTAGACATAATAAGGCCTTCCCCTCTAATCTTCCCATCATCAGCCTTTGCTCAGGTGCTGGTATTAATCTAAGCAAGGGATCAGCAGCGTTCAGGTTTGGGACCAGTTTGGAATCCCAAGGTTTAGCCCCATACCATATAAAACAGGTAGGGGTATCTCTGAACATGTGCAGAGTATTTTCCCATCACCACATCCAATCTGGTTTTGGGGGGAAAGATATACCCCCTAAATCAAGGCTAGGCCTTTAAGCAAACTTGACTTAGAGAACCAGCACTGGGACTCAAAACTCACCACATACAGGAACAGCACACTCTTCTACTCGCACTAATGGATTTCGGGTATAGCACCAGGGCCCCGTCGGGTTCTTGTTTGGGTTCCTGCAGTAGTTTTTTGTGAGGTTGGCACCTGGATGGGTTGTCGTGTTGAAACTGTAAGAAATCATGTGACAGTAGACGAGAAGGACCAAAAAACAGATTTTCCCCTTTCCAGTTTAGTTTATAGTGGGGGGGGGGTATAGATCCTGTTGCTCTGAGGGTCACATCACATGTTATGCTTTTCCTACATGGAAAGTATGTCTGTAGAGGGAAAAAGGTGATTCTCGCATGTAAACAGTCATGTAGGCAAATGACATGTCTGTGTTTCATTGTGTGCTTGTATTAAAATGCTGTGATTGCCTGTAGCTTCTCAGCATGTGCACATGTATCATTATCACCAGTATATGTAAGCAAAATGCACACACATAACTACAGAATCTACATATAGCTTTCATGTTCCAAATGAATACACAGAAAGGGTCTCTGTGTTCGCTATCCTATAGCTCAGTGACTTTTCAAATTTGTGTTTTAGGAGAATACTTTCTAACAGCGCTATCCTGCCTAAGATGCAATGGCCGGCCTAAATGGCCAGCTGTTGCATCCTATGCAGGATGCGGCTTGTGCCGGCGGGGCTGCGGCTCACCTTGGGGGGAAGGGGGCGTTTGTCCCCTTCCCCCAGTGAAAGCACTGGCAGTCCCAATGAGCCTCCTTGGATGCGCACCAGCTATTTAGCTTGCATACAACCAAGGAGGCTGTGTAAGGCCGGCCCAGCCTGGCCTGGGAAGGGGGGTGGGATATCGGCGCAGCCCAGCGCTGATATCCCTTCCCCCTCCCAGGCCTGGCTGGCCAACGGCCCCTCCCCTGGCCCTCCCTCCCCGCGCCGTCACGCCGTCCAGCGCAGGACTTACCTGTGTCTGGTGGTGTGGGACGCAGAGGGTGGCTGAGTGAGCAGTGCCAGCCTCTGCACTGGCGCCACTTACTCGGTGCCGCGAAAGTGCTTTACAGCACTTTCACGACACTGTAGGCTGGCAGAGCGCTCGCTTCACCGGCCTATCTTTGGGCAGGATCGGGCTGTAACTAGTCTGTTACAGAACTTCTGTGAATTGCAGAGAGTCTAGGAATTGCTCTAAGGAGTGGCTGCTGGTCACACCCAGCAGCGTCACTGCAGGAGGGGTGGAGCTCCAAGTTCCCGGCCGGCTGGAATGGCTCCAAAGGTGAGGGGGCGGGGCCGCTTTCTCCCGTCGTGTAACGGAGGCTCAGAGCCTGGCGGAACTGGGAGCTCCGCCCCCCTGCAGTGACGCTGCTGGTCACACCTGTTACGCCTCTCTTTTGCCTTTTGTGCATTCCTCTTTATGATGCATCCCAACCACCTTTCAGAGGCCTGTGCCTTTCAGAGGCAAGAATAATAGTAATGGACAAGTTGTCTTTCATTATCACCAATTATCATCCATTAGCACAAGTCTGCAAATTTGAGGGTTAAAAAAACTGTTTTCAGAATTTATGGTGGTTCTATATGAATTTAGGGCGCTGATTCCAAAAATAGCATTGGTTTTGCCCTGCCATGTCTAGTTTTGGGGGTATGGCATTGCCACCTTCAGAATACGAGTCAAGCAGCTTCCTTGTGAGGAAGCCATGGTGTTGGATTCCTCACGAGGAAGCTGCTTGACTCGTATTGAGGTGGTGATGTCATACCCCCAAAACTAGATGTAATAGGGCAAAAACGATGCCATTTTTGGAATCAGCGCCCTAGATATACCCAAGAATAGGTCTCACTTTTTAAAAAGCAAAATGTGTGTTAATAAATATTACCATTATTTTATTATTACTACTTGCAGTTGTGAATTGTCACTGTGCTTATCTAATATACATTTACACTTTCAACAGAACTGTCAGACTGTACCTCTTGCAATTCATAACCATTTGGCCCCACTGTTTTTATATTATTTATATACCGCTTTTCAACAAAAAGTTCACAAAGTGGTTTACATTGGAAATCAAACTACTAAATGGCTCCTTAGCCCAAAAGGGTGCATATGTATTTCTTTTTCTCTGTATCTCCATGTATAATGCTGACAACTGAAGGCATTGCATTTTGCATCTGAAGTGGACTGTAGTCCACAAAAGTTTATGCTGCAGTAAATGTTCGTTTTAAGGTGCCACAAGACACTGTGTTGTTTTTGCTGCAACAGACTAACCATCTGAACTGTCTGTCATTGAAATGTTCTAATCATTACTGATCCAGAAATCCCAGAAAAGCTTCTAATTGGGGAACTCCAGGATCCCCCAGAACACAGTATGAAGACCAGTTCTGTAGCTTAAACCCATTACTAGTTCTTTTTATTTGTATTGATTTACAACATTGTCACCATCCTACCCAAAGGTTTTCAAACTGAAAGCATCATAGAGCTGATCATAACCTCAAAATATTGAGTCAGAGCTTACTCAGGCTTGTGTGGAAATTTGCTTGACCAGTACTGGCATTCAGTTCCCGACTTGGTGACAGAAACCGTTCCTCTGTAGTTTTGCCCATCGTCTTGGGCACAGTCATCTGTCAAGAGTTCAAAACACAAGATTGAGTGACATAGAGCTAGCAGCAAATTCATAGAGTCATCCCATACCAGCCCCCTGCCTTAGATATAGACAGGCACATAGGGTTGGCTCATGCATGTGTATGTCACTTGATTTAGCCACACCTGGTTTCTGTGCACTGGCAGCTAAAACGAGTAAACATTCCATTTACAAGGAAACTGCAAGTGTGTTTTGAGGTGATGTGAGATCTGCTGTACACCATTTACACATGTAAGTCAGCACTAGATGTTGTAGTCATTAAGTAATGATGTTGCCTGTAGCAAGCAAAGTATATAAAGGCTTTTCTAAACAGACACATACACACATACTCAGTTTTCCTCATTGCTTTTTCATTATTTCAAGACCTTGGGGATACCTGGGCTTATCATAGGGCCATTTCACACATTACAGGAGACAAACCCGTGCAGCCAGGAACCTCATCCAATGGACACAGCTGCTAGTACACATCTTGGACCGCAGCATTGTTAAGCATGTACTTCACACATTCTTGCTAAAATGAAACCTGTGAAGTGGCCCTGTAAGGAGTTTGGGGGGGGGGGGAGAGAAACATGAACTCCCCTGCAAGTACTGTTTCTGACTGGCATTGTCCAATCAGTCCCTCACCATCTTCCAAGAGAGAAACGGATTCCTAGCACTCACCATCATGGATACTCTCTTTTAAGCACTCATCCAGAGCTGATCTGGGATGCCTCTGAGAGCTACAGGCTGACAAAAGAAGAAAGAAAAGAACATTCATAACAGCTGGATAACAGTCAGCTTCAAAGGGCCTGATCATTGTCACCGTTTTCCCCAGACACTGTTTGGTGACCAAGAAAGGACGAATTGCTCTACCACCTCCTAGGTAATTAAAATTGGCAGCTGGGCTGTCCCCTGGCTGGAGATGGAAGATGCTTTTGTCTCCCTGCTTTCCATTTTGAAACTATGACTGACCCAGACTTACCAGTAAGAAATCTTAGCTAGAAGGGCACAGAGTATCCGGCAGTACTTCTGCCACAACAGTAGGTGAAAGAAGAGAACATCGTAATGAATATGCCTTTGTTGCTTGGGAATAGACTAGCAGCAATGGACGAAGAATCAATCAATGGGAATTTCAAGCCTATACAGAAGGATCCATCAAGGCAGTGAGCAGGAGGGAACATCAGCAGTAGCAGGAAGGAAAAGGCAAAAAGTGTAGTTGGCCAAGAATTAGACATGGATGGATGAACAGCAGTAACACATTAGTAATCCACAAGGTGGGAGGGGGCTCACTGAAGGGGCAGGGGAGGAGAGAAAATGAGGGGCTCAGCAGGGGGGGAATTGAATGGCATGACTGTGGGGGGAGCGTGCATTTGTGTGTGCAAAGAAGGCTCCAACAAGACAGTTGACTTATAGGGTGAACCAGAATGAGTTGGGGTAAGTGGACTTCCAGACCAAGAGCTCCAAGGTCCACCATGGCAGTGGAAGGAGGCAGTAAGAGGTTTTAATATTACACTTGCAACCCGATCCTATGCATGTTTCAGTCCCACTGAGTGCAAAGGAATTGAACTCCAAGTCAGTTTGTATAGGACTGTAGCTCTAGGGTAACTAAGGCTGATCCTGGCCATTGATATTGGGATAGACTACTCCAGTTCCTGTAAAAAGAGTTACAAGTCAAATCATGGCATGAAGTTGAGCAGCAAAGCATGTGCAAACATTAGGACATTCAGCAGGAGTCAGACAAACATACCGGTGTATCGCTTCCAGAATAGATCCTACAAAAAAAAAGAAAAGAAAAAAAAGGTGCTCACTTAGAAGTATGGCCAGAGAATGATCTTAAGTCAAATGATACAGTTCTATGGTTGAAGCTTCACAGGCCTGGCCCTCTAAATTGCTTGATTGACAGCACAATCCTATCCAACTTCCCCCACTGGTGTAACCAGTGGGCAGGGTGGGAGGTTTTGGAGGGGAGGGGGGATTTGAATCCCCTTTCCGTTCTGGGGCCTCCTGTTCTCGCTGCACCGCTGGCTGCACCAGTGGGTGAACTTGGATAGGATTGTGCTGTGAGAGGCCACTCTGAGCTATTTGGAGGAAGAGTGGAGTAATAGCCCTGACTTTTCTTTTGCCATCTAAAATCAAATCTACTCGAGATGCAAATGCTTCCAGAGCAACTGTGGAGTGCCTTGAACAAACCACCCTTCCTTAAGAAACTGGGCACAAACCTCACATTGATTGCAGGGCCCTTGAATATGTGACTAATGAATCCTGTCTTGTGGGAAAAAAACATTACATTATTTATACATACTGTTTGGACAGTGGACTCGAGGGCTTCACGGGCTTCCTCATAGCTGCAGATTTCCTCCAAGCACTCTCGTTCTAGGTTGCCTTGCCGCATTTCTTCCAATAATCCCTTGTTGGCACGTCGTGGACGGTTCAGCAAGGACAGTGCTTGCTTCTGCTCAAGAAAAACTATCAAGACCAGAACAATCAGGACCAGAATATAGGTGGAACAGAGACTGTTTCACCTCTGGTGGTTTTAAAGAATATGAATAAAACGCTAATCTAGCCCTCTTCTGAAACAAGACAGGACCGCTCATGAACTCAAAACATACATATACACACAGATCAGTCTACACAATCTGGACCATAGTGGGTCAAAGCAAAACTGGGCTAACTTCAGAAAGCTCCAGATGATTCAACGAAGTGAGCAAGACGACCATATGCTTCTGAGGAAGGTGAATTCTCAGCATATTTTAGGGATACGTTTTCATGCCTCAGAAGGTTCAACTGTAGGTTATTAAAAGTTCTTCTAACTCAACACTGCTTTGATTCTGTTGTCTCTGAAGACTTCAAATGTCTGATTAGAAATTGTCATAAAATGTCTATATTATGTGTATTTCTGTGTATATTTCTGTGGGAGCCAGCTTGGAACTCAGCCTGTGGTTCAGAGCTGAGATTACATTGCCAACTGCTTTGTGGAGTGAAAATGGAAATTGGGGTTCAAAGCAGCCAAGACTGGTCAAACTGGCTGATCAGGTTTTAGGCAGCTGGCACTCTTCCAGGCAGAGATCAGGTAACAGGTGATTACAGCTGAGGATAAGACTCCCAAGCAGAAGGAAGTCGACCCTTCTTTTGCTCCAGCAGCCTGAGAATCTCACTCAGTGAGCTCTTGGGAGAAGAGGTCCTCGTGGGATGTGAGTGTAAAGAGCTGGTGGTTCCGTCATCAAATGTACAAACAGTGAGGAACAGTAGTTAGCCAGAAACCATGAGATTTTATGTTGATTTTGGGTTCTCTCTCTGTGCCCTATGAGCTCATTCAAAACTCTTGGGAAGCTAGCTCTGAGTTACAATGCATGCGTGAGATTCTGCAGCGCTTCAGCGCCATCTGCTCACAAAAGGTATTATTGCAGGTTGAATAATTCAGTAAGTCTTTGTTTTACCAAATTCCATTCTCATTGTTTCTTGTTCATTTGGTTTTATTTCCTCTCTCCCTTTACTAGATTTTAATAAAAAACATTCCATCTAACCTTGAGTTGCCTAGTTCTGGACAAATCAGTGGATTGTCATGTCTCCTCGCTCTGCAGGCGTTACTGTGAGTGATTTTAATAGAGACCCCTGAGATTCAGTATTGTTCTAGGAGGGGAGTTCTGCCCAGGTAGCTCCTCTGAATCTGCTGCCACCAGCCCAGGAGATCAGGCTAGCCAAACTACCAAGACTTCCCCCTGGCAAGCTGTGTGCCCAAACACGGGGAAGAGAGAGGAACGAACGGGGAGTGAGTGTGCTGCACTAGGCACTACTGCCCTGGATCAGCATGCAGTTTATTTATTTATTTCTTTAAAAAATTATATCCCGCCTTTTCCTATGCCAAAAGGCAAATGACCAAGGCGGCTAACAACAGATTAAAATACATAATTTAAAATACGTAAAATACGTAATGATACTTAAACAATTAAAAAAAACAATAAAAACACTGGGGGAGCAACAGTATGGAGCAGAGAAACAGCATGGCAGAGCATCTTGAGATACAGGAGGCAGACCACAACCTATCACCCAAATGCTAGACGAAACAAAAACGTTTTGATCCCTCGCCAAAAAGTCATGAGGGAGGGGGTGGTTCTCAGATCCCCTGGCAGGGAGTTCCACAGTTGTGGCGCCACGGCAGAGAAGGCTCGCCCACGTGTTGCCACTCCCCTAACTTGCGATAGAGGTGGCACCCGCAGGAGAGCCCCCTCAGATGAGGGTGGCTCCTCTCTAGTCCCTGACAGAAATACAATGCATCACCCCCCATGCTAAATTATGAAATCAGGCTCATTAGCTGCCTTGTGTTCTGACCGGATACAAAACTTACCAGCTCCCAGTCCTAGCATTGTATTCAACTGCATGCTAGTCTCTTGTGTAATTTTCACCCATGCATATGCAAAAAGTCCATTTTCCTGTCCTGCCCCCTCCCCTCCCCCCCATCTTTCCTTTTAAGTCGCTTGTGGCATTGTTTTATTTCCCCATTGGGTTAAACTTTCTTCACCATTTAAAATCAACTATATTCACTTAGGGAAGGGAGGAGATTACCAAGTAAGGGAGTTGGGAGGAAGGAGGGGTTTCTCAAGTTAGAAGATATCATATTTGTGGTCTTTTAGAATAAGACTGTACTGTTGAGATGTGTTGTTTTCATCGCAACAATCAACAAAATTTTCAGAAAAAACAAACCAGTCTATTCTGTTCTTATGATGGAAGGATCCACTCAGCTCCTGTTGAGTTAAACAGCAGGGTTGTTGTGCCCAGAATCAAATGCCTTCAGTGGACTGGGGTCTCTGCCTGCTCTGGGCCCACTTTCTTGCCACTGCCTGGCTGTGCAGAAAAGGCTGTTTTTCAGAGCTGCTGCTCTCTGACTGCCTTTTTGGTGGCACATACTGGCATCTGTTTGTCTAACCCCAGTGCTTGAACCTTCGTAGTTTGACCTCTCTTATTGACTGCGACATGTTGGAACGTGTGTTTTCTTCTTCACATTCAGATATTAGAATTTCCAGCCTAGCTCCAGCAAACTTTTTTGGGAGAATGATAAAAAAGGTATCCCTGGCTTCTTAGCAACAGATAAGGGGAAGCAAGAGGTTGGTCTGAAACGCAGTCTCTGCCCCAGCATCCCATTTTGGAGATGGAGAGCACACACTGTTTCTCAGGAGAAGAGGGAGAACAAGAAGAAGAAAGCCAGAGCTGGTAAAGGGCTTGGAAGTGAATAGTTTTGAAAAAGCATTCAAAGCATGGAGTACATTTACAGTACAATAAGCATAAAGTTCTGTTAAGTACAAACAACAATCATTCTGTGAAGATAAAGAATTGCAGCCAGGAAGAACAAATTATAGAGCCTCTTCTCTCTGCCTGTCCACCAATCTCCCAACGACAAACATGGCAAAATAAGCACTTGCACACTTCAATCTGGCTGTTGGTACAGCACATAGGTATTTTGAACTCAGGTAGGCAGACACAAGTATACAAAAGTAAAGTAAGAACTGGCTTGGGGAGTCATTTCAGCAACAGCAGCCTTTCCCTATTACATTTTTTCAGTAATCACCCAGTATCCTTCTTGCTCCAAAGTTGGGAGTCTTTGAAATCTGCAGTGAAATCAATGTCTGTCTCTATACAGTTGCAATGGCCACTTCCTCTCCATTATGCCCTGGCAATTTCTTTCAAATGCTACTACTTTTTCTGCAGCAAGAATATCCCGGACACTTGAGATCCACAGAATGAATTCTGAGTTTTCCTCTTCTGGTTGTGCTCCATGGTCCTAAGCCTGTCTACTCAGAAATCCCCCAGAGTTCAATACTTACTCCCTAGTCTAAGGATTGCAGTATTAGTGAAAAGATTATTGATCTGATTTCCATTTTCCTCCATTCTCACAATAGCTTACCCTTGTCATGGCTCAATGTGAAGTGCAGGAGGCTGGCAAGGAGAAGGGTCCTCAGCATTCTGGTTCTGCCCTGCCCCATAGCATATGCTCCTGGCTGCAAAAGTGCAGAGGGAACAGAAGAAGAACTATTGCAATCCAGCCTGGGTTAATGTTGAACCAGCATGAAGAAACAGGAACCAGGGTCACAGGGTGTCAGGGACAGCAATGCCAAGGCTCCTACTATCTCACCCATCACAACTTGCTTCTCTTCGCTCAATGCATTTTTGCTTCCAGCTACCTGGTTGGCACTGGCAAATAATAAGAAGGGCCACATACATGTTTATATGATAAGCCCCAGTAAATCAAATGTGATATGAAGCTGCCTTATATTGAGTTCAAACCATTGGTCCATCTAGCTCAGTATTGTCAACATTGACCGGCAGTGGCTCTCCAGGGTTTCATACAGGTTCCAGCCCTACCTAGAAATACCACACATTGAACCTGGGACTCTCTATATGCAAAGCATGAATTCCAGCACTGAGCAAAAGCCTTCAAGAAATAAAATGGCCATTGCTTTAAGCACATGACATGTGGCTGTCCTAGCTGAAAATAAGGGAATGCCCATGCATTTAAGGAATCCCTGCTGCTGCAGGAATTTCATCCAAGATCTTGATTTTATTATTTTACTTATTATTCTGGAGTGTACATCAAATGCTCCACAGATCAAACTTCATAGTTTCAGTATGTCATTGTTTCTGACTGGAGGATTCTTTCCCCCTACCAATGAAAATTACATACAAGTCACATTTGATGCATGTGTGAACTCAGACGACTCAGACCTATATTCTTCAAGACCTTCACACCCATTCTTTTGATATGATAATTGCTTTCGCTCACTCAAGGCTTTGCTTCTACTTCCTTTATTGTACGCTGACACAAAGCCAGTTTCCCCTTTCTTTCCCTCTCTGCCATATCATATACCCATTCAGGCTGTTTCACGCTCTGAATTACTACAAAGTCTTATCATTCCCATCGGCCCTTGGATCCAGTTCTAGGTGCAAAAGTCTGAAAAACCAAAGGACATCCAGATGAGATCATCACCGCTAGAAACAGGATGCTGGACCTGATGAATCCAACAAGGCAATTAGTACGATATTTTTACTTTCACTGATATTATGCTCATTGCTCAATAATTCATTAGCGGCCAATACACTTGTGGGCCTTGCTTTGACTCCTCATTCTTGGAATTCTGAGGAACAGCTCAAAGTCATACTGGGAACTAGTCAGACAATTTTGACTGGAAAAAAACAGTAACACTCAGTTCATCATTTGGAACTAAGGGAGTCCAAATTAGCCTACAGTTTAGTTAGATTCATTTTTCTTTTTTCCTTCAACTGAGAATTGCAATACATGCAGAAGACTTGGGAACTACCAATCCCAGAACCCTTTCTCCTGCTCTTTTCTCTCTCTTTGTCTCTCTATTGGTTTTCTAGTCAATGTTTGTTATCTCTACCACAGGCAAGTAAATATTAGCATTGGGCAGCTGGAAAATGACTCTTTGACCACTTGTACAAAGAGCAATTGCACAGTCCCCTCCTCCAGCTGAAAACAGGGTTTCAAGAATCCACACACATTATATATGGAAGAACAGAGATTTTTGAACAATTTCAAATTCTGGAACTGGCTGGATGCTTCTATGTGTACATGAAAGGAGCAGTCATGCACTTAAGGCAAGCATGAAAAGAACACATGAAGGATGACTACTACGAATGACGCCCAGAGCATGCTGCCACTGACACGGAGATGATATACAAAAGGACAGCATGTTCCTATTGAGTGGAGCTCCATGATCACATTGTGAATCTCCATGACCCCCACCCTGCAGACACTAGGTATGTAGAACAAGGGTGTGGCGACTCAAGACAGATGTGGAAAGGATTGCTATAGATTACAGGAGGAGGAAAAGTTACCACAAGGAAGTTGATTTTGACATTCAAAATGAAAAATAAAGCGTGGGGAGAAGGGAGTGTGTGCAAGATCTCAAGTATGGAATATAGAGCAGTGATTCCCAAACTGGGAGGCATGGCTCCCAGGGGAGCTGCGGAGTACCACGAAATCCTCTCGGAAAACAGTGCAATGCCAATTGGCAGGCATCATCAACATAATGTAATGGGGAGCCGTGGCCAATGGTCAAGGGAACCGCAGGTCAAAAAAGTTTGGGAAACACTGGTATAGAGAACAGAACATTGGACTTTGACCAGGAGACCTGGGTTCAAATCCCTGTGCAGTTTCACATCATACTAGGAGACCCAAGACCAGTCATGATCTTTCAGTCTTTGCCTCTTGGAGCCATTGTAAGGATAAAATAGTATAACCTATACACAGTATACTGCCCCAAACCTTTAAAAAGGGATGAAAATATAAGCTATGCATGTTGCCCATGTGTCACAATGATAGTAACCAGAAGCACTGACCCTGCTAAGAAAAAGACAGAGCCACACATTTTGAAGTAAAGGAGGACATGAGACCACCTGGAATGTGCTGACTCAGCACATCTGGCACCTACAAGTCACATGGCACCATGTTGCATCCACCCTGATTCCCTGGTGGTTGACACAACAAAAGAGGAATTGCAGATCTGAGCAGGTAGGTATAGTCCACATAGGGTGTGTGTGTACAAAACCTATGGTATTCGTCTGTTGCTGCTTTCTGGTAAGTCTTCCTTCCACCCACCTTAGTGACCTCTCCAATTAAGAACAGGTAGCAGCTTGGAGGAAAGATCTCGCCTAAGATCTCAGACAGCTGCAACCAATCAATGCAGATAGTACAGGCCTGATCTGACTCAGCATAAGGCAGCAAAATTCCTTTTTATTTTGCATGCACAGGAACCACAAGGGGCACAGAAAAGCATTGTGAAGGTATAGCCTAAAAAGAAGAGCAAGGCTCTGCCCAACTCAGTAATTAGGGGACGCTTCTCTCCTTAACTGCCAACACAGTTCTGTAATCAGATTGCTTTTGGCCTTTAGATCCAGGGCTGCAATGATGTTGATACCCCTAAGCTCAAGGAACCCAGTTTTTAGTGGGTCTAGATCAGGGGTGGTTAACTTTCCACCATTAAGGCCTCTGCATTCTTAAGAGTTGTGTAGAAGACAGAATCTTGGCAGCTGCAATTTCTGATGGTGCTGCTAAAGCAACTGCACCTGCTGAAATGCCCTCACCGATACAACCATTAAAGGTCTAGGAGCATTCATGTTGAAAGGTTGGCCACCCGTTGTCTAGCTATTAGATCCTTTTCTTGGAAAAAGCCACATTATGGGCTAAAAAAATAGAGCGTGAATTGTATCCAGCAGCATCAGGACAGCATATGAACCAGCTAATGCACAAAGCAGAAAGGACACTTTTAAAACAATTCTTTTCATTTAGGCGTTTCTTACCAGCATTCCTCATGGAAAGTACAGTTTGTTGCAATTCCTTTTCTAGAAGCAAAACACGTAAATGTTCTTCAACAGAGATAATGGGTTCACTCCTCACCATTCATCTATTAAGAAGCTTATCACATGGCCAGCAAAACCTTGTTTTCAAACCTTGTGTGGATTTGTATCCTCAGCAGTAAGATGTGAACACATGGTCTCTTGCACTTGACCAGCACATGAGAGAGATTTCTGGGGTAGACTGGCTCAGCAAGAGCCATGCCCTACCCCACGGCAGCTATAGCAGGAGATACTTTAATTCATGCATGGGATGAGTTTTGATTTCAGGGACGTGAGTTTGCAACTACGTCGATATCTGAGATATAGAAAGCTGGACAAGTCTCCTTCAAGAGGAAAAATACACGACAGCTATTCTAGATTGTTACTTCTATAGTAACAATCTATAACTAGATTGTAGACTGCAATGTGGGTTGACCCAAATCCTATCCTATCTACAATTCTCATCCAGACTGCAATGTGGGTTGACCCAAGTCTAATCTACATCCTCTAACATATGAGTTACACCTTGGTGTAGCTGACTGTACTGTGATGTTGGAATCTGATGGCTTTACCACCAACCCAGCTGCAAGGATCGAGTTTTAACATCTGGTAAATTTGAAGCCACAGTTAATAGTGCCAAAGGATGCTTAGTTAACATCTGAACCTCTTTTCCAGCCATAACTGAAGCCCTTATTGGGAAGTACTGTACTCTCTCTCCCTCATTGGCTTTGAAAATGATGAAAGGTGACATATTGGAAATCCAGCCAGAATCAAGGCCAATTAGAAGACCAGTAAGGGCTGCTAAGGAAACCAGTGTGCATTTTTGATCCTTGTACTGGCTTCCCATAAACAAAGAGAGCACACTGAGACATTCCAAAGTTGTTTTAATGCCATCTAGAAAAAGACCAGTGGTCACGTCCCCACCTCTACCTCAACCACCTCAGCCACTGTGCTGAAACCCACACCTTCCTGAATAATGAACATGTCACTAGGGGAGTCCTGTTCCTGTACAATGATGCATTCTTCCTCAGCGTCTGAATAAGCGATCTCAATGACATCCTTGTGTCTGGTAGAGCTTTGCTGCGTAGCTATGTAGTGCCCGTCACTGGTGATGTGGAGTTCTGCTTTGTTCCCTGGCACTGCCATGTCGACAGGGTGCACGAGAAGCACTGCAGGCTGCTCTGATCTTGGCAGCTCCTGGGGGCCTTTCATGCCAGGCTTAGATGCATCCCTGCCTAGGCCTCCTTTGTGTTCAAGCTGATGACGACGCAGGCTCTGGGGGAGAGCATAGCCCATACCGCAAATGTTGCACCGGTGGGGCTTGTCGCCATGATGGGCTTTTTGGTGGCGCCGAAGCTTTGTGGCTAGAGGATAGGATTTGGGACACAGATGGCAACGGAAAGGTCGCTCACCTGTGTGCAGACGCTCATGAGCCCGTAGGGTGTGGGGGTCACGCAGTGCTTTCCCACACACTGTGCACAGATGGGCCTCACCTGTGTGGGATATCAGGTGGCGGCGCAGTTCAGGGCGCTGTGGAAAGGCATCTCCACAAAAGTGGCACCGGTAAGGGCGCTCTCCTGTATGCAGCCGGAGATGGCCACGCAGGTTGCCCTGCTGGCGGAAAGATTTAGGACAGTAGGAACAAGTGTAAGGACGTTCCCCGGTGTGCAGCCGCATATGGTTGCGTAGTGACCCAGGGTTGGCCAGGTGCCGCCCACATATCACACACTGGCAGGCAGGTGTGGCAGAAGGGCTTGGCTCCTTAGCCTGGTGTGTTTTGCGATGGATACGAAGGGAGGGCCGGCGGGCGAAAGATTTTCCACAGTCTGGGCAGACAAAAGGGCGCTGGCCTGTATGCAGCACCTGGTGTTCTTGTAGGTCTCGTTTGGTGCCATAAGTCTTGTGGCACTGCGGGCAGGGAAAAGGCCGTACCCCTCTATGGCCCAGCATGTGTGCTTTGAAGCTCTCTTCAGAGCTGTAGCTCTTGCCACACTCTGTGCACAGGAAAGGTTTGTGATCAGTGTGTACAAAGCGGTGCTTTTTCAGGTGGCAAAGTTGCAAGAAGGCTTTGCCGCACTCCTCACACTGGTGCCGTCGCTCACTGCCTGCCTCCCTGAGCCGGGAAGCACTACACACTTGGCTACGAGGCTCTTCCTTCCATGCAGGATTCTTGCCCTGTTCCTCCAAGCTTTCCCTAGGTGTGGATGTGGCACATCTGCTGGGGACTTCCTCAGCACAAGACTGGCCCCTCAGCACTGGCATCTTCTGCAGCTTCCCAGCCAAGCGAGCGCTGAGACGAACTGCACTGCACTGAGGTGGCTGTGAAGGAGTTTCAATGGATTCCACTTCTGTCACCGTCTCATCCACTTGCTCTGCCTGAGGATGTGGCACAGGAACCTCTTGGCCTTCATCATCCTTAATTATGGAAAAACTCACGAGGGACTGGCTTTCTTCACTCTGTTTCTTGGCCTCCCTCAGCTCACACTGCAGGGCCTCATTTCCATCCTTTTTCTGATGGTCATCTTTCAAGTCAAGGGGCTGTTTGGTTGCTAGCTTCTCATCCAGCACTGGAACGCAGCAATGGGCTCCAGCTTTCTGCTCCAGCAACTTGGAAGCATTGGGGGCACCTGCAGATTTTAACCAGTAACTGTTAGTTCCCCCTTAATAAGGCAACAAGATCATTTATTGACATTCCAAAGCAAGACCTCTCTCCTTAAAGATGTGACGACAGGATTAAAAGCCATGATAAATAAAATCTAACATTAAAAACAAGAAAAGCTCCATTTTAAAAAAACTTTATAGATTAAAATCGAGGTCTGCAACGTTTCGATCATGCATTTGATGATCTTCGTCAGGCAAAAAACATAACAAAATGCTAGATGGTCTTCATTTTGTTATGCTTTTTGCCTGACGAAGATCATCAAATGCATGATCGAAATGTTGCAGACCTCGATTTTAATCTATAAAGTTTTTAAAAATGGACCTTTTCTTGTTTTTAATGTTAGATTTTATTTGTCATGGCTTTTAATCCCGTCGTCACGTCTTTAAGAATTATCGCTGGCCATGAAAACCTCAATTCACAACCAAGACCTCTCTGTTTTCATACACTGCAGCAGCAGCCCCCCCCCCCAGCCCATGTTGAACAGAGATATCTGGTTAGAGAGGCTCAAGAAGTGTCATCAAGCATGAAAGCAGTGTTCCTGAGAATTGTAATATACAGTACTGTATATAACAAAATACTGTATAACTGATCTTAGTTAGAATATTATGCAATATGCTTCTGCCTGAATTACAATATCCTACTGTCATGGTTGTGAGAGGAGAATTTTAGTGCCGGCTACAAGGTTCTTGCTGTCTGTCTGTACAATCTCCTCTATTACTAAATAAATGCACTCTTGGGATCATAAGAAAATGCTCTACTCACTGCATTCCAAAATCCCTTTGGTGTGGATTAGGGGTTCTTTAAAGAGGTTTGCTACAAAACTACTATAACAGTACTTGGAAATGTATCAAAAATGTGTGGAAATATACTGTATCTTTCATAAGCTTTGTGGTTTTGCTTCTAGGGATTGTTTTAGAAAGCAAGAAGAGACAGCCATATCAGTTTAACCACAAAGTTGTTAATGGTGTCGTTTTCAACTAAGTCAGTACAGTGACATTAACCTCCTTTTTCCCCCCACCCAAGAACATTCGTAAAGAAAGGGAAATGGGTATAGAATTATGTTAAAGATGATGCAGATGTGTGTAAGGAACTGAGTGAATACACAGAAGCTTGACTGGTTCCAGCATCAGGGCCACAAATTCGATATGGCCAGGAATTATAGGCATTGAAATACATAACATTCACAAATGTGTACATTGTGAGAAGTTCATTTGTCAATAAGCATAACAAAAATGAAGGAGAAGGAAGTTGTGTGCCGCACCTAAGAGGAAAGACACCTAGCTACTGTATCAGAAAAGAGAGAGAAGCAGTTTTTGGCTTATATTAGGTTGCTGTAGATAGATGTTAATGTAGACCTTAGGGTATATCTGCACAGACATCCTTACTATTTTTATAGTTATTCTCCAGGAGGAATTTCTTGGGGATCTCTAACAGAGATGTCTCACTGTCTTCACTAAACTACAATTTCCCAGAGTTCTTTGAGGAGGAAGCCATGATAGTTAAACTGGTATAAAATCAGTATGTTTGTAGCATAGATGGGCCCTCAGACATTTCATTACACAAGTTCTGGCATGACAGAGAAATATTGGCAGTGTCCCAGGGCTGTTGAGCCAAATACAGGCCAAAAGGACTGAGGGTTGGACACTGAGATGAGTTCCAATTCTGCTTGGCCCGAGTCTTCTCAAGTGGTCCTGGGCAAGTCTTACAGTCTCTTAGGCTGCAGTCCTATATATGCTTTCCTGGGAGTAAGCCCTATTGAACACAATAGAACTTACTTTTGAGTAGACATGCATAGGCTTGAGCTGTAAGACTTGATTCCCAGTCTCAGCATTGGGAAATGGAAAGCCAACCTCTCAGGAGCCATACGTCCATGAGAGAACTGTGAGTGTTGAAATACTAGGAGACAATGTTTATTCACAAGAATAGGCAGCATGCTTTCCAAACATGCTGCGCTTTCTGTGGGGTGATGGCATTTCAATGCCCTCCATCACAACACCTGAAGAAAAATGCAAGAGCCCTTCGCACCAAAGATTTATGATAGCCTGGGCAGGCTTGTTTAGAGATAGGAGACAAAGCTCCTGCACAAAGAAGCCATTTAATCTAAACCTCTTCTGTGAAGAAAGGAAGAACAAAACGTAATGAATTTCTACAACAGATACCTAGATTTGGATTGAACATTAGTCAAAACTTCCTAACTGCAAAAATAATTTGGCAGTAGAGTTCCTTGCTTAGGGGAACCTTGTGAACTTTCCAGTAGCAGAAGTTGGTAAAGTCAGGATTTTTTTAAAGTACAAGAATTCTTACTTCTGAGTTTGCTTAAATGACAGGCGAGAAGCCTTCTGAAGATTCCCATTACAATACCTGCAAGAAGATCTGCTGAATTTCCGTCAAAGATGGCGGCGGCGGCACCTCGCTGCACTAAAGCCTCTACTTCAACACCAGTGGTCTCAGTCATGGTAATTGCCAGCGGTTTCTGTAGTTCCACCCTCTCTGCAACAACTACCCCATCTGATTTACTTGCTGCTGCAATCTTTTCCAGGGAGGCAGGACTGGCATCAGGCTCTGCTAACCAGTACAACAATTCAGTGCCAGCAGGAATGGGACAGCACACCTGTATGTGGAGTTGCCCACTGATCCACACTAGTGACACGTTTGCCTCATCTTCATCCCGGCTTCGCTTCACCAGGCTGCAAAACACACCATGCCAAAGTATAAGTAGTCAATTGGGCTCAATTCAGAGCACAGCGACTCTCAAAGCACTGTGCGCAGGGCCGGAGAAAATGTGGGGCTCCTGCGTGGCTAAAAGAGGGTATAAATGGGGTCTCAGTCGGATCCAGAAACTAACTGGTTTACGGATCTTGAACATTTTATTGGATAACTCCGTGGAAAAGCTAGTTCAGAAGATTTTTAGTATCCATCTATGAGAGAAGGAGAAATCAACAAGAAGCACTAATTTTACATATAACCTGTGGACTTTTCTGAGATGAACTTGCCAAACCACACAGAAAACAAAATAGTACAGTCTAGCTAATAAAAATACCTTCAGATAGAGCCGAATTCTATGGGGGGAAAAAAATCTGAATTCAGCTGCAGAAAGCTTGTGTTTTTGCTCATGATCAAAACCCAGGAAAATTAACTAGCACAAAATTGCTGGTTCATAACCTTATCAGCTAAATCTCCCTGTCCAATGACAAAATGAATGTATTTAGGTTTATACCCTCTTCCAGAAAGTGAGAATAAAGACAGAATTATTTAGGAGAGGTTTTCTAAATTGAGTGAAATTTTATTGCTGGCTGACAAATTTTTATTTTGTTTATATCTCCTTTGATTTTATGAACATATTTTGTTTTCTTGTGTATGTAAATAGATTTAGATTTTTAAAGTGTAATCCACTTTTGGTTTTTTTCTCAAATAGAAAAATGCAATATAAATATTCTGACTGACTGACTAAAGGCGACTTTCGCTCATCTGAGAACCTTGGGTGCCCCATACCAGGGCAATCTGACACACCATTTCAGCAAATGCACTGGGAGCTAGAACTATGTGTTATCAAACTCGAATCTTCACAAGGGCTGACTAGGCCATCACTATGACAGGGATCATTGTTCTCTGAACAAATTCCAAAAAAAGTCAAAGTCAACACTAACATTTTGCAAAAATGTTATACTTCTAGTTTCTTGGGTAATAATACAGAGCAGTGGAGCAGGATGAGTACAAAAAAGAAAGTTTGGGTGTGGACAGGGAGTACCAGTGAGGAGGAGGGGAAAAAAGGAAGCCACAAAGGGAACTGAAACTCAGTTCTCTGACCACAAAAAAATCCCTATCCATCTCTGTTGACAATCAGGAAGGTTAGAAACCTAGTAAAGAGGTACGCTTAATGGGTTTTCCAGCCATGTATTTATTTTGAGAAAATACAGATAGAAAATTTCCTGAAGCTTGCCAGTGGAAAATCCTTTGATGTCCGTGATCGCTTTAAAGAGACAAGCAGCTGAACTGCCTTCTCCTGGACTATCTGATGCTGGCAGGCAATATTACTGACACTTGCTGACGTTTCGTTACACACTTGTAACTTTATCAAAGCAAACACACGAACCAACGTGGCTTCAGGAAATTTTCTATCTGTATTTTCTCACAATAAATACATGGCTGGAAAACCCATTAAGCGTACCTCTTTACTAGTTACAAATAGCCATGAAAATCTTCATAGGTTAGAAACCTGTTTTAATTTATTTTTACCCCACCTTTCACTGTTAAAAACAATCACAAACAGCTTACAATTAATCACTATGTACTCAGTTCTGTGCCTGCACATATCTACCCTGATATGCAGTATTTTCGATTCCAAAATTACAAAGTCAGAAAATGCCATACTCATTCACTACACGGTGACTGAACTGGAGCAGGTGTTACAATACTAGAGCAGACAGGTTTTATAGACCGCCAAAGCTAGTAGTTATGCAAGATATAAACAGAAGTCTGCTCGAGAGAACCAAAGGCTGAAGAGGAATGAGAGTGCAATCCACCGGGATGTAAGAACAGTAGAGTGAGTGCTCCGCTGTTCCAAGACGTCGCGAATGTGCCGTAAAGCACATTTGCGACGCCTTGGGAGTAAGGGAGGCAGATGCAAGGCCGGCTGCCCTCACTCCGCCACTGGGATGACCCCACGGCCGCTGGAGGAAGGTAAGGATCCTGGCGGCGGGCGCGGTCCAGGTGGCGAGGGAGGGGGGGCATTGGTCGAGCTGGCCCGAGAAAGGGTGGCGTCTGCCATATCCCCGTCCCCGCCGGGCTGGCTCAGCTGTTACATGGCCTCCTCTTACTTCTGCCAGCTATTTAGCTGGTGGAAATCTGAGGATGCCCATCGGGCTGGTCCTGGTTTACACCCAGGGAAGGGGACTAACATCCCCTTCCCCGTGTAGACCTCCGGGCCGGGCAGCACGGCCCGCAACAGGGATAGGATCCAGTGGGCGGCCCTGGGCTGCCGGCAGAATCCTTACGGTGGATTGCGCTGCCCGTGTTCTTTCCTGACCTAACACTGAGCGCATATGTGGGAGTGGGAAGATTAACAGGAGAGCGGAGCCTCCTCCTCTGGGATTCCTAAGGATGACAACAGTTTATTTAATTTAATTTATTTAATATATTTATACACCACCTTTCAAGTTAAAATCTGCACAAAGCAGTTCACAGGAAAAACAGGAAAAACAGTCAATACGAAATTCAGAAGTATGTCAGCTAAAATTAAAAAAACAACCACAGGTCAACAGTAAAAGCCATGTCTACAATAAAACCTCAGGTAAGAATCAATTAAAAGATAGGTGGAACGGATTTGTGTTTAGAGAATGCTTAAAGGCAGACCATGTGGGGGCCCAATGGACATTTTTAGGCAAATCAGTCCAAAGGCATGACGCTAACATCAAAAAGGCTCTGTTGCTGGTCCATACCAACCAAATCTGCATCAGAGGTGGGCCAGAGAGCAGAGCCTGAGAGGGTGATCTAAGAGCCTAACTAGGCTCTATGGATAAAGGTGGTCCAAGTATCATGGCCCCAGACTGTAGGGTGTCAGCACCTTGAAATGGTCCCAGAAACAAACATACAGCGGCAGCCAGTGCCATTGATACAAGGTAGGCGTGACATGCTCAGAGTGCCTCATACTCCTCAGCAGCCTGGTTGCTAATATCTGAAGTTTCTGGACTGTTTTCAAGAGCAGACCCTTTCGGGGGAGAGTAACTCTGTTGAGCACTAGTTGTAAACCATCATACAGATCAGCGTATTTCCCAACTAATAGCACCTCTGTCTTATCCAAATTAAATTTCAACTTGTTTGCCC
The DNA here is from genome assembly GCA_026170595.1 of Plestiodon gilberti rubricaudatus. Lineage (NCBI taxonomy): Eukaryota > Metazoa > Chordata > Lepidosauria > Squamata > Scincidae > Plestiodon > Plestiodon gilberti. The sequence goes on along the minus strand of JANXHW010000001.1, from coordinate 254,269,864 downwards.
TTATCCAGAGCAGCTGCACAGCAAAGCATTTGATTTTCTGAGTAGTACTGACTGCACCAAAACAATAAAAATTAAAACCAGAACTTCTGGTCTTCCTTAATGGGCAAATACATTTATAGCACAATCCCTACTAACCCCCTGGCTCCGAGCATTCTGGCGCCAGGAGATGTTGCAAACATGCCATAAGGCACGTTTGCGCTGATTCGAGAGCAAGGGAGGCTGGCCGAAACACACACACCGCCTGCCGGATCCTGACTTACCTGGTCCTGCGGCTGTGGGGCGCACAGCCGCAGCCGCAGGACCCCACAGCTGCAGGACCAGGTAAGTCAGGATCCGGCAGGCGGTGTGTCTGTTTCGGCGGAGGAGGGAGGGGGCCCATTGGCCCAGACAGCCCGGGAGGGGGGCGGGGGATGGCTTCGGCCATATCCTGACCCCCGCTGGGCTCCTGGGCTCTTACACGGCCTCCTCTTACTTCTGCCAGCAAAACTGTTGGCAAAAATCCGAGGCCGGTTGGGTCGGCCGCCATTTACACTCAGGGAAGGAGATGAGCGTCCCCTTCCCCGAGGAGACCTCTGCCCAGGCGGCAACGTTGCCGCCGGTGCACAGGATCCGGCAGGCGGCCATGGGTTGCCGGTCAGATCTTTAGTAGGGATTGGTGCACAGGATCCGGCAGGCGGCCATGGGTTGCCGGTCAGATCTTTAGTAGGGATTGCGCTGTTAGTTGGTAAAGGCTTAGAAATTACTAGTAGAAGCGTCTTTATTCTAGAAGATCCCAGAGGTAAGACTGAAGGACATCCAGTCGGACCTTTTTATCCACAGGGTTCTGTCCCTGGAACCATAGTGGATAAGAAAACCAGTGTTATATGAAATCTGGTGCATTTTTCAGCGGTTTGGACACACGCAGGAGGCTGGAAGTGGCTGGCAGGCCCCTGACAACACTGAAAAAAGAGGTAATGTAGTGTGGTTGGACTCCCTCTTCCAGTTTTGCCATCCGTGTTGAGTCAAATCCGTGGATAAAAAAAACCATGGATAAAAAGGTCCGACTGTATTCCCTTTCCACTCTTCTCAACACCCTATTTCTTTATTAGTTCTCCATCTCATCTATTTGTGCCTGAAAGCATTTCAATTCCCATTATTTCTCCTCCATTACAGCATTATTTTGTGAAATTAATCTAGGATAGGTGCCCCACTCCTGAACAAGTTTTCATCTGTGGAATTACTGTGGTTTGTAACCCCCTTATCAGTTTTTGTCATTTAACATTTCTACCAGTGGATTCAACTGAGTAAAGAAATCGTAATCAATGAATCATATGAGTTTTGACTAAATCTGCATCAATTTCTGTATGAATAAAAATGGTAGTTCTGAAAACACAGAACCTTATCTAGTAGAGGCTTGGAGTCTCCAATACCAGAAGAAACCAGCTTAGGAAGAGTTAGGGTTGCGTAATTGCGTCTGTCACATAAGATAACCAAAGACATTAGGAAAGTAACTCCACAGCATTTCTTCCCTACAATGTCAACCTACAGTGAACCCTCTATTTAATGGCCCTCGATTTAACAGACTTTGAAAACAATGGACTTTTTCTGCTTCATTAAAAACTAGTCATATATGTATTGCGCGTGGCTGTCTCCACTGAATTCAATGTATTTGGATTTAAAGAACTTTCAGCATTAAAATCCTTTAAAGTCATTAAAGGACACCCCTATTAGTCTGCTAAATCAAGGGTTTACTGCACTTGCTGACCTGTTTGCCTCCCTTTTGCTGAACTTTTAGCACTATGAAAGAGAGTTGCAAGATGAAAAGAACAAGGCAACAGAAGAGTTGATCAGCTCCTAGTGGTGATAGAGGGGAATCATGGAGAGCTAGTTGCCATTAAAGACAGTTGAATTTCTGGAACTGCTGTGAAATAATGTATTGATCAAATAGCAGATCCATCCATCAATGGCTGCCATGGTAAAATCTATAAATCCTCCCATGTTGCTTTTTTGGATTTTATTAAGCATAGACAGTATCCAAAATGTCCAGAGACCTTCGTCCAGCTACAAAACATACACAGTAATAAGATTCCAGAGGAGTAACAGATTTCTAGTGGCATCCTGTGTTTGATAGGACTTACTTCTTACTTACTAGTAAGTGTGTTTAGAGCTGCAGCCTTAGGCTCACTTGACTGAAAGTTAGTAGAAGCTATGCAGTAAAACAGTAATCTAATTGCTTTGTCATGCATCTGGATTTATTTTTCAGAGAATGTGAGAGTGTGAGAAAATAGCTTTTCACATAATTATATGTTGAAAATTGATCTGGCCATATGAGAGAGAAATCAGATGATCACTGGTCACAAATGCTGCATGGCAAAGTATGACTTTCAACACAACCGGCACTCAACAAATTCAAATAAATTCAAAACCCGATTGCACCCTAATTAACTGACCCATTATGATTTGGGCTCTGAAGCCAACAATCTCCTTTATCAGATTATGAACTTGGCTCAGAAGACTATTAAAAAGCTTTTTAAGTTACCGTCATATTTCTCACCTCCTCCAGCTGGATATACCGCTGCAAGTGGAAGCCTCTTTCCAGTAGGCTGATGGTAATGCCTGAAAGGAGAGCAAAGAAGGTCCCAATTAGAGAAGGCCTTAAAATGCCCGTAAGCAAACTTGAGAAATAATTGGTTAGCCATCTCTTTCACATGATAGACTTTGAGGGTGTCAACAGGCATGTGGATAGAGGTGATTCAGTTGACATTGTAAACTTGGATTTTCAATTTATTTATTTTTTGACAAAGTCCCTCACCAAAGGTTTTTATGTAAACTTTGTCATGATGGAATAAAGTGACAGGTCCTTTTATGAATTGGTAACTGGTTAGAGAACAAAAAACAGAGAGTAGGAATAAATGGGCAATTTTCACAATGAAGGGAAGCAAGGTCCTCACGGATCTATCTTGGGACTGGTTTTTTTTTAAATAATAAATGATCTGGATTAGTGGTAAACAGTGAGGTGGCCAAGTTTGCTGATGACATCAAATTACTTGGGGGGGGGGGGGGTTTAAACCAAAGCAGACTATGAAGAGCTCCAAAAGGATCTCCCAAAACTGGGTAAATGGGCAACCAAATGGCAAATGTGGTTCAATGTCAACAAGTGATACACATTGGGGCAAAACATCCCAACTTCACGTGTATATTGATGTAGTCTGAGCTGTCCGTGACAAACCAGGAAGGAGATCTTGGAGTCGTGGTTAATAGCGCAATAAAAATGTTGACCCAATGTGTAGCAGCAGTGAAAAAAGCAAATTCCATGTTAGAAGGAATTAGGGAGAGAGAATAAGACTGCTAATATAATACCCCTATACAAATCTATGGTCCTACTCCTACAACATTTGGGGCTTTTTTGCATGGAAAAAAGGCAATTAAAAGGTAGACATGCTTGATGTGATAAGAGAGGCATTTTTCTCCCTCTCACAATACTAGATCCAGGAACCATCCAATGAAACTGATTGACAGGAGATTTAAGATGGACAAAACGAAGTACTGCACTTAATCACACAGTGCCTAATTTGTCTGTTGAATTTGTCACCTCAAGATTTGATGATGGCCAATGGTTGGATGGCTTTAAAAGAGGAGTGGACAAATTCATGGAAGACTAGTTATGATAACTATGTGTCAACTCCAAATTCAGTAGCAGTATGCCTCTGAATATTAGCTGAAGAAAAGCAATAGTGGGAGAGGAGTACAGGTGCCCCCCCCTATCCACTGATTTGCTATCCACGGTTTCAGTTATCCACAGATTGTGGGGACCCCCCCAGGCTTTTACTTTTTTTCCCAGTAAGCTTCGTTTCTTCCTTAAAGAAACAGGAGAAGCAGCCTCTGGCTGCTTACTACAGGCAAGTAGAATGAGACTAAGTCCTAGAGAGGCTCTGCAAGGTTAACAGAAACCTTGCAGAGCCTCTCTAGGACTTAGTCTCGTTCTACTTGCCTGCAATGGAGGCTGCTTCTCTGTTTGTTTTAAGGAAGAAACAAAGCTTGTTGAAAGAAAAATAAGAGCTGGGGGGGGGCAAGCATGTCTGCCTGCAGGGGAGGCAGGGTGGGGTGGCCCTCAGGAAACCATGGAGGGGGTGTTCGCTCTTATCTACGGTTTCAAGTATCCATAGAGGGGCCTGGAACATATCCCCAGCGGATATGGGGGCCCACCTGTATGCCTTTTTCTCCTGCCTCTGGGCTTTCCAAAGGCAGCTGGTGGGCCACTGTGTGAAACAGAATGCTGGACTAGATAGGCCTTTGGCCTGATCCAGCAGGGCTTTTCATGTTCTAGGGTTAAACCCCTTCTTAACAGGTGGCAAAGATTAACCCACCTCCCCCCCCCAAACATTGCTGCCTCAATTAATCTACACCCGTTTTTAACCTGTTTTTTTTAATTAAATGGGAAATCCAATCAGATTTTTTTGGGGGGATGATGATTAATTTGGCCCCCTCAGACTGTTTAACACAGTCACTGGTTGCTCAACAAAGTTGCAGCAATTCACAGCGCAATCCTAACCAACTTTCCAGCACCGGTGCAGCTGCAAATGCAGTCCCGAGGTAAGGGAACAAATGTTCCCTCACCTTGAAAAGGCCTCCATGACTGCCCCTGCACTGCAAATGCAGTGTGCGCTCTGTTGGCACAGCTACACCGGCGCTGGAAAGTTGGTGTCAACCCATGTTTAAAGTGAAACAGCAGAGCTGCCAGAAATCAGGTGAACGCATGTGAGTACGGTATATGCTACTACACCATGGCTGCTTGTAAAGGCACTGCAGGAAAACAAACAGTGTGGGCAACTGTTAACCTTACTGTTTGATGCAGTGACACCTCAGCTACTCCACATGTTCATTCAGCTGTGGAAAATGCTTGTTCAGTACATGGCTGGATGTTACAGATGACAGACTCCACAGTGTAGGGTGACTCCAGTTGAGTGACCTTTTAAGCAGACGGGGTGGTATTTAAGAGAGCTGGTGTGCAGCAATGTAGAAAAATCAAGGATTTATCTCTTGCTCAGTTTCTTGTCCATGGCCACCTTACATTATTTCTCAGTGTAACATACATAGGCAAATGTCAATAAAACATCTTCAACACTTACAGGTAATACATGGGATACACATTGAATAAGGAAAGGTGTGATGGAGCAGACACACAACTGCTTTACTACAAGGGAAGGGTACAAACTGCAACCGCCTTGAAACACATTCTTCACATATCAGCTTGGTAATTCGGAAAGGTACAGAGCTAGAAACAGTAGGCGAAAGGCAAATGCAGCATCAGCACTAGGCCAGGTGGAGAGGACAACAGATGCCCTCAAGACAGAGTACCAGAAAGAGCCATAAAAAGAGGACAAAGCAGCAGGGTCTGTGACCAGGTAAAAGGGCAGGGCTGCTGTAGGCAGGGGGCAGAAGGTGGGCAAAGCAAAGGTGATGAGGAAGGCCTCTGGGCTTGTATTTGCAGCACATGATGACCCTATGTGAAGCAGCTGGCGGAGCGACCTGCTGGGGCATCCCAGTCAGCCGCACTTGCGGTTTTCGCCCGCTGCCTGCCTGCCTGCCTGCCGCTCACCGCCAAGGAAGCGCCCGTCTCCGGCTCCTCTTCCCTCGGCCCAACCAAGAGTAGCAGTGTCCCCGGTCGCAGGGTACTCCCCACACACCACACTCCCAGCCCGCTCTCGACAGCCAGGGAAGGGCCCAGGGCCAGACCCCGCGGGAGGCGCCACACCGGGCAGCAGGACCAGCCGCCGCGCACGTCCAGCACAGGACCTACGAAGAAAAAAAGATCGTTAGAGCCGCCAGGGGGAACCACCCACCCCCATTCCGCCCGTCAAGGAGCCACTCACTCTGGCAGGGGCTCTTCTCCATTACAGCGGTTCCCGAGCAGCGGAACGCTCCACTCAGCGAGCCTAGTTGCAACCCGGACGGCCTTTCCCTTTACGTTCTATCTGTCGAAAGAAGGCGGGAACATGTTTCCAAGGGGACCAGTTTGTTTTCCGGTTCGGAGGCGGATGTTTGTGAAGAGGTTCGACAGCAGGAGCGGCGGGGGTGCTGCTGAGCGAAGGAGTGAGCAGCCCAGGAAGTCCGTGTTGCATGCGAGTTATCAGCGTCGGAGGTGTGTGCATAGCGTAGCTCTTCCCTCATGATAGAAGCACTGAATTGAGGCACGCGCGCTCTGGTTTCAGGTAATCGCTTTCTTGGTCGATGGGTCCCGCTTTGAAGGAGGCCGTTTTGCGTATTCCTGCCCGTTCTGGGAAAGGGGATCCAGAGCTGGATTTGGGAAGGGCGCATGCGCAGCGCGGCGTTCTGTTGGGTCTGGCTTCGTTCGACGGTCTCGCCCTAAGGGCTGCTGTCTGGGAAGCGTCAGCTGATGAGATGGAGTTTTCGACTCCTACCTGCTTGCTTCCGTTCCTCCTACTGGCACAAAGCCTGGGAAGGTCCTGCCGCTGCCTCTATAAGGCAGCAATCCTATGCATGCTTACCTAGAAATAAGTTCAGTCGAACAGGTGTTTACTTATTTCCGAGTAAACATGCATGGGGATCGAGCTGCATGAGGTGTTGCCTACAAAGGCACTTGTGCTAGGTAAGGCTTTTCGAATCGCATATCTGTAGAGGAGAAGAAAGCGCACCTGGCAGAATTTGTGCAATTCTTAAAGCTACAGCAGACTCTGAGAACCCTTATTGTATTTATTGCCTGTAAGGCTCCCATAAATTATGTTGGTATTCTAATGGAGCCTGCTTTAATCAGAGCATGTATGCAAAGCTTCAGTGGTCAATGTATTCCAACAAATACTTGAGGCTGTTGTCTAAAGCTCTGTGGTTCAGTCATGAGAGTCAGTGAAACTGTAGTCCACATACCTGATACAAAAAGTGGGAATTGCATGGTACTGTATTAAGATCTCTGAAGAAGAAAGTGGAGATGAGGGTTAACTGGGAAAAAAAAAAAGAAAGCTCCATGACTGGCAGAACTTGTTGGGGAGGGGAACCCCCCATTATTTGTAGTGCTTGGTCTCACTGCTGCTCCGGCATGAAAGGAAATTAAGATGGAGCCTTTTAGACAGCGTGTCGCACCTCAGGCTTCTCAAGAACATTCTGAAGCAGGAACTATGATGGGAATGTTTGTGGCAAGTTCTGCCATGAGATATAAGCAGAGGCTTGTGCAACTTGCCACAACGTTTTTTGAAAACCTGTTTCTGCTAGGCACGGAAATTGCAGAAGCTAAGCACTTTGTTTTAAGTGTGAAATACTTGGTGTTCTTTTAAATGGCTGCTTTCAAATCCATTTGGGCTGCAGAAAAAAATGAAGCATAGACCAGAAGTATTCAGAGAGAATAGCAATAAGCATATTGTTGTTAAATGTGAAAAATATGTTTTTCAATTACCGAATTTGCTGTAACGTCCATCCTTGCAGAGTAGGCTAATCCAGTGGGAAAGCTCAATGGGGCAAGCTCAGAGGAATCAAGTTTATGTCTGACATGGGAGATATGGTGTTTTCAGATATGTCACCTGAATCAGTTCTTGGAGTTCAGCAGATTGCGTGGTGCAGTGAGTACATCCTGTTTGTCTTGCAGCTCACGTTGGGGGTAGGGAATCTGAGGGAGGGACCTAGGCTAAGTTGTTTCCTGAGCTGGATAGTGTTGCTGGTTTACATAAGTATAGTGGCTATCTTTCTGTACAGTATCTACCGGTAATGCTGCATGTAGAGAACATTTGATAATTTGACAGTTATTGCAGCTCTGAAGTGCAAAGGACTCTGACATTGATAAGTGAAAGCAATTAATATGCAAGAAAGAGGGATGTGCTTTTCTCACTTGAGCTGGTGGCACTGCTGCTCATTTCCAGCAGATTAAACCCATAGTTAAACAGATACTGTATAGCTTAGTTTCTGTTTGCAGTTGTTTTGTTTTACTTGTATATTGGTATTGTGTTTTTAAATGTTAATGTACAGTATTTTTTTTCCTCACAAACATTAAAAAGTGCAAAAAATTTAAACCTATAGTTTATTGAACCTCTCGAACCTGGTGGTTAAGATTTTTAGGGATTAATTTTCTAGGTACAATACTATTGCAATTTGGTCTGTGGAAGCCTGGAGCTGGGCAGCTGGTTATGATGTGGTATAAATAGATTCCCTTAGGAGACTTGCCAGATTTCCTAAAATTGAAATGAGGAAGGAATCAGCAAACATTTTGCTGATCCAAAAGAGATTTGTGACCTGCTTCTTCAGCAGTTTTAGGACTGCTCTTATTTTTCTATTCTATGTTTATATGTTAGTAGTATATTGTCATTACATTTTAAAAGATTTATATATAATAAAATAGGTTTTTGAGGTGGCTTTCAAATATCAAAACAATAAACCAATTTAAACTGTATATATTTTATTCTGTTTGGGAGCTTTTGCAGAAAAACAAATTATAAATACAGGAGAAAAGTGGCAGCAGGTTGGGACAATTAACTTGTAGGGTGCCATCTTTGCCCTTGAAGTAATTCTGATTTCATATCCTCTTTAAACAGGATGGGTCTAAGCTGAGGTGTGATGTTTGCTGGAATAATATTGCCTGTGGCTGGTATAGACACTTGCCCTTGCTGATTTTTTTAAATATATATTTGATACAAAGTAGGTATATGGTATGTCAGCAAAGCATATGTTAGAAAGGGACCTATTCTAAAGAATACAACCAAATGACCAGTAGCATACGGTAGCAGCAAGTCTGAGTGAGGGTTGCCATGTGGGAAAGAAGGAAAAGAGAAAGTCAGACTGGATGTGGAATGTAAGAGGAGCTTAGAATTTGAGTCTGAGTACTCACTGTTGTGAATTTGAATTCTGCAACTTGCCTTGAATTTTGTGCAAGAGTACTTGAACATGAACCAGATATTCTTGGTTGAGTATTTTTTGTTTAGAGGTGTAATGTGGCTAATAAAAAGGAAAATTGCCAGATGGATTTTCACTGTGTTTGATGGCAGATTTTTGAAACGGATATACAGTAGTTGAAAGATCTGGCGTATGATATGGCATTTCATAATGTCATGGAACCAATTCATACATGCATGTACTCATCTGATGGTGCAATCCTAAGCAGTGCTGGCGCAGGCACTGTGGCCTCGGCGCCAGCCTAGGGTGTCACAAATGTGGTGTAAAGCACTTTTGCATCACCGGGCAAGTAGATGGTGCCAGTGCCGAGGCTTGCGCTACCTGCCCACCGAAGGAGGCCAGCGCTGGCTCTGAGCGGCACTAGGGCTGGGGGAGGGTGGGGAGGGGCCATAATAGATGGGGGAAGGCAGAGAAGAGAGGGGAACGGATCAGGCCTGAGAGGGGGGTGGGATCAGCATCTTCATTGGACTCCATATCCTATTCTCCCTCCTAGACCTCCAGCCCCGACACGGGGCTTCTTGGGCCAGCGCCGCCAAAATAGGTGGCACTGATCTGAGTAGCCCCATAGCAGAAGCTTGGGCAATACTCGAGTTAGGGGGACAAATGTCCCCTTACTCCGAGGAGACCCCTAGCCCGCTCCTCTCCAGCCCTGGATACAGCATGGGTCATAGGATTGCGCTGTGAGTCTCGGTTGAAAGTGTGAACTGCCTCCATTGAAAATTATGTTTGAATGATATAAGAGCTCTGCAGTTTTTCATCTGTAATGGTCATGTGATAAAGCAAGGAGCATGTGTGTGTGTGTGAATTCACCACAAAGCTGTACAAAATAGCCGTTGTCCACCAGCATCCAAAATAGCCAGTACCTCAACTTCTTTCCTTTCTGCTAGTTTGGTAATTTCCACGTTCACCAACTAGTTTAGGCAAACAGAATCCATCTTTACATGAGAAGCTGAATTGATTAATCCCTAGCAAAATTATCAGCAGTAACTTTGCTTTGTAGTGTGAGTGAGTTTGTTTTTCATTTCAATTCTGCCTTTTGGTAAATAGTTTCAAGGTGTCTAACAAAAGTATAAAACAAAAATCAAAATAAAATCTAGCAATTTAAAATGCTAATTAACCACACATACTCTCTCTCCCTCTCCAGCTGCATATTCAGAAACAGCTCACTGGCTGGCAGAATAGGTGTGTCTTGAGTACCTTTTTTAAAGCAAAGAGATAAGTGGCCTTCCATACTCCTTGAGGCAGGGAGTTCCATGTCTGGGGAGAGCTATTATGGAGAAGGCTCTAGCCTACATGCACACTGGTCAGACCTCACTTAATGATGGCACAAGAGGAAAGCCTCGCACAAAGATCTTGACAGGTAGATTCATATGGCAATGGCAGTCTTTAAGGCGTTGAAGGCTAAAACATATAGGGCTTTAAAGGTGATCAGCACCTTGAATTGGACTTCATCACCAGTGGAGTTCTGCAGGATGGGAGTAACGTGGTTCCCACGTTCAATTTGATTGCGGTGTTCTTGAACCAGTTGCAGTTTCCAAATACCTTTCAAAGGCAATCCAGGGGCAGAGTTGAGATCCATATTTTGCTCAAATGCTCTGCCACTGCAAACTTGAAGACACTGTAGTGTTGATACTGTAGTCATCAAGCACTGCCATGATTCAATTGCTCTCAGTGATTTGAGAATTTTCAGAACCACTTAGTACAGGGGTTCCCAACCTTTGGAGGCCTGCATACCCTCTACGCGGGCCTCCGGTTGCCCCGTGTACCTCCGGACTGGCTGCCCCCGCCTACCCCCTGTTAAAGCGAGGTTTTTGCGGGTTGCGGCATGGGCGGGCGGGTCCTCCCACGCATGCCGCAACCCGGAAAGGCTACAGCCCTGCCAAATTGGCAGGGCTGTAGCCGTTTTTTCTGGGTTGCGGCACGGGCGGGTCCTCCCGCTCGTGCCGCAACCCGGAAAAAAAGGCTCCGGCGGCACCCAGGAGAACAGGTAGGAGGAGCTACCAGGGACATCAGCAGGTCTGCAGCCTTTTTTCCCGGGATGCGGCGTGAGCGGGAGGACCCGCTTGTGCCGCAACCCCCCCTTAACAGCTGCCCGTTATGAACTGCTGATCGCAGCAGCTGATAACGGGAAGCTTCTCACGTACCCCTGACCTGCGGTTCGTGTGTACCCCAAGGGGTACGTGTACCACAGGTTGGGAACGCCTGACAGTATATGTAGATATGTTTGGGGACTGTCCACTTGCTGCTCCCAGGGATATAGGATTGGGTTTTTGGGACAATTTTCGATCATTGTGAGAACATGCTGCTGAATCTAGAGTTGTTTCAAAGGGAGTGAGTGAGTCATTGCCAGTGCTCGTTAGAGTTTCCATAGAAACAGAGTACATTGCTGACGGCAGATGGCTGGCTGCAATTTAAGCATGGTTTCAGCATTAGCAAATAGTTCAGAGGAGCAAATTATCTTGTTTCTTGTACTCATTGAGGTCAGGCATCTCCTCCAGCCTTTGGGAGAGAAGAAAAGAGTAGCTGAAGTTGACTTTGTAGCTTTGCCAGGCCCTGAATAACTTTCTGATCTGCCTTGAAGATCTTCTGCCCATATATGTCGTGTTTGCTCTGGTTACAGGAAAGCAAACTGACTTGCTGCGCAATAAGCTTACAGCCATCTGGTGAGCGAGGACAATGAAAGACTGTGTAAGCTTTGAAGGAGATGTGACAAGGTCTTGTGCAAGTCACAGATCTCTTCAATGCTCAGAATTTGGATAAGCACTCAAGGATTCAGTGAACTTTTGAGGAAATGCCCAGGTTCTCTTAGTAAGATTCAGTGGCACCTTTCTTGCCCTTATGGTCTAATATTGGCTGCCTGTAGCCTTGACCCCATCCACAGTGTCTTTCTGTGTATTGTAACTAGAAGGTCATTCTTGTTCTGTGTCTTTTTTTGTTTGTTTGTTTCATTATAGAGTTTATTTATTTATTTATTTTTCACATTTTTATACCGCCCTTCCTCCAAGGAGCTCAGAGTGGTGTACATATTTCCTCCCCTCCTTTTTGTCCTCACAACAACCCTGTGAGGTAGGTGGGGCTGAGAAATAGTGACTGGCCCAAGGTCACCCAGGAAGCTTCGTGGCTGAGCGGGGATTTGAACCTGGATCTTCCAGGTCTAAGTCCGACTCCCAAACCACTACACCATCCTTAATAACCTCTTTAGTTGTCTCATTTTGGCAACTAAAGAGGTTGCTAGAGGCAGAAGTGGTGTTAACGCAGTACACTCCTGATTCGAGTTAAAGCATTCATTCAAAATGCAGAAACTCATCAGTTGCAAGTGAGTGGTGACAAATTCTTATGGTGTGAAGGTCCATAAGTGTTGGACTAGTAATTGTTTTTCATGACTTCTTCTTATATTGTACAGATTTTCCTGTAGAAATAATGTAGGACACTTTCTCAGCATTCTGCCTATTTCCTAGGTCAGAAAGGGGGTTGGAAATTTTTCCAGTCAGCATTCTGCCTCTAGTGCTCTGAAGAGTTGTTATGAGTCTTGATGCTGACAGCCTCATAGGCCAGTGGGGGAGGTAATATCTAGGAATTCTTCCATTGTAAAGCCTCACTGAACAAGCAAGTTGGCCTTTTGCCAGCTCTGCAAAGGAACACAGAAAACAGGAGCTGTTACAATCAGTTTGTCAAGCAGGGGCTGGCATAGTCTATTGCATTTCCCTGCCATTTTGGTTGAGTGCCACAAATAGAAAGTAGCTTGGCCATATTTTCACAGGATGCCAAAGAGGAGTACAACAAACAGTGCACCCCAGCCATCAAAGCCTAGCCCCCAGATCTCCATCCATCTTAGATATGAGGGAAGGGCATGCTGGGCAAGGTATCTTTGGCTTTTAAAGGAGGGACTTTGGGAAAGGATATTGAAAAAAGATGTGCATTTTCTTACTGATTTGTGAATCTCTACAGTCTTCCTTCTAGACTCAGGAGTTGAGCAGCTAACGTTTGGAAGCCATGGAGCAGTACCCAGACCTACAGGAAGACCTAAGTCTGGAAGACACCAACGAATCCCTTAATCAGCTTAAACTGGCCTCTCTAGATGATAAGAACTGGCCACCAGATGAAGTGCCTGTTTTTCCCAAATCAGGTGAGGGTTTGTTTTTTTGCAAGTGACAAAGTGGTGGGGTGTGGGGAAAGGGCATATCTACTCTTGGAGGAATCCATATCTTACAACAGCATTTCTCAAAGTTCTCCCCGTGAGGCGGGGAGAAACTTTAGTGTTTGTGGGGGTGGGACCAGTGGTGGTGGCGATCCTCGGGATTGCCGCCACCATGCTGTCCCCACCCCTTAAGTGGGCAGGGGGCAGCTTTTGGTTCCAATGGTTGGTTGCAACCCACCACTTTGAGAACCACTGTCCTACAACATTAGTCTTTTGGGGCAAATTATTGCTTCAGGGGCCTGATTTGTTTGGTGCAGAAAAGGTGGGAAGGTTTTGAACCCCCTTGCCACATCTCAGGTTGCCACATCTCACATCATACCCCACCTGCATAGCTAACTGTTAAAGATAAAAGGTCTGTTTCTGGTCCACTTCTGCATGCTAAGTCTGTCTTCGAAAAATAAGAACAAATTAAAAAAACTTGCTTAATGTATTATTTTGGCCCTAATACTGTAGAATATATAGGATGGTGTAGTTTATTCCAGTTGCTGAATTTGGAATTTTATAGCGATGAACTTTTGAGGCTTCATTTATTTTTCAGTAATAAAAATGTTGGTCCATTAGAGAAAAATCCAAAAGCAAAAGTAGAGTAATATCCTTGTTAGTACAAATTAAAAAATTATGAAGCAGTGAGCAAGCTCTTGAGTTTTTCAGAACTCTTTACCAGGCTATGTGTTAAAGCAAAACAAATGAGTGGTAAGGGAGATGTAGTAGGATGTGATGGAATTGCTCCATGGTAGTGTGTTTATACACCCAAGGCAAATTGTCAGATATGCTCACACAGTTTCATGGAATTGTTCAGAAATATCTAATTAATAGCCCCACAAAGCAAATGTTATGCATCAGTTTTCCCTCTGTATCTCTGATTCACCTGCCCCTTTGCGCTCTGCTTCCTTCAGCTATTCTGTGATCTCTTGTTTTTTTTACAATGGTTGCATTTTATCCTTTTTTTTCTCTTTGTGCAGATGACTCCAAGGGTTCACCTGATCCTATCACTCACCTTCGGTGGGATGACCCATACTACGACATTGCTAGGCACCAGATTGTGGAAGTAGGAGGTAATGGGTTTCTTTTCACCTCTTTTTTCTGTCATCTGCTACATAAAGGATTTGATATGGCCTAATTATTTGGAATATAATTAGTTCTGTTTGGGGCCAGCTAGCAGTAACCAATCAATAGCTTGACTTTCAAGGTGGAAGTACTTTGCATCAGAAAATAGTTGAACATTTTGCAGTGAAAGAGATCTTTAAGAATTTTTGTTGGCATCTTTCATTATATGGTCAGAAGAACAAAGACCATGATTCAGGGAGATGTACACCCACCATCCAGGTGCCTATCAAATGGTTTGAGAGTCCTGTGAAGCAGCTGCCTCACTCCAAGCTTACAAATCTCAGTTAGGCATTGCAACTGCATAACGATACATAGTAGCTAGAGTGTTGGACTTTGATCAGGGAGAAGTGCACTGGGTAAACTTGGGCAAGGCACAAAGTCTCCACCTTACCTGCCTTGCAGGGTTATTGTGAGGGTAAAATGGAGGGCAGGAGGGGAAACTACCTACATTGTTTTTTGTCGGAGGAAGGGTAGGATAAAAATATAATAAACATAGCCGGGGAAGCACACTAGGAAGCTCTTTTTCTTTAAGGAGGTGTCATGTCAAATCCCCACCTCTTTAGAAATGTGTTTTTTTGGGTGGAGCTATTTCAGGTGAACCTTACCAAATAACAGGTGGAATATGAACGATGAGCACACAATCTCTTGAATCATCTCTATTCGTTCGTCTGTATATGGGGTTCCATTCTTGCCTGAGTCTAGATCACAGCCAAACGTAATTAATGCAGTAAGTAATATGATGCTTTCCTCTTTTGTCAGTGCATTGGTGAGAACTCGCTTTGCCTTGTGTGATTAGGTTTCACCATTGCCATGTGGAGATAATTTTTGTTCAGTATACTGTACTCGGAACATGTTTTCCTGTTGTCAGAGCAACACAACCTGTTTTGAGTTTTAGAATATTATTTATTTAAATGATTTATACCCCATCTTTGTTTTTGTTTAGTGAAACTACCAGGGATGTATCTAAGTAACTAGGTCACGAGTGCGAGTACGAGTCATTTTTGCAAGAGTCCGAGTCCGAGTCAGTGTCAACATTTTTGGGCAAGTACGAGTCAAGTGCAACTCATTTTTGCACGAGTGCGAGTTGAGTACGAGTAAGGCCAGAAACCACGAGTCACAAGTCACGAGTCGAGTCACTTTGGGGAAAATGGCTTTTTCCCCTGAAAATGGGGTGGGTGGGTGGGTGGGTGTCTGTGTGTGGGGACCTCTGAGACTTTTAAAGCACTCACTTGGCTCCCCCTATGCCCTTTCCCTCACCTCTCAGTCTTGTCACCACCCATCTGGTTTGGGAAAAACAAGCGTGTCTACATTCAAACCATTTATTATTCCCTCCCTGCACCTTCCCTTTGCTGAGCCAAGCATCCCTTGGGCTCGGAGTTTTGGTCAAAAAGGAAGAACTGCTGCGGCAGCTTTGCCTTCCCTCACTCCCCCCCACCCCTCACGCTCGGAGTTGTGGCCAATGCCAAACAGACAGCAACAAAAGGGGGGGACTCAGAGCCAGGCTTGCTTTCCCACCCCCTTGAAAACCCTTCCTCCCTGCTGCCCTCCTCCTCCGAGGTCTCCACTGCGCCTGCCTGCGTTGATGTCGACCATTAAACGAAAATGACTTGGAAATGGCAAGTCGTTACCCCCACAAGTGCAAGTCAAGTACGAGTCCTGTGGGTCACGAGTGCGAGTGCGAGTCAGTGGGTCACGAGTACGAGTCAGGGAAAAAGTGGCTAAGTCACACTTGCGAGTCGAGTCATTTGACTCGAGTCCCCATCACTGGAAACTACAAAAATGTATTTGGCAATGGTTGCTATGACTGACTAGGTCAGACTCTCCACATGCTTCTATCTGTTCTGAGTCATAGCAAGTGCCTCAGCTCTCTGAACAATCAGTACATTTTTTGTGTTTGCCTGTGCAGGCTGTTAGGAGGTTATGAGTGCAGAAATTGCACTCATTTCACATGCTAGCAAGATTATGCTCAAAATCCTACAAGCTAGGCTTCAGCAGTATGTGGACCGAGAACTACCAGAAGTACAAGCTGGGTTTCGAAGAGGCAGAGGAACTAGAGATCAAATTGCCAATATGCGCTGGATCATGGAGAAAGCACGAGAGTTCCAAAAAACCACCTACTTCTGCTTCATTGACTAAAGCCTTCATTGACTAAAGCCTCATGCAAAAGCCTTTGATTGTGTGGATCACAACAAACTGTGGCAAATTCTTAAAGAGATGGGGGTACCAGACCACCTTACCTGTCTCCTGAGAAACCTGTATGCGGGTCAAGAAGCAACAGTTCGAACCTGCCATGGAACAACCGATTGGTTCAAAATTGGGAAGGGAGTACGGCAAGGCTGTATATTGTCACCCTGCTTATTTAACTTATATGCAGAGTACATTATGAGAAATGCAGGGCTGAATGAATCGCAAGCCGGAATCAAGATTGCCGGGAGAAATATCAACAACCTCAGATATGCAGATGATACCACCCTAATGGCAGAAAGTGAAGAAGAACTAAAGAGCCTCTTGATGAGGGTGAAAGAGGAGAGTGCAAAAGTTGGCTTGAAACTCAACATTAATAAAACTAAGATCATGGCATCTGGTCCCATCAATTCCTGGCAAATAGAAGGGGCATAAATGGAAGCAGTAACAGATTTTACTTTTCTGGGCTCCAAGATCACTGCAGACGGAGACAGCAGCCATGAAATTAAAAGACGCTTACTTCTTGGAAGGAAAGCTATGGCAAACTTAGACAGCATAATAAAAAAGCAGAGATATCACCATGCCAACAAAACTTCGTATAGTCAGGGCGATGGTGTTCCCAGTAGCAATGTATTGGACCATTGGAAGGCTGAGCGCCGAAGAATAGATGCTTTCCAACGGTGGTGGTGGAGAAGACTCCTGAGAGTCCCTTGGACTGCTAGGAGATCAAATCAGTCAATCCTAAATGAAATCAACCCTGACTGTTCCCTGGAAGGACAGGTACTGAGGCTGAAGCTCAAATATTTTGGCCACCTAATACGAAGAGAGGACTCTCTGGAGAAGACTCTGATGCTGGGAAAGATTGAAGGCAAAAGGAGAAGGGGAAGGCAAAGGATGAGATGGTTTGACAGCATCACCGATGCAACGAACATGAAAATGAGCGAACTCAGGAAGATAGTGGAGAACAGGAAGGCCTGGTGGGATATGGTTCATGGGATCATGAAGGGTTGGACACGACTTAACGACTGAACAACATCATGCAGGCTGTAGAGGCGCTTTGCCTGTGGAACACATTGGAGTGAGAAATTTAAGAGCTGGATATGCCAGCTGTGTAGACTTGCAAAGAAAGAGTTAAGCCTTTTGGTGTTTTGCTGATAACTAGGGTGCAGAGCTTGCATTCCTGGTTTGTTGTCCCATGTGAGTGCTTTGCACATATATTACTACATTCCTTAGCTGTTTGTGAACTACTAGCATTCTTGGTTGACCACAGATAGTAATGCTGTGTTAATTACTGTGTTGAGGCAGGAGGCATGAATGAAGACTGGGAATTTGATATGTTCTATGTGTATTGTAGCAGTACACCTTTTTTTGACTATACAGTAGCACCACTAACTTAGGCGAATTCAGCTACTGCATTGCTCAGCATAAGGCTGGCAATGAGTGTATGTCCTGGAGTGAGCCTGAGACCAGAGAATAAAATTTGCTATTCCCTCAGTCAGTCTCAGTTCCCAAGTGCCTCTGGTAGTTTTTAAAGGGACAGTATGTTTTGGATTTAAGGTATTTTCAAGGGTAATTTCCAAGACGTGATTTTTGCCTTACACGCTGCCTTACATTATTTTTGCAGAATCTAACCCCATGTAAGATGCGGTGCTACGTGTCTCTTTTGTGCACCGGTGGGTGTTCCCAAAGTGTAGTGAATGAGGATGTAAAGTGTAGTGAAGGCTGGGACAGGGGAGTTAGGACTCTGAAGTGACAGTTGCTGTGCAATTACCCCATTGGCTTTTGATATATCTGCCTGGCATTCAGCTTCTTCCTCCTTGGTAGCCATATGAGTCTGAGGACCTCATACTACTAAATTTTCTGGAGTAGCTCTTTATACTTTAGTTACTGTAAGGGTAGTCTCTGCGGCATGATTCATCTCTAAGGCAAAGCACCTCTTAACAGTTTGCGTATCCAGTTTTGATTTGTTGTGTGTAACCTGAGGGGCTTATGAGCATGTGGCTCTGGCAGGGATGATCTCGGGGATGATCAATGGTTGTTCAGCAGTAATTCTAACACTGTGGAGCTTTGTTAGCTATGACTAGATGGGTGCAAAGAAAAGAGCTTCTCTGGTACGCATTGTATTCAAGTGTATAATAATAGCTCTGTTGCTGACATTTCAGGATTGCAACCACTTGACAGAATACATGAATGAGCTTAATTGAACAGTGGCAAGTTCTAGAAGCATTGTATGTTTGTATACTGAAATATTTTGTGATGCATTGAAATAAATATCTGTTCATCCAATTGGTAAAATTAGGTTATATCCACATTCCCTACTATAGCTAACATTAATCTTACAGAAACAATTGCAAATGCTTTCTCTGCCTCCACCCCCTTCCCCATTTTGTTTTCCTTTTATCAGTATCTTGATTGTAAGCCTTCAGTGCATGGACCTGCCTTTGCACTCTTATGTTAAGCACCAGGTACATTTAATGGTGCTATAAAAATAATAATTATTTGACTGGGTTCTAGTAGGGAAGAGGCTATTATAGTAAAGGCCCAATCCTATCCTGAAGATACGCCAACATATCTCCACGTTATGCCCGTGTAATGATAGCCCTGGTGGCGTAGAAGTCCACCCACTGACAGATGGGCCATAGGTGCCAGAACAATGTCAGAAAAGTGCTGCGCTGGTTTAGCTCAGATACCACTTGAATGCTGGCACAACTCCACTGGTAGAGAGGCCAAAACAGGGAGGAGATTGAGATGTGATGTGGGAGGAATGTAGGGTGAGGAGGAGTTGACATATACCAGATCTTAACCCCCCCTTCAGACAACGGACATGCCCCCAGTGCCGGAAAAACAGTATGCCAATGACAGAGCTGGTTTAGGTAGGAGGAACCCAATAAGGAACAATGGGGAAGAGAAATACAGCAGAAAATTGCAACTGCTGTCACCCATGCCTCACCTACCCCATGATGGAGCATAAGATCCAGGGTTTCTCAACCAGTGGTACTTGTACCACCAGTGGAACTTTGGCCAACTGCTGGTGGTACTCGGACCACTGGAGCCCTGCTCCGATTCTGCACTTTCGATGCCACGTTTTCGCTCTCGAGAGGCTCCTGCCTTCGGCTGAGCCTCTCGGGAACGCTGAGAAGGACCCTTCCACCTGCCCAGAGCCTCCTACCTGTGTTTTCTGGCCTCCAAAAACCTGGTGATGATGTCATTGCCAGTCACTTCTGGTGGTACACAGCAGGACAGCGGCACCAGAACTTCTCTCTCTCAACATGTATGACAAGATATTTTGTTAACACTTGTCTTCTCAGAATTATTATTGCAGGCATTGTGCTCCGGGAGGACTCCTCACACAAACATCCAATTGGAACCTCTACCTCACCACCCATCCAGGAAAAGCAAGGAAAGGCATCCCATACTGGTAAGCAAATTGAGGGGGGGGGGGGGAGGAATTCCCTGCTGCAACGTGTTGATGCTGCAGCTCTATCTCGTATCTCTGTCCCTGTCAACCTGACCCCTCAGGATCGTCGTATGTGTCTCTGCTATCAACTGTGTTGCTTAACCATCCTTTCCTTTTGCATCAGCTAAGAGCTTGGAGTGTCTGCTCCTACAGCCATTGCTGCTGCTGGCCAAATACTCATCAGAACCCCTTTTGTTTTTCAGAACTGCATCATTGCCACAGAGGGTTGAACAGTGTTCCTCTGTAGAGGGGTCAGGTTGACAGGGAGTTCCACTGCAGCCCCCCTCCCTCAGAGAGGGAAAGGTGATGTCACAAATCGCCATGATACCCAACAGGGTATGTACACTCTGGTGGCGCCACTCTCCCTCACAAACACTGAGTTACGCATCTCAAGCCAGAGAACAGGTGTGGCTGATGCTGTTGTCTATGCCTTGTTACTCTGTGTTTCTCCTTGCTCCCTGCAGGCACCTCTTCACAGGTGAGGACATGATGCAGACCCCAAGGGAAGCCCAGCCTGCCGGTTGTGACCAGTGTGAGCCCAGCTGCTGCTTGATGAAGTTGCTGACCTATTCATTCCTGTTAGGCCCCTGTGGCTTTGCAAACTCCATGACAGACAGTGAACCATCAGGTGCACCCAGATCTCACAGGCACCTGTCACTTGGCTGTGTTGGATAACTTGCAATGGCACAAGAGCCCTGCTCAAAGGAGTTGGTTGGCAACTCCACTTGTGCGTTTCTCTTTCAGATGCTTCTCTGTCACTGTTACTATTCAATAAAAACCTTGACTAGTTTACATTTATTTATTTTATTTTATTCACATTTTTATACTGCCATTCCTCCCAGGTGCTCAGCGTGGTGTACATAGTTCCTTCTCCCATTTTGTCCTCACAACAGCCCTGTAAGATAGGTTAGGCTAAGAGATAGTGACTTGCCCAAGGTCATCCTGGAAGCTTCATATCTGAGCAGGAATTTAAACCTGGATCTACCAGGTCTAAGTCCAACTCCAGAACCACTACACCAGAGGTTCTCAAAGTGGTGGGTCACGACCCACCACTTGGAGAAGGGGCAGGTTGCTACCCCCTTAAGGGGAGTGGCAACCTGTGATGGTGGCGGCAGCAATCTGGGGATCACGCTACTGCCAGGGACAAAAGGGGTATTTTTCAGACTTAACTGGGGTCAGGCTGTCCTCCAGAGGGTGCGGGGGGCCCATGGCTCCCCAGCATGCCTCCCCAAGTGTCCGAACAGCTCCTGGAGGTGATTAAAGCCCACTTCTGGTTTACTTCCTGGTTTCCTTGAGAACCGGAAGTGGGCTTTATTTGCCTTCAGGAGCAATTTGGAGGCTTGGGGGGGGCGCAGACCCCCCGCACCTTCTGGAGGATGGCACGACCCCCAGTAAGTCTAAAAATACCCCTTTTGTCCCCAGCAGCGGCGTGTTCCCCAGATTGCTGCTGCTGCCGCCGCAGCCTTCGACCTGCTTCCGCAGGCACTCAAAGTTCTCCCCTACTCACGAGGAGAACTTTGAGAAATGCTGCACTAAACCATCCTGGCTCAATTTGTTGTTACTTTGTTAGCAAATAGGGATCCCCTCTCACCTTAGTTGTTTCTTGTCTCAGTTGGTTGCAGGGTGGGACTTGTCAGTGACCATGACCCTCCTGTTGACCATGACCCTGCAGGTGCCAGCGATGCAGCAAAGGGTGTGAAGTTTGTGTGGGTGTGGCTAGCTGGGCAGCCAGTAGGTGCCCTGTGTCATATGCCAGTCCAATGATTGGCCCTTGCAGTGCTCCTTCTGATAGGTCCATGTGCTACAGCCTCGCAACCAGGTGTGCCTGTGACATAAGGTGTCAGATGTGGTGCTCTGCCAGATGTGGTGCTCTTCACTGATCTCTTGCTACGGTTGAGTGGTTAGAGAGCACCTTCTTTGGTGTGGGTTCTAGACCACCCTTCCCCTCTTATTTTTGTCCTTGCCATGGGTATTTCTGGCCAGGCATGCAAAAAATGAATGTCTTGCTCGTTAGGGCATGTCTCTTGTTTGGGCTCAAACCCATCTTGCCTGGCTCCCAGCCTCTGTCTTTGTGCAGTGAGCTACCTGTGCCCTGCTTTGCCTGAGTGTTATAGAGACTCCTCTTGTTACTTGTTCCAGGACCTCCCCTGGCAGAAGGGCTCCTTTCAGCTGGTGGATGTCACCACATGGACTAAAACTCTTGGCATGGAGAGACTTGTGTGTTTGTTTCACATGGTGGACCTCTTCCAAGGGCGCTATCCTTCCTCTGCTCTAAAATGTATTCCTTGGACGTGTGTGAGTGGGATGAGGAGACTTGTGTCCTGGGTTCAGTGTTCTTTGCTTTTGCCTCTTTGCTGCTGATGCCACTGTAATTCCTGCAGGAGGTAGGGGTGCTGTGGCATCCTTATATATATATATATATATGTTCTTATGTATATATGCTGTGGCATCCTTATGTATATATGGCATCCTTACGTTTATATGTAAGGTCCTTGAGATCCCCATGGTTGGGGGTGGCGCCTGTTGCTGTATTTACTCATTCCCAGTGGCTGGCAGGCATCTGTCCCTGCAGCATTGGTCACTCATTGACCCTGCACCTGCCTCCACCCCACCTGCTCAGTTCTCTGGCTGCCAGTGTTGGGGCTGATTGGTTTCAATGCCTGGCTCCTTGGACGTCACAGCAATGACATGCAGATGACATACAGATTTCAAGGTGATGATATGCTGCTGTCAGGAAGTTGCTTTGTGGCTTGGCATTTGGCTCTTCTTGTGCCAGCATTGGTATGGCGTTGCCAGGATGGGCTTGGGATATGACAGATGACATGCCAACATCTCTGCAGCGTCAGTGCAGTGCCCGAATAGGGTTGGGCCTTAAGAAGGTCAGCGTTCTGTATGTGACCTCATTTTTTTTGTCCCTCTAAAAGCTTGGTTTTCCTTATTGTACCGTATAATTAACGTCATCCTTATCTTCTGTTCTGTCATGTTTCTGCTGGACAACTGTGTGCCTTTATATTCCTCTATGTCTGCCACCCGAAGTGCTAGCACCGTTGATTTCTGACATGTAGAGTGATTGACCAGCCTTGAGGAGCTTAACTGCTCTTCAAGTGGATTCCCTCAGCTCTGAACACTTGCTCTAGCACGCTCCAATAAACACATGAGTCAAGTATATGGATGAAAAGGGCCACTTTATTGAACATAAATACAGAGAAAGGAGAAATAGGAGATCCACAGGCTCAGGTCAGGGTGATACACGTGCATGTGAGAAGCACTGAAGCGGGGGCACATCCTAGTGACCAGTTAGTGACATGAATAACAGAGCCCCACTACAGTCAGAGGTAGGCGAAAAAGCTACACACCTAGGCCAATCAGGTGTGCAGAAAAATTCCTACCCAGCCCCAACCGGGCGGCCAGCATAGCCCAGACTGTAAACAACGGAGGGAGGCCGGGTTAACAGCTGCTGTGGCTCTAGAGAAACAGGAAGGAGTATGGCAAGGAACCAGAATATGACCCCCCTATAGGGGCCCACACTCCCTTCTTTAGATGATTCAAGGGGGCGGTACCACCACCCCCTGTGCTTCAGGAGAGGCATACCAAAACCCAAGCACTGTGCTAAAGGCACGGCTCAGAAGACTCTGAACTTCCAGCACTCATAAGGATTAAGGAAACGACTCATTGTGTGAGTGAAGGACAAGCTAGTGTTTGATCCAGGAGGAGCCAACTAGATGCATTTCTTACTTTTAAAAAATAAATAAATCCATAAATAGATTTCAAGTATAACTAGTGTATTTAGCATTTTGTGAATTGGCTCAGGGTTCTATCAGAAAAGAAGCATGTTTTGCAAAGACATGGGGGTGGAACTCTGCTTCTGTGCACAGGGTTCACAGGGGCACAGAGAGCATACAGAGAGACACATTGTCAAGGGACAGGGATGTGTAGGGATTGCATATGCCTTCCAAGAGTCTTATGTTTATTACAATGGTGGCTCTGGTCAGGAAGGACTGGTCCAGCTCTGGTAGTTGGGATTGTTGTGATATTCACTGCTTTGAATTTTTAGAACAACGGTATATACGGTACACCTTTTAAATAAATAAACATGTGCCTCTGACACATCCTTTTCTGTGCCATAATGAGCGCTGTAGATTCAGTCATGGAGTCAGTTGCTAGTAAAGTAACTACAATCACTATCCTAGCCCAGGTCACAGTCGCAGGATCATGCTTTCACAGCTGCAGTGGGCTGTGTATGGATTCAGAAGAGTCAGAACCAGAACACTAGTGTTATCGATGGATGAAACTATGTTGGAGCCAGAGTGCAGTTGGGTAGAGGGCTATTTCAGGTTGAAGAATCCTGCCCTAAAGTAACTTCAGTCCTGAGGGTTAAAGTGAGACTTCCTTCTCTTCACGTAGTAATTTGGCATGTGCACATTTCTTGTCTGCAGTGGCAACTGAATGCAATCCAGCATCTGAGTCCTCGGTTTACTTATGAGAACCTCTAAATAAAATGGTTGCTGTTTAAGGACCTGCCTCTGGCTGTATGCAGCCATCAATACCCATTACGAATTTCAAGGCTGATTGTGTGTCTGCTGAGGGCAGTCTGGGCCACCGCTGATTTGTAGTTTGTAGTGGAAGCAGGTGGCTCTCTCTCATCCTTGAGTTGGATGTGCTGCCTTTGTAATGCACTAGGGACTGTGGTAGGAGGCAGAGCAACAACCCGAATCCTTAGGGGAAATGTGGTGCTGTCTGATACCAAGCAGTGTTCTCACCTTGTCTCAAGAAAGATGCAAATGCTTCCTCCTACTTGTCCCAAATTATAATCCACACCACAATTTTTCAGCCATGCAGAATTGTGAGTAAGTGCTAGTTGCTAATGTAATTGCCAGTTGATGTTGCTTTTTCAAAGACAATATTGTAAGTTGTAGGGGGTGCAGCAGGCCAGTTGTAGTTCCGTGTATGTGTGTGTATTTTCTGTCCTGCCTCTTCAGTTCAATCCTTAGGATTGTTCCTGTAAAGGCACTCGAGTTGGTATGGTGCAATGTAACTTTGTTTCTGTTCCTCCAGGGCAGGGTGCGCTTCATGGGGCCCAGCCAGGTAGGTGGAGTACCTGGTACCCTTGTCATTGGCACTTGAGATAATGGCATTCTTAAGCATGGCCTGTGGCTGGGTTATCTCAGGGGAGCCCAAATTCTGCAAAGCTGAGGGTTGCATCCCAGAATCTCAAAGTTGCACTTGATGCATATTATGCCAAGTAGATTGCAGTTATGCTCCTCCTTCAAACTGGCGGCACAATCAGCTGAGTCATGCTCCCTTCATAGGCTCTCCATATTGGATAGGTGGTTTGGAAATTCCCTGGCAGAGCTCTGGGTGGACTTCAGTTTGCAGGCTTTAGTTTGGGTGCTTCTTTGTTGGCTTCAGTCTTCCTCTTACTTTTCTTGGATGGTGATGGGTGCGGTATCCATGAGGAAATAGGCCTGCCAAACTATCATTACTTAACATTTTTATGCCCCCAAATCTTTTGGGGGATAGTTTCGTTGGCAACTAAGAATTGACATCATATCATGGTAATGTGGCTGTGCTATTTACTGAAATGGTTTATATCCCACCTTTCCTGTCTACTTCATTTTTGCATTGATATTCAGTAATCAAATCGGAGACAACTCTCTTGGGGGAAAATGAGCAATTTTTCATTGCATGGCAGTAAACTGAGGCCTTTGCTTGCAGAGCATTCCATGCAAGTGCTGAGGGCAGCCATTGAATCCCAGGACTTCCTCAAATCACTTCATCTCATGGGTCTTTCCTTTGTTATCTCTTCTTGCAAAGAGTCCCTGGCTTGCTCTATTTGCAGCTCGCTTCTGTGATTCTGTGTGTGTCCTGGCAGGCCGTTAAATATAACTCTGAAACAGTGGATATTGCCAACATTTTATCTCGAATGTAGCCGTTGCCCCTGCCTCAGGCACAACAGTGTATGCTTTCAGAATAATTGGGATCAGGTCAGGACTGGGAAGGAAGCAGCCTCAGGCGTTTCGATGCTTGTGCCACTAGGCACTTCGAATTTTTCCAGCTCTGTTTGAGATGGCAAGACAGTGCCCACAGCCTCATTATGCTGCTCACACCTCCCGAGTTATAAATATCTCAAGAAAGAGGCACTGGCTACTCAATGAAGTCTTACTAGATCATCAAGTTCCTGAACTTGCTTTAATGCTATGAGTTAATACATTTTTTTTAGGTGTTACACCTGGGGACATCTCAGCTCACTTTTAGGGTTCTGACATCAACTTGATGGTGCATTAAAAGAAGCAGGAACAGCTTCTCCTCCCTAAGCCTCTCTCAACTGTTTTCCCAACATGTAGTCCACCGTGCTGATTGGCAGTCTTGCATACTAAGATTTCTGATACTAGGCTTTTAAAACCATCTGTTGTCTTCTTCCTTATTTGCTTGGGTCCATTTCAAATGGGAAGTGTACTTTTTAACCAGAGTATTCCCTAAAGAAAACAGTCTTGTGCTGCACTTCAAACAATGTGATATGTGCATATCTCACTAGATAGAATCTTGGTGTAGGGAAAAACTAGCATTTAAAATAGCCCTTATTATTGTAGGGTAGGATCTTGTAACGTTTGCTCTATAATAGCAGGATCATTCTAATTACATAGTCCTGTTTTGCAATCAAAACATATGTTCTCTTTATATGTGCATCAAAACTAGACACGCGGATTGTTTCAAAGTCTACTGAATATCCAGGATGTTGTCATACAGTAGTCTTTAGCTTACAAATATCAGGTGGCCTGGACAGTTACCAGGTAACACACAGTTTATTTGAAAGCAAACTTGTAGACATTTCATTTGTTAGCTCTGCAGGTTCACGTGGTGCAATTGTACCATACTTCATAAATGCATAGTGGAGTTTCTAATGGATATGATACCCTTCGATGAACAGCCAGAGGTAGCTTCATTTCAGGTTTAAAGAGCTGTCTTCATGATTATTGGAGCACACATGTTTTTAGTCAAAGAGAATACAGTAATTTGTGTGTTGGGTACACATTGACTGTGCCCTATGCTTGGTGGGAATATAATTGTGTCATATATTAATATTATTTGGTGTTAGGCTCATATTTTAGTTAAATGAGAGGCCATGCTACTTGGACTGTATCCAAGTTCTCCATTAGAACACTGAAAGATTCTTGTTGATATTAGTAAAGTAAATGGCACAATCAGTAGATCAACTGAAAGGAATAAAAATATATTAAGGTGCCTTCCTTTACAGTAGTGTAGCTGGATTTGCGCCAGTGGGGTGGTGGGCGGGGTGCCGTGTCATCGCCCCACCACTGGAACGGCCCTGATCCATTTGGCTCCGGATCAGGGTCATTCCAGTGGTGGGGCAGGCAGGGTGATGTTGCGTTGCCCCACCCACTGCCCCACTGGCGCGAGTCTAGCTACACTACTGTTCCTTTGAAAGAATGAAAGGGTGCATGGATTGCTTCCTTTCCCAGGGTTACCAGGAAGGGCAACTAGGAGCTTGTGGAGACGACTGTAATCATAAACTAGCATCTTAATTGTCCAGATTCTTTTAAATGCTGAGGAGCTGAATTTGCCCTGAAGTTGAGAACTTTTTTTTTTTAACTAGAATTGGTAGGAGACAGTTGGATAGTTTTGGCAACTGGCAAACTTTGTCATCTGAACAGTGAAATCACTTGGCTTCTAAGGGAACTCTCCAAATTCATGTAGTCTTTGTTGGTTCTCGCTCTTCAGTTCCACTTCAAATATTGAAGTGAAACCCATAGCCATATGTGCTAAGTTCTGTTGACATCCATTGCTGATAACTTGATCTTCCCAGAAGGCCCCATCAGTCTGCCATTATTTCCTGACTCCCCATTTGGGAAACTTATTCTAATAGCAGATGTTTGCATAACTTGACCTTGCATTTAGGGCTGTTCCCACTGTTTCATGACTTACGGATTTTCAACTGTTGGCAATATATCAAAAATTTCTCCAGAAGACTGTGCTATTTTGGAACATTGCATCGGTGTGGAAAAATATTGTGATTTCATACACTCAAGGCATTAATCTGGCCATGTTTAGGTCTGTTTCCATTTCCATCTCAGAAATTCACATTGCTGAAACACTTGACTAGAGGTTGACAATGTCCGTGCTTTGTTTCCTAATAGACATTTGTGGTTTGTGGAGTCGAGGGCTTACAGTGCTTTGCCAAACTGGTGGTGGTACTTGTAGTATCTTCTGACAACTCTTTGACAGAGACCCTCTCACAATTTTGCGGAGCTTCTGATATTGGATATCTTGTGCGATCCTGCAAAGATGGAAAGTATTTTTGTCCTTATAGACAGTGATGCAAGGTGGCAGAAGATCACATAGGAGCTCTATTATGGTTTCTTAGCCATGAGATTTCAACCTTTCCAATATTATTACTAAGGGCATCTGCAATCTACTGCCGTGCATACGCTGGATGTGCATGCACCTTGTATATGGCCATTGAACTTATGGGAAGCTGTCTTGAAATCTCTTAGGAACTTATATCTTTGGGCAACCATGGGATAAAACTGTTGAATGTTGGTCTTGTGACCTGGCTGTAGTTGTGTACAGTGGTTCTAGATGACCTCTGCGTTGTTCTCCTGGTTTTATGTCGCTCTGGTGGATACCATGTCATCCTACAGTGCCTTCTACCTTTGCATGCTTTGGATGTGTTCATGTGATGATAAATCACCCTTGCTTCCCCATGACATTTCCCTGGTGCTACCTGTTTTACCTTAAGCATGTCCTTGACTTTTGTACTGCAGATGGTTTTGCATATTGGTAAAAGAACTCTACCTCCTTGTGAATTGAGTCATTTTTAAAACAACATAATCTCTGTGTGTGGTGGAAGGAGACTGGGTGGGTAGGAGAAAGGAAATCATGTTTTCACAGTTAAGGTGGATCCACACTGCATGTGTCTCGGTGCGTACGCGTCTGGTGTCCCGCCCCCAGGTTCAAACAACGGGCTCTGGTTGGCTGAACGCGAACGCCGGCAAAGTGTAGTCCAACTCCACTTTACTGGCGTTCGCGGTCAGCCAATCAGAGCCCGTTGTTTGAACTTGGGGGCTGGACGCATACGCGCTGAGACGTGTGCGGTGTGGATCTGCCTTCAAGGTTTTTATTGTGGTGGGGAGTTGCATCCTGGGTATATTATGGCCTTTCTGTGATGTGTAGGCTATAGCTTCTTTACCTATATGTAGCATACCATAGCCGCTCCTTGCATCAGCCATCTGCATATGCAGATTTTATTTTCATATTTACCTCCCCTGCCCCGCTACAAATATTCTGCTTTCCAATTGTGCTTATGTGAAACTTTCTCACTTGGATGCTGACCCAGTTCATTACTGAGATCTTAGTGCAAGGTGT
This sequence comes from Plestiodon gilberti rubricaudatus, assembly GCA_026170595.1. Classification (NCBI taxonomy): domain Eukaryota; kingdom Metazoa; phylum Chordata; class Lepidosauria; order Squamata; family Scincidae; genus Plestiodon; species Plestiodon gilberti. The sequence goes on along the minus strand of JANXHW010000001.1, from coordinate 254,240,660 downwards.
ATCTTGGTATTTGCAATTTCTGAGTCTCTATGCTTGTGAACAATGCTTAGAAGTGCTCTGAGGTAGCATTTCTAAAGATGTATACATAACTTCTACTTGCTGCTTTTGTGAAAGCATTTAAATATGCTGCATAGATGGAGATTATAGTTCCCAATTACTGTCTGCATTAGACTTGCCTTCATCTGTAATCGAGGAAAGCACAGCTTCATGTACTCCTTTCCTTTTGAGTATGGAAGATTACTGAATCCTGAGATCATGCTTCTTGAAACTTAAACTCTTGTCTCCTTCCTTTGAGTCTGAATACAGTGGCTGCGTTTGTTTTTCAACTTAGAAATAGCAGGAAGTGACGTTCCTAGCATGCTTGATATCACTGCTACCGGGGGCTCCGAAAATGAACGGAAATGATCAAAATCAGAATGGCTGCTGTTGCTTCTCGGCCCTCCCACTACTCTCACCTTCCTATTGGTGCATGAGGCTGACATCGTTATTTCCTTGCACCTCGTAGTACATCTCCCAAGGTCCTTTGCAGCCTTCCTATTGGTGCAGGAGGCCGCCATTTTTTCTAGCTTGGAGCTCGGAGTTGAAACTTCTAGCATGGTGAGCAGACTGCAAGGCGGGAAAAAAAACACACACGACCCGAGCGCTCTACAAGGCAAAAAAAAAAAGGCTCTCAAGTGCTCCTAGTGCTAGAAGCCGAAAAACAAACGCAGCCAGTATTTGAAGTGTTGTGAAACCAAAAGTAAATTGTCTGAAATTAATGGAGGTGGCCTTAATTTAGGAGTTCTGTGTTTGTGACAGGGAACTTGTATCCCCCTTAAACTTTTAGTATATCCTCATGATGATGATGATAGTCTTGTTGCACCTTAAAGACTAACACAGCACAATGCAGCCTTTCATTACATGCAGAAATCCACAACTCTGCGTGAATGGGAGATGACTGTTTTTATGGGATTCTTCTTTAGCATGCCCAGGTTTGCTTGCGCAAGGAGATGGATACTGAGAGGGGCTGGTTCAAGCTGAAACTTATTGTGGCATAAGCTTTCATGAGATAGCACCCACTTTATCACTGGTTGATAATGACATAACCTCAGTGAGAAGCCCAAGATTGGAGTGAGGTTATGACCATTTGTTTATATGACCTGCTTTTCTTCTGCAATCTTTTTCCACTTACTGTATAAAATTAGCATCCATATAAATTGACTAAGGTGGTAAGGGGTCAAGGCTTCTACTGTCAAGTCAGTTTTATTGCTATTAAAGGCTGTGACACACTGCAGGTGGCATGGTGCAGCGCAGCGCGAAGAGAGGTGAGGCGAAGCCAGCCTTTGGTGTGCGCTGCACTGTGCTGCTTCCTGTCTATACTGAAAGAAGCCACATGGAGAAGTGTAACATCCTGCCCCGCCTCTTCTCTGTTAGCCAATCAGAATTGAGTATTTTCAGACTCGATTCTGATTCGCTGAATGCTTCACTTAACATCCAGCCCCACTACACCGATCACGCCCTCTGATTGGGCAAAGTTCAATTTTTCCAACTTTTGTCGCATGGCAATGCTGCTCTCGTGCATTGCTGTGTGATGTTAGAGAAAACAAGACACACCAAACTCTTTGCATCGCTTGCCGACACTTGCCTGCGCACCGCACTGCAGCGTGGCTGGTGTATCCCAGCCTTACTTGTAGACTATTGCAAAGACTTCTACTGATGTCTTTGTTGCACCAGTTAAAACCAGTGGTCATGACATAATGAGGAGAAAACTCATAGTTAGGTCCCTCTTTAGCTGTTTGGGTTGAGTGTGGTGGTAACTATATTGTCCCAGGCCCAGTTTGTACAATGTTGCGACACACTTTGCTAGGTCATCTGCTTGTTTTTGGACTGTGAACGTTTAAATATTATTTTACAGAGCCTGTGTTTCAGGCTGACAGCACAGGTTATTGCCGTCTGCTGGTGACTTACAGTGGCTACCCCTCACAGCTGGTTCCCCTTCTGAGCCATAATGCTCAAGGCTTGTTCATCATTTTGTGCAGTTCTTGATGTTGTGTTTGCTTTGCTTTCTAGCAGATGTTCTAGTCCCCCCCCCCCCTATTTATACAGGAATAGCAGGTGGTGTGTGGGATCCAGACACACTGGAGGGAAACTGTGCTGTGGACAAGGCTCTAGAAACGGAACAATGACATATTCTCAATCTTTATGTGTAGGTGGGGAGATGGATGATGGTGGTGAGGGCCCGGGGAGATACGTTTTTCTCAGCCTTGGGAACATAAATGTTTGCAGTGCTCACCACACCAACACCAGTGGTGGTGGTCTCTTCTGGTTGTATCTTGGACTCCATACTATTTGAAAGCTGTTCAGATTGTGTTCTGATGGCCTGGGGCGCCATGGTCTTGCAGCATTCCCCCTCCCCCCCAATTCTTCATCAACTTCTTGGGTCTTCTCAAATTTCAAATTTCTCCAAAACAGGGTTATGAGGGCTCTAGGCAAGTGAAGAATTATGTGACAGTATTGATGTCTATGACAAATAGGCCCCTTTGCTTTCATTAACATGGCCTTGGAATTGTGATTGCACAGAGTTAATACTCCTGAAAGCTTGCTCCATTGCTCCTCTATTGTGGAGGCTCCCTCCTGCATCTTTCAACCTGCTGTGACATGTTGCGTTTTTGTCCTCAGGTGATGACAAGTATGGGCGGAAAGTCATTGTGTTTAGTGCCTGCCGGATGCCTCCCAGCCATCAGCTTGATCATGTGAAACTGCTGAGGTGAGTACTGCTGTAGGGAACCCCTGCTTTGGCAAAGCTTTGTTCTGTGAAGTTTTCCTAAGAATTTGAGGCTATGGATAGCAACTGTGTTGACTGTACTGTATACATTTGGGCACTAACTAAACATGGACCAGGGCATGTGGACATTTTTAAAGCTCTATTAACCTGATAAGCATTGTTTCTCTCTCCCTCCACTCTTCTATAGGCTCTTCCATCTATGCCTTCCTTTGCTAGATTTTCCGTATGCTGACTAAGGTTGGCAGGAGGCAAAATAACAAATGTGAAAGCCAAGCATTTAGGAATGTCTATCTCTCCTCAGCTATTTGAAGTACACATTGGATCAGTATGTGGAGAGTGACTACACCCTCATCTATCTTCATCATGGTCTGACTAGTGAGAACAAACCATCCCTGAGTTGGCTCCGGGATGCCTACCGGGAATTTGACCGCAAGTAAGTGGGTATGGCTGCCAGATGATGTAGATAAGGACCTAAAGTGTAACCAGAAATGTAAAACGGGGTCTAGGACAACTTAGCAGGGTCGTTTTTTCTTGAGCAGGACACTTGGGTTATCTTCTCATCTTTCTCACAGCAGACCAAGGCCCTTTTTGTGTTTTTTCTTTTTAGATACAAGAAAAACATCAAAGCATTGTATATCGTGCACCCAACCATGTTCATCAAGACACTGCTGATACTCTTCAAGCCCTTGATCAGGTAGGAAAGGGTGATGGTGCTTAGGGACTCTCTGAGGTGTGAAGTGGACAGGCTCCCTTAGGAGCCCAGAAGGCTGGATGCTGGCTTTTGTCTGATGGTATTCAGCAGAATCCTGAGAATCTCCTCCCCCCCCCCCCCTTAAAAAATGTAGCTCCTAGCTGTCGTTGTTGAGCATGGTGTCCACTGGCACCTCAGCAATCAAAAGCAATTTAATTTTTTACTTTTTCGTTATGGATTTATCCTACTTTTTCCCCAAAGAACTTAGGGGATTGTACTTCATATCTGCCTTTTCCCAATTTTAATAATAATCCCAATAATAGACCTGATGGGTTACACAGAGAGAGTGAGTGACTGGCCCACAATCACCAAGTGAGCTTCATGGCTAAGTGGGGATTTGAACTTGGGTCTTCCTTCTTTAAGACCAACACTCTTCTAGCCAATAAACCACATTGAGTGCTAAATCCTGTCCATCTTTCCAGCACCGATGCAGCTGTGCCAATGGGGCACGCTGCATCATGCTGGGGGGGGCAGTCACAGAGGCCTCCTCAAGGTAAGGGTACGTTTGTTCCTTTTCCTTGGGGCTGCATTGCAGCTGCGTTGGCACTGGAAAGTTGAATAGAATTGGGCCCTGACTCTTACCTAAATAATTTGGGGTCTCGGTAGAATCAAATTTATTCATTGCAACGCTCTGCAGTCCGGTCTCATTTCGTATATTCTAGCCCCTTTTGTTACACAGCTATTGTCCACTGATGTATTCTCCACTATAATTTGCAAGATCTGCTCTGTGACCCATCTAGGTTTTAAACGTTTGGTAAGCTCCTTGGCTTGCAATAGGAAACAAAGGACCATGTTCCTGAACACTGATCACTGCTCTACTAGAAAGCTCTGGAACTTTCCTACAGATGAGTAGTTTCGGAAATGAGAGTGAGATTTTTGACTTGCACTTAATCACTGTCCCTATTTTGAGGTGACTACAAGTTTCCAGCTTTTGCTTAACTTGTCAATCATTTTTGTCAGGGAATGAAAGTGTCCCTTAGTCTAGGCTTGCTACAGAAGTTGCCTGGACTGTATCAGGGCCTAGGAAGGAAGAATGACAAACACAAAAATGCTTTCTGGTATTGGCAAACTCCCAAAGCAACAATGTCATCTTCATGAAGAGGAACTGCCTCCTGTTCATAGTGGAGTCTAAGGGGGGTGGGGAGGTATTGCAGTAATGTGCTAATACCTACCTCTCTCCATAGCAGGGTACCTTGCTTCTGCTGTACAAGTCGTTTCTTGTAGTTCTTAGTACCACTGCTGTGTCTTCATCCTGCATCCACAAGCCACCCTACCTGGCATGTTAGTACTGCAGCTACCATCTCTTAAACTGGTTTATCATCTCTGTTGTAGCTTTAAGTTTGGGCGGAAGATCTTCTATGCAAACTACCTGAGTGACCTGGAGGAGCACGTGAAGCTGGAGCAGCTGGGGATCCCAAGCCAGGTGCTAAAGTGAGAGCATGCTGCTTGCCTACTAGCTTTTGGCCAGTTTCCTTGGAGGAGGCTGCACCAAGAAGGGGAGCTGGGTGAGAGGAAAGCAAGGTGGAAGGGGAACGGACACTGTGTCTCTTTGGCTGGTTTGCATATATGGCATGAAGCAGTGAGCTGCTTGGGTGACGCCTAAGAAAAGTCCTTTCCTCTTTATTTTATTTCCTTTGTTTACTGACCATGTGTGGATGCTGCCTTCTAGAGCCTTTTCCTCTTTTTGCACCATTACCTTTTAGTTGCTGCTTGGAAACCAACTCTTTTCATTCCCTGAATCAGGGCTCTCCACTGCAGCCAACATGACTCTAACTTGTTATAGTGCCACCCCTGATGCCCAATAGAGTAGCCCTTCCTATGCAAACTCCTCGCTCAGGTTGCTACCTCTGCTCTGTAAGCTTCACTATAGTTTGTATTTTCTCTGGAAAGGCTGAGCCTCTTACAAGTCCACAGATGTCTATTAATGTCCTCAGTAGTGTGTACCAGATGTTAGACCATAACTATTATGGGGGAGTGTGAGGGATGTATAGGGGCATGCCAAGCACTCTGAGACTTGTGTTTACAAGATAATGGGACAAGTGGACCCCATCTTGGCACTCTGTGCGGGATAGGATGACGCCATACATGTCTGCGGTTTTTTTCCCCTCTCTCTCTAGGTATGATGAGTATCTGAGGTCACTCCAGAAGCCCTCCCAAGTGCCTCAGAAGGCAACACCACCCCGCCCGCCCTTGCCAAACCAACAGTTTGGAGTCTCTCTCCAGCAGTAAGTATTCCCATCACTTTGCTTAGGGTATTGGGCCAGATGATTAACGTTCAGATATCTTGAATTTGTAGCTTGCTTTGTTACATCATTTAAGCAGGAACAGAAAGTAACTGAGTTCCTTTCTTCCCAACAGTTTAAGGGAGAAGAGCTCGGACCAAAATCCCATCCCACTGGTGATCAGAGAGACCATTGCCTATCTGCAGGAGCATGGTGAGTGTACTCAGAAAATCTCTGATCTCATCAATCTTGTTCTACCTCCAAATCCCCCTACGTCAAGAAATCAGTTCTGTGGACTGGCACTCTTACTGGTTTTAGCCTTCCTGGGTTGGGGTACCTGCCAAAACAGCCCCTGGCTCCTTTTCCCTATAACACCCTTCCAACTTGCATGAGCTCAGCCTTCTTCAGAAATCCAATCTGTGTAAGCTCAGTCTCTTCTGTGTCCCATACTTCATCCCCCCCCCATCCAGTTTGAACTGAGTCTTCAGTAAGTCAAAGCAAAATGCCTGTTGAATAACAAGGCGATAGTTTGTTATAGGCATCCTGCCACCCACACATGTCCCAAAATGCCTTCTGCATTGCTGTTCCTGTTTAAGAGACCTCTCACTTGTACTTGGCTGAAGAGATTCACTGTTCTCAATAGTAAGATAATAGTCATTGCTCACATCTCTATTGATAGATCTGCTCTGAACTCTTGCTCTGCTCTTTCTTTCTGTCCCCAGCACTTAACACAGAAGGGATTTTCCGACGATCTGCAAACACACAGACAGTCAAAGAGGTTCAGCAAAAGTACAATATGGGTAAGTGCTTGCATTAGGTCCCAGATGACTACTTAAGCTTCCCCCACTCCCACCATTTCCCTCCTTTCTGCCTAGAATGGTGCTTAATCTTTTTGTGACACTTGAAACTTCAGCCGATATCACAAGGTGTTTTGACTCTGAATTGACCTTTGTTGGGAACTTGGATGGAACCAACCAGTTTATTTTGCTTTGACATAAACCTGTTCCAATCTCAACTGCCACACACTAGATCAAGGGAACTAACTTTGTCTCCCGCAGCAATTTTGTTTTATCAGTACATAATATATGCTTTCTATTCCATCCTCCATGGTGTGTGTCCATGTCTGTGTCCGTGTCCACTCTTGGCTAGAGGACATCTCTTCCCCCCCCCCCCCCAGTTGCTTATGCTAGTTTCCTAGTCTGGTTTGGAGGAGGATTGAGTGTTGCTACAGTGTGTGTGTGTGTGTGTGTGTGGGGGGGGGAAGTATTTGATCCCCTGCTGATTTTGTATGTTTGCCCACTGACAGAAAAAATGATCAGTCTGTAATTGTAATGGTAGGTTTATTGTAACAGTGAAAAAAAGCATTTCAAAAAAGCAATATAAATTGATGTGCATTTTAATGAGTGAAATAAGTATTTGATCCCCTATCAATAAGCAAGATTTCTGGCTCCCAAGTGTCTTTTACTGTATACAGGTAACGAGCTGAGATTAGGAGCACTCTCTTAAAGGGAGTGCTCCTAATCCCAGCTTGTTACAGTACCTGTATAAAAGACACCTGTCCACAGAAGCAATCAATCAAGCAGATTCCAAACTCTCCACCAGGGCTAAGACCAAAGAGCTGTCCAAGGATGTCAGGGACAAGATGGTAGACCTACACAAGGCTGGAATGGGCTACAAGCCTATCGCCAAGCAGCTTGGTGAGAAGGTGACAACAGTTGGTGCAATTATTCACAAATGGAAGAAACACAAAATGTCAGTCTCCCTCAGTCTGGGGCTCCATGCAAGATCTTGCCTCATGGAGTTTCAATGATCATGAGAACGGTGAGGAATCGGCCCAGAACTACATGGGAGGATCTTATCAATGATCTCAAGGCAGCTGGGACCATAGTCACCAAGGAAACAATTGGTAACACACTACGCCGTGAAGGACTGAAATCCTGCAGCGCCCGCAAGGTCCCTCTGCTCAAGAAAGCACATGTACAGGCCCGCCTGAAGTTTGCCAATGAACATCTGAATGATTCAGAGGAGAAGTGGGTGAAAGTGTTGTGGTCAGATGAGACCAAAATCGAGGTATTTGGCATCAACTCAACTCGCCGTGTTTGGAGGAGGAGGAATGCTGCCTATGACCCCAAGAACACCATCCCCACCCTCAAACATGGAGGTGGGAACATTATGCTTTGGGGGTGTTTTTCTGCTAAGGGGACAGGACAACTTCACTGCATCCAAGGGACGATGGACGGGACCACGTACTATCAAATCTTGGGTGAGAACCTCCTTCCTTCAGCCAGGGCATTGAAAATGGGTCGTGGATGGATATTCCAGCATGACAATGACCCAAAACACATGGCCAAGGCAACAAAGGAGTGTCTCAAGAAGAAGCACATTAAGATCCTGAAGTGGCCTATCCAGTCTCCAGACCTTAATCCCATAGAAAATCTGTGGAGGGAGCTGAAGGTTCGAGTTGCCAAATGGCAGCCTCGAAACCTTAATGACTTGGAGAGGATCTGCAACAAGGAGTGGGACAAAATCCCTCCTGAGATGTGTGCAAACCTGGTGACCAGCTACAAGAAACGACTGACCTCTGTGATTGCCAACAAGGGTTTTGCCACCAAGTACTAAGTCATGTTTTGCGAAGGGGTCAAATACTTATTTCATTCATTAAAATGCACATCAATTTATATTGCTTTTTTGAAATGCTTTTTTCAGGTTTTTTTGTTGTTGTGCTGTCTCTCACCGTTATTCTGTCTCTCACTGTTATAATAAACCTACCATTACAATTATAGACTGATCATTTCTTTGTCAGTGGGCAAGCATACAAAATCAGCAGGGGATCAAATACGGTTCTCCCACACTGAGTATTTAAAGGATGTTGGTGGAACTACTGATTTTTAAAATTTGTGTTGCTTGCCTCTGCCGTTTTCCCCAGCTCATAGGCTCTAGAGCAATGTCCGATCTCTGTCTGGTGGAGGGAGACCATCCCTTCCACTGTGAACTTTGCTCTTGCGGTGACTCTGAACCTGTCTACTATATTCTAACCAGGACTGCCTGTTGACTTCTTGAAATATGAGGATGTGCACCTCCCTGCTGTGATTCTCAAAACCTTCTTCAGGGACCTGCCTGAGCCGCTCCTCACCTTTGGTCTCTACAGCGATGTAGTCAATTTCTACAGTGAGTGGCAATTAAGAGAGTCTTGATCCCTATAACAGGAATCACCAAATCATTCCCACCCACAGATTTGTTGCCCTCTCTCAGTGCTGGCCCTGTTAACTCTTTCCCAAGGCTGCCTATTGCATGGCAGGTTGCAATTCTTTGAGGGCTTTTCCTCTGCAAACCATCCCCCCCCCCACCTCCATGTGAGCCAGGGATTTGTTTGCTAATGCACAGACCCCACGCATTTCCCTTTCAGGTGTGGAGGAAGGAAAGCGTGTGGATATTGTTCGCAAAACACTCCAGACTCTCCCAGAGGAAAACTACCAAGTTCTGCATTCATTATTGACCTTCCTTGTGCAGGTGAGATCTCCTCAATCCAGCTCTTCACACAATGCATGCATCTAAGAACATGACTTGTAAAATTCACAGTCATGAATATGGTGATGACACTGGACTCTGATGGCTTTAAAAACATTTTATTTCCCCGAAAATTGCTGGTCTTACTCCCCTCAGAATCTTTCTCTGCCTCCGATGTTGTATTTTTTACATTTCTTTTGCCAGAGTTTGTGTTCTATTTTTATTCTCCTCATTAGGGAAGATTTTATTTTACAGCCTTTCTGACTCTGCCATACTAGCACCCACCTGGACTTAGTAGAGTCCTTCCTTCTTTGTGGTATATAGTGGGCCTTTCTCATCTGTGGATTTAGCCATCCATGGATTTGACTCAACACAGATGGCCTCCGCAGACAAGAAGGGCCCTGCCGAAAGTTAAAACACACACACACTCATCCCTTTAAATCACGGTTGAAAAATCGCTTTTCTTACCATTGCAGAGAGGCAGGCAGGCAGTCTGATGTGATTAGAATGGCTATTATCGAGTCGCGCCGAGGCAAGCGACCCCCCTCCCTTGCCCGCCCCAGAATGGAACACGGAAGTGTTTAATCATTTCCATGTGCATTTTTCAGTGCGCAGGGCGAATGGAGGGGGTCACTTGCCTTGACACGGATACTGTACACTTCAACTGGACCTCTATTACTGTTTTAAACAGTCTCCATACATTCTGGAGAGATCTGACCCTTTTAACCTTCCCTTTCGGCTTCTTTCTAAGTAGTCTTGTTTGTGAGAAGAAGTCCACTGTTTGGAAATCAAGAGTCCATCTTGTCAGATTTGCTTGGCACTGTTTCTCCCCCCCCCCCCAATTTCTAAATGGACTACAGCATGGTCACTATTCCCCAGCGGTTCCGTAACATTTACATCCCTCACCAGGTCATGGGTACCACACGATATCAAATCCAGAGTCGCCTGCACTCTGGTTGGCTCCATGACTAGTTGCTCCAAGGTGCAGTCATTTAGCAAATCAAGAAATCCAGTCTCTCTTTCATGATCAAAGTATGAATTGACCCAGTCAATGTGAGGATAGTTGAACTCTTTCATGATCACAACAGTGTGTCTCTTTTCCCCCTCCCTGAGGCATTGCTTTTTTTGGGGGGTGTTGTGTGCCCAGATGCCATCCTCCACTGAGAGAGATGAACACGAGGCCATGATGGCCATCATCGATCGCTATCGCATCGATACTAACAAATACTGAAAGTATAAAGCTGCCTTTTATACTTACTGAGTCAGACCATTAGATAGTCTAGCCCAGTATTATATATTCTGGGTCTCCAACAGGTCTCCAGAGTCTCAAGCAGAGGTCATTTTCATCACCACCTATGTAATTCTTTTAACTGAAGGTATCGGGGATTGACCGGCATAGGTTATCTACTGCTGAGCAATGACCCCTGTCATAAAATGCTTATTACTTTGTTTTGTTGCTTCCCCAAAGCTTGTAACCTAAACACAAATAGTTGGTGAGTTTCCATGAATCAACTGAAGAAACGTGTTGCAAGCTCAGCCCCTCAGATTGTGAAAATACAACAATTCTTATTTTTCAATTAGCTTATCCCCAAGAATACACTGTGTGCAGGTTGCTTGGGAGCCCCATTGTGCTGTGGAGATGTAATCCTAGCATTTGCCATAGATGAAACATAGAGTTGAGTAGGTGGTGAGAAACCAGGAAGGGGACAATCAAAGGTGTATTTTTCTTTAAAGTGATTGCTGTCTTTTCTTTCTTTCATTCCCCAAACATGTAGGTCTCTGCCAACAGTGACATCAACAAGATGACCAACACTAATCTGGCAGTCGTTTTTGGTCCAAATTTGCTGTGGGCCAAAGATGCAGCCATAACCCTCAAAGCCATCAATCCTATCAACACTTTCACCAAGTTCCTATTGGATAACCAGAGGGAGCTTTTCGAGGACTTGGAGGCTTGACCAAGGGCATTTCTGTGTTAGCACACCATGTGTCCACTGTGACCACCTCCTTCCTCCCTTTCTTTCCCCCTCCCGCCATTTCCTTTTCACATTGTTTTGAGGCCATGGTGAAATCTGGGGAAGTTCTAGGTGATGAGCAGAGTGAGAGAGGGCTATGGAGATGTTGCAGTTGAGTGTGTGCGTGTGAATGAGAGAGAGAGGTGATCAAACAGTTGGGAAGCTGGCCTCCCCATCCTTGGCAATGTTCTGCCTTGATGTTTCTATCTGAGATGTCAGAGACTAGGCTGCTCTTATGCTACCATTTCCTTCCTTCCCCCCCTCTCTTCCTTTCACAAGTTGCTCTCATCAAATGACTTTCCTTGGACCCCAACAAAATCCTTGTGTCTTGGTGCTTGTGTGATCTGGACTAATATGTGTTGCTGCAGCAGCCCTTTGGCAGGGAGGAATCCATTTCAGTTACTCTTCTTCGGATCAAGTCGATTCTCCGCAGTTATTCAAATCAGGCTAGTCAGGCAGTCCCCAGTTTTGGCAGGGGAGTAGCTGCTGTTGAGCACAACCTGCTTCCTGCCTCTGACAAAAGGGCTGACTCCTAGTCGTAGGACATACTTGGGACCACAATACCTTGCCAAAGAATTGGGCACTGGGCTGTGAGCACCTGAGAGCGTTTTCTCCATTTTAAGGAACTCTAGCATTTGCTGTAAATGCCATTACAATAGTCCTGCCATGATATGAAGGTTTTTTGCCCTCCAATATTGTGGAGCCTGCTTACTACTTCATCTTTATAATGCCCTGCAGCAGAGAGCGTCTGCCAGCAGGGTTTCTCTCTGAATCTGGCCTTGCCAGTAAGGTTTTTCGTTTTAACTGTGAGAATGAGATTCTTCTTTTCCCCCCTCACCTAGTGAGTTAGTAAGGATTATGCAAGGGATGTGTGCCCTGGTGGTATTACCTCCTCAATCTGCCAAAGCCCAGATTAAACACTGCCCATTCTTTTGACTGAAGCACAGGTGCTGTATGTGCAGGAAGGCATTTGTGTTCCCTGGCTGCATCTGATCACAGAAGCCAAACCTCAAGCAGGAGTCTCCCTGCCATATAAGTTGAACTCTCTTATCTTATTGTTTGGGGGGTGAGCTTTCTTGTTCAAGGATCTTTACTTTTGTGTCCTTGTTGGGCTAGGGTGTCATTTGCTAATGTTACCAGAATGGATCTGGTACATCTGCTGCTTCCTTAGTAATGCAGCCCAGTTATTAGTTCCTTGCTTATGAGAACTGTTCTCCCTTTCACATCAGGAAGTTGAGTCAGCTTTGTCTCTAAACTAGGCTCAGCTATTGTCCCAGCACAGGTATTCTAAGCCAATCCTTTTAAAAACATAAAGTAAAATAGCAGTTTCCTACTGGATCTGTAGTACTCTTTTTAATATGATTGTTTGTCTCCACTTTCATGATACCTTGCTGCCAGCTGTCTTACTGCTATTTTATCCACACCCAGAACATAAACTGACCCCATGAAATGGCAGGGTTGGAGTTCATAAGACTGTAGAGAATTAGGCAATGATTTTTACACAGATCCCAGAACCTGTGCCTTCTGGTCTCAAGAAAGAAAGAAAAAAGGTGTTTTGTAAAAGTGTTATAGTTTAATTAGTGTGATAACTGAACAAAGGCCCCTGTTATAATTTAAAGTGACAATTATTGAGTATCAATATGGGCATTGATTGCCATATTCAGTCATGTCTATTTAATTGGCTCCAGCTGTTCTCTTGCACAATTTGGAATGATTTTTTTAAAAAAAAGGTTCCAGAAACAATCAAGGATGACTGGGAATGGCAACCAAGGTGTTGAAAAAGATCATGAAGCTAGCGAGCAAGTTGAGCACAGCTCATTTTGTCTTGCATAAAGTACAGGGTCAGCCTGTGTTAGAAAGTCTGTTAGAATGGAAGGTTAATTTCAAGTCCAGAACAATATGTACTGCTCATGGTGGTAATTCTGGTTTCCTGTTTGATTGAGACATGAGGAACTTCCATTAAGGATACGAAATGGCACAGTTGAGAGATTATTGAGGGCTCTTGCTTTCTAGTGTGGCTTGCATGTAATACAACCTAGTAGGTTAAGTGGTGTGCAGCCTGTTGATGAAGCTGCACTAGTCTCATTGCCTTGCTTGTTAGAAGCCTGTGGGCATGTTGGGGTGCCTTGCTGATGTTTGCAATGCTACCTAATTGGCCTTTTGTGGTTTACTGTGTGAATCTAGCTTTGGGCCTCTGATACTGTTCCAAACTGTGCTGATTGTTTGTCCTTGTCCAAGATTCCCTGGTGGAAAGGAAAGTGTCTGGTGTCCATGGAATGTGGTCTAGATACAGGCCATGCACTTCAGGACCCAGGGCTACCAGTGCAGCCTAACACTAACTCCTGGGCTTCTTTCAGAGCAGGACTGGTGACCTCTGGAAACGAGTGTTGGGTCAAGAGAGGAGTAATAAGAGGAGGTTTTTTGTAAGTACTGCCATAGCTGCCCAATAACATTTCTCTAAACTCTACACTTTCCAAACTCCTGCATGTGATTTTTTTTCTGCTGTCACATTGCAGAACCTCTGTATAGCTAAATACTGCATGCAATGAGTGCACTCACAAAGCCTGGAAGTGAGTCGGTGTAAATAGCTGCTGCTTTCCTCACTTTGCTGGAGCTGCGAGAAAGCCTAGAGCATGCACCTGGGTAGTGTTAACTGCTTTGCTTCATTCTTTTTTCTTTTTTTGCCTTTTCCAAAGCTATGACCACTGTAGCTGGACCTACAAAAGTCCAGGCCTGGGTCTTTGCCAGTTCGCTCGATATTACAGTCTCCTGATCTCGATTGGTGCCATGTGTGCTATCTGGATTAGGATGGTAGGCAACCAAGTAGACAGTTGCAGTCACTAGAGAATCGGCATCTCATGGGCCAGTTGTTTTTTCCTCCTCCTGTAGCAGAAGCAGATAGTGGTTAGATGGCCATGGCTATGCATTCTGTCTTCCTGTGTCCCTCCAATGGGTATGCTTAATCTGGACCCTCCTTTCTGCTTTGCTTCCATGGTCAATTTTGGCCACAGTGCTTCTGTGGGTAGAGCCCTCTGTCTCCACTATAACCTTTGCTTGCCTGATAAGTCCATTGGTGTCTTGGTGTCCCTTGAACACGTTCTGTGTCCTTGGCTCTAGCAGTCAGTCTTGTGTCTGTACTGGGAACAAGGTTTTTGAGTGACACAACTGATGCTGAGGCCAACTGGATGCCTTATGGTAATTGTCTCTTTGCAACTCAGCAGAGGTCTTTGGCCAAATGACCTCTGGTTGCACACTCTAGCACTGGGGCCCTTCTGCACAGTTTACAGTTTTGCTTTTTGTTGCTGTTTTCCCGTGTTTTTCATTCTCATAATGGATGTTTATTGGGATCAGGGCTGGGGTTTTTACTGTGTCATTAATTCACACCCATGTTTATTTCCTTCTGATTGGTACCAATCTTGTATTTCACAGTTTGCACTTTTTGTACTTCAATAAATACCCAATGCCAGATTTTGGTGTATTTCTCTAACTTGGAATTCTTGAGCCAAGAGTGACTGCTGCTATCATCTACTTCATGCTTGTTCAAGTATATCATATAAATAAATTCAGATCTCATCCTTTTGGGCAAAAGGTTGAAGGGCTTGTTTTCATCGTTGTGGTCATTCAGTTGCCTTTCATCCCATAAAGTGCTGTCTAGTAGTTGGAAATCAGTTGCTCAGTATTGCCCCCACCTTTTATCAAGGTTACTCTTATCTCATATTACTGCCAATTCAGAGATGCCTGCACTATATGTAACACACCTGAAAGTGGAGGAACGTGTTCTGTAACTCAGTGATGGCTTTTTTGGCCAGTTGTAGCTGGTGAAGCTGCTTGGAGGCTGAACAGGCAGACACCCCCAAAGATAAAGTATGATAAATATGACATGGTAATATACTGCTTTGGAGTACCAGTTTGTAGAGGGAAGGGAAAGTGCTTACCAGAGTTATGTCCTGCTTACTACAGAGGATCTAAACTTGGGGGGGGGGGGGTCTAGATGTAGTCTACAGGCAAGTGTAGCTCACCGAGAGGTATAAATATGCCTATGCAGATCCATTCTAAGGAAGATGTAGACTCGCAGCTATTAATGCATTAGGATCATGTGAGCACATCATTACTGATAAGGTAAGAATGAAAATCACTGTGCTTAGAGGCTCAGTCTCTTGTTAGTAATCCAGTGGGTAGGTAGTTTGAAAATGAGATGTACTTTGGACAGTTGCCTCTTAAAACCAACCTGCACCATGGGCCTTACTCTTTTTTCCATAAATAATCTTAAAGCAATCATAAAAATGGTGGTAGCCCTTAAGAATGCCCCAATACCCTAGAGAAAAATGATAAGGGCTAGAAAAGGAGATGACTCAATCGACTGGCATTGCTCTCAACTCTGATTTGTAGTTTGAGAGCTGCTCCAACGCCAATCAGTTTGGTGGTTGTCTGGGGGTCCAAAATAACGTAGGGATTATGATCCAGCTAGTTGCCCTCAAGTTCTGTTTAAATTAATGGGACAGTTAGCTGTGACTAATTTGTCTCATTAGCATTGCTTTTTCTGGGTTTCAGGTTTTCACCCATTCAGCAGTGCACTGATAACGATATCAATATAGCTATGGCTTTCACTTAAACCTTGTAAGAATGCTCAGATTAAGCTTTAAAATAGTCAAATGCAAGTCACTTGCTCTAAAAACAAACAGCACTAAGTTAATTTCAATGTCCTAAATTTGCCAGTAAAGATTTTATAGGATATTGCTATTGGTCCCCCCATCAGCACAATTGTAGAATTCTCACTTTCAAAGATATAGTTGACAAGGTGGCAAAAGCCATGTATGTTGCTCAGCTGTCACACCTATTTTTCATGTGTAGGGACTATGAGCTTGCCAAAAATCATAGTGAGCCTTTGACCCCTGAATGGTATTGATGGTCAAAATTGGAGGAACTAGCTCATGTAAGTAATTGGATCTCACAAGCCTGAACCTCCAGCTGAGTTACTGAATTAGGACACTTTGCTGAAAGGGGACTGCATAATTCAGTGTGGCCGTGTCCTTCAGGGCACAACCAGAGATACTGACAAGTATTTCTTGCAACAGATCTAGGCAATGAGTCATCTCATTTTTAATAGCTGGGCTTAAGATCTGCCAACCATTCTTCACACTTTACCTACCTGAACAGAAAATCCTTTTTTCTGCCACTGTCAATACTGTGATGCTAATCTCCACTGAGCCATACATCAGCAAGCTGTGCCAGCTGGCCCAATGTGAACACAATTACTAGTGTGCTCTGCCTTCAGGGGTGCCTGGGTTCTAAGGGACAGAGGAAGCAGTCCAAATTAACTTCACTTTCAACTCCCAGGTGACAGCAAGTTGAAATCAAGCCAGTATGATTTTTGTTGATGCAAACTGCAGCTGCAACAGAGCATTTTTACAGCATTGCATTTATTTAGTAGATAGTACCATACTCTGCCTGCTCCTGAGCTATAGTGGTTTTCTGGAATCCTATTTGCACTCTCTACCTGACAGCTGCAGAGGCACACTGTAGAATGATACTGTCATTGAAGGCTCAAGATGTGTGTCAAGACATACCAGTGCAACAGCACCCCCCCCCCCCAGTGTAGAAGCCCACCTGCTGATGAATGCACCACAGACACCAGCGCAACATCAGAAAAAGGCCATGCCCATGAAGGTTAGAGTCTTAGACACCACTTCGCCACTGACTCAACTTTGCTGGTAGAGGCCAAAATGAGATTGGGGTGTGAAATGGGAGGGGGTGAGGAGTTAACATACTCTGGTTAGGATCTGGCAAAGAGGAGTTGAAAGATCCTAACCCCTTCAGTCAACAGACATGCCCCTGATATGAAATAAAAAAACCCTCCACCAACAGAGTTGGTGTAGGTAGAAGGAACCTCATAAGGGACAATGGGGAAAACACTGCAACTCTTGTCAGCCCCCTGCCCCCCCAACATACTACATTTAGCAGCCAATCACAGCACACCAACCCCCAGTACTAAAGCCCCTGCAAAGGAGACTACAGCTCAGATCATATGCACGGCATTATGCTATACCTCTCTAGTCTCTCCAAGGGGAACTTTGGTGATGGCGGCCATGGTGAAAAGGCACATGGCACACAAATGGAGCACTTTGCACAAAAAACCTCTTGACCCTCCCAATGTGTGTTCTTATTACAGGTATGCTGCTGTAGGAGGACTCTGCAGATAATAATAAAATACCAGTATTTATATACTACCTTTCTTGGTCATCCGATTTCTCCTGACTTTAATTCAAGGTGGTTTACATAGGCAGGCATTTCTAAACCAAAGCGGTTTTTACATTACATTGTTTTAATCTTGCATAGAACGCTTCATTCCAGGTGATTTCCTTCATGGTCTGGCATTCGCCTCCCATGCTTAACAGCATACTGCCTCCCACTCAGTGTGCCAGCTGCAGAATTCTCTCTCACCGAGGTGGCTGCAGCTCATCAGCGGCATGTCAACAGCTCTTGGATACTTCGAGGCATCTTGAACTGTTGTCCTCAGATCTTTAGGCATACAAGGCAGCAGCTCTGCCACTGTCAAGGAGCCAAACCTCCTGCTCAGATACAACCATCTAGAATCTCTACCTCACCACTCTAATAAGGAAAGCCAGCAAAAGCATCTCACACCAGTAAGCAAATGGGGGGAGGAAATTCCACACTGCAATGTATTGCTGCTACATCTGACTCATGCTTCTACCCCCACTCCACCTGATCCCTCAGGATTATCACATGTCTCTGCAATCAACTGTGTTGTCTAACTGTCCTCTCCTTTTGCAACAGCTAAGAGCAGGAAATGTCTGCTCCTGTTTGGTGAATGCCAGAGGCACCAACCATTACTACCAGACATATCCACCAGACATATTGCTTAACCCAACTCAGAATTGGCTGCTTACAATCACAGCCCATTCCTTCCTTCTTCCCCAGGAACTGGAACACCAGTTCTTAGTTGGCTTACTGAAACACACAGCTGTTTCTTTTTTTCTCTCCATTCCTTCACTAACCACCTACAGTTAAATATGTAAACTTGAACAAACAGCCTTATCAGGTAGAAAGGCCTTCACTTTCTTGCAGCTGAACCGTGTACCTGTTAAAGCTGGACCCCCCCCCCCCCGTAGTAAAGGTATTGATGCACAGGTGAACTGAGGGACTCTGGCTAACTGCTGCATTCAGAGTAATATACATAAACGTTTTATTGGAAATTATATGAATACATATTAAAGTACTCTGAAAACTATTTTTGAAGAAGTGTAATCTAGGACCCTTTTCTCTCTTCAACCAAAGCATTTGTAAGATACCAGCTACATGAAAACTAAATTCATAAGTAGTACAGCACCGAGTAAATGGTCAGTAAGGTATTTCTTGGAAAATCTGCAACAACTGGATCTGAATTTCTATTGCAGGACTGATCTAGGCCAGCATATTAATGTATTGATTAGGCAGAACTGAGCCATTTTAGTCTTAGAATAAGCAAGGTACCGGTGCTGAGAAAGCCACATAGAAAGTAGTACATATGTTGGTGCAAGAAAAGTACAGCAGTTCTACTTTACATGTACATTTGTATCCATAACAATGAATACCAGCCATTGCATCTCTGTGGTGGTCCTACTCACATACAGAAGCTGTGACCCTGATCTAAATTAGATAGACTGACCATTGGGACAAGCCCTTATGGTGGCAAACTTATTTTAAACATCACATCATTTCAGGGCAAGGAGGAACTGCAGAGGCAGGGTTGTGACACAGAAAGGAATGCCATGGGGAAGGTGCACAAAATACATACTCGTAAACTCTACTTAGTTTGGCAAGTCAAGAGGCAGTCACTTGATCATTACAACAGGATCAAACATGTCTGCAAGCGCTTACTCATCAGAAGGCGGTCACATATTCCATGTAGTCATTTACCCGAACAGGCTTGAGCCTCTCTTGCTGCTGTCAATGGTGAGGGGCTAGCCTCTTCTTTTTGTCAGGAAAATTAAAAGAACTGTTAATCTAAAAAGGTCCTGTGTTAGCAGGCAAAACTAGGAAAGGAGTGAAAGGCATTTCTTCAGCCTCTTATAGTGCAATCCTAAGCATGTTTACTCAGAAGCAAGCCCCACAGAGTTCAACGGGACTTACACCAAGGAAAAGTTGCACAGAATTGCAGCCTGGCCTTAGACAGCAAAAAGGGGTTGTGCCCAGAGTCTAGCTTATCCCTGAGCGTTAGTGTCACATCTCTTCCCTTCCCAGTTTGGCAAAAGCAGATCAAACACAAAGCAATGCCAACCAATCACATTGCTTAAAGGCTAGTTCATTACAAAAATAAACTTTTAGCCAATCAAAACCCAGCTGATTAAAATCAGTACCACAAACCTCTTAAAAATGTGCTTCTGTGAACAAGCTATTTTCTAATATACTGTACTGCAGATCACAGCAAGTTTATTTTACAAGTCTGTCTGAGCCCATTTGTTACTATTTTTTTTAGAAACTCCCTGCAACTCCACTGCACCAACACGTGCATTTTATTTCTGACGTCCATGGACCCCAACAGGAGAGGTCCCTTTACCAACATAACCACATCTGTCTCTGAAAATAAATATTCATTTTCCTGCAAGTGGGGTGAGGACGGGGTTTCCTGTAGGACAGGGTTGTTTGGTACAGCACTCTTGCAGTGACAAAAGGACAGAGCAGCTCTATCGCTGCATAACATTGAAAACATCACATACAATTTCTTTAAATATAGGTTTCCTTTAGAGTAATAAATATTTTCTTGTTTATCTTATGATAGAGCAGCAACATTTGGGGGGGGAGAAAAACTTTGGACTAAAGACCCCTAATTAAATAACCCTAAAGAATTAGGATTCCTAATTCATATTTACAACTATCAACTGTAATCAGAGCCTATAAACTCAGAATTTTCTCCAAACGTGACAGACTCCATTTGTGGCCTCGGAGAGGCAATTTTTTTTTTACATATTCCGTGTTGGCAGATAATATATGGAAAACACTTCTTGCAGCTTCTGCTGATTAACTTCCATTTGTGCAAGAGGCCCTCGCTTCCTTCTTCCAAACACAGATATGCAACATTGTGTTTGTCTTGTTGAGGGCACTAGCTGTGAACGTTTGCCCCTTACCCTAGTGTCTCAACTGCCCTCATTGAAGACAAGCCAATTCTACAGAGCTGACATTCAAACTCATACCAGCAGAATCTGTCCAAGGCTCACAGGGCTATTCATTTCGAGATCTTCATGCTGGGCGTTACGGCAGATCCAGGTGAAAAGAATATGGCCCTCTGGAAACCAGAGTCTAAAACCCTGTCGATGGAGGAGGGAGTCTGGTAGTCTCTCCACAGATGAGAGAATGGAAGGAGAAAAGGACTTGATTCTCTTGTTTCCTAACGGCACAAAAATACAAACCCCAAATTGAGGAAACGTGAGCCATGCCCCTCTGAAGGCCAAGTTCAAGAAGTCCCAGACAACTGATTCTGTATCTGACAGAGCAAAATAATCAGTGCCTACTATATAAGAGGGGTGAGTCAGGGCAAGGACCGAACAAGACAGTAAGGGGAAAAGGCAGAATTGATGAACTCCCTCTTTCAGGGTGGTCCAAAAAGAAGTTCACTGCTCCTGCAGAAGGGCTCGGCTTTACTGTAAAGTGTCTACAAAGGCATCAAACTCTTTGACATTTTTCTCATGGACAGCCAGTTTCTCCGGCAGCGAGTCCTGTGAAAGGAAAGGGAAATTCTGAGCAGGTACAAGAAATCTGATCTGAAGGAAGCGTTTGAAACAATGGATGGGTTCAACACAAACTTTCTCCTGTCAAATCTAGACTCCCAACACGTACACAAAACTCCCCCAGCAAGGAGAAAAACACTGTAAAACAAAATCTATAATCTGAATCGAAGACTTGCTTCTGGAGTTTGTTTTTTGTGGAGCAGCAGATGCAGCTTCCACAGCATGGCTTGCAGCACAATCATTTTGTCAGCTTACTGGTGAGACACGGTTAGTTCACCAGGCACAACGTCTCTCTAGCCTAGATGACTGCATGTGTTAAAATAAGTCCTACTCTTATGAGGAAAACATTGTCGTTGACTTTCCTGTTTTTCTATGACTTATGTTTGCTCTTAATCTGCCTACAGTAGAGGGAAGTTTCAGTTCTTTCATGAGCCAAATTGGGGGAGGTGAGCAAGGTGGTTCTTGAAGGGAGCCGAGTGGCACTCAGCTGCAAGGCAAAGGAAAGCATAGCATAGATCTGCCTCATTAACCTTGAATGTAGCCTCCTCCTCCTCCTAGCAACAGTGATATGGCAAACCCCTACACAAACAGGCCAAGTGCAAGAGAGAACTTTTGATTTTGCCTGCCACAAAAGCAGGCTTTTCAGGTGCCTTTTTCATAGCACAGAATTTCAGGATAGGAGAGATGCAGAAGTGATTCAATATTTTGCTCAGAATTTACCGGGAAGTAACTGGGCCAGGTCTGTTCCTATTTCTCTTCAAGCTGAGACTATTCTACCCCCACTCAGTTATTAAGTCTTTCCCAGACAATCCATTCAAAGAGAGCTCCTCAAGTCTTTGAGGGACCTGATTCAAAGGCAATAAGTACAGTACTCAAATTATGTGTAATGGGATGAAGAGAGGGAGCAGATATCCTTCCATCCTCCACCCCCACCCACCCCAAAGTGCGCTCTATTGCAAGGAAAGAAAAAGTGTCGAAAAGGCAACTCGTAGGGAAGATGTTATTTTTAAACAGTACCATCAGAGCACTTTACAAAGTTTTATAAACAGATATCTCTGCCCTACAGAGTTAACAGTCTAAGATAATGGGA
The DNA here is from genome assembly GCA_026170595.1 of Plestiodon gilberti rubricaudatus. Taxonomy (NCBI): domain Eukaryota; kingdom Metazoa; phylum Chordata; class Lepidosauria; order Squamata; family Scincidae; genus Plestiodon; species Plestiodon gilberti. Next base: position 254,218,589 of record JANXHW010000001.1, on the reverse strand, counting down.
AAATAGCCGAGGGAGAGAATATAGACCAATCCAGTGACATACTTAAAGCCTGGTTAAGGTCTCTTTCTCTCATAATAGAGAGAGAAAAAAAGAGACCTTCACAGGTTGAAGATGGTAGAACTGATGGCCATGAGCAAGGATATAATGAGAAACAAGAGCAAAAACCCAGGGTGGGGAGAGGCCATAGAGAGGTCTAAAAAGAGCTTGCACTGGATAGAGAAGGGAACAGGAAGCCAACGAAGGGATCTCAGGAGGAGCAAGTTAACTAACTGGGTCAAGCAACTGCATTACGGTATATCTAATGCAGCACAAAACAGCCAGTCTACCTGAATCGTCCTCGCCAGCAGTGACAGTCATACATCAAAATAGTACATTCCTGTACTAGGCCTGCTTCTGCCTTATTTCAATGATTTGGGGGCACAAGACATGAGAATGTCATAATAATAAGAAACTACAGAGTGTCTCAAAAAAACTGTACACACATTTTAATGAGCTCTAATTTATAGATACTTCATTGTAGAAAACCTGCAACTTTCAAACATCTAAGGGAAGCAATTGAAGAGATGTGTGGAACCATCCTAGCACACACGTTGGTGGCGGTCTGCAGATCCCTAAGTCAATGATGTCAGCGGTGTATAGACGCCAATGAGGAACATTTCGAGCACTTGGTCCAATTCATGAACTAACTAACTGGGTCAAGCAACTGCTTCTGTGTACACCATATTCAGTATACGAATTATAGTACAGTATGTGTGTGAATTATAGCATAATAAATTTGACACAGTAAAATGTGTGTACATTTTCTTGAGGCGCCCTGTATAATTTCCACTTCGAAGTGCTCAATATGCTTCAGATACATTATCTCAGGAATCCCTGCAACAGCCATAAAACATAGTTCAGTATTATTATTCCCATACTGCCATGGCAAGAAGACAAGGTACAAACATTGCATATGTGTGTGTGTGTGTGTGGGGGGGGGGAGTACTGTGGCTGCGAGATAGCTTGCTTAAGGCCAGCTACTGAGTTCACAGCACCACTTGGAAGGAGATATTTGAACTTCGGATTTCTTTGGTAGAAAGCTAAATTTCTTTATTAGGCTAGTTCGCCAAGTAATACTATCAAAAGCCCAGTTTGATAAATCCTCTCACGTATCATGTGAGGCTTGTCCAAGAAACCAATGGTGGAAGAAAGCACTGTTAGCAATCCCTTGTTCACATACCAGATCTTCTGCCATAGACTGAGCCCCGATGTCAATAGAGAGGCTGCTGAGCTGAGGAGGATTCTGAAATTCGCGGTAGAAAGTCCCCAGATCCATTGGGAGAATGTCATCTTTAGAAAATGCTGGTTTCTAGAATTAAAAAGAAAGATGTCAGTTGGCTCTACACAGATACCAAAATCATTCTTTTTTACTGTCATCATTGGCCAGAAACATCATCCAGTATCAATGAAATACAATGAATTCCTTGTACCGTACCAAAATCTGGATTCTGCAGGACAATCTGCTGTGATCAGTCTATGAAAGAATGTATTTGCATACAGAAGTCTGGCCCAGATAGACTTTGGGCTCTACAACAGTTTCAGGTTGCTCAAGAGCCTCATTACACTGGATTTCCTGCTATGTTCCCAAGTGTGTAACTCAAGTGTGAAATTACTGATCTCCTGACTAAAATATGCAACTTGTCCCTTAAAACAGCCAATGTGCTAGAAGAATGGAGGATAGCTAACGTCACATCAATCTTTAAAAAAAGGAGTGAGGGAATCTGGGAAACTGCAGGCCAGTCAGCCTAACATTTATCCCAGGTAAAGCGGTGGAAAGCCTAATCAAGGATAAAATCATGAAACATACAGAAGAAACCAAAATTTCACACACAGTTGGACCTTGGGTAAAGGGTTAAAAATAGTATTCCTTACTTTTTTGCTAGCAAACTGCTTCGTTTGCAGGCCTGCAGACAGTGTCGCGCTCCTACAACCTCTTCCGGGTTGCTCGACATCCCCCCTCCCTTCCCCAGGCTTGCCACAATGGTGAGCTGGTGTGACCTTGGGGGAGGGAGAGGGAAGTTGCGCGACTTGGAAGAGGCTGTAGGAGTGTGATTTCACTGTCTACAGCCCTCCAAATAGAGCTGTTTGCCAGCAAAACGGTAAGGAACGCTATTTTTAACTTATTTCCTTTTCTTAAGGTTTTCACAGTGGCCCCCGTATCTGCGCTGAGACAAATTCGTGGATGCCAGATCTGCGGATAGTGGGGGTCCCACTGTATACACTGATGGGTTCCGAATGGTCTGTGATGAGAAATGTTGGGGTGGGGGTTGGCAGGTTGATGAAAGTGTCAAACCAGTGTGCCAATTCCATGATGAAGGCCAATTCTATTCTCAGGATCATTAAAAAGGGATTGAGAATAAAAATGGCCAATATTATTATTCCGTTGTACAAATTGATTTAAGGCCACATGTGGAGTATTGTGTCACTTCTGGTCGCCACATCTCAAAAAGGATATACTGTAGTGAAACTGAAAAAAGTGCAGAAGACAGTGACCAAAATGTTTATTGGGCTGCGGCACTTCCCTTATGAAGACAGCTACAACATTTGGGGCTTGTCAATCAAGAAAGAAGTTGCATGAGGGGGGACATGATTGAGACAAATAAAATTATGTATGAGCTGGATAGAGGAAAGTTCTTTTCCCTTTTACACACCAGAACAAGGGGACGTCCACTAAAATTGACTTGTGGAAGAGTTAGGACAAAAGGAAATATTTCTTTACCCAGCACGTAATTAATCTGTGGAACTCCTTGCCACAGGATGTTGTGATGGCACCTGGTCTTGATGCCTTTCAAAGGTGATTGGACAGGTTTATGGAGAAAAAGTCCATCATAGGTTTCAAGTCATGATCTATATCCTCTCTAAGGGTTTCTTGCCGGTGCACGGAACCCTTCCTCGACTGCATCATTAAGGCCGAGCTACACTGCACACGTTCGTGTTCCGGCATGTTCCAAGAGCAGCTGATGTGCCGGAACGGGCAAAGTGGAGCCTGTCTCCACTTTGCATGAGACGGAACGTGACTCTCCGGTGGGTCAATGCCGTCTAGCTCCGAGACGACACACCGGGGCACACGCGGATGCCGGTGGACATGATGCGCCAAGATGCGTGCAGTGTAGCTCAGCCTTTATGCATCATCACCAAACTTCCAGGTTGCTGACCTCCATGCTTTGTGGAGCTCAAATTGGAGCTGCATGGCCACGCAGCTTACAGGTCATGATGACTATATGCAATCTCTGGGTTTTAGAGTAGACTATCTCTAGATGCCAGGTGCAAGGGAGTGGCAACAGGATACAAGTATCTTATTGGGCCACTATGAGAAACAGGAAGCTGGACTAGATGGGCCCTTGGCCTGATCCAGCAGGGTTGTTCTTATGTCTGTGGAAAGTGCACAGAAAGAAGCTCGGTCACTCAGTATTCCATGAACCATGTTGGGTGAATTCCCGGTTTTAAAAAAAAAGGAATTTTCAGATACTGGCCCTGTACTGTATTAGCAGAGTGAAGAGGCCTTTTCATGGAATATCATCAATTTTCATTGTCTTCCATAGCTGTCCTTCCTAACAGACCCGAAGGAACGACAGGCGGTATCTAGTGCCAGATTTAATGTCACTCCTTCCCAAAGTCACCCTTGGGAATATACCACAAGATTCCATTCACTGACTGTTGTTGCCCTTGTGCCCCAGGCGTGGTGGAGACGCTATCTCGTATTGTTTTTGACTGTCCTCTTCATGAGATCTCTTTGAATATCTACTTGGCCCCATCTTGAAAAATAAACCTGGTTCTGACTCAGCAAGATTGGTTTTCCTCCTTAGTGAAGGCCCCCCAGAAGTTCGAGAACGCAGCAAAATTTCTTTTATCAGTGGAACAGAAATTTTTAACTAGATTTTAGTATTTCACTTGTAATAGACCTTTTAGACTTTCAGCAATTTCCTTCGGTAATTTACTTGTCTATTTGCACATTCAACGTTTCTTCTCAATAGTTGGCTTTTGTTCTGTATTGTTTTGTGTCTTGTTTTGATGCCAATAAAGAAAAGGAAGGAAGGATCTGCCTGTCTTCCATAGCACTTACATTCCATTTCAGACATTGATGCTTTACCAGAAACGCTTCTATGATCCAGTAAAAGACTGTGTGGACTTACAAAATCAACCATAACAAAATCATCATGCATGTTCCCACTGCTGCTGTCACTGGAGCCAACCGAGTGTAGGCTGCCCTGAAGAGGAGAGTCAACTTCTGGAGAGTCAGGAGGATTCACCTATTGAATAAATCAACATGTCAGACCAAAGTATCCAAATATTGGCACAATGAAGCTATCAGAAGTTAGTTTTTCAGTTGGAACACTCAAGACATGGAAATGTCTGGATTAGGTAATTCATAGCTACTGATGGCTGGGAAGGCAGGATTGAGAAGGGCTGGCAATTCTTACCATAGGGTCATTGTCTTCTAACTCAATGTTCTTGGGAGCAAACATAGCAAAAGGAATGTCCAAACTGGCCATGGTCACCTGAAGAGGTTCAAAAGACAGAATCTCAGTATCTCAGTCAAATGCTGCTCTTTCTACCTAGCATGTAACATGCTATTGGAAAGTGTCAAGCTAGGAGCCAAAGATCAGAGAGTACAGAAATGTAAAAGTTGCATCAAGTAATGCAGATTACAACCACTGTACAGTAGGAAGGCCAATTGTAAGCAGTGCCAGTTTTCTTCCTATCATGTCTGGGGACAGGAAGTTTTACGCTCTTTCTTTCCTGAAGAAAACGCATATTATGAAACCACCACACAGCAATTAACTCAACTTACCTGGTTGATGGGTTTGTTGACAAAGGCCCCCACTTTCCGGACAAAGATGGTCTCCAAGAGATCATGTGGGGATCCACTCTTTCCTTCACTACTGTTAGAGACAGTTTCTGTGTCCTCACTGGGAGATGATAGAAAGGCGGTAAAATGAAAAGTAAATTCTATTGTTCTGGTCCCACTCCTAGCACTCAGTTGAAGCACCGAGAGTATATAACAAGAAACTGTAAGTCCTATTAGGTGTCAGCCAAACTGGTACTGTCAATCCACATCCAGGTTAAAAGCCGTTTCTGTGCATGTGCAGGTTACCAGGTTATCAAGATGGAGACACTGCCCAAGCTGACTCCTCCAAACAAACATGTTACACATGCACATAAGGGCTTTTTCTTAAAGGCAAAGGGGTCCCATTCACCACACCAATGAATCCAGTATGTTGCCAATGAAAAGTCACAAGATGGAGATAACCTAATTGAACTACTCAGAATGTGGTTTTCTCAAAGTATGATGTGAATCTTATGATATGAACCTCATAAGGTAGAGCAGGCAGTTGAATGGCAAGGCCCAATGACGTCCAAGGCAGCACCTCTCCCGATTTCAACCTGGTTTTTGGATAACTCTTGCCAGAGATAAGAGGTTAATTGCCAACCCTGGCAAAAACTAGTTCCTTAACCATTTTTCTGTGTTTTGTCTTATATACACACACACTTAGGGGGGTTCACACCATTGTCGTCTTGATTTGGGAGAACATGTTAGGACCGTGTCAAACGTCCTCCAAATTTACCATGCCAATTGCAGGAATCACATCTTTGATGTACCATTCAAATATGGGAGTGTAATTAGGAGAGCATTGCATTAAGGAACAGATCTTAAGAAACTAAAAGGTTAAGAAAAATCCAAAGCACAAGAAGAATACTTGTGAATGAAATAAAGGTGGAGAAAAAGTTTCCCTGATCCCTAGAGGAAAGTTAAGGTTCTAACTCCTCTTCCAAAATTATTCATCAATGTAAGTAAGCAGCTTATATCCATAGTATAGGAAACCTGCAGTCAGAATATGAATCACTAAGGAGGAGTGGAATACCTACCTACTAGATGGAGTAACTGCAGAGTAGTGGCCCCCATCCAAAGGGGTGTATGTTACCATTCTCTCATGATCAGCCTGGGTGCCATGCACTGGCTGGCTTGGAATCAAGGGCACTCCACCCTCCTTTCCTGGAACAATCAACTGTAGCAGAAAAGAGTGTCCGAATTAAGACATTTTCATATCAGTTCAACAAAAGACCACATTAGAAGGAACTCTAGGCTCTGTTATTTTCAAGGATGTGACTGTCTGGGCTCTTAATGATAGGCAACTGACAACTAGGCTACACAACAGCTGGGATAGACTTTTAAGGAACAGCCCAACACTGTCCCTTAAGAACTCTGAAGTTGCCCTGCCAATAGGCGAACAGAGTCAAATACATATGGAAATAAGAGGGAGAGGAATAGAAGAAATTAGTTGCCAAGAAGAGAGATAACTAAACAAAGGGCAGAGAAAGCTGGCCAGTGGCCTTACCTTCTCTCTGTCTTTGACCGATATCCCCCCCCCCCCGCTTTCTTTGTTTCTGGGGAGCCTCCAAAACTTCTTCAACAGGTAGAGCAGGGCTGCTACTCACATAGTTAGCATTATGTGTAGGTCATTTCTGACTACATTCTACATGTAAATCTTTAGACATTGACAAAGGGCAGGGCACTCAGAGACTCTTAGTAACAATTACTTTATCTTGCCTTTAATTGTTTTGGACTTGTATCCTGCTCTACTCTCACTGCTGAATATACACATCATACACATCACCGCTAAATTCTGAAGATTATTAAAATCCATACCCCTCCTCTAGACACCATCTAGGACAATCTAGACCATCAAGAGTCAATTCAAATCAAACAAGAACATTTCACAACACTTCAAGAAGATGATCTGATTTGGGGGAGTATTCATAGAGAAGAAATCAAACTCTATTGTTCTGAACTGCCTCCTGAGAATGAGCCCCTGAAAATCCTCGTCATATGGCACAGACACACTAATACAAATGATGAAGAAGTGCCCTTGGTAGGTCTTCAACAGCAAGAGAGAAGACAGGAAAGAATTTCTGCTACAGGCAGGGGTTGGACTAGATGACCTTGTGGGTTCCTTCCAACTCTATGATCTATAATTTGTTCTAACCAGGTGTCAGGCAATTAATTTGTGCGATCAAATCAGGGCTCTTTAAATTTGAGGTAGCACCTCCACTTCTAGAAAAAATGCTCATTAAAGTCCCACTTCATATGAAGCCAAAGGGCACTGTGAGACTAGCTTCCTTAGATGTTTGCAAGTATCATAATATTTTCTAATTATTATTCCTCATAGTTTCCCTGAGTGATATGAATGGATGTAGAATCATGCCAACAGTTTTATGGACAGTTAGTGATGTATGACACAAATTTAGTGGCCTCAAACCTCTAGGAATACCTGGTGAGGATGTGCAGCACTCAACCCGCCAGCAAAGACTACTGGGTAGCCCAGGTCAGCTGATCCAACTCCTAGGGCTGCAGGCTGATAAGAAAGACGAGAGCTGGAGAGCTAAGAGATGAGGGGGGAGGAGGGAAAGGGAGAGAAAGGGAAAACCCCACACAGTCTGAATCATCTTCAGAATCATTGGACAAGGCCAGGAAAAAGAAGTCAGATTTGCAGTATGAAAATATTAGGCTGGAATTGCAGTTCTTTTATTCTAGCACAAACACATCAATCCGAAACATATACACCTGGGGAAAAAAATTGTCCCACTGATTTAAATGGAATATACTTCTTCCAAGTAGTGTTAAGGTTATGACAGGAGCAATTCCCAAGGTTGGATTTTGCTCAATAGTGACACACACACACACACAGCCTATAAGGGATGGCCTTAATGTAATCTGAGAGGACAATTTGAAGAAGGATACAGAAACATGCTAGAGATGGGAGCAGTCCTAAGGAAGCCTCCGTGACCACAGCTCTGCCCACAGTCTGTTATGCCCGCTGCAGAAAATTATATTATTTGACTGCATGCCTGCTTGTCTTCCACCAAGAAATGCAAAACGCTTCCATAAAGTCTCATATTTGCCCCTCAGTTACAGGATCTGAAAGAAAATCCCAGAAATGCCTCCTAAGACGTATCTAATTTGAGCAGGCATTTTGTAGGCTTTTCTTATGCACTTTTGTAGATGGCTTATAAACTTTAGTCTGAAAAACAAGAAAATGTCATTATAGATTCAGGGGTGGCCAAACTTACTTAACGTAAGAGCTACATATAACAAACTTCAGATATTTGAGAGCTGCAATATTTAAAGAAGCATTTAAATTCTTAAATATTTTTACTCACCTTAACTCATATTTACTGTATTTTTAATCCAGTGGACTCTGTTTATACCTGGTAAATAATTATAAAGCTTGAAAACGTCTTATTTTCCTTTTTATATTAATTGTGATGCAAATTAGTCTGAAGGAGACTTTGTGGAAGTCTCCTTCAGAAGTAAAATCAACCTCCAATAATTTGCATCCCTAACCACAACGTCTTTAAAATTATGGGCACCAGTTCAGCATGGGAAAGAACTGATGTCCTGATTCTTTCTACCAAAGCTCCTTTTGCATACATAATCTGTTGCACTTCTTAAAAAAAAATCCAACTTCTGTGACAAGCAAGACTGCAATAAAAATCTCAAGTGTACAAATGCACATTTGTATATTTGTTTTTCCTGAACACTGATATGCGGTTGCCTGTGGAAGCTTGGAAAGAAAAGAGCTGCGTGGTCAGGACGACAACTGTACTATGAAGGGAAACATCTTGAGAAATGGAGCGTTCTATGAGTTTCTCTCATAGAACAACATTTTAAAAAAAAATTCCCCAATTTGAAAAAAAAACGGGGTTTATGGTTGGCCTGACTATGTAAACCGCCTTGAGTTTATGAGAAAGGCGGTATATAAATATTGTAATAAAACAAACAACAAACGTACTACATGGGTGCATATTATCATAGTTTCCTTCCCTTAAAGTAGCTCCATGCTTACTGCAAGTGTGAACAGCTAAAGATAACTGACATCTCTGAGGTGACCACCAGTATCCCAAACTAGTTCATAATGTTCTAAAGAGTCAGGCTGTATCGCACAAGAGGTCCTAATAGCACTTGAATAAGATAAACAACCATAGTCATTTCCCACTGAAAGGCAAGGCCAGTTTCTCTGCTGGTAGTCTTCCAGATTTCCAAGGTTTCCCGAAATATCTAACCAAATTGGCCTGTTCAAGGAACTTGGTAAAAGCTCAGTTTCAAGCTGTTCTCACTCCTTCCAAGACGATAATTCCTCAGACATGTTTCTCAGTAACCTCCCACTAAGCATTTTCCATATCTGAGCCACACCTTACTCTTAACTACATGTACTGTTAATGTACTTATAAGTCGGCTCAGACTCTTTTTCAAAGACATAATCAGTCTCAAATATAAGCTAGAATCCAAACAGCTTTAGCATGCTCAGCAGGGCTTTAATGCTCCTCCTTTCAACTGGTAGTCCATTGTTCAACAATTCCATTCCTAAAATTTGGGGGATATTTGGAATTATTCCATCTTGGACACAATGCAAGGAACTATGATAAGAAAAAAACCAAAGAAGCTCAGGTACACATATGGAAGCCTTTGGTTCTGTACGTAAGGTTGTTTGGATCCCAGCCACGGTCCATTGTGATGCAAGAGAAGAGTTAAATGTCTCCCCAGGCTCTATGAATTCTACTGAGATCCTGCCAAATCATAATTGTTCTATAATGGGGTGGCCAAACTGCGGCTCCTGAGCCACATGCGTCTCTTTGACGTATAATGTGCGGCTCTCGGAAATACGTTGACTGAGCTCCTTTTTGCATCACAGTTAATATAAAAAGGAAAATAAGACATTTTTAAGCTTTATAATTATTTACCAGGTATAAACCGAGTCCACTGGATTAAAAATACAGTAAATATGAGTTAAGGTGAGTAAAAATATTTAAGAATTTAAATGCTTCTTTAAATATTGCAGCTCTCAAATATCTGAAGTTTATTATATGTAGCTCTTACGTTAAGTAAGTTTGGCCACCCCTGAATCTATAATGACATTTTCTTGTTTTTCAGACAAAAGTTTATAAGCCATCTACAAAAGTGCATAAGAAAAGCCCTGCTGGATCAAGTCGTCCCATCTAGTCCAGCATCCCATTTCCCACCGTGACCCACCAGCTGCCTTAGGGAAACCCACAAGCAGGAGACAGAGGCCTACTTCTCTCCTGCCATTCTTCCTCCCGCAACTGCTGTCCCTCCTGGTCCAATTCAGTTCCAGTCCTCTGCAGGTGTTATTTGAAAAAAAAAAAACCCAGCAGATACAGTTACAAAAAGAGACCTTTGGTTTACAAGGTTATCTTGAAGATACGTTAATCAGGGATTTTTAGTACCCTATGTAGGCCTGTTTGTATGTAAAGGACCTACAAAGTCTGCTGGTTAAAAATTCTCTGGGGCATTTAGAGATCAAATTCCAGGCACTCACATAATTTTTTTTTTAATTCATAAGGGCACAATCCAGCAAAGTCAGGTGAAATTCAAGAGAAATGCAGAGCTAAATGCATATTTAAATATTTAAGTCTTCAATCCTACAGTTACTAGCAAGTAATCCTCACTGAATACACTAGGATTTACTTCCAAGTAAACTTGCACAGGATTGTGCTGTAAATCATATTGATTTTAATAGGACTTCTTATATTCAAGAGTGTTAAATTGCCATATTTTATTACTGTTCCAATTCCGCTGTTTTTTGTTTTATTTTTAAACATTGTTTATTATGTGCTATGTAATAGATATCAATTGTACAAGTGAATGGAGATGAGAGGCCCTCTGGACTATTTGTTGGCTTCTCTTACATGGTGAATACAGGGAGAGCTGGATGGGAATACAGGAGGTCTCCCATTCCCTGCAATAGCCTGTTGTGCTGCCTGGGCACATGCACCTGTACACATGTGTAGGTAGGGTATGGGAGGAATAGAGCTGAGCCCTGTGGGAATCTTCCACGCATGAAACAGCGTATCTGGACTGAATCGGGGCCATGCTGTTTGCTTCATTTTGAAATGTAAAAGAATAGTGATTTAGGAATGAGAAGTTGTGAGACAATAAAAACTGACAATTAAGAACATTTAAATGTGGAAGGATGTTCCTAGATTGCAAATTATGACCCAGAAAAATGGCATGCTTCCTAGTAAAATATATTGCCCCAAACTGTATTAAAAGCATGCATTAGCGGTTTTCCTTTGGACATTTCTTGTTCAGTGAAAAAACACACAAATACAATAATTTAAGAAGCAAAAGTTTCCTTGTTTGTTTCATTGTCTTTTAAAAAAATTATGAATAACTGAATAGATGTTGTACACCTCTAGGTAGAGCAAATTCAAAGTCCTGTTTCATTTTAGGCTACCCAGTCTCATAAGAAAAATGATTTACTGCATACTGAAAACACACTTCCGTCATACACTTCCCTGGTTTTAAACATGTTGTCAGGCCACATACATTGTTTTCTATCAGGAACTCACTTGATGAGAAAAGGCCAGCCCCATCATGGGACCCTTCAAGGTATCCATCACCACAGGAGAGGTCTGAAAATGTGCTTTACTGACCGTAAAGACACACTGTACAAAAGACACACAAAAGAAAACATGGAAGAGAAAGAAAAGGACTTGAGGGGGGGAACTGAAAACCATGGGATGAACCGAATGCTGGAGAGAAGAGTTATTAGAAATGCTTGTGCATGGCAAAGTAAACAGAATTGCAGGAGCACTGCATGATTTAACATGTCAGGAAACAAGGCTCTCTCAGTCTGCTCATAGCTAGAGCTCTCAACTAAGTCGCTAAGTATGAGGTCTAATGTTTCCCCCTCAGGATGTGATGCCTTTTTGTTGCTGAACAAGAGCCCTGTACAGACCCAGATGATTTATGACTCACGGGAACCTCGTGCTATACCTCTGCTTTGTCAGTAACATACATATTACCATGATATACTGTACATAAGAGCAATTGTGGGGGAAAGTCCTCTCATTTAACTTATGTGTAACATACTTTGTTTTTAGTTTAGTGGATAAATAGAAAGCTAGTCAAGCCAAACTCCCCAGAACTTGCAGAGGCTCACTGAGTGCACTGAACATTTAAGACCAGGGCATATTTAAAAATTGATATCCCACCTTTCCAGTTTTTTTTTAAACAGCACAAGATGGTTGACAATCTAAAAACAATTACTGTACACACAGTAATATGAATTAAAACTCAACCCCATCATAACCTATCAGGCAGTCAATAAAAATCCATACAAGATTACACAACAGCAAATGAAAAATACATAAAAGCATGATGGCGGACACACCAATAGCAGCAATAGAATAGTGGCAATACAAACAAACAAAACTGTGAGCAGAGGCAAAACCCATACAAACCCCACTCTCCGATCCACCCCCAAAAACAACTGAAGCAAAAAAGGTCTTCAGGCCTTGCTGGAAACTTTCCAATGAAGGGAACGTTCTTAAATTTTCTGGAAGATAAGATGCAGTGCCACAACTGAAAAGGCCCTGCTTGTTGCTGCCATGCTTTTCACCTCTGACAGTGGTGGAAATCTCACCGGGACCTTATCTGATTACCCATGGGAATAGGCTGAACTATACGGAAATAGGTGGTCCCTAAGATAACCTTTAAAGTCCTATGCACCCTGGGACTGGGGTAACACCAGCACCCTGAACTGGTCCTGGAAACAAATGGGCAGCCAGCCAGTGCAGCTGCCAGAGCAGCGGCCCACAGAAACCCTGACAGCCATCTAGGCTGCCGCATTCTGTCCCAACTGCAGTTTCTGAACCCATTTCAAGGGCAACCCCATGTACAGTGCGTTACAGTAGTTCAATCAAGATGTCACGGCATGGACTGCTGTGGCCAGGTCTGATTGACTCAGGTATGTCCACAATTGGCACACCAGCCAAAGCAAGGCAAAAGCCTCCCGGGCCACAGCTGCCACCTGGTGATCCAGGAGTAGCTTTGGATCCAGTAGGACACCCAAGCTGCACACATGTTCCTTCAAAAGGAAATGCACCCCCATTCAGAACAGGTTAATTGCCTAGTACCTACATCATGGTTTTCAGACCAAGAGGACCTCTGTTTTGTCCAGATCTAATTTCAGCTTATTAACCCCCCACCAGGACCTCGACCACTCCCTTGGTACGTGATGTAAAGGATGTCATCAGCATACTGGTGATACCCCACTCCAAATCACTGAATTGCCTCTACCAGAGGTTTCATATAAATGTGAACTAGCATGGAGGACAAGATGGCATCTCAAGATGGCACCCCATGGCACCTCAAAAGCCAGTGGCCAGAGTGCTGAACAAGCACCACCCAGCACCGCTTTCTGAGTCCAATCAGCCAAGAAGGAGCAGGACCACTGCAAAACAGTGCCTCCAAGCCCCAACTCAGTCAACCACCCCATAAGTACACTAAGGTCAATGGTGTCGAAAGCCACTGTGAGGTCCAGCAAGACCAACAGGGATACATTCCCCATCCAGTCCATCCACCAAGGCGACCAGGCTGCCTATGTCCCGAAGCCTGAAGCCAGAATAAAAAGGATCCAAATAATCCGCTTCATCTCACTGTGTTCAATGGGACTTACTTCCAGGAACGTTTGTATAGGATTGCAGCACAAAGTGCGCCCTCTTACTCCTGCCTAAGATACGATCAGCACTTTCACAGGAGTGTGCCCAACTCAAGTGCTGGATCTCAACAACATCTATTTGTATTCTGGGTAGGGATGATCTTCGTTCAGAAACTGGTTTCCACATCAGGACTACCTTTGCTATGTTAAGGTTTAAAAATGACATCTCGCTGCTACCTGCTACACAGCTGCACGACTTTCTTGCCAGTCTTAAATCGGTTCAAAATTATTAAATTTTGTCATTGACCGAGTATGCAAGGAGATTTAAAGGCACAGAGAAGAGACACTGGTCCATCCCTAATATTTTACAAATGCACAATATAGAGGATATTTTTTTTAAGTTACAGCTGAGTACATTTGGTATTAGCCTTGCACAAGCTATCTTCCCTGTCCCCTCCCACTGCAAAACCACTACTGAGGGAACAGTGATGGATACAACATGGAAGAGTTGCTGAGTGAGGGGGGGGGATGCTTGAAAACTACACTGAGGCAGCTTCTGTAAGGGCAGAGCTGCCTTGGTGGGGAGGGAGTAGGGAAGATACTGCTGCTTAGAATACAAACCTACACAGTTACCCCTCACCTTAGGCGCAGTTGACTTATGCAAATTCAACTTTACGCGGTCAGCAAACCAAAAGAAAAACGAAAAACAGCAGTTTAAACAGTGCAGGTGATTCCACCTGCTATTCTACTTACCAAATACATGCCTCGGAGTGAGACTGAGGTTGGAGAATGAAACTGCTGTTCCCTCAATTCTGCATGCCTCTCTTAACTTTTAAGACTTTTTAAACTTTTAACTTTCCAGATGTCAGAGATTTGCAGGGTAATTTTGAGAATACGAAATTTTAGCTTTACGTGCTGCCTGTGGAACATAACCCTCGCGTAAGACAAGGGTTGACTGTATATTCAGTTGGATTGTCAGCAAGATTGGGGCAGATCTTAAACCGTATCCTTTGCAATCAAGTGGTACTCTAGAAGCCGCTTGCCTAACCATATTGTTGTTCTCTCTATAAAACAGATTTTTTTTTGTAGTGGTGAAAAGCATGCACAAGGAAACCTAACCCTATAGGCATACATGGTAAAAGCACACAAACATTTAGTTTTCAGTAACCTTCATGTCTGTATTTGACTCATTGATTATAAAAATGGTCAGTAAGAATACAAGTTGCAATACAAAATAAAAAGCAATCATTAGTAAATTAAATCACCATCCAGCTGGCATACAGCTGCTTCTCTAAAAGATACATGCTTGGAAACGTTTGAGAATTGCCTGCAAAAATTATCTTACCTGGGATGGAGGAGAAGTAGAGAAAGAGGTTGTGCATGCTTCTTGGGAGTCTTCTACTGACGGGTATGCTACTGCATTTTCCTCACCAGCTGTTCTGTAAAAACAAGAAGAAATACATTTCAAAACGAGAATGAAAACAAGAGATATGAAAAGGAGGTACTAAGACAGACATTGCAGGCAGGAATCTGAACATTTGAGTGGAGCTGGAAGGAACACTACAAAGTAGCTCTAAATCTTTCATTACCAGGGCTGAAGGAAACGCTACTAAGGTGGCCAAGCATTTTTGGCATTCATTTCTCTGGACATTTTCCCAAGAGAAATGTGATTAATGCCACCCTCCCTTTTCGTGTTTATTTTTCCTTATTTTGGGGCACATCTAATCCCCCAGAGCAGAGGTTCTCTAAGTGTGAGGCGCGACTCCCAAGTGCGTCATCAAAAGCAACCAGGGGCGTCGCGTTAATCTTTTAATTAACACATATTCTTGCTTGCAAGAGAGAGAGAGAGCAAAAAGAAAGGTCCGGAAAAGCTGCCTTTTCACATCGGGTTACTCAAAGTTAATTTCAAAACACTTCAGGTTTGTTTCCACGTCTTGTTTTTAACCACAGCGAAGATTAACAAGTCGTTAAGTACTCAAGCTGAGCGAGAGAGCTGGAGACTATGTTTGCAGATAAGGTATTTTCATTCAGGTTTCATTCAGACATTGCAATTGGCAAGTAAAGTATTTTCTTTCTGTTGAATGTTTTTAAGAAAGCAAACACAAAACAAATGCAAGAACTGCAATTGAAAATGGTGCAGAGCAGGTTCTGCTTTACATACAGTCTTTGATTTCTATGTTTAGTTTGGTTGATTAATTATTAGGATTTCTCTCCTCCTTCCTTTCTGACCCACCTCTAAGTTAGTTCCCCACTCTATTTGCTGGGACAACCCCCCCCCCCCCCCGGAAACTGCCAGGCAGTATAAGAATCTGTTTTTCATCTTGCAAAGATGCTACCAAAAGGAGCTAGCTTTCTCTCTCTTTCTCTCTTGTGCAACTGGGGCTTCCCTCCCATGCTTTGATGTTTCTCTTGCCATGTATAGGACTAACACAGACGACATCAGTGCCCTCTACCCAGGCCTGCCAATGGAGGGAGGGCAGCATCCCAACCCCACCCTGCGCACTCCTGGCTTAGGTGCTGCTCAGCATAAGCATGGAAAATCCACTTTAGGGCTCATTTTGGGAATATACACATACATATACACATACATATAAGAAAGGGTGCCTCTGAGCATGTAAAGAGTGCCTGTTTCTTCCATGCACTGTAATGGGGAGTCACGGCTAACGGTGAGGGAGGTCAAGGGAGCCGCGAGTCAAAAAAAGTTTGGGAACCACAGCCCCAGAGGCTTCTGCGCTGGTTCAGCATCCTAAAAGCTGCTGGAACATGCTCCTGCAGCAGTCTTTGTCCTTTGTTGGAAAACATCCTTCCCAGATAGCCATGTGCTGATGTGGATTTTCCTTCTTCATGTCTGGAGTAGTCAAGCCTCCTACTGAGATTGCCATGTGCCTACCGACTGGGCAGCCAATCCCGTCTATCTAGGTAAAAGGGTGGGAAGGGGTGGCCAGGTGGGTTCCACTCACCCAATCAGGTGACTGGCACCATCAAATCTAGGTTACCAATTCGAAGCACAAGGATGGCTTGGGGTTGCTTCTGCCAGGTATGCCATACAATCTAATGCTGGTTCACAGATAGCACACCTGCTTAATCTCCAGAAAGTACAGGGTCCAGGATTTCTGGGACAATGTACATAGCTAGCAACAGGGACTGTATTTCTAGTTAAATGCATTTAGGGAATTGATTTTTGTTTTGTTTGCTCCTTTCACTCCAAGTCAGCATCCAGCCAAGTCAGCATCCATCACCAGTTTAGTGTTGCAGTTTTGTGTATTGTGCTCTAGTGTCCTGCTTCCCTCTGCTGGATGCTACTAGTCACTGCATACAATTTGGTCATGCTACTTGTGTGTGTGTGTTCATCCAGTTGAGTTCAGGCACTTTTCATCAGCCTGTCATACCTTTCTCTACCACCTTTCCTTCTTGGATTTTTAATAAACTAGTTATATATAAAATAGTTATATGTTTGCTCTTTGCCTGCCTACTCCATGTTCACAAGTAATTAAATGGGTTGTCACATCTGATTGCTCATGGGTGTTACTGCAATTTGATTTTTAAACCAGAACCACAGAGTTCTGGGCTCTCCTGGCAAGGATGGTTTTTCCCAGACAGCCCCCTCTGTTTGGTCTCCTTAGCCTGGGATGGTGGCAGTGGACAGATCTACCAGTTATCCCCCATTTAGCTGCTGACCCCCCAAAAAGGGAAAGTGGAGTGTGTGAATGCTAACCATCAGGCACTACTACCCTTGATGTGGCTCTCTGGACAGTACCTTCCCTGAGAAGAAGGATAAAACATGACTCTCAATCTTCCATATAGGTTTTTTTTTGGGGGGGGGAAGGGGGAAGAGGGGTTGGAGGGGAAATTTAAAAAAACTTCTAGAGGGAAACACTTCAGGCATCTGATGACATGGGACTATAGTCCACAAAAGCTTATGCTGAAAAACTGGTTAGCGCTTTAAGATACTACGAAAGTCTGCTATTGTTTTCTAAATCAATCCTATGCTATAAACTGCAGAGATGGACAGGTAACTAAAGTCCATTTTAAGTACTTTAGGTCTGACTAGCTTTAGGTCTGACTAGCAAGGTCAGCGCAATCCGAAAGGAAATTGACGATTTTTTAAAAACTTTGATCTATGTACTGAAGTTTCACACATTACAATAAATGAAAAATCCTGAATCATGCTTCCCTACACTGAGCCAGGAGCATGCAAACACTAAACTGGATGACAGCAAGACCATTGTATTAGCTTTATTCAAAAGTCATGTGACATAGCAATGAAGAGTTTTCATTTTGCACAATATATGATTAAGAAAATATCAAAAGATGCAAGGGAGAATAAGTACTAAACACTGTGTGATCTGGAATGAATCCAAAACCTTGAGAATGCTTTGGGTTATATTCCACCCACCACTAACAGAACAGGAAATGCAGACTTTTCTCATGCACTTCACTTCATATAAGAAAGTGAACTGGACCTGCATCCTTTTCTCCACCCAGCAATGCATGCTGTAAAGGCTCTATACTAAGGAATAACTGTCTTCACCTATTATCTGTGATTTAGGTTTCCTCACCTGTAATTGCAGGGGTGCATGGGTGAGGAGCTGGGGTAGGGACGGTCCACAAAGTGATCAATGATAATCCCCATGATAGGTGGGGTCCTCTCAAACTGCCTGCAATGCAACAAGCAAATGGTGTTATACATAAGACTATATTCCCTTCTGTGCTGTAACCCCAGTGCTGGTGGCCAGACAGCTCTTTGCATCAGTTAAGGGAGCGTCATCACAACTCAACCCTGCAACTCCATACATAAACAAGGCATTTGGCATTCTGGAGCATGACTCAGAGCTATCCAATACTACCACTCTGCAAAATCTATGAACTGCTGACTTGTGGGCTAGTGGAGGTGTCTTGGAAAAAAAAATGTTTTAGTTGTGACTATAATTTCCTCACCTGGTTGACATGAAGGCCAAGTTGATTCTGTAGGCACATGACAAGGTGATGGTGCCTAACGGAGTACCCACTGTCCCAACACGGACCGTCTGAAATCCTACAGAGACAGAAGAGGAATTGTCAATGTAATTGTCATTGCATAGAAAAATAAATGTCAGTGACGGAGATCAAGGCTGAGGTCACAGAACACTGAAGCCGCCTTAATGCCAAGGCAAACCACCGGTTCACCTAGTTCAGTATTGTCAACACTGACCAGCAGCAGCTCTCTCAAGTTTCTCCATCCCTATTTCCATATTGTAAAAACTCTTTAGGTAGGCTTTCTGCTGGCAATAATGGTATGACACTAACACGCTCTCAGGCATACCCCTATCATATAACCAGCTTCTCTCTTTATTCTAGTATTGAATAAAGTTACTCCAGTTACAGCGCAACCCGACTTAACTTTTGTGCCGGTTTAACTAGCGGCGCACCGAGAACGGGAGGCCCCAGAATGGAAAAGGGATTCAAATCCCCTCCAAAAGAGGAATTCAAAGGGGATTTGAATCCCTTTTCCATTCTGGGACCTCCCGTTCTCGCTGCACCGCTGGTTAAACCGGCACAAAAGTTAAGTCGGATTGCGCTGTTAATTTGTTTTCCTTTTCCCCTTTGAATTATTCAATTAGTTTCAATTTTTTTATGATACACATGTACACTTTATCAAAAACAGAAGCCAGCTAGTTTGGTTGTACTGATCATACCTTCTCCCAAACCACTCAGCTGCACTTCGCCAAAGTATATCCTATAACAGGTGGGGGGGGGGGGAGAGAGAGAGAGAGCATATTATATGTGATCTCAAGGTAGTATTGTCAGTATTCAGTATTAAAAATTGATTTAGTATATCAAATATGCAAAATGCTTTACAACTTAGATCTTCTTTGCCCTTACAACACCCCATGAGCTTTATTGCGCTTTTACAGATGGGAAATGTAGACTTGTAGATGTAGCAATTTGCCCAAGGGTATTCAGCAAGCAGGTTGAGCAGAAAATATGAACCCATTACCAATACTAGCCTATCCACTGGACCAGACAGCTGCCAACAAGTATGGCAGACTAACAAAACAAACAAGAAACCCTAGTCAGACATACTTTAGACCTTTCCCATTTAAATAGGAATTTTCTCCCTAAACATTCAGTTTGTCAGCTTAGTAGTAATTTCAAAATCTGCTGCGAAAGCAAGATTTGAATAGCTGCCTATTCTGAGTCATGATCATAGGCACACGGCTCAGATGACTGAACTTTTAAGTTATCCAATGAGATTTTACAAAACCAATGGGGTTACACTATTTATACACAGCCTTTCCACCCTCTCCAACTTTTTTTTTCAGAAGTGCTACTGAAGGCAGTTTTTTCTGAGAATTTGAGTTTATACCTTTATTCTATCATATGCTATTTAAACCCATTTTGCTAGACGTGAAGAGTATATTATTAACATCGATATGCTGCAGCTGAGCTTACATCCATGAGAGCACAGTTTCTGTGTAGGTCCATCATTATACAGGTGGGCCCCCCTATCCACTGATTCGCTATCCACGGTTTCAGTTATCCACGGATTGTGGGGACCCCCCAGGCTTTTACTTTTTTTCCCCCGTAAGCTTCGTTTCTTCCTTAAAGAAACAGGAGAAGCAGCCTCTGGCTGCTTATTACAGGCAAGTAGAATGAGACTAACAGAAACCTTGCAGAGCCTCTCTAGGACTTAGTCTCATTCTACTTGCCTGCAATGGAGGCTGCTTCTCTGTTTTAAAGGAAGAAACAAAAGCTTGCTGAAAGAAAAATAAGAGCTGGGGGGGGCAAGCATGCCTGCCTGCAGGGGAGGCAGGGTGGGGGGGCCCTCAGGAAACCATGGAGGGGGTGTTCGCTCTTATCCACGGTTTCAAGTATCCACGGAGGGGCCTGGAACATATCCTCAGCGGATATGGGGGCCCACCTGTAATCTATTCCAGATGGATAGTCATATTAATCTGTTGCAGCAAAAATGAAGAATTTGTAGCACCTTAAAGACTAACCAATTTATTTCAGTATAAGCTTTTGTGAACTACAGTCCACCTTATTGTAAGCATGAAGTGAAATCCTCTCTGTATAACCTGATGCTCTGAACGGGTAGCTTAGATCTTCCTGTGCTAGCCTCACATCAAGCCTGAAGGAAAAAGTTCCTCCATTTTTGGTCAAAGAGCAATGCGAGAGCTGGCCTGCAGTTTACCAAGCACTGCTGCTGTACAACAAAGATTTCAATCAGGATCCTGCATAAAGCCCCATGAAAGGAACGGATGATAAAAAGGAGCTATTCTGCACGCAGAAGTAAAAGAGTTCTTGATCATTTCGTATATAATTAAATTTATATGACAAAATTTAAGTTGGTTAACAACGTTCTGGTGACTCACAACCTAAACAGACAAGCAGTGCAAGGAAAAACACACAAAATGCATAACAGTGCACTTGCTTGAAACAATACAGAAAACTATGTTACATTTTTATCAGAGTTAAAGATGATAAAGAGAAAAATTAAGCAGAAGAAAAAGCTAAAGGGGAAATAAAGAATGTAGTGCTTTAAGATACTTAAAAAGAACAACAGATATGGAGATGAATAGAAGAACATTCCAAGCATAATGGCAATGAAATAGAAAAGATAATGGAAATCTGAGCAAGAAAAAAAAGAGCCTAACAAAAAGGAGGAAAATGAAGAGAACACATGAGTTTCAATAATTCTACTGTTTACATTGTTTGAAAAAATATGTTATTACCTGTACAATATTACGTATTCATGACCTTGTTTCCTCGAGAGTCTGTAGGCAGGAGTCACCCTTGTTATAGCAAGCAAAGACTTCAGCAACAGAGACAGCCTGTTATACACGGTGTAGGAAACTTTGATTTCTTTGTCACACCTGGAAGACACACAGCAGGAATTAAGCCAACATTCCCAGTGAAATGAGAAACATTACACAAACAAGGGCTACAGACTGTGAAATATAGAGCTTGTCTTTGAATTTCATATGTAAAATGCAAGCATAGAGAAATCACAACCTGCCATTAGGCTACAAGGTCACACAAATCTATTTATATAATATGTGCAATTTATTCTAATAGTACAAGACCTGAATTCCAATATGCGTCTTTTCTGAAAAACATAAAAATACAGTACCTTTGAACTGGATACCATAAGTTTGTGAATGTTTTATTTTCTGATACAGTTTATAGTCTCTTGTATAGTTATGCTTCCATACCTCATATTTATAGCTTATTAGAAATTCTTCTACTTCAGTATATAAGCCAGAGGTAGTAAAGGAAAATAAGTGTTTTATATAAGATACTGGTATACAAGTATTTTAAGTGAAGAGATACATTTGCTTATCAAACACCAGGTATACTAAGGATTGCTTTACCCAAATGCTAAAAAAACTACCAATTATACCATAAATTCCTTTAGTTCTCAGTTATCAAGAAGGTCCCAATGAAATTTGTGGGAATTAAGTTAAACATGTCACATTGATTTCAATGGAGCACAATCATGACATGGATATAACTCAATCCAAACTCTTCTTTGGATACAACTCTATGGATTGTATCCTAAGAAGCTGCTTGTTTGCAGAAGAGCTCTGTTTGAGCAAGACAGGAATAAGGGTGATTTTTGCTTATCTCCCCTTCCATCTATAGCCACGTGCATCCTTAGGACCAGATATTGGGGGGAGGGCAGGGGGATGCAGACGGAAGGGGAAATTGGTGAAAATCATCCCTCCCCCTTGCACAAACAGAGCTTCTTCCACAAATGGAAGAAGCATTTAGGATACAACCCTATGTAAGTTTTTCCATTCCCTAGGACAGGGGTCAGCAACCTACAGCCCACAGGCTGGATCAGGTCCACCACCAGAAGTCATCCAGCCAGTAGTCAGAGGGACAGGCAGAGGAGGGAGCTGGCTACCCTGGTCCTCCTTCCTCTCTGGCTTGGCTGTCTTGCCCTGCCCGCAAATTGGAGAAAGGAAGAGGAACCTAGGCAGGCTGGGCTGGAAGCGTATGGTAGGGATGGAGGGAGAAGGGAGTGAGTGAGGCGCCAACCAATCCTCGCCAGCAGGCACTGCTTGGAATGGCGGCAAAATGACTGTGGGACAGCTGGGTGGTAGCCAGGGCAACCAGGGAGCATGGCTAATGGTAGCCATTGTGAGTCCCTGGGCAATAGTTGAGTACCCTCAGGGCTGCCTCGCTCACACATTCCCTTGGCAACATCTGGCCCCTATGCGGGAGCAGGTTGCTGACCCCCTGCTCTAGGAGAAAGCTGCTTCTTGGCCAAGTGCCCCTGCCTCCTGCTTCGTTCACCCTGGCAGTGCTTCTCTGGCTGCCAATGTTGGGGCTGGTTGGGTGCCGATACTGGCTCCTTAGACATCTCACTGATGATATGCCTACATCACGATGACAAAGATATCAGGATGCCTCTCAATGGAAGATGAGCTGTGTCAGTGTTTTTGTGGACTCCAAGGGTGTTACTGTTAAGGGCTGTGTCATTATTGCTTTGCCAAACTTGGCACATGGCCCTTGCTGCACTTGTGTTGGTGTGCCGTTAGTGTGGTGTTGCCAGGATGGCTTAGGATATGATTTTGTTTGAAAACATCTGAGGAAGTGGCCAGAAGACAGTCAAAAGTATTTTTAATGAACAATGTCCAGAGATATGCAAATACCAGATGAATTTCTAGGACCTTTGCTCAGTATCAGCCTCAGACTTTGAAACATTTGCACATTATAAAGATGTGTACCAGTTGCAGCCATTTTATTGTCACTTTTCTACATGTATTTGAAAAACGTGAACAGCAAAATGGGAAATAGCCCTTCTTTCCACTTGTAGACCCGGTCTTCTGTGCACTTAGGAAGTGAGCAAGTCAAAAAATATACACTTATTGAAAAGAATCGACCATACACACTTACTTTTCATTCATTTCTAAACACCAGATTTCCAGCTCCATGGAATCCCCCTGAAGTGGGAAAAAGAATGTAAGAACTATTGATTCTTTTTAAAAATTAGTTGTTAGACAAATGCTACTGCAATACATTTGTAAAGAGATATGTTTATGACTGGTGATTATTTGCAAACAGCTGCAAAATAGGTTTATCATTATATGAACATACTGCAGAAAACTGGATTAACTTAAATCTCACCAGGATCCTGGGTTGCACACCCAAATGTGATCATAAGATAAATGTGCAGCTATGGTTTGAACCTTCTGATTTTTGTTACATTATGTTACACTATAAATACAGTATATACAAAAACATGAGCCAGCATTTTTTTTTGCCTCTATGAGGTAAGTTTGGCTTCCCTTCCCCCTTCAAATTATAGATTTATCTGCCTCCATCGCAAATGCTGATAAATCCATCAGCTTGACCCCTTGTGATGAACGCCCTGCTTCCCCCACCTATTTTCTACCTCTTTTTATGTGTTTTTGAACACTTTTAACTTCCCAGAAGCTCCTGTGCAGGTTCAGCAGTCTTCAAGTTGCTAGAAAATCATCCTGCAGCATTTTTATTCTTGGTGTGGAAACTACATTGATTTCCCAAACGTGCTGGATGTGGATTCAGGGGCAGGTATTATACTTAGCAAGAGCAACCTTGCCCATTGGGTAGCAAACTTGGGTAGGACGGGTAAAAGGGGTCAGATGGAGAAGCCAATTGGGTTCCACTCCACCAATCAAGTAACTTGATGACATAATCCAGGCAGTTATATATTCCCCAGCCCACAGGAAGTCTGTGTTCCTGGCCAGTCACTGAGTGACCCATTTGTTGGGAGCTCAGAGACAGGAGTACCCACTCTTCTAGGAGGGGGATTTTTTCCAGGTGCCCCTCCCCCGGGTCTCTGTAGCCTGGGATGGTGAACATGGAAACAAACTACCAAGGTTTATCCCCTGTTCAGTTGCAGGTCAAATAAAGGAAAATTAGGGAGCAGAAAGGGGTGCAGGCATGCTAACCACTAGGCACTACTCTCCTCAGTCAGCCTGCCTTCTCCCAGGATTCACTCTCCCTTCTCGTTTCCTCAGCAGTCTTCTTTAAGTTTCTGGTGGATTGTCTACTTTTTTTTTTTTATAAAGCACCATTAATATGATTAAGAGAATTTAAATAAGAGAATTTAAATAATCTATGGTGCCTGATTTTATCTCTAAACTCCTTTTTAGCTGATTTTTTTTTCCAGGGAGAGGGTTTTTGTGATGGCCCAGGCACCAGTCAATCTCTGCTTTGCACAGACCTTTCGGTTTCAAGTGAATTGAAGTTGTTCCTCCGACCTTAGTCCTCAAGAAGATTGTGCATGTGACAGCCACATGGCAAGTATGCTTTCCAGAGCAGAGCGATTCCTATTTTTATGTATGTCTAGACCCTCTCTAACAGTGTCAACAGTAGTAATACTAACAAACTGTAGTGAGGACATGTAATGGAACTGTAGACGATGAAATGGATAGATGGCAAAACTCTGGTTTAGGCTTACCTCAGAGGTTTTGAGAGAGATTTCCACACACATTGACCGACCGACAGCAGGCAATTGTCCTGCCAGGGCTTTTTTTGCTTCATGAGTAACTTCTGATATATCTTTGATTGCCAAGTTGAACTGCAAAATCAGGAGTATGGATTTCACTTTTCAAAAACTTGCTTGAGAAACCTATACTGTGGTTCCCTATGGTACAGCAGACATGTACATACTAGAACTTGGGTTGTAACAAATTAATATAACCTATGATTATTTACAGGACAGACAAATCTCTGCTGTCACGTTCTATAGGTTACGAACAGCCACCTTGCTTTCCTTCCAACTATATTATTGTAAAACAGAGGTAACACACATGCAAAACATTTCCTCCTGTAACATTCTCTCAGTCTACCACTCCTCTCAAAGGATCTTGTACCAGAGCCACAAAGGCCTCATAGAAAAGGAATGAAGAGAAACCCCGACCAGAAACCCAGTTAAGGGGGTAGGAACTGCTCAGAAGCTTCGTACGCTTGTCTACCCATCCTCACAAAGGACTACAATACTGCATGTGGCAAAAAAAATGTGAATATTGTATTAATATTTTTGCATGATACTACTTTTATACTTCCATTTAAGTGTTTCCTGTATCTTAACATGATACAACAAAAAAGGGAGCCATTGGATTGCTTTAAGGAATATGGTTTACCCAGTCAGAGCCTGTGGGTGAGGATGAGGACCGAGTGCAGATCTTTTCTCCAAGACGGGCCTGGACAATCACTTGTACGGTCTGAAAGAGAAAATATGCTTACTGAATTCTTGAGTCATCAAGAACAATTACTACAGGACATCAGCCCATTCAAAGAGTGCTACTATACGGAAAAGAGTTTACCTGTGCTTCTATATTCCATTCAGTCACCTTGACTACTATAGCCTTCTCCTCTCTGGTTTTGTTGCATTGCTTCAAACCACTCACCTCTATTCAGAACAGTTAACAAAAGTATTTATGCTCTCATAACTTTATCCACATGACACTCCTCCTTAAATCCCTACACTGGTTTCTTATCACCTTGTCAGATCCAGCACAAGCTCTGTGTCCTTATCTTCAAAGCCCTTCATAGCTTTGAGCACCTGCAATCTCTTTGATCTAATATTCCAACACATTCCAGCCTTGCTTCTCCAACTCCACCATCTCTCTCCACCCTCTCCCCTTGCTATCCCTTATGCTTGGCACTGCTTCTCAGAACACTTGTGTGATGCCATCTCTCTTACTTCCTTCAAATTTCTCCTCAAAAGCCACCTTTCCATGAAACCTTTGGAAAAACCTTGTAGTCCCCATAGTGCAGTGGTTCCCAAACTAGGAAGCACGGCTCCCAGGAGTGCCATGGAAACAGCCAGGGGAGCCGCGGATTGCCACAGAATCCTCTCGGAAAACAGTGCAATGCCAATCGACAGGCATCAAAATAATGTAATGGGGAGCTGTGGCCAATGGTCAAGGAGCCGCAGGTCAATTTTTTTTGGGAAATACTGCCATAGTGCAATAACCTGTCTCATTATAAAGCACCATGCACATTGCTAATGCTGTATTATAACTAATAAATATAATTCTGTTTCATTTTCATTTATTTTGCTATGTACACCACTTACAGCCTCTCCTACCTAACTCCCCCCACCAATGGAACACACACTGCATCCTAAGGTGGGTGTGTTCCCTTGCCCTAAGAAAAGCCTCCACTTTCCCTATGGGTCCCCTCAGTCCCACACCAGCTATTTTGCTGGCCCAGATCCAAGGAGTGTAATGGCAACTGAAAGAGAAAGGGACAGGATCCGACTGCACGCAAATACCACCTATCCTGCCCACTTCCTCCCCTGTTCCTCCTAATGCCCACCCCACCGCCACTCACTGGCAGATGGAGTCTTCTCCGTTGGTCAGTGCAGAAGTGACATTCGGATGGCATCCTCCTCCTTCCCCAGCAGAACACGTGTTCTACCAGTGGTGGGGGGATAGGACTAGGCTTAGTGAACTTTTTTGTTGTTGTGACATGGTACATAAATATTCTTAATATTATTTACAACTATCGCAGTTTAATGTGCAATAACGATTATCAAAATACTTTAACAAAAAGGTATGATTTTTAAATTATTTTGGTAATAATGAGAAATTGCTGAAAATCATTTCCTAAGCAAGGACCCACTTAGCTTCTTCTCTGTTCACATGAGGCATTTCCTGACACCAAACATGCAGTGGTTTGGACCCAAAGTCTACAGACAGACCATCTGAATCCACAGTAAAGAGCCAAACGGAAGGCTGACACATACAGAAGCAGATATAGAGACCGACTACTGTGCTTTATATTTTTTTCATATAATAGTTTATTCCATGCTTTCACAAACTCATATGATCAAAGGCAGGACTCAGCAGAAAAAGTTGCTAAAGAATTTATATTGTAGTAATAAACTTTGTGCATACAAGTATAACAGAGAGTGCTGCAAGGAGGTTCTATTTCTGCTACATTGCAATATGAATGCATATGCCTCAGTAACAAAACAATTACCTTCAGGGCAAAAAATTTGATAAACTTGTCCAGATCCTTCCTATCCTGGGAACTGAGATCAGTGTCCATTGCATATGGAAATCTGGAATGGAAAGAGGCATAAGTATCCTTACGTTTTATCTGAGTTTTTATATTTTAGATATAATTTGAAATTATTATTAAAAACCAAACAAAAACCAATGAAGCATAATTTCCTCAAGGCCAATCCTACACAAGTAACTTAGCACCTCCTTCCTGGAAATGACGATAGCAGATCTAAAGTGAAACTTCCATGAACTTTAACTACACAAGGTTCTTTCTTAAGTAGGCAAAGAAATGGGTACCCTGTCCCATACAGTGTTTTTTTTCTAGAAAAAGAGGATAAATATATTATTTATGTTTCTCAGTATGACAGCAGCACAGAACGTACACAAAGTTCTAGACTACTGGCAACACATTGGATGCAATGCTATACATGTACCTGGGAGTAGGCCCCACTGAACAAAGTAGGACTTACTTTGGAGTAGACACGCATAGGATTGTTCTCTTTGTGATGCTCAGATTACACTGGACAACACACAATTGGACCCGAAATAAAAATAGCTAATCTCTACTAATGTTGATGTGCTGAAAATGAAAAGATAATAAAATCTGTTGATTGGCTCTACTTTAGGAGAGCAGTCTGCATTGTGTACAAAGGTGTTGTAAGTGTCATTGGGCATTTACCAGTACATGTTTATGGTACTATCTATTGCGATCTCTCAGAAACCATAGCCAATTTTGCATTTTCACTGTCACATTCGTGTTCAGTACCCCAAAATCTATAAGAAAATGACTAATTTAATCTTGGGGGCATGACCTTTGTTAAAATGTATTGTCCAGTGTTATTCAGGTTCAACTGGTATATGGCTGCAATTCTATACATACTTTCCTGTGAATAATCCATTAACCTGTACCTGCCAATTAGAGCATTCAATACTGGGCTAAACAGACCAATGATCTGACCCAGCGGAACAGCATCATAGGTTAATAATTAGCAGTTTTACAAAGAATGCTTTCAGACTGTCAGCATTTATTTCTGCAGCACAAACTTCTTGAAAGAAGAAAACCTCAGAAAATCCAAATTAAAATTCCAAATAAAAGTCAAACACACATGTGACTCACAAACCATTTCAGAATCCACTCCTCCTTTGCTTACCTACCTATGTTTTGAGATTAGGGAGCAGTTGCCTTGGCAACAGTTGCATCACCATCACCCAAGAGGAACAGGGAGAACTATACAGAGTTCCAAGTTAGGTGTTGATATGTTCAGAATAAACAATTACCCCTGAGGTCAAGTCCTATCAGATTTAGTGATGCCACTTCACCATTTGTCTTTCTGCATCCCAGAGAAATGAATATAACTCCTTTATGTACTGTTAAAAGATAGGACTCAGCTTAGACCAGTAATGGGCACCTAGGCTAATAAGCGAGCCACACGAGTGGCCCTCAAAACTGAAATTGGGCACATGCACTAACCATGACCCCATAAATATCACGGGGGCAAATCTGGCAACCCTGCATGTGTGCAACAGTAAGCAAAATGTTTTGCAGAATCCTGATGGGCCACAGGTTGCTCACTACTGGCATACACAGTGCCTAAATAGTAACCCATCTGGAAGTCCACTGTAAGCTGCTCCGAGTTTCCTGAAGGAAAAAACAACAAATCAATATATAAACGTAACAAACTGTCCCCATTTATTTCTTGACTTGGGTAGCAAGAAAACTAACAAAGACCCCCAGTTATCTGCCTTCCAAGGGTTACTTCCCAGATTATGGAAGCAGGTACTGTATACACCAGTATAATGCATGTGCCCAGTTCAGTTCCTATCAAGACAGGAAACATACCTCAGGAAACATACCACAACATCTAAAATGGGGCTGCTTTTCATGAGACAGAAAGAGGGCATACACCTCTGTATACTGTATCTACCTTTAAGGTTCCCCGTGTAAGAGTTTTCTATTTTATCTTATTTTCAAATATCCTGAGGAAATCCAGGACCAACCATGGTTCCTCATACAATATATAGAGCATACACAACCCCTCACACAACAGTTCTTATACATTATGGGGATTGTCTGGCATGTACTGATTTGGGGCATAAAGGGGAGGGGTTAAGTGGGTCAGGGAGCTTCAGTAGGAAGAGGTGTGGAAGATGTTTTGCATGTTGCACCAGCAGTACTCTATCCACCATGCACAAAATACACCAGACGGTTCTTGAATAAATCTAGTAATCTATTGACCACTATGAGATCAATTCTTCAAAATCGCTGCCTCTTAGGTATCACAAAAAAGAAGACTTCTATTTCGGTTGTTTTCTTATTGGGCTAACATAAAATCTAAAGCAGAGGAACATTATGTACATTTTTAGACAAACAATAGCAGGTTCTTAATTTGTTTTACCTCATTTAAATGTTATCACAAAAGTAAATAATTCTGAATTGCCTATTTTTTGGGTCTGTGTGCAAGAAGTATCTTTAAAAGTCCAAAGCAGCAAAACCCAACGTAAAGTTTAAGCATACCGAAGCTTCACATTTCAGTAGGTTTAAGCCTGTACTAGCCTGAGAGTTAGAAAAGTTTCACTCTAGTTCAGGGTGGTCCAACACGCGACCCCCGGGGCGAACGTGGCCCCCGGAGGCTTCTTCTGCGGCCCTCTTGCCGAACGGAATTCCCCCTTCCCTCCCCCAGTCCCGATCGCAGAGAAGGCACTCAGCTCATAAGCGGGATGGTCAGCTGGAGCGCGGGGCATACTGCGGCGATCTCTCCCGAGGCTGTTGTCCCATTCCGCTCTCTTCCGGAAGCTCAAGAACAGCTTCCGGAAGAGAGTTCTTCCGGTCTCTCGCGAGAGCTCGCCCCAGCATGCCCAGCGCTCCAGCTGGCGATCAAGCTCAGAATGCCTTTGCGCTCGTCACCAAGGGTGGGCGGGGCATGCTGGGGAGAGACCGTCGGTTGGCCCCGCCCGTGCTCCAGGGACGATCCGAAAGGTGCTCTCAGGAGCCCACGTAGGTGTGGTGTTGTTTCTTTGATGCTGTTCGCTGTACCGGAAAAAATCACGAGGAGGTGGCAAGGATTCCTACCAGTTTGGGGAGCTGAGTCTTAGTTCTAAGACAAGAGCCAGTCGAGGAACAACTTGCTTCGTGTTCGGAATGGCTCCGACGGCGAGTCCCGAGCGCTGCCGTCGCCTCCGGTATAACGGAGTCTTGCAGAACTACTTGCCTCTGCCCTGGTCTAGCTACGCCAGTAACGCCACTAAGGCTACATCTAAAGCCCGGAGGTTGCGTATAGTCACATAACCCTGTAATGGACTTTTTCTCCATAAATCTGTCCGATCCCCTTTTAAAGACATCCAGGTCAGGTGCGATCACAACATCCTGTGGCAAGGAGTCCCACATATTAATTATGCACTGGGTAAAGAAATTTACCCGTTTGTCTGTCTCCTGCCAATTTTAGTGGATGTCCCCTGGTTCTGGAGTTGTAGGAGAGGGAAAAGAACTTCCCTCTATCCACCACATGCATAACTTTACAGTGCAATTGTATTGGGCTATCCCTAATGACTGTTGAGTTATCTCAGGAACCTTTGGTGAGGGACTGTGTCAAATGCCTTCTGAAAAGTACAAATATATAATAATGGGTTTGTCCACATCCACATACCCACCATTGACCTTTTCAAAGAATTCTAAAAGTCTAGAGGTCTACACAGTTTAGACTTCCTTTAGTCTTTTCATGTCCTTAACTTTCCATTATTCTTAGTACTCACTGCCACTAACAGCATTACCATGATCTCACCAGGAGCTGCTGTAAGTCCTGCATCATAATGACAACGCAAATATAATTAGGGATGGGTGTTTAATTAAGATCCCACATCACCTGCTTAAAGCAACAATCTGCTGTACATGCAGATGTCTTGAGTTTCATAAGGCTCTCAGTCCTAATCAGTTTTGTCTCAGTCTGGCTTCTCAGTTTAGCATATATTAGCACAGTTGCTGAAATGGCAGTTGGAGAAACTGACAGGTGGCACATTCATTCAGTGTCACAGCACTGTCCTCCAAACATTCTTGCATGTTTTTAAATATGGCAACCAAGTACAGTTATACAATTAAGTATTTTGTAAAATAAATTTGGAGATACAGAGCCGGTTTTTCTACAATGAGTAAACTTTTTTTCTAATTTTCCTTGATATAGCCAACTTGAAACTTTCTATCTCAAAATTCATGCTGTAGAGATTAACGTGACTAGCAGCACAATACTATGCATGTTTACTCAGAAGTACGTTTCATGGTGTTTAATGGGGCTTATTCACCAGAACAGCAGTTCTCAAAGTTCTCCCTGTGAGTTTGGAAGAACCAGGAGTCCTGTGTGGGGGTGAGGCAGCGGCAGCACTCCTGGGATCGCGCCACTGCCAGAGGAAAAGGGGTTAAGGGGCTGGCAGCTGCTTCTGGTTCTCCTGGTGGGTTGCAACCCACCAGTTTGAGAACCACTACACTAGAGTGTTTAGGATCTGCAACCGAAGAAATGGAGCTAGGTTGGGTCAGAATGGGCTCCTGCTGAGTTCTATGGGCAAAGTAAATGGGCTGCCATTAGTAGTACTATTGAGGGAGGGGGAATCTGCTTCCTACAAGGAAACTGGGATCATCAGTACATCGGTAATATTTAGCGCCCATCCTGCTGGTTTCCCTTGAATATATTTTGTCATAGGTATCAATGGCTATCATCATTCAAGGAAAAAAATTTAAGTACTGGTAATGATAGGAAAACGTCATGGTGGGGGAAAAATATACCTTGCAACATGAATGCTCCTGGCCCTTTAACAGTTGTATAGGTGAGGGCATTTCAGCAGGTGCAACTGCTTTAGCAGCACCATCAACACTTGCAGCTGCCAAAATTCTGTCTTCTACACAACTCTTAAGAACTGAGAGGCCCTAGCAGCGGAAGGTTGGCCACCCCTGATTAAACAATGGGCATCAGACATCAGTTCTCACAATGCTTTGGAGAAGTAGGATAACAGTGTCTTTTGCGTGGCTTTCATCATCCCCCCCCTGCAAGATCTCTCAGTAAATCTGCATAATATTAGCATAGCTCTGCATAGCTGAGCACACATTTCTGCTCACTTTTGAGCTACATTTACTGTTTGGATCATTTTTGGCTAAAATAGCCAAAGCATTCTGAATTAATTTGAATGTCTCTGTCAACCACTTAGCTGTCAGAGTTCGAACAACATCAACCTTCTCTTTGTTCTTCACTTTGTCACATTCCTTATCCTTTTCAAGCTCAAGAAAATCTTAGGGTGAAAGCTCTTCTTTGTGAGAGTCTCCTGCACATCTTCTAGCTCCACCTCATCAAGACAAAGCTCACAATGCTGTCCCTAGTTGTAGACAGGTCACTTGCAAAACTGAAGCCACTAAATCATACACTAGATATGGACACTGTTTTTTTCCAAACCCCATTCATACACGAATGACTGACTGCCTCCCATGCCTCGCCAGCAAGCACGATAGAGTCTCTAACATTAAAACATTTCCAAAATTATTTAACAGTCATTTTCCTATCATCAGTAGCCTTCACTATGGCATCAAATGTTTCTTGAGCTAACAACCCTTAAATGTGCTAATCTAATCACACTCTGATCTGTGTGAGTTAGCTGGCTGGATGAGGGAGGGGGGAAAAAGAGAAAACCTGGATATTTTCACAAAGATCCTGAATGGAGGTGGGATGTCCATGGGCATTATCCACTAGAAGTAAGATTTTAAAGGCCAGATTCTCACCTTCACAATACCAGTGCAACTCAACTTTCAGCTTTGACACAAGATAGTCACAGAAAATATGACCAGTAACCCAACAGTAAGCTGTTAGTGAAGAAATGAATTGGTAAAATTGGTAATTTTTTCATGTACCCTTTGAGAGCACGAGGGCTTGCAAAGTGATACACAAGCGCCGATTTCAATTTGCAGTCTCCTATGGCATTACTCCAGAGCCAGTGGGTGGCGCAGTGGGTTAAACCACTGAACCATGAGCTGTCGATCGAAAGATCAGCAGTTCGAATCCGTGCGACGGCTCCTGCCAACCTAGCAGTTCGAAAGCAAGAAATTGCAAGTAGATTAATAGGTACCGCGTCAGCGGGACGGTAACAGCGTTCCATGCGCCTCGGTGTTGAGTCATGCCGGCCACATGACCATGGAAACGTCTTCGGACAGCGCTGGCTCTTCGGCTTTGAAACGGAGATGAGCACTGCTCCCTAGAGTCGGACATGACTGGACTTAATTGTCAAGGGATACCTTTACGGCATTACCCCAAACAGTAAAGTGTAGCAATTCGTAGAGGACTTGAGGCCAGGTGCTATTTTTTTCCCCAAAATGTATGTTTGTGCTGGCATTCTCTTCCAGAAGAGCCATTTCGTCCACATTGAAACCCCACTTGCCTGTAGTTGGTGATGCAGCCCCCCCCCTGCACATTTTTATGTTGTGGTAACCATATCTTCATCATGGTTAGTGAACTATCCAGAGCTAGCTGTTGCCTCACGGGGCCTTCCTCCTGCAGTTCTCCCAAGATTACGTATGCTTTTTCCTGGGTTAGGAACATGGTGATTGGTATGTTGCACTGATTTTGATCCTTGATCCATGTGCTCAGCATCCTCTCATTGCTCCATTATAGAGCTCCAAGTTCCTTGCACTTGCAGATGTCCCCGATTAAGCACTTTTCTTACAGTCCAATCCTATTGGGCTGTTCTGCTGGCGGAACTCATGTTCCACAAGTGCTGACTTCTGCAAAGCAGCTGTAAAACACAATCTGGCAACACACAGAGTAGCGCACTGCCAGAGTGCCGGCAGGAAGGCTGGAGCCTTCCCGCACACGTCACCGGATCACTGGCCACCCACCAGAGCTGGTAAGCCATCAGGGGGAAGGCAGAACGGGGAGGGGTCAAAACTGGGTGGGGATGCAGGAGGAATGGAGAGGCTGTGGGAGGGAATGGATCTGGTAGTGATGGCGCACATTGGATCCTATCCCCTCCAGCAGCAGCCTCCCTGCCACCTTTTTCTCCTTGGACTTGCGCCAGCAAAATCACTGGCACAGGTCCGAGGTGTGGAGCAGGAGGCTTATGAAGGGATAAGAGGATTTAAATCCCCATTCTCTTTCAAAGCCTCCTGGTCCACCCCCCACCCCCACTGGATACAGCACATGCTTTTTCAGCACAGTTGCACCAGCGGGGGAGGGATAGGATTGAGCTATTAATCATATCACCACTGTCCCAAATGGGACAAACAGTGCTCTCAATTAAATGAAGCATGTGGCCTGCATCAAATACACTTTCCTCTCTGGACCTGGTTGATCACATCTCCTTTAACATCCATTGTGATTGATTTTCATGCCTTCTTTCCCTCTAGGCTCCCCAGGCCTCCCTAGGCCAGTTGGAAATTTTCCAGACATGGTCTCACATTGGAAAAAGCACCAAATATCGCACATGTATCTGTTACTGACCAAACATGCGAAAGCACAGGAAGCTTTACCATGCTATTTCAAAAATGAGCCTATGCAAATCAGACTTCTGCTATTAATTTGCAAATCACAATATTTTGAAAATGTGCTAATAAAGACTGTGTAAATCAGTGGTGGCCAACTCGCGGCACGCCATTTGCCACATTTTCTATAGATAATCTTGAGCGTGCCACTTAAATAAATCAATCTAAGGTAATGAAAATATTTAAAGCATAGTAACAGCGCAAGAAGAATAAGGCACAGTGGGGTGCAGAGACCTCCTCTAGCGTCACAGGCTTGGAAAGGTGCGCTGAGGTCGATTAAGAGAGAGGGACTTCAGCGCTCGGCTCGAGCAGGAATGGCAGTGCGTGCCACTAAGTAGCACCTGTGCTGTGGGTTGGCCACCTATGGTGTAAATCAAGAGCTGCCAGTACTGTTGAAATTATATCTTCCCATTTATGTTAGCCATAAGAACTTTTTATTTTTTAAGTGAATGTTTGGTTTCTCTGGGTTTCTGCTATAGGAACCTTATGAAGATAGCAGATCCATATGGTTCTACTGCTGACTTTTTTGATAGCCAAATCTGTCTTTGTGGATGAAACAACACTTCCAGTTGTTCGCCAAGTAAATAACTTTGTTCTGCTATGTTTCAGTTATACTCTCAATTCAAACATTTCTGGATTTGCAGAGGATCATTATGCAGATCCTCTGCAGAAGCCTCTGTGTGAGAGAGAAAGCTGCAGCTGGCACTCTGTGAGAAGGAGTCTGCCAGTCAGTCGAAGCATGGGAGGTGAATGCCAGAGAGAGGCCAGGCCATGAAAGGAAACCACCTAGAATGAAGCAGTCTATGAAAGATGAGAACATTTATTGTAAAAACCACTTGGTTTAGAAAATATTATTACTATAAAGTTTGAGACTGTGCTCCAGAAACGTTTGAGCTAAGATAAATTATAAAGGAGTGGATTTTCTATACTATGGAATATGGACTTAAATCTGGTTATTATAACTTTTCAAATAACTGATGCAACCATTTTTGAACTTATTTACCTGTATCTGCCATCGCAAATTGATATTCCTTGTTCAAAAGCCATGTTAGCCTTCCTCACTTCTGCACTTCCAAAAACATTTATATGCCCCTTGAAAAATCTAATACCGTATATTTCAACACAACACACTGTCATCTTGCATATAAACAAAGGTGTGCCATTCTCTTACACAAATGCAGTCACTGCTGAATTGAAAAAGACACACAAGAGTGGTAAATTATGTAGCAAAAAAGGGATGCTTATGTAATTTTTCATTGTGTACAAGTTAAGCTTGCAATAAGTTTATTAGCAATTTAAACTCAATTGTTTAGAACCTGATTACACTGTACACAAGATATTTTTACATCTTGCAGTGTGTAAAAATACAATATTTTTACACTGCAAGATGTAATAATATATTGTGTACAGTGTAATCAGGTTCTAAACAATTGAGTTTATATCCTCTGCAAAAACATGTTACCAGGACAACCATCCTCTCTAATATCATATTAGTGTTCTTGATGAACTACCATCCAATAAAGTAGAAAATTAAAGCAAGCATGTACTGAAATATTGAGTGTTCAGGGACTCAGATGGTACATGCAGAACGAAACCAAGGTAGTCTGTTAGATGCAAAATATTCTCCAAACATAAATAATTGTGCAACGATTTGAGAGTTATGGGATTTTCAGCCATGTAAAGTTGGAATGAAGAAATAAAGTTCTTACTAAAACCAGTGGTCTGTAGAAATTCCTTGAGACGAGGTAGCAGCTGTGAGCGCTAGTATCTTCAGGATTATCCAAAGCAGAACCACAGGCAATAACTTCAAACTGACGTTTCAACCCTCGCTTGGGTTTTTAAAAAAAACCCAAGCGAGGGTTGAAACGTCAGTTTGAAGTTATTGCCTGTGGTTCTGCTTTGGATAATCCTGAAGATACTAGCGCTCACAGCTGCTACCTCGTCTCAAGGAATTTCTACAGACCACTGGTTTTAGTAAGAACTTTATTTCTTCATTCCAACTTTACATGGCTGAAAATCCCATAACTCTCAAATCGTTGCAAATTGTTACATGCCATGGGAACCTCCACACTCGATATAATTGTTGTGATGCTGCTTCTCCTGCAGCATCTATAAATAATCCTATCAGCATTCCTTTCTTTTACTGAATTTTAAAGAAAACCAGGATCCATTATATTTGCTTTCACATTTTCTAAAAACCAACTTGGCATGTTTCATTAGCTAAAATGAGTGAGCAGTAATTCCTGGCGAACACGATAGGCTTCAGAGTCAAGCGATTCCATATGTTCATATTCTTCCTCTGGATGTTCCATTTGTCCCATTGTTGGAGAAGACCACACATCTAGCCCATGCTCCAGACAGATATTATGAAGCACACAGCAGGCCAAAATTATATGGCTGGCTTTCTCTGGAGAGTACTGCAGTGTGCCCTTTGACTCATCCAGGCAGCGGAATCGGGACCGAATTGTCCTGAATGTTCGTTCAATGACATTGTGAGTAGCTGAATGTGCCATATTATAACGATATTCTGCAGGGGTCTCAGGAATATGCAGTGGGGTCATTAGCCAAGTGCGAAGAAAGAAAGAACTATCACCTATCAAAGATAAAAACGAAAGATCACAAACCAAATAGGAATAGAGAATACAGGTTAATCTCCATCATCTAAATAGGAAAACTGAGCATCTCACTTGGATCAGAACCCCAACAAAAAGGTACAGAGCTAAACAGCTACTGTTGCTTAGCAACAGTGAGCTATTAACGTGGAAGTATAAACTACTACACTTTACCTTCTAGAACTACATGTCAGTGAAAAGTTCCATAGACAAAACCTATTTGCAAACTAGGAATTTATAGGATTCGACTGCGGCTGCCACCGAACCAGCCCCTTTCCTGAAGATGATCTGCCTGGCCCCTGCCCCATTGCCTCTCTGTTCTCTCCTCCCACCACCCCATATCACCAGCTGTTCTACTCTCTCCAACCCCCATTCTGCCTCCACCCCACAATGCCTCCCCCACCGTCCTACCTCCCTAAGCGGGTCTGGGAGGATCCTCTGGTGCACGAGGGAAGGCTCTGGCCTTCCCGCCGATGCTGCGGCAGCGTGAGACTCCACACACTGCTGGATTGCCTTTCATGACTGCCATAAGGCAGTTAACACTGGCGGAACACTCGTTCCGTCAGCACTAAAGCATAATTGGGCTGTAAGATATACTGTAATATGGGAAGTTTCCTGAGGCACCATATCTTATGACACGACATATAAAAGGTAAAGGTGACCCTTGACAATTAAGTCCAGTCGTGTCCGACTCTAGGGTGTGGTGCTCATCCCCATTTCAAAGCCGAAGAGCCAGCGCTGTCCGAAGACGCCTCCGTGGTCATGTGGCCGGCATCTCCTTGCCCCAGCGTGTAGCATGCAGCTGGAACAAGGAGCGCTGTTTACCTTCCCGCAAGCAGTACCTATTTATCTACTCGCATTAACATGCTTTGGAACTGCTAAGTTGGCAGGTGCTGGCCAAGCAATGAGAGCTCACCCTGTCGCGGATTCGAACTGCCGACCTTTCGATCGACAGCTCATGGTTCAGTGGTTTAACCCACTGCGCCACCCGCAGCTAATTTAAAGCAGCAATTTTCATAACTCTCTGCAGCAGCCAAGAAATTGAAATACTTTGTCCCCACCCCCCAAAAGACAATTTTGTGCTTAGCCTCTTTGGAGACATTTCTCTCTTATTTGGTAAATATAAGACCAGAGGTGGCTGCATGCAACAGGACTTTGGTCTGTCGGAATCCTTGATTTCATACTGATATGTAGAGGGCATGCCATAAGAGGTGGCAAATTACGAGGTCATTATTTTTAACATAAGGCAAAACCTTGTCTGCTGCCTTCCTTCCCAAAAGGCTCAATTACCTGGGAGTAAGTTTCATTGAAATAAATGGGACTTACTTCTGAGTATTATTATTTAAAAAATTTATATCCCGCCTTTCCTAAGCCAAGGCAAATGCCCAAGGCGGCTTACAACAGAAGTTAAAATACATAACTTAAAAAATACATTAAAAAAGTTTAAACAGTACATAATAGTACATAAACAATTTTAAAAACAATAAAATCCACAGGGGGGGGGACAGCATGGAGCAGATAAGCAGCATGGCAGAGCATCTTGAGACACAGGAGGCAGACTACAGCCCATCACCCAAACGCTAGACAAAACAAAAATTTTTGAGCCCTCACTGAAAAGTCATGAGGGAGGGGGTAGTTCTCAGATCCCCTGGCAAGGAGTTCCACAGTTGTGGCGCAACAGCAGAGAAGGCTCGCCCACGTGTTGCCACTCCCCTAACTTGCGATAGAGGTGGCACTCGCAGGAGAGCCCCCTCAGATGACCTAAGAGAGTGGGCCGGAATGTATGGGAGAAGGCGGTCCCTCAGATATCCTGGACCTGAACCGTGAAGGGCTTTAAAGGTCATTACCAGCACCTTGAATTGGGCCCGGAAACAAATGGGCAGCCAGTGCAGCCGCTGAAGCAGCGGTTCAACAGAGTCAAACCGCCTAGCTCCAGTGACCCCCCGGGCCGCCGCATTCTGCACTAGTTGCAGCTTCTGAACCGTCTTCAAGGGCAGCCCCACGTAGAGCGCATTACAGTAATCCAGTCTTGAAGTCACTAAGGCGTGGACCACCGTGGTCAGGTCCAATTGACTCAAGTACGGCTGCGGCTGGCGCACCATATGATTGTCCCTCCTCTCTGACTCTGCCCAGCCCCCTGTGCTTTGCTACGGAAGCGGGCACAGACCAGCCCAAGCTTTCCCCCCGCACTTCTATGGCCACTTCTGAAGCAGTTTCTCGCCTCAATGCTTGATTGAAGCAGTAACAGGGGCAGACAAGAAGTGAAGTGCAGCACTCTGTGGGGCCCCTCCAAGTGCAGGGCCGAGGGTGGCCGCCCCAGTTGCCCTCCCCAAGGGACAGGCCTCCAAACAGACATTTCATTGGAATAGACTTTCAAAATCAACTACCAGAATGAACTTACCAAGTAGCCAGCCATCTTTATGCATACCAGCTTCAAACTGGTTCCTAAGGGCTGACTGCTGCAGCACATTGGAGTCCTGTAGGCTGCCGGGCCAGTGCGTCTCTGCACTCAGTAGCATTCCTCTGGCATCACACACCATCAGGCAGTTTAAAGAATGAAGGCCCTTTCGATTCACATAGGACAAGTCCTCAGCATTGGGTGCCTTTATAGCTACATGAATACAATCAATTAGTCCTAGTACCCCTGGCATTCCTGCTAGTCCATAGAAGTCATCCTTCAGATGTTGCACTAGCACTTCATCTTCTGGAAAATGAATGAACTGCGAGGTCCTTTCTACCAAGGCCTCAGTAACATTGGCAACACAACGACTCATAGAGGCCTGGCTGATGCCAATAGCATCTCCCATGCGAGTCTGGAAAGAGCCAGAAGTGTAAAAACCTAACGCAGCAAGAATTTGTGTCTCTGGGCTGATGGCCCTGGATCGCTGGGTAGGGCGAGAGAGGTTGGCACCAAGGAGATCCACCAAATAATAAATGAATTGACGTGGGAAGCCATACACAGACACCAGATACTCATCAGTGACATCTTCCAGCTTAAAACGATCCAATGTCCTATGACCACGACCATACAGCAAGAGATCACAATCAAGAATTGCTATGGGAACAGCCATACGTGGGAGTGGATGACCTGGGATCAATTCTTGTTGATCTTTCTTCACTGCACCCACCTGCACTGAAGCCAAAAAAATGAAGTTTAGTAAATAGATGAAAATGTTCCACTTTTCCCTATTGCCATCTTCAGTTTAGCTTGGTTACACACCAGCATATCCACAATCTTATGCAATGCTACTTGTAAATCAGATCTTGAAATTAATGTATAAATGCATGATGTTTTCACTTGATATTAACTCCAGTTACTACAAAACTGAACCACGCAATTCATAGAATACAAGCAAGAGAGACACTAAAACTTTCCCAGTCCTAGTGGAATTTCTGAGTTCTACCAGACAAAGTTTTACTGGAAAACATGGGAATGGTCTCCATGGAATTCTAGTATGATTTTCAGCCAGGGGCCCAATGTATCATTGTCTGGTAAAGTTCTCATGAATTTTTTTTGAAGTTGTATATAATTTTCCAGAGAAATAATGGGCCATATTTCAGGTTGCTGAAACACACAATTAGTATTGACCTGGGGTCATATGCAAACTTGCAGTTGTAGAGGACATGATCCAGAAGTAACTAGTGCCATGTTTACATTCTCTCTCCCAACCAGTTCAGCAAGTCTTAAGAAGTGTGTTGCTTCTTTCTGAATTGGCACATAAAATTAACTGGTTGTACCTGGTGGCAAGAATAAGGGTGTGAATTAGTAATACTTAAGGTGGTGCTATTAGAAACACACAGC
Source organism: Plestiodon gilberti rubricaudatus (assembly GCA_026170595.1). NCBI lineage: Eukaryota > Metazoa > Chordata > Lepidosauria > Squamata > Scincidae > Plestiodon > Plestiodon gilberti. The sequence continues at coordinate 254,177,175 of JANXHW010000001.1, read as the reverse complement.
ACTGAGAAATAGAGAGTTGCTTTGTTGTATCTCGTTCCATGAGCTGTGAATTTCTTCAAGATTCGCAGTGATGGTTTTTGTTCCAGCCTACACCTAATCTAGAACTCTTAAGAGCTGATCCATGAACATGGAACAGGGTAACTGCAAAAGTATGTTGTATAAACCAAGCAGCAGCACCCATCCACTTCTCCATTATTAAGCAAGACAATTACATTCTGACTGAGAGGAGGTGTTCAGAGAACCACAAGGGAGCGCCAATCTTGGAGAATCAACATTTCAATAAAGCAAATAATATTTCTTTATATTCTGATTTATTTTTTTCACATCTGCCAATGATTCCCTGTAATTAGAACAAAAAGGAGGCCAGTAGGAGTCTAATTAAATGGCAATGGCAAGTGAGGACCACTTTGCAAAATTTGACAGATAGCCATTCAATTTAAGGTTGTGTCTGTACTAGAGAATTTCACTGTTCTTTAATATGCAGTTTGATTCAAGTGCTGGAAAGAGTCAAAACCTGCTCCTTCTTGTAGCCAATATGCACTTTTCCCCCTTCCCCTGTACTCCTGTGCTATGAATCCTGTGGTCTTTCCCTCAGCATATATGGGCAGAGTGGTTTGATTGTTCAGACCCACTTAATAAAACCTGTCAGAAAACCTGTCAGAATAAAACCTGTCACGTGTTCCAAAATAGCAACCATCATGCAAAAGTTGATTGATTAACTTTTTGGTGAGATCCATGGCCATAACAATTTGACAGAAGGATGTACAACTTTATAATAATAAAAAACCCCAAATCAGTAAAAACAATTAAGTCTCAATAAGAACATTAATTCAGCCAAAGAGTAGCATATTACTTAGTGACATCATTTTTCTTTTGTTGTTGTTGTTGTTGTTGTTGTAAGCCACCATGGGTCCCTTCAGGGAGAAAGGCGGGATAAAAATATTGTAAATAAATAAATAAATCATACAAAATACTTCCCAGTCCCTTAGCAGGACAGCAGCTGAAGTGAACAAAGGCAGTTCATAGATTATTCTCAAATTATTTCCTTGACAGTAGCCCCAAAGTGCATTATCTAAAGATTACAGTCCTAAGTGAATAAAACAAAAATAACGGAATGAGCATTGATTCAGTGCCACTGAAAACAGAGCTGAAGGATCAACACTGGAATATTTTTAAAAGATAAATACAGTACTAATTGAGGGGGGGGTGGACAAGACACCGCTTTGTGGGTTTGCTGCGCCTTCCAAAACCCAAACACTGACTAACGCAGCTCCTGGGGTGGCCCATCCCTTTTTTCCATTTCTCCCGCCCAGAAACCCTCCCATGTGTCTCGGTCTCCCCTGGCCCCTCCTCCTTCCTCGAATTTGCCCGCTCAGCATCAACTCTCCCCAGCATGCCCCGCGGTCCACTGACGCTCAGGAGCAGAGTGCCTTTGCGCTCGTCAGCAAGGGCGCGCGGGGCATGCTGGGGAGAGTTCGTCGGCTGAAGCGCATGCCCCGCCCGCGCTCCAGCTGACGCTCGGAAAGGCGCTCAAGGCCCACAGATGTCCACCACGCCAGGCAGTGGAAGGTTCCCTTTCCCAGGAACAAGAAGCGGGTTGTTCCTAGAGCGGTTCCTGCTGTTTACTGGCTTCGAACTGACTCAGCTCCCCAGACTGGTAGGAATCCTTGTTGCCACCCCCTCGTGATTTTTTTCCGGCACAGCGAACAGCAACAAAGAAACACCACCACACCTACGTTCCTATATGGGCTCCTGAGTGCCTTTCTGATCGTCCCTGGAGCGCGGGCGGGGCCAGCACTTCAGCCGACGAACTCACCCCAGCAATGCCCCGCCCGCCCTTGGTGACGAGCGCAAAGGCACTCTGCTCCTAAGCTTGATCGTCAGCTGGAGCGCGGGGCATGCTGGGGCGAGTTTGCGAGAGACCGGAAGAGCTCTCTTCCGGAAGCTCTTCCTGAGCTTCCGGAAGAGAGCGGGATGGGACAGGAGCTTCGGGAGAGATCGCCGCAGCATCCCCCGCGCTCCAGCTGACGATCCCGCTTATGAGCTGAGTGCCTTCTCTGCGATCGGGACTGGGGGAGGGAAGGGGGAGCTCCGAGCGGCAAGAGGGCAGCAGAAGACGCCTCCGGGGGCTCTATTCGGCCAGCAGGCCGCGTGTTGGACCACCCTGTGTATATGATTGTGCTGTAAGAATACTGGTTGCTCTACTGAAGAAATAACATAAGTCTGTAGCCTTTAATGTGAAGCACTAAGGAAGGGAGGAGAGGTAGAATCAAACGGAAAGCTATACAAATCGTTCAGATGAAATGCCCTTCTTTGATGTTGAATTGTCGGATGACACTTCAGTCCTCCTGATTGTGCCACTGATTGCCAGGTTATGAGAGGCCCCTTTTGTTCTGATAGCTGTCTTGCGGAGTACCATATTTCATATGTCTTATTATCAGTCCTATCGCGCCTCATACCGGTAGTTTGTTACTTTGTTAGGAAGCTTATTTAGTTCATAGTTTGCATGAACTTAGTCTCCCAGAGTGTTCTTTCTGATTTCAATCAAAATATTCTCTTACCGTAAGAGTTTGGTTAATCTAAGTTCTATTAATGGAAAACATGCTTATAAAATTGACTTTAATTTAATTAATCTTTTTTTCTGATATCTTAGCCCTACTTGCCACTGTGAGCTATCCTTTCTTTCCATTTAATTTTTCTTCATGTTTTCTTTAGATTATTACCATTCAAAAATGCAGTAGTTTCAGTACCTGGCCAAATTGTATCATCTGTGAATTGGCTCTTTCTGTGTTTAGGTAAGACAATTCTTTTGATCACTTCCTCTTATAACTATTTCTTGATGTAGTAAGTTGTACAGTTGTTTAAAACTCAGTCTAATCTATGGACACTCAGTAAGTTTCTCCTTTGAGTATATGAACAACTGACTGGGTGTTGTAATTGATTTATGTTTTTTGTTTACATTTTTGATGCCATCTTCAAGATTATATTGCCTTTGCATGGGTTTGGAGCGGTAGACGATGTTCAGAAGAGTGTACAATCTAGAAATAATGCTGTTTGTGGAAGACTTGGAAACAAGAAAGCAAACTGGTGTTTCAGATTCTTAATATAAAATGGTTTATAAAATTATCTCATGTTTTTAGAATCGCAGAGAGAGGGCCTTCAGTCTCTGCTTTTGGACTTTCCAGAAGCATCTGGTCAGCTACTGTGGGGAAAGCAGGTTGCTGGACTAGATGGCTTTGATCTGCACTATTTCCATTTAGTGTATATTGACAAAGGGTCTAATGGAAGATTGTATTTGGAGCACTGCATCTCTCAACTCTGTAATTGATTCTTTATGTTATTACTGCCTCTAGAACCATATCGTCTAGAAGCATTTCTTGCTTGTGTTCCCATTAGGGAACAAAGGACTCTAAAATGCATGCTATTTAACTTATGGTTGTTCAGTGTGCATTCCATTTGACTAATCAGGTTGATTTCAGCACCTTGTAAGGAGCCTTTGAGGAAAGCAGGATCAATTTTCATTGTAGCAATTTGGATGAAATTATTGTTACATGATCCATCTATTATTGGCTCATCCTAAAGATCCAAAGCTGTGAATCTTAAAATTCAGGATTATTGTTCTTGATTTACAAGTGAACTTTTTGTACTTTTGCATGACACAGTTGAGACCAAATGGCTTGTTCCAATAAATGAGTGTTGTATATGGCAAGCAACGAAATGTTGCTAAATTAGAAATTGCAGTTTGTTTCAAACATAGGGATTTAGTATCATGTCTTGTATTGTACAGTGTTTTAGTTTGAGGCGGAAACGCTATACAGTATCTGTTTCACGTGTTTGTTTTAAAACAAGTCTCACTCTTCCACGCTCTGGAGGCGGTTTACAATAATAAATCTCATCACTCTTTAAGTAGGAATTGGATAGTTGGTGAAACAACTCTCTATTTCTCTCATGTGGATTTACTTGGTACTGTAAATACTACCCAATAGAGTGTGAAAGCTAGTATTCTGTTTTGGGTGTAACACTGCCTTTCTAGATCATTATCTTGTGTTTTGTTTTTCTTCAGGCCTATTTTATAGCTAATAAAAATATTGAATTTTAACCTTTTGTCAATCACTGGTTAGCTTGGATCGGATTCTGATAGCGTGATAAGTGGATGTATAATGAGAGATGTGCAGTGCAGTCCTAAAGCATATTTATCTGGAAGGAAGGTCCATTGAACTCAGTGTTTTACTTTCTAGTAAGTATTCTTAGGATTGCAGCCCAAGACTGTTAGTCTGCAGTCCTATACAGTGCACACTTACATGGAATTAAATCTAATTCAACTCAGTAGGGCTTACTTTTGGATAGACATGCATAAGGTTGTTTTATAAATCTCAGACTTTTCGAGGGTTATTTCTTGTTTTTGTTTAGCTTACATATTAGCCTTTTCCTTTTCTGCTTTGAACGGTTCATGGATGGTGTGGAAAGAATGGAGTAGAATGACATAGGACTAAAGTTCTGAACCCTATTGATGTAAGAGGCATGAGTTTAGATCTGCCTTGGGCATTTGTCTTCGGCATAGGAAAAGGCGGGGTATAATTTTTTTAAATAAATAAATAGATCAGTGCTGCTACAAATGATGTATCGTTTGTTTCCTGTAGAGTATGTTGTCTGACTGTTGGATCTCAGAATTTTTTGAGATAAGGAATAATAATATACCATTATAAAACATGTTCTGTGGGCTTCTCGATTTAAAGGAACTTTGATTGCCTCTTTCATACATAGGCAGTGGAGGAGCCAGACCATTTGGCACCTGGGGCAGACCCCCCCCTTACGCTCTGCCCCCCTTTTTGATACCCCCTTTTTTGGGGGGTGTTTTTTGGGGGTTTTGTTTGGTTTATTTTTTACTTTTGCGGGCAGCTGCCCCCCCCGCTGCATCCCCAGGGTGGCAGCTGCCTCGTGTGTGTGTTTCTGGTGGTGTGTGGTGCTTTTGGGGTACATAGCTTGTCTCGGCCGGGTCAGCATTTTTCCGGATTGGCGGCATCCATCTTGAATGGGCGGGACTCTCTAGGAATCTCTCTCCGTCTCGTTGGTCTCGCTGGTCGGTACTCCAGAGCCCTAGAGAGGCCTAGAGGACCGACAGACCAGCGAGACAGAGAGAGATTCCTAGAGATTCCCATTCAAGATGGATGCCGCCGATCCGGAAAAATGCTGCCCTGGCCGAGACAAGCTAAGTACCCCAAAAGCACCACACACCACCAGAAACACGCACACGAGGCAGCTGCCGCCCTGGGGATGCAGCGGGGGGGGGCAGCTGCCCGCGAAAGTAAAAAATAAACAGTGAACCCCCCAAAAAAACCCTGGAGCACCCCCAGCCTCTGCGCCCCCTACCTCAGCGCCCCTGCCCCCCACTTTGTGACGCCACTGTACATAGGCTCTAAATATTTGTTCTCAAATTGAATTAGGGTCTACTAGGTAAGCAGAAATTTAAGAGTATTTGAGAATTCCATGATATTACATTGGTATTAATTACATGATATTACATACATCCCCAAGTTATTGACATCTGAGTTACGGACAGTTGTGTCAGCACTTTTGCACAAGCACAGTCTGTCCATCGTGATGCTTTTGCGCAGGCGCAGTAGTGCTGAGCTGGCAAGAGCAGGCTGTTTTTGACTTCCAGACATTTTGACTTCTGGACAAAAGCTTTGGAACAGAACCAGTATGTAATTTGAGGACCTAGTGTACTTGTGAGGTGGAGCACTCTTCAGCTTCCAAGTAACCTGAAATGCTTCAGTGGGCTTTTTAATTACCCAGGCTTGTATTTAATATGGCAGCCATTGGTGACTAGAGATAGCACCCCCAGGCAAATTGGAGCCCCATATTCCACAGCTTAAAAAAAGATCCATTGGATGTGTTTAGTGAAATGCTGACTGAACCTCTTAATCATTGAGTCAGTACTTTTTCACAAGAAGCCTCTTAGTTTGTTTTGCAAATAACTGTTTTGTGCCTATCCAGAGCCAGGAAATCAAAGTACTGTAATGCTGATTCACTTCTTGTCTCTGTTCTGCTTCTGTACTCTGCCAGTGTGGTCTCTGTCTTTGGAAGGAGCTCTTATCTCTTTCTATTTACCTTTCCCTTGCCCTGAGGGTATCATAGGAAAAGGTGTGAATTGGCAGTTTACATTGCTGGAGAAGCTTTAAGCAGTCTTCTCTTAAGACTGCTGGAAACAATTTCTGTAAAAATTGCTGGAAACTCCTTTTTGTAAGTAGTCTGGATGCTATGCAAGATAGTTACTCAATGAGTTAAACAAAAAAAAAAGCACTTTACTCATGTTCTGAGACTTTTGTGGGGTGAACTCTGGCAGTAAAAAGAAATTCTTGTCTTGAGTGTTTGCAAACCCTGCAATAAATTAAAAAGAGAGGAGATATGGATGTTCACCTGCCAAAACCTGTACCATTTGTAAATGGTGCATCTGTGCCAAACAGTTCTTAATCGCAGACACTCTTCAAAAAGACCTGTCCCCATTTATCTCTCTCATACATAAGCACAACATTCTTTGATCCTTTTTACAGAAGGGGAACACTAAGGTCAGGAAACTAGTCTTAGTTTAACTCTAAAACATATGGCATTGATTGTATAAATTTTATAAGAAAGAAACACCATCTAGTTCTAATAAACTAGGATTATGTATAAAGGTTTTTATGGTAGGGGGTTGTGCCATAGTAACTACATGTAGCCCTAGAATATTTTTTTACTGCCAAGAGTCGACCCTGGCATACATGCCATTAATACCAACTGTGTCCTTGCATCATGGGATTGCCACATGAAAAATACATGAGCCTGTTTGAGAAGTAGGCTACTAGGTCTCTCCCTCTAGTTCAGGACTGACATGTGCACACACACACGCACACCCCAGTCCTCCCTCTGACTAGCGGGTGTACACTGAAAAAAATTCACTCTTACATTCCCCTACCCCTGGTCAACAACCGTAGAAAATGTTTCTTCTCTGGTACTTAGGGCTCTGTCTGTTTTGTATGCGTCAAACCTGATGAAATTATGCACTGACCTAGAAAATAAATTGGCACCTGTTTTTATTGAGTCTATACTTGAGCAAGCTGGTGTTACACAGTCACTAGAATTATCCTGTATGAACTGAGAGGTGAATGGTAAAGATTTTTGTCGTTGTCCCCCCACACAATCTCTTTGATTTGTGTTACCCCAAAGAGCACAGTGTTTGGGTGCTCTTTGGGACCTCAAGGGGACTTTTGTGATCAATGATTTTTTAATCACTACAGGTAGATGGGGACAATACATCACAAGGGGCTAATGTGTGGGTGACTAAGGGCTGCTTCACATGTTCTGTGGAAGTGGAAGGAAAGGAAAGTGAGTGACTCATGCTTCTTCTCACCCCTGCAGTTCTGGATTGTGTATGAAGGGGGGGGAGTTCCTATTGTCTCTTTATATAAGGCAAGAGGAAGTTTAACAGTCACGTCCTGTAATGACCTTAAGTGGCTAAGAAATGGAATGGATGCATCAGTTTTGTATAGAAGCCTTTTGGGTAGGTGGTCTAAATAAAACATTTGGGAATCTTAGGGTCATTAAGTCTAAAGTGTGATTTTTTTTTAACCGATGTGAGTAGACAGATGTCTAACACTTCTTTAAAATAAAAACCTTCAGTGTCTGAAATTAAGCCTGATATTCTTTCTCTTCTCCACCCCCTTCACTTTAACACCATTTTCTCCAGGGCCATTCATACGCGACTAAAAAATAATAATCAGTTGTGCTCAAAATAGATTATGAAAGTTAATCAAATGTACACAGATCAAATTTACACAAAATAAGTTAATTTATTATGCTTGAGAGCAAAGCAGTTCTTCCAGAAGGTTCCCGTAAGAATTCTCTGTTAACTTTCCTCAGCAAGAAAGTTTCTGTTCTTCTGGTGGCTGATTAAAAATATCCCTCTTAGTAAGCAGCTGTTGCCTTGGGTCAGCAAATTAGAAGTTTTTCACAAAGTAATGTTTGTTATGAAACTGGAGAGTTCTCGTGCTTTATGCCTTGATGTTTTGTAATATTTGAGATGAGAATCTTTCTTGCAAACTTGTGTAATCCAATTGAGAGCATGCTGGACTTGGTTTGCATTCAATCCATCCTCCGCCTTGGCCAGGTTACTGGTTTCTGTGCTAATGGCAGAACTTGTAGAGGTGTTGTGACTGATGTAAGGTCTGTGAAACAGTTTGCAGTTAGTGATACATCAGCAATACGTTTCTCATGTGTACTCAGCTCATGGAGCAAGAACATTTTGAGGAACCTGTTTTTTTATATATATTTGTATTTTATTAATATAATAAAAAATAAAAACAATATTTTGTAAGGTTATAGCAAGCGTAAAGCAATACATCCTACTAGCATACTATTCACTATTTTCTACATATAATATCCAACTAAGCCAAAATATCACCAACATTCTATTCATTAAATTCGCATATCATCACATTGTTCTTCTCCCTCTCTCTTAAAAAAATCAATAAATGGTTTCCAATTATTCACAAAAAGGTTAACCGACTTTTCTTTAATTAAAATTGTGGTAAGTTTATCCATTTCAGCATAATCCAAAACTTTCAACCACCAATCTTCCAGCGAAGGTATCTCTGAATTCTTCCAATATTGTGCATATAAAATTCTTGCCGTACTTATATATAAAAACAAAGTTTGATTTTTTTTTTTGCCTACATGATCATCTCTCATACCCAACAAAAAGGTTTCTGGTTTCATTTGAACCTTAATCTTTAAAATCAACTGTGTGTTTATGAATCTGAATCCAATACTTCTTTGCTTGAGAACATGTCCACCACATATGATAAAAAGTTCCCTCTTGCTTTTTACATTTTCAACAGCTATTCGACACATTCTCATACATATCATTTTATACATATTTTCCTTAATATTAACATTTAACGTAAATTAAATGAGGTCCTGAGGTCGGCACCTGGTTCCCAGGGCCCCCCATTGAACGACACTACTGTCTTGCAATACAAATATTTTTGAAAATTAGTGCAAACCAGTCTTTGCTTTGGGGTTATTTAAAATAGCTAGACAAGAATATCCACGCAGCAAACTGAATGTAAAACAGTTTACATGTTAAATGAAGAGTTGCTAATAGGGGATTAGCTGCTTGTTAATCTCCATCCAAACAATTTTGCATTGCATGAGATGTGAATTTGTGTGACTAGCAAATGGAAGAAGGCCTGCTTGGAAAAAAAATTGGTTTTCTTTATGGATTATTATTTCCAGGCCACCTTCGTGGTGAGCTCAAAATGAGAATTCCTTGGGCTGTTGTTCTGTGACCTGAAATCACAGAACATGTGATGTGATGGGGTATTTCACTCGGGAATCTGATGATAGTAAAGGAATATTTTTTGTTGGGGAATGTTGGACAATATCTATTTATTTTGTATTGACACTTGAAAACATCTGATGGGCTTTTTTAGAAACTCTTTTTTTTTTTTTTTAAACCTAGACTTCCATGAGGACAACCTTGCAAGGTTGTCGATGGCCCTTCTGTAGCTTCTTGGCACTTTGATCCGGTGTCTGTCAGTGACTCGGTCCCTTGCACTGAGACAATAAAAGCCATGAAGGTTGTACCAGAGAAGAATGCTGTGCGGATCCTGTGGGGCCGGGAGCGGGGCACACAAGCTTTGGGAGCACAAAGACTTCTGCAGGAGTTGGTAGAAGACAAAACTCGGTGGATGAAATGGGAGGGCAAGGTAAGAGTAACATGCTTGTCAGGTCATTGACCTTGGACCGGTCTGCCTGTGGGTAGCTGAAGACTTCTGACACACTTGGTTTTGGTTAAATATTTGTATCTGGTGTGTGGCAAGTTCAGACTAACAATATGTAAATCCTATGACCTGCTGATGCTCATGGAAGTATTGTGAGCATGTCTCATTTCTCCTGTACTGATTTTACATGAGGTAGGAGTGGTGGTAACAGAAAACTTCTGCTTTTGCCTTTTCAGAAAGTTGAACTACCAGACAGCCCACGTTCTACCTTCCTGCTAGCCTTCAGCCCAGACAGGTATAGATTTATTGCTTTTCTCTTCCCTTCTGAATGGCCCTTCTGTAGCCTCTTTCTGGAAAGGTAGACTTAACATTCTCCAACAGACTTGGAGCTGGCTGTGAGAATTGCTGAAGCACCTTCTAGGTATTAATAGCCAAAGTCAAGAGCATTTAGTATTGTGAATATCTCCATACATATAATATGGTCTTTTTGACCAGTAATAATTACAATTAAGTGGTGGACCTGTGAAAAATTTGTTGGCAGGAGATTGTTTACGTAAACAATGTTGGAACGGCCTATATTTTACAGGGACCATACAGGGGACTTAACAGGAGTTTTAACTTGGCGCATCATGCGTTCTGTGTCTGTCTTGTCCCCGTTGCAATGGTATCCTGTTTTGGGTGGAGTGGGGGCAGGTTTTATTTTCCCACTTCATGGTGCTCTGTCTTTTTCCTAGGACTCTCATGGCTTCTACTCATGTGAATCACAATATTTACATCACAGAGGTGAAAACGGGCAAGTGTGTTCACTCTCTAGTTGGTCATCGGCGCACACCTTGGTGTGTAACTTTTCATCCTACCATCCCAGGGCTTATTGCTTCAGGGTGCCTTGATGGAGAGGTTAGAATTTGGGATTTGCATGTAAGTTCCTTCTAATACATAATGTTGTTTCCCCCCCTTTTATTCAGTGCCAATTTTGCACATTACCACAGTGATGTAGGAGCTGCTTCTGTATGGTTTCTACCCATACCTCTATGGTAACATGGGTAAAAAACTTTGTGGGTGGGGCCAATGACACAGTTCCTTCTAAGCTATATTTTACCTGCTCTCCTGGCCCTCCTCATTGTACTTGATGCGAACAAGGAGAAGGACTATGACTTGGTGGTAGAGGACATGTTTTGCATACATATGTTCCCAGCTTCAGTCTGTGGTGTTTCCAGTTAGGGAAGAGAAAAATTCCTGTCTGAAACCCTGAGAGCCACTGCAAATCTGTGTTGCCATTACTGAATGAGATGGAACAATGGTCTGATTTGAATCCTAGGTAGTTACCTTATAATTCTCTCTGATCCTGAGTCATCAGACTTTGCCTAGTTGAGAGCCTTGCTGCGAGGCTGTAGTGGCCATGTTAGCCCTGATAAGGTCTTTGGCTGACTTAATATTTGTAATCTTCTTGATAATCCAAGCATCTGTATGGATCTGGAACTTATTTCAGAGTTTTATGGACACCTTGATGCAAGAGATGTGACCAGGGCTGGCCTACTCATGAGGCCAACAGAAGCAGTCACCTCAGGCAGCAGGTTGGTGTGGGGCCCCCATCTCTCTATGCCGGGCAGCACGTCCAGGGGGGCAGCACCTGCAGCGGCAATTCAGCGGCGACTCTTTTTTGCCCCGTCCCCTGCTGCCCTTGGCAGCGGTGGCGAGCCTCATAGCGCTGCTGCTGAGGCTTCCTGAGGCCGAGGAGGTGTTCCTTGCCCACCCTCCCGCCCCCAGGGGCCATTTTCGGCCAGTTACAGGCTGTGTGAAGGCACCCCAGGGGCGTGACTTCTGGGTGATGTCACCATGGGGGTGTGGCTTCCCGGGGCATCATCTCTGCCTTCGCCCCCCCCCCCCCGGGTCTGCGTTACTACATCACTGCCCTCCTTCCAGTCTCTGTATTGGAAAAGGAAGAAGGGACAAAGAGGAAGAAGAAATGTGGAGGAGAGGAGAGTGCTGAGCTAGAACATTGGAGAGTGGGAGGAATAGAGGCTGGCACATCATTGAGTGGGGGTGAGCAGTATTTGGCATGCCGTCCCAGGTGTTAGGAGGTCTTGGGCCAGCCCTGGATGCGAATAGAGGTAGCCATAATAAAGATGACTTAAGGAGAACTTGTACTCTACCATGAGGTGTGTGTTCATATTGTTTACCCTTCCATTATATGAAATGGCTCAAATGGTTATATTCAGACCGATGAGCTGTGATAATTGCTCTGGAAGATGTGGTGTTCTTGAATAGTTCTACAGACATTCTGTAATAACTTGTAGTTTGTGACGCAAAAAATCCTAAGGTTTGGCTATGTACGCAGGAGATATGTAAATGAAAGCATACGTGATAATGCTCGTTATCTAATTCATATGTGGATCATCTGAGATCTGATTTAGGAACATGAGATAAACATGTTATTGGGGTTCTATTTGTTTGGAATTGCTGTGTTTTCCAAACTGTTGGTGACTCAAGACTGGCTTGCTCTCAGGGTGGAAGCGAGAGCTGGTTTACAGATAGCAACAATGCCATTGCATCCTTGGCTTTCCATCCAACGGCCCAGCTTCTGTTAATTGCAACAGCCAATGAGATCCACTTCTGGGACTGGAGTCGCCGGGAACCTTTCGCAGTTGTAAAGACAGCCAGTGAAATGGAGCGAGTCCGGTAAGTAATCAGTCCATGCCCGTGAGCATATGTGGTTAAAGGAATGAGAGGCATCTTAGCTTTAGAAGAACTTCATAAGCCTTAGGTATTCACTTGGAGCATAGTGATAGCAGGCGTTGTTGGCCCTTTTAAAAAAGAAAATAGAGGAAAAAGTAACTGACAAACCAGTGGTCTTTCAGGGACCCTTAGTCTCCTTAATCGCAGCACCCCCAAAGGTTTGCTGAAAACCAGGTTGAGAGAATGATCTAAAGGTGTATAATACAGTTCAGTTGCTCAAACTAAGCAGGTCTTGCCTTGAAAACTACCTGTGGGGGAGATTGCTTGGGAACAACAAATAATCTACTCTGAGCTTTCCAGAGGAAGTGTGGGATAAAAATAAAATAGGGTTTGGTTATCCTAGTTCTTGTGCTATTGCTAAACTCACCATAAACTACTATTTAAACGCACCACTGAAATGAATAGGACTTAAGTTAGTTTTGACTAACTTGTCTCCATTGATTCCAGTTTATTTAAATAAAGTGGAATTCACTTTATTTAAATACAGTCTTAAGTCAGGAGTTGGCACTTCCTGCAAATGCTTTTATTTATCTCAAAACAACAACTAACGCTACTCATAAAAGCTGGTTAAACTGAATCAGATAGTATGCCACTTATTCTGAGAATTTTATCAACTCTCCTAGCATTTCAGTCCATATTTATATTTTTCATGTAACAATGGTAGCATTTCACTGGTTGTGTGACCAAGGAATTGTGCAGTATCATGGTATATACTGAGCTTGTTACTTACAATCATGGCAGAATGGAGATTGGGTTCTTATTCTTTTGGTTTTAGTAGCCCTATGAATCTTAGTCTGTAAAGAAAACATCAAAATATTATAAAACCTTTGCCTTGGATATGACAGGACAGGACTCCTCTTACTGCCTGAGTATTCCTGGGTAGCCAGGAAAAGCAGAAGTTCAGCTCTGTCTCCTAGCAGACGGTGTCTTGATTGCATCATGACATCTGTTGACTTGGTCATTCAGCTCATAAAGCCAAGAGAAAATGACTGGAGACAGCTTGAAGGAGCTGTGGCACTCTTTTTGTGAGAGAATGGCTTGGATCCAGAGGTGAGTGGGACTTTCCCATCCCCTCTTCCATGCTGCAGCTCCCAGTTGTGCGCATAATCCTCCGGAGCGCAGGAACGGCGGAGCGAGTGCTCCACCGTTCCAAGATGTTGTAAACGTGCCGCAAAGCATGTTTGTGACGCCTCGGGAGTAAGGGAGGCCTGCACAGAGGCTGGCCGCCCTCACTCCATCGCCGAAACGCCTGGGTGGCTGCTGGAGGAGGTAAGTCCGGATCTGGCGGGTGCGGGGGTGGTTCGGCGGGCGAGGGAGGGGGGCCATTGGCCTAGATCCTGCCATGTCCCCGCCTGGTTGGCTATTTAGCTGGCGGAAATCCAAGGAGGCCTATCAGACTGGCCCCGGTTTACACCTGGGGAAGTGGACGAGTGTCCCATTCCCTGATTAGACCTCCGGCCCGCCAGTCGACGGGCAACCTCGGCACAGGATCTGGTGGGTGGCCCTGGGCCACCAGGTGGATCCTTACACAAGATTGTGCTGCCCGTCTCGTAAACTTATATACTGTATTTTCAGAGGTCACAGTATTATAAAATTGGAGAACCCCCTTTAATAAGATTTCCTTCTCCTTCGCAGTATTGCATGAACTCTTGAGTTTAGTATTTGAATCCTTTCATTAAAGCAACTTTCTTTGCTAAACATTTAATGCTAAATTATTTAAGATGTAAGTTGCCCAATCCTGTTCTTGAAATGAATTATGCAATATCCATAACGATTCATTTTGCTGGACTCCTTTGAGGTCAGAAAAGGGAAGGGTAAGAAATATGGGACACTAGAGGGCCGAAGGGGGGAAACAGGCAATCCTCCCTGGAACTGATATTCACAGAGGAAGACAGAACAGTATAGTGCAGAAGTTTTATAGTTGGATTATTGAATGCAATGCTCATTCCTGGCTTTTTTTTTTTTTAAGCCTTCATTAGCTATGTGGGTTCAGACATCTCTTTCCTGTGTTGTCTAAAAGCCAGTCACTTGTCGGTGTTTTTCTTTTAAAAAAAATTGGTAGAGAGTCTGAAAATACCAACGTTTTTTATGATGGAAGGTTTGCATGCCACTGTGACCATGCAGCTTTCTCAGTTTACTGTGCTGTGTTCTTCTCTGTGCTTGCTCAGCAAAATCTACTCCTTAAATCATTCTTATGTTAAATTGTGTGTAATGTTGCTATTTAGGGGAGCTGGATACGCTTGAAAAATGGATGAATGTACTATCTCCCCCTTATTTGTGAATCTGATTAACTTTGTTTCTTTACATAGTGGCATGTTACAGAAATGTAAGAGGACTTTACAAGTATTATTGGTGGGATTGGATATTACAATTTTTCCTCTTTTGTTTCAGACTAGTTCGATTTGATCCTCTTGGGCATTATTTACTCACAGCAATTGTTAACCCTTCCAACCTACAGGTAATGTTTGTATTTTCACTCAGCTATAAAACCACAGACTGTCGTATTCCTAGAAAGTTTGTTTCGGATCAGCCTTAAGGTCTTGGTGTAAAGTTCAATGTGTGCTTCATTCAACTGTGAATGTTTGCTATTTCTTGAGTAGACTGAATGTATATAGCGTGAGAGCGCCTAATGTAGAATTGTTAATGAGCATGAATCTGATAAGCACCAGAATGAGGGACCATGGGAGCTCCAAACTGTTCTAGGTTTTCTAAGGGTAGACTGCAATGTAAGAAGAATACACATTTATATCTATGCAACATCTGGAAAGTTCTAAATATATTGGGCTCTACTGAGCTGCTGTTGCCTTGTCATTGCATCCATGCTGGTTGGCTAAAAGCCGCCTTAACTGATCATACTTATTGGTTGCATTAGCAATTCTCTGTTAGCAATTCACTGTTGACAAAGGTATCTGAAATGTAGTCATCTGCATCTGTGGCAGGATTGCCCTGCTGTTGGAGTGGACTACAGAAATGTAAGGTAGATTTTTCTGACTCTTAGTAGACTCTTTATAGAAAGAGACTTTTCTGTCCTGCTCAAGGACGGAGTCTCTGCTTTGCTTGCAGTAGAAGTTAATCCAATTTCTTGGGGATTCTCTTATTTTGCTGCAAGGTGATGTTCTCTCACTTTTTTTTTTTTTTGGCAGAATGATGAAGAGGTGGAAATACCTGTGGATAGTACAGAAATGCCACACTATCGCCAGCGTTCTATTCTCCAATCTCAGCCTGTGAGACGCACACCGCTCCTCCACAACTTCCTGCATATGCTGTCCTCGCGCTCCTCTGGCATCCAGGTGGGAGAGCAAAATGCCATGCAGGACTCGGCTACTCCTTCCCCTCCTCCTCCCCCTCCACCACCTCCTCCACCGCCACCACCTCCACCACCACCTCCAGCTAGTGAGGCCTCTAGAGCTTCTGCCTATAATGGCCTCAATGAGCCTGTCAATTACCCTTCAGTAAAATGTTGCCAGCATCTGGGGGTGTTGTGCCTTTGCAGGCGATGTTCTAGTGCAAGACTTCCTTCTTCTCTCTTCCCGTCCCAGGACAATGCCCCTTCCACGTCCTCTGGGTCCACTGGCACGTCCTTTTCTTCTGTGCAAATGGAGCCTTACCAGCCCCAGGAGCAGGCATCTACAGCCCAGCAGGAGCAGGGACTCCTTAATCGACCATCTGCTTTCAGCACTGTGCAAAGTAGCACTGCTGGCAACACCCTGCGCAACCTTAGCTTGGGCCCCACTCGTAGATCCCTTAGTGGGCCTTTGTCAGGCCATTCGTCCAGGTATCACCAGTCTACAAGAGAGATGGCCTCTGGGCTAGAGGGGTCTGACTGGACTCGAACTGTGTTGAACATGGGCTCTCGCTCCGAGTTGGAAGGTATGCCGCCTCCTAGAACCAGTGCCTCTTCTGTGAGTTTGTTGTCAGTACTGAGACAGCAGGAAGGAAGCTCTCAGTCTTCTGTATATACTTCAGCTACAGAAGGGAGGGGTTTTTCAGCTCCTGCTGAAGCAGAAAGCGCCAGTAGTGCTGTCCCAAGCAACCCAGCCAGCATTCGCAATGAGCTTCAGTGTGATTTAAGGCGGTTCTTTTTGGAATATGACAGGCTTCAGGAGCTAGATCAGGGGATAGGTGGTGAACCTAGTCAGTCACATCAGGCTCAGGAGATGCTTAACAATAATATTGAGCCTGATAGGCCTGGCCCTTCTCATCAACAGACCCCGCATAGCAGTGAAAACAATTCCAATTTGTCACGGGGGCACCTGAACCGCTGTCGCGCCTGTCACAACCTGCTGACTTTTAACAATGACACACTTCGCTGGGAAAGAAGCACACCCAGCTATGCACCAGGGCAGGTCCAAAGCACATTTGAGGGTGTGCCATCCAGCAGCAGCCAGCTGCCACCTTCCGAGAGAACTGAAAGCAGAACTCCTCCCAGGCTGCCACTGGGAAGATCTTCTAATCCTCCAGAGGAAAGGACTGTGGGAGTAGTCTTTAACCAGGAGACAGGACACTGGGAAAGAGTTTACAGCCAATCTGCTTCAAATAGACCTGGGAATGTATCACAGGACGCCTTAAACCAGGAAATGCCTGAGGAAAGTTCAGAGGAGGATTCACTCAGGAGGTAAGACTGTTAAACCCTTCTGCTTACATTCCTCCCCTCTGTCTAAATCCTTATCTGGTGTGATCTTTTGAGAAGATCTGTAGTCCATTCTGATCTAATGAACCTGACTGTTAGCAAAAGGACAAAATCAAGATAATAACATGCAAAGTACTTTGCATACTCAGATAGCACTATATAAAGGTTAAGAATTCTTATTACACTGACTTCTCATGTTACGGACATCCGAGTTCAGATGGCTGCGTTGGCACTTTCGTGCAGGCGCAGTACATCCTTTGATGGTGTTTTCACGCAGGCACAATAGCACTGAGTGGTCCGGCAAGAACCGGCTATTTTGACCTACTTAAGTCGAGACATCCATACAGACCTTTGGAACCTAACCTGCACTTACGTCGGGGATTTATGGTCCAATCCTATACTTACCAGCCGTCTGCGGTCCTCTTCCTGCAATGACACTGACTGCTGTAAAGCAGTCAGCGTCAGTCGCAAAAGGTGCTGTGAGCCAGGTGCTGTGAGAGCACACCACTCGGTGTGCCGCCTGCAGCGTGAGTGGGAAGGCCTGCACCCTCCCACCCGCTTACCGTAGAAGGTAAGATGTTGGGGGAGGAGGAATGGGGCGGGGAGGGGGTGGGACGGCTGTGGGAGGGGTGGATCCATTGTGGAAGGCGCATGACGGATCCTATCCCCTCCCGCAGCAGTCTCCCTGCCCCCTTTCTCTCCTCAGACTTGCACTAGCAAAATCGCTAGCATAGGTCTGAGGAGATCCGTTGCAGGTCGGGAGTCTCATGCAGGGGTAATGAGGTTTAAAATCTCTTATCCCTGCTGAAGCCTCTCGGGCCCTCTCCCTCCCTCCCAGGATGTGGTCGCCATTTTGGCACTGCTGTGATGATGGGGGGGGGGGGGAGAATGAATAGGATTGGGCTGTTAGTGTTTTAGCAGCATTAGGACTTGTACCTAAAGTAGAGAGGGCTTGAAGTGTGTGTTATGGAGAAAATTGTAAAGGTTGAGGAGGGAGAAATATAACTTATAGTTGATGGAGGCTAATCTTCCCAAGTATCCCACTTTCTTGTTACTGAGGCACTGCTTGGAGTATCAAACCATGGCACTTACTGTAATGGCTACTTAATATACTTGGTGCATGGGCAGTTTTTGGCACTCTGTCATATTGTGTCGGTACTACACAACAGCAGTAAGAGCTTGATTTTGTTTTCCCTTATGTATTTTTAAGAGAGGATGAGCATCTCTTGACCTTGCCTTTCAGGAATGATCCTAGATTTAAGATGACTACTTATGATAATTGCTTTCCCATTATGATAAATTCTTGGGTCATCTTGGTCTTGAATTGTGTTTCTGGCAATGCCTTGTAAATAATGGTTGAGAGAATATCTTAATATGTGTGGTCCTGGTCAGTGCCAGATCATCTCAGGAAATACGAAACTGCTGCCTTGTACAATATATGGTAATAAAATAGAAGTGTTGATTGGTGTATTTTAAAGAAAGGGTATCCTTTTTCATTTCTGCTTCATTCTGTCAGCTTCTGAGATGACTTGAATACAGTGTAAAGTTTATCCTAGCTGCATGTTGAATGTTGGTGATGATAAAATAACCCTCCTATTTTAAAATCCCTGCCTACATTTCCTCCCTACTGTCCTTTAGTAATCTGCTGACTGACCTTAAAATGGTAATTTTTGTGTGTGCACCTTAAATTTTACTTAATGCTGATCTTGTCAAGCAAGTGTGTTTCATGAATGAATAGCCTTACCTTGAATGCATTTGATGTTGGCAGTCAGACTGCTGTTCCCTCTTTTATACCTACTTGTTATGTGTTCAGACCCTCTTCCACCAACTGGCATGTAGATATTGCACCAGTTTAAACCATTGCCCAACTATCAGTTGCCCTTTACTTGGATTTGGACTTGAACTCCTGATGTGCTTGAAAAGACTCTGGGTTAGGAACAGTGTGTGTTTAGCCCTGTGTAACAGCCCTGAGAGTGCAGTGTTTGCCATGTGTTAACAGGACTGGAAAGCCATCCTGGGTCCAGCTTCTGCATACACTTGCAGGTTCTCAAAGGCTAACAAAGAAATGGCTGATTGAATTAATTCAATGTGTTAAATTATTAATCGCACACGCTGCAGTATTCACTCAGGGCAGATTCCATTTGTTATACAGTAGCTCCCCGACTTATGTAAAGGTTCTATTCCAGAAAACCTTACATAAGGTGTTTTTTTTTTTTTTTTGCATAAGTTGGAATCCTCATCATGCTTAGAAGCACAGGCAGCATTGGTGACAGATTAGGGGGGAGTGGCAAACAGCTGCTCACCACCTCCCTCCAGTCCACCACGGATAGAGCTGGCTTCCTTGCCTGCCCCTTCCTCTGCACGGAAAGCACACTCTGCGTTTTGTCTTTTGTTTTAAAGTCCCCATGTGGAAGAAAGACCCAGATCATTGCATTCTGATTCTCAAAGCACAGTGATCTCGCTCCTTGCCTTCCCGGTGAAGTGCAGGCAGCTCTTCTTGCCCCTCCCAAAACAGAGAGGGAGGAGGTGGAGGCCTAAGACTGGCTGATACCGCTCGGCTGTAAAGTAGCTTGGTGTGCTGTGATGGCTAAGCATGACTGATGCAAAGCTTACATAAAGACACATTTTTGTAAGTTTAAGTCGGGAACCTGCTGTACTAGCTCCCCTGTTTGATTCTAGGAAGTTGGGAGAAGGGCCAGATGCACCTGGACTAGACTGTGTGAGACTAGACAGAAGTGCTATGGGAGCTTTGCACTATTGAAATTCCCATGGAATGAATCTAGATGGACCAATGGTCTAAGGCAGCTTCTAGATGGAGTAGAATGTCTTGCTATACACTGCCCAACAACACTATTCAAGGCAGGAACTCATTCTCTACCCCTGCTCCACTGGGCATAGATCCCTCTCATTCCTATGCTGGCTATACTCTCTCCCCCCCCCCCCACTCCATTATCCACTGGCGATTTCCACAGATAAGACTCTGTCATATTTATCTTGCTTACTTGGGCATGCACACTTCTGCTCAGGCTCTAGTCCAGGTGCATCTGCCCCTTCTCCCAACTTCCTAGTTGCTTTGCACTGAGACATGTTGATAATTCCTGGAGATAATTAGTATGCTGGAAACTTTTTTTTATACAAACCCAGAAACTGAAAGCTCCTTTAAAAAAAAAGGGGTGGTGGTGGTCCCCATATTAATTTAATATGTGATCATTGTGACTTTAGAACAGTTTTGTCTCTATACATCTGTGATGGAACTCATGCGTTACTGTCACCTTGACATCTACGTTGTGCTTTTGTATTTTACTAATTGAGCTAGGGTAAATGAAGCAGCTGCAGGAATTGAAAACATAGTTAAAACCTGGTTGTGGTTGGATCCCCTTGGTAGTGAGTAGAATTATTCTGTGGTGTGTCAAGAAACGAAGCAACGTTTTGTTGGTCACTTATAACTGGACTTGAGGGTAGTGTTGAAGGTAAGTTAACTTTGTTTCTCAGGGGCTGAGCTAGTTGTGAACTATTCAGATTCTCCTACCCCTTTTTCTTATGATCCAGCTGATTCAATCTTTGGACTGACTGAACTGTCATAGATGGTTATGTTTCTGCCATTTCCTCTGAGGCTGTGACAGCTGTGTTCAGCCAATCTGTCAGTCATTTACCTCTGTAAACAGATGCTTCTTGCTATGGTAAATGAATTTGGAGCAGACAGCCGAGTGTTTGGGCTTGCTTTTGGTATTGATTCCATGGGAATTTCAATAGTGCAAAGCTCCCATAGCACTTCTGTGGAAAATGCTGTTTCACACGTTCTGGCGGTGCTATGAGATGCTTGTTCCTTCAGCATGAAACGGGAGCAGATGCCCCAATCGTGCTTTCTGTCAACAGTGTGGAAACGGCTTTCAGTGGTTTTCCCCCCATGCTGTTAGTGTTTTGAGTCCAGGAACTATAAGGAAAGGATCAATTGCATGGGGCCTTCCCATTACAGTCATTGCCCGGCAAGGAGGGGTTACAATGATCAGGTAGAAAGAATCAATGCAATAGGCCCCTCTCATCTGATTCTCAGATTCAGCTGTCACCAGCAGCAGTGTAACGGGAAACCTGGAATCACAGGTCTAGCCACAGAGTGAATGCAAGTGTGAATGAGGCTGATGATGCCAACATCAGCCCCATTCTTCTTAAAGGTCTATCCCAGTTGTGATGGGACATATGGAGGCAGAATTGTTCTTTAAAGTTGTTAGTTCAGAGTAATTTGGGGTTCTGCAGATCAAAATCTGCACCTTGAGTAGTGTTGAGAGGGCAATTGGAAACCAGTGAAGAGACTGATTTAGTGTGCTGCTGGTTTCCCATCTCTGTCAAGAGGTTGACTACTGTGGTGTTCACTAGCTGTGGCTTCTGAGCAGTTTTTAAAGGGCAACTCAGTGTAGGGTGGAGCCAAAAATGCTATTGTATGGTCTTCTTTTGTCACCACCACCTACACATCCAGGATATGGTAGTGCTCCCAGATTTTGAGTGTCTCAAAGAGGCTAGAGTTGGGTAATAGCTGGACGATTAGCCTTCAGTCCAGAGCCATGCACTTCTAAAGTTAAAAAAGAAATGGTTGAACCTGGGATGGATATAGGGTGGGTGGGGGTGGAAACTGACTGCCACCAGTAAACCAATGTCACCTTACTCTAGATCTCTACACTCCTTCACCTGGCAGCCTCATGCATGTTTTAAGTAGAAGAGGAAAGCCCTGAAGCTGTGTTGGTGTGCTAGAAATTTGGAGATCATCAAAAGAAATCCAAGTACAGTACTGTATTGGCCACTGTCCATTGCTGATTCTTTAGCAGATGTCGCACCAAACAATGCAATTATTTAACTGGTAGCCTCAAATGAAAGTACTGTATATTGTGTTTGCTATCTTATGTGTGAGATTAGTTTCCTTGATCTAATATAATGGTTTGAGAAGTTGCTTGCTTGGGAACTGTGCCTCTGCAGTGGATGAATGGTGTTAGTGACTAACTGAAGGCTGCTGCTCTCTGGATCTTGTTTCACAGATTGGCCCTGTGTGAAGAGAAAGTTCTGATACTTGAGTGCCCTGGGCTAATTATCCTAGGCTAATCACATAAGCATTAGCGCCTAATTGGCTTTCTTGATTGGTATCCTGGTCTCATTTGTTAATGAGAGGACATAACAGAAACCCCATTTAAAGGAGCATATGCCCCTTCCATACATAGTTCCTCTGAAAACAAGCAGTGCAGACCATGTAGCATGCCTTGGTGCAGCTTGATTCTCTGGTTCGTCATGGGCATTTGGTCTCTGAGTAAAAGCATCATGCAGTGTGCGTGTGCGTGTGTGCGTACACACTGTGAGGTGAAATAAGGCCAGATGTCTCCATTAAGGCAATAGGGGTGTGAAGATTAAACTTTCTCCAGTGTTCTTCAAATTGGTGCTGCTTGAAGGACAGGACCATTTGTTTACAGATGTTTTTGCCATCTGCCTGTCCATTCTTCGTTTTATTAGAGATGAGCTTTATCTTAACTAGCATCCATGTTATAGAACACTGGGTTCACAACCTAGGAAAAGCTATACTTTAGCGATTGCACAAGTGCTTTGATTGTGGTTACCCACTCGTCAAATTAAAATATTGTTTTTTTTTTAACAATTTTAGTTTCTTGTAATTTGAAATAGTATTGCTTGATTCACACTTATAGTACAACCTGATAGTCTTTAGGGATTGGTAAAAGGTTGTTCAAGTTGCTTCATTATTTATTTGATGGTCTTTGCCTACTTCTCCCCCACCATTCTTTTTTTAAAACCTGGACCATAGTCCACTGAACTATGTTCAGATTTAAAAAGTGAGATTTTTTGACAGGGCACAACTGATTTGTGTTCCCAAGCGCACTCTTGCTTAAGAGCATAAGTACCTTGCTGAATCTGTCTCGTCCCAGTCTAAAATTTGATGCAAAAATTCTAGCGTACAGCAAGTGCTAGATGATGCACTAGATAGAAGTTGGCAGTGGTTCATGGCAAATCTTCGGCCTTCTCCTGCTCTAGTGAATTTACAGTCAGTGAAGCAAAGAGTATAATTCTTGCCCACAATTTGACTCCCCCCCCCCGGCCTTTGAAGGAAAAAAAAAGAAACAAACAAAAGTAACTCACTTGTAACTTGGTCTGGCATCAGATGAGATCATGAACCAGACATGGTTCTTGAGCCAAGCTGCTGGCACCACTTCTGTTCTTGCTCAGATAGGGAAATGTGAATTTGACCATGCAGAAGTTTAATACATATAATCTCTGCCTGCAGGTGTTTGTTGATAGTTCCTCTCTTTTTTGTGAGTTGAATAATTTATGTGCTTTTCTTGCTGATGGGGACAAAGCCTCCTGCTTCCAGATGAGCTGTAGAACGTTTTGGAGCATTGCTAGAAGAGAGATCTAGAGAACAAGATATTTTGAGAGCCTTTTCGCTTCTGTACTAGTTGGCCTGTGTCTTCCATGTATTTTCTGGTGATCTTGCAGGTCTTAGTCTGAAATTTAACAGTATTTTGCATTTCCTTCTGTCCATAGGTGTATGTTACTGCTGGCTGTTTCTCAGTGTTTTATAGCTTCATTCAGGAGTTTGAATGTACATATTACATACAGTATATTCTTGCAATGACACTTGGGAATTTATAGTGTGAGGAACTGGCATTCCTAGCACTAGCAATAGCAGAGGATTGCTTGTAAATTGAACATCCCCACCCCCTTCACCACACACCTAGGAACCAGAGAATGTTTAAGACCTTGGAGTGGAGGGGGTGGGCAGACAGCAGCCACACAAACCATTTTCAGTAGGGGGGGGGGGTTACTAAACAAAAGGCTCCTTGTTTGGATAGTTTGCTCTGAACATATCAACAGCCTGGTCTGCTGAGTACTGTACTGACTATATATTTCATTTTGCAACCTGAGTAAGAGAAAAACTTCTCAAGGACATAGATTTGGAAGTTATTACATGCTGGACAAATTTATAATCTGTGTCACATTCTTGGAAACCTTGGCAACATCACTAGTTTAAATCCATGTTGACTTCCTATATTTTAGGAAGTTTGGAGCGTATCTAATTGCTCCTCCATGCTTGCCAAGGGGACCCTTGCTTTCAGGACCACACAGTTAAAACGTAGCACCTCTGTATTTTAGGGGGGTTAACTTAATTCTTGAAACCTCTCTGGAAATGCTTATGATTTGTTGTACCTGTTGTACCTTGCCCATGTTGTACCTCACATCATGAATATGCCTTTTGCCAGTAGTCTTCAAGGCTTCCCTAAATTGCTTTAAAGTAACTAACCTCAGCTTCTACTGGAGAAGTGACTTTGGCAGGATGTCAGATGTGGTATGGAAAAATAGCGGCTGTTAAAATGAAAGCATTTCCTAAATATCTCTTTCTTACTCTTCCTTTGCTGATCTCTCAGAAATTGCTGAACAAAATACAAGCAGAACTAATGAAGTTTATCTGGAATTATAAATCTGCCTAGGTTAAGATGAAAGTTTTGCAACAGCATGTAGTTCAGGGTAGAACATCTGACTGTTCCATCTGTCACCATCTATCATCACAGTGCTATTTTGTTCTCTTCTATTCAGTCTTTTAAAAACTGCATGAATCTTCTTGGGCAATTGGACAATCTTATCTCAGCATGCCTATATCAACATTGTTATGGCTGGCACCATACAAACGAAATAACTTTAGACTCAGCCCTGTTTCTAAAGCAATATATAGAGCATGGGTAAAAGTCATGAGATGAAAGATTTTAGTCTCTGGTTAGAAAATGGCACCCTTATATTCAGGGATTTTGTTTATAATGGTGCAATAATCTCTTGAGAATTTAGAGATGCTAACATGCTTTTTCTTTTTTCCAGTATCTGCAATTGAAGCATTTTGTTCAGTTGCTCTCTTAAGTGATTACATTCATAGATCTTTTACTCCTTTTGAACATTTACGGTAATTGTAAGAAACTCTTGGCAAAAATTTACAGGGTTCTTGTCACTCTAAGGATTTGAATTTGGCAGTTAAGCAAAAGTGAAAAAGAAATTTTAATCTGAATATCACCTCCTAAGCATTTGTCTCTCCATAAAAATATACTTAAGGGCATTCTTGATACTAGCTTGAGGGGAGAATTTCTATAAAATGATGTATAGATGGTACCCTTATAATTTCTTCAACCTAGTTGGAGTATCCCTTATCTTCTGATCAGTATTGGAGATGCCAGGGAGGCGGAGGTTCCTTTTCCCACATATGGTGGAATTGTCCTAAGATTAATTGATTTTTTGGAAGGATATTTTGGTTCATGTGAATGGGATGCTCAGTACTCTTCAAATCTAACTTGTGCTTACTTGAGGGTAATGTGAGAGAGGGCTATAAGCTATCATGTGTAATCCTTTGAACATGGCTGGAATTTTAATTGCCAAAATGTGAAAATAATCTCAAGTATTATGTATGCCCTTTTGGCTTTTGTAAGTTTGGCATGCTGTGTTTTTTGTTTAAAGTTACTGCATATATGTGAATATGGAAGCAGGGTTGTGGTGCTCTTGTAGATTCCTGACCTGGGACCCCAAGACACTGACCCGTTTAGCTATTCTTCCGTTGCCACCAGTCCCCAACTTACCAGGGCTCCACTCAGTGCAACACCTTGAGAGAATAAGACACGTTCCGTCTGGATTCTCAACTCCTGAGTCTGGTTCACCCTCCTGTAGCCTGGCACTGTGCCACAACCTAAGCACTAATGCAAG
Source organism: Plestiodon gilberti rubricaudatus (assembly GCA_026170595.1). Lineage (NCBI taxonomy): Eukaryota > Metazoa > Chordata > Lepidosauria > Squamata > Scincidae > Plestiodon > Plestiodon gilberti. The sequence goes on along the minus strand of JANXHW010000001.1, from coordinate 254,151,315 downwards.
CAGAATCAACACAGCTCTTCAACCGAAACCAGGTTTACTTACGAGGACAACTTTAGTAGTGGTATTGTTCTCAATTAATTCAATAACACAGTCGGCATTGATACAGCTCTTCTGATTCCAACTCCCCACGCAGAATGGCTAGTAGCTGGTTCTTGTACACTTTTTAGGGCTGCTTAACTCTTCCCTCTTTCAGTTAGTCCTTCAGGAGGGAAACTCAAAACCAAACTGCACTTTTCGCCTTTTTTCAAATGTAAGGGTTTTGCAGGGAAACTCAAAGCTGGATTTCTAACCATTCTTTAAACTTAGCTATGACAGGAGGCTAAAATATGTGGATTCTTCCTGTTGAGATTGGTCTCCCCTTACTTCACTTTTGGAACGTTGTAATGTCTTCAAAATCATGATTTGTTATCCCTTGTTTAATTAAATCTAATCTCATTAATTACTGTTTGTTGAAAATAATAATATGGAGAACTTGCTCTTTATTTTCTTCAACAAATGTTGTTGTACTTTTTTATTTGATTTACCTTGCTTTGTGATTAACTTGCCTTTATCCCATTGTGTGTTTTAATAATAGTACTAATTAGGCTTACCATATTTTCCCGGATCCAAACTGGGACACCCCCTGGGAACAATTAATTAATTTAATTAATTAAAATTAATTTTTTCCTGAATTTTTTTAAATGGCTGTATGGCCAAAATTTTTATTTAATTTTTTTTTTGGCCCTGAAAATGGCCGTTTTGCCGCCGCCACTTACCATCGTTCTCGCCGCTGCCCTCATTGTCCGTCGTCTTGCCGCCGCCATCCTTGTCTTCGTCATCTTGCCGCCGCTTGGAGCCTGGCCGGCTGCATCCAAGCCGGCCAGGGCTCCTGTGGCTTGTCGCCGCTACTGCATGGTGGGAGGGCAGGGGTAGAAGCCGCCGCCACCGCTGCTTCTAAGGTGCAAAAAGGCACCTTTTTTTCCAGCACCACCATCTTGGATCTCGTGAGATCCAAGATGGCGGCACCCAACTCTCGTAAGGGCACATGAGGCATTACTACTGCCTCATGTGCCCTTAAGAGATTTGGGCACCGCCATCCTGGATCTTGTGAGACTTCGTGAGATCCAAGATGGCTGACAGGAAAAAAGGTAAGGTTTCTACACTTTAAAAAGCAGCGGCGGCCGAGGCTTCACTGGGCCCAGAAAGCCCGGGACCGATCTGGGACCGGAGCCCAGAACCCGGGACGGTCCCGGGCTTTCTGGGACGGATGTTAAGCCTAGTACTAATAATGAAAGTGGTGACATTGCATCCCTGTTAAATGTTAAATGCTAGTTGCCCTGTTTTTGTGTGTGTTTTGTTTGTTTGTTTGTTTCTGTTTTGCTAGCAGGTTTTTAATTAGGGTAATTTTTTTTGGTCCTCAACCTGTCTTTTAACAATGACTAGATCCATATGTACCATCCTCTAGGTGTATTTATGTTAATAAACATCCATTACCTTAAACATGACTGTGTTTTTCATGCCACTAGAGGGTGCATCTCTCAAACTTAACAGTAAGTTCATAGTATCTTTTCTAAAGAAGGGCCCAGAGTGCTGCTGTAAAATAAGTTACAGAGCAGAAACATCCTGCTTTTTCCCTAACCAAAAATATTTTCGGACAGCTTCACATAATACACTTTTTAACATGGAAATCCCTCTGGTGTAGAATGTTGTTGCTTAGAGAGGAAAAATACTAAAAAATATAAAACCATCTCATTCTGTATAGTGTGTAGAGCGATTTACACAATTAGACACAATTTACATACAGCAATATCTTATACTTTCATTTGGTTAGGGACCAGAACATGGATGAAAGTAAAAAATGGATGAAATGTCAACGCGTGTAGCCTTATTTAGCTTGCAAATTTATTTTGGCCAGTGAAAAATGTAAATAACTATAGAACACATGCAAATAAGTGTGGAACTTAAATAAACAGAAATAAAAGAAAAATAAACATAAGAACGTTGATGAACATCGTGGAAGGTTGGACGAAAGAGGATGAAAGAGGCAAGCAGATGGATGAAATTTGAACTGTGGTTATAATGGAAAACGGCTGAAAGAGCAAAGCATTGAAAAGGTATTGCTGTATTATGGAAAGTGAGGTGGTTAGCTTACGTGGTAGAATTATAGCTCTTCTTTATAGCTCAGGTGTGGTGCTCTTATTTTTGAATTTTCCCCTTCTGCAGAAAACATCCTGCATGGAGCAAATTGAGGAGTGGACCCTACTCAGCCTTTTCTTCAATGTGCTGCTTACTACATACGTTGACTTTTTAATATTGGAAAGCAATCTAAAATATTTATAATACTGCTTTTAAACAAAACGTTAGTGGTTTAGTGGAAATATGACTCTCCACCTCCAGTCTAAAGTGAAACAGGCCAGAATTCTGCAATCTCACAGCGCAATCCGACTTACCTTTTGTGCGGGTGTAACCAGCGGTGCAGCGAGAACAGGAGGCCTCAGAACAGAAGAGGATTCAAATCCCCTCCAAAAGAGGAATTCAAAGGGGATTTGAATCTCTTTTCCGTTCTGGGGCCTTCCGTTCTTGCTGTGCCGCTGGTTAAAGGTAAAGGTGACCCCTGACAATTAAGTCCAGTCGTGTCCGACTCTAGGGTGTGGTGCTCATCCCCATTTCAAAGCCAAAGAGCCAGCGTTGTCCGAAGACGCCTCCGTGGTCATGTGGCCGGCATGACTCTTCTTGTCGCAGCGCGTAGCATGCAGCTGGAACACGGAGCGCTGTTTACCTTCCCGCAAGCAGTACCTATTTATCTACTCGCATTAACATGCTTTGGAACTGCTAGGTTGGCAGGAGCTGGCCAAGCAACAAGAGCTCACCCCGTTGCGGATTCGAACTGCCGACCTTTTGATCGACAGCTCATGGTTCGGCAGTTTAACCCACTGCGCCACCCGCTGGTTACACCCGTACAAAAGTTAAGTCGGATTGCGCTGTCCGTCTGTAATATAATATATGGAGTGGGTCTCAGGGAAGTCAAATATGAGGGAAAATGTACAAGGATCGCTCTTTGCTGCAGCCCTATGGTTGGGATAGGGGCACCTCGGGGTTGCCAGAAATGATTACTGAACCTACTAGGCTGCTGCTTTTTGAAAATAGAGGTGCAGTGGACAAAAAGAGCCAGGACATAACACGCAGTTATGGCCTGCACTTGGGTTCCTTTTCAGTGTTGCATCTAAAATGACAAATAGAATCCCTTGGTATAATGGGGACTAGAAGAAGGAAAGTGGTATTGCATTATGCATACTGAAAAAAGATTGTTGGAATACTGACATGGTTTTCAGTGACTGTTTTGAAGGCTGTTGGGGGGGAAAATTTTTTTAGCCTTGGCATGTGATACTTGGGAGGTATATGTCTCTCAAAGAACAGTGGATATAGACTAACCATAGAATTTCACAAAGTAATATAAGAACCAGTATCTGAAAATTAGGCAAGAAAGTGAAGTAAAGCTCAATTATTAGAATATGCCAGCAGTGAGCAGGGGTAGCTATTTTCTGTAACATGCAATTTTTACACCCAAACTAATTCTCTAAAATATGTGTTTTTTTTTTTGTTCAAATGGTGTGAATGGGTTTAAGATGACTAGATTACATAAAATAGGTCAGTGAAGACGGTTTATTTATCATGTTTTTATACTGCCCATTGAGCTCAGGGTGGTGTACATGGTTCCTTCCTTCCTTTTTGTCCTCACAACAACCCTGTGAGCTAAGTTAGGTTGAGAGATAGTGACTGGCCCAAGGTCACCCAGGAAGCTGAGCGGGGATTTGAACCTGGATCTTACAGATCTAAGCCATACACCACAACCACTACATAGATCATTTCAACTATCCTATTAAGGACTCAAATCTCTCACATTTAGAGTTAAATTCAGCAGCGTACTGTAATGTGTACTTTAGATTATTAGGTTGAGTAGAGTAGTTGGCCTACATGCTACTCTGTTTACCACTGACAGAAACTTCTTAAGGTTTACAATGGTATTTACAGGCCAGGAGTACATAAGCTGCATCACATTTGATTTGGCTGGTGCCACCTTGTTCCTGTACAAATATGCGGTGCTAGTAACTGGAAAGAGTTTGTGTTTCTGTGTTTTCTCTAGAATAGTGGTTCCCAACCTTTAGGAGACTACTGAAGCCAAAATTGGAATGGTTATGGAGTGGACTACATCCAACCCCCCCCCCCCGCACACAAAAAATAGAATTAAATTTGTAATAATTAGAGAATATTTATTGGGTTTCGTACCTACCCTTATATGCAAATTATGTATTTTGTATTGTGATTTTAAAAAAGAAAATTAAAACTTAATGGGGGTAGGTATCTTAATGTGATGTTTACACTTGCATTTGCTTCATTAGCTGTGAAATTCTTGGGTTGCTACTGCTGGTCAAAGTAAGGGTTGACATTAAAATTACCGAAGGTTGATCTTTTTTTGTGAGACCTCGAGGGCCACTTTTCAGGTTCTCGTGGATCACCAGTGGTCCACGGACCACTGGTTGGGAACCACTGTCACAGGATCCTTCACGGCATTAACTGTTTAATCCGTGCCTTGAGTCCCTCTGATCTGGGTAAACTACTTCAGTTTAGTATATGACAGAAAATTCTGGAGATATAAGGGTTCGCTGCCTCTACTTTTGCAGTGGCTCTCATTCTAGTTTGATAGGACTTTGCCATTGAGAAAGAATGTTTTTAAATAGTCCACTGGAGCTGTGCAGCCGATTCTTTCATAAGTATCGTAATGTACTGTATTTCTTTTGCAGATTGTATGCTTAGTAAACTCCTTTTGCATATTGCCTACCTCCTTTCTATCTTGAGTATAATTGTGGTGTGAGCACCATATTGAATTAGTATGATCGGAGATGGCAAATCCCAATAGCATGATTAAAAATGGAAAAAGTAAGGATTCACATTTTGAAAGTCTTATCAGGAAGACTTGAAAAGATCATGCGTTTTCATGATACGAAGTATGTGAGCAAGCATCAGTCCTGAAAACATTGTAATGTGGGGTGGCCCTTTATCCCCCCCCCCGGTTGTGTTGCAAAAACACTACTGATGGAAGGAAGAAAGACTTGTTTCTTGGCAATTGTTTCTTGACTCATCCTTCTGTTTGAGAGTTCTCTTTGCGTAAGCTTTTCTGCACCCACTGTAGCTTCCTATTTTAGGAACACTAATGCTACTGCTATTTCACTATTTCTGCCCTTTTACTTTGATTCCTTTTGTTGCTGCAGTTTGGTGGGAGAAATTTATGCTTGCTCCTCCCTCACATTCATAATTACTAAGAGAGGACATTATGCTGCTGCTGATTTCTGAGTTATGCTGTAAATGAGTACAGGGGCCTCCAGTACCCGTGGATTCGCTTATCCGTGGATTCGTGCCCCCTGCCCCTTACCTTTTATTTCTTGCTTAAACAATTCTTGCTTAAATACAACGCTATAAGCAGCAGCATGTTGCTTATATCACAGAGCCTATCTCAATAATATCAATAATTCTAGCAAGGAGCCTCTGTGCTAGAGAGGCTCCGAATGTTAACAGGAAGTGGAAACTGTTTCTTGTTAACGTTTGGATCCTCTCTAGCACTGAGGCTGCTTGCTAGAATCATTCTGGCTTTGTGATATAAGCAGCATGCTGCTGCTTATAGTGTTGTATTTAAGCAAGAATTGTTTGTTTAAGCAAGAAATAAAGGTAATGGGCGCCGTGGTGTCCGCTCCTATATGTTTTCGTGTGTGTGTGTGTGTGTGTGTGTGTGTGTGTGTGTGTGTGTGTGTGTGTGTGTGTGTCCTGGAATGTATGCCCCATGGATATGGGTGTCAACTGTATTGTGTGCGTACATTTTGTGTCAGAACTGCCCCTTTCCCAGACTTGGCTACTTTAATAGTGTGTCTAAGATTGAAGCGGGAATCTTGTTCATGTTACTCTAATAGTTTGCTATCTAGGTTAAAGAGAGCAATCACCACTCCTTCAGACCAGCTGAATACCCAATAGGATGGGCTACAAATTTGCTATAGGCCAACTGGCTGGGAGGTTTTTGATAATCGGAGTGAATGAGAAATGCTCATAACTCTTTGAAGAGCAGAAACCCCAGGGCATTATGATAGCATAACAGGTGGCCCTCAATGGGAAACCACCCTACTCAAGAAGGGAAGAACTAGCTAGGATTAGTGAGAGTGTTTGTTTCTCCGTTTTCAGTTCAGTGGGGTCTTGAAGTGTATTGCATGACATAAGTAACACAGCTGTAATGACCACATTGAGGAAAATCGCAGCATAAACTAAAGAGAAATTCTTGCTGCTGGACGTTGTGTTCTTGCTTGGTATCTGTGGTCTCACGTGCTAGGTAGAGGGATAGTACTTAATTCTGAAAGAGAGAGAGAAGCCTTAACACCATCTTGACACTCCTAATTAAGCCTTTTGAGGGTGGGTCTGGTTGCAAGTGTAAGTGCTCTGCCTTGAAACCAGCAGATCATGTGTAACATTTATTTTATCTTGTATTGTGACCTTAAACGTCCAGGTTCTCGTTTCAGTAGACAAGCTAGAAGAGCAATACGACACACTTCACAACACCTTCTAATATTGGGGAAAGGGCACACACATTAACTCACCCACTTCATTGTAGTGTTTTCTTGATCTCTTTTAAAGCAAAGTAAAACTGACAACTTGAGGAGGGGCAGTGTGAAACGGGCAGAATTTAGTTGTACACCCCATTGTATCTGTGTCTTTAAAATTTGAACAGAGGCTGCTCTAGTCTCCACTTGCTTAGTTATTTGCTTGTTTTAGAATTTTGGGGTTGGAAAAGCTACAACTCGGGAATTCAATTACCTGGGGACCTGAACCGAGCAGGGTTCTGCCTAAAGCAGACAGAGGGAGACATCTATGACTTGACAACATGAGTTTAAGTGGAAAAGTGATGACTTTGGCAGCTTTATCCAATTTAGCCATTCTGGTCTGTTGAGTAACTAATGTGCATTCTAATTATTTTTCCACATGCTCACTTAACTGATTGCTCCAGATAGTCTGCAGTGATATAACTGACCCCATTTTTTTTCTGCATTGAACCAAGGAAGGGGGAATGAGCAAGAAAGAATCTTTCAGGACTCACACAAGTTTGACTCTCTTCCCTTAATGTACAACTTATCCATGGGATACTGAACTAGAAGGGTGAAGAGTCTGACCCAGTAAGGCTTTTCTGTGTTACAAACAGTTTCTGTTTGTGAAAATGGTCCACTGAACCAAGTGACTCGTATTCCTTTGTTATAGATCTAAAGTGTTTCTGAAGCTTCTGATAGCTAAAGGCGCACTTTTATATTTTTTCCTGAATTAAAATTTGGAACACACTTAATTGAAAAGGTTTACTTTTAGACTATAGAATGGTAAGAATGATTGCTTTCAGAGGAGACAACTATGTTTCTACATGAATTGCTGTTTTGGGTCTGCCTCCTGATTTAGGCAAGTCCAGAGCGGTGACATGCCAAGATCGAAAAGCAGCTGCTCAAAGGCCTATCTTTGAGGACTTACGATTGCTGCACCTGTGTGTCAGGAACATTTGAAAGCTCCAGTTATACCCAGCTGGATGTGCAGGATGAGAGTAGGTAGTCGTCTCTCTTGGTGATTACTGTCTGGTCGTGGAAGCTTTTAATCTTATTTCTTGTGGAACATTAGCACTTGTTTTGTGGCATGCTGATGTGTATTGACAAGTGGTTTGGAAATTGATCTACAAGCACCTTAAAGTAAGAGGTGTGTGTGTGGGGGGCTTGGATACGGCAAGGTACTTGCCGGGTGTTTTAATGCAGGGGGCTTTTGCAACCCCCGTTTTTAACTAAAGAGCCTTGAGTATGAGTCTCCCAATGTAGTTGACAGGTTTTTTCCCCAGACTATTGCAGAGGTTCCCAAACTGGGGCATCGCAACGCCCCAGCCGGGAACAATTGGTTGCTACTGCCTTAAGGTGAGTGGCAACTGTGCTCCTGGGATTGTGCCACTGCCGGCAGAAAAAATGGGTTTTTTAGGCCTATCTGGGGGTCTTGCCAGGCCTCCGAGGGTTGCGGGGAGCCTGCAGACCCCTCTGCAGACCTTCCCGCACCTCCAAAATGGCTCCAGATCATGATCACAACCCACTTCTGGTTTCATCCGAAAACCGGAAGTGGGTAGCAATCGCGATCTAGAGCCGCTTTGAGGTGCGAGGAGGCCTGCGCGCGGGGGTGGTGGTGGTGGTTCACAGGCTCCCAGCACCCCCTGGAAGGGAGGCCCGGCAAGACCCTCAGGTAGGGCTAAAAACCTTTCCCCCGGTGGTGGTGTGATCCTGGAAGCACTGTTGCCACCCCCCGCAAACACAAACTGTCAAAAGATTTGGGAACCTCTGGACTATTGGTTTGTATTTGAGAGGTGTGCAAATTCTAGATTTAAGAACACCTTCCCCCCCCCCCCCCCCGGAAAGGAAATGTTCTAAAGGAGAAAGTAGGATAATGCAAATAGAACGAAACGAAAAGTAGGATAACACTTTTATTAGGTTCAACTAAAAAGTCACAGAATAGTGAGCAGTGAACTTTTGAAGTCTCTAAAACTCTTTTAAGCTAGATGTTAAGAAAAAAAATGGGGAGAGGGAGTAATGGAGAGAGGAAGAGTGAGGTGAACATGATGGAAAAGCCCCTACTAACTACAGTTTCTGACAAACCTCAGAATGCAGTAAACTTTATACAAATGTTGAGATTTTTGTATGTGCATTAATTCAAAGGTATTTAACCCCCCCCCCCCCCATGTAAGCTCGATCTTCTTGGGTAAGGATTTGTGTGCTTTTAAAAACCCTGGTGCAAGAATTGTTGCAATTCTGACATATGAGGATTTTCTTGATACTGGGATTGACATGAATCGGAGCCTTGGCTTGTAAAATAAAATTTTAGTTACAATTCATGGAAACGTGACTATGGGTGGTTCCCTAAAGGCTCTTGAAACAATGTGTGCTATGGGTTGTAAAACAAAGTGCATCTTCCAGACACTAATCTGGATGCATTTTGAGAGGTAAGAGTGTGTGTGAATTACTGGTTTCTGTTCATAACCCACCATGTCCCATAGGTCTATCACTCAATTATTCACCTCACATAAATCTCCCTTACCCAATTCAGCTTAAGTCTTAGGCATAAAAATTTTTTAACAATAGAGAAGGACATAAACATCTTAATATCACAGTCCCCCTGAAGTTGGCAGGCTCCATACCAATCCACTCATAAGCCACAATAACACTACCTCTTCATTCAGTCCCCATATTGTCCTTGCCATGCTCTCCATGCCATTGAATACCCTTCCTACCAAGTGTAACCACCCTTCAGAAAAATGCTGGCCATTATTGAGTTACCATGTTTACATGTTTCTTTAAGCAGATGCCATGGATGAAAATGATGGCACCAATCTCATATGAAAATGACAAGCTTGTGGATAGTGAATCTCTGCTGTAGAGATCCAGGATTCTTTTTTTCTTGTACCATCAAGGACTTCATCTGATAAATTGTAATCTGATTACAATTATTTTCACGCATTGCTAACTGCTTCTGTTCCTCCTCCAAGTTACTGTCAACTAATGGGGTCATGCACTAAAATTCCATGCATGGGCCTGTTCTGTTAATGCTCTTATGCAGCAACAATTTAACTCCTAAAGTAGAAAAAAGTTTTTCGGCTGTTCTTGCAATCATGTTTGGGCAGCAGAATCTTCAAATATCACTGTGTTACTTGCCTTGCTTTTGTGCAAGGGACACCACATGCCTTCAGAGTAGGTGTTGCTTATCCTGTAGTCTGAATCATGCATGTGTTTCCCCTTTTAGTATCTTCTCATTTATGTATAGGGGGCATCTTCATTTCGTGGTTGGAGACGTTTGTGAGACTGCACTTGGTGGAAGTCTGCTGTTTGGGCTCGTTGATTTATGGCGTGATCCTCCTTAAACATCCGCCTGTGGAGTGTGTGCCCTGCAGGTGGTGGGTGTCATAAACACGCCGTAAAGCGTGTTTATGGCACCTGGAGAGTTAAGGTTTGCACCAGTTGGTGTGGGGGAGGGTGGGCCGGACAGCGAGGGAGGGCAGCTGTTGGGTGAGCTGAGCCAGGAGGGGGCAGGAATATCGGTGGCTAGCTCTGCCAAAATCCCGCGCCCGTTCCCAGCCTCTGCAGCCCTTACCCCGCCGCCCCTGATGTACATCGGCTCGAGAGTCTACATACATCCGAGGAGGCCCATTGGGGCCTGGCAGCCCTACCCAGGGAAGGGGACAAACATCCTCTTCACCAGAGGAGACCCCGGAGCAGCCCAGGAAGGGCGCAGGATACTGTGGCCGGCCCTATGAGTGGGCCGAGTATCTTTATGCAGGATTGGGCTGCCTGTGAATGCCCTTCTGTGACTTAATACACATTGATTGCAACACTCTAGTTAATTGTTGGGAGTTTTGTATTGGCTTCAATAGTAGGTGAATAGCACCTTCTGTCATTGTAGTTGTCAAAATCAAAGAGCAGCTTGGGAACAGTTTTTTTTTTTAACTTGTGTAACTCACTTTTGCAGAATCCTTGCCAGCGTAAGTAGTCTTCTACTGGGTTTTTTTTTTTTTTTTTGGTTGCAAGTACTTAATACAAATTTTCTTTTGTGAGTATCCATTAAACCAGGGGTCCTCAAACTAAGGCCCACGGCCCGGATCCGGCCCCCCAAGGGCATCTGTCCGGCCTGCTAGCCCACCTACCGACTTGCTACCCTGGTGCGAGCCGCTCGCCCGCTGCTTTAAGTTCGGCGGGAGGCTCGGTCGCTTCTGACGAGGGCAGTCCAAGGCAAGGCTAAAGCGGCACCGTGCAAGCGCACCACGCTGCTTGAAGCCTTGCCCTCAGAAGGGCCGAACGTCTTTGTTTGGCCCTTCTGAGGGCAAAGCTTTGAGCAGCGCGGCGGTGCTTTAGCCTTGCCTTCAAATCCCCTCGTCAGAAGCCGCCGAACCGCGACGAGGGCAGGCCAAGGCAAGGCTAAATGCGCACCACGCTGCTTGAAGCCTTGTCCTCAGAAGGGCCGAACATCTTTGTTCGGCCCTTCTGAGGGCAAGACTTCAAGCAGCGTGGTTCGCATGCGCTGCTTTAGCCTTGCCTTGGCCTGCCCTCGTCAGAAACGGCACCGAACTCAAAGCAGCAACAAACTTAAGCAGCAGGTAAGAAGTGGTTAGTACCAGGGGTGGGTGGGCTTTCTTTCGGTGGGGGTGTGTGTGTGACGCGGCCAGCGGGATGTGTGTGTGACGCGGCCAGCGGGATGTGTGTGTGACGCGGCCAGCGGGATGTGTGTGTGACGCGGCCAGCGGGGTGTGTGTGTGACGCGGGGGGGGACTATAGTCCCCTCCATCCAGCCCCCCAGCAGTTTGAGGGGCAGTGAACTGGCCCTCGGCTGAAAAAGTTTGAGGACCCCTGCATTAAACTGAACGTTATCGGTATATGTTTTGTGTATTGTTATGTTTTTAAAATGTTTGTATGTTGCCTTTTGGTTTGAACAAGGAACTACCAAGGGGGCTCTCAGCAATTTAAAAATAAAACAAACTCAATACAAATCAATTAAGAAAAATAAGCATTTATTATTAATCATAATTGTGCCATCTCCTGTTCTGATTAATGGTTTCTCTTGTTTTGTGAAATAAATTATGACAGACGCGTTGGGACTGTTTGGGGAAATTCATCATCATAGTATTGTTACAATTGCTGTGATTAGGATAAACTTGCCACAATCCTCCTTGGTTGTCTGTGGCCCTTGCTGTTAAAATGAAGATTAAAATCAAGTGGAAAAGCTGCAGCAAGAATAAAACTAACCAATCGGATATTAGTCTACCCAAGTAAATTCAATCCATTGTATAAGCTATAGTGCTTTCTATATTTTAGGATTATCCTCTGACTGTTTTTTTTTTATGTAAATAACTTCTAAGCATGGTGAACCATAGCAGTTTTTTTTGTTTTTTTCTATTCTTGGGCATAACTTGCTCTGTTTTGTCAAATTGGAGAGGCTTGCACACTGGTTTAGAGCATAGTGTTCTCCATAGACTGCTTAAATGAACTTCCGGCAGTAGAGCTTCTTGAAGGGGGACGAAGCTCTCTTTTTCCCTATAGAGAAATCCTTCAGTGTGAGTCATGCTTGTTAAAACAAGCACTTCTGGCTTTTTGAAGTAATTAGAGTTGCAGAATGGAATTTTGGTTGGACATGTACAACCTTTTGACTTCATCTCTACCTTGTTTCCTTGAAAATAAGACCGGGTCTGATATTAATTTTTGCTCCAAAAGACTCATTAGGGCTTATTTTCAGGGGGTGTCTTATTTTCAGGAAAACTGGGTAGTCTCTACATTCAAACAGGCAGCGGTTGACCTTACTAGTAAACCTTGCTACGAATTTTACCTCTATGGCATGTGCAGATGGATTTCAGACAAGGCAGAATTTTCTCTAATTGCGGTATTTCTCTGTGTTGTGGTATGTTTCTCTGTGTTAGTGGATTACGAGAGAGGCGGAGACTTGTCGCTGGATAAAGACAGAAACAACAAGAAAAATGACTGTAGTTTCTTTACTTAAACAAATCAATGGTCAAGTGAAACGAGTCCCCACCTTTTTTCCATGTGTTCCGTCTGTTATAGCTGAAGGGGAGAGTCTGCATCTTTTCTCACTTGAAGGGAGTTTTGGCAAAGGTGAGCAATCGCTGGCCTGCTATTCCTTTAAATCTCCAGAACTCCCTGCAAGTGAAAGGTGACCCCGTCTCTCTCATCCAGTCCTCTAACAAGCACAGAGGGCTGGAGCAAGAGGTGAAATCTTGCCTTGCTTGGACTTGGACAAGAACAGAAATGTTGGGAGACATTCCTGCTCTTTCATATTAAAGTGATACACAAGTGAGAGCCTGTTAGAGGTGGCTGAAGGCCCTTCCTGTGAGGGGCACGTGCTCCAGGAAAGCTGGTAAGTGGAATTGTTGGCACCTGCATATAAGTAATTGTTGTGAATTTTCCCTTTTTGCATACTTTATGAAATGTGAAGAAGAGCAGGAGGGACGAGGAGCTAACTTGTGGTTATCCAAGATATTCTTTATTCTCAAGTATTAACCTTCTGATGACTGTTCATCTTACTGTTTTGTTTAATCAATATTCTCTACCCTTCAGTGTAGAAACATTATCAGTGTGGCTTGTAAAATAATCTAGCCAATTAAGACAATAAAAACAATAAGTTTATTGTGTTTAAAAAACAATTGAGTTTAAAAAACTCAATTTTCCATCACAATTAAAAGCTTGGGAAGGTAGTCACCAGGATAGTCTCAAAGGGGGAACATCCCATAGTTGGGCCACCATGACTGAAAAGACCGTTTACTCAGTCGTCACCCACCTCGTTTGAGATGGTAGGGATACCCGGAGGAGAGCCTCTGAAGATAACCTAAGTGTTGGCAGGTTCATGTTCGAGTAGACAGTCTTTCAGATGTTCAAGCCAAGCCACACCACATCACATAGAATGTAAAAGGTAAACACCAGCACTTATATTGTGTTTGGAAATTGTTTGGAAATAGACTAGGAACCAGTCGATATCTCTCAAGCTCTGGTGAAATACTCCATTGTCTGATCCCATTTAATGACCTAATGGCTGTATTTTGAACTAACCTCATTTTCCAAACACAGTCACAGTTGTTGGCACACATCTGAGACGCAGATCTAGCTCATCTGTTGCCTTACTTGAATTGGCTGTAAAGGAGGGATAGAGTTGGTGATTGTCATCATATTGATGCTGGCTTTTAGATATTCCAAATTTGCTCATGGCCTCTCTCAGTAGCTTTACATTGTGTTGCTGCTTATTCTTTATTCATTCGTTTAATGAGTGGGCACTGCCTGTAACGATAACTAAAGAATTCTGATCCAGGTGTGATGCTAGCTCAGCTTGCAAACCTGGAGAGATGCTCTTATGTACAGTGTTTTAATTTTTCATGGTTACATGTTACATCTGACTAATGTTAACTAGGATTAAGGGTGGCGAATTCATGTGGGAAGGGAAGAAGCAAACTATCCTGTAGTAGAGAACCATCCTGTGAGTGTAATAGTAGTTGAACGGCCAAGGCAGTATGTTGTATCTGAATTGGCCCTGATAGTCAGCTGGAAGCTGTAAAGGATGGATCAATCAGTTACTGTCTGATCTATTTCATTGCTACATTTGTATGGTGTTTATCAGGCACACAAATACATCAAATCTTGGTAACTGTGGTAAGCACGCCTACCACACCTTGTGAATTTCAGCTAATGTCTGGGAGCGGGTGCAAAGCAAAGCAGCTGCTATATTTATATATAGGGCTGTAATGTTGAGTTAATCTATTAAAATTGGGCAGATAAAACTATTTCAAAACAAGTACTCGCAAATTGTGGATGGCAGATGTCAGCTTGAAAGAGGCATTCCCCTTTTCTCACATAGGAGGAATATCTGTTTTAGGTTGCCAACCACAACAGCACATGTGGTTTTTCTGTTCAGAACTATTGTTTAGTCATAGAGGTTTAATTGATTACATAACTTACAAAACACTGTGCTGTTAACCTTTTACGATCATTTTCACAATGAATACTTAGATGGCCCTGCAAACTCATAGTTGTCGACTACAAAGTACAATCATCTAGTGATGGTGATTAGCTATGCAAAGAATAAGCAAAATAAAGTGGATAGTAAAAGAGTGGGGAAGATGTTTGAGAGTTTAGCTCTCCCAGCTTCACTCTCCACTGGTTCCATTATTGTAGCTAGTATGTAGATCAGGGGTTCCCAACCTTTGGAGGCCCGCGTACCCCCTCGCGGGCCTCCAAAGGTGCCACATACTCCCGAACTACCTGCCCCCGCGTATCCTCCAACACAAAAAGTGTTTTCTGGTTTGCAGCGCGGGCGGGCAGATTTATCGTGAAATCTCGCGAGATCCAAGATGGTGGCGACCAGAAGAACAGGTAGAAAATGCTACCACGGACTAAGGCAGGCCTGTAGCCTTTTTTTGGGGGGGGGGGTTGCAAGCAACCCGGAAAAACGGCCAACGCTGCCCATTATCAGCTGCTGATCACAGCAACTGATAACAGTCAGCGTCTCGCGTACCCTCAGTCTGCGGCCTGCGGGGTACACGTACCACAGGTTGGGAATGCCTGATGTAGATTAAATTGAGCACCCTTGAGCCAGTTGTGGTACTCCGTTCAAATATGGCTGCACCTCATCCAGTGGAAACCCTGTTCTTATCAGTTTTTAATCATTTTCCTGATACTGGGTAGAAGATCAGATAGACACCTGACACTAATCTTTTGCCGGAATAAGACTAGCAGCGCAGTCCTACTGATGGTTGGCACTGGATGTCACAAATGCGCTGTAAAGTGCATTGTGACATCTGGAGAGTTGCCATTGCCTGCAGGAAGACCTGCACCATCCCACCGGCACTGGGCCCAGCGGACTGTGTCGCAGAGCGGGTGTGTACTGCTCCGAACAGAGTTGGGGGGATCAGGTCCTGGAGGGCCTGATCCCGGGCCTGATATGACATCGCACATCATATCCTATCCTCTCTCTCAGGCCTTTTCTGTCTATGCAGGGCTTCTTGGTCCTGCACCAGCTAAAGAGCTGGCGGAGAACCAAGTAGCTCCATTGTGGTGACTAGGGGTTTACCTGGGGTAAGGGGACAACCTGGGGTAAGGGGACCACAAGTAGACCTCCAGCTGGCACCTTCCCTGCAATAGGATTCAGCATGGACCACATGGGGAGGATAGGATTGGGCACTAGGTAGCTCTCCTTATAATCTACTTTTTATCCTTAAGTTGTAGAATAAGCATACTTTGTCCCGACAGCTACGCAGTGCAACTTCTTAGCTTTTAAGAGTAGCATGGCAATAACATAGCTTCCTTAAAACAGTTGTTTTAAGCCAGAAAACTACTTTGTTGCTGAAAAGACCCACGAGGTGACACCTGAAAATCCTGTTCACATGGATAACTTCCAACTCTCATGCTCCAGTGCATGTAGCATCTTGGGCATGTATGGAGAGATGACTACTTATAGTCTTATCTCATGGGAGATACTGTTAACTTGCCCTCTTTTATGAGAAAGAAAAACAGATTAAGGGGAACAATGTTTATGTTGTTGGCCAGCTTCCCCATGAGTGCTTTGCCAAGAATCAGAGGACTGAAAACTCTTGGAAGCACTATTGACTTGAGATACCTTATTTTTCCTGATAGTTTCTAGCAGTATTTGACTCTTTAATTCCAGTCAGTTCCATTACAATTCTGACTATGTTATTGGGTAAAGATTGAGAAAAACTTGCTTTTAAAATGTAGTAGGGATGTAATTGGAACTTCAGGTTCTTTTTCCAGCAACAGGTTTTACAGTCCCTGAATAACGCTCAGCAGAACTGTGGCATTTGTAAAGACTTTTCCACAGGTACTAATATCTGGAAGGCAGACAATCTGCTGAGATCACAACAGAGAGCACTGTTGAACAGATGGCAATTTATATCTCTTGATAGTAAAAATAAAAAAGGCAAAGGCTCATTTAGTAAGCCAGGCCTACAGCATCTCTCAGTGTGTGTGGAGTTATCTTCATCATCGAGTCATTGATTGACAATCTGGAGGATGTTAATGTATGATTCTCTTGGTGAGCAGTGGGGATGGGGGGGTTGGGAATGGAAATTGCAGTTTCTCAGCTAATTGTGCTTTAGATGTCATTTGTGACAGTGTCATGTTGTCTAGACAGCTTGCATAGCAATTGCTTCATGAGCCTAGTGTTGTTCTGCTCTAGATTAGGCAGCATTGGCCGCACATAGCTTACAATACTTGGGGGGGGGGGCATTGTGACATCCAACATGAGGATTTTAGGAAGAAGGATGTACAAATGGAAGCATGTTGCTTTGATCCCCGCTGCCTCCTCAACAATGGGATGTTCATGATGATGAAATACCCAACAGATGGTGTGTGTCATCTTTTTCATGGCCAAAGAACAGGTTTCAAATCTGAGTGTCGTAATCGGATATCTCTAGAGGCATGTTTTTTTTTTCCCCCAGTCCCAATTTTTCTCCTATTTTATCTCTAGGGCTGTATGATTGTTGAAAATATTATTGCTGAAAATATTAAAGGCAATTAAAGTTATGCATCGACAAATGTTCACTCCTGCAACCTGTACAAATTAGAGATTGACAGAAATTGTGTAATAGTGCCGGTTTGTGTAATTAACTTAATTTTGACTATGTTTTGGGCTGTCTTGTCTTGGAGAAGGCAATACTCTGGCTTTTTGATTCTCTTACCGACATGGCCCAAATACTTCCAAGCACATTCACATAGCCATAAGCTTGTTTTTATATGAAACCTGAAATTGAATTTTGCTTTTCAGAATGTTACTCTGAAGCTTGCACGCAGTACCATCGTCATTTTTCCCCTGTGCTCCTTTGGAATATAGCCCTGATTATACAAAATCTACTTTCCCCTCTTTATTTGGAAAGCAGTGCTTAGCATTGACTACTTTAACTCCACTGTATTGCAAAGGTGCTAAACTTTAATGGATTGGAAGAAAAAGTTCCCCACTTAACCTGTCCTAGGGCCACACCTGTAGTGTTTCAGTCTTTCCCCTCCTATGGCGGAGGAAACCAATTGTGGGGTCAGTAGTTCATTTATAGAAATGCACCTTGCTACCAGACCTCAGTGTGCCAGAATCTTGTACTCATGCTGCCCTGAGCCAGCCCCCCAGTCCCAGACATGAGCATCTCCTGCAGTTCCCATTTGCCACTGCTTGCTCTCCAAAATCCTCTTGCATTCCCAAACAGGCCCTGTTCAACCTGAAAGTCTAAACATCCCCACCATCCAAGCCTCCTAATCCACTAACTAAAAGTTTCCACTACCTGGCACACTGAAAAATTCATGCTCTTTAACTGCTAATTTTAAATGGAATATGTTGAGCCATACAGTAGCAGCCATTGGATGGTAAGCCTCCTTGCCCTACTAAGGGCCTGGTTTTTCTAACCCTAAAGATGGTTCAGTAACTTGTGTGGAGTTAACTAATCTAGCGTTATAGGGTGTAGCCTCTTCACAGAGATTTGGGAAGCAGCCATCAAACGTTCTTCTTTTACGATATGATTTTACAGTAATACCAGCCAAACATTGCCCCTCCCCCACTCACACAGGAAAGCCCCAATGCATTTTTGATGCTTTCTTTAATCAGCTCGAAGAGAGGCTGCCAAATTGATTTTATTCTGGACATCTGGGAAAAGCCCTATCTAAATATCAGGACAAAGGTGTGCTTTGGCCACAGTAACATAAAATTGAGCCAAGGGTCCAACAAGGAGAGAATTATGTTCCATGATTCAGATGGATGATCTCTATAGAGACCCCCAGAGCACTATAGGAGAATGTCTGTGCCTGTAACTAACTGCAACATTTTATTAGTTAAAATAACTTTGCTCAGGGATAAAGCCTTCGTTGAGGGCCAAGCTGCACTATAAAGAACATCTTGATAAATGGGTTCAATAATGCAGATGCTTCTACAATCGGAGACTCTGTGGCCTGCGACACTAATGATGACCACAACGGTCTTCAAGGCTCTTGGTCTTGCTTTTTAAAGAGGATTATGCTTTGTATTTTTTAGACTTAAAATGCTAGTCTAAAATCTAAATAAAATGCTGATATGACAAATAAGCCACTTTTTTGACATCTGTCCTGCTCCAGCAGTTTTCAATTAGAAAGTCATATCAATTTGAACATGCTCTAAAACTTGAATTCCCCACCAAGCCTGAACCATTAAAATCAGGGCTGTCAAAGGTCCAGAGACTATATCGAGCTCATTGGGGATCCAGATGTGGCCAACACCCCTACTTAATTTGTTATAAACTTATTCTGTACTGTAGCACTTCAGGCTGCAGGAGGGAGGATGGGTGTTGCCTGTTTGTAAGGTGCTTCCTCATGAGGAGAACAAACAGCTTGCACATAGGAAGTTAGTAAGGAGAAGGCCTTGGTTCAGCTTTCTCTGATATCCCTGCATACACAAAGATAGCATGTTTTCATTGGAGGCAGGGAAAGAGAGCATTCAGATGTGCCTCTTTTTGCTTTCTCACTCTTTCTCCCCCTCCAGCTTGGGTGTGCTACCATTCAGGAAAAGCTTTACCACTTGATTCTGCTGTTTGTATAAGCTGGCCCTCAAGAGGCCAAGGTTAAGTAGAGGTTTATTTTAGCAGTATGTTTGCATACATTTTTAATGATGGTGTTTTATAAATGTTGCCCACTTATATCTCCCTTGGGGATAGGCTGGCTCATAAATCTAAATAAATAATAGACTGTATCTTGAAAATGGTTGAGAAAGTGAATCTTTAGTGGAATATACCTGAGAACTCATTCAGAATTGTTTCATATTTAAACTAGCACTCTACCATGAAGCTATGTGGAGACTCTGGGTTTCAGGTTTGCCAAACACCCCAGAGGTGTAAGCTAGGGAAAACGGTTTAACCTGACTGGCTGGTAACGGTTTGTGTGTTCGGATGTTGCTCTGCATTACTGCTCAGTCTGGAATAATGTTACAATAATAATTGGTAACAGTAATTGGTAGCACTTTATCTGTGAAACGGAACCTCTGTGAGCTGCAGATCTTTTCACTTGCTCAGTTGCTTGGTCATGGCCTGGCGTTTCTAGAATCTCCAATGCTTATATGTTTGAGGACATAATTAACTCCTTCTGGACATAGATATTTGAGGATAACCGGGCATCTATGCAAACTGATCCTTTGTTTATTTGGCCCCTTGAGCACATTGTTCCCAGTTCGTAGGATGTGTATAGTACTTTCAGAACTGGGACACCAATCCTAACCAACTTTCCAGAGCCAGTGCAGTTGCAATGCAGCCCTGGGATAAGGGAACAAATGTCCCCTTACCTTGAGGAAGCCTCCGTGACTGCCCTCCCCCCCCCCACACACATACTGTGGACTGCAGCATGCACCCAGTTGGCACAGCTGCATTGGTGCTGGAAAGTTGGTTAGGATTGGGCTGTGAGAGAATTCCATGTTCATGTATGTTTTTCTTGTGGTCAAAGTGCTGTATGTACCATCTCTGTGATGGTAGCCCTGTGAGGTATTAAATCATTATGCTCATATTGCAGGTGGCGGTAGGGAATGGGCAGTGGAGGAATTGAGGCTTCCTTAAGGCCACCTAGTCAGTTTGTGGCTGAGGAGAGATTTGAAATAGAGGCTTCAGTGCACTCTCTTTGCCATCACACTACTCCAGTTCTCATTGCCTTTATAAGAGACTTCTGTATCATGTAAGGACACACCGAGGCCAGGGGTCCACACTCTTTGGATGGCCTTGGTAGTCAACCAAAATGGTCTTTATTAAGACCCTGCCTTTTCCCTAATGTAGGTGGGATTTTTGTATCTTATCGTGCTGAGTTTTAGAGGCACTCTAAATGCTTCTGGGGATGGCACTCCACTAGTGGTAGAGCATATGTTCTGCATGTAGAATGTCCAGGTTTCAATCCCTGATACCTCCAGGATTAGGAAAGACCCCTCTACGACACTCTGGAGAGCTGCTGTCAGGCAGAGTTGACTGTACTAAGCTAGATGGACCAGTGGTCTACCTAAGTAGATGTCAACTTTATATGTTCTGAAGCACATTATGAGATTACTGTTTCCCCTCTCTCCAGCTTCATGTTTCAGAGAACTAGAACCTATCTGGACTACACTGTATTTCTGGGGGGGAAACAGTATTTATAAGCATAGTGTATTTTTATGAGCTCCAGATCGCCTAGATTTGAGGAAGTGGGGAGAATCACCCTGCAGCCCCAACCACCTCTGAGATAGCTGCTTTAAGCCCCCCCTCAATTAAGTTGTATGACCCTATATGTTCTTATCAACAGTGCAGCTGTGATCAGTTGGGGATAACAGACAAAATTTGACTATTTAAAAATATGAACAACATAAATGTAAAATCCCCTTTTTGAATAAAATTGAATAAAAGCATTTCTTGATGAAGGTACAAAATAATTTATACTGACCCATGTCTGTGAGAAAGTGACTAGCATTTGTCTATGCCCTTTCAAGCCTGACCCACACTGCACGATCTCAGGCGTGGAGGCGAGCGAGCGAGGCTGGCCGCTCTCCTCCGTGTTCTGACTCGTCTGTAGGAGTGTCTAGTCACTCCTGTTGTCCCTCCTTCTTAAGAAAGCGCAGCTGATTGGCTAACCTCAAGTACGCTCTGATTGGCCGAAAACGTTGCACACCAGACAGAGAATGTAGCAAAAAAAACGTTTCCCCAGACACATTAAACATCAAACACCAGAGATTAAGTATGCAGTCCACCAAGATTAGAAGCGGGAAACCCCAAACAGAGCTCCTCTGACTTCAGCAAGTTGCAAGAGCCTTCCGGGAAACACGGAGTCACATGTGATCGTCAGAAAGGGGGTTTCTGCTGCAGCCTGCATCGCTTCTCTTTCTGTGTCGGTGATCAGATTAACGCTCTCTCCTGGATCTAGCCCGTGCAGGCTACCTCCACGGTGATTGGAAGTAGTTCAGAGTGGCAGGCAACCACTTTCCTCCCCCTCTCATTTGATTGGTGGCTGCAGTAGCTCCACGAACCCGCCCCCTCAAAACATGGACAAAGAACTTTATGTACGCGCCGGAAATCGGGAGATCGCATCAGCTCCGCTCGCTTCCGCAATGGTAACCTGGCATCTCCGCACAGCTCAACAAAGCTCCTTGGGCGTCTGGGACGCGCCGGAATTTGTGCAGTGTGGGTCGGGCTTTAAAGAAGTGGCATAGGCTGGGGTGAGCTTTTTCATGATGGATCATCATTCGAGAACACAGCAGAAACCAGTGTTGGCACTAGTTTGTGCCAGACATTCAGACATTGTTCCCTTTTGGAACCCCACATGTGTGCGTGCATGGAACCCCCAAGACTTTTCCCAGTTTCTGTGCAACTGGGGGAGAGGATGGGAGGGAGAGGGAAGCTGGTTCTAGTGGTGCTTTGTGAGAAGAATGGATCTTAACAGTTCATTTTTAGTCGCATGCTCCTGTTGATAATGTGAAATGAAAGAAAACGTGGACCAGGCATTGTACGAG
This sequence comes from Plestiodon gilberti rubricaudatus, assembly GCA_026170595.1. Lineage (NCBI taxonomy): Eukaryota > Metazoa > Chordata > Lepidosauria > Squamata > Scincidae > Plestiodon > Plestiodon gilberti. The sequence continues at coordinate 254,129,262 of JANXHW010000001.1, read as the reverse complement.
AAGTTGAAATGCAGTTGAAATGCAGTGGAATTCTATCAAGGCAGTGGTAATGAGGCATGGGGGACTAAAAAGCAAATAGCACTATCCTAACTTCAAAATCTAATATTGAAGAAGAAGCCAGACATATCAAAGTATAGTGACTTAATGTGGGCAGTTTCTTAAACTTCTTGTTTTCTTTCCTAGGAGGCTGCTGGAGTCTTCACTCATTTCACTATCCCGTTATGATGGGGCAGGATCTCGGGAGCACCCAATCTATCCTGATCCTGCTAGGTAAGGACAGACTTTGAGATCTACATGTACCTTTTTTTATTTAAATGAACAGTAATAAAGAAGAAAAGAATGAGAAGGAATCATTTTTCACTTTTTGTTCCTTATTCCTCCTCCAAATCTTACTCATTCCTTCAAATCTTAAGTGTTGTGTCTTTTCTCCCTTCGCACCTTTAGAATAATACAGGGGAACGATGATGGGAGAGAAATGTATCTTTCTCTCCTGCTTGTGGGCTCCTAGAGGCAGCTGGCGTACCACTGGGTGCTGGACTAGATGGGCTTTTGGCCTGATTCAATAGGGCTTTTCTTATGTTCTTATCCGTCAATTTTTTTTCCATGAAGCCATTGATATAACCCCGTTTGAAATGAAGGCTAAGTAGTATTTGTTCACATATCTTGCTGCCTGTCCCATTCTTCCCCTTTGTTTCCTGTGCTGTCAAATATTAGGTTATAAGCTTTACTGAGCAGAGACTTGCCTTTGTTGCAGATTTTGTTCTATAAAGCACAGCCTGCACTGGTGTCGTATAAAAAACAAACAATGGCAATTGGATTGAAGTAATATTTTTACATAGTAAGGATCCTTAATATCTTTGTAAATCTTGTAGACTGGACTATGTAATGTCTGCTGTGCATGGTACAAGTGATGGGGGACAAGCATCTATGCAGTTAAATAGTGAGCTTCCTTGGAAAAGTGGTAGATAATATTGTGGTCAAAAGTGTAGAATATAATTTGGAAAAAAGCCATCTTGGATTTGCTACATTATTAATGGGAATGTAATGAATGAGAATGTAATGAGGGAAAAGTGGTGGTGGTGGTGATGATGATGATGACTGACTTGAATTTAAGTAGGATGTGGGAATTCAGGGTACCATAAGAGAATTGCAGAAAGCATCTCTCTTGAAAAATTAAAAAATAATAATGTAATGAGAGGATGTGTTAATACAGGAGAATCTTTAGGTACTATAATTAAAGTGCCACTGATGACAGGTCCTTTGAAAAACACAAATCTATAAAGAATAAAGAGAGAGTCTAGCCTGGAAAAAACTGTTTGAATACTGGATAGCTTAAAAATCCTCTGTACTAAGTAAAGGCAAGGCGAGGAGGGTACACAGCTAAGTGAAGAAAAATTAATGTTGCTGAAGAATATAGGAGCAATGAAAGGCTTTCTGAAAATGAATTGGCAGGAAAAACATCCTGCAGGAAAAACAGACTGATCCGTACTTGGGAAAGATGAAATCAGTTATGTCTAAAGTGATTGATATAAAATGAGGACAAGGATGACCTCTTTTGGAGATGAGAATTTTTTAAATATAGCTATTGATGGAATCAAGTGAGAGAATGATGAGAAATGGGCTATGTGAAAGATGGCATAATTGAGATAAGGGTATTGGCAAACAGAATTGCTGATAGTTATTTCTGAAATGTCACAAATCACTGGGGTTTGAAAAAGAAATTTGTGTTAAGAGTACCTTCTGCCTAATCTATAGAAAAAGTTTCTTAAAAGTCATCTGAGCAGCTTGCTTGCAGTGAAACAGAAGATTGATAGGAAGAAAATGCCTTTTTGAGGGCTTAATCATGACAACACTCTTGATCCTTCATTGTGTTCATGTAAAGAAGGATTCTGACAGCCCAATCTAGCTCGGTTGTATCATGCAGCCATGCCAATGGAGGCTACAGTGCATACTATGGTGGAGGTGTAATCAGGCAGTCTGCAGGAGGTAAGTAAAAATATAGACCCTGGTAGGCTGCCCGATCACCTATGGGTCTCCTTGAACCTACCCCAGCTATTTTGCTGGCATACATCCGAGGAGAGAAAAAAGGCAGGGAAGGTTAAAAAAGATGGGATAGGATCCTGGCACAAGTTGCTGCCACCAGGATCCTCCTCTGCCCCACCTTGCTCCGCAACTCCCCCTGCCCTCTCAGCCCACGACATGTCTCTGCTGCCAACTTACTGGCACTGGAGCCATTGCTGTGCCCGCCACTGCCTGTTTGCGGCAGTGGCTCAGCTTTCATGCTGCAGAGTGACCATAGGATTGGGCCCAGATAGTCCCAAAACGTGTTTTTTATCTCCTTCAGATCAGTGGTTCTCAAACTGGTGGGTCGCGACCCACCAGGAAAACCGGAAGTGGCCATTACTCCCTTAAGAAGGGTGGTGACTTCTGGGGGGAAAAAGGTTTTTATAATTTACTGGGGGTCATGCCGGCCTTCCAGAGGGTGTGCCACTCCCCTGAGTGCCACTGCTGGGCCACCCCCACAAAGACTTACAACTTCCCCCAACTCATAGGGAGAACTTTGAGAACCACTGTTCTAGATTATAATCAGTTTATTCTGGCAAGGTGATGTTATCTAGGAAATGCCAGTATCTGTCTGTACTAACAGAGATATTGATGATGTTGACGCTTGGGCTTTACATCATGTATCTCTTATTCCTTGCCTGTCCATACTCGACTACCGGTAATTCTGTCTTCAGGCTTTCCATAGTCCTCAAAGTCACTCTGTATAACTTGTTTCTAATGACTGATGTCATGCAGTACTTGATTTTGATTGTCATGCAGTCAGGCTTCTGAACAATTCGTCTTGTCAACCTGAGGTATTGTCTATTAGTTAAGTTGTTCCTCTGGTATGATTGCTTAGTTAGGACAGTTCTCACGAAAGAGTTAAGGCAAAACTAGGTGTAATGGTGGCAGATTCATTTGTTTAAAAACAGGTCTTTCCTGATCATGTAGAAAGTGGGGGCTGATCGATCCATTTTTAGTAGCAAAGTGAACACATAGGTAAGAAATAGAGAACCTACTGCATACCTACCATAATCTGTCTCCTCAGATTTTTTTTTTTAACCTCTAGTGACCTCAGATATTAGAAATGTGATCACTTGGGTGGAAATAAGCATTTGAAAGGAGAGGTGTGTGTAAGTGAGATACTGTTAAAAATGGACTCCACCCCCTTTTTTCTGTGAGTAGAGATGTGAAATCCTGGACGAATTCAAGGAAAAAATTATTCCCCCAAGGACAATCTTCTCAATTTTTCAAATAGAAAAATTGGAAATTGTGGAGAACATAGAAAACAGTTCTGGTGAAATATTGTTGTCCTTTGGAATGAGTGAAGCAATTTTTAAGATAAGGTTTACTCGCTCAAAATGCCATGAACTGCGTGGTATGATTTGTATGTAAGATGGTCTGCAGAAGTAGAGAATGATCATTACTGTGCATATGGTAAACAGATACAGCATTCAAATCCGATATGTATTTCTGCACCTAGAGAGAGCTGCCCTCTTCATGAGAGGAGCAAAGGCATTTGTTGCTTGTGGATTGCTGTTTGCCTTCTTCTGGTGGCCCTTGTAGGTGAAGAGTTCAGTGCTCCTGCATCTGCTGTCTGACAGCAGTTTGCAGCTGTCTTATTATGGGTATATTTGCAATTATGAATGTACAAACGTAGGCTTTTATACTTTTAAATTTCATGTATATGCCAAATAGTATAACTTTATATGGTAACTAAGTTATAAAGGATGCATTTTATGCTGCTAAAACAGTAAAGTAAGTTTAGGCTTAATATGAAAATAACTATTGCATACATTTTAATTTTTCCCCAAATCTCAATTTTTTCTCCAAAAAAACAGAAAAACAGTTTTTTCCCCATGGCTTCAAAATTTCCAGAAACTTTACATCTCTATCTCTGACTGGGACAGATCTTTGTTTAAACATGTAAGTCGGCCCTTGTCCTGTCTAGTTTGGCCCTTAAGGTTTGCAGGCTTTAAGTGTACAAATGTGGCATCTCTCTTTTGAGTAATGCATCTGAGTAAGATACAGTATACTCTCTCTACATTTGACTAACTTCAGTAAAGAGAGATGTCTCCAAGCTACCATAGATTGTGAAGATGACATCTATGTAACACCAGCAGTCTGCTCACATTCTTGGTAGAAAATACATTAAAATTCTTCATCATAAAAGTTGGCCGCTTAAGGTGCCATGGAAGAATCAAACTAATCTTACAAAGATCTGCTTTCTATAGTGTGTGTGGTTTAAGCTACTTCTTCTAGCTTGTTTTAATCCTGTCTTTTTCTGGAAGAATATAAAAATCCTCTGAACTTTAGTTGCAATTGGCTGCCCTGGTTTATTTCAAGGCAGAATTGAAATTTTTGCTTGTGATGTCTCTTACTTTGATCACACTGTCTAGGCCTGGCAGTTAGACAGATCATCCTTATACCTGTAAAGTGAATGTGTTTAAACTGGTGTTGGAAGCAACAAATACGTAATCCCAGGGGAAATTTGTTGAAAATCTCTTGGAGAAACATACAGAGGGTCTACAGTGTTAGCTGCTCCATGCCCTTCTCTCCTTAAAAATGCATTTATGGAGACAGGGTATTTTATATAATCTTTGTGGTTTTTTCTGTAGTCTCGCACATTGCTGCTTTGTGCAGATCCCTTTCAGAAACATTGAGAGTTTAGGAACACAGTCTATCCCTTACTCAAGAGGGTGACCCCATATTATACACAAGCTTTGAAGGTGGAAGGGTGCCTTTTTCCTCAGTTCTGTTTTGACCATCTTGGGCGCATGCTAGGGAAATGTTCCTAGAGCTTTTTTCTTAGTATAGACAAAGTAGACATGTTTGTAAACTAAAAAGCTCAAAATGGCCCTGTGTGTTTTCAGCACTTACAGAATGTCCAGGGTTCTTGAGCCAGGATATTTGTGTGTGTATGTGATGTGTGTGTTAAAGGGGGGCATTGACCTGCTCCAATAGTATTGGGGGGGTCATTAGAGTTCAAGGGATGCATGCTGTGAGGTTAAACCCTCCTCCCTGCAGTATACAGGGATGTTCAGGAGCAAGGAAAAGAATCATTCTCCAGAAGCCTTCCCCCCCCACACACACACTTACTGTATAGTCATAAAATGCTCCTCTCCCAAATTGACTGTCTAGTGTTGTATATAGCGTAGCAGGGAAAGGCCTGAAGGGTGTGGAAAAGAAAAAGTCTCTCTTATGTCTTCCAGGACAAGGGGTTTATGGGTAAAAAAAGCCATGTAAAAATATAGAAGCCAATAAAATGTAATTTAAAAACAAGTTAAAACACAGATATCCAAGGTTTCAAATACATGCTAAATTAGCAACTCTGGATAAAAATATATTTAAAATCACTTAAGGCAATATCGAACTGACGTTTCGTCCTAATCCAAGGACATTTTCTAGGTACAGACCAGCGTGACTGTGTGGATGACATTAAAATCCAACAAGAACACGGTTTTCGGCTGAAGGCTCTTTAAGAAAATCGCTGCAGACGTCTGCCCCTGGAGGTTACTCGCGGTCAACACAACATGATTTCAGCGCTTTCTCCGTAGTTCCGGTGTTAATTGCTTCCTGAGTTTCGCGCGCTTTTGTAACTTTTTCCATGTTCTTTTTGGATTTTAGTGTCATCCACACAGCCACGCTGGTCTGTACCTACCTGGAAAATGTCCTTGGATTAGGACAAAACTTCGGTTCGATATTGCCTTAAGTGATTTTAAATATATTTTTATCCAGAGTTGCTAATTAAACATCTGTTTGAAACCTTGGATATCTGTGTTTTTAACTTGTTTTTAAATTACATTTTATTGGCTTCTATATTTTTACATGGCTTTTTTTACCCATAAACCCCTTGTCCTGGAAGATTGTATCTGGTCATGAAAGTTTTTGCTCTCTCATGTTTCTCTCCCTGCTCCCCAGAAACTCCCACCACTATCACAAGGCCTGAGCAGCACTCTTTCTGGAGTCCTGAACAGGAACATCCCTTAGTGTTTGGGAACTTGGGAACATTTTTGTTGCAGGTTCCACTTCTCATTTATTCTCAGTTTTCAGTCTTTTTAAAGGCAGAAAACTGAAAATATAACTTCAAGGGATATGAAACACTCTTATTATTTCAGCTACAGATAAATAGCTGGCTGATAACAGGGCAGTCAGAGACAGAGAACTGATGGGCAGAGCAATCCTACCTAACTATCTGGCGGGTGGCCCAGGGCCGCCCGCCGGATCCTATCCCCATTTTGTGCCGCTCTAGAGCGGCCCGGAGGTTTACTCGGGGAAAGGGGACATTCGTCCCCTTCCTCTAGTGTAAAATGGGGAAGCCCCATGGGCCTCCTCGGATTTCCGCCAGCTGTTTTGCTGGCAGAAGTAAAAGGAGGCCGTGTAATGGCTGCGCTGGCCGTAATGGGGACGGGATATGGCGGAAGCCATCCCCGCCCCCTCCTGGACTGGCTCGGCCAATGACCCTCTCCGTCACCACACAGACCATCCCCGCACCTGCCGGGCGATTACCTACCTCCTCCGGCAGCTGCAGGGGCAAACCAGCCTCCGTGCCGGCTGCCCTTACTCTCGAGTCGTCATGAACATGCTTTACGGCACGTTTGCAATGGCTTCTGGCGGGGGAGCACTCGCTCCGCCACCGGATTCCTGCGCAGGATTACGCTGATAGTGTGTGTTGGCTAATAGTGAGCCAAGAAGTTCCTACTTCAAATGTCAACTGGGCTGTGAAATCACTTGAGATAAGCCACCATTGCGGCTTCTTTCTCTCCACCCATCTTGAAATTAGGGAATAGCACTAATGTTCTATATGGTGGTCATAAGAATGATGGAGTATGTATGTGAAGCACTTTGGACATTCATAAATATAAGTAAAATAAATAACTCTATACAGTATATGGAATATCTCGTGGTGCAGCTTGGGTTCGCCTTGTAGCAGTAAAGCTGCTTAGAGTTCATAGGGAACGGCAAGGGAAATGTAGCTCTGTTGTGACCTGTAACATCCTGTGTATTAAAACGCATATTAGAGAATGAGATTTAAGGCATTTATTGTCTGTTTTTCTACTGTGTATTAAGAATGCTAAAACTAGCATGACCTTTAGGAGTAAAGTGTGGAAGAATGAGAGGGTGCACTAGTAGCAGTGAGAGGAGAAACCAGGTTCTCGTGATGATAAGCAACTGAAGAGATCAAGAAAGCAAAAGATCATGGATTTCTGCTTTCTGGGTTATGAAGCAGCAATTTTGGAAAGAGCAAGAGAAGGGAGGGGGCAAGGGAGGGGGCAGTGAATCAGGTTCCAATTCAGTGGAGAAGGGCAGGTGGCTGCCATAATGATGTAAAGTCAGTTTCGGAAGTCTGAGGGAAAATAGCAGAGGAGTGGAGAGACTGAAAAGGGGATTGGGTAAAGAGACAACTGTCAAAAGGCACAGTTTACTGGGAAAAGTGACTTGCTCTCAAATGGACACTAACGGCTGACCTTTGGTAGCTGCCTTTGTGGACTGACGATATGCTCATGGAGATTGAACTGTTCTACCCCTTGATCCAGGCCCCAGGTGATCCTGGGAAGTAGGAGGAAGGCATTACCAGGACCAGCAAAAACTGGGCAGGGAGACACACCTATTTTGTATCATGTGTTCATAGATTTGTAGTATGTACGCCTTGGTAATGATAGTATTTTGCTTCTGGTTACTGTAGGTGCATGTGTGTGATGAGACTATATAAAAAAAAAATGCCAGTGCATTAGAGATGTTCATATGCTCTTCTGTAGATTGTGACCAAAGCAGACCTGGGGGCAAAGGGGGGGATCTCTCTGTCCTGCCCACAAGTTTAGACAGTAAAGTTGCAGTTTTAAGCATACTAACGATGTGCTTTCCATTGTACTTGATGAAATTTGCTTCTGAGCTAACAATGTTCTCTTTCATGGTTCTCAGGTTGTCCCCAGCTGCTTATTATGCCCAGAGAATGATCCAGTATCTTTCGCGCAGAGATAGTATTCGCCAGCGCTCCATGCGATATCAGCAAAATCGGCTTCGTTCTTCCTCATCGTCTGCTTCCACATCTGAGAATACAGGTCCATCCGTAGAAGGAAATGATCTGGATTTTGAAGACTTTGAGTAAGAGCTTTGAGTGGTGCCTATTCCTCCAAATTGTTTGACCAGTTATCTCTCCTCCCTCCCCCCCCCCCTTTATTTCTCTCCACAAAAGTGCTTGAAACTTTCTGTAAGATCACAGGCTTAATTTTGTGCCTTTCTAAAACAGGAATTCAAAACATTAATCATTTTTTTTCCTAATGAGTGGAAGACAAATTACAGTAGCTGCTGCCCTCTGCAGCTTCCCAAGGTGTTTTGTATTTGGATGGCAAATTAAGTAAACAGAATAAGTGATTCAACTTGGGTCCTCTTCAGTTGTCAAAACCAAGGTTAGGCACTCTCAGGAGGAAGAGATTGATCATTGTATTCTTGTATTGCCTACTTTCATATGTATAGGAATCCCTTTTTCACCTAAGCTTCTATTGACTCCCCTTAGCAAAAGTATGATGCTTGTATTTAATATGTGAATAATTTCTGTAGCATATTTAAGGTACAAAGCTCCTGTTGACTGCTGGTAAGGTTCATTGCCACAACAGTCTTGTAGGTCAGGGGTTCTCAACTCCTTCGGTGCGGCATACCACCTCTGTGACCGCCGTGGCGCCAAGTACCACTGGATGTAAGTGGCGATGATGTCATTGCCATTTCCAGGTTTTTGGCCACGCTGGAGGCCTGGAAGCATAGTTAAGGGGGCAAAGGCAGATAAGAACATAAGAAGAGCCCTGCTGGATCAGGCCAAAAGCCCATCTAGTCCAGCTTCCTGTATCACACAGTGGCCCTACCGGATGCCTCAGATGGGTGGGCCTTTTCCAGCCCTGAAAACCTATGCACTCAAGCTCTGCCAGCTCTGTACGTTTCCAACTCTGTACTTTTCCAACTTGGTAGCCAGGGGCCTGCGAACCACCTATCGGCGGTACGCGTACCACTAGTTGATAAATACTGTTGTGAGTTATTATTATTATTGTTGTACTAATAGTAAGCTGAATTGGAAAGAGTGGATTATTGAAGACAATAGTAAGTGCTTGGTTGAACAGGATTTTAAACCATGTATTCTAGGTCCAGTATTTGATTCACTGTAGTCCAGTTAATGTAAGCAATAGGATGCAAAATTAAAAATAAGTCCCCTAGTTGGAGCTGAAGCCTGAAGTAATCCAGGCTGCCCAGAAACTCAGTCTGTGTAGTTAGCTTACACTGCAATCCTGTACATGTTTTCTTGGAAACAAGTCCTGTGTTAAATGGGGCTTTCTCCCAGAAAGTGTGCATAGGGTTGCCACCATAGTCTCTCACATTGTGTCTCTGGAAAAAAATAATTTGCAATTAGTAGTTTCAGGCAATCGGTGAGTATCTGAAATATGCGGTAAATGCCTTAACGTCCCAATGTACTCTGTGACCGCAGTATGCAAGTGAACATGTTTGCATTTACGACCTGGTTTTTAACATCTCATTAATCTATTCAATTTTTATGCACATTAGGACTCTTTCAAATGGTCTGTTTGTATTCTTTCCTTGCCAGGTTCTGATCTTCAAAAATAGTATAGCTCCCTAAAAATCCACACACAACCTGCTTTGTAGTTCTGGGCCTTGATTATTTATGATTGATAAACTTGATTGGTCTAGATTTTTCTCCCAAAAATATCCACCAGCTGGGATGGGAGAGATGGAGTGCTCCTCCACAATACATGCTGTTTCTGTGGTGCCACTAGCTGGAGTGGAAATACTAGCTAGCCCTTGTGCCCTTGAGTGTCCAGGTAAAACTCCTGCAACCTATAGTCAGAATTTGGCTCCTCCCTTGAGCAGCAGGGAGAGAATTTATGGTTGAGGCACAACCTATTCTATGGAGCTGTCATTTCATGCTTCAGCAATTAACTATTCGGAAGCACAATTAACTATTTAGAAGGGAATGAGTGTGTCCCCTTTATCATTGTGGTTTTGTTTGTGTAAGATGTAAATGAGGGGGGAGATGTAGAAGTGTCAGCTGCCTAATAGCTTTCCCTAGGCAGCACCACAGGCTGGAGGAGTAGGAGGGAGGCAGCCTGCTGGGGCCCATTGTGAAGAGGAAAGCTCAGCAAGAGCAATCCCGAGTTATTTCCATTACTGCCTCCTATTCATCCTCTGGGGAAGGGGGTTCAGTTGCTTAAAAAGGAATGGTACAGTCTTCATTCACAGGGCCAGGCAGATACCTGTGGAGAAATGTGTTCTCCTACAGATAATATTCACACAAGGAAGGGGCCCATTCAGGAAAGCGATTCAGTCAGCCATACCATGCCTTTTATTTCGCACTGAGTAGGGAAAAGGAGTGTGTTTCTGTCCTATGCACTAGCTGAGCTTTTTGGTAATAAATGTTCCATTGTGGTCGCTACCTCTCTGTGCACTTGAGGTACCAGTATTTGCTTGATTCTATGCAGTTAACAGTTATTCTCTTTGGCTGATAGAAAAGCTGGTACAGGGTCTTTGGAGGTAGAACCTTTTGTTTCTTCCATCAATTGAAATTTTTTGTGTGTGTTTTGCTTAAGTTTTTGGCCTCCTCCTCCTCCATTTCCTTGCATCACTCAGGAGAGCAAAAACATGTATCCCTTAAAAATAAAAGCCTTTCAAGGGCAGAAATGTGACACATGGCTAGGCTTACCAGATTTCTGGCCCCCCCCAAGGGGGACAGAAGTGACATCACAAGAAGGCGGGTCAAAAACTGTGATGTCACTTCCGCCGGAAGTGGGCGTGTCCGCCGGAAGTTGGTGTGTCCACTGTAAAATAAATACAGTATTTTGCCTTTTTTCCGTGCCTCTGAGCACGTGCAGATTGCCGCTGCTGTTTTTGTCCCAGCCAGCCAGGTGCATTGTAATGTCCAGTGCTGGCCGTCACAATGCAGCCAGCTGGCTGGGATGAAAACAGCAGTGGCACTCTGCACGTGCTCAGAGGCACGTGAAAAAAGGTAAAATACTGTATTTTATTTTCCTGTGCTAAATACTGTGCTCTTTTATTTGTGTATTTTATTTTATTTGTATTTGTTGTGTATATGTGTGTATTGTGTGTGAATTCATTTACTAGTCCCGGCCCCGGCCTGCTGGCTGCATCGCGGCCAGCCGGAGCTCTTCTGAGACTGTGCTGCCTGCTGCAGCACGTCTCCGTCCTAATCTTCCTAGTCTCGCGCGCCTGTGCGAGACTGGAAGCACTCGGAAGATGTCCGAGTTCACTCGGACAACTTCGGAGACATTCCAGCCTCGTGCGCATGCGCGCGAAGCTGGAACGTCTCGAAGATGTCCGAGTGAACTTCGGACGTCATCCGAGACATTCCAGCCTCGCGCGAGACTACGAAGATTAGGACGGAGACGTGCTGCAGCAGGCAGCACAGTCTCAGAAGAGCGGCCGGCCGGCCACGATGCAGCCGGCAGGCCGGGGCCGGGACTAAACTACAGTTCGGGGGGGGACGGGGGGACAAAAGGGGCTTGCCGGGACTTTCCCGGTCATTTCCGAGACGATGGTAAGCCTACACATGTCTCTTGCCTGTACTTTCTAAGGTGGGGGGAGGGTGGACAGGGGCAGCAAGGGAGGGGGCCATTGGCTGGCCGGGCTGGGAGGGGGCAGGAAAGGTTCAGGAGTGTCTTGCCCTAAGGGTGTAAGATCATAATCATAATCATAATCAATCAATCATCATAATCAATCAATCATAATAATAACCAATCAATCATAATCTTATGATTATAAATCCTTACGCACTATATAACAACATCATACACAGATAGTTGTGTGTGCTCTGCCAAACACCAGATTTATCTCAGATCCTGCCACACATTGACTAATATAATTTGACTAATGTAAACTCCTGCATTGCTCTGTGGTTTATTTTAAGTCTTCTGAATATTTATCATTTCTTTTGTGCCCTCCCCTCCCCTTGAGGAATTTAAAATAGCACATTTACAGCGCAATCCTGTGTAACTTTAGGCCAGCGGAGCGGGTACTCCGCCAGCCTAAGGAGTTGCAAACATGCCGTAAAGGAGGGCGGGGGAGGGCGGACTGGGCGGCGAGGGAGGCCGAGATCCCTGGTATCCAGAGCTCCCTCCAGGCCCCAGATACGCCGACATGGCCAGCGTAAATGTACGCGTGCTCGCGTACATTCGAGGAGACCCATATGGCCTCCTCCCGCTTACACGAGGGGAAGGGGACAAACGTCCCCTTCTCCTGAGTTGTTCCCAGGCTGCCCCAGGGCAGCCCGAGAACTCAATAGGATGCGGCCTCCGCCGCAGCCTACACAGGATTGGACTGTAAGTATTGTCCCTTGCCATTGCCAGCTGTAAAAGATCTAATGTGAAGATGCTTTCTATGTACAGCCCTGGTGACATTTAAATCTGCACAGTTGTGCCTTAATATGGTTGATGTTAATACTTGAGGTTATTTCAGTATGCTTTCATTGTGCTCTGTCTTTCCTTTTAAAACTTCCAATTGCCGTGATATCCAATGAACTATTGATAGTTCATTGTTGGATTTGTCATTATTTATCAGTGGGACATGTAGGATCTGTGGAGTCTTGTTTCGTTTCAAGGTCAGAATACAGACTAGTGACTTGATTCTTTCCAATTGGGTTTCCTGTAGCAATTAATCTTCAGCATTTAGGTGGGTTTTGTGGCAGTGCATAGCACTTGACCATGTGATGAATTCTCTTGTATTAGGTGCTTTTCAGAGGTACTTGATCTTGTGAAGTGCCTAAATGGCTCTGTAAGAAATCAAGGCTGTGTTTTGTTCCGTGTGGTTTTTTTAACTGTAGAGTAAGCTATTAATAACCGGATACCTGTAATCCTGCAAATTTAAAATGTTAGCTGACAAATTGGCCAGGGATAGTCTGGTGTTTCCCCTGGAAAAAATTGGAGAGATCACATTTAACAACTGCGAAAGGCAGCCTAAAACTTAGTGGGGATGGCAATCTAGTTCTATGTGGCTGCTATTATATAAATTGAAGTTGTTACAAAAATGAGGTCGGTCGCAGGGGAAGAATCTGCTCCACTGGCATTTTCACAGCTAAGGCAGGACTGTTTCTTGCATTTTTCTAATGCTGTATTCTCTTCTTCAATCTTATTGTATTTCTAGTCCATCTCTTGTGATGGTCCAATATATATCCTTTTCAGGAAAATGCTTTTTTTGTAATTTGAATGTTCTTTAATTCAACACGTTCTTTTATTCAAGTAAGAATATTTCATTCTTTATGATGATGAAACTGTTCAAACTACTGGCATTTTTTTCTACACTCACTGTTAAGTCTGTAATTTTAATTTTTTTGCTTAACGGAGAATGTTTTAACTCAGTTGAACACAGTTTTAAAACAAGGTTTGAGAGAGCGAATCTTATCTTCCAGCACTGCTGCCTTAAACTTGAATAGTCATGAATTGATTTTTCTGGTGATTTAATTGTATGTCTGCATGCAACAGTTGTAGTAATTGGCCACTAGTATGAATTAGTACAGTTATACCTTCCATAATGCTCCTCCCTTTAGTGCTGATTCATTACAACGCTTTTTGTCCCAGCATGATTGACAGCCATTCTAACCAATGAGAGTAGTGCATTCTTGGCCAGTCAGCACTATTTTCTGCCAAATCAAGGATGTCTCCAGTAGCTCTGTTTCATGCAGTGCTCAACTTTTAGGAAATGTATCCCCTGAGTGAGGTTTTTCTGTAGTTTATGGCCTTTGCTAAAATATGTGATCAGATACTGAAGAACATTAGTGTTTTTGCTAGACACATAATTTCGGCTGTATGGATTTGTGTAATGGGCAATGGAACCAGTGATCTGCCAAGTTATACTCAAGGTCAGTACAGAAATCCTAAACCTGTAACTTGTTCTTTTAACCTGGGCAACTTGTGAGTTCACTAAGGAGACACTGTGCTATGTCTGTGTGGGTACTCAGAGTTGAATTTACTACATTCTGTTAACACTCTGTCAACACCTGTTTTTTGTATCTTGGTGATAGCAATACTTGGCCCAGTGCAAAAAACTGCAGTAAACTGTTGCCTCACCGGTTAGTTTTTCATATTCTAGGAGGCAGCTGAAACTGAAAATATGATTACAGTGGGCGCTCCTCACCTGCTGGTTAGCCATCCGCGGATTTGACTGAACATGGATGGCTAACCCCGGAAGTAGTCCCCCAACATGGGGGTTGTCACAGTATCTTATTTTTCAACTATGCCGGGTCTGCTGTCACTTCTTGAATCCCATGCGCCTTCTAAGTTCTCCTAACTGCTGCAAACAGTTTTTTTTTTTAAAGCGGTCAAAAGCGACTTCCGGTCACGATGCGAAATGGAAAGTAGCTTTTGACCGTTTTTTAACTGTTTGCAGCAGTTTGGAGTACTTAAAAGGTGCACATTAGTTGAGAAGGATTTCATTTAACATGGTTTTTTCCATTTGCGGGAGGTTCGGGATATGGGTTCGTGGGGGTTCGAACCCCCATGGATATGGAGGGCCAACTGTAATTCTAAACAGGCTAACTTCTTAATAATAGACTCTATGACTAAACAGGTTAATATGTTCTAGATATGAATGGTGGAATACCCCATTCCCATAGCTGTTTACCAGGGCAAGCAGACAAGTTGGGAGTTTTGATATTTCTGAACTTAGTGGCAGAGGATTTTGAAAATAGACAGTTTATCAGATTACCAGTAGTAACCAATAATTATCCTGGCCTTGAGTAGTGAGAGAGTTTGGCAACATAGAGCGCTTGGCAGTTTTCATCATGAAAATTCGACGTACTCTCATTATTTGGAACGTTTGCTTGATGAAATTATTCTCTACATAGTAGCTTTCTTTCAAATGTGCACATTCTCCACACACACACACCCCCCAAAAAATTCTCAACAACTTGCTTTCTGATGTATAACTTACTTGCTGTATATTTGCTGTGGTTTCTGTCTCTCCACTGAAATTACCGTTGCTAATCCTTCCTTGTAATCTCTAAAGCAGGGGCAGGCATCTGGCCCGCCACCCGAAATCATCCGACCCATAGTCCCAAAGACTCTAGTGCCAAAGAGTGTTCAAACTACCGTACAATTGCACTCATTTCACATGCTAGCAAGGTTATGCTCAAAATCCTACAAGCTAGGCTTCAGCAGTACGTGGACCGAGAACTACCGGACGTACAAGCTGGGTTTCGAAGAGGCAGAGGAACTAGAGATCAAATTGCCAACATGCGGTGGATCATGGAGAAAGCCCGAGAGTTCCAAAAAAACACCTACTTCTGCTTCATTGACTACGCAAAAGCCTTTGATTGTGTGGATCACAACAAACTGTGGCAAATTCTTAAAGAGATGGGGGTACCAGACCACCTTACCTGTCTCCTGAGAAACCTGTATGCGGGTCAAGAAGCAACGGTTCAAACCGGCCATGGAACAACTGATTGGTTCAAAATTGGGAAGGGAGTACGGCAAGGCTGTATATTGTCACCCTGCTTATTTAACTTATATGCAGAGTACATTATGAGAAATGCAGGGCTGAATGAATCACAAGCCGGAATCAAGATTGCCGGGAGAAATATCAACAACCTCAGATATGCAGACGATACCACCCTAATGGCAGAAAGTGAAGAAGAACTAAAGAGCCTCTTGATGAGAGTGAAAGAGGAGAGTGCAAAAGTTGGCTTGAAACTCAACATTAATAAAACTAAGATCATGGCATCTGGTCCCATCAATTCCTGGCAAATAGAAGGGGCAGAAATGGAAGCAGTAACAGATTTTACTTTTCTGGGCTCCAAAATCACTGCAGACGGAGACAGCAGCCATGAAATTAAAAGACGCTTACTCCTTGGAAGGAAAGCTATGGCAAACTTAGACAGCATAATAAAAAGCAGAGATATCACCATGCCAACAAAAGTTCGTATAGTCAGGGCGATGGTGTTCCCAGTAGCAATGTATGGTTGCGAGAGTTGGACCATAAGGAAGGCTGAGCGCCGAAGAATAGATGCTTTTGAACTGTGGTGCTGGAGAAGACTCCTGAGAGTCCCTTGGACTGCTAGGAGATCAAATCAGTCAATTCTAAATGAAATCAAGCCTGACTGTTCCCTGGAAGGACAGATACTAAGGCTGAAACTCAAATATTTTGGCCACCTAATGCGAAGAGAGGACTCTCTGGAGAAGACTCTGATGCTGGGAAAGATTGAAGGCAAAAGGAGAAGGGGAAGGCCAAGGATGAGATGGTTAGACAGCATCACCGATGCAACAAACATGAAAATGAGCGAACTCAGGAAGATAGTGGAGGTCAGGAAGGCCTGGCGGGATATGGTTCATGGGATCATGAAGGGTTGGACACGACTTAACGACTGAACAACAAAATAGTCCCAAAAAGATACCGTATTTCTTCGAGTCTAAGGCGCCATCAATTCTAAGGCGCATCTTAATTTCAGGAACACCAGCAGAAAAAAAACAAAAACCATTGATTGCAAGACGCACCTCCTTCCTGCTCAGCACCAACTCATAAGGCTTACACAGTGTAAGCAAATAAAGGGCAGAAGCTTCCTTTGAGCGTCATTCTCTGCCTGGGCATGCGTCTCTCTGCGCTGTGCCCTTCTGTTTTTTCTTAGATCTGTGGTTTAATCCGGAGGTTCGTGCATGCATATCAAATGTGCATGCGTTCGTACTATTGATGGACCCGATGTCTAGCCCCTATGCAAAAGAAGTTTGCTGACCCCTGCTCTACAGCATCCAGCTCACTTTCTGTGCTGCGTACATTCTGTATACCCTGTCCTTTTTGCTGTTTAGGGTTCTAAGACACTGACCCCGAGTTAACCTTTTCTGTTTACCAGGCTGGAGTCAGTGGCTGTTCCCCCTCTTCTTTCTTGTCTATTGACAAGATGTTATGTTGTCTTTTTGCATGAGGAAACCTGATCGTGATCCTTAAATTCTTGACTTGCCGTAAATAATTTGAGTCCTGCAACTCCTGTCTCAGAAGTTTCTATGTCTTGGGGCACAGTATTCTTTTGGCATAGAAAATATTCAAGGTTCCTACCCCAATATATATCCTAACTTCTTGTTATAGGGAAGTCTTAAATCACAATATGTCAAGTTCTCTTCTAAACATTTTTATTGGCTGTGCAATCCGCCTTAAATATATAATTTCAATATATGAGAATGTAAAAATCAAAGACTACAACTTTATGTACATTTACCTTGGAGTAGGCTCCATGAAATATAGCATGTAAATCTTAATATAGCACTTAAACATGAAGTGTGTGAGAATGTAAACATTTTTCATACCTAACGACATTGTTTGTCGTTGGATTGTGATAATAACATCTGCTTTCCTCGCCCTCTCTTGGCAGAATTTAGATGCTGCATAAAGAATAGTGAAAAGGCCACCCACCCATCTTGAGTGGTCAGAAGGAATTTTTTTTTAGTTTTTCTTTTAAAGGAGGTTGAAATAATTTTGAGCTAGCAACATTGCAACACCAACCACTCCAAAGTCTTCATGTAAAACTACTGAGATATATACACATAGGGACTGGGTCATCCAGGTGTCCTCTCAGGCTGTTGGTCATCATAGACTTTTGAGAAGTTCATAATTGCAGAGGAAGAGGTGAACATGTTGTTTTGCCCTAAAATACTCTGATCGAATCAGTCCAGTTAAACTGGATTGGCTCATAATATTCTTACTCCCATGGCCTTTAGTTCGTTCCTTAATCTACATTGTACTAGTTGAGGAGGTAGAACTTTGACTGAAATGCTTATCAACCTTTAAAAAAACAAACAAACAAAAAAACCTGATAGCCAAGAAACTAAAAGTAAGGCAATCTTCTGAATGCACATATACGGAAGATTGGCTTAATTCTTTCCTTGTTCACCTGCAAAATTTGTTCTTACAGCACAATCCAGTGCACCTCTGCTCAGAAGTAAGCCCTGTTGAGTTCAATGGGACTTACTCCCAGATAAGTGTGTTTATGATGACAGTCTTAATTTATCGATTTGTTATATTTATATTTCTTTTAAAAAAACATTTTCTCAATGTATTGCATTCTAAGTTGATATATTCCAACATGAATAAATATAAGCTAAAGTCTAAATGAAAATGAAGGGGGGTATATGAAAAACCTTTCTGAAGAGAGGTGCATAACATTCTAAATATTAATGATGTCTAGCACTCTGGGCGTCTCATAGGAGTGCCCTGTTAGACTGTTCATAAGCTTCAGCTGTGCAAAATGCAGTAGCCCACTGCTGGAGAAGGGGATACATGGTTTGCTGGTACAACCAAATTGCTTATTAGCTTGCAGGCTCAATTCTAGATGCCAATTTTAAACTTTTGAAGACTAAATGACCTAGCCGCAACTTGTATTAGGAAAGCATCTCTACAAAGATGGCCCCGCTAACGTTTGCAGAGGTGTCCCTGTTCCATATCCATGTGTCTATAAGCATGAGGAGTAGGGTTTTTCCTGTGAATAAACTTGTGTGTTGAGTGTTTTTTGTTTTGTTTTTAAATATTTTATCATGGTTTTATCCCATTTTGAACTTCCTTGTTTTGAGCTTTGGTGCTTCTTGTTCCATGTTCTGCAGCTGCCTCTTATTCTGCTCTCAATCCCTTGGGAGACTGGGGCAAAGTGATAGGAAGAGAATTGTGTACATTTGTTGTTAAGCTGCATGACACATGGCATACATGTCTTTCTTGCGGGGACTTCTAAATGGTGGTGTACTATTGATCTGCTTCTTAATGGGCTGGAGGGAAGTCTCAAAGTGGGAAGCATGAACAAAATATGTTTTCTTTGCAGAGACTTGCTGTCTGTGTACAAACTGGTGGCTCCAGCTCCAGACAGACTGGGGGGGGGGGGTCTGCATTGTTGCCCTTTTTTCAAATGGACCAATTCTAATTGTCACAGTAAGATAATGAGGTACACTCATATTTTCTAGAACTAACCATCCTTTAGAGTAATGCCAGGAACTTTCATTCTTTGTTTTAGTGAGCTTATTTTCAGACCATATGAGCATCTTTCTAATTTTTAGTTTTGTGTTTCAGGAAAAACACAAAAACAGAGCTACTTGTCGTCATAAGCACCTGCTAAAATACAATTGGTAGACTAGCACTATAAGAGCATAAGAGTCCTGTGGGATAAGGCCAAAGGCTCATCTAGATGAGCATCCTGAGTAGTCCGCAATCAGTAGATAAGAACATACCTCTCTCCTACTGTTGCTCCCTTGCATATAGCCATCATAACTAGTAGCCAATGACAAACTTGTCCTCCTTGGATTTGTCTGATCTCCTTTTAAAGTCCTCTCTAAGCTACTAGGCACGAAGTACACTAGAATCTGAAAACATAACTAGGAAGTGTTCTCTTCTTCCAAGACAGTAATTAATAGCTATCTGTGATTAGGCTTTTTCTGCATAACTTAAGGAAGGGACAAGTTAGAATTGTCTCAAGTATAATAATGGCTCTTGGTCTCTGAAGGATGTGAAGGTTTGAGGATTATCCTGCAGCTGACCAGAATTTATATTGGGCAAGTTAACTCACCGTGACCACTAGGCTACATTAATTTGTACCACCCTTGCAAATGCTTTCTGGCCCAGACTATATTTGGGAAAATGTTGGCCAACTTCAGAGTTTGTGCTAGCTTCTGCTTTTGTGTGTTACTAGAGATCATTGTGATGAACTCTAATGGAGTGCAGTTTAAAATGGCTTTCAAAACTTGTTAATATGTTGCTTGACTTTTTGATTCAGTATTGATGAAGATGGTTTGATTAGGAAAAGAGTATCAGAGATTTATTTTGAAAAGCAAAATTTAATTACAAATTCTCCTTCTTTCCTGAAGGGACAATGGAGACCGATCAAGACACCGCGCCCCTCGGAATGCCCGTATGTCTGCACCATCCCTTGGACGCTTTGTCCCCCGGTAAGGCCTGCATACCCAACAAGAGCATGATAACTAGGGCGGGCTATTCATTACCCACGTTATTACTGGACTTGGCAATATTTCTCAGTGTTTTCTCCTCCTCCCCCCAGCCGTTTCTTACTGCCAGAATACTTGCCTTATGCTGGGATTTTCCATGAACGTGGACAGCCTGGTTTGGCCACTCACTCCTCTGTTAACAGGGTCTTGGCAGGTAAGAATCTCCTTTCCCTTTTTTCCAAATATAATTATGCCTGCATAGGTAGACTAGGGTTTGATGTGAAAACCCAAACCGTGGCCCTGGCCATAATGTATTAATAGGGACAGAAGTAGTAAGAGGTACTACAGTGACTGACGGCCATATAGAACCATATACATATTGTTGATAGCTATTGATGATACAGATGCTGTACTTTAAGAGGAGGTACGTGCAAGGGGATCTTGGTATAGAATCCAAAAAAGGGAATGGGCAGAACAATTTTTTAGCTCCACCCAGTCACAAGTGTTTCTGTTTCTCTCTAAAAATTAACATTCTGACAAGCTAATGATCGGTTTGCTGCAGGTCCCTCTAATTCAATTATAGGGTGCCTTGTTCATGTTCTGGCTTGTAAAGCTGCTCAAGAACAGTTCAGATTCAATTAGGATTTTAATAGGTGCATATTAAAACTTTGGCTGCATCTGCTTATAGTGCACAGGCAATCAGAGAGCTCTGTGTGTGGGTGGGAAGAAGGTAGATAAAATGAGGCTTTGCCTGCCTGGAAATGAAGCTTCGTGATGGCAGAATTTCTCAGAGTTAGTTAGTGGAACTTGTCTTTGTTCAGTACCAAATTAAAGAAAGATCTAGGAACATTCATATACATCAGATTGTAAAAGTGTGCTCTTAGATTATGAAGGGTACTGCAGTGAGCTTGGTATGTGTTGTCTTGCTTTATTGGTTATTTTGGAAAGTCCTTTAACCCTTTTATTCTGTTGTAGTTGGATGGAAAGGTAGAGTCATCCCTACATTTTGAGTAGTCTGTTTAGTATCTGAAGATTATAGCCAGGATATGCTTGCCGACTAAGATCTGGACACGGAGGTTTTTTTTTTTTTAAATTAAGTTTCCCAAGTATCAGTTATGGATCATAAGATGATGCAAGATAGCACCTTGCTTTACAGTGCAGAAGCTGATGACCCTCTGAGAGGATTGTACCAGTATTAGACCACCAGTGATTTTAGCCTGGCCCTGGAACTCGAACTGTTGCAAGACCCAGATCTGGAATGTCACTCTGTTCCTGTCCAAAGGAGGACAGACCTTGTCTTGTCTGGTAAATTAAATTTCTGGGAATAAGCAAAGGGGCACTCTTTTCTACCCTTGCTAGTTCCATCTGGTTTAGGCCTTTTTGGTCGATTCTTTGGTCTCTGGTGTTCTGAGAGAAGTTCTCTTTCTCTTTGCTGTTCTAGCCTGAGAATAGAGAGCCCTCTCCCTCAGGTAAGGTCATCTTTAACTTTCTGCCTCCAGAAGGAAGCTTCCTTCTGCCAGAATGTCTCATACTTTGCTCATCCCCAGAAAGGTGGTTTTTGCTAGGGAAAACAGTTCCCCCTTTTCTTTACATTGTTGTTTCAGTACTTTAAGGTTGTTGAGCACCTCTGTATTATTGCTTGAACATGGAGCCAGCATGTTGCTTTTAGCTGAAATGCATCCTTTCCCTGAGCTGATTCTCTGTGTGGGATTTTGTTAAAGACATATGGAAATAGCTCGCTGGGAGATAATTATTTTGCTGCCAGGCAACACTGCAAAATTCTTTTCCAGCTCTGCTTTGCTGAAGACATCTGCTTTTACTCCTCCCTTCAACTGCTTGTGTTGCTAACCTTTCTGGCTGTCTGGTTTTGAGAGCAGTAGTCGGTTTCTTCCAGCTTCCAACAGCTGACCCTTTTCTTTTCTGGTCATCTACTTCTGATAGGATATTCTTATACTTGTTCAGAATAACGTTCCTGAATCTCAAGATTGGACATGAGTAAGCACCCCAGCAAGGTACCTTGAAAAAGCAAAGTGTTAACTTGTTTCACTAGAGAGGTTCCCAAACAATGACACCAGTCATCTAATGTTAAGATTTTTTTTAAAAAAACTAATTTCTTGGTACTTAATAGATATGGCTAACAAACTGTTGCAACCTCATATGATCGCTGCAGTATTGATTCACACTGAGCTTAATTTACATATAAATAATCCAGTCAAAGCAGCATTCCTCATGTTTGTTTAATATCCAGTTTTTTTTACTGGAGTCAGTAAAGAAGTGGATTAGGTCTGATAATTTGGAGTTTTAGTTCAGATAAAATGGAATTACACTTGGTAAGGTGGAATGGACTATTTATTTTAGGCAGTTCAAAATGGAGTTGCACTCCTGTTTTTAACAATCAGTTTTGTAGCTTGGGGGGTGCTTTTAGATACAGCATTGTTTTTGGATGGCCAATGGTATCTGTAGTGCAAGGATTTTTTTCCCCCCACAAGTTGTGTTGGTCTACCAGTTGCATTGCCTCCTGGAAAGGAATGACCTTGCCAACATTATCCCTACTTTAATAACATCCATTGTTGTTACTGTAAAGATTACTATTATTACTGTAATGATGTAATGTATATAGGACTGTCTTTTGAAAAACCTTTGGAAACCTCTGTTGGTTCACAACATGGCAGCCAGACAATGAATTAAATTAATATTTAATTAAACTACTCTGAATACTATTTATGTTGGAAAAGGACACACCACTTTTTAACTTCAGCATGTTCCTGTTGGGTTGAATTGTACGAAAATTAGTCATGACAAAACGCCATTGAAATCCAATGAAACAAATATAATTGTGACTAACTTAAGTTCCATTAATTTCAGTGGGACTTCCCAATAGTCATGATGAACTTGCTTACAATGCAGCCCATTATGTCTTGGACTCGATGTTCATGCTGGTGAAACCACAGACTAATATCCTGGGAAGAACCAAGCAGGACCATTAGTAGCTCTGCATTTTCTTATTGCTCACAGTAAAATCTATTTTTTCCTCAAATCCAGATGTAACTACTGTAAATGGAGACCAAGGGTGAATTGGATACCCTTATTTTATAGACTGGCTCAAAGGAAGATCATTGCCATGTCAATGATATAGTTGGGCTCTCTGGAATGTGGTTGGTGACTGCTGACCAAAATTGCTTCTTGTTAAGAAAGTCTGCATCTATCCATGTCCTAATGTATCAGTCGCTCACCATATGTAAGTTTACTCAGGCAGGTGAATGAATTGTAATGGATTCCATCCCAGTAGGATTCGGAACTGCTGTTCAAAAGCTTTGGGTAAATGGACAATTAGTAGTGGTGTGCTGGCTGTTGCTTCAATAATTAACCCAATTATCTTTCACTTTTTCTTTAATGATGAAAGTGAGCATCTTAACAAGCTGGTTTAGTTGCCTTGGAAACCATATTCCAAGCAGCTACTCAACTTCCCCCAATGTACTGAGTTAATGTTTCCCCTGCATTCATATCCTTTTAGTTCTTTCTCCTGTTCTGAGGGTCTTTCACATAGGTAGATTTTGCCATTTGATCTCCTGTGTATGTTAACAAGAAGGCAGCTGGCAGACATTAGTAGCAGTATATACTGTAGTTAGTATGTTTTGCTGAATGCTTAACCTTGTTCCACTCCCTCAGAATGTGTTTTAATTATTGAATGTAATAAGGGGCTGCACAAACCCTTAACGAAGGCATTGACTTCCACAAAGATTCCAAATGTCTGATTCCTCCTCTCTCCTCTGCACCTGCCAAACCTCTTTGCTTCTTATCATGACTTGTTAAGAGTTGTGTTGTACCGTTCTGTTACTGTGAGCTCGCTATGAAGTGAGGCTAACTGACACTTCTTAAATTCTGGGCATGGATTTTCTTCTATTTGTACCTGTTTGTACCTTCTGTTTGAGGCAAATATCAGGCTTGCCTTGAGAGACCTTTCTTGGAAATGAAAATCATGATGTAAATACGTTCTCAGTATTTGTGAAGTTTTCATGATGTAAAGTTTGACACTTTTGCCTTAGATTACCTCATCCAATCAGTAAACACAAGCTGATTATAGCAATCTTTTATACAAATGTTTCTGTGTGATAGCAAGTGATTGAAGAACATGGCATAGCTGGTGTAGTTTTAGTGACATGCATAATTTTAGCCATCTGTTGTACTTAAAGAAAAGTCGCACAGAGGTTCAGGCTTCATAACCAAATCTTCAGTTTTGTGCATATTTATGGCTTCGTGGTTTGAGATTCATTGTGTCTATGCGCAAACTTTCAAGTTGAATTTAACCTGACTGACTTCTCCTGTCCTGTGTAGAGCACAGTGAACTTTTTTTTACTCTAACCTTAGCAGTGTGTGGTAGGCTACTGTGCAACAGGAGAATTCTTGGAGAACAATGAGTAGCTAAAGTAAAGGTGCAAAATTGTGTGTGTGTGTTTGGAAGCAGTATCGTCACTAGGGGGCGCATCACCCTGGAGCAGGGCGCGCGCGTCACCCCTGCCCTAGGGTGGCACTTGCCCCCGACTCTAACAGCGACCGCCCCCGACCGGCGGTCCGGGGCCTTCTGAGAAGGCCCAATGCGTCGAGGCGTCATTTATTAGCTTTTTCACGCATGCGCAGACCGTTTCTGAGGGCAAGGGCTGCCCTTTTGCCCTCAAACGGTCTGCGCATGTGCGAAAAAGCTAATAAATGACGCGTCGACGCATTGGGCTTTCTCAGAAGGCCCTGGACCGCCGGACGGGGCGGACGCTCCGAGGCCTTCTTCTAGCCTCGGAGCCTCCGTGCGCGTCACCCCCTGGCGGGCCACCCCGCGCACCACGCTACAGTGACGTCCGTGTTTGGAAGCAATACATTTCTTCTGCGAATTAAGAATCTTGTTTTTTTCTTTTGTTTTTCTCTTTTGTGTGTGTGTGTGTGGGGATGACGACTGGAAACTTGTGCTTGACTTGTGTCTCAAAACTTTTCAAGGCACTGTACTTTCCCATTTTCTCCATTTGAGTATTTGCATGCTGGAGATCAATGCAAGGAATAGTCTTTGAGCAGTGGTGTGCTGCTGTTCAAAAAGATTACACCAAGAGACTTCTGGGTTATGGAAATGTTCAGAGCATCCCAGCATCTCTCCTCTTATGTGGGAGGAAAGATTCTTTGACAGCATGTCTCTATCACTGGAGACAAGACGGTGTTTAGAAATGATTAGCTTTCCGTTTGGAGAGTGATAATTACTACCATCATGTTGGGAAAGGATACTGGCATCATGATTATATTGCTAAATGTAGATATGAGGATCTAATTGCACTGCTTTTTCAGCCTGAATGAATACAGGTTCATGACTTACATGTCCATTTATTCAAATAACCTTTTACTTGGAATATATATTTGGCCCAAATCAGTAGAGAAAACTTTGATCTGCAGGCGAGTGGTCTTTCAGGATGTAGATAGCCTGTTCCTGAAACCGTTTCAGTCAGTTACTTTTAATTAGAAATTCAGAGTAAGAAATGGTGTGGTTACTGTCACATCTGCTGTCTTTGACAGAAACCTGAGATGGAATTGCAAGGCTGCCCCACTGGAAATAAATACCTGAGCAGCCAGTAAACGCTTTTAATGAGCAATCTTTTCATTGTCTGCTGCCACTTTAGCTTTGGTGATCAGAGCTGCCTCCAGTCTTTTCATTTGTGTTCTTAGTGGGCACCTAACGATAAGTTGAAAGGGGCAGCTCTGATCACTGAAGCCCCAGTCACTGCCCCCATAAGCATCAGGTGCCATTTTTAAAAAGCGTTTTCTCCTCACTCAGACTTGGTCCTAACATCTCATCCTTCAAAGCAGGGTCAGGCAGCTGGCAGACTTCTTACCCATCTAGTTTTTTTAAAGAGCTGAAGAACTGTCGCCATAGTTTCATCTTGTACAATTCGTAGGAAAGAGGCTGGGGGTGCGAGTCAGAGGTAGAATTGGGCATGCAGCAGCCTATTTGGAAGAAGATAACTTGCCTGCCCCCTTCTAATATTAGCATCCTCCCACCTGATTCTTACATCCCTGGATATTGGTATTGTGACTTGAGGCTTAAGCCAGCCAAGTATTATTTAATCATTCTCTTTGATGCCATTTGAAAGATAAATACTAATGAGCAAGTCCTAATTATGGGGGAATCTTTCTGCTTTAGAGGCAGCTAATGTTAAACCTGTTCTTAGACATGTGGGGCAGCAACTTCATTTTGTAGTGAGAATCTTACATGGATGTGGGTCAGGGTGGTTCTGCCTCAAAAAGAGGAGCAAATGTTTTGCAAGCCTGCTCAAGAGCCATTTCAAGATAAGAATGTGCAGTTCTGCCCTAAACAAGAGGACCTGAAGTTTGGCTGTCCTCGAGGCTTTCTTTATTCTTCAGTTTCTAACAATTTAACATGGCTGAAAATCCCATAGAACCCATGTCTGTACTTGATTAAAATAATTTTGTTTTCATTTTTTTTAAAAAAGGGCAGATGTTAGATTCAAGAAATGCAAAGGTAGCACAGTAAAGTCTGTATTTAAATAACTGTTCATAAAGACCACCCCCTGAAGCTGACTTGGAGCTACTGTCCCAGATGCAAGACTGTGGAATTTTACCTGTTCTGTATAGTTTTTAATTGTTTTTATCTAACTGTATTTTCATGTTTTTGTTTTATTGTTGTGTTGTACACCACTTTGTGCTTTCGGAAAAGTGGTACCGTATACAAATCTTTAAATAAATAAATAAATATTGGTTGATTCTTGGTCCATTGAAGCTTTACAATATCACATCTTTTTGTTTGGTGTTCAGTCTCTCTGATCATGCTTGGCTAGCTTTTTGATAGGCAGAAATAGAAGTCCTCTAGATTGAATCAGACGATTCCTTCTCATATGCAAGCTTTTTTTTGGTCTTGTTTTATTTATTTATTATTAACCAAGTGCTTTTCATAGATATTGGGTGGCCATTGCCTTATTTGTCCCATTACTTGTAACTTCCCGTTCAGTTGTCTCCTTCATGTGCTCACACATGGAGGTTTTCGTTAGATATTTTTAAGGTGAGTGACATGTTGATCCTTTCAGCCTGGCTGTAGTCAAGAAAATTGTTCCATCAATATCTGAGGCCTAAAAGATGATTTAGGTCTTAAGTGTGCTAGACCTGCCCTTGGGCTGCAATTCTAACTCCCTGCTGCTTTGTTAGATTCCATTGTAGGTGTATCTACACTTGCATGGAAAAAGACTGGTTCAGCTTTTGAATAAATAGAGTTCATACTTTGTGTGTGTTTGTGTTTTGGTTGGTCTTGGTAGCCAAGCCAAAAATTGTAGGTTCTCAGGACTCCACCCTAACCTTATCCCTAACCTCACACTGCCCCTGCCCTACCACTGCTGCTATCATTATGTGGCCCGAGGCAAGCTGTAAGTTATACTGAACTACAATTACAAAATACTGTTGCAGTTCAGGACTTGGTCTCTGATCACCTACTTTAATAATAACACCGACCAGTTGTTCATTGGCTCAACCTTCTCTTTGTCTCTGTTGCGCCTCTGCTGCTGTTAGAAGGATGTCTCTTTCTTCTGTGAGGGGCTCTTCTTGATGTTATCTTAATAGCTTGCACACTTTATCTCAGAATACTTTCTTTTGTGGTTCCATTCCTATTTTAAAAGAACCCTTCCTCTTTTACTCTCATATTTTACTTCCTGTGCTCCCTTTTAGCACGAGTCTTTTTTGTGACCTGCAGTCCCAAAATAACGAAAGGTTTTATGTTTGCTGCTATCATTATAACACATAATTATTTTGCGTGGGCACTGGATAACCTGCACCGCATAACCTGTTGCTGCAAGTTGTAAAACCCTGCAAAATGAAGAAATTAGTAAAAGCTGAATCCTGGTGTAACATACTAATAACTTTGCATGAGAGCACGCAAAGTAAAATAACAGAATAAATTACTGTTATGCCTATGTAATATTCTAAACGCAGATGGCAGAACTTAATGTGAGGACAATGCTACCATAATTTGGAGATAAATTCCACTTCAAGATTCATTTTCAAAAAAAGTGCTGGCTGAGGGCTAGAAAAGACAGGAGTTGAAGGGGAAGGGAAGGAGCAGGGTCATCCTTCCTCACCTCTCACTGCCCACTTGCAGTTGAATAGGCAGGCACTAGGAGGAGGTAATGGTTGCACTTGCGGAGCTTCCCCCCCCCCCTTTCCTTCCAGGACGATTGGAGGGTGAAGGACTTCTACTCTCCCATCCTAGTGAGCGGGAAGAGGATTGAAGGGCTCACCAGAGGGGTTCCATCGGCAGTGGGTTGGAAGCAGAGGGTTCTCATCAGTTCAGGTTAATAGAGCTTTCTGGATCCATCAAGTGCCAGACATCAGAACTTTTACTGTACAGTACTACTGTTATTTAAAACACTAACTTAGAATAGCTGCATCCATAGAGAAGATAGAGAGAATAGACTATGGGGTGGCATTCTGACTAGTGCTTCTGCTGCTGGGAGCTCTCTAGCTCTCTCTCTCTCTCTCTCTCTCTGCAAATGGAAATTTCTTCTGTGAATGGAAGTGTTCCACACACGGAAGAGGCATCTATTTGGGAAGGGAGCTCCCAGTGGCAGACGTGGTAGTCAGGATGCTACCCATAATCTGTTCTCTCCATCTTAAGGATGGATGCAGCTATTCTAAGTTAGTGTTCCTTAAGTGAAGAAGTACTACTGTACTGGTATTTTCTTAAAAGCATTCCTCATTTTCTGTTGGCAGTTTGTTTAGAGAAAAATGCTACTGTTATGCTGGGTAGCAGGTTCTTGGTCAGTTCTGCTTAGTGATGTTTTGAAAACTGTTGAATGAATTCAGGTTGGATTAAGGTCAGCTGTGCCCTGAGAAGTAAAATAACTGATCTGAAAAAGTGTCGTCGTCGTCCCGCTGGATATATCCTGTGTAGTTCTTCTGTACTTTGCCTTACTCTCAAGTTTGATTTATAGTTTGCCAGAGACTGATATTGCAACATTAACAGCCAATCCTGCCTAACTATCCGGCGGGCTGCCCTGGCAGCCCGACGGATCCTATCCCTGTTCCCTGAGGTCTACTTGGGTTACTCAGGGGATGGGGACGTTCGTCCCCCCTGGTGTAATGCAGGGAAGCCCCAATGGGCCTCCTCGGATTTCTGCCAGCTATTTAGCTGGCACAAGTCCGAGGAGGCTGTGTAATAGTGGATCCCGCCCGGGAAAGGGACGGGGATATGGCAGCCACCATCCGTGCCCCTCCCCCTGGCCGGATCCGCCAACCCCCGGCCTCCCTCACCGCCTGGACCACCTCCACTGGAGCTGTACTTACCTTCTCCGCCTCCGCGCTGGCCACCCTTACTCGCAAGTTGTCGCAAGTGTGCACATTTACGATGGCTTCCGGCAGCAGAGCACTCGCTCTGCCGCCAGATTGTTGCGCAGGATTGCGCCTTTGCTCTTTTAAACACATGGACCACAGCCCAGTGTACAATTGGACACCCTTGATTTTATTAATTTCAGCAAGACACTTAAGTCTGTTCGGAATTATTGTCATAGTTCTTGGTAGTAATATTGTTCCCCCCTTTTTTCTTGAATACACTCCATGTACAGTATGTTAAATCCTATTGATGTAGGTTACAGGTAGGCTGGGATATGCTGGTCAATATGCTGACCAGGTAGACTGGTCAATATGCCGAGCAACCAACACAGGCAAGTATTGGCCAAATTATAAACATTCAAACTATTATAAACTTATAAAATATTATAAAATTATAAACTAATAGTATTATGATTGCATATAGTGCCATCTGTGTACATGTTGCTTTATATGGAATTTAAAAAAGAGGTTCCTGTTGGCTCACAATCAAAGGGAGTCGATGATGAAGAGGTAATAAGTGGATGAGCAGATGCAGGGCAAGAATGAGGAAGAGTATGGAATTATTTATTATGTACACTTATGCTTACAGTGTAGTATGGGGACTAGAGCCACAGGCTTCCTGGTAAAAGTAGGATTTGAGGAGGGATTTAAGGGAGATGCTGTTGCAGAGGCATTGTAGGAATTACGGTACTTCCAGACACAAGGGGTAAGAAAAAGAGAGAGGATGGAGATGTTTGAGGGAGCAGCTTAATAAGGTAAGGAATTCAAAGCACGCTCTGGAGCATTTCACATTGTTAAAAAGCAAAAATACAGTCAAATGGGAGACAATTACTGTACCTTGTGGTGTTCTTGTACTTTCTTCACTATAAATTTGGATTCTGCAGTGGCCTGCTGCAGTTTACAATTGCTCTGTTTAAGTCGTTACTAAGATCGGATATGGTGTCCTGGGTGCTCCTTCTTTAATGTCCATTTTATATCTATCCATTCTCTTAGTAGGAATTGTCCTGTTTTGGACAGTGAGAAATTACCTTATTTTACGCTCCATAGGACGCATCGGTCCATAGGACGCATGCATCCTATGGAGCATAAAATAGAGAAAAAAAGATTTTACTTATCTGGGCTTGGGGGCGCTTCAGGGGGGCCTGTGGGGAAATGGCCGAAAATCGCTGTTTTCGGCCGAACTGAACATCGGGGAGGCCTGCAGAGGCTCGCGCAGGCCTCCCCGAAGCGCCCCCCAAGCCCAGGCTTCGCACCATAGGACGCACGCTTTTCCCCCCTATGTTTTTTTGGGGGGAAGTGCGTCTTATAGTGCGAAAAATACGGTAGTGATCATGCAGATAAACTAATCCCCAACTCTATACTTCTAGGACTCTACTTCTAAAAGAAATCTGGGCTCTTGAAATATTTGTCTTCAAATTAGTGAAAATTAAAGTGTATAAAACAAATGATAAAGGGTTTAGTGAAAAAGGGAGCTTAATGCACATGCATATGAGAGAGGGAGGACGGCTTAGCACAGAGGAAAAAAGATGATGGGAGTGCATATTAACCTGGCTTTCAAATAGTGGAAAAAGTTGTCGCAAAGAACTGGGAGAATACAGATACAGTATTCTCTTCTTCTACATGCTCATGAGTACACGAGGCAATGTATTTTTAATTACATAAAAATGGTTTTAGACTTTAGGTCCTAAGAGAAACTTCTTAACTATTAGAGTGGTTGATAGTTGGAAAATATAGCTCAGGGAACTTTGGAACTGTGTTCTTCGCATGAACCCTGGGCAGTGCACCTTCAGGGCTAGAAAACGTTAAGCATGTTTTTTTTTAAGGTGTCAGGAATGTTGGAGGTGAACTGGGAGCTTCCGAGTCTGTGCTCTGATGTCTCTTTGGAAGAAACAGCTGCAAGATGTCCTCCCAGGTTTCAGAAGGACTCCACCCATCCTGACCTTGTAGGACTATGAAAACCTTTGGCTGGCCTTGGCCTTTGCTAAATCAATAGGCAGTCTTTACTATGTCTTCCTAGCTGCTAGATCTGGCTCAATCTGCTTGGTGGATTTGCCTGGGGAATTGTCTGCTGCTTCCCTTCCTGCTGGCTCCTAAACTGCCTATTAAGGTGACCATGAGCTAGTCAGGCACCTGGATATTTAGCAAATTGTTTCGCAGTGGTAAAGATTTTGAACTGATTCCTCCAGTTTCTTTCAACTTTGATTACCGGTACTTCAGGTTATCTTCCATTTCTTGCTTGTTTTATCAAGTCTTTTGACTCCCCGTTTTTTGTTGCCTTCCCGTTTTTGTTGCCTTTCGTAGTGATTTACCACTTCATTGTTCCTAGGATACGTTATTCTGCTCTCTTCACTTGCCCCTATTTCCCCATAACAGTCTCATTTGACTCTCTTCACACCCTAGCAGCTGCCCAAGCTCCCTTGCCATCAGATTTGGGGAAGAATCATAAATTACTCCCTCAGGCACTGTCCTTCAGCCCTGTGTCTTTCAGACAAGGTGGATGCTGCTGCTCTTCTCTCAGGCACAGCAGCTGGTCTGGAAGCCATCCTTGGGTAGTAGCCCTTAATGAGCACAATGTGCTCTTGGTGTGCAATCCATAGGCATGAGCTGTCAGCTCCTGTTTTCCCCCATGACCATCTTTGCAAAACGGGGCTTATTTAACTTGTCAAGAATTTCATTTTTATTAATGAAGCTCCATTTCCCCTATGGGTATGCTATTAGCCTTAACGTTTCCTCACATTAGTATGAATTCAATTCAAGTAAATAGCAGTTAAAGCAGAGCTACTGCAGTCATAGAATATTATTGCAGCGAAAGATAATCAGCTGTGTGCATAATCTGGGCCACTGTGTAGTGAGGTTGGAATTATGTTGCTAGGATGACAGTATTTTTCATTGATTCCTCAGCTATTTACTATATGAATTGAAGAAAAAAGTTCTGTGTTGTACAGAGAGGAGGATTAACTATTACTCTTCAGTGTTGTGGCAGGCAGTGCAATCCTGGAAAACTGTCCTGTGACGGAACAAGCATTCCGTTGCTGGATGATGTCATGAACGTGCCGTAAAACACGTTCGCGATGACTCACAAGTAAGGGAGTCGGGCGCAAGGCTGGCCTCCCTCACTCCAGCGCTGGATCTCCACGTGGATGACGATGGAAGGTAAGTGCTCCGTCACCGGCCGCGTGGGCCAGCCGGGCGAGGGAGGGGGGCCGTTAGCTTAGCCGGCCCGGGAGGGGGCGGGGGATGGCTTCAGCCATCAGCCTCGGCCATATCTCCCTCCCCGCCGGGCCGGCTAGGCCGTTACACTGCCTCCTCTACTTCTGCCAGCTATTTAGCTTGCGAAAATCCGAGGAGGCTGATTGGGCCGGCCTGGATTTACACCCAGGGAAGGGGACGACCGTCCCCTTCCCCGAGTAGACCTCTTGCCTGGCGTGCACTGGGCAGCCGGTGCACAGGATCCAGTGGGCGGCCCTGGGCCACCGGCCGGATCCTTAGGATTGTGCTCTTAGTATAGTTCAGGCAGAGAACAGTCCGATGAGTCTGATAGTCACAAGGAAGACTGGTGGCTTCACTTGCTGCAGAAAATGGCAACTTACTTCCTGATGAGGACTGGTTCTTGGGATCACATTATAATAGTGCTCCAAAATCTCTTGTCATCTTATAATTTGGATACAGTTTCAGGTGCTAATTTGTACCTATGCAGTTCTAAAATACTTGGACCCTGATATATTCTATATACTCATTTGTGAAATCAAGGGTAGTTTTGGGCAATCTTTTTGGGCATTTACCATGGTGAGAGAGAGAAATGAGGTATCTAATAATAATTCAATTAGTGTGCATGTTTACACAATATATTGATATTGACACAATGGAGACAACAGAAGGAGAGGAAGTATTGGAGAAACAAGTGAAGCATGTGTGATTTACTTTATAGTAGAGGACTAACAGCCTGATTCTGCCTAACTATAGCAAGCACTCCGGTGGCCTAGGGTGTTGTAAATGTGCCGTTAGGTAAGTTTTAGACACCCTGGGAGTAAGCAGTGCCGGTGTGGAGGCTGGCACCACTCACTCCACCGCCGTCCCAGACCCGTGCCTGCCAATGCAGGTGAGTGCTGTGCTGGGTGGTAGGAGGGCATGGAGAGAAGCAGGCAGGAGTGGCGAGGGAGGGGGCCATTGGCCTGCCTGGCCTGGGAGGGAGCGGAGATGTCAGTGCTGGATTGCGCCATCCAACACCCTTCCCAGTCCAGGTTGGCATTACACGGCCTCCCCGGACGCGTGCCCACTAAAGAGCGGGGGAAGGGGACAATCATCCCTTTCCCCCATGGTGAGCCTGGGCCACGTCGGTGTGGCCTGCATCTTGCTTAGGATGCAGCAGCAGGCCATTTTGGCCAGCCACCACATCTTAGGCAGGATTGCGCCATCATGCATAGTGGAAATGTTTTACAGAAAAGTTGCATTGTAAGCCGGGATTTCCTAAAAGCATGGGAACATCCCACAGGTATTCTGAGTGACAGTTCTAATCATAAGGGGCAGCATGGGAGACAAGATGGAGTTGTTTGAGGGTGTGGGAAACCTTTGGATGGGTGAGCGTGGTGGAGCTGGAAGAGTGAAGGTCACAGCAGGCTGTGACCAATGAGAAGTAGGGAGGGCTTTGGAGGTAATGATAGGGAGTTTGTGCTGGATCTGGGAGCAGATAGAGACCTAGTAAAAGAATTTAAGGAGGGGTATGGTGTGGCCTGAGCAGCAGAGTGTTGGGTGGAGATGCGGAGACTAAGATGAGCCAGTGGAAGACGAGTGGGGAGGACATTGTAGTAGTCAAATTGAGAGATGATTGGGACATGAAGTAGTTTTCGTTGAGGGGACGCAAAGGAAGAACCTGTTTTTAGCAATATTGTAAAAACGGCCTTAGGACTGGTGGAGAAGAGGAGGGGGAAGCAACATCAGTGGAGGAGGGAGCTGTTACTGGGTGTGTGTATGAATGAGAGAATGGGGAAAGAAAGGAAGATACCATTAGCAAAAAACAAAGGGTAAATTTCCACAGGGCACCTTGTAGCCTACGTTTTCCCATTATTGTTTTCTGGATCAATTGACTTGGTTACTCCATCTGTTCGGATATTAAAAACGTATAGAAAGACTTTCTTAGTGGCTATGCCACAACTATAACAGTCCCCTGAAGGCTTGGTATAATCTGAAGCAGATCATTATTTGGAAGTGCAAGATATGTATATTTGGGCTATTGATGACAGGTGTAAGCTTTTGAAAGTCTGTGCATTTCACATGTATTGTGTTTTTCATCTGGCTTTTTGTCTCAAGGTGTATGCTGTTCAGAACTGTAACTCCTTCCTGAGCAACAAGGATAAGGCAAGCAAGAAATGGGGACAAGAATAGTTATATTGGCCATTCCAGGGAGTGTCAATGTGTTGCACGCATTGCACGCATACCCTCACAGCAGTAGTAGGGTGAGATCAGAACACTAGAATAAAGTAGTTTAGGTGCCAATTAATGTCTTGAACTATGAAGCTTAGACAGGGCAAGTGAAACACTCCTAAGAAAATGACATCCTTTTTAATGAAACCCTATATACTTGTATAAAGAATGCAGAGCAAACTTCCCTTATTAGTTGTCAGTAAAGCAAGGAATGTAAGCTGATGTGATTACTCTTTAGTAGTTAGCAGTTGTCTACAAGAAGGAAGAATGCAGGTGCTGTACAGGGTTATGCATACTGGAGGAAGGCTGCCCTCTTTGCCCTGTGCTACAAGGCTTGCCATCTGTAGCAATTAGGATTAGCAGGCATATTTCATGCTCTGAAAAATCAGAAAGAGGAAAGGGAGAGGTTTACACAAAGACATGCCTGCCAGGCATAGATTTTGCTCTGTTTTTGTGCAAAGAATAAAGAGTGATGTGGAGGTTAAAAAGCTGATTTTCCCCAGCATTTAATGAAGATGCAAGCAACCAACCAGTGGGATCCACGGGTAGAACTATAGAGGAGAGTCCTTTATGCAAGAGATTCTGTAACACAGACTCTACGGATCAGCTTTTCTTGAGATCCTGTTAGCTAAAGTTTATAAAACCAATGCCTTTAAAAGGGGATTGGACAGATTTATGGAGGAAAAGTCCATCACAGCTTACAAGCCATGATGGGGATAAGCAACCTCCTGGTTGTAGGAGTAGGTTTTCTTTGTGCCAGGTGCAGGGGAGTGGCGACAGGATACAAGTCTTGTGCTCCCTGAGGCATTTGGTGGGGTCACTGTGTGATACAGGAAGCTGGACTATATGGGCCTTTGGCCTGATCCAGCAGGGCTCTTCTTATAGACCTATCAAAAACCTCAAGAAATAAGATTAGAGAATTGGTTTTTGCTCACCTTTTTAGTTAACAGGTGTCTTCAGAAGCAATAGTTAAAGGGGATTTGTGAACTTGTCCCTGTGTTTAAGTGCTAAAGGTGCTAAGCGAAAATAAATGTTTTTAATTTTACTTGTAGTTTGCACATTTGTTTTGTGTTCACCTTGAACTGAAGAATGGCTAATTCCTTTCGACCACTTTTATCAAAATTCCCTGTTGTGACCCAGGCTTGGAGGAGGGGAAAGGTATGTGGGGGGAGAGGGTCAGGTGTGACAGCCCCACTGATAATCAGGCCTTTGCAGAAATCATTTTATAGTACAAATATGCAGCTATTGTCCATTTCTTTGTTTCATGAAAACCACATTGGTTTAGGGGCATTGCATTGTGCTAGCACTAACAGCAATATACAGGGTAATTCAAAAAGGATGGTGCAAAAGTAAAGCTGATTTATTCTTAAATGAAGTGACATACCACAACCGTCATGACATGAAAAGACAGAATGACATGAAAAGACAGAAAAACTGCCCAAGTTTCACATGCACATTACAAATGCGTCCCAGCATATCCTCGAATTGATGACACTCTACCAAAACGATGGATCAGCCGTGCCGGAAATGAGGATTTGCCAATGGAGCCCTGGCCTTCACGATTGCAAGTTTTAACACCCTGCGACTTCTTTTGTGGGGATTCATCATGGTCGCTGTGTATCTGCCCCCATTACCACAACAACTGGACGAACCGAAACAATGCATGTCTGATGCAGTGGAATCTATATCCGAGGATATGCTGGGACGTGTCTGGACAGAACTGGACTACCGTCTTGACATCTGTCGTGCCACCAACAGCACCCACATCGAGTATTTGTAATGTGCATGTGAAATTTGGACAGTTTTTCTGTCTTTTCATATCATGACGGTTGTGGTATGTCACTTCATTTAAGAATAAATCAGCTTTACTTTTGCACCATCCTTTTTGAGTAACCCTGTATTGTTAGTGGGAAATTTGAATAGTGGGTAATATGATAAGGTTGCATGAATGTTACAGACATCTACTAACAGTAGCCATGACATCCTGAGGGATTATTAAGTCCTTTGTGTCCTGGGGAAAGATGAGAGGAAAAAAGCCCATGCTAGGGAGCTCCTGCTATTTGATCCTGAAGAGGCTATCAAGGACGTGAGAAAACTGTTGGGCAGCCCCTCTCCCACCTTCTCTGGACCTGTTTAAACCTGCATGTCCCAAGGGAAGGAAAGGAGAAATTCAGACCATGGAGACCTTGTCAGCTCCTAAAAAGACCATCAACAGCCTGTAACAACACTGCTTTCTAAATCTTCTATAACATGTTTTAATTTTAATATTGTAAACTGTCTTGTTCAAGGCAAAAAGGTGGCATGTAAGACAATAAATCAAATGAAATAATGATGAATAACACAACCCATCTTCTTGTCTGCAAGATATTGAAACTTAACACCATTTACTCAGTCATCTGAGGATGTGACTTGCACTAGAGCTGAAACTGGCTCTTCTCAAGTAATGAGTGGAGGAGTTATGTCAAGGGTGTAACTGACTTCAGACTTTGCCTGAGACTTGAGTGGGTATGTGTGCTGCTGAAATGAGACCAATCTTACACCTTCTGAGTACAGTGGGGCCTGCAGATACTGAAATCTGCATACAGCGAAGTCCGCTATTGCGGATATGGGTGCCACTGTAAAAACCTTTTTGAAAAGGTTAAAAATACCGTTTCTTACCTTTTCGCTGGCAAACTGTTGCGTTTGCAGGGCTTTAGAAAAGGAAATCGTGCTCCTGAAGCCTCTTCTGGGTCGCGTGACTCCCCCCCCCCCCTTCCTTCCCCAGGCTTGCCTCAGGATGCATTGCATGCTTTAAGTGGATTCTCTTGAGAAGTCATTAGTATAGTATTTGCTTCTGCACTGAAAAAAATTGTGTGTTCTCCCCACAATCCATCTTCTGATCATATTGGTTGATATTTATTTACTTTGCAAAACTAATTCTGTCCCCAATAGTAAGATATGCAAGATGTCCCTGCATCAGGGGCTTGCATCACTCTCTGAATGTGGAACTGTGAATGTTCTGATTAGACAACACAGAGAAATGCAGTGAATAGTAAGGCACAGTGGGTTAAACTGCTGAACCATGAGCTGTCGATCGAAAGGTCGGCAGTTCGAATTCGCGACGGGTTGAGCTCTCGTTGCTTGGCCAGTTCCTGCCAACCTAGCAGTTCCGAAGCATGTTAATGTGAGTAGATAAATAGGTACCGCTTGCGGGAAGGTAAACAGCGCTCCGTGTTCCAGCTGCATGCTACGCACTGCAGCAAGGAGAGTCATGCCGGCCAGATGACCACGGAGGTGTCTTCGGACAACGCTGGCTCTTCGGCTTTGAAATGGGGATGAGCACCACACCCTAGAGTCGGACATGACTGGACTTAATTGTCAGGGGTCACCTTTACCTTTACCTTAAGCTACTTATGCTTGTTTTTGGATGTTCAGAGAAGAAGGAAAAAACATTTAAGACATCTGAACTCCTGGTAGTGGTAGGCTCTGTAAACATTACTGCAGTGCCTTCATATTTGCAAGTGAAGCCTGCAGTTTTATGCATGCAGCTTGAGAGTAAGTTGTATTGAATTCAGTGGGATTTGCTGCTGAGTTCACTTGCATGGGTTCACGTTGTACATCGCTTGCTCTCCTCCTCCTGTCTTCCCAAAGGAAAGTAGAGTTGCTATGCTGGAGTCATACTTTCCAAATGCGAGCAGCCCCTTTGAATTTTTTTTGGCCTTCTGGATTCAAAACTATTGTTGTTGTGAATCGTCGCAAAACAAACCAGCGCAAACCGAAGGCTATTTGTACACACAAGTCATTTTTGTTGTTGCTGTTGAAGGGTTGGCTTTTTTCTCCCCTTGACTCTTCTGTCATGTGCTTACTGGGGGTGGCTGAAGAAGGATGGGTACTACAGAAAGAATTTATCTTCATTTCTGTCATCACCCAATGTTTATTATCCAGTGATAGACAGACGCAGGAAAGTTGCCAATCAAACCCACATTCACTGCATTTCCATTGCCCTTCAGCTCACATTTCAACATCTTGAAATCTAAATCATCTTTGGAGAGAGGTTGAGACTTCTTTTCTGTAGCAGTGGCAAGCACCAGACCATTGAGTAACTGCTTTCATCATCTTTGAATCTCCAAACAAAGGAAGCTCCAGAGGTCCCCAAAACAGTTTGTTAAGAGAGTGCTACGAGTGTTTCATGAAAGAACTGATTTGACACCGTGAAGAGTAACACATTTTTTTCCATCATACGATTTTGTGGACTACAGTCAACAAAATTTATGTTGAAATAAATGTGTTAAACAAAAGCTTATGCTGAAATAGTTTTGTTTGTCTTTAAGGTGCCACGAGACACTTTATAGTGTTTTGTAAGCTGGGAACAGATAGGAAATGCTTATTAAGTAAAATAGATGAATTTAACTAAGAGAAGATATTCTGGTTTTGCTGCTTGATCTCTGAAGGGTTCTTGATTTTTACTTTTATTTTGGTACCGTAAGATGCTCCATCCATTCTCTTCTGTCACCAGACTGGCTTTCCATGATATTAGAAACTTTTTAGATGGGTGTATGAGAGACCTTGTCTTAGATACGCATGATAGAAAATGGAACTACATTTTGCTAAATGTGAGTGACTGGATGTAATTTAATAATTATACTTCTTAATTGCCTAATTAGTATAAGTGCAGACATTTTATCAATCAATGTGTAAAATACAGAATAAACACTCATGAGGTGAGTTTTTGCACTCAGTAAATCGTGGCCATTTGTGTAGAAATTTCCATGTAAAGGTGACGCGTCACAGGTTTCATACCTTCTGTTCCAATCTCTGCAGTTGCTCTGATGTTACTAGACAGAACACTTGTCTGTAGTTGGGTTCAGCAAGGCTGTAAGCAAGAAGTGGTTGAATGAGAGACAGCCCTCCCCTCTCTTCTGCATCAACAAAAGGGACTCGTGGTTATCAGAGGATAGAAACCGCAAAAGCGGAAAAACTGATCACAGCAGTAGTGTGGGAACAGCAGCAATTTTGATATGTGCCTAGTTATAGTTATATCAGTCATATTAAACACACCCACAACCAAATAAACCCAGGTCCCCAAAACGACCGTTTGTCGCTGTCTTAAGTATGTAGCTTTGGTATGAGTAATAACCATGCCAAAGAGGGGTGAACAACTTGAGGCTGCTTTGCAAATTACTTTTTCTAGCTCGGTGATGAATCTCCATGACAGAATAAGCGTTTGTTTTGAAATGTTAAATCAAAGGAACATCTTTCTTCTCTCTCTGGGTACATGGAAAGCTGCTACATGCAGATAGGATCGAAATAATTTCTCATGAATGTCAGGACTGCTCCTGGGGTATGTTCATCAGTTGGCACTCGGTACTTGATTTTATTTATCTAGAAGTTTGTTTTAAAGCACCTGTTATACTTGGGTAACATTGTGAGTACAGTAATATTCTTGGCAGAGCAACCCCTTGACAAGACTTGGTAGGTAACTTGTTTAGCTAGTTGTTTGGTAAGATCTTGGATGCATCTGGCTTTAAAAATACATGCGATTTTCAAAGGTGTGTGTGTGTGTGTGTGTGTGTGTGTTTCTCCTCTTATTGGAATTGTTGCATACTTTTTCTCCCTTCTCCTTTATTAGAGAATAACTGTACAGAAATAAATATCTGAATAATGGCATCGTTGCATATGTAATGTCTCATATTGCTCTTTGCATACGCAAACTATTTTTGCCAGCTAAGGAAGTAATGTGTCTTTCTGTTGATGAATATTCTGGAATTTCTTGTATCTGGAGTAAAGGAAATTGATATTTCTTGGGTATTAAACTTAAAAATACCCAAAAGTGGCATACAATATTAAAACAGCCAGTGCAATAAATAAAAATGTTAGTCCAATTTAAAACCTAAAAATATACCTATGTAACCTAAAATCATTTTAAAAAAACAACAACCCCAGAAACACAAGAGTAATTTTCAGTTTTAGTTTTGCCAGTGGATTTGCTCTTGACCAATAGGAAAAACTGTTTTTATTTGCAATTCATTCAATCGTTTGAAATTCAAACAATTGCAAAATTGCAAACAATTGATCAAGGAGGTTGAGAACAATTGCAAAATTGCAAACAATTGATCAAGGAGGTTGAGAACAGCCTGTTCCTTTTCTTATTTTGTAGGAGGCAATCACTGTAGTTTTCACAAGGTAGGCAAACAAGGTGTGTCAAACATAAGACCTGTGGGCCAGATATGGCCCATGGAAGCTCTTTATCCAGCCCCTGTGATAATTGGGCTCTTCCAGCACCACCATCAACTGCTCTAAGCTGCTGTGCTGCAAAGTGAGGCATCAGCAGAAGGGGCACTGCTGAAAGAGCCCAATTATGCAGGCCACCCTTTCAGCAGCTCCACTTCTGCTGAGGTGTCACTGCTGAAAGGGTGGTACGTGATAATTGGGCTCTTCTAGCGCAGTCATTTCAGCAGCACCGCTTCTGCCAAGGCACTGGAAGGAAGAGATGGAAGCAGAGGCGTCTCTCCGGTAGGGGCGGGGCTGTAAGTATCGCTGCGGTCATAGTCTCTTTACCGAGCGAGGAGGAGGCAGCCCCGCCCCCTCACTGTCCAAGCCAGTCCCCTACGGAGAAACCGGCAGGGAAGAGACCCTGCCTGCTGCTTTCTCCGTAGGGGACTGGCTCGGACAGTGAGGGGGCGGGGCTGCCTCCTCCTCGCTCGGTAAAGAGACTATGACCGCAGCGATACTTACAGCCCCGCCCCTACCGGAGCGACGCTAGTGGATGGAAGGAAGCCTCAGAAGGCAAGGAACGGTTTGAGAGAAGAGGCAGACCAGGAGGGGTGAGGAAGGGAGAAGCTGCTGAAACGCTAGGAGAGCCCGTCATGAGGCCACCCTTTCAGCAGCATGGCTTCTGCCGAGGCATCAATTTGCAGAGCACCTCTCAGCTGCTGAGCTGGGAAGTGATGCTTCGCAGAAGCCGTGCTGCTGAAAAGGTGGCCCGCGTGGTAATTAGGCTCTCCCATATCTTGAAAATATGATCGAGATTTGCATATTTTCTCTTCTATCACTTGCAGTTAATGAGTTCCTAAGTGAGAAAAAAATGTTTGTCTGGTCATCACCTGCTTAATGATGTCACTTCCAGCCCTCAGCAGGTGCCATGAATGCTATTTGACCCGCTGTATGAAACTAGTTTGACACCCCTGAGGTAGGCACTTCCCTGTGTGAGACCAAGATTTTAAACTGGCCATTTGCTGAGTACAGAGTTCTAACATAAAGGGCAGATTAAATATGGCCAAATTATGACATCCTATGAGTTCTTATTGTTTCTCCTTTGTTCTGGGTACCAAAAGTGAATGCTGCAACTTAGGGCTAGAGACTGTTCTGCTATAGCCTCCTTATTTGTTGGACTTTTCCTTCCTCATTTCTGGAATGAATACTGTTGCTGATTTTGCTGTTGATGCTTTAATCCATGATTTGTGCTAACATGTCACGTGCCCTTTACAGAGGCATGTAGGAATGTTTCTGAGCAGTCATACAGTAATGATATGTTTGCTTAACCTACATAAGTTGCAAGAAAAACTGGATAGATGGAGCAACATAGAGTGAAGAGCAGTTGGCCATTTGAGGTATAGCTTTGCAGAGCACAAGATATGAAGCCATTAATGTTTTTGCTAGGATGTATGTTCTGGGGTAGCTGTGGAACCATATGTAAGCATTGAGGTTCATCTGTGAAAAGGGTCTGGCAGTTGCATTTTCAGGGTTTTTCCTCCTTGATTCACCAGCTTTCCTTTCTGCTTTCTTTTTTTCCTAGCGAAAAGTGTATGAGAATGTTTTTAGGTTTTTTGTCTTGTTTTTGGGTCCTCTCCAGGCAGCTTTTATTTCATAGTACAGAGCTTTCTTGCTCAGTTTTGATAAGTGGAGGCCAAAGGGAGAAAAGAATTGAAAGAACACAGACAGCCAGGCCTCTTCACCTTGTATACTGTTGTGCCTATCAGTGCATAGCAAACTTGAATTATCTGCCAATGCAGTTGGACTGTCTGGCATATTTCATAACCGTCCTTAAACTACCTGAAATGTCTTTGTTCAGTGTAGTTCCTGCAGTGTCTTCCATAGCTTCCTTCAAATAATATAGTGATTGAACTATAATATGCTGTATAGTATAATGTTCATTCTTCCTAAGAATGTTTTAGTTAAGTGTTTGCTTCCCAGGTCTGAGGTGTAAATGAAGTAATCTCTCTCCTTTCCTCCAAATCTCTCATTAAAAACCCACCGTTACTGCTTGGCTTTTTGCTTACCCACCCTTAATCCTTGTTCTCAGCCTCTTTAAGTGTTACTGTATTGGTTAACTTTCTTCTGTCCCTACCCTTGTCTTTCCCTTTCTTTGTCTATTGCTTTCTAAATTGTCGGTTTCAGGTTGTAAGCCCCTTGGGGCCCGGGCTGTTGTATTTTGGTCATGTAAGCCTCTGTAAAGTGTCATGTACACTGATGGTGCTGTATAAGTAATTTTCTGAAAGGAAACTGAGGTAGTAATGGTGAGTGCTGGGAATTGTTTTGGTGCATAGAGAGCCTGTTGTAAATGGTCTGGGATCTGGAAGTGAAGATTGGATAAAGGCTGATGGAAACAAATGTGCAGGAATTAATGAGGCAATCAAAACAACTTAACATATCAAAGGAAAAGTTGGAGACAAAATATTATTGATTTTGAAAACATTTCTCTCACCTTGAGGCAACTTCTAAGAAAGCAACACTTTAAAAAATCCAATAACAATAAAGCAATACATCAAACAA
The DNA here is from genome assembly GCA_026170595.1 of Plestiodon gilberti rubricaudatus. Lineage (NCBI taxonomy): Eukaryota > Metazoa > Chordata > Lepidosauria > Squamata > Scincidae > Plestiodon > Plestiodon gilberti. The sequence goes on along the minus strand of JANXHW010000001.1, from coordinate 254,085,760 downwards.
GATCCACTACCAGTGCAGTGCACTCTATAGAAGTAGTACTACAGAACCAAAAGCATTCACTCAGCACCTACTGAGTTTTTTTGAAAGAGGTAGAACTCAGGAAGATAGTGGAGGACAGGAAGGCCTGGCAGGATATGGTTCATGGGATCATGAAGGGTCGGACACGACTTAACGACTGAACAACAACAAAGCTTTTTTTATCCTTTCAAAAAAAAAAAACAACTGCAAAAATTGCATGGTTTGGAGCTTCATTGGGGATGGTGCTTTTTAGCCTCAATAAGAAGAGTTTAAGACCCTGCTCTTTGTCCCAGGTGTCCTTGCTTCTCGTGGTGTGGGCATATGGAGCAGGCCTTCACTGCTTCATGAAAGCATCAGCTGAGCTCTTATAGGAAGAGAGGGTTTGTGAATGAGAGATGTGGGTTCCGTGCCATGAAGGAATTCAAAGATAGGAGCCAGATAAGAACTAAAATTTGGCACATAAGCTAATTGGCAGCCAGTGCAGTTGCCACAGAACAGGTTGAATATGTACCTGTTTATCCACATCTGTGCTAGCTGAAGCTTTTAAGCCATTGTAGAAGGCTGTAAAATGTACTTCAGTAATCAATCCTAGAGGTTACAAAAGCATGAAGATAGAACAAGATCCCTCTTGCTCAAAAAGGGGCCTTCATAATAAGTGAAATTGGTAAAGAAAACTCCTGGCCACCAGGAACCTGTCTACACCAGGAACCTGTCTACTACCCATAAGCTCCTAACCTTATCACCCACCTATTGCAGGTAGTGGCATCCCTTCCCTCCCAGGTATTGCAACTGCTTATCAGCATGTCTGTATCTTGTCTGGATTTGGTTTCTGTTTAACCACAATCTTCAAGAGCTATTTAGAACTAAGGTAACTACTCCTGAATGCTTGCTTAATAAATTGTAAAACTGGTTCATTAGCATATTTGTGATGCCAGCGCCAGCTGTGATGCCTGGAATATTTCTATCAGCAGCTTCATGTACATGTTAAAAAAGCATCTGTGAGCCTTGTGGAATGCCATATCATCCTCCAGGAGGCCAAACTAGCATTACCAGCTACTATCCAGTGAATGCACCCTGATTTTGAAACAGAGAATCTGGAATAGCTCAAATCCAGATCTGACACTCCTCAACTATTTGAACTGCTAGATTATGAAAATTGTGTGATCCACTGTATCAAGTCCAGCACCAGAAACCTCAAAGTTAAGGTGAGAGTTGCTGCTACTAAGATTTCAATATAGTGGACACACTAGGAACTTGATGGAATAGTGGAAGTTGCTGGGACACAGATCCTGGATTAAAAAATCTATAGAAGGGATAGAGTAGTACATCATACTAGGGATGGTGTCTGTCAGAGAAGCAGTAAATTCCAAAAAGGAAGCATATTCAATCTAAAGTCAGTAGTGAAGAAACTGATATAGTTGACTCCATACATTCTTTCACTTTGTCGTCTTCCCCCCTCTTGCCCCTAAGGATATGTACAGAGCCTGAACCAGTGCTTACCAGAGAAACAGTGTTGACAATTGTGGCTTTTACAAACAAAACCACTACCACCTCAAACAATGTGATCAGCCTATAGTTAGTCATTTTTCTATGTGGGTTTCAGGCAGCATACTGTAGATCATATTCCAATTTGTTGTCAATGTGTTATTATAATGGTTTGTGATGGGCAAAATGTGCTTGGTGCAGAATGGAGCCTAGCAAACTGAGCTGTTTGGTAAAATAATCTAAATAGCTTGGTTTCTTTTCTAAACCACATCATTGTGCTCCCGTTGATTTAAGCAAGCATATTTGTGGGGTGTATGCACACTTTGTAACCCTTCTGCAAGCTTCAAGTTTTCAAGGCAACAGGGAGGTGAGGTATGCTGGCTCAGCTTACAGTGTGAACAGAAGAAGGGGAATTTATTTATTTTTATTTATTTAAAAAATTTATATCCCGCCTTATCCTATGCCGAGGCAAATGCCCAAGGAATTGCATTTTCATTTGTAATGCCACCAAATATTATGGCAGGTATTACAAACTTGGTTGTATTTTGAATCAAGTATGTATGAACTTTGATATATACGGTAACTAATTATTGATAGGTGAAATTGGCTTATTAGGGGAAGATCAGCTGGTGGTTGGGGAATCTGAATCGTGTCCCATATCGCCACTGGAGTATCCTGCCAACTTAGCACAAACAGGTACTGTATAGTACAGAAAGAAAAGTAGGCTTCACCTTCTCCATACCAGCAAGCAGCAGTTGCTTAGTCGACTTAATTCCCCCCCCCCCCTGAAATTGATATCCTGTTGTCTTCTGTGAGCAGTGCCAGATTCTTCAGAAAGTGTTATCAAGAAGCAGAATGATATGAGTATTGGCTTCCATTCAACATTTAAGAGATAGCAGAGGTTTACAATGGGGTGGGTTTGTTAGCATTGGCAACAACACTGTTGATTGTGCTGTTCAGAAAATTCAAAACCAAACCCTGCTCTAGCTACTTTGGCTCTCATGATTTTAGTGCAAGATCATGTATAAGAATTATTTAGTTGTGCAATTTTGTGTGTTTTCTTCATCATTTGTGGGTAAATACAACCATATAGTTGTGAACATTTATTGTTCGCCATATTTAATTGCAATTTCCCACTGATGTTATCACTTAACAAGTTTTTAGTCACAGCTTACCCTTTTCTTTTGGCTCCCATGCATCCTCTGATTTGCCTCTTTTGATGTTTGCTAAGGAGCCAAGAAATCTTTGGCCATCAGACCTGAAGACTTCTGTATTTTGTCTCTGAAATAGTTATGTTAATCCTGTACTTTGAAGTTGATTTACTAATCCCCTCCCACTTTTTGTCCCTAGGGGCTGTGATTGGAGATGGACAGTCTGCTGTGGCCAGCAATATTGCCAATACCACCTACCGGCTTCAGTGGTGGGATTTCACCAAATTTGACTTACCTGAAATAAGCAACGGTAAGCTGGAAAGCGGAACTGATATCTCCCCTGAATTTCAAAGACAGCTTATGATTTAGGAGGAGAGAAGGTGGAAGAGACTGCTTTACCAAAGACATGCCTAGTATGCATCCATTTATGACATACACATTTGTTTTGGTTCCCAACCATTACGTTCAGTCATTGGATTTCTAACAGAGCAGCAGTTCTCAAACTGGTGGGTTGTGACCCGCCAGGAGAACCGGATGCTGTTCCCACAACCCTAAGGGGCGGGGACAGCATGGCAGCGCAGCGGTGGCGATCCCGAGGATTGCCACCATGAAAACGTTTTTTAAAAGGTGATTTTTGTACTTACTAGGGGTCTTGGAGCCCTCCAGAGGATGCAGGGAGGCTTGCGGACCTCTCCGCAGGCCTCCCCAAGCTTCAGATCGCCACTCTGTGACAATTTAGGACCACTTTTGTTTTTTGCAATACATAGCAGATAAATCGCGGAGCGACGATCTAAAGTTCGAGGAGGCCTTCCTCGAACAGAGGAAGTGGATGCAGGAAAAGACTGGGAAAGAATATGTGATTATTTATCATGTATACTTACAGTTTGTTTAATTTTTTAAAATTTTAAAATTGCTTTGTTGTTGAGAAGATTGCTTTTTATCACTGTACCTCCTTCTTCCAAGAAAAGGATAAGGGCTATCTAAAACAGATGTGGATAGAAAGTATGTTATCATCTACTGGTGGACTACTAAGTAATTTCTGATGGACCATTGAGCAGCTGGGAGAGGTGGACCTTGGTCTGATCCAGCAAAGTATTTCTGGAGTTCTCAAGCAAGAGTGCATAATTGAGATTATGCAATATACCCCATATTTTTCGCTCCATAGGACGCATCGGACCATAGGACGCATGCATCCTATGGAGCAAAAAATAGGGGAAAAAGTTTTAAACTTACCTGGGCTTCGGGGAGGCCTGTGGGGGCTTCGGGGAGGCCTGCAGAGGCTCGCGCAGGCCTCCCCGAAGCCCCGGTAAGTACCTTCTTACTTTTTTTTGTAATCTTCGCTCCATAAGACGCACGCTTTTCCCTCCTATTTTTTTTTTGGGGGGGGAGTGCGTCTTATGGAGCGAAAAATACGGTAGATTAATTATGGTTTAATTGCTAAGAGATCCTAAGTATGCTCTTCTGCTTTGCAAATTTAAAGCGCATTGGTTGTCAGGTAGACAGTCATTGGTTGCTTTACCTACCTTTTTGAAATTGTGAAAGTTTGAGGCCCATCAAGTGAGTGATACCTGTACTGAGTCTCACCAGTTTGGAAGAACCTTGTGACAGGGCAGACCAATATATGTTTGAAATGGTGCCTTCTAACAAAAGGAAATAAGGAAGAACAATAATCAGTTCAGAGGGCAAAATTGACAAGCATACTTTAAACAAGTGCAGAATTCTACAGGTCTTTGTAAAGTTTAGAGATCAAAGGGTTAGCTCTTGTTCATATGGTGCCTGGCGCTGGGTCTGCTTGGCTTTATTTTACTTAAGTTTGAAATTTGCTTTGTATTTCATTCTTTGTCGCACTCAGCATTTCCTCTAGATATTACAGGCTGTCAGAAAATCAAAAGTCAGACACAAAGCTTGTGATTCATAAAACTAAACTATACAGTTATTGCTTTCTATGCCTGCCTATAGATGGTAGCTTTTAAGGGGTAAGGTGGTGCAGTGGTTCTCATTTTAATTGAAATGTGCTAAAATTAACCAGACAAAAGACAAGTAAATGTTGTCTGTGCTGGTGAAACGCCTGAGGAGCTTAAAGAGTCAGGATTGCCTAGGATTCTTTCACTTAGGATAGACAAAATAGAGCAGTGCTTCACACAGTGCAGTTACTTACAATGTTGTAACTAGCCACTGGCTGAGTTGGCTTTAAAAGGAGATTTGACGGATTCATGGAGCATGGGTATCTCCATGATACCCATGCTCCATGGAGTTAGTCATGATCGTGGAGTTTTAGATTGTGAACCCTTTTGGGACAGGGGGCCATTTAATTATTTGATTTTGTCTGTAAACCGCTTTGTCTGTAAACCGCTAAATAATAGCTAAATGGAATCTTTGTGTTGAGGGACTGCATACTTCCTGAATGCCAGTTGCTGGGCAGTGGGGTGGGTGGGTCATTTATTTGCCATCATATGCTGTTTGTCTGATCAAAGCAGGGCTTTTCTTATATTCTTTCACTGATGCACTTCTAAATTTGTGTGCTTTGACTCCTTAAAAGAATTCCATTCTCTCATTGTTCACCACAAAATGGTATTGCCTAGTATTATTGAATACTCACACAATACATTTTCACTGGTTTAAGCCAAGCTTGTGAAAGTTTGCATATGTATTTTCATTCCTAAATCATTACCCAGTAACTCAGTTTCTGTCAGTTTCTATTCTTTTCTTACATGAAGAAAATGAAAACATGGGTCTCACAAGTGCTGACCGTTGCAGAAGCAGAGCATGAGGGTTAGGATGGAGAAAACATTAGTGAGTTGGGTGGTTGTTGTTACATCGCAATGAATCCTTTCCGGTGGCGGTGGTGGTGATTAAGAATATTCATATACCACTTTTCAATTAAAAAAATTCATAAAGTGGTTTACATACAAAATCAAATAATTAAATGACTCCCTGACCCAAAAGGGTTCACAATCTAAACTGAGCATTCTTGAATCTGATCGGCTCCTGTCAGTACCCTCAGAAAGTCCTTATATAAAGCTGATAATTGTTTCCAAGAGATGCTTCTGAAACAGGAGAAGATGTGATCTGTAGCATCCACCAAAGAAGTACTATAGTTCATAATTGCACTAGAAATAGCAGATAAGGAATGGCAACACAGAGGCTCATTTTAATGGACACTTATGAGTTGGTGGCAGTAATCTTATTGAAAAATTAGCATATGTCACGTCAGCTATGTAATAAGAGAGACTGTCAAAAGAATCAAGTGCTCAACTTAAAGCTGACGTGACTCACAAAGCTAATCATGACTGCTGGATTCATGATATCTGAATTCAGGAAAGCTGAATTTAGGGATGGAGAGTGAGGATGGATTTTGGCATAATGAAACAGCCCCTGTCACGGATAAGAGGGGACTCCCAAGAGAATGCAGACTGACCCAGGGAAGTAGTGCCTAGTATTTTACGTGCTTGCCCCTTCCTGCTTCCCACTTTCCTTTGTTGGACAAGCAGCTGGATGTGGGAGACCCTTGGCAGAATGTACCTGCTGCCACCAGCCCAGGCTCTAAGACCAGACAGAGAAGCATCTGGACAAAACGTCCCTCCCAGGAGAACTCTAAACCCCACGGGTTCTTGTTGTAATCCCTCACAGTAGCATCTGCAGAACAAGAGATGTGACAGTCCACTGACCCTCCCCATAACCAGGGACCAGGCAGACCAGGTGCTAAAATAAAACCAGTTTATTATATGTTTAGCCAACAACAGGGGAAGAAAGGTGGGTGAAAAGTGATACCTGGGAGGACTTTACAAAATGGACGAAATGAAACTGAAAACCTGATGCGTTCTAACTAATCCTTTTCCCTAGCCATGTCACCTTACCTGAATGAATCTCCAGCTCTTTTCACTCGCTGTTCAGGAGTGGGTGCTCCTCTCTGAGTCCCACGGAGTGGGTTCTCAGGCTGCTGGAAGGGAACTATCACAGCTTCCTGTGTGCTGGGAGTTTTTACATTTGCTGGAGTGGCATCATGGCATTCCCTGGTTGGAGGAGTGGAACAAAACAGTCGGGGATATGAGCCAATCAGCAGGCATATTCCCATTTAACTACTCAGATGGAAGAGAAGCTGTTCCCCCTCATGGCTAATGGTGTCTGCAACAAAAGGCCACAAGCTGTCTGTAAGATGATCCCAGCAGCTGAATGACATAGACTGCTGCTGGTGAGCTAGAACTTGCCCAAGATATAGAAAAATAGGCAGAAAAAGCAGGGGAAACACAGGGATTCATCACAGCCCCTTTATGACTAGAGCAGGGAGATTTCAAACGGGAGGAGGGAATCGTGGGGGGGGGGGGAGATCATATGCCTTGTGGTATATATGAACATACATCCTTGCAGATCACGAAACTCAAATTCTATTAGCAAGCATTAGTCATGTATAGAATTTGAGACAAAATGGGGGACAGTCTCACTCTGTTCTTGAGATTCAAGTTCCAGAGTAAATGGCTCACTTAGAGGATGTTTAAAAAATTCACAATGTACTTTCCAGTCTGGGGAGTCAATTTGGAAATAGAGAAATATATAACATAATATATTGTATATGTATCTGAGAGCTAATTACTGAAAGGCAATATGGCAAAATAGCAAATTAGAGGGGCAAAATAAACCATATCTCCCTTAGCTACTATTTTTAAAAGGCTACAAGGGAGTTCATGTTCTTGGTGATGCTTACTGCTGCTATTTTTATCCGGTACATAAGAACATAAGAAGAGCCCTGCTGGATCAGGCCAAAAGCCCATCTAGTCCAGCTTCCTGTGTCACACAGTGGCCCCACCAGATGCCTCAGGGAGCACAAGACAACAAGATAACCTGTTTCCCGTTGACACTCCCTTGCACCTGGCACAGAGAAAATCCACTTCTAAAACCAGGAGGTTGCTTATGGCTTGTAACCTGTGATGGTCTTTTCCTCCATGAATCTGTCCAAACCCCTTTTAAAGGCATCTAGGCCAGATATTTGTTTTACATTTGTTTTTATTTTACATTTGTGTATTGTTTTACACAATATTGTTTTACACAATAAAACAAAATTGTGTATTGTTTTACAGATATTTGTTTTACATTTGTTTTTATTTTACATTTGTGTATTGGTTTTCAGCCATAGTGGTTCACAATAATAAAATCATATTTATAAGTGGATCTTACTGTCCTCACATGATAGGTCCAACGTATGAGTTATCAATGCTTGTGATGATAGTATCCTGTGGCTCCTTGTTCTGCTCATTCAAAAGGTGATAGCGGCAGCAAAGAGTGTGTGTGTGTGTGTGGGGGGGAGATGTTTTTCCAGAGGCCTTTCATCAATCCTGTAAGTGTTCTTATTGGCACTACTGATGCTGCTCTTGCTTCTCTGAAATGATGGTGTCTATGACACTCAGTTTTTGGTGGTTGGCTTTGGTCACTGGGGTGACAGTGATGGAAAAATGGCTTCTCAACCTTCGTGCTCATGGTAGCAAAGGTAGCTCCTCAGGGGTGTGGCAGGTGTTTTCCAGAGCCCACTCCCTAGCCCAATTGGTGTTCATGCTTCCATTTTTGATGCTATTGCTGCGGCAAGACATAATTAGATGTTTTGGCTAAAAGTGGGGTAGATTGGGTCTTGTGGATTACTGCTCTTCTACCTCCTCCTTCAATAACTTGAGCACTACAGCAAAAATTCTTTTGTGTAAAAAATATGGGTTTGGAGACTATGTGGCTCTCTTCTCTCTCCCTCAACCCCTTCTTGGCTCCATACACATCAATGGAATGAATGCAATTTTTTTGAGTTCCATAGAACAGATGAAATGAAAATCTTTTTGATCCTGATAAAGCTTTTGGGATTTTGGGGAGGGGGAGGAGTTAGTTGCAGGTGTTGAATTATAACTAGTAACACAAGTGCCAATTCTAGTAAATTTAGCACAGTGTCTGTATTTGTGGCAAGCCTGGTTTTATTATATTCCCTTCTCCCCCAGATCTGAGATCTGACATTACAGATAGTCATTGTTCCACATAGTTGTATGCAAAGATTATTAAGTGTAAGTGGTGAACACGTAATCATTGTCTGATTTTGACCATAATCCGACTACTAGCTTGAAGTCTCAGCTCCTATATTAACATAGGTCAAAGTTTAATGGAGATGGTCAATGATAGTGGTTTATAAATGCGCCTCCTGCTAATATGCCACATAAGACTTGAAATAACTCAATTATAAATGAAATTAATAGAAGGATGTTCATAAAAATAAACAGCCCACAGAAAGCCAGTTGCTGAGAATGATCAGAGGGTTGTGGCTGCTGCTAATTTCTGAGTTTACTGTAAAGAACAGAATGTGTCTCTTGTTGACAGTTCTGGACGTCCCATCAGTGGTGTTCATAAGTGTTCTCTACTCTTTCTTTTGATCTGAGAACTTGGCATCAAGAACAATGTAAAAGAAAACCGGAAATGAAAGGGCAGCCTTGTAGCAGCAACTTTCCTCATGTAGACAGTTCTTTCTCTAAAATGCTTATCTTAGCAAATGTTTCCTTGGCATAGATGTCGAAAGAATCTAGCTAGAACTTTGTATTACATCTATTGTGTTCTTTGGCACCATAACCCGGCAACTGTGAAGGTGGAAATCATTTTTTTTTTTCAAACTCCCCCATTAAAGAAAGTACAGTATTCTATAGGCAATAAACCAGCAAATCAGGGAGAGGTCTGCATTTAACGTTTCCTCCATGGTACTCATTTATTGCATGCAGTGACGTGCGCGCGTGCGTGGTTTCATTGTAGAATGCTGTTCCACCTCAATCAAACCTCACTCTGATTAAGCCTGCATAGGGACTTTGTGGCCTCTTGTATATTGTTTCAAGAAGGTAATGTGAGGGGAAGAGTGCTAGGAAGTAAAGCTAAATGAAGGAGGGCTGACTAATCAGTGAGAGGGGGAAAAGTAGAAAGCTGAGGAATCAATATGTCGTAGAGGCATGAAGAAAGGGAAAGACCAAATAAAATGTTGGATGGGGGCTAAACTTAATAAAGCAAGGTAGGATCAGGAGGGACCATCAAAAGCTGACATGAAACGTTTGAGCAGGCAAGGGAGCCATGGAAGTCGGAGAGCCAAGGGGGTCATAAGGTTGCCAGGTCCACCCCCTGAAAGGGCTTCTTTTCATCTTTTCAAAAACACTTTGAAGATTGAGACACTTTGCCAGTGATGTGTTTTTTCTATCACTTCAGTACTATGCAGAAAGACACCTTGTGAAATTCTGTGACTTTTTAAAGTAAGGAGTATCTCCCGCTGGCCAGAAACGTTTAGGAGACAGTGGAACCCAAGTGGCAGTGAGATGTCACCAAATCCAATGTGGAAGGAAAAAGGCAAAGAGCTGGACCAGGCCGGGATCACTTGAGACGGGCTCCCCTTATAGGACATGATGCAAAAGCTGTCTGTATCAAACTTCACTGATAGTCTCTCCCCCTACCCCCACCAAATGAACAAATAATGTTTGGAAGTGATGAGCACTTGGACACTTTGTTCCTGCATACTGTCAATGGAGGAAGTTCATCAGAGGTTGCAAGTCATGATGACTGTGTTGCAACCTCTGGGTTTTAAAGGTAGCCTGTCTCTGAATGCCAGATGCAAGGGAGTAGCAACAGGATACAGGTATCTTGTTGTCTTGTGTACTCCCAGAAGCATTTGGTGGGCCACTGTGAGATTCAGGTAGCTGGATTAGATGGGCCCTTGGCCTGATCCAGCAGTGTGGTTCTTATATTCTTTTATTATTCTTACAGTATGTGTAGCTACAGTTTGGAAAACTAATACTAGTCTGATGTGATGATGAACCTAGCAGGTGGGCAGGGGAGAGTCTAGCCAAGGCACTTTGAAGAGAAGAAATAGGAAGGAGGGGGAAAGGCCAGTAAGGAGAGAGGCAGCAGTATTCCTTAGGGCAGATGGTATAACCAGAACGGCAATGTAGGAATTTTGTGGTAACTACATAGAGGAGTTTACACACAGAGTATGTTTACATGGGCCGCGGGGGTGGCATAGTGGGTTAAACCCCACTGAACCATGAGCTGTTGATCAAAAGGTCGGCAGTTCGAATCCACGCGATGGGGTGAACTCTCGCCGCTCAGCCCAGCCCCTGCCAACCTAGCAGTTCAAAAGCATGTTAATGCAAGTAGATAAATAGGTACCGCTTGCGGGAAGGTAACAGCGTTCTGTGTCCAGCCGCACGCTGTGGCAAGGAGAGTCATGCCGGCCACATGACCACAGAGGCGTCTTCAGACAGCACTGGCTCTTCGGCTTCGTAACGGGGATGAGCACCGCACCCTAGAGTCGGACACAACTGAACTTGAATGTCAAGGGATACCTTTACCTTTTATATAGAGGTGATGATAGTGGCAAGACTTGACAGCACCTTGGATGTTGAAGGAAAGAGAAGGCAGTATGTTTACAAATATCACAGTGGCATCACAGTGGCATCCGCTGTTATGTACTAAATCCGAATAATTTAAAATGTCCAGTTACTGACTTCCCAAATGTGGATTCTTTGACTTCTATATCATTGGCCACAACACCTCCAAATAACTGAAAGATGGTATCCACTCAGAATTTGCCATCACCTGGCTCCAGATTCTGTCTTTCATAAACACAAAACATTGCCATGGCAACAGCAGGAATTGGTGACATGGAACAGAAATATAGAGTAACAAAAGGCAATAAATGCCTTTTTTATATTGCTACTTAACAGCTGGGAATAAAGCCATTGGAACTGTGTGAGCAGTTATTTGTCGAGAGCCAAAGTGTTCAGTCAGCCTTGGTTCTAGGCCCCATTCCTCATGCTCTTGTAAAATTAGCTACATTTTGAACAGATTCAAACATAAGATTATACCCCAGCACAAGAGTGAATGCTTCTGGACTCTTTTTGGAAAAGCTGAAGTCCTACATTTCCTTGTACGAAATAGTGTTCACTTTTTAAAAAATACCTGAATCCTTTGTTTTTCCAACTCTAATACCTGATCTTTTTTTCTCTCTTTGCAGCCTCTGTGAATGTGCTTGTTCAGAACTGCAAGATATACAATGATGCCAGTTGTGATATTTCTGCAGATGGGCAGCTTCTAGCAGCGTTCATTCCTAGCAGTCAGCGAGGTTTTCCTGATGAGGGAATACTGGCAGTATATTCCCTAGCACCACACAACTTGGGCGAGATGCTATACACAAAGCGATTTGGTAAGAGCTCTTTGAGTCAAGAAGCTGAGAGAAATAGCAGGGCTTTTAATGGCATAATACAATGGAAATGTGGTTTTTCAAAGATCGCACTGTGTCACAGCTTCATGGAAAATCGATGTAGAACTGTGCCTATATGCTATGCAAGGGCACATTATGTTGAAAGAGTATAGAACACTACCATGTGGTATTGCCATAAAGTGCATAACAGATAATAATCAAAGAGAAATCTACAAGAAGACTAATTGGTACTCGTAATAGTTTTTTTGATTCTTTTTAAAAGGTTTCATAGAATGAGCTTGTTACAGTCTCATTTTGTAGAAATAGGCAAGTAGAAAGGTGAGAACCACAGGGACGTTATGCAAGGTACCTTGATAGGGAAGATAAATTGCCTGTTGTGTTTCATCCCCAGGTCCCAATGCCATTTCTGTGAGCCTGTCCCCAATGGGCAGGTATGTCATGGTAGGATTGGCCTCCCGCCGTATCCTGCTACACCCTTCCACAGAACATATGGTGGCTCAGGTGTTCAGGCTGCAGCAACCGCATGGAGGAGAGACCTCAATGAGGGTAAGTGATGGTTCTTTGCTTCTCCAGACCTCTGTTTCAGTGTCTACATCTTCTTTAATTACTGTATGTGGTTGGCTTTCATTGTGCAATGTTGTGGCTTCATTGACGTGAGTTTAAAAGTCTTGTTAACAGCAGATACTGCTATGAGAAAAAAAGTGTGGCAGCCTAAACCGAACAATACCTAAAGGCTGCATGAAATTAAACTTGAAATGATATCACCAGCTAAACATTTGATGGAGTGTGTTTTTCTAATGGCAGTGTTCTGTATTTCTTTGCTTTGAGGTTGGTGTAGATTGTAGAACAAGCTAAACGGACTATTATGGAGCAAGGGATCCATCTTGGCCATGAACTGAATGATTTGTCCAAGTCATTCACCGTCTCTCAGCCTTAGTCATCCTTCTATAAAATACAAATAACACATTTTAGTATTTGAGAAGAATGAGTTGCTGGTTATAAAGTGCTACAGAAATGAATAATAATTCTTTGGTCCAAACATTTAATTAGAGGATATGATTTGCTTTTCAATTCTCCAATGTTGCTTTCATCAACTGTGAACCAATTAACTTGGGTTGTAAGCCCTTCAGTGTCAGGGAACCACATCACAATGTAATTGCTGCTTGCCCTGAGCTGTCTAGGAAAAAAAAGAGGCGATAAAATGCAAACCAAAGCTCTTGGCTGAACAGACCAATTGATTAAATTGGGAATTGCCCAACCATTTTAAGCACAGCTCTGAACTGTTTTTCATTTGTGAGGTTATTCTCATACAAGTTATCAAACTTTGGCCTGGAAATTAGATAAGACCCTTCCAGGGAAAAGTCAATAAAAAGCAGCTTTTGTTTTAATAGTTTTGCATTATATGGCTCATTTTCTAGTCATGAAGGTCAATTCTAAGTTTAACACTATTGCAAAACCTGATTTCATATAAATGGATTAGGATTGCAGTACTAAAATACGTTTCCTTACATACTTTATACTATATGTTTACTGAATTTGGTTAAATTGTGCTGCTTGAATTGTTGGCATAATATCATGCAGCTCTGCCAGTGTACTTATTTCTTCCATCAAGATTGATTTTGAGTTGTGAAAGCATCAAAAGAGTGTTATAGCTATTTATTTATTCGTTCGTTTGTTTGTTTGTTTGTATTCTGTTCCTAATGGCGTTCCCTTAGCAGCTGGAATCACTTTTGCTCTTTTGAATTAAAATACTTCATAACTGACACATATACACCAAATTGGAAAAAGTAAGCAGTCCTGTTGAGTTTTCCTTTGCAAGTAAATTCAGTCACTGATGGTGGTACTGACTGGAATTCTGGTCATGTAACTCCAAAATTCTTATTGAGGTTTTGTCTGCTCAGTAGTGGTTCACACATTTATAGATTCACTTCATGGAGTACACACCAATTGTCCTTGGGACCAAATTCATTAAAATGTTTATTTTAAGACATAAAAGAGATTTTGTAGAGGACATACTTCATACATTTATTAAGCCATCACAAGAGATTACAAGTGAGACTATTGCAAAAACTTATCCACAGTTCTTCTGAGGATCCAGGACCATTTTCATATTGAAAAATGTATCATGTAACATATATGAACCCTTCGTAGATATTACTGCAGTCTGCTAGCAGATATTCTTGACAGGCCATTTTTCAGCCATTGCAATGATGGGAATGTGCAGCTGCATCCAAGAAACGTTCAGTTAACACAAAACAGCTTTTTACATGTATGGGGTTCTACGACACCAAAGAGGTGTGTGTGTGTGTGTGTGTGTGTGTGTGTGTGTGTGTGTGTGTGTGTGTGTGTGTGTGTGTTTAAAAAAAAATATATTCTACCTCTCTTCTCGTAAACAAGGTGTCCAAGGCAGTGAATAATTCAATATAAAATAAAAAATATAAAAAACACCATTAACAATAACACAACACCATAAAAGCAGCAGACAAAAAACGTAGCAGAGCAGCAGAACAAGTCAGAAATAAGATGACATACGATATAAATGCAGCATTCTTTTTTTTTTAAAAAGCAAGAAACAGAAATCGGAAACAAAACCAAAATAACAGGGCAAAGCAAAAAGAACAAGCAACCCCCACAACAAACTAGCTGAACATGAGTTGAAATTAAAAATAGTCTTAACACCTGCCTGAAGTTCTCAACTGCAAGGGAGGGGGTTCCATAATTGTGATGCTCCCACAGAGAATGCCCTAGCTTTGGTCGCCACCAGCCAAACTTTGGCCAGCAACGGTGCCTGACTAAGAGCCCTCCCACTTGACCTCAGGGTGCAGGCCATCATGTGTGAGTGAAGGTGATGTCCCACAGTGTATGACACCGTGGATTCCATGCAAGTGCATCCCATGTGACAGTAGGAGAGCATCTCTTCTGTAATGTGTGAAACAGTCCCTACTTGAACCAGTACTTCACTAAAAATGTCCTTTCCGTATGATCTAAAATTTCTTCACTGAAGCTAACAATAATCAAGCAGGTTTCTTAATCTGAAGAATGCAAAATATCGTGAACTATTTTTAATGACTTGTTTTTTTTTCTCAGTAAATAAAACCAGTCTGTTCTCTAATTTAGGCAATACATCTTGCAGCCAACCAACAGAAGCAGCTTGAAAAATATTCTTGAGGAAGGAAATTTAGACTTCCTCCTTAGTGCTTTTCCCTTCCTTCTTTCCAGCTATAGAGTTTTTAATTCAACTTGAAGAAGAGTTTTAAATAGTTCCCATCCTCAGTTCTTCAGTATAAAATTTAAAACTTAGCAGTTACTTTTACTGCTGCTGAAAAAACAAGTAGAGTGTAGCGAGCTGGCTGAAGCTTGCCTCTAAAACGATTTGAAAATTATCTGATCTTTCCTTTAAAAATTTGAGGGGGAGGGATGGATGCTTTACATTTTTGGGCTTCATAGATGCCCGTGCCAGCTCTCTCAAACGCACCTTTTGCTTATCCCAGTAGCAGCATGGGGCTTCTTTCTCTTCTCCCTTTTGTCATTTGGATTCAGTGCTGCAAGTTTAAATTGTGCTGCATGCTGCACAAGAATGTTTTTCCTTTTCTTCATACCGGAGAAAACAAAGGCTGAGAAGCTTGTGGAAGTTGTAATTTTTGTGAGGACTACTTCAGGTGCCGTATCCCTCACAAAGACTACAACTTGCGTAAGCCCTTTTACTTTTTATTCTTTGGAGAAAAGGAGAGAACTCTTGAGCAGCAGAGTTTAGATTTGCAGTGCTGCATCCAGAGCAACGAGGTGAGGAGAGAAAGGAGTCCCTCACTACAGCTGGGATAAGTAAGAGGATCACTCTGTGTTCTTGGGCTGAGACTAATCACTCTTAAGCTGAGACTAGTCAGTCCAGCATACCTCACATATGGGGATGGTTGTGAGGATAAAATCAGATGTTGTTGTTCAGTCGTTAAGTCGTGTCCGACCCTTCGTGATCCCATGAACCATATCCCGCCAGGCCTTCCTGTCCTCCACTATCTTCCTGAGTTCGCTCATTTTCATGTTTGTTGCATCGGTGATGCTGTCTAACCATCTCATCCTTGGCCTTCCCCTTCTCCTTTTGCCTTCAATCTTTCCCAGCATCAGAGTCTTCTCCAGAGAGTCCTCTCTTCGCATTAGGTGGCCAAAATATTTGAGTTTCAGCCTTAGTACCTGTCCTTCCAGGGAACAGTCAGGCTTGATTTCATTTAGAATTGACTGATTTGATCTCCTAGCAGTCCAAGGGACTCTCAGGAGTCTTCTCCAGCACCACAGTTCAAAAGCATCTATTCTTCGGCGCTCAGCCTTCCTTATGGTCCAACTCTCGCAACCATACATTGCTACTGGGAACACCATCGCCCTGACTATACGAACTTTTGTTGGCATGGTGATATCTCTGCTTTTTATTATGCTGTCTAAGTTTGCCATAGCTTTCCTTCCAAGGAGTAAGCGTCTTTTGATTTCATGGCTGCTGTCTCCGTCTGCAGTGATCTTGGAACCCAGAAAAGTAAAATCTGTTACTGCTTCCATTTCTGCCCCTTCTATTTGCCAAGAATTGATGGGACCCGATGCCATGATCTTAGTTTTATTAATGTTGAGTTTCAAGCCAACTTTTGCACTCTCCTCTTTCACTCTCATCAAGAGGCTCTTTAGTTCTTCTTCACTTTCTGCCATTAGGGTGGTATCGTCTGCATATCTGAGGTTGTTGATATTTCTCCCGGCAATCTTGATTCCGGCTTGTGATTCATTCAGCCCTGCATTTCTCATAATGTACTCTGCATATAAGTTAAATAAGCAGGGTGACAATATACAGCCTTGCCGTACTCCCTTCCCAATTTTGAACCAATCAGTTGTTCCATGGCCGGTTCGAACTGTTGCTTCTTGACCCGCATACAGGTTTCTCAGGAGACAGGTAAGGTGGTCTGGTACCCCCATCTCTTTAAGAATTTGCCACAGTTTGTTGTGATCCACACAATCAAAGGCTTTTGCGTAGTCAATGAAGCAGAAGTAGGTGTTTTTTTGGAACTCTCGTGCTTTCTCCATGATCCACCGCATGTTGGCAATTTGATCTCTAGTTCCTCTGCCTCTTCGAAACCCAGCTTGTACGTCCGGTAGTTCTCGGTCCACGTACTGCTGAAGCCTAGCTTGTAGGATTTTGAGCATAACCTTGCTAGCATGTGAAATGAGTGCAATTGTACGGTAGTTTGAACACTGTTTGGCACTGCCCTTCTTTGGAATTGGAACGTAAACTGACCTTTTCCAATCCTTTGGCCACTGCTGAGTTTTCCAAATTTGTTGGCATATTGAGTGCAGCACTTTCACAGCATCATCATTTAGGATTTTAAGTAGCTCAGCTGGGATATCATCATCTCCACTAGCTTTGTTGTTAGTAATGCTACCTAAGGCCCACTTGACTTCACTCTCTAGGATGTCCGGCTCTGGGTCAGTGACCACACCAGCGTGGTCATCAGGAACATTAAGATCTTTCTTGTATAGTTCTTCTGTGTATTCTTGCCATCTCTTCTTAATCTCTTCTGCTTCTGTTAGGTCCTTGCCTTTTTTGTCCTTTATCATGCCCATCTTTGCACAAAACGTTCCCTTGATATCTCCAATTTTCTTGAAGAGATCTCTAGTCCTCCCCATTCTGTTGTTTTCCTCGATTTCCTTGCATTGTTCATTTAAGAAGGCCTTCTTATCTCTCCTTGCTATTCTCTGGAACTCTGCATTCAGTTGTTTATATCTTTCCCTTTCACCCTTGCTTTTTGCATTCCTTCTTTCCACAGCTATTTGTAAAGCCTCATCTGACAGCCACTTTGCTTTCTTGCATTTCTTTTTCTTTGGGATGGTTTTAGTTGCTGCCTCCTGTACAATGTTACGAACTTCCGTCCATAGTTCTTCAGGCACTCTGTCTACCAGGTCTAATGCCCTAAATCTATTCTTCACCTCCACTGTATACTCATAAGGGATATGGTTTAGGTCATATCTGACTGGTCTAGTGGTGTTCCCTACATTCTTCAGTTTAAGTCTGAATTTTGCAATAAGAAGCTCATGATCTGAGCCACAGTCAGCTCCAGGTCTTGTTTTTACTGATTGTATAGAGCTTCTCCATCTTTGGCTGCAAAGCACATAATCTATCTGGTTTCGGTATTGACCATCTGGTGATGTCCATGTGTAGAGTCGCCTCTTGTGTTGTTGGAAAAGAGTGTTTGCTATGACCAGCGTGTTCTCTTGACAGAACTCCGTTAGCCTTTGCCCTGCTTCATTTTGCGCTCCAAGGCCAAACTTGCATGTTGTTCCGTTTATTTCTTGATTTCCTACTTTAGCATTCCAGTCTCCTATGATGTAAAGGACATCTCTTTTGGGTGCTAGTTCTAGAAGGTGTTGTAGGTCTTCATAGAACCGGTCAACTTCATCTTCTTCGGCATCAGTGGTTGGGGCATACACTTGGATTACTGTAATGTTGAATGGTTTGCCTTGGATTCGAACTGAAATCATTCTGTCGTTTTTGAGGTTGCACCCCAGTACTGCCTTTCCCACTCTTTTATTGACTATGAGGGCTACTCCATTTCTTCTAAGGGATTCATGCCCACAGTAGTAGATATGATGGTCACCTGACTTAAATTCGCCCATGCCCGTCCATTTTAGTTCGCTGATTCCCAAGATGTCAATGTTCAATCTTATCATCTCATTTTTGACCACATCCAGCTTGCCTTGGTTCATAGACCTCACATTCCATGTTCCTAAGCAGTATTGCTCCTTGCAGCATTGGATTTTCCTTTCAACCTCAGACACATCCACAGCTGGACGTCCTATTGGCTTTGGCCCAGCCGCTTCACTCTTTCTGGGGCTACTTGGAATATTCCTCCGCTCTTCCTCAGTAGCATATTGGACACCTTCCGACCTGAGGGGCTCATCTTCCGGCGTCATATCTTTTAGCCTTTTGGTACTGTTCATGGGATTTTCTTGGCAAGGTTACTGGAGTGGGTTGCCATTTCCTTCTCCAGTGGATCACTTTTAGTCAGAACTCTCTGCTACGACCTGTCCGTCTTGGGTGTCCCTGCACGGCATAGCTCATGGCTTCATTGAGTTACGCAAGCCCCTTCGCCACGACAAGGCAATGATCCATGAGGGGTGATAAAATCAGATAACTTCCTTATAAATTATCCTTGGAGGAATTATGAGACACAAGTGTAACAGAAAAGGCCTCAGTGGTGTTCGGCTGTCATCGCTGCTTGTAGTGAGTTATACTTGAATCGAATGGTTCCTGACCGATTTTAGGCACTCGCGTATGTATCATAATGTGGGATTCACAACTGGCATGTCAAATGTGCCTGCAGATATTGTTAGCCCTGTTCCTCTTCAAAATGCACACTTGTGGGTGCCACGCTGCCGCACACATGTATTTTGAGGAATGCAAATATTACATCCAGGTGCAATTCATACTTAAGGTTCCATTCATGTGTTTTATACACACAGATCTTCAAAAACAATTGACCAAAGAAACCTGACCTGGAGTGTCTGGTTGGATTCAGGACTTCAGGGATGATACACCTCTGAGACAAAAATAAGGGGAAGTGGGGAGACCTCCTGAAAAAAGCCGCTTCTGTTGTTCCTCGTCAGCTACACCTTTCGTATGACTTTTCCCCCTCTTAGTTAAAGCTTTTCACTTTCCCAGAGTGATCCAGCCAGTCAGATTAAATAATGAATGTGATGTCACAGTGCTACACAAGCTGTGTTCAGACGTTTATACAGTTGCAAGAAAAAGTATGTGAACCCCTTGGGATTACGTGGAGTTTTGCATGAATTGGTCATAAAATGTGCTCTGAACTTCATCTAAGTCACAACAATAGAAGAACACAGTCTGCGTAAAATAATACGACACAAAAATTAGATGTTGCCATGGTTTAATTGAACGTAACATGTAAACATTCACAGTACAGGGAGGAAAAAGTATGTGAACCTTTGGACTTAATAACTGGTTGACCCTCCTTTGGCAGCAATAACCTCAACCAAACGTTTCCTGTAGTTGCAGATCAGACCTGCACAACTATCTGGAGTAATTTTGGACCACTCCTCTTCACAAAACTGTTTCAGTGTAGCAATATTCTTGGGATGTCTGGTGTGAATCGCTCTCTTAAGGTCATGCCACAGCATTTCAATCGGGTTGAGGTCAGGACTCTGACTGGGCCACTCCAGAAGGCGTATTCTGTGCTGTTGAAGCCATTTTTTTGTTGAATTACTTGTATGCTTTGGGTCATTGTCCTGTTGCATCACCCATCCTCTGCGGAGCTTCAGTTGGCGGACAGATGGTCGTACGTTTTCCTGCAAAATGTCTTGATAAACTCTGGAATTCATTTTCCCATCAATGACAACAATCCGTCCAGGCCCTAAGGCAGCAAAGCAGCCCCAAACCATGATGCTCCCTCCGCCATGTTTTACAGTGGGGATGAGGTTTTGATGTTGATGTGCTGTGCCTTTTTTTCTCCACACATAGTGTTGTGTGTTCTTCCCAAACAACTCAATTTTGGTTTCATCTGTCCACAGTATATTTTGCCAGTAGTGCTGTGGAACATCCAGGTGCTCTTTTGCAAACTTCAAACGTGCTGCAATATTTTGTTTTGGACAGCAATGGCTTCCTCCGTGGTGTTCTCCCATGTACTCCATTCTTGTTTAATGTTTTCCTTATTGTAGATGTGTCAACAAAAATGTTAGCATGTGCCAGAGATTTCTGTAGGTCTTTAGCTGATACTCTAGGATTCTTCTTTACCTCATGAAGCATTCTGTGCTGTGCTCTTGCAGTCATTTTTACAGGACGACCACGCCTAGGGAGAGTAGCAACAGCGCTAAACTTTCTCCATTTGTAGACAGTCTGTCTTACCATGGACACATGAACATCAAGGCTTTTGGAGATACTTTTGTAACCCTTTCCAGCTTCATGCAAGTCAACAATTCTTGATTGTAGGTCTTCTGAGAGCTCTTTTCTGCGAGGCATGGTTCACATCAGACAGTGCTTCTTGAAACCAGTAAACCCAAAACAGGTGTGTGTTTTTAAAGGGCAGGGCAGCTGTCAGCAACACATCCAATATCATCACACTGATTGGAGTCAAGGTTGGCTCACTCCTGGCTCCAATTAGCTCTTGGAGACATCATTAGGCTAGGGGTTCACATACTTTTCCTCCCTGCACTGTGAATGTTTACATATTACGTTCAATTAAATCATGGCAACATCTAATTTTTGTGTCGTATTATTTTACGCAGACTTTCTTCTATTGTTGTGACTTAGATGAAGTTCTGAGCACATTTTATGACCAATTCATGCAAAACTCCACGTAATCCCAAGGGGTTCACATACTTTTTCTTGCAACTGTATGTACAAGATTGCATGGGGGGAGTAGTGAGAATGTGCTTGCAAGCCCCATCTAGCACTGATGAGCTCCCTCTTACATTCTCCTAAAGCCTCCCCCTCCAGCCCCCTTCAGTACGATGTTCGTCTGTGATGGCAAATGCTGTGTTTGGGGAGAAATCCTCCCCATGACTGCGAATGCAGGGTACCAACTAATTGGAGCTCACTACTTGCTCATGTCACTAAGGGGAAACAAAGCGGAGTTAGGACTAGGATGCTTCCTGGATTGCTAGCGTGGGTCACCCTAGCCAATCAGGAATGTCACTGAGGTCAAAGTGAACCTATTGAGACCAGAGTTTCCTGAACAGGTGAATGCTTCCAGAAAACAGCCAAAAGGAAGGTTATCTTTCAATGCTTGTGAAAAATTTATCTTCCTTCCCTCTGCCCGCAACTTAGTATTCGTTCTAAGCTTTCAGCCTGGCTGGCAGTAGAACATTTTGGAGCTTCCAGAATGATAGTTTACTGATAAAGCAAGGAAAAACAGTGCCTTTCCTACTGAGCACAGTCTTGGTTTTGAACGTTTGTTTACTTCAGCAGCGTTGTTCTCAAAATAAGTTCAGCTCTTTGGGAGAGACAGTGAGCTTACCAGCCTCTTACATTCTAGTCAACTGCTTAGATTTCAAAGTTCTATTGTTAGTTCACAAACTGTTTAGAATGCAGTGAAATTAGAACTGCTCATTTAACGATTTAATAGTGTCTGGGGCAGGTTTCTCAGTGTTGTTGCCAGCAAGGAACTGCTGCTTGTTACTATTCTTTCATTCCAGGAGTAGCTTTTCTATTTCCAGCTATTTGATCTCTCTAATCCTCTCACGATGTCCTGGCAAGTGTAGATGTGACCCTTCTTTGTTTGACATACGACTTTTGTGCTGTGTAATAATTTTAGTTTATAATAATTTATAAACTATAATTGTGTAGCTGCCCCCTGGAATGACGACTGTTCAGCAGTCTGTTCTTGCAGATTTTGGTGTAAAAATAGTCTGTCTATGAAATGATTTCCTACCCTTTAGTTTAATTCTTGAAATAAGTAGTTGTATTCAGCCTACATTTTCCCTTGTTTATCTCATTGTTTTTTATTATATTTCATTTTACTATTACCTCTGCAATCAATTTTATTAGTAACTTTGAAATGGTCTCTTGGTTTTTCCTGTGTTAGGCCTACCTAAAGGTTATTAATACAGCATGCACACACCAGTTTAAAATTATCTATGAGAAGTAATAATAATTCCAGTATTTATATACCACCTTCCTTGTCATTGGATTTCTCTTTTTGATTATATTTTATTTTATTTATTTATTTTTCACATTTTTATACCGCCCTTCCTCTAAGGAGCTCAGAGTGGTGTACATATTTCCTCCCCTCCTTTTGTCCTCACAACAACCCTGTGAGGTAGGTGGGGTTGAGAGATGGTGACTGGCCCAAGGTCATCCAGGAAGATTCGTGGCTGAGCGGGGATTTGAACCTGGATCTTCCAGGTCTACGTCTGACTCCCAAATCACTACACCATCCTGGACGTTTACAATAGGCAGGCAATTATAAACCATACGGTTTTTATAATACAATAAATGTCCTAATCTTTCGTAGGATGCTTCTTTCCAGGTGTTTCCTTTCACGGTCTGGCCTCTCTCTCTGGCATACCTCTCACATGCGTTGATACTTGCCTTGATACTACTTTCTAGTTTAGACCTGTCCTCTCTCCATCTCTTCATAAGGTTGCATGGAAATTAGATAATGTAGTAGGTGGTTAGAAGTTTACTGGAAAGTAAACATTTCCTGATTTTTTCATCTTTTTCTTTTTTTTCTTCCAGCATAGTGTTTTCTATGCTTTAAAAATTGTTTATTTTCATTAATATTCTGTTTCCCTTCCCTTTACTAACAGCACAATCCTAACCAACATTCCAGCGCCGGTGCAGCCCTGAGGTAAGGGAGCAAATGTTCCCTTACCTTGAAGAGGCCTCCATGACTGTCCCAGCACTGCAAAATGCAGTGTGCACCCTTGTTGGTACAGCTACACCGGCGCTGGAAAGCTGGTTAGGATTGCGCTGCAAGACAGAAAATACAATTGGTACCAAACCCTGGGATCCCTTTTACTTCTGGTTTGCTTGGTTTTCAACCTGTGTAGCCTGTGACACTGTCAAGTCTAGGTAAGTTTAGATAACTTTTCCATATTTCATGTGATGTTGTATCAAATGTTCCTCTAAGTTCTGCTCAGCTTCATTAACTTCCTTCTGTTCAATCACTACTTGTTTAATCAAAGACCTGACAAATAAATGGGAACGCAATGAAACTGCAATTTATTTTTAATGATGATAGGCTTTCATCTAAATATAACAGTAAGTGAACTGATAATTTTTAACTTTTAATGTTGAGTTTTTAATATAATTGTATGCTAAGTACCTGTGGAATAAAACTGTAGTAGAAGGTTGTTTAATGCTGCGTCCTGAATAATAGTTGTGGTCCTATTTTCTAGATACCTGCAACTAATTAGCAAGGGGCTGATATGTAGTAGTTGCTGCCTCTTTTTTTTTTTTTGCATGCTGTGGAATTTTGAGTCTCCTCCACACCCATTGTTCATATTTTATGGGGCTTAAACTCTACAAGTGTGAAGGTGAGATGTGCCAGAAGTGTGTAGGATCAGTAGTGGTTGAGAGTCTTCTCCTTGTGCCAGGGGTGTGTGTGTGTGTGTGTGTTTGCATGGTATTTTACTTTGTTTTAATAGCATTGCCTGACCCAAGTTCTGAAACCAATTGGGCTATGAATCTAAATTTATTTTCCAGCACTTGCTGCGAGTCTGTGCAGAGATGTACAATCTCCTGTGGGAGACCAAAACTGTGCTTTTGGCCTTTGAGAAATATTTTTCTGCTATAATTCAGGGTTAACGAAATTGACATTTTAAGTTAATGAAACTATATTGGCACAGAGATAGATGGTTCTGTAGATATTGATAGTTGAGCTTTGACCAAGTGTGCACAGCAGGAGGCATGCAGGAACAATAATTCATGCAATATTTGTATTTTATAATCTCACAAGGGATAATACAGTATGCTTATAATTAGGTGCTTTAATTTACTTAGGGCCAGTTCACACAAGTATGATTCTCAGCATGTGGGAAGTATGGAAGAAAGTAGTGTGTTTATAGCAGGGATGTTAATAAATGTATAGTTTTAATTGCTTTGTCCACTCACCCAGAATTGAGAAGCTCAAAACACAACTTGACTGTAAGATGCATTCTCCAGTGGTTGATGCAGGGTGGCTCAAGTTGGCATCTGGGAAGCTCCTCCCTCCCGGGCAAGCAGGGTCAGATGATCTGAGTCTTCCTGGGCGAAGACACCCTGTGATCTCCAGACTGACCTCCCCATGATCCCCAGACTGACCTAGCCTCATGGCCAGGCAACAGGATCATGAAGGTGATCCAGAGAGCAATTCAGAGTTTAAAAAAAATAATTCTCAGAAGCCTGGATGGAGAAAGGGCTCGAAGCAGACCTTTTTCCCCACAGAGACTCAAAGTGACAGAGCCAGCAGCAATGCGAGTGCCAGAGAGGGAGAAGGGGGGGCGCTGGAGGGCCCGCCATTTCCCCACTCCCTCCACCCAACCTGCATTTGGTTAAGCGGGCAAGCCGCAAGGCGGCTCGCCGCAGATGTCACCACAACGAGGACAGCTGGCACTCAGAGAGCCTCGCCTCGTGCAGCAGCACATGGGAATGCTGAAGACGTGGCCGTCCAAAGACGGCCATCATAGGTTCCTCCCCTCCCACCCACCCCCTGCAGATACTGGGAACCCGCAGATAGGGGGACTGCTATCCCCTCTGGCCCCCCCCAGCCCATTACCTTTCTTTTAGCTGATATCGCTGGCGCCAGGTCAGGGGGTTTCTTGATTAACCAAAACGCTATAAACAGCAAGCTGCTTATAGCTACAAAGCAGGCAAGCAGCCTGCATGCTAGAAAGTCTCTGTTAAACGGAAAGTAGGAAGGTTCCTGCTTACATCGTTTTGGTTAATCAAGAAACCCCCTGACCTGGTGCCAGCAATATCAACTAAAAGAAAGATAATGGGTGTAAGGTCGAGCTGCCCCCGTGACCCGCGGATAAGTGAATTCGTGGTTACTTCCCCCGTACTGCCTCTGAGGGGAGTGGCCACCTCAGTGGCCAACCGCACATCTCCATCTCTTGAGTCCGTGTGCCAGGCAGCAACGTGGAGCTCAGTGCACACATTCAAAAAACACTACAAGGTAGACACATATACCTTGGCGAACGCTGCCTTCGGGAGGCGGGTCCTTCAGGGTGTAGTGTCGGGGACCTCAGTCACATTCTAGTCTTAGAGAGAGCATGGCTTGGGTAAGTCCCAGATGCCAAGACTGAGCCACCCTGGCACCACTGGAGAATGGGGAAATTTGAGCTTACCTGTTAATTCCCCTTCTCAGTGGTTCCAGGGTGGATCGGTCTACCCTCCCGACAGAGCCTGAGGCACACCCTAAATTTAAAAAACAGAAAAGGGAAAGCATTATAATCGGATAGGAAGGTCAATTTATAGATAAACAGGACACCATGGGGGAGGCATACAATAGATCCTCCACAGGTTCCAGGCCAAGGAAGGCACAGCCAGGACTCAACACATCCCAGGACAGCCAGAGACACAGGTTGGATCAACTTACCAGCTGAGGTCTCCAAGACCGACACAGATATGGGGAGGGACCCCAAGGCTTAAGAAGTCTGGGGATCATGGGGAGCTCCTCCCCCCAGGAAGACTCAGATCATCTGACCCTGCCTGCCTGGGAGAGAGGAGCTTCCCAGATGCCAAGACCGAGCCACTCAGGAACCACTGAGAAGGGGAATTCACAGGTAAGCTCAAACTTCCCCATTTGCTTTCCCTGAGATTGCTACATGCTAAGTGGCACATCTTTGAGCATTGAACCTCAGCCTGGAACAAAAGCATTTGGAAGGATGCATGTAGAGCTTAGGGCTGCCATTTTTCCCCCACTTGACATATTAAACAGAGCATCCATTCCCAATTCCCCCTTCCCTCATTTATGTCCTAAACTGAATGGTGCAGCCACTTCCCTAAATTCCAGCCCTGGCCATCTGAGTGCTCGCACTTGTGCATTGCTCTGCTGTCAATATTAACTGACAGCATGATTACAGCACATATGATAGTTCTTGTTGGCTTCTGCTGGATTTGGGGGAAGGGTTGGATTTGGGGGTTTGCCATGACTGTGGGAGTGAGGAGGTAGGGTCGCTATGATCCTCTGGGATTTGGTTCTCCCATTCAGGTGTCTGGTCCAGCACCTGACTGTTTATTCCTACTGCTGCTGTGGCAACGATGGCAGCAAAGAAAGCTTGCTTTCAGTTACTCTTGCATCCAGGGACAATCTGTCAGTGGAGCTATTCTGAGAGGAACCAATTACATTTGTGCCCACAAAAAGATGTGAAGAGTGCCACATGGTGGCTTGCTGTGTCTCGTTTGCAAGACATTTCATGGATAAAATCGTTCACATCCTCCAAGATTTAGAATCCACAATTCCTTTGCCCAGCTTTAGTTGGCATACCAGTAATGTTCATTCCTGGGTCAGTCCGGGCTGGCCATGATAATTATCTGTACACTAGTTACCGTACATCAAGGTTGAATTACTGTAACATGCCTTGTGTGAAGCTGCCCTTGAAGATTGTTCAGAAGATTCAGTTACCATGTTATGCTGCTGCTTTGACAGAAGTTGAAATTGGATGCTGATTTGTTTCTGTTACAATCTTGGTTTTACAATCTGAGAGGTCTTGGTTATTACCTTTTTTAAAGCTCTAAATGACTTGGGACCAAGGTACCTGTCAAACCATCTCCTCCCATATGAGGTACCTGTCAAACCATCTCCCGTCCCCTGAGATCAGCCTGTGGAGCTTTCTTGCTTTATCCTTAAGCCTTCAGAAATTCATTTTTCATAATGGCATTCAATATGTGAAATTTCACACACTTGGAGACCAGGTGGCTACTTCCATTGTCAGTATTCCATAAACAATTGAAAACCCACCTCTTCCACTTAATTTTTTGTTGTACCTGTTTTTCTATTTTTTGTGTCTTTGGTTTCTCTGGTTTTACTATTTATGGCATTAGCTATTATATTAATAGTGTGAGTTGGGTAT
Organism: Plestiodon gilberti rubricaudatus; assembly: GCA_026170595.1. Taxonomy (NCBI): domain Eukaryota; kingdom Metazoa; phylum Chordata; class Lepidosauria; order Squamata; family Scincidae; genus Plestiodon; species Plestiodon gilberti. The sequence continues at coordinate 254,058,346 of JANXHW010000001.1, read as the reverse complement.
ATTTGCTTTTATTGTGATGGTGGTGTTTTTTTTTATAATTGTTAGCTGCCTTCTGCACCTCCTTTTTAGCAGGGGGGAAGGTGGGACATTCCTAAAATAAATGGATTAGGACCTCACCCAATATTTTCTGTAGGAGTTAAGCAGTGTCTACCTTTTGGTAAAATACTTTCCTTAACCTTTCCACCCCATCTTGGCTTAAAGCACACCCACATGCTCAACTTTCTGCACTTATGCTATACCAACTCTGTCAGTTTGTGACTCTGCATTGTACAGGTTTGCGCCGTGTAACAACAGGGATATGTTCAGCAAACCCCGCCGTTAGGCACGTCAATCGTTGCCCAGACAACTGCTAATGGCAGCCAGGTTGTGCCCCATAATGCCTTGGGGCAGCCCTGTAGCGCTCCAGAATGCCCTGCAGGGGCCGGAAAACAAAAAGAAAGCAACAGAAAACAAGAAGAAAGTGAACAGAAAACGCACTTCACACCGGTTAGCCAGTTTAGGAGGGAAAGAAACTGGCCCGGTAAGTTCGGCGGGACCACCGTTGTATGTGCGGTTGGTCATTCACCAGAACATAGCGTATACCTGAACTGATTCCACAGCAAAATAGCATGACATAACCAACTCTCAGAATTGTTATTCACCAAAATAGATGACTGAGAAGAATAACATTCAAATAATAAGGTAACTTTGCCAAAGTGTGTTTTCCATTCAGTCGCCCTGCATTACTACCTCCTACTGATTTTCTACTTTGCTTGATTTTTCTGTCTCCTTTATACAGGTTGGATTTAGAATCCCAACTATGGTGGTTCACTCAGTATGAGTTAAATAAACCAGTTCTTTCTCTCTGGCATATTTAATTTCCCAATTCCTCATATCTCGCTGAGTACCAGTGAGATTCTGTAGTGATGATTCAACTTTCCTTGAAAAGCACTGGGAAACTTCAGCTAATCCAGAATGCAACAGAGTTCTTGTGGGAGCCTGTGTTTGGGAGCATGTGAGACCCATTCTGTACCATCTACTCTGGTTACCAGTTTGTTTCTGATATTAATTCAAGATGTTCATTTTTACCTATAATGGCTTTGGGCCATGGTACTTGAAGGACCGTCTCCTTCCACATGAATCAGCCTGCCATCTTCATCTGAGATTCTGCTCTGTGTTCTCCCACCATCCGAAGTTCAGTTGAGGGTGAAATGGGATAGAACTTTTTAGCTGTAGCCCCCGGGTTGGGAAACACTCTTTCCTGAGAGTGTTCCACACTGGCCCCTTCATTATTGGGTTTTTATGCCAACAGACTTTTTTTGTTTCACCAGGCATTTTGGTGGTTTTAATCTTTCCTCTATGTGGTGTTGGTCTTTTTCTTTTGCTTCCCTTGCCTTTGTGATTTGGTGTGATTTGGATTTACTGTGTTTTAGTTTTTTAAATTTGTTTAATTTGTTATATGAATTGTGGTTTCTTTTGTTTTTATTTTTATATTTGATTGTGTTGTGAGTCACCTTTTGGGGGGCCCTTTTGGAGCCAAAAGTCTGTTTATAAATAAACTGTCCTACCCCTACCAGTAGCCCTGACTATGCTAGTGGCAGGCTTTTTCTCTGGTAGCATAGACTAAGAATTCAGTATTGGACTCTCTAGAGCTGTAAGGACATTGATGGGCCAGCTGCTGAAAGGACAGAGAAAAGTTTGTACTAGGATGACTACTGCCCAGATGATTGTATATTGCTATGTTGTCAGCATGTTATTGACATTTGACCTTGTATATTCTATTTGGGCCCAGCTGAAGGGTAGGAGAGGATAAAGCGACAGCTAGAAGCACATCCTTCTTTTTTGTCACTGTGACTTTGGGAGCATGTGAGACCCATTCTGTACCATCTGCTCTGGTTACCATATTGGATTTGTTGAGGGGGGGGGGTTCCCTTATTTTACAGTCAAGGAGGTGCTCACGGGTATAATTCTCAAGTTGTTAAAAGGCCAAAAGCTAGCAAAGGGTTGCCAGTTTATGCCAGTAAAATGACTGGGTTAGATTTTTGCTAGCCTGTTATAAAATTGGTGGCTGTCAGAGCAATTTGTTAGAGATCAGCCATAGCTTGGGGCATAGTCTTGTTTGACTCTATTTCTGTTCTTGTCTGAACTGCCAAATACTCGTCCATCTCCTGTCATCCTGACGGCTCTGTCTTCAAAATGCCTGTTACTTTTTTCCTTTTTGATCTGCCTCTTGTCCCTCGATGGCACAGCCTATTGTCTAGATTAGTTCTGTTTTCTTGATTCCTGTGCTTTCCATTTTTTAGTTGCAATACTTGCCAGGCTCCTTAAGTTGTAAGACATAGGGCCAGTGGGAGATACTGTCAGGGAAGTGAACTAATGAGATTCTTTGTTAGTCACAAGCAAAATATTCTCCCAGTGGATGCTGCATTGCGTGATTAATTGTTTCACAAGAACCAGTCCATGTTAATTTCTTTCTAACTGCCTGTTAGTCAGTTAAAAGCATCTCCCCAGGTAATTATTATTTGGAGTGTTTCTGAAATGGGACACTAGACTTTTGCCCCTTGAGCACCCTTACAGAGAGCTTAATGAGACCTTCAGCAGCAGTTGACAGGTCAGCAGTTATGATTTTAAAAAATGAACACCCAATAACCAAGAGATGGCAGTGCTTTAGCTGCATTTGTGCAGAGCCTTTTTCCGTAGTGTATATGCTTATATGAGAGGAGAAGTAGAGAGGACACTTGAACATCTATTAGCATTCTCATGGCTGTGCAATTTCATTTGTTTTGTTTAGACAATGCTCCCATCCATTTTGGACTTGAAGTAGGCTTTGCCTCATCTTATTGATTCTTATTGATCTTCCAAAGGATCAATTTCAGTCTCAAGTCCACTTAATTCAAAATGTGCTTCCTAAGGATCAAATTAATGTGCATTATATTTTGGGCTTTAATCCAGTTATAATTTTGTTTGCCAGCTTAGTGGCTTTCTTGAATGCCGCAGAGCTCTCTCCCCAAGGCTTAGGTTGGTTAGCATGTCTGTGGGTTTGAACATACCTTCACTCCACAAACCATAGCTATTGGAGGCTGAGGACTATTTTAACCTAGTGACTATAGCCCTAATGCCCCTGAAACTTGCCTAGTGAGTTCAACCCTTACCATGAAGCTTTCAAATTGGCAGTGATTCAACGGATACAATAAAATGACTAACATAAATTTATATACTGCCTTAGCACCATCTTTATTTAGATCAGGTAGTCTGATTTATTTGTTAAATAAGATCTATTATTACGAATTAGCAGTATCTCTGCGTGCACAGAAATAGCGTTCAAGTTTCAAAGGAAGAAAGGTAAATGTTCCTGCTCAACCTCGTTATCTGTCGTCTTTTCCCCTCTTTGCCTTGCTTCACCTTTTTCCCTTCTCTAAGCACAAAAGTTAAGAAGTGAGCTTTTTTCATTATTCTTTTCCTTCTCTTACATAAAGGAATTTGTTCCTTTTCATTAATCTGAGATACAGTCATATCTTTGTCAGGATCTAGAGAGTTTCTTCATGGATGTGTCACCTAATTTTTTTGTTAGGCGGAACAGTGGTGGGAAATTGCGGTGTTCAGTTGAGTTTGTAACAGGGAATTTATTGGGCCTTGTTCGGTGTGTGCCACTTGTTGAGTTTCCATGCCGGATGGAAAAGGTCATATCTGATTGGCTTCCTTGGAAGTTCATGTAGTTATTCCAGTGTGGACGGATTGGGGAAACAACCAGGGCTATATAGATCTAGGACGGTCTAGAAAACACAACCCCTTCATGGATCATTGCCTTGTCGTGGTGAAGGGGCTTGCGTAACTCAATGAAGCCATGAGCTATGCCGTGCAGGGACACCCAAGACGGACAGGTCGTAGCAGAGAGTTCTGATTAAAAGTGATCCACTGGAGAAGGAAATGGCAACCCACTCCAGTAACCTTGCCAAGAAAATCCCATGAACAGTACCAAAAGGCTAAAAGATATGACGCCGGAAGATGAGCCCCTCAGGTCGGAAGGTGTCCAATATGCTACTGAGGAAGAGCGGAGGACTATTCCAAGTAGCCCCAGAAAGAATGAAGCGGTTGGGCCAAAGCTAATAGAACGTCCAGCTGTGGATGTGTCTGAGGTTGAAAGGAAAATCCAATGCTGCAAGGAGTAATACTGCTTAGGAACATGGAATGTGAGGTCTATGAATCAAGGCAAGCTGGATGTGGTCAAAAATGAGATGATAAGATTGAACATTGACATCTTGGGAATCAGCGAACTAAAATGGACGGGCATGGGCGAATTTAAGTCAGGTGACCATCATATCTGCTACTGTGGTCATGAATCCCTTAGAAGAAATGGAGTAGCCCTCATAGTCAATAAAAGAGTGGGAAAGGCAGTACTGGGGTGCAACCTCAAAAACGACAGAATGATTTCAGTTCGAATCCAAGGCAAACCATTCAACATTACAGTAACCACTGATGCCGAAGAAGATGAAGTTGACCGGTTCTATGAAGACCTACAACACCTTCTAGAACTAGCACCCAAAAGAGATGTCCTTTACGTCATAGGAGACTGGAATGCTAAAGTAGGAAATCAAGAAATAAATGGAACAACAGGCAAGTTTGGCCTTGGAGCGCAAAATGAAACAGGGCAAAGGCTAACGGAGTTCTGTCAAGAGAACACGCTGGTCATAGCAAACACTCTTTTCCAACAACACAAGAGGCGACTCTACACATGGACATCACCAGATGGTCAATACCGAAACCAGATAGATTATGTGCTTTGCAGCCAAAGATGGAGAAGCTCTATACAGTCAGTAAAAACAAGACCTGGAGCTGACTGTGGCTCAGATCATGAGCTTCTTATTGCAAAATTCAGGCTTAAACTGAAGAATGTAGGGAACACCACTAGACCAGTCAGATATGACCTAAACCATATCCCTTATGAATATACAGTGGAGGTGAAGAATAGATTTAGGGCATTAGACCTGGTAGACAGAGTGCCTGAAGAACTATGGACGAAGGTTTGTAACATTGTACAGGAGGCAGCAACGAAAACCATCCCAAAGAAAAAGAAATGCAAGAAAGCAAAGTGGCTGTCAGATGAGGCTTTACAAATAGCTGTGGAAAGAAGGAATGCGAAAAGCAAAGGTGAAAGGGAAAGATATAAACAACTGAATGCAGATTTCCAGAGAACAGCAAGGAGAGATAAGAAGGCCTTCTTAAATGAACAATGCAAGGAAATCAAGGAAAACAACAGAATGGGGAGGACTAGAGATCTCTTCAAGAAAATTGGAGATATCAAGGGAACGTTTTGTGCAAAGATGGGCATGATAAAGGACAAAAAAGGCAAGGACCTAACAGAAGCAGAAGAGATTAAGAAGAGATGGCAAGAATACACAGAAGAACTATACAAGAAAGATCTGAATGTTCCTGATGACCACGCTGGTGTGGTCACTGACCCAGAGCCGGACATCCTAGAGAGTGAAGTCAGGTGGGCCTTAGGTAGCATTACTAACAACAGAGCTAGTGGAGATGATAATATCCCAGCTGAGCTACTTAAAATCCTAAATGATGATGCTGTGAAAGTGCTGCACTCAATATGCCAACAAATTTGGAAAACTCAGCAGTGGCCAAAGGATTGGAAAAGGTCAGTTTACGTTCCAATTCCAAAGAAGGGCAGTGCCAAACAGTGTTCAAACTATCGCACAATTGCACTCATTTCACATGCTAGCAAGGTTATGCTCAAAATCCTACAAGCTAGGCTTCAGCAGTACGTGGACCGAGAACTACCGGACGTACAAGCTGGGTTTCGAAGAGGCAGAGGAACTAGAGATCAAATTGCCAACATGCGCTGGATCATGGAGAAAGCACGAGAGTTCCAAAAAAACACCTACTTCTGCTTCATTGACTATGCAAAAGCCTTTGATTGTGTGGATCACAACAAACTGTGGCAAATTCTTAAAGAGATGGGGGTACCAGACCACCTTACCTGTCTCCTGAGAAACCTGTATGCGGGTCAAGAAGCAACGGTTCGAACCGGCCATGGAACAACCGATTGGTTCAAAATTGGGAAGGGAGTACGGCAAGGCTGTATATTGTCACCCTGCTTATTTAACTTATATGCAGAGTACATTATGAGAAATGCAGGGCTGAATGAATCGCAAGCCGGAATCAAGATTGCCGGGAGAAACATCAACAACCTCAGATATGCAGACGATACCACCTTAATGGCAGAAAGTGAAGAAGAACTAAAGAGCCTCTTGATGAGAGTGAAAGAGGAGAGTGCAAAAGTTGGCTTGAAACTCAACATTAATAAAACTAAGATCATGGCATCTGGTCCCATCAATTCCTGGCAAATAGAAGGGGCAGAAATGGAAGCAGTAACAGATTTTACTTTTTTGGGTTCCAAGATCACTGCAGGCGGAGACAGCAGCCATGAAATTAAAAGACGCTTACTCCTTGGAAGGAAAGCTATGGCAAATTTAGATAGCATAATAAAAAGCAGAGATATCACCATGCCAACAAAAGTTCGTATAGTCAGGGCGATGGTGTTCCCAGTAGCAATGTATGGTTGCGAGAGTTGGACCATAAGGAAGGCTGAGCGCCGAAGAATAGATGCTTTTGAACTGTGGTGCTGGAGAAGAGTCCTGAGAGTCTCTTGGACTGCTAGGAGATCAAATCAGTCAATCCTAAATGAAATCAACCCTGGCTGTTCCCTGGAAGGACAGGTACTGAGGCTGAAACTCAAATATTTTGGCCACCTAATGCGAAGAGAGGACTCTCTGGAGAAGACTCTGATGCTGGGAAAAATTGAAGGCAAAAGGAGAAGGGGAAGGCAAAGGATGAGATGGTTAGACAGCATCACCGATGCAACGAACATGACAATGAGCAAACTCAGGAAGATAGTGGAGGACAGGAAGGCCTGGCGGGATATGGTTCATGGGATCACGAAGGGTCGGACACGACTTAACGACTGAACAACAACAACAAAGAAAACACAAACCTGCACAGAAAACATCACTTGCATCATTGTAAGCAATCCTAGTGTGGGTGGGTAGGTGGGTGGCTTGTGGTGGATGAGTGTTTGCAATGTGTATTTTATGCACCGAGAGAGCAAGGAAAAGGACAACATCCAGAGAAGGAATTAACGGGAGTCTTACTCTTTTGATCTCAGTCCCTAAGCTTAAAGGCCATGACAGACCGCACGAATTTTGGCGTGTCCCGGACGCCCGAGGAGCTTTGTCAAGTTGTGCTGAGGTGTCTGGTTACCACAGCGGAAGCGAGCGGTCTCCCGATTTCCGGCACGATCGAAAATCTTCCTGGGCCATGTTTCAGGGGGCCGCACAGCGGAGCTACTGCAGCCACCAAGGGGGAGGGGAGTGGCTATCTCCCAATCGGGTGTAAACTTTAGTGTTAGCCAATCACCGTGGAGGTTTCTTCCAAGAAGGCGGGACAAAAGGAGGGACTACTTGCAGGAAGGCACTCCTACAGACAAGCTCAGAGCGCGGAGGACGGTGGCCAGCCTCTCGCGCTCGCCTCGGCGCTCGCTCGTTCGCCTCTGCATGCGGTCTGTCACGGCCGTAAGACGGAGAAGAAACAGAGGGACAGGATATTGGAGAGGAAAGTGAAGGAGTTCAAAGAACAAAGATAGTTACCATTCCTGGTGACAGCTTGCCAAGCCTTGGTGCTAGGATCCATGCAGCATTTGGGGACCCAAGAATGATGCGAGAACACCGGTGGTCTTTGCTGCACTCCAGGGTCAGAAGATCACTTGAGCGAGCTCCCAGTATTTATTGGGAGTCTGGGGGGCTGCATATGTGCTGGTCAAGGCGTGCCCTGTGGAGGACCGTAACCAGATTATTTATTGTGTTCCTGGGATCATGATTGATTGATCAGTTACTTAGGGATATGGTCCTTTGTGTGGAAAATGTTCCTTATCTGGTCACTTTTCCTGACCCCTAAATTGATAAATCCGGTCAGGCAGACAGGAGGGCACCACAATAGTTAAACTCTGATAGGAACAGCATTACATCAGCACATTGGTATTTTTGAAGTGCATGACCTGGCATCTTAGCAGCAGAGGTCAAGAGTTTTGAGAGCCTGACCTGAGTTTCAGAAAGTGTCCATAGTTGCATATAGAGACTTAAGAAAATAATCCAGAAATGCATAGCTCATAGGTTACATAAATATGAGGGAATAATATAAAAACACTACGGGTAATTGTTGGGCATTTAGGACCATTCTCTCTCATGACTGCGTAGTCCTAGTCAGATTGCCTTAAACGTGACCATTTGTTGTTGTAACCATGGTGTGTGCTCCGTGTTTTTGGAAGAAAGATTTTGTTTATCATTTTTCTTTCTGGAAAACAGAAATTGATTCTCCCTATTTCCTCCTAGAGATGCCATCTTTGGGGGCTGGGTAAAAATAAATGTGTGTATATGTATTATAGCATCTTTTTAGGTTTCTCCTACACGATCTCTAAAGGGTATAATATAAAAATGATCATGTCATTCTTCCTATAGCAGAAATTGACACTTTCAGTATCTAGCAAATAGCATGGAATTGCATATATGATATGAAAAACAGCTTAGTTGAGGATGTGGATGATTGTTTTCTCTTCCTGTTGCCACCCTTAAGTGCATTGGTCATTTTTAGAGCATCCACGGAACCCTGCTTTGCCCTTCTCTTTTAAGAGAATGAACCCATCACACATACGCAGATGTTTTATATTTGCCCAAGTTTTTCTTCTATAGTTTTACTTATACATTGTTTTCCATGAGAAGAGAAATGCAAAAACAGTTTTGTAGCACCCTAAAGCCTAACACATTTATATTCCAAACATATGCATCTGCCAGGAGCTGGCCAAGCAACGAGAGCTCACCCCGTTGCGGATTCGAACTGCCGACCTTTCGATCAAACCATGAGCTGTCGATCGAAAGGTCAGCAGTTCGAATCCGCGACAGGGTGAGCTCTCGTTGCTTGGCCAGCTCCTGCCAACCTAGCAGTTCCAAAGCATGTTAATGCGAGTAAATAAATAGGTACCGCTTGCAGGAAGGTAAACAGCGCTCCGTGTTCCAGCTGCATGCTACGCGCTGCAGCAAGGAGAGTCATGCCAGCCACATGACCACAGAGGCGTCTTCGGACAATGCTGGCTCTTCGGCTTTGAAATGGGGATGAGCACTACACCCTAGAGTCAGACACGACTGGACTTAATTGTCAGGGGTCACCTTTACCTATTCTACATCAGACCATTGACCTAGCTAGCCCCCTCGAGCAGTAGGCTCTCCCACATCTCCGGCACAGATTTGTTCCTGTTGTCTGTCACCTGAGGTACTTCTAACTGGTGATGCAGGGGGACAGACCATAGGTCCATCTGCATGCAATCAGGTGTTCTAGCACTGAGCGACAACCCCTCCCGAATATATCGTGGCATGAGCTTTGAGTCTACTTCAACAGATGAATGAAAACAGAAGGGGGAATGTGCAGGGATCTAGATTGAGACCACTGACATTCTTTCTCCAGGTATTCCATTTTATCAACGGAATTTAGTGATCTTTTGTTACTGGGGATTTTCTGCAAATGTACAAATGCTGTCCATGCCTTCTTTCTTCCTTTGTTACTGGGGATTTTCTGCAAATGTACAAATGCTGTCCATGCCTTCTTTCTTACATAAGTCAGAGCCAGGAGATTACATTTCTTCTTGGAGATTTCTTGGCTATGGAGAAAAGAATTGTTTCTGGTTGAGAAGAATGGCAGACACCTTTCAATTGGTTATATTCCAATTGCAGGGGGAAATTCAGTTGTATTTCTGCAGCTCAGTAGGATACTTGCCTTGTTGGGTTGTTCCTTATCCCCCCCTCCCCCCTTGCAGTCTGGACATTTTCCAGTTCTGGAAACAAAATTCCACATGATCTTCCCAGAATTAGACTGTTTGGATGCTGTTATAACATAAAGCATACTACCCATTGGGGGCAGGGATCTGTATTTTTGGCTATGAATGTCTTTAAAGCACTGGGTACACTGACTGCACTATATAAATAGGTTGCCTACATAATCCTCAGATTCTCAGTAAAAAAAAATCCATATGATTTGTTGCTGCTCTACAAGAAATAGTTTGATTGTACAGGCACTCCCCAACTTACATAAGGGTTCCATTCCAAACAGCCTTAAGTTTGTTTTTATGTAAGTTGGAACTGGGCTGTGCCAAGAGGAACTACCCATGCTTGCTGCTCTATAAAGCTTGCTACTCGCCTTGCTCTGTAAGCTGGGATCATTCTTGGAGCGCCTTCCATTTCCTCTTTTGTTTATAGAGCCCCATGCGAAGGAAGGGGCCAGATCACTGTGCTCCAAGGATTGGAACTCAGCAATCATGGCCCTTCCTCCACAGGGGCTCTTTAAATTAAAGAGGAAACGCATGGTACACTGGAAATGATCCCAGCTTACAGAGAAGAAGGTGATGAGCACAGGGGGCTCCCCTAGAACATACTGAACCTTGCATAAAACCAAAATTACACAAGTCAAGGCTTAACTAAGTTGGGGAGTGTCCACACGGTATTTCCAAAGAGCACTCTTGCAGTGGTTGGAGCGCAAACGCAGGAAGCATCTCCATGGTTCTCTTATATTTAGCTGGTAGCACCTGTCCCTGTTCAGACCAACACAGTATCTTTATATGAGCCCCTTTATATGAGTCAGGGAACCAGTTTTTTCTTTTTTTTTTCCTGGTTGAATTTTTTTTGTTAAAGTGGTATATAAATGTGTTAATAGAATTTTAGCACAGCAGCAACTGCTTCGTACAACTGTGCTCCCCAAGCTGATGTTACTATTCTATTTGGACGAGGCATGATCAAGATGGGGATTGATATCTGGCCCATTGGTATCAAAACATATACCAACAGACTCACCATTCACAAAAGTACTGAATTTCTGGCAAAAATAGGCTCCAGGAAGCAACTTAATCATTTACTTATACTTAAAGGCCTTAGTGCAGTCTTTTTCTCCCCAGAATTCCTTTCTGGAGACTAGCATACTATATTGTACAGTGGTGAGTGCCAAGTAATCAGGCAGCCTATCTTAAAAGTAAGCAGTAAAGAACTCAACCTTGCAACCAATTATCTTAAACAAGAAAAGGATTATTAATGAAAATACATCAGAGCGTTTCAGGAATTTTCTTTAAAAAGGTATGTGAAATGGTTAGTGAGAATATGGGCCAGGATTCAAAGCATACGTTTGCTTCTCATTTTCAGGGCCACTAGTTCTTGCTTTTAAGCTTCAGGGTCCTTGAGAGTATAGACTGGCATGTGTCAGTCAAGTTCATTTAATTCATATCCTTTTTAACACTATGTACCAAATACATAGGAACTTATGAAGGCAATAATGTTTTGATGAGAAGTTTCCCTTCCTCAGCCAAAGGTCATAAATGTCTTTTGAGAAAGATATAACAGAATAGGAGCACCATATTAACCATCTTGGCTAGTAAATGCTTCTTTGCACCTTTTACTTGCATTCAGCATGTTGCAAAATATTCATAGTACAAATAGTGATTCCTTACAACTGAATTCTGAAATCTACAGCCCAATCCTGTGTACGATACGGCGGCCGGCCTAAAGGGCCAGCCGTGATATCCTATCCAGGTCCTGGGCTACCCCGGGGCAGCTTGGGTGCACCTTGAGGGAATCGTCCCCTTCCCCGGGTGTAAGCGGCTGGAGACCTCCTCAAATGTACACGTGCTCCAGAGCTCGCGTACATTTGTGCCCTCCGTGTAAGGCCATGTTAGGCCTGGAGAGGGCTTTGGGTATCGGTGTATCTCGTCGCCAATATCCCTGGCCTCTCCAGGCCCGGTCTGCCCCCCCCACCGCCCAGTCCGCCCTCCCACCCACCCCAGCCCTGGCCGGTATAGGCCTTACCTGCTCCGGTGGGCGCGGGGATGCAGGGTAAGGGCCGCTGGCCTCTGCGCTGGTGGTCCTTACTTGCCAGGTGACACAAACACACTTTATGGCACATTTATGACACTTAGCGCCGGGGTGCAACCTTACACAAGATTCCGCTGCTGGACTGGCATTGTAGGGGTGTTTGCTTATGTGCTGGCTGATTCTTTGGTTGCTAATTCAAGTATGAGTCTATACAAACAGCCAAAGTACAGTATTGTGCTGTGAGCTATCTAACCATGGGGTAAGTTGATTGTTTGAAATTGAATCTTCCTGTCAAGAGGAAATGAAGATTTTACCATGTATTGGATGAAGATATGTGGTAAAATTACCATTTGTATGGGGTTTGTTACTTTGGGATTGAAAAGTGTGATATATAAAATCCATGTGAGTGAAGGTGAAACAGTAATGGACTAATTTTACATCCCTGTTCAAGCATGCAAGCTTTTGGGTTGCGCATATTTCTCAGACAATGGACATTGAGTAATGGTGCCTGACCAGCTTCCCAGCAAGCAGTTGGCAGGAAGGATAGTTGCAAGGCAGACGATTTGCCTTCCTTGGGGGGGGGGGCACAGGGTGCCGATTTTCCCATTGCCCAATGCAGGGACGGTGACCCATTTTCCTACAGAGCAGGCAGAGAAAGAAGCAGACTTTTGAGCTTACTTGCTCACTCTGCTGGTAGGATCACTCCGCCCCCTTTGCTCCAAGAACAATGGGAACAATTATGTATATGCAGATATTCCAAAATCTGAAAAAAATCCAAAACAGTTCTGGTCCCAAGTATTTTGGATAAGAGATACTCAACCTGTATTTATTTATAGATTTATATCCTGTCTTCTGATCAAAGTGATGTCCTGGGGGGCGTACAATATCAATAGAAAACAACCCTGGAGCCCCTGAGTCCTCTGGCCAATGTCTCCACTCGCTTCTCCAGTCCACTGGCAACTGGCAGTTGGAGTTCTTTTCAGGCAGGGAGTGGGAGGAGAGCTCCCTGCAGCATCTCCATTGTCTGGCCAATAGTGGGGGCCAGAGTGATGCTCCCCCTACCATGATGTTCATTGAGTGTAACTTCCCTGGGGCCTTTAGTCTTCTAGCAGGTGGCAGGGGCCAATCTCCTTGTTTCTTATCACCAGTGGTAAAATAGACAGCCAATAGATGCCCACGACACTTACGCAATTGCACTTTGAACTACTTAAAACATATTCTGTACTTGCAGAAGAATAAAATCTCATTTCCTAGTGCTGCAATATTGTGCTATTAAAAAACAACTTCCTTTCAACAGAAATTCTCCCTCTTGAGGGAAGAAAGCTTGATTTCTTGCAGTAACTTTGCATTTATGCCACAAAAAACAATCTTATCTGGATAGATCCTGAGAGGCTGCTAATGGATGTGACTACATTAGTTCATCTGTATAACTGCATCAGGCTGATTAACCAGATTTCAGCCACTGCTGAGAGTGGTAATTATGTCAGTATAGTTATTCTCATTGCTTTTATCTAATAATTATCACACACATGGATGTCATTGCCCCTTAACACTGCATGACATCTGCCTATTTTCAGAGGATGTAGGAAACAGTGGGGAAAGGTGAGGATAAGAACTAAGAAGTGGGTTGAATGAAGCAGGTTTGTGTGGATGTGGTTATCTAACTGCCCATACTTTCTGGCATGCTTCTGTTAGCTGCTACTTTAAAAGTACACAAGAACTGGGACATGTAAGACTGTAGCTTCATATTCCTCTGAGTTGTATTTGCCAAGAAACTCTTTCAGATGGCTACAGACAAGCCAGAGGTTCTCAAGTAGCTTCTAAGAGGAGTGTGCAGGATAGGGAATGCAAGAACTGAAGGAGAGCCCAGGAAAGCAGTTTTGCCAGCCACTGTTCCTTAGCAGGAGGCAGTTGCCCAGGAGCAACTGTTTACTCATGAAATAAGTTTACTGGATAATCACCAGGCTCGTTCTCTTCATTCTGTCACACTTCAAACAATGCTTATTTTCTGAATTAATGCTTCTTTGCTTTTATAAATGCCTTTCTGTTATCATAACCCCATTAAAATTGAAGTGCGCACCATAATCTCCATGGCAACAGATGTTATCAGTGTACATAAGATTCTTTGCTACCTAGTCGAGAGAAGAAGAGAATAGGACAAGCATGCTGAGAGCGTGTAAGTATTGTAGAAAACACTAGGGACTTGACAAGCCTCAATTGACACTGAACTCCTTGGAACAACACTGACTTTGCTGAGCAAAATAAATGGGCAAAGAGCTCTGATTAATATCTGTCTTGCAAATCTATCTTGGGGGGAGTCATTTGATAATATACTAGTGTTGCCTGTGTGTGGGTGCACAGCTTCATTGATGCATCATTGTTGATCATTGTTCTGCTGTAGCCAATAAATGTTTGACTGTAAGCTCACTGTGCTAGGTGCTGTACAGATATACAGCAGAAAGGATTCCTCTCTTTTAAAACATCAGAGGAAGGATGGGAAACAGAGGTTGGGTGGCTTCATCAAAATATAATGGTAGGATCATGGGGGCATGGTGGTTTGACTCTGTTGAGTCGCTGCTCCTGTGGCTGCACTGGCTGCCAGTTTGTTTCCAGGTGCAATTCAAGATACTGGTTCTAACCTTTAAACCCCGTCACGGTTTTGGGCCAGGGTATATCAGCACCTGCTAACTGTGCAAAGAGGCACCTTTTTAAAGTGATATCCTTTTATAGTTAGCAGGGGGACAGCAATTGTCCCTTTTTACCCCAGTAAGGCGTCTTTTCCGGTCGCTGTTGCATCTCTTTTAGACTGTGGGCCCTTTGGAGACAGGGAGCCATTCATTGATTTGTTTTGCTATGTAAACCGCTTTATGAACTACTTTTTGTTGAAAAGCGGTATATAAATATTCTTAATAATAATTAATTATTAATAATCAATATGATGGACTGCCTCCTTCCCTACGTGCCAACCTGTCCCCTGAAGTCGTCTGGGGGATCCCTCCTTTTTGCGCTGCCGCTGATTGAAGCTAGGCTGGTGGCAATGAGGGGAAGAGCTTTCTCTGTGGTGGTGCCACAACTTTGGAACTCCTTCCCAATAGAGTTAAGAAGAACCTCCTCATCCCTGGTGACCTTCTGATGCGGGGCTTTTTATTTAAGTTAACCTTTTCGTACTGTAAGTTGTTTCCATGACTTTATGCTGCTCGCTTTTTGTATGTGCTGTATTTTTTATGTTTTTGTATCCTTGGGTTTTTTTTATTGTTTTTACTGTATTTTATTTATTGTTTTATCCATTGTATTTTTATTGCTTGTGACCCACCTAGGCTTCTTAGCTTTTAAGAGGAGAGGTGGCATATTGACTAACTAACAAAACAATGTCTTATCTGTGCCAGTGATTTATTCCACTATCTCAACCACACAAACCTAGTTTTGGTCTTCAGTGTTTTCTAATGGTCCTGGTCACCGGTGCATTCTAGCTTTCCCATTGTTGAACTTCAGCATCCCTACATTACTGCATCCTGCCTATGCCTTTCCTTATTCACTTTAGCAGATGAAAGAGTGGACCTTTATAAATTAGGTATAGAAATTTCTGATCACACTGAAGTTCATCCTGATAAAGAACCGCACACTACCATTGTAGATGATTAATACATCAAGTATTCTACTTATAGAGGTTAGATTCAAGAGATCTGTTTGTAACTTGATCTGTTTGTAACGTAGGTCGGAACAGCCAGTTCTTGCCGGCCCAGTACTGGCGTGCCTGCGCAGAAGCACCAGCAAAGAAGTACTGCAATTGTGTGAAAATGCTGATACAGCCCTTTGTAACTCAGACATCCATAAATCAGAGAGCGTGTGTACTTTGGGCTGTTGTGACAGACTCATATAATATCCGTTTAAATCATAGGTTATTTCTTTTTCTTTCCTTCCAGAGAGTGTTCAACGTCTTGTACCCAATGCCTGCTGACCAAAGGAGACACGTCAGCATAAATTCTGCTCGCTGGCTGCCAGAACCAGGTTTGGGATTGGCATATGGCACTAATAAGGGAGACCTGGTGATTTGCCGACCAGAGTAAGTGGCATGAAGCCCGACTTAGCCTTTGTTACTAGGAAATGTTGTATTGTCATTTTATACTCCTTATAACTAAACTTTCGAGGATTGCTCTCCTTTTTCTGAAAAACATAGTGTTGTTTATTCTTCTTTGAACTTTTGAGAATAACTGTTTCTGCTCAGACTAACCCTTTGGAGTCCATGAAAAGAGGGGACCACTGAGTAGGTATAAGACTCTGATATGCCTAGTTCTTTTTGAAGGCTCTGTTTGTGTCAGACATGAAGAATTTTTCCCTTTGCATTCAAAAATAATATATCATGACTCTCTTGGATGGATGGCTTATAATATAGCTTTAGAGTTGTCCTTTTGTGTTAAAAAGTTGTCTTTCTGTGTTTTGTGCGGGGGAGGGGAGACGGAGCGGTTCAGACCTGGGAGGGGGCGGGATCAGCGGCACTGGCACACACCAAATCCTATGCTCCCTCCCAGGCTTGGAAGCCTAACACGAGGCTTCTCGGTTCTGCACCAGTGAATTTGCAGGTGCAGATCCAAGTAGCCTCTTTGTGCAGGCTGGGGCTTTACTCAGGGTAAGGGGACATTTGTCCCCTCACCTCGAGGAGACCTCCAGCCTGCTCCTTGCTAGGATAGGATGCAGCGTGGTCTGCACAGCCCCACTGCATCGCGCTCGGGTGTAGGATTGGGCTGCCCGGGTGTGTCACTCGCTTTTGCTTAGTCTACCCCCAAATTTTGAGGCCGAGATCAGGTTTGTTGGGGACCACAGGCAAGGGACTGTCATTGTGTTCACCTCTCAGCACTGCTTCCACATCACTGTGTGGAACAATGACAGCAGCAATTACGATGCTAAAAAAAAAAAAAAATAACCACGCATGTAGCACAACCCTGTGCATGTTTGTTCAGAAGTACCTCTGTGCACAATGGTGCTTATTCTCAAGTAAATGTACACAAGATTGCAAGGTTGGGCTATGCTAATATTGACAGGGCTACAGCTTTGTTTAACGGTACCTTTACTATGATCATTTTTAAGGAACTTGATAGTGGCAACATACATAACTCAAGTGTAGGCACACATTTTGTCTCACTATCTTATCTGGTCAACCAGGTTTTGCAAAGTTTTGAAACTAAATTAAAATGTGCAAAATTTAGTTACTGGAGATGAGCATGATATGGTGGGTATACATACCACAGACAGTTGTTCTGCCTTCAGTGTTTATTTATCTGTCTCTAGCTATAATCAACAAGAAAGCAACTAAAAGTGACTTCCTTTTTATGGTGATAAAATCGCAGGAGTGTCATCAGAAACTGCTTTCACAAGCCCTTTAAGAATAATTAGGTAGAAGCTTTAGCATCATATCCTCTAATCTATCTCCATAGACCTAAATATAAGATACAAGCCAGTGGCACCAGGTTGTGTTACATCCCAGTTGCACTGGCACACATACTTGCTTTGGAGAGCCCTGTGCACATGGGACCTCTGAGGCTCTTCTAACCACCCATAGGGGGTTTTACAATAATGTTCTATTCGCATAGAACCCTTTTCATTCTCCAGATGTTTCCCTTCAATGGTGTGATTATCTCTCTGGCTGCACAGCTTGCTCGACACCGACTCCTTTCTCTCACAGAGGGTTAATACAGGTTATCTTAGTTTGTCGGCAACTTCCGGTCATCTCCAATCCAGGATTCCAGGGCACGACTGAGCTGGTGTCCTCTTAACTATCTTCAGGCAGGCGGCAGCTCAACTACCAGACCACACCTTCTGCTGCTTTATGGTCTTGCTCTACAGGGCTCCTTGGTGTACTCCAAAAGTAGTAGTATTCCAAGCTGTAGCCCCACCCACCCACCATTTAAATGCCTGTAACCCACCAGGTCGCTCTGTCACTATTGGCTGTAAGATGCTTTGTAAAACAGAGTCTATGTAAAAATGTTTCTCTACATACTACATTTTCAAAAAGCAACAATGAAGCATACCAAATTATAGTGCTTATTTTAGTGTGTATAGTGTATATTAATCGACTGAGAGGAGTAACCGTTAATACCCAAACTGTAAATCTTTCAGTCAAATATTGTTTTTTCTAATGTGTAGAAAATTAAATTAATAGGTCTACAAGCTGGGATTGTTCTTAAGGTGTAACATTTATCTAAGCATTATGTTAATATGCATTATAGAGAATATGGTTTTGTTTTTAAGTGTATTTATGTTAGAAGTCTTTGTAAAATGCTGTGAATCCTGGTTAGATTTTTAAATTTAAAATAAATATAATCATCACACCCATTTTGTGACACTTGGTTTACACTGAGGTTGCCTTTCTATATCTGTTTGTTTTCTTGTCTGGGTGCAGTATGTATTATCTCAGCCAACCAAGGTTACTCCTGTGAGGACAGCATGTTTTTCACCTAGTTTTTACTGCTGCTGAGTATGTAGCCATCCATCTTTGCAGTCCTTCTATCTGTTGTGTATCTGGTGGCTGACCCCATTTTTCACCAGCCTATTCAGTCATTAGCGGAAGTGCCTTGCAGCAATGGAAGCCCTGATGCATTATCTTTTAGGAGTAAGAGGTAAAACCCAACATTTTTTTAGGCAGGGTGAATGGTGAAGGAAAGATGGAGGGGGGCGTGTGATGCTGGTGGTTTTCTGTATCGAAATACGTTGACCATTTCGTTAAAGATCCCATTAGTTATGAGTTCTTCTTTCCACAGTTGTGGCAATAGAAGTTGGACCAAGAACATGGTAGCGTTGCCTGCCAAGGAAATGCTGCCTGTTGCGATTTAAGGGGCAGTAATGTTTGGTTGTTGATGAAATGGCACAAAGCGGTAGACTTCTGTGGCATCCCAATATTCTGAAGATGGAATTAGGCAATCAGTGTGCCTAATTGAAGGAAATTTTACCTTTGAACTGTGATACTTCTGCAGTATTACCACATATCTCCAGTTTTCTGATAAGCATACAGTACTTAATAACTTCCTTGTATGTGCGTGTGTGTATTATTTTGCTTGCTGCTTTCCATCCCTCCTCCAGTATCTGTTAAAGCAGCGGTTCTCAAACTGGTGGGTCGCGACCCACCATCAGAACTGGATGCTGTCCCCTGCTGGTGGGGGAAAATGTTTTTAAAAGTCATTGTTTGACTTACCAGGGGTCCTTGAGCCCTCCGGAGTGTTCGGAGAGGCCCGCACTCCCCTCTGCACACCCCCCCCCCCCCGCTTTAGATCACTGCAGAACGGCGATTGCAACCACTTCTGATTTTTCGGTGGATACCGGAAGTGGTCGTACTCATCGTTACGCAGCGATCTAAAGCTCGGGGAGGCCTGCAGAGTGGAGCACGAGCCTCCCTGAAACCTCTAAGTCAAACAAGCATCTTTTTCCCAGTGGCGGCAGTGATACCAGGGATTGCACCCGCCCCCACAAAGACTCTCTCCCCCTCGTGGGGAGAACTTTGAGAGCCACTGTGTTAAAGCATTGGCTAAAGTGATGCTACTTGCTTACAGCTAGACAGCTTGGTGATTTTTCATGTAGAAGTAAACAGCTTAACAATCCAGTCTGCTAGTCATGTTGCGTGTAAAACTCTTGGGTCCTTGCAAGCCTTAAATCATTTCAGTTCCTTGAACAGCATTAACATACCGTCGATTTTGAGTTGCTTTTTTGAGTATACCAAGAGCAGTATTTGGCACTTGTGCACACTAATATATTCGTTATTTTTATACTAGAAAATAGACATGCTGCTCATTCTGGTTTGTTCTTTTTGGATTTTTTTATAAATTATCTAATCTAGAAAAATGCAAAACTAAGGTTTTCAGAATTCCATAGAAATATTTACTCATGCCATGTTCATAGTCCTTCTTAATAAATTATAATCTTAATATACAAAACCATCACCACCCTTCTAAGCTCCCGGTGAGGCTGTAATAATTTGTATTGAATTCACACTTCAAATCCAACAATTTTTAAATTTTGAATTCCGCCTTCAAATAAACAACTGTCCCCAACCTCTTATGCATTCTTTATTTCTTTCTGGGGCTTAAATAGGTTGTCATTTTTAGTAACAATATTGTTTTTCATAACTTTAGTCTGCTCTCCTTGGTCTCCCCACCCCCTTTCCATCTTTGGGTAAAAGCTATACTGTACATGCTATTGTAAGCAGGTAAAGAATTACCGGTAGTACCCCTTGGCCAATTTGTAATTCTGAAGCAATATAGTGTAATAAACAAAATAGTTCATCTAAATTTAACTGAGTGTCTTAACGTTTCATTCATAGATACAATCATTTCCCAATAGTGAACCATTTATGGCTCTTTCTCATTTTGTATTGAGAGAACTAATTTTTCTTTTATGTTACTCTTTTGAAAAGGTTCAGGAGACTGCCAGTTGCCAAGCTACGTCTTGCCTTCTCTTTAGGAACCTTAGGAATGTATTTATTTTGTCTTGATGCCCCTTCAGTTTTATGTAGTGGCAAAAGCAGTAAACCAGATGAATTTCATTTAACATCTTTCTTAATATAATTTTTGTATTGTGTTAACTGTTGTTGGAAAGAAGTTTGGTTTGACTGTCCCCTGTGGATCCTCTTGTAATAAAATCTTCCTGTCCAAGCTGCTCTGGGTTTTCCTCCCAAGACTTGCAGAGAGCATTCAGTTAACCTCTCCTCAGTCAGCAGGCAGAGCCAGCAACTTTTGCAACACCTTCTCCCAGGGAGAGGGGTGTCCATGTTTCACAGACTCGCCTAGTGGCAGAGAAGCAGATACTAGTGGCAGAGAAGCAAAAAGTATACTACTTTTTGTCTCTGTGGAGCCCAATCAGACAGAACAGGACCCCTCATTGTTAGGAGGGAGTGTACTGTTGCTTGGCTCCTTCCCTCCACTTGGCTGGTAGCTTCAGTGCTTTGCACCGAGAGTGGCTAAAAGAGGAGCAGGAGCTGCCTATACACACATGTTCCACCAACATCAGTCAACTGTTGCAGCTGTACTCGACCAAGGCACGACACAAGTGCACACTTAAAAGAAGGGTGTTATTTATTTTATTTTATTTTGCACATTTTTATACCACCCTTCCTCCAAGGAGCTCAGGGTGGTGTACGTGGTAGGCCACACATATGTGCATGCATACACACGCTCCATAGCATCAAGTGGGTCAGGGCTCCACTTGATCAGGCTCAGGGCAGGATGGGTGTGGTCTAGTGGTTGAACTGCTTCCTGCTGAAGAAACAGCTAAGACGAAATCAGTTTGAGTCAACTGGAAGCTGGTGACAAGCTGAGCTAACCGATGTCGCCCTCTGTGTGTGTGTGTGTGTGTGTGTGTGTGTGTGTGTGTGTGTGTGTGTGTGTGTGTGTGTGTGTGTGTGAGAGAGAGAGAGAGAGTCACTGTCAAGCTCCAAAGGCGTGCGCTGTGTAGCCAGGGAGATGCAACGCCATTGAAGGGAAACATCTGGAGATTGAAAGGATTCTATGCAAATAGAACATTATTGTAAAAACCCTTACGGGGTGGGGTGGCGGGAGAGCCTGCCTGTGTAAACTGCCTTGAATAAAGTCCGAGGAGAAATCTGACGACAAGAAAGGCAGTAGGTAAATACAGATTATCATTGTCCTCGTCCGCCTCTGGAGTTCTTTGAGAAAATTTAGGAGGCTAAATGTGCCAGCCCTTTCAAGGTTAGGTCATCCAGTCATCTGGCAAACAAGCGGTACTATCTATCACAAACCATTATGGCCCAACAGAAGTTTCCAGAGATTGATGCACCCATCTTTGCCGTGGTGTCCAGTGCAGTCATTCCTACAGATGGTGAAGGAAGCTCCAAAGAGCCATGCGACAAGTGCATTGAAGCAGCCCCTTGCAAGGTCTTAGAAGCTTCTACAGTAGCCTTCCAGCCCTCTAACATCGATTCATTATTTTCCAGAGCAGTTTATGGGTTACTTGAATTGCTGGAACTTAAAATAAGCTAAACGCTATACCAAGCTTTGAGGCCATATTGCAGTTTAAGCTAGTGTAAGGACTTGTATGATTTAAACAGCTGTAAAGCTTTCAAGCACTTCAAGTTGCTTAAAAAATTTAAGTCACTCTTTGCTCTGGCACGACCTAAGTAGTGTAAGCTATTCACGAGGATCAAAACATCTTAAGCAGTGATAGACTGACTGACTTATCATCCCAAGTAGTCAGCACTCTAGGATTTTGACATGGCTTAAATGGCTTATTCAGTTTGTTGAGTCTGATTTAATGAGACCTCCAGTGAAAGTAGCTAGTTCATGGAACTAACAAGATCTATATTTTGTGCAACCATCATGCAGGAAACTTGGGCAGTAGAGTATGTAGACACTAAGTCAAACAGTGTAGCGCTTTCCTTGCATGTATTTTTCCCCACTCCCACTGAACACATGAAGCTGTCTTACACAGAGTCAGACCACTGGTCCACCTGGGCCACTATTTTCCATAATGACTGGTAGCAGCTCTAAGGATTAAGGAAAGTGAGGCACCTTGGAATTAGCTTTAAAAGTAGTAAGCCTTGTGTAGAGAGAGGTCTCTCTAAACAAACTTGTGTCTGCTTTCATTAACAGAAGTAGTCTAATAAAAGTGTTCACCCGCCTTTCATATTTTATTCTGTTGAGCTAACACAGGGTCTTTCAGTACTGAACTTTTCATTACCTCACTGAGTATGTCATTTTAACTTCCTGGGTAAAAGCTGCTTTGCTTGAGACCTGCCTGCATCTCAAAAAAGGTGGGATAGAAATATTTCAAATAAATTATATGAATATTTGGTTGTATCTAATTTGTTCTTTAAAGGGATAGAGGGAATGTTTAATCTTCTCTCAGCCTCGTCCTGTCCTTTAAGAACATTTTAAATTCCTCTTCAGAGTAAAATGACTGGCCCAGAAGCTGCTTTTAGCTTCTCTAGTCAATTCCACCACTTCATTGACTTGTATAAGGCTAGGAGATATGGCTACAATTAGGAGTTACTCCCCAAGCACCGCAAGTTCCTTCTCCATATATTTGTACAGTTACCAATCAAGTCCAGTACCATGCTAATGTTGGTGGATGGATCCTGGAGGGATTCCAGAAGGCCCTGGAGGATTTTCCCATTGCCAGAGCTGGCGACTCACCCAGTGCCCCGGTTTACCTCTGGAATGAGGAGATGACCAGGGCTCTGGATCAGATCCAGTCGCATCACTATGATGCGCGACACCCCAGAGCGAGGGTGCGTGTCGCCTTTAAGGGATAGGCTCCGCCCCCGCGCGTGATGCCACGCGCAGGAGCAGAGCACCCTCCCCGCTCCGTTTTCGGTTCATTATGGAGCCAAACGGACACAGGGGAGGGCGGGCAGGCCCACCTCCGCCACCGAACTGTAAGTGGGGGGTTGCGTGTCACCCCTATGTGCGCGACGCCCCCCGTGCTTCCCCCTGTCGACGCCCATGATCAGATCGCTCCTAACGCATCCTCTGCCCAACTGCAGAGTGGGAGCAGCTCCTTGGTTTATTGAGGAGCTGTGGACAATGAAGCAGCTGGGTAGTCGACTAGAGTGACGTGCTGAGTCTGACCATAGACTAGAGCTCATTTTAGGGCTCTGCGGAGAATCATCCAGTTGAGCTTTTTCGTGTAGTACGTTGCCTGCTCCATCTGGCCCTTCCAGTAGATGGGGAGGAACACATGGTGGCTTGCTATGATGCATTTGCAAAGCTCGTCGTGGATAAAGTCGATCAGATCTGGCGTGTCTTGGACTCCACATTAGGTGTATCTGACTGTCTGCTTTTCTGGTCGACCCGTGCCCAGCATGGCTCATTAGATCTGCCCAGGAGAGGCTGACTGAGTGGACAGGGAAGGTGGTAAATTCATTTCTAGGGAGAGGGTGATACCAGTGGCTTGTTGCCTTCAAAAGAAACCCTCCCTGAACCCCACCATTTTGAATAATTTATGGCCAGTCTCAAATATCCCATTTTGGGGCAAAGTGATTGAGTGGGTGGTGGGGTCCCAGCTCCAGCAGGTCTTGGAGGAAGCCAATTATCTGGATCAGTTTCAGGCTGGGGATCAGGACTGAGATGGCATTGGTTGCCTTGACCTGCACCAGAAACTAGTCAGGGGGAGTGCATCCTTGCTAGTTCTTTTGGACCACTCAGCTGCTTTTGACACTATTGACCATGGTGCCGTTCTGGGTTGGTTGGCTGAGTCGGGGCTTGGAGACACTTCTGGGTGGTTCCACTCCTTCCTGGCTGACAGATCCCAGAAGGTGGTGTTGGGGGATGTCTGCTCAACTCCTTGGCCTTGGAGGTATGGGGTGCCACAAGGCTCGATTCTATCACCCATACTGTTTAACATCTATATGAAGCCACTGGGAGAGGTCGTCATAAGAACATAAGAAGAGACCTGCTGGATCAGGCCAAAGGCCCATCTAGTCCAGCTTCCTGTATCTCACAGTGGCCCCACCAGATGATTTGGGCCCCATCCGGTGATTTGGGGGTAGGGAGTCATCAATATGCTGTTGACTCCCAGCTCGTTCCTTTCCACCTGATTGTAGGGAGGCAGTTGGGAGCTGAATGTGTGGGCAAGCAAGTTGAAATTAAATCCTGGTAAGACTGAGGTTCTCCTGGTCCAGAAACCCACAACGCAGGTATTGGACTATTGTCCTGCTCTAAATGGAGTTGCACTCCCTCTGAAGGAGCAGGTCCACAGTCATGAGAGCTCTCCTGAATGTGCAGCTGCTCCTGGATTCCCAGGTGGCAGCTGTGGTAAGGGGAGCTGGTTCGACAGCTGCAACCATACCTGAATAGTTTAGGCCTGGGCACAATTCAAGGAGCTAGTTTTGACTTTTTGTGCCCTTTATGGCTCCGAACCAGGATGTTTGAGGGACTGCCTCTTTATATAATCCAACCTGTTATTTGAGGTCATCAGAGGGGGCTCTTTTAACCATGTTGCCATTGATGGAGGTGAGGGGGATGGTGGCGAGGAATAAAGCCTTCTCAGTGGAGGCACCTGAAGTGTGGAACTCCTCCCCTTGGAATTAATAACTGCTCCCTCTTTGGAGACCTTTTGATAGTACTTTTTTGATGGGATGGATGCATCCCATCAAATTTTTTTGATGGGGACCTTTTGATGGGATGGATGCAGAAGCGTAGCAAGCCGGTGGGGGGGGGGTGCTGCCGGGGGCGGGAGCCAGTGACACACCCCCGTGGCGTCATTGGCCCAGCCCCCTCCAGGTTTTTTTGCTTGGAAAAGGCCTTTAATAGCAGCCGCGTGTGAGGAAACAAGTCGCCCCTGTGGCTGCTCACACCCATAACAAGCCTTTTCCAGACAATAAATCACCCCCCGGGCATTTTTTTGCCTGGAAAACGCCTGTTACGGGCGTGATCAACTGTAGGGGCGACTCCTTCCCTCCACATGGCTGTGAAAAGTGGTGAAAAACGCATCTTTTTGCAGCCGCCTTTTGCTGCACAGTGCACACCCCCGCCTTGTTGCCTTGGGCGGGTGCCTGCTGCCCCCCACCCAGGGGCGGACACCCCCCCCCCCATTACTACGCCTCTGGATGGATGGGTTTTTGTGACTGACGTGATTGACTGATGTTTTAATTATTTGATGCAATCTACTGTGTTTCTCAGTTGTGTTATATATGTATTTAATGTTTTATAGTTTTTATTGATTATTGTGGTGTTAAGTGTTGTAAGCTGCCTTGAGTGCCCTCACCAGGAGAAAGGCAGGATTAAAAAAACCATTAAATAAACAAAATAATGTTACCGGAATTATTTTCATTACTTTTCAGAAATTATCATCTGCGTACAGGCATAGTTTTATCTCTCTATTTTTACTGTCTTCCAAAGGAGGCGTCTCACATTCAGAGTTTAGGCTGCTTATCTTTAAGGCTTCTTGAGGTTGAATTTTTTTTGCTGCTGCTATTCTGATTAATATATGCCTTCTATGCCAATGCCATAAATGTGATGCCGTAGAGCAAGTCAGTACGACCCAAGCCATTGTGTGTCAGAGTAAAGAAATCTGCATAGCTGTCATCCTGCCATGGAATGTTGGCCTTGAACACCAGAGAGTGTGCATATGTTCACAATTTATGGTTCTCCATTTCTGGTCACAGAATTTGGGGTTTTTAGCACATTTCCAGAGCCCTGAGGGCCATTTCATTTGTTGCTATCACTGTTCTGGGAGTAATTCCACTCCCCCCTGCTATCTACCGCTCTAATGAGATTTATCCTCTTGTTTGGCTCTTACATATGGTATTATGACTGCCTTGTTCTGTCCAAGGCAGGACATTCTCCAAAATTTTGCTTTGACATGGCTTAATTGTTCATCCTCAAGGCTTATTTGCTGTATTTGATCCAAGCTGCTGCAGCCAGCCAATCTAGAATGACTAATTAGCAGTAGATAAAATAAACTGGTATTAAGACAGTAAAATGTTACTTGGCCACCTATTCCTGCAGACCTATTGTGTTGGCCTTTTAAAATCAGGAAGAGTTTCCTCTATGTAACCCTGTTTGTTTGTTAGCATGGATGTTTTTGTAGTTGGTTGCTGCTGAGCCAGTTATCCTAACAGTATTGGCATCTATCCTAAAAGAAATACCCAGACTGCAAATTAGGCTTTGTTCCTTCTCTTGGTGTTCCCATTCATATACTCATCATAGGGAAATGTTTTCCTGGGGAGGACAACTTGAAGACCTCATTCTGCAGATGATGGGTCTTAAGTGGAAACACTCATTTACATTATGAATCAATTATCTGCTGCAGTGAAATCTGCAACACCAACTCCAGTCACCCTCCAAACAAATACCATAGCAATGGCATCTCTGTGTGACCTACTAACAACGCAAATCTACAAGATTGCATCATGTGTGGCAATTCCAGGAATCTGTTTTGATGCCTTAGGTGTGCATAGTAGTCAGTCTCTCTCTAGATTTGTCTGTCCTACCATGACCTTCTGTCTGCCTCTCTACACAATAGATGTTAATGGGTGAAGCAGCAGAGCTGCAGCTGTGTTTGCAAATAAGCTCCTATTCACAGAATGGAAGACTGACGAGCTCATATGGAATACAGTTGAAGAGAATACAGTAATTGGGCTGTGTATGTGATAAGATACAGCTACAAGTTTTTCAGCCTCTTCCAGAAGGAAACACAATCTTAATTTGATCCACGTCCACCTTTGGGAGTGCTGTATTTCCTGATCAACAGACCAGGGAGGAAAGGAACAAACAGAATTGATCACCGGGAGAACCAATAATGAGGCTTATCCTGCATGCTCTTTGGCAAGTCTTTGGTTTTCTGTAGGCCAGCTGAACCACCCAGTCATGTCAGAACATTGGTTTTCATTGCCATTTTACATTCCAGGTTGATATCCGTCCAAATAAATGGGCTGGGCTTCATATGTTACTGAAGGTCCTGTGCTCATCCCTTGTATTTATTTCAGCAGAGTGATAATTTGCATCTTCATTCTTTAAGCATATAATTCATTTGAATTGAAGGAACTAAATAAGACACTTTCCTGAGTCTTGAAAATGTAGGGAAGGTTAGTTAACTTCTTTGACTGACAGTAAGCAAACATAAATGTGAGTAGATTGAAGGTGCTACCCTTGTTCATGATCAAGTAAATAAGAATCTGACTGTACAGACTTCATTGGAAATTTGCTGGAACGGCATGAACAACTGTGGTCTTGGGCTCCAGAAGTGCCTGTAAATATGAGAGATGTTTAAATGTTTCCTTGACGTTGAGTGTGGGGGATGCTACATCTATTTTTGCTGTTGCTCAAAGTCCCTGTTAATCTGGTTTTCTCTCGAGCATTCTGGAACGTGCTGAGGCTCATTAACTGGGCAAAGAGGCACTTTTTCAATTGGTGCTCCTTGTATATTTAGCAGGGGGAGAGTAACTGTGCCTCTTCACCCCAGCACAATGTCTTTTCTAGTGGCTGTTTGCTGGTGATGGTCTGCGTTTTTTTAGGTTGTGAGCCCTTTTAGGGTAGGGAGCTATTTATTTATTTGATTTTCTCTTTAAACTGCTTTGTGAATTTTTGTTGAAAAGCTGTATATAAATATTCTTAATGATAGTAATAATTGGATTGGTTACTCAGAGATTCTTGAATGAGAAGATCAGCAACAGTAGACAAGCTTCCTTGAAAGACAGTTCATTCACCATTGCCCATCTTTTTCCTGCAAGGGATGGAACCGGAGACATCCTGCACAATGCCAGTGTTCTGTTATAGCTTTGTTTAGTGACAGGTTTGCAGAATAGGCATAGAGAAGAGGGTACTTGTCCAATACTCATGTAGGAAAAAAATAAGTGCCTATTTTGGGCTGGGGCCTATTTTGGCCAGGGAAAGAAATCCTGCTCCCCCTTTCAGTCTAGGAAACATAGTACATAATTATTCTGGGCCATGCAAAGTCGTGTACAATGCTGAAAATTTTATTAAGATGTGCCAAAAACAGAGTGAACTAAACTGGGTGCAGGTAAAAAGTTACAATCTTAAAGCAAATATAATCGTTCATGTATCTAAATGTTTCCTTAACAGAGGACCATATTAAGTGATCATCCTAGCCTTTGAGGTTATCTTACCAGACCCTGAAAAAGATGTATGTAACTGCATGCCAGTGGACAAAAGCAAGCTGTAACTTTTGCACAGATTTTTTTTTTTACTGCAGAGATTTCCAGATGTCATCACCCTCTGTTTTGTTGATGCTTTTTGCAAGCCTGAAACTACTACCTGCAGTTCCGGGGTTCTATACCATCTATGCCCCAGTTGCCCCATCCCTTGTCTTTGTTCATTTATGATCTTTTCTAAAGCTGTCATTTAGGCCTAGTTCGGACTTGAGCCCTCATCCAAACACTGGTCAAAAATGCTTGCAATCTCTCCTTTCTTTCTTTATGCCTAATCAGTAAACTAGGTGATTAGTAAACTAGGTGCAAGCTAGATGATTCATTCTTTCCTAAAACCAGGGCAGATTATCACTCTATACTCCCTCATTCTTGCTGGTAGAGCACAGTTGATATCAAATCAGCCATCTGCAGTAATGGTCAGCCTGTACTACTTCTGCTTCATTAGTGCTGGGATTGTGCATCATGGAAATGTGAGCTCATATGTTAGACACTCATTGCTGACAATCTTATTGTGTGAATAATGCTCAAGGGGAGAAATAATGCTCAAGGGGTGAATAATGCTCATGGAGAAAGCACGAGAGTTCCAAAAAAACACCTACTTCTGCTTCATTGACTACGCAAAAGCCTTTGATTGTGTGGATCACAACAAACTGTGGCAAATTCTTAAAGAGATGGGGGTACCAGACCACCTTACCTGTCTCCTGAGAAACCTGTATGCGGGTCAAGAAGCAACAGTTCGAACCGGCCATGGAACAACTGATTGGTTCAAAATTGGGAAGGGAGTACGACAAGGCTGTATATTGTCACCCTGCTTATTTAACTTATATGCAGAGTACATTATGAGAAATGCAGGGCTAAATGAATCACAAGCCACATACATTGCTACTGGGAACACCATCGCCCTGACTATGCGAACTTTTGTTGGCATGGTGATATCTCTGCTTTTTATTATGCTGTCTAAGTTTGCCATAGCTTTCCTTCCAAGGAGTAAGCGTCTTTTAATTTCATGGCTGCTGTCTCCGTCTGCAGTGATCTTGGAGCCCAGAAAAGTAAAATCTGTTACTGCTTCCATTTCTGCCCCTTCTATTTGCCAGGAATTGATGGGACCCGATGCCATGATCTTAGTTTTTATTAATGTTGAGTTTCAAGCCAACTTTTGCACTCTCCTCTTTCACTCTCATCAAGAGGCTCTTTAGTTCTTCTTCACTTTCTGCCATTAGGGTGGTATCGTCTGCATATCTGAGGTTGTTGATATTTCTCCCGGCAATCTTGATTCCGGCTTGCGATTCATTCAGCCCTGCATTTCTCATAATGTACTCTGCATATAAGTTAAATAAGCAGGGTGACAATATACAGCCTTGCCGTACTCCCTTCCCAATTTTGAACCAATCAGTTGTTCCATGGCCGGTTCGAACTGTTGCTTCTTGACCCGCATACAGGTTTCTCAGGAGACAGGTAAGGTGGTCTGGTACCCCCATCTCTTTAAGAATTTGCCACAGTTTGTTGTGATCCACACAATCAAAGGCTTTTGCGTAGTCAATGAAGCAGAAGTAGGTGTTTTTTTGGAACTCTCGTGCTTTCTCCATGATCCAGCGCATGTTGGCAATTTGATCTCTAGTTCCTCTGCCTCTTCGAAACCCAGCTTGTACGTCCGGTAGTTCTCGGTCCACGTACTGCTGAAGCCTAGCTTGTAGGATTTTGAGCATAACCTTGCTAGCATGTGAAATGAGTGCAATTGTACGGTAGTTTGAGCACTCTTTGGCACTGCCCTTCTTTGGAATTGGAACGTAAACTGACCTTTTCCAATCCTTTGGCCACTGCTGAGTTTTCCAAATTTGTTGGCATATTGAGTGCAGCACTTTCACAGCATCATCATTTAGGATTTTAAGTAGCTCAGCTGGGATATTATCATCTCCACTAGCTTTGTTGTTAGTAATGCTACCTAAGGCCCACTTGACTTCACTCTCTAGGATGTCCAGCTCTGGGTCAGTGACCACACCAGCGTGGTCATCAGGAACATTCAGATCTTTCTTGTATAGTTCTTCTGTGTATTCTTGCCATCTCTTCTTAATCTCTTCTGCTTCTGTTAGGTCCTTGCCTTTTTTGTCCTTTATCATGCCCATCTTTGCACAAAACGTTCCCTTGATATCTCCAATTTTCTTG
This sequence comes from Plestiodon gilberti rubricaudatus, assembly GCA_026170595.1. Lineage (NCBI taxonomy): Eukaryota > Metazoa > Chordata > Lepidosauria > Squamata > Scincidae > Plestiodon > Plestiodon gilberti. The sequence goes on along the minus strand of JANXHW010000001.1, from coordinate 254,027,683 downwards.
AAGAGATCTCTAGTCCTCCCCATTCTGTTGTTTTCCTCGATTTCCTTGCATTGTTCATTTAAGAAGGCCTTCTTATCTCTCCTTGCTATTCTCTGGAACTCTGCATTCAGTTGTTTATATCTTTCCCTTTCACCCTTGCTTTTTGCATTCCTTCTTTCTTATATATGTTACTTCTTATATATGTTACTATATGTTACTATAGTCCAGTCTTAATGTCGCAAGTGCATGGGTAACCATAGCTAGGTCTGACTGATCCAAAAAAGGATATAGTAGGTGCACTAGCCAAAGCTATCTTTGATACACTCGGGGCCATAGCTATCACCTGAGTATCCAAGTTCAGTGTTGGATCCAGAAGCACCTCAAAATTATGAACGTATTATGAACATCAAGGGAAGTGCAATTCCATTGAGAACAGTTTGCCAGTCCAGTTCCAGGATTGCAGATCTCCTAACTAATAACACTTTTGTCTTGCCTGGATTTATTCTGTGCGCTCTGTAAACCAGCCTTACAGCCTATGTTGCTATGGACAGGGTTGCTACCAATCTCATGGACTTGGGGGAAGCTTACAGTGAATATCTAGAGAGACTGCCAAGCTTTAATTCTGTCAGGGCGCAATCCAAACCTACTTAGGCCACCGTTTTAACCAGTGGCCCAGCGAAAACGGGAGGCCCCAGAATGGAAAGGGGATTCAAATCCCCTCCAAAAGGGGAATTCAAAGGGGATTTGAATCCCCTTTCTGTTCTGGGGCCTCCTGTTTTCGCTGGGCCACTGGTTACAACGGCAGCCTAAGTAGGTTTGGATTGCGCCCTCAGGGAGCTTCCAAGATCAGTCCACAAGTCTCTTCCTCCTCAGTCTTGGGAGTTCCCCTGATATGTACTCTGAAGCATCCTCAGGCATTGCCCAATTCTCTGGAGATTTAAAAATCAACCTGTGAGGCTTGTACCTACCTCTTTGCTGTCATTAGTTTCCAAGACTTGGATGAAAAATACTAGATAAAATTCCAAATAAAAGCACACTAAAAATTGTGCTGCCTTTTTTAAACAATAACATAAGTGAAATAAAACACTATTGTTTGGGCTTTTATTGTTTTGGATTGGCACTAGACCAAATCTATTTATCTGTGTGCCAGAGAGCTACGGATTCTAATAATGCCATAGAGGAGCCAAATAATGTTTATAATGTGGCTGCTTACATGGCCCAACAGTCTTGCCTGCAAAAATCTATCCATGATATATAGTCCTGCTCATGCAGCTTTACTGGAGTATGCATTATTCAGTAATCTCACTGCCTGTTCTTGTAGAAGCCTTATTTAGAAAGATCTTGCATTGCAGTCCTAAGCATGTTTGCTCAGAAGTAACTCCCACTGAGTAACTGTGTTAAGACTGTAGCCTTAATATCACCCACCTCCCTTTTGTATTGCAGGGCCTTAAACTCTGGAGTTGAATACTACTGGGACCAGCTGAATGAGACTGTCTTCACTGTGCATTCCAACAGTAGGAGCACTGAGCGGCCTGGGTGAGTCTCTTGGAGGATGAGTATAAAGGCATCCAGTTGTGGTTGGGAGTACATACTGAAGTGTGTGTATTGCATTTTCAAGGGGTAGCAGTAAGCTGTGACTGTGTTGTCCCCCCTTGCTTTCTTTTGTAATGGCAGCTCTCAATATTTCAAACCAGAGCCGTAGCTAGTACATTTCACACCCAGTACGGATAATTTTTCACACACACACACACACACACACACACACACACACACACACACACACACACACACACACACACACACACACACACACACACCCATAACAGAAACGGGTATAAAGAAAAACATTTTCACCACCCCAGCTGTTCCACTCACCCCATAATAACCCCAATATTGACCTCCAGATTTCCCCCTAATTTCCATTCCCCTCACCCCATAAGTATCATAATAGCTCCCCAACATTGACCCTAGATATCCCCTACTTATTTCTCTCCCTCCAACATCCAAACTTCCTACCACCCCCACATTAACATCTAGCCCCCCCCCCATTCCAAATCCCCATTCCCACCACAATTCAAGGGCACAAAAAGCTATACAGCGAGGGGGGGGCATGAGGATGCTTTTCCGGTTTAGCGCCCAAGGGGCAGAAATGTAAGCAGAAAAGGAATCGATGTCTAGGAAGAAAATGGGGTGTGGCCAACAGTGAAACAGGATGTGTCCCGCCCCCAGTGTGGGCAGGAAAAAAGTAACACAAGCAGGGAAAGAGGAAAAAGATCGCAGTAAGTGCTTCATGTTGCTATTCCATAAATGGGAGCAACAACTGGTGCCAGCCAGTGGGGCACCCCAATTGTGCCTCCTGATGGCTGCCCCCCATCCTTGCTACGCCACTATTTCAAACTTTTTTCCCCCTTCACACTTTCCTATCACCAGCTGGTACGAAGCCATTCTGTTTGGTATCTTTACTGGTGCGGGTTGAAACACATCCGTCAACTAGTCTTTCCATCTGACAGTAATATTGAAGTCATTTGGCAGCCAAATGCAGCTTAAAATTGTGATAAAGGAAGTGGTATGAGGATAATGAAATAGTTGTAGCCTAAAAAAAAATTATGAAACCTGCATACCTGGTGAGAATAAGGCTAGTGCTGATGTCTTTAATTGAAGTAAAAATGCAGATAGAACTAGATGTTCTGACTACTTTATTCATTTTTGATTAAAGATGCTACTGGGTGCCTGATAAAACTGCTCTAGGAATTATTCTTTCTAGGGATATTGAGTGGTGCTAGTTGGTACTCTTAGTTCTTGGATTTATTTGGTTGTCTCTCTCTTCAGAACTAGCAGAGCCACATGGAGGACGGACAGGGACATGGGTCTAATGAATGCCATAGGCCTGCAGCCTCGGAACCCAACCACTTCTGTAACATCACAGGGCACTCAAACTCTGGCTCCTCAGCTGCAGAATGCAGAGACACAAACTGAGAGAGAAGTTCAGGAGCCAGGAAGTTCTGCCTCTGGGACTGCAGAAGGTAAAGGTTGATGCAGAATCACTTTCAGTACAAAAATCTATCCACCTGTTCACTAGCTAACAGCACAATCCTATGCATGCCTACTCAGATGCTACTCCCATTGTTTTAAATGGGGCTAACTCTCTGCAAGTAGAACATATCTACATACAGAAGCTGCATCATCCTTGGTGAATACAATTAGCAACACTGGTTTTAGCCTTTCAAAGAGCAAAAGAATCTTGAATTTTGTCACTGTTAATTACTTTTCTTGTTTCTTTATTTACCTTGTGCATGCTATGTCTAGTAGTGCAGACCTTTTGCTTTATAAGGCTTGCTTCTAAAATGTTTCCAGATCACTGCCCCTTCCCCAGTGTGAAAGCAGAATAGGCTGCTAAGGCTCTAGCAAAGGAAGTTTTCCTTGTCTGTGCAATGTACCCCTCAATCCTGTGTAACTATTGCACCAGTGTAACAGTAGATCCCCCAGCGTAAGAGCACTTATGCCAGTGTAACTTGCTGTACATCGACGAACGCAGGACGGACACCGGCATAACCCCCCCCCCCGGATGCCACGCATGCGCAGTTCAGACGTGGGACAGACACCGGCGCAACTCCGCCAGCGCAGGGGTCATTCCGAAGGCATTCGGATGCCCCCGAAATGCCCCCTGCACTGGCAGAGTTGCACCAGTGTCTGTCTCACGTCTGAACTGCGCATGCGCAGCATCCAAGGGGGGTTACACCGGTGTCCATCAGCGTACGGCAAGTTACACTGGTATAAGTGCTCTTACACCAGGGGATATACTGTTACATCGGTGCAAGAGTTACACAGGATTGTTCCCATAGTGACTAAGGAAGCATCTTGTTCACACTCACACAAGGGAAAGTGTGACTGACCTCAAATATTGTTCTGGGTTGTTACATACATTTGCAAGTATTCGAAGTTCTTCACTGGAAGATGGCAGCTGAAATCAGACTTGTCCCCAATAGTGTATCTTTAGATATTATCTCCTCAAGCTCTCATATCTGCTATTGTTTCACAGGCAGCAGATGTTCTGACCTGTGCCCATGTCCAAGTAGTTTTTTATGGTTGGAGGCAGAGACAGGCATACAATCTGTCCTTGATCACAGACTGGATTAAAACAGGTTCAACAGCCATGTTTATACCGGTAGTTAAAAAATCAGTTTATAGTTAAAAAATCAAAATTTAAAAACATAAAAGTATTTTAAAATGATTAAAACATTAAAACAGCACAACATTTCATTTGTCTCTGCGAATCTCATCAGGTGAACAAGCCTAAGCTGCGAGATGGTGTTTAGGCTTGCTCACCTGACGAGGCTCGCAGAGACGAATGAAACGTTGTGCTGTTTTAATGTTTTAATCATTTTTACAGCGCAATCCGACTTAACTTTTGTGCCAGTTTAACCAGCGGCGCAGCAAGAATGGGAGGCCCCAGAACGGAAAAGGGATTCAAATCCCCTTTGAATTCCTCTTTTGAAGGGGATTTGAATCTCTTTTCCGTTCTGGGGCCTCCCGTTCTTGCTGCACTGCTGGTTAAACCGGCACAAAAGTTAAGTCGGATTGCACTGTTAAATACTTTTATGTTTTTAAATTTTGATTTTTTTTAACTCTAAACTTCTTTACATGGCTGTTGAACCCGTTTAACCCAGTCTGTGATCATTGCTGGCCATGACACTTTTACATATTTTGAGGACATGTGGTGGTTACATGCCTTAGGTGCACTGTGTCAGTTATACCAGAAAGCCAGGCATTGGATTTACTGAAGTTCTGATTTGATAAGGATCCTTTGAATGCTGGAGGAACATATTTGAGAACGGAAAGTGAGACAATTCTTATGGGATTTCCAGCCATGTATCATACATGGCTGGAAATCCCATAAGAATTGTCTCACTTTCCATTGTAGCAAGCCATGAAAATATACATACTACTTTATATTTGAGAACATTAGTTTACTTCATACCTTCCAAGTGCAGATCACACTAATTTATGCAAACATTGTTTTACAGTTATCTTAAAATATTCTTAGATTGTGCACCCTCTGATTAGCACTAGAACAGTGTGAGAGAATATTATGAATGCTACATTATTTTGTGATTGCAAAAGACAAAACAAAATGTAGTGCCTGATGGGATTTAAGGATACACCAGATAATACAAGGAACTATGAAGCGTAGAGTAGCTCCTCCATTTGGCTATCAGATCCTCTCTTTTTAGATACCACCTTCATTTTTTAAGAAAAAATTCTGTAGAACTCTGAGGGCTAGAAACATATTGCCTTCTTAAAATTCAAGCTAGAAATCAAATGAAGGTCTAGCAAACCATTGTCACAAAATATATTTATTTACAATATTTCTATCCTGCCTTTCTCCCCGTACCTACTGATGTAGTGAGGAAGCAATACTTTCCATCAGAAAATTAGACTGTTCGAGAGGACTATATGTTCCCATTAAAATAAATTAAGGAGTTGCTACAATGGAACATCTAATATTTATCAGTTACCCTATCAGAATGGTTGCTAGGCTCCATTTGGAAATGTTGTGCCCTTCTTCCCTGCTAGTCTGTAGTACAGATGTTTGTTTGTGGGACCCATGCCAGTTCATCTCAAAAACAATTTCACATTTTGCTACAAGTGTAGTCCAAGCTGTTTAGAAACTGGACTCTGCTCACAGTGACTACAAAATCAGCTGCTCTGATGTGATTGTTTCTTCTGTCTGGTTTCTGGTTGGGGATAGACTAAGAAAGCAGATCTGTCTTGAGTATCAGAAAAAACCCACATTTGACAGCAGACTGAATATATACTGACTTCTCCCCAGGTCTAAATATCTTCCTCTACAGTCATACTGACTGTTTCCTTAGTGAGGCATTAGTGAGTATCCTGTTGTAAAATTTCCATTTTAAAAGCCGTGTACTCTGGATCCTTTCTGAGAAGGGTTAGTGAAGGCTATTGTTGGTTGCCTGCCCTTCTATATCAGAACTTTATGCTGCTGGCAAGAATAGAGTTCCTAGATTCCACCTGGAATCTTCTGTTCAGCCTCCTACCTGTGCTTATTCTTAATAATTTACTATGCATTAAAAGCTTTTATTTAATCCGTTTCATCAACAGTATTTTAGATGGAGAACTCTGTACTAATGCCATGTGTATACTGCACATTGTGATTATGGCTTCGTTCCCCTTGTCAGTGCAGTCTTGCATAAGGATCCACCGGGTGGCCCAGGCTGCCGCCGGATCCCGTGCTCCACTATGGGAAGGCTCCCGCCTGACGGAAGGTCTACTCATGGAAGGGGACACTCGTCCCCTTCCCCGAGTGTAAATGGTGCTGGGACCACTTGGCCTCCTCGGATTTCCGCCAGCGAAATTGCTGGCGGAAGTTGGAGGAGGTCGTGTAACAGCCCAGCCACTTGGCGGGGGACAGGATATGGTCGAAGCCATCCCCCTCCCCGACCAGCTGGGCCAAGTGACCTCCGCCGTTTGCCGCCGAAACGCCCCCTGCCCGCTGGATCCTAGCCTACCTGGGTCCGACGGCCGTCGAGGTGCTCAGTCGGCGGAGCAGGCGAGGCCGGCCTCGCGCCGGCCTTCCGTGCTCGAAAGTAGACGCAAACATGCCTTACGGCACGTTTACGACTACTTCGGGTGGCGGAACGCCCGTTCCGCCACCCTTGTTTACGTCGGGATTGCGCTGCCCATCTCTCTTAAGGAAGATACAGGTGTTCTGCGTTATCTGTGGTATTTTAAGGTTGTGCAAGAGAGCGATCAGCTCTAAGGGTACGTTTACACATAATTCTCCCTAGAATTGCAGGCTCAGTTGCTTTTTGCTTGGGTTTTGTTTTTGTTTTTTGTAACTGTTTTTGTTGTGCAATTGCACCTGAAAAGGAGGAGGCAGAACCTTGAGTTAAGATCATAAAGTGGCCCACATCCAGGATCGTGATTTAGGTTCTGCCAAAACAAATTAGCAGGCAAAATTAGCCAGGTGTATACATGAAGGTGTTGTGGACACAGTGGCTCATATTCACTGCTAAAAATAAATGTAAGTAGAGAAAAATATGACGCAGGAAGGATAGGACAAGATGCAGGAAGAGGAATGAGATGTGTGCTTTGTTGAATGAGACTCAGCCTTTTTGTGTGAAAAAACTAGTACAAATGATGATGAATCCCAGGATATAATATGGACTGCTTCAGTAGGAGATCACACACACAAAATGTGGCAGTCCAAGTACATCTTAAGAAATAAAGTATGTTGACAGTCATCCACAGAATCAATCGATAAGATTTAAAATCTGGTTCTCCTATTTTGAAATATGTGTTCTGCATCACTCTGGCCGACTTCACATATTATATTTAGGCGTGCACACAAGATGTGTGAAGGTGACAAATATTTGTACATGGGCTTATTTGTAAATGGGCATGCTCTGTAGCAAACCTTAGTTTCCCTCTGTATAATGTGTGGAATAACCCTCGGATATCATGCATATCTGGCATGATAAAAATAAAAATAGCATCAAAATGTGCTTTTTGTAACTAAGGGCGCAATCCGATCCTACTTACGCCACCATTGTAACCAGCGGCGCAGTAAAAACGGGAGGCCTCAGAACAGAAAGGGGATTCAAATCCCCTTTGAATTCCTCTTTTGTAGGGGATTTGAATCCCCTTTTCGTTCTGGGGCCTCCCGTTTTCGCTGCGCCGCTGGTTACAACGGTGACGTAAGTAGGATCTCTCTTAGCTCAGAAAACACTAGTAAGCAGTTATGAGGTGGAGCCAATTTTTTCTGAATTTTGGCACCTGATCCTGCTCTCCTCCCCCCCCCCCCCCCGCTATATAGTTCTCCATGCCACCAATCTCCCCACTTTTCCTAAAACTTAGGCTGGTGTGGAAGACAACAACAGTATCTGCACCTTATTTTTAAGCTCTTGCTGGTAATTACTTCTGAACATGCTCACATTGCTGCTGGGTTGCCTGGAAATTAAGCTTCAAAACACTGGGAACTCAATCTTTTAAATTGAGAGGCACTGGGACTTCTTATTTTTTTGGGTTTCCCTGCATCAGAACAAATATCAGCACCTAGGTCTTTAAAGATGAGCTGTGAACACTGCTATGCCTGGGGTCCCCCACACCAGCTTAAATATCGGGAAAGGGGAAACTGGTGGCATGGAGGACTCCATGCTAGTCCTCCCTGCCACTTCTCCCTCCATCAAGGTATGTTTTGGAAAAGGGGAGCAGTGAAAGGGAGGGCTGGGTATGAACCTCCCTTGGGCTTGGTCTATCTTAGATAAGACCCCCCAAAAGCTTTTGAGATTTTTCTGTGAAAGCTTGGAAAAAACCAAACCAGTTACAAGACACATGTGGTGATGGAGAGAAGCTCTCCCACCATTATAAAAGAGAAGCAATATTCTCTGCCATAAGATCACACGGTTGGGATTCAGGAATTCCTGAGTGAATATCCCAGATCTGCCACTAACTCAGTATGCAGCCTTTGAAATGACTGAATTTGCCTGTTAAGTTGGAATAAACATTTCCTACAGTATTTCTGCAGGAGGTTTTGTGGATTAATTAGTATTTGTAAAGAGTTTTGTTGATGTTGTAAATCATTATGAGACTGTGTAGTATTGGTGGAACTCAGCAGGACAGTAAAACACAAGATTCTGGGATGTGTTCAGTGACTGCTTCGGTATGAGGCAGAAGAGAAGAATTGTATACTATATTGTGAATGATTTGGCATGTAGATTTATTTGAAATAAGCCTTCTGTTTTGTCAGAGTGGCTCAGGGCCAGGGCACGTCTTTTTCGATATGAGTTTTGTGTGGAAAGGCCCATCAGAAATGGGTCTGAACTCTTTGTACTTTGGTAAATGCAGCCCATTCTCCCCCATGCAGGGCTCTGCAGAGACTGTTTTTCTGAGAGCCTCTGCTCCTTCTTTGGAAGGATGACGATAATGTGAGTAAACTTATTAAAAGCGAATCCCTCTAGTACAGATGTTTCCTTTTTCTGTCAGTTAATTGCTGTCTTGTGTACTCTGTTGCTTGTGAAGCCTACATAAATCAAAGAAATGTGTGTTTAGGTGAAAGACTCTCTGAGAATCACACAGGCACATTCAGATGGTTCTTCATACCATGATTTGGAGGATCATGATCAACTGCTGTGTGCATGCACTCCCTCCTCCCCTTCTCTTCTTCTCTCATGGGGCTTAATTTCTTACTTTCTGTTGGAATCAAACCAGATTGCTGTGATGCCAAAGTGGTACACTGGTTTGAGTAATCTTTCCAAACCAGGATTGCAAACAAGAGGTTGCAGATGTGGAAAGAGGAGGAGGGGGTATTACTCATAATCTCCAAACCATGATTTGGAGGATCATCTGAACGCAGCAAAAAAGGATAAATTCAAAAGTCTGTTTTATTCTTTTTTTAAAAAAAGAGAAGTTAATGGATATAGGGCACAATCCAGACAAAGGCACAAGTCCTTTTATTTGTTTTTTCTGTTGATTTCAATAGATTTAAGTACAGTACATGCTTAACTCTCTCATTAAAATCATTGGGACCTAAAAGTACTTAAGCAGCTGGATCATGCCCCTCATGCTGGCTAGTCGGTCCTGGCTAAGACCTGAGGCAGTTAGGGAAGGGGCCAAAACCAGGATCCCTGGCATCTCCAGGCATAGCTGGAAAAGACCCTGAACTGGGACCCTGGAGAGCTGTTACCAGTCAGTACAGTATAGAAGATACTGTCCTAAGGTCTGATTCAGTATAAGGCAGTTTCATATGTTCAGTCAAAATACTAGTATGAGTGCATTGGCAAAAATTGGAAGGGGGAAGCATAGGACAATTTGCCTCATCCTTGGGAAGCGACCGAGCGACTTTGAATTTATTATGAAAGCAATCAATTTTCATTCTCAAGCCATATTCCTCAATAAGCTAGTCTTGCAAATGCAGATACTGCAGCATTTTGTGATCTTAATAATTGGGGGTTTCTCTATAACTTGGAATTTGTAGCTGAGATATCCTAAAGTCCAGTGAGCAGACGTGTAGCATCAGTGAATGACTAATCCTGAAATGAATTGGAAACCTGTTGGGTGTCTTTGCCCATCTCTGGGGCACCAGGGCAGGATGATTCTCCTTATCTCACTTGCACATTTTTAATTCAAGTATACATTCCAAAGCAAATAGCAGTGTAACCTGAATGTTTTCAGAAGCTGGTTCTGCAATTCTCCAGGCTAATACTGTGTTACTCATTGAATATACCTGTACATAAGGAGTTAATTCTGGATGAAAAGCAAAGCAATTCCTGTCTCCAGATCCACAGAAAATAACTCCTAGAATCGCAGATTCCAACTTAGTTCCTTTGGAATCTGAAGTTCAGGTCTGTTGTCCTACTCCATCTAATATTCAGTTTTTTTTAAGGTAGCAGATGCTTTCTGAATGTGTATCCTATAAATCAGGGGTAGGCAACCTCTACAGCCCACAGACTGGATTCATCCCACCACCCAAAATCATCCGGCCCATAGTCTCAAAAAGATATATTCACCCAGCCCACTGTGGTCCTAAAAAGATTTCACGTTTGTAATTCTATCTCTGTAAGGCTTACACAGTGTAAAGCAAACCAAGGGCAGAAGCTTCCTTTGAGGGTCTTGATTCTCTGTCTGGGTATGTGTTTCTCTGCACCATGCCCATCTCTTTTTTCTTAGCTCTATGACATTAATAAAGACGTTTCCACGTGCATATCGAATGTGTATGCGTAGGCTTACCATAGTCCCGGAATCAAGCACCGCCGCAGCCTGCAAAAGACACGAGCCTCTACCAGAAGTGCACCGCGGCGGGCCAATGCAAGCTGCGGCTTCCAGCACTTCCGGTAAACGAGGCGACCGCGTTGGCCCACCGCGGTCCACTTCTGGGAGAGGCTCGTGTCTTTAGCAGGTCGCGGCGACGCTCGAATCCGGGACTATGGTAAGCCTATGTATGCATATCGAAAGCACGTGCATTCTTACTATTGACAGACCCAATATCTGGCCCCTATGTGGAAGAAGGTTGCCGACCCTGCTGTAGATTTGCTCATACTGAGTAAATGGATTAGAATTGGTAGCATACACTGAAGGGTGAGGTACTGTGTAAGGGTGCGTGTATGCATAAAGAATAGGAACTTTTCTGAAGCTTTGAGAAAGGGATGTGTAACCTTGGTGTATTTGACGTATGTCCTTTAATATTAATAGCTATTCACTGAGATGCTGGGTGTGGGCTGGTGAGCTCACATGCTCTGAATGACATTTGCCTAAAGCAAATGGCAAAGCAACTCAGGTGTTGGAAAGACGGATTTTACTTTGAGGCTATTTCTGATGTGAGATCACAACAAACTGTCAAATTCTTAAAGAGATGGGGGTACCAGACCACCTTACTGACTCCTGAGAAACCTGTATGCGGGTCAAGAAGCAACAGTTTGAACCGTCCATGGAACAACCGATTGGTTCAAAATTGGGAAGGGAGTACGGCAAGGCTGTATATTGTCATCCTGCTTATTTAATTTATATGCAGAGTACATTGAGAAATGCAGGGCTGAATGAATCGCAAGCCGGAATCAAGATTGCCAGGAGACATATCAACAACCTCAGATATGCAGACAATACCACCCTAATGGCAGAAAGTGAAGAAGAACTAAAGAGCCTCTTGATGAGAGTGAAAGAGGAGAGTGCAAAAGTTGGCTTGAAACTCAACATTAATAAAACTAAGATCATGGCATCTCGTCCCATCAATTCCTGGCAAATAGAAGGGGCAGAAATGGAAGCAGTAACAGATTTTACTGTAAGCCACACTCAAGGCGGCTTACAACACAAACATTAAATTACATATATACACATTAAAATAATTAAAAACAATTAATTAAAACAATTTAAAATAACCCCAGTGGGTCACCTGAATTTACAGTTGTTAAAAGCCATTTGTTAAAAAGTCAGCCCACCATGTCAGACATCAAAAGCTATCCTAAAAAGCTCCCTTCCTTTTTGTTTTAATGTTAGAACAATTTTCTTCAATGATTAGAAGTAGTGAGAAAATAACGGGTTGTGTATGCAGGAACTTTTGAACTTAAGTTAAAACTCTAAGCTAATTATCATGTTAACATTTTAGAATTATTAACTTCAGAAATTATGGAAGAAATGTAAAGCTTTAGTGATATCAAATTATTTTAAATCAGAGTTATTTACTGCTAAGGGTAAAGCAAAGCACATATAACAAAGCAGAAAAAATGAAATGCCTTGCAATAATCAGGCACTGTAAAAGATCTATAGGTCTTAAACTGCTTGCCTTTAATTAAGCTTTAAAACTCAGTTTAACATTGGAGAAACTAGTACATACCCTTTTTTGTACAGAAATTTGCTTCCAAAAATGTTTTGTTCCATGCTGTCATACGAATCTTCCCAAATGTCATTAGACCTTCAAGCCACAATATTTATGTGTATATGGAAGAAAAAACTTGACAACAAGCAATATTCCTTTTCTGGAACATTGGTGATTTATTTATTTGTTTATTTATTTATTTAAATGATTCATATCCCATCTTCCGAATAAACGGTGTGGTCACAACAGCATATAGAACAGAGGGGGGAAAAGTAAAATGCAATGAAATATTTATTTATTTTAGTACAGGTAGCCCCCCTTATCTGCTGGGGATAATGTTCCAGGCCCCTCCGTGGATACTTGAAACCGTGGATAAGAGCGAACACCCCCTCCATGGTTTCCTGAGGGCCCCCCCCACCCTGCCTCCCCTGCAGGCAGGCATGCTTGCCCCCCCCCAGGTCTTATTTTTCTTTCATCAAGCTTTGTTTCTTCCTTAAAACAAACAGAGAAGCAGCCTCCATTGCAGGCAAGTAGAACGAGACTAAGTCCTAGAGAGGCTCTGCAAGGTTTCTGTTAACCTTTCAGAGCCTCTCTAGTACTTAGTCTCGTTCTACTTGCCTGTAATAAGCAGCCAGAGGCTGCTTCTCCTGTTTCTTTAAGGAAGAAACGAAGCTTACTGGGGAAAAAGTAAAAGCCGGGGGGGGGGGTCCCCATGATCCGTGGATAACTGAAACCGTGAATAGCGAATCAGTGGATATGGGGGCCCACCTGTATTTAGTATTTATATACTGCCTTTCTCAGACTCAAGAGTTTACATAGGCAGGCTGATCATAAACCCCATTTGGGGTTTTTACAGGTATTGTTCTACAAGAGAAACTCATAGAACCCTCAGTTTCTCCAGATGTTTCCTTTCAAAGTGCAGCTATCGTCCTGGCTGCTCTCTTGCGCTTCCAAGCTTTCACAGGTAGCTGCAAATCACACTTCAGCCAGTTCTCAAGATGTTATCCGTCTCTTGGCAACTGACTCCTCCACATTCCACACTCTTTTCTATTAATTATAAAGTGTAGTGCAATAAAAAGAAAACGTTAATACTGAATACAACCACAAAACCTAAATGCAGCTAATTACCGGTAAGAAGGGAAGGCCAAGCAGAAAAAGAATGACTTCAACCCTTGCTTGAAGACTAACAGGGAGGTGGCAGTTCTTAATCTCACTGGGAGGGAGTACCATAATAAAGGTGCCACCATGGAGAAGACCCTGCTCCTCGTTGCCATCAGTCTGGACTCTGGCATGCATAGCAGCTCCCCTCCCCCCCCCCCGCTGACCTTAGGGGACAGGTTGATTCATATGGGAAAAGATGGTTCCTCAGATATGCTGGTCCCAAACCATATAGAGCTTTAAAGGCCAAAATCAGCACCTTGACTTGGGCTCAGAAGCAGATTGGCAGCCAGTGTAGCCGCAGGAGCAGCAGACGGGCTGAGTCAAATCGCCTAGCTCTGCACTAGCTGTAACTTCCAGACAGTCTTCAAAGGCAACCCCAAGTAGAGTGCGTTGCAGTAGTAGAGTTTTGATGTCACCAAGGCATGGACTACTGTGGTGAGGTCTGATCGACTCAAGTATGGTCACAGCTTGTAGTAGTTTTAAATAATGGGGGGAGGGGTGTTCAGTGGCAACCAGGAAACGTAGACCAATGCAAACAGTATTAGGAGCTTCTTGAAATACTCTCCCTGTTGTTCTCCTATGTTGTGGGGGATCCTGGGGTTCCTTTCTCAGTTTGTTATTGCATCCACTGCTCTTCATACTGAAGAGGGAATGCTATACCTTTTAATACAAGCCAAGGTACAATTAAATTCTTGATATTTGGAAAAAACATCTGATGTATCTGCTGAAGGAGGCTCTTGTTTATGAATGCTCATGTCTCAATGTTAGCCTTTCAGATGCCACAGGGCTCTGTTGCCACAAGAGATTAAAATGGCTTCCTTTTCTGAAATTTGAAGTACTTCTAAGAGGAATGGTGGAGGCTGGGAAACAAGGTAGTCCAAGGAAACAGGACAAGTGGCTATGCCTCTGAATCTAGCAATAATGCTGAAGATCAGCGCCTTGGTAGAAATGCTAACTTTGGCTTCTCTGCATTTCCTAGTCTTTATTAATCAGCTCACTCCTGACATGATAAATTACTGAGCAGCCTGTCCTGCTGCCGTGGAATCAACACCTGCTGCTTCTGTGACTAGGCAACAGCCACAGCCCCTGGAATTCTGCCCTTGCTGCGGAATTAATAAAGCAGATGTCTTGAAAGGAAGGGAAAGGAGGAGGAGAGTTGCATGTTTGACTTAAGGGCTCAACACATGCTAATCATGGCCATGGGGGGGGGGGGAGAGGCGCTAGCTAGTGATCTTGGTTGACTTATGTCTTCAAAAAACTTGGCTCAGTCTATAGGGTGGATATAAGCAGAGGGGTAGATTCTCAGGAAATACTTAATTCTGATGTTTCTGATACTTAAGACTGATTTGTTCCCGTAGTGGTAAAATCTCTGGGTGCTATTAACATCATGCCACTCGGATAAGTCTACTTTACTCAGACCCTTTCATCACTGTCTAGAGAAGGCTAGTTCTGGCAGAAGTTTCATTTCCTTGAGATAAGGGTGGTATTTTCTAATAGGAGAAAATGTTTGAAGGGCTTTATTTGGTATGTCCCCAGCAAAGTAGGTCAGTGCAATAGACTTGGTCACCAGGAATAGTTTCAAGCAAATACAACCAAAAGACTGAAAAACAAACCCAGGAAATGATTATGTAGTGTTGAATGTCTATATTAGTTTTTCACATGTTTGTAGGGTTTTGGTCACCAAAAGCTATATAAAGGAAACTTAGATATCCCTGCTGAAAGGTGCAAGCTATCTAAAGGCTGAATTCGGGACAGGCTTGGCTTTGGATTGCACCAGAAAATGGAGAACTTCAGCAATGTTAAAATTCATAGTATAGCATAGATAGCCCCCAAACCCTTTCCAGTTTATCTCCTCTTTAGATGTCTGGGTTATGTTTCATAGCTCAGCTTAGGGAACAAAGAAGAAAGACTGCCTCTAGGCATGCCCTGCCCGTTCTGCCTCAACAGAGTGGCAGACTGTTGTGCAGCAGACATGAGCATTTTGCATTTGTGTTGCCAAACACTTTTCCTCAAGGCCTTAGTTGGATTCTTTCTTGAGCCTACTTACTAGCTCACACTCTCTGGGAAGAGGGACTAGCAGTATGTCTTTCTAGTTGATTCTGGCTCTCATGTTTTTTGCCTTGTGGTCCGGTTTGGGAGTGGTAGATAAGGCAACACCCTGCCTGCCTGCCTGCCTGCCTGCCTCCTCCTCCTCACCAGCACACTACCAGTCTGATTTGAAAACGGGGAAGGAGCAATCAGGGCCAGCAGAACGACCAAAATTTGCTGGTCTACTTGTGAGAAAATAACTGCATGTCAACCAGGCCATTTGCAGCATGAGTATGCAGGAGTCAGAGAGAGGAGAAGCAGAGCAACAATTTCTCTGCCCCTCCCATTTAGTTAAAGATTAATTTTGGCACTTAATATAAGAACATAAGAGCCTTGCTGGATCAAGCCAAGGGCCCATTTAATCCAGCTTCCTGTATCTCACAGTGGCCCACCAGATGCCTGGCGCTTCCTGTTGAATACTTTGCATGGCCTCTGGACTTGTGTGTCCTTCCCCCCCCCCCCCCATCATGACCTGCAAGCTGCACTGGCCGTAGACAAAGTGGGGCATCCCTCCCCTATTAGAATGCTAACATATGTATGCCTCAAAGATCAAGTGACTTGGGTGCAAGCGGTTTAGGAATCATGCTGTGGGTTATTCCTTACATTATGGATTTGATGATGGAAGATAGTTCAGAGGAATAGCCATAAGAGCCTTCGACCCTTCTCACCCTAAAAAAAAGAGGAAGACCACAATCTCTCCTTAGGTTTGCTCTCTTCCCCCTGCAAGAGACCCTCAGAAAGATAAAGTTCCACCCTCAAAGCCTAAATCAGCACCTGTGTTGATTAATCAGGCATTGGCTTCCTTACCCCTCCATGGAAAATGGTACGTTTGCTAGATCTGTCCATTCTGTAGCTGAGGAGCCCCAGAATAGGCTATTTCCTTCTCCATGTTAGATAAAATGTTGGTCAAGGTCAATAAGACTTGGAAGCGTAGCTACAATGGCTCCACGTCAACCATCTTCCTCCGATTTCCAGCTCCAAAAATATGTTAAAATATCTCCAAGTGTGAAGTAACCTCTTTAATTGATGCTGTCTTGGAGCAGGTACTTGAGATGTGAACAGGTGGAACAATCTAAATCTCTTGGGCTCACATCCATTCTAAGCTCCATTCTTTAAGTAGCAAGATGAGCATCTTTTCTTCCCCCAACATCAATATAGCCACATGGCATTATCAAAGGATACTGTACTTCCCACTCACTGGTAATGTTCATTCTAAAGATCCTGTGAGCTATAAGATAGGAAATGCATTGAAGAGAAATGCTGCTGCTGCTGCTTCTGCCTTTAAGGCCCGTTTTGAGTTCTTATTTTGCCAGGGCTCTTCTCTCCTGGATAGATTATCTTGGAGCTCAACTTCAGTGACTAAAAAAGAAGTATTAGGGGTGTGCATCCTTTTGTAATGAATGAATGGACCAACTATCTTCTATTTTGTCAACCTCCTACCACTAGCGTCACTACAGGGGGGGGGGCGGAGCTGTAAATGCTGCTGAAATCCAAGCCTTCCTTACACAAACGAACGAAGCAGCCCCGCCCCCTCACCCTCTGAGCCGGTCAGGGAAGCGAAACAACAGGCAGGAGACTCCCTGCCTGTTGTGTTCACTTCCGTGACCGGCTGGGAGGGTGAGGGGGCGGGGCTGCTTCGTTCGTTTGTGTAAGGAAGGCTTGGATTTCAGCAGCACTTACAGCTCCGCCCCCCCTGTAGTGATGCCAGTGCCTCCTACCAATATCTCAGACTGGATCCAAGCCTAAGTACAGAAAAGATACACAAAGTAGTATCTTAGATTCCTCCGCACATGGTTCTGAATATTATCCAGGACATAATGTGGATGTTACGTTTTTTTTCATTATATCTTTATCCTATCCTTCCTCCAGGAAACACAGGGTAGTGTACATGGTTTTCCCCTCCCCCCACCTTCTTGCAACAACCCTGTGATGGTAGGTTAGGCTGAGAGTAGTGACTGCATGACCATCACCCCATGAACTTTGTGACTGACAGTACAATCCTATGCATGTCTACTCAGCAGTAAATTCCATTGTGTTCAATGGGGTTTACTTCCAAGAAAGTGTGCATAGGATTGTAGCCCGAGTTAGGGATTTGAACACAGGATTCCCCAATCCTAGTATAACATTCTTAATCACTACACCACAAAAAGCTCTAAACATCACTTTACACTTAATTACATTGATTCTCATTTGTTATTTTGTTCCCTGTTCACCTAGTTACAGAGATCCTTTGGAACTTTTCACAATCTGCTTGTTTCTCCATCATCCTGGATAATTTGATGCTGTCTGCAAATTTAGCTACCTTGCTGCTCACTCCTGACTTCAGGTTGTTTTATGAGTAGCACTGGTTCCAACCTCTGTGCTTTTCTCTTGGTGTACTTTTCTCCACCCAGTCTTCCAGAATTTTCACTGAATGTCAGTGTTCCATTTGCAGTTTTCATCCCTAGGGAATGTTATGGTGTAAATGAAGTTTGAAAAACAACAACACTTTTCTTTTCTTGGAGAGGAATGTTCTTGGGTAACTTGCTACTGCTCATCTACAACTTAACCCCATTGGGGAATGACAGGTCAGGTAGTTTGAATTTGAGATTTGAGGGTATACCACAATCTTCCCCAGTGCAGATTTTGACACATCCCAATGCAGTATGGAATTTGCTTCCATACTGCATTTGCACATGAACCTTATTGATGGTTCTGCTATTTCTCTACTACGGTACTCTGCCAAATAATCTCAAGCTATGTCAGGTACCTGTCTCTGTTTTATTTTGCTTCATGTTCAATATTAGTGTTTTAAGCTACCATCTTTCTCATGTTTTGTTTGGTTTGCCTGTTGCTTGGGAATCATATGGCCACTCCCTCCTCTTTTTGTAATCTGTCCTGATGGCTCTGCAAAGACAGAAAGGAAGATTTATATCTTTAATAAGAATCAGGTAGCTTATGGCTGCTACATTCCTCTATGGAGCAATTTGGCACATTTCATTGAATAAGAATCTCTCCTTCAGCATCATACATACAAAAGGCAGGTAATTGCCAATCCTTCCATAAGGCTGCTACAGTAAGCTTTTTTCCCCTTTAGTTATGATTATTCCTCACGACAATGCCTGTGTGTGTGTTGGAGCTTGGAGGTAGGCAGTGCTTTCTCCAGAATCTGAAAAGAAGGGGATAGTGACTTGTCTAGTAAGCATCCTGAACTCATAAATGTGCACATACTGTTTAGGTAGAAGGTACCAGCAGCAGAATCAACAGGAGTCATTAAAAGAACAGGTTTGTACACTAAAAGATATCTGAGAATTCCAATCCATTGTTGTTACAACCATTCCCTATGTCCTTCCCCACTGTTGGAGGTATGCACAAGAGACATTGCCTTTTCTGTTGTGGTGCCTCGAGTTTGGAATGTCGTCCCTAGAGAGAGGGATGCAAATGAACAAAAACATACCCTTGCAGTTGGATAAAAACAGTTCTTTGAATTAGACAAAAGACATGTCTTGTAGTTGGCTAGATAAAAGCTGGTTTCAGTGGTAGAGACAAAATGAAAAACAACAAAAATGTGACAAGCTAGATGGGCCTTAGTTAGCACTTAACTTCACTGCCGTTTCCTCAGCCTTCAACATTATACCCAGCCTGAAAAGTGGGCAGAATGTATAATACACAGGCTGACCTTGTGAGTGTGAGCATCAACAGCCCAGAGCAGATTGGTGCTCTGCCTTATGTGACCTTGATTAGGGGTACTCACCTTCCTTTCTCATTGGAAGGATTAAGACCATCTGAGCCTCTGACCTAGCCAGTTGGATGGAGAGCCCAATGGATTAGCACATGTCATTCTCAGTAGGTGGGTTGGCTAGGAGGTGGTTCTGTTTTCAAATGAAGATGAACAATACACAAAATGGCTGACAAATATAGACTATGTGGCTGCCATAATGAAGGACGTTCCTGCTTGACTTAGCTGAACCCCTTTCATGTTAAACCAACCTAGGGCTCCCTTTGGGGGCAAAAAGAGATACAAGGGGTTTATTGTGGGGGAGGGAAACTGCTGTTGGCTCCCAGAACTGAGTAGGGTTGGATGTGAATGCTCAGTGGGGGAGCCCATGGCCACCAAAGAAACCTTTAAAAGTTAATGTCAAAAACAGAAGTTGTCATATTGGGTGTGGCATGGTATGGCTTATAATGAGAGAGAGAGGTACTTTGTGGTGGAACTTTCAAACTCACTCCCTTCCTAAACCCAACTAGCACGTCAGGAAGGATAACTGAAAGACTTTTCCTAACATGCTAATTTTGCATATGTATGAAGTAATTTATGTGATAGAACGTTCAAATGTTCAGTTCCCCTTGGAAGGAAAGCTATGGCAAACTTAAACAGCATAATAAAAAGCAGAGATATCACCATGCCAACAAAAGTTCGTATAGTCAGGGCGATGGTGTTCCCAATAGCAATGTATGGTTGTGAGAGTTGGACCATAAGGAAGGCTGAGCGCCGAAGAATAGATGCTTTCGAACTGTGGTGCTGGAGAAGACTCCTGAGAGTTCCTTGGACTGCTAGGAGATCAAATCAGTCCATCCTAAATGAAATCAACCCTGACTGTTCCCTGGAAGGACAGGTACTGAGGCTGAAGCTCAAATATTTTGGCCACCTAATGCGAAGAGAGGACTCTCTGGAGAAGACTCTGATGTTGGGAAAGATTGAAGGCAAAAGGAGAAGGGGAAGGCAAAGGATGAGATGGTTAGACAGCATCACCGATGCAACGAACATGAAAATGAGCGAACTCAGGAAGATCGTGGAGGACAGGAAGGCCTGTATGGTTCATGGGATCACGAAGGGTCGAACACGACTTAACGACTGAACAACAACAGCAACAACAATGATACAGCCCAACAGCTGTTACCTCATGTATGGCTACTGCTTTTCTGTTACCTCCAACACAGCAATTGCAGTAGCAGTGGGTCTGGGTGGGATGGATAGCAGTTTTTCCAAAGTGTAAAGTACAGGACGTCCACTGATCCCAAAAAGTGATTGCCTAGGCTCACGTAATTGAGAGAAGGGGAATGCGTTCCACAAATGAGTACACAGTGTGCATTACTTAGGCAGAAGCATTATGTGCTACATGGGTTAGGCTTTTCTAGGCAGTATGAGCATTCAAGGGTTTTCTAGGAGATTGTGGCTTCTGTGTAGCCTGCTTTCTTTCTCAGCTAGTGTATATCATCCCGCTTTCTCCTTGGTCGCCTTCTGACCTTTTTCTGTGCTATAGATTTCTGTCTTGCAGGCATTGGCTGAAAAATCGTGTGCTTGTTCAAGCTTTTTATGGCATTTATATTTGGTGAGGTTTTATTCATCAATTTCCTGCTCTAATATTTGTTGCTGTTTTTATCATCTTTGTTGGATTATTTTAGTGTGTATGAGATTGTTTTTTTTAAATAGTGTTGCAAACCACCTTACGATGTTGACCAATTTTTGGTCGTGTGTGTGTGTGTGTGTGTATAAATCTTAAATAAAGCCGCCTCTTTTCTTCTCTTTTCCAGGTGGTCCAGAATATGGGGCTACAGGGGAGGATGCCCTAATCAGGATCCAGAGGCTGATGGCTGAGGGTGGCATGACTGCTGTGGTCCAGCGGGAGCAAAGCACCACCATGGCATCCATGGGCGGTTTTGGCAACAACATCATTGTGAGTCACCGGATCCACCGCAGTTCTCAGACTGGTACTGAATCCACTGGAGCAGAAGGTGGCTCGGCTCAGCCATCCACTTCCCAGGAGCTGGTAGCTGAGCAAGAGGGACGGACCATTTCCGATTCCATGCAGGTCACAGGGCATGGCTTGAGCCCACGGATGTCCTCTGATGAGATCGAGGGGGAAGAAGCTAGTGGGCAGAGCCTGTCGGAGCAGGCTCAGTCCTCCATGGACACTGAGGGACCAATTGAATACAGTGACCTAACTAATAATAACCATCTTCCTGACAATACCAACTTCTATAGTAATGATAGCACCAGTGGAGAGTCACGGAACAGGTAGAGATGAATTGTATGCCGGTGCTACCCTTGTACTGCTAAGCAGAGACTTGTACCTCACAGCTGACCAGGAACTGAAGGAAGGGGGGAGGATGTGGCTCCGACCAGATGCTGTAATTCAGAGAGGGCATTGGTATACAGGGGTGGGAAATAAGAGGGAGACCATCAGTTGTACAGGAGGATTCTTGAAGAGGTTTTATTCTGTGTCTTAGCTTCCCGCATCCGTTTTGCTGCACATTTTCTACAATAGCTCTAATAAACCTTGATATTCAGCTGAGCCTTATGTAAATTTCTCAGCTCACTGGTTACAGGAATCCATTAAGCTTTGCCCTAACCCTGCAGTGCTTTTAATGTTACTCTTTGTTTTGTTTTTTATTTTTTAAAAACACACACCTGCTTTCCCTTCTTTTGACCTACTGGCTAATCAGAGAACGGGGACTGTAGTCTCCTCCTTTGGAGACCTGCAACTTTATTGAGTGTATATGTTTTTTTAAAGTGCTACTGTGGAGGGGTTCTGCACCCCAGCTCTACTACCAGAGTGGATTAATCTTCCAGGCCAGAGTTCCACTTCATGCCACCCTGCTAGTAAGTGCTAGGCAACTCTTCAGTTGTGGAGCATTTGGGTGGCTTGAGAGAATGCAGGCTGGATAAGGCAAAGGGATGTTCTCGAACACCCTGTTCCATTCTTCTTTTCGGGCCAGAACTGGAGGTGGGAGAGCTGTGCTTGGGCCTCGCCATCCCTTCATGCTCAGGAACCTCTCAGGAGTGTGGGCCTTTTGTTTTTAAGAGTATCTACTTTGTATGCAAGCAGGACCCTTATAAGGGCTGCTGTGGGTGGGGCAACGTATAGTTGTAAAGCATGTGGGTAGGGTGGGAACAGCTCCCCAATAAAAATGGCACTTATACAGAAATTGCCCAGGGCTTAGCACCTCTTGCTGTGCCACTAGCAACATATTGTAATTCAACCTGGTGAGGCTTGGCAGGATCATGGTGCCATGACCAGGCTGCACTTCCCTGTTTGGGGTGGGGTGGGGGGTGGGGAGAGAGGGGTTAGCTCCGCGTCAGAGCGTGAGGTATGTGTCTGTGATGTAAGGTGTTGCATGTGAAACCTTGACCTCGTACATGTAGTTTCTAGTGGAGAAATCAAGACTCTGATATTTTTGTTTTAGTCTAAAATGTGATTTTCCTTTTTGTTTGTAACTCTCCATCCCAGTGAGCTTGTAGCAGGAAGGTAGGGGGAGAGTGTGTGCTAATGAGGGAAACACCAAAGATCAACGTCATTAAAATATGACAAACCCTTCTCTGGTCTCCTGTCTTCTCTTATGGTAAAATAAGGAGTTGAATGTATTTTGAAGAATGTGTCCCTACTGTGGATATTGGAAGCAGCCTTCTGTTGAGTCAGAGCTTTGATCCATCTAGTCGCTCTTGTCTGCTCTAATCACCAGTAGCTCTTTTGGGTCTTTTCCATCATCTGCTACCTCATCTTTTTTAACTGATGATGTGAGGGATTGAACCTGGGACCTTCTGGCTAAAAGCAGGAGGGTGTGTGCGCGCACGCACACACATGCGCTTTGGTCCCTCACCCTGGTGCTTGAGATCTGCTTGGGATGGGGGGGGCAGTGGTTTAGCTAGACGGGAGCGGAGGCAAGTAGTTCTGCAAGACTTCATTACACCAGAGTCAACAGCCCCTCCCCCTTGCCATTGGAGCCATTCCAGCGGTGATGGCATCGTGCAGGGCACTCCCTCATCGCTGCCGGAATGGCTCCAACAGCGAGGTGGAGGGGCCGCTGACACCCTATGTATTCCTACTCAGAAGTAAGTCCCAGTATGTTTAATGGAGCTTACTCCTGGGAAAGTGTGTATAGGATGGCAGCCCAGGCAGAGAGAGCGAGGAGGAGGTGACAGCACCTTTCCTGCCCCTGCTTCTCCATTCACTCTTTAAGTGTCCTCCCCCCCCCATTCCAATCAGGGGAGGACACTCTCATGAGTGAGATGATCCTATTATGATCCTATTATCTAATGCATGCCTACTCAGAAGTAAAGGCTGGACTACATTGTCCACGGCTGCGTCGCGGCTGCGTTCCGTGCGTGTCTGGTGTCCTGCCCCCAGGTCAAACAAAGGCTCTGATTGGCCGCGTTTGCGCTACGTCCGGCCTTTTGCTGTGTTCGCGCTACGTCCGGCCAATCAGAGCCTTTGTTTGACCTGGGGGCGGGACACCAGACACGCACGGAACGCAGCCGCGACGCAGCCGTGGACAATGTAGCCCAGCCTTAAGTTCCATTGTGTTCAGTTGAGTTCTTTACTTCGTGATGAGAAAATGCAGGGACTGGGGTAGGAAGGGGGAAATAACTGGTAATTGTGTTGAAGTGAAGATAAAGTGCATTTTGCCTCCTGATCCTTCTGAGAAACGTGGCACATGCAAAAGCTCTTCTCTCCCCCCCCCCCCCTTCCCTGTCTGGCTGCCTAGCTTCTGAGGCTTCTCAGCATCAAGAGTGCGTGACAATAAATAAAGGCCATTGTTAAGCAGCTCTTATGCTCGCAGTCAGAAGAGTCTGTTAGAGAACATTAAGCAAACGTTGCCTTAAGTCACAGCATGGAAATGAACTTTAAATCAAATCAATTGGCTGCCAGGCCTCATCAGAGTGTTAATGAAGCACTAAAATCTGCCCTGTGCCAGTTGCACTTCTGAGCTGCCAGGAGACTCAGCCCAACCATGGGATTCCCATCAACAGCCTCTCGGAGCATTGCTTGCCTGGGAATAGGCTAATGCCCAGAATCCAAACATGGTTCAGTGTGCTGGAGGAAGAATGCAGGTGAATAAGAGATCAGTTTTGCATCGATACTGAAACATAGCTACTTGGATGAGTTTTCACCCTTGATATCATCCTCCTGTCACAAATGTCAGTTTTCCATGGTCAGCTCTGTCCATGCAATTATGCTGTTCATACACAAGTCTCTGCAGCATGGAATCTCATCATACTGTCTATATGTCTGTAGCTTGTAAATGGTATTTGAAGGTATGGTGGCTAGTGAATTTTGGCGGGTTTAGGCAATTTTGAAAATTCAATATCTCAAACGAATGGACAATTTATTTTTTTTAAACATCTCATGGTAAGGTACAAATGTACCAAAAATGAACAAAATCCATGACATCAAGTTCCAAAATGGATTTTTCATTGGTTGATTTGAAATGGAATGACCCCAACTCCAGTGAGAGGGTCTGATAAAGCAAATCTAAGTACAGCCTGATCAGCTTTAAGTTTGAACCCTCTTGCTTGGAGCATGGGAGGCAAGTGGAGTCTGACTAGCTGTGCCTGAAGGTCCTGCAGAATTTGTCAACCAAACACTTGTGATAGATCATGGCTAGCCACCAGATAAACTGGAGAGATAGGAGGATGAGTTACTACAGTCCTTGAAGAACATAGCATCTAGGAAATTAGTGGTTACTAGGATAGAGTACAACTATTGCTTATCTCTTTCTCCACCCACTACCCTAAAACCGTCCCTATGGATTGGAGCTTGTACAATGATCTCGGGTTTCCAGGTTTGCAAGCCATGTAAAATATACTTTATTATTAAAAATACGTAAAAACAGTCTAAAAACACGTAAAAGAACTGGAGCTTGATTGTTATGTCATGTGGAGAGAACTGTCTGACACGAGAGCAGTTCTTGTGCACATGTATGCAACTGTGTCCCGAATTGCATACATTTGACTTTGTGCCATAAAAGTCTATAGGAGCTATTGAGGACTAAGGCCACCCCATCAACGCAGCCCCACCCTTTCATCTGCATACCATCTCCTTGAATGCTGTTCGATCACTGTGTAAATAAGGGATGGAACTCCATATACCGGCCATGTGTTAGTTCTTCCACAGTAAATGGGGAAGATGGAATGAGACCAAATATTTACTGGACCAAGTTTTACTGGACCAAAAGCATTTTGAGGAAGCCTGCAATCTGAGCAAAAATAGGTGTGTATGTGATGTACCGGCCACCTATTTTACTTCTGGAATACATTCTCTCCAACAGTTTTTCCTTTATCCACACTTCTTAAAAGATGTCTAACGGGTGGTTGAGCTTACAAAGTCTTCAGGTCTTGGGTTACTTCCTGTGCTCATAAAGCAGAGTTCTCATTTCATCCCCAGCTTCGGAAGCATAATTGCAAGTTGAGGCTGGTTTACCAAGGAGGTTTTGGTTAATATTGTGACATAGAGGCTCACCTACAGTCCCTAAAAAGCTGTATGTCCTCTATGTTTAACTTTCAAAAGGCTTTTTGATAAGCCCCTCACAAGAAGTGTATTAAGGAAACCTGGCCACCTTTAGGGTTAGAGGGAAGGTTCTCTTATAGATGAAAATCCCTTGTTTTTCAAGGAGCAGAGATAAAATGGCTAATTCTCAGCGTGAGAAGAGGTTAATAACAGGCTGGGCCAAGGATTCAAATGAAGACCCATGTTCTATAAATGTCTTAATGAGCCGCACGAAGAAGGGTGCTAGCAAAACAGTGAAACTTGCTGATGACACACAATTATCTAGGTTACTCAAGAGGAGGAGGGAATCGGCAAAGCTAAGTTGTAATGAAAATCAGGTTGAGAACTGGCAAAACTCAAAAAAGATTCTTCAGAAAGGTGACCAGTTGGAGGGCCTAGTTGGAGGGATCCTAAGTATTTTCCAAGTACATGAAGGTGACCAAGGCTGCATTTGTTTTTCAGCTTCTAGCGCTAGGAGCGCTTGAGAGCCATTTTTTTCCGCCTTCTAGTGCGCTCTGGTCACATTTTTTTTTCTCCTTCCAGCCCACTCACCACGCTAGAAGTTTCAACTGCGAGCTCGAAGCTAGAAAAGATGGCGGCCTCATGCACCAATAGGAAGGCTGCTTGGCTGCAAAGGATCTTGGGAGATGTAGTACGAGGGACGAGGAGCAACAGCAGCCATTCTGATTTTCGGTCATTTCTGTTCATTTTGGGAGCAGCGATATTCAAGGTTGCTAGGAACATCACTTCCTGCTATTTCCGAGATGAAAAACAAACGCAGCCTAAGAAATTGATTGATCTGAATGAGAAATTGAAGTCCTTTGCTGGGGATGTACAAGGGGAAAAAGGTTTAGTTCTCACATTTGTTAAGAACCTGTTTTAGTTTACCATAGTTATTAGTTCATTTACAATAACAACACACACACACACACACACACACACACACACACACACACACACACACACACACACACACACACACACACACACACACACTTTGTTCATTTTCAGAAGTGGAGGAGTGGAGTGGGGCTTACCTTTCAGCATGACAGAACACTGGTCTTTTTAAAAAACAAAACAATGTTGGTTGTTTAAAGAGTCCACAAAAGCTGCCTGCTGTGGCACTGAACCATTGAACTAAGTGTGGGGCTGCCTGCCCCCTTTTCTTCTTCAATTTCTCTTCCTACGTTTCCCACCCATGCCCTTGCCTCTCCTCACCTTTCAGCATTTGTATTATTTATACTCCTTTGTTGGTTGAATCTGTAAAAGAGAAAGAGAGAAAGAACACTCAAATAATTATATATTTTATATAAAAATATAGCAATTAGTCATTGGAAGAAGAAACGTAGTACAGTATTGTACTAAGCATTTGTATAGTGCTTTTTGAGTCTGTAAAGTGATTCAAATGTGTTATCTTGATGAAATCCTTCCAACAACCCTGTAAGGTATGTATTATTACTGCCCCCATATTGCAGCTGGGGAACTGAGGCTAAGAGGAGGTGACTTGACCAAGGCCACAGGCAGCCTGATCCTGCCTAATATGCGGCAGCCGGCCTAAAGGGCTGGCCGCTGCATCCTCGGCAGAATGCGGGTCATGCCTGTGCAGCCCGGACTCACCTCGGGGGAAGGGTGTAAGCCCTGGAGGCCCCAATGGGCCTCCTCAGATGTGCGCCAGCTCTTTAACTGGCACACGTCCGTGGAGGCCGTGTAAGACTGGTCCGGGAAGGGGACAGGGATTTGGAGAGCACGCCGTCGATATCCCTGCCCCCCTCCCGGACTGGACTGGCAAATTGCCAAAATCAAACCCTAACCTCATGCCCTCCCACCGCCTGGCACAGCACCTACCTGCGTCCGGTGGCATGGAGTCTGGGGGATGACGCAGTAAGCTTCGACATCGCTTACTATCCCAGTGCGCTTGCGTTCACCAGCCTATAAGGGTTGATTGCACCCTTAGTGAAGTTATGACTGTGCACCCTTAGTGAAGTTATGGCAGAGGCAAGATTGGAATTGATGAAGACTTGATTTGCACCTCTGTCTCTTAGCCACTATGCTGCATCAGCTCCTTTGTATGGCTGCCTCTAGTGAAGGGCATTTTCTCCCATGACGTTGCATCAGCCATTGCATCTGTTCACGCCCTTAGGTAAAGGTATCCCTTGACAATTAAGTCCAGTCGTGTCCGACTCTAGGGAGCGGTGCTCATCTCCGTTTCAAAGCCGAAGAGCCAGCGCTGTCCGAAGACGTTTCCATGGTCATGTAGCCGGCATGACTCAACACCGAGGCGCATGGAACGCTGTTACTGTCCTGCTGACGCGGTACCTTTTAATCTACTTGCAATTTCTTGCTTTCGAACTGCTAGGTTGGCAGGAGCCGTCGCACGGATTCGAACTGCTAACCTTTCGATCAACAGCTCATGGTTCAGTGGTTTAACCCACTGCGCCACCCGCTGGCTCGTTCACGCCCTTCTTACTTGGTGCTAAAACAGCAGAAAGAGACTGTGCTTCCCACACCAAGAAGTCCAAAGGAATGCAGTACCTTTTAAAAGCAAACCTGCTGAAATGAAGCCCCCTGGGCTGTCGGGGTGTGACTCTTTTTCACTGTGGTAATATTACTAGAGGGAAGGGGGATTTTCTGGTCTAGAGATGTTGGTGGAGGAGGATCCTTGGCATAGGCGGTTTCTCAATCCTAGACCGGGCATTGGAATTGGAGGCTCAGAAGGATGGATGTTCCTAGAAGAATACAACTTTTTCTAGATACGGATTATAAAGAAAAGACTCAATTTAGACCCAGTTCATGATTTACCCCTGAGAGACATCATAAAATCAATTTGCTTCTTAGTTGTAAAATTGCAAAACCTTTCTTTGTTCCCCACTGAATCGCCTTGCTTTGTTCCCCTCCTGCTCTTTGAGTATGTTGCAGGGTCTGTTCAAGGAGTAATAGAAGAGTGTGAAGATGGATTTCACCATCTCTGTTCCCCCTATAGAAGTGTGTTCTAATAAATGGGTCGGGTTACAATGGTGCATGTGTCATATTTGTGTCCAGTGGAGAGTTTCTGCCCTGGTTATAAGTCACCAGTGAAATCCAGCATGGAAGGTATTCTCTTGCAATCGACTGTTGCCTTCTCTTCTTGTGGCAGTGGGGGGGGGGGCTTTCTTTCTAGCAAAAGTTTTCCCAGAGCTGTCCCCCCTGTATAAGAGTGGAGTTGTCCCTCTGGGGAAAGGCAGGGGCCAGACCAGCCCGGTTGCCCTGGACTGAGGCTGATGAAAGAAGCAGCTTGCCTGGGAGCAGTTGCTCTCCCCACTTAGTCCCAATCTGTCAGCAAAGCTGTTCTCCAACAGGAAAAGGCATATTAATTAAAGCATGCCATGTGGTGAGCTGTCCTAGCTTTAATTGGGATTTCAGCGCACAGCATGTAAATGTCATTCTCATCCAGAATCTATGCAAAGGGAGTGCTGTGCTTGGAATGAGAGGGAGAGTGCAAGCACAGGGGCGAGATGGCCTTTGATTTCCAGCCACTGCCCTCCGAGAAACATGAACCAATTACCGCCTAGTGGCCCTTCCTCTGCGCTCCCACCCTCATTCCCCCCAACCCAAAGGAGCACCAGCCTCACTCCACCTCCACCCTGCTGTCATTGCCTGGCATCCTCTGCCATGGTAATTGGGTGGGAGGCTCATTAAAACATGTTCGCCGCGTTCCAGCAAATAGACGTATTTGTTTCCCCACAGCGTCCCTAGTCGAAGCATCTCTCATCTGTTCTTGGTTACTTCCCTTTACTAATGTTTGTTTTTCCTTTCAAGTGATCATTGCTAGCACACAGCACATACTGGAGGGAACAGCACCCAATCTGTAATGCCTGGCACACCAGCAGTCCCACGTTTTATACCCTGTCGTCCCATCTGTGGTGCCAATGACTGTCAGGGGAGAGGGAGCAGGAGACGTGGCAATCTCAAGTTTAAAGCAGTTGCTTGAGGCTTTAACAGGAATATTTTAATCCATCCCCTTGTCCAGCTTCCTCTGTGTGGTAGAAAAGGGAAAAGGATCTACAATGGCCAGTGGCCAGCTTCCTGTGTGTGTGTGTGTGTGTGTGTGTGTGTGAGTGAGTGAGTGAGTGAGTGAGTGAGTGAGTGAGTGAGTGAGTGAGTGAGTGAGTGAGTGAGTGAGGGGTAGAGCCTCAGAGGGGGGGTTAAGGGGGTACAATCGTACCTTGGCCCTGGGTCAAAAAGAAGACCCGGAGCAAAAAGAGGGCCCCCAGGAGCCAAATTCACATGAAGGGGTCCAAAAGAAATGTTGTACCCCCTGATAAATTTCCTCTGGCCCTGCTAAGGAGCCAGACTATCAGCAGTGACATCATTGCCGTTATACAGGGATGTATGATGCAAGAGCAGAAGTGGCTTTTCAAGCCAGCTACAGTGAGAGCAGAAGTACCTCCTGCCATCTTTACTGCACCCCAGCAGCAGCAGCAGCTCTTAAGCAAATTCAGAGTAGAGGAATGCAATGCAGACAGGCAGAAAAGAACACTAAGGTAATGATGCCCTAACATTGTCTACTGCTGTGATCCTGTGTGTGGTGAGCCACTGGCATTGAATGGACCAGACAAAATCTTGTTGCAGCAGACCTGATGTTGGGCTGTCAGTTGGTCATCCATCTTCTAGAAGGCAGACTGGTGGATGTTTTGATTATTTTGCCCTTGTCATGTGAAGACATTTGTTGTGTTTTCTCTCCCCCCCCCCCCTTCATGTACATAATTCTGAAAGATAAGCACTCATCCCTCTTTGGTAGTTTCTGTCTCATTTAACTTGAGCCCAGGCATTTCAAATGTGCTCTTTCTGTGCTCCTATAGAATAATATGGTGGGGAAATATGTGAGGAGGGACACTAAGAAAAACTGTTTGAACAGCTATAAAATGTGCTTTTCTTTCCAAGCTATGCTGTAGAGGCAAGACCTCTGGAATGGAATATTGGAGATAAGCAGCCAACAATGTACCCAAGTGAAGGGATGAAAGTGGGAGTAAGTTGTACGAGAAATTGTTTTTTTGCCTGGGCTTTAGGCTCTCTTTTTCACATTTTCCTCTGACTTAAACCCTGCTCAGGGTCTTTGTCATAATGAGGGACGTGGTTGATACAATGCAGTGCGATCCTATCCAATTTACACCACCGGTGTAACCAGCGGTGCAGCGAGAACGGGAGGCTCCAGAATGGAAAGAAGATTCAAATCCCTTCCAAAGGGGGATTGGAGGGGCCCCTTTCCGTTCTGGGGCCTCCCGTTCTCGCTGCACCGCTGGTTACACCGATGGTGTAAGTTAGATAGGATTGAGCTGCAAGTTATGTAACCATTCATGTGCTTCACATTTCTTCACTTCTTTGAGACGTTCCATCTCCTTAGTAGAAAGCCATAGAAATATCACTCTGTTAGAGGCTGCTCATGCCAACTCATCCATTTGTTTATTTTAAAAAGATATACAGTATTTTATTCTGCCCCCACTGAGGCCATCAGGACAGCTCACAACAGCTAAAATGATAACGCAAATTCAAACAAAAGTGGTTTAAACAAGACACGCTAAAACAAATTTGAGCAAGTTACAATTTAAACCAGCACAGCAATAAAAACAATCCAAAAGGAAGAGGCTCACATGAGCATTTATTAGTGGTAGTTCAGCTAGATTTTAATTTTAAATCTTATCACATCATAGTGCTTGGTCATTTAAAGAACTGCTTTATTTCGACAAGGGAAAGATGAAATTGTGGTGGACCATGTGAAGGTATCTTCCACCTAGTGGCGTAGCTGGGATGACCAGTACCCAGGGCTGCCCTGCCCCTTGTGTCATAGGCCTGCCCCCACTCCCAGAATGGCTCCGGTTTGGAGCCAAACAGGAGTACAGGGGAGGGTGGGAGAGCTGAACTTTGCTCCGCTTGCAGCTCTGACTGCTCAGAGTGGTGAGTGCTGAGCAACCCCCAGTGGAGAGTGCTTCCCACCCCTGCTGCCCCCCCCGGTTGCTGCCCGGGGTGCTGGACCCCGCCCCCTAGCTACATCACTGCTTCCACCAATGAAGGAGGGCAACAAGGATGCTATAACATAAGAGTAAAATGATGGCAATTCATAGTGCTAGTGACTTAGTGCTTATGGAAGAGTACAAAACAGTACATGTGGCTGTTGCCCATGTAACTCAATAGAACTATATTTTGCTCCCTAAAAATACCCAGCACAGGTGTTCTACACTCTAAAATATGGTCTGTTGCATAGTGTGTGACTGAGCTTTGGATACTCATTAGAAGTGATGGTCCGTGTGGAATAGAGGGAAATTTTCAAGCAAGATGCAAGAAGAGCAGCTGTTGGAGGCTGCTGATGAAGAAACCGTTTTCAGCGCCAGCCCTTCTCCTGCATTGCTGACAATCTCTGTTTCAAAATGGTATATTCAAGAACAGGAAACAGAGAATGGTGTCAGTGGGCAATTTTCACAATGTAAAGAGGTGAAAAATGGTGTGCCCCAAGGATCGGTCTTGGGACCAGTGCTTTTCAACTTATTCATAAATGACCTGGAGTTGGGGATAAGCAGCGAGGTGGCCAAGTTTGCGGATGACACTAAACGTTTCCGGGTGGTGAAGACCAGCAGGGATTGTGAAGAGCTCCAGAAAGATATCTCCAAACTGGGAGAATGGGCAGCTAAATGGCAGATGCGCTTCAATGTAAGTAAGTGTAAAGTGATGCACATTGGGGCAAGAAATCAAAACTTCACATATTCGCTAATGGGTTCTGAGCTGTCTGTGACGGATCAGGAGAGAGATCTTGGGGTGCTGGTGGACAGTCTCCTTCCTGCCACACTGCTGCCGCCGCCACATCTTCCTGCTGCCATGTCTTCATCCCGGCCCACTGGCTGCATCGCAGCAGGCTAGGACTGTACAGCCTGGCTGGGTGTGTTCCGCCCGGCCAGGGCTTCTCACGCACCTACACAAGCGTCGCGCAGCGCACAACACATAGGAGAGAGGCATTGTGCACTGCGCGACGCTCATGGAGGCGCGTGAGGAGCCTTGGCCAGGTGGAACGCACCAGCCAGGCTCAAAAGAGTCCTGGCCTGCCACAATGCAGCTGGCGGGCCGGGACAGTAGGGCCTGGCCGGGATGGCGGCTGCCAAATCGGGAATGTTCTGGCGAGTACCGGGACTCTGGTAAGCCTAAGTTTAGGCCTAGCAACAAGGTTGACTGTGTTCACACAAGGAGGAAACATGGGGCAGCAGATTTCCTACTAAGGCTTGGTTAATGGAAAAGGTGTGATGGGCCTTCTCTTCTGTGCAGATTACACAAAGGAAATGCACCCTATTCAAAAACTGGTTAGAACTACTGGGATTTACAAGCATTGCTGGCTTCTTAAAATGGAGTTTGGACCTTTTTTAAAAATGGATGACAGGCATATTAAGCTGGCAAATACAAGTCACTACAGGCCCAGGCTAGGTCATCGTAGCATGTTGACCAAACCCATGAAGCTCCATCGCAAAGAGCCAAAGGAGGAGGACTTGGCCTCCCATATTAGGCAAGAATACTCATCGTAGGCTATGATTATCCTTGTGGCATTCTGCTGAGACAACAGCTGGAGCAAATCTTTCCCTGGTGGCTGAACTTCTCTTGGCAATGCCTCCAGGGGAATTTACGATTAGCCAACTGATTAGGGAGCAGGTAGGTCCTCATAAAGTGATGGATACAGAGAGAACTGGAAATCAGCACAAACTCGGGTAGTGAGTGAGCCAATCAAGTATCTATCTTTATAGTTAATGCATCATCTTGTACCTACTGCCAAAGTGACACTCCAAGCGCCTTATGACAGAAACTGCCTTTTCTGGGCTGTTTGTAAAGTTACAAAGTTTGTAAATGTCAGTAATACTGATTCCTAGTGAGGGTGCAGATGCGTGATGATGATAATGCAGGTGAATGGGAGAGCAAAGATTTTCACTCTCAGGGATTCTGGTTGCTACCTTGTAGAAAAAAGGAGCACGGCCTTCCCTGTCGCTTTAATGCTAGGTTCCTGATAAGATCATAGCTATTTAAAATAGTTTGCTCAATTCCCAGTTCAATAATGCAGTAATACCTTGATAGGATCACAGGTTGGCTCTGATCACAGATCGGCTCTAATCTCTCCTTCAGAGCAGAGCTGCTGTATCAGAAGCACACTTTAATTTGCAGATTATTTATTTTTGTGGCAGACTTGAGACAGACCTAGGGATAAGCAAGAGCCCGTTATCAGCACAGCGTTCGCTGGCTGCTGACCAGGCATTTCAGCAGAATTTTTTTTTCCCGCAGAGGTTTAATAGGCTCCAAAGTGCTTTGATGTTTGGTTTCTGAAAGCAACCTCTGTCCTTCCACATACTCCAGCAAGATTTCTCATCTTTGTTGTTATACTGCTTACAGAGCTGAACTCATTAAGGATTCTTACTCCATTCTCTAGATAGCTTGTGCTGAATCCACTTGATGCAGTATGGAGTCTGAGCCAGTCCCAATCCTGCTAAATTTAGTTGTGACTATTGGAAAGCAGTAGGAGTCATAACTAGCTTGTTTCATAGGATTCAAACGGGACTCACTTTAGTTGGATCGGGGCCAAGGTACATTTTTGACCCATCAGTGACTTCACTTTTCCCATAAAAGGTTTTGCAAATCATGCAAACAGCAAAACTCCTGATGCAACTCGCAGGGTTCAACGGCATACCAATTTCACACCTTTTTGCACTGCAAGCTTTTAAACCCAGATAAAATCACATAACTGAACTACATCTTAGTGATTAGTGTTACTTTAGGGGCAGTTGCTGCCTACTTCATGCTTTGCCACAGGTAGACTGCAGACCCCCCCCCAATAGATCTTGTCTCTAGAAATGTTATTAATTTATTGGAAAATAATAATGTATGTATGCCTTTCTGCCCCAGACCGTGTGGACTCCAAGATGGCTCAGAACAACTTAAAATGTAAGTTGTTTCATTCAAATTTTCAACTAAGCAATTTGCCCATGACCAGTACAGAAGTTTCTCTTCCAACATTATTTCATATCCTTAAGGATTTTGGATTGGTTTCTGGTTACATAGCAAACTACAAAAAATAGGAATGGATGACCCTGAACCAAAACACGCATGCAACAGAGCTCATGGAAAGAGACTGGAGCGCGTGGCAGGGGCTGCTTAAATCCTCTCTCCCCCCCCAGCCTTACCCAGTTGGGTGCCAGGGCCCAGGGCAAGTCTCGTGGGGCCTGGAGAGCCCAGGCAAACTGACAATCCCTCATGAGTTGGGGGGGGATCTGAATTATCTGGCAAGACGAACCGTCTTGGATAGTTGTATCAAAGTTGTATAAACATAAATAGGGAGGGGAGTGGCTTTACCTGACATCAAACTGTATCACTATGCTTCTGGATTAACAGTAATTACTGACTGGTTTCTTTTGGACAGTACAATTTTAGTGGAAACAACAGGGGATGAGTCTCTCACCAGATTGGTACCACAACAACCCACAATTGTTAACACAATGAAAGGAAAAAAATAGTTATGGTACGTTTCTTACAGTAGCAAATATTCTACAAAGCTGGTATGAATTTAAACATAGTATTTCCCCAGACAAATCACCTTTTATTCCAGTCTTCAATAAATGACCAAATGGTTGGGACTACTCAGGAGGCAGGAGGTCTGGCTCAGTTGGTACAGCGACCATCTCATATGCCTGAAGATCTGA
This sequence comes from Plestiodon gilberti rubricaudatus, assembly GCA_026170595.1. Taxonomy (NCBI): domain Eukaryota; kingdom Metazoa; phylum Chordata; class Lepidosauria; order Squamata; family Scincidae; genus Plestiodon; species Plestiodon gilberti. Next base: position 253,992,182 of record JANXHW010000001.1, on the reverse strand, counting down.
AGGATGGCAGTTCAAGACAGCCGGAAGTGTCTGTGTCTGTCGGAGAGCTGCCGGCACGCCGAGCTGATAAAGCTTGCAGAGCGAACGCCAGAGAGAGAGAGAGAGAGCTGGACTGTGAAAGAAACCATCTAGAATGAAGGGTTCTATGAAAGATTAGAACATTATTGTATTGTAAAAACCCCTTGGGGTTTAGAAAGCCTGCCCATCTAAGCCACCTTTGAATTAAAGTCATAGGAGAAATCCAATGACCAAAGAAAAGACGGTATATAAATACTGGATTATTATTATTATTATTATTATTTACTACTACTACTACTACTACTACTACTACTACTACTACTACTACTACTACTACTACTACGGAGTATCATGCCTTTGTATGAATTTGATTTACTCAGACAGTCAGATATAACTCTTGACAATACTATGATTTCATACACAGAGGTAGTTAATAAAATGGGAAATTTTAGCCCTCCCATCTTTCTTTTTTTAAATAAGAGGTATTGTATAAGCACTACTTCAGAAATATGTTACAATTAGAGAGAAAACAGACTATGAACGTATAATTTCCTGTGAAACAAGGGGCTTAATGGGGAAAATGTACTTGATGTAATAATTTGAAGAAAGACCTTAAATCTTAATACATAAATGGGAAATTGATATAGGAGAGAACAATACATTAGTTTAATTGTCTTGAATCTTGATGAATACTGCAAAGAATACAATTATTACTAACTTAAAAAGAAAATGTATTATAAAATGCAATTTTGCTGACACCTGATGTCTATCCATTTAAAATGTATTTACAATTTCCAAGTAGATTCCTGTTGGAAAAGTTGTATGCCACATGTGTGTATATCCTACATTTTTTTATATATAAAATCATGAAGACATTCCCTTTAGCCCAGGGGTGTCAATTTTGTTTCATATAGTAGGCCGAATAGCATTCATGGAGCCTGCTAAGGGCTGGAAGTGACATCATTAAACAGAAAGTGATGTCATTAAGCAGATGATGGCCAGAAATAAGCACTCTGTTCTCACAAAGAGACTCAGCTGCAAATGACAGAGAAAATGTGCAAATCTTGATCATATTTTCAAGATATGGGAGAGCACAATTATCATGTGGGCTACCCTTTCAGTAGCACCACTTCTGCTGAGGCATCACTTCACAGCTCGGCAGCAGAGAGGTGGTCTGCCAAGTGACGCCTTGGCAGAAGCAGCGCTGCTGAAAGGGCGGCCCCCATGACAACTGGGCTCTCCCAGCACCTTGGCAGCACCTCCCTCTCTCATCCCTCTTGGTCTTCCCCTTCCCCTGTTGCATTCCTTGCCTTATGAGACCTCCTTCCATCTCTCCCTCCCAGAGCCTCGGCTGTAGCGGCGCTGCTGAAAGGGCAATACTGGAAGAGCCCAATTATTTTTTGGGCTGGATAAAGAGTTTCCGCAGACCGTATCCATCCTGCAGGCCATATCCAACCCTGCTTTATCCTAAAAATAGTACTTTGAGGCTATTTTAAAGTGTGTTATCCTACCAACCTATGGTTACCTGCCTTTTGATGGTAGCTAAAATTAATATTGCAGTAAACTGGAACTAATTATGGAACCAATAGTTACCAATTATGAAGCAATGGTATAAATGCGTATGGTCAATTGCATCATTAAAGCTTATGTAATATGTTGATTTTGTTAGAGATAATCCAGCAAGATAAAGACCAGCTTCTAATAAAATTAATTGTCTCTTATAAAAACAATTTAATGATAAAGAACTGATGCGCTCTTCACTTTCATAATAATTTGCATATATAGAAATATACGTTTTCTATCTTTATGTTAAGAGAAATACAACACCTGTATTACAAACAGCATTAAGAATTATGAATTGGACTCAGAAATGAAATTTACTGCACTGCCACTATAGAGAGGAAAGATCAGTTAGCTAGAGGTAAGTGCATCAGTGATCTTTTTTTGTTATCAACAAGTGGCTGAAGCATTTGAATTGGTGTTCTGGCCTTTTGTTCCATTGGCAATAGTGAAGTAGAAGGAAAGAGCAGCTGACCATGGTGCTGAAAGTACCATAGTAATTCAATCAGGGAAAAGCAGAAAAAATGTAATTCGCTCTTCTTTCTAGAAAAAAATTAATGGTTCTTCCAGTAAATCACCTGGTCATTGATGACTGAAAGAGAAATGTGATTTTAAGACATTGACGGCCCAGTCCTGTGTAACTTTGCACTGGTGTAACAGTAGATTCACTGGTGTAAATGCACTTATGCCAGTGTAACTTGCCATATGCCGACGGACGGAGACTGGTGTAGCCCCAACCCTGGATGTTGCGCATGCACAGTTTGGACATGGTACGGATGCTTCTGAAACTCCGCTGGCACAGGGGGCATTCGGACGACCCCCAGAATGCCCGCTGCACTACCGGAGTTGCGCTGATGTTTGTCCCGCATCCGAACTGCGCATGTGTGGCGTCCAAGGGGGGTTATGCCAGTGTCCGTCCTGTGTCTGTCAGCATATGGCAAGTTGCACTGGCATAAGTGCACTTACATTGGTGGATCTACTGTTACACCGATGCAAGAGTTACACAGGACTGGGCTGTTAGATTTAATTCAGATGTTACTGAAGTCTGGTTGCATGCTGATCAGGTAATGTCTGGAAGAAAGAACTAGATGCACCAGTCAAGTGGCATGGTATATTCTTGCATGAACATCTCTCCCCTCCTTCTTAAGGCGAGGCAACATGGGCATGAGCATAGGAAGCTGAACCAGATGGTTTCCCCTTATGGATGGTATTGGAGCAGCATGGGATTAGATTGCAGGGAAAGGGTGCCATAAGGTAAAGGTAAAGGTGACCCCTGACAATTAAGTCCAGTCGTGTCCGACTCTAGGGTGTGGTGCTCATCCCCATTTCAAAGCCGAAGAGCCAGCGTTGTCCGAAGACGCCTCCGTGGTCATGTGGCCGGCATGACTCTCCTTGCCGCAGCGCGTAGCATGCAGCTGGAACACAGAGCGCTGTTTACTTTCCCGCAAGCGGTACCTATTTATCTACTCACATTAACATGCTTTGGAACTGCTAGGTTGGCAGGAGCTGGCCAAGCAACGAGAGCTCACCCCGTAACCTACTGCGCCACCCGCTGGCATAAAGGGTGCCATACTACACCAGTAATGTTAGAATTGGACTTTAGAATGATTATTTGGTGAATTATTGTGCAAATTTAACCTATTCTAACAATTTTTATTTATTTATTTTTCACATTTTTATACCACCCTTCCTCCAAGGAGCTCAGAGTGGTGTACATATTTCCTCCCCTCCTTTTTGTCCTCACAACAACCCTGTGAGGTAGGTGGGGCTGAGAGATAGTGACTGGCCCAAGGTAACCCAGGAAGCTTCGTGGCTGAGCGGGGATTTGAACCTGGATCTTCCAGGTCTAAGTCCGACTCCCAAACCACTACACCATCCTGGCTCAATGTCAATCATGTCTTGTCTACAATAACTCAATTTATTTCTGTGTAGTTCCAATGAAATCAATACTATATGTCAGGGGTGGCCAAACTGCGGCTCCTGACCTATAATGTGTGACTCTCAGAAATACGTTGGCCGAGGTCCTTTTTGTATCACAATTAATATAAAAGGTAAATAAGAAATTTTCAAGCTTTATAATTATTTACCAGGTATAACCTGACAGTCCACTGTATTAAAACATATGTTTAATGATCATGTTGAGTAAAGAATTTAAATGCTTTTTAAATATTGTGGCTCTCAAACATCTGATGTTTATCGTATGTGACTCTTACATGAAGCAAGTTTGCAGAGGTGTTCCTACGGTGGGGGGCGGTAATGTAAATTGCACCCCGTCCTAGTCCGCATTTACAAGCCGGCATGAGGCGGCCCCGCCCCCTCTCCGTCAGAGCCATTCCGTGCGGAGAAGGCAACAGGCAGGAGACTCCCTGCCCGTTGCCTTCTCCGCATGGAATGGCTCCGACGGTAAGGGGGAGGGGCTACCTTGTGCCAGCTTGTAAACGGGGACTAGGACAGGGCGCAACTTACAGTACTGCCCCCATCGTAGGAACACCTCTGCAAGTTTGGCCACCCCTGCTCTATGGCAATGAAGCCAATCCAGTCCTGTGAACTGTACTTCCCACCCTGACAGAAATAATGATAGAAAAGTTGCTATTCCGTTGTTGTTTTTTCACCTGGCCCTTCCCAGCATAATAGACAAGGCACAGCTCATCTTCAATTATTCCTGGTAATGAGACAGTGAAGATAATTAAGAAGAGGACTGCAGTGTTCTTCTGTCAAGTAAATATCATGGTTGTGTTCTCAAACTTGATCTTGCTGAAGTGTTTAAGGCCATCCTGAAGCCTCCTCACCCACTACGTATGATAGGTTCAGTCACAGGCATAATTGGAAAAGCTTCAATTGCCTAATGAAGACTGACTGGAAGCTATTAGCAGGGTGACATTAAAGTGTTTAAATGCTGTGGCAGTGCAGCAGGCCACACATCTGTCTGCCCACTGTAAAAAGTTCCCAAGGAGCCTCTGCCAGCAGCCCTCTGCTAATCGCCTATATCAGAGCAAATGCTAATTAAAACAATTATTCAAAGAGGAAGCAAGGCTGGTTCTTGTGCATTTCTCAGAGCTGCCCTGCTCAACCACTAGGTTTCTCCTTTTGGGCTATGTGGGTGGGTGTAAATATCAATGACACATGGAATTACCAAGGTCAATGCTGTGTTCTGCAATGCACCATGAATGCTCTAGCAGCTGCAGAACTTTGGCCTTGGCTGTGGAATTCTGGGAAACGAGACTAGGATTGACCCCTTTTAGCAGCATCAGCATTTCTAGCTCCCTTCAAGCCCTCTTGTAATTCAGTTTTATTTGATGTTATTGCATGCCTTAGTTTGCTCTGTATTGTATCTGAGAGTAAACTAAGTCTCAATGTCTTCAGGGAAGATGGACATCATGGTGGTCATATTTGTCCCCTAGGGTTTCTGAGATGAGGGAACTTTATATATTGTACTTCTACTTCTCTCTTTGCCTGGTTGGGCCACCAGTGACTTACAAAATGCTGAAACAACCCTATCATAAGAACAAGCAAAAAATAATAACAAAGGAACAGCAGAAAATCCAAACAGAGCACTATAGTGGTCAATGAATCACAACTCAATTGATTCTGAAACCTTGTGATATCAAAATTTTTTCCTCTTTGCAGGTGCCTAGAAATTTTGCAGTTATTGAACCTGACCACATGTAAGCAATGAGGTGGAACGTCCTTCCCAAGCTACACAACTTTCCTAGTATCACCCATGTTCGACAACTTGCCTTTGACTCCTGGTCAAATGAAATATTTGCAGGGTAGTATTGAAATTTTGGCAGAGGTGAGTGCTAAGCTGTATGATGAGGGAAAATCTAAAGCTAAAGGTTAAACTATGCATAATATTAATTAGATGCTTACATATCTCTCTCTTTCTCCCCTCCTCCTCCCCCCCCACATAAATAGCAGCTATGGGGTGGGCGTTGGGATCAGTGGTTGGTGGGTTGACATTTTCTCACTACATCATTTCCTGAACAAACGGTGCCCCCCTGGAACTGTTGTTTGCCTGAGGAGGGAAGCTGCTGCTATTGCCAAATGGCAGCAGAAGGGAGTGGAGATGTTCTCCTTGCAATAACTTTGTGAAGCAGGAAAGTAGCATCCTCACTTTTCTTATGAGATGCTGAACCAAATATTAAAACCCTGCTATAAGTTCCTAAGGATGTCTGTGGCTATGCAGCAAACTGAATCTTGGTTGTCAATGTCTTAGACCCAGTTCATATATTACAGCATATCAGAATGCCATTAAGACTGTTGTTTACCACTAATAAGGAGAATGAAATTTACCCAGAAGTACTCAACTGACTCTCAGATTTACTGGTAAATGTCATAATTTTCTGGCATTTCCCACTGGCCTCCTGAAATGGGTCCTTTATTGGGCCACTTTCTCTCTCTGTCTTGGTAACTTCTTTTGCCAGATGTTACTTCCCTTATCTTTTAAGATGGAATCGGATTCTATCAGATTCTAATAGATGTGGAGTGGTTTTTCGACTCCAAGCTTTGCTTCCCACTTAGACAAAGGAGCTGAAAAGAAAAAAAGAAAAAACCCTCCTGGATGAATTACCGTATTTTTCGCTCCATAAGACGCACTCCCCCCCCCAAAAAAATAGGGGGAAATGTTTGTGTGTCTTATAGACCGAATGCTAAAAAAATGTTTAAAAATTACTTACCGGGGCTTGTGGGGGCTTCGGGGAGGCCTGTGCGAAAAACCGGAAAACCGTAAATGCCCGAAAATCGCCGTTTTCTGCCAAACTGAAGATCGTGAAGGCCTGTGCGACCCTCTGCATTTAAGAAAGGGGGAAACCGGAAATGGACGAAAGTAGCCATTTATCGCCGAACTGAAGATCGGGGAGGCCTGCAGAGGGTCGCGCAGGCCTCCCCGAAGCCCCCACAAGCCCCGGTAAGTAAAAATATTTTTCCCTATTTTTAGCTCCATAGTACGCATGCATCCTATGGTCCGATGCGTCCTATGGAGCAAAAAATACGGTAATCCCAGATAAAAGAGATGAATTTATATGTGGTTGTGGAAATGGTTCTGAAACAATGCAGGGCATAATAGTGAGAAAATCGGCTCCTTTCCACGATGTTCCAGCTATTCAGAGGACTGCTTCATGCATCCAATTACATGTTCACCAGTTCACATTACATTACTAGTATGTATACCCACTACAACAATTGCTTCCATCGGCTACATTTTTGTTTTTAAATGACATGTTTTCTATGAGCACCCAGAGCAGACTTGCAACGTTGTTGTTGTTGTTGTTAACAGTATTTATATACCACGTTTCAACAAAAAGTTCACAAAGCGGTTTACAGATAAAATCAAATGATTAAATGGCTCCCTGGTCCCAAAAGAACTCACAATCTAAAAAAGTTGCAGAAGAACACCAGCAAACAGCCACCAGAAAAGACATTGTGCTGGGGTGAAAGGGGGGCAGTTACTCTCCCCCTTCTAAATACAGTATAAGAGGAGCACCAAATGAAAAAGTGCCTCTCGCCCAGTTAGCAAGGGAGAAAACATTACCCACACAAACTGAATTGGCAAAACAGCTTTAATAGTGTGGGAAAAAATTATCATTGCTTAAGGTTAATCTGTATTCTGTAGTCTTGAGAATGTGCCCCTTAACATCTGGAGCCATAGTCCTTCTAAGACATGCTAGCAGTGTAGTGGTGGGATTTTTTTTAACAAGAACAAAGATGTGGTGATATGAATGTGTCATCATGCACTCTAATCTTAAACATATTTACTTGGAAGTAACCCTCTGAGTTTACCGGTCAGGTAAATGTGCTCAGCAATCCCAACCTTGGAACATGGTGCAGCTTCCTCTCTACTGTACATCGAAGCAGGTATGCAGTCTCAAAATGCTCAAAGCTGCTTTTCTCTGACTCTTCCCTCTTTGATCACTCCTGCGGGTCCTTTGCAAAGTGTGTTCCTCCTCCAGCCACTCTGCTTTTGCTTCCTGGGAGGAACTGCAGGTTCATGTCTGAGGAATAACAAAATGGAGAATAAATTAACTCTTCCCCAGGGAGGGCCCTTCTAACGAGTTCTCTTTAATGCAGTTGATAATGTATTATCCAGTTTCTGCCTACACAGACTTTCCCTCCCTCTCTTCTCTCCCCCCCCCCCCAGTTTCGTTCTGGCTTGACAATGCTAAAGTAAAACTGGAATCAATTTAGATTCCAATTGTCTTTTTCAGCTTCTGTGCTTGCTTTTTCATCTTGCTTAAATGCATACCGTACTTTAATCACTAAGTGGAAATGCCTCTACCAGCTCAGACTGGGAGGAAGGATGCCTAGTCTGTGAGCTCTGCTGGTATGCGAATTACATAGTCCAACAAGGAATCAAGAATGCTTCCACAATACAGAATTATTTTTATAGCACTGTACAGTATGTGATGTGGGTCACAATTCTCATGGGTCTGTTCTTCATATCCCTTTGCTTTGCCTCCAACATTGTAGCTTAAGGAAGAAAAACAGAGTGCTCTTCACTCCAACTTGCTGCTCCTTTCTAGGAGATAATCTAAATTAGGTTACTCTTTTCACTGAGCAATGTTCAGGAGAAGGCAGTAATTTTGCTAGAAGCTCTCTCTTCTGACACACCATCTCTAGCCCCGGGTATGGCATATGCCAGGAAGCGTGAAGAATGGAAAAGCATTTCTCTGCCAACTCTTCTTCTTGACAGGGAGGTGGAAGGAAGAGAAGTGTAGCCCCTTGCGTGGGTGGGAGGGCTTGTCAATGCCACAGCCGGGGGATGATTCAGCTAATACGAACGTCAGCAAGGAAAATGTATTTCTGGAGCACAGGAGCTCTAAAACAGGGGCACAGCAGTGGATGGGTCCATGTCCCCACAGGGAAGGAATAGGGTTCTTTCTAGAGACTCCTACAAATTCTGCTTTGCCATCTCCTACCTCCCTAGGGCCCAAATAGTTGGTAGGTGGTGGCTATGAGATTCCTTTTGGGGCTGGCCATTGTGGTATTTGGCAAATCCATTCTTTGACCTAGGAGTCAGGACAGTATTTAAGAATGTGCTGGGTAAATCACAGACTGGTCTTTCTCAGGATGTTGTCTGAACTGTAAGGGCAAGGGAAATTCTGGAAAGAAGGTGATTAGGCTGGCTGTTACTGTATGCAAGAAAATAACTTGAACTTTAAACTCCTCATATTTTAAGACCATTCTGCCTCCTCCTATATATTATTCCTAAGGATCCCCGGCCTTCTAACCATTATCAGCAAACAGGGTTAGACTAGGGTTCCTAGAGAGGTTTGTGGTTTTGAAGACCTGGCCAGGAGTGAAAGCCCATGAGGGACACCTTTTGCCAACCTAGGCCAGTCCCTTACTAGGTCCTCAGCTTGAGTGCTTGTAGGTCTGTTTGAAAAAGCCATCTCTGAAACACTAGCAGTAGAAGGCCATTTAGAGACACTGTCATGGTTTCATCCCACAATAGCTGCCTGATCTTGGAAACAAAGACGGGGGTGCATTCATTATTTCACATTACATGCCTGGTGGCCTCCAACACAGCAAGGAATTGGTGGGGTTATTGCTCTAACCACACCTAGTACCGGCCCACCCAGGACACCAGCTAAAGGCTCGCATTGAGCAGCGAGTGTGGAGGGAAGAAGTAACCTGATGAGGGATAGGCTTACCAGATCTCCAACCGGGACAGAGTGCTAGACCTTTAGGAGAAAGAATGTGGGCAGGTGTAGCTTGTTAAACCTTAGAGCACAATCCTAGGCATGTTTACTCAGAAGCAAGCCCCACTGAACACAATGGGGTAGACTACTCTACCCTAACACTAAGTAGTAGGTAAGTAGTCTAACACTACTTCTGAGTAGACATGCCTAGGATTGTGCTCTAAGGTTTAACAAGCTACACCTGCCCACATTCCTTCTCCTAAAGGTCTAGCACTCTGTCCTGGTTGGAGATCTGGTAAGCCTAAAGGGGTGCTCCTCACCATGTCCCTGTCCCATCACTCTGTCAGCTCTCCAATCCTTTTTCCTTCTTGCTTTCAGCAATGGGGAAAAGGATTGGGCCAGTGACAGCCCATCTTTGCCACTGGAGGAAGGAGAGCAAAAAAGCTTCTGCCCATTGCTGCCTCCTCACCCACAGCCAGTTTGTGGGCAAGCAGAAGGATGCATGGCCATCAGGAGCCTGGTGCCCAGTCCCTTTATCTGGACCTCTGGTGCTGCCACCTTCCTCTGTACCCATCTTGTTTCAAATAAACAGGATGAGTGGAGCGTGATGCATGCGCTGTGCAATAATAGGCCACAGGTGTGGAGGAAGGAGGCAGTGCTGGAGCTCCAGGTAAGGGGGCTGGGCTACAGCTTGCCCCACCTCCCTCTCCTGCGAGGAAGGGGAGCAGCGTGAGAAGGAGGTGGCAGCAGCTCACAGAGGGGTGGTAAAATTGGGCTGCCTCAGATAGAGTGCCTGAGCTTTGACCAGGCTTGATCACACCAGAGGCCTTCGCTGCATACAGAGAGGCCTAGCGTAGCTTGGAGGTGCTCCCAGGCTGTGCTAAGCCCCTCTGTGCATGTTTGAACTGGACTGTAGAATTCATTCCAGGTTCTACAATCCACTTTGGGGCTAGGAAGATGTGGAGTGAATTCTTTCCTTGTTCCACCAAAACTTTTCAGAGTGAAAATAAGTTCTTCCACTGACCTCTAGTTGTTGTTGCACTTCCCTTTTCAGTTCAATGAAAAGGTGGTGGATCATAATTCTGAAGAATGTGATGCACTGTGAAGTTCAGGCATCCATCTGGTAAAATGCTTTGCAGCAGCAGCAGCAACAGCCTGAAACATGGAATGCACTGTGTGCATTATGGAGCCAGGATGGTGTAGTGGTTTGGGAGTTGGACTTAGACCTGGAAGATCCAGGTTCAAATCCCCACTCAACCATGAAGCTTCCTGGGTGACCTTGGGCCAGTCACTATCTCTCAGCCCCACCTACCTCACAGGGTTGTTGTGAGGACAAAAGGAGGGGAGGAAATATGTACACCACTCTGAGCTCCTTGGAGGAAGGGCGGTATAAAAATGTGAAAAATAAAAAAATATATTGCTGTGGAACAACTCCTTGAAGCTCTGAGGTACCCTTTGACGAGGAACCATTCCTATACCGCAACTGGATGCTTTCTCTTGAGAAAGTACAGAAGGAAACTATTGGTTCAAGACGAGAGAGGTCAGAATGCACAAAGATTCTTGCTTTTTATCCTCTGAGGTTTCCTTTAGTACATCTCTGGAAAAAACAGTGTGGAATGAGTGTCAGACAGGTGTGCCCTGTCTTTTTCATCCATCCCCAGTTCCCAGCTGGTGAACAGTCACGTGCCATCTCCCCTCTTTTTCCAATTACTTTACATGAATAGTTGACTTTTAGGGCAATAATAAACGAGCTGATGCTACCAAGATTCCTTTTGCTTTAAGCAGCCCTGCTCCATCTCAATTAAGGCTTTTTAAATCCATCCAGATGGCCTAATAGGCCTCATAAAAGTATAATTTGTGTCACAGTTCAGCGCTGTTTGAAGAATCCTAGCTCGATAACGACAGCAGCATTTCAGCGGTACCTGTCACACATCCGTCTCTATTGATCAAGGAGATTGATCAAGGAGATAAATAACAGAGGGACCCCCTGACCCAGGATGCTGCAGCAGGCAGCAGGCTCTTGCAAGAAGCCATGTTCATGGGCTGTAGGCTTGTGCTGTGCACATCTTCTCCTTTATAGCATGGTTGCTTGGTTTCCCCAGCTACCGGCCATGCTGAAGACAAAAAACTTGCTTGTCCTTGGGGGCCAGCAGGAGAACATGGGTCTACGTTGTGGCAATCCCACGCCCTTTAAACCATTCCCAGAACCACAGCTGAGTTAGAAAATCCCTTTCCAGTTTTGTCTCTAACCATGTTGCAAACACCACCAATTTCAGGCAGGCTAGAAAACACTGGGCCTAGTTAAGAGCTAGTGAACTTCCTGCTTTCTCTTCAGGGTCCTTTGCTGGAGTTAGTCTAACATAATTTTGTTTGTTTTCTGAAGTTTGGAAACCCAGGTTAGGCTTCATGCCATGCTTAAAACAGATACAGACCTTTTATTGATCTACTCTCAGAACAGTTGCAACTGCAGAATAGCCCAGGTCATATTGCCTCCTGGTTCCCTTTGCACAGTCAGTAATGGCTCAGGGATGGGCTACTGAATTCCTGATAGTCACGATGACTGTGTGGAACCTCCATGTTCAGAGACAGCATGCCACCGAATACCAGTTGCTGGGGAACAGCAGCGGGAGTGAGGTATTGCCTCCAGGAAGCATGCAAGCAGGCCTTAAAAGGCATCTGATTGGCCATGATGGAATTGGAATATTGGACTGAGTCATCAGGCATTTTATGATGAGATGTTTTCTGGGCTTTAGCGATGCTTCAAGAATTCCTGTCTGTGTATTAGAAGTAGTGTAGGCTGCACCAGAGAATTCCAGTGCATCCTTCCTCAGAATATCAGTGTCCATATTTTAGAATTGAGGAGGAAACGCTTGCTTTGTGGGGTATCCCTCTTCTAAGGGATATGCTAGATACATTCAACATGGTAGCCCAATTTTTCAAGGCACCACCCTTAAAGGCACCACCTTAATGTGTTCTGCAAGCACACAGGTTGGAAACCCCTGGCTTAGAAACATAACTCAGTTTTGAGGGAGAGCCAGCATTTCTAATGACTTGGTTTACCATTTGCTTGTTGGCCTTATTGCTTTTCAGCTAGGCTTTTTCTAATGACATATTGGAGGTTCTCAGCAGCTGTTTATTGGAATGAGAAACTTCTTGCTGTGGAAAGCCTATTAATAGAATGTGCTCTGAGGGCCACTTCACCCATTATAATTGTCCTACATCTAGGCAAAGACATGTTTACCATAATGTGAGATGAATGGTGCCCCGGGTTTCTGCAACCACAAATATACTGATTGGGCAGCCATTTCAAGCAACAGCTGCCTGATCAGTGTACTTGGTAGTGTGAAAAACACTTCTGTGATGTTCTTATAGGCTCTCTTACACAATCCTATACATGTTTACTCAGAAGTAAGCCCTATTTTATTCATTGGAGCTTACTCCCAGGTAAGTGTGATTAGCCTTCATGTGGTAGTCATGACTCATGCCCATGGACAAGGAACTGAGGTATCCTAGGAAGTCCAGGATCATGACTCAGGAGGATGGGTGGGAATACAGGTGGGCCCCCATATCCACTGTTTCGCTATCCACGGTTTCAGTTATCCACGGATCGTGGGGACCCCCCAGGCTTTTACTTTTTCCCCAGTTTGCTTCGTTTCTTCCTTAAAGAAACAGGAGAAGCAGCCACTGGCTGCTTATTACAGGCAAGTAGAACGAGACTAAGTACTAGAGAGGCTCTGCAAGGTTAACAGAAACCTTGCAGAGCCTCTCTAGGACTTAGTCTCGTTCTACTTGCCTGCAATGGAGGCTGCTTCTCTGTTTGTTTTAAGAAAGAAACAAAGCTTGCTGAAAGAAAAATAAGAGCTGGGGGGGGGGGCAAGCATGCCTGCCTGCAGGGGAGGCAGGGTGGGGGGCCCTCAGGAAACCATGGAGGGGGTGTTCGCTCTTATCCATGGTTTCAAGTATCCACGGAGGGGCCTGGAACATATCCCCAGCGGATATGGGGGCCCACCTGTATATCCTTTACAAACTTGTCCATAGTGCCAGACTTGTCCTTAGCTTGCTTGTGAACATGGATTTCAAATTCCCTTATTCTTGGAGCTATTTGTATTCTGATTGGCAACTGTTAAAGGACTGTTCTGTGCTGCAGTTTAAACTTGGGCTGTATGGATGTATTGCATTCCCATCCATCTTAGGCTCATTCTCATTCTGCTTTGAATTTTCATTGATCCCCAAAGTTTTGTGCCAAGGCAGTTGCTGAGCTTAAGAACATTTTGCATCCCTTACCAATGTTTTGTTTGATTGGTGCGTGTGCCAGTCACGGCCCTAAACATTTTGATGCCTGAGGCAGAATATCTAAATGGTGTCCCCTGATAGTAAAAATATAAGCTAAATAACTGACAATGTGTTGCTTATTAATGCCACACCAAAAGTTAAACCTGTTGCCCAAGGCGAGCTGCCCTACTCTGCCTAATGATGGGGGCCCACCCTGGTTTATGTTTGTTTGTTCATTGATTTAAAAATTGATGAACTGTCCTTCCATTAAAAATCCCAAAGTGGTATAGTATAAAGTGAAAACACACACAGAAAAATAAGAAGTCAAAAACATAATGGTTTGTCTTGGACCTCTCTCTCTCTCTCTCTCTCTCTCTCTCTCTCTCTCTCTCTCTCTGTGAGTCAGGTGATGAGTTGCATCTTAGTCTGCAACAACTAACTGGACTGACGGACATGTTGCTGATTTGTTCTGGCAAATGTCAGAGTGGAGGGCAGGGCCTGGCACGGACTCACCAGCACCATTAAGGGTTTGGGAAGACTCTTGTCTAGCAGCTGTATTGCACTATTCAAGAGAGATTTGGTTTGTATCTCTCCCTTCCTGGTTCCTTCTGCAATACCATCCACCTATAGGACTTCATCCTGGGTCAGTTTTCAAGATTAATTCTTAGGAAAGTGAGGGGGCAGCTGTATAATTGCATCCCAAAAAACTAGTGCCATACCAAGTCAGAGTTTGGGTTGTTTATGTGGTCAGTCTGATTCTGGCAACAGAGAGGAACAATTTTTCTCATGGCTGGTTGTGGAAAGAGCCCTCAAGATGATTCACTGTGTTCACATTCTTCATAGATTGGTGAATCAGTGAAAGCCACCCTACTACTTGAGTGAAATGTACCGTATATTATATATTAGCCCTTTAATGCAACAGAGAAATGCTGAAGAATACTGGGTGTGTTACGCAGAGATTCTGGAATGCCTGTGCAGCCCTACAGGCTGATTGTTCCATCTGACTTCTGTGTTCTTTGCAGCACAAAATGGCCCAAATCAGGCCCTACCTCCTAAGCATGATTACATGACCCTTTGCAGGACACAGGAAGTCCTGGAGAAGGTTATCATGGAATTGTTAAAATCAGGCAAAGCTGAGTCCTGGGTGCTGAAGGTGGATCCAGTCATCTGAGTCCTGGATCTGGCTACTGGCTGAAGCTTCTCCTGCTTTCATTGTGGGGGATGAAGATCCTGACAGTCTTTTTCATTTCACACATAATGATAAAAATGTGAAACAAGCAGACATCAACAGAAATCAATACCCACTGTTGCTGTGATGCCTAAACATCCAGCAGAAGCCTGGTAATGAAATACAGCTGGTCGAAGCAAGAACCCTATGTTAAAAACAGAAAGGAGGTTCTTGCTGTTGTTAGTTTAATACTCCATCAATGAATGGGGCACTTTAGAGACTAATGGCACAATCCACCGTAAACTTAGAGCAGTGGAGCATGTGCTCCACTGCTCTAAGCTGTTGCAAACACTGTCGCAAGCTGTCTCAAACACGCTGTATTTCGGAGTAAGGGCTGCCGGTAAAAAAGCTGGCAGTCCTCACTCCCCTGGTGGACCGTTCCTGCACCCACCAGGCAAGGTAAGCCCTGCCCCGGCTGGGGCAGGGGCAAGGGATAATGGCCATTGGCCAAACCAGGCGGGGAGAGGGCGGGGATATCAGTGGAGAGCTCTGCCGATATCCTGAGCCCTTTCCCAGCCCGATTCAGTGTTACACCCCAGCCTCGAATGTACACCAGCTTCAGAGCTGGCGTGCATTTGAGTAGACCCATAGGGCCTGGGCTGCCTCGCCTTGCCGAGTGTCCCCTTCCCCCGAGGTGCCCCAGGGCAGCCACAGGATACCATGGGGTATCCTTACACAGGATTTGGCTGCCCCACATGGTAAAAGATGGGTCCCTGACTGGAAGAATCTGCCATCTGTCTTTCAACAGATCAGGGGAAGGAAGAGGCAACAGAGGGAAGGGAAGAAAGACAGAGGCAAGAGTGACAGGAGAAATATGCCCAAATGAAGTTGCATAATAAGGGGAGAGAACTAAGGGATCCTTCTCCTCTTCCAACCAGCAAAATAGAATAGTCAACTCAATTCACTTAAGATGTTTATCCTGACTATCACAGACTGTCCTGCAGAGTGTTCTGAATGACTCCCCAAAACTAGTTACTCTTACAATCACTCCTGGGTGACTTTGAACAACCCTGCGAATTAACAGAGCCAGTGAGTTGTCATTGTGCTGCCTGACTCCAGGACCCGAGTCGTCCCTCTCTTTCTTTACAATACACCTAGGAAGGCAGCGAGTAGTTCCTACATATTTGCAAAAGGGCAGGAGGATGCAGCATGAATCTCTGCATGCCCATCTAAAACATTCATAGATGAGAATTTGGCTGTTCTTGTGAAGAGAAGAAAAACTTCTCTCACACACATGCAGAGAGAGAGAGAGAGAGAGAGAGAGAGAGAGAGAGAGAGAGAGAGAGAGAGACTTTCTTCATTTGGGAGACTCAATCCAGCCTACAAGTATCAAAAACAATCAATACTATAGTATAATATAAAAGCAAGACATCAGAGGAATTAATAAAAAGCAAAATTCAGAGCAAGTCTGGCAGAACTTCGACATGCTACATCAGTGTTTCCCAAACTGTGGGTTGGGACCCACAGGTGGGTCGCTACCTGATTTCTGGTGGGTCGTTAACAGAGCCTTCAATGAAAACACGGTGATAGAAAGATCAGATAACTAATTGCCTCAAACCCTGAGGCTATTAAAAAAATCAGATAGCTGCTTATTGCCCTGCAAGGACCGGAGCTCCTGCAGTTTGCAAGCTTGTGTAAATATAGGGAGATAAATGTTTGAGCATCTTTTTTCTGGTGTTTTTTTTCCCCCCAAGTCCATCAATGACAGGTAGTGGGGGCAGGTGAAGACTGGGTCACATAAGCCTTTCAAACCTTGAGGCTATTCATTAGGGCTGCCTCATTATGAGAAATGGATTGAGGGTTTTTTTGTAAATAAAAATAAATAAATAAATTCTATGATATGTACTAGCTGCAACAACCTACAAAGCAATAATACAATTCTTATTTCTTTCTTGATATCCCTTTTTTAAAAAGTCTTGCAAAGCTAAGTGGGTCCCAAATAGAGCGCCATTTTAAAACGTGGGTCCCGGTGCTAATATGTTTGGGAACCACTGGGTACATGTAAGGTTATCAACTGTGAACACTTCCCCCCTCCCAAGACTTATTTGAGTGTGAACGTGGTGTTAATGCTATGGTGTCAATTTGCTTTGTTTATAGCATTTTTTCCCCCGGTTTTCCCCTTCCTCTACTGGAAGGCCCAAAGTGACTTCCAATGCTATACACAAACCTCATAAAAAATCCTCAAAAAATCCTCCATAAACCCATTCTGGAACAGGAAATTACACAATAATGGCATCCATACTTTCTTAGAAATTACCCTCCATAGATGGAGAAGCCAAAGTCTGTGACTTGCCCAAGGCCACTCATGATTCTATGACTGATTTAAGAGATTTAAAATCCAAATTCAGCCTCTCTCCAGTCAGAGGATCACACACTAGCTTAGCTTTCATGTCTTTAACAAAACAGGATTGTGGGGAAAGAGTGTGGCATTTTCATTTGGGGCTTTCCTTTTTCTCAACTGAATCCTGTTTTTGCTGATGATGCTCTACACATATCTGAAGGTTATCCGCCCTCCTAGCAGCTGGCTGATGCTTTTGTGGCAATCAAGCCTGATGCTGATGCAGCTGGGCGAGGGAGCAGAGGTCTTGTGGCCATTAACAAACTGAACAGAGCTGCTTAGGGGGAGCATCTACAGACCTAGCTGTTGGGTGCACGGCTGTTGTGCGAAAAGTGCTTGGAAACAGGAATCTGCAGTGATGTGCCAGAAGATGAACCTTGTGTGTGGCAGAAGATGTGCACAGATACTTTGCCACAAGCTAGGAGCCAACATGCACACTTTTTCTCCACGGCCGTTGCACTCCCAGGTGATCTATTAGAATTGGCCCTCTCAATCCACCCTGGGAATCATGGCAATGTGGGGGCATCCCGATATGTTGTCTGAAAATGAGAGTTATAAATGTCTCTCTCAGAAGCCCGTTACTGTTTCTTGTGGTCAGGCAAATTCATAGCCTTGTCACTTCCTGCTCCACTGATCTCATGACAGATGCTTATGAGATGTATATGCTGCTCTGGCCAGCAAACTGGAGCATGTTTGCTAATGGTTCCCAGACTGTCAAGAAGTCCTTCAAGCACAGCCCTCCCTCCGGGTTTGCAACCAGCCATGCTCAGTGACATAAACTTGGCTCTCTTTCATGTTCTCTCCTAGAATGGCCTCTTTTGGCCTGTTTTCTTGCACACCAAGCTTACTGGTCTCTGCATTACAAGATCTGTAAGCACAGCTTCCTGAAATAATGCGGAGCTGCAAGGAGAAGAGAAAATGTAGACCGCATGCCAGGCATGTGGCAGAAGATGTGCGCTGTGATTCAGTGAAGGGTGTCATGACAGACAGCAGCATTTAAATGTTCAGAAGATGTACACCCGCATTATACAGTAGCGACATCAGACAGTTTCAATCCATTTATCAAGATGCCTGCGGGCAGCCCCCATTTGAAAGCAGAGAAAAACCAATACCCAACAGATGCCTACAAACTGGAGGAAGTTCAGAGAAGAATACCAATGATGAACCACCAAAGGGGTTGATTTATGAGGGGAAGATTAAGAGAGTAACATATGTATAGCTGGGCTCTGCAGTAACAAAGGAGAGTTGTGAGAAATGCTGGCGCATAGCAAAAGGCAAGGCTCCCATTGCTCTAAGTCACTGAAGTCTGTGGTTGGTAGCCTAGTGCCATTTCTGCACAAGAGGTATGGGAGGAGGTATCTTTTAAAAAGTCCAACCTTTCTTTAGATCTTGGTCAAAGAGTGGAGGGAGGCCTGAGCTCATTCTCAACGTTCACTGTGTAGCCTTGGACCAGTTGCTAGCTCTCAGCCTAACCTACCTAGCTGGGTTGTTAGGATAAAAAGAGAGGATACCCTTCAGGTATGTTGCCTTGAGCTCCTTGGAGGGATACACAAATGTGACTTAGCACTACTACCTCCCTCAACATGCAATCCCACCCCGCTCTATGACGACTAGTGTGGATGGGGTCAGTCAAGTGAGTCTTCCCCATCTGATGGTCACCTGGCTGGGAGGAAGAATGATAATCATGAAGAATGGTAACAGCAATGGTAAGCAGTGGCGTCACTGCAGGGGGGGCGGAGCTCTAAGTTCCGCTGCGATCGGAGCCTCCGTTACACGGAGGAACAAAGCGGCCCCGCCCCCTCGCCTTAGGAGCCTTTCGGCTCCGAAGGCGAGGGGGCGGGGCTGCATCGTTCCTCTGTGTAACGGAGGCTCCGATCGCAGTGGAACTTAGAGCTCCAACCCCCCCTGCAGTGACGCCACTGATGGTAGGCTTACCAGATCTCCAACTGGGACAGAGTGCTAGACCTTTAGGAGAAGGAATGTAGGCAGGTGTAGCTTGTTAAACCTTAAAGCACAATCCTAGGCATGTCTACTCAGAAGCAAGCCCCACTGAACACAATGGGGCGTGCTTCTGAATAGACATGCCTACGATTGTGCTCTAAGGTTTAACAAGCTACATCTGCCCACATTTCTCCTCCTCCTAAAGGTCTAGCACTCTGTCTCGGTTGGAGATCTGGTAAGCCTAGGCAATGGGGGAAGGCAGACCGGACCCAGGAGGGGGCGGGATCAGCGATGCTGGTGCGCACCGAATCCTATCCTCCTTCCCTGGCTGTTTGTCCCTACACAGGGCTCCCAGATTTGCACTGCCAGAGAAGTGGGTGGAGATCTGAGGAGACCCATAGCGGATGCTGGGGCTTTACCAAGGGTAAGGGAATGAAAAATCCCTTCCCCTGAAATGACCTCCCAGCTCCCATTTTCTGCTCAGGATCCAGCGTTGCCTGCACCGGCCTCGGAAGTTAGGTAGAATTGGGCTGTGGCCCAATGGGAGTCATGGCTGAATGACGATTTGAACCCAAGTATCTCCAGTCCAAGATCAACACTACAGCTGCTACACTAGTTTTTGAGGTCCACTTCTCTCTATCCAGGAGTACCTCCCTACAATGGCTTCTCCCATTGTGCTGCTATCTTCAGTGGTCCCCTCGGACCCGTGCTAGGTTTTGTCCAGTGCTGCCATGCCATCCTCACCAATATGGCAGCTGATGTGATCTGCTCTGAAGACTCTCATCATTCTCAGGGTCTGAAAACTAATACCTGCTTAATACCTGTTCTTACTTCTGTGGCTGAAAGGACACAGAAAGGAGATCCTGGGCTTGCTGTCTTTGCTTTTGCACAGAAAATGAATGATTTGATCATCTCAAGCAGCACAAGGCCGTGTGATATGAGGATAACAGGAGCTATGGCATTGGGCTGTGTCCTCTGCCTAATTTACCAAGTGTGTAGTTTAGCAGTAAACACTGGAAAACTCCTCCCTGTTTGCTATAACCAACACCTGCGACCACAAGCCACCCAGGTGGATCTGTGTGTCCTGCTTTTGCATGCTTGATGGGAGTCTTCTCTCCACGCAACGCTACTAATGAAAGGCAAAGGAACAAAGCAGTTGTGCACTTTGTGTTCTGCCAAACAGTTTGCAAACAGAAAACACAGCAATACCAAACTGATGTTATGTGGCTGGACCTGGCATGGATCCAGCTGAGGCAGTCAAAGAGCAGAGCTGCGTGCTTGCAGCTGTTCTAATTAGGGATGGGGAAGAAGAGTGTGGATGCTGGAGGAGCGAGCCTGATGGAGGGCTCGGACGGCAGCCCCAGCCACATCCATCTCTCCTTGTAAGGTGCTGTTTCAAACACCACTTGGGCTTGGCTGCCTGAGCAAGGCTGGCCTTCTCACCCTCGCTTTGCTACACTCACTGCTCTGACTCTTATTTAAATAAATGATGCAATTACTGGGAATTAACTAGAGGTGAGGGATTACTGCCAAAACAGAAGCTTCCAATTTTCACCTTCATTGGATCCTCAGGGATTTACTTTGCAGTAAAGGGGGTGGGGAATCTGTTCTTCTTCTAGTAAAATCTTATGAAAGTTATTAGCACTCAGATGCCTGCCAGGTCCTCACCCCTGGCTCAGGGACTCCATTGCTTCCTTGTACTTCTGCATCCTAGCACTCTTCTGAATTTCCTCCTCAGTTGGCTCCAGTCCTCCTGGTGCCTGAGGTGGTGTGCCAAACGCTGCCCTTTCTTACCTGGGGCTGGGCATGTGTCCATCTCTGTCCTCCTGCTCCTTGGATTAAAAAAGGAAGAGGGGTGGAGCAGAAGAGGAAGTGTGGGGGAGAAGAGAGGGTTAGAATGTCTGATGCTCTCTAGCCTACAAGTTTCCTCTTATCCATCCCCCCCTTTCCCTTTTTCCAATCCAGGGAGTGGGAGGACCACTGGAGGAGAGAGGGCAGAAGAAGGTGATGAGCCGCCCCCCCCCCCCGCCAGTCTGCTGCCTGAGGTGACCACTTCAGTCATCCTCAAGGAATGGATGGGCTGACCCCATCTTTCTTCATTTCTCTGGCCTTTTCATAAAAAGCATATTGTCAGAAAATACCATAAGATCATTCTAATCTAGACCAACTCTGCAGCTGTCCAAGGAGGGGATCCTAAGAATTGCCTTTCTCGATGGCACCAAGCTCGACCTACTCCAGCATTCTGTTTTCTACAGCAACCTGCCAGAAGACCCCAAGAAGGTCCCAAGCATCCTGGCCATCTGTGGGTCTTTGTCCCCAGTACCTGGAGCTCAGAGATATACTGCCTGAATGTGGAGGTTCTGTTCACCTATTAGAGCTGTCAGAAGTCTTTTATCCTTCATGAATATTTAATCCTTCTATAAAGGAGCCATTTTTAAGCTAGTGGCCATCGCCACCTCTTGTGGTACCACATCTTCAATTCCAAAAGTGAGCGATGCTTCGTGTGAAGAAGTCTTTTAGTCTGCCAAACCCCACAAGAAGGCAGCTTCTCGATTCCATCTGCTTTGAAATCCTATTTCCAACAGTGCCCAGTATTGAAACAAGCACTGTTTTTCCCCTGTTGCCAGATTTCCTTAGGTAAAAATACAGAGGCTTCCAACAGAAAAGAGAAAAGGGGGGTGAAGAACAGCGCAGAGAAGCACCCTGGAGAGGGACTGATGCCTTTGTTTTATGAAAGTTATTTTATTGCCTTCATCTGGCTCTGCCCCACAGGAGTCCTGGGTGCCCCAGGACGGCTCTTATTTGTTAATGTTTCGCCTCCAGCCAGCCCCCCTGGTGTTCACATCTGTTTTTAGACATGGCACCTAACAGAATCTTCCTGGGCTTTCATCTAGGATCATAGATTCTTTGGTAGAAAAGAGGCAGTTGCCATGTAAAGCAATTCTTCAGACGCTTCTCACTGGACTCCATGCAGGGCATCTTTCTAGCACAGCCTCCTGCTCGATCCACCAGTTACATTATAGACTCACACAGCACAAATCCATCCCAGTGGAATACTGAGTGCAATATGTGGCTGACTTACCTGGGAGTAAGCCCTGAGCCACAGGAAATTCACCCACAGAGGCCGATTTCTGCATGCAGATTCCCCGATTAGACCAGGAACCATATGGCTGCATGGTCAGAATGTGATCCAAATCTAGAGGCCAGACATTTAATGCTATTTCCTTCCATGACACAACCAGTGGATAGGGATGCACCATTCCAACTATCTTGCAATGTGGATAGGAATGCATATCTAGGAATGGTGTAGTGGTTCGGGAGTTGGACTTAGACCTGGAAGATCCAGGTTCAAATCCCTGCTCAGCCATGAAGCTTCCTGGGTGACCTTGGACCAGTCACTATCTCTCAGCCTAACCTACCTCACAGGGTTGCTGTGATGACAAAAGGAGGGAAGGAGTTCTATTCCCAGGTTTATACCATCCTGAGTTCCCTGGAAGAAGGGGGGTATAAAAATGTGAAAAATAAATAAATATCTCCACCCACTTTCTTGGGCCACAAATCATGCATAACACCATGTCACAGCATAGAAGGGAAGATCTCTGAATTGGGGAGATGGGCTAAATAACGTGATCCAAGGTGTGCCTGATTTCTTCTCCATTCTGCCCTGAAAGGAAGCCTAGCTGCTTTGGCTAAAGATTTCACTCTGTTGCTTTTCATTGGTAAGCAGTTATGAATTGTCAAAGGACATTCTGTTGCTATAATCCCCTTTTCTTAGTCTTTGCCACTTAGCCAGGAATCCTAAATAAAGCATAGTCTCTATAGGCTATAAAAGTTTTAGACTATGTTCTCCCTTAAAAGTATAGTAGACAATATATGAGCCTTCAAGGACTCTATCATACTAATAAGAAACGAAGAACATCTGTAAACTGTAATCCTCTGTGGGTCAATGTATTTCATTTATTTATCTTGATATTATATCCCACTTTTCTATGTAACATACTCAGAACAGCTAACTTCCTAATTAAAGCAATCAATCAAAAAATATACAATTTAAACCAATGCAAACATCACATTAAAACATCATTAAAATGTTTCAAACAGATAGCAGCATCATTAAATCATAAAAAAATGAAAATGCAGCAACTATCAGCCAGCTGGAACAAGATGGTCTTAACTGCTCATTTGAATGTCAACAAGAAAGAAACCTGGTAGCTCTCCCCAGGGATGGCATTCCACAATCTGGGTGCCAGCACAGAAAAGGACCTGTCTCTTGGGCCCACCAGCAATACCTGTAATAGCAATAAACACAGAGTGGGATCTCTGTTGCCAGTCTTACCATGTGGAAAGGTTCATATAGGAAAAAACAGTTTTTAATAATCAGAAATACTGTAGAATATTTTTATTTGGCTGTTATCTGAAGTGCCTGTGACAGCCCTCTACTCTTAGAACACACACACACACACACACACACACACACACACACACACACAGAGAGAGAGAGAGAGAGAGAGAGAGAGAGAGAATTGAAAAAGGTACAATATTGACTGTTGGGTAGTATGTATTTGCACTAATGTGTTCACATGGAATCCTGGCATAAAGTTACTGCAACACTGGCTTACAGCCCAGTCCTATGGGGCTGCTGCATCGCCATAATGTGTGTTCTGGTGACACAGTGCACTTTACAATAATCGCAAAACGTGACATGCCATAAAGTGCAGCCTGACCGCCGCCACAATATCGGTGACCAGTGGCAACAAGGCAACAGTGGCCACTGCAGGAGCCCTGGTGTTGGTAAGTTGGCATGGGGGGGGGGGGGGTGGGCGTAGGTGGGCAGGGCATGGAGGGAGAAGAAGCGGGGAGGGTGATTGGAGTGCATATGGGGGTGTGTCAGTAGGAAGGGGGTGGTTATCAGTGGCAGCAGTTCTGCCAATATCCTATCCCCGTTCCCTGCCTCGATCTACCTACTGGGGGCCTCTCCAACTTATACCAACAAAATCGCTGGTGCAGGTACAAGTAGGCTCATCAGGGTAGTGGAGTCTTACCCTGAGGAAAGAGAACAAATGTTCCCTTGCCTGGAGGAGACTTTCATGACTACCCCGCCCCCCCACCCCCCGGATGCAGAGCACGCTCCAGTGGCGCAGCTGCATTGGCAGGGGGGATTTTGATTGGATTGGGCTGTTAATGTCATATTCTGGAGCACTGTGCTCACTGAATTATTAGACATGATCTAGATTAGAACATATATGGCCAACCCATGGCACGGGTGCCACTTAGTGGCACGCCGAGCCTTTTGAAGTGACATGTGCCATCGTTTCTGCCCAAGTCGAGCGCTAAAGTCCCTCTCTCTTTCTCCACCCCAGCGCATCTTTCCAAGCCTGTGGCACTAGAGGAGGTCTCTGTACCCCACTGCGCCTCATTCTTCTTGCACTGTCACGGTGCTTTAAATATTTTCATTAGCTTAGAAATGCTTATATATTTATTTAAGTGGCACGCTTAAGATTATCTACATAAAATGTGGCACTTGGTGTGCCACGGGTTGGCCACCACTCGTTTAGAACGTTATACTCACTGAATGATTTCATCCCAAACTCTCAGATGTTTGATGGCAACCAGTGCAATAGCAAGGGAAATTAGCACCCATGGCAAGGAAAAAACAGTGCCCCCTGCTACCATAATTGGCAGAATTAAAATACCTTTAAAATGTGATGCACAGATTTTCATATTTAGTCATTGAATCGCATATTTAGAATACGTTTGGTATTCCAATTTTTATAGCGATAGTTTTCATTTGCTATTTTGTCATTGGGGAAATAATCTTTTAAAGATTATTTCATTTATTGCAGTGATATCTAATGTGTGTGCAGAGCGTTTCCAATACATCATGTGATCAGTTCAGTGCCTACAAATGACTCTCAATGCAATATGAAAGCTGAAACCACCACTTTCCTCCAGTCTCAAGGGGTGGGCGGAGTTTAATATATCTGGTCTTGAACTGCCTTGTTTGGATGCTAATTCGGGCAGCTAGGCGCAACTCATCAAGTGCAAAAAGTACCATATATTTTTAAAAATAAACTGTGGCAATTGTAAAAAGAACCGGAATTGACTCTCTGCATCTCAGACGACCACCCCGCCCTTCCCTTTAACATTTTTGCACCTGTTATTTTTGCTCCCAGGTCACATGCCTCACTTGCTCCACCCTAGTTACATTTCTGATGGCAGCAAATCATGGGATGGGTTTATAAGGCCGGCAGCCCAATCCTATCCAGGATGGGGTTGTTGAGTGGAGGGAGTTGCGTCAGTGGAAGTGTCTTCAACTGTCGTAGAATAGCTGTTGATGCTGCATGCAATGCTCTGTTGGTGGCAATTTTGTGAGTGGTGTTGCAAGAGGCGGTGTGCTGCCACTTCGTTGACAGAGCCTGCCACAACCGCTAGATCCAGTAAGTCAGTGGTAGGGGCGGGCTGTGGGTGGGAAGGGAGAGAGAGTGGGAGGACTGGGGGTGTAACTGGGTGGGGAGGGGGAGGAACTGGGGCAGGGAGGAGGTGGGACAGGGTGGATTTGCAAAGATTAGCATATGCCAGATCTTATCTAGGATGGTGCAGGTGTTTAGGTGTTGGACTTGGACCTGGGAGATCCAGGTTCAAATCCCTGAAGCCACGAAGCTTCCTGGGTGACCTTGAATCAGTCACTATCTCTCAGCCTACCTCATAGGTTGTTGTGAGGACAAAAGGAGGGAAGGGAACCATGTACACCACCATGAGTTCCTTGGAGGAAGGACGGTATAAAAATGTGAAAAATAAATAAATATCCCCTCCATTTCGAGCCTTGCCACCCCTACTTACCTATGTAGAGGTAAGTATAATTGTTTTATACTTACCTCTTGTTTGCCCTCATGTCGCCCCCCACCCCCACCGCTGGATGCAGTGTGCGCCTTTTTGGCACGGCTACATTGGTGCTGCTGGCAGGGGATAGGATTGGGCTGTGGGTTACATTTTCTGGGCTGATTCCTCTTTGGTCTATTTTTGAAAGTGTGATTCTGTGTCTATGTGACTATGGACATGAAGTCAGAAGTCACTTAATTATCTCACCAGCTTAACAGAAGCAATTGAGCTGTGAGGAAAGCAGCTATATTTAATCTGGATCATACAGCATCAGCATGATCCATGCATGACCATAGAAAAAATCCATGGGCAGACTCACCTGCTCAGATGGGTTGCAAGCGCTGAGGCTCATAGAGTACCGTAGATGCCCAAAAGGGTAGGGTTTCTGTGTCCTTAACACAGAAGGAGGACTTTTGAAAAAGGCAGCTTGTTTTTAGGCATGAAAAAACTGCATCTGCTGACTGTCCTTTTGCTACACAACTGTTAAGGGAACAGAAGCCCCATCATCCTTTGCACAAGGACTCACAGGCAACTTCAAGAGAGAATAAGGAAACAGCGGGACTGACTGCCACAGACTCAGCGAAGTTGTGGCAGCTGAATTCTTGCCATAAAATATATGATGGTTGGTGTGATGCAAGGGCTTGATGAATACAGTTGCAAGAAAAGGTATGTGAACCCCTTGGGATTACGTGGAGTTTTGCATGAATTGGTCATAAAATGTGCTCTGAACTTCATCTAAGTCACAACAATAGAAGAACACAGTCTGCGTAAAATAATACGACACAAAAATTAGATGTTGCCATGGTTTAATTGAACCTAATATGTAAACATTCACAGTACAGGGAGGAAAAAGTATGTGAACCTTTGGACTTAATAACTGGTTGACCCTCCTTTAGCAGCAATAACCTCAACCAAATGTTTCCTGTAGTTGCAGATCAGACCTGCACAACTATCTGGAGTAATTTTGGACCACTCCTCTTCACAAAACTGTTTCAGTGTAGCAATATTCTTGGGATGTCTGGTGTGAATCGCTCTCTTAAGGTCATGCCACAGCATTTCAATCGGGTTGAGGTCAGGACTCTAACTGGGCCACTCCAGAAGGCGTATTCTGTGCTGTTGAAGCCATTTTTTTGTTGAATTACTTGTATGCTTTGGGTCATTGTCCTGTTGCATCACCCATCCTCTGCGGAGCTTCAGTTGGCGGACAGATGGTCGTACGTTTTCCTGCAAAATGTCTTGATAAACTCTGGAATTCATTTTCCCATCAATGACAACAATCCGTCCAGACCCTAAGGCAGCAAAGCAGCCCCAAACCATGATGCTCCCTCCGCCATGTTTTACAGTGGGGATGAGGTTTTGATGTTGGTGTGCTGTGCCTTTTTTTCTCCACACATAGTGTTGTGTGTTCTTCCCAAACAACTCAATTTTGGTTTCATCTGTCCACAGTATATTTTGCCAGTAGTGCTGTGGAACATCCAGGTGCTCTTTTGCAAACTTCAAACGTGCTGCAATATTTTGTTTTGGACAGCAATGGCTTCCTCCGTGGTGTCCTCCCATGTACTCCATTCTTGTTTAATGTTTTCCTTATTGTAGATGTGTCAACAAAAATGTTAGCATGTGCCAGAGATTTCTGTAGGTCTTTAGCTGACACTCTAGGATTCTTCTTTACCTCATGAAGCATTCTGCGCTGTGCTCTTGCAGTCATTTTTACAGGACGACCACGCCTAGGGAGAGTAGCAACAGCGCTAAACTTTCTCCATTTGTAGACAGTCTGTCTTACCATGGACACATGAACATCAAGGCTTTTGGAGATACTTTTGTAACCCTTTCCAGCTTCATGCAAGTCAACAATTCTTGATCGTAGGTCTTCTGAGAGCTCTTTTCTGCGAGGCATGGTTCACATCAGACAGTGCTTCTTGAAACCAGTAAACCCAAAACAGGTGTGTGTTTTTAAAGGGCAGGGCAGCTGTCAGCAACACATCCAATATCATCACACTGATTGGAGTCAAGGTTGGCTCACTCCTGGCTCCAATTAGCTCTTGGAGACGTCATTAGGCTAGGGGTTCACATACTTTTTCCTCCCTGCACTGTGAATGTTTACATATTAGGTTCAATTAAATCATGGCAACATCTAATTTTTGTGTCGTATTATTTTACACAGACTGTGTTCTTCTATTGTTGTGACTTAGATGAAGTTCAGATCACATTTTATGACCAATTCATGCAAAACTCCACGTAATCCCAAGGGGTTCACATACTTTTTCTTGCAACTGTACATGAGGACCACCACCATTATGAGTCAAGCACATTGTTTATTGTTCAGGGCAGTGGTTCCCAAACTGGGAGGCGTGGCTCCCAGGGGAGCCGCAGAAACCAGCAAAGGGAGCCACGGAGTGCCACGGAATCCTCTCGGAAAACAGTGCAATGTTAATTGGCAGGCATCAACATAATATAATGGGGAGCAGCGGCCAATGGTTGCCAATGGTCAAGGGAGCCGCAGGTCGAAAATGTTTGAGGAACACTGGTTCAGGGGTTTAAGGTCCTTCATCCCACTCCTAGTGGAGCTGGCCTGAGCCCAGCTTGGGTACTCCCTGGATTGGAAAAGGAAAAAAAAGAGGAAATGTGGAGGGAGGGGGGAGTGCTGAGCTAGAACACTGGAGAGTAGGAGGAGCAGAGGCTGGAACAGCATCAGGCAAGGGGGGCAGTATTGGCATCATGCCACCTCAAACATCAGGAGGTCTTGGGCCAGCCCTGGGTTATGGCATTGTGCTTAAACTATCATTTCTCTTGCATAGGCTGACTTTGGCTAAGAATTGTTTGAGGAAATGTTAACTCCATGGCCGGATTGTTGAAGCCCAGCTGGATCTCATACACAGAGGGACAATTCTTCACTAGCATTTCCCATATAGTAATGAATAATAGTCTTTTACACAAGTCTATTTGCAGCAGATCAAGACAATGCTAGTTGAGAAGTCTCATATTCAACATGTGGGAGAGAACACTGATAAATTCTGAAGCTCACCCGCAGCTTCTGTCCAGTGGGATTAAAATACAGTAGTATGCTGCTATTTATCTCTCTTAAACCTCAGGAGTAGGGCAGTGGAAGGAATATCTGCAACTAGTTTCCAGTTTAATCCTATACATGCTTACTCAGAAGTAAATCTCACTGTATTTAATAGAATTTACTCTCAAATAAGTGTGCATAAATGTCACAGAATGTTGGGGCGCAACAGGTTAAAATGTAAGCATCTTAGATCACTTGTAAATTTGTATCTGTCCTTTCTTTCACCCAGACCCCAAACTGTCTTCCTTCCGGGCAAATGCTTATCCTGTAACAATTGGTTAACTTGTGTTTCTTTCAGATCTCCTTCCTGTCTTCCTTCCTGAGGAGCAAAACCACTTGTGGATTGACCTTTCTATCACTCCTGACCAATATCCTTCAGCAGATCATGCCATTGTATCAATTTTGCAGGCAAGATCCTATAAATAGGAAACAGAATATTTGGATAAAGTGGTATTCGGATGGAGAAGAAATATTCCCGGGGGTCCAGACTGTTCCATCTGCCAAGAGGCAAGAGAGAGACCTTTGATTCCTGAATCAACTTTTGCCTCTTTTGCAAAATATCATGCTAACTAGGGCAAACATTAGAGATTAGCATCAACATTTTCTTTCTTTGTTTAATTGATTGCAGTGTTGTATTCTGTGGGTTCTGATTAATTTAACTGGAGAATTAGGTTTATTAATCTGGTGTGTTCTGGGTAGATACTGAACCACTGTATCTCACCCCATTTTATTGCCTGGATCTTCTTAGCCAAGCAATTGCACAGGCAGATGTTAACCCTCTAACGGAGCTAGATGGGCAGAGATTGGCAGCTGGCAGAGGGCTGACTCAGTATCCAAGTCAGATCGCTCCGCTCAAAATCCACAAGAGTCCTTCCAGTCTCAACTCAGATGATAGCAGCTAGTGATTCACTGGGCTATTTTAGAATTGGGTTAGTTTTGAGGGGAAGCTGGGGCAACTAGAACCCCATTATTTCAGCTTATCTAGTGACTCCCCCAGAGTGCCAGGGGCTCTCCAAAGGAGCACAGGAACATCCTGGGAAGAGTGCAGCTTTATCTATTTTATCTATTAAAATATGGCTATGCTGCTTTCCCCAAAACCCATGTTTTGAAATTCACATCAGTACAATTTGAAGAAAACAACTTAAAAAAACGCCAACAAAACACAATACAGAATTAGGCAGGCAGAGAACAGGACTTCACGCAAAAGCCTTACAAAAAAGGTAAGTCTTTCAGACCCTTTTGAAAAGAGAACAAGGAATTACTTATGCATGCATGCATTCATTTTTCTCCTGCCTTTCACAAGTAGTCTCAAGGCAGCTAACAAGTCTAAAAACATAAAAAAAAATTCACAATAAAATCAGATTTAAAATAGTAATTAAAAACAGAACAAATAAAATGTTTCAACGACGACTAGCAAGCCAAATTTTTGGTGGAATAGGAGGGTTTTAAGTACCTTTTAAAAATGTGTGTGCGGGAGGCGTGGTTTCTCACGCTCCTTGAAGCAGGGAGTTCTACATCCAGGGGGCTATCACAGAGAAGGCTCTGTCGCCCATGCATGCCAGTCAAACCTTACTCAATGATAGCATGCAGAGCAGAGCCTCTCCCGAAGACCTTAACAGTTGGGCAGGTTCACCTGGCAGAAGATGGTCCTTAAGGTATCGCAGGTCCAAACTATATAGAGCTAAATGTAAAGATAACGACTAGCACCTTGAATTGAACCCAAGAACAAATGGGAATCCAGCATACCGGTAGTTCCTGAGGATGGGAGTAATAACTTCCCCTGGCATAACCGCCATCAGTGTTCTGATTGCAGCATTCAGAACCAGTTGTAGTTTCCAAATGCTTTTCAAGGGCAGCCCCATGTAGAGTGCACTGCAATAACTGCATCAACATGTGACCAAAGTGTGGGTGACTATGGCCAGAACTGCTTTCTCAAAGAAGGGCTCTTGCAGCTGGGCAACACCGCTCCTTGCCATGCCTGCCATCTGCGCCGCTAGGAGCGGAACGAGGCTTAGGAGCACCCCAAGAAGCACACCTACTCTTTCCGAGAGAGTGTAACCCCACCAAGCACAGGCTGAACACTCACTCCTGGAAATTGGTAATGATGATGCCTTTTGTTTTCCATATTCACTTCATATTGTTGTAAAGAAATTGCATCCTCTTTGCAGAGCATAATCTGCTTTCTGTGCATTTTTAATAGCTATCTTTCCTTACCATTGGAAACCTTGTGGGAGGATTCTGCGGAAGCAGGATTCCTAACCTTAAAATCAAGAGACCACCTTGCCTCTATCACCGCCACTTCATAGTCCTGCATAGGCTGTATGGCATGCTTGGTCAGATTCAGTAGGAGTTTTTCTTCACCATATCATTAAACTGTCTCCTATCACAAATGTATAATTGTACAACTATTAAGTAAGAAAATGACTTGTAAACCCGTGTGCCCATATAGCATGTTGATGATCTATTGCTCTGCCTAACTGTGAACTTTATAAATGGCAGACAATCAAGTTGACACTCTATTCTATCGGATTATTTGTTGGCTCTCGGGGTCTGACAGCAAGGTCACAGATTTTCAGTGAGTTTGGGTATAGCTAAATGCTGTGCATTGATTGGTTATAAGTTCCTTTACAACCCTGTCCTTATCCTCATAGGTAACTATTATTCCCATTTTACAGATAGAATGAATGGCTCAATGAATACATGACTGAGCTGGCTTGCCAAGCCTGGCACTCTCTCTCAAGTTATGATCATCTGTCATCCAGGCATACTTAAACACTTGCCTGTTGTTTCCTTGCGTATTCAATAAGTCTTCTGAAAGATGAAGCTGGCTTTGTTGCTGTGCTCCCCATCTCTCCCTGCCCGCCCTCATAGGCCCCCACTCACAGCATTCATTTATCCCATTATCCGCAATGGATAAAGTACAAAGATTATGGTAATGATCCTTGACAATGCAGTATCAGAAATTTTGCTGATAAATCTGAAGAGACAGCTTATTAAAAAAAATCACAGTACATAATTTAATATAGGACTATTAGCTTGGCCAGCAGAGAACAGACCCCCTCCTCCTGCACCCGGAATATCTTATCTCCTTCGCCTTCCTTCTAAAATGGGCTTCTGATTCCGTGCTTGCAGTGGCTTCCTTATGATACAAAGAGTACGATCCGATGCTTGTCTACTCAGAAGTAACTCACATTGTCGTCAATGGGGCTTACTTTCAGGAAAGTGTACATAGAATTGCAGGCTTAATATTTGCCCAAGAAGGGTTGTAGGCGTTCCTGCACAAACTCAGTAGAGCAAGCATTAAAGATGTAGGAAGCACCTGCCTACTAGCATAACAGTGTGGTGTTATTATTTGTTGCTGATCACTTGGGCATGCAGATCACCATCACTGTGCACAGTGATTGTCTCTAAATGAAGCTGTCAGGA
This sequence comes from Plestiodon gilberti rubricaudatus, assembly GCA_026170595.1. Taxonomy (NCBI): domain Eukaryota; kingdom Metazoa; phylum Chordata; class Lepidosauria; order Squamata; family Scincidae; genus Plestiodon; species Plestiodon gilberti. The sequence goes on along the minus strand of JANXHW010000001.1, from coordinate 253,959,819 downwards.
TGTGCTAAAAAACTAACCTTGGAACACAACACAGGACAACTGCAAAGGGACCTATGGAAGTTGAAAACCATGAACATTGATCCAGGCCCAGGAAGCTATTAAATAATCACAGACGTTTCAGAAATAAGAGTGGCCCAAGACACTTTGGTGCTAGAGCTGCTGTTATACTCTTTCATGATTCACCATGCACTGAAAATAGCTCAGTGATCTTCGCACTGGAAACCCCGCTCCCATTTGCTATTCCGACTTGAAACTGATTTGCTGAAAGATGGAGGAGAGGAAAGAAGATGGAGCAAGCAAGGGAGGAAAGACAGGAATCCAGGAGCCGCTGGCAAAATGAAATGTACACAGAGGAGGAAAAAAGGAGTGCAAAAATAAATGAGAGCACTGGGAATATGAGAAGGGGGAGAGAAAGGGAAGGAACACACAGTTAGAAGGGAGGGTGGAGAAAAGGCAAACAGAAAGAGAGCGACGGGGTCAGGAATGTTCAGTAGGCTCATTATGTCTGCTGTTTAATATGAAAAATGAGCAAAGGAAATGTGTACTCTGGCTCAAATATTACAAATGAACAAGACTAGCAGAATTTTGAGCTACCTGCAAGAGGAGGAAAGCCCTGTTTTGTACTCTCCTTTTCTGAGTTGTGAGGGGTTAGCCTTCTCAGGGCCATTTTCCTTTGGAGGAGATAGCATGGGAGAATTTGAGATTACAGTACTTGTAATCATCTATTTATCAACAATTATTTGGGCTGAAAAGGCATTATAACGCGTACAACAATAAGCAGGGTTGGCCCATCCATGAGGCCAACTGCAACAGTTGCCTCAGGCAGTGAATTGATGGGGGGCACCCATCTCTGTCCCCCTACTTTCCTCTACTGTATTATTTATGTATTTATTTACAGTATTTTTATCCCGCCTTTCTCCTTGAAGGGACCCAAGGCGGCTTACAACAGAAAAAAATACAAAAAATACAATATAAAAATAATCACATTTTAAAACAGTAAAAACAATTAATGACAAATAATAAAAACAATATCTAAAAATCGATTAAAAAGATCATGGCGACAGTCACAACAGGAGCATAAAAACAGCAGCACCCCCACCTGTACCAGTGAGATGTTAAAAAAGGCAAGGGCTCAGAAGGCTTCTTGGAACAAGAAAGTTTTTAGGCCTCACCAGAAAGTGTCCAAGGAGGGAGTAGTTCGTAAATCAAAGGGGAGGGAATTCCATAAGGTTGGTGCCACTACTGAGAAGGCCCTGTTTCCAGAGGCGTTCTTATATGGGGGGAGCAGGTGTGCTTCCCCCCCAGGCGCTGAGTTGGCGAGGGGCGCGGCAGCCGGGCTCGGGGCTGTGCAGAGCGGCGCGGCACCAGAGCTTGGCTGGCGCGCCCCTCCGAAGCAGCGCACCCACTCCGCGTGTCCCCGGCCTCCGGAGGCTGCGCTCCGAAGGCTGGGGATAAGCCCTCCTTAAAGCGACCACCCCGTTCGGCGGTCGAGAGCTTTATGAAGAAGCTGAACGCGTCGCTGGGGGTTTGCGCATGCGCAAACCCTATAAAAGCCAGCGACGCATTCGGCTTCTTCATAAAGCTCTCGACTGCCGAACGGGGCGGTCGCTTTAAGGAGGGCTTATCCCCAGCCTTCGGAGCGCAGCCTCCGGAGGCCATGGACACGCGGAGTGGGCGCTCAGCCCCGAGCCCGGCTACTTGGGGGGGCGCTCCAACCCCGCCCCCCAGGCGCCGGGAGGGCTGGGAACGCCACTGCCTGTTTCTGGCCGCCACCCCTCGCACCTCCCTGGGCGACGGCACCCGCAAAAGGGCCTTCTCTGATGACCTAAGGAGACGAGCTGGACTATATAGAAGTAGGCGGTCTCTCAAATATCCGGGCCCCAAGCCGTATAGGGCTTTAAAGGTCAAAACCAGCACTTTGAATTGGGCCCAGAAACGAATCGGCAGCCAGTGCAGCCGTTGGAGGAGTGGCCCGACGGAGTCGAACCGCCTACCTCCAGTGACCACACGGGCCGCCGCTGTACCTGTTCCTCCTCCTCCTTCCACTTCTGGATTGGAAAAGAAAGAGGGGGACAGGAGAAGAGGAAATGTAGAAGGGAGGAGAATGCTGAGCTAGAGCAGGGCTGGCCCAAGACCTCCTGGTGCCAAATGCTGGTGATGCTCCTGCTTCTGCTCCTCCACAAGCAGGCAGATGGAGGTAGGCGCCCCCAGCAATCCACTGCCTGAGGCAACTGTTTCAGTTGGATGGACTGGCCCTGAGCTAGAGCATTGGACAGTGGGAGGAGCAGAGGCTGGCACACCATTCAGTGCATTTGAATGGGCAGGAGGTGTAGTCTGGAAGTTGAGCTGTTGCCCTGCCTGAAGAAACTAAGCTAATTAATAATTAATTGTTCCAGGGTGTGTGTGTGTGTGTGTGTGTGTGTGTGTGTGTGTGTGTGTGTGTCCTGGTTGTGAACCGGAAAAATATGGTAAGCCTACATATAGACCTGATTTCCAGCTCACACAATGACTCCCTCAACACTGAAGCCTGCTTTTCCTTGGGAGGGGAAATTGCATGCTTGCCTCTCTGCCTGCATTAAACTCTCTATTGACACAGCAATTGTCGACTGTTCTTCAACGGCTGTGGTTTTGCACACTCACACAAAAGGTCAGACTGCTGCCGCCAAGGTTTTCAACAGCGGTATTCCTCTTGGTTTGATGACCTTTGAGTGGGCCTGTGGCTGGCATTAATATTAATAAGCTCGCTCACTTGGATAAATATGTGTGTGGGCGGCTTCAGGCTGGTCCAAACGCCCGTGCTAAAGAGGGCAGCCTGGGGAGAGACACGCACCACTCATTGTGCCCGAGCGGTACTGATGATTACATCCAGCAGAGGGGAACTTTTCAGGCCTTGCTAATAGAAACCTTGAACAATGGGTGCATCAAAGCAAATATTTATTAAGCTGCCTGGTTATTACAAGCCAGGCCTCATCAGGTTGGCTTGCTAAGAAATTAAACATGAACAGGAAGAGGCAGAGTCAACTGCTGGGTCATTGCTTAAAAGAGCTCGGTTATAAAGCAATGCGTACGGACCTTTTGTCCATAAGAGCTGCAGCTAGCGCTAGCTAGAGAGAGAGATTAAGCACACGAGTCATACAGTATGATAGAGGCCTGTCCATCATTGGCACCGTTTTTTACGCAATTTTCACTTCCAAAGTTTTGTATTCTAGTTAAGCACTGGAAGCCAGGCATTGCTTATGCTGAGAGTCTCTTCTTTTCTCTTTATATATCGTTTTATGTTTTGCCTTTTGCCTCCCTATAGATTCTGGTATGGTATTGTTGCACTGTGGAGAGGACCTGAGGTTGATTAAAGTTTATTTAATCACACTGGTGCTCACCGAGTACTGTACAAATGCTAAGTAGTGGTCTTAGAACTGCTACTGTGAGACTTGATTGTGAACATAATCCAGAGGCGTCGCTGGAGCGTGGCGGGGGGGGCGGGCCGCCAGGGGGTGACACGCGCACCCCCGCGCACGTCACCTCTGTGACGCGCGCCACCCTTCGGACGCTCCGAGGCCGGCCCGGAAGCCGGCCTCAGAGCGTCCGACCCCGTTGGCGCTCCAGGGCCTTCTCAAAGAAGGCCCATGCAGCGCGTTCATCCGCACTTTCAGAAGGCCCTGGAGCGCCAACGGGGTCAGACGCTCCGAGGCCGGCTCCCGGGCCGGCCTCGGAGCGTCTGGAGGGCGATGCGGGGGGGGAGCCGGGTCGCCCCCCCGCGCCGCGATGTCAGAGTGTCACTAGGGTGACGCGCGCCCCCTGCCCCAGGGTGACGCGCGTCCTAGTGATGCTACTGACATAATCCTACCAAGAGCTCGTCACTGATACTGACATACATACTACTAGATTCATAATTATGATCAAAAAAATTTCTAAGGGGAGGGGGAAGCCTCATCAGAGCATCCCAAAGGCCAGATTGTTCTAGCACAAGCCACCCCATCATGTTTTCTGATAACGGAGGGAGGAGAGCGAGATTTCACAAGGAAACAGTATTCACCACATAACTGTAAGCTCAGCTGTCTCTCAATCTGCTGGGTTTCTTGTAAAAATAAACTAATTACAGTTTTAAACACACACTTTTAGTATCGTAAAATTATATTTTAGTGCTGTTTTACACACAGTTTATACCCCACACCTAACTACTCTAGGAGTGGCATTACAATCACTTAAAAACAATGCAGTTGAATGTAAGAAACTGCCTTCTTTCTTTACCCAGCACATAATTAATCGGAGGAACCCCTTGTCACAGAATGTGGTGATGGCACCTAGCCTAGATGCCTTTAAAGGGGGATTGGACAGATTTATGGAGGAAAAGTTCATCACAGGTTACAAGCCATGATGTCTATATGCAACCTCTGCATTTTAGAGGTAGCCAATCTCTGAATGCCAGATGCAAGGGAGTGGCAACAGGATACAGGTATCCTGTTGTCTTGCATGTTCAGAGAGGCATCTTGTGGGCCACTGTGAGATTCAGGGAGCTGGACTAGAAGGGCCTTTGGCCTGATCCAGCAGGGCCCTTCTGTATTTATGTACCTTGCGTCTTTTGTAGTGAAGACAGATGCAAAGAATTCATTCAGCAGTATATAAATACTGTATTCTTATTCATCATCATTGTCATCTGCATATCCTCTTTAAGCTTTTCTTTTCCCCCCTTTGTTATCTAGTTAGTGGTTTGATGTATATCTTGATGTTTTTAGCCTCTTCCGGGTCATACGACTCCCCCCTCCCCTCTCCCAAATTCACCCCAGAATGCATTACAATGCATTCTGGGTGAGCCTGGCAAAGGGAGGGGGGAGTCACGTGACCCAGAAGAGACTTCAGGAGCACAATTTCGGCCTTCTAAAGCAGGGGCGGGGAACCTTTTCCCTGGCGAGGGCCGTTTTAAATATTAGAAATTTGCTTGAGGGCCAGCTGTGAGGCCGGGCGCCATTTTTATTTATTTAATTAATTTTTGCCCCCGCCCCCCCACCGGCCTCCGGAGGCTCCGCGCTCACCGTCCGAAGCCGCCGCCGGGTCTGCGCGTCACCTCCGGCGTACCATGCCGATGAGGGCAAGAGCTTGCCCTCATCAGCGTGGTACGTATGTGCGAAATGGCCAATGGCCTGGTGAGAAGGGGTCGAGGCGGCGGCCGGGAAGGACATGCAAAGCCCCTCTCCCGGCCTCCGGAGGTGACGCGCGGACCCGGCGGAGTCTCCAGGGGCCAGTTGGGCGGCCTCCCGGCAATCTCTCTGGGGGCTGGACCGGATGGCCTCGGGGGCCTGATCCGGCCCTGGGGCCGGAGGTTCCCCACCGCTGTTCTAAAGTCTTATTAAAGCCTAAAAATGGAGTCGTTTCATGAGCGAAAGCATGCAAAGGTAAAAGCAAGATTTTAAAACCTTTTTTAAATTTATTTTTTCTGGTCACTTTGCCATCCACGGGCATCTGCATGGAGTCAAATCCGTGGATGGCTAATCCACCGGTGGCAAGGGCTCACTGTATTCTTTTTTCACATTTCTTGTTACCAGCTTGCATTTCTTTGGTCAGAGTGTGTGGTCCTTTTTGTTCTCCTCATTTGGATAATGCTCCCATTTTCTGAAGGAAGGCTTCCTGTCTTTTGCAGCTTCTTGGTTCCATTTGTGAACCAGGCCAGCACCCTCCTGGACTTGGTGATGCCTTTCCTACTTTGAGTTATGCGTTCTAGTTGAGCTTCTGTTATTGGGGTCTCAACCTCCATGCACCCGAAAGGGATCTGGCTTTCTTTTGACTAGTCCCCTCATTTTTGAGAAAGCGCCACTTTTTGTCTGTGCTGGATTTCCTTGACAATTTTCCAAGTTGCATGTGTGTTGAATTGGATAGAACTATGGTCACTGTTCCCTTCTGGTGCAACAATACTTACAGTACATCTCACACAAGGTCCTGAGTGCCACACAGGATTAAAGCCCCATTCACACTTGATGGCGGATGTCCTTGCTGTGCGCTTCACGGACCCGCGCTGACCTGTTTTGCATATTCATCATGAAATAGGACACCATTCCGGGGCACCTACGCTTGAGTCGCTTCAGATGGTTTGGGGTCATCTTTGGCGGAGCTTGTCTCGTGGAGCTTGTGGGCGGGTTCGCAGAGCTACTGCAGCCACCAATCGCATGAGAGGGGGGGGAGAGTGGTTGCATGCCAATCACAAGTAGCTCCAATCACCGCGGAGGTTACTATTCCACTGTTCTTCCGAGAGGAAAACCCCGGTAAACACAGGACGAGGAGAGAGCAAGCCTCATTATTGCAAAATGTCATTGCAAAACTCGCAAAATGTTCCCAGTTCATGCTGGGATAATGATATAAAATTTGTGCTTGAAGTAAGGGCAAGAACTTCCGAGAGGAAAAGGCAAGCAGAGCAAGAGTTCACAAGACTTTGGCCAATCAGAGCGCGCTTGTGTTTAACCAATCACAGCTGCGCTTTCTTAAGAAGGCGGGACAGCAGGAGGGACGACAAGCAGAAGGACACTCCCCTGCTCCAAGCGCCTGATCAGCGCGTATGCTGGGCAGGGACATCCACAGTCAAATGTGAATCCAGCTTAAGTCTAGAGCTGTAGGAGTTCTCAATCCCTTCCCGGCCGAGTAGCATCTCCAGCACCACTCTTCTGCTTTGTACCACCGGAAGTAACTGGCGATGACATCACCGCAGTTACTTCCAAGAGTTTTCAGGTTTTTGGAGGCCAGAAACCACAGGTAGCGGGTAGGAGGCTCTGGGTGGGTAGGAGGGCCCTTCTCAGTGTTCCTGAGAGGCTTGGCCATAGGCAGGAGCCTCTTGGGAATGAAAGCGCACTGCCGAAAGCACCGCATCAGAACAGGGTTCTGGTGATCCGGCGGCCCATGTATGTATGTATGTATGTATGCATGTATGTATGTATGTATGTATGTATGTATGTATGTATGTATGCATGCATGTATGCATTTATTTATTTTTCACATTTTTATACCACCCTTCCTCCAAGGAGCTCAGAGTGGTGTACATATTTCCTCCCCTCCTTTTTGTCCTCACAACAACCCTGTGAGGTAGGTGGGGCTGAGAGATAGTGACTGGCCCAAGGTCACCCAGGAAGCTTCGTGGCTGAGCGGGGATTTGAACCTGGATCTTCCAGGTCTAAGTCCGACTCCCAAACTCCCACCAGTAGTCGGCCAAAGTACCACTGGTGGTACTAGTACCACTGGTTGAGAACCCCTGTTCTAGAGTCATTTTCCCTCTGGTTGGTTCCAAGACCAACTGTTCTAGGGGCACAGTCACTTACTGGATCTAGAAATGTTTTCTTTGTTATGACCCGATTGTGAATTAATTTACCCAGTCTATGTGAGGGTAACTGAAGTCACCCATTACTGCAACACGTCTTCCTTTTGATGCCTCCCTGCTTTCTTTCTCCAAGTCAAGATTACTTTCAGCCTTTTTACCAGGATGATAGAATGTCCCTAGTACTCAATTATTATGTGGGCCTGGTAATTCCACTCACAATAATTCTGTGAAGGAGTCTGCCTGGTCCCTGTAAGTTTTCTAGTTTGTTGGATTCTATATCCTCTTTGACATATAGAGCTGCCCATCTCCAGTGTACCCTTCCTTGTCCTTTCTATAGAATCTGTATCCTGGAATAACCACATCTCACTGGTTCTCTCTGTTCCACCAGCTTTCCATTATGCCCGTTATAATTATGTTTTCCTTTGCAACCAAGCACTCCGGCTCTCCCATTTTGACTTGGAAGCTTCTGGTATTTGCTTATAAACACCTATAAATCATCTCTACCAAATATTATTGGCATGTGCATTTCCCATGCAGCCTTTTACTCTCTTTGACCAGCTGTCCTGTCCTACCATATGCTCATTTCCAAATTGCACCCTTTCTCCTTCTGAATGATCTATTCTAAAACATTCACACCCTCATCTTTTAGGGATGATTTAGCGCAAACTGGATGCTGCCCAGTTCCTGTTGGCATTCCCCCAGGAGTCAGTTTAAAAACTGTTCTGCTACTTTTTTGATGTTAAGCACCAGCAGTCTGGTTCAGTTTTGGTCCAAGTGGAACCTATCATTTTTGTACAGCCGAAATTTTTATTTATGGCCATGAAAATGACCATTTTTGCCGCTGCTGCCACTTACCTTGCTGTCCCCACCGCTCCTCTTCCTCCGCCACCGTCCCTCCTCCATCACCGTCGCCTTCGCTCATCCGCCACCACTCCGCCGCTGCCATTCTTCTGCCATTCTTCAGGCATCCGCTGCCATTCTTCTTCTGCATCCAGACCGGCCAGGACTCCAATTGCCCCCGCCGCTCCACCTCCACCGCCACCACCACTTGCAAATGGTACCTTGCAAAAGGTACCTTTTTTCTGGTGCTGCCATCTTGGATCTCACGAGATCCAAGATGGCACCACCAGAAAAAGGTACCTTTTTGCACCTTTTGCAAGCGGCAGCAGCGGAGCCCGGAAAGCCAGGGACTGACCCAGGACCGGAGCCCAGAAACCGGGACAGTCCTAGGTTTTCCGGGACAAATGGTAAACCTAAGTATATCAGTTATTTTCAAATAAGCTAGAATAGGCTATTCAAATAAATAGAAGGCACTTCAAGATAGACATACATACAAACACAAACAGAATAAAACAATAACCTCTAAGCTCCTAAAAAGCTAAATACAATATCACCCTGGCCAACACTGGACCTCCACTCTGAACACAACTAAAGACTAGGCCTTTCTCCCCAAACCTGACACCAAACAGAAAGCAACAACCCTCAAGGAGGAACAAGGAGATAACTCACCTATCAGCTTTATAGTTTGAAACAATCAAACAACCAATGAGAAAGCCATACCAATTAAAGCTTCTCAAAGGTGGATACAATATTCGAGCAAACCACTCCTGGCCCACCCGGCCAGAATACACAGATGTTTTAAATTCTCAATTAGGCTGTCCTTGGCTTAGTCCTGCAGAAAGGGACTGGATGCCCAAAATGGAATTAGACAAGCCTGAATTTTACCATTCCTTGACACTGAGCTTGTCCCAAAATGTTCTCTCGTCCCTAAGGAATCCGAACCTTTCCACCTGGCACCACTGTCACATCCACACATTGAGACCTCTCAGATCTACCTGTCGAGCTACCCTGTACATGGAACAGGTAGCATTTCCAAAAATGCTACTCACCCTGGAGGTCCTGGACTTCAGCATCCTACCTAGCAAACCTAAATTTGGCTTTCAGGACTGCCCAACTACATTTTCCAATGTTGTTGGTGCTGACATGCACTGTGACTTCTGCCTCCTTCCCAGCACTGCCTACCAGCCTATCTAGAGGACATGTGACATCCGCAACCTTTGTGCCAGGCAGGCAAGGCACCATGCAGCCTACATGCTCATCACAATGCCCATCTGTCTATGTCCCTAATGATCTAATCGCCCACTACTAGGAGTCCCAAACCCTAGAGGACTATCCCCGACACAAGAGGACATGGGTTCATCATCCATGGGTTCCTTCTAAAGGATCATTTCCCTCTTCTTCAGAATGCAATACACTGGAAAGCACCCACCCTGCTGCTGGCTTTCTGCCTTCATAACTAGTTATTATCTGTTTGGTTTTCTTGGAGGGGAGGGTACAGCTTTTTATCTTGGAAAGCTGAGGCTTACTTTGTATTTCATCTTTTTAAATTATTATTTTAGGTAGGTTACAAGAAAGGGAGATGTTAGTGCCCTGCTCATTTTTATCAGTCAAATGAAAAAATTATCATTGAAACGTTTGTAAAGTGCCCATTGGAGAATTATATGGATGACAGCTCTAAGTAAAAGACAGATGAAATTATAGACCTTCCTACGCTTAAAATGTCCTCCTTCAATATTCTCTACGGATATCATTTCTGGATGACTGCAATACGAAAAGAGTTGCATTTCCCCCCCTCTGATCAGAAAGAACTCTCCATACTTTCACATCATCTCACTGCACCAACATCAGAGTGGGCTCAAACAAGCTGTTGCCAGAAGCCATTCTGGGTGCGGGTGTTCAGTAACAATGGACCAATATGGCATGACTTAGGTGATAAGGACGTCACATCTGTGTCTGCTAAATTTCAGTCAAAATCAGCCCAAGGCAGTATTGTAGGAACTGGGGAGGGCAGTAGGCCCCCTGCGGCATGTGGGATGTTGGTGGTTGGGCCCCAGGCGGCAGGCGGGTGGGGTGTGTGTCAAAGTGGCCGTTTTAGCGGTGTGAATTGGGCCATTTTAGCGACACGAGCAGGTGGCGGCGACGGGTTTGGCCCTCTTGCCCACCCTGTGCCTCTGTGTTGTGGAAAACCGGCTGCGGCGGTGACATCACTTCCAGCGCGGGGGGGGGGGAGTCGTAGCTCCGCTACAGCCCCAAGGAATCCAAGAACTGGGCTGATCAGGGGTCAGCTTTGTGAACGTGTGAAAGTGTCCCAAGAGCCAAACTATCAAGAGAGGTCTGTCTGCCGTCTCCATGCCAATGTCCCTCGTTCTGACCATTTCTTTGGGCCAAACTGCATGAAATGTTAAATGTGTAGTCATCTAGTTTGGAGTTTATTTTAAAGTAAAAATAGCAGCCTTATAGTGGCTTGGTCCAGGACTGCAACACAGAGATAAAATTCTTTTACTTCTGGACCATTTTTCCACTGAAAATTGTTGGAGGGAGGGGGGGCAGCAGAGTAATCAGTAGAAGCACCCACTTCCCATGGTAAAAATATCCCACCATCGGGCTAGTTGCTACAATAAAACATACACAGGAGCAGAGGCTTGATTAAGGTTTCATAAGAAATACTTTACTCACAGTTCATAGTTGCATACGTGCTGATTGTGATCAGAGGCCCTACTACTTTGGAACTGAGAACCCTAGAGCTATTCCCTTTGTGAGGATGGGCTTGGAGGGCATGGATGGGGCCCTGGCAAAGCACATCCTTCTTTTTGGATGGTCTGGAAGGAAGAGTGTGAGAAGGAGGGGAGGAAAGAAATACAGCAAGTCCTCACTTAAAGTTGTCGATAGGTTCTTCTTGGAAACTGCAACTTGAAGCGAAACGACTTATAATGAAACCAATTTTACCATAGGCTAAATGATAAATGTAAATGTTCCCATGGCATTCTTCAATCAACTTTAAATGAAACACCTTTAAGTGAGGATTTACTGTAGTGTTAAGGACCACACTTCCTGCAAGAACCATAGAGAGGCAGGTAAAGAGGTCTCAGGTGACTGGCCATTACACTGCCCTCCAGAGTCCTGCAGGTGGCATTGCATCTAAATTCCAACAGAAATCCCCCCACACACACACACACATCATCTGTTAGGATCCCCAAAAGTGTAACTTACTGCAATAGTACCTTCATGGTGGGTGGATAAGTTTGGTAGAAACTGGCATGGAAGTAAAAGGCTGAAAACTTTTTCTCCATGATATGGTCCTGATCTGTTTGGGCATGGCTGCTATATTTCCTTTAAAATAATCTTAAATTCGATGGTGACATATGGGACGCAATCCTATCCAACTTATGCCACCGACTGAGCTCTGCTCAATCCTATCCAATCTATGCCACCGGTGTAACCAGTGGTGCAACGAGAACAGGAGGCCCCAGAAAGGAAAGGGGATTCAAATCCCCTTTGAATTCTCCTTTTGGAGGGAATTTGAATCCCCTTTCCATTCTGGGGCCTCCCGTTCTCGCTGCACCGCTGGTTACACTGGTGGCATAAATTGGATAGGATTGCGCTGACAGACTTTTGAAATCTCTGTTCGGAAGCACTAGCTCTCTAGATGGACAGCTCCCTTGTTTTTACTTTTTTTTTTTTTAAGCAACCCTGTTCTGGAATCTGCTCTTTACTTGGCTGGATAACTCTCCGCCCTCAATAATCCAAGTCCTACAGTTACAGTATTAGTAGAAAATAGGGCAGTGCTTATAGTGGAACTATGTCATACATACACCACAGGGTTGCTGCTGAAAACATCGTCCCTGTATTGAATGACATCTCCCCCATAATATATACTTTCTCTTGTGTCATGACATTGTGTGATGCATTTTCTTACTCCTCCTTTTTGGCTGCTGCTGGTGAGGATGAAGAAATGCACACCATACTGACATCACAACATGGGCTACCTGCTATCTCTAAGTAGTTATTGACCGGAGAAGTGTACATGTTATGGTCATGTGCTGGCACAACCAAGTGCACAGTTTGGTATTGGGCACAGCATTCAGTATTCTGAAACGGTTAGCTTTCATGTTGGTTTATAAAAAGCAAGTTTCTAGCCCCTAGTGTTGTGGAAGTGTGTTTGAAACTATATGGCCAATACCTAGTGAAATCTCAGAAATTGAGGATGTGGATTGAAACAGCTTTCTAGGGCCATGGAACGGAACTTGAGCTCTTGCATAACTCCTTGCCCCCTTCATAGCTAGCAGAAGTAAAAGAAACTGTGCAAAATAATAAAGGTCCCGAATAAAATTACACAAAATAAAAGATGTTATCCCAAGTTGCTTATTTTGCAGAATTACAGGTTGCAGAAATTGGTTACCTTGTAAGGGCTGTTTTAGCGCAGACTATACATAGCACTGCAATTAACCCACCTCTAGCAGTGTGTTGAAGAAAGTCATAGGAAAGGGGAGAACTGACCAGGGCATGACCACAATTGTACTCATAGCATACATTGGGCATATAGATGATAACTACTCTGGGATAAAACCAAACTAGCCTCAAGGCAAAGGCTGCATAAACACAGTATGTTCACAAGACATTAGACCTACAAAAATCCTGTGTGGCACTCTCACGCCATTGTTCTCTTCTAGTAGCACTGGAGAGAGGGGCACTCTCTCTCTCTCTCTCTCTCTCTCTCTCTCTCTCTCTCTCTCTCTCTCTCTCTCTCTCTCAGTGTTCTGGCCTTGCAGCTACACTAGAAGACTCTAATACCAAATCAAATCACTTCCTGTGATGTGCCTTTCACTGCATCTGAGCCGCCACATAGCACAATGTGGGGCAGGATCACAGAGACCTTTCCAATTCCACGATGCCATTGATGTCTTCCAATTCATAGCTAATGAACCTTGTAAGTTAATGGCCTGGATGTCATCTTGCATTTCCTTGCTGCGTATCACTTGTCTCTCTTGGTGGCTGTCAGCCTTTTGAGGAAGAGGCTCCTCTGACTCCATGCCCCCTCTTAGCACTGTTGAACCTGAGCTCAGCCGGTACAGAGGGTGTATTACAACAACCCCTGATAAACAGCAGCAAGGACAAGGAGTCTGGGGAAAAGGATCTATCGTTCCTGTTAGAATTAAGTGCACTATTCTTTTCTCCATTCTTGTGCACTGTGTTCTCATTTCCATCAATAATCATCCACTTTTGTGTTTTAAAAAGACAGCTGCTGCTATTTTAAGGATGCACTCAATTTTGTCACATTTGCCACATAAGCACGACATGAAATATTTCAATATAATTGTTTTGTTGCATACTCTTGCTCTTACAACTCGCACTTTTGTGGGCAGAAAGAGAGAGGTATATCATTCTCAATCACTCCTTTTATGGTATGCAAAAAGCTAAACTTCACATCCTTATTGGGCTGCCTTGGTATGCTATTACTGCATTGTTTTCAGCGCTGATGAGGAGGAATCAATTCCTAAAATACTGAGTCTCTTAATGCCTCACTCATGAAGAGTGCTGTTGGCGAGTACTATAAAGGAAGTCCTAAGTGCGTCTCATTTTTCTCTGATGGACATAATACGCTCTTCACCCAATAGTTCTTAATTGTAGTGCGTGGATAGCTGATGGTTCTGGAGGTCAGGATAGGACTCTGTGAGGCAGGGCTGGCCCATCTATGAGGCCAACTGAAGCAGTTGCCTCAGGCATCAGATCGGTAGATCAGATCCATCTCTGTCTGCCTACTTCCTCCAATGCTCCTCCTTTTCCTGCCACTCCCTGGATTGGAAAATGAAGAATAGAAAGGTGAGGTTTGGGGGAGGGGGGACAACAAGAGAAGTCCAAATGGCCTGAGACATGGATTAGATAGAAATGGTAACTGGATGATTGAATCTTCCTATGCCAGTTTGTTGCGAAATGACTTTTAAAATGAAAACTGTTTGTTGCCATGAGGCTTTTTGAGATGACCTGTGAGCTGTGACTTTGGATGAACATGTGCCAGACTGGACTGTATTATGACACAATGCGAGGGTCATGTCGCTTGTGTTCCTGCACCATGAGCCATGCTGAAGAAAGGTCTCCCCAAGAAGCCATGAGGAGGGGAGAATCTAAGAACATAAGAACATAAGAAGAGCCCTGCTGGATCAGGCCAAAAGCCCATCTAGTCCAGCTTCCTGTATCACACAGTGGCCCCACCAGATGCCTCAGGGAGCACACAGCCAACAAGATAACCTGTTTCCTGTTGTCACTCCCTTGCACCTGGCACAGAGGAAACCTACTTCTGAAACCAGGAGGTTGCTTATGGCTTGTAACCCGTGATGGTCTTTTCCTCCATGAATCTGTCCAAACCCCTTTTAAAGGCATCTAGGCCAGGTGCCATCACCACATCCTGTGGCAAGGAGTTCCACAGATGAATTACACGCTGGGTAAAGAAATATTTTCTTTTGTCCGTTCTAACTCTCCCTCCACTCAATTTTAGTGCATGTCCCCTGGTTCAATCTGACCAGCTCCACCAGTTCAGCCATGAACCAAAACGCTCCCAAGCACGTAGTAAGGCACATTCCATTCTCTTCCAAAGACTTGCTAAGTGGCCAGTCTACCAGTATGAAGAACCCCCACTGTTATGCTAAATATGTTCCTGGGAAGAAACAATACAGAAGGCCAACTGGTATGACTGCATCCTGGACTTCCCAGAGACTCCTTAATGGCTGGACCATCAAGCCATCTCCCCTCCTCCTTAATGGCTGGGCCATCTCCCCTCCTCCTCTGTCCCAATGTATGTGTATGTATGTCTCCACCCCCAAGTCTACCTCCAGCCCAAACAAGGTATTCCTTTTTGCAGCGTAAGAGCCAAAAACTCCTCCTCTGTGTGTGGGTTTTAAGGCAGGTTGTCAGCCTGCTAACCCCTCTTCCCCCTCCCTCCCCCCACTCTTAACTTGACTTCTCAGTCATTCTACAGACTGCTAGTCTGACCAGTTCAGACCCAATTTGTTTTATCCTCTTTTCATTCACTGCTGGCTTATGCCATGAACACAGCTTTGCAGCCAAGGTGAACTTTCCAGGACTAGGTAAATATTACCCAAGTAAAACGCCAGAACCTGCTAATTCTCTGTTGTTCTATCTAAGTTTCCTAGTTCTCTGTATGATGTGTATGGTTGTATTTTTGTATGATTCTTGCCTGAACTATTTAGTAAATATTGGAAAGTAACCATGTGTGTCTTCAATTTATTGTGTTCAATGTGTTCTTATGATTTATGGAGGAAAAGTCCATCACAGCTTATAAGCCATGATGGGGATAAGCAACCCCCTCGTTGTAGGAGTAGGTTTTCTTTGTGCCAGGTGCAAGGGAGTGGCGACAGGATACAAGTATCTTGTTGTCTTGTGCTCCCTGAGGCATCTGGTGGGGCCACTGTGTGATACTGGAAGCTGGACTAGATGGGCTTTTGGCCTGATCCAGCAGGGCTCTTCTTATGTTCTTATGTTCTTAATATTAGTTTAAAAACCGAATTATGTGAAGCTGGACTCTGGTATACTCAGGTGTCAAGATCCTATACATGCCAAATTGCCATATTTAAAAGCTATTCCCCAAAATAACAGGGCAATTTGGGCTAACAAGTTCTAACCATGGGTGACTTTGCTCCTCTGACAGCAGCAATACTTCTCCTCTATATTGTTTACACTGAGAATACAATGGGAGTAAGTTACTCCTATTCATTTTGGTGCATCTGCACTTTCTGAGGTGAAGCACTTTACTGCTGGAGTAAACTCTTTTATATATATATATATATATATATATATATATATATATATATATATATATATATATATATATATATATATATATATATAAACATAAAAACAATACATATTTCATAAAGTTATAGCAAGCACGAAGCAATACATCCTACTAGCATACTATTCACCATTTTCTACATATAATATCCAACTAAGCCAAAATAACACCCACACTCTATTCATTAAATCTGCATATCATCACATCGTTCTTCTCTCTCTCTCTCTTAAAAAAATTGATAAATGGTTTCCAGTTATTCTCGAAAAGGTTAACTGACTTTTCCTTAATTAAAATTGTAAGTTTATCCATTTCAGCATAATCCAAAACTTTCAGCCACCAATCTTCCAGCGAAGGTATCTCCGAATTCTTCCAATATTGTGCATATAAAATTCTTGCCGCAGCTATCATATATAAGAACAAAGTTTGAAATTTTTCGCCTACATGATCATCCCTCATACCCAACAAAAAGGTTTCCGGTTTCATTTGAGCCTTAATCTTTAAAATCAACTCAATCTGTTTATGAATCTGAGTCCAATACTTCTTTGCTTGGGGGCATGTCCACCACATATGGTAAAAAGTTCCTTCTTGCTTTTTACATTTCCAACAGCTATTCGTCACCTTCTCATACATTTTTGCTAATTTGCTTGGGGTTATATACCATCTATACATCATTTTATACATATTTTCTTTAATATTAACATTTAACGTAAATTTCAACTGCTTTAACCATAGTTATTCCCATTGTTCCATTAAAATAACATGACCTACATTTTTCGCCCAATGAATCGTACATTCTTTAACCTGTTCTCCTTCTTTCTTGAACTTCAAAAGCAATTTATACATTTTTGAGATTACCTGGTCTTCAGATTTTAATTGTACCTCCAGTATTGATTCTTCTTCTACAAATCCATATGCCTTCTTGTCCACTTTAAATCTCTCCAAAATTTGAGCATATACAAACCATTGGCAATTAAAGTCTTCTTCCATTAATTTTTCTCTTGACCTAATGGTACAGTCTCCTTGTGAAAAATTTAATAAATTTCTGTATAATAGTCCTTTCTCTTTTGGCACGCTGCTTCCACCAAAGTGCTCTTCATATGGTGCAACCCATAATGGTATTGTCTCATAAAACCTCATTTTATATCTATTCCAAATTCTCCATAATGCATGTCTAACATAGTGATTTTTAAATTCTAAATTTGCTTTCACTTTATCATACCACAAATACCCATGCCAACCAAATCTCAAGTCTGAGCCTTCTAACTCTAATAATCTTCTATTTTGTAAATACACCCACTCTTTCAACCATACAAAACAACATGCTGCATAATATACTTTCAAATCCAGTAGTCCTAATCCTCCTCTCTCCTTTGCATCTTGATCTTGTATTTTACCCTTGGTTTTTTCCCTTGCCAAATAAATTTAGAAATGTCTTTCTGCCATTCTTTAAATGGTGCATCAGATATAATCACTGGTATCATTTGAAATAAGAACATCATTTTTGACAATACATTCATCTTAATCACCGATATCCTTCCTAGTAAAGACAATTTCAATCTTTCCCATCTTAACAGATCTTTCTTAATTTAATTCCATACTTTAACATAATTACTTTGAAATAATGTACAATTCATACTCGTCAATACAATTCCCAAATATTTAACTTTTTTTCCACCTTAAATCCTGTTTTATTCATCAGTTTCAATTGATCTTGAATCTTCATATTTTTAGTCACTATTTTTGTCTTCTGTTTATTAACTTTAAATCCTGCAAGAGATCCAAATTCTTTTAATTTGCTCATCAACAACTCTATGTCCTTTAACAGATTTTCCAGCATTAATACCAAGTCATCCGCGAAGGCTCTTAACTTGAATGTTTCTTTCTTAATCTTCACACCATGTATTCTTTCATCTTGTCTAATATTTCTATTCAAAACTTCTAACACCAATATAAACTGCAATGGTGATAACGGACATCCTTGTCGCGTACCTTTTTGAATTTCAAATGTCTTAGTCAGCTCACCATTCACTAATACTCTTGCAGTTTGTGTCACATAAATTGAATTTATCCATTTATAAAAGTTTTCCCCAAAGTCCATTTCTTGTAAAACTTCTAGTAAAAAAGACCAGTTCAAATTATCAAAAGCTTTTTCAGCATCTATAAATATTAATGCTAATTGCTTATCTATACGTTTGTCAAACTGTTCCAACATATCTACAACAATTCTTACATTCTCCCTCAAATGTCTTTTTGGTAGAAAACCACATTGATCTTTATGTGTGAATTTTTGCAACATCTTCTTCATTCTCTCTGCTAAAATTGATGTAAATATCTTATAATCATTGTTAAGCAACGATATAGGTCTATAGTTCTTTATACTACTTGAATCTTGTCCTTTTGGTATCAAAGTTATGTTCGCCTCTTTCCATGAATCTGGCATTCTTCTATTTTGTAAAATTTCATTCATCGTCTGTTGTAATGGAGTACTTATTACATCTTCTAAACATTTATAAAATGTCCCAGTCAAACCATCTGGACCTGGTGCCTTATTCAGCTTAACTCTCTTTATCGCATCTGCCACTTCTCTAGGCATGATCCTTTCATTTAAGATTAATTTCTGATCTTCCAATACTTTTGGTAAATTTTGCTTTGCCAAATATTCCTTTATTTTTGCAGATTCTACATTCTGTCTTTTATATAAATTTTATAATAATTTACAATCAGTTTTTGTATATCTTCATATAATATGTTCTGTACATATTTTATCTGTCTCTTGTAACTTAGAAATAATTCTTTTCTCTCTGTCTTTCCTCAGTTTGTAAGCTAAAAATTTTCCTGGTTTATTAGCATGTTCAAAATACCTTTGTTTCGCATACTTCATTTTCATTTCTATTTCTCTTGTTATCATCAGGGATAGTTGACTCTGTAAAATTTTAATTTGTTGTAGTACTTTTTTTATCACCAGGTGTCATCCTCAACTCTTGTTCTTTCTTCTTCATCTCTTCTTCAATCTTTTGAAACTTAATTTGCCTCTTTTTAGTCCATTCTGCATTTTTTTGTATAAAATATCCTCTTATAAAAGCTTTACTCGCATCCCAAACTATTCTTACCTCTGTTCCTTTATTCATATTTAACTCAAAAAAGTCTTTTAATTTACTTTTAGCTTCTTCTATTATCTATTCTTTCTGTAATAATAGTTCATTCAGTCTCCATCTGTAAGTTTTAATTTTCTTCCTTATTGCCAATGATATCGGATTATGATCTGAAATAGATTTTGCTAAAATCTCTGCTTTGGAAGTTCTAACAGCTATAACCTTTGACACCCAAAACATATCAATTCTTGAACTTGATCCATGTCTCTCTGAATAATGTGTGAACTCCTTAGAGTTCCCATTTTTCTGTCTCCATATGTCCAAAACCCCTAAAGTCTCCACCATTTCAAAAAAACTTTTAGGTAGTTTCCCTTGGTTATGCTTTATTTCTTTTTCTGAGCTTTTATCACTCAACGGAGAGACCACTCCATTCCAGTCACCCAACAAGCAAAAACTACTATAAGAATAGTTTGCCAGCAAATTCATCAAATATCTAAAAAATTCCCCTTTTTGTTGATGTGGTGTATACACCCCCAATATTAATGTTCTTATGCCATCTAATGTTACTTCCACTGCCACCCCTCTTCCTTTATCATCTGAAAATATTAATTCCGGCTTCAAATATTTTTTAACATATAAAACCACCCCATTCTTCTTCTTGATGTTTGTTGAAAAAAATTCTTCTCCCAAACCTTTGTATCTCCCTTTTTTATATGAGTTTCTTGGAGGCATATCACATCCTGATTAAGTTTCTTCAAATAATGAAATACTCTTTTTCTTTCTTGCGGAGCAATAGCACCATTAATATTCCATGATAAAAATTTGTAATCCATCTTTACTGGTCACAGCTTGCAATTGCACCATCTGTCCCTTCTTCTTCTTCTTCTTCTTCTTCTTCTTCTTCTTCTTCTCCTCCTCCATCCTGAACTCTTCCCAAAAACTCTTTTGCTTTCTGAATTGTATCCAATCTGTAGGTTTTTCCATGAAGTTTAACAATCACGCCTTCTAATTTTCCCCACCTAAAGGTAATCATCTTTTTCTTCAGCACCTCCACCAGAAATGCATAATTTTTCCTTTTCTGCAAAATTCTCAACGGGATCTCTTTTAGCACAATAATGTGCCTTCGTTCTAACTCAAGTCGTGATTTGGAATGTTGCTGAAGGACTTTATCTCTTGTCTCACAAAATGCACCAAGACATCTCTTGGCACTTTCTTTACTGCAGCATATCTTGTATTAATTCTACATGCGTTATCCAAATCCAAATCCAGTTCCTCTTGATCTATTTGTTAAAAAAATCTGCCAGAATCTGTAACATTCTATTTCTTGTATCTTCTCCTTGCTGTTCTGGAATTGCACGAAACCGTAAGGAAGTCTGTTTCCTCTCTTGTTCAGCCAACACCAACATATCTTGAATCTTACAACTCTCCATTTCAAGATTTATCACTTTATCTTCCTGTGTTTTCATCTTGATATTTATCCCTTGCAAATCACCTTTCATTTCTTTCACAGTTACATCTAACTGGTACAATTGTTACTGCAGTTCTCCTTCATCTTCTGAAATTCTCCCTGCAAAGTTTCCAATTTTGGATCAAATTTCTGTTCCCATCTTTTAAAACATTCGTCCAACTGTTCCACTGGTCTTTCTATTGCAGGAGTCTTTGGAGGTGATCTTTTTTCTCTGGGAGGTGATCTTTTTTCTAATGTATTCACTCTTTTTCTTGTAGCCATATTTCTAATTTTCACCAGATGGCAGACTTTCACTTATTCGATTCACCAACAGCTCAACTTCTTAAAGTGTGTGCAGGCGGCAAATACCAACCAAAATAATAATTCGTTCAATAAACCTTAAACCGGAAGGATTCGGTTGTCTCCTCTGTAGCTTCTTTGCATAACTTCAAACCACAGGAATTCCAAACAAACAATTTTAAAATCAAACAAATCCTTTTCTCTCACTGGAACATTCCATAGATAGCTCCCTTGAATATTTCTTTCCTTTCGTACTTAGTTACTTCAAACTTCTGTAAGTATCCAAAATTTATTTAAAACTTTCACAGTAATATTGTAATATATTATCTTCCTTCCAAGTTGTATCCTCTTCTCAACAAATCTTCTATTCTTAAATTAACTCGTTATCTTAGCTTATTTCTTCAATTCTTACTGTAGTTCCTCGCCACTTGCATAAGCAAAGCAGAAGTATGGGTGGGAGAGGGCTTGACTTACTATTCGTCTGATTTTTGAGCTCGTTGTTAATCCGTTATCTTCCACGCTCAAACCAAAACAAACCCAATGAGCCTACGCTCTTCGGGAAAGTAATGGGAGCGATCTGAAGATATGTGGTTTATCTCATTGCACACCCTTTTAATCCAGGGTAGAATAATTAAGTCCATCAGACGTGCTCTGTTGGTGTGGAGCAACCGACAGAGCTACCACTGCTGGAGTAAACTCTTGAAGTTTTAGAGGGTGGGTGTGAACCCACCCCACAAAGTCCCAGGCCCTAGTTTGACTATCCACAAATTGGGATTGTAGATTAACAGTGCAATCCGACTTAACTATATATATATATATATATATATATATATATATATATATATATATATATATATATATATATATATATATATATATATATATATATATATACACACACACACACACACACACACACACACACACACACACACACACACAGTGGTGCCTCGCAAGACAAAATTAATTCGTTCCGTGAGTCATGTTGTCTTGCGAATAATTTTGTCTTGCGAGTCACCTCCCCTGCCGTGCTATTTACTTTTAAGTATTTACAGTACTCACAGTTCCCAGAGCTCCACCCTAGTAATGCACACCGTTTCTGGAAGGGAAGGGAAGTTTTATCTCTGCTTTGCCTTTATCTCTGCTGGTGTTAGCTAGTTGTTGGGTGATAATCGGTGTGGCCTCGGGCTGTACTGTTTGCAGTCTGCTAACCCTCTTGAATACTTTATTCAAATGGCAAGTGTAGCTGTCGCCTACAGTATCCTCCTGCCGCGGTGCCGGCCAGGCTAAGGGGCGGAGCAGGCACCACTAAATGCACCATTACCTCTCGGCCGTGCAACAGCTGAAGAGGCTTTCCTCGGCGTGAGGGCGGCTCCTGTGTGAGTCAGTGACTCGAAGCAGGCAGGCAGACAGCCTGTGCCGAGTTGCTGCTGCCGCTTCTGGGCCAAAACGAAGAATGAGTAGGGTCTTAATCAGTACACCTACTAGGATGGGAAATTTTTCAGGATGGTAGTTTTATCTCTGCTTTGCCTTTATCTCTGCTGGTGTTAGCTATTTGTCGGGTGATAATCGGTGTGGCCTCGGGCTGTACTGTTTGCAGTCTGCTAACCCTCTTGAATACTTTAACATTTGAATAGATTGTGGCTTTAGGAGCTGAGTGTGCCACAAGACGAAATTGTTTTTGCAAGAAAATTTGTCTTGCGAGTCACCAAAAAACTTGCAAAACGCTTTTGTCTTGCGAGTTTTTTGTTGTGCGAGGCATTTGTCTTGTGAGGCATCACTGTATATATAGGTACTGGGTATCAGTCAAACCCTTTATTAAAACCGGCAGGCACAGCCTGCAGCCATTTTCATGAAACCGCTGAGCATGTATGAGCCTGAGGGCTTGTAGGAGATCAAAATATTGCTTTGAGCACAATGACACAAATTCTCATTTCCAATCAAGATCATGCAAATGGCTCTGGCACCGTGCCCACTTTCAGCATCAGAGCCAAAGAACCTGGACTGTGCTGATTTCAGACACTGTGAACATAATTACAACATATGCAGCAATGCCAGCACTGGCAAATTCATGTTCTTGGGGGAACGTTACTTAGGAATCTAATGAACAAACAAGTAATCAGCTGTGCCACACTTGGGGACCTGGGTATCTTAGACAAATGAATGGGGGGAGCAGAGTTAATCTTCAAAGTCAAATGCACATTTCCATAGCATTCTCCCTCTCTTCACAATGAAGAACCAGTCAATGATGCCTATGGAAGAAGCATAAGGAATGTGCTTTGAATGTATCACCTAGTCATTCTGTGTCATTGTGTACCCCAAGTTTTGGAGATGCCCCAAAAGAAAGCATTTTTGTTATTAACATTTCTTTTTATTTTGGCCTATAAAATACAATAAACTCAAATTCAAGAGGCACAAATTTCTCCTTCACCCACAAACTCCCTTGACATCAGTCCTTCTACAATACATCCTTTTACACTTCCCATAATCTCAATTGTCCTACTCTCTGCCAAAGGGAACAGTAATTTAGGAAATTTGGGGTGACCATAAAATCAGTGAAGCATTTTGAATACATGTACCTCCTGTCACAAAAATTCTCCCAAACTGTTTCCAGCTTACGGCACAATCCTGGGTAGGTCTGCGCCGGGGGAGTGCGTGTACCCCCAGCGCAGGGTGTTGTAAATGTGCTGTAAAGCACTTTTGCAGCACCCGGCAAGTAAGGACTGCCGGTGTTGCGGCCAGTGGCCCTTACCCGGGCTCCTACCCGGCCCTGCGCCCACCAGAGCAGGTGAGACCTACACCGGCCAGGGCATGGGTGGGGGGAGGGCAGGCTGGGCAGTGAGGGAGGGCAGCGAGCTCCACCGTTATCCAAAGCCCTCTCCCGGCCCGGTGCAGCCTTACTCGGAGGGCTTGAATGTACGCCAGCTCCAGGGCTGGTATAATTTGAGTGGGCCCATTGGGCCTCAGGCCACTTACACCCAGGGAAGGGGACAATCGTCCCCTTCCCTCGAGGTGCACCCAGGCCGGTGGTGGTGGTGGTGGTGTGTGTGTGTGTGTGTGTGTGTGTGTGTGTGTGTGTGTGTGTGAGAGAGAGAGAGAGAGAGAGAGAGAGATTTTGCTTCATGTGCAAAAATGACTGGGGCTGCTACTTTTTAGCTCTATCTCTAAGGAGGAGATAGAGTTGTAACTCCCTTAATGTATGTGTTCAGAGACCCCTACACAATGATCACAGAACACTCCGGTGGTGGAGAACATGGGGCTAGGAGTACAGTTGGCCTTTTGTAGCTGCAGTGTGCTTGGGTAGGGTTTAGAGCCCCTGATCCTCCTTGCACTCAATTTGCACACAGCTGCAATGTGGAGAGTCTAGTTGAAATGCAGTCTTGTGTTCTGTTCATTTTCCCATGAGAGGGCAGGCAGGGCTCAGTCGGCCCTCAGTTCTTCAAAAGGAGGTGCATTGGCACATGGAAGCTGTTGGACAAGGTAGTTTCTTTTGACAGGGACATGATTTCCTCTTTGGGTACAGACTGAACGGAAGAGCAGCACATGCTTTGTGCTGATACCTGTCTGTGTCTCGGCAGCCTTTGTGCTGTTTTGATAGCTCAACATAGACGACGGTGCCTGTAGGCCACTTTTGTTTCTCTGCTCTAATCCCTTTGTAAACGATCTATCTATCAGATCAGACTCTGCCTTGTTTTTCAGGAGCCAAGCAGGTGTTGCCTTCGGAGGTCTCTCTCAACAGCACCATTAGCTGGAACGCAGACAGGCTCACAGTGGGGACCCAGAGAATGCCTATCTATCACTGCTGGAAGAGCAGGTTTGAGGAAATAAGCCAGAGACAAAGAAAGCACGGCTTCGGCTCTGCCCCCACTTCCCCACCTTTGGCTGGGTGCTACACTGTGTGTAGAGCAATGGTTTTCAGCTAAGGACTCCTGAATCTCATGATCCTTCCTCACCAAAGGTGGGCCACATCAAGCAGCACCAGCACCCTGCTTCTTGGTTTATGTTCTTATGAGATAACAAAATGGGGGGGAGGAGGGGAAAAGGGAGGGGAAATAGAGAGTAGGGGGGGTGAGGACATTTACAGAGAAGAAAATGAAAACATTTGTGTGGTGGGATTAAAAGATGCGTCCCAGGCAGAGCTGGTGCCAAGTTGCTGGTAACGGTAGCCCTGGGACAATGTCCTGTACTGGGTTCCCCATGGCACCCTCACTTACCCCCTGATGGCAAATTGGACACTACCACTGCTACTGAGGTTTAGGAGCTGGCCTGGCCAGGTGAGCCCTCTGATGGGCCTTTGGCCAGTACCCAACCTAGCTGGCCTATTCAGTATTGCTATAGTGTCTAGTAAATACATTTTGCTGAATACCTATTCAATGTTGCAGTAGTAACTATTGCTGTTCAGTATTTATCCACACAAATAACCCCCCTTCAGATGGCCAAAGACAACACATGTGGGAGGGAGTAGAATTGAAGTGGCAGCAGGGATGACATCAGAGGTTTGCCAGGTTGGGTACTGTCAGAGGGTCCGTGCCCAGCCAAGGGCCCGTCTGGCCAAGCAACCTCTGATTTGCCCCAGGACCCCCAGTAACCTTCCACTGGGTGGCAGTCCCTCACTGCTCTGCTCCAACCTATGCACATGTATGTATTGTACTGTTGTGTGCACCTAGGGTCTATGTTCAAAGTGCATATGCATCAGTCAGGGGTAGGGACTGCCGTTGCAATCCCACTCCCCCATGTGCTCATTGAACATCTGCAAGGAGCCACACTCTCTCACACACATATGTGCAACTTAGACTTGCCAGATAACCACCCAGAAGTCCTGCCTTTACCTTTAAGTGTCCCAAAGCAGCTGGTGAAAATGCAGTGGCTGTATCTCTTGCTCCATTCCTCTACTGGTTCCCTTGCCTACCCTGCTTCTTCAGGAATACCAACATTCAGCTCCCTACAGCAATCATGGAAAGAATGGAGTGTGTCTGAAGAACCAGGGGAAGGAATGTGCTGAAAGGTACAGCTGCTGAATTCTTCCCCACTGCTGCAGAACATTCAATGGCACGGGTGGGATTTCAGGGTCGGCACAATCTGGCAAATCTCCATACAGTGTACAGTATTGTTGCTCTATTTACTTCCCTCCCTGCACATTCACTAACATTGTCTCCACTTTGTCACCTCTCTGACTCATATGTGCTAACACATTCATGCACAGATCACTCCGCGGCTCTTGTCATATATTGCCCCCGATTGGCATGCTGACACTTTTGCCTTGATCTTTCTTGCCCTTAATGTTTTCCAAGTTGACTCCTTCCTTTATTTGGGATGCGATATTGGTTCTGCCACACATCATGAGCTCAATTTCATGGACTAAAAGCACAGGTGTCGATAACATTTGATGTGGTCTCCATTTGGATGCTGAAGCAGAATGGGATTGGAGTGTGTGTGTGTGTGTGTGTGTGTGTGTGTGTGTGTGTGTATATATATATATAATCGCTAGTTGATGGAAGGATTAGCATGTATCACCAGACTGACTACAGGAGGGTTATTAAAAGTGATTTGCAATGTAAATACTTTCATCATCAACCACATGTTTTCTTTAGACCCAAGTTGACTTGTATGAATATTAAAGACATGTGAATTGGTTTATCGGGTCTGTCGGAGTATGTGGGGGAGGGAGGCCAGAAGGAACTAGGAATTTCTGTGAGTGAAAATAACTGTGTCAAAATTGACAATCTGTGTGTGTTGAAGAGGAACACAATCCCCTCTCACACTGTGCGAGAGAAAGAATACACATTCATCTCTATGAGAAAAGGTCAGAGAAAAAGCGTGTTTGTTTGTGTGGGGGGTAGGAGAAATAATTTGTCTGAGGGTGCCAGAGAGTGTCTAATGAGCCCCTTCCTTCAGTCATGTCTCCTCTATGATTAGATCACCCTGCAACCCTGTTCTCCTTGCTCTCCAAGGGCAGATCTACAGATTGTACCCAAAGTCTCTTTGTGTGTGATCTTTTTATTCATTTATAAAGAAATTTTAGCAGATTTATTGCTAGGGTGCTGGAGCTTCTTGTTCTTCTCAAGATTGCTGCAGCTTCATGGTCATTGCAGAAGACAGTTCTTGGAGGGGGGTGGACCTGTGGGTCCCAGCCAGGCCCATAGAATGGACCTGGCTGTCTGACCTCCCCCTGTACTGCATCCACCTGGAGTGGTCGGCTGTTTCACTGAGACGGCTGGTGTAGCCTGAAGCCTGATTCACATATGACAGCGTTGTCCCTGCTGTGCGCTTCACGGACCCGCTCTGCCCTGTATTTGCATATTCATAATGTAAAAGGACACCATTACGGGGCACCAACGCTAGAATCGCTGGAGATTGCCCGGTTCAACTTTGGCAAAGCGTGTCTCGTGGAGCTTGTGGGCGGGTTCAAAGCGCAACAACAGCCACCAATCGCGCGAGAGGGGGGGGAAGAGTGGTTGCATGCCAATCACAAGTTGCTCCAATCACCGCGAATGTTACAAGTCCACTGCTCTTCAGAGAGGGAAACCCCTTGCAAGGAAACCCCTTGCACACACAGGCAAACACAGGAGGAGTAGAGAGCAAGCCGCAAGCACTGAAAAATATCCAAATTTTGAAAAATGTCATTGCAAGAGTCGCAAACCGTTCCCAGTTCATGCTGGGATGATGATATAAAATTTGTGTTGGAAGTGAGGGCAAAACGATATTTTACCCAATCACAGCTGCGCTCTCTTAAGAGGGCGGGACAGCAGGAGGGACGTGTAGGGACGACAAGCAAAGCGACGCTCCCCCTGCTCCAAGCGCCAGATCAGCGCGTACGGCGGACGGGGACATCCGCGGTCATATGTGAATCCGGCCTAATGCCTGAGAGGCTGAGCTGCATATCAAAACTCCCCTACTCTGAATCTGACCAACGGCGCATGCGCTGCATCTTGCGGTGTGTGTGTGTGTGCGCGCACGCGCGCAGTCACAGAGGCCTCCTCAAAGTAAGGGAACATTTATTTCCTTACCTTGGGGCTACATTGGATAGGATTGGGCCCTCAGGCAGTAAAGTCACTACTCTGAGGACTGTATAGCCTCAGACATGTACAAACAGATTGTCCCTCAGTGCTCCCGCAAAGAGTAGTGCTCGGGCCATTTGACTGCGCCAGAATTTCACCAAAATGTCACTTCTGTGCTTAAGCTCTGGGGGCTAGTAGGAAAAGGCCCAAGTAAGGTATTTTGGGAAACTAGAGCAAATATGTCTTCAGAAGAATAGAAATCTGGTGCCCATTTCGGCGACAGTTTCCCAAAGGAAAGCTGAAGGATACTGCCTTGACGAGGAAAGGGGAGGGCAAAATCTGTCTCAGGCAGGTGAATAATGATATATGTCCAGAGAGTCTCTCGCTAATTACTTCATTATCTTTCTGAAATAGCTTTCCTTGCTTAAATCACTAGAGTGGCAAGTGATAAATGGCTCTTCAAGTGGAAAGCGCTTTGAACAGGAATTAAGCCAAGACATCACAATGAAGTGTTCATGTCAAGGTAAACTTCAGTGGATGGGTTCAGTGTCACTACAACAGGCTTTCAGAAGTCACCATCAGCTCACAACTAATATCTCATTCTCTTTAGAATGGGGTATCCTGTACCCCACACCTTAGCATGTCTTGTATCCTGCAACTGCCATAATGAGCACTTGCTCATTAGCTCCTGTTAGGAAAGCTTAGCAAACCCCAGATGCAGCAAACTGCTACTCTTTGGCTACTAGCAGCTCTCTTTGGGTAAGTAGTAGGTAACATATCACCAAAGGAACCTGTCATTTGGATTATTTTGTGGAATTCTTTTGTATAGTCTGCCTTATTCAGGAGATGGAGAAGAGACTGGAATTGAAAAACAAAAAATCTGTTCTGTCCTTAATTCCCTTAATTGTCCTGGTTTTTTTTTTTGAACAGTTTACCATCACCAGATCACTCTTAATATTATTATAAATGCAATGGTGAAACAATTAAATGACATCAGTTCCCTCTGAAGAAAGAAAGTGTCTTTAAGTTTGGTTCATGTTCAGCACCTTTAGTAGCTTACCTTCTGCTCTCTGGAAATGCAGGATTTGCCATGGATCTTAGGTTTTCAGGGTTAAAAATCAAACATGGAAATATAAAAGTTTTAAAGTAACAGGATCCTGGTGGATTTTTGCCAGTAGATAATGGAGACCAAGCAATAGTTAAAGCAGACAAGAGTCATAGAGAATTTTATGGGAAAGACTATAAAAAAAGAAGCTATCTGTAGGTTCTCAGGAATATAAACTGAATGTAGGAGCAAGGAAGATTTAAGGCAAAAGGAACCTGGTGGATCTTTGCCAGCTGATAATGGAGACAAAGTAATTGTTCAAGCAGACAAGAGTCATAGAGAATTTTATGGGAAAGGCAATAAAACAGAAGCTATTTGAAAACAGATAATAAAGTATGATAGCAAGTTTAATATACACAGAGACATGTGAAAGATGGCCGGCCTCATGCCTCCTTTTATACCCCATCAATGCTTCAATGCTAACTGTGCCGTCTTGATCAGCCAACCCAATTGTTTGTGAGTTTGAGCTACATAAATTGATCAGGTCCCTCAATGTCTGGGAGGGATACAGGGCAGTGTTCTCAAGCAAGCATACCAAACCATTTTCCCTTTTTAGGGGCATTAAGCCTGAAGTCAAGTTAGGTCTTAATGAACGACTGTATTTTAGATAGATATTAATGCACACAAGTCTAGAGAGAAAGCTGTACAGAACGAGACCCCAGAGACTGGCTAAGATAGAAGAGAAGCTTCAGAGCAGTAAAGATTATTAATAATTATCTTTTATTACGTTGTTTTAAATACTGCCAAAGACAATTTAATAAGGAGCCAACACAGCATTGCTTCACAGACTGTAGAACTTTTGGTGGTGCTGCAGCTTGCTGTGAAAATGACATTTGCCAATAGCAAGAGCCAGTGTGGTGTAGTGGCGTACCCAACTTCCTTGCTGTCTGGGGCACCAAGGATGGATATCAACCCCCCCCCCCAGCCTGGTGACACCCCCGAGTGATGTCCCTTTGGCCTGGAAGTGATGTCACTTCGGAGCAGCCACAAAGCAGGAGGTAGGGACTGGGGCGGCTGCGTCTTTGGCTACTCTTCTCCGATCGCAGGGAAGAGAAACTGAAGACATGGGCGCCCCAGTCTGCCGGCAGCCACATCTTCAGTTTATCTTCCCCATGATTGGGGAAAAGAAGCCAAAGACACGGTGCCGGAGGGGGACGACAAAGGCCGTGCTTGTTTAAGCGGCTGGGGGATGGCCACATCGTTGGCTTCTCTTCCCTGATCATGGGGAACAGAAGCCAAAGACGCAGCTGCCCCCAGCCACTTAAACAGCCACAGCCTTTGTGTCCCCCCCCTGACGGTGGTGTGTCACCCTGGGGCAGCCTGCACCACCACCCCTCCGTTAGTACGCTACTGTTATGGTGTAATGGTTGCAGTGCCAGACTAGACTATGGTGACTAGTGCCATCTGGATCAAAATCCCCACTCAGTCACGAAACTCAGTGCCTGGCTTTGGGTCAGTCACTGTCTCTCTCAGCCTAATCTAGCTCATAAGGGTTGTTATGCGGATAAATGGGAAGGAATCAGGTACACCACCCTGAGCTCCTACAGGCAATAAGTCGTCACAGAATCACAAACCTGAAGAAACCAAAAGGCTATCTATACCAACCTTCATAGACTAAAGCCCTGTTGCCAGATCACAACTCAGATTCCCTCTGTACCTTTAAATATTGTATGCCTCTGAATTGGGATGTGAGTTAACCTCCCACCCATTTTCCCCCTGGTTCTTTTGTCAATTTCCTCACCCCAGCTACTCCGCATTATCTGATGTTACAGAAAGAGCTTCTGGGGACAGCTGCCATGGCAAGCAATCAAACAAACATGGCTCCACCCAAAATATTACCAATTCCAGGTTTAGAGTGCAAATATGGAAGGAAATGAGTGCTGTATTATGTGACAGTCCATGATATAATGGGGGGAAAGCAGCACCACATTTCAGGAGGGGTGTAGTTAAGAGAATATACTGTATGCTAGCTAGCACCTGATCAAGCAACTTCATTGTTTACTGGATCTCTTTTATAGATGCTGAAGCGATGATCAAATAGCACTTTCAGTGTGCAAAAGATGTTGCCATCCTTATCTTATCTCAACTCTCCTCAGTAAAACCTAGTGACATAGACAAGAAACAGAATCAGAGATACAGTATAATGGCATTTCCAAGACATCTGTGTATCCGTGGCAGCGATAAGATTTAAAGCCACCAGCTTCGTCCTTAACCATGCGAACACAGAAATAAATCCAATTGATTGTAATGGGATTTAAAGTATACTTAGGATTCCATTGAACAATGTGGGACTTGCTTCTGAGTAAGCATGCTTAGGATCTGGCTGCAATCCTTCCAGAATGTGAATGTATATAATTTATTTTATTATTGAAATTTGAAAATTGAAATTGAAATGTATGGCATGTGATATTGCAC
Organism: Plestiodon gilberti rubricaudatus; assembly: GCA_026170595.1. NCBI lineage: Eukaryota > Metazoa > Chordata > Lepidosauria > Squamata > Scincidae > Plestiodon > Plestiodon gilberti. Next base: position 253,928,518 of record JANXHW010000001.1, on the reverse strand, counting down.
CAGGCAGCTTTGGGTTGCACTCAACCATGGTTGGGTGTAGCAACTTGGTTAAGAACATAAGAAGAGCCCTGCTGGATCAGGCCAAAAGCCCATCTAGTCCAGCTTCCTGTGTCACACAGTGGCCCCACCACTGTGGCCTCAGGGAGCACACAAGTTATTTTTACAAGTTCATTGAAAGGGCTTGTGCATTTGCGAGCGCTTTCATCACATTGCAAGAGACATTACATTGCAAGAGGAAAGTAGCCAGAACATGGCTCTTTTAAGCCCCCATTCAAGCTATTTCTGGAGCATCAAGGATGGATCCAGGTACTTCTGCAGCTAATCTCCAGGGTCTTACCTCCTGCGCTACCCACACCTAGCCCTACAGCAAGCCTGGCCAAGTAAACAGCCAAGAGAAAGGTTATCCTCTAGGGGGCAATGTTGGGCTGGATGCTGTCAGCTGACCCAGACTGAATGCAGTCAGCTGACTCCTAGGCCTGGACTCCCAGGACTCTAGGATTGGCTGAGCAACATATTAAAGTAATAACACTGACTTGCCCCTGTCCCAGTGTTGGACAGCCTCCCTTGGCACTCAACTCCAGCCCAGTTCTGACTTTGCCTTCTGCCGCTGAAACTCTGCTCTGTGATTGTTCCCTTGCAGCCTGATCTGGCCATAGCCAGGGCATGGCATGGCATGGCACCATTTCAATGCTGGAAGTGCAGCGCTTCGGACTGGATGGTACAGCGATGAAGGGCACAATACATCAGAACTTTTCCTGCACAATTGTGCTCTTGTGCAAGACTCATTTACTTAAGTGGGGCTTGTGTAGGAAAATTGCCAAGTGGATTATGCTCAAAGTCATCAGCTTTCTTTGCGATCAGCAAGTTAGACATCTCGTATAACAATAGTTTAATTTTCCGCATGTATTTTCTACTGCAAGCCCACTAACTTCGATTCATCTTCTGTAGCTGCTATCATTTCCATAGTGATTTATTCAATTGTACTAAGCCAACGAAAGAATCAATTCTGAAGCATGGTAAACTATAAATTTTTTGAAGGCAATCATATCTCTGCATCAAGGATCCATTGGCATCTTTTGCAAATGGTGCTGCTCAGCAGGCTCCATCTTCGATCTCCTAAAACTTGAAGAAATACATACAGCTCAAAACTTGCTACAGTACAAATGTACCATGGGCCAGTGCGAATTTGGAGCGAGTTTTATTGAGCAGCCAATCTTTAGTATCTGAATGCAGAATATTTGGGAGTCAGTGTAGATGCCATCAATTGTCTTTGCAGCATGATGGTTCTAACTGGACTCCTTTGAAAAGAGGATCATGTATACATTAAAAGGCAGGCAGCTCCCAACCCTTTTATCCTATAATATCGAGTGAAGGCAACCACATTGACAATGCTTGAATTACAGCCTTTTCTGCACCAGTGCTGTGTCATCCCAGGAATTACTTTTCAACCTAAATCTATAGCTGCTAAGAGGGCGGATTGATCGGAACAAAGGCGATGCATGTCTTGAGAACCCACACTAAGCAGGTCTGAATTAGGGTAAGCTGCAGTATAGAAAAGAGAGATAGTGGAAAGGTGAGGGGAGAAATTACTCATACTCACCTTTGTTAATCTAGCTCATCCTTCCAACTTTAAAAAAGAGGAAGCAAATGTAGTTTTCTGTTTTGAGTGAGAAAAGACACAAAAAAACACCCATCCTCTCTCTCCAATGGAATTTCCTAAAAGGTTCTGAGCCTTCTGAGCTTAATGCATTAACATTCTGAAAAGAAGATGACAGCAGCAGCAATCTGTACCCTGATGGCATTAGGAGAAGCATTTGCTTGCGCAAGACAGACCCAAGTTCTTCTGACTAATGAGGGTGGGTGGAACTAGTAGGGGAGTTAACCATGTAAAAGCTCAGGTTTTTCCTCCCAATTTGATTACATTTTTTTTGATCTCAGTGTCTGATCAGCTCTGGAGAAAGCATTCATGCTCCATGGGGAGCTGAGGCTTGAAACAGGGAGTCCAATCAACCAACATGACTTCAGTGTAATCAAACTGTCTTTGAAGCAGAGCAAGTTGAGCTTCTTTCCCCTTCTGCCTTCACATGAAAGTTCTCATCGTTTCTCCCTTGCTTTTTTGTTGTTGCTGATGCTAGGGAGGGTGAGAGTAGGGAGGACTGAGCAGGAAAGCAATTAACGGGCTTGAGGTGAACTAAGAAGAAGTGGTCTGACTAAAAGTGATCCACTGGAGAAGGAAATGGCAACCCACTCCAGTAACCTTGCCAAGAAAATCCCATGAACAGTACCAAAAGGCTAAAAGATATGATGCCGGAAGATGAGCCCCTCAGGTCGGAAGGTGTCCAATAAAATGAGCGAACTCAGGAAGATAGTGGAGGACAGGAAGGCCTGGCGGGATATGGTTCATGGGATCACGAAGGGTCGGACACGACTTAACGACTGAACAACAACAAAGAAGACATGGTGGGAAAGGTTTTTGTCAATAGGCGTTTGGAATCGTTTACTACAACCATGGAATCCACAAGGTGAAAGGGAAGTGGGTTCCTTGGAGTTGGAGACTGATGGCCACCTTCTGATTGCATCCATGCGCATGACCTGTTACAGACTTTCAGTTGTTTTTACACATAAGGGAAGGCGGGACTATAGCCTGAAGGCTGAGCTACATTACACGCGTCGCGGAGCTTCTGACATCATTTTTTAAGCAAGCGGAGCCGCTGCGACCTCCGCACTGCCAGCGCGTACCTCAAGCTGGAATCCTACTTTTGAGGGGGCGGTTCGCGGAGCTACTGCAGCCTACCAATCGTAGGAGAGGGGGGAGAGTGGCTGCATGCCAATCAGAACTACCTCCAATCACCTTCTTAAGAAGGCGGGACAACAGGAGGGACAACAGGCGGGAAGACACTCCCCCGCTCCAAGCGCGTAGGCAGAGGCGGCGGCAGAGCCTCTGTGTGTAATGTAGCTCAGCCTTTCGTGGTAGAGCACATGCTTTGCTTGTCCCTCACCTTGCTAATTAAAAGGAGCTCAGGTAACAGCAATGAGAAAGGCCTTTTGCTGCATGAGATCTTAAGGATCCAATAACTTGGTTCAGATGTAGCAGGAAACCATGGTTTCCCACTATGTAAATGAGACTTGGACAGCTGCAGGCTCCATCCTTGACTCACGTGGCTAGGAATCCTGTTTTCCTTCAATCACAGCTCTGTGGCTCATGCAAAGCTAGGAACTGTGATTTATCTCTGGTTTCCAAACCAGGATGTAAAACCACAGTTTGAAGTTGGTTTCGCATCCTGGTTTGCAAGTCAGAGTTAAATCATAGTCCTCAGTTTTGCTCTAGCCACAGAGCTGTGGTTGAAAGAAATCAGGAATCAAATGTTATAGCTTCAAAATGGAGTTGAGGAGCTAAGGACTGAGGGGATAGTGAGAGCTCACAACGTTCTCGGGTTCTTTCACATAGTGAGAAACCATGGGTTCCCAGTATGTCAGACTGTTCAGACATATAAAGGCTGCTTTATATGTTGGTGCCCATCTACATACATGTGCTACTTCTCTGGCAGCCTTGGCAGAGCCTACATGATTAATTAGAAAAGTCTTCACATGTATGAACTGTATGGACCAAGTCAGAACAGAAAATCATGGCTTTAGTCTCTCCATTCTTCTGTGTCTTTGCTTCCCAAAGCTTTTCAACCTCAGATGACTCACTAATATGTGCTGCAAAATGGCTTAGCAATCTGAGCATCATCTGGTCTTCTTTTCACCAGCCTGCCAGGCAATGCAACGTTCTGAGGAAGCACAGCGTTGCATACAAACTCAACATAGCGATCTACTCCTACAGATACATTTGCCCAGCTCTACCCCCAGTGTACACCTTCAGAGGTCTGCTGGAGTTAATGAACTGAAGTCATGGAGACAGTGACTGTGGACCAAGCTAGATCAGGTGAACAAATGTGTTCATATGCCTGCGTTATTCACATATCAAAGATGTGTGTTGGGAGCTGCCCTAACATTGAAGGGGCATGACATGAAGGGAGCCAAACTCCCTCAGCTTATCTCCCTGCAGTGTCAGCACTGATCTCCCAGCCTAGATCACTATTAGTATCAGAGTCAGACTGGGAGAAAAGTGCCTGAAGCCATGTATGGATAGATAAGGCAGTTCCCCTCATTCACCCACCCCTGTGGGTGTAAAAGTATCAGTTCTTTGCATGAACAAAACTCTTAGAATCATGAACAACAAATATGACTGTCCACATCATGTCTACTTTAGCCCTCTTTTACACCAATCTTTGCTCTTGCTCTCTTTTGGGGATGACCCCCTCCCCCTCCTCTCTGTCTGGGACTTGTCTGTGGTGAAGAGAACAAAAATGCTTTCTGTGGTCTGTTCACCGCGTCCAGGGAAGAAGAAGAATTTGTCCCAGGCAAATGGAGAGCAGCACAATAGGAACTGCTGCAAGCAGATTCTGTGCCTGACCTTTCCCAGAGACAAAATTATGCATTTGAATCTCCCGATGCTGAAAAAGTGACAGGAGTTAAAATGGCCTCAATTACAATATGGTATTATCTTTGCTGTGACTCAGAAATGTCTCCTTTCGGGGCAGAAAATTCCCAGGGAGGACACAGCCAAGGCAGCAAGCTCAGCTCCTGATTCCCTTTAGATTCAGGGATCCTGAGATGCCAGCAGTATCTTTACAAGAGATTCTGCAAACGCTGCTCAATTTCTCAAAGGTGCCAGTATTCTGATCTGTGTCAGAATCCAGCAACCTGCCCTAGAAGTCCTGTATCAAAGCAAGATGAGGCCGTTGTCTTAGGTGGTCTGTTCTGGGTGCCATTCAGGAAAACAGAGTGGCTTGGAAGGCTGATGGGTCAACAGACCCCAGGGAATTCTTTCTGTACAAGTCCCACTGAAATGAACAGGGGAAGAGTTCTTGTGCACTTCCTACTCTTTTCAATAAGGCTTGTGCATCAGAACTTCCTGGTGGACTGTATCCCTTGTCAATTAGTGGGAGAGGGATTCTCCCATTTGGATTCTCTGCCTTAGATACAAACATTTCTGAAGGCTGGCCTTAATGGGGATGTCTGTAAAAGTGAGGGAGACTGAAGTGTTTTCATTCTTTTCTTACAACAAATTCATTTTCTCTTAACCACAAGTAAAGGAGGAGAGAGCATCAAAGGGCAAGGGAAGGGTTTGGAAATTGTACCTTGCCTGAAGTACAGCATCTTGATATGAGATAACTGTGGACGTCAGAGTGGCAATAAGCAACCTTATTCAATATGAGTACTGTAATTTGGAAGACTCCTATTTAAAACAACAATTGCAACCAGATAATCTGTCTCCTATAAAAGTTTACCAAACAATCTCCGTCATTCTTATTCATTCCACTAACAAAGCAACTTCTAATTCCCAAGTTTTATTTTGATACGGAGATTGGGTTCCTCCTCAAGAGAGAGGAAAAGGAACCAGTCCAGTTTAGTGGAGTAATACTAGTCTAGGTCCCAGGCACTCAGCTCCTGAATCAAATTAGCTAGGCCTGAAAAGGAGAAAAGTCATCGTTGAACTTTCTCTTATGAACACAGAATGCGAGATCTGGAAAGGCAACATCTCTCTAGTAATGTAGGTCAACTGGCTACTTGATTCCTAATGTTTTTTCTTATGGCTGTCGTGAAAATCAGACGGTCAGGATGCTAGATCTAAAATGGAACAAAGATAACAGATGAGACTTGGGGTAGATATAAACACAATTTGAGTCCATCTGAAGTACAAAGGTAGTGTGGAGAAATATAAAAAGGGCAAGGATCATTGATTTGCATGCAAAAGGCATCAGGAGCCATCCTTGGTGTCTCCAGAAAGGGCTGGGAAAGACTCCTGCCTGAACCCTTGAAAAGTTGCTGCCACTCAGTGTAAACAATTCTCAGCTAAATGGACCAATAGTCTCACTCAGGTCAAAATCCTGACTAAAGATCCAGCCGGCGGCCCAGAGCCGCCCACCGGATCCTATCCCCACTCTGGGCAGTGCTGCTGTGGCCCGGAGGTCTACTCGAGGAAGGGGACGTTTGTCCCCTTCCCCGGGTGTAAACTGGGGCAGGCCCAATTGGCCTCCTCAGATTTCCGCCAGCTAAATAGCTGGCGGAAGTAGGAGGAGGCCGTGTAAAGGCTGAGCCGGCCCAGCTGGGATGGGAATATGGCGGATGCCATCCCCGCTCGGCTGCCCCCTCCCGGGCCAGCTCAGCCAATGGCTCCCTCCCTCGCCGCCCAGACCGCCCATGCGGCGGTCGCCGGAGACCTACCTTCCGCTGCTGGCCACATGGACGTCCTGGCGCGGAATGAGGGCGGCTGGCCTTGCGCTGGCCTCCCTTATTCATGAGTAGTTGCAAACATGCCTTACAGCACGTTTGCAACGGCATCCAGCACCAGAGCGCTTGCTCCGGCGCTGGAAACAGTATGAATTTGGCTGTCAGTAAAGTAGCTTAATGTGTTCCATAGAAGGTCCCTCTTTAGTAGTTGAGTTCTTATGCTTTCAAATGTCTGTGCTTTCAGTGTCATTACTTACTCATCTCATTCACACTTAAGGAGGTGCTTTTCTTATACACTGAGCAATGATTCAAAGCGCTTGGGCACCCCACATTGCAAGTTTCTGTGTTGCGTAGGTGTGGGCCCTCTGTCCATGGTGCTGAATTGTGGGTGGCTGTTCTGTGGAGCTATACAGAGCATTTTGAATTCCAGAGCCTTATCCCCACTGATGTCCATACATATGATTCCTTTTCTAAAATGGCCCACAAACCATTTGCTTTAGAATACTTTTTTGTGTGTGTGAGAAAACCTCCAATGACATTTTGTGAAATCGAAGGTACACTGGGGAAAAGAAAAAGGAGAAAAATCCCCCGACAATATTTAAAATGAGTGTCAGGTGAAATTGCAGGGTTTCAGATCAATGTGTCATCTGCTGAAATGTGAACAGCTGCTGCTTTTGTGGATTTCTTTCTTTCCCAGTTTCTTTTTTTTTATTATAGTTTTACTGATCTCTTGTCTGCCTGATCTCTTGCAATGACAGGAGAATTTGAGGAATCAGAGCAGGAAACCACAACCTGTGCGTGTGTGTGTGTGTGTGTGTGTGTGTGTGTGTGTGTGTGTGTGTGTGTGTGTGTGTGTGTGTGAGAGAGAGAGAGAGAGAGAGAGAGAGAGAGAGAGAGAGAGAGAGAGAGAGAGAGATGGGGTCAGTGACAAGAACAACTTGATGCTATGTTTTTGAAAGTGACATTTTATCCCCAGAGCAGGATTTACAGTATGTTATGTTGCAATGATGGGGTTCTGCAATTCCAGCCAAATGGCTATTTCATGAGGGATTTGCTTGTACTTCAGGTATTACGGGGCAGTTATATTGCACCTTAGGAGAATGGCCTGAAGTGCCATGTCTTCAGTGCCTAGTAGTTCTTTGATAAGTTGTGTTGCAGGCTTTCTGTTCCAGCAATGCAAGGCAGGTCTCGAGCTGTAGCCAGGAATTTTATGGAGCAGAGCTGATCATGCCTCAACCGGAAACAACAAACATCTGCATATAGGCAGTCTAACATGTTTAAAGTTTTTTAGAACACAATCCTGACAAAGTAAACCATATTTAAGGCAGGCTGCTTTATATCGAGAAACCCCTAGCCAGTGCTGAGGAACAATTTGAAAACTTTTGTGAAGAGATTAACAGCCCAATCCTGCATAAAGGGCCGCCTGCTGTAATCCTAGGCCCATTACGGCCTGCACTGGTGCAGCCTGGGTGCACCTCATGAGAAAGGGATGTTTGTCCCCTTTCCCCAGTGTAAGTACTGTGGGCCGCAATGGGCCTCCTCGGATGCATGCCTCCTCTGGAGCTGGTGCACAACCAGGGCGGCCGTATAAAGTCGGTCTGGGTTATGATGGGGCTTAGGATATCGGCGCATCTCAGTGCCAATATTCCTGCCTCCTCCCAGACCAGGTTGGCCAATGGCCCCCCTCCATCACCACCCCTGCCCACCCTCCCTACACCCCTTGCACCATCCAGAGCAGCACTCACCTACGTCAGCTGGTGCAGGTCCAGGACGGCAGCATAGAGAATGGTGCCGGCCTTTGTGCTGGCGCCGCTTACTCTCTGGGTACTGAAAACAAGCTTTACAACATGCTTGACACCCTAGGCCAGAGGAGTGCTTGCTCCGCTGGTCTAAGGTTACATAGGATTGCGCTGTAAGTCCTGTACAGACAGTAAAGAATCTTGCATGGTGTGGGCAGTTTGGCATTCATGTTTAGAGACATGTTCATAACTTGTTCATAACTGACCTGGAGTTGGATACACATCTGGGGAAGTGTATCCATGACCTCATAGACACCCCAGCTAGAGAGGAGGCGGTATATCTGGGTCTTGGACCCTGTCCAAGGACAACAATTAAGGAGGATAAGGGATCCTTCAGGGGTCTGTCCCCAGTCTTTTCTATCTTCTTCACCACAGTTATGCTGGACTGGATTTGGGTCTTAATCCTTGCTGGATTGTGTATTTCCTCAATTCCAGTTGTGTATGTGTGGGGAGGGGAGGGATCCCAGCTGGTGCTGCCAGTAGAAAAGCCTTCTAAGGCGGGGGGGGGGGGAGGAGCTGAGACCAATTCTTACTTTTGTGTGTAGTGTATACCATATTGTGTGCAACATTTGCACCCAAATCTGCTTATGCTAGTGAACCAAAAGATTTCCCAATCCTAGTTTAGAGCTTGAAGGTCTCAAATGGGGGCAGTGAAAAGTTAGACTTGCTGAATCTTTGTGTGCTCATATAACATACATTGAATCCTTTTACATCAGTTTAAATAATCCAGAGTAATATAGTGGTGCATGGTTTGGGCTTTCAAGTTGTTTAGAAGCTTCATTCCATTGGAAGATCAGGGGGAATGCACCCCTTTGGCCCCTTTATGGAACTACAGCCATGCAACCACTAAGCATAGACTGAATTGAGATAAACAGGTTCATAGCTAGCCTTCCTCACTAGATGGGGTTGCTACAGTTCAAGGTGGAGCTTCAAAGAAATGAATATTCATTCATTCATTTGATTTTTAGCCTGTTCTCTCCCACAGGTTCAGAGTAGCTTATAACAGTTTTTTCTAACACTTCTTCCCCAAAGGGGATCATAAATCTAAGTAACAAAAAGGGTTGGGGACTAAAGGAGGCTAAATAAAATTAAAGTGGCATACAAGCTGTAAAAAGAGAGACAATACTCAGTCCCAGCTGTGGTGGTGCTGGTATCTCTAGAGCTCTACTCCCAGGAGGTAAGCAATACTTATTGCTGGACGTAGCCTCTATGAATTTCTCTAATCCTTTTTAAATAGCTGTCTAAGCTTGTGGCCATCACTACAGCTTATGGCAGCAAAATTCCTATGCTAATTAAACACTGCTTGAGGAAGACAAGTGTTGTGTGAAGACGCCAGCATCACCAGCCTTCCTTCTCAGCTTCCCTCCTCAGCATTAAACGAGAGGACACCCCAATGTCTTCTCATTTAATATGTAGATTAAAAACTTAGGCCTCAAGGAGTTAATCAATCTGGAGGTCAGGTCTCTCCCTGGCCAATTGTGCCTAGGAAAGATATTGTGGCCAGAAGAATCTGGCCTCCAAGCAGCTTTGCCAGGAGGAAATCCAGTCTCCAAGCTGAATAAATTGGCACCCCTGCTTTAAGTTACCTCAACCCCTCTTGAACCATTGTGCCACTCTCACAGTAGCTAGAGGCCCCCCCCCCCATCACTGAAGCACAACAAAGGTCATAGTGATCTCGAAAGCTCCACCATACATCCGGAGAAACCTGGGTCAGGTGAATGGAGTTTAGCACTTTTGATACCACTTTTGTGGGGTATCAGTCGCCAGTGATTATTTTTAAGATCAGAAACTGTACTATTAAAAACATTATCATTCTTTAAACGGAAGATATAAAAAAATTAAATATGTTTCTGGAAAAATTCTTAGGTGGGAAACTGCAACCACCCCTGGCCAGAGAGAGAGAGAGAGAGAGAGAGAGAGAGAGAGAGAGAGAGAGAGAGAGAGAGAGAGAGAGAGAGAGAGAGAGAGAGAGAGAGAGTTCTAATTAATTCTGTTTATATCTTGTACTCAGCTAAAGGCCTGCCTAGGGTAGGGTAGCACCAGATGAAGCGATCTTTCTCAAGCAGAAGTTGTCGCTTTCCTACTTAGTATTTTCGATAGACTCTAATCATATTCCAAACACTCCACATACACTATCTCAGTACTCCTAACAACAACCCTGTAATGTAGGCTATAGATGCGGGGGCGGCGGCTGAGGCTAATAGAGAGCAGGAGTTCGAGTTTGTCTAAGGTTCCCTACTAAGTTCGTGGCACAGGCCGGCTTGGTACCAGGGCCCTTCCAGTCTCTCAGCCTTCCGTTCAGAGTGGGGCCACAGAGCTGATACCAGCCGCCTCAAAAACCAGCGTATAGTTAGGGGTGCAGTAAGACCTGTTTTGGTACAGACTCCTTCAAGCCCGCGGTCTGCTGCCTTTGCTGAACTCCCGAGGCGCTTGAGCGTCCAGCGGGCTGGCGCGGAGCTGTCCAGTGCTGAAACGCCTCTCGGGCACTTCAGCCTTGGCCGTCTCGACCGCCCCAGGCGGCTCCACAGCAGGCGGTAGAAGAGCTGACTCGGAGGAGCGAGGGCGCCTGCTTCCAGCATAGCAACGCAGCTTGTGTCGACCTTCCCGCCTCTCCCCACCCCTTCCTCCCGAACAGAAACGCTTCCCTCCTCCCCCGGAGTTGTCAAATTGCTGGGCACCCAGCCCTCTTTACCCAGGGTTTAACCAGCTTTCTTCAGGTCACGCGCATTCAAGCGTTCCCACCAGAGTTAGTAAATCTGGTCCTGCCCCCAAGGCGAGCCAACAGAGTCACCCAGCCCTGTCGAAACAATGCTTAAATGCCTCCCTCGATTATTCCCTCTCCGGGTCACGCACGCTAAAACCTTTCCCTCCCTCCTCCACCTGGGCGGAGGGACCTCCTCCTGTAGGCTTGGTCAAGTGGTGCTGGGCAACCCCTGGAGCCGACGTGTGCGTTTCTGGTTCCTGGGATGTCCCTGTTCCTTGGCCCTTGCCCCCTCCCCGCTTTGCCAGCGGCAGCCCCAGTCCTTCGGCTGGAGAAGAAGAAAAAGTAGCGCTCGCAGCGCCCCAATGATTGGATGAGGCGCCATTACATCATTTTTCCTGGGCTGCCTGGCTGATTTTCTGGCATTGGGGAGAAAAGTGTGTGCGCGCTAGTAGTAGGAGCTGGAGGCACATCTGGGGAGGAGGGAGAGCTGCTGCGAGCTGTACCTTCTTCACACACACCTCCCCCAGCACGCCTTCGGCCGGAGGAGCGGTGGCCAGGCTGTGCCCCAACTCTTTCCCAGCCCGGCGGGTCAGCGAGGAGTTTGGAGGGCGGGGAGATGCTCCGGAGAATGTCCCACGAAGCGGATCCCGGAGGGCGAGCGCTCCGTCGTCTCCTCTGATCTGCCCTTGCTGCCGAAGTGCGGGGAAATGCGCCATGGGCTTTGAGAACGCCACGGACAAGCGGTGGGGCATGGCTGGTAAGTTCCTCCCCCCGTTAGGGGGCGCCTTGCCTGCCTTGGGAGCCGGGCGGCTGGAACAGCCGAGAGCTCCCTTCGCCTGCAAACGGGTCTCGTCCAATTTCATCCGGCGCGCTAGTTCTGGCGCGATCCTAACCTGACCCTGCCGGGGCCAGAAGGTGATCACAGGAACTAAGAGACTGGCTTCGTCTGGGGCAAGCTTCGGTCTCCCGCCCGCCTTTTCTGGGGCTGTGGGATTCTCTGAGGCGCCGGGGGCCACCAGCGACCTCTGCTCCCGAACAAGGGCATCTAGGGTGCTTCTGAGACTGAAGGAACAATGAGATGGGGCAGGGGCCAGGGAGGGTCACGTGGCATCTGGGGAGAAGCAATACCGCTTCTGGGAGTGGGGAGGGCAAAATGACTTCAAAGAAAGGAATATTTGTGGGCCGTGTGAATGTTTCAGCCCCGTCCCTCGGGGTTTGTGGCGGGGATGACGCTCAACACAAAAGAAGCTTTCTGGGGAGGAGGGTGCTTTCTTTCAGAGAAGAAAGTGCTCTTTTCCGCCCAACTTTCTCGGGCTCTAATTACCTGCAATGACTTCGTTGCATCTTTTCTTTTGCTTTACTCTCTCTCTCTCTCTCTCTCTCTCTCTCTCTCTCTCTCTCTCTCTCTCTCTCTCTCTCTCTCTCTCTCGTGTGTGTGTAAATGTAGTAACATCTTCATTTAAACATCTAGTGGGAGCAGGGGTGGATACATACCCCTCTCAAACAGCTGCAGAAAGTCTTGGATGGAGAGGAGTGACAGGCATGCCCGTTAGTCTTAGAGTCGCTCATTTCCATTTGCCCTTTGCTACGACCCACGTCCTGCAGGATCAGGGCAGTTTATTGAGGCCAGTTATCCAAATCTTCCGTAGATCTGATTTCTGGGTTCACTCACACAGCAGCTGATGTGAGGCAGTAGGCTCAGAAGAATCACATCGTTTTAACCAGGGTTAACCTTGTAGGGTTAACTCCTTGTAAGAGCTCAGGGATATGTAAAGCAATAATAGACAATATCTCCGAGCGAATGCAGACTCTATTTCAGTACTAGATAACCACAGCCCCCCAATAATCTGGAAATATGAGGCAGGTCCAAAGGCATTGCAGCAGGGTATTCTATTGCAACATACATTAATTGCAGTCCCACCCTTTTTACATTCGTCTCCCCCCTTAGTTCTGAATTCTCTCAAACTCAGATGAGAGAGAGAGAGAGAGAGAGAGAGAGAGAGAGAGAGAGAGAGAGAGAGAGAGAGAGAGAGAGTTTTGCTAGAATTGCTTTGTGACAAGGCAGGCACCAGTCTGTGTGTGTGACTTCAGAACTAGCCCCCTTGATTCTGGTTTTATTAAACCTTCCAAGAGCAGAATTCAGGATTATGCAAACATGGATAATCTGTGCTGGCTAAACTAGTGCCCATTAGGAACTTCCAAGGGCCCAGAAGTTGTCGTACCTTGTTTCTTGCTCTTTGTAGCACAGCTGGAGCTGTGAAAGCCTAGGGCAGGGGCGGGGAACCTTTTCCCTGGGGAGGGCCGTTTTAAATATTAGAAATTTGCTTGAGGGCCGGCCGTAAGGCTGGGTGCCATTTTTATTTATTTAATTATTTTTTGCCCCCGCCCCCCATCAGCCTCCGGAGGCTCCGCGCTCACCGTCTGAAGCCGCCACTGGGTCCGCGCGTCACCTCCGGCGTACCATGCCGATGAGGGCAAGAGCTTGCCCTCATCGGCGTGGTACGCATGTGCGAAATGGCCTGGTGAAAAGGGGTCGAGGCGGTGGCCGGGGTGAACATGCAAAGGCCCTCTCCCGGCCTCCGGAGGTGACGCGCAGACCCGGCGGAGCTTCCAGTGGCCAGTTGGGCGGCCTCCCGGCAATCTCTCCGGGGGCCAAACCGGATGGCCTCGGAGGCCTGATCCGGCCCTGGGGCCGGAGGTTCCCCACCGCTGGCCTAGGGGAAAAAACTTTGGTCACTGCTGCAGAAATAGACACTGAAATAGACACAGAAATAAAAAAAAGGGACTGATCTGAGCTGAAGGTAGGGAATTAATTGTTAGCTAAATCTCATTGAATGCAGATTAGTTCTTCTCAGTCACTCTTTAGCATTCACAATCAGATTGCGTGATTATGTGTGAATGGGTGGTGGTGGTTCTTCTACCCAGATCAGTGACTGTGTGCAGAGGCAGATGGTTATTTTTATTTTTACTTACATAGTTGCCATTGTAATGAAACAAAATGTAATCAAGATCTTGCCCCATGATGTAGTTTACAATCTAAATTTCATCAGTGGAGGTGCAACATAGGGAGAAACAGAGAAGTAAGGGTGACAACAGAGAGAAAAGTGCTATGACAGAAACAAGGGTAAGAAGGGATAAATGTGAGCAAAATTATTTAAGGAAGAGTAGTAGGCATGTGATATAACATCCTGTGCTTAAATGTCTCCCACATTGGGAGTGGTTAGAGTTCTGATAGCGTGCGCGACTGTGTGTGTGCGCGCATGCACATGCATGTACTGTGTTAGCAATTTATGTTCCTGTAAAACTACATGTGGTCTTTTTATTGGGCAATAGCTGTAGGGTTGCATCAGGATAAAAGCAAGGCAGAGCATATTAAAAACCATGCAGTCAGTGGGTTTTCAGGAGAATTTTTTTAGGTGGGGGTGGAGTGTGGTACAGTCCTACCAGTGTTCTGTATTTCAAAAAGAGCAAGCTGACTTCCTAAACTCACCAGATTGTCTTACAAATTGTGAGATGTACAGCACAATCCTAAGCATGCTTGGTTACTCTGCAGAAAGTGCCACTTCGTGCAATAGGGTTTACTTCCTACTAAGTGTGTTTAGGATTACTGCCTGAAAAGATATAAAATGTGAGCCAGGTTTTCTTTTCCTTTGAGACTTTCCTTTATTGCCTCTGCTTCCCAGAGACCTAGAGGCATGTTTCTTTTCAAGGATCCCACCATCCCAGCACTGAGACCCACCTTTGAACTGTGCCCATTTATTTTGATTGTAGCTTTTGATCCTGCCTGCCCATCTTTGTGGCTTTGCCCAGAAGCCCTTTCTTTCTTTTGCTGTACACACTGAAGGGTGTAAAATGACTCAGAGCAGTCCTGGGTAAATAAACAAGACAGAAATATAACATGATGTTCTAACCGTCACAGTTCTCTCATTGCTGCGGTCATGTTTAAACAATGGCTTAATTTGGTGTAATGCTCACATTGTTCATTTCAACGGCAGCCCATTATGAAAGTGTTGAATTCAGTGACATGAGAGTGGGCGCCTCTTGGCATCCTGGCATCAGAGCAGGCACCTGGCTTTCAGTTCCGCGTGCCAAAGAGACGTCTTTGTACAGCAGCAAAGTGTCTCCATTTCAATGGTTACTTTTCAAATAAATACCTCTATCTTCAGAAGCCTTTAAGCAACAAGAAAGCGACGATGGTGTGCAAGGTGAACGGGGTGTTGAATGGGGCGCAGATCCTGTGTTGAAATCTGATTGGGCTAGAAAGGTCACATTCATGCAAATAAAGTAAAACAAACATCTGGTGGCTCCCTTCCCCACATTTATGCTTGCAAAACTGAAAACACAGCCTTCTTATTAACCAAGGCGATATGCATGCAAAGCCAAAAATAAGTGTCCATGTGATGCTGATCTAGAAGATATTTACGTACATTTGGGCTAATTAAAGACAAATGGAGTCCTAACTTGCTAGAAATAACCCAGATTTTGGTGGTGTTTCAAATAATTCCTAGGGGGAAAAAAACATTGATGCATGCTGCAGTCAAAATTGGTGAACTTTTTTCTGGGTATTTAGAAAAAAAGCTGAATCAGTATTTTTTTTTTTTTTGAACTTGTGACCAGCTCAAAGTGCAAAAAGACTTTGAAATATGAATTGAACCAGAATGTGTTGAACAACACCAATTTATATATACGGAACCATTTTCAATCTTGGTTCACCAATGGGAATTTGTTGACAAAGGTGCACAAAACAAAACTGCTGCAGCCAACAAAATGCCGCCCTGTGCTATATACCTTGTGGTAACTATTATAGGGCATATCCACACTACAAACCTAGAGTGGTTTTATACCAGTTTCTCTCATAGCCTCTTACAAAAAATTCTGGTAACTGTAGTTAGGTTAGGCTTCTCTTACATATTCTTTAGTCCCCCTCACAGAACTACAGTGCCCAAAGTTCTTTGCTGGAAAGGAATAAGACCGTTAAATCAATTTAGAGCTATAGTGTACTGTACTGTATATGTGTACATCACTTCCAAAATCATCCTAGGAGGTCATGTGATTTTCAAGAACAAAGAGGACAGGAGGCTCCTGTTTTCTAAAAACTAGTCAACACGAGTTCCTCCTTTGGAGAACTGTGCCTCTCTCAGGGCAGATGTGGAATACAGACTCTAGCCTGAGTAGACACATCCATTGTAAAAAGAAATTGTCAAAGAGAGATCCATTGATAAAGAGAGGAACGCCATTTCCGGCCAGGCCTGGCTGTCATGCCTATTTCTATAAAAGGCTCCAAGAACATCAGCTGTACATGACTAATTACAAGGTAGAGATCCATTGATAAATGGAGTGTGTGAGTTTTAGGTAACTTGTTTGGAAGTCTAAAATAGAACGTAAAATTCATGCCAGTGGCTGAATGGGGGGCACTAGTCTCATTTAAAAAATAAGTGTGCTTGAAGTTAAGTTTGCTTGATATTTTACTCATGTGCTTGAAGTTAAGCATGAAGAGTTGGACTGAAAAAAAGACTACACACACACGCATCTACCTTACAAATCCTGTAAGATTTGGTGGGAAAGGTAAAGGTGTCCCTTGACATTTAAGTCCAGTTGTGTCTGAGTCTAGGGTGTGGTGCTCATCCCCATTTTGAGGGCCAAAGAGCCAGCGCTGTCCGAAGATGCTTCCGTGGTCATGTGGCTGGCATGACAACACAGAACGCTGTTTACCTTCCCACAGGGGGTACCTATTTATCTACTCGCATTAACATGTTTTTGAACTGCTAGGTTGACAGGAGCTGGGCTGAGTGATGAGAGCTCACCCCGTCGCGCAGATTCGAACTGCTGACCTTTTGATCAACAGCTCTTGGTTCAGTGGTTTAACCGACTGTGCTACCACTGCCTAAGATTTGGTGGTACTCAGGGGCATTATTGATTAGAATCAAGGTGTGTCACATGAATGTGTTACTTTTACCATGAAAACTGCTCCTATCACTGGCCTTCTTTCTTCAGTTTACATTGCACAATATAAACTCACAGTCTGATCCTGAGAGAATTTAACATTGGAGAGGTTTGATATATGTGATGCAGTTGGTGGAGTGGAGACTGGCTCAGTGAAAATGAGGGTTAATACAATACACTTAATGGGTTTTCTTGATTTAGACATATGCTGACCTCAGTGGATGAGTGTGATTTTCTTTTAGTGCATTTTTTGTTTAATCCAAATAAAAAAGATTCATCACTGATGTGATTCAATTGTTGTGGGCATTACAGAAAAGGCAATGTTTTCATGTTAAAACATGCCCCTTTTAGAGTCTATTAATCTGTTCAATTAAGATATCTGAGGGCCTAGAGACTTCAAATGTCATTGAAGAGAATGGAGGCAAGTTCTTGCTTGTAATTTATTTTCTTTCTGTGGTGGGTTAACATTCTAATAGAAGATATTTGAATTACCCCCGAAAGTGTGTGTGGGATGAGGGGAATAATAAAGTGTTATTCATATTCATCAAATGTTCATGGGAGATGCTCACACAAATGCCAGATACAGTATGCATAACGTTTCCTCTACTTTTGTGTAGAACAAGGGCGCAATCCTGACTGAAAAGCCGGCAATGGAACAAGTGTTCCGTTGCTAGGAGACGTCGTGAACGTGCCGTAAAGCACGTTCGCGATGACTCGGGAGCAAGGAAGGCCGGCACAGAGGCCGGCCTCCCTTGCTCAGTTGCTGGAGCGCCGGATGAGGCAAGTCAGGATCCAGAGGGCGCGGGGGATTTCGGTGGGCGAGAGAGGGGGCCATTGGCCTAGCTGGCCCGGGAGGGGGAGGGGGATTGCCTCGGCCATATCCCCATTCCCGCCAGGCCGGCTACGCTGTTACACAACCTCCTCTACTTCCGCCTGCTATTTAACTGGCGGAAATTCGAGGAGACTGATCGGGCCGGCCTGGCGTTACACCCAGGGAAGGGGACGAGTGTCCCTTTCCCCGAGTAGACCTCCGACCTGGCAGCAGAACGGCCGCCGGGGCTCAGGATCCGCCGACCGGATCCTTGCGCTGGATTACGCTGCCCCAGTGTGTTTTGCATGCTTGTGAAAAATGGGCTTCTTGGCCATTTTTCTTGAAAACTGAAGTCTTACTCTCTGGCTTTTGATTATCTAGTATTGCTGTGTGTTTTGCTTGGAGATTTTGGTTTTCCTCATTTGTCTCACAGGAGCCACCTTTAGGATTTGTAGCAATGTGGAGCTGTCAGAGATGACCGGTAGGGACAATAGGAGCTTGGAGCCTGTAGCTTAAGCGAGGGCTGTTGTCATTTAGTCGTTAAGAATATGCAATATGAGCAGAGAAGCCCCTGGTGCCCAGGCTCAGCTGAATACAGTGACTGTATTGGGCATTTTATACAACCATTGAGGAGCAGGGACATGCTGGAAAGAGTCATCCTTTGTTGACCACTATTCTCTATCAGCAGAACTGATTTGTCATTCTGAGATCTCGTCGCCAACATTTCAATTACATTTCCTAACCCTACAAGCTAGTGTGTAAGCACCTTAAATGTTTTGGAAGCAACACTGGTTGTGCCAGGTCAATGTTGCAACTGTGCTGTGGTGCACCATCTTCCAAAGCCACCCCAGGATGTTACATGGCCACAGCTGACTTAATTATGTTACGGTAGTAGCAACAACCAGATGTAGCTGAAAGTGCAGCACAAAACAGCGATTCCCTAGTGACTTTAGTGGAGAGGAGCACAGCAGGATCACAGTTGGAGATCATAATTCCTGTACATGACATCCCAAAAGTATTTTGGCTACCATGCAACCAGCTGCTTCAGTGCCCCCTATGAACGAATACTTAGTTTTAATCTGTTATAATGGGATTGCAACAGACAGTGTAGCGGAACAGATCTGCTTCTCATAAGATGAAGCTGTACCGTCCGTTAGCATAAACCATCATCTGCAGTCATATTTACCTATTTCCTTAGGGTTGTTTCCTGGGGTGTTGTCAGCTCATTTTCAGCTTACAGAAAATGAGCAAAGTAATGAAAATGTCTAAAACCAAATCCCAGAAATTTCCCTCTTTGACTACTGTTTTTTA
Organism: Plestiodon gilberti rubricaudatus; assembly: GCA_026170595.1. Taxonomy (NCBI): domain Eukaryota; kingdom Metazoa; phylum Chordata; class Lepidosauria; order Squamata; family Scincidae; genus Plestiodon; species Plestiodon gilberti. The sequence goes on along the minus strand of JANXHW010000001.1, from coordinate 253,909,671 downwards.
AAACAGTGTTATCAGGAATTTCCTGCAGCCTAGGATTCCCAAGGTCTAACAACTGCAACGACACCCAACATTTCTATCAGGCCTGCACATTTGCGACTCACCATGCTAAATACTTCTTGCCAGCTACACATGGCAACCCCCTTCCCTATCGAGGCTTGATAAATTGCATGCTTTTGCTACCTACTTGGGACTGAAAAAAAAACAGGATGAGGTTGTGTGTCCAGCATCTCTTAGGCTACCATACATAGCTGGTATTATGTGCTGCATGCAGCTTGGTGGATCACAAGTTCTGCAGGTCTGACTTATAGAGATACAAACATACTCAAAGGATATTAAGCAATCAAGCTTTACAATTCCCTCTTATTATTTCTTGTAGCTTCTTGTTACTGAACAAACAGAGAACTGAAAAGCATTTTCTTTAGGGGGAGTTCCCTCCAAAAGATTTCGAATTTCAAAAGGATACTCTTTCAAAACACCATCTAGGAACATTTCAATATCTGTTCTGTTCAGGTCACATCCAAGTACAGGCTGAAATCCCACAGCATTATGTATCTAATTAGCAGCCCGATCCTGCCTACAAATAGGCCAGCAGAGCTCCACTGGGCTAAGGAGTCACATAAAGCACGTTTGTGGCTCCTTAGGAGTAAGCGGTGCTGGTGCAGAGACCGGTGCTGCTTACTCCAGCTTCAGAGCGGGTGTGCATCCGAGGAGGCCCATTGGGGCCCACGCCACTTACACTGCGGGAGGGGACAAACGTCCCCTTCTCTGTGAGCTCAGACCTTGCCGGCGTGGGCTGCAATCCATGCAGGATGCAGTGGCCAGCCATTTAGGCCAGCCATGCATACTTGCACAGGATTGCTCCGTAGTTCAGACAATAATTAGTCAGACCTGGCCATGATTACTCATTCTAGGTTAGACTGTTTAATGTACTTATCTTGCAGCTGCCTTGGAAGACTGTAAAGAAGCTGCAATTGGCACGGAAGGCAGCCACAAGCTACAGTGTTATCCCCTGGTGCCAGGGGTCGTGACCACGTTATGCCCCCTGTTAAAACAGCTCCACTAGTTACCTGTACACTTCTGTGCACAATGCAAAAATATTGGTTACTACCTTTTGTAGCCTTTTGTTTGGGACCTGGATAACTGCAGGACTGTCTCTGCCCGTAACCATAAGGCTCTGCCCATCCCGTGAGATCATTACGGATGGCCCAGTTGTATTCATTGGGCAATGACCTGCAACAGGGCCTTTTCTGTTGTGGTGCCCAGTCTATGGAACTCACTTCCAGCCAAAATCAGGACCGCCCCCACATCACTAGCATTCCAGAGGAGAATTAAAACTTTTTTTGTTTGTTTTTTGTTGTTGTTTTGGCTTGCATTTCATTGATTTTGTTCTGTTGGCTTCTAGTTGTAGCTGGTTTTTGGACAATGCTCCTTATTTTTTTTTCTTCTGTTGCTTAAAATTGTTGTTTAGGTTTTTAGATTTTGTATTTTCTTTTTTAATTGTATTGTGATTGTATTGGCTAACAAGCACAGTTAAGGAGGCTATAAAAGGCAAGGAAGCTTCCTTCCGTAAATGGAAGTCTTGCCCTAATGAGGAAAATAAACAGGAGAGGTGGCAAAAGAAATGTAAAGAAATGTAAAAAGATGATACGGGAGGCCAAGCAAGACTTTGAGGAATGTATGGCAGGCAACATAAAAGGGAATAATAAAAGCTTCTTCAAATATGTTAGAAGCAGGAAACCTGCCAGGGAAACGGTTGGTCCGCTGGATGGTGAGGGAGAGAAAGGGGTGATAAAAGGGGACTTGGAGACTGCAGAGAAATTAAATGAGTTCTTTGCATCTGTCTTCACGGCAGAAGACCTCGGGAAAATACCGCTGCCGGAACGGTCTCCCCTGAATAAAGAATTAAGTCAAATAGAGGTTAAAAGAGAAGACGTCTCAGACTTAATTGACAAAATAAAGATCAATAAATCACCAGGCCCGGATGGCATCCACCCAAGAGTTCTGAAGGAACTCAAGAATGAAGTTGCTGACCTCTTGATCAAAATATGCAACTTGTCCCTTAAAACGGCCACTGTGCCAGAGGATTGGAGGATAGCTAATGTCACGCCAATCTTTAAAAAAGGTAGGAGGGGGGACCCGGGAAACTACAGGCCGGTCAGTCTAACATCTGTTCCAGGGAAGATGGTGGAAAGTCTCATTAAGGATAAAGTCTTAAAATACATAGAAGATCAAGCTCTGCTGAGGGAGAGTCAGCATGGCTTCTGCAAGGGGAAGTCTTGCCTCACAAACCTGTTAGAATTTTTTGAAAAGGTCAACAGGCATGTGGATGCGAGCGAACCCGTGGCTATTATATATCTGGATTTTCAGAAGGCGTTTGACACGGTCCCTCATGAAAGGCTCCTGAGAAAACTCCACAGTCAGGGAATAAGAGGGCAGGTCCTCTTGTGGATTAGGAACTGGTTGAAGACCAGGAAACAGCGAGTGGGAATCAATGGGCAATTTTCACAATGGCGAGAGGTGAAAAGCGGTGTGCCCCAAGGATCGGTCTTGGGACCGGTGCTTTTCAACTTATTCATAAATGACCTGGAGTCGGGGATAGGCAGTGAGGTGGCCAAGTTTGCAGATGACACTAAACTTTTCCGGGTGGTGAAGACCAGCAGGGATTGTGAAGAGCTCCAGAAGGATCTCTCCAAACTGGGAGAATGGGCAGCAAAATGGCAGATGCGCTTCAATGTAAGTAAGTGCAAAGTGATGCACATTGGGGCAAGAAACCAAAATTTCACATATACGCTAATGGGTTCTGAGTTGTCTGTGACAGATCAAGAGAGAGATCTTGGGGTGCTGGTGGACAGGTCGATGAAAGTGTAGACCCAGTGTGCGGCGGCTGTGAAGAAGGCCAATTCCATGCTCGGGATCATTAAAAAAGGGATTGAGAATAAAACGGCCAATATCATTATGCCTTTGTACAAATCAATGGTAAGGCCACATCTGGAGTATTGTGTCCAGTTCTGGTCACCACACCACAAAAAGGATATAGTTGAATTGGAAAAGGTGCAGAAAAGAGCGACCAGAATGATTCGTGGGCTGGAGCACCTCCCTTATGAGGAAAGGCTACAGTGTCTGGGACTTTTCAGCCTAGAAAAAAGGCGCCTGAGGGGGGACATGATTGAGACATATACAATTATGCATGGGATGGAGAGAGTGGATAGAGGGAAATTCTTCTCCCTCTCGCACAACACCAGAACCAGGGGACATGCACTAAAATTGAGTGGAGGGAGAGTTAGAACAGACAAAAGAAAATATTTCTTTACCCAGCGTGTAATTCATCTGTGGAACTCCTTGCCACAGGATGTGGTGATGGCATCTGGCCTAGAAGCCTTTAAAAGGGGTTTGGACAGATTCATGGAGGAAAAGACCATCACAGGTTACAAGCCATAAGCAACCTCCTGGTTTTGGAGGTGGGGTTTCTCTGTGCCAGGTGCAAGGGAGTGTCAACGGGAAACAGGTTATCTTGTTGTCTTGTGTGCTCCCTGAGGCATCTGGTGGGGCCACTGTGTGACACAGGAAGCTGGACTAGATGGGCTTTTGGCCTGATCCAGCAGGGCTCTTCTTATGTTCTTATGTTCTTATGTGTATATTGTTTTAATTATGTCGTAAGCCCCTTTGGGCTGGAAAAGCAGGATAAAGATATCTCTTAAACAAATAAATAGCTGCCAGTCCTGATGTAGAGTCCTTCTCTCAACAGTAATGAGTCAGTCTGATGGCTCCGTGAACCATTAACTTCCTGGGTTTGTTCCTGTCCACTCTGCTTCCCGGATGACGTCATCATATTTGTTCATCTGCATATGTTTAGAATTGTCTGTTAGCTGATCTTCCTGGCAGACACTTGGCTTTTCAAATGGCTCTTTGGCTCTTACTTGTGCCTCTGGGCCAGGAAACGTGCGGCGAATATGTCTTGCCGATTTCCTTGTTCTTTGCCAGCTGGCTTTGGTGTGCCAAGCAGGGGGGCTCAAGCTGGTATCAGAGAGGACATGCACAGCTTCAGATCTCAGCCACCTTAGCAGGCTTCCTCCCGTGGAATACTTGCCCGTCCTGCTGCTGTGATGGCAGCATTTCCCTCTGCAAGCGGACCCCAGGCTTCATACAAATACATTCACAGGCACCATCTGTTCACGCCGTATTCACACATCGTCTTTATACCTTCTCTGACTTCTGGTCAATGTGTGAATTTTTTAAAAAATGATTATGATTTTTCGCTGCCCTAAAATTCCCCTTGTCTCGTACGACTCCTCTCTAGAAGGGAAAGGGGATGAGACAATTGCATGGACGGCTGTTGTGGTACTTTGAGTCACATCATCTAACAGGCACATCTGCGGGCCAATGCATCCTCATTCGCAGAGCAGGAGTTTCCCTTCCCCCATGTCTGGATCCCACATGGGTACCACACCCATGACTAGAAGTTCCAATGTAATCCCCCCACCACATATGATTCAGTGATTAAAAAGTTGCCAGGGTGGCATGGATCCAGCCATGGGGAAGGAAGGGGTAGCCATGCCATTCCAGTAGTTTATTAATCTGTCCAGACATCTATTTTGTGCAGCAAAATTGACTACAGCTACACTCCAATACAGACGTATATGGGAGTAAGCCCCACTGAACTCTGAGTAGACACGCATAGCATTGTGCTGCTGATCATTTAAGGGCTCAATCCTATTGGGCTACTGGGCCACTAGAACTCATGTTCTGATGGTGCAGCGTACTTTATGGCTGTCGCAAAAGGCAACACACCATTCAGTGTGGCCTGGCCACTGCAGCGAGTAGTGAGCGGCCACGTCCATGTGCCAGCAGCCCGTGCAAGGAGCTCTAGTGCTGCTAGGTCAGCACAGGGGGTGGGCAGAATGGGGCAGGGAGGAAGAGAAACAGGGTGGAGAGAGAAGGGAGGAGACAGATTGAAGCCAGGAAGGGTTGTTGTTTGCACCCCAGGGGTACAAGTGATGTTAAGTGATTTCAGCTCGTTGCCTGGTGCGCAGGACAACAGAGAAGCCCCCCCAAAAAAACCCCTCGCAAATTGTGAGGGCGCCAAAAAGAGCTCAAAGATGGTACAAAAACACAGTACTGGTGAAAAAGAAAAACCTTTACTTTGCTAGCAAAGGACACACTTGACCGCCCAAGCTGTGTAAAGTACAGAGGAAAATACAGGAACTTATATACATTAAGGATTACATTTGGAACCATGGCTAGTATTGTACAGAGGATTGCATTTGAAAGGGAAATCAATGTGCAGAAGGATTCAAGAAAGTACATGTAAGACAGCCAATAAGATGTTGGATTCAAACTTCCCGCCAATGACAATGTACAGTAACATTTGTAAAAGCTAACCAATAAAGAGAAAGATCCTAATTTTGCACCAAGGAGGAGTGTTATGCTTTTTGTACTTCGGGGTCCAATGGGGTTAGCCCTGCAAGTGTTGCAAGGTTTAGGTAATTCAATTATTCCCCAGAGACAGCTTGCCCAAGGTGAAGTAAGAGGCTTCCTGTTTTGTGAATGGGGACACATATGCATAGGCAGTTACACAATAGCAATGATTTAGATACGACACAAGGATGATTGACACAAAGGAATTGGTGCCTGGGTTACATTCATGGCACATAGAGACATTTGAGTTACATTGAGCAAGAACATCCCAATACAATGAACAGTGATATGCAATGCAAGTAAATGGTTAGGCAGAGGAAATGCACACAGATCAAGATTGGATTTTTGTAGGAAAGTCTGGCAATAGGAGATAGTCCCGGATCATCTGGCATTGTCTCTTCCTGCTTCCCAGGGGACACCAGGGTAAGGTGATGGTATTGCAAGTAAATATGAAGTTATATTTATTATAACAATCTTACCCAAAGCACTCCTGGCCTGGCCAAGCTCTTGCTCTAGAGAGGAGAGACTTTCACTCTCGCTTCTTGCCCCTCCTGAACCAGAGGTGAGGAGATTCTACCTTCCTCTGTTCCTTGCATCAGAGAGGGGGGGCTTTCACCCCTGCTTCTTATCACTGAGCAAAATCTTCTAGGAGTCACTCTCTGCCAGGCTAGTTGGCTGTGGCCATTGCCATGCCCTGGCAGGAGGATCGTGTCCCTCCTGTGGTTGGACACATCCAGGGCAAGACCCCGATGACTCTTAGACAGAATCTGGAAATATAACTTCAAAACAATAGCCAGAAACCCCAAAATAGCCCCCCCCCAAGTGCCAGTACTGCAAAGGGGTGATGCGTCTGCAATTAAACCGCGCTGTGCCACTGAGGCTTGGATTTTAAGGTAGCAATCTTTGCAGACATATATCTCGGCTATTTCCTGACAGATTTAGATGGGATAAAAACTGAGGTGCTCAGGGGGCTCTATGAGACAAAAAATGTTGGACGGGGGTTCCGATTACCCACAACAGTATTGGCGGCAGCGCTGCCACCGATACGATATCCTATCCCCTTCCCAGCCTCGAGCCACCTTGCTGGGTCCACTCGGACTTGGAAAATTGCTGGTGGTCTGGCTACATCAGTGGGCAGGATTTAGTTAGGATAGCCGGGCTGAAGGATATTTACTTATTTATTTAAAATATTGATGTCCTGCCTTTCCCCTCCCCATTGGGAGGTGCCTAAGGCTGCCTACAGTATCCCCCCCTACATTTTAATAGTAGTCATGTCCCCAAGGGGCTCACAATCTTTAAGAAAGAAAGAAAGAAAGAAAGAAAGAAAGAAAGAAAGAAAGAAAGAAAGAAAGAAAGAAAGAAAGAAAGAAAGAAAGAAAGAAAGAAAGAAAGAAAGAAACATGACGATGATGGATTTTCATCTGCTGCTTTATTTTCTTCTCCTCTGTCTCACGGGGCCATTGGTGCTAAGAAGGCCACTGTGAGAAGGGAGGGGCGCTGGTCACTCTTTCAGGAGGCTGTAGCAGCCAGAGGTGGCGAGAGTGGTTCTTTGCCTGCTGCCTTACGTTCTCCTTCTCCACCTCACAACTTGAAATGCCTTCTAAAGATTCAGGGCACTGGTCCATTTAGCTGATGGTGGCCAACAGTGACTTGCAGGTGGCTGGTCTTGAATGCAGCTTTCCAGAACTCAGACAGAGGCCTTTGCTAGCCACGCTGCCTGTCGTCTCTTAACTGGGCATACTGGGGAACTGCACCTGAAGCCTCCTTTTCTTGGATGCAAAGCATGTGTTCTACTGAGGACGTACAGTCCTGGCCTTGTCTTCTCTTTTCTCCCACCATGAAGATGACATTTATTGAATTTTCACACTTAAAAATAGAAAATGCACTGTTAACTATTACAGGCCAGCAAATGCTTGCTAATGGAAGGCTTGGAAACAGATGGTGTTAGCAATATACATGTCTCCTTTTCCTATGTTCTCTGTCCTATTCTTTCCTACACTGTTCCTGCTCTATTTAGCTTGGACTGAATTCTTCCAGTGTCATAACTGTGGAAAGATTGCAGCAGCATCTTCCAGTGTAAAATGAAAGTAGTGCAGACTACAGAGTGCTAAAATCTTAAGATAGAGCAAATTCTTCTGGTACCCTGGGCATCACGCGGCTAGATGATCTTTGGATGGGATGAAATGTAGGCAGGTGGCTTTTGGTTTACTGTTTGTACCCAAGTTCTACAGCATGGCCGCTGATTCTGGATCGCAGGTCTTTGAAAACAGATTTTTTCTATTTTGCGGCAATACTTCTTTGTCCCAACAGCTAACGATGAAAAATCCTTGGGGTTCCTGATCTTCTCTACTGAGATAGACTATGGTTATTTTTAAAGCTTCTGCTGACAAACTGTTAAAATAAAGAGAAATGTGATGCAAATCTTGATCCACAAACTTGTAGATCTTGGAAAACTGGGGCAGTCCCTGGCCTGTCCATTTTCCTCATGCTTAGCTATTCCATGGTTCCATTATTTTCCACATCTTGAAGCTTGTGTTTAATTTCTAATATGAGAGATGCTGAGGTTCAGACTTCATGCTCTGTGCCCTGGAAGTCCTTACACATAATTCCAAATATGCTTCAAAGACACTCACTTCTCCATTGATTAACATGTACTGGTGCTTATCACTATAGCATTGAGCCTTGGTGATCTCTGGCTCCAGTTAAGCCTTGTTTGATGGGGAAAGGGATGGAGGGTCATCTATTTTTCTAGCCATCAGCAATGTCGATTAGCAGAACAAATAATCTAACCAATGCATTAGCGAAACATAATCAAGAACTAGCACCCCGTTTCCTGTCCCGCAATTGCTACCTCTATTTGTGGGGTGGAGCCCTCTTAGGAAGATTTTGGTGACATTTCTGGACCTCCTCTACTTGATAGTCTCTCAAAGGACTTTCAGCACAATCCAGCACAAGGATCCAGCTGACGGCCCACGGCTGCTTGCCGGATCCTGAGGCCCAGCGGCTGTTGTTCTGCCTGCCGTAGATCTACTCAGAGAAGGGGATGCTCGTCCCCATCCCCAGGTGTGAATCCAGGCCGGCCCAATTGGCCTCCTCGGATTTCCACTGGCTAAATAGCTGACAGAAGTAGAGGAGGCCGTGTAATGGCCTAGCCGGCCCGGCAGGGATGGGGATATGGCAGAGGCCATCCCCCACCCCCTCCTGGGCCAGCTAAGCCAATGGCCCTCCTCCCTCGCCCGCTGAACTGTCCCCGTGCCCCCGACTCACCTCGTCCGGCAGATGCACGGTGACGCCTCTGCGCTGGCCGCCCTTGCTCCAGAGTAGTCGCATACGTGCTTTCCGGCATGTTTGCGACTGCTGCCGGCAACGGAACGCTCATTCCATCGCCGGCACGATCATCAGGATTGTACCCTTTGTGTAGTTATGCTGACATGCTCTGTCTGTGGTGTAGGCTGCTGTGAAGATTTTATCTACCAGAGGACGCAGAAGAACTGGGCTACTGGGTAAGCTTTGTTGCTCACAACTGCTGTCTAGCAAGAAGGCATATTTCCAGTGTTGAAGAGACCCTCCCTCCATTCTCAATGTATATCTTTTTTGCAACATGTGTGCTACAGACTGTGCTCCAGTCCCAGCCTGGGACTGTCAGCTGCATTGCTGCAATCAACATAATCAAGAAGCAATTGTAGCTTTAATAAGAATTGACTTTTTGTAAAGCATCTCATTAAACAGTCTGGCTTGATTTTCAAATTATAGAAATATGCTGAAACTTGGGAATGGGCTCATATGTAGGAAACGAAGAAAGAGGGAAAGATCCTGGATCACGTTCTAAATGACACAAGCTGCAGCTCAATGCACACTTACTTGGGAGTAAGTCCCATTGAATTCAATAGCGTAACTGTCCATAGAGCTGGTGGGATCACCTGCTGACTGAGTTGACTGAAACTGGCACAGGAAGATCTAGTTGGGCTGCGGGGTTTTACATGGCGGACCCAGATTTAAATGAACGACTGTATAAAGCTCACAACTTAATGATTTGCCCAAGCTGTCATGGAGTTGTTATGAGGGTAAAATAGGACAAGATATGTTGTAATGAAGTGTTAGCCCTTGGATGGCAGTGGCAAAGTAATCTAGATAAAGATATGTAAGGTTATGATGTTCAAAGTGTTTACAACATTAAAGCTATGGCTACAGCTAATTAATTAGAAGAGTCGGTCTCCCCAGAGTTAACTAGATCCTATCTTAGTGAATGTCTTATCTGCTGGTGTAAAATTAAAAGGAACACAGGGAAACATTGCTAGCCTGTCCTGAGAAAAGACACACAAAGCATTTGGTCTTCATGCCTTGACACCAGCCCATTAATCCGTCAGATGTTGATATAGATCATGAAAAGACTCTGTAGTCTGAGATCTCATGTCGTTAGAGCTAAGCATATACACGCAGAAGCTACTTCCCCCCCTCCCCTCTTACCTCCTCAGTCCCATCATGAAACTGTGACATCAATATCCTGTTTTCTTTCAACTTCTGGCTCCACATCTCATGCCAAGTTGGGAATGGTGATTTAACTCTAGTTTCAAAATCAGGATGTGAAGCCCACTTCAATCTGCTTTCACATTCTGGTTTGGAAGAGTTAAATCACAGTGACTGGCTTCAAATTAGTGGTGGAGCCATGTGGTAAGAAATGAGGATTCCTGGTTGTGTAAGCAGGCAGGGGCTAGACCTTCTGACAAAGGCTGCCCCCCCCTTACCTGATGATGCACCAGCCTATGCTCCTCTCACTCTCCAATGCTCTTGCGCAGCGGCGAAAGTAGGGCGGAGCGCGTGGAGCAGCTGCTCTGGGCGGGGGCAGGGGCGCGTGGCCCGCGCCCGCCGCCTCTCCTTACCATCGTCTTCGGTCTTCGTTTCGGCCCTCCCGCCCTCCCTGGAGCCTGAACAGCTCCAAAATGACAAAGGAAACCGGTGTGTGTGTGTGTGTGTGTGTGTGTGTGTGTGTGTGTGTGTGTGTGTTTGGAGCTGCGCTGCGCACGCAGCTCCCTCCCTCCACCCTCCAATTGGCTATACAGGGAGCAATCGGCATGGCACTTAGGCCCCGCCCTTGCTCCGGGGGGCCCAGCGAGATGTGGCCTCACTGCTCTTGCACAGCACTCTCCACACCCCCACATTTCCTCTTCCTCGCTGTTCCCCTCTTCCTTTTCCAATCGTAAGAACATAAGAAGAGCCCTGCTGGATCAGGCCAAAAGCCCATCTAGTCCAGCTTCCTGTATCTCACAGTGGCCCCCACCAGATGCCTCAGGGAGCAATCAAGACAAAAAGATACCTGTATCCTGTCGCCACTCCCTTGCATCTGGCATTCAGAGATAGCCCATTACTAAGACCAGGAGGTTGTTTATCCCCATCATGGCACCCCCAATCCAGGGAGTAGAAAGGGAAGGAGGAGCAGTGGAGGCAAGGAGGCAGGCAGAGATGGGAACCCCCCACCAAACTTCTGCCTGAGGCAACTGCTTCAGTTGGCCTCATCAATGGGCTGGCCCTGAGAGGAGGCAAGGGAGGAGGAGGCAAGGGAGAGTGGAGGGAACGTGCATGCTTGTGGCTTTCCAGATCTCATTCATGTAATGGGGAACCATGATTTCCCATTACGTCTAAACTGAGCTACTGTCTTTCACTCTAATTTAACTGTAATGAATCACTAACCTATCAAAGACTTGTTTCTTTCTGTAGATAGAACGAGACATCTTCGGGATTCAGGGTTATAAAATGAGTTTATAAAATGTAAAATTGTAAAATGCCAACGACTTTACAAGTCAGATTAAAATCACACATGTGACTAAAAATACTTTAAAACTCCACGATTAAAATACAATAAAAACCTGATGTCAATTAGATTGAGTAGTATGAGTATATATTGAGTGTCTTTCCAACAGTGTTAATCTTCTGATGATGCCCCGAATGTCAGGGGTGAAACGTAAAGTTACTGGTAACATCTTGCTTTTGTAATAAAGAGTTTGGAAATGACGTAGTCTTACCCGGAAATATGTGGGTTTCTAACTAAAAAAACAATAAAAACATTTCAAAACTTCTCAGGCATGACGTTTCATTCATAAGCTATGAACTTTTATAACCCTGAATCCTGAAGATGTCTCGTTCTATCTACATTGTAGCGGGTTATAACAGTCTTCGATCCTTCTTATTTCTTTCTATTTATTCCCTGCTCCACTGGTTTATAAATGTGTATACTTCATGATTTTTAATTTTTCTCAAAATGTAATGAACCACTCCTTGAGCTACCACACTTTTGCTCGGGTGGCAGAGGTTATTAGCATGGTAAGGTTTCAAGACACACTTGACTTCCCTAAAAGTGTGAGAGCTCCTATTCATATGACTTATTTCATGCATAGGAACCACTAGAAAAAATGTGGCTAGCTAGCAGTGTGCACCGGCCACCACATACAGTACAAGATAATAAGCTTCTGGCATGCTACTGCAAATGCTCAAAAACCAACTTTGTGATGATGTGTGAAAGGCTGAATCATGCATGTGAATGCCTGTATGTCCATGGGTTGAAACTGAAGCCGGCATATAGCTAAGAGTTGGAAAAACACCTTAGCTAAAATGAGTTGTCAAGATGCAGCTTTTAAACCCTCATGTAAATGTATCTTATGAGAAGCAGTGTGGGAGCATAACCAGTTCCAGTAACAGAAAGTCAGTTATAATCACTTTTTTTTTTAAACCTCTAATACTGATACCAGGGTACAAGATGCACATGCGCCACTGTCAATTATGAATGGTGCACACACAGATCCAGAGCTCTTCTGCCTTTCGAAAACATGGGAACACAGGGCCAACTCTTTCTCACTCATCGCTTTTGTGTATTTTGATTGAAAACAAGTAGGAAATTGAACTATTAATTGAAAAGGCTTCATTTGAAACATGATGTATATGCCTTTCATATTTGATGCAGTATGCATGTATGATGTACATGTGTAGCGGTACTCAAGTACAATACATCTGTTTGTAAAAAGTAGCCTTCAAATATACTGTTGTGGTAAATCATGCTGGATTTTGCTGTGATGGCTCCTCTTCCCCTGTGGTACTATGTGAGCTTTGTACATGTTGTAATCATGATCAGACTGGGCTGCTTCCTGGTGTTGCTTTTGCATCTTTTTATTTTTAAAGATTGTGAGCCATTTTGGGACAAGGAACCAACTTTTCATATATGTAAACCACTTTGTGAACTTTTGTCATTAAAAAGCAGTATATACTGTAATTGTTTTTTTTATTAATAATGATATTAGTGAGTGAGATGGATGGATTGCTCTTTGTGAGATTCACATGGGTCTCCCAGATAATGGCCAAATACATGACAATGCTCTTGGCATGATGCACACCCAGCCATGGGTCATTGTAGGAGGGGGAAAGAGGGCTTCATAGAGCACTATATAGGCTTACCAGATCTCCAACCGGGACAGAGTGCTAGACCTTTAGGAGAAGGAATATGGGCAGGTGTAGCTTGTTAAACCTTAGAGCACAATCCTAGGCATGTCTACTCAGAAGCAAGCCCCATTGTGTTCAGCACCCCGCAATGGGCTTTGGATACAGCGACCGGTCCTTTAGGCCAGTCGCGTATCTTTACACAGGATTGGGCTGTAAGAGTAACACATCACATCTTGAGGGCGATAAGTGCTTAATAACTAGGAAAGCACTGATAGGGCTCCATGAAGGAAACCCTTCAACATCAAAGCCCTTCTCCCTAATCCAAAATGATATTAGGCTGCCACCTATGGTGAGGAGGAGATACTCTGCACATGCACAGAGGCACTTTAGCATTGCTTTGTATGTTTCAGGGTTGAGCCTGCTTCTATCGCTGAGCTGAGCTGAACCCTGTCCAAACTGAACTCTGGTAACTGCTCTAAGAGTGGTGCCTAATAAAACCAACAGGTTATAGAAAATATCAATTAAAATAAAAACATATCTATTTCAACCCCTTGACACATGTTGAGTTTGTCAGCACTGTACTAAGGGCCCTATCCCATTCAACGTTTCAGTGCCGATGCAACTGCAATGCAGCCCTGAGGTAGGAAAACAACAGTTCCCCTACCTTGAGAGGAGGTCTCCATGACTGCCCCCCACCCCGCGCAGCACATGCCCCATTGGCAAGGCTGCATCAGCACTGGAAAGTTGGATAGGATTGGGTCCTAAGTAGGATTTTCTTTCAAAACTGTTAGCTAACATTATGCTATGTCTGTGGCTAGTTCGTTGTACCCATAACAAATAGTAATGATAATCCAATTTAAACTACATTTAAGACAAGTCAAAGATTGTTTGAATCAGTTCATAATATGTTGTAATGTGAAGGTGCTATAATGGCAATGGTGAGTTACTACTGCGCATGCAACCAAAGACTGCAAGTCTAAACCAACTGGCAAGAGTAAATCCAATTGAACTCCATGAGTCTTCCTTCTGAAAAACATGATTAAGGCTGGAGTGTGGCTGTGGCCCCTCAGGGAGCAGGCATGGCTCAGTGGAATAGCATCTGCTTTGTAGGTAGAAGGCCCCCGGTTCAGTCCCCAGCCTCTTCATGTAGATCAGAGGAAAATTTAAGTCTGAAACCTTGGAGAGGTGCTGACAATCCTAAGTTAGTCGGAACAATGGCCTCACTCATTAGGAGGCAGCTTCCTAACATCATGCCAGTATATCATCAAATTTGGAGCAGTTCTCTGAGAGCTCCCGGTGCACACTGAAGGTTGAAGAAAATGCCAATCAAAAGTTGGTATCGTTTAAACAGCTTGTCTTTCCAGCAGAACTTAAACTGAAATCTTGATTCCATCAGATTCTCAGGTCTCTTGAAAAGAACGACATTAAATTATAGCATTTTACTATTCACTGTGGGACAAGATTAAAAGACACTGCAGCACAGATACAGAAGTCATTTCTACAATCTTTGGGGCCGCTGGGGTTATATTACTTGATCCAATAAGAGAGATGTTGAAAAGCTGTCCCAGGTCCTAACAGTGCCTGCGCTCCAGAAGCAAGTTACAGTATGCACATCATCCATCGTTAGCACAATCTATTGAACCACAGAGTGTTTTCATTCCCTTCTTTCTAAGTTGCCTCAGGGTAGCAACCTGGTTTTGCATTGGGCTGCTGAGGACAACAGAGAAACTCCCCCAAAAGGTGTGCAGAAATGCCTATCTAGCTGTGGCTATGTGCATTTTTCTGCTGAAGGAAAGGCAGGAGCAGAGTGGGAAGGCTTGAAAGCTGGCTAGTATTTATTTATTTTTATTTTTCACATTTTTATACCACCCTTCCTCCAAGGAGCTCAGAGTGGTGTACATATTTCCTCCTCTCTTTTTTTGTCCTCACAAACAACCCTGTGAGGTAGGTGGGGCTGAGAGATAGTGACTGGCCCAAGGTCACCCAGGAAGCTCCGTGGCTGAGCGGGGATTTGAACCTGGATCTTCCAGGTCTAAATCCGACTCCCAAACCACTACACCATCCTGGCTTACTGTGCCCATCCCCCTGCTGGAAAAGTTCTGTTGCAGGAGGAATGGGCAGCAGGGGAGGAAAATATCAGGCAGGCTTTTCAGGCATAGCGTTGGGATTAAAGAAATGGCAGGTGGCAGTGCTGGAAATATTGTGACTGGGAAAGGTTGTGCTACACTGGCCTGGAGACGTGCAGGAGGCAGTGGTGTGCCAGCCACGCCATTCAGCTACATGGATACGAGTCGAGTATTATTTGGCTTGAAGGATGAAGGACATTGCCCATTCCTACTGTAAGCAGTAGCTTCCCACTTGGGCTAACTGCACAGTACACACCAACACATCTAGTGAAGCCATGATGCCTTTAAAAAACAAAAACAAAAAACAAAAAGTCACTACAGAGTGCCAGCCGTTCAGAATTGGCCTGGAGTCTTCTGGGATTAGCATCAATCACCAGAAGACTACTAAAAGCAATCCTGAAGATTTTGACCGGGCCAGGGCTGGCCCATCCATGAGGCCAACTGAAGCAGTCGGCCCTGCCCCCTCGCCTCGAGGGGGCGGGGCCGCTTCATGCTCCGGTGTAACCTCGAGGGGGCGGGGCCGACTACTTCAGTTGGCCTCATGGATGGGCCACCTCGAGGGGGCGGGGCCGCTTCATGCTCCGGTGTAACGGAGGGTCGGAGCCTTGGCGGAACTTAGAGCTCTGCCCCCGTGCAGCGACGCTAATGGGTTAATCCTGGTCATTTCTGGCCTTCCAGTATCCCTGGAACCATTACTGCAGACTGGGGGCAGTTTGATCGTGTTAAGGGGTTAATATAGATCATTGCTGCTTTCCATTACCTCTGGTACCGGCACACGCCTTACTTCAGGTGTTAATTGTTACCACTGGTTGCATGTCATGCCTTTTTAATGCTGGCTGCTTGGTTTGAGGGTTAACATCTTTTACAGCCGATCAGGCTCTTTCTTCTTTTACCTGAAGATGCCCATAGACTTGGGTGAAACGTTGTATTTGTATTATAGTGTTTTTAATATAGTGTTTTTAAACCTGTTTGCTGGTTGTTTTTAACCTTATAAATTTGTTTTTAAAACATTAATAATTTTTCTCCTGGAGATACATGGCTTTTAATCCCCTTTATAAATCTTTGAATATAATTGCTGGCCATGAGAGCTTGGCCATAAACATATTCATGTTCTAATTCACCAGTTCTGCATTAATTTGCCCTTCAGCCCTCTTCTCATGCTCCATCTCTCTGCATTCAGTCAAGGGGAGTAGGATCACACTGACTGGTCCCAGTCCTTACTAGTGTGTGCCCTCTGACCCCAACCCTCTGCATCTTGGGTGGAATAAGAATGGGCCCTGAACATGTACAACTGCATGTGTACTGCATCCAGAGAGGTAGACATGTTATGGTCCAATCCTATCCAGGGCCAGCCTGTGCAATGCAGCGGCTCCAAAACAGCCTCTGCTGCATCCCAGAGGAAGGCTGAGGCCCAGGCAGCAGCAGTGATGTAAATAAATAATTTTTTTACTTACCTACTCCGCTGCTCACAGGGCCCCATGGGACTACTCGGATCCAGCTACTTTGCTGGCATAAATCCAATAGGTCCGAGTGTGTGTTTGTGTGTTTGTCCCAGGCAGGGGGCATAGGATCTTGCAGCTGCAGCTGCTGCTGAGATCCGCCCCATTCTGGTCAGGCCCGATTCCCATCCCAATTCTTCCATGAACCACCTGTAATGTTAAGAGCAAATCTCGGTCTCTTGCAAACTCCATTTTGGACAGGATGTGCAGAATCTGCCTGTAGCATGGTGATTGGCCGACAGCCAAATTCTCAGAGGCCTGTTTGTGCTCTCAGCACTGGACATGCTAGCAATGCATTCTGGGAACTCGTTATCTGGTGGGAATAAGTTAATGGTGAGGCCATTCTCAGTAACTCACAACACCTGTGGATCTCTCCCAGTTGGGAGGTGGTGAGCGATGGTTACGTAACCCATCTGGAAGGACCTGAGCGAATCCGTCTTCCATAGGGTGACTTGACCTGACAATCATCGGGCATCTCTAAAATGTATTTAAGTGCCTCACCTTAAGGCGGGCTCATTCTGCTCCACACTTCTCTGCTATGGGACATGATGGAATCCTGCCTACCCCAATGTCAGGTGGGTAAGGCCCCAGACCCTCCATGGGCTGGGTGGACTACTCTTGGTTACAGCTAGGAACAGATTAGTCTTAGGACTTTAGTTTTATTGTCATAGTCCTGTAAGTCTGTAATGTATACGTGAAGTACTATCTGCCTTCTGAATCTATGCTTGCATAGTCTTAAGTATATCTTAATAAACATCATTATATTATTACCAAAGTGTGCTTATTGAGTCATGGGGAACTGAGCGGGGCTAAGTCCAGCCTGAGACTGCTGTGCCATTGCTACCCCAGCATAAGCTGACTTGCAACCTTGTGGCCTGGCTCCCTTGTTCAGGGAGGCCAGTCCCCCCAAAACCTCTGCTTTCCTATAGATACTCAGAGAGCCTGGGGGCTGAGTGATCTTGTGTAACCCCAGGTGGTGGCAGTTACCCTCTCCTTGTTCAGGAGTGCAATTAGGAGGGAACCAGGGTGCCTTGTTCTTGTTCAGACGAGGGGTCGTCTGGAACCCATCTTCTACACCACCCCCTCCATCAACCTACCTGCTCTGGTGGAGGTTTGGTGGTCCGGCATAGCCAGTGTGAGGTTTCCTGGCTCCTGCATCATTGGTAGCGAGCCACCCACCCTTGGAGCAGTATGTGAAATGATGGGCCTGGCCTTAAGCTGACAGATCACGATATACATCTGCCTGAGGCCTGATAGGATTGGGCCATTAGTCTGTTTCAGCAAAAACCACAAAGAGTCTTGTAGCACCTTAAAGATTAACAAATTTATTTAAGTGTAAGCTTTTATGAACTTGTACAGTCCATGTCATCAGAAGCATGAAGATGAAAATGACGATGTGTACATCTGATGAAGAGGACTGAAATAAATGTGTTTGTCTTTAAGGGGCACATGCATATATCTCACGCTTAAGTTCCACCACATGTGCCAAGGGTAGGATGTGTGACTGTTCCTCTCCATGTATTAACTGAATACTGTACATAGAAGGGATGTTGTCACTAGCAGCAGACAACCATGCACTAAAGTCAGGCCAGCAGAACTGTATCACCAAAGTGTCGCAGTTGGTTTCCTTGCTTCCTAAACAAGCACTGAAACGTCTTCTCCATTATTGCCTTTGTCAATAGCAGAGGTATTTATCTGACCTTTGCCATTGTACCCAAAATCATGTCACTCTGTTTTTGTTCTCCCAACAATTCCCTGCTGCAGGACAGGACAGGGCAATGTTGGTTCATTATTTGGACTGGCATAACTGCTGTATCATGAAAGCTTAAAAGTATAGTACAGTATGTTGAAACTTATCAATCCAAACAAAAACTATACTTTTTAAAAATGTTTAGCAATTTGAAGGTCAAACAAGCCCCTGCTCAAAGTTCCCCAGTGCTGACATAAACCTGGTCACGAAGCATCAGCTCAGACAGAAGGAACGTGCAGTGCCCCAAACTTTAAGTGACTCCTGTGAGAGACCTTGGGCCAAATGGATGAGTCCCTCCCTCCCCAAATAATCTCCAACATGTGCAGCCTCAAACTCTTGCCTGTTTGAGGCAAGACTGTCAGCAATGGCTGACAGTATTCTAAACTGATTTTTTGCCCAATCCTATCTAGCTGTCATGCCAGTGGAACACAAGTTCCACCAGCTGTCGCAAAATTGGTTCATCTTTAATGTGCTTTAATGTAAAGGTTCAGGTCTAGGCCTGCTGCTGAGAAGGGCAGGCCTCTGGTCCTTCCCAGGCAGGAAGCACTAAAAGGCTTCCTGTTTGAGTTGCTACTTTGCCTGGACAGCCGTGTCTCTTGGCTCATCCTCTGAATCCCGGCTCCTGCCCCTGCTCATATCCCCCCCCCCCTACCCTGCTTGCTTCTAACAACTCA
This sequence comes from Plestiodon gilberti rubricaudatus, assembly GCA_026170595.1. Taxonomy (NCBI): domain Eukaryota; kingdom Metazoa; phylum Chordata; class Lepidosauria; order Squamata; family Scincidae; genus Plestiodon; species Plestiodon gilberti. The sequence goes on along the minus strand of JANXHW010000001.1, from coordinate 253,890,779 downwards.
GCCCAGACACAGCCCCAGCCCAGTGTATCCTCAAGCACACACCATCAAGCTGGCTTCATGTTTCAAACTTCCCAAGTCCCTCCTTAGTAACAAGAAAATGCTTCCACACTTCCAGATGCCTGGGCCAGTTAGAGCAGGGTGAGATTTGAATGACAACATGTACCCTGGAGCTGAGTAAACACACCTGCTTACTAACATATTTATTAGTGCTTAACTCAGGAATTCCAGGAGGAATATAATTTCTATCCTTCCGACATCACTCTGGGGAAGACTGACCAGGTCCCTCCAGCTGTTGCCTAGGTGACAGACACAGCAATATACATAATGAGTAAGACAAGCTAGCTTTGCTGATTCCCCAAATGGAGTTTGGGTACAGTACTTTTAAAATGGAAGCCAGTAATGTGAAATAAACTCAGAATCAGCACAGTCAACATGGGATCATCACAGCCCCATTTTGCAATGCTGTTTCACAATGCTAATGTTCCCATTTTACAGAGGGAAAACTGACCCCGATGCATACAATTATTCAGCAGCTCACCAGCCATCTGCTTACATATTTACAGAAACTTATACAGTTCAAGCTCAGCCAATTGGCCATTGCAAAAACTATTTCCTCATCCAATTGCTTGAATATATACATAAATATGGGTGTCATCTTTTTTGTAATCTTGGGACATCTTGGATGACACCCAGATAGGTCTGGAAAATCTCCCTCTGTGCTTTTATAATATGATCGTATATATACACATCAGTCAATGTATAAATCCAGCGGACTAACAGCCCAATTCTAACTAAACTCCCATGCAGTAATGCAACTGTGCTGCATCCCGCGGGGGAGTTTTGGCTACTGGAGGTCTCCATTTGGCCCCTTGCCCCGGGATAAGCCCCAGCAGCTGCAACAGGTTAACTCGGAGCTGCACCAGCTCTATAGCTGATGCAGGTCCATGTTGATTTGCAGGCGGATCAGATCTAGGAAAGGGGTTTGGATACAGTGCACGTTCTGCCCCCTGCCCACCCTCCCCCGCCCCTACGCTGGACTTACCTGGTCTGGCGAGCATCCCGACAGCCACAGGTGTACGTGGGAAGGCTTTAGTCATCCCACCGGTGTGCTGGGAACTTACACTGTCACAAAATGCTTTATGGAGCTTTTGTGACAGCATGCGCCAGTGGAACACTTGTTCCACCTGCACGTCTTGAATTACAGGTGGGCCCCTCTATCCGCTGGGGATATGTTCCAGGCCCCTCCGTGGATACTTGAAACCGTGGATAAGAGCGAACACCCCCTCCATGGTTTCCTGAGGGGCCCCCCACTCTGCCTCCCCTGCAGGCAGGCATGCTTGCCCCCCCCTGCTCTTATTTTTCTTTCAGCAAGCTTTGTTTCTTCCTTAAAACAAACAGAGAAGCAGCCTCCATTGCAGGCAAGTAGAAAGAGACTAAGTCCTAGAGAGGCTCTGCAAGGTTTCTGTTAACCTTGCAGAGCCTCTCTAGTACTTAGTCTCGTTCTACTTGCCTGTAATAAGCCTTCTCCTGTTTCTTTAAGGAAGAAACAAAGCTTACTGGGGAAAAAGTAAAAGTCTGGGGGGGTCCCCACAATCCGTGGATAACTGAATCCGTGGATAGCGAATCAGTGGATATGGGGGTCCACCTGTAGTTAGGATTCAGCTATAAATGTACAGCAGAAATGTGAATTGAAGTGTCACGGCTCTTAGGCTTCAATCATGACCATCATTCCTCCTGCTCAGTGTTTGTTTGAACCTCACAGGGGGAAAAGGTAGCTTTTGTATGGTGGATTTTGGTGGACTGGTGGCAGGGGAAGGAGTTAAGCACCTGCTCTACTCCAAATAGCTATCCCCCAAGCTGATTTTCCTTAGAAGTGTGTTGGGGGAAGTTACTGTATCTGTTTTGAAAGAAGGATTGTTGCCCATGGGGGTAGGTATCCACATTGCATTTTTGCCTTTGGTAAATAGGCTTTGCAAATGTTTATATTGTGTCAAAAACCTGTTAGACCAAAAGAAATGTGTGTACTCTGTCTACAGCGTTGCCTCTCCCGGCAAATATTTTCAAAATTACTGTCTGTTTCCAGCTAGCAACAGATAGCAGATAGCAACAGATAGCAACTTGCTCAGGATCACCCAGCAGAACGTTGTAGCCAAGTGCAGATCTGAACCCCGCTCTCACTTCAACACCCAGCTATTAAGTGAAGCACAGAGGTTTATATGGTACTGGTATCTTTGTAGCCTGTGTTGTTGTGGCTACATAGCTGAACCCAGCTACACAAAGCTTGACATTCATCACCCCTGGCAGAGAGGACAGAACCCAAAGATTCCATTTGACACAGGACCAAGTTCTCCCCTTCTGCTCCTAATATTTAAGCACATTCATCTGTACTGTGACTACAACACGCTATATGTTTCCTTCCCCATCCGTCCCCCCAGCAACTGGCAGGGCTGGGGGAGTCAGCATAGGTAAACGCCTAAACATTATGGGGAGAGGGCGAACACAGAGTTACCATTTGCCATTCGTCCTTTAGCCACCCTTCTTTTCATTAATACATGAAGAAAGGCCCTGGGTGGCTACAGGACTAGTTACAGAAGTGAGTAATGCTGTCTGTTCATTTATATTTATTTAGACATTTACACGCTGCCTTTCTGAGTATAACATACTCAAGGCACCTGACAAGGGCTGTAGCTAAGAGACTGAGCTCCAAATCAGGACTGCCCTGTTTGAATCTGACCTCTGCCTATGAACTCACTAAGGTGACCTTGGGCAAGTCGCTCCTTCTCAGACTCAGCTGCAATACGGGGATAATACTTACCTACACGGTTGTTGTAAGGACAACATCAAGATAACACATGTGAAGTGCTTTTTTAGCATGCAAAACCACAATGCAAAGAGAGAGAGAGAGAGAGAGAGAGAGAGAGAGAGAGAGAGAGAGAAATACCAGGAGAAAGTCCTCAGATGTATCCACAACACAATGTAAGATAACGCACACACAGCAATGTCGCTTCATAAGGGATGCAGCCTGGTTCTCCTGTTCACACTGCCCAGCAGCCCTTAGCAAAGCCATTTCTGCCAGGGGGCGGGGAAGCTAACTCCCTGCAGCTGCTCCTTTTCTGGTCAATGGCTGAGGCCAGGTTGCTCTTCTCCTTGCTGCCTGTGATGTTCGTCCAGGGAGGCAGGGGATGCAACCTCCCCGTGGCCCTTGGTCCTCTGGTTGGTGGCAGAGCAGAGGTCCAAGTGTGCTGCCCTTCAGGTCTGCAGTCCCAGAGTAACTGGTGCAGCACTCTCATCTCACCTATCTGTTTTATCTCTAGCATAGATATATCTAAGGTGCATCCTGCTGCTGGCATACAAGAGCTCCATGTTCATGCTCTCAAAGGGGTGTACATCTGTCAGCCAGAACAATCGCTCGCTAAATGTAAACCGGTGCCGTGACTCAGTAACTAATTAATGACTGTTAGATAAAGCTATTATCGCCACAAACCATCCCTGACTGCATAGCCACTCTCTGCCATGCACATGCTTCATAAGTCTCCGTTTATCTGCATAAGTCTGTTTATCGTTCCCTTCTGCCCTCTCTCCATCCTGCTCCACTCTCCACTGACTTTCCCCTCTGCCCTTCTGTTTCTCTCTCCCACCTTCTCTCCCTTTCATTTCTTGCTCTTTCCTCAGGCTTTCATTCCTGATGCTGAAACCTGCATTATAGTTGCAGTTTAACATGACAGAACTAATCCCTTTAGATTTTTACCCTTTCGGTGCTTCGTGGCAAGCAGAGATAAGCTGCATATAGCTGGATGGCAACTGGATTGAAATGATTCTCACTCACTCAGACCTCCTTTTGGCTTTGGGCAAATTCGTCACTATCTCCAACCAAACCATGTAACCTGACTTTTCCTGGCCTCTCGGTAACCTTTGATCTTTTACTTTACTGTCAGTGGAGAGCAAGAACGTTTGCTCAATGCTCAGTTTGGCCAGAGGCATTCTAACATGGGGGGAGCTGGTGTGCTCCACCCCAAGCGCCGAGTGGGCGCGGGGGCGCGGCAGCCGGGCTCGGGGTCACTTTGGGCGGGCGGTCACTTTGGAGGGCTTGTCCTCGGTCTCCGGAGCGGAGCCTCCGGAGGCCGGGGACGCGGCGAGTGGGTGCTCAGCCCCGAGCCCGGCTGCTTGTGGGGGCGCTCCAACCCCGCCCCCCCCAGGCGCCAGGAGGGCTAGGAACGCCACGGAGTTTGGCCAGGACTCAAGCCTAGCCCTAGATCCTGTTTCAGTGCCATGGCTCATTACTCGGAGCAATGAATTTTAAGAAATGTTTCTGAGCATGTGCAGAGTGTATTTCTCTCACCACTGAACCGCATCAATCCACCTACACACATTTGGAAATTGGGGAAACAGGGTTCCACATAGGTTTGACCCCTGGGATCTTTCTTATTAGGAACTGGCTACTGCCATAGACCATTTGTGAGGCAGGGAGGGGGTCACTTTTAATTTGAAAAGTGATTTAAACCTTTATTGCAAATGGGGAAAGGACTCACCCAATATATCAAGTTTATCCAGATCTCTTTTATCCAGATCTCTTCCTGCCACCATCCCACATAGAGGGATGCCCATTTTCTTGGTGCCAGTAATTGAAAAAGGACTGAGTCTGTTACAGTAAAATTTTTGCTGCACGTAACATTAGAAAAAGAGGAAAGTAATGCTGGAAATGCTTACCTTCCTGTAAAAGCTGGCTATGCCTTTTAGGTGGGGGAGAAAAGGGCAGTGGGAGCTACTGGGTGAGTAATGCTGATTGCAGAAAACAGGAGCCTGTGTTGGAAAGCAGCCACATCCAAAACTGCCTTCAGTGTGCTCTTGCTCCCAGGGGCAAACAAGGGACGTTGCGCAGTTGAATAGGTTAATTCATTTAAATGTATGCAAATTTCAAATTGCTCATTGCTTAGCACTGAGGCAGAGCTAAAAAGGAATGGCTGAGTGCCAGGAAAGCACCCAGTTGAGCTGCGTTAAAACGAAATGGCAACCCTGCACCGATCCAGCATTTCCAGGTGAGGCACCCACCCACCCAACTCCTCCTGATTGCTGCCTCTGCCCAATCACAGTGAGGGGGTTCGCACAATCATCGTAATTGCAAGGTGGAGCAACACATTTCATGTGAGTAGATAGATCCTCAGTGTCTGGAGCACTGAGTGCTCATCTGCATGATGGGTTAAATGCATGGTAATAGATGTGATTTTCAATTTGCCCGCAAACATTCAAATAGACAGGTTCTGCTGTAAAAACAAGAAGCCTTTGCACCTTAAAGACTAACGAATTTATTGTACCATGACCTTTTTGGGAGACAGAGCCCACTTAATCGGATGTATGGAGTGTATCTTCGGTTGGCAGACACAGATCTATCTGTCTGTCCCTCCAGGCTATTGGGGGTCGACTATTGGGCCCTCACGGGCCCTCAGGCAATGCCCAACCTGGCGGACTCCTAACTCCGGCCCTCTTCAAAGAAGTTTGCAATGTCTCCCACTACTTTCTAGTGTTACCATTTTTATGGTGCAAGCTTATGCATGTTTCCTCAGAAGTAAATCCCACTGTGTTCAGTGCGGCTTACTCCCTAGTAAATATATTTAGGATGCAGATTTAGGTTGCAATCCTATACAATTTACACAGGAATAAGTCCCGTTGAGCTCAGTGGGGCTTGCGTCTGAATAGGCTTGCACTGTTAATGTCAGTTTTGTGTCCGTTTATTCTCTTGCATAGAGACAGCCCAGTTTAGGCAGAGTAAGTGGCAGAAGGGCATTGCTGGCACACAATAGAATAGAGATCACATTAGCGACTGCTGTGTTTTTTTTTCCCAGAGAATAGATAGCATGCAGTTAAGTTTATTATCTTAATGGACCCTGTATTGGTTTGTATGCAGAAGTATTTACTTGGAGCTATTAATGATGTTTGCATTGATCAGTAGTGTTGTTTTATCTACAGCTGAGAATTAGAGCTTGTACAAAAGATCATTTTCTTTCCAAGCAACTGGTAGGTACTACCCCCAAGTCTGCAAAAAAGTGATGTGATTATTCTAGGAACAATGCTGTTCCTGTTCCTTTCTGCTGTGGGGTTAGCTGGTGCTACCAACAGGACCATCTAGGCTATTTGTATTCAGGTGTTCTCTCTGGGTATGTGTGCAATGCCTGGCCATGTGACAGCCATAGATCCAAGTAAGGGGTTTGGACAGATTCATGGAGGAAAGGACCATCACAGGTTACAAGCCATAAGCAACCTCCTGGTTTTAGAAGTGGGTTTTCTCTGTGCCAGGTGCAAGGGAGTGTCAAAGGGAAACAGGTTATCTTGTTGTCTTGTGCTCCCTGAGGCATCTGGTGTGGCCACTGTATGATACAGGAAGCTGGACTAGATGGGCTTTTGGCCTGATCCAGCAGGGCTCTTCTTATGTTCTTAAGTATACCAACTTTCCTGCAGCCTAGGGCTTTCCTTGAAACAGAGGAAACAATACTTTCCTTTAAAAAATAATGAAAAGAGATGACGTAAAAAAAAAAATCTGCATCTTTAAAAACAGTTCAAAAGATGCATATATTTGCAGAGGGTGACAGAGGGATGATCTCTCTGTATCAGTGGTGTCACAGGCACTACCCAATATATGCTTGTGACAGCTGTAAAAAAAGAATGTATACACACTGTCATCACTATGTTTGGGTGCTACAAAAATGATTTTAAAAAACCCTATTTGTCGGTGGCTGAAGTGTAATAGAATTAAAGTGCGGATCATACATGACAATAAGAGGAAAGTGCCTTTCAACATCTCCGAAAATGTATCATCTATAGTCTAGAAGCCTTTAACATCTTTCTGTTCTGCCTGTTAAAGAGGTGTCCATTTTAAATGCCTACTCTTGCCCAAGAGAAGATGATGGTGCGCTGGTGTAAGGTATTCCTGGAAAGCAGACTCTGTCCATGGGAAGGGTTTCACATTCCTTCAGCATAATGAGACTCAGGTCCCAATCCTTATTGGGGTGTTGCACTGCCAGAACTAGCATTCTGGCCCTTTACAGCAGCACGAAGAAAGCCAGGCTGCTGTTGTACACTTCTAGGCCGCTGCCACAAACAGGCAGCAGCAGCAACTTCTGCAGCAGAGGTATGTCATGGCCAGGGAGGGGAGTTTGAGGGCAGATGGGGGGGGAGGGCAGGGAGGGGGTGGAGCTTGGAAGCACAGGCATGGGCCAGAACCCCTCTGCAGACATATGCCAGCAAAATATGGGCAGCCTAAAAAAAAGTTTACGTACCTCCTGCTGGCTGTCGGATCAGCCCACCACCATTAGATGCAGCTTATGCTCTGTCAGTGCGGCTGCATCGGCAACAATGTTGGGGGAATAGGATTGGGCAGTTCATATAGTATTTAAGTATAGTACCTAAAATATAGTAAAATACAGTTCATACAGTATAGTTAGTGCCTAAAATATAGTATTTTAGGGATGGGGGGCCTAGATCTGTTGCACCCTGTCTGAAGCAGATCCTGCTTTTACCATACATACATCAGCTTGTTTTGGGAATGTTCCTTGAGATTTCCTGGGGATGAAGCTAGACTGGATACGTCCTTATGATCTGATGTAAAAGTGATTGCACAGAGCCACAAAGCACATGAACACTGTTGGAAAACAACTGCTCCCCCCCCCCCACCAAATTAAATGAGAACCTTAGACACCAATCACCCTTTCTTGTCATCAGCAGAAGTCTGACCCTTTCCATGGTACATACTCACAGAGACAAGCAAAATTGTCCATGTCTCCATTTTTCAGAGAGAAGTGAATATTTGTCCCACTCTGCCCTCTGAAATTAGATGAAACAAATTATTTTTGCTGTTGTCTTGGCTGTTCTGACACCAGGTCAGTTTGCCCTGCTATTGCTGTTATCTGGTTGCAATTTTTCCCTGTTGGTAAACCACTTTAATTTGTTTTTTTAATTGTAAACTTTTTTACAGTGCAGTCCTATCCAACTTACACCAGCAGTGCAACGAGAGTGGGAGGCCCCAGAATGGAAAGGGGCCTCCTGTTCTCGCTGCACCGCAGGTTACACCGGTGGTGCTGGTGTAAGTTGGATAGTACTGTGCTGCTAGGAGCCAGAATGACTGACAGGTACTCTCTAGTACCTGTATCTCTAGTACCTGTACAGGCAATAATTAAAACAAATAATGTGTAGTGTGCAAGTGAGTGTGGGCTTTGGGTCCCAGAGGTTCTTGTTATCATAGCTGATGGGGAAAGTGTGCCACTGCAAATACAGGAATTGTTGTGGTCCATAGCCTGTTTCCGCACACGTTACAGTACTTTGATCATGTAGGAGGCCAGAAGTACTCTGCAGGTAAAAAGTCTATTGTCCAAATCAGTCTTTGGTTAACTGTGCTGAGTCCAACTGGGGAAGAAGACTGCCTATTAACAGGATCAAAGCTGTATCAGCAGGATACCATGGACTTGGCAGCATTGTGCTGATCCATCAAACCAAATACAGTACTGTACTATTGACCTATCAACACAGCTTATTGTTATCATTGCTAGAGAGGGCATTATGATTATTTCCCAGAATCAAGTGTGCCACCTAGTGGCTGTTGGCATCTAATGCCAGTGAAGTGTTTCTTCTCTCAGCAAGAAAATGACAAGCTAGAATCAGGTTCCTATAGAAACAGGATTCTTTAAAACGTGTGGAACATTGTGCGTGATATGTTGGGATCACCTGGGCTAATAAAGTTCCAGGTGCCTTCTCTTACAATATAGAGGCCTCTTAAGGAAGGATAGGCTTGTGGTGGAGGGCAGGTCTTTTCTCTCAGTGGAACCTACTGGGGATTTTTCTTTAAGCCCATTTTCCAATGAAAAGAGTCTTAGTGCAAATCTTTATTACACAGCTTATTTGCAAAGGCTTAGTCAGACCTCTAAGAAGGTTTTTTTTAATGTATTTGTTTTGGGTCGGGTGCAAGGCAAAGGCATAGAGAAGACTGAAAAAGGTGAAACTGAAAATACTCTGGAATGCAGGGATCTGTCCTGGTTGTCAGAGGCCAGCCAGTGGACTACGGGATTAATTACTGGAAGCCAGTTTTAACCCCACTGGTGGTAGGAAGGAGAGAAGGCTCCAGCTTAAGAACCCGCAGGCTGTAGCTGCAAGGTCAGAGAATGGAGGGCAAAGCAACCTCTGCTTTCTCCATAGATGCCATTTTCTCCTTGGTCATAATGGAACAGATTAGGCAGAAGGGTCAGACCGCTGGAGACATTAAAACTACTGCTGTTAATTTGTACTGATATGTATTTGTGCTGATGTTTTGTAAATATGTATCCATTTTTGAAACGTTAGGTCAACTATATATTCCATTTCTTAATTTCAAAATCTGATAGTCCCAGGCATTGGGCAGCCCAATTCAACCTAAATCCCTGTGTGGTGATGCAGCAGCACCAGCATGGGCTACGCTGCATCCCACAGGGTTTTTTTGGCTGCTGGAGGTCTCTTCAGGGTAAGGGGACACTTGTCCCCTTGCCCCGGGGTAAACCCCAGCAGCTGTAGCGGGTCAACGTGGACCTGTGCCAGTGATATCGCAGGCACAAGTCCACATTGATCCATGCAGGCGCATTAGGCCCGGAAAGGGGCCCAGATTCAAAGTGTGCCACCGCCAATCCCGCCCCCTCCCAGGCCTGATCGGTCCACCTCCCTCCACCCCATCTCCCCGTTCTGCTCTCTATGGTGGGCTTAGCTGCTCCGGCTGGCCTCCATTGCTACACCAGCATGTGCAGGAAGGCTCTGGCCTTCCTGCTGGCTCACCAGCTCCCTACACTGCCGCAAAGTGCTTTACTACAGGGCTTTTACAGCAGCCAGCACCAGTGTAACATGCGTTCTGCTGGCTTTGCCTTTCGTGTGGATTGGGCCATAAGAGTATTAACATGAAGTGCCATTGCTTTAAGAACCTATGCAGAGCCCTGATGATCAGGCCAAGGAGTCACCTAGCCCTGCTTCCAGATTCCCATGGCAGGGAGCCAGCTGCTCCTGTGAACAGTCTCCTGCCTGCTGCTCCTGTTCCCCTAGGGGTTGCTAGTCAGTGTCATACGGCCTCTGAACCTGGATGTTCCATGTAACTAACGTGGCTACTTCTTGGACAGACGTCTCCTCCATGAATTTGTCTACAGCCCTTATAAACCATCAAGGTCAGTGGCCATCACCACACTGTGGGTGGCAGTACATTCCAGAAATTACAAGTGCTATGTGACAAAGTACTGTACTTACTTTTGTTGGTCCTGAACCTACTATCAATTGCTTTCATTGGCGATCTTGCCTTCATGTCTCTATCAACTTTCTTCACGCTATGCATCGTTTCATAACCTCTCTGGTTTTAGCTTGAAACTAAAACGCCCCAGACACTTTGTCCCTTTCTTGTAGGGAAGACGCTGCAACCCTCTGATCGTTTGACTACCCTTTTCTGCACGTTTTCAAACTCAATGATATCCCTTTTGAGATGGGACTGAGATGGGACCAGAGCTGTACACAGGATCCCAAATGTGACTCCACACTAGCAATTTATTTCAAGTCATTATTACGATATTGGCTCCTGTCTTCTGTTCCCACTACTGCAAGTACATAGCCAGGTAGACCTAAAAAAACTGGAGCCCAGGACTTTTCTCTCTATCCATGACCTTCTCAAGTACTCTTTAGGTGAAGTGAGCCTCAAATCTTCACCAAAATAGTCCTCCCTGATTTGGAGCATGTCACCCATCCTATCCCGAGCATTATAATTCAGTACTTCCTGTGCCTGTCACAACCTGGTGCTTTAGAAAGCAACAGTGTGGGTCTCTTGTTCAGGTTCGGCCTCCCAGTGAACATTCTGTCACATTTATTGACAGTGAAATTGAGTTGCCTTAGAACCCAAATGTTTCATGAGATTTTTGCCCTGTTTCTGTTGGTAGGGAGAGGTGTGGAGTAGATGGGGGCGGTGGGAGGGGGGAAATCTGCAGGTTTAAATGCTGGATGCAATCTGTTGATTTAGATGACTCCCAGAGGATCTGTTTTTTATACATCTAAGAAGGAAATAAACCACATCAAACTCCCTTTGCTGCCCACCATCCTAGCTTTTTCCAAGCTCTGTTCTTCCTCCAAAGGTCCTGATTTAATAAGCACAGATCAGAAGCCGATGTCCTCTGGGAGGAGATTACATTCATATGGCTTAGAAAAATTAATTGGTTTATCTAATTCATGTCATTTTCATATCTACATGTTCCTCCTACAGACTTATTAGTGTTTGTCCTTTCTCTTCCTCCCCCCCCCCCCATGGGCAGATGCTTCCACTTAACCTGTTTTTGCACTTGCCTTCCCTATTCAGAGAGCATGTTTAAACCCTCTTTTAGTAAGACTGAAAAGGAGAGTCGTTTGCCCCCCCTCCCCCAGGAAGTCATCATCACCCACTTCAGCATAGTTGCTTTTTCAGCCAACAAACAGCATAACACTTGGCAGCCAACTTGCCCTGATTTTAAAGCATTCCAGTGGAAACTCAATGCATTCCTATGGCCAGTGGGAAGGAACCAACCCATTTCAATGGCTATTCTTTGTCATGCTTTGTAGTATGTCCTGGAAAATCTGCATAAACCTCTTTCACACTTAGCAGGACACAGAACTTAGTTACCCTAGCGCTGGTTTTGGTAGCGTGCTAAACATATTAGATTTCACTTTTTTAAAGCATGCTGATCCAAAGATGGTCATCAGCACCATAGTGAAAATACAACATGCGCAGAATGATTCTCCTCATGCCCAACCCCATAGGGCATAGGCTCTCATTGCACATAGAAAATGGCCTGTCTTCTGTCATAGGAAAAAATCTGCACAGGATCCTGCTATGCATGAGTAGTGAAGAGATCCAGTTGACTGGACAGAATGAACCCAGAAGAACTCTGTTTCCTTTTGTACAAAGCATTGCACATGCACAAATAGCACAATGAGGATGCCATGCAAATAGAAATCTGTCCTCTCGAGCTGTTTTCACCCCCCCCTCCGCGAAGGGAATGCCTATCTGCATATTAATCTACCCTGATGGACTTCATGCAGCACTATCTGTACACACAGAAGAGGCCGTAGTGCATGCAGAAGCTTCAAGTTCAATCCCTGGCAGCTCTAGGTAAGGCTGGGAAAGATCGTTGCGTGAATCCACAGAGAGCCACAGTCAGTCAATATAGACAATATTGGCTATATATGGACCAATAGTCTGATCCAAGGCAGTTTTGTATGTTCATATCTCTCCATTGGGGCTCAGGTTACTGGACCTCATGGTTGTGGAGAAATCTTGTAACAGTGACTTGTATAGACTGATGTAAGACGATGTGGCCCTGATGTACCTCAGCTCTGATTTTCCCAACAGTCTTTACATGAGGATGAAACACCCTCTCTAATCTTATAGAGTCTAATGCATTATGAACCTCTTGCTCAAATTTACTTCCTAATCCAAACTTCTGAATTCGCATATCTATTGTTGCTGCTTAGGTGCATCCAGACAGGCAGGTCTCTTATTATCGTCTACCAAAACTAACATGAGAAATTGGTCACTTTGGTGTGTTCTGCACTGTATTCAGTGCTCTGTCACTCTTTAGTGCTTCACTCACGTCCACGTTTTCTCATGGAGAAGTTTATGCCTCATGAAAGAGGCAAATACCCTTCTGTGATTGGGCTGGACAGAGGTGTCTTGTGTTGCTCTCTTCCCAGAGGTTGTCCTGACCCTCCTCCATCATCGTCAGAAGCATTTTCTTCTTTCCTTGTGTGTGTGTGTGTGTGTGTATGTGTGTGTGTGTGTGTGTGAACATATACATTTTATGGGGAATTGTTTGCACCTGGGTACTCATGTGTCCATTCACCAACTTTTTTTAGATTCTTCCTAAAGCCCAGCAAATTCATGATCCCGTTTTCATATGTTTTCTTCCCCCACTCAAGGATGGCTCAGAATCAGGGTGTTGCAGGCCCTGCAACATTCTTCATTGGGGTTCATTCTTCATTGGGGTTCAGCACACACAGAGCGAAAATTACTCAGGCTGCAAGTTCTCCTCCCTGAGCTCTAATGCACCTCCCTCAACTACTTCTGGGTAACTAGTCTTAAGGAGACAGTATCACAATGTACTGCAAGAACAATCCTCATGTCTAACTATACATCAGTCCAGAGCTTGGACAAAGAGTCCAAGACAAAGTACTGTATTATGACTACCAATCACAGGGATATATTAATATCCCTGAAAACTACCCTGAATATATCACAGGGATATACAGGTGTCCCCGCTTAACGACGGGGACATGTTCTGGAAAACCCGGCATATAGTGAAACCGTCATTAAGCGAGTCCTCAATGTAACACAGTGGAGTTGTAATAGGGAATGAATGGCAAACACAGTGTAGTTCGGAAGCTTTCATGTCAAGATCCGTTAGATAATAGCGTTAGAGCACGGATCTTGACACGATCAGATGTTCCCTATGGTAATCAGCGGGGGTTCCCGCGCTTTCGTAGTTTTAAGCAAGAACGAGCATATCACTGGTAACTTCATCTGCAACCTACGTGGTTGATTCCTATGAGGAGGTTCCGGCTGGCGGAACGAAACGTCAGGACTGCATACTCGGATTTTAATGGTATTTTAGTCTGCAAGAGGCTGCCCCAAATCGGGAAACCCTCAAGCAGTTAAGAGAATATATTAAAGTTCAAGTTTTTGTGTTTTACATGGCATCTGCTCCCGTAACTCTGAAACACTGTTGGTTAAACACAGTGTACATTATGAGTGTAACCCAAAGCACAACAAGATTTCTACCTGCCAATGGAGGTAGAAACACACACACAAACAGAGAGTTAAAGATAACAATTTTTTTTGCATTTAAAATACAGTACTGTAGCTTTAATTCTTTGTTTACACTTTGGGAACCTCCGTCGTATATGTGGATTGTCATTAAGTGATCTGTCATTAAGGGGAACACACCTGTATTAATATCCCTGAAGCTATTATTATCTCTGAAAACCTAAAGCAGATGTAGAATAAATTCCTTTAGGTTCAAGAAATGTTAGGGTGACTACTCAACCAAACAGAAAGGGGGGGGAACCCAACCTAGACGTTACTTCATTTATTTGCTTTTGGACCAGCTACCAGAAAAGCAGGGGCAAGACTAGCTTTCCCTCCCCATGTTTTAAGCTATATGCCTTGGCTGAATAGATGACTGCGGTGCTGGGCTCTGCCCCCATGACTGGGAACTGTTGTCTGAGTCTTGGTTCAATTCCTGACTGTCGGCGCTTAAATGGCTGGCCGCTGCATCCTGCACAGATTGTGGCCCATGCTGGCACAGCCCCTGGGATATACACCTGTATATCCCTATAATATCCTCTTGGTGTAAGCAGCGTGGGCCCCAATGGGCCTCCTTGGATGAACGGCAGCTCTGGAGCTGGCATGCGTCCGGGGAGGCCGTGTAAGGCCGGCCTGGACTGCGATGGGGCATAGGATATTGGCGCAACTCAGCGCCAATATCCCCACCTCCTCCCAGCCTGGGCCGGCCAATGGCCCCCTCCCTCACCTCCCCTGCCCACCCTCACACCGCCCCTGCGCGGGATCTACCTGCAGCGGCTGGCGCAGGTCCAGGTCGACGGCTGAGTGAGTGGTGCTGGCCTCTGCACCAGTGCTGCTTACTTGTGAGGAGCCGCAAAGTGCTTTACGGCATGTTTGCGACTCCTTAGGCCGGTGGAGCACTAGGTCCTCCAGTCTAAAGATAGGCACGATCAGGCTGCCCATCACAGTCTCCTTGGGAAATTTTAGTGAAGTCATCCCTCTTTGTTTGAAGTCTGGAGCTGCAGTGTGCAGTTAATGGTACTTTGGGGCCCTATAGCAGAGGTGAAAACAAGTCTGGCTTGCTTGTGTTGTGCCCAAACACTGTAGAAAGGGGCTTGGGAGCAGACAGACAAAATATCTGGATCTTATCTTCTAGGAGAATAAAGGCCAGGATCATAATGACAGAGACACAGAGAGCAAAACAATCTGTAAATCAGAAGGCAGGGAGAGGGATGAAGGCAGAAATTGAGTTAGCGCCAGCTTGCTGGTCAAAGTGTGTCTGTGAGAGCATCTGCCGAGTGCTCCAGAAGAGTGGCAGGGAGCAAATCCAATTGGCATCTGTGTTTATTGCTCCTAACGGTTGTCATTCCCATGAACCTTTTCAAAGAGCCATTGCGTCAGATCTGCCTCTTCTTTCTGACAGCACAGAGAAAATGGCAGAAGCAAACAGGACAAAGGGACATAAGAACATAAGAAGAGCCCTGCTGGATCAGGCCAAAGGCCCATCTAGTCCAGCTTCCTGTATCACACAGTGGCCCCACCAGATGCCCCAGGGAGCACACAAGACAACAAGATACCTGTATCCTGTCGCCACTCCCTTGCACCTGGCACAGGGAAAACCTACTTCTAAAGCCAGGACGTTGCTTAAAGGCATCTAGGCCAGGTGCCTAGATGAGGTGAATGAGATGAATGACACCAGTGCTGGCCCCAGGTTGCTGGGGCCTCCGAGCAAAGCCCTGCACTGGGGGCCCCAAGGCCCCTCCCAGCCTACTCTCTGATGGCACATTGGATGCTACTGAGGGTCCTGGAGGTGGGCACTCTGAAGGGAGTGGGCTCTGGGTCATTGCCTGACCTCTGACTGACATTGAAGGTGATGGAAAATGGTCTGAGTCACTGTCAGAGCAAATAATACAGGAGAAACCTGGAGTGGGAAATGGTGGAGTTCATGTAGGCTGCAATCCCACACGCACTTACCTGGAAGTAATTCCCATTGAACTCTGTGGGGCTTACTTCTGCATAGACATGCATAGGATTGTGCTGTTATTCATGGTCTGTTTCTACTCCATCACCATTTATACTTTATTTTTATTTGGAATTTTCTCCCTCCACCCCACTTTTAATAAATGGACAGATAAAATTTTTCATCATTTTTACTGGCTATTTTTTGAACCTCCACATTCAGAGGCAGTATACCTCTGTATACCAGTTACAGTGGGGGCCCACCGCCCCCACTGTAACAACACCTCTGCTCAACAGATTCTTCACTGGAAACAGAATTCGCAAATCACCCAATGCCAGCTCAGACCAAATGCTTTCCAGTTCACAAATGCAGCTGAAAGCTGTGTTGTTGCGTAATCAGCAATGAGAGGTTGAGCCTTGTGTCTTGCTGTGTCTGTAAATTCTCCATGTCCTTTGGAGTTAAGTGCATGGCTTTACTAGCTTTGTCTCAGCCTGCCTAGGAGAGGCAAGTCTATCTCTCATTTATTCTGATTGTAATTGAGAGGTCTTAGATGGCTTCAGGAGATAGAGATGGAAACTGTCCCAGTCGATCAGAAGAACTCTGCTTTCCATCATGCTGAGATCGTGACAGGATGAAACCGACACTGAGGAGCCTTGTGAAAATGGGGTATTGGCTCTTGGGAGAGCAGGGATTTGTCATCCTGTTCAAATCTGCAGTTCTTGACTGGGGCCACACAAGACAATTAATTGGCAGCTCCAGGCTGACCTGTAGTGAAGTGCCCTCTCTCTCTCTCTCTCTCTCTCTCTCTCTCTCTCTCTCTCTCTCTCTCTCTCTCTCTCTCTCTCTCTCTCTCTCTCTGAGCCTCATCTATGGGGTTAGCAATTTTCATAAGAATGCTTAGCATATGATTAGCTATGGCAAGACAATCCACTTGCCTTTTGTGATCATGTGAAGGGTCTGTTTACCTGATCAACTCCCCCCCCCAAATAAGAGGAGGACAGAGGCTTGGGTAAAAAGGGTCACTTTATTTAAATAACAAAAACCTGCAGCAGGGGAATAAAACAACACCCCCACTTGCAGGCACCTTGGGGGAAACGGTGCTAGCTGTCTACCTCCCCCAGTTGAAAACGGGCATCACATCCTGACTCCAAGCTTCCCCCAGTCGTATACTGGGAGAGCTGGCCGCTAAACAGCGCTGACTCCCACAGGCAAGAAGCAGAGCTCTGCTGAGCCGAGCACCAGCTCTAAGCAGCCAGTCAGCACAGCCCCCCTGCCCCCTGCTTGGGACGACTGGCCCCCACCTCCACCGCTGCTGCTGTGGCCTTCTGAGCCTTCGCGCCTGCACCAGCTACGCACCCTGTTATATGGAAGAAGGAACAAAGTTGTTCTCAACTGCTTCTGAGAGTAGAACTAGGTCAAATGGGTACAAACTGCAAGAGAGGAAATTCCGGTTGGATGTCAGGAAGAAATTCTTGACGGTAAGGGAGGTTCAGCAATAGAACAGACTGCTGAGGGAGGCGGTGGATTCTCCCTCACTGGAGGAGATTTTTAGGCAGAGGCTCAACAAGCACCTGCTGGATATGCTCTAGTCTAGGAGAATTTCCAGATACAGATATGGGGTTGGACTAGATGACCTTGTGGGTCCCTTCCGACACTATGATTCTATGAATTGGGGAAATGATTCCACTTACCGTAAATTGAAATGCCTCATAGGAAAGTGTATGCTAAACCAAATACTGCATCACAGGCAAATAGCAAGTATTTCTCCTAATAAAGAATGTACTCTGTGTTTTCTTTCCAAGGCATTCCAGCGAATGTCTTCACAGGGCTTAGTCTGCTGAAGAAGATGAGACTCTTGCAAAGGACCTCAAACATCTGACTCCATTTGCACAATTCCAAGGATGTCCAGCAGAGGTCAGGCTCTCCCAAGCAAACCCCTGGAGCATGGGCTGGGTGAGGTCTGTCGGACCTTTCCTTGACAGAATCTAACCGATTTTCTCTGGAGCTCTGTGCATCTGCATAATCTCATGAAATAATTAAAAACGAAGTTGTGAGCTACTTCTGAAGCTACTCGACTCCGTTGCACAAACTCTGCTGCCATAAATAGCTCCCGTAGAGAGGGTTGCAGGGATTTGAGGGGAGATGGAAACAGCACAAAAAAAAAGGTTTTTCAGACATTTGTTAAAGATAACTCTTTGGCCTGGGAAAATGCCTGGGCTTACAGAGACCTGGCTGAGTTAAGAATCTGAGGAGGGACAGAAAAAGAAACTGGCTTCTCCAGTTTGCCTAGCAGCCTCCTAGAACATCTTGACTGTAACATGAGCATTTGTTGCTGGGCAGGAAGATGACGTTAAAATGTTTTTTCTAAAATTAGGAAATGTGTGTGTGTGTGTGTGTGTGCGTGCGTGCGTTCATGCACATAGATGATACCATTCACAAGATATTGCATCACATTGCAATGGATTGGGTGGCATGACACTGACAGCTGTACATTACAGGTCCCAGGTTGTGGTCTGAGGACATGTGATACCGCCCCTTGCTGAAGCTCAGCAGGTCTGGGTCTGTTCAGTGTCTGGATGGATGATTTGGCTGGGAACCCCATGTATGTCGCCTTGTGTGCCACGATGGAAGACAGGCGGGATAGCAACGTAATGATAATACAATTGACAAACTATGTCGTCCCCCCTCGCCTCTCACACTTGTGTGTGGTCCCTGGATTCCTCTTAGGCCAGCACACACGCATGGCATGTGCATGAGTAAAAATGTTCTTGAACTGCACCACTTTAGACTGTAGGTGAGGGAATCATATGTCTTAATTCTTTACCATACGTTCCCAACTCCTAACTAGCATATCAGGGAGAAGTCCAGACTAGAATTCTTCTTGCTGTCACCTGTTTATTGATGTGCAGGAAGACTTGTTTTGTTTATCTGCAGGAAGAGGATTCAATTACCTACATGTGATACAACCCCTCTAGGTGCATTTTGTCACCTTGTTGCCTGTTTTAGTGCAAACTAGGCTGTAGGCTGGAGGAGAATCCCAACCATGTAAGAAGGAAGATTCCTGTCCTCTAGTGGCCCAGTCCCATGAGGCGGTTTGCTGGTGCATGATGGGCTCACAGGATCAGTGGCAAGCTCCCCAGTGACAGTAACAACCCCTTGCTCTAGCATGCTAATTTGTCACAAGGTTCAATACAGGGACAGACTGTGCTGTTGAAAGTTTGGCTCTAGCAGTGGCAGGAAGAAGATCCTGAGGGATATTAGAAAAATTTCAGACGGGCACACCCTTGGGTTTGGGGGAATAAGTAGGTCTAAGGTTTTTTTCAGCTGTGAGAGGGGCAGAGCTGCATCATCATCATCATCATCATCATCATCATCATCATCATCATCATCATCATCATCTAATACCAGTATTTATATACTGTTTTTCTTGGTCTTTGGATTTCTCCTCCGATTTTAATTCAAGGTGGTTTACATAGGCAAGCAATTCTAAACTAAAGCGGTTTTTGCATTTACTATAAATGTTCTAGTCTTGCATTCCAGGTGGTTTCCTTCATAGTCCGGCCTCTCTCTAGCATTCGCCTCCCACGCTTTGACTGACGGCAACTCTGACTCCCACTCAGTGTGCCAGCTGCAGCTTTCTCTTTCACACAGAGGCTCTGTAGTTCATCAGTGGCATGTCAACAGCTCTCCAACAGTACACGGATACTTCCAGGTGTCTCGAACTGCCGTCCTTCAGATATTCAGACATATGAGATGGCCGCTCTACCAACTGAGCCAGACCTCCTGCCCATGATGCGTCTGCCATGCGTACTAGGCGATGCTGCTGGTTTTACTGCAGCAGTGCTTAAGGTCATTTGAGTTATTACAATTAAAGTGACCCCTTAGGAAAGCTATTAGCTTTCGAACAAATATGATGATAAAAGATGCTGGAGCATCAGAAACAAACCAACAAAAGATGACCAAATGTATTCAACTCCCGTTCATTTTAAGCCGGTAAAGCCAGTGTGGTGGGGCGGGAATCGTGTTGCACTTGGACCAGGGAAACCTGGTTTCAAGTTTCTTATCCAGCCATGAAGCTGGTAGGTGACTTTGGGCCAGGCACTATCTCTCTGCATAACCTACCTCACAGGATTTTTGTGAGGATAAAAAGGGATTGGAAAGCCTTCCATGTATGCTACCTGAGCTCCTTGGAGAAAAGGCAGGCAATAACATGCGATAAAGTGAAAAATACTGTATTGTTATGACTGACCAATCAAATTCTGCTTTGGGAGGGGCAAAGACAGAGAGAGCTCTGAAGCCAACTTGTTGGTGTAGGTATCTCATTCTAGGGATCTGATATGGGGTGGAGGATTTTCAACCTTGTAGAAGTGTGCATACTGTCTGTCCCCACAGATTATGCTCTGCCTCTAAATCTGTAAATGAAGCAAATATTACCAAGATGCCATTGAGGCCCCTGTTCTCTCTCTCTCTCTCTCTCTCTCTCTCTCTCTCTCTCTCTCTCTCTCTCTCCCCCCCCCCCAAGAGAAACCAAAATCTGAATGGTGCTGCCCCTGGAACTTCTCACTACTTGGCGAAGTGGCAAGAAGCACACAACAATAGTGACGTTTTTCACAGGTCAACTAACCTCTTTCCTGATTCAGGGTAACAATTTCTGAACAGGAACAGCATGGCCACAAGCTTCAGTTTAGCATTTGTCATGTTCATCACAATGATAAAGAAATTATGTTATGTGCATGTCATGCAAAATACCGTAATTGCAGCCCTCTGGCTCATGAGGCTTTGCTCTTAGCACTGAAACAGGGAGTGACTTTAGAGCCAACGTTGTGCCAGATGCAAGGATTGATAACTCATGCCCATAGCACACAGGCACCATTTTGTAGTTACTGAATGCTCTTGGTATAAAATTACTCCAGGGATGTAAAAAGGATTCCAGGACCCTTAAGTACACTCTCATGTGTCAGAGTGGTGCAGATGATGGAGTGTTAAACTTGGAGGAAGATGAGATTAGTTAGCTATGAAGATTAGTGACTGATGAGATGGGAGCAGCCACTATTTTTCAGTCTAGCTTACTTGATAGGATCATTACGAGGACAATCAGGGGGAATCCCTTGTACATTCCCTGAGCTCCTTGACAGAAGGATGAGATACAAATGGGGTGGGTGGGGGGTGAACAAGAAGGACAATTAAAACAAATCAGAGTGAAAGTTTGGATATGTGGAAGTGCCCCGTTTGTCAAGATTAGAGATTACTTACAAGGAGAAATGCCATGGTGAATTAAGCTCAATGAACTTCAGTGTGAAAAATGAAGATGCAGGGAAGTGGTGAAAAGAAGGGAAGGGTTGGGCATTGCAGGTGTATCATATTGCTAATGTCTCTGTCTCTCTTTTTCTTTCTCTCTCTCTCTCTCTCTCTCTCCCCCCCCCCCCCCCACTTCTGCAGATTCTATATACAACCTCTCTGCTCAACCTTGGACAAGGATGCCCAACTTCACCAATGACAACTTCACCAAGGCCAATGACAGTACCAATAAGTATAAGACAGTGGAGATGGTTTTTATAGCCACAGTAACTGGATCACTCAGCCTTGTCACTGTGGTAGGGAATATCTTGGTCATGCTGTCCATCAAGGTGAACCGCCAACTCCAGACTGTCAACAACTATTTCCTCTTTAGCTTGGCCTGTGCTGACCTTATAATTGGCGTGTTCTCCATGAATCTCTACACGGTCTATATTATCAAGGGCTATTGGCCACTTGGGGCAGTAGTGTGTGACCTCTGGCTGGCTCTGGACTATGTGGTGAGTAATGCCTCTGTCATGAACTTACTCATAATCAGCTTTGACCGCTACTTCTGCGTAACCAAGCCACTAACGTACCCGGCTAGGCGGACAACCAAAATGGCAGGGTTGATGATAGCAGTTGCTTGGATATTATCCTTTATCCTTTGGGCACCTGCGATTTTGTTTTGGCAGTTTATTGTTGGGGAGAGGACAGTTCCAGAAGGACAGTGCTACATCCAGTTCCTCTCCAATCCAGCTGTGACCTTTGGCACAGCCATTGCGGCTTTCTATCTCCCCGTGATCATCATGACTGTGCTGTACATCCACATCTCACTGGCAAGCCGGAGCCGTGTGAGGAGACACAACAAGCCTGAGAGCAAGAAGAAGAAGTCTAAGCCACTCAGCTTTTTGAAGAGTCCCTTGGTCAAGCAGAATAACAACAACTCTCCCAAGAAAGCAGTGGAGGTGAAGGAGGAAGTGAAAAATGGGAAAGTAGATGAACAACCCTTGCAACAGTCAGAGACAACTGGTCACCAAGAGGAGAAAGAGACCTCCAATGAATCCAGCACAGTAAGCATCACCCAGACTGCTAAAGAGAAGCAGGTGCTGGAAATTGCACCAGTTGATCAGGGGCAGAGCCCGGCCCAACCACGGGCTAACCCTGCCTCCAAGTGGTCCAAAATTAAGATTGTCACTAAGCAAACTGGAACTGAATGTGTCACTGCCATTGAGATTGTCCCAGACAAAGAAGCCAGTTCGACTGCAATTACTTTGTCAAACAGCCGCCCAGCCAATGTTGCCAGGAAATTTGCTAGCATTGCCAGGAGTCAAGTGAGGAAGAAGCGCCAAATGGCAGCCCGGGAGAAGAAAGTCACCAGAACCATCTTTGCCATTTTGCTGGCCTTCATCCTGACATGGACACCTTACAATGTCATGGTCCTCATCCACACCTTTTGCAATTGCGTTCCTGACACAGTCTGGTCCATTGGGTACTGGTTGTGCTATGTCAACAGCACCATCAACCCAGCTTGCTATGCTCTTTGCAATGCCACATTCAAGAAAACCTTCAAGCACCTTCTCATGTGTCAGTACAGGAACATTGGCACAGCAAGATAATCTGAAATGAGGGACTGCTTGGCAGAGCTGTGGCGAATCCTTCTTTTGTTCTCCAATCAGATAAATGTACTGCTGTAGCTACCATCGGATTTCAGAGGGAGCCTTCACCCAATGCAAAATGAAAAACCAGAGATGACACCACACCTTTCAATTGTTCTTGGCTCTCCAATGTTTGCTAATCAAGAAACATCTCTTCCACCTACATGACCCATAAATGTGCATCTCCAGAAAACAAGGAGAGCAAAGACAGTGGAGGGATGCTACAAAAAATGTCACAGTTTAGCTGGACCAAAATGAGAGAACTAGTATTAACTTTTGATCTCTCTGGATAAAGCTAAAGAGTCCGTCCCCCCCCCCCCCAGATAGCTGTGCCAGTGTACTAGATGGGACATTTCTACAAGAGATTTGGATGTATTTGAAAGCTTTTCCTGAATGCCTTGATGGTTTTGCACATGTGTGTGTATGAAGGAGTGTGTATGAGTGAATGGGAAAGTGCAGCAGCAGTGCTTATTAATTCATTAAGAATGAAGACAAACAAGGACTATATCAGCATCAGTCACCAAAATGGCAGTGGATTCTGCTTGGTGTCAAGACTGGGCATGCTCAGAAAAGGTGACCAATCAATGCATACTTAATTCCTTTTATACGCCTGAGCACTTTGTCCAGTTGAGTTCCCAGTGTCCCCAGTGAAAGGGACTCATTCCCCTCAGGGAGAGTATTCTATAGCCAGATTAACGTGTCTGCTTAGAAGGTTATCTTTCTTTCTAGGAACTCTACAACCTGTCTGGACTCCATCTTGATTCTTGGTGGCAGACAGTTGAAACAGACAGCTGAATGGAGAAACCGATTTTTAGGTTGAAAGAATTGCAGCTAATGTAATGACAAAAGTCACTAATATCACACATACAAGAAGGGTCCAGCACTGTGACGTTTCTGACCACATGCCCCAGGCAATGTTTCTGTCAAGATATTTGTGTAAAGGCAAAGAGCAACTGTCCTTGAGATGGCAGATACTCAACAGGTTACTCTGAGGTTACTCTGAGGCAGATACTCAACAGGTTACTCAGTGCACACAAAGTCTCCATGATAGGGTAGGGGTAGGAGCGGGGCAGGGTGGGGGGAGATTCCTGTACCGAGGAGACTTTTAAAAGAGTGTGTACATTCTTTGATGTAACCAGGGCTTTTTATTTTATTTTAAATGCCACCTGCACAGTGTGTCCTGGTTCTAAGTTATTGTTTAAGCAACAGTTCCTTTTATCTACTAGATTTTGGGTTCCTTCGGATAGCGGGTTCCTGTAGGGGCTTGAGGAGAAAACCTTCCCACTCGCTACCGCTCCAAGTGCCTGGGGGCATATCAAGAAGATGGTCACTGAGCCTTGTAAATGGATGTTACCTCCCTCTAGTCAGTGTTGTCATGGAATCCTCAGCATGTGGGCTCCAATGTAATTGTACAGCCTCAATCCCAGAATATTTGTGTACAACCTAGACCAATTCAATTCAATTGTTGCTCAGTTTCTCCGGAGTTCAGATGGTGTCAGCAAACACCCCCCCCCCCGCGCACTTTCAGGCACAACAGTACAGAGTACAGATTAATGGCCTGGTGTAGTCTGGGCTGGGGCGGGGATGACGCAGTCTCCATCTCATGGCGAAGGACTCAGCTTGGGCGATGCAATTGTATTTGGACATGGCTGCTGCTTCATTTTGCTGGGGAGGCAGCCATAGTGCCACTGCCTTTAGAATAATTTGCATAATGTTGCCCAAAATGCCTTGCAGGTTTTTTTTTTAATTGTTACAGCTACAGTGAGACCCACTTAAATAAAGTAATTGAACTACATAAACCAGACTTTTGGCTCATTATTCAGCCAGTTTTATCATCATCATCATCATCATCATCACTTTTCAACAAAGTTCCCAAAGTGGTTAACATAGCAAAATAAATGAAAATATGGCTTCTTGTGCTCCAGTGGTGCAAGGGGGCTTCAGAGCAATGCCACAGTTAGACATTTTGCCATCTGAAATGAAAATGTTCCGCACCTTCAGACGTTACCAGGCAAAATCTGCTTCAGGTTGCTTCATGGTAAAAACACCCTTAGGAGTGCACTGTTTGCCATTGTTAAGATGAGGCAAGATGACTTTAATCTTGCATTTGTCATATTGCTTTGCAAATACAACTGCCTGCTAATGCAGTCAATGAATTTGTTTCCTGGACCTGCGGTGACTTCTGATGGATGAAGCAATAAAATAATAGAGCTGCTGGAAGCATTTGCTGTGGCCTATAATCACACGGTGAAAGTCTAGGCTTCATCACACACACATTTTTGAAGTGAACACATTGTTGTTGTTGTTGTTCAGTCGTTAAGTCGTGTCCGACCCTTCGTGATCCCATGAACCATATCCCGCCAGGCCTTCCTGTCCTCCACTATCTTCCTGAGTTCGCTCATTTTCATGTTCGTTGCATCGGTGATGCTGTCTAACCATCTCATCCCCTTCTCCTTTTGCCTTCAAGTTTTCCCAGCATCAGAGTCTTCTCCAGAGAGTCCTCTCTTCGCATTAGGTGGCCAAAATATTTGAGTTTCAGCCTTAGTATCTGTCCTTCCAGGGAACAGTCAGGGTTGATTTCATTTAGGATTGACTGATTTGATCTCCAAGCAGTCAGAACTCTCTGCTATGACCTGTCCGTCTTGGGTGTCCCTGCACGGCATAGCTCATGGCTTCATTGAGTTACGCAAGCCCCTTCGCCACGACAAGGTAATGATCCATGAAGGAGAAAGTGAACACATAAGCTATGCTAAATGTACTTTTAAACATAAAAGGCATGACACCAACAAACACATATCATAGACTTGCTTGTTCAAGAGCTGAGATTGGATGTAATTCCTAGTCAAGTAGACACAAATTTGTTGCTGCAGGTTGTGTGGTATGGCCTCTGGCGCCTCAGTGTGTATGGGATACTGCAAAAAAAATGTGGGGTTCTCACGTCTTACACTGAATCCGCCAGCAACTTGAAATGTCCACGAACTGGATCACATACAATAACAATTAAAAATGCCAGGCCTCACATCCAAGTAACTCTTACCTATACCACATTCCTATGTGCCCACATCTATAATGATTCAACCATTTTGTTCATTTCTGGAAGTGTCCTTAAGATAATGATGCTGCATTTCATGAGGAAAACATCAAGAAAGCATAACTAGCAGGAGATTGGAATCCCTGGAATCCCATAAACCTTTGTTATCCAATTACATGGATTGTATTGTAAGAGACAGAGTATATGTGTGAACAAAAATCAGGATGGTGGCACTCAGCTTGTTGAAACTCTGGGATGCTTGTGGTTGCCAGCTCTGACTGAAGCTATTCTTGGCGAGTCTCCCCCCCCCCACATGACTCAAAGTGCAATCCTATCTAACAATCCGGCAGGCGGCCCAGGGCGGCCTGCTGGATCCTATCCCCGTTCGTCCCCTTCCCCCGGTGTAAACCGGGGAAGGCCCGATGGCAATGGGCCTCCTTGGATTTCCGCCAGCTATTTAGCTGGTGGAAGTTGGAGGAGGCCGTGTAATGGCTGCACTGGCCAGCCAGGGATGGGGATATGGCGTGCGCCATCCCCACCCCTTCCTGGGCTGGCACGGCCAATGGCCCCCTCCCTCACCGCCTGGACTGTCCATGCGGACACCAGGGGATACTTACCGTCCTCTGGCGGCCGCATGGAGATCCGGCGGCAGAGTAAGGGCTGCCAGCCTAGCGCTGGCGGCCCTTACTTTAGAGTCATCACGAACGTGCCTTACGGCATGTTTGTGACAGGGCGGTGGAGCGCTCGCCCCACCGCCCTATAGTTGGGCAGGATTGCGCTGCCCATGTCATTAAACTAGGAGGCTCTGTTAAAATCTCCAGGATTGCTTCATGAATCACCTAGAAACTGATACCGATTCTTGGAGACTCCAAGTCAATCCTAATGATAATTTTTGCATAAAATGGGCCTAGAGTCTAACAGCATCCCCAAAGAAGCTGCCCAGAGTATAGAAAGAAGCAGGAAGGCTCAGAGGAGAGAGAGGATAAGGAAGACCCAGGGTGCTGCAACCCTCTTCCCTTTACATTCCCCCTCCCCGTCAACCCATAAGCAAAACCAGGGCTACGTTACCCTGGCTTGCCACAGCAGTACAAACTTGTATAGATGTTTCAGCGACCTAGTGGCCATCCAAAAGGTTAGGATAATCAAAATGTTTGGATGAACAGGGGAATATTGTTTTCACTGCATTATAGTAATATGAGGCGAACACATGAATACTATGAATTGAAAAAGTGGGATATTGAAACAGGGCTGGTCCAAGACCTCCTGATACCCGAGACGGCATGCCAAATGTTGCCCCCCTTACCCAAGATGTGTCAGCCTCTGCTCCTCCCACTCTCCAATGTTCTAGCTCAGCACTCCCCTCCACATTTCTTCTTCTTCCCTGTTCCCTTTTTCCTGTTCCAGTCCAGGGAGTGGAAGGAGGGGAAGCAGTGAAGGCAAGTTGGTGACAGAGATGGGTGCCGGTGCCCCTCCCCATCTGCTGCCTGAGATGCCACTTCAACTGGCCTCATGGATGGGCCGGCCCTGTTGTGAAATATTTATTTATTTAAAAGATTTATAGATCACTTTTTCAGAAGCTCAAAGCAGTATACAATATAACACAATAAAGCAATAAAATAGTTAAAAACATAAAAAATAAATACAAGAAAATAAGCATGATTAAAAATGATACAAGAGTGGATAAAAATATTTTAAAACAGCCAAAAAAAAAAAAAACACCCTATAAAAACAGCACAGAGTACAAATAATGGAGAGAAGGGGATACTACTCCTGGGAAAGATTGGAAACATGTATGTGGCCCATGCTGGGGAGGAAGGCACTATGATCCTTGCCAACCAACAAGCAAAGAGAAGAACAATTCTTGTGCTTGTTAAACAAACCTTGCAGTAGCGACCATTCAGAATGGCAAACACATGGTGCTCATCATAACCATTTCACTGGAGACATGAAACTTTGCAATGCTTCTGTTGGGTCAAAGGAGGGACGTTGGCCCAGCAGGCTGCCCTTGCCTTGGTCATTTCCTGGAATTAGGTGGCTCCTTGGGCCAGAGGAATTGGATGCCTCACTTCGACGATAAATAAAAGAAAGTGGGCTGGGTTAGGTGGCCCAGAGTCTTCTTTCAGCACTTCAGTAGCAAAGTTTTCTTTGGTGCAGTGTCTGACAGAGTCTCTCTGAGCAGCACAGGCCTGCAGGGATTACTCTAGGGACAGCAAAAAAACCCGTAGAGCTATCAAATGTAGTTATCCATTGCCCTGCAAGCCACACAATGCCCAAGAGAACTCTCCCCGCCCTCGAGTCTGCTTCCACTCATCTTGCAGCATTGTCAGTCTTGTGCTGGTCTGGTAGCAATTATGCTGCATTAACTGAGGAATTCTAGGGAGCTCCAGAGCCTGGGGCAGGGATTTTATTCCTATAAAGGGAGGGCGCATTGGAAGGAATAGGGATGGGCAAGCAATCAGGCAGCTACCCCTACATGAACACATAGGTCCTCTGAGGCCCTTCTGTCAATAGGTATTGGCTGGGCAGCATGCATCCCTGCACTCCCAACCATGCGGAGACTATTTGGCTGGCTTCAGCAGCAGAATCTCCAGTGGTGCAAGCTACAGCAGCTGCCTTGACTGAGGGGTGAGAGGTTAAGGCAGTTTGAACGCTGACTTTCCCAAAAGGATCCCCTCCTCCCAAGTTCAAACTAGGTCACTTGACCCTGGGCCTTGGAGGAGGGGCTTCTACTAAAGGCGGAGATGTGAGAGCAGGAAGCAAATCAGAGGAAAAGGGAGCAGCCTGAGCTTCCCACATCACAACGAAGCTAGCCACTAGGAAAGGCTCTGTGTGGAGAATAGTAGTCCTGAAGGGAAGGGTGGGGCAAGAATGAACTGAGTAGATCCTCCTTGCCAGAGAGCACAATCTGTTGGGTGCCTCTTTTTGGTTTAGCCCTCCTGGAATGGACTCTGTGCAAGCCTCGCTTAATTTGGTGGGAATTGCCCAGGAGATGCTCCTAAAGAAGGATTGTACTGTACTGAAAGCAAGCTCCAGCGGAGGAATGGTGCATCTCAGTTGCAAACATAGCATGGTGGGTTTGAGTGGCATCACTGAAGGGAAGGTGGATCAAAGCAGTAGCCACAGCAGAGGGTAGCACATAAACGCTGAATGCAGATAGAACACACGTGCAGAAAATGCAATGTCCAAACCAATGACATAAATTGTTATGGTTGATGCATTCCAAACTCTATAGACTTTTTGCAGTGGACTATTTGATATTCAATCTAGCTACATGGGGAGTTCATGTGAATCTTGCAAATGGAGGTAACATGTGCCCTCCTTTCCATGAAGTAATAATGGCGGTGTGTGTCAGATATTCTCCTGAGAAAGAGCTGCACATAGCCCAAACGACATTGCAACACTAATGATTTTCAGCCTTTGAATAATCACATTTTGGATCCTCATAAGCTAGCCACCAAAATAGCAGTGACAGCAGTGAAAACAATGCTAGGAAGTACTGGTAGATCCCACCTGGATCCATTAGCTTTGCTGGCTTTATCAGAATGCATGCTGTTTAAGATTATTTTGCATAACTGGTTTTGTGCATTTACATGTCTTGGTTTCTATGAAAAAGAAAGGCAGACTATTAAAAAAAATGCTTTGAGAGAGCAGGCAGTACAGTACATGCCTCATTAAGCATTTGCCAACTCGCCATTCTCCCTTTGAATGACAGTAACAAAGTGAAAAACGTCATGTCAGAAATGGGCTGAAGGCATCCAAGGAGCAGCTGGTAAAATATTAGTGATATTTTTTTACACCACGGCCTTAACATGTTTGTGGTGTATATGGGGATAGCGGAGGACCTCAGTGATGCCACCCAAAGCATCTGTGTTTTTGATTTCCCCACACTCTTCTATTCACACACATGCACCGACCCAGCACTAATACTACAATCGTTAGTTCCCACCACAGTGCAAAGCAGTAGACTTATTATGTGGCGAATGTAATGAATAAAGGGAATTAGTATTTTACACACACATATAAAACCCACCCAAAGGAAAACTGGAAAGGTGTGTTGAAGGGGGCAAGTTAACAGCCTTAGAAAGAAACAAAACAAAACCAGAAAATGGAGACGCATTTCCATTGGAGGAATGAGCTATCTTGCAGATGCCTATTACATTTTTTTAAAGAGAGATACAGAAGAGCTCTTACCCTTGAGCTATAGTAACTGGAGTGCTCACCCTCTATTATTTTTTAAGCAGCTTTAAAAAAAGCTCATGACATGGTTTTTATGCATTGGTGATGATGATGGGCGAATGAGTTGCATTATTAAACTAGTGAAAGACGCTATTTTCCCAGTGATGAAATATTGTCTTGATACCTTGTTGGGTGCTCCTTTACTCAACATGCAAAGGAGACCATGCTGCCCTTCTTTCCCAGGGCAGAATGAATTTGGAATTCTGGGCACCTTGGAAGTGGAAAGAGGAGTTCAGCTGCGAGGCTCAGGCACAGTTACAACAGCCATGCCAATATGTGTACAACAGTTACTGGCCCACCACAAATGTGTACAGTCAGCCTGCCACACATACCCATTTATTTTTGGCACAGTGAGGGCCGGAGGAAAAGAATAAGCACTCGTCCTGTTTACAAAGGCTTCTTTCTCTAACTGTCTGGAGGAGATTTTTACTTGGCACAGGCATCCAGCCTTGTAGTGACGTACTCTGTTGTCTTCTAAAAGAAGGTATCCCGTTAAAGAACAAACATCTTAACCCTTTTTGAACCGGGTCTGGAAGGGTTTTGCTCTGAGCCAGCTGAGTATCTGCTTTTCTGCTGTATCAGTCCAGAACTTATTTCAAGCAGGCCTACAGAAAGCGAGTACCAGCTACCAGTCAGGGGTTCCCAAACAGGGAGGCGTGGCTCCCAGGGGAGCCGCAGAGTGCCACGGAATCCTCTCGGAAAATGGTGCAATGTCAATTGGCAGGCACCAACAAAATGTAATGGGGAGCAGCGGCCAATGGTTGCCAATGGTCAAGGGAGCTGCAGGTCAAAAAAGTTTTTCTCCCTACATCTCTCTTCAGCTCTGTGTCCTGTTCTTGGCCTGAGCGTGAGTGCCTTTAACCTGGTGAGACACAGAGATCTGAAGGGAGAGCTTCCCATTATCTTTATCAGAGTATTTTGTTCTGGACAGCTCACAGGTATCTGGAATGTGACACCATCTCATGCTGGGTTTTTTTGGGGGGGGGGCAGACAAAGCCTGCATTTTATTCTCACCTTGCTTCAAGTGGTTGTGCTTAATGTCCCCACATCTAGTGTGCCTCACTCCATTGATCGAAAAATTGTAGTACAGAAATCCGAATGGACAGCAAACTCCCTGCCCTGGCCCTCCAGTCAATGCCTGTCAGCTTGTTCCTGGCCAACTGAGGGTGGTTAAGCTGGCAATATCCTTTCCTCTTCTTCCTCCTTCGCAGCGACTGTTGTGCTCCAACAGCAGGATCCAATGCATTTCAGTGAGCTGTGGTATTCCTACACAACCAGCACTGCTCTAGCATACCCTGTGGCTTAAAAGCTCATGGCACAGAAATGGGACACAAAAGAGGTTTTTGTAAAAAGACTTTTATTGGAAAAGGGGGAAAAACTGTAAAAAGCAGAGGTTTATCCAGCACCAGTAAAACAGGGGAAGGCAAAGGCCACAGCGTCCCAGCAAAAATACAGATAAGAAGAGGCAAAAAGGAATGAGGGTGTAACAATTGAAAAAGAAGCAATGCTCATGAACTCTGGGGATATTCTTTCCTGGATGCTGGGGGGGGGTGTGTGTGCAAGGTGTGGCTTGTTGGCAAAAAAGAAAAACACACACCCCAGCAAACACAGCTCTCTCTCTCTCTCTCTCTCTCTCTCTCTCTCTCTCTCACACACACACACACACACACACCCTCCCCACATGGAGAGCTGACAAAGGAATGTGGTGTGAAATGTGAAATGTGAAAAAATGTGAACAAACATGTATTGGAGATGGAGAGGGGGAAAGGCAGCAACACATATGCATGCACAGAGCACCATGGGCAGTAGGCACAGATTTAGCCCCTTATAAAGCAACGAGGGTCAACATGACACCAAAAGTAGGGAAGATCTCCCTACTGCACACAGCCCCCTCATTAGGAAGGCAAGGCAAACTTGGGGCTCTTCACTCACCATTCACACTGTAACTTCCCCACCCCATTATATCCCCTGGAAACCGTTTCCTTAGCTAGTTTAATTTGCAGCTTTGTCTATAGAAAGAGACAGTTGCATGGGGAAATCACAGGCATTGCTAAGGTAGTAAGATACATGCCAAAAGGTCATTTGCCTTTGACAAAGGGCTCTGCAGGTTAACAAACTCCAGCCCAGCCTACCCTAGCTCAGCCCCATCCCAACACACACATTATGCTGAATTCTGGGCAACAAACCAGAGCAAAGAACACTGGGGTGCATATACAGGAGGTGGAAAGGAGAAGTTAGG
Source organism: Plestiodon gilberti rubricaudatus (assembly GCA_026170595.1). NCBI lineage: Eukaryota > Metazoa > Chordata > Lepidosauria > Squamata > Scincidae > Plestiodon > Plestiodon gilberti. The sequence goes on along the minus strand of JANXHW010000001.1, from coordinate 253,858,589 downwards.
GGGAAGGCAAACAGCACCTCCTTCAGGATAGGGTGGGCTTGCTCTCTACAAAACTAGCAATTAGAACATGGTATAATCTCAGTTAAGGGCAAAATTGTGGAGGCAGAAGAATAGTGGGATTTGGCAAAGCATCGCCGAGCTGGGAGGGACCACACTGCAGCTCCGAGTGGTATATGTCCAAGTAGATTCAGGCACCATGCCCTGAAGATGGCGGGGTTGTATCCATCATTCTAGTCCTTCCCCTTTCCTTTCCTGGCTGTTTGAAACAATGACGGAAGACAAGCATTAGTGTGACACATGGAGGCCCCACATGCTGCTATGGTTTGGCAGGGTCTAGCACTCACCACCTTTCTTAAACATGCTAGCTGAGTATTTGCTCCTTTACTTTTTCTTGTCACCTTTCGAGTTTGCCCTGTTTGGGCACAGCACTTGCCTTTTAGGTGGCTGGGCAGTTCACTCAGATCACCGCCTCTCACCTTTACACAAGAAGTAATCCCTGCGGTACTTTGTGGAATAGACACTATGGACTTTTGATTCCTCTAACACCTTAAGGTTAGAATTATATGATGCCCATCATTATCTGGCTGGCTGCAAACCATCTGGGACTTTTTCTTGTAAAAAACTGAAAGCAAGATACAAATCGAAATAAATCGAGACATATACTGTACTCAGCTAATGAGTCTAACTATCCATAAACTCCTTTGTTGCTGGTATTTAGAGCAATGACATCATCACTGATCAAGACTGCAGGCAGAAAAATTCCAAAAGCAACAGTAATATATCTTTATTAGGACCACCTGAAATATCAAACTTTCAGGTTCAGAGAAAGCTTCTTTAGGCATCCAATCCTCTATCTGCCTCTTCCCCACCTCACTTTTTGCTTAATATCCTGTCTGAGGAAGAATTCTAGTGAACTCAAAAGATTGTTCTTAGTGAAAGTATTACACAAGTGGTTCTCAAAGTGGTGGGTTGGTTGCGACCCACCACTGGAACAAAAAGCTGTCCCCTGCCCCATTAATAGGTGGGGGACAGCATGGTGGTGGTGAAGGCAATCCTGGGGATCGCTGCCGCAAAAAAACAACAACCCCGAAATGCAATTTTTGGACTTATCAGAGGTTCTGTAGCCCTCCGGAGGATTCGGGGAGGCCTGCACTACCTTCGTGAAAACTGGTGATCGTAAATCGCCGCTGGCAATCTGAAGCTGGCAATCTGAAAAATCCATGGCAATCTGAAGCTGGGGGGGGGGGGCTGCGGAGGGTAGCGCAGGCCTCCCCGAACCCTCCGGAGGGCTCCAGGACCCCTGGTTAGTCTGAAAATTGCATTAATTTTTTTACGTGGTAGCGGCAACCCCCAGGATCGCCACAGCTGGCCCCACCCCCGCAAGCATCAAAGTTCTCTCCACCTTGTGGGGAGAACTTTGAGAAACGCTGTATTATACCATTATTGCATTTGGATCATCATACCTGGAATGTTCTCAATACCGGTTTTAAACATATGTGGCACAAGTAATCTGAGCCAAGCCACCTCTCACTATTAAATAGCTGGAATGACGGGGCATCTCATCAAGAACCCCTCAAAGGTGGATCACATACACATATTAAAATGGCACCTTCTCCTCACAACAATGCTACATAAAATAAAATCAAAGGGAAGGAGTCAATTGACTCCTGTTAAAGGCAGCAGTTTTAGACCTATATGAAAGACCTAAAAGAATGTATTTGGCCAAGTGTAAGAACGACGTTTCTAAGAATCAATCATGATGGAATAACTGTTCATGTGAAAAGTCTAATCATGTGAGTGGCATAATGGCAAAGCCACAAACTTACACAAAAGTTCATGGACTATGAGCTGGAAAGAAGTTGCAATTTTTTTCTGGAAGATGAGCCACAACCATGTGTAAGTTCACTGTACACTATTATTTCATTTATTTATTATTTTCTGTACTGCCTTTCTCAACATCAGATTTCTCATCAGATTTATTCAAGGCGGTTTACATAGGCAGGCTATCCTTAGACCTGATAAAGACCGCTATAACTTGTGGGGCAAAACCCCTGGTCATAATGAATTTGTAGGGTCATAAGACCCTACATGGCCTTATTTTGAAAAGTATTTAGACCTCAATGATGCAGAAATCATTGAGGTTCATACTGGGTTAACAGTGATGTCAGGCAAGCATTCATGAGGATCCACCAATAAAACCTTTCACAAGCACACTGTAGCCTAATGGAGCCATCTCTAAATTTCGTGTCTCCCTACAGCAGCAGTTGCATACTTTTTGTATAACCATGAGTAATGCATGGTAAAAAATATCAAAGGCTGAAGAAGGATCTCTAAGAGCTGGGACTGACCTTTGGATTTTGACTTGGCCTTAGGAGAGCAGGGCTTAGTCACTTGAATGGTCTCCTGGCACTCGGCATTGTACAGGGCCTTCTTCAGAGTACCTGAACGAGCCTTTAGACCTGTTGCAGCATCACAGCCACCCCAGCTCTCAAACTTGTACTTGCAGTCAGCTAGAAGAGAAGTTAAGAGCCTTTAGTCCTTGATGTTATTGTTACCCACAACAAGAAGTGGTCCTGTGAGTGGCACCTAAGGTGATAAAGAGTGTTCACCATAGTTCTACCATATTGCCAGGAATTATCCCCATTTCGTCTGACAAGTCCAAATGTCACTAGGATTCCAACAGCTCTGGGTATTATTTATACAATCATAAATACAATACAATGTACACAGAATCTACCAACTCAGTGGTTCCCAAACCCACTTTTTAAAACGACACTCTATCGGGACCCACCTAGCTTTACGAGACTTTACGGTGACCTAGAAAGAAATATTTTATCTACGGTATTTATATACAAGTAATATTTTATTTATTTATCTGCAAAACAAACAAACAAACAATCCCCCCTCAAGACATTTCTTGTAATAAGGCAGCCCTAATTAATAGCCTCAAGGTTTGAGGGGCTTAGTTATGTGACCCAGCCTTCACCTGCCTCCACTACCTGTCATTGACGGACCTGAGAGAAAAAAAAACACAGCATAAAAAAGAAGCTCAAACATTTATCTCCCTATATTTACACAAGGTTGCAAACTGTAGGAGCTCAGCTGTTTGCAGGGCAATTAGCAGCTACAGTATCTGATTTTTGAATAGCCCCAGGGCTTGTGGCAATTAGTTATCTGATCTTTCCATCACTCCTGCTTCCACTGGAGGTTCTGTAGGACCCACCAGAAACTCGGTTGCAACCCACCAAGTGGGTCCCGACCCACAGTTTGAGAAATGCTGTGCCAACTTATTATAAACTGATTAATTGCACAGGACCTAATGCACAGATACAGTACACATTCAAATAGCAAAACCATATAACTCTTCTACTTTACAATACAACATTGTCTTTAAGAATGACAGCAACAGTTGGAAAGGATCCAAGAGGCAGGTGAGAAGCAAGTAGTTTATTAATTTGATTTAGTTGTATGCCGTCTTTGAAGTCAAAACCTCCCAAAGTGGTTTACATACAATTAAAAACACAATCAGTTGAAAGGGTAAGCATTGATGTGCAAACCTCCTTCCCAATGGTGTGTTCTGACTAAATAGGAGAGAAACAGGCACAAGAACATGAATGTGACCCAGAGATGGCAGAAGCAGAACGAAGTCTGACACAAAAACTCTGCACGGAACCTTTTGGCAAAATTCAAGTGTGTGTGTGTGTGTGTGTGTGTGTGTGTGTGTGTGTGTGTGTGTGTGTGTGTGTGTGTGTGTGTACGCGCGCACAAATACTTTCCTGAACCTGCCCCACTCATCTTTTCTGATGCCACCACCAAGTGTTTTGCGGTCTTGGCAGTGACAGCACCTCCATAGTGTCAGCAGCTTCCTGCTGCTATTCCCCCCTCCCCCCCAGTCTGTGGGGTTGAGGGCAGGAAGCACTGCACTCAGTTTGATTAGCTTCATGATGATGATGCCAGTTCAGAGGGAGGGGTACACTTCCTGCCCTCACTCTAGAGACAGCTGAGGAAAAGAAAAAAAACAGCAGCTGTCAACTCCCAAGACTCTAGGGGTGCCATGACAGCTGGTGATTAGTCACTGAATTCATCCCTTTTTGTGCCACACCCAGTTTTGCACTACAGTACATGAAAAGGGTGGCAAAGTTGAGGGAAGCCTTTTGGCTCAGCCCTAAGCAGAACCAACCTGGTCAGTGGAGGGGGACAACAAGGGGATGATTGAGGAGCGGCTTAAATGGAGAGAACTTCCAGCCAACGTTCGTTGCCCAATTTTCAGCAGCGTAGGAAGGGATGGTGCGGGGGGGGGGCAGGCGGGCGACTCACTGGAGGCGGGGGCAAGAAGATGGCGGCGGAGGACACGGCGGCGCTACAGGCGGCGGAACGGCTCGGAGAAGCTGTCCGATGCCTTGCCTTACGCGGCTGTTTGATTTGGTCCCCGCTCCAGCTGACGTCACTCGGGGGTGGGCGGGGGCATCATTGCACGCTGCGGCCCCACCTCCTGAGGGTGTGCGACCACGCCGCTGCCAATTTTCCACTCAGGCCAGTGGGATGAAGAAGAATCCGAGAGTGCAGAGTAGAGCAGGTTCCAGAAAAATAACATGAGACTGAGTGGAAAATTGGCAGCGGCGTAGTCACAGAAATGTGACTCGGCGTTGTCGAGAAATGATGGTGTGGCCTAAGAGTCTGAATAAGGCACCTTATGCAGGCAATTCAGTTTCTCAGGCAAGCAAAGTGGAAGTTCTCCTTCTTTGAGCTCTCAGTGATGACAGTGGTTCCCAGATGAGAAGAACTCCCTCTCAAACTATCCTTTCCCTTTGGATACAGGGATAACTACCTGAGAGAGAATAACGCCGAAAAATATAAAATATGCTCATTTTAGAAGCACGTGTGATCATAACCTAATTCTCTCCAACAACATTTTCTTTTGTAAAGGGAAACTGAACGAGGAAGGCAGATGCTGGAAACCACAGCGATGCATCTCTACAGAAAGCCCAACTGCCTACAGAAGCCACCAGATATGTTTCTAATATAGAAGTGCTGGAACAAGGAGATTAACTGCTGCCAATTCATTGTAAACAATGCCAGCCAAAATTAACAGTGAGTTAACATTTAGCGCACATATGACCCAAGGATTGCCAGTTCGTCCTTGTTAACTGTATGGTCTGTCTGGACAAGAAACGCCATGCTCTCTAAAATTAAGTCCCATCACCTTTGCTCAGGAAGAGATGCCCACTCACCTCCAAATTCCTTTTTCCAGTTGCAGGGGATCTTGCACTTGAGTTTCTTGGTCTCTTCATTACAAGTCCCTTCACGGTAGCCAACACCACAGTCTTTGCTATTGGGGACGCAGGGGCCCCAGCGCCACTCCTCACAATCTGAGCCATTTTTCTTCACCTTGTCTACAGTAGTAACAGGGAAGCAGACAGTCACTAAAGAGGACAACAAACAGCCTCTTCTTTCCCCTAACTTGCCAAGAGGCTTAAGAAACCCAGGTGGTATAGTGGTTAGTGATGGGTTAAGACTGAGGAGACCCAGGTTCAAATCCACCCTCAGCCATGAAGCTCAGTCAGTGATATTAGGCTAGTAACTTCCTCAGCCTAACCTACTCAACATGTTTCTTATGAAGGGGGAGGGGAAAACAGGTTCCTTGAAGGAAGGGCAGGATATGGAGGTACTTATTGGCCTATTAAAGGCTACCCCAAATAATAGCAGACAGGGCCTCACCTCCCTGGGTGTCACTCACCTTTTTTGTTCTTGCCAGCCTCCAAAGATGCAGCCAGAAGAACGAGAACCAAGAGAAAGAGTCCACGGACCTGCATTCTATACAGAAAAGGAAAATGAGGCATCAAACCATTGAATGCAGGGGTGAAGGGGAAACCCACACCAGGAAGCTAGGAAGCATGAAGGATTTGGACAGTTCAAGAGTAAGAGCATACAGATAGGAATAAAAAAAAATTGTCATCTTTTTTTTACTAGCCCTACTTCTGTGCCTTTAGCTGCAGCCTGGTAGACATTAAGCGCAGGTGACGTTTATCCCCATCACTCTATCCCCACACTAGGAAAAGCTTCCCCTGTGACATTTCTGAATATCAGTTTGCTATTGAAGGCACAGGACTATTTCTGTGTCCTGACACATTTCTGTCTGGCTTCCAGCCTGGATTCAGGACTCAAAACTGCTTTGGTTGTCCTAGCTGGTGACCTGCTCCAAGAACTAGGCAGCAGGAGGAGCACACCCGTTGGTTCTGCTGGACCTCTCTCAGTGGCATTAAGAACATAAGAAGAGCCCTGCTGGATCAGGCCAAAGGCCCATCTAGTCCAGCTTCCTGTATCTCACAGTGGCCCCCACCAGATGCCTCAGAGAGCACACAAGACAACAAGATACTTGTATCTTGTCGCCACTCCCTTGCACCTGGCACAGAGAAAATCTACCGTATTTTTCGCTCCATAGGACGCATGCACACTATGGAGCTAAAAATAGGGAAAAATATTTTTACTTACTGGGGCTTGTGGGGGCTTCGGGGAGGCCTACGCGACCCTCTGCAGGCCTCCCCAATCTTCAGTTCGGCGATAAATGGCGATTTTCGGGCATTTCCGGTTTTCGCAAAAACTGGAAATGCCCGAAAATCGCCGTTTTCTGCCGAACTGAAGATTGTGGAGGCCTGCGCGACCCTCTGCAGGCCTCCCCGATCTTCAGTTCAGTGATAAATGGCAATTTTCGGGCATTTCCGGAAATGGCCGAAAATAGTCATTTATTGCCGAACTGAAGATCGGGGAGGCCTGCAGAGGGTCGCGCAGGCCTCCCCGAAGCCTCCACAAGCCCTGGTAAGTAATTTTTTTACATTTTTTTTAGCATTCGGTCCATAAGACGCACAAACATTTCCCCCTATTTTTGGGGGGGGGGGGTAAAGTGTGTCTTATGGAGCAAAAAATACAGTACTTCTAAAGCCACAAGATTGCTTATGGCTTGTAACCTGTGATGGACTTTTCCTCCATGAATCTATCCAAACCCCTTTTAAAGGCAGCACTCCCACTAAAAGAGCAGATGTGTTCGGGGGGGAGGGCTCCTGGACAGGGCTGTGCTCCTAGAGGGGCAGGAGGCAGGCGCGGTCACTTGTGCCCAGTTTCAGCTGGTGAGCCAGCTGTGGCTCTTCCTTGAGAAAGCAGATCTGCTTTCTCTGGCTTCCCATTACACTGGCTTCCCATTAGCTTCTGGGTGTAATTCAATACCTGTCATTACCTTTAAAGACCTATAAAGCTTAGGCCCTCAATGCTATAACAATAACAGTAATCTGTACCATATTTATATACCACCTTTCTTCTTGTCATGACAGAGACGGCCTTGGTCACCTTGGTGGATGACCTGCACCTGGGACTGGACAGGGGGAGTGCGTCCCTGTTGGTCCCGCTGGACCTCTCGGCGGCTTTTGACACCATTGACCACGGTGTCCTTCTGGGTCGGTTGGCTGGGTTGAGGCTTAGAGGCACCGTTCTAAGGTGGTTCCGCTCCTTCCTGGCTGATAGATCCCAGAAGGTGGTGCTGGGGGATGCTTGTTCGGCACCCTTGCCCTTGAGGTGTGGGGTACCACAAGGGTCAATTCTATCCCCTATGCTGTTTAATATCTATATGAAGCCACTGGGAGAGGTCATCCGTAGGTTTGGGGTAGGGATTTCATCAGTATGCTGATGACACCCAGCTCTGTCTCTCTCTTTTCCACCTGACTCCCAAGGGGGTAGTCACTTTTGGATGTGGGTAAACAAGTTGAAACTAAATCCTGATAAGACAGAGGGTTCTTTTGGTCCAGAAGTCTACGATTCAGGTATTGGACCATCGCCCTGCTCTGAATGGGGTTGTACTCCCTCTGAAGGAACAGGTCCGCAGCTTGGGGGTTCTCCTGGATGCGCAGCTGCTCCTGGATTCCCAGGTGGCGGCTGTGGCCAGGGGGGCTTTTGCCCAGCTTCGGCTGGTGCGCCAGCTGCGACCGTACTTGGATCGTGCAGACCTGGCCACAGTGACCCATGCCCTAGTGACTTCTAGATTAGGTTACTACAATGTGCTCTAAGTGGGGCTGCCTTTGAAGACTGTTCGGAAACTGCAACTAGTACAAAATGCGGCGGCCCGGGTTGTTGCCAGGGCTTGTCAGTTCGACTCAGTTGGGCCATTGCTTCGGCGGCTTCACTGGCTGCCGGTTCGTTTCCGGGCACAATTCAAAGTGCTATTTATGGCTCGGGACCAGGGTATTTGAGGGACCGCCTCCTTCCTTATAATCCAACCCATACTCTGAGGTAATCAGGGGGGCCCCTGTTAACTGTACCGCCATTGATGGAGGTGAGGGGGACGGCGGCGAGGAATAGGGCCTTCTTGGTGGTGGCGCCCCAATTATGGAATTCCCTCCCCCTGGAATTAAGAATGGCTCTCTCCAGAGATCTTTCGGCGGGGCTTCAAGATGTTTTTATTCAGGTTGGCGTTCGATGGCTGACATGGTGGGCTGGCTTTTTAATAAATGCAATCATAAGGTGACCCACTGGGTTTGTTTTAAATACCTTTTTTAATTGTTTTTATTGTATTTTATTTTAACATGTTTTAATTGTTTAAATAAATCATTTAAATAAATAAATAAAAATAAATTTCAAATCCAGAGCAGCCAAGTAGAAACTAGGTAAGCAAACCTGCCAGAGGGATTTATGCTGCCCCTGCCTTTGGAAAGCCAGAAGGCTTCTGCGGGCTGGCAAGAGTGAGGCCCAGCTCCCCATTCCCCTCAAATGCTTCCACAGTCCCCTGTCCATCCCCTAATTTCCCAGTGCCTCTTTTATCTAGTGCTCAGCAGGCTACCTCGCCAATGCCAAAGATCCCCGAGGTTGGGGGGATCTCAGCTGCCATGGAACCTTTATCCAGCTCCAAAAGAATCCAGGGTGGGAAAAGAAACCCCGACAGGCACAGTTTTTGAGAACTAAAACAGAAGATTAAAAATAAAAGCCCCACACAATTGGATCTCATGCGGAGCTTTAGAAGGCAGGCTGCTCCCCCTGCTGGCTCTCTTAATGTCAGCCTATTACCATATCCCTACAAAAGGACTATGGAAACAAGGCTCTGAGAGCAACGGATTGAGTGAATGTGTGTCCATGCACCATAAAGGAGACTGCAGGTGTAGTGAAGAAATAGGGATGGGTGCGTGTGCATGTGTGTTATCATTTCATGCATGTATGTGTGGGTGGTGCACCAGGAGACCTGAATTGCCTGTTACAGAGCCAGGGCAGATGCTCATTGTGGCAAGGCATTCCATGGGCTATGTTTGCTGAAGTACAGTTGTATTATTAGACAGAATGAACCTGTGGACAACTCTGCCATTCTCTGCTGCATCCCATAGGACTTATTTCAACAAACAGGGTTAGTAACACAGTGGGGGTCCTCAACTAGTGGACCCTGAAAGAAAAATTTTTTTAGAAACCCAGATTCTTGGCTGGCTCATTAATTTTGCCAGAACATGGAAACCAACAGCTGTGTGCCCCCTCCCCCGTTTGTGTTATAGGGCGTGTGATTCTTACACACCCAGGACAGCCTGACAGCAAGACTTTCAGATCAACTCTCCAACAGTAAAGAGCATACCTAGCAAAATAAGTCCTCTTGATATTCCCATGCAAAGATGGGGAGGAGTGGGCAGAGTAGAAAACACAGTTCTTCCTTACTTATACAAACATTGTTTCTTTACCCCAGGATTCCCACACTATGGCCTGTGGGACCACATCAACACATTTTGACCAGTTTGCTGAACCCAATTGCATTATAATTATATGCAGCCCCCTAACACCTTCTCTTCTCCCCCCCTCCTTGCCATCATGTACACCTTCGTCGTCTTGCTAGAGAGAGAGAGAGAGAGAGAGAGGCCCTGCAGCTGTAAACCAAAAACAAAACTAACTAAACTAACTAAACCAATTTTTTCTCCTATTGTGAAAATGTGAGTTATGTACAGAATGTCTATACAGTATTATATTCTATAATCGACCTGCTCCAGCCCACCATAAGAGCAAGACTGCATGATATAGCCTCACCAGCTGAATGTTGGGGATCCCTGGTCTGCCCCCAAAGCAGTACCCTCCTGACCTTTCCCATAAGAGGAGAAGCTTTTTAGTGGGATGGATGGTGCATGGCATCAATGGTACATACATTACATATATCATTGTACCACCAGGAGGACTGAGGAGGCATATAGTTTGTCACTGAAATACAGAATCTCTACTGAGGCCATATTCATTTTAACATGTTATTACTGAAACTTACTAATAATTAAGTTATTGGAGGTCCTGGACTGCAAAAACAGTTAGCACTGCTTTCAGCTGCAGCAGCACAGCTCACAAAAGACTCCCAGAAGCAAAGGGGCAGTACAAGCCTGTTTGAGTGCAGAGTACAGATTTTCCTGCTCTAATTCCAGCATCTTCATTATAAATTCCGTAAACTGATGGGCAGCCCAATCCAATACAACTCCCCACACGACAATGCAGCTGTGCCCACAGGGCACATTCTGTATCCTGTGGGGGAGTTTCGAGCCCTGGAGGTCTCCTTTTGTTAGGCATGGCCCAAAGACTCTTAAAGCTGTATCAGACCGCACATGTCTCTTGCTTCGTCGTGTCCCGGAGTAGATTCTGATTGGCCCGAGGCATTGCTCCGTGTCCCGCCCCCACAACGCCAAACGTGGCCTCTCATTGGCCAAAGGTTTTTCTGATGCGTTCCAAGTTGAATAAATTGAGCTTTGGCCAATAAGAGGACGTGTTTGGCGTTGTGGGGGCAGGACGCAGAGCAATGCCTTGGGCCAATCAGAATCTACCCGAGGACGCGACGAAGCAAGATGCCTGCAGTGTGAGGCCAGAGGCCGGCTTTAGAACCATGCTTGTTATTTATTTATTTATTTAATTTGAAAGGTTCTCAAAATTTTCCATTTTGTAACCAAATCAAAAGATCAAGCTTGCATGTTGCTGTTGTGGAATCCATGTTAACACCAAGCACATACTATCCCTGAAGCTTCCACATCAAGTGGTTGTACACACAGATACTGTACACAACTCCTCCAGGGTGTCTCTACTTTGCTGGAGGATCCAACCAGCCCATCTTTTTCATGATAGGCACTTGCAGGATACTGTATTTAATTTTCTTTCCTCTATTCTCTAAACTCACCCCACCCACCCACCCCCCCACACACACAAAGGCAGCTTTGGACCAGGCAGCTCGAGAGGGCGTTGGTGGAAAGGCTCTTTTGCTTCTACGCCGCTGTCAGAGCAGCTCATGGGGGAACTGATTGCCTTGCAGATTGGGATGAAACATGCCATGCTCAGTGTAGGGGAAAGAGATGGCCAGGAGGACTGAGGAAAAGAAACACTGGGTCAGCATTTTTGCCCCCTCCCCCACAGTGCCCCCCAGGCAGCCCACTGCAGAGAGCAGTTCTCTTCATTATTCAGGCTCCAGTGGGCTCACCTTTTCTGTGAAGCTGCCGGATTCACTCTGAATTGAACTGTCACAGAGAATTACACAGCCTGGGTGGCTGAAGGCGCAGCCCAAGGGATGAGAGCCACATTCCCCCCTTCAGCTGGGAACTATCCTCCTCAGAGGAGCACAGTGCCTGCCTGCCTGCCTGCCAGGGCATAGCCCAGGCCTCTTTCCCCAAAAACTCTCCTTCAAGGGCCTAAAAGAGCAGGAACTCAGCATGGATCAAACTTTCCTGTGACTGGCATATCTGACAAAAGTCTTTCCAGACATCTGGGTTTTGAGCATTTATCCAGTCATGAAAATTACAGTAATAAACCAAAGGAGGTCTGCAATTAGGTTTGGGAACTGGTCTATATACCTAGTAAAGCTCAGAGCTCTCTTATTATGTTATCATCTCTCTCTCTCTCCCCCCCCCTCCCCAGGATTGACCTTCAGGGTGGTTCCTTTAGGAAAACTGTGAAGTACTTTTCCAGAGTTAAATGTTCTTTATTAAATGTTAATAATAAGAGGAAGACACAGATTATATGTCCTCTAGTGAATATTCTGGCTTGTGATTTTGAGGGCAGGGGAGAGAAAAGAGATGTCCAGCTGAGGCCAATTTATATATGTTAGTTTTGTAGTGTGGTTGCCACTTCCATGTGGTTTGACAAGTTTGGGAATGGAAGAATAAGTGAGACGGGCAGATGATGTGTTTACATCCCATGGCAAAGCTTCTAGACCCCAGAAAGCAGTGGTAAAATTAATCAAGTCATCTGCCCATCCCATGTTGTCTTCCTGTTTCAGATGCTACCAATGCGGGACAAGATTTGACCAGGCAGAAGCAAGCAATCACACTCCAGTGGTAATGTAAGAACTGGCCTGACCTGAATGTTCCTCCCTAACAATGAATGAACATAACTGCTTTGTGAATGACTATCTGTGGAAAAGAAGTATTATTATTACCTATTATACTAGGTCTGGAGGTCTGGTTCAGTTGGGAGAGCTGCAGCCTCATATGCCTGAAGATCAAGGACGGCAGTTCGATACTCCGTCGCCATTGACAAAAGCTGCAGAAACCCTCTGTGTGTGAGAGAGAAAGCTGCAATCGGCACTCTGTGAGGGGGAGGTGCCTGTCAGTCAACGCGTGGGAGGTGAATGCCAGAGAGAGGCCAGACCATGATAGAAAACTGGAAAAAAGTGTCCTATGAAATATTAGGACACATTGTATTGTAAAAACTGTTAGGTTTAGAATTGCCTGCCTGTGTAAACCGCCTTGGATTAAAGTCAGAAGAGAAATCCAATGACCAAGAAAGGCGGTATATAAATACTGGAATTATTATTATTTTTTATAATTACTGTACCCAAAATATCATTTTTGTCTTCCTCTTGTTAATACTTCTAAAAGAATTATCATGGTGGAAAATGCTATATAGTACTGTACAGCCCTCCAGATCCATATACCTGGAGGATAATGGCTTCCTCATGCCGTTCCTTTTTTCTTGCAGACCACCTTTGGGGTACAGGAAAAGAATGTGCTGGTGGGGGACTCAGAAAACAGAAGAGGAAAGAAATAATGGATAATGACTGTGATTAGTTGTGAGGACAAAGGAAAATAAATAATTGTGTATAATTCATCCTGCAAGGTTGAAGGATGACTGCATGTCCAAGGCTACCCAGTGTGACTCCATGCTTGAGCTGGAATTTTAAATCAAGTGTCTCAGGCCCAAACTAGATGATACATACTTTCCTTCACTTCTTAAAGCAGCCTTGTTAGGTCAACAGTAATTTGCGTATTTTCCTCCACATATGAAAAAGCAGCTGGCTCTGTGTGTGTGTGTGCGTGCGTGCGTGCGGCTTCTTCCTTGACCTTGGTTTTATCATTTTTTTAATGTCACATAATTCTTCTGTATTGCAAATTCCACTGTCTAGTAAGAAACTCACCACCTCTGGCCTGGGCAATTACAGTTCATTCCTCTTCGGCCTCCAGGAACCCATTTTTCTCCATGTGCAAAGAAGCACAGATGGTGCTCAATCCCTTCTTTTGACCACTGCAAAATTCAGCAGAAGACTACGGTCTTTGCTTTCACATCCTCCATGCACTTCTTCTGTCCTAGTCATGGATCCTCTGCTCTTTTCTTCTGTGTATTAGCCAGCTGTTTGCCATTCTCTTCAGATTCAGCTGTCTCCTCTGCAGCTACTGTTGTCAACAACATGACAGATCTCCCAACGTCTTGGTGGCAAACGGTGAAATCCACCTTACGCTTCTGGCGCCGAAGCAAGTACTCCGGTGCCGGACGTTATCGAAAACATGCCGTAAGGCACGTTTGCGCAGACTCAGGAGTAAGGGAGGCCAGCGCAAGGCCGGCCTCCCTCACTCCATCGCTGGATCGAGGATGTGGCCGCTGGAGGCAGGCGAGTCTCCTGCCGGCAGCCGCATGGGCAGTCTGGCCAGTGAGGGAGGGGGGCCACTGGCCGTGTCGGCTGGGAGGGGGCGGGGATGGCATCGGCCATATCCCCATCCCTGTTGGGCCAGCCGTTACACAGCCTCCTCTGACTTCCGCCAGCTATTTAGCTGGCGGAAATCTGAGGAGGCCAATAGGGTCGGCCCCGGTTTACACCCAGGGTAGGGGATGAACGTTCCCTTCCCAGAGTAGACCTCCAGCCTGCCGCATTGTGGTCCAGACGGCCAAATGGCTGATCCTTACACAGGATTTGGCTGAAAGTGTAGTACATTCTTCCATTTCATTAACAGCAACCTTGTGAAAACCTATACTGAGCAGTAAATGAAATGGTGTGGAGGAAAGAGAATTGCATGGCAAGACAAACCCATGTGAACTCAACCATGTGGGGGTGGAATGGGTGCAGTCCAATATGGCAGCTAAAGCTAGCTATAGATAGGGCTGAGTGCAAGTCCTCTTATGAGACACATGCATTATGGACAAGGAAACAGGGAAGACGCTAATGGCCCACAAGTGTCACTCTATAGCACAACACAAGGCTACTTTATATATTACCCAATTCCTACACTCACAGTGTACAGATAGCCAAACCTCATGCAAACGATCATGACAATATGCAAGCCCTATGTAGAAGTGCCTTCCGTGTAGAGATTTTATGATGTATGAAAAATCCCTAGAATCGGGACTTCAGTTCTCTCTCCATGCACTGCTGGAGGTTCATTTTAGAAGCCTATAACACACTCTCCATCTCACATCACAATTACCAGTCAGGATGGTAACAGTGGGAACAGTTTTCTCAGCGTTCCTCAAAGGAGAACACCACACTTTGTTCTTTACAATTCAAATGTGATGAAGTCAAAAGATGGACTCAGGGCTATTATGAACTCGTCTGAAGTGAAGAGAGAGCAAAAAAGAGAGAGGAAGAGATGGAAAGGTGCCAGGAACCATCAGAAACTGCTGCTCTGAAGTGCAGTTAAGGCCATAATTTGCATAATCATCTCTGGAACTTCCTTTTAGATTTTGTTCCAAGGATGGGGAGGGGGGGATCCTAAACTTCTTCACGCACACAAAAAGCAAAGATGTAAGAAATGAATTTAGATAGAGAAAGTGAACAAGATGAGAAAAGGGTTGTTTCCCCCTCTTTTCCCCCCTTTTCGCATCTTGTTCATTACTGCAATACAATTATATCTTTCTTTGTGAGATAAAAGTTTTTAAACTTGCACTGTGCTAAAGAACAAGATTAAATTAATTTAAAAAAACATTAACTCTAAGGTATTCTACTGCACTGAAAGTAAAAATAGGGAGTACTATACAAGTAAGTCATAGAAAATATTTCAGAACACAATTAAATAGTCCCAAATGAGAAACTCATTGCTAAGATGAATCTAATGTTTGTGAGGTGTTTTTTTTTCCTCTTGCAAAGTAATGATATTTTTGGTGAGCAAAATCACTCTCTGGTTCCCTGGTGACTCATTATACTCCTGTAACATTTAACTTTTCGTGTATTCAGGTCTTGGAGCATACCTCATTCCTGCTAGCTTTTGCCTCATGGGCTGCACATGCTGAGCTGTAGCTGAAAGTTTAGACATACTTTGGCAACAGTTTGGATTGCCAAGGATTTGACTAACCCTGGATCAAATCCATGGAAAACCTCTCGGTGATGCTGGAATGGGATTGTAGGTGCCAAACACAATAATGAGGGGCCCTTTAGCTTTCCTCTCTTTGTTGCCAAGTAACATCTGCACTAGATGTCACTTCTAACCCAGTTGTCGGCACTGGGAGATTTAAATGCTCCATTGCCTCCCCTCCTCTCCACCAGATGAGTCATTCTGCAGGCAATGAGCTCCTTCATGGTGACAATGCAAGACTCCAAGGCTGAAATTCCATGCACACATAACTTGGGAGTATGCCTTATTAAGCTCAATGGAACTTACTTCTGAGTAAACAGGCATAGGATGGATTGAGATGTTCAGTGTAGTGTTTTGCTACCAACGCCTTTGAGCTAACATACTTGTTTCCTTGTCCGAAACCAGTGAGAGTAGAGTCCCAGCTGCCTGCAACTCCCTTCCACCCCTAAACTTGCCGGACTCGAGCAGCCTGAATGCTGCATGGATTTCAGCAAAGGATGGGAAGAAAAGACAACCCCTTCCTCAACAGCAGAACACATTGGGATGTTCCCATGTTTTTGGTGGGGAAAACAGGCTTTTCCAGGAAACGTTCAAATCTCTCTCAAAATAAGCAAAGTTCCTTGAATTGTCAAGTTCTCATAAATCAAGCAGGTCCAGATTATTATTATTTTTAACCATGGAGGCTGCCTTCATCAGTTCTAGAATGTTGGAGCAGCTCATCTGCCTTGTAGGCATCATCCCTTCAACTGGTCTGCTCCCTCTCTCTCTTTGGACAAAGACCACAGTCCACTTCTTCTGATATTAGCACACGTTGGAAAACTAATTTTAAACAGCCACTGCTATATATAGGTGTTGGCAGGGTGGTAGCAGGATGGGATAAAAGGATTAGAAAGCAGAGCCATCATGAGCAACACATGGTGTTGGAACCCTAATGACTCTCAAAGAGTTCCTTTTTCAAACCTTTCTTCTAGTTATGAGTTTTCTCCACCTACTATACTGCCAGTGACGTCTCCTTCTACAGGGCAGGACAGAGAGATTAACAACAATCGATGTAACTTCTAAGTACACAAAATACTGTATTTTAAAATGCAGAATACTAGGAAAAATGCTTATTTTAAAATAAGAGAAATAGGGCTTTCTCGGTGGTGGCACCCCAATTGTGGAATTCCCTCCCCCTGGAATTAAGAACAGCTCCCTCTTTAGAGACCTTTCAGCAGGGCCTCAAGACGTTTTTATTTAGGTTGGCATTCGATTGCTGACATGGAGGGCTGCCTTTTTAATCTAATGTAATTTTAATGGTGACCCACTCACGAGGCGTTGCTGGGGGGTGGTGGTACTGTAAGTTCCGCACCGTTCCACTCCCCATTTACTCCCCGGTACGAGGTGGCCCCGCCTCCTCACCGTCGGACCCATTCCATGTGGCCGCTGCGGCGAACGCAAAGGGCAGTAGACTCCCTGCCCGTTGCCTTCGCCACCTGGAATTATTCCGATGGCGAGGGGGCGGGGCCACCTCATACCGGGGAGTGGAATGGTGCAGAACTTACAGTACCGCCCCCCCCGCCGGCGCCAGGGTGGGAGGATGAAAAAAGGGGGTGCAAAAAACAGGGGGTTGCCCGCCCCCCCAAAAGGGCTAGTGATGCCTCTGGACCCACTGGTGTTTGTTTTAAATGTTTAATTTCTTTGTTTTTATCTTTTTACTGTACACTGTACTATTTTAACATGTTTTAACTGTAAGCCGCCTTGGTTGCCCTGTCGGGAGAAAGGCAGGCTATAAATTCTTTAAATAAAATAAACAAATTATTCACCATTAAGGTAAATAGATGTAACAAAGCACCATCTAAGGTAGGTTAAACATATTGAGCTTCACTCAAACAGAGAATAGAAGTTGGGTCTTGATTTTTCTTATCTCTTTGGCCCCAGGTTTTCCCCATTTTGAACTGAAGCATTCACATATCAGTTGTCAAACAAGAGCCAAACTTACAAGAATCAGTTCGCCATGTGGTAAACAAATAAATCACATTCGTGTTGCTATTTATGAGATATATTTATGATGGTACCTTTCTTTCTTATTACGTTAGCTCATAATCGAACGTTATAAGAAAAGAGTCATCACTGACATACAAACAATTACAATATAGTTGTGGTAGCTCACACAGAAAATTGTCAGATTTATCATTTCATCTAACGTGGAGCCAGGAGTGAAAATGGTTGGGAATAAATAGATGGGCAGCCCAATTCTATGCTCCTCTGCCCTGGGCCACGCAGTGTGGGTTGCACAGCCCACGCTGAATCCTATGCAGGGAAAGAGGTGGCTGGAGGTCTACTTGTGGTAAGGGGACGTTCATCCCCTCCAGCTGCCGCAATCGGGCTACTCGGTTCTCCGCCAGCTCTTTAGCTGGAGCAGAACCAAGAAGTCCTGTATAGGCTGAAAGGGCCTGGGAGGATAGGATATGGTGCGTGGCAGTGTTGCCGATCCCTCCCCCCTCCCGGTACGCACACCCTGCCCTCTCCCAGCCCCTGTGCCACTCAGAGTAGGGCTTACCTGTTCCACGGTGCTGTCGTTGGGATTCAGCGCCAGCAGGACGGCGCAGGCCTTCCCGCCAGTGCTGCCTACTTCTGAATCATCACAATGCGCTTTATGGTGCATTTAGAATGGTAAGCGCCAATGCTTGAGGCCACAGCGCCAGCGCTGACCAGGAGTAGGATTATACCGACAGAATACTAGGGGAAAAAAATCACCCCAACATTTCTCCCTGAGTACCAGCAAGGCATTTTGGGATTTTGAGAAAGACCTGCAATTCATGTTTATCACTATGTGGGACTCAGCTTTACCTCATCCCCTGCATTCAGCAACATCACCAGAACAAAAATTGCAGAAGCACTGAACACTTTGGAAACCATTGTGAGTCCAAAGATGAGGAGTGTGTATCTTTTGTGGATCTTTAATTATCTTGCCTTCAGCTTCAAATAAGTGATATTCCTGAAAATATAGGCCACCTGAAAACTACAACTATTCTGAATTGTAGTTTATGTGCCTATTACAGCTGACTACTGATGATTACTAAGTATCAGCTGAAGTGGACAGTAGTTCACAAAAGCCGATACTGGAATGAATGTTTCTGTAAAGTGTCACAGGACCCTTTGAATTTTTCAAGTTCCTTTTCTTTCCACCCCACCTCTACTCTCTGACGTCTGCTTTTTGTTGCATGCAGAACCTTGTCAGTCTGCTTTTTGCTCTATTCGGAGGACGACTGCAGGCCTTCCCAGTCCTCTCCAACCTGCCTGACCGCAACTCCTCATTTTAGCTAGCTCTCCTCCCCTTCTCTCGCTCTCTCTTTTATATCTTTGGCCCTCTCTCTTTTTCTCTCCCTCCTTCTTAGTAAAGCACATGAAAAATTGGCCACCTCCCCTTGCTCTCCCCTGTAGTTCGCAGCCTCCTCAAATTTCTAGAGCCCAAGTGCAGCTTCAGTGTTCTGAACGGTTCTTCCACTCACCCCCCCCCACACACCTCCCTGTCATCCATGCCTCCTCTTTTACCACTTGCTATTCTCTCAGCCCTCTCCTCTTCCTCACTGTAACTATTGTTTCTAGGTCGATATACAATCACTTGACCACACCTGGCATGAGCAGACTCCATAAGTCTGATGGCATCTTCCCCCACAGAGTTTACTTGGAATTGTAGCACTAAGCTGAAAGGGAGGGGGGCACCTCAAGGAAAAAAAAACATCAAACATTACAACTGTTTTCCACAACTGGCAGTGTAATCCTATGCATGTTTAGGATGCATCTCGCTCTCCTTTCAGTTATGCTGAAGTAACTTCCACTGTATCCAACAGGGCTAAGTACATGTATTTAGGGCTGTAGTCCTGTTATCAGTACCTTGTCTTACCATGTGGACTAGCAAAATGACTGGAACGGTCCGTATGCAAGCTTGCCAGCATCGGCAACACTGATGCCAGACACTACATAAAAAAAAAAAACAAGAACCGCTCTACCTGGAGGAACCAGGTCATTTTTCACAGAATGACTACATAACGAAGCAAAATATGAGGTGCATTCTTTCTAAGATAGCATTTCAAACAGTCGAGCAAATTAAAGAGGAGGATAATGTTAAAGGGTGACTACTGGGGGGGATAGAGAAAGGAGGCTGTTGCTCTACATAGTCTTGAGAAATAAACCCCTAGAGGGTTATACCTAAGCCTCAGGAATGGCTGGAGGGCACAACAAGAAATGGACAGGCAGACATGGGTGCTGACGCATTCCTTCAAGCAGCAAAATAATGGAAACACTGCCCTGGCAGCATGGACAAAAAGTAACTTTTCTGATGCAGCATTTCCCAATAAGTCTATCATCACGAAGAACAACTACTCAGCAACAGGAGGAACCTCAACTCACCCCATTTTAGAATCAAATCCCAATAAACCAGAGCCTGGGACAGTGTAGAGAAGCGCTTCTCAAACTTTTTGATCTCCGGAGCCCTTTACACTCTTAAACGGAGTCTCAGGGAGTCCCACAGTGCCAGAACATGCGTGGAGTGGCATAGTGCTGAACAGATGGTGGCCAGTGACAGATGGTCGGAGTGGCAGCAGGAAACAGGTTATCTTGTTGGCTGTGTGCCCCCTGAGGCATCTGGTGGGGCCACTGTGTGATACAGGAAGCTGGACTAGATGGGCCTTTGGCCTGATCCAGCAGGGCTCTTCTTATGTTCATTTATGGTGTACTCATGGAGCTCCTGAAGGGGTCTCAGAGAGCCCCAGGGCTCTTAGGAGCACACTTTGAGAAATGCTGGCATAGGGGAGTGTCAAAGGAGACACAACCAGAGGTCTCAATAGTACCATGGCTTATAGTCAAGCTGTAAACCCCCCAGTATGCCAAGATTCTTGGCTTTCATTTTGAAGAATCGTATTTCAATGCAGTATGGCTGGAGTTCAAAATGTATCTGCTAAAGACAGAATCTAATGGGACTTGCTTATACACTCAACACCTATTGTAATCGCCAACTCCAGCTTGTAACGAAAAAAGTTCACAAATCAGAAAAAGCACAAGAACCCCTGCAAAGAGAATAAAACATGGCAAATGTGTCTTAAATGTTCCATTAGAGCGTGTGCTTCCAGTTTCAGAATTCAGAAGGACTTTTAAATACACAACTCTGTGCACTCTGGCTATAGCCCAAAATAGCTGTAAAAGTGATGGTGGCAAAAAGCAGAGGGAGGAGGAATTACCTCAATACCTACTTGTTGCCAAGAGCTTTCAGGCTTTGGGTGTGGAGACCACTGCAGAGCAGAACTGTCTGTAGAATGTATTCCTTATACAGGATGCAGCCGGGCATCCCAGGAGGTTTGGATAAGACCCACAGTCACCCACTACTAAACAAACTGGGGTCAGGGTTTGGTAGAGAAAGCACGCCGAGCTCTGGCAAAAGTCCTTGTTAAGAAGGATTCTGAACCACTGCTGCAATAGTTAGTGAAAAGGGGTTGTAAAGACCCACCACCAGCTTCCCCTTTCATAACAACACACAATTTTGTTTTGTTTGTGTGCACAGTGAGACGAGGTGTCCTAGTTTTGTGGGGACACTTCCTTCCTGGAACCAGCTATAGGGAGAAACAACACCCTTCTCTCATTCTTTTCCAGGCTGGAGCAGTTCCAAGAGCAGGGGCTTTTGAATAGAGGTGCTCAGCTTAGAGTGAAGCTCCTCATTTTCCATTATATGCATTCTTGAGTTCCAAATGCCTAGTTCAGAGGAGTACCAAGCCAGTGAGGATTCCCCCTGCTTCCCGGCTACACTCCAAGCAACAGGGAGCTGAATGGAGGGTCCCAACCACAACAGAAGGAATGACCAGCAGACCAGAAGAGATTTTTCTTCTCTGCATCAAGCAACCTTTGGGACTTGAATGGAGACTGCACGCTTCTGCCCTCCCAACCCACTCCTTCAGGATAAGAAACCCCTGCAAAGATCAGGAGCACCCCACTCTGCCTTGCCTGAATTAACATTCACCCTAATAACCCAGATTAGAGAGTGGCAAAAAAAAAAAAAACATAAGTACCAGGCGCACTATTTCTGAGGTGTGCGTCAGAACAGAATGAAGGATACCAAAAGATAGGGAAGGTGCATGCTTGAGCTCACTTAACTCTGATAATTAAGTCAATGCTCTTAAATCCATTTTGTAGTATTCAAAGCCAGATGGGCTAAATGGTGGATTTCCCCCTCAGACTGAAACGTGCATGCACATACTGTATTCTCTCTGTGCATCTGTCAGTTCTTAATATGGAATGCAAGGGTGTGCTTTTGCATGGTTTAAGCAAGCAAGCTGGTGCTCAGGAAAGAGAAGTACCGTAAGTAACAGCCCCTTCAGCTACAGGTGAAGAAACAAAAGACACAGAACTATATCCTGAGAATGGATGCACAATGGCAAAGGAGAGAGAGTCTTCGCGTTTGTCGCTTTCTCTTTACTTTGTGCAATGCCAGCCTATTTCAGGAGAAGTGGACAGGCACTAGGCAGATATATGCTGGTTACTTGCAGCACCAGCATGCCCAACAGTGTGGCATCTTGGCATCAAGAAACTGGGCACAGGTAGGTCTACAAAATCCTTCAAATCTCCCTACAAACACTGCTTTTCCTAGTAAAAGTATTAGTAGATTAAAAAAAAAACCATAGAGGGTCCTACGTGAATGAGATCCCTCCCTCCACCACAAATGTTACAGGGCTGAGAAGTAAACAAAACCTATGGATCCACACATGTACATGATCCGGGAAACACAGGAGAAAGGGATCAGCTCTGAAACACCGCCTCTCTCACCCCGAAATAAAGCTCACCCCCTCCGGGAAGGCAACTTGTGCTACAAACGGAGCATCATCTCTGCTCTTTTCCTTGAGCGGTGGAAGGACTCAGGGTGGGGAGAAAGGCGCAGAGAGAAAGGCACCCCTTCAATGTACAGAGGTGGTTTTCCAAATCGAGGGGGCAGGATGCTGCTGCTGTTGCTGCTGCCTGTAGCCCCTCCCGCCCTCGATCAGCAATCGAAAGTGTCCCCCTCTTTCCTTGGAGTATGTATGTGCCCCAGCTGAGCGATCTCCCTGGGCAGGATGTCCTCCGGGAATTGCTACCGCAGTTTCTGGGAGCCGCAGGAAGGAACAGCAGTGTTACTGTTATGTGCAAATTAAGTGCAACTAGGGCTCCCCGGTTCCTGAGTTGGGGGCTCCTTCTCACAAAGGTACGGTCCGTGTGAAGGACTCGCGGTGTCGCCCGGCCGCTAGCGCAGCAGCTCTGCAGCAGAGCGCGTTGCCCAGCGCCAGGCGCAACAAGCCACCGGTCTCCCGCTCCTCCCGCCCGCAGGCGACGCCGAAGTTTCGCGCCCAGCAACTTGCCTGGATGAGATGCTGAGGGCTTAATTGCCGCCGCCTCGGTCAGTCTCCTGGCGAAGGCTGTTCCTCCTGCTTCTGTTGCCGCTCGGCTGGCTCTGCTCCGCAGCCTGGCTCCTTATCTCGCTCTCCTTTCCCTTTGTGTCTTCAGAACTAGTTTAAGCTGGTCACATGTGGACACAACCTTGCACTGCACGGCGGCGGCCCTGACGTCACGCCCAGCTGACAACAAAAGGTAGTTTGGGGAGCCCAAACTTACTTCCAAGGCTCCTCCTTCTCCTCCTCATGGAGCTGCAGACAAAAGGCGGCCCGGCCTTTAGGTGCAAACTTATGCTGGGACACAGTTGCTGAAGAGCCTCCAACGTTGGCCCAGCCCCAGTTCCCGCGTTTCCTCCTTCTTTGCTTCCTGCATGGGAATGCAACGTTTCCAAGAGTCTGGAAACTGCCCTCTTGGCCTCTTTCTTCATTCGCAGACCAGCAATGCAGATTTCATTGCATCTCCCCAACACATGATACATCACATCATGAATTTTGGCTATTATTTGATAGCCTGCAAAAGCTTCCTCTGCTATGACGTTAAGAGGGGGGGGGGACTGCAGGCAAGAGTTTAACACCATGATGACCCCCCTAATTTTAATTATCTTTTAAAAAGAAACATTCAACATGAGGAAGAGTTTTGTGTAACTCAAAAGTTCGCATACTGCAGCGTAACTGTTGGTTGGTCCAATGGCGGTATTATGCTTAGTGAATTTGACTATTCCTTAAGATCAGGACTGATATAACCAAGACTTTTGCTTAAGTGAAGCTTAAAATGGCTTGTGCAAACTCTTTGAAATTCCAATCTAAAACCTACATTGGCTAAAATAATCTGTGCTCTTTTCCCACTTTTTATTGCACACTAATAACACAAATTACACTGTTCAGCCTTAAAAGACACTCGTGGTTTTTCGACAAACACTGTTCTCAAGTCAGAGACCCTCCATACCCCAAGTAACCAGTCTTAACTGCAGGACTGATTCTCTACACAGAAGCCCATATTGGTCATGTTCACACAGCCGGCCATGTTTTGCACTCACAGGAAAGTTCTGCAACTGTGTGAGAATCATAATATGAGATTGTAAAATACTAACAGTTTTCAGATGTGAGCTTCTGTTCCAAAATCCAGGGATTTCTGGATGAAACTGATTATCTGGACCCTTTTGAATCCAACTTCTAACCCAGTTTTTGAACAGAGACTTCCCTAGTTATTTCTAGGGTGACCTTTGCTGGGCATCTCAGTGGCTTCTAATACTATCAACCATTGTATCCTGTTCTGGACAATCATGCTACGATGGGCCTAAGGGGGTACTGTTTTATAGTGGCTCTGATCTTTCCTGGAATGTTGATCTTAGAAGATGGTGCTGGGAGACTCTTGCTTGACACAGTAACCCTTGGCATACAGTATATATTGCCTCACAAGCTTCTATTTTGTCTGTCATGCTATTTAACAGCTAAATGAAACCACTTGGGAAGGTTATCTGAGGGTTTGGTGTGGAGTGTCATCAAAATGTAGTTGACACCCACCTTGATGGGTGGGGAGGCTGCAGATGTTCTGAATTGGTACTTGGGAGTCAGTGAAGAACTGGATGAGGGCTAACAAGCTGAAATTAAATCTGGAGACCTGCTAAGATGGCAATGATATGTCCATCTGTTCTGGGGAATACCCCTGGATCTGGCTTTGCTCCTGAATTTCCAGGTGGCAGTTGTAGCCAGGGGTGCTTTTGTGCAGCTCTGACTGGTCTGCCTGCTGTGAACTGTTTCTGCTCTGGCCATGATTACCCATGCCTTAGGGCCCAATCCTATCCAACTTTCCAGCGCAGCTGTAGCTGCGATGCAGGTTCGAAGTAAAGGGAACAAACGTTCCCTTAACCTCGAGGAGGCCTCCGTGACTTTCCCTCCCCCCCCCCCACTGCAGAATGCAGGGCATGCTCCATTGTGGCATGGCTGCATCCGTGCTGGAAAGTTGGATAAGATTAGGCCCTTAGTTAACTTGCAAATAGATTATGGCCAGGTGCTCTACAAATACATGAAGCTGCCCATGAAGACCCTCCAGGAACATCAGCTGGTGCAACATGCAGCCTCTTGGGCCCTGATGGATGCCCAGTTGTATTCATGTGATGCACCTGTGAATGCAGCTGCATTCGTCAGTGGTATGTTTCCCGGTGCAATTCAAGGTCTGGGATATTTAAAGCCCTACATGACTTAGGACTAAAGTATCTCAAGCACATAGTATGGAGGTTCTTATGGCTTGTTATAACTTGTAGAGAAATCGGAATTATGGGATTGATGTTAGATGTTCCGGTAGATGTTCTGATGCTGAACTGTCAGCAAGAGCTGATTTATGTAAATAAGATCTGGTTTCCGTTCTTAAGTAAGACACGGTTGCAGAGGTTACCTCCAGTCAGTACGGAGATAAGCGCTTCCGGCTCTGATTAAGTAATTAACTTTCCCACGCTTTTTGTAGCGCTGCGCTATTTAAACCTACAAGGTATTTACCCAGACATCGGAACATCTACCGGCTGGTGCCGGGTTATTGCTTTGAAAAAATCCCAAGTGAGGGGAGAAACGTCAGCAGGGGACTAAAGTTTTTTCCTGTCTACTTTGGATAATCCTTCTTGGACGCTGTCTCCTTCGGTTTCGGCGGAAGGTGCTATTTCATTTCGTTAATAAGGACTTCCTTCAGACAAATTGGTACAAGTATTAAACTTTATTTCTTCAACAAATTTTATATGGCTGGTAATCCCATAATTCCGATTTCTCTACAAGTTATCTCAAGGACCACCTCCCCCCAGGGGAGTCTGCCTGTCCTGTTAAATGTTTTAGGGGGACTGTCCTCCAGATTCTGGTGGTGACCTGTGAGAGGGTGTTCTCTGTGGTTGCTTTGCCTTATGGGGTGAGGGAGCCCAGCTTCCCCTAGATTTGGGGGTGCAAATTTTTATCTCCTTGTTGTGGCAGTATTCTACTAAGGATTTTGCATAGCAGTTACCCTCCCCCTGTGGGCCATGAGGCTGTGCTGAACCACCACACCCCCACTCCTTTTGTTATTTTTTTGTTTAACATCAAGAGGTTTGTGAAACTCAAAAGCTGGCTCACTGTTTTGAGATTTTATTGGTCCTAATATTGTCTTCCTGTCCCCAGTTGAGACTGAAGCCGCACCTCTCAGCACCCCAATCGCATCTTGGGCAATGACCCATTTGCCTCGCTCCGGTCTAGAAGGGAATGCTAGGCCTGGCTCCCCTGCTGAGCTGCCAGTAGAGTGTGGGAACTCATGTCATACCTAAGGAATTGGTTTGTGGTGAGGAATGAGGCAATTTTTCCACAATCCTCTCTGGAAGGTTATTCAGTGAGGGCCAAAAGCTGTCACAGAGTTTATGAGCTGCTTCAACATCAGAAACGTCTTGACAATCCTTCCCTACGTCCAATGGACACATTGCCGGCAGTTCCCTGATTTCGGCTCACATTGTCTGGTGTGTGTATGCAGCAGGCAGATGCGGGTTAAGCTACACGAGCAGTTTCATGCACCCAACATGCCTGTTTAAGCACACAGAAGCCATGAAAAGTTTGCTGTATAGAAAGCTTCAGTGGGCTTAGTTCCAAGGAGCACATTGCTTCTGCGTGGCTTCTTTCTCTGTTTGCTTTTAATATATGGAGAACTGGAAAACAACTGTCTCCTCCAATCATTCAGCACTCAGAGATGAGACACTGGCTGCTCAACTCAAACAATCAGACCAAACGATTATGAATGCTAACTGGTCTGGGGTCCCTCACTGGCCTGGGCTACAACCCATTGCAATGAGGAAAAAAACTTCAGGCTAAATTCTAGGTAGTATTTGAAGAAATGTATGCACATTTATTTCTTTGTATATGTATCTATCTGGGATGTCCAGATCTCATAAGATCTTCTGAGATTTGGTAGAGTCATTCAGGAGCACCATTAGAACAGAACAAGCAATATTCCCTCCAGCTACAAATGCAGCTCCTGCATTCGCTTTGTCATGTTTGCCAGTATGACATACAGCTCATCCTGAATACATTCAAGTGCACCCCTTACATTACGCATCTCTTTTCAATGATAGAGCAGTAATGGCAGACGAAGTGGACAGCTTGTGCAGAATTACTGCTCTTCAAATTGAGTCACTTTGACTAGCTTCCGAGGAACCCTGGGTTCCTAGGAACACAAGAGTCTACACAATCTGCTTAATTTGAAGTTGAACACAGTACTGCAGCCCATTTGCCCTTAGCAGTGCACACAGACAGAAGCTTCAGCCAGTGCGGGTTTTCCAACCCTGTTTGGCAACTGCAGGATCAGCATGAGTTGTACAATCTACATGGCCAGCTTCCTGCTGTCCATGCAGGGTTGTCACAGGCAAAGGCATTTCCTTAGGGGTGGGTGAGGAATAGCACCCACCCCAAGGGAGTTCTGGCAGCTATGAAGTAAGCCTGATTTTAACCTTAATTTATTTAAGATACAAATACATTTTGGCAACCGTATGCATCTTGAAGACACATATTTTGGCATGTGCAAAGGTAATGGAAGAAAACTGAGAATTCAAGAACTGTACAGTATATATGAGGGAGCCAGAGGCAATGAAGAAACAGGACACTCTCCAGGTTCAGAACTTGGGGGATAGAATTTACATAGGAAGCTGCTTTATACCGAGGCAGACCATTGACCCATCTTGATTAATATTGTCTATACTGACTGGTGGCAGTTCTCCAGGGCTTCAGACAGGGGCCTTTCCCAGCCATACGTGGGAAAAGGTACCACAATGCCACTGTGTCTGTTGGTTGGCTTCATTATGGCCCAGTTGTCATAAGTCCCCAATCCTACCTACTGAACCCTGGCCACTGGAAGCCTTGCCCTTGGACCCTTACCATTTTTGAAGTTTGAATAGTTATTGCCCCCAAAATATTTTCAAGATATTCTATTATTATAACAATAAAAGCCAAGGTTCTCAGAATTCTGTATATACTTAGAATACGACCACATTATGTGCTAGACCAGAGGTTCCAAATCTGTGGTACACGGACCACAGGCTGGTGGTACGCGGGCTGCCGGCGACCTGGATGGTGGCTGCCATGATGACTACACAGCGCTGTAGCCCAAAAATCCAGCTCTTGACATGGGTACCTAGTTCTTCCTAACAACTGGTGGTTACAAATGGAGAAACCAGAAATGCATCTCCATGCACCTCAAGAGACATATCCAGTAGTGGTGAGCAAAAGCATTTTTAACTTCCCAATGATTTTTTTCCACCTCCTTTGTAAAAGCGTACAACATGGTTTGTCAGACGGTAGACATCTCTGTTGCAAAGGCAACTGATCAACCTGATCCAAATGTTGCTTTTTTGGCTAGTTGGATAGAATGGGGATAAGAATGTGCATTTGACGCACATCTGAATGTGTCTCACCAGCCATGTTCGCCCCACCCAGTCAGGTGTAACTGCATATGACCAGAACTGAAATGGGATGAAAGATGCGCCGCTTAGCACTGGTGAACATTAAATTCCCAAAACAGAGTGGCAAGAGAGGGAACATTAGCCCAGTTGCCTGGGCAACAGGGATGCATTTCCTCCCCCCTCCCTCCCCAAGCAACAACAGATCAGGGGAACAATAGCTGCAAACAGGCATGAAAAAATGTGCAAAAGAGTGGAAGGTATGTTTTTTTTTTTCCTGTGACCATTTTTAAGCCCCCTGAAATGGCAACTTTCTCAGTGAAAACTAAACCTCACAAACATTTAGCATAGTAGCAGAAGTAACTAGCGAGTTCAGCAGGGCCCAGATGAGCTTCGTAAGAAAAATAAGGATACGTGGTCATGTGTAGTGAGCACAGAATTCTCGCCTTTGCTCAACTGAGGCAATTATCTTTAGAGATGTTAAGAGCAAATGTCTCTTGCTATACGCGACGATGAGGAGGGGCTTTGAAGCAGCACTCAGCAATGTGTCTGCTCTCTGTCTGTTGTTGTTCAGTCGTTAAGTCGTGTCCGACCCTTCGTGATCCCATGAACCATATCCCGCCAGGCCTTCCTGTCCTCCACTATCTTCCTGAGTTCGCTCATTTTCATGTTCGTTGCATCGGTGATGCTGTCTAACCATCTCATCCTTTGCCTTCCCCTTTTGCCTTCAATCTTTCCCAGCATCAGAGTCTTCTCCAGAGAGTCCTCTCTTCGCATTAGGTGGCCAAAGTATTTAAGCTTCAGCCTCAGTACCTGTCCTTTCAGGGAACAGTCTGGGTTGATTTCATTTAGGATTGACTGATTTGATCTCCTAGCAGTCCAAGGGACTCTCAAGAAACAAGTCTCAAGGGACTCTCTGTCTAGTCTTGTATATTTCTCTGTTCTGCAAATTCCGAGGAACCTGTAGGGATTCAATACCTGAAGAGATATTCGCACTATGTTTACTGCATCCATGGTTGGGAAGCCTGAAAATTCTCCTTTAACAATATCCAATATGATAAAGGAGAAAATTGCTCTTGATGGAATGGGACATGGGGAAATGGACCAGGGGTTGGAATAGTCATATTTATGCCTTCATTGCATAACTGAAGGGCTATCCTGAATGGGTGATGAGATCTTGGAGACAGAGGTTGTTCCAAATGGAACAACAGACCTGTGGATCTGCAGGTGCAGGCTTTTGTGCTCTGGGAGGATACAAACCCAAGGCCACATTCCTTTTAAGGTTTGGGAGAACAATTGTTAGGAAACAATGGCACAAAAGATCAAACTGTCTCTTTGCATCATTAAAATAAGATCTGTAAAAGCATACTTTTGCTCTAATGGAAGTGCAATAGCGAGAGTGAAATCTGCCTGTAAAGAGCTTTGCCTTGGTTTTTATATCTTGGCTGGGAAGATAAAAGTAGCATGTCTCGTCACCACTCCCTGTTATGCATGCTGTCATGGACTTGTGTCAAATTTTCCTTGGTTAACAAAAGGTGCTGGCAGAGTATACATCTTCTAGGCCATGCTCTGCTGCACACAGATGCACTTGGCACATGAAAGCATGTCCTTGTAGTTTTTGATTTGCTTGACTAGGTTTGTTACCCCCATCCCTCTATTACTCACATCTCCCCTCAGCTGCTACAGAAACCTCAGGAGTCTTCCTGACATAATTTCACAGCTCATGTAGGCTGTGGGAAGCCTTAGAAATGCAATACCATTTTTGAAAACTATGGTAGTATAATTTTTTCCCTAGAGAGCAGTAGCAGCAATCCTAAGAGAAACCAAATCTGGGTAGAATTCCATCCCCCCCCCCCCGCCACAGGTCATTTGACCACAGAGCAAAATAGACATCTTGAGGCTTCTTAGAAGCTTCTGCTGGGGGAAACAAGAAATGGCTTCACGCTTTGTGTGGCAACCAGGTTCCATCGAGGCTTTCAGTGGTTAGGGGGGGGGGGCTAAATGTGAAGTGACTACATGGCTACCTGGCACACATCCCCAAATATGTAAAGGCATATGTCTCCGATTAATGCTTGTTTACTGTCAGAAATATGAACCTAGCTGTCACATAAAATGGGAAATGGTTCCAACGTGGGGGCCTGTTGAGAAGAGACAAACAGAACAGACCAAAGGGTATTGCACTTTTGGTACTGAAGCACATAGGTTTTTTTTTCCTGAGAAATTACAATACTTACAACTGAATTATTCGTGGCACAGGGCAGACAGGGTGCTGCTGTGTATTACACAACTACACCTACACAGACCCACTGTTACTTTGTGTGTTGGAACAGCATCATGTGAAGCATTATACGGGTATGGAAAACACAGAAGGGATCTTAGACACACAATTTGAAGTTGTTGAGGGAGAGCAAAAATGCTCATCCAAAATAAGAACCTTATTTGAACATCATCCAGCTCTTTCCAGGCAGAGACAGGGAAACACTAACTACCAAAGGAGCTTCCACTCACTCTAATTAGTCAGCGAGTACCAAGCTACTCTTGATGAGAGTGAAAGAGGAGAGTGCAAAAGTTGGCTTGAAACTCAACATTAATAAAACTAAGATCATGGCATCTGGTCCCATCAATTCCTGGCAAATAGAAGGGGCAGAAATGGAAGCAGTAACAGATTTTACTTTTTTGGGTTCCAAGATCACTGCAGACGGAGACAGCAGCCATGAAATTAAAAGACGCTTACTCCTTGGAAGGAAAGCTATGGCAAATTTAGATAGCATAATAAAAAGCAGAGATATCACCATGCCAACAAAAGTTCGTATAGTCAGGGCGATGGTGTTCCCAGTAGCAATGTATGGCTGCGAGAATTGGACAATAAGGAAGGCTGAGCGCCGAAGAATAGATGCTTTTGAACTGTGGTGCTGGAGAAGACTCCTGAGAGTCCCTTGGACTGCTAGGAGATCAAATCAGTCAATCCTAAATGAAATCAACCCTGACTGTTCCCTGGAAGGACAGGTACTGAGGCTGAAGCTCAAATATTTTGGCCACCTAATGTGAAGAGAGGACTCTCTGGAGAAGACTCTGATGCTGGGAAAGATTGAAGGCAAAAGGAGAAGGAGAAGGCAAAGGATGAGATGGTTAGACAGCATCACCGATGCAACGAACATGAAAATGAGCGAACTCAGGAAGATAGTGGAGGACAGGAAGGCCTGGCGGGATGTGGTTCATGGGATCACGAAGGGTCAGACATGACTTAACGACTGAACAACAGCAACCAAGTTAAATGGTTTGGGAGCTGAATCTTTGAAGGGCCATCCCTTTCCATATGAACATACCTGCACTCTGTAGTTGTCAGGGGAGGCTTTATATTCTAGGAGGTGCAGAGGGTGGGGATGCAAGATACGACCTTTTCGTGACTGGCACTCAGATCATGCTATTCCTTATCTCAGGCTAAATGACCAATCACTTTGCTGGTGCTGGGCCAAAGCAACCGCATTTAGATATACCGTAGTACTTTCTGAAAATGCTCATTCATCTGACTCCGCTTGATATTTGGTTGAATTGCTGGTGCTGCTAGTTTTGTTTTAGTTTTCTAATGTATTGGTTTTAATATTTTGATTATTGGCAGTCTTGAAAGTCCCCATTTGGGAAGATAGGTTTCAGGATACAAGACAAAACAAACTTCAGCCCATTCCTTCCTAGAATAGATAAATATCGCGACATATAAAATTAAGCATGGGATGGATAGAGGGAAGTTCTTTTCCCTCTCGCACAACACCAGAACCAGGGGACATCAACTAAAATTTGAGTGGCGGTAGAGTTAGAACAGACAAAAGGAAATATTTCTTTACACAGTGAGTAATTAATCTGTGGAACTCCTTGCCACAGGATATGGTGATGGCACCTGGCCTAGATGCCTTTAAAAGGGGATTGGACAGATTTATGGAGGAAATGTCCATTACAGGTTACAAGCCATGACAATATATGCAACCTCTAGGTGTTAGAGGTAGCTTACCTCTGAATGCCAGATACAAGGGAGTGGCAACAGGATATGGGTATCTTGTTGTCTTAAAGATATATGCAGATGTAAATCTAATAAGGGTTACATGCATTAAAACATGCTCATCGCATACATATTATTGCTATGTAACAGTAATCCTTTCCGGAGACATTTTGGATGTATCCCAGGGCAGGGGTTCTCAATCGGTGGTACGTGGGCCCCTGGCCACCAAGATGGCAGCTGTGTGGCGCTGCACCAGAGCCCTGGAAACAGTGGCACGAGCACTGCAGAGCTTGAGTATGCGGGTTTCCAGTGCTGGAAAAGGGCCTCCTGCCTGCCTCAGTCTGCCCCCTTACTGGTGTTTTCTGAAAACCTGGAAGAGGTGATGATTTCATTGCCACTTCCAGTGGTACTCGGCGCGGCGGTGGCCACAGAGGTGGTACGCCGCGCTGAAGGAGTTGAGAAACCCTGTCCTAGGCACTGCTTTTAAAGATGCAGGTCTCAAATTTATCATAGACGTGTTCCCTGAATATACATATGTGTATGTGGCATTTCAGAATTATCTCCTTTTTGAAAGAAAAAAAACAACAGAAAGAGGAAATGAGATATTCCCCAAAACATGAGTCAACAAGCAAAGCTAGGAACAGAATTACAAAGAGGCCTTCAACTTTCAAACCACATGTCTTTTTAGGAGAGATAGGACTATGCAGTTTAGAGTCGCAGTGGTACGAAAGCCAAAAAGTTCTTTTGAGGAGCTCCAAAATAAACACTGTTGATTAAAAATTCCAAGCTATATTATGAGCAAGAAAATTTGCTGTTGCAATGAAAAGGAAAGTCTGATTCATGTACTGTATGCAAGCTCACTCTTTGGCGCCTACAATTCCCTGAAAGAATAAAATGGATGTTCCAGCAGTCAAGAGTCCCTGCCTTAAACTTCATGCATGAAGCTGATCAGCTAAACAGGACATTTTCTTTGCTTTATGCAAGATAGCAACTGCAATCTTAAGCACATCTACTAAGAAGCAAGCCCTACCAAAAACAACACCCAAAACCTCACTTCTGAGATTTTTTTTTTAAATTGGTCAGAGGCTCCGTCCAAGGACGTATACTGTATTTTTTCTCCCTTGCATCCTTCCTCCATCAGTATCAGTTCGGTGCCACCTATGCAAACCAGTGCCAAGTAGAACACTACTACTGAAACTAGACGAAAGTCTATTCCAATTAGCACCTTCTTCCTTAGATTTTTCTCTGTCCAGATCCCAAATAAATTGCTGGTGATGAGGAGAGAGAAACATTATAAATAACAAAAAAGCGTTTTTGGATGTGGTATTACTTTCACCAAAACAGTTCTCCACTCCTGGAAAAATACCTTTCCAGCTTTCTGGTCCACTTTCATTTCACAAAGGAAACTCCCAAACTTCAGACACTGATGAATTAGGCTCCTGCCTGCAGAAGCCCATTACAACAAAGTTTAGTCTATAAAAAGGTACCACCAGGTTCTGTTGTTTTTGCTGTAATGTGCTAATATGGCTATTCTTCCAGAAAGCCCCCTTGCCTCTGTCTGATGTAATATGACAACAGCTGTGCAAGAATACATTTGAAACTTATATAACATGCTGGGAAACAGCTACCTGCAACTACTCCCCAGCAGATACACTAGGGCTGAAATATAAATGCACATGTCCATTGTCATGTCACATTGTCTGTGGTTCCCCCCGGCAAGCACAAAACTTGCCAGGGGCTGACAAGGTCCAGAATGATGGGTTTGAATTAACAGTGGCTACAGCTAATTAAATACAGCACAGAGGCGGCTCATGGAGAGAAACAGGAATCGGAGGGGCCAATTTGATCTGTAGTTGTCCACCTTGACCTAACAAGCCACTTGTGGCCGTTTGTGTGTCCAGGCATGTGATGAGCTGCTGCCCTGCCCACAGATCAGGACAACTGCTGGATTTTCTTGAGACACAGAAGATCTTTTCTATTCTGAACACCAACACTGCAGGCAAAAAGAGGCAGGAAGTAAATGTCCAACATTATATTTTAATGGCAAAACCCAACAAAACATTTAAAACCGTCAAAGAGGAAAGCCAATGGAAGCACAAGCTTCCAACACAGTTACAAAAAAATACAGTCAATCAAAAGTGCCCTAATAGTGAGAATCTAGGAGATAGGAAATAGGTATTGCACAGGAAAAAAAATCCACTCTCAAAACACTCCTCCCCCTTGGAATAAAAACTAGCCACAGTTTGAATTGCACAGCAACTCGGCTTCGGACACGCACGCATGCACAAACACACATACAGAGGAGATTGGGAAACAGTGTGCTTTTGAACTACCTGTACAAAGTTGAAGATGAACATATAAAAAGGAGGAAAGAAGAGACAGCAGGTTCATAGGGTGTAAACGCTTCCGGGGGCTGGCCTGTGCATCCAGCTAGAGAGCAGTTTTCATAAAGTTCAAAAGATCCAAACCTGTCAGAGCTCAGCTTAGGCTGTGTGGAGGGCCCTGTGTGACCATCTACAATGACAGAACTATTGTCAACCTGACCTGAAAGTACCCATCCCTCAGAATGGAAACTGCCTTTCCTGATATGGCAACTGTGCAGGACCAAACGCCCTGGTTGACCCAACCTTACCCAACCTGTGACATGGTTGTGCGCCTGCACCAAATTTAATTGAAGAATTTTGGGTTTCTTACTGCACTTCTGAGGAAATCAGGGAAGAAGATATCATTCACATGGATGATGCTCTCTGAATGGACCTCTGGTTTAGGACCACCCACAACTCATCCAGGAACTGTACTCACGTTGGTGTGAAAATAGGCTTTGTGCATGGTCTTAGTCACATGGTGCCATATTTAGGTGGAGAGAAGGGATACAGCCAGATGGAAAGGGTAAGACCTCAGGGGACTTAAATGATCGAATGGGAGTGTGCACATGCCATGCAGGATTGCTGTGAATACCTCAACAATCACAGTAGTTTGGGTACAGAAAGTTACTAAGCCTCGAAGGAAGGCAAGTTTCCAGGCAGACACCAGTAATGTTCCTAATGAGGAATGATAGCTGGATGAAATGTAAGCAAGTTCCTGACCCTAATCTTGCTGAGCCTTTCAAAAGACAGAAAATAATCCTGACACGTCTGCAGCTCATTCCTCCAAATTCACGCTCTTGCATTCAGAGCAAAACAAAAAACATCGATCCATCTGAGTGCAGCCTTCCTGTCCCCACCAGTTTGTCCAATGTCTGCCTATTAAGATACACCACTGTCAAAAATGGTTAGTGAGCAAATGCTTCTTTTGCACACCCTGATACTCAATGCTGTTGTCATCCCATAGGAAGCCACTAGTCTTCCAACACAACTGGCAGTCTCAAGTTTTTGTCCCAAACTGGATATTTAAACTCATCAAAAACTTTTCATCCGTTGCCAGCTAGTTCTTCCAAAGACCAAGCAGAGCTTTCAGCCTCCTAAACTTATGGGATTGGCTGCTTGTAGCAGATCAGCTGGGCCTCTCCATGCTTACAGCTCCTACCCGTACGAAGCCAAGACCAGCCAGCTGGCTACCTGCTCGATATGTTTTGAGGTTGATTGAAATTGCTTCGGAGATGCACAGGCTGGTTAAATGCATCTGTTCCACAATATTATAGAGATATAGGCTTCTTTGTTGAAAACACGATGCTCTTTACCTAAGCCTGATCGTTTCAAGGACTGAGTTCCTTCAACATTAATTTTTCTAGCAAAACTAAAAACGAGACAAAAAAGAAAAAAAATTAGGGCTGAGAGACCTGGATTGGAAAGGAGCTTAGAATGAAACTGCTCGCAAAAGCAGCTTCTTGCTTCCTTAGGGTCAAAGTACAGGCTGCCTGTATCTATGCAACTAATATGTTGCAATGACTGAGGATCAGTCTGGCCCAGCAGGCCACCATGGGAGATGGAATGTGTAGGTGTGCATGTCTACAGTGGATCTAGAAATAAAATGCAAAGACTATTCCTCTACAGAGCAGAAATCAGAGGGCTACGTAGGAATATCTCCCTCTCTCTCTTACGACTAGAGCCACTTCTTACTGGTCCCTGAATAAACTGATTCAGTGTACAATTAACACTGGTTTATGGACTCAGTTCCCTTTATCTCTGTATACGATAGGAACAGCTGTACCACCCCAAGCAAAAAGTGTCCATTCCCCCCCCCCCCATCAGTGCAAAGACAGCCAGAAGAGGGTCCCCAGCTCCTAACTATGACGAGAGCTGATGGCCGATTTCAGGGTGAGCTTTGAACCCCATTTCAGCATTTCAGGTCACTCTGTGGCCTAAACACCACAGTAAACAGTGAGTGTGAAAAAGTAAAGGAATGCAGAATGTAAGAATGGAGAAAATAAGT
This sequence comes from Plestiodon gilberti rubricaudatus, assembly GCA_026170595.1. NCBI lineage: Eukaryota > Metazoa > Chordata > Lepidosauria > Squamata > Scincidae > Plestiodon > Plestiodon gilberti. Next base: position 253,821,895 of record JANXHW010000001.1, on the reverse strand, counting down.
GGAGGAAGTAGAAACGACGGGGAGGAGGCACTTTGCTCAACATGTCTAGTACAGCACACTCAAAAATCCACTTGGATCAGCTTGTTCCGAACTGGAGGGAGGGGGAACAGTATGTGGCATGTGGCTTCCTGGACATACCAGGCGCTTTCACCCTGTTCCGTAAAAACCTCTTGCAATATGAACCAAAGGAACAGGGATGCTGTACTTGAGAGAGACAAGTACCTGGGCTGCCTGCTCACGTGACAGCCACCCAAGGTCAAGCAACTGAACATTGCAATGTGTGCCTAACAGAGGGACAGCTGTAATACACCACCAACATTCCTAGCCCTATGTCCTGCTCTGTCTCAAGAATGGTGACATTTTGCAACAACAAGATATACCAGGACGATGGGCACCGATAATGGTGAAGCCATTGAGAAAAGCAGTTCCCGCTGCTTGGAATCAGCAGCTTAGTGGGGCTGAGGAACAGGAGACTGGAAAGGACTGGAGACTCTGCCCCCCCCCCCCCCCGACATGAAACACCAGGTGGAGGAGCATCCAAAGACAGGCTCCAGTAATGGTTGGCAAAGAACAAGAGCTTCCTTCCCAATGCTCAGAGGGAGCAACAACGACTCTCTCTAGGATCTGGAGGCAGGCAGGGAACATTAGGCACCAGAGTCCACCTATGGAATGTGGTGAGGGGAACACAGAGTCAGCACTGCTCAACACCCACTACACTAATAAATAACAGTGCCATAGGCCAAGGCCAAGCCCTCTTGATCCTCTCTGCATTGGTCGTTCAAGTAAAGGTTGGCCAGGCTCCTGTGCCACTCTGCTCCTGCTTCCCTACGCAGGGATAAGGCACACTGAGCGTTACACGGCTGTCTCCTGATCTTCCCGTTGTATCATCTGGTAGTGCTGTCGATTTTCGAGGTAGGCAGCCAGGTCAGGGTCATTTGCCTTCTCGGCTCTGTGCTTGGGTGTGTCTCCCTGCAAGAGGAAACAAATATCACAACAGCAGATGGCAGAGCAGATATTTTTAAACCACACTAGAGTTGTCTTCTTCCTTTTTAGAGTAGCCAATGTTGCATCAAGCGCAGGTGAGAACAATAAAAAAAATTGACCCATCATTAGTCAGAACTACATACACTAAGAATAGAGTCAAAGCCAGTTTCTGGATGAGCTGTTAGAGCAATTATCAGGGTCAAAGAGATATAAACAAAGTACCAAAAAGGACCAAACATGCAATCTTGCAGAACAATAAGTGTAAAGTTATGCACATTTAAAAATTCAGCATATTCAGGATTTAAAAATAAACCAACTCTGAAAATTACCTATCCCAAGATTTTGAAATACCGTATTGGTCTGAGTATAAGACTCACTTTTTTCTCCTAATTTAAGTTTTTAAACTAGGGGTGCGTCTTATAATCAGGCTGTTGCAATTTAATGCCAGTGATTTAATTAAATTTTTTTAATAGCACCAAACTTTAAGGGTGCGTCTTACAATCAGGTGCGTCTTATACTCGGGACAATACGGTATATTTTTTTTAAACCACCAAGTATGCACATCATGTGCTGCCAGACCCTTTTGCACCAGGTGTCCATGGTTTGTGTGGGTGTCTGTTTGGATACGGCATGTACGGGCTTCATCCAGGCCCACATTCTCTCATGAATGTACCAGAAGAGGCTTTGAGAAGTGTGCAAGGGCCCCGAGGCAAGATATGGCACAGCTCTGTGAAAGGAGAGACAGCTGAGCACAGAAATCGTATCCTCTTCCCTTTCAAAGCCTTAATTTAAAGTCAACACTGCAAAAGAAAACCTGAACATGTTCAGGCAACAATGCAGGCCAGAAAGATATGAATTCAATGAGATTTTAAAATTGTGCAAATTTGGATAGACGTACTGCATCCCGTAGCCAGATGCTGTAATGCACAAGGTAAGCATGGCAAACATCTTGTTTAAAAACTCTTAACAATTGTACATGTACAATTTGGGGCTGCTGTTGCAGAGAGTTTCAAAGCTTCCGTTGGACCAGTATGTGGCTTCCAGGCTGTTAACTGGAGCTGGCAAATAGGAACACATAACCCCAATGTTATGCCATCTGCACTAGTTACCAAATGGCTTCCAGGCTCAATTCAAAGTGCTGATTTTGATATTTTGTCCTAAACAGTCTGGGATCAGAGTATCTTAAAAATCACCTCTACCATGTGAAAATGCTTCACTTGCTGAGATCATCTACCAACACCTTGTTTTGCGCCTCCCTGCTATGGAAGTCAGGCAGCGTGCATAAGGGACAGGGCCTTTTCTGTGGTGGCTCTGGGACACCGCAATACCCTACACGCAAGGATGTTTGCCTAGCCCCGTTTCTTCTCACCTTTGGACAGACAGCTAACATCTCTTCACTTAGCAGGCATTTGTAGGTGCTGCCTTTTGAAAAGGGCATTTATTATGAAGGTGCTGTAATATTAACTTGATTGTATCTTTGACAAATGTTGATTGCATTTTGACAAAACGTGTTACAAGTGTTAGCCATCTTAGCCAACTGTTAGTATTTTTGTATATAAACTAAAAAGAGTGATAACTTTTCACCACGTAGAAGCTGCAGAGAGAAGACCCCACGGAAGGGAAACATGGCCTAGGCCAGAACACCCCATCAGCAAATAAAGGATCCTTAGAAAGGTCTCTGGCTGGGGTGTGCACCACCAGGCTGCCTCTCAAGAGGAGGGGAAGGAGGGGCAGACAAGCATTTTGGGAAGGGATGCTTAGGGTTTTGCTGGGAGACTTGCAGCCGATAGATAAATCCTCAAGGACCTGTTTAGCAGGCCCCCCCCGCCCCCACTCCACAGCCTACTTCTTGGACAATAAAGTTTTGGGTTTGTATATCCCAAGTTGTGATTGCATAAATAGGAAAAAAGGTGAGAGGTTTGCAGAGTTGTACAATGAAACCAGCTTAATTTTTCTTGCTCTGTGGAAGTTAGGTTAGGAAGCAAAATAGAAGCAAAAGGAGTGGGGGTGGGCTGGGGTGAGGTGTGCGCCTGGGGAATGCCCTGAAATACCATCCCCTCCACCTCCCACCCCCACAGCCTCGCTAGCGCTCCTGATCCCAGAGGAGGCTCACATTTCACGAACTTATTGCAGCCATCTGGACTGCGTCCACTAATGAACTCCTGCACTCCATAAAAAGCAAATCTGTTAACAGCTTTCAGCCATGTCTCCCCCTCCTCCTCCTCCCCCCCACTCCACCAACCTCTCCCTCCCCCTCAGTCACTACCCCCACACACCACAGCACTGAACAAACTCACTGCTGAGAAAGGCCAAGGAAACCTGGATCTCTGCCGCCTCTATTGAAAGTGGGAGAGGACAAGCCTCCCACGCTGGCCTTTGCAGCCCAGCAGGGAGAAGGCAGTCGTGGCAAGGAAGGAAGGGACCCTAAGTCCCCAGGACAATCACCAGCTATATTTCACCAAAGTGCACAATGGTTGAGACACACAGGGGTTCTCTCTCTCTCTCTCTCTCTCTCTCTCTCTCTCTCTCTCTCTCTCTCACACACACACACACACACACACACACACACACACACACACACACACACAGCTCCAGAAAGAAGCCCAAGACCACTGCCCCTCCTCTCCAAAGGATGGAGAGACAAAGGCAGAAGCAAAGGGCATGCACAAATCCACCCACAAAGTAGAACCACAGGTTCACATACAAAGGGTGTGTGTACACACACACACAAACACACACACACACGCGCACGCACGCACGCCTCTGCTTTAGCAATGCACAGGATTTATCTGGGAGCACCTTTAGCCTCTTGCAACAGGGACAATAGCAAAGAACTTCCTTGAAATGCAGACCTTAAGTCTGGAACATGAGCTCCAAGGCACCTCCCCATCCCTCATGCAGGCAACCATGACCTGATGCACTCCAGCCATGTTATTATATGGTTTAGTCTTGTCTGGGCAGCAGGGACCAAATCATGACTCAGTGATGCTACTGAGCCACACTCTTCTTTGTTAAGGGAAGAGGCTTGATATGCTGCTCCCACAAAAGAGTTTATCCTGCCTGCATGAGTAAGGTCAAACTGTGTCACAGTGGGGGCTCCCAGCAATGTCACATAAAAGAGAGTCACAAACCCAGACATGTGTTTGGTCTCAGAAATACAAACCCTGCCGACTGGAGGGCTGAAGAAGCCCCTTTCATACCGCAAGCCAGTTTCTCTTTGGTACTGGCTCAGATGAAGACACACAGTGATGGGCAGAGAGAGAAAGGGCCAGTCCTATTTCATACTCCACACTGTGGAAGTGCTGGCAGGCTTTGGGATGCTGCCCAAATTCACAATCCCACCTTCCTATCTCAGTCACTGGGACCCTTTCTTTTCCATTGCTGCTCATTCAGTGCCCAGCCAAAGCCACTTTTGCTTTGGTCCCGTCACTGTGCTCAAGCTATTGGCTGAAGGCAAGGGGACCAAGGGAGCTGCCAAGAATGGGCTATAAAACGACTTCGTGCAGTTGGCAAAGAGCTTTTATTGCTTGTCTGAAACGCTCCAATGCTTTTATAGCACCATTAGCACCGACTCTGGTCAGGTGAATGCACAGGCCCCAGGAGCCTCTGGCAACACGGCGTTGGCCAAGCCTATTGTTCAGCTTCAGGTCACCACCAGCTGGCTCTGAGATAGAACTATCCACATCTCACTGGTCAGTGCATACATGCTTGCTTCCACTTGGTTACTGGCCAGCCCTTGAGAGCCCCTTGTACCAACGGATCATCTCAATTCCTTCTCCATCTGACGCAGAGACATGATTGCATCACGACCAGGGTATTCCAAAAGGTTGCAACTCCCTTGACACTAAATGGATCTGCCACTCCGTATCAGGTGACAGAAGCCCACCCCTTCACTGTAGTCCTGTTTGGTTCAAAGCCCTCCCCCCCCCCTCATTCTGGTGCATCCTCCAATCCAGAATATTTGACAGGCTGCAGCTGCGAGACAGGAAAAGTCTACAGTGAGACTGTCCTTGCACTGACCTCAGGGAGTGGGAAGAGGGGAAATGAGACATTCTGGCCCCTTGTGTAGAAAAAAACACCACCACAACACTGGCAGCAGAAGAGGCTCGTTTAACTCTTTGCATAGCTGTTGAATTCAATGCCGCAATTCGTGCCATAAGATTCAGCTTCCTTTTCATATACACATTATGTGCCTTTTCTTTCTCGACTCCAAGGTAAGTGCTGATATTTGCACCCACCACTCTTTTCCTGATCAGCACCCTCTAAGGGTCCGTTTAAAATATTCAGCAAAACTGATGTTTGTTCTGGACTGTAGCGCTTCAGGTTGCGGATGGAGGTTGTGTGTGGGCATATTCAAATACTCACTAATGTGTTCACTGGGCAAGAGGCACTTTTTCAATGGGTGCTCCTCTTACATTTAGCAGGGGGAGAGTAACTGCTCCCCTTTCACCCCAGCACAGTGTCTTTCTGGTGGCTGTTGCTGGTGGTGTTCTGCATCTTTTTTGTGAGCCCTTTTGGGACAGGGAGCCATTTAATCATTTGTCTGTAAACCGCTTTGTGAACTTTTTGTTGAAAAGCGGTATATAAATACTGTTAATAATAATAATAATAAATAATAAATAATAATGGAAAAAATCTGAATACTTAAAAAAAGAGAGTGTCAGGGAGACAGCTAAGCTAAACCCTTCTTGATAATCTATTCTTCTATGCTCAAGACTTATTTTTCCATAGGGTAGCAGGTTAATGTGCCCCCCCCCACACACACACACTTGTGGGAAGTTGACGGGTTGGGAGCACAGAGTCCTTGCAGCTAGAAGAGATGCAATCGAGGCAACACTGTACCAGTTGACTGTATAAACTAACCCACTAGCCACTTCCCTACGTACCTGCCGAGCAAGTTCTTACCTGCAGATCTGTTTTCATCAGTGAAGCCCCAGCCTCCACAATGTAATGGCAGATGGTGCGCTGGCGAAGAGCTGCAGCCTGGTGCAAGCAGGTCTCACCACTGGAAGAAAGAGGTTAAAGCGGAGGCGTGAGAACAGCGGCACACAGCCGCCTCCTGTCCGTCTCAAAGGGTACTTATAGGAGCTGCAGCAGAGGGCCTGGACCTGGATGGGGCCCATTCGTGGCACAAGCCGCAAGGGAATTCATGCCTACATTGGTGAGGCAAAACTAGCAGACAGGTGACCATATAGGCAATCACACTCATAGGATTTACTAGTATGGCAGCAGGGCCTGGTGGCAGCGGAAGGGTGAGATGGGGAAGGCAATCCTGTCCCTGCTGTTTTCTCTCCACTACGTTACCTGAGCAGACTGGAAAGCTCAGTGGGAGCGCAAAGAGCAGCTTGGGAGAGGGGGTGAGAGAGACACACAGGAGCACCTGAGTTGGAGTGTGTGTGTGTATTCTTTCCCAGAGGCGTTGTTGGGGGGGACGGGGCCCCCACTGCCCCCAGGCAGCAAGGGGGTGTACGGGGGGGGGCCAGGGTGATGATGTCAGGGGGGTGTCGACCAGCCTGTCAGACACACCCCGGGGGCGGCCGAACTATGCTTCTGTTCTTTCCTTTGATTGTCTGTCATCATTCGCTTCCCACAGGTAGCCAGCATGCTATGATACACCTTCCTTCTGAGTGTATCTGCTGGCAGGAAAATGGGATGTTCAACTTTCCTGCAAGCAGATCTATCCAGGAGGAAGACACTTCTCTATACCCAAATTCTTAACCAATGATCACTGATAAGCCCCAAAAGCAGCAAAAGCAGCTTACAACATAAAATCAAACAATTAAAAGACACACTATTAAAAACAACAACACAGCACAATATAAAACACAGGAAAAAAACAGATTAAAACCTCATCAACCCCCACTACCCACTCCAATCACCTGCTGGAACAAACAGGTTTTCCCCTGGGGTTGAAAGTATAGGAGGGGTGGGGCAGTACAGGACTCCCGGGAAAGGAAATTCAAAGCCATTATGCTAGTAATAAATGTTATAAACCAGTATGCAACTTACTTCTCTTCTTCTGCCACATCCAGAATCTCTGCAGGAGCTGGAAGCAGCAAGACAAAACGAAGAGATGAGACCAGCCCATTTGGACAGGGTCCAAGTCTCTTCTTGCCCATTTTATAATTAATGGAGAGCATAACATCTTCCACTTCCCATTAACTCAATGGTTCCCAAACTGGGAGGCGTGGCTCCCAGGGGAGCTGCGGAAACCAGCCAGGGGAGCCCCGGAGTGCCACAGAATTATCTCGGAAAACAGTGCAATGCCAATTGGCTGGCATCAACATAATGTAATGGGGAGCCATGGCCAATGATTGCCAATGGTCAAGGGAGCCGCAGGTCAAAAAGGTTTGGGAAACACTGCATTAACTCCTATACACCCAACGGAGCAGGAGCTGCACATTCTTCATGGTAATCAAACATGTCTGCAAAGTCATATATTATAATGCATTTCTGCAAAGTCAACCCCATGACTTTTTTTCCTACATGATGATACATTTGTGGGAGGGGCTGTAGGTCAATGATAGAGTTTAAAGGCTGATCTCCACCGCATGAATTCCGGTGTGTCCTGGAGCTGTGTGGCTTCGATTTTATCTGATCGCATTGAAACGCGGGAGAGCCGTGCTCTCCCGAGTTCCGTTGCAATTGGCCATGGACCATGCTCATGATTTTGAGAGGGTGGACGCGGAGCTAATTGTTTGACCAATGGGATGAGAGGGGGTTTTCAGCCAATCGGAGCGCACTTGTGTTTCAGCCAATCACCGTTGAGATTTATTAGAAGGTGGGATAATCAGGAGGGACTATTTGCATTGAAGAAACTGGTGGAGCCCAGGGCAGCGTTTTGGGCGGGGCGTCTTGGCCCCAACGCTCGCGCGCCTCCCAACACAAGCGCAACGCAACAGGGGTAGGTGTAGATCAGTCTTTACACGCAGAAGGTCCCAGGTTCAAGCCCCAGCATCTCCAGGTAGGACTGAGGAAATTTCCTGTCTGAAACTCTAGATAGTGTTGACAATACTGAGCTAGATGGACCAATGGTTTGACTAGGCAACATCCCATGTTCATCTGCTATACATTACATAGCACATTGAACGTGCTTTGCTGTATTTTCTGCATTCACTCTAACCTACAGAGGACATCACCTTTGCAGACTCAGTGGCGGGAGGGGGCTTAAGGGTTCCCCTTTCATTGTAGGGGGGGTTAATGCTGTGGTCTGGGTGTGTGTGTGTGTGCAGCCAAGTTCTCATCTCACAAATGCTTCATATGTTCACTCTACGTGTAGATGGTGGAGCAAGATTGTACCAGTTGGTCCTATTCCCAATCCAAGGGGAAGGTGAAAACTGGGCTGAAATATGCGTAGATTAGACCCTTCCACACAAGTCGAGAACTCTGACTGAACAGGGTTCCTGATTGCATGGAGGGTCTAGGCATGTACTGCTGAATGTATACAGAAATTCAATTCTCACTTTCGCCTTGATGCATGAAGATCTGGGTCAGGGCAAGCTAGTATGGGGAGATCCAGGAGGGTGGGGAGAGGCGAGGATAGCTAGTGTGATCATGTTCACCTTCCATGTGTAGAGCACATATACAGAACATTCATGAGATGTCTGCAGGTGACCATTAGAGTAAAACTCAGAAAGGAAGTCAGATGCAGCATTGATCTGTGTGGGAAATGATGTGTGTACATGCATGTGTGTACACACACACACACACACACACATACACACACACACACACACAGTACAGTGATTCCTCATGTTGCTTGGGGAAAGTGGATACTGAGGTTTTTCTCTGAGTGCAAATCCACTGGAGCAATTCTTTTCTTCTCAATCTTCCTACTCCACAGCTGGCTTAGATCACTCTCTTGCTCTCTGTCTCTCTCCACACACAGCGGCTCACCCACCTTCTGGTGGGGTCACAGCTAGTCGTTGATGCAAGTGTGTAGTCCGGTGCCCCCATTTATCCAGTGCCAATGAGGCAGACTCCCCATTTTACAGATAGAAAACTGAGGCTGAAGGGATAGCGACTTTGCTCAAGGCCACACTGCACATTCAGTCCAAGATGTAACCCAACGTCTAAGTCCAATACCTTTGCTTCCTGGATCACAGTGGTATTTAATTCAAATGCTCACAGCCCATTAATCCAGAATGATGGCAAAACAACAACAACACTGCACCCTTTCTGCTCTAACTTACCATTTTCAATTATGTATTTGACAATCTCCTTGCTCCCTGATTTGACAGCATGATGTAGGACAGTTTGGCCTGTGTGATCGCGCACCATCATCAAGTTCTCTCGAGCCCGATGCTCTTCTCTGAACTAAAGCAAGATAAGACCAACTTAATATGAATTACAATATGGACTTCCTGGAGGCAAGCCTTGCCCAAAGCGTTAATGCAAAAGCAATTTCAAGAATACTACGGTACACTTTTGAAAATCAGTTAACAGCTAAGAATACTCAAAGAGACATTCACATCAGGCAGAAGCCTGACTACAGAATAACTATGAAGGTCTCTCACTTCGTGGTGAAGTTTCCCTGAACATTAATGCAATATTTTGCATTAGCTTGCACTGAGCTTCACCAGAACAGATGGAGGAGGGACATCTCAACACATCAATCCTAGCTGGGGTTGCTATGACCATATTCCAAATCTACAGGACAGCCACGCTCCCAGTTTCAGCAGGATGAATCATTCTCTCTAAACAGACACAATTTGTTTGACTTGCTGTGCCAAATAGATGTGGTGCATCTATTGCCCATGGTGCAATGCAGATCCTAAAAGGTGAGAAGCACGCTGGGGTGCATTCAAAATGGTAGTGATCTGCAAAAAGCCCTTTAATGCACACCCAATCAAGACAATCTGATTGGAGAACCAAACGTAGTTCTGTTGGAGTTGCCAAGGTGCCACTGCACCACCCTGACTGCAACAGAAGGCCCCTAAAAGTCCACCTCGTGCAGGAAGGCATTCTTGAAAGCATGCTTGAAAGGAAGCCTACAGTGATGGGGGCAGACCTGTGTGGTACAGCCTAACCGGCAAGTTTGATATCAACAGTAGTGCCTCCAAGGGGTTGCAGAAGGAAAGCCGATGACAGCACTAGATTCAATACTAAAGGGAGGGACGGGGACAACAATGCAAAGGTTACTGCACCCTCCCTAGCTCGACAGCCTGGTTTTTAGCACACAGTAGCTGTTACCTTGTGAAAATCGTTATTCTTGGCAGCATCTATCAAAGCATCATCTGCAAGGAGGAGACACAGGTCAGGGTTACAAAACCAAGCAGGAGACAAGGAGAAGGTAGCATGTATGCAGGGTGGGTGGGTGTATATTGGCTAAAGAGGACGTGGCTGCACTTTGAAAGGAAACATCTGGGAATGGAGGGTTATATGTTCTCATAGGACAATACTTGTAAAAATCTCATTTGAAAAAAAAGGGGGTTTAGAATTGTCTGTAAAGAAAAGGTGGTATATAAATACCATAAATAAATAAATAAATAAATAAATAAAATAGATAGCAACTGAGGACCTGATCACCACACACACCAGGGGCAGAGACTGGCTAATAAACCAGAGTGATGCTCATTAGCCAGAGAGCTCTCAGGAGATTGCCTGCGAGGGTCTGCCCACCAACATATCCAGATGGTACATGGTATCACATACTGCTGCAAAACACACACTAAGTATCTTCTGGCAGGTGGCAGCTAATTCCCATTGGGGCTGCCCAGTGGCATTGCTCGAGGTGGGGCGGAACGGTAAGTTCCACACTGTGCTAACCTCCGTTTACTCCCCGGCACGAGGAGGCCCCGCCCCCTTGCCGTCAGAGCCATTCAGTGTGGCGAAGGCAACGCACAGGGAGTCTACTGCGCATTGCCTTCGCTGCACTGAATGGCTCTGATGGCGAGGGGATGGGGCCGCCTCGTGCCGGGGAGTAAAAGGAGGTGAGCACAGTGTGGAACTTACCGTTCTGCCCCACCTTGAGCAATGCCAGTGGGGCTGCCTAGAGTCTGGGAGGAGGAAGGGCAAGAAAGGAGGAACACATGCACAGGCAGACATTTTTATGCTTAAGTGTGAAAGCAGCATCATTTACGTTAATCTAATATTTGGTAAGAATACACTAGGTCCATTTCGCAGTTATGAATTCAATGTTTTTCTCCACTGCCATGGGAGTGCTGGTATGTGCACTGCACACACGTGTGGTGTGTTTTTTCATGCACCATCCCTGAAATTTGGCCTTCTTCATAGAGGCTGCTATGTAGGTGCTGTCCCTCTCTGCTTCCTCTGACCCTATGAGAGTTTTCACAGGAGTTTGAAAGGGAACAAAAGGGGATGTTCCATTTCAAAGAGGGCTCAGCTTTATAAGCAGAGTGCCTCCTGGAGGCTGTGGGGAGGTGAAGAAATAAGCACAAAGCAAAACCAGAAGGATGGGAAGGAAAAAGCAAAACCGAGTGATGACGGAAGGAAGGAGAGCAATGGTCAAACAGAGAGGAGAGTTTGGTAAAGATTATTTCGACTCTATCAGGCAATGGACAGTCAGCATAGCAGAAGGGGTGAGCGGAGGAGGAGGAAAGCAGGAGGCCTCAAGGAGACAGTGCCTGGGGGTGCCTCTCCTCAGTGATTCACTTGCTCTTCCAGGAATGAAGCTCTGTTCAAGCTCCAGGAAACACTTCCCATTTACTCAGCGAATGGAGGCCCCTGACCTTGTGCTCACACCTCCTGGAGCCTTCACTGGTGCCTGGCAGAGACTAGCTCTGCGCGCACACACACACACACCCACACACCACACACACACACACCAGCAATGCATCCCAACTCTCTGCAGGTGGGAGATTAACCCTGCACTATTATGGTATTTCCTGCCAGACTGTGTAAATGAGCTGAGGAAGGTAGCTTGTTAAGCCAATGAATGTCAGATCTCACCCAGCTACTCATGCTTGCAGCTGCTCCCAGGAAGGAAGCCCCTGATCAGGGCCCCTGCTGCAGCACTCAATTCCTGCTACAGCACGGATGAAAGCATTAAGCTCCAATTCTCCTGCATGCCCACATGCTGTGTGGCTCCAGCCTGGCCTATTCCCTCTCCTTGTATCCTCTGCAACGGCAACATATTCAACTGCAGCCCGTTGTTGTGCTGAAGCTTCCTTGTTGTCAGATCTGGGCCAATTCTAACACAACCTTTGGAGACCTCACACTCATGAGCCATGGTAATGCAAGTACAACTGAGACAGGCCCACTTACCATCAGTCTGCATGTTCAGAGGTACTTTATTAATGATGCTGCATTGATATTTCCCATCTCCACTCTCCAGGATTATATCAAGTAGTTTCAATGTCAATTCTCTGAATCATCAAATGATAGCCCAGAATATCCTGGGTTGCAAAAATGTGCATTTGGCTATGATGGACAACTAAAGCAGCTACCATGTTACAAAAAGCACCTCTGTCCACCATTGTCCTGAAAGACAGTGCTCATCTGGATCTATTCTAATAAGTAAGTGAAATAATGGGGCTGCACATTTCTCTCTCATTGGGCATCATACAGGCTTACAAAGCCTATATGGCTGCCATTGACTAAAATTCTCAGAATTACATTCGGATGCATCATAAAAAACCATGTACAGGTGTGTTCCCCATATCCGCAGGTCCCATACCTGCAGTTTCAATTATCCATGGTTCTCAAATCCCCCACGTTGCACTCATGACTCACCTCTCTTCATCTACGAATACAAATGTTACAGGAAGTAGACAGCTGAACGCTAGACTCGTAGCTGCTAGAGGAACATGAGAGGAGGCAACAGTGAGAATGCTAACAGGAAGTGGACAGCAGAGGAAGAAGACAGACAGCGAGAACACTAGACTACGCTTCCTGTTAGCGTTCTCATTGTTGCCTCCTCTAGCAGCTATGAGTCTACTGTTCAGCTGTCTGCTTTCTGTAACAAAACACTTCCGTTTGCAAAGCGTTTGCAAATGAAGAGAGGTGAGTCATGAGCGTGATGGGAGGATCTGAGTAGGATTCACTATTATCCACGGTTTCAGGCATCCACGGTGGCAGCAGGAATGTATCCCCACAGATATGGGGACGACGAGACACCTGTACAACATTTTAAATAAATAAATACATTTCATAGGAACTGGTCCTATGTGAAAGCTAAAGTAGTGTCAGATTGGGGAATCAAAGAATATGAAGATGACGCACAGAAAAACAACAGAAAACTGGTTAATAGCCACTATCTGAAGACAAGAGGTTAGAGGAAAATATGCTGGAGGCCTATAAAGTCTCACCTTTGAGGGAGTGGCAGCTTGCCATTTCTGAGCTGGAAAAGCAAGATAAGAGAGATTCAATGCTAAGAGGTCAGATACTTTCTGAAGCAGTTCTCTCCATCTGGGCAGATTCTTCTGCCACAACAACAACTCCTAACTGGTTCAGTCTGAAAGGGTCAGGAATGCAATTAGCTAGAGCTCCCCTCGGATCCAGCTTTGTTCCACCTGTGCGATGGAGCCAAATAAGTGAAGGGCAAGTGACAGAGCTAAGAAAGGTTGCAGGAAATCCACATCCTAGCCAACTTACCTCTGCTGCACATTTAAATTCCATCATACTAGCTCCATCTTACTTATGTCTCCCTTTCCTATGTCAGCATGGTTACTCACTTCACAATCCTGGCTTAGTATGTCATCAGATTTACCAGTTACACACATCTGAGTAGACTTCCCATTTTCTGAAGTTTGAAATGGATGAACTAATCTACAAGGGATCCTAGGAGATTAGTACTGGTGTGTGTCTCTGTCTCTCTGTGTCTCTGTCTCTGTGTGGTTCCAACTGTCATGTATTCTCCATTACCCCACTTTCACATTTAACCTGTGAGCAAATGCAAGAGGAAAAGTTGATGCCTGTCCATTTAACGCTTATTCTCCACCATGTACCTATCCCCTAAGTTAATCTTCTCCTCGAGGTCCTTCCTCAACTTAGCCTGGTCTTTCTTACCTCCAAGCCCCAAGCAGACAGCCTCACCTGGAGACTGGTGTGGATGGCAGTGAAGCTGGAAGAGCAGAGTGTTGCTTTGTGGGCGTTGAGGGCACATCAACGAGGTCAGGCATTGCAGGAGATGTGCCCACAGTCTGGGTGATCACCAGCTCTGGGTCCAACACAAAGAGCTCATCTTGGGAGATCTCTGTCACATAGTTGAGATGTTCCTGAAGAAGAAGAAGAAGAAGAAGAAGAAGGCCAGTCATTTCAGAAATTTACATACTGTGTCCAACTTTGGCCCTGTAGATTCCGGGCAGAGACTTACTCTCAACTTACTTTGCCATTCCAGCCAGTGATTATTGGATGAGACCAAAGCAAACAGAATCTTGCTGAAAGTGAACCAATTGGTTTATGTTTGAAGCTACTGAGTGCATGGAAAGTGGTATAACCACTGACTCATAGCATTTGTAGACAGACTCTTTCTACTAGACAGTTATTAACTAGGGATATCAATCTGCATTGCCAGAGAATATATGACGTGGATTCTAAAATGAAATTCACAGCGCAATCCTAACCAACTTTCCAGCGCCGATGCAGCCATGCCAACAGGGTGCACGCTGCATTTTGCAGTGCGGGGGGCAGTCATGGAGGCCTCTTCAAGGTGAGGGAACATTTGTTCCCTTATCTTGCAGCTGCACCAGTGCTGGAAAATTGGTTAGGATTGTGCTGTCAGTCACACAAGCCAGAATCTTGGTTTTCCCTCTTAAGGAAGCAAGACTGTAAAACCCTAATGATGATGGGAAAAAAAAGACCTGGAAAAATAAAAGAAAGCTTATTTCATATGTCCCCCCCCCCAAAAAAAAACAACCACCACCACCCAACAACAACAAAGAGGATGTCTGGTTCCAGAATCCAATACATAGGATTTTGCCACTCTGCATATTCACCAGTCGAAATCCTAATCCTTGTGTTCATACAAGATCTTTTAAACACATTCTACTCTCTACTAAAACCAAGGAACCAAACCTACTTCTTAAAACCCCAGCAAAAAAAAAACAAAAAAAAGGTAGACAATTACAAATTGTAATTTTAAAAACAAACAAACCTAACCATGTTATGAACAGTGAACATGTAAGAATTTAGGACCTTTGTCTGCATTTTATTTAAATGTACAGTACAAAACTCCACATTTCTTGCCTACAACTGTAAATCATGCCCCCCCCCCGAAAGAAAACTACTACCAATATATTATCTTCCCGCTACAAGAGAAACTACGTGATTTACTCTTACTGCAGGCCTAAATTTCCCGTTTCCCAGGCATTGTTCCTATAGTGACATTTCGCCCTAAATATTTCTTCCACACGAGTGGATCAAGAATGAAAGGGAAGGATTAGTAAGAAAGGTCTAGGAGTTTCTGACTGCAGGAAACAAATACCTCTGACTTCAAGACTGAATCCCTTTATTCAATAAATATATAATCACAGGGCTTGGACAGTCTAGAGGAAATGAAAACCAAACTGTAGGCAGCATGCAGACAATCTCAGCTTCCACCGTCCCCTGAGAGCAAACTGGAGCTCACCTGGGCACGGTCTATTCTATAAAAGCGATCGGCTGTAGTTGCTGCAAGAAAAAGAGAGAGACACACACAGAGAGGCATATTAAAACACCGTACGCTTTAGACTAGCATTTCCATGCTTTTATCATGAAATTTTCATGCTTTTCATCTTGCAAATACAGCCTCCTGATTCATAACTTTGCCCTCTTAAAGGATAATCAATAATTCAGGTCAGTAGAACCAAGAAAGAAAAAGCAGGACTGATTCATGACAACTGTTCCATCACAATCTTGGGTCTATCTTTAAAGCCGGGTTTAGAACACCCGTTCTTTAACAGACACCCATAGGAGTCTCACAACTGCATTCCATAAAGCACTTGGACATATTAGCTGAGAGAAGTCCATTTTCCAAAATGCAGCTGACTGATTGCTGGGAAAATGCTCCATCTTTTCAGTGGAAATGCAAACTTGAGTTAACATGTTTTGATTCTGCACAACAAATGAGTAAGAATGTTGCATTTACTGTACCAATAACGCAAACCCCCCCCCACTTTGATTGTTTGGAAAGGCCATCAAGGGGAGCAACAATACCCTTGGCTTGAAGATCAGACAAAACCAACACCATGATGATAGTATACAGTCGGAACTTTTTATCCACGGTTTTTTTATCCACGGATTTGACTCAACACGGATGGCAAAATTGTAAAAGAGGGAGCCCAACTGCACTACATTACCTCTTTTTTCAGCGTTGTCGGGGGCCTGCCAGCCACTTCCAGCCTCCTGCGCGTGTCCAAACAGCCGGGAGTCTCTGGCGCCACTTACAGGTTGCTTCCAGTAGTGGCTTTTGTTTTTTCAGTCAGTTTAAAACAAACTCAGGAGGAGGGAAGCGGCAAAGATGCTGGGGAAAAAGCTAATGTGGCACTGATCCCCCCCCCCCCCCGACTTCATATAACACTGATTTCCTTATCCACTGTGGTTCCAGGAACAGGACCCCAGCGGATAAAAAGGTCCGACTGTATATCCACACACATCCGAGCAAGCAAGAGACAGAAAAGCAATTAATGTTTGCTTGTTGCTTTCCAAAATCTCTATGTGCCACCAGAAATGGAGAGTACTTTCCTGGATGTTAAGTTGCAGAGGAAAGCTTCCCAAATCTGCTTTACAGCTGTTCTGGGACTTCCTGTGCACTTGGACAATGTACTAACAGAAATGCAGGTGTGGGAAGCTCTTGCCCCTCTGCAATACAATGATCCAAGTCTTAAATGTTGACATGGGAGTTTGCGCATCTTCAATATTGTTAATATGCAAGCTACTTATATGTTGAAGGAATAAGAGATTTTGCAGTCCATCCTCAGTACTGGAAAAAACAGATTTACTAACCAAGACAGATTAATTAGGTAAAAGTAATTTCAAAAAGTGGTGGGTGTGTTTTTCCTCATCCACACGACTGATGGGAAAGACTCCAGATTAAAACACACACACACACACACACACACAGAAAAATTAAATATGCTCTCATGAACATACACCGAAATGAAGCAGTGATAGAGCATGGGGAAGAGATGGGCAGCCCAATCCTGTCTAGAAGGATGCGGTGGCGCATATAAGGTGCCCACTGCATCCTATGCAAAATTGGACCTGCCCCAGCGCAGCTCGCGGCCTCCTCAGGGTAAAGGGATGAGTAATGCGCCAACTGCCCCGATGGGCCTCCTCGAATGCATGCCAGGCTCTTCCCTCCTCCCAGCCTTTGCACAACCCGGAAGTGGATCGGTAAGCTTAGAGAAGCCCTCCAAAGGCTTGGAAATGACATGGTTTGCTGCTACAGGTTAAAAAACCTGCATTTACCTCTTTTTTCTTTTTTAACTGATTTTAGCGCAGACCCCAGGATCTGCGGATGCTCGCTATCCGTGGGGGGGGGGGGTCCAGAACGGATCCCCCGTGGACAGCGAGGGCCAACAGTATTAGCTTTCTTGGTGTCCTTTTATTGAAAGAGCTCCTGAAGGATCCTAGGAATCTTACATGTCATCTGTTGCCCAGGTCCTCCTCCGGATGGGGATTACACTCTCTTGTACAAAGATACTGTTAGGCTATATAGATTTTAAGACGTGTTGTACCTCAGTAAATAAGTATCTTGCCTCCTACCATAAATATGCATCCACTAGAGCAGACCCAATAGTTCTCTCATTTTGTACACACAGAACTACATCATCTGAGGGCTCGTGATAGGGTAAACAAAGGGTGGGCTAGAGATCTCTACAGCTCAGGTAAGTGGATCTTGTTGCAGCATTAAGGGGTTTTTCTTTTTCTACTCTGATCCCTATACAGCTATGTGGCCAGGGCTGAGGTTGCTATGGCTGGGCCCTACAAAGACTGGGGAATTTACCCTGGGAATAGAGCTGGAATGGTGGGGGGAAGGGAGGGGTGTCCATGACACAAGCCAGAGCAGATTAGAAGAGTGAAAGAGCCTCGTTTATCCTGTCCTGGGGAGAGATTTACAGCCACAGCGTTGTTGATGAAGGCCAGTAATTCAACCATTTTAATGAGCCTGCATTGCCCTTGAATGCCACTCCAGCCTTTTTCATTGACACATTTTCCTCAATTTGGAACATGCTGCTGGGAAACTGGCAAAAAACAAGAAAATAATCTGCAGCAGTAATATCTGGGAACAGGATCCTCATATGTGGTGCACACAAGAGATTTCCTCCCTTCAGTGAGATCCCAAGAACAAAAAAACCCCCACACACATGCTGCACAAAAAAAGGAACAATATTGGGAACGTCGCTCCCCCTTTTTCCTGGGATCAGAGATTATGTAATAGCGTGCATTTGGAGGGGTCGTTTTTCTTTATTCTGGAGGAGGGGGGAAGTAGAACGAAACAAATACCGGTAGTTCAGCAGCTGACATCAATACAAGGGTAGCTCCGTTTAGCCTTAAACCCCCCCCTCCCAGTTCCTTGAGATCACAGTGGGGGGATCGCAGGGAAGAGAGGGGGCTCTAAACAAAAAAATCTACTGGGAAGTAGAAGTCAAATGAGAGAAGAAAACACAGCTTGAGGGATAGTGAAAATGCTTCAGACCCAGGGCAAGATTTTAGCCTGCTATCATCTCCCAAGCCTTGACATGACTTTGGCTACCCACTTTTAGTTTCCTGTTCCCTAGAGTGAAATGCCACCGCACCAGGTGTTTCCCCAATCCATTAGGCCTCTCAGGCCTTGTTGCTGGTGCTTGCTATGGCCTTCCTGGGGGAAGGCCTGCTGGCTTTGAGGCTCACTGCAGCAAAAAGGCCCAATAGGCCATGCGAGCTGCTCTCCGTGTGTTTTGGAACTCGTTCCAACATTGGTGGCTACGAGGGCACAAAAGCTCCTATTGTCCCAGCCTGTGGGAGAGCCCCAGAGCCTTGCTCAAATTAAACCAAAAATGAGAAAGAGCAAAAATGTGCTAGTAAGAGTTAAATGCACAGCTTGGAAAGCTTGAGGAACACATCACCAGCCCCTCAGGTGGGGGTCAGACAGGGGGGAGGGAAGGGGCTGAGAAAGGAGTTGGAACAAAGCTGTGTTTGTAAACAAGTCTCTGCTGCCCTGCAGAGCACTTGGGGGTTCTTGCTAAACACAGCCAGTTGGGTCACAGGCCCAGCAAGGGAAAACACAAAACAAAACCAGCCAGTCTTACTCCCCCCCCCCCCCCATCTCATTACTCCCTGGTGCAAAAGCTGTAATTGAATTTGATATACAAAAGGTAACTCTGAATGCCGCATTTTCACTGGTCCCAGGAATGAATGCTGGGTCAGCTTTGCCACTTCTCCCTCACACCTTTTCCTACAGAGCCACCTGCTGGAGAAGACCAGGATCAACATGGCCAAGAGGCGCTACTGCTGTTCTGTTCTGTAATGATACCCAGCAGTGTCTCCTGCTGGGAGAATTCTGAATGTGCTCTTTTCCGTATTCTTGCATCCGAGGCTTAGATTCTGCTCTATTGGAATTTAGAGTTAAACAAAAAAAGATAGGCTATTCAGTGGCTTTTCTCTATTCCAGTCTCTCTAGAGCCTGAATGACCTACGGGAATCATTACGACAGGACAGAGGAAGCCGTTACTTGACATTTGAGACAAGTAACAAGAAGTCAGGCATGCGGTTTCAGGCTTAGGACACTGGAGTCGATCTGTAAATACCGTCTATAGCAGGCCAGTATTACAAGGCCTCTGTGACCTTGAGGATATTGTTTTTTCAGGGCAGGGCATGATTTTTCACTCAGTTCCTTACTAAGACAAACATACACAGGTCACTGGCCAAGTAGTTTCCATCTTAATGGCTAGTTGTTAATGGACTAGTTATTGCTTCTTATTAAACATACACGGGTGAAAACACTTTCTTGCTGTGCATTTTTTATGTAAAGGAAACGAATAAACTAGGAGATCAAGGATCCAGCTGGGGTGACTTTGCCCAGAGGCTACTGAATACGGTATATATTCAGTACATGGGCATGGAACATTCTCAAATGCCTTGATTTAGTTGGATTTGCATGCTAAGGTATCTTCACGCTTCAAAGCACCTATTCACAATCAAAGGGGAATTCAAGATGGCATCAGAAGACACAGGTGTTTCTCTGAGAGTGGAAGAGGTGGACCGGGCCTGTTCCCCTCTGGCATCAGAAGACACAGGTGTTTCTCTGAGAGTGGAAGAGGGGAACCAGGCCTGTTCCCCTTAACTGGAATACAGTTAAGAAAATTAATGCAAAAATCCAACCAGGAACAATCAACATTTCAAAAAGCACCACCCAGCTCTATTTGGGCTCTACATAAAAGAAAATTCTGATTACAGAAATCTTTCCCATTATAGTGTTCACATCACCAGCAAACCTATTTCCCCATAATGGTAGCATTAGTCAGTGGAAACTTTCATACATCAGCTCCCACCTACTGACTCTAGGGTTAACCTCTCTTTACATAGCTGCACACACATATGTACTCACAGTCCAGAAAGCACCACTTGGGGGACAGTTTCTGGCATGACAGTGTCTTTGGTTTGGCTCCGTCCCCTTCCTGCAACAAAAAAAAGCAAAAAGGAATCAAGCGTCCAGTTCTTCTCCATCTAGTTCCCTCTTTCACAAATCCCTTACAGCTTGTTCCTGAGCAGGGAGCTCAGGTAGACCCCAATATATGCAATTTGACCACAGGATGGAAATAGGTAGCAGAAAGCTAGAGCACATGGAGGTAGCTCAACACAGACACACTGAACCTCACTGGACAGATGTTGACGCAAGCTCATCATGCATGACACGAGGCAGGAGATGGGAAAGAAGGTGCTTCCGACCAAGGAGAGACACAGAAATACACACCTGTGGGAACAGGCTCTGAATAGTAGAAGGGCATGGAGGGAAATCCTGTGGAAAGTTAAGGAGCTAGGTTACCACAACTGTTATGCCCTCGCACCTCTCCCATAGGACTCACAAGGAATTGCCCTCACACCTGCTTGAGCAGCCAGATGCCACCACCACACCCACATTAGTCTGTGTAACCCAAGAGCTGGGTCTACAAGCAGCAGGCGGCAAATGGTTTCAAGCGTGGTTAAGAATTTGAAGAGGCAGTGACATCATGTGCTAATAAACCATGAGCTACTCCAGTCCAAGTGCTCTAGTTTTACAGCGTGCTTCAGGCTGCACTGGCCCTCCCAGGTGCAATAACCTAGTCACAGTGTCCTTTATGGCCAGCATAGAGCTTGAGGGATTCGGGATTCTTCCACATCCAGTACTGTATGTTACGTACCTGGCTGACAACTGAGTGCTGCACAATCAGAAATGTATGTGTAGCAGAGCAGGGATGTGTGCGTGTGTGTGTGTGTGTGTGGGGGGGGGAGAGAGAGAGAGACCAACCCTTCTTTGTGCATTCACTTGCATGAGCCAAAGCAGGAAGTCAGCAGCATTTCCCAGTTAAAAGCAATTTGTTTTGTGCGCACTTGCTTGGTGGTGGTGGTTTGAAAGAGGCTGCTTGGCACCCTCTTCTCTCCATAAGGCTTATGCGCTGCTGGAGAGCAAGCACTTCCTTCCAAACCTAGAGGGGCCAGGAATCAATGCTCATTTGGGAAGGGGCTGACCTACCTTTGGGTTGGGCTGACACAGAGAGGATGTCAGTGATGTCTGGCTGGCAGCAGTGGCAGAAGCATGTGACGCGCGCGCACACGCACACGCGCACACGCACACACACACACACACACACACACACACACACACACACACACACACACACACACACACACACACACACACACACACACACACAGAGAGAGAGAGAAGGTGGGGATCTACAGCTGGATCCATGCCTCACTCACACATGAGTGGGGGAAGAATGCATAGCAGTCGGGAGATCCAGCAGGCATGTGTGTTACACAGTTGTAAAAAACAGCCTTTTCAGACATCCCCACCATACAAAACTAATAATTTTACAATCCCCACCCCTGTTAACACTTCTGGAGAGCAACATCATCAAAACCATTTGACTCCTAACTCACAGAGGGCCTTTTCACACATGATACATGGACAAGGCAAACCTGGGTTTGCCATTGTGTGTACACTCAATGGAAAGCTTCAGCCAATCAATACCAAGTGTGTACTACTGAGGCCAGTCTCACACCTCCCCCCCCCAAAAAAAAAACATAATGGGGAGCCACAGCCAATGGCCAATAGGTCAAGGGAGCTGCGGGTTGAAAAAGTTTGGGAAGCACTGAACTAGATTTCTTTGTGCAGATTTAAGCAATACAGAAGAGAACTTGCACTGATCATCCCTTGCTCCAGCTCAGTAGTTACCTCTTTGAATTACTCTACTCCCCTTTTGCCCATACTACACTGCATATCATGTCAAGCTTTGTTTCTCCTGGTTGTGCTCCTGTATTCACCTTGTAGAAGTCAAAAGTTAACAGATATCCCCACAATCCTCTACTTGGACAAACAAGAAAAGTCTAGAATTGCTCTATACTTGAGTAGAGAGAAGTAACTACCAGTAAACCACATCTGTTGGCCTTTCAGCACAGAACGTAAGTTGAAAGCAAGAGAAGCTAGTGCTGTTTAGTCAAGCTTCATAGGAAGAGTAATTACTACTGGGAAACTACAGAGAGTACAGTGGTAGGAGTACTTCCATGAACATCAATGCCTTTTAAAATACTAGTAAAATTGAACCTAGGTAGTTCCAGCCGCATGCTACGCGCTGCGGCAAGGAGAGTCATGCCGGCCGCAACGCTGGCGCTTTGGCTTTGAAATGGGGATGAGCACCACACCCTAGAGTCGGACACGACTGGACTTACCTAGTTGTCTTGTACTGTATTAAGACGATTGGGTTCAGGTGGCTCAGTATTGTCCACACTGACTGGCAGTTCCTCTCCAGGGTTTCAGGGAGGAGCTGTCCCCAGCCCTACTTGGAGGTGCCAAGGATTGAACTTGGCATCTTCTGCATACAACGCACATGACTGGCACAACTGAGCAACAGCCTGCTCTTCAACTGTAGCACATGACAACCTTGGAAAGAATGCCTCCACTAATGGATGTTGCCTCCCCTTCTTCCAAGAAGTTCACTAGCATCTCACCTCCTGTAGCCTCTCAATGTGGGTCCGGCACAACTCCAGGTCACTATCTCCTGGCACAACAATAATGCCCAGAGGCACAGCTGAAAAGTGAAAACATGAGATCAGGAAATGTCTCCGTGCCTGCTAACTACATCCATGACACCCCAGCCTGCCAAAAATTTAGTGAGCAGAGGTTTGGGAGTATTTCAGATGTGCAACCAACTCATGTCTGCGATGCAGGGATCCTCCAATGCCATACCACCTCACAACACACATGGGAAATGGCATATTTGAAAGCATCCCCTCAACAAAATCTCCACGTGGGCAGAATTCTAACATATCTGGGAGTAATGCTATACCAGAAGACTTCTCTCAAGGGTATGAGCTTTCCACGTGCAGGAAACTCTTATGTCAGAGCTCTTTCAGACAAGAGCTCTGACATCAGAGTTTCCTGCATGTGGGAAACTTGCATCTTTCCAGCAGTGGGAAGCTACTCTGCACATTATGGGATGTTCCCATTCCATAAGATAATTCACAGCACAATCCTAACCACCTTTCCAGCACCGGTGCAGCCGCAAGGTAAGGGAACAAATGTTCCCTCACCTTGAAGAGGCCTCCATGACTGCCCCTGCTCTGCAAAATGCAGTGTGCACCCTGTTGGCACAGCTACACCAGTGCTGGAAAGTTGGTTAGGATTGTGCTGTCTATCACATTAGAATTAAACACAGTTGAACAGTCTGAACAGAATGCCACCAGGTCAAAAGATGACTGCATTAAAACTAGTCACCTGCCCAAATAATCTTGTCATGAACAAATGTGTGGAAGTATAAAATGGCCCCAAGCCCCAGAACGTTCCGGCAGACTGCCTTATGTTCAGGTTATCACCACTCTGCCTGCATGAGGGTGCCAACTACTCACAGGCCTCCTTGAGCTTCTCTTTGTCGTAGTGAAGTGCCTCATAGTCGTGCATGCCAATTCGGTTTACACAGATCCGCAGTCGTTCTGGAACTGGCTGCTGGCTGCAGACGTAGCAGGAATGAAAAGCAATGGGATAATTAGTGCTGGACTACTGAAAAGGGGAAGGGTGACATACAGACTGACAACATCCTAGAATGCAACAGGAAACGCTCTCTAATAGTCATTACTGTTATTTATTTTCCAAGCTATTTGTTACAGTGATATCCTGCCTTTCTTCCATGAAAGAACTGAAGGAAGCATCCATGGGGGTTCCCAAGTGATCTCCCATCCAGACTCAGACTGATCAGGCTTACACTTGCATGGCTGTGGCCTAGCAGCCCCGGGGCAGCCCGCAATGGGCTTAGGATACAGCAGCCGGCCCTTTAAAGTTACACAGGATTGGGCTGCCCGTCAGGGACGTATTCAGATCTCAACAACAACAGCAACAGATGTTCTTGCCAAAGGAACAAGAATGAGATTTTCTGTCCGTTCGTGGCTGCCTACAAAGGAAACCCGCAATACGGTATTTGAAGGAGATTAAAACTTCAAGAGAACTTTTCCTACATGGCATCTGTTCCCGTATGTTTGAGACATTGTAAACTGATTGCTGGCCATGAAAGCTTTCGTAACAAATTGAACAAGAATGAATACTCTGAAATGATAAGATTGCCTTGATTCCTCGCACCAAAGCCCTGGAGATGCCCCCATATCAGACAGAACGTACTCATTAAGTAAGGGCATGGAGTTGCGCCTCTTGGTCTTCTGCACCATGTTGGCTTGGTTGCGCAGGGAAATGCGGATGCAGGAAGCCCCCAGCTTGCAGGGCTCTCCATCCACTTGCATGGGGATGGCCTTGGATGTGGTGAGCAGCACTTCCCGGCACTGGTGCAACCGTTCTCCATGACCACCGACCTGCAGTGCTGCCTGTAAGGAAAGAGTGAGGTTGTGAATGGGAAAGATCAATCCTGTTCACAGGAGACTCTCAACAGGAGATTCACATGTGGATAGAATCTGGGTACCCACGTTATCAGTACCAAGGAAATGTAACCCCTATGCAGTGTGACACAGATAAGGACAAAGATGAAGATAAATCCGGGCACATAGGGCTCTGTCCTCCTGCAACTAACAATATAGGAAACAGCAAGTGAAGCCAATTCTCCATCTAGCCCAGTATTGGCTACTCAGCTTAGCAGTGGTGTTCTAAGGTCTCAAAAAAAGGGGGGATGCTATATGTTCCTTTGTAACAGGAGAGACTTGGTACTGAGCCTGGGACCTTCTGCATGCAAAACATATGTTCTACCACCAAACTATGTACAGGAAAGTCCACCAGGAACTGCAACCACAATGCCTGTGCCAGATGAATCCTCCAAGTAAGCTGATAATTGGTCAACATGTAGCTTCGCAGAAGTTGCCAATATCCTTGTCCATTAGGTTGCTTAGCTATCTTTTCAGGCGACATCCTGAAGTGTTGCAGAGCCCAGGAGTCTCTGTTGTCCCAGGCAAGCATGGCCCAGAGCACAAAAGGGAACTATCTTTTTGGGTAAGGAGGGCTATTTCTTGCCTTGGATTTATCAGTTGTGCTGTGTTAACTTACCAGGGATGTCATGGTGAAGCCAATGACCTCAAGGCAGCCATCATCATGGCGCTGGGGCTCGAAATCATGGTGTTCCCCAGGGTTGCCCCAAGGCATGGTGCCTGCACAGTACCTGCATATGAACAGAAAGTGCTATTGGAGGAAGTGCATGATGGTAGCATGCCTGAAAGCCTAAGCAACGAAAAGGAAGTGGGGACGGGAAAGAGAGCCTAGATTGCTCAGTGAGCCTCTGGCAGAGACTAGACGAGGGAGACGACTCACCTTGGAATGTTCAGGAAGACAAGGCATTGAGGCTTCAGTTCTTGGATCTTAGGGGTCAAGTCTGTCCCATCACACTGATTAAAAAGAAAAGTGAGAAAAGGGCAACAGTCAGGTTCCAAGGCTGGCTACACCAGGGAAGAACCACAGATGCCCTCTCCATCCCATCTGTGGAAGCACCTTTCAAAGTGGTACAGTAATTCTCTTCTACTTAGCAGAGGAAGACCAACCCAATACAGCATCCTTCCCAGCGGTTGCTGTTGGTGTCTCCTTTGTATTTCTTTTTAGATTGTAAGTCTCTTCGGACAGGGAACCATCTTCTCATTCCTTTTGCTACATCAATCGGTTTGAGAAGGCTTTTTTGTTATTGAAAAGCAATACTGTATAGTAATACCTCCCAGCCCCTTAATGGATCATTGCCTTGTCGTGGCGAAGGGGCTTGCGTAACTCAATGAAGCCATGAGCTATGCCGTGCAGGGACACCCAAGACGGACAGGTCGTAGCAGAGAGTTCTGACTAAAAGTGATCCACTGGAGAAGGAAATGGCAACCCACTCCAGTAACCTTGCCAAGAAAATCCCATGAACAGTTCCAAAAGGCTACAAGATATGACGCCGGAAGATGAGCCCCTCAGGTCGGAAGGTGTCCAATATGCTACTGAGGAAGAGCGGAGGACTATTCCAAGTAGACCCAGAAAGAGTGAAGCGGCTGGGCCAAAGCCAATAGGACGTCCAGCTGTGGATGTGTCTGAGGTTGAAAGGAAAATCCAATGCTGCAAGGAGCAATATTGCTTAGGAACATGGAATGTGAGGTCTATGAATCAAGGCAAGCTGGATGTGGTCAAAGATGAGATGATAAGATTGAACATTGACATCTTGGGAATCAGCGAACTAAAATGGACGGGCATGGGCGAATTTAATTCAGGTGACCATCATATCTACTACTGTGGGCATGAATCCCTTAGAAGAAATGGAGTAGCCCTCATAGTCAATAAAAGAGTGGGAAAGGCAGTACTGGGGTGCAACCTCAAAAACGACAGAATGATTTCAGTTCGAATCCAAGGCAAACCATTCAACATTACAGTAATCCAAGTGTATGCCCCAACCACTGATGCCGAAGAAGATGAAGTTGACCGGTTCTATGAAGACCTACAACACCTTCTAGAACTAGCACCCAAAAAAGATGTCCTTTACATCATAGGAGACTGGAATGCTAAAGTAGGAAATCAAGAAATAAACGGAACAACAGGCAAGTTTGGCCTTGGAGCGCAAAATGAAGCAGGGCAAAGGCTAACGGAGTTCTGTCAAGAGAACACGCTGGTCATAGCAAACACTCTTTTCCAACAACACAAGAGGCGACTCTACACCTGGACATCACCAGATGGTCAATACCGAAACCAGATAGATTATGTGCTTTGCAGCCAAAGATGGAGAAGCTCTATACAGTCAGTAAAAACAAGACCTGGAGCTGACTGTGGCTCAGATCATGAGCTTCTTATTGCAAAATTCAGGCTTAAATTGAAGAATGTAGGGAACACCACTAGACCAGTCAGATATGACCTAAACCATATCCCTTATGAGTATACAGTGGAGGTGAAGAATAGGTTTAGGGCACTAGACCTGGTAGACAGAGTGCCTGAAGAACTATGGACGGAAGTTCGTAACATTGTACAGGAGGCAGCAACTAAAACCATCCCAAAGAAAAAGAAATGCAAGAAAGCAAAGTGGCTGTCAGATGAGGCTTTACAAATAGCTGTGGAAAGAAGGAATGCGAAAAGCAAAGGTGAAAGGGAAAGATATAAACAACTGAATGCAGATTTCCAGAGAATAGCAAGGAGAGATAAGAAGGCCTTCTTAAATGAACAATGCAAGGAAATCGAGGAAAACAACAGAATGGGGAGGACTAGAGATCTCTTCAAGAAAATTGGAGATATCAAGGGAACATTTTGTGCAAAGATGGGCATGATAAAGGATAAAAAAGGCAGAGACCTGACAGAAGCAGAAGAGATTAAGAAGAGATGGCAAGAATACACAGAAGAACTATACAAGAAAGAGCTTAATGTTCCTGATGACCACGCTGGTGTGGTCACTGACCCAGAGCCAGACATCCTAGAGAGCGAAGTCAAGTGGGCCTTAGATAGCATTACTAACAACAAAGCTAGCGGAGATGATAATATCCCAGCTGAGCTACTTAAAATCCTAAATGATGATGCTGTGAAAGTGCTGCACTCAATATGCCAACAAATTTGGAAAACTCAGCAGTGGCCAAAGGATTGGAAAAGGTCAGTTTACGTTCCAATTCCAAAGAAGGGCAGTGCCAAAGAGTGTTCAAACTATCGCACAATTGCACTCATTTCACATGCTAGCAAGGTTATGCTCAAAATTCTACAAGCTAGGCTTCAGCAGTACGTGGACCGAGAACTACCGGATGTACAAGCTGGGTTTCGAAGAGGCAGAGGAACTAGAGATCAAATTGCCAACATGCGCTGGATCATGGAGAAAGCACGAGAGTTCCAAAAAAACACCTACTTCTGCTTCATTGACTACGCAAAAGCCTTTGATTGTGTGGATCACAACAAGCTGTGGCAAGTTCTTAAAGAGATGGGGATACCAGACCACCTTACCTGTCTCCTGAGAAACCTGTATGCGGGTCAAGAAGCAACAGTTCGAACCGGCCATGGAACAACTGATTGGTTCAAAATTGGGAAGGGAGTACGGCAAGGCTGTATATTGTCACCCTGCCTATTTAACTTATATGCAGAGTACATTATGAGAAATGCAGGGCTGAATGAATCGCAAGCCGGAATCAAGATTGCCGGGAGAAACATCAACAACCTCAGATATGCAGACGATATCACTCTAATGGCAGAAAGTGAAGAAGAACTAAAGAGCCTCTTGATGAGAGTGAAAGAGGAGAGTGCAAAAGTTGGCTTGAAACTCAACATTAATAAAACTAAGATCATGGCATCTGGTCCCATCAATTCCTGGCAAATAGAAGGGGCAGAAATGGAAGCAGTAACAGATTTTACTTTTTTGGGTTCCAAGATCACTGCAGACGGAGACAGCAGCCATGAAATTAAAAGACGCTTACTCCTTGGAAGGAAAGCTATGGCAAATTTAGATAGCATAATAAAAAGCAGAGATATCACCATACCAACAAAAGTTCGTATAGTCAGGGCGATGGTGTTCCCAGTAGCAATGTATGGTTGCGAGAGCTGGACCATAAGGAAGGCTGAGCGCCGAAGAATAGATGCTTTTGAACTGTGGTGCTGGAGAAGACTCCTGAGAGTCCCTTGGACTGCTAGGAGATCAAATCAGTCAATCCTAAATGAAATCAACCCTGACTGTTCCCTGGAAGGACAGGTACTAAGGCTGAAACTCAAATATTTTGGCCACCTAATGTGAAGAGAGGACTCTCTGGAGAAGACTCTGATGCTGGGAAAGACTGAAGGCAAAAGGAGAAGGGGAAGGCCAAGGATGAGATGGTTAGACAGCATCACCGATGCAACGAACATGAAAATGAGCGAACTCAGGAAGATAGTGGAGGATAGGAAGGCCTGGCGGGATATGGTTCATGGGATCACGAAGGGTCGGACACGACTTAACGACTGAACAACAACAACAACAACAACAATACCTCCCAGAACGCTACTTCCTTTACCATGGTTTTGTTAAAGGGCAATTTGTCCTGGATGTGCCAATGGGAGCAGCATATTCCAACTAGTGCAAACCAATCAGCACCAGTTTCCTCCTTAACTACATCTCCTATAGTGCTGTTTCACACAGTGCTTCGCTTTGCAGGAACATAGCCACCACGTTATGGGAGGTGTCACTGTATATAAATATTCTAAATAATAATAATAATAATAATAATAATAATTCTTAAGCACCACCAAATTCTCACTGCCTCTCAAGGGACCATCCCCTCTTCCATGGCAACCATCTTTAACATGGTAACATTGCCCCTCCCTCTCACCCCCATCCAATAATTCCTCTCTCCAACATCCTCGTAGAACCTGCCAACCCTACAACACACTCACCACCACCTTGATGTGCTTTGCTAAGTCTTTGGAGCTCCCCGTGAAGAAGTCAGAGAATGCTGTCTGCCAAGAAAAGAGAAGCATGGTTAACCCACAGAGGCTGACCCTGCACTAGACCAGCACAGCATCTAAGCAAAAGTGGAGAACGTAGATGGATTTCATTTCCCAACTTCTACATGCCTTACAATGGACCGTGAAGAAGAGCACCCAGCGTCTGGACCACTGGACAGCATCACGCAAGGAGAACAGGCATGATGTCATATGGGATAACCCTACTCCTGACCACTCCCTATTTTACTGACAATGTGCCTGGTCCACACTACAGCAAAGATGATAATGTACAACAGATTGCAGATCTCACAGATCTGATGCACACCTGATCTATGCAGATTTAAAAGTGTGCAGGTGGCTTTGGTTTCGCATCAAGATTTCCTGGGTTGCATCAGTTTTCTCTAAGCTCTTCTTCACAAAGCCCTGGTGATGTGTTTCACCCACTAAATTTCACTAAACCAGCATTTCTCCCTTTCTTCCCGTCTCCCACCAATTCTACCAACACCCATCAAAGCTCGCTCGCTCCATTGTTTCAATTGTTCGTTGAATTCTGCAGATAACAGTTTACATTAGGATCTCTCCTAGGATAGATCTATAGTGGGTGCCTTTCCAAGGGTCAGATACACACCTAATAACCCACAGACCTGAACTCCAGAATGTGCTAGTCTCTAGCCCTTACAAGTCACTGCCTTTTGGCACTGAAGATGGGGAACAAGAGCAGTGAAGCACAGACTGCATACTAGTTGGAAGAAAGTCAGAGCAGGGCAACAGTTAGCATGTTGTCTCCCACATCCAGCCAGAATCTTAGAATTGAAACTGACACATGGATGCCAACCTCAACATGACGACATGTATTGTTTGGTTTTAATTGTTTTGGTTTTTATTGTTTTTTGAACTACTGTATTTTAACATTGTTTTAATTCTGTAAGCCGCCTTGGTTGCCCTGTCGGGAGAAAGGCGGGATATAAATTCTTTAAATAAATAAATATTCCTCCACAGGAAGTATTTCAAAAGAATGCGTGCAATGAAATAATTACACAGGAACCAGCTTGCAGACGCAATATACGTTCCAGTGAATGATGTTTTGGGTATATTAGGAACAAGGCAGCCATTCATAACTGGGACATGATAAAATATCCTGATGAACTCACCCCAGCATAGAACATTTTATTCCGAAATCGACTGTTAAATTTCTCCGGATTGGCCTCTGAAGGAAGAAGTTAATTATTGGTCAGTTGCTCTCTGGATGAATTCCCGCTTCTCTCCCCCCCCCCCACTAGTGCAGTTCATTCTCAGCAATGCAAAAAAAAAAGGGGGGGCAGCGAAAGGCCATCTCCCTCCCAACATGAACACTGCAAGGCTGCCCATCCCTCCCCACAATGCATTAATGGCTTGCACGGCACCACTAAGTCTGGATCAGGGGTAGTACTAATACAGCACTAACACAAAAGATATACACAGTATTTTCCTCTCCTGTTGAATGGCAAGGCTCTCATTTTGCTCCCAGACAATTGCCTCCAGTTCCTTGTTTCTTTCTTCTTCTTCCTCCTCCCCATCTTTCTGAGCTTATTAAGCAAGTTACAGGCCTTTAATTTCCAGCCCCAGACTTCATCAATCAAAGGCACAATTTAACCACATGGGATCACCCTTCCCAATCTGGTACAATGAGAGCATTAGCCGTATCGTACCCCACTGCCATTTACCTCGGGACTCGTGGAATTCCAGTGTCACCCGAGCATCAAACCCAAGACTGAAATAATTGTTGAAGACATCAAGAGGGAGCTGAAATGGAGAAATAGAACACTGAGCCTGGGACTACAATGAAGGCAAGGTAACTTTACAATGAGTCTAGGGATACCTGTACATAACCAAACAAGCAAAGCAGAAGTCAACGAATGCAAGCTCTTCACCCCCAGAGGAAACTGATTAGCAATTGTGCCACTCTACAACGACAGTTGTGGTCAGCCAAGCGCTATGAGCATCATGGGGCTGTGAAAGGCCCTCTCGGAATGAACAGCCCTAGAAATGGCAACTTCTGGCCAGTCTGTTTTACTTGGGTTAGGGTTACTTCTTAAGCAGAGATAGATACTGGATTGAATTAAATTAGGTTTCATGAGGAGCGGTGCAAAGGTGCCTTCTTCCATTAAGATATACTGACTCAAATCTTTTCTCTGTCCATTAACTATGTAGAGGTGAAGCTCTGAAGGAAAGAGATTCTCCATGGAAATACCTCACATCAAATCTTAAATTGTGATTGAGATTCCCTACAGAGTTTTATAGTAAGAAACCAGTCTTTGGTTGAACCTTGGCAGGCTAAACCCACAGAGATCCTGAGCCTGGATCAGGAGGGTATGTCAGGGTCAAACTAGACGTTTTACTCAGTTGGGTGTAATATTAAAAAAGGCCATGAGGGTAAATGGGAAAAGTTGCTTGTGAAGAAGCATCAGAATCAGAGAAGTGACCAAGGGAAGAAAGGGTGCTTAACCCCTTTGTTCTGCCTGTTTCTCCACTTCCAATAGCACCCTGTCCCAGTTGCAAACGTCTGTTTACTGACATTTGCAGCTCTAGGGGTGGGAGCCATTGAGCAGGCCAATTTGGAACAAGGAATTTTTGAGTGGAGAATGAAATAAGCACTCCTTTTCTCTTATCCCTGCTTCTCAAATCTCAGTTGCCCCATAGGCAACTATTGTACAGGGTACTATTGCACACGGCTATCAGGGTAATATTGAAGACATCTGCATGTTTTGTTTGACTCTCAAGAAACAGGTGAAGGCTGCCATCCTATAACCTCTTACCTAGGCAGAATTCCCAATGAACTCAATGGGACTGACTTCTGAGTAGACATGCATAGGATTGTGTTATAAGTTTAGAAGCACAAAAAAAATCCTAAGAAGGAAAAGCAACTTGAGGCCAATTTTTCAGGACCCAAGATACTGATTTCCCTGGAAAAAGTCAGTCCTGATGGATTTTGGAAAATCCCATTGCACTGCCATAGCACATTTACAACTAAATCAGGTCCTAGATGTTTGCACACATTACAAATGCATGATGCAGAGTGACTGCGAGTAATCTTTGGTTACAACTTAAAACCCTAATGAAGCAGAGATCTGACCAAAATAAGCACGCATGAGAGTTATATAAAACAAGTATTTTACACAGGAACTCTTTATATAAGCTGACCTTCTGAGATGGACCCAATAGAAACAGGAGGGATTTCAGTAAAACTGCCTGTTATTTAATGCAGAAATGCAAATTTTGCCCTATATTTGGGTTTTGGAGAAATTCAGCAAAATTTCATTATGTCTAACATGCATTAACGTGTGTTTTAAAGTTAAAGGCAGTGGTCCCAGACTCTGGCAGGTATTCCATGGTTTACTGCTGCTTTCCACTCTTTGAAAGGACCGTTTCTGCTCTTCCCGTTTCTCATCTTCATTTTCAGAGTTTACTTTTCCACTGTTATTCAAGCTTGATTTGTATCCCACCGACTGATACATACAGACAGTTCCAGTAAAATTAGAAAGGGAGGAGTTGACAAACCCAAGTTCTTCCCTGCCATAACATAGGACATCTATCATTAGGTTTAGCTAATCCATTCATACAGGTGACTACCAAGACACAAGCCACAGAGATGGCTTCCGAGCAGATCTCATCTGGGGGTGGCAGTTGACCTAAAAGGACAGGATACAATGCTGTGTTTAACAATGACAACATTGTGGACCTTACCTTGTCCGTAGCTGTCTCATCCTTCTCTTCAGCGCTTGCCTCAAGATTTGGTTCCACCTGTAGATTCCAGCGGTCCAGCTGCACAATCTCTCCCTCCTCTACATGAGATAGGATTTTGGACAGGGGCTCGTCCGTGTAACCCTGTGGGTTGAGATGTGCTCCATGAGGGACTGAGGCAAAACAGTGAACACCAGTTACCCCCATTTAATCTCAAAATTACACACAATGCTCATCTGTCCGGAACATAGTCAAGCACTGAATTGGAAACAGCAAAGTCTTACCCCGCCCCAGTTCAGGGTTCTTGCCAAGTCATTTCCTGTCCCCAAAGGAAGGACAGCAACAGGAGGTGGCGGGTTCAGGCGTAACTGGTCCAAGATAGAGAGGATCCATCCCACCTATTCAGCCAGAAAAAAACATCAGAGATTAGGACAGAAATTGAGATGTCTACCAGAAGCTTCTCATGTTTTTTGTTTGTGCTTTTTATTGCCAAAATGGACAAATAATTTTTCTTCTGGGGCAGGAATGATATATGGTGTGAGAACCCAGGGCTGACATTTCTTTCCACTTTTTTATGACATCTCTTCCACTTTTTTATGGACTGTGCTAATCATATTTCTCCCCTATTTTGTAGTCAAGTGCAGGACCAATACAAACAGAGTGGGAACATGCAAGATGAGCATAGAACTCGTACAACAAATAAGCCTGACCCTAAACGGGCTTAAAGGGCTAGCGGCTAAGGATCCATGGGCACTTACCGTACCATCTCCCCCACACGCCAAAATTCGTAGGTTGTGCACTTTACGGTACATCTCTAACCTGCACAAAAACCAGGAAGAATGAAAGTTAAAAAGGCAGGACCCTATCCACTGTACAAACATTCAACAAAGTGTGCACTGCATTTAATAAGAACTGGTGAGAATACTTTTGTCTTTGGAACCATTCTTTTCCCTGCCACAGTAATGAATAGTTCTTCGTAATGTCCAAAGCATCTATATGCCTAGGCAAAAAAGGGGGGGGGGGGAGAACTGAGGTACTGGGAAAGAGCGACAGTGCTTTGGATTACATATTAGCAATCAAAACTAAGATATTAGCTCAAAACTACTACCGGTTCTCCTTCCTCCAAAAAGGAAAGGGGCCTGAATAGAAGATGCAGTTAAGAGAGTTCACCTTGAAGGTTGGCTTGGTGCCTAAACCAGAGCCAATGCAATAGAGCATTGGGTTGGATCTGGGTAACCCAAATTCAGCCATGATGCTTGCCTGACTAATCTACCTCACAGGTATGTTCATTCGTTCATCCTATTGCACTCTTCCTTTAGAGTGGCTTACATGGTACTACGCCAACGTAGCTTCAATGGTGCCACAACACTGATGCTCCCAAGACCACTCACCCTTGTGACACTAAAGTGCCACTTTGTGCTCCTTGGAAGAAGAGGGAAATACAAATGTAATAAATAGATACATGTGTTATTTATGGAGCACGTACCAGTGTTGCGTAACATCCTTCCTCTGCTGCATGAGGGCTCACTTGATAATGCTTGATGAAATTCAAGCGAAATGTAGCATTGTAGATTTTGATTTTAATGATAAATGCTGGTTACTTTTTGTTTTTAAACGTGTAACTGCGTTGTTGTGTAACATTTTAAACCTTTATTAATACAGTGTTTTTTTCATGTTTTGGCCATTTTAGCCTGATTTTATTGTTTTACATCAGTTTTTATTGCATCTGTCATGGCCTTTTACCCGTTAGCTTCTGGACATTCAAAAACCATGTGTTATTTACATGTATTTACAGGAGGCTCTGCCCTTTGTCACCCAGAAGTGAAGAAACCCAACCATTACCATCAGGAATCTCTGCTGGGATGGGGCTAAGCCTCCTCCAAACTGGTACTCACGCCTCTTTGGGGCCTCCTTGGCTAAGGTCAAAAACTTGTCGAGGGTTGAGGTACCACATAAATGACTGAATGATCTTTGTTCCCTAAAAGTATGGAGGAAGGAAAGAGTCAAAAAGATAGGAGATGAACGGCAGAAAGGTGAGGTTAAGATGTGGCCATATCAGCATATGCTACAGAACATATTAGCATATGCTCCCTGAGGCATCTGGTGGGGCCACTGTGTGATACAGGAAGCTGGACTAAATGGGCCTTTGGCCTGATCCAGCAGGGCTCTTCTTATGTTCTTAGAACCCAAAAACTTGACCACTCAAAAAAAAAAGTTTTTTTTAAAGTAAAGCCTACCTGATTCCCACCACTCTTGGGGTTCACAAACACCAGCAGTGGCTTCATGAGTGGTGCTGGGATGGGTTTGATGACAAAGGGTTTCCATCGCCCCTCCTGAAAGAGATGCCCAGAACTATGAATGCCAAATGAAGAAATATGAGCCCTAACTCACAGGGGGTTGACTTTTTTTTTTTTGCAGGAGATAACCCCCTGCCATTTTATGACTACTAAACCAACATTACACATATGCATATTGAACAAAGTGTGCATAATTTAATTTGTATAACAATTGGGTAATTTGAACAGTATCTTTGGGCAAAAACTAGAGTCGTGTGTTCATTTCTCAACCTCCAGGTATGTGGAAACATGAATAACAATAATGGGAAATAGCTGGCTACTGGATGTGGCAACCACATCTGCTCTGGTGTTAACGCTTTAGCATAAAATGCCGAGAATACATTTTTGTTTCTTCCCAACCCCTAATCTCTCAAGGCGTTCCACGTGATTTCACTGTTCCTACAATAATGATGTAAATAATTATTTACAATAATAAAATAAGGAATAGCATGGGTCTATTGAATGTAATCACGGTGGTTCACATCTTGGTGTCATCAAGACTTGATTACTGCAATGCAAGGGGGTTGTCCTTGAAGACCATCTGGAAACAGTGCAGAATGCAGTAGCCTGTGTGGTCTCAGGGGCAGCAGTTGACTCTGTCCGAGTACTGCTCCTGGGGAAACACAGGCTGCAGGCAGGTGCTTATTTTTTTTTTTAACCTTTAAAGCACTTTTAAAGCTTTATGGCTTGGGGCCAGGTTACCTAAGGAAGTGCCTTCTTCCATATGAACTAACATCCCTGAGGTCATCTGAAGGGGCCCTGCAATGTGTGCCACTTTTGGCAGAAGCCAGATTGGCAGCTACAAGGAACAGGCCTTCTCTGTGGTGGCACCATCCCTCTGGAATTCCCTCCTGGTGAAGTTGAGAAATATGCCCACCTTGTTAGCCTTCTGGTGGGGACTAAAGACTTCTCTTCGTCTAGCTTTCCCACCCTAGTTTTGCTGGTTTGCTTACTGTACTTATTTTGCTGTATTTATGGCTTGCGATATTAACTGTTTTTGTAAAGCTATTAAAATGCATTACTATGAAGCTGTTTGTACTGCTTTTGATTTTTATTTTTGTTGCTATTCTTTGTGTTTTTATGTATGTTTAATTGTATGATTTATGAATTTTCTAAAAGCTGCCTTGAGTACCTCAATAATGAGGGGAAAGGCAGGATATAAATATTTTAAATAAATGTTCAGAAGCAATTTCTTTTAGGATTTTGACATGCTATAACCAGAATAACCACACCCATCATCCTAGTCATTCCCCACAGATCACAGAATTTTTTTATTTTTATTATTATGGCACATTATGGATACTAATGATCCATATTTAATTTTTTTTTGGTAGTTTGTAAATTTAAAAGAGGCATGTTGATCAGGACATAATTAATATGTAAATAGCTTTTTCCACTTTCTTCAGCACATGAACAACATTCAGAAGTGAAGCTCTGGAGAATAAAAGACCTAGGATACCATCCCAGCTAGCACTTCCACTATAGGATGCTCCCTCCGGGAACAGAAGGAATGTTCCACTTGCACAAGGGGTCCTCCAGGATCCCCTGCACGAATGGAACGCTCCTTCCATTCACAGAGGGCGCTTCTGACAACGAATGCACTAGTGAATGCAGTTCCCCCATTGCCCAGTACTTCCTTTGTTATTTCCTCAGAACTACCAACTTCTCTGTCTGCACCTTTCACCCTTCACATTTTCAGCTCTCTGTAATCTCTGACCTCAGGCCCCTTCTTGCTGGATTTCCGTTTGAATGATGTCCTCTTTTTCTTCTTACTTGACTTTAGTGGATTCTGGTAAAGAAAAAACAAAACACAAAAAAAGCCACATAAGCAGGAGCTGATTTCAATGGGGCCACTGATGTAAAGCGGAAAGAAAGCTGAACATACTTGAGGATGCCGGACCCGCAGAATCCAGGTTGGTGGAATGACAACAGCTGCGTGTGCTCCCAGCGAGCAGGGTTCCTCAATGTGCTGCAGCATGAAGCAGGAAACTTTACTGTGATACTGAAAGGGAAGGGAAAAAACCAAAAACAGGGCCAGTCAGTGGCTATAGCACAGTTGAGGGCAATCACACCCTTCTGTAAGCCAGACACAGGCTTCATCTATAGCAGGGGTGGCCAACCTTTCACCATTAGGGCCTCTGCGTTCTTAAGAGTTGTGTAGAAGACAGAATCTTGGCAGCTGCAATTGCTGATGGTGCTGCTAAAGCAGCTGCACCTGCTGAAAGGCCCTCGCCAATACAACCATTAAAGGGCCAGGAGCATTCATGTTGAAAGGTTGGCCACCCCTGCTCTATAGCATATGCAGCAGAATGGGGTGGGAATTATGTGGTACTATCCCGAGGTGGCCAAATGGATTGTACCTCTTCAGAGTGCACAGAGGGGAATCAACATTTCTGAATGCTCCCCTACGTTTAAAAAAGCCCTTTTTGGTAGTGGCACCTGCCCTTTGGAATACCGCCCACTCAAGGGCAGGCAGGCACTCGCACTGCAACCCTTTCAGCATCTGGTTAAGATACAGCTGTGAAAGAAAGCACTTCATATGACTGACGTCTCCAACTGGTTTTTACTATTTGTTTGCTTTTGTTCTGCTGCCGCTGATTAGTTAGCTGCTGATGAATTTTATTGATTTTTGTTTTATTTTGTATTGTTGCTGTTGGAGTTTGGCTATTGTTGCACGTTGTGCCGGGTCCTATGGGAGAAGGGTGGTATAAACGCTTTTAAAAATAAACACAACAAACAACTCCTGCCAAATAGAAGTCCAGCAGAGCAGGAAGCAAGCTGGGCTAGAACGGGCAACGGAATTCTCCCTGCTGTGCTCTGCGTTTTGTTTTGAAGCAGAAGGGAGCTTTCAAATGTAGCACTCGCCATCTGCAGTCTGCCGTGGTACAGTCTACTTCTCTATGACCTGAGGATATAACCACCTCATTCTGTTGCACGTGTAGAGTAGGCCTGTGCCAGAGGAGCTTGTAATTCAGCGGTTTCCCATTGTTCTAATCCTACCACCCAGCAAGAAGAGACACTCTTAGGAAAGATAGAAGAGGGCAAAGGAGGTCAGGGAAACAAGGAGTGGGCAAATGCTAGGACTGGACATTAGCAACGCGGCTCCAATTTCCTCAAGCACTGGATGACCCTGAGAATTCTCTTTCAACCACAGTTACCCGTTTGGAAAATGTGCACAGCTGCCAACGTATCCCATTGGCCTGTTTGTGAGTAGAGATGGCGTGGAGATGGAAAAGAAAAATCACTATGCAAATAATAATAATAGCAGCAGAGGCTTCAATAAGTAGCCTTGCTGTGTGCTGAGGGGAGGTTGCAGGCAGGCAGAACTGAATGGGTTTAAAAAAGAGATGGCAATTTAGCCAACAGGTACATGCTGCACTCACTGCTTGCTTACACCAGGAACAGCTGATGGCTACAATCTCCTTGCTGTGAAAGGCAAATTTCTGCTGGAAACCCTGCAGAGAGAAAGAGGCGGAGGAGAAAAGTTGTGTGTCACTTCTAGTTTCTTTCTACAGTGCAATGAGAGGCTCATGGTCCATTAGGTGGTAACAACAAAGCGGCCCCATGCCACTGTAAAATTACTGCAACATGAGCTTTTGTAGACAACACTCCGTCAGACTATCAGAAGCTCTGGCCACCATAAATTTGGCCTTTATAGCCTTCACAAGGCCTTTATAGCCCACTTGTTTTTCCTATAACAAACTAATATGGCTACTTTCTGAGTATGGTATATTAAGTGGTGGATGTTTAACCATGGGAGAAGGTAAGCTAGATGGAGCCCATAAACGCTAACTGCTTTAAAGGTTTGGGGACTCCCTTTATTTGGCTTGAGAATAAACAAAGCAGCATATCCTGGGAACACAAAATGAAGCAAGCCCCCCCCCCCCCCGGGTTGCAATACTAGCATTAGAATCCCTGGATAAAATGCTGCATTCCTGGACTTGATAAGTTCTTTGCATACCAAGACAAGATCCACTACATCTTCAAGCAAGCAAACGTTTTTCCTCACCTTTCCACACTGCCGGCATTTCCCTTCCTGGCGCCTCCGGTGCACCCAATGGTGTCGCACTATTGTAGGCTACAGAAAAACACATGAACAGGTTTAGGAAAAGAAAAAGGGGAAGCCAGTCTTAAGCTGTCCCTTCTTGAAGACACTCCTGGGCTGGGATACGGCAGCCTGGAGCAACAGCTGCTACCTTCAATGTCGTCTCCATATCCAGGACGGAGTTGTAGTTCACCTCCCTGCTTCAGAACCCCTCCTTCAATGAGCAGCCTCAAAGCCAAAATACTAGTTGCAAGGACATGAGAGACTACACAGAGCACCCTCCGGGAAAGCATGAATGCCCCCCACTCAAGAGAAAACAAGTGCTCATTTGAAGTTGCACCAAAACAAGACTATTCAAAACTACATTCTTCGCAGTATCTCATTCAGACACACCTTATGATCTACATTTTTTTGCCATGAGTACTGATATATGGCCATGAGCATCAATATGCACTCCTCTGTTCACATACTGTACTGTGCGCGTCCTTTCTGAAACAAGTGTTAATATGCAGGAGTCATGCATAAAGCTGCCCTGAGGAAAGGAACGAAACCAAGTTCCGTTTAACAGGGATCAATCACAACTACTTCTCATTTTAAAAAATGACTAAGAAGTGGAACCAGTTCAGACTGTTTAGCAGATGACCACTTATCCCACCCACCATGTAAAATACCCGCTTATTTCATATGCCCAAACTGAGATGCTGGGAAGGCGGCTCTAGTGCAGGGGTTCTCAACCAGTGCTACTAGTACCACCAGTGGTACTTTGGCCGACCGCTGGTGGTACTTGGACCGCTGAGAAGGGCCCTCCCACCCACCCAGATCCTCCTACCGGCCTCCAAAAACCTGAAAACATGGAAGTAAGTGGTGATGATATCATCGCCAGTCACTTCTGGTGGTACGCAGTAGGAGAGTGGCGCTGGAGGTGGTATTCAGCCGGGAAGGGGTTGAGAACCCCTGCTCTAGTGGAAGAGTTTTGAGGATCTGAAGCTGTCTGACAGGATCATTTATGACAGGATCCAGGAGGCCATTTTGCTCAGAGTCCACAGGGATGGCGTTAGGAGTTGGCTGGGTTGGGCACTGGCAGAGGTCCGAGGCCTATCATAGGGCCCCCCTCTGGCTGTTCTGACTCCTCAATACCAGTAACTAGTGTGTACTACACTGTCAAGAAGTGGGAAGGGGGCATCAACCATGGAGGGCCCAGCGCAGGGCTCTCTCTGCCACAGCACCCTTGTGTTTTGGAATTCTGCCTTCATGTTCTAGAAATTAGGTAAGACTATTTTAGCAGGCAGCAAGACAGATGCTATTTTATGCTGACCTGTTTTTTCTTCCGCTCTGCAATGTGTTACTGTTTATAGTTTCATTTAAAATTAATTGGTACTGTTTTATTGCTAATTATCGATGGTCTTATTCTTAATTGCAAGTTGCCCCAGGGGCCTTTTTAAAGGCCACGTGGTGGGTCATAAATGCAATACATGAAATGTGGTCAAGTTTTGAGCAAAGGCACCTTATGCCAGAATATAATACGTGTTTGTCTTGCATCTGCTGAAAAGAGGAGGCTTCAAGTGATGAGACTCAGGGAAAGAGGGTCAGGTATTTAGTTCTTTTCCTGCAGCCCTCTCATAAGAGGAGACCCACTGGATCAGACCAAAAGGCCCATCAAATCCAGCATTATGTTTCCCTCAGTGACCAATTAGATGCATCTTGGAAGTCCACAAGCAAGGCGTGAAGGCATTAGCACTCGCCAGCGGGTGGCACAGTGGGTTAAACTGCTGAACCATGAGCTGTCGATCGAAAGGTCGGCAGTTCGAATCTGCGACGGGGTGAGCTCTCGTTGCTTGGCCAGCTCCTGCCAACCTAGCAGTTCCAAAGCATGTTAATGCGAGTAGATAAATAGGTACCGCTTGCGGGAAGGTAAACAGCACTCCGTGTTCCAGCCGCATGCTACGTGCTGCGGCAAGGAGAGTCATGCCGGCCACATGACCACGGAGGCGTCTTCGGACAACGCTGGCTCTTCGGCTTTGAAATGGGGATGAGCACCACACCCTAGAGTCGGACACGACTGAACTTAATTGTCAGGGGTCACCTTTACCTTTTTACTGGTTCCCCACACCACCTCAGCAAACAGTATTCAGAGGCACATTGTCTCTCAACACAGAGGATCTACACAGTCATCATGGCTAAGGGCCAGTGATAAGACTTGTCCTCCCTGAATTAAAGTCATCTAAACTACTGGACACCATCTTATCCAATGGCAGTGAATTCATCAATTAATTATTTGCTTTGCAAAGAGGTACTTTCCTCTGCCAGCCCTGAATCTCCTGCTAATCAATTTCAGTGGATGACTCCGAGTTTTCTTAAGAGGCCTTGCCAACTCATCCACCATAATAGCGTTCCTACTTTTGCAACAATATCAAGAATCAGGAAGGTGATAGTCAAAATGAGGTTGTGCTGCCAATACCCCCTTAATAGCAAAAATATCAAAGATTATATTTAAGATCCAGGATTAGACACTCATCCCACAGCTCCTTCTCTGGTAAAACATTTTAAGGTTTAGAATAGTGATTCCGTCCTGATGACTAAGCATTTTCTCTCAATAGTTATTTCGTGATAAAGATTGTTAAGCCAAGTACTGGAGAAGAGAGGTCCCAGATAGCATTCCCAAAGAGGGTATTGTGCTCAAGCCAAATTGATTTGGTTTATTTAGGATGAGGAAGAGACTCCCCAAGTTCCATATCCAATTTAATGGGCTGGTGCAAAGATTATTCAAGGTTATGTCAATGTGCACATTTCCTTTATGGGGCTCTTGGCACAGGTTGTATTAA
Source organism: Plestiodon gilberti rubricaudatus (assembly GCA_026170595.1). Taxonomy (NCBI): domain Eukaryota; kingdom Metazoa; phylum Chordata; class Lepidosauria; order Squamata; family Scincidae; genus Plestiodon; species Plestiodon gilberti. The sequence goes on along the minus strand of JANXHW010000001.1, from coordinate 253,779,037 downwards.
AATCCAGCACCAAGTATGGATGCTGCCTGGTGGTTTGCCAACATGGATTCTCCTTGGCTCCACCCCTCTACCTTTCAGGACCATGGAGAGTTCCACTTTTCTAAGGACAGCACAGAGTGTTGGTAACATCCTCCCAGAACACACTAACATAAGAACATAAGAAGAGCCCTGCTGGATCAGGCCAAAGGCCCATCTAGTCCCTAGTTAATGATCCCAAGCATGGAATTGGTCTTCTTCACGACCGCCGCACACTGGGTCGACACTTTCATCGACCTGTCCACCAACACCCCAAGATCTCTTTCCTGATCCGTCACAGACAGCTCAGAACCCTTAGCGTATATATGAAGTTTTAATTTCTTGCCCCAGTGTGCATCACTTTGCACTTACTTACACTGAAGCGCATCTGCCATTTTGCTGCCCATTCTCCCAGTTTGGAAAGATTCTTCTGGAGCTCTTCACAATCCCTGCTGATCTTCACCACCCGGAAACGTTTAGTGTCATAGGCAAACTTGGCCACCTCGCTGCTTATCCCCAACTCCAGGTCATTTATGAACACGTTGAAAAGCACCGGTCCCTAGACCGATCCTTGGGGCACACTGCTTTTCACCTCTTGCCATTGTGAAAATTTCCCATTGACTCCCACTCGCTGTTTCCTGGTCTTCAACCAGTTTCTAATCCATAAGAGAACCTGCCTTCTTTTTCTGTGGCTTCTTTCTCATGCAATGACACTGAACGTTCACAGTGGTTTCCGATGACTTAGAATAGCATCCATAAAATATGGCAGCAAGCAAGAAAACAGACTGCCCTGTCATTGCAAATATTTTAGAATTAAAAGAACTAAACGTTCCAGAACAGGCGCTAAGTGTGCTGTTGATAGATGGTGCACAATGGCTACCCAGTGTTTGGGGAAGTTTAAATATTTCCCACACTTTTTTTGTGGCTGACACAAATCAACGCCTGTATCATTTGACATCTCAAAATACAAGAATGTATCTGAGCTGTGTGAAGCCAGTGGCACACAGGCACTGGTCTTAAATCTATTCACTTGTCAGGCATTCGTATAATATAGTAGTAAGGCGTGAAGGGCAGAACTGCAAGGATAAATGGCAAGCTGTGTTTGTAGTAACCTAACACTCCATTTTTACTACTGCAACAGACAAGTATCAAAAGTAATAAGTAGTTCTAATATAATAACAACAACAATAACAGTAACAATAAAAGACAGGTGCATCATGACAGGCGAGACAGGTGTTGACTAGCCAAAAATGCCAGAGCACATATTCATCCCTTCATAGTTGCCACCTACTGATACATTAAGAAAACAGTGGGATAAGTTGAAAAATCCTATCCATTACCACAGCATGTGAACAGTCTTTTATGGCTGGTACTGGCTGGCATGAAAAGTCTTACTTTGCAGTCCTGGCGTGCAAAGTCACAAAGGGGAAAAAAATGCTCAGGAGAAATGGGTCTTCAAGTGCCTTCTACTGCCTCGATAGGTATGTCTTAGTACCTCAGGTTCATGCAGGTGTACAACTTGAGACCTGGTTACAGGTAATCTGCTGCTTCAAAACAAATTGAAGCCAAATATTTCAAACCCACCGGCTGGCATCAAGTTCTATAAGCAGACAGTTCCCGTATGCTACACAACTGTAAGTGGAACACACAACTCTCTTACCTCCCGAACGTTCCTAGATCCAGATTCCCGGAAGGAAGGCTTGCAGCGGAAATTGATCTGTGAATTTAAAAAGGAGGTGAAGAAACTTAAAAGTGAGAAACACCCCTGCCCTACGTGGAATACTTTATTCCAGCATGGAATAAAGATTCCCCCTTCCCTACACCACCACCACGAGACTCAATAATTAAGCATATGAGCTCACAAAATTGACTTATATGGAGTCTGGCTACTGGTTTATGTGGCTTAGCATTGTCTAATTTAATTGGCCACAGCTCTCCCAAGTCTTGGGTATAACTTTTTCCCAGCCCTTCTGCCTGAAATTCTTTAACTAGAAATACAGGGGGCTGAACCAGGGGCCTCCTACATGCAAGGCATGTGCTCTACCACTGAACTATGACCCCCCTAAATGAACATAGATTTGCCTTTTATTGATCTGGGGGGGGGGGGAGGAGACAGAGAGGACTTGGTACTTAGGAATTCCTCCTGTTAGGTATGAAAGCACTCTTTGGATATTAGCCCCAGCAGAAACATTCCTTCATTTCAAGAAGGTTGATCCCAATTCTCCAGGTACAGTTGAGCAGTGTGATTAGACTCTACTCACTTTCTCTAGCTGTTCTATGCAGGGTGTGTGGACTACAATCTTGCATGCTGCACACTTGCGCTTAGTCAGAGGTTTTTGCTGCAAACAAAACAAAAAACATAATCATCAGCTAGCGTATGCATGCTTGGGAAGATGGCAGGCTTCGATTCTAAGTAAAATGTCCCTGCAGAAAAGTAGCCTTATAGATCTGTAGGATAGGAATGCTATATGCAAAAGCCTCTGCTTCGATCTGTGTTCTTCCAGCCCTATGCACACAGCAGTGGCAAAGAAGGCAATGAGTGAGCATGTGAAATGCAATACCTACATGGGGGGGGGGGGGGAGGTATTGTACATGCTACTTCACACATTACTGAAAGATCACAGCCACCAAGTACTCTAAAACGAATTCAATCAATGGGATAGCTGGACAGATTTATTTAATTCCATTCCACTTTATATATTTGAGCTCAGTTCTTTAAAAAGAAAGACATTTTAAAACCATATGAAATTAGAACACCCACCATGTGACCACACCACGTAATAAAACAGGAAAATTACTAACAAATGTAGATGAATTTGCACCAAGGAGAAAGTCTGCCAGCTTTATAGGGTAAACAGAGGGGCTATGACTGCATTTTCTGCTTTGTTTTGAAAACTTCCTGGAAAGCCTTTTCAGTGTGACTTACTCTTTTGAGGCATCCATGCAAGCGACAGATGTACAGTATAGTTTGTAAAAACAAAAACAACCCCCCTCCCCAACTCTGATGCCAGCAAAACCAAATCAAGTGAGTAGAATGGATTACTTCATCTAGGAAGACTGTGGGAAGAGAGCTGTACAATTTGTTAATGGTCTTAAACAAATTGAAAGGGGAAGGAAGGTTATGGCTCACACAATGCTCAGTAACAACTCTAGAGAAAGACAAAGGATGCAGGAAATGGGAACTGCGCCAAGTACAGAATTCCCAACCCATCACCAATGAATTTCCCATATGTGAGCAAATGCAGCTGTCTTATACAGAGTCACACCCTTGGTCCATTGCACCAATGTCATCTACTCGGTCATCTACCAATGTCATTGTGTAGTGTCCCCTACTGTGGCAGGTACTTGGTACCCAAGGCCTCAAGCAGAGGTCCTCCCCAGCCCTTTCAGAACTTTTTTCTTAGCTGAAGATGCTGGGGACTGAACACGGGGCCTAATTTAAGCAAAGCTCTTCCGTGGAGCTGTATAGATAGCTTATACGGATACTTCATCAGACCCATTGGCCCATCTAGCTTGGTACTGTCTGAGTAAACAGTGGCTGACAGTGCTCTCCAAGGTCTATCCAAGACCTGCTACTGAGATGCCATTAACTAGAGGCGCCAGAGTTTGAACCATCTGCTTGCAGAGCATATGTTCCATCACCGAGCTATGACCTCACCTTTGCTTTGAGTATTTTGCTAAAAATACAGGTGGGCCCCCATATTCACAGATTCACTATCCACGGTTTCAGTTTTCCACGGATTGTGGGGACCCCCCCCCCAGGCTTTTACTTTTTTCCCAGTAAGCTTTGTTTCTTCCTTAAACAAACAGGAGAAGCAGCCTCTGGCTGCTTGTTGCAGGAAAGTAGAATGAGACTAAGTCCTAGAGAGGCTCTGCAAGGTTAACAGAAACCTTGCAGAGCCTCTCTACGACTTAGTCTCGTTCTACTTGCCTCCAATGGAGGCTGCTTCTCTGTTTGTTTTAAGGAAGAAACAAAGCTTACTGAAAGAAAAATAAGAGCTGGGGGGGGGCATGCCTGCCTGCCTGCCTGCTGGGGAGATAGGGTGGGGGCCCCTCAGGAAACCATGGAGGGGGTGTTTGCTCTTATCCACGGTTTCAAGTATCCACGGAGGGGCCTGGAACATATCCCCAGCGGATATGGGGGGAGTACTGTAAAATGCATTTTCAGTCATTCCCCCTTTCTGCAGATATGAATGCTTAACAAAACAAAATTATGACTCCACAAACACACCTGCCCAGGATCAGCCCAAGACCTCCTGGTGCCTGAGGTGGTGTGCCAAATGCTGCCCTCCCTTACCTGGGGATGTGCCAGCCCCTGCTCCTCCTACTCCCTGGTTTGAAAAAGGAAGAGGGGGACAGAGCAGAAGAGGAAGCATGGAGAAGAGGAGAGTGGTGGGCCAGAAGGTCTCAAACACTTCCTCATCTGCTCTACTTCCCCTGCACCTTTTTCCAATCCAAGGAGTGGGAGAAGAATCAGTGGGCTGAGCTGGGTACCCTATGCCAATCTTCTGCCTGAAATGACTGCCTCAGTCAGACTCAGATGGGCCAGTCCTGCCCCACTTCCAAAAAGGGAAGCAGAAATTTTTGTATGCTACCATTTTTTGGTGGTAGAAAGCACAGTCCACAATTTTTACTAAGAGTTTAAAAAAATAAAAAGGTAGTAACACCCACTAACAACACCAGCATAAGCATTAAATATTAAGGCATGCTTAGCATTCTCCTCTCTCTTACAGCAGAGTCATCTCTACGCACTGAAATCTGTTCATACAACCTCGGCTTGAATGCCTTCTGCAACCTGCGGCCTAAGAGAATTCTTGATTTCTCCACTAGGTGGTGGTGCAGTCTCACACACTGGCCAAATTTACAGGGCAGCAGCCACACAACACTAAGACTTACCAGCATTTTTGCTACACAGTTTTGTTCTCCCACATAGCAGAAATCCCCAGAGACATTGGTTTCAAACCATATGTGCTCCCCATAAAGTGCCGTCTCCTGAAAGACAGAAGCAATGGTGTTATTCCGCAGTACTTCTGCAAAGCTGCATGCAATCTGAGGTTGACTGCGATTCTGCTCAAAGTCATCACCTCCAGCAGGATCAACTCAACCTCTCCAACAGAAACCAAAACATTGGGGGTGGTAAGAGTCTACACATGATTTCAGTCAAGCTACAGCTGCTGCCTCAAGGCAAGACCGTAACATTGTCCCACAAGGTAAACATACACTAACTGCATGATGTGGTGCCATCATGCTGAGAATTTTCCCTTTTCTATAACCAACCAGTAAGAAGTTGCCACTGGCCTGAAGTGGAGGTGGAAACCTTCTGAATGAGATAACATAGGCAGCTCATCACCTGGAGAAAGGCTGCTTCCTCCAAGATGGGATTTCATCAAGCAAAGAAAGCAATGATGCTTGCCAACAGGAGCAGCAGCATGGCTATAACCATGCAGCTGCATATGATCAATGTTTAGGTGGGAAAGAGCGTGCTTTCATGCACGCTCATGAGGCAGAATAGAAAGCTTTCAACATGTGTTTCACATTTTGTCCTTTAATTGAGTTGTTCAACTATGAGTTCACTTAAAAGGGGCAGCGTCCCGTCCTATGCTACTGGTTGGGTGCTGTCCTGGGGCACCATTCTCCTCGAGATATTGTTTCATTTCTATCCTGCCTTTCTTCATGGAATTCAAGGTGGCATTCATCGGATTCCCATCCAGACTATGACCAGACCCAGCCCTACTCAGCTTTAACAAGACTGCTGTATCATATGCATTCAGTCCAGAAGACCAACTGTGTTGTTGTTGACCTATACGCCAATGCTGGCCATAGAACACATGCTGTTCTATGCATGGTGGAGAGAAGCCATCAATCTTTTCTTTCCTTTCCCCAGAAGGAGGTGATGGAACTTACACTCCAGTCGATAGTACTACGAATTTCTCTCTCTGAGTCGCTTCTTAGGGCTAATGTGGGGGCTGGTTGGGCTACCATGTGCTGGAGACCAGACTTGGCAATAGCTTTTCTGAAAGACAAACGAAAGAGTGGCTGTAAGAATATTTCATTTCAATAATAACAATTTTAAAAAATGCAACATCCATAAGTCCTCTAGAAAACATCCATCCACAAGTTCTCTAGACATGTTAAAAAGGGCTAGAAGGTGTGTGTGTGTGGGGGGGAATTCTCACTGCATGAGTTAGCATTGGTATCCGTATGTGTGAATGAGACAGAAACCCATTTAAAATCATAGTGCGGTAAGAACCAGTCTACACTTTGCAGCCAGCTGTTTGCAAACCCTGGCCCTGAAGAAAAGTCTCCAATGGTCTGGTTAAAAAAAAATCAAAGTGACTTATTGATAGACTTACCAGATCTCCAACCAGGACAGAGTGCTAGACCTTTAGGAGAAGGAATGTGGGCAGGTGTAGCTTGATAAGTCCTAGAGCACAATCCTAGGCATGTCTACTCAGAAGCAAGCCCCATTGTGTTCAATGGGGCTTGCTTCTGAGTAGGCATGCCTAGGATTGTGCTCTAAGGGCTTAACAAGCTACACCTGCCCACATTCCTTCTCCTAAAGGTCTAGCACTCTGTCCCGGTTGGAGATCTGGTAAGCCTACTTATCGACAACAGCAAAAGCACAGAATGGCTCTGAATTCCAGCCCAGGTTCTCCGATATTTCTTACTTTTCAAGGTTGCTCAGGTTGATGGTGGGGATTAGAGGAGGAGATAATTTCAGAATCTCTGAGCACATGCTTAACATCACACATATTTCTGCTCCTGAACCACCAAGTAAAGATAAACCCACCACCTCTTCACTGGTTTTAATTTTCTTACCCACAAAGAAAAGTAAGTTTTCTTTTTAAATTTACTCCATTTTATCCTGCCCTTCCTCCAAAAAGCTTGAACAGTGCACATGTCCCTCCCCCCTTTTATGCTCACAATGACCCTGTGAGGCAGGTTGAGATGAGATACTGTAAGTGGCCCAAGGTCACCCAATACGATTTGTGGCCCAATGGGGATCTGAATGTACATCTCTTTGGTCCATAATACCAGTTACTGCACTACGCTGAATCAAAACACCACCCATAAATGGCACTGAAATAATGGGCACTAGATTCACCTCTTTGCCAGACAGGAATCCCACCATGTATAAGAAAGAGGAATTAAAATGTGTTCAATCCACACTGAGCAACCTTACAGTAAGTCACTCCTACGTTCTAACTCATCTGATGCAAGAACTTAAAAAGATTTTGTCTCCCCCACTGTTAGAGCACCCTTTCCACTGGCGATTCTATGCCAGGGACTTGGGGCAACCTACAATCTCAACTAGGCTGCACGGAATACACAAGAATACAGCCAATTCACTCATCCTGTGGGACCATCAGGTACCATACGAGCAATCCATTTCTTAATTCTCTTCTCCATCAGCCTCCTGATACTTTCAGCTGAGGAAAACAGGAAACAGCCCATAAGGAAAGGAAATAAAGAGCACAGTGGTCACAGCACCAACAAAGCACAGTATCGGAATGGAAAGCCCAAGTTTAAACCTTTGCTTGGTTGGAAGTTCACTGGGTGACTTTGGGCAACTCACTCTGCCTCAGCCTAATCTATCTCACTTTACGCTCGTTGGAGGAAGAGAGGGAAGAGTCCCATCCTCAAAAAGATGCAGCTCAGGCCACGTTCTCCCATATTTAACCAACTTGAGTGAGCATAATTGTTGCCAGGCAGGCTGTTGTCATCCCTCCCCCCAAATCCCCTGGATGCAAATGAGCTCAGCTTGGTACCACTCAGAAAGCCATACATACGGCAATAAGGCACTGCAGCCTTCAGAAGAGTCGCTGCCACAGCCTCTGCGGGCAGAATCAATTCCCAGGCACTTGTGTGTCGTCATTGACAGCCAACTGGTTCCAGCAGGGACCTTCCACCTCCTGGCAGCCCTCCGGGTTCTGCATGGCTGGAGCAAAGCACTTGGCTTTGTGGTTTCACTGGAGCGCCGTTGTTGGCCGAAACATCTGTAGTGGCCTTGAAGCCCATAGGCTGCTCTGCTGTGCACAAACTCTGCAGGTAGGAGGTGGGAGGACCTGCGGCGCAGGTAGCGAGGGCTTCGCAGGAAAGGCCTCAGATCAGTGGGATATTGCGCATGGGGACCGGTACAGACTGAGAGCTGAGTTGGCGGCTCCTTTTTCTCCTGCTCTGCTGTCAGGCTAGCTCCTTCGGAGCCGGAGGACGCCATTTCCTCACTCGAGTCCCTTTCCTCTAGGCCCTCCTTAGGGGATTCTGAGCTGGAACGTGCAGCACAAAGTGACTGCCTCCTTTCCTGTTCCTCATACACCTGGATGAGGCTGGCTAGCAGTAAGGAGGGGCCTACAAGGTGAGTGTCTATGATGCGCACTCGGCCCCCACGCTGCTTGTGCACAGAAAATCTAGGGCTCATTTGAGGAGTGGTAGTGCTGGATCGCCTCCGGGAATTCGACCTACGCTTGCGCTGGGAGCCCAAGCAAGACAGCCCTTGAAGCTGGGCACAGGAACTGCGCCGGCGCTGGACTAGTGCGACAGAGGCCTGGCCCACCATAGACCGCCGTCTGGCTTTGCTGGCAGGCAGGGCCACCACACTGTTACGCCAGGGCCCTGATGATGCAGTCTTCTTCCTGAAGTGCTTTTTGAAAAAGGATTCCATAGCAAATGGGGGCTGTTAACAAAGAAACCAGGGGGGTTAAATGAGACACTTGCCTTTTAACTGCTGACCTTGATTGTCAAGACCTAAACATGGGGGTGATGGGACACCCCTTCTGCCCCTGAACACTGAGCAAAACTGGTACCAGCGAGCCTCACTTGGACCTCAGGCCCTCCTTTCTAGCCTGGTTTCAGTTTTCCATGGTCGAACAGCAAGTCACCCTACAGAGCCACTCGCCCAAGATTTCCAATTCACCACAGAGCACTAAGAAAATAATTCAATTTATGGAAAAATAAGGTAGCCACATATGGAAGAGGCAATGAGATAGATAGGGATAAAGGAAGCCATATTGGTTGTTTTAAAAACATTCACAAAAACACACAAGCTAGATACAAGGTTTTTAAGTTCGGAAGGCTAGTAGTGGTGTTACTTTACTCACAGCGCAATCCTAACCAAATTTTCAGCACTGGTGTAGCTGTGCCAACAGGACACACACTGCATTTTGCAGTGCAGGGGCAGTCATGGAGGTTTCTTCAAGACCCCTCTCTTCAAATGTTCCCTCACCTCGGGGCTGCATTGCGGCTGCACCGGCGCTGGAAAGTTGGTTAGGATTGCGCTGTCAGAGTCCTTGCAGAATTGCTTGTCTGGGTATGGAAGATACTACCTAATAATTTTCAAACCACCAGCACATAAACTTGGCCTTTAAAACAAACTCTGAAGCACATGGAGGCGAGAGCCATGTGTCAGTGGTTCACATGGGCCATGGTAACTGGGTATGCTCTCACACCAGTATCTTTACTTGCATAAAAATACATGCTTAAGAGGTCACAGCTTACTTTAATGAGGTTTTGGGAGAAAGCTGCTTAAGCTGCTTCTGTTACACTATTTAAAAAGTCACTCCAGGGCTGGGCCTGAGTGAGAGATGCATGTTGGCTCAGTTTCTATTCTGACTCCCTGCAGTACATGGGAGAGTAAGGTTTGGAGGACGAAAACGTTTCCGTTTGATGACATTTAAAGATCAGTTTAGAATTTGCTCAAAAACAGAAAGTAGACAAAAAGGCAGACAAGAAATGGGACAGCAAAGGAAAGCACGCAGGCACAGACATCCACAGATACCTAGGAATGAAAAAAAAACCAAACCCAAAAGTGTTTCTTCACATCAGGCCTATGGGCTGTAGCTGAAGCATTTCTTCCCTGAACAGAAGTACAGTTGGGCCCCCATATCCGCGGGGGATAAGTTCCAGCCCCCCCCAGATATATGAAAACCGCAGATAGGGGTGAATGCCTTATCCACAGTTCTCTGCAGCCCACTGCACCCCCTCACGCATGTGCACGCACACACACACCCAGGTTGTTACCTTTGATGTTTTAAAGTTGGTATCTTGCTTAGAACAAATGCAATAAGCAGCCTCCTACTGCTTATCGCATGAAAGTAGATAAAGACTAAATGCTAGAGGCTCAGCAAGGTTAACAACTGCTTCCTGTGAAACCGTGGATGCTGAATCCACGGATATCCCCCCCCCCGTATTATTAACAGTATTTATTATTAACAGTATTTATATACCGCTTTTCAACACAAAGTTCACAAAGCGGTTTACAGACAAAATCAAATGATTAAATGGCAGTATCTTCCATTTCAGTAAGGGGATAGTGGTGGTGATTTCTGCCTATCTCCCTTCCCTCTGGAATCCTCTAAGCCCATTTAAAAAAACTCAACCTTCCCCTTGTGCAAACAGAAGTGTCTTTCATTCATGGAGGCAACACATAGGAACCCAGAGTTCCTGTGCACACTTACTTGGAAGTCCCACTGACCTCAGTGGACTTGATTCTAAGGCTGGGTCAAAAATGCCCCCCAAGTCTGTGGCCCCATTCACTGACTAACATTGGGGAGGGGATTTGGAGATTTTCAGAATGGGACATGTTTTTCTGAGCGGTAGGAACAAGACCAACAGGTGCTTCTCTTTTTGACTGGCAGCTGTCACTTCTCTTCCCAAAATGCCCGTGGGACCAACATTAGGTCATGATGTCCCCAAAATAATCACACTCCCCTTCCCGAAAAAGTGAAGGAGGCAGCATGCTTTTGTCCCTGAACCCCACCCCCACCAAGATTGTACAGCTTTTGAAAGTGAGGCACAGCCCTAATTCTAAGTAAACATGGATAGACTTGACCTGCTGCATAAAAGCTGCAATCCTAAATACAGTTAACTAGGGAGAATGTCCCATAACTCCTAGAAAACATGCTCAGGATTACATTGCACAGACTATACAAGGAAAATTAATTATTCTGATTCACTTGAAGATCTTTCACTTATTTGTGATGACCAAGAACCTTCACTAAAATTCACTTTACTTGGGTAAAAGAGAAGACGAGTCTTTGGAATGCAAGCATTTTGTTTTCTCTGCACGTGCTCCTGTGCCTGCAACCTGACACACAGGTGAAGCTTTTCTTGCAGGAGATGAAGTGATGAGGAAAACATTTACCTGCTTAATTTCGCCGTGTCAGCTACCATTGAAGGTACAGGAGCAAGAGCAGAAGAAAAGGTAGCAACCCAACATAGCAGCCTGTAGAAAGATTTAGTAGCAGCTAACAGTGGCGCAGTGGGTTAAACCGCTGAACCATGAGCTGTCAACTGAAAGGTCGGCAGTTCGAATCCTCGATGGGGTGAGCTCTCATTGCTTGGCCAGCTCCTGCCAACCTAGCAGTCCCAAAGCATGTTAATGCAAGTAGATAAATAGGTACTGCTTGTGGGAAGGTAAACAGCGCTCCGTGTTCCAGCTGCATGCTACGTGCTGCAGCAAGGAGAGTCATGCCGGCCACATGACCATGGAGGTGTCTTCGGACAACGCTGGCTCTTCAGCTTTGAAATGAGGATGAGCACCACACCCTAGAGTCGGACACGACTGGACTTAATTGTCAGGGGTCACCTTTACCTTTTTTAACAGTGTGACAGCACTGCTTGTGGGGCAGCTGAAGTTTGAGGAAAGTTCCATAGAAATCAACTGCATTTATTCTTATTAGGAATATTAATATACAGTATTATAACAACAGTGGCCAGCGGGTGGCGCAGCGGGTTAAACCGCTGAACCGTAAGCTGTCGATCGAAAGGTTGGCAGTTCGATTCCCGCGACGGGGTGAGCGCTCGTTGCTTGGCCAGTTCCTGCCAACCTAGCAGTTCCAAAGCATGTTAATGCGAGTAGATAAATAGGTACCGCTTGTGGGAAGGTAAACAGCGCTCCGTGTTCCAGCTGCATGCTACGCGCTGCGGCAAGGAGAGTCATGCCGGCCACATGACCACGGAGGCATCTTCGGACAACGCTGGCTCTTCGGCTTTGAAACGGAGATGAGCACCACACCCTAGAGTCAGACACGACTGGACTTAATTGTCAGGGGATACCTTTACCTTTACTATTATAACAACAACAACAAAATAGTTCACAAAGTGGTTTACCTACCACAACTAAGTCAATCAATGGCTTCCTATCCTCAAAGCGCTACACAAGTTTCAGAAGAAACGCCAGTAAATAGTCACAAGAAAAGACGCTATGCTGAAGGGAAGAGGCTCAGCTGCTCTCCCCTTCCTCTCGTTTAGTGCAAGAAGGTGTGCCTAGTCGGAGCCGGAACTATGAAGACATGCCATTTCCTTTTAACCAAGGCTAAGCTCTATGGGTTAAGGGAGTACGCTTCATGCAGCAGGGCGATATCAAGGGATCAATGTTTAGGAGACAAGTAAGGAGCTTCTCCTCCTAATTTAAACAAAGGAACAGATAAAGAACCACTAAGTTGTTTTGTTTTGGAGAAGTAGAGACATGACACAGAAGCCTTTCATCTCTCTCCAGTTTGTTCTGCGGTGCTCTCAGTCTCCAAGGCAGGCAGAAGAGAGCATCAGGTACATGGATGTCACAGTGCTGTTCCTGCTGCTCATAAAATACATTAAGACTCTTTTCCTGGCATAAACAAATAGATCTTCCCACAGCTCCTTTTGTGGTACAGTATATGCCAGGAGCACACACGAAGCAAACAGTAGAAAACTCTCCACCTTTATAGATTTATAATTTGCATAGTCAGCAAGTCATTTGCCTAATATGCAAACCGGGTTGTCCGGATTTGGATGGCTGGAATATGGCAACCCTATCTTCAGCAACACACATATCTGTTACAGCAAATCAAAAAGATCATTCCTTCCTTCCTATAGAAAGTGACTGTTTAGGGAACATTGACACATGATAGATGCCATGTGAACTGCTTGTAATCTGAAAGTGGAAGCACTGACTTCACAGCAGGACACGCGAGATGCATGGAGTATTCTCTTGATGAGTCAGGACTTGCAAGACCCTTGATTCCAGCAGCTGTGTTGGTCTGTTGCAGCAAAAAGCCACCGAAAGTCTCATGGCACCTTAAAGGCTAACGGATTAAGCATTGCAAAAGCTTCAAGGGATAGAGCCCACTTCATGAGAAGCACCAACTGTTATCCTTGGGGGATAGATACAGAAGGGAGGAAATGTAAACATTGGGGTCAAATTGCTAAGAAATGCAGGAGTTAATCTGTGGGTCCAAACCTATCCAACTTTCTAGCACCAATGCAGCCCTGAGGTAAGGGAACAAACGTTCCCTTGAGGAGGCGTCCGTGACTTCCCCCCCCCCCCCACACACACTGCAGGATGCAGCGCACACCTCGTTGGCACGGCTTCATTAATGCTGGAAAGTTTGATAAGATCAGATCCTGTGATGATTCAATGTAAAGCTTAAATATATACAGTATAAGACAAGCACAGTGACCCTTACTTGTCAATCTTAATGGTGATTTCCCTCATTGCTAGAGAATGGAAAGCAGGGGCAGGCTTGTACCTTATTCAATAACTGGGTAGAAGAGTGCCTGTACTGTTTCCTCTTACATCTGGGGAGTCATAACGGGCCAAAGCAACAGTGATTCTTCCTAATTCTCTAAATGGGTACCAGGTAGTGTGCCCTAGAGTCTGGGCAAAGCATGGATAGCCAGGTAGCATAGCTCCTCTAAGTTAAGACTTCTTTACACAACATAATTCAAGTGAAGGCTTGAATATTTATTTATATTAACACATTAGCTGCTTTTCAGCCAAAAAGACCTCCAAAGCAGAATTCAATAATTCAGTGAAACAGTCTGTCTTGGAAGATGGTAGACTCATTGTTGGAGGCCTTTAAGCAGAGGGCTGGATAGCCACAAATCGGGGATGTTGTAGATGTGGACAGCCTGCATTGGCAGAGGATTGGACAATGGGCTTGTAGGTCCCTCCCAACTCTGTGATTCTATGATTCTATTATATGAATAAATCAGAATAGGGAGCAAATCACCACACATTAAAGGCCTGCCAAAACACAACATGCTCTTCACCAGATTCCTAAAATTTGACAGGGAAGAGGCTAGACAAATTTCTCCATGGAACGTCTCGGAGTCGCATCCCAGAAGACACTGTCCCATGTTACCCCTCCAGCTGTACTTCAGATGGAGGTGAACTGCAAGGCAGAGCCTGCTGCACTGATCTCAACTGGTGGACAGAATCAAATGGAAGTGGGAAATTCTCAAGGCGCATGTCAATATTCATGACATACACAAACGTCTCTTCTTCCTACCTGCATTGCAAAGGCTAAGTGTGCCTATTAATACGATCAATAACAAGATTGGCTACAATTAAGTACAGCACAGCACAGCAAGAAAGGAGCCTTGCTGCAGAGATGCTGCTCATGTTCAGGAAGACACTCGCCTCACTCCGCCCCATTAGGCAGCAGGGTACAGTGCCCTAGAGTGAGGGGGGAGCACCTGATCCCTGGCTTAAAAGGGTTAGAATTTTCAGAGGTTCCTCTGCGCAGGTGCAGATTCCATTAGTGTGAATGGACAAAGACCATAGCAAAGATCTCAGTTTATTACGGTAACAATTAAGCGTTCTGGTGAACAGTACCCTTGCTGTGCATTACCGCCAAACTGTCAGGTCTGATCTAGGGCGTCAACATGATGAGGACGATAGCTCTGTGCCTCTGAAGCTGCAGTTATCATGAGCACTAGTTTGCATGAAGTCAAGCCATTACAGGGCAGCTGTCATTTTATCTCACTCAAGATGGCCTATCGTATTTAGCGATTGTGCTAATCGGCACTGAATCTTTGCCATAGGGGAACGAGAAAAACATTGGTCTCATTCTCAAACGGTCTCATTCAATCATTTAGTCACGTTAATGACTAAAAAGAGGGCTTGCAGAGGTAGAACCTGGAATCTGGTGGAGAGGAATGCGAGAGCCAAACACACCCTGCTCCTCTTTGCACAGTTCACATTTAGAACATAATCTCCTTTGCTAACAAGGTCTGGAGCTTTCATCTGCAATCAGGTTTGTGATGAGCTTTACTAAAAGGGCACAACTTCTCAACAAAAGGCAGCTGAAACCCCAGCATACCAAACAAATTGGCCACATCTCACGAGAGAGGCTCCTTCCTTTCAGGCTTCCTGGACTGTAGTAATCAAGATCGACGGATTCTAGCATTTCTCCACTTCTCGTCCTAGTCCATTGCGTCCTAAACACAGCGTGTGCAAACTGAGAAAACTTCATGGCAGTTCTGAGGACCCAAATGCAAGGAGAGTTCTGGCCTATTGCTTTGGACCCTCTAAGGCCCTCCCCTGCAAATACCAGGCCAGGCAATCCCCAACTCAGCAATCCCAAAAGGCAACTGACCTCAAAGGCTCCAACTGTCTTTTGCTGGCAGAATGAAATGAGTGGATATTTCTGTGGCCTTCACTCCACCCCACTTACCCTTAGAATAAGACGCATGTTTCTATCAAATGCAGCTGGCTTGGGAAAGGTTCGCTAGTAACGTGGGTTAAGAGAGGCCACAGGAAAGTCGATTTCTCTCTCCTCCAAAACGCAACCTCAGGTTAGAGAGCATATTACAAGGACTACAGACCCTGAAGTTTGCCAGATGGGGTTTTTCCTATAAAACCAGCTACTAGCGTCCTCAGGATCAGGAAACTGCTGAAAGTACAGGCGCTATTAATAATCTCCACTGTTGACACAGGGACCTCGTGGGCTTTCTTCACTATCGCTTTGCCATCAGTACGCCTGGAGAGGCCGAGGGTTGGGAAACTCAGCCAGGGATTTCAATCCAACTCCTGCACAGTTCACATATCAGAGCTCTCCTTCAGCTCATGTTTCCATACAAGTCTCCCAACTCCCACACCCTTCTGACATCCCAAGATGTATTTTCTCATATATGCAGCTGCCTCACCCCCACCCCTCCGCAGAGATCCTCTTTCCAGTCTAGCTCTGCTCTTTCCGTTCCTGCCTCTCGGGTTCAACCCAGCTTCTGGATTCTGCCGTTGGTTGACATGGGCAGCCACTGCATGCATCATACCACATTTGACAATGCTCAGCCGGTCAAGAGCACTGGGAAAGAAAGAGGGCTTCCCTTGCCAGAATGACCAGGGCCCACGTACCATCATATGCAAGCCATCAGATCAGATGAGCCGTTTGTGACTAAACTGAAGTAGAAAATACTACACGACTGTGAGCCACAGTGGTATGGTGAGAAAAAGGGCAGAGACTTCTAACAGGGACTTTCCCCCTCACATTTGAAGAAATCTGTCAGGCCCGGTTCCTCTACCATTTGTTCGGGCACATGGCCTATGAGTCAGACACCACAGGCACCCACCTGGCACATGAGCGTGAAGCCATCTGTGGGAGGAATGATCCTTGCGATTTCAAGACTCCTGATCATACCAGCACTCAGCAGCTTGGTTGACTGTGGGAAGCCCTCAGCACTTGACCAAGCAAAAGTTGCCCTTCCCCGACTGCCTCTGAACCAGAAAGGATGCGATTGTTAAGCTGCCAAAAACTCTGAAGCACACAGGCTGTATCATCGCACAGTTTGAGTGCCTGGCTGTCAGAGCCAAGCTTGCAACATTAATCGCCTCGTGGGAAGGAAGAACCAAGCGGGTTGTGTGCTAGCAGTAGCTGAGTAGTCCTATTTTAAGGCTTGCTGAACTGAGGAAGGTGCCAAGGCCTGTGTGAGGAACAGGTGCATCTGCTCATGCGGCCTAGGAAAACAGAACTGGTAGTAAATGGGATACAGAAACATTTTAATAGCCTACCAGTCAACTGTCTCCATGGGTTCTCAGGGCAGGAATCTTTTTATCTCCTGTAGCTAGCGAAGTCCTGCCCCAGAAAGCCAGCCATGGGTCAGTCAAAGAAAGAATCCTACAACTCTTATGCATACGTTTTTTGGGTTGAATATGCAGTGAGCCTTATGCATTTTATCTTGTATTTCCAACATAAAACAGTTCCTGGGTATGGCCGCCTTACACATTCAAACTAATATAAAAGTATGGTTCTGTCTGTCCATACCCGTCCGTCCGTTCCTCGACCGTCCGTCCATTCCTCGAACTGTAAAAATGGTATTTTTGTGAAGATACTGAGAAATCATTGTTAAAGATCTCTCGACTCTGCTTCACAGAACTACAATCCCTTGGTTGGGCACCATGACTATTAGATGGGTTTGAAATGGTGTGGTCTAGAGGTTGAGCTGTCTCCTTGCCTGAAAAAGCTAAGCAGGATCAGTGCTTGGATGGAAGACCAAGAGACTACTGGCATTTCTTTGTGGAGGAGTGGAGTGTGGAGGAGTCAGTTGGCAAACAAACAGATAACAACTTTGAGAAACCGGTCTGAAGCTTGGTGCAGCTGCCTGCGAGAGTGTGGAAAGTGCAAGAGTCGGCAGCCAGGATGACGACTGCACTGTGAAGGGAAAAACCTGGAGAAATGGGGGTTCTTTGAGATTTTCTCATGGAATAATACAGTACTTGTAAAAATCCCATTGGAAAATGGGGTTTATGTTTCGCCTGCCTATGGAAACCGCCTTGAGTCTATGAGAAAGGCAGTATATAAATTAAGATATAAATAAATAAATAATGGGCCGCAGCTCAGAGGA
Source organism: Plestiodon gilberti rubricaudatus (assembly GCA_026170595.1). Classification (NCBI taxonomy): domain Eukaryota; kingdom Metazoa; phylum Chordata; class Lepidosauria; order Squamata; family Scincidae; genus Plestiodon; species Plestiodon gilberti. Next base: position 253,761,421 of record JANXHW010000001.1, on the reverse strand, counting down.
TAGGGCCATAGCACAGTGGAAGAGGTTCTGCTTCACATGTAGAAGGTCCCAGGTTCAATCCCTGGTATTTCCAGGTAGGCTAGGGAAAAAAAATCTCTGAAATCCTGGTGAGCAACTGATGGGCAGTATAGACAAAACTGAGCAAGATGGACCAAAGGTCTGACTCAGTAGAAGACAGCTTCTTACTTTTTAAACTGGACTGAATTTTCAGTTCAGATCTACATTTAATTCACATTGTGTGTGCTCTGTTCTAATTAATCCTGAAAGTCACACTGGAGTATTTCAGTACCGAGAAGCCAGTGAGAGCAGTCCCACAGTAGAGACCAAAAAATCCTAGCAACTTGCCCACCAATTCATAACTAGAGAATGTCCCTTTTCTTATGGCTTCAGCATCCACAAAACACAAAGAAGGCAGAAACATCAACTTTCTAAGAAGTCCGACCATTGCTGCGGAGTTCATCTCCCATCACTCCACCTTAATTGGGAGTTACTCATCATAGCTCCGCTAGAAAATGTGACTAAGCAAAGATACCCCATTATCATCATCATCTAAAGCAGATTCCTCAATTGCTAGACTTTGACCATGACCATATTAATGAGCATAGGCCTGTGACTATTAAGGTACAGATCTACACATGTCTGGAACAGCATATGCCAGGAAAGCTATGGAATCTTCAGTGAAATGATGGACAGCATCTCTTCTGGACATAGTATAACTTATCCTAAAAGTTGGACTAGATTAGGGGTTCTCAACCCCTTCCCAGTTGAGTACCACCTCTGGTGCCACTCTCTTGCTGTGTACCACCGAAGTGACTGGCGGTGACATCATCAACAGTTACTCCTGGGTTTTCAGAGGCCAGAAAACACAGGTAGGAGGCTCTGGGCGGGTGGGAGGGTCCTTCTCAGCATTCCTGAGAGGTTCAGCCAAAGGCAGGAGCTTCTTGAGAGCAAAAGCGTCACATCTGAGCAAGGTTTCAGTGGTCCAGCGGTTCGAGTACTACCAGCAGTCGGCCGAAGTACCACTAACAGCTCCCAAATGCAGCAGTTGCTTATTCACTGCAGCTGGGGTGGTGGTGGTCCTAGAGACCTAGATAAGAGGCGCATTCACCTTATTCTGAACACCATCTCTCTCTCTCACACAGACCTCTTCCCATTTGTTTGCCCGAGGAAGCAACACTTATATATACACACAGTATATCTTGTTATGCATTTATTTCTCTCTCGCTCTCCCTTCAGAAAGCGATGCAGCAATCTCCTATCCAGGCACTGACCAAGCTGAGACCTGCTTAGCTTTAACAATGCATCTTGAACAGTAGGAGTCTAGCCTTCACAGAGATGGAGGAGCATCTTGAAAGAAGGATTGCAGGATGTATCTTATCGGCTGAGAAACAAACTGGCAAGTAGACAAAAGCACAGCACTCTGCATTGTTGAAACCTCATGATTTCTTGGCAGACCTAGTGCGCTTGCTCTCACACAGGTACATAGTTGCTTGTGTTTAACACTTGGAGTTGCCACATATTGAGGGACTGTCACCACACCAGTTGTCTAGGACACAATGGCCAGGCCCTTCCTGCATGTATGGTGGCACTTAATGGCAACTCATAGCTGCTGCTAAATTCATTAGCACACAAGCCAATAATTTACAAAGTCCTCAGGTGGCATCTTAAAAATCAAAACTTATGTATTGACCCAACTGTCCCTATTCATCCCAACATAAGGTATTTTCCAGTGGCTGTTTAGCGGGACCCATCTTTTATAAGTTCTTCTCAATTTCTGCTGCTACGTAAACCACTTTGAGAACGCTCTTGTTGAAAAGTGGTATACGGGTATAAATATTCTGAGTAAAGACATTGTAGCAGGAGGTTCCATGGATGATAGTTCACATCGTCCAGATGCACAACGTGTCATACGAAAGCTTATGCTACAATACATGAGTTTAATCTGTTGCAACAAAATTCAGCAAACAGTCTTGTAGTACTTTAAAGACTAAACCGAGCAGCCACTCTCAGGAAGTATTTTACAAGTGCCTTCTGCAACTGCTCCTTCTGTGCAAATTTCTGGCACTAAGAGGTTGCTACAGAGAGTGCCCAGAAGCAAGCACAGCTTTGCAGTCCCATCCACTGCACTACATGCAGCATATCTTCAATATTTTTGGCCACTGGCAAGTACAGATACAGCCACACAGATTTATCAGCAGCCAGCTATCAACTGCAGCAGGCTGGGGAGGGAGCAGGATCCGTAAAACTATTTCTCATGTCCTGCCAAGCGGAAAGCCATAATCTTGCCTTCTTAAAATCAACAAGCTCCCATCCAACACAAATTCTGAGTAGCTGCATTTTCATGCACTGCCACCTTCCACGCTGCAAGTTTCAAGCCATCAAAACAATCCTCCCTCAAAAGTCTTGCAAATAGCTCTTCTTAATATCATTCTCTATCTCCTGGCTCCAGTCTGTGCAGCAAACATAGATCTCCCAGCTTAACATTATACTAACACTGAGCTAATGCCGCAAGAATATGAAAACAATTTTGCTCTGGCATGTCTGGGGCTGAGGAACCCTCAGGTGGCCACATTCAGACAGTCAAACAGGGAAAGGATGAAAGACTCCTGGTCCAACAGCTTCATTCCTTTCCCATGCATCATCCTCCATATCTACTACAGCAGGCTCTGGTCTTGCTACTTCTATACCTAAGAGATGGCAGATGGCAAACATTTCTTCTTGTTCAAGCTCTCACAAACAACTCATAGATAATTGTCTAGGCAAGGCAAAATAGGCTTTAAAACGAATATGTTGTTATTTTAAACAACGCTGTTCATTAATAAGTGCCAGCAGGCTGCACTGCAAGGAGGAGAGTCCAACCAAGCATGCTGCATAATATGTTCATGGAAGGTGCTAGCCAGGGCTTAATTTGAATCCAGCCTTGTATCCTGCTGTCCACGTCAGGGTGGAATATGTAAAGCAGCAATAAAAAGGAGAGTTCCTATGGGCATATCCAGAGAGCCTTGAACAATCATAGCCCAATAGCCCCAAATCTGCAACAAGAGGGAAAATTGGAAGGTGCGAATTTAGTGCTTATCACATCTTATTTGAAATGCTTTAACACTAGTGCTGTGCTGAAATGGGGTGAAGGCGGTTGTGAGCATTTTCGCTCACTCTGCTCCCTCACCTTGGCAGGCTTTTTTTTTAGAGGATGCATGAAACAAAGTGAAAGTAGTTGCCCCCCACAGCTCTCTCCCACACCATGACTCCGAGTTTCCCCTAAGGTCACACAACTCCCCTCCCTTCAGCACTCGCCTCCCCATCTCTTTTAAAGCCTGCTTGCAGCCCTCAAGGACTCCTGCTTTTGTGCCACTGAACTGAATTAACCACCTTCCTACCAGACACAGTGAGGCTGTCCCTTAGCCAATCAGATCTGGCTAGGTGACAACATCCTCCACATCTTCAAGGACAAACAAAGCTTACAGGCAATGCACTTGGTCCGAATAGCTATGGACAACTTCACCGTTTCAAGGAGGAGGAAGTTGAATTTTTTAAAAAAATGGTCCCAAAGCAGCAGCCAGTCAAGGGCTGTGAAAAGCAATGAGCCAGCACAAAAGATATTAATCAGGAAACTCCCCACCCCAATCTACTTCTTCACACCAGAATTTGAACCCTAAGAAAAATTGGTGCAACATGAACACCGATGTACCTCAAGTCACTAGGATCTCCCTTACACACACTTACACACACACACCTCTCAGGATTTGAAAAATAGGTGGTACAACTGTGCATCAAGGACCGTGTAGGATCCCCAGGCTTCAGACAACCCACTTCTGATCAAGACACATCGTCTTGCCTATATTATGAAAAAAGTTTGCTTGTCAGGAGTACTATCCAGAACAGGATCTCCTCCCAACACAAAGCATCAGATATTGAAACCAAACTTCTCCATTTACCCCTCATTTCTTAGTACCAAGGTCCTTTCTTCCCCCTTGGAGTGTATAAAACCAAGAAAGGACAGATTCAACACACTAATGAAAATCAGAAGCGAGGCAATCAGTAGACATATAACAGAGGTCAGTATTCATTATATTGTACCTCAGTTTATGGCTACAATGTTCTTTCGTACACAAGAGTGGGATGCGAGATTGTCCCAGCAAATGTTCTTGTCTTCATTTTACATCTTTGTGGTGAACCTTGTTCTCTTTTCTCCCCAGTGAGCTCAGGAAGATGTGCTATAGTCTTAGAGATAAACTGGAAGAAAATCCAAAAATCTACAGCAACTATGGGGGTCATAGTCCCCCATCCTACAATTTGCTTCCACCACCAAACATAAAAATGCTTAGAATCAAGTCAGATGATTTATATAGGGACAGTCTTCCATCCCACTGCTGTACATGAGATAACAATGCAGCCTTGAACTCAAAATGAAACTTGAGATCTCTGAAGGCAAAACAAATGGATTCAGTTCTATTACCTAGGCCAGGGAACGTCCCCAGATGGAAGTCAATCCAGCCCCTGGTGGTTCTACTACTTTTTAGTCAAGATATGGTAAAAGACGTTTGCCTATAGTATCATTCATAATGTGAGGAAAAACCACCACAATCAACTTGTCAGTCAGTCATGTTTATTTGTTCACAACCTAAAGGCCATCGCAAAAATGCCACTTGCTATTGTTAGAAAAAACACAGACCCCCCCCCTAAGAGGAAAGCAACTTCTTTTGGGGCTGACATCTTTGAGCTGTGTGTGTGTTTTCAGCTTCTAAAAAAGTTTAAGAGATGCTTCCGACTTTAAAATATTGCATCTCTTTCAAACGCCGTACGCAACATGTAAAGGTATATATGCACATGTTCATCCACAACTGTGAAGCCCTGACTGCTAAGATGGCACCAATTTTTACTGTGGAGACCAGACAGTATTGAGGAGATTTCTGGCCTTAGGTCTTCATCTGGAGAACAGAGAAGCCCCTGAGAAAACAGAATTTGGTTACTTTTCTGGTCTAAACTAAATAGAGAGCCATAAAAAAATAACAACACACAAAGGCAAGAAGTGGGGGTAGGCCAGATTATTGGGTTATCTAACCTAGTACAGTTGTCAACAACTGGATTCCTAAAAGTCTTTTCTTTTTAGTCAGTAGAAGGGAGCAGAGGAGGCCACCTGATGCCTACCACTCGTCTTAGGCCATTACTTGGACCTGTAGTACACATCAGAGGGCTGTCATGTGGGGGCCATTCTAAGCCATCATGAATTGTGCTGTGGTATCATGCATGCAGATCAGATCATGCTCCCCCTACCATAAATTGCGAGTTCCTGGTGGAACGGGGGGAAAAAAGACTGACATAACAAGGATGCAAGTGGTTAACCACTTTATACAGTATGTAGCTTGCGAGATGGCAAGATTAAGGCTGGATCTAAACATGTAGTACAATGAGGAGGCACAGAAGTGATAAGAGTGGGCACCAGACTGTAAAGTAAGTGAGGGAAATAAGCTTTAAAAAAAAAGTCACCTTATGCTTTAAACTCACACTCACTCACTTCCCTGTATGTAGAAAGCTAGCATAGTAGGGAGCAAGCTGGGCTCCCAATCTTTCTCCCTGCTGTGCTAGTTTTACTTCCATCCTACCTTCAGTTCAAAGTGGTACAGTCCATTCCACGACATCAAATTCTGCTACATGTACAGACCAGGATTAAGAGGAGCTGCTTTCTTGTGTCTGAAACATTTGTACTGGCCCCTGAACAAAGCAATTCAGAACTAGCTTACATGATAATGTACTACTGTTATTGATATAATGTGTAGAAATGTTACCCTAGGGCACGTGCCCCCATCTTGTAACCTTGAGGGAACGTCAAAGTTCTTCAGAAGCTCAGTCCGCAAACGTTTCAGACACAAAATTAAAAGGGAAGCTGGAGTAGGCAATGTTCTGGAAACCACAGAGAGAGAAAGGATAGATGCAGACACGAGAAAGGGCAGAAGGAAGCTAGCATGAAATCTCAATGAAGAAATCCCCATTCAGTTCTTTCTTTGCAAATGCCCAGTTCTTGTCTCACGGAAGTAAATTTAGACAGGCTATGGCTGAAGGACTTGCTCTTTACTGCTGGTTTGTGTAAAGATAGCAGCTGTTGGTTTACAAATCTCTTGATATGACAGAAGATGGAGGGGGCAGGAGGAGAAGAATTTCCTTCCTTATGGTTTCTAGCAAAGAATCTTGGACAGCTTGCAAAAAAGCAACACAGCCCAGAAGCAAATTCTGAATTGCCCACAAAAGTACCAGGCTTGTCAGCGGCTGGTAAGAAGAAAAAACTGCCACGGTGTCTCTTGCAACTGGGGACAGAGACCCAAAGGCATATTCTGAAAAATCGAAGTGCTGAATCCCCTGCCTAGGAGTCATGTGGGGTCCTAAACGTTCTCCTACCCTCCTTCATTACTCAGAAGATTAACACACAATGAGGATGTCCAACTAGACAAGGCTGCCACAATATTATTGAGTCCCATCTACTTGCAGTCATGTTTTATCACAGTCATGTTTTAAGGTGGCACATTTTTATGTGGCGATTTAAAATGCTGTCCTCATTTCTATGCAGCGAGAGGTTTGTATGACCCAGTTTTCACCTGAAAAACTCAAACGTTATCAGGTCAGAGCAAACTGTTATCTTTTAAAGTGTTTTCTTCTGACCTGAGCCTCAGGTTTTCCAACTTGGAGGTAGATACATGCAACCACCTCAGCCCATAAAAAATAAAAACTTGGAATGCAAATGCAATAGCACAGACTTTCCATTCCCCCAACTCAGCTTAGCACTATGCAAGGACTACACCACGTCAAAAAAGCAACTTGCAAATGGGTTGCAAACTTGTTGCAAACAAACATGAGGTCAGTTTGAACCACCAGATAATATTCACCAGCTTCAGAAAGAGTGTGTGGGGTGGGAAAGTCATCTCTTTCTCTTCACACAGCATAGAAAAAATATCATTTTTTCTCCCTGTAAACTGAATGTGCAGGAGGCCCAAACTGCAATTCCCTCAAAACTATACTTGCAGGCACAACAGTACTGCTGCCCCATATCAGGACACCCCCACTTAAAGCCGCTGCTGGGTTTCAACAATGCTTTTAACCCCAAGGCTCTCGCGTCCTGGCCGTCTACCATGACTGAGCTCCCTTGTCATCATGGAGTGGGGATTATGTCTCACAGAGATCCCAAATTTCCCTGTCCACCCACCCTCAAAAGCTTCCCATTTCCTCTTTCCAAATAGCAAAACCTAAGCAGAGAACATTAAAGAGGGGAGGAGGAAGATGAAAGGACCGGCAGAGGCTTCGTGACCTGATCTGAAGCTGAAGACGGAATTCCTGCAGGTGAAGAGCCTGGAGCAGCGGCTGCAGTATGAGGAGAGGCTGCCAGCCCTGCACAGATCCAGTCCTAGTTTGGAGAGAGAGGTCTCTGTTTATCCCTCTGCCTCCTCCCCACGCTGCAAATCATGACAGCCCTTTTTAAAATAACTAACGACACTTCCTCCTTACAGCAACTATGAGGGCGGCTACCTCTAAGAGAGGGCGGGAATGGAGAGAGAGAGATTGAGACACTCGCTCACACGCTCTCTCGCTCTCTCTCTCTCACACCCCAGCTAAGTTCAGCATAATAGACAGTTCTTGCAAAGTAAGAAATATACCAGCAACAAAGCTATATTACTTATGGACCAACCAGCTATTTTGTATTTCATCAACCTGAAACCTTAACAGACTCATGCATGCATGCAAAACTATGTGCGCGCGTGCGCACACACACACACACACACACACACACACACACTTTATATAAAATAAATAAATAAATAAATAAGGGACTCTGAGAATCCCCAGCTCATCATGGGAAGACGTTGGGACCTCTTGCCGCAGGATGCCACTTCTGCTGCTTTTTGCTATCTTTGCCAAAACATCTTTCTGGCACCACATTCTGATGACAGAAAGAAGTTGATATAGAAGATATAACCCAGACTGGACCTCACCAAAGCTAGAAAAACACAGAGCCCGCCTTGCCTGTCACCTCTCATTTAACTGTGCTTTGTTCATTGCAGTTAAGTGCCTTGATCTGCTTTTGCTTCAGCAAAAGGTCACTCTCCTGCCTCACTTCCTTCCCGTCTTCAATGGGCTGCTTCTCTGGTTAAAGAGGCTGTGCTATCATCAGTCATAGCTCTTGCTATCAAGTGATTCTTTGTTACCTGGCAAAATAATGCAGCCTGCCATGCCGGCTCAGTGGAAAACAATCCAAACAGCAACAGCAGCATAAAACCTTCGTTAGCTGGCCTGAATAAAAGGTATCATGCCAATGCTGCTATTTTGATTGGCTGAGGAATGGAGACAAACTAGGAGCCCCACCCATTGCAGCCAAACCAAAATGGCATTGGGACGGGTGATGTTCTGCTCCATCATGACAGCAAAATTATTCCCCTAAGGGGCTTCCTGTGCAGGCCAACAACTCACAATTGCATCTGATTCAACTTCATTAAGTAGCTTCTACTCCTCCTCACAGGCACACCTACAGATTAAGGCTGCAACCCTATACACACCTTCCTGGGAGTATGCCCTATTGAACATAATGGGACTTACTTCTGAGTAGACCTGCATAGGATTGTGCTGTTCACCACAGCGAAGGAGAACGGGGAACATTTAGGGAAGGAAACTTTGCATGCCTACTTCTTTGGCACAAACGCACATACCTTCGTGTCACTTTTGCTACATCTCTTTTCCACCGCTTCCAGCCCATTTTGCACTACATTTGTGCCTGGCCAAACTTGGGGTAGATGAATATATACTCTTGTCCTGGTATATCCACATCATTACGCCCACAATGGTTATGATATGTTCGTGTGGATGTTGAAGCAGCAATGTAGTTCATGCTACACTTTATTGGGGAGCAGGCTTGACATTTTTTGAGTGGAGGTGGGGCTGGTTCAAGACCTCCGGGTGTCTGGGGCAGCACAAATGCCCCTCCCCGACTTGGTGGCCTGCCAGTCACCAGCGCTCTTCCTGCTCCTTGGGAAGGAGCAGAGAAAAGAGGGTTGGGCTGGAGGGCCGCTGTTCTAACCCACCACTTTCCTCTCTTCCACTCCTTCTGTTCCTTTTCAAATCAGGGGGAAGAGTGGTAGAAGCAGGCAGAGGCAGGCACTTCCTACCAACCCACCAGCTTCAGTTCCGAGCGCAGGCGAAGGTTCCTTCCAACAAGCTCAATTCTTCCTTTTTGGCTTTCACCCTCTTTCTCCTTTGCAAAAGGAATTCTATCAACCAACATTTTCATATACCATTTGTTCGAATCTACTTCTACAGTTCTACAGCGGGTGGCACAGTGGGTTAAACTGCTGAACCATGAGCTGTCGATTGAAAGGTCGGCAGTTCGAATCCGCGACGAGGTGAGCTCTCGTTGCTTGGCCAGCTCCTGCCAACCTAGCAGTTCCAAAGCATGTTAATGTGATAGACAGATAAATAGGTACCGCTTGCGGGAAGGTAAACAGCGCTCCGTGTTCCAGTCGCATGCTACGCGCTACGGCAAGGAGAGTCATGCCGGCCACATGACCACGGAGGCGACTTCGGACAACGCTGGATCTTCGGCTTTGAAATGGGGATGAGCACCACACCCTAGAGTCGGACACAACTGGACTTAATTGTCAGGGGTCTCCTTTACCTTTAACTTCCAAGTAAAGCGACTCAGCCTGTCACTCAGTCTTCCTCTTAATCAAGTAAAATACATATAAACCATGTCTCCATGCAGGAAAACAAAAATTGCAGATTCACACATTGGCTCATTGTGCCTTTCGGATCCTCTTTGCACAGGAATACATTTTAATACTGAATGAAGGATACTGGTCTGTTCTCTACTAAGTAACAGGAAACAGAAAAATCATTCATAGTTTGGAGAGCAGCCTAAAAGGGTAGATTAACCAAGTATGGTTAACTACAATGCTGAACAGTCCAATATTTTGTCAGAATAAAAATTCACTTTTTAATTTGTGAACATTAAAATTACTGAGTTCATCACTCTTGGGCCTTGTAAGAGACTAAGGGCAGCTCGATGCAGCAAGTGCACATATTCACGCCAATGTTCCCCATGGCACAAATGAACTGGGGGTGACCAACTTACAGTACATGCCCCTGCATCCTTAAAAGTTTATTTGGTTTTATGTATAACTCGCCCTTCCTTCAAGGAGCTCAAGGCAGTGTACATGGTATTCCCTTCCCCCTCCAACGGGTATCTTGTTGTCTTGTATGCTCCATGAGGCATCTGGTGGGGCCACTATGAGATACAGGAATCTGGACTAGATGGGCCTTTGGCCTGATCCAGCAGGGCTCTTCTTATGTTACACAACCACCCTATGAGACATGTGGGGCCAGTCACTTTCTCTCAGTTGTCTTGCGAGGTTCATGGCTGACCATGAACCCTGCTCCAAGTCCGATGCTCTAACCACTGCACCTTGCTGGCTCTGTGTAGGCACACACAGTCTTGGAAGCTTAACTGAGTCAGATGGTTGTTTGCTGTACATGCAAACAAGTGTTGTTGCATAGAACTGCCCTTATATACCTTCATTTGTGGGACTTGAAGACTAACTTATCCCCATATTTCAAATATTACGTATTTATGCAATTTCCTGCCTAAGTACCTTGGAAAATGCGATCATTGTTACGTGGTTGAATCCAACAACTGCTTTGGCTTTGCAGGCTTCATACATTTCAAGGCGCCTTGCAGAGGCACAACAACTGTCATCAAGAGCCAGGATGGTGTAGTGGTTTGGGAGTCGGACTTAGATCTGGAAGATCCAGGTTCAAATCCCCGCTTAGCCACGAAGCTTCCTGGGTGACCTTGGGCCAGTCACTATCTCTCAGCCCCACCTACCTCACAGGGTTGTTGTGAGGACAAAAAGGAGGGGAGGAAATATGTACACCACTCTGAGCTCCTTGGAGGAAGGGTGGTATAAAAATGTGAAAAATAAAAATAAACAAACACTTGGTCACCTGAATTCAGAATATACTGCTGTTCAAAGAATGAACAAGAAAATATATGTATCTAATATCACAAAGGGAAGGTCACAAAATGACTTTCGTGCCAAATACACCACCCATACAATTCCTCAGTCCATTTCCTCCTAGACTGACAATAACCCTGACTCATTGTAGTGCCGCATCAAAGGTAGGAGAGGGGGAAGTTTGAGAGTGCTCAGCCAACTGTTTTGCCGCTGCTGTGCTGATGGAGATCTCAAAAACCTCACACAGGATATCATTAACTGATGTGGTGAGAGGGACCCGGGTCCCTGCAGCAGTTACCGTTAAAGATAGAAGCAATAGCCTCTGAAGGTATCTGCGGATGACGAAAGGCTCAGTGGCTTGCGCCCTGCCATCAAGAAAGGATGTTGGCTGCCTTGTACATCCAAACAGCAAAAACAGCTTTTTTTTCCCCAGCTGGTGCAGGTGGGTTTTTTTTGGCCCATTGCTGTGTGAGATTTTGAGAAAAAAAGCACAGGAGTGCAGTTACTCTCACTGCTTCCCCTAACTGGCACAAGCAAGCTCTCTGTTAATCAGACCTCTTTTTCCAGGTTGGATAATGCAAGCAAGCCTTGGTTGGCTCACTGATATACAAGCTCCATTATGAGGTTCTACGGAACTAGGGGAAGGGCAAAAATAGGACTGGTGAGTAAAAGGCAGCAGCTTGCCCCATCAACTCAAATCCATATAACGGTACTAGAATATATCTCCTCCCCCCCCCCAGCAAGGAGAGCAATAGAGAAGGGGGTGTGCAATAATGTAGGCAACTACAGTACCTGTATTCTCATGGCTTTTAAACACAAGGCTTGCAGTTGCAAGTATTCTTCTTAAAGCCCCAGCTGCAGGCACAGAAGTTCTCTCCAATGCTAACTCTTGCAATAAGGTATCTTGCAAACCTTGTGATTTTGAATGTCCCTAAGCTGGAATTTAAATGCCACAATTACCTTAGGTGTTGGATCATTAACATTCAGGAACATTTGCTCAGGTAAGAAAGAGGTGATCTCCAGACTCCAGGATCAACATGACAAGAGGCAAAGTGAATAAAAAACTTTCCAGCAAATGGAAGAACACAACACAGCACACATTCAAAGCCTTCACAGAGCTCTTCTTTAGGGTCCTAAGGCATTTTTACCCAAGGGTGTATATACACAACAAGAGTTAAATGTGTACACCTGTGGGCTGGGAGAAATGCTGGAAAACCTGAAATCTTTCCTCTTATGGAAACTAGGGCTGTCACCCAATTGATTAATCTACTAAGATTTCTCTAAGTTTTTAGTCAATTAATTGATTACTTCTGCATTACTTAGCATATGGGGGGGAGCAATAGTTCTAAAGAAAAAATCATAATGTCTGCTTCTAGATGATACATCTAAAGATTATGCTTTTAGATGCATTGCAGTAGCCATCATCTTAGAAAAGACATTCTGTCTTCTCTCAGGTTGGAGGGAATGCCTCTTAAAACAGGAGTGACTATCTGCAGTTTTTATACATACTAGCATTAAAAATAATTTTAATGCAATTACAATATGACGACATTAATTGGGGGCACCTTTTTAACTGATTAAAATGCTTTTAATCTATTAACTGTAGCACAGTTCTAATAAAACAGCTTCAAGGAGAGGTCCCACCTTTTGCGCCTTATTCCTAGCACAGGAGGAATTAGCATCTGCCACTGACGTTCAAGGGAAAACAGGTCAGAACTTCTAGGTGTCCTGTTGTGGGTACTACAGCAACTCCGAAAGCAATGCATTCACAAGGAATATCAGCCAAAAACAGTGTCATAGCGCATATCCTTCCCATGATTATAAACACCTTTGGCAAAGACAAGACATCTCTTCCTATTCCTTTATCCATACAGTGCTCACCTCTAATAAGCCCCAGGTTAAACTATTTTCCATATCCCAAGACATTAGGGAAAGGGAAAGGCAAAGCAGAAGTACAAGAGTCAGGATCCTGACCAGAGCCCAGTCCAAATCCTCTATCCTTTCCAAAAACCGTTCCTAGCAGAAATAACTCTATTTAGAAGCCCACATTGAACAGTCAAGGCTGAACACTGATTTTTTTTTTTGGGGGGGGGGGCTTGATTATGCTGACCAAACTCATCTGGTAAGCTGGCTAGAATTTTTAGCCCCAGCAGGTTCTATGCAGGGAAGCAGAGGTGGAGAAACAGAGTAGGTGACCGAGTGGAAAACTAGGCAAGCCACCTTCATATACCGTATTGGTCTGAGTATAAGACTCACTTTTTTCTCCTAATTTAAGTTTTTAAACTAGGGGTGCGTCTTATAATCAGGCTGTTGCAATTTAATGCCAGTGATTTAATTAAAAAATGTTAATAGCACCAAGCTTTAAGGGTGCGTCTTATAATCAGGTGCATCTTATACTCGGGACAATACGGTCATTTCCGTGTGCTCCTCTCTTGTTCTACAACAAGCAGAGCGGCCATCCTGGAACTTTCAACCCCATCCGGCAGCAAAAATAGTGGTGGTGATGGGATGGAAATAAGGAATAAGCTGAATGAAGAATAGAAACAGAAAAGTGAACACAAGACAGTAATTCCCTCTAGTTGGGAGGTGGAAGAGTCCCTTAGACGCCCTTGCTTGGGATCCTCAGAAATCTGCGTCTGCCTACCACTGTGGTATGAGCTGCTGTACTCATTGGGTCCCCAGAACCAAGGTGAGCCTAGTACAACACCACACACAGAGTCTTTACATTCTCTTACTCTGAAAAATGAAACCTGTCCTTAAAAGTTCAGTCATCCTTCATTCATTCTCCTGCTCTGCTGAGAGCTGAGCAAGTCCCTTCCCCTAAACATACATGTGGTTTGGACAGAGCGCTGAACTGTGGTCTAACCTCCTGCAGCCCAGTCCTGCAGCCTGTTTCCTTCTCGCATGTTCAAGAAAAAACAATAAAATTACATTTAAAAAACCACAGCACTAACAGACGATATTTCAAATAAATGCAGACGAAGGCCTGCCCTATGCAAATACTGTATTTCTTCGATTCTAAGACACATGTTTTTTCCCAATTAAGCATTAAAAAAATGGGGTGCATCTTAGAATCAAAGGTCTCTAAAAAGCACCCCAAAATGCAATTTCCTTACTTACTGGGGCTTGGGGGAGCTTCAGGGAGGTCTGTGCGACCCTCTGCAGGCCTCCCTGATCTTCAGTTCAGCGAAAAACGGCGATTTTCAGCCATTTCCGGTTTTCGCGGAAACCGGAAATGGCCGAAAATCACTGTTTTTCACCAAACTGAAGATCGGAGAGGCCTGCAGAGGGTCGCGCAGACCTCCCTGAAGCTCCCCCAAGCCCTGGTAAGTAAGGAAATTGCATTTTCTGGCGGACCGCAAAGGCACTGCTCAAAGGCAGAGAGGAGATCGTCAGCTGTAGCGCGGGGCATGCTGGGGCGAACTCTCAGGTTCAGGAAGAGAGAGCTCGCTGCTGAGCAGAGGTGGCAAAATGGCGCGGTAAAAATCAGATCGCCGTGGCAGGCAAGCTGGGGAGAGTTGGTGCTGAGCAGACAAACTGAAGGAAGGTGGTGCGTCTTGCAATTGATGGTTTGTTGTTTTTTTTCTGCTGGTATTCCTGAAATTAAGATGCGCCTTAGAATCAATGGCGCCTTAGATTCGAAGAAATACGGTAGGTCGAATTTTCCACTCAACAGGATTCTCAGAACATTCACACAGAGACTGTGACCTGATCCAAGTGGTTTAACTATACTCCTCCAGAGGGGGGCGACATTGCTGCGGGAAGTAATGATGTGTGTTTGCCCCAGCACGTATCCTCCTCTGGAGCAGGCTAGGAAGCTGTCAGGTGGAAATGGAAACCACACAGTTGTTACAGTGTAAGAACAATAAGAAGATTTCAGCAGCAAAGAAGCAAAGATTGCTTATAGGAAACTAAAGGCAGGAGTCCATTTGCCTCAGTATGCAAGTATTAAAAAATTTATATAAGATATATTTACATTGCTACGAGAAGTTTTTAATAGTGTTATGCTTTTATGTAGTAGAGAGGATTCTTCTGAGCTATTTTTAGAGGAGTATAGGATATAAATGCAAGCTGATCTATCGCAGCAATCTCCTTTTTATCATTTTCCCTCCCCCCGATTTGTAAGAGTTTATTTATATGTATTGATTCATGCTATTTTATCTCAGTCTTCCAGTAAGGGACTTGCATTGGTGTACATGGTTTCTTCCCCCCCCCCCTTTATCTTCACAACAACCTTGTGAAGTAGGTTGAGTGTCTGGCCCATGGTCACTCAGTGAGAATTATGGCTGAGTGGGAATTTGAACCCAGGTTCTTCTCGGTCCTGGTCTGCCACTAATCACCACACCACTAGAGTTAGCCTTCTATAAGTGGCTAAAAAAATACTACAGTATTAGCTTTTTTCAAGAAACAAGGGATTTGGCACCACAAATTGAGGTTGAAGAAGCTACACATTTCACCTGCTCTGAACATTTTGGATATGCTCAAAGACATATTTATGCATACAAGAAAAAGCAACACAATATTCCATCTGCTCTGTTCAGTATTATTAGCCATAGTGGGGATTGCCTCCAGTGATTCACAAAGAAATGCTTAGTTGCTGGTGGGTGGGGGAAGACCTACTGTGTTCCATTAGACTCTGAATGGCCTTCAGAATGGGCTGCAATCCTAAGCATGCACCTTGAAGTAAAATCCACTGAAATCAATGGACTTAGTTTCAATAAAGATGTGTAACTGTTCTATGCCAATTTATAGGCAGGAAAAGCTCTAGCAAAGGTTACATGGGTACAGATCAAGAACAGGTTTCAGAAGAGGGCTTGCTTTCTGACACCAGGTTCACTTGAAATACACACAGAGTCCCCTTCATACTGCTACAATTTACAGAGAGCAAAACAACTCTAGTTTATCTATATAATTTATAATTTACACATACTGTATATTCAGGAGAAGAGAACTTTTGTTGTTGTTCAGTCGTTAAGTCGTGTCCGACCCTTCGTGATCCCATGAACCATATCTCGCCAGGCCTTCCTGTCCTCCACTATCTTCCTGAGTTCGCTCATTTTCATGTTCGTTGCATCGGTGATGCTGTCTAACCATCTCATCCTTTGCCTTCCCCTTCTCCTTTTGCCTTCAATCTTTCCTAGCATCAGAGTCTTCTCCAGAGAGTCCTCTCTTCGCATTAGGTGGCCAAAATATTTGAGTTTCAGCCTCAGTACCTGTCCTTCCAGGGAACAGTCAGGGTTGATTTCATTTAGGATTGACTGATGGAGCAAAATAACCTCTAATCTAAGTTACTGTTTATAGCACCTATCATAATAAAATAACAAGGGCTTGCAGATGCTCACTAACATAAGAGGCAGGCTAAAAACAGAGAGTCACACATGCAGAGTTTAAATACTTAGCTCTGAGACCTGGAGCATATCCTGTGAAATAGTGAACCCTCTAAAAAACCAGGCATCACAAAGAAAGACAGGGCCTTCTTGGTAGTGGCATCATATCTGTGGGTATTATCGATCCAGGGAGATGTGCCAGGCTCCCTCTTTCAGTTTTTAAACGGCAGCTGTGAATTGTAATCTTATTAAACCAGAGAAATGCAACTGGATTTTAGACACTGTCTTTATTTGTATCATGCATTTAATCATTCATTGGTTTCATTGTTTTTAGTTATGGCTTGTATTGTGAGCCATCTTATGTGAGCTTTTAAACAGGGAATGGTAGGATAACACCCACCACCACTAAAAGAGAGAAAGATGAGGTAAGGGAGAAGATAGGGGAGAGATTATCGAGATGAGAAACTGCCCTAAATGAAAATTTGTAGCAGTTGGGATAGAGAAAAGCAAGAAGATTTTGTAGAAATTGAAGAGGATTTAGCAAAACTAAGACTATGAGGGGGTGTTAGGGAAATTAGAGAAAAGACACAGCAAACAAGGCTCCAGAGTTAGAGAGGACTATAAATGCACAGATACGTCACAGTCACACCCACAAGAGCAATGTCTGAGAATTTTGTTTTCGTAAGTTCAGTGTTCCACCAGTTCCTTGCTCTACAGATCTCGTTGTAGCTAAGGGACAAAGCCATAGCCCCAAGGAACTCAGAGCAGCTGCCAGATGGTTCCTGTTGGTTTTCCATCCAGTCCGCTTACGGGGCGAGACCTTACTTAGCTTCAGTGGCAGAAAGGCATCACGGACCATGTAAATGAAGGGCATTAATTCCTTGGGCATCTTGTGGACCCCGGTCAGTGCATCCATTTGCAATCCATAACCATCTTCCACTTCTCTGTTTTCCAGCAGCAAGGCCAGTGTGGTGGGTGCAATCTAATCCCTGGTAGGAGTAGGTCAGCATGAGATTCTTCCCCACCAAATAATCCCCACTATTTGAGCTAAAACGAAATACAAGTGGTACTCTATTAGAATGAAGCAGAAGAGGGGAAAGCAGCAGCCAGCATCATCAGAGGCACATCGATGAATACGTTGTCTCCTGGGCTTGGGGGGGGGGAGAAGGAGGAAATATTTTCTTCCTCATAAAATTTTGGGGGAAGAAAAACAGCAAGGCTTTTACGGTCTACACAGCTTCAGCATCTTTCTGGACGGTTGCAAAGAATGGGGGCTGTCTTCACTTGCCCGGTCCCTGGTGTGGCTGATGGAAATACTTAACAGATGCGATGTGCGACAGGGTTAATTGCATCCATGCAGCCAGAGAGAGCTCTCTCAGTAGGGAAGCTGGCAAGTTCTCATTAACAGCTTCCCTTTTTAAATGAACTTCCCCTGAGAGCAAGGCTGAGTGTCAGAAAAAGCAGGGGAGAGGCTAATGAGTAAATGCTATGGAGGGTGCTGCACTCTACAAAGGCACAAAACAGCAGCTTCCTCCCCTCTTCGTAGGGAAGCCTCTGCAGGGCTCCCTTCCCAAAGAGAAAATTCTGACAATGACCTGGCTCGGCTCTATTAGCTAGGTGGGAGGGTTGAGGAAGGCAGATACTAGCTTGCAAATATTTGAAGTGAAACTATTTCTCACAATTTCCAGAAGGGTAGCAATAAAGAGTCTTACTGTACCTTAAAAAGGATTGACACTTTTTTTAAACAGCATACAGTATGCTCCAATATGCTTAAAAAGGTAAAGGTATCCCCTGACAATTAAGTCCAGTCGTGTCCGACTCTAGGGTGTGGTGCTCATCTCCATTTCAAAGCCAAAGAGCCAGCGTTGTCCGAAGACGCCTCCGTGGTCAGGTGGCCGGCATGACTCTCCTTGCCGCGGCGCGTAGCATGCGGCTGGAACACGGAGCGCTGTTTACCTTCCCGCAAGCGGTACCTATTTATCTACTCGCATTAACATGCTTTGGAACTGCTAGGTTGGCAGGAGCTGGCCAAGCAACGAGAGCTCACCCCGTCGCAGATTCGAACTGCCGACCTTTCGATCGACAGCTCATGGTTCAAATATATGAGGACTAATACATTTATTGCAACACAAACATAGTGTATACTGTATGTTGTTAAAAAAAGTGACCGCCTTAAGGTACTACAAGACTCTTTGTTCTCATTACGCACGCACGCACGCACGCACGCACGCACACCCCATCCAGATTGTCGAGACTAAAGGGGGATAATTAGAGTCTCAACATTGGAGACTTAAAAAACTAATGTCTGCCTCACCCCCCAAAAGCATCCCCTATCCAAGTTCTATATGGCTGAATGGCCCAGAGGGTCACGTGTGCCCTCTGGTGTTTAAAATGCAATTCTACATCTCCCAAAACCTTAATTCTTGCCACCAAAGTAAGTAGGTGGTAATGCAGTAATTTCTAATGGGTCAACTTTTACTGGTGAAAGAGAATGCAGCTCTAGAAAGAGAATTACAGTATCAAACTACTTTTCAGGTTACTCAGAGGACAGAGGATGCTTTGAGATTTTCCGTGAGCCTGGATTTGTGTTCTCATGGGAAAGCTCTGCACATGTTCGAGGTGTTCTGCCCTAAATCATAATTCAGTGCAGCTCTATATAACCATTCTAAAGGGAGCCGAGTGAATCAGAGTTTGCATCTGTGAGAGAATTCTCTGTTGACTGTTTCGCTAATCAGAGCTAACAAAAAAATGACGTCATGAGTGAATTGCCCTAATTAGCCCTAAACCAGGGATATCTGCAGACCCCACAGCACACTGTGGGATTTCATCATATGAAATAATGTCATGACACTTTGTGATGGACTACCCCAGTGGGGTTGATGAAACGGGCACTGCGGTCTAGTGCTTTGGGTAACAAAATAGGACAGTGGATCACAGGTGTCGTTCAAACAATCTACACAGTATGCCAAAGAGCTGCTAGCAAACTAGTACCAAGTTATAAACAACTGTGACATCTTAAAAGTAGCCGACATCTCTGTTTGTGAATTACAGTTACCATTTGAACGTTGGATAGGTTATACTCAGTTACTTCACAAGGTGCCTTTGGCACAATTAGCTCCATGAGTTGGAAATTGCTACAAATGTTGATTATTCGTGGGGAAAAAGGACTTGGTCCCCCAGGTTACCCACAAGATGTGGAACTCCCAATGACCTGTACCCACCAACCCAGAAGTCTGGCATAAAGTGTTAGAGAGAACGCTGGAAGTCTGACCCTCCGCTTCTGATGTCCAGCAACAGTGGAACAAAAGAGTGAGAGGACGCATTTCGGTCAGAAGAGCAGCTCTGTGGAGACTGTAAACATTTACCTCGCTGAGCACCCCCCCCCACCCCGTAATCAGAAGCAAGACAATTGAGAGCCTGTGTAGTCAGATCAACCCTGGCAGGATGGCATCAGTACAGTGAAACTAGGATGTTGAAGCTCTTCACAGTGGATCTACTTGTGCATTTGTGGAGCAAAATTTAAAAGCGTCATATACAGTAGCTCATTGCTTTATGATGGGTTCACAATGCAAATCAAATCACTTTATGATGGACTCTCTGTGACAAAATAAGGCTCACCATATGTTAGGTTAGGTTATTCACTGTACGATGGACTTATGATTGCCGCCAACAGAACCTCGTGGGTGATAGATAAGCCAATCAGTGCCTGCAAGCATTTGGTAGCGTCTCAGCCAATAGCAGCATGTCTAACATCGTGGTTCTGTGCATTTGATGGAAGGAGCCGACCAAGGCAAATGCAAGGCTTTGAAGTAACGTTTCTGCTCTTGTTAACATCACAGCTGTGTGAGTGTTGAAGGAAGTAGCTGATGCAAAGGAAAATGCAAACCTTTTAAGTAGCTCTCAGCCCTAGTGGTGTGTTTAACATTGTGGCTCCATGTGTTTGAGGGAAGGAGCCGAAGACACGAAGGCAATGCAAATGTAAGGCTTTAGGGAGCTCTCAGCTCCTAGCAGCATGTTTAATGTAACAATGACCCTAAAAGAGAGCAGTAGGCACCTAAATCACTTTTTTAAGAGAGGGAAGCAGCTTAGTTTTGTGGCAGAAGTTGAGGTCTTGGAACAAATTATCAAAAAACAATGAGTTATTGGGCTCACATTACAATATTTTCACAATACAATGGTGTCTCCAGAACAGATAACCAATGGAAAGTGGGGGTCCACTGTACTGTCTAGTTGCAAGTAAGCAGAAATCCACAAATGCACTAGTCATGGAGATTGCCCCTTTCAACACTGGAGAGTGGAGAAAATGAACCAATAAGGCTCAAGTCAGGCTTTAAAATTTACTATTGTTTGGACCATTCAAGTACAAAATTTGAGAAGTGTGGGGATACAGGAAGCTGGACAAATCATTATGAAGTGTCACCAGGATGGGGCAGGCGCATCACTAGGGGGACACAAACCACATCGGGTGACACCCCAAGGAGGGGTGACACCAAAATGACTATTTTATTTAATACCGGTGGTGCGAAAACGCATCACTGGTAGAAAATGGATTTTCTCGATCCCCGCCATGACTTCCCAGGAGGCCTCCACATAGTGTGGTGTGGTATGGGAGGAGGTCCATGGGGGTGACACCATGAGCTCTTGCTCCAGGTGTCACCAACCCTAGTGACACCCCTGGGGTGGGGGACCAATTCTTTTATCTTTGCTAAGTGGAGGGGAGGTGTCAACTGCTAGGAGAAAACCCTTGTCCCTTAAGGTTACTTCAAAGAGATAAAGTTTCACTGTATTAAAAACAAAAACACCACACACACACACACACACACACACACACACACACACACACACACACACACACACACACACACACACACACACACACACAGCAAGCTTCCAGATTCAGTTCCAAAGCCAAGCACTGCTCCCCAACGCAAAGGTTAGTGACACATGCAGACCCAGTAAGCAGCCTTTGGTCCAAGTGGCTCAGTTAGTGCAGGCTCTAGAAGGTACCACAGGGTGAGAGGTGGTTGAAAAAGAGGAGACCCTTTGCTCAGCAGTAGCCGAAGCTGCAGCTACCAGCACTACAGAGCTTCGGCAAGCTAGTAAAAATGCCACATACTTATACACTGCCGGCCTGCGCTTTATCCTGTGGACTTCCCAACGGTCAGGCTGGCTGCCCTGGATGCAAGGCAGGGCTTCACTGTGAGACAGATGGTGTCTGGGGATACAAAGAGAGTGGTCAGCAAGGCCTGGCCATGCCTGTTATCATGCCACAGAACTGCTTCTTGTTTCAGAAACGTCTTTGCCCTGGAATATCTGTCTCCATTACTTGGATTCTAACTCACCGCAGCAGAGAGATGCTCACCACACCTCTCCCGCAACGTTCAGTGCCAATGGCATGCCTATCGATGGCTGAAGAGCTCTCAGCAGCAGTGGTATCCTCACGTGAGCAGACAATCCTCTCTTTTCCTCATTCTGGAGTCATGAAAGGGTATCTGTCTTCCCCAACAGATCCAACCAAGGGCCATTCACACAACCACTAGTTATTCTGAGACAAACCACCAATGATCACAGTCCGGATTCCAGTTGGCTGAGATTTGCAAAGGATTCAATGTTTTCCAAACCTTTTCAACCTGTGGCTCCCTTGACCATTGGCAACCATTGTCCGTGCCCCCCCCCCCATTACATTATGTTGATGCCTGCCTGCCAATCGGCATTGCACTGTTTTCTGAGAGGATTCCGTGACTCCCCTGGCTGGTTTCCACGGCTCCCCTGAGAGCTGCATCTCCCAGTTTGGGAACCACTGAATCAATCAATTGAAGTGAGCTGAAAGAGAATGCAACAGCCTGAGAGTCAATGACCTTTCCTAGGTGGTCACAACCAGTTTTAACATGGTTACCTCTGGTGGGTGGAGTTCATACAACATCGTACTCATGACCCAAAAATAGTTAGCAAAAGGAATGGAAGTGGCTTGAAACGTCTAGGAATTCCTTGCTCATTCAAAAAAAAAATGCAAGATGCTTTTCTCACCACAAGGTGGAGCCACCTCCCTACCCAGCAAGAGACAGGTCCTATCCCACAGCGTGTCTGGCAATGCATTTCAAAACTGTCCTGGTGTGCCTGTATGTGTGACCCAGATACTTCAGAGCACAGCTCAGGGAGAAGAGTCAGGTGGCAGATCTCACAGGAGAAGCTGCATGCCCCTCCCCCTCTCCTGATCCTGATGACACCAGCCTGGCTTTCGTCAGCAGCACTCACCTTGGCAGCCAGACACAGATATTGATTTGTAATTCAAATACATTGGGACACGGCACCAGATGTACTTTGTACTAAGTGACCCTGAAGCTTTGTTTAAATTGGGGTTATTTAAAAACTAGGGAGATTTTTGTTGCTGTTGAAAGAAGAAGGAAAAACAACATCAACTAAGATCCAAAGTTCTATATGTCTTCTAAAAATACGTTGGTAGAACAACAGGTTGATTTGCGCAACACCGATAAATATACCTAAGGCAACACGCTGCTGCAGTAGGAACGAACTGCATTCTAGAAAGCAAAAATGAATAAAAACTGGAAGGCCTCATTTAAATTCTCCACCCGTTTCCATACAACATGCAAATGACATTCTAAATTCTCAGGCAAGATACACAGGGCAGCAGCTGGTTGCTTCATTAAGGAACAAAACAACCCTTTATTCACAAGCCTTTCCCAGTAATTTTATCTAAAAGATCAAAGAAGATAAAACACATTCCTTTGCCTTCTGACGGCAGGATTTTGGGAATGGGCTCTACAAGACAGTGCACCGCATATAAGGAGATATATATATCCTTAAGTTTCCTATAAGAGCAAGGTCAAGGCATTAATACTTAACTAAAACAATTAATTAATGGACCACAGTATCCTCCTGAGCTGCCTGGCAGGATAGGTAGTGAATTGTAATGGTTCTGTTCCTACTCGCTGGGTCAGTCTCAGAGCAGCATGGGGGGGGCACTCCTTGGGCACTGGCCTATGGGGCCCCATCTTGCTCTTTAACATCAATATGAAATGGCTGGAAGTTGTTGCCTGGAGATTTGGAGTGCAGTGCCATTAGTATGTGGATTATACCCAGCTCTACCTCTCATTTCTATCTGGGATCACGGAGGTCCTGAATTGGTGTCTAACAGCCACGAAGGACTGGATGTCAGCTAATAAACTGAGACTTAATAGAGGTGCTGTAAGTCAATACGAATGTCGATTCTGGAATGGGGTTACAAATCTATTTTGGATGGGGCAGCACTCTCATTGAAGGATCAGGTTCACAGTCTAGAGCAGGGGTGGCCAACCTTCCACCATTAGGGCTACTGTGTTCTTAAGAGTTGTGTAGAAGACAGAATCTTGGCAGCTGCAAGTGCTGATGGTGCTGCTAAAGCAGCTGCACCTGTTGAAATGCCCTCACCTATGCAACCATTTAAAGGGCCAGCATTCATGTTGAAAGGTTGGCCACCACTGGTCTAGAGTCTAGACTGCTCCTGTAACCGGGCTTTGCTTCTGGAGGGACAGAAAGTGGCTGTGGTCAGGAGCATTTTTGCACAGCGTCAGTTGATGCACCAGCTATCGTCCTTTCTGAGGAAGGCACATCTGGTTACAATAAGCTACATCTTGGTTAGAAGACTGCAACACACTCTACATGGAGCTGTCCTTGAAGACGGTCCAGGCGCTTCAACGGGTGCAAAAATGGCAGCCAGGGTACGAATGGGCAACCAACAATCAGAACATATTACATCTGCACTTTGTGATCTGCACTGGATTCCAGTATGCTTTCCAAGCTCTAACTAAAGTGCCGGTTATTACTTATGAAGCCCTGTATGGCTTGGGTTCCAGATACTTGAAAAACTGTCTCCTTCTGCATGAACCTGCTTGAACTCTACATTCATCATCAGAGGTTCTGCCTTGTGTACCATTATCATAGGGGGTTCATCTGGTGGAGATGCAGGGCTGGGCCTTTAAGTAGCGCAACCCTCCCCTGGCTTTGGAAGTCCCTCCTCAGTGAGGCCCAATTGACCTTGACACTGTCTGCCTTTAGGTGGGCAATGACAATATTTGTTTTGTTTAGCTAAGCTTTCCTCCAAGTTCCTTTTGCTGGCCCTTTGTTTTATCCACTGCTGGTTTTCAGTCTTTTGTTTTACTGATTAAATCTCTATTGCTGATATTTTATTGCATTGACTTTTCTGTGAATTTTAATCCATAAGCAGAGATTTGCAGGCCCCAAAGGCACCCTTGGATTTACCATCATTTGTCCGTCTGTTATCACCCATAAGGGCCACCTCAAAACCAACAATCTGGCCAATGGTCACAGGCAGCTATCTAGCTCCCCTGGAGGGTAAAATCCTGGTTCACTAGCATCCTGATTTGCCTATGGAGCTGCCACCTGCTCTGTGAAGTAAACAGTTGCACAGAAGCAAATCTCCCACTGGTCTGATAAAAATATTATCACCTGTCCAATAGAACAGTGACCTCAAGCAAAACAAAAAATGTTAAGACTCCCAACGTAGGAAAGCTGTAGATTAATGAGTAGAAAGAGGTAGCACATATAGCAATGGGATGTGGAGAGAGAGAAGGAAACTGCTGCGGTTGTGCAAGGACACAACCTGGAGGGCCATTTCTGGGTTGCACTGCAAGGCAAACGTTTGGCCATTTGAAAGACTAGAAAAGAGGAAACCTGAATAGGCTGAGATATAGGATCAACTCCCAACGCTTTCAAGAAACTTCATGTGTTCTTGTAAAGTAACGAAGTCATGGCCTCAGTAATCACAAGAAATTCTGGCACGATGGAGAAATAGGCAACCTGAACACCACCAGTGGCAGGCTAACAAGTTATAGCACTGGCCGTCCAGCATGAGTGAATCCAGGTAATACTCAAGAGCGAGCTCACAACCTTATTGTGAAATCCTACACATATTTACCCAGCAGGAAGTCCTACTGAATTCAATGTAGTCTCAGTTGCATCATTACTCTTGCATGTGATTTACAGGTCTGCTGCTGGAGAAGGAGATAATGATCCCATTATCAAATTCCACAACTATTTTTAATTATGTCTCTCTTGAGGAACTATGTGTATCGCCTCCACCCTTGCTGCTGAAGGTCAGAAATTAACCACAACCATAACTGAACCCCATTCTTCCTGGCGGCAGAATCAGAAGACTTATGCTTTCCTTCTCTACATTGCAATAGTTAACTATGCTTTCAATAATCATTGAGAGAGAGCGCTAAGCAGCTGCAGCTTCCTTCAAGCTATACCCCCAATCTGCCAAAAAACAACAACAACCCAGGGTTAGGCAATTTGGAAATTCTGATCTATATGAATAGTTTCCATACTTTCCATATGGGACCTTTCACGATTCCCCTCTCACACACAATATATATGCAATCAGTTCTTCATTTGGGGTGTGCATGCACATGCATAGCAAAATCCTGACATCTTTCCTCCAGATAGCCCTATAAAAGCCCTATAAAAGAACCATCTTTCCTCCAGATAGCCCTATAAAAGAGCCTTGCTGGATCAGACCAAAGGCCCATCTAGTCCAGCTTCCTGTATCTCACAGTGGCCCCACCAGATGCCTTTAGGTGGACTATACTTCGGTCCACCCATGTGAAATGCAATTGTGTAACACCAGCTCCTATCACAGAAATTGGGACATTGCTGCTATTGATTGCGTACACAGCCCACCTTACCTGCATCATGCATTTTTGTTTTAACAAATCCTTCCCTTGAAGGAAACACTCACATAGCCCTTTAAAATAATAAAGGAGGCTAGATCATTCCATGTGCAAAGACAATACTAAAAATTCAATCTGAGATTTTAAAAAAGTGTTCTGGGAAGAAAGTCACCAGATCAAAATGCAAATAGGACAATGTAATGCTGACATGCCTAAAATAAGGATATTCCAAAGTGCACTTTTACAGTTCAATGGATAAACCCTTTAAATTAAGGGGTGTCTGGCAACCCTGATTCTTGTGTGTCTGAAAATGCAGAAACTGATATCTATAATAGAATCTTGTCATGAGTCTAACTGGTGAGTTATACACTGTCTGTAAGGATGCAATCCTATATACACTTACCTGGGAGCTGAACTCCACTGAACTCAATGGGGCTTCCTTCTGAATAGACATGCAGAGGGTTGGCCTTATTTGGAATTCCTTTGTGTCCTAGAACCCTTCCATTACCTAATGGTGCTCAGAGCTTATACACCACTTGGAGCCTGAAACCCACGAAGCACTTTCAAAACAGGAGAAGGATCACAGGTTTTTGAATCTCAAACGCCACTCACGAAACATTTAACAAAAGTGTTTATTGAGAAGGAATCAAAATACTGTAGTCAAAGCTCAGAGAATACAGAAAGCATAAAAAGCGCAGTACTTCTAGGTAGCTGCTGATCTGTTCAGATGGCAAGAAGTGCACGCGCACGCACACGCACGCACACGCACACGCGCACGCGCACGCGCACGCGCACGCGCACACACACACACACACACACACACACACACACACACACACACACACACACACACCAAAAATGTCAGAATTTCAGCTCAAGTCTCATGTCAACAGCTGTTGCTCTAAGAGGATTTCTTTTCTAAGTGTTTTGTCCAAAAATGATGCAACGTCCCTTTCAAATAGTCAGGACTGGCTGTGCAATTCACTCCTCTCCAAATATTAAGATCTGAAGAAGATATTATTTTGGGTGTTAGCTAAACTCAGTCTCAGTCTCTCTCTCTCTCTCTCTCTCTCTCTCTCTCTCTCTCTCTCTCTCTCACACACACACACACACACACACACACACGCAAGATAAATTCAAGTTTCTTCTGTCCAGGAAATATTCAGATGCAATCTCCTCATGACTTTTCATTAGCACAAGTATGTTAGAATAACAAAATGATCAATTACACGTTTGCAGAATTTTCAGATAAGCATCTTAAATTAGATACAGGCACCAGATCATAAATACATCTGTAACACTTTAATATATACCGTAGTAAGCAGAATCTCAAATTTCATCCTTTACAGAAGTCTTCTCTAACCGCTATCCGTCATGGTGGTAAGCTTAGAGCCAAACTAAACTTTTGGAATATCTTTATGAGTTTGTTAAATGTACACTTCCAGAAACAAATATTGTATGCAGAAGCCAGAACTGTGATTGACTGAGGCCTCCAGGACTTGGGAAGTGAGCATGACAATTCCCTGTCCTCTCCACACCCAACCTCTGCCAGTCTTCTCAATACCTTCCACCCACATCATGGCTCTTCTAAGTACTTCCTCCACTCCCTTCCCCTCCATAAAGCTAACCTCCAAATGTCCTTTATCATCTCCTTTTGTCACCCCCAGCTAAAAATGTAGCCCTGGAATCAGAATTATTCAAAAGAAAATACCCCGTATTTCTTCGAGTCTAAGGCGCATCTTAATTTCAGGAACACCAGCAGAAAAAAAAACCAAAAACCATCGATTGCAAGACGCACCACCTTCCTTCAATTTGTCTGCTCAGCACCAACTCTCCCCAGCTTGCCTGCCACGGCGATCTGATTTTTACCGTGCCATTTTGCCCCCTCTGCTCAGCGGCGAGCTCTCGCTTCCTGAAACTGAGAGCTCGCCCCAGCATGCCCCGCACTGCAGCTGATGATCTCCTCACTGCATTTGAGCAGTGCCGTTGCGGTTCGCCAGAAAATGCAATTTCCTTACTTACCGGAGCTTGGGGGAGCTTCAGGGAGGCCTGAGCGACCCTCTGCAGGCCTCCCTGATCTTCAGTTCGGTAAAAAATAGCGATTTTCGGCCATTTCCGGTTTTCACGAAAACCGGAAATGGCCAAAAATCGCTGTTTTTCACCGAACTGAAGATCGGGGAGGCCTGCAGAGGGTCGCCCAGGCCTCCCTGAAGCTCCCCCAAGCTCCGGTAAGTAAGGAAATTGCATTTTGGGGTGCTTTTTAGAGACCTTTGATTCTAAGACGCACCCCATTTTTTTTAATGCTTAATTGGGAAAAAACATGGGCCTTAGAATCGAAGAAATATGGTAAGCCATAAGAATGATTTATTCAGACGATTTATTCAGTGCGTTAGATACAGGGACCTTCCCCACCCACTCTTCCTTCAGGCCAAGGACCTCAAACCTCCCTGGAGCTGGCTCTTGAGTGCATGGTATATAGGCCTCAAAAACTACTCCACCTGTGGATTTATTCAGACAGTAGTCCCTCAGTATCCACAGGGGTTCGGTTCTCCCCCCCCCCCCCCCGCGGATACCACAAAAACACAGATGCTGGAGTCCAGCAACCGATGTCTCAATTACTCACCGGGTTTGGCTCTGGAGGCCCATTCAGCATCGTGCCAGGTCTGCAAACCCCTCCATAGGCCTCTGTGGAGGCTTCTGGAGGCCCACGGAGGCCAATGGAGGGGTTTGCAGGCCTAGCGTGATGCAGAACGGGCCTCTGGAGACCCCCCCACAAGTGAGTAATTGAGACATCGGGTGCTGGACTCCAGCATTCCTTTATTCGCGGGGTTGCGCCCTGGCTCTCGCAGATGGTGAAATCCGTAGATGCTGAACCCGCGAATGAGACCCCACTGTATCTGCATTTAAAAAATAACCAAACCCATCTACCCCTCAGGTACTGCAGCCAAATCAGTTGTGGTAGGCAACTGGGTGTGGTCTCCCCACCACTAACTATGAAACTGTTAGCCCCCTAAGAACTGCTGTAAGAGGGATCTTGGTTGAAATTCTCACCGAACTGCCACAATGGTCCTGATGTCCTGAAGTCACCAGTAAAACCTGCTGCCTGCCTGCCACTCACAGAAGGCACAGACACTCTACGTCTCAGGTTTCAGCCTAAGAGCCAAGTATTTCCCCAGATGCTGAGGAAAGTTGTGCTTTTTTTTTATTTTTATGGTGACTCCATGGTTGATTGATAGTTAAGAAGCTTAATGAAAAATCAGAACAGCTCAAGGCAACAGCCACTGCCGGCAGGAGAAGATGAGATACAAATAATCCGACAGAGAGAACTTTCACAAAAACAGTGTATGGCTTGGCTCCCCTCCCTCTCCAAGTTGTGGGCAAGGGGTGTCTGTGTGTGCGCGAGTGAGAGAGCTGCGAGTTTCTGTGCTTGTCAGCCTACGCAGAAAGATGTGCGTTAG
Source organism: Plestiodon gilberti rubricaudatus (assembly GCA_026170595.1). NCBI lineage: Eukaryota > Metazoa > Chordata > Lepidosauria > Squamata > Scincidae > Plestiodon > Plestiodon gilberti. Next base: position 253,731,959 of record JANXHW010000001.1, on the reverse strand, counting down.
ATACAGGGACCTTCCCCACCCACTCTTCCTTCAGGCCAAGGACCTCAAACCTCTCTGGAGCTGGCTCTTGAGTGCATGGTATATAGGCCTCAAAAACTACTCCACCCGTGGATTTCCTGAGCCCAGGGAGGAGGAGACAGAGACATCAAGGAAGGTGGGAGAGGAGATGCGAGGAGACAAAGCTTTAGTAATACTGAGCCCCTGGAAGCAGATGTGCCACAGCGGTTATCACAACAAGAACGGGGGCAGGACCAGATACCAAAATAAGGAATGGAGGAGGGGAAGAGACAAACCTTAAAAAAAGTGCAGCAACACTGTTTATTAGAAAAATAGTGTATCAGAGGCAACTGTTTCATTTCGAATCTCCTGCATGAAACGTTCTCTCCCTGAGAGAGTGTGCTCTGAATGGAGAAACTCCTCATGCAGGAAACCTGAAGTGACTATTGCCTCTGAGAAAGGGTAATATATTAGATACTGCACACATAGCAAACGTTTTTGGAGAGCTTCTCCAAACAAAAAGCACCTTTCACAGCTGGCCCCTCTTTTAGCTGGATGCTGTCACATGCAACAGCTCTAGCGGCAGGTGAACAAACTGGGCTGTTTGTGGCAACAGTGCTTTCTTTGGGAGGTAAGAGCACAGCTGGCAGCACCAAGTTCCACCTGTTTTCCCCAGGACAACACTGATGATTCATCTTATACCACCACCAAAGAGTTCTTGGACTAGAATTCAGGCTGTGACCACCTGGCTCAGTAGTACAGGTTACCGTAACTAGTTTTTCTTTCAGCGCAATCCTAACCAACGTTTCAGCACTGGTGCAGCCGCAATGCAGTCCCAAGGTAAGGGAACAAGCGTTCCTTCACCTTGAAGAGGGCTCCATGACTGCTCCTGCACGGCAAAATGCAGTGTGCGCCCTGCTGGCACAGCTACACCGCCACTGGAAAGTCGGGTAGGATTGCGCTGTTTGTCACCCTGTTGGTTTGCATCGCTTTTGCAGCTGGTCATCAACTCCCCGTGTTCTCATAACAGAATCACATCCTCTGCTTGGCACGTATTTTGGGCAACTGTGCTATTCCCCCCCCCCCCCACACACACACACTCACTCACCTTTCTCCTGCAGGTTCTCCTCCTACGAGATTTTTTCCTTGAAAAACATTCTACTGAGAACTGCCTGATCCTTCCAGTTTTTCCTACTCAGTTTCTCACTGTGGCGAGGGCTGGGGCTGAATCTGCACAACTGGGTAAGGTATAAATCAAAATTTGCCAAGCCTGACTTCACTTTTTGGCCAAGATGACATATCGTTGTTTCAGGAACTTCTACCTACAATTATTCTGCAACTCGGCCAAGTTCAACTGTGAAGTGTGTTCCCCTCAAACTCAATATAATTTTCACGCTGCTGCACTGATTTTCCATAGGCAAGAATGAGTGAGTGTGCTGTACATCTGCAGGATTCTCGCACTACTGTAGGATCTGGCATCCTGACAATCTCAGCTTTCATTTCTTAAAAGACATGTCTAATTCCTATCAGTGTGTAGAGTCAAATGTAAAATGTTTGGGCAGCAACTACTGGCAGATCAAAAAATGGAGAGGAACAGACACCCCCCCCCCATATTACATGACTAGAAGGCTGGGATTCTCTGAACAAGTCTATTCCATGTCCTTTCCATGGCCCACAAGTGGACAACCCCAATTGACATACCCTTGTCTCCTTCCATATGTTCAGATTTTGCCTCAAACCTCCACATTCTTTGAAATCCAGATAAAATATGCAAAAACCAAAATACATATGATATGAGTGTATTAGAAGTGCATCATTCCAAACAAAAAACTTGAGCTTATGTTGGTGCAGACTTTGTCTGTTTGAGTGAGAGTAATTACCTACAGCCCTGTCTCTCTACTGTCAGTACATATAGTGTGTGTATTGAAAATTATAGAAATGGACACCACGTTAGATGTACAGTAAAGTCCACTTTATTGATTTACGGTGCAATCCTGCCTAGGATCCGGCCGGCAGCCCATGGCTGCCCGCCAGATCAGGTGCACCAGAAGCCAGCATGGCTGCCGGGCAGGAGGTCTCCTTGGGGAAGGGGACACTTGTCCCCTTCCTCAAGTGTAAATTATGGTCACCCGGATCGGCCTCCTCAGATTTCCGTCAGCGATTTTGCTGGCGGACGTAAGAGGAAGCCATGTAAAGCCCCGGCGCCCAGCAGGGGTCAGGATATGGCCATCCCCCACCCCCTCCCGGGCCGCTGGGGCCAATGGCCACCCTCCCTGCCCTGGCGATCCACCCCTCGCCCGCTGGATCTTAACTTACCTGGGTCCGGCAACGGTGGGGTCCTCCTGGCGCCGGAGCTGGGAAGGCCGGCCTTGTGCCGGCCTTTCCTGCTCCCGAGGAGGCGCAAGCGTGCCTTACAGCATGTTTGCTACCTCTTCTGGCGACAGAACACTCGTTTCCTCGCCGGTAAGTAAGTAGGGATTGGGCTGCCCATAATTTATACTTTGCCTTCTATCAAGGTGGTTTACAAAAAAGATAGGTATTGCAGCAATGGCAAGTAAAACGTCATCAGCAACGCAGGCTAAGAAGATCCCACTACGATACTGCCTGAATGCCTAGTGCTAACTTGCCTCTAGATTTGAACCCTTTGAAGAGTCCCACTGAGAAACTACCGAAGGAAGTGGAAGCCTAGACTGCTCCCTTCACACGCACAAGCCCCAGAGAGGGCCCCAGGGCAGCGGTTTTTGGAATACACCCACGTTCAGGTTTGTGACCATATTTGTACCATGACTAAAGCTTGCCATTAGCTGGCACTGCCAGGAATAGCTTAAGAAGAAGTGCATTAACAGCTCAGCAGTGACCATTAGCAATGGCAGGAGATGGTCTGCAGGGCATACAGAAAGCATTTCAGAAAGCCTGCAAGAAGGAGCAGGTGTGAATGAAAGCACATGCGGGGGGGGGGGGGAGGGGGTTAGAATGGAATGTCTGATGAAATCCAAACACACACAATTCCTTTAGCAATAGTCTCATGTCAAAAATATCACTGCTGCTCAATAGGAAACCACCACCCATTCTGGCACTTGGGAAAAGCTCAGTCTGCTAGGCAAGCAGCTGGTAAGCCATTTTTGAAGCAACTAGAAGCGCACAACTTTGTTCCCTGCAGAAAGCTATCACAATAGCATCATATATGAGCATGTGCAAAACAGGGACAGGCTTGCTCAGAATGGGTTAGGAGAATGTTACCAAAAAAAAAAAAAAAGGTAACGGGTGTATTTCCAGGTAGAGAGCTGAGCTGAGCACCTGCACAGTATCTGATTGGAAGATCACCTGGAAATACCAAGTATGACAGCTGCTCTGAACTTCTGAGAAGTGGCAGGTGAAGAGAGCAATAAATAAACTTTAAAAGCACATTTAACAAAAGCAAAAACACAAAGAGTGAAACCAAAGGAAGCAATTCCAGGTAACATCACAAACTAAGGAGAAAAGATGGTTCTAATCATGCATCAAAAAGGTAGTATGTACAGGCACCGTTTTCTGTTTCACAGTCAGCAAAGCAAGGCAGTGAGACAAGAATCTGACAGCTTTAGCAAAGAGTCTTCAGCGGTGACTAAGAAAAAAAAAAGAAAAGAAGGCCATGCTCTGACATTTCAAACTCCAGAAGACCAAGATGATGCCTCCCTCTGGATGTACGATGCTCTAAGTTGCTTTCTAAGGGACTTTTGCTGTGAGGGCATGTATACAGCATGCAGTCAGTACAATATGACTGAACCAAACCAATCACAGCATCTCACTAAATTTATCCAGTACAGGAAAGAACAGGATGTCGGGGTGCGTAAGCAAAACTCTGCCCAGGATGGCCAGGCACAGATTTTCCTATATTTAACATTTTCCAGAGCACATGAGCCTGATGACAGGCTCTCGTCTCAGAACACAGGAAATAGGAGCAAGACTTTGGCCAGCCTGAGGACATCGCAGGAAGTAGGACAAGCTTCTCGCACACAGCAGATAACAGCAACAGCAGCGGTTGCCATCGTTCTTTACTATGAGGCAAGTGAGATGCATGCAGAATGCAACAGCAACTTGTAACTGATTTTTTTTAATTTAAAAAATGTGAATGATGTGGAATGGAGGACAATCAGAACTGCAGGTCACATGTCTGCTTCAAGAGTGTCCCATCTTATCAGCTTGTCATATATTTTTCTTTGTCGGCCGGCAAGTCAAACACATTATCGTTGGTTTTGTTCTGTCGCCCCACACTCTCTCTCCCCTCGCCCCACCGTCAGCATTAGCACAAAAATCACTTTCAGAGTACATTTTTCCAGTTCAGTCAATGGCCTATAGGAGATACTGGTATGTATGTGGGGGTGGCTATGCAGGGTGCATACCCATTAAGCGTGCAGCAAAATGGCAAGGGAGAGACAGATGGCTGAATGAAGATAAGCACTCTGAAATGACCCCATTCTGCATCCATCTTGTTGCATGCTTCACAGACATAAATGGTCCCAAATCCAGCCTAGCATCATGACTGATCATATCCATTCTGCTACGCTGGCCAAGCAGGAACCCACATATTCAGGACCCATGAGCCCTATTCAGACCTTATGAAACCAAGGAGAATGCGCCCAATTTCACCGTGCCCCTGAGCCTGCTTGCAAGCTCTGTCCTTGCTGCCGTGCTACATAGTCGAGCCCCCAGATCTCCCCATGGATGCTGGACAAACAGTGTTGCAAATCACAGGAAGGATCTCTCCCCATGGAGAGTGTTTGTGGCTCTAGGACAAAGGAGGGGAAAGCAAGGCTCTAGAGCAGTGGTACACAACATTTTTCACTTGCGTACCCCTTGGCAGACCATTTCCATAAATTGTACCTGTCTTATTAGCAAAATGTTTGTCATTAATATAGTTGCTGTAGCACTGGGAACTGGGAAAAAGCATTTCAGGCGTGGCGGCAAGCACCAAGCACGCTCTAAGAGCACAGCAGCAAGGACACCGAGCACAATTTTGCACGATGTAATAAATTATGCCACATCATCATCATCATCATCATCATCATGGTATCCTTGTGCTGATCCTCATTGGTGATCCAGAAGAAGCAGCGACAGAAGTGGTTTGGCGGCACAACCCCAAACCCTTATTTGGGTAACACTAGGGCTAGTTATCACTCACTAGCAACTACACAGGCTCCCATAAAGCATTTGGACACCTACACCCAGTAGACCTGGTGAGGAAAAGGCTCAGAGTCATTCTACATGTCAGTGAGAGAAAGAAAGCGGATGAAGTACACCAGATGGCCATCTGCGGCAACAGCCTTCGCCCACCACTGATCTGATCACGTTTGAAGCAACCACCTTCAAGGGGGGGAACAGTACCAGCTCATAAGCAGAGTGAAAAGGTGTGGGTCTGAGTTAAGTGTCAGCTCAAAGGGTCACTTGGGAACACAAACACAAAAGGAAACTGGAGCTCCAAAAGAGCAGAGCTGCAGGCTAAATATAGCAGGCTCACCATATCGCCTTAGAAACTGTCTCATTGTGTGTCATGCACAGGAGCAAAGAGAAAACCCGAACACAAACTCTTCTCTCTACCATGGCCCCTGCTACCAAGTACTCTTCTGTTTAACCCTCCACATCTGGACATGCCTGGGGTTCTGTGTCTTCCCCTTATGGCTCTGACAACAAGCTTAAACACTCTCTTGACAGAGGCTAACAGATCTTGAGAAGACAAGATAAAAGGTGAGTGCTTTGGCCCGAAGGCACATGAGGCATCCACCTTACTGAAGCTAAGCAGATTTAAGTCTGGCCAGGGCTTGCATGAGAGACCTCCTGGGAACACCTTTTGCTCTAGGGAAGAAGGGCAGGATATCACTGACATTAACAACATGACATGGCCTGAGCAGGACCTGAATGGAAGGGGCTTCAGTGTGCCTTGCACATGACCCTCACAAGAGTTGAAGACGGCACACAAAACAGGCACATATACAGATCGGATGAATTATCATGTCAGGGTCATTTGCAGAATTCCATTTTGTCTTGGTGCAGAACTTTATTTCATTTTACTGTTTTTAAGCAGAGACGAAATGAAATACACAGCTCTGAACACACCGGGCCATCATTCAGCAACAACAGCCTGCCTCTAAATCACATTGTTGCCCAGTCCGTGACCAAAACGCCATCTAGTTCAACTTCCTGCCACAAAGGCCCCACTCACCTGCTCTAGACCACAATGTACCCCAAGTAAAAAGCAGGAGGTGCCTACTGAGCACTGGGGACACATGACTTGTGGAAGTAGGGATGTTCTGCCAGCAAGTTCAGATCCACAGGCACCATACATGACCCTGCCGGAAAACTTCTCAACATGGCATCAGGTCAAGCCTGAAATCCACCAGAGCAGAAAGAACAAAACCAGCAAAGAGCTCTGCAGGTGGAGAGCAGCTCCCATCCTGCCCTGTCCCTCCACTAGAAATCATAAATTAAAAAGGAACGACTGTTTAAGATTCTTGCAGGTGCTGTTAACCCACTAGACAATGCCCACCTCCCCAGCCCAGGTAACCACATATTAAAATACACAGGCATGGCTGGAATGTCTTCCTTCTCCCTCCTTTACAGGCCCATGTTTAGTTCCCATTTTATTTGGGAAATCATGAACAGCACTGAATCTAAGGATAAGGAAAGTCACTGGACTGTGGATCTATATATGCAATATCTTATCACTATCCTCTACTTGCTCAAGACAGAGCTGGGGTAGGCAGGGAAGTTTTTCTTCAATCCGCTTATGTTTACTGCCCCAGGTTTCATAGCTCTTGTTCTTTTCTCCAACAAGCACTGTTCTTGGTAAGCCAAAACAATGGGCACCCAAAGGCAGCATGTTCAGAAACGGAAGGCTAGACTGGGCAAAAATCACCAATCAGTATTCTGTATTCTTATTTATTTTGTTTGTTTCTCTACCCTTCTCCCCAAAGAGCTGAAAGTGTCATTTTAGTCTCACAACAAACTTGCAAGGGAGGCTAGGCACAGATTGTGAGCGAATTACTTACCTAACGCCACTTACCGCGTTTCTTGGTTGAGCAGACCTTTGAACCTGGGCTTGCCACATCCTTCAAATGCAAAGCTCCAGCTACAATGGAGGCGAAAAACGAGCTATCCTGTCATCATAGCTTTCCTCCACATTAAGATAGCAACAGGCTTGACACTCAAACTAAGCAATTTTTTTTTGAAAAGGCTCAGACAAGAGCCTCACGTCACAATTGTACTACCAATCCAGACTTTTCCCACCTGCTCCTCTCCTACTACAAACACCAGGGAAGTGCTCAGCCCAGCGAACTCCCAACCTCTCTACCCTAGTACCATTCCATGGTCGTCACTACATGCTCTGGAAAAGGGGAAGAGAGTACTTCTTTGCTGGTACCCAATTGAAAGGAAGTACACTTCCCAGACAACTGGAACGCTCAAAAGGCAATTTGACCCCCACCACCTGCTACTCTGTCAGCTCAGTGAGAAGAACTGCCAAGCTACAACTCGGATGCACGTTGTTCCATGCAGTTCCCTCAATCAGCGCTGGAGCCAATTATTCTACATTTCCCTTAAGACAATTACAAGGGACAGAAATAGGCCTGCTGTCGAAATGCAAGAGCCCAAGCCACAGCCCCTCTAGGTTCAGAGGAAGTTGCTGCCTCTTCCTCTTCCACAACTCCCACGTCCACCTCTCACTCAGAAGAGAAGTTGTTTCCCTCCCCCCCGCCCCCCAAGCAGAGTGTTGTAGATAACACATTTTGTAGATCATCGCAGCACTGTGGTATTATCACAGTAAGGTGTCTTGCCATGCGTTTCTCCCATCTCACCTGAAGGAAAAGGCCCTTGATTCCATTGCCAAGAAAGCTAAAAATGGCTGGACTCTCAGCTACTTTTTCCTCTGCCCCTGGGGATGGGCCAGTGGTAGATAGTTACAGGCCCTTCTCCATTTGAATGCATCTTACTCATCAATCCTTTTGCTCTGAAAACTTTGGGAGGGGGTTGCAGCAGTTTATTCAAAGCTTGTTCCCAAGCTGTGTTTTAATGCAAGATTCTAGTAAAGAATGCCATTTAAACAGCACATGCCAGGATAGCTCAGGGGCTTAAATGACAATCCAGTCTTTCCACCGGTGATGCATTGTCCTTAATATGTCAATAAAACCGCTTATGTTATTTCCCCCCCACCCCCACTGAACGGTGCTATTGTGAGCAGATCTCAAACCTATTTTTCGAAAGCATATAAACAAACAGATCCATTGCTCAAAGACCTAATTCTGTCTTTATTTCCAACTTCCTTATTTCTAATAAAAAATAAAGAGAGATACCAAAAAATTATCAGAGATATTTTTGGTTAGAAAGCAAATATTGGGTTAAAACAATCAAGCAGAAAGGGAATCTCCATTATTAGGTTATTTGTAAGACAGCAGCACAGATGCATGTATGTACGTAGAGCAGGCGTTCTCAACCTCTTCCCAGCCAAGTATCATCTCCAGCACCACTCTCCTGCTGAGTACCACCAGAAGTGACTGGCGATGACATCATCACTAGTTACTTCTGGGTTTTCAGATTTTTGGAGGCCAGAAATTGCAGATAGGAATAGGAGGGCCCTTCTCAGCATTCCCAAGAGGCTCGGCCAAAGGCAAGACACTCTTGGGAGCGAAAACATGGCACTGAAAGTGCCACATTGGGGCAGGGTTCCAGCGGTCCAAGTACCACCAGCAGTCGGCTGAAGTATCACTGGTGGTACGGGTACCACTGGTTGAGAACCCCTGACGTAGAGCATTCACCTTGACTCAAAGGCAAAGGAACAAGGTATCCCAAGGAACGTGGCAGGCAAACATATGAACTCCTCTGGATATGGCTAGGCTACATAACAACAACAGAGCTGAGACTCCCATTTAGCCAGGGTAAGCAGAGCTTGCTAAACCTAACTTGTCTGGGGCAAAGATAGCAAAGCAGCCCTGACCTTCCATAAGACCTGAATGGAAAAAACGTTTCTGTAACATTAAAGGTTACAGAAATTAATTCTGTGTTCTCATCAGGAAAGACCTGAATACCAAGGACACCACACTTCCTTAAAGTGCCAGTGTGCAAAGGAAATGCTCACTTACAAACACAAAGTCCAGTCTTGTTACATGGCCCATAAAAATTGCCTCTGTGTGGTCTGGCATGTCGTCCCCCCATCACTATTACATGAAAGATCTGAGTGCAGATGGAGTAGCCACAGTGCTCCAACTAGCTGGAAAGACATTTCAGTGCGCTGTAGCCATTCGCTCTCTCCCTCGTGACAGAAGAGATGGCAGAAGTGGGGGGGGGGAGAGAAGTAGGATGACACAGCAGTGTATTAAGGCTGCCACGTGTTCTCTTTCTTCTCCTGTGCCAGCATTTAAGTGCAGCTACAAAGCCACATTGCTCCCTCCTGCTATCGCACCAGCCACTGAGCTTGAGAGGCAATGGTGCAACGAGCTTACGTGGCTGGTGCCTGGCCCTCAGTCCTATTGATGGAGTGGGCAAATGGGTTGACCAGAAAAGAGAAAGAGGCAGCTCTAGAGGAAGGCACCATCATGGAGGAGAATGTTTTGTTGGCAAGGCTATTCTTACCACCACCACCAGCAGCACTGCCACCAGTGGGGAAAGGGTCCCTGTACTCCTTCACAGTTGCATAGACAGGGGAGTGCCGTTCCTCTCATTGTAGTGCTGCTGTGGTAGGGTTAGCGGCCTCTTCCCCAAACCTCCCTTCAACGCAGGTGTCGAAAAGGTACATGACCCCCACTCCCATGTAGAGTCTAGCAATCTCAGTCAAAAACACGTTTGTACTGACTCACTGCTGGAGGAAGGAGTCATAGCTTCTTCCTGGCATTCACTTCACAGAAAGCAAACAGTTCTTCTAAATTCACCACTATGATCTAAAAGAGGGCAAGCTGAAGCATAAACATTTTAGGTAGAAATGATACTCAACAAGAGAGAGGCAAGTGATCATTCCTAGGGATGAAGGGAATTGTCCTACAGCAGCTGAATTTGCATTCTTCTAGGTGCAGTGGCAAAGCTACTGTGTGAGGTCAAACAGGAGACCAACCAAGTCCCAAGACAGACAGACTTTCTGGCAGTGGTGGCTTTCCACAAGTACACAAGATGTAGACAATTCCTTGGCAGCCCCACCTTCTGTATCAAAGATACTTATAAAAAGCAGAAACAAGTCCTATTAAGAAACTGTCCGGTAAGCGCAATCCCTCTCTTGCCCCTAACTGACGCAAATGTTGGTTCTCCTACCTTCTCTGAAGCAAGGCCGTCTATGCAAAGGGGATGGACCCACAGTCATTCCTGCAGTCACTGTGTGGACTTAGGGTGCTTCATACCCTATAGCATTTTTTCCTCAAACTGTGGGTCCACTTGGTGGGTCACGACCCGATTTCTGGTGGGTCCTGCAGCGCCACCAATGAAAACACGGGTGATGGAAAGATCAGATAACTAGTTGCCTCAAGCCCTGAGGCTATTCAAAAATCAGATAGCTGATAATTGCCCTGCCAAGAGCTGAGCTCCTGTTTGCAGTTTGCAAGCTTGTGGAAATATAGGGAGATAAATGTTTGAGCGTCTTTTTTCCAAGTCTTTTTTCCAAGTCTTTTTACAGGTAGTGTGTGTGGGGGGGGGGGCAGATGAAGGCTGGGTCACATAACTAAGCCCCTCAAGCCTTGAGGCTATTCATTAGGGCTGCCTCATTATGAGAAATGGATCGAGGTGTTTTTTTAATAAATAAATAAATAAATAATGTATTACTTGTAAATAAATAAATAAATTCTTTCTAGATCACCTTTTTTAAGTCTCGTAAAGCTAGGTGGGTCCCGATAGAGGGTCATTTTAAAAAGTACTTCCCCTATAGGATGAATGCTTGTTGGGCCTTTGGAAAGCAAACAAACACTGAAAGCCGAGTGTTCAGAAAGAGCGGAGCCAATAAAGATCTAAGCAAATCAGAAAAGACTCGTGAAGGATAGTACATTGGTGTGGCCACAGTTGCCAGCTGTGAGCCTGGAGATTTATGTGGACAGGGCAAAGAGTACAGGTGGTACATTCTGCAGTTTTATGCATATCTTTGTGTGAATCGTTTCTCAAATTGTCTGAGAACCTCATTTGAAATGTTCCAAATCCGCTGCATAAGACATAGTTTGCCCACCTCAGCCAGTAGTGGAGCATGATGATGTGAGACACATGGCAACCCACTCACTCCATCTGAGTAAACCAAGGCTACACAGGTGAAACTGTAAAAAGGCAAGAAGCTTATTTAAAAGGTGGTACAATATATCAAGGCAATGGAAAGGAAACTACAAGACACATGAGTGATCTTACGAAGAGAGACAAAAGGGGGACACACAAAAAAGGTTGGCAAAGATGCTGAAATAAAACAAACACTAATGTTCTTGCTAGGCTTATTCACACTGTTCCAAGGTCCTGGTCCTGGCCTTGCACTGAGGCGAGTCTCCCATGAAGCATTGATTGCTTCAACATTGGACCTGGGCAAATGCATGAAGGTGGGGTGCATGATCCCACTTTTTATAACCTGTAAGCATTTATCAGGTTTCACCAGCAGGATTGAGTATGGGGTGGTGGTGGTGATGCACAAATCCATTGCTCCTGAAAATTAGATGCACTTCATGGTTCAATGAGCTGACTCAAAGCCAAGTTCTTTATTTCCTGGTCAGTTGGGGGAAGAAGAAGATGCTTCACAACACACACTACAATAAGGTAAACATGGAGACTTCTTTGAATGACTCAGCAGCTCCTTCAGGATGCTGAGACATCACAGAAGTCCCTTAGGTGACATAAAGGCTCACAACAGGTAGAAGATAGGCAAAACAGAAGTCAAGGATTTGCATCATGCATGCACACTGAACGGTGAATGAAAATAGAGAATAGAGAGAATGTGAAATTAACTAGTACAGTAGTCTACCAATTCCAATACCAGTGTGCTCACTTTCGCGGTCCCACAAAACCTGGAGTCGGCATCTATACCTGGTGTTTAATCCAAGCAATTAAGCTCCAAGAAGGAGCTGCCTTCTACAGAGTCAGACCATTGGTCCACCTAACTCGTCTACATTGGCTGCCAGTGACAGGGCCTCAGACAGGGGTGTCCTCCTGGCTCTAGTGGAGTTTCCAGGGAAGAACTGGGATTTTCTGCATGCAAAGCACGTGAGCTACTGCTGGTATGGCCCTTCCCTAATCTGTGACCTGAGCAGTGCTAATGGAAAAGCTTACTGCCAGGCACAGCTACTGTCTAATACCCACTCCTATAGACACCCAGTCACCCATCCACGTGTCAACAGCCATTCCAAAATGCAAACATAAGCCATCTGTACAATACCTCAGATGTGCTGTCCTTTTATGGCATTCACACCCAGCTTCTTCCCCCGCCAATAAACGAGACAGCATACCTAGGTTTTCCCCTAAACATCAAATCACGCAAATACGTATAGCTGACTGAGTTTGCCACATCAATGAAGCTGCCTGCGTTGATGGCACTCTCCCTCCTTCAAGAGAGAATAAGCCACCTTTTTGGTACGGCAGTCCAAATGAACGCAGACAGGGCTAGAAAGATTATAGCCTGGAAATGCGGGCCCTGCTGGAAAGCACCTCCATGGCCCCTTGCAGCGAGTCCACTTCACACTATTCCAATGATGGAAAAAATATGCAGTCTATGAAGGCAGTCAAGCAATTAAATTGGTTTTACATTCAACCAACCAACTGCCTTTTAACCAATTACATTTAAATACATTGACATGTTGCTAATATAAGGGGGCCTTATTGAGATACTGAATGAAGCATAATTGGCATAGCTTGCAAGGTCCCAGGCAATGGCCTGAGGTCAGAGTATAGCCACCTTGCTGAAGCTAAGGAGATCTAGGTCTGGCCAGCGCCTGGATGATAACCAGCTGGGAATTCTGTATACACCAAGTTCCATGATGGAAAAAAGGCAGGACAAAGATGATTTTATCTACCATTCTCTATTAAAAATAAAAAGTGAAAGTGGCCTTTCCATCTCTTTTCATTCTCTATTATACTAACGGTAACCCATCAGAACTGAGATGGCCTCAAAAAATAAACCTATGGGCTCTCAATTCACAGTCCTATTGAAAACTTAGCTTTGATTAATCTGTTAATTCAAATTTACAGCCCTAAAGTGGGGGGGGGGGAACGACACCCTACAGCTAAGCTTCTTGCTCTCAACAGTTGTGGAATTAATGTGTGAAAATGAGCAGGCCACATTTGAAACTCTTGTCACCAAAAGCAAAAAAAGAAACAAAATTGTGATGTTTTCAAGCTGCAGGATTTCTAGGTTCATCTCACGATTTTAAGGGGTCGAATCAGGATTTTAAACAAAAAAAAAAGACAAAAACTAATGTACGGGCTGGGTGACTCATGTGGCAAGACAGGATAAGTTTCCAACCAATGGGCCAGCATCTTATTACAACTTTTCAGATTCTCTGCAAAGAAACTTTCAAAGAAAGTCCTTTCAGCAAACAGCCTCTCTCAACTTAGTACGACAATCCTTCAAGAACGCAATTTTCCTCCTCCACACTAGCACCAAAAGACGCCTCTTCTTCCACTTTCCTCTCCCATACAGACCCCATCCCACCTGGGAATGCACATGCTGTTCTGAAGGGGTGGCATTCTGGAAGAGAGATGGAGGCAAATTTGCACAGAATGGCAGCTGCCACCGTATCCACACTTAGAGCAAACAGAAAGTGAAAACTGTTTGGCTTCTACAGCAAAGGTGGACCATCCTAGACCAAGTTGGTCTATCCTAACTGAAGTGTATTCTTTCATTAAGGTAGGCTCAGGCAGGGAAAGCTGGAGGGAAAAATTATCACCCAGACAAGGAGATAGGTCCTCAACGCACCATGCCTACCCAGGGCAAGGAGTTATCAGCCCTCATCAACCAGATATACTACAAGGTTCACACTCACTGAACAAACTTGCTGGCTGAGATCACTTTAAGGATGTGAGAGTTAAACTTGCTGAGAAGGGCAGAAGCAATAATCTCCCCCATCTTGTAAGAGCCACAGAAGTGTTTCAGCTTTAACCTTGGAACCCAATTAGCTGTATACATGAAAAACCAAAACCTCCATGTGCTCAAATAGATGCGGTTTTCAAAATGGTTCCCGACATCTCTCTATTAATACTACATTCCAGCCCGGGTCACACCACATGCTGCCTTATCTGGGGATAAAATACACCCAGTTTAATTCATCAAATTTATTTCATTGAAGAAAGCAGTGCTTAAGGGAAAAGGTCAGGAGTTACAACAACTTTATTTTAATACCCACCTCAACACGCACATTCTCATGACCATGGTACAAAATGCCTGATCAAGACATAGACCTACAATACCCTCTCAGCACAGCACACACATCCCTACATCCTTCAGGGGTGACCTCTGGGTTATCTAGGACTTATATATCTGGCTAACTAGAACCAAGGGAAATCAGCCTTCGTGATCTGGAAGATACTCTGGGGCAGATGTGCAGCCGGATGCCCGTCAGAATTAAAGTGGCTCATCCAACCTAGAAACAAGGAGACAAAGGCTGAATGTAGAGAGATCAGAACCTAATATGGTGGCTCTTTTGCCTCAGCCTCCCATCCAATATATTTAACTCTTACTATTTCTGCCAATTTTTTTCATGTCACAGTGGCAAATTCAACACAGTCTATCCTTAAAACATTGGCCAATGCAGTTGCACACAAGAGTTGGCCAACAGACACCATGATTTTCACCTAGCCCAGTCATTTGCCAGAACATACAGTTGACAGCCTAATCAGACACTAGAGTCGTGCCTTCCGAGGCTCTAATTACATATCTGAGGCTGAAATTACAGCCTGCTTCCAGTCTACACCAAGAGCATCCCACACAGAGATCCTCCTTCAGTGCAGCAAGGCAGCTTTTGTACAACACAGCATCGTGACATCAGGAGAAGAGCCTCGCTTTCCACGCACAGAGTTGCAGACACAGCTCTGCTCTTTGGCGCATCTGAGCAGACATTGTTTTATACAGCTGTCCATATACAGGAAAGACTAATTCTCAGGAGCACTTTCTCAAACAATTTCTAACCAGTAAAAAGAGCCTGGAAGGACAGGGTGAAAGGGTTTCAGAAGAATTCACACAGACCCAATTCACACTTCAGCCAGCAGCCTTGTTTTGCCACCTGTACAGATGAAACGTGTGAAGGGAAACTGTTGGCCTCCGAACACAACGTGGACACCTGGGAGCTGCAGCCAATTTCAGCTTAACCAACATGTGCGCTTCCAAAATACAATGCCCGACGTTAAGGGACTAGCATCTTCAGTTCACACTTTATGCATTCCGGCAACAAAACAGGACTGCCAGGAAAGTGTGAATTGACTCTTAGTCATTTGTGCTATGCACTGTCCCAAATCCTTATTATGGCCAGCAGTCTGCAGAACACTTTACGAATCACTTCTCCAAAGCATAAATTAGCTATTTTTGCCCAGATTCTGCACAATTCAAAGTATAGGCAAATAAGACCTAAATTAATGGACTGCAAATTAGAACGGTGTGATTCACAGAAAAAACATTTCCATTCATTTTCTTTACAGGAAATGCCCTTCACTAGGACATATATGGTGCAACACAAACTCCAGAGCTGCCACTGCCCCAGCCAGAAATGCTTCATCATAGGGAGATCGGCTGCAAGGTTGGGAAGGGAGAGACGGATACCTTTTTGAAAGAAAGCGACGGGGGGGGGGGAGGGAAGTCCTCTTCGATCCAAGCTCTACTAAATATTCTATAAACCCTATCATTGCTGGATCTGTTCTACTGGTTTTAATGAGGTATGTTTAGTATGTTTCCAAAACCACATTCATGCTGGATTTATGTAGAACTATGATAAATTATCACAATTTGTACCTACCAAATACCCAAGCCTCAATCCACTCCACTGGAACAGTGGATTTCTGCAGAAATCAATAGGCAGCAAGCCACTGAAATCAATAAATTTCCACTACTGAGGAAATCAGCAGGGGAGCCAATTACACGATATCATGGATCCAGAAGCAGATCACAGGCCTCCTTCAAGCCCTATATAGGCACCCACCTCCCCAGGGAGACAACGGTGTGGTCAGGGTAGGGGAGCAAGGGCATGCCAGCAGTGCCCACCCCTCTGAAGCTCTGGCCCCCACCAACCATAAGTACAGCATTTGTCTGCAGCAACAAGCACTGTACTCAAGGAGAGACACTGGGTGATCGCATTCACCATCATGGGAAGAATCTCTCCCCAGGTATAGCCTTTGCTGCCTCAAACCCCATATTTATAGTTGGTGGGAGCCGGGCCTTAGAGAATGCATTGGCATGGGGTATGTGGTGGTTTCCCAGCACCTTCGTGCTGCCCTCTCCCCACGCATTTTCCTACATAGCTTCCATAATGCCTGAAAAAGGTTCTAAGCGGTCTCCGATTCTCAGACTCACTCATCAGAATGTTTTACATGCTCACCACATTTCACATTAGTGCTTAATGCAGGATAGCCTGCCATACTACCACATATTTGTATCCAAGCAGAGATGCTTCTTACAGAACAAGAACCAATCAGAACAAGAACCAATGTACAGCCTTTAAAAAGGGGTTTTCCTCTGTTCTTATTGATCACAGGGCCTCTCACTTCAACATTCACCCTCTTCAAAAATATACGTATCAGAAAGGAGCAAGCAGAAAAAATAAGGATTCTGTGGGCCTAGGCTTAGGCCCAAAACTTTGAATAGCCAAAGAGCAAAACTCACAAATATTCTAACACAAAAAACAATTCCTTCAGAGAAAACAGAACATGAAACCATGCATTCAGAGAAGGAAGGAAACATTAAAATGAACTCTCAACTGGCTATACACCCACCTCTTAAGGTATAAACTGCCAAATTAAAAGCACGGTACCTAAAGCATGGGCAAGCGGATGTCAATTACACCAATTTCAGGTTGACCACGATAGTCCCACTCCGAGATGGTTGGAACACTTTCACTACTGATCACTGTTCAGAGCCATTTTATCTCTCGCTGTGGTGGCACTTTTCGTCCTTTCAACTGCTTACAATTTACTCATTTTGCACATGTGTGCCCAAGAGCATGCATTTGTACCAGGCAGAGGGGATGCTTGGAAACTTGCATGCATGAAGGCACAACACTGGCAAAACTTTATATTGGGCAAGTGGAACCAACAAGGCGAGCAGGCAGGGCCCTGGGTCAGCTTAGACCCACATGCACGGCTTCCAATAGCGGTGTCAGCAACAGCAGGGCTTGCTGGCAGTCTTGCATCAGTTGCCCACCAGCAGGTGGGGCAGTGGTGATTGGCACTTGCAGCAGCAGTAAGTCTGGCTTCCAACTGTTTGTCTCCTTCAGATCCCTCTGGGGTGGCTTGGAGCAACAGTATAGCTGCAATATGGAGGGCTCTTAGAGAACAGCCCCCAAAGCAGTGTGGGCCTGCCTCAGCCAATAGCAAATGTATTGAAAGTTTCCTGCCCTGCCCAGTTGTATGGGAGAAAGTGCATCTTGTGCTCCTGGCCTTTCCCCTGCATTCTGTACTATGTCAGTGTGTCTCCCCTAGCTGTCTTTTGGACTGGTTGCATATTCCGCTGTGCATTCATACGATCTGTAGTGTTGTGACTTGCTTCAAGACATTTCATTATGTGTTCTGCATACGTGTTTTGAGTTCTCCACCATGGACTCACAGCTTGTCTTTAAGGCTAGTCTCAGCCCCAGTGTTTGCCATCTGTCAACGGAATGAGTGTTTGAGAATGTCTTCTAAATATGCTTATTAACAATATGCGACATGTGTGTGTTTGTGCATGGGCTTTCATGTGCAGTCAAAGCTCACCTGCTCCAATTATCTGCTTTGCATGCACTTTCAGTTCTTGCTTTGTGCTTGTGACAACAGTTGTTGCCTGGATTACGTTCAATTAATCTGTGATGGCCGATAGTATATTGGTGGTAGCGCCTGACAGTAGGGCACTCGAAAGCACACACAAGAGCTTTACACCAACAGACAGAGCATTTTCTGGGGGCTCCCTCCTCTGAGACACAATTCTGTGACAGTTCCAGCTGGCAGAACCCTGTCAGCTGGTAGGCTCTGGTGGAGGCAGGGGAGAAAAGTCCCACAAGCCTGAAATCTGCCCACCAAGGTCTAGAAGTTACATAAACACAGATCACAACCAATGTTTGAAGTGAAATCCTTTCTTCCTTAGACCACAGATAGTCCCCGTTTAGATTACACAGGGTCTGAGAGGACTTACAATTGCATGCACTATAGCAGTGGCTCTCCACATAGACCATATGTAGGCTTACTAGATCCATACCAGGACAGAGTGCTAGGCCTTTAGGAGTAGGAATGTGGGCAGGTGTAGCTTGTTAAACCCTCAGAGCTCAATCCTAGGCATGTCTACTCAGAAGCAAGCCGGGGCTTCTAGGGGGCCCCATGGAAAAATGGTACATTAGGGGACCACAGTAAGTTTCTGAGGAGGCCATCCAAACTTAACTGCCAGTCATACGATGAATTTGTCACAAGGATCACACAGGATAAAGTGCCAATTATCAGAATATTTTTGTTAGCTTTTTTGTTATGCTGCGACTATATATTTTGTCTTTAAGAATGTTCTTTATTACTTAGAAATTCCGATTGTTAGAATAAATGGTGCAGATGGTAAAGTACCTTTTCCCCTCAATTAACGGCAGTTATTTGGGGGGGGGCTACAGAGGTACCGGTAAATGATGCTTAGAATGGAGCCATGAACATACACACAAAAGGTTGAGAAACCCTGCACTAGAGGACAGCTCTAACATCTGTAGGAACCCAACAGTCTGTGTATAACCCTATTTCCCTGGTATTTTCCCTCTGCTGTGGATAAGAAGACTAAGGGTCACTGGGCCACTCACACCTCTTACTTATCCCATCCCCCTTCAAAAGGAGCCCAATTCCTTCTAGAATTTATTGCCTGCCCCACCCAGAGACTAGCTCACACTACAGGGTTAAATATAGCTATTTTACCTTTGAACCTCCAGCTTGTCTTAGGTACTACTATTCTTTGACCACAAAAAAAAATAATATCCAGGGTGATTTTGTAAAGTAGTGGGGGGAAGGCAGTGGACTCCCACCAGAAAATATTCGGACACCCCCCTCCCCAACAAGCGAAACCTCTATTCCTGCCAACAAATAAAACACTTTCCTTTTTTGCACCGATGAGCTCAAGGATTAACCACAACAACAATACACATAGATTTCTGAGAAGGGGGAGGGGAGGAAAAAGTGGTGTCCCCTGCCTTACAATTATAACGAGAATGAGAACTTTAGATAATCACAGAAATGGGGGGGGGGACGGGACGGACGGGGTGATTTCCAAGTACATCTTTTCAATCACATACGGTACACATGATCATCATATCCTATAAGTCTGTTACTTCCTGTTAGTAACCCGCAACACACCTATCAGTCGAAATCCTGCACTCAGAATCAATAACGCAGACTCGAATCACCACTTTACTCAAATGCATGTGCCGAGAGAACAGGGGCGGGAGTAGAAATCCATGTTGGCTGCGAGCACCAAACCAAGGGGTTAGGTCTGTGATGGTAAACAAGGCACTTCGCGCGTCACCCACCCACCCAACCAGGCAGGCAGGCAAGCAGCCCCCTTCATGTTCAGAGGCAACGTGCCTTACCGACCCCAGCCCCGGTCTTTGCCCCCCCCCCGTTCCCCTTTCAAGCGTGGATGCCGCCCCTCGCTCACCTGCGCCCAAAGATTTTAAGCCCGGTAAATCTCTTCTTGCTGTGCCTTCGCCCCAGCGTAGGGACCTTCTCCAGCTCTGGACACATGGAGGACTCCGAGCTAGCGGAGGACGGGGAGCTGGAACAGGCGGCGGCGGCGGCTCCGGCTCCGGCTCCACCCAAGTCCCTCTCGTTGCCCTCCTGCGGCTCCATGCCTCTGGCGGCTGTGGTGCTCTCACCTGCCCCGGAGAGCTCCAGTCATACCCGCGGGACAAAGTGGCGTCGATCCGTCCCTCCCTGGAGGCAGCAACAGCCTCTCGCCTAAGTCCATGAATCGTGGTCTTGCCAAGGCGTGCGGGAGATCGAAAGTAACGACGCCTGAGTTGCTGCGGGAGAGGGCTAAACTAGGACGGCTCCCCAAGAAAAAGCAGCAGCGAAAGCGCCCCAGCCCAGCATATCCCCGTTGCGGGTGGTGCATGCCCGTCTCAGCCCAAGCTACGGTCCCCAGCGTGCCCCATCGGAAAACTGGAGCCGTGCAGGAAGTGTCAGTGCAAAGCAAGGTAAGCGCCCGAGGACCCCAGATAGCTGCCCGGGAAACTGCCTCCTCGCAGCCTGGAGAGCGGAGCAAAGGCGAGCTGCTGGCGCCATCTGCCGTTTCTATGCCCGCACTGCAAGAAGCCAGGCCTGGGAGTCCCGCCTCCAGCCCGGGCGGGAGCGAATCTCAGAAAGGCGGGAGAGGCTTGAGAAGGTGAAACGCGCTTGCTGCAGCCATCCAGGCATATGGTGGGAGAAGTGACCCCAATCCCTCTAGGCCGGGGAAGAGCTGGACCAAATCTGACTTGAGGGGTTGCAATATGGCCAGTGCGGGGGACAGTCCGCGCTGAGGGAGGAGTTACGACGCACTCTGGTTAGACAAGGAACACTGGGTTTGATTGTGGTGTACTAGGTTGTCTGTCAGTTTGTTTATTTCCCACGAGTACCCTGTACATGGGCATGGCTGTCTTTTCCATTGGGCATGCTGGGCAGTTGCCCGGTGGCCCTCAAGTGCAGGGGGCCCCATCGTACCTCCACCGTGGAAAAAAGTGTTTTAAAAGGTGGCTTTTTTTGCACTGCCGTGCTTTTTTTTTTAACCTCCCTGAGAGGTGTACTGGTCCCCTGTGGGGTGCTGCCGCCAGGAGCCTGCAGACCCCTCTGCAGGCCTCTCTGCGCCTCAGAAAGGTCGTCCGACGTGATCACAACCCACTTGCAGTTTCATCGGAAAACCGGAAGTGGGTCGCAATTGCGTCGGTGCCCGAGGGTCCACAATGCAGGTAAGGTTGCTCTGACCCTGTGCAATCCTGCACTTCACAGTGCGGCTACCTCTGCAGATTTGCAACAGCGTCAGAACCACACCACTGCTCAGAGCAGACAAATGGCAAAGGAAAGGAATGGAAGGCAGAGAAAAGAAAGCTAAGACAGGAGGAGATGAACTTCTAATTGTTTGGGGCCAAAACACAGAATTGGCTTAGACAAGCAGGGTCTTGTGGTGCTGGTGATTGGGCGCATACAGTTAATCTCTCCTTTCTACTAGGGAGATAATGGGCATTCCGAGCCAATGTCTGATCACCATGAAAGAATCTAGCAAGACGGAGATACTGCCATTGATCAATAGAACAGCAGCTTGGGTTTGGGGCTATACAGCAGTGGCATAGGTCAGGATGCCGCCTAGGCTTCACCACCTCTGCACAATTAAAAACAAAAGCAGCTGCTTACCACACTCCTGGTGCACTTGTGTTTCTTCAAATGTGGACGTGCAGGGCTTCCAGTTTGATTTAAAGGAACTGTGTGAATGAAGGAGCTCCTTTGTTCATGTGTTCCCTGTTAATCAAAAGTCCTGCACTTTCACATTTGAAGAAACTGCGCCAGGAGCAAGGTAAGGAGACAGGTGGTCCACTTTACTCTTGCTTTTGGTGGGCAGAAAGCAGATCAGCGCAGGTTGCATCAACGGCAGGCTGGAGGAAGGCAGAGGTGGTAGCGGCAGAATTGGGGTTAAGGGCACCCCAAATTTGTCCCTTTGCCCCCCCATCTGCCACTGATGCAACCCACTTCACCTCGCCGAATGGATGGGCTGCCCCTGAGGCTATAGTCTGTTCTGGATGCTATTGTACTCCCCTTGAAGAGTCAGGCTTGCAGCTTCAAAGTGCTCCTGGACCCCATTTTAACCCTGGAGAACCAGGTGGTCGCTGTGGTCAGGACTACATTCACCCAGCTTCAGCTGGTGCACCAGCTGTGCCTTTTCTTGATGAAGGCAGATTTGGCCACAGTAATCTTATGTCCTAGTCACATGTGTTTGGACTACTTTAATGCACTCTACTTGTCGCCACCTAATACTGTCTGGAAACTTCAGTTGGTACAGAATGTGGCAGCCAAGTCCTTTCTGGAGCTTGTTGGTCTGACCACATCACACCAGTGTTTTTCCATCTCCACTGGTTACCAGTCTGTTTCTGGGTCCAGTTCAAGGTGCTGGTTAAGACTCCTCAAGCTCTTCTTGGCTGGGACCTGGATATTTGAATGTCAACCCATTCACTGCGTTCATGATGCACATTGGGGCAAAAAAACAAAACTTCACATATACGCTAAGGGTTCTGAGCTGTCTTCAACAGATCAGGAAAGAGATCTTGGGGTGCTGGTGGACAGGTCGATGAAAGTGTTGACCCAGTGTGCAGTGGCTGTGAAGAAGGCCAATTCCAGGTTCGGGATCATTAAAAAAGGGATTGAGAATAAAACAGCCAATATTATTATGCCATTGTACGAATCGATGGTAAGGCCAAATCTAGAGTATTGCATCCAGTTCTGGTCACCACACCTCAAAAAGGATCATATAGTGGAACTGGAAAAGGTGCAGAAGAGAGCAACAAAAATGATTAGTGGGCTGGGGCACCTCCCTTAATGAGGAAAGGCAACAGCGTTAGGGGCTCTTCAGTCTAGAAAAAAGGCGCCTGAGGGGGGACATGATTGAGATGTATACAATTATGCATGGGATGGATAGAGGAAAGTTCTTTTCCCTCTCGCACAACACTAGAACCAGGGGACATGCACTAAAATTGAGTAGACGGAGAGTTAGAACAGACAAAAGAAAATATTTTTTCACCCAGCGTGTAATTAAGATGTGTTTAAAAGGGGATTGGATAGATTCATGGAGGAAAAGTCTAATCCCCTTTTAAAGGCATCCAGGCCAGGTGCCATCACCACATCCTGTGGCAAGGAGTTCCACAGATTACACGCTGGGTGAGTGGTGAGATAACACTGCATCTGCTGCAAGGCTTCTACAAATAGAAAATGGGCCTCCCAGTATTACAGACAGAGGACAGATTTGTGTTTCTGCAACCATGATCCTTTGTGCAATGCCTAATTTTGTTTCTCCACAGAAGTGGATGGCAGCCATTAATGTACATGGGAGGAAGTAAAGGGGCAGACATGGGGCCAACATTGGAGCAAAAGTTAAAACACTGCTTTTCAGCCCGTGGCACTTGTACTTGACAGTGTGCCAGATGCAGGGTGACCAGATACAATGGAGGACAAAGTGCCTATACCTTTAACTAGGCTTACCAGATCTCCAACCGGGACAGAGTGCTAGACCTTTAGGAGAAGGAATATGGACAGGTGTAGCTTGTTAAACCTTAGAGTACAATCCTAGGCATGTTTACTCAGAAGCAAGCCCCACTGAACACAATGGGGCTTGCTTCTGAGTAGACATGCCTAGGAGTGTGCTCTAAGGGTTTAACAAGCTACACCTGCCCACATTCCTTCTCCTAAAGGTCTAGCACTCTGTCCTGGTTGGAGATCTGGTAAGCCTACCTTTAACCATTATATAGAAGAGGGAATTTTGGCATGTGGAGCTTTTTGCACCCTTCCATGATGAGCTGCACCTGCCAAAATTCCCTCTTCTAAAGGTATAGGCACTTTGTCCTCCATTGTATCTGGTCACCATGGCCAGATGGTACCTGGCCCTATTGCCTCAGGGACTTCATAAGACAGCTTTGCCTGGCCTGACCCCATCAGAGTCAGGTGATGACTGATGGTGGTGCACCAGATGTGTGGTGGACTGCCCCTTTAAAAGAGGTGTGGGTCACATGTGCAGAGGAAGAGCCCAAGAAGCTGTAGCCAGTGGTGAAACCTCTTCCTGCTGCAGGGACAACTGGTGCGTACCATCTGAGCACACCAGCCATCTCTGGTTATATGGAAAAGTGGTGCCTGCCAAAAAAGCCCTGGATTAAAGTTACTCCTGCTTATTTATTTATAGCCCATCTTTCCTCCATGATGGAAACCAAGACAACGTACATGAAATTTCCAGGCAGTCACCCCTCCAGGTACTGACCAAATCATGTCTGGGGGCTATGGCCTGCTTGCCCCCAAGCCCTTGAGAATCAAGCCTGCTCTCATCAGCCTAGCCCAGGGGTGGCCAACCTTCCACCATTAGGGCTACTGTTTTCTTAAGAGTTGTGTAGAAGACAGAATCTTGGCAGCTGCAAGTGCTGATGGTGCTGCTAAAGCAGCTGCACCTGCTGAAATGCCCTCACATATCCAACCATTTAAAGGGCCAGCATTCATGTTGAAAGGTTGGCCACCACTGGCCTAGCCCATCCTGCTTTCTGTTTCCTGGTCATGCAAAAATGTGAGCAGGTAAACACAGTCCCGTTACTAGGTTGCCAGTGGTGACCACAAATTTAATGTTGGCAACCATTAAAGCATCTAGATCAGTCTACCACAAAAACAGTATGTTTTCTAAAAATCATCAGCAACAAGGAAGGCAGAGAGTGCCTCTTTCAAAATGAAGCTGGGGTGTGTCTTGTGGCAGGACACAATGTCAGGGTTATTATGGGTTGGAGGAAAGAGGTTCCTTCAAACACACACACACACCACCCACCACTCTTCCTCTGTGGGGTAGCCGCTGCTTCTGCCCTCTTCACTGGGCAGTAAGCACAACAAGGGTAGATTTTTTTTTTCCTTTGTGGAACAGTAAGTGAGAGGAGAAGGGGAAGGCCAAGGATGAGATGGTTAGACAGCATCACCGATGCAACGAACATGAAAATGAGCGAACTCAGGAAGATAGTGGAGGACAGGAAGGCCTGGCGGGATATGGTTCATGGGATCACGAAGGGTCGGACATGACTTAACGACTGAACAACAACAACAACAAGTGAGCAAGCAATGCCTCACTGGCTACTAGGCCGAGCCAACATTTGTGGATCCTGGGTGTGATGAAAGATTGGGAACCAGATGCGTCACTAGGGTTTGCATCACCCGGTGCGAGAGCTCAGCGCGTCACCCCCATGATGGATCCCAGAGGTGAATAGAGAGAAACAAGGTTGGGCTGAGCAGTAGTGTGGGATGGGATGGGATGGGGGGGGTCGAACACCCCCAGGCAGCAGACAGGGGGGCATCAAACTGGAGGTGGGGGGCATCATACCGGCGGCGGCGATCCGGACGGCGGCACGGCTCGGAGGAGCCTGCACATGGCTCGTGCCATCTCTGTGCCGTGTTTGAATTGGCTCCCGCCCAACCACCGAGGGACGTTTGGCTCCAGCTGACGTCACTCAGGGGTGGGGTGAGTGATGTCAGCGTCACGGGGGGGGGGCGGCTGGCGCAACGCCAGCTACGCTACTGGGGCTGAGCTGTGTTCTACAAAAGATGCCCATTGGGCAGGACTATGTATTTCTACAGATTACTCCTGGACAGTGGTGTCACTTGGGTTGTTGTCACCCGGTCCAGTAACTCATGGTGTCACCCCCATTAACTTTACTGTATTTTAATATATAATAGTACAGATCACCCAACAAATCAGTAACCAACTTGGATCTCAGAACAATCAGTCTCAATGGTCTGTTTTGAGTTAAAGAAATCTACTTTTTTGTTACATAAGGCAATTGTGTTTTATTTTTACGGTTATTTAGCCACAATGTTTGATAGAATAAAGATAATTCAAAATGGGTTGTTTCATTGCATTCTGCATGAAATTACACATCGAATAATATATAATATGATGGTATTATTCATAAACACAAAGTTTTCACAATTTTGGCCACTAGTGGTGTCACCCTCCCTGAGGGTGTCACCCGGTGTGGTCCACACACACCCGCACCCCC
Source organism: Plestiodon gilberti rubricaudatus (assembly GCA_026170595.1). NCBI lineage: Eukaryota > Metazoa > Chordata > Lepidosauria > Squamata > Scincidae > Plestiodon > Plestiodon gilberti. Next base: position 253,706,091 of record JANXHW010000001.1, on the reverse strand, counting down.
TAGTGACGCCACTGTTGGGAGCATCTGACAGAATGTAAGTGATTGGCAGCACAAGCCAATGCATGGCTATCCAGAAATAAGCCTCACTAAGTTTAATGGAACTTACTCCTAAGTAAACTGTGTATAGGATTGCAGCCTGAGTTTTACACATACAGCTTGTGAAGGATCCAAGCAGTTTTCTTCCAATGAATGCATCTGGCATGAAGTGTCTAAAACATTTTTCCCCACAGCAAACTGTGGACGGAAATCATATTTTTGCAACACTTACATTGCAGTTTGCTAAGAAAATGTGGTTTTCTGCTGAACCACACCTTCCATGGCTCTTTGGTGCATCATCTGAATTGTGGCTGCATGTGTCCAATAAGAGCATCTTTTGGTTAAGCACCGGCAACAGCAACAGCAACCAGCCGATACTGCTGCTGCCTCCCCACCCATCCCCATACCGTTTTGAGCACCTTTTAAAAAACTATAAATTAGTTTTGCTGAGGAATAAATCTTGCAGACACTAGGAAAGGTACCATCCTTGCAGCATTGCTGGTCTTGAGTAATTTTGTTTTCTTTAGTGTAGCAAATGTGATTGTTTTTTTAATGAATGAATTTAAACAACAAAAATACCTTCCCATCTCACTTAAGTCACAATATTTTCCAAGAGCTAACTAGAACAAAGAGGACTAGGAAACCTGCACTTCAAACAGTTGATTTAAGCCCTGAGATAAGAACAAAAAGAAATGACTCTTCTTCAGGGCCATCTAAACCAATTTTCATCAAGACAGCTAAAGTAAACCTGTGCACTCTCTGTGGCCAACCATCTCAAAATGCATTATAAATAATAATAATAATAATAATAATAATATACAATATTAAAACAGTTTTAATCGACAGTTTTTAAGCTAGTTTCTTATTTAGCCAAAGGCTAGCAAGGCATTAAAGGGCAACAAGAAAATAAATACTGTAACCCCGTTTTTCTTTTTCTAATAACTTATTTCTCAACTGTGCACTGCTCTGCCTCAGCAATAGAAAGCACATGGACACCATTTTTTTTAAAAGAAACAAAACAGCAAAGAAGGAATCCCCCCCACAACTCCGCTACCCCCCCCCGTAACAAAACTACCTCGCCTACAAGGGGGAAGAATACTGTGCAGTATATTGGATCAGAAGCGTCACTAGGACGCGCGTCACCCCAAAGCAGGGGGGCGCGCGTCACCCTAGTGATGCTCCGACATTCGGCGCGGCCAAAGGCCACACTGTGATTTTAAGGGGGGGCGACCCGCCTGCCCCCTTCCTCGGGTGCCGCCCCGCGTCGCCCTCCGGACGCTCCGAGGCCGGCCCGGGAGCCAGCCTCGGAGCGTCCGGCCCGGCCGGTGCTCCAGGGCCTTCTGAAAGAAGGCCCATGCACTGCGTCAATATGGGTATTTTTACAATTTTCGCGTATGCGCAGAGACCGTTTTGAGGGCAAGGGCCTGCCCTCTTGCCCTCAAAATGGTCTGCACATGCGCGAAAATTGTAAAAATACCCGTATTGACGCACTGGGCCTTCTTTCAGAAGGCCCTAGAGCACCGGCGGGGACGGACGCTCCGAGGCCGGCTCCCGGGCCGGCCTCAGAGCGTCCGGAGGGTGACGCGTGTCACGGAGGTGACGCACGCGGGGGTGTGCACGTCACCCCCTGGCGGCCCGCCCCCCCCCCCGCCACGCTCCAGCGATGCCACTGTATCAGATTAAGTTCAGTGCTCGAGCTACAGGGGGAAAGTTTGAGAGACTCTTAATGAAATCTACAAGCTTGATTCCTCCCCCCCCCGCCCATTTTAGCCAAGTCATAGCCTCATTGTAGCCTGCTAAAAGCAGTTGCTAAAGGGGACATCCCAATAGGTAAATGTTCTAGGCCCACTTTCCATTTAATCATTTGATTTTGTCTGTAAACCGCTTGGTGAACTTTTTGTTGAAAAGCGGTATATAAATACTGATATTATTATTATTTCATGTCCCCCACGCTTGAACACTGAATTAGGGTAAGCTACTTTCGAAAGTTCGGCAGTTCGATTCCCGCGACAGGGTGAGCGCTTGTTGCTTGGCCAGCTCCTGCCAATCTAGCAGTTCCAAAGCATGTGAATGCGAGTAGATAAATAGGTACCGCTTGCGGGAAGGTAAACAGCGCTCCATGTTCCAGCTGCATGCTACGCGCTGCGGCATGGAGAGTCATGCCGGCCACATGACCATGGAGGCGTCTTCGGACAACGCTGACTCTTCGGCTTTGAAATGGAGATGAGCACCACACCCTAGAGTCGGACACGACTGGACTTAATTGTCAGGGGATACCTTTACTTACTTTTGTGATAATAGGAAAAAGTGGAATTTTTTTTTAAAAAAAACATCATTTAGGAAGGTTTTGAGTGAGCAGAGTGGTGAGAAATGCAGGCAGAAATTGCCTGAAAGGAGGCAACACCAGAATTAGGGTGCAATCCTATACTTAAAAAAAATCCAAGTGGCGTAGGATATGGTATAAGCCAGTGGTTCCCAAACTGGGAGGCGTGGCTCCCAGGGGAGCCGCGGAAACCAGCCAGGGGAGCTGCGGAGTGCCACGGAATCCTCTTGGAAAACAGTGCAATGTCAATTGGCAGGCACCAACAAAATGGAAGGTCAGTAGGACAGCAGTTCAAGACCCGAGTGCCATGTGACGGAGTGAGCGCCTGTCTCCTGTCCCAGCTCCTGCCAACCTACCAGTTCAAAAGCGAGAAATTGCAAGTAGATAAATAGGCACCGCTGCAACGGGAAGGTAACAGCATTCCGTTAGTCATGCCGGCCACATGCCCACGGAAGCATCTTCAGACAGCACGCTGGCCTAGAAATGGAGATGAGCACTGCACCCTAGAATCGGACACGACTGGCTTTCGAGCAGGGGATACCTTTACCTTGCTTTTTGAGAAGAGTTGTCTTCTTTTTTGTGTCAGGCAGGTTATGTGTGTAGGTACAGTGTGCTGACATCATAAGGGTATTTCCCTGTTGACATGCATTGATTGGCTCCTTCCATGCCCTGCCCATGTGGGGGTGTCGTCTGCACGTCCCCCCATGATTAGTACAGTACATGCTGGAGTGTTGCCTGGCTGCCAGGGTTGCACCTCTCTGGGGTTTTGAAGCTCTTCCTTGAGTCTCCCACTTTCGGTTGGACTAGTATAGGGTACAGGCTACAGTGAAACCAGGTTGATGGCTTAACTTGAGCCTAGAATTGTACTGTTAGCCAGCCACTAAGAATATGACAACACTGGAACTGAGTTGACTCAAAATGTTTTACCAATAAAATTCCAGTTTAGCCAGCAATAGTTTTGCCTTTTGTGTTTGCCTTATTTATTTATTTATTCATTGCCTTGCAGGGAATTTTTGAAAAATGCCGAGGGAAACCAAAGAGAGAACTTCATGTCACTAGAGAGCCATCTTGGTTTGTCTTGCCATTGCGTGTTGTCCTTTCAAGCCCAAGCCATTTCACCAGGTGGGGCTGAACAGATCACGCTCCAGTCAACTCTGCAGCCGATCCAGACCGTCTCAGTTGTTCTCAGAGTCATCAAGTGTGATGACATTGTTTGAATGACATTGTTCCATCTACCATGAAACTCTATTCAGATGTCTTCAAGTGGTCAGGATGGGCATGCATTGAGAAGGCAACATTATAGCATGCAGAGGACAGCACAATACATTCATGAATGGAGCTCTCTCTCTATGCCGTTTTGCTGCTTGATCTGAGTCGGTCTCTTATTGTCCATGTTGTTTTATTTCCCCTCTCTTGTCTAAAGCCGATGTTTAAAGTGAACCTCCCTGTGGTTTCGGCAATGGAGAACTATGTACAAGTCCAGTCTGTCCTCTCAGTCAGCATGTATGCTATTTATGGTCACTAAAGGAGATGTTGATTTCACCTAGGTAACCCACACCTGTTCCCTGGAAATGGAAGCAGCTGTCACATCACACAAACACCCTTTTTTTTGCAAAGCAAATGAATTACAGCCGGCTCCTTCCTCCTCCTCCTTACATCATGCAGAGGCTCACGGAGGTGAGCATGGAGAGTAAAACGTGCCTGGAGAGTATTGCCAAGGATGTCATTCTAGCTGGCTGGCCCTTCAAAAAGGAGGGGGGGACCTCGCTTAGTCCCAACAAGTTATGCTTTCTAGACGGAAATCAGGATGCCCTTTGCAGCTTCATTGAATACAAAAATCATGCAAAAAGAACCTTTGGGTGAATTTGAAAGAAGATTCAGGATTCCTGAAGCCACACTCCTCCCCCCCCTCCACTTCTCATCCCACCACACTGTCCAATGTCCTCATGCAATCAGTGTCAGGAGGGGCAGACATGCTGCTCAGCCCCCCCCCCCCGCGAATGTCCCAGCTCCACACAGGCCTACCTTCCTCCTCCACCCCCCCCCCCACAGGCAGTCAATGGCCCCAAAGGGAGGAAGGGGGAGGAGGGGATTCCAAGGCAAAGGCCTTTCCCCTCCACAATCGCAGGATGTAAACAAGCGCTCTGCGTGCGAGAGCCCAGGGCGTCAGCCGGCCAAAGGAAATCGGCAGAGAGAGCCCCAGCCCGGCCAGTAGTACCTTGCATTGTCGGTGGTTGTTGTTGTGTTCCCTGGGGGGCTCCGCGGGACATCCCACGATCGGTGCTGCCACCACATCTGCCCACGGTGCAGGCAGGTTCCTCGCTCAGAGCACCTGGGAGTCCCTCGCCTTCCTCTTCCCCCCGTGGCTGAAGGAATGCGGAGTCATGCCGAGGGCGGCAGCAGCAGGAGGACCTCGCCAGCTCCCTCCTGCCATCAGTTCTGCAGCGGGGCAGTGGCTTTGTTCACGCTCTCTCCTCCGCCCGGTTCCTCTTTTTATGTGCTTCCTGAAAGGGCAGCGAAGAGACGGCCGCGGCACCACGCGGTGTAGAAACTCCACTCCACGTTACAACCCAGCCAGGCTCTGTTTGCAAAGTAGCAGCAGCCTCGCCAGAGAAGCCTCCACTCAAGCTGGGGCCGGGCGAGTGCGAACAAGTCCCGTCGTCCTACAAGTCTCTGGATAGAGGCAAAAACTCCTCCTGGCTACAGCTGAGCAGGGACAATCCCTGGCCAGCTGAAGCTATTGGGAGAGACGACGCCTGCTGGTGTCAGGTACACTGACCAAGGGAACCACCACAGGCTGTGTAGAGACACGCGTGGGTGGCAACCCTTCCATTTGGGAACAGTCCAATCCAAGCACCTTCTCCTTCTTTGGCCCTACTGACAACAACAGACATTAGCAAGCAGACCTACTAACACCTACTTCAGTATCTAGTGTTTTGCTACACACTATGTTGTAATCCGCCGCCGCCGCTGCTGCTGCTGCTGCTGCTATTCCCATTTCACACACATGGGAACTGAGGCTAAGAAGTGGCAACAGGCCTAAGATCGCACAATTATCATGACAGACGTGGGACTTTGTACTCCTCCTGCATCAAAATGCCACTTGTACGCCGACAGTTAGCAGATATAGTCCAAAGCCTGATAAAACACTGCAGTTGTTTTCAGCTACCAAAAATGACACCTTTTCAATGTCAGTAATTTTTTCCTGTATCAATAGGTCTAGAACACACACACACACACACACACACACACACACACACACAAACACAGAGAGAGAGAGAGAGAGAGAGAGAGAGAGAGAGAGAGAGAGAGAGAGAGAGAGAGAGAGAGGAATGTCTATGTAAAAGGGTGAGGGGGGAAGGATCCCACAAGAATATTTTTATTTCTTCAAAAGACATCAAGAGTGCACAGTGGGAAAAGGAGCAAAGAAAGCGTTGTGAAATGGCAGGCCGATAGTTTTCTGGCAATATTTTGCAAAACAAACATATGAAACATAACTGGAACTTAAACCTCTAACTAGCCCCATGAAAGAGGGTCAGGAGTATTTCACAGAAAGGCAGAGGAAAAACAGCAAGCCCAAAGGCCACACAACTTCGCTAAAGTCCCAGGAGGAATTGAAAGTGCCTAGAACATACATACAGTAGGACCAGAAAGACACTCCGTTCGTGAGGAGGAAGTGATGGTGGGAATAAGCATGTCTATGTAAGATGATCTGAATGACAGGCCGTTTGAGTCCACCTTCTCAAACTCTCCAGCACCAAAGGGAACCACCGTCACCCCCAGATCTGTGACCATGAAGCTATGATGCGCACAGAAAAACCCCACTTCCTATTCAGCTTTGGGATTTTTGCAGTCCTTTGTTCTCTAGAATTTGCATCCACCACCAGCTGAGGATTCATTGGCCAAATTTTCAAGAAAGCCACACTGTGGCCGCATAGCCCTGAGGGAGCGCATGGAATGGGCACATTTTGTGCTTGATGACATTCTACTGTCTGGGCTTCAGGAATGAACACACAGAAACTACTTGGAAATCCCAAGAGCCTTTCCCAAGTCTCCCAGACCCTTCTGAATTTCCAAAGCCTGTCCTTCTTCCAAGATGCACTGAACTTCTTGTAAGCCTGGGGTGGAATGTAAAGGAGCAGCTTTCTTGTAGCACTTCTGAAGTCCAGGTGAGAAACAGGGCAAGGATTTTGTGGCTTTGTTTTTTTAAAAATCCCTTTTTCTGGTATTCAGTTCCTACATGGGAGCATGGCAAGATTGTATTAGAGAGGCTTTGTCTTTTACAAAGATTCAGGAGCTACATACCCTCCCTCAGGAATGCATCTTGATTCACACAGAGTACAAGACATGATGGGTAGAAAACGAAACACAGCACAAGCCCACCTACTTTTGTCAAAAGAATGATGAAAAAGCACTGTTGCATTATATCCTACATGCACAAGGAATATCGCATGGAGACACTGACACCTATGGGGTGCTCTTCACCTATCTGCTGCTGTGGCTGGGTGGTTAGCAAGCAGCTTTGTGGAGTTCTAGACCCGCTTCCCTCTCTTCTTTTGTCCCTGCCTTGCGTGCTACTGGCCAGTCATATACAAGGTGAGTGACTTACCACTACTCATGAGGTGAGCAAAAGATAAGTGGCTTGCTCACCTTGCTCATGAGGACAAGGACTTGGTGGGCTTAACCCTGTCTCACCTGGCTCCCAACCTGGGTCTTTGTGCAGTGAGCCACCAGCACCCTGCTTTGTCTGAGTGCCCTTGAGGATCCCCTTACGACTCATCCAATTCCCTCCCCTGGCAGATGCCCCCACAGGGACTCAAACCCTTGCCATGGAGAGGTTTTTGTGTTTGTTTCACATGGCTGCCCTCTTGCAAGGCAGCTGTCTTTCTACCTTTGCTCTGCAATTCCCAAAAGGTATTCCTTGGACGTATATGTTTATATGGGTGGGATGAGCCAGGGACTTGAACGATGGGAGCAGGGGTCTCTAGCAGTTCTTTGCTTTTGCCCTTTTGCTGCTGATGCCACTGTGACTCCTGTGGGGCAGGGGCAGTGACATCCTTGTGTTGTGTTGTGTGTGGTGTCCTTGCGGCATCTCCCCGTGGTTGAGGTGATGCCTGTGGCTGTGTTATTCATTCCCAGTGGCTGAGAGTGGGGGGGGGCATCATTAGCAGTTCATTGGCCCTATGACTGCCCCACCCCCTGCTTCAGCATTTCTCTGGTGGCCAGTGTTGGGGCTGGTTGGATGGAGTGATGGACATCACCTTGATGACACACGGATGTCGTGCTGACGCCATGCCAGGGATGACATCAGGATGCCTCTCCACAGGATAGCAGGCTGTGTCAGTGTTTCTATCCCAGAGTTGCTTTGCCGGGACAGGCTTGGCATATGGCCCTTGTGGTGGTGGTGCACCATCGGCATGGTATTGCCAGGACAGGCTTAGGATATGACGGACGTTGCACCAGCGTCTGTGCGCCATTGAGGCGGCATCCAAATAGGATTTGGCCTTTCATTTCCCTGCTTCACCACTCCTGTACAAGAGAACTCAGTGTGCCTTTTAACACAGTGCTGAACATCAGAAAAGCTACCCTCTCCTCTGCTGCAATGCCTCATCATTTTGTTGGGCCTTTTCGTTTTTTCCTCCTCCAATTTTCTTTTTCTTTTTCCTTTTTTATTAACGTAATTCGATGAAGGCAGCACAGTCCACACTGGAGCCCACAAAATGTGTTTTCTGAGTCCTTCCAATCATGATGGTTCAACAAGCCACTATAAAGACTTGAGTGCAAAGCATTTTTAGCAGCACCTTACATTCTGGTGCAAAACCGCCATAACTTACAGGGGAATAAAACTGGTCCCAACAGTGGCCACAGAAGAAGCAGTAGACTCTGAAGAGCTTTGTTCCCCACTGCAATGGAGGGCACTGGTCTGCTTCTGCTGGCTCCAGGATGCCCTCAGATCAATGCTGATTTACCCGAATACCCAGATGGTGTCCATTTAAAGATTCCTTTCATACTGAGTCAGATAATTGGTCTATCAAGGTCAGTATTGTCAACAGAGACAGAGAGGATTTTTTCCCCCCTCTGTCCTACTTGGAGATGCCAGGAATTAAACCCAGGACTCTCTGTATGCAAAACAAGTGAGCTACTACTGAGCCAGAGCCCTTTCCTTAATGACACATTCGTGGTATAGTTCTTGCTACATGTTATATTTCCTGGCATCTACATGGCTCCACCTTAAAAAGCCATGTGCTTATCATCTTCCATCAATACACAGCGTGTGCCAATCCCTGCCAAATCCTCATGACTGAGTTGAAAACAGTGCAACACTGCGTGCTAGAGATGTCCCAGATGAAAAGACACCTGACTTTTCCAGGGACACTCCCCATGTTCCCATCAAGTACTACAGCACTGAACACAAAATGTAGAAAGCTGTCCTGTAGACATGTCCTGGTAGCATTTGATGCTAAAAAATGTTTTACTTGTAACTTGTCCCCTTGGGGATGGTGGAGGTTGCTTACTATTTGAGTGGTTGCAGGGTTTTAACTGTACTCCCATAAATACATCATAAGAGAGGATTTCCCTTGGATAACAACAGTGGCTTAGAATTTATAACCCATTTTAGAATGTTCAGGGCACTTCACATATATTCTTTTAGCGTTCAGTAACAATGAACAGATACAGAACTGCAGCTTCAGATTTCAGCCAGAAGATGGTACAAGGTTCCGTACTGGAAAAATATGCTCAGCGGAGGAGGTGTGGATGCATGGTTTGACAGAATGTAAATGACGGCCACGAAGAGATTGTGGTTGAAGAAGGGTAAGGACAGGGTGGCAAGCACAAGAAACACATGGCTGACTCAACGAAAGCTGTTCTAGTGACTGGAGTAGAATGTTTCTGCTGCCACCTGCAAACCCATTTCAGATCCCACCTAAACCTTTGAACTTCAAGACCCCACAGACTATCCTCTAAGCTGCATCAGTTCTGCTCTGTGATATAAGCAGAGGTCCTTGCAACTATCAGCTTAATTTTCAGCAATGTGGACAATATCGCAATCCCCAGTTCTTTGTGTGTATGTGATAGACTGTGATGCTTCCTGAGAAAGTTGATCCCTGACTAGTCCAGCAATTTCCTCTATCCAAGGAGTGAACAGCTGAATTTAGCAACATGCTTTCAAGGCGAGTTGGCTTCCATAGGATTTGCTATCTGTGACTTAGAGCCCAATCCTATCCTCTCCTGCCCCACCCGCCGATGTAGCTGCACCAAAAAGGCACACTCAGTATCCAGCAGGGGGTGTGGTCTGGATCAGCAGAGACGGAGCTGCGCAGGGGGCGGTGGGCCCCCGGCAGTGCTGTCGGGCCCCGGAGGGGTGTCAAAGCGGGCAGCAGTGGGGCAATTCGGGCCGTTTCGGCAGCGCAAGCAGACAGCGGCGGTGGGGAGTTTGGCCCTCCCGCCCGCCCTGCGCCTCTGTGTGATGGGAAAACGGCGGCAGGGACGTCACTTCCAGCACGGGGGGGGGGGATTGGAGCACCGCCACTGTGGATCAGGAGGCTTTGGAGGGGAAAGGGGAATTATTTCTCCTTACTCCTCCGTAAGCCTCTCGCTCCACAATGGGTTTCTCTGGACCTGTGTCAGCTCTTTAGCTGGCACAAGTCCAAGGAGAAGAAAGGGGTGGGAAGGTTGCTAAAAGAGGGGACAGGATCTAGTGCACACTGTTGTTACCGGATTCATCCCCTCTCGCTACCTCCCTCCCTGCCCCCTGTTCCCCTCCCTGCCCTCCCCCGCCCACCCCTGCCCCAGCAGGTACAGCAGGGTCTGTTGGTGGGGTTGCAGCGCTGCCACCTCTAGTGGCAGCACTCGCAAAATGGCCGCCAATGGAGCACACAGTGCTCCGTTAGTAGCCACTTTACCACAGCGGAGCTCTGTGCGACAGCCCAATCCTGCATAGGATTGGGCTGTCAGGGAATCCTGGACTGCAGTTATATCATATTTTCACACCCAGATTAGATAATGGTATGACAAGCAACAGCACTGTGGTCAGTTGGATCAGATAACACAGAGCCAGTTGGTACACATTTCAGATACCCCCCCCCCCACTGTTCCCACTTTCCCACCCACCTTTTAGAAGACCCTGTTGACTCTTGGTACCAGCCCTTCTCAATCACCATAGCACTGAACCACAGCCAGTGGTTAAAATACAGCCGACCAGATTGTTCCTTCCCTCAGTGCTTCTCAAAATGCTAAGTGCAGGAAAGAGAGTCCACCAGCTGGGAGAGGAGGACATCGCCATATGCAGCATGGAGGAGAAGAGCAGATGCCTAAGGAAAGGCCAGTTGACTGAATGAAGAGGTGGAACTGGCAGGAAGAGAGCACAACAGTGATGTGCTGCACTATGTGTTGGTTCCTGCAGGCTGTTCAATCCCTTGGGAAAGATCCCAGCCAAAGGAAGGAGGAGGAAGCATTAGCAAGTGAATCCATCTGCCAGGGTAGGAGAGGAAAAACATGGGGGCGACTACTTGCAAGCATTCAGGAACTCAAACTAACTAAAGAAGCAAGTGGGTTTCGAAGGGAGCCCTGCCAGGACCACGCTGGGTAAGAGCAAGAAAGAACCTTCCTGCGGTGGGAGTCAGAGCAAGGCTTGTCCTGACAGCAACACTAGATGAAGGGAATCGAGAGAGGAGCAGCAGACCTCAGTGAGTGCTGGGAGACATGAACACAAGATAAAAAGACTGCTGAAGTGCCTCAGATTACAACTCATTGAAAAACTCTTTTTCAAGGTAGTTTAAATCTGGGAGGAGAGAGCAGAAGAGTCATCTTGCTGGAAAAGGAGATTGCCAGATCTCGTCAAGAGTGCCAGAACTGCCTCCACTTGCGCGCATGTGTATTTTGCCTGAGTCACAAATCACCTTGCTCCAGGCAGCCTATAGGGCAGGGGTGGGGAACCTCCGGCCCGTGGGCCGTTTAAGGCCCCCGAGCTCATTCCGTCTAGACTACCGAGGCCCAAGAGGAAAACCAACATTAAAGGCACTTATCTTGTATTGGCGTGCAGCCATGAGGGCGATCAGGAAGAGGAAGCGCCTCTCTAAGAAGTGCCTCCCTAGTCTTGCTTTATCAGTAACCTCCTACGGTTTATATATTAAAATATATGGCTTGCAAACCCATAATACTTGCGTCCTCTACTAAATAAATAATTTCGGGCGGCCTCACAGACGGCCCTCAAACAATTTTGTAAAATTTCAAATGGCCCTTCGCAGAAAAAAGGTTCCCCACCCCTGCTATAGGGACTACTTCCCCCAGTCATTGCCCACCAGCCATTATGAATCTTTCAGGATCTGTAGCAGTGTCCAGCTGTAACTCTGAAAGCGCCTGTTTTTATTGACTTGCCCACCACCCTTCCCAGAAATCTTACTGTTTGGAGGTTAGCAGTAGGCACTCCTCTTGCACACACACACACAAAAAAAAGCCAGAAGTCGGCTTCTTCACGAAGCACTGGCTTGTGAACGCCTTTCACTTTAGGAAAAACCTAAAGAGCTGCAGGCACAAGTTTGGGAAGAGCAAATGGAGATTTGATTATGCTATTCTAAGAAGTATGATTAACAGGATTACAAAAAGGCTGGCAGACAGGATCCAAAGGGAAGGCTGCTCCGGAAAGAGCTGCTCATCCACTCACTACCCATAAAGCATCCGTCTTATCTGCACATGGCCTCCCACCTGGGAGCAGCTGATGTGCTCCTGCATGTAATTTCCCAGTACACAAGCAGAAAGACAGCAAGCAACACTCTGGACTTCGCCATTGTCAAAGTGGCACATAGCAAGTCTACGGAGAGTTCTTGAGGTGGACCGATAGGGACAGCTCACAGCAGGAGCTCTACATCCTGGCCACACAGATGCCTTTGCCTGTTCAGTGGAGTTGTGGCTGTTGCAAGCATGCAAGCATTTGGCACAGACAGAAGTTCCTGCGCCAGTCCCAGAGAAAGAGGAAGGTAAAAGTATGGAACATCGATTAAAGGAAACGATGAGGTGGTGGGAGGCCAGAGCCAACATGGGAAGGGAAGTAGATCAGCCCTTGTAGAGAAAACTACCTATACAGCTGGCATGTTGGCAGGTTGTGAGCTGAAGCATCTATCTATCTATCTATCTATCTATCTATCTATCTATCTATCTATCTATCTATCTATCTATCTATCTATCTATCTATCTGTCTGTCTGTCTGTCTGTCTGTCTGTCTGTCTGTCATCATCATCAAACTTAATTTACTGCACCAAGTAAAACTGAATTCTGCATATCTGCATTTACTTGTATAATTTGCATAATTGATTCTGCTTTGCTGATTATGGAAAGGGGCAAAGTGCTATTCAGGGCACCTACCTGCCCCCCGCCCCCGGAAATCCTGTTTGGCATCCTCCTTTGCTGGTGTTTCATCAGGCATTGCTGCCCATACACTTTCAAAGCAATCTTTTCAGCCTTAAGGACTGGGAGTATCGGGTTGCTGGATCCTGCACCCTGTGCCAGTGTCTGGGCTTGTCTTGTGAAACAGCAACCTCTTCGCATACATGCAGCTCTGATCTTGGGATCCAACAGGAGATGAAATAGTAGGGTGGGGTGGGGGTTGAACATTTCTTTGGGTTTGGGTTTGAAGTAGCAAGCACACTGGACTAGAACTTTTTTTTTTTTTGCAGAATTCTCACCCAATTTTCAGAGATCTTACCTGGTTTGGTTTCAAATTTCCAATAACTTCCTTATTTCTGAATTCTCCCCCCACGAACTTCAGTAGTAGGAGCTAAATGTCCCAGTTCTACACATTGCTTCTTCACTGCAGAAACTGATTGAACTTGAGGATCCCAGTGTAAGACCCTAACTCAGTGTTTCCCAAACTTTTTTGACCTGCAGCTCCCTTGACCATTGGCAACCATTGGCCACTGCTCCCCATTACATTATGTTGGTGCCTGCCAATTGGCATTGCACTGTATTCTGAGAGGATTCCATGGCACTCTGCGGCTCCCCTGGCTGGTTTCCGCGGCTCCCCTGGGAGCTGCACCTCCCAGTTTGGGAAGCACTGCCTAACTCTTACCCTGGCCTTAACACTACCACCCCATCTCCCCACCCTGCCACAGCACATTCTTGGGATGTGCATGTGTGTATTTGTGTGTGTGTGAGTGTATGTGTGTGTGCGTGGACCGTGCAAGGCCTCTTGCATAGCAGGGCCAGTGCTTGCAACAACTCAGCATGTAGCATCAAATAGACCCTTCAGCAGTGCAAAAGCTGGATAGCTGCCCTTTTTCTGTCACTGCAGCAGAGCAAATAACTCTTCGGGCTGCAGCAGATAAGTGGGTTTGTAAGACAGGGTCATAAACCATTTGTGTGTGTGTGTGTGTGTGTGTGTGTGTGTGTGTGTGTGTGTGTGTGTGTGTGTGTGTGTGTGTGTGTGTGTGTGTGTTTCTCCCCCTGTGCCATCCATTTTGCTTCTATGCAACCCCACCTCAAGAATACCTTATTATGTTCCTAAGTCTGCAATCCTATACTTACTTTCCTGGGAGTAAGTCCCATTGAACATAATGGGGCTTAGTTCTGAGTAGACATGCATTGGATTGTGCTGTTAATTAACACATTTCTGGATTATTTTCCTATCGATTTTTAACTGAGGCTGCAATCCTCAACAGGAAGCAAGTCCCTTTGAACTCAGTGACTTGTCAGGTAAGCATGTTGAGGATCAGGCCATAAAAGTGCTGCATTGCAAGAAGTGCTGAACAGAAGTAGCTAACTCTGTGAGCTTGAATGCCAAAGAGTTCCTGAATCCATGAATCCTGAATGAGTCTGGCTGTGGGGTTGGACTTCTGCAAGGAGGTATTGCAGGTGGTCATGGGAAGGCTTGTTGCTCATTCCAGAGAAACTGAGGCAAGGTGTGCCTCTGCTGGGCTCAGAGCCTTGACAAATACAAGTGGGACTCTGCTGCTGTGCCCGTTTGTGGGGAGCAAAGAAGCTGTTCTGGGGGCTGAAGTGATCGTGACAACAAGTGAGTGACTGTGCCATCAGTAGTGAGGATTCTTTTGGACGGACAGCTGTTGCTTGGGGGAAATGGATGCCGCTTTCAGACTCAGGAGGAGGAGCTTCTCTGGCTGAAAATGAAAAGGGAAATAGTCTCCCTGCTGTTCCCATACCTACCATAGGAACAGATAAAAAAAAAGGTGATAAGCCCAGGAGATAAGGATGTCTGAGGCCTGAGTTGCAGCAGCTCCTGACCTCGGTTGGCGCCAGTAGGTACTGGGTAAACAAACCCATCTGCTTACAGCACAAAGTGGAGAGCAAAGAAGGCTGGGAGGGGAAGAGAGAAATGGGGCTAAACTAGAAATTTGATGCTCTTAGCTTCAGGTAAAGCACCCCATCAGGAAGAGAATCTGAGAGCAGCAGCAGCAGCACCATTTCCACTACACACTGACAGGCAAACACAAGTACAGTATGTTAAATCTTTCAGATGGGAAAGCGTTCGTTGAGGAGCATATCTCTGTTCATAATGGTGCAATTCCCCCCCCCCTGAAAAAAAACAAAGGAGTCAACCAACTTTTCTAGAAAACGCTTGGAGGGAGTGGAAGATGCAACAGCAAGGGGAGGGATCCCATTCTTGCCAACATACTCCAATCTCCCCATCCCTTCCAGATAGCGCTTAGTCAAAAAGAACCAGGGCTCAAGCTGTCTTGGGAGCTTTTTCTCCAATCAGTGACTGCTGCTGGCTATAATTACCCAATGGCAAGGGGAAAACATTGTGCAGGTGTAGTGTCAGAGGCTGGCCAGGTTGGGCCCTGTCCTTGGGGCCACCTGACTGGGTCAACCCCAACGCCTTCAGTACTAGTGGTGGTAGCAGCACTCATAAGACATTGGGGGGGGGGGGGAAGAGCACCATGGGTTAGGGTTTGCCCCATGACCCCCCTGGCCCTGTTTATATCCTCACAACAGTCTTCCTATTTTTGTGACTTCATATCTTCTGCTGCTGAGGGCCAAACTAGATATGCACAACTGTGCATAACTTTTTCCCAGTTCTTTTTTCTAAATAAACAAAAACAGCCTTTGAAGATTGTGCACTTAAACAGAGGAAGAGGGGGGTGGGAAGGCTGCTCAACATTTCCCCTTCTAACCATTTTTCTGCTCAAAACCACGCTGCCCCAGCCAGCTGTGTTTCCCCTACAGCAAAAAAGTAGAGGAGGGGATTTTGAGCAGGACGAAAAAGTTATGCAGCCCCTTGCCCAGTCTCACAGACCCACAGGTCCTATGGCTGTGTAGTATGTGGGTTTATATATATATATATATATATATATATATATATATATATATATATATATATATATATATATATATATATATATTTGGGGGGGGGAATACATGCAACTGAGCATAATGTTGAGTTTCAGCTCTAACATTGAAGGAGATTATGGAGCAATGCCCTGGGAAAGCCTTGCTGCGTCTAGGGAAGTCTGAGAAAACAAAGAGGGAAAAGCTTGTAAAAATAGAAAGGGGGGAAGAAAAAGGAAATAAGAAAGACTAAAAGTGTGGGGAAGGGAACGAGAAAAAAAGTTGAATAGGACAGAGAAAAAAGGAACAGCAGGCAAAAGAGGTATTTGGGTCTAAAAAGAATATGTTAAAAACAGCAAGGAGAGTTTTAGAGGAAATATAAAGTGCGAGGGCAGGGATGACTCGTGTGGGAAATAGCTGGTGTAAAAGAAGAGGGGGGGCTGCATGCAGCAGTATACAGGAGAGGAGGAGAAATCTGCTTCCTGCTCTGTTTGGCCACCTGGCTGCCAGTCGGGAGGTCAATTTGGGCACCTGAAGGTTTGCACCCCTGCTTATTCACATGGACTGTTACCAGCAGCATGCGATGTCCCTTCGCCATAAAACCTGGATGACAGTTCAGTCAGATGCATGTCCACTCAGAAGTAGCTCCCACTGTGTTAAGCCTGACTCTCCAATTTGACTGATACCCCCAAGGTTTACTCTATAGTTGTTTTCTGGAAGGCTTGGTATGCAGCTACAAGGCCTCTTCCATGTGGGATGAAGTCTTGACCACACCATTTGAGAAAGTCTGATCTGTGTCCCCCCCCCCCCCGTTTGTTGGCAATGGTTGGTACCATGATGGCAACTTGTACCAAGCTAGCCATAGTGTCTGCCGGTGCCTGGATAATTCAGGAGACACCTTCTCCTGTGCTGCATTAAATGGGCAGGTGAGAGGGGAGTACAGTACTCAGTGTGGATACAGGCTACAGGGAATTCTGCTGTCTTTCCGAGATATCTTTCAGTTGGGAGAAATGAAGACTTCCCCTTCTGGCAGGGAAAACAGACATGTGAAAACACCCACAGGGCTTCTTTCCACTGTATAATTCAAAGATACCTCACATGGCATGTACCCATAGTGTGCCTCATAATGTATACACATCTTTTTTACATGCTGCAGGGTGCTGGAGCCAATCCTACAGTCTGCATCCATGGGGTACACAGGATCACAAAACGATGTATTTGCTCCATTAACAAGTGTATCTGCTCCTTTTGTAGTGGGCAAAAGAGCCTTTTGTGAGAGTGCATTGAGAAGCTTTTTTTGTTGGTTTGGTCCTCCTACGTGAGTTGCCTGAATTTCCCAAGTAAATCACTGCTGGAGTTATGAACGAGAAGCCTGCTCAGGTTCTCATTGCAGCGAATTCAGCACAGGCTGGAGCCAATGAGCCTTGCAAATCCAATGTCATTAAGAGGCTTGGCTCGGGAAGTGCTAAATATAACTAGTGCATTCAGCCCCTGCACCTCCCACCTACAACACCTCCACACACCACATTTTCTCTATTTCTGGAAGAAATATTTATTTCCACTGACTTAAAAATATCATGGCTGTTCTTTTCAGAGCCTTTACGCAAGAGCTGATGCATCCATCCTTCCTGCTGGCTGCTGGGGTAGAGCGAGAACAAGGCCAGCAGGCATCCCCTGTCTTCGGGGGATCTGCTTCGGGGGATCGTGATCCCTGAGAGGCTGAGGAACATCTTGCCTTCCAGAGTTGTATTGCAATCTTTTGGGGGGTCAGCAGGGCTGGCCCAAGACCTTCTGATGCCTGTGGTGGCCTGCCAAATGTTGCCCCCCATACCTGGTGATGGTCCAGCCTCTGCTCCTCCCCCTCTCCAACGTTCTAGCTCAACACGCTCCTCCCCTCCACATGTCCTCTTCCTGTCTTGTCCCCCTCTTCCTTTTCCAACAACAGAAGTGAAAGGAGGAGGAGGAGCCATGGAGCTGTGGAGGGAGGAAAGTGGACAGAGATGGGTCCCCCGCCCCACTACCAATCTGCTGCCTGAAGTGACTGCTTCAATTGGCCTCATGAATGGACTGGCCCTGGGGGGTCAACCACCATCTTTGCCAGGTGTCCTTGCAGCCTATATTATGCCAAACCTGCCCACACACCCCTGTCCTGCAAAATACTCCATTCAGTCTTTGTTGTGTTGTGGTTACTTAAAAGTATAAATTATGAGCTGGGGAGGCCTGTGCAAATCTTACCTTAGCCTGGAAGTCACTAGAGACCCAATCCTATCCGGGATCCTTAAGGCAGATCCACACCACACATGTTCGCGTTGGTTGCGTTCCAGCACGTCCGATGTGCCAAAAGTCACCTCGGACTCTACTTGAGATGGGACAGGACACAACCAGCCGATGGGCGAACACTGTCACGCGCAAATAGCACCACACCGGACGCATGCGGACTCAGCTGGATGCAATGGTGTGGATCCGTCTTTATGCTGGCAGATCTCACAATGCACCACCATAAGGCCTGTTTGGCTGGTGCAGCAAGCGCTCCACTGGGCCACATTTCTGCCAGTGCAAAGCTCTGGTCATGTGTGGGGACCGCCCCACAGAACCTCCTCCCCCACTGGTAAGTTGGTGGAAGGGATGGATCAGGGATGGACGGAGTAATTCAGAGCAGGGAGTGAACGCTCTGGCTCCTTTCCCCCTGCCCCGCCCCTTAAGGGCAAAACGGAGTGTCCCGGTCGGCGATATGGTAAGCCTATCTGAGACCCATTAGAGACCAGGTGGCATACAGAGAGGTAAGTAAAATGTTCTCTACTTAGTTCTCCTGTCCTGGGCCATCTGGTGTCCTGCCAGTCCGTAGCAGCACGAGTTCTATCAGCAGTGCTGCATGCTCTGGACTGGCAGGGGATAGGATTGGGCTGTAGGTGGCCTTCTCTGAGTCTCAGCACCCCACCTCCACTATATGAGGATAATAATGCTGGCTGAATTCACAATGCTCTTGCATTGCTCATTCCAAGGGGAATGTACATGAAGGGCTTTGAACACTTGAAATGCATGATATAAATGCAAAGCATTCTTTGCATTCTTTGAGGAAGAGAAGAGCAAAGAACTAAGGGAGTGATAAGGTAAAGGTAAAGGTGACCCCTGACAATTAAGCCCAGTCATGTCCGACTCTAGGGTGTGGTGCTCATCCCCATTTCAAAGCCGAAGAGCCAGCGTTGTCCGAAGACGCCTCCGTGGTCATGTGGCCAGCATGACTCTCCTTGCCGCAGCGCGTAGCATGCGGCTGGAACACGGAGCGCTGTTTACCTTCCCGCAAGCGGTACCTATTTACTCGCATTAACATGCTTTGGAACTGCTAGGTTGGCAGAAGCTGGCCAAGCAACGAGAGCTCACCCCGTCGCGAATTCGAACTGCTGACCTTTCGATCGACAGCTCATGGTTCAGCGGTTTAACCCACTGCGCCACCCGTGATAGGGGATGGATAATACCATCCTGGACCCCAGGGCATTCCCTTCTCACCTTTCCCCATAATCTGTGGTCTCAAGCTGTCCCTATTCTGAGCTCATATTTCAGCTGCTTTATCTGAGCAAAGGGCACTTTAACTCCCTCTATCCCACTCCAATGAGGAGAGCAACAGAAACTCTGTGAAAGTCATCTTCTTAGACACCTCAGCTGCTCTTCATTCCTGTGTATTAGCCAAATCCTATGCAAATAGGAGCAGGTGATGTGCATCAAGGGAGGTTTCTACCACAGCCTCTGATGTTATTCACATGGGCTTGTGTGGGAGTAGGTGGAGCCCTTTCGCCCTTGCTCAGTTCAAAACATGATGGCATCAGTTGCCAACTAGGATAGTAAAGAATGAGTGTTGAAATAACCTGTGCTAGAAATAAGAGGCACATCAACATGGCAGCTTGCCCAGAAATGCAGAAAATGTCCCTGGTTAAAGCAGGTAACTTTTGTCTGCTATTGAGACCTCAGAGTCAGTCGTGTAGCTGACTACATGGCCAACCTGTTTCTTCGGTTGACAAAGGCTGTGGAGGGCAGGCAGGTGACTAGCAGCTGCTCAGTCAGTATGTACTCACAGGCTCTGGCTTAGGTATTCCTGCCCATCCAACTTTTGCTATGGATTTGCTCTTGGGAGGCTGCCTGTCTCATTTATCTTTGAACTTGGTGGTTAAGACTGCCGTGTGCCCAGGTGTTTCTTCAAAGAGCCTCAGAGATAGGCCAGAGGCTGGTCTGAATTTGTCTGTTTGCAAATGGCTTGAATTTGTTTGCAAATGGTAAATGACAAACACCTTTGCAAACACTAATCTGTGTAGGCACAGATTGACATGTTTTATACAAATGTGGTAACCTCACCTGAAACCTTTTATCCTGACACTCTCGTCCTGCACTCACATGCTGCCACCTGGCCACTTATAGAGACTGAATCATGCTGTTAGTCTGACCCAGGGCTGGTCCATTCATGAGGCTGAGGTGGTTGCCGGAGGCAACAGATTGCTGGGGGCACTTCTGTCTCCCCACTACTTGCCTCTGCTGCTGCTGCTGCTGCTGCTCTTTCCACTCCTTGGATTGAAAAAGGATGAGGGGGATGAATATGGAGGAGTACAGAGTGGTGGGCTAGAGCACTGCTAGAGCATTTAGCCCACTACTCTGCTCTCCTCCACACTTCCTCTTCTATTCTGTTCCCCCTCTTCCTTTTCCAAGCCAGGGAATGGGAGAAGCAGAGGTTGACAGTGGCATCCCTAGAGGGGTGGTGGTGGTACTGTAAGTTGCACACAGATCTACGCAGCATTACACGGTGGCCCCACCCACTTGCCATCGCAGCCATTCCGAGCAGCAAATGCTCCAATGGTGAGTGGGCAGGGACACCATGTAACACTGAGTAGATCTGTGTGCAACTTACAGTACCACCACCACCCCTCTAGGGACGCCACTGGAGGTTGACACATCACCAGGTATGGAAGGAGTAGGGTGCCCTGCCCAGATTCAATAACGGACAGGGTACCTATACCTTTAACCATTAGAAGTTGGGCAGGTGCAGCTCATCATGGAAGGGTGGAACAAGCTACACCTGCCCAAATTCCCTCTTCTTACAATGGTTAAAGAAGCCAGGCCAGGCAAGAGCCTGGCCAAAGATCAGATCTAGCTCAAGGATGTCTCCAGCCTCATCAGCTTGTCCTTGCCTTACTTTCTTCTTCAGATTTAGGGTTATAAAAAAGCTTTGCATTCTGGTTGGAACAGTTATTGCCATTCATATATGAATATAGTGGAAAATTTGAGAGCTTATTAATAGTGCCTCATTTTCTTCGGGTATTAAATGCACTCCAGCACCCCCAAATAGAAAAGATCTGCTTTTAATAGAAATATGTGTCTGTATCTTTGGCTGCTTAAAAAAGCTACATTTTTGAACATTTTGTCCTGGCTGACAACTCAGTGAGTCACCTTCACCAGCTATCACAGAATTACTTATAACTCAAATTTGCAGCTGTAGGAGTACAGTAGAGGGTAGGTGTTCAGGATGCTTTTTGGGTCACCAGCAGAGGCATGTGAAGTCAACTGCAGGTCCTGATCAGAGCAGAACCGGAACTCAAGAATGGCTTTGTTTCCGCAGAGCCCTATTAAAAGAGACACACACACACCCCTTGACCAGATAGGAAGGTGAAACTGGTATCAGGAAATACCAGGCAGAGTTCCGAGCAAATCCAGGCAGATCAAATTAATTTGCAATATGTTCCATTCCTCCCGCAGGGAATTTGGGATAATTGCAGCTGGCTAATCTGTCCATAAAATATAGCATGTGCATCTGGAGAATAATAAGAAAGGCAAATCCTGCTCACCTCCTTTTTCTAGGCTGGATGATTCCTTGTTCTTGGTAGTGCCAAGACCAGAATGCTTTTAAATCTTTAGTGGCTCAGTCAGAGTAGCTTATTGTGGACAAGTCATGCCTCTGGTTCTAAGGCACCCACTCCTGCAGCCAAGGCAAGGAAGGATACAGCTGCACCTGCCAAGAAGGCACTTCCATGTGTTTTAATGGCACCAAGAGCCAAGAAGTATGAAGGGCCAGTTGTGTGCGTGCGTGCGTGCGTGCGTGCGTGCGTGTTCTGCCTCAGGTGTCTGTGCAGGATGATAGTTCCCTCAGTTTTCCATGGGCATACTGGGGTACAAACAACCAACTGAGTGCATGAGGCAGCAATATGGGGGGGCACACCAGAGAAGCGGTATGCAAGCCAAGAGAAGTGCTCCAATATCTTCAACACCCCAAGGTACCTGGAGTGGCCCCTTGGATCGCATTGTGTACCTGCTTAAGGTGGTAGCATGTCTTGGGAGCGGTCCTAAAAGGGACATACAAATGACAACTTTCGACAATCCTCATTGGGACCTACATACCGGCAGTACATAACCCAAACAACATTAAATGCCCAAGGGAAAGGCAGGTACTGTACATTTCTCTTAGAACAACCATCTGCTTCCTGCGGGAAGCCGGCTGTATAGATCACGCAGCTTGTACTGCCCTGGCACCACCTGCGCATATGTACTGTGGGAATCAGAGGCACTAAAGCAGTTTCCTGAATCCAAACCCCACGCGGGCAGCTGGATTGGTATACACAAGGGTGGTTTGCCCACATCATCCTGTCAGAGCCCCATTTCCAGTATTAGCTTGTTACATTTGTATCTGATTGCCTTAAAGGAGCTCAAGTCAGTGCTTCAGCTTTACAGCAGCTCTGCAAGGTCTGTTAGGCTGAGAAAGTGACTTATGGCTAGGCTTACCAGATCTCCAACGGGGACAGAGTGCTAGACCTTTAGGAGAAGGAATGTGGGCAGGTGCAGCTTGTTAAGTCCTAGAGCAGAATCCTAGGCATGTCTACTCAGAAGCAAGCCCCATTGTGTTCAGTGGGGCTTGCTTCTGAGTAGACATGCCTAAGATTGTGCTCTAGGACTTAACAAGGTGCACCTGCCCACATTCCTTCTCCTAAAGGTCTAGCACTCTGTCCTGGTTGGGGATCTGGTAAGCCTACTTACGGCCCAATCAATCCTGTCACCTGCCAGCCCATAGCATGCAATGCTGCCAACGGAGTGCGCACTGCATGCTATGGTGGGAGGGGTGACCAGATGGCCTGGGAGAGGTAAATAAATCTGCCTGACCCCCGCCTGGGTTCCAGGGTCTCCTTGGACCTATGCCAGCTATTTAGCAGCTATTTAGACCAAGGATCCCCAGGGGGCATGTCAAGCTGGGGAAAGGGGGATAGGATCTTGGCTGTGCACTGCTGCCGCCAAGATCCTCCCTCTCTCACCCCCAGTTCTTCCTGGTCCCCACCCTGATCCTCCCCCCAAACGGCCCCCACCGTCACCTTACCCGCTCTGGCAGGGAATCCGGGAGCTGCTGGCATGCACATGGGGCCTCCAGCTGTTTGCACCAGCAACTATGCAGTGCACAGCAGCAGTGCTGTTTTCATGCCTCTGGAACAGGGCTTATGCTGATGGATTGTGAGATCCGTCAGCGTAAGCCCAGCATTGGATTGGGTGGGCTGCCCTTCATTAAATGAGCTTCATATGTGAATGAGGATTTGAACTCAGCTCTTTTCCACATCTAAGTGCAGCATTCGAGCCACTGCACCACACTGACTTGTTAAAGCATTGGGCCAGGCTTCCCAGGTTTCATGTACAACACATGTGTTTAAAGATAGGGGTTTGACATCCACATTTACATGTCTGCTGCCTGGAAACATTGATGTACATGCAGCAATCATGCTTGCCATACAAAGCATGGGACCTCCTTAATAAATAGTTCAGGATGGAGGATTGCTTTGCGAGTGTAAGTCACCAACGTTACCAAGCCATTTTCAGTTACTGATCGCTAAAGTGTTCATTTTGTAGCGATCCTAAAGAATCAGCAACTAGATTGGTAAGATGATTGCAGCCTCTATGAAAGGGAATATGCAAGTTTTGGAGTATCACACTGCTATTCTTTAAGTAGATTTAAATCTGCTTCTAAGATTCCAGTCATAATAAACCAGCTCAGGAAAAAAACACCATTCTAAGATATCCAGTTTTGTGAGCATTACTATCAAGTCTGCAAAGTGCTAAGAGGGCTTCTTATAGGGTTGTTAAAGTGACATTGTTGCTAACTAGTACATATGGAATTATTTTCAGCTCTCCTGAAGAAGAGCTCAGTGAAGCTCAAAAGCATTCTCATTCTTACCAGCTGAAAATCTGTACAGAATTTTTTTTGCAAATGGTACAGATAATGGTGCAGGTTACAGGGTAGAGGTAGAAGGTTTTGGCTGCTTCACTTCTCAGGTCTTCACATCATCCTCTAGTGACTGTCCATTGGCTTTCTAATGTTCCTTCCTCCTGTCCCATTTTCAAGACCGAGAATATACAATATGGATGTCAAGCTTCCTGGTCCCTTCAGATACTGTAGCCGCAAAGTCTTATCATCTGTTTGAATAGGGTCTGTAGATTTGTGACAGACCTCCTGCCCTTGGCCAAGAGACATATCACAGGTATGATTTAATGGAGCTATTCGGGACTGAAAGCTCAGTTAAGTGCATTGGCTACTAGCTCAGAAAAGATGGTCCCAAAAGGCTGAGCCAGGGGGCATTCCCAAGATAGAGAAAAACGCAGAGAATCAGAAATGCCTGCATTGGAGTGTGATTTATTTGGGGGAGCTTGCTGGGTCGAGCCCCCCCCCCCCCAGTTTCCCTGTCATACATTTCTGAAGTTTTACCATCTGAAAATCCTGATCCTGGATACACTTACCTGGGAGTAAGTCATTGTGAACTGGGGGAGATTTATTTGTGAGTAAATATGCATCAGATTGGGCTATTTCTCTCTTTTGATGGGTCAAAGAAAGACCACCCACAATGAGACACTGAGGACCATTTGGTGATTCCCTCTAGGGGGCAAGACCCTAAAATGTCTTGGGAAAGGACCCTTTATTTTCCCAGAACTACCCCCTTGGGTGACTTGGGACCACGAGGAAACCCTTACCTGTAGGACACCTGCTTTCTGATGGCCAGGTGCAGAAATTGATCCTCCACCTGTGCTCCCATGGATGGACCGGCTTCAGCTCCAGATGCTCTCCGCTCTCCAAGGTGCGGGTTCAAATTCTGGCCCAGCTGCAAGCTTGATGGCAGTGACTTCCCAGCTCCCAGAACCCTCCATTCTCTAGTCGCAGACCCAGGCAGGTTTGCTTTGGTTCCTCTGGCTGCTTCCTCTTCCCCAGCAGGAGCACACCCTCTCCAGTTCCTGGAAGCTTCAGCCATCCCTTCAAACAATAGGAATTCGACTATAATTGCTTCCTGTGCACTTACGACCCAGAGAACTCCAATGCGCAGCCCCTGGTGCACCCTGCTGTTCTTGGGAATTGCTTGAGAAGGAAGCAGGGGGGAGAAGAAGAGAAGCCCAACTTTTTAGCAAAGCTGTTTGGCAGCCAGTTTCTAGGTAAATGGTTAATGAGGAAGCTCAAAAACCACTCATTCCGGAAACAAAAGCACGCACGAGGAATCCCGGTGGAAAAAAAAATCCCGAAGCTTAGGCAAGTAACTGCCCGAGACGAGAGTCGTCTGCTGCCTCTCCGGAGGAAGGAAGATTTAAGAGCTATGGATGGGAGAAAGAAGTTAGTAGCGTAGCTTCATATGGAGGGGGAGCGAGGAGGCGACAAACTCGGAAAGGACAAATTTCACCAAGAGACGAGAAGCCTGATTCTTTTTTTCTTGTCTTTTTTCCCTTGCGGGCCAATATGGGAAAAAAAGGGGGGAGGGGGGATGATCCGGATTAATTCGTGACCTGAGAGCAGATCACTAGTCTCGGTGTCTCCTTCAGGAACAGCCAGGTCAGCACTGACAGCTACCAAAGCGGCCGGGCACCAAGGAGCCAGCACGGATCCTGCAGCTGCAGAAGACAAAGCAAAAGGAGCGACGGAGGGAAGGGGCTGTGCTAGCGCTACATTATAGGAGAGCAGTGTCACCTTAGAGACACCCGGGAACGGGTACTTAACCCTTCGCAACCCAGGCAGAGAACCGAGCCCTGGAAGACGACACGTCTCCTTGTTGCTGTCAGCAAGGCTTTCGCCACTCGCCAGACATATGACTTGGCAAAGCTTAAACGGTGCTCCCTCCACACGAAAGGCATTAAAAACCCTTCCTTCTGCGCGCTCTCTCTCTCTCTCTCAAGCAGGTCCACAAGCTCCACCAGTCTCAGGGAATGATTTCGTGGGAGTAACCCAAAGAAGATTCCAAGAATGTGAGCGGCACCACCGCACTCAATACGGAAGGTTGACTTGGCAGCTCGATTTGCAAATGTGTCAATTATGTTACGTCAATCAAGCAGGGGTCAGGGTCATCTGGTAGTGGGGACCACTTTTCATAGCGTCAGACACCCAATTGTCCCAATGCCCTACTGGTGCTTTTGGTATAGCACAGATGTGCTATATACAGGGAGCATGAATAGGGTGATGGCCTCAGCCCTCAGTTCTTCATCTGTGAAATGGAAGCAATAGTGACCTACCTTGCTGCACAGGCTCAGAGAAGCAAGAGAATGTGCTTTAATTATTCTGTCTTAATAAATTACTAGGTGGGGGGGGGGTCGATCCATCCATGCCTGTAGGATACGGATGGCAATTAAATTTTGTTAACCAGTTGCATGCATACTACAGTGGTTATCAGAAGTGTCAAAAGGACATTTTGTACAAGCTTTACTCTTTTCCTCTGGAGAAATGACTGCACACTTCTCTCTTTTGTTCAGGAGACAGACCTCTTCCTTGCCTATAGTGCAGGGAAATCTAAATTACCAAATGCTCAAAATGCAACTTGGTGTTGCTGGCCAAGTGTGATACTCTCCAGAACTAACACCTTCATTGTTACTGAGAGTGCTGAGTGCATAACATAACTGGGCAAGTGTCATGGGTATCTACTGGATAGTATTATTATTTATTTAAAATATTTATACACCACTTTTCTAAAAATTCAAAGTGGTGTACAACATACAAAACACGAATACAATTAAACCCATTTTTTAAAAAAATCATAATTATAATTAAATATTAAAAGACAATTACAATTAAAAAAAACATAACACAGAGCAGCATTAACAGTAAAAACAGACATATAGCAGCAACAGGGAAAATAAATAAAGGGTCCCAGGTAGCTCCTAGGTGGTTCCTCCCTCCTCAAATGCCAGACGAAACAAATAGTTCTTTAACCCCCACCAAAAGCCATGAAGCAAGGGGGCTGTGTCCTCAATTCCTCTGGCAACCGATTCCAGAGGTGTGGTGCCACAACCAAGAAGCCCCTACATCTTGCCGCCATCCCTCTGGCCTCAGATGGCGGTGGTATCCTAAGAAGGGCCCTCCTTGATGATCTTAGGGGACTAACAGGATTGTATGAGAGAAGGCGGTTCTTGAGGTATCCCGGTCCTATGCTGTATAGGGCTTTAAAGGTCATCACCAACACCTTGAATCGGGCTCGGAAATGAATGGACCGCCAGTGTAGCCGCCGGAGCAACGGCTCAGCCGAACAGGCCACCGCATTCTGCACCAGCTGCAGCTTCCGAACCATTTTCAAGGATAGCCCCATGTGGAGTGCATTACAGTAGTCTAAACGAGATGTCACAAGGGCATGGACCACCATTGCCAGATCTGACTGATCCAGGTACAGCTGTAGCCAGTGCACCAGCTGTCACAGTATCTGTGACAACAAGGATGACCAGCAACACAATATACAGTACAGTAAATGCACAATGTTGGTAGTCTTCCAAGGTTTATTTTGATTTTATTTTGTTTTTAGTTCTTTCCAGGATGAGTGCTTCTGTAGTATATGATATGAACACCCATGTAGTCCTTTAAAAGAAATGAATGACTAACACGATATATCCTTCCCTCCCAGTAATATTTGTACCCTCAATTCTGTTTTCCGCTTTTTCCTGACAAGGTTATGCAATTCCCCGCTCCAACACTGGAGGGTGCATTTCCCATTTATTGTGCTGTCCCCAGGAGTGAACAGGTTTTCCCCTCAATGTCGAATGACACAGTTTCCCAGTAGTATAGCCAGGCAGGGGCTGGGGGTGCAGTGCCCCTGGGTGACAGTAGTGGTTTCCTTACAAGTAGGAGCTGCGTCATCAGTTTTTTGCTCTGTGGCTGCTTTTTAGTAGCAGAGTGGCTGTGTTTGAAGCCGCGGAGCATTTTCGCACCATTTTCAGTGCTTTTTTGAGGCTAGAAGCCTTCAAATGAAGCCTTCCGGGAGTGCAGGGGATGGGGCGATGACGCGAAAGGCATCATCGCCCCTCCCCCTCCGGGCAGGCTAGCAACACTTCTGCACTTTCCATCTCACATTTTCTACTCGCATTGCAGGGCTGGGGGTAGTGCAAGCATTGTGCTATGGAAGAGTCACTCAAGGAGCTCTAATGTACCAATATCAGAATTCCACCCTACTGAGTTAAACTGAGTAACGGTTTGCTCCACAGCCTCTGGATTTTTAGTCCTCCTGCTCCTATGTCTCTCTTGGTCGCAATGGAAATTCTAGCATTCACCTGGCTTCTAGACTAGAGGATAGATGGGATGTGCTGTACCAGAAACTGAGCATGCATAATGGACATCACTGGAATTTGGAAGGGGTTGTACCAGGTGAAAGGCCAAACCAAAGGAGAAGCACAAGAGTTGCAGATACATTTGATCTATCCTAAGGAACCAATACAGTCCTGATGCATTCTGAGCACCAACGCAGCTCTTCAGGTGACAACAGTACCTACACTTGAAATCAAGAATGTTTACTAATCAAACTACATTCAGTAACAGTTCTGTAATTTACGCCACAATAGTATTGTACCTAAACTTCTGAGAATGAAGCAGTATCTGACAGTCCAGGGATTTGTAGTGTACTCTATACACAACACTTGGGCTTCATCCACAGGACCTGAGCCGAAATGGCTACTGAATCAGCCTTACACTGAATCAGGCCACGGTCAGCCCAGCCCAGCCCAGCCCAGTCTCCCCTGACCAATGTTTCAGGCAGGGGCCTTCTAGCCCTAGTCACCCTGTGACCTTTTGTGTGCTAAGCATGTGCTTTTTTACTGAGCTATGATGATGCCAACCATGCTAGTTACTTACCAGTTCCTTGCTCTTGCTGCCTATCATGATCTTTCCTCTGTTGCCTACATCGCCCTCGCTGCAGCTGGCAGGCCACAATTTAGGATGGCAGTTAACAGGAATCTGCCCGAGTTTACCCCCTACAGACTGTGGATCCCTTGACTCCCAACAAGTTTTGCTGCTGTTGCCTTTCGTCTCCTAGAACTCCACCATCCTTCTGCGTGTGTGTGTGGGTGGGTGGGGGGAAGGGTCTCATAGCTCCCTGATGAAGAGTTCAGAATACAGCTGGGAGAAGGTGCAGCAAGGGGCTTGTAAGAGGAACTGAACCTACTCTCTGAAGACCCAAAATCACATGAGAAAATCATGCAACTAGGGCCAGGGAGGGAAAAGATCCCTGAAATTTCACATCAGAAATGAGCAGCGTTGCACCATCTCTGCCTGTTAACATCCCCCTTTTCTCTTTGTCTCTGGGGCTTACACCCATCAATCACTTGACATTTCTACCCCCTCACCTCCCACACCTCCCTACTGCCTTGTCGTGACTTGTCACTTAGCCACTCTCTCCAAACCTTTCTTTCATATCTCTCCCATGACTCAGCCCCACCAACCCCCAGATTGCAGGAGTTCCTCTTCTCTAGATTGGTTGTCATCATCTGTGCCCAAAGAGGTTCACTGGGTGAAATGTGCATTTGTTTGGTAGTATTTTATATGTTCTGACATAGGATATATATTCCCAGGGTTAGGTGTGAAGGATGGCCCTGCCCCCTTTGTTGGTCCCGGGTGCCAGGCTTCTGTGTGTGTGTGTGTGTGTGTGTGTGTGTGTGTGTGTGTGTGTGTGTGTGTGTGTGTGTGTGTGTGTGTGTGACACCACTAGTGGCCAAAATTGTTGAAACCTTGGTTATATATCATTCGATGCATATTCCACTGCAGAATGTAATGGAAAAACCATATCAAATTATCAGTGTATTATCAAAAGTTACAGCCAAAAACCCGGAACTGGAAAACACAATTGCCTTATGTAGCATTTATTTTCTGATTATTCATTTCATGTCATGACTATTACAGAAAATAATGATTTCATATTGGGGGGGGGGGGTTGTAAAAAAATCTATGGGCCCGGGTGTCAAATGACATAGCAACGCCTCTGGTCTATGTTCTTATTGCCCAACCACCTAGGATGGTGCCCAGTCCTGAATGGGGCTAGCAGCAGCTGGGGTGCCCAGCAATGGATGGATGATGACTTTTTTCAGACCTGACACCCAGTATCAATGCCACATTCCATCCATCTACTAGAAGCTTGAAAAAAGAAGATAGATTTTGAGCTCCATAAAGCTCATTTAGGTTTGTGCCTAAATCTACTTGAGCCAATATGTTTCCAACAGCCCTAGGGTAAATTCCAACACTCACTAACAAGGGTCTGGAAGGATGGATCCCCCCAGGGACAAAAGAAGCTGGCAGGAAGAGTGACTGGCAGGGACCAAATTAACCACTCTAATTCATCTCATCCTCAGCACAAATCATCCCCTACCTGTCATGTAATGGTTGCAACATACTGTGTTATTGGTCTCCGAATTAACCAAGTTTCGTATTGGTTAATGTATTATTCACCACCACCTAGCACGACATACCTGAGTAACCCAAAGTAAGTACAGAGTGTTAATGTGCAATCAATTCATCTTGTCTTTATTCAACACCTTGCACGTTCCAATCAGACTGTTCCCATCTCCCAAATATTCTCTCCCAGTAATGTAATATCAAGTGGCGGTAAGGTTTAATGGGAGGTAAAAGCTTTGTAATTGTCAAGGACAAAAGAATAGAACATGAAATCAGGCATGTTAAAAAAAAATGTAACTTAGCTAGCTCTCTGATTGGAAGGGGCTGTAACTCAGTGGTACAGCACAGGCTTTGCAGGTAGAAAGTCCCAGGTTCGATCTCTGGCATCTCCAGGTAGGGCTGGCCAAGACCCCTGTCTGAGACCCTGGAGAGCTGCTGCCAGGCAGTCTACAGGCCCATTGACCTGGCTCAGTAGGTTTCATATTCATACGTTGACTGAGGATGGAAAATGCTCTGGCAGGGCCAGTACTTGTTTGCTTGTTACTTTATCTACACAGGAGGCCATTTCTACAACTCTCCAAGCCCCACTGCAATGATGGCATCATGCACGGTATGGCTTGGCATGCAGGTTTCTCCACTCCTGTGGATTCTAGCAGTGGGTAGCTTCAGGCAAACGTGTGGTGCTGCTGGCATGGACGTTCTCTCTGCAGTCAGGAGGACACATGTAAGATGTCACAGTTAGGCATGGAGAAGTTGCTGTATTGTATCATTCCTTTGATCAGCACCCAGCATCCCTTCGATCAACACTCACTGATCAGCACCCACAGAATTTTCTCCTGAGGAAATCACTTTTCTCAGGGGCTGACTCTCCCTTAATCTTCATTCAGTTAGCACTTGTACAGCCCAAAAGCTGTTGCATCCCTTTCTTTTACAGAAGCCCCTCTTATTCCAATTGGCCACATGGGGGCACTAGAGGGAGCTAGCTATACAGGTATCCCCCCACTTTTCAACAGATGATTTTTGGATGATCCACTCGATGTGTTTCAATTCTATCCGGAAGTCATTCAAGCGACACATGCTCCGCTCTTTCAACCTATTTTGTCATGTTTGCACCCTCTCTGTGCTGTTCTAAAGGTAAAAATTGCCACCCCGTGTTGATTTGCATAGGACACATGGAGATAGCTCTGTGTGTGTGTGTGTGTGTGTGTGTGTGAGAGAGAGAGAGAGGGGGGGGGCTTGGGGTCCATTCCCATTCCTGAAAGCATTAATGAGAGTCCATTTGGAGCAATCTTGTTGTGACAGGCTAAAAAAAACATTTGCAATTTGCAAGCTAAAAAAGCATTGCAAGCAACATTTGTATGCTAAAAAAAGGCTAGGTTCTGCTTTTCAACCGTTTCCGGTTTTCGCCATGCTCTGGTCCCTCACCTGTCAAATGAGTCGAGGGCGCCTGTATATTTGGAGCTAGTTTTAGAGGGAGCCCCAGTGATGACACATCGAGGGAGGGAGGCGAATTAGGCATCTATGTGAGTTGAGAAGCTGAGTGAGGAGGCCAGAGCACCATTATCCCCCCTCCCGCCACACACACACACACACGCACGCACACACACACACGCACACCAAGTTTCTTAAAATAGAAAAAGAAATAAAGCACAAAGGAAGACTTTGCTTCCAAGTAAATAAGCCATTAAAGCCCCCACAGAAAAATAAAACATATGAACAGAACTAGTTATGAAGGTTGAAAGTCAGGGGAAGAAGCTTTCCAGTGTATTGCATGTGCTGGGCAGAAGTTGTAGGTGTGTCCTTCTTCGTGCAGTGAGGGTTGTTCCCTTGAAGCCCAGGTAGCTGAGAGACGCAGAGAGGTATGAATTGAGGATGAGACATTCAGGGACATGATAGAGGCGTCTCTGTGAGTTTCAGGGAAGAAGGATGGGCTGGCCCTAGCTGTGGCCCCATTCATGCGTAGCCCCATTCAGCACAGGAACTGCCCTGCTATGGTCTGGTCCTACACTTCTTCAGTAACATGGGAAAGCAAGACAATGCAGTTTCTTCCAAGATCAGGGTCATGCTCCCTGTAAATTGGGCCATGCTGATGGGGGAAGCTACCATGGCTACTATGGGAATATTTCTTTAAGGGACTTGCTGTTTCCTGCTCTGCACATTATAGACCAAATGCAGAGGGTGCAGGAGACCTGGCCTCTGCATTCGCTCACGCTTGCTGTGGTATAGATACAGCTTATTCAGGAAGTCCATAAGAACATAAGAAGAGCCCTGCTGGATCAGGCCAAAGGCCCATCTAGTCCAGCTTCCTGTATCACACAGTGGCCCCACCAGACGCCTCAGGGAGCACACAGCCAACAAGATAACCTGTTTCCTGCTGCCACTCCCCTGCACCTGGCACAGAGAAAACCTACTTCTAAAACCAGGAGGTGGCTTATGGCTTGTAACCTGTGATGGTCTTTTCCTCCATGAATCTGTCCAAACCCCTTTTAAAGGCATCTAGGCCAGGTGCCATCACCACATCCTGTGGCAAGGAGTTCCACAGATGAATTACACGCTGGGTAAAGAAATATTTTCTTTTGTCCGTTCTAACTCTCCCTCTACTCATTTTTAGTGCATGTCCCCTGGTTCTGGTGTTGTGCGAGAGGGAGAAGAATTTCCCTCTATCCACTCTCTCCATCTCATGCATAATTTTATACATCTCAATCATGTCCCCCCTCAGGCGCCATTTTCTAGACTGAAAAGCCCCAAACGCTGTAGCCTTTCCTCATAAGGGAGGTGCTCCAGCCCACGAATCATTCTGGTCTCTCTTTTCTGCACCTTTTCCAATTCAACTATATCCTTTTTGAGGTGTGGTGACCAGAACTGGACACAATACTCCGGATGCGGCCTTACCATCGATTTGTACAAAGGCATAATGATATTGGCCATTTTATTCTCAATCCCTTTTTTTAATGATCCCGAGCATGGAATTGGCCTTCTTCACAGCCGCCGCACACTGGGTCGACACTTTCATTGACCTGTCCACCAGCACACCAAGAGCTCTCTCTTGATCCGTCACAGACAACTCAGAACCCATAAGCGTATATGTGAAATTTTGGTTTCTTGCCCCAATGTGCATCACTTTGCACTTACTTACATTGAAGCACATCTGCCATTTTGCTGCCCATTCTCCCAGTTTGGAGAGATCCTTCTGAAGCTCTTCACAATTCCAATTTCCGGGTCTTCACCACCCGGAAAAGTTTAGTGTCATCCACAAACCTGGCCACCTCGCTGCTTATCCCCGACTCCAGGTCATTTATGAATAAGTTGAAAAGCACCGGTCCCAAGACCGTTCCTTGGGGCACACCGCTTTTCACCTCTCGCCATTGTGAAAATTGCCCATTGACTCCCATTCGCTGTTTCCTGGTCTTCAACCAGTTCCTAATCCACAAGAGGATCTGCCCTCTTATTCCCTGACTGTGGAGTTTTCTCAGGAGCCTTTCATGAGGGACCGTGTCAAACATCTTCTGAAAATCCAGATATACGTATAATATCCACGGGTTTGCTCGCATCCACATGCCTGTTGACCTTTTCAAAAAATTCTAAAAGGTTTGTGAGGTAAGACTTCCCCTTGCAGAAGCCATGCTGACTCTCCCTCAGCAGAGCTTGTTCTTCTATGTGTTTTAAGATTTCATCTTTAATGAGACTTTCCACCATCTTCCCTGGAACAGATGTTAGGCTGACCGGCCTGTAGTTTCCCGGGTCCCCCCTCCTTCCTTTTTTAAAGATTGACGTGACATTAGCTATCCTCCAATCCTCTGGCACATTGGCCGTTTTAAGGGACAAGTTGCATATTTGGGTCAAGAGGTCAGCAACTTCATTCTTGAGTTCCTTCAGAACTCTTGGGTGGATGCCATCCGGGCCTGGTGATTTATTGATCTTTATTTTGTCAATTAAGTCTGAGACGTCTTCTCTTTTAACCTCTATTTGACTTAATTCTTTAGTCAGGGGAGACCGTTCAGGCAGCGGTATTATTATTCCCTTTTATGTTGCCTGCCATACATTCCTCAAAGTCTTGCTTGGCCTCCCGTATCATCTTTTTACATTTCTTTTGCCACAGTTTGTGCTCCTGTTTGTTATCCTCATTAGGGCAAGACTTCCATTTACGGAAGGAAGCTTCCTTGCCTTTTATAGCCTCCTTAGCTGTGCTTGTTAGCCATGCCGGCACCCTCCTGGACTTGGTCGAGCCCTTCCTCCTTTGTGGGATACACTCCCGCTGGGCCTCTATGACTGTTGTTTTAAACAGCCTCCATGCACACTGGAGTGATTGGACTCTTTTTACCTTCCCTTTCAGCTTTTTTTTTTTAACTAGTCTCCTCATTTTGGGGAAGTCTGCCTTCGGAAGTCAAGAGTTTTTGTGTCAGATTTGCTCGGCACTCTCCCCCCGACATGCATGGCGAAACAGATCGCAGCATGGTCACTGTTCCCCAATGGTTCGGTAACATTTACATCCCTGACCAGATCTTGAGTGCCACACAATATCAAATCCAGAGTCACCTGTCCTCTGGTCGGCTCCGTGACTAGCTGCTCTAAGGCACAGTCATTTAGCATATCCAGAAATCCAGTCTCTCTTTCATGACCAGAGCATGAGCTGACCCAGTCAATGTGAGGATAATTGAAGTCCCTCATGACTACAACCCTGTCTCTCGTTGACACCTCCCTGATTTGCTTCCTTATTTCAAGATCCCCTTCAGGTTTTTGATCTGGAGGACGGTAGCTTGCCCCTACTACTACATCGCTCTTTGAGCCTAGTAATCTAACCCACAGTGATTCTACGGAGGAGTCAGAGCTCCCCTCCAGCTCTACTCTTGTGGATTCTACCCCTTCTTTGACATAGATGGCCACCCCACCTCCAACACGCCCCTCCTATAGAGTTTATATCCTGGGATTGCAGTATCCCACTGGTTCTTCGCATTCTACCAGGTTTCCATTATACCTACTATATCAATGTTTTCCCTAGCCACCAAACATTCCAGTTCTCCCATCTTTGCCCGTAGACTTCGGGCATTTGCATAAAAGCACTTATATACCAGGTCCCCCAAGGAGGGCTGCGTGTTTGCACCTTTATCCCTGCAGCCTTCTGTCCTGCTAGATTGGCTGTCGTGTCCCATCACGCTACCACTCCTAACTCTTACTCTGTTATTACTTGACTGTTCCCAATCCTATGCACCCTCATTCCCTAGGGATGAGGAGTCCCAAACCAGATGCCCCTCGGCTCCTGTCGGCTTTTCCCCAGGGGTCAGTATAAAAGCTGCTCTGCCACCTTCTTAATGTTACGCGCCAGCAGTCTGGTTCCGTTTTGGTTCAAGTGAAGCCCGTCCCTCTTGTACAGGCCCAGCTTGTCCCAAAACGTTCCCCAGTGCCCAACAAACCTAAACCCCTCCTCCTGACACCAGTGTCTTATCCATGCATTGAGACCCCTGAGCTCCGCCTGCCTAGCTGGCCGAGCGTGTGGAACAGGTAGCACTTCTGAGAACGCTACCTTTGGGGTCCTGGATTTGAGCTTCCTACTTAGCAACCTAAATTTGGCCTCCAGGACCGCCCGGCTACATTTCCCCACGTCGTTGGTGCCAACATGCACCACAACCGCTACCTCCTCCCCAGCACTCTCTACCAGCCTATCTAGACGAGAGGTGATGTCCGCAACCTTCGCACCAGGCAGGCAAGTCACCATGCGGTCCTCACATCCGTCACAGACCCCCCTCTCTATGTTCCTGACTATAGAGTCACCCACGACAAGAAGCCCCCTTCCCCCCTCCCCAGAGGAGTATCCATAGTGCGACTGGATACAGGCCCATCACCTGAAGAAGGGGTCCCCACTGTGGGATTGTTTCCCTCTTTTCCAGAGCGACGTCCTCCAGCCCTGAGACTCCCTTCCCTGGCAGCTGAGGAGCTGGCCAACTGAGGGTGGGACGACGCCTCCACGTCCCTAGAAGTCTCACCCTGGTCCCTCTCTCTGCTTCTCCAGGTCAGCAACCATGGCTTCAAGGGAGCGAACCCATTCCCTGAGAGCCTGAAGCTCTTTGCACCGAGCACACACCCATGACTTATGCCCAAGAGGCAGATAATCATACATGTGACTCTCGGTGCAAAACACTGGATAGCCCCCACCCCTCTGCTGTCTGTCTGACTGCATAGCTTTTGTGTGTAAGGTATGTGTTTATCTAAGTTTGGGTACCTTAATGTTGTTGGAGCTCTCCTCTCTTCAAGGGAAGTGCCGGGCAGTGTGTGGGGCCTGGCTTCCTCGCCCTGCTGCTGAACTCGCACAGCTGCTTAACTCGCTGTGTCATCTTTTACCTTGGCACTTTGCCCCAGTGAGGCACTTCGTCCCAGTGAGGCCACTCGCTGCTCCTGAAAAGGGCAAGTAAATGCACTTGCTAACATGAGTCGTCTCTGCCACCATGAGGAAGGACCAATGGGATGGGAGAGTTTGCTCTCACTGCTAAAAAGGCCGTTTTTGCTACCTTGTCCTCACCTTATTTTCACAGTCCCCGTCTCACACCCACAAACAGGCACTGACACAAATGCAGGCACTTCCTTTCTGCCTTGCACACACCCAGAGGCACTTGGTGACTGTCACTGAAGCCCCAAGGCTCTGTCAGAAATCTCTGCGACAATAATGCGGTATGCTGACGAGTTAGCGTGGAGCGCTTCACAGTCGCTCCCAAATTGGCACCATCCATTCTGCGTCATGACAGCTGGGATCTGTAGTGAAGAAGGCCAGAGAGCAGCCAGTCTGCAAGTGCATTTACTTGACAGTAAGCCTGGCTGAATTCAACAGGACTTGCTTCTGAATAAACATGCACAGTATGAGGTTGCATGTCAAACATTGGGTGCAAATAATAATAGGAGCTATAGGAACTCAAGCTATAGACTTGCATGAGGGCTTCTTTCCTCTGAATTCATGCCTGATCTACATGAGTAGCGGAATGTGGTGGCAGACAACACCACATTCTGTGTATAGTACTACAGTACTTCAAACTGCAGATTCCATTTTTGAATGTTCCTCTGCATAAAAGATTCCCTTTCATAAAAAACAAAAAAAAACACAAACTCCTATCACACCAAGAAGAAAGGGTCTAGCCCAGCCCACTCCTTGCTATGATAGTTTTCAACTTGCAGGGATCTTTATTGCATGTAGGGAGCATTTAAAAGTGGCAGCTCCTACCTGCAGTTCACTCTACCACTGCATTCTGCTGCATGGGCCATGGCTAGGGTTGGCAGGCCTAAGCTATCCCTGGAAGAAGCTTTACTTAATTATGCTATCAGTTGCTTAATGTCGTCCTTTGCTTCCAGTGCTGGCCCAAGACCTTCCAGTGTCTGAGGCAGCATACCAAATACTGCCCAGCCCTTACCTAACAACAGCATGGCAACTTCCACCTCCCAATGGCGTCGCTGCAGGGGGGCGGAGCTCTAAGTTCCGCCGTGGTCTGACCCTCCGTTACACCGGAGATAGAACGGAGATAGACCTCCGTTTTCAGGTCTATCTAGAGAGGACCTGATTTTATGGTGGGTATTCCTACTGTGGCCAGCGGGTGGCGCAGCGGGTTAAACCGCTGAACCATAAGCTGTCGATCGAAAGGTCGGCAGTTTGATTCCCAGAACGGGGTGAGCGCTCGTTGCTTGGCCAGCTCCTGCCAACCTAGCAGTTCCAAAGCATGTCAATGCAAGTAGATAAATAGGTACCGCTTGCGGGAAGTTAAACAGCACTCCGTGTTCCAGCCACATGCTACGCGCTACGGCAAAGAGAGTCATGCCGGCCACATGACCACGGAGGCGTCTTCGGACAACTCTGGCTCTTCGGCTTTGAAATGGAGATGAGCACCACACCCTAGAGTCGGACATGACTGGACTTAATTGTCAGTGGATACCTTTACCTTTACCTTATTCCTACTGTGAGCAAATGCAAGAGAGGTGCACGAAGCAGCCCCGCCCCCTCGCCTTCAGAACCATTCAAGGCGGTGAAAGCAACGCTCTGTGCGTTGAACTTAGAGCTCCGCCCCCTGCAGCGACGCCAGTGCCACCTCCTCAACTGTTCCTCCTCCTCCTCCTCCTCCCTTGATTCAAAAAGGAAGAGAGGAATGGGACAGAAGAGGAAATATGGAGGAGAGGAGAATGTGGGCTAACCTACCACCTTCCTTTCCTCCACACTTCCTTTGTTCCCCTCTTCCTTTTTGAATCCAGAGAGAAGGAGGAGATGTGGAGGCAGGGAAGTGGATGGAAGGGAGTAACCCTCACCAATCTGTCTGTTGAAGCGACTGCCTCAGCTGGCCTCATGGACGGGCCGGCCCTTTTTGGCCCTGGTATATTTGACTTACTCTGATTTGTATTAACCTGATACTGCCTTCTTGTTGTAGTACGTAACAAAGAAACCAGGCAAAACTGGGACAAGGCAACATTAGGTTCCCTCCCTTCTTCATTCCTAGCGTTCCTCCTCAAGTTTTCAGTGTATGGAAAAGACTCTGCTACAAACTGAGAGTCATTAATATGTCCACACACACAGAAAAATGTATCTTGGAGCAATGCTCAGTTAATGACAAGCCGCCTTGGTCGCAGCATCTCTGCACTTAGGAGCTCAAGATTCTATCAAGGGAAATGATTGGGTTTGTCGAGCATGACTTGTTCCTTATAAACTTCATTACAATGATTTCTTCTGGCTCCATTATTCTCCACACAGCCTCTCTGCCTGTCAACACAATGCCTTGCCACAGCAGCAGGCCAAGGAGCTGCAAAAGCTACAACCCTTTTGCCCCATGCTTTACAGTGGCTAGTGCCTGAATCACATACCCCTTTGCCAGGATTCCTGGGCTGAATAACGAATGTGTAGAAAGGTTTTCAGAACCATCTGTAAGTGTGAACCGGAAGTTTTCAGGTCTATCTAGAGAGGAGCTGATTTTATGGTGGGTATTCCTACTGTGAGCAAATGCAAGAGAGGATAGGACTCCTGTGCCTTTAACAGTTCTGTGGAAGAGGGAATTTTGGCAG
This sequence comes from Plestiodon gilberti rubricaudatus, assembly GCA_026170595.1. Lineage (NCBI taxonomy): Eukaryota > Metazoa > Chordata > Lepidosauria > Squamata > Scincidae > Plestiodon > Plestiodon gilberti. The sequence goes on along the minus strand of JANXHW010000001.1, from coordinate 253,666,801 downwards.
GTGCCACTTCCTCATCCCAGCAGCACTGTGACATAACAGGCTGCATCAGCTGATATGCTCTTTCCTACGCAGCCATTGCTACAGATGTCCCATCCTCGACTGCATCTGTTCCCTCTAATGATATTTGTCTGCCATTTCCAGAACAAACTGGGACTAACCTCATTGAGTTCACATCTACTCCACTTATGCTGTCTTTAGCACTGTCAGCCAATTAAATATTTTTTTTGCGTTGATTAATCATCTGCCTTTTAACCAAATAATCAGTACTGCTTGAGCTATGTTGCTGCTGTTTACTTTTGTTGCTTGCCCCAATCTTTTTGGATAGGATGAACCTAAATCAATATACTGATTAGTATATACTTATTAGTCTTTTAGCAAATCATCCACATGGATGCCTTTCAGGGATACAAAGGAAGTGTACCAGGAAAGGCAGGTTTATTTTTTCTTTATTTTTTTTTACTCCTATAAAGTAACACACCAGAACCAAAACAAAAACAAAACCAGTGTGTTCTTAACTCGAGGTCTCTCATTTGCCACCACAGGAGGAGAACCAGTTTTAAAAATGGCCATTTGTTTCCTGGCAAATCCACTTGGACTATGTGAAAGGATAAACACAGAAGCACTGGCGGCTACAAGAGGAAACTCATAACTTCTACCCTAGCCAGAGGCTTCCCAGGGAACAGGGCAGGAACCACAGCAGTGGGCCGGGCAGGTGAAAGTATTTCTCAAACTGCTCCACTCTGTCCCAGCTGGAGTTGCTGTAAGGAGCCAGTGGCTCCACAGGAGCTCACAGCATCTGCAGCCTCTTTCTTTCTCAGCAGGAGGCGCTGTAGAGGAGCTCCAAGTTTCTCTGTTTACTGATTTCATTAGTGCCTTTTATCCTTCTGTGACATTTCCTCCAACACCTGTGCTCCGACACTCAGGACTAATTAGCAGAGCAACCCACAGAGAACCCGGGGGTGTGATTTCCAGTCAGTTGCCTCTGACATTTCCTCCCTTGATGCTGATGCTGCTCTTGCTGTGGCTGAGGTACTGAGCTCAAAGCAAGGGCTCTGGGGACTGCTGCAAAGGTCCCTTTCATCTCATTCACTCTTCCTCATGCTAAAGAATTCTCCTTCTGCATTCCTTTATCTCACTGAAGCTATGATCTTGGTTTGAGGAGCTGGAAGTGGATACTGAGACTCAACCCGCCCCACCAGCCATATCTTGTGTTTCCAGACTGCATATTACACATAGAGTTTGGTCCTGTGCATCTGATGGGATGGTGGAGGGTAAGGTAGAAGACACATTGAAAGAGATCAGTTCTTTCTGGAGTGCTGAGCTCAGAACTTCCATTCTGTAGGAGACTGTGCTGTGGAAAAGGGTGAAGAATAAAGTTATCTCAACTTTCACTGTGCTTCTGTGGTCTCCAAACTGTGTTGGTTTTTACCTGTGAGTCCCTTGGGACTTTTCTGAAAGAGCCCACTGGTACTTTTGGCAGACTACTGCAGAAGACAGAGGGGAAAGCACCTGTCCTATTCCAAAGAGAGTTGCCAAAGGTCACCTGGAATTCATTCTGACATTGTAGGGCCTACCAGAGAGATGCTTATGAGATAGTCTCCAATGTGCTGGCTGTTAGCAATTTGTAGCACTCATCAACATTTCACAAGACATGCACTAGGAACTTGCCTATGTCTTAAGATCAGTATCATTGCTTCTGCTTAGTTTTCTGCTTAGTTATAGACTAGTCAGCAAATGAGCACAAAAGATGGGGCCTTGTAGGTGGTGGCACCAAAAAATGGAATGTCTTCCCCAGGCCAGGGAGATCCATTGGGTTCCCTCTTGTTCCAGCATTTAGGCAGGTACCTAAAACACATTTGTTTACATAAGTTCTCATATTATGCTATTACTATGATTTTGCTTTTTGCATGATTTTGAGTTTGTAATGAATATTGTTTATATTTTATTAATTGTGATTTAGGTGACATTTTTAATGTCTTCAGTGTTTTTGTATTTTAAAGACTTTTTAGATCCTTTTGTCAGCTGCTTTGGAATATCCAAAAGATATGAATTGAAAAGTGGCATACAAATGTATTAGATCAGCGGTTCTCAAACTGGTGGGTCGCTACCCACCAGGAGAACCGCTGTTCCTTGTTGGCCCCTTAAGGGGCGGGGACAGTGGGACAGTGGTGGCAGCGATCCCAGGGATCACACCGCCAATGGGAGGAAACGTGGTTGTCCTCACCAGGGGTCCTGATGTCTTCTGAAGGGTACGGGGAGGATCCCTCCGCAGCCTCCCCAAGCTTTACCCCTCCTACAGACCCCTCCGCGGGCCTCCCTTGAGCTTTAGATCGTCTATCCATGGAGATTACAACCACTTCCGGAAAACCGGAAGTGACCATAATTGCCACGGAGCAGCAAACTAAAGCTCGGAGAGGCCCGCAGAGGGGTCTGCAGGTCTCCCCACACCCTCTGGAAGCTGTCAGGACCCCCAGTGAGGTAAGGAAAAGCACTGTTCCCCCCAGCAGCGGTGCGATCTCCAGGATCGCTGTCCCCACCCTTGCAAAGATTCAAAGTGCTCCCCTCCTTGCAGGGAGAACTTTGAGAACCACTGTATCACATAAAAATAACAGCAATGTAATGGAAATAAGCAGCACTGGTATTAAAAGGCACTGTAACAGAAATGTTTCGTCACGTGTTTGTCTTCAGCATCAAAAGGAAATTGCATTTGTTACTTTGGCATTTATTGCCCATTTGACATGTCCTATAATAACAGAGCCGGCCAAAGGCCTCCTGGTACCTGAGGCAGCATGCCAAATGCTGCCCGCATCCCTGATGATGTGCCAGCCTCTGCTCCTCCCAATCTCCAATGATTTCATCACTCTCTTCCCCTCCACCTTTCATCTTCCTTTTCCAGTTCAAGAAATGGAAGGAGAAGGAGGGGCAGTAGAGGCAAGAAGGTAGACAGAGTTGGGTGCCCCCAACAAATCTGCTCCAGTCTGTGCTCCAAGATGTCCACAACCTCCCTGGGATTGGATGACAGAGAGATAGACCTGGGTGTCAGCCCCATATTGGTGGCATCGCCACTGCTGCCACCCGCTGATTCTACATTGTACATTTTGGCTACTACTTCCTGAACTGTGGTTTCGGCATGCTGCAATCCTACAGATTCAGTGCACCTGTCCCTTGCGATAGACTCCCTCTAGAAGTCCATTTCTCTCCCCACCCTGCTGACTGCCCACCATTCTCAGTCTAATCCTAAGTCTTAACAAGCGTTAAGCTGCTTGGCAACAGTGGCCACAGCACCCTTTGAAATGGCGCAGGCGTGGGTGGGAAATAGCTCCAATAAGCCAGCTCAGTCACATGCTTTTCAAAAGGGAAAATTAGTGGATTAGTCAAAAAAGTATCTGAAAGGTATAGTTTGGAGGATCAGTTCCCTACAGGAAGCTTGGAAGTTATTTTAAAAATGTTATAATAGAGATTCAATTCATAAGACTTGCCAGCCATCATGGTTACAAAGCAGAGATAAGAAGAGGAAACACACACACACACACACACACACACACACACACACACACACACACACACACACACACACACACACACACACACACCCCATAAGGCAAATAGTTTCTTAGGGGGGATAATTAAATTTTGAACAAATGAAGAAGAGTACAACTCTGGCTGGAGACGGGCAATGGGTTTTTTGTGACTGCAATTTAAATACACTTTCTAGAGAGTAATTCAACACAGAGTGACTTACTTCTGAGTAAACATGCAATAAGATGACACTGTAAGAGAGGTGAAAGTGGTATGATCAAGACAGCATAGCCCTGACTGTGTGCAGACACATTTCTTTCATCCCTTGGTCAAAGTGGGTTTTGCCCACCTTTGAAACACGACAAAAAACCGTTCATCAGAGGCATGCTGAATGAATGAGTGTACACATCACAGGCTACAACGTCACTATCCTCCTGTCTTCAACCTTCTGGAAGAAAACAGATCTATTGTCTGCCTCCAGTCCTCAACATGCTAAGTCAACATCTGCAATAAGAGAAACAGAGGAGGACTGTCAAGAGCCATTGCTAAGAACTAAATAATTAAAATGTCTTCATACATTCAAAGAGTTGCACAGAGTGGAAGTGACATGAAAAGTGGTTCTAGAGCTAGAGCTGGGCGATTACGCAATAAATCACTGCTGCCAGATGACATCTGTTGTAGAATTCTTAAAGAACTAGGGTTGCCAACTGTCAAGACAAAAATGCATGTCCTGTTCCTCTGCCTTCAACAGCTAATTTATATACTGTAATTTATATGCAGAAATTAGTGGGTAATGACGCTTACCTCCATGCTGTGAAAAGCTTGTCTCACTGATTCCTGGATTGCTTTAAACATTGTAAGATAACTTGGGGTGATTATCTTACATAGAGATGAAAAGAGGCATAGGAATTCTCACACAGATAAGCAAGCAAGCAACTGCACAAGAGCAACCAGGCCAATTTCTTTCTGATCAGTTGGCAACCCTCAGCACATTATGATGATGGTGTGGGAATGCCTCTTCCATTCATCTAGGGTGAGTCACTGCAGCTGAAAAGTGCTGGTGAGGGTGGGGAGAGAGGTCTCCAGAAGCACTTTCAATGCCCAGAAACAGGGAAGAGAAGGAGATGTCACCCCATCTCCAGCTCACAAGGGATTTAAATGTGGAGGGAGGTAAAATAAAACTGGCCGTTCCATCTGGATCCCAAAAGTAAGAACAGAACGAGGAGGAGCACAAGAGCTTGATGCCATCAGGAGTCTTCCTCAGCATGGAGAGGTCCTTCTGATCAAGAGGGAAACATTTCTGGGGAAGGGCTGTGCCCCCAGTGACTACCATAGAACGAAAAGACAGATCCTGCAGGCTGCAGCCTAGGGAGGCTTCTACTCCTAAGGTGTGAGATAACCTGAAGCTGTGGTTTGAATTCTTCACACTATTCACAAGAGGGGGAGTTTGGATGTTAGAGAAGTCATTTCCCTCCATGCTGAAATTCTGATAAAAAAGAACCCCAGCCACCCCACAAACCTGCTGCTTGCCCCAAGAGGAAAACTGCCCAAGATGACGACAGCACATTCACTTTGCAAGATACCAAGGAGAAAGCACACCGCGGTGAGCAGCCTCGGGTCCCTGCTGTCTTGACAAAAATGTCATCGAGTAACTAGAGCTATTATTTCAAATGGAAGCCTTCATTCCACTTTCACATCTTGTCTGTGCAGCAGCAAAATAATCACCGATTCTTTTTTCCTTTCACAAAAAGCATCAGTGCTCAGTGCAGATCTGCAGCCCACCCGTTTCCTGTAAGGTAGGTTTGGGAAGAATGATGTGCCCCCATGGGGGCTGCATCTGCAGAGGCGTAAAATGCATGCAGCTCAGAGTGGAAATGTAGCCTTTGCCTTATCCAAGTGAAAATGCCCCCATCTGAACTACAGCCATTTGTTAAAAGTATTTGAATGATGCAGGGCCTAATTTATACCTATTATGGACACTTTCGTGCCAGAGACTAAACAAGCACATGCGGCCACATGTGACATTATACAATGGCCTTTCTGATCTGGGAGTTTATTTTTCCCCAAACGAAAGTGCATCCCATTCTGCCGGAATAAATTAAGTCGATTCAAAGAGCAATCCTATGTGCCACAGCGCATATTACACGTTCCAGTGGCGAGCTCTCGGCGCACACACATGCACCCAGCAGTACAACGCGAATAAGAACAGTGTACTGCATTATAAGAATGGCCCAATCCTATAGTCTCCCATACTACGTTGCAACTGTCAAAATTGCTATGTATATTGATGAGCCCAGCCTTATGTGTGTACTGTATGTTGCTTAGAAGAGTTCCAGTAAATTTCTATAGAAATTACATGAAATAATCGCATCTTCTTCTCCAATATCCACCTCCTTTGCTGTCTTCCTTACATCTCTTTGAGATTGTGAGCCAGGAGCCTGTCTTTGTGCTCTATTGTAAAGTACCATATACAGTACTCATACTTACCGTTTATATGGCATTGTCTGAGTGCACAAAGCATAAGTATTATTCTTGATGCTGTCATTACAGCTACACTGCAAAGTGAGCACATATCATCCTTATGTTGCAGCTGAGGCTGAGATGGCTTGGCTAAGACCATCTAGTAAAAATTCATGGGAGAGGTGAGATTCAAACCAGGGAATTTTGAATCCTGATTTGCAGCTTACTTAGCCTCTATGCTACATAAACTGTTGCTGCTGGATCAGACCAAGTGTCCATTTAGTTCATCATCTTGTCCAACAGTGGCCAGACACAGGTTCCGAACGAAGCCCCAAAGGGGGGCATGATGGCATAAGAACATAAGAACATAAGAAGAGCCCTGCTGGATCAGGCCAAAAGCCCATCTAGTCCAGCTTCCTGTGTCACACAGTGGCCCCACCAGATGCCTCAGGGAGCACACGAGACAACAAGATACCTGTGTCCAGTTGCCACTCCCTTGCACCTGGCACAGAGAAAACCCACTTCTAAAAAAATAAAATAAAATAAAATAAAAAAAACTAAAATAAAACAAAAAAAAAACCAGGAGGTTGCTTATGGCTTGTAACCTGTGATGGTCTTTTCCTCCATGAATTTGTCCAAACCCCTTTTAAAGGCATCTAGGCCAGGTGCCATCACCACATCCTGTGGCAAGGAGTTCCACAGATGAATCACACGCTGGGTAAAGAAATATTTTCTTTTGTCTGTTCTAACTCTCCCTCCACAGTCCCTGCCCCCAATTGTTTGACACCAACATGTTTTTATTTTTAATTTGGGCTTTAAAAATGTATACCCCACTTATCTCACACTTTGTGGCACAAAGTGACTTACAATCTACTCAAAGCATCAAATCACATAAAACATAATAAAAATAAGGCACAAGAAAAACAAGAAAAGCAAGAAAAGCAAGAAAAACAAAAAACAAAATGGTGTTGCATGCACCAAGTCAGCCTGTTATAAAATAACCAATGGAAATATATAGCAACACACAATTGTGCACATAACCCTCACCCCAACTCATATACCATGTGAAAGAGCCAAGCCCTCAGTGGAAAGAGAGTATGGTTAGGGCCATCACAGACAAGATGTGCCAGCCTGACCAAGTCAGAGAGTAGGTAGAGATGCCCAAGTGGTCGTAAGCCATCCAACCGGACAGCAGTATGACTTCATTGAACCTATGTTTCTTAAGGTCAAGCCCCAGGATAGTCAAAAGCTAGATGGATCAATGGTCTGAGTCCACATCTGGCAACTTTCTATGTGTCCAAGCTGTCATGGAGAGCAATCTTATGCATGTGTACTCAGAAGTCCAATGGAGCTGATTCCCAGGAAAATGTGCACAGAATCACACCCTACGGCTTCCCAATTCTTGGCTTTCTAAAAACATTTAATTTACTCTTTACAAAAAGTTTCAAAGTTGTGAGCTTCTCTGCTGAAGACTATGACCATTCATGCTTGTAAACATTTTTAAAAAGCAGAGAATCCACGCAATGCCCCCCCCCTTTCAGAACAGTTTCTACTATGTTTTTTTTTTCTTTGAAGGATTTGTTCTCTTCCTCCGGGCACTGGAGAACACATCTGGTGTTTCTTTAAAAAGGCAAATATGCTATTCCCCAACAGCAATATGCTAGCTCCCATGCAACAGGCCTCCCCCATACATTATATTTTAATCATTATCCAGCTACTGCTGCAGGACAAGAACTAATGCAATGATAGATCCAGGAGGGAAGCTGCTGCCATCGCTCCTCAGAAATAGACATCTCTGTACAAGCCTTTAGAGAAACACTATCTGGCGCTACTCAAGACCTCTGGGCATCATGGGACAGCATAGCTATTATTTTGTGGGTTGCATTTGCACAAACATTACCTAATCACCCCTCAGTTAAATAACAAATGAACAATCTGAACAACAGAACTGATGCTGCATCTTTTTTTTTTAATTTTGCTGCTCCAAAGCAATTGCAGAGCTAGTAACAGGAGGAAACAGTGATATATTTAAAAAAGAACACAAGGCAAACATCAACTGCTAGCCTAAGAGGAAACAGTGCCCTGCAAAGAGAGGAAGTTCATAGAGGCCAAGCCCGCAATAACTCTTAATAAAATACAATACAGAAAATAGGATCTGAGAATCTCCAAAATACAATATCTTAAGGGATTGGCAATAATACAAAATAAGGTTCATTATGTACAAACAATTTTTGCTTTTGGTCTCTGTACAACGGTGTGAATTTGAGGCACACGTGGACTATGCCCAGTAGAATTTCTGCCTAATGGCATAGGTCAAAAGGATGTGCATTAACTGAACAGTGGTTCTTTATGCTGGTGTTTGGTTCGAAGAAGAGATTTGGAAGGGAGGGAGGTGCATTGGTGTATGCTGGTCCTGGTGGACTTGTTCTGGATGTCCCTCTGAATGCTCTCTCCATTCCTAATATCTACTGGAAAGAAAACTATGGCTGAAGCTAACCCTTTCACCTGTCCCAAACAGCTCTAGGAAACATTAGCAGAATGGGTATGTGCAGGGCAGTGGTGTTTCTAGAGGGGGGCAGTACTGTAAGTTGCGCACAGGTCTACTCAGCGTTACACGGTGGCCCTGCCCACTCGCCACTGGAACCATTCCGAGCAGCGAAGGCAACGCAGGAGGGAACATGTTGTGGACATCCCTACCAATGGTGCCTAGTCTTCTGGAACTTAGGAGGAACTTATATGGACACATCCAAATTGCTCTCTTTCCTTAGGCAGCTGATATGGAGGCTCATCCAGTCTTCAGTCTCATGTTTTAAAGGGGACAGCAGAAGAGGACCTCATTTAAGGCTTACTTGTGAGGAGAAAACTGAACCAAAAGATTCCCTAGATTAAGGAAGTTGTGAAAACTGAAAGGGGATGAATAGTAATTTCTAATTTCATTTGCAAGGTCCTCTGGGCCATCCTTTATTCTGTAACAGCTTCAGCCATTGATTCACGAGCAATAATTTCAGTTCAGAAGGAAGGAAAGAAATGTGTAAATTTATGACTGAGACATTGGGTGGGGGGGGCGGGGCGCGGAATGGACTTCAAACCAGTATCTGAAAAAATACAGTCAAGATATCAGACTAATGTATGGAATGGATTAATTTTGTCACAAATCATAGAGAGACTGATAGATTTACAGATTATGATTGCTGAACTTTGCTTATTAATTGATGAGGAAAAACTCTTTTGAAGATGAAGTATTTTTTTTTACCTTATCTGGACACTTAAGTTGTGATATGTTCTTATGCCTCTGCCTTTGTGTTCTCTAGATCTAGTTTTTATGTACGGTGATTATGTAAAAAAAGAAAGAAAAAATTAAAATAGTGTCTGACGAGATAAAAGTGATTTTGTTTTCCTGACACAGAGACAGAAATGACCACAGACAGTTTATATAGTACAGATTTGGAGTTGTGTGCTGAGAAGTTGATAACTTGGGTGGCAGTTTGGAGAGTGGGCATGGTGAACACGAATGGGGATAAATTAGAGAGTTGGGGCTTCCGTCTGCATTGCCAGGCGCAATCCCTGATCCCTGATTTCCCTGTGAATCCTGACAGAGAGATGTGTATTGAGACCGAGGGTCCAGGGAGTGAGTGGACAAGGCCAGTTTGGAGATATCTAAATGAAGCACCCTCTCTCACTCAGCGAGGAAAGGATTCTGCATCCAGACAGAAGAGGCCCTGAGGGCTGGCAGCTGCTACAAGGATTCAGCTGTATCCGTGGAGCTTCTCTCTCTGCAGAAAACGAAAACGAAAACATCAGTCAATCACTCTGTCACCTGCTGTCTCTTTCCCCATCAGGCTCATTCCTTTCATAACTACTTTGATACCATACCTCTCCACTTGCCTTTGTTTCCTTGTTTTGGGCGGTTAATTAGGTATACCTGAAGACTTTCTACTCCCAGGATTTCCCAGGATCCTAGGAGCACATCTATGTTAAGATGCAAAGTACTCTGATAATCACAATCTCTCTCTCTCTCTCTCTCTCTCTCTCTCTCTCTCTCTCTCTCTCTCTCTCTCTCTCTGTGTGTGTGTGTGTGTGTGTGTGTGTGTGTGTGTGTGTGTGTAAGTAAAAAGGGAGCGTTTAGTGATCTCCAGCAGAAAAACACTTATGATTCTCACAAAACTATAATTTACAAAAAAATTATAAGAGGCGTTTCTATGTAAAAGTACTCCTGGCGGTGAACAGCAGTAAGAGTTCTTTCTTTCTTTCTTTCTTTCTTTCTTTCTTTCTTTCTTTCTTTCTTTCTTTCTTTCTACATCTACATCTACATCTACATCTACATCTACATCTAAAATTTCCAGGGTTCCTTAGAAGTGGCAATTAATCTAATTTAAAAACAATTTGCAGTACATAGTGGATCAACATATTCTTGACAGTAAGAGAAGGGATCAGTCTTTGCTGTTGGAAGCTCCCAGGGCCACAGAGAATCACTCCCATTCAGGTTTTGAGGTTGGTCAGTTAGTTTAGAATTGATCAGGAAAAAATAACCTAGCCTTTTGTTCTGCAGAAATCAGCAGTGAAGTGTTTCATGCCATGAGCATCATTGTGTGCAGTCACGTCACTAGCTGTATGGGCACCCAGTACAGGTGACTCTGGCGTCACCACACCAAGTACAGACGTGGAAGTAATTGGAGGCGACGTGATGATGTCATCACGTCACCACCAATTACTTTTGGCCCTTGGAGTCGGAAGTAACTGGCGGTGACGTGACCGCCAATTACTTTTGGCTCACACAGCCCCCCTCCCCGAAGCACCGATAGTGCCCGATCGGCCTCGCGCACCTGCACAAGTGGAGGAAGGAAGCCTGCTTGTTTTCGGCAGCAGCCTGTCACCCCCTCCCGGTGTGTCACCTGGTGAGGTCTACACCCCCTGCACCTCCCTAGTGACGCCAGTGATCATGTGCTAATAATGTCTGCAGATCTGGGAAGGGCAGAAGAGTAAAGAAACAAAAGTTGCCACCCCTCTTTAGAACCCATGGTGTGCTTAAGAGGTGGAGTACAACTTGGAAAGAGGACAATTCCAAATCTGCTTACCTCTCATGGAATCGCTCCTTGGGGTGAGTGAGAGCCGAGCTGGTACGGTTCTGATCTGGACCCTCCAGGTGGGGTTTACTCAGATATTTGGCTGTTTCATGGGCCACAGTCAGAGGACTGACCATATGCTCCTGAGGTGGCAGCTGCTCCTCCTCACTTGGCCCTCTGTCAGCCTCCCAGTTTTCAGGGTGCTCCACAGAGATGAAGGAGCTGTAGCTTTCCTTCAGGGAGCCTCCATGCTCATCGTAGAAAAGGAGACTCCGTGACTGAACTGCAAAAGGAGAGGGTCGTTAAAAGGCGAGAACAGAACTTGATGATGCCAGTGTTGTGTCCCTCCCCTGCAATGTGCTAACACATATGGATACATACCCTAACAAACTGGTGGAAGCTGTGCAAGAAAATCTAGAAGTTAGCTATCTGGAAAATAGCCAGTATCCACTTTGGTGAATTTACACAACATGTTGCCACTGCAAAATATTCATAGGAGACCACATAGTTCAGCTTTCAGATCCCATCATTCGATTTCAGGACAAAAATGCCTCTTCCCAAAAGCCAGTACTGGGACCTAAAACTTGGGGTTTTGCTTTTGGTTTGCAAATGCTGCTGATTGCATTTGTACAATAAATGTATTCCAAGACTAAAAAACTGCACCTTATGGAAAATGTTATTTACACAGATCACCTGTGGAACTCTGTGCCACCATATTTGGGCCCAATCTACATGTTACAGGCCCTCCAAGGATGTTGCTATACAGAACATGCATGTGGCCATTGCACCACACTGTGATGTGCAGTGCTCCTTATATGTGGATCCTCTGTATCATGTGAAGAATAGCCATGCCAGTACCAGGAGTTCCTGGTGACTGCTACAAGTTATGTTCGCATGGAGAAGTTGCCATGTGGAAGCGACTTCTGGTGACCTTCATATTGGTGGAGGAATGTGTAGGAGGCATCTTGGTGTGGGCTAGCAGTGTGCATATAGGGAATTTTGATAATGAGGTCTGCTCCCCTTGTTCCTCTCTTCCCCCCTCCCCCCAGCACTGCTTAGCTACGCTGACTTCACTATGAAGTGTCCTAGTAGAGGCTGGAATTCAACAACAAGCCAGAAAATATTCTAAAGCCCCAACATGCATTTCCTCCCCTAAAACAAGCAGAGCTGGGCCAGTTCCCAGACAGGGGAGCCCTGTGTGTGTTGCTGAAGCCTGTTTATGAGGAGGAAGGAATACAATGGAAGGCAGTACATTAAAAAAAAAAAACACTAATCAAACTGCCTCTGGGGCTTTCAACTAGCCCTTATGCCAACTCCTCAAGGGCTTTAAAACAGGCCATCTGTCTTTGGAGAAAGAGAGCTGTTCCAAGGGCTTTCAAGGCTGCCCAGTGAAAAACAACTCTCTGTGTTGGGGCCACCAACACACACCAACTCTCTCTCTCTCTCTCTCTCTCTCTCTCTCTCTCTCTCTCTCTCTCTCTCTCTCTCTCTCTCTCTCTCTCTCTCTCCACCTGAGAATTAGGCTATAAACCACACAGGAAGGATGGGGTTTCCAGCCGTGCTGCAGGGTTTTAAAGCAGACCATCTGCCTGTGGGTCTAAATGTAGCAATAAAGGGCACCAGCTGCTATGGGGTTTAAGTGGGATTTTAGACCACCACCATGGCCCCTAATTCCAAAACGTGGCTCAAGTGTGAGGTGAGGAATGGGGGAGCTCTAAGGCCTGTTCACGGAAACAGCAGGTGGGCTGGTAAACTTGCATCTGGCCTGTCTACTATTTCAGACTGGGGCAGCGCAGCAACCGTCTCCCACAACTAAATGCTCCTGCATACAAAAATACGTTACCTGCTTCACGTAGCAAAACAGCGTGTCAGGGAGAAAGCTAAGCTAGCCCCCTTCTCCCTGGCATGCCATTTTTCTGGGTGACAGCAGGTAGCTTATTGTATGCAAGAGTACTCCATCACCCGAGCCTGTGCAGTCCAGACACAAGTTTAGCAGCCCCTGACCTGCTTTCTGCAAGGAAGGAACAGGCCTTTGTTTCCAGCTTGTGTGCCTGTGATGGGGAGACTCAATGGCCTGAATCAGGATTCTGGAAGCAGATGAAGGTGCTGAGTTGGAGTGACAGATATAGCTACTCCCGGAACAGAAAGAGGGAGGATTGTCAGCTAGCTGAGGTGACAACGGTTTGTAGGAGTGCAAGTTTCTGGGAAGGCTTCAGTCTATTTTTGTGTGTTTTAAAATCTGTCAGTTGACTACCTCCCCCCTGCCTCCGTTTCCACCCCCACACTCATCAAATTTAGTTTGTTAGCTTACTGGGGACAGCAATCCATCTCAGGTAGAAATAATTGGTGTAACTCACGCTGAACTGTGAGGATGGTTATAATTCAAAATAAATAAAAGCAACCATCGTATTAATTCCACTGCATCCAACTCTAAGGAAAGCGCTCGCATTTTTATTTTTAAAAGATCATCAGGTTCATTTCTGGAAGATAAGAGTATCAACTCTAAGCTACCTGCATCCCTTTTGTCTACTATTGTTAAATGCTTGGAGCTAGGAGTGGATAACAAGGAAGGAAATTTATCTTCAGCTATACCAACACAAAGACTACCATGTATCTCTTTTGCCTCTGTTCTCTGCCTGATAAGATTGTGTGCTTCAGACAGTGCTGGGGACTGAACAGACTAACTGCTGGACTTCATATTTTTAAAATGGGGAATCAATCAGCCATTATTGTCCCTTCTTCATCCCAGAAGCCTGACGGGCAAACTGAGGCCGTATCTGGCACCTATCAAGGCTGATCAATACGAGTCTGCCGAACGCCCCCTGTACAGCACTTCAGCTTCAGATTGTTAGAAACTGCAGGCTTAAGGAGCTATGACACTACGCCCAGCCACTCCCACCCAAATTTCTTTTGCTTTGCTTAACATCCAGCCTAATGAAGAATTCTGGATAGATAACTCAAAAGTTTGCTTAAGGTTCTGCATCTTTGGTCCGTCCTAATAAAAGGTATGACTAGATTGTGGTTTAAGAAAGGAATAGTTTCCTGTTCCTGTTATAGACTTGCAACGTCCAGATCCAGTGACTTCTGGACCCAAGCCACTGGGAAATATTACTCTTCCCTAGGAATGCAATGACATTTTCACACATGACACTACAAGGGCCTTTTTGCTTTCCCTGAATCATTTTTTATTGGCCCTGCTCCCGTGCCTTTAACAGCAGCCTGACAGCCTGAACAAATGAGTGGCGAGATCACATCTCTATTTGAAACCTGTTCTGGTTTTATTGTGCAAGGTCAGTGAGACCTTCTGGTTAATTTGCTCACTGCTCCCCATGGTGAGCGGAGCAGGGAATGGAACACATAAGACTAAGCCCTGTGCTTGATCTCTGCATTCACCCTGCCCCCAGAAACAGAGCATCATCCCTGAGTAGTTCAGGGGGAGACTTCTGGAGACTAAGAAAAAGAGCATTAATTCTTGGAAAGACAAGGAAGTGTTTACTGTCCAGCTAGAGTATAGGACTATGAAAAGACTAAACTGGAGCCAACAGCTCTTGAAGAAAAGTTTGCCCCCCAAACATGATAATGCATCACTGTAACTGAATGATACAGCCCTCTAAATGAAGTGCACCATGTGGACAAAACGTTGGACGATTTTTTTTTTTTTTTTTTTTAGAAGTGGGTTTTCTCTGTGCCAGGTGCAAGGGAGTGGCGACTGGACACAGGTATCTTGTTGTCTCGTGTGCTCCCTGAGGCATCTGGTGGGGCCACTGTGTGATACAGGAAGCTGGACTAGATGGGCCTTTGGCCTGATCCAGCAGGGCTCTTCTTATGTTCTTATGTTCTTATGACGATACGTTGGACGATTCATCCTTGGGACAGATGGATTGTGTGCATGATATTCTGAAAATGGTAGGCTGGATCCAGCACTTTCAGATAGTTTGGGCCCTTCAAGGGGGTGATAGCAATAAAGAATTAGAGCATATTTGACTCACTTTTACTGGTTGTATAAATGTCTGGTGTTGGAGCTGTTTTTACTGTCTGTGATGTTGCAGAGAATTCTGGGAGACAAGGCATCAAGGAGCCCAGAACCAGAACAAAGCACAAAACGAGGACCTGTGTAGATGAGACACGGTAGAAATAGTCAATGCAGCCAAGTAACTGAAAGAACATGGATGTATGCATTATATACTGTATTCCTACAGGACACATGAGATGTAAAGCAAGGGAGATCCCACAAACCTTCAAGTTGCTTTAGGAAAACCACCGGAGTCCGGTTTTTGGTCTACATATACCTACAAGTGTTTTAGTTAAAAGTGTGTAGTGATTCCATGATAATTCCAAAATGGTAGAGTTATAACAGCTTGTATACAACCAAAGCATTTGACAGCTGAATGTTGTGAAATACATTCAGGTATTGCAATTTTGATGGAAGGAAAATATGAAAAACAATTAACAGAACCACTTGAATAGTGTCATTGTTGCTAATCTACGTTTGACACCATTTTTTTTCCTAGCAGGGCTCCTCTGCCTTTAATGGCTGCGTGACAGGCAGAAGATGCAGTGAGGAGGAAAGCTTCACCTGCTGAATTTCTGCTTGTCATGAAGCTGCTGAAGGCACAGGGCCTTTGCCAGAAAGGAAAGTGGCAATCACAGCTTCATAAAGCACTAAATGCATTTCATTTGAGAGAGCATTAAAATTGTAGAGTTCTGCAGAGGGGGCAACGCTTGGCAACTAGAAACAATGAGACTCTGGCTCTTTTGTTCACAGAAAATAACTCATATTGTGTCACTTCAGCAATGCATAGAAGGGGAATGTGAAGTTTTCCTCACTTTATCTCAGAATAGAACTATGGGGAAATAAGTTTAAATGCCAGCGCATGTGAAGTCTGTAAAGAAATGGGGTTATTTTTACCTACAACTAACCAGCGAACCACGTCATGACAAGTTATCAAGAAGCAGTTAATGGCAGTAGCAGCTTCAGACATTTTCACGCCTGAGGTAAAAAGTCAAATTAACTTGCATTAAAAAGAGTTCCCCTGGCTCTTTTAAAAAAAAACAACTCACAGAGATGAAGGCTGGAGGTAGGAAAGTGACACCTCCTGTGGAATTCCCCCCCCCCCCAAAAAAAACACCAAAATATTTTGTGTCACTTCATGGTAAGGCCAACTCTGCTTGGTGGGTGTCAAGGACTGCATATTAATAGACTGTAAGAATAGTCAAGTAGCATTAATGGGGATTACAAAATAATAATTATCCAAATGCTCTTGATCCAGGGAATAAGTCAAAACGTTAGTTTGTGTATTTGTGCGAGAGAAACAAAAAGGGAGAGGGGCATCATCTTCTAAGCAGCTAAGTTCAAAGTTATTCACTCCCACTTTTCTTGCACTGAAACATGTAATACTAGGCCTTGTCAGGACAAGTATTGCTTAGGTGTGTCTAATTCCATCTCATGCTTTTGTGATTGGGAGGAGCTGTAGCTCAGTGGAAGAGCATCTGTTTTGCATGCAGAAGATCCCAGGTTCAATCCCAGCATCTTCAGGCAGGGCAAAGAAAAATTCCTGTCTGAAACCTTGGAGAGTCAGTGCCAACAATAATGAGCAATACAGACCAATGGTCTGACTCAGTATAAGACACCTTCTTATGATCCAGTGTCTGGCGTGAAAGACTATGAATCAGTGCCTATAGTGTTGGATCTGTCCCTAGTAGGCTTGCTGCCAAATTCTACCCAATATAGAGTTCCAGGAAGATCTATGGGTAGCCTTACCAGCGTCCCGGAATCAAGGCTGGTTCCGGCCTAGAGCGAACCTGAGCTGCTCCCAAGCGTGCACTGTGGCTGCCCAATGGGGTTCTGGCTTCCAGAACGTCCGGTCAACGACATGACTGCCGTTGGGCAGCCGCGGTGCACACTTGGGAGTGGCTCGGGTCCGCACTAGGCCGAAACCAGCCTTGATTCCGGGACGCTGGTAAGGCTATATATGGGGACAACCTTATATGACATGACTGTGGTCTCCCCCCAAAATGTTCATGTATGTGTACAGTGCTCACAGTTGTGCTGTATCATGGTTTTTGTGTTCCACTGTAGACCACAAAACCCATGATACATGATAATGGCAGTATGTATTTGCAAGGACATCTGGTGACATGGCAAATGGGATCAAACAGAATCTGCAGAACCACAGATTTTACTAGTTAGTAAAGACCAAATTATTGCAAATCCAAGATCACCTGGGAAGGGAATGAGATACATGTACACAAAGTCATAAAGCTCAGGAATAAGAAAATAAGAAATGGAAACATGCAGAGCTTACCATCAGGCAAGTCCCTGTTTGTGTGGAAGCCATTTTGTATGGCCTAGAAACCTTCCCTGCTACCAAAGCCTGTAATTTTTGTAACTGCTGGAGGAGAGTCCTATAAGAAAAAAAAATCAAATATCAAGGAACGCCCCCCTTTTTAAGGCAGAGAAATCAACCAACCAACCAACCAAAACAACAACAAAATACCCCAAAAGTACAATTACAGTATTTTATATTTGCTGATCCAGTAATGCAATATCCACTGTATATTCAGAATGAGATCTAGTGTAAATGTCAATTAGTTCTGATGATGCAAGAGCTCAGCAAAATCTTATATAATAAACCAGGAATGCAAAGGAGACAAGTGTTCCTTAAGACAACACTATGTTTGTATAGATCCTTTAACTTTTAACATGAGAACAACTTTGGGAATTGCTCTACCATGGTAGGTTAAGTAACTATGATTATATATATGCAGGAAAAAATTCAATTAACTCTGAATTCTGACAGGTTTAATTCTGAATGTTCCCACTAATTGCTGTTTTAAGAATGCAGTATGAACAGTTTGGGTTTACAATGTAACTATCACTGCTCAAAGTGATCCACGGATTTACTCCTATACATATTTTCTCAGGAGTACATATCATTGTGTCCAATGGGCTTATTCCCTAGTGGTAAGTGTATTTAGGATTGCAGGTTTAGAGCTGGATTAGAGCACTTAGATGTGGGAGCTGCTTTAGAATAACTGTTGAGGCATGCAAAGAGACCTAGAGTATTATAAGAGGAGGAGGGGATATTGAAAGAAAGGGATCTATTGCCCGTGGAATACAGGCCACTTATACAGGAAACTCCTGACTCTACAGAAAAGAGGGAAATATGACAGTTCCTGAATTGTCCAGCAGATGGCAGGCATCAACCATCCAGCAGACTGTAAATGTTTGCTACCCAATGTATTGGACACCTCTGCTAGGGTCTCTAGGGAGCAGCATCTAACCGGAAAGGTAAGGGTCAGAACATGCCTGTTAGGCTATCAGAGGAAATGAGTGTGACAAAGAGCCTCTGAATGAGGGCAGGGAGGACAATGTCCCCCTAAAAGCTCAAGTGCAAAGTCAAGAGTTCCAGCAAGATTAAGTGAAGTGATAGGTTCTGGGTCAGTGATGATAGCTTTCTCCTCTACTTGGTGGCAGTCTCACAGATTAAAGGAATCTCTGTATGCAGTTGGCAGAGCCTGGGAGGGGAGCATCCATGGCCGAGATCTTACAATAATATTAAGCACAGCGCCAGATGCTTCTGTAGGCAAGAGGGCCCACTTAATTTGTATACTGTTCACACATGTGTTTTAAGAAGAGGAGTGCATAACAATATCCCCCACCCCCCAATCACATTCACAATTCTGGATATCCCAGAATTCTCCTGAATTCTGCTTCCTAGAGGACAATTAGCTATATTCTTTATAGCTAGTTTATTTTAAATTGTTTTAATTAATTGTTTTTAATTATTTTAATGTGTATATATGTATTTTAATGTCTGTGTTGTAAGCCGCCTTGAGCGCCCTTGTTGGGAGAAAGGCGGGGTATAAATTCTTTAAATAATAATAATAATAATAATAATAATAATCTCTGTGGCCAACAGAGGCATGCTGGGAAGGAGAAGAGCAGACTGTACTCCAGTAACGTTCATATATAAACAAAAAGCCTAGTAGAATAGTCTTCTTCTTTAAAGAGGCATCTATATTTATTTTTGTCTCACATGTATAACATATTCTTCCTCTAAGGATCTCAGAGTTGTGCACATGGGTTCTGCACTCCCCATTTTACTTTCACAACAGTTCTGTGAGGTTGGTTAGGCTGAGAGTGACTGGCCCAAGATCACCCAGTGAGGTGAAGTGAGTGAAGCTGTGAACCCAGGTTTCCCCAAGTCCAACACTAACCACTATACCACAATCCTGGCCAGAGGCGTCGCTCCGGTAGGGGCGGGGCTGTAAGTATCGCTGCGGTCATAGTCTCTTTACCGAGCGAGGAGGAGGCAGCCCCGCCCCCTCACTGTCTGAGCCAGTCCCCTACGGAGAAAGCAGCAGGCAGGGTCTCTACCGGAGCGACGCTTCTGATCCTGGCCCTTCCTTCTTTTAAACCCCTCTCAGCACGAATAGTACAGGAGTTGGACACTCATCTATAATGGTTACATAATATATTTGTTAAGCTGGAGAAACTATCCATGTGAACCTGACCCATGTGGATAAGCATGAGAAGGAGTGAAACAGGAGCACAGTGTATAGGGGAGAATGTGAAGGGCTTGTCCCTATACTTGCTGCCCTTGAGCATGTTTTGTCAGATGACGCTTTGCTTTGTTTTAGCCCTTCGCGAGAGGCAAGTCAAACTCCAGTTCCCTCCTGCTGCTTTTCGCTCATTGCTACACGACATAGGTTTTTGTCTTCTCTGTAAGCATCACAGAAAACAAATTCCTTGGGCAGAGATGCTGCCAGCTGGGAACAGGGCCCAATGGATGCTACAAGCAGAACTAGCACAGCTCACTGCAAGAGAAGATGCCTCTTTCTTTCTAATGGCAACTGTGATATAATGCCAATGGCAACTGAATAGCAGGAGGGGAAGGAGATAGCAGGCCTTACCCACACCTGAGACAAACAAACCTCTCTCAGATGAGGAACAGAGGAAAGGAGTAGAGGCTGGTGTCAGTCAGGAACAAGCTGTGTTGGAGTTACTGGCATTTGAAGGGCCAATTCTATGGATTCTGTTGCCCATCAGTTTCTGTACAGGTGTATATATTTTTCTGCCATAGGAAACCCACTAGAACTGCTCCCAAAATGGTGGCTATACAATATCCAAGCTACTTCTGCCTCTAGACAGCACTCTCCTCACTCACATCACAGGAAAGGGTCCCAAGGCAGCCCTTGGTGCAGAGTTGATGGCCTCAACTGGTCAGCCAGCACAGAAGACCTGGGGAGACTTGTTCTTTAAGGATCTCTCAGGCTCTGACTAACTCCAAGCTCAACAGGCCGTCTCTATCACCCTTCCGATACCAGCTTTTGTTCTGGACGTTCTGCTGGTGACCTTTATGGAGCGAGTCAGAGGAGCCGACTTCCTTCCACTCCATTCTACTTGACCCTGTTTGCCCAGCCTTGGGCTCCTGTTTTCTCTTGCCCTCCCCTCCAGACTGCTTGCAGCTTCCCTGTATGCTGGCTTGACACTGATCATCACTCTCACCCTGGAAACAGTTCCCAGATGAATTCCTGTTTCACTGCCAGCCTGATGGAGTCAGGGCCAAGTGGGCTACTGAAAGAGGGCCAGGCTTTTGACAGCAGGAGGAAATTGTTCATTTAGCGGCATCGTTCTGGAGAAAAGAAGTTCAGCAGCCTTGGGAACCACTGAGAGGAGGGGGAGGAGGAGTTTGCCTATCCCCCCTCCCCCCCACCTCTTCAAGAAAAGTTCCTTCCTGGCTGTCCTAACACAAACATTCCTCATTTGCTAACCAAACCCAGCTGAGTTGCTGCTGCTACTACTGGAGGAAAACCAGAGCCTGCAGAGTAGCCCAAAACCTGCCAAGAAGTTGGGGGTGAGTGAAGTGCTCTTTTCTTTTTGTTCCCAGCACTCCCCTGACCTCCCTGCTCAGTGGTGGCCTCCTCCTGCTTCACACAAAGATCAAATCTGGGTTCTCCTCACCTGTTTGCATTTTCTAAGGTCTCCACTTTTTTCCACAGTTCATTGTTCTCAGATGTATACGTTTCAACCCTGGAGAAGTAAAAACAGGCCCCAGTCAGAAAAACCATGAACCACCTCCAGAATCTGATTCTCAAGCTCCAGTGAGACTGCTGGCCGCCTGAAAGCATGCTTAGGCTCCCCTCTTAGACTCATTGCTTAGCTCTGTGGCTGCAATTGCAGGCAAGAAACATGATAATTCTATCAAGGTGTCTTCTTGTGGTTTCTTTCATTGTGCCCAGATGCAGAGGACATAAGAAACTCTCCTTTGCCTTCCCCTAAGCAGTTCTTTTCTGTGTACTACCATATTGTCCCGAGTATAAGATGCACCTGATTATAAGACGCACCCTTAAAGTTTGGTGCTATTAAAAAAAAATTAATTAAATCACTGGCATTACATTGCAACAGCCTGATTATAAGACGCACCCCTAGCTTTAAAAATTAGGAGAAAAAGTGAGTCTTATACTCAGACCAATACGGTAAGTTCTTTGCCATTCTGATCATCACACATCTTCACAACAGCCCTGTGAAGTAGGCTAGGCTGAGACATCATGAGTGTCCCAAAGCCATCCAATGAACTCCATGAACAAACTAAATCGAACACCTTATCAGCTGCACCTCACATCTTATCAACTGTACCTCCTCCTCTCTGTTTCTCAGATCAGGATCAGTCAGACGTTACAGCTATGTCCATGGAGAATAGCACTTTTCATGACACAGTCAAGGACACAGACATCTTCAACAGCAAATTCCATTCATGGGAATAGGAACTAAGGAACGTGTGCTGAAACAATTCAGACTTCACCGCCATCCTGTACTAAACTTTTTGCAGTCCTTGGCAGTGGCGTCGCTAGCCCAAAATTTAGTAAGGGCCCATCCTCAACTTTTCGCCCCCTCCCTTTCTTTCTTTGGTATACTCCCTGGCGCCGCCAAAGGCGGTGCCCGGCGATGGGGGGGGGGCGCAAATTTTGCATTTTATTTATTTATTTCCCCCCCTATGGGCGAACATTCCCCCCTCGCCTCCTCTACGGGCGCTCGCTCCTCTAGAGGAGCGAGGTCTCAACCCTCCAACTCTCAGCCGAAACGGGGAGTTTCATCAAAAGTCAGGGAAGGGGCAACATGCTTTGTCTCACACATTAGATTTTTTTTTGGGGGGGGGGAATGGTGTATTTCAGTTTTCTGCACCTATTCTAAAGGTAAATGGAAGCAAGCACACGCGGAATGGCTCTTATATATATATATATAAACGGGGAGCTTCATCCCCTCCTCCTTCTCCCCGATTCCCCCCACGCAACATGTGCGGCACGGACTCACTCTGCAGCTTCTATAATGGGGCTAATCTTCTCTCCCTCCTCCCCCCGCAGCAAGTGGCCAACTCGGACCGCGGTTCTGACGCTGGGCGCGCGCGCATTGCCTCTCGACGACGACGCTCTCGGACTCAAAAGCAGCCTGAAGCCTGGAGCGCCCGGCCACCCGCAGCCTGCTTTCGAGTCCGAAAGCGTCATTGTCGAGAGGCAATGCGCGCGCGCCCAGCGTCAGAACCGCGGTCTGAGTTGGCCACTCGCTGCGGGGGGAGGAGGGAGAAAAGATCAGCCCCATTATAGAAGCTGCAGAGTGAGTCCGTGCCGCACACGTTGCGTGGGGGGAATCGGGGAGAAGGAGGAGGGGATGAAGCTCCCCGTTTTGGCTAAGAGTTGGAGGGTTGAGACCTCGCTCCTCTGGAGGAGTGAGTGCCCTTGGTGCCCCCGGAACCAGCGCGCCTGGGGCCCTGGGCCATAGTGCCCCCCATGTTACTACGCTACTGGTCCTTGGAAAGTGAATGATGATAAGTTCAAGGGTTTGAATACAGCTGAGGAAGACAATTTCTCCATTCATATTCATGTTTCATTTACGTGGTGAAATACGTTGATGCAAGCTGTATTATTAAAGCACACATTTACAGCCCAATCCTGTGTAACTCTTGCACCGGTGCAACAGTAGATTCCCCGGTGTAAGTGCACTTATGCCAGTGTAACTTGCCATACACTGACGGACGCAGGACGGACACCGGCGTAACCCCCCTCGGATGCCACGCATGCACATTTTGGACGCGGAATGGATGCCAGTGCAACTCCACCAGAGCAGGGGGCATTCTGGGGGCGTTTGAACACCCCCAGAATGCCCCCTGTGCTGGTGGAGTTGCAACGCCGTCCATCCTGCATTCGAACTGCGCATGCATGGCATCCGAGGGGGGTTACGTCGGTGTCCGTCCTGCGTCCATCAGCGTTCAGCAAGTTACACTGGCATAAGTGCACTTACACTGGAGGTGGATCTACTGTTGCACCGGTGCAAGAGTTACACAGGATTGGGCTGTTATTTATTAGATTCTTAGCCTGCTCTCTGGGAAGCTGATGAACTTTGTAGATCAGGGGTGGCCAAACTTCCACCATTAGGGCCTTTGCGTTCTTAAGAGGTGTGTAGAAGACAGAATCTTGGCAGCTGCAAGTGCTGATGGTGCTGCTAAAGCAGCTGCACCTGCTGAAATGCCCTCACCTATACAACTATTAAAGGTTCAGGAGCATTCATGTTAAAAGGTTGGCCACCCCTGTTGTAGATCATCACATCCAAAACCTCACCAACAACAGAAATCTTTCCTAAACCATCTTTGTAATAAATAAAAACCCACTCTGATCTTTAGCAAGGGGTCAGCCATGGATAGAGGGCTGGAAGGAACCTTTAAAGTTTATTTAGCTGGTATTCAGGCTTCATGGGTTGAATTCAGCAAACTATTCTAACCAGCTAATTGTTCTCCCTCCCCCCTCAAAAGTTGGTTTTACAAACTTCTAAGATGTTCCAAATGTTCTGCCACTCTTATAGAAAGAAAGTTCTCTCCAACATACAATCTCAATCTTTTTGGCTACTGTGTGAACCCATTATTTTTTTGCCTACTGCAAAGCAGAAATGGAAAAACTGATTCTCGCCCTCTTTCAGGCAAACTTTACACAGCCAATCTATTAGGCCTTTAAACAAACATATAATCTACCCATGACAAACCACACCCTTTGGCACACAGTAGTAACCTGTTATGTATTATATATTCCATAATGATATTAGAGTAACAAAGTGAGAAGCAAGGAGAGAAAGGGAAAAGGCACAGGAGTTTTAGCAGGTCTTGTGAATGAATTATATTCATGGTAACATGCGTCGTATTCTCAAGCTATTACTAATATGGATGTCCAGTTCAGTTTGGACAGACATTGGGTCACAAGGGGATGTGTGATTTTTGGAAGAGGCTCATCATACTGGACGTTCAGTGATCTTCACTAAGCAATCAAGCACAAGGGAAACAAATGACATTAAAAGTTCAGAATTAACTGAATGTGGATGCTCAGGAAGAAGAAGAGACTTACTTTTTCTCCAGACACTCAACGTATTCTTTCTTCTTCCTGCGACTCTCCTGTGCAGAAATCTGAAAAATAAGAAATGCAAGAATTAGCAGCACAATGACCCCTTAAGACCAATGAACATACTGTCAAACTAAAAATGATTCATGAGAACTATAAATGGGATTCCCTGCATAAAATTAAAAGCGGCCATATTGGGGGTCTGATTTAGATCAAGGTCACAGCACTGGAGGGAAGGGGGTTTAATCCCTTCCCCCCTGCCACTGTCCTGATTTAAATACTTCCCTGAAGGTTTTTATTTGCTGCACAGAGGAACATATACAGCTAATACAATTTTTTCCATTGGCAGTAGTAGTAACTTTAGGGGTATGTGTTTTAAAGAGGGGAAAAGGTATGGAGTGAAAAGGTTAAACTGCCCTCCCCCAGAACCACAGCCCTGAATGAATTGTGGCTCTTATTTTTTTTTTTTTAGGGCAAGAGATTTTATGGATGGATCTCCCATTTCATGAAGAATTTGGTCCTGAGACATGCCTCCTTCCA
Source organism: Plestiodon gilberti rubricaudatus (assembly GCA_026170595.1). Taxonomy (NCBI): domain Eukaryota; kingdom Metazoa; phylum Chordata; class Lepidosauria; order Squamata; family Scincidae; genus Plestiodon; species Plestiodon gilberti. Next base: position 253,641,833 of record JANXHW010000001.1, on the reverse strand, counting down.
CTACATATTCCTGAGAGCATGTTGGCATGTTCCATTCACAGCTGAAACAAGAAATGCATGAGAGTTGTACTTCTTCTATATCATTCAGACATTGCCTTCATGGGGGGGGGGCACAGATGGGTAAATCTGTCTGTCAGTGACCTTCTACTCTGTGCTGCTGATCAACCACACATCATTGGCCAGGTAACAAACTGGAAAGGCCCATTTTGCCTACTGGCAGAGCACACATTTTGCATGCATTGAGTTTCAGGTTCAATTCTCACCGCCCCCAGTCAAATAAGAAAGACCTCAGCTTTGGAGAGCTAGGCAACAAAACTGGGCAGGAAAGACCAACAGCATAAGGAAGCTTCACATGTTCATGCACACAGCAGCCCACCAGAGGCTCAATAAACCAGTGGCTGAGTGCATATTGTACATGCAAAGGGTTCCAGATCCAATTCCTGGCATCTCCGGTGAAAAAAACTTATGTCAGAAAGCAGGGCTGGGAGAGCCTTGGATTTCTGCTGCCAGCCTAGACAATACTGGCCTAGATGGACCAATTCTTTCATTCAGCAGAAGGCAGCTTCTTATGTTATATATAAAATGAGATCATGAACCCAAATGAAAGTATTTGAACTTGCGCCATCCTCATTCTGCTCTTGACTTTAATAGTACTGGCACCATGTTCTACACATTTGCTCTAGGATATCTGCCAGAGAAACTATCATAAAGTTCCCACAACATCAGTATAACATCATGTTTTGCGAGATTGCACTAGCACCACATTTTAAACTATACTTATGTAGGTGAATCCAATTTTATATCATGATCAGGCTGCAAACCTACTTATATCCAATTAATTTGATTTGACATGTTTGTGAATCAGGATTTCCAAAACTGGCTGAATAATTTAGGCCAGATGGACTGACTCTTGCTATAGAGACAATCTCTGAGTCACAATGGATGACTAATACATACTGATTATGGGAGCCCACATTTACTGGGCTTACCGTGTTTGTATTTTTCTCATTTGTGTTAAAACTTAACACACTCTTGTTGCTAATGTTAAAACATTAACACACTCTTGTTGCTAATGTTAAAACATTAACACACTCAAGCCACTGGCTTGTTCCCCTGGGTGAGAAACAATTCTTTCTGGGCCATTAGCTCATGAGACCAACCATTGAAGTTACCCTGATGTATAAACTGCTATAGGTGAGTACACTGGAAACTGAAATAATGCAAATAGGTTTAAATGCCTTTAACTTCCCTAGTTTACCCCAGGAACTTCATGAACAAAATATACCATGCACCTACACAATTAGACGTTTTGGTGGGGATTAAGGTGACTGCAAGGAAGGTGAGTGGCAGTACATGAGAACGGCTGGGCAGAAGAAGGGGCTGAGGGACTAGGAATGGAGAACTAGCAGTTTTTCAAATGCAGGTCCAGTTTTCTGACTCTCAAACGCTCTTCTGTACCTTTAATAGAGTCCTCCCATATGTTTGCAGGCTTTCCTCCGCAACCACAAGGGCAGCTTATCTACCAGTACATAAGAAAAAGGTACCTACGCATCCATTAGACATGGCTATGTTGAGAAAGCTGCAAGTGGCTCAGCATAGCCTTATCTGACTTGCAAATACACAGGTTTATATTGGTCCCCCCATATTATAATTGTCATCATAAACATGACTTTGTGCCCTTATTCCCATCATCAGAGCCAGCCCATCCAGGAGGCCAACTGAGGCCCCAGGCAGCAGATGGGGGGGCACTCACCTCCCTCTGCTCAATCATCTCTACAGCACTTTCTCCTCCTCCCTCCACTCCCTGGATTGGACAAGGAAGAGGGGGATAGAGCAGAAGTGAGGAGGAGTCAGACTCTTCCACTCTGCCCCGCTCCTCCTTTTCTAACCCAAGGAGTGGGAAAAGCAGAGGCTGGCAAATCACCCAGTAAGGGGGGGGGGGCATTTGACACGCTGCCTCAGGCACCAAGAGGTCTATCATAATCAAAACGTTAATATTAGAAAAGGCCTGAATATGTTTAGAATTCAACATTCCTCCATGTTCTTCTAGAACTTGCTCCCAGAAATTCAGCATCCCAAAGCCCACCATTAGAGGAATTTCATTATGTGGTGAATAGGAGATAGAAGAGGCCACAAGATGGATGAGTGTATAAGTCAGACACACTCATCCCTGAGTCACCCTATATAGTGGAATTACCAACCTTGTTCTTGATCTTTCGTCTGACTCTCTTCAGTGCTTTCTCCTCTGCTTTTGTGAGAGGCAACTTAGTTGGGATGGGATAGCCCTCAGCGATCAGGGTACGCTTCTCCTCTTCTGTTAAGAGCAGTGGTCCTGAAGTCCCTTGTAACTTCTGTGAGTGACAAGAAAGCAGCAGTGTTCAGAATTCAGGCATACTACAAGCATATCCCAAACTGCTCTGTGTGAAAAATCCCCCTGCCAAAGAGTTACGCTGGAACCATTAGGACACAGTGGATAGGAAGTGAACAATTAGGAGAGAGGAACAGACAGACACCCACAAGCAGCACCTTCACTCTGCATGGGCTTATCTGCACATTCAAGGGCAACAGTCCTCAAACCATTTTTTCTAAATCAGTGTTTCTCAAAGTTCTCCCCCTGAGTAGGGGAGAACTTTCAGTGCTTGCAGGGGCGGGGCGATGGCGGCAGCTGCGATCCGGGAATTGCACTGCTGCCGGGGACAAAAGAGGTATTTTTAGACTTACCGGGGGTCAGGATGTCCTCCGGAGGCTGTGGGGGACCCATCCCCCCCCCACAGCAGGCCTCTCCAAGCCTTTGAACGGCTCCTGGAGGCAATTAAAGCCCACTTCCGGTTTTCGGGGAAACCAGGAAGTAAACCCGAAGTGGGCTTTAAGCGCCTCCAGGAGCCATTTGTAGGCTTGGGGAGGCCTCCTGCACCCTGCAGAGGATGGCCCGACCCCCGGTAAGTCTAAAAGTACCCCTTTTGTCCCCGGAAGCGGCGCAATCCCCAAATTGCTGTCACCGCCATCGCAGGTCACCACTCCCCTTAAGGGGCTAGCGACCTGCTTCTCCAAGTGGTGTGCTGCGACCACCACTTGAGAACCACTTTGAGAACCCCACTTCGGACGAAAACTTGAAGAGGTCTTAATCGCCGTTCCATGGCGATCTAAAGTTCAGGGAGGTCTGCAGAGGGGAGCGCAGGCCTCCCCGAACCCTCCGGAGGGCACCAGGATCCCCGGTAAGTGCAAAAATCACCTTTTAAAACTTTCTTTCCTGGCACCGGTGGCAATCCCAAGGATTGCCGCCGCCATGCTGTCCCCACCTCTTAAGGTGGCAGGGGACAGCATCCGGTTCTCCTGATGGGTCACGACTCACCAGTTTGAGAAACGCTGCCCTAGAGTATGGATTGCAGACCTGCTCCTTCAGAGGGAGTGCAACCCCATTCAGAGCAGGGCAATTTCCGGACCAGGAGAACCTCTTGTCTTAGCAGGATTTAATTTCAACTTGCTCGCCTACATCCATCTCCCAACTGCCTCCAGACCGCAATCCAGGACCTCGGCCGCCCCCTTGGAATCAGGTGGAAAGGAGAGAAAGAGCTGGGTGACATCAGTGTACTGATGGCTCTCTACCTCAAATCTCCACATGACCTCTCCCAGCGACTTCATATTGATGTTAAACAGCATGGGGGATAGAATTGAACCTTGCGGCGGCGCCCCACACCTCAAAGGCCAGGATGCCGAGCAGACGTTCCCCCACTAACACCTTCTGGAATCTGTCAGACAGGAAAGAGTGGAACCACCCCAAGACGGTGCCTCCAAGCCCCAACCCAGCCAACCATCCCAAGAGGACACCATGGTCAGGAGGTCAAGGAGGACTAACAGGGACACACTCCCCCTGTCCAGTCCCCGGCACAGGTCATCAACCAAGGCTGTCTCCATCCCGAACTCTGTCCTGAAGCCAGACTGAAATGGATCCAGATAGGTAAAGGTGACCCCTGACAATTCAGTCGTGTCCGACTCTAGGGTGTGGTGCTCATCCCCATTTCAAAGCCGAAGAGCCAGCGTTGTCCGAAGACGCCTCCGTGGTCATGTGGCCAGCAGGACTCTCCTTGCCGCAGCGCGTAGCATGCGGCTGGAACACGGAGCGCTGTTTACCTTCCCGCAAGCGGTACCTATTTATCTACTCGCATTAACATGCTTTGGAACTGCTAGGTTGGCAGGAGCTGGCCAAGGAACGAGAGCTCACCCCGTCGCGGATTCGAACTGCTGACCTTTCGATGGACAGCTCATGGTTCAGCAGTTTAACCCACTGCGCCACCCACTGTCCACCAAATCCAGACTTTTCTAAAAAAAATAGTGTGTGTGGGGGGTATGAATGGCAGCAAAACTATGGTGGGGGGCTTTCAGATTTTACCTCTGATCCTGCTTCACTTCCATGTGCTATTTAAATTAGAATAAAGCCTCAACTGGCTTTAAACTGAAGCCTTTATTTCCAATTTAAACAGCACAAGGACAGCATGACCAGGATCAGAACCATGGCGGGGCAAATGTCTTAAAGGCCACCTCCCAGTGTGCTATTTTTGAAAAAGAAAGAAAATTACCAGACTAAACCACACATTAAAAGTAGCATGTAATTTGACTTTCACATGTCAATCTGTCTGGACTCTGGACTAATAGGCACTAGGCTGGAAAACAAATTAGTCTATGCAAGAGCCAACAGGGTTGTAAGGACCTAAAAAATTCAAATTGGAGGGCCTTTGAAATATATTGTCTAGGTTTAGAAGAGGGCAAAACAATACATTAAAAAGGTTTTAAAAACTCTAAGCCTGCAGCCACCTTAGAGTCTTAGGGGATTCTGTGTCTGTCCGTCCCGTCCCCCCATATTCCACATTTTGTGGAGACTCTACAGTTGGACCCAAGAATGTTGTCCTTATTCATTGGATGTTGGTTCAAGCTTTGGTTCTGATGTTTATTATTTATTAAAACATCTATATACGCCCTTTCCATTTCAAACTGAAAAGCCTAAGATGGCTAATATCAATTTTTTAAAAAAAAAAATTAAAGAGATATCAAACTGACAGAAAGCAGCAGGAAAAAAGCCAGCAGCACAAGCAAAGAACAGGTATAGAAACATTCCATTATCAGTGAGGCCAAAGGCCTCCTGGAATATAACGATCATCATGTGACACCATCAATAAGTGAGTCAGATGAATCTCCCAGGGCAGGTGCCACAACAAAGAAGGCCCTATCATATGGGACATGCAGAAGGATATCCTCAGCTGATCTAAGAGGACAAGCAGGATCATGAGGGAGGAGTCAGTCCTTTACAATAACCAGCATTTTAATAAACAACAACAACAACAACAACAATTAGAAATAACCAGCATTTTTGAATTAAGCCTGGAAATAGACTGGAAGCCAGTGAAGCTGGTATGCAAGAGGAGTAACGTACTCCAAAAACCCAACTGTAATTATGTTTCTGTTCAAAATGTTTCTGTTTTGTCTGGTGTTTGGGTGATGGGTTGATCTCGGTCCTCTGTGCCCTGATTGTGTTGATATCTGTGTCTCTGTTTGCATGTGTTTTTTTGTTCTGCTGCCCCTCCCTGTACCAAATAGTTGCCTCTAAATGGTTTCTTTGTTTTTATTAAGTGATTTTACTCATTGTTTTTCATACACTGTTCATCTTGTTATGGAATCTTTGTAAGCTGCCTTGGGCATATGCTTTGGCATGGGAAAGGCGGGATATAAATTCTTTAAACAAACAAACTTGTAGTTGCAGCATCTGTACAAGCTGAAGGTTCCAAACACTTTTCAAAGGCAGCCCCATTTAGAGCATGTAACAATCTTCCACCATCACACGTGACCAAGATTGAGCCTGTCTTCTCCAGAAACAAACTGCAGCTGGGGTAGCAGCTTAAGCTAAGGAAAGTCACTCCGGTCCACACCTGCTCTCAGTCAATCCACGAGTGAAGCTGGGTCCAGGTGCACTTCCAAGCTGTGAATCTGATATTTCAAAGGGAGTGCAAACTTGACCAAAACAGACTGATGCTCTGTCACAGGACCAGCAGTCCTACTAACCAGGAATACTTCTGTCATGTTTTCATTTTGATAGCTCACAACCAGTCTGTTACTGGGGTCAATAGGCCTCAAGCACCTATTCCAAATCTCCCTGGTCTCCCTGGGCAGAAGTGGAATGGAGAGAGATGTGCCAAGTATCATCAGCATACTGATGACCTCAAACTCCACAGCTCCAGAACATCTGAATTCTGAGCTTTCAAACAACACAAGAACCAAGCACATCAAAGCTTGGTAAGCGACCCAAAATGGCATTCTGTATCAAATCCTAGCTTCTGTAGCTGGCTATTATTCAGTCATTATTCCACCCACCCTCCTAAAGAGTGAATGCAGGACGGGGCGAGGGGAACAGGAACATGTTGACTAGCTATGTCCCCTTGTGCGCCACTTCCCAGATCCTCTATTCTTTGGACATTTGTCTGCAGAGGGCAATGCCAAGCACAGCGGGTTTCTCCATGTTCTATGGAACATAGGGTTCCACAACACATGGATGAATAGAATGCCCCCAGTACTAATACTGCCCTGTACAGCCATACACAGAGACACCGACCCGGGGGCATGGCCAGCAAGCATGTTGGCACAGGGGACATAGTTAGCCAGCAGGCTCCACTTTCCCTCTCCCCACACTCAATGAAAGCAGGGAAAACAATGTCTGAAGAGGACTATTGTGAGTCTATGAAACAGTTTAATCTTGACCCCTTATTCAGACTGACTGCAAAGAGAAACTCGGAAGCTCATGCTCGGAGCGAGCAGAGGTCTTACGGTCACTGCAGTCACTGCCTTCTCCTTGCTTACATGCGGTGCTGTCAGGAGAGGAGAAGAGGAGATTGCTGTGGAAGAGCGAGCAGCAGGGCGGACCGGGCTGGAGGGAGGCAGGGATCTTGGACTCTGCGATCCGTCACTGTCACTGCCGTGGCTGCTGGGAGGAGTAGGAGGCATTTGCACCAGGTCATCTAATGGAAGAGACAGACAACACGTTAATAGCCATGTTCTGAGTCGGGGGCAGCCATGGAGAGGAGCTCTTGGATGACAGGCGTGTGAATGACAGGCGTGTACAGGGTGAAACAGAGGCTTGGAAGGCGGCAGGCTGAGTGGGGATCATTCTCTGGCCCAGCCCACTAGTCCCCAGACTATACAGTAACTAAGCCCAAGTATGGGAACATGGACTAATCACATATTCTTCCCCAGTTTATCCCTGTTTCCATTTCTTTCCCCTTCCTCAGTTGCTTGCTTCCCATGTCAATTTTAGACCGTGAGCTTACTGGGACCGGGTGGGACCTGTCTTCTCATTATTTGCAAAGCGCTACGTGAAGGAAGATGATGCTATTTAATCAATTAAAGCAATATATTTTAGGGGAAACACCCAGGAAAGACTGCAGGAAGACATCAGCACTAAAGAGTGTGAGGACAGCTCTGACATCACTTAACTCTGCTTCATCGAGAACTCTTTAAGTCAGTGCAATTTTTGGTGCTGATGTCTTCCTTCCAGGAATGGTCTTGTGAGTGTGGGCAATGACTGTCAATTCAGGGTCATGATGAGCAGGGTTATGGCTCTGAACACATGTGTTGTTATTTGCTACGCAGAATGTCCCAGGTCTAAATATGCTTGGAAGCTTTCATGGCCAGCAACGATTAACATAGAAAGTAAAAAAAACGGGATTTGAAGCCATGTTTAAATAAAAATGTTTTATGGTGAAAGGTTGTTACAATATCGCAAAAAAACATTAAAAATAGTCAGGTCACACAACGTTTCAATTGGCCTCTGCGATTATCTTCAGGTGAAAGATCCAGCCGGCAGTTTAAGATGGAAATTAATGCCTCTCTAGTCGTCCGTTATGTAGGAGATGGAACTGCCCTATCAATCAGGCCCAACTGATAAAACTCGGAAGTTGTGGCTCATGTCAGTCGTCTTCATGTAACTCTGGCACTACACTGCAAGCAAGATCTGACTGCAAGAGACCTTTATTTGTCCCAGGTCTATTCCCTGAAATCACCAGTTAAAGGTAGCAAGACTAGGAATGACATAAGCTCAGAGAGTTGTGCAGCCAACCAGAGTAAACACAACCACCAGGCTAGATGGATCAATGGTTTGACTTACAGTAGTACAGGACTTACAGTACTACTCAGAAGTAAATCCCACTGAGTTCTGAGTAGTACCGTAAGTCCTGCACTACTGTAAGTCAAACCATTGATCCATCTAGCCTGGTTATGTTTACTCTGGTTGACTGCAGAGTTCAATGGGACTTACTTCCAGCTACTGCTAAAAGTAAGTAAGCTCCTTGTGATTAGGTCATCTTGGAATGACTCAGCAGATTGGTTTGGTTGGTTCACATAAAGGCCCTAAATGGCAGACATATTTGTAATTAGGGAATAATTACTTAAAAGATATGCAAGTAGCACAGGAGGGCATGGCTGTTGCCTTTCTGTGTAGCATACAGCTTTGCTCACTTGCTTGGTTCAGCAGGAGTAAATTACTCTGCTTACGCCATTATGCAGTGTGATCACTTCTGGGGATGTACTGGAGTCTTGATCATGTGACATAATCTGTCAGGGGGCTGATAGATGGATATTACTGTCTTGGTATAGGAATTTGGACTAGGTGGCCTTTTGGTGAACACAAAAGGACCTCTACCATTTTGAAAGTCAATAGCAGGAAATCAACATTTTGGATTTTATTTCTGGTGTAAGCGTGAGCCATTTGGACTCCTTACCAAAGTCATTTGAGTCTTGGTAGTGTAATTGCTAGTGCCAGCACTAGGTTGCTGGGGGCTCTGGGGCAAAGCCCTGCATTGAGTCCCACATAGTTAGGCTTACCATATCACCGACCGGGACACACGGAAATGCCCTTAAGGGAGGCGGGGGGAGGGGCGATAGTAGCCGGAGCATTGCTCCGGCTACTATCGCCCCTCCCCCCGCCTCCCTTAAGGGCATTTCCGTGTGTCCTGGTCGGCGATATGGTAAGCCTATAGTGCATGCCCATGGGCATGCCACCTGTGCATGCCACCTGTGCATGCCACCCATGGGCACGCACTATAGGCTTACCATAGTACCCCCTGCCTGCTTGCTGATGGCACACCGGTGCTATCATTGCCACAGGGTTCAGGGACTGGTCTAAACAGGTAGGCTGTCTGATGGGCAGAAGCCCTTGGCCAATGCCCAAACTGCATGACCCATTATGTTATCCCTGGTAACTGCCATTCATTCATATAGATCAGTGGTGGCCAACCTTTCAACATGAATGCTGGCCCTTTAAATGGTTGCATAGGGGAGGGCATTTCAGCAGGTGCAGCTGCTTTAGCAGCACCATCAGCACTTGCAGTTGCCAAGATTCTGTCTTCTACACAACTCTTAAGAACACAATAGCACTAATGGTGGAAGGTTGGCCACCCCTGATATAGATGCACATAACAATTCACCAAAGTAAATCATACTTGAATTCAGCCCTGCAAGGCAAAACCCAGAAAAAGTGAAACTGTAGGCAAAGGAAAGAGATATACATCATTCTATGTTCTTTTAATGTTTAGGATATCTATGAATGAATGCTGGAGGAGGATTCTATGGGAGAGGCCGTAGAATTCTGGAACAGACTCCCTCGAAACAGACTCCCGAACTCATATTATGCCAACTGCTAGCCCTCTACCGTAACCTCCTAATTTCATGAAATGTTGACGAAATATAGCGGTGGACTTGCTAATGGTTCCATTACAAAGGAAGTCTGTTCTGGGGTGATTAATATGAGCCAAGCATTTATGGGGACCTATGTTTAGTGTGAAATATTGTTTGCTTAGTTGAATGTGAGTGTCCAGAGCCTAGGAGGGATATTACATTTTCAAAGTAAATAAATAAATGTGCTCATTTGTACTGAACAGGCCCCTCTATGGTGTGTTAGCAACTGCCAAGCTACATTCTTGATGTCATTACCCTTCTGGAACTAAATTTGAGATCCTTTACAGTGATAGTAGGCGCACAAAAATTGGCATCATATACCAACATCCTTCCAGTGACTTGCTAAAAACTACTCCCCCCCATTAAATATGTCTGTGGGGTTCCAAATCAGGGTTGCTGGAATCCAGCAAGCTTTTACAAACTTTGTTTGGAACTCTGCCATCTTTGGAACAGAACCAAACTGCTAGCATCTTTGTAAGGGGTTCAGATACAATGATGGGCTCAGTCAAAAATTTAAGCAAGAAAAGCTCAAGGTCTGACAGGCTATTGACAACTTTTTGTATCTGAATAAGCCTTCCAGTGTGCACACATGCTTGCATGCACATGTTCACGTAGGCTTATGCGCACGCACACACTTGGCCAAGAAATGAGATCCAGGTTTGTGAGGACTGAACCTGCATCAGCTGAATCCAAGGATAAGAGCTGTGAAGTCTAAGGCTATGTGTGTTTACTTGTAAGTAAGTCCCACTGTATTCAGTGGGGATACTCTCAAGTAAGTCAATATTGGTTTGCAGCCTAAGAACAGATTCACGTAACCAGTCAAAGTGATGGGATTTAATGTTTTTGTTCAGTTGTTAAGTCGTGTCCGACCCTTCGTGATCCCATGAACCACATCCCGCCAGGCCTTCCTGTCCTCCACTATCTTCCTGAGTTCGCTCATTTTCATGTTCGTTGCATCGGTGACGTTGTCTAACCATCTCATCCTTTGCCTTCCCCTTCTCCTTTTGCCTTCAATCTTTCCTAGCATCAGAGTCTTCTCCAGAGAGTCCTCTCTTCGCATTAGGTGGCCAAAATATTTCAGCTTCAGCCTCAGTACCTGTCCTTCCAGGGAACAGTCAGGGTTGATTTCATTTAGGATTGACTGATTTGATCTCCTAGCAGTCCAAGGGACTCTCAGGAGTCTTCTCCAGCACCACAGTTCAAAAGCATCTATTCTTCGGCGCTCAGCCTTCCTTATGGTCCAACTCTCGCAACCACACTGGGAACACCATCGCCATGATTTAATGTTAACATTAACATTAATTAATTAACATTAACATTAATTAAACATTTAATGTTTACCATATGATAAATTGTCAATGTTTGTGTGAAGCCGCTATTTGCTATCAAATATTTGTTGGGATGAGATAAGAAACAAACATCTCTGGGGGAGTAGGTCCAGAATAACAGCTTCAACTTAACAAGCTGTCATGTAGTAGCAGCTGTTTATCTCAGGGAAAATGTATATCTAGCTCATCAACTAGAATATCCATGATATGCCCACCTGATATGCCCACCTGTCAAAGCTTCAGAAGTTGTCCTGACTCTACTCTACCCCTCTGTGGAACATCCATGCTATTCTTACCAATAGATAGCTTTGTTCATAGCAGCCTATAGGAGCCTCCCTGAAGGCATTCAAACAGCAGCAGATGAAACTAGTAACAGCATCATGGAATAAACACATGCAGAAGATAGAGATGACATATGGAACATAAGCAGAAGATAGATGCTAACTCGCACTGCAATGGGTAGTTCTTTAATAATAAAATATACAAGGCTGGAGGGCTGGTGAAAAGTAGTTGAGGTATCTGATATACTCCTGGATTAGAAAGTGCAGGTCTTTTATCTTTCTAATCCAGGAGTATATCAGATACCATATGGGGACTGTGGGCGGGTGTATGTGGGCAACACAAAAAGGGTGAGATTAAAGGGTGAGATTAAAGGAACATATAAGGGCTACTAAGACTTCCCAGGAAGAAAAATCTGCCATTGCTGCGCATGCAGCAGAGTCTGGACATGAGATTGCATTTCAAGCTACCCGCTCTCTCTTTAATGAAGCCAATAATAGACAGAGACTTAATTTAGAGGCCACTGCAATAACACAAAGAAGATCATTGGACCTCCTTAACCGGCAGCAGGAACTGTCATTCGTGAACAAGGTGTGGTTTCCGCTTCTTCAAAGGTCGTTTGGACAACACACAAGGGGGGAAAAGCTGCAGCTGGCCAGTGTGCAACAACCTGCCTCTTCCTCTAATTGATCAGCCCGTTCTGCACCTCACTCACACTGTTACATGGTACTCCATAACTGTATCCCTTTAAGAGGTCATGCAGGGTTTGCGTAACTAGGCAACAAGCTTCCGTTTTGAATCAGCAATATAGTGCTTCTCAACTACAAAAAGTAACGATGCTCCTCAACAGACAGTAACATCTACCGGCTTGAAGCCGCGTTGGTTCGTGCGTTTGCTTTGATAAAGTTACAAGTGTGTAACGAAACGTCAGCAAGTGTCAGTAATATTGCCTGCCAGCATCAGATAGTCCAGGAGAACGCAGTTCAGCTGCTTGTCTCTTTAAAGCGATCACGGACATCAAAGGATTTTCCACTGGCAAGCCTCAGGAAATTTTCTATCTGTATTTCCTCACAATAAATACATGGCTGGAAAACCCATTAAGCGTACCTCTTTACTAGTTACAAATAGCCATGAAAATCTTCATACTTTTCTGAAAAGTAGTTGAATTGATTTTCTTACCTGTTGTTGGTACATTTAGAAACTGGTTCACCTCTCTGGGTTCAGCTTTGATTACAGGTTGGGGTATCATTTCTATGGGAGCCTGTAGAGGAAAGAATATAGATATGCAGGAGTTTGATTTCTCATAGGCAGACCTTACATGACTTTGACCTAGTCTTCATTGCAGATTAATTGGTTCCTTTCCCATGCAATGTAGGTTCATACTGTTAACAAAGCATTTGTGCAGTATCTTGACCTTTGCTTCTTGGTGTTCCTGGCTCAGTATATACCTGTATCCATCCTGAAACGACATGGCTCCTCTAGGCAGACATGAGGTGGGTTGTCACTTTCCCAGGTCCCATCAAGGCACACACTAGTGTATGACTGAATGAAGGGCCTCTGATGGGCAGGGTTTGGAGTACTTAGGCACTTTGAGATTGGCAGCCCAATCCTAACCAACTTTTCAGGGCCGATGCAGCTTGTGCCAACAGGGGCGCGCGCTGTATTCTGCAGTGGAGGAGAAGTCACGGAGGCCTCCTCAAGGTAAGGGAATGTTTGTTCCTTTATCTTGGGGCTGCATTGCAGTTGCATCAGCACTGGAAAGTTGGCTAGATTGCGCTGTCAGTCAGGCACTGCGGCTACGGATGCACTTCCTGGGCCTCTGGTCAGGACTCAAGCTGGAATGCTGCTAACACCACGACCAGAATCCTCCTGGGAATCAGATGATCCCAGAGAACCAATCCCCTACCACTGCCTGTTATACATGGTTCCAAAGTTTGCTATACTTCCTCAATATGGCCAACATATCAGAGAGAAGCTAGCAGGTTATTCTTCTGCACTTCCAGATTAGTTCCTTGCCTGCCTGTTTCTTCCTCTGCTCTTGGGCTCTCTTACCATTAGAAGCTGGGCCTTGCCAGCACTCATACCCTATTTACTACATGCAAAACCTGTGCTTGAGCTATGGCCTCTTTCAGATGCATGCTACAATGCAGAAGCTGCAAGCCAGCTGAAGGCTAAACCAGCTTCAACTAGCACTGACCTGGAATAAACTTCTATAAGTATCAGCACGCATGCCCTACAATGATTGCAGTCCCTAATTTTCTAGCTGTTCACTTGACCACATTGGCAGACAGGAGCTTGTCTCCCAGCTTTCCTTCTGCACTCCTTTCTTTTCAGTCTGCATACCAAATGCCTACTGCTCATAGGAAAACAAAATGTCAAAAATCTTTGTCTCTGGGGAAGACACGCACAATCCGAAATGAGAGTCTTTTGCCAAAGGAGGATGAGCATCATGCAGGTGTGCTTTGCATGGGTGGCATTTCTAGATAGTCATCTTGGTCATGACCCCCTCTCCTCTCCAATCTCTAAAAGGGTCCACTTAAAATTTTCCTCTTTCATCTGTTATAATCTGAGCTGCTAGTATTTGCACAGACTCTAGTCTAGAGTTACAGAATCCCCTCTACTGCTTCTTGGATTTTCTGTAGGGCTACTCAACAGCTGTTTCTGATCAAATGAAATGAAGAGCACTTAGTTTCCAGCTGCACCAATGTGATCACCTCTTACCAGCCTCCCTTTCCCACCAAAGGCAAGAGAGATTTTTGAGTTGTTGGTGTTTTTTTTTTTTTAACATTAAACAGATATATGTCACACACTGCTTCAAGACTGTAAACACAGCTTGGGGAGGGAACTCGGTAGGGTTGTCAAACACAAATACCACATGGATCTGCATTTGTGGACACAGCAAGTTCAAGCTATGTAAACAGAGAAGGACGTTTGTGTACATGTTTGGCTTATGTAGCTGGCTTCTTCATGCAGTTTCTTTTAGCCACAATAATAACTGAATGGAAGAAAATCCAGATGAAGGCTTTACTATAACTCTGGGAGATCAAACTCCGGGGAACTTCTCACTTCAGCAGGAAGGGTTTAGGTAGGGTGAGTGACCAACTGATCTTGGACCCTCCAAAGTGCATCATGTACTGTGAAAGTGGTGGCATGTTTGGCTTGATAGGTCCTTTACCAGCCTCTTGGCCTTGGCATTTGCCCAACCGATTTGACCTCTAGCACTAGCATGGCTGGAAGTATTCATAACATCCACACAACAGAGTGAGAGACTAGCTGCTAGCATTTAGGGCCGTCATAAAGTGTATGTTAAGTATTGCTGTACTCGATTTCACATTGGATGGTCACAGGCAACTGTGATCAGGGCAACTGATCCATCAGATGAGAGCACTGAAGGCAGCTAGATGTGATGCAGACTACAGCACTCCTTTGTAAACTATACTCCATATAATGGCTTTCAAGAGAAAGGGGTTACATAAGGAAGCCAATCCTAAATGTCAAAACAGAGATGCCTTGGACTGAAACTCAGGTGTCTCTCTCTTCCACGCTAATCTCAGTTCCCCCTGTGCTGGTCTGAACTTACAGTGCTGAAATACCAGTAACTAGAATCCATTTTTAACTAACAGAGCAAGAGGACAGGTGACATTTAGGGCATGTCCTGACAGTGTGTGTTGCATGAGTACAAAATGCTAGTTCTTGAAACTGTGCTTAAAGCGCAGTTTTTAGCCTTTGAAATGTCCCCAGCAGAAAGGCTCTACTTTGAAAAAACAAGGCAAGTAGGATGGAAGAACCATCGGGTACCGGTATTTGTATCTCAAGCAGAACTATTAATGAAGGATGAAATAGTTAGTAGAGGATGCACAGCTTCTTTAGAAACTGGTAATGATTAGTCTATTTCACTGTAGAATGGAATTTTATTGGCTTTCCATCAAGTACTAAGGCATCATCCAGATAACCATTTTTCCCCATGGCTGATTTAGCATGGCACTGCTAAGATGGGGAACACAGGAAAAGTACCTCTTGGAAGACGTGCCAACTAGTTCCGAAGTTTTGCTCTGCTTTGGACTGTGACGGTCATGAATATAAGAACCCTGCTGGATCAGACCAAAAGTCCATCTTCTATTCCAACATGCTGTTTCCCATAGTGATCCACTGTGAGAAGCTCACAGGTAGGACATGTAAGCAAATAGGCCACTGCTCTTGTTGCTTCCCAGCAACTGGCTATGTGTCATCATCAGGAGTAGTAGCCACAATCCACTGACAGACTTACCAATTCTGTCTACCCTTTGGACTAGAAGCAATCACCAAGAAGATCAGGGTAGTCCTCATGTGGCTTGTAAGTTTTAAGCAAAGTTTCAAGAACTAGCATTTTGTGCCTGACACACAACACACTCTGCCTGGACATGCCCTAAATGTCCTCTACCCTCTTGCTTTGGTAGTTAAAAACTAATCTTAGCTATTTTAAATCAGAAATTACTAAAAGAAGAACCAGTTAGCCGTTGATTTTGCCTTTTATCATCTACCTCAAAAGAACCTTATCATTTGGAATGAAAGGCCCACAGACCCACAGGTAGCACCAGCATTTGAAGTCTAGATGCTCTTGACTATTACAAGTGCAAACTCACCTCTTCGGGGACCGGCAACCTTTGCAGTGGGTTAAGATTCAACATGGGCATTGTGTTAGCTGCCAGCTGGGTCTCTGGGCGTTCTGGTGCCATGTTCTGTTCCTGCTTCACCATGATGGAACACAGCTTGTGCTGGAGAGACCACATTCCATTCTCTAGTTCTGAGAAAAGAACCACAACAGTTGTATTGAGCTCCATGGACTCTATGCAACGTAAGACACGCCCTTCCCATTGACCTCACCCAACTTCCAATACCTTCTACTCTATAGGAAAGGTTTCAGTAGTGGGAATCTGGATGGTAACTGCTAACTGGCAAGAAGCACTTTTTCAGTTGGTGCTCCTCTTATATTTAGCAGGGGGAGAGTAACTGCCCCCCTTTCACCCCAGCACAGTGTCTTTCTGGTTGCTGGTTGCTGGTGGTGTTCTGCATCTTTTTAGATTGTGAGCCCTTTTGGGACAGGGAGCCATTTAATCATTTGATTTTGTCTGTAAACCGCTTTGTGAACTTTTTGTTGAAAAGCGGTATATAAATACTGTTAATAATAATACCGTTAATAATGGCTCGTCTGTATCCAGTAAGTTCAGCAATAAGATCTGCTGTTTTAGAAGCAAATACATATTCTATCGTATTCTATGTGTCTGTCTTTAAGATTCTGAAGGACTCTTTGTTGACCTTGCTGCAACAGTTTGACGTGGCCATTGTTGTGGAATTTGAACCACCAGTGTGGCTCCTTCTGGTGGTGGCCACAATCAGTCGTCACTCCAACCCTACACTAGTTGCTGGAATAACTTATATATGTGGATCCACTTTGGATTCTCTTGTAACCACTATATTAGATGCACCACTTCAGAGCTAGACATTTAGATTCTAGTTGGACATGAAAGAAACACTGTAGTGGGATTCTGGATACATCAAAGTCAGAATGTTTTAGAAAGTGAATTCCCCTTGGAATATTTTCATTTTCATTAAAGTAGCTTAAAATAGGAATTTTGAGTAGAGACATGCCAATATGGACCCTTTCTCCAGTTCTTCCTTACCAGCTGTTCTCTTCCACTCTCCCCAACAGCTGTTACTTGCCAGAGCAGACAGGGACCAGAGTATGCAGCAGCTAATTGCAGGCAGAAGCAAGCCACGTGGAGATTACATACAAGCTACATGGAAGCTTCTTCCTGGACCATGCAAGGCATGAGAATGAGGGAGAAGGAAGGAATAGACTAGACCCTGCAAGGTACCCACTAGGAACCCCCATCCATACCCACATTTACAGTTAGGGATAGTATTTGCAACATGCAGGGAGTTAGGCCTGTTCACAATTCTGTATAAGCAACAGCCTATGGACCACTTAAGTGTGTAGTTTAGCAATATGGCTGAAGATAGCTGAGGATCATCTGGAGCTCTTCACAAACACTGTTCCACAGTGCATCTTTTCTGACACGCTGTAGTCTGGGTTGCATGAGTGGCTGGATGGCTGTGCATTGCTGCAGAAAGTTGAACTTATATAGCAGGGGTGGCCAAACTGCGGCTCCTGAGCCTCTTTGACCTATAATGTGTGGCTCTCGGAAATGTGTTGGCTGAGCTCCCATCACAATTAATATAAAGGGTAAATAAGAATTTTTCAAGCTTTATAATTATTTATTGGGTATAAACTGAGAGTCCACTGGATTAAAACATAAGTTTAATGTGCATGGTGAGTAAATACACATTTAAGAATTTAAATGCTTCTTGAATATTGTGGCTCTCAAACATCTCAAGTTTATCATATGTGGCTCTTACATTAAGCAAGTTACAAAGATTACTATGTAGGTTTGGACAAGTCATCATCTCTCAGCCTAGCCTATCACATAAGGCATCCTCTCCACCATTTCATAGATGAAAATAGGGATACTCATGTGCACATAATGTAAAATATTCTAGCACTCTCCCACCAATGATCAGTCCCAGGGGCTTCCCCCCATTACACATTGCTAAGCTCTCTTCTTCACAGACCGTCTGCTGTATTCAGGTATTCTGCAATAGCCTGCCTTGCGCTAGCTTCTGAAGTTGTGTTATTATGGACTTACCATAAATGTTTCCCTTTAAAAGAAGAAAAATGTTTAATATTATGTTTAATCCCACCATGGATCTGGTTATATATATTGATCGCAGAATAGCTTGAGCTCAAACACATTGCTTTCGTGGCAGTTCTGTTGAAAGGGGCAGGGGGAAAGTGCAACTCCAGTATTTGGTGCTGCTTATTGTACTTAACAAGAAAGGATTGGTTTATTAGGTTGGGCCACCAATTACCCTAAAGTATGTTATGCCTCACCACTGACACCAGCTGCAGTGTGCAAAATAGCAGGCTGTGCACTAGATGGAGCTTTAGGGACAAACCACACATGATGTCAAGCACATGCCTGGCAACTGCTGTGCTTGTTTTTGCCCTCTTTCTTCAAATAGCAGCTGCGGAGGGGGCCAATCCAGATCAGGACCATGATATAGTCCCAATCTGGTTCAGGGTCCCCTGCAGCTGCTACACTTAGGGGTGGAGGTGAGGGAACATGCATGCAATTGGTAAGCATGTGTGCTTTATGTAACATGCAGTTTGGCCTTCAGTGTTCACGTGCACATCCTCAAGAATAATCTCTCCTACATACTGCATGGAGGGATTTGGTTGCCCTGGCGGGAGAAAGACAGGGTATAAATTCTTGTAAATAAATAAATAAATAAAATCTCACTTGTATACACTCAGGGGATTGTGGCTGAACAGGGCAGCCCTTCTGGTCTACAGTGGAACATTAGAGGGAGTAGTTATCCATTACTTGATGGCAAAGGCAGCAAAACAAAGGAGCCAGAGCGACCACATCTACCATCCTTCCCCCTCCTAGCTCCCTGCATGCTATTCAAAGGCATAAAGGGCGGGCAAATGGGGGAGGCAGAAAGTGGAAGAGGAACCACTCTAGGTGACCAGTTTCTACTCCTCTCTCTCCCTCCCCTGCTATCTTTGTATTTTGAAATGAGAGGGAGTGGGAACCAGGACAAGGAAGAGGAGAAACAAGGTGGTGGCGGTGGCAACAGCTGGTCAGGTAAGGAGGATGAGGAGGTAAGCAGGAGAGATCAGTGGTACTGCTGGAAGGCAGTGGTTGTTGACTGAAGGGAGGCAGTAGCGGGGGAAATGGTGCTGAGCTTTGCAGGCCATGTGGGAGGCAACAAATCATTTCACGGTTTCAGGCACCACCGGGGGGCTTGGACTGGGCCTGTGGCTGAAAGTTCAACAGTGGCAGCTCCCTGCTTCAGAAGCAGCATATGAGGAACAGTAATAAAAACCTTAAAAGGCATCCCCCAAATCTTCTCCAAAGGCTAAACCGGGACAGTGGTTTACCACAAAATAGGGGCCGTTCCTGGTAAACTGGGACAGATGGAGCAAGAGGCTGAGGTGCTGGGTGGATAAAATGAAACAAGCCCATATACACAGTCACAGCCCCAACGGAGCTGCTGGAGAAAAGTCAGGATACAAAGGTGATAGATAAATCCATTTATTATAGGCTCTGGTGTGCTACTTCATCTGTCAGCATAGAGGAGTCATAAAGAATCCTCAGCGACCCAGGGGAAGAATTCACTAGTATAATAAGCAGGCCCAGAATGTTCCTGCTTTCTGCCACTATACATCAGGAGGCAGAACGTCTGCAACACTCAGTGTTAGGAGTACGAAGTTAATTTACGGGAGGCTTCCATAAATTAGAACCATGTCAGGTAGAGGCAGAACTGAGAGCACATCATATGCAGCGCAATCCTAACCAACTTTCCAGCACTGGTGCAGCCGCAATGCAGCCCTGAGGTAAGGGAACAAATGTTCCCTCACCTTGAAGAGGCCTCCACGACTGCCCCTGCCCAGTAAAATGCAGTGTGTGCCCTGTTGGCACGGCTACACCAGCACTGGAAAGTTGGTTAGGATTGCGCTGATGGAGTTTTACAGCTATGTCTCCCTCTTTCATTTGTCCATAAGCCAAAGTAGGGTAATTTATTAGTAGGAATTAAAATATCACATAGTAGTGAGAAAGTATCTACACTAGTCTCCAGAACTCTTATTCTAGTACACTAAACTAAATAGGTGGGGAGACAAATCTGGGCACATGATGCAACACCCCTAAAGTTTGCTGGTTTTAACAGTCTTAAGATGGAGTGCAGGAAACTGTGCACAAACTTCATTTGATTATCTTCTGATAGGTGTTGCTCTAGGACAAAGAAACAAAAATGGCTTCTCCTTTTTTTGGGGGGGGGGGAAGAATATGAAATCTAGCAGGTCTGTAGCACTAATCAGAACCAACAAGTCCCTTGGCAAGACAGAGAGGAGACATACAAAGAAAACAGTTGTCTTTGTATATAGCTATACTTTGTTTCTTTGTCCCAAGAGCTTTCTGTCTCACACCCAGCAGAGGCTAATCAAATGAAGTCCTATTGGTTTTAGCTGTATTTGTAAGTTGTCAGGAGCGCTTTTATAGTGGAAAAGTGGAGTATAAAATATAAATTTTAAAATGCAAGTAATATTTTTTTCTGATTTCCCTTTTTTTAAAAAAATGTTAGTAGTAATAATAAAGCTAATCTTCCCTCCGAAGCTAAAACATTTTCCCTCCCTTCTATGTGCTATTGTCTTTGAAGAAAGAGTGGCAGGGCTAATGTGAAGAGGTGAAGGCATGCATTCACTGGCTGCCATGTGTGATCCTGCTACAATACAGGTTCCCCAAACCAAGCAGCAACTAAGCAAAGACTGAGCCTAAAACCTATTGCCAACCTAGCAGTTCGAAAGCATGTCAATGTGAGTAGATAAATAGGTACCGCTTGCGGGAAGGTAAACAGCGCTCCGTGTTCCAGCCGCATGCTACGCACTGCAGCAAGGAGAGTCATGCCAGCCACATGACCACGGAGGTGTCTTCGGACAACGCTGGCTCTTTGGCTTTGAAATGGGGATGAGCACCACACCCTAGAGTCGGACACGACTGGACTTAATTGTCAGGGGTCACCTTTACCTTTTACATATGCAGAAGTATTGGTCCAGACCCAGGGAATGGTTTGTAACTACTTGCGCACAGCATGTCAGCTGTTGCCTATTGATGCTGCTAACAAAGTCTGTTCTCTAGGCCAGGAAAGAGTACATCAAGATCCAGTGGGAAGAGATGTAATAAAAAAACACCTCTTGATGGTTTCTGATTTGAGTGCAAGAAGCTCCTCAGTGTTTCACAGAAATGCGTCCTCCCGTCTCCTTTTCCCTAAAGGAGCAAGAGGCTAACTACATGTTACATATAAACATGTGTACCTTTGCCTCAATGTCATTTTTTAAAAAAAAGAAAAGCTGCTTTGACGGTATGGGTGGTTAGAGTGGCAAAGCAGAGAGTGAGGGAAAGAGCCCTCTCCGCCACCCACCATTTATCCACTCCAAATCCATCCTCCAAGTGGCTTTTTGTCCCTGCACGTTTCCCAAAACATGTTTGTCCTCGGTCAGGGAAGGGAGGCAACATGGAACATGGAAATGGTGGCTGACAGAAATGTTATGTGCCCCCTCCCTCTTCACCACTTCTCTGCTACAAATTTCCCCTTCACTTCACATGCGGTTTTTCATTTTAAAAACCGGTGTCAAGGCTCAGTTACATGTGTTTGCGTTTAATGTGTCGTTAACTCCTGAACCAATTACCTACTGGGGAGTCCAGAACTTGAATTAAGAACCTAATATAAGCTAAGGCAGGAACAGAGCCACCTGAGCTACCTGGCCAGGCACCACCCATTAGGCACAGAAAGGGATAGGGGTGTGCAACATAAGCTTCTGCAATTAGCAGGTTGGACAGTTCTTCTTGGTTTTAGCACAGCTGTTCCTGTCTGTGTTTTGCATGGGGAAGGTCCCAGGTTCAATCCCTGGCATTTTAAGATAGACTGAAAGCCTGGAAAGCTGCTGCCAGTCAGGGGAGACAATATTCAGCAAGGTGGACCAATGGTTTAAGGCAGGTTCATATGATTGACCAGGCCTCGTATAACTACCCAGAGCCTGGCCTCTGACAGGGAAGACACAGCTATCGTGTGCATATGTAGGCATTTATATCCTTGCAAACACAAAATGCCAGTGTACAGCTTCCTTTCCATCCCCCCTCCCATAACCACCTATCCAGATAGTAAGGTAAAGGTGACCCCTGACAATTAAGTCCAGTCGTGTCCGACTCTAGGGTGTAGTGCTCATCCCCATTTCAAAGCCGAAGAGCCAGCGTTGTCCGAAGACACCTCTGTGGTCATGTGGCTGGCATGACTCTCCTTGCTGCAGTGCGTAGCATGCGGCTGGAACACAGAGCGCTGTTTACCTTCCCGCAAGCGGTACCTATTTATCTACTCACATTGACATGCTTTGGAACTGCTAGGTTGGCAGGAGCTGGCCAAGCAACGAGAGCTCACCCTGTCACGAATTCGAACTGCCGACCTTTTGATCGACAGCTCATGGTTCAGCGGTTTAACCCACTGTGCCACCCGCTGGATAGTAGAGGCAGCTAAATTGTGTCTGAAAGGGATATGGTAAAAGCCCGGTTCAGAGGAGGTCTTTCTTACAGATGCACCCTCATTCCACAGCTTCACCGGAGGTTTCAAATGAAGAGGGAAGCTATAAACAGTGGAAATATGGTTGCACCCTGCTGTGCTAGGGACGCCAAGAGAACAGGCTTGAGCAATCTTCCCTGAATACTTTATATACTGTATAGTCAGATACTTGGAATGTGTGTGCAGTAAACACTATGGACTCATGATCTTGATGATATGAGATACCCACTGATCCTCCACAGCTACACAAAAGACTAAAGAGAGAGGAGTTGTCAGGGAAAGCTATTAAATGTACTGTCTTCTTTTCTCATCTTCCTTTCCCTACTCATAGGCATGCAAAGGGATTTGCAGTCCTTGATTCTACAGAACCACAGCTCATTTGCTGTCGCTTAGAGTCCTAACTTTTCACCCCTTCCCCAAAGGAATGCATTCCAGTGGGAAGAACTGTAGCTGAACCCATAAGAAGCTAGCACGTTGCTTCCATTAAGAAACAAGATTACCACCCATTAAGTTTTACTGGTGCTGACAAATGAGCGACACCTTCTTGCACTCAGAAGTATCTGCAGTCCCTTGGTTTGGGAGGGGCAGGATTCTGAGGATTTTGTACTGAGCAGAAGATCATGAAGTCAGCCGATAAGCAAGAAGTGTATCCATTCCATTCTGGAACTCCTGGCCAGACTGAATTTAATGCTCACAAATTTATTCATTTATTGTATTTGATTTGCAGTATTTTTATCCCGTCTTTCTCCCTGAAGGGTCCCAATTTGTACCTGAATGCATGCCATGGGATGAATAAGATTGCAATATCACTAGAACAGTGGTTCTCAAACTTTTTAGCACCGGGACCCACTTTTAAAATGACACTCAATCGGGATCCACCTAGTTTTATGAGACTTTAAAAAAAAAAGGTGATCTAGAAATAAATTTATTTATTTATTTATTTACAAGTAAAGAGCCCAGCTGCTTGCACGGTAATTAGCAGTTATCTTGCAAACTGCAGGAGCTCAGCTCTTTGCAGGGCAATTAGTAGCCATCTGATTTTTGAATAGCCTTAGGGCTTGTGACAATTACTTATCTGATCTTTCCATCAGCTGGGACCCACCAGAAATCAGGTCGCCGACCCACCAAGTGGGTCCCGACCCACAGTTGGAGAAACACCGCGCTAGAATGTAGATGGCATGGGCCTGGGGAAACTTTGGAGAGTACAGGCAAGATGGAATGCAATTCCTCACCGGCAGTCTGAAGTGGTGGCACAGTCTAGGAACCGTTTTACCATGTGAAGAGCTGTTATACTGTTATCTTTTTTTTTCCATATATATTTATATTTTATTGATATATTAATAAAATATATATATTATAGCTGTTATACTGTTATCAAACCCGGTTATATAGTACAATCACACACACACACACACACACACACACACACACACACACACACACACACACACACACACACACACTACAAAAAGGATAGTTTCTCCATCTCCTCCCTCCTTGATCTTTGGTAACACTCAGCATGGGTAATTCCTGGCCAAAACAGAGAAGCACACTCCCTGATTTTGCTCAAAAGAAGGTCTTTTGTATATACTGAATCTCTGCCATTCCCACTTCATGCTGACTGTTGTCCATCAACTGCTGGGACACCCACATGGTCCCACAAATTACAGGATTCTCTGCTGGGATTGCTCTAAAAATAACCTGGCATCATAAATTATCCTAAAACGAATTGTTTTAAAAATAGGCTTTGAAATGACTGTTCCTCTCCGTCTCCTGCAGAGAGATCTGCTGGTAAGAAAGAAAGCCACTTAGTCTTCCACACGCGCCAGTAAGCCCTGGCTGCAGGCAGCGGCGGCTTCCACTCGGTCCACGCCCAAGCCAAAAGTGCCAGGAAAAGGCACTCAGTTCTGTGCATCCACACCCAACACAACCTAAGAGTCCCCCTCTCAACTGCTGCCTACAGTTTGCCAGAAATAAAAGGGGTAAGTTGACACCTTTTATTAGGCTTACTGCTCTGAGTGGGAATACATGAGTTTTCCAGACAGGTAGCAGAATGTTAGGCCTTAAATGTAGCTAAATTCATGAGGCCACCTTGTGCTGAAACAGACACCTTCATTCTACAGAAACACTGTCCACATACCTTACGATGGTTCACTCTGATCGATGGCAGCCCTCCCAGATCTCAAGCAGAGCTTACTACTCGAGATCCTTTTAACTAACAACAGCAGAGATTGAAGCTGGAACTTTCGGTTTGCAAAGCATGTGCTACTATAGCCTCTCTCTTAAACGCAAGGAGACCAGTTCTGATTGCAGCCACACTCTTCAACATGTAGCCAGGGGCTAAATGCTGCAATTCAACACAAGCACAGAATGTGCTATTACGTTCCAGTGTTGTGTAGTGGTTAGAGTATTGGATTACGAGCAGGGAGGCCCAGGTTCAAATGCCCCTACTACTCAACCATGAGTGTCATTGGGTGACTTTGGACTGGTCACCATCTTTCAATCTAATCTACCTCACAGGGCTGTTGCGAGGATAACATGGAGAAACGAGAACATGGTATGCGGTCTTAAGCTCCTTAAAGAAAGGGCAGAAGAGAAATATAGTTAATAATAATATGGGTTTGTGGTTTCAGTGGGTGCTGATTTCTGCAGATACAACCATGCACATCTCAAGAGAAAAAAAAAACCTGAACTCCTATATTGGGTTTTGGATATTCTGCAAGACAGCAGGAACAAAAAAATGTGATTTATCTGAAACTCATCAGACACATCTTGTTTAGATCAGTCCAATCCAGAAATGCACAATGTTGCTTCTCAGTGGACTAATGAATTTATGGGGATGTTCTAGAAAAAGCCAGAGTGAATAGCAATGTAGTGAAACAAAGAAACATAGTTCTGCATATCAAACTGTGCTTGACAGGATTCTGGTCCCTCATCTATGGTTTGTTCAGGCATATCTAGATTTAGCCAAGTTTCATACAGGGCGTTTAATAAATATCTTGGCAAAAGCCACTGAGTTCTGTTCATTTTTCCTCTACAAAGTTAATCACTCTTTGGTTTTCCCAGATGAAGGGGGCAGGTTCTCAAGAGTTTCACTGCCTGCTAAATCCTAAAACCAGCAATTATTTCTTTTTGTGCGTGCATGTCCAAAATACATGCCAATTTGTCCAGGTTCAGGTCAGTTAGACACAGTGAACTAGGAGCAAACCAGAATATGGCCCCAAAGTATCTTACTAGTGGAGTATGGCTCAGAAGAGAGGAGCTAGTACAGTTTTCAAATATGGGAGCATATAGTAGTATTTGGTGAATAATAAGTGTGAGAGGTCAGTTTACTGGGCAAGATTAAGGGTGGAAATAGCCAGTTATCACATCAAATTACTGTAAGACAGTAAGAGGTTTTTTCCCCCTTCGCAGTGGGTTAGTGACTCTCTGTGAGTCATGAAACCAAAATCCCTGTTTAGTCTGTAGCTGTAAACCCTAATGAGGAATCAAAAGGTCAATGTTCAGTCTGATTTTTTTTTTGGGGGGGGGGGTATACATTAGTGCTCTGCTTTATGTGAACTGGTCCACTTCCATCATGATTTTGAACCTTACTTTCCTCACCATTGTTCAGTGCATCAGTAAGCAGAAATTGGCTTTCATTGGTTTGATGAAAGCTATTCTCTTACCCAGGTCTCCTTTCTTGGGATGCTATATGTTACATTGCCCCTCATTAGTGCTAACAGGCTTAACTTTTTTTCTGAAAAATAGCAGCTGGGGGGGAGGGACTGTGGCAGTGGGGAGGGGATTTTAATCCTTGGCCTTGACAATGGAAGTGTTTTTTCTTATAAAATAGCAACTATGGGGCAGTAGTCCAGATCAGGACTATGGCAGGGGGAAAGTGTTAAGGAACCCCTGTGGTCCCAATCCAGACAGGAGCTGCCACTCCCTCCCCCCCATACAGTGGCATCGCTCGGGGTGGGGCGGAATGGTAAGTTCTGCTCCGTGCTAACCATTTACTCCCCGGCACGAGGCGGGCCCGCCCCCTCGTCGTCAGAACCATTCAGTGCGGCAAAGTCTACTGTGCGTTGCCTTCGCCGCACTGAATGGCTCTGACGGCGACAGGGAGGGGCCGCCTTGTGCCGGGGAGTAAACGGAGGTTAACACAGAGCGTAACTTACAGTTCCACCCCACCTCAAACGACACCAGTGCCCCCATGGATGCTGTTTTTGAAAGAAAAGTTAGGTCTGTCAGCAGAAATGAGTGTTTCAACATTACATCTGGTTTGACCGCTGGACTATTCCTTACCTGGTTTAAAACACAGTCTTTCAACTTTACTTATCAAAAGTAGGCTTCCTGAAAACATGCACCCCAAAAGAAGAGAGGGAGAAGAAAAGTCAAAACATGAATACTTGTTCATGTTAGCTTAATGAGGTTTTTGTATTTCCCACAATGTATTTCCCACAATGACCAACACTAGGTCTGTTATAATAGATTAGGATGGATTGAAAACTTGGATTAAATTTGGATTAAATGGATGGATTAAATTTGATCCGCATTTAACTGCCTGAGGCCAAATCTAACTCTAGCCTAATTGCACTGAAGGTGAAGAAACAGGCAGTTCCGGTTTGCGGCAGCTTGCAAGGACAGTGGCCCTTTGGAGGAGACACACCCATACTAGTCCTGTCAGGGTCCGCTCCCCTCTTCCATTAACAAGATTAGGTAAAGGTATATCCCCTGCTCGAAAGCCAGTTGTGACTCGTGTCCGACTCTAGGGTGCGGTGCTCATCTCTCATCTCTGTTTCTAAGGCCGAAGAGCCAGCGCTGTCCGAAGATGCTTCCGTGGTCATGTGGCTGACATGACTAACAGAACGCTGTTACCTTCCCGTCGCAGCAGTACCTATTTATCTACTTGCAATTTCTTGCTTTCCAACTGCTAGGTTGGCAGGAGACTGGAGCTCACTCCGTCACGTGGCACTCGGGTCTCGAACTGCTGTCCAACCGACCTTCCGGTCTGCAGCGTCTTAACCACTAAGCCACCACGGCCCCTATTCACAGGATTACCATATAGGAGTTTATGACATTCAGGTATATGTTCCTGCATTCACCATGCATGTGTCTTGTGCTCACCATTGGCATGCTCTTCTGTCTTGACAGGCATGAGGGGGCTCTGGGGAGCAGAATCTCCACTAAGGGAATAGCTGTGCTCTGCCTGGATGCCAGGAGTGGGAGGATCCAGGTCCATGTCCAGCAGAGGGTTCTTTTCAACCAGCATGGGGTCATCAAAGAAGCTGTTGAAGAGCTCATTGGAAAAATCCTCCATGTTCTCAGAGAAGTGATCGAAACTCTCAGAGAAATGCTGAGAAAGGGACAAATGAAAGAAGACAAGAAGCGTTAGCATCACCTCCATGAGAGACTAGAGGGCCTTGTACTGAAATGCATCCCAAGCCAGTTACATTGGGAGCCAAATCATTTGGACGAGGAACTACCACCATATATCCATCTTTTATTCTTACCGTTTTCATAGCTGCAGAAAGCTGGGTGGGTTTTTGTTGGGTTTTTTTTTTTAAGTTAAAAATGATCAGGCCAAAATCCACAATGATGTATCTGCCAGTCTGTCTTTACACCTTGCATTAACTATCCCGTACTGTGGATGCCTTTCCCCTCTGCAGTCCAAACAATCCATCTTTCCCAGCAACAATGTTATCCTTAGTGATATCAACTACCGTGGATATCATAATAGCTGGTTTGCAGTCATTAGTACCCATACTTCAAAATTATCAGTGGGCAGCCCAATCCCAAAGGACGTAGAGCCTGCACCGCCTCCTAACCAGACAGGACCCAGCACCAGCACAGCTGGACATTCATCCCCTTAGTAGAGCCCCAGCTACCCCGATGGGTCTACTCAAATATCCACCAGCTATTTTGCTGGCAGACATTCAAGAGGGCAGTATAATGCTGGGCAGGCCCGGGAAGGGGGATAGGATCTCAGTGGAGCTGCTACTGCTGATCCCTCCCCCTTCCCGGGCCCAGTCAACCAATCCCCCCTCCCGGAACACCCCCATTCCATCCTCCCCCTGCCCTTCCACCGCCAGGTGGGGAACTCACATTCCCCAGTGGGCACTCCTTGGGATCTAGGGCAGGGGGAAACAGTTCCAGCCTCTTCTCCAGCAGTGCTTACTCCCAGGGTGCCACAAATGTGCTTCATGGCACATTTGCAACAACCTAGACCGGCAGAGTGGATGCTCTGCCGGTCTCCAATGTAGACAAGATTGTGCTGCCGTGACAGAAAAATGGGAGCTCTAAGGAGTTCACACATTATTCAGAGAGACATGGATCAAGTTCAAGAATTGATATGTTTTGGGTGTCAAAGGATATAGCTGTTAGAACTTCCAAAGCAGAGATTTTAACAAAATCTATTTCAGATCATAATCCGATATCGCTGGCTATAAGGAAGAAAATTAAAACTTATAGATGGAGACTGAATGAACTGTTATTACAGAAAGAAGAGATAATAGAAGAAGCTAAGAGTAAACTAAAAGACTTTTTTGAGTTAAATATGAATAAAGGAACAGAAGTAAGAATGGTTTGGGATGCAAGTAAAGCATTTATAAGAGGATATTTTATACAAAAAAATGCAGAATGGACTAAAAAGAGACAAATTAAGTTTCAAAAGATTGAAGAAGAGATGAAGAAGAAAGAACAAGAGTTGAGGAGGACACCTGGTGACAAAAACGTTTTACAACAAATTAAAATTTTACAGAGTCAACTATCCCTGATGATAACAAAAGAAATAGAAATTAAAATGAAGTATGCGAAACAAAAGGTATTTTGAACATGCTAATAAACCAGGAAAATTTTTAGCTTATAAACTGAGGAAAGAAAGGGAGAAAAGAATTATTTCTAAGTTACAAGAGACAGATAAAATATGTACAGAACAAGAAGATATACAAAAATTAATTGTAAATTATTATACAAATTTATATAAAAGACAGAAGGTAGAACCAGCAAAAATAAAGGAATATTTGGTAAAGCAAAATTTACCAAAAGTCTTGGAAGATCAGAAATTAATTTTAAATGAAAGGATCATGCCTAGAGAAGTGGCAGATGCGATAAAGAGAGTTAAACTGAATAAGGCACCAGGTCCAGATGGTTTGACTGGGAGATTTTATAAATGTTTAGAAGATGTAATAAGTATCCCATTACAACAGACAATGAATGATATCTTACAAAATAGAAAAATGCCAGATTCATGGAAAGAGGCGAACATAACTTTGATACCAAAAGAAGGACAAGATTCAAGTAGTATAAAGAATTATAGACCTATATCTTTGCTTAACAATGATTATAAGATATTTACATCAATTTTAGCGGAGAGAATGAAGAAGATGTTGCAAAAATTCATACATGAAGATCAATGTGGTTTTCTACCAAAAAGACATTTGAGGGAGAATGTAAGAATTGTTGTGGATATGTTGGAATATTTTGACAAACATATAGATAAGCAATTAGCATTAATATTTATAGATGCTGAAAAAGCTTTTGATAATTTGAACTGGTCTTTTTTATTAGAAGTTTTACAAGAAATGGACTTCGGGGAAAACTTCAATAAATGGATAAATTCAATTTATGTGACACAAACTGTAAGAGTATTAGTGAATGGTGAGCTGACTAAGACATTTGAAATTCAAAAAGGTACGCGACAAGGATGTCCGTTATCACCATTGCTGTTTATATTGGTGTTAGAAGTTTTGAATAGAAATATTAGACAAGATGAAAGAATATATGGTGTGAAGATTAAGAAAGAAACATTCAAGTTAAGAGCCTTTGCAGACGACTTGGTACTAATGCTGGAAAATCCGTTAAAAGATATAGAGTTGTTGATGAGTAAATTAAAAGAATTTGGATCTCTTGCAGGATTTAAAGTTAATAAACAGAAGACAAAAATAGTGACTAAAAATATGAAGATTCAAGATCAACTGAAACTGATGAATAAAACAGGATTTAAGGTGGAAAAAAAGTTAAATATCTTGGAATTGTATTGACGAGTATGAATTGTACATTATTTCAAAATAATTATGTTAAAGTATGGAATGAAATTAAGAAAGATCTGTTACGATGGGAAAGATTGAAATTGTCCTTACTAGGAAGGATATCGGTGATTAAGATGAATGTATTGCCAAAAATGATGTTCTTATTTCAAACGATACCAGTGATTATATCTGATGCACCATTTAAAGAATGGCAGAAAGACATTTCTAAATTTATTTGGCAAGGGAAAAAACCAAGGGTGAAATATAAGATTCTTCAAGATGCAAAAGAGAGAGGAGGATTAGGACTACCAGATCTGAAAGTATATTATGCAGCATGTTGTTTTGTGTGGTTGAAAGAGTGGGTGTATTTACAAAATAGAAGATTATTGGAGTTAGAAGGCTCTGACTTGAGATTTGGTTGGCATGGGTATTTGTGGTATGATAAAGTGAAAGCAAATTTAGAATTTAAAAATCATTATGTTAGACATGCATTATGGAGAATTTGGAATAGATATAAAATGAGATTTTATGAGAAAGTACCATTATGGGTTGCACCATATGAAGCACACTTTGGTGGAAGTAGTGTGCCAAAAGAGAAAGGACTACTGTACAGAAATTTATTAATTTTTTCACAAGGAGACTGTATAATGAAGTCAAGAGAAAAACTAATGGAAGAAGACTTTAATTGTCAATGGTTTGTATATGCTCAAATTTTGGAGAGATTTAAAGTGGACAAGAAGGCATATGGATTTGTAGAAGAAGAATCAATATTGGAGGCACAATTAAAATCTGAAGACCAGATAATTTCAAAAATGTATAAATTGCTTTTGAAGTTTGAAACAGAAGAAGAACAGGTTAAAGAATGTACGATTCATTGGGCGAAAAATGTAGGTCATGTTATTTTAATGGACCAATGGGAACAACTATGGTTAAAACAGTTGAAATTTACGTTAAATGTTAATATTAAAGAAAATATGTATAAAATGATATATAGATGGTATATAACCCCAAGCAAATTAGCAAAAATGTATGAGAAGGTGATGAATAGATGTTGGAAATGTAAAATGCAAGAAGGAACTTTTTACCATATGTGGTGGACATGCCCTCAAGCAAAGAAGTATTGGACTCAGATTCACAAACAGATTGAGTTGATTTTAAAGATTAAGATCCAAATGAAACCGGAAACATTTTTGTTGGGTATGTGGGAGGATCATGTAGGCGAAAAATTTCAAACTTTGTTTTTATATATGATAGCTGCGGCAAGAATTTTATATGCACAATATTGGAAGAATTCGGAGATACCTTCGCTGGAAGATTGGTGGCTGAAAGTTTTGGACTATGCTGAAATGGATAAACTTACAATTTTAATTAAGGAAAAGTCAGTTAACTTTTTCATGAATAATTGGAAACCATTTATTGACTTTTTAAGAGAGAGAGAGAGGAATGATGTGATGATATGCGGATTTAATGAATAGAATGTGGGGGTTGTTTTGGCTTAGTTGGAAATTGTATGTAGAAAATAGTGAATAGTATGCTAGTAGGATGTATTGCTTCGCGCTTGCTATAACTTTATGAAATATGTATTGTTTTTATGTTTTAATATATCAATAAAATATAAATATATATATATATATATAAAAAGATTGTGCTGCCGTTAGTTGTGTTTTCTCTTATGCAGTTAACAGTTACACTGGATAACAAGGAATTGACCCTGAAATGGAAAGAGCTAATCTTTATTAATTTTGACATGCTGAAACCAAAAATGACAATAAAAATCTGTCAATTGGCTCTAGTTTAAGAGAAGCAGACCGCATTGCGTACATTATAGGTGCTGTAAGCGCCATCGGGCATTTACCAGTACATGTCTATGGAACTATCTATTGAGAATCTCTCACAAACCTTAGCCAATTTTGCATTTTCATTGTCATATTTGTGTTTAGCACCTCAAAATCTATAAGGAATGACTAATTTAATCTTGGGGGCATGACCTTTGTTAAAATTTGTTGTCCAGTGTTATCAATGACATGTACTGGTATTTAAAGTATTTTTCTTTCTATTACTCATTTTATCAGTAGTTCATTTAAAAAGTAAGTGTGAGCGTGTGTTTAGATACTTAAAAAAAAAAGTCATCTCATTTCTGGTCTGCCAGCAGTTACTGCTGACAGAACAGGTAGCTACCTCCAGTGCCCTCTCTAAAATAAAATGCAGAGTGCCTCTGTGGGATATCACTCTGTTACTCCTACATGGACAGGAAAAACACACAGCTGTGGTAACAAATCACGACATACTAAAGTTCACAAACTGATGACTGAACAGCAAACAGGAATAATGCATTTTTAGAATTCAGAACAAGCATTTTGCCAGGAAACTCTGTAGTAATATATAATTTTATTATTATAAATAGATGGTTAAAACTTTATGTTTCGCCTCCAGCATAGGAGGCATCATCAGAAGTATCTGAGCTACTGTTGCAAATCACCTAAATATTACTCCTTTCTTTCTTACACCAGATGTTTGGCATTACAGTTAGCCTAAACACCTGCCCTATTGGTACATTGCTTCAATCATACTCGCAACTCCTATGTAGCTAATTCATTTCTCCATTCATAAACTTACAATACTATATGTTAAATTTCCTGTCTCATTCATTAAAGTGATAGCGTTTGCCCACAGTTGCCAACATTACCAATAGGTACATAGATTTTCTAGCTTGTGAACACGTGTGATTAGCTAACAATTAAAACCTCGCGTACGATCGCCATCCTTCCCTGATTCGGTTTTCATAAGAGAAATAACACATCTATCCTTATCTAATCAATTGATAAAACAACATGAACATTGAAAACAATAAATTAATAAACCAACTTGAAAACAACACCCGCGTGTCTAGGTGACTGGTAACCCGCACGTTAATATCCTTTCCTACACGGAATAATGCAGTTACTTGGTTTCTATGAAGCAGGTCCTTCAAGTGAACTTCAGTGTGAAGCACATCCCAGGCCATCCCTTTTTAAAGTAGCTGTGCATTTTATGATTGCTATGGGAAATTCATAACTTGCACATGTACACACATCTGGAAACCCTGACAGTAGACGAAGTTGTCTTATGCTAAGTCAGAGCACTGGTCTATCTAGGTCAGTACTGTCTGCAGCAGCTCTCAGACAGGGTTTATGATATCCACACTCTACATACTTGCTCCAGGAAATATTGCCATACACCCATGTTTCCTGCAGCAATAACAGGAGCCGTTCCATCTTCTTCACTGGTTTTAGCAAGTCACCTTAGTTCATGCCTCTCCACCCTTACTGCTTCCTAACCCATTTCTAGTCTGCCAAACCTTCCCACAGTGACCTCTGAGTCTCTCTTACCACCCAGCTCCTCTGGGAATGGAAATCTACCCCTACTGCTCCCTACCCACCTGGCCAGGTCCTGCAAAGATTTCTTTCTTCCAGCCTCCATGCTGTAACGCAGTGCCCCACAAGCACATTTCATGGCGAGTTTGCAGTGGTGCAATACTGCCCCATATGTATGGGAAAACATCACCAAAAAATCTGTGCAAAAATTAAAGGAAAGCTACAATAAAAGGCAGCATGCTGCAATGTCACACATACTGCAATACTGTATGCAGCTCAAACAGCAATATGCAGCCCTTGTCCCCATAAGGGTTACAACCAACTGTTTCTATTTTCCATAAGAAGGAAGTTAATCAAAATAAAAGGAAAGGGTCATGACATTTTAATTTCCTTAAGGATTCCAGCAAGCCTTTGAGGTCTTTAGGAGAATATCATAAAGTCACATAATATCTGGGAATATTTGGCTCACTGACAAAGTTTAAATATAACTGGGTAACATCATATGATTATACTACTAACATCTAATAAATCAAAGCAACATACCCAATTACCAAGACCACTAATTCCAGTTTAAAAAAAAAGGTATCCCAGATTTCTCCATTTGATACACCATATCCTAACGGAAGACAAAAAACTAACTGAAGACCACCATTAAGAAACTACCATAGTAAAAACCTATGGACATCTGAGGTTCCCTTAAGTTGAATCAGATCATTACTTCATTTACTCATTATATACTAGCTGGCAGTGCCTCTCCAGAATTTCAGTCAGGCAGCTTACTATATCCAAAGGAAGACAGAGTGCCTATATCTTTAAAGGCTTTAACCATTGTAGAGAAGAAGAAATTTGGGCAGTTGCAGCTTGTTGCACCCTTCCATGATGAGCTGTACCTGTCCAAATTCCCTCTTCTCTACAATGGTTAAAGCCTTTCAAGGTATAGGCACTCTGTTCCCTTTTGGATATGGTAGGGTTAAGGGGTCTTCCCCAACTTAGCCCTCCCTCAAGATACCAAGGACTCTACCACAGGCCCTAGCCGCCCTCCCCTGTGGTAGAGTCCTTGGGGAACCCAGACAGGGCAGGGAAAGATTCCAGGCACACTTCACACATTACATTTTCCCTACACAAAGATCATCGCCATGGAGGTAAGCCTGGCCACACTGCATGATGTGAGTGGTGTGTGTCCACCTCCCTGTTGTTTGTGTATATGTGGACCTGGTAACAAGCACAATCCTATGCATGTTGACTCAGAAGTAAGTCCCACTGAGTTCAATCGGGCTTGCCTTACTCCCAGATAAGCATGTACAGCCTAATTTATTATATTTATATCTTGATCAAAAATCTCAGGGCAGCATACAAGGTTCTTTCCCACTCCAGTTTATCCTCACAACAGCTACCCTGTGAGGTAGGTAGTTTAGGGGGAAAGATGAATCACCCAGTGTGCCTTTCAGCTGAGTGAGTGGGGATTTGAGCCTCAGTCTCCAGGCTCCTAACCCAATGCTCTAACCCAGGGGCTCCTAACCCTTTTACAAATCCCCAATGGATTGCCCAAAATGTCCCCATACCCCCTTTGTCAGATTGTTGACACCAACATCATGACCAGCCCTATAAAGTATCATTATGACAAAGATGTCAATAGCTTGGTTTTACTTTACATATGGATAGCTCGGAACAGAATGCCTCAGTCCGTATTGATAATGGTGATAGTTAGAATCTAACAACATTTTTTTAATTGTTCAGAGATCAGAGACCCATACCCCCATCATTTGATTCCCAACTCCCCCCCCCCCAGGGTATGGATACCCCAGGTAAAGAATCCCTGTTCTAACCATTTCATCACTCTGGCTCTGTAAGATGCCTGGGAATTTCCCCCTGCAGGACATGATATAGCTATGGAAAGAGGAGGGGGAATTCTCATAGGGGGAAAAACTGCTTGGGAAATGGGATAATCCCCCAGCACTGCAGTCCTGAATAGAAGGGACCCAAAGAATGAATAATGGGACCCAAAGTTTGCTATTATTAATAGGCTTACCAGATCTCTAACCGGGACAGAGGGCTAGACCTTTAGGAGAAGGAATGTGGGCAGGTGCACCTTGTTAAACCTTAGAGCACAATCTTAGGCATGTCTATTCAGAAGCAAGCCCCACTGAACACAATGGGGCTTGCTTCTGAGTAGACATGCCTAGGATTGTGCTCTAGGACTTAACAAGCTACACCTTCCCACATTCCTTCTCCTAAAAGGTCTAGCACTCTGTCCCGGTTAGAGATCTGGTAAGCCTAATTATTAACAATATTTAAAACTGCAGGAGATGCTGTTTCATCACACCTGGGCCATATCTTGGGCACATCTAACCTAGTCATCTGCTTTAACAGAACTTGAACAGTCTGTTTTCCATCATCTAGAAGCATGCGGCTGCATTGGTCCATTAATACAAAATTTAGTAACAGTAACTAACACTTTCATTAAGGCCAACCAAGGTTCACAGTGGTGTATGTGAGCTTCTGAGTGATGCAGAATTCTTCCACACATTTAAATTTGCTATCACTTTCATTGGCCTGCTTTTTGCCAGCAGCCTAACGTACAGAAAACATTTAAGATTCCATCAGTGCAATCCTATCCAACTTACACCACTGATGTAACCAGCAGTGCAGCAAGAACAGGAGGCCCCAGAACAGAAAGGGGATTCAAATCCCCACCAAAGGGGGATTCAATGGGGATTTAAATCTCCCCTCCCCTCCAAAGCCTCCCACCTTGCCCTCCCCTGCTGGTTACACCGGTGGTATAAGTTGGATAGGATTGCGCTGCATATCATGGAGATAAGTGTAAGGAAAACATCAGTCATTAGCAGAGCATTCCTATGCATGTCTACTCCAGAAGTCCTATTAAATTCAATGAAACGTATTCCCTAAGTATGTGTAGGATTGCAGCCTTAGGCTGCAATCTTATGTATACTTGTTTGGGAGGAAGCCTAAATGAACTCAGTGGGACTTACTTCTGAAGTAAACATGCAAGGATTTGGCTTCACATTTCTATGTCAGGCTGTTGGCTCAGAAGCCAGGCCAAAAATAAAGATGGTGACCTTACTCATATTCTCTGCTTGGATTACAATTCTGTTGCAGAACTTCCAACTTAATGTTGAACGGATTCATCTGCAGGAAAAAATAGATATAATTAAATATTTGATACAGAGTTTTAGTTTTACAAAACCAGAGGGACAAGGTGTGCCTTTTAGAGTATGGTTTTTTTTAAACTCTATTATGTTGCACTCTGTTCGCTTTCTGTTGTCCAGATTGGGAAAGAAGGTGCATTTTCTCCTCACGTGCATTGACAAAATACCTTAAACTGCCCCGGCTAGCAGAAAGACCAAGAGAGGAGATGACCTGGGCATACCACCCCCGGATATTACAGGGTGTAAGTTCCTGTTCCAATAGAAGGTGTGTTTGTTTTCTTTTAGCACGATATCATTCTGCAAACAGAAGCCAGGCAATGCACAGTCTGCAGAAGGACTGACTCCAGAAATTAGGTCCCATTTCTTAGCCACCAGTCCTGGCCTTGTTATTGCTAGGGTGGGGAGAACCACAGTACAGTACAAGTGAGAGACAGCTATATGTACTTAGATACTTATGTGGCCCACCAGCAATATAAAAGACATTCCTCAGGGCCCTGGGTAGTCATGTTATAGTGCAATCCTATGCTTATCTACCCAGAAGGAAGCCCCATTGTATTCGGTAAGGCTTACTCCCAGGAAAGTGTACATAGGATTGCTGCCTGGGTCTGTGCAGCAGAGAGGGCACCTTAAAGACTAACATGTTCATTGCAGCATCAGCTTTCATGGACAACAGTCCAGATATAAGTGAACTGAATCAGATGAAGTGGATTGTAGTCAGGTGACAATAAATCTGTTCATCTCTTTAAGGTGCCCCACTGCCCCAAGACCGTTTGCTATAAAAGAAACTACAGGCAGAAATCTGATGCATTATCAGAACCCACCCAACTCCATCTCAGTTCACATCAGTACTGCTGAAACTTTTCAACACACACAAGATCTAACAGGAAACACCATAGACACTCCCAAAGTAGTATCCCTGTATACTACCAGGTAAGCAAAATCTCGAACAAATAAGCCTCTGGAAAGCTTCTAGGCAGGGCAGGAAGGCAACAGCATTTCCCCTGTTTGTTGCTAACATCTGGTATTCTGAGATAGACTGCTTCTGAGTGTGGAAGTTGCATTTAGTTACCATGGCTAGTTATTTTTACTAACATGGCCATCCCCTCTTTGACACCTTTGTGTTTGTCCTCATTTACGAGACATGGCTGGAAGACATAAAGGTGTACTTTGCTGATACAAAGCAGTGGCTTGATTCTGGCCATGTTGCAGCAGTAAAACAAGGGTGAGCCCCCCTCCTGATTAATTCATGGAAATATCTGTGTTTGATGTGCTAACTGTTTTGTGATTAGGACATTGTTTCTTTAAAGAGAGTAAAAATATCTAGATCCGTAAGCATCACCCACCTCAACCTTCATATACACTAGAAGAGTTTGCTATCTTTCTACTTGGCCAGTCCAGGACTCAAAAGAGTGCATATGCTGTGACCAGCAGAACAGAATGTAGGAGAGGAACAAAGGAAAGTAAGTGGCAAGCTGAGAAGATGCAGAGCCTGGGCAGCAACAGCCAGTGTGACTTAGAGCAGAGGCAGGGGGTGACTGCTGGCTATGTTCTGAAGAGGGGAAAGAATACAGCTACTGGCATCTAGTAGGCATAGTTCTTTGTGGGGTGGAAAACCTCTGGCTGTACCACTTCAGACAAAGGGTGATATGATACAATACCCCCCTATAATGGACAGGGGACCAGGGGACCTAGCCTAGCCTTTGCTCTGAGAAGCTCAGAGAGTAAATGTGGAGTAAATGTGACTGTTTGGACAGTCAAAAGAGCATCTCATCATGTAAGTCTGCACCTTCAGCCTGAAGTAGTACTGTGTAGTAGCCCAGGTCTATTGCCTCACTGAGGGCCAAACTGCACAGTGTGATGGAGGAACACACCTCTAAAGATTTTTGCAAACTTAACACTTCCCCACATACCGTGCCGTTGATAACTGGGCAAAGTGGCACATTTTAAAGCGGTGGTTCTTTTATACCGGTATTTAAATGAGGGAGAGAAACTGTGTCTTTGTCACAGTGTTAGTGATTCCCTTACATTACTTTTTAGATTGTAAGCCCTCATGGGATAGGAAACTATCTTTTCATTTATTTTGCGATGTAAACTCCAGCAGTACTAGAGAAAGAAGGGGGCTGCCGTGATCCTTGTCTGACTTGATCCCAGTAAGTCGGAAGAGGATCGGAGCCCCCAGCGGAACAGCAGGCTGGAGAGAGTGGTGGACAGGTTGGGCTGTGTCAGGTGACTCTGTTTGTGAGAATGATCAAGACAGCTGGAGATGTAGATTCTGGCAGAGACAGAAAGAGAAACAGGAATTGATCTGACAGTGCAATGGAAGCCAAGCGGAAGAGCTGGCAGTTAGCTGCAGACATGCTTAGAAGACACAGGTAGCTGATGCTGTCTGCAGGAATGCATGGTACCTAACTCAGCCCAGATGCTCAACCTGGTATATTTGTAAAGAAAGCAAATATTACAAAGACACCATAAGCCTCCAGTGACCTTTCCTGGTCGAAAGGAAGCCTGAAACCAAGTAACACTGTGCACCCGGAACCTTTTCACTGCTTGAAGAAATAGGGCATGAGCACATCGTATTAAATGTCATTTGTACATTACAACCTTCCCCTGCCCCAGCAAAGTCTCCGATGAACTTCTTGCCTGCTAGAAAGGCCTTGAGTCCACTGTGCACTAGCCAGAGGGGGGGGGGACCAAGAGCACAGGTAAGCAAGGGAAGAAGACTGCTGTCCACTTGCCCTCCCTCTCAAGGAGGGGGGTTGGGCTCTCTAGACCCAGTGCTGGACTACTTGGAAGGAGAGCTCAAGTGAGCAAGTGAAAGGATGAGGCAGCAGCTGAACCTTGCGCAAGCAGCAGCATCTGCCCACTGGCATGCCCAGGGTCCAATCCTCACTGCCACCCTGCCCAGAGAGAGAGAGAGAGAGGATGAGCAAGCAGACAGAGCTGGCTTAGACTTGAAATGATCTTTCTCAATCCTGAGATAGCTTAGGTAGAGATGTCAGGAGCTGGATCCGAGGGTATACAAAGTGTCAAACTCATAGCGTGACTTCGGTTTTCTCTTCTTACTGATCTTCCAGGCTTCATCCCCAAGGACATCGGGTCCCACCCCATAGGCCCATCCAGTGGCGTCCCTATTTTCATCTCTGACATCCTGAAGAGTATGTACTACTCATGTGCCAATTTCAGACCTCAGAAGGACAACAACAGAACAACATGACATAATTGTCATGTCACAGGTATTAAATTACAAAGGCTGCAATTCTTTGCAAGGCTACAAAGGCTGCAAAAACTTACTAGAACGAAAGCCCACTGAACACAGTAGAATGTACTTCCAAGTAAGCATGCATAAGATTGCTCTATCAGTACTGTATAGCAGAGGTTCTCAACCAGTGGTACTCATACCACCAGTGGTACTTCAGTCAACTGCTCGTGGTACTCGGACCGCCAGACCCCCGCTCCAACATGGCGCTTTCAGTGCTGCATTTTTGCTCCTGAGATGCTCCTGCCTTTGGCTGAGCTTCTCGGGAATGCTGAGAAGGACCATTCCACCCACCTAGAGCCTCCTACCTGCTTTTTCTGGCCTTCAAAACCCTAGGAGTAACTGGTAATGATGTCACCACC
The DNA here is from genome assembly GCA_026170595.1 of Plestiodon gilberti rubricaudatus. Taxonomy (NCBI): domain Eukaryota; kingdom Metazoa; phylum Chordata; class Lepidosauria; order Squamata; family Scincidae; genus Plestiodon; species Plestiodon gilberti. Next base: position 253,601,187 of record JANXHW010000001.1, on the reverse strand, counting down.
AGTCACTTCCGGTGGTACGCAGCAGGAGAGTGGCGCTGGAGGTGGTTCTAGGCTAGAAAGGGGTTGATAACCCCTGCTGTACAATTTATCTGAACATTAAGCAGCATGTTAAAGAACATTTATTTTAAAAAGAAGCCTCAAATGTTCATTTTGGGCTCCCCCCCCCCCACTGATTGAAGGTACCTTTTTGAAAGGACTAGAGTCAATGCAGCTAGTGAACTGATTCAGTTTTTCTCAAGAGTTACCTCCAGCTTTACTCCATCAGTCTCACTGGTTTATTTAAAAAAAAGGGAGGTGGAAAAGAAGAAATCTCAAATTTTGTGTGTAACTTTTTCAACATTCATTTCAAAGCAGAAATCCATAGGATTTGGGTTGTGAGGGGATGTGAGAAGCAATATTACTAGACTGATCTTTCGTGTTACATGAGTATCGTGTTACGGGTATTTGTGGATGGAAGTCTAAACAAACCTCAATTCCATCTCCAACCTGCAGTATTAACAACAAAGAACAGTAATACTTTCGAAAACACTGTGGATATGTTTCTGGAAAACACAGTACCATGTGAAACAGTGCTCTATTTTATTTTATTTATTTAAAGAATTTTTATCCCGCCTTTCTCCCGATAAGGGCAATCAAGGCGGCTTACAATTAAAACATGTTAAAATACATAATAAAATACAATGCAATAAAAACAATTAACAGGTATTTAAAACAATTAAAACAAACAAACCTAGTTGGTCACCTTATGATTGCATTTATTAAATAGCCAGCCCAGCATGTCAGCCATTGAACGCCAACCTGAATAAAAACGTCTTGAGGCCCTGCCGAAAGGTCTCTAAGGAGAGAGCTGTTCTGAATTCCATAGTTGGGGTGCCACCGGCAAGAAGGCCCTATTCCTCGCTGCCGTCCCCCTCACCTCCGTCAATGGCGGCACGGTTAACAGGGACCCCCTAATGACCTCAGAGTACGGGTCGGATTATAAGGAAGGAGGCGGTCCCTCAGAGACCCTGGTCCCGAGCCGTAAAGGGCTTTAAAAGTAAAAACTAGCACTTTGAATTGTGCCCGGAAACAAACCGGCAGCCAGTGTAGCCGCCGAAGCAACGGCCCGACTGAGTCGAACCAGCAAGCCCTCTACAGAAGATGTGTGCACAGTTCTGTACTGTACTCACCAGGTCAGTCATTTCAGTCAGAGCCGACTGCGTAATTGTCCACCGCGGCTGTCGCTCCTCCTACATAGCAGTGGTGGAAGATGATGGGAGTTGCTACTCCCAGGAAGATGAGCCAGGGTGTGACTCATCCTTGGGAATGACAGGCATCGTATTGAAGAAGGCATCGAGGGTAGATAGCCTTGCCCTCTGTTTCTGCTCCTGAAGCATTGCCTGGTAGTAGCCATCTCTTGACCCTGGGCTAGCCATAATACACTGCCCTCCCTGGCTCAGCGCTAGCCAGAATATGCAGCTTCTGCTGGCTGAAAGCACAGTGCAGACAACTGTATTTTGAATGGTTTTATGAATTTTAACCTTATTCTTTGTTATAATATTGGAAGAATCACACTCGGGACAAAGCATGCCATAACAAAGCAATGCTACAGGAAGCAGGGTTTTAGGAAGTATTACTGCATTGCAGAGCTGTTGTAAGCCACTATCTGCTTCAGTCCAACCCCCAAGCTGCAATAAGGCAACAACAACACTGGACTACATTCCAAGACTCTTGTACATTACTTACCAGTAGCTTGCTGCATTCATAGTGGACTATATTGCTGGGCAATCCGTAAGTCACTCTCTCACAGCCTGATCCTGCCTACAAATATGTCGGCGGAGCGCACGCTCTACCGGCCAAAGGAGCCACAGACGTGCCATAAAGCATGTTTGCGGCTCCTTGTGAGTAAGCAGTGCCAGCGCAGAGGTCGGTGCCACTCACTCAGCCACCGGACTGACTCTGCGCCGGCCATCACAGGTAGGTCGGTGCAGGGGCAGGGGGAGGGTAGGCAGGGACAACAAGGGAGGGGGCCATTGGTCGGCCTGGGCTGGGAGGGGGTGGGGATATCAGTGCTGAGTTGCGTGGATATCCTATGCCCCTTCCTATGATATCCGTTACGCTGATATCCCTAGGCCTCATCCCAGCCGTACAAGGCCTCCCCAAATGCACGGCAGCTTCAGAGCTGGCATGCATCTGAGGAGACCCATTGGGGCCCACGCCGCTTACACTGGGGGAAGGGGATTAATATCCCATTTTCCCGATGTGATCCCAGGCTGCGCCTGCACAGGCCACAATCCACGCAGGACGCAGAGGCTGGCCATTTAAGCTGGCCGTGCATACATGCGCAGGATTGCACCATCAGTCTTAGTCTCACCCCTGCCCCTGTTTGCAATCTGCCGGCTTTCAGTGTCTCACAAGGGCCGGAAAACACTTTTCTAGCACCTCAGGAGTAACCAGCACCAGTGCAGAGGCCAGCACCGCTCTCTCTGCCACCCTCCAGAACCCACACCACCGGACACAGGTAAGCCCTGCGCTGGGCAGCGGGAGGGTGTGGAGAGGGTGGGCTGGGGTGGAAGGGGAGGGGGTCATTGGCCAGTCAGGCCTGGGAGGGGGCGGGGATATCAGCGGTGTGCTCTGCCAATATCCTACCCTTTCCGGGCCTGGTCAGCCTTACACGGTCTCCCTGGTTGTGTGCCAGCTAAATTAGCTGGCGTGCATTGGGGCAACTGGGGCTTACACCGGGGGGGGGGGGGACAAATGTCCCCTTCTCCTGAGGTGGGCATCCTGCATAGAATGCAGCGGCTGGCCATTTAGTCTGGCCAGTGCATCTTACGCAGGATTGGTACTACATCACAGGATTGTTACAAGCCACGCTCTTTCAACTCCTCGCCCCCCCCCACAATATGGGGGAAACGGACCGTCCCTGCATTGAAGTGGAACTAGGAATTTTACATGTTTAAAAACATGAAAACAATTCTTAATGTATTCTTATGAATTAAGTCTAACATTGGAAAGGATAGAGCAGTGGTTCTCATACTTTTTAACACCAGGACCCACTTTTTAAAATGACACTCTATCGGGACCCACCTAGCTTTATGAGACTTAAAAAAAAGTGATCTAGAAATAAATAAATGTATTTATTTATTTACAAGTACAGAGCTTTGCTGCTTGCAGGGTAATTAGCAGCTATCTTGCAAACTGCAGGAGCTCAGCTTTTTGAAGGGCAATTAGTAGCTATCTGATTTTTGAATAGCCTCAAGGCTTGTGGCAATTACTTGCTTGTGGCAATTACTTATCTGATCTTTCCATCATCTGGGACCCACCAGAAATCAGGTCGTGACCCACCAAGTGGGTCCCGACCCATAGTTTGAGAAACACTGGAATAGAGAATAGGGAACGTGCTGCTGCCCAATCATCACTGCTACGGTGAAATCCTGAATTCTCCCATTGATGTCTATGAGCAGCAGTCCTCACTTCCATCCCAAGGGACATTTTAAAATGGCTGCTCAAATTGGAAAAAAGGAAATGCATACTGGGATCCTTCTCTCTGGTGCTTTCATATCTCTGTGCTAGCCAATAGGGAACAGTAACCTTGTGTAATAGAAATAATTCCCTTAGATGGGCAAAAGAATGCTGGGACATCAACTGGGGGCCTTATAACAAAATATGTACATTCCATTACATGTGAATAACTACCCAGGGTCACAGACTGCACCTGCATTGAATAGAACATGTGAATATGTGCCCCCGGATACAAATTAACGATTACTGCACCTGGGAACACTGATGTCCCTGGGGACAGTTTAATGTGTGAACTGTCCTTTATAGTTTGGCCCCAGGCACTAGATCTAAGAAAAATACCGATGGAAGAAAACTGGTGCTGAGGGCTGCATATTTGAGACCTCTTAAAACTAGAAGCTCACCCTATCAGAGCTGCAGCATTCCCCATGACTTATGGTCTTGGTCCTTCGGCAAGAACAAGTGCTTCCTCATCAGCGCCTGTCCTTAGCTGGACAAGTACTCGTTTTCCAGATTAGCACTAACCATAGTAGCATGTCTCAGATGGGCTTTGCTGCTTTGCAGAGGTAAGTGCCTTCTGCACTTAAAATAGTCTATGCTCTGAGATTAGTGATAATTATGGTTATTACCAAAAATTGCATGCAAAGCCGGCATCCTAAAAGCACTCTAGAACACTCCAGATTTGGAAAATGCTGTTTAATTTCAGGCAAGGCAACAGATTGAGGGGTGAATCATATCATAGTTAAGTTTACACATTCAGGGGTTGAAGAGAGTTGAAAGACAGCAGGCAACAATCCCTGCAAGATCAGGCTTGCCGTTCTTCAAGATTATTAACTCTGGTGGAAGGAGTTCACAGTTCCATAGAAAACACAGTGACTTATAATTGACCCAGAATAATCCCCAAAGGTGTGAGGATCAAGCATTCTGGCCCTCCTTGTTGCACAGGCCAGAGTTCAGAATAAAACTGGGGGATAATTACTCTGCGGCAAGCTTTGAATGAATCTTCTACACCAGTAGCAGGACAGGAAGACCTGTGAACTGGACAGTCAAGGGCCACATGGGTTGGTCTTCCACCTGCTGCTACTGGGAAAAATAATTAAAATCTGAGTTCAGTTTTTACCCTGTGCTATTTAGTTACCATTTGTATATGCTGCTGCCCCCACCACATGCCCAATCCAGATTAGGCCTCCCAGAGGCTGCTGTTTGCCCCTGGAGGAAAGCTGCCATTGGTGCCCATCAAGCACTGGGATTGAAATGAAGAAAATAATTTCATCTCCTCTCCCCTATGCCATTGTCCCAGTCTTGATTGTATCCCTCCCTCTATGGCTGCAATTTAGGAAACAAAACACAAGCACGCAAGGGCCAATGACATGCTAAACGCACTATTTAGCTTGGCTCTTACTATCTGTGCTCTAGTTACTTCTTAGGCAAGAATACACTGAGTGGAATGTAACCTATTATGTAACCTATTAGTGGTAGTTTCATTAAATAATTGCTTATGATGCCTACAATTCTCATCATAGGGTGTACTGCAAAGATAGAATTTATCAAGCTCTGGTTGGTTGGAGCCCAATGCATCACAATGGAGAACTCCATGGACAAGACAAAGGCTTTGAGTTTTATAACCTTATCCTGCACTGTGGTGTGAAGGAAAACCATGAAACAATGAACATATCAGTGATAAGATAGAAGTAGGCCACAGTTTTGTAGCTTCCTGTTGATCTCGAAACACCTTTACTGTTTCCCTTACTGGGAGGGAGGTTTGATCCAGATGGCCCTCGCTCTGCCTGGTTTCCCTAGTCTGGAATGATGGCAGCAGATATATTTGCCAGTCCCCCCTTCCCATTCAGCTGCTGATCTAGTAAATTAGTGAAGTGGAGAACAGGAAGGAATACACTGAGTGCTAAGGGGCGTCGCTGGAGCGTGGCGGGGGGGTGGGGCACCCCGGGTGACGCGCGCCACCTCCGTGACGCGCACCACCCTTCGGACGCTCCGAGGCCGGCCCGGGAGCCGGCCTCGGAGCGTCCGACCCCGTCGGCGCTCCAGGGCCTTCTGAAAGAAGGCCCAGGCAGCGCGTCCATCCAGGTATTTCCCGGATTTTCGCGCATGCGCAGACCCGTTTTGAGGGCAAAAAGCCCTCAAAACGGGTCTGCACATGCACGAAAATCCGGGAAATACCCGGATGGATGCGCAGCCTGGGCCTTCTTTCAGAAGGCCCTGGAGCGCCGACGGGGTTGGATGCTACGAGGCCGGCTCCCAGGCCGGCCTCGGAGCGTCCGGAGGGCGACGCGGGGGGGGGGAGCCGGGTCCCTCCCCCGTACCGATGTAGCGTCACTAGGGTGACGCACGCCCCCTGCCCCACGGTGACACGCGTCCTAGTGACGCTACTGGTGCTAACCACTAGGCATTACTCTCCTTGGTCAGCCTCTTGCTTTCCTAACAACTTGCCTACCTGTGAATAGTTACCCACTTCAGCCAAGGCAACCATAATCATTTTGTAGAAAAAGCTGCTTCCAAACTGGATCCAAATTACCGTAAAAGCACAGTCTCCATGTATTTTTATCTTCTTCTCCTTTTCAGTCCTTTGTTTGCTCTCTTTCTCTCTCTCCTCTCTCTCTCTCTCTTCTCCCATCCCCTCATATTTCACAGCCAAGAAATAGCACAAGATGTGTTTCCAAAGCAGTATTATTACCAATGTGCACTCAGAATGGGAGCAGCCAAGGTTTACCAGCCCTGGAGCCTTGCGGATTCCCTGGTCCAAGCCGACGTCTCTGGCTGCCCCTTCCACATGTGCTTGGAGATATGAGGAATACCTATTGATATCATATGTCGACACCATTCTCCAAACACAGGCAAGCCTTGACTCTACAGGAATATCTGCTCATATTTAAGGCACCTCATTCCTGACGCTGTCAGTCACCGATTGCTGCCCCATTCTCTCCTAGTGACAGACACATGATAAACTATCTTCCAAACATATTTCTATGACAAGTTCTCCAACTTCACAACCAAGACTGCCTGAATGATAGCATCAAAGCGATTGCATACCTCCTCCTTCTTCTGGGTACAAAAATTTACCTCAGGGGTTAATCTGAAATGCCTCAAAATATATTTTATTGCCTTTCCCTGCACACTCTTTGGTGCTTGGATTATCCATTTTTTATGAGTAGCCTCAATTCTTCACTCGTGGTTGTGACCTCTATACCTTTTTGCATTTGGGGAGAGTTTTCCTCTTCAGATTCGAACAAGTTCTCCCATTCCTCTTACACTGATATTCAAAAGTCTCACTCCAAAAAAGAAGCCAACCAACAGCCAATACAACTGGACTGCATTCAATTTCTGCATGCAGAAGATGAAGGCCGTTTGCAAGTCAGAGGTTCTCCTCATGCTGGCCAACTGTGCCAAACCAGGAGGGGATTCTTATACGTTTTCTCTTGTGCTTTAAAAAAATATATATTTTCCTTCTCAGCTGCCAAGATAAATCTCTCGTTCCAGCTGTGACATCTGCATTTCCCTTCTCTGCTTTCAATAAGGAACGAACCCTCCCCCCCCCTGCACTCTCCAGCTTCACAGCTGAGGTTTCCTGTACAGTCCCCAGAAGAAGAAGCTATAGGCCTCCAACCATTCTTTGCGCTCTTTTAAAAATGTGGTGAATTTTAGTGCCTGTGAAACTGACAGCGCTAACAAGAGACAGGCAGCATGTGGGCAGCTGCTAAGCATATTTGCATCTTCCAACCTGGTTAACACACCTCAAATCTGATCCTCACTATTACTGCAGTCTTGTTCCCCACATTTCTCTTTCCCCTGTCCTCTACTGCCCTTCATTCTTAGTCCGTAGATGACAACTGTCTCACTCCTAGACTTCCATTCAGAGGCGTCTCTAGGATTCACGTCACCCCGGGTGGGAGGTCAGCGCATCACCCCCATGCCCTCTTCCCCAGGGGCGCAGGGAGGGGGTGACGCACCCACCGCCCCTCCCCCTGCTGCTGCCCAGCACCCCCCCCCCCAATCCTGCCCGGGACTCAAAGGGCAGGAGATTCCCAATGTGCAGGGATGGGGTGACGTGCCTGCTGCCCCCCACACACACACACTGTCCCCCAGTGCTTCACCTTCTCTATCCCGTTTGGGACTTCTAGGGCAGAGGATTCTCGGCGGTGCTTCTCAGTCGTGCTGTGCACCTGCGCGAGGAGAGAAACACACACTGAGAACCTCTGGCTCACGTTGTGTGTGTGCCTGCACAAACAGCGCCGGGGGCCGGGGAAGCGCTGCCGAGAATCCCCTGCCCTAAAAGTCCCGAACAGGATGAAGAAGCACCAGGCGGAGAGGGGGGCAGTGGGCGCATCACCCCCTCCCTGCGCGTCACCCACGGCGCCCCCGTCACACCCCAGCGACACCACTGCTTCCATGCCTTCCATCATTGATCACTTCTTATGTGGTTAGTTTTTTAGTGTGTGCATTAGTGAGGGAAACAAATGCATGTTTTGAGAACACATGTACAGTGATTTAAGATGTCCACACGTGCTGAGGAACCAGCAATTGGTTTGGAGCCCTAAGCGGAGTATACATACCTTTTAAAAGCGTATGCTTCCCTATAGAGGCTAAATTCGGACATCATGTCAAACCATGGCTTGCGCTACCCATAGTTGAGAATCCAAACCATGATTAGAGCTTCCAAATGTACAAATGCAAGCCATGGCTAAGAGCTGCTTGTCTGCTTTTGTTTTTGGTTCTCTTCATAATTTCAGTACCATATCCATGAGAGCCATACTATGGATTCTCGAATCAGACATCATGCCCAAACCATAACACAAACCATGTTGGCCTGCATATCCATTTCAAACTATGGCTGCTAATTCCCCTATGCCGGCTAATCACAAACCATGGACGGTCCATTCAGACATCACAGCTAAGGTTCCTTAAGTTAAGCATGGTCTAGTACGGTATCTGAATGTGTGAAGAAGCCCTGAGATCCAAAAATTGGCTTGGTTTGCATGTGCAATTCTTTTTCCATTCATGAACAAGCATTTCATAGTGATACGAATCAAGTCAAATGAGAGAGACGCTTTTTTGCTAGGAATCAGAGAGATCTGAACCCTGTCAAATCATTTTTGAAAAATTATCTTCAAGATATTTTCCTATAACCCAGTGTCACAGACATGTCAGTTTTTGTCACAGAAGTTAATGAAAACATTTTCAGAATTTTAAGAGCTCTGTATATGCTAGCAAAGTGATAAGTGTATAGTACTGTACTATTCTAACCAAATTGACAGATATTGGTTACAACTTTGAATAAACCTGTTTGTTTTTATTTAAACAAAAGCAGGAAACAAGAGTTTTCAATGAATAAATATTTGGATACTTTACATTAAACTGGCATATTAGGTGCAAATTCTAGTAAACACCAGCAACTTGGACACATTGAGAGAAGAATATACTGTAGGTACTATTCTTATTAAATAGATATGGCTGGAGGTTAGGGAGTACCAAGCTCCTTACCAAAACACCTTGGTCTGGCTGATAACTTCCAGTAATAGACTGGTCATAGCCACACACTGCTCTCATGAGCCACAACTGGGGCTACTAAATCACAGTTTCGTAGTCATTTCACACATGGCCTTTTTCTCATGCAGATCATGTAGGAAGAAATTAAGCAACCATCACTTCTTGGGTGAAGCACCAGTGTTTATTTTGCTATGTGAATGTGGTCCAGGTAGCTAACGTATGAGATACGGTAACTGCTGGTGTCTACAGCTTTCTTATGCAGAGATAAATGTGCTGTGTGAAGCAGCCCTATGGGACTGCCCATCCTGCAGAGTTCTATGTGCAGACTTCCTACTAACATAAAATCATGCTACCCAAAGTTGGGTGCCTGAAATCCTGCAGTGGTGGGGAAAATATCGAATGTGAAAAGGGCAGTCCTGGGCTGGTTCAGCATAGCTCCCTGACAAATTCCAGCCCTAGTTCTCAAATCTTCCTGAGGCATCTGGCCTCTTAGCAGGAGATTCTTACAGAACACCAGTTTTGGTACACTTATGGCCCAATCCTATGGGCCCACTGCGCCGCTGGAACTCACATTCTGGCAGTGCAGTATGCTTTATGGCAGTCGCAAAGTGCAACCTACCATTCTGCGCAGCTGGGCCACTGTCCCAAGTGGTGAGTGGTCGCCGCTGTGGCTGCACACCAGTGGCCTCCTGAACAGCCCCGGCACTGGTAAGTCAGGGACCAGGCGGTGGGCGGGGGTGGGAGGAACGGGGAAGAGAGGGGGAGGAATGGGGCAGAGGCTGGGGCAGGAAGGGGGGATGTCAAGGCTGGGAATAGGGCAGTATCTGTCCTTGATCCACATTCCCGGGGCCACTCAGACTTGTGCCAGCAAAATTGCTGGTGCAGTTCCAAGTAGACCCATTGCAGCATGGGAGGCTGACCCCTAGGTAAGGAAACAAATGTTTCCTTACCTGGAGGAGACCTCGGGACTGCCCCCCTTGTAAGATGCAGAGTGCGTTCTGGTGGCACAGCTGCTTTAGTGGGGGGAAGGGATTTAGATAGGATTGGGCTGCCAGTCAGTTATTGAAATCTAGTCATTTAAAATTATTCTGCTGGTCCAGCTACTTGAGAGGAAGCTCTTGAGAATGGACCAGACTTGTTCTTTCATACCAGTTCTTCAGGAAAGAGATAAAAAAGAATCTTGTCCAGTTTGTCGAATCCTGAAGTTTCCAGAAGGCTCAGAGATTGACATTCCTGCTGTTCTGCCAGCAGCCAAATAAAGGGTGGGAAACGGGGTTCCTTATATAATCAGAACCATTAGAGAAAAAACATTCCTCACTAGACAGTAGTGAGAAGTATTTTCTTCCTATGTGTAGAAATTTTTGAGACCAAACCGTGGAAGGTGATATGCAAAATATGCTTTCTCTTTGGCCGTAGACCTTGTCCTTTTAAAAAAAGTCACAGTGAAGCTCACATTCATTTTAGTGCAAATTCTCTTCCAAGAAAGGATCTGCGCCAAGAGCATGGATTTACAATTTCTAATGCTGCGTCCCACATGTGCTGCAAAGGGCATTGCAGGAACATGAGATGCATGAATAAATAGTTTGCAAGGTGTAGCAGGACATCAGATGACAGGGGCACCCCCATCTGATCAAGTGCCTCTTTTTCTTTAACAGCGCAATCCTACCTAAACTTCCGGCGGCGAAGCAAGTGCTCCACTGCCAGAAGCTGTTGCGAACATACCGTAAAGCACATTCGCAACAACTCCGGAGTAAGGGAGGACGGCCCAAGGCTGGCCGCCCTCACTCCACCGCTGGGTCGTCCTCACGGCCGCCGGAGGAAGGTAAGAGATCCCCCGGTGGGCACGGGGGCAGTCTGGGCAGCAAGGGAGGGAGGCCATTGGCTGAGCCGGCCCGGGAGGGGCGGGGATGGCGGCTGCCATATCCCCATCTCGCGCCAGGCCGCCTCAGCCGATACATGGCCTCCTCTTACTTCTGCCAGCTATTTAGCTGGCAGAAATCCGAGGAGGCCCTTCGTGCTGTCCCCAGTTTATACCAGGGGAAGGGGTCGAACGTCCCCTTTCCCCAAGTAGACCTCCAGGCCGCGCTGGGATAGGATCCGCCGAGCGGCCCTGGGCCGCCCGCCGGATCCTTAGGATTGTACTGTAAGTCTTGTTTATATTGTCCTTGCACCTGAGAAACAGACTTACTCTGCTCTTCTTGAACTTGCTACTTCCATCCTGTCATACATACTCTCTCCTTGCAGACGTGTTGGATTTAAATCATTTCGAATGAAGGGCCAGTTCCCAGACCCAGAGAGGCCATGTTTACATTTAAGACAGAGTGGCAAGTGCTTTAAGATAAATGATAGGCATGAGCCAGTTAGTTTTCTCTGATATCCAGCAACATAAGACTATTCAAATAGATTCGGCTAAGTACGTTTGCCAAGCTGTAGGTTTTAACCTATTAATGAAAGGTGGTTTGATGAACTCTCTCAATATTTCTCTGAGGGGAAATAGTTACTGTGTGGAGAGGTCCATAGCTCATGCAGAAGACTCCTGATCTCCAGTTTAAAACATTGGGTAGCAGATGATGGGTGAAACCCTGGAAAGCTGCTGCCAGTCAGTGTAATCAATCCTGGCCTTGACTAACCAATGGTCTGACTCAGTAGTAAAAGGCAGGTTAATGATATGTTCATTTGATGCAGTGACCCAGCGGTAGTGGCCATCTTACCATCATCGTCAGACGCATAAAGGCGGTGACAGACCAAGCACGTCTTCCGTCCGGCACGGAGGTGCGTCCGTGCCGTGCGCGCGTTTTGTTAGTCTGACATGCCTTCGTTTCTGCTCCTGACATCCGCCGGCAGACGTCGTCAGCCACGGGCACGTTGACACCTCAGCTGCCCGAATGTTCGTCGCGTTCGGTCCGTGTCCCAGCCCCCTGGGGGCAGGACACAGAGCAGTCAGGGCCAATCAAAGGGAAGGAAGTCAAAGTCAATCAAAGGGAAAGAGGGGCAGAATGTTGTGGAAAAGCAGCCATTTTTCTCTTCGCTTGGAGCGCGCTGTTTTCAAACCTTTGTCACTTGGAAGGGTTTTTGACAAATGACAATCCAGAAATACAGTGCTGAAACATGTGCCTGGGGCAGCACAGCCAGCAAGCTCCATCCTTTTCTCCAATGCGTCTAGCGGTGTTTCCTGTCATTTGCTGATTTGGTGATCCCTCCCGCCCCCTCTGCTGGTTTTATTTTGTAGTTATGGCCGTTTAATATTGTGGCTTAGTAGTGAACAAACAAACACACATGAGTACAGATCGTTTCTCTTCTGTGCAGGTCCCCTCACTAGTCCTAGCCTCTTCTCTCCCCTCCCTCGCTCGCTCGTTCCTCCGCTGCCTCGGCGCCTCCTGCAACAAACGGCACGGCTTGCGATAGTTGCTGCTGCCATTTATATGGTGGCTTTTAAACACACACACACACACACACACACACACACGAAACAGATGTGTTTCTCTTCTGTGCAGGTCCCACTAGTCCTGGCCTCTTCTCTCCCCCCTCTCCCTCGCTCGATCCTCGGCTGCTTCCCTCACGGCAGGCTCCGATCTGGTGTGACATGCAAACGTCCCATCCAGCCCCCTAGCGTGCGTCCGGTGCGGCAACGCAGCCGGAGCGACGTGCGCACCGGACGGAAGCCGTGCTTGGTCTGTCACCGCCTTAACTGTCAGCAGAGTTTGCTCGGATCAGGAAGAGAATGCTGGCAATGCATTTTTTTTTCACCACCTACATGAAATGTTGATCATATCTGAGCAGTAACATGATCCCTAAGGAAAAAGTTGCAAAGGCCACAGAGGGATAGGGGAGTATCCCCAAAGAAGATATAATTTCCCCTTGCTGCTGAGACATTTTAACTCTTTAACATTATTTTGTCACTATATTAAGCTAAAATTTCTTTTGAAAAGTCCAACAAGGCGTTCGCTGAGTCATTTAATGCAGATCTGTGGCTGCATGCTGCTTCTTCATTTACTGTTATTCACATATTTGGGGTAATAAAAAATGTCCATGGCAGCATGCCAGTAAAGGGCAGCACTGGCTCAGAGACTCTCCACAGGCCTGGCCTGTGGCTGTGAGCAGCTTATACACATTATAGTGGCTGTGTGGCGACAGTTTCCAGGGGCAGCCACATCACCCACTTAGAATATGAACCATGCCTAGTCTCCACATGGTGGAGTGGATAGCAAGTTGGGTTTAGGTGTGGGAGCCCAAGTTTGAGAAATCTCAGCCTCCATAGGAGTGCAGTTCACTAGCACTGACTAAACCAGCCTCTATTAGCTTAACTGAAACTCAAAATGTTGTTGTGGAATAATGCAATAATTCTAAAGCACTCTTGGGACATCGGCACCACAAATGTATATTAGTTTTATACCTGTTTGACTGTCATGGCTTCTTCTCACAAAGCATTCTTGGAATTGGTCAGGGTGCTGACTAAGAATACGAATGGAGGCCTTTTGCTCCTCCCCACAACAAAACTAGTACTAGTTCCCAGGGTTCTCTGGCAAAATGGCATGACTGTTAATCTAGCTGGGCAGCCCAATCCTGCCTAACATCCGTTGCAGCACGATAAGTGCGCTGCGCCGGATCCTAGCCCTGATCAGGCCAGCGCCGTCGCCTCGGGGGAAAGGTTGTCCCTTCCCCCGGGGAGAGTCCCAGTGGCCCCTATGGACCTCCTCGGATGTGCACCAGCAAAATGGCCGGTGCAAATCCGGGGAGGCTGTGCAAGGCCAGCCAGGCCTGGGATGGGGGATAGGATATCAGCGGAGCATGCCGCCGATATCCCCACCCCACCCCATCCTGTCCCTGACCTGGCTGGCCAATGGTCCCCTCCCAACACCCCAGCCTGCCCTCCCCACACCCTCCCGCCACCAGGCGCAGGACTTACCTGCATCCGGCGGCGCAGCCACAGAGTGAGCAGCGCCACCAACGTGCCTTATGGCACGTTAGCGAAACCTTACCCCAGCGGAACTATAGTTTTGCCAGGGTAACTTTGCACAGGATTGCGCCGTAAGTCTATTAATATGCGTGATACATAATAAGGATGATCATGTTAATTGTTAGAGTAGAAGTTACAGAACCAGCTGTGATAACATATTCTTGGTTAACTACTCTAGAGTATTAACACATAATCTTAAGAATCCACCCTATATCTGGACAAAAGGCCAGTGACCACAACTCATCATTCCTGGAACATCATATGAGGAAAAAATGAACTTTACACTCAGAACAAAAATGGAAAGGAGCTTTTGTTAAAAGTGTGCTGGGAAAAGTTTTGCTCTGGCTGCTTTGGGGTGTGTGTGCAGGGGATGCTTTGATTTTGTTTATGTCTAGACTACAATATAGGAGTTGAAAGTTGCTGCCACAATCCAAAGGAAATAGTGCATAGTAGAATAAAAGGAAGAGAAAGAAAAACTGGGGGGGGGGGGAGAGCCGAAGGAAAATCAAAGGCAAGAGTGAACTCCCTTTTGTACTTAGCCAATTTAAACTCCAGAAAAGGGTTAACTTACTCCCAGAAGAGGCCAAACAATAAGAAAGCTATCAGCCTATTGGACAGCTCCTAGCGACCTAGGGCCAATGGGAAGAGCCTGCCAGCAGAGAAGTCTTTTTGGTGAGCCGATCAAGAGGAGTGCAGGGCTAGAATGGAGCAGTCGCTCTGTTAGGGCTGAGTTAGGGGCCCGGGTGAGTTTTCTCTGGCTGTTGAACTGGCTTGCTGCATAGCCTGCAGATAACAGAAATCGCCAGCATTTGTGTCAGAAGATTGCACTGGCAGTTTGTAAGCCAGCTGTCTTTCCTGATAGCAGGGCCATGAAGCAGAAATTGCGGCAAGGCAGTTTAGTTTCACCTTCTGCCCGAGCAGTGTGGACACTGCTGTCTGTCGTCTCTTGACCAGTGTGACTAGTCTATAATGCACGGAGATTGAGTCTTATTGTCAGAGCATCACCTTTAAAAAGAACACACCCATTGTGCTAAGAAGCGTGATAGATAGCCCCTTAAATGATGCCATAATGTAGCATGTGGGAACTATGGGGGTGAATCCTATGCACCACCAGGGATGCATACTTCCCAAACAAGCAAGATAAAAACTAAGGCTGGACCTGGATTCCGCCCATGTCTGTGTGCTTTTCTGAGACTTGTCCATACTTTCCCTCCACTAATTCTTATATGGCATACATAGCCATGATGGGAAATGGCACCTCTATCAGAAAAAAGATTTGGTCAAGCCACTGCTGGATTGAAATTCTCCTTCCTGCCTCCCCCTTCCCCTCCCGAGTCCCCATGTGCTTCCGATTTAAATGGTATTTGTGTTATGCGTTATATAGGGAAATATGAAAGAATCAAGCCCAGCAGGTCCCCATGCTCTGAATGGGAGGCTAGGAGCAGTTCATTCACATACTGGATCCAGGACCTATCCGGGAGGTAGGGTTGGTGAATGTTGCTTTTATGCCCCAAAATAGTGCAAATGAATTACTTTCACACTCGAGGACCTTGACCTCCCCAAGGCCCATGAGCCTGTCCCTTTTGAGTCATGCACTGTGTGTGGGAGTGGGAACCGAGCCACACAGCTAATGTGGATCTACTAATCTGCTACAAGATGCTGAAATTAATCTCTTGAACAATTCTGCACTCTCCCTCAAGTCGATGAGATTGTCTGCTTAAAAGTTATTTGGCAGCTTAACTGATATTGGTCTATAATAATTAACTAGTAATACGCTTGGCTTGCAATCCATTTATTTTGGTTAAAACAAGATTGGAAAAATAATTATTTTAGCCCAGTCTTGCTCACCAACAAATAAATGCGTAGTAGTGTCACTGAAGTGACTAATGCACAAGATTCACGCTTGTATTGCAGGCCAGATAAGTCTGTGAAATGTTTCGGAATCCAAGCATCGGACTGAAGTCCATAAGCCACTTACTGTGCAAGGATTTGATTACAGTCCCTGAGATTTTAATTGTACTGTACATCAGTAATACTATCTTGGATAACTTTTTTTGTGTTAGGTGTAATCTGTAAAAGAAAGGCCTGTTGAAGATAACACAATGCTGCCAGCCCTGTCCCTGAAGCAATTGACTGAAGAGAACACTGATTTTTGCAAGCATGCATGACTGACAACACTGGCAAAAGATAATAGAACCTCTGATAGTATGCAAGGAGGTAAGGCTTCAACTCTGACCTCAATGATTTGGATAGGCTGAGACTTCTGATGGTGGGGCTGTGAGTAGTACAAAACCCTGCAGATATGGCAGTAGGACCACACTTTTCTTTCCCTGTCAAATTAGCCAGAGAGGAAGAACTGGAATGTGCTCAAGTGTGGGGGTGGGGAGTGGGGTGAGAAAGTCTTTGTTAAGGCAGCTTCTGCTTCTGAGAATATAGAATGCTGCCCTGGTTTCTTCGGCTAAGCACCTCACAGTCAAACTACACATGACATCAGGAGATATTTGATCAGATCTCCTGCCTCTCCCCAGGGGTCAGCCAGGTCAGGCCCTGTAATGGTCCACACACTCATCAGAGAGTCCACTCAGCCAGGCTGAACTCTGAATTTGTGGTACCAGTGGCAGCAGCATCAGTGCATCGTCTGGGGGAGGACAAGGTGCCATGAGGGGCCCAGGACAGAGCTTTGCCTGAGCAACCTGGCATCAGCACTGTAGCCAGCTCATTTTATATTCTTTTGAGGGGGGGGGGGACTACAGGAGATCTGATCACAGAACTTCCAATGTCTCAGCCAGTTTGGCCCTCAGAGTCTAGTGGTGAGATACCATCCACACCTTCTTTCCCCAGGAATGAAACCAAATTTTAAATTTTGACCTGATGAATGGACCCATGAAGCAAGGTATATTATTGACTTGACAGCCAGTAAGAACAACTAGATGAGTATATCTGGCTATGGAAGGTCTATGAAAAGAGACAATATGGACCAACAAGCCATATTTTAATTTTTTAAAATAAAGTATAATTGGTTTCTTGGTCATTGTAAGAAGGTGTACATTGCTGGATCTGTCCTGGCCAATTTGATTAGTTTTCTGAAAGATTTGCAAATCATCTTAGATCAGATATGGATCAGCACCTGGACAAACCCGTTGCCATAGCAAAAGAGCTACAGAGAGGACTGGCTTATTCCATTGGAAACACAGCTGGGTTCTGTTAACAGTGACTGACTAATCTGTTCATAAACTTAAAATTGTCAGGGAATTCCATCGTCATGTAAATTTACTTCAAGCCCTTCTCTTTTGAAGAGAATTCATACTATTCAACATGTGTGTCTGTCAATGCTGTTCTCCTTCTCTATGACTCCAGTAGTAAAGAACCCCTTCACCATCTTACTGTTCTTGCATACTTATGTGTACCAGTCAATCTTTGCAGAGATGGACACCATGGAATACAGTTCAGATTTCTCTCTTTCGATTGCACCAAATCATTATCATTCTCAGGCTTTTACTTTGGAATCCAAATTTTCTTTGACAACAAAAATAGCCTTAAATTTCAAAAGTTCATTTGGTTCATGAGTGCTCACCAATGTCTTATTCTGCGCTCCACATAGTTCTGTAGTAGTTTCCTGGTTGCTGACTGCACTACATTCTAGCATTACTATTAAAAAAAAAAAAAGATTTGTCCCAGCAAGCAACATTCTGAAGCCCTGCAAGAATGTTATCAGAGCCCAGAATTTTGATGTCCTCTGCAAACTATCTCAAATATAATCTTTTCACTTTTGGAGTCTAGATTGCAACACACTCTAATACTGTGATCGCTTTCACATTAGGACCCTCCCTGATCCACTGGAAACAGAAATAAAACAATGGCTTCATGTGGCACTTAATGTAGAACTGTATTCTCTACATTACAACAATCCTATTGCCATGGACAAGGTCCTAAGTATATTTACTCAAAAGTAAGACGCTTACTCCTTGGAAGGAAAGCTATGGCAAATTTAGATAGCATAATAAAAAGCAGAGATATCACCTTGCCAACAAAAGTTCGTATAGTCAGGGCGATGGTGTTCCCAGTAGCAATGTATGGTTGCGAGAGTTGGACCATAAGGAAGGGCTGAGCGCCGAAGAATAGATGCTTTCGAACTGTGGTGCTGGAGAAGACTCCTGAGAGTCCCTTGGACTGCTAGGAGATCAAATCAGTCAATCCTAAATGAAATCAACCCTGACTGTTCCCTGGAAGGACAGGTACTAAGGCTGAAACTCAAATATTTTGGCCACCTAATTCGAAGAGAGGAGTCTCTGGAGAAGACTCTGATGCTGGGAAAGATTAAAGGCAAAAGGAGAAGGGGAAGGCAAAGGATGAGATGGTTAGACAGCATCACCGATGCAACGAACATGAAAATGAGCGAACTCAGGAAGATAGTGGAGGACAGGAAGGCCTGGCGGGATATGGTTCATGGGATCACGAAGGGTCAGACACGACTTAACGACTGAACAACAACAAAGCTTCATTCACTTCAATGGGCCTTACTCTTTACAAAGTGAACTTACGACTGAGTCAGTAGATGCCTCCTTCTTTCTTTTAAAAAGTGCCTTCTGCTCCTTAGTTTCAGTACTTGGTTTCACTGAGGCTTAGCAACTTTACTTAGTTCTTTCCTGTTCACTCCCAGCCTCTGCATTATTGAATTGACCCTTAAATCATTCAATTCTTGTTTTCTGCCTGGTGGTGAACTTTAATTTCTTGTTTCCTCCTTGCAATCAAAGCAATTACCCATTAGTTGCTATTTTATTTATTATAATTGCAGTTTCACAATTAATAAAATGAAGGGGGAGGAATGAGGGCTAGTATAGCAGCGACCTTATTTTTCTTTGTAGATCAGAACTGTTCAAGGACAAAAATCTGTTTCTTTCGTCTTCTAACTTGGGATACAGTCTTATGCACGAATGAAGATTTTTTAAAAGCTTGAAAAGCCACTTCAGGAGACAGGGAGTGATGGAGGGAAAGGCATTTAACCTTCCGCTGCCTTCTGTCGCTGTGCTCCAAATGTCCCCTCTCCCAGTGGTTTCCCTCACCGTGGCTGGGAGAAAGTTGCTTGGAGGCAATTTGGAGCAGGGAAATGGTGGGTGGGGAAAATGCTTCTCATTTTCCTCTCTTTCCCTCTCAATAGCCCCCTCCTGAAGAAAGTTGTCGGTGCTTAAAAAGGGGGTGTAAGGCTACAGTTACACACATTTGCAAATAAGACAAAGTTAAGTCCGTAAAGGACAGAGAAGCTCCCACACAGCTGATTCTGTGTAGTAACTTGAATATGAGGCTTTCTTCGCCCTTATGTAGTAGGACTGACAGCTTAGGCTTGCTAACATCTCCCCACTACATGAGGGATATTGCTTGATAATGTTCGTAGCAGACGAGCGAAACGTTGCAATGTTTATTTGATGGTTTTAATTTTTAACGTGTTATTTTAGGTGTGTGTGTTTAATATTTTATATTTTAAACTACTACTTTCAAGTTGCACTTAAGTTTTCCTCGTTTTTTTATGAGTACCATTTTAAAACTTTTTTGCAATGGCTCTATACCCGTTTGCTCCAGTAAATGCAAGAGAAGCATCTCATTTGGGTTTTCCAGCTCTTTCTGTGGCAGACACAGGCTAGCATGTGTCCACACTGGAAAAATAAGCTGACAGAATTAATGATGATGTCAGGATCATACAGGCACACAATACAAACCACATCAAAATCTTGTGGCCAGAATATCCAAGTCATGAAAAACAGCACAACATTTTCAACCTTAGCATTCACTGAGAAGGAATGTAAGGAGACCCCAATAATTTTTTTTAAACATTATGAGGGTTTTTTGTTTGTTTGTGTTTTGCTTTCCTCCAAAAAAACAGGATATAAGAAAACTGCCTCTCGGTATTAGTACTCGTTACCCTGATAGAATTTCTGATCACCATATAGATCTAGAAAACATCCCTGCTGGGCTTAATTCCCCCTATAGCCTTCAAGCTTTCCTCACTCAGCCTGCTTTCTCTAAATGCAGCTGGCCTCTGGATCATACTTCTAATGTCTGCAAGTACTTTTATAGCTAGCAAGAGGTAACAGGGAAGGAGGCCAAGGTTCCGAGAATAATCAGGCCTTGCTTGAATGAGACTTTGAAGGACTGAGTCCTAGACTGAGGAACACTCGGAGGGATTGGTAACACAGTGTCATGGCCGTCTGCTCAGTGGGTGAATGTATTAAAAGCAATAAGAATTGGACGTATGTAAGATGCCACATTTCTCAAATGCAGAAAGACATATGTAGCAGCTGAATCTTAAGAATTGTAAGCAGTTGGGAGTAATTCCGGCCGTGTCCTATATCTTCCCTGCATGTGACAAACATAAAATAGAAGACTGACCTGCATCTTAGGCTTACAGTAGAGAGCATCGTTTTAAAACTGTGTGCAGACAGAAAGTTGGGAGAGGCCGTAACTCCATGATAGGATTCATATTTTGCATGCAGAAGGCCTCTGATTCAATCCCTGGCTCCTCACCAGCACCAAGACTCTTATGCCTCAGTTCTATCTCCCAGCAGCCTATGTGATGCAGTGGTGCCAATAGACTGCACTGCATCCTGTGTGTGAGTGTGTGTGTGTGAAAGACAGAGAGAGAGAGAGAGAGACCAACCAACCAACCAACCAACCAACCAAATGGCATGGGAGAGGTACTGGTAAGTAAAAATATTTTGTACTTATCACCCCATAACCTACCTGGCTGCCAATGAGCCTCCTCAGACCTATGCCAGCTGTGCAGCTGGTGTAAGTCTGAGGAGCCTCAGGGGGCATGTCGTGGAAAAGGGGGGATAGGGTCCCACCATGTGCGACTGCCACCAAAATCCATCCCTCCACCCTCAAACCGCCCCGCTTTTCCCCTGAACCTCCCACGACCCACTCCCATTGCACCTTATCTGCTCTGGCACAACCTGGGAGAGCCTATTGGTCCTAAGCCATTTAGGGCTTTAAAAGTGATGGCCAGCAATCTGAATTTCTAAATGGATCTGCAGCCAGTGTAGCTAGGACAACGATGCAGTCACATGATCTTAATATCTGGTGCCAGTCGGCATCCTTGCAGCAACATTCTGCACCTGTTGCAGTTACTGAAAGGTCTTCAAGGCCAGCCCCACATAGAATGTGCTACAGTAATCTAATCTGCATGTAAGTAAGACATGTGTGGCAGTAGCCAGGTCTGCTATATGGCCCAAGAGGAAGAACTATAATCAAGCCACATGAAAAACTCTTATTTCACTAAATCCTCTTCAAGCCAAGATGGAAAAGTCTTCAGGAATACAAGGGAGGCACTTTAGCAGGATGGTGATGTAATTAGCAGGCTGAACAGGGTCGCACCAGCTGCTAGACTGCTCATGACTTTCATGATGTGATATGTCTAGGCACCATGGCAAGCAAGGAGCTCTCTGGGAACCTGGTGGCGGGATAGGTCTCTGTCTATAGCTTTGTGTATGTGGGACGTTTAGCCCTTCAGGCATAAAGAGTTCTTTCCAAGTGCTTTAGTTTATAATGTAGCATTCTGATCAGATGCCAGTAACCCAATGGAAAACCTGTGCTCTGCAATCAGAGAGGTTATTAACATTTAACACTTAGCTTTGAAAATAATCATTTCCACAATTGCATCAAGGCTGGAAAAACTAGGTTAAAGTGAAGGTCCTTCCACAAGCTAGAGACGACTTTAACCTTGCAGGCCAGGCAGTTGCTTATTGTGGGTACAGCGTTTCGACAGTGAACTCCGTGAAGAAGCTTGGCAGGAGCAATACTCTGAAGGCCTGTACCTGTAGAGGTATTTGGGGGGTGAAGACTATCACAGCCTGTTCTGTTGCTGGCAAATGTGCCAACTTGAAGAAATGTGTATTCTCAGCCCTGGGTTCATTTAGAGACATTCACGTTCCAAGCCAATTACTACAAAATATATTTCTTGGCATGACCACTGCAAATAGGAATTTCACCAGGCCTTTGACCTCCTGATTCAGATGGATACATCTGGTTGCTGACATGCAAAAGCAAATATGAAAAAATGCAGTACCCAAGCCAGCTCAGGTAGGAGTTAAGCACAGATTCCTTGATAATATCCAGTACAGAATAAGAAGCAGAACCAGGGAAATAGCTGTGTTGATTGCTATCCGAAGCAATTAGGTCTGGCACCAGGTTTCAGGGGGTCCTCAGAAACTTCTTTCCATGGACCCTCGCCTACCTCAGAAAGAATCAGCACCTTTGGGGCCACCACCGCATGCAGGCTAAGGCCATCCAACTATAGGGGATCACTCTGCAGTGGACCCTTCTGAGGTCCACTGTACCCCTCAGCAGCTGCCCAACAATCCCAACTCTTTACGCTGGCCCTGCAAGCAGCATAGCAACCAGAGCTGGATTTAGGCACAAGCTACAGCTAAGGGCCTCACAATCCACAGGGCCCTCAAAACATTTTAGATGGTGGCGTACCTCCTCTGGTAATGGTGCTGACTGCCATAAAGCAGTCGGCACCAGTCGCAAAAGGCGTTCTGACAGTGCGCCACTCGCCTGCGCCTTCCCACCTGCTCCAGCACTTCTCCTGCCTTGCTATTAAATAATGAAAAGGCATAAATATTTTCAAGTTTTGTGAGACCTTCTGGTGTAATTTTTAACAAGGGGCCTCCCAGCTTTATATAGCTTAGGGCAGTGGTTCCCAAACTGGGAGGCGTGGAAACCAGCCAGGGGAGCCGTGGAGTGCCACGGAATCCTCTCGGAAAACAGTGCTATGCCAATTGGCAGGCAGGCATCAACATAATGTAATGGGGAGCTGCGGCCAGTGGTCGCCAATGGTCAAGGGAGCCGCAGGTCGAAAACGTTTGGGAAACACTGGCTTAGGGCCTCACCAAGTCTAAATCCGGCACTGATAGCAACAGTGTCTTACTACAGCAAAGTTAAGAGTTTTCCTGGTCACAGGAGGATCACAGCTGGCTTTGTTCTCTGTAGGTGCAAGAAATTGTCTGAAGTGAGCAATGCTGAGCTTCCATGGATTGCACTCCCAGCACAGCAAAAACAATCAATCCAATGCTTCCCTTGAGAAGACTGAAGTAACAATAAGCAGGGAGGTTCCTAAGCGGAACCATCCCACTAGGCCAGCGGCTTGCAGGCCAGGAAGCCGCTTCTAAAAACCTTCCTGTTCAAGGAAGCCTTCTGAGCCCTGCCTTTTTTTTAACATCCTGCTGGTACAGCTGGGACACTGCTGCTTTTTATGCTCTTTTTATGCTCTTGTTTTAATTGTAACGATGATCTTTTTAAATTAATTTTTAGATGTTGTTTTATTAATTTAATTAACTGTTTTTTTACTGTTTTAAAATGTGACTCGTGTATTAGATTTGTTGTATTGTATTTCCTTTTTTGTTGTAAGCCGCCTTGGGTCCCTTCGGGGAGAAAGACGGGGTAAAAATAATGTAAATAAATAAGTAAATAAATTCTCTTAGCAGGGTTCACTTCTTGTTTTGGAAGCCAGGTTGGGGGAAAAAGATGAATACTAATTTGTGCGTAACACCATTCCTCATTCTGTTAGGCCAACTAATAAAAGAGTACTGTACTTCATTTTATGTACTACTTACAGTATTATTCTATGAGTACTTAAAAAAAAAAACAATTGTCTGACCCTTTTTATTTAATTAAAAAAGAAAGAAATCTAGTTTATTATATTGTCAAAACTGAGAACTGCCATGCTAAAACTTCACAAGTAGAAAACCTCCTTAATCAAGTTGGCTAAAATGTGTCTCTGGTCAGTTGAGAGATACATGGCATGCAGTGTCAGCTCTGCTGGAAGTCATTCTGAAGCGGAGTTTTCATATGGTCTACTGGTGATAAATTGTCCAAATTTGAACTTACTGGCATTGGTGGATATTTCAGTTGCCTTTATAAGTTTGTCCCCGTTTAAATCTACTGGGTATTTTTCAGCCAAAGCCAAGGAAACGTTGAGTAAAGCTGAGCCCAAACTACTCATAGTTTTTCTGAAATATTTTGGCAATGCTGAAAACTGTCTTCTTTTTCTGACATTTTTGGCACGACTCCTTGTGAAAATATTCACTTATTCATTTACATTGCCTTCAGTGGCATCAATGCTGAGCCGCTATTATCCCATTCACAGTGTGATCCCTGATTGAGTGGGCTCACCTTTACAACTAATCCAGGAAGGAGGAAGAAACAGTTGCCAGAGGAAACACTGGTGCTGAACAGGATCGAAAAAAGACAAATATTTGCATAATCCATGTGGTTTGGGAGGGGAAAATATCAAACCACTGAAATTGCTATTTTCTACCTCAAAAATGAAGAGTGAAGAATATTTTGTATGGATCCATTTTTTTGCAGATCATGAGAACATAGAGACTGCAGGTGTTTGGATTGAGGCAAACTGCAGCTATTTGCTACGTAAAGCAGCTATTTGCTACGTATTTGCTGGTACTTCAGTCCCCTTCACACATGACTTTTTTTCTAGTTAGGAGCCATCTCCGTTAACTCTGTACTGACAGTCCATAACAGTTCATATTATTTGGTTGTGTTATTCTAGGTAAAGGTAAAGGTATCCCTTGACAATTAAGTCCAGTCGTGTCCGACTCTAGGGAGCTCATCTCCGTTTCAAAGCCGAAGAGCCAGCGCTGTCCGAAGACGTTTCCATGGTCATGTGGACGGCATGACTCAACACCGAGGCGCATGGAACGCTGTTACCGTCCCGCTGACGCGGTACCTATTCATCTACTTGCAATTTCTTGCTTTCGAACTGCTAGGTTGGCAGGAGCCGTCGCGCGGAATCAAACTGCCGACCTTTCGATCGACAGCTCATGGTTCAGTGGTTTAACCCACTGCGCCACCCGCTGGCTATTGTGTTATTCTACCTGCACTTAAATAATTCTGCTGGTTTAGTTTATAGTTTTTCTTGGATGTTGTAATGTATATTGGGGTGGGTGGGTTATCATACTGTTCTCCAGTTTGAAGAATTCACTTTGAGCTGAAACATGGATTATAGATCCTCAAATAAATAAATAAATAATGACCTCAGACACATTTACTCTGAACTTAAGACTCTCACACAGTAGCTCTCCTTCATATTCTACATTTTCATCCTTAGAAACTTTCTTCTTATAATTGTGTTTCTTCTGAAATTCTGGATGAGTTTCTATGTTCTCAGCTACCGGTTTGTTTTCTGAAACTCTCATTTGCTTAATGCTTTGTTTCAGTCATGCTGAAGTAGCAACATGGCAGTGGTGAGACGTAGTCCGTTCTTCTGTTAACCCTATCAATATTAGAAAGGACCTCACATGTCAAAGAAGTCATGAAAACAACAACCAAAGTCCATAATCTTTCCTTGAATTGCGGTAGCAGTGGTCTAGTTATTTATGAGCTCAAAAGAGCATAAGGGGTCAGGCAGTCTCAAACCGCATCTCCCTGCAGCCAGTCTCCAGTGTCTGACCAATTGGCTGACCAAGACAAAATGCAATCAGCTGACATTATTATTTATTGGATTTATATCCCGCTTCCCCCCCATAGGGGCCCCCAAAGTGGCTTACAAAAAGATTAGGGCTGCAATCCTGCTCCGTCACTCTAAAGTGTCACAAACGTGCCGTAAAGCGATGACCCGGTTCGGTTTTACCCCGCCACATCAGGTGTACATCAGCTCCAGAGCTGGTAGACATCGAAGGAGGCCCATAGGTCCCGGGCAGCCCTACACTCAGGGAAGGGGTGTAGCTCTACACTCGGGGAACACTCCCGAGGTGTCCCCGGGCCTCCCCAGTGTGGCCCGGGAAGGGGCTCAGGATTCTGTGGCCGGCCCTTTAGGCCAGCCATGGAACGTTGCACAGGATTGCACTGCAAGTCACATTGAACTTGGTGGGACTTACTTCTGAGTAGACATGACTAGGATTGTGCTCTAATAAATACAAATCCTAAAATCATAAAAACAGTTAATATGTAATATCAAAACTCCTAAAAACATAAAACTCTAATGCAATCTAAAAAAACATAGACACAAAATCAACAGCAAATAACCCTTTAGGAGAGGGCTGGACCTTTAAAATTGTTAGGCTAGGCAGTGACTCAGAGGGCTTGTTTAAAAAGAAATGTCTTCAGGCATTGCTGGAAAGCCTAAGGAGGGAGCATTTCGTAAATTTAGAGGGAGGGAATTCCATATGCTCGGTGCCACTACTGAGAAAGCCCAATTTCTTGTTGCCGCCCCTCCCACCTCTGAAGGTGACGGCACTTTTAGAAGGGCCCTCTCCAAAGACCTGAGGGGGCAAGATGGATTGTACAGAAGTAGGTGGTCTCTCAAATACCCTGGCCCCAAGCCGTATCGGGCTACAAAGGTCAAAGCCAGCACCTTGAATTGGGCCTGGAAATGACTTTCGTTTAGGCTTTATAAAAGCCATGCTTCCAAGTCAGCCTGAGCAACTTATTGAAGCAGCAGCAAAGGCTCCCCGCCACTGGCCTAATGTTCAACTGATTTCCTAGGCACTAGACTCCCCCCACCCAACCCTTACCTATTCTGCCTCTGGCCCTTAGCCTGACTTGTCCTGGAGTTGATCCCAGGCTGGCCTTCACTGTACCTTCTGCCTGTGACCCTCTCTGCTCCACAGTTGTTCCCCCGCAGCCTGCCCTGCCAAGGCACAACAAAAAGCACCCCAACTTTGTGGCAATCTAATTGTAATTGACCATCCAGCTGACAGTTCAAGCAGGCAGATCCTAACATAGCACAGTCCTCTCACAGGACACTGCTATCTCAGAATGCATGAGGGAACTGCTTCTTGGACAATGCCCTCAAATTGGGATCTCACCATATCAGTAACTAGAAGCCAATGAAAACCTTCTACCTCTGCCATCTTCCTGCAATGTAAAAGCTTTCCCACGCAGGTGCACTTTGACATGGGGTTGCCTTCAAACAACCAATGAGAGGACTGTATCACGTCCAAAAGCAGTCCGTTTGAATAGACTCTAGTAGTCCTGCTTCAGAGTCAATTGAACATATTTCTTTTTTCGATTTCTGCCCCTCCTCATCTTCCAATAATAAGTACAAATACTGAAAAACAAAGTAAATAACATTGAATTGATGAGCCAAATACCATTTGTGCCTCTGGAACAAAACTAGCTGTGTATATGCCAACAATATTTAAATTGCAAACGTATGTACAGTATATAGAGTAATAGCTGGTTACATATTCTAGCCTGTACACCTTTACAGAGCAACACATTTTGTTCCTTTTATTACACACTGAGAACACACAAGCAAACCCAGACCTAGAACTATGGGCCATTTCTACCCACAAAGCTGCTCCCACAAACCTTAGCGCAGACTTGGTTTGGCCAAGCCATTGCTCCACCCAACCCCACAACACATAAGCCTTGGTTGGCCTTCCTCCCTCAGCACAGAGAAGCTTCAGCCTTGGCCTGATCTGACCAGGCTTGCAAGCAGATCTGTTGTCCCTGACTGAACCTTCTGCCTAGATTAGTTTTCCCTATGCCTACTGACAGAGCCTGGATTACCATGAAATGGGATAAAACCAATATATTCAGGCAGAGATTTCACAGGGGCAGGGAATAATTTTTAAGCATAGATCACTAAATGGGGGAGGGGCTGTTACTGTGACATCACTTCTGGAGCAACAAATGCCCATTGCTGGTGTTTGGGAATGGACTTAGCAGATGGTCCCAAGAGATGGACTCCCATCCCCACTGTAACCTTGGCCAAACAAGTACTGGCTCTGCCCTTGCTCGATGATATGAGAGTTGTGCTGGGATTGCGACTCCCACTGTGCCATGCCCCCAAGCACCTTCAGTACCAGGAAAGCAGAGATGCCTCAGGTGGGTGCTGGGGAGAGGGGAGGGGTAGGACAGGCATCAGTGAGCGCACGCAAGGGACAGCAGGGTTTAAAGCCTCTACCATCGGCTCATGATGAGGTGGGTGGATGGACAGACAGATGCGGAAAGCCACTGTGGGCTGGACAGCCCTGTTAGGGGAAGCCACCAGCGCTGCCTATGGAGGAGAACATAGGTGCAATCTCAACCCCCTCCCCACATATTCTCTGAAGCCAAGGGAGTGGGCTTCACAACCCCCTTTCTTCAGAAAGGTGTCTCAAGCCACCCCTCTGCCTGCGGGGGAGTGGGGCCTGCTTGTCCTCCTACCCCCCCCCCCAATTTAATCTGGTAATACTGTCTTCATGGAAGAGTTATAGTGGCAGAGTACGTACGTGCAACATTCCAGGTTCAATCCCTAGCATTGTCAGTTAAAAGGTCATACTTATCAAGACTGGGAAAGACTCTTCACCCATACCTTGGAGAGCCACTCTCAGAGTAGACATTACTGGGCTATATAGATGCAAAGGAATTATAAAACAATATATGTACAGCTCAAGCTCTTGTTTCACTTTTCTCTGGCAGAAGAGAAAAGAGAGGTCCTTCCATATTATTCTAGAGATGAAATCCTAGTTCTGATGAAATTAGTGAAAGATCTGCCTTATCTTCTGAGATTTACAGCCCAATCCTATGCCAGACTGGGATGCCAGCCGTAGCGCTTTGTGACAGTGGAACGGAGTTCTGCTGTTGCAAAACGACTGCCAATGGAGCACGGAACACTCAATTGGTGGCCATTTTGGGAATGCTGCCACCTCTTGTCTGTACGAACTGGATATCGCCAGACCTTGTTGCTCCCGCTGAAGTAGGTGAGGCAGTGGCAGGGGTGAGGAGGGGGGCAAAACTGGGCGGGGGAAGGGAGGAACGGGGTGGGGAGGCTGCAGGAGGGTTGGATTCTGAGGCGGTATGCTGCCAAAAGATCCTCCCTATTGGCAGCCTCCCTGCCCCCTTTGTCTACTCGAACTTGAGCCAGCTAAAGAGCTGACGCAGATCCAAGGAGAACCATTGCGGCCTCAAAGATGGGTTGGCCCTGCCCTTTGCTCCAAGTCCAGTAAGTTACACTACTTCTGATGTTGGGCTTGAATTAATTTTACCATTAATTGTGCATATTGGGTTCATTTTCTGGAGGTTTTGAATGCAGTTTTGGAAATGCTGTGTCTTGGACAATAGGAATTGTTGCTTTGATCTAGGCCCAGCTGGAAGAAGCTCTCTTTCCAAGCTGCTGATGACTTGTCAATATTGTGGTCTTTGGCTCTTGGTTTCATTAACACTTTCCCTCTCTTCTAACTTGCTTCTGGATTCTCAGTTTTCATCAGACACTATTTTTGGAGTTTGAGAATTGCTATTATTATCGTTACTATTTTGGGCTCTCCTGCTGACAAGTGTGGCTCTCTCTGTAAGTCCTGCTGATGGAAGAACCAGGGTGTGCACCTACCTCTGAGAACACCAACAAAAGCAATGACTCAAAACCTTTGGCTCAAGTTCAGCAGAGGCCTTTGACTTTTAACCAGAAGGATTTTAAAGAGACCTCTTGTAAGGCCTTATTTAGACCATCAGTTATTCTGGGATAACAACCGGCTGGTTGGGTAACAGGAAAACGAAAAGAGAAGTGTTACTCCATATAAAGTATGGCTGTCACCCTCAGTCTACCTGTAGAAAGTTTCTCTTCCTGCTCCAAAAGAGGAGAGGTCCTTCTGAATATAGGAAGACCCATTTACCTACAATGATATAGGAAGCTGTCTTATACAGTACTGAATCAGATCATTGGTGTATCCAGGTCAGTACAGGTTGATTACCCCTTTTCCGGACATCAGAAATCCAGACTGTTCCAAAATCGAGACATTTTGGGGGTTATGACTTAAAAAAAATTTTTTCCAACACCTGGCTGGCATAGCGCAAGGCATGATGGGGCACAAAATTATTAAAAATATTGTCTAAAATGACCTTCAGGCTATGTGTATAAGGTGTATATGAGATAT
Organism: Plestiodon gilberti rubricaudatus; assembly: GCA_026170595.1. Taxonomy (NCBI): domain Eukaryota; kingdom Metazoa; phylum Chordata; class Lepidosauria; order Squamata; family Scincidae; genus Plestiodon; species Plestiodon gilberti. Next base: position 253,571,361 of record JANXHW010000001.1, on the reverse strand, counting down.
AAATGAATTTTGTGTTTAGACTTGGGTCCCATGGCTATAACTTTTGATAGTATACAGATAATTTGATATGGTTTGTTCCATTACATTCTGCAGTGGAATACGCATCGAATGATATATAACCAAGGTTTCAACAATTTTGGCCACTAGTGGTGTCACCCCCCAGAAGCTTGGCACCCGGGGGCCCTAGGGGCCCCCTCTAGCTATGCCACTGCCATCCCCAAGATATCTCATTATATTTATGCAAATATTCCAAAATCCAGAAAATCCTAAATCCAGACAACTTCCAAGCAGTCCGGATAAGGGACACTCCACCTGTATTGTCTGCACAGACTGGTGGCAGCTCTACAAGGTTTCAGAGAGGAATTTTTCTCTGACCATCCAGGAGATGGCAGGAATTGAACCTGTGGCCTTGTACATGCAAAGCAGATACACTTCCACTGAGCCACAGCCGATCTTCAGCCCTACTGAAGTTGTGTTATGGGTATGGCACTGTCACACATCTCCAAGATGGCTTCTAGGGAAACAGCCTGCCATAGTTATTCTCTTTGTATTTGGTTAAAGGCAGTCCTGCTCATGAAACAATCAGAGCATTATCCAAAAGGCCCATCCGATATCTGTCCTGGAAGGAGCGTAGCGTAAATGTTCTGCATACTGGCTGAACAGCATCCTTTCACTGGAGCAAGGGCAAAACATAAGCAGCTACTGAGAAGCAGCCAGGAAATCTCCACAGATACCAGGAGGAAATCAAAGCACTCGCTCCCAACATGCACAAGATACGAGGCCATCCAGAGCAAGAGGAGGAAGGGAAATCGGAGCTGGACTCGGGCGATTACATCATGCCATGGACAGACCCATGAGCTTGTCCAACTGAGACTGTGCCAGTAGGTTCAGATGACTCAGGAATGTGCTGAATACATCTTCAGCTATTTTCACTCTTCCTTCCTCAGGCATTCTCTTTTCAGCGTAGTCTCTTATCTTTTGGTTTTTTTGTTTTGTTTACCCATCTCTCAGAAATGGATCAGAATAAAAACATGTCAACAAAACTTCATAATCATACCAGCAACCAAGAAAAATATGTATAAGTTACACATGCAGATGTGTAAGTGTAACTTACACATATTTTTTGGTTGCGGATACGTCAACTGATTGTTCTATGGTTTCAGCTTTTTAATGAGTTTGCGTCCCAGAGATAATCATCATGTTACCATTTTTGCATTTTGCTTATGATTATTGACAGTTTATTAGGTAGTCTGTGTTAGGAAGTTTGCGTTAATACATGTATGTTTCTTTTTACACTCCATACTTTTTAGGTGAAATTGCATATGCAGACAGACACGAGAACAGTGCATGGGGGGAGTTGTCAGGAGACCTGTGTCCATTCCCTATCTGCCATTTCTGAGCTCACTGAAGTAAAAGAAGATCCCCCCCCCCATTCCTATGAGAGTCAGATTTCATATGAAACTGCCATACCAAATCAGACCTTTGGTCCATCTGGGCCAATATTGCCTATTGTCTATATTGGTCCATCTGGGCCAATATTGCCTATTGTCTATATTGGTCCATCTGGGCCTGGCAGCAGCTATTCAGGGATTCAGTCTTTCTCAGCCCAACCTGAGGATGCCAGGAGATGAAGCTGGGACTTTCTGTATACAACGCAGTGATCTTGCACGGAGTGAGGATCCTCTCACCCTCCACTTCAGTGGAGCTCTGATCTTCAGACCTTTTTACTGAACATGGATCCGTTTCCCAAGAGAATAATTTCACTCCAGCATAGTATCTTTTCCAGAGGTCATTTGCTGCTGTCTTTTTTGTGACAATCTTAGATTATAAGCCCCCTGGAACAAGGAACCACTTATAAATTTATTTTGCAATGTAAACGGCTTTGTTGTTGTTGTTGTTGTTGTTGAAAAGCAGCATATAAATATTTTATAATATAATAATATAATTTCACTTCTTAACTAAAGTATGGCTTCCAGCATAGACTGTCACAAAGAGCATAGCTATATAGAGAACACACATAAGATGAAATGTATGCCTTGCAACACACACACACACACACACACACACACACACACACACACACAACACACACACACACACAGAGAGAGAGAGAGAGAGAGAGAGAGAGAGAGAGAGAGAGAGAGAAGAGCCCGAGAAGCAATTTCTTAAGCGCTAAAGCTGGGGGTCTGTCTGCCCAGGGTACAAAACCTACTCATCGTATCTTCATCCATGCAACACAACTCAAGACTGCACCACAGGTTCTTGATTTGCTGCCTGCTGTTGAACTTTCCAGTTCACATGTTCATCACAGGTACTAGCAACAGTACTGAAAGGTTGTCCCAGGTTTACGAACCTTTTTCTCAACATTCACATCTGTAAAAAAGCCCAGCTCAGCTTCACTTTCTGAAAGATACACTCATGGCTACAGACAAATCTCTTCCCTTTCTGTACATTCATGGATCAGCTGCAGAAAATCTGGGATTCTGCTTCACAATCCCAGCATTCTTTTACAAAGCAAGTTTCTGACTCTCACAGTATGGGAAAACAAGGTCAAAATATACATCTGAACCAGGGAATGTAGAAGAGCTTTGAGCGGCCCTTACAGGTACCAGAAACTTTAAAACCAGTACCAGATAAAATGTTGCAACATGGACTTCTTCCTGGTATATGAGGATAACAGGATAAAACAGTTTCTTCTGTAACATCCTGAAAGACCAGCTTTGCCGCCCAGAAAATAAAGAACAGTCAACAAAATTACATTCTGGATATTTAAAATCTATTCCATATACAGCATATTTATTCACACTATAACATTTCTGAAATCAAGAGGCTGTGACCTCCACATGGTCAGTACTGAATCTATCCCTGATAGATTCAAGGATCCTAGCTGGCAATCCTATCCACAATTATTTGGGAATAATTCCCATTGAATTCAGTAGAACTACTGAGTAAATATGTTTAGGGTTGGGCTACACATTTGTGATATGTATTACAGCCCAATCCTGTGTAAAATATGGAGGCCGCCCTAAAGGGCCGGCTGCTGTATCCTGTGCAGGTTCAGGGCTGCCCCGGGGCAGCCCTGGTGCACCTCGAAGGAAGGGGATGATTGTCCCCTTCCCCAGGTGTAATCGGCGGGAGGCCCATTGACCTCCTTGAATGTATGTGAGCTACGGAGCTCGCGTACATTTGTGCCAGTCTTGTAAGGCCAGGCCGGGCCTGGAGAGGGCTTTGGATATTGGCGTATCTCGCTGCCAATATCCCCACCCTCTCCAGACCCGGTGCAGCCTATGGCCGCCCTCCCTCACCACCTGGTCCGCCCTCTCTCCGCCCCTACCCTGGGTAGGCCTTACCTGCTCCGGTGGGCACAGGGCTGGGCAGGAGCCCAGGTAAGGGCTGCCGGCCGCTGCACCAGCAGTTCTTACTTGCCACGCTGGATGCTGTAAATGCACTTTATGGCGCATTTACGACACCCTGCACTGGGGGAGCACACGCTCGCCCGGCCCTGGGCTACACAGGATTGCGCCGTTATCCACACAATGTGTTCCAGATTTGCCAAAGAATCAAAGGCTTAAAAACCCAACAATCCAAGATTGATTTTAGGACTAAGGTCAGAGCTTGAGGAAGGAAGACATCTTATTAGTGCAAGAGGAGTGAAGAACAGACGTATGCAGGCATTGTGAATGGCTCTTGCTACACAATACATGCTCGTCACATGGCGACAATGAAGCAGCAGTACAGGCTTTTCATGCAAGCATCAGCAGCCATCTAGACTTTACCTGATTTACAAAGGGAATCATGGAGGACTTGTCCACAACTGTTTCTCAAAAGCCAGATTCTTTCATGGCTCATGAATACAATCTACTCATTTTATATTCACATCTAGGTTCACACATTCCTTTGCCCCATAGTAACTATGTCTGTTTGGTTTTAACAATTGTCAAAATGTATTAGCAGTGCTTCCAGGCACAGCCTGCATTACAGTTCAGAATGCTAATGGCTCAGAAAAGCCATGCCAGTTGGACATTTCTTGCTCAAAACCAGAAGAGGTTTAACCAGGGATGCCTCTAAGAGAAGCTGACAATTTCCAACCAGAATGTGTGCACTCTTTGGCATAAAAATACCAGCCACTTTTCTAGCATATGCAGTGAAGCTGTTAGCATCTGCTGCTGGTGCCACAAACACGCATACGCTCCCACCCTCTGCCGAGTGTTTAATAAGTCTACTTTGCAAATATTTTCACATAGCTTTCTTCCTCTTGTTCCTCACAGCCTTTCTTTAATTTTCTTTTAAAAATGATTATATATTGCTCAAGGCCTTTTTTTTTTTTAATGTTTTTGCCATAAAGAGCAATCATTTATTTGCATAATAGTTAGGGCGGTCACCCAATTAAAGTCATTTTCATTGATGAACTCAATGTGTTTGAGTCACTTACGGCGCAATCCTACTTAACTTCGGCAGGCTCCACGCCAGCCTGAGTCGCGGACGTGCCGTAAAGCACGCTTGCAGCTCCTTTAGAATAAGCGGTGCCGGCACGAAGGCTGGCACCGCTTACTGCGCCATGGGACCTACTCCACACCAGCCGCAGCAGGTAAGTCCCGCGCCAGTCGGCGCAGGTGCAGGGCAGGCAGGGGTGGCGAGATAGGAGGGCCATTTGCTGGCCCGTGCTGGGAGGGGGCGGGGATATAGGCACTGATATTCAGTGCCCCAGCCTGAGCCAGCCTAGTTACATCGCCTCCCCGGACGCACGCCAGCTCCAGAGCTGGCATGCATCCAAGAAGGCCCATTAGGGCCCGCGTAGTTTACACTGGGGGAAGGGGACGAACACCGCATCTTAGGCAGGATCAGGCTGTTAATGATTGAGTAATCATTAAAGGTTGCAAGCCTAAACATTTACTGGGGAGTAAGTCCCATGGATCTCATTGGGACTTACTTCCAAGTAAACACACATAGGATTACCCTTTAAATTTGCATAAATATGCATGTGTAGAAGGCAACATTACTAAAAAAAGGAACACTTCCTTGGGTTTTAGATAATGTATGCACATAGCGCAGGATGCAACGTCTTGGAAGAGTCATTCCCTTCTGTGCCTGAGAGAAGAGGGCATTTCTCTTCTGAGAGTACACCCGTTTAAATCTGCTGCCTGATTAGGGATACTTTTTAGTTGATCAAAACATTTTTAATTAATCTAATCAACTAAGCAAGGTGGCCCTAGTAATAAATCTCTTTGATTCATGTACTGTTGTATCACACTTTTTACATCAAATGTATTATTTTCTTTTATCATACTAACAGCACACTTCTGTGTAACCTTGCACCGGTATAACAGCAGATGCACCGGTGTAAGTGCAATTACACTGGCATAAGTGCACTTACACCGGTGCATCTACTGTTACACAGGATTGCACTGTAAAATAATGTATAAGATCATGTGAGGAAAACATACTTGCAGATGGTCCCACTGAATTGTCTGGAAGTGCCTGATAATGCACGTACGGTAGATGCAGAAAGGATGGTGACACTGAGATCAAACAGCTGGAGTCCAATTGTAGAACTAGAATGATAGGGATTGTTTAACTGAATGTCAACTTTATAGTTGGAGGCCTGTGTCTACGGTCTGGTGCATTTGTAATGCCTGACCAATGGAGTGCTCTTAATTGACTAATCAAGATAGCTCCAGGGGGTTGTTTGACCACCACCCCCACTTGGTCCTCCATCTTCCTTTCCCCTTCTTGGAACATCTCCCCTCCCATTCAATTTGGGAGCTAATGGTTAATAGTTTTACACTTGTTATCAATATTAATCCTAATCATAGATAGGCCAAAACAGAGTTTGTAAACTCACTTCTAGCCATGGTTGCAAATTGCGTTTTGGCACGAACTATGATAAGCATTAAAACTGATGCAGATGGAATGCTAATGAGGGTTTGCTCCTTAATTGAAAGAGGGACGGGGAATGCTCATGCGAGAGGCAGGAGTGGTAAGAATGGCACGAGCACTCCCAGTCGCCAAACCATAGTTAGGTAATCTCTCTGGCAGTCTGCACCAATTGCATTGCATACATTGAACAGAGCTGTCAAAGTGAAGTATTATTTTAACAAAATCATAATAAGTTACTTCTAGAGTAACTAGACCAAACTAACTATAACTCAAAAGATGTCATGAATGAACCGTTAGCAGCTTATAAACTAGGAAGTATGACACTTTTTATGTAGGCCACAGTGCTGGGCTGGCATCGGCTCCTGAGACATCTGTGTATCTCTCAGAGCAGCTGGGATAGCTTCTCACTGAGCTATGGAATCCAGCAGAACTGGAAACTGGTACGAATTCCTGGCTAGTCTTTCTGTTCCAGCCTGGACCGGGGGGGGGGGGGCTCTCATGCAGAACGAAATACATATGAACACAATATTTGCTGCTAGCTTTTTAAAAAACTATTTATGAAGTTTGCCAAAGCTGTCCAAAATCTGTTATGCTAATTAAGTGGTAATGTTACTATCCATAGAGCAGATTCATATATAATTGCTTCTCTCTCTCTCTCTCTCTCTCTCTCTCTCTCTCTCTCTCTCTCTCTAGCCTAATATCACAATCTGCTCTAGCTTTGACCCCCACCTGTGGTCTCTTGGGGCCTTTTAATTGCTTTCCTTTATCTTTTTTATAGAGTCTGGCCTCTGCTGAAGTTCTTTACAGTATCCGCAGCCATATATGACCACTTAAAACAAAGCAGCCTTTGTAAATATCAGCATTTCAGGATCAGCTAACTTCTGTATTTTTATCTCCACATGCGCAGCTTAGCCTTTAGAACACTCTCCAATCAACTGCCAAATCTCCTCTGCCATGTGACTCGTCTTCTCTTCCATGGACAGAATGCATGCACCTTCTGGAAATACTTATCTATACAGTAGTATGCATGCATGGGACTCTGGCATTTCAAAAATACAAAGAAATGCAATGGGAAAACATCCATTCTGCAGAGATAAGGCATTAACAGTGCAATCCGATGCATACCTACTCAGAAGTAAGCATTGTGCTTGTGCTTAATGGGAAAGTGTGTATAGGATTGCAGCCTAAATCAGGACAATCTGGATGCACAAAGGCAACAAAATGCAACATTGAGCATTTAGTACTATCTGTGGCCACTGCAGTAGCCTAAACCAGGGGTCCCGAACCACCGAGCCCGGGGCCCGGGCCGAGCCTCCATGGGGAGCCACGGGAGGCAGAAGTGTTGGGGCTGGGGCGTACTTGCCTTCGCTCCGCTTCGGCCATCTTCTTTTTGGGGACCCCGCCCTCCCTGGAGCCCGAACGGCTCCAAAATGGTAACGAAACCGGGTGTGTGTGTGATTGGAGCCGCGCTGGGCGTGCGCAGCTGACGTCACGCCCGGGTCACATGGGGGCGTGGTGTCGGCGCCCCCCCGGTCCGTGGGAAGAAATTCCGAACGGCTACCGGTCCCTGACGCCGGAAAGGTTGGGGGCCGCTGGCCTAAACACTTCTATGCTGTGACATTTACTAGAAAAATAAATCAAGATCTCTAGAAAATTAAGGAAGTATATTTTTCTAAACAAAGATATGTGATAATAATCTAGGGAGCAAGAGAACTGAGAAGTTGTATATTTCTAAACAGTAATCTTTATCTAGTCATTTTAAAGGCTAACAATATTATCCAGCTGTTCATGAAGGGTTTCTACCTCATTTTGCAGTGCAGAGTAAAGGCAAACATGGTGCCCACTGCAAGAAGAAACTGTTAATGTTGACATTTTTTTAATATGTTGTCATTTTATTTGTTCCAGCCATATGTGTCATCTCAGCACGGAATGGGAGTTTTTGCAGTGTTGCATACTACTGTTTTTGCAGTATTTTGCAGTGTTGGACCTGGATCAGGAAGACCCAGGTTCATATCCTTGCTCAGCCATGAAGCTCACTAGGGTGACCTTGGGCCAGTCATCTCTCAACCTCAACTACTGTATCTCAGAGGATTGTTGTGAGAATAAAAGGAGGGGGAGGAGCCATGTGGGAAGTTACAATAAAAACAATAGCATAAATATGCATTGCCCTCTCATTCACTTTCAGTGATCATAATTTTAAGAATACCCAGCAAACAAAGAGTAACACAAAATGCAACCATATTATTTATTTATTTATTTATTTATTACATATATGTGATTTCAGCTCAGTATTCACTGGTGCAACTTTATAATCAACAAGACACAGAATTAAGGCTTGAGAAAAGTAATGTTATCCAACTCCAGAACCCCTTTTTCAGAAGTTTTCATATATGGCCTAATCCAGCAATGGTGGACTGTGCATAAAAGCAGATTTCTGCCTGTGGATCTGCTTGCTAGATTGCAGTAGCGTAGCCAGAGCGGGGACGGGTGTGTGTGCTGTGCCCCGGGTGACAGCTGCGGTCTCTTTGCAAGGAGGAGCTGCAGCAGCAGCAGCAGCTTTTCGCTCCACGGCTGCTGTTTTGCAGCCAGAGTGGCTTGCGTCTGCAGCGCTGAGGATGGGCCCGCCTGCCCGCTCGTGTTCCTAGAAGGCTTCATTTGAAGCCTTCTGGGAGTGCAGGGGGCGGGGCGATGACGCAGAACGCATCATTGCCGCCGCCCCCCAGAGCACGCTAGCAACACCACCACTGCTAGATTGGGACATGTAAATGCTAAAGGGTGGTGTAGGGGGTGAAAATTAAAGACACCACAGGGCTGCATGCACAGAGATCTATCTGGATCAGGTCTGTGCATACATTCCCATAACATATGGTTATCATGTTCAGCTTTAAGAGCACTAATAAACACTTGAGGGCATGGTAAAATGTAATGCAAGCCCCAAAAGGTGTGCCATCCATGATCTCATGCAAGCTATACTGGAGGAGTGCTCTGCTTTTAATTATTTTTATTACAGAAAATAAGCAAAGTATTTTAATTTGTCATTAAGTATTGTAGGAATGAGGGGGTTGTGTCACTCACCCTCCATGACAGCATGGACACTGTTCAGTAGGTGCCTGTGACATTTGTATGACAGTGTTTCACACTGTTCTCACGGCCACAATTGCCACCATTACTGGTAGGGAAGTAGTAGGAAATCACATTTTACTCACAGTAAAACATTGCAATTTGTATGTTGGAAAAATGGCATTACTCTGCAGTTGCAACATTATTTTACAGAAAGATGTCTGGGTCTCTCACAATAGCTAAGTAACAAGATGTAATATGAGCCATTTCTGCTGGCCCCAGCAGCACTCTGACAACTGCATTCTGCCCTAATTGCAGCTTCCAAACTTTCTTCAAAGGCAGTCCCTTATAAAGAGAGCACTGCAATAATCTAGCCTGAATGTAACAAAAACATGTCGGTCACTGAATCCAGACAGGGTCACAGCTGGTGCACTAGGCAAAGCTAGGCAAAAGCTCTCCTAACCACAGTTACCACCTGTATATCCAGGGACAGTTGCAAATCCAGAAGCACTCCCAAACTGCGCACTTGATATTTTAGAGGGAGTATGAACAAGATACATTGAATACTTCCAGCTGAACAAGTGGGATCCTCAACTGGCCTCTGTTTTATCTGGATTACATTTCAGTTTGTTCATCCTCATCCAGACCAGATCTGCCTGCAAACATTGACTCAGTTCAACTCTCTCCCTAGGCTCAGAAGCTGGCAATGAGAGGTACAGCTTCACATGACCTCTCCCAATGGTTTCACGACGTTTAAAAGCATAGGGAACAAGATAGAACTTATGCAGCGCCCCATAAACTAAGGTCAAGGAGTGAAGCAATAATCCCCTAGCACCATCTCCAGGGCCAAACAAAGCCACCGCACAACAGTGTCCCCCAGCTCCAGACTAGCAAGGCAGCCTAGAAGGACACCAGCACCAGTGGTACTGAAAGCCACCAAGAGGTCCACGAGAATCAAGAGTTACACTCCCTCCATCTCCCACTGCAGGTCATCATGACCAAGGCAGTTCCCATCCCAAACCTAAATCAGAATCCAGGCTGGAATGAATCAAAATAATCCAGCAACTGCCATTCACAATGTCCCAAAAGTTAAAGCAAGTTCATTGTGTTTTTAAAACTTCAGAGATAGCCAAAGACAGTGGCTCACTGATGATGACAGTGGCACAAAGCCAGCGAGAGAGTAGTACCAGTGAGCGTCAGCGAAGAAACAAAAGCTGAAAAGGTGACTGTGTCATAATGACACCTGAGAAAAGCACCATCTCAGTGGCAGCATTAATAAAAACAATGCATGAATAGGGGCATTCTGGCAAAATTAAACAACGCTGCCAAAATGTGGTGCTGACAACAGAAAGGTTACCTCGGCAAAAACAATAATGTGATGAGAAAGTTCACTGCAATCCATAAGTAAATATTTAATGAAAGATTAAACTTACTTATGAAGTGGCCTTTCATGTATGAAACATAAGCACAGGTCTCCCAAGTTCAAAAGGAGAGAGTCTGTGCCAGGCTAGAACCTGAATCTACTGCAATGTATTTGAAGACTGGCTTGCAACAGACTATTTGAAGACATAGATTTGCTGTCTATACACAATTTTTTCCCTGACATTCTATCTTAGCACTAAAACAAACCAACTTTCTTGAAACGGAAAACATGGCTATACTGTCTATGCTAAATCCTTAAAAGAGTTTCCATTGCAAAGTAAAATACCTCACTGACTGCCCCACTATGTATGATAAGGATTCTGTTAATGTTCCCTCATTTTCCACCCAGGGCCCAGACATAGTTGGTAGAGGTGAATCTATTGTGAGTGTGGGTAGAGAGCACTCAGGGACAAGGTTTAGAAGAGCTGTCCCAGGGCCAGGTATTGCTCCCTCCACAGGAAGGAAAAGTATTGTCTGTAGACAGATCCTGTTGGTAAACCAATTCTTACCACTTCTCCTCCATTACTGTTCTGTTCAGGTGCCCTGCACGATCCACACAGAGAATGATAGAGTTTGCCATATAAAAAGTCTGATGATGAACTCCCAAGTCAGGTGTCAGATTGGCCTAACCAGGTCATTATTCATCTGACAAGATTGGAGTTATTTTGTCTGACAGCCCAATCCACCGTAACTCTCTACACAGTGATGCAGCGGTGCCAACATGGCGCCCTCTGTATCCTGCAGGGGAGCTTAGGCATGTTGAGGACATTTGTTCTCTTGCCCTGGGGTAAGCCCAGCTGCCACCATAGGTCAACTCGGACCTGCACCAGCGATATCGCTGGCGCAAGTCCACATTGACCTGTTAAGGTGGATCAGGCCAGGAAGGGGGTTAGGATTCAGCAGGCACCGCTGCCGCCAAACCCGCCCCCCTCCCAGTCTTGATCTGCCCTCAACCCACCCCATCTCCTCCCCATTCTGCCCACCCACACACCATTCCACCACCTCCCCACCCACCTCCCACCTCCTGCATGGCCTTACCTGCACCAGCGGGGGTCCTTGGTCCGTCTTAGCATGGACCTGGCCACTCGCTGCTTGCGGTGACCAGGTCATGCGCTCCAGTGGTGTCGCATTTGTGACAGCCACAAAGCACATCATGCTGGCGGAACGTGCATTCAGCTGGCATAACATGCCCATAGGATTGGGCTGTGAGTCACAATTTCAAATGCATATCACTTTAAATATGAAAATGAGAAGTGGCTATTTTTTCTTCTATAATAGTGGCTATTTTTTCACAAGAAGCTAGTCCTTCATGAGGAGAAAAATGGGAGATTACCATGATCAACTCCCATTTCTTATGACTGGCCTCCTCCACTTCTTTAGCAAAGTCTGTCTTAGCGTCACCTGATTGTAAGCCTTCTTCTTCACCACAGTGTGATTCCCACCTACCTCATCCCCACTAGTTTATTTTCTTGATTGATTGGTTGGATTTCTAGCCATTCCCATCTCAATGGCTCAAGGCAGGTTACAGCATTAAACTCAGATAAAAGACATCCATCAAAGAATGCAAAAACACTAAAATACAGTAACAGGAGACTCCCCCACATAGCTCCAAGTCAGTCCCTGACTAGTGCCTATATCCTTGTCTTGTCTGTTTAATGCAGACTGTAATCTGTCTGAGAGGGGATTGAGTCACATCTGTGTTCTGCTTATGACCGAGCACACTATTCACACCAAAGGAATGTTATATACTAGTAGTACAATAACCGTTCACAACTACAAAAGTATTAGAATAGTGTTATAGTGGCGGTAGTGTTGGTGAGGCTGACTGGAGCTCCATTTTTAATTAAAAATGGAACCATTAAGTGAAGTGAACCAATCGGTTAATGTTTTCAGTCTTATTAAGCATATCATTTTAAACTGCAATTTTTAATGCTACTTTCCAAAAGGAAACCTACTTAAAAATTAGGCCTTCTTATATAATACAGCTCTTCTCTCTGCTTATGAAAGTAATTCAAATGCAGTTTACTTAGGTTTTGTATTCTTGAAGATCCAATACCTACCAAAATCAACGGCATTACATTTAAGCATAATCAACATATCTGGCCTCTAAATTCAGATTTTGTATATTGGATGGCAAGGTTAACAAGATGTGTTGGACATATAGATAATCAGATATTGAATCACGGATGAGAGAAAAATAATCATGCAGTTTTTCATCAGGCCAGTTTTGCAATCACCATTCGAAGAGGAACTGTAATTTAAATCAACCAGAAAAAAACATTGCATACAGGGCGAGCCAACAACTGTTAAATATTCACAACAGTGCTGCAAATCCAAAGTTACTCGCACAAGGAAAAGCTCACATTCCACATAGGGGAAAACACATGTGCTAATCTGAGGGTAAAGCTAGATGAGATGGTGGGAGATCCATGACTGGTTGACTATGTTGCTGTTTTTTTAATGATAAATGAAGCTATGAGGCCCACTGATTTCGACTGAGAGCCCGAAGCCAACACAAACATGCTGTAAAGCATGTTTGTGATGACTTTAGAGTAAGGGCGGCCAGAACATCCCCTTCCCCCGAGTAAACCGAGCAGACCTCGGGGAACAGGGATAGGATCCGGCGGGCAGCCAGGGTTGCCCGCCGGATAGTTAGGCAGGATTTATTATTATTTATTTTAAAAAATTATATCCCGCCTTATCCTATGCCGAAGGCAAATGCCCAAGGCGGTTTACAACAAAAATTAAAATACATAGTTTAAAATAATACAGAAAATAAGTTTAAACAATACATAACTAAATTTAAAAACACTAAAATCCACTGGGGGGGGGCGACAGTATGGAGCACAAAAGCAGCATGGCAGAGCATCTTGAGACACAGGAGGCAGACCACAACCCATCACCCAAACGCTAAACGAAACAAAAACGTTTTGAGCCCTCGCCGAAAAGTCATGAGGGAGGGGGTGGTTCTCAGATCCCCTGGCAGGGAGTTCCATAGTTGTGGCGCCACGGCAGAGAAGGCTCGCCCACGTGTTGCCACTCCCCTAACTTGCGATAGAGGTGGTACCCGCAGGAGAGCCCCCTCAGATGACCTAAGAGAGCGGGCCGGAATGTATGGGAGAAGGCGGTCCCTCAGATATCCTGGACCCAAACCATTAATGGTTTTAAAGGTCATTACCAGCACCTTGAATTGGGCTCGGAAACGAATGGGCAGCCAGTGCAGCCGCTGAAGCAGCGGTTCAACAGAGTCAAACCGCCTAGCTCCAGCGACCACCAGGGCCGCCGCATTCTGCACTAATTGCAGCTTCCGAACTGTCTTCAAGGGCAGCCCCACATAGAGCGTGTTACAGTAATCCAGTCTTGAAGTCACCAAGGCGTGGACCACCGTGGTCAGGTACGATAGACTCAAGTACGGCCACAGCTGGTGCACCAGCCGCAGCTGGGCAAACGCACCCCTGGCCACAGCCGCCACCTGGCTTTCCAGGGAGAGCTGTGAATCCAGAAGTACTCCCAAGCTGCGCACCCGTTCCTGCAGGGGGAGTGCAACCCCATTCAGAGCGGGCAGGTGACTCAGTACCTGCATCGAAGCTTTCCTGACCAGTAGGACCTCTGTCTTTTCTGGATTCATTCTCAACCTATTAGCCCTCATCCAGACCCCAACCGCCTCCAGGCAGCGCTCCAGGACTTCCACAGCCTCCCTGGAGCGAGATGGCAAGGAGAGGTAGGGCTGGGTGTCATCAGCATATTGGTGACACACCCAACACCAAATCCCCGGATGATCTCTCCCAACGGTTTCATTTGTTGAAAAGCAGGGGAGACAGAATAGAACCCTGTGGCACCCCACACTGTAAAGGGCAGGGTGCTGGATTGGGCTGTGAGACTGCTGCACTGTGGGGATTTAACCCTCCCGGCCAATTCCCTAGTTTTCCTGAAGTTGGTATTTGCCCTGCGGACAAATAATGGATCCCCCCCCCCAGTCTTTCAATTTGCATTTTCATCTTCCATTCTCATAATGCGTTTTAACTGAATGAATTTATCTAGTACAATCTCATGGATTTTAAATATGATTCTACACTTTTAGCACTTTCTAGAACGGCATTTCTCAAATTGTGGGTCGCGACCTGATTTTTGGTGGGTTGCAAACAGCCAGCTGCCCGAGCCTTAACTTCCGACTTGCCAGTTGCTCACCTCTTTGGCCTGCTCCGGGCCTTGTTGTGTCAGGTTCTCAGTGAGCAGAGGCTCGGGCGGCAGGCTGTTCACGTAAAAAATGCAAACTGGCACCTCAGAAATTTTGGCAGTGATGTCATCACGTCACCACCAAAACATTCAGGTTGCTGAGCTTCGCTCTACAGGTGGGTCGCAGGGTAGCAAAGATTGAGAACCACTGCTCTAGAAGAAAGTGGGAGGAGGCATCCTTTTCTGCTTTTCAAATGCCCTAATTATGTGAATAGATTGTGAAATTTGAATGGTGTTCTTGTGAATGCCACTTTACAGCATATCAACAATATGTGTACACTAGGTAGGATTTATGTATGAATGCATAACGTACAGATGCCTATTTTATTCTTGCTGGTTGTGTCATACTGTAGCAGGAAGAAAGAAGATGTTTAACTGTATTCCCCAAAGTTGCTGATACAACCTGCATAATTTTGATAAGGTAGCAAACATTAGTAGCTCTAATATAATTAATTATTATGGCAGTCATTTAAACATACTCTTTAAATGGTCACATTAGGTCAGAGGGCAGAAACCATTGGAAATATACTACTACTGTGGGTATCATACCATAACTGTCTAGAACCTACACACTCCTAGTATACAGGACAATGTCCCCAACAGAATATCAAAGAATACCAAAGAACAATATGTCTTGCAGCCGAATCCTAACCAACTTTCCAGCACTGATGCAGTCCCAAGGTAAGGGAACAAACATTACCTTACCTTAGCATGGCTGCATCGACGCTGGAAAGTTGGTTAGGATTGCCTTTGGGCTGTGACTGCATGAATTTTGCCCTTAGTTTCTGGGTCCTCAGTCTGTGGGACAGGACACTTTTGTGACAGAATCAGGACAAAGCTCAGGAGAAGATCCCTGAAGTTTAGCAAGGAAGTCATCACTGCCTCTAATGAAGAAACAAGATGGTCCTGGCATGAGATGTCTGGAGGATGCCCCAGTTCACTTTCAGTGGAGGCGGCAAGATTCCCAGCAAGATTCAAGACTTCATTCGGGCGGGGCCTATATATTCAGTTTTAAAGAGCATCAAAGCAGTGCGTTTGTAGACCGTTTGTGATGCTGGCTTTATACCCAGAAATCACTTGCTTCTGAGGAATGATCACATGTGATGTGAAATCTACGGGTGTGTTTGGAGGTGTGTGTATCTTCCTCTTCCCTAAATGGAGTTCATGTCCAAGATCTTTGCATATGGCTATTTGTAAGGAACAATGTCCATGCGCCAGAGCAGGGCCTCTGAGAGGGGGGTTAAGGGGTACAATTGTACCTGGGCCCAGGGCCAAAAATGGGTCAAAAGGGGGTCCCTGGAGCAAAATTGGGGGGCCCAGGAGCCAGAGGTGAAACAAGGGTGGAGCGAAGGCAAGTAGTTCTGCAATACTCCGTTACACTGGAGTTAGCGGCCCCTCCCCCTTGCTGTTGGAGCCATTCCTGGTAGGGGGGTGCCTTGCTACGCCCCTGTTCCTCCCAAGCCTGTAAAGGTTCTCCTCGCTCAAAAGCCAGTCCTTAACGCCTCTAGGGGCGGTGCTCATTCCCATTTTAAAGCTGAAGCGCCAGCAATGTCCGAAGACGTTTCCGTGGTCATGTGGCTGGCATGACTCAGCGCCGAAGCACACGGAACACTGTTACCTTCCTGCCGAGGCAGTACCTATTAATCTACTTGCAATTTCTTGCTTTCGAGCTGCTAGGTTGGCCGAAGACAGTAGCTCACACCGTCACGCGGGTCTCAGACTGCTGTCCTGCCTACCTCTCGGTCTGCAGTTCAGTGTCTTAACCACTAAGCCACTCCCTTGAATTATGCCTGTATTTTTTTTTCCCAGAAGGGCTAATAGCAATTTCTTGAAGGGGGAGACTTAGATTGGGAAACTGGCACAGGGAGAAGAAGGGTTCAACACTCGTCCACCAGAGCCATTGCTCTGAACAAAATTGGAATACACACTCTCTGCATCTGCTTTAACGTTAAAGAAAAAAAGATGGGCAATCCGATCATAGATCTGCATCACATCTGTTCTGGTCCTCAAATGGCAAAATTTGCATGAAGACTAGCATGGTCTCATTTGATTTTTTTAACCTGATGTTTTTTGTCTTGTTGAACTCTTGTGCGGCTCAGCTCACAACTTTGGGAGCACATGGAATCCCTTCATCAAGGCTGCAATTTTATACCTGGGAGTAAGTTGCATGACACTTAATAGGGCTTACTGCTGAGCAGACATGCATAGGATTGCTCTGTAAGTGACTGAAAATAGTCACTTTGCAATGGAAGAAAGAGCAACATGATACCACTACCCTAAGGTGTTAGTCTGATGGATAGTCCTTCCAAGAATGGAATCACACAACCATCTGGGAATGGGGCTGTAGCTCAGTGGTACAGATCATGTTTTGCATGCGGTAGGTTCCAGGTTCAATCCCTGGCATCTCCAGGTAGGACTGAGAAAGACCCTCTCTCTGAAACCCCAGAGAGCTGCTGCCAGTCAGTCAGCGTGTAGCTGATGCTAAATGGACCAATGGTCTCACTCAGTATTAAAAGTGGTTTCATTTGTTCCATGGAGAGTGACGTTTGGCACTCAAATCAGAGGGAAGATTCACTTAGACCCTAATCTGATGACTCAGTTAAGTACCGTACTGTACATTTTCACCCACCCTGCCATCCTGCTTTGCAGCAAATCTTTGGTCTGGTTCACACCATGCATGGTCACCACCACGTGAAGACTGTAGCATAAACGTGGTGTCAGTCTGTGTGCCTGGAAGGAAGAGCCATCACAGATCAAACACCAGATAGAATTTTCATTATCCCCTCGGCTCAACCGCCCTGTTTTTCAATGGATTTAGCTCAGACATTTAGCGGCTAGCTATCAAGTACCGAGTCCTCAAGTGATGCACATGCATATGTGACTGACTCAGCCTCCGGTTCTGAGCTTTGCCTGCTAAACATAAGACAGCAGGGGAGCTGAATTTATGGGAGAGGAATGGTCGTATCGTATGAAACGGAACGCAACACGTGTTAGCTAACAAGTCTTGACTGAAATATAAAAAATACAACACGATAGCAATGAGCGTCAGCTGGCAAGCAGTTGTTTTAACAGGCCGGTCCGGGAGGACAAGAAGGAAGCCTCCTTTCCACACACTTCCTCCTGCTCACCTGAGCAGCTGCTGGGCAACTATGACCCTTTCCCCTCTTCTCTTGGAAAGCTGTCCAAACGAGAACAGTATCCCCGAACCTTCGGGGTGGGGGTTGAAAAATACAAAACCGCCCCCCCTTTTTTGCCCCCTCCCAGCCATCGACCAGCCGGTTCCCTTACCACATTGTTGAGGAAATCCGCTTCATTTAAATCCCCCAGGTCCAAGAAGCTGGAAGCGCCTCCGGGGAAGAGGCGCTCCGAGGGGAAGGGCTCCAGGATACTGTCCATGGTAGGTGAGCCGAGCCGGAGAAGGGGGTGGAGGAGGAGGTGAGGGTGAGGCACAGGGGGGACGCTGCTGTCTTGCCCTCCAGCGCGGCGGGATCCTCCCAAAGCTGCCCAGGGGTTCACTGCCGAGCAGCCCGGAGCAGCAGATCCCAGGGCGCTGGACAGAGAGGAGCGATGCCTCCTTCTCCCGAAGGAAGCCTGTAATCCATGGGGGGAATCGACTGGCGGGGATCGCTTTCCCTGGGGGAAAAGGGCGATGACAGTGGGGGCTCGAGGGGGTGGGGTTGAAGGGGGCAACTTCAGTGGGGGAAGGACTGACAAGGGGGAGGAGGGTGTGCAGAATGGGCTGCGGAGGGGGGGCGGGGGCGCCTGGAGGCAGCGTGTAAGGGCTGAGGTAGCCTCCTATTGGGACGGGAGGAGGGGCGCCTTCGTCTCCTTCGGGATCTCTCCCCCTCTGTCCAGCTGTCACAGTCACACTCCGCAAGCGAACCCCAGGCACAGCCGCCTGCCCGGCCTCACTGACACGCCTCCTCCCCCACCCCACCCCGTTCATGAATATTTCAGAGCCACCCGACGTCAGGCAACCCCCGCCTCTGATCCGGGCTAGGCCACGCCCACTCCCGGCATTTCCAATGGGAGCCCGGAGCTGCTACCGGGGGAAAGGCACCGCCCGCCCAGAGCCGTCAGGCAGGCAGCGCTTAGGTTGATCATGTAGGACCTCTTCAGGCTGGGCGCTAATGAGCCGCCGCTTCTTGGACGCAGCAACAGGCAGCCGAGAAGAATCGTCTAATGTAGGGGGAGATCTAATGATTGCAGCACGGACAGAGGCGAGGCAGGCTGATCCTTCGGCCGTTGGCCACTCCTTCCCGTGTGGGGATGGGAATATCTGCTTCCCGTACATTTAATCCTCCGGCAAGGAACGAGTGTGCAGGAGCGGTCTTAAATTCTTCCTTTGGGAAAGCAGATGACGCTGCCTGATCCGGAGTCAGATCGTCGACTCGGATCTACTTGCACACTGTCTCCAGGGAGGGTCTCTCTGAGACAGTGAGGCACAATATTTTCCCAACGCTGCTACCTGAGATCCTTTCAGCTGGAAGTGCTGGGGAGGGACTGAGCTTGGGCCCTTCTGCGTCCAGGGCATGAGCCCTGGTGCTGTGCTTCTCCTCCGGCACCTTTCGCTCCTGCATTCCTAAACACCTCCTATTTAAAAATAAATGTATTTAAAAGCTATAATCAAGATATTAAGAAGACACTCCGTCTCCAAGAACTGTTGATGTCTAAGTTCTCTTTCTGGTTTTCCATAGGGTGTGGATCCCATCATCACCCACTCTTGTAGAATGCAATCTTCTCCGAAGAGGACGCGAATAGCTGACACAGCATGCTCTTATGATATCTTATGATATCAGAGACGTTCTGGCAGACTTCCGCAAGTCAGGAAAATGATTGGTTGCGCATTCTCAAGTGCCACTGAGACAAAGGTTGAGGCAGGTGTCTTCCTGCCTGTTGTCCTCATACAAAGTGAGCAAAACACATGAAAAGATTCTTCCCTAGCAAATCAAGAAACTTGCAAATGCATGTCAAGGACTGTCCCATTAACACAGAATGGGACACAGTTTTTGTGGACCAGTTCTATGTGTTCGAGTGGAAGCTTTCATGGCCCGGTATAATCTTGTGAGAAATAGGGTATACAAGTAAGTATGCCATGTAGTTTTTTTCTTTAAGAAGCCAAGAATAATTAAAGATCCAATGGTTATTCTCTAAGATCCAATGGTTATTCTTCATTCTAAACAAACAAATGCTGGCTAGAACAAAGTAAAAAAAAAAATTAAAGCACAGAGGGCACTTATAAGGTTAAAGAGACACAGCATGCTTGTTTGACAGGTTCAAGAGAGAACAATCAAGATCGGAGGCTATACAGGGTTAACCAGCCTGCTGCTTCCGGTTTGAGTTCCGCTTCTAATTAGCTTCTCCTGCGCTCATTTTAAGCTTTAAAACCTGGGCTTCTTCGTGCTGCTGATAACCATCATCCAAGCCTTGAGATTGTTACCTCGAAAAAGTTCCTGGATAGGAACGAAACGTTGGCTTCTTGCAACATCTTCAGCTTCGGATTTTTAATGTAATTTTCAGTCCTGATCGCAGCCCCTTTGAACGGACTTTGAGAGCTGCGTGTCAGTAGTGTGGAAATTGTTTTTAATTATTCTTGGCTTCTTAAAGAAAAAACTACATGGCATCCTTACCTGTATACCCTATTTCTCACAAGTTCTATGTGTATCAACTGATAAGGGGCTGGTTGGGATTATACTTTAGCACACAAGCTGACCCCACACAATTGGTGATGTGCATGCACTTTTTAAGCCCTCCCCTCACTTGTAGGTTTCTACAAATGGTGCGATTTTGCACCACCAGTAACCAATATAGTATTGAATAGAATAGAAAGTCATTTTGGTGTCACCCCTCCTTGAAGTGTTACCCAGTGCAGTCCGTGCCCCACAATTCCCCAAGCAATGCCCCTGTCTAATAGATCAAACTTTGGGGCCAGCCTGACGCAGCACTAACAGGGGGACATCACTGCTCCTCCTCCTGTTCCCTGAATTCAAAAAAGAAGAGGAGAGTGGTGGGGGCTAGAATGTTGGAGACACTCTAGTGCAATTAATTTTCCTAAGGGGCCACATGAGAAACTGGGACTCCATGTCTTCCTTGCAACAGATGCTATAAGCAGCAGCATGCTGCTTATAGCATCTGTTAAAGGAAGACACAGAGCACATAATTAAGGTAAGAGAATGGCCAGGGGCGCGAGTGCGGAGGTGCATTATTTTACCTTAATTAGCTGCTCCTTGTCTTCTTTTAAACCTCATGCGGGCTGGTCAGGGACAGCCAAAGGGCCGGCTGTGGCCCTGGGGCCGTACAATGGCCAGGTCTGCTCTAGCGCATCTCCTTCCTCTCCCACTCCATTCCCCTCTTTGCAGTCCATGGAGCAGGAGTAGCAAAAAAGCAGCGGCTGGCATGCTGCCAGGGGGGCAGCATTTGGCACACTCCCTCGGGTTTTGTAAGGTCTTGGTCGGCTCTGTCAATCTTCCAGCTTTCTTAGGGCATTAGGTGTAATGAAGACACAAAAAGAAGATACTCTTCTCTTGAATGGCTCACACCATTTCCTGAGGCATAAGTTCTCTTGCCACTGTGCTCAGACCTCAAAGAAAATGTATTACATACTAAATTTTCAGCATTTCCTGGCCTGTTGTTACCTGAAATGATGACTCTCAGAGGTCAGATAACTTAATTAAAGACAGACAATTTTGGAAGGTCACCACTTCATTTTGATGAAGTACAAAGCAAACGGGTGTTTTAGCCAACGGAAGCTTCTCCCTGGTGTCTGTAGAGAAAGATTTGGTGTGTATATGAGTAGACACTGGGGTATTCTCAGGAAGAAGAGCCAGAGAAATATAGGAATCAAGGAAGCTCACTTTTTCAACGTTGCATAGAAAGTAAACAAGAAGATGCTGGCTACCCTGAGTTTCAACTGCTCATTCCCCTGTCAATGCAGGTGGGCCTATTTGCTTGCAGTCCATTTAATCACTCTGTAATTAAAGATTTGAGCACCATTTTAGAGTTACAGGAAGATTACAGGGTTTCTGATAAATGGGATTACAGGTTCTTGTCCTCTCTCATCCTCTTTCTGATAGACATCCAGGGAAACCTCTTAGAATAATCTTTTTTGAATAAGTACAGTTGTCTGTAGCATGGGAGACTATCACAGTGTGCCCTGCAGAGCAGTGTCTGCTGTAAGGATGTTGCCTTCGGCATATGGCAAGGGAGATGAGCAATATATAGATAGCAATCTTGTCACCAGAGAATGTATGCTGAAGTTTTCAGGAACAATTCTAGTATTCCTCATTTCAAACTAATGTCTACACTTTAAAATCTATTAGCAGACTAGGGTGAACATCCCCACTTCCTTTTCCTATACCATTACGATCAGTTTGTTCCTCTAAGACAGTAAAACCATTGCTAATGTCTCTAGTCCTCATGGTGGTGTATCAAAATCCTTGTATGTCTGTCAGTCACAAATAACCACGCTTGTCATCACTGCCCCTTCTCCCCTCATAATATATCCCCAGCAGCTGCTCCATAAAGCACCAGCGATGTTCTTTACATCTCCAGACCATAGCTTGCTGAGCCTCCTGTCCTTCCCTGTGTATCCTGCAGTTCACAAGATCTACTTTGAAGGCCCCCCACATTGCACTGCCGCTCTCAGCATCTGTTTATCTTTCCTGGATTCTTCACTTTCCTGGTGTGGACAATACTGACCTAGATGGACCACGGCTCTGACGTTGGATAAGTCACTTTCATACTTGTTTTCTCCATTTGCTCAGGAGTGACGCAGCATCCCAGAGCTCAGTGACTTTGAACAACTGATCCCAGACATACCGTATTTTGCGTTGGTCTGTGGTATTTATGTCATAAGGCCACAGTGTCGCATCCAGGGGGAGAGATGGCATAGCAAGGGTCCCATCTAAAACATTTATCTTGAAGGTTAAATGAGCCATGCAACATTGAGACTGAAAATGCATCCATCCATTAAGTCAGCACGATATCCATAATGACTTCAGTTAACAGCAATATCCTAGAATTCTCTGTGTGGGAGTTGCTGCATTTATGTCAAGAGCCTTGTATTGTATAGGAATTCTGAAGAACACTGGTGAGAGGAGAAGGGCAGTGTCTGGCAAAGGACAACATGATACAAGTTGAACAGATGTCAAGGAAAGCAGTGGCAACTACTCACGAGTAAGTGCATTTAATATCACAGGCACCCACACTGATGTGTGTCTTATTACTACCTGCCTATTCAAATTAAGTGCTTTGTTCTAACCTTCTAAATTTGGCAGGAGCCATTTAACATAATTGGCTTTGAGACACTTTTTAAAATTCATTTTTAACAGAAGAACCAGAAATTAAAAACCACTCCTTTTGCGAGAACACTCTTGCAGAATTCAGACTGCTCTGGATACAACCAACAGCCCAATCCTATGATTGGGCTGCGCTGCCAGAACGTGCATCCCAGCAGCGCAGCCCAACTTATGGCATTGCAAAACGCGATGCTCTATAGCAGGGATGGCCAACGTTGCTTAATGTAAGAGCCCCATACGGTAAACTTCAGGTATTTGAGAGCCGTAAAAGAGATGTTTGAGCGCCACAATATTTAAGAAGCATTAAAATTCTTAAATATATTTACTCACCATGAACATTAAACTTACGTTTTAATCCAGTGGACACTCAGTTTATACCTGGTTAATAATTATAAAGCTTGAACATTTCTTATTTACCTTTTTAGATTAATTGTGATGCAAAAAGGAGCTCAGCCAACGTATTTCCGAGAGCCGCATGTGACTCAGGAGCCACAGTTTGGCCACCCCTGCTCTATAGTGTGCTACCAGGCCGCTGCCAGAAACGGTGAGTGGTGCTGGCCACGCAGTAGCAGCCTTCTCAGATCCTCTAGTGTGGGAAGACAGCGGCAGGGGTGGGAAGAGGAAGGAATGGGGCATTCCTGGGGAGGAACTGAGGGGCGTTTCGGGGGAGGGAGGGAGTGGATCCGGCAGCAGTCGCACACACCAGATCTTATCCCCCTTTTGAATACCACCTTGCCCTTTTTCCATCCTCAGACATATGCCACCAACATGGGTAGCATATGTCCAAAGAGACCCATAGGCAGCCTGATGGCTTATTCAGAGGTAAATAAACATGTTTTTTACTTCCCTACAAGCCTTCAGGTTGTTGACTCCCCCACTATAGCATGCAGCACACATGCCTTTTTTGGTGCGCCTGCAGGCTATAGTATAGGTGGGATAGGATTTTGCCGCAAGTACCAACCTCTATGGTCCACAGATGCCTTCATTCTACTCTGGTCTTTTCTGCATTCAAGGAGACATGGTTGTAAGATCAGAATGGGTCACTCAGGTTGTGTACCACCATGAACTGCAGTTCAAACTGCTCTGCAGTTGGAGTTATACACTTTTTCAAGGTCCAGAACAGTCTCAGGATAATCTGCACCACATCTGACTGCTAATTAAAGAATCAGCCATCATGCAATCAGCTTTGTTTTGGCTATTTAATAAGTGTTAACAGGACAGATGGAGCATATTGACAGCAGACACATCTTCTAAAGAAAGATTTAAGGATTTGAAAATAATCTGAACTTCTCTCACTCCCCCCCCCCCCCTGTTCCTCAGCCATACCCCACACAGGAAGCCTGCATGCTTTTTGATTATTTTTCAAATGTTGGTTAAGACAGACATCCTTCCCCCCTCCCTTGGAGCCTCTTCCCTCCATTTCCTGCTTCCTTGTTCATTCTGTCCCTTTGCCAGGTACACAAAACACCTGTCTCCATGCCACAGGAAGCATCGGGAGAGAGAAGAGCTACAACTTAATACAGTGTCACACTGTTCTGCTATAACTAGAGGAAGGACTTTAGAATTGGAAAGTTTATGTATTATTCATGCAAGAAATGCACAACTATCTCCATGTACATATACAACGTCAACGTTCATATTGTATTCCAAATCCAGAGAGCATTCTATGTGGATAGTGTGTTTGTAACAGAAGCATATGTGTGAGAGAGGGAGAACATGTTAAAATAATTGTCTTTTTTCATTTGTTGCTCAGATCTCTAGGAATAGCTTGAGGGAACACAGGGAAGGGAGAGAAAAATATTAATTATAGTCTTGTCTGTAGATACATTCCAGGAACACGATGACTTAATGAGCAACCTGAGGCTATGCCAGAATTGAAAGAGAAATCACGAGCAAAGGTCTGTGTAGAGTTTATATCTACTTTACCTGTCTCTGATAAAAATCCAGTTCAAAGCACCAGAGACTGAATGAAGGAGATCAGAAAAGTAAAGATTTTAAAAGATGCCTGACTCTGCCATTTTTTAAGTTAATACATATGATGTGCTACCCAGTGACGTTCCTACCCCTAAATCTATAGGGGGCACATCCTGGAACTGGCGCCCCTCCCTTTCTCCTCCTCTTTACTCTCTGGCGCCGCCAAAAGCGGCGGCACAATTGGGGGGGGCAATTCCACAAATTATTTATTTATTTCCCCCCGGATGCTAGAATTCCCCCCCGGCGCTAGAATTCCCCCTCCCTGCGCCGCTAGAATTCTCCCCCACCCCCGCGCCGCTCTCTTACCTTGTGGACGCCCCAAGTCGCACCAAGACCCCTTTTCAACCCGGCTGGCTGTTTCTGCGCATGTGCAGAACCAGCCAGCCTCCTCGGCCGCGTGCAACTCCTTTTCAAAGTCTGGTGGAACTTTTTTCTTTCTTTCGCCCTCGCAACTGCAAAAAATCCCTCTATGTGGCCAATGAATGCTTCACGTTAAAAACGGAACACATGAATACAGGAGGAACGAAGAGGTGGAGGAAGACAAATTAGACAGAGAAGAAGAAGCAGCAGGAGCATATTGCAAAAACAAAACAAAAAAGAAAAAGAACGCTCGCCCGTTTGCCGTTTCCTTCCTTGTGTCTCTACATCACACACACACATACACACACGCACACACACCCGTAGTGAAATCAACATCTTCTGTGTATTTCTCCCAGCTGGGAAGTGCCAAGAGCGAAAGTGGGTGAATCCAGAGGCGCTGGTCCCGCCTCTCTGTCTCGGTGATTCTGGTTCTCCGCTCCTGGCCATTAATACAGTTTCTTAAGCATCTCTCTCTCTCTCTCCTTTTTTACTCAGTTCAACCCTCCTTCTCCTTCCCGCCCATCACTGTTCAAAGCAGCTGTTCAAATACTAGGGCTGCTCTGCTCGCTTTGACGGGAAGAGGATTTGCAGAAGTTGCGCTCAGAGAAGGCTCCGTGCTGAGGTGGACGCAAGGAGTCGGACTCGCGTGCGGCCGAGGTGAGCGCGCGCGGGGCTGCCAGAGCCCGGTCCGAGTTGGGCAACTCGGACTCGGCGCCCCCCCAAGCTGGCGCCGGGGGCCCTGTGCCACAGGGCTCCCCATCTAACGACGCCGCTGGTGCTACCGCATATGATGTATATGTATGTTGAACTAACGTCTACACTTTAAACTCTATTAGCCGCTGAACCCACCCCCTTTTGTTCCCTTACATTTGTTCCCTTACCCAGAGGAGACTGTCATGAAAGTAAAAATCTTAGTTCGGTTCTGACCCCATTTTGAAAAGGAACTGCTGCGTTCTGCCTCTTGGAGCCTCAGTGATTGGAGATGTGCCAATGGCCTTGGAGGCTGACCGTTCCCAGCCCGGGTGAGCTGGTGTTGCTCATTAGTATTATCTTTAAAGCAGTATATTTTTGTTAAGCTTTTGCACCTGTGAACTCATCACCAGACTCTCTAGTTGGGAGGGGGCAGGAGCATGTGAAGTTACATTCTAGAAGTTATGTTGTGCTTCTGCATTTTATTGGTCAGTTCTCTGATGACAATCACCTGAGCTCAAAAGGCCTATTTAAACTGGCCCCGAGAGAACCATTTTGTTGCGCTTGCCTTTTTCCTCTCTGGACATGTGAGACCTGTGTTCCTGTTCCCCCTCTCAGGACTGATGGATGCCCCTCAGCCTGACCATCGGCTGACGGCAGCCCCAGAGCTCTTTGCAGAGTGATGGGCTTTAATCTCTCTTGATGAGTGCTAGAAACAATGTCTAGAGATGTTAGGAGTTAGAGTTTATTGTTTTCATACCCTGTTGCCTTGTATTTTGTATGTAGACCAAATTGTCTTGCAGTATTGCACTGCTCTTATATATGCTCTATGCTTGCCTTATGCATAGTCTAAATAAAATCTCTCTATTTTTCACCTTGTGTGTTTTCTTGGAACCAACCAGGCTAAATCCTGAAGCCTTACGCTGAGCCATATGCTACCCTTTGTTTCTTTGCCTTGTGCCACTGCCCCCCTTGGTTAGGGAAGAGAAGTTTGCAGAAAGTAATTCCTGTGACCTTCTTCCAGCAGCTGGGAGCTGGAAGAGTCAAGGAGCCTTACCCAGCTGGTGGCAGACTACCTTGTCTCCTTGGTTCAGGATCTCATAAAACAAAGAGGGCTCATCTAGGGTGCTGGCCTTGGCTTGTGCTGGGCCCCGGGTGAACCTCTTCGTTACAGACCTCTGCAACTGTCCCCCTGCAGGATCCAGCAGTAGCCATTTTGGCAGTGTTGCATCAGTGGGGGGGAAATAGGATTGGGCTCTGTGTGCGTGTGTGAGTATACTTACAGCCCAATCCTAATGGGCTGCCTGCCTTGCCGGCAGAATGCGCATTCGGCTGGCGCCAGCTGCTGCAAAGCAACTGTAAAGCATGGTCCAGTCAGCAGCTATTTAAATGAGCCTTTGATGTCAAATAATTGGTTGGATTGATGAGATCATGGAGTACGATGCTTTATGATGCTCAGTTTTTGCTTTTATTTTTATGATATTACTGTTTTAATATTGTTGCTGTTTTTATATCCACTGTCAGATCACTTTGGGGACTTTGTTGGCTGAAAAGCAGCATACAAAGGTTAAAAAAACCCACACACACACACACACACACACACACACACACACACACACACACACACACACACATAGGACTGCTCATGCTCACAATCATGATACCAGCCTACATTATTCTATCGTTTGTAGTGATTCCAGACAAATTAAGAGAGTCCTATTTTACATGGGATGAGGGCATGGGGCTTAGGAACCCTCACTCTACTCGGTTTGCTGTGGGTTACCTTGAAACACTCAGGTAAGGCTCTAATAAAAAGCTGTGTTAAGAAGCATGCAAACTATGATTTATTGATTGATACCCCTGTTAAACAAAAAATGCTCAAAACGGTTCACATAAGAAAGGAATAAGACTGTACCTGCCCCAAAGGGCTCACAGCCTAAGAAGGGAGACAGCGCAGGAACGGAGGGAACTGGAAGCAAGGATAAAATGGGGAAGAATATGTGGTTATTCTCTGCTCATGTACTTAAGCTTAGTTACAGGACTATGTGAAGTCCTTCTGGATAGTCACTCCTCACAGGAGGGGGCTTGATGGCGCTGTCCTCCTCCCTCACTGATGTTAGCAGTGGCGCTGGTGTTTCCAGCCTCACAGTGCTTTCTAAGCACAGCTGGCTCGACTATGTAATGTGCGATATAAAAAAGATTTTAAAACTTTCACTGCTAAAGCATCATTCTTCCCTCTCCCCAGCTCATCCAGAAGATAATTATCTGAAACGTTTTTGCACTGCGTATCTGTCTTTCGAAAAATTGACCCTCAAGGTAGCTTTTAGATTTTGCTATGATACTTAGGAAAAATATACTTTTGAGTCCAAGATTTTCTGTGCTTGCTTTGGCCAGGGCTAAGGAGTTGAACTGTGACAAAAAAGAAAAGATCTGGAAAGCTAGTCTAGATTGGAACCAACCCTGAAGCATAATTTCTTGTACATATTGAGCTTGAATGGGAACAAAACAAGAATAATATTTTCAAGTTACCAGTTAAGTGAACGGCATGAAGTTTTCAAATAGTCAATTTACAATATAATGGGTTTTTGTTTTTTAATTACCACAATATTGTAATTACAAATAGCTACCACATGATGACTACAAGAAGGAGCCCTCTGGAAACGCCTTCAGATGGGGAAGAAGGCCAAACCATGAAAGGGGCCAGCTATGTTTCCAGCTGTACCTGAAACATTATAATCAACAGGAGTCCCCCAAAATTGCTTGAAGTCGTGTAGCTTTTTGCCTAGGAGGGTGACAGTTTGTGTGCTTCTCAACACAGCCTTTTGTTAGATTTGAATAAAAGCTGCTGCTCCACAATGTCTTCAGTATTAAGTAACTAAGTAATACTAAGTTGTAGTTTGAAGTATTTTTGGCTGCCATCCTGCTAAGCAGCACAGCTGCGGACAGAACTAGCATTCCAGCAACAGTAGCTGCTTTATGGCCGTCGCAAATGGTGCTCTGGAAGTGCGCAAAGCCGCACACTTCTGGAACACAGCCAGAGAAGCTGGAGTGGCCCCACGTGTGTTGGCGAAGCGGGGAAGGCCTGCTGACACAGGTATGTTGGCAGGAAGGGCAGAATGGGGTGGGGGAGGGTGGAATGGGGAAAGGGCTGGTGCGTGATAGAGGCAGGGGGTGGCACCCAGCATGGGTGACTTGCGCTGGATGCTATCCTCTCCAGGAGCAGCTGACACACGCCCTTTGTCACCTTGTACTTGTGCCAGCTAAAGATCTGGCACAGGTCCGAGGAGACCCATTGGCGATTGGGAGGTTTATCGAGAGGTAAGGAAAAATATTTTCACTTTCTCCTCCTAAGCCTCTCGAACTGCCCCCTCCACCATAACATACAGCACAGCTGGTTTTGGTGCGGCTGCATGCTATGGCGGGGAAAAGGATAGGATTGGGCTGTCTATGTTGTAAACATCCTCAGTATGGTCTCAGCTGTGCTTATGTGGCATTTAATCTTCTCTCCAAATATTATACAGTTCCAGTGTGTTTCGGCCCAATCCTCCGTAAATCTAAACGTGCCGTAAAACGCGTTTTCGACACCTGGAGAGTAAGGTGCGGAGGCTGGCAGCCCTTACTTCGCCTCCTCCCGGACCCTGCAGCCGCTGGTGCAGGTAAGTCCTGCACTGGTCAGTGCAGGGGAGGGCAGACTGGGAGGTGAGGGAGGGCGTCTATTTGCTGGCCTGAGCTGGGAGGGGGCAGGGACATCGGCGGCAAGCTTTGCTTATATCCTGCACCCATTCCCAGCCTGGGCCTCCCTTACCCCATCACCCCTTATGTATATTGGCTCCAGAGCTGACATACATTCGAGGTCCATTGGGGCCTGGCAGCCCCCTACACCCGGGGAGGTGTTCCTGGACTGTGCCAACACGGGCTGGGATGGGGCCGCGTGTATCCTTACGCAGGATCAGGCTGCCCATCTTTTTAAACAGATTGCTTCAGATCATACAATCATTCTAATGATAGGAAATACGTTTTTCTGCTATACTGAAATAAAAAAGTTAAAAGTAAATTGAATTTTACAAGACACAGGTTTTATGGGTGAAGTAGCCATAAAAGTACATAAAAGTACATGGCTACTTCACCCATAAAACCTGTGTCTTGTATTCTAGTAGCTGGCCATGAAAGCTTTCGTTCTATGATAAATTGAATTTTATTATTCATATTTTTATCTATTGTAATACTTTATTATTACATACAGCCTTGAGCATAGGAATGGCATAGGATGATAGGAAAGGTGGTATATAAATCTTTTAAATAAATGGATTAATAAATAAATATTAAAACCCAGGCTATATATTAAAGGGAATGTTGATGAATACAGACATAGCAGCCTTTCCAAAAGCCACTAGCAACAAGGAGGAACCCAAGCACTGTAATCTAGATTGGGAGAGTTGGTTTGATGCCAATTCCTCCACTTAAATCACACCTCTCTGAAGCTATTTTTTGCCAAGGAAGGGAAAGTTAAGAAAGGGGCACATTTTTCCCCTTTGCTGCCAATTGCAGTTTTGTGTCTGTGTGTGAGAATTGGTCTAGTGGTGCCCCAGCACTGGGGAGGGGGGTTGAAAGATTAGAAACCCCCCTTCCCCTGTACTGTAGCCCCAGACCCAATCGGCTGCTTTTTGAAGAAGAAAAAAGTAGGCTAAGTTCTAGATGAGCTACTGGTACACTAAAGGGTAAGCATATGGCAGGAACCCACTTTATAGCAAGTTGTATGGGTGTTGTTTTTTCCGTTTGGCCAGTCTACGTTAACGCAATCTATCTTGTATCATAACATGGCGTGTCTGCCAACCATACCCTGACAAAATATGTGGAATCTGGGCCAAATTACAAAGGGCTTTCTCTTTTTATCTGCATAGTAGTACCTTCCAAAGTTTTGGGGGAGGACCAAGTTAGGAATGTAAGTTTTAAAAAACAACAACCCTAAATAGACCTACACCAGAACCGTTAAAACATGTTTTAAACCAGTATAACTGCAATGGCTTTCCCAAGTAAGCCCAGACCGTGTGTTGGAAATTACATACAGGAAATTAGACCTCTTTAAATTTAAATAATATTTCCAGGGTTCCATGGGGGGAAATCATGGCAGTTAAACATCCTAACAGCCCGATCCTGCCTATAGGTCGGCGGAGCGACACCCTGGGAGTAAATAGCGCCGGCACAGAGGCCGGCACCACCGGCACTGCTCACTCTGCCGTTGCCCTGGACCCGTGCCAGCCGATGCAGGTGAGTGCTGCACCGGGCGGCGGAAGAGCGTCGGGAGGGTGGGAAGGGGTGGTGAGGGAGGGGGCCATTGGCCTGCCCAGCCTGGGAGGGGGTGGGGATATCCAATGCCCCTTCCCAGGCCACGCTGGCCTTATACGGCCTCCCTGGACATGCACCAGCTAAAGAGCCGGCGCGCATCTGAGGAAGCCTGTTGGGGCCTCCAGTGCTTACACCAGGGGAAGGGGACAAATTCCTTCCCCCCAGGTGAGCCCGTGCCGTGCCAGTGCGGCCCACGTCCTGCTTAGGATGCAGCGGCTGGCCATTTCGGCCGGCCACTGCATCTTAGGCAGGATTGCGCCATAAACTTTATACTCACAATCATGTAGAACAGAGATTTTGTACATTAGTCTAAGCAGGCCATATTCTTTCATAGCTGTCCTTTGCTAGGACTGTGGACAAGAACATCTCTTTTGGTTCCTTAGAGGGTTATTTTTTTTTTTTTAAGTTGGATTCTTCCACAGAACTGTACCAGAGAAAAATATAGAGCAGCAGTTCAGTTATGTTTCATCATCCCAGTTCAAATAACATTGTTTTAGTCCCTGGCAGCCTCACCCCATGGAGGGTAATTACAGACTTTCACTTGGGGGAAACAGAGACAAAACGGAAGAAACCTTCATTAGAAACTCATCTTTCAAACAGAAACCCCCCAAATGTAATGTCTGCGGCAGCATGCCAAACCCATTCATCAGAAGAAAGCTTATGTTTATGCTATGATAGGGGGAGAAGTGTTAAAGAGCTTTCATAGCATCACATCTTTAAGAGTTGTTCAGCTGCTGCATCTGGACAGGGAAGGGCTTTGGGGGAATTATGTCTTTTTTTTTCCTTGGCCAGAATAAAGAATGCCTTCTTTTTGTTCCTCAGCTATTCTTCCTATACCTGTACATTTTTCCTAACAGGGCAAAATAGAAGCGGGGATGGGTGGGTGATTTTCATCCATAAATGGCATTGGGGGGAGGACAGTTAAACCACTCCCCCAATGGTGACCTAATTCAAATCTTCCCCCCCCCCCGCACCCCCTGCTACACAGTTGTTTTCTGCCAAGACAAGAGATGGGAGATAATCAATTATGGAGTTCTATTGTTGCATTTAGTTTGGCCCTTAGTATGTACAAATACAAGAGTACACGGGCAAAAACCGGAGTAAGCAAGGTTCACCACTTCACTAGAGGCTCCTCTAGTGAAATAAAACAATCCAGATGGCTCAAGTAAGTGAATCAGGGCAAACAAAGGACTGCTTAGGGATCAGATAATGAAAGGAAATTCCTGGCCCAGAATATGACGACATTATACTCATCATATTTGGGTCCAGGAACTTCCTCTCATGATCTGATTACAGCTAACATTCGTTTTTTTCAGTGAGTGGGCATATGCTGACCTATGTTCAGAAAATGGTTCAGATTGTGACATAACTCTTAGCACAGTCATCTTTCAGTGACTTTTTCAGACTCAACAATATGGACACATGGTGAACTGTTCACAGACTGATTCAATCCATGTAGATACATTGCACAATAGTAGCGGGGGGGGTTCATTCAAATTGCCCTGTAATAATACTTAGTATTTGTAGAGCACTTTCGGAATTGCAAAGTGCTTCATATGTGTTATATTGTCCTTACATTACAACAGGTAAGATGAATAAAATGTTATTGTCCCTGGATTGCAGTTGAGGGTGAGAGGTCTAAGGAGGCCACCTAGTGAGCTCATGGCAGAGGTGAGATTTAAACCAGGGAACGACTGATGTATCAAAACCGCCACTGATGTGTTAAATCTGTGTCTGTGTTGTACTGTATTAAGCTGTAGGTGTGGGCTCAGATCACTGAATGCTCCTTCATTGAAAACATTCCCTCTACACAGAAATGTAGATTCCTGGGGCTCTAATCTACATGCTAGTTTTCTATGTATGTGGAAGTTTTAAATGGAGGAAGATTCTAATGTATGCCCTTGCCTTGCCTGCAATGGCCCAGACACAGGTTTACTGTAGGCCAGAGGGCCAAACTTCATTAGACAGTGGCAGATTTAATTATGGATCTGTTCCAGTTCCAGTCATATAAAATGGGGGGCTAGGGAGCCATTTGTAACAGCAAACAGGGCAAACGCACACCTCCGCAGCTCACCTTCCTAAAGTCTTCTCTCCCCCACAAATGCTTCTCCTCAGTCAGTACTAAAAGTGTGCTTAATAGAGGGAAAACACTTGATGAAAGGGGCTGAGGGAAACAGTGAGGGGAGGGTTCTGCACTCCTCACCCATTTTCGTCTGTGTGAGGCGGATTCATGTTTAAACATATGCGTTTGTGGCTGTCAGTCATGTTCAGTTTGGCCCTTAAGGACCCTGCCTGCTCTTTATCCTCAGGATTCCGTCTGTCGAAACGTTTGGAAGAGATCCTTAAAAACCAGATGTACCGTTAAGCAGGCACTCTCAAGACAGAAAGTAAGAAGAAAGGGAAGGTTTCATCAGATTGTTTGTGTGTGTGTGTGTGTGTGTGTGTGTGTGTGTGTGTGTGTGTGTGTGTGTGTGTGAGAGAGAGAGAGAGAGAGAGAGAGAGAGAGAGAGAGAGAGAGAGATATGCACGGAGTGAACCTTAATCTTCTTTTCTCACTTCACTGAGGGAGCAGAGAAAAAGGATTTTACCTTCTGGCCTTTCCATTCAGATATGTTGACATTTCCATTTGGTTTTTCCTCTGTGACGCAGAGCGTTGACGTCAGGTGGGCCGATTAAGAGCTTGAAGCGTGTCTGACTCACTCCGCAGAGGGGTGTGCAGTGGGATTTGTAGCATGGCCCTTCCTCTTTAACACTGCTTGTTAGGGCTGTTTTCTAAATAAATAACGTGAAACCTGATTCACAACTTGAGAGGAGGTGCAGCTCAGCTCAGGCTCTAATAGGCATCTCCATGGCAACTGATTTTACAGGCATACTTGAAATGTCACTGTTTCAGCAAGCCCTGATCATTGTCCCTTTCAGTCAGCAAGAGTCGCGTCTGCTTCCTCTAGAAATCCAGCCAGCCAATCCTGTGGCAGGACTCTGTGGGCTCAACCAAAGCTTTTGACACCCTGGAGTTCGTCTTGTGTTCTCTAAATCAAACCAAAGTGAAATAGCTTCATGTCTGATATGATTTGCTTGCAATAAGAAATAGTTACTTTGAACCAGCTGTGCAGAGGTTAGCTGCCTGAACACAAAGCTGTAGCAATTGCTGTCTTGAGGCACCAAGTTGATCTGCTTTACCCGCAGGTACCCTTCGGCTTCGCTTGCTCTGCTGCAGTAGGGTCGCTGTTTGGCTAATTTTATACCAGTTTCAAGTGATTGTTTTTACCTTATTCCCTTTCCATTCCTGTTTTTAGCTAAGCTTCAGTATTAAGCCCTGTGTGATGCTAACCTTTAAATAGATTCAGGAATGCAAATGAGGAATGGGGTCTTTCTCTCCTGGAAGAAGTAGCTACTGCATGCCAAGGAAAAGCATTGCTCCCTCCCCTTTTATGTAAATAATCCTTTATGTTTGTATCCATCTGGAATGAGCAGACAAAATTCTATACAGTGTGCTGCCAGACTGGGTCAAACCAGTGATCCATTTAGCTTGGTATCATCTGCACATTGACTGGCAGCAGCTCTCCAAGGTTTCATCTGGGGTCTTTTCACAGCCCTACCTGGAGAAGCCAGGGATTGAATTTGAGACTTTCCGTACATGTTTTTCCACTGAGTTACAATGCATTCCTTGACTGTGAATAAGCCCAAAGAGCCTGAGAACCACACTTTCAACATAACAGAACTGCCGTTTTTGTAGTTTAGGAACACCAATTCAGGCTCTGATCCTAGCTGGTTTATTTCCTGACTGAACACCAGTTAGTCTGAATTTCTGTGGAAGATAGAACACATTTTGGGGCTGCACCAGGCTCACAACTGGCCCAAGGCACTGAGAGCACAAAGGCCATCAGAGGGGATGAGTCAGAGTGCAGAGTCATGTCAAAATATCTTCTTTTTTTTTGGAACAGCTTTTCAGTAAGGCAGATTGATTTTTGTTTATTGCATGTTGTATGTAATTCAAAGATGGGATTCTGGCTTTAGTTAGGATTTGTAACTGCACTGACTGTGGTAGGTAGTTAATTTTTGTTTGTTTCTCACCCAAAGTAGATGTGTTAAGGAGGATTTTTCACAATTCTCTTAGAAATTGCATTTGAATAATAAATGGATGAAATGTCTAGGAAAACACCCTGGTGAGGATAATACAGAGAGAGCCTTAAAATTACCAGGCAACAAGACTGATGGATTCATAATATTTGAGCAGCAGATAAGGACAAGAAAATGTGAGGCATACCATGTCTGTCTCCAAAGGAACAACCTCTTGTACCTTTCCTATGACAGACATGTTGAAAAGTGTGGTGCAAGATATGTGTATGTCAGCTCAAACTTTGAACGCTTACAGACAACAGGTAATGCCAGGGATGTGACATTACCTTGAGGACACTTTAACTAAACCTGCTAGTATGTCCAAATGCTGGGAAGCGTATCCTGCTATATTCTGGAAATGAATAGCAGCAGCACTGACTGCCAGATTTTCACAAAGCAGAGATATAGTAGGGAATGAAGACATATCTCTTTTCTGGAGGACAGAGACATTAGCGGTACTGTGGGTGCCTTTCTTGCCTGCATTTAACAAACTTTATAGATAAGAAGTGATGCAGCCTAAACTTACATTTGGAATTCCACCCGCCGGTGGAGGAATTTACTCCTCTGGACCAGAGCAGCTAATGCTGCAGTCCCGAATCTACAGTAGTCACCCCAGCAATGTTTATGTAGGGCTTTTTCCCCCTAGCATACTTATTGACGTGCGGGGACTAGTAGGGGCACCATCACAGGCAGTAGCCCCCAGAAGTAGACTTCAGAGCTGAGCTCAGAAGTCATGAAAAGTCCAGTTCCTGATCTGATAGCCATGTGGATTGGCCATATTTGCACTAATGGGAGGTTTTTGCCTTGGCAAATAGCAGCATGGCAGGGGAGTCAATCTGGATGAGGACCAGGTGGGTAGGGTTAAACACCTAATTGGCTGGATTCACCCCCCCTCCCAATCTGCCAGGAGCCAATCCAGCTGCTATTTAAGATGTTTAAAAAGCATGCAAAGCACATGATTTAAGTGTCTCTTGATCCTTATAATGCTAGTAGTCTTCCACCACATATGATACCTTGTACAGAATCAGTAAGTGTATAGAAATGCAACTCTTGCCTGGACAAATGTATGTACTTAATAAAGTCTAGTTTCCAATCAAGCTTTTATCTTTATTTTTGAAACAATTTCCAACATTCTCACTGTGGTTTTCATTTTTGATTATTCAAGTTTAAAAATAAACATCCCAGGTCTAGAGATGAAAAGCAGTTGCACAAGGCAAGGCGGGCTAATCCACAATGACTGTAAACCTAAATTGCTCTCTCGCTCTCTCTCTCTGAATGTGGTTTATGGCTCTGAATGATACTGGCATGACTTTTAAACTAGTGTTTCAAAAGGGTGGGGAGTGGGAGGCAAAAAAAGCCCTTGTGAACCAGTGGCATTTGCGTTGGGAAGGGTTGACCCAGGGGATGCCACCACAAGCCAAGGAAATTAAAACCCACTGTCTCCTCCTAGAATCAAAATTGAAGGTCACAAAGCAAAGGCCCTTGTAACAAATGCTGGCGTGAGACTGAAAATAATTTCCTTTCATGTGCAAAATAGTGTTTAGATAAGGAGAAATACCAAAATGAATGAAATTACCCAGATGCTGAAAGCCTGGGGATGGAATGGGTAGAAGGAAGACGATCAGAATCTAGCCATCACTGCATGCATAACCGTTACTGCTATTTTAAAAAAAAATGTTTCAAAAGAAAACAAGATGATTACATGTTAGCCTGGATCTGGAAACAGACTAAAGAGAATAATTGGTTGTATCAACACTTCTGGATAGCTTCATGTCAGTACAGTAATGCTTTTCAGATATGACCATCCTACCTCATCTGCACTATGGTCCACAACCATCCGGCAGTACCTGGTAGGTAAATGGATGCGAGACTAACCTGTGAAAATAAATTTTCAGCCCAATCCAGTGCAAATTCCTGCACAGCGATGCAGCTGCACCGGCACAGGCTAAACTGCATCTTGCACGGGAATTTCGGCTGCTGGAGGTCTCCGCGGGGTAAAGGGACATTTTTTCCCTTGCCCTGGGACAAGCCCCAGCAGCCACAATGGGACAACTCGGACCTATGTGAACTATATAGTTCGTGCAAGTCTGCATTGCCCCATGTTGGCAGATAAGGACCAGGAGGAGGGATAGGATGCGGCATGCGCAGCACTGTCGATCCCGCCCTCTCCCGGGCCCAATCCACCCACCTCACCCCCATTGCTGCCCATCCGCCGCCAGTTACACCCCCTCCACACCCTCCCCCGCCCTTTCCCCACCCCTGTGCTGCTCAGCATGGAACTTACCATGTCTGCCACATGCTGCTCCTTGTGAGGGTGCGCGCGGGCCAGCAAGGGCCTTCACACCAGCACCGACAACTGCTATGTCGTCACAAAGTGCTTTATGGCACTTTTGTGACGGCAAGTACCAGTGCAATGCGCGCTGTGCTGGCGAGCATGCTGCCTTGGATTGTGCCATTTGCTAATTCCTGCCAAGAGCCCAGATATGAAGTGGCTTTGCGGTTCTGTGCTGTTAGGCAGAGTTTACAGAAAAAGATTAGCCCTACTGGATCAGGCCAAAGCTTCATCTCGTCCAGCTTCCTGTTTCCCACAGTTCCCAACCAGTTACCTTTGGGTAGTCCACAAGCAAGAGACAGAGGAATACCCCCTCTCTGTTTCCCAGGAGAATGGCTGCTTTCAGATCAGTGGGAACAAAACACCTAACACATTTTGTGAATAAACAATGTTGTCAGGTGTATAGGAGATGTATTTTAATTTTCAATGTAAATAGTATTTTAGTACTGTCAGATTGATACTGAAAATTATATTTGTGTGGTGTTATGTTGAATGGTTGAAACAATAACGTTCCATTCTATTCTTTCATAATATCACCACGCAGGGCCTGCAAGGAGAATGTGATGTTGTTGGCATAGTGATGTGAGGTCTCCATGCCAAGTTATATTGCAGGAGCAAATTTTTATACATACGGTGCCTCCTACTTGAGTTGCTTATTTATCACATTTGTACCCTCCCACGCCTTCCTCCTCAGAGCACATGGAATTATCCATTTTTATCTCAACAGTAGCCTCTGAAGAAAGTGAGGCTAAGAGACAGTGATATTGGCCAAGGTCTATCAGTATGCTACATGGCAAAGCAAGAATTTGAATCAACATCCAGTGTCTATGTTCAATATAGCGTTGCCAACTTCTGAACTGGTCCTCTCTACTATGCTTTTTAAATTGTTTTAATTAGACAAAATTGCACATAATTAAACATAAAACATTTCTTGTAAACCCAACCAAAGTATGAGATTCAAATTTTTAGAAACAAAAACAAAATCTTATAATGTTAACCAGAATGCAAGAAATAAAACTAGAAACAAAATACAAAATCCTAAATTCAGCCAAGGTATAAGATTTAAATTGTCTAAAGATGATAGAAGATCTTGTAAGCTCGATCAAAGTGTGAGATTTAAATTTTTGACAAAATGTTGTGTTCAACTAAAATGAAAGATTTAAATTGCTAATACGTATGTGTGTGTATATACCGTATTGTCCCGAGTATAGGACGCTCCTGATTATAAGTCGCACCCATAAAGTTTGGTGCTATTTTTTAAAGAATACATTTAACTTTTTTTAACTTAAATATCGACATTAGTAGAACAGTACAGCTTTAGTACAGTTAAAGGCATAGGCACCCTGTCCTTTATTGAATCTGGGCACTCTAGTATTAGTAGCCTTCCCAGATCCAAAGGGGGACAGAGTGCCTACCTTTTAACCTTTGGAATTTGGGCAGGTGTAGCTTGTTGCACCCTTCCATGATGATGAGCTGCACCTGCCCAAATTTCAATGAACAGCACAATCCTATGCATATCTACTCAGAAGTAAGTCCCATTGCATTCAATGGGGCTTACTCCCAGGAAAGTGTGCATAGGATTGCAGCCTAAAGGTAGGCACTCTGTCCCCCTTTGGATATGGTAAGCCTATGCAGGAGCTCTTGCTCTCAACTTTCAAACTGTACTCTCAACTTTTAAACTGCAAGATCAATAAATATCTTAGTTTCCACAGAGTCCTGGGGTTGAAACTTAAGGGTTAATTGTTTCAAATGCTTCCAGAGGCTGCTGAGAGATAATGGTATTATTCTCATGGTATTCAGCCATTTTTGTTGTTCAGTCGTTAAGTCGTGTCCGACCCTTCGTGATCCCATGAACCATATCCCGCCAGGCCTTCCTATCCTCCACTATCTTCCTGAGTTCGCTCATTTTCATGTTCGTTGCATCGGTGATGCTGTCTAACCATCTCATCCTTGGCCTTCCCCTTCTCCTTTTGCCTTCAGTCTTTCCCAGCATCAGAGTCTTCTCCAGAGAGTCCTCTCTTCGCATTAGGTGGCCAAAATATTTGAGTTTCAGCCTTAGTACCTGTCCTTCCAGGGAACAGTCAGGGTTGATTTCATTTAGGATTGACTGATTTGATCTCCTAGCAGTCCAAGGGACTCTCAGGAGTCTTCTCCAGCACCACAGTTCGAAAGCATCTATTCTTCGGCGCTCAGCCTTCCTTATGGTCCAGCTCTCGCAACCATAAATTCAGCCATTTAGCAAGTGATTAAGAACTGCAAGGAAAGGCTTGAAAACACAGTGCTTTGCAGTTTAAAAAGAGAGAGAGGAAAAAAGCCTCGTTTTACCTTTGAAAAGAGAGGCTTGGTTTGAAAGTGCTTTGCATAAAACACTAGGCAGAAACGCTAGGCTTTGATTGTAGGGCGCACCCCCTACTTTAAAGACTTGCCTTAGGGGATAAAAGTGAGTCTTATACTAGGGCAAATACGGTATATATTTTCTAACATTCATTCATTTACATCAGTTTATACTTCTGTGTTCACTCTCATACCAATCAAATCTACCAAAGCTCACAAAAAGCCTACATAAACAGCCCTATTCTCCCCCCCCCCGCACCAATGCAGCAATGCCAAAATGACTACCGCTGCATCCTGCAGGAGGGGCATTAGCGGAAGTCTCCTCGGGAATAAGCCTCCACAGCGCAGAGGGATCTACTTGGACCTGCACTAGCGAAGCTGGCGTGGGTCTACATGGACCTGCACCATGGGATTGGATCTGGGAAGGGGGCTAGGATTCAGCAGACCCAATCCGCTCACCCTCACCCCCATCACCACCATGTTCCACCCTCTCCACCCTGACCCACCTCCCCTGCCAACTTACCTGCCTTGGTTGGTTCAGGGGGATCCACTGGCAAATGCGGGAGGACTCCCTTCCCACCGATGCTCTGGCAGTGCGCCTCTGCTGCTAATACTAAAGAATATAAAAGTGTTGATTTTTTATATTATTATGCATGCTATACCTATACTTTATAAAAGAGATAAATGGCATCCACCTTATTTCAAAAGTCTTTTTTTGCATCCTACTTTCCCTCAATTGAATACACTCAGTAATCTTCATAATAACTGCCATTTGCTATACTTTACACAGCCAGTTAGTTTATTTTAGGTAATGATGAGCCTCTCCAATGTTTAGCAGTCAATATTTTCACAGCTGTCAGAAGGTTCAGTTCCTGATGCTCTTCCCTAATTCTGCAGTCTAAATAGCCTAACAGTATAAATGGACTGGGGTTGCAATCCTGTACACACTTACCTAGAAGTAAGTTCCACTGAATTCAAAGGGACTTACTTCTGAGTAGATATACAGAGGACTGAGCTGCCAGTGGGTTATCATAACATTATTATTATTGTTTTGTTGTTGTTGTTGTTATTTATGCTTAAGAAACCTCTTCCTCTAGTCACTATTAATAACTATTACTTTATTTGATTGTATTTACTTTATAACCAGAAATTGCTTCATAGAGTGCAATTGTCTCATAAATCTTTGGAACTGAATTACAGTATCAAGAATAGTTACAGTAATTAAAATTTCATCAGCATACAAAATAATTTTAGATGTAATACTACAATTTTATTTCCTTCTATCTGCCCTAGTGATCCAACAAAAGAATAGAAAGGGGACAGCATTGTCCTGTTCTACAACTTAAATTAAAAAATGAATTTTGATTATGAGGATTGCTTAAAGACTTTGATATACAGTATAGTCTTAATGTAGTGGAGAAAAGCATTGCCCTGTCTACACTTTTGTATAATACAGAACAGAAACGTTATTTCAATACAGTACAATCAAATGCTTTCTCAGCCCCTACAAGAAAACCCAATGCTGATTCTTGCTTGTTAAACTTGCACTTATTAATATTTACTGCTTTCCTGGTGTGATCTGACCATATCCAACCTTTAATAAATTCTACCTAGTTTTCATTTGTTTTTTGCTATGAAAAAATAACTAAAAAATACATGTACATGTAAATATATAAGTAATTAAATATTTAGAATAGAACATACAATGTAAATAACAAATGAGAAAACATTGAAACAAAACAATGATTGATATTAATGTGTATTTTAAACAATTGGCAAACACTGCCACCAAAGTTGTAGTCCTGATGGATGAAAGAGATGGGTCTATATAAGATCTAACCCTGGCAAGACTGCTATCTTTTTTTATGCACATGAGTATTTGTGCATAGTTCCTGCTCATTTATATTTGAGTTGCCTTCTTTAGAGACAGCTATTGAATAACACTCTGAGAAATAACATTTCTCAGAGTGTCAAAGAGCAAGGAGAATGTAGTTGTTGCACAGAATTCTTCAATTCTCTTCCAGTCACTCTAATTACTCTTTTCCCCCTCTATTCCAGTTTTTGAATACAGCCTGCTTGAATATCACCAACACTATATTCCACCACCTCACCAAGGCCCTATATCTGGGTGTTAGCATTTCCATCAAGGACAGCCCAAGACTTCCCAGCCCCTGAGGCGGCAACGTGTCAAATGCTCCACTCCCCCCTTACCTGGTGATGTGCCAACTTCTGTTCCTCCCACACCCTGGATTGGAAAAGGAAGAGGCAGACAAAGTGGAAGAAGGCATGTGAAGGAGAGGTGGGGGTGGACTAGACTAGCATCAGAGTTCAGAGACCCTCTAGCTCAGGGGTTCTCAACCTTTGGAGGCCCAGGTACCCCCTATCACGGTCCAATTTTCTGAAGTACCCCCTGCTAATTAACTGCTAATTAATTGTATTAATCAATCAATTAATTAGGTAATTAATCATTAAATAAAAAGTACTAACAATTTCAAATGTGAAAAATGTCTTATTTAACTCTCTCTCTCTCTCTCTCTCTCTCTCTCTCTCTCTGTGTGTGTGTGTGTGTGTGTGTGTGTGTGTGTGAGAGAGAGAGAGAGAGAGAGAGAGAGAGAGAGAGAGAGAGAGAGAGAGAGAGAGATGCAAGGATCTCTTTTTTTCTCCAAGTCACACTTTCCAAAATCAGCTCCTCCCTCCCCCACCCCACCAAATTACATTTTCCAAAGTACAAAAATAAGCCCAAAACCAAAATCAGAGAGACAGAAGGGCTCCAAAAATAATTACAATTTAAAATCCATATTAATTAACACTTAATTAGCTTCTGATGGGGCAGATAAGGGGCAAGGCTTGGAGTACCCCCAGCAAGAGGTCCGCGTACCCCTAGGTGTACCCGTACCACAGGTTGAGAACCTCTGCTCTAGCTTACCACTCTCCTCTCCTCCACTCTTCCTCTTCTTCCTTTCTGTCCCCCTCTTCCGTTTCCAGTCTGAGGAGGAGGATCAGTAGAGGCGAGTGGGCAGGCAGAGGTTGGTGTCCCCCACCAATCTGCTGCCTGAGGCAAGCAGCATAGTCAGCCTCATGGACTACCCCTACTCCTATGAGAAATATGTACCTAATAATTAAAGATGTGTCTTTGACTGATTGTCATCTTGTGATTAACTGATATCTTCATCTCTGTTTCCTCCTCCACTATTTCCAGATGATGAGACAAAAAAATGTTTGTCCCCAGATGCACAACCTTATGTTTTGCAGTATTGGATTTCATTCAGTCTCTATTATGACTCTGTTTCCTTGTTTTACAGACTTTCTTAGTTCATGTGGCCAACACTTCCTAGGAACGTCCTGTCCCTACCTTTACTGTATCTTCTGGAAACACCCTTAGGATGCTGCCAAGGAAGCAGGAGGAAACCTTGCTCCCTCTCTGCCTACATCACAGCAGTCCTGCAGCAGCTCTTTCTTGGTATAGCAGTGTTAAAGGTCAAAAGCAGCCCCAGCACAGCAGTGCATAGGAAAGAGCCACCAAAGTTATGACATCTTATCATGTGCCTTCCGATCTCCGGCGCCACCTGAAGAACCTCTTAGACTTATCTTCCCTTGCCCTTCCATGGAGGCTGTTATACTCTCTTTGTTTAATGGTTTCCTGGGGATAATTTCTGTCTTGGATCATACAGGCCCTATGTTGCAATTACTCTCTGACCTCAAAGGCTAGCTTTTCCAAATTACACTTCTTTATAAAACCCTCTGTCTAGTGGCTTGATTTTTATTTTTATATATCTAAATGGTTAAATAGTGGGTGTGGATGAGGAGAGAGCTAAAATGGAGAAAGAAAAAAGACGGATATCGACAGAGCATGCCAGGATGTAGCAGAAAGAAGGTTGAGAAGCAGAGAGTTGTCCTTTTTACGATGACCAGTGCTTTGGGCTGGAAGAGGCAATAGAGCATTCTTGTTATTCAGCATTTCTGCAGAACTTTTCATTGCACTAGGTGACTTATAAGTCATTTACAGCCCAATTCTAAGTACCGGTAAACCCCCACAGATGCAGCCATGTCAACGGAGCACGTGCATTCTGCGGGGGGGGGGGAGTTGCAAAGGTCTCCTTATGCCCAAATGGGTCTTCTCTGATTTGCGCCAGCCATTTTGCTTGCACAGAATTGAGGAGAGTAAGGGAGAGGGAAGAAGAAGAGAGGGAACAGAGATAGGGTTCTGGTGCACGCTGGCGCTGCCGGGATCCACCCTATCCCTCCCCCATTCTGCCTTCTGCCCTTCCCCTCCCC
The DNA here is from genome assembly GCA_026170595.1 of Plestiodon gilberti rubricaudatus. Classification (NCBI taxonomy): domain Eukaryota; kingdom Metazoa; phylum Chordata; class Lepidosauria; order Squamata; family Scincidae; genus Plestiodon; species Plestiodon gilberti. Next base: position 253,527,039 of record JANXHW010000001.1, on the reverse strand, counting down.
ATATAGACACTCTCCTGTTCCTCTCCCTCCCTGCCCTGTTCCTCCTACCACCTACCCTCCATGTTGGTTTATTTGCATTCCTGACAGTAGAATGTGACACCATCACCATTTGCAGTGGATGTTTGCCCCATTCACATACAGAGCAGGTATTAGGGGGAGGGAAGCATCCTCTTTACATGAAAAGGAATACACAGGGAAGGGGGGGACCCACAAGCCTCTCCCATCTTACCTTGTAGTGCCCTGCTATTTCAATCAGTTTTCTTCCAGCCCAGCTCTGGTATCAGTGTCAGCACTAAGTTAGTGGGGACCCTGCTGCAAAGCCCTGTACTGGACCCACCATGTTCCCCACCCCCTGATCACACACTGGGCACCTGCCACTGGTCCTGAGAGTTCATAGGTTGGTCTGGCGAAGTGGGCCCTCTGGTGGATGTGCGCCCTTGTCCAGTACTTGACTTGGTTGTCCCCTTATTTCATCACTGCTGAAACCAGAAATGAGCCAGAAATGAGCTAGACAAAAATGAGCTAGACAAAAATCGATCCAACCAATGGCTTGCAGCAGTAGTAGTCGCCGGTCCTACACCCCCGGGGTGGCCGCCACGACACTGCCCACAGGACGCCATATGCCCCCCACGGGATGCCACATGCCCCGCCCCTGGGAGCATGACGTTATCTTCGTGCGCCGTCGTGGCATGGAAACACACACACACACACACCAGCGCTTTTCGGCCCCTTTTTGGAGCCAAATGGTGCCCGGGGGAGGGCCAAACGTGCAGCCAAGAACGGCTGCACAAAGAGGAGCCAGCGGCAGAGGGGGCAACAGATCTGGTGGCAAGTACACCCTCGTGACCCACCGCTTGGGGCCCACTGCCCCCACCGCCCCCACTGTGACAACACCTCTGGCTTGCAGTGGGGCACAGCAGGAGTGGAGAGTGGGTTTCATTCTTGTCCTATGCAAACTCCGTTTTGTATAAAAAATGGGGCCACCCTCTCCCCCATGTGTTGCACTTTACTACTTTTGTAGTGTACCTTTTTGTACTGAAGGGTTGGATATAATTTTCTACTTATTTCTAAAGAAATATGCATTACCTCCTTATACACTCTCTTAAGTCTCCAATGTGACAATATATTTTTCCCACATTGTCATTAAGTAGACAATGTGGGGAAAATATATTGTCACATTGGAAACTAAAGAGGGAGTATAAGGAGGTAATTTCTTTACAAATACATAAAACAAATAAATATTTCTTTACAAATAAATAAAACCTTATACCCCCACCCTTCAGTACAAAACGGTACACTACAAAAATAGCATGTTACTAGGAATATACTCACTGACTAATGTCAAATTGGTGCTCTCTTCCAGCTCAGAATTAGCATTTTAGTTTGAGGTGGACCGATTCCAATCTGTAGCTTTTAAAGAATCATAGCATGTTAGAAAAGGAAAGGGTATTTCACACAAACACAAGCATGCACGCACATGCACACACACACACACGCACGCACGCACGCACACATACACCAGATGAAAGCTTCAGTCTATATATGTGCACTTCCCTGTTTCTTTCCTAGATTTATTAGAGGCAAGACAGGGCAGTGGTTTTATAGATTATTTCTTGAGCAGATCCAGATTTCTGCAATAATCATAAAAGAAGGCAAGGGGACATAACGTGATCTCCTGGCATGAGAGAACTCATGGTTTCCCAAAAATCAGTGGAACAGCCCTTTTCCATCTACTAGCATCTGCTGGGTATCAATATACAAGACAGAAGCCAAAAATACTAGTAAATTCCAATTCAGGTTTTTTAATTAATCCTGCTCGTCATGTTCCCTTTTCGGTCCTGAGGTCAGTCAGCCATCTTCTGCCTGGAGAGAAACTTAATTAAGCTCAGATAGCACAAATGAGCTTCCAAGAATCCCCCTGATCTCTCTCCCCACCCAGTCTATAGGTCTTCTGTGCACATCTGGATAAAAGCTTGCACTCAACAAGCAGCAGAAGCATTAGCCTCGGGCACCAAGCCCCCAAAGCAGGGCTGGGCTCCCAAAAAGCATTGCAAGTTCTTGCATCATGTGGCAGCTGCAGAAGGAAGAATGTGGAGGACACCAGAAAGAATACCTAGGCAACTGCTCTTGCCTCATGGTATTATTGACTCCGAGCCGCAGAAGGAAGGTGATCTTGTCTTATAGTCTGACTGATTATCATTATTAATGTACATACAGCAGAGAAGGGAGATGAGACATTTCTCAGATTTTTGAATGCTGATGCAGCCATTCCCAATGGGACTGACCAACCTGGATTCAGTCATTCAGTTGTGTCGATGACCAGAAGAGACCTTAATGGGGTGGGGGTCAGACATATTGGATGCACACCCTTCCCTCACAAGCATCAAAGACATCAGTGGAATGTTTCTAAGGAATGTTTCCCCACTAGTAGGAGTCTCATAAATCCCTTTGGATTTGATATGGCATTTATTCTAAGAAAACTGTTCCAAAAAGTGAGTGTATATATGATTGGCTTCAGCTCACAGACTACACGGGCAGACAATAGAAAGCCCTGAAGAGAATGTTTATTGACAATGAATTCCTTGATTGAGCAAGTAATCAGCTTTTTTTACAGTGCTTGTAAAATGCTGTTTTATGGTAATTTACTCACTGGAGTGTCATTTATGGGGTAAGGCAATTCACAGGCACTGAAGGAACACAGGCACAATTGTGAGAAGTTCACTCACCATTTTAGGAAGAACTGATGCAGACAGAAGTTTGGGGAATAGGTATGACCATTGGTATACCAAAGAGTAGCAGTCAGGGCAGAAAAGCCAATGAGGCCCTTCATTTGAGAATCCAGAATTAAAGCACATGTGCGTGTCTTCTTTAATGAACACTCCTGGCCTCCCTGGGCAAATTCTATGCAAGAAGTTGCACAGGGGGGAGGATTCAAAATAGGTGGAAACAGAACACTATGGAGCCTTGATCAGACCAATGCTGTCATAATGAGGTACAATATTGTAGTAACAGGACTCGGCTGACATATTGTTGATATGTTGTGTGTGTCTCCAGACGTGCTACTTGGTGTCTCTGAAAATGCAGACATTTAGGAACTTGTGAAGTGTGCTCAGTTCAATTTCTTATCTTTCTCCTAACAGCTATTACTTTTTAGTGATCACAAGTCACAAAGCAATGGCCAAAAACTAACCACCTCTTCCTTTCCCAGGTCCATGACATACCTATTGGGATAGAAACTCAGGCAAGGGAACAAATGTAGCCCCCTCCCCCCCCCACCATCTCTTTGGTCACCATCCAACATAAAGTTAAATGGACTTAAGCAGCCCATTGATTTCCATGCGCTTGGGTGCACTTAACTTTCTGTTGGACCTGGGCTGGCCCATCCTTGAGGCCACCTTCAGGCAGCAGGTTGGTGGGGTTGGTACCAATTTCTGTCCACCGACTTACCTTTACTGCTCCTCCTCCTCCTCCTCCTCCTCCTTCCACTAGCTGGATTGGAAGGAAGATGAGGACAGAGAGGAAGAGGACATGTGGAGGGGAGGACAGTGCTGAGCATTGGAGAGTAGGAAGAGCAGAGGCTGAGTAAGGGGGGGGGGAGCAGCATTTGGCATGCCACCTCAGGTGTCAGGAAGTCTTGGGCCAGCCCTGTGTTGGACTGTGGTTTTTGGCACCTTGTATGGTGCCATGTATGTATCTTGCACCTCCACAGGCCCACATTTATTTGATTTCATCATCTGCTTTTGGTCTAATCCCAGCCTCATCTCCACTGGCCATATGAAGCAGACATAAAGAAGTTTCACAAGGAATAGGAAACATATGTGAAAGGAGCAGGAGTGTCCCCATTCTTTCTGTTTCCACTAACTGCTGTCTCCTCATAATTGCTTTGAGCTGGTTTCTCCTTGCAAATTCTCCATACATACACATATATAGAAAGCTGGGGTTGATTGAAAATAAATGAAATAGGCACGACTGATTCTCACACACTCACAAATACGTACATGTATATATTTAGAGATGCATGTCTAGCTGTATTTGTGTAAGAAGAAAAGCGCACTGGATGCAGTGCAATTGCTAATTTAAATTTTACTTTGTTACCACTGCCAAGTTTTTTTCACCTAAACAATTCATATTTTGATGACAGATGCATATGTATATCTCTTTGAGCTTGTTTCACAATAAAAATGTTGAAGTTGCTGGTTGGTTATTTGTCATTCATTCATTCATTCATTTCCCCCCCCCCCCTCATATGCTGCTTTTCAGCAAAATACCCCAAAGTAGCTCACAAAGACTTACAAATGTAATGCCTTAAAATCCATACAAGTCAAATAACAGAAACAGCAATACAAATGCAGAAGACAGTAAAATCACCCACGGGACAATGGGATCAAAGCTCAACAATCCTGGCAGTTATCCTATAGGAATACCTTTACTTTGAGTTAGCTTCTTAAAGGGAATCCCAGAGCTACTATGGCTGGGTTACCTGTAGTTTTTCTTGTACTTACAGAATGCATTCATGGAGTCTACAATAAGTCTCTGAAGACCCACATAGTCACATAGGGGTGAGGGATGGCACTTTTTCTGCTAAAAATATCTCTTCCTAGTTGATTTTTCTTCGATGCAGAAAGATCATCAGAAGTAACTCTTCAGAAATGCCCCCCTATACATTGCAGCTCCATTTTGTTTTTAAAAAACTTGGGGGGGGGACTACAAGTCACTCATTGTTACACATTGTTTGTCCTAAACCTAACTTTAGTCATGGCAGTCAAACCAGGGCCAATCTTTGTGACGGATGCCTTCAGGGGTTGGAGCAGGGACCGCTTGATGTCCCCCCCCCAAACTTTACACTGAGCAGGATTAAGTAAAGGTAAAGGTGACCCCTGACAATTCAGTTGTGTCCGACTCTAGGGTGTGGTGCTCATCCCCATTTCAAAGCCGAAGAGCCAGCGTTGTCCGAAAACGCCTCCGTGGTCATGTGGCCGACATGACTCTCCTTGCCGCAGCGCGTAGCATGCAGCTGGAACACGGAGCGCTGTTTACCTTCCCGCAAGCGGTACCTATTTATCTACTCGCATTAACATGCTTTGGAACTGCTAGGTTGGCAGGAGCTGGCCAAGCAAGGAGAGCTCACCCCGTCGCGGATTTGAACTGCCGAACTTTCGATCAACAGCTCATGGTTCAGCGGTTTAACCCAGTGTGCCACCCGCTGGCCTTAGAAGCATTAGAAGGATTAGAAGCATTTAAATGTTTATTCCAGCATGAAACATGACCGACCATATATATCATATCACAAGTGCACCATACCACAAGTGCAGGACATTTTTAAGAGTCTGGCATTAAGAACTGTATCGGTTTATGCCATTTATATAGCAGCACTACAGCAGGAACACCAGTTAGTACAGGATTCTGCATGGCTTATTTGGCCTAATGGTTAATCTAGCCCTGAAGAGGGCCATTCTATTCATGGTCATGTGTGAACATCATAAGTGGACCAAGGAAATTGGAAACACTGAATAGTAAACCTAGATTTGTATATCACAAGGCCCTAGGGCTTCTTTGAAAACTGTTTTATTTTTAGCCACATTGCAACATCTGATTTCATCTATCAAAGTTGTGAAAATGTATAAACCACAGAAGTGCTTAAAATAACATGCCTTAAGGCAACATCTGTCATCTCCAAAATTAGGAGGCGGAGTGAGGCTTAGAGTTTGTGAAGTTCACTTAATTTCTTGGGTTGTCTTTAAGTAGCAGAGAGGTGCCCCTGCCGTTCCCCTCCGGCACTTCTTAGATTTTCACAGTTGACACCCCAGGAAGAAAACAGTCAGGAACATTTAGTAATCCTGATCAGCCATAATTAGATTTCCTTTACATAAAAAACACTCCTGCAAGGGAAATGCGGAGTTTATGATGCTGGGAGAATCTTGATTTCCATTCCTTATATTATCTCCATCTTTCTAGCGATTGGGAAAAGGCACTGCCTTAAGGGCTTATTAACAGCCCAACTTCTATGGTAAGTACCAGTACAATGAGATGCTGCCTTGTTATAAAGTGAGCAGAAGTCCATCTAGCCTGATGGACTGGCAAGAGGCAGACATCCACCCCAGCTTCGCAACCTGAAATGGTTTTAGCATGAGATTTCAGGGACTGAAAGAAGAACCATTTATGTGCAAGGCATAGTTTCTACCACTGAGCTACAATGCTACCTTCTCCAATCATGTTCTGCCACCAGCTCCAATCATATGCTGCCTCTTAGCAACACTCAGCAACCAATGATGGGTTTCCTTCCAGGGAAGGGTTGGTCCCAGGTGAAAAACAGTACAGTTGATGGCAGGTAAGCCTCTACAGGAGGAAATCTGTTTTCCCTTTTTCTGGCTACTGCTGCTGAAATGTGAGATTCCCTATCCCTGGACAAGAACTGGTCTGTAGAAGAGCAGGTCAATTTCCTTCTGTATCCCTGATGTCTCAAGGCTTGAATAAAGCACTAGAAGATTATCTTCTGTGAGAAGGAGAGATCAAGACAAACACACTAATGTCCAATTTAACAAGCTCTAAAGCTGAACCCTGGCACTGCCATCAGATATTGGGGCTATACTTTGAGGATCCCTGGCTGAAGGTGAACCCTCTGCAAGAAGCTGTAGCATGATGCGCTACACACTCTTGGCACTACAGCCTCCCTCCCTTGTCTTGATTGCTATGATTTAGTCATGGTGCATATTCAAGCATATTCAAAGCCGGCACAGAACAGAGGACAGACGTTTATTCTAGGAATGATCAGCAACTAATGTGGTACATGATAAGGGTTAGTAATCTTTCTGATTTCTTATCTATACATATAGCATTTTACAAACTATTTTTTTAACAATTTGATTAACCTCTTCAGAACTGAGTTCTTCTAACAATTCAATGCAGAATTTCGACCAATTCCTTAAAATAGCCAGAATCCAACACTGAAATCAATGGATGTGTGCCTCGTTCTCTGTTGAAATGTGGTCACTGCCGTTCAGTTGTACTGCTTCTGGTGTTACAGCTACTGTACAAAATGCAACAAAGAAAATAAATGACTGACATTCCTTAGTCCAGTACCTATTGTTTAATCCCAGGGAGGGTTATGGACACATTAAACTTCTGGATATCTCACAACCTCAGAAGGGCTTTCTAGCCTAGTGCAGAAGTATAGAAAAGCTGCCCTCTGCTGGCTGGACAAGGCACATACCATGCTATCTCAAGGTAGATGGGCACTGAGGGCTTCTTCATATGCAGTTTTCCTACAAAAAACCCTGTTGATTGTGGATTTTGAAGTGCAGCAAGAGGGTTTGTTTTGCATGAGTCCATGAAAGCTGATGTGCACAGGGCACTGCACATGTTTTTCCATATATGGATGGAGAAACTCACATGATGGAGATTTCTCACATCTCCATCATATGTGAAATGACCTTAATGGCTTAAACCTAGTGGAATCTCTGCTAGTGATACATTTTAGATCTATGTTTGGAGATGGAAGCTTTCTATTTTTTTAATCTTATGATAAGTGCATAGTGCTCAAGGAATGGTCTCAGTTGTTTACAATTACCAATTGATGTCCTTAGTACAAAACATGCACATATTCATGAAGAATTCTGAACTTCCTATACAGGGCTGGCTCAAAACCTTCTAGTACCTGAGATGACATACCAAATGCCCCCCCCCACCTTGTAATGTGCCAGCCTCAGCTCCTTCCATTCCCTGGACTGGAAACAGAAGAGGGGGGATGGAGTAGAAGAGGTAGTGTGGAGGAAAGCAGAGTGGCGGCCTAGAGTGGTGCTCTAGACCAGCGGTTCTTAAGCTTTTTTGGGTCATGGACCCCTTTGAGAATCTGATGAAAGTGATGGAATCACCCCAAGAAAAATGTACATAAACACACAAAACATTTTTTGCACTTGGTTCATGGATACCCTGATGCCCCAGGTTCAGAGCCCCTGCTCTAGGTGTTCTAGCCCATCACTGTCTTCTCCTCCACACTTTCTCCTCCACTCTGTCCCCTTCTTTCTTTTACAATCCAGGGAGTAAGAGGAGCAGTGGACGTGAGTTGGCAGACAGAGGCTGGCACCCCATACCAACCTGCTGCCTGAGGCAACAACCTCAGTTGGCCTCATGGATGGGCCAGCCCTGTTCCTATGTTGTCTCAACACAGGAGAAATTCAACAGAGAGCTAGTGAAAGCATGTTGAAGAACATCTGAACCCTGCTACAATAATGAAAAAAATTGGAGGACAACTATTGCAGCAACTTCCCCACTAACACATAGACTGCACTGAGAGGCCTGGAGCCAGTTTGACTTGCCCCAAGTGCTCTCATTCACTTGACCCTGATGGACAAAACCTTGGCTACTTCCAACTCAGGAGCTGGATATGCTTGGTAGGTGACAGGTAGATGTGCTTGGAAACAGTAGTAGCAGTGACGGTGACCTATTTACCTATAGGTAATCTCACTTTGCATGAGTGCAGAACTGGGAATAAAGCACACTGTGTGCAAAAGCTCACCCTTAACTGCTTGTTTGTATGCCTTTTTAACATTAAGTGAGCTAATCTTGGGGGAACCTCAAATTTTCCTGGCTCAGCTAGAAAATGTTCAACTCTACTTTCTTTGGCTTGTATCCTGAGGTCCTTCAAGTGCCAAAAATGGAGATACTGTACTCAAAAACATTTTGCATAAATGCAAGGGGAAAATGCTCCTTGTTGCAGTGAGTCAAAGGGGTGCATGTTAAGCTGTGGGCATTTTTAGTTAATAATGTTACAACATTTGAAAGCCTTTTTAGAAGATTTTAAAAGTTCTACTTTATCTAGGCTCTACTGTCTTTAGGAGATGGAGATCTGTGTGGCTTCACCTTAAAGCCTGGATATGGATCCCAGTGTTCAGCTCTTAAAAAGAGGGTATTGTAGTTCAACTGTGTAACTGGAAGGAGGCAAGCCCAGAGCAGTGATACAATGGGGAGTCTAGTGACTCACAGCCCAATCCTATCCAACTTTCCAGCACCAATGAGGCCCATGCTGCATTCTGCGGTGGTGGTGTTGTCACGGAGCTTCCTCAAGGTAAGGAAACATTTGTTCCCGTACTTCGTGGCTGCATTGGCACTGGAAAGTTGGTTAGGATTGGACTGTAAGAGACGGGCAGCCCGATCCTGCCTAAATATAGGCCGGCGGAGCAAGGCCACATCCTGCATAGGATGCAGCAGCCGGCCAGTTAGGCCAACTGTTGCATTTTAGGCAGGATTGCGCTGTGAACAAAAACCAGGGTTGATCCATATATGAGGCCAACTGAGACAGCTGTTTCAGGCAGCGGATTGGCAGGGGAAAGTCACTGCTGCCCTTCTGCCCATTTCTGCTCATCTTTGCTGCTGCTTCTCCTCCTACTCCTTGGATTCAAAGGGAGGAGGGAAACAGCAGAAGAGATTAGAATGGTGGACTAGATACTCTATCATTCTCCCATCATTCTCCTCTCCCCTCCCACTTATTCTGCTGCTCCATTTCTCCCCTTCTTTTCAAATCTAGGAAATGGGAAGAGGAGGAGGACCCTCCACTCCCCAGCTGCAATATGAGGATAAGAATACTTGCTTTACAGGGTTGTTGTATTGTTGTTGGACAACTTCAAGATAATCCATGTGAAACACTTTGCACACTCAAAGCACTATATAAATGTTAAGCATTGCGATTATGATTAGCCTCCTTTGAGGTGGGTCATTCTGCTGCCTTTCCGCAATGTCAGTAATTGAATGATCTCATCAATCTGGTTGCAGATACAACCCAGGATGATCCACTCCTAGAGGAGGCTGATTGGAAGGAGGCTGTATTGATTCTGACCCCAAGTGCCCAGGACTTGGACATGGGAGGCCAAAAGCGTAGTTAGCCTCTCCGCCACCCCCCCGCGGAATGGCAGAAGTCCCTCTCCCGCTCCATCCCCACCCCACCATCCCCACCCCACCGCATTGCAGCGAAACACAAGCTAGCGAAGGAGCCCGGGCGGGCGGGCCAATCCTCCACGCAGCACGACCGTTTTTCAGCCGCCTCCGTGGCACGATTAACGTCCCCGCCAGCTGCTTTGTCGCCACCCCACCTGCTGCCTGGGGGCCCCCTCGCCCCGTCACTGACTCCGCTACAGTGGAGGGCGAGGAGCTGGTACCAGCTGCTGAGGTGGAAGACCCAATTCCTGAGAGTGAGGGTGGACCAGATGGTGAGGAGCCCTGGGAGCCTGAACCTGATGCCTCCTTCCCAAGATATTCCTGCCTGAGCCAGAATCCTTTAAGGAGCCAGCCTTTGACATACCATGGCCATCTTGCCCTTTGCAACTCCCAACACAGGGATTGGGTCAGGCTAAAGGTAACTTAGAGGCAGTGGAGTGCTCACTCTGCAGCAGTGTGGGTGGGGCCTGAGAGGGGTCATCTGGAGCAGGAGATATAAAAGAGCTCAACTGGAGCTGCAATTCTCTTGAATCAAGTTGCTCATCTCTGGGGTCCTCCTATTCCAATTGGCTTGCCTTGTATGAAATTGAGACAGGCTAGAGGCCAGATCAGAGCAGTGAACCATGCAGAGATGCAGCAGGTAGCCCCCGCTGTGAGCAGGGTGCTTGGGGCCAGGCTTCCCTGTAAGATGTGCAGACACACAGCTGGAATTGAAACCCTGCTTCAATTCCCTCTTGGCACTCCGGAGCTCGACAACGATGATGACATCATCACTGAAAACTCTGGAGCCACCCCCAGGGCTCTGCGCACTCCCTGTAAAAATTACCGAGAACATTACTTGGGACTCATAGGAGTTTTTGAATATTCAACTAACATTTTCCCCGCAGCATGGGGGACACATGAGCTGTTCTAATGTTCCCTGTGTGAGAAGCCCTGAGGGCCCAATGAGGCATCTGGACATCACCACTGAACATGGGTCAGGCCAAACTCATAGGAAGAAAGAGGTAGAGGTGGGAGTGGGATGTCTTCTCCCTCCCTCTGCTTGCTGTCTCGGAAAGTGCTTCGCCCCAATTGTTTTTCTCCTGGTGACTGAGAGTTGCTTTCATTCTGAGAGCCCCACTAGAGAAAAACAAGAAAGGCAAAGCACTTTCAAGGGGAAGAGTGCGGGAAGGGGGGGGCACTTCTCCCTGTACGCTCTTCCCCCTCCTACTCTCTAAGCGCCACTGGCACTCGCGCAGCTTTATGTGGATTGGCAGTGACCTGACTTGGACATACATTTCTACCACAACAATGTCTAGTGTGGTCCTCAAGAAAAAGACAAAGGGAAGAAGCATTTCACATTCTTCACATGCAGCACTTTCACCTACTGTACTTATTTCTGTTTGTAATGTATTCCTCATCGCAGCAGTTCTTACCAGCAATTACCTATAGAGGGCACCAAAGGAGAGGAAATTATGACACCCAACTGTGCACAGAAGGACTGTATATGGTAGCTGAGCTTTCTTCTATGAAACTTTGTTGTTGTTGTTGTTCAGTCGTTAAGTCGTGTCCGACCCTTCGTGATCCCATGAACCATATCCCGCCAGGCCTTCTTGTCCTCCACTATCTTCCTGAGTTCGCTCATTTTCATGTTCGTTGCATCGGTGATGCTGTCTAACCATCTCATCCTTTGCCTTCCCCTTCTCCTTTTGCCTTCAATTTTTCCTAGCATCAGAGTCTTCTCCAGAGAGTCCTCTCTTCGCATTAGGTGGCCAAAATATTTGAGTTTCAGCCTTAGTATCTGTCCTTCCAGGGAACAGTCAGGGTTGATTTCATTTAGGATTGACTGATTTGATCTCCTAGCAGTCCAAGGGACTCTCAGGAGTCTTCTCGAGCACCACGGTTCAAAAGCATCTATTCTTCGGCGCTCAGCCTTCCTTATGGTCCAACTCTCGCAACCATACATTGCTACTGGGAACACCATCGCCCTGACTATGCGAACTTTTGTTGGCATGGTGATATCTCTGCTTTTTATTATGCTGTCTAAGTTTGCCATAGCTTTCCTTCCAAGGAGTAAGCGTCTTTTAATTTCATGGCTGCTGTCTCCGTCTGCAGTGATCTTGGAGCCCAGAAAAGTAAAATCTGTTACTGCTTCCATTTCTGCCCCTTCTATTTGCCAGGAATTGATGGACCCAGATGCCATGATCTTAGTTTTATTAATGTTGAGTTTCAAGCCAACTTTTGCACTCTCCTCTTTCACCCTCATCAAGAGGCTCTTTAGTTCTTCTTCACTTTCTGCCATTAGGGTGGTATCGTCTGCATATCTGAGGTTGTTGATATTTGCTACCTCCCAAATTCAGCAAAGGACCTTCCTCGGTCTCTTGCCTTTACAGTTAGAGTTTGCTAGAGTTTGCAGCCAAGAATTATATTCTCCCCCCCCCTCATAAATCCAGTGTTTCTCCTATCACAATTCATGCAGAGGCGTCGCTCCGGTAGGGGCGGGGCTGTAAGTTTTGCTCGGTCGGAGTCCCGTTTACCGAACGAGCAGGAGGCGGCCCCGCCCCCTCACTGTCGGAGCCTTTCCCCTGCGGAGAAAGCAGCAGGCAGGGTCTCTTGCCTGCTGCTTTCTCCGCAGGGGAATGGCTCTGACAGTGAGGGGGCGGGGCCGCCTCCTGCTCGTTCGGTAAATGGGACTCCGACCGAGCAAAACTTACAGCCCCGCCCCTACCGGAGCGACGCCTCTGAATTCATGATCTACGTCTGGTCCTCCCCAGAAATTCCCTCTAGCCTGAGAGCACAGCAACCTCCTCGCTCCAAAGAAAGGCAGTCAATGCACTGGTACACACAGTGTTCTTCCCTGTAGTCAAGGCAATTGAGAGAACAAGCAGGAGGCCCTGTTTTTGCCTTTGGATTTGCTTGCGACGGTGTTTTCAGCAGTCTAGCGTGGCAATTAACTTGGGAGTATAATTTTTTTTGGGGGGGGGGGAATATAATTTTTTTATTTAAAAAAACCATACTACTTCAATTGTACATACCCGCACGTAAAAGTCCGTTACATAAAAGCAAATAATATCATTTCTTTACCTATTACTTCGTTTCTTTGCCTAACTTATCCTAATACAGTTTTTTTCTTCAAGTTATCGGCGGAGTGGTCCCCTCCATCCACGGCCAAAACTTTATCCATTTAGCTCTTGGCATTCTCTTCCTTTCATACTCGCTCAAAGTCCTCATTTTACATACTATAAAATTAACAGATACCTCTGGTAATTTTGGTTTATTTGGTGGCAATTAACTTGGGCCTTCCAATTCAGGACAAAGAGAAGGAGCAACAAGAACCAATAAAAAGAAAGAAAACAAGGATGCTTGAATCCTGGTTCTATCAGGGGACTGGTTTGTCTTAATTAATCATAGGAAGACTCTGCCCTCCCCCAGCTGTTCAGATATCATCATAAAATATTTATTTTTCCAGCCCCTTCCTACCTGTAGCATAAAATCTCACCCTGTCTTTCTAAAGGCTATATAACGAATTTGGGCTTACCAGCAGCTGTTTTCTATACCAAATTTCAGCTTGAGAATGTGAAGGGAGGAGAAAGGAGGAGTCTTGGGACCATCCATAAAACCTGCCACACATCAAGGTGGAGCCAGCAAAGCTATGGGAAGAGAGAGGAGCAATCTTGGCTGCGATGGCATGTCACATCCAGATACCGTATTTGCTCCCCCAGTCCAGTCATTTAGCACCTCATCCAACAGGTACACGACTTTGCTTGCTTCTTCTTTCAAGCATCAGTGATCTGAGTTTGCCTGTCTGTGAAAACCCTGAGAGAGCTGCCAGACCAGGTAAGCAGAATGCGGGGGGGGGGGGGGGGGGGAGCTTTTATTGACACATTTAGAAGGTAGTTACACATAATACAACCCATCCTTAGATCCCAAGATCTTGCTGGATTCTGCCCCCCCCCCTTTCTGCCATCAAGAACTTGCTGAGCAATGATCTGTCAAACCAGTCCCACCCCATATTGGCTTATAGGAGAGGACCCCGTGCTTTCACCCCATCACCAGCCACAGCTGGTTTCACTAGCCATTTATCCCTATTGAGGACTCCTGCACAAATGGGCCAAAAGCCCTGGCCTGGTGCCACTCTCCCTTGGCTCCAGACTCTCCTCCCCCCCCCCACTAGCTCTCTGGCATTTCACAGCAGCCCTTAGCCTGCCTCCCATTCCTCACCTTCATTCCTAGACTTCCTGACCTCTTTGTCCATTTTTAGATTGGTCCAGAAGCACACTGGCACCTGCCAATTACACCACATCTGGTCTCTGCCAGACTGCCACCCACAGCCCAAGTCAGGCAGGACTCTCTTCCTTCTGCCACCCACAGATCCCCACCACTAACAGGGTGACCTGGAACCACTCAGCTGCCTGGGGGAATCCCCGGCATTAGCATATAACTGTCCCTGACTATGGGAAATATCAGAAATACAGGCATGAATGAATGAGATACCACTGGATCAACTGGTTGTTGATGTCCTTCAAGTGTAGCAATCACAGTAATGGAGTGTGACATATTACACAAGTTCCAAAGTTAGTAACTGTAGTGTTTTCACAGCTCAGGTTACTACAGGTTGATTACCCCTTATCAGGACATCCAAAATCCAGACTATTCCAAAATCCAGACATGTTTTGGGCTATGACTTAAAAAAACAAACACTTTTTCCAGCACCTGGCAAGGCATGCTGGGGCACAAAATTATTAAAAATATTGTTTACATTTACCTTCAGGCTATGTGTGTATAAGTGTATATCATGAGACATAAATGAATTTCGTGTTTAGACTTGGGTCCCATCCCCAGGATGTCTCATTATATTTATGCAAATATTCCAAAATCCAGACAAATCAAAATTCCAGTCCAACTTCCCGTCCCAAGTTGTTTAGACTTGGGTCCCATCCTGAAGATATCTTATTATATTTATGCAAATATTCCAAAATCCAGACAACTTCCATCCCAAGCAGTCCGGATAAGGGATAATCGACCTGTATTGCCCATTCCCAAATTCAATACAGCAGACCCCTGCTTTATGCATCATTGTATGGTGGAAATATTGTAATGTGAACCCAATAACACATTGTTTTTTGGTAAGTCATTCCAAGACCTTGAAAGTCTGGATTTCGGATATCCGGATAAAGGGTAATCAACCTGTATCACATTTGGCTGGATTGGTGTGCTTTTCTAAGAGCACAAAGTCATGCATAGGATTGCATAGTCAATTGAATCTGCCAAGAAACCTTAGTAAGAGCAAGGGTAGATGCATATTTGGCTTGTTCAACGTCTCCAAGAACAATTTAACCCATGGCATGGAATATATGTGAAAGTTAGAAACAGGATTAAGTTTCCATACAAATAAAATACATTTTTTAATATTGAAATACATATTTCAATACAAATAAAATCATGAAATAAATATAAATGCAAACTCTCTCATTGGGCTTAGGTACTAACAAGAGTTGACATTGCCAAGGACTATGGGATTGTTTAATTATCTCTAATTGTAACATTGCTTCAACTCCTTGATCTCTTACCTCCTACAACTGTCAAGGCCGGGACACAATAGAAGCTTTTCCACTTCCCACGGGGGAGTTTCTATGTAATGGATAATCAGAGATACACAAACTGGGAAGTGGGAAAATATATCCCTAAACTCAAGTTCAAAAGCCCTTCCTTGCAGTAGCTAGGAAAGGGACAATCAGATATGCTGTGGCAATTTCATAGGGCACTTACAAGTGGTTGCTTCTGACCCTAATTGTACAATCTTCTTCCACTTCACATTCCCTCCACTTTTCTAACCGATATGATAAATATGCAACCCCTTTCATTTATTGAGTTGACCAGAGGCAGTGCAGTCTAGAACACCGCCTTGGGTCTGCCCCCCACATACATACAAGCATGCGTGCGTGTGCATGCACACACACGCACGCACACGCACACACTCCTTCATTCACACGGTCCCTGTAAATCAAACCAGATTTTCTTTTTCAGGTAGCATTTATTTGTAGATAGGGTGGGTGGTGAGGTATGTTGGGGCTTAGGTTTTTACTGCTGCTGCATGCTGTTTTACTTAGTATGAGTTGTGATGGGCAGCCCAATCCTGTGTAAGAGTTGTGATGGGCAGCCCAATCCTAAAAGGCCAGCCACTGCATCCTATCCTGTTCCCGGGCTGCCCTAGGGCAGCCCGGGAGCACCTCAAGGGAAGGGGATGATCGTCCTCTCCTCCGGGTGTAAGCAGCCTGAGGCCATATGGGCCTACTCAAATGTACACCAGCTCTGGTACATTCGAACCCGCGATGTAAGGCTGCACCAGGCCAGGAGAGGGCTTGGGATATCGACAGAGCCCGCCGCCGATATCCCCTTCCTCTCGCTGCCCGGTGCAGCCAATGGCCACCCTCTGTCACCGCCTGGTTCGCCCTCCCCCTGTCCCTAAACCAGCCGGTGCAGGGCTTACCTTGCCCGGGAGGCGCAGGGACGGTCATCCGGGGGAGAGAGGGCCTCCTCCGGCCTCTGTGCCAGTGGCCCTTACTATCCGCATGACGTGCTTTATGGCATATTTACGACACCCAGCACCGGGCCCAGCGCTTTTTTACACAGGATTGCGCCGTTAGAGACGGTTTTATGCTGCTGTCTTTTACAAATATCTTTTACTGATAGTTTTATGCTGCTGCTTTTGTTTGATTTTATGTGTGATTTTTCTGTGTGCTGGGGACTGTTTTTTTAGTGCTATGTTCTATTTTTAATCTGGCATTTTGTGGTGTTAATCTTATATTGTGTAATTGTATAGTGTATACCTTTTATAGTTCTATAGGTTTTGTAAGTTTTCTTGTATTTATTGTTCATGTTTTATATTTTGTGATCTTTGCTGGGTGCCCCCTTGCGGGGAGAAAGGCGGGATACATATCAATCAATCAATCAATCAAATATAATGTAGGAAAAAGCCTTTATTGGCACACTTACAAAGAGGTCCACATGTATCAGCCCATCTCTGGATCTCAGTGGCCTATTAGACCTTCCCATTTGGCCCACCAGGATCTTGTCTTGGCATCATTAGCCAAACTGCTACTCCTTGTTGGATTTCAGGAGAACCCCTTTGTTTCAGATTTCTTGACCAACCACCTATCCCTGTCAAGCTCTCCCAAATGGGCCATATGCGCTGTCGTCCTGCCTCTCTCCTGTGGCTCCACTCTGCCAGTCCCTGCAGTTTTCAATAGCAATCCCCAGCTGCTGGCAAAAACGAGACCCATTTCCCACTGCCCAGCTCTGTTCCTGGATCCCCTGATCACTTCTTCTGCCTCAGGACTGGAGCTTGGTTTTCTGGCACTCACTGATTACATCACTTCCGGTGTCCCCAAACCATTCGCTAGACCTGCACCAGCTTTTTTTTTTAACTTATCCAATGTGTTTGTTTGTTTATTTAAATATTTATAGGGAACCTTTCTAGCACAATTAAAGGGTCATCAAGGGGGCTTACAATCCACATAACAATAAACAATAAACTCCAATTAAAATATCAGCAATAAACATCCAATGAGCAAATGCAGCAAAGCAACAAGAAAGAAAGAAAGAAAGAAGGAAAGAAAGAAAAGAAACAAACAAAGAAAACAAACAAACAAACAAACAAACAACTTAAGGAAAAGTCATACCAAGCAATCAAGGATTCTACTGCCCATTTAAAAATGGACAGCATAGGAGGAGGGAATTTCACAGCTGGGGAGGCACTACCAGGGGCAGCCCAAGATGATCATGCACCTGAGGTGGCACCAAATCTCACCTCCCAACACTGTCAAATTCTGTTGCCCCTTTGCCAGCATGCGCTCGTGAGCATGTATGCCAGCACCCCCAGCTCCCTGTGCCCCAGCACAAGTGCCATCCAGCACCTTGCCCCTTTCAGCATCCTGCACACCAGTGCAAGTGAGTGCCAGCACCCACCATCTTCCTCCAGCCCCACTTCTTCTGGTGATGGGGAGGATCCCAGGAGTGGACCCTCTCTGCTCCCACCTGTTTAGAAGAAGTTGCTTTGGAGGAAGAGGGAAGAACCCCTCCCCCTGTCTTCTTCCTGCTTGCTCAAGAAAGTGTGTGATAAGGCCAGGCTGGCAATGGGTTGGAGCAGCTAACAGGCAGGCAGAGGGTGTATGTGAGTGCCAGTTTGCCCCCAGCCCCATGCCACCACCTGAATGGGGCACTTTAGCCAGCTTCATGGCTGAACTGCCCTTGCCACTGCCCAAAAGGCTCTGAGTCCTAATCCTGTGCCCCCGCCAGCCATGCCTTTTTGAGCAGTGGGACACAGAACAGAGCTCCACAGATGAACGCCATATGCAATATGGCGTTGCATGAACATATGCAACGCCATATGTTCATGTGAGGGGAGATGGTCCTTTAGGGACTCTGGTCCCAAGTCATGTAAGCCTTTATAAGTCATCGCCAGCATCTTGAATTGTGCCTCGAAATAAACGGAGCATCGGGGCTCTGACCAGTGGGAACCAGAATGGCCAATGCATTCTGCTCTTGTGGAAATGCACACATCCCCAAAATGCTATAGAAACAGTAAAAAGGAGGTGCAGGATAGAACAGAGTGCTCCTTCCAGAAAAGGATAATTGCAAATAACTGAACAATTTACCATGCATCTAGAAAGATTTTGCAACAGCCAAGAATGCAGGATTTTTTTGTGCCTGCAGTGCAGATATGCCCTGAATATTTTTTCTTGCAATATAATTTAAACCCATTCCTTCTCCTAGTGAACCCCTTCTGTCTCCCTCTTTGTCTGCAACATTCTTGTCACGCTCTGAAAATTGCCAGCTAGCTTCACTTCGTCTTCTGTTCTCTAGACTAAGCATAGTTGGTGTCTTCAACATTTCTTTATATGACCTTTTTTTCTAGGCCTCCTGATCATCTTCATAGCTCTCTTTTAAATCCTTTCCAATTTGCTGGCTTGAATTGTAGCTCTTAAGACTGAACACAGTCCTCCAAATGAGCTCTTAGTAGAGGAGGATTGCTGAGTGGACTGGTTGCACCAATTCCTGCGACTTGCTATAATCCTTCTAATACAACCCATAAAATGCAGAGCTACTACTTAACACATTATCCATCTTATGCTTATGCGATGGGGTTCTTTTACGTAATATTCTATATTGTTCACTCTCTTTTATTAAAACATTGTCATTTATTAAAACATCTTTCGCACCACGTCTTCTGAAAAACACCAAAAGCAGGGTTAACAGCACAATATTTCCTATCATCAGGC